>OU744357.1:30345392-35465047 GCA_916610255.1 Lasioglossum lativentre | reverse complement strand
TCCGTTCGGGCAAACCGCCGCGGAACCTCCACTAGTTGCCCGGTGGGCAACTTGTGCCATGCGGTCGTGCCGGGAGGGTAGCTCTCCTGGCATGGCACGGGGGCCAGATGGGTCCCGTCGCCGTTCCAGCGGTCCTCTGGTGTCGGTGGCGGTATGTGTTGCTGGCCTCTGGTGGGTGGCGGTCGGGTGGTGGGCAGGGGCCTGGGTCTTGTTCACTTCCTCGTCGTTGCCTCGTCTCCGACCAGCTCCATCAGTTCCCGTACGTAGTCCTGTTCTCGCTCCATCCCTATTGCACTAATATTATCTGTTAGTTTTCGGGGTCGTCCTCGGCGTCGAGGTACTGGATTATCGGCGGGAGGTGGTACTGGTATAGGCTCGTGAGCGGTGTCAGGATCCTCGGTAGGATCTGGATCTTGGTTTTGATCGTCGTTGTTTGCGGGTTTTAAATCTTGCACATGTATGTGCCGACACCATTTTCTCCCGTCGTGGAGGTCCACTATTACGGGAGACACGATTCGTTTCACCGTGTAAGGCCCTGTATATTTAGGTGCCAGTTTGGCGGCGATGCCGGCTCCTTTGTCGGACAGGGTGTGTTCCCGTTTCCATACCGACTCTCCTATGGCTGGTCTCCAGTCTCGGTGACGCAGGTTGTAGTACCGTTCCTGTCGTCCAAACGCCTGCGCTAGGTGCAGCCTGGCCAGTTCCTGGGCTTCTTTTAGGCTTTTCCATCTCTGGTTTGTCGGCGTAGTGGCTTCTTCGATGCGTGCTTGTCCTGGTACTCGGAGTTCCCGGCCTTGATTCAGGTACGCCGGACTATATCCGGTTGCCTCATGCCATGCGGTATTGATGGCGAACCTGGCTTCGTCGACTTTTTCGTCCCATCGGTCGTGATGCTTCCCTGTGTACTGTGCCAACATTGTCTTTACGACTTTGTTTGCCCGTTCCACGGGGTTGCAGTGCGGCGAGTATGGGGGTGTTCGGCGGTGAACTATGCCTGCGTTTCGTAGCAAACTCGTAAAGGGTTCCCCTATGAATTGTTTGCCGTTGTCGGAGATGATGATTTCGGGTGCTCCGTGGCGGAGGATGGTATCCTTTTGTACGGCGGCGGCGACTGCGACGCTGGTGGCCTTTCGTAGGGGTGTGAGCTCGACCCATTTCGTGAAGCGGTCTAGTGCGACTAGTAACCATATGTAGCCTCGGCGTGAGCGTGGTAGTGGTCCTACTAGGTCCACCGAGACGGTGTGCCATGGTTGTGTTCCGGGATTGGCATGCAATAGTCCGGGCGGCTGATGTGGCGACGTCTTATACTGTTGGCAGCTCTTGCAGCTGCGTACGTGTCGTGCCACTTGTCGGAACACGCCTGGCCGGTAAAATTTCTGGGCGATGCGAATTATTGTTTTGGCAATTCCCAGATGTCCGGCCAGCGGGTCGTCGTGATATTGCCGGAGAATCTCGGTTCTATCGGCGGCGGGTACGCATGTTTTCCATGCGGTATCGGGCCCGGGTTCATTGTAGTCGAGCTGGTGTAGAATACGTCTTTGTAGCTGGCCATCTTGTATGCGGAAGTCGGGAACGGAAGCTGGGTCCTGTTGTACTGCTTGCATTTTCTGCTCGTACCACGTGTCAGGGCGTTCTTTAGTCCGTAGCATGCTCACTTCTGGTGTTGGCGGTGTTCGGGAGAGTGCGTCCGCCACGTGGTTATTTTTCCCGGGCCGGTACTTGATTTCGAAGCTGTACTGTTGCAGCTCTAGTGCCCATCTTGCCAGTCTTCCGGTCGGGTCGTCGATCTGTTGCAACCATCGCAGTGCCTGGTGATCGGTTATGACCGTGAAGTGGTATCCCTCTAGATACGGTTTCATTTTCCGTATGCCCCACACCACGGCCAGACATTCCTTCTCGGTGGCGCTATAATTGCGCTCGGTAGCGTTGAGCGTATGGCTCGCATAGGCGATGACTTTCTCGTCTCCGTCGGGTCCTTGCGTGAGCACTATCCCGAGGCCGTGGTCGCTAGCGTCTGTCTGGAGCGTGAACGGTTTGCTGAAGTCTGGGCAGGCCAGTATTGGAGCGGTAACCAATTTTTCCTTCATTGTTTGGAAGGCTCGCTCTCCCTCCTCGGTCCAGGTCCATCTGGCATTTTTCCTGGTCAGCCTGGTGAGCGGCTCCATGATTTCCGCGAAGTTTGGCACGAATCGGCGATACCAGGAGGCCATTCCATGGAATCGGCGGACTTCCCGTATTGTTTTTGGCGCGGTGAGCAAGGCGATTGCGCTGGTTTTCTCGGGATCGGTCCTTATCCCCTGCTGATCGACGATGTGGCCGAGATATTTCAGGCTATCCACGCAGAACCGGCATTTCTCGGGGTTTAGTCGGAGTCCTGCCGTGCGTAGTCGGCGGAATACTTGCTTGAGGTGTTTCTGATGTTCCTCAAACGTTCGGCTTACGATTATGATATCGTCGAGGTAGGCGAACGCGTACGGTTCTAGTTCGGGACCGATAATTTGGTCGAGCAGGCGCTGGAAGGTAGCCGGGGCGGAGTGTAGACCGAACGGCATAACCGTAAATTGAAATAGGCCCTTCCCTGGCACCGTGAAAGCGGTAAGTGGTCGGCTGGTTCGTTCTAGGGGAATCTGCCAATATCCGTTTTTGAGATCCAGGGTGGTTAGGAATCTTGCTCCTCTTAATTTGTCGAGGGTGGCCTGTATGTGAGGCAGGGGATAGGCGTCCTTTTCCGTTCTGTTGTTTAGCTTGCGGAAATCGACGCAAAAGCGTGGCTTGCCGTCTTTTTTTTTACGATCACGATGGGCGAACTCCATGGGCTGTTTGAGGGCTCGATGACCCCTTCCTGGAGCATCTTATCGACCTTCTGATCTATGATCGTTTGCATTGCTGGATTACGGGGCCGATAACGCTGTTTGATGGGTGTATCATCCCTCAGTTTAATGCGATGCTGTGTCAGCGTTGTTCGTCCCGTGACGGCCTCGAATAGTCGTAATTCGGTTTTGAGGAAGTCGTCCAGTTTCCTCTGGTCGGTATCTTGGGGTGTTCGGAGGCCTATCTGGAGGCAGGGTTCGGCGAGGCAAGTGGCGGGCCAGTTGACAATGCTTAGCGGTGGCTTGAGGCTGATTTCTAGAGCGGCGATTGTCTGAATTCCTAAGAGGACTGGTGGACCCATCTGCGGCAGGATCGTAAACTCTTGGCTCCATGTATACCCTCCGGTACTGAAAGGGATCTTTATTTTCCCTGCGGTTTGGGTTATGGACCCGTCGGCGAGGCTTATATTCGAGGTTGGGGCGGTCGGCTGGATTCCGTGGGCGAGAGCCCACTCGAGTACCTCGTTGTTGATGCATGATAGTTGGGCTCCTGTGTCGAGGAGCGCCTTGATCTCTCGGCCCAGTATCTTTATTTCCAGTAAGGGACGTGGGTTGTACTCGATGCTAGGATTACGCGTGATTTTTATTGCCGGGGCCGCCGGTCGCTGTACTGTGGCGGTCCCCGTGGTCCATTTCCCGATGGATGACAGTCGCGAGTTAGAATCCCGTCACGGCCGCATCGAGAGCAGAACCGCCGGAACTCGTTCCTACACTCAAACCGTGTATGCCCGCGTTGCTTACACCTCCAGCAATGCGTGTCGGGATTGTACGCCGCCGGGCGTATCTCGCTTAATTCTGCCCGTGGTATGGCGGATACGCCGGGTGTTTCTTGGGCCTCGTTGATGGTGGCGGCGGCGGGACGGTCGTGTGCATGTGCGGTCCGTTGTTGTTTTTTCTTTTCCTGCGCCCGCTCGAGGCGTTGGACCTGCCTGAGCAGATCGTCTTGGTCGCGTATGCTTTCCAGGCTGATAAACATGGCGTGCTCCGGGGCCATGTTCTCGTGAAGGAGCTCGAGGTAATCCTCCTGGGGTATTGCAGCGCGTCGCATGAGTGTGAGAAGCGCGTTCATGAAGAGGTTAAACGGCTCTCCGGGTCGTTGTGTTCGGTCGCGCGCCTCGCGTTCTCGCTGTAACCGCGTTCGATTTGGTGAGAAAAATCCTAGGAACTTCTCGTTGAATTCGGCTTTCGACGTGATCTGGTGTCGGTTATTCCGGAACCAGAGCTGTGCCTCGCCTCGTAGCAATTCTGGAATGCCTCGTAGTATTTCGGCGTCTGCTGGCTGGTAGGCTTCTTGTAGTTCGTCGATTCTTTCGAGGAACGAGAACGGGTCTTTTCCGTCGCTAGTACAGCCCCATTTACGCATTCGGTCGAGGTTCTTCCGTGGGTCCGAGGTGGTGACAGGAGCGGTTACGACGACGGTTGGTGGTGCAGGAACGTCCCTGCTGGTGGATGTGCCTGCGGCGTGCATGGCTGTACTAACAAATGTAGGAGTTTTCGGCTCCTCCATTTCTGGTGATGTGGTGGACGGGTTCAGGATGCTCTCGCCCCAACGCTGCCGCAGTTCCTCGGTTGACCCGGTGACTGAGAGATTTAGTTTTCTTAGTTCGTTGGTGAGGCGTTCTTTGGTGACTCGCAGGCAGGAGGTCCTCTTCATTCCTTGCTGTCCGGTCTCGAATATTTACATTTACGCGGTCGGGACGGTGTTTTATTTAACGCGTATCAGGTCCTTGTTCGGGCGCCATGTAACAGTTCTGTTACCCGGTCGATAGCTCGTCGTGCCGGAGTTCGTACGGAGGAGGAAATGGTTTAATCGACAGGGTTAAATAAAACTCTCTTTGTTATCTGAGACGGTGAGTCTCGCTGCAATGGATTCCCTTGGTGTTCGCGACGACTGGATCCCGGTGGAGCGCGGTACGCGATCGCGGGAGATACGGAGCGCGGTCAGGGCAGACGTTACTAGGGTGGAGGATGGTCTGTACGGTACCCGGTCGCTGGCTCGGCGCTCGGTGGGTGGAGGGCAATCGATTGTTGGTTCGACGATCGATCGGCGGAGAGCAGTTCGATCGTTGGCTCGACGATCGATTGCGATGGAAAGAAAGGACAGTGAGAGAGAGAGAGAGAGAGAGAGAGAGAGAGAGAGAGAGAGAGAGAGAGAGAGAGAGAGGGAGAGGGAGAAGGTGGGAGGGAGAGAGGGAGGGAGAGAGGGAGAGAGGGAGAGGGAGAGGGAGGGAGAGGGGGGGAGATGGGGAGGGAGGGAGGGGGAGGGGGGAAAGGGAGGGAGAGAGAGGGAGAGAGAGGGAGGGAGAGAGAGAGAGAGAGAGTGCAGATCGCTGGCTCGGCGAAGCTGTTATGAACGGGGGGAAGACTTACCTCTGGGGTGAGTGAAAAATACTGTAATGGACTCTTTAGGCTTTGGTATGGTATTTCTACTTGTCGAGGCGGCGTCGGCTCGGCGGGTAACCTCTGGTCCCGTTTGTTGGATCGGCCGGTCGATATATCCCCGCGCCCGGTTAGTTTCGATTGCGAGAATCGGTATTCGCGGCGTTGGCCATCTGGCGGCCGATTCCCGAAGGTGTGGCGTGCCCATTTTCCCTTGCGGGAATCGTAGCCATCTCGCGGCCGGTTCGCGGTACTGACGCGGCGCGTTAGTAACAGGCCTGCAGTAACAGGTCTGTTACATATATACAGCAGTAGAGTAGGCTGTGACGTAGCATGTACCGTGCAGAGGAATTTATTGGTCATTATTAATGACTCATTAAATAAGTAGATACAGTAAAGTAAAGCCTTGGTGTAAGAGAAACCCTCGGGTCCGTGCTGCCTCTTAAATCGTGTGGTTCTTTTTTGTCCTGGCGGCCATCTTTTTATTTCTGTATGACATATTCGACTATTATTGCTAACAATAAGGTTTTGTTTGTAATAGATTTATGCGGCTATCAGTATTCCTAGTATGTCACAGGGCTATTATGTTTAACTTTTATGGATGATTATTGTTAATTAAGAACCTATTGGTCAGGCATACGTGGTGCCTGGTAAGATATCACGTGAAGTTATTTATGAAACGTGATACACCTCACCGATTTAGATGACCTTGAAATAAGTTGTCAAAGTCATCATTCTTTCCAACTTGTTTCTATATACAACATATGTTACCGCCGCTCGGCTTTAGTTTTCGAGATTTTCTCAAAAAACTGTTGCTACTAGAATGGATTCTACACACAGTTCCGCGTAATAAAAGTTATGATTAACATATATAAGTCACTTTGTTAATAACGAATATGCAGGATCATATACAAGATCTCAAGGAGAAGGGATAATTCGAGTTGGTTGGGTTTAGTTGTTGCAATTCTGCTTTATGCGTTTCACATTTCTGTTTTGAATATAAGACACTTTGCGACACTTAAATTCTAGCGAATCACGATCAAATTGCATTTCACTTTGACACTAAATACACTTCATTCTGCTATGAATCACTTTTCTATCAATTATGTTAATTTATTTGGTTGAATGGATTGGTTTGACTAAGAGTTTTACCTGTTACGATAAGTTTGATAATACAACTTTTTAACTTTACCAGACTGGAACATACGTCTGTACTCGAAGGCTTACAACAAGAGAAAGAGAATGAGCGCCGCAGATCTACACAGTTGCCACTTTCACAAAACCAAAAAGACAAAACATTGCCAACTTTGAAATCTTAACACCCTCTCTCAATGCTTTATCTTTTCTTACTTGAAAACTTATCATTCATACACAACCATTCCAGACTCGTGTAACGCACGCATTTTATAATCTATCAATTTTCATACCCTTTCTTAATGTTAGACCTATCTCTTCAAAATTTGAATAAAAGTTAATGCGACATAGACCTTTCCTTAATATGTCCGCTACTTGAAGCTCAGTGTTAACATACTCAATTATTACATTTTTATCCTTTAAGATATCACAAATAAAATTCAACTTAATATCTATGTGTTTTACTATTGATTTATTGGGAAGCAGGATCTAGGATCTTAAATGAATAAAACGCGTTAGTCAAATTTAATTTTTGAAAGTCTTCTCTCTGCCTTCTTGAAATCGACTGAACAAAATGACGATGTCCTTCGGGTTAGAAAAGAAAAACATTTGACCCTCGGTATCTATTTACTTTAACATATGAAACCGTTGTGACGCAGCATTCATTTTATTTTTTCTTCTTTCAAATACCAATATTTACTCTTCGATTTTTCTCTGGATTCTTTAATAACACTATACATGACTGATTGTCTTCGAAAACCTTGAAGTTTTAGAATCTCCAGACACATGTCTTTAAGTAATTTTCTATACCAAAGTCCTTCTTGCATTGCTCCACACAATGCCACCAGTTCCGCTTCCGTACTGTACAACGCGACACAGTTTTATTTCCTTGTGACCCATGACATTGTGTTTCCAAAAACTTTCATGAGATATCCTGTGACTGACTTTCTGTCCTTGGTGTCTTAAGCCCAATCCGAGTCCACATAACAAGTCAAGGGCATTGCATCTTTATTCCTTGTATATACGAGTTTAGTATCTTTCGTTCCTTTCAAATACCTTAACAGTCTTTTTAAGTGTTTCCACACTTCTGTTGTATTTTTGCTCTGAAACCGACTTAAATAGTTTACCGCATAACTTATATCTAGTCACGTACTTACCTAACATCAAACACATTAAAGCACCTATCAAATCTGTTGTGTTTTTAGTAAAATAACACACCAGTTTTTGGTTCTAAATCACTGTGGATAAATATATCTATACAGGGTGAGTCACCAAACGTTAGCACCTCAAATATCTTTGTTGTTTCTAAAGATACGTAAAATATGGTAAGGACAAAGTTAAATGGTACAATGGGGCTGACACGATGCAAAAAAAAAAATTTTGTTTTTATGTCATTTTTTGGAGATATCAAGGTCACCTTGACTTTTTTAAATGGAACCACCCTTTTTTAAACACCTACAATGATAGTCCCTTTCATTAGGAATTCAGTGACTATAATTAGTCCAAGGTCATTCAAGGTCAAGGACAGAAAAAACGTATAAAACTAAAATATGGAAGCAGAATACCTGTATTTTATAAATGTTCGAAATGATGGCCGTCTGCGTCGATACATTGTTGTAAACGAGCTCTGAAGGAATGTTGAACTCTGATAAGTGTATCCGACGTGATATTCGTACATGCTGTGATGATACGCTGGCGCATATCTTCAACTGTTGTTGGAGCATCCGTGTACACGGTCTCTTTTAGCAGACCCCATAAAAAGAAATTCAGTGGATTTAAATCCCTGGCCGCCACCAGAGAATGAGATTGTGTGTAGCAGCGTGCCCATACTAAGATACAAACTGATTGGTACATATCTTAGTATGGACACGCTGCTTATATACACACAATTTTATTCTCACACGTATATGAAAACCGTGATGTGGGGATTTTCCCCAGAACCCCGGACCGCGGGGAGCGTCGCGCCAAACAGTTGGCACTGCACCGCGATTGGGTGTAACCAACTCCCGCGCGACGCGGACACGAGCGCCATTGCTTTCTTCTGGTTCGACGCTTCGACGAGAACGCACGCGTCGTGCAGTGTGCGAGGGCAAAACATAACCTGTAACAACTCGTGGCATGCTCGCGCTTGTGCCTGCAATAAACGAACTCTCCGATCTCATCGGAAACACCGGTTTATAATTGGACCTTCCTTCGATCCTATCAATCGACCGCGTAGAGCGGTCGCGACAGTGTCGGCACGCCGGCACGTGGACTTGCCGCATTCCTGGCATAATCTCCACATTGGTGACCCCGACGTGATTTCTTCACGCTCGGTCGAAGGACGTCTTCACAGCGTGCTGGACGCACACAGCAGCCGTTCCAGCCGTCTCAGCGTGCTGGACGCACACAGCAGCCGTTCCAGCCTTCTCAGCGTGCTGGACGCACACAGCAGCCGTTCCAGCCTTCTCAGCGTGCTGGACGCACACAGCAGCCGTTCCAGCCGTCTCAGCGTGCTGGACGCACAGTGCAGCCGTTCCAGCCTTCTCAGCGTGCTGGACGCACAGTGCAGCCGTTCCAGCCTTCTCAGCGTGCTGGACGCACAGTGCAGCCGTTCCAGCCTTCTCAGCGTGCTGGACGCACGACGCAGCTTCCACAGCGTGCCCGAGGCACGCCGCGATCGATCGACGTCGTCAGCGGGCTGGTAGCCCTTTTGCAGCGACTCGTCTCATCGACGACGACGACTTCAGGACGCCGTCGACCAGTACAGCAGCGAGCGTTTCGCGCGAGGTGAGAAATCATGCGTATCCGCCATATTGCGCGAACGCCCGCGCGATCGCGTCAGCCATGCCGTCGCCATTTTGCGTGAGTGTTCGGGCCTATCGTGCCGTTTTTATAGCATTCGATTGTTCGCGCATTTTGTACCGCCGTTATCGCATTTAATCTTTCGCGTGCGTCGAGCCAGCATTATCGTATCTAACCTTTCGCGCCTATCGCGCCAGCGTTATTGTATTCGATATTTCGCGTGTTTCGCGCAAGCGCCATAGTAGTTAGTAATTCGCGTCCGTGTGCCGTTGCCGCGCTCCCCTCACGCACGTGCGTCGCGTCGCCGCCATCTTCCGCGGAACCATTCGCGCGCGGCGGCGTCATTTAGCGTGTTTATTGCGTTGTTCTGTTTAGAACTGTTAAACATCCGTCATGGCCTCCCCAGACGAACTGGTTGCTCGCCTCCGCGCCGAACGCGATGAGGCGCGGGCGAGAGGATAGCGGTGCTCGATCGCCAGGCCGGTAACCGCGCGCCCGGTCAAGTCGACCACTACCGCGTTCCGAAAATTCCCCCGTTCTTCAAAGTAGATCCGGAGGTATGGTTCGCCCAGGTTGAGGCGACATTTCGCAATTCGCGGATTACCGCGGAGGAGACGATGGCGGACACCGTCATCGCCGGCCTTGATCCGGAGATTGCAACCGTTATTAGCGATCTCATCCGGAATCCGGACCCCACGCAGCCTTATCAAAGAATCAAAGAGCGGGTCATTGCCGCGTTCGCGTCGTCGGAGGAGGCGAAGCTGCGGCAGCTGCTCGGGGGCCGAATCGCGATGGACGGGAAACCGTCGCAGCTTTTAGCGAGAATGCGGAACCAGTCGGGCGCACTCGTGAATGACGCGGTATTAAAGACCGTATTCCTGGAGTATCTGCCTCCACAATGTCGCGGTATTCTCGCGGCTTCCAAGATAGTTGCGCTCCAAGAGCTCGCTGAGCTGGCGGACACTATCATGGAGCAGATCAGTCCGGAAGGCACCATAGCGTCTGCAACCACGTCGAAGCAGAAACGTTCCCCTTCACCGTCGCGTTTTGATCGACTCGAGAAGGATATCGCGGCTCTCACCACTCTTGTCAATCGACAATTATCAACTCGCGAGTCGCGAGACTACTCCCGTTCGCGGAATCGCGGTCGTCCCTCTCAAGGTCGTTACTCTCGGGGGCGCTCCTCGAGTCGCCGCCGCCTAGATCTCTGCTGGTGGCATGACCGTTTCGGGGAAAAAGCGCGCAATTGCGCGCAGCCGTGCAGTTGGAATAAGACCGCGCCTACTTCGGAAAACTGAATAGACCTTCCGTCTCGGAGGCACTCGGCATAGGTCAGAGCAGCTCGCAACGCCTCCACGTCCGCGATCGCAAGTCAGGCCTCCATTTCCTGGTCGACACCGGCGCGTATATATCATTGCTGCCCAAACCGCGCAAGTTTCGTGGCCAACCAGCCAATCTGAAGCTGAACGCCGCGAACGACACGGTAATAAACACTTACGGCGAATCACGCATGATCCTCGATCTCGGGCTCCGTCGCCCGATCGAATGGAATTTCTGCATTGCGGATGTACCGTACCCCATTATAGGGGCAGACATCCTTGCGAAATTCGGATTGGTAGTAGATCTGAAACGGCAAACGCTGGTCGATTCCTTGACGGGACGGCAAGCCGACGTATACTCGAAAAGTTCAGCAATCTTTTCGGCCCAATTAGTAAGTCCGAAGGCTAAGTACACCCAGCTCTTGGCGAAATTTCCTTCGGTGACGGGCCTCGAGCAGCCAGTTCCTCTCAATGACCGCGGGGTCTTTCATCATATTATTACTTCTGGACCCCCCGTAGCCGAACGTCCACGGCGCTTGGCGCCCGACAAATTAAAGGCCGCTAAAGCAGAGTTCAGACGCCTGTGCGAGTCGGGCATCTGCCGACCTTCAGACAGCCCGTGGGCCAGCCCCATCCACCTAGTCTTGAAAAAGGACGGTGAATGGCGGGTCTGCGGCGATTACAGGCGGTTAAAGGACTGCGCATACCGGAGTCTCCGGCAAGCTGGAGATACCTGACACCGTTTTGCTAGTGCATACCGAGTTTTTGGAGCCGGAACGTCAATTAAGAGGGTTCGAGATGCTCGACCAAGAAAGGCACAGCGTGACGTCTGCTACCCAAAACCTAGGGGTTCCCAAAATCCGAGATGCCTTTGGTAGAGCCGGACAAGTGCTTAGCAAGTATGCCTCAAGACTATTTTTAGAGTTCTTCGTGGTATTTTAAGGTGGGGAATACGTTGTTAAGGAATTTATAAACATTATAAGAAAGAATAACGAAAAAAAAAGAATATACATCTGACAATCTGTACGGTGAAACAATTCGTCAAACAACTCAACTAAACACGGCGGAGGTTCTGAACGTTCTGGTTCTTTGCCGTCCTGAAAAACGTTGACGGAGTACGCCCAGAAAATATCCCACCAATAAAATGTTCCTTGGAACGGCGAGAAACAAACCGATGCAAAGAACATTGCTTCCTTCGCAGGCAAAACGGCAATTCTGGCGGCGTAAAAAATATTTATTACCACCTGCAGATCGACGCGACGGCTACGTAAAATCGATGGTCGGAAAAAGTCTCCGTATACCCTTCAAAGTAAACCTAAACGACGATGAGTTTCTTCAACAACTTAGAAGAATCATTTTACTAAATGGCGTGTTTACAATTTTTTTTTAAAATTCCTATCTGTCAAGAATTCTAGAGAAAATTATGAACATTGCTGTTTACAAATTCTTTATGTAAACCTATAAGGAAAATTTAAAATGTATGTTTAGTAAATTTGTGCCACTTACTATCTGGCAGAGTACAATATTCGAACATTTAAAAAAAAAGACGATGCACAGTGGGGTATTTATTAGCCCGAAAAGTTATGCTTATTTCTTCATATTGTGTTAATCTGTACACTTTTGAGAATACTTTCGTGATTGAAAATTGTTCCTTCATGACTAAATAATGAAATTACAATAGACGTTTCCTATCTCCATGATTTTGTAGAAGAGAGATAACGATAGTTTACACGTAAGGAGCTGTGGAGCTACCTCCTGCAACCTTTTTTTTGTGCCATGCACAGCAGGGACTCTCGACCCTCTCTCGAAGAGCCAGGTCGAAATTCGAGCTGAAACTCCGGACCCTACCAAAACCAAGTATGGTAAAGGGAACTTGCCGGAAAGCTCGGTATGCGCGTAAGATACAAAAGCCCATTACTATATTAGAAGCCTGACAGGCAAAAACTCGGTATGCGCATTGCTTAAATCAGGTAACGGTCCCTGATCGGTATCCAGTTCCGCATCTGCACGATTTTCCCACCGTGCTGCACAAAAAGTGCATTTTCTCCGCGCTCGACCTGTACCGCGCGTACCATCAAATCCCCGTCGCTCCAGAGGATATTCCTAAAACGGCCGTCATCACTCCGTTCGGCCTGTTCGAATACTGCGCGATGTCCTTCGGGTTCCGCAACTCTGGCCAAACGTTTCAGCGGTACATTAACCGCGCACTGGGCGATTTAGACTTCGTATTCGCATATATTGACGACATTTTGATCGCTTCCTCATCCGCCGAGGAACACGAACGCCATATAACCATCGTGCTTCAGAGGTTGCAGCAATTTCATCTGCGCCTCAACCTCGATAAATGCCAGTGGGGCGTGTCCGAGATCACGTTCCTCGGACACCTCGTGAACAAGGATGGTTTCAAACCAACCCCCGAAAAGGTCGAGTCAGTCAAAAACTTCCCCAGGCCTCAAACAATCGAGGAATTGAGGAGGTTTCTGGGGATGGTTAATTTTTACCGCCGTGCATTCCCCACGCGGCCGTAACGCAGGCTCCCCTGAACGCGTATCTACACGAGTCGCGTAAACGCGATAAGCGACCCGTCGACTGGTCCCCGGAGGCTGTAGCCGCATTCGAGAAATGCAAGCAGGACTTGGCTGACGCCACTCTGATGGCTCACCCCTGCGACTCTGCAGAGGTCCGACTGGTATCGGATGCCTCAGACTTCACGATGGGCGCCGTCGTCGAGCAATTGTGCGACGAGGCGTGGCAACCTTTAGCGTTTTTCTCGCGTGGATTTTCGCCATCCCAGAGCAAGTACAGTACGTACGACCGGGAGTTGACGGCGGTTTATGAGGCTGTTAAGCACTTCCGATACCTTCTAGAGGGCAGGGTATTTAAGATCTACTCAGATCACAAGCCCCTAATGTACGCGTTCGCGCAAAAATCTGATCACGCGTCCCCTCGACAGTCGCGTCAATTGTCGTACATCGCGCAGTTTTCAACACAAATTCATTATTTAGCTGGCAAGGACAACCTCGTCGCGGACCCGCTCTCGCGCATCCAGTCCATTCGCTTCCCGACACAGTTCGACCTCAAAGAACTGTCGGAAGAACAAGCAAAAGACACCGTATTGGTGCAACTTCGCGACTCCGCGGACCCACCGTTAGTCCTTAGGAAACTCACCTGGGGCCCGGACCATACAGAAGTTTTCTGCGATTTAACGGATGAAGCGCTCAGACCATACGTTCCCTCATCGCTCCGCGAACGCGTCTTCGAGATGTTCCATTTGCCATCCCATGCAGGCGCCAAGGTCACGGACCGTATCATCCGGCAAAAATACGTCTGGCCTAATATGCATAGGGACATAGCGCGCGCATGTAAGAACTGCATCGATTGTCAGCAGTCGAAAATTGCACGACACGTTAAATTGTTGCCTGATAAGTTTGTTGCTCCGGACGGGCGATTCGCCCACGTTCACCTCGACCTGGTCGGTCCACTCCCCGTGAGCGAAGACTTTCGATATTGCCTCACAATGGTCGACAGGTTTTCTCGCTGGCCGGAAGCAATCCCGATCAAGGAAACTTCCGCGACAACGGTAGCTCGAGCGTTCTACGACAACTGGGTAGCGCGATACGGCGCACCGCAAGTCATAACGACCGACCAGGGCTCGCAGTTCGAGTCACAGCTGTTCACCGCGCTTCTCGCCCTCTGCGGATGCCAACGCATCCGCACCACTGCCTACCACCCCGCCGCTAACGGTCTGGTGGAGCGATGGCATAGGGACCTAAAAGCCGCCATTATGTGCCACCATGGCAAATGGTCACGCGTTCTCTCCACCGTGCTCCTTGGCCTGCGCACCAGAGTACGCCTAGACACCAGCGCGAGTCCGGCGGACTTTATATTTGGCACGGCACTTCGAGTCCCCGGCGAATTTTTTCTGTGCGGCGATCTTAAACCGAACCCTCAATACTTCCTAGAGGAATTCCGGGAATTCATGAGGGAGGTGCGCCCCGTGCCTGTAGCGCACAGGTCAAAGTCCAGGTCTTTTGTGTTCAAGGACCTCGCTTCGTGCTCTCACGTGTTTCTGCTGACTAAGGCTGTGAAACAGTCGCTAGAGCGCCCCTACACCGGGCCGCACAGGGTCCTGGCGCGCGTGACTGACCGAGTATACTCCATCGACGTGAACGGCATAGCCAGAAGCGTGTCGATCGAGCGGTTGAAGCCGGCCTACTTCACGCCGGCGGATGCCAGCGTGGAAAGCGAAGCGGGCGCACCCGAACCGGCCGCGCAGCCTGTCTTGAGGACATACGCGCGCAGGAGCGTGCGATTCGCGGATTCAACCAAATCCGCGGCGGACTAGTATTAAGTGAGTTAGATGTAAGTTGTACATTGTATATGTGTAAATATGTAAATTGTAAACATAGGTTAAGCGTTAATTTTTAGTTGTGTTAGTTTAAGTAGCATTTAAGCAGTATAGCGCCTTTCACGCGCAGCGGCGCCCACACTGTACGGGTTCACAATTCCTATCATTCCGTACCTCCATTAGGGGGGGAGTATGTGGGGATTTTCCCCAGAACCCCCGACCGCGGGGAGCGTCGCGCCAAACAGTTGGCACTGCACCGCGATTGGGTGTAACCAACTCCCGCGCGACGCGGACACGAGCGCCATTGCTTTCTTCTGGTTCGACGCTTCGACGAGAACGCACGCGTCGTGCAGTGTGCGAGGGCAAAACATAACCTGTAACAACTCGTGGCATGCTCGCGCTTGTGCCTGCAATAAACGATCTCTCCGATCTCATCGGAAACACCGGTTTATAATTGGACCTTCCTTCGATCCTATCAATCGACCGCGTAGAGCGGTCGCGACAGTGTCGGCACGCCGGCACGTGGACTTGCCGCATTCCTGGCATAATCTCCACAGTGAAGATGACTAGTATTCCATCTGGTGGCGGCCAGGGAAATAGTCTCTATCTATCACAAAACTTCAGCCTTACAGAGGTGCTTAGTCGTAACACCTCTACAGGGTGTCCCAAAACGACTGCGTAAGCGGGAAATGGGAGGTTCCTTGGGACATTTGAAGCGACATTTTCCTTAGCAAAAATGGCGTCCGCGGCTTTGTTTAGGAGTTATTAACGAAAAACACGGACCAACCAGAGCGCGCCTAGTCGCTCGGTGGCATGGTGAGCGCGGCGAGCCGGGGGGAAGAGAGTGTTGTCGGTACGCCGCGATGTAACAGACAACTAACAGTTTCTCGATTATGTCCCGATTTCGATGAGCTTTGGATATGTTGTAAAGACCACGATTCTGAACAACATTTCCCTTTAGACTTTTTGCCTCGCGTCTTTAGTTTACGAGATATTTGTAAAACCAGTACCGAAAGCTAAGGGTTGTACGGTCAGGTCAACGAACTGTACAGCTGATGGTAGATAGCAGGTATACGACAATCACATGTTTCGGTTTTCCTGCAGATTTGTACGCAGAGTCGATGGGTTACTGTTCGAAAACGTCGTCCGTCCTTTCACCCAGCAAGAGGTAGAAATGTCAGGTCGGCGTGGCGTTTTAGGGTCCCTATTGTCCTATGCGTCCCTTAAGAAACTTTCTAAAAGAAAGACGGACGACGTTTTCGAACAGTAACCCATCGACTCTGCGTACAAATCTGCAGGAAAACCGAAACATGTGATTGTCGTATACCTGCTATCTACCATCAGCTGTACAGTTCGTTGACCTGACCGTACAACCCTTAGCTTTCGGTACTGTCGTACACCTGAAGAAATCTGTGCAGTTCGTCACCGAATGACCCAGTGACAGTGACACACATTTCGAAGCATTTTCAATTACAAGTTTTTACAAATATCTCGTAAACTAAAGACGCGAGGCAAAAAGTCTAAAGGGAAATGTTGTTCAGAATCGTGGTCCTTACAACATATCCAAAGCTCATCGAAATCGGGACATAATCGAGAAACTGTAGTCTGTTACATCGCGGCGTACCGACAACACTCTCCTCCCCCTGGCTCGCCGCGCTGACCGTGCCACCGAGCGACTAGGCGCGCTCTGGTTGGTCCGTGTTTTTCGTTAATAACTCCTAAACAAAGCCGCGGACGCCATTTTTGCTAAGGAAAATGTCGCTTCAAATGACCCAAGGAACCTCCCATTTCCCGCTTACGCAGTTGTTTTGGGACACCCTGTATAGGTGCACCAATCATACCAACCTATCAATCATACCAACCTAACAAATACTAAATGTTTTCACAAAATCTCTAATAGGTTTGTGATCCTCTGCTTCATTATCTATGCTTATATTTAGTTTTGCCCCTATCGGCGTTAAGAGGGAACGGTAGTCACGTGACTTTCCCTAGAATTTCCCTAGAATACCCTAGAAATTTGGCTGAAACTTGGGTTTGCGAGAATACATTTGACGTCCTTATACGCAGCACATTATATTCAGCGCATAGTGCCCTGCTTATGATAGCAGTCAAAAAACTCTTTTTGTGACAGAAAAATACATTGGATTATGCGGTTGTTTTCTCGACTTTTTTCCCTACTTTGTAGACTCATATTATTAGATGTCAACATAATCTCGTTACATCATAAGCAGGGCACTATTCGCTGAACCTTCCTCTATCAAATGAGCCTTTATACAGTTAAAATTTCCTCGTATAAGGGCGTCAAGTATATTCCCGCAAACCCAAGTTTCGGCCAGATTTCTAGGGTATTCTAGGGAAATTCTAGGGAGTCTCGAGGCGGCCGTCCGCCCTTAAGCAGGAATGGCATTTATCTAATTTAAATCTCTTTAAAATCTTTTCCAAATATCTTCCCTGATCTATTTTTAATATACCTTTCTTTATATTATAATCTATTTCTAAACCCAGAAAATACTTCAAGTTTCCAACATCTTTTATTTCAAATTCATTTTGCAAAAACCTTTTACAATCCTCAATACACACACACACAATTTACGTCTGGACCTGCTATCATAATGTCATCTACATATAATAATAAGTGCATAGTATTACCTTTAAATGGCTTAGAGTATAAACAATAATCATTTTGCGAGCTTTGAAAACCATATCTCCATATCTATATAATGATTTATTCAACTTTAATATTTTACCTTTCTTATAGTTAACTCCTTTTGGAGGATATATATAGATATTTTCTTTCAACTCACCATTCAAAAACGCAGTCTATAAAAACATATGTCTGTTTGAAATGATATTTAAATTGGTTACCAATTGCCACTAGTGTCCTAATTGTATTCATCCTTGCGACTGGCGAGTAGATTTCATCATAGTTAAACGATTCCTTTTGAGCACATTTTCTTACAACTAATCTCGCCTTGAATCTATCTATCTTACGTTTCAAAAGGTTTTGACGCAAATACCCATCTAGTATTTAAGATCTCCACGTTATTTTCAATATTAACTTCCTTCCATGTCTCGTTCTTTTCTATGGCATCTATCTCTCTTTTCATTGCGTTTCTCCAATGTTTTTCGTCATCTGTATCTTTTAATTCTCCCACTGTGATCGATACATCATCTATGAATGACATAGCGTCAAAAGCCATGTACATTTCATACTCATCATACTTCTTTGGTAACTTTGATTCTCTTCTAGTCTTGTTTTTCCTTCCTTCTTCTTCTCGTTTCAAGTTCTTCACTTCCGTCTTCATTTCCATTTACATCTTTGTTCTCGTCTTCTATCTCTGTTTCTTCATTTCTGATATCTTCTTCTCCATTTTTGTTTAATTCAATGAATGCCTTATCTCTCTTGTAATAGAATGTATCTCCTTTGAACATCACATCTTTTACGGTTATAACGTTTTGTTCCTTTATTTTTCACAATCGATACCCTGTGTTGCAATAACCAATCATTATGCATTCCATTACTTCTGGATCAAACTTCCTCCTAAGTTTCCTTGGGACAGAGTTGTGCAGAATTACAATTGAATTACTCCAGGAATCATAATTACAAAGTAATTGAATTACATTGTAATTCAGACATATTGTAATTTGTAATTCAGATCTTCATTCAATTAAATTACGATGTTGTTACGAGCTAAGGGTTAGGCAGGTCTTGCGTGAACCGAGGATTGTTTTGAATTTTGGGATTTTATTGTGGACTAGCCGGTGCCTGTCTCATCACCGGGTCGCCACTAGGTAGGAACTCGTGGACTAGCCGGTGTCTATCTCACCAGCGGGTCGCCGCGAGTGTAAAGGGACAGTGGACTGTGGACTAGCCGGTGTCTGTCTCACCTACGGGTCGCCGCTATATTGGGGCACGTGGACTGGCCGATATCTGTTTCACCACCGGGTAGCCGCGTGTGGAAAAGGAGTAGTGGACTTGCCGATGTCTGTTTCACTACCGGGTTGCCACTATGGAAAGGGATCGTGGTTTCGTTGTCTCGTAACTTATAGAAATGAATTTTATGCACCTCGAGCGGCAGAGGTGCATCATCGTAGAATACCAACTACTGGAACTTCGAATAGGATGCGTGGAACTAAACGATAGACTCTGGGTATGTCAACACAGAAAGATATATTCTAATTTAAAACTCCGTTAGATTGTTTAACTAATACTCTCAGTTTTAAAGCACCGAGAAATGCGGGGGTGATCTACATACAGAGATCCGTGACGGTATACGTACTGTCTGTATATGATAAATCTGCTCGACAAGGACTTTTGTTTATCCGATCTTGCTACGGCTGACTCGCGTCGTGATACGATTTGTACTGAGTTCAGTCCGCTTGAAACACCTGTTTAATAAAAGGGTCCTGTATAGGACCAAAATCGGCCCAAATGATAGTGGGGTCACGTACTACTTCCGATTAGATTTGGGTTCTTGGAATTTATGCAATTCGTTGCATCGTGAATAGAGCCCTAGTTCTAATGAATTGATTAAGCCCTTTGTTCTAATGAATAGGGCCTCTGTTCCGGCACATATGTACCTCTGGAAAGGCAAAGAGTCACCAACGAAAAAGTCTCCGCACGTAACAATGTAATTCTAACTGCAATTGGAGTACAATTATAAAATACGATTTAATTAAATTACATTAATTACGAATTATGATGTAATTAAATTAAATGTAAAATTAAAGAATAATAAAGTAATAGGTAATAAGAGATTGAAAAATCAATGCGAAGGTTTCAAACAGAAGGAATTAATTATTTATAAATTTATAATATCTGAACAGAAATAACTTTTGCGTTATACATTTTTTAAATTTCAAACTTAAACATAAGAAGCAGGAAAAGGAAACAGTTCCCTACTTTACCTTGGTTAGCATATATATTAAAGGAAAAAATAAAGACTATCATCTAATGAGACTCATTGAACAAACATTAATATTATATGTTAGTAAAATGAAATACATTATCTAATAACAAAAAACTGAAAAAGAACGTTTTTAGTTTACTACTAACCAATAATAGGATCACTTTTACTGATTGTATGTTCATTTTAATTATCAGTCAGCATTAAATTTGTTTTTATGAATACTCTTTTTTCAAACATCTTGTCACTAAGGTTGCTTGATTTTGGAAGATTGGTCATCGTAGCATAAGAGAACATCCTCTCAACAGCTGCAGATGACGGGAGAGGTGTATTGTACTCCACGAAGACTTTTTTTATGGATGGATATCTATCAAGCATAGCTAGATCTGATGATTGCAATGGATTCTTAAAATACTGAAGCACATAGAGCTCGACATCCAGAAATGTAGTTTCTTCTGTTTCGTTCTTCGAAATAGTCACTAAAATCGTCACGAAGTAGTCACTAAAAGTACACGATTGCTGAGACTGACTAGGTTGCACCTGTGATAACAATATATCCGTTTGATTAGCAACAGCCGTTTTAAAAGCTTTTAAAATGTTTTCATGTTTCTGTACAGGTATAGACGACAACCATTTCTTTTTAAATACTGGATAGGACAATGCGGCTATAGCTGTCGTCTCTGATTGGGGATTAGTAACATTCAGGAATGTATCAAATCTTCTTTCGTATGATGCCAACAAACATTTTGCTAGAGGTTCGCAATAAGTCAGAGGTGGTTATTTTTCAGTTACTTCCTTCAATTTCTTTCTAGCAGCTACCAAACAAGTCAACAAAATCCCATAGAAAGTGTTCTTGTCACTCTAAAGAATGTCCAAAGCTTCCGCAAGGGGGCGTGTACACATGATGTGTTCTTCAAGGTATATGAAATCCTAGTGATTTACAGAAGGATTTCATTTGTTCTTTATGTTTACATATTTATTCCACCTGGTTTCACCTGGTTTACGTAAACTACAACCCAACATACTTTCTATAATTTCTGCCGATTTCGGCCGTGTCGTTATTTTCCAAAGCGAATTGCATTTTTCTATAGTCTTCCTATGAAGTTCCTGAAATTCCTTGGAAGATTTATCAAAATTAATAACATCAGTCGTGACACAGAGACTAATAGTGTGAGCAGCACATTTAAAATATTTTGGTAAATAATTTGGTGAGAGTTGATTGATATTTTAATTATTTGTAGTCACCAAAATAGCTTCATCATCACTGCTGATACATTTGTTATGGCTATTCTTAGGTAAGTCATCCCTAACAATGCTAACAAATTCTTCTTCTATATCGGTTATTTCTATGCTCTTTACTCCATATTCTCTGCAGGCTTTCAAAAAGTTGCTGCCATTGTCCGTTACTGTCGCTTATAACCCGATGTTCGTTTGTTTTCAAAATATGTGTTTATTTATAACAATATGTACACTTAGAACTTAGGAAAATAATTATAGTTTAGGCCGCGAATGTCGAGAACGGTGATTTCAGTATTGAAATGCGGGTAACCGGTATAAAGGCCGATTCAAGGCCGATTCATACTGGGGTTCCGCGGACAAGCTGTCCGCGCGGACATTTCCCATAAATTTCGTTCGGGTTGACAGTCCCGCTGTGCCCCTGCTAAGCGCGGCAGAAAAAAAAGGTCATCAAGTGGCAGGAACGGTTCGTATTTCCTCGGTAGTTTACCTAAAGGAGTGTGGAGCCCATAGAGACCTTTTTTTTTGCCACGCTTAGCAGGGGCACGGCGGACTTGTCCACCCGCTCGAAGATGGGAAAATAGCAGCGGACAAACTGTCCGCTTACGAACTGTCCGCCGCGGACACTTCACTAGCGACAGAACTTTTCTTCCAACCCCATATATGTGGTATCATAAATTATTTCGGATACACCGGAAAATAATGAAATGTTCATTTTAGGGAACCAATAGTGTAATTTTGGCCACAACGATACTTTGCAACTGTACGCACCATGTAATAATTTCATACGTCACACAGTGGACGAAATTTGGAGCGATGATTTTTTGTCCAAATCAAAGCTGAAACTTTGCAGAATATGGCAAAAATAAGGATAAAAATCAATATCACGAAGTATTTGAACGCTTAGTTGTCGTATGTCATTTGACAAACGATAAATTGACGTATCGCTGCGATTGTCGCTGGCACTCCCTTGTAGGTAAATAGGCTGTGTGTGACTGTAATGTAATTTGAATTAGATATCTATTTTCCATAATTATGTTTTCATTTGCACAGGAAGTAAGGTAAGTATTCAATCTTTTCAACTTACTTCATATCAACAAATTTATTAACTTCCGATGATAAAAATGAAAGAATAAGGTATCAGCAGAAGTTAAAATCTCCCTACTTTTCCCATATTCTGCAAAGTTTCAGCATTAATTTTAAAAATAAATCGTCGCTCTATATCTCATTTCTATCGAAAGTTGTTTGATTTTGACATAGATTTCGTCCAAATTTCGTCCACTGTGCGGCAGACATGAGATGTAAAAGACTCTAGTAACCACAAACAACTGTTAGCTTTGAATTGTTTGTTATTTCGGGTCCATAAAATTGCTGAATATTCTTTATTAGGACAGCGTTTGTCCTAAAATTGCAACACTCACATTGGGAAAAAGCAGAACGCGGGGAAGGGGGGCGCGAGATGTCGTTTATTTTACCTAAATTGTTGTTGGGGTGTCGTACACTCCGAGTGTGCAGCGCACAGGTTAATATCGTCCATAGTAAGTACATGTCACTTTGTTTTTTTCATGCACTTACAATTGCCGAAATCGCCGGACGCGAAATGATTTTTTGATGAATTGTTGATTTAACAAGTCGATGAAAATGAGTTTTTGGGACTTTATAGTGAAAACATTCGACATCAGAATTACTACCCGTAAAGACCCAAAAATGATTTATCTCCTACATTGTTCAAAAACAATGGCTCCGAAAAGGAGTACTGCATTTATTATTCTGGTAAGTTTTTCCACTCGGCGAGGTGTGGGGCACGTGGCAATAATTAAGGTAGAAGGCGTTGTACCGTTCGTCCGTTAGCTTTAGCCTTAAGCCCATTAATTTTATGACGGGTAAGGACGGGTAAGGACGGGTACTGGTCTACTCTGCAATTTAGGCTGTTGTAAAGATTAGTTTCTTTGACGAGCATGAATTACTTTATGGCCACCGTCCGACGAAAACGCGAAGGAAAACGCGTGGCCAACACGTATTGTTTATGTTCCGAGTTACCGCCCACTACTTCGCGATTGCAGGAGGTGGTAAAACGCCATCTCGCATGGGTCTGAACTGGTGACATTGTATTGATACGAGCCATTGAAGAAGGTTTCCAGGCAGGACAACGGTGAAGGCTCTAGATACGAGTCCGCGGCCGATTGGATCAGAGTGGAGGAGGCAGGTCTCGTTTCCACACGCATTTCCGGCTGTTGTCGAAATATTGGCTACAGCGGCCACACATACTATGTAGCGTGCAACGTCGACGTCAAAACATTGAGATTACCGACGCGGCTGTGGTAGGGATAGGGAGACCTTATGATAGGCGCGATTTGTTTAGGTGCCGTTCCCTGGGCTGTTCTCTATGGAGAGATTTATGACAGGTCAAGGACAGTCAAGACACTTTCGGACAACACGTGTTTGCTGTAAAGTAATTTGTGTAGGCCCCGACTTCCCCGGCAAACGAAAAATGCTATATCCGAGCAATCTTCAAAAAAGCACGATCAGTCGTCCCTGTTGTAAATTTTCGCTGTTTCTGCATACCTGCAAAAGGAAGTGTCACCGTGGACACGGCATAAAAGGCCTAGCCTGATCATATTTGAAAGGTTTATTTGGCATTTTCTTCGACACGATAAATAGTTGGAACCTTTTTTTACGTTTGCGCCTTTCCCCGCCCGGAAAATTCTACCCCCGCCTCTGACGTCATTGAAGGGTGGCTGCCGAGAAAGTATTTAAGAGACTGCGAAGCCAGATGTCGTCACCATTTGTTTGGCCTCCATCTTAGAAGAGTCACCACGAGCACGTTTTTTCGATACAGATTCAGATACAGATACAGATACAGATACAGATATGGATATGGGTATGGATATGAATATGGATATGGATATGGATACTGATTTGGACTTGAACTTGGACGTGAACTTGGATTCGGACTTAAACTTGGACTTGGACTTGGATTCGGACTTAGATTTGGACTTGGACTTGGATTCGGACTTAGATTTGGACTTGGACGTGGACTTGGAATTTAACAGTAACAATGGGGTATTGCCAAAACTCCTATTGATGCTCAACTTGTTAAGAATCGCGGTGGACCATCCGCTCGAGGAGCAAGATGAAGTAGGGCCCAGTGAAAGAAGACGACGCTACAGCGTCCACCCACTATGGCGGAATCGAGGCGCCGAAGGCGATTTTCTCTTATATAGACAGATGTCTATGGACTTCGAGGAGAAATTTTATAGCTATATGAGAATGAGCACTGGTTGTTTTGCTGCATTGTTGAGCCGAATTCAGCACCTGCTGGTCAAACAATCAACAAACTTAAGAAAGCCAATTGCCCCGGATGAACGATTAGCAGTTTGTCTGCGGTAGGTGATTTTTCAATAATTGCTTGCTATTAAGGCGATAGACTCGTTTCCGTTAATTAATCATCTCTCATTATTTCAGATACCTAGCAACGGGAGATACATTGAAGACAATTAGCTTCAGTTTTCGGATGGGGCATTCGACGGTACATAAAATTGTAACCGAGACATGTAGGGCAATTACAACCACTTTATTGAAAGAAATAATAGGACTGCCCAACAGGGCAAAATGGGAAGCCATCAAAACCGATTTCTGGGAGAAATGCAGGTTCCCCAATTGCTTAGGGGCGATAGATGGCAAACACATAAATATAAAAGCCCCACCGAACTCGGGGTCGCAATTTTTCAATTACAAAAAAACGTTCTCCACGGTGCTGATGGCATTGGCAGATGCTAATTGTAATTTTATAGCCGTGGAGGTAGGAGCCTATGGACGAAACAGCGATGGCGGAATCCTTTCCCAATCTAAACTGGGAAAACGACTAGACGATGGGTCAATGGAATTGTTGCCCGACGCGTGCTTGCCGGGTACAAGTATTAGCGCGCCTTGCATCATTGTAGGCGACGAGGCGTTTCCTCTGAAACCCTACTTGTTGAGGCCATATCCAGGCGCCCAAGCCGAAGGCCACGACGACAGGACCAATTTCAATAATCGGTTGTCCACGGCGCGGCGCGTCGTGGAAAACACGTTTGGAATATTGGTACAGAAGTTCCAAATATACCTGAGGACAATAAATGCAAGGCCCGAAAATGTCGACCATATAGTGACGGCGACATGTATACTCCATAATTTTATTAGGAACTATGAGGGATCGACGGTAGCACCAACTGCATCAACAGCAGCCGAATACAACCCCCAACCCCCCCACAGAACCCCCAACGAGGCAACGGAAGGAGCGAGGGTTTTGCCGTACGGCAAATTTTTAAAAATTATTTTACTTCAAATATTTAAATATTGTATATTATAATATAAAAATAAAAGAATTTTACAATTCGTAATGGAAGTTATGTTTATTAAGCGTGAACCTTTTAATTTCAAAGCGTTTGAATACTTGCGTGATTACCTGTATGTTTCGGAAGAAATAAAAGTATTTTACAATTCGCAGTGGGACTTATGTTTCTTAAGCGTTTTTTAAGCGTTTTAGGGTACCATGTCATAATAATTATTAATTCTCTAGATATTTTCAAAGCCTGTCTTCATCGAAGAAGATGCTCATTAGTTTTCGTATTCAACTTTTTATCATTATTAAGTACAGAAGTGTACGGGTTCGAGGAGCGCGTTGGGAGTCCGCGTGAAGGATTAGGAGTGCCAAGGTTAAATGAACAATTCAACTGTCTACACTTTAAATTCTTTTTATTAAAATTTTTTTAAACCTTACTGTTAGAATATAGTAAATTTGTATACTGGTCTTAAGCATATACAGATGAGGTAAGGTGACGACATCTGTAGGGACAAACAAGCGGACGAAAAACAATAAGCGCGCAACACGGCAAGGTGAGACAGAACGCTAGAGAAACAGAACGCTCGAGTACGTGTAAACGGAAGGTGCGCGAGACGGCATTGATTGCCTATTAAAATAATCGAAGTTAAAATAATAAGTGTATCATACAACTAGATAGCGAAAACCATAAAGTAAAGTGTGTCTACATAGACTAAATTTATTTCATAACTGACCAACTCCAAAATCCAATTTTCCAACACTTACAAATAACAAAAAAAGGAACCTTATTGGTTTCCTTCTTCCTCTTGTTCCTCCAGCAGTTCCGTTAATTTGTCGAGCACCATCCTTTTAAATTTATTCTGCCGCTTCAAATTTAGCTCGGCGGCATCCACCGCGATGCTTTTAAAAAACAAAAGTAGCCTGGCTTTGGCTTGATAACCCTTTGTTTTTTTTTCCTCGCTGCCGCTAACAGTGGTTTCTATTAGCCCAGCACAGCGATTTATCGCACCCAATAAACTGTTATCGGAATCCGTTCTCCTCCTTTTGGGGGGTGGTTCCGAATCCTCGTTCTCGTTCTCGTTCTCGTTCTGGTTCTCGTACTCGTTCTCGTACTCGTTCTCGTACTCGTTCTCCTCTGTGGCTGTACTTGTTGTTGCCTGGCTGGTGGGGGCCTCCTCCGGCATGCATACCTCTACACTGGAAATCATTTCCCTTTCCTGCATGGTTGGGTTCAGGAACTCCAGAGTATCGCCGTATTTAAATGGTCTTCCTCCGGTTGTTGCTGCCTGCCCGCTCCGCGTCCCATTGCGGGAGCGATACTTTCGGTAGCAATCGCGTATATTTCGCCACCTGTGTATGCATTTTTCAGCTGCAAAGCAAAATATTTTTTAATTAATCATCAGTTATTGAAAAAATTGGTAATTTTTCACATATCATTTTTGAACCCAGTGTCATATTTTAGCGAGCTAATTGTAAGACCAAAAAAATTCGAAAGTTCAAAAATAAGGACCACCACAATGTATTAACGAAATTGTTAATAAAATATAGTAAATACTGACCTGACATACCCACTTCTTCAGCGATCTCCCTCCAGACGATGGCCTTGTATTTTGTGTCCTTATACTTCGGATGTTGCAAATCATAAAAAAATGACCGCTGCCTTACTGCTTCTATTATTTTTTCGTCTTGCATGGTTACTGGAGTGTAACGTTTACCGAGTGTACTGGTCGATAGAGAAGCTAGACATCAATGTTCCGATGACGAACTTTCGTCAAAAAGGTAACCTCGCAATTGGCCCTTGCGTGGGGGTAAAAAGCTAAAGTCCAACATATGGACTTGATTAAGGGTAGGATGGGCAGTTAACGATAGGCCTGCAACGGACATACCTGAACCGGGGCGCAATTGTATTACTCTTCCAAATTGTTAAATACTTACCTGCTAGGAAAACACCCATTGTGCTTAAAATATTCGGCAAATGAATGGCGAAAAAACATGTGTTCACAACTGAAATAACTTGAAACTCCGCAAATGTGCAGCCGTTATAATTCAATAAAAAAAGGTTGACGCTTCCCTTTGCAGGTATGCAGAAACAGCGAAAATTTACAACAGGGACGACTGATCGTGCTTTTTTGAAGATTGCTCGGATATAGCATTTTTCGTTTGCCGGGGAAGTCGGGGCCTACACAAATTACTTTACAGCAAACACGTGTTGTCCGAAAGTGTCTTGACTGTCCTTGACCTGTCATAAATCTCTCCATAGAGAACAGCCCAGGGAACGGCACCTAAACAAATCGCGCCTATCATAAGGTCTCCCTATCCCTACCACAGCCGCGTCGGTAATCTCAATGTTTTGACGTCGACGTTGCACGCTACATAGTATGTGTGGCCGCTGTAGCCAATATTTCGACAACAGCCGGAAATGCGTGTGGAAACGAGACCTGCCTCCTCCACTCTGATCCAATCGGCCGCGGACTCGTATCTAGAGCCTTCACCGTTGTCCTGCCTGGAAACCTTCTTCAATGGCTCGTATCAATACAATGTCACCAGTTCAGACCCATGCGAGATGGCGTTTTACCACCTCCTGCAATCGCGAAGTAGTGGGCGGTAACTCGGAACATAAACAATACGTGTTGGCCACGCGTTTTCCTTCGCGTTTTCGTCGGACGGTGGCCATAAAGTAATTCATGCTCGTCAAAGAAACTAATCTTTACAACAGCCTAAATTGCAGAGTAGACCAGTACCCGTCCTTACCCGTCCTTACCCGTCATAAAATTAATGGGCTTAAGGCTAAAGCTAACGGACGAACGGTACAACGCCTTCTACCTTAATTATTGCCACGTGCCCCACACCTCGCCGAGTGGAAAAACTTACCAGAATAATAAATGCAGTACTCCTTTTCGGAGCCATTGTTTTTGAACAATGTAGGAGATAAATCATTTTTGGGTCTTTACGGGTAGTAATTCTGATGTCGAATGTTTTCACTATAAAGTCCCAAAAACTCATTTTCATCGACTTGTTAAATCAACAATTCATCAAAAAATCATTTCGCGTCCGGCGATTTCGGCAATTGTAAGTGCATGAAAAAAACAAAGTGACATGTACTTACTATGGACGATATTAACCTGTGCGCTGCACACTCGGAGTGTACGACACCTCAACAACAATTTAGGTAAAATAAACGACATCTCGCGCCCCCCTTCCCCGCGTTCTGCTTTTTCCCAATGTGAGTGTTGCAATTTTAGGACAAACGCTGTCCTAATAAAGAATATTCAGCAATTTTATGGACCCGAAATAACAAACAATTCAAAGCTAACAGTTGTTTGTGGTTACTAGAGTCTTTTACATCTCATGTCTGCCGCACAGTGGACGAAATTTGGACGAAATCTGTCAAAATCAAACAACTTTCGATAGAAATGAGATATAGAGCGACGATTTATTTTTAAAATTAATGCTGAAACTTTGCAGAATATGGGAAAAGTAGGGAGATTTTAACTTCTGCTGATACCTTATTCTTTCATTTTTATCATCGGAAGTTAATAAATTTGTTGATATGAAGTAAGTTGAAAAGATTGAATACTTACCTTACTTCCTGTGCAAATGAAAACATAATTATGGAAAATAGATATCTAATTCAAATTACATTACAGTCACACACAGCCTATTTACCTACAAGGGAGTGCCAGCGACAATCGCAGCGATACGTCAATTTATCGTTTGTCAAATGATATACGACAACTAAGCGTTCAAATACTTCGTGATATTGATTTTTATCCTTATTTTTGCCATATTCTGCAAAGTTTCAGCTTTGATTTGGACAAAAAATCATCGCTCCAAATTTCGTCCACTGTGTGACGTATGAAATTATTACATGGTGCGTACAGTTGCAAAGTATCGTTGTGGCCGAAATTACACTATTGGTTCCCTAAAATGAACATTTCATTATTTTCCGGTGTATCCGAAATAATTTATGATACCACATATATGGGGTTGGAAGAAAAGTTCTGTCGCTAGTGAAGTGTCCGCGGCGGACAGTTCGTAAGCGAACAGTTTGTCCGCTGCGGACAGTTCGTAAGTGGACAGTTTGTCCGCTGCTATTTTCCCATCTTCGAGCGGGTGGACAAGTCCGCCGTGCCCCTGCTAAGCGTGGCAAAAAAAAAGGTCTCTATGGGCTCCACACTCCTTTAGGTAAACTACCGAGGAAATACGAACCGTTCCTGCCACTTGATGACCTTTTTTTTCTGCCGCGCTTAGCAGGGGCACAGCGGGACTGTCAACCCGAACGAAATTTATGGGAAATGTCCGCGCGGACAGCTTGTCCGCGGAACCCCAGTATGAATCGGCCTTAACGCGACGGGAAGGTAACGCGACTTGCGCTCTGTCCAATTGGTCCGCAGGGGAGCGCCTTGAAGCAGAGTCTTTCCGTTAGTAAAATCGTCCGGTTAGCTGTCCTCACAAGGGAGCGGCTTATCAGAGCGAAAGAACTCAGGAAAACAGTGCTGACTTTACGGGTCAGTGCCTTTTTATCCTACGCTGGGGGTGGACCGCCAGGGGTAGGGGTAGGTCCCGGTAGGGTGAAGGTAGTAGGGGTGCGACGGAAGCGCTACTCTGGTGGGCGCACGGAGTAATCGTAGGGCTTCGTGCTATACGCTGTAATTTTGCTACTGTCAATGTTAAAATCATGGTTTATTTCATTTATCAATTCAGCGATCCGAATATAATTATAGGGACTACGAAACCTACGGCAAGCCAGAGTAACCAACTTCCTCTCCAAAGAACCGTTGATCCAGTGGCATGTTACACCTAAGAAACTCCCTTTTTATGTAGACCATATGTCTGCCGTGGTACACACAAAATCAAATTCTTTTATTTTTTCTCGATTTGTACTATTAAACTCGTCATAGAGGTTATCAAATTGTCTAGTAAGAGAGCGTCTATTCGTTATTCGTAACCCTAGAGTGGAAATATTAAAAAGATTCAGGAATTCTTTAAAAAATGGATCTTCAACCACTCTTAAAGGGATCGTAGAGCTTTGCAATAAATTTAGCTAATTTTGAATCAAACAATGGTTGACTTATATTAATTTGAATACTTCGATTATCTGTTTCATGACTGGCCACTTTTCGTTTTTTATTCGCGGCAATGTAATCAGTGTACTGTTTTAAATCGCTCGATGTATGCTTCCTTTTCAAGTGTGTAACAAAATTGGACTCATGCACTCAGCAACAACCTTCTGTGATTTCAAATCACTCTCTTTCCTCGGGAATATATGTTTAAAAAATTTCCATCTAGGAATAACGTAATTCGGTCTTCCTGCTCTTCTCTTTCACTATTTTCATGATGAATGTTATCTGTTTCATCAGAAATCACAAATGTAGACACATCCAAGCTGTCCATGCTATCACGTTCCTTCACATCACTCATTTTAGTTTATTTTTACTTTATTTATGTTACTTTATTATAAAACAATACCATTGAGCACTGTTACCAGTGCAAAGGAAATGTTAATACTGACAATCGAGTCGCGTACGAACGGCAAACAGAGGATACGAATACTATGCGTCACATAGAGTCTATTTACTTCGTCTTTCATTAGAAACTCCTCTAAGCTTCCTTGTTCCTCTAGTTTTAACGCCATTAATTTCTTCCGCAACAATATTTACCCTGGCATGCCTTTCTTCTCATACCTTTTCTTCAGGCTTTTCCACATTCCATAAACCGTGTCTTTATCTCTGACAAATTCAATTTGTGAATCTTCCAGGCATTGTATTATGAGTGATTTACATTTATTGTCTCCTTTCATCGCTTCCGTTCTTACATCGTCCTGCGCACAATCTTGTTCTCTGAACACTTTTTCAATCCATTCAATTACTTCCTTTTCAGTTAATAATGTCTGCATTCTGAATTTCCATGTATGAAAATTATTAAGATTTAAGAGATCAATATTGAAGGATTTAATGTTTTAAATCGTACAACATATGTCAATCAACGTTTGTGTATCGAGAACAACTGATTACAAAACATTGGAAACTATTTTAAGACAGTGGACATTCGATCTCACACACATTCACACGCATTCACACATCTTCGCACACGTTCACACTCAAAGATGCCGCAATGAAATGAGTGCCGAATTCGAGATCTTTGACAGCGAGAAGAAAGCTCGCTCGAACCATTTCCCGATCCATATTCCCACACTCGACCGTCCTGCACCAATGTCTGACCTCAGACATTCATCCCACATTCGTCCTCACTCGGCCGTCCTGCATTAATGTCTGACCTCAGACATTCGTCTCATATTCATCTTCAGTCTCGCTGTCGCTTATATTAACAATCCACGATTTCATGTATTCCGCCATGGTGGATGTCTCATTCGGTCCCTCATGATCACCCACTTTTTTTACTGAGTAGCGATCGCCCCTCATTATGCGAACTACCTCATACGGGCCTAGATACTTCGCTGTAAATTTTAGACCCGGTCCGAATTGTGTTCTTTTAATTGCAACTAGATCACCTTCTTTAAATCTTTTCGCTTCCTTTCTATTTTTATTAAAACCGCGCCTATTTTCTTCCTGAACTTTCCGGATGCAATCCTTTGCCTTTGCACGCAACTCCTCACGATTTTCCTCGAACATTGAAATTAATTCGTTATTTATGATTTCTTGAATACTCGGGTCAGTTTTCATTCTCATTCGTACTCCAAACAGAACTTCAAAAGGCGTTTTTCCAATACTACGATGAGGAGTGGCATTCAAATATGTTTGCGCGATATTTAGATACTTAAACCAGCACTCAAGCTTCGGAGCAGTTAATTTCGTTAATAATGGAATAAGTGTTCTGTTTACACGCTCGACTTGTCCGTTCGCACGCGGCACGCCAGTGGTTATACATACATGTTCTATTCCTTTCGATTCACAATACTCGCGAAAATCACCGGAAACGAACGCTGTCCCGCGGTCTGAAACGATGCGTCTGGGATTTCCAAAAATCGCAGACTGCCTTCGCAAATAATTAAGAACTTCCGCGACACCGGTACTCTTTGTAACATAGAGCCATACAAACTTGCTGAACGCGTCCACCACTACAAAGATATGTTTGTAACTTTTACGAGTCGACTGCAACGGACCAAGATGGTCGATATGGTAAGTATCCAACGGTACTTCGCCCTTGTCGATCGGATGAAGCAAACCATCCCTTTTGCCGTGCTTTTTTTCCGCCAAGATACAAGACACACAGTTTCGCACGATTTTGTCAACTTTACATTTTAAATCCGGGAACCAGTAATCCTTACGTATTAATGATTCCGTTTTCGACGACGAAAAGTGCCCTTTCTCATGTATCTGTCTTACGATCTGCGATTGCATCAATCGCGGAACCACCAATTTTTCTTCATCCTCATTCCGTTTAAACAATAATTCGCCACGCAATATAAAATCATTCGTCGGGTTCTGACGCACACTTTCAATCATTTTTTGTACATTTATGTCCTCTCGCTGAGCTCTACGCAAACGCTCGATGATGCTATTTCCACATTCTCTTATTAATAAACAAGTCTGAATAGGACTTCTACTTAACGCGTCCACGTGACTCATGCTTCTTCCTGGACGATGTTCAATAACATAATTAAATTCCTCGAGAAACAACGCCCATCGCGCAACTCTCACACATAAATCGCGCTTATTCATTGTCAATGTGAACGCTCTACAATCCGTAATAATTTTAAATGGCACACCTATCAAATATACACGGAACTTCTTCAGCGATCTAACGATCGCTAAAACTTCAAGCTCATAACTAATATAATTTTGTTCGCACGGCGTCGTTCGACCGCTTGCATAATACACAGGATGCATTGCTCCGTCGGTAGAATCGCGCTGCATCAATATTGAGCCGTACCCTTCTTTCGACGCGTCAGTGTGGAGTTCGGTCTCCGCATTTGCATTATATAATTTCAACACGGGCTTGTTTACTAAGGCTGATTTCAATTGCTCGAATGCAACCCTTTCCTCGTCCTCGAAGCGGAACGGAACATCTTTTCGTAACAAATTCGACAGAGGGCGAGCAATTGAGGAATAGCGCGACACGAACTTCCGAAAATACCCCGTGAGCCCCAAAAAGCTCTGGACCTGTTTCGCGTTTGTCGGCTGTGGAAATTTCGTCACCGCGTCTGTCTTATGAGTTGATGGCTGTACCATTCCATCTTTTATCACGTGTCCCAAAAACTCAACTGTCTCGCGTAAAAACTGACATTTATCCCAATTAATCCGAAGTCCGGACTCACTCGCAACGTTTAAAGTCCTTTGTAACTTACGCAAGCCCTCATCACAATCAGCAGACGGTATTATTATGTCGTCCATGTATGTCAGTACGGTTCCGTCATCTATTAGTTCCCGAAACACAGCGTTGATGAATTTTTGAAAGACAGCCGGCGAGTTGCACAGGCCAAATGGTACCCTCAGAAACTCGAACTGACCATCGGGCACTATGAACGCAGTATATTTTCTACTATCCTGATCCACGGCAACGTGAAAAAATCCGTTTTCTAAGTCCATTGTCGTGTATATCTTAGCACCCTGTAAGCGATCTAATTGATCCTCCACCAATGGAAGTGGGTAACGATCCTTTATAATTTTTCTATTAAGTTGACGATAGTCTACGCAAATTCTATAAGTGCCGTTCTTTTTTTTAACGATTACCACAGGACTAGCGTATTCTGAAAGTGACGGTCGCACAATTCCATCCTCGATCCACCTGGAAATTTGTTGATTTACAATTTCTTTCTCTGCTGGAGAGAGCCGTCGCGCTCTTTGATATATCGGTATATCATCCTTTAAAATTAATTTCATCTGAATACCGACGTCACGAGTTTTAACCGATCTATAAGCGTTGATCATATTTTCCACTGCGTTCCGATGCTCACTATTTACAATATCTGATACGTCGACTTTATTTACTTCGTGCTCTATGCTAAATATATCTGATAAATCCGCACTTTCTTCGTAGTTTTCAAATGCTTTTCTAATTGTAATTTTCCGAGACTTTATTGTCAATTCTACCGTGTTTAGGAAATCAGTGCCGATAAGTAAATCATGTCGCATTAACACGTCCGAAATTACCTGTACTTTAATTGGATAACCGTTTCCGTCGATCAAAATGTTCGCGCTAAACTCGCCTAGTGTTCTATTTTCATCCAAACCGATTCCTCGAAAACAGACCTCTTTTTTAGATAAAGGCGGAGCACCGATTCGAATATAACTATCTGCACGCATTAAACACATGTCACTGCCCGTATCAATCAAAGCGACAATCTCGTGACCGTTAATTGTTACATCTTTTACGAATTTATCTTTGTTATTACCCTGAGTTATTGTCGCGCAACTATCTTTAACCGTATTATCTTTTTTTTTCACGCATTTCGCCGCGACGTGCCCACGCTCGCCACACGCAAAACACGTTACACCATCGGCTTTCGTCGCACAATTTTTAAGTACATGGTTCTCGGAACCACACCCGTAACATTTTCTTACAAACCGCCCTGCATCCCTGCTTTCCGGCCTCTGCTTGTTCTCGGTTGACAATGTTGAATTGGCATCCGGCTGCATTTTCCGCTCTGTGTTCTGCCCGCCGAACCGCAGCGATATCCTCTCGAACGCCTGCAGCAGGTCAGCCGTATTTTCAAACTTGTGCATCCAAGCTTGATCCCGTAGTTGACGGTCCGGTATTCCTTCGATGATGTTTTCAACAATTTCCTCATCGTCGATCGGCACACGGTTTCCCAGAATCACCTTGTCGTGCACGTATTCACTAAATGTTTCGCTTTTCTTCCAAATACGTGCATCGAATTCTTTTTTCCTTGATGCCTTGGTGATCCGCTGGTTGTACATCTTCCGCATTTCCACGAATATTTCTTCGAGATTCATTTCGATGAATTCTGGCTTCGAATGAAACCATTCAACTGCTTTGTCTTTTAATCTTGAACGAATTACTACCTTCATCTCGGCATCATCTAAGCTGTACGTGTTTTTCAAGAGCCGCGCTTGCTTTTCCCACATTTCATACGTCCCGTGCTTTCCTTCAAACGTATTGAGAAGCTCAGCGATTGTTTTTATATCCGCCCTACGCGCTCTTCTTACTGGTTCCTGGTTCTGGGTTTCACGAAATCCTTGCGTTCCGCGAAGCCATTCAATTTCACGTCTCGCAAATTCCAGTTCTCGTTCTGCGAGATCCCTTTCTCTTCGTAGTAATTCAACCTCGTGCAAAGTTTGTGGATCTTGTGCTCTCGATGTATTGGACACATTCTCTTCCCTGACCATACCGCTTGCTGAGCCCACGGTCTCCTCCAGTTCGGTCATCCATTCACCCGACGGATCTGCAGACATCAGTCTGCTTATCAACTCGGCCTTTGATCCTGTAGTGATCAAGTTCATAGAGTCCAGCTTTTCTTTCAGCTCTGCTACCGTGAAGCCACTAGCCGTCCTCTTCGCCAGACTCATTGCATATAATATTAGGTCTCCATCACGCAAATTAACTTCGTACACAGCACAATTTACGCACTTCGCATCCGCACACAGCAAATATTAGATGCACTCGCACCACCCGCAATTCAAACTTGGACGAGCCCCCAAAAATGAAGGATTTAATGTTTTAAATCGTACGACATATGTCAATCAACGTTTGTGTATCGAGAACAACTGATTACAAAACATTGGAAACTATTTTAAGACAGTGGACATTCGATCTCACACACATTCACACGCATTCACACATCTTCGCACACGTTCACACTCAAAGATGCCGCAATGAAATGAGTGCCGAATTCGAGATCTTTGACAGCGAGAAGAAAGCTCGCTGTTTCGATTCTCGGCTCGAACCATTTCCCGATCCATATTCCCACAATATTATAATAATTATTTTTGTCCATCTTTCTTCCTACCATTCTCTTTTATCTTAATAGAACCTATCTTTCACCACGTGTCATATATGTCGTGATCACTGGGCCCACAACCTGTTAATTTATTTGGTTGAATGGATTGGTTTGACTAAGAGTTTTACCTTTTACGATGTAAGAATGTATAACATAATATGTATATATTATATCAGATAATACTGAGATTGATAATACAACTTTTTAACTTTACCACACTGGAATATACGTGTGTACTCGAAGGCTTGCAACAAGAGAAAGAGAACGAGCGCCGCAGCTCCACACAGTCGCCACTTTCATAAAACCAGAAAGACAAAGCATTGCCAACTTTGAAATCTTAACAAAACAGAAAATCGATTAGTTTGTTGTAATTATTGCATATGTTTAAAAATTCGTATAATTTCAGTTTTTAATATATACTCTTGTGGGATCCTAAGATCACTCGATACGCATTGAGCGCAAAATATGATTTTATACGGTAACCACACCGAATGTCGCTGAAGCGGCACAGCTATCTGCAAACGAAATCCGCCACGCGATCAGCACGGCTCTCCGAAATTGCGCGTACACTTTTCTCACAGCTATTCGATCTCTCGTTGACTCATCGGCGATCGCTCACACACTGCCTCGCACAGTTCAAACTCTCGCCAACCGCCGTTCGCGTGTCGTCGCAGGACACGTCTCGCCGCTCGATTTAAACACACGTACATACAAATACATCGCTGCACACATACACACACGCACCAATAATGATCCTACACTCTTCTTGCTAAGTGAACAGAACAGAGGTTTGTCATTTACTGAAGTATACGGTCTGGAATAGCTAAGGTAAATGCAAGGTGTATTTTTTTTGTCGCTCCGTGTTTACAAACTGAAACCTAGACCTAACTCAAACCAAACGAAAGAGCAGGAAAACTATTTTTATAAATATCTCAGAAACAAAGACCGAGTGGCGGTAACACGTATAGGAAAAAGTTGCTTAGAATTATGTATTCTATAACATATTAGAGTTTCATAAAAATCGGTGAGGTGTATCCTTTTCCGTATAATTACCCCGAATGCTATCCGCAAAAAGAAAAAATTAGGAGATATTTTGAAATATTCTGGTCAAAGTGGTTTTAGTAGGCGATCGAAATATGTATAACAAAAGAACGGAAAAGGTTTCTGTTGTGTGCACTTGTGAACTATTTACTATACACGTTCGTATTTGCAGATGGTATCGTCAAAATCATGCTAAATAGAAGCCTTGGTATTGCCCGCAAAGGTTTAACAACTTTATATAATACATATTTGTACTACGAGGTTAAAACCGTAATTTTGTATTCTCACTTGTCGTCTTTAAATTCCTTCTTGTTTATTGCCGAACACCCTGTATTATATTCGCCATTATTATCAGTCCAGAGTAAATGTATAAATCACCGAATAATGTGATAAATAAACCGAATTGAAAAACAGTGGAAAAATAAAGGAAGAAACAGCATAGTTAGTAACATGGAACACCAGAGATAGTATTTTTTCTAAAAACGTTAACGGACCAGACCACAAGAACCAAAAAAAGGTTGCCAGTGTAGAAATAGGAACGAGTACATACACATATGCAGTAAAAGTGTGTAAATACATATGCAAACCATTAACTAACGTATTTTATTGTCATGCTTTATAACTGTTGCGAAAACTAGAACCATTACGTTTTCAACTCCTGCTAGCAGTAATTACATATTATAAAGAATATTATTTCTCCGTTCAGTTTTGATCATTGTACCAATCTCCGTTGCACCCTTAGAGGACACTCTGTACAGACTTGATACAAGTTACAAGTTACAAGCTATTGTCTTATTATTAAATTCTTATTAAATATCGACATAGCACTCTATGTATACAGACTAATACGGGTAAATATGTATAGCTATGAGGGGACCCAACTCGGATCACCTTGACCTTCACATATGTTGTCAAAGACAATATTCTGAACAACTTTCGTCAATATAACTATCCGTCGCTCGGACTTAGTTTCCGAGATCATTACGAAAAAGCTTTGTTAAATTTTGGTTGCCCGATACGACATCTAGCGGTCACTGTGTATCCATTAAATAATCTAGAAATGTAATTAAAATTATTATTTTGCATACTTATTGACTATTTTAAGTTCACCCTATATATGAATAACGAAAGTGAGATACATACTACTCCTGGATTGTCGTATGCGTGGTCGGGCCGGCCGTCAGGCCGGCCCTCTCCGCCCCCTCCACACACCTAACCACAACTCATTCTATTCGCATAATCTTTGCATTGTAGCAGTCATCCAGAATTTGATCTAGTAATGGAAAAATCATGCAAATAGAATGTGAGTTGTGGTGTGGTTAGGATTGGGTTAGGTTAGTCTTAATTACTAGATCAAATTCTAGATGACAGTTACAATACAAAGATTATGCGAATGGCATGAGTTGTGGTTAGGTTTGTGGAGGGGCGGAGAGGGCCGCCTGACGGTCGGCCCGACCACCCATTCGAAAATCGGAAATATGCGTACGCAATACAGAAAATTCAATTCAGTACTAGCAATAGTTTTTTGCAATTTTCTCGAAAACTATGATCGAGCGACGGATAAATATAATGACAAAAGTTGTTCAGAATGTTGTCCTCGACAACATACGTGAAGGTCAAAGTGATCCGAGGTGGGTCCCCGCATAGCTATATTTACCCTAATACGGATATCCGAATTCGCTACGGCAATAATTTTCATTCAATTCGTGATAGTAATACTAGAATCTTCGGGCAATTTAAAGTAATTCTTTATCATTACTGTTGCTTGTATACTTATTCAGGTTATTTATAATCAAACACTCTTTATATATATTTGAAGATAAACTGAATATACTACTTTATTAAATAAACTATTGCAAACTTTATCTCTACGTACTTGACAGTGCTTGTGGAGTAAAGAAAAAACCAACCAACCTATTGCAAACGATCAATGTAAATTGTATATGTTGTCACGTCGTCCAGAATTTGACCGTCGCTAGGAGGGCGAAATTCCCGACGACACCGGGTATTTACAAGCCCGAAGGCCGGGCCGCGTTCGGCCGCACGAGACGCGGTCCACCCGGGACAAAAGTTGTTCGCAGGCCCGTCACTTATCGAACCCTTGCCTAGATGTTCGGGCGCCAGGCACGGAAGGTGCCACGCTAAGCGATTACCGCAACCAAAGTGTTCGAGAAGCGTTCGGACGCGCCTGCGACAACCGATATTTAATCACGATTTTACGCGAACGGTCGCAGGGTACTACGCGGGGCGAACACGAGGCGTTCCCCGCGGCGGGAAGGTTTCTCACGTAATAAGACACTCGGAATTTCGGCTAACAAGTCTTTATTATTTGCCGGTTCACAATGGCCATGCCGGCAACGTTTCTAGGTTAGCCGGCGCGTGACGGAAGATCGGTACACGCGCGATTTGCCCTCTTCGGACCCCTTCGAGACGCGTCGAATCCGGCAGCAACGCGGTGATAGCGTCGGCGTACGCGATACTCGCGTTCTACGCCCGAATTCCGATGGAAAACGCGTTACAGTTAGTTTCTCGTCGGCGTAACAAGTCGCGAAAATACGGCGAGAGCACGTGGCGGCGTCGCACCGTGGAACGAGCCGAGGTTGGCGTGAAAACTACAACGACGCGCGGATCCTCACTAACGAAATAAATAGGGCACGGCCCTCACCAAATAATATGGTCCCCGCGCGTTCGTTGCCCTACGGTTAGCGCAAATACCGGCAGCCTCGTGGCTGCTTATGGGTTTCGGCGACGCGATCACGAACACGCGTACCGAGCCAACGCGAGGAAAATCACTAAAACAAGAGGCAATCTGACGAAAGCTTACCCGGCAACGGCAACGCTCGCTAAGCTCGTCCCTCTGGCTCCGGCAGCAGATCGCACTAATTACTATTGCCTTAATATACGCGCGACTATATGATAGTAGAGCCAACGACGAAGTGATTTTCCCTGCGCGATGACTCGGGAACGCGGAAGCGGAGCGTCCCCCCCTTTCCGCGCTCTCTCCCCGCAGGCGATCCGACCTATCGCGAATAGATTTTCGGCCGGGGCCTAGCCTCGGCGCGACGGTCCCTGGCGATCGGCGATTCCTCGGTTCCCCGGCAGCGGCGTTCGATGATTGGTTGTTTCCGTATACGGCACCGCATGTCCTCCTCTGCCTCTCCAGGGTGTTCCTCCTGGGCCGCGTTGATCCCTCGAATTCCGGTGCCGGAGTTTCCGTCGGGGCTGACCGCGTTCCTCTCCTTCGGGGAATCTTTGTTTCAGGTCCTCGCCGGGACCTGACTACGGTCCTGCGAAATCGCGTCGCGCAAATTGGCGCGACGCTCAAAAACATGAGTACTCGCCCATGGGTCTCGCTCGTGCCCAGGGCGAGCGCTCGCTACGGCCCATCTCGCATTTATTCTGCCAGAGGGTGACCCGGTCTTCCGATATCCGGTCTCGGAAGACGTTGGCAAAACTGCCACGTCACAACTCCTCCCCCCCCAGGGGAGACCGGGTCATACCCGCAGCAAACCTTCGTCAGACTCCTTGCAGGCTCGGTAGCGAACGCTCGACCTCGGTCGTTCCTCGGGACTTTCACAAACAACCCTCCGATACCGTTTTCCCAATAATACGCTATGACAAAAACAAACGAATACTTACGCTCACTTGTACAGTGTCTCGGGCGAGACCTCCCATCCTAACGGCAGTTACCTGAAACTTTACGCAATAGCCTCGCATGGCTAACCTCACCGTGGGGTCGGGGATCGAAAGAATCTAAAATTTTTCTTGTTTCCTCCGTTTTACCGGCAGCTCCTTTATTCCCGGTATTTTCCGGGGTCGTCCCCGTAACAACCTTTTCAAAACTGTTCCGGCGCAAACTAACTAAATTACGACTAATAATGACACAACAAAAAAAATCAGTTCTTTGGCCGCTGCCAGTCTTTTTCTTTCTCTCTCTCCTCTTCCCCGGCATTACCACCTATTGTGTGGTCCCCCCAGCTTCCAGCGCGGACCACACAACGGGCAGGTTTTCACAGAAAATCCCACTCGCCCGCATCTGTAACAATAGTCCCCGCGGGGGTTCTTGCAGTCACGCTGCCGGTGACTGGTGGAGCCACAGCTCCAGCATCCATCCTGCCGGGCCTTCAGGGTCTCTTCGTTACCCTTGACCGGCAGCTTCGCAGGCCTGACTTCTCGGGCTGGTGGTGGTGGTGGTGCCCGTGGTCTCGGCCTGGTCCCTCTGGTCGCTTCTTTTTCCCACTCTAGGGTGGGCTCTTTGGCGGCCGGTGAAAACACCCAGACCGGCCTTCCCCTTTCGTCCTTTCCGGACTCTCCCGTGGTCCATATTCGGCCACCGCTGGCTCCTCTTGGGGGCACCTCCCCGGTCTCCGGCCGTTCCCTCTCCGCTCCGGCAGCTGTGGCGAGCCCCTCTCCTTGCCCCCTGGCGGGTTCGTCCTCCGGCACCTCCTCGATGTCGCGGAGAGTATCGTCGGGGTCTTCTTCCGCCTGCCTCCGGGTCCCCGTCTCCGACTCTGGCAGCTCGTTCGCGGAGCAGTATATGGTGGTCGTTGCGATGGACTCGTCGTCACCCTGGCTGGTCTGGGTGGCTACGTCCTGCTGATCTATCCCGCCTTCCATGGCGTGGTATAGGCGGAAGACTTGGCGGACCCCCCTGACGCCTACGGTAGCGTGGACTAGGCGGATGGCCTCCCACAGCTGCTCCACGGGAGTGTCTTCCTGTTGGCCCGACATTCTCCTTCTCTCCGGCAGTTTCGTAGGTCCCAGCTTCCTCCGGCAGCTCTCCTTTCTTAATTCTGTAGAGCATGCTCGAACATTTAGCTATTATCTTCGGGTGCGTATGATGGACGGTACGCTTTAAGATCGCTTATGTGCGATTTCCCTAGATCTTTGCCGTCTTCGGTCGCTAGTCCATATACTACCGGTGACAACTTCCGCGTTATCACGACTGGACCGGTATATTTGGGAGCCAATTTCGCCGCAATGTGCTGTGCCGCAGAGGAGAGAACTCTGTGTCGCTTCATTACGCGATCCCCGACCTCAAATTCGACATCCCTATGATGCTCCTTATAATATCGCGCCTGGCGATTATACGCGTCTTCCAAATTTTCTACCACCCAGCTGCGCAACGTCTGCAGCTGGGCAACCCTACCTTTCCACGTTTTTGTCGGCGCTATTTCTAATTCTAACGGCGGCTCGCTGCTCGCCCGCACGCATTTAGCTGGTCGCGGTTCTCGCCCGAAATTTAAGAATGCTGGGGAAGTTTGCAAGACCGAATGATGCGCCGTATTATACGCGAATCTAAACTTCGCTAGGTTCGCGTCCCAATCTCGGTGATCCCTCCCTATGTACGCGACCATCATGGTCTTCAGGATTCGATTGACCCTTTCCACCGGGTTTGCTTGCGGGTGGTACGGAGGAGTTGTACTGATACGGATGCCATACTCGTTTGCCAGTTCATGTAGGCATTTATTGGAAAACTCCGTACCATTATCCGTGAGGAGCACATCCGGTGTTCCCCACCGTGAAAAAATGAGGTTTTCGAGGGCCTCCGCAATCTTCGGACCGGTCGCTCGTCGGAGTGGGGCGCACTCGATCCACTTCGTAAAAAGGTCCTGCATTACGAGGAGGTACGCATGACCGGACCTGCTAGGAGGAAATGGACCCATAATGTCGGCGGCGACTACTGACCAGGGCATGTCGATACGGCGCCGACCCATCAGCCCTGGAGGGAGCGTCTGCTCCACCTTCGTCAGCTGGCAAGTGGTACAGCGTCTTACGTATTCTACCGTTGTTCTGTACATGCCCGGCCAGTAGTATCGAGTCGCGACGCGATGGTATGTCTTTTCGATTCCCAAATGCCCTGCCTGCGGACCATCATGTGCCTCCTGCAGGATCTCGGTCCTGCGTTCCTCGGGGACCACTAACTTCCATTCGTCCCCATCCTGACCTAAGGTCTCCGCGATCAACGGATCGGTTCTCCGGCAAAACAGTTCCCCATTCCGAATCGACCAGTCCTTAAATTTTTGGGGGTTTCCCTCTACCTCCGCGAATTTACTCTCGTACCACCTCGCACGCACGGCAGCTGCTATCTCGATTTCCCCTTCGATGACCTCTCCTCCCTCATACGCGCGCGAGAGCGCATCCGGCACTCGGTTTAGGGCCCCCTGTCGATATACGACCTCGAAGTCGTACTCGAGGAGCTGCAAAGCCCAACGCGCTAAACGTCCCGATGGATTTTGTAATTTGCGCAGCCACCGTAAGCTGTTATGATCCGTGACTACCGTGAATTTGTACCCCTCCAAATACGGTCTAAATTTCTGTACCGCCCAGACTATAGCTAGACATTCCAGCTCCGTCGCCGAATACTTCCGTTCCGGCAGCGTGAGCGCGCGACTCGCGAATGCAATTACTTTTTCACTACCCTCGATCTCTTGTGTCAACACAGCCCCTAATCCGACGGTACTCGCGTCGGTTTGTACCGTAAATGGTATCTTGAAGTCAGGACACGATAGCGTAGGCGCGGTGGTGATCATATCGCGGAGGGCTTCGAAGGCGGATTGCTGTCCATCCTTCCAAACCCACTCGCGGTCCTTCCGAAGAAGTTCGTTTAACGGTTCCGCGAGTGTAGCGAATCCTGGGATGAACCTCCGATACCAGGAGGCCATCCCTAAGAAACGCCGCACTTGCTTCACGTTCTTCGGTGTTGGATAGGACACTATCGGCCGGATCTTCTCTGGGTCTACTGTTAACCCTTCTCTACTGACCACAAACCCCAAATAACGGACCTCCGCGCGACAAAATTCACATTTGTCCGGGTTAATTATTAGACCGGCAGCTTTTACTTTATCTAACACGCGTTTCAACCATTCCAGGTGTTCTTCGAATGTTTTCGTGACGATAATTATATCGTCTAGATAAGCAAACGCGTGGGGCTCCATCTCTGGCCCAATCAGACGGTCTAACAATCGCTGGAATGTAGCCGGGGCTCCCGTTAGCCCATATGGCATCCGACAAAAGTGAAAAAGTCCCTTCCCCGGCACCGTGAATGCTGTTATTTCCCGGCTTTTTGATTCCAACGGAATCTGAAAGTAGGCCTGACTGAGATCGAGGGTTGAGATGTATTTTGCGGCTCGTAATTTGTCTAGGATCTGAGTCATGAGCGGTAATGGGTACGCGTCTTTCCTCGAGACCTCGTTAACTTTCCTAAAATCCAAACAAAATCGATATTTACCGTTGGCCTTTTTGACCATCACTATCGGACTTGACCAGCCACTTTGCGACGGCTCTATTATGCCGTCGGCCAACAAAGTGTCGACCTCCGCATAAATGGCCTCCTGTATTTTGGGAGACACGGCATAATAGCGTTGCTTAATGGGTGGATGATCGCCCACGTCTATCCGGTGGCTGATCAAGTCAGTTAATCCTTTCATTGTTTTGAATTCCGGCAGCTCGGTCTCGAGGAATTTCGCCAAACGGTCTTTCTCGGCATCATTCAGTAGTTGTAATCCGCAGCATACGGTAGCTGGCAGAGCGTCATCGAAAGGGAATCTCTCACTCGGTTGAGACGCAAAATACCAGATAGCCTTGTGGTATTCCGCCACAATCCCGAAGAGTGCAATCGAATCGGTCCCTAATAGGAGAGGGGTCACGAGCTGATCTAATACGCGTGCCGAGACTCGGTGTTCCCTTTTCCCAATTCTTACCGGCAATTGGGCCCGCTCTACCGCTCGATCGATCGTCCCCGTGGCCAGGAGAAAATAGCAGGGTTTTTCTGTGTTTTCGACTAATGCGACCCCGTCGCCAACCCGCTCTAACACGTCGCGACTAACGAACGTGATGGACGAACCCGAATCTACTAGGGCGCGAACCGGCAGCGTTCCCACCCATGCTTCGACCGTTAATAGAGGCGGTCGCTTTTTCTTACCCAATGTGACTACTTGGGCCGATATTAATTCCGGCGAAGTCCCTCCGGCCCCGTCGAGTGACTCCTCCCCCCATTTCCCGACGGTCTTTGGCATCTCCAGCAGTTGTTGACCGTTACGCCCTGCGCCCCGCACCCGTAGCAGTGTAACCGTGGTGCTTCCCGGCAATCCCGCGCCCTATGCCCGTTTTTCCGGCAGTTCCAACATTCGAACGACGAACTCCCCGACGCGCGTTGTTTGGCGCGCGACGGCTCCGTTCGCCGATCGACGTTCGCGGTTTCCTCCGGTTTACGCGGTGGGCGTGCATCTGACCGTTCTCTCGGCTCGGCCCGAGAACCCGATTCCCCTCGCCCGGCAGCTGAAAAACTTTTCGCGCACGGCGCTAAGGAGTCTCGTGGTCTCAGCCCGAACCGGGATTCTATGCCTACGGAATTAGGGGTTCGATCACCCTCTCCGCTACCCCCGGCAGCTATCGCGTTCGCATACTCTACGCGCGTGGTCCTCCCCTTCCCCAGTTGTTTGTTAGAGGATTTGTGATTGGGGTCATAGGCAAATCGCGGATGGGCCATCTCCGACGGCTTCGGATTTCGTGTTACCCGGTCTACCGTAGCTTCACGTTCGGCGTCTATTAACGCCTCCTCCAACTGGCTAAATTCTGTGAGCGACGACAACACCGTCGCGCTCCTAGTTAGCGGTTTCGCCCCCCAATAAGTTCGTTTAATCTTTTTACTCTCCGGCCACGGTGGATCTAATCGGTCGAACATCCCCCTCATACAACTCAGGTAGCGGCGAACCGATTCGCTTTCCCCCTGATACCGATCCTTTATGTTACGGAGTAGAGTGTCGTTGTAGTCCGGGTCGCCGAAGTATTTCCTAAATTCGCGCACGAAATCCTCCCAGGTCTCTATCTGGGCTTCCCTCCCCTCGTACCAGTACTCTGCCGTACCCTCTAAGCAGACCGACATGCAGCGGAGCAAGCATCGGTCGGAGATGTTCGAGTGTCTCCGATGTTTTGCGAGGCGTTCGAGGAAGGCTTCTGAATCTTCCTCGGGCTCCCCGGAAAATTTCGTCCGCCATCGTCTCATTATGTCCGCTATTGATGTTCCCCTCTGGTACATTTTGGTACTGGTACTCGGCGAGGGTTGTCCCGAGGTACCGGGGCCATCTTCCGGCAGCTCTTTCTTGGATCTCCATTGAGGGGAAGACGGTGGGAGGTATACTTTCCGTTCCAGTCCCGGTACTGGTAGGAAAAGGTCGCGTGGAGGCGATATCCTCCCCCCGTACGGTTCCTCATCCGAGGTCATCGCGTCCGGATTATCACTTCCGTCCGTGCCATCGTCGTATGCCGAATGATAATCCCACTCATCCTCCCCATCAATATCTGGCCGTAACATGTTTACCGGCAGCGTGCGATTTCTAAACCGTGCGACACTCTACTACCGCCTCAACCCGACCCGGCAATAAACACCGCCTGTTTGTTTTGCCAGTCGTACCCGGGCCTCGCTTCACTACACGCGAACAAAGGGAACCCGATCTCGATCGCGTTCCTATAGCCTCCAGTCGTCTGCGGAAGGCAAACACAAAAAAAAACCCAAAAAAAAATTTCCGAATTCTTGAGCCAGCTATCCAATGACCCAAAAAAAAAAGAATTCCTATCCCGGCGGCGCGAATCTTCCCGTAGTTCGGCTTGCTTACCTCCCGGCAATCCTCACAAGACCGTACAAATTTCTACTTTCCCAATAACTAACCTGACAATGAAATCCAAAATCGATATCCGATATCGCAATTGAACGGCTCTGCTCGGCAACTTCCTCTAAACCGGCAGCAAGGTCGTTCCGCAATTAAATATTTCACCTAACCGGTGATCACAAAAGGTTACCAAATTTTTCCGAAGTGAGCGTAATATTCTCGCAATAAACAAGTAAACAACACGTGACGTCACTCTCTACTACGGCACAGCTCTTAACACGCCCCGTCCATCACCACATTTATAAAAAATACAAAAAAAACAGTTGCATAAAAATAGAATTACATCATAAATGTTGGGTTTCCCCGGTGCCAGTGCTGGGGCTCGAACGCGTCGGAACCGCAGATAATTAAAGAATTTCAATAAATTATTAACAACCGCGAGACGAACGAATTATATCAAAAAAATAAATAAAAACATAAATAAATACCACGAGAAAAAAAAATTTTAATATCACAGCGATAACAAAAAAAAACTAGATTCTAATAGGGAGAATAGCGAGAAGAGAGGAAAACGTGGAAGAGAAGAACGAGAATAGAGAAGAAAAGAGAGAAAGAACAGATAAGAGAAAGAAGCAGCAGAAAGAAAAGACAAGAGGTGCGGGCGCTATTCTCTCCCAAAATTCAAACAAAAAAAAATATTTACAATTTAGATTATTTACAATTGATACGCGAACACACGGGAAAAATTTACAGTAATAAATACGGACAACGACCAGAACAAATAAATAAATAGAATAAATACCGAAAAATAAATATCAAAATTAAATAGAAAATCGAATGACAAATAGATGAACAGCACCGGGAAGACCGTATCAATCAAAATGGTACATAATAAACTGACATCGAAATTTTTCAAAGTGATTTCCATACCGAGCATCATGGAGCAGGCGAGATACCTCTCAACGAAGCTACCGGCCCGATTCAGCCTCCCAGAGAATAGCGTAATATTCTCTGTTGACCGAATCGTACCTGAGACCTCGAAGCACGTCTCTCACCGCTCTCCGTTCGATGGGATTTCAATACACAATAAATAAATAATGCATCGAACAATTCATTAATAAATCAATAATGCAGTACCAAAAAAAAATGCAGATAAATCAATTCATAAAAACATCATAATAAAATATCCGAATGAAACAGCAAAGTTATAAAAATTACCGGCAGCGTGGTGGTGAAAGTAATTTCGGAAATTCGTATCCTAAATTCCTTCCAGTCACGGCCACAACAATTCAAATAAATTCCATCAAAGGACGGTCGTATAAGAACTGGCTCGCTTCGTTGGCTCTTTGTACGACGTAGGAATGTCACGGTCGTTTCGGGTGTTTGTGTTTTCGACGCCGCGACGGCCACGCTCGCGTTCGATTCTTGTACGTTCGACGAGAAAATTTAGAAATTACATGAGAGCCTCGCGTCGTTTCGCGTATCTCTTTTTAGAAAAAGGCCTGCTCTTTCAATGAGAGGTCCCTGTTCGGGCGCCAAATTTGTCACGTCGTCCAGAATTTGACCGTCGCTAGGAGGGCGAAATTCCCGACGACACCGGGTATTTACAAGCCCGAAGGCCGGGCCGCGTTCGGCCGCACGAGACGCGGTCCACCCGGGACAAAAGTTGTTCGCAGGCCCGTCACTTATCGAACCCTTGCCTAGATGTTCGGGCGCCAGGCACGGAAGGTGCCACGCTAAGCGATTACCGCAACCAAAGTATTCGAGAAGCGTTCGGACGCGCCTGCGACAACCGATATTTAATCACGATTTTACGCGAACGGTCGCAGGGTACTACGCGGGGCGAACACGAGGCGTTCCCCGCGGCGGGAAGGTTTCTCACGTAATAAGACACTCGGAATTTCGGCTAACAAGTCTTTATTATTTGCCGGTTCACAATGGCCGTGCCGGCAACGTTTCTAGGTTAGCCGGCGCGTGACGGAAGATCGGTACACGCGCGATTTGCCCTCTTCGGACTCCTTCGAGACGCGTCGAATCCGGCAGCAACGCGGTGATAGCGTCGGCGTACGCGATACTCGCGTTCTACGCCCGAATTCCGATGGAAAACGCGTTACAGTTAGTTTCTCGTCGGCGTAACAAGTCGCGAAAATACGGCGAGAGCACGTGGCGGCGTCGCACCGTGGAACGAGCCGAGGTTGGCGTGAAAACTACAACGACGCGCGGATCCTCACTAACGAAATAAATAGGGCACGGCCCTCACCAAATAATATGGTCCCCGCGCGTTCGTTGCCCTACGGTTAGCGCAAATACCGGCAGCCTCGTGGCTGCTTATGGGTTTCGGCGACGCGATCACGAACACGCGTACCGAGCCAACGCGAGGAAAATCACTAAAACAAGAGGCAATCTGACGAAAGCTTACCCGGCAACGGCAACGCTCGCTAAGCTCGTCCCTCTGGCTCCGGCAGCAGATCGCACTAATTACTATTGCCTTAATATACGCGCGACTATATGATAGTAGAGCCAACGACGAAGTGATTTTCCCTGCGCGATGACTCGGGAACGCGGAAGCGGAGCGTCCCCACCTTTCCGCGCTCTTTCCCCGCAGGCGATCCGACCTATCGCGAATAGATTTTCGGCCGGGGCCTAGCCTCGGCGCGACGGTCCCTGGCGATCGGCGATTCCTCGGTTCCCCGGCAGCGGCGTTCGATGATTGGTTGTTTCATCGTGCGGCGATCGACGCGGGCCTATCCGGAAACTGGCCAGGTTTTCCTCCGGACGAGTTGACAGCGAGGCATCCGCGATTCCGTATACGGCACCGCATGTCCTCCTCTGCCTCTCCAGGGTGTTCCTCCTGGGCCGCGTTGATCCCTCGAATTCCGGTGCCGGAGTTTCCGTCGGGGCTGACCGCGTTCCTCTCCTTCGGGGAATCTTTGTTTCAGGTCCTCGCCGGGACCTGACTACGGTCCTGCGAAATCGCGTCGCGCAAATTGGCGCGACGCTCAAAAACATGAGTACTCGCCCATGGGTCTCGCTCGTGCCCAGGGCGAGCGCTCGCTACGGCCCATCTCGCATTTATTCTGCCAGAGGGTGACCCGGTCTTCCGATATCCGGTCTCGGAAGACGTTGGCAAAACTGCCACGTCACAATGTATACAGGGTGGGGCATTTAAATGGGTACACCTAAATATCTGGGTTATTATTAGTCGTACAAAAAATCTCCACAGAATAAAGTTGTACTGTTTCGAGGGGCGAATTTGATGATGGTAAAATTTTTTTCTCAAGGTCATCGATATTTTTTAAAATGGAATCATATATTGTTTTGTTCATATTCTTATAGAGAATAAAATGACAAATTGAACAACCTATCATAATGTATGATTCGGCTCATCTGATCTCAAGATATTTACATTAATATGTCCTAGCGTTGTGAAACAGATATTGGCTCATGAATTCATACTGAAACCTATTGTTTATTATGATACCTATGTTTATTATGATACGCATCTTATTCCTTCTTCAGTAATCCTAGTCTAAACTTCGAAGTGATTACAATGCGTTATACCGTACAAGAAAAAATTGATATGCTTTTCGTTTATGGTGAAAGCCAACAATACCTTAGACAAGCAGTTCGTTTATACAGTGAAAGATTTCCAGCCCGTATTTGTACCTCAGTCCACGCATTTTCTATTATTATAAAACAGTTTAAGCAAACCGGTAACTCTGTAACTAATAACATTGTTTACCAGGAAAAACCTACGACGCCACAAGATATGAGGCAAAGAATTACTAGGGCATGTGTTTTACTTATGCCGTAGGAAATAGAAAACGCGTACAGATTGTTTATTACGAGACTTCAGTACTGCATCAATGCCAATGGCCATCATTTTGAACGCGACATATGATTTCGGAACACGTAAGTAAACTGTAAATATCTTGAGATCAGATGAGCCGAATCATACATTATGATAGGTTGTTGAATTTGTAATTTTATTCTCTATATGAATATGAACAAAAAAATATATGATTCCATTAAAAAAAATATCGATGACCTTGAAATCTTGTAAAAAAATGACCTTGAGAAAAAATTTTTCCATCACCAAATTCGCCCCTCGAAACAGTGCAACTTTATTCTGTGGAGATTTCTTGTACTACTAATAATAACCGAGATATTTAGGTATTCCCATTTAAATGCCCCACCCTGCATAATAATATAACTTGCTTCTAATTGCGACTCGCTAAACTACGTGCACTCTTCACACCGTTCTCTACGCATCTACTCGAACAAGCGCCGCTCGCTTCAAACAATCTCAAACCGCTCGCTCGTACCAACCTAACATCTACTCAGTCGGACCAACGCAATATTTATTCACCCATTCGTACCAACACTCAGGAATTGTTCATTCACTCAGTAATTACGAAATACATATTTTTCTAATTACATAAGACACGTATTTTTGTTCTCGAATAAAATTAAACGTAATTTTTTCCTCCACATCTTGTCTTACAATTAGGATAAACAAGAAGCTCAATAATTGGCTCGATCTTATCGCATCTTTGCGAGGACAGTATCCAAACTGTAAATCCATCAACAAAAATGAACATACGAAAGAAAATGTAGAGATAATTTAGTAATCCAATACATACACTATACATTTGCATATAGACATACATATACACACATACTCGTAATTGTGAGCGAAGACGCAAATTACTTTTGTTAAATTAATTGTTTGAATGGACAGGCGTTACTTCAATCAGCTATCCTTAGCTATATTTACCAATAGAGAACTAAGATATACAGTATTTTATCGATAATTGTCCCAACCACGGGCCCGGCCAGGAACAATTATCCGCCAGGGATACTATCCTTTGACTTTTGCCGAACGTAAAAACGTACAGCGAAGACCGAGAGTCCTCGGTCGCTGAGAAGTGTAACATAATACGGGTCGGGTATATCGGTGTGAGTCCACTACTAATCCAATAACAAAACTTCTTTATTTTTTATTATTTTTTTATGAAACTTTCGCCAACATATTCTTCATATTTTTCTAATGGAAATGATACTAAATATGATATAATTCCGATGATATTTACGTGGGTAATGGACGATGAAAGTTACGTGCGCAAGGAAGAACAGCGTATGGGAAAGAAAGAGACGCGGAGAGTCGCAGTCGCCGGCACAGTTCAAAGGCCCGCCGCGTCCTCGCAATGTAATCCCAATAAAAAACTTTTTTATTATTGCTTATTTTTATATGAGACTTTCACCAATATAAATGTATATGGACATTTACAAATCAGGTCTCATAAATTCACCGTACAACAGTCCGTTGCAATATATGATCGACTAATACGGAGAAGACAAGACGATTAATGTGGATGACGACCATCGCCATTCGGAGGACGAAATATTTTTTATAGTTTTTATATTTTGTACTCTAATAAATTCTAGTTATGGTGAAATAAACTTGGTTACTTAACTACTATAGCTGAGCTTCTACCCGCTTTCTGAGTTTAAGAGTCGCTAAATGTCTCATTGTCAGTCAAGAGAATGTGTCTTGCACGGGTGAAGTTGAAGGGACAAGTTACCTCACCGATGTACCTGACTTGTAAATGTCCATATACATACCTTTATATGATCCGAATTATATCGTGTTTAGTATCATTTTAATCAGAAAAATGCCACAAATACATTGGTCAAAGTCTCATATAAAAATAAGTAATAATAAAAAAGTTTTTTATTGGAATTACATTTTGAGGACGCGGCGGGCTTTTGAACTGTGCCGGCGACTGCGACTCTCCGCGTCTCTTTCTTTCCCATACGCTGTTCTTCCTTGCGCACGAAACTTCCATCGTCCATTACACACATAAATATCATCGGAATTATATCATTTTTGGTATAAATTTCATTAGAAAAATATCAAGAATATGTTGGTGAAAGATCCATAAAAAAATAATGAAAAATAAAGAAGTTTTGCCATCGGATTAGTAGTGGTCTCACACCGATATACCCGACCCGTATTATTCTCGCGATAATTGCCTCAACCACAGGTCCGGCCAGGGACAATTATCTTGCAGGGATACTATTTTTTGACTTGTGCCGAACGTAGAATTGGAATGGGAAGCTCTAGAGGCCTCGGTCGCCGAGAAATGTAAACATACATTTCTCGGCGACCAAGTATCCCTGGAAGATAATTGTCCCTGGCCGGACCTGTGGTTGGGGCAATTATCGCGAGAATACTGTATATCAGAAAATTGACTATGTATGTATTTATTGTAGTACATGTAGTACTGTAGTACAATATATTACCTTGTTTACCTTATTTACGGAAGTTAATAAAAACTCCAATAGTTTATTTCCATGTGTATATCTACCACAATGGCGATACTAAATAAAGATTTTCGAAAACAAAATCAAGAGAAATAACACAGCTTCTGAAAGATACTTCGGGGTATGTATTTCTATACATGTATGTATAGGATATAGTTTTACGTTCCGATTATATATAAAGAACGTGAGAATTTTTTTAAAAGAACTTTATCGTATATTATAATTTTAAACTTGTTACGCTTGTTAACTAACGTTCGGAGGATGTATGTAATTCTTTAAAAGTAATAATAATAATTTTCTTCAGAGTTATAGCGGTTTTTGTAAGAGTATTTGAAAAAGAAAGTTTTTTGCTGAATGTTGGAATCATCTGATACTGCATCTGGTGTTGCATGTACTAGAACGAATGTAGGGAAAAAGGTTATAAATATTACGCGCAGCTTGTTCACTACACTTGTAGTTTATTAATACAATGAACAGTGACCGTATTACACTTATTATTACTGAATGTAATTATATTCGTTCAGGTACAATAGATCCTTAATATACGTGTTTCAATAGTGGCGGTTAGACTCAGACTCGATCTAAGCGCGAACATTCGCACATAGCAAAACTCAGCCTTATAAGAAAAGACGCAAGAGGGCGCATTGACTCTAGAAACTTCCAACAACGAAGATGAAAGATTGAGAAACATAAGAATCATATAATTTCGAAAAAAATTATCAATATTCGTGTTTTGCAAATAACGTAAGAGTCTATGTATACATACATAAAAGAAGTACTGTTCGTACTTATGGAATGAGGCGAGGCTTGCAGAATACTATAAAAGTTGTATAAAACTGTCACGTCGCCCTAATTTCGCGTATCCGTCGGAAGGACGGAACGTCTGCGACTCCGGGATTTTACAGGCGAAACGCCGGGCCACGCTCGGCCGCACGATGCGTGGTCCACCCGGGACAAAAGGTATCTCGCAGATTCGGATTTGTCACGAAAGAAGCCGTTAATGGAATCTACTTTCGGGCGCCAGACACTCGGCAGTGTCACGCAAATTGCGAGATAACGGCACGAGGCGCAAACGACCTATCCGAAACTGCGAGAACCACACGATATTCTGAATAGCTCTTGGATGGGCACAGGATTCTACGTGGACGAAGTACGGAGCATTTCCCGCGGCGGAAAGGTTTCTCGAAGGAAATAAGTAACGAGAGAATCGGCTGTAATAATTTATTTGTCCGATGGACACGACAGAGCTGCCGGTGAGAGCCGGCAGCGGAAATTTACAAGCCGGCGCGTTCACGATAATTACGCGACAGGTTTTCGGTCGCACGCGCTCTTCTCCTTCGATCGCGTCGAACCCGGCAGTTTTACAGGATGGAGAAGTAATTTTACAAAGCGCTTTTGGCGCGGAAGAACTGCCGAATTCCGATGGAATACGCGGTATAATTGCTGGATCGCTCGCGCTTCGCCGTCGGACACGATACGGACCGTTGCTACGTCACACCGGGGAACGTCTCGAAGATAGCGTACAATTAATTCGAAAAATCGGCAACGATACGGCCCCCCGCGAGTTCGCGCCCTCGCGTTACCAACCGGCTCGCACGTTAACCGATCGACGACCGTTTTCTCGTTCACCAAATATGGCCGACCACGCGGCACGGAAACGGCGTCGTAATTTCGCGACGCGAAAAAGGACCTCGCGAAAACGTTACCGAGCCAACACGAAATAATCGTTAAATTACGATAATTAGGAAAGCCTGACTGGCGCTTACCAACGGCAACGAGGACGACAGCAGATGGGCGGCGGTTCGTCCTTTCTCGTCCCTCACTCTGGCACGCACAATTGATAATTTTTCCGTACTAATCAGACGCGACTCTATTCGAAAACGGCCAACGACCCAGTGGCCTACTTTCGGCAGGCTCGGTAACGCGGAAGCGAGGCGTCCCCCTACTCCCTACCCTATTTCTCCCGTTTGAGACTCGCGGACCTATCGCGCGGTATTTCCTCGCAGGATCGCATCCTGTCGCGCGGGATCCCTGGCTCGCGGATTTTCCTAATCGCATTCGCCGCTTTTCTGATTGGTGCGGCGCCGGTTCGTGAAGAGTAGAGTCCTAGCCGCTCCGGTCGTGGACACCTTCTTTTCCGGGCGAGGCAGCGACGGGGTCGAGGAGGTGTTCGTCTCGTGTCCACTTTCCCTCATCGGTGCCTCCAGGTTCGTTGACCCGGGCTCGGTACTTCCTCCGGTGTCTCAGCACGAAATCCTTCCGGAGCCAGTTCCGATAAAGCCTCGTACGGCGAGAAATAGGGGCCGGGCTCCCCTGGAGCCCGGTTTCGGTCCTGTGAAATTCGCGTCGCCCAAGTGGCGCGACGCTCAAAACGCGTTAGTACTCGCCCTTGGCAAATCGGCATGCCCAGGGAGAGCGCTCGCAAACGGCCGTACGCATCGGCACTGCCAGAGGGCGGCCCGGCCTCTCTTTTTAGGGATCAAGGGACGTCGGCAAAACTTGCCACGTCACAAAACATAAAAGAGAAACGTAAAAGAGTGTATAAAACATCGTTCGTTAAATGTTAAATGTTCTAGATTTCTTTGAATTAACTGCTTTACACTATTTTGTCCGTAACTGTGACAAACATCTCTACCGCAACTGTTAAAACTTTATCCCCACCACTGCGCTGGGACGATCCCCTTGGAACCACTACTGACCCTGCGAGGTGTATCGAGACGAGATTTACATTAAAATTTTATTTTTTTTATTCAAACTTTTACCATCGTCTTCGCCTCTTTTCTGATTAAAACGACATCCAACACGATACAATTACGAGTATAATTACTTGTGTAATAAAAGTAAAGAGAGAGGAGTACATAACAATTAATTTTAATAGATCTTAAATAATGTATCACCTTCTCATTTTTGCTATAAATTCATAAAATCCGTAGTCCAGTAATAAGCGATAAAAGTAATAGTAATATGTATAATCATCTACATTCTATATACAGAAATACTAAAAAATCTAAAAACTTTATTTATTACTTTATAAATACTTTTTTTTCTTAATTACTTAATAAAATATGTACCATTCGGACGTTGTGGTCGTTTACCAGATTTTTAGTTTAGGTAAATAGTGTTGCTCTATACCAGAGTTGGGCAAATTTTATTTCGAATAACGAATAGGTAATAAAGTCCCAGGATTTATTCGAGAATAACGACTAACGATTTCATTTGCCGAGAATTATTCGTAGCTTGCGAATAACGAATAAATTGTAATTCGTTATTCACGAATAAATCCCGGGACTTTCATTCGTTATTTGTTATTTTGAATGACGAGAATAAAGGCTGCGAATAAGCGCAGCCGCCAGCCGGCACCGGCAACGGTAACGGCGCGGCGCGGCGGCAGCCTTAAGGGTATAGATCTCTCTCACACACTCGAACTCACACACCGCTAGCGACTGTATACGTACAAGAGATTGCAAGGGTTCAGTTCCTGACGTTATTCGTCTCGCTAATGTACATTTGGGACCCCTACGTAGTCACAATCGCTAGATAAAAGATCAATCTATTTCGCGAGCTCGCCCAAGTGGCCTACTATTGCGTTTTCGAGGCGTAATTTACATTATTCGGCAGCATGTAGCGGAGCCGCGAGAAGCATCGGGCGGCGCGACAGTGCTGCCACTGTCAAGAGACACACATTTTCTTAAATATCGAGAGAAGTAGGATTTTTATAGAAACGATCGATAGCTCGCGCAATGCGGGGGACACATACAATGTCAATGCAACGTTTATTATGTTAAATCAAACGAATTTAAACCCACCTAACGTCAGGAACTGAAGCATATCTCAGAAGGGACGGTACTCGGAAATTACAGCCGCGGAATTTTTCCGCTACGAGCGCTGATGTCGGTTCTTAGCATTCGGTCACCCGGCAATTCCATCATTGTATCGGTAAAACGGAGGATGACAAGTGTTGCCGGTAAGTTAGGCTCACACGCACACGTGACGTCACTACGTTGATGCTCGTTGGTGTGCTCGAGTGAGAGTGTGTGGTACAGCTCACCGCTCGGGAAGCGTGTAGGTACGTGCGCCTGCTGTGCCTCCGAACCATTCTGTAAAAACTGTACCCAGCTCCCCTACTGGACGGAGCTCAAACTAATTTCGAGGTCAAATCCAGATCTACACCCTTAAGGCGCAGCGCGCACCCAACTACCACCACCACTCCTACCACTCACAACATCGGTAGATCCGCATATACGTATACGAAAATGCAAGGGTTTACGAGAAAAGAAACTGACGCTTCAATATTGCAATGAGAAGTTCAGACCCGGTCGATTATGTTTTCTAAGAGTCCTGGCCAGGGTCGTCCAGAGCCCAAATTTCATATTTTTACGTTGTTGAAGAGTAATTTGCAATAATTGGCAGCATACTCGCTTCCGAAACAAGTGAAATGTCACAAGATGGCCGCCACAAAGTCCACCTTGCAGTTCCGAAATTTTCCACTACTAGCGTTAGTGCATATTTCGTTGCGCATATGTGGCCAGTGGAATCTTGACCGAATGCGGTTGTAAGTGTTTGTAACTCCTTTATGTCCTCCAATTAAACTATCGTGTGCTTCATGGATTATTTCCTGCCTGTCTTCTACAGAAGGTGTAGTAATGATGCAATTGCATATTGTAATTTGTTGAGTCGAATTTGTGAAGACTTCTTCCATCGTTTTGAAAAATTCGGAAAATGGTAATTTATGACAATCTCCGGTGGCAGATATTCGGACGGATTTTACTTGTTTTTGTTCCAAAGTTGATTGAAGGATTTTCAAACCATTCACTATATCTGCTCTCTTCACTTTGTCATGAAAGTTATCGGATATAATAATACTAAAGGCTTTAAGCAACTCATTGTTTGAAATTAAAACTTGTCCCTTTTGGGGTCGTGCAGCTAAAAGTTCTTGTTTATTTATTAATCCAGTATCCAATAGTAGTTTTCCGACGGTGGTTATTATGTTGCAATCGGCAGAAGTAGGTAAGATAGGGGGATTCTGGATCAAGTTCATTAACCTTTCGAGGCAGACCTAACCCGGGGGGGCTCCCCCCCTCCCTTGGGGAGGGTGCTTGCCCCTTCCCCCTCCCTTCCCCCTCCCCTCTGGGGAGGGGTTTTTTCGGGGGTCACCCGCAGACCGAACCGAGCGGTCTTTTTCGGGGGTCACCCCCAGACCTAACCGAGGGGTTTTTTTTCGGGGGTCACCCCCAGACCTAACCGGGCCATCTTTGTTCGGGGTCACCTGCGGTCTTTTTCGGGGGTCACCCCCAGACGCGGTTTTTTTCGGGGGGGGGGGTCCGCGGGGGATCGCGAATTTTTTGGGGGGTCAAGGCCTGATTTTTTCGCGAATGTTTTTCGAGGGAGTGTATACCGTAAGGTTACGGGTCTACCGGCATACTAATGTTACGTGTCTATCGGTATACCCGTTGTATAGAATTGTTGGAAGATTCAGGTTGGTTACAGCGTCGTTAGGAAAACGACGCTGGAACGAAAGAGAGTCGGAAGACAGACACGAGAGAAAGCGGACGTCCGAGACGTCAAAGGCGATAAAAGCGATATAGCAAAGATAAGTTGCCTTCCTCCGAAAGATAACGTATCACAGTTATTGAAAGTGTATTTATTTATTTAGCGAAATAGAGATTTCGTTACATTGGTGTCAGAAGTGGGATATTCTGCGACTGAGCAAGCGATTAGCGGAACGAGATGCAGACTCGGTCTGTTCGTTTGGAGGAACGTCTCGCGGCTTTGGAAGCTCGACTGCTGGAAAATCAGGCGGATTCTCGATCGGAGGAGTTCGCGTCCATGCAGACACAGTTAGCGAATAATCAGGCCAGTCTTTGCCAACTTACTTCTCTTTTGGAGAGATTTGTAGGGGGTGGGAACCGTGAGGCCGCCGGTGACGAAGGTTCACGCGCGTTCAATCAATGTTCACGTCCGTGCAATGCTAGTTCATCCTTTTATCGCGTTAAGCCCGCAAAATTTAACGGTTCAGGTTCATGGAGACTGTACTTGACACAGTTTCTTACCCTGGCAAAGATTAATAACTGGGACGACACCACTAAGACTCTGGCCCTCGTAGACTCTCTTGAAGGTGAGGCCCTTACGGCCCTGTCGTGTCTCGAGGAATCGAAACGTACCGACTTTGACGCGCTTGTTTCTCGATTAAATATTCAATACGGCAATGAGCACTTGGCTCAGCTAGACCGGTTTAGGTTCTTTAATTATAGACAACGTAAGGGAGAGTCTCTTCGGGCTTTGGCTAACCAAATTTGTTTTCTTTCCCACTCGGCTTTCCCTGACGCGACACCGGAATTTCGCGATAAGCAAGCGCATCAGAGGTTCCTCGAGGCGATCGGGGACCACAATCTCAAGAGAGATGTCACCCTTGCTTCGATGAATTGTTCCACACTAGACGAGACACTTGCGATCGCGGTGAGGGTGGAAGCTCTAAATTTTCAGGACTCTTTGAGGTTTCCCCAACAGCCTATGCAGGAGAGTGCGAGGATGGACACGCGCCGTTTTCGTCCATACGGGGGACAATCACGTGACTTTAGCAGACCTTTGACTTGCTGGAAATGTGGAAAAATTGGTCATATTTCTTCAAATTGTTCTTTGAATAAGACTAACGCTTCGGGAAACCAGAAGGGATCGTTGTAAAGAGGGTTGCAAATGATCCAATACAAGAAAATACCCTCTATCGAATTTCTTCGGTTAATAACGTCGCGGTGGAGTCTGGTGTTAGCGTCACGGGTCTTTTGGATGGTCATTCTCGAAAGTTGATTGCCGATACCGGTTCACGAGTTTCACTCCTAAAGGGGACGTCAGTTGAGGGTTGTTGTTCAATGTCAAGCGAAATACATCTTAGATCCGTTACAGGAGAGAGGGTTCAGATTTTCGGGGAGCGCAGCGCTTTTGTTGAGCTCGGGAAGCTACGCGTGCGGCATAGGTTTCTCGTTGTCGATATCGAGGAAGATTGCATTTTAGGGCTGGATTTTCTGTCGAGATATAGGTGTTCGATCGATTTGGAAAATAACTGTTTGCATATTGCCGGAGTAGACAAAATTCGGTTTAATGGTTGTTCTATCGATGCTGGGTCTTCGGAAAGTGGCGTAGGCATTGCAGGAGATTCTGTAGATCAGATTTTGCCAGAGTTTTTGTTTCCGATTTTGGAAGATAATTCCGTACTCTTGGGCCAGAATGAGAAGGAAGACTTTAGGAATTTTCTAATTTCATTTCAAGACGTCTTCGCAAAAGATAAAAAGCAGTTGGGAAAGTGCAAGGTAGTGAAGCATCGAATAGATACAGGAGATCACGCACCTATTAAACAAGCTCCCCGTAGGGTTCCCGTTCAGCGAAAGGATGAAGTACGGCAGTTAATTGCGGACATGGAAAGTCAGGGGGTAATTGAAAAATCGGTTAGCTCTTGGATGTCCCCGGTGGTTTTAGTTAAAAAGAAAGATGGTTCAACAAGGTTTTGTATAGATTATCGCCGGCTAAACAACATAACGAAGAAAGATTCATATCCTTTACCTCGGATTGACGATACTCTGGATGCGATTGCGGGATCTTCGTGGTTTACGGTTTTGGACTTGCAGAGTGGTTACTGGCAGATCGAGATGGATGAGAGGGATCGCGAAAAGACTGCGTTTTCAGTAGGCGAAGGGTTGTGGCAGTTTAGGGTGATGCCGTTTGGGTTGTGTAATGCCCCAGCTACGTTTGAGAGGTTAATGGAAAATGTTTTGGGAGATCTGACTTGGCGAAAGTGTCTCGTTTATCTAGACGATATTATCATTTTTGGGAAGACGTTCGAAGAGGAACTGCAAAATTTGCATTTGGTATTTGATAAACTACGCGTAGCGGGTCTTCTTGTGGCCCCTCAAAAGTGTTCTTTTTTTCAAGCAGAAGTGAAATACTTGGGGCACATTGTTTCTAGGCAGGGTGTTAAAACGAATCCGGAGAAAATTTCCACGATCAGGGAGTGGCCTAAACCGAGGAATAAGTCAGAAATGAAAAGCTTTTTAGGGTTGTGTACTTATTTTTCGCGGTTTGTAAAGAATTATGCCACTATTGCAAGGCCGCTTTTTGACTTGACGGAAAATAAAAGTTTTGTTTGGTCAGAGGAAGCGGAGAAAGCTTTTGAGGAGTTAAAAATTTGTTTAACTTCAACACCGATTTTAGTTTATCCTTCGCACAGTGATCCATTCCTGTTAGATACGGATGCTTCAAATGTCGGTATAGGGGCGGTTTTACTGCAGGTTCAGGATGGTGAAGAGAGAGTGATTGCTTATTTTAATAAATCTCTAAACAAATCAGAAAAAAACTATTGCATTACCCGAAGAGAGTTGTTGGCGATAATTAAAGCTATAGAGCACTTTCATCATTACTTGTATGGAAGGAAATTTACAGTACGTACAGATCATGCGGCGTTATCGTGGTTACTTTCGTTTAAAAACCCGGAGGGTCAGATAGCTAGATGGATAGAAAGACTTCAACAATACGATTTCACGATTTGCCATCGGAGTGGTAAATTACATTCCAATGCTGATGCGTTATCTAGAAGACCTTGTTGGACAGATGATTGTAGGCGTTGTTTAAATACGGAAAGTAGAGACAAACATTGTCAGGAGGTTGAAGAAATTCCAATCCTTCGTACTCGGTGTTCTTTGTTTGAAACACAGGATTGGGGGAGTTCTCAGAGGAATGATCCACACTTAGAATTGTTTTTTAAAAGTAAACTGTTGGGAAATAAGCCGCTTAAAGAAGTTTTGACAGCTTCGTCACCGGAGGTTAAATTTTATTTCTCATTGTGGGAGTCTTTAGAGATTCAGGATGGTCTTTTATTCAAAAAGTGGGAATCTGTGGATGGAAAAAAGATGGTTTGGCAATTAGTGGTACCGAGAGAAAAGAAAGATGCAGTTCTTCGTGAGGCTCATGATTCGAGTGCTGGGGGACATTTCGGCATCAATAAAACAGTTTCTCGGATCAGGGAACGTTTTTATTGGGTTAATTGTATTAAAGATGTAGAAAAATGGTGTAATCGTTGTGAGGTTTGTATCTCCAGGAAAGGCACGGCTAATCGTGGCAAGGGATTGTTACAAATTTACAATGTAGGTTCTCCTTTCGAGAGAATAGCTTTAGACATCTTAGGTCCTTTACCAAAATCATTTTTAGGAAATCGTTTTATGTTAGTTGTGGCAGATTACTTCACTAGATGGCCAGAGGTAATACCTTTACCAAATTTTCAGGCTAAAACTGTAGCCAATGCGTTAATTAGGGATATTGTAAGTCGTCATGGAGTCCCTCAAGAAATTCATTCTGATCAAGGGCGAACTTTTGAATCAAATATTTTTAAAGAACTAATGATTTTGTTAGGCACTAAGAAAACTAGAACAACTCCTCTACATCCACAATCGGATGGTCTTGTAGAAAGGTTAAATAGGACAATTCTTCAATATCTTTCAATATTTGTGTCTAAGCATCAAAGGGATTGGGACGAGTTAGTCCCTCTTTTTCTCCTTGCGTATAGGTCTGCTCAGCATGAAAGTTTAAAATTAAGTCCATCAATGATGTTATACGGCCGAGAAATTTGTTTGCCATTGGATTTGTTGCGAGGAAGTCTTCCAATTAAGAATGTTTTGTATTGTGATTTCAATTTAGATTTGAGAGATAAAATGGATGCTATTCACAAATTTGTTAGAAAGCAACAAGGAATTTCTTCGTTTAAAATGAAACAGCAGTACGATTCTAAAGTAGTGGAGAAATCTTTTCGGGAGGGGGATTTGGTATGGTTGTATCAACCTCTCAGAATAAAAGGGAAGTGTCCTAAACTTCAATGTCATTGGGATGGACCGTATGTTATTAACACAAAATTGAGTGATGTTGTCTATAGGATTAGGAAGAATAAGCAGAAATTTAAAGTAGTGCATGTTAATAGACTTGCAAAGTTTAATGATAAGTAGTAGTAGTAGGACTTATTGTGAATAAAAAAAAAAAAAAAATTAATAATAAGTCTGAGTTTTCAAACATGCTAACGTTATTCCTGATTTGCTAGGAATCGCTGGTCTACTAATTTATAGGGGTACAAGAAAAGAAAAGAAAAAGCAAGTCGTAGAGGGAGAAATTCAAGACCGCATACATTAGAATTATAATATTGTTATTTTGAAGTTACTAATTGTTATTTGACATTGTTGTATTTTTGTTTGTTTTGGCCGCTAACCACTCCAGGTTTTTAAGCCGTGGTTTTCCCTGGGGCGTCGGGCAAATGCCGGGTTAGTTGGTGATTTTGGAAGGTCCACGGTGTTTGTTTCATTATTTTTGCTCCTACAAAATCACAGGCTATTTTTTTGAATAAAGTTCGTTTTTTTTTCGGAGGAGGGGGGGAAGTGTTACGGGTCTACCGGCATACTAATGTTACGTGTCTATCGGTATACCCGTTGTATAGAATTGTTGGAAGATTCAGGTTGGTTACAGCGTCGTTAGGAAAACGACGCTGGAACGAAAGAGAGTCGGAAGACAGACACGAGAGAAAGCGGACGTCCGAGACGTCAAAGGCGATAAAAGCGATATAGCAAAGATAAGTTGCCTTCCTCCGAAAGATAACGTATCACAGTTATTGAAAGTGTATTTATTTATTTAGCGAAATAGAGATGTCGAAGCAAGGGTGACATCTCTCTTGAGATTGTGGTCCCCGATCGCCTCGAGGAACCTCTGATGCGCTTGCTTATCGCGAAATTCCGGTGTCGCGTCAGGGAAAGCCGAGTGGGAAAGAAAACAAATTTGGTTAGCCAAAGCCCGAAGAGACTCTCCCTTACGTTGTCTATAATTAAAGAACCTAAACCGGTCTAGCTGAGCCAAGTGCTCATTGCCGTATTGAATATTTAATCGAGAAACAAGCGCGTCAAAGTCGGTACGTTTCGATTCCTCGAGACACGACAGGGCCGTAAGGGCCTCACCTTCAAGAGAGTCTACGAGGGCCAGAGTCTTAGTGGTGTCGTCCCAGTTATTAATCTTTGCCAGGGTAAGAAACTGTGTCAAGTACAGTCTCCATGAACCTGAACCGTTAAATTTTGCGGGCTTAACGCGATAAAAGGATGAACTAGCATTGCACGGACGTGAACATTGATTGAACGCGCGTGAACCTTCGTCACCGGCGGCCTCACGGTTCCCACCCCCTACAAATCTCTCCAAAAGAGAAGTAAGTTGGCAAAGACTGGCCTGATTATTCGCTAACTGTGTCTGCATGGACGCGAACTCCTCCGATCGAGAATCCGCCTGATTTTCCAGCAGTCGAGCTTCCAAAGCCGCGAGACGTTCCTCCAAACGAACAGACCGAGTCTGCATCTCGTTCCGCTAATCGCTTGCTCAGTCGCAGAATATCCCACTTCTGACACCAATGTAACGAAATCTCTATTTCGCTAAATAAATAAATACACTTTCAATAACTGTGATACGTTATCTTTCGGAGGAAGGCAACTTATCTTTGCTATATCGCTTTTATCGCCTTTGACGTCTCGGACGTCCGCTTTCTCTCGTGTCTGTCTTCCGACTCTCTTTCGTTCCAGCGTCGTTTTCCTAACGACGCTGTAACCAACCTGAATCTTCCAACAATTCTATACAACGGGTATACCGATAGACACGTAACATTAGTATGCCGGTAGACCCGTAACAATATGTTTAAAGATGTCAGTCTCTAGCGAGAATGCATTCACGAGAAACCAATCGCAGTTCATGGATCGTGATTTTGTTTAATACAATTTTAAATCTCTTTTGTTCAAATCCTGAACATGAGCAAAGAGAAGACGCAATTAGTGGAGGAACTGCATGCCCCCGCCAGACGGATTTTTCCACGACGTCGAGTTTTAGTGCATGGGTATGACGATCTGTGGCAAGCCGATCTCGTAGATATGCAGCCTCATGCGCGTATAAATGGCGGTAACAAGTACATATTAACGGTTATCGATGTGCTATCCAAATATGCTTGGGGCATGCCACTCAAGACTAAAATTGGAGGTGAGGTAGCTAAAGCGTTCACAAAGATATTTCGCAATCGATGTCCAAAAAATTTGCAAACCGATCAAGGAAAGGAATTTTATAACAGTGAGGTACAAAAACTCTTGACGAAACACGGTATTAGGCATTATTCTACGTATTCGATTATGAAGGCTTCCATCGTAGAACGGTTCAATCGTACATTGAAGAATACCATGTGGAAAGAGTTTACACTTAATGGAACCTATTTCATTCTACTAGACTAGTTGCAAAGTACAATGCGCAAAAGCACAGAACTATTGGAATGCGACCGTGTGATGTCACCCCTGCCATTTCCGACAGGCTCTTAGACACCGTATATAACAACATAAAGATTGCCGCGCCGGCAAAATTCAGTGTGGGTCAGTCTGTACGCGTCAGCAAATTTAAAACCGTTTTTGATAAAGGTTACACACCAAATTGGACCACTGAGGTGTTCAAGATAGTCAAGGTACAAGCAACTAATCCGGCGACTTATCTGCTGCAAGATTCCCGGGGAAACCCCGTTGCTGGAGGATTCTACATAATATGAGCTGCATCGCGTTGCCGATCCAGATGTATACTTAGTGGAGAAAGTGTTGCGCAGAAAAGGAAATAAGAGTAATGTGAACAATTTGTGGATAAACAAAGACAATTTATTATAAACAACTTAGCCTGTTCAAATAAAAAACACAATCTTCTATTTACATTGAATATTAACAATTTTTATAGTTACAAAGGAATCCGATAATGACCCCATGGTAGCGTTTCCGTCGAGTTGGGTATGATATACCGTTTGTCATCGTATGGACTCAGAGCAATTTTTCGTTCTGATACTTATTTTGACAAGACAATTGGTAAAAAATTAAAATAATACTTTTTCCAGTGGTCCGGTCTCCTTTTTTATCCTGTTTAAAAAATATTTTCAATTAATAAATATTACAAAAACGTTTTTATTCATTTTTCTTTAAAAAAATTTTTTTACCTCGATTTCCGCACACGTCTGTACCTCGCGGTTGTGACGTGCACGGTTAATCGATTATTTAAAAGATACATGCTGATCAATATTTCCACCAGTATTTAAAAAATGATTGGTAAACCGGAGACAGATCTCACTGCCGCAGTCACACCTGACGGTGAACAGGACTTCCCAGATTTTCGTCTCGAGCGCGACAGACTCCGAACTTTCCGTTTCTGGCGTTATTCGGACATCGTCAAACCCAAGGACCTCGCAGCCGCAGGATTTTTCTCCTTGTGCTATAAAGATCTCGTCAAATGCTTCGATTTTTAAATACTGGTGGAAATATTGATGGAAATATTGATCAGCATGTATCTTTTAAATAATCGATTAACCATGTACGAAATGTTTGGATTTCGCGGAGACAACAATGGCGTGGTTTTGTAGTGTGTCGTTTTGCGTAACAGTGAAGTCGACACGGTATGTCAGCAATTTGGTACACGGGATCGCGAACTAATACATCATATTTTGGACAGCTAAAATTTTCTAAATTTATTGATGTTATGTCCAATTTTCGAAGAATGTCTCTCTCGAAACACCCGCCTTTGTACGCTACGACGGGGTTCGATTGATCGCGCACAAAATTTTTTATGACATTGACTACGTCGTCCTGTTGATATCTTTCAAAACCAAAATCCGTAAATGGAATCCCATGTACGAAATTGCTGACATACCATGCCGACTTTTTGTCCGCCTCGCTTAAACGATGAAAGTTTTTCCCCAGATGAAATCCGGCGAGTTCGAATGAGCCGTCGCAAACATTAATAATGGCTAATTCTTTGGGGAAAAATTTCTTTTCAACAACGAATCCATCCATATCGATTATTTGTGTGATTTGATGAGCCATCTAAAAAAATGTTTCCAACCATTGATTTCGTTTTAAAAAATTTTTTTAAATTTATTGTACTTACGATTGAGTGTACTATTATGTATAAATCCGCAGACGGTGATATAACTTAGCATGGGACTGCGAAGAGCATTTTATAACAAACTTCACATCCCTACTCGATACAATTACTACCACAGCGACTCTGTTAAAAGTGCAAACATTGTTGTCCGGATAGATTTCGGTAGCAGAGATAATGTGCCAGTCAACACATCTGCATACGATATATTTCATTACATAAAAAAATGTCAGGGTCAATCAAATAACGTCTTAAATGCTGTTTTAAAAGAAGCTATAATATTTCGCCGGATGTGTCGAGATTCCCTGACTCCTATCATTACAAAAACTTATTTCTTCGTCTTAAAAGAAGTTATAATATTTAACCCGCAAGTACTCCGGCTAAAAAAGTAAAAAAACTGGTTTTGGAATTTAAAAAATTGTATATTTTTTCATTTATTTATTAAAAATCTTAATTGTCATTTCCATGCACAATATAATCATGTAATAATATTGATATAATTGTTCGGGTCTTGCGCGCATCACTGCCGAGTAAAATTTAATTCGACGTAACCTTGCAATTTATGGACTTCGGCCATTATTTCTCGCCGCAGCTTCGAACACATGATGTCGCATTTTTTTTCTGCTTCATTAGACTTCATTAAGTTTCCTTGAAGATGCGCTCCTCCAATCGATTTAATGTTTTCAGAATATGCGCCATTTCCTTGTCCAAGCATGTCTTATTCACTGCATCGGCATCGTTCGTCGGGTATGCCAAACCTCCAAGCTTTCGGTCTCTCGTCGCCATTGAGACAAAGCGCACTCCGTCTCACGTAATTCTTGCATGTTACATCATCCTTATTGGACTCGTTTCGCAACGTAACACCGAACTTGTTGATTGACATCGTGAAACTGTTAAACACGTTCAAAACCATCTTTAATTTATAATCAGACCCGCTTCTCGGAGCTCCTCTATGATTGACATGATTTCGTTATCATGGCCTGTATGTCCAGCAGCTCGCGATGACGCAAGCAATCTTATTCTATCCACTAACTCGTTGGGATCATCCCAATGTACATAATCAATCGCATTATCGGTAACCATCATGTTCTCCGGTAATGTATTCATCAAAGTTGACTTGGGGGCAAACCCTCTTCCAGTGCGAGGTCGTGTTTCAAGCAGTGATGCAATTACATGTTTATACTTGTATCCTTTGTTACTCAATGGGGGATTTGCAGCACTATGGTTGCGCCTGTGCGCATTTGTCGTCAGCAGAATACTCTTATATTTCTGTTTGTCAGCATCGGTGTATATCGTATCGTCGGGCATTCTCTTGAAAATTAGTTCGAAAAGACCAGGCGTTCCTCTGTATTTTACATTATCGATGATTATATTATGTTCCATGTCTACGTCGAAATTCTTATCCCCAAGCATCATTGTATTTTTATCATAGTACACACCATACACGTGGTCAACCTGTTTTTTCTTATCCGTGATAAATAAGTTCAAATATTCCTGCGACAGCGGTCCTAGATTCTGAGTCAAATATGTAGTGGCTTCATCATGCTGTTCGGGATTCTCAACAATCTCACGCATTGTCGTTTCGAGAATATTTTGTTCAAGTGTTTCTGCTTCGTCTGTCCATACTTCTTCTGCAGGAGGTTCGGAATCTGGGCAAAGTCGTTTCGATAATCGATGAGGTGTTGGTTTTAAAGGTGTTTCCGCACGTACTCTTTTCAATCCGCGATACCGAGGCGTAGCGTTTAGCGGCTTTAATCCGCAATATTGGAGTGCAGCGTTAAGCACGGGCGGCTGATGCAATGGGGACTCTGAAGAGGTCTCTCCATGATATTCAGGTGTAACGTTAATCACGGGCAATTGCTGTTTAGATGTCGACTCTGAAGATGTCTCTTCAGGAATTGGGCCGGGAAATGGTTTTGTGTTTTCAATCAATTCTTTCAAGGGTCTTATCACAGGTTGCAAGCTATGTTCCAACACCGCATCGGTATCCATTTTTCCGACCTTTAGCGCTAAGTATTTTTTTCGTATAGCTTCGCTCGTCTTGGCAATCACTTTTGTTAACACTTCTTTTTCCATCTTTTGTTCAACAGAATTTCGACCCATGCTCGATTAGAAACGTTTTAACACTGTTCTACAACCGTTCGATCTCGTTCAATGCCCGTTCGACAACCGTTCGACAACCGTTCGACAACCGTTCGACAACCGTTCGATGTCATTCAATGACCGTTCGACAACCGTTCTACGTTGAACGTGCACGTTCAACACCCCGTTCGACAACCGTTCAATGCCTGTTCAATGCCCGTTCATTGCCGTTCGACAACCGTTCCATGTCGTTCAATGCCCGTTCGACAACCGTTCTACGTTGAACGTGCACGTTCAACACCCCGTTCGACAACCGTTCAATGTCCGTTCATTGCCGTTCGACAACCGTTCGACACCCGTTCAATGCCGTTCGACACCGCGTTCTACACCCGTTCAATGTCGTTCGACACCCGTTCGACAACCGTTCGATGCCGTTCGACACCCGTTTGATGTTCGTTCGATGCCGTTCGACAACTGTTCGACACCCGTTCGATGCCGTTCGACACCGCGTTCTACACCCGTTCAATGTCGTTCGACACCCGTTCGACAACCGTTCGACAACCGTTTGATACCCGTTCAATGTCGTTCGACAACCGTTCGACACCCGTTCAATCACGTCACAGGTTGGCAGCCGAATGATGTAGTTATAATACGACATAGTCATTAAATCCTCGTCGATAGCGACCTCTATGCATAGGACTATCCTTGTCTATAACCACAAATCCATAGTTTTGTTGCCAACATTTTGCACACAGTTTGTTAAATTGTCCAAACGTCATATCGGTATTTACGTGATCGTCATACACATGGCGTAAATTCATGTTGTCCTGTTTGAATAGTAGTAAGAGATTGGTATTATCGCGAATCAGGTGCTTTGGAATTCTTGCATACGATTGGCATAGATACAGACTGTCCACTTTTGAATGTCTACCCATGGAAAAGTACTCTCTAATCACATCCTGCTTATCGCACGCCACATCATCAAATATAAATATAGAATTTGGTAGAGCTTCATTAGGTGGAACGACGTCGCTATTGTTTGAAAAAGGAAAGTAGCCAACATTCTCTACGGATGAGAGCAGCTTTTCCAAATATTGGTATTTTGGCTGTTGCAGCGATTTTGAATATACATACACGTTTTCGAATCGCATACCATTAGGGCTTTCCAACAAGCTAATGACAACATTAGTTTTCCCACAATTGGAAGGGCCACACACTATACCGCGTACAGTGTTAGGTAATAATGGTCCATGTCTCAGAACATGATGCATAATATTATCAAACTTTCTGTCTGAAAACACTCGAATTTTCACAGGCTGCCTTACGAACCGCATCGCAGCTGTTGCAACAATAACATATAAGCGGGGTATGGGGAATATTTATACAAACGCGATCCAGAGATATCAATCAGTCCATAAATGACTTTCGTACTGGCGACAGATTGACGGGCCACCTATGAAAAAGGATCGTTACTCGCGCATACGGCGGCAGGAAGCAGGACTTCTAAATACCCTAATAAATAAATTGCCTTTTGAGTTACATATACCAGGATATCAATTTTGTGGAACCGGCACACGTTTGCAGGAACGCTTGGCTCGCGGCGATCGTGGCATAAATCCATTAGACTCGGCCTGTAGAGAACACGACATTGCATACTCTCAAAACAAAGATTTGACGAATCGTCACAAGGCAGATCAAATTTTAGCTGATCGAGCACGTCAACGCATAACTGCGAAAGACGCTACGGACACGACGATTTGTTGTAAAGCAATAATGTCTGACATTCTGGCCATTGGCAATACACCGACCTCCGATAATCGTATAACCAAGATAGAAGTGCACACGTATAATCCCTATGCAAATACTACTCTCGGAAATAGCGATGAAATAAGAATACCGATACAGCAGCAAGATCTGTATACGCTACCGTGCGAGAGTTTCTTGTACATTGAAGGAAAAGTTATTTTAGCAGAGGTTCCACCTGAAGGAACAAGCAACAATGTTACTCTCGATACCAATTGTGCTGCTTTCATGTTTGATGAAATTCGATATGAACTAAATGGCGTTGAAATAGATCGCTGTAAAAATCCTGGAATAACGACTGCGTTAAAAACACACGTGTCCATCTCCCCCGGAAGAAGTAAAGCATTGGCCACCGCTGGCTGGTATCGTAAACTGGATGGCGCAGATTTCAATTTCTGTATACCATTCAATATGCTCTTTGGCTTCGGTGAAGATTATAACAAGATAACCGTTAATGTGCGTCAAGAGTTGGTCTTAATTCGATCACGAAACGATCTAAACGCGTTGAATGGTTCTAGTATTTTAAGACCTAAAATCGAATTATTCAAAGTTCAGTGGCGAATGCCGCACATAAGTCTTGAAGAAGTAACCAAATTGTCGTTACTACGCATTCTCGAGAGAGGACAAATGATACCTATGAGTTTTCGCTCTTGGGATCTATACGAATATCCACATTTACAAACAACTACGATGCATACGTGGGCCATCAAGACTGTAACACAACTGGAGAAACCTCGCTTCATCATATTCGCATTGCAGAATGACAGAAAGAATCAATTGCATAAGACTGCTAATCAATTCGACGATTGTAAACTGTCAAACATACGTTTGTACCTAAATTCGGAATCATACCCATACGATGACCTAAACTTGGACTTTGAAAAAAATAAGTATGCGGTACTTTACGATATGTACGCAAAATTTCAAAACTCGTATTATGGTGATCGATGCAGTGAGCCGCTATTGGACGAATTAGAGTTCTTATCACGTGGCCCATTTGTGGTCATAGACTGCTCTCGTCAAAACGAGTCTGTTAAAAGTGCTACAATTGATGTCCGCCTAGATTTCGAATGCAGAGATAATGTGCCAGTCGACACAGCTGCATACTGCTTGATTATACATGATCGTATAGTCAAGTACAGCCCGTTGACCAACGTAGTGCACAGAATACTTTAACAAGCGACGATGGTTCATCTAACGTTTGTCGATCTACAAGGCTTCAAGATCGAGTCAAACGAATTCATTGTAAAAGAAGCGGCCATTTTACGGGATGGAAATAAACTATTGCACTGGATATTCGAGCCACCATTTGGGTTCCACCGATTGACTTCTGTCGAAACACGTCAGGTTCGATGGCTAACGAGAAAACATCATGGAATCCGGTGGATGGACGGATATGTTCCATACAAAGAAGCTGGAAGCTGTTTGAAACTAGCCCTGGAAAATACGCAGCAGGTCATTGTCAAGGGATTGGAAAAGAAAAAATGACTGCGGAAATTAATTGGAATCGAGGCTCTTGATGTGGATCTAGAGGATGTTCCAAGATTGTCGATGTTGCAAAAGGGGCTGCATAGATGTGCATTCCATACTGGCGTATGTGCCGTTGAAAATGTATTTAAACTGTGTAAAATATATAATGATCAATAAGAACCATATTTTTGAATAAAGAATATTATTTAACAAAGTTTTTTCCGTATTTCTTAAAATGGTATAATATTTCACCCGATGTTGCCGACAAAATGCGCAGTTTGTGGTATAACATTACAAAAAATGATTACTCGGCAAACTTATTTCTAAGAATTTTTGGTATCATATTTCACCGGATGTGTTTGCCTCGTGCCGAGATTCCTTGCTGTGTTTGCATTTTTTCAAAAAGGAAAGGGGGGGGGGGTAGAGAGAGGCTATAAAACGCCATTGTTGGTTGGATCGACAAAGTATCAACTATGTGGTCCGCAACCGTCAACTCTCGCGCTACGCTGCAGAATAATGAGTTCAATCCTCCGCAATTACACACACAGTAAGTACTCTGGCTACCGCTAAAAATGCTATTCAGTATTGTTTCTTTGCAACTGAAAAAAAATGCATTTCATAATTGCTTCTTTTCTTATCAGCGCTGATAATTCGGAACAGAGGATCGTGCGCGCGGTGCGTATATTGGGCAGGAGATATCCCTTGACGAATACATTCTACAAATACCTTGACATTGGAGTCCGAATTGGTGGTTGCTGTCACGTTGAGTTGGCTATAGGAGACAATCACGGCAATGAAATTCAACTGTCTATGGCTACCTGGAAAGATCTTCTTCGAAAGAAGGAAGACATTCTGCGGAACATTGTCAACTCAGGGAATGCTGTGCATGTTGGTGATATAACTGTGGAGTTCTGTCAGTTAAACGATGATGTAAAGTTTGTAAAATTATCAAATTCGACTAAGTGCATACAGATTGCCCAGAAAACGATGAGAAGATTGTTTGATTTAGAATTTTGTATCGATCACATGTACTCTTGGCTATCCGAGAACCTATTCTGTGTACAAACTAAATATTGTAAGTTTATGCAAATAATATCTAATGTTACCGATGATTTTGCAAAAGCCATTGCAGAACATGACGATTTTGAACGCAATTCATTAATAGACACTGAATTGTTAGCTTTAGGCTTAGATGTAATGCTAATAAAATAAAATCAAAAGGATATTTCTCTGACATTTAATGCATGATTTACATTTCCTGTCCCCGAGATTCCTGTTCGTTCCCAAGGGGTATCATATTACATAAAAAAATGTCAGGGTCAATCAAATAGCGTCTTAAAAGAAGTTATAATATTTGGTCGGGTGTGTTTGCCGAGATTTCAAAGGGGGGTATAACATTACAACAAACTGATTACTCAGCAAAGTGCTCGGTTGCAAAAATGCGAGATTCCCTGATGTCAAAGGGGCATAACATTACAACTGATTACTCAGCAAAACGACTTGCCCCACCACCACTGCAGGAAAGAACGGGCGGGGTCTGAGAGGCGTCTGTTCCATCATTCTCGGTTAGATCGCCAAAGTATGCGGTTCGTGCGCGAGAGGATACCGCTGTGACGTCACAAAAATCCACCGACCACCACTCCTATCCTTTGTGACGTCACACCCTCGAAAAACATTCGCGAAAAAATCAAGTCTTGACCCCCCAAAAAATTCGCGATCCCCCGCGGACCCCCCCCCCCCCGAAAAAAACCGCGTCTGGGGGTGACCCCCGAAAAAGACCGCAGGTGACCCCGAACAAAGATGGCCCGGTTAGGTCTGGGGGTGACCCCCGAAAAAAACCCCCTCGGTTAGGTCTGGGGGTGACCCCCGAAAAAAACCCCCTCGGTTAGGTCTGGGGCTGACCCCCGAAAAAGACCGCCCCGGTTAGGTCTGGGGGTGACTCTCGAAAAAGACCGCTCGGTTCGGTCTGGGGGTGACCCCCGAAAAAGACCGCTCGGTTCGGTCTGCGGGTGACCCCCGAAAAAACCCCTCCCCAGAGGGGAGGGGGGCAAGCCCCCTCCCCAAGGGAGGGGGGGAGCCCCCCCGGGTTAGGTCTGCCTCGAAAGGTCAATGAACTTGATCCAGAATCCCCCTATCTTACCTACTGGCAGATGCAAAATGTACGTAATTGTCCTCCTCGGCGGTGAGGGTGTTTGGAGAAATGGTGATCCTTTGTTTCAGTTTCGGTGGTTCTTCCAGGTCAGTTTACATTGTTATTTTCATCAGCATCATTAGTAGCATCATCATCAAGTTCCTGATCATCGTTGCTTTCAATATCATTATTACAGAAAATAGGCAATGTTAGCATGCTTAATACAACCTGATTAAACTTTGCTTTGTTTTTTTCGGTTTTTTTCGCGTACTTGTCACAAGAGGGTCCGAGGATACCAGCATCCAGTTAAATATGTCACTATTGGTGTTGATTCTTGAAGTTCTTCTGGAGTGATATTGTCTTAATTTTTTATACTCTTTATGGCCCGTCTCAATTACATCTTCTGACAGTTGGCCAACTGGTAAAGGTAAAGATTTCATAATATCAGCTCCATGTATTAACAGTTTATGAACACTGGCGCTCATTTTATACCAACCATAAAGTGATATAACCATCTGTGCTGTTTCAAAACAATATTTTTTAAATAAATCTTCTTTAAAGATATAATAGAAAGTATATTTGAAAATCTTCCTATCAAATCGCTATTGATTCGAGTTATTTGGGAAACGAGCGAAGGATTCTTAAAAAATTTCCGCGCTGTATTTCCATCGTTACTATTGCCTCCACCTTGTTTAGGCTGATCCACAACGAGTCCCATTTCTGTATAAAATTCTTTCACTATTTTACTTTTCCTCTCTTTTACTTTTTTCTTTGCATTTTCACCTCTTGCTTGCCACTGCTGCAATTCCAATTTATATGCTATATGCAGTAAATACTCATAGCATCTAAGATGGGCATGTAGTACAGAGATGCCATACTTAAAGGTATCTTCATCACAGACCCTATTCTTCAGTTTTTGTAGATCATTAAAATCGTTAGGGCTAGCTTTACAAACATTGCAATTTTGTGAACTTAAAGTATCAGTCAAAATGTTGACAGTCTTTCCGTCCAGCATAGTACATATAGGAATATGTTTAAATTTTATTTTTTTAACGCCTAAAACAAGTATTGTGGGCTCCAATTGCAAAATCTGTGTTTGTATTTCGTTGTACTCTTCTTTCACATTTTGGGCATTTTCTTTTTTTATTTTGAATGCAATTGGACGGCAATATCTTGTCGATGATGGTGTCGTGTTCTTCCAATATATTTTTGTGTTACTGCCATATTAGATTCAGACATTTGTAATGGCACAATCGTACATAAAATGATGTTGGAATCCGCATATTCGGAATTATTAGCAAAATTTTGTTTATATATACTGTGTCCACTAGGGCGCTTCTTAATTTTTCACCAGCGTATAAAATGCACCCCACACGCCAGAATTGTTCCTTTAGGTGAGAAAACAATTTGTGCAAAGATTGAGCTCGATCGGATAAAAGGATCACGTGCCCCTTTTAAATTGAAAATTTTGAAATTCACCTCAACTATGGCATATAGCACATCGTTGGATTTGTCTTTTTTTCTGAATAGGAATATGCAAAAATTATATGACCTCGTTTAAATAAAAATAGCGATGACCTTGAAATTTCGAAAATATGATTTCCAAAAATTTTTTTTTTTTACAATTATATTTACTTTATTGAACAGTACAAATTTCTCCTCTGACATTTTTTCGTATAATCGCAAATAACAAAGATATTTAAATATTTACATCAAAATGTAACATATTTTGACTGATGGTGGGACATACGTATTATCCTGTATAAGTAAAATAAATATTACAATTGTAAATGAATATATTCTACGGGATAGTAATAGGGAACCTATTTTTCTTATATGAATATCTTATATGGATATCTTATAGGAATATATTTCTTATATTCTAAAGAAGTTATATGTAATATTTACATATTTTTCGCTAAGGTAGTTTTCTTTACATCAGGATATTGCTGGCGGTAATCTTTTACAATTTGTAGTATCATCTATTAATTTAACAGCTCTTTCTGCTTTATCGTTAACTACCGGTAAAGCTTTAACTATATCTAAACCTATTTTATAAGATGGTTCGTCTTGCCAAACTATAGGATCTTTTTCTAAAAATTCTGCCGATATGCCAAATCTGTTGGAATATATATGTTTATTCACAAAATATGACAAAAGGCTAAATACAAACAATATTAAGTAAATAGATCTTTGCTGAACTAATTGCCCAGACGGCCTCACTCAATGTTCTCTCTCTTCAGTCTACACCGCGGGACACACTCTCTCTCTTTACTCGCTCTCAATGTACTCTCGCTGACGGTTGTCTACAGACAGACTTCTTCCCCGTTCATTCTCTCACCTCACACTCGGTCATCGACAATCACACAACATAGACAGTACATCGCATTTATCCTCATACCGCATTCTCATTACACTCATTACACTCATTGACATAAAACCACATCCACAAAATCTACTAAAAAACTTCCGACTTTCGTCTGATATAAAATATGAAATATGATTCTTCATATGGTCGGCTACATTACTTGGTCGGAGGACAAACTTTTTATAATAATCACCGCCGCCACTATTAGTCTTATTTAACGCCTCCACCATTCGTTTCTTTGTTTCTATCGAAATGTCATTATCAAAGAACGATAACGCAGCATTTTCTGGTGTCAAATACCACAAGTGTCTGCAAAATTTTTCTAACGTTACATGACTAATGTCTTTATCTAGTTCCTTATATTTATATAAGGATTTAATAAAAGTAAAATCCTGCTGCGGAGCCCTCGTCGGGAGAAGAGCTTCTACCCATGCTTTTAAATATAAATTTGCAATAAATATACATATATCGCGAGTTCCATTTTTCTCCTCTTTGCTTAACTCGAATTCTTCGCGAAACAAAAATATTTTTAAACAATAAATGCCCTTAGCCATCCACCGAGCATGATGGAAAGCTCCGGGAGCTCGAAAAAATAGTCTTCCCGTGGATGATGCGTTTCCAGACTCTGTTTCGCAAAATTTATAAGCTGTGTTATATTTTCTATCTTTTGTTTGACAAATGCATCTTCTACCCCAGAGTGAAAGTTTAATTTATTTATATTGGGCCACGCTTGCTGAAAGCGTTTAAAAATTGGCACGTTTGGACCCGTTGACTGCGACATCTTTTTCTCAAAAACCGATCTTAAAACTATTTCATAAATATGGTGTCTGCACGGAAGATATAACAAGTACCGTCCGATTACGTGTTCTAAAATTACACATGCCCCTTGCAAGTGACCCATATTAGATGCTGTCGTATCACATGAAAGTGCTTGTACCTTGTCGCATATGTCCCACTCCCTGAGTAGATCATGGACAGCCAGAGCTTGATCTCTTCCAGTAAAAGACGGGATTATCGGAATTCCCAGTAACTGTTCACGCCCTCTACAAGTAATAACAACAGGTAACCTTTCCACCTTTTCTTTGCCAACTAAAGCAGGTAACATTTTACCATCCCAATGAACAGTAACTGCATCAATCTCTTGTTGGGGAAAAGCTACACGTAGCATTTGACTGTGTTTCTCACGCAAATGTGTTCGATGACGACGAATCGATGATTGACTTATGATCAAATCGTTAATGTCGTGACCAAGAGCTTGAGCAGTTGCTGTGATTATACGGACGGCATCGCGTTCACTAACTTTACATGCATCAAGTGTTGCCATAAGCTCTAGCGTAATAACCTGTTTTGAACCGCGTTTTCGCTTAGATTTGCTCGGACCAGGTTCTGTTGCATCGCAATCGCTCGCATTGGACTCCAGCGCAGGAACCTCATCCTCATCCTCAGTACATCGCCGATTTCCTTCGTCGTCGTCGGATGGTGTAAAGTTGATTGTTTCTTCTTATAGATGTTTAGTAATGTTTACACTGCGCACTGATGATCCGTTTTTGGACGGGTTTTTATACAATTTTGTCTGGGTTTTTTTTTTTTTTTTTTTATAACATAAAGTTTCTCCAGGTAAGTTTGCTATCCATTACAATGCCCAGGTATTTAATTTTCTTTTCCCATGGAATGGCGACGTTTTTTACAGAAAGCTGCGGGGTGTCATTTAGCTTCCTCCGCATGGTAAAGAAGATTGCCTGGGTCTTGGCAGGGTTTACAATTAGCTTCCAGGTTTCGAAGAAGTTTATGACTTTATCAAGGTACCTTTGCAGGTTGCTCACAGCAATACGAGGGACCTTGTGAGGACAGAAGAGCAAGGTATCATCAGCGTACATGGCAAGTTGAGATCTGTCATCCTTGGGTATGTCATTTACATAGATGTTAAAAAGTACTGGGCCGAGGATAGAACCCTGCGGGACGCCAGCAAGTATACCGTGTGTTGGAGAGTCATAACCATTGACTGAGACAAATAGCAGGAGCAGGTCGAGGCCTGCGTTTCCCAATTTATAAATTAAAGCCCCATGCCAGACCGTATCAAAAGCCTTAGTGAGATCGAGGAAAACCGCGGGTACCGACCTTTTAACGTTTAGTTGGTGTGTGACCAGCTGGGAAAATCTTACCAGCTGGTGGGTAGTTGAGTGCGCTGACCTGAACCCAAATTGTTGGTCGATGAGAAAGTTCTTGCTTCTTAGGAAATCCGAGAGAAGTCTGAGAATACATTTCTCCAGAAGTTTTCCCAGGGTCGGAAGCAAGCTAATCGGGCGATAGTTGTCTGGCGTTTTATGGTCTTTGCCTGGCTTAGGTATGGGTACGACCTTGACCAATTTCCACTTATCGGGGAAGTAGGCCAGGTTGTAACAGGCAGAAAAGGTGTAATAAAGTTGGATAATTGTTTTGTGACCAGCATGCTTAAGCATTTGGGCTGTAATTTTATCGTAGCCAGGGGCTTTATTATTCTGAAGTGTTTTGATGGCATCGACAATTTCAGAGGGAGAGGCAAGAGTGCGTCTGAGAGAGAGATCTGTAGGGGAGCTCGAGACAAGCTGGCAATAGTTGGCAATGGTGACATCGAGCGGTGAGCCCGTGGGGACAGCTCCCGAGAAGGCACTGGCAAAAACTGCAGCGAAAATATTTGCCTTTTCTCTGTCGAGAATAATCGGAGAGGGGGAGGCAGAAGAAGTGAGCGGTGGGTACTTAGTACGTGTGCCCGTCAGTAGTTTGTAGCTACGCCAGAAGGTAGGATCAGTTTTATCTACCTTAGCCAGGTTGCCTCTAAAAATCCCCTGCTTATATTTACTTGCTCTTTTTCTAATTTTTTTAGTTAGTTGTCTAATGACAACAGTGAAGAAATCACAGCCCGTACGTTGGAGATCACGTCGGTGTTTTCTCCTGAGGCGAACGAGGGAGGTTAGTAGAGGATCGTCTGGAAGATAGGGACGCGAGGATTTTTCCTTAAAAATGGAGGACTTCCTAAGACAGGCAGTGAGAAAAGATTGGATGGTTCTGACTGAAGTGTCGATTTCGGCTTGGCTACTGAGATGACCAGTGATTTTCAGCTTGTTTGTAAGGGATTTATACTTTATGTCAATGCCATCGTGTTGCGGGAAGTCGACGATGTTATAGTCGAGAGAACTCTGTACGAGTAGTATGACACCTCCTCCTCGCCCAAGGGGACTGTCGCAAGGTCGGTCGGAACGAATGGTCTTGTAACCAGGCAAGTAGAAATTATGGTCTGGCCTAAGCCACGTCTCCGTAATAATCGCGATGTTAATGTTGTTTTGTTGCAGGTATAGTGCAATATCTGTCTGTTTAGACAGAATGGAGTTCACATTCCAGAGGAATAAATAAATTAAAAGAAATCAGATATTGGGACCAGGGACTAATAGCGCTATCCCTACCGTAAACCCTCGCCCATAGCAGGCTGCTACACTAGGCTTCTTAAAGTCTTGTTTCAGTACAGGTATAAATAAAATGTAACACATGGAAATGTTTAAATACCTTTGTTATTTGCGATATTACGAAAAAATGTCAGAGGAGAAATTTGTACTGTTCAATAAAGTAAATATAATTGTAAAATAAAAAAATTTTTTGGAAATCATATTTTCGAAATTTCAAGGTCATCGCTGTTTTTATTTAAACGAGGTTATATAATTTTTGCATATTCCTATTCAGAAAAAAAGACAAATCCAACGATGTGCCATATGCCATAGTTGAGGTGAATTTCAAAATTTTCAAAATTTTCAATTCAAAAGGGGCACGTGATCCTTTTATCCGATCGAGCTCAAACTTTGCACAAATATGTTTCTCACCTAAAGGAACAATTCTGGCGTGTGGGGTGCATTGTATCTCGATAAAAAATTTTCACAGGTATAGCTTAGAAGCACCCTAATGACCACCGTCCGACGAAAACGCGAAGGAAAACATACAGTCAACACGTGCTGGAAGGGACTTATAATCATAATATCGTACCTCCTACTCGGAAAACATAACAATAGAAACTATTTTTACCAAGAAATTCCCGTGTGATTAATTCCACGATATTCGACGTCTTTTAGCAATTTCCCTGAAAGTAGTTCCTGCAATTTATCTCTTTCCCTGCAATAATTATCGAGAGGAATATCGAGATGGTGTGTTGCTCGCCGATATGTTTATGTCCGAAATAGTCCAATACACTGCCCGTACGAGCGATAGCTGAACCGCAATGGGCAAAGATATCAAACCGTTACCGCCTACTACTATGCGATTGTAGGGGGTGGCAAGACGCCATTTCGTATGGGTCCGAAATGGTGACATTGTATTGATGCGAAGCTGAGAAGAAGGTTCCCTGGCAGGACTGCGGTGACGTATCCTGTTGAGGTTTATTCAGGAAAGAAAATAAAGCGTGCACAATTATATGATGTTCAATAAAAAATAATATGAAGAAACTATATTTTAACAAATAACTAATTTGATACACTTTGGTATTGCACTTAATTCTACAGATATTACACCGATGCTTTTAGATATAATAATTGGTTCTTAACCACGTTTTATTTTTTACTTCTAGCAGATATACGTTCGTTCACGCTGACATTCAAACAAGATCTAAAGGCGGATACTTTTCACACACATACATTTTCTCTCTCTCACAGTGTTGCAACCTATGCTAAGTGAAGCAGTACCAACTTGCGAAATTATTTCTCCAACATATCCAGATACGAATGCGCGGCCGATTGGATCAGAGTGGAAGAGGTAGGCCTCGTTTCACACGCATTTTCGGCTGCAGTCGAAATATTGGCTACAGCGGTTACATATACACGTACTTATATAAGTACTATGTAGCGTGTGACGTCGAAGTCAAAACATTGGGACTATGGGCGCGGCTGAGATGGGGATAGGCAGATCCAACGATAGGCTCGATTTGTTTATGTCCGGAGTAGTCCAATACACTGCCCTTACGAGCGATAGCTGAACAGCAACGGGCTAAGATATTAACTGTGCCCACTGTACATCGTCTTTTTAAAAATGTTCGAATATTATACTCTGCCAGATAGTAGCTTTATTATTGTATAAAGAATTTGTAAAAAGCAATGTTCATAATTTTCTCTAGAATTCTTGACAGATACAAATTAAAAAAAAAATTGTAAACATCCTTCTAAGTTGTTGAAAAAACTCATCGTCGTTTAGGGTTACTTTGAAGGGTATACGGAGACTTTTCCGACCATCGATTGTACGTAGCCGTCGCGTCGCGTCGATCTGCGGGTGGCAATAAATCTTTTTTTCGCCGCCAGATTTGCCGTTTTGCCTGCGAAGGAAGCAATGTTTTTTGCATCGGTTAGTTTCTCGCCATTCCAAGTAACATTTTATAGGCAGAATATTTTCTGCACGTACTCTGTCAACGTTTTTCAGGACGGCAAAGAACCAGAATGTTCAGAACCTCCGTCGTGTTTAGTTGAGTTGTTTGACAAATTGTTTCACCGCACAGAATGTCAGATGATATTCTTTTTTTTTTCGTTACCATAGTAATAAATTATTATTTTGTTTGTTATAAGGTTTACATTTCTTAACACCGTATTCCCCACCTATTACCACGACGAACTCTAAAAAGTTATAGTTAATAGCTATTTAAAATAAACATCGCCACTTGCCGGACAGAAAAACTAGTCGTGAAGAATACTAGTTTAGCACTTGTCAGGCTCTAGCAAAGGCATCTCGGATTTTGGTAACGCCTAGGGTTCGGGTAGCAGACGTCACACTATGCCTTTCTTCGTCGAGCATCTCGAACCCTCTTAATTGACCTTCCGGCTCCAAAAACTCTGTGTGCGATAGCAAAACGGTGTCAGGTATCTCCGGCTTGCCGGAGACTCCAGTGTGCGCAGTCCTTTACCCGCCCAGGCGAACTCCGGCATCGGACCGTAACCGACTCGACAAAACGTGCGCACATTACGACGGACCGGCACCGACCCGGTAGGGCCCGACCGCGCGGCCGAAGGCGCGCACTACAACCGTCAATTAAACCACTAAATATAGTTGAAATTATACCGTGTTTAGTGTCATTTTAATCAGAAAAATGCCACAAATAAGTTGGTGAAAGTCCCGTAAAAAAATAATGAAAAATAAAGAAGTTTTGTAATTGGGTTAGTAGTAGATCACACCGATATACCTGACCCGGTATCGGATTATCACAGGTAAGCCCAACGCGGCAAACTTACATTTCTTGCGACCGAGACAGCTCGAGCTTCTTGGCCCCTCGCTGGGTATGCCCCCCAATGAAGGGGGTAGGCGAACGAATTAACAAGGGAGGTTTACGCCGATTTTAATGAAATTTTGGTTCAAGTGTTTGTTAAAAAAAATATTTGACACATATTTTGTTATAGTTGCGGACATTCATGTTAAGGGGGTGAAAATAGGACTTAAAGTTGGTGGTGAAAATCCTATTTTGGCAAATATCTCAGAAACTGCAGGGTCTAGGACAATGATTTATCTTTATTTGTGTGTCTTTCGATCAAGGGATGTTGTCATATAAAAAGATTTCAGAAAAAATTATTTGTTTTAACAATATTTAAAAAATTCATCTTCTTTTTTGGAATATTTCTTATTTATTGTTTATCCATACTTATGTAACTTTGTGAACGTCATCTACGAACCAAAATAGGGAATACCTGTTTTTGAAATCTTTTTGTTTTTGTCATTTAACAAAAATTATTAAATATCTAACATTTTACGATCGCGTGGGGGCGAGAACTGTTTGGAAAGTTTTTACTCCTGTATTACCCAAAATCTTTGGATCAGTTATTAAGTTCCACCAGAACCTATTTCGCCTTATTTTGCCTAGTTTAATTGATGCGTTCTGCGTTTGTAATAATTTGGTAGCTCTGAAACTGTGCTGGGCAAAATAGTCAAAATAGGCAAAATAGTAATCATGCAAATAAATTATTTAATTTGTAAGAAAAAATTTTTGAAATACTATTTAAAAATAGTATTTTATTTGAAAAATATTGAAAATAGTTAGATTTTAGTGATTTTTTGCCTTGTAAATTTCATTTCTTGCGTATTACTTTCGATAATGTCTTTAAACGATTTGACCTAACAGGAAATTTACAATGCAATAAGGCAACATTAAAATTAAAATATCTCCTTAACTAATGGTTTTTCGATATTAATAGGTTAATACTTTTTTGTAGAGAATATGAAGCTTCATCGATTGGTGCAGGAAAAAACATACGATCCCATTACAAAAAAATTCTGATGACCTTCATATCTCTTCTACGCGTCCACCTACGAAAAAAAATCATGAACGCCAAAGTATGCATCTCTCGAAACCATTCAACATTATACAAACATTCTTCGCTACGAATAATAATAATAATGACGAAAATCGAGGTGGAAACATCTGGTGAACCCTCCTGTATAAGCTGAAATATAATAAAATTAGTTCCATTAGTTTATTTTGTAGCTACCATGGAAACAAAAAGGATGAATAATTTTGGGTAATAAAGGGGTGTAAAATCATTCCGTACTGCTGGTTGAGGCGTCCGAACGAGTTTCTATTGCTTTTTGATGGGGTGACTTCGTTGGCTTCTTCAGAGTTCATTGCCGACAATTGGTGTATTGTAAAGACACGCTGTAGTAATTTGATTATTGCGGATTACCGTGATTTTGGGCGCAGTTAGTTTCGAGCGGCGAGCCTTAACGCTGCTTACAATCGCTTATTATTTTACTGTAGCGACTAAAAACATTAAAAGAGGGGCGCGGGCGCAAAGAAAATTTTCCAAGCACCCGAATCGTTTCTTTTGTTTTCGACATTAATGTGATATTGCGGATATATCCACAAACATAATTTTGATTTCGACCTATTATTCTGACTCGCGTACTATCGATAATAGTTATTACCAGCCAAAAGTTATTTCCATCATCGATAACGGTTCTTCACGACCAAAAAGGATTTTTGTCATTTATAATGGTTATTTATCAGCAAAAATAATGTGTTTCATCGATAGTGATTATCTGCAACTGATGGAATTCATGGAATTTGCAATCAGCGTCCTTTGTTCCGCGGAATGATTGTTTCTAACATTCGCGCATGGCGCGTCCGTTTTCTTCATCGGAGTTAATAATTATTATATTTTGTTTTACACTTTTATCTGAATTTTTATCTTCCAGCGAATCATTAGGAATGTGTGGTACAATCCATATATGAAAAAATTGTAATGTTTCATCCAAAAATGTTGCAAAACAAAGTTAATTTTTAACATATTTTTTAAACACATTATTTATTTTTTAATCAGTTTACTCGATAAGATTGGGCATTCGAAGACGCACAAATTGGATTTTGAAATTTTTGTTTAGGCCTAATAATTTCGGAGTTATTCAATAAGATGGATTTTTTCACCCCAACTTTGAGGCCTATTTTCACCCCCTTAACATGAATGTCGGCAGCTATAACAAAATTTGTGGCAAATATTTTTTTACCAAACACTTGTACCAAAATTTCATTAAAATCGGCGTAAACTTCCCTTGTTAATCCGTTCGCCTACCCCCTTCATTGGGGGGCATACCCAGCGAGGGGCCAAGAAGCTCGAGCTGTCTCGGTCGCAAGAAATGTAAGTTTGCCGCGTTGGGCTTACCTGTGATAATCCGATACCGGATCAGGTATATCAGTGTGATCTACTACTGTTGAGATGACGAGGTTGCGAGATTAAACAGAACTTGTTATTTAAGTAATTTATTTAAACTCCACCGCACATGGAAAAACTGTAGTCAGATTGTGAATAGCACATAACACAATATGTTACTTTATTCCGAAAAACAATTAAAAAGAAAGATGAGTTGTTTGTGAGCTGTGACTTGCTCGCAAGGTTAGTTTAGACGGACTGAAGAACTTGCCTTCCTTCTTGGGCCCTTTAGCCCGGAAAAATGGCGACGCTGGAAAAGCAATAAAATGGCAGGCCAAAAAGACCTTTCCTCCTCCGAGTGTCCCGTGCATTACGGTGTATACTCCAACAACTACTAATCCAATTACAAAACTACTTTATTTTTCATTGTATTTTTACGGGACTTTCACCAACTTATTTGTGGCATTTTTCTGATTAAAATGGCACTAAACACGGTATAATTTCAACTGTATTTAGTGGTTTAATTGACGGTTGTAGTGCGCCTTCGGCCGCGCGGTCGGGCCCTGCCGGATCGGTGTCGGTCCGTCGTAGTGTGCGGCAAACAGCACCATCCCGGCACAACCGTGACGCGGTCTGTACGGTGCCGGTACGGGTCGGGCCGGTGTAGTGTGCGGCAACCTTAAGGGTTGCCGCACACTAGACCGGCCCGACCCGTACCGGCACCGTTCCGGCGCGGTTGTTTTGTCATTCTCCAATGTAAATCAATGGCCACACCATTAAAGATTTAATAGTGTGCGGCAAACAGCACCATCCGTGTTGCGCCGGAACGGTGCCGGTACGGGTCGGGCCGGTCTAGTGTGCGGCAACCTTTATGGGTACGGGTAGGAAGCCGACGCCGCACTCGAGGTGACCGATCCTAGGACCGGCACTGGGACCTTCGTTATCTTTACACACACATTTGTTGCCACGATTCTTCGCTTCACTCTCTAGACTGCACTCACACATTTATTCATACACATACACGTCGCTGGTGCGTGCCGCGTGCGATGTCGATGACGCGATGTCATTCGACACCATTATTCGCTGGGCTATTCGAATAAATTTTTATTCTCTGGGTTATTCGAATGAAATTTCATTCGAATAACGCCCAACTCTGCTCTATACCCAGATAGCACAAAGACGTCTGTTGTTGGACATTCAAGACGTTTTTGAGACGAACGGCCTCCGAAAGTCTTCTGAACGTCTTATGTTCCAAACTGTACATCATAAAGACTTCGTAGAGACGTCTGCTTAAAGTCTAAAAGACATCTTTTAACAGATAAATAAAAAGTAGAATTATACCGGGAGCGAACCTAGTATAAACACGTCCACAGTCCAACACCTAACCCAGACCCAACCGGGCTGTTGGAAACATGGTTGATACTTTCAGATGTAATGAACTGACGCAGTAGAAATACTGAGCAAGTTGATTTCATTTTTTAATTTTTCCTGTGAAATGTTCAAGGTTTATCGTGCCTAATAAACTTATAGAATAAATAAAACGTAACGATTTTAAGGTTAGCTTAGTTTTTCGCGCAGAAAACGTCGAAAAAATCGGTTTTTATTTTTTTTAACTACGACGCCGCGGACATAAAAATCTAAAAAAATTCTATAAACAATGGCTAAAAAATTGTTTTAAAAAATTGCAATTAGTTAGAGTGACAAGAAAAAGAAAGAAACTCGCGTTTCTTAATTTTTTAATCTGAGCCTAGTCTTTTTTTTGTCACTCCAAACAATTGCAATTTTTTAAAACAAACTGGTTATCGGTCGAAAGTATCAAAAAGCGTGAAAAAGCTGCGATTTTTGCGATCATTAATTGTTTGTACATCATAACAACATCAATGCTGATTTCGATGAAATTTTCTAAATAAGCTCATTTGAGAAAGTTAAATAGAGTTATTTTTTTTTAATGTCATTCCAAGTAATAGCAAAATTACAAAAGTATTTTAGTGTATTTATTGTACAATAAACTAACATCCCCAAAAAATTCAAGTCATTTAGTCTTATTTCAGATGTTAAAACGACGTTTCCACGAGTCCACCGTACACAGTATACATACACCGTAGCATCGCGGTTAGAACTTACGGTACTAACATTTGTCAGCAAAGAACATTTGAACTGGTCTATTTGTAATGCAAAAACGATATAATTTTCAACGCGAAGAAATGTTTTAGTAAATTTTGAACGAATCATAGATATTTAATGGGAAGTATGTATGTGGCTATATCACAAGTATTGTGCTCAAGTAATGTAACGTAATCGGTCCAAATATTTTTATGAATGGAAAGTGTTTTGTTTGTGTTGGCTTCAATATGAATTCGATGCTTTACCTATTCGCATCAGTTAAAAAGACTTTTCGAAAAGACATCGTCCAGAGTCGAGAGTCTACGAAACGACTAAACAAACGCTTACAATTTACAATATATGGAGGGAGGAATTTTCGCGGAACCACAAAACCGAACATTGTTTAACCATCGCAGCGCGTAAATGTGATTTTTACGGAAAGTAAAATATTAAAAGAATTTCATTATTTTTATAGCAAAGACATTTTCTAAAGATAGGTCTAAGAATGGTCTTGGAAGAAGTTTGCCAAAAAGCCTCCAAAGTATTCCTATGTTAAAATAAAAAAAATATAGATAATAAAAATACATACAGTACAGAAAACCGCGCGCGACCTTTAGATTCTGAAACAGTTCTATACAGGGTGTCCCAAACCGACTGCGTAAGCGGGAAATGGGAGGTTCCTTGGGTCATTTGAAGCGACATTTTCCTTAGCAAAAATGGCGTCCGCGGCTTTGTTTAGGAGTTATTAACGAAAAACACAGACCAACCAGAGCGCGCCTAGTCGCTCGGTGGCACGGTCAGCGCGGCGAGCCGGGGGAAGAGAGTGTTGTCGGTACGCCGCGATGTAACAGATAACAGTTTCTCGATTACGTCCCGATTTCGATGAGCTTTGGATATGTTGTAAAGACCACGATTCTGAACAACATTTCCCTTTAGACATTTTGCCTCGCGTCTTTAGTTTACGAGATATTTGTAAAAACTTGTAATTGAAAATGCTTCGAAATGTGTGTCACTGTCACTGGGTCATTCGGTGACGAACTGCACAGATGTCTTGAGGTGTACGACAGTACCGAAAGCAAAGGGTTGTACGGTCAGGTCAACGAACTGTACAGCTGATGGTAGATAGCAGGTATACGACAATCACATGTTTCGGTTTTCCTGCAGATTTGTACGCAGAGTCGATGGGTTACTGTTCGAAAACGTCGTCCGTCTTTCTATTAGAAAGTTTCTTAAGGGAGGCATAGGACAATAGGGGCTCTAAAACGCCACGCCGACCTGACATTTCTACCTCTTGCTGGGTGAAAGGACGGACGACGTTTTCGAACAGTAACCCATCGACTCTGCGTACAAATCTGCAGGAAAACCGAAACATGTGATTGTCGTATACCTGCTATCTACCATCAGCTGTACAGTTAGTTGACCTGACCGTACAACCCTCAGCTTTCGGTACTGTTTTTACAAATATCTCGTAAACTAAAGACGCGAGGCAAATAGTCTAAAGGGAAATGTTGTTCAGAATCGTGGTCTTTACAACATATCCAAAGCTCATCGAAATCGGGACATAATCGAGAAACTGTTGGTTTTTACGACATCGCAGCGTACCGACAACACTCTCCTCCCCCCGGCTCGCCGCGCTGACCGTGCCACCGAGCGACTAGGCGCGCTCTGGTTGGTCCGTGTTTTTCGTTAATAACTCCTAAACAAAGCCGCAGACGCCATTTTTGTTAAGGAAAATGTCGCTTCAAATGACCCAAGGAACCTCCCATTTCCCGCTTACGCAGTCGTTTTGGGACACCCTGTATAATCCGCGTTACGTAAAAATGACAATTTCGTCTGAATAGGAGACAAATTACAATAGAAAAAAAAGATAACAATAAATTGAGAACGATTCGAATTTCGATAGGAGGAAAATTAGTTACACTTAATATCCCATTAACACAATGTACGATATGATAGATGTATATGTTACGAGCCAGGGCCGCGAGTAGCGCGTGTGGCTGGCGAAGGATTATTACCCTTGGAATAAGGTTACAATTTGTTAGTTTGAGGAATAGAATCAAGCGTAGACGAACCTGAACAGTAGTTACTACATGAACAGGGAGCTACTAGGATGGTGTAGGAAAGACGTGCAGACGAACCTGATGCGTAATTGCGTAATCAGGGAGCTGCTAGGAGGTTGTAGAAGGGCACGGATAAACCCAATACAAGATTAGGTAGCCGCTAGGAGGTTGGATAAAGCGCAGACGAACCTGATGCGAAATCGCGTAAACAGGGAGCTGCTAGGATGCGGACGAACCTGAACAGTAGTTATTACATGAACAGGGAGCCACAAGGATAGTATAGTTTTCGTGGACGAACCCAGTGCGAAAGTGGGGAGCCACTAGGTTGGATAAATCTTTGTTTGGACTATTGGTTTGGCGCGAACGAACCTGATGCGTAATCAGGGAGTCGCTAGGATTGTTAGTAGGCCTCGTAACTAGTATAATTTAATTGATACAATCTGAGCGGTAAGATTGTATCGTGTGGGAACGTTCAATTACTAGATTAGGATTTTGGTCAATAATTAAGGGTTTAAGAAAGTTGCACGATGTACCAAAATAACACAAATATATTCTGATAAAGAATGTATATGTACAATGGTAATGTCGGTGTATGTATAATATTATTACTTAAGATGCTCGGTGTTGACGCACTGGCAATGCGGGGCCTGATAGTACTAATAATGCCAAATAGACTTTAAACCGAACTCGCGGAGTCTTTAAGGTTATAACTTTGATCGAAGGGGAACTTTAGCCCGATCTCACTAGACGTGGATTCTAACGACTGCAACACGACGTGACACTACTCGTGTCTAGAATAGTACTAACCAACGAGAGTAAAAATGCAAGGGTTTATATACCCCAAAACTGGAGGGGTAGTCTGATTTTAATCTGCAGTTACATGGGACTGCACTCTCGTTTTTTGTGGGTTTCCATTAAATCGGGCCAGAGCTCGATCTCCGTCAAAGAGGGTAGATTTTAGAAGGGCCTGTTATCTAGGACGTTTCCTGCCAGAGACGCTCTGGAAGAGATTTTCGTGAGAAAATCAAAGAAATCTCTTCTCATATCGTAACATATACGAAAATACGATTGCCGAAGGAATTTAGACTTTAAGAAGAGAGTTTTGTTCAGCAGTCACTGGGCAACTTGTTGAAATGAATAATTTTGATAAGAAACAAATCGAGCGTTCAGAAAAAATAATTCGATACGTGTCACAGCTCTACATCTATGTATGCACTACGTAGAATGGTATGCGATCATTATATTGTATCCGTTTATCCGGTACAAAGGTAAAAGTAACCATTTATACGAGAACGTAGAGATATCCGACTTAACGCAGAATTTAATATCAACATCGACACATTTTATACATTTATTGTCTCCCCGTGTACTACGTATTATCCGATGTTTAACAATGAACGCAATTCCTGCACAGAAAATATACAGTAAGTTATACAGCATAGCAAGGGAGGCAACCTTCCTTTTTACTTTTATGTACTGTTATCATTGTATCACGTTGTATAGTTGAAATAATATTCGACTTTGCTGGTCTGTATTATCGAAAATAGCTAGATATTACACATAAAATAGAGTATAGTACAATCTATTAATCAACAGTGAGAGCGTTAAACTGTTGTTCGTGCTCGCCATGCGGCTTCTTATCTTCTTTTTTGTGGGGAAATGCATTACGCATACGCCGGCCCCCGGGGGAGCGCCGGGGGCGCGCCCGTCCCCGATGGCTACCCACTAAAACCCCACACCCGCCTAAGCTAATTGGGAAGTGCCTGGATAACGCGAGTACTCAACAGGACACTTCCCAGCTATCATACAACCCGGGGGGAGGGGTTAGCCTCCCCACTGCCTACGGCCTACACTCTACACTATAAACTATAAAGGCCGTCGCACCAGCACCGGACCAGCACCGGCACGGCGCGGCACCGTGCGGCGCACAATATACCGCCAATTAAACCACTAAATACAGTTGAAATTATACCGTGTTTAGTGTCATTTTAATCGGAAAAATGGCACAAATAAATTGGTGAAAGTCCCATTGAAAAATAATTAAAAATAAAGAAGTTTTGTAATTGGATTAGTAGTGGTTCACACCGATATACCCAACCCGGCCGTGTTTATTGCACTACTCGGTGATGGGCATAGGCGAACGGACTAACAAGGGAGATTAGTAATAATAATCGTAACTCGCCAATTTTAATGAAATTTTGGTACGATATAGAACTCAAAAAAATATTTCACGCGTATTTTTTTTATAGTTGTCGACATTCATATTAAGGGGATGGAAGTAGGCCTCAAAGTTGGGTGGTAAAATCTATTCTATCGAATATCTCCGAAAGTATTAGGCCTAGACGAAAATTTCAAAATCCAATTTGTGCGCCTTTGAATGGAGAATCTTTTCGTCTAAACTGATTAAAAAATATGATACAAAATTAAATTTTATTTTATTTTATTTGCCGAAATTTTTCGTTCTACTTAAAGTAGTATTTTAGGTAAATATAGCTATCAGGGAACCCACCTCGGATCACTTTGACCTTGACAACATATGTGACGGTCAAAGTGATCCGAGGTGGGTCCCCTGATAGCTATATTTACCGTATTTTATTTTAACCACATTAAAGTATACTATTAAACATAATATTTTAAATGTTTTTTCTCGAAATTTTTCCCAGATCTGCTCTGAAAAGTGCTGAGCGTGCGATGGACTGTAAATGCAGGGTGGTTCACCAGACATTACCACCTCGATTTTCGTCATTGTTATAATTCGTTTCGAAGAATGTTTATATAAAGTAGAATGGTTTTGAGAGATGCATACCTTCGCTACAAATAATAATAATGACGAAAATCGAGGTAGTAACATGTGGTGGACCATCCTCCTTATTATTTTGGGGTAATAAGGGGGTGTAAAATCATTCCGGACTGCTGGTTGAGACGTTCGGTCGAGTTTTTATTGCTTTATGACGAGGTTACTTCGTTGACTTCTTCGGACTCCTATGTCGATAATTGGCACGCTGCTGTAATTTGATTATTGCGGATTACCGGGGTTTGGGCACAGTTAGTTTCGAGCGGCAAGCTTTAACGCTTCTTACAATCGTTTATTATTTTACGAAAGGAACGAAAAGAAAAAAGATCTTACAAGTGGGACGAAAAGAAAATTTTCGAAGCATCCGTGTCGTTTCTTTTGTTTTCCACATTAACGCGCTATTGCGGATATATCCATAAACATAATTTAGATTTCGATCTATTCTGACTCGCGCATTAATCGATAATGGTCATTAGTAGACAAAAAAATTTCTGTCCTTGATAATGGTCACTAACAGCTAAAAATTATTTCCATGATTATGACCGAGAAGAATTGTTGTCATTTATAATGGTTATTTGCCAGCAAAAATAATGTCTATCATCGATAGTGGTTATCTGCAAGTGATGGAATTCGTAGAATTGGTAATCAGCGCCCTTTGTTCCGGGGAATGATTGTCTTTAACATTCGCGCATGACGCCTCCGTTTTCTTCATCGGAGTTAATAATTATTATATTTTGTTTTACACTTCTGTCTGAACGTTCGTCGCGATAATACACGTGTTTGACATATTGCGTATTATTAATTTGTGTTATTGCTGGTATTATTAGTTTGCCGACTTCCAATCTCACCTTGTTCTCTCAGTAACCAGAACACATACAAATTAATATTTTAGAAAAACTAGATTTTCCGAATAACTTCTGTGAAATTCAACGATTACTGCTTTCTCTGTCATGAAATATGAACTTTTGATAAATGATTGTTTGTATTAAATTTTTATAAAAACTTATTTATGGTCTTTTTATAACAGCTATCGAAAAATTGGCAGTCTCTTCAAGTTATGTAAATATAATTTTTTTTATAAATGTTTAAAACTTAAAAATTAGTATAATTAATATTGTCATTTTTTGACGAATATACGAAATTGACGAACCAATTCAATTTTTGAATCGACTCGTTACGGTCATCTCTCGAAAACTATACGAACAGCACATCTAGCACCGGCAAAACATTCTCGCCGAGAATGTCCCTTCTGTCGAGTCGATACGGAGGCGTGCCGGTGCTGTGATGTGGCTACCAAGTGTGCGTACTCCCATTCAAATACACAGGAGAAAGTCAAACCGTCGGTTAGTACGGTGCTGGTCAGGCGATGGTGCGTCCTAGTGTGCGCACATTTTGTCGAGTCGATATGGAGGCGTGCCGGTGCTGTGCTGTGGCTACCAAGTGTGCGCACTCCCATTGAATTACACAGGAGAAAGGCAAACGCTGCCGCTGCGCTGGGCCGGCGCTGGTGCGGTTCTGGTGCGTCCTAGTGTGCGACGACCTTAAGACACCGGGCGGAAGGACCCGCCCGGTGTCCCCATCCCTGGGGCCGTTGGAATGGGCTTCCCGAGCCCCCGCTCGGTCCATCCACGGCCCCCGGTGTCTCCGTGCCCCGCCCGGTTCGGGTGACCCGAAGGTCCCCGCCCCGGCCAGGGCAAGAAGACGCCGACACCGGTAAGAGAGGGTCGGCGAAGGTGCCAGGAGGTCGAAATGCCTGTCAAAGCGCCAACGGCTGATGCGGCTTCTTATCTACTCAAGTAACAACCTTATCACTTGTATGTATTATAACATTATATATATATATATATATATATATATTGTCACGTCGCCCAAATTTCGCGTATCCGTCGGAAGGACGGAACGTCTGCGACTCCGGGATTTTACAGGCGAAACGCCGGGCCACGCTCGGCCGCACGATGCGTGGTCCACCCGGGACAAAAGGTATCTCGCAGATTCGGGTTTGTCACGAAAGAAGCCGTTAAATGGAATCTACTTTCGGGCGCCAGACACTCGGCAGTGTCACGCAAATTGTGAGATAACGGCACGAGGCGCAAACGACCTATCCGAAACTGCGAGAACCACACGATATTCTGAATAGCTCTTGGATGGGCACAGGATTCTACGTGGACGAAGTACGGAGCATTTCCCGCGGCGGAAAGGTTTCTCGAAGGAAATAAGTAACGAGAGAATCGGCTATAATAATTTATTTGTCCGATGGACACGACAGAGCTGCCGGTGAGAGCCGGCAGCGGAAATTACAAGCCGGCGCGTTCACGATAATTACGCGACAGGTTTTCGGTCGCACGCGCTCTTCTCCTTCGATCGCGTCGAACCCGGCAGTTTTACAGGATGGAGAAGTACTTTTACAAAGCGCTTTTGGCGCGGACGAACTGCCGAATTCCGATGGAATACGCGGTATAATTGCTGGAACGCTCGCGCTTCGCCGTCGGACACGATACGGACCGTTGCTACGTCACACCGGGGAACGTCTCAAAGATAGCGTACAATTAATTCGAAATATCGGCAACGATACGGCCCCCCGCGAGTACGCGCCCTCGCGTTACCAACCGGCTCGCACGTTAACCGATCGACGACCGTTTTCCCGTTCACAAAATATGGCCGACCACTCGGCACGGAAACGGCGTCGTAATTTCGCGACGCGAAACAGGACCTCGCGAAAACGCTACCGAGCCAACACGAAATAATCGTTAAATTACGATAAAGAGGAAACCTGACTGGCGCTTACCAAGGGCAACGATAAGGTGGCGGCAGCTGAACGGCACGGTATAGATCGCTTCGTCCCTCGTTTCGGCACGTACAACTTAATATACTTTTTGGTTTTAGCAGTCGTTAAATGCGGGAAGCGCGACTTCGATTAATCACGGCCAACGACCCAGTGGCCTACTTTCGGCAGGCTCGGTAACGCGGAAGCGAGGCGTCCCCCTACTCCCTACCCTATTTCTCCCGTTTGAGACTCGCGGACCTATCGCGCGGTATTTCCTCGCAGGATCGCATCCTGTCGCGCGGGATCCCTGGCTCGCGGATTTTACTATTCGCTTTCGCCGCTTTTCCGATGGTCACGGCGACGGCTCGTGAAGAGTAGGGTCCTAGCCGCTCCGGTTGTGGACACCTTCTTTTCCGGGCGAGGCAGCGACGGGGTCGAGGAGGTGTTCGTCCCGTGTCCACTGTCCCTCGTCGGTGCCTCCAGGTTCGTCGACCCGGGCTCGGTACTTCCTCCGATGTCTCGGCACGAATTCTTCCGGAGCCAGTTCCGATAAAGCCTCGTACGGCGAGAAATAGGGGCCGGGCTCCCCTGGAGCCCGGTTTCGGTCCTGTGAAATTCGCGTCGCCCAAGTGGCGCAACGCTCAAAACGCGTTAATACTCGCCCTTGGCAAATCGGCATGCCCAGGGAGAGCGCTCGCAAACGGCCGTACGCATCGGCACTGCCAGAGGGCGGCCCGGCCTCTCTTTTTAGGGATCAAGGGACGTCGGCAAAACTTGCCACGTCACAATATATATATATATATATATATATATATGTATATATATATATATATATATATATATATATATATTCATCCGGTTGGCCTCCTGTACAAGCTTCTATTCGACAGCTTTATTAACCTACATACAGTGGCGGAACTACAAATTTTGGCCCCCCTTTCGATATTTTTATAGGATTGGAATTTTTCAATGGTTTTTAGGAAGGACAATTGTAGAAATTCTGTTTCGACTCCGACCGATGGTCGAAAAGTCAGGTGGCTGGGATCGCCCAGACGTGGACGCGCGAGGAATGTGAGGCTCACGGAACGGAGAGATCGGAAGAAAGAACTCGCGAGGAAACGCATGGTTTCGGATGAATTTCAATACTTTATTTTACGTGGGTTGAATTCGAATCGTACGTACAGAGCTCGTACTCGCGACTAAATTGGAGCGACGGTATTCGCGGGACGGTTAGCGAGAGACAAAGCCACGGGGGGTCCCGCTTCGCAGGAGGGGTCTTTGAAACTCGGCGTTTCGGCGAACGCGCGTTGACGTGATTGGCGCAGACCGATCGCAGAATCGATTGTTTCGGGATTCAAACGGAGGTGGCTTACGGGTCAAGACAGCGAAACGTTGCGAGCGCGACAACAATAACACTCGACGTGTTCTTCACGCGTCTTGACATGGAGAGGAAAAAACCCGTGATGAGCAACGGTTGTCAGTGGGTCTCATCGACCAGTAAACTCCTCGATTTGAATCCCGAACATACCGCCCGCCTCGAAACGCAGTTTCGAAACGAAGCATAGACGCACGCACGCAACATAATTGAACGAAGGGCCTCGTGTAGCCGGAATCTTAATCGATAAAGGGAGAGCGTTGTACAATGCCCGATAACGCTAACCCAGAGACGCACGCAGGGGAGGCGACTTCGTCGTCGCCGTGTTCGATATTTTTTTTTTTTTTTCGAAGGGAGCTGATCGCGGAAGCGAACGTGTGAGTGCCGCCCGCCGTGACGGAACGCACGGGATCGCGGCGAGGTACGTAAAGTTGACGTTCGCGGGGCCATTTAAACCATACGCTGGGCGCGCGGACCGCGCGGGGCACGCGGGGCGCGCGGGGCACGCGGGGCGCGTGGGGCACGCGGGGCGCGCGGGGCGCGCGGGAATCGAGGCTGGTAACGACCGCACTCGAACATCGCCAACGGGAGCTGAAATTACGTTGCAGGCGATGCGCTTTTGACGGGTAAAATACATAATTTTGTCAGCGGTCGCTTGAACGTTGCGGTTGCCGTTTTTACGGTAACTACCCGGGTGTGACCGTCGTCGCCGGAATGTAACTGTGTTACGCGGCCGAGTTCCCACTTGCACGGAGGAAGGGTGGGATTCCGAATTAAGACGAGTTGTCCCGTGGAGATGGGAGGGTATGGTTTCCGCCACTTGCTGCGCTGTTGCAGGGTATTGATATAATCGTCCTGCCATAGCCTCCAGAAACGTTCTGTCGTGTGGCGAACTAGCTGCCAGCGGGAGAGGCGGTTTTCGCCGAGGTCAAGATACGATGGCTGTGGAGGTACCGTGAGCACGGACCCTACCAGGAAATGACCGGGTGTGAGGGGTTCGTAATCGTCGAGAGTGTCGGACAGTGGTGCAAGGGGGCGGGAGTTCAAACAGGCTTCTATCGCACAGAGGAGCGTCGTGAATTCTTCGAACGTCAGCATGCGTTCGCCGAGAACGCGGCGAAGGTGATGTTTCACGCTTTTGACTCCCGCCTCCCACAGGCCCCCGAAATGCGGCGCCGATGGGGGAATGAAATGCCAAGTCGTGCCGTCGGAGGCCGTTTTGTTTAAAAAATTGGGGTTTCGGATGGCGGCGCGATAGGCCGCGGCGAGCTCCCGGCAACCGCCTACGAAATTAGTGCCGTTATCGGAGTAAACGGCCTCCGGCAGACCACGTCGAGAACAAAACCGCACGTATGCGTTTAAGAACGCCGGAGTGGAGTAATCGACGGCTACTTCCAGATGAATTGCTTTCGTGGCCATGCAAATAAATAGTGCGATGTATGCTTTTCGCGATGTGATACCGCGACCGGCCGAGGCGCGGATCTGGAACGGGCCGGCGTAATCCACCCCGCAGTGTGCAAAACTGCGTGCCGGCGGGGATACACGGGCGTTCGGTAAGTTGCCCATGAGTTGCGCGGGAACGGCAGCTCTTTCCCGAACGCAGGTGACGCATGAGTGTATTACCGATTTCACCATATTTCGAGCGCGGAGGAGCCAATAGTTTTGGCGGAGGGTGTGTAGGGTGAGTTGCACGCCGCCGTGCAACGTACGCACGTGGACCTGCTCGACGAGGAGGCGCACGAGGGGAAGTGGTGCAAGCAGAATCGGATGCTTCATTCTGTGTGGGAGGGAGGAGTGACGCAATCGGCCTCCGACTCGAATAACGTTGTCGGCGTCGAGAAATGGATTGAGCGAGAATAGAGGGCTCTTCGGCGATAAACTTTGGGCTTGCTGGAGCGCGTGAAGTTCTTCGGGAAAGGCGGCGGACTGAATGCGTTTGATCCAGAATGTTCGCGCTATGGATACTTCTGGAGACGAGAGCGCTTGTCCGGAAGGTCGACTGGGAGTGTCGGGAACATTACGGCGGCAGAGGCGGCAAAACCTCATCACGTAGGCTGTGACTCGTAGGAGTTTGGGCCATTTCGAAAATCGCGAGGCTAAATCCCATGCGGGTGAGGGCGTGATCGCGCTGTGGAGTGAGACTTTGACTTCTGGTAAGTCATTTCCTTCCGGGAGAGCCGTCTGAGATGGCCACGCGGATGTCTCGAGTCCGAGCCACTCGGGTCCGTGCCACCACAACCGATGGCGAAGGAGATCGTCGCTCAGGAGACCGCGGGAAGCGCAGTCGGCAGGGTTTTCCTGCAGTCTGGATGTTAGCGACGCGGTTTGCGACATAAGGTTTCCACTTGGATGGGTGAGATCGGAGCCATGCTAGCACGACGGTCGAATCGGTCCAACAAAAACACGTGACGTTAGTGGTCTCGAATGATGACATAACGAACGCCATGAGACGCGACAACAGCTCGGCACCTTGCAGCTCAAGACGCGGAATTGTTACGGGTGTGAGGGGCGCGACCTTGGACTTGCCGGCCAGCAATGAGGGGGTGATCTGACCTGTCGGAGATATGCACCGAGCATACACAACGGCGGCGTAGGCGATGTTGGAAGCGTCCGCGAACCCGTGGAGCTCGAGTTGAGCGTTGGAGGGAGCGTGGCCTGTCCACCGAGGAATTTGAATTTCGGCCAGGGATGGAAGGTGCGAGTAAATTGCGGCCCAGCGATCGAGTGTAGGGCCGGATATCGGAGTGTCCCATGCGATTCGGAGGCGCCACAAGTCTTGAATGAGAATTTTGGCGGAAATAATGGCAGGGGTGCCCCATCCCAACGGATCGTAAACCTTCGCGATTGTCGATAGAATCGTTCGCTTCGTCGAAGGAAGTGTGTTGGAAAGCGACACTTGGAATTGAAACGCGTCGCGAGACGGATTCCAACTTACTCCGAGGATTTTAATCTCGTCGTCGGGTGTGAGGAATTTTGAACACGCTAGGCCGTGATCCGCCGGATCCAGGTCGGTGAGGAGTTCTGGGTGATTACTTGCCCATTTCCGAAGTTTTAGCTGACCGCAGTGCAGCAGCCCGTTTAATTGATCGCGGGACCGCCGTAGGGACGGGATGTCATCGCCGCCGAAAAGTACGTCATCAACATAAATGTTCGACCGTAGGATGGGGCGCGCGAGAGGAAACCGGGATCCGTCGTCCTCGACCAGTTGTTGGAGGACTCGAAGGGCGAGAAACGGGGCGCAGGTCATTCCGTAAGTGACGGTAAGAAGCTGAAAGGAGGTGGGTTCATCGCCGGGAGCCTCCTGCCAAATAATCCTCTGATAGTCAAGGTCGCGGGCATCGACGAGGATCTGGCGATACATTTTCGCGATATCCGCGGTGTATACGTATCGAAACTTCCGCCATCGAAGTAGAACAGAAGGCAAATCGGACTGTAGCTTGGGACCGGAGAGTAGGTGGTCATTGAGGGATGATCCGTTTGAAGTGACGCTGGACGCGTTGAACACAACCCGAAGATGTGTTGTCGCACTGCCTTCTCGGAACACTGGGTGATGGGGCAGGTACACTTCTTGCTCCGATGGTGTAGGAGAGGAGGGCGCCCGGCGCATGTGGCCGAGCTCTTCGTACTCGCGGAGGAACGTTCGGTACTCCGAGGCAAGGGACGAGATCAGGCGGAATTTCCGCTGCAGCGAGCTGTGAATTTTGTCCGCTAACGGGCGTGACTGCCCGATGTTTATTGGGGGACCGGCACGGAACGGAAGACGGACCACGTACCGACCGTCGGCGTTACGAGTGGTGTTTGCGCGGAAGTGCGACTCGCACTGCTCTTCGTCCGGGGTAAGGAACGAGCGACGGGGAACCTCTTCGAGTTCCCAAAATCGTTTGAGGTCTTGGGAGAGAGTATCGTTTTGACTGCAATGGTGCATTGAGATGGTGGAGGGGGAGTGCCCACGGGTCGCGCGGAACGGGTCCGAATCGTCGGGCCGGCACGCGGTGGGTCCGGAAATGACCCACCCGAAAATTGTTTCTTGCGCTATTGGCGGTCCGCGGTGACATTTCCGCACACCGTCGAGAATCAGGCTGTGGTAAACGTCCGCGCCTAGAATTAAATGAATCGCGGATCGGCTTGACGGCTCGGGGTCGGCCCATTCCAAATCCGCAAGGTGCGCTAAAACTTGCGAATCACGGATACGTTTTGGCGCGTATGTTGAAAGCGCAGGGAGCACGAGAGCTACTGTTGAAATAGCGGGAGTCGCGGACGAGCGGTGGGCCAATTGGAGTTGCACGGCGTGTCGCACGATGCCGGCGTGGACGCCGCCGACCGCTGAAATCGACGTATTGACGCGGGTGCGTTTCGCTCGCAGGATATGTACCATTGCTTCGGTGACAAAACTTGTTTCGGAGCCTTGATCGATCAAGGCTCGTACGGTGACGCAACGACCGGATGGTACACTTATTTTAACAAGCGCAGTGGCCAGTAAGATCGCGGAGCCCGGTTCTTCGCGGGTAGACGCGAGGTGAGCATTTACCTCGGACTCTGCCGACACGGGAGCGGAGCTTCCATCATGCGATGTGCGACATATCGGGCATGTCGGTTTCGTCGACGATTGAGACGCTGTTACGGCATGCACGTGGGAAGGGCCGGCGGCTGAATGAGTCGTCGCGACGGGGCACATCGAGGCGGTAACGGACTCGCTTTCCGAAAATTCTTCGAGCCCCCGCGCGCGGGAGTCGATAAAATTCGACAGCAGGTCGAAAGACGGCGGTGCGACGTCGTCGCTGATTTTCAATTTCCAGGCTTTTCGCGACGCGGCGTCCAGCTTTTGAGACACCAGATGGACTAGGATATCGTTCCAGAGATCTTCCGGTTGTCGTCCTAAATTTTTAAGCGACGCGGTAATGACGCCGACGCGATCCCGAAGTCTTTGAAGTTCGGACGCCGACTCGTGAGAGAGCGCGGGAAGGTCGACTAACGACTGCAAGTGCGCGGTAACGAGACGTCGCGGATTTTGATAGCGCTTCATCATGGCCTGCCAGGCGACGGTGAAATTTTCCTCGGTAATGGGAACATCCTGTACGCATTCGAGAGCGCGACCCGTGATGGAGGACGTTAGATAGTGGAGGCGCGATACGTCGTGAAGCGCTGGATTCTTTATGATGAGAGCGGTGAAGCGATCGCGAAACGACTCCCACGCCGCGTATTGTCCATCGAATTGGGGCAAATTCAAACGCGGAAGTTGATCGACCGGAACCGGCTGAAGCGATTGTCCGGCGCAATGTTCAGAGGGGGGACTTACAGGGACGCTGGTCAAATCATCGAGCTGCGACGTCATAAAGGCCAGATTCTCCAGATAGGTCTCCTCCGTCTCCTCGAACTGATTTTCGGCGAAGTACGGGATCTTGGTCCGGTCCGTTGGAGGGATGGTAGAATAGGCTCGTGCGTTTAAGGCGTAGAACTTCTGCCATTGGTCCTGCAGGTGGGCGATTCTGGTCTGCAGCGTTGCCTTCGTCCACTTCTCCTTCCCCAGCTTTCGCAGATTGAGAAGGCTGCGGTCAATGGCGCGTTTCGTCTGGAGTAGACTCTCGATTGCCTCCGCCATGGTGGTAGAACTCTCCGTGGTGAATGTGGCACAATACACTTTCCCGCGATCCGGCTCGAAGGACCAATGTTTCGACTCCGACCGATGGTCGAAAAGTCAGGTGGCTGGGATCGCCCAGACGTGGACGCGCGAGGAATGTGAGGCTCACGGAACGGAGAGATCGGAAGAAAGAACTCGCGAGGAAACGCTTGGTTTCGGATGAATTTCAATACTTTATTTTACGTGGGTTGAATTCGAATCGTACGTACAGAGCTCGTACTCGCGACTAAATTGGAGCGACGGTATTCGCGGGACGGTTAGCGAGAGACAAAGCCACAGGGGGTCCCGCTTCGCAGGAGGGGTCTTTGAAACTCGGCGTTTCGACGAAGGCGCGTTGACGTGATTGGCGCAGACCGATCGCAGAATCGATTGTTTCGGGATTCAAACGGAGGTGGCTTACGGGTCAAGACAGCGAAACGTTGCGAGCGCGACAACAATAACACTCGACGTGTTCTTCACGCGTCTTGACATGGAGAGGAAAAAACCCGTGATGAGCAACGGTTGTCAGTGGGTCTCATCGACCAGTAAACTCCTCGATTTGAATCCCGAACATACCGCCCGCCTCGAAACGCAGTTTCGAAACGAAGCATAGACGCACGCACGCAACATAATTGAACGAAGGGCCTCGTGTAGCCGGAATCTTAATCGATAAAGGGAGAGCGTTGTACAATGCCCGATAACGCTAACCCAGAGACGCACGCAGGGGAGGCGACTTCGTCGTCGCCGTGTTCGATATTTTTTTTTTTTTTTCGAAGGGAGCTGATCGCGGAAGCGAACGTGTGAGTGCCGCCCGCCGTGACGGAACGCACGGGATCGCGGCGAGGTACGTAAAGTTGACGTTCGCGGGGCCATTTAAACCATACGCTGGGCGCGCGGACCGCGCGGGGCACGCGGGGCGCGCGGGGCACGCGGGGCGCGTGGGGCACGCGGGGCGCGCGGGGCGCGCGGGAATCGAGGCTGGTAACGACCGCACTCGAACATCGCCAACGGGAGCTGAAATTACGTTGCAGGCGATGCGCTTTTGACGGGTAAAATACATAATTTTGTCAGCGGTCGCTTGAACGTTGCGGTTGCCGTTTTTACGGTAACTACCCGGGTGTGACCGTCGTCGCCGGAATGTAACTGTGTTACGCGGCCGAGTTCCCACTTGCACGGAGGAAGGGTGGGATTCCGAATTAAGACGAGTTGTCCCGTGGAGATGGGAGGGTATGGTTTCCGCCACTTGCTGCGCTGTTGCAGGGTATTGATATAATCGTCCTGCCATAGCCTCCAGAAACGTTCTGTCGTGTGGCGAACTAGCTGCCAGCGGGAGAGGCGGTTTTCGCCGAGGTCAAGATACGATGGCTGTGGAGGTACCGTGAGCACGGACCCTACCAGGAAATGACCGGGTGTGAGGGGTTCGTAATCGTCGAGAGTGTCGGACAGTGGTGCAAGGGGGCGGGAGTTCAAACAGGCTTCTATCGCACAGAGGAGCGTCGTGAATTCTTCGAACGTCAGCATGCGTTCGCCGAGAACGCGGCGAAGGTGATGTTTCACGCTTTTGACTCCCGCCTCCCACAGGCCCCCGAAATGCGGCGCCGATGGGGGAATGAAATGCCAAGTCGTGCCGTCGGAGGCCGTTTTGTTTAAAAAATTGGGGTTTCGGATGGCGGCGCGATAGGCCGCGGCGAGCTCCCGGCAACCGCCTACGAAATTAGTGCCGTTATCGGAGTAAACGGCCTCCGGCAGACCACGTCGAGAATAAAACCGCACGTATGCGTTTAAGAACGCCGGAGTGGAGTAATCGACGGCTACTTCCAGATGAATTGCTTTCGTGGCCATGCAAATAAATAGTGCGATGTATGCTTTTCGCGATGTGATACCTCGATTTGAATCCCGAACAAATTCAATAAACACAAAAAGTACGTTTTTTGGTCTGTGTACTTTAAATTTAAATTAGGGATAATTTCAGTAAAATTACGAGATAACAAATGCAAAAATTTTGCCCCCACCCCCCTGCGTTTTTTGGGTCTTGCGGTATATAGTATATAGTTCCGTCACTGACTATATATTATGTTTACACGCTGCGATCTTTGTAGATGTCAAACAATATATTCCTTGTACCATCAATATTTTTGCAGCGTAAACTTGTAAAAACATTGACGGCTATACCAGGTGGTTCACGAGAAACAGGCCACCTAAATAGCTTCGTTAGGATTAGAGATGGAAGAAAATGTTAGAGAGAAAAGTTGTACTGTTAAAGGGGGCAAATATGGTGATATAAAAAAATGTTCCGGTTGTCGTCGTTTTCAAGGTCTTTTGAAGGTCATCGATGATTTTTAAATGGCACCATATATTTTTTAACTTCACAGTGTTGTAGCTGATGTCAAGACGAGTTCAATGATGTGGTACACTATGACCTTGAAATGACCTTGGACTCATAAATAGGTATAGTTTGACTACTCTATTTGACAAAGGAAATTTAATTTCTTAAGCCATTCGGTCTAATAACACGTACCGTTAACGGAAGGTGATCTCTAAGCGTACACAAACAAGATTATCAACAAACTTACGCTTTTAGAAGAAACATTGACCATATTTTTAGAAGATATTCCTTTAGAAATTCGTCGGGTAATGTGATACCAACACGATAGCTGTCCTGCTCATTCTTCACGTAGCGTAAGAGAATTCCTGAACAATAAATTTCCAAATCGCTGGATAGGACGTAATGGACACTGTGACGAGGCAGTTTTGCCTACGCCTCCGGTACCGAGTATCGGAAGACCGAGTCACCCTCTGGCAACGGAAAATGCGAGATGGGCCGTGGCGAGCGCTCGCCCTGGGCACCACCGAGACCTGTGGGCGAGCACTAATATTTTTGAGCGTCGCGCCAATTTGCGCGACGCGAGTTTGCAGGACAATAGCCAGGTCCCGACGGGGACCTGAAGAGCTTTTCCCCGCGGAGGAGAGTAACGGGATCGGCTCCGGCGAACACTCCGGCACCCTAGAAATGGAGGGATTGACGCGGCCCAGGACGGACAACCTGGAGGCGTCGATGAAGGCACGCAGGGCCGTCACAGGAACCTCCGCTGCCTCGCCGTCGCCTCATCCGGAGGAAAACCGATCCGGCTTCCGGATAGGCTCGCGCCGATCGCCTCAGCAAGAAGCGACCAACCACCGTACGCCGCTGCCGGAGCGCCAAGGAATTGCCGATCGCCAGGGACCGTCCGCGAGGGAAGAGCGCGGACAGGGGGGGACGCTCCGCTTCCGGGTTCCCGAGTCAGCGTGATGCGAAAATCACTTCTTCGTTGGCTCTAGTAGAGTTTAGTCGAGCGTTACCAAGTACTTTTAATTAGTGCGAACCGCTGCCGGAAAGAGGGACGAGAACGCGGAAACGCCATCGTTACCCTAGGTAAGCTTTCGTCAGATTACATCTCGATAAAGTGATTTTCTCGCGTTGGCTCGGTAAGCGTGTTCGCGATCGCTTCGCCGAAACCCCGAAGCAGCTTCGAGGCTGCCGGTATTCGCGAAACCGTAGGGCAACGAGCGCGCGGGGAATATTATTTTGCGGGGGCTTTGCCCTTGTTACGGTATGAGAAGAAATTCCGTTGACTTTCTCACGGGAATCTCTTCAAGATCGTCTCTGGCAGGAAACGTCCTAGATAACAGGCCCTTCTAAAATCTACCCTCTTTGACGGAGATCGAGCTCTGGCCCGATTTAATGGAAACCCACAAAAAACGAGAGTGCAGTCCCATGTAACTGCAGATTAAAATCAGACTACCCCTCCAGTTTTGGGGTATATAAACCCTTGCATTTTTACTCTCGATGGTTAGTACTTTTCTGGACACGAGTAGTGTCACGTCGTGTTGCAGTCGTTAGAATCCACGTCTAGTGAGATCGGGCTAAAGTTCCCCTTCGATCAAAGTTAACCTTAAAGACTCCGCGAGTTCGGTTTAAAGTCTATTTGGCATTATTAGTACTATCAGGCCCCGCATTGCCAGTGCGTCAACACCGAGCATCTTAGGTAATAATATTATACATACACATTATTCAATTCAGTCGCGACACCACCATTGTACATATACATTCTTTATCAGAATATATTTGTGTTATTTTGGTACATTGTGCAACTTTCTTAAACCCTTAATTATTGACCAAAATCCTAATCTAGTAATTGAACGTTCCCACACGATACAATCTTACCGCTCAGATTGTATCAATTAAATTATACTAGTTACGAGGCCTACTAACAATCCTAGCGACTCCCTGATTACGCATCAGGTTCGTTCGCGCCAAACCAATAGTCCAAACAAAGATTTATCCAACCTAGTGGCTCCCCACTTTCGCACTGGGTTCGTCCACGAAAACTATACTATCCTTGTGGCTCCCTGTTCATGTAATAACTACTGTTCAGGTTCGTCCGCATCCTAGCAGCTCCCTGTTTACGCGATTTCGCATCAGGTTCGTCTGCGCTTTATCCAACCTCCTAGCGGCTACCTAATCTTGTATTGGGTTTATCCGTGCCCTTTTACAACCTCCTAGCAGCTCCCTGATTACGCAATTACGCATCAGGTTCGTCTGCACGTCTTTCCTACACCATCCTAGTAGCTCCCTGTTCATGTAGTAACTACTGTTCAGGTTCGTCTACGCTTGATTCTATTCCTCAAACTAACAAATTGTAACCTTATTCCAAGGGTAATAACCCTTCGCCAGCCACACGCGCTACTCGCGGCCCTGGCTCGTAACACCCTATTTCTTATTTTGCGAGGATCCGCGCGTCGTTGTAGTTTTCACACTAACCTCGGCTCGTTCCACGGTGCGACGCCGCCCCGTGCTCTCGCCGTATTTTCGCGACTTGTTCCGCCGACGAGAAACTAATTGTTACGCGTTTTCCATCTGAGTTCGGGCGTAGAACGCGAGTATCGTGTACGCCGATGCCATTATCGTGTTGCTGCCGGATTCGACGCGTCTCGAAAGGGTCCGAAGAGGGCAAATCGCGCGTGTACCGATCTCCCGTCACGCGCCAGCTAACCTAAAAACGCTGCCGGTCGTTGCCGGTAGCGCCCTTGTTAACGGGCTAGAATAAAGAGTTGTTAGTCGAAATTCCGAGAGTTCTTATTACGTGAGAAACCTTCCCGCCGCGGGGAACGCCTCGTGTTCGCCCCGCGTAGTACCCTGCGACCGTTCGCGGAACATCGCGAGTTAATATCGATTGTCGCAGGCACGTCAGAACGCTTCTCGAAACGCTGGTGGCTGTAATAGCTTAACGTGGCACCGTCCGTGCCTGGCGCCCGAAAATCTAGGCCCAGATTTCGAGAAGTGACGTGCCTGCAAACATACCCGGCCTCCTGGCTTATAAATACCCGGTGTCGCTAGAGTTTTCGCCCTCCTGGGGACGGCCAAATTCTAGACGACGTGACAACACATACTATGGCCAGCTCGTTCACCCGATCTAACTCCTCTTGATTTTTTTTTTGTGGGGAACACTCAAAGATAATGTATATCGTGATCAACCGACTACACCAGAGAAAATGCAAGAAAAAATAATTAGATCTTGTAGATCCATTCCAACAGAAACAATTGAAAGTACAATTGATTGCTTTGTAAAACGTTTAAATGTTTCTGTTACTGCTCAAGATCATAATTTCGAACATTTAATTTAGTTCAAATAAAATGATTGCACATTTTGAAGTTATCATTGCCTTATCATAAATTTTCTGGTTCAAGGTCATTTGTAGGTCATAGTGTACCACATCATTGATCTCGCCTGTACATCAGCTACAACACTGTGAAGATAAAAATATATGGTGCTATTTAAAAATCATCGATGACCTTCAGAAGCCCTTCAAAACGACTCCAATCGGAACATTTTTTTATATCACCATATTTGCCCCTTTTAACAATACAACTTTTCTCTCTAACATTTTTTTCCATCTCTAATCGTAACGGCGCCATTTAGGTGGCCCGTTTCTCGTGAACCACCCGGTATATACAGGGTGTCCCAAAAGTACTTCAACACCGGGAAATGGGAGGTTCCTTTGGTCATTTGAAGCGACATTTTCCTTAACAAAAATTGCGTCCGCGGCTTTGTTTAGGAGTTATTAACGAAAAACACGGACCAACCAGAGCGCGCCTAGTCGCTCGGAGGCACGGTCAGCGCGGCGAGCCGGGGGGAGGAGAGTGTTGTCGGTACGCTGCGATGTCGTAAAAACCAACAGTTTCTCGATTATGTCCCGATTTCGATGAGCTTTGGATATGTTGTAAAGACCACGATTCTGAACAACATTTCCCTTTAGACTATTTGCCTCGCGTCTTTAGTTTACGAGATATTTGTAAAAACAGTACCGAAAGCTGAGGGTTGTACGGTCAGGTCAACGAACTGTACAGCTGATGGTAGATAGCAGGTATACGACAATCACATGTTTCGGTTTTCCTGCAGATTTGTACGCAGAGTCGATGGGTTACTGTTCGAAAACGTCGTCCGTCCTTTCACCCAGCAAGAGGTAGAAATGTCAGGTCGGCGTGGCGTTTTAGGGTCCCTATTGTCCTATGCCTCCCTTAAGAAACTTTCTAAAAGAAAGACGGACGACGTTTTCGAACAGTAACCCATCGACTCTGCGTACAAATCTGCAGGAAAACCGAAACATGTGATTGTCGTATACCTGCTATCTACCATCAGCTGTACAGTTCGTTGACCTGACCGTACAACCCTTTGCTTTCGGTACTGTCGTACACCTCAAGACATCTGTGCAGTTCGTCACCGAATGACCCAATGACAGTGACACACATTTCGAAGCATTTTCAATTACAAGTTTTTACAAATATCTCGTAAACTAAAGACGCGAGGCAAAATGTCTAAAGGGAAATGTTGTTCAGAATCGTGGTCTTTACAACATATCCAAAGCTCATCGAAATCGGGACGTAATCGAGAAACTGTTATCTGTTACATCGCGGCGTACCGACAACACTCTCTTCCCCCCGGCTCGCCGCGCTGACCGTGCCAACGAGCGACTAGGCGCGCTCTGGTTGGTCTGTGTTTTTCGTTAATAACTCCTAAACAAAGCCGCGGACGCCATTTTTGCTAAGGAAAATGTCGCTTCAAATGACCCAAGGAACCTCCCATTTCCCGCTTACGCAGTCGTTTTGGGACACCCTGTATACAGGGTGGGGCATTTTAAACAGGTCACCTGAATAACTCGCTTGTTTTTGAAGATAGGAGAAAATGCATTAGACCAAACTTACTTGGTATCGGGGGGCTCATAATCTGGTATTACCAATTTTTCTGTAGGTGGAGGCGTCAAGGTGATATAAAGGTCAACTCTGTTTTTTTAAACGGAACAGTATATTTTTTTGCTTACATTCTGATAGAGTGTTTCAAGACGAATACAATGGCCTATTATTAAGGTCATTCAAGGTCACTCAAGGTCAACTGCAAGAGAAAACTTATTATCTCAAAGCTCACTTCGAACACTTTTGTATCTTCCGTAGTTGTAGGCATATCGATCTTGTAATTACTAATAAGAGTCACAGAACATAAACAAACATTCAATCACCATGTAAGCTTGTTTATATCAACGAATGTTATTAGTACTTTGACTACCGCCTAGAATACAGTTTCGTAATATCCAATCTTAGTAAATGGAATTATGATATCGGCGCAAAGGTTCGATCAAATTCTACTCTAAATTATAGCTAATGTGTAGTAAACTCAAACGTTTCGATTCGGATGTGAATCTGTGCGTCCTAAGACCACGTTTGCTATAGAAATATTCTATTAGAGAAAAAGAAAGGTGGTGTTTCGTCCTGGATCCGCTAGAGGACTCATCAGTAAGGCTATCTAGCGGACCCTGCCTTAGACACACAGTGTCGGAAGACATTTTTTGGAATGTTATTAATATACTAATTGATGACAGTTTTAGTAACTTGCGAGAAGGCAAATTTCGACGATGTGTTCCAAAAAATGTCTTCCGACACTGTGTGTCTAAGGCAGGGTCCGCTAGATAGCCTTACTGATGAGTCCTCTAGCGGATCCAGGACGAAACACCACCTTTCTTTTTCTCTAATAGAATATTTCTATAGCAAACGTGGTCTTAGGACGCACAGATTCACATCCGAGTCGAAACGTTTGAGTTTACTACACATTAGCTATAATTTAGAGTAGAATTTGATCGAACCTTTGCGCCGATATCATAATTCCATTTATCAAAATTTACGATCGATAAAAATTTCTCATTATCAACAATGGCGAAAAAATTTACAGAGTTCGAGTAGGCTTAGTTTCGACCACGTACACAAGATGGTACACATCGTCGAAATTTGCCTTCTCGCAAGTTACTAAAACTGTCATCAATTAGTATATTAATAACGTTCCAAAAAATGTCTTCCGACACTGTGTGTCTAAGGCAGGGTTCGCTAGATAGCCTTACTGATGAGTCCTCTAGCGGATCCAGGACGAAACACCACCTTTCTTTTTCTCTAATAGAATATTTCTATAGCAAACGTGGTCTTAGGACGCACAGATTCACATCCGAATCGAAACGTTTGAGTTTACTACACATTAGCTATAATTTAGAGTAGAATTTGATCGAACCTTTGCGCCGATATCATAATTCCATTTACTAAGATTGGATATTACGAAACTGTATTCTAGGCGGTAGTCAAAGTACTAATAACATTCGTTGATATAAACAAGCTTACATGGTGATTGAATGTTTGTTTATGTTCTGTGACTCTTATTAGTAATTACAAGATCGATATGCCAACAACTACGGAAGATACAAAAGTGTGGTTTGAGATAATCAGTTTTCTCTTGCAGTTGACCTTGAGTGACCTTGAATGACCTTCATAATAGATCATTGTATTCGTCTTGAAACACTCTATCAGAATGTAAGCAAAAAAATATACTGTTCCGTTTAAAAAAACAGAGTTGACCTTTATATCACCTTGACGCCTCCACCTACAGAAAAATTGGTAATACCAGATTATGAACCCCCCGATACCAAGTAAGTTTGGTCTAATGCATTTTCTCCTATCTTCAAAAACAAGCGAGTTATTCAGGTGACCTGTTTAAAATGCCCCACCCTGTATATGGGTGTTGAAATTGATGCATTACAAACGGTAACAGTTTGTTTCGATTATGTCAACAAAAGACTATCCCGCCTGCCTTCACGACTTGACGTGTAATTGTCGTGTAATTCCTGCAAAGAGTAAACAACCTAAGCAATAGGCGACTAGCGGCTGCGATTGTTTCCACTATGCCGCCTCCGCCTCCGACGCTGTATGCCGTATGCCGTATACTAACAAGTTTCATATATTATTTTAATTTATATTAAATGTTTTTTCGAATAATTTTGTGTATTGTGTATAGGTTAAGTTTTAATAATATTTCGTGCGTCATAATACAAATGTATACAATTATTAATAAAAGGTATTACAGATTATGGCACCCTAACTGCGTGTAGTAACCACGTTATTTAATCATCTTTATTATTACTAAATATATGAAAAAATGTGTCGAACAAAGGTTGTTTTGTTAGACGAAGTAAATATAATTGTGGTGTCGTGTCGATCCCGAAATTGGGTAAGTCGTATCACGACTAGGATAGATGACGAAATTGAATGTAAACTCAAATTCCGGAGAACTGGTGTTTATTGAAAATATGCAAGACTTGGCTTGCTGTCTCCAAGTAAGACTCGGCTGTATTTGGAGATGATGATCGTTCGTTAGTCGATTCAGTTCTGACTTCACAGAGCTCGCAACAATTAGGGGAAAGCTCGGAAGTAGGTGTGGTCTTGGAAAATTGTACGTGATTGGTTGAAGGGTGTATTTTGGAAAGTGGTGAAAGTGGTGGAAAATTAGGAAGAGTAGGAGTAGAGATAGATTTGGGTATAGGCGGCTACGGCTGTAAAACTATAAAACTCTGTAGGGTAACGGAATGACTGTTCACCATGTGCTTGTCAGCTGGCTTTTTCGGGGTTTTCGCGTTTACGGTCGTTATTGTCTCGAGTAGGTAGTCCAGCTAACTGACCTTCAAGGTAACGCTCTTGTCCCTTCGCAGAGGGTTTTAAGACGGAACAATAATGCTGAAGAAAAATTTTTTTTTGAAATTTGAAAGTTGCGGAAACTTTTTTTACGATGACCTCGTACTTTATTTGCATATAGTTATATAGAGTGGACAGACAAATTCAATGGTATATAGAAATGTATACTATAATGGAGCAATTTTCAAAAATAAACAATTTTCAAGCGCTCTGCGGCACGGGTTCCCATTGTCCGATCGAGCTGAAATTTTGCACATATCATTTTTTCACTAAGTGTCATATTTTAGGAAGGTAGGACCAAACAAATTTTGAAAAAAAATTTCGGCTCCTATAGCTAAGAACCACCCTACTGCACCAGCATTGCTAACAGTCATATGTGGAACTCTGTTATGAAAACTTACAAACGTGCTTTGTGCTTTGAAATATAAATAAGAAGCAATAAAAAATGATTTTCTGTATCAGGAATTCTTAATATTTGCCGTTTAAATCAAAAGTGCGAATAACTACTGCAGTGCCAGCAATTGTACAGTTTACCCTACATAATTTGTTATTGACACGCTGCTTATTTTTTCATCAATATAGCGATATGCAAACAGTATTGATTTAAATTCTAATTCTTGAAGTGGAGTTTCTATTGCTATTGGAGCTTGTCCCCACCCCTTTAGATAAACAGTAACTACAAAAATGCATATATCACGAATTTCAATTTCTTCATCATTAGTTACACCGAATTGATTTTTAAATAAATATATTTTCAAACAATATAAAGCTTTCGCCATCCATTGAGCGTGGTGGAAAGCTCCTGGGACATGGAGCCTTGTATTTCCTGGAGAACCCATCGAAGAAAATAATTGTTAACTCCAAAAATTTCTTATAGTTTTCTTTTGGTTGTCGTTCTGTCTGCAAAGTTTCCATGGAAAATTGGATTATTTCTTGAATTGTTTGGGGGATATATTCGGTTTCAGTCCCGCGTATAAAATTCAATTTGTCTATTGTTCGCCAAGCATCCTGAAATTTTCTAAAAAGTAACACATTTGGGCCAGAAGGGTTCATCATTTTCTCCGAGAATATACTTTGCAGAATAATCTCGTATATATGATGTCTGCAAGGTAAATGTAACATTTCTTTCTGCAATTTTTTTTCGAGGAGGACGCAGGCTCCTTGGTAGCATCCCGTATTGGTGGATGTAGTGTCACAACAAAGGGCTTGTACTTTGTCGGATAATTCCCATTTTTCCAATGTTCGTGTAAATTATTCCGCATGTAGAAACTAATAGTAACATTTACTACTTAAGAAAGTGTAGTCTTGATGAAGGTATTAGTTACTCCATTAAAATTTAGAAATCTTATTTATAAAAATATGAGAAAATGTGTCAAACAAAAGTTATATTGTTCTACGAAGTAAGTATAAGACTAAAGAAAAAATTTTTTTTTGAAATCCGATTTTCGAAATTTCAAAGTTACGAATTTTTTTTTACGATAACCTTGCATTTTATTTGCCTATAATTATAGAGCATGAAAAGATAAATTCAACGATAAATAGGAATGTATATTTACGATATACTGTAATGGAGAAAATCAAGTTTAAGAAATAAAACATTTTCAAGCTCGATGCGGCACTTTTGTAGCTATTGTCACAATTCTAGGTAGTGTCCTGAAAGAAATGCGAGGGTCAAAAAATAAGGTCCATCCTAATGTACATAGAATGTTTATGGTTTCTTTGGTAAAAATATCACTGGAATTCAAGGTGCATCACAGCCTATACGTTAATACAGTATGTACATGTATTGCCCGACTACATGCAACATTGCAAGTCGATCTGGTCGACTGATGTGTGCATAATACTGCATAATAAAGAGCAAGAAACTGAAAGACAACATTTAATCTCTATATATTATTTATATATGTTTGTACGTATTTGTAATAATAGGGGTACCGCCTGGTAAATTCTGGTAAGCATTTATGTATTTGTTCTTTCGTTCTATTGTTTCATTCTTCTTGTATGGTTTGGTCAGTTGTTTGAGTGAAAAGTAGAAGATCGGCCGGTTCGTGACAAGAAAGAGATTCAAAAATTCGATAGTGTTCCAAGTTCCAAGACACCGCATACTTAGATAATGCTACTCGTGTGTGTTGACGTAATACGTGTAGAGGGAATCTATACAGCGAGATGTGAAAGGAACTTCTGAAGGAACAAACAGTTACATATTTGTGGTACAGTATTTCATTGATAAATGTCCCAAATGTCTCACACATAATTGTCCCTGAGCTATTCCCACTCCTGCGGGGTATACCCCGTGAGGGGCCATAAAACTCGAGAGTGTGAGACCAGGAGACCACTACTAATCCAATAACAAAACTTCTTTATTTTTTATTATTTTTTTATGGAACTTTCACCATCATATTCTTCACATTTTTCTTATGAGATTGATACCAAAAATGATATAATTCCGATGATATTTACGTGTGTAATGGACGATAGGAGTTTCGTGCGCAAGGAAGAACAGCGTATGGGAAAGAAAGAGACGCGGAGAGTCGCAGTCGCCGGCACAGTTCAAAGGCCCGCGGCGTCCTCACAATGTAATCCCAATAAAAAACTTTTTTATTATTACTTATTTTTGTATGAGACTTTCACCAATATATTTGTGGCATTTTTCTGATTAAAATGATACTAAACACGATATAATTCCGATCATATAAAGGTATGTATATGGACATTTACAAGTCGAGTACATCGGTGCGGCAACTTGTCCCTTCAACTTCACCCGTGCAAGACACACTTGACTGACAATGAGACATTTAGCGACTCTCAAACTCAGAAAACGGGTAGAATCTCAGCTATAGTAGTTAAGTAACCAAGTTTATTTCACCGTAACCAGAATTTAGTACGGTACAAAATATAAAAACTATAAGAAATGTACAAAATACAAAATATACAAATACAAAAATATTGAAAAATACAAAATATACAAATAAAAAAATATTCAGAAATACAAAATTATGTAGGTAAAATATAGAAAATAATTATAAAGGTATATGGACACTTACAAGTCTGGTCTCCTAAATTGAGCGTACAATAGTCCGTTGCAATACATACGATCCACTAACACGGAGAAGACAAGACGATTAATATGGATGACGACCATCGCCATCCGAAGAACAAAATATTTTTTATAGGTTTTGTATATTTTGTATTTTGTACATTTCTATTTAGGGTGAAATCTCCCTCTCCCTCTCCCTCCGCCTCCCCCCTCTCCCCCTCTCCCCTCCCCCTCTCTCTCCCCCTCTCTCCCCCCCTCTCTCTCTATATATATATATATATATGTATATATATGTATCTATACATGTGCATATGTGTGTGTGTGTGTGTGTGTGCGTGCGTGTGTGCGTGCGTGCGTGTGTGCGCGTGTGTGTGTATGATTATGTGAGACTAATACTTAAGCATACACGCACGCACCCAAGAAATACAACTAAAAATTTAGTGATTGAAACTATAATAATATAAGGATATTATTATTATATCAATTTGTAGAGCTATGTTCTACTTAGTATTACATTAAGTAATAAAGATTGTCCTACACGTGAATCAAATGAATATTCATTGAAATACTGCACCGCTCATTATTTTTCTTTATCGAAGTAGGGTTTCCATACAATCCAGAAAAAGTCGGATAACTCGATACATTCGGACTACCCTTAACAGTCGAGTTATCCGTGTATTCGTATGTTAGGGCACCCACCTTTTTTTAAAGGAGGAGGGTAATTTACGCACACCTGAAGATGACAGTTGGCCGGGTAGTCCGGGTCTCTACCGGTCACAAGGACCGGCAATACCCACTAAACCCCATTGCTCCCAACCAGCTGTTGGACGTGTCCTCCCCAGCCTACACCAGGCGAATCTTGCGTTCCCACTACCTGTTATTTCCTCTCAAAGATCTACTTCTCTATCCCTATCTCCAATTCCTCCTTGATGCGGACAACACGCTGAACCTACTCGTTCATCGCGTCCCAAATCCTCTGGCTCAAGATCATCAGGCCAACAAAATTGTCCTCCAAAATGCACACCAGTCACGCCGGAACAGCGTGTGTTCTGGATCATAAAGATGATCATAAGTTGGATCATAACCCAGACGTAATGCAGACCTTTTTTTTTTAACGTGGAGAAAATGCGTTACGCATACCCCGCTCCCCTGGGGGGAGTGCGGGGTTATGTGGGACTCACCCCATCCCGGCGGACCTTTCAGGCCCAGATATTTCATCGAGGGCCCGACGTCGACGGAGGTATCTGCGACGCGAATCCGGAGGTCCTGACCAAGGGGCGGCCGCCGCGACCGAGACAATCCATACAACCAGATTGCCTCAGACCTAACCCTAACTAATTCTGATTGCATGATTTTTCCATTACAAGTTCAAATTCTGTTTGAAGGCTATATAGAATGCAAAAATTATGCGATCAGAATTAGTAAGGGTTAGTTGGTGGGGGGGGGGGGGGGGCGGAGAGCACGCATAAGGAAATCCAGAAGTACTCTTTCAAAATTGAAAGCCCACCCTATATAGAGTGACACTCTGTTCTGATCCCCACAACGTGTTTCCAAACAAAAAATAATCAGATGCGGCCCCGGAAGAGGTTTACGTTGCCGCGGAGAATGCAGGAATACGAAAAATTCAATACAGTATTAGCGATAGTCTTTTGCAAATATCTCGAAAACTAAAAGCGACCCCCCTATATTGGAAAACGAAAAAGTTGTTCAAAATGTCGAAATCTATAACATATTAAAATTTCATCAAAATCGGAGTGGGCATACCATTTCTATATAATTACCGGTTTAAGAATTGCACGAGTTACCAACTAATACAAATATATTCTGATAAAGAATGTGTATGTACAGATGGTGGTATCGCGACTGAACTTGAGAGGATTTAGTGTAGAATTAAATATGTTATTACCTAAGATGCTCAGTGTTGACGCACTGACAATGCCGGGCCTGATAGTACCTACTTGAAATTCCGAATAGACTTTATACCGAACTCGCGGAGTCTGTAAGGTTAACTTTGATCGAAGGGGAACTTTAACCCAATCTCACTAATCGTGGATTCTAACGAATACAGCGCGACGTGACAGGACTCGTGTCTAATCTAGTACTAACCAATGAGAGTAAAAATGTAAGGGTTTATATACCCCTGAAATGAATGGAGTGGTCTGTTCATAATCTGCTATTACGTAGGGCCACACTCGTTTTTTGTCGCTTTCAATTAAGTCGGGCTAGAGCTTGGTCTTCGTTAATAGGATCAACTATGATATGGAAGGTTATCTATGAGTCAAACGGAATCTGTTCTCCAACCGTAACATTTCCCCGCCAAGAAGAGACATCGCGGTTTGCGTGATGCTTTTTCATTAGGAAGGAATTGTCCTAGATACTATTGATATGAAGAAGTATCGAGTGTAGCGTAATGTAGTGTAGTGAATGTACTTAAGTGCTAGATGAGTTTAGATTGGGACTGCGCAGCCAAGTTGGAGCCAACCGTGGGCAACGTCGTGTGGTGGCTAGTTCGGTAGTCGCAGTCCATTCTCTGTTGCTCTTATGTTGGTGACATAGCCGCTCCTATCCCCCATCACGTACCTCGCAATGGCAATCACTCGGTTGACGGGTCGATTGTTTCTCCGGCGGACGCCCTTGTGGACCAACCCTTCTTTTTTTTTTTTTTAATGTGAGGAAATGCGTCACACATATCCCGACCCCCGTGGGGGGGACCCGAGGTTATGTGGGACTCCCCCCGGGCTGGCGGGCGTTGCACAGTGCGGGTGTACCCACTGAAACCTCACACCCATCCCTAAGCTATTGAGGAGGTGCCCGGATCACGCGAGTACTCAACAGGACACCCCCTCGCTTCCAATACATCCCGGGGGGGGGGTTAACCTCCCCCACTAACCTACACTAATTGGACACCGGGCGGTATGGGAACCGCCACGTGTCCCCTTCCCCAAGGGCCATCGGAACGTGCTTCCCGAGCCCCAGCTCGGTCCACCCTGGGCCCCCCCGGCGGCCTCCTGCCCCGCTCGGAGCGGGTGACCCCTCCAGAGAGGGGGCCCACTTCGGCCAGAGAAGGAGAACGCCGCACACGGTAAGGGAGGGTCGTTGGAGGCGTGTTCCGGCACGCCCCACCCCACCTCCCCGCGGTCGCCCCAGACTTGAAGGGACCGACCCCTTGAGAACCAACCTGGCAGCCCGCCAAGGCTGGGACCGGAAACGCGGCAAGATCCACATCTAGCCAATTTTACGCTCCGTCGCACAGTGGTCGGAACGGGCCATTTAGCTGGACAAAATTATTCTAGCATTATTTTAAGTCTTAAAGCCGTAGTTAAGTAGGTCATTGGATTCGTCTTGACATCAGCTACAACAATGTTCATATTTTTTTATTAAAAAAAAAAGTTTCCTGAAGTCTTTTTATTGCGATTTATAGATGACCGAGTATCGATTAACTTTTGTTGGAAACATTTACTTGCCAGATTATCCAAAATGTTCAAAACATCGCCACAATGGTCGGAACGGCTGATTTAGGAGTGCAAAAGCCTAAACGCTTCTAATAATCGATAATTCTGTGTTACATGTATTCTATACACATTAAGTAAGTATAGAGAAGACTAATAGAGTTCCGTAAGTTTATTGAAATATTTTTGATCGCGTGCCCGCGCAGATTTCGACGCCGCTGATTGATCGCGTTTTCGACGGGATCGCGCTGGTCTTGGCGGGACTCGCGCTAGTCTTGACGGGATCGCGCGGTGCCGGCGAGGCAACATGGCGCTCGAGCGCGCAATCTCAAACAAATCTAGTTATACTATTTACATCTCTAATTATAAGCACTATAAATATTACTAAAACAATTATTATCTAAGTTTATAATTATTATAATTATTATTAATTATTACGAAAAACTTCTTCTATTTCGCTTTCTTCATCTGAATTACTGTTGGCATTGTTACGTCTCACGCGGGGTCCGCGAAGACGTTACGTTTTTACGCGTGCGAATTTCTTTTGATGTCTACGGTTCGTTGCGACGTAGGGCGAGTTACGTCGTTCCGTCGTCAGAGAGAGAATGTCGGGATAGGATCCCCGGTCGGCTGGACCTAGTCCGCCTGGGCCGTGAATTGGAGTACGCACACGCAAACGGCTGGACCAAGTCCGCCAAGATTGTGGGTGGGTACGGTAGGTCGAACGGCTGGACCCAGTCCGCCTAGTTCGAGGAAAATTGGAGACTTCACAATCGGCTGGACCTAGTCCGCCAAGATTGTGGTAGGTGAGGGAACTCGAACGGCTAGACCCAGTCCGCCTAGTTCGAGGGAAATTGAAGGACGCACAAACGGCTGGACCCAGTCCGCCAGGAATGTGGTAGTGGGGGAGCTCGAGAGGCTAGATCCAGTCCGCCGTGCTCGAACGTGTAGGTATAGGACAGGGGTGAAAAGTGGTTGGCGACTCCTCTCACGACTAAGGTTCTAGATACACGCACGTTCGCACACGCAAATAAATTTATTCTTTGCTGGTCTGCACGCAGCAATATCGACGTATAAGGGGATTAGGAAGGAGGTGGTGTATCCTCTCAGTTTGAAGGCCAGAACTACAAATAGTTCAAAGTGCTCTCGGTTTCATCATCGAGAATGATGGAAGTAGGTAAATGGTTAAAAGGTTGGATTGAGGAAGGTGAACGCGAACAGTCGTTGCACTGGATGGTGCACCGAAGAATTCTGACTTCAGACTTCAGCTGACTCCTGACTTCGACTGCTTTCGACTGATTCCTGAATTCAACTGACTCCTGACTTCGACTGCTTTCGACTGATTCCTGAATTCAACTGACTCCTGACTTCGACTGCTTTCGACTGATTCCTGAATTCAACTGACTTCGTAGGTGTCCAGCTGCTTCCCTTATAGTCCAACGTTGGTGGAAGGGGGTAGTCCCAATCACAAGTCAAGTTGTTCCAGTGGAAGGGGTAGTGGATCACTGGAGGTGGATCGACGTTCCTGCGTCTAAGTCCTTTATCGTATTTTGTGAAATAATTCTGTTCCGAGACTATGTCCTTATCGTATTTCGTGAAATAATTCTGTTCTGAGACTATGTCCTTTATCGTATTTCGTGAGATAATTCAGTTCTCAGACTATGTTCTTATCGTATTTCGTGAAATAATTCAGTTCTCAGACTATGTTCTTATCGTATTTCGTGAGTTAATTCAGGTGCAGGAATGGTGTTGTCGGTTCGAACTGTCGACTACTAATGATCGATTTGATCCGCTGTCTCGATGATTTCGACTTCTGGTGGGGGTTGCGACGTAGTAGGTTCACTAGCCTGGAACGGACCGTATCAATAGGGAAACGGTCCCTTGAAACTTTATTCTTGTGAGATTTGAAATAGTGGCGTATGAATGAGGGGCAGGCCCCTTGAAAATATACCACAGGAACGGCCTGGGCTTGCAAGAGCAGGACGGACTGTGGTGACGAACGTCACAGCATCATCCAAATTACTATCTTCATCATTAAAATTATTGTCGTTATTACTCAAATCACTAGTGTCATCATCCAAATTACTATTGTCATTATTCAAATTACTATCGTTATCATCCAAATTATTGTCGTCATTATTCTCATACAATAAAAGGGTTTTCATTTCATTTTCAAATACTGTCGTTTTGTGTGTGCGTAAATTTGTCGTTTTGCATAATATCCCAGAAATTAGTGGGTCGTATGTGAATAGAAAACTGTGCAATAAATCTGTAATGCCAGCCGTTCGGGAGCTCTTCTTTGAGTTGTTCTCTCTAAATCTCCTCAAATCTTTATTTCGTTCCTCAAGCGGTTCCTCGGACAGCATCCCAATTGGCAAATTAAAAGCCTTGATGACGTCTGATCCATGAATTAACAATCGGTGAATGCTAGAGGGCATATAATACCATTGATATAAAGTAAAAAACTTTACTTTGTATACAGGGTGTCCCAAAACGACTGCGTAAGCGGGAAATGGGAGGTTCCTTGGGTCATTTGAAGCGACATTTTCCTTAGCAAAAATGGCGTCCGAGGCTTTGTTAAGGAGTTATTAACGAAAAACACGGACCAACAAGAGCGCGACTAGTCGCTCGGTGGCACGGTCAGCACGGCGAGCCGGGGGGAGGAGAGTGTTGTCGGTACGTCGCGATGTAACAGATAACAGTTTCTCGATTATGTCCCGATTTCGATGAGCTTTGGATATGTTGTAAAGACCACGATTCTGAACAACATTTCCCTTTAGACTTTTTGCCTCGCGTCTTTAGTTTACGAGATATTTGTAAAAACTTGTAATTGAAAATGCTTCGAAATGTGTGTCACTGTCACTGGGTCATTCGGTGACGAACTGCACAGATGTCTTCAGGTGTACGACAGTACCGAAAGCTAAGGGTTGTACGGTCAGGTCAACAAACTGTACAGCTGATGGTAGATAGCAGGTATACGACAATCACATGTTTCGGTTTTCCTGCAGATTTGTACGCAGAGTCGATGGGTTACTGTTCGAAAACGTCGTCCGTCTTTCTTTTAGAAAGTTTCTTAAGGGAGGCATAGGACAATAGGGACCCTAAAACGCCACGCCGACCTGACCTGGTATTCTTTAATGCTGTTTCTCTATCTTTTTCCAAATCATCTTCTGTTTTTCTATTTTTTAATTCCTTTGGTACTATGCTGACATGCATACCTTCTAATAAGTATTTTGGTGCAAAACCTGTCGCTGTATGTTCTGTTTCGTTATATTTTTCCACACATTTGTGACCTATCATTGTCCAAGCTGTTTTCTTTTCCCTTTCATTTATTGCACATCTAATCTTATTTACTAGTGTTTGATTTGCTCTTTCATGCAGTCCATTGGAAAATGGTGAATCTACTGCTGTAAAAACTATAGGTAGATTCTTCTCCTCTAAAACTCTTTTAAATTCTTTTGAGTTTATTCCTGGATACTGATCTGATAAAATCAGACCCACCTCATTACTCTTTATAACATTTTCCATTAGTTTTATAAAGTCTTTAGAGTTTTGTGTTTTGTACGTTAAAATGTATGCGTATCTTGAAAAATGATCCACTAACAGATGTAAATATTTTTTGTCGATCGTACGCCTCCAAAACCTCCAATCGTGTCTATTGACATGATTTCAAACGGCTTTGTAGCTGGACACAGATGTGCTATCAGACCAAATTTTTCTCTTCCTCTTGATTTATTTTTTTTACAAATCTTGCAATTTTCACAAATTTTCTTTATATTCATTATTAAGTTTTTTGCTGCGTAGAATGGCCCTATCTTCTGTTTTATCTGTTGTATTCCTATGTGACACATACTTTTATGTACCATTTCTATGAAATTTAAACTGAATTTCTCTGATAATATCATTTTTTCTTTTTTCATTCTTCATAAGTTCTTCATGCCACGCTATTGATTGCATTTCTGCCGGAAAGCCATACACGGTCTCTTCCACTGTTGTAATTGAGGTTAGACTCAATATATTTGTCTTTCCATCTTTTGATGCCTGCACCGCAAACTCAAACTGTAACTTTTCCATCGTTGTTCTCTGTTGTCTAGAAATGTCTTTTTATAAGATTTTATTAAGGCTGCGCAGGAGCCAAAGTGGTGCCTCTATCGACGTAGAGGTGTCATTCTATGTATTTCATAACTTTGTGCGACATCTTTGTCTCTCCTACAGAGCTGTGACAGAGAGGGAGACATGTCACTCGCAGGAGAGACAAAGACAGAGAGTAACCAAGCAGCTTGATTTTTCGATGAACTTCCAACAACTTCCTGAGACGAAGAAGCAATATTTTCTCATGATTTTTGTGTAGAAATATTCGTTGTATTATTACGCATGTCCGTACAGAGCGCTTTTTTGGAAAAAGTGTACAGAAAAAAATTTCTTCTATAAAAACGTACACTTTTATTTTTTATAAAGTTTCAAGAGCCAAATTGCAAAAAAGGGCTCTGTACGGACATGTGGAATAGAACAAAGAATATTTTAAAATAAGAATCGTAAGAAAATATTGCTTTTTCGGCTCAGGAAGTTGTTGGAAGTTCATCGAAATTCAAGCCGCGCGGTTACTCTGTCTTTGTCTCTCCTGCGAGTGACATATCTCCCTCTCTGTCACAGCTCTGTAGGAGAGACAAGGATCTCTCTATCCTTGTCCTAGTTTATTTTTATTTCATCTGTACGCCGATAGAGGCACCACTTTGGCTCCTGCGCAGCCTTAAATCTTGCAGGAAATTGGATCCAGAAATAAGCCGGTTCGTTGCCCTGTCAATATAGTTTCAAGTTTTATTCCAATACAACTATTTACAACATTTACAGTATTTACATTAAAGCCTGTTCACCTGTCAAAAGAGAAACGACATTTAAGTTATTCCTAAGTCAATTTCCCTTTTACACTTCTTTCAAATAATCTCTTTTATTTTCTATTCCATTCCTAATATTCATGCAAAAATGAACGCGAATACGGGCGAATATCGTTACTATTTCTTACAACAAACTTACAAAAATAAATTTCTTAATACTTCCTTGAGAAACATTATTTAAATATTTCCAAAAAATTGCTTCAATTTATTTTTGAACACTAGAGTTCTAAACAATAAATTATAGGTGAAAAGGATGTTCTTTATTTCGATCTATTTTTTCATACTGCTACTTTCAATCTTTGCCACGCTTAACAATAATTGATTTGAGACGTAAAATTGACGGGTTTAGCTTCTACAGACATATGTGTTGATGTAAGAAATAGTATTAAATACCTACTCCATATTTGGTTTTTTTTCTTTTGCACTCCTAAATCGGCCGTTGCGACCACTGTGCGGTGTCGTGCCGTACATGGATACTACCCCTCCTCGTACCTTGGTTACTTCACCTCGGAACCAGCAGGATTTGTCCCGCACCGCTGTGAGAAGTCCCGGTTGTATCGCAGCCAAGAAGGGCACGTACAGGTGGTGGCGCGCCTGCATGTGGTTGGCGAAGGCCCTGAAAAAGGTTCTCACCTCCTCCGGGTGGTACACTGCGGTGATCCAAGTGGTCGTCTGGTCCTCGACCTCGCGAACAACACAGCGTTCTTACCTGTCACTCTGAAGAGTTCGGGATGTTGATGCGGTCCTTTAGACTGAAATTGGACCGTAGATTTCTTGACGGATTTTGTTGATGTGCCCTGTCTTTTACAACCCTTTACTCTGTTGCAGGTTGGTAAGATCGAGATATGAGAACCTAGTCTGATTTGCATTCCTTGTTGAGACACGTCCTGTCCAGTTTGTGTGGCAACACTGCGTTTTTCCTTGAACAATGCTGATGTGTCCTTCGACTTGTGTCCGCGCTCTGCTTTTATGGGAGCTGGAATCCTTGTCTTTCCAGATGTATCGTATTGGCGCAGGGTGGGGGTACTCTTACTCTTTAGAAGATCGAGGCGCAAGGCTTTACGTTCGCATTCAAAGACTGCGTATGTGTGTGATCCTCTGATGGCTCCGTAATATTTATTTCCATTTGTTCCTGATTGTCCTGTTCCACCTTGGATTGGTTTCGGAAAATCTTGAATTTTATAATTACTATGCCTAGCGAGATTAAAAGCGCATAACAAAAACAATATTACCACTCCAATGAAGAAAAAATTTGAAATTTGTTGGTGCTTGATCAATTGCCTGTGTGTCTTAATTCCCTTTACTTGTTGTTCAATGGCATCAAGAGATATAGCTGCTAGGAGGTTGTCCTAATTATTGGCAGGGTATTACTCTTTCGACGAGTTTAGATCTATTACCTTGTAACAACTCGGTTACCCGGGTGCTTCCTTCTGACGATAGCTCGCCGCGCCGGGGTTCGATTTGCCGGTGAGGAAGCGCTCGGTCGGGAAAAGACGTGGTGCGGGGAGAAATAAACGAGGTGTTTTGTGTGATAAAGTCGAGTCTCGTTGAGGCGAGGTCGAGACAGAGTTTTCGCGGTGTACGGTACGCGGTAACGGCTTCCTAGCGTTTCTAGGATTTTTCTGGTACGGTGGAGGGATCGTCGGCTCGACGATCGGATGCTGGCGAGAGGGAGATCGTTGGCATAACGATCGAACGCTGGAGGAAGGAAGATCGTGGGCACAACGATCGAACGCTGGAGTGAGGAGGATCGTTGGCACAACGATTTGGTGGTTGAAGAGAGGTCGCTGGCATAGTGATCCGAATGGGGTTTTGGATACTTACCTTTCGGTTTGCGGGGATGTCGGAAAGATCGCTGGCACAGTGATCTAGAAGGAGCGATCGCTAGCGTACTGGCGCAGTAAACTCAACGGTCGGCAGGTAGTCGTCGGCTCGACGACGGGAAGACGGTCCTGTTTCTGGATTTACCGGGCCTGATATACAGATTAATTGGTGGTGAAGGGTAGTGGTGCGGTGGTGTCTAGGACCGCGGGTAGTGCGGGGTGTCTAGTGTCAGAGTGACAGTTCCTTGACGCGGTGGTTGCGCGGTGAGGGCAGTTGGTGGAACTGTGACGCGGTACAACTGATCCGTTAGGCTGTTTGTTCGGCCGGAGCCGGTCTCGGTCGGTGGGATTCGGTACGGAGCGCGTTCGGTCGGTTTCGGTTTAATTCGGTGAGGTTCGGGGCGCGACGCGTTAGTAACAGGCCTGCAGTTGCAGGTCTGTTACAACCTTGACGTGGTGTTCCGTTATTTCTGGTAATAGGAGTGACAAGTTGTAAGATACGGCAAGATAATATATTACATCCTCCGAGGTTTGGATAATATCCAGTGATCTCAGCTGCATGGAGTTTATTGTAGTCTGACAACCCGCTTCTAATTTAAAAACATCTGTTTTGTGAAAAGTTTTTACGGCCGCCTTTTTTCAACAGTAAGGGAGTTTCGCAAGTTGTATGTTGCCTTGTTTCATGTACAGGTAGGATAGCTGGTCCTAATAATTGTTTATGGTGGTGATCGCAATTCATTAAGTATTCTTCCGTGGGTAGGAAATACTGTTGTTCGTCAGATGATACTGCGATGTATGTAGATCCGGTTGTATGTATAACGGCATCCTCTCGGATCCCAAAAATTGTATGGATGAGCAAGGATAAATCTTGTAAAAATTAAATACTTGATGGTCCAGTAATGGTACGGTGAGTTCGAAAAATATTCTGCCTTTGTGAAAATTATATTTAGCTTGGTGATTCTTTCAAGCTGCTCTGTTAGCAACTCCTCGGGTGAGAAAGGGAATTCACGTGATGACGTCTGTTTAATTTTTAAGGCTGAGTTTAACAGTTGCTGGGGCGAGAAAATCGCCGGATGTAAAATTCCTTGTATCGCTAAAAGTATTGCATCTATTAACAGTAGTAGATTGGTGCTGTCCTCTAAGCCTTTCTCAATTTCGAACAGGGATTCCCTTATGGCACCCTCAAAACGCAGCCTGTCTATTTCTCACTGTAATTGTTGAGAATGTTCAGAGACTGCTTTCATAAGTTGAGACATGCCGTTGGTCAGATTTAATAATCTTGTGTGTACGGTGGAGAATTCTACCTTGATGATATGAGTTTGTCTCGCTATTATTTCCGTGATCTTATAATAGTCTGCATCTTCTTGAGTTAGGGTTCCAAACAGGATGCTGCATATTGTTCCCATAAATCCAAATGGGGGATTGCGTCGCGGTGATTTTGCGTTGAGGTGGTCCCGTATTGAGGATCTCATTAAATTCCGATAGTAACGCGTGCTCTCCTCCTTTTTGATTAGCCGAGGGTCAAGATCCTCGTTAAGGCATTTTGTTGCTTCGTGTCTTTTGCAGAGCTGGTTAACTATAGACATAAGTTGTTTCACTCTTGTAAATTCTGATGTCTGGCAGTTTTAAAAAAAATAACCCCGTCTCCTGATGTAGTGGTGCTATTGTTGAGTCGTTATTTCCCAGTTGTTGGCCCATCGTCAGTGGTTGCAGGAGCAAGTGAAAAAGAGTCATGGTAATTCCCGGCTGTTGGTGCAAAGTAAGCGTGTTTTAATTTGTGTTAATGTTTAGTAATTGTTTTCTTATGTGTTTGTAATACTACAATATTCAAGTCCGTCACGTCTATTCTTTTATACGGTCCGATATATTGGGGGTCGAATTTACTAGTACGAGATTCCAGGAGTACGTAAACAAACTCGTCCACATTGAATGTAGCAGGTTTTGCTTGGCCATCATAATAACTTTTAGAGCGATTTTTTGCTTTATTCAAATTATCTGCTGCTACGTTGCGGATTTTTCCTATGTTTGTTATTAGTTCCGTTAAGTAATCTCCATAAGTTTTTAAATTTGCACCGGTTGAAAATGAGGTTGGTTCTCGAGCTTGTTTGCCAAAAAATTAATTCATATGGTGTAAAATTGGTGGCTTCGTGAACCGATGTATTGTAAGAAAACATGGCAAAGGGTATGTAGGGATACGCACGTGCGTGTGCGTACCCGTGTGTGTCTGTGTGGCTGTGTCTGTGTGTCTCCATGTACGATCGGCACGGCGCGGCGCGGCTCTAACGCGCCGCACTTGCGCCGCCTTTGCGCGCAACATTGTAGTTGCCGGCCAAAAGAGCCGAGGTTTTGTCCGAAAGACAACCGATCCCGTCACCGTGGAGCGGCGGCTACCGAACGCGCCCTTTGGTGATCTACCGATTTCTATAGGGAACAGCGAGTATATAAGAGGGCTGACGCGCTCCTCGAGTCAGTCTGACTCTCGCCGTGAAGCACGCGCCGTTTATACATATTCAATAAAACAGTTTTAGCGCAAACTTTCATCACAGTTATTTACCCCTACAGGTATTAATAAATCCCAGTTTTCATAATTTTCCATATAGTATTTGAGGTATTCTGTGAGGACAATATGACTCCGTTCCAGTGATCCATTAGTTTGTGGTCTGTATCCAGAGGTGGTGATTTGTTTAATTTTAAATATCTCCGAAAGGTTTGTGATAAGAATTCCAATAAAGCTGGTTTCCTGATTTGTGAGTATTGCGCGGGGTGTTCCGTAGATTGCTATGAAATGCCGTGCAAAGGCATCCGCAATGGTAGTGGATCGGATATTAGGTATGGCTACTGCAATACAGCATTTAGTTAAACTATCCTGCATAGTAAGAATGTATCGGTTTCCACCAGGTGTAATCGGTAATGGTCCCACGGCATCCAAAGAAATTTTATCAAATGCATTCAGGGGTGTGTCGATGATCAACATAGGTTGACGAGATTTTGTTCTGAATAATTTCTCTTCCTGACAACTTTTGCATTTCCGGATGTAGTCCTGAATTTCGTTACGCACGTGTGGACAATGTTGTAACTCCCTCATGTCCTCCAATTAATCTGTCATGTGCTTCATGGATGATTTCTTGACTGTCTTCTACGGAAGGCGTAGTAATGATGCATTTGCGTATTGAAATTTGATGTGTCGAGTCTGTGAAGACTTCTTCCATTGTTTTGAAAAATTCAGTGAGTGGCAATTTATGATGATCTCTGGTGGCGGATATTCGGAAAGATGTAACTCGATTTTATTCTAAAGCTGATTGGAGGGTTTTCAAACCATTAACTATGTCCATTTTTTCGGCTTGTCATACAAGTTGTCGGATATTATTATAATGAAGGTTTTAAACAATCCTCTGGTTGAGATTACAACTTCTCCCTTTTCTGGTCGTGCAGCTAAAAGTTCCTGCTTGTTTATTAATCCGGTGTCCAATAACAGTTTTCCGACGGGGTTATTAAATTGTAATCGGCAGATGCGAAATGTACGTAATTGTCTTCCATTGCAGTAAGATCGTTTGAAGAAATGATGATTCTTTGTTTCGGTTCCGGCTGCGCTTCCTGAACCTTGATTGCTTCGTGAAGCAATCGACAGATCATTTTCTATTTCACCTCGACCAACAAGGAGACCCGCGTATCGAGACTCCCGGATCGCAACGAATTTTTGTGTGAACAAAGCTTAGACACCCTCATGAACTATCCAATTGGTTTTAGCCGACAACGCGCTCCCGTTTTCGAGATAATCGATATTGAAATGCGACATGTGTGGTATATTCCATGAGTGAAAGCCTCTTGTCACAGCGGTCGGTGACAGGGTTGCCATATGCAGCCGCTGCCAGGCCCCTTACGTCTCCGTCCCTCGCCTAGATGCGTAAAGCCTTTTATTTTATTTTATTTTACGTCGCTTTTGTGAATTCCTTCAGGAATTATTTCGCGACGGGACCTACAGTTATTATGAGGTGGGTTCCGAACCACCTTGGGCACCACAGTTTACATAGCACATGGAGTATTTTCAGAGGTGCCGGCGTCGAGGATCGAACTCGCGACGTAAAGCCTGCCTTCGCTTCTCGCACTCTTACCACTACGGCTGCCGTAGGATGGACATATCTTGTCCATCGTAAAACTAGATTACTTGTCATTTATTATATTAGAAATAATGTGTAGCACGTAGAAAAATAAAAAAGAAAGTGAAAAAAAATTGTTAATATTTGATGAATGTTAATAATACTTTATTCTTAATAATTAATATAATACTTTGTATATTGCATATTGCTCAACACGTGTTCTCGCTACAGTGGTTGTTTAAGCAAACATGTAGCGCGAAATACGCGAGCACGCCGTATTTCGGTTTTAACGAAAAGTAACGTTTTATTCAAACGAGGCCGTTGCGGCGACCTCCGCAATGTCGACTGTTATGTACAACGCGAACAAAATAAACGATGTAACACGAACTTAAGACTAACGGTTATATACACTTATTACTATCCTTATTCACTAAATAAACTATTAACTAAGACTAGCACGACGGTCTAGCTTAGCGCGAGATCGCGAGTTTATTCGCGGACCGAGCGCGGTCTCGTGAAAAGGTTTGAGAAGGACGGTCGTACCGAGCACGGTAACGAGCGCGAGAGAGATACAGTTCTTAGATACGTGACCGAGCGCGGTGACGATTAGATCAGAACAGGTGAGAGCGAGCGCGAAGCAACGGCCCGTCGCCGCAGAGGAATCGCCGATTCGGCGTGACGTCACGCACCGAAATAAGTAATTTCGGTGGTAGATGGCCTACGCTGTACCTCTACGGAGACGAGCGATTGCTTGTCTCGCTCTCGTCCTTTTGACGCTGTCGACCCGCTCGCTCAATCGTGAACAGTGGTTCAACGACTACTTCTACTCGTGCCCGCGCTCAGTTACCCATACGTCCGCGCACTCGCATGGCGCTGCATTCACTCTAGACTCTCGCGCTATTTTGAATATACACACCTCCTTAAATTCAAAATACTTATTCAAAAACAATATAATAATCTTTGCGCATTCTAAACACACATTCTTAAATTTAAAATACTTACTCAAAAACAATATAATAATCTTTGCGCATTCTAAACACACTTTCTTAAATTTAACATACAAACAAAATATAATATTCTTTACGCATTCTGAACACAGTTTCTTAAATTTAACATACAAAAAAATTATAATATTCTTTACGCATTCTGAACACAGTTTCTTAAATTTAACATACAAAAAATTATAATATTCTTTGGTCATACATCACACAATCCATCAACTTCGTTTCAAAACAAATTCATTTTGTCCCTAAAATACTCAAACTTATTTCTGCCCAAAGACTTGGTGCATATATCCGCAATATTTTCATTTGAATCTATTTTTCTTATATCGATTTTGCCTGCTATGTAGTTTTCATTTACGAAATGATAGTGTATCTCTATATACTTTGACCTTTTTGTGAAATTTCCCAAGTGACTAATATCGACTGCCCCTATATTGTCCTCATAAATCTTAATTGGCCCTTTTATTTCAATATTAAAGTCTGTTAATAATCCTCCTAATGCTAAAACTTCACTCACTGCCTCAGATAGGGCGACATACTCAGCACTCGTAGAGGATTTGGTCACACTACCTTGTTTCCTGGATTTCCACTCTATTACATTTCCAAACATTCTTATGATATATCCCGTTGTGGATCTCCTATCTATAGGGTCACCTGCCCAATCCGCATCAGCAAAACAGTCTAATATTTCATTGTTTACATTTTTCTTAAAGTTTAACTTTATATCTTTGGTTAGACACAAATATTTCAGAATTCTTACGGCATATTTATAATGATTATCGTTATAACAATTTTGGAAACGGCTTAAATAATTCACGCTGTAACTTATATCTGGTCTTGTTCCATTACTTATGTATAAAAGCGCCCCTATCAAGTTTCTATACAGTGTATTTTCACTTGACATGGGCGCTGGTTCGCACTTCAAATTTTGCTCCATTGGAGTGGCATACAACTTTGCGTTTTCTAATTTGTATTTTCTAACTAACGACTCGATATAATTCTTTTGACTCATTGACATTTCACTATTTTTCTCGTCAAATTCGATGTCTATTCCTAAATACGTTTTAACTTTCCTCATATCTTTAATGTTAAATCTATCAGTCAACCGCTTTTTAATCTTGTTTAAATTTCCTTGTTCTTTACAACAGATGAGCATATCATCTACAAATATTATTAAATAAATTTTATCTTTTTGCATGTCCATACTAAATAAACAATAATCATGTTCGCTTCGTTTAAATCCTAGCTGTACAAGGTATTTGTCTAGACACTCATACCATGCCCTAGGACTCTCTCTCAGGCCGTACAGTGCCTTTCTGAGCTTACATACACGGTCAGTACCATCTTCATAACCTTCTGGTTGTTTAACATAAACCTCTGATACAATGTTTCCATTCAAAAATGCAGACTCAACATCCATTTGATTTATACATAAATTATATTGCACACAGTAGACTAATAATACTTTTTTAACATTTCTTTTTGCTGAAAGCCCCTCGCCACTAATCTAGCTTTGAATCTATTATCACTCTTTTTAGTGTAAATCCATTTCAAATCAATAATTTTCTTACTACCGGGTTGAGGGACAAGTTCCCAAGTGTCATTTTTCTTTAGGCATTCGACCTCGTGATCCATTGCGTTTCTCCATTCCCTACTCTCGCTGCTCTCTATCGCTTCCCTAAAATTTCCTGGGCTTTCTGCATTAACATAATTTACATAAATACAGCTAACGTTTGCTTCAGGGGCATATCGGTCTGGTTGTCTTCTTTCCCTAGTAGTCCTTCTTAATTCAGGTGTTTCCTCATTACCATTATCAGCATCTAAATCTTCAAATTTCTCAATACTATTTTCTGCGTTGACACTTTCATTTTCAGGATTTTCCTGTATTTCTTTTTCTCCATTAAAGCCTACTAAGTTTTGACTTTCTTCTACAATATCAACATGATGAGCAACAACTATTTTATTATTAACTAATATCCTATATCCTACATTTTCATACCCTATTAGGATGCCTATATCAGCTTTCCTATCCCATTTATCATTTCTTTTGCTTTCTGGTACTCTAACAAAAACCTTGCTCCCAAATAATTTTAAGTTACTGATATTAGGTCTTTTTCCTATAAATATTTCATAAGGTGTCTTTCTTTCTAAAGTGTTTGCCAGTGTTCTGTTTTTTAAATAGGCAACAATTTTTACTACCTCAGGCCAAAATCTTTTGTTTAACTGAGAATCTGAAAATAGACATCTAGCAGTGTCCATAATCGACCTATTGTACCTCTCGGCTGTTCCATTCAGCTCGTGTACATAGGGTGGGCACGGTTCTATACTAATTCCCTTTTCCTTTGCAAGTTGGTACATATTATGATTCAAAAACTCTCTTCCGTTGTCACACCTAAGTTTCTTTATTTTCTTTCCGGTTAGGTTTTCAACCAAATTAATATATTTTACAAAGCACGCATAGACTTCATCTTTAGATTTAATCGGATAAACAGTTACAATCTTACTGTAATCATCAATGATTGTCAAAAAGTATTTTTCTCCATTGGAACCTACTGTATTGTGCGGGCCATTTAAGTCCGCATGAATCAGATCTAATATATCTTGAGCTCTTTGTCTATTGTTTACAAACCCTATGTTGTGCATTTTATTTCGTATACATGTGCCACATTTTAAGTAATCTTCTTCGATTTGATCTGGAATACCCTCAACTAATTTTTCTTTACACAAAATGCTTAAATATTTGAAATTTGTATGACCAAGCAACCTATGAAATCTGTCCTTATCTGTCATTTTATTAGGCATTTTTTCTGTACTATACGTGAACTTTACTTGAACGAAACTTTGCATTTTATACAGATTATTCACTTTCTCAGCTACTGCAATCACTTCTCTATTTGGATTGAATATTCTAGATAGCTTACCCTTTGAAACAATCTTATTATTTATAGTTACCTTTCCATAACTTATTAGGTTTCTATCCATTTCTTTTACGAAAAACACGTCTTTTATGGTTACCTTACTCATTCTGTCACCTAACCTAAAATTACACATAACTTGACCGACTTTTGTTGCTTTCAGTATTCTCCCATCTCCTATTTTTACATTTATAGGATTCTGTAAAACAATCGAGTCATTAAAATACCTATCATCATTAATTATATGGTCAGTGCACCCACTGTCTAATATCCACTCGACCTGACTTTCGCAATTGTTTACTTCGACTTTGTTACCTTCATTTCCGTTGTTGATTTCTACATAAAACGAATTACACTCATCATTGCGCTCGCTATTGTAGTTACTGAAGCGTCGGGGGCCCGTATGCTGCGTACCTCCTCGCTGCCAAGCGCCATACCCCCGTTGCCCTGAGCCTCGATAGGAACGATACCTTTGCTGCGTCTCTTGGGAATGTCCACCTCCTCGCCGTTGACTTCCTCTCGCACCTCGTACCGGATTTGCAGAATAACTCATACTGGTACACTCGTTCTTGTAGTGTCCTTGTTTGCCACAGTTGAAACATCTGACGTCTCTTTTTCTTTCACTTTTGAAGGCGTTAGAACTATATTCACCCCTTTTACCATTGTCTTTATTTTGTTGTTCAAACGATTTTATTTTATTTTCCACAAATTCAACTGTCTGATCTTCTATTTTCATCACGTCTATAAGATCACCAATGTGACTCAAGGAACTTGGCAATGTTCTTAGCAAATAGTTCATCTTCTCTTTTTCCGTGACTGTGGCACCAGCACTTTTTAGATCAATAATTAATTTTTCAAATGCACTGAAAAATTCTCTACTGTCAGAGTAGTCAGACAATTTTATTTTTTCCAATTGACTTCGTACACAAATTTGCAAAGCCGTTGACTCTCTTAGATACATTCTATCAAATTTTCTTATAATTTCACGTGGTGTTTCCTCATCGCAAATGAATTCCATCTGTCGATCAGAAATAGCACTGTATATGTAGTTAATAGCTTTCAACTCTAACCTTTTCCAGGCAGCCTCTTCTTGGTTTCCTCTTTCCTCCGTGACTACTTTTTCACATTCTTTCATCCTTAAAAAGGTTAACATCCTTTTCCTCCACATCGGATAGCCTTGTCCGTCAAATACCGGTAACCTGATTTTTACTTCCTCGACTACAGCACGTTGAGCCATCGTGTCTATTTCCAAACTTCCTTCCCCTTGGTATATCAAATTTTTCAAAAATATTACCTTTGCTTCACCTTCCTCGTATTTCTCCAACAGTTCCTTTTTTAGTTTTAGTTCTTTTTCTGGAGATTCCTTTCGCATTTCTGGATTTCATTTGTCTGCCACGTGCTTTCACCAGCCATGTTTTTCAAAAAAATACCTGTACCACGTTATTGTAAAAATCTTTCTTTTAGAACCATTAACCACGCTCTGCTACCATGTTAATATTTGATGAATGTTAATAATACTTTATTCTTAATAATTAATATAATACTTTGTATATTGCATATTGCTCAACACGTGTTCTCGCTACAGTGGTTCAACGACTACTTCTACTCGTGCCCGCGCTCAGTTACCCATACGTCCGCGCACTCGCATGGCGCTGCATTCACTCTAGACTCTCGCGCTATTTTGAATTTACGCTTCTTCTCAACAAAAATATTTTTAAAAAATGCCGACACGGGACGCGAACCCCGACAAATCTCGTGGTAGACATTCGCTCAACCCGCTCGGCCATCGACCGCTGTGACAAGAGGCTTTCACTCATGGAACATACTACACATGTCGCATTTCAATATCGATTATCTCAAAAACGGGTTCGTGTTGGCGGCTAAAACCAATTGGATAGTTCATGAGGGTGTCTAAGCTTTGTTCACACATAAATTCGTTGCGATCCGAGAGTCTCGATACGCGGGGTTTCCTTGTAAGCATGGCTCCGATGGCATATTCGGAAGCGTTTGTTGTAATGAAGAATGGTTTACTGAAATCCGGATATTGTAAAATAGGTTCTCGACAAAGTTCTTCTCGTAATTGTTTAAAGCTGTTTTCTTGTTCTTCAGCCTTTTGAATTTTTATCCCTTTCCTGAAAGGTCAATTAGGGATTTTGCTTTTGTGGTAAAATCGGATATAAATCTTCTGTAATATCGTACTAGTCCCAAAAATTGTTAAATATTCTTTTGTGAGGTAGGTGTTGGAAAATTCTGGACAGCTGTTAGTTTTCTGGGGTCCGGTTTTACTCCTTGTCTTGAAATGATATGGCCAAGATATGCGACTTTTTCCGTAGGAATTCGCATTTATCGGTCTGAAGTGTCAAGCCATGTTCTCATAGGCGATTCAGTAATTTTCTGACTTTAATGTCGTGTTCCTGTAGTGATGAAGCGTAAACCATGATGTCGGGCAGGTTAAGAAGAGTTCGAACGAGTAACGCAGCCCTATTTATACTTTGGTGGGCCATCGGTTTCGAAAAGGAGTGGGAATTTTGAAATTGAAAAGAAAGACAGCACAACGTTCGTTGGGGCAACGACCTGGCGAGCGGTGATACGAGGAAGACAAAGGACGGTTTGGCAACGGATTTGACAAACGGAAAATAGGATACGATGGCCCACGCGGTAATAACAGCGGAGTGAACGTTCTTCGACGCAGCGAAGTTTACAAGTTACATCGTTCACCCCGTCTGTTGTCGCCGAACGCAAACAGCTGAGCTCGTCGGTGGGGCAAAAACTCTCGAATCGCGATCATTCTTATGGCTTATGTAAGAAATCTAAATACGATGTTATTGCTCGGGAATAGATCGCGCCCGGGCAATAATTGGATTATCCGTTTTTGAACACTGTGCGTCTGGTTTTTTTGGTACAATCCACAAGGGTGAATTGTATGGAGATTTCGATGGAGTTTTTATTCATTCAGATAATAAGGTCTCGTGTTAATCGGGACCTCGTCGGTTGTATGTAAGGAGTACTTGAAATCGGAGGTCTTCCCTAATTTATCTCCAGGGAGATAAAATCGGTCGGGAAATTCCTTTACCAGTGTGGTGATGCTGCACAGTTCTTTCGAGATTTGTGTTTCTATTTGTATGTCCAGAACTTTTTCGCTTGTATTAGTTGCCATAATATTGTCATTTATCACTGCGGCTTCACCTATGTTCATGTGTTCTTATGCGCGGTAAATATCCTTCCTTAATTTTCGGATTAGTTATTCTTATGGCAATCTGTTGAGACGATCAGGCATCTAAGTAGTGTTTGGTGGGTGTTTCCGATTCCTGCTGGTAATTGGAGAAACGAATAGGTCTAGTAGGTTTACTTCTTAATACCACTGTTCCATGGTAATAAGAAATTTCTGCTTCTTCCTGTTTTAAAAATGGGCTTCCTATAAGTCCATCTGCTTCTATCTGAGATAATTTCTGTTCCTGTGCTCAGAGCGTTGAGGACTACTATATTTACTGATGCTCCACCATCAATTAAAAATTCTCCCGTTCCTGATTCCAGTTCTGGGATTTTGATATTGATTCGAGGGGATGGTGCTTCCTTAAGGAGGGTTTTTTCTCGAAGCGGACAGTTCTTTGGCGAACCTCTTTGTTTTCCTCATCGTGTCGTCTGTACGGTGAGCGCGAACGAATTTTACAGATTTGTTTGATTCAACCGATGAATCCTGCGATTCTCTCAGAATTTTCCAGCAGGCCTGGATGCTCCGCAATTCCAACAATATGATTTTGACATGCGATCCTTATCGGTATTTTTTAAAATGGTGTACGTTTCTCTCCGTCCATTAGGATTAAAGAGTCGGAACGATTGGAGGCGCAGTTTGAGGGACTCCTGTGACGCAAGGTCCAGGCAGAAGCTCGTCCCTCTCTTTCTTCCTCAAAACCAGATGGCCTCGTGCGCTGATCCCTGTTTCGGTTATATTTGCTCGGAGATAGAGAATATGACTCTTCACGATCGCGATAACGAAAATCCTGGTCATATGAGTCTCGGCGGGACCACCTCGATAGTGATTCAATCCAAGGCGGCTGTCGCCGATTCCTTAACTTTTTGTCTATCTGTAGCACAGCGTCGTAAGCTTCTTCTAGATTCATTATATGCTTTGAGAGAGCCGACACCTTCAGGAACCTCGATCCGATAAACCGTCGATGAAATTTTCAATGACATCCTTTTCCATCAATTCGATGAATTTGTCACGTAATAAACTTCGAAATTATATATATATATATATATATATATATATATATATATATATATATAATTAGCCAGTAGTTGAACCGTAGCCCAACTGACTATACTTTATTTTAAAGTATTACAATTAAACGCGAAAAACGAAACAGAATAATAAAATTAATAGTGCCTATAATACATAATTATAAAATTTTGACCTCAACGTGCTGTTTGTTGGTTAGGTAGAACTACAACCTTGTTTATTGGTCGTTGCAGTCGCGAGCTGGTGGTCTTAAGCGTGACCACTCTTACGAGACCGTCGGGGCCGGCGTGTATCTCAACAACCCTAGCCAATGGCCAGCGGTTGGGCGGCAATAGTTCGCTTTTAATGAGACACAACGCACCGACCTCGACAGTGACTCGTGGTTCGTGCCACTTGCCTCGCGTCTGCAACGTGTTGAGGTACTCTTTCGACCACCGACGCCAGAAGTGCTGCTGGAGCTGTTGCACGATGCCTGCCAAGAGTGTGGTCAGCTCTTCAAAGGTGAGTCGCTGCTCACCTATCTGCCTACGGAGGTGGTGTTTTACCGATTTTACCGCAGCCTCCCATATTCCGCCGAAATGGGGGGCTGAGGGGGGATTGAATTTCCATTCAATTCCCTTGGCGGTGATTGCATCGAAAATGTCGCGGTTGTTCGTATCGGCGGTACATACAAGGTCGCGTAGTTCGCGATCCGCCCCGACGAAAACCGTGCCGCAATCGCTATACAGTTCCGCGCATACGCCGCGACGTGAAGTGAACCGCGTCAGAGCGGCTAAAAAAGTAGTGGTGCTACCGTCGGACACCAGCTCAAGGTGAACGGCTCGCGTCGCAAGGCAAACGAAGAGCGCGATATACCCCTTTTCGCATCCCTTTCCCCGCCCTCGACCGGTGCGAACCAAGATTGGCCCTGCGTAATCCACCCCTGTTTTTAGGAACGGCCGCGTTGGAGTGACCCTGGCTGGTGGAAGGCTGCCCATCAGCTGCTCCAGCGTACGTCCTCTCCAGCGGACGCAACGGTGGCAACGGTTGATGCAACCCTTGACGACGGCACGACCTCGAAGGATCCAACATTCTTGGCGTAGTGTGGCCAACGTGAGCTGGACTCCTCCATGCAGCGTCCTTCGATGCACATCCTCAGCCCACAGCAGCGCCATAGGTGCCTCGTCCGGCAGGATCAGAGGATGAGTTCGTTCGTAGGGAAGTGCCGCACGCTGGAGACGGCCCCCTAGTCGTAGGACTCCAGGACCATCTAAAAAAGGAGCGAATTTGATCAGCCTGCTCTTGGCGGGGAGCCTCCTTTTCTGGCGTAAGCAGCTGATCTCCGACGGAAAAGCGGCCAACTGCACTGCTCGTACGAGTCTCGTCCTCGCAGTCAGCACTTCCTCAGCGGTCAGATGAGGAGATCCTCGTCCAATCGACGACCGCAGCCAGCGGCAACACCACGCCGTGACCCTGCACAGCCGCTGAAATTTGGAGAACCTCAGGCAGTACGCTGTTATCTCCGATGTAGGCGTCTTCTGGATGTGGTGGCTCCGCACTCTCTCCTCCTGGGTGCCTTCCTCCAGACCGGGGTCGGCCGACGGCCAGGAGCCGTCGGGAGCTAACCAGCGAGGGCCAGTCCACCAAAGGGAGAAGTCCCGCAGTTCCTCCGGGGCCAGACCACGAGAAGCGCAGTCTGCCGGATTTTCTACGCCCTTCACGTAGTGCCACCTCGCCTGCGGCAGTAATCCCTGGATCTCCGCTACGCGATTGGCGACGTAGGTCCTCCACTGACTCGGATGACCTCTGATCCAGCTGAGGGTGACCAACGAGTCCGTCCAGAGGTGCACCTTGATGTCGTCCCACTCCAGTACCTTGGTCATGTGGTGGGTCAGCCGCGCGAGCAGGCACGCAGCGCTGAGCTCCAACCGAGGCAGCGTGACCTTCTTCAGGGGTGCCACTTTGGTTTTGGCTGCACCCAGGATGACTCGACCCTCTCCTTCAGCGTTGACGGTGCGCACATACACCACGGCAGCGTAGGCGAGCTGAGAAGCGTCTGCGAACCCGTGGAGCTCCACTGCAGTCGTTCGTTCTGCTACGCCGAGCCACCGAGGTATCCTCACACCGTCCAGCTCCGGCAGCGCCTCCATGAATCGGCGCCATTGCGCCTCCTCCCGGGCCGGAAGTGGTGAGTCCCAGTCAACCTTGAGAAGCCACAGTGCCTGGATCCGGATCTTCGCGGCCACGGTAACGGGAGCCAGCCATCCCATCGGGTCGAACAACTGCGCTGTCCTGCTGAGCACCGAACGTCGAGTGGTGGCTAGGTGCGGTGGCGCTGCTACAGTCACCTGAAAACAGTCGACGCTGGGCAGCCACTTTAGTCCGAGTACGCCATGTGAGGATTCGGCTTCCAACGTTATGGGACTGCCCGGACCCTCGATACCATCCACGAGATCGTGGATGTTGCATGCCCATTTCCTGAGGATGAACCCGCCCGCCGTGAGGAGTTCGTTTAGCTCCTGCTGCAACCGGCGTGCTCCCTCAACGGTGGATGCTCCTGTCAAGACGTCGTCCATGTATATGTCCCGCATTAGGACAGTTGAAGCGGCTGGGAGGTGCAGTGCTTCATCGATTGCCAGTTGCTTAATGCAGCGTGTGGCCAGGTACGGTGCACAGACCATCCCATACGTTAACGTATTGAGCTGATACGTTATAATCGCTCCCCCTTCGTTACAGCTCCACAGGATCTGTTGCCAACGCCGGTCCTCAGGATGGATCAGAATCTGGCGAAACATCTTTTCGACGTCCGCAGTAAAGGCTACTGCGTGTCGTCGCCACCGGAGCAGCACATCGAACAGCGGGGGAAGGAGATTCTGACCGGTATAGAGGTAGTCATTGAGCGACTTACCCGAAGATGTCGTCATGGAGCCGTTAAAGACAACCCGTAACTTCGTTGTCGTGCTAGATTCCTTTATGACTCCATGGTGCGGCAGGAAGCAGACTGATTCCGCGGTGGTCAGTTTCGTCCTCTGCATGTGCCCCAGCTGCTCGTACTCCTGCATGAAATGTCGGTACGCGTTCCTCAACGACTCATCTCGTTGAAACCGACGCTGCATAGACCGGAGTACCTGGAGCGCCTTCCCGCGGGAGTCGCCCAGCTGCGGGGCTTCCCTGAATGGTAGCCGGACCACGAAGCGACCATCACGAGCGCGGCGGTGTGTCGCCGCGAAATGGTCTTCGCAGGCTTGGTCCTCACTACTCAGTGGTACGGTCGTGGTCACCTCCTCCTGCTCCCAAAACCTGGAGAGTGCACTCACCAATTCCCTGTCGACGGAACAATGGTGGGTGAGCAGCGGAGCATCCTGATTCGCCGCTGTGACAGCTCCGTTCAGGATCCAGCCGAAGTCGGTCTCCTGGGCTGCTGGTCTGTCCGGGCCGCCGGGAATCACGCCGCATCTCAGGATCCTGTGATACACATCCGCTCCCAACAGCAGGTCTACCGGGTCCGTCTCCCTGTAGCGTGGGCCGGCGAGTGGTATCTCCTCCAGGTGAGGCCACTGACTAGCCTCAGGTACGTCTCGCGGTCGATAGCAGGAGAGTTCTGCTAAAATGAGCGCCTCAATTTTGTGTTCCGTTTGTATGTCGTAGCAGGACGCGACGATGAGGTCGGATCGTCCTCGTGTGACGCTCAACTTCGCGCCGTCCACGCCCAGTAAAGGGATTCTCGCATGCTGACGACGGAGCCCGAGTCGCTGCACCAGGGACTCCGATACCAACGAAACTTCACTGCCCGAGTCGATCAACGCACGAACCGTCTCCGGGCGGCATCCTGGCCCGCTCACCCGTACGCGCGCGGTACTCAGCAACACCGACATCACTCTTGGACACCTCAGAGCTGCGTGATGCACCGTGGACTCCTTAGACAGCTGGTAAGCCTCGTGCAATGAGCTGTGGTGGTTGTGGGCGCAGACCTGGCAACGCCCCGCGTTTGTGCATTCTGCCAGAGTGTGTTTGCCCAGGCAGTTGAAACATAAGCGCAGTGAGCGCACTGCCGCCATACGCTCGCCCGCGCTCTTCTTTTGATATTGGTCGCAATATAGTACATAATGCGACCCTCGGCAAATGGGACAGGCCTTCGCGCTCTTCGCCGAGACGCCGGGTTTTGATACTTGGTGTATCTTTGCCGATTTCACCTCCATAATGGCTGCCTTTGGTTTATTTACAGATTCTACTCCTCGGCGTCGTTCGAGGGCTTCGACGGTCACGATCCGCTTTTCGAGGAAACTACGCAGCTCGGCGAAGTTCGGTAGATCTTCGGCCTCCCTCATTGCGTTCTCCCATTCGCGGTGGGTCTGTCGGTCAAGTTTTTCGACAGTGAGGTAGACTATCCAGTCTTCCGACCTCGAAATCGGTCGGCCGAGTCCCTCCAGCGCCTCGACTGCTTCGCTCGTCTCATAGACCAGCTTTTTCAAATCCGCGGAGGACTCCTTGGTAACGGCCGGCATCTCCCATAAAGCAGCCAGCTGTTCGCGTACCAGAACTTGCCTGTTCTCGTATCGCCGTTTCAACGTGTCCCAGGCTCGTTCGAAATTCTGTGCCGTTGTTTGCACATTGCGCAGAAGAGACGCTGCCTCTCCCTGCAGGCAACTCTTCAAATAATGAAGTTTCTCGACGTTATCGAGAGCGTTGTCCTTCATTATCAAAGTCGTGAATGTATCCTGGAAGGCTAGCCATTCGTTGTAGCGACCAGTGAAGGTCGGTAACGGAATCTTCGGCAGCACGGCCCGCTTACGACCTTCCGCGACTCTGGTTGTTATTCTCGCTGCGTTCGAATCGTCGGCCGTTAGAGCCTCCCGCGTCAAGGATGTTAGGAGAGCCTGTAGCTCGTCCGCCTGTTCGAGGTAACTCTCTTCCACCGCATCGTAATGATCCTCGACGATGTGTGGAAACGCTCGAACTCTGATGTCCTTAACAGCGGCATCGCGTAAAGATCTATCACCAGCCGCGTAAGCCTTCCACTGATCTTCGAGCATCTGAAGCCTGTTTTTTACGGCGGCTTCTGTTATAGAGGCAATGCCCTTCTTTTTTAGATTCGCCACGATCCGCGAGATGCGATGGGCTATTGTCGGAAGAGATGCAGCGATTTCTTCCATTCTAACGTTCACTCCACGTGCACGATATTAACGGTACCGTTTTAGACGCGTGTAACGAAGAACCACACTGTACCGATAGTTTAACGATAGTTTTAAGTATCCGGCTCGAAGGACCAAAATGTTTGAGCAAACATGTAGCGCGAAATAAGCGAGCCCGCGTATTTCGGTTTTAACGAACAGATTGTTTTATTCGAACGTGGCCGTTGCGGCGACCTCCGCAATGTCGACAGTATGTATACACGAACAAGTAAAACGAACTTAAGAACTAACGGCTATTTACACTTATTACTATCCTTATTCACTAAATAAACTATTAACTAAAACTAGACCGCCGGTCTAGCTTAGCGCGAGATCGCGAGTTTATTCGCGGACCGAGCGCGGTCTCGTGAAAAAGGTTTTGCTGAAGACGTTCGTACCGAGCACGGTAACGAGCGCGAGAGAGATACCGTTCTTAGAAGCGTGACCGAGCGCGGTGACGATTTGATCGGAACAGGTGAGAGCGAGCGCGAAGCAACGGCCCGTCGCCGCAGAGTAATCGCCGATTCGGCGTGACGTCACGCACCGAAATAAGTAATTTTGGTGGTAGATGGCCTACGCTGTACCTCTACGGAGACGAGCGTTTGCTTGTCTCGCTCTCGTCCTTTTGACGCTGTCGACCCGCTCGCTCAATCCTGAACAATTTTATAATATAAGAATAATTACAACAATTACAATAATGCGTTTATGTTTAAATACCGTAGCGATTGATAGCGAGGTCAAGACTGAAGATTGTGGGTTAGAGGCGGTCTTTTTATATTAATTGGGAAATACTTAGTATTACAGAAATGGTCGGCGGAAATTCTAAGAGTGATAAGTCAGCGCTGGGTCATCGAATATTTGGGCTGTTGCAATCTTTCGTGCTAATTGTGAAATGCTTAGTCTTACGGAAGTGGACAGCGGAACGTCTAAGAATGATGAGTCATCAATGGGTCATCGAACCTGTTGAGCTGTGACAAATTCTTCGGCATGGACCTCGTATTTTTCCCTCGTGGCTCCGCGCGTACAGTAAACCAAGTGACATGTCCTATCGATATATTGTCGTAGGCTTTCTCCTTCGCCAATATGTAGCTTCGCAATTTCCACTTAATAATATAATAAGCTCTTCCCGGGAGCGAACCGTTTCTTTGAGTGCTGAACTAACACTTTTACGGTAGTAAACTTGTGCTCTAATGTGCTTCTACGTGCTGGCCTGACGAGTTTAGTAAGAACAATTACCAGATCCTCGGTTTCCGTACCCTCCGGAATCAAAGTTAAGCCGTCCTCTATAGTTTGCGCGAAACAAATCAAAGGTGGGTCTTCCCCGTCAAAAGTAGGAATTATCGAAGTAATATTCTGTAAACATGTCTTTTGCGTCAACAGCGACATAGAATTTGCAAGTGAACCCGTCAAGTTCATCATGTCAGCGGAAGAAGTATTTGCTGGAACATTCAGTATTTTTAAAAAAAATTTAACTAGCGAAAACTAGTATATTATCAGTACTCAATTACGAGTAACTTAACATAGTAAAAACCCAAAATTAAAGTGATCCTAAAATAATTTAAAAACCCCACCGCTGTCACCAGTTCTTTTACGAGCCAGGGCCGTGAGCCGCGCGAGTGGTTAGCGAAGGGTTATTACCATTGGAATATGGTTACAATTTGTTAGTTAGGCGCGCGGACTACCCAATGCGAGATTGGGGAGCCGCTGGGATTATAGACGTCGAGGACGAACCTGACGCGAAGTCAGGAATCCTCTAGGAGTTGAGTTAAGCGCAGACGAACCTGATGCGTAGTCACGTAATCAGGGAGCTGCTAGGATGCGGACGAACCTGGTGCATAACCAGGGAGCCGCTAGGATGGTATAGTTTTCTTGGACGAACCCAGTGCGGACGAACCTGATGCGATATCAGGGAGTCGCGAAAATTGTTAGTAGGTCTCTTAACTAGTATAATTTAATTGATACAATCCGAACTGTAAGATTGTATCGTGTGGGAACGTTCAATTACTAGATGTTCGTTCGCACCGCGTTGAGACGTCGTCGACCGGAGTGTCGTCTCTAAGAGTCGTAAATAACCAAATCAGCTGTCCTGACAACGCGATTAGAACCGATTCCCTACGACCTAATTGGGTGGTAAGGTTGCTATTTTTTGAATTATCAACACGATTTAACAAATAAGCTCTAAATTTATTTAACACTTATTTTACACTTTGAAAAAAATTACGAAGTTGTACGAAAATGAAACGAAATGATGTGAATGACTGTTCAAAGTTAATGTTTTCGATTGAGAGTCTGGAGAGGAAGTGACTATGATGGTGAGCATGAGAAAAAATCTAGGTTCGGAAAGGGCGTGACTTCAACTATGAGCCATGTGGATTCGTCGATTGGCATTTTTTCGAAATTGGTGAGGGAAGCGGCCGTCTCCGCAAATAGGTTAGAGAACATGCAATGGAAAGGGCAAGTGACCACCCCTCATTAACGTTCACTCACAGGTACAGATTGTGGCCCGGGTGAGAGGCATAGCAATCAATAAGTCCGAAAGGCGCGTGACTGGAATAAAGCATGGGTCAACAAAACTAGATTAGGATATTGGTCGATAATTAAGTGTTTTTGAATTGCACGAGTTACCAAATAACACAGATATATTGTGATAAAGAATGTGTGTGTACAGATGGTGGTGTCGCGACTGAACTTGTGAGAATTAAGTTTAGAATTGAATATATTATTACCTAAAATGCTCGGTGTTAACGCACTGGCAATGCGGTGCCTGATAGTACTTGAAATACCAAATAGACTTTATACCGGACTCGCGGAATCTGTAAGGTTAACTTTGATCGAAGGGGAAGTTTAGCCCGATCTCACTAGACGTGGACTCTAACGAATGCGACACGACGTGACACTATTCGTGTCTGGACAAGTACTAACCAAAGAGAGTAAAAATGCAGGGGTTTATTACCCCAGAGATGAACGTATGGAATCTGTCATGAACGGGTGAAGTCTATCATAAGCTTATGGAATCTATCATGAACGGGTGGTGTCTGTTATGAACAGGTGGAGGCTGTCATGAGCCCTGGGTCACATTCGGTTTGTCGTTATCTAGTTAGAAAAGGTGCACGTTTAGTTGTTAACTCAACAGCTAGATTTGTAGGTTTATCTGGGACGGTTCCTGCCAGAGACGATCTCGAATATCTGTTCGCCATACGTAACAGCGCAACCGTCTCTGATATACCCGACGCAATGGCAGTGAACCACCATCCCATGCAAGTCCGCGATGTGGTTATTTCACGACAGATTGGCCCTATGTAAAAACTTGTTCGACTCTTTCTTCGTGCTACTGCAGCACGTTTTTAAAAAATATCTTTAATGTATTTGTTTATTACTGTATTAACAATATTTTCTTCGTTTTTCAGATCCAAATTGGCGTTAAGCATATGTTAGGGGACCCACCTGAACCCGACTTCCTCCGGCTCGACCCGAACAGTCCACTAACCCGACGCATTGGACGGTCCGCATACTCCTAATTGTATATTTTATGTTCTGTATATAAGATATAGAATAAAATAGCGTATCAGTGAGACAATGCTAGTGCAATAATGAAACTTCTTTATTTTTTACTTATTTTTAATGAAATTTTACCAATATATTTGCGACATTTTCTGATTAAAATGACACCAAACAAGATACAATATGGCCATTATTTATATGTGAAGCATAATTTATAATTTATCATATATTTAACATATATTATATATAGCATATGTTTACATAAACAGCTTAATATCTCGTAAATATGTTCTCAATGAATTAGACTAGAATTTTGCAAATTAACAGTGCTACAGCCCGTTGGAGGGTTTTAAACGATTCATTTTAATAAGAAAATATTTGACAAATACAGTAAACGCTTGATTCTTGTCCAACAGCCGTGTTTTTCATGGACAAGAATCGTGCCCCAGAAGTGCTTTTTGATTTATGACTGCGTCTAGATATCGCGCCGACCGCGCCGAGCGAGACTTCAATAGAGAGCCGAACATAGAAAGGGACAGAATGAAATACGGCCCGCGTGACCGAAGCGTCTCGCCGTCGCCGGCACAGATTAAAGGCCCTCGTGTTCTCACTGTAGATAATTCCAATTAAAAATGCTTTATTTTGCATTGTTTTTTTATGGAACTTTCACTGGCTTGTTTCTGTCATTTTTCTGATTAGAACAAGACCAAACACGATATAATTTGGCCCATATTTAGTCTACATGTGAAGCATAATTTATAATTTATCATACATTTAACATATGTTTAAATAAACAACTTAACATCTCAAAAATATGTTGTCAAAGAATTAGATTTGAATTTTGCAAATTAACGGAGTTACAGCCCGTAGGGGCACAGCGCGACCTGCACATATGCCACACGATACTTTTGATATAAATTTGGCCTCTTCGTACAAGAAGCCTCCCTTAAAGCAAGACGACGCGCGACGGCTAATTCTGCAATTTTGATTCATTCATTTTCATTTTTTGTTAGTAAGTAGACGCAGTTAGGATAATTACGAACGTTTATTACCATACACGAACTTTCTGAGTGTTATAATGCGTATACCGCGACCAGTGATGCCAGAATGAGGTTGAAACCAACCTCATTTCCCCCTCCAGGCTCTCCACCTTTATCCCCTTCCACTATCCTATTCCACCACCATGAGCACACTCCAACGTCCCCCACTAAGACCGTAGATTGGTCGCGCAGTCGCGCAACGTGTCACATATTACTCTGGTCATCAGAGGTGGGGTACTTGTATTCCCCTCGATTCCTTTTCAATTACCCCTGTCTGGCATCACTGACCGCGACAAAGAGAATAAGTAGGTAGAAGCGCCCAACAGAGGGCGGTGCAGCGCCAGAAGGGCGCGTTCGCAAATACGACTCCTCGAGTCCTGCCGATCGCAGCGCGCCGTCCGGACATCGTCGTGTGACCAATCACACCCATTGCTCACACTTCCCCTCGAGGTGCGGACAAGCCCCGCGGCCGCGACGAAAGACTTCTCAAGCCAAGCAGCCAGATGCACTACTTGAATTTTGGACCGGGTAGCGCCTTCGTCAGGACGCCAGCCACCATGTCACCCGTTGGAACATGCGAGACCTCTAATTTTTTATTTATGAGTGCCTCACGTATAAAATGGTGCCTGACGTCTATATGTTTGGTCCTGGAGTGGAACGTCGGGTTTTGTGCCAGTTTCAGAGCACCCATGTTGTCGTTGAGGACCCTAATTCTAGCCACCCTCTCGAAAACGAGTCCAGCCAATAGAGATCCGAGATACATAGCCTGCTTCGCGACTTCGGCCAATCCCATGTATTCGGCCTCGGTTGATGAGAGAGCAACAGTCCTCTGTTTATTAGAATCCCAGGAGACGGCCCCCCCACCTAAAACAAAAATGTGTCCCGTATAGGAACGTCGATCAATTGTACAGCCGGTCCAATCTGCGTCCACGTAGCCCGTTAGTGGTTTCTTGGACGGTCCGAAGTGAAGGACCAAGTCCGCCGTTTCTTTCAGGTAGCGCAGTACGCGCTTCGCTGCCATCCAATGCGCACGTCCATACCTGTCGTTGAACTGACTTAATACGCTGACGGCGTGTGCGATGTCAGGTCGTGTTGCTACGGCCAGGTACATCAGCGATCCGATCAACTCGCGGTATGGGAGAGCCTTCTCCTCTTAGCTCGGAGCTTCCTCAAGTTCTGTCAATTTTGTGTTGCCATCCAATGGTGTGCTTACAGGCTTCGATTCGCTCATCCCAAAGCGTTCCAGGACTTCGAGCACATAACCTTCCTGATGCATACTTATTTGGTGTGATTCTCGCAGGAATTCTATTCCTAGGCAATACCTTGGTTCTCCGAGGTCCTTTATCTCGAATTGTCTGCTCATGTCATGCCTGAACTTCGTTATGTGGTCAGTTCTTCGGGAAAACGTTAAGATGTCTACGTACACGGCGATATACAATGAATCTCTCCCTTGCTCGAATCGGTATATGCAAGGATCCGACTCAGAGGGCCCTGCTCCGACCCCTCAGCACATCGTTCAGCTTCCTGTGCCAGCTTCTTCCAGCCTGGCGAAGGCCGTACAGTGACTTTTTCAACTTGCAGACCCTGTCTCCGGTTTGCAAGTCCTGTAGCATGTTTCTTGCCTTGACCTCGGCATCGCTTCCCCTGGCTTCTGTGTCGCTGATTAATTCGAGCGCCTTGTGCAGCGAGTGCGGTACTTTCATGAAGATTTCTTCTTCCAGCTCTCCATTCAAATAGGCCGTTTCGATGTCGAAATTGCCTCATCTCCATCCCCTCGGTCGCAGCCAGCGCAACCAGCAGTCGAATGGAGCTCAATCGGGCGACTGGTGCGAACGTCTGATTAAAATGGATGCCTGGGCGCTGGGCGAAACCCCTAGCGACGATTCGTGCCTTTCTTCTTTCAAGTGTGCCATCAGGATTGTACTTGTTTCGAAGCACCATTCGAGATCCGATGACCTGTCGACCTTTAGGACGTTTTACCAATTCCCAAGTATTATTCTTTAGGATGGATTTGACTTCGTTCGCCATTGCGCGGTGCCACTCTTCGGCATCCGGGCCTGACATGGCTTCCCTCATGGGTACCTCTGCCAACGAGGCGCATTCAGCGTCCGCGTATTGGTTCTCTTCTCGCCGAACATGGAACAATTTCTGAGGTCTTCCCACTCTTCCGGTTCGCAGTATGGTCGGTCTTCCAGGTTCTCTTCTCGGTGTCGTCTCGATCTCGTTTGATGGGTCTTCGTTGTTGTCTTCGGGAACTGGCGGGACGGTCGAAGCATCGTTCCTATCGACCCCTAAGGGTGCCAATTCGATGTCGATCCTCGTGTTGTCAGTGTCTGGATCCTCTTTTCGCACTTCGTTCGCGTCGGAGGTCGCTTCTGGGGCAAAATCTTCGAATCCCGATCTCGGCGATGCTGTGTGGGTTTCCAGGAACCTGACGTCTCTCGTGATTTCGATCTTTCTCTCTTCGGGGAGCCACACTCTGTACCCTTTTGCGTTCGACGCGTATCCCAGGAAGATTCCCTTTCTGGCACGGTGATCCAGTTTCCCCTTGCTAGGCAGTCTGCTGAGGCAAAACACGTTAGAACCGAACTCACGGAAATGACTTACGTCGGGGGCTGTTCCTACCCACAGTTCGTGCGGTGTCCGACCATCCAAGCTTCTGGTTGGACATCTACTTCGAATGTAGTTTGCAGTTGAAACCGCTTCAGCCCAAAACGATGGCGGCAACCCTGACTGAATTAGCAGACATCGTGCCATCTCGACGAGTGTCTGAATCTTCCGCTCAGCAGTACCATTCTGTTCGTGGTTGTATGCGATGGAAAGACGTCGTTCGATTCCGTTTGTCCTCAGGAAGCGATCGAACTCGGAGTTTATGTACTCTGTTCCATTGTCCGATTGAAGGAATTTTATTTTTATTTCCTTCTGGTTCTCCACTGACGCCTTGAAATCCTTAAATGCTTCGAGAGAATCGCTTTTATTTTTTGAGAAAGCGTACTTCACACCACCTGGAATACTCGTCAATGAAGGTGACGTAATACCGGGCTGGATTCTTTGATTCGACTCGCATTGGGCCGCATAAATCCGAGTGGATAATTTCTAAGGGCTCGTGCTTGCCTTTCGATTTCGCGAGAAAAGCGGCTCTTGTCATTTTTCCTCGAATGCACACCTCGCAATCCAGTTTGTCCCCGCATTTGCCGAGTTGCAGTCCTCGTATCACCTGTTCTCGTTCGGCTCTCTTCAGATCCTGCACGTTCAGGTGACCCAGACGACGATGCCACGCTTCCAACAAGCTCGATGACCTTCCGTCGTTCTCCCGTTCAGAGATTACGCTGCATTCGGCTTGCTCACGTTCACGTACGTGGTAGAGATTTCCGACTCGATTCGCGTGCAACTTCACCGCACCACTTCGGTCGATCACTTCCGCGTGGTTTTTCTTGAAGGTAACCTCAAAACCTCGGTCCGTAATCTTGGAGACCGATATTAAATTTGTGCGGAGATCCGGCACGTGAAGCACGTCACTCAAGTTTACGTTTCTATTTTCACCGTTAACTTCCGATGCAAAATCGACCGTACCTTTCGCGAGAATATTCGCCGATGCGTGATTTACCAAAGGGTATAGCCGGATAAGATGGTCAAAAATGCCCTTGAACCGAATAATATCGCGGATGGGCCATTCGATAGAGCATAAAAAAAAACCATTCTCTGTAAAATTTTAACCCTCTATCTCGATCGGGAGGGTAGTTATGGGGTAAAATTGAAAAATCAGTTTTTGGCCTATTTTCCCTAGTGAACAATGTTTAGAAATTCTGAGAAAAATCTGACACATGTCAAGCACCCGAATACATACTCTGCAATTCGTTTCAGATTTTTAAATTGAAAATCCTGCTTGTAAAAAATCAAAAACCTCAAAAAAGTCGAAAAAATGCAGATTTCACATGGAAGTTTTAAATTGACCACCTCTATATTTTTACAGTACCGATATATTATTATAAGTGTCGTTCATGAATTTTTTCAGATTTTTAAGAGAGGTGCGCCGTTGTCAAAAAAAATAAAAACCGATTTTTTCGACGTTTTTGCCGTGAAAAACTAAGTTAATCTTCAAATTGTTATATTTTATTTATTCTGTAAGCCTATTAGACACTGATAAACCTTGAACATTTCACAGAAATAATTAGAAAATGAAGTTAACTTGATTAGTATACTACTGCGTCAGCGCATAACATCAGAAAATATCAACGTTGTTTCCAACAGCCCGGTTGGGTCAGCGCGGTAGGCGCTCGTCTGTCAACCTGCGTGTACTAGGTTCGCGCCCTCGTCATACCTATTTTTTTTTTTTATTAATTCTTCTTTTTTTATTTCTAACTAACTATGTAATGATCAATGCTACTTTTGTAGAATACTTTTAGAACCAACATTTAAATATTTAAAAAATATTTTAAGGTAAACTACTTTGCAAATATCGGGTTTTACGATGCCATTGTAATTGCTACTCAGGCCAAAAACGAAAGTTCTAAAGAACGCAAAACATACTTTGTCTACATTACTAATTGTTTGTTGTTCCATGTTCCATATCGTTTTATGACTAAAGTGACCTCCGCCACCCTACACTTGTGACCGTGGAAAATACTTTTATGAATGTACAATAAAAGTTAATATAATACGGGAAGTTTGTATTTCTAAGGTAGTTTTCATGGATTTATAACTTTACTTTAAAAGGTATCGGAACATCTGCTTACCTCACTGATTGTTAGAGGCGGGTGAAATATTTAATTACCGAACCTGGGTGGTTCATACACAATTGTTCTCCCACATAAAAGACAAGGTACGAAAAGCGAAAGTCGAATTGAATAACAATTGACCAATTTCTACAACTTGCATTTATTTCTTTTTTCTATAACAGAGTATTTAAAACTCGATACACGCATCGATTTACCGCAAAAAATGTTTGTTCCTACCAGAATTAAGCGGATGCATAACTAAAAATTGATGAACTAACAATTGCTCCGAAATTATTTTTTGACGTATTTTACCTTAAAATATTTTTTAAATATTTAAATGTTGGTTCTTAAAGTATTCTACAAAAGTAGCATTGATTATTACATAGTTAGTTAGAAATAAAAAAAAGAAGAATTAATAAAAAAAAAAATAGGTATGACGAGGGCGCGAACCTAGTACACGCAGGTTGACAGACGAGCGCCTACCTTTTTTTTTTTTTTAAATAAATGTTTATTAGTATGAAAAGTACAATATCTTATAATTATTGGCACTAAAATAAACATAACAAAAAATAACCAATCAGTCTTAGAATCTTAAATATAATTGATTGCACGCATACAATATCTCTTATATATCCAATCTTATTCTTAATATATATTTTTTAATCAGTCTTATTTTACTAAAATAATAATGTATGATAAACAAGATCTTTGGCGTGAGATTAACATAGGGGGGAAAGGCACAATAGAGCTGTGATAAAACCCCAATGAACAGTTAGACGAGCGCCTACCGCGCCGACCCAACCGGGCTGTTGGAAACAATGTTGATATTTTCTGATGTTATGCGCTGACGCAGTAGAATACTAATCAAGTTAACTTCATTTTCTAATTATTTCTGTGAAATGTTCAAGGTTTATCAGTGTCTAATAGGCTTACAGAATAAATAAAATATAACAATTTGAAGATTAACTTAGTTTTTCACGGCAAAAACGTCGTAAAAATCGGTTTTTATTTTTTTTGACAACGGCGCACCTCTCTTAAAAATCTGAAAAAATTCATGAACGACACTTATAATAATATATCGGTACTGTAAAAATATAGAGGTGGTCAATTTAAAACTTCCATGTGAAATCTGCATTTTTTCGATTTTTTTGAGGTTTTTGATTTTTTACAAGCAGGATTTTCAATTTAAAAATCTGAAACGAATTGCAGAGTATGTATTCGGGTGCTTGACATGTGTCAGATTTTTCTCAGAATTTCTAAACATTGTTCACTAGGGAAAATAGGCCAAAAACTGATTTTTCAATTTTACCCCATAACTACCCTCCCGATCGAGATAGAGGGTTAAAATTTTACAGAGAATGGTTTTTTTATGCTCTATCGAATGGCCCATCCGCGATATTATTCGGCTCAAGGGCATTTTTGACCATCTTATCCGGCTATACCCTTTAGCTTACCGCGCTTGGTATCGTCTAACTCGGTGAAATCGCGTAACTGTCCACACATATGCGAGGTTGCACCGCTGTCCAAACACCACGTCGCCGCGAACGAACTTCCTTTTACGTGCAACGCGTCTTGTGTTTCGCTAAACACTTCCGTCGCGCACAATCCTACGCTTTCCGCGTTGTTCGCCGTTTGCGAATCGCCTGTTATCTTGCTTTTGCAATCCGCTGATTTATGTCCCTTCTTTCTGCATCGATGACACCGATATGGAAATTCCCTCTTATCCTTGGACTTGATACTTGCCGGTTTCGGTTTGCTAGAATATCGACTTCTACTCGCGATCATCGCGTTCTGCGACATGGCGCGCGTGTCGTTTTTTCGAGCCTCGCTCTCTTCGATTATTTTTACGCGAAGAGCTTCCGGCAGTGGCAATTCATCTCGCGATTCGATGGCGCAACGAAATTTTTCGTAATTCGGTGGTAGACTGTACAGCAACATGATTGCCAGTAGATCCTGGTTTATCTCTACTTCCATTTCGCTGTGTTCTCGCACGTCGCCATTTTCTTCCATTCGATGCAGCGTCAATTGTTTTAACAGTGTGGCCTTCCGAGCAGGGCCTTTCGATTGATAAGTGCTCTCTAGCTTTAACCACACTTCGCGAGACGTGACACAGCCCTTTATTTGTTTTAATTCGGCTGGGCTTATTGCTAGAATTATATCCGATCTCGCCTTCTTGTCGTTGTTCGTCCATGCTTTGATCGCGTTTTCCGTATGCGCGTTTCCCGCTACCGGCGTTGGTTTCTTGAATTCACCGTTTACGTAGACCCACGCGTCGTTTTTGACAAGGAGCGCTTCCATTTGCATTTTCCACGTGTCAAAATTGTCTTTGTTCAAAGTCTCGATTCGGACGAAATTCGACGTACCCATCTTCTAGCTTTCGATGCACAACGTGTAACTTGGACGTGCACTCGATCGCGATCGATTCTAATCTCTCGGGGTTCGATTCCGCGTTTCGTGTGTTTCAAAGTATTTCCGACGCTCGTTTCTTAATTCTTACTTCCTGGGCCCATAACCTGTTAGTAAGTAGACGCAGTTAGGATAATTACGAACGTTTATTACTATACACAAACTTTCTGAGTGTTACAATGCGTATACCGCGATAAAGAGAATAAGTAGGTAGAAGTGCCCAACAGAGGGCGGTGCAGCGCCAGAAGGGCGCGTTCGCAAATACGACTCCTCGAGTCCTGCCGATCGCAGTGCGCCGTCCGGACATCGTCGTGTGACCAATCACACCCATTGCTCACACAATTTAATTAGACTTGAGTGAAGCGGCTAGTTAAATGACGGCTAGAACTTTACCTGAGCGGTCACTCTTCCAGTGATGCACGCAGTGTAACCTTTCTTGGTTTTTCAATAAATCGCACTCGTTGGCGGACGGCTTCACCGTTAATACTGGTTTTCTTTCAACCCCTGCATCAGTGATCCTTTTTTTCCTAGCTCGTTATGTATAGTTATTTCTTACAGTAACAAATTTTTAAACGACTCATTTTACATAATCAAAAAAATAATCACAAGAAAGTAGTCAATAAAAGTGTTAGCATCGCATTGGTATATTACACAATAGAGTAAACAATACAGTTTTTCTTTCTTTTTCACTCGCTACCCTCTTCTATGTCCTACAGTACTCCATACCGTCAATGAAGCCACTAAATAAAGTTGAAATTATATCGTGTTTGGTATCATTTTAATCAGAAAAATGCCCGAAATAAGTTAGAAATAAGTTCCATAAAAAAATAATGAAAAATGAACAATTCTATCATCGCCATATCATTATGAGAACACGCGGGCCTTTGAACTGTGCCGGCGACGTCGACTGTTCGCGTCTCTTTCTTTCCAATGCGCTGTTCTTCGTTGCCTTCGAAACTTTCATGGTCGATAAAACAACTTAATACAGTTTAAATTAAATCGTGTTTGGCGTCATTTTAATCAGAAAAATGCCAGAAATAAGGTAGTGAAAGTCCCATAAACAAATAATGAAACTTAAGAGATTTGTAAAATCGATTCTTCGAGTCAATGTAGTGGTGTTCACACCGCTATACCCGAGCCGACATCAATCGTCGCCGGCCTGCGGAGCGAAGCGGCGTTGACAGGCAGTGGAGTGGGTAGGCACTGGACAACGATCGTGCCCCCAATTCAGGACAACGAAGGAGCGTTTACTGTATATCGAATATTGGTAGTAAGAGGAAATTTCGACGTATATAGCCCAACGGCTTGAGCTGTAGATTTTGAAATTTCCTCCAGTGGGGGGGCCCTAGCCGGGAGGGGGGTTGAATAATTAATCGGGAGTAAGGGGGATTAGATAGAGGACACCCCGAGTTACATTTTTGTTAAGAGGGAGGTTTTCGCTAAAACTCCCCCAAGAAGGGGTAGAGCCGAGTAAAGAGAAGGGGTGTTCCCTACATAGGTAATAGTTTGTTTTAAAGTTTCGTGTATACAGAGTGGGGCATTTTAAACAGGTCACCTGAATAACTCGCTTGTTTTTGAAGATAGGAGAAAATGCATTAGACCAAACTTACTTGGTATCGGGGGGCTCATAATCTGGTATTACCATTTTTTCTGGAAATTGAACACTAAGATTGGATATTATGAAACTGTATTCTAGGCGGTAGTTAAACTACTAATAACATTCGTTGATATAAACAAGCTTACATGGTGATTGAATGTTTGTTTATGTTCTGTGACCCTTATTAGTAATTACAAGAGCGCTATGCCAACAACTACGGAAGATACAAAAGTGTTCGAAGTGTGCTTTGAGATAATCAGTTTTCTCTTGCAGTTGACCTTGAGTGACCTTGAATGACCTTCATAATAGGTCATTGTATTCGTCTTGAAACACTCTATCAGAATGTAAGCAAAAAATATACTGTTCCGTTTAAAAAAACAGAGTTGACCTTTATATCACCTTGACGCCTCCACCTACAGAAAAATTGGTAATATCAGATTATGAGCCCCCCGATACCAAGTAAGTTTGGTCTAATGCATTTTCTCCTATCTTCAAAAAGAAGCGAGTTATTCAGGTGACCTGTTTAAAATGCCCCACCCTGTATATTAAACGTGTTAGATTTAAGGGTGGACAGAAAATGTTTTCTTTTTTTTGTCTTTATTGCGTGTTTTGGGATTAGGTAAGGATACTTTCGGGATTGAGAGGCGCGATCTGCGAGGGAGTTTGTATATAATTGGTGATTCTTTTTTCTTTTTTGTGTGTATATTTCGTTATTGTAATATTAAATTGAATTTTTTGTACTATTGTTAAATTTTGAGGAGGTTAATTAAGGAGGACAAAAAAAAGTTCTGGGTTAGTTCTGGGTTAGTTCCGGTTAGATTGTATTTAGATTTTGTAATTGTAATTGTGAAAAATTTTGATATCTTGGTTGTGTGAGTTGTGAATGTTAGAGCTTTGAAATTTTTGTGAATAAAAAGTAGCTGTAATTAATTTTATAGAGTTGGGAAAAAGAGGTGTAGTTGTAGTTGTTTGAGATTGGGTCTAGGTTAGGTTTGGGTTAGTTCTGGTTAGATTGTGTATTGATTTTGTAATTGTAAGTATGACAAATTTAGATATCTTGATTGTGTGTAAATTATGTTATGGGCATTGCAGATTTGTGGCGCGATGTTCGGTGCCATGCGCCACGCGCCACGCGATTATGTACCCGTAACATGCGCTATATGGTGGCGCGCTAGTACTGCCATCTAGCGTCGCCACTGAGTTACTACACGCAAGAGCTCTCTACTTTCTAATATGGTAGCGCCCATACCTGTCAAAAACAGAGCTGAAACAATGAAAATTAGACGCTCATAACTTTTTAATGAGTGCACACCCCGGTCTGGCACTTCGATATTTGAAGTTTTCTTTACGAAATGAACAAGATAACATATATAATAATCGAAAATTGATGGGCCCTCAAAAGAAAGTTTACCCCTGATAGTATTCAACTGATAGAGAAAGTGCAGGCGCTTATATTATATTGTTGCGAATGTCCATATATCGCGATATACAGGGTGTCCCAAAAGTACTTCAACTCCGGGAAATGGGAGGTTCCTGGGGTCATTTGAAGCTACATTTTCCTTAACAAAAATGGCGTCCGCGGCTTTGTTTAGGAGTTATTAACGAAAAACACGGACCAACCAGATCGCGCCTAGTCGCTCGTTGGCACGGTCAGCGCGGCGAGCCGGGGGGAGGAGAGTGTTGTCGGTACGCCGCGATGTCGTAACAAACAGCAGTTACTCGATTATGTCCCCGATTTCGATGAGCTTTGGATATGTTGTAAATACCATGATTCTGAACAACATTTCCGTTTAGACTTTTTGCCTCGCGTCTTTAGTTTACGAGATATTTGTAAAAACTTGTAATTGAAAATCTATCGATGTTCATACTACTATCTCCTCATAATCTTTACTCGACTTACGGCCACTTTACCCGAACGAGACAAGAAGCAGAAACTGATTGCATTAAAAACTTACTTATTCAGTCGTAAATCCATTTGCTGCTTCGAAATGTGTGTCGCTGTCACTGGGTCACTCGGTGACGAACTGCACAGATGTCTTCAGGTGTACGACAGTACCGAAAGCTAAGGGTTGTATGGTCAGGTCAACGAACTGCACAGCTGATGGTAGATAGCAGGTATACGACAGCCCGGGGGATGTGCGGTGATGTCAACGATCCGGACTTTTCACTTTCACTTTCACACAGATGCCATGAAATTTATCCTCACTCACGATCACTGTTCAGATTTACAATATCACTTGTATTGCAGCACAAATCACAGTAATGGGGTAATGCGATCAGTAGACTGCGGATGTCATGCATTTGTAGCAAAAATGAGTAAGTGCATTTTAAAACAGTAGAGAGATTAAAATAATTTAAAAACACCAATGTATTATTTTCAACTTGATCAAATGATTAAAGTAAAAATCAACTATCCGTCTGGCATCTGTCCCTTGCAATAGCAGCAGCCAACTTTCGTTTTGCATAAAAATCCGCAGTCTAGTGACTAGTTTAAATATTGCTACTAAAAATACACATTTCAGCAACCGTGAACTTAGAATTGACAAGTCTTTGGAGATGTTCTCTCTACCGCGGCTCGAACGACACTGATTTTACCCAAGATTTTTCTGAAAAGTTTAGGGAGGACATTATGCGTGTCGAAAATGCACACTGTAGCACGCTTACGAAAACGACGGAGTGGACAGACGAAAAAAAAGGATACGAGAGGGACTGCTGTAAGACTAGAGTTTCTGACAATCACATGTTTCGGTTTTCCTGCAGATTTGTACGCAGAGTCGATGGGTTACTGTTCGAAAACGTCGTCCGTCTTTCTTTTAGAAAGTTTCTTAAGGGAGGCATAGGACAATAGGGACCCTAAAACGCCACGCGGACCTGACGCTTCTACCTCTTGCTGGGTGAAAGGACGGACGACCTTTTCGAACAGTAACCCATCGACTCTGCGTACCAATCTGCAGGAAAACCGAAACATGTGATTGCCAGAAACTCTAGTCTTACAGCGATCCCTCTCGTATCCTTTTTTTTCGTCTGTCCACACCGTCATTTTCGTAAACGTGCTACAGTGTGCATTTTCGACACAGATAATGTCCTCCCCAAACTTCTCAGAAAAATCTTGGGTAAAATCAGTGTCGTTCGAGCCGCGGTAGAGAGAACATTTCCAAAGACTTGTTAATTCTAAGTTCACGGTTGCTGAAATGTGTATTTTTAGTAGTAATATTTAAACTAGTCACTAGACTGCGGATTTTTATGCAAAATGAAAGTTGGCTGCTGCTATTGCAAGGGACAGATGCCAGACGGATAGTTGACTGTTTTAGATTCACGGTCGTTACCAACCTTGGAACGATACCGAGACTCTAAGGTAAAGAATGATACAGAAATAAGACTGCACTGAGTCGACGAGACAAAAACGTAAAACTACGGAAGGCTGAGCAATTGTAAACTGAATGTCGTGTAAGTGTGTCAATAGACGAACTGAACGATCAGCTGGGCGCGTCGATACATCGCGTCCGTCCCCCCGCCGCGCCCGCGAGATTCGAGCTGCTCGATCCACCCGAGGAGCTCGCGGGGAACGGGGGACGGTGCGGGGACGACGGCGCTCCGAACTGATCGCTCGTTCGCAGTCGAGTTTATTGGACATTTTGAACCAATATACAATGTACAAACAATTAACAATAAAGAATAAATATGGCTATTTAAAAATGTTCTGCGAATCTTCAACATGCCGCCCGCCTCGGCGTGATGGATCACGCCGAAATGGTCGTCGTTGATACCGGTGTTTTCGCCGCGCAGGTATGCGGCGTGACGGCATGGAGTGCGCGCCCGAAATCATCTGCTTCGGTGAATGATGCTTCGTGGCAATCAGTCGTAATAAGCCGCCCGCCATGACAACATCATAGAAGTTTCGTCGTAGACGTTACGGGGATCCGTTCGTGTCTGAGTTTTCGTGAACGGGTAGAGGAACGATTTTGGCGATGGCCCTCCGGAACGTCCTGGACCCCGATCGCAAGACCACCACGCGTACGAGGCCGTCCGTCCCGTGGATGACGTCCTCAACCCGTGCTAACGGCCAGCGCGTCGGTGGAGAAAGCTCGTCCTTCAGCAGGACGATCGTGCCGACGCGTAAATTTTCCCGTCGACTTGGCCATTTTGTACGTTGTTGGAGTGTGTGCACGTACTCCTTGCTCCATCTGCGCCAGAAATTATCGTACATGTTTGTAATTAAACGCCAACGCGACGTGAGTGTACACGTGACGTCGTCGGATGGTGGTTCAGGTGGTGAGTTTAGTGGTTCCCCCACAAGGAAGTGACCCGGGGTGAGAGGGGTGCAGTCTTGTGGGTCTTCGGACAGTGAGGTCAATGGTCTGGAGTTGAGACACGCCGCGATCCGACTTAGCAGGGTGGCCATCTCCTCGTAGGTGAGTGTGGCATCGCCTATTACCCTTTTCAAATGCATTTTCATGCTCTTTACCGCGGCTTCCCACAGGCCTCCCATGTGCGGCGAGTACGGGGGAATGAACGTCCACTCAGTTCCAGAATTTGCCAGTTCCTCGGATACTGAGGAGTAGAATTGCGAGGCCGCGCTGAACATCTGTTGCAGTATCGAGTCGGCGCCCGTGAACGTTGTACCATTGTCACTGTAATGGCGTTGACAGTGACCCCGTCTCGCCGTGAACCTGTGGAAAGCAGAAATAAAGGTATGAGAAGTGAGATCACTTACAGCGTCCAAGTGTATGGCCTTGGTGGCCAGGCACACGAAGACTACTATATATCCTTTATAGCTTTTGTGTCCTCTGCCTTTAGCGGTACGGAGAGGAATCGGACCGGCGTAGTCGACCCCGGTGTGCGAGAAGGGTTTCGAAGGTGTCACCCTGGGTGGTGGAAGACTCCCCATCTGTTGGCGTCCCGTAACCGCTCGCATCCTCGCGCACGTGACGCACTCGTTCAGAATTTGTTTCACTCGAGGTCGTCGTCGTGGGATCCAAAACGATCGATGAATCCAGGTCATCGTGGCGTTGACCCCACCGTGAAGCGTCTTCAGATGGGCATCTCGGATCACTAGCGTAGCCAAGTGCGAGTTCCGGTCCAGGATGATGGGATGACGACGTGGCTCCGGCAGTTCGGAGTGTTGTAGGCGGCCGCCCACCCTGAGGGTTCCGTTGACGTCGACGAACGGCGCCAGTGCCTTGAGGGAAGATGAACAGGGCACAGCGTTCCCTTGCCGAAGAGCGTCGAGTTCGCTTCGAAACGATCTCTGTTGGTCGGATCGCACCGCAGTCTGGACCGCCTCTTGTAATTCGGACGTCGACAGGGGACCCGTCGTTCGGGCAGTCGAGGTCCGGACGTTAGCTGCGAAGCGTCGTATGTACGCGGTGGTCCTGATCAGCCGAGACAGCGACGAGAAGCGCTCAGAGTACGCTACCGAATCCGGAACTTGTACCAACGCCACGGAGACTGGTCGTTCCTCTGGAGTTCGCCCTTGAACGGGACTCGCCGCTGTGGTCGGCCAGTCGGAGGATTGCAACTGGAGCCAGGAGGGCCCGTTCCACCAGAGGGTGGCAGCGCGGAGTTCGCCGGCTGAGATTCCTCTCGTCGCCAAGTCTGCTGGGTTGTCTTCCGTGCCGACGTGTCTCCATGACGCTCCGGGCAGAAGAGTTTGTAGTTCGGCTACTCGGTGAGCGACGAACGTCTTCCACCTTGACGGATGCGACCGGATCCAGGCTAGTGCGACCGTTGAGTCAGTCCAGCAATGCACTGTCGTGCCCCCGAGATTCAGAGATGCAATTAACGACGCCAGGAGTCGAGCGAGAAGCACGGCCCCGCACAGCTCTAGTCGTGGGATGCTCTGCGTCTTGACTGGACTGACCCGAGACTTTCCCAGCAGCAGGGATGTCGTCGGTCCGGACGTTCGACGGACGGTGATGTACACGGCGGCGGCGTAGGCGCGTTCGGAGGCGTCGCAGAAGCCGTGAAGTTCCACCTCACAGTTGTCCGGAGAATACTGGGTCCACCTTGGAATCGAGACTTCTGTCAGCTGGCTGAGCTCTCCTCTGAAGCCGGCCCAGCGATGACCCAGAGCTGGTTCCACGGCCTCGTCCCAAGTTACTCCCGCCAACCAGAGATCCTGCATGAGAATTTTTGCACGAATTAAGACTGGTGCCAGGAAAGCGGGCGATCTCGGAAAGGATCGTCCTCTTCGTCCAGGTTGACCCGGCTAGTGGACTAGACGACTGAAGCCTCCGCACGGACAGCGAGTCGCTTCGCGTCTCCCACTGGAGTCCGAGCGCTCCATGGACCTTTTCGCCCTGGAACGTCTTCAGCGCCCCATCCGTCGAACGAAGTTCGGGAGTCGAGCTGGCCCACTTGTCCAGCGGGAACCCTGCCGATTCAAGGATGTCGGTCAGCTGTCGACGAACTTCCCACGCCTGGTGGAGACTGTCTGCGCCGGCCAACACATCGTCGACGTAGGAATGACCTCGTAGAGCCCTGGCGCCCAACGGAAATCGGCACTCCTCATCCAACGCCAATTGTTGCAGCACCCTATGCGCGAGGTACGGAGCAGGTGCGGTTCCATACGTCACCGTGGTCAACCTGTAATCAGAGACCGCTTGAGAGGAGTCGTCTTGCCACACAATCCGGAGCCAATCTTGATCTTCAGGGTGGATTTGGATCTGTCGGAACATCTTGATGATGTCCGTCGAGAATGCCACCCTGAAGAGGCGCCAACGCGTTATGATCGCCCAGAGATCTTTCTGTAGTTTCGGTCCCGCCAACAGTTCGTCGTTGAGAGAGCGACCTGCGGTCGACGCAGCTGAGGCGTTGAAAACCACCCGGATCTTCCTCCTCCCATCGGTCTCCTTCCAAACTGCGTGATGCGCAATATAGGATCCCGGATCTCGTTCCTGAAGAGGGGCTTGTGCGGGAGTCATGTGTCCGAGCCGACGGTACTCCTGCATGAACTCCACGTAACTGCTCCGCAACTGGTGGTCTCGGGCTCGCTTGGACTCGGCGCTGAGCAGCATCCCGAATGCGGCCACTCTCGACCTGCCTGTCGGTGGTCGCTCCTCCCCCCTAGAAGGTAACCTGACAACATACCTTCCTTTAGTGTCTCGAAATGTAGTTTTTTGAAACAGAGTTTCGCATTGTAGTTCCTCCGGGGAGAGCGGCAGCGACCACGGTACCTCCTCGATTTCCCAAAATCGTCGAAGGTCTGGAAGTGATTCCTGGCAGCTGACCTGGTGGATGCGCGTCCTTCTTGATGACGACTGTTCCTCGCCAACCGGGCCGATCAGTGTCCAGCCGAACGGCGTTTGCACGGCGACCGGTGTTCCGGCGGGACCGATCCTCTTCTCCCGGAATAGGAGTCCGCAGACGTCGGCACCGAGAAGCACATCTACATGCGCAGGTTCAGCGAAGTCCGGATCGGTCAATGGTAGTCCTTGGAGATGGGGCCAGTCCTGCAGCACCATGGACTTCGACGGCGTAGGGGCAACTAGTGCGGTTGTCACCAGAGCCGCCAAGTTGATCTGGAACTCAGGTTCGATCGGGGACCGTAAACTTACCTGGACCTCTGCCCGGGCCGTCCCCACGTTAGTACCCTGGTATCCTGTCAGCGACACCTGCACCGCCCGTTTCCGCAGCCGAAGAGTTTGTGCGGCCCACTCGCTGAGGAAGGACGACTCCGACCCGGAGTCCAAGAGGGCTCGTACGAGCAGGGTCCTTCCATTTGGAGCCTCCAGCTTGACTCTCGTTGTGGCGAGAAGTATCCTCTGAAGGGTCCTCACTGCATGGACAGCCGTGTTGTCGGACGAATCCGGAGCGGTACCTTCCTTGAGGGCGTCGTGCAGCGTCGTGTGATGCTGTTGACCGCAAACCCAGCATCGGTATGTAGAGGGACATTGCGATAGCCGATGTCCGGTCGCGAGGCAGGAGAGGCAGAGTCCCTTGCTGGCTACTTGATCCCGTCGTTTCGTGGCTGGTAATTCTTGGTACCTTTTGCAGGACCCCAGTGCATGATTTCTAGCGCAGAGCGGACACTTGCGACCGCCCTTCGCCTTCGAAGTCGATTCCTCGGCGTTCACCGCCAACAGTTGACGGCTGGCTGGGGAAGCCCCGCCACGAATTGAAAAACCGTCGGTCTTCGAGGCCTTGGGCGTCTTCAAACCCTGCATGGACGTGAGAGAGTGAGAGCGGTTCTCGCGGAAGTCCTCCAGCGCGTCCAGTCGTGGAATAGCGGTAGGATCGGCAAGGGTGGCCTCCCACGCTAATCTGGTCGTCTCGTCCAGCTTTTCGGTCAGCAAAAAGACGAACAACTCGTCCCACTCTTGGACGGGTTTTCCGAGCGCCTCGAACGACTGCTGCGACTGTCGAAAATCGTCGATGAGCCGCTTATATTCAGCCGGTGACGGTTTCGAGATCGACGGACAGTTAATTAACCGTCGCATGTGCGTCGCTGAGAGCACGCGCGGGTTTCCAAACCGTCGCTCCAACGATTGCCAGGCACCGTCGTAATTGCCTTCCGTAATCGGCGTTCGAATGAGCATCTTTGCAGCATCTCCGGTCAGGCACGCCTTCAGGTAACTGAGTTTAGAGACCTTCGACAGACGCTGCTTATTATGTACCGTTGCCTTGAATTGGTCGCGGAAACTCTCCCATAATAAAATGTCCCCGGAAAAGTTCGGCAGAAGAAGCTTCGGCAGCTTCGCCTCCGCATCCTGATCCGCATCTGCATTCCTGTCGGGCTTCTGGACAACCGCGGGCACCGGTGTCAACTTCTTGATCCAGGCTTGGATTGCGAGCACCTGATTGTCGTACTCCATTTCGATGTCGTCGAAGAACACGGGATCATACGACTCCAGGGAGGACATCTTGCTGCGCAGACTTCTGAATTCCTTCCAGTAGTCATGTAGTCTGGCCAACTTGATTTGCAGCATTTCAATGGACACGTTATCCTTCCCTGACTTTTTTAAATTTGGAAGGATTCGGGAAATGAGACGTCCCAAGTCCTTCTGTTCGGTGACGAGCTTTTTCAAGTCGGTCGACATGTTAGAACGAGTGAAATGTCAGCACCGTTGAATTTAAACGACGGCAAAACAACACCAACAACAGCACTGTTCGCGAACGTTAAGAAGCGAAGTCACACGCACCTGTTTTGACCGCGCGCGTTCGGCGACGACAAAGAAGTCCGTTAGAGCGTTCAAAAGTACGTAACCGTTGGAGGTATACGCTAGACTCCAAATCGGTTAAAGAGCGGTAATTCGGAAGCGCGGTCGGCTGAAGAGTTGCGGATCCCTTTTCCTCTCGACGCTGCACTTTCGAATATACGGAACTCGGACACGTTATCGAAACGGCACGCACGAGGGTCGAGATCCCTTGTCTCCGCGCGTATGATCGACGAACGTGAACGAACTATTATCCGGCTCGCAGGACCAATGTTTTAGATTCACGGTCGTTACCAAACTTGGAACGATACCGAGACTCTAAGGCAGCGATGGGCACGGTAGGGGCCCCTGAGGTGCTGGCTCCCCCCACCAACTACTCTTTCGTGCAGCGCGCACCTTCGCCGCGGAGCGGTGCCCCGCGCTCTTCGTTTCCCCCCTCGTACGAAAGAGTAGTTGGTGGGGGAAGCTTCTTGACTGCCGCAGTCATAGCTGCCCATCACTGCTCTAAGGTAAAGAATGATACAGAAATAAGACTGTACTGAGTCGACGAGACGAAAACGTAAAACTACGGTAGGCTGAGCAATTGTAAACTGAATGTCGTGTAAGTGTGTCAATAGACGAACTGAACGATCAGCTGGGCGCGTCGATCCATCGCGTCCGTCCCCCCGCCACGCCCGCGAGATTCGAGCTGCTCGATCCACCCGAGGAGCTCGCGGGGAATGGGGGACGGTGCGGGGACGACGGCGCTCCGAACTGATCGCTCGTTCGCAGTCGAGTTTATTGGACATTTTGAAACAATATACAATGTACAAACAATTAACAATAAAGAATAAATATGGCTATTTAAAAATGTTCTGCGAATCTTCAACATTGACTTTTACTTTAATCATTTGATCAAGTTGAAAATAATACATTGGTGTTTTTAAATTATTTTAATCTCTCTACTGTTTTAAAATGCACTTACTCATTTTTGCTACAAATGCATGATATCCGCAGTCTACTGATCGCATTACCTCATTACCGTGATTTGTGCTGCAATACAAGTGATATTGCAAATGTGAACAGTGATCATGAGTGTGGAAAAATTTGCAACCATTGTGTACAACCTTTTGTACAACCCTTAGCTTTCGGTACTGTCGTACATCTGAAGACATCTGTGCAGTTCGTCACCGAGTGACCCAGTGACAGTGACACGCATTTCGAAGCAGCAAATGGATTTACGGCTGAATAAGTGAGTTTTTAATGCAATCAGTTTCTGCTTCTTCTCTCGTTTGGGTAAAGTTGCCGTAAGTCGGGTAAAGATGATGTGGATCCTCACCGATTTCAATGACCTTGAAATATGTTATAAAACTCGACGTTTGAAATAGTTGGCGGTCGGCTTTACTTTCGGAGATATTAGCAAGCCGTATCCGCTATCATGAATACCGATATGAATTGACAAGTGAAGTTCTTCACGATCATCTCGTAAACTAAAGCCGCGAGGCAAAAAGTCTAAAGGGAAATGTTGTTCAGAATCATGGTATTTACAACATATCCAAAGCTCATTGAAATCGGGGACATAATCGAGTAACTGCTGTTTTTTACGACATCGCGGCGCGGCGTACCGACAACACTCTCCTCCCCTCGGCTCGCCGCGCTGACCGTGCCACCGAGCGACTAGGCGCGCTCTGGTTGGTCCGTGTTTTTCGTTAATAACTCCTAAACAAAGCCGCGGACGCCATTTTTGTTAAGGAAAATGTCGCTTCAAATGACCCCAGGAACCTCCCATTTCCCGGAGTTGAAGTACTTTTGGGACACCCTGTAGATACGCCGAGTAGTCCTCGTAGCAGAGTCGCGTCGTGTCGTCTTGGTAGTGACGATACAACAGGGACAAGAGTGAGTCGGGCCACGGACACCGCGACCACCGACGAGTTACTATTAAGGGTGTAGATCTCTCTCACACACTCGAACTCACACACCGCTAGCGACTGTATACGTACACGAGATTGCAACGGTTCAGTTCCTGACCTTATTCGTCTCGCTAATGTACATTTGTTACCCCTACGTAGTCACAATCGCCAGATAAAAGATCAATCTAGTTCGCGAGCTCGCCCAAGTGGCCTACTATTGCGTTTTCGAAGCGTAATTTACATTATTCGGCAGCATGTAGCGGAGCCGCGAGAAGCATCGGGCGGCGCGACAGTGCTGCCACTGTCAAGAGACACACATTTTCTTAAATATCGAGAGAAGTAGGATTTTTATAGAAACGATCGATAGCTCGCGCAATGCGGGGGACACATACAATGTCAATGCAACGTTTATTATGTTAAATCAAACGAATTTAAACCCACCTAACGTCAGGAACTGAAGCATATCTCAGAAGGGACGGTACTCGGAAATTACAGCCGCGGAATTTTTCCGCTACGAGCGCTGATGTCGGTTCTTAGCATTCGGTCACCCGGCAATTCCATCATTGTATCGGTAAAACGGAGGATGACAAGTGTTGCCGGTAAGTTAGGCTCACACGCACACGTGACGTCACTACGTTGATGCTCGTTGGTGTGCTCGAGTGAGAGTGTGTGGCAGAGCTCACCGCTCGGGAAGCGTGTAGGTACGTGCGCCTGCTGTGCCTCTGAACCATTCTGTAAAAACTGTACCCAGCTCCCCTACTGGACGGAGCTCAAACTAATTTCGATGTCAAATATTGGTCTACACCCTTAAAGACCGCCAGCCCCTGTGCTACGGCGCGGCGCAAAAAGTGGGCACAGATGGGCGCGGGGATAAGTGGAACTTACAGTGATCTGAAATACCACATCGCTAAAAGTTCCACAACCGACAAGATACTCGTCGGTGGTTGTGTGCTCTCTACCTAAATAGAACATTTTCTCGTGAACCACGTAAAACTACCTTAGTGTACCGCAGGTAATAAATAAACGTAGAATGCTGACATTACCCATTCTGTAATTACTTGGAAAATAATTACTTTTTCCTTATCGTTCACCATTTTAATCATTGTTTTATAATCGATAGGTTATAAATGTACGAAAAATGAAAGTAATTACTACCAGTTACTACGTAATATTGTAAAAAAACTATCAAAATTTAAAATTAATTTGAAAATTATTGCGATATTTATAAAATAATGATTTTTAAGCAAAAAATATTCTGTTATAATTATATAATTTAAAAAAAGAATAAACAATCTACATGGAATGACAAAATTCAATCGTTATTGAGATCGTTAATTGTTCCGTCGGTATCGGGACGGAGAATTGCCGGTGAGGACGATGGGACGATTACGAGAGAGTTTAGACGATATTTACGACACAGACTATATACAATATATTTAAACACGAAACTATATACAAAATGTACAATGCGCGTGGACGCGGAGTGCACATTCACGCTGGGCGTGTGAACTCTTGAGGGAGATCGCGTCGCGGGATCGCGATTCTCAAACTCGTGTATAATAATTTGTATAAACTGTAGATCGCTAACGTCAAGGTGCGCTTCGCTGTTGCTTTCCAACTCACCTCGCACCGGCGTGCGAGGTGTGTATATCCGCCTTCCTGACGTGGGGAAGGGGTGTCGCGGGGAACGCGTTGTCGAACGGTTTTTCGGCAATCGGAGCATTTAAACCGAGCGAGTGACCGTTTTGCCGGGCGCGCGTGTTTATTGTTTACGGGCCGCGGCGGTCCTTTCGGTCGCTCGGTCGATGCCCCCGTTCGTTGTCGTTCCCGTTCGCAGCTGACGGTTGAACCCGAACATTCCGCCCGCCTCAGCTCCGCTGACGCAAATCTTAAACTAGGACATAAACACGATATATACAAACAAAAAACTATTTACAATACTGGCGCAATGTACACGGGTATGCGCCGCCCGCCGTGTACCGCTACGGAGTGGAACGGGCCCGGTATTGCCCTACTGCAATTGCCGCCCGCCGTGAAGCACGGCGATGCGACGCGGGGCGATGCATCTCGCTCGCTATTACGCCGTCGCTGAAGATGGGGAAGTGTCCCCGCCTGCGTCTACGGGCAACCGAACGAGCTGCGCGATCGGCCTCTTGAATTTTCCCGCCGCGGTGCGTACGGTAACGACGCGGACGCGGTTGTCCGCGCCGGGGTGGAGTGTTTCCACGCGTGCGAGCCGCCAGACGGCTGGCGGGTTGTTCGGCTCGCGAATCACCACCAGTTCTCCCGGACGAAGGTTGGTCTCAGTTCGCCACCACTTACTGCGTTCCTGGAGAGTATGCAGGTACTCTCGTTGCCACTGCTTCCAAAAGTTCGCGCGCATGTGCTCGACCGCCTGCCAACGGGACAGAGGGGTCGACTCGATGTCCGGAACGATTTCTCCGGGTAGCGTGAGGGTCGGGGCCCCCGTCAAAAAATGCCCTGAGTGAGAGCCGCGTAGTCGTCGGGATTGCGAGAGAGCGGCGTGAGGGGGCGGGAATTAAGGCATGCCTCTATCGCGCACAGCAATGTCGCCATTTCCTCGAACGTGAGAGTGTGCGAACCCACGACTCTCACGAGGTGGCGTTTTACTGCCTTAACTCCCGCTTCCCAGAGGCCCCCGAAGTGGGGTGCACCGGGCGGGGAGAAATGCCACGCGATCTCCGCCCGCGCGAGAAACGAGGCGACCTCGGAGGAATTGACCGCGCTGCGACTCATCGACGCGAGCTCACGAGCGGCTCCACGAAAATTGGTTCCGTTGTCGGAATAGATTTCCGTGGGCCGGCCTCGTCGTGAGACGAATCGGCGGAGCGCGGCCAAAAACCCTTTGGTGGTGCAATCACTCACGAGCTCCAAGTGGACCGCGCGCGTCGCGAAGCATACGGAGACCGCGATGTAAGCCTTCTGGGACTTGTACCCCCGTCCCTTGCCCATGCGGGTCCAGAGGGGGCCCGCATAATCGACCCCGACGTGCGAGAAGGGACGGGAAGGTTGTACCCTTGCGCGTGGTAAGGAGGCCATTACTTGGGAGGCTGGCGTGGCGCGGTGGCGCGCACAGGTCACGCATCTCCACAACACCCGTCGAACGAGCTCGCGGGCTCCCAGTGGCCAATACGTCCTCCTTAGCACGCTCAAGGTGAGCTGCGGCCCTCCGTGGAGGGTGGCCGAATGCACGGAGTCGACGAGGAGCTCGACAAGTGGGTGTTTCGGCAGGATGACCGGGTGCATTTCGTCGTACGGAAGGGATGACCGCGAAAGTCTTCCCCCCACCCGGAGCAATCCCGCCGCATCGACGAACGGGTTCAACCGCCTCAGCGGTGAGGCTTCTCCGACGAATTGCCGCTTCCCGATGCGGGTCAACTCGTCCTTGAACGCGGCGCGTTGCAGCCACCGGAGCCACAACGTTCTTGCCCGGCGTATCATCGCGGAAGGGTGATCGTCAGCGTTTGAACTACCCAACTTCCGTCGAAGGGCCGCGACGAACCGGAAGCAACACGCGGTGACCCGAAGCAGCCTTGCCCACGAAGAGACGCTGTCGGGGAGGGGGGCCAAGGGGCTCTCCTCCTCGTCTTGCACGCGCGCGGTTTGAACCCGTATCTCGAGGCTCGGCGCCTCGAGGAGTTCGGGGCGAGCTCGCGGCCAGCCGGACCGCGGACCCGAGAGCCACGTAGGCCCCCTCCACCACAGTTCGTGACGGAGCAGTTCACCGGCAAGGAGACCGCGGGAGGCGCAGTCCGCGGGGTTGTCGGCGGTTCCGACGTGTCGCCAGGGCGTGCCAGGTAGAGCTTCGTGGATGAGGCCCACGCGGTTCGCCACGAACACAGTCCACGTTGAGGGCGTCTGGGCCAGCCACGCGAGCACTACCTGCGAGTCCGACCACGCGAAAAGGTCGAGGTGGTCCGCGAGGGTTTCGTCGGCAATACGGCGTAACAATTTTGCCAGCAACGCGGCCGCGCAGAGCTCCAACCGTGGAATGCTGACGGTCTTCAGGGGAGCGACCTTGGTGCGCGAGGCAACGAGAGTTACGCGAATCCCCGCGGTGTCGCCCGGTGGCGATCGCGAGACTAGATAAACCACCGCTCCGTACGCGCGAGATGACGCGTCTGCGAATCCGTGCAGCTCGTACCGATCGCCGTCGCGCGGCGTTTGTCGCACACCGAACCACCGGGGAATGCGCGCGCTACGCAGAGCGGGCAATCCTTGGACGATCGCGCTCCAGGTCGGCCTGAGTTCGGACGGGATCGGCTCATCCCACTCGGACCCTCTCAGCCACAACTCCTGGAGCACGATCTTGGCCTTGACTACTACCGGAGCAGCCCAGCCCAACGGGTCGTACAGACGAGCAATTGTGGATCTTGGCCTTGACTACTACCGGAGCAGCCCAGCCCAACGGGTCGTACAGACGAGCAATTGTGGACAAGACGTCCCTCTTCGTGGCCGACGACGGGCATTCGTGTTCCACGGAGAACCCGAAGGAATCCGATTCGGGGCTCCAGTCCACCCCCAACACGGGGTGATTGGAGGGAGAGCCCTGCAACAACCCAACCGCCTGCGATTCAGGCCCTTCGGCCAACACTAGAGGAGTGTTGGCCGCCCATTTCCCGAGGTCAAATCCCCCTCGCCGCATAAGCTGCTTGAGCTCGTCGCGGCACGTTATCGCCTCGTCCACGGTGTCGGCCCCGAAGAGGGCATCGTCCACGTAAAAATTTTTCCGAAGGACGGTGCATGCTCGTGGGAATGCGTTTCCCTCGTCTTTCGCGAGCTCATGTAGAACCCGTTGAGCCAGGAACGGGGCGCACGCGGTTCCGTAGGTCACCGTGGTGAGTCGGAAGGCTGTTGGTTCGTGGTGAGGCTCGCGTCGCCACACTATCCGCTGAAGGTCAGCGTCGTCGTTATGTACGCGAATCTGCCTGAACATTTTCGCGATGTCGGCCTTAAGGGCGATTCGTGGGAGTCGCCACCGGAGTAGGACCGCGAAAATGTCCAGCTGCAGTTTGGGCCCCGGTAGTAGGAGGTCATTTAGCGACTTCCCGTTGGAGGTGGGGCTAGACGCGTTGAAAACGACGCGAACCTTCGGAGTTCCGTCTTCTGCCCGTTTCACCACCGGGTGGTGCGGCAAATATACGGCGAGGGTCTGTCCGGAGGAGTCCGACGCCTCCTCCATGTGATCCAGGTCCTCGTACTCCCTTAAGAACTCGCGGTATGCCACCTCCAACGGGGGGTCGCAGCGGAGTCGTCGCTCGACTCCTCGCAAAATCGCGACGGCTCGATTCCGCGACGCACCGAGGGGGAGGGGGCGCTCCAACCGAAGGGGAAGGCGGACGACGTACCGGCCATCCGCCCGCCGTGCCACGGTGGCCTTAAAATGCACCTCGTCTCATCGGGAGAGAGGGTGGAGCTGGGGATCGCCTCCTCGATCTCCCAAAAAACCCGCAGTTGCTGCTTCAAATCGTCGTCTGCGCGGCAATGCAGCGACGTCGCGACGGTACGGGGAAAACCGGAGCGTGGGCGCGTGGGACCCGAGATGACCCACCCGAACACGGTCTCCTGCGCAATTGGCGTCCCAACCTTTCCGCGACGCAAACCGGAACGAAGGAGGGCGCCGTAGTGGTCCGCGCCGATGAGCAGGTCCACCGGAAGTGACCGTCTCGGGTTCGGGTCCGCGAGGGCGAGGTCGCGTAAATGAGGGAACGCGCGGATGTCCGTCTCGGTGCGGGGGGCGTAGGACGTGACCCGCTTAAGGACGAAGGCCGTCATCGGAATAGCGGGCGTCGCTCGACCGGCTCCCCGAATCGAAAGGTCCACGCGCGCGTTCACCTTGCCGACCGGGGCGTCCCCGGCACCCTTGACCGATATACACGCGGGCCGCTTGGGCAGACGTAAGGCCTGGACGAGGGCCTCGGAGACGAAGGTCGCCTCCGATCCTTGGTCCAGAAGGGCCCGTACTGCGCGTGTCGCCCCGTCGCGTGTCTCTACCCAAACGATCGCCGTGGCGAGCAGCACGGTGAAGGGCGTGCTCTCGGACGAGCGAGCCGTGCAATTCAAAAGCGCGGCAGGGACGTCGTCGCGATCTGCTTCTCCCTTCGCGCGGTTATTGACCGTTGCGGAGGGCGACGGGGTCGATGAGGCCTGGTGCAGCGACGTGTGGTGCGGCCTGCCGCAATGCAAGCATCGGGTCGCGGCGGGACAACTATTCCCGGAATGACCTGTCCGGAGGCAGTTGAAGCAGCAACCGCGGTTTTTTACTAGTTCCCTTCTCTGCGCGGTGGGCATGGCCCTGAACACCGGGCAGCGAAACAACAAGTGGTTCTGGCTGCACTTGGGGCACTGCACCTTCGCCGAGTTCGCAGCTGCAACCGTGAGCGATCGGACGGGGGAGGGTTCGGTCGCGACCGCGTATTCTTCCGCGACGGTGTGACGCTCCTCGGCGGCGAGGTGTATTGCCTCGAGAGCACGGACGCGCGCCTCGAGAAACTCGTCGAGCTCGCTATACCGGGGTGGTTCGCGAGACGCACCGAGGGAGAGTTCCCATTCCTCCCGGGATTTCTGATCGAGGTTTCGGACGATCAGCTGTACGAGCAGATCGTCCCATTGGTCGGTGGGGCAGCCCAAATTGGCCAGTTGAGCCAAATTCTCCGCGATATGGTCGCGTAGGCTTGCGAGGCCTTCCCCGCTTCCGTCTATCAACGGCGCGTAACGGAGCAGTTCCTCCACCAAAGTACCGACCACCATCCGTTTATTTTCAAACCGCGACTGGACCGCTTTCCACGCAGGGGCGAAATTGACGGCGGTCACCTTTACGTGGGAAATCACGGACGCTGCCTTTCCCTCCAACGCGCCCTTGAGGTAGTACAATCGCTGTACATCGTCGAGAGAACCGTTTTTTACGACTAGCGACGTAAACAAGTCGAAGAAGGTCGGCCACGCGGCGTACCGGCCGTCGAACTTGGGGACTTCGATTCGCGTCAATTTTGTTCCGTTCGACGCGCTCGCGACGGTTTCGCTAGCGGGAGATACGCCGGACGAGGTTTCGGACAGGCCCTTCACGGACGCGACGAATTCTCAAAAGAAGTCGCTTGCCTGTTCAAATGCTTCCTCCGCTCGGTCGAATTGCCCCTCCCGGAAGTAGGGCCTGATCTCCCGGTCCAGCGCGCTGGCCTTGAGCTCCAGGCGTAGGTGGACCTGCTGGCAGCGCTCCCACTCGACCCGCAGACGTCGCAGACGCTCCTCCGCCGTTGCCTTGCGGAAGTTCTCCTTTCCCATCTTCTTATAGTTGGGGAGGATTCTCGTAATGCCGCGGACAATGAGCTCCTGCTCCTTGAGAAGTTCCTCCATCTCGGCGAAGTCCGGTACAGGAACTCACAGCGGGTGCAGCTAACCGGGACTTCCTCTCGTTCGGACGGAGTCTGGAGACAGAGGTCTGGTGACCCACGAAGCGCCAGGCGTCGATCGACTGCGTGATCGACGTGCGGGGGAACAGGGTTCCCTTCTCTCGTTCGTCTTCGTACGATCCGGCTTGAAGGACCAAATGTTCCGTCGGTATCGGGACGGAGAATTGCCGGTGAGGACGATGGGACGATTACGAGAGAGTTTAGACGATATTTACGACACAGACTATATACAATATATTTAAACACGAAACTATATACAAAATGTACAATGCGCGTGGACGCGGAGTGCACATTCACGCTGGGCGTGTGAACTCTTGAGGGAGATCGCGTCGCGGGATCGCGATTCTCAAACTCGTGTATAATAATTTGTATAAACTGTAGATCGCTAACGTCAAGGTGCGCTTCGCTGTTGCTTTCCAACTCACCTCGCACCGGCGTGCGAGGTGTGTATATCCGCCTTCCTGACGTGGGGAAGGGGTGTCGCGGGGAACGCGTTGTCGAACGGTTTTTCGGCAATCGGAGCATTTAAACCGAGCGAGTGACCGTTTTGCCGGGCGCGCGTGTTTATTGTTTACGGGCCGCGGCGGTCCTTTCGGTCGCTCGGTCGATGCCCCCGTTCGTTGTCGTTCCCGTTCGCAGCTGACGGTTGAGCCCGAACATTAATAGAAAACAGAAAATTAATTTTTTTACTTATTTATCCAATACTTCTAATGCTCGACAGCATTGACTACATTTATTAAAGTAGAGGTAGTAACGAGATAAAAGTATTAACTAATTAAACTAACTTTTGACGTCTCCTATCCATATAATGCTATTTGGAGGCAGCGCGTATACTGTATACTGTCACGTTGCCCTTTTTCCGTTGCCCGGGCAATATGGCAAGCCTGGTCCAGAGTCCCCAGGAATCAAGGTATATTGACAATTTAAACTTTTATATGTTTATAATACGAATAATATTATTAATACGAATGAGTTGTAGAGATCATCCCGATGAAAATGAGTCGAAACACGACATGATTTGAACTACCTTTAATAAGATTATAATTTTTATCGTTACATTACATATCAATAAAAATTGTTCAATTACACCCGAATTTGGACTCATTTCCATCAGGAAAACCACCCCAATTCATTCGTAATAATTTTAAGAAGGTATATTGAAAAATCTAAAAGTTTAAACTTTCATTCGTGCGTGCTTCCCCATCTGCTAACATTGTATGCCGTTTGTCAGTCGCTGTCGTTGGGTCTTGGACAGTCGGAACTCGACGTTCGGAGCTCGACGCTCGCCGCATAGTTGGGCAAAATTTTGATCTACATAAAAATTTCGGATAACGAATAAAAAATAAAAAAATTTTTATTCATTATTCGATGGTTTGATTATAAAAAGTATCTTTATTCGACGAGCTTCGAATAAATAATTATATTCGACGAGAATTTTTCCGACGAATAAAGATAATTTTTTTTATACCAAGTGGCTTTATTCGAACTTCAAATAATTTTTTCATCATATATCTGTATCTTTTATTCGGAGGCTTCGAATAAATCTTTCTACAACTACTGCCAACTCTAATAAACGCGAACCATCAAATAATGAATAAAAATTTTCGTTATTCGAAATTTTTATTTAGATGAAAATTTTGCCCAACTATGCGGCGAGCGTTGATCTCCGAACGCCGAGCTGCGATCGTCAAGTTCCGACTGTCCAAGACCCAACGACAGCTACTGACAAACGGCATACAATGTAAGCATATGGGGAATCACACACGAATGAAAGTTTAAACTTTTAGATTTTTCAATATTCCTTCATAAAATTATTACTATTATATTGGAATGTTTTTCCTGATGAAAATGAGTCCAAAGTCGATTGTAATCGAACAATTTTTATTGATACGTAATGTTATAATAAAAATTATAATCTTATTAAAGATAGTCCAAATGATGTCGTGCTTGGACTCATTTTCATCGAGATGATCTCTACAACTCATTTATTACCGTACAAAATATAAAAACTATAAAAAATATACGAAATAAAAAATATTCAGAAATACAAAATATACAAAATACAAAAATATTCAGAAATACAAAATTATGTATGAAAAATATAGAAAATATTTATAAAGGTTTAAAGGTATATGGAAAAGAAGTCAGGTCTCATAAATTCACCGTATAACAGTCCGTCGCAAATTGCATCTATGTGCCTAAATTCTAAGACCCGAATTATGCCTCCTAATAAATCACGCAGAAACTCCTAAAAAACGGTAATAAATTCTAGTTATGGTGAAATAAACTTGGTTACTATTATAGCTGAGCTTCTACCCGCTTTCTGAGTTTCAGAGTCGCTAAATGTCTCGCTCAGTCAAGAGAGTGTCTTGGACGGGTGAAGTTGAAGGGACAAGTTGCCTCACCGATGTGCTCGACTTGTAAATGTTCATATAACATACCTTTATATGATCCGAATTGTATTACGCGCCTCCTCCTTTGATCAACTCGTAGTATCTCTACTTCACGCCAGTGTCACCACAACGTTTATAGATAGAAAAAAGAAAGGAAAAACCATGTTCATGGCGTTGTGTTCCAATCCCTCATTCTTTTATTTTGTGCCAAAAGTCACGCACGTATTTTCTTTTTTTGCAGAATATTATTTTGTGGTCCTCCTAATATTATATATTTTTAGTGATGGAAGACACAGAAAATAAAATATCTAAGAGGCTTAGGAAAATGGAAAAGGAAATGAGAAAACAGAGAAAGAAAATAAAGCGTCTGAAGAGACGCCGTAAGTTAACCTTTTATCTTACGTTTTTTCTTTTCTATTATGAAAAATTTTATTCAATTACAAGTTAATTGAGATAAATTCATGGACAAGTTCCAAGAACATTAGTAATGTTCTGTAATCGAAAATCTGTATAATTGTGGTCTAAATGCAAGGGGTGTCAAGTACACATGCCACAAAAAGTGACATTTGCATTTTATAAAATTTGGATTTAACCAAATACAAGTATTTGGTTTTATCTTTAGGAACAAGTTTTCCTAATAAAATGAAGAAATAAAATTTGGATTTAACCAAATACAAGTTATTTGGTTATATCTTTAGGAACAAGTTTTTTCCTAATAAAATGAAGAAATAAAAATGTCATGAGGGGCATTTGCAATTGTCTAATTTTGTTTTTCCGTTATATTTTCTTTTCCTACGATAGGTAGAGGACCCTCGCTATCAGATTCTGATAGTTCAAGGGGGAGAGAATCTTTCCACCGACCTCTATTTCCTTTGGAAAATTTATTATCAACAAGGAATTCGGTTTCTGGTTCCTTACAAGGACCAGAAATCTTACAGGATCAGCCAGTTGTAGAGGAGATTAGACCTGTGGAGGTCATTCAAGAACCTCAACTACAGGGTCCGGTGAAACAATCACTGGCTCCTGAATTACTGGAAGCTATAGGAAGGCGTTTGGATCCAGCAAGGACAATGGCATCTCCAATCCTTGATGATATTGCCATTAGATGGGCAGATATTCTCAGGCAGGGGCTTCCGGAAGAAGAAAAAATGGAGTTAACGAGGAAGTATCCGATACCAGAGAACTGCGTAACAATGGAGCCCCCAAAACTAAATCCACAAATACAAGCTACCCTGGTGGATCCTCTTATCTCAAGGGATAAAAAAATTGTTGAAAAACAACAGAAAATATCTGTTTGTTTGGCAGCATTGGGGCCAATGCTAGATGATGTACTGAAGGGTAACATTCCAAATAAGCTGTCGCTAATTACTTCCCTAAGTGATGTGAGTCGATTGTTAGTAGATTTACAACGAGATGAGTCTCAAACTAGACGTTTGCTCGTTGTAAGCAAATTAAATAACGCAATGAAGGATACATTGATATCGTCCAACCTGGATGAATGGCTTTTTGGCAAGGATCTCGAAGAGAGATTAAACGCAGCAAAGGTTTTGGAACGTTCATCCAAAAATTTGAAGCCAATTGCTAAGAGCACACCTCCTTCGAAGGGGCCAAAAAACTTGAAGGGCCCCCTTCGTTCCTCACACTATTACCGGATGGCGCGAGGGGGTGTTCATCGGAAGCCGGTCATTCAGGGTCGCACACAGAATGTGGACTACAAGAGCCTGAATTATCGCAGGTCAACCTTCACCAAGGATCAGAGCAACAGAACCAGAAGAATCTAACGGTGAGCTCTATAGGTGGACGTTTGAAACAGTTTTCTCTTATATGGCAGGAATTCTTTGAGGACAGAACAGTGTTAAGTTGGATTGAGGGTTATGAAATACCTGTTTCAAGTAGGGTGACTCAAACATGGATTCCAGAAGAACCCAGGTGGTCAAAACTCGAGGTAACTCAAATTATTGAGGAGATTAACAAACTTCTTTTAAAGGGTGCAATTCGTAAATGCCAGGAAGAACAGGGACAGTTTATTTCAAACATTTTTTTAATACCGAAACCAGATGGTTCTAGCCGTCTTATTTTAAATTTGAAAAAATTGAATGATTTTATTAAGACGGTTCATTTTAAATTAGAGGATATTCGAACAGCTAGGGATTTAATGCAAAAGAATTGTTTTATGGCTACTATTGATTTACAAGATGCATATCTTGTGGTGCCGATTGCTGAATCTTCCCGAAAATTATTAAGATTTAGATTTAAGAATCAGTTGTTTGAGTATGTCTGTTTACCTTTTGGTCTGAACACAGCTCCTTACGTTTTCACAAAAATTATGAAGCCTAGTATGGCTTGGTTGAGAGCTAGGGGTTTTGAATCTGTAATTTACATAGATGACATTTTTCTTTTAGGGAATTCGTTCGCGGAATGCATGAATAACGTCCTTCAGACTCGTAGGTTATTAGAAAAATTAGGTTTTGTTTTGAACATAGTTAAAAGTAAATTAGTACCAACTCAGAGTTGTAAATTCTTAGGGTTCATCCTTGATTAAAAAAAAATGAGAATCGAACTTAATACTGATAAAAGAGTAAACATAGTTAAATTAATTGACCGTTTTGAAAAGAGGTTAGAAGTTAGAATAGAGGAATTCGCTTCGTTAATAGGGACGTTAGGATCATGTTGTCAGGCAACTAAATACGGTTGGGTTCACATGAAAGATCTTGAACGGGAAAAATTTTTTGCTCTTAGAGATAGCGAATTTAATTGGAAGGCGTCGATAAAAATGTCCACAGGAGTACATGAGAATCTTTCCTGGTGGAAAACAAGGGTTATGACAACATTCAATCCTATCAGAAAACCGTCGTTCCAATTAGAAATTTTTTCGGATGTGTCCCGAACAGGATGGGGGGCGTACAGTAAGGGAGAAAGTATTCAGGGTTTTTGGAATGAGAAGGATCAACAATTACATATTAACAGTTTAGAACTCTTAGCTGCCTTTTTTGGACTTAAGTGTTTTGCAAAAGATTTAAGGGATTGTGATATTTTGCTTAGAATAGATAATACCACGGCTATTGCTTATATAAACCGCATGGGTGGTATTCGATACCAAAAGCTAAGCGAAATCGCCAAAGAAATTTGGGTTTGGTGTGAAAACCGTAATATATGGATTTTTGCATCTTACATCCAGTCAGAAGATAATGTAATCGCAGATTTCGAATCAAGACGTCTACAAACCCGAAACAGAGTTCGAATTAGATTCGGAAGCATTTAGAACAATATGTCACACCTTTGGAGAACCCGAAATCGATTTGTTTGCAAGCAGATCAAATTTCAAATGTCCGGTTTATGTATCATGGAAAAAGGATCCTGGTTCTATAGCTGTAGATGCTTTTACTATAGAATGGAATTCTTATTTCTTTTATGCTTTTCCTCCTTATTATTCCAAAGGTTTTGAAGAAGATTAATATGGAGGGATGTAGAGGTATTCTTGTGGTACCGAGTTGGCCTTCCCAGGCTTGGTACCCGAGAATTATGGCCATGTTTGAGTCACAACCTATTATATTCAAGCCTAGATTTAATTTACTGTCCTCTTCTAATAGAGAACCTCATCCGTTAGCATCCCAACTTTCCCTGGTAGCAGGAATCTTATCAGGGAAGCCTATACGCTGAAAGGAATGTCACTTGAGACAATTACAATTGCAATGGCATCGCTTAGTGATTCCTCGCTACGCCAATATAACGTGGCATTAAGAAAGTGGTGGCAATTTTGTCATTTGACAAACATAGACGTGTATAAGGCAAAAATAGAGGACGTCTTATGTTTTTTAACAAGGGAATACTGAATCTGCGGTGGCTTTGATTATTGGTCCAGATGTGGGACGAGATGATCGAATTAAAAGATTTTGTAAGGGCGTCTTTAATCTGCGTCCATCACAACCAAAGTATGATTTTACATGGGACCCAAAGATTGTACTAGATTTGGTATCGACCTGGTATCCGAATGACACGATACCCTTAAAACAACTTTCTTTAAAGGTGGTCTCGTTAATGGCTCTGACCACAGGACACAGATTACAAACTCTAACAAAGATTGACGTCAGGAATGTGTTGTTAAAGAAAAACACGTTGGAGATCATGATTCCCTCGCGTTTAAAGACTTCTAACCCCAGGAGGACACAACCGATTCTCAAATTTCATATATATGAAAAGGATCGTTCGGTTTGTGTAGTCTCAGCAATAGAGACATATATAGAAAGAACTAAGGTTTTGCGAGGGGATACACTGGATTTGTTTATTTCTTGGAAGAGTCCACACAAAGCAGTTTCCACGCAGACACTGAGTCGTTGGATCAAAACTGTTCTCCAAAAAAGTGGGTTGGACACGTCGATTTTCTCAGCCTACAGCACCCGTCATGCCGCAACATCTGCTGCGAAGAGAGTCGGTGTGAATATCGATGTGATAAAGAAAACAACAGGCTGGACACCGCAATCAAAGACTTTTGCGAAATTTTATAATCGTGATATAACAACCAAAGAAGATCTTTTTTCAAATGCTATACTTAATTTAAAATAAGCCAAAAATTAAGTTTTTGTTTTTTTTCTTCTTTTTGTTTTTTTGTTCTTAATTTTAATAAGCAAAATTAGGTTTTTGTTTTGTTTTTAATTTAATAATAAGCCAAAAATTAAATTTTTTGTTTTGTTGTATAACATGTTTTATTATTTGAGTAATTAAGATATTATTTTAGATTTCATTAAATCAAGAAGTTAAAGAAAGAAAATACGTATTTGTTTGTACATTGCCGTACATCTTTAAACACCTACGAGTTGATCAAAGGAGGAGGCGCGTAATACAATTGAACGATTAAACGAACTTACCTAAGTGAAGTTCTATCGTAATTGTATGAAACGCCTCCTCCTGAAGCAGGGCCGGCGTGACCGTTTGCGGGGCCGGGTTCAAAAATTTTGCGGGGCCTGAATACACATTCAAATCCTATACATAAATTTCACAATAAGGAATTATTTATTATAAGTACAAAGAATGTTACATATATTTTTTGTAAAATGAATATTAAATAATTTTTCTCGCTTTTTTCGCCGCAAATTCTGTGATGACGTCATCAAAAGTGATGGAATTTGCTATTTCGCTTTCTATTGAAAGAATAGCCAGAGATGTAAATCGTTCTTGGCTTATTGACGATCGCAGATAATTTTTGATTAGTTTCAACCGCGAGAAACTACGTTCAGCTGAAGCCACGGTTACTGGCGTAGTTAATGTTATCTGTAAGGCAATTAATAAATTTGGGTATGCTTCCGAAAGGTTGTTTTTTACAATGTATTTCATCGCATCTAGAGCCGAATAATTGGCTTGCATTATCGACCGGAACATCTTAAGCTCTTCAAACATTTCAGTTCCGTCGAGATCTCCTTCCAAATGTAAGTGAAGATCTTGACAACATTTTAATAAATATACGTCATCTAAATTCGCAATCTCATTCAAATATAGAAAACCAAAAATATTCTGGTGATTTGCATACAATTCAAATCTACTTTTAAATGACATTAACGCAGAATCTATTATTTTTAAAAAGTAATGTATACGGAAGTATTCTTCGTCGCTAATCGTCGACGATTCATCGTGTCCTTCGTAATCAAATAATTTCCGTTTTCCGCGCCTGTATGATGACTTGAAATCTGGCGCTATGTTTATTTCCTTTGCAACTTCATTTGCTGCGATCATGGCTTTGCTGAATCCTGCATTTCTGTATTCCGCAAAGAATACGTTCAGACCTTTTAGATGCTTCGTGGCCAAATCTATTTGCATCTTTTGATTTTGCAATACTTTGCTGACGATATTAATTTTTGATAATATTTCGTACCAAATGATGAGACTGATAATAAATTCAAATTCATTTATCTTTCGCACTGTAGACAAAATCTCAATTTTTATTTTATTGTCAGGTGCGTTGTTGGCAATTTCGTTCAAGGCATTTCGAAATTGGAGAACTTGAAAGCGAACAGCCTTTACACTATCAAGACGGCATTCCCACCTAGTTGCTGATAATGGTTTAGGTGTAATTTTTACATGTTTTTTTAAAACATCCCAACGCGATGTTGATGCTGCAAATATCGTATAAATCTTTTGTAAAACGCCAAAAAAATTTAGTGCTTGGGTTGATGATTTTGCTATATCTCCCACTAACAAATTCAAGTTGTGACTACCGCATGGTACATAAAACGCTTTATGATTTTCACGTAATATATTTGCTTGTAGTCCCTGATATATTCCCTTCATATTGGCACCGTTATCATATCCTTGTCCGCGACAGTCAGATATTTTTATTCCCAACTGATACAGAATAAGCATGATTGTCTCGGATAGTCCTTTTCCTGTTGTATTGTGAACTGTTTCAAATTTGATAAAACGTTCTTTGATTTCAACGTCATCGTTTGTTATATTCACATAACGAAGGACAACCGATAGTTGCTCTTGATGGCTCACATCTGGTGTACAATCCAATAAAATGGAATAGTATTTTGCTCTCTTTATTGCATCGATAATTACTCTTTGTACTTTATTTGCCATTGCACTTATTAATTTGTTTTGAATTGAATGAGATAAATAATGATGCCCTTTTATGGCTGTTTTGATTAAATGGACATTTAGAACAGAATCAAATTTTGCAATTAACTGTATTAAACCCAAAAAATTACCATTGTGCGGTGTGTACAATGTATCGGAACTTCCACGGAAAGCTAAATTATGTTGCGCCAAATATAAAATAATTGCAGTTATTCTTTGGAAAACTTGTTCGCATCGTGCCGTTTCAAGTTTTAAAAGTTCTTCAAACTCTTTATCAATTACATTGCCAGTGCGAAGATTTTGTTCAGTCTGAAGCCACTTGTTTATAGCTTGTAAATGCATCGCAGATCGTTCGTGCATTTTGATTCGCTGTGTTAAATGAGACCAATCGCAAAATCCATGTGCCCCCAATGAAACATCAGATGTTGAAAATAATTTACAAGCGAAACAGTACACCTTATCTTCAGGTTTAGAATAAATTAGCCATCTCCGTGCTATCCTTTGCCCATTCGCCAGTATTCTTGTAAAATATGTTGCAGAAAAACTCCTTTTATTTTCGTTCTTAGGGAAGTTAAAATGATTTACTTGTACAGGACCATGCCGAATTATTAAATTTACTGTTTGTTGTGTTCTTTCAATTGGCCACATGCTAGGATCTTCAATGTCGAAATTCCTATTTTCTACTGTTTGTACTTCATTTTCCATGTCTTCAATTTCTTTTTCTCGATGAGTTTCACAATCGCTCGTTTTCCTATTGTCTTCATTTTCGTCCATTTCAGTTTCATTGGTGTCTTTTTGTTTTTCCTTCACGGGTGTATTTAATTGTTGCTTTCCCTCTTCCAAAGGGATCTGATACATTACCGAATCTTCTTCACCTTCGTTTGGTTGTCTTGAATGACCAGTACTTTGAATTACGTATTTCATAATATTGTTTGCTTGCTGCTTGATATAATCATCTCGCTGCTTTTTCCTCTTTAGTTTTTCAGCCCCACTTATGTATTTCCTTCCACGATCTCTATCTCTGCTAGCCATAACGTTTCTTAAAAAAAAAACATATTTCTATATATAAAAGTTTATGTCTGTTACAAAAATGAATAAAACTACATGCCAAAAAAGAACAATTACAGCAAGATAGGATAAACTACATATTTCAATAGTTTGTACGTAGTTAAAACATTTCTATTTTATTACTTACTTTATCGAAATTTTCACAGTTGAGGCGAAATTAATTAATAATAACGAATTTGAATTCTCTACTAGTTGTATGTTTCGGATTTTATTTGTATCAGCGCGATACGTCTTTTCGACGCAATTTCAGTTAGGGTTGATTTTAAGTTAAAAGAGGAAAGATAATTGAAAAAAATACTTACCAGAAATCAAACGTTTTCAAAATGTATAACAGCAGGTGAGAAATAAAAATGTATATAACACGGATTATACCACAATATTACTTTCAAAAATATTCGTCGTCTTAAGCTCACGGAGACGCGGACGTAACGATCAGAGTCCTCGCTACGCGTCGAGAGATTGAATAACGCCCAACGTCGAAAACGGTAGCAATGGGATAGCCTGATGCGTCTTTGTTTAAAACGAATGAAACGCGATTTAAGATTTGGACAACGAACCGCAAGATGGCAATTGTCTTCAAAAAACAGAGACAAAAAATCTGAGACTCGAATATTCAATATAGTATACAGAGGGTCCTGCAAAATGTCTGATGAGTTTTTGTAGACCGCGGGGCCCTACAAAACGCGGGGCCGGGTTCCGCGAACGCGCTGAACCCGCCTCGCGCCGGCCCTGTCCTGAAGATCGGTCCCCCCCAAATAATTTCCCATTCTTAACCTAACAGTGAACCCATACAGGTACGGCAGTTTGGTCTTTAAAATAATGAGGGATTGGAACACAACGCCATGAACATGGTTTTTCCTTTCTTTTTTCTATCTATAAACGTTGTGGTGACACTGGCGTGAAGTAGTGATACTACGAGTTGATCAAAGGAGGAGGCGCTTCATACAATTACGATAGAACTTCACTTAGGTAAGTTCGTTTAATCGTTCAATTATATCGTGTTTACTATCATTTTAATTAGAAAAATGCCACAAATATATTGGTGAAATTCTCATACAAAAATAAGTAATAATAAAGAAGTTTTATATTGGGATTACATTGTGAGGACGCCGCGGGCCTTTGAACTGTGCCGGCGACTGCGACTCTCCGTGTCTCTTTCTTTCCCATACGCTGTGTTTCCTTGCGCACGAGCCTCCTACCCTCCATTACACACGTAAATATCATCGGAATTATATCATATTTGGTATCATTTTCATTAGAAAAATGCCAGGAATATGTTGGTGAAAGTTCCATAAAAAAATAATGAAAAATAAAGAAGTTTTGTCATCGGATTAGTAGTGGTGTCACACCGATATACCAGACCCTTATCTTGTTTACATTTCTCGGCGACCGAGGCTCCTCGAGGTTCCCATTCTATTTCTACGTTCGGCACAAGTCAAAGAATAGTTTCCCTCGCGCACAATTGTCCCTGTCCGGACCCGTGGTTTGGACATTTATCGATGAAATACTGTATATGCAATTTATTGCTTCGTCTGCAGGGATTGTAGGAGCTGCCGTCGCAGCGTCCGGGCAGCGGTGGCGTCGGTTCGCGCTGGGCCGCGTTCGGTCTAAACAGGTCGGAGACGGTACAATCAACGTTTCGGTACGGTTATCATAGCGATATGTTTCGGCGCTCGCGGCGGTCGGTTTGAGCGTTTACGCCCCGGGGGGGGGGGGGCGCGGTCGGCCGTGCCGGACGGACGGACCCGGACCGTATTGTCCTGCTGCGGGGAACGGCGCGGCGTCTCCGCGCTCCTACGGCAGCACCCGTAGGAGGGACAGAGATCGTACGCGCCCGCAAGCGCCCGGGGGATACGCACTCCCCGTTCCCGTTGGCGATCGACACAGCTCGAGACGTCGTCAGGAGGGATCAGCGGAAAGCCAGGATCGGCGTGCCGTGAATCGGTGCTCTGGTCCGTACGGGCCGAAGAGGCGGGGACTCCGTGGCTCTCCGTCGGGAGCGCCCGACAGAAGGGTCACGGTTTGCACGCGCTCGCCGCCCGCCCCGACGGTTCTCGTTTCGTTCCAGGACGGTGATGCCAACGACGGCCGGGAACGGACAAGGTTCGGGGTGTCTATTCTACGGGATCTCCCCTTAGTTCTCTGGCTTGGGACGCCGATACTCTTCCCCTGGAGCACCCGTAGAAAGGGTATCGTGCGTTCGCGTTCGGAAGCACCCGAATGTGCGAGCTCGTCACCGTAGCGAGGAACTGGAGCTACGCTGGTGGGAGAGTTCAAGTTCTGAGAAGAACTCCTGCGAACGAACTCTTCGAATCCGTAATTCGGTTTTTTTTTTAAACAGGATTAACCTGCATCTTTGAAGGTGAGGGTTTTACCTAAAAGCTCCTAGAGCGTAAGCTCTCTATCTTTTAGTCATAAAAGTAAGTTTGGTTTATGATTGTGGATTAATAGCAACGCTAGCATTAATATTATATAATAAGATTTGCAAAAAACTTATTGATTGCCCTTTTACTCTTTGAATCCACAATTCGTTTTTTTTTTTTTTTTTTTTTTATTATAACATAAGAAAGGCGGCCTGTACCTAGTGGCGTAAGTGCCACTTTACCAGGGTGGAAGAAAAAATTTTTTGTAGAAAGTGGTGTTACCTTAGTAAGTATATGAGTTGCAGTATAGCAAGCGAAAATAGGTGGGGAGTAAAATTTTCAAAATAGCTCCGAGAAGGATTCGCTTTTGGAGAGCGACAATAAAAAGCTGTTGAGAGGTAGGCTCGCAAGAGAGTAACAGCGGCAGTACGTGGGAAGTATTCCGACGTGTACTGGTATTATGTGTTTGTGTGAGACATAGTTTGCACACAAAGGTGTAAGAAGGAAAGTAATATAGGCGGGACGGTGCCGCTAGGCATGCCAGAGAAGGATAGAAGTTTAAGAGCATAGCCCATGCGGTATAAGCATGCAGGTAGGGCAAAAAGGGTCGGGCAGGAGTACCGAAGCGCAGTGTAAGTAGGAATGCCGTCGGGATAGCAAGCAGAATGGATCCTTGAGGGTCTCAAGGTGGACGGAGGTGGTAGTAATGCAGCGGAAACCTTTTCTTGATACGGTATGGTATCTGGTGAGGACCGTATTCTCCGGTGAGACGGACAAGCTGGTTCAGGTGCAGGTTAACCTTATATCTGTCAATAATATTTGAACAAAATTCCAAGAGACTTGGAATATTCAGGAGTTCATTTATTATGCAGGTGGGGGTGTATGTAGGGAAACCAGTGATGATCTTCAGAATGCGGGTCTGGGCACGGCTCGCAATTTTAAAATTGGAGGCCGAGGCGGCTGTCCACAGGTGCAGACCATACGTGAGGACTGAACGCAGGCAGACCTTGTATAAGGTTAATCTGAGACTACGGTTCAGAGGTGAAACTTGGGAAATCAGTCTATGGATGGCCCCAGCAGCAGAACGAGTTTTCGACACCCGGTCGAGAATAGCCTCCCACCAGGTAAGTTTGCTATCCATTACAATGCCCAGGTATTTAATTTTCTTTTCCCATGGAATGGCGACGTTTTTTACAGAAAGCTGCGGGGTGTCATTTAGCTTCCTCCGCATGGTAAAGAAGATTGCCTGGGTCTTGGCAGGGTTTACAATTAGCTTCCAGGTTTCGAAGAAGTTTATGACTTTATCAAGGTACCTTTGCAGGTTGCTCACAGCAATACGAGGGACCTTGTGAGGACAGAAGAGCAAGGTATCATCAGCGTACATGGCAAGTTGAGATCTGTCATCCTTGGGTATGTCATTTACATAGATGTTAAAAAGTACTGGGCCGAGGATAGAACCATGCGGGACGCCAGCAAGTATACCGTATGTTGGAGAGTCATAACCATTGACTGAGACAAATAGTTTCTTATCAGTAAGATAGTTCAATATGAACTTCTGCAGGAGCGGGTCGAGGCCTGCATTTCCCAATTTATAAATTAAAGCCCCATGCCAGACCGTATCAAAAGCCTTAGTGAGATCGAGGAAGACCGCCGGTACCGACCTTTTAACGTTTAGTTGGTGTGTGACCAGCTGGGAAAATCTTACCAGCTGGTGGGTAGTTGAATGCGCTGATCTGAACCCAAATTGGTCGATGAGAAAGTTCTTACTCCTAAGGAAATCCGAGAGAAGTCTAAGAATACATTTCTCCAGAAGTTTTCCCAGGGTCGGAAGCAGGCTAATCGGGCGATAGTTGTCTGGCGTTTTATGGTCTTTGCCTGGCTTAGGCATGGGTACGACCTTGGCCAATTTCCACTTATCGGGGAAGTAGGCCAGGTTGTAACAGGCAGAAAAGGTGTAATAAAGTTGGATAATTGTTTTGTGACCAGCATGCTTAAGCATTTGGGCTGTAATTTTATCGTAGCCAGGGACTTTATTATTTTGAAGTGTTTTGATGGCATAGGCAATTTCAGAGGGAGAGGCAAGAGTGCGTCTGAGAGAGAGATCTGTAGGGGAGCTCGAGACAAGCTGGCAATAGTCAGCAATGGTGACATCGAGCGGTGAGCCCGTGGAGACAGTTCCCGAGAAGGCACTGGCAAAAACTGCAGCGAAAATATTTGCCTTTTCTCTGTCGAGAATAATCGGAGAGGGGGAGGCAGAAGAAGTGAGCGGTGGGTACTTAGTACGTGTGCCCGTCAGTAGTTTGTAGCTTCGCCAGAAGGTAGGATCAGTTTTATCTACCTTAGCCAGGTTGCCTCTAAAAATCCCTTGCTTATATTTGCTCGCTCTTTTCCTAATTTCTTTAGTTAGTTGTTTAATGACATCAGTGAAGTAATCACAGCCCGTACGTTGGAGATCACGTCGGTGTTTTCTCCTGAGGCGAACGAGGGAGGTTAGTAGAGGATCGTCTGGAAGATAGGGACGCGAGGATTTTTCCTTAAAAATGGAGGACTTCCTAAGACAGGCGGTGAGAAAAGATTGGATGGTTCTGACTGAAGTGTCGATTTCGGCTTGGCTACTGAGATGACCAGTGATTTTCAGCTTGTTTGTAAGGGATTTATACTTCTCCCAGTCGTACGTTCTGAGAGTGCTAGGAGAGAACAGGGCAGCTTCTTTTGGATTCAGGAGAACCGGACTATGGTCAGATGGCAGTTGTTCGGCTAGCGTGCAGTCAAAGTCACACGGAATGTCGACAAGACACAGGTCAAGGTAGGAGACAGAATTTCTTCGTCGAAAAGTAGGAAGCTGCGGCGAAAAGATTCTGTACTTGGATTTAGTACTGTGCACGTGGAGGTTTCTACCAGTCTGATTTGTATAGGAGTTTCCCCAGGAGAAGTGCTTGGCATTGAAGTCACCGCCAATAATATAGGGGTATTTGAGACGGGAAAGTCGATCCAAAAAACCGGAAGTTAAGATTGTGCGTGGAGGTACGTATGTCGCCACCAGGGTGAGTGCAGGAGAAGTGAGCCTGATACATACGATGTCAATGCCATCGTATTGCGGGAAGTCGACGATGTTATAGTCGAGAGAAGTCTGTACGAGTAGTATGACACCTCCTCCTCGCCCAAGGGGACTGTCGCAAGGTCGGTCGGAACGAATGGTCTTGTAACCAGGCAAGTAGAAATTATGGTCTGGCCTAAGCCACGTCTCCGTAATAATCGCGATGTTAATGTTGTTTTGTTGCAGGTATAGTGCAATATCAGTCTGTTTAGACAGAATGGAGTTCACATTCCAGAGGAAAACTTTGGGGTATAACCCGCCTATGAAAGGGTTGCCGATACTTGCATGAAGGCAGCGAATTTTTCTGAGTCCGTCCTGCATAATTTTAACTTGGCTAGGAGTGTTTTAGCCGCGGCGAGGATTTTCTCTACGTTGCAAATAGCAGCAATTTCCCTAAAGGTTTGCATGGTTTCCTCAATCGGGGAAACCGATGGGTTGGTTGGCTGACCCTGGAGCCCAGGGCTGTTTAAGGTGGTATACTCGTTCCTGGATGGGAGAGAGGGTTTTTTCGGTGCAAGGGCACTGCTGTAGGAAACATTGGGCCGAAGCAGGGCAGTTTCAGCAGACCTATGGGGGCCTGCAGCCGAAATATATTGCTGCGGGTGGGCAGGCAGAGGATATCGCCTTGCCCGTTTTCCCAGGTAGTTCTCTAGAGCGGGGCACTTTGAGTAGTTGGCGGTATGATCGCCGCTACAATTTGCGCAGGTAGGTTTGGTAACTGTGGGCGTAGGACAGTCAGAAGTGAAATGCGGACCAGCGCATTTAACGCATTTGGGCTTATAGCCACAATTTAAGGAGGAGTGGCCAAAAGCCTGGCACTTGTAGCACTGAGAATAATTTGTTCGGGACAGAAATTTGTCCCAGTATACGCGCGTGTAGAAGAGATGCGCGACTTTCCTAACATTATTCAGGGTAACTCCGTTAGGGAAAGTTACTTTATAGACACAATATAGTGACTCTTTAGTACGCCTGCCACGAATGGGAAAACAGGAGACAGGATTTAAATCGTGAAGTTTCATCTCCTCGATTAGCTCATTAGTGTCCATGAGCGGAAGGCCTTTAAGGGTAGCGGAGAGGACTTTCTCTGCATTGATTGTGAAGGTATGGAAGGGAAGGTTCGCCTTCTCCAACTTTCCCCTGAGATCATGGAAATGTTCTAGCGAGTTCAGCTGGACTCGGACTCGCGTACCAAGAAATTTAAGTTTGAACTCGCGCCCGTATGACTCAGTCAGAGATTTAGTAAGGCGAGGCATATTGCCATCAAAGTTGGCAATGTATAGTGGAGGTGGTTTCGAGATAGCCTTCCTAGGCAAGGTTTCAGGAGACGAGACATCTTTATCAGTACCAGCTTTAAGATTCTGCTTATTCGATGTTGAAGGCGCTGCATCTCGCAGAGAAGGGCCGGCATGTCGAATATTTGCGGTAAAAGCGGGTAGATCATTCGAGGTTCCAGTGAACGAGCCAAGGACGTTGAATTTATTCGCTACCGAAACAGCGGGGATTGACCCGAGGTGAGTCACGTCCTGCATGTTTGGAAGTGAAACTATGTTTTCAGAAGACGAGCTGTCCGTACTAACTCTCTTTTGTTTTTTGGGCAGAGGTGAGAGTCGTGGCTGCGACTGTTTATGCGACAGCGTGCTGGAGGTCGCCGTTTCGGTTACGGTAGACGGCGAGTCAAACAAGATATGGGGGCTGGATTCAAAATCTATGATTAAATTTTGAGAAGAACCGTTATCAAAGATAGAGCTCTGCTGGGGAGGGTCACTAGCATCGAAGAAAACCGATGGCCCCGCTACCGGGCTTCCGGGTTCGCCAAGAGAGAAGTCGTCAAGCGCTGGGAGACAATTTCCAAAAGCGGAGCTCTGTTGTGAAACGTGCTCCGATATTAAGGGAGCATTGAACTGTACAACTGATGGTTCGGACGTGGAACGAACTAAAACTACAGGGTCAGCACTGTCCCTAGGCGCATTTAGGACCGTCTCCGATTGAGAAGTTTCCGGAGGCGGAACAGCGACATCGCGAAAGGATTTGGCATCCGTTTTGACCGAGCACGGAGGAACAGAAGTAGGAGAGTGCTTTCGCGACACAATTGCAACCCTTTCGACTTGGGCCGAGGCCGGAGTAACTAAGTTTGGCGAGAACTTGCGAATGACTCCACGGTTTTCCGTAAGGGGCCTTTTAAATTCAACCGCCTTGCGCCGCACATTGGGGCGCTTGTCTAAATTGAAAGAAGGGCGATTTGCCGCCAGTCACGCAGAAAAGAAGGGGCTTAGGCCCCGGAAAGACACGCAGAACACACCAGAAAACCACAGATTTACACACAGTAGAAGAAAAGTTAGATGTTAGAAATATAGAGAAGACTCATAAAGCCTGTGAAGAACAGAGAAACTGTAGAGAACAGAAAAGCAAGAGCACGGTAGAGACACGTCCGCTTGCGACGGACGCTAACAATCCTCGCACAATCTTAACCTCCGGTTTTTTGGATCGACTTTCCCGTCTCAAATACCCCTATGTTATCGGCGGTGACTTCAATGCTAAGCACTTCTCCTGGGGAAACTCCTATACAAACCAGAGTGGTAGAAACCTCCACGTGCACAGTACTAAATCCAAGTACAGAATCTTTTCGCCGCAGCTTCCTACTTTTCGACGAGGAAATTCTGTCTCCTACCTTGACCTGTTTCTTGTCGACATCCCGTGTGACTTTGATTGCACGCTAGCCGAACAACTGCCATCTGACCATAGTCCGGTTCTTCTGAATCCAAAAGAAGCTGCCCTGTTCTCTCCTAGCACTCTCAGAACGTACGACTGGGAGAAGTATAAATCCCTTACAAACAAGCTGAAAATCACTGGTCACCTCAGTAGCCAAGCCGAAATCGACACTTCAGTCAGAACCATCCAATCTTTTCTCACTGCCTGTCTTAGGAAGTCCTCCATTTTTAAGGAAAAATCCTCGCGTCCCTATCTTCCAGACGATCCTATACTAACCTCCCTCATTCGCCTCAGGAGAAAACACCGACGTGATCTCCAACGTACGGGCTGTGATTTCTTCACTGTTGTCATTAGACAACTAACTAAAGAAATTAGAAAAAGAGCAAGTAAATATAAGCAGGAGATTTTTAGAGGCAACCTGGCTAAGGTAGATAAAACCGATCCTACCTTCTGGCGAAGCTACAAACTACTGACGGGCACACGTACTAAGTACCCACCGCTCACTTCTTCTGCCTCCCCCTCTCCGATTATTCTCGACAGAGAAAAGGCAAATATTTTCGCTGCAGATTTTGCCAGTGCCTTCTCGGGAACTGTCTCCACGGGCTCACCGCTCGATGTCACCATTGCTAACTATTGCCAGCTTGTCTCGAGCTCCCCTACAGATCTCTCTCTAAGACGCACTTTTGCCTCTCCCTCTGAAATTGTCGGTGCCATCAAAACACTTCAAAATAATAAAGCCCCTGGCTACGATAAAATTACAGCCCAAATGCTTAAGCATGCTGGTCACAAAACAATTATCCAACTTTATTACACCTTTTCTGCCTGTTACAACCTGGCCTACTTCCCCGACAAGTGGAAATTGGCCAAGGTTGTACCCATACCTAAGCCATGCAAAGACCATAAAACGCCAGACAACTATCGCCCGATTAGCTTGCTTCCGACCCTGGGAAAACTTCTGGAGAAATGTATCCTCAGACTTCTCTCGGATTTCCTAAGAAGTAAGAACTTTCTTATCGACCAACAATTTGGGTTCAGGTCAGCTCACTCAACTACCCACCAGCTGGTAAGATTTTCCCAGCTGGTCACACACCAACTAAATGTTAAAAAGTCGGTACCCGCGGTCTTCCTCGATCTCACTAAGGCTTTTGATACGGTCGGGCATGGGGCTTTAATTTATAAATTGGGAAACGCAGGCCTTGACCTGCTCCTGCAGAAGTTCATATTGAACTATCTTACTGATAGGAAACTATTTGTCTCAGTCAATGGTTATGACTCTCCAACACACGGTATACTTGCTGGCGTCCCGCAGGGCTCTATCCTCGGCCCAGTACTTTTTAACATTTATGTAAATGACATACCCAAGGATGACAGATCTCAACTTGCCATGTACGCTGATGATACCTTGCTCTTCTGTCCTCACAAGGTCCCTCATATTGCTGTGAGCAACCTGCAAAGGTACCTTGATAAAGTCATAAACTTCTTCGAAACCTGGAAGCTAATTGTAAACCCTGCCAAGACCCAGGCAATCTTCTTTACCATGCGGAGGAAGCTAAATGACACCCCGCAGCTTTCTGTAAAAAACGTTGCCATTCCATGGGAAAAGAAAATTAAATACCTGGGCATTGTAATGGATAGCAAACTTACCTGGGGGGAGGCTATTCTCGACCGGGTGTCGAAAACTCGTTCTGCTGCTGGGGCCATCCATAGACTGATTTCCCAAGTTTCACCTCTGAACCGTAGTCTCAGATTAACCTTATACAAGGTCTGCCTGCGTTCAGTCCTCACGTATGGTCTGCACCTGTGGACAGCCGCCTCGGCCTCCAATTTTAAAATTGCGAGCCGTGCCCAGACCCGCATTCTGAAGATCATCACTGGTTTCCCTACATACACCCCCACCTGCATAATAAATGAACTCCTGAATATTCCAAGTCTCTTGGAATTTTGTTCAAATATTATTGACAGATATAAGGTTAACCTGCACCTGAACCAGCTTGTCCGTCTCACCGGAGAATACGGTCCTCACCAGGTACCATACCGTATCAAGAAAAGGTTTCCGCTGCATTACTACCACCTCCGTCCACCTTGAGACCCTCAAGGATCCATTCTGCTTGCTATCCCGACGGCATTCCTGCTTACACTGCGCTTCGGTACTCCTGCCCGACCCTTTTTGCCCTACCTGCATGCTTATACCGCATGGGCTATGCTCTTAAACTTCTATCCTTCTCTGGCATGCCTAGCGGCACCGTCCCGCCTATATTACTTTCCTTCTTACACCTTTGTGTGCAAATTATGTCTCATACAAACACATAATACTAGTGCACGTCGGAATACTTCCGACGTGCTGCCGCTGTTACTCTCTTGCGAGCCTACCTCTCAACAGCTCTTTTATTGTCGCTCTCCTAAAGCGAATCCTTCTCGGAGCTATTTTGAAAATTTTACTCCCCACCTATTTTCGCTTGCTATACTGCAACTCATATCCTTACTAAGGTAACACCACTTCTTCAACAAATTTTTCTTCCACCCTGGTAAAGTGGCACTTATGCCACTAGGTACAGGCCGCCTTTCTTATGTTAAAAAAAAAAAAAAAAAAAAAAAAAAACCGGCGCCGCGCTCTGATTGGTGCGTGCCCGGGTTCGGCCGTGATTGGCGCGTGCATTGCACGCGTTAGTCTATAAATATGGCCCGTGCTCGGTTGCCTCGGTTTATTCGCCGCCGTGCTTCGCAACAGGTCGCCTCGTTGCATCTTTAATTTTATTCGTTTCTCGAACGTTAGGTATCCGAACTACTATCGCTTCTTTCCATTCATTCGGGAACATTCCTTCTTCGAGTGACTTATTTATTATACAGGGTGCGGCACCTAAAACAGGTCACCTGAATAACTCGCTTGCTTTTGAAGATAGAAAAAAAAGGATCAGACCAAACTTACTTGATATCGAGGAGCTCGTAATCTGATGTCATTAATTTTTTTATAGGTGGAGACGTCAAGGAGATATAAAGGTCAACTCTGTTTTTTTAAATGGAACGGTGTGGTTTTTTATTTACATTCTGATAGTGTATTTCAAGACGAATACAATGACCTATTATGAAGGTCATTCAATGTCACGCAAGGTCAACTGCAATAGAAAAAAAAATGTCTCAAAGCACTCTTCGAACACTACGACGATTTACATGTAACATGTTATGTACGTATTCACTGCTACTTCAAGTGTTCAAAATCTCTTTTTATACGTTCTTGCATATCAATTGTGGTTGTTGGTTTTTGCGGTACACTTGTTCCTTCAATTTTCCCCACAAATAAAAATCTAGCGGTGTCAGGTCTGGGGAACGTGCTGGCCATTTATTACTTCCTGATCGACCAATCCAACGACCTTCAAATGTCCTGTTCAGTAATTCTGTAACATTTCGAGCTGAATGAGCAGGACATCCGTCTTGTTGGAACCACATGGACTGTCGCATGTCCAGTGAAATGTCCTCTACCAATTCTGGCAAAACGTCTTTTAAGATTCTCTCGTATTTATGACTATTTAGCGTGCCATTAATGAAATATGGACCAATTATTTTATTATGAAGAAGGCCGCACCAGACGTTGACAGACCAAGGTCTCTGTTTGTCCACTTCTCGTAGCCATCGTGGATTATCTACTGACCAGTAATGCATATTGTGACAGTTAACTTGTCCGTGGTTTGTAAATGTGGCCTCATCCGTAAACAGAATTTTATTCAAGAACATTTGATCGTCTTGCAGTTTCCGTAGGCCCCATTCGCAAAACTGTAAACGTTTTTGAAAATCATTTTCACTTCATTGTTGATGTAGTGAAATGTGGAATGGGTGAAATTTGTTAACCATAAGTATTCGCAAAACACTTCGTTGACTGATGCCACTCTCGCGTTCAAGTTGCCTCGTACCAACATGTGGATTTTGTATTACACTTGCTAAAATGTTTATCGTGTTTCCATCATCAGTTGCTTTTTTGGCTCGACTGCGTTTTTTCTTATCCACATTTCCAGTTTCTCGAAACTTTTTTATAATGTTTGCAAAGACAGAAAGTGAAGGACTATTACGGTCGGTAAATCTTTCACCATACACGCGTACCGCTTTCCTCATAATTCTATGACATTCACCATAAATGATAACCATTTCCACTTTCTCTGCTATTGTGTAACGCATTCTTGAAAATTGAACACTCAGATTGAATATTTCGAAGACGTACTCTAGTCGGTAGTCAAACTACTAATAACATTTCTGGATACAGGTAAGCATACAATGTGATGGTATGTTTATTTATGTTCTGCGACCCTTACCAATACTTAGAAGAGCAGTATGCCAACAACCAGAGAAGACACAAAAGTATTTGAAGAGTGCTTTGAGACATTTTATTTTCTATTACAGTTGACCTTGCGTGACCTTGAATGACCTTCATAATAGGTCATTGTATTCGTCTTGAAATACACTATCAGAATGTAAAAACCATACCGTTCCATTTAAAAAAAACAGAGTTGACCTTCATATCTCCTTGACGTCTCCATCTATAAAAAAATTAATGACATCAGATTACGAGCCCCTCGATATCAAGTAAGTTTGGTCTGATCCTTTTTTTTTCTATCTTCAAAAGCAAGCGAGTTATTCAGGTGACCTGTTTTAGGTGCCGCACCCTGTATATACAGGGTGTCCCAAAAGTATTTCAACTCCGGGAAAAGGGAGGTTCCTGAGGTCATTTCGAGCGCCATTTTCCTTTTGCAAAATGTTGTCCGCGGCTTTGTTTAGGAGTTATTAACGAAAAACACGGACCAATCAGAGCGCGAGCTCGACGCTCGCTGGCACGTTCAGCGCGGCAAGCCGGCAGGCGGTAACTCCTAACTCCTAAACAAAGCCGCGGACAACATTTTGCAAAAGGAAAATGGCGCTTGAAATGACCTCAGGAACCTCCCATTTCCCGGAGTTGAAATACTTTTGGGACACCCTGTATGTACTTATCAGACAGAGCACTTCTTTATGAACCGGCAAGTAAAGCGTACCGAATTGAAAAAAAGGTTTTCCGCGGTGTACCACAGGGATCGATTCTTGATCCAATACTTTGGAACATCGTTTATGATGAAATTTTCGAGCTAAAAACACCGCAAAATGCTAACATTATTGCATACGCAGATGACGTTGATATTACAAGAATTCAGTACCGAGCTGAATAGAATATGGAAATAGCAAGCAACTCCATCTCGCGCAATTGCCTAATAGCGTGTTAATCAATGTTACCAAACTTCTTTTCTGCACAGAGGTTGGTAACACTTCCTTTCTGGTTACTTCTGAGGGTATACTTCCCCCTTAAGGGTGCGCAGGAGCCAATCTGGTGACTCTATAGGCGTAGAGGTTGTCATTCTATGTATTTAATAACTTTGTGCGACATCCTTGTCTTTCCTACAGAGCTGAGACAGAGAGGGAGATATGTCACTCACAGGAGAGACAAAGACAGAGTAACCGCGAGGCTTGATTTTTCGATGAAGCCCAACCAATGTTTTGAAGCGAAGAAGCAATATTTTCTCACGTTTCTTTTTTTAAAATATTCTTTGTTCTATTTCGGGTAACTGTACAGAGCCCTTTTTTGCAATTTGGCTCTTGAAACTTTATAAATAATAAAAGTGTACGTTTTTATAGAAGAAATTTTTTTCTGTACACTTTTTCCAAAAAAGGGCTCTGTACGGTTACCCGAAATAGAACAAAGAATTTTTCAACACAAAAAAATCAAGCCGTGCGGTTACTCCAGGTTACTCTGTCTTTGTCTCTCCTGCGAGTGACAGACTCCCTCTCTGTCACAGCTCTGTAGGAGAGACAAAGATATCTCTATCCTTGTCCTAGTTTATTTTTAGTTCACCTCTACGCCGATAGAGGCACCAAATGCCCCCACATTGGCTCCCACGCACTCTTAACGAAACAAATGTAAATGACCATACTTACCTTCCACAAGACACTGAACCCATCGAAGACAGCAGCAACAACGACAACGCCGAAGTAATTCAACTCGACACCACGATAACACCAAACACGCTGAAAATCGAGAGAAAGAAAGCTAGAAACAATTACAGAATTAACACTATCAATAAGCTACAAAACAAATGGACTTCTGAGTATCAGAATAAATTACTCTATCGCTAGATTCCTGTAGTAAAAAAATGGCACCTCAAGAACAAAACCAATATAAATCATTACACGGTAGAATTATTGACAGGCCACAGTATTTTTGCCACCTACCTGCACAAAATTAAGAAATTCAACAGCAATTTATGCTGGTACGGATGCGAAGTCAATCCAATGCAATAAATAAATGGACCCTGGAACGTGAAGCTTACTGTAACAAACATAACATTCAGAAACAATACAGCATGGAGAAATTCTCAATCGCAATATATAACAGTGATGAGGCCTGGGACGATTTTCAAACTCTGGCCTCAACAATAATGAAGGACAAATAGAACACGGAAAATACAAGACAAAAGGAAGAAAGACAAAGAAGTGCGCAACAACAACCAGGGAGCAGAAGTAATATAATGAATCACACTTAAAACTTTTAACCAAATAAGCTACTGCACGTAAAGATAACCTACAAACCAGCATAAAACATAAAAATACAAAACTATTCAACAAACTAAATTAGATATAATTAACCAGATATTGAAATAGAACAAGACAAACAACTTCACCAACAGTACAGGGCAACACAAACGAAATACCACGGAAAAAAAACACAGACACAAACATAAGTCATGGAATCTTCCAACAAACACATACAGAACCCACCTCACAATAACAGGAAACAAGCACTAATACACACTATAAATCACAAATCATTCAAGGTCTAATAATAAAGATTATAACACAGATTTTACAGTAAAATTTATTATAAATACGAAGGAAAACATCACGACCGAAAACTTCCAAACACGAACAGCGAACACAGATCGGTATGCAGAAGACACGTGAACACAGATGCACAATGTAGAAACATCTAACCCACCAAAATACACAGGGAAACAAGCACAATCACATACAACTGAAAAATAATCTCGGACAAGGCATGTAACGTAATTCACAGGGAAGTTAAGAGTTATCTGAAGTAAAGTCCCACGACGTTCCGATTAATTCTTCCGATTACTAGAGGCGCAAGTGGAGGGTGATCGTTTAGCGGGTAGTCTCGGCTTGCACAACACCTCTGGTAATTCGGGGGTGTTCACCGAGGAGTCCCGCACTTACCCGGGGTTGCGATGATCCCGGGTGGTAGTGCGTAAATGCATTTAAACACCCTCCACTCTAAACAATAAAAAAAAAGGCCGGCCGTTTAAGGCAAGCCCCCCGTTCCGGTAAAACATGACCACCGGTTTACGGGATAGTGTTTCCGCTGCCTGGCAGTTGGTCATGTCAGGCAGCGGTGCACTAGCACTGTTGACCGTAGCGGCCAGTGCTATAGATGTGGAGCGGATCGATATGCACCGAGTTGGATGGCCTTCCGGGCACAAGGCGGGAGGTGCTTTTTGCCCCCCGGCCCCGAAGAGGAACCGGAAACCTGGGGGGGAGGGGACCCCCAGTAAGCCGGCAGCAGAGGGGAGGAGTGCGGAAGTTGCTGCACCCTCCCCACTAGTCGAGGGGGTGATGGAGGTGGACGCCCCGCCTCCACCGCCCGGCTCAATGGAGATGGCAGAGCCAGGAACATCGATGGTCCATTAATGCCCCAGATGCTCCTGGCTCTTCTGGCCAACCTGAACCACTCGTGCGGGGCCCAGAACCTGTTAGTCCGAGTCCGGGGCTGATTTTCATCAGTATAATCTTCCAAGAGCCTTCCAAGAGCCTTCCAAACCCATAGGGCGAGGAAAGGAAGAAGAAAAGGAGCTAGAGTAGGAAGGCTAAAGAAGAAGAACGGAAATCCGGAAGTGACTTTGAGCAGAAAAGAAGGTTTAAGTGAGTAGGAACTATGGGGAATAGGAAGCTTCTACTGAAGTAGAAATATTATGAGAAAAGAAGTTTGAATTAAGTTAGAAGTTTCAAAGGAATAAGTAACGGTATTTAAAAAAGAAAATTTGATTAATAAGAAGGTTGATAATTGAAAACTTCAAGTCTGAGAAGAAATTTCAACTGTTTTGACCTGCGCGGTAGGCTGTTACAGTTGAAACTGTAAAAAACAGCAACTGAGCTGTTTTCTAACATAGAGGTCATAGAAGGGTAACAAAGACTGTTTTAGATTCACGGTCGTTACCAAGCTTGGAACGATACCGAGACTCTAAGGTAAAAAGAACGTATAGAAATAAGACTGTAATGAGTCGACGAGACGAATACGTAAGGCTACGGAAGGCTGAACAAAGCGAAATCGAATGTCGTGTAAGCGTGTCAATAGATGAACTGAACGATCAGCTGGGCGCGTCGATCCATCGCGACCGTCCCCCCGCCGCGCCCGCGAGATTCGAGCTGCTCGATCCACCCGAAGAGCTCGCGGGGAGCGGGGAACGGTGCGGGGACGACGGCGCTCCGAACTGATCGCTAGTTCGTAGTCGAGTTTATTGGACATGTTTAACAATATACAATGTACACACAATTAACAATAAAGAATAAATATGACTATTAAAACATATTCTGCGAATCGTCAACATGCCGCCCGCCTCGGCGTGATGGATCACGCCGAAATGGTCGTCGTTGATACCGGTGTTTTCGCCGCGCAGGTATGCGGCGTGACGTCATGGGGGGGGGGGGGGCCGAAATCATCTGCTTCGGTGAATGATGCTTCGTGGCAATCAGTCGTAATAAGCCGCCCGCCATGACAACATCGTAGAGTGTCGTCGTAGATGTTACGGGGATCCGTTCGCGTCTGAATTTTCGTGAACGGGTAGAGGAACGATTTTGGCGATGGCTCTCCGGAACGTCCTGGACCCCGATCGTAAGACCACCACGCGTACGAGGCCGTCCGTCCCGTGGATGACGTCCTCAACCCGTGCTAACGGCCAGCGCGTCGGTGGAGAAAGCTCGTCCTTCAGCAGGACGATCGTGCCGACGCGTAGATTTTCCCGTTGACTTGGCCATTTTGTACGCTGTTGGAGTGTGTGCACGTACTCCTTGCTCCATCTGCGCCAGAAATTGTCATACATATTTGTAATTAAACGCCAACGCGACGTGAGTGTACATGTGACGTCGTCGGATGGTGGTTCAGGTGGGGAGTGTAGTGGTTCCCCCACAAGGAAGTGACCCGGGGTGAGAGGGGTGCAGTCTTGTGGATCTTCGGACAGTGCGGTCAATGGTCTGGAGTTGAGACACGCCTCAATCCGACTCAGCAGGGTGGCCATCTCCTCGTAGGTGAGTGTGGCATCGCCTATTACCCTTTTCAAGTGCATTTTCATGCTCTTTACCGCGGCTTCCCACAGGCCTCCCATGTGCGGCGAGTACGGGGGAATGAACGTCCACTCAGTTCCAGAATTTGCCAGTTCCTCGGCGACTGAGGAGTAGAATTGCGAGGCCGCGCTGAACATCTGTTGCAGTATCGAGTCGGCGCCCGTGAACGTTGTACCATTGTCACTGTAAAGGCGTTGACAGTGACCGCGTCTCGCCGTGAACCTGTGGAAAGCCGAAATAAAGGTATGAGAAGTGAGATCACTTACAGCGTCCAAGTGTACGGCCTTGGTGGCCAGGCACACGAAGACTACTATATATCCCTTATAGCTCTTGTGTCCTCTGCCTTTAGCGGTACGGAGCGGAATCGGACCGGCGTAGTCGACCCCGGTGTGCGAGAAGGGTTTCGAAGGGGTCACCCTGGCTGGTGGAAGACTCCCCATCTGTTGGCGTCCCGTAACCGCTCGCATCCTCGCGCATGTGACGCACTCGTTCAGGATTTGTTTCACTCGAGGTCGTCGTCGAGGGATCCAAAACGATCGATGAATCCAGGTCATCGTGGCGTTGACCCCACCGTGAAGCGTCTTCAGATGGGCATCTCGGATCACTAGCGTAGCCAGGTGCGAATTCCGGTCCAGGATGATGGGATGACGACGGGGCTCCGGCAGTTCGGAGTGTTGGAGGCGGCCGCCCACCCTGAGGGTTCCGTTGACGTCAACGAACGGCGCCAGTGCCTTGAGGGACGATGAACAGGGCACAGCGTTCCCGTGCCGAAGAGCGTCTAGTTCGCTTCGAAACGATCTCTGTTGTTCGGATCGTACCGCAGTCTGGAGCGCCTCTTGTAATTCGGACGTCGACAGGGGACCCGTCGTTCGGTCAGTCGAGGTCCGAACGTTAGCTGCGAAACGTCGTATGTACGCGGTGGTCCTGATCAGCCGAGACAGCGACGAGAAGCGCTCAGAGTACGCTACCGAATCCGGAACTTGTACCAACGCCACGGAGACTGGTCGTTCCTCTGGCGTTCGCCCTTGAACGGAACTCGCCGCTGTGGTCGGCCAGTCGGACGGTTGCAACTGGAGCCAGGAGGGCCCGTTCCACCAGAGGGTGACAGCGCGGAGTTCGCCGGCTGAGATTCCTCTCGTCGCCAAGTCTGCTGGATTGTCTTCCGTGCCGACGTGTCTCCATGACGCTCCGGGCAGAAGAGTTTGTAGTTCGGCTACTCGGTGAGCGACGAACGTCTTCCACCTTGACGGATGCGACCGGATCCAGGCTAGTGCGACCGTTGAGTCAGTCCAGCAATGCACTGTCGTGCCTCCGAGATCCAGAGATGCAATTAACGACGCCAGGAGTCGAGCGAGAAGCACGGCCCCGCACAGCTCTAGTCGTGGTATGCTCTGCGTCTTGACTGGACTGACCCGAGAATTTCCCAGCAGCAGGGATGTCGTCGTTCCGGACGTTCGACGGACGGTGATGTACACGGCGGCGGCGTAGGCGCGTTCGGAGGCGTCGCAGAAGCCGTGAAGTTCCACCTCACAGTTGTCCGGAGAATACTGGGTCCACCTTGGAATCGAGACTTCTGTCAGCTGGCTGAGCTCTCCTCTGAAGCCGGCCCAGCGATGACCCAGAGCTGGTTCCACGGCCTCGTCCCAAGTTACTCCCGCCAACCAGAGATCCTGCATGAGAATTTTTGCGCGAATTAAGACAGGTGCCAGCCATCCCAACGGATCAAATAAGCGGGCGATCTCGGAAAGGATCGTCCTCTTCGTCCGTCGACTGAAGCCCCCGCACGGACAGCGAGTCGCTTCGCGTCTCCCACTGGAGTCCGAGTGCTCCATGGACCTCTTCGCCCTGAAACGTCTTCAGCGCCTCATCCGTCGAACGAAGTTCGGGAGTCGAACTGGCCCACTTGTCCAGCGGGAACCCTGCCGATTCAAGGATGTCGGTCAGCTGTCGACGAACTTCCCACGCCTGGTGGAGACTGTCTGCGCCGGCCAACACATCGTCGACGTAAGAATGACGTCGTAGAGCCCTGGCGCCCAACGGAAATCGGCACTCCTCATCCGACGCCAATTGTTGCAGCACCCTATGCGCGAGGTACGGAGCAGGTGCGGTTCCATACGTCACCGTGGTCAACCTGTAATCAGAGACCGCTTGAGAGGAGTCGTCTCGCCACACAATCCGGAGCCAATCTTGATCTTCAGGGTGGATTTGGATCTGTCGGAACATCTTGACGATGTCCGTCGAGAATGCCACCCTGAAGAGGCGCCAACGCGTGATGATCGCCCAGAGATCGCTCTGCAGTTTCGGTCCCGCCAACAGTTCGTCGTTGAGGGAGCGACCTGCGGTTGACGCAGCTGAGGCGTTGAAAACCACCCGATCTTCCACCTCCCATCGGTCTCCTTCCAAACTGCGTGATGCGGAATATAGGATCCCGGATCTCGTTCCTGAAGAGGGGTTTGTGCGGGAGTCATGTGTCCGAGCCGACGGTACTCCTGCATGAACTCCACGTAGCTGCTCCGCAACTGATGGTCTCGGGCTCGCTTGGACTCGGCGCTGAGCAGCATCCCGAATGCGGCCACTCTCGGCCTGCCTGTCGGTGGTCGCTCCTCCCCCCTAAAAGGTAACCTGACAACATACCTCCCTTTAGTGTCTCGAAAGGTAGTTTTTTGAAACAGAGTTTCGCATTGTAGGTCCTCCGGGAGAGCGGCAGCGACGACGGTACCTCCTCGATTTCCCAAAATCGTCGAAGGTCTGGAAGGGGTTCCTGGCAGCTGACCTGGTGGATGCGCGTCCTTCTTGATGACGACTGCTCCTCGCCAACCGGACCGATCAGTGTCCAGCCGAACGGCGTTTGCATGGCGACCGGTGTTCCGGCCGGACCGATCTTCTTCTCCCGGAATAGGAGTCCGCAGACGTCGGCACCGAGAAGCACATCTACATGCGCAGGTTCAGCGAAGTCCGGATCGGCCAATGGTAGTCCTTGGAGATGGGGCCAGTCCTGCAGCACCATCGACTTCGACGGCGTAGGGGCGACTAGTGCGGTTATCACCAGAGCCGCCAAGTTGATCTGGAACTCAGGTTCGATCGGGGACCGTAAGCTTACCTGGACCTCTGCCCGGGCCGTCCCCACGTGACTACCCTGGTATCCTGTCAGCGACACCTGCACCGCCCGTTTCCGCAGCCGAAGAGTTTGTGCGGCCCACTCGCTGAGGAAAGACGACTCCGACCCGGAGTCCAAGAGGGCTCGTACGAGCAAGGTCCTTCCATTTGGAGCCTCCAGCTTGACTCTCGCTGTGGCGAGCAGTATCCCCTGAAGGGTCCTCACTGCATGGACAGCCGTGTTGTCGGACGAATCCGGAGCGGTACCTTCCTTGAGGGCGTCGTGCAGCGTCGTGTGATGCGGTTGACCGCAAACCCAGCATCGGTAGGCAGAGGTACATTGCGACAGCCGATGTCGGGGCGCGAGGTAGGAGAGGCAGAGTCCCTTGCTGGCTACTTGATCCCGTCGTTTCGTGGCTGGTAACTCTTGGTACCTTTTGCAGGACCCCAGTGCATGAGTTCCAGCGCAGAGCAGACACTTGCGACCGCCCTTCGCCTTCGAAGTCGATTCCTCGACGTTCACCGCCAACAGCTGACGGCTGGCTGGGGAAGCACCGCCACGAATTGAAACCCCGTCGGCTTTCGAGGTCTTGGGCGTCTCCAAACCCTGCATGGACGTGAGAGAGTGAGAGCGGTTCTCGAGGAAGTCTTCCAGCACGTCCAGTTGTGGAATAGCGGTAGGATCGGCAAGGGTGGCCTCCCACGCTAATCTGGTCGTCTCGTCCAGCTTTTCGGTCAGCAAAAAAACGAACCACTCGTCCCACTCCTGGACGGGTTTTCCGAGCGCCTCGAACGACTGCTGCGACTGTCGAAAATCGTCAATGAGCCGCTTATATTCAGTCGGTGACGGCTTCGAGATCGACGGACAGTTGATTAACCGTCGCATGTGCGTCGCCGAGAGCACGCGCGGGTTTCCAAACCGTCGCTCCAACGATTGCCAGGCACCGTCGTAATTGCCTTCCGTAATCGGCGTTCGAATGAGCATCTTTGCCACATCTCCGGTCAGGCACGCCTTCAGGTAACTGAGTTTGGAGACCTTCGACAGACGCTGCTTGTTATGTACCGTTGCCTTGAATTGGTCGCGGAAACTCTCCCATAACAAAATGTCGCCGGAAAAGGTCGGCAGAAGAAGCTTCGGCAGCTTCGCCTCCGCATCCTGATCCGCATCTGCATTCCTCTCTGGCTTCTGGACAACCGCGGGCACCGGAGTCAATTTTTTGATCCAGGCTTGGATTGCGAGCACCTGATTGTCGTACTCGATTTCAATGTCGTCGAAAAACACGGGATCATACGACTCCAGGGAGGACATCTTGCTGCGCAGACCTCTGAATTCCTTCCAGTAGTCATGCAATCTGGCCAACTTAATTTGCAGCATTTCAATGGACACGTTATCCTTCCCTGACTTTTTTAAATTTGGAAGGATTCGGGAAATGAGACGTCCCAAGTCCTTCTGTTCGGCGACGAGCTTCTTCAAGTCAGTCGACATGGTAGAGCGAGTGAAATGTCAGCACCGTTGAATTTAAACGACGGCAAAACAACACCAACAACAGCACTGTTCGCGAACGTTAAGAAGCGAGGTCACACGCACCTGTTTTGACCGCGCGCGTTCGGCGAGGACAAAGAAGACCGTTAGAGCGTTCAAAAGGACGTAACCGTTGGAGGTCTACGCTAGACTCCAAATCGGTTAAAAAGCGGTATTTCGGAAGCGCGGTCGGCTGAAGAGTTGCGGATCCCTTTTCCTCTCGACGCTGCACTTTCAAATAGACGGAACTCGGACACGTTATCGAAACGGCACGCTCGAGGGTCGAGATCCCTTGTCTCCGCGCGTATGATCGACGAACGTGAACGAACTATTATCCGGCTCGAAGGACCAATGTTTTAGATTCACGGTCGTTACTAAGCTTGGAACGATACCGAGACTCTAAGGTAAAAAGAACGTATAGAAATAAGACTGTAATGAGTCGACGAGACGAATACGTAAGGCTACGGAAGGCTGAACAATGCGAAATCGAATGTCGTGTAAGCGTGTCAATAGACGAACTGAACGATCAGCTGGGCGCGTCGATCCATCGCGACCGTCCCCCCGCCGCGCCCGCGAGATTCGAGCTGCTCGATCCACCCGAGGAACTCGCGGGGAGCGGGGAACGGTGCGGGGACGACGGCGCTCCAAACTGATCGCTAGTTCGTAGTCGAGTTTATTGGACATGTTTAACAATATACAATGTACACACAATTAACAGTAAAGAATAAATATGACTATTAAAACATATTCTGCGAATCGTCAACAAAGACACACGTGCAATGAACAACCGGCTTTTTCAGAATTAATTTGAAATAATAAGAAGAAGTGTGTGCCTAGGAAATATCATTCCTACGGAAACATAAACTGAGAAAGAAATTCCAAATACGCAAGTAACTTGATTAGAGACCGTAAGGCTGAGAAGAGAAATCTTTGCAATTAGAAGTTTCGAGTGAGAAAGAAATCCAGATAGTAGGAAATAAAATAATAGAACGAAAACATATCGTTTCCGGCTTAGTACTCAATTCAAACTTCTTGTGAACGATTCGATATATATCGAAAGTGAGGGAGCGAGAAGGACGGACCATAGACTAGAATAGTCAAGCGATAGTCCGTTCTTCTCACTCCCCTCCTCGGACTCTTCTTTCGGGAATAACTCTCGAACGAAGGGTCGGAGAAAGACGGGGTTTTTTCGAGAGGTATGATTAGGACATAAGAATTAATTTTAAGCATACAGTAAGTTCCAAAAGTAAGGGTCGGCGATACAGGACGTCCCGAAAGAAGCTGCGGATCAATATTTTTAAGTTTTTTGCGTTAAATTAGGGTGGCGGTGTTATACATAAGTAGTAAACAAGTTTTTCTTGTTTTAGAAATAAGGTTATTTTAAGTAGGTAATTGCGATTGTGTTTATAGCCATAAGTATTAGTTATAACTTAGTATAGGATGATATTGGACAATTTAAAAAGGAAATAATAAAGAGGGAAATGTTATTCAAACAAAAAAAAAGGGCCTGTTAGTCCGGGAACCGGAGGGTTTCGGGGTTCCCAATGGTGACTCGGATCCATTGGAGGATATACTGCAGTGGCGGTGGTCCGAAACATAAAATCCTCTTGCTCCACCTCCTCGTGGTGGTTCCTGGGCACTCACCTAAGTGGTGAGTGGCTAACGGAGCAAGGGGTGCAGGATGGCGCACTGCCAGTCGCTGTGTACTGCGCATTTTGCGTAGGAAGGCAGTGTCCACCTGCGGGTGGGGGGGATGCGGCGGGAAGTAGCTCCTTTGATGTGTGAGGCGATCCCGGCGGGATCTTCGGATCCTGGCAGGGCTTCTCTTGCCGGTAAAGCTCACACGGAGTAGGAGTGAAAACTGCCGCACACGTGTCCTGGGCAGCAAGTTGTCTGTCCAGGGCCGCATAGCGTAAACCAGTGGACGTGGTTCACTGGAGCGGGGGACTTGCCTTAACCGGCTGGCCTGCGAGGAGGGAAGAAGGGGAAAAAAGAAGAAGCTCCGGTGGACCAGCAGCAGCTGCCGCCACCGGTCCGTGCCCGCGCCCCCGTGGTGCGGAGGGGCGATGTGGGTGTGCCGGCCTCGGCGTCTGCCCGGCTCCACGCTGCCCCCGCCGGGCCCCCTGCTGCCACCGCTGAGGATACATGGGCCACGGTGGTGGGCCGGAGAGCGACGAGGGCCGCGACTCCCGTTGCTCCTCCCCCTCCCCCCTCAGCTGCCCCTAAAAAGGCTCCCGAGATAAAGGGGGGAAGGCCCCCCATAAGGGTGGCACCCCCTCCGAAGACAGCGGCAGTATCACTGTCTGTACCGGAGGGGTGCAAAGCCACCCTGGCGGAGGCCACGATGGCCGTCAAGGGGGTCATTGATTTGCGGGATGTCGGGGTGACCGAAATCCGCACGAAGCGGTCGGTCACCGGGGGTCTCCTTTTGGAGGTCCCCGGCCCCGAGGGGGCGACCATAGCTGATGCCCTGGCCGCCCGGATCACGGCTGTCCTCGCGACAATGGGGATAAAGGTCGCCAGGGCCGTTAAGGTGGCGGATCTCCACCTCCGGGGCCTGGATGACTCGGTCACCCACGAGGAAATTAGGGCGGCGGTGGTGGCGGCCACGCAGTGCCCACCCGAAGCGGTAAAGGTCGGGGATGTTAAATCTCCGGCCGGGGGGCTGGGCACGGCGTGGCTCCAATGCCCTGCTCGAGCTGCCCGTAAACTGGCGGACGGGAGCAGGCTCCGTGTGGGCTGGTCCACCGCTCGCGTGGAGGCGCTGGCCGCGAGGTCGCTACAGTGCTTCCGCTGCCTGGCCATAGGGCATGTAAGGCATCCGTGTTCCGGCACTGTGGACCGGAGCGGCCAATGCTTCAAGTGCGGTGCGACGGACCACCGGGCCAATGTGTGCTCGGCGGTGCCTCGGTGCCCAATTTACACTGAATTGGGGAGAACCGCCGAGCATGCCTGCAGAGCTCCCCGCCTCTGAAGAGGAGCCGGAAAACTGGGGGGGGGGGGAGGGGCCACCCAGTAGACCGGTGGGGGAGGGGGAAGGTGCCGTGCCCGCAGCCTCCCTTCCCCTCCCATGCAGGAGATGGAGGTGGACTCCCCTCCTCCACAGCCGGCCCGACCGGAGTTGGCAGAGCCGGGAACGTCCACGGCTGAGTAACGCTCCAGACGTTCCCGGTTCTGCTGACGAACCTTAACCGCTCACGCCGGGCACAGGACTTGTTGGTCCAGGGCCTGGCTGAGCGGCTGGTGGGGTGGGGGGCGAAGGTTGGTATGGATTCCTGACGGCACTGGATGACGTGACCTTGGAGCCTCCATACTCCTTGGGCGTCGCCGGTTCCGGATGGAAACCACGATGGAGCTGATGTTCGTCTGAACTTGGTACTTACCTTGATACTTACCTTCGGTAAGTGTCCGGGAGAGAGGCCTGGTGTTGAGGAATTTCGGCGAAGTCGGCGGGTCCATACTGGCCAAAATCCACCTACTCCACCTCCTCGTGGGGCTCCCTGGGATTCTGTTTCGGCTTCGGCTGGAACAGAATGCGAACGGAGTAGGCTGGTACCTGGATGGGATTTGGAACGGACTAGGGCAAGTAAGGTGGTTAAATTAAATTGACATGGCAGACACACCGGAAAAGAATATCGTTTACGGTGCAGGGGAGAGATACCCCAGTACCGGCGTAGATGGTGGTGGGCGAGCGGGCCCCTCTACGTCGTCATCCATCTACCACGAGCCGACAGGCATAGACCACCAGGTGCTGTCGGAGGCAATTGTTACTGGTGAAGATTTAGCAAATCCTTCTTCTTCTGAAAGGATGACGTTGGAAAGTGTCCGTGAAAGGATGATCTTGTCTGGTGGAAGTAGGGATGGTGTGCTTACCGGTTCCTTTTTTGAACCTGTTGTTGTAGTCCCTGCTCGTGAACGGGCAGAGGTCGATAAATGGTTGGCGGATAATGATGAGGTTCCGTGGGTGGATTCTGGTGATGAGGGGAGGAGGCGTGCGATTGCCAGGACTTTCCTTAGGTCGCCGTCTCCGTCTCTTGTTAGCCCTATGTTGACCGGTAGGGGCCAGGTGGCTAGGAGGTCCCGTGAGCGAGGATACCGCTCTCTTCCGGTTTCTCCGGATGTCGTGACTGAGGTTCGGGCTGGTGAAATTCCGACTGGTGCTGATTCTTCTTCTGCTCCTGTTGATAGACTACCTGTAAAGAGGAAAATTATTAGTGGTTTGGCTGACGGGAAAAATGATTCTGTGGATTTAAATGAGTCTTCTGCTGGTATGATGGTTGATCCGATGGCGATTAGAATTGCTGGTTTGATGGAGAAATTCCAGAGTTTGCAAAGCGAACTACGTGAGATTAGTGACTATATGGTCTTTAATAAGAACGTAAAAGTTGAATACAAGGATAGGATTGTAAGACTCACCGGCAGGATGGATGGTTTCTCGGTCGGTGTCCACGAGGTGAATCGGTTCCGGGATAGGCAGTCCTTTGATGTGCCCTCTAGGCTGTATGATTCCTGTAAAAATAAGAACTTGGCGGACGGGATGTCCGTCTCTGATCGGTCTGGTTCCCCATTTAGTGTCGAGATGGAGGGAAGGAAGAGGAAGACCCGTGATCACTTTGACAGAGATGATAGGGCTCCTTCTTCCCTAGCTCCAGGTATGACTTCTTACGCTGATAAGGTCAAATATAAGAAAAGGAAAGATGGTCCTTTTGAGTTTGCTGTTCCTGGTACTAAGGATGCCAAGGTTGTTTCCCGGAAAGTTGTTGCTGCTTCTTCTGACGAGGATATTACCTCGGATGAGGAGCTGATGCAGAAAATTAAAATTTTAATTAAAAATCATAGACGTTCCCGTAAACGTTCAGTTGGGAAACCTCTTGATGAGGTTAATACTTACCTTAATCCTACTGTTACTTCTGTCTCTCGTGTAGAGGTTCCTTTTGCTGTTTTGAAGAGCAGAAGGATGCTTCAGCGGGAGAAGAGAATTGAGTCAGTTGCGTCTGACAGCAGTGTTGTAGAATCTGGAAAGAAGATAAAGATTAGTCCTTCTAGTAAAAAGAAGAATAGTGGGCTGACCAGATGGGCGACCCCCAGGCCTGACGCCATTATAGTTGACGTTACTAAAGAAATTGCTGGTTCCAAGGAAGATGCACAGTGTTTTAAAAATGTACGAAAAACCCAGGCAGGGCATCTGCTTTTGGAGGTAGATAGTAAGGTTAATGTTAATGTCATTAAGGATAACTTGACTAAGGTTTTTGGTACTGACCATGGTATCCCCACTGTTACGAAGAAATTTGATTTGGAGGTCCGCAACTTGGATCCTATTGTTGAGTTGGTCGATGTTGTGCAGGCTTTGGCGAATTCACTGAAGGTATGTTCTGAAGATCTCAGGGCCAAGGTGGTTAGAACCACTCCGATGGGGTCTCGCATGGCCGTCATCGAGACTCCTGTCAGATGCCTTGACGATGTTGTTAAGCGGGGTAAAATCCAAATTGGTCTGTCGGTTGCCAGGTTGGTGCCGTCTCCTAAATTAATTAAATGTTTTAGGTGCTACAATTTGGGACACTTTAGCGGTAATTGCAAGGCAATAATTATTGGTAAGGAGAGATGTAGAGGTTGCAATAAGGACGGCCATAACATCTCGTATGGTAAAGATGGTTTATGTTGTCTAGACTGTCTTATGGTTGGTAAAAATTCCAAACATTTGATGACGTCCATGAGTTGCCCCCTTTTTAGGGCTAAAGTGAATGATCTAAAAAAAGAGTACAACCGACATTATGCGTCTATTACAAGTAAACTTCAATAGGTGTAAGATGGCGCAGTTGCTACTGACGCAATTTGTACAGGATGAGAAGGTCGACATTGTGTTAATGCAAGAAATTTTCCGTAAGGAAGATTATTGGATTACTTCTGATGATGGTTTATCGGCTATATGGATTGTTAACACAGATTTTAAGTTCATTAATGCTGACAAAATAGTTGGTAGTTTTTATTGCGCACTTAGATTTAAGAGTTTTGTTTTATATAATGTATATATCAGTCCCAATTGTACTATTCATGATTTTCATCTTTATCTCGTAGAATTAAGTCTTTTTAAATCATCGATTACTAAGTCTTTTATTTTGATTGGTGATCTTAATGTAAGGTCTCATTTCTTTGGTGATGTTTTGCAGAATAATCGCGGTCATATTTTAAGCGAATATATAGTTGATATAATACCATTTTGCGTAACAATCGGCGTTCTAAGGTTGATATTATTTGTGCCAGTGGTAATATGTGTCATTTAATTAAAAGTATTATTTCATATAAATTCAATGCTTCTGATCACTATTACATTTTGCATAATATCGTGGATTCGGTGAATGACCGCCGTTTAATTAAATGGTATAATCGACGCTATACATGGAATCTCAAGACTTTAGACCCTGAGGTTTTCACTGCCAATTACGATAGACTAAATTCGGATATTGCTTTCGGTTCTGAGCAGGATATTTGCACTTACGTTAAGAATATTGTTACTGCCTGTAAATCGAGCATGACGAAAAAGACTTATAATTTTAAACACCGGAATAATTATTGGTGGAATGACACTATTAAATTACTCAGGGACGAGACCAATACATCTAGAAGAATTATGCAAAGGAGAATCAGTAGAGGGTTAGATGCTTGCGAGGAAATAGAATTATACAAAAATAATAAGAGAAAATTAGGCTACGCAATTTCAGATGCTAAAAAACGTGCTTGGGAGGCTTTTGTAGACTTATTGAAATTGGACACGTGGGGTAAACCATATCGTGTTATCCAAAAAAGATTTAAAGTTCGCTTACCTCCGCCTACTCTTAGCCGCATTGAATTCTTTGGTATGATTCTTTTGGTCCTCTTAGTTGTGAATCTTCCTTCTTAACCAATAGAGGTGAAATTCTAGATATTGCCGACAACTTTAAGATCAGGAAGGCTGCTGGTCTCGATACTCTTCCACCTGAGATTATTCGTGGTGTCATGAGGTACGACCCTGATAAATTTGTCAATTTTGTTAACTTTTGTCTGAGTTCTGGTCTATTTCCGGTGAAATGGAAGTCGAGTAGGTGCATTTTACTTCGTAAAAACAAAAATGATACCTCTTTGCCTAGTGATTTCCGTCCTTTATGTATAGGGGATACTATCAGTAAGGTCTTGGTAACTGTGTTAAAGAATAGAATTCTTGCTACTCTTGGAGACATTCCTTATGGTACTAATCAGTTTGGGTTTACCAGGTATAAATCCACAATGGATACTTTAGAGATTGTTGATAACTTTGCTGAATCCACCGTATTAAAAAGTCGTTACGGTATTCTGATTTCTTTGGACGTCCGTAATGCCTTCAATAGTATTGACTGGTGTTGTGTTTGTAATAAACTGTTTCTTGCACTTAATAAGGATAAGTATTTAATAACGTTGTTTGGGACCCGGGACGAATATTTGAGGAGTGGACTGTTTGGGAAATCGAAAGGATCGGGTGCGGAACACAGAAGGGAGTCCGGATGAGGAAATCGTGTGGGAAGCGTGAGGAGACGGCGGATAAAGAAAGAGTTAAGAGACGTTGCACGTTGACGATGTAACCGTGATTTATTACTTTAAATCGCGTTAACGAGATAGGGCGGCGCGCTCGAGTCGATGGAGATATCGATCCCGATTGGCAGTATGAAAGATCGTCAAAGTAACTGGGCGCGATATAAAGCGTACTAAGCGTTTGGATGGCAGAACGAATCTGATCGGCGAGGACATGAAAGCGATTAACGGTGGTTCTTTATTGCTCACGTGATCACGCATCGCGAGCGCGTTACCGGGAATCGCCAAAACCACGGCTTCGCTTACCGCTAATTGGCAGGCGCGTCAATCCTTGGTACGGGTAACGCGGGGGGGGGGGGGAAAGAGGGGGGGGGGGCTAACAAAGACCGTGTCGCTCGACCTCGACATCTTAAAACTAACTTATTTCTACGCTTAATCCTAAACAAACGTATTTGTAACGTGGTGATATACAAGATTAACTGATATAATTATAACGGTTGTGTGATCGAACATTACCGGCCATGTTCTGTACGGATCTGCAGCCTCGGTCTCGATCTAAGCGCGTAGTCGCGGGACATCGGTAGATGGCGGCGGCGGCGCATTACTGTGGGGATCTTAGCGTTCGCGACGCCATGTCCCTAGGCCGTGCCTAACGCGGACTAACGACGAGGTTGGCACTCTTGTCTCTGTGTCCAACCATCGCAACAAGAAGACGCCTCGTAAAGTCTTCCACGCTCTCTGCTCTAGAGAACACGTGCTATCACGCGTCTGTACGCTTCGTATTTCTGTGGGATTCTTTGTTCCCCCCAAGGAACGAACGCACTAGTTAATGTTGTTACTTCGTTAAAATAAAGTTTCGTTTTATATTGGTTACTGTTAATCGATGTGTACAAGATTCATTGACAACAACCGTTGTCGAAGACCATCAACCTAACTTCCCACATTACGCAAGCGCGCAGTCTAACTGCCGATTTGAAACTACGTTAAACACGGGGATGGCTCTTTTGCGCACAGACGATTGCGCACAATGATATGGCACACAGTTCTTGTGGACACGGTATGATCAGTGTTCCAATTGAGCCAGCTTTTTTTCGTGCATGCGCGGCAATTTCAGCCTCAGTAACGTAACCTTTTCGATGAAATCGGGTAGCTTGAGCACCCCGCAGACTTTTAAAAAATTATTAGTCTATACGTAGCTCTTTCTCCACTATTAACCTCCATTATATAATAAAATATTAATAATACTTACCTCGTTCCGCGTCACGTCTCTCGTCCATCAGTCGTCCCGCCAATATAATTGCCACAGGCCGTCAGGGCCCTGGCCGCTCTGCTGCGTCATTGTAGTGTCACGTCCGGTGGTTCTGGCATACACAATAATTAATAAACTCAATTTTATACAACATATATTTTGAATTTAAATCTACACCAGTCCAATTCGTTCAAAGAAATTGATTAAAGATTGATAGACCGATGAAAACGAATATCATACGTCCGGTTGAAAGACTAGATACCACGTAGATGAAGAATTAAAAGGAAAAATGTTTACGAAGAAACGATGAACAATGCAATCACCCCATGAAGATTAAGCGTAGAACAATGGATTGACAAATATATATAAAGGGATGGCTCCTGATCAGAGCAGCAGTAGTCAAGCAGTCGATCAGTCAAGCAGTCCATCAGTCAGTCAGTCGATCAGTCAATCAGTCAGTCGATCGATCAGTCAGTCGATCAGTCAATCAGTCAGTCAGTCGATCAATCAATCAGTCAGTCAGTCAATCAGTCAGTCAGTCAGTCAGTCAGTCCAATTCGTTCAAACCATCGTGAAGTCAATCCGTTTCATTTCAATTTGTTCATCCAGTTAATTACAATTCGCACGCAGTCGCGAATAAGTATTAAATCGAGTTTTATCAGTGCTAATAGTTATTAATAGGCGTGTACACCCGCCAGGAAAATTATCATCATCATCATCATTATTGTACAATAACAAGAAGATTGTAAAGCGAAAATTTAGACGGTAAATACTAACGATAATAATAATTATAACGATTCTATGTATCTGAAGTTTGTTCTTTAAAATATACTTTTGTTAAAATTTAATAGAATCAAACCTTCAAGTCATTTTAAAAGAGTATACCAATCTTCGATTTCTTCGTACCAATTCCTCAATCAAGTCACTTAGTAAATAAGAAATCCTCAATTACCCGAACCGAAGCCGGTGAATGCAGGTAGGTTCAAAACTGCGTTATATCTCAACTTAAATCAATTTCAATCTATTAAATTAAATTTCAACCAATTAATCGTATCTAATTCTCTAATACGTCCACCTTAGGACGTAACAGTAGATACGCTACTGTTTTGGCCGCGCATGCGCGAAAAAAAGCTGGCTCAATCGGAACACTGGGTATGATTGGACACACGGCTCTTTTGGACACGGTAAGATCAGTGCTGTAATTCTTGGCGCTTTTCACGCGCATGCGCGACAATTCTAGCCTCAGTCAAGTACGAAAATCGGGTAAATTCGGGTACCTTGGCCGCTTTATTTTGGGAAAAAGGAAGGGAAGAGTACTAAAATAACTTTAAACAAAATATATAATAACAAAATTAAGTATTTTATTTGGCAGAAACAAATAAAGAATACCAGCATTTGCTGTTAAGATAAGGGAAACTGCCAAAACCTTATCAGTATTCACAAAAAAACCTTTGGTATATAAAATTACTCTACAACTAAATATGTTATCTTATGCAAAAGTAAAATGTATGAACATGTTTAATAATACTAAAATTTTAAAATATAACAAAAACGCATTGTCTATATTTAAAACAATAAAAATAATATGATTATTGCACATATTCAAACCTAAAAATAGTCCCCCACAAACTTCGGACGTAGATACGTTCCTGCCAAAACTCGCGCATGCGCGTGAAAAGCGCCAAGAATCACAGCACTGGGTAAGATTGGACACAGTGGATGTTTGCGCACGCAAGGATTGCCCACATGGTGAATACACGCACGCTAAGTTACGCACAGGTAGAAATGGACACATGATTGATTGCGCACAGAAAGAATTCAAGCTGTTGTTTACCATCGTGAGTTGTGCTGTGTGATTAGTTTATGGTTATATATTTTCTATGCATGAGTTGTGCTGTGTGATTGGTTTATGGTTATATATTTTCTATGCATAGTGTGTCTATATTTAGTATCAAAATTTGTCAGTGGTATTAATTTTATAGATAATTAAAAAAAATGTGAGTAAATGCTACGGTTTTAAGTCAAGAGGATTGAGAATACATGAGTAAGATAAATATTTCTACCTATAAAAAAGGTTCGGATGGAATAAACCAGGTACTGTTTATGTGACTTATTTTTTTTTTTTTACTTATGATATAGTGAATGGCAAACAAGATTACGTAAAAAAGCATGTATTAACCCGCTGCGGTTCTATTTATGTCGATTTAGTCTAGAAATTGATTTTTCAACAATTACTGGCGTATTTTACATATTCATATTTCATTCATGAATAATACCATAATTACTTGTTATGTAAAAGCAATTCTAGTTTTCACTGTTCTAAATATATTGGTAAAATGCATGTGTGTGCGATTAAAGCTAAATTGTATGATTGCGTACAGTAATTTTGGACAGTGATGAAAATGCGGCCAAGTCGTGATTAATTTCGGGTTATGTGCGTTTGATGTGAAGTGTCAAATCCATGTTTAGTATGATGATGGATCTGTAAAATGTACCTATTTAAACTAATTAATATTTGAAGCGTTGAAATGAATAGTTTTTGGAGTACGTAATAAATTTTAGGTTATACAGTTTTTACTCGTAATATTTTTTCGATGATGTCTATATTAAAATGTAAAGTTTATGAAAGAAAAGTACAATAATTAAATGTGAATATAATTCATCCAACGAAATGCATGCATAATTAAATTTTTGAAATTAATCTGATTGTGAATTAAAATAGTGATAACGAAGAGTGAAGTACTGCAAAATTATACAAATGTGTAGAATTGCTTTCACGGCTCCTGAATAATTCTGTGTAAAAATGATAATTTAGATAAGTATATTCTGCCTATGAAATATAATCATTTTTGAAAGGAATGAATACGATACTTTGTGATTTTTCAAATTTATCTGTTACAGGTGGTGTAGAAGCAGAACTATTAGCTGAACTATTTTCATTTGAACTTGGTCAGATCCTGATTATTGCGAGCAAATGTTTTAACGGTGATTGACATGTAACTTGCGATCGTGAAAAGTATTATATTCTCAGATAAAAAGCATTAATAAACCTGTAAGTACAAGGTGTTTTATCTAATTTATTTTAGAAATCCTTAGGTCATTTACTGTTACTTACAACATTAAAAGTAAATAATGCTTTCTTGTTTCACGTATTTCTTAACATTTTACTAATTTTTATTTTTGGAACTAGTCCAATGTATTTGATATATATTGTAAAATAATTATATTGTTATATTGAACTTTCTTTATATACATAAAATAATAATTACGTATATTAATTCTTGAAAAATTGTTTTAGGTCATCATGTTGCCACAAAGATATGCTGCAGTATTCCTTCCGCCACTTTTGTGGAATACTTACTGTTACGAGAAAAGCGCTGGTGCGGTCTAGTCCAAGCCATATATATATATCGGCAACATGTGGGAGACAATTTAATGGGCGATTCTTCAAGACAGTACGAGACGAAAATCAAGAATAAAACATGGTAATGTTCATTTTGAATTTATTAGTGATTACACATCTTCCAGATTCGCCAATCCGTATATCTATTTTGTATATCTATCTCTAACGCTATTTCATTTATTAGCGTACTCTGTATTGCTGTTAAGCATTTTGTGAATATATTTTTATCAATACTTATCGTTTTTGCTCTCGTAAGTCTGTTATTTATACTTATCTATACGGATCTATCAGTTAATAAGTAATATGGCATAACATCACCTGCACAGTGTAATAAAATCACACGTCTTTACATAATTTTATTTTCTAAAGCTATTGGTTTCTTGAACTTTTAAGTTGCATTGTTTAATGTTACAGGTAAAAAATGACTCCAAGATTTAAGTACAAAAAGGTAATAATATTTGGTCTAAGAGCCACGTTTGAAAAGATTCGACATTCATACAGAATGCTTCAGGGTGTAATGAATATATATATGTAATTTGGGAGGTATTTAAGAATATCAATCTAATTTCAAGCGGTATACTCTGTACATTTATGGTGGAATCCGAATATATATGTAAAGAGAATATACTCTCTTTAAATTTAGCGCGCTTAGTATGGTCCGCGCGCGCTTCTATGACAACCGTTAGATGTTTAGAAAGAGAGTCTCTAAAGAGAGAGCACGAGTTTAGGTTAAAAGTGTCACTGGTAAAGGAGATACGAATAATTGACTTTAATTGTCGTTTCTCTTATTTACAGGTATCTTGTAGATTTTGTATATATTGTAAATAATAATATCAGCTATAATATAATATAAAACTCTTATTTACAGAGAAACAAATTTGGTTAATTTATTCGGGCAATCCTAACCTAGGATAAAAAAGAAAAAGAAAATATTGAAACATTATAAAACGACAATTTTCGTCACACAGAATGAAATTAAAATTTGAGTTCAGAGCTGTGGCTTCCCCAAAGGATAGTAGAACGACAGTGGTAGCCATAACTTCAATAACTACAGAACAAGGAGAAAAATATGCTATACCAGATGAGCTTATCTATGCAGATTTTCATGAGGCGTTAAAAAAGACGAATGTTTTCAAAAAGGTACGAGAATCATTAGGAAAAAGGCACGATGAATTGAAAATATGGATAACGTTAAAAAGAATTGCACGAGATATATGTGGATGATGAAGGAAATATCCAGTTTGGAGGAAAATATTTAAAACCAATATTACAAGAGAATATTCAAGAACGCTCAGACTTGGCAAAGATATTGGAAAAATTAGTTGAAAAATCAGAAAAAAAAGAAGAAGAAAAAAACTTAAAACACATTGTAGATAAATTTATATTAGAAAAATTTAATTATAAAACATCTAACGTTAGACAATGGGCAGACACATTTGAGAAAGAATGTAGGAGATTTAAAATAGAAAAAGATGAAACCAAAATCGAATTATTGAGATTGTTTTTAGATGGAACAGGCCAAGACTGGTATATTTCTATAGTAAAAAAAGGAGGGCATGAAAACGATTGGCCTGGATGGAAACATGTATTAATAGAAACCTTTTCAAGTAAAGGATGGAGTAACAGAACATATGCTCATTATTTTAAGTACAAAGAAGGTTCATTAGTACAATATGCAATAAAGAAAGAACGACTATTATTAGAAATAAATAAGGACATGGACGCTGATACAATGATAGATAGAATTGCATTTGGTTTACCGGAATTTATCAGAGAGAAAATTGACAGGGATGAAATCGAGAATACAAGAGATCTGATTAATGAATTACAGAAGCTCGAAGGAATAACAGATAAAAAGAAAATATTTAAAAAAGAAGGTAAACCAGAATACAAAGTTAGAAATGAAGAAAGAAAACCATGCAAGACATGTGAGGATATGGGTAAAGGGGTAAGGTACCACCCAGAAGAAAAATGCTGGTTTAAGCTAGAAAAAAAAGAGAAACCTAAAGCCATAGGAAGTAATTCGGTAGTAGAAGTAAATCTAAGTACAGAAAAAAAAAACGAATAGTCACACCATTGATCAAACTTAAGATGCAAGTTGAGAATAAGATAGAGATAATGGGAACATATGATCCAGGTTCTCAAGTCTCCTTGATAAACTCGAAGTGGATAAAAATAAAAGATAAGAGAGAAGATGTAAACAAAATATTATTAAAGTCTGTCAATGGTGTGAATCATACAAATGGATTGGTAAGAATAAAGATAAAAATATTTAATATAGAAAAAGAAGTAGATGTATACATAGTTGAGAGAGAGGATTTCGAAGACTTCATAATAGGACTAGATTTAATTCCCATATTCAAGTTGAGGTTGAACGAAAATTTAGAAGTTTCACAGAAAATAGAAAAAGAGATAGAAAAACCAAAGATAATATTAAGTGAAACAAAAAGTGAAGCTATAAATTGTTCGGTTAATTTTAATGAACATGTGGAAACAGATGATTTCCAAACAAAGATAGAACATTTAGATAGAGATAGAAAGACTAAGATAGAAAGATTAATAGATAACAACAAATCAGTGTTTGCAAAAGACAAATACGATGTTGGAACTGTTAATGAATATGAAGCTAGAATTGATCTAATAGTGGAAAAATACTGCAGTAAAAGACCATATAGATGTAATATAGATGATAAAAAAGAAATAGAAAAACAGATAGCCAAATTACTAGAGAGGAATTTAATCGAAGAATCTTATAGTCCTTTTGCTGCACCTGTCACGCTAGCATATAAGAAAAATGAAGGAAAGACACGTATGTGCATAGACTTCAGAGATTTAAACAAAAACATTGTCCCTCAAGCACAACCATTTCCTTTAATAGATGATATAATAATAAGAGCCAGAAACTGTAAATATTTCACGACACTAGACATAAACTCAGCTTTTTGGTCAATACCACTAAGAATTGAGGATAGAAGAAAAACGGGATTTGTAACGCAAGATGGCCACTTTCAGTGGACATGCCTACCGTTTGGCTTAAAAACGTCTCCAGCGATATTTCAACGAATTCTGAGAACATATTAAATTCATCACATGTTAAATTCATATAACATATTGAGAAAACATGGACTACTTGAATTTTCAGTGAATTACATAGACGATATCCTAATACACTCACCGACGTTTGAAAAACATCTAGATCACATTGAGAAAGTATTAGATGCAATAAAAAAAGAAGGATTTAGGTTAAAATTTAAGAAATGTGCGTTTGCTGCTAATTCAGTTAAATATTTAGGTCATGTAATAAGAGAAAATACAGTTACACCATTGAAAGATAACATAACATCAATACAAGATTTCCCGACTCCTACCACACAGAAGCAGATAAGACAATTTCTGGGAAAAATAAACTTTTACAATGAATATATAGAAAAGAGCTCAATATTATTAAATCCATTACATCAACTATTAAGAAAGAATGTAAAATTTATATGGACAGAGGACTGCGAGAAAACTTTCAGAAAGATAAAAGAAATGCTATGTTCCCAACCAGTATTACAGATATTCGACAAAGACCTTCCAATCAAGATATATACAGATGCATCACTTGAAGGCATAGGTGCAATATTAAAACAAACACAAAATGATGGAAAAGAAAAACCTGTGGCCTATTTCTCAAGGAAACTTACTGAAACACAAAAAAAAAGAAAAGCAATATATCTTGAATGTTTAGCTATGAAAGAGGCAATAAAGTACTGGCAACACTGGTTGATAGGAAGATACTTCGAAATATACTCTGATCACAAACCACTAGAAAACATGAATATAAGAGCACGAACAGACGAAGAATTAGGCGATTTAACCTACTATCTGTCTCAATACGATTTTAAAATTATATACGTCCCAGGGAAAGATAATACAGAAGCGGACTGCTTAAGTAGAAACCCTGTGCTAGAACCAAATATAGAAGAAGAAGAGGACTTGTTAAAAACAGTAAATTTTATTGAGATAGATGAAATAAAATTAGATCAGATGAATAACATATTATTACAAAATAAAAAAGAAAAATTAATAAAAAAAAATGGAATATATTATAAAAAAATAAAAAAAAGAGAGAAAATCATATTATCTGAAAAGTTCAGTATTGATTTAATTAAGAAAATACACAAGGAATGGTGTCACACAGGGATAACACAAACAAAAATGAAAATAAGCCCATATTACACTGCTAAAAATTTAGTGGAGAACATAAAAAAAATATGCAAAGAATGTGATATATGTATTAGAAATAAATAAAGAGGACAACATACATTCGGCTCAATGTCACAATTAGGACCAGCGACTAAAGCTTTCGAAATTATGTCCATAGACACAATTGGAGGATTTGGAGGCACTAGATCGACAAAAAAATATATACATTTACTTGTCGATCATTTCACGAGATATGCGTTTATCTTAACGTCAAAAACTCAAAACGCCAATGATTTTATAAAATTAATACAAACTGTGCTAGAAATAGAAAAGATCGGAACAATCTTAACAGATCAATATCCTTCATATACGTTTTGGGCACATACATGATTTTCAGCCTACTTTGCGCCACTATAATCTAAAAATCTTGAAAATTTTCTTCTCAATACACGGAGGCGGAGAATTTTATCTTCAGTATCTCAATAACAGGTTCTCAAATCCTTGGGAGTCCTCAGAGAATTTTATTTGGCACAGATTGCATCGTCTGTAAAATATAATTAAAGAAATCACAAAGTATCATGTTCATTGCTTTTGAACTAACTATTTGTAGACAGAATTTACTTATCTCAAATATTTTAGTCAGATTTTAGCATCCAATTGATATATATTCGGATTCCACCATAAATGTACAGAGTATACCGCTTGAAATTAGATTGATATTCTTAAATACCTCCCAAATTACATATATATATTCATTACACCCTGAAGCATTCTGTATGAATGTCGAATCTTTTCAAACGTGGCTCTTAGACCAAATATTATTACCTTTTTGTACTTAAATCTTGGAGTCATTTTTTACCTGTAACATTAAACAATGCAACTTAAAAGTTCAAGAAACCAATAGCTTTAGAAAATAAAATTATGTAAAGACGTGTGATTTTATTACACTGTGCAGGTGATGTTAGGCCATATTACTTATTAACTGATAGATCCGTATAGATAAGTATAAATAACAGACTTACGAGAGCAAAAACGATAAGTATTGATAAAAATATATTCACAAAATGCTTAACAGCAATACAGAGTACGCTAATAAATGAAATAGCGTTAGAGATAGATATACAAAATAGATATACGGATTGGCGAATCTGGAAGATGTGTAATCACTAATAAATTCAAAATGAACATTACCATGTTTTATTCTTGATTTTCGTCTCGTACTGTCTTGAAGAATCGCCCATTAAATTGTCTCCCACATGTTGCCGATATATATGTAAGGCTTGGACTAGACCGCACCAGCGCTTTTCTCGTAACAGTAAGTATTCCACAAAAGTGGCGGAAGGAATACTGCAGCATATCTTTGTGGCAACATGATGACCTAAAACAATTTTTCAAGAATTAATATACGTAATTATTATTTTATGTATATAAAGAAAGTTCAATATAACAATATAATTATTTTACAATATATATCAAATACATTGGACTAGTTCCAAAAATAAAAATTAGTAAAATGTTAAGAAATACGTGAAACAAGAAAGCATTATTTACTTTTAATGTTGTAAGTAACAGTAAATGACCTAAGGATTTCTAAAATAAATTAGATAAAACACCTTGTACTTACAGGTTTATTAATGCTTTTTATCTGAGAATATAATACTTTTCACGATCGCAAGTTACATGTCAATCACCGTTAAAACATTTGCTCGCAATAATCAGGATCTGACCAAGTTCAAATGAAAATAGTTCAGCTAATAGTTCTGCTTCTACACCACCTGTAACAGATAAATTTGAAAAATCACAAAGTATCGTATTCATTCCTTTCAAAAATGATTATATTTCATAGGCAGAATATACTTATCTAAATTATCATTTTTACACAGAATTATTCAGGAGCCGTGAAAGCAATTCTACACATTTGTATAATTTTGCAGTACTTCACTCTTCGTTATCACTATTTTAATTCACAATCAGATTAATTTCAAAAATTTAATTATGCATGCATTTCGTTGGATGAATTATATTCACATTTAATTATTGTACTTTTCTTTCATAACCTTTACATTTTAATATAGACATCATCGAAAAAATATTACGAGTAAAAACTGTATAACCTAAAATTTATTACGTACTCCAAAAACTATTCATTTCAACGCTTCAAATATTAATTAGTTTAAATAGGTACATTTTACAGATCCATCATCATACTAAACATGGATTTGACACTTCACATCAAACGCACATAACCCGAAATTAATCACGACTTGGCCGCATTTTCATCACTGTCCAAAATTACTGTACGCAATCATACAATTTAGCTTTAATCGCACACACATGCATTTTACCAATATATTTAGAACAGTGAAAACTAGAATTGCTTTTACATAACAAGTAATTATGGTATTATTCATGAATGAAATATGAATATGTAAAATACGCCAGTAATTGTTGAAAAATCAATTTCTAGACTAAATCGACATAAATAGAACCGCAGCGGGTTAATACATGCTTTTTTACGTAATCTTATTTGCCATTCACTATATCATAAGTAAAAAAAAAAAATAAGTCACATAAACAGTACCTGGTTTATTCCATCCGAACCTTTTTTATAGGTAGAAATATTTATCTTACTCATGTATTCTCAATCCTCTTGACTTAAAACCGTAGCATTTACTCACATTTTTTTTAATTATCTATAAAATTAATACCACTGACAAATTTTGATACTAAATATAGACACACTATGCATAGAAAATATATAACCATAAACCAATCACACAGCACAACTCATGCATAGAAAATATATAACCATAAACCAATCACACAGCACAACTCATGCATAGAAAATATATAACCATAAACTAATCACACAGCACAACTCACGATGGTAAACAACAGCTTGAATTCTTTCTGTGCGCAATCAATCATGTGTCCATTTCTACCTGTGCGTAACTTAGCGTGCGTGTATTCACCATGTGGGCAATCCTTGCGTGCGCAAACATCCACTGTGTCCAATCTTACCTTGTCCAAAAGAGCCGCGTGTCCAATCATACCGTGTCCAAAAGAACTGTGTGCCATATGAGAGGCCTTCTTTGGCACACGGACGATGGCGCACATCCAGATGGCGCACATTTCTTTTGCACACAGCTCGATTGCGCACACGGTTCTTTCGCACACAGCTGGATTGCGCACACGGTTCTTTCGCACACAGCTCGATTGCGCACACGGTTCTTTCGCACACCGTAGCTGCTCAAGGTCGGTGGGTTCTGGAGATGCAAACCCAACGTTGCAGCGGAGAAACTCCGGCCCTTGCCACCAGAGGCTCCGGCCCTTGCATCCAGAAGCTGTGACGGTGCCAGCCCTCGAGAGGCACAGTCCGCAGGATTGTCGATGCCTGCCACATGGTGCCAGTGTGCTGTTGGCACTCTACGCTGGATGTCAGCAACCCGGTTGGCCACGTAAGTCTCCCACCGTGAGGGATGTGCGTGGATCCATCCCAAGGCCACCGTGGAGTCGGACCATAAGTGAATTGGAGTGTCGTCTAATTGAAGTGCCGTGACTGTGTGTTGTGTCAGGCGCGCGAGGAGGTGTGCTGCGCATAGTTCCAGGCGAGGGAGTGACACTTGGTGAAGCGGTGCCACCTTGCTCTTCGCCATGACTAGAGACACGCTCCATCGTCCCTCAAGGTCTCGTGTCCGCAAGTAGACGACAGCTCCATACGCACGCTCCGATGCATCGGCGAACCCATGGAACTCCCTGGAATCATGACAGGTGCTGGTGAACAGTGGTCGAGGCACCCTCACCTGTTCTATTGCCTTTAATTCGGCACAGTAATCTGCCCAGTCTGTGGCCAGCGTAGGAGGGAGCGGGTCGTCCCAGTCGAGCCCCAATAACCATGTGGACTGAATGATTAATTTTGCCCGGACTATGACTGGAGTGAGCCAACCTAGCGGATCAAACAACTGTGCTGCTCCGGAAACCACGCCCCGCTTGGTTGAGGGCTGTGACAGTTCACTGACATTTGTAAAGTGAAAGTTGTCTTCATGAGGAGACCATTGGAGCCCCAGCGTTGAGTGCAGTGAATCAGTCCAGATTTTGACTGAGTGATTCGGTGGTGGCTGAGTGACTGTGCCCTGCGGTGATTGTGGTGTGACGTCATGCAGGTCAGCTACGTTGGACGCCCATTTTTGTAAAGGGAAGCCGCCCGCCTTACACAGCTGTTGCAGTTGATTTGCTGCTTCTCTCAAGGCGGTAATGGTGTCGGCTCCCGTCAAAATGTCGTCGACGTATGTGTCTTGTCGGAGTGCCTGTGCTCCAATGGGGTATCGGCTGCCTTCATCCTCAGCTAACTGGTGCAACGTTCTGACAGCTAGGAAAGGGGCACAAGATAACCCGTAAGTGACAGTATTTAACTGGAACTCACTCACGTGTTGTGACGCGTCATGTCTCCACAGAATCCGTTGATGATCTCGATCCTCCGGGTGTATCAGGATTTGCCGATACATTTTTGTAATATCGGCAGTCACCACAAACATGTGCCTGCGCCACCTCAACAGCACGTCGGCAAGGAGAGGCAAGAGATTCGGTCCGGGGTGGAGACAGTCATTGAGTGACCGTTGACCTGGTTCGGACCACGACCCGTTAAACACCACCCTCAGTTTTGTTGTGGTGCTGCTGGGCTTGAGGACTCCATGATGTGGTAGGTAGTGCCTCGAATTGTTGGCAGAGGGTTCACTGACCAGTGACATGTGCTCCAGATCCTCGTATTCTTTTATGAATGTGCAATATAGAGACTTGAACTGCTCGTCTCTCTTGAAGCGCTGTTTCATCCGTCTGAGGGAGTGCCAGGCTGCTGTTCTCGACCCTGAAGAGATTGGATTCGGCGTATGAAATGGGAGCCTCACCTGATACCGCCCTTCAGGAGTGCGAGAATGCGTCGTTGCAAAGTGGTTTTCGCATGCTATCTCTTCGGCTGTCATCGCTGATTGAGCGTCCCCGAGCTCTTCCTGTTCCCAGAACCGGCGCACCAGTGAGCTTAAGGAGTCGCCAACGATTGCTTGCTGACGTAGTCTGACATTTTAAACGCGTCTCTCTTTACGTACATGATCACGCGGTTATTTTCTGAGAATTCTGACCAGTACTTTTCCAGGAGGTTGATTCTAGTCTGGACATGTCCTGCTGTCGCCTTGGACTGAGCCACCGACTTCTTGAAATTCTCCATCGTTCTTTCGATCTTTCCAGCGAGATCCTGCTGGACGAGAAGCAGCCCTTCTGGTGTGAGATCCATCGTAATGCGAGACAGGGTCGCTGAACGTTTCTCACTGAACTTGGAGGCTGATTCACCACTGGTTTTCACTGGTTTTATTGCAAATCCGGCTCGAAGGACCAAAAATGTTTAGTTCGTGACTGAGCAAACTAAACAGAATGAATGAAGGATGCGTGACCGTGAACTGGAATGAATGTTGGAATGCACGTGGACGCGAATGAAACGACTGGATTTGAATTGTTTGAGAAAAAGGAGGTTGAATCCTTAAATGAATGGATTTGCAATAAATTAAATGTATATTTAACACTGCGCTAAACAATGATAGTCAAAAATTGACTTATAATAATCTGTACAAAGAATGTGAAAATTAAAGATCGATGAACTACAAGGCGTTTGATTGACAGTCAGCTGTGCACGTGCTAGAAACGAGACAAGAGAGCGCGCGATGCCGGTTGTCTCCGTCTTTTATTGTCTCGATCTTCCTGGAAGTTCGTCACGCACCGGGTGTTCCGGATTGGCGTTCGAGAACCTTCCAGAAGGATCGAGACTGGAAATGACCAATCAGGCGCGCGGGTTCGAGCCCGCGCGAGCCTCGACGGCATACGCATGCAGCAGTCGCGTTTGGCGGTATCGTGAGGGAGCTGCATGGTGGCCGTGAGAGAATATGGCGCTTGAGCGCGCCAATCTCGAACAGTTATAGATGATGCTGAACATACTATATTTCATTGTTGTAAATGGGAAGCATTGCGTTTTGAATTGCATAACGACCTTGGTATTGATATTACTGTTGATAATTTTATTGATACTATGTTAATTAATAAATCTAACTGGAAGAAAATTAACTCTTTTGTTTATAAGATTATGAAGGACAAGGAAGCTTTCGAAAGACGCACGGAGAGGGAATAATACTTACCTTGGCGTGAATGAATACTTACCCTGTATACTGTAATGTGGAAGTTTTTGTTGTTTGTCTTCTAATTATTGTTTGGATGTCGTCGATTGTTTGTAATATTAATAGTTATTAGTATTATCTGTATGTATATAGTTATTTTATTTTTAGTATGTATATAGCTATCTCAGTATGTACGACTTTGTCTAGTCTTGTTTGTACGATATGTTCTCCGGTTTGTTACTTATATATATTTTAATCAACTAACATAGTTTATGTTAGTACGGTGTGATTTTGGATATTTGCCCTACATATTAAGCCCCGTATGATGTAAAGCTCTCAAGCAGTTCCGTACGGGACTTTGTAGAACAGCCGCGGAAAGGGCTTTCACCCGGGCGGTGGAGTTTAGTCGGTCCAATAGTCGCCTCGCCGAGTTTGAGGGGTCTTTGGACCGGCTGGGGACGTGTATAATGCCCCATACAGCCGGTCCAATGTTGTTCAACGCGAAGTCCACCATGTGGGGTATCCCCAGGACCACCCCTCGCGGCGAGGTACTCGGAGATTGGGCTGGGGGCATGGAGCTCCGGGTGGTTAATCGGGGCTCCGTGGCCACGTGCGTGCGGTGGAATGGGTGGTCCATTGTCGATTTGACATGGATCACCCCCGCAGCCGTGCGCCGTGTGTCCGCCTGGCGCGTGGCGACAGACTGGGAGAGTTTGTCCGCCCACCTGCCGGCGGACCTGCCACCACGGAGAGGTAGCATCCGTTCGGCGCCCAAGAGATGGGCGCTGAAGCGACTGGACAAGGACGTCCTGAGAGTCAGAGCTCTCGCCTATTCCTGGCCGGAGGTAATGGAGCGCGAGGCTGACGAGGGGGTGGCATGGTTCAGGGGTGTCATAAAGTCGCTATGCGAATTGTCGATGCACCGGGCCGGTCGGGCGAGATTGCGGATATCAGGGAGACCTGTGTCCGCGCTCGACGCCAGTTTACCCGTGCTCGTCGCCGCCTCTCGAGGAGGGGCGGCGCACAGTGGGACGAATGTACCGAAATGCTGGACATCGCGTTTATCACCCCTTTCAGTTTTTGTATCGTCTTGAAATTTTAAATATCCATGTTTTCAGTATTATAGAATACGAATCTGAAGTCAAAAAATTTTTTGACCACCCAAAAATTTTTTTTTCAAATTGTTGGAAATAAGGGAAAAATGACTCATATCCTATAATTGTTCCGACATTAATAAATAAATATATAAATAAATATAATATTAATAAATAAATTAAAATAAATTATATTCGAAATGAAATAAAATTAATTAGGTAATTGACTAATTAAGTGAAAGATGCTACCAACTCAATAATGATCGTCGATCTCCATTTCATCGTCTGTCACCTTCTCCATGAAATTCTTTCTCTGTTGCTTCGGGTACATCATGTTTGAGGAGTTTTAATGTTTCCGAAAATAAAGGCATTCTAGATTTCTGAGTTTGACGTGGTCTCAATGTTGATATTCTTGGATCCGAGTTGATCAATAGATTGTGGACGATATCTTCATTTGTGGCCTTTCTATTCATTTTCCTAGATCTAAATTCTCTGACCTGCCGAAACACTTTAAACCTCGGCAGTCATTTTAAAAATGAAAAAAAGATCATTTTCAAAAAATAAAAAAATGTTTTCAAAAAATAACAAAAAAAAAATTTTTATTGCTTTATAGACGAAGAACAAAAAAATTCGTCACAGTTTTTTTTCCTTTCAATTCACGCTTACTGAAATATAAACGTAAAAAAAATGTAGAATTTTTCTTTCTTCGTCTATACAGCACATAAAAAATTTTTTTTTTCGATTTTCTATATGTGAATGCCGCTCGTCAAGGTGCACTAAAGCAAGTATATATGCCACCAAAGCCTTATAACAAACTTCAAATTTTAGTCAATGTCGCGGATTTTCGTACATTCGTCCCACTGTGCGGCGACGCGGCGAGAGTAGCCGTCCTGTACGGGGTATACAGGGTGGCCAGAATGGCTCTCCATCGTGCAATTGCCGCTGCCAAGGCCAAGGCCTGGGATGAGCTCCTGGGCACCCTTGACAGGGACCCCTGGGGTCGCCCCTATAGGGCGGTGCTTGGCAAGCTCCGCCCTGGGCGCCCCCCATTACGGAGCAGCTAGACCCCGAGTTCCTGGGGCGGGTGATATCAACCCTTTTCACCTCTCCGGAGGGGATGGGTGTAAACCCGCTCGATGCAGTCCAGTTTGTCTGGACTGACGAACTCGGGGTCACTATGTATGAGCTGTCCCAGGCTTTCCAGCGGATCCGGGACGGGGGCGTCAAGACCCCGGCCCTGATGGAGTACCTGGACGTATGGTGGCCTTGGCGTTGGACACCCTTGCCCCGGCTCTGATACAGGTGTTGAATGCCTATTTGAGCCGGAGAACCTTCCCCAAGGAATGGAAGTGTGCCAGGTTGGTCCTCCTCCGGAAAGTTGGCAGGCCCACGGATTCTTTCTCTGCTTACCGGCCCTTGCGTCTCCTCGACGAGGCAGCGAAGATCTTCGAGAAGATTCTTGTTGACCGCCTCGTCGAGCACCTGTCCCGTGGTGGTCCCGATCTGAGCGACACCCAGTACGGGTTCCGGAGAGGGCGATCGACGATCGATGCGTTCGGTTGGCTCGCCACCCTCCGGAGCGAGGCTGTCGCTCGGTGCGGGATGATGTTGGCGGTGAGCCTTTTTTTTTTTTTTAAGCGTGGGGAAATCCTCCTAATGGATACCCCCCCCCCGTCCTCGCCCTAGAGGAAGGGAGGGTTATGTTGAGCTCTCTCGGCTGAGGGCCAAGCATACCAACTAAACCCACACTAATCCGTCCCTGAGCTTAATGGGGATGGGCCGGGATCACCAATGGTATGCAACCGTAACCGTCCCCGCCCGTTTGAGCCCACTCGGGGGAAGAGAAGCTTCCCCCAACTAAGCTAACTTGGGGCTAGGCGACGGATTGCGCCGAGCCCCCCCTTCCCTCGGAACCGCCCGATGTAGAGTGGTACAGGCCACTCACCCGGTCAGTCCATGGTGACGCCATTCCTCAGTCCCACACGCCAAGGAACGGAGGGATTACATCGCACATTCCCGGTAAGGATCAGTCCGTTAAGAGGGGAGCCACAGCTCAAACCCTCCGGAGTGATCCCCCTCGCGGTGGGCGTGGCCAAGACCCACGCCACCCTCCGGCGATCCGGCTAAACCGGATCGTGGGTGGGGGGTTTCTTCCCCTTTTTTTTGGGAGCCGCCTGCTTGAGCGGCTCCATCTCCCCCGCGGCCGTCACCTCCATGAGTGACGGCCGTCCCTCAGCAACAACCTTAGCCGCTGCATCGCTTTTCGCCCGCTCGCCCAACTTTCCGCCCCCCCCTCCAGGCGGAACATTGGGCAAGCCCGAGATCCCGAGCGATGCTCGGCGGACTTAACAAGAACCCCGCAAAGGGGGCACCGGGGCGACTGCGTATGCGCAGCCACCCTGTGCCCCTTATCCCCGCACCGGTAACAGCGACCGCTCCGGTCCGCCTCCTCGTTGTGGGGGCACTTGACCCACACATGCCCCCGCCTAAGGCATCGGAAGCACTGAAGCGGCCGCTGCTCCAGCACCTCGACGCGGGCTGACGACCACCCGATGGTCAGTCGGACCGCCCCCGCCGCCTTCCTCGCCGCAGTCAGGGGGAGCTGGACCCACACGGTCCCCACCCCCTCCTGGCTGCGGCCCGCGCGCTGGATGCCGCCGACCCGGATCGCGGCCTCCTCACACACCCCATGCGTGCGAGGGAGGTGCGGACCTCCGCTTCAGTAACGGACTGATCCAGTCCCCTGAGGCGAAGGTCCGCCCTCTTCGTTGGCCGGTTGACCCGGTAGCCAATACCGGCCAGCACGGCGCCCATCCGGCACGCCAGCGACGCTGCCTTTTCGGGGGCATCCTTCCCCCGAATTTTCAGCATCAGCGCGCCGGTCATGTCGCCGTCACGCCCAAGTACTCGATGCCCAGATCAGTGAGGCTGATCTGGTCCCTCGCGCGCTGGATCGCGTCTGCATAATTTGCTGACGCACCCACCTCCCTCGTAACCACCACGGCAGCCTCGGGCCCACCCTCGTGGGTTGGGGGGGGGGACCGGTCCCCTTCCCCTTCCCCAAGGGGCCGAGGGCCCCTGTCGGGGTCGGGGCGGCCGGAGGCCGACACTTCCCCTTACGGAACACCCGGACCCACTCCGCGGACCCCACCACCTGGCTCTTCCCCTTGGTAGGGGCCGGCTGGGTCTCGGCCTTCTTCGCCGCCGACGGCCTCCTCCCGGAGGAGTCAGTCCTCCTCCCCCTTCCCTGAGGGGCGACTGCAGCCGCCGCCTCTGCAGCCGCCTTCAAGGCCGCCGCCTCCGCCTCCGCTAAGGGCAGGATAGCCCGCATGATGCGGTCCTCCTGCGCCTTCATCCTGTCGTCGATGCCTCGCCCAACCTGGGCGAGGATGTCCTCATCGACGGCAGGACCCTCCCCGGAACCCGACCGCGCCCCGGACGCTGGAGGCGGCGCCAGATCCATCTTGGCCAGCTTGCTGGTCGGTGGACCCTCAAGCTGGTCCCGAAGCTCGGCAACGAGCGACCAACAGGTCGTTCCTGAGCTGCAGGTGCTCTCCATCCTCGGGGGTAGCGCCAACCACCCCCCCCCCCTCCCCACGGTCCGCCAGCTCGTACGCTGCGTCGCCCTTAAGGCCCTTAGAGGCAGTTGTGACGCTGTCAACAGTGTCTGGGTTAGGTTCTTAACCCATATGTCCTTAACCCAGCCGAGAAGCTGAACCGCCGATGAGTGCCTACAGGCAGTCGTCAGATTCTCGGCCGAGGGCATCCCCGCGCGCGATTCCCGGCTAAACTGGGTCGCGATTGACCCCTCAAGGGCGCCCGGCGGTTGTGGCGTCCTACGAGCGCTAGCTCGCGTCACCACCGCCGGACCCGGACGCTTGGAGGTCGCCCTCCCTCGCGAACTTCCGCTGGAGACAAACACTACAGATCCTGCGTCCGAATCGCGCCTGCCCCCAAACGAAAGCCCCGGGATTGGGGACTGTGCGTCCGACCGCCCAGCCCCATAACCCTCCCACTCCATACCCGGTGGACTACCCGCCGGGCAGAAGACAAACGGAGAGGGCGGAGAGGCCACCTCACTCCGCGGAGGCGTCACCGGCGGCGCCTCCACGTACATCCCCGCACGGTTGTCGACTTGCGACCCCACGTCGACAACCGGCACCAAGGCTTCGCCAGCGATGGGGGATCTCCCCCCCCCCCCCCGTAGCTCCACTTTGTGACTGCGTCGATCACATATCGATACCTCGTGCGACGAGAACAACAATATCGATTCCCACCACGACGACTTGCGGTGTCACGCGCGATCCTTGTCGTAGAAAAGGAGCACAGGATCAATCCACTTGTGGGATGCGCGCGCATCGATCCCCACTCGATAGCGATCGAAGGAGGTCGATGCGAGCATCAGATTGATCACTCTGCGTCTGGACTAGCTCCGATAAGCACGCAAGAGTCACCGCGAGTCAAATTCGCGATTAACGCTAATGGCGTATAGCCCAGAGAGGCTGACATTAAAAATAGAAGCTCGCGTTTAGTGAGTAAATCGTTGTTTCTACAGATTGTTTCTGTATAGCCCAGAGAGGCTGACATTCAAATTGGTAAAAGTTCGTGATCGCGTGCGTCTATTGCCAGGAACACGGGGCAAGCTGGAAAGGATTTGTGATTGTGTGTACGTGATATAGAATTAAGGATGTAAATACATCCGTCAAGTAAGATTTACTGTCATATGCTATCAGGAATCCTCGCTCAAATTGTAACAAGTGAGAAACCTTGCGTCTTGCGCCGTGTAGCAGGCAAACAGTGTGGCCGCGAGACCGTCGAGAGGTCAGACGTGATTCTAAGCAAGCGCGTTGAATTTCCACGAATTTCTATCGTAGACAATACACACGGACGGGTGCGTTTCGTGACTCCCGTGAATCAAGGCATAGGATCTTGCGTGTATCCTATTCCACGAAGCTAATGAGAGTGTCCCGGGATCGAGGAGTCGCCCAGGCCACGTAGACGTGCCCTGCCGACAATTCGCTATCTTCCGCATACGTCTTGTAAGTTTCCTAGCGAGTAGGTGCCGGTTTCTCCTCCCGTGCTGCGGCAGGAGGATCGTTGCATTCTATTTCGTTAGTGATCGCGACCGTAATCAAGCTTTAGGTGCGCACGCGGAGGTCTCAAGGTCGTCCGGGGATTGAGGAGTCGCCAAGGCCACGTAAACGTGCCCTGCCGACAATTCGTTATCTTCCGCATACGTCTTGAGACCGTCCTAGCGAATAGGTGCCGTTTTCTCCTCCCGTGCTGCGGCAGGAGGAACGCTGCATTCTATTTCGCTGTGACACATAACGCGAGAGCGAGTCGGAGACGGTCGCGAGGTATTCAAGTATCGTCCGGGGATTGAGGAGTCGCCCAGGCCACGTAAACGTGCCCTGCCGACAATTCGTTATCTTCCTCATACGTTATCCTGGATGTCCTAATAAATTAATATTATATACACTTGCTGTGAATTTCAGTCGGATCACTCGTCGCGCTCCGTCACGCTCGGAAAGTGGCAAGGTGACCACACTGGGTCGAAAGTATTGTTGAATCCGATTACGCGTACGGATTCAGCACGTTATAAACATACTGAGATTTGGTTGCGGTTTCTTACACGCATTTCTTGTGTGACGTCAAATCACCTGGCGTACGTAATAGACACGTTATTTACACCTATACATCAAATTCTCCAGTATTTACTCATTTCGTAGAAGCCTCTCCGCTTTCTAGTACCTTTTTTTCGAGAAAAACCAATAGATTATTTATTATCATAAGAAATTAAACCTGTTTCTAGAACTCGCATGCTTTACAATCCTACGGACACTGACGACTAAGGCCCTAAAATTATAAACTATGGCTACTGAGGCCCAAACTAAAAAGTAACTATTTATAATGAATACTCGCGACGGGGGCTCTCGAAAGAGCACCCACTCGGGGGGTCCTCCGTCACGGGACGCCCAGCTGGTGGCTAAAAAACTAGTGGGATAAGATTTATTTTTCACTAGTGCGAGCGAGAGAAGAAACTCCACCCGCAGTCGTCTCGCTCGCCCCTTTCGACGGCGCAAGCCAGAGAGAGAAAGCTTCAGCGAACTGTTGCTCTCCCTCTCGCACCAACGTCTTCTGTCGAGAGAGCGAGAGCGAGCGCCCTAGGGGCTATCCTTCTCTCTCACTCTTACACTATCCTGTACCGTATTTACAAGATTTGAAATCTATACGTTAACTTGATACTATAGCCCACCTGTTGATAGGCTATACTGTCACCGCCAAGACCGATTTTCTGCCGGCTTTTGAATTTCCCGAGAGCGGGAAATGCAAAACCGCCGATGCAGCAATTCGTCGGCGGAGCCGACGAACCGCGACCGCGTGCGAAGCACGCAGCCGGCAGGGCCGGCAAAAATCTGCTAAGTCCAAATTATCTACTAATTTATCCGATGACGCGTCTGCTTATCTCGCCGACAGTGGTTGTCGGCGACGAGAAGGTCCTCGGATAAATTAGCAGACTTGCAATTAAAAAATTTTTTTTCGAACACTGGTCTCGGCGGTGACGTCAGAACTGGCCGGTAAAATCCCTCCCGAGCGTTACCGACGAAAGAAAGGACAGCAACCCGGAAAAAGATGGCCGCCTCTCACGATGACGTTACGCGGGACTTAGAATAATTTTCGCGAAACGATTCTCGACACAACCAAGGAGACAAGATGGCCGACCGAAGGCAAGACGAGGCGAGAAAGATGGCCGACGCGAGACGGGACACTTGGCCGAGTCCTTCCCGCTGCTCACCGACGACGAGCACCGAAAACTAAAATGGCCGCGCCAACTACGTCACGAGGGACTTAGAAAATTTCGCGAAAATTCACACGGGCAGCTCTGAAACACTAACACGCACAAGACACCACTGAAATAGAGTAGATACACAGAATATATACACGCTAAATATACCATAAAATTCGCAATAGTTAATAATAAACAATATAGAATACCCAAAATCAGAACCAACACCGAAAAAGAAGCACGAGTTTGATTTTCAGAATCGAATAAAGAAAGAAGCAACTAAAAATTTAAGTATAACTGAAATAATAATACTAAGCTAAGTATAAACTATTTATGAAAAATAATAATAATTTTATATTTACAGAAAACGGACCGCGTGGGAATCCCCACCTGGAGGTGCTGGAGGAGCAGTTTCCAAGGTGAGTATATATTTATTTAAAATATAAAATATTAATTAAATAAATAAACGTCTCACGTAATCCTCAATCCGATAAATATTCATCATATCCTGAGTAACGTAAATTCATAGATCGATTTTTCCCAAAGAACTATTCGAAAACTTTTTCCGAAGTGCAGCGCTTGAAAACCAAACCCGAACTCCCGCTTTCCAGTACCTGGAGGCACGAATCTCCTTTGTCTTACAGGACATAATGGTAATATCGGATAAGGTAACCAATCCGGTATACTAATAATACTTAAATATCCGGTAAATAAAGATCATATAATAGTTAGGTTACAACTTTCACGCCCTCCGCTCGACCCCGCCGAGCCCCCCTTCCCGCCGCGCCTTTACCCCCCCCCCCCCCCGTTCCCCAAAAGTTTTACTGTAATCCATAAAATTCCCACGAGCGTGGTAGGAACGTGGTCCGTCCCGGCGGAGCCTCCTTACCGAGATAAGCCCTGCATACTACGTGGGGCGGGCAGGTACCCCAGAGGTGGTACGCTAAAGACCAACGCATCCATCAGCCCACCCCGGTGTTTAAACCGGGGGTGCTTCCTCGCCGCGCACCGAAACTTGAAGTTGAACACTTTTTTAAAGAGGTTTATCCTCCTCGCAGACCGGTCGATTAAGGCAGGCCCCCCGTTCCGGCAAGCCGGTTTACGGTATGGGGCCCTGGATGAACAACTTGTCGCCCAGGACACACTGCGTAGAAGGCGCAGTAAAAAGCGACAGGCAGTGTCCGCCCGCACCTCTGTCTCCGTTAGCACACACCGAAGTGTGTCCCAGGATCCACCACGAGGAGGTGGGTCTTGGGACCACTCCTGTGGGACCTAGCGTATGACGCGGTGCTGCGGGTCTCTCTCCCCCTCGACGCCAGCGTGTCATCTGCTACGCAGATGCTGGTGGTCGTGCGGGAGGAGACATGGGGCAGGACCCTAGGCATGGCGCAAGCAGTGGTGGGCTGCTTGCCTCGGGGCCGGCGGGCACCCCAGCTCCGAATCCAGGCAGGTGATGCCATTATCGAGGTGAAGGAATAGATGGGTTATCTCGGCCTGACCCTCGACAGCCGCTGGTGCTTCGAAACGCACTTCGACTGTATGCCCCCCCCCCCCCCCGCCGAGAAGGTAGTGGTCACCCTTGGGCGATTGCTGCCTAACATCAGGGGGCCCGATGTACGGACGCGTCGCCTCTACGCGGAGGTGGTGCACTCTAAGATCCTGTATGGGGACCCCGTGTGGTCCACGCAATTAATAGCCTGCCGGCGGAGTTTGGCGCACGCGTGTCGCGTGCAGCGCCGTCTGGCCTTGCGGGCCATACGGGGTTATCGCACCATCTCCGCTGAGGCGGCGTGCCTCCTCGGGGCTATGGATCCCCTCCAGTTTCTGGCGGAGGAGCGGGCAACCGGCTACCGGATTGCCTGCTCTATCCGCCGAGGGGAGCTCGACCCCGAGTGGGAGGAAGTCGAAGTGTTGAAGCGCCAGGCCCGGAAATACAAGCTGGCCCGCTGGCGACGGCAGGTAGCCGTTGCCAATTCGGGCCGGCCTATCGTCCGGGCCCTCCTGCCCATTCTGGGAGAATGGTGCTGGAGGCGGGGTAGGCTAACCTACCGCCTCACGCAGGTGCTCTCCGGACACGGATGTTTCAGGGAGTACCTGCGGAGAATAGGCAAAGAGCCGACGGCGCCGTGCCATCACTGCGGGGAGGCCTAGGATACGGCGCGGCATACGCTGGAGGAACGTCCAGTGTGGTCGGCGCCGCGTCGTGTCCTTAGGGGCGTTATAGGGATGGACCTCTAGCTGCCGACTGTGGCCGACCACATGATCGGCGGCGAGAGGCAGTGCAATGCGGTTGCCTCCTTCTGCGAACAAGTAATGTTGCAGAAGGAGGTAGCGGAGAGGGAGCTGCAGACGTGATGGCGGCGGTGGGCGTCACTAGACTCGTCCCACCGCCGCCATGGGGGGCTGCTACTATATGGCTCCCCGGGGCGGGCCGGCTGGGCGAGGGGGCAGGGTGCATGTTGACACACTGTCCTGCTTGCTCGGCCGGCTGCGCCCGGTACTTCGGGTTTGGGCGGGGTTTTCGGGGGAGGGAGGCCCTTGCGCCCCTCCTCCCTTCTTCTTCGTCTTCTTCTCTCTATTTTCCTTTTAGCGCGTGCGGAGACCTCCTCCCTTGGCCGGGTAGGGCCCCTTCGGACTCGCCCGTCCGAGCGAGGAAGGGGGTCTTCGGGGGTCGCGGGCGACCGGAGCTGGGGCTCTGATCGTCCAGCCGAGCGACTCCGCGATGGGGGCGCTGTGTGGGTGGCTCGTACGGCGTCCTACTAGTATTAGGATTTACTATGGGGGGGAGCTTCTCTCCTCCCCCGAGATGGGGCCGTAGTGCCAAGAGGTGGAGGTGGTCGGTGGCATTCGATTACAAGATCCCGACCACCCTCAATTAGCTCAGGGAGGCCACCGTGGGGTAGTTAGTGGGTATGCCCCGGCCCGGCGGCCGCGGAGCCGGGCAGAGTCCCACATGACCTCGCCTTCCCCCCACGAGGGCGGGGTATGCGTAATGCATTTTCCCCGCGTTAAAAAAAAGGCCTGCTGCTGAAGCTCTGTTACAACCTCACTGATTGTTAGAGACAGGTGAAATATTTCATTACCGAACCTGGGTGGTTCATACACAATTGCTCTCCCATATAAAAGACGAGGTACGAAAAGTAAAAGTCTCAAAGGTGTTACGGTATGAGAAGAAATTCCGTTGACTTTCTCACGGGAATCTCTTCAAGATCGTCTCTGGCAGGAAACGTCCTAGATAACAGATCCTTCTAGAATCTACCCTCTTGACGAAGATCGAGCTCTGGCCCGATTTAATGGAAACCCACAAAAAACGAGAGTGCAGTCCCATGTAACTGCAGATTAAAATCAGACTACCCCTCCTATTTTTGGGGTATATAAACCCTTGCATTTTTACTCTCGTTGGTTAGTACTATTTTAGACACGAGTAGTGTCACGTCGTGTTGCAGTCGTTAGAATCCACGTCTAGTGAGATCGGGCTAAAGTTCCCCTTCGATCAAAGTTAACCTTAAAGACTCCGCGAGTTCGGTTTAAAGTCTATTTGGCATTATTAGTACTATCAGACCCCGCATTGCCAGTGCGTCAAAACCGAGCATCTTAGGTAATAATATTATATATACACATTATTCAATTCAGTCGCGACACCACCATTGTACATACACATTCTTTATCAGAATATATTTGTGTTATTTTGGTACATCGTGCAACTTTCTTAAACCTGTAACCGAACTATTATGTGCTCTCTATTTATCGGATGGTTAAATCTGATTAGTATATCGGATTGGTTACCGTATCCGATATTACTACTATGTCCTGTAGGACGAAACGAGATTCGTGCCTCCAGGTGCTGGAAGGCGGAGTGGCTTTAACGAAAAGAGTAAATGCTGAAGAATTTGATGTATAGGTATAACTAACGTGTGTATGTTCTGGTACTCTTGTATGTTTACAATGTATCTATTCCGTACGCCAGGTGATTTGACGTCACGCAAGAAATGCGTGTAAGAAACCGCGACTAAATCTCAGTATGTTTACAACGTGCTGAGTTTCGTACGCCAGGTGATTTGACGTCACGCAAGAAGTGCGTGTACAAACCCGCTATCAAATCTCAGCACGGTAACAACGCACCGACTCCGCACGCGGAATCGTACACAATAATACTTTCGCTCCAATGTGTTCACCTTGCCACGTTACGAGCGTGACGGAGCGCGACGAGTGATCCGACTGAAATTCACAGAAAGTGTATATGATATTAATTGATTAGGACATCCAGGATAACGTATGCGGAAGATATCGAATTGTCGGCAGGGCACGTTTACGTGGCCTGGGCGACTCCTCAATCCCCGGACGATACCTGAATACCTCGCGACCGTCTCTGACTCGCTCTCGCGTTAGGTGTCACAGCGAAATAGAATGCAACGTTCCTCCTGCCGCAGCACGGGAGGAGAAAACGGCACCTACTCGCAAGGACGGTCTCAAAACGTATGCGGAAGATAGTGAATTATCGGCAGGGCACGTTTACGCGGCCTGGGCGACGCCTCAATCCCCGGACGACCTTAAGACCTCCTTGTGTCCACCTAAAGCTTGATTACGGTCGCGACCACTACGAAATAGAATGCCCAATCTTCCTGCCGCAGCGCGGGAGGAAAAACTGGCACCTACTCGCTAGGAAACTCACAAGAGCGTATGCGGAAGATAGCGAATTGTCGGCAGGGCACGTTTACGTGGCCTGGGCGACTCCTCGATCCCCGGACACCCTCATTAGCTTCGTGGAATAGGATGCACGCAAGATCCTATGCCTTGATTCACGGGAGTCACGAAACACACCCGTCCGTGTGTATTGTCTACGATAGAAATTCGTGGAAGTTCGACGCGCTTGCTGAGAATTACGTCTGACCACTCGACGGTCTCGCGGCCACACTGTTTGCCTATTACACGGCGCAAGACGCAAAGTTTCTCACTTGTTGCAAGTTAACGAGGATCTGTGATAGCGCATGACATGAACTCTTACTTGACGGATGTTTTTACATCCTTTATTCTGTATCACGTATGCACAATCACAAATCCTTGCCAGCTTGCCCCGTCTTCCTGGCAATAGACGCACGTGATCACGAACTTTTACCGATTTGCGCACTATCCGCGAACTATTATCTTTTAACGTCAGCCTCTCTGGGCTATACCGAAACAATCTGTAGACCACCGATTTACTCACTAACCGCGAGCATTTAATTTTAACTTCAGCCTCTCTGGGCTATACCGAACACTCGGTAGAAACGATTTACTCATTAACGCGAGCATTTAATTTTTAATGTCAGCCTCTCTGGGCTATACCGAACAATCGGTAGGAAAACGACTTACTCACTAAACGCGAGCATTTATATTTTTAATGTCAGCCTCTCTGGGCTATACCGAACAATCGGTAGGAAAACGACTTACTCACTAAACGCGAGCATTTATATTTTAATGTCAGCCACTCTGGGCTATACCGAATAATCGGTAGGAAAATTACTTACTCACTAAACGCAAGCATTTATATTTTAATGTCAGCCACTCTGGGCTATACCGAATGATCGGTAGGAAAAACGATCTACTCGTTAAACGCGAGCTTCTAATTTTAAAGTCCGCCTCTCTAGGCTATACGCGACCGGCGTTAATCGCGAATTGACTCGCGGTGACTCGTGCGTGCTTATCGGAGCTAGTCCAGACGCAGAGTGATCAATCTGATGCTCGCATCGACCTCCTTCGATCGCTATCGAGAGGGGATCGATGCGCGCGCATCTCACAAGTGGATTTATCCTGTGCTCCTTTTCCACGACAAGGATCGCGCGTGACACCGCGAGTCGTCGTGGTGGGAATCGATATTGTTGTTCTCGTCGCACGAGGTATCGATATGTGATCGACGCGGTCACAAACCCTTAATTATTGACCAAAATCCTAATCTAGTAATTGAACGTTCCCACACGATACAATCTTACCGCTCAGATTGTATCAATTAAATTATACTAGTTACGAGGCCTACTAACAATCCTAGCGACTCCCTGATTACGCATGAGGTTCGTTTGCGCCAAACCAATAGTCCAAACAAAGATTTATCCAACCTAGTGGCTCCCCACTTTCGCACTGGGTTCGTCCACGAAAACTATACTATCCTTGTGGCTCCCTGGTTATGCACCAGGTTCGTCCGCATCCTAGCAGCTCCCTGTTTACGCGATTTCGCATCAGGTTCGTCTGCGCTTTATCCAACCTCCTAGCGGCTACCTAATCTTGTATTGGGTTTATCCGCGCCCTTCTACAACCTCCTAGCAGCTCCCTGATTACGCAATTACGCTCCTAGTAGCTCCCTGTTCACGTAGTAACTACTGTTCAGGTTCGTCTACGCTTGATTCTATTCCTCAAACTAACAAATTGTAACCTTATTCCAAGGGTAATAACCCTTCGCCATCCACACGCGCTACTCGCGGCCCTGGCTCGTAACAAAGGATTGAATAACAATGGAGCAATTTCTACAACTTGCATTTATTTCTTTTTTCTATAACAGATTATTTAAAACTCGGAGACACGCATAGATTTGCCGCAGAAAATGTTGGATCCTACCAGAATTAAGAGGATGCACAACTAAAAATTGATAAACTAACAATTGCTCCGAAATTATTTTTTGACGTATTTTAAATATTTAAATATTGGTTCTAAAAGTATTCTACAAAAGTAGCACTGGCTAAACTTTACCTTCCGAACCCAGAGATTTTCGATTATTATATGTCTAATCCTGTTCATTTCGTCGAGAAAACTCCACATATCGATGGCCCAGACCGCGGAGTACACTCGTTAAAAAGTTATGAGCGTCTAAAGTTGAGTAATTTTCATTGTTTCACCTCAGTTTTTGACAAGTATGACCGCCGCCATATTGGTAAGTAGGGAGCTCTTCCGTGTAGTGACTACGTGGCAGCACTAGCTCGCCACCTGATAGTAGCACGGGTATGTTGAAGGGAGAATTCGAATTTCTAGTTTTAGAGTGCACCAAAATGGCTACCGCACGCTTTAGTGGGGATTTCGGCTTCTGGAACTCTGATTATAATTTAGGTACAGTATACTGAGTTGGTCTGACAAGGAGACGGCGCAGATAACGGGTGACGGATTTTCCTGAATCTTGCAGTACTTGAAGATGACGTCTCTATGTATAATTTCGCAAAGCTGTAGCGAGCGCTTCTCAAGATTTTCCGAGTAAATTGCATTTTTAAATTTTTTTAGGTTAAGAAGCCTTCGCGTTAAGAAAGTAACCGGTAGGTTGTTGGTTCGAGTCCCGCTGTCGATATTTTTTTTTTTCTTGAAATTGATACCTACTTCAATTTTTAGCCTAACATCTATTATTTAAAAGTTATTATTATTTTTTAATTAGAAAATGCATGTTTTTTATTTGTGGGCAATGGGAAATAAATCGAACATAAAAATAATACGGAATATCATTTTATATGACACGAGTCAGGGTGATATTTATCGTAGAAACATTCAAAGCAATAGTTTTTTCGGCATCTTTGAGAGCACGCATTTTTGAGAACGTCTACAGGAAAAAATACTTCATTAACATTCATGAATACTTCTCTGGTATCGCAGAGTTTGGACACAAACCGCGCATACTGCAACATATTCAAAAATATCGGAGAAGACTGCTGATTATGAACAATCGATTATGAACAATCGAACTATTGCTTTGAATGTTTCTACGATAAATATCACCCTGGCCCGTGTCATATTAACATATAATTAATACAGAAAATGTTCAAGTAATAAAGTGAAAATGATATTCCGTATTGTTTTTATGTTCGATTTATTTCCCATTGCCCAAAAATAAAAAACATGCATTTTCTAATTAAAAAATAAAAATAACTTTTAAATAATAGATGTTAGGCTAAAAATTGAAGTAGGTATCAATTTCAAGAAAAAAAAAATATCGATAGCGGAACTCGAACCAACAACCTACCGGTTACTAGTACTGCGCGCTCCGCTCTCGGCCACTCATCTGCTTGTATAGACCTTAACGCGAAGGCTTCTTAACCCAAAAAAATTTAAAAATGCAATTTTCTCGAAAAATCATGACAAGCGCGCACTACTACTTTACGAAATTACATATGTAGACGTCATCTTCAAGTACTGCAAGTTTCAGGAAAACCCGTCACCCGTCACCAGCGCTGTCTCCTTGTGAGTCAGATTTTGGGGGGTCTGGGGGGCATAGCCCCCCATCTATTTCACCGAAAACAGTTGTTGTAAGTATATTAATGGAAATATAAATGTATGTTATCGGCATTGGAGAGTTGTTGTGCGATGTGCGGTGCCACATGCGCGATATGGCGGCGCGCTAAGGCTGCCACTTAGTATCGCCACTGAGTCACTACACGGAAGAGCTCCCTACTTACCAATATAGCGGCGCCTATACCTGTCAAAAACTGAGGTGAAGCAATGAAAATTACTCAACTTTAGACGCTCATAACTTTTTAACGAGTGCACTCCGCGGTCTGGGACATCAATATTTGGCGTTTTCTCGACGAAATGAACAGGATCAGACATATAATAATCGAAAATCTCTGGGTTCCGAAGGTAACGTTTACCCGTAGCATTGATTATTACGTAGTTAAAAATAAATAAAAAAAGAATGAATAAAAAAAAAAGTAGGAATATGACGGGGCGCGAATCTAGTATACACAGGTTGAGACACGAGCGCCTACCGGTCCAGCACCCGATCGTTGTGCCAACGGTCTCTCTCTCTCCAGCACCTGATCGTTGTGCCAGCGATTTCTCTCTAGCATCCGATCGTTGTGCCGACGATCACTCCACCGTACCGTTCGGCGTAACCGTGGAATCCTAGCGCCCGCACCGCCACACCGTACCGCCTGTCGCGACGACAGACACACCACCGTCCCTTACACCGCACCCCGCGCTCGAAAAACATCAATGCGTACCGTGTATCGCGAAAACCCCGTCACCGCGTCTACCGACTCCGCGAAACACCATCTCGGCGACTTGACTTTATCACACCAACGCCTCGCTTATTTCTCCACGCATCACGTCTGTCTCTACCGATCGCTTCCTGACCGGTAAATCGAACACCGGCTCGGCGAGCTATCTCCGTCAGGAAGCACCCAGGTAACAGAGTTGTTTTTTTGGCTTGGTATGACGTACGCCCGAATGAGCGCTGCTCCGAAATTGACAAGATGCTACCGGTGTCACACCGTGGGGCATATCAGTGCTATGTGTAAAACGGAAATGAAAGGCGCTACCAGATGCCGAAAGTGTGGTGCGGTGGGGCATGATATGCCCGACTGTGTGAACGCCTATAAGTGCATGGATTTTGCGGACAGATGTATCCCGCACGAGCATCCATGGCGTGTCCGTTGTTTCGGGATCACGTTGCCTTCCATAAGTCGCAATTTGAACAATATATTCATGAAGAGCAGCTTAGAATTAAGTCTAAGCCCCAGGATAAGATTGAAGACAGGCATAAATTGTACATGGAAACCGAGCCGAATCCGGTAGCTCTTTAAAGTTATAATTAAGTTTAAGTTCTTTCGTTACTTACCTTCGGGTTGGTTCGTACGGAGTAAAGTCCTCATTGTATATAGCCCCTTTTGCATTAGTTTTGACATCGGCAACGTCGTCCGTCCTTTTACCCAGCAAGAGGTAGAAACGTCAGGTTCGCGTGGCGTTTTAGGGTCCCTATTGTTCTATGCCTCCCTTAAGAAACTAAAAGAAAGACGCACGACGTTTTCGAACAGTAACCCATCGCCTCTGCGTACCAATCTGCAGGAAAACCGAAACATGTGATTGCCATAAATTCTAGTCTTACAGCGGTCCCTCTCGTATCCTTTTCTTTTCGTTTGTTCACCCCGTCGTTTTCGTAAGCGCGCTACACAGTGCATTTTCGACACGCATAATGTCCTCCCTAAACTTTTCAGAAAAATCTTGGGTATAATCAGTGTCGTTTGAGCCGCGGTAGAGAGAACATCTCCAAATACTTGTCAATTCTAAGTTCACGGTTGCTAAAATGTGTGTTTTTAGTAGTCATATTTAAAGTAATCACTAGACTGCGGATTTTTATGCAAAACGAAAGTTGGCTGCTGCTATTGCAAGGGACAGGAGCCAGACGGATAGTTGATTTTTACTTTAATCATTTGATCAAGTTGAAAATAATACATTGGTGTTTTTAAATTATTTTAATATCTCTACTGTTTTAAAATGCACTTACTCATTTTTGCTACAAATGCATGACATCCGCAGTCTACTGATCGCATTACCTCATTACTGTGATTTGTGCTGCAATACAAGTGATATTGTAAATCTGAACAGTGATCGTGAGTGAGGAAAAATTTCATGGTATCTGTGTGAAAGTGAAAGTGAAAAGTCCGGATCGTTGACATCACCGCACATCCCCCGAGCTGTCGTATACCTGCTATCTACCATCAGCTGTGCAGTTTGTTGACCTGACCGTACAACCCTTAGCTTTCGGTACTGTCGTACACCTGAAGACATCTGTGCAGTTCGTCACCGAGCGACCCAGTAACAGTGACACACATTTCGAAGCAGCAAATGGATTTACGGCTGAATAAGTGAGTTTTTAATACAATCAGTTTATGCTTCTTCTCTCGTTCGAGTAAAGTTACCGTAAGTCGGGTAAAGATGATGTGGATCCTCACCGATTTCAATGACCTTGAAATATGTTATAAAACTCGACGTTTGAAATAGTTGGCGGTTGGCTTTACTTTCGAAGATATTAGCAAGCCGTGTCCGCTATCATGAACACCCATATGAATGGACAAGTAAAGTTCTGCACGATCATCTCCTAAACTAAAGCCGCGAGGCAAACAGTTTAAAGGGAAATGTTGTTCAGAATCATGGTCTTGACAACATATCCAAAGCTCATCGAAATCGGGCACATAATCGAGAAACTCTTGTTTGTTGCGACATCGCGGCGTACCGACCACGCTCGCTTGCCGGCTCGCCGCGCGGAACGTGCCAACGTGCCAACGTGCCAACGTGCCAACGTGCGTCTAGGTCGCGCTCTGATTGGTCCGTGTTTTTCATTGATATCTCCTCAACAAAGCCGCGGGCCCCATTTTTGTTAAGAAAAATGTCGCTTCAAATGACCCAGGGAACCTCCCATTTCAATTTAACGCAGTAGTTTTGGAACACCCTGTATACATATAGTAAAGAATAAACGGTTACAGGTATGGACGGCGGGGAGGGCTAACCTGCTGCCTTACGCAGCTTCTCTCCAGACACGGGTGTTTCGGGGAATACCTGCGTAAAATAGCGAGGCAACCGGGGCAGTGCCATCACTGCGGGGAGCCCCGGGATACGGCGCGGCATACGCTGCAGGAATGTCCGGCGTGGTGGGCGCCGCGTCGTGTCTACAGTGACCACCACATGGTCGGCAGCGAGAGGTCATGGAATGCGGTTGCCTCCTTCAGCGAACAAGTAACGTCGAGAAGGAGGCGGCGGAGAGGGAGAGGGAGGATGAACCCCTCTCCGTCAGGAGATGTTCCCATAGATGCCGGCGGGCCCCGGTTTTGGGATCGCAGACGTGATGGCGGCGGTGGGATTAGCTAATACTCCCATCGCCGCTATGTGGGAGGCTACAATAAGCCTCCCCCCCCAACTGGGGGAGGGGGCGGCCGCCCCTCTGTACGGGGCGTCACCGAGAGTGGGGTGGTGGAATAGAGGCGGGCCGAAACTCGCCTCGACAGCAGGGTGAGGAAGGGGGTCTCCGGAGGCTGCGGGCGACACGAGCTGGGACTCGTGTTGCCCAGCCGAGCGGCTCTTGGGTGGGGAAACTCCGTGTGGGTGGCTCGCACGAGGTCCTCTTGGAGTGGATCATATGGGGGAGCTTCTCTCCCCCCGGGATGGAGCCGTAGTTGCCAAGAGTGGGGGGTGGTCGATAGGATTCGATCTCGAGATCCCGACCACCTCCCAATTAGTTCAAGGAGGCCACCGTGGGGTTTAGGGGATACACCCGGCATTTCACGCACAGCCGGGGAGTCCCACATACCCCCGTTTCCCTCCCCAGGGGAGCGGGTGATGCGTAATGAATTTCTCTCACGTTAAAAAAAAAACAGAAATTGATCTGGGTTGGGTCTCTTACCGTGATTGGCGACCTCTTCGAACGACCGGCGGCGGGGACTTTGGTCCCTACTCCCCCGAGCGATGAAAGGGGGCGGCGGGGGTCAGGAGTAGCATAAGTAGCATAAACTCAAGTAGCATAAGGTAGTTGCAAGGGGGAGCTTCTCTCCCCCGGGATGGCATGTGAGGGAGGGTGAGTGCCCGTCGCGTCCGAATCGGGTTCCAGACACTCCCCCTATTAGCCTAGGGCAGGTCCACGTGGTGGAATTAGTGGGTAATCCGGCCCCCGGCCGCCCCCTTACGGGGCGACCCAGGGTCCGGGGCCACAGTATCCCCGTCCTGCCCCTAGTGGTGGTGGGGAATCCGTAAACAGGATTACAATCTCTTCAAAAAAAAAGGTCTGTGTTGGGTCTGGAGTCCGTGGGACCTGGGGCGCTCACAGAGGCGACGCTGATTCACCGTAGCTCCGTGCTCTCTATTTGAAGGATGTCTCATGTCTAAAATCCCCTCTCCCCACCTTCTCGTGGTGGACCCTGAGGGCGCAAACAGCTTTGCGTCGCGGACGGGGACTGGGGTTCCCAGCGGGAAGTAGCTCCTGTGATGTGTGAGGCGATGCCGGCTGGATCTTCGGATCCTGGCAGGACTTCCCTTGCCGGTAACGCTCACACGGAGTAGGAGTGAAAACTACACGTGAGTCCTGTTAACCACCGGGGTGGTCGATACAGGGTCTCATACCGTAAACCGGTGGTCGTGTTTTACCGGAACGGGGGTCTTGCCTTAATCGGCCGGACTGCGAGAATGACAACCTCTATAAAAATCTTTAACCCCAAGCTGCAGGTATGTGGAGATGGGGCACCGTCTGAGTAAGTGCCGGGGTGTAGGTTGGTGAGAGCATCAACCATGCACATCCGATCTCTAGGCACGTGGCGATCCCGAGTTGTATTTTGCCTTACCCAGGCAAGGGGGCTCTGCCCGGGTAAACCTCTTTTCCAACCACACTTGTAGGACTTTTATGGCTTCCAATTTAACGGGAGTGGGATAAGGAAGGAAGTCGAGGAGGATGTATTCATGAAGGCAGAGGAAGAGAGAATGTTTCTGTTAGCCAACAAGATTACGCAATTTGCAAAGAATTTTGGGAATCTTAAGTTGTCTGGTTAAATTGTAGATCCGGAGAAACTGTCACAAGATCGAGAAATCGTACAAGAGATGAAGATGAAATGCGAAGCACTTAAAGCAGAGGTATTGCCATGGAGAAGGAAAAAGAGAGAAAAGGCAGCAGAGTGACTGGCAATGGAAGAATGGGAAAAAATACCGGAAGAACTGAAGAAGAAGAAAGAAGAAGTAGAAATATAGGAGACGGAAAAGGAAGAAATGAAACAGAAAGAGATACAGAAAAAGGAAGAACAAAAGAGGAAAGAAGAGAAGATGATGGAAGAGCCATTAGAAATAGAAGAATTAAGAAGGGAGAGACTGGACGAAGTTTGGTAGATCCGTAAGGATTTTGTCATTTCATCGTGGGAAAAGGAGATGGTGACGGAAGATAATATTGAATCGGATAAGATGGAAGTTGAGACCGGATTGGATAAAGGAGAGTCATGCGATGGAGTGAGGGTCCCTCGACCTTTATCACCTTTTTTTTTTTTTTTTTTTTTTTTGTTAAGGGAGAGAGGTAAATCCATTTACGGACACCCCGCCTTTCGGCGGGGTAGTGTCGGACTCGCCCGGTCTTAAGGACCGGGAATACCGACTAACAACCTCTCTCCCGGGACGTCCAATGGGACCCGGGGCTCCGCTTCTTGCAATTCTCCCGGGTCTCACCTTGATGCCGGGTGTTCCAAGTGCTTAAAAGCACACCAAAACCTGTAAAAATCTCATCTATATACATAAATTATCCGAAACATACAGTTCACACCACACCAGACGATTCACACATGCACACAAGCACACACATACCCACACAAACTTCACAAAATGTAACACACTATACAACAACCAAATCCTGGCTACATACTTAAATATAGATCACATCCGCATAATTGTTAAACCTCCAACCTCGACTAAAATCAAAACGCATACCAGGAAACCTCGCAGGTAAGTACGCTCTTAATATAAACTAATTACTAAAACTAAAACCTTCCTTCCAGGTATCTACCGGCAGACTCACACCAGCACACCCAGATGACACAAACGCCACGTCAAGGTGCGCCTTTGCAGACCCATACCAACACACCTACACAACACAAACATCACACACATACACAACCACATCCTGGCTACATACTTAAATATAGATCACATCCGCATAATTGTTAAACCTCCAACCTCGACTAAATTCAAAACGCATACCAGGAAACCTCGCAGGTAAGTACGCTCTTAATATAAACTAATTACTAAAACTTTTCTTCCAGGTATCTACCGGCAGACTCACACCAGCACACCCAGATGACACATACGCCACGTCAAGGTGCGCCTTTGCAGACCCATACCAACACACCTGCACAATACAAACATCACACACATACAGCACACATACCACATACATACACAACCAAGGTAAGTATGGCAACAACCATGGTAAGTATAAACATACACACTTAAAATACACAGGTAAGTACTAACTAAAACTAACTAAAACTAATATACAATATATACAATTATATATACACCATATCTAAATTAACAACTATATGCACTTAATTATGTTGCCGGATCTAGATCCATCTCGGAATCGGACCTCGGCTTTTGAGCTACTTGAGGCTTCAGCTTCGCTCTCGCATGAGCGGAACGCACAAACCTCCTATGTCCTTCTTTATGAGAAGCCGTGTGCTCCCTATAAAGGGGACAAGCCATGGACGCTATTAAGTGACCATGAGGAAGGTTTCTCTGTACACAATCCATACATTTCAAGGGGTTCTTGCAATCCGCCAACACATGCCCAACCACTCCACAACTACGACACCTGGACGAACCCTCCATCTCAGTCTTACAATTGGTGCTAATATGTCCAACGGTATTACACCTGTAACACCTGACGAATTTGGGGGCAACACTCATATGAGCGTATGTCATCCCCAATTTAATTCGCCCACTCTCACTAATAGTCATAATCGACCGCGTGGGCGCATTAATCACCGCCAATTGTGCCCCCTGGGACATACGCAAAGTCTTAATGGAGATATCCTCAGATTCCACACCCAAGTGCGAAGCAACCGCACCCAAAATAGTGTCCTTATCAATAGTAGGACAAATATCCCTAATTTCTAGGTCAAAGGCCTTTTGAAGGACCTGGACCTCGAATTTCTCACCCAAAACACTCTTAATTGTGCGACGAAGCTCCGCCGTATCAGCCTTGGCTGTAAGCTCCATCACCAAATGTCCAAGTCGGGATTTTCGCACCTTTTTTATTATATCAGGTTGATCAACCTTTTTACTAATCCGAAGGTAAGCGTCTTTAAACTCATTTTCGTCCTTCACTTTAATTAGTATCGCATCCGGACGGGGCACCGACCAGCGCGGCCGAGAAGCGGCCACGACCGGCATGGGGGGCTTAATCCTAGCTCCTGTTATTTCCATAACCTTGGTGACAACAGGAATACCTCTCTTCTTTTTAGAAGAACCAAGGTTCCCTCCGCTCCTGCAGCAGGGAACACATTCACCGGTGGAGCCACCGGAGTCGAGATCTTCGAGAACGGGCCGCGTCTCAAATCCGACCGCATCGACCGGGACACCGCCGAGGCAGTACCCAGCAATTCAGCATCCTCGGTTGACATGGCATTTCCCTGCTCACGGATCAAAATCTTATCCACGCCATCCAAGTAACTATCCATGGCTCTTAAGGCACCAAAATGTTCCTTAATCTTTTTCCGACGAACGATCAACTCTTTCAACAACTCCTCCACCGGGTCAATTTCCATCACCGGGAAAGACCGACCAGCCGCAGGAGGATCCACATCCGAGACGGCACTGCTATCATACTGAGCGTCTCTCAACCTCTTCTGAGCCACGGAGGGGACAACACCCTTCCTTCTCTTCCGATTTCCCCGCGGAGTCGGGGCGGTCGGAGCACCCTGAAAGGCGAAGGGGAAGCTAACACCAGTAGACCTCCTCGGACTACGATCATCCCCAGACAATGCCAATAATGATGAAGTATCAGCATCATCCCTCGTCAATGGAACCGGGGCATCCTTCACCGGGGAGGTCATAACCCCAACCTCAACTCTATTCGCAGACGATCCAGTCTCAACAGCCAGTCCCAACTGGTCATCACGGACCTGTGCCCACACCTCCTTGCGCTTCTTTTCGGCGGTAACCATGGTCTTTTTCATCTTGGCCAAATTCGTTACTATCAAGCCGATGGATTGTGCCTTATGCTTGTATTCAGCCCTAACATTTTTGTTATTTACCATGTAGTCCACAAGATCTTTCATCTCCGACTGAATACCGTCGACATCCTGGGAGAGCAGTCCAAACGAATGTTCGAACAGCACATCCGAGTCGTCATACCTTACCAGGGATTCCTCCATGTCTGCCGGGCGTTGTCGCGCTCTACCATCTCCAGCGAGCGGAGTCATCACAGGAAGGGCCATATCCATGGGGGGATCAGCCTCCACCGACGCCACTCCTCTCCGCGAAGGGGTCATAGATCTCGATCTTGTTCTACGAGGCTCAGGAGGAGGGCTCGGTGTATCCCGATCCGAGCCACCATAGAGCCCCGGAGCCGTATACTTAAACAGAGGACTAATCATCCTTTCCACTGGACTAATCATCCTCTCCACAGGTAAGTCACTCTTCACAGGTAAGTCACACGGACCCTCGGACTCACCCCCCACCAGGGGAGAGGGGAGGGTCTCCTTTTCTTTACTACTCTCTGGATCCTTGGACTCACCCCCAGCAGGGGGAGAGGGTGGGACCGCCTCTTCATTCTTCACAGGGCCCTCGGACTCACCCCCTCCGGGGGGAGAGGGGAGGGACCCATCTTCTTCTATCAGCAGCACCTTGGACTCACCCCCAGAAGGGGGAGAGGGTAGGGCTGCCTCTTTATTCTTCTCGATCTCCTCGGACTCACCCCCTCCAGGGGGAGAGGGGAGGGATCTAGTTTCTGTCACCACCTTACGCATCCTGGACTCACCCCCCACGGGGGGAGAGGGAGAGTCACCACTTTTATCAGCTTCAGCAGGATAAATCCGCCTCCGGAGATATTTTTCCCTTCTCTTTCGGTCATAAATCCTACTAAGACCCGAAACCACCACCAACTTCTGCAGAATTGCCTGGTCAAGAGCATCCTTATCTCCTTTGAAACTCTTAGACCTAAACTGCCTAATCATCTTCTCCTTTTCCGCAGAAGCCTTTACATAATCCTTACCGGCCCTATCAATGTCTGAGTCCTCTGAAACATCCAGACTAGAGTGATACGGAGTGCGAAAGCCCATAAAGTCCGGCTCCTCACCAGACCCAAAACCATCCCCTTCCGTCCCACTCCAGACCGATCCACTCCCGACCGATCGACTCCCATCCGTCCTGTCACAGGAAATCTCGGTGTCCGACCAGTTAGAGTCAGAATCATTGCCCTTATCCGCTTTATCCAACTTCCCTCGAAGCTCCCCATCATCCCGAGACATCCTCGATCCTCCAGGAACCTCTTCCTCCTCCGTTGATCTCTTCCTTGGAACCACCCCCTCCTTTTTCTTCGGCTCCTCCTCCTCTTCCAACCGAACTCCCTTCTTCCCAACCAAAAATCCTTTTTTAAAAAGTTGTGTCATCATGAATCATAGCAGGCCTTGGTTACAACGTCCCGTTTCCGGGACGCTCCACTCGTCGGCCCAAACAATAGAACTGCGGGAGGTCAACGTCACCCGGCACAGAGCCGCGTGCACCGGTAAGCCCTGAATACCACCGTGGGGCGGGCAGGTGCCACGGGGTTGGTGCGCTAATGGCCGATGCGCTCACCGACCCACCACCCGGTGTCTAACCCGGGGGTGCTCTCTCGCCGCACACCAAAACTTAGAGTTAAGGATTTTTGAAGAGGTTGTCATCCTCGCGGGCCAGCCGGTGAAGGCAAGCCTTGCTACTCAGGACACATGGCACCCCTTGCTCCGTTAGCACACACCGAAGTGTGTCCCAGGGACCACCACGAGGAGGTGGAGCAAGAGGATTTAGGTAAGTGACACCCCTCAAATAGAGAGGACGGCTCTACAATGGATCCGAGTCACCATTGTAGAGGCCACTTACCCTCGGTCCCCCGACCGACCTTTATCACCTGTCGTTTTGATTACTAGAATGAGGGAACAGGTAACTCCGGAGACAGCGCCTGTGATCAGTGCGATTCCTCCGGAGAAAAAGACACTGACATCGAGAGTGATTGCTCAATCTACGGATTTGTTAACTAGGTTGGGAATAGATCCGGCTCTTATAGCTTCTAGGTCGAAAGCGGACACTGTTGCTACTGTGGGTATGAACCGTTTGACCGAGGAACTAAACAAGACATACGCGATAATATCGGATTTAGCAACATATATCAATTCTAATAAGAATATTAGAATGTCTTACAAGGTCATGTGTAGGAAACTACCAAGGGATATAAAAAGGATAATTCGCAGGAAGGACGAAGTAATTAAAACCAATGAATTTCTTAAGAAACAGAGACCACCTGTGTGGGCGCAATCTGGAAATATCCAAGTAGCTGATGCAGCTATAATGACTTCCCCGATTCAGGAGTCCCCGGCAAAGATTTCAAATTTATATTTGAAGGTAAAGACACTTTGGTAAGTAACTGTAAAAAAAGGCAAGGGGAAAAAGAAAGAAGGGGGAGGATCGTGACCCAATAATAGCACTCCTGGAAGAGCTGTTGAAAAAACGAAAAGCGGCGATACATCATCAACAGTGTCTAAAAGAAATTGGCAATTATGTCGTAGATGTGTAAAAGAAAATAATAGGATTTAATAAGGATCCGTGTTACGATGAGATCATCCGCATATGCGGCAGAATAAGTGTTATTGTTTGAGTTGAGATGGAATAGGTTTGTAATACTGTGAGTGAAAATATTATACAGTATGGAAGAGTTGACTGTACCTTGTGTAAGACCTTCCTTTATGCAATAAGTTATGTTTGTAATCATTCTCCATATAATTTCAATGAGGTCAGTGGGGAAGCTGAGTTCGTTTAAAGTATAGATAAGGCCATTTATCCAAACTGAATCGAAGGCCTTTTCAATATCTATGAGGCAAGCTCCGACTGTTCTATTGTTATGTACATGCTTGGTGATATCGTTTGTGATTGTGTGGATTGCATGGATAGTGGAGTGCTTGTGTTTGAATCCAAATTGCGTATCAGGAATGATTCTATTGTTTGTGGTATGATGTGTGATTGCATTGTCAAATACCTTACTAATGGCTGGGGTGTGGCTAATAGGTCTGTAACTGGCAATATCTTCTGGAGGTTTACCTTTTTTGATAATTGGGAGAACTTAGGCAGACTTCCAGCTATCTGGGAAATATCTATAATTAATGCAGTTGTTGAATATAATTGTGTACGCGGTTATGAGTTTATTGGGCAGATGTTTGAGAACAATTTGCGGAATTTCGTCGAAGCCAGAAGAAGATTTATTCGGCAAGTACTTTAGGATGTATCTGGTGTAAAAAGGGTTACAGAAGATGGAATTTTCGGAGCTATTTGGGCTGATTGCTGTGTTGGTATCTGAGAAACATGTTATCGTTGAGCTACTGTTGAAGTTGTTTGTGAATATATTGGTTAGCTTGGATGAATCTATGTCTATTAGCTTTTTTATTGGTTTGGAAGAATTGGTGTGTCTGGGGGAGTTAATCTTCTCACAGTTAAAATGTCTACAGGGTTTTGTATAAAATATTCATTATTGTGGCATATAAATTCATCTTTTTGATAATTCCATCTAGTTAGTAAGTTTTCGTTTTCCTTTTGAACTGTGACATGATGGATTTTTAATTGTGGTTTAGGTCTGAAGAATCGGTTTATCCTGGGGAAAAAAGTGTCTGATTTTTTGTAGTCTATGGATTTAATTTGAGAGTCCCAGTACTTCGTGTAAGATTCGGCATATTCAAGCCTTAATGTGAAATTAATACATGAGAGTAGGTCTTTAAGGAATACTATATTATGGTAGTGTGCGTTGTTGTTGTTGTGTTTGTACAGTGGGTGTAAGGTGGATAGCACAAAGGATTTGTATTTGTGCAGTTTTTATATTTTTGTGTTGATATAGTTAAGTATATTGTGGTTAGGTTTGTATTTAGGGGCTACCTGAGCTATGGTGTTCGTGATCGCTGCTCCAATTTCTGCAAGGTGGGCTTCGATTTCTTCCGTTGACAGGTTTCTGGTGTGCGGGATGTTTTAGCTGTAGTTCCTGTTTAATTTTTTCTTGAATTGGTTCCATTTTGTTTTCTTAAACATGTATCTGTAGGATTCATCCGGGTTGGTTGTTTCCAGGGCGTTGTCCAGACTTGAGGACACCACTGTGTGCGCGGTGTGAGAGGTGATCGTGTGAATAAATAGTTAGAGAAAATCTGTGAGAGAGGTGAGGAGTAGTGAGGTGTGAGAGTGAGAAAGTGGTGGAGGAGTGTGAGCAAGGTGAGAGTGTAAGAGGGGGGTAATAGGGAGAAGGGTAAGGAGCGGAGGTTGGGAGAAAAAAGGGATAGAAAAGGAGTGAGATTCAGGAGGTTAGGTTGGCGTGTGAGTGAAGGAGTGAGCGGCAGCGTAATCTAGCGGGCGATAGACGAAGGCAGTAAAGTGGGAAATTTGAAAAGTGGGAAATTTGAAAAGTGGGAAAGAAGTGTGGTGAGAGAGGAAAGGCGTAGGAAGGTGTGACAGAGGTGAAGAAGGCAAGGCCAGAAGGGAGCAAAAGATTACTGTGAAAAAAGAAAGTGTAAAGCAGTGAGGAATGGACTAAAGTGGAAAGGGCTAAAGAGGATAAGGGACCGGAAGCCGGAAAAGAGAAGGAAGGACGGAACGGAGAAAGGAGGAAAGGACCACAAAGGAGAACCGAAGAAACATCCAAGGAGGGAAGCGGGACCGGACCGCGACCGCCCTTTGTTTTCTCGAGGTTCCCCCTCAGGCCTCATTCGCAAGTTGATAGATATAGTTTATTAAATAAGTGGTGAAGGGTTTAGTTTTTAGGATAAATAATAGAGTAGCGTGCGGATAAAGCGGATTAAGGGAGGGAAAACGAAGGAAGGGGTAGAGATAAGGTTTAGGTTAACAAACATTAAGTATAAGGGAATTTATATTAAAATTAAGGGAGCTCTGGGCGAAAATTGGCCCAAGGGGCGATTGCGCAAGTTGATGCAGTAGCATCTAGGCTAGATGAAATCCTTTGAAGTTGCGAATTTGCAAAGGTAGACATTAATTAGGAAATAAGATTGCGAGTTAGGATTAGTTAGGTAAATAATTTATAGCGCATGCGGTAGGGGTTTTTTTTTCTTTGTTGTAAACTAGATAATAAGCTAAATTAGAGAATAAACGAATGGAAATTTAACCTAAAAAAAAGGGCGTTGTCCAGACTGGCTGTTAGAACCAGGGCTCGGTGGTCACTGTTGTAGTGCATTGTAGTTATTTTGTTGCAATTAAGGTCGGTAAAGTTACTATGCATAAATCCACGTATGTGTTGGCGCTCGGCTATGTTGGTCCGTCAGGCGGAATTATTTTGGCTCTGTACAAGAGTGCAGCTGTATTCTCCCAGTTTTTAAGCATTGCTCCTTTTTTGTTTGTATCTCTGTCACCCCATGCTACGTGTCTTGAGTTCAGGTCTCCAGCGATGACGTAGTAGAGGTTTGGCTGGTGTAATTTGAGTCTCTCGAATAGATAGTTTGTATCGGAATGGGTTGCAATCCGCGCGATACTTTGCGAGGAGGTGCCGGGATCACACAGCGCTGTGTGCGAAGTTGAAGGAGAAGATAGAATTGACACTGAACACTTGAATTAGAACAACAAAAAGTTTACTGTATTTTGAATTTGTAATAAATAGTACAATCGAAATCACTTAAACTTTAAATAGACTTTCCGCTTTATTGTCTTGCGATGAGAATATAGAATACGTCGACGACGTGAATAACTCGAACGAGTGAAAAAGAGCGGTGAAAATTACGGTATGATTTAATTGATCGATTGCGAGAAACGGAATGACCAGAATTCTCGGAGACAGCGCGATTCCGAATTCTAGGAAAACGCGGATAGGCCGAGTGAGGATCACGCGATGATCCAGGATCGCGGATTCGTGCGTCACGGATCATACGACGATACAGATCACGAGAAGGGCGACAGGGGCAAACGAAGACTCGCGGTAAGTTCTCGCGAGGGATCCGCGTTCGGTGGATGACGTCACGACGGAGCGAGGGGAGCGCGAGACAAAGACACGTCGCCGTGGTGAGCGCATCGCGAACATAGTTCATTTCTTTTATGTAAATGGGTTTGTCTTTGTTATTTGCGTATATTGCGACTATGAGCAGCTGTTGATTATGTTTTAGTTTGAGTCTTACTATTGTGTACTCTAAAATTTGGTTGTTCCTAGATGAAGGGGTATGATTGTCTCGAATGGAATGTGAGTTTTGATTAGAATAGCGGTACCTCCTCCCGCCTTATTGTTATGTCTGTCATTTCTGAATATGCTATAATTTGAGTACTGAAGTTTGTATCTGTTTGCAAGCTTGGTTTCGGAGACTAAAGTAATATCAATGTCGTTGGCATTTATGAATTGGAGCAGATCATATCGTTTGTTGAGGGAGACAAGTGAGTTTACGTTAATTGCTGCAATTTTAAGCTCGGCTATTGTGCGGGTGCTGAGGCTATTGGTGGCGTTGTCGCTGACAGCTTGGAATAGGGAGGCCAACTGCGAACTTATAGTCTCGGTGATTAGTTGTTTAATTTGCTCCATGACATTATTAGAGCTTAAGTTAGGATGGGCATGGCTGCCTGTGTTAGGGATGGAGTTTCCTTTAGGGAATAGGTGCTGGCTGTTGTTGGTATTAGAAAACCATGCGTTTGTTGGTGGAGGGGCTGATTCGATAGGTGAACTAATTACACGATGAGAGACTGTGGTATTGTTCCGCTGCGCAGCTTGCGGATTCATAGCTTGGTGGATTTTTTGTATCTTGTCTTCTCTTCTGAGTTGTTTTATCTGGTCGTCCCTGGCTTTGATTTCCAGTAAGTATTGATAATAGGGGCAGCCACGATAGGAATTGGCTGTTTTATGTCGTCAGATGACCCTGTCAGTGGTCTTTTTTTGTTGACTAGGTTGGGAGCAATTGAAGAAGAGCTTTTGTTAAATTCCTTGAGTGCCGCTCTGGTTAGCTTATCATTTGTGAACGGTTTACTGAGAATTTTTCTAAGGGAATGATTTAAACGGGACCTGCGGCCTGACTTAGTTCCCGCAGGGGGCACATTTTCCTTGCTGGAGCCCGGTTGGCTATGATCATTGGGGAGGTCCATTTAGAGATAGGTAGGGGATCCAGGGGCGAGCCCCCCTTCCCTGACGTTCGCGACGAACCAGGGGGGGGGTCCGCACAGGCACGTTGCTGGGCCTTCTCTCTGTGGGCCTGGGTGGCGCATGCGCCGAGCGAAGCGGGGCAAGATGGCCGCCCTATCCCTTGGCATAGGGGATGAATCGAAAAGCGTTAGTTTATGATAATGAGGCGGGATATACACCGAACTTATTATCACTAATATTCTCAAACCACTGGAACTGCACACTAAACACTCTTACATCACTCTGCGGGCTTATACATGGTGATTGAGACACTATCGGACGGTAATCTTAACACGCATGTTGCTACTGCGGAAGCTGCGCCCTCTCTCCCACGACCTGGCGTCGCGTGATGGTATCGTATCAATTTTTCACGCGGAAGACCAGTGTTTAAATGCTGCCAACTGGTTCCTTTTTTTTCGTTAATTTTACTGTATTTTATATTTATGAATCATTTATCTCAATGTACATGTATACTATTGTAACAGACCTGCCATATTGCAGGCCTGTTACGAGCAAATCGTACTCTCCAACCCGAACCGCGCCGACCGAACCCGAAGAAGGCCGAACCGCTATCAGGCTTCTAATATAGTAATGCGCTCTTGTATCTTACGCGCATACCGAGCTTTCCGGCAAGTTTCCTTTACCATACTTGGTTTTGGTAGGGTCCGGAGTTTCAGCTCGAATTTCGACCTGGCTTTTCGAGAGCGGGTCGAGAGTCCCTGCTGTGCATGGCACAAAAAAAAGGTTGCAGGAGGGAGCTCCACAGCTCCTTACGTAAACTATCGTTATCTCTCTTCTACAACATCATGGAGATAGGAAACGTCTATTGCAATTTCATTATTTAGTCATGAAGAAACAATTTTCAATCACGAAAGTATTCACCAAAGTGTACAGATTAACACAATATGAAGAAATAAGCATAACTTTTCGGGCTAATAAATACCCCACTGTGCATCGTCTTTTTTTTTAAATGTTCGAATATTGTACTCAGCCAGATAGTAGGAGGCACAAATTTACTAAACATACATTTTAAATTTTCCTTATAGGTTTACATAAAGAATTTGTAAACAGCAATGTTCATAATTTTCTCTAGAATTCTTGACAGATAGGAATTTAAAAAAAAATTGTAAACACGCCATTTAGTAAAATGATTCTTCTAAGTTGTTGAAGAAACTCATCGTCGTTTAGGTTTACTTTGAAGGGTATACGGAGACTTTTTCCGACCATCGATTGTACGTAGCCGTCGCATCCATCTGCAGGTGGTAATAAATCTTTTTTTCGCCGCTAGAATTGCCGTTTTGCCTGCGAAGGAAGCAATGTTCTTTGCATCGGTTTGTTTCTCGTCGTTCCAAGGAACATTATATTGGTGGGATATTTTCTGCGCATACTCCGTCAACGTTTTTCAGGACGGCAAAGAACCAGAACGTTCAGAACCTCCGCCGTGTTTAGTTGAGTTGTTTGACGAATTGTTTCACCGTACAGACTGTCAGATGTATATTCTTTTTTTTTCGTTATTCTTTCTTATAATGTTTATAAATTCCTTAACAACGTATTCCCCACCGTAAAATACCACGAAGAACTCTAAAAATTTCTAGTCTATAGCTATTTTAAATAAACAACGCCATTTGCCGGTCAGAAAAATAGTCTTGAGGCATACTTGCTAAGCACTTGTCCGGCTCTATACTTGGATTTATTTAAGAATGTAGTTACTAGCCGACGAGTTTAAGACTCTACTGCGCATCTGACTCTAACGGAACTTGTTCATTGGCTAATCCCCCACTCCACCACGCACCTCTTCCTGTCACCATTGGTCACCATGCAAGTACAACAAGGCTGTCGCGCAACGACTTGCGCAGTACAACTACATTCTTAAATGAATCCAAGTATAGCAAAGGCATCTCGGATTTTTCTCTCTTAATTGACGTTCCGGCTCCAAAAATTGTGTATGCGCTAGGAAAACGGTGTCAGGTGTCTCCGTTTTCCCGGAGACTCCAGTATGCGTTGACCTTTAAGGTCGGAACATACAAGACGGCTCGGACAGTCTCGGAAAGACGCGTTAGTTTACCTAGGCCAGGGCTGCCGTTTAACGGCTCGCGACGGCCGATTTTCGAAGGCTATGCCCCTCGACCCGGCCGCGCGTCTCGCCCCCCGTGACGGTGCTAGTACTCGGAGCCGCTCAGGCGCGTACCATAGCGTAGGCGCTATTCGTGGCGCTTTAGGTCTACACGCGTGTCAATATATTTCCACATTACCACAGCGTGCGTTCTGCTACCAGAACCCCAGGGGTTCCCAAAACCTTTTACCCCCCCTACAACCCAGAGATGCCAATGCTGGATCTTGTCCGCAACGGCCACGGGATTCTGGCGAGAGAATGCTGTCGCGGATGCGGATACGACGCACGGACACGACGACGGGAGAAAAACATTATAAATGCTGTATTATTTAAAAAAACATACGCGTGGAAAAACCACGCGCGGCAGAAGTGAAACTTCTTGCAGTCTAGTAATGTTTAGAAGTAAACTAAGATTGGAAATTGTAAATAATCCTAATTGTTTGAGATTGGCGCGTGCGAGCGCCATGTTAGCATGACGGAACTGCCCGCTCCCCGCCAACCGTCGCCGCGAAACTGCCAAGCGAGCGACGCTAGCATCGCGATCGACGAGCCAATAAACAACGTCCGGAAATTGCGTGGTACGCGATCAATCACGTAATTGGTCAAGGCCCACTCTCGATCCTTCTGGAACGATCGCGAATGTTCTAGAAGGAGAGAGACAATAAAAGAGAGAGAACGCAACGGCGTGCTCTCTTCTTGTTCTACCACGCGTTCAAAACAGCTGTTAGCAAGTCATCTCAATTTCCAAAGTTCTCTTATATTTCATATCAATTACATTTTCATTTTCACATTGTTTCACCGTTCTCCTTGACGATTTTGTATATTTAGTGGTGCAAATACAGTTAATTTATTGTAAATCCGGATTTTTCAACCATCATTCATTCCATATTCAAAATTCACCGTTACATCCAGACATTCATTCCGATCACCGTTTGTCCCATCGATCCAGCGATCCAATCTCGCATTCATTCGATTACGCAAACATCCAGTGATCCAATTCGGTCAAACCAAACCGCTATCCTTTACACTAATGAAGCGACAACAAGATCAGGAACAACTTTCGATGCAGTGTTTGCAAGACATTTAGACAAAATTGAATCAATAATATTGTAACAACTCTGTTACCCGGGTGCTTCATCCTGACGACAGCTCGCCGCGTCGGGGTTCGATTTGCCGGTGAGGAAGCGCTCGGTCGGGAAGAGATGTGGTGCGGGGAGAAATAAACGAGGCGTTTTGTGTGAGAGAGTCGAGTCTCGTTGAGGCGAGGTCGCGACGGCGTTTTCGCGGTTACGGTACGCGGTGACGGCTTTCTAGCGGGGCGCGGAGCACGGGCCGGCGCGGCGGTGTGTTTGTCGTCGCGACAGGCTGTACGGGGTGACGGCGCGGACGCGAGGATTTCTTTGTTACGGTGGAGGGATCGCCGGCACGACGATCGGCTGCTGGAGAGCAGAGGATCGTTGGCAAAACAATCGACCGAGAGCGAGAGCGAGAGCGAGAGCGAGGTCGGTCGGTCGGTCGGTCGGTCGGTCGGTCGGTCGATCGATCGATCGATTGATTGATTGATTGATTGATTGATTGATTCTTTATTAGCTTTCTCAGCTATTTTCGATTACATTACAATTACTACGTTAAGTTTCTTACGATAAATTCCTTTAGCATTCTCTTAAATACTTCTAAACTTTCGCAGCGTTTTACATCGTCTGGTAGTGCATTATACATTAATATGCCTTCATAAAATAGACTCTTTTGGGCACTTCTCGTTTTACATAAACTGCCATAAACTGCAACGCTTGCAGCATATTTTCCACTTTGGTTCGTCTGTCACATTGCAATATGACTCTCATGGCCCGGTTCTGTGCTTTTTGTAGCCTACTTATCTGTGTTTCCCCCATATTAATTAATAATGTCGCACAGTACTCAAAATGAGGTGCTATGATCGACTTATATGTATACCGGTTGGTTCACGAGAAACAGGCCACCTAAATAGCTCCGTTAGGATTAGAGATCGAAGAAAATGTTAGAGAGAAAAGTTGTACTGTTAAAGGGGGCAAATATGGTGATATAAAAAAATGTTCCGATTGTAGTCGTTTTCAAGGTTTTTTGAAGGTCATCGATGATTTTTAAATTGCACCATATATTTTTAACTTCACAATGTTGTAGCTGATGTCAAGGCGAGTTCAATGATGTGGTACACTATGACCTTCAAATGACCTTGAACTAGAAAATAGGTATAGTTTGACTACTCTGTTTGATCAACGGAAATTTAATTTCTTAAGCCATTCGGTCTCATAACACGTATACCATTAACACAAGGTGATCTCTAAACGTACACAAACAAGATTATCAACAAACTACAGGTATGTATGCCGAGTCAGTTATGCTTATCGAATTATTGCGAGTGTATCAGTTTATTGATAATCGTTGCACTAGCAAAACGGTGTCAGGTACCTCCGGCTTGCCGGAGACTCCGGTATGCGCAGTCCTTAAGGGGGACGGTCCAAAGTTTGACCTTGAGGAATCGATCGTCACGCTATAGTCTTGCGAACGGAGAGTAGACGAAGCTGATTAGTAAGATTTTCGACCGATAGGTGGTGTGGTTCTAATTTTCTTGGACGAAGTACACTTAGGTAGCCTTTTTCACAAGCCTCCACGAGACATGCAGTATGCTGACGGATATTACAAATTACTCTTCGACAATGTAAAAATATGCATTTTGGGCTCTGCACAGTCCTAGATTGGACTTTTAGGAAACGTAATCGACAAGTTCGGAACTTCTCATTGCAATATTCAGGCGTGAATTTGAGCCCCCGTAAACCCTTGCAAGTTCGCGTACGAATCTCGTGGCTGACAGTATGCTGCCGAATATTACAAATAACTTCACGACAACGTAAAAATATGCATTTTGGGCTCTGTACAGTCCTAGATTGGACTTTTAGGAAACATAATCGACAAGTTCGGAACTTCTTATTGTAATATTGAGACGTCAGTTTGGGCTCCCGTAAACCCATGCATTTGTGTATACGCGACTCGCGAAACTGCGCTTGCTACGGACGCCTCGTCACAAGCACTACGCTGCCGATTATTACAAATAACTCCTCGACAATGTTAAAAATATGAATTTTGGGCTCTGCTCCCCCCTAGATTGGACTTTCAAGAAGCATAAACGACAAGTTCTGAACTTCGCATTGCAATATTGAGACGTCAGTTTGGGTTCCCATGAACCCTTGTATCTTTTGTATACGTATCTCCTGACGTCACGTATTTAAAATTGTTTAATTGTTACTTTTTTATTTAGTATTTTTGTACATAAGTTAAAGCACCGATGTCTTTGATTATAAATTTCTCTGATTATAAATTTATAAATTTCAAGATGAAAAATAAATGTCAAGAAATACAAGGAAAATAACCAAAGACATCGGTGATTTAAATGATCTACAAACATACTAAATATGTTACAACTTAACAATTTTAAATATTATTTTAGGACAATAAAATATAAACAATCAATTAAAAAATTATTAGAAATATATATATTTATTACGATAATTATCAGTAGATAGAAATAATTTTTTTGATAATTTGATAATTTTTTCATCCCCCATATTTCTTATGGTTCTAGAGTTCTAGTAAAATATCGCCATTCTCGATCTAAGCCACTGTGTGCGCAGAGTTGGGCAATATGTCTATCTGAATAAAAATTTTGAATAACATAAATTATTCGTTATTCGAGGGTTCGAATAACAAATGTATCTTTATTTGACGAGTATCTAATAAATAAATTTATTCGACGAGATATTTGAGCGACGAATACAGATAATTGTTTTATTCGAAGTGGGTTTATTCGAAGGCTTCGAATAACTCTGCGAATAAAACCACTAGATACAGTCCAAATTATATCGTGTTTAGTGTCATTTTAATCATGAGAATTCCACGAAATAGTTGATGGAGTTCTCATAAAAAACAATTGAAAATAAAAAGGTTTTGGAATTGGATTGGTAGTTGATTCACACCCATATACCTGACCCAGTGTCGGGTTACCCTGCTGTGTTTATTGCACCACTCGGCGACTGAAGCAACTCGTGCTAGTGGGCCTCGGCAGTCGGTGCTCGTCGCCGTTTCTTCGATCAGCCAGAAAATTGTTCAAAGTCTCCGAATAGCCCCACGGATAAAACCACTAGATACAGTCTAAATTATATCGTGTTTAGTGTCATTTTAACCAGGAGAATGATACGAATTATTTGATGTAGGTCCCATAAAAAAACAATGGAACATAAAGAAGTTTTGGAATTGATTTTGTCGTGGATTCACACCCATATACCTGACCCAGTGTCGGGTGACCCGGTCGTGTTTATTGCACTACTCTGCGACCGAGATAGCTCGTGCTACTGGGCCTAGGCAGTCGGTGCTCGCCGCCGTTTCTTCGAGCAGACAGAAAACTGAGCAAAGCCTACGAATAGCCCCACGGATAACACCACTAGATACAGTCCAAATTATATCGAGTTTAGTGTCATTTTAATCAGGAGAATGCAACGAATTAGTTGATGCAAGTCCCATAAAAAAACAATGGAAACTAAAGAAGTTTTGCAATGGCATTGGTAGTGGATTCACACCGATATACCTGACTCAGTGTCGGGTTACCCTGCTGTGTTTATTGCACTACTCTGCGCCCGAGGCAGCTCGCCGAGTGGTGCAATAAACACAGCAGGGTTACCCGACACTGGGTCAGGTATATCGGTGTGAATCCACCACAAAATCAATTCCAAAACTTCTTTATTTTCCATTGTTTTTTTATGGGACCTACATCAACTAATTCGTATCATTCTCCTGGTTAAAATGACACTAAACACGATATAATTTGGACTGTATCTAGTGGTTTTATCCGTGGGGCTATTCGTAGACTTTGAACAATTTTCTGGCTGATCGAAGAAACGGCGACGAGCACCGACTGCCGAGGCCCACTAGCACGAGTTGCTTCAGTCGCCGAGTGGTGCAATAAACACAGCAGGGTAACCCGACACTGGGTCAGGTATATGGGTGTGAACCAACTACCAATCCAATTCCAAAACCTTTTTATTTTCAATTGTTTTTTATGAGAACTCCATCAACTATTTCGTGGAATTCTCATGATTAAAATGACACTAAACACGATATAATTTGGACTGTATCTAGTGGTTTTATTCGCAGAGTTATTCGAAGCCTTCGAATAAACCCACTTCGAATAAAACAATTATCTATGTATTCGTCGCTCAAATATCTCGTCGAATAAATTTATTTATTAGATACTCGTCAAATAAAGATACATTTTTTATTCGAACCCTCGAATAACGAATAATTTATGTTATTCAAAATTTTTATTCAGATAGATATATTGCCCAACTCTGCGCACACAGTGGCTTAGATCTAGAAAGGCGATATTATACTAGAACTCTAGAACCATAAGAAATATGGGGGATGAAAAAATTATCAAATTATCAAAAAAATTATTTCTATCTACTGATAATTATCGTAATAAATATATATATTTCTAATGATTTTTTAATTGATTGTTTATATTTTATTGTCCTAAAATAATATTTAAAATTGTTAAGTTGTAACTTATTTAGTATGTTTGTAGATAATTTAAATCACCGATGTTTTTAGTTATAAATTTCCTTGTATTTCTTGACATTTATTTTTCATATCATAAATATTTAAAGTAATGTGTACAGAGAAATTTATAACCAAAGACATCGGTGCTTTAACTTATGTGCAAAAATACTAAATAAAAAAGTAACAACTAAACAATTTTCAATACGTGACGTCAGGTGATACGTATACAAAAGATACAAGGGTTCACGGGAACCCAAACTGACGTGTCAATATTGCAATGCGAAGTTCAGAACTTGTCGCTTATGCTTCTTAAAAGTCCAATCTAGGGGAGAGCAGAGCCCAAAATTTATATTTCTACATTGTCGAGGAGTAATTTGTAATAATCGACAGCGTAGTGCTTGTGACGAGGCGTCCGTAGCAAGCGCAGTGTCGTGATTCGCGTATACACAAATGCAAGGGTTTACGGGAGCCCAAACTGACGTCACAATATTGCAATGACAAGTTCAGCACTGGTCGATTATGTTTCCTAAAAGTCCAATCTAGGATTGTGCAGAGCCCAAAATTCATATTTTTACGTTGTCGTGAAGTTATTTGTAATATTCGGCAGCATACTGTCTGCCATGAGATTCGTACGCGAACTTGCAAGGTTTCACAGGGGCCCAAATTCACGGCTGAATATTGCAATAACGAGTTCAGAACTGGTCGATTATGTTTCCTAAAAGTCCAATCTAGGATTGTGCAGAGCCCAAAATTCATATTTTTACGTTGTCGTGAAGTTATTTGTAATATTCTGCAGCATACTGTCTGCCATGAGATTCGTACGCGGACTTGCAAGGTTTCACGGGGGCCCAAATTCACGGCTGAATATTGCAATAACGATTTCAGAACTGGTCGATTATGTTTCCTAAAAGTCCAATCTAGGATTGTGCAGAGCCCAAAATTCATATTTTTACGTTGTCGTGAAGTTATTTGTAATATTCTGCAGCATACTGTCTGCCATGAGATTCGTACGCGGACTTGCAAGGTTTCACGGGGGCCCAAATTCACGGCTGAATATTGCAATAACGATTTCAGAACTGGTCGATTATGTTTCCTAAAAGTCCAATCTAGGATTGTGCAGAGCCCAAAATTCATATTTTTACGTTGTCGTGATGTTATTTGTAATATTCGGCAGCATACTGTCTGCCACGAGGCATCCGAAGCAAGCGTGACGTTTCGAGATAGCTGCCTGTTGCCAGAGTTTCTGATGAATAAATTTACGTTCGCATTGAACAATGCACCTTCTCTCAACCACAGACTTCTTTAATTAAAGCATAATTCGAAGTATAATACAAATGATACATACAGAAACCTCAATTGTCGACCTGCATTATCGACCTTACTTTATCGTCACATACAGTTTTGCTGGGAAAGCGACAGTGGCGCTCGTAGTGATAAATATCGTAAGTTCGAGATGCTGTTTCAGGAGGCCTAAATGTCGTTTTTAGGAGGGCTCGTTTTTCGTGTTTAAACAAATAAGTAATCAGCTGATAATGCATACCACCGTCTTCGTAATTTTTTTTTCTAGGATTATGCAGAGCGTTTTTTTCGATACGAAAGCTAAATCTCTTGATATTTAAGAAAATCTGTCAATGGCGGCCATCTTGTGACGTCACACTTGCTTCGAACGGCATGAAATCGCCGAATATTACAAATAACTCCACGATAGCGTAGAAATTGAAAATTTGGGCTCTGCATAATCCTAGATTGGACTTTTAGGAAGCACAATTGACCGCTTGCGAACTGCTCATTGCAATATTGAGGCGTGAATTTGGGCCCCCGTAAACCCTTGCATTTTCGTATACGTATATGGGGATCTAGCGATGTGTGAGTGGTGATGGTATTAGTGTCCCGTCCCCCTTAAGACAGCGCGCCGCGAACCGACCGAATCGCGCCCTCGCGGTAAGCAAAAGACCAAATTGGCGGGAACCGGATGCCGATTTTCCGCACTTTTGGCGGGTGCCGGAAGCCCCGCGTCATACGTAACACAGCGCCGCATCGCCTCCTCTCGTCACCAAGGAAGCGTATAAATACCAGTGCGCAGGCCGCGCGCGCTCTCTTCTTTCGCCAATTTAGCGAACGAACGCCGAATCATCCAAAACCTGTGTAAGTACCGATCCGTTCTTCCCGACATTTTCCCACGATCCCCAGGAGCCGTTGCGACAGCGTCTCCATCCCCAGATACCGATTCTCTCCGCTCCGAGCTCGTCGCGACGGCGACCTCGGAAAATCCACGTCAAGCGCCTCGTTGCGACAACGAGACCGTGCGACGTTTCCGCCTTCCTCGAAGCTCGTCGCGACGGCGACTTCGACCCCGGACGCAAGCGACTCGTTGCGACAGCGAGACCGGTCAAGCGTTTCCTTTCTCCGAGTTCGTCGCGACGGCGACTTCAATATAAAATCGGTAATTTTATGCTCCCGGAATTTTTAAAAAATCGAGTTTCTAATCAAAAGTTCTGAAGAAATTCTCAGTCGTGCATGCTATCAGGTAAAATATTCATGAATTTTTTCATAAGTTTTCGTTGAGCATGGTGTGACTAAAAATAAATATAGTTTGGTAACACCTTTGGCCATTCTATGCGGTTATACATTGAAAATCGACAAAAACAAGTTATTTAGAAAACACAAAACATATTTCAGCATATACCATCGAATCCGAATTTTATACAAAATTTTAGTCCAAATTTCGCTTCGATATCTTTTTTAGACCAAAGTTATAACAAAATGTGTGCCGCGCCGCGCCGTACCGGGAATGCGCTACCTCCAGATTGCGCGACTCATGCGTCCAAAACTTCGGTAAAACGTGAATTTCGGAAAAACACATCGAGTCGAATAGGCAGCTCACACGAACAGAGTAGAGGTACGCTTGTGTGTGTAGCGTGCGCGCAATCGAAAAGGCACTCACACGAGCAGAGTAGAGGCACGTGCGTGTAGCGCGTGTGCAGTAGAAGCAATGTAAGGCGACGACCTTAGACCATATATACTTATAGACCCGGCATAGGTATAGCATGTGCATACAATGCCGTGTTCCGAGATTAAAAAATATCTGGTGCCCACATGTTACGGAACAAGATAATTCAAAATGGAGAATAGTGTATGAGACGAAGCACCTGGCTGTTGCGGTAGAAGCGTTGCCAGTGGTTACTAGTTGTTACTAGTGAGACAAGCATATAAATAGAAGCGAGATACACAAATATATTTGTTCAATTTTTAGTAAAAATTTGGGAAAATGTATTCGACATATACATGTATATTGTTCTTACTATTCTTTTTTTAAATAAAATAAGTTTTTATAGTATCAACTTCTACATTAAAATTTAACTTTTTCCAAATTATAATCGACAAAATGAGCTAGCCATATTTAAAATAATAAGAGTAAAGTAAAAATGAACGAGTAATAAAATAAAATACATGTATAATATGTGTGGTGCCAAAGGATCGAGACGTTTCTTCCACTCACCACCGCGGCGTTTCCGGCGTTTCGAAGAGGAAGCAAATTTTACATTCGCGACCGCTCTTGTCTATTTATGTTCCGTAAGAGCGGCCTTTTTGTTCCTACCTTTTATTTATTGATTTTTTATGTTGCTATGTATGAATATTCTTTTGTTAAAATTAATGTTACTATGTTTTTCTGATTTCTGTTCATTCTGTTCTTGATAATTGATTAATCAACATCACTTATTAATTTGTTAAAAATAAAGTTTATTTTTGGCTTTATATACAAAAATAGTGTAATACATTAATTTCCAAATTGGTGACCCCGACGTGATTTGTATTTGTCAGAGATTATTCACGCCGGCAGGAGTAGTGAAACACCGATATTTATTATTATACGGTAAACATGGATATTCGACTCGACGATGCGTACCGCGTGAGATCCCGAAGACAAGAGAGCGAGCGATCGGCACGCACGAATCACGCGATATTGTTTACGCGATATGCCCTATGAGGGCAGCACTCAGGAAGACACACATCGGTACAGTCTTAACACCCGCCCTATCGATGTGAGTCTGAACTGAACGAAGTTCACATACAATACAATCGCAATACAATCGACGCAACGCGACGCAATTTCTTATTTCAACTAACTAAATTTCCTTATTCTAGGTTTAACATTTTCACCGCATTTTCATGTTTATTCTTTGGCAACGATTTCGTAAACATATCCGCGAGCATCGAATCGGTATCTACATAGTCGATTTTTATTTCGTTTTTCTCTAATAATTCTCGTGTGAAATGGTACTTAATGTCTATATGTTTGCTTCTCTTATGGAAGACCGCGTTTTTGGCAAGTTCTATTGCACTTTGATTGTCGCAATTTACTATCACTGGATTTTCCACAAGCTTGTGACATTGCATAAGGTTTAACAGTCTTTTTACGTATATGACTTCCCTGGACACTTCTGAGAGCGCGACGTACTCCGCCTCCATCGTCGACAACGCAACCGTCTGTTGCTTTTTCGATTTCCACCTGACCGCCCCGCCAGCCAAGGTCAGCACGCTTCCGGAGTGTGATTTTCTGTCTTCGATGTCACCTCCCCAATCGGAATCCGTGTATGCAATTAATTCCTTATTGCTTTTCTCGTACTTGATGGCATATTTTGCCGTTCCTTTAAGGTATCGTATTACCCGTTTTGCCAGAATCCAATGTCCTTCTCCCGGATCGGAGCAGAACCTGCTTAATTCGTTAGCTGCGAATACAATGTCCGGTCTCGTGGCGTTTGCTAGGTAAATTAAACTCCCTACGAGTTCTCGGTACGGGCGGTTCTTCATACGTTCCCTTTCTTCGTCGTTTGTCGGACTTAGATCCTTCGTGACCTTCGTATTTGATTCGATTGGCGTGGTTACGGGTTTCGCTGATTTCATATCGAATTTTTTCAAAAGATCATTTACGTATCTTTCTTGTGATAGTTTTATCCATCCGGTTTCGCCCCCTCGTTCTACGTGAATTCCCAAAATATCCGTTATTGGGCCTAGATCCTTGATCTCGAATTCTGCCATTAATTTTCCTTTGACGTTTCTCATTTCGTTTATATCCTTTGCGGCTAGTATGATGTCGTCCACGTATAGTGCCATTATGACGCGTTCTTTGTTTTTCCCAAACACGTATAGACATGGATCAGCTGCGTTTCGGCTGCCGCCTTGACGGGTTACGAATCCGTGGAATCGTTTGTACCACTCACGTCGAGACTGTTTTAGTCCGTATAGTGGTTTGTGCAGTTTGCATACTTTTTCTGAGACGTCTTCTGCGAAGGGTTTAGGCTGTTCCATGAACACTTCCTCGTGCAGATCTCCTTGCACGTATGCCGATACAACGTCCAGATGATGCACATGCATTTCCTCTTCGACTGCTGCTGCGAGTAGTGTTCGTATGGTCTCGTAACGTGAAACCGGTGCGTATACCTCATGATAGTCGATTCCAGCTTCCTGGACATAACCACGGGCTACTAGTCTTGCTTTGTGCTTCTGGACGTACCTTTCTGAATCTCTTTTGGTCTTAAAGACCCATTTACTCGTTAGTATCTTTTTGTTTCGTGGTCGGGACACCAACGACCATGTTTCATTTTTATTCAGCGTTTCTATTTCTTTTTCCATCGCTTCTAGTCACAAGTTGGCATCGTCACGTTCCATTGCTTCGTTGATCGTTGCTGGGTCATCTTGCTGTGACCTGTTCGCTTTTGCCGTGCTTCGAGTGTTGTAGATTTTCTTCGGTTGTTCGTCGTTTCTTGTTTTTTCGTGTCCCGGCCTTCCGTGGCCACGTTTGGCGATGTTTTCATGATTTGAGCCTTCTTCCTGTTTCGCTTCTCTTTTGTGCTCTTTATTATGGTTTCCGTCCTCTTGCGTTTCGGTTTCCTCTGCTCGACTTTCGAGCAAGTCTTCGAAACCTTGATGAGACGCGATCGTTTTTTCTTCCTCGATTTGCTCGAAGAATTTCACGTCTCTTGCTTTTATTACAGTTTTCGTGCCTGGACGCCACAGGCGGTACGCTTTGGATTCCTGAGAGTATCCTACAAGAATATATTTTTCGCCCTTCGGGTCAAATTTTGATCGTTTACCCGTTTTGTTTAACGCAATTACTTTACTACCTATCGTTCGTAAAAATCCTATATACGGTTTTTCGCCGTGCCACGCTTCGTATGGCGTTTTATCTGTTACTGACTTGGATGGGCATCTGTTTCGCAAAAATGTAGCCGCATTTACTGCCTCTGCCCACAATGATTTTGGCAATCCCGCTTGTATTATTATACACCGCGCCATTTCCACTAATGTGCGATTCGCGCGCTCAGCCACGCCGTTTCGCTGAGGTGTGTCTTCGACCGAAAGTTGTCTCGCGATGCCCTCACTTTCAAGAAAATTATTAAACTCTTTTGACGTGTATTCCTTCGCGTTGTCCGTTCTTATGCGTTTTATTTCGTACCCTGTTTCTTTTTCAACTCGTTTTTTAAATATTTTAAATGCGTTCAAAATGTCTGCTCGTTGTCGAAGCATTACTGTTTCCGTATAACGCGTATGATCGTCTATGAATGTCGCGAAGTATTTCGCGCCGCCGATAGATTCGATATTCATCGGGCCGCAGATGTCCGAATGAATTAACCCTAGCTTTTCTCGCTCGCGATGCTCGGTACTTTTGAATGGAAGTTGTTTAATTTTTCCCTCCGCGCATACCATACATTCCGGGTTTTTGCTTTTTACATCTAAATTCATGCCTTTAACCATATCGTTTGCACACATTTTTTTCAAGTCTACAAAGTTCACATGTCCAAGTCTTTTATGCCACCTCGCACACTTGTCTGTATTCGCACTCGTTAATGACGCACGGTTTTCTACGATATCTACTATATACAGGTCGTTTCTTTTCGCGGCTACCATCGCTGTTGTACCATCTTTTCGCGTTACAATAGCGTGGTTTTTATCAAAAATTACTCTGAAACCGTTTTTCGTAATTTGCGGAACCGATATTAAATTATTTTTCAGGTCAGGTACAAAAAGCGTGTTCGTTAACCTTACTTTGTTTGTAGTCCTATTATCTAACCTTACTTCTATTACGGCTTCGCCGATGCCGTGTGATTTGATCCATTGATCGGATGCTGTATAAACGTTCGACACTATGTTTTCATTGAGTTCGCAAAATGTTCGTTTCTCGTTCGACATGTGTTTCGTGGCCGCACTGTCTAAACACCAGTTGTTAGATTTTTGCTCTATCACTTCGCACGCGACGGCTGTCATGGCCTCGTCGGATCTTTTCGATTCGCGTTTCTTTCGTATGTAACAATCGGCGCCGCGGTGCCCGATTTTCCCGCACTCGTAGCACTTACCGCTGAACTTTGTTTGATTTTTCGGAACGTATTTATTTTTATTCACCCGCGGATTCACTGAACTTGGTGTCTTCGTGTAGAATGCTTCACTGTTGATGTCGCTTTTCTTCTTGAACTGGCCGTCTCGTTCCGTTTGTCTGGCGTCTTCTTCGAGAAGCTTCGTTTTCAAGCTGCTTATGCTTGGTATCTCGTCGCGAGATTCTATTGCCACCGTGAAATTTTCGAAATCTTCGGGTAGCGATCCGAGTAGCATTATTGATTGCAGATCCTCTGGAATATTTATCCCTGCTTCTGCCAGTTGCTCGGTTTTGGTCGTGAAGTCGTTGATGTATGTGGCCATCGATGTTTCCGGATCCTTTTTCATTCTGTACAACTGTTTGTACAACGTCGCTTTGCGTACGGGTCCTTTAGACTCGTAAATTCGTTCGAGTTCCGTCCAAGCATCGTGTGCGGTTTCCGCTCATTTGATGTGGTTTAGTTGACCACGTGTTATGCTGAGCATTATCATTGCTAGCGCTTTTTGGTCTTTTTTTGTCCCACACATTTCGGTTTTCCTCCGTTTTTACTTCTACGCCGTTTGCGTATGGCCACAGCTCGTTGCAGATGAGTACGCTCCTCATCTGTAGCTTCCAGGACTCATAGTTGTCGTCGTTTAGTTTGTCGATATTCTGCGCGCTGTGTAGTGCCGCCATTTTTTTCTTCGTCGTTGACCACGTTTCACTTTATAGGTTAATATTCCGCGTGAATTTTTCCACTTACTTTTCCCGTTTTTACGTAACCTGGGCCCATAACCTGTCAGAGATTATTCACGCCGGCAGGAGTAGTGAAACACCGATATTTATTATTATACGGTAAATATATGTTTATTAATAATATGGATATTCGACTCGACGATGCGTACCGCGTGAGATCCCGAAGACAAGAGAGCGAGCGATCGGCACGCACGAATCACGCGATATTGTTTACGCGATATGCCCTATGAGGGCAGCACTCAGGAAGACACACATCGGTACAGTCTTAACAGTATTATAAAGTAAATTGTAATTATGCCAATCTCACGTTCTCCAATACCAACACTGCGAGATCATGGAGAGACAGGTGATCTATCGACTAGTCATGTTATGCCGAAAGTTGAAGACAAGATACGAAGAGACTCATTCGAAAGCAGCTTCTCAGATCCGGAAACTCTGATGTTACCACGAGTTGGTGCTGTAACTAGTTGTCGTCTTCCCCCCTTCTGGAAAACAAACCCGGAACTCTGGTTCTTTCAAGTAGAAGCAGCTTTTGGGATACATCATATACGTTCGGACGATTCTAAATACAATCTTGTACTCTCAAAATTAGATCAAGAATCACTTCAGGAGGTGACAGATATAGTAAAATCACCACCGAGTTCAGGGAAGTATGACAATATCAAAGCAGCCATTCTGCGTCGTTTTGTAGACTCTACAGATCGTCAATTACATAAATTACTCACACAACTTGAACTTGGTGATAAAAAACCTTCACAGTTACTTCGTCGTATGAAGGCTTTAGCTGGAGATCGTGTCTCTGATGAATTACTACGAGTCAAGTGGTTGGATTTGTTACCTGGAAAGGCGGCCGATCTTGAGGAACTTTCTATTGCCGCTGACGAACTTGTAGGGAGCTCATCGCCTGTTGCTTCTATTTCTGCGGTGGAGCCTGGTGCGCGCGTACGCTCATCATCTCCTGCACATCAGAACTCTTTCAGTCGGAACGAAAACATGATGACCCTTAGTTCTATCAACACTTCGTTATCACAAATTGTGGAGCTCAGTCGCCAAATTTTAGACAAACTTACTTTTCAAGCAAAAGGGAGCTCTAATCAACGTTGGAATGATCGAAGACGTAGCCCGGCACGCACACGTTCACCTGCTTCACTCTCTGTGGGATATTGTTTCTTTCATAGACGGTATGGTATGGATGCTCACAAATGTGAACAACCCTGTGGAGTATAACGTTATGAATTAATTGAAACCACAAATATGTATATCTGAATTTATTCGTACTGAATACCGGAGGGACTGTCTTTACAGAGCAATGTCGCCAGACTGCCTCGGTCCACCAATTCTACTATATTTAAGTGCTCTTCCGAAAGGCGTTACCTTTCGAAAGATGCGAGGGTGGAGTTTTTCCTCGATTTTGTCGCCGCCTTAATTTGGCGGGAGAAAATCACGCTTTCTCCACGTGTACATCACGTGCGCAGGCAAAAGTCCTTTCGGGACCGCGCTCGGTCGCGCGGTCGGAAAGGCCCTTAACGGTGCACGGCTGGCAGCATTTATGATAGGGTCACTGCGTCTGCTACGCACGTATATAATAAAATAATTTACCATCCAGCACCTTAGACCCCAACATCTGCAGGCGGTCGACTTTACTGCCCTATGCTGCGAACCGTGTACCGCTACAACCCTGTTCTTTCAAACCGATTATGTCACAAATTGACCAATCGGAAAACTAAGTATACCGGCGCAGGTACAGGTGGCTGACGTCGGCAGAGAGTATAAAGAAAATCGCCTTCATGTTCATGACAGGCAATCTGGCATGCGTTTTTTAGTTGACTCGGGTTCTGTGGTATCTCTTCTACCTCGTTCAGTAATTAAAAAACCATTGACTCCACAGAGACTCACTTTGTCAGCAGCAAACTCTACATCTATTCCGACCTATGGCCTTCAGATGGTTGAGCTTAACCTAGGTCTACGCAGATCTGGGGTCCGTAGGGTTACGGGGTTCTCTAATGGTGACTCGGATCCATTGGAGGATATACCACAGTGGTGGTGGTCCGTAACCTAAAATCCTCTTGCTCCACCTCCTCGTGGTGGACCCTGGGCACTCACTAATCCCTTCGGGGTGCGGTGAGTGGCTAACGGAGCAAGGGGTACGCGGCGGGAAGTAGCTCCTGTGATGTGTGAGGCGATGCCGGCGGGATCTTCGGATCCTGGCAGGGCCTCCCTTGCCGGTAAGGCTCACACTGAGTAGGAGTGAAAACCGCTGCACACGTGTCCTGGGCAGCAAGTTGTCTGTCCAGGGCCGCATACCGTAAACCAGTGGACGTGGTCCACTGGAACGGGGGGCTTGCCTTAACCGGCCGGCCTGCGAGGAGGATAAACCTCTATAAAAAAAGTCTCTATCCCAAGCTATCGTAACGTGGCGATGGGAAACTCCCGGAGTATGCGCCGGGGGTGGGCGATGGATGCATCTGCTCTCAAGCGTTGTACAACTTCTGGGTACCTGCCGCCCCCCAGTCGTATTAGGCTTGCCGGGGTAAGCGGCTCTGCCCCGGTCGACCTTTATGTCCGCCTAGAATTGGAGGGCATCGAGTGAACCGTCCCCAGAAATGGGGGCGTTGTAACCAGGCCCAATTATGATATGAAAATGTTTGACGACAACGAGCCTCGGAACAACAATTCCGAGACGGAGGGGACACCGCGCCCGGAAGCGGGGTTGGTGGGGGGTGCGGTAGCACGAATAGTGCTGCCGAGATGCCCTGCTGCGGGCTCTTCACAGAGCACGCAGTTGGAGCTGGTGGAGGGGGAGGGCCCTCGCCCGGCGGCCGGGCGCATCTTGCGCTCTGCGTCGTCGGGTTTGGCGGCCGGGCGCTCTGTGCGCTCTGTGTCGCCGGCCGGGACGACCGGGCGCACTGGGCGCTCTGTGTCGCCGGCCAGGACGACCGAGCGCGTTGGGCGCTCTGTGTCGCCTGGCGTTGCGGCGGGGTGTACAACCCCGTCGCAAGATTCTGTCGCGGGCTCTGTTAGGAGCCTGCGACAGGAGGTATTCGAGGCGGCGGTGACGGCCCATGAGTCCGCGACTCATGGCAGCGTCCCGCCGTCTCCGATGGGCGGTAGGAGGCTCTCCGTCTCGTCCCGGGTTTCGGGGTCGGACGGGGAGTCCCTTGCTTCGGCGGGGAGGCTGAAGCGCAAGGCGGACACGGGGTCGGAGGATTTGGCGGGGCGTGGTAAGCGCCCCTCCAAGGACCCCACCCCGAAAGTGGCCGAGTTGGCGCTAGAGGTTCGAGCCCTGAGCACCGGCGAGATTCTCCAGGAATTCCTGGAAAAAGTTCGTGCGGTGGAGGAAACGGCGCTCAGGAGCTCGAACCTCAAAGGCACTAGCGTGCGCCATCTGAAGGAAGCTGCGCGTTATGCCGAGGCGGCCTTCATGGAAATGTGCAAGAGGGGAGGCGGGGACGCTGCCGCCGCTGCGGGCCTCCCCTCATCTCCGGCTTCCAACCCGCGGTCCTACGAACGTCTCCTTGGGGAGAACGCGGACCTGCGGGTGGAGCTGGAGAGCATGAGGGCCACCAATGTGGCCATCATGGGGGAGTTGATGGCGATGAAGAGGAGAGAGGTGCCGATACCTCTTCTACCTCACTCGTCGCCATCGCCTCCCCCCGCCAGCGACCGGCCGGTACAGCCGCGGATGACGGAGGTGCCGCGGCCACCTCCGTCGGAGGCTGAGTTGATGCCTCCCCCCGTCTCACGGGAGGAGGCACCTTGCCCACGCGGCCTAATGGAACAGCTGTCTGCCCTTCTGGACGCCAAATTGGCGCCCATTAGGAAGGAGCAGGCAGCTCTCCGGGCGGCGGTGTTTGGGGCGCCTCCGGTGCCTGCTGCCTCCCAGCGCCGGCGGGAGGGCCTAAGGTCGGCCTCGGCCGCCGCGAAGACGGCACCTCCTCTTCCCCCCCCTGCCCCCGTCACTGCTGACGGGGTGGGAGGGAGGAGGAAGAAGAAGAAGAAGGGAAGAAAGGGGCCGACAGATCCGGTCCCTCCCCCGGTTTCTCGGGTGCCCGTGCCGGCCGCTCCGGTAGTCCCGGCCCCTACTCGGCCTGCTGCCGAACCCCCGGGAGAGTCCTGGGTGACGGTAGTGGGCCGACGCGCCAAGGCGGAGGCGAAAGCCGGGGCCAAGGCTGCGGCGCCCCCACCCGGTAAGGCTCCTAAAGGAGTTTCTGGGGGGAGGGGGAAAGGGAAGCCCTCCCCGAAGGTGGCTCCCCCTCCGAAGACGGCGGCGATTTCGCTGACCGTCCCGGAGGGGTGTAAGACTGCCATCGCCGACGCCATGGTCCTCGTCAAGAGGTCCGTTGACCTGGCGTCGGTGGGGGTCAGCGACCTTCGGGTTAAGGGGGCTGTGACCGGGGGTCTCCTGTTGGAGGTCCCCGGTCCCGAGGGGGCAGTCAGGGCGGACGCCCTGGCTGCCAAAATGGCGACCGCTTTGAGCGGCACGGGGGTGAGGGTCGCCAGGCCTGTCAAGACGGCGGAACTCCGTCTGAGGGGCCTGGACGACAGTGTCACCCCCGACGAGGTGAAGGCGGCGGTTGTGGCTGCCACTCGGTGCTCACCCGAGGCCTTAAAGGTCGGGGACATTAAGTTCCCGGCCAACGGGTTGGGCACCGTATGGGTACAGTGCCCCGCTGCAGCCGCCCGCCAGTTGGCTGACGCCGGCAAGGTCCGGGTCGGGTGGTCGTCCGCCCGAGTTGAGGTGCTGGCCGCGAGGTCGCTGCAGTGTTTCCGCTGCCTGGCTGTGGGACACGTCAGGCAGCGGTGCACTAGCACCGTAGACCGTAGCGGCCAGTGCTACAGGTGTGGAGCGGACGACCACCGGGCGAACATGTGCTCGGCGGCCCCTCGGTGCCCCATATGCACCGCGTTGGGGAGGCCTGCCGGGCACAAGGCGGGGGGCGCTTCTTGCCCCCCCGCCCCGAAGAAGAGCCGGAAACCTGGGGGGGAGGGGACCCCCAGTAAGCCGGCGGTGGAGGGGAGGAGTGCGGCAGCTGCTGCACCCTCCCCAATACCCGAGGGGGTGATGGAGGTGGATGCTCCACCTCCACCGTCCACCTCAATTGAGGTGGCAGAGCCGGGAGCATCTACGGCCGATTAATGCCCCAGATGCTCCTGGCTCTTCTGGCCAACCTGAACCGCTCGCGCGGGGCCCAGGACCTGTTAGTCCAGGGCCTTGCCGAGCGGCAGGTCGGGTTGGCTGTCATCACGGAGCCCTACGTTGTCCCTGATTCCCCCCCTTGGGTAGGGGACACGGAGGGCTCCGTGATGATTTGGCACCGTCAGGGGGCGGAATTCCCCCCCTGTACGGTGGTAATGAGGGGCGATGGGTACGCCCTGGTGCGATGGGGAAGGTGTCTGGTCGCGGGATGCTACATCTCGCCCAATTGCGGCCTCGCAGTGTTCGAGGGGTTTTTGGACCGGTTAGGGGCGGCGATCGCCCCCTATATATCCGGTCCAGTTTTGGTCCTGGGGGACTTCAATGCGAAGTCCCCCTCTTGGGGTAACCCCCGGACCACCCCTCGTGGCGAGGCCCTTGAGGATTGGGCTGGGGGCATGGAGCTCCGGTTGATTAACCGGGGCTCCGTTCCCACGTGCGTGCGGTGGAACGGGTGGTCCATAGTCGATTTGACTTGGGCCACCCCTGCAGCCGTGCGCCGTGTGTCCGCTTGGAGGGTGGCCACAGAGTGGGAGACTCTGTCGGACCACCTCCACGTCACCATGATGGTGGCGGCCGAATCGGCAGCGGACAGGCCCCCCTGGATGTAGCATCCGTTCGGCGCCCAAGAGATGGGCGCTGAAGCGACTGGACGTGGACGTCCTGAGAGCCGGAGCTCTCGCCTACTCCTGGCCGGTGGCCAGGGAGCGCGGGGCTGACGAGGGGGTGTCGTGGTTCCGGGGCATCTTAGAGTCGCTTTGCGACGCGGCAATGCCCCGGACCGGTCGACTACCCCCGAAGCGGTCAGTTTACTGGTGGTCGGGCGAAATTGCGGACCTGAGGGATGGCTGTGTCCGCGCCCGACGCCAGTTTACCCGCGCCCGTCGCCGCCTCTCCAGGAGCGGCGGCGACGAGGCGAGAGTGGCCGTCCTGTACGGTGTGTACAGGGCGGCCAGAATGGCTCTCCAGCGTGCGATTGCCGCTGCCAAGGCCAAGGCCTGGGATGAGCTCTTACGGACCCTTGATAGGGACCGTTGGGGGCGCCCTTATAAGGCGGTGCTTGGGAAGCTCCGCCCATGGGCGCCCCCTGTCACGGAGCAGTTGGAGCCCGAGTTCCTGGGGCGGGTCATATCCACCCTCTTCCCCCCTACGGGGGACGGGGGGGTTGACCCGCCCACTGCGGTCCAGTCTGACTGGACCGCGGAACTCGGGGTCTCCGAGTATGAGCTCTCCCAGGCTGTTCAGCGAGTCCGGGAAGGGGGCCGTAAGGCCCCCGGACCAGATGGGGTTCCCGGACGCGTGCTGGCCTTGGTGTTGGACGTCCTAGCCCCGGCTTTCAGACGGGTATTGGATGCCTGTCTGAGCCGGGGCACCTTCCCCCGGGAGTGGAAGGTCGCCAGGTTGGTCCTCCTCCGTAAGGATGGAAGGCCCGCAGATTCTCCCTCTGCGTATCGGCCCTTGTGTCTCCTCGACGAGGCGGCTAAGATCTTTGAGAAGATCATTGCCGATCGCCTCGTCGAGCACCTGTCCCGTGGTGGTCCCGATCTGAGCGACAGCCAGTTTGGGTTCCGGAGGGGGCGTTCGACGATCGATGCGATTGGTCGTCTTGCCACCCTCCGGAGTGAGGCTGTCGCTCGGGGCAGGGTGTTGTTGGCGGTGAGTCTTGACATCACCAATGCCTTCAACACCCTGCCCTGGGGTGAGGTAGTGGGGGCGCTGGATTATTTCCAGGTGCCCCCCTACCTCCGGGCTGTGCTTCGGGACTACCTGAGGGACAGGTGGTTTGAGTATCCGGGCCGATACGGTGTAATGAGGAGGGAGGAGATGCACCGCGGTGTCCCGCAGGGGTCGGTCCTTGGGCCGCTCCTGTGGGACCTCACTTATGACGCGGTGCTGCGGGCCTCTCTCCCCCTTGGCGTCAACGTTGTCTGCTATGCGGATGACACATTAGTTGTCGTCGAGGGGGAGACGTGGAGGAGGACCAGTAGCCTGGCGACTGCAGCGGTGGGCTGCGTCGTCGGTGGGATCCGGAGGCTGGGTTTGGAGATTTCCGCCGGCAAGACCGAGGCGATGTGGTTGCATGCATTGCCTCGGGGCCGGCGGCCTCCCCAGCTCCGGATCCAGGTGGGTGATGCCTCTGTCGAGGTGAAGGGCGAGATGGGGTATCTCGGCCTGACCCTCGACAGCCGCTGGTGCTTTGAACAGCACTTCGACCGTGCGGCCCCTCGAGCAGAGAAGGTGGCAGCTGCCCTTGGGCGGCTGCTGCCTAATATCGGGGGGCCCGATGGAAGGACACGTCGCCTCTATGCGGGGGTGGTGCGGTCTAAAATCCTTTATGGAGCCCCAGTGTGGTCACAGCAATTAATGGCCAGTCGGCGCAGCCTAGCGAATACTAATCGCGTGCAGCGCCGACTGGCCTTGCGGACCATACGGGGCTACCGCACCATTTCCGCTGAGGCGGCGTGCCTCCTCGCGGGGATGGCTCCCCTTGAGATGGTGGCGGAGGAGTGGGCGTCCCATTACAGGACGGCCTGCTCCATCCGCCGCGGGGAGCTTGATCCGGAGGGGGAAGAGGTCGAAGTGCTTAGGCACCAGGCCCGGTTGGACACGCTGGCCCACTGGCGGCAGCAGGTTGTTGCCGCCAACTCGGGCCGGCCTATTGTCCGGGCCCTCCTGCCCATTCTGGGAGATTGGTGCAGGGGGCGGGTAAGGCTCACCTACCGTCTGACGCAGGTGCTCTCCGGCCATGGGTGCTTTGGAGAGTACCTGCGTCGGATTGGCAAAGAACCGACGACGCAGTGCCATCACTGTGAGGAGGAACAGGACTCGGCGCGGCACACGCTTGAAGAATGTCCGGCGTGGTCGGCGCCGCGCCGAGTCCTGAGAAGGGTGCTGGGAGTGGACCTCTCGCTGCGGGCCATAGTTGATGGCATGGTCGGCAGCGGGAGGTCGTGGAGAGCAATCGCCTCCTTCTGCGAGGACGTTATCTCGCAGAAGGAGGCGGCGGAGAGGGGGCGCGAGGCCGACCCCCTCTCTGCAAGGAGATTGGCCTCTAGGGGACGTCCCCCTAGAGGCCGGCGGCCCCCGGTGAGGGGTCGTAGGCGTGATGGCGGTGGTGGGACTGATTAGTTGTTCAACTCCCACCACCGCCATTGGGGGACTGTGGAGTCCCCCAGGGGTTGGCCGGCTGGCGGGTGGGCTGGGTGCCTGTTTGCACCCTGCCTGCCCGCTCCGCCGGCTTCACCCCACATTAGGGGTGTACTGGGGGGTGGGATTGGGCTGGGGTTCGTGGGGTTGGAGCGCTTGCTCCTCTCCCCCTTCTTCTTCTTCTTTCTTCCTTCTTTTAGCGCGTGCGGAGACCTCCTCCCTCGGCCGGGTGGGGCCCCTTCGGGCCCGCCCCTCCGAGCGAGGAAGGGGGTCTCCGGGGGTCGCGGGCGGCCAGAGCTGGGGCTCTGGTCGTCCAGCCGAGCGACCCTTGGGATGGGGGGCGCTGTGCGGGTGGCCCGCACGGCGTCCTACTAGGGGTTTAGGTTTGTTGGGGGGAGCTTCTCTCCCCCCCGGGATGGGGCTCATTGCCAAGAGGTGGGGGTGGTCGGTGGCATTCGTTCACGAGATCCCGACCGCCCCCAATTAGCTCAGGGAGGCCACCGTGGGGTCGTTAGTGGGTATGCCCCGATCCGGCGTCTGCCGGGTCGGGGAGAGTCCCACATAACCCCGCTTCCCCCCCAGGGGGGGCGGGGTATGCGTAATGCATTTTCCCCACGTAAAAAAAAAAAAAAAAAAGGTCTACGCAGATCTGGGGTCCGTAGGGTTACGGGGTTCTCTAATGGTGACTCGGATCCATTGGAGGATATACCACAGTGGTGGTGGTCCGTAACCTAAAATTCCTCTCACTCCACCTCCTCGTGGTGGACCCTGGGACACGCTACGGCGTGTGCTAACGGAGTGAGGGGTACGGCAGAAATGCCACCGGCCGCTTTTTACTGCGTTTACGCAGCAAGGTGTGCAATTCTTTCGTTGGATGGCTTCTTCTGGTTACGACTCGGGCACGCTTGGGAGAATTAAAAATTATGAGTGACAGAACAATTAAAAAATTAGTTTACGGTGCAGGGGGTGGATCCCCCAGTACCGGCGTACCTGGCGGTGGTCAAGCAGGCCCCAGTACGTCGTCAGCAAACAACTGTGGGCTGGAAGGGGTGGACCACGGGGCCCCTCCAGTTGATACGGCTACCGGTGACGTAAAAGAAGTTGAAAAGGATGACCTTACAGTGGATGATGATAGTCAGTCCTCGGAGATATTAGTGGATCTCGAGGCACACTACATGCAGGCATCTCCGGATACACGAGCTCTATTGGAAGGTACTCCTGAAAGTTCAATTAATGAGAAATCATTAGCTGAAGAAATGGTAGAATTAGAAATGAGAGAGGTGGAAACCTCTAGTTATACTAAAAAAGACTTATCTTTAGATGATTGGCGGAAAAAACCATCAGGTGATGAAATATGGGTAGATAAATTACAGAACCTCACTGGATCTCCCTCTGGAAAAAACCCTGAAACAAATTTAAGGCCGGATTATAAAAAACCCTTATTTATAAATGCTAAACTTACCGGAAGTGGCGACGAAGCCGGTCCCTCGATGACTGGTCCCTCGATGCCTGGTCCCTCGACGACTGATCCCTCGGTGGCTGGTCCCTCGGTGGCTGGTCCCTCGGTGGCTGGTCCCTCGGTGGTCGGTCCCTCGATGGTTGGTCCCTCGATGGTTGGTTTTGGTGGTGGTCCGATTGGTCGTGGCCGTCGTGATGTCCTTGGTCCTGGAGCGCCGCCGTCACCTGAAACAAAGAAACATAATATTAGTAAAAATAAGGAACAAAAAGACAGTAAAAAAGAAGGAAACAAAAATAATAATAAAAAAGAAGATGATAAAGGTAGAGTTGTAAGATACCTAAGGAAAATAAATAGTGCATTGAAAAAATTAAAGGATAAAATGGAACCCCAAATGGTGTATATAGGCAAAAATAAAAATGTACGGATTGAAACTAGGCATTATTGCCAAGGGGTTTGTGCCGAAGTAGAAAAAATTAGAAATATGATGGAAGAAACAAAGAAAATTTATGAGATAGAAAAAGCACTGGGTGGAGACGTTCCGGTCTGCAAGGCAACAAGAAATGTTGCGACAATGACGGACCGAATCGCCGCCCCAGTAATAGAAAGAAAATTACCGGTACAACCAAAAATAATTATGGGTCCCCCTACGTCGGATATAGACTCATCAGGCACGGGTGGCGTACCTACCTCTTATGCTAATGTAGTAAAGAAAAGATATAGGGGTCATCAGTCCCCTCCTTCTGTTCCCGAAAGGCCACCTAAAAAACGAGGCATTGTTAAAATAGATAAAAAACCCCCCTCCACATCGGAAGAGGAAGGATCTTCAATCGAAGAATTCATGGAGGAATTGACTAACCGCGTACGCGAACGAATAAATAAAAGTAAACGAAAGAGACGACAAAGAAAAGACGTTAAAATGATTGTTTCCCCCGAAACCTCCCAAGACGCAATAATTAAAAAGAAGTTAACCGGTGAGATTCAATCGGACCTGGAGAGCCGAATTATCTCCAAAAGAAAAGGCCGGGAAGGCATAATGACTAGTGAAAGTGAAGCGATATTAACAAGCGGAAATGAGAAGAAGAAGAAAACAAGAACACCTCGATGGATGACACCGAGGTCGGATGCGATAGTAGTTAAAATTGAGAAAGCCGAGGAATTTAATTTACTATATAGAAAAATTTTAAGCGAACAATCTCATTTTGATCAAGTACGCCGGGTACGCAAGACTCGAGCGGGTCATTTATTATTAGAGCTTACGGATGAAGGAGATACGAGAATGACGCGAGAAATGTTAAATAAATTAGTAAATGAATCACAATCTATACGAACGATACAGAAAATGTTTGATCTCGAAGTCAGAGATCTTGATCCGGTCGTAGAAGGAAACGAAGTTATAGAAAAAATAGCGGAGTGTTTAAACGCGGATAAAATGGAATTCCGTTTGAAGGTCATGAGGACTACTAAAATGGGAAATCAACTCGCGGTAGTTGAAACACCCATAAAATATTTACAAGACGCTATTAGTATAGGAAGAGTTAAAATAGGCTTTACATATTCAAGAATGGTGCCTACACCCAGAATTATTAAATGTTTCCGATGTCATAACATCGGACACTACAGTTCAAATTGCAACGAAAAACTACTAGGAGACGTTCGGTGTAGAAAATGCGGGTCAGACGGACATGAGATGAGTAAATGTACTTACAATTTTAGATGTATGGATTGCCACAAACAAAAGAATCCGTCTGACCATCTGATGGCGTCTATGGCTTGTCCAAATTTTAGAGCTGTCATGCGCACACTACGAGTGCAATTTAATCAGTATGCGGATTCTACAAATAAATATTAATAACTGTGGGTTGGCACATAATTTACTATTAAGAGTAGCAGAAGAGGAAAATATTGATATAGTGTGCATACAAGAACCGGCCAGAATATTGAAATATTGGTTTGCATCAACGAACGGAAAAGCTGTGATATGGATTAGGAACAGAAAACTGTTAGTGAGTAACAGTGATATTGAAAGAGGAATAAATTTTGTACATATTAATTTTTATAATTTTTCATTGACAAACGCATATATATCTCCTAATATTAATCGTACGGAATATCTGAAAATTTTAGATAATTTTAAAGAACGACGGAAAGAGTGGATACGCCCACTGATTTTACTCGGTGATTTTAATGGCAGAAGTTTAATATTCGGTGATCAAAAACAGAATCGGAAAGGTTTAGATTTGGTCGAATGTGTGAACGCGATGGAGTTAATTCCTATAAATATGCCCGGTAATTACACTTTCAGGAGAGGTAATGCAAAATCTAAAATTGACGTTATATGCTGTGATAAGATATTAACTAACCGTTTGAAAAGTAAAATTTTGACTAAATTGGAAAGCGGTTCTGACCATTTATATTGCCTACACGATGTTAAAGTGGAAAATGAAAAATACTAACAGACTAAATTGAATGTGCAAATAAAAACGTGGAATACGAAGGAAATTAAAGAAGAATCGTTTATGTCCCTATATGAAGAAATAAATAGTGATGTAGATATGACTAATGCGGATGAAAAACAAATAGATATATATATTAAAAATATTTTAAAAACCTGTAGACGTACCATGACTTTTAGCGCGAGACATTTCCACAATAATTGGAATCCTTGGTGGACTAGCGAACTTTCTCAACTTCGTGAACAGACGAATAAAAAAAGAAGAATATATCAACGAAAATTACGGACTGATTTTGACGCCAGTGTCGAAAAAATGCAATATAAAGAAGCTAAAAAAAGATTACAATTTAGAATTAATGACGCGAAACGAATAATGTGGCGGTTGTTTGTAGACGAATTAAAAAATGACATCTGGGGAAAACCCTACAGGGTGATCCAAAAACGATTTAAGCAAAGACAACCCACGCCTGTTTTGTACAAGAAGGAAGCTAAGAAAGTATTATTAACTTTATTTCCACGCGCAACGGAGAAGACTGAATATGACAGATTTGACAATTCGGAATTAAACGAAGATGAGAAAGTTACAAATAATGAAATTATCGAAATAGCAGACGAATTTAAAATTAAAAAAGCTTCCGGACTAGATACGCTGCCACCAAGTATCATTAAATATGTGATGTACGAATTAGAGATATGATAAACTCCTGTTTATCGAAAGGCTTTGTGCCCAGAAGATGGAAGATTAACCGAGTGATTTTAATTAGAAAGAATAATAATGTTACCAATTTACCTTCAGATTTCCGACCACTGTGTATAGGAGACGCAGCAAATAAAATATTAGAGAAAGTACTGGCTAATAGGTTGTTAAGACACTTGGGAGACACACCGTTTGAATTAAATCAATTTGGATTTACAAAAGGACGTTCGGCACTAGACGCATTAAAAATTGTATATGATCTAATGGAAATTTCTAAGCAAACACAAAAATACGCAATGTTAATTAGTTTAGACGTGAAAAACGCGTTTAACAGTCTTAATTGGGAGAAAATATTCGATGAAATGATAGACCGACATATACCATCTGTGACGTGGCAAGTTTTGCCGACGTCCCTTGATCCCTAAAAAGAGAGGCCGGGCCGCCCTCTGGCAGTGCCGATGCGAAACGGCCGTTTGCGAGCGCTCTCCCTGGGCATGCCGATTTGCCAAGGGCGAGTATTAACGCGTTTTGAGCGTCGCGCCACTTGGGCGACGCGAATTTCACAGGACCGAAACCGGGCTCCAGGGGAGCCCGGCCCCTATTTCTCGCCGTACGAGGCTTTATCGGAACTGGCTCCGGAAGGATTTCGTGCTGAGACATCGGAGGAAGTACCGAGCCCGGGTCAACGAACCTGGAGGCACCGACGAGGGACAGTGGACACGGGACGAACACCTTCTCGACCCCGTCGCTGCCTCGCCCGGAAAAGAAGGTGTCCACAACCGGAGCGGCTAGGACCCTACTCTTCACGAGCCGTCGCCGTGACCATCGGAAAAGCGGCGAAAGCGAATAGTAAAATCCGCGAGCCAGGGATCCCGCGCGACAGGATGCGATCCTGCGAGGAAATACCGCGCGATAGGTCCGCGAGTCTCAAACGGGAGAAATAGGGTAGGGAGTAGGGGGACGCCTCGCTTCCGCGTTGCCGAGCCTGCCGAAAGTAGGCCACTGGGTCGATGGCCGTTGATGAGCCAAGTTGCGCTTCCCGCAAATAAAATAGCGATTAAAACTAATAAGAGTGCGAATGCCGAGACGAGGGACGACGAAGGACGAGTACCGTCCAGCTGCCGCCGTCGCGTCGTTGCCGTGGTAAGCGCCAGTCAGGCTTTCCTAATATCGTAATTTAACGATCATTTCGTGTTGGCTCGGTAACGTTTTCGCGAGGTCCTTTTTCGCGTCGCGAAATTACGACGCCGTTTCCGTGCCGCGTGGTCGGCCATATTTTGTGAACGGGAAAACGGTCGTCGATCGGTTAACGTGCGAGCCGGTTGGTAACGCGAGGGCGCGAACTCGCGGGGGGCCGTATCGTTGCCGATTTTTCGAATTAATTGTACGCTATCTTCGAGACGTTCCCCGGTGTGACGTAGCAACGGTCCGTATCGTGTCCGACGGCGAAGCGCGAGCGATCCAGCAATTATACCGCGTATTCCATCGGAATTCGGCAGTTCTTCCGCGCCAAAAGCGCTTTGTAAAATTACTTCTCCATCCTGTAAAACTGCCGGGTTCGACGCGATCGAAGGAGAAGAGCGCGTGCGACCGAAAACCTGTCGCGTAATTATCGTGAACGCGCCGGCGTGTAAATTTCCGCTGCCGGCTCTCACCGGCAGCCCTGTCGTGTCCATCGGACAAATAAATTATTACAGCCGATTCTCTCGTTACTTATTTCCTTCAAGAAACCTTTCCGCCGCGGGAAATGCTCCGTACTTCGTCCACGTAGAATCCTGTGCCCACCCAAGAGCTATTCAGAATATCGTGTGGTTCTCGCAGTTTCGGATAGGTCGTTTGCGCCTCGTGCCGTTATGTCGCAATTTGCGTGACACTGCCGAGTGTCTGGCGCCCGAAAGTCGATTCCATTAACGGCTTCTTTCGTGACGAACCCGAATCTGCGAGATACCTTTTGTCCCGGGTGGACCACGCATCGTGCGGCCGAGCGTGGCCCGGCGTTTCGCCTGTAAAATCCCGGAGTCGCAGACGTTCCGTCCTTCCGACGGATACGCGAAATTTGGGCGACGTGACACATCATACTTACAAAGAATTTTACAGAACTATTTACGTGAAAGATACTGTATCGGAACGGGTTGCAATCCGCGCGATACTTTGCGAGGAGGTGCCGGGATCACACAGCGCTGTGTGCGAAGTTGAAGGAGGAGATAAGTTTGACACGGAACACTTGATTTAGCATACCGAGAAGTGGACTGTATTTAGAAGTAGAAAATTAACGTACAAACGAAAAACAATTTACTTTAAATCGAAGTTCCGCGTTATTCTCATGCGATGAGAATCGAAAGAATACGTCGACGACGTGAATACTCGATTGAGTAAAAGGAGAGAGAAAATTACAATGTGATGTAACTAGCGTGATTGCGTTAAACGTAATGAGCTGGAATTCTCGGAGACAGCGCGATTCCGAATTCCAGGAGACCGCGGATAGGCCGAGCGAGGATCACGCGAGGATCCAGGATCGCGGATTCGTGCGTCGCGGATCATACGACGATCCAGGATCGCGGATTGGGAGCACAGTCGATAGATCGCGAGAAGGGCGAAGGGGGGAAGCGACGGCTCGCGGTAGGTTTTCGCGAGGGATGAGTTCGGTGAGTGACGTCACGACGGAGCGAGGGGAGCGCGAGACAAGAAGACCTCGCCGTGGTGAGAGCATCGCGAACAGATACGTTAAATACAAAGCCAAAGACGGAAATATTAAAATTAAAATGGAAAAAGGGGTCCCCCAAGGATCTATTATATCACCTATTTTGTGGAACATGGTTTACGACAATATGTTAAAAATACCGGTTAAAAGAGATTTTAAAATAATCGCGTATGCGGACGACATCGCAATAATTGGCATGCATCGAAAATTAGAAGTGCTAAAAAAAGATTTTGAAATAATTTTGAATCATGCAATTTTTAATATGTTAAAAGGTTTAGGATTGGAAATGTCGGCACACAAAACAAAATTTATTTTCTTGAACAAAAAGAGGATCCCTCCAGACTTTCAGCTAAATGTATTAAATGTAAATTTGAGACCGGCGTGGTCATTACGATATTTAGGAGTTATAGTAGATGGACGTTCTACAGGCTATGCGCATTTAGAGAAGTGTACGAGCAAAGGAATGATAGTGATTTCAGAACTTTCAAGGTTAATGCAGAATATTGATGGCCCATCTGTCCATGGGAGACGGCTTTATTATCAGGTACTAGAAGCGGTGGTTTTGTATGGATCTCCGATCTGGGGAAAAATAGTAATAAACTTAGACAAAAATATACGTACGCTAGAAAGGGTCCAACGGATTGGTCTGGGACGCATCGCGCGGGCCTACCGGACGGTCTGCTGCGATGCACTTAGTGTAATAACAGGATTACTCCCGTGGTTCCTGTTGATTGAACAAAGGATTGCATTATTCGAGGTTAAAGAAGACACAAAATTTCTAATTTACGACGATGAAAATGTGAAGCGAATAAAAGAAGAAGTTTATGAAGAAAGATCAAAAAATATAGAAAAAATGATATATACTAAATGGAAGACTCACTGGACCAATTTACGTAAAGGACTCTGGACTAAACGGCTGATCCCAGACCCCATTAGATGGAAAGAAAGAAAACATGGATATTTAAATTATCATTTAACACAAGCGTTAACCGGCCATGGAGTGTATAATTCGTATCGTTATAAGATTGGAAAATCAGAGAATGACAAATGTTGGTTTTGTATAACAGAGATAGACACAGCGGAACATACTTTGTTTAAATGTGATAGATGGAGTGAGAGAAAACATCTTTTAGAAATTGATATTAAACAACAGATTACCCCGGAAAATTTAGTGACAACTATGTTAATTGATAATATTTACTGGACAAAAATTGATAGATACATAAACTCTATTATGAAAGACAAGGAAAACTACGAGAGAGATTTGGAAAGAGAAGCGCGGCGAACGGCCACCGGTGTCGGATAATGTTGCGTAATGCGGATTTTAATTTTTTTAAAAGTATTGTATATATATGTAAATATAAAAGAATTAATGTTTAAACTTACCGGAAGTAGTGACGAAGCCGGTCCCTCGATGACTGGATCTCCCTCTGGAAAAAAACCCTGAAACAAATTTAAGGCCGGATTATAAAAAACCCTTATTTATAAATGTTAAACTTACCGGAAGTAGTGACGGAGCCGGTCCCTCGATGACTGGATCTCCCTCTGGAAAAAACCCTGAAACAAATTTAAGGCCGGATTATAAAAACCCTTATTTATAAATAAAGTTAAACTTACCGGAAGTAGTGACGAAGCCGGTCCCTCGATGACTGGATCTCCCTCTGGAAAAAACCCTGAAACAAATTTAAGGCCGGATTATAAAAAACCCTTATTTATAAATAAAGTTAAACTTACCGGAAGTAGTGACGAAGCCGGTCCCTCGATGACTGGATCTTCCTCTGGAAAAAACCCTGAAACAATTTAAGGCCGGATTATAAAAAACCCTTATTTATAAATGTTAAACTTACCGGAAGTAGTGACGAAGCCGGTCCCTCGATGACTGGTCGACGACTGGTCCCTGGATGACTGGTCCCTTGGTGGCTGGTCCCTCGGTGACTGGTCCCTCGATGGTTGGTTCCTCGATGGTTGGTTTTGGTGATGGTCCGGTTGGTCGTGGCCATCGTGATGTCCTTAGTCCTGGAGCGCCGCAATCACCTGAAACAAAGAAACATAATATTAGTAAAAAAAAAAAAAATAAGGAACAAAAGATAGTAAAAAAAAGAAGGAAACAAAAATAATAATAAAAAAGAAGATGATAAAGGTAGAGTTGCAAGAGTGCGTGCGTGTGGGTGTGTGTGTGTGTGTGTGTATGATTGTGTGTGTGTGCGTGTGAGAGTGTGTGCGCATGTGTGTGTATGTGTGTATGTGTGTGAATAAGGTTTTATATAAGGTACTATTAATATAAATAAGAGATAATTGTAAATAATGATAGAAAATAACGGAATTGAATATGTCCCTGTTTGTCAGTTGGCCCTGGCGACGACGCGTCGATGTGATCTCGAGTGAGATGCGAACAGCGGGGCCTCGAGATCACATACGCCGGGCATAGGGGGAAGAGTGGGGTTTAAAGTCCCCCCGAGAGGAGGAGTTTAGTGGGTATTACCGGTCCTTCTGACCGGTCGAGTCCCACACTACCCCGGCCACCTACTGACCGGGGTGTGCGTAAATGCATTCTCCTCCTCTCGTTAAAAAAAAAAAAAAAAAAAAAAAAAAGGTCTACGCAGATCTGGGTACGCGGCGGGAAGTAGCTCCTGTGATGTGTGAGGCGATGCCGGCGGGATCTTCGGATTCTGGCAGGGCTTCCCTTGCCGGTAAGGCTCACACTGAGTAGGAGTGAAAACCGCTGCACACGTGTCCTGGGCAGCAAGTTGTCTGTCCAGGGCCGCATACCGTAAACCAGTGGACGTGGTCCACTGGAACGGGGGGCTTGCCTTAACCGGCCGGCCTGCGAGGAGGATAAACCTCTATAAAAAGTCTCTATCCCAAGCTATCGTAACGTGGCGATGGGAAACTCCCGGAGTAAGCGCCGGGGGTGGGCGATGGATGCATCTGCTCTCAAGCGTTGTACAACTTCTGGGTACCTGCCGCCCCCCAGTCGTATTAGGCTTGCCGGGGTAAACGGCTCTGCCCCGGTCGACCTTTATGTCCGCCTAGAATTGGAGGGCATCGAGTGAAGCGTCCCCAGAAATGGTAACCAATTACCAATGTAGAAATGGTACCAATTATGAAATGATAATGTTTGACGACAACGAGCTTCGGAACAACAATTCCGAGACGGAGGGGACACCGCGCCCGGAAGCGGGGTTGGTGGGGGGTCCGGTAGCACGAGTAGTGATACCGAGGTGCCCGGCTGCGGGCTCTTCGCAGAGCACGCAGTCGGAGCTGGTGGAGGGGGAGGGCCCTCGCCGGGGATCGCAGACTATTCCTGCGGCCCGGCGGGGCTCGGTAGCCATCCCGGTCGAGACCGCGGAGGGCGAGGATCGGCACGACGACGGCGTGTCCGTTGTGTCGGGCGGGACGACCGGGCGCATCTTGCGCTCTGCGTCGTCGGGTTTGGCGGCCGGGCGCTCGGTGCGCTCTGTGTCGCCAGCCGGGGCGACCGGGCGCACTGGGCGCTCTGTGTCGCCGGCCAGGACGACCGAGCGCGTTGGGCGCTCTGTGTCGCCTGGCGTTGCGGCGGGGTGTACAACCCCGTCGCAGGCTTCTGTCGCGGGCTCTGTTAGGAGCCTGCGTTAGGGGTTATCCGAGGCGGCGGTGACGGCCCATGAGTCCGCGACTCATGGCAGCGTCCCGCCGTCTCCGATGGGCGATAGGAGGCTCTCCGTCTCGTCCCGGGTTTCGGGGTCGGACGGGGAGTCCCTTGCTTCAGCTGGTAGGCTGAAGCGCAAGGCGGACGCGGGGTCGGAGGATTTGGCGGGGCGTGGTAAGCGCCCCTCCAAGGACCCCACCCCGAAAGTGGCCGAGCTGGCGCTAGAGGTTCGAGCCCTGAGTACCGGCGAGATTCTCCAGGAATTCCTGGAGAAAGTTCGTGCGGTGGAGGAAACGGCGCTCAGGAGGTCGAACCTCAAAGGCACTAGCGTGCGCGATCTGAAGGTCGCTGCGCGTTATGCCGAGGCGGCCTTCATGGAAATGTTGAAGAAGGGAGGCGGGGACGCTGCCGCAGCTGCGAGCCTCCCCTCATCTCCGGCTCCCAACCCGCGGTCGTCTCCTTGGGGAGAACGCGGACCTGCGGGTGGAGCTGGAGAGCATGAGGGCCACCAATGTGGCCATCATGGGGGAGTTGATGGCGATGAAGAGGAGAGAGGTGCCGATACCTCTTCTACCTCACTCGTCGCCATCGCCTACCCCCGCCAGCGACCGGCCGGTACAGCCGCGGGTGACGGAGGTACCGCGGCCACCTCCGTCGGAGGCTGAGTTGATGCCTCCCCCCGTCTCACGGGAGGAGGCACCTTGCCCACGCGGCCTAATGCAGCAGCTGTCTGCCCTTCTGGACGCCAAATTGGCGCCCATTAGGAAGGAGCAGGCAGCTCTCCGGGCGGCGGTGTTCGGGGCCTCTCCAGTGCCTGCTGCCTCCCAGCGGCGGCGGGAGGGCCTAAGGTCAGCCTCGGCCGCCGCGAAGACGGCACCTCCTCTTCCCCCCCCCCCCCCTGCCCCCGTCTCTGCTGACGGGGTGGGACGGAGGAAGAAGAAGAAGAAGAAGGGAGGGAAGGGGCCGGCAGATCCGGTCCCTCCCCCGGTTTCTCGGGTGCCCGTGCCGGCCGCTCCGGTAGTCCCGGCCCCTACTCGGCCCGCTGCCGAACCCCCGGGAGAGTCCTGGGTGACGGTAGTGGGCCGACGCGCCAAGGCTGAGGCGAAAGCCGGGGCCAAGACTGCGGCGCCCCCACCCGGTAAGGCTCCTAAAGGAGCTTCTGGGGGGAGGGGGAAAGGGAAGCCCTCCCCGAAGGTGGCTCCCCCTCCGAAGACGGCGGCGATTTCGCTGACCGTCCCGGAGGGGTGTAAGACTGCCATCGCCGACGCCATGGTCCTCGTCAAGAGGTCCGTTGACCTGGCGTCGGTGGGGGTCAGCGACCTTCGGGTTAAGAGGGCGGTGACCGGGGGTCTCCTGTTGGAGGTCCCCAGTCCCGAGGGGGCAGTCAGGGCGGACGCCCTGGCTGCCAAAATGGTGACCGCTTTGAGCGGCACGGGGGTGAGAGTCGCCAGGCCCGTCAAGACGGCGGAACTCCGTCTGAGGGGCCTGGACGACAGTGTCACCCCCGACGAGGTGAAGGCGGCGGTTGTGGCTGCCACTGGGTGCTCACCCGAGGCCTTAAAGGTCGGGGACATTAAGTTCCCGGCCAACGGGTTGGGCACCGTATGGGTGCAGTGCCCCGCTGCAGCCGCCCGCCAGTTGGCTGACGCCGGCAAGGTCCGGGTCGGGTGGTCGTCCGCCCGAGTTGAGGTGCTGGCCGCGAGGTCGCTGCAGTGTTTCCGCTGCCTGGCTGTGGGACACGTCAGGCAGCGGTGCACTAGCGCCGTAGACCGTAGCGGCCAGTGCTACAGGTGTGGAGCGGACGACCACCGGGCGAACATGTGCTCGGCGGCCCCTCGGTGCCCCATATGCACCGCGTTGGGGAGGCCTGCCGGGCACAAGGCGGGGGGCGCTTCTTGCCCCCCCCCCCGCCCTGAAGAAGAGCCGGAAACCTGGGGGGGAGGGGACCCCCAGTAAGCCGGCGGTGGAGGGGAGGAGTGTGGCAGCTGCTGCACCCTCTCCAATACCCGAGGGGGTGATGGAGGTGGACGCTCCACCTCCACCGTCCACCTCAATCGAGGTGGCAGAGCCGGGAGCATCTACGGCCGATTAATGCCCCAGATGCTCCTGGCTCTTCTGGCCAACCTGAACCGCTCGCGCAGGGCCCATGACCTGTTAGTCCAGGGCCTTGCCGAGCGGCAGGTCGGGTTGGCTGTCATCACGGAGCCCTACGTTGTCCCTGATTCCCCCCCTTGGGTAGGGGAAACGGAGGGCTCCGTGATGATTTGGCACCGTCAGGGGGCGGAATTCCCCCCCTGTACGGTGGTAATGAGGGGCGATGGGTACGCCCTGGTGCGATGGGGAAGGTGTCTGGTCGCGGGATGCTACATCTCGCCCAATTGCGGCCTCGCAGTGTTCGAGGGGTTTTTGGACCGGTTAGGGACGGCGATCGCCCCCTATATATCCGGTCCAGTTTTGGTCCTGGGGGACTTCAATGCGAAGTCCCCCTCTTGGGGTAACCCCCGGACCACCCCTCGTGGCGAGGCCCTTGAGGATTGGGCTGGGGGCATGGAGCTCCGGTTGATTAACCGGCGCTCCGTTCCCACGTGCGTGCGGTGGAACGGGTGGTCCATAGTCGATTTGACTTGGGCCAACCCTGCAGCCGTGCGCCGTGTGTCCGCTTGGAGGGTGGCTACAGAGTGGGAGACTCTGTCGGACCACCTCCACGTCACCATGATGGTGGCGGCCGAATCGGCAGCGGACAGGCCCCCTGGATGTGGCATCCGTTCGGCGCCCAAGAGATGGGCGCTGAAGCGACTGGACGTGGACGTCCTGAGAGCCGGAGCTCTCGCCTACTCCTGGCCGGTGGCCAGGGAGCGCGGGGCTGACGAGGGGGTGTCGTGGTTCCGGGGCATCTTAGAGTCGCTTTGCAACGCGGCAATGCCCCGGACCGGTCGACTACCCCCGAAGCGGTCAGTTTACTGGTGGTCGGGCGAAATTGCGGACCTGAGGGATGGCTGTGTCCGCGCCCGACGCCAGTTTACCCGCGCTCGTCGCCGCCTCTCCAGGAGCAGCGGCGACGAGGCGAGAGTGGCCGTCCTGTACGGTGTGTACAGGGCGGCCAGAATGGCTCTCCAGCGTGCGATTGCCGCTGCCAAGGCCAAGGCCTGGGATGAGCTCTTACGGACCCTGGATAGGGACCGTTGGGGGCGCCCTTATAAGGCGGTGCTTGGGAAGCTCCGCCCATGGGCGCCCCCTGTCACGGAGCAGTTGGAGCCCGAGTTCCTGGGGCGGGTCATATCCACCCTCTTCTCCCCTACGGGGGGCGGGGGGGTTGACCCGCCCACTGCGGTCCAGTTTGACTGGACCGCGGAACTCGGGGTCTCCGAGTATGAGCTCTCCCAGGCTGTTCAGCGAGTCCGGGAAGGGGGCCGTAAGGCCCCCGGACCAGATGGAGTTCCCGGACGCGTGCTGGCCTTGGTGTTGGACGTCCTAGCCCCGGCTTTCAGACGGGTATTGGATGCCTGTCTGAGCCGGGGCACCTTCCCCCGGGCGTGGAAGGTCGCCAGGTTGGTCCTCCTCCGTAAGGATGGAAGGCCCGCAGATTCTCCCTCTGCGTATCGGCCCTTGTGTCTCCTCGACGAGGCGGCTAAGATCTTTGAGAAGATCATTGCCGATCGCCTCGTCGAGCACCTGTCCCGTGGTGGTCCCGATCTGAGCGACAGCCAGTTTGGGTTCCGGAGGGGGCGTTGGACGATCGATGCGATTGGTCGTCTTGCCACCCTCCGGAGCGAGGCTGTCGCTCGGGGCAGGGTGTTGTTGGCGGTGAGTCTTGACATCACCAATGCCTTCAACACCCTGCCCTGGTGTGAGGTAGTGGGGGCGCTGGATTATTTCCAGGTGCCCCCCTACCTCCGGGCTGTGCTTCGGGACTACCTGAGGGATAAGTGGTTTGAGTATCCGGGCCGATACGGTGTAATGAGGAGGGAGGAGATGCACCGCGGTGTCCCGCAGGGGTCGGTCCTTGGGCCGCTCCTGTGGGACCTCACTTATGACGCGGTGCTGCGGGCCTCTCTCCCCCTTGGCGTCAACGTCGTCTGCTATGCGGATGACACATTAGTTGTCGTCGAGGGGGAAACGTGGAGGAGGACCAGTAGCCTGGCGACTGCAGCGGTGGGCTGCGTCGTCGGTGGGATCCGGAGGCTGGGTTTGGAGATTTCCGCCGGCAAGACCGAGGCGATGTGGTTGCATGCATTGCCTCGGGGCCGGCGGCCTCCCCAGCTCCGGATCCAGGTGGGTGATGCCTCTGTCGAGGTGAAGGGCGAGATGGGGTATCTCGGCCTGACCCTCGACAGCCGCTGGTGCTTTGAACAGCACTTCGACCGTGCGGCCCCCCGAGCAGAGAGGGTGGCAGCTGCCCTTGGGCGGCTGCTGCCTAATATCGGGGGGCCCGATGGAAGGACACGTCGCCTCTATGCGGGGGTGGTGCGGTCTAAAATCCTTTATGGAGCCCCAGTGTGGTCACAGCAATTAATGGCCAGTCGGCGCAGCCTAGCGAATACTAATCGCGTGCAGCGCCGGCTGGCCTGGCGGACCATACGGGGTTACCGCACCATTTCCGCTGAGGCGGCGTGCCTCCTCGTGGGGATGGCTCCTCTTGAGATGGTGGCGGAGGAGTGGGCATCCCATTACAGGACGGCCTGCTCCATCCGCCGCGGGGAGCTTGATCCGGAGGGGGAAGAGGTCGAAGTGCTTAGGCACCAGGCCCGGTTGGACACGCTGGCCCACTGGCGGCAGCAGGTTGTTGCCGCCAACTCGGGCCGGCCTATTGTCCGGGCCCTCCTGCCCATTCTGGGAGATTGGTGCAGGGGGCGGGTAAGGCTCACCTACCGTCTGACGCAGGTGCTCTCCGGCCATGGGTGCTTTGGAGAGTACCTGCGTCGGATTGGCAAGGAACCGACGACGCAGTGCCACCACTGTGAGGAGGAACGGGACTCGGCGCGGCACACGCTTGAAGAATGTCCGGCGTGGTCGATGCCGCGCCGAGTCCTGAGAAGGGTGTTGGGAGCGGACCTCTCGCTGCGGGCCATAGTTGATGGCATGGTCGGCAGCGAGAGGTCGTGGAGAGCAATCGCCTCCTTCTGCGAGGACGTTATCTCGCAGAAGGAGGCGGCGGAGAGGGGGCGCGAGGCCGACCCCCTCTCTGCAAGGAGATTGGCCTCTAGGGGTCGTCCCCCTAGAGGCCGGCGGCCCCCGGTGAGGGGTCGTAGGCGTGATGGCGGTGGTGGGACTAATTAGTTGTTCAACTCCCACCACCGCCATTGGGGGACTGTGGAGTCCCCCCAGGGGTTGGCCGGCTGGCGGGTGGGCTGGGTGCCTGTTTGCACCCTGCCTGCCCGCTCCGCCGGCTTCACCCCACATTAGGGGTGTACTGGGGGGTGGGATTGGGTTGGGGTTCGTGGGGGGGGAGCGCTTGCTCCTCTCCCCCTTCTTCTTCTTTCTTCCTTCTTTTAGCGCGTGCGGAGACCTCCTCCGTCGGCCGGGTGGGGCCCCTTCGGGCCCGCCCCTCCGAGCGAGGAAGGGGGTCTCCGGGGGTCGCGGGCGGCCAGAGCTGGGGCTCTGGTCGTCCAGCCGAGCGACCCTTGGGATGGGGGACGCTGTGTGGGTGGCCCGCACGGCGTCCTACTAGGGGTTTAGGTTTGTTGGGGGGAGCTTCTCTCCCCCCCGGGATGGGGCTCATTGCCAAGAGGTGGGGGTGGTCGGTGACATTCGTTCACGAGATCCCGACCACCCCCAATTAGCTCAGGGAGGCCACCGTGGGGTCGTTAGTGGGTATGCCCCGATCCGGCGTCCGCCGGGTCGGGGAGAGTCCCACATAACCCCGCTTCCCCCCCCCAGGGGGGGCGGGGTATGCGTAATGCATTTTCCCCACGTTAAAAAAAAAAAAAAAAAAAGGTCTACGCAGATCTATTAAATGGCCTTTCATAATTGCGGGGGTGTCCTCCGCCATCATTGGAGCTGATTTACTAGCTCATTATGGTCTTCTGGTAGATGTCAGACGTCGCCGCATCATGGACCCGTTAACCACTTTAACTTCGGAAGGAGACATTGCACTGGCCTTTGTACATTCAGTCTCATTAGTAGAGAGTGGAATTTCCCCAGATTTTGCCCCCCGTGAAAGAATCTCAAAATTGATTACAGAGTATAGTGATCTGACCATTTTCAACAGTGCAACCGCACAATTAAAAAATCCGTTGGTACATCATCGCATTCATACTGAAGGACCTCTGGTGTTTGAACGTCCTCGCAGGCTTTCTGGAGAATTGTTGGCAGCTGCTAAAACAGAATATGATAAGCTACTTGATGGAGGCATTATTAGACCATCATCCAGTCAATGGGCCAGTCCTCTGAATATGGTTAAAAAATCTGATGGGACATGGCGTCCCACAGGAGACTATCGTCGTTTAAATGCAATTACCATTCCTAACCGTTACCCACTACCAGTCATTGAAGATCTTCTCCAAGACTGTCATGGTTGTTCAATCTTCACCACCATTGATTTACAAAAGGCTTATCATCAAATTCCGGTTGCGTCTGAGGATATTGCCAAAACGGCTATTACCACTCCTTTTGGCATGTTTGAATATTTGGGTATGCCCTTTGGTCTACGGAATGCAGCACAAACCTTTCAACGCTTCATGGATTCATTATTTCGTAACATGCCATTTGTTCGTTGTTATCTTGATGATCTTTTTGTTATGTCCAGGTCAATTGAGGAACATATACGTCATCTCCGACTCGTATTTGAGGTGTTACGAGAGTCTAATCTGTCAATTAATCTTCAAAAATGTGTTTTTGCTCAGTCTGAAGTTATATATTTGGGCTATTTGGTTTCCAAAGAAGGTTATCATCCTCCTCCTACGAAGATTAAGGCCATTGAAGATTATCCCAAACCAGAGACGAATGCTCAATTACGACGTTTTCTAGGGATGATAAATTATTATAGACGCTGTATTCCAGGTGCCGCAGGCTTTCAAGTACCACTTAATGATCTTCTCAAAGGAACTACCAAATGCTCCAAGAAACTGTTGGTTTGGACATCGGATGCGGATCAAGCATTTCTGAAATGTAAAGAGAGCATTGTTAAGGCGGTCAGCCCTGCTTTTCTGAATCATGATGCACCACTCACGCTTACCACAGACGCCTCCAATACAGCCATAGGTGCAGTTCTTGAACAATGGGAAGAGAATGTTTGGAAGCCTGTAGGTTTCTTTTCGCGTAAACTAAGCGAAATTGAACAAAAATATGCTACTTATGATCGAGAACTTCTAGCTGTTTTTGCAGCAATCAAATTCTTTAGACGAATTCTAGAAGGTAGGCCTTTTACTGTGAAGACGGATCATAAACCACTAATTTTTGCAGAGTTTCAACGTTCTGATAAAGCATCTCCAAGACAACAAAGACAGTTAGACTACATATTGCAATTCAATATGAAAATGATTCACGTTAAAGGCGAAGAGAATGTTGTTGCTGACGCCCTATCTCGCACATGTGCCATTGATATGCCGACACTTTTAGATGGTATTACCATCAGTGAAGCTCAGTCTACTGACAAGGAACTTCTTCAACTTCAAAAAAATCCAGTTCTGAATTTTAGACAGCTAATTTGGGATGGTCAAGAAATTTTCTGTGAGGTATCTAACGGTACTTTAAGACCTTATTTACCAGTAGCTCTCAGACGTACGGCCTTCAATGTTATACATGGTCTCTCGCATCCAAGTGGAAAAGCAACAAGCCGCATGATGGTGCAAAAATTCTTTTGGCCTGGATTAAAAAAAGATGCACTCCAATGGGCTCGCACGTGTGAAGCGTGTCAACTTGCTAAAGTCAATCGTCATAATCGAGCTGCTCTTGGAAACTTTTCCACACCAGATGGACGATTCGACCATATTCATATGGATATCATCAAGTTACCACTAGTGCGAGAGATGCAATATTGTCTTACCATCATTGATCGTTACACTCGTTGGCCTGTAGCAATACCCCTCAAAAATATAGATGCTGAAACGGTTGCCAGAGCTTTCTTCGACAACTGGATTGCCAATTTTGAAGACAGTTTGAATCAGCCCTTTTCTCTGCATTGGCTCATTTACTTGGCTCAAAACATATTCATACCACTCCATATCATCCACAATCCAATGGCATGGTGGAAAGGTTTCATCGATCTCTCAAAGCTGCTTTGATGTGCAGTCCTGAGACTCCGTGGCCTGACATTCTTTCAACAGTATTGCTTGGCTTACGGAATACTTTCAAAGAAGATTTGCAGGCATCATCAGCTGAAATGCTTTTTGGAAACAATCTTCGAATTCCTGGAGAATTTTTTGTACACGGAGATGTTTTCATTGAACCTCCTCTTTTTGTTTCTAGGCTACGAGGGCTCATGAGAGAAATTAAACCTGTATCTGCATCCAGACACTGCAATGTTCGTCCCTTTATACATAATAAATTAGAAACCTGTTCCCACGTTTTCAAGAGGGTGGATTCTATTCGGAAACCTCTGGATCCTCCGTACACTGGACCTCATGAAGTTGTTAAAAGAATTGATGACAAAACTTATGTGATTCGTTTCAGAGGGATAGAAAAGACGGTGTCAACAGATTGCCTCAAACCAGCCTTTCTAGAGACGGCTGATACATCAAAACATCGATCCCTGTCTGAAGAATCTTCGTCGAAGCTTACACCTTTACCTGGTACAACATCGCTTTCCTCTTCGTCACCTGAACCAGTGTTTCGTCGCCAGTTGTCTGATGTACCATCGCAGAAATCTTAACTTTCAACTTCCACAACCCAGCATCCCTTGTCTTCACAACAAACCTCTTCTCGGATAATCACACCGTCTCAGCATTCTTCACCCATAAGACGAAAAGTTTCGTTCTCTTCGCTGCCTGCGAAGATCTCTGGGGATGGAGTAGTTGTGGTGCCAAAGGATCGAGACGTTTCTTCCACTCACCACCGCGGCGCTTCCGGCGTTTCGAAGAGGAAGCAAATTTTACATTCGCGACCGCTCTTGTCTATTTATGTTCCGTAAGAGCGGCCTTTTTGTTCCTACCTTTTATTTATTGATTTTTTCTGTTGCTATGTATGAATATTCTTTTGTTAAAATTAACGTTACTATGTTTTTCTGATTTCTGTTCATTCTGTTCTTGATAATTGATTAATCAACATCACTTATTAATTTGTTAAAAATAAAGTTTATTTTTGGCTTTATATACAAAAATAGTGTAATACATTAATTTCCAAATATGTATATTACAGTTACAGTTTCCATAAATATTTATACAGAATGAGATGCGACGACGATTCCCCTTTCCCCTCTCCAACTTCAGCTTAGTGGTACTGCAATTTCTTAACATACTATAGCACTTTGCCCACATAAATCGTCTGCTAGCCGGTTTAATCTTGGAACGTGGCAGACTTATCTGCACCGGGTCTATAGGTATATATGGTCTAAGGCGACGACGGTACGTCGTAGTGGGGGGCCCAGCCGGCCGAGCCGCCGGAGGGGAAAGTTCCACGGTTCCACGATTCTGGCATCACTGCTCCCTTTACACTTTACAGTGACGACTCGGTGGCAGTGTCGCCAGATGAGTCCGAATTCGGACTCATTTACTCCCCTACTTTCCCCCTTCCACTATCCCATTCCAGCACCACGTCCCACTCAATCCCCGTCGCGCACGCGCAACGTGTCACATATTACGACTCTGGCCATCAGAGAGGGGGGTACCTGTATTCCCCTCGATTTTCTCGACCTGGCGACACTGCTCGGTGGTGAAACAGACATCAGCTAGTCCACTGTCCCTTTACACACGCAGCGACCCGGTAGTGAAACAGATACCGGCTAATCCACATGAAAATCCAATCAATCCTCGGTCACACATAGCCTGTCTAACCCTTAGCTCGTAACACGTGAAATTATTGTTCGAAATTAGGAGAATTAGATAAAAATAATTTGGTATTCTAAGAGAATTCCGTGAATTGGCAGAGGACAAAGTTTCTTAGAATCACCTCAGCCTGCATATACAATATTTATACATGTTTTTGTGTATGTACTTATGTGTAAGTGCCAATTCATATTTTTAAAGATTAACAATTAACACATTTTGTAAAGTTAACAAAATTTTTAATGAAATGTACATTGATTTTCTCCATCAAGGGTCTCAGCAGGTTTGGAGTATAAAAAAAACTTAATGTGTATAATACAGTTTTTACTTTATTACATTTTGCACATTTATATGTATATACCCTAAATGCATAGAATTCACAGTCCAATCACAAGTTAACCAAATATAAAATACTATAACAATTATAGATTATAACTTTGTGAATGATTTACTACAAAAATATACAACAGCAATTGTGTCAAATCAATATTGCATAAATATTGGCAGTGAACGAGTCAATTTATTATAAAACCTTCAAGAGAGATCTTTGGTTCTGTAGTTACGCGCTACATCAATTTATAGCATTATACATAAGCATTTTATCAAGTTACAAAATGGAAAAAGTAAAAGCTAAGTTGAATAAACATTTGATAATGTAATCAGTATTCAAAATACTCGTTTAAGTGATCTGAATAATATTTGCTCTTCATGCATAATGTACATGTACATGTGGTTTTTAAATATAGGTTCCAAATGTGACTTTATGTAATTCGAAAATAGTAGCTATTTAAATCGAAAAAAATTGGTAACATTTTTATCGATAATTTTATCATACTCTAAGCAATTCCGAAAAGACTGTATATGTTTTCTATAATATTATTAATGGCTGTTACTTATTTCATTTCACACATTACTGTATAATCTTTACGCTTTGTCATTTCTTATGAGGCTTAAATGTTAAGTTGAGAAAATAATTTTTTTTATATAACAAGCAATGTGTTTAATTTGTTCCTTTATAAATATTTAATTTTTCTTAAGTCGTCTTTATAGATCAATGGTTCCCACGGAGATTTTTAATTTGCAGACAATTTTTAAAGTATATCTGTTTTCAATGGTATGACGAATAATTATTACCTAATTTAAAAAAAAGTGTCATTAACCATTGATCTGAGATTCATTGCATATTAATTGTTAATTATTGTATTATGTTTATTAGTGAGCTTCTCTTGACGCTAAAAATTTTTATACAGTATGAACAGCTAGAAAGCGTCAAGAATTTTATGATTTCAGTATGATTTATATTGTACTAATTTTTCTAGCTTGCTTTGGTTTTAGCAAATTTTTGAATACCACAAGTATACAATAAACTCTCTTACGTAACAAACACTGTTTTTGCACATCGTTCAATTTTGTTTAACTGTACATAAAACTTGTTTGTTCACGTGATTAAACGAGGACTATGTAAACCTTCAACTTGAGTGTCAATTTGAGGACAGTGCTGAGTATCTGGCGGACCCCAATCATGTAAGTTTCCGCTGTTAGCTAGTCTGTGCGTAAGTCGATGTGCTATTGAGAATCCTCCACTACCTTCCAACTGTGTTAAGACTATGATGACTTGTCTAAAATGATTAGATCAACATACATGGCTTTGCAATTCTTACAAGTTCTACGTATGACATAGAAAAGAGAGAGTTACAAATGTTTTACCTGTGAAGTGGGGGGACACTATCGGCAGTTCTGAGTTGTCCTCTAGTGGACACAACGTTATAGCTTTCATGGCAGTCACATTTTACATGAATCCACTTGTTTACATGACGATTTTCGACCATCACCACAAGCCCAGCCCAACCTTTAGTTAAGTAATAAGCAGTCATTCCCTCTCTTCCCTGTAAATAGACATTTTAGAAAATACTTGAACTATAAAAATAGTAATTATTTCGAACCTATCTAAAAATGCTTACTTCGTGTCGCTGTCCTTTTGCTAGAGTTAAACTTATGATGGCATCTGCTAAGACAAATGCTGGTGGAGAAATTTGTTCAACTAGAAGTCTCTTTGAGCTATGAATGGCAAGAACATATTCAGGATAGCTGGAAGTATCTTCCATCCCTGTATGCCAATGATTGAAAGCCAGACATACAACAATATACAGATCTCTTTCTAGCATTTTGTGACATCCAACAAACCCACGTACTTGTCGTTTACTATGTTCTACTAGCCTTCCCACTTCTGGTGCTGCGGGAGAACGTGTACGAAACACAACTACACATAAGTCTAACTGAGAACGTTGTGATTTTTCAGAATTCCTAAACAATATGGATGCAAATATTACACTGTATTCTTTTATAACTTACTCATTGTGAATGAAAATAATGTAATAAAACTTACCTCTGACCTTCTTGGAATAACGTGAATTCTGTTTCAGTAGGTTCCAGCACGGTTAAAAGTACACAAGATAAATGTCGAAGAGAAGACAAAGGAGGAAGTGTTCCACGTAATCTCACTTCACTCCATCCAACTCTAGTTTTACAAATGTCAATGCAGTCAAAATATTTTAAAACATCGTCGAAAGAAATCCAAAAAACACCATCAGATGCACCATGTGGCATCAACATTTCACGCAATTCAAGTGTCCATATGGGACTATCGTCAGACCAATCGCCTTTCCAACTGTAATGACCCCAAGGATTTCGAAGTCTTAGCAATCGTATTCCCTGTAAGTTACAGTATTGTGTAATCAAAATACATATTGGTATGTCTCCTACAGTAAACTGAACCATAAGAAGATTACTGGATTAGAAGCACTCTTTTTGGTTCAATTCATTTTGGAGAAAATGAACTAATTTGAATCCACACTGCTTTAACCAACAATTACTTTCAATCAATTAAGTTATTCAAATTGAGGACGTGGCCCTCTGAATTGAAATTTTATGGCTATAATCGTCAATGGTGAATTATACATTAATTTTTTATTTTTACCTGTACATCTCTCACATCAAGAACAGAATATGCATGCCTAAAAACACAATAGTACCATTTTACACACATCCCAAAAGTAAATAACATATCAAATTTAATTTTTTCGAAATTATTATATTTAACTCACCTTGGTCTTAAGCCTTTACGTTGATATTCTTCTTCATCGACTTTCATGTTGCCACCGCCACAACTGGCACCCATCAAAAACATAGCTTGTCTAGAAGATAAAAGTTGTGCCCATATTAAATCCTTATCAAGTTCGTCTTCGCTTGGCAAAGCAGATGGCTGCAAAGGCACGCTCTCACAAGGGGCGCCTGTAAGTGTTGCTAAACCTTCTATAGCACGTCCGGATACTAATGCTTCATAGCAACCATGAATTTTTGCTACTGCTTTCTCAATTAATGGCACCCACAATTGCTTTCTCTTTGCCTATAAACGTATTTAATCATAGTTACACATAAACTTGTTAAATTTCCAATATTAAATAATTATATTATTCAAGGCTACTAAAAAACTTCTAGTTATTGATGTTAAAAATACATCAACCTGAGAATATACTAAGTGGCCTCTTTTATCACAGGGTAACAAATCATCAACAAGTACAGTAGTCCATCTTCCATCTTTGCACAATCGTACTTGGTAGGCTCCTTCAGGACAAGTTTCCCTCATTACTAGAACTCTTTTTACTAATTCATCGCTTTCAGCTAAAACAGCTAAAGCTGAAAGTAACCAACAGTTTCCTAATACACCTTGCGAGATATCAGAAGGCAAAGGTGTTCTAAAAACAGCCCAAGGGAGTTTGGAATCAACAGTAGAATCAACATTGATTTGATGGGGCCTTCTCCATTGAACGACATGGTTATCCTTCGTTTCAGCTGGATTATAATATAACGATTTTGGAGCTGGTGGAAATGAATCGTCGACAAAAGGCTCATTTGTCTATAAGAAAAAATAAACAATTTAGTTACAGCAAATGTATTAACTACAGAGAATTAGTTGTGAACCAATCTTCGATATGCATATGTATTTCAGATGTTTCTGATAACTCTACAAAACAATGTGTATCAAATAAGATTTACTGGTGCAAAAAAAACTTCCAAAAGTATCTATATTCCTCCTATAAAAAAGATTTCTGACGTTTCTTCGAATAAAAGAAATATCTCATGTCTTTTTAAATACCACCATATACTTTTCTTTTCGTATTCTTCAATTATGTGGATAAAGCAATTTAATAATATACAATTCATAATATGTATAGTAATATTATGCATCATTTTATAATAGTTATTTAGTCTTAAAATTGAAATTACATTTGGAGTACGGACGTGGTATAGGAATACATGAATAAATCACCATATACAGTTCCGTGTCATAAGATCTAAAATAGCGACATCGTCAAAAATCAACAGTGTTCTGACACCCCCTGACTAAATAGAACAGTCAGCTAGTGAAATACTGTACGCTATTAAAAAGAAGGTATGCGGAGTGGCATGCAGCACATGGGCAATAGGAACACTGTGACACTGTCGCCAGATCGAGACTTGACTACCACAGGCATCTTACCCCTTCTACGACGCCATTCCTCGGCGGCGACCATCCCCACACTACCACCATGGCCCGGTCACGTGACGCGTTCCGTCCCTGTCGTGCCACCATGTCTCATAATGCCAAATAACTAATCCGGTAATGAGAGGGAGAGGGTAACTGTATTCCCTGAATTTCCTGGTCTGACGACACTGAACAGGAGTTAGCCTCTCGCTCCATATCGTTGATATCCCCACCCTCCTCACGCGATACTACCCCAATAGACGCCGATGGGACTCCTATACGGCCCAGATACGGCTCCGATATTCCTCGATACACTCCAAAAATTTCCAATTGGTAATTAGTTTCAATAGTGTTGTTATCAGCGTTCTCAATAGTTGTAAATACTTTCTAATAGTTGTAAATGTTTGTTAATGTTTTTTTCTGTATTTATCTCTATTTTTGTATTTATGTGAAAAACCCTTTATCTAGCAGGAATTTCCTATACAGCATTGAATTCTACAGACATTTCTGGTAAAGAAAACATTCACAAAAAGTATTTAATTTAGTTAATATATGAGCAGGTCAAGGAAATGTTTATTGATAGCTTGTGTGCTACGCCTTCGCGTCACCCGGCCATTGCAGCCTTTTCTCGACCCGCCAAGGCCTAGCTATGCAAGAACGTTTTTTATCATTATTAATAATGACTTAATTTTTCGGATTCAAGTGACACACGTGGCGCTTTCCGTCTTTGTGTAGGTGTTTTCTTTGTTTTCGAGACAGCGGGACAGGGACAAAGTTAACTCGATCGTGGATGATGTGGAAATCTATTGATACGAGTGTCGCCTTAACGCGCCTATGGTACGCCCCTGAGGCGCTTCGAGTACTATTTAGAATCCCCACGCAGTGTTGGGATATTGCGCGGATTACACGCGCATGTGCGACGATTTTAGCGTCAGTAACGTAAAACTTTTGGCCAAAATGGGGTACCTTCGTCACCCCGCATAATTTCGCAAATTTTGTTATGATTTATTTTTGAAAAATAAATGTATAACATGTGTATGTGTGTGTATATATACAGGGTGTCCCAAAAGTACTTCAACTCCGGGAAATGGGAGATTCCTGGGGTCATTTGAAGCGACATTTTCCTTAACAAAAATGGCGTCCGCGGCTTTGTTTAGGAGTTATTAACAAAAAACACGGACCAACCAGAGCGCGCCTAGTCGCTCGGTGGCACGGTCAGCGCGGCGAGCCGGGGGGTGGAGAGTGTTGTCGGTACGCCGCGATGTCGTAACAAACAGCAGTTACTCGATTATGTCCCCGATTTCGATGAGCTTTGGATATGTTGTAAATACCATGATTCTGAACAACATTTCCCTTTAGACTTTCTGCCTCGCGTCTTTAGTTTACGAGATATTTGTAAAAACTTGTAATTGAAATTGATCGATGTTCATACTAATATCTCCTCTCCGATTTCGATGAGCTTTGGATATGTTGTCTAGGCCACAATTGAATAACCATTGTTGTATAACCATGTCAAACTTATTTGAAAGTCATTGAAATCGGTGACGATCTACATCAGCGATGGGCACGGTAGGGGCCCCTGAGGTGCTGGCTTCCCCCACCAACTACTCTTTCGTGCAGCGCGTACCTTCGCCGCGGAGCGGTGCCCCGCGCTCTTCGTTTCCCCCCTCGTACGAAAGAGTAGTTTGTGGGGGAAGCTTCTTGACTGCCGCAGTCATAGCTGCCCATCACTGATCTACATAATCTTTACCCGACTTTTGGCAACTTTACCCGAACGAGAGAAGAAGCAGAAACTGATTGCATTAAAAACTTACTTATTCAGCCGTAAATCCATTTGCTGCTTCGAAATGTGTGTCACTGTCACTGGGTCACTCGGTGACGAACTGCACAGATGTCTTCAGGTGTACGACAGCACCGAAAGCTAAGGGTTGTACGGTCAGGTCAACAAACTGCACAGCTGATGGTAGATAGCAGGTATACGACAGCCCGGGGGATGTGCGGTGATGTCAACGATCCGGACTTTTCACTTTCACTTTCACACAGATGCCATGAAATTTTTCCTCACTCACGATCACTGTTCAGATTTACAATATCACTTGTATTGCAGCACAAATCACGGTAACGAGGTAATGCGATCAGTAGACTGCGGATGTCATGCATTTGTAGCAAAAATGAGTAAATGCATTTTAAAACAGTAGAGAGATTAAAATAATTTAGAAACACCAATGTATTATTTTCAACTTCATCAAATGATTAAAGTAAAAGTCAACTGTCCGTCTGGCATCTGTCCCTTGCAATAGCAGCAGCCAACTTTTATTTTGCATAAAAATCCGCAGTCTAGTGACTAGTTTAAATATTACTACTAAAAACACACATTTTAGTAACCGTGAACTTAGAATTGACAAGCTCATCGAAATCGGAGAGGAGATAGTAATATGAACATCGATCAATTTCAATTACAAGTTTTTACAAATATCTCGTAAACTAAAGACGCGAGGCAGAAAGTCTAAAGGGAAATGTTGTTCAGAATCATGGTATTTACAACATATCCAAAGCTCATCGAAATCGGGGACATAATCGAGTAACTGCTGTTTGTTACGACATCGCGGCGTACCGACAACACTCCCCCCCCCCCCCCCGGCTCGCCGCGCTGACCGTGCCACCGAGCGACTAGGCGCGCTCTGGTTGGTCCGTGTTTTTCGTTAATAACTCCTAAACAAAGCCGCGGACAACATTTTGCAAAAGGAAAATGACGCTTGAAATGACCTCAGGAACCTCCCATTTCCCGGAGTTGAAGTACTTTTGGGACACCCTGTATAATATATAGTTATGGCACTATCCCACCAGTAATAGTTCCCCACTACTTTGCCTACAAATTTAAGACGTAGATACGTTCCTGCATTTGTTCGCGCATGCGCGTGTAACCCGCGCAATATACCAACACTGCCCCCACGGGCTGCGAGACGCGCGGGCGGAACCAGGGGGCGCAGCCTCTGAAAATCGGCCGTCGCGAGCAGATAATTCCGAGCCCTCATTTACGGGAAGTGACTTTAATTCTCCCGCGCGTTCTAGCTTAAGAGGATCGCTATCGCTCGCATTTACAGTGTCTCAAGGAGTAAACTTTCTCTTGGGAACCCAGAAATTTTCGATTATTATATGTCCTATCTTGTTGATTTCTACGAGAAAACTCCTATATGGAAGTCCCAGACCGCGGGACCCACTCGTTTTTAATTTATGAGCATGTAAAGTTGAGTAATTTAACAGTAATTTTCATTGTTTCACCTCAGAAAGTGACAGATATGGGCATCGCCATATTGGTACGTAGGGAGCTCCTTGCGTGTAGTGACGCAGTGGCGACGCTAGATGGCAGCACTAGCCCCTAGGCACCACATCAAACACGTTACAAGTACATTATCGCGTAGCACGTAGCACCGCACGTCCCGCCACAACTCTGCAATGTCGAAAACATACATTTACACACAATCAAGATATCTAAATTATTCATGCTTACAATTACAAAACCGATACACAATCTAACCAGACCTAACCCAGACCTAACCCAGACACAATCTCAAACAACTACAACTACTCTTTTTCCCAATTCTGTAAAATTAATTACAACTACTTTTTATTCACAAAAATTTCAAAGCTCTAACATTCACAACTTACACAACCAAGATATCAAAATTTTTTAGAATTACAATTACAAAATCAAAATACAACCTAACCGGAACTAACACAGAACTAACCCAGAACAAAAATTAAACTCTGCAGTAGCCATTTTGGTACACTGTAAAACTAGAAATTAGAATCCCCCCTTCATATGCCCAGGCTACTATCAGGTTGCGCGCTAGTGCTGCCATCTAGCGTCGCCACTGAGTCACTACACGCAAAGAGCTCCCTACTTACCAATATGGCGACGCCCAAACCTGTCACTTTCTGAGGTAAAACAATGAAAATTAGTGTTGCATTACTCAACTTTACATGTTCATAACTTAAAAACGAGTGGTTTCCGCGGACTGGGACTTCCATATAGAAGTTTTCTCGCAGAAATCAACAAAATAAGACATATAATCGAAAATTTCTGGGTTCAGAAATAATCAGAAATTTTCGATTTCGATAGGCGTATGGAATACTTGCTAAGCACTTGTCAGGCTCTAGCAAAGGCATCTCGGATTTTGGGAACCCCTAGGTTTTGGGTAGCAGACGTCACACTGTGCCTTTCTTTGTCGAGCATCTCCAACCCTCTTAATTGGCCTTCGGGCTCCTAAAACTATGTATGTATACGGCAAATGGTATCAGGCATCTCCCTCTTGCCGGATACTCCAGTATGCGCTGACCTTTATCCGCCAGGGATACTATTCTTTGACTTTTGCTGAACGTAGAAACGGACAGCGAAGCTCGAGAGTCCTTGTTCGCCGAGAAGTGAAACATAATACGAGTCGGGTATATCGGTGTGAGACCACACTAATCTAACAACAAAACTTCTTTATTTTTTATTATTTTTTTATGGAACTTTCACCAACATATTCTTGACATTTTTCTAATGAAAATGGTACCAAAGGCTATTGCCGGGTTTGGTGGTGAAATTCGCCCCCGACGAGTTTCACAACCAGAGTTTGCATCGGAAAAATCTGAAAATGATACCTAACATGTGGCTTGGTATCCGAAATGTGTCAGAATTTTTTCAGAATTTTGAATTGTCATTAAATGGGGAAAATGGGCCAAAAACTGATTTTTCGATTTTCCTCAATAACTACCCTTACAGATGAGATATGGGGCTGTAACTTAGCAGATTGGGGTCTTTTTGGGTAGGCTATCGAATAGCCAAAGCTCGATTAAAAACTCGTCGGGGGCGAATTTCACCACCAAACCCGGCAATAGCCTATGATATAATTCCGATTATATTTAGTTGTGTAATGGACGATGAAAGTTTCGAGCGCAAGGAACGACAGCATATGGGAAAGAAAGAGACACGGAGAGTCGCAGTCGCCGGCACAGTCCAAAAGCCCGCCGCGTCCTCACAATGTAATACCAATAAAAAACTTTTCTATTATTACTTATTTTTTTATGAGACTTTCACTAATATATTTGTGGCATTCTTCTGATTAAAATGATACCAAACACGATATAATTCTAATCGTATAAACGTATATGGATATATACAAGTAAGGTACATCACTGACGCAATAGTAGTGCAATGACGACACTTTTTCATTTTTAATTAGTCTTTTATGAGACTTTTACCATCATATTTGTAATATTTCCCCGATTAAAATTTTTCGGTTTATACAGGGTGTCCCAAAACGACAGCGTTAAATTGAAATGGGAGGTTCCTTGGGTCATTTCAAGCGCCATTTTCCTTTTACAAAATGTTGTCCGCGGCTTTGTTTAGGAGTTATTAACGAAAAACACGGACCAATCAGAGCGCGACCTAGACGCTCGCTGGCACGTCCAGCGCAACGAGCCGGCGCGGCAGGCGGTTGGCTGAACGTGCCAACGAGCGTCTAGGTCGCGCTCTGATTGGTCCGTGTTTTTCGTTAATAACTCCTAAACAAAGCCGCGGGCGCCATTTTTGTTAAGGAAAATGTCGCTTCAAATGACCCAAGGAACCTCCCATTTCAATTTAACGCTGTTGTTTTGGGGCACCCTATATATACATATCAATTTTTTTAATTGACGATGGAGTAAGTTTTGGTGAGTCGGGCAATGTCCTACAGGGGTGAAGTTGAAGGAACAAATTGGGAAATTTGGGTGAGGCTGCTATATGATTGGTGTTAATGTTAATTGTTCGGCAGGGTAGAAAGTTTGGGAGGAGTACGAAAGTGAGTAGAGTATAAGGGTAGCTCTAGAAAGTGACCAGGAAGAAGGGTGGTGGAAGGAAACGTGAGAGTGAAAAGGTTTGAGAAAAGAATGACCTATGGGTGATGCGTACGGCGGTAAACAGATGTTTTATGGTTTTGGGCTTCTTGATGAATTTATGGTGGTGAACGTTTGAAGACAGTCAGGAACGTGATTCTTTAGGAGTTTCTTCGTGATTTATTGGGAGGCATAACTCAGGTGCTCGAATTTAGGCACGTAGATGCAATTTGCGAAGGACTGTTGTACGGTGAATTTATGGGACCTGACTTGTATATGTCCATACACCTGTATATGATCCGAATTATATCGTGTTTGGTACATTTTAATCAGAAAAATGTCAAGAATATGTTGGTGAAAGTTCCATAAAAAAATAATAAAAAATAAATAAGTTTTTGTTATTGGATTAGTGTGGTCTCACACCCATATACCCGACCCGTATTATGTTACACTTCTCGGCGACCGAGGTCTCTCGAGCTTTACGGCCCCTCACGGGGTATACTCCGCAGGAGTAGGGATAGTTCTGGGACAGTTATCGGCCACACATTTGGGACATTTATCGATAAAATATATTCAATTCTTTGTAGCATCACAGGATATAATAATGTTGAGATGATCGGCATCTATCATGGTTATCGAAAACCAACAGAAATTAATAGTTTTTTATGCGATTTTGTTGAAGAGGCAATAGTCCTTGTTAATAGTGGATTACTAATTAGTGAACATTTATATCATGTGCAAATCAAATCTTTTATTTGCGATGCTCCTGCAAAATCTTGTTCAATGTTGTATCTGCTGATACAATGTATCGAAATGACGAATTCTTGGATCCTGAGTTTTTTCCAGAACTGTTTTACTTCAACACTCTCCCTATAAAACTCAACATATTACTTATACATTAATTAAATATAAATTTTGCAGAACCAGAACAGTAAGTATGAAGTCGTGGACCATCGTTGCGTTCGTGGGAGATGGTACGGTAGAGGCAGTGCCCTCTTCGTGGTTGTTAGGAGGTTATTGCTATTGGCCCTCGTTACCCCAGGCTTGATTGATGAAGGGCATGAAAGCGTGCGAAGGAGTCAATAAATGTTGGATAAAACACGCGGTCAAATCTTTTAGGAATGGCACTTTTGGTAAGTTCAAGATTTTATAATATGTATAATGAAACTAAAATAATTACTTATAATTTAAAAATGCTTTCAGATGATTATGCAAAGGCAAGCTCCAAGGCGAAAGTGGCCGAGGATTAATGCGTTGAAGATACCTAGCTAAGAAAGCGAAAAATCAAAGCAATGACGAGCAACAACGATGGAGAATCGGAATAGGAGTTGCCTTTGCCTTCGGCGTTGAAACGACGGTACGAGCTAGGTACGTAAATGAAAGATTTTATGCTATTTTATGCTAATTGTTTAATTTTTTTCCATCAATAATTATTATATCGGTGTATCAACCATGATTATTGTTTTCAGGTACATAAAGCAGGACTCTAGACGTCGACCAAATTGGATCAGATCAGGTTCTAACAAATTCTATAATTATTGGTAAGTTAATAGAACTATGTAAACGAATTTAAATATCGAAGTACGTATTTGTAAACACGGTACCTATTAAAAACTAAATTTTCAGAAAACCAACACAATCAGGAAGAACTGTCTTTCATAATCCTGGAAAAACACATGAAAACTATCATCGAGCAGCAACACCTGCTACGATGTTCACTAACGGATGTGTTGACACGGGTAGAAAACATTGAAAAAATAGTAAACAAGGAAGCACAACGACGGGAAACATCCTCATCAATTTTTCAAAAAAACATTGTGTTTCCCCTTAATTCAGAGGAGTTCTAAAAATTGGAGAGTCATTTGACAAATAACGACAATTTAAAAAATACGTTAACTAAAAAATATCTTAACCATAACAGCTCCTAACCAAAAGTTTTTACTCGATTGTAAATAAATTATTAATTTGCAGGCCCAAGAATTAGCAGGTATCGGCGGTGCCAATACCGCTAATTTCATCAAACGCGCGATGGCTGCTGTAATGACAGATAATTTTGCCATGCAATGTAGCTAGCTCAGGAAAAAGGGCAAGACACGATTTGATACTACATCATTGGCTAAAGTACTAATAGGTAATTATTTTATTATTTTTGATATTTCGTTGTATACAGTTAAATATATTTATTTCAATATAAATTTATTTAAATATATTTATTTAAATGTATAATAATCCAACTGAAATTCTAATTTTTAGATGTAGTAAAGATTTCTAACGTGTCTATGCACCAGAAGGACACGGAAGTTGCTATACAAATGTGGCTTAGGAGGGCCGCGGAACGGGTCAAAACACTAACAAAAAGTTTTTAATAGAATAAAAATTTACATTTTTTGAGACAATCCGTTATTATTATTCCATAACCTTTTTAGTAACCTATATTACCTTATTAACATCCTACCAATTTTTGAACAATGTACCTTATCCATTATTCATTAATCCTCCACAAAAATAAAAATATGTATCGTATATATGTATATACGCCTTAAAAAAACAAAGTTGATCGTTCTATCCCTTTGCATATAACGTTATATGTGTATACATATACGTATATGCGAGTGTATTGTATTATATGTATACCTAATCCATGTGTTTGTAATAAATTAAATTTTGATTCAATTTAATCTTATAAACATTAGGAAAACATTTCGTACACAGGTTTTTAAATGTTCTATAAATGTCCTGTTAACGTCCTAAATATGTCCAGACGTCCCACGTTGTAACTTGGACCTTCATAGGACCAATCCGGGACGTATCTGGGACATACGGACGTTATTTGGACGTCCCTAGGACGTACAGAAGGTCCGGTACGGAAGTTCATAGGACGTCTGAGTGCTATCTCGGAAGTGATACAGCCCATAAACAATCAGAATAACGATCGAATAAATCAAGTAAGCTAAAAATATTTTTGTGCAGAATTATTTAAAAATAGTTCAAATATTTGATTTACGAAGGAAAAGAAAATGAAGTCCTCACGGTGTCTCGAATAATGTCAGAAAAGTCTCCAGAGGTTCCGCGAGTCGGACATCATACCGATGCAACCATCGCGCATCGGCGTTAAACCAATATATCAGTCTTCGTTTATTTTACTTTACAATAACTTTTAAAATCTGCAAATTATTTCTCCGAATGTTGAAAAGTTTTACATTGGATAATATATTTAAAGAGTTACGAAAAAACAAGTATAACTTGAAAGTTTTAATCGTTTTAAACTACCGCGCCTCAGACAAAAACATATGAAAAGAGTTGAAGATAGTGCCGATTACAATATATGTATGTACGTAGGTACATGTTACTTCAAAATTTTAATATGAAGTCTGCATTTTTTCCTGTTTTTCAGTTTATACAATCAGAGCTTGCAACTCTGAAAAATTGGAGAAATTCCAGTATACATATTATAAAGCTCGATACGCGAAATTTGTCTGATTTTTTTCAGAACTTTTAAATTTGATGAATTGGGGAAAATGAGGCAAAAACTGGGTGCTCCTTTTTTTGCTGTAACTACCGTTATAAATCAGGTATCGAATGGCAGAAAAGGTTATTTCTTGGTAGACTATCGAATGACTAATAATGTTCGATTAACATTTAGGGGCAATTTATACCTCCAAATCCGGTTAAGCCCTTTGTTTTCAATATTACTCTCTCTTCGATAGATGAACTGAAATTTGATGGAACCTTGAAGAAACATTCATCGTCGTGGTGCAACAAAAAAGTCTTTCTACTGGTGCAGAAAACGGTATTGATGTGTTATACCTAGAGAATACATATATATATATTTTATTGTAGGATATTTTTTAAAATATTGTAATCTAATGTTGGGATTAGCAAGAAAATGAAGTACAGTAAAGTCGCGATGTAGCTCCCTCAGAGCTCCATGATCTCTATCCCTTCGCCTACCCCTTCCAATGAAGGGGATATCCCGCGAGAAGCCAAGAAGCTCGTGCTGCCTCGGTCGCCGAGCAGTGGAAACGTGCCGCGTAATCCGATATCAGTGTGAACCACTACTAATCCAATTACAAAACTTCTTTATTTTTCATTATTTTTTTTATATTTTATGGGACTTTCATCAACTTATTTCTGGCATTTTTCTGATTAAAACGACACTAAACACGATATAATTTCAACTGTGTTTAGTGGTTTAATTGACGGTATGGAGTAAGTTTTCGGCCGCGCGGTCCGTCTTTACATGCGCTGTCCTTTTCTATGTTCGGCACTGTCCCTATGTACTCCCGGCGCGGTTGACGCAGTCATAAAAAAATAGTTTCCCTTCACGACCTCTATCCCTGCTCGGAACAGGCGATAGGAGCTAGATCGCGACTTTACTGTATTTTTATTATATCTGCACTTGAGTTGAATGTTTGCACTATGTTAGTTTCCATTCCGAAATCACACAATTTATTTTTTTGTGAACAGAATGAATTTTTACTAAATTGCATATGGCTTGCTTTATTAAGCCATGGATGAGACAGTGCAGCGATTACAGTGGTTAATGATTGATGAGTAAAAAACCCGAAGAAATCACAAAATCTGAATTTTAGACTATCGAGTAGTGATTTAGCCACTAGGTTTACAATTAACACAGTCTTGATGCTCTAGAATTTTTAGTTTCCTTCTTAATGCCTGTCTTACTGGTTCAGTATACGTCATAGGTTACTCTCCGGGACAAAACGATATCACACATTAAGATTTACATGAGTTTAATTCATATCCTTGTTCTCATTGACATTTGTTTCTATAAACTAATTCAGGATATGTTTATTAACACATATAAATAAAATCAAATTAAATTTTATCGACCCGTTTAGTTTTATTTAACAGAAATGACATTTGTGTAAAAATCTAGCGGGACAAAATGATAGCACACGTGTATAGGAATTTAAAATATTAATAGTGAATAATTTTTTGTATTTAATATTTTGGTGCATCTCCTTTACAATGAACGACAGCCGTTGTTTTGATGAGCGAAGATTTATGTAATTTTTTAATACTTTTCTCTTTCAATTTTTCCAACTTCTTCTGAATACGTTGTTTTAAATCATTCAATGGCTTCAAATTGTCTGCCATTTTTGTGTACTACACTGACAAGATTCATCCAATAATTGTCCATAATATTGAGATGGGAAGATTTTGTTGACCAATCTAAATTTTGAGTTTCGTTTTTTCGGAAAGATATTCGTTTACTATCTTTGCAGTATGAACCATGGCGTTTTCGTGTTTAAAAATGAATTTATTTCCAGCAGCACTTGTGTTTGTTCGTTCAGCAATAATTTGTAAATACTTTTTGCAATACAATTTTTCCAGCAATAAATTTCATATTCACTTTCCCGTAATAGGCAATATTAGGCTAAGTCATTACGCCGCCGTCTTCCACAAGGCGGCGGCGAAAAATGTATTGCCCCTGTCTTAAATCATGATAATAACAATTAATACCATCAGGTTTTTTCAACAAGTTGGAGATTGAACCCTTTCTCGTCTGTAAATATCACTCTAAGACATTTTTTCTTCATAAATCTATATTTTTCTTAAGATTCAAAATGATTGATTTTATGTTGTTCATTCAACCACGGATTCTTCTGCAATTTTCTTCTTAATAAGTAAGTGCTTGCGCTTTCTTAAAACGTGTTTAAAATTTTTTTTCGCTAAACTGTAAATGTGCAGAGTTCCATCAAAATCGGTGATTTGTGTTCAGACAATGTTCCTTGTAAGTAAAACAAAAGTAATAATAGAAAATAAAAATCTATTTGTTAAATATAATATAATATTCACAATGATTGACACCGAAGGTGTGTAATCCTGTTATCCAAACAATAAAATGTAACATTTATGGTGCAACACCTACAAAATTTAATAATTTATCAAAAGGAAACAAAAACAAATAAAGATGCTATTCAATTTAGATTATCATTTAGATTATTTTTGCATACATAAACACGGTAGTTTGTAAACTTATTGAATATAAACTAACAAATGGCAACTATATGAAGAAGAAGGAAAAATACAGTAAAACAAGCAAAATAGATAATTCAAAAAGAATTTAAAAATAAAATGGGTTTTTATTGTTAATATTCTCCAGTTCGGATGCGGTAACATCAATGATAGGAAAACGAGGAATGCATTTTTCATGGACCCATAATTTACAGATAAAATAATTGATTTTGATTTCAATTGGATTTACAGAATTAAAATAATTTTCGAGGCTACATCTAGTGCTCACCAAATATATCAACATTCGCTGTATACAGGGTGAGACACTTAAGACTTTCACTGAAAATATTTCCGTTGTTTTTAGTAATACAAGAAAATGTCGCTTGATGAATGATTATCGCGCGCATCTATGACATACCACAGACTTAAGCACTTTGGTTTTCGTATCAATCTAATTCTCGAAATGCTGCAACATTAGATTTTTTAAATTGAAAATACCGTACAGGCTCGTCTCTTTCAACAAATGTCTTCTTTTTGTTGTAGTTTTACGTAGCTCATTAGCTGATTGTTCTACTTATGCAAGATAAATTTTTCAAACCGTAATGAAAATCACAGAAAATTCATAGACACCTATAAGGATTTTAAATCTGTTTTTGTTGTTTAAATACAAATTAAAATACAGTGGGGCACCGATTTACGTCTTTTTCGACTTACATTGCTCTGGAACCAATTACAGTAGAACCTTCATTATATGAACACCTGTTATGTGAACCGTCTATTACATGAACACTCTATTATTTGAACGTTCTATTATATGAACGGTATTCCTATCACAGTACTGTAAGTAAACAGAAATATTACTGGCCTTTATAGGACTAAATCTATCATAATGATTCAGTTTCAAAGTGACATACGTGTTATGACGTTGTATCATAATATCGCAAAGACAGAAACGCGTAGTTTTGTCAATTGGAAAAAATGTGAAATAATTAAAAAACTCGAAAATAGGGAGTGTACAATAAGTTTAGCACTAAAGTATGGTGTTGCGAAATCAACTATCGCCAATATAAAAATGTAGAAATGTGATATACTGAAAACTATGTAAAACAAATGCGGAATCAATTCGAAAGAGAAAAAAGTCGGGCGGTTGAGTGAAATCCCTACATTATCGACTATAATTCATAATCGGTTAACAAGTCTTTTATCTCTTTGTATTTATTAATTTATTTATGTTACATACTTACATTATTAAACTGTTGACAGATATCTATCATAGATCAATGAATTGATTACGATTCGTGTCTAACAATGTAGGGATTCTATTAGGTGTAGAAATTCTTTCCACACAATTTCGTACAACCAATATAACTATTTAAATGGAAATATTCTCTTTCTTTTTTACAGGATTAGAGCATCATCGTAACAATTAGCAAAATACAACCTAATATTGAAATTCCCCGGTACAATCGTATGAACTTCAACGCCAAAGTAGTACAAAAAGGGCCATTCCATTGTTAAATAAATAGAATTAAAGGTAAATATCGATCAATATTTATTCAGAATGTAGCGGAAATGAGAAAGGATATCATGTTCTCCTTGAGTCGAAAAATCACGCTGCTTATTCCCCTGATATTGATACGACTTCATCTGATTACCACATCTTTAAGTCGCTACAACATCATTTAACATACTCACATTTTGAACCACTTGACGATGTACGAACAGGCATTTAATGAATTTATTAGTTTATAATTGGCAGGTTTTTATCACGACGGTATACAAAAAATGCCACAAAACTGGCATAAGGTCATTAATAATAATAACGAATATTTTTTGTAATTTTTTTTTAATGAAACTTTTACTCAGAAGTCGGAAAGAATTTGTTTCTATACCTAATACTTGACCACATGCCTTCTTCCGCTTCCAAATCGATCTAAGACAATCGGGTTGCCCGCAAAGTATCATTCGTATGATACTTTGAGAATTTATATGTATGTCATGGATAGTTGTTCGAAATGGCCCGAATTTCTCCAAGCTCGTTCAATCCCGTCGTATCAGGCACCCGCAAACTACTAAACTTATTCGTTTTTTCTAATTTAATCATGTTTCATGAAAAAGAGATACTCTCAAAAGCTTTGTTTACACAAACAAATTCTTCATCACATAATATCTACAATTTTTTACTTAGATCAATTATTTTTAACTGTCAAAATCAATTCAACATTATAGCAATCAATTCACGACTAATATAAATCTAATTCGCGACCTTATGTGTATAGTGGAACGTAAGACTACAGGAAATACTTTTATTTTTATCTTCTAGAATTTAAAACGTTTTTGAATCTCTAAATAAAAAACGAGAAAAATCCAATAATATATGGTAGGTAATATATACAAGAGGAGAAGCACAATAAATTTTATAATATCATGAATTTATAGAAGTAGTAAATGTCTCTAGAAAATATATATAACCGGATAAGATAAGGGAATAGAAGTATCCTTTAAGGGGGAAGGGTACCCTAGAATTTCCCTAGAATACCCTAGAAATCTGGCCGAAACTTGGGTTTGCGGGAATACATTTTTCGTCCTTATACGAGCATATTTTGGGCTGGGTGAGGGCTCAATCGAAAGAGGAAGGTTCAGCGCATGGTGCGCTGGTCATGACGTAACGAGATTATGTTGATATCTAATAATATGAGTGTCCAAAGTAGGGAAAAAAGTCGAGAAATCACCCGCAGAATCCCAATGTATTTTTCTGTTACAAAAAGAGTTTTTGACTGCTGTCATAACCAGCGCACCATGCGCTGAACCTTCCTCTTTCGATTGAGCCCTCACCCAGCCCAAAATATGCTCGTATAAGGACGAAAAATGTATTCCCGCAAACCCAAGTTTCGGCCAGATTTCTAGGGTATTCTAGGGAAATTCTAGGGACAAATCCTGAAAAGTCACGTGACTACCCTTCCCTCTTAATCAAGCTGCAGTGGGCAGTGGCTTTAAAACTTATACATATATTCAATTAGCATGGAAAGTATCACACTGCCTCATAAGTAATAGATAATATAGCTGAAAAAAGTTTGGAAGTACTTGAAAGTTTAAACTATAAGATTAATCTTATATACAATATATATTTAATTAACACATTGGCGCCGGGGCGTTTTAAGCCGCGCTTGGCGTGGATACGGGGTGATTTCACGTTACTAATTTATTAATTAACTTAATATTAAACTAATTAATATAACTTTAATTATAAATTTATTTTGATACGTTATATTGAAGATATGTGAAGATATCGATAATGTATTTTCGCCTTATCCGTACCCAAGTAAAAATCTTGAATAATGCATTTATGCGTCATCCGTTGCCAATATGTTAAGGGTATCTAAGTACATCTGACTTCATCAACCACCACCTTTCAATACATCAATAGTAATCCTTCAAAAAAAAAACGAAACTGTGAAAATATCTGCAATGAACACTAATTCGTTTAATCGAGAATACAACCCCGTATATAAGTTTTTAAAAAGATCTGAATATTTTGGAAAATTCATAATAGAAATAAACTATTTACTTTAATAAAAACATACGTAACAGATTCTTACTCTTTATCTGCATTACAGAAATAGACCACTTTGGCCTTTGAGTACCAGAGGTTTAAATAAATAGCAATCATTGGCGTGTAGTTAGAAATGAAAAACTATTTAATTAAAATGGATAGAAAGAAACCACGTTTGAAATGTTAGCAGTAATCCTGCAGTCAAAACTGGTTGTGTGATTTCGATTAGTTGACCTAATTTACTTTCTTCATTTCGTATGTTATATAAATTTGTAAAACGAGAAAGTCAACGTATATCCTTCATGCACTGTCGAGGTCAATTTGAATCGATAACGAATCTTTACCTATAATGATAGTTACTGTCAACAGTTTTCTTCCTTAATTAGATGCTAACTTTGAAGCAATTTAATTTAGAAAATTTTAGTGAAACAATTCTCTGGACAGTGCATAAGGAATATGTTGCTACATACTGTTTGCTGCTAGAAAGAAGTCACGCGGGACGGCGTAGGGGCAAGAAGAGACCCTGCCTGTTCATAATTTGATTCGTAGTAGACATTGTCACTTCGACCAATAGTAAAATTGTGTATGCCTAACAACCAATCGGGCTCGCATTCCTTACAGGTGAGTTCTTTTCAGCCATGAAGAATATAGTGTGTCCATTTTAACTCGACTCACTGGAATATCTCAGAGGAAACTGAAAATATTCAAAAAATGTTTTTACAAAAATTGTTTGGTATAAAGGGAAACATAATGTGGTACATACAAATATCTTTTTTGTTTAGAGATTTCAAGGTCACGTTAGCTCTTTTAAGTTGAACGCTGTATCTTTTTCGTCATAATGTTGTAGTACATTTTGAAACGAATTCAACCAAGTGCTTGCTACATGATGATATTCTGTTTTATGGAAGATTGTAAAATAATTAAGAACCCAGTTCACTGAATAACATGTACCACTCACATGTCGTTAATGCATAACATAGCCCTTAAGATCACCAGATTTAGACTATCGTGTAATTTCTTTCTGTGAGAATATTTCAAAAACAATGTATTTAAAACACTGCTGAAAATGCTGGTATATTATGGAGACTAATTATATTATAAGTGCATGTACGACGATCGCACAAAAAATACTTGGAAATGTTGAAGCAGAATTCATAAGAATTTATCAAAACAGAGGACATGTTGAAGGATTATGCCAAACAAACCAATAAATGATTCTAAATTAGACACATTAGCATAAGTATAATTGAAAATAATTAGTTTACAGTATAGCAGACATTTGTCAGCCACATGAATATTTATTGCTTTCTACTGATTACTACAAAGTACTTTCATTGGAGGAGAATTTTTCAAACAATTGAGTAGTCCGGTTTGAGTGTTTTAAATTTAGTGGTCAAGTAATTTGCCAATGGCGAGGTACATGCGTAATCTAAACCCCTTGATCCTTAATTATTTTACAACCTTCTACAAAACAAAATATCATTGGCTACCACCTCGTTGAATTTGTTTCAAAATACACTATAATATCATAAATAATCTGACCTTGACATCTTCCCCATTACTTCATCCATAAAAAAAATATTTGCACCACATTATATTCCCCTTCACATCAAGCAACTTTTATAAAAACATACTTGAATACTTTCAATCCCTTTTAAGATATTCCAGTAAATCGAATTAAAATGAACACTCTGTAACACTACGTTACTAACATATAAAAAGTGGGTTCAACTTCTTTAACTGATATTTGGAAAAACTTCAGTGAAGAAACCCGCATTTTTTAAAGTTTTTGTTTGTAGAATTGAGTATACTAGACTTTTTTGAAACTGGTTCTCTCTAAATCAAGATAGGTAGAAATTTGATCGAATATGTATATATTTTCTGAATAAACTATTAATGTGTTATCTCCAATGGCAGTTCAACTCGATTCAAAGGAACTTTTAACACAATAATTTGACTATACCCTTTGTATAGAGCATAGAGTATAGATTATAGAATATTATATGTATACCATTGTATTGTAATTGTACAATATTTTTCTTTACTCTTTTTCTATCCCCTCCAAAGAATGCGAAATGTACATTTTAATTACAAAAATGACCTACATAATTATTTGTTAATCAGTATTACCTCTTTACAATAACGGACAATTCGTTCCCACTTCTCCAATGCTTCCCTTTCTTCGATTTGCCTTAAATTTTCCATCACCACACTTTCCTGTCTTTGTATTGTAAGAGTATTTGTGCCAGATTCAATAATTCTAGGCTTATCACCCGATAGTTGAGATAAGGTCTTTGAAATTTGGCACATTTCACATATTCCATTTGTACTCTTATTTTCATATGTGCACAACTTACACTGCCACTATAATAAAAGATACACATTATTTTGATTGAACTTATACAAAATGGACACACAACACCTACTTAGTACTATGTCAAAAAGTATTATACATATTTCTTTTGAAATGAATAATAGCTGTGTATATAAAAAATGACTAAGACTGAATCGTACTTGACCATGAGTAGAATCTTTTACTCTTGTATGCCTTTTATCACCAACTGAAGAACCATTTCTTCTTACAGAATTTCTATGCCTTGGCGTGACAACTTTCGAACTTATAGCAGTCGGACAGAGTCTTGGACTTGGACTTCTCGATCCAAAACTTCTAGTCTCTTTTGGTACATCTAGAAAATCTGCTAGCGTCTTACAAGCATTACAAGTTTGTGCTGACAATGGATTTCTTAATGTACACGATGGACACACCCAGCTTTCTCCTTTTCTTAATGTAGCGTCTTCTAAATGCATAATACTTTTTAATTTTGAACCACCACATGCTTCGCAAGTAGTTCTTGAAGCAGCATTTAATAATGTGCACTTTTTACAGGTCCATACTGGAGAAGGTGGATCAACTTGATCATCTAAATCAGACTCTGCCGTAGCCAATGTGGCAGTTTTTTGTGGGATGTATCTTACACTATCTCTAGATACTACAATTGGAGACTGAGTATGCATCGCACAGCTTGTTCCATCTTTTGTAACAGTTATTAAATTACGTTGAGTTAATGAAGGAGAAGATCGAAAAGATCCGCATATATCACATCCGGTTGACCATAGTGGATTATATGCGTACGAACACTTTTGACAAGTCCACATACGTTTCAAGGAACTTACATCTGACACATTATCTCCAACAGGACTTGTTGCTTCGCTGTGGGCTTTTACAGGTACTAGACCTAGTTTAGTATTTTGTTTCTTTGGCAATGGTGGTGGTATGTCTGGACCAGTAATTCCAATATACGAGTACTTTGGTCTTGTACTAAAACCAGCAGAATGCGGCGGTACTGCAGGTGGTTCATCTTCGTTAAGACTTCTCCTATTGACTATTTTCTTTTGAGATACATTTGTAACAGATTCAATGTCAGAAAAAGATCGCCTATAAGACAGTGGACCTGCTGAAGATAAAGCACGAGGTTCCCAAGTGGGTACGCTGATAACTACTCCACTACAAGGAGCTGGACTTCTAGGAGCTTCGCAAGCTTCACACTGTTCTAGGCCAGGAGCATTATCAAGAGTACAATTATCGCAACTCCAAAGTGCATCATCTTGTCGTGCTTCTGAAACTACTAGACTTGTTGGCCTTGGTATAGCTTGTTCGGATAATTTATGCACCACAGAACCATTAGATAAGGAGCGACTAACTTTAGATTTAACTCTTTCATATATCGAGGGACTATGTCTTTTTGGTGAACGCTCGGTGCCATCATTAGTATTTGTATAAGAAAATGTAGTTGAATCCATTGTTTCTATAGATGGTAAAGTCCAATTGTCTCTATCAATTTGTCTCCTTTCATTACGACTTATACTTGTTAACTGTGCCATATCTGTAGGGTTTAAAGTATAAGTGAAACGTTAAATCTCAAATAATATAAGTATTAATTAGAATATTTTTAACTAAGTAGTATGTACCCTTACTAATAATCCTTGCATTGCTTGTAGAAGTACTTGTAGCATTAGACCCGTTCAAAATATTTGCTAAAAGCTCAGATGCATCTGTGACACGATTTATTTTGTGTATATTTAATTTTTTGCCTTTACGTGCTCCAATTTGCCTCTTGCTAGTTTCAAATAATGACAAGTTAGCATCACAGGCTGCACAAGTTAATGCAGAACTGCAATTATTCTTCAATAAACAACGAACACAAGTCCATTGTGTCACTAAGGAAGGTAAAGAAGAAGATCGTTCAATTGGCTCTTTTTTACAAGACCTTTCATTCCAAGAACCATGATGTAACTTCCTTGGATAATTATTGCGTGCAATTAAATTCTTCTCAAAGCTAGAAATCAATATGAATGAAAATAATAGTCGGTACAAGAGTCTTACAACAGTTACTTACAGTGTGTCTACTATACATATTGACCTGTTCAGATAAATTATATGAAAGTCCAATAAGTTTAACCGGAATGATGCTATTGTAAAACTTGTACAATTAAAGACAAAACAAAAAAAAGGATGTACATTACATACACAACTACAATTATAGCACAAGCATATATTTATAAAATTTCTTCCAAATAAAAACAAGTTTGCCTTAGGAACTAAAAAAAAGTACAGCTTTTTTTCTTTTCTGTAGCTGCAGGACAAATGAAACCAAACACACTGTTCACATAGTGGTTACTTCAGACATTAGTATACATATACATACATGTTTATTTTACTAATTATATTAAGTACTAGAAATAGATCATGAAGTTTCTCTGTCAATTTTAAAGTTAAATCGAGCGATATTAGTTCATCAATTTCATGTATAAAATTGGTAACTATGGAAAACTTGATATAATAATAATACAATATCCAATTGTTGTGATGATATGAATCTAAAGTTGGAAGTACAGTAGTACATTAATTATAATAAGATGCATTTCTAGTATTTATGGTAAAGGTTTTATGAGCGGAAGAACAATATAAAATGGTTGAAACATGTTGAGGAAGGCAATGAATCCCTGGAGGATCAACTACGTTTAGAATGTTTATCTGTAATCATGTAGTCAGGTACGAGAAATTGTGTGAATACATATGTTGAAGTTGATGCGCAAAATACTAAACGAGCGCACAAGAAAACAACTTTGTTTCAATATTTTTTATGAAATTTTGTTACTGCACTTGTGAACACAGAAAGAGCACAAAAATGCATGATCTCATGATACTTTCCTGACTTGTTAAAAAATAAAGGATATCAAATGAAAAGTTTTACCATATCCTCTTTATACATAGTTTACATTTTATCTCATTATGACTATTATTTGCTTTGTATTCAAAAGAGTAGTATTTTTAAGCAAAATTAAACATTTTTAAACCATTTTATACGAATAGAGTGTATAAGCATATACACCAATGTTGAAATAACATTATGTTTTCCAAACGCGTTTATTTTAAATTTGTACAAACTTTTTCACTACCTAACACATCTGCGATTAGATACATTGTAACTGCATTGAACAGATGACTGCTACATCAAAACTTTAAATACATTTTCTTCATATGCATTGCCTATAACTTTATCTATAATGTAATATGGTAGAGTCTTTAAATTCTATAAAGGTGAAATTAACTTGGTTTGTTTGATAATATAAATTATCATTTTTTTTATAAGTTATGAAGTGGCAACAATATCCCTTGGCAATTATTTTGCACAATGCATATTATGAAACGTTTCATTAAAAAAATGAGTTAATAGACTGGGTCGTGACATTTATAATATAAAACAGAAATGTAGAAATGAAGTAAATATCATAAGAAAATTTTGGATGTGTGAGTTCGACGAACTGTATATGTACATACAAATGTATAAACAAAACATATGAGGAGCTTTTAGAAAGATAAATGGACGGGATAGAGTGGTGGTAAATTGAAAATTTTCTTACCGGTGTGAATGCGAGAGACCTGTTTCGATGTGTTGACGAGTTACCGGACGTGTGTTGTCTACTGTTAGGTTATTCAAACGAAGCCTTGGTAGAGGTGTTGGCGGGACGGACACAGAGAATGAATCAGCTTCCCTCTTCTTTCTTTTCGTCCCGTCTTCTTCTTGTTTTGGAATTTCTTCAGACCCAAAGTTTAGGTTGAGCCTGAAGTTTGCCTTCTCATCGCTTCTAAGTCGAGTTAGGCCGCACCTGGTGCATCGCGTGCTCTCCGTTGGATTTATCAGAGCGCACTCCGAGCAATGCCACTGCAGCACCGATGCAATTGAGCCCATTCTCTACACGTAGTCATGGCTCCTTTGCTCACAGGATCACGGACTTTTGTAGCCACGATCCTCAATTTAAAATATCACAACACTCTACGCGAACATGAAAATCAACGATACCGCGAAACACCTTCCGTCAAACTTTTTTTCTGTCGTGACAGTCGTCCGCCGTTCATTGTCATATGTTTCGCGACGGCCATCTTTTTTTAATCCCTTCTCGTCTATCCAATCTTTTATTCTCTCTTTCTCTCTCGTCTCCTTCTTCCCTCTTCTTTGCCCTCGTCACGTTGTGTCGTTACTGTTATACAGTCAAAACAGGAATGTAGACTCGTATCTTCACTCTATCTACGTTTTCTTCTCTTGTATTATGTAGGTATATTGTGTATTTTTCTAATTTTACTAAAATTTCTTCGAACTTTATTGCTTCATTTAATAATAGTTTCATGTTGGATATACTCTTATCTAAATGTCAGTAATTTAACCCATTATTATCCTTTACCTTTAGCCAACGCTTAGTTGAATAAAAACGTCAATCACAAACGGGATAGAGATCATACGTGTATAGTGTATACATAAACTGTATTCTGAATTGGTGTGTTGACTACGTTAGTCGCAACACAGAACTGTCTGATTACTGTTTAACTGTTTACCGTCTTGAGCATAACGATTTATATTTATGAATTTAAAAATTATCTTTTTATTTACATTCTACATGCCAGATGAACATGATTAATGTTTCCTACATTAAAGTAACGTACAATAGTTAACAACAATTAATCATGCATTTATTAATATTTTATTTCCATTCGAGAAATTTCACATTTCATCCAATTTCAATTTCGAAATATATTTTTAATACATCAGTTTTTTAGCATATGTACATTTAAATATATTATTTTCTGCATATATACTATAAGCGCCATAAGGATAACACTACGTCGATAAAGAAGTACACAATAAAAAATGAAATGTAATAATGGCTGAAATTAATATTTCCGAAATTGTCATTTGCGAAAGTTTTTCTGAACATCTCTATCTCATTCGATACGCACAATATTTTTTAGATTTTGGCTACTGTGTTTTGTATACGTTACTAACAAGAGTTACTGACTAGCATAAATTATCGTACTAGAACGACATCTATCGGAAATCCATACTTGTATATATATATACTGACTATAAGAGCCGGTATTACGTCGAGTCCCTGTGGCGCAGAGGATAGCGCGTTGGACTTCTAATCCAAAGGTCGTGGGTTCGATCCCCACCAGGGATGATGATGATATGGGAGTAAAAGGGGGGCTTCTTTCTACGATGTTTGAGACCCTATTACTTATCTTTTTTAAACCATCTTACTTATAAATTGTATGCTCTATAACCTTTGTTGTTTAATTAATATTTTTTTTTATCTAAAAGAAAATTAATTACCAATCTCTTAAGGTCAACGCATACTGGAGTATCCGGCAACAGGGAGATACCTGATACCGTTTTTCTAGCGTATACATAGTTTTAGGAGCCCGAAGGCCAATAAATAGGGTTCGAGATACTCGACGAAGAAAGGCGCAGCGTGACGTCTGCTACCCAAACCCTAGGGGTTCCCAAAATCCGAGATGCCTTTGCTACAGCCTGACAAGTGGTTAAGCAAGTATACCTCACGACTATGTTTTCTATCCGGCAAGTGGCGTTGTTTATTTTAAATAGCTATTAACTAGAATTTTTTAGAGTTCTTCGTGGTATTAGGTGGGGAATATGATGTTAAGGAATTTTAGCGTTATAACAAACAAAATAACGATTTTTTACTATGGTAATAAAAAAAAGAATATCATCTGACAATCTGTGCGGTGAAACAATTTGTCAAACAACTCGACTAAACACGGCGCGGCGGAGGTTCTGAACGTTCTGGTTCTTTGCCGTCCTGAGAAACGTTGACGGAGTACGCGCAGAAAATATCCTGCCAATAAAATGTTCCTTGGAACGGCGAGAATCTTCCTTCGCAGGCAAAACGGCAAATCTGGCGGCGAAAAAATGATTTATTGCCACCCGCCGGTCGACGCGACGGCTACGTACAATCGATGGTCGGAAAAAGTCTCCGTATACCCTTCAAAGTAAACCTAAACGACGATGAGTTTCTTCAACAACTTATTAGAAGAATCATTTTACTAAATGGCGTGTTTACAATTTTTTTTAAAATTCCTATCTGTTAAGAATTCTAGAGAAAATTATGAACATTGCTGTTTACAAATTCTTTATGTAAACCTATAAGTAAAATTTAAAATCTATGTTTAGTAAATTTATGCCAGCTACTCTATCTGGCAGAGTATGATATACGAACAAATTATTTAAATAAAAATAAATTTTTTTAAAAATACCACGTTTTCAAAACGGACTAAAAAGTATAAAATAATTTAAATAAAAATATGTTTAAAAAACGGACTAAAAAGTATAAAATAATTTTTCCTAGCCACGTACAGGTTCCTAACCCCATGCCCCATACAGATAATCCCCAATCAGCACACGTCGTCTCAAAGCTGTCTCTTACACGGCGTTTTCCCGTCTGAACGTCTTATGTCCCAAAGATACGTCTTTTAGTTGGCTTAAAGATATCTTTATGGAGACGTCGTTTTCACGGCAGAGGTTGAACGTCTTTTAGCTGTCTCATTTCAGTCGTAAAAACAACGTCTCCATAAAAGATATCTTTTTGGCGACTGAGAGACGTTTTTCCGGAGACGTTGTTTTTGCGGCTGAAGGTAGCTGTCTTTTAGTACAATGGCTAAAATATACTGGTTTTTAATTTTGCTATTTCTTGGAATGATAAAAAAATTTATTTTCAAAACATTATATATTTATATGATAATATTTATATTTAAAATGAATCTTTATTTAATATTAGAAATGGAATATTTTTTTCCTAATATACAGATAATATTTATTTATTGTTATTTCGTATTATGAAAAAAACATTTTTTCTCGTTATAAAATGAATCTTTATTTAAAATTAGAAATAGAATATTTTTTTTTAAATATGCAGGAAATACTTTATGTTTATCATGGAAAAATATTTGTTCCAGAATATGGAAGACATACAACTTTCATATTACGAATGAAATATTGGTTTCAAATATAAAATAAATCTTTATTCAATACTGGAAGTAAAATGTTTATTTTTAATTTACTTTGAATTCGAAGTTTATCTCTTCTAATTATATGATTTCATATGATTTGAACTTTTATAAGAATAAAAAGTAATAAACGTAACAATACGTTCGCATGGCTCAGCGAGGAAGCACATCATCAAGTAAACGGTAATCCCGAGTTCGAATCCCGCCAACTGCATAAAAATTTCTGAATTGTAATAAGGTCCTTTCGAAGACAAATTGGAATATTTCCTCAAGCAGTGCATAGAAAAGTATATGTATATATGGATAGTTTCTAATTTTTGTTATAACTTTTTTTTAAAAGATGCCCAAAAAGACGTCTTTACAAGGTAACTTTCAGACGTCTTTGAAAGATGTTTAAAAGCTGTCTTTGGACGCCCAACAGAGTCGTGAAAGATGTCTGAAAGATGCCTTTGGACGCCTGTGAGGTGTAAAAAATACGTCTCTACAATGCCTGAAAAACGACCAACAGTCATTCTGAAGACGACTTTAAGACGGACAAAGTAACAAACGACCTTCCGGAGCCCTTCCAGAGACGATCCGGAGACATTCGCCGACGTCTTTCGGACATCTGAATGTCTTGCGGCAGACATCTTTCAGTTATCTTTGAGCTGTCTCTGTGCTGATTGGGTCCTGAAAATTTGTGATTGTGAATTTTTAATAGCTATGAAAATACTTGTAATATTTAAAACGAAAAACGTGGGGCGCATGCAATACATAGATAATTGATACATGAATTGTTCACCTAAGTCACTAACAATTTTATTGCATTACAAATGACATCAACTGTTCTGTGTGTTTTCTCAACGGCAGCTACTCTCTACACTCCTTACTATTATCTTGCGCCCCACGTTTTTCGTTTTAAATCTTACAAGTATTTTCATAGCTATTAAAAATTCACAATCACAGGATTATCTGTATGGGGCATGGGGTTAGGAACCTGTACGTGGCTAGGAAAAATTATTTTATACTTTTTAATCCGTTTTTTAAACATATTTTTATTTAAATTATTTTATACTTTTTAGTCCGTTTTGAAAACGTGGTATTTTAAAAAAAATTTATTTTTATTTAAATAATTATTTTCAGCTTTTTAGTCTTGTGTGTGTGAAATTTTTCTATCGATTAAAAGGGTAAACTTTCTTTTCGGAACCCAGAAATTTTCGATTATTATATGTCTTATCTTGTTCATTTCGGCGAGAAAACTCCTATATCGAAGTCCTAGTCCTAGACCACGAAACCCACTCGTTAAAAAGTTATGAGCATGTAAAGTTGAGTAATTTTATAGTAATTTTCATTGTTTCTGTTGAAATAATATACTTCTTTGATATATAACTTAGTCATTGCACACTTTTATTAATAATAATTTCTTACTTTGGTATTACAATACGGCTTATAAGCGGACCGAGCGGTTTGTCGCGGTACATCCTTGCATGATGGCGAGCTTCCTTTGATACACACCTATGCGCGCGCATGCCCCTTCTACTCTCTCTCTCTCACGCACGCATTCTTTCATACATGTATATATTGTGTATGTATGTGAATTTACCTTACATTCTAACAGTTTCACTTCAGAAAGAAGTTTTACGTCTCAGTAAGACGCTATTTACACGTCCATAAAGGCATCTTTTCTGGGACGCCGTTTTGACACCCAAAGAAAGGTGCTTTTTATGCATCTCATTTCTGACGTACAAACGACGTCCCAGCAAAGATGCCTTTATGGACGTGTAAAAGTTGCCTCTTTCGGGACGCCGTTTTCACGGCAGAAAAGAGATGCATAAAAGGCACCTGTCTTCAAACGTCAAAACGACGTCCCAGCAAAGATGCCTTTATGGACGTGTAAAAGTTGCCTCTTTCGGGACGCCGCGCCGTTTTCACGGTAGAAATAAGACGTGGATTTTTCCCGGACTGAGAGACTTTAATTTTTTTAGAGATGTTATGACGGGACATTAAGGTGGTTCTTAAGTTTAATATTTCTTAGTATGATATACTGAAATATTTTGTCGAAATATCATTTATTATAAACACATATATATATAGGGATGTGTAGGAAAATAGTTTATTAACTAAATCTATACGTTAGATGACTGGTGTGGGCGATAATTGAGAACAACTATTGACGGTAAACCCGTCCGCTAAGAGTGCGATTTATTAATGATCTCTGAATACATATATACTTGACACTCCGAGCGTCACTGGAAGAGTGATCGCTCAGGCAAACTCTAGTGCTAAGGACACCTTGTTACCAGCGTGTTCGGTACCTGCACCCTCAAATGTGCTCTGGCTTTTTCCCTGAAGCGTGATGTGCAGAAGATTATGGACATTATGCGTGATGTGTTTTTCACCGTACAGCTCTTTAAAACAAATGACAAAATATTTCAGTAATTCTGACGCGTAATCAATGCGATTAAAATGTCTGGATGTTGATGATATGGTCATTGCTGCATGCAAAGTGAGAAAATTTAAATATCTACTTTTATTGATATTAAGTAATAAAACTATTGGGCCGGTGTAAAATAGAAATTTACGAAATTCGGTTGCTTTCCATCTTTTCACCTCGGCCAAGGTGCGAGGTTTTCTATTGAATTCTATCAGAATATTTTTGATCTGCTGAATAAGTGAATTTGAAATATTTGAAATTGTTAAATTTGATATTTTTGTCCGAGGTTCACCACAACACCACAAATTAACAAGTAATTTCCTCACAACACCCAAGCAAACTAAATGCATATAGTCCAAAGGGAATGAATCGACCATATTAATTCCCGGGATATTCATTAAAATTGACGAGCCAACATGATGCTCTTTTTGATTTTGCGATCTGAACTAGGCGTCTGTTCTCAAACGGATATCCTTTACATCAGGGAAACACATTCTACTTTGTTTTAAAGCTCCTTCAGCCTTGCACTTAGTGCACGAAAAGTATCCCGTATGACCTTTTGTGCACTTAATGTGTGCCTTGGCAACAGCATCGCATATGAAATTTTTAATTTCCAAATGATACAATTTTCCCTTAATTAAAAATCCGTTGTTGGCTATTTGCACTGTATCCTGGACAAAATCACTTAAAAAAAGGTTGGGATCTGTAGGCTTATCGAGACCATGATATATACCAACCATACCAACATTTTTATAACCCGCAATGCTACACAGAATGGGATAAACCTGACTTTTAGAACTTTTAGACAATGGTAAACCATCTATGTTAATGTTGCCTGGAATAATGTTGTTGTCGATCGAAGAAATATCTACATTTTCAATTAAATTCAAAACAGTATTTTGTAAGCCAAAGTGATAATAATGTCCGAGGTCTACCTGTTATGTTTCTACATTTCTACACGTTCTTAAAAGAGTCCTAGCGTCTGAAGGCAAATTATTCGGAACTGGCATTTTTAAAAGAGAAAGCAAATCATTAATTGCACAATGAGATACATTGTGCTTTATAGCCCACCCTGTTAGCAGAACATTAAAACTTTCATTTGCAACGCTTTCTGCGGAATGGTTACTGGAATTCGGTATTTCAGGTGGAATGTTTTCTACGAAAACTGTACTATCAATATTATTAACAAAATCTGAAGAAACGATATTAGACGACGAAGAATAATGGAGATTTGCCGGACTCATATCTCTATTTGCAGATCTTATATTGGATGAGGTAGAATTTGGTATTTCAGGTCGATTATTTTCTACGGAAATTTCACTATCAATATTATCTAAAAAATCTGAATAAACGAAATTAGAGGTAGAGGTAGAGGTTCCCTGATGTAAAGATGTGTTCGAAGCAAGTGACAACCTCTTAGCACGCATATAATATTTCTGCATTTTCCGTTTTGCAGTCATTTTGTCAATAATAGTGTAGTATCGTAGTTTTAGTTGGAATGGTCGTCGGGTCCTTAATGGCAGGAAGAAGGCCATAAAAGAGAAAGGCCTGACGAAAACCAGGCCCAAGGGTCGGCTGGAATTTTTCCAGGGATGGAAATGGGGATGAGTGCGGGTATGCGAGAAGGACATTTTTGGGACAAGTTTCAGTGTTGCTTTGACTGCGTTGAGAGTCGTACGTCTGCGTTGCTGTTTTTCCGTTGTTTCCTATGTATTATAATATCTGTTCAATTTCCATTTTTATACAATTTTAATAAACAAACTACAGTAAACGCTCCTTCGTTGTCCAGAATCAGGGGCACGCTCGTTGTCCAGTGCCTACCCACTCCATTGCCTGTCAACGCCGAGTCGCTCCCCAGGGCGGCGACGATTGATGTCGGCTCGGGTATATCGGTGTGAACACCACAACATTGACTCGAGGAATCGATTTTACAAATCTCTTAATTTTCATTATTTTTTTATGGGACTTTCACTACCTTATTTCTGGCATTTTTCTGATTAAAATGACATCAAACACGATATAATTTGAACTGTATTAAGTGGCGCTGGACAACGACCGTGCCCACAGCGCAGGTCGCGCTGTGCTCCTACGGGCTGTAACTCCGTTAATTTGCAAAATTCAAGTCTAATTCTTTGCGAATATATTTTCGAGATGTTAAGTTGTTTATTTAAACATACGCTATATATAACATGTGTTAAATGTATGCTAAATTATAAATTATGCTTCACATGTAGAGTAAATATGGGACAAATTATATCGTGTTTGATCTTGTTCTAATCAGAAAAATGACAGATACATGCCAGTGAAAGTATCATAAAAAACTAATGAAAAATAAAGCATTTTTAATTGGCATTATGTACAGTGAGAAATACGCGGACCTTTAAACTGTGCCGGCGACGGCGGCACGCTTCGGTCATGCGATCCGTATTTCATTCTTTCCTTTTCTGTGTTCGGCTTTCTATTGAAGTCTCGCTCGGCGCGGTCGGCGCGATATCTAGACGCAGTCATAAATCAAAAAGCATGTCGGGGCACGCTCGTTGTCCGCTCAAACCCCCGGCCTTTTGACAACGATCGAGCGTTTACTGTATTTACCACAATAGTATGATGAAGTCAGATCAGGCGCAACAGAAACAGCAAGAGCAACAGCAACCGCAAAGCAATAACTTCCAGCAGCAACCGGAAAAAACTGTATCATTAAAAAAATGTACGAAAATTAATAAAAATTTTAGCTATTAAACAATATATATGTAGTAGAAGCAGAGCATAAGCAAAAACACTAACTCGAACAAATAATACCAATATGCTAATACCTACTGCTACGTTATGGAAAAAATACTGTAAGTTAATATACGAAACGATTACTGGAGGCACGCATGTAATATTTTTGTATATTCATTTTGCTGGTCATGTTTCAATCAAATAAAATAGATACTTACCTGAAACGCCAATGACGGATTTCACGTACACACCTTTTGCCAACTGGAGCACTGTATCACAAGTCCGTGCGTAACGAGTTGCATGAGCAAGAACGCGTGGAAGACTGATTCCTCTCCTCTTTTTCCCCTTTTAGGTATTAACTCTAGTACCCACAATCTCCGATCGGTCACGCGGACTCCCAACGCAACGGGGCGGCTCCTCGAGCTAGGGGTGTGCGAGTATCCGTTATTTACGAGCTGAGCTAAATTCGATTCGATTGCTTAAGCCGAGTCGAGCGTTTGCTTTTCTGAGCTACTTGAAATCGTCGAACTGTTCGAAAAAATGCGAGCTACTTAAAAAAATCAAACGGCTCAAATTTTCGAGTATTTTATCTTTGTTGAGAAGAATTATAGTATGTATAGATTTTTGTTTATTAATAGATAAATAGAGTTATAAACAGAAAATCCGTATGATTAATTGAATATAGTCAGTAACTTTGTAAAATATAATATTTAATCTTGTTTGAATTTTTGTAATTCTTTAAATAAGACAGTAATCATCGAAAATATTTGAAAAATCTTGTTAAAAATTCTCACAATACATACTTTTGTCTAGAAATCGCGGAAAAGTAGCTAAGATTGAATTCTTCATAGGAATTATACGAAATCTAGTAATGAGAGGTTTTCGGGGTCTCTGTCCTCTGACTGGCCCAGAGAAAACATATACATGCATACATTGTAATTCCAAGCAGCTATTCAAGATTCAAGTGGAACTGCGTATCCAGGCGTCGAATAACCGCGTGTCCGTATTTGTTAAAGTCCATTTATAGTTCAAGATTGCGGGAGATTACAGTTAAAATTTACATGATCTTCTTAGTAGATGTTCAAGCTTTCATATACAACAAGTCCGGTGCTTAGCGGTCTTAAGCCTTTTTGTATAATTCTTTTCAAAGTTTGAAATGCTATTGATTTACGCTATTCGTGTATGGACTAAACAATGCTTAAAAATGGATTAAATATTTGAAATGCTCTTACTAACATATATAAAACCATCATTAAAATCTATTTTCTGATATTCGATGATTGAAATCTAAACCGTTTTATTTCACTTTGAATTTTCTGACTTTGTCTTTAGAACGCTGTATCTCATCACAGAATTATCTAAAATGAATAATATTTTGAAGGGTTGTTACTTTATAGGAAAAAAAATTTTTTCTATGTATTAATGTTGAAAAATTGAATTTTGACCACGAAAACAGGGTCTCCAGACTTCTGTGCGACGTATGATAGCGTAGCGGCTATCGGCACGTGCAATAAACCATTTGGACGTGCAAATGGTGGGGTAATTATTGGACGAGCGACATTGAATGTTGGACAAAGCATGCTCCGTTCTTTACAATCGTTGGTTTTCAGATGTAGTCGTCGCACAGAGCGGTATTTGGCCGATCTAGCTGGCCAAAAGTCCATTTACCAAAATTACCCCACCTAAAAAATGACAGTCTATTGGGAAAGCCAGGTAGTCCCACGGAAAAACCCCATTGTTTATCGGTCCTCACTGTATAAGATAACTGCAATGACTAGTTGGCAATCGTATGTTGTCTCGAGTGTTCGTTTAAAACTGTTCGTAGTGCGAAAGAAGTGTTCTCAGAGTACGTGACATTTTAAGTTGTGTACTGAAAATCAATATTTGACTATGGATTCTGCAATAGCAGGTAATAACCTTTATTTTTATACATAAATTGTAAGTCGTTATACTTGTTAATTACATGTATTATTAATGGTTAAAAACGTGTGCTTACTTTTATATTTTTTATTGAAATGCATTTACATTCGATGTATTTTGTCATACTGTACGGTTCGATAGGGTTTTCTTTTTTTATAGTAGTGAAAGTATACCGTATGTGCTTTCTAAAAAATATGAATTTACGCACCACCTCAGACCAACTTTTTATTTATAAGTATTTAAAGCCCAAAAGTGCAAAAAGTGATTATTTTACACGTAACAATATTTTTTGTTGTGTTAGGGTCATCTGACATTATTAGGAAAACTGGTAAAGAAATATTTGATGTGATGAAGTCCCAAAATGATTTAGATATTAATGGCAAGCTAGAGTTTGCCGAAAATTACTTGATGACATTGGACACCTATAGTGAAGTAAACATGAATACAATAAAGCGTAAATTTGCAATTGTAAAATCCGAAATGAAACGTATATGGATGGCAGTTCGATCACGAATAGATTTCGAAAAAAATAATGAAGATTGGTTGAATGGGGTATTTGAATTGCCGCAAATACTTTCAAAGACAGGACGGTCAAAAAATGTTTGGAACAAAAGTTGACCAATGTTCAGACATCTACAAACTTCGACATATGAAATTTCAAAAATATTTTTTTACGACAATTAATCAAGGTCACTTTGATGTTTTAATTGTTAAAATGGATTTTTTATGTCATAATGCTGTAGCTGATCTTAAGGGTATAGACCTTACTCACACACTCGAACTCACACACTGCTAGAAACTGTATACGTACACGAGATTGCAAGGGGTCCAGTTCTGGACGTGCCATTTCTCGCTAATGCACATTTGGGACCCCTACGTAGTCACAATCGCTTGATGAAAGATTTCTCCATTGCGCGAGCTCACCCAGATGGCCTACTTTTGCGTTTTCGAGGCGTAATTTACATTATTCCACGACATTTAGCGGAGCCACGAGAAGCATCGAGCAGCGCGACAGTGCTGCCACTGTCAAGAGACACACATTTTCTTAAATATCGAGAGAAGTGGGATTTTTATAGAAACGATCGATAGCTCGCGCAATGCGGGGGACACATACAATGTCAATGCAACGTTATTATGATAAAATAAATTAATTTAAAAAAATGGCACGTCTAGAACTGAAGCATATCTCAGAAGGGACGGTCCTCTGAAACTACAGCTCCGGCATTTTTCCGCTACGAGCGCTGATGTCGGTTCTTAGCATTCGGTCACCCGGCAATTCCATCATTGTATCGGTAAAACGGAGGATGACAAGTGTTGCCGGTAAGTTAGGCTCACACGCACACGTGACGTCACTACGTTGATGCTCGTTGGTGTGCTCGAGTGAGAGTGTGTGGCACAGCTCACCGCTCGGGAAGCGTGTAGGTACGTGCGCCTGCTGTGCCTCTGAACCATTCTGTAAAAACTGTACCCAGCTCCCCTACTGGACGGAGCTCAAACTAATTTCGAGGTCAAATATTGGTCTACACCCTTAAGACGAATTCAACGATATATAATATTATGACCTTGAGACCATAAATAACGTTGCAATAGTTTTGGCCAGCTAGATCGGTAAAATACCGCTCTGTGCGTCGGTGGAAAGTTTACCTGAATTCGGACTCGGGCTTGTTTCTTCGCACGGAGGGTTTTACCGGTTTTACGACGGAACGTATTTATATTGTGTACACTCAACTAATTTAGGTAACTGTACTTCTTGAAGGTTGTGGAAAAACCGGCATTTATTTCGATTTCGATTTATCCTGATTGGAAAATCGTGACCCATTTGGCCAAAAATAAACTTTTAGATACATATCTACTTCTACTGAACGGATTCTTGTTTTTAAATGTCCATATGTATATCTCGAAAATAAAATATTAATGAAATGGAATAAAAAGTTTTAAAGAAAACGAAGCTTCAATGTTTTTTCTTCAATGAAATTGCCTTTCTTCTTCTAAGAATCTTGATCATTGCATTTAATATTTTGATTCCACGTTTATTTCTCGATAAAAAGCATTCTTCGGCGGTGAGAAATCATCCCTTAAATTAATAATTACTGTATGCAATAGATTAATAAAGTAGTGCTGAATGTAGAAAAATTCGTATGATTGTTTTTAATTGTGATAGTGGATATCTTTCACAGACAGCGGAGGTCTACCTTCTATCATATCGGAAAATTTTCGGCAAGCCTTCCCCTACAAGATCCCACGAGAATCCCCCCTGCCCACCTGAATAAATTATTATTCTTTCGATTCATCGAAGTTACAGCGAACCCGCGCGCGGGATGAATGAAGCTCCGCCAGGAACGAGTGTCCCCAGCTCGTTAGGGAACTGTTTAGGTTACTGACACTTATACAGGGTGTCCCAAAAGTACTTCAACTCCGGGAAATGGGAGGTTCCTTGGGTCATTTCAAGCGACATTTTCCTTAACAAAAATGGCGTCCGCGGCTTTGTTTAGGAGTTATTAACGAAAAACACGGACCAACCAGAGCGCGCCTAGTCGCTCGGAGGCACGGTCAGCGCGGCGAGCCGGGGGGAGGAGAGTGTTGTCGGTACGCTGCGATGTCGTAACAACCAACAGTTTCTCGATTATGTCCCGATTTCGATGAGCTTTGGATATGTTGTAAAGACCACGATTCTGAACAACATTTCCCTTTAGACTTTTTGCCTCGCGTCTTTAGTTTACGAGATATTTGTAAAAACAGTACCGAAAGCTAAGGGTTGTACGGTCAGGTCAACGAACTGTACAGCTGATGGTAGATAGCCTGATGGTAGACAGTAGATAGCTGTATATACTATAGTGCTGACAAGCAGCTTTCGACTCTCTGTTCGCATTTGGACATCAAGTGAAGATATAATTACATCGACTTCTTTTAACATCCGAGCCGTACATATCGAGCATAAGCATGAATGCTGGTATTTTTCGGCAATTCTTGCGGATATTTTTCAATTTATCTAAAAAAAATAAGAGTCCAGCGGAAAATCGAACTATACCACGCGATAGAGCAGAATTTTATCTTGAGAAACCACCCTTTCAAGTTTGCGTGGTCGACGTTTTTTTCGAACCAGAAAGCAAAATATCTTCGCCCGACATGAGTTAGCGCCAGTGGCGCTTACCACTAGAACAGGCGTTCCACGGGATACAGCGCGGCGAACGCCCGTTCTAGTGGCGAGCGCCACTGGTGGCAACTCATGTCGAGCGAAGATATTTTGCTTTCTGGTTCGAAAAAAACGTTGACCACGCAAACTTGAAAGGGTGGTTCCTCAAGATAAAAGTCTGCTCTATCGCGTGGTGTAGTTCGATTTTCCGCTGGACCCTTATTTTTTTAGATAAATTGAAAAATATCCGCAAGAATGTTTAAACCGCGAAACATGTTTAAACAATCATAATGTATTAATATTGGATATCACTGTATTCGGGAAAGTCTACAGAATCTTTTGCTGTAAAGAACAATTCAATATCTTTTATAATAATGTGGGATTGCGAGTGCACGCCGTAGGACCTAAGTGGTCCCTGTTATGGTAGGGCCTCTCGAGTCAGGTAGAGCGAGGGACAAATGACACGATGCAGGCCTGTGCCTGGTTCGTCTCCATCGACAGTTTAGTTTTAAGGGTGTGAATGAGTAAGAGAGAGAGAGAGGAATAATGAAGTCGGGGGTAGAAGGACTGTTTTACGGAAAGGCAGAGTTAGTGTAGTTCACCCAGCGAAAGCAGACAGTTGTAGACATCGAAACGTAGAGTAGTCGCGTAGATAAGCTATTTTTAGTATAGTTGTACTTTTAAATAAATAAATTTTAAACACGTACGGTATATTAGCAAAAACTACCAATCCCCACAACAATTTTGGGGGCTCGTCCGGAATTGAGTGTGCTAAACGGTACGACCACGTGTGTGTTGAAGTGGAAAATAAGTGGATTTTCAACCTGTGTGAACAGTAAACTGCGTGAATTTTGAAATTGTGTGGACAGAAGGCGATAAGTGTTGTTACCATGAATCCCAGTGCATTTACAGTGCCGCAGTTAAAGGAAATTTTCAAATTAAAAGGTTTAAGCACGTTAGGCTTGAAACAAGAATTGATTGCCCGACTCATGATGAGCGATCCACCGGGAACGTGGATGAGTGAATTTGCGGACGTCTGCGGTATAGTGCCCGCGCTTGAAGATCCAAGTGTTAGCACAAAGTTTACTACGAGTTCACCGAAGCCACAGAGCCCGCAAGCTCACAAAGAAATTAGTTACAACATGGAGATACTGTTAAAGGAAAAGGAGCTGGCCGAACGTGAAGTGCAGCTCTTGAAGCGCGAATTAGAATTGACGCGCGGAATGCGAAGGTTAGATATCGGGGAACCGTCGGCAGTTCGAGCGACGAACCAACATACGCCAGCGATTGTGAACGAGTCCATGAAGTCGATGCTGAACTATTTCGACGGTAATGGCGAGGACCTCGACGCGTGGAAAAAACAATTAATGCTGCTACGCTCGATATACAAATTGGACGATAATTTGGCGAAACTATTAGCTGTTTCGCGACTAAGGAAGCAGGCTCTCGAATGGTTTCATTCGAAGCCAGAACATATTGAAATGCGACTCGATGATTTGTTAAAGGACCTGAAAGACATTTTCGGCAACAGACAGAGCAAGATAATAGCTCGCAAAGAATTCGAAAATCGAATGTGGTTGAAGGAAGAAACTTTTCCGGAATATTTCCATGCGAAGACAATTTTGGCAAATCGTGTTGCAATAGACGAAGAAGAATTTGTAGAATATGTAATCGACGGTATACCGGATCACGCCCTCCGCAACCACGCGAGGCTGCAGAACTTTAAATCAAAAGCGACATTGTTAGATGCATTGAAGGAAGTTATTAAGGAAGTTACCGTACTCCCAAGACCGCAAAGAAGTGAAAGGGTTAGTGTGGACAGTTCCGGGCAAACTTGGCGGAGAAATACCGGTATGCAATGGAAAGGTATGGCAGCGCAACGGACCGATGGCCTACCTCACCGCGGTGACGGAATGGCTTGGCGAGGATATAGAGCACCTCGGCGAACGGAAGAGGAACAGCATCGAGGCAGTAACGAACACTATCGACGGGACGACGAGGGCCACCGGCAGGACCATGGATATCAACGACGAGGCAACGAAATGCAAAAGCGGGACGCACGAGGTGTAACATCAGGAAGATGCTACAATTGTGGTAGTCGTGATCACTTTTTCTATGAGTGTCCATCGAAAGACAGGGGCTCGAAGTGCTTCGAATGCGGCGAATTTGGACATATTTCGGCGCATTGTCCCAAGAGGAAGGCGCCTGCGACGAGGGAAAGTTTGGCCGTTCAGAGGACACCGCGTGAAAAATACGTCAAGAGGGTATTTATATGCGAGCGAGAGGTGACTGCGTTAGTCGACACAGGCAGCGACCTTTGTTTGATGCGCAATGACCAATACGATAGGCTTAAACCCCAGGTACCGTCGCTGAAGCGAAAAGATGTGTTTTTCCGTGGGGTAGGCTCAGGTACGAACCGAGCTATAGGGGAATTCGAGACGGACACCGTAATTGATGGCGATTCTTATTCCATGTTAATTCGAGTAGTACCAAATAGTGTGATGGCTTATAGTCTTTTGATAGGTACCGATTTCTTGAACAATGTAGAGTTAGTTGTTAAGCGGGGACAAGTCGCGATTCGTAAGATAGAGTCGAGCAATATTTTGTACGAAACAGACTTCGATCTTGAGCGTGAAGTGAATAGTGTAGATGTATCATATGTTCGAGATGTTCGGTGTCGGAATGCCTTGTCAGATGCGATAGATAACTATCAACCGTACAAAACGCGTGAAACTGAAATAGAGATGAATATAAGATTATCCCCGTCGGAAAGGGATACGGTTAATGTGCAAATCCAGGAATGGTTACGTGACGGAATCATTCAACCATCTCTGTCGGATTATGCTAGTCCGGTGGTTTTGGTAAAAAAGAAGGATGGTACCACTAGGCTTTGCCTTAGACTACAGATTGCTGAATAAAAAAATAATTAAAGATCGGTACCCACTCCCCCTTATAGAGGACCAATTGGATTTATTACAAAGCGCGAAAATTTACAGCACTCTAGATCTTAAGAACGGATTTTTCCACGTTGGTGTAGAAAAGCAAAGTAGGAAGTACACTGCCTTTATTGTACCGGACGGACAATACGAATTTTTGAGAGTCCCCTTCGGGCTCTGCAATTCGCCGGCAGTACTTCAAAGATTCATTAATTCCGTATTTAGAGATTTGATTAGAGATAAGACAATTTTATTATATTTAGACGATATAATTATTCCGTCGAAAGATTGCAAAAGTGGACTTGAAAAGCTCAAGATTGTTGTAAGAGTCGCGAGCGAAGCGGGGTTGATTATTAAGTGGGAAAAATGTAAATTTTTACAACCTCAGGTAGAATACTTAGGTCACATCGTAGAGGACGGTACGGTTCGTCCTTCAGAATATAAAACCGAGGCCGTATTGCGATTCTCAAAGCCAACAAAATTTAAGCAGGTACAAAGTTTTTTGGGCCTAACAGGCTATTTTCGAAAATTTATAGCCCATTACTCTTTAATAGCACGACCCCTTACAAATTTGCTAAAAGCTGATGCAGAATTTCGATTTGACGGTGAGGAAGAGCATGCATTTGAACGATTAAAGATAGCGTTGAGTAGTAAACCCGTATTGAAATTATACCAAATTGGCGCAGAGACCGAATTACATACCGATGCTTTCAAATTCGGGTATGGGGCAATATTATTACAACGAGACGTTCGCGATGATTAGCTGCACCCGGTCTATTATGCAAGCGGCAAAGCGATACCAGCGGAGGAACGCTACTCCAGCTATGAATTAGAAGTCTTAGCCATTGTAAAATCATTAAAAAAATTCCGCGTTTATTTATTGGGTATACCCTTTAAAATAGTTACAGATTGTCAAGCGTTCGCTTTGACAATGCGTAAAAAAGATTTATGCGTCCGCATTGCACGATGGGCTCTGTTATTGGAGGAGTTCGAATATACGATTGAACATCGCCCCGGTAGAAATCTTATGCATGTAGATGCACTAAGTCGTAACCCTCTACTTGCGTGTATGCTAATAGGTGTAAGCGATAATAGCATGGGCAGTAGATTGAAAAAGGCGCAGCGCGAAGACGCGGATGTACTAAAAATATTAGAATTAGTAGAATCGGGACAAGCGGAGGGGTATGTTGTCAGAGGGGATATATTGTTTAAAGAAATTGACGGTGACATTCGCCTTGTAGTACCGAAATCAATGCAATCACTAATCATTAGACGCGCGCATGAAAACGGACATTTCTCATCAGGGAGAACCGAAGGCATAATAAAAAGGGATTATTGGTTTCGGAAGATGAGGGAAAAGGTAGATCGAGTGTTACGAAATTGCATTGATTGTATTCTCGCGGAAAGGAAACAGAGCAAATCAGAAGGATATTTATTCGCGATAAGCAAAGGTGAAGTGCCGTTAGACACTTATCACATAGATCACCTAGGGCCCCTTCCGTCAACAAAAAAAAGATATCGATACATATTTGTAGTAATAGACGCATTCTCTAAATTTGTTTGGCTCTACGCAACAAGAACGTGTAATTCGGCGGAAGTAATAGAGGGACTCAAAAAACAGTCTGTACTTTTTGTTAATCCTAGAAGAATAGTATCGGATAGAGGCACCGCATTTACATCGACCGATTTCGAAGCATATTGCAAGGACGAACGTGTGGAACACATATTGACGACGGTGGGCATGCCACGTGCTAACGGGAAAGTGGAAAGGGTGAATCGCACGTTAATACCGCTACTAACAAAATTATCAGCACCTAAACCCGAAGAGTGGCACAAATATGTAGATCGCTGCCAAAAATGTTTTAATATTATTCCGAGCCGTAGTACTAAGATGTCGCCGTATAAAATATTATTTGGTATAGAACCTAGATTTAAGAATGATCCGCAAGTTGTTGAACTCTTAGAGTGTGAATGGATGGATGTATTCAACCAAAATCGGGACGAGTTACGAGAGGAAGCGCGACGAAACATTTTAAAAATCCAACAGGAAAATAAGAGAAACTTTAACAAAAAACGTGTTGAGAGCAGAAAATACTGGGAGGGGGACTTAGTGGCAATTAAGAGAACGCAGCAGAGACCGGGATTGAAATTCGCAGGAAAATACCTGGGACCCTATGAAGTCATGAAAGTACTTCGAAATGACCGGTACATTGTAATGAAGGTTGGAAATCATGAAGGGCCAACAAGAGCAAACATCTACGGGGGCTGAGTTTATGAAACCGTGGGTGAGCGAAGACAGCGATGACCTGGACAGTGACAATGCAGAAGGCGATTTTTTACGACACGATATCTGAGGCCAGATATCTCTGCAGGATGGCCGAGTGTGGGATTGCGAGTGCACGCCGTAGGACCCAAGTAGTCCCTGTTTATAGTAGGGCCTCTCGAGTCAGGTAGAGCGAGGGACAAATGACACGATGCAGGCCTGTGCCTGGTTCGTCTCCAACGACAGTTTAGTTTTAAGGGTGTGAATGAGTAAGAGAGAGAGAGGAATAATGAAGTCGGGGGTAGAAGGACTGCTTTACGGAAAGGCAGAGTTAGTGTAGTTTACCCAGCGAAAGCAGACAGTTGTAGACATCGAAACGTAGAGTAGTCGCGTAGATAAGCTATTTTTAGTATAGTTGTACTTTTAAATAAATAGATTTTAAACACGTACGGTATATTAGCAAAAACTTCCAATCCCCACAATAACCACGTGTTTAGCAGATGCCACTTAAACACGGAAAAAGGTCCGGTCTTGCCAGAGGAAAAATAATGAGTGTTTGTTGCTAGTTTTATTACTCGGTGCTAAAGCCTGCAGCCCACCCTCGACGTTCCCTCGTTCGATATTTGAAAAAATTTTACAGGGCCTGTGTACTGTGCCGGCAACCTAATCCAGGCCCTCGAGCTTCGGTGCTCTTTCTCTGCGTTCGTTAGTGAATCAAACAATAGTATTTCTTGACCGATAATTGTTCTGACTCATCCTTCATACTTTTGTGAAGAAAATCCTGCATGTCGTTTATTGCTTTATTAATAGCTAAAGAGGGTAGTGCAGGCAGCTGCGTGACGCGGTCCTAATCCCCGCGGCCGGGCGCGGCCCGCAGTGGACCGGGTCGAAGACTTTAGGAATATTTCACCAAAATATCCACTTTTCGAAATTGACAACTAATCACTTTCCATTGCTTTGTAAAGGTCTACATACCATGATAATTAATGTTTACTAAATGAAACGAATGAACATTTAAAGTTGAGCGGATTCGAAGTACATAGTACGTTAAACTTGGCAAAACTGCTTAGGCTGTTTGCGATGTCCCGATCGTTTCGTTCCATATATTTTCTCTTAGTTTTTTTTGTATGATATAGAGGATCCCTTTCAAATGAGAAATCAGACATGTTTTTAGTAATTACTAATAATATATTTAAAAAATAATACATGGTAAAAGCATGTCATTAGAGAACATACTTTAATAAGGTGCGTGCTTTTTTCGTGGGTGGAGGCATTTCAGAGATTTCAAAGTCACCTTGATTTTTTTGAATGGAAAGGCCTATACTTTCTGTATCATGAATCGATAGATAGATATGTCCTAAATTTAATAGTTAACGAGATATTATCGAAATAATTTTCCATCGTCGAAAAAATGCATTTGATCGGAATTGAGAAAAACAATAGTAAAAATCAATTTGGTAATTATTTACTTTAGTGACTTCCTCACCGATTTTGATGATATTGAAATATGTTGTCAAGGTCATCATTCTAAACAACTTTTTCCTATACATGTTACCGCCGCTCGGTTTTAGTTTCCGAGATATTCGCAAAAAAGTTTCAACATCTCAAAAAGTGATCGGAGTAGGTCTGGCTTAGATTACTCTCTCTCTCTCTCTCTCTCTCTCTCTCTCTCTCTCTCTCTCTCTCTCTCTCTCTCTCTCTCTCTCTCTCTCTCTCTCTCTCTCTCTCTCTCTCTCTCTCTCTCCCCCTCTCCCCCCTCCCCCTCCCCCTCTCCCCCTCTCCCCCTCTCCCCCTCTCCCCCTCTCCCCCTCTCCCCCTCTCCCCTCCCCCTCTACCCCTCTCCCCCTCTCCCCCTCTCCCCCTCTCCCCCCTCTCCCCCTCCCTCTCTCCCTCTCTCCCTCTCTCCCTCTCTCCCTCTCTCCCCCTCCCCCTCCCCCTCCCCCTCCCCCTCTTTTTGAGCGTAAAACCTACAAATTGTCATCATCAGTTTCAAATTTTTTGGTGGGGCCGCGTGTTTGACATGCTTGCCGTACATGTACAATTAAAATAATAATTATTATATAATGCTTCTAGACGACTACGCGAAAGCTAGGAGCAAGGCGAAGACGGCCGAGGACACGAGTGACCTGCAATCGGAGATCGACCAGGCGGGTGTCCACAAAAAAAGAAAAATTGTGCCACCACTATGGGCTTGCAGCACTGACGGCGAATATTCGTCAGATGAAACACTATTGCCTGCTCCCCCAAGCCTGAGGAATAAAACTAAGATTGGTATGTAAATACAAAAAGAAGCACCCTACATATAGAACATTAAGTATTACCGTAATTAGTAAAACTTTTTTCATGAAAATATCAGGGCCGGCGCACAGTGGTCCCAAAGCCCGAAAACGTGGCCAAAACCTAAAAAATTAACTTTCAGGTAGGTAAGTTTTAATTATGGGGTTGGTTATTCTAAGAGTGTTTCTACTTGGGGGTAAACGGCAAGAAGGTCGCATTTTATTACCTGACCAACAATCGCAGTCCGAACTTCGGTTTTATTAGACAGTGCTTTCATACTCTTCCAAGCCTCAGTGCGAATTTTGAGTGTACAGTATACAAATTGTATTGTATCGTATTGATTTTAATTGTGCATTATGAATGCTGTTTGTGAAGATAAGTTGCATAGTTTTTAGTGCCAAATGTTTATTATTAACCGGTAACTATGTATGCAAAAGAGAACGTAAAAGTGAAGGCGTAAATTTTAAAGATGTAGAGTGGAAGTTATATATCATGGAATATCACGCCCTAAAACTTGTTCAAGCATCTACTTTATACTATTATCTTGCAAATGAAACAAAAATGAACTGCAGAATTTGACAGATTTGCTCGTACTACTATTTTTTGTAATGCAGAGTAGGTATTCTGTGAGCTTTGAAAGGGTAATTGAAAACATTCACGTTCCTGGATTAGATTGAAAATTTGTGATGTAATGTTTTCAAGGTCGCTGATTACGAATCTGAACTTAAAATTTCGGAAAACAAAATGGCCGATCCAATCTGGCGGACGGGTATTTGAAAAAATGATTCGATTTCTATAAAAATTGGTAATACGATGTTTTCGGGATCTCTGATTACGATTCTGAACTTAAAATTTCGAAAAACAAAATGGCCGATCCAATATGGCGGACGGGTATTTGAAAAAATGATTCGATTTCTATAAAAATTGGTAATATGATGTTTTCGGGACCTCTGATTACGATTCTGAACTTAAAATTTCGAAAAACAAAATGGCCGATCCAAAATGGCGGACAGGTATTTGAAAGTATGACTCGATTTTTACAAAAATTGGTAATACAGTAAAGTCGCTTTATTTTTCCAATTGCCAGTTCCGAGTTGGAAGAATACCTCACTTTATACAGTGCAAACATAGAGTTTACGACCACCAGGCTCGGACCTTGGATCGGGGACCCTAGGTACCTCGCGTACGGGACCCTTTAGAAATTGTAGATTCCTAAAATATCTAATGACCAACACGGCTTTTTGGTCCGACCTGATGGCCTAAGGGGATGTGAATACGTGCCTCGGACCCTCACGGGTCTTGAGGATGACAATGGCGTGAGGGCCAGGCGTTGCAGTGGTCATAAAATAATAAAATAATTAAACGTTCGACTTTTCGAGACCCTTACCGACCGTAATTTAGAGATTAACGGTAAAACATATAAAAAGAATGCCATGTTTAACGTTCTTGTCGCGAAACCGAACAACGGGAATCCCCTTCTTCCGCCAAACAGGGGATTATTTTTGACATAAACAAACCCCATTCGGAGACCTGCAGAGGAACAGACTCCACCCCCGCACATTCGGAAAAGGCGTTACCTTTTCCGAAAAAGAATATAAATATCAAGACAAGCGAGGTGAGAGTTACTCTTCCCAGTAACTGTTGTGAGGAACTGTGTGCAAGCGAAAAGTGAAAACGGTTTATTTAATTTCAATTCTGTACAATGGATGCTGTTCCTGGAGGTAAGTACAATGTCTCTGACTACTAGTATATCTGAAATAGTTAATGGTTACGGTATATAATAATAGACCTTATTAGAAGACAGAAGAAGAAGAAGATGATGTTTTGACCACGATTTCGCCGTTTGGCCACACTGTGCACCGTGTAGTATGTTTTAAATATAATTAATTATTATAATTTAATTATAAATTATTTTCATTTACTTTCAGGATCCTGTGATAATGATATACGTTTTACAAGGAAACAGGTTTTTGTTATTGTGAAAAATAATTTATATAATAAGTCGAATGTTATACTCGACCATTTCAAAAAACAAGCTTTAGAACAGAATGGGTGTTCTATAGAAATAAATTCTGAAATGAAGGTGGCATTGCAGAAACTATTTCACGCAATGCGAATAAAGTGGCAGAGTGTACACCGAAAAGAGAGCGTCTTTTTTGCAAAATTTGCCAATTGGCTCAATTCTAGTATAGCCTTTCGGGTACCTGCAGCCACTCAAGCTAGAGATAAAGGGGGCCGTCTTTCTACGGAATTCATTACTTCTAGTGAAAGGACAAAACGAAGGAGAACGGAAGAGATACGTTCTAAATTTCCCGTAGAAGAACTGTCCTATGCTACACAGATGAGTTTTCGAGCAGCAGGAAATTTGGATGCATCAAAACTTGTTCTAGATGTATCTCAACATTCATCGAAAGCTACGGAATATATTAAATCTGTGGAATCGAAGAAGGAAAGAACGCTATCCGACGAAGTTGCACTGGCGTATTTTATAGAAAAACATTTTTCTAAAAGTGATTATGTGGACTTAAGGAAACTAGCCAAAGAAAATAATTGTTGTTTGTTTCCTTCATATAAGATTATTTTAGATTGCAAAAAGAAATGTAATCCTCCCGCAACGGATATCACTGTTCGTGAAGATACTGCGGAAGTGAAATTGCAAGGCCTGTTAGACCATTCTGTCAAAAGAATATTATTATTACAAAGTACCGTAATTAACAGTTTGGCAGAGGAAAATTTGCGTATGACCCTCATATGCAAATGGGGATGCGATGGAAGCTCCGGACAAGGATTGTACAAGCAAGCTTTTGCAGATGAAGACAAATCAGATTCGGATATTTTCTTATCTTCGCTTGTTCCATTGGAGCTTTTGTGTAAAGATGGAAGTATTGTCTGGAAGAATCCAAGACCTTCATCCCCCCGTTACTGTAGGCCTATAAGGATTCAGTTTCTCCATGAAACTGCGAATGCTACAGTGTCCGAAATTTCATACGTGGAAAATCAAATAAAAGATCTCAAACTTTTTAAAATTGTGGTAGAAGGTAAGGAAGTTTTCGTTAGGTACGATTTACATCTAACAATGATAGATGGTAAAGTGTGTAATGCAATCACACACACAAAATCTGCACAACGTTGCTTTTTATGCGAAGCAACGTCCAAGGAATTTAATAATATAGATATGGTCTTAAATAAAAATATAAATGAAGACCATGTACGATTTGGACCACTTGTCCTACAAAGTTACAATTAAAAAGTGGCAAGTACGCAGCAACAGCAAAGAGAAACAAGAAATGGATCAACGAAAGCAGTTAATTCAACGAGGTCTTCGTAGAGAATTAGGACTAATTGTAGATCGTCCAAAACCAGGATTCGGCAGCACAAACGACGGTAATACGGCTCGGAAATTTTTTGAAAACTACAAAATATCGTCACACATAACCGGAGTTGATGAAATATTGGTCAAACGGTTTTATATAATACTGCAGGTTATTTCAAGTGGGCATGAAATAGAAACCGAAAAATTTCACGAATATGCAGTAAATACTGCAAGACTCTTTGTGAACCTTTATCCGTGGTATTATATGCCCACATCAGTTCACAAATTATTAATACACGGATCGCAAATTATAAAATCAGCGATTATTCCTATAGGGCAAATGTCCGAAGATGCTCAAGAGTCGCTAAATAAATTCGTTAAGCGATTTCGAGAAAATTTATCTCGAAAATATTCTCGAGTTAAAACGATGGAGGATGTGTTTAATCGTCTTCTGCTACACTCCGACCCATTTTTATCTGGCATAACAAAATTGCCGCAAAAGAAGATGAGATGCCTATCTGCAGAAGCAATTGAATTATTAGCAACGCCAACAATAAATATGGATACAAACAGAGAAGAAATACCTGAAGCGTCCAGTGAAGATGTTGAATCTGCCGATGACGACAGTAACGAAAATTGAAATTACTTTAACTGATATCATTACTAGATTGATTCAATAAATGCAATTTAATGATACGTGAGTTAAAGTTTTATTTACCAATGCCTCATTCCTCCATTACAAATATTGCCATATTTTAATCAACCTTCCTGTTCCATCAAATTTTTCAATTCAAATTCGTAATCAGAGATCCCGAAAACATCGTATTACCAATTTTTATAGAAATCGAATCATTTTTTCAAATACCCGTCCGCCATATTGGATCGGCCATTTTGTTTTGCGAAATTCCAAGTTCAGATTCGTAATCAGCGACCTTGAAAACATTACATCACAAATTTTCAATTTAATCCAGGAACGTCTTGAGGTTTTGGCCACGTTTTCGGGCTTTGGGACCACTGTGCGGCGTGACCGTTTGCGGGGCCGGGTTCAAAAATTTTGCGGGGCCTGAATACACATTCAAATCCTATACATAAATTTCACAATAAGGAATTATTTATTATAAGTACAAAGTATGTTACATATATTTTTTGTAAAATGAATATTAAATAATTTTTCTCGCTTTTTTCGCCGCAAATTCTGTGATGACGTCATCAAAAGTGATGGAATTTGCTATTTCGCTTTCTATTGAAAGAATAGCCAGAGATGTAAATCGTTCTTGGCTTATTGACGATCGCAGATAATTTTTGATTAGTTTCAACCGCGAGAAACTACGTTCAGCTGAAGCCACGGTTACTGGCGTAGTTAATGTTATCTGTAAGGCAATTAATAAATTTGGGTATGCTTCCGAAAGGTTGTTTTTTACAATGTATTTCATCGCATCTAGAGCCGAATAATTGGCTTGCATTATCGACCGGAACATCTTAAGCTCTTCAAACATTTCAGTTCCGTCGAGATCTCCTTCCAAATGTAAGTGAAGATCTTGACAACATTTTAATAAATATACGTCATCTAAATTCGCAATCTCATTCAAATATAGAAAACCAAAAATATTCTGGTGATTTGCATACAATTCAAATCTACTTTTAAATGACACTAACGCAGAATCTATTATTTTTAAAAAGTAATGTATACGGAAGTATTCTTCGTCGCTAATCGTCGACGATTCATCGTGTCCTTCGTAATCAAATAATTTCCGTTTTCCGCGCCTGTATGATGACTTGAAATCTGGCGCTATGTTTATTTCCTTTGCAACTTCATTTGCTGCGATCATGGCTTTGCTGAATCCTGCATTTCTGTATTCCGCAAAGAATACGTTCAGACCTTTTAGATGCTTTGTGGCCAAATCTATTTGCATCTTTTGATTTTGCAATACTTTGCTGACGATATTAATTTTTGATAATATTTCGTACCAAATGATGAGACTGATAATAAATTCAAATTCATTTATCTTTCGCACTGTAGACAAAATCTCAATTTTTATTTTATTGTCAGGTGCGTTGTTGGCAATTTCGTTCAAGGCATTTCGAAATTGGAGAACTTGAAAGCGAACAGCCTTTACACTATCAAGACGGCATTCCCACCTAGTTGCTGATAATGGTTTAGGTGTAATTTTTACATGTTTTTTTAAAACATCCCAACGCGATGTTGATGCTGCAAATATCGTATAAATCTTTTGTAAAACGCCAAAAAAATTTAGTGCTTGGGTTGATGATTTTGCTATATCTCCCACTAACAAATTCAAGTTGTGACTACCGCATGGTACATAAAACGCTTTATGATTTTCACGTAATATATTTGCTTGTAGTCCCTGATATATTCCCTTCATATTGGCACCGTTATCATATCCTTGTCCGCGACAGTCAGATATTTTTATTCCCAACTGATCCAGAATAAGCATGATTGTCTCGGATAGTCCTTTTCCTGTTGTATTGTGAACTGTTTCAAATTTGATAAAACGTTCTTTGATTTCAACGTCATCGTTTGTTATATTCACATAACGAAGGACAACCGATAGTTGCTCTTGATGGCTCACATCTGGTGTACAATCTGTTACGAGCCAGGGCCGTGAAGTAGCACGAGTGGCCGGCGAGGTGTTATTACTCTTGGATTAAGGTTTTAAGAGTGCAGACGAACCTGATGCGTAACCATGGTGCTGCTAGGTAGCGGACGAACCTGACGCGATAATCAGGGAGCCGCCTAGGATAGTTAAGAGTGCAGACGAACCTGATGCGTAACCAGGGTGCTGCTAAGGTGACGGACGAACCTGATGCGATAATCAGGGAGCCGCCAAGGATAGTTAAGTGTGCAGACGAACCTGATGCGTAACCAGGGTGCTGCTAAGGTGACGGACGAACCTGATGCGATAATCAGGGAGCCGCCAAGGATAGTGGGTGATTCTTGTGTTGGATAAGAGTGCAGACGAACCTGATGCGTAACCAGGGTGCTGCTAGGTAGCGGACGAACCTGATGCGATAATCAGGGAGCCGCCAAGGATAGTTAGTGGGCCTCGTAACTAGTATAATTTAATTGATACAATCCGAGCGGTAAGATTGTATCGTGTGGGAACGTTCAATTACTAGATTAGGATTTTGGTCAATAATTAAGGGTTTAAGAAAGTTGCACGATTTACCAAACAACACAAATATATTCTAATAAAGAATGTGGTATGTACAATTGGTGTCGCGATTGAATTGAAGTAGAAGTATATATTTAATATTATTACCTAAGATGCTCGGTTTTGACGCACTGGCAATGCGGGGGTCTCGAAGTCAACTTAAGAAGAGCCTAATAGATTTAATACCGGACTAGCGGAATCTATACGGTTATATTTGATCGAAGGGGAACTTTAGCCCGATCTCACTGGAAGTGACTTTACGAGATGCAGCACGACGTGACACGGTTTGAGTCTACGAGAGTACTAGCCCACGAGAGTAAAGACGCAAGGGTTTATATATCCCTAGAATGAATGGAACACATTGTTCATTATCTGTATCACTTAGGGCCAGACTCTCGTTTTTTGTCACTTTCAATTAAATCGGGTCCGAACTCGGTCTTCGTTAAAAAGGGGTTAACTATGATATGAAAAGGTTATCTAGGGCGCTTCCTTCCAGAGACGATCCTGAACAGATTCCTATGAAGAATTTAATAGGGAACTGTTCTCTATCCGTCACAAATCCAATAAAATGGAATAGTATTTTGCTCTCTTTATTGCATCGATAATTACTCTTTGTACTTTATTTGCCATTGCACTTATTAATTTGTTTTGAATTGAATGAGATAAATAATGATGCCCTTTTATGGCTGTTTTGATTAAATGGACATTTAGAACAGAATCAAATTTTGCAATTAACTGTATTAAACCCAAAAAATTACCATTGTGCGGTGTGTACAATGTATCGGAACTTCCACGGAAAGCTAAATTATGTTGCGCCAAATATAAAATAATTGCAGTTATTCTTTGGAAAACTTGTTCGCATCGTGCCGTTTCAAGTTTTAAAAGTTCTTCAAACTCTTTATCAATTACATTGCCAGTGCGAAGATTTTGTTCAGTCTGAAGCCACTTGTTTATAGCTTGTAAATGCATCGCAGATCGTTCGTGCATTTTGATTCGCTGTGTTAAATGAGACCAATCGCAAAATCCAAGTGCCCCCAATGAAACATCAGATGTTGAAAATAATTTACAAGCGAAACAGTACACCTTATCTTCAGGTTTAGAATAAATTAGCCATCTCCGTGCTATCCTTTGCCCATTCGCCAGTATTCTTGTAAAATATGTTGCAGAAAAACTCCTTTTATTTTCGTTCTTAGGGAAGTTAAAATGATTTACTTGTACAGGACCATGCCGAATTATTAAATTTACTGTTTGTTGTGTTCTTTCAATTGGCCACATGCTAGGATCTTCAATGTCGAAATTCCTATTTTCTACTGTTTGTACTTCATTTTCCATGTCTTCAATTTCTTTTTCTCGATGAGTTTCACAATCGCTCGTTTTCCTATTGTCTTCATTTTCGTCCATTTCAGTTTCATTGGTGTCTTTTTGTTTTTCCTTCACGGGTGTATTTAATTGTTGCTTTCCCTCTTCCAAAGGGATCTGATACATTACCGAATCTTCTTCACCTTCGTTTGGTTGTCTTGAATGACCAGTACTTTGAATTACGTATTTCATAATATTGTTTGCTTGCTGCTTGATATAATCATCTCGCTGCTTTTTCCTCTTTAGTTTTTCAGCCCCACTTATGTATTTCCTTCCACGATCTCTATCTCTGCTAGCCATAACGTTTCTTAAAAAAAACATATTTCTATATATAAAAGTTTATGTCTGTTACAAAAATGAATAAAACTACATGCCAAAAAAGAACAATTACAGCAAGATAGGATAAACTACATATTTCAATAGTTTGTACGTAGTTAAAACATTTCTATTTTATTACTTACTTTATCGAAATTTTCACAGTTGGGGCGAAATTAATTAATAATAACGAATTTGAATTCTCTACTAGTTGTATGTTTCGGATTTTATTTGTATCAGCGCGATACGTCTTTTCGACGCAATTTCAGTTAGGGTTGATTTTAAGTTAAAAGAGGAAAGATAATTGAAAAAAATACTTACCAGAAATCAAACGTTTTCAAAATGTATAACAGCAGGTGAGAAATAAAAATGTATATAACACGGATTATACCACAATATTACTTTCAAAAATATTCGTCGTCTTAAGCTCACGGAGACGCGGACGTAACGATCAGAGTCCTCGCTACGCGTCGAGAGATTGAATAACACCCAACGTCGGAAACGGTAGCAATGGGATAGCCTGATGCGTCTTTGTTTAAAACGAATGAAACGCGATTTAAGATTTGGACAACGAACCGCAAGATGGCAATTGTCTTCAAAAAACAGAGACAAAAAATCTGAGACTCGAATATTCAATATAGTATACAGAGGGTCCTGCAAAATGTCTGATGAGTTTTTGTAGACCGCGGGGCCCTACAAAACGCGGGGCCGGGTTCCGCGAACGCGCTGAACCCGCCTCGCGCCGGCCCTGGAAAATATATTTCATTTTGAGTCACTGGCATCAGCCAGGAAGTCGGTGATGATGATTTAACATCCCAATCGTTATTGGGCATAAGAAGCAGTTCAAAAAGGAGGCGAGAGACAGGGGAACCAAGTTTTGATTTTCTCAGACACCCTGCTCGGCCGCAAACAAGCCTGGGGAATAAAACTAAGATCGGTATGTAAATACAAAAAGAAGCACCCTACATATAGAACATTAAGTATTACCGTAATTAGTAAATCTTTTTTCATGAAAATATATTTCATTTTCAGTCACTGACATCAGCCAGGAAGTCGGCCCAACACTGCGAACACTGTCGGAGCAAAATCATCTGTTAAGGGCACTGATGACGGAGGTTTTGGGAAAGATGGAACAAATGCAACAAGATATAACCAAATTAACGGCGTCAGCACAGTCAGCAGCGACTTCATCCAGGCAAACTTCATTTTTTACGTGGTATCCAGAATTAATATTTCCTATGAAGACCGAACAGGAAATGGACTTCTTAGAAATGAAGTTGCAAGCGAAGGAAACATTCGATGCAGCAAGTAATTAAAATTTATTGCTGTAATAAATACACTTAAAATATCTGACATATATTTATCTTTCATTTAGTTAACAGCAGAGATGGGCAACAATTTTATGTAAATTGTTGGAAGGTACTGAACGACACGATAGCGACCAGAAGAATCAGTGTTTATTGTATATAAAATATATATTGTATAAAACTATAATAACGAAGTGTATATATTTAAAGTATTAATAACTATGCTTTTACGACACGTGTTAGCTCTGCTAGTTCTATGAGACGACTGAGCTCGGCCCGGCTCGGCACCGCTCGGGCTGCTTCGGCATCCCTCTCGTATTCTCATACAGAGATTACTCTTTTAACACGACCTCTTAATCTCTGAGATCAGAAACATTAATCACAGATAGTTTTAGTAACTTGAAAAAAATTGATAATGCGGAGTAAACTAAATAATCTATCTTTGGTACTATTAGTCTTTGATTCTCAGTTTTTCTCTTTTGCTTTTTCTGTTATAAGCTTATGAACTACGGCTTACAATATTTTTCTGCTTTGAAGTTCGTTATTTCGTCGACGAGTTTTTTAAATTTTGTTCGGGACCCGGGACGAATATTTGAGGAGTGGACTGTATTGGGAAATCGAAAGGATCGGGTGCGGAACACAGAAGGGAGTTCGGATCGGGAAATCGTGTGGGAAGCGTGAGGAAACGGCGGTTAAAGAACGGCGTTGAAAAACCGGTACACGTTGACGATGAAATTATGGATTTATTGCGTTTAATCGCGTAAACGAAAAAGGGCGCGCGATCAAGGCGAACGAGAGGTCGATCTTGAGCGGCAAGACGAAAAGTAGTGACAATACACTGGGCGCGATATAAAGCGTGCTAAACGTTAGGATGGTAGAACGAGTCTGATCGGCGAGGACGTGAGAGCGATTAACGGTCGTTCTTTATTGCTCACGTGATCACGCATCGCGAGCGCGTTACCGGGAATCGCCAAAACCACGGCTCCGCTTACCGCTAATTGGCAGGCGCGACAATCATTAGTACGGGTAACGCGGGAGGGCTAACAAAGGCCGTGTCGCTCGTCCTCGACATCTTAAAACTAACTTAATTTTTACGCTTAATCCTAAACAAATTTAAATCAACGGCTTCGTTAACGCGTCCGCTAGTTGCTCGTTTGATGGACAATACGTGATCGTTATATTTTTCTCTTTTACTTTTTCGCTTATAAATTTATATCTGACGTCGATATGCTTACTGTGCTTATTCAACGTTCCGTTTTTCATTATGTGCATTGCACTTTGATTGTCCATCAAAAGATCAATCTTTGGTCTTGTGTCCGTCAGTTCATCTATCAGTTCCTGTATGTATAGTAGTTCCTTCACGCAGTCAGCTGTGGCGATGATTTCAGCTTCGGTGGAGGAGAGGGCTACCACAGGCTGTTGTCTCGAACACCAGTTAATTAAATTATTTCCTAGGTATATCAGGTACCCCGTGGTGCTTCTCCTGGTCTTCGTATCTCCTGCGTAATCTGCATCGCTGAATCCTATCAGCTGATTGGAATTACTTTTGCTCTGGAAAATTAAGCCGTTATTAGTTGTTCCTACAAGATACTGAAAAGTAGGTCCGGATTCTCAATAATCTCCTTTTGTTCTTTTCTTAACAATATATATTTAACATACTATAATACAAGGTTTTTCTCTAAGTTCTGTAGATCTCTCAACACACGTGTTCTTCCGTCGCTGTTTCATTTTCGTCTCTTCTCCATCATTCACACACTCTCGCTTCCGCCAGTGTTTCACAGACACTCCCATAGATGGCACACGACACACAGCCCGCGAAATATAAATGTAATATATTTAACACGCCTCCTTACATTTATATTAAACTTAACATATTTCTGAATTTTTCGAATTTTTCTTTACATAAAGACTTAGTACAAATATCCGCAATATTTTCTTCAGAATTAACTTTGACAATATCGATAATACCCTCTTTATAACTATCATTCACGAAGTGATAGTGTGTTTCTATGTATTTGGAATTTTTGGTAAAGTTTCCATATTTTGCGATACTTATTGCTCCTGAATTGTCTTCATATATTTGAATAGGTTTTTCAAATTTTATATTAAATATTTCTAAAATTTCTAGTACAACTCTTATCTCGCTTACTGCTTCTGATAAAGCTACATATTCTGCGAAGGTTGAGGCCTTCGTCACACTGTTTTGCTTCTTACTTTTCCAATGAATTATATTTCCAAATAATCTTATAACATATCCAGATGTTGACTTTCTGTCTACGATATCGCCTGCCCAATCGGCATCTACATAACAATCCAATATTGCAACTTTAACATTTTTCTTAAACGTTAGTTTCAAATCTCTCGTTAGGTATAAATATTTCATAATTCTCAATGCATATTTGTAATGACTTTCATTATAACAATTCTGAAATCTGCTTAAATAATTCACACTGAAACTTATATCCGGTCTAGTTGCTGAACTAATGTACAAAAGAGCCCCAATCAGATTTCTATAACCGATATCATTTCTTACTATTTTCGCTTGTTCTAATTTCAAATTAGTTTCCATCGGTGTATTATACAGCTTACTATTTTCGATCTTATATTTTCTTGCTAAAGATTCAATGTAATTTTTCTGGCTCAATGTCATAATATTTTCATTATTATTATAATCAATATTTATTCCAAGGTAACTTTTTATTTTGCCCATATCTTTCATCTGGAATCTTTTTGACAATTTACTCTTTATAATATTAATTTTCTTTTTGTTTTTACAGCATATTAACAAATCGTCGACAAATAATATCAAATAAACTATATCCTCTTTATCAATTAAAACATATAGACAATAATCGTTTTTGCTTCGCTTGAATCCTAAGCTACTTACAAACTTATCAAAGCAATATGTTGCGGATAGAATTAAGAGCGTTCGTTATTTGTAGCGAGAAGGTGGCAATATTGAAGTTTTGCGAGACTATTGTAAGAAATATCGTAAATTGTATGAATATTGTGATTCCCTAAGAAATTTATGTAAAAACGGCAAGGCTGGTTCGGGAGAAAAGGTTGTTATTATTGGAATAATAATGCGGGCCAACTCTTAACGGTGTTAAACTGGGCGAGTCCAAGGGAAGACAAAAGGTCTCCCTAAGCCGCGCCGGACCACAGGGCTAGGTACCTGACTTTATGATCGTCACATGGTGCGAGGGAATACACAAGGTAATCCTCTAGACCACTATGCACCGCAGGGCTAGGTACCTGACATTATGACGGTCACATAGTGCAAGGGAAGACACAAGGTCATCCCAGAGCTGGCTGGGGAGAGAGCTCAGCATATTACCGGGACGAGGGCCTGCACGACATTCATTCTTTCTCGAACCAGTGCTCGGTCGTGATCGTACTTTAAATAAACTAAAGAAACTACCCTCACACTTTACATTTTGGTGCCGAAACCCGGGACATTTCGCCGGTTTAGAAGTAAAGTTCAGGGGTAGTTGGAGCTGTAGTACGAGTGTCGTGCGCGCGATAAGTCGTGTAAAAGTGAGACTATGGCGCCTGGTAGAAAACGGCGTTCGCAGGCCATGCAAGCCGGAGATGAAGTTCCGGAGATAAAAAGATCCTGTGTCGCGACGCGGGCGATGACAACGCAATGTGATGCACAACAAGCCGTCGCATCTACTTCCCGAGCCCGCCCAACGGATCAAGAGGAAGGGGGCACGTCACCAAGAAGTCCGAGGGCGTTGTCCGAGGAGGGCAGACAAGAGCGACTAGGCGACAGGATGTCACGAGCGTCAGCCACCGAACAACCCAGGGCAGCAGACGCCATCGAGGAAGACGATCGTGAGGCACCCATACCAAGAAGTGGACCAAATTTGTTAAATGTTCCTTCGGTTACAGCGAATTCTCGAGGCGATGCTAATGCGACCGAGCGTTTAGCTGATGCGATTACTAATGCGTTCCGCGCGGCAAGGGAAGCGTCATTGGGGGAAGGAAATTCACGTCTACTGCATCGTCTGACCACCGCGAAAAGGCTACCTAAGTTTTCGGGTGACCCGGTTGAGTGGTTGAACTTTAAAGAAGCGTATCAGTTGTCGGCAGAACTTGGCGGGTACTCAGGTCGGGAAAACGTCGCGCGATTATTCGAGGCGCTTCAAGGTGAAGCGCGCGCGAGCGTGAGTGCGCTATTGGCGACGGGTAGCGATGCGGATATGATTATGCAGACGCTAGAATTGCAGTTCGGAAATAAACATACGATCGCCAGAAAAATATCTAAAGACATAAAGGGATTGCCCCACCTGGAGTACGGGAAGGGAAATGTAGGTCAATTTGCGGCTAAATTTCGAAATTGTGTCAGCGCGTTGAAGGCCCTCGATCTCGTTGGGTATTTGCATAGTCCAGAATTGATCAAAGCTGTCGCGAACAAGCTACCGTCTGCGTTGAAGTACGCGTTCAACAGATACGCAGCAGAAGCTGGCGCAGAGAAATCCATGATGGAAAAACTTTCAGATTTCGTTTACAAGGAGGCCGAGTTGGCCGCGGCGACAAGCATTTTCGAAATAGAGGCGCCGTCTACTTCCCGTGCGGGTGGCCCGAGGGGCCACACAGAACAATCACGCGCGCGACCGGGGGCCGTCTATTCGGTTTCACTTGATTCACGGTCGGCCGAGCCAGGGTACGAACGGTGCAGGGTGAGTTTGTTAGACCGACACGAAAATTGATTAAATTGACGAGCGAAGAAGAAAGCCCGATTCGGGAAACAACGATCGAGATGGAAAACGCAGAATAAAATTGTTTAGTTAAGTATTATTTCGAACGAAACGTTAACAACGAAGTATAGATAAGAAAAATGCTGAAAAATTATGTTTGTTATTGTAATAGTAGTAATAGGAAACCGACGTTCAAAAAAAAAAAAAAAAGAAAAAAGAAAAAAAAATTTATTGTTAGTTAATCCTATCCGTTTAAGTTTGCGTTAAATTAAATAAATGAAATTGTTTAATTGGTGGGGGAGGATGTTGCGGATAGAATTAAGAGCGTTCGTTATTTGTAGCGAGAAGGTGGCAATATTGAAGTTTTGCGAGACTATTGTAAGAAATATCGTAAATTGTATGAATATTGTGATTCCCTAAGAAATTTATGTAAAAACGGCAAGGCTGGTTCGGGAGAAAAGGTTGTTATTATTGGAATAATAATGCGGGCCAACTCTTAACGGTGTTAAACTGGGCGAGTCCAAGGGAAGACAAAAGGTCTCCCTAAGCCGCGCCGGACCACAGGGCTAGGTACCTGACTTTATGATCGTCACATGGTGCGAGGGAATACACAAGGTAATCCTCTAGACCACTATGCACCGCAGGGCTAGGTACCTGACATTATGACGGTCACATAGTGCAAGGGAAGACACAAGGTCATCCCAGAGCTGGCTGGGGAGAGAGCTCAGCATATTACCGGGACGAGGGCCTGCACGACATTCATTCTTTCTCGAACCAGTGCTCGGTCGTGATCGTACTTTAAATAAACTAAAGAAACTACCCTCACACTTTACACAATTGTACCACGCTCTCGGGCTTTCTCTCAAACCATACAACGCTTTAAGTAATTTACAGACTTTATTTGTTCCGTCCTCGTAACCCCTGGGTTGTTTAACATAAATTTCTGAATACACTTTGCCATTGAGGAACGCTGTTTCTACATCCATTTGTTCTATATTTAATCCCTCTTGACAACAATATGAAAGTAAGATTTTTAACGTTTGCATTTTTGCGACTGGAGAGTAAATATCTTCCACTATTTCTTTCTGCTGAAAACCCCTGACTACCAATCTAGCCTTAAATTTAACATCAGATTTTTTTGTAAAAACCCATTTGACATCTAATACCTTTTTATTTTCTGGCCATTCAACTACTTCCCAGGTTACATTTTTATTTAAACACTTAATTTCTCTATCCATAGCCTCTTTCCAAAATACAGACTCATTATTATTTATTGCTTCCTCAAAATTATTTGGTGTATCAGCGCTACAATAGTTTACGTAAATAAAATTATTATAAACAAAATCTTTATCATTGTATCGTTCAGGAAGTTTTCTACTCCTATCTGACCTACGCAGTTCTTGATGTTCATTATTTTCTCTAATTTCTGGCGGATCCTCATATTCTGAGTCGCTACTTGACTCCGGATTATTTTTTGAATTAATATCTTCTATTTCAGATTCATTTTGATCATCATCCTCCTTAAATCCAATACAATTTACATCCTCCTCAACTATATCAACGTGTCTAGCAATGACTATTTTATTATCTAATAATACTCGATATCCTACTTCAGTATAACCCAATAAAATTCCTAACTTAGCTTTTTGATCCCATTTTGAATCTCTTTTCTGTTCAGGTACTCGTACGAAAATTCTGCTTCCGTATAAACGTAAATGTTTCACACTAGGCTTTCTACCAAAAAATATTTCATAGGGCGTTTTCCTATCAAAAGTATTAGCCAATGTTCTATTTTTCAGGTACGCGGCTGCACATACGATTTCTGGCCAAAACCGTCTATCCACTTTTGCCTCAGCTAATAAGCATCTAGCCATATCCATTATTGTGCGGTTAAACCTTTCCGCTGTTCCATTAAGCTCATGAACGTAAGGTGGACAGGCATCCATTTGAATTCCCTTTTCTCTCATCAATTCATGCATATTTCTATTTATATACTCCCTTCCATTGTCACACCTTAATTTCTTTATAGTTTTACCTGTGAAATTTTCCACTTCGTTTATGTAGTTAACAAAGCAACCATGCACTTCAGCTTTTGATTTAATTGTAAAAACTTTGGCTAATTTACTGTAGTCGTCCACAAAAGTTAGAAAATATTTCTCTCCATTTAAACCTTCTGTTGTATGTGGCCCATTTAAATCCGTATGTACTATTTCTAAAATATTTTTGGCTCTAGTTCTATTATTCTCAAAAGGGATATTATGCATTTTATTTTCAATGCAAATTCTACATTTCATATATTCAGACCCTATATCATTTGGTATTCCATCCAATAGTTGACCTTTACATAAAGTATTCAAGTATTTAAAGTTTATATGGCCCAGAGTACGATGCCACTTTTCTTTGGTGGTCATTGAACTTGTTACATTTACGCATTTCTCAGAATAATTTAATTCACTTTGCATTTTATATAAACTACCTTCTTTCCACGCTATAGCAATCAATCTATTATTTTTATTATAAATTTTTGATGTATCATTTTCAGACACAATTTTATTATTATCAGTTATTTTTGCAAAACTTACGAGATTTGATTCCATTTCTTTCACATAAAAAACGTTAACCATCATTATTTCTTCTTTTTTTCCATATACTTGAAAATAACTAATTACGTTTCCTATTTTTGTCGCTTTAAGTATTCTTTCAACTGTATAAATTTACTATAATATTTATCGTCGTTAACAATATGGTCTGTACATCCACTATCTAGCAACCAATTTATTTGTACCCTATTCTTAACCTCTAAATTTAACGAAGTGCACTCGACCGTTGTACAAAATGTGCTTACGCTCCTATTTTGAAAGTTTCCATCTTGCCCGTGTCGACGTTCGCTGCCGCTGCCACCGCGGCTGTTGCCTTGCTGCTGGTATCCCCCTCTATAGCCGCCTCCTCTACCGCGACTCTGCTGGTGTGCGCCTCCTCGGCCACGTGTTTGACTCTGGCCGGATTGACCACGATTCCATGAATCACCGTTCCTCGACCAACAATCCCTCATTATATGCCCCGTTTTTCCGCATTTGTGGCAGGTTATGTCCTTTCGTCCTCCTCCGCTTTTTGTTTGACTTACAAAAGCATTCGATCTCACTTTTTCACTATCTTCTTTATTTTTTAGTTCTGACATTTTGATCTTATTTTTCACGTATTCTACCGTTCTGTCTTCCGGTTTCATAGCATCAATTAGATCTCCTATATGACTATAAGATGCTGGTAGCGTGTTTAACATATAGTTGAGTTTTTCTTTTTCCGTTACATTGGCACCTGAACTTTTCAATTCATTTACGTTTTTTTCAAAGTCGCTAAAGAAATTTGCTGAATCACTATAATCATTCAACCGTAATTTTTCTAGTTTATTTCGGAACACGATCTGTAGTGCCGTCGATTCCCTTAAATATAGTTCGTCGAACTTTTGCACTATTTTATACGCAGTTTCCTTATCGCCTATGAATTCCAATTGTCTGTTAGAGATCGCACTATATATGTAGTTTATCGCGCTTATGTTCTTATCATCCCACTCTTCTGTATCTTGACCCGTTTTCGCTCTTTCCAAAACTTCATCACATTTCTTCATTTTACAAAACATCTTTATTCGCTTTTTCCACGATGCATAGTCTTCTCCGTCGAAGACCGGTATGGTCACCTCTGACATTTTGTTCGCCATTCTATTCATTGTTCACTTATTTACGAGCACTTTTCTTTCAAATTCTACCTTGTATTTTCAACCACGGACCTCTGCTACCATGAAAAGTAGGTCCGGATTCTCAATAATCTCCTTTTGTTCTTTTCTTAACAATATATATTTAACATACTATAATACAAGGTTTTTCTCTAAGTTCTGTAGATCTCTCAACACACGTGTTCTTCCGTCGCTGTTTCATTTTCGTCTCTTCTCCATCATTCACACACTCTCGCTTCCGCCAGTGTTTCACAGACACTCCCATAGATGGCACACGACACACAGCCCGCGAAATATAAATGTAATATATTTAACAGATACCTTAAAATAGATTTTACGCTGTTTATATTGTCCTTGGTGGGGTTTTCCACAGCTCTACTGTTTATATTTACGGCGTAGGCTATATCTGGTCTTGTTTTGCTGCTCAAATAGATAAGACTTCCTGTTGCTTCTCTATATGGAAAAACTTTTTCGGCGCTTTCCTGTTCTATTTTTGTTTCGTTAGGTTTTTCTTCCATAGGCACATTTTTCTTTTTTGCTTTATTCATGGAAAACTTCTCTAAAATGTTTTGACAATAGGCAGTCTGTTTTAGTGTTATCGAATCAGCCGTCCTCACCACTTCCATTCCTAGAAATGTCCCTAGATTGTCATAGGTTTTAATTTCGAATTCTTTTTTAATACTGTTCAGTAGTAGCTCAATCTTCTCCTTGTTCTTGCTGGCAATCAATCCGTCGTCGACGTATATGGCTAATATTAAACTTCTATCTTGGTTTCTGAATATACATTTTTCAGATGGTGTTTGTACCATCCCCAGATTTTTGAAGGTGTCGGTGAATTTTTTGTTCCACACCATGGGAGCCTGTTTCAACCCATAAAGGGATTTTCTTAATTTACAGACCTTCCCGTTTTTCTCGTATCCTTCCGGAACTTTCATGAAGATTTCCTCCTGTATTTCTCCATGTAAAAATGCAGTTTTTACATCAAAACCGGAAACATGATATTTCTTCTCAGCTATTAGTGACAGGAGAATTCTTATTGCTGCACTGTTCACTACAGGGCTAAATACTTCTTCGAAGTCTATGCCCTCTCTTTGTACACAGCCCCTGATTACAAGTCTTGATTTATGCTGGTTGTCGCTTTTTATTTTGAAGACCCATTCATTGGAAAGTACTCTCCTGTTTGCTGCTACCTCTTGATCTACATAGTTCCAGGTCTGATTGTTCTCGTGTGCCTTTTTTTCTTCTTCGATTGCCTCAATCCATTTCTGTTTATTTGTTCCTGTGATTGCTTCTTTACATGTTAGGAGGGCGAAATCACCGTATTAATCTTCTAATTTTCGGTTCGTCGGGCGATGTTCCTCTGCCTCTTCGTTCTTCTTGTACTACTCTTGATGTTTCCTCTTCGGAGTTTACTTTGTTTTTAGGCGTTACTTGTTCTTCGGTTGTTTCTTGTCCTTCAGTTATTTCTTGTTCTTCAGTTAGTACGTGTGACATGTCGCTTACAACCCAGTGATTTTCATCACTATTTTGTGTTTCTGTTTGTTGTTCTTTTGTGTTGCAGGTGTTTTCTCCAAATGCAACGTCTCTATGTATCGAGATTTTTCTTACTTTTCATCCCATAGTCTATACCCATTCGGGGCATAACCTATCATCGTAAGCTTTTTGCTTCTGTCATCAAGTTTTTTTAATGTTCCGAGTATTTTCGCATGAGCTGTGCAACCAAACAATCTTAAGTTCGCCAGGTCAGGCTTTTTCCCTGTCCAGCACTCATGCGGTGTTTTATCAAGACCGCTGGTAGGACTCCTATTTAAAAGATATGCAGCTGTTCTTACAGCTTCACCCCACATAGACTTCGATAAGTCCGATTCTGCTATCAGCGCTCTTGCTCTCTCCATCAGTGTTCTGTTTAGTCTCTCGGCTTTGCCGTTTAACTGTGGTGTATATGGTACCGTTGAGTCAATTATTATTCCTTTCGTCTTACACCAGTTCTTGAGATCGTTGTTTATGTACTCCTTTCCGTTGTCACAACGAAGTTTATGCATTTTTAAGTTACATTTCGCCTCAATCATTTGAATGTGACTTTTTGTAGTCTCTGCGGCTTCATCCTTACTCTTTAACAAATACAGAGTACAGTGATGGTTGTAGTCGTCCAGGTAAGTTATAAAATAATTACATCCATCCCATGTGGTTGAATTAATTGGCCTGCAAACGTCGGAATGTAGTATCTCCAAAGGCCGTGTGGTTTTCGCTCTTTCGTTTTCAAAAGGTATCCTACATTGCTTCGCTTTTTGACATAACTCGCAGGCAGACTCGAGAGTGTTCTTTTTTAATTTTGGGAGTTTCATTCCGTCTGACATTTTTTCTAGTTTTACTAGGCTTGTTTTATTTAGGTGTCCAAGCCTTCGATGCCACGTGTTTAACCATGTGTTTTCTGTGACAGCTAGTGCCTCTTCTGTTTTTTTCTCAAGATTTACTATAAACAGCCCATCTTTCTTTTTACCTTTTAGTATTACTTCATTTCCTTTTTTTACCTCTACTTTGTTATTTATAAATGTCACCGTGCCTCCATTTCTTGTTATCTCGTTTACTGAAAGAAGATTTCTTCGGAGGTTAGGTACATACATTACATTCTTTAGTGTGCACTCCTGTGCTTGTATTGCGCCCACTGCACTGGCTTTCATGGAATTATTCTTATTTGCTGCACCGATATCAGCGTTCAGTGGTTTTGAACCATAGAGTAAATTTTGATCCTTTGTTAAATGTGTTGTAGAACCTGAGTCCACCACCCAGTCTTCTGCTAATTCGGCTTTGCAATCTGAAAGAAAAGCTACATCTGATTGCTTTTTGTCCTTACCTGGAGGTTCTTTTTTACTTTTTCTGAAGAAACAATCTGCGGCGACATGATTGTCCTTTTTGCAGATTATGCACTTCATTGTTTCCTTCGCTCTGCACTTGCTAGCTATGTGTCCTGCTTTATTACATTTAAAACATTTCCTCCCATAAGCCTGAAATGCTACTGCTCCCTCCTTGTCCTTTTCTTTCTTCCTGGCTTCTTCGGACAGCAACCTTGACGTCAGATTAGTTAGCGTCTTGTTTTCTTTTGCTGTTGACTCCCAGGCGCTAATGAAGTAGCTGTGTTTTTCTGTTAGAGAAGAAAGTATTTTACTGATTAGCATTCCGTCGTCCAGGTTTTGGCCAAGACTTTTTAGTTTGAACGCTGTGTTTTCTAGTTCACTTATAAATGTTGCCACATCTGTGGTTTTACTGTACGTGAATTTAAAGAAATCACGTAGAAGTGAACACTTTTGTTGCTCTAAATCCCCTTGAAATATGCTTATTAGCTTCTTGTACATTTCATAACTTGTTTTACTGTTTGTTATATGTATTAAACAGGTGTTGGTTATTGTTGTTATTAGTATTCTTTGCGCCTTTGCGTCATTTTGTAACCACTGTCTTCTTCCTTGGAAGTACCCTCCACGTGGCTATACAGGGTGTCCCAAAACGACTGCGTAAGCGGGAAATGGGAGGTTCCTTGGGACATTTGAAGCGACATTTTCCTTAGCAAAAATGTTGTCCGCGGCTTTGTTTAGGAGTTATTAACGAAAAACACGGACCAACCAGAGCGCGCCTAGTCGCTTGGTGGCACGGTCAGCGCGGCGAGCCGGGGGGAGGAGAGTGCTGTCGGTACGCTGCGATGTCGTAAAAACCAACAGTTTCTCGATTATGTCCCGATTTCGATGAGCTTTGGATATGTTGTAAAGACCACGATTCTGAACAACATTTCCCTTTAGACTTTTTGCCTCGCGTCTTTAGTTTATGAGATATTTGTAAAACCAGTACCGAAAGCTAAGGGTTGGTCAGGGTACGGTCAGGTCAACGAACTGTACAGCTGATGGTAGATAGCAGGAATACGACAATCACATGTTTCGGTTTTCCTGCAGATTTGTACGCAGAGTCGATGGGTTACTGTTCGAAAAGGTCGTCCGTTCTTTCACCCAGCAAGAGGTAGAAATGTCAGGTCGGCGTGGCGTTTTAGGGTCCCTATTGTCCTATGCCTCCCTTAAGAAACTTTCTAAAAGAAAGACGGACGACGTTTTCGAACAGTAACCCATCGACTTGCGTACAAATCTGCAGGAAAACCGAAACATGTGATTGTCGTATACCTGCTATCTACCATCAGCTGTACTGTTCGTTGACCTGACCGTACAACCCTTAGCTTTCGGTACTGTCGTACACCTGAAGACATCTGTGCAATTCGTCACCGAATGACCCAGTGACAGTGACACACATTTCGAAGCATTTTCAATTACAAGTTTTTACAAATATCTCGTAAACTAAAGACGCGAGGCAAAAAGTCTAAAGGGAAATGTTGTTCAGAATCGTGGTCTTTACAACATATCCAAAGCTCATCGAAATCGGGACAAATCGAGAAACTGTTGTCTGTTACATCGCGGCGTACCGACAACACTCTCCTCCCCCCGGCTCGCCGCGCTGACCGTGCCACCGAGCGACTAGGCGCGCTCTGGTTGGTCCGTGTTTTTCGTTAATAACTCCTAAACAAAGCCGCGGACGCCATTTTTGCTAAGGAAAATGTCGCTTCAAATGACCCAAGGAACCTCCCGTTTCCCGCTTACGCAGTCGTTTTGGGACACCCTGTATAACCCGTGAGATTTTATCACTATGTCTATTTGAAACTTCCAGAGTTTGAAGTTATCTGTATTTTCTAGCTTCGTTATTAATTTTAATTCTTCCAGAGTGACTGCCATGGTTTTTCCTCTCTTTTCTTTAGTGTCTTACAGTCTTTTTTCGTTTTTACGTTTTTAGTGGCCACGTGTGTTTTCTAACCTATGCGACCTGGGCCCATAACCTGTTGGAAGGTAAGACAGAACGACACGATAGTGATGAGAAGAATTGGTGTTTATTGTATATAAAATATATATTGTATAAAACTATAATAACGAAGTGTATATATTTAAAGTATTAATAACTATGCTTTTACGACACGTGTTAGCTCTGCTAGTTCTATGAGACGACTGAGCTCGGCCCGGCTCGGCACCGCTCGGGCTGCTTCAGCATCCCTCTCGTATTCTCATACAGAGATTACTCTTTTAACATAAATAAATAAAAATTTCGAATAAAGCGGGTTTATTCGTAAAATTATTCGTGGAAAGTCTTCGAATAAATCCGTCGAATAATTTTCTGCAATGTCTGTTCTGTAATGCCCAGTCAGGTATATCGGTATGTAATTCAATTGCAAAACTTGTAATTTTTTCACGGAAGTGGCGCCAGCTAGTTCGTGGCGTTCTTCCGATTAAAATGACAATATTAAGGCGGTAGAATAGTCACGTGACAAAACTAGCAAATAACTAGAATCTTACTAGATTTTGAGTCGAAAAATGTGTGACGGTTACATCCTTCCCGGCGCGAAACTGTCCCCATCCACAAGAACACCGCCAAGCGCCCCGCGAATACCGCGCCCCGCGATACAGCGACGCGCGAGTTCGACTCGCGGCCGCCAGAGGGCCACCGCACGAAACCGGTTTCTCGCGGCTAATTATGTGCACGCTCGCCCATAATTACCGCGAGCAAACCCCAAATCGGGGAGACGAGCCAGGCCGGTATAGTACCGAGTATACCATTGAGGTGAAAGGAACCAAGCAGGCATACAGGCGAGAATCTCCTCTTTTTGGAGTTTGCGAAGGAGAGAGCGTGCCTCCGATCTTCCGATCGAGACCCGATCCTCCGCCCGAACCCGAGTGGTGAAAAACCTACGGGAATCCCGTCCTTCCCCAGTGGCGAAACGCCGAGCGGGAACCTACACCAGACCCGAGTGGTGAAATACCTACGGGAGTCCCTTCCTTCCCCAGTGGCGAAACGCCGAGCGGGAGCCAACCAGGCCCGGGTGGTGAAATACCCACGGGAATCCCCTCCTTCCTCCGTGGCGAAACGCCGAGTAGGAACACCTCCTGCATTTCTCTCCTCTCCGACCGAACACCGTGCGACCGGTACTCCAAGCAAACGGCTATTCCGAGCGACCGCACTTCCGAGCGATCGCTCCACCGAACGAACGCTACACCAAGCGATCTCCGATTGACGCCCGACCAAACCCCGCTACTTTACATTCGCGGTACCAGCAACCTTGGACAGCCGGCTGACACGGCAATCCTTCCATCACACCGGCTCAGCTATTGATTTAACGAGATTATGTTTATATCTAATAATATGAATGTCCAAAGTAGGGGAAAAAATCGAGAATACTGTCACTAAAAGACTTTTTTGACTTATATGATGGGGCACAGCGCGCTGCATCTAACGTTCCTCTTTAGAATGAGCCCTCACCCAGCTCAAAATATGCTCGTATAAGGACAAAAAGCCGCGGATCGCAAACCCATGTTTCGACCCTGTTATGTATTGTCACGTCGTCCAGAATTTGGCCGTCGCTAGGAGGGCGAAAATCCGGACGACACCCCGGGTATTTACAAGCCCGGAGGCCGGGCCGCGTTCGGCCGCACGAGACGCGGTCCACCCGGGACAAAAGTTGTTCGCAGGCACGTCACTTATCGAACCCTTGCCTAGATGTTCGGGCGCCAGGCACGGAAGGTGCCACGCTAAGCGATTACCGCAACCAATGGGTTCGAGAAGCGTTCGGACGCGCCTGCGACAACCGATATTCAATCACGATTTTCCGCGAACGGTCGCAGGGTACTACGCGGGGCGAACACGAGGCGTTCCCCGCGGCGGGAAGGTTTCTCACGTAATAAGACACTCTGAATTTCGGCTAACAAGTCTTTATTATTTGCCGGTTCACAATGGCCGTGCCGGCAACGACCGGCAGCGTTTCTAGGTTAGCCGACGCGTGACGGAAGATCGGTACACGCGCGATTTGCCCTCTTCGGACCCCTTCGAGACGCGTCGAATCCGGCAGCAACGCGGTGGTAGCGTCGGCGTACGCGATACTCGCGTTCTACGCCCGAATTCAGATGGAAAACGCGTTACAGTTAGTTTCTCGTCGGCGTAACAAGTCGCGAAAATACGGCGAGAGCACGTGGCGGCGTCGCACCGTGGAACGAACCGAGGTTGGCGTGAAAACTACAACGACGCGCGGATCCTCACTAAAGAAATAAATAGGGCACGGCCCTCACCAAATAATCTTGGCCCCGCGCGTTCGTTGCCCTACGGTTAGCGCAAATACCGGCAGCCTCGTGGCTGCTTATGGGTTTCGGCGACCCGATCACGAACACGCGTACCGAGCCAACGCGAGGAAAAATCACTAAAACAAGAGGCAATCTGACGAAAGCTTACCCGGCAACGGCAACGCTCGCTAGGCTCGTCCCTCTGATTCCGGCAGCAGATCGCACTAATTACTGTTGACTTATTATACGCGCGACTATTTGCTAGTAGAGCCAACGACGAAGTGATTTTCCCTGCGCGATGACTCGGGAACGCGGAAGCGGAGCGTCCCCCCCTTTCCGCGCTCTTTCCCCGCAGGCGATCCGACCTATCGCGAATAGATTTTCGGCCGGGGCCTAGCCTCGGCGCGACGGTCCCTGGCGATCGGCGATTCCTCGGTTCCCCGGCAGCGGCGTTCGATGATTGGTTGTTTCATCGTGCGGCGATCGACGCGGGCCTATCCGGAAACTGGCCAGGTTTTCCTCCGGACGAGGTGACAGCGAGGCATCGGCGATTCCGTCTACGGCACCGCATGTCCTCCTCTGCATCTCCAGGGTGTTCCTCCTGGGCCGCGTTGATCCCTCGAATTCCGGTGCCGGAGTTTTCGTCGGAGCTGACCGCGTTCCTCTCCTTCGGGGAAACTTTGCTTCAGGTCCTCGCCGGGACCTGACTACGGTCCTGCGAAATCGCGTCGCGCAAATTGGCGCGACGCTCAAAAATATGAGTACTCGCCCATGGGTCTCGCTCGTGCCCAGGGCGAGCGCTCGCTACGGCCCATCTCGCATTTATTCTGCCAGAGGGTGACCCGGTCTTCCGATATCCGGTCTCGGAAGACGTTGGCAAAACTGCCACGTCACAGTATACAGGGTGTCCCAAAAGTACTTCAACTCCGGGAAATGGGAGGTTCCTTGGGTCATTTGAAGCGACATTTTCCTTAACAAAAATGACGTCCGCGGCTTTGTTTAGGAGTTATTAACGAAAAAGACGGACCAACCAGAGCGCGCCTAGTCGCTCGGTGGCACGGTCAGCGCGGCGAGCCGGGGAGAGGAGCGTGTTGTCGGTACGCCGCGATGTTTTAACAAAGAACAGTTTCTCGATTATGTCCTCGGATTTCGATGAGCTTTGGATATGTTGTAAAGACCTTGATTCTGAACAACATTTCCCTTTAGACTTTTTGCCTCGCGTCTTTAGTTTACGAGATATTTGTAAAAACTTAAATCCATTTGCTGCTTCGAAATGTGTGTCACTGTCACTGGGTCATTCGGTGACCCAGTGACGAACTGCACAGATGTCTTCAGGTGTACGACAGTACCGAAAGCCAAGGGTTGAACGGTCAGGTCAACGAACTGTACAGCTGATGGTAGATAGCAGGTATACGACAATCACATGTTTCGGTTTTACTGTAGATTTGTACGCAGAGTCGATGGGTTACTGTTCGAAAACGTCGTCCGTCTTTCTTTTAGAAAGTTTCTTAAGGGAGGCATAGGACAATAGGGACCCTAAAACACTACGCCGACCTGACATTTCTACCTCTTGCTGGGTGAAAGGACGGACGGAAAAATTCCGCACGTGTTGGGTTTAGGCACCTCTTTCTAAGCTGTGCAATCATGCCATAAAAATTTCCGGTGTGCGAGGCAGTTTAGCAGAGACGTCACGGTGGAGGACAAAATTTGTGCCTCGCTTGACCCTGGCGAGGCAGTGAAACCCTAAAATAAAATCGTCCCAACACGTGCGGAATTTTTCCGTTCCCGTACTCTGCGGAGACCTTCGACAAACTGCACGGTTTGAGTTAATGGCACAGCCCCCATGGAGACGGTACATGCACAATGCGGTACATCGCATTTTAAAGGACAACTTGTTGCACCCGTACAAATTTGTGCGGGTGCAACATTTGAACAACCCGGATTACAACCAGCGGGTTGAGTTCTCCAGGTGGCTGTCGGGCGAAGTAGCGGGGAATCCTTCTTTCGCCAGATGCATATTGTGGACGGACGAATCACTCTTCACGAGAGAAGGGTGCTTTAACCGCCACAATATGCATATGTGGAGCGAAGAAAATCCGTTGGCGCTTGGGCAACGCGGAGCACAGGTCCGCTGGAAGGTTAATGTATGGGCCGGCATTTGTGGCGAACACATAATAGGGCCGTACATCCTACCGGATAGGTTGAACAGTACCGGATTTAGATATTTTGTGGAACATGTTCTGCCGGATCTCATGGACGATGTTCCTTATGCGATCCGACAGAACATGTTCTACCAAATGGATGGCGCTCCAGCGCATTACGCCACAGATGTTCGCGCCTATATGGATGAAGCCTTTCGCGACAGGTGGATCGGCCGCGGTGGTCCTGTCGCGTGGCCACCACGGTCACCTGATCTCAATCCGCTGGATTTCTATCTGTGGGGCTACCTGAAGGTAATTTCAATTTTGCTGGTATTTTTTAATCATTATTAAATACGTACTTACTTAATTTTGTGTTCGTTTTATAAAAATTATTTCAGAATGAGGTGTACCGTGAGCCGCTGACCACAGCGGATGAGATGGTGGCACGCCTCCACGGTGCCATTGAAAATATTCGGCCGGATACCCTCCAACGAGTAGAAACTCAAATGTTAAGGAGAGCGGAGCTATGCGTGGCAAACAATGGAAGACACATAGAACACCTGCTATAACAATAATCGGCCCTTTTCAGGGCCACCACAACTTAACGGGGAAACATAACGACCATTTCTTCAAATAGGACCTTTCAGGGCCGTGATAATTGAACGCAACAGAAGAACTCTTTCTTATCAATCGGCCCTTTTCAGGGCCATGCAGGAAAAACGCAGGAAAAACGCAGGCACGCCGCAGGAACAACGTAGGAACAACGCAGCGATGTACCTTACAATTGTCAGGTGCATTGAGCTGGACGCACTTGCCGTGCAACCTTTCCTTGTGGACAGTGCGCTACAGGGAAACTTGGATTTTACTGCGATCGCATACCTGCAACCTACCACCAGCGGTGCAGTTCCCGGGCTGACCGCAGGACTAATTTACGGACAACGAGCGGGAGTGAAAGAACAGACTACGTTTTCGTGATTTGTGCTGCAATACAAATGATATTGCAATCGTTATTAGTGCATAGCTATGTGTTGACAAATGTGAACAGTGATCGTGAGTGTGGAAAAATTTCATGGCATCCGTTTGAAACAAACATACGATTTATTTATCGTTTGGAAAGTGAAAGTGAAAGTCCGGATCGTCGACTTGACCGCGCATCCCTTACCGTACGCCGTACGGGGCACTGCCGTTTACCTGAAGCCAGCTGTGCAGTTCGTTCACCTGACCTGTCCCTTACCGTTCGGGACAATGCCGTATACCTGAAGCCAGCTATGCAGTTCGTCACCGAGTGGCCCAGTGACACATATTTCGAAGCAGCAAGTGGATTTATGGCTGAATGGGTGAGTTTTTAATTCCATACGTTCAATTTCTACTCTTTCTCTTGTTCGAGACATCGTCGCGGCGCGGCGTACAGCTACGCTTTTTCAAGTAGAGAACTCTGGCGCGCCGCACGAAGCCAGCCAACACGCGTCTAGGTCGCGCTCTGATTGGTCCGTGTTTTTCGTTAATAACTCCCTAACGAAGCCCCGGCGGACATTTTGTAAAAGGAAAATGTCGCTTCAAATGACCTCAGGAACCGCCCATTTCCGGGAGCAGAAGGAATTTTGAGACACCCTGTATAAATAATGATAGAAGTCTCATAAAATACTAATAAGAAATGTAAAAGTGTCGTCATTGAAGTACTATTGGTTCACCGATGTACATACCTGCCTTTTATATTTATATTATTATACAATATGATCCGAATTATATCGTGTTTGGTATCATTTTAATTAGAAAAATGGCACAAATATATTGGTGAAAGTCCCATACAAAAATAAGTAATAATAAAAAAATTTTTTATTGAGATTACATTGTGAGGACGCGGCGGGCCTTTGAACTGTGCCGGCGACCGCTACTCTCCGCATCTCTTTCTTTCCCATACGCCATCGTTCCTTGCGCTCGACACTTTGATCGCCCATTACACAAGTAAATATAATCGGAATTATATCATATTTGGTATCATTTTCATTAGAAAAATGCCCCGAATAATTTGGTCAAAGTCCTATAAAAAAATAATGAAAAATAAAGAAGTTTTGTCATTGGATTAGTAGTGGTCTCCTGGTCTCACACCGATATACTCGACCCGTATCATGTTACATTTCTCGGCGGCCGAGACCGCTCGAGCTTCGAGACCGCTCGAGCTTCGTGGCCCCTCACGGGGTATACCCCGCAGGAGTGGGGATAGTTCAGCGACATTTATCCGCCAGACATTTGAGACATTTATCGATAAAATACTGTATAACCAAAATCAACAATAACAGAAAAGAATAGCAAAACATTAACAAAAACCAAGAAAGCAATGGGACTATGTCGCGGCGGATGACGTCTCGAGAGCGATGTGAACCTTAAGACAGTCAAAAGCTTTCTGCCTGATCGAGGAATCTCTTTTTGGTGACCGAGCTGGTGACGTCCTAGAAAACGGTTAATACAGAAAATCCCTTGTTCCTCAAGGACACGGGGAAAATTTCTTCCTCGAATTAACGCATCTGGTAACCGTCACTGCCAAGGACCTTTTAGTGACCTGGCCAGGGTTCTGGGCATCGTCACTTTTACGACCAATCCTTCAACCCGTCCATCAACGGTGCGTTCTTGGAAAGGAAGAGTTTCGGCGTCCGGAAGTCCTTTCTTTCCTACATGCAGAGTCCGCTAAAATCCTATGGCTTGGCTCGAAAACTACCCTGACTGGACAGCCGATTATAATTGCTAGCCTCGTAAACCGACCCGACCATTTGCACGCCAAAGTTTACCGTGTTTCAATAAAATCCATCCAAATTCAAATACAATTTTTTGGTAAGGAATAAAATTAAGTAAATCTTAAATAATTTTAAGTAATTACTTAAAACAGTAAAAAAACTACAAAAATTGTGTCTTTTCCTGACGGATGCAAACGCTCCAATTCGATGGTTTTCCTTCGATGGAATTTAAACTGTAGTGGTTTAAATGACGATGGACGTTTCGGGCGCAAGGAAGGATAGCGCGTATAGAAAAGAAAGAGACGCGGACAGTTGCCGTCGCCGGCACAGTTGAAAGGCCCGCGCGTGGTCTCGCTTTACACGCGCAGTCCTTCTCTACGTTCGGATTGGCCTTTGAAGTTCCAAAAAATAGCTCTCCTGTACGATAAATGCGAAGAAATCCCCCCGAGGCGTTCGCGTTTATCGAACATTTACTGTACAACGCGAACAAAATAAACTATGAACTACTATCTTAAGATCTAACGGCTATATACATTTATTTATCCTTATTCACTAAATAAACTATAACTAAAACTAGACCGCCGGTCTAGTCTAGCGCGAGATCGCGAGTTTATCGTGGACCGAGCGCGGTTTTGTGAAAAAGGCGTGCGTTGAAACGGTCGTACCGAGCACGGTAACGAGCGCGAAAGGGAGAACTGATGATGCGTGACCGAGCGCGGTGACGATCAGATCGGAACAGGTGAGAGCGAGCGCGAAGCAACGGCAGTATTACCAGACAGGGGTAATCGAAAAGTAATCGAGGGGAACACAAGTACCCCCTCTCTGATGACCAGAGTAATATGTGACACGTTGCGCGACTGCGCGACCAGTCTACGGTCTTAGTGGGGGACGTTGGAGTGTGCTCATGGTGGTGGAATAGGATAGTGGAAGGGAATAAAGGTGGAGAGCCTGGAGGGGGAAATGAGGTTGGTTTCAACCTCATTCTGGCATCACTGAGCAACGGCCCGTCGCCGCAGAGGAACCGCCGATTCGGTGTGACGTCACGCACCGAAATAAGTAATTTCGGTGGTAGATGGCCTACGCTGTACCTCTACGGAGACGAGCGTTTGCCCGTCTCGCTCACGTCCATCTGATGCTGCCGACCCGCTCGCTCAATCCTAAACACATATGTAATGATGCAACTGTAATTTCTTAATGAAAACATATTAGAAATATCTTTGTTCTGCAAATTTTACCACCGGTACAAGTGTGAAAAATTAAAAAAAAATTTGGTCGTATTTAAAATATTGGGTACTTGGGGACTCCCATACTAATATTCAGAAACAGTTAAAAAGACCATAACTTTTTAAATATTGGACCATACGATTTATATGAAATATACGACCGTATATTTTATACTCTACACATAGCTGCTCATCAATGATCGCGAAAGTATTCCTACTATTGCAATTTCATTATTTAGTCATGAAAGAACAATTTTCAATCACAAAAGTATTTTCTAAAGTGTACAGATTAAAACAATATGAAGAAACAAGCATAACTTTTCGGGGTAATAAATACCCCACTGTGCATCGCCTTTTTTTTTAAATGTTAGTATATCACACTCTGTCAGATAGAGTAGCTGGCACTTTACTAAACATACATTTTAAATGTTCCTTATAGGTTTACATAAAAAATTTGTAAACAGCAATGTTCATAATTTTCTCTAGAATTCTTGACAGATCGAAATTTAAAAAAAAATTGTAAACACACCATTTAGTAAAATGATCCTTCTAAGCCCAATCAGCACAGGACGTCTTATCGACGTCGTTTTCTCGTCGTTTCTACGTCTTTACGTCTTACGTCTCTAAAAGACGCTTTTCACACGTCCATAAAGGCATCTTTTCCTAGACGTCGTTTTACAGTGAAAGAAAGAAAGGTGCCTTTTACGCGTCTCATTTCTGCCGTCAAAACGACGTCTGAGAAAAGATGCCTTTATGGACGTGTAAAAGTCGCCTCTTTGGAGACGTCGTTTTTACGTCAGAAATGAGATGCATAAAAGGCACCGTTCTTCAACCGTCGAAACGACGTCTGAGAAAAGATGCCTTTATGGACGTGTAAAAGTCGCCTCTTTGGAGACATCGTTTTTACGTTGTCACGTTGCCCTTTTTCTGTCGTACCGAGTACGGGGAAGAACGGCAACTTCCGGGATTTTACAGGCTCTAAGGCCGGGCCGAGCGCGGCCGTGCGGACGCGGTCCACCCGGGACAAACGCACCTCTCGAAATTAGATCGAGGCTGACGTGAATCGGCAAAAGTTCACCAGGTACCGGAAGGGTACCGCACGAAACGTTCTCGCGATCTGCTCGCGAGTCAGTTGGCTCGAGGGTCGAACCTCGAGAAGCGCGAGGTCGAGAGAAAGGCGCGAGGAGTCGGAAATTCGGACACGGGAATAGCGGGGACAGCCCTCACGGCAGGGCGGATCTCACAGGCGAAATTAACAAACTCTGGTTTCGCTCTCAGTCATTTAATTTTTCGTCAGATGTTACAATAACGCGGCCACGTGGCCGCAACCGGGAGCCCGCGCTCCTTGTACAGGATTGCGAGAAGGTGGAGGTTCGCAGCGCGCGGTTGTCGACGTGCGAAGACGTTGGTCGCACAGGTCGCGACTGTCGCGATCCTTCCCGAGAAATTCGAGGGTTTCTGCGAACAAGATGTTAACGGCTCACGCGATCGGAGCTATCACGCGTACTTCGTGCGATATCGAATTCCCGCGAAAGGACGATTCCTACCCTCGCGAAAGGACTACCGTGATCTTCGCGAAAAGGGACTATCTCGACAATGCTGGCGGTTCTCCCGACGAAAACTTCCGATATGCTAACGGGAGGGAACCTCTTGAATCGGCTCAAAGCGGGGGTGAGGCGACGACGGGATCGCGAAAAGAACGATGTCCGGTAGGGGTTCTGGTCCCAGATCGGCGCCTCCGGGTTGATTGGCCCGTGTGTGTCGACTCCTTTTATATTCGCCCGTGCACGGACTATGGTTTTTCGGCCTTCCTCAGATTTCGGGCGCTCCTTGCATCGGTTTCCTGCTTCGGGGAGTTTTCGGCGGTCTCGTCGCCCTGGTGATACGCCCCTGCAACTTAGCCGTACTCGGCAAACGTATCGGGCGTCAGCTGGGATTTCGGTATTTCGTTTCCTCGGGGAACGCTCGCTTTTCCCGCGTGCGGATTCGTGGTTCGAGACAGGATCGGCCCGGTTTTTTTTCGATATTCTTGGGGTAAGGAAGGGACGCTGCAAACTTGCAACGTCACAACGTAAAAATGAGATGCATAAAAGGCACCTTTCTTCAACCGTCAAAACGACGTCTGAGGAAAGACGCCTTTATGGACGTGTAAAAGCCGCCTCTTTGGAGACGCCATTTTTACATCAGAAATGAGTCGAACGGCTCGAATATTCGAGCCCTCATAAAACTTCGATTTACTCGAAACTGAACTTTCAGCTCGAACAGATCTTTAGCAAAAAAATCTAAAAAATGCAGATGTAAGACCAATTTACACGGAAGGATGTCGACTCGCTTTTATAGGCAGAAGTATCTAAAAAGATGCCGCTCATCGCCACGACGCGACGCTGCTTTGTGGTACCACGCCGCAAGGAACGCAGCGGCATCGGTACCACGCCGAAAAGAGCACAGCGCAGCGGCTCGAACACTCATAGCGGCAATGTGCCTTGATCGTCAAAGACACACGTGCACAGACACGTCGTCAGCGGCAAACCCTTACACAGATTTCACATGGAAGTTTTAAATTGACACCTCTATATTTTTACAGTACCGATATATTATTATAAGTGTCGTTCATGAATATTTTCAGATTTTTAAGAGAGGTGCGCCGTTGTTAAAAAAAATAAAAACCGATTTTTTTGACGTTTTTCCCGTGAAAAGTTAAGTTGATCGTCAAATTGTTATATTTTATTTATTCTGGAAGCCTATTAGACACTGATAAATTTTGAACATTTCACAGAAATAATTATAAAATGAAGTTAACTTGATTAGTCGCAGTGGCTCAAGTGGATGAGGCCCGCGGCTACGATCTCGTGGTCCCGGGTTCGAGTACCCCCCCATCACCTGAGATTTTTCTCAAGTGATATAAAACTGTAGTCGCTCGGGTGGTTCTCGGAACCCACCTTAATAAACTGTAGGTCCAAGCCGAAATAAACCAACAGGTTTCAAAAAGGCCCTTAAATAAAAAAAAAAACTTGATTAGTATTCTACTGTGTCAGCGCATAACATCAGAAAATATTAACGTTGTTTCCAACAGTTCGGTTGGGTCAGCGCGGTAGTTTCTCAGCGTACTGTTTTTTTTTTATTCCTAACTATGTAATAATCAATGCTCTAAAAGATGCCTGAAAGACCTCTAAAAAGACGTGTAAAAGATGCATAAAAGAAGCCTAAAAGGCCCCTAAAGGACGCCTAAAAAATGCCCCGAAAGACGCTTAAAAGATGCCTGAAAGACCTCTGAAAAGACGTGTAAAAGATGCATAAAAGAAGCCTAAAAAGACGCCTAAAAGATGTCCAAAAAGACGTCTGAAAGATACGTCTTTCAGGCGATTTTTTAGACGTCTTTACGAGGCATCTTTAAGACGTAAAAAAGACCTGTGAGAGACGTCTTTAAGACGCACAGTTTTTTAACAAAGACCTGTTAAAGACGTACAAAGACGTGCTAAAGACGTGAAACGACGTGCCAAAGACGTAGCAAAAGTCTGGCAGACGTACTTACGTCTTGCGGCAGACAACTTTCAGACGTCTTTTAGATGTCTTTGTGCTGATTGGGAGTTGATGAAGAAACTCATCGTCGTTTGAGTTTACTTTGAAGGGTATACGGAGACTTTTTCCGACCATTGATTGTACGTAGCCGTTGCGTCGATCCGCGGGTGGCACAATAAATCTTTTTTTCGCCGCCAGATTTGCCGTTTTGCCTGCGAAGGAAGCAATGTTCTTTGCATCGGTTAGTTTCTCGTCGTTCCAAGGAACATTTTATTGGCAGGATATTTTCTGCGCGTACTCCGTCAACGTTTTTCAGGACGGCAAAGAACCACAACGTTCAGAACCTCCACCGTGTTTAGTTGAGTTGTTTGAGGAACTGGTAATAATAAAGATTCGGAATACTGAGCAAATGATTTCCTCAACATAAGTTTATTTTGAAGACGTGTTCTGTATGCTTTAGACTTGTTGTCTCTAAGACGACTCGTGACTCTCTGGTGTCTCAAGACTCTGTCCCGAAAAGGAAAGAGGAAAAGTAGGAGAAAAGTAAGGAGAGGAAAGTAAGGAGAGAAAAGTAAGGAGAGGAAGGTAAGAACGTGCGGAAAAAGGCCATCGCGGAAGGGTGTTATAAAACACTGAGAAAGCGGAAAGGTTCGCCAGGGCCTGACCGTAGACCTTGAACAGGCCCAAGCAAAACCTGGGGAATATAAAAAAGAAATGGTTAGAACCGCACGAGTCTGGTCGCCAGATGTGAACCAGGACTAATCAGATCCGCACGGAGCGGAAATACAATACAAAGGAAAGGAAAGGAAAGGAATAAAACTTACTGAAAATTAACTACCATAGCTTAACTTTTACGATAGTAAAAAATTGTTATTTTATGTTCTAACACCGTATTCCCACCTAATACCACGAAGAACTATAAAATATTCTAGTTAATAGCTATTTAAAATAAACAACGCCACTTCCCTGACCGAAAAAATAGTCTTGTAGAATACTTGCTAAGCACTTGTCAGGGTCTAGCAAAGGCATCTCAGATTTTGGGAACCCCTAGAGTTTGGGTAGTAGACGTCACACTATGCCTTTCTTCGTCGAGCATCTCGAACCCTCTTTATTGACCTTCCGGCTCCAAAAAGTGTGTATGCGCTAGGAAAACAGTGTCCGGTGTCTCCGTTTTCCCGGAGACTCCAGTATGCGTTGACCTTTAAGGTCGGAACATACAAGACGGCTCGGACAGTCTCGGAAAGACGCGTGAGTTTACCTAGGCCATACTAGGCCGTACAGGACGGAGCGTGTCCGACGGCCAATTGAGAGGGTTCGAGATGCTCGAAGAAGAAAGGCACAGCGTGCGGTCTGATACCAGAACCCCAGGGGTTCCCAAAACCGTTTACACCCCAGAGATGCCAATGCTGGATCTTGTCCGCAACGGCCACGGGATTCTGGCGAGAGAATGCTGTCGCGGATGCGGATACGACGCGCGGACACGACGACGGGAGAAAAACATTATAAATGCTGTGTTATTTAAAAAAACATACGCGTGGAAAAATCACGCGCGGCAGAAGTGAAACTTCTTGCAGTCTAGTAATGTTTAGAAGTAAATTAAGATTGAAAATGGTAAATAATCCTAATGAAGCGACAACAAGGTCAGGAACAACTCTCGATGCAGTGTTTGCAAGACATTTAGACAACATTGAATCAATAATATTGCAACAACTCTGTTACCCGGGTGCTTCCTCCTGACGACAGCTCGCCACGCCGGGATTTGATTTGCCGGTGAGGAAGCGCTCGGTCGGGAAGAGATGTAGTGCGGGGAGAAATAAACGAGGCGTTTTGTGTGAGAGAGTGGAGTCTCGTTGAGGCGAGGTCGCGACGGCGTTTTCGCGGTTACGGTACGCGGTGACGGCTTTCTAGCGGGGCGCGGAGCACGGGCCGGTGCGGCGGTGTGCTTGTCGTCGCGACAGACTGTACGGGGTGACGGCGCGGACGCGAGGATTTCTTTGTTACGGTGGAGGGATCGCCGGCACGACGATCGGCTGCTGGAGAGCAGATGATTGATTGATTGATTGATTCTTTATTAGCTTTCTCAGCTATTTTCGATTACATTAAAATTACTACGTTACGTTTCTTACGATAAATTCCTTTAGCATTCTCTTAAATACTTCTAAACTTTCGCAGCGTTTTACATCGTCTGGTAGTGCATTATACATTAATATGCCTTCATAAAATAGACTCTTTTGGGCACTTCTCGTTTTACGAAATTCTACTGCAATATTCCCAGCTTGCCTTGTTTGTATTTCGCTTTCATCGCCTACTATTCTTAGCCTATTTCTTAAATACTCCGGCAACATATTATTTACAATCATAAAAATAAATATACACATATTATAGTTGAGCCTCTGTCGTGCAGCCATAAACTGCAACGCTTGCAGCATATTTTCCACTTTGGTTCGTCTGTCACATTGCAATATGACTCTCATGGCCCGGTTCTGTGCTTTTTGTAGCCTACTTATCTGTGTTTCCCCCATATTAATTAATAATGTCGCACAGTACTCAAAATGAGGTGCTATGATCGACTTATATGTATACCGGTTGGTTCACGAGAAACAGGCCACCTAAATAGCTCCGTTAGGATTAGAGATCGATGAAAATGTTAGAGAGAAAAGTTGTACTGTTAAAGGGGTCAAATATGGTGATATAAAAAAATGTTCCGATTGTAGTCGTTTTCAAGGTTTTTTGAAGGTCATCGATGATTTTTAAATTGTACCATATATTTTTAACTTCACAGTGTTGTAGCTGATGTCAAGGCGAGTTCAATGATGTGGTACACTATGACCTTCAAATGACCTTGAACTAGAAAATAGTTTGATTAACGGAAATTTAATTTCTTAAGCCATTCGGTCTCATAACACGTATACCATTAACACAAGGTGATCTCTAAACGTACACAAACAAGATTATCAACAAACTACAGGTTTAATTACGCCTAGATACTTTATACTCTTCACCTGTTCTATTTCAGTTTTATCCAAACATTTCACAGTCACCCTACCTTTTAACTCTTTTCTTATACTTCTAACTATCATGTATTTCGTTTTCCCTGCGTTCATCTTCAGTTTGTTAATATTCATCCATTCCTCCACAACATTAAATGCTACATTCATTTTCCTCTGCAACTCCGTACAACTCTCACCTGTTACATATATTAAGGTATCGTCTGCAAACATTTTTATATTACAGTCCTCCGGGCAAACTTTAACGAGATCATTTATGTATATTATAAATAGTAACGGACCTAGAACCGATCCTTGTGGCACTCCATACTCCGTAGGCAATAATTTAGAGCATTCACCATTATATCTTACTTGTTGCGTTCTGTTTTTTAGGTATGATCTAAACCACTCTAGAACCGCGCCCTTACAGCCATACAGGTCTAATTTTTCTATTAATCTTTCTCTATCAATCGTCTCGAATGCACGCTTGAGATCCATAAATACTACTCCTACCATTTTTCTTTCACTTATTTTCAATTTCCATTCATCTATGACTGTTACCATTCATGTATGACTTCAATTTGTTTTTTAACTACTATCTCAAGTACCTTCTCATATATTGGAAGCATATTAATAGGCCTGTATTCGCTTGCGTTTTTTGGTTTCTCTACTTTAGGAATCCGAATTATCGTGGACGTTTTCCATTCTTCTATGGAACAACCTTCGCTATTCAATGAATCATTTATTAAACTAACAAATTCTTCCTGTATTACATAAAATACCGTTTTTAATATATCACTACTTATTCCTTCTTCTGTACCCTTCTTCTTTGGTAATTCCCTAACGAATTCTCCTAACTGTTCCTCCGTAACCATTTCAAATTTTTCCATCTCTCCCTTATTTTCAATGACATAAATAATTCTCCTACTTATACTCGCTCTATTGTTCCCCTTTATAGATTTATTATATCCTTAATACTTTGTATACAGGGTGTCCCAAAACGACTGCGTAAGCGGGAAATGGGAGGTTCCTTGGGTCATTTGAAGCGACATTTTCCTTAGCAAAAATGGCGTCCGCGGCTTTGTTTAGGAGTTATTAACGAAAAACACGGACCAACCAGAGCGCGCCTAGTCGCTCGGTGGCACGGTCAGCGCGGCGAGCCGGGGGAGGAGAGTGTTGTCGGTACGCCGTTATGTCGTACCAAACATCAGTTTAACGATTATGTCCCCGATTTCGATGATCTTTGGATATGTTGTCAAGACCATGATTCTGAACAACATTTCCCTTCAGACTTTTTGCTTCGAGGCTTTAGTTTACGAGATATTTGTAAAAACTTGGAATTGAAAATCGATCGATGTTCATACTACTATCTCCTCTCCGATTTCGATGAGCTTTGGATATGTTCTCAAGACCATGATTGAATAACCATTGTTGTATAACCATGTCAAACTTATTTGAAGGTCATTGAAATCGTTGAGGATCCACATAATCTTTACTCGACTTACGGCCACTTTACCCGAACGAGACAAGAAGCAGAAACTGATTGCATTAAAAACTCACTTATTCAGCCGTAAATCCATTTGCTGCTTCGAAATGTGTGTCACTGTCACTGGGTCATTCGGTGACGAAATGCACAGATGTCTTCAGGTGTACGACAGTACCTAAAGCTAAGGGTTGTACGGTCAGGTCAACGAAATGCACAGCTGGTGGTAGATAGCAGGTATACGACAGCCCGGGGGATGTACGGCGAAGTCAACGATCCGGACTTTTCACTTTCACTTTCACACAGATTCCATGAAATTTTTCCACAGTCAATGTTGCAACACCACAATTCTAAATGAAGATCATCCCGAATTTCGCTTTTCACTTTTCACTTTTCACTGTAACTTCTCGAAACGTTTTCGCACTGGGAACATTTCACGGTGATAGTCGATGTACTAAAATCCTAATCCATAATTTAGTCCAGTGGTGAGGCCGGTAATTGCACCGCTGGTGGTAGCTGTCAGGTACGCGAACGCAGGCAAATCCTATGGGCTGCACGGCAAGTGCGTCCAGGTCAACGCACCTGTATCTTCTGTACGTAGCAGGTAGTTCCTGCGTCATTCCTGCGTTGTTTCCTCGTAACCTTGAAAAGGGGCGATTAAAGGGAAGGGAGTTGTGACGTGCGTTAAATATGTTTTGGTGGCTCTGAAAAGAGCCGATTGTATAAACAGCGTTTATCATCGGAGAAATTGTTCAAAATGTCCGCTGCTCTCCTGCAAACACAACTCGGCTCGCAGGGTTGTCTGCTGAATAACTCCCTGGAAGGTGGCCTGGTTAATGTTTGCGATGGCACCGTGGAGACGTGCCACCATTTCCTCCTTGCTGTCAACCGGCTGCTTGTACACCTTGTCCTGAAATGACATTTACAAAAGAAAAACAAAATGTAAGTATACAAGTGTACGACAATGAGTAAAAAGTACCCAAAAAAATACATTAAAATTTGAAATTACCTTCAAGTAGCCCACAGAAAAAAATCGAGCGGATTGAGGCCAGGTGACCGTGGGGGCCACGCAACAGGACCACCGCGGCCGATCCACCTGTCCTGATAGGCTTCGTCCAAATGGGCGCGGACATTTCTGGCGTAGTGCGGTGGCGCACCGTCCATTTGAAAGAACATATTCTGCCGGGTCCCAAGAGGAACATCCTCCATGAGAATCGGCAGAGTATGTTCTAAAAATGCTAAAAAAATTCGGGCCGTCCAGTCTATCGGGTAGAATGTACGGCCCGATTAGTCTATCGCCAAAAATGCCGGCCCATAAGTTGACCGACCAGCGGGTCTGTGCTGCGCGGTTCCGAAGCGCCAACGGATTCTCGGCGCTCCACATATGCAGATTGCGGCCGTTGAAGCACCCTTCTCTTGTGAAGAGTGACTCGTCGGTCCACAATATGTATTTGGGGAACTCCGGATTCCGCGACACTTCGTCCAGCAGCCACCTGCAATACCTGACCCTCCGCTCGAAATCTGCAGGTAGCAATTCTTGCACCCGCACAAATTTGAACGCGTGCATCTTGCGGTCCTGCAATATCCGGTGTACTGACGACCGGAGGGAGGGAGGGAGGGAGGGAGGGAGGGAGGGGGAGGGAGGGGGAGGGGGAGATGGAACCGTTGGCACAGCGATCGAATGCTGGAACGAGGTCGCTGGCACAGTAATCACAGGGGGATTGATCGAGAAATCTTACTGGCACAGTATGATACCGGTCGGCAGGTGGTCGTCAGCTCGACGACGGGAAGACGGTGATTTCTCCCGCTTTGCCGGGCCTTATATACAAATTAATTGGTGGTGAAGGGTAGTGGTGCGGTGGTGTTTAGGGGTGTTTACGTATGTCCTGTTCCCGCCAAAATGCGAGAAAATACGCACCCGGTTCCCGCCAATTCGAGTTTCTAGGCCCGCGGGTAGTGCGGGGTGTCTAGTGTAAGCGTGACAGTTTCTTGACGCGGGGATTGCTGTTTGTTCGGTCGAAGTCGGTCTTGGTCGGTGGGATTCGGGACGCGGCGCGTTCGGTCATTTTCGGTCTAGATCGGCGGGGTTTGAACGCGACGCGTTAGTAACAGGCTTGCAGTTTGCAGGTCTGTTTCAATATTTATATCATAGTTTAGCTATCACAAGCCAATTGTTTCAATGATAGAATCATAGAAAATCAAAGAAAAAATAATGAACGATCAAAATTTGCGACGCAAAGAAGGAAAGCGTATGGGAAAGAAAGGGACATACTTCATAGCATTTCCCATACGCTTTCCTTCTTTGCGTCGCAAATTTTGATCGTTCATTATTTTTTCTTTGACTTTCTATGATTCTATCATTGAAACAATTGGCTTGTGATAGTCAAAATATGATATAAATATTATTGATTCAATTTTGTCTAAATGTCTTGCAAACACAGCATCGAGAGTTGTCCCTGATCTTGTTGTCGCTTCATTAGGATTATTTACCATTTCCAATCTTAATTTACTTCTAAATATTACTAGACTGCAAGAAGTTTCACTTCTGCCGCGCGTGGTTATCCACGCGTATGTTTTTTCATTTTTCGTTTAGTCAGAAAAATGATTTTTGTCCGCGTTTCTCGCGTTTCAACCCACTGTGCGGCGATTCAGCTAATTGTAAGTACACCGAAGGATTGACTGCTATTCACGTGCCGAACGTGCGATAGCTGAACAGCTGTAGGCCAAGATATTAAACCGTTACCGCCCACTACTACGCGATTGTAGGGGGTGGAAAGACGCCATTTCGTTTTTTTATTTAAGATGAAAATCGGACATGATTTTACTTTATGAAACCGTATACATATTTTAAACTCTATACCTGCTCATCAATGATCGCGAAAGTATGCGTACTATTACAATGTTATTATTTAGCCATCAAGGAACAATTTTCAATCACAAAATTATGCTCTAAAGTGTACAGATTTAACACAATATGAAGAAATAAGCATAACGGTTGACAGTATTTGAATGAAGGAAAACTGAACTAAAGATATAATTTAGCAATGTTAAAATTTATTTTTAAAGCTGGTTTTTATTGTAGTGCGCCAGTGCCCTGACAGAATACATAACAGAGAGGAATAAGAGAGTGATCACCCCATTGTTACAAAGTGGTCACGCTATGGTGCTGCCACTGGCCCCATTTCTTAAAGACGTAAAAAGACTAAAGAAAGACGACTTAAAGTCGTACTGTGCTATCTGGGTAATGATTTAGGTTAGGTGGGTAACGCGATAATTTGACTCTTACAAATTGGTTTATTAATTGATATGCATAATGTAATTTAAGATTTAGTTTAAGCTTAAGATTAATAAAATTGAACTGTATCCAAAGATATCCTGTAGATTGAGAAATAAATGATTGCTATTATTTTTTTTAAATGAAGCTAAGATTCTTAAAAGTGTTTTAATTAAAAGCAGAGAGTATATCTGTTAGAAGCTGGAAGATTTAGATTTTGTATGGTAGTGGTTTATATGTATACATCATTTACCACCTATAGGACATAGAGATCACTAAATGTTCACAGAGTTTTCTATTTAAAATTATTGGTTACGAAATAAGTTCAAACATATTCAATATAATGTAAAAACGAACTACATTACATACTATTTGTGAGGAAAAATAAGATATTGTAAAAGAACGCTATAATTGCTATAATTGTACGATATACATATATATGTTACATAACGTAGAGATAAGAATAAATATTAATACAAGAACCTGTAAATTCATGGTTGTATGTTTCTTTATTATATCCCCAATTTTTAGTTTCAATTACACTATAATTATATTAATTATTACTAAGTAGTACTATAAATATTTATTTAGAATATAAAAGATATCATATGTATATATATACCAATAATTATGAAAGCGACTTAAGTTTTTTATGCAAACATCTTTGCATATTATTGTTATGTATATTGAAGTAACGTAAAATAAATAAAAAATGCAACTTGTATAAAGTTGTATTGACATTTTCATAATTACCAGCATATATAAAAATATAATATTATATTTATAAAATATAATATTATTAAAATATTCTATATTTATATGCAATTCATTTTTAAAAAGTATATATAACCGAAAATGGATATGTATAATACATAGTAAGATATCCTATAACGAGCTACCTTACAATGAATGAATAAATGTCATCACGAATAGCTTTTATTCAATAAATCAAAACGCTTACAATAAATGCGAATGCATACGTTTCTTTATAATATGTTTATATATCTATATACTCGTGTAATATATAAAATCTAAGTCTAATAAATTAAATTTATAATACATATATTTGTATGTTCTTATTTTAAATTAAAAATGTATGGACATAGAATACTGTAACGAACATATAGTTCTAAAATGAATTAGTTTCTTATAGAATGGTACGCTATATCATTTCTAAGAAGTGAGTCCACACCACTTGAAATAAAATAAACAAGGGGTGAGATGTCCATTCGCGATCGCGATCGCTGTTATAGATTAGAGATCCTTTCTTCGTGCACAAATTCATTTGATTCATTCTCGAGCTCTGAGAGACAGTATCTGCAGTACGATGTCTGTGCAAACCAGAGGATGTGACTTGTGGAATTTCTTCACACAAATAAGCAATAGTGGATATGCTATTTGCAAAATCTGTAAAAAAAAATTGTCATATAAGACAACCACTACCAATTTAAAAAGACATTTGAAGGCAGTTCATCCCACCATCTCATTAACATGGAGCCAAACAACAAATCAGGTACGCTTAACTAATCATACGACAGTAAATATCCTTCATTTTAACGCTACATATGTGCATTTTTAAGGAAATTTAAATGTTGACTACTTTTAAATTTATTTTTCACTATCAAATGATTTTATCACAAAAAATAAAATAGAATTATTTATAGTTTTCTTTCTACAATTTATTACATCATGTAAAATATAAAGCTGCACTGAAGTAGTAAATAAATCAATCCTGCTCTGCTGCTCTCCTATACAATTTCACTTTTATGAAACACGTGGTATTGCAATGAGGGTATCAATATATATATTTTTTCTAAAGCAGGACTGATATTAAATGAAAAAAGAAATCGACTAAAACCCGAAAAATTGTCGATGCTTTTATTACCACGTTTTTATTAGCTCGGATTCTTGTCTGTCTGTACGTCTGTCTGTCTGTCTGTTCGGTACAAATATTGCAATTGATTTTAAACTAACTTCCCGATGAGCTAGAGACTTGAAATTTTAAATATAGCTCAGAACTGGATGACAATGCAATATTTAAAAAAAATTTTTTTAAAAAGCTTATGCCTTTAGGATATATAAATTATTACCAAGTTATTAATAAAAAATCTAACCGTTATACCCCATCGCACTACCTGTACGTCCCCACTCTACTACGTGTTCCCACTCTGACTCATCCCCACTCCACTGACCCGTTTCGCACCGAAGGAGCTCAGTGTGCGTTCGTGCTCTGTGCGGTGTTTACAAAGTTACTACGTATTATTTGTTTACCAAGCGAAAGAACAGTTACTGTCCGTCCACCACAAGAAGTCCCTCGAGACGGCTGAGGGGTCCGGGGGGATCTCTCGCTTGCTCCACCCCTCCCCACTATTTCCACTCCCGTATTCACAACCTCCAAGATCCTGACGTCACACGCTACACAGTAGTAGGACTTGTTTATTTTCGAGATACAAGTTTCCTGACCTATCGTCGATATTTAACGTTTAAGTGGACTTCAAAATGTACTTTAAAAATGCATTAATTCATTTAAATTACATTTAATGTTATATTTATATTTAATGTAACACATAATTCACGATTGACACGTCTTTCAATAAGTTACAACAAAAATTAGATAAAATTCATATAACTTCTACAAATGTTATATTATAAATTGGTCGAAATTGCTAAAGCAGTCTGTTTGATCAGTATTGCAGAGGTTTTTGTATCTGTATCTACCGCGAAAATTAAACTTTAATTACCATTAAAAATAGGATGAATCTGCAGAACAGCTACAATCGATCTATTTTTTACTGTTCCGTATGATAGAAATGTGTTAAACGAATGATCGTTACTTATTCATTTTCAAGAAATTAATAATTTTAGTATTAGGGAACATATACATATTGGACAAAATTGAAAGCTGTAGTTCGAAAATATTTCTCATTTGTTCTGATCTGTAGCGTTAAATTAAAATTTTAACTGACAACGAGTTAGAAGTTTCTAATACAGAATATGCGTGAAGTCACGTTCCTCTTGGATGCTGAGAGTGGCTCAGCGCGGGGATGTTTAACGTCGTAGGATACATTTGATTCTGTCCTTACGCTACTGGATCGCTCGCTTCGCATTATCTCACTCGGTTTGGAAGAGTCTATTCACTCTCTTCGTCACACGATCCGATTAGTGTGTGTGAGCGCTGTAGCCAATAGCTCGTTAGAACCGACAATGCGTGTGACGCGACTCGAGCCCCTGCCGCTCAGACCAATCGGACGGTTTGTTGTCCATTTGATGTGAAACTCCTACCAAGAGACTTCTTGTGGTGGACGGACAGTACTGTCCGTCCACCACAAGAAGTCCCTCGAGACGGCTGAGGGGTCCGGGGGGATCTCTCGCTTGCTCCACCCCTCCCCACTATTTCCACTCCCGTATTCACAACCTCCAAGATCCTGACGTCACACGCTACACAGTAGTAGGACTTGTTTATTTTCGAGATACAAGTTTCCTGACCTATCGTCGATATTTAACGTTTAAGTGGACTTCAAAATGTACTTTAAAAATGCATTAATTCATTTAAATTACATTTAATGTTATATTTATATTTAATGTAACACATAATTCACGATTGACACGTCTTTCAATAAGTTACAACAAAAATTAGATAAAATTCATATAACTTCTACAAATGTTATATTATAAATTGGTCGAAATTGCTAAAGCAGTCTGTTTGATCAGTATTGCAGAGGTTTTTGTATCTGTATCTACCGCGAAAATTAAACTTTAATTACCATTAAAAATAGGATGAATCTGCAGAACAGCTACAATCGATCTATTTTTTACTGTTCCGTATGATAGAAATGTGTTAAACGAATGATCGTTACTTATTCATTTTCAAGAAATTAATAATTTTAGTATTAGGGAACATATACATATTGGACAAAATTGAAAGCTGTAGTTCGAAAATATTTCTCATTTGTTCTGATCTGTAGCGTTAAATTAAAATTTTAACTGACAACGAGTTAGAAGTTTCTAATACAGAATATGCGTGAAGTCACGTTCCTCTTGGATGCTGAGAGTGGCTCAGCGCGGGGATGTTTAACGTCGTAGGATACATTTGATTCTGTCCTTACGCTACTGGATCGCTCGCTTCGCATTATCTCACTCGGTTTGGAAGAGTCTATTCACTCTCTTCGTCACACGATCCGATTAGTGTGTGTGAGCGCTGTAGCCAATAGCTCGTTAGAACCGACAATGCGTGTGACGCGACTCGAGCCCCTGCCGCTCAGACCAATCGGACGGTTTGTTGTCCATTTGATGTGAAACTCCTACCAAGAGACTTCTTGTGGTGGACGGACAGTACACCGAGATTTTCCGTCGAACCTTTATTAAATAATATTGGTATACACCAATATGGCGGCGCCCATATCTGTCACTTTCTGAGGTGAAACAATGAAAATTACTATAAAATTACTCAACTTTACATGCTCATAACTTTTTAACGAGTGGTTTCCGTGTTCTGGGACTTCGATATAGGAGTTTTCTCGCCGAAATGAACAAGATAAGACATATAATAATTGAAAATTTCTTGGTTCCGAAGAGAAAGTTTACCCTTTCAATCGATAGAAAAATTTCACACACACAAGACTAAAAAGCTGAAAATAATTATTTAAATAAAAATAAATTTTTTTAAAAATACCACGTTTTTAAAACGGACTAAAAAGTATAAAATAATTTAAATAAAAATATGTTTAAAAAACGGACTAAAAAGTATAAAATAATTTTTCCTAGCCACGTACAGGTTCCTAACCCCATACAGATAGTCCTGAAAATTTGTGATTGTGAATTTTTAATAGCTATAAAAATACTTGTAAGATTTAAAACGAAAAACGTGGGGCGCATGCAACACATAGATAATTGATGCATGAATTGTTCAACTAAGTCACTAACAATTTTATTGCATTACAAATGACATGAACTGTTGTGTGTGTTTTCTCAACGGCAGCTACTCTCTACACCCCTTACTATTATCTTGCGCCCCACCCATAGCTATTAAAAATTCACAATCACAAATTTTCAGGACTATCTGTATGGGGTTAGGAACCTGTACGTGGCTAGGAAAAATTATTTTATACTTTTTAGTCCGTTTTTTAAACATATTTTTATTTAAATTATTTTATACTTTTTAGTCCGTTTTAAAAACGTGGTATTTTTAAAAAAATTTATTTTTATTTATTTATATTACATATTGTTTATATAAGACATATAAATACATTTACTAATGTTTTATATTTTTGCCTATTTGTGTTAAGTTTTTATACATTTGTATAAACACAATATAAAACATTTAGAAATGTTAAACTGAACTTTCTTTTACAATTTATAGTCATTATGTAGATCCTTGATTTTATTTTTTGTTATGTGACATGTCCCGAGAACACAGCTTCTATATAGAGTGACCAAGAACAGTTATGTTCCTTTGCTCTCCACCAATCAGAAGCGATCACGAAAAATCACGGATCACTGTGAAAAATCACCGTGATTTCGAACGAACGTGATCGAATCACGAATGATTCGGAAGTAGCAGTTCATCCCATCTCTAATTACAACGCGCGACGCACAATGGTCTAGAAACCACGAAAACTTAGCCAAAATTCAAGCTTTCATCGCAGCTTTTTGAAAATTTGTAATTACGGATTTTTGTAATCTGAAATAACGATATACCTATATACGTATATGGTTTTTTAAAATCAAAAATCAGTTTTTTATGACTAAATTCTACCAGTGTTTATGCTGTAGGGTGGTCCAGGAAACGACAATTCATGGCTAAAATTAAAAATATTTTTTTACCGACTTTTTCTAATACAAATTTATTTTCTAACATATAATTGGTCTAATTATCGCAAATAACAAAAATTATATTTTTATTTTTTCTGTACTTATTGTTTCATTGTAGAATTCAATTAAAATATTTATATTTGCAGTTAGATTTTTGTAACAAGTACATATTTGTTCTATCTGAGAAGGTAATGCGAAATAATTATAGTTCTAATATTATCTTTGGCCAAAAAAATGTGAATAATTATTATGTGTGAGAACCTAAGAGAACCAAGATCATTTGATAAATATTAATGCTGTGTAACAGCAAATAACGTAACCAAACATCGAAGTCAGTCCGTTTCTCCAAATGACTGTTGCTGCAGGTATTGCCGCATCGAACAGACACTTGGAGATACGGACTGACTTCGATGTTTAGTTGTTTAGATGACGTTATTTGCTGCAATGTGCGAGCGTCGACTTGTAAAAGTGTGCATAATACTATGAACTGCAGGAGACTGCACTTAAACTTCATATACTTTTGTTAATAAATGTATCAATTTCCATTTTAAACATGAGCTCGAACTGTTGCACTCGGCCCAGCATAGAAAAACTACCGAAAACGGCAGTTTTTGTGTCTAGTCACCGGTAGCTCAGGCACGAATTGTATGATGGCCATAATATCCTCCAACCAATATTTCCCCCCTTTCATTCCGTTCCCTAGCCTGAACCTAGCCACCCTTTGCCACCTACTCTGTCCCCACCCTTTCCCCAAATACCCCGGAACTCCCTCTCCCTTCACCATCCCATACCACACATTGTACCTGGCCCCCCTTATTCTTTCCCATCTCTCCTCCCTCTGTCGCATTTTCTCCCAATTTACCATCTCCTCACTTATCGTCTCCCTCTTCTCCTCCAACCTTCTTTCCGCCTCCTCCGCCGACCACCCCCTCTCCTCCCAATAATCCCTTCTCTCCTTCTCCCATCCATCCACTACCCCCCCTCTTCTGCCCCTTCTCCTTACCTCCTCCAAACAGAGCCGCGCCAGCTCCCCCCCTTTGCCCTCTCCCAGCTTTTTCTCAAAGCCCCATGCCCTAAGCCTTGCTCTCCCCCTCAACAACTCCCTCTTCAATTCTTCCCTTACTAGGTATCCCGGCGTACACCTTTCGACCCCTAGGACCTCAGAAACCTTTCCTGTAGTCTTTCCAACCCTTCCCACTCCTTCCAGCCCCAGATTTCTACGCCATAGCTAATCACCGACCATACCAATCTATCGAAAAGCCATAACCTCCTACCCCAGTCGTTTTTAAATTTCCTCTTTCCTATCCCCCACACCTGTCCCATTACCGCCGCCCCCTTCCTTAGTCTGTCCTCCACCTGCCTCCTCTGTCCCCCGTCTCTCGTGATAATGTACCCCAAATACCTATATTCCCCCACCTCCTCAATCTCCTTCCCCTTCCATCTCCAGGTCACTTTTTTCCACCTCCCCCCACCCTCCTGCATCTCATCACCTTGGACTTCTCCACATTCATCCGTAACTTTTTCTCCTCCAGGTACCTTTCTAGCGCCGCCAGCATCGCTCTCATCCCCTCCTCCTCCTCCGCCAACATCGCGATATCATCCGCGTACGCAAGCGTGAAAATCTTTCTCTCTCCTACCATTACCCCTCCCCATCTTCCCTTCTCCAGCACCTCGTCCAAATCGGCTAGCAGCAGTGTGAAAAGCAGCGGACTGAGTGGACACCCCTGCCTCACCCCCCTTGCCGTCCAAAAACTTTTCCCCTCCTCCTCCCCCACTTTTACCGTGCTTTTTGTTTCTTTCAGCAGTTCCTCGCACCTCCCCACCAGCCCTTCTCTCACCCCCCTTTTCCTCATGGCCCTTATCAATATCTCCCTATCTACCGAGTCAAAAGCCGCCTTCAGGTCTACAAATGTGATTACCAGCCTTCTGCTCTTTCTCCTCACCTGCCTGTTAATCAGATAGTTAATCACATATATGTTGTCTATGCATCCCACCCCCTTCCTGAATCCCGTTTGACTCGCCGGTAGCAGCACCACCCCCTCCACTTCCTCCCTCAGCCTTTCCGCCAACACCGTTGCGTACACCTTGTAGGCTGTCTGCAGCAGTGTTACCCCCCTGTAGTTGCCTACCTTGCTCCCATCCCCCTTCTTTGCGATTGGGATGATTACCCCCTCCACCCAATCCTCCGGCCATCCCTCCCCCGCCCATACCCTGCTACACACCCTCCATAGCCAATCCACCACCTCGCTGCCTCCATGCTTCCAAACCTCGTTCTGTATCCCATCTCCCCCAGCTGCTTTTCCCTCCTTCAGTCCCTTTATCACCCTGCTGACCTCCCACTTTTCTATACCCTTCTCCCCATCATCCCCCCTTTTACTTGCCCCTCCCTTCCTCACCCTCCACTCCACTCCTCCCAATAGATCCCTGAAGTGTTCATCCCATTCTTCCATTTTGATTCTCTCGTCCACCCTATTTCCCCTTCTCCTTTCCCTATTTACCACCTCCCACACCTGTTTCCCCGTTTTTACTCCCTCCATCTCCTTTTCCCACCTCTCGCTCTCCTTTTTTTTCTTTTCCTCACACAACCCCTTGCATTCCCTCTTCCTTAACTTATACTCCGCTCCCACTCCTCCCTCACTTTCCTTTTTTCCTCTCTACACTCCTCATCCCACCAACCCCTTCTCCTCCCTAGTCTCTTCCCCCCCAACCCCCCTAACACCTCCTTTATTTTTTCCTTCAGCCCTTTCCAGTCTTCCTCTACCCCCTCTTCTCCCTCCTTCCCTCTCCCAAACTTTTCCCTAAATTCCTTCACCGTCTCCTCCGACCACCTTACCTTTGCCTCCTTCCTTCTACCCTCCTCCTTCCTTCTCTCTCTCCCCTTTCCCCCTTTATCCACACAGTCAACGGCACGTGGTCTGAGTCAACCCTGTCCCCTACTACCATCTTTTCCACCCCTTTTCTTGTCTCCTCATTTCCTAGCACGTAGTCAATGACCGAATTTCCTCTCCCCCCGATGTACGTCCACTCCCCTTCCTCGTCCCCCTTTATATTTCCATTCAGAATCCCCCACCCCTCTCGCCTAAGTACTCACACAGCCTCCTCCCCTCGGCGTTTACCTTTTCATCCCTGGAATTCCTGCTTCCCAACTCCCCCCTTTCCTCCTCTTCCTCCACCTCTCCCCCTTCCCTCCCCGTTCTTACATTGAAGTCCCCCCCTATAATTACCCTTACTCCATTCTCCCTTCCCTCAATCCACTCCCCCAGGTCTACCAGCTTCCTTTCCAAGTCCCTATTCCAATAAACCCCAATCACCCTCCACCATCCCCCCTCTATCCTCACTCTTATCGCCATCATTCCCTCCCTCCCTTCTATTTCTCCTCCGTCAGTCTCTATCCCCTTCCTTACCCCCATAACCATTCCCCCCATTGCCCTCCCCATCTTCCCCACTCTCCTGGCCCATTGCGCTTTCCATGAATACCCCCTTGGCAATCTCTCCCTGACCTTGTCCCAGCCTTTCTCCTCCACCCACGTCTCCATCAAAAATACCAGATCCCACTCTTCCAACCCTTTCCAAAGGTCCACATCCTTGTTCCTCAGGCCCGCCACGTTCCAAAAACCTACCCTAAAGCCTGTGTTTTTATTATTTACACCCCTTCCCCCCTCCCTATCCCCCATTCTCGTTTCCCTGCTTCCCCATCCACTTCTCTTCTATCTCGTCCCATCTCCTCATCACACCGTTTACCCACATTTTCATATACCCTACTCGCACGTCACTACCCTTCCTCCTCTCCTCCTCCGCCTCCCTCACTATCTTCCACCTCGCCCTTCTCTCCTCCTCCGTCAGGTCGCCTTCTATTCTTTCTTTCCTTCCTCTTAATTTGCTCTTTTCCCCCATCACTTTACTTTTCTGCTGCATGTCAGCCATTTCCACCAACGCCATTCCATAGGCCCCCTTCCCCCCCTCCCTATCTGTCTTATTTCCTTAATTCCTTCTGTCTTTAATCCCATTACGTCCCACACTTTCTTCACCTCTTCCTTTACGTGCTTTCCCTCCTTCTGTATCCCCCTTACTATCACGTTATTCCTCCTCTCTTCCCTTTCCCTTCTATCCTGTCTAACTTCCATCCTCCTTATTCTCCTTCTATTCTCCTCACTTTCTCCCTCTCTTACCCTTCCTTCCCCTACACCACCCCCTCCTTTCTTTTTCCATACCTCCATCTCCCCTATCACGCCCTCTACCTTCTCTGCCATCCCCTCCACCCTTTCCACCCTCTTTTCCAATTTTTCCCTCCTCACCTTTTCCTCCCTCAGCTCTACTTCCCACTTCCTCCTCTCCTTTCTCCACTCCTCCTCTACCCTCCTCCTATCCTCCTTCTCCTTCCTCAACTCCTCCTTCATCTCCCCTATCCCCTTCATCTCATCCATCAACTCTAACTTCATCTCCCTTATCTCCTTCACCATCTCCATCAACCACCCCATCTTTTTTATCCTCCTTCGGCGATTTTTTTGCCACCGTAATCCTTTTTACTCCGGCCCTTTCCCCTTCCCCCTCGTCGCCCCCCTACTCCCCCTTCTCTCTTCTCCTTTTTCCCCACAACTTTTCCAAACTCCCCATACTACTACTCCCCAAACTGCTGACACTGTCCCTTCTTAACCTTTCCGCATTCAAAGGCCTCCCCACTCTTCTCTCTTCATCCTTCCCTCCTTCCCAACCTTCTTCCTTGCCTTCTTCACCTCTACCACTCATTCTCACCTACACCCGACTCTCCTTATTCCTTATCCACCTTTTCAGCCTTTTCAAACTTCCCTCCTTCCCACCTACCTCTGTCCCCCACTAGATCCCGCCACCTACTACACCAACTTTCTTCCCGCGCAACATTCCCTGCTGCCACGTTGTCCTAACCTCTTTCGCAGTCTCCCCCTTCACTTCCCTTAACTATCCTCTCCCGCCTTCTCGTCCTTTCCCTTTATCCCTGCCCACACCTACACCTCTCCACCACTTTCTCTCCACTCACTCCTTACAATCTCCTCACTCTCACACCAAAATCTCGCACTAATCTTTCAACACTTCAGCCACTCTCGCAACCGGAAACGGAAGTCCTATTTTTGTATTGTATAATAGTGGCAAAAAAAAACACGAAAAAAATCGAAAAAATGCAGATTTCATATAGAAATAGAAAGAGCACTACTCCAGATTTAATTCAGAAATGAGACATTATTATAAGTATTATGTTCAATTTTTTTTTCAAATCCTTGAGAGTAGTGCGTCATTGTTGAAAAAAAATAAAAACCGTTTTTTTCGGCGTTTTTCCTAAGTTATACCTATCTTCTCTGAATTAAAAATATATATTATGTTATATTAAACATTCCTACGTTCAGAGAAATATTTTCCAGACTTTAAAAGTTGCGTAGTACAAAAAACGAAAATAATACTAAGTCGTTATATTCGAATATTTCGAAGATAGTTTCAATGGCGACGGTTGGTGCAGCGGCTATGGTCTCGGACTGCGGAACCGCTGATAACTTTTTGGACCAGGTTCGAATCCCGCCCGGGTAAATCTTTTTTTTTTGTTTATTACATGTTTTTTCGCTTCCTAACTATATGTTTGTTGTTAAACCTTTGTAAAAACATTTTTTAACTATTTTTAAATAATTTTTCGGAAAAATATTTTTGCAGTGCTTTAAGACTTTAAGAAATGAGAGAATTGAACAATTTTAATATTATTATCATGTTCATCCGTTATTTTGGATTATTTCAAATACGAAACAGCTTGCGATAATTCATCTGATCCTGTGAAGAGGTTCTTTACATCATCGAAGTTACTATCAGTGTTATGAACCTGGTGCACAAAAAAATATTGGACCACCTAAATGAAACCAATGTTCACAGCTGGACAGTCTCCGGTAAGTGTCCGAAATCGAAAATGCCCATCATCAGGACTTTTTCCAAACAACAATGGGTACAGTTGTTCGAAGCATAAACCTCGTTGTTATTATATCCTTAATAATATTTTCCTTTTCACTTGACAGAAACAGACACAACAATATCGCTAGACCCTGATAATACACTGGATTTATTACTGAATACTGAACCCAGTAAAGATACAAGACCTGATAGTCAATTCGATGCACAATTCCATGTAAAAAAATGTTAAGTAGAGCACAAAATTTTAAGTAATACAATCCGTACAAGTACCTTAAAAATATTTTTCCGAAAAATTATTTAAAAATAGTTAAAAAATGTTTTGATAAATATAGCTATGAGGGGACCTACCTCGTATCACTTTGACCTTCACATATGTAGTCAAGGACAACATTCTGAACAACTTTTGTCATTATATTTATCCGTCGCTCGATCATAGTTTTCGAGAAAATTGCAAAAAACTATTGCTAGTACTGAATTGAATTTTCTGTATTGCGTACGCATATTTCCGATTTTCGTATGGGTGGTCGGGCCGGCCTGACGGCTGGCCCTCTCCGCCCCCTCTACAATACTAACCACAACTCATTCTATTCGCATAATCTTTGTAACTGTCATCTAGAATTTGATCTAGTAATTAAGACTAACCTAACCCAATCCTAACAACACCACAACTCATTCTATTTGCATGATTTTTCCATTACTAGATGAAATTCTGGATGAAAGCTACAATGCAGAGATTATGCGAATAGAATGAGTTGTGGTTAGGTATGTTGAGGAGGCGGAGATGGCCGACCCGACCAGTCATACGAAAATCCAGGAGTAGTATCTCACTCTCGTTATACATATATATAGGGTGAACTTAAAATAGTCAATAAGTATGGAAAATAATAATTTTAATTACATTTCTAGATTATTTAATGGATACACAGTGACCGCTAGATGTCGTATCGGGCAGAACTACCGTTAAAATGAAGTGTAGTTGCAACCAAAATTTAACAAAGCTTTTTCGTAATTATCTCGCTAACTAAGTCCGAGCGACGGATAGTTATATTGACAAAAGTTGTTCAGAATGTTGTCCTTGACAACACATGTGAAGGTCAAGGTGATCCGAGTTGGGTCCCCTTATAGCTATATTTACCAATGTTTTTACAATGGTTTAACAACAAACACATGGTTAGGAAGCGAAAAAACATTTGATAAACAAAAAAAAGATTGACCCGGGCGGGATTCGAACCTGGTCCAAAAAGTTATCAGCGGTTCCGCAGTCCGAGACCATAGCCGCTGCACCAACCGGCGCCGTTGAAACTATCTTCGAAATATTCGAATATAACGACTTAGTATTATTTTCGTTTTTTGTACTACGCAACTTTTAAAGTCTGGAAAATATTTTCCTGAACGTAGGAATGTTTAATATAACATAATATATTTTTTTAATTTAGAGAAGATAGGTATAACTTAGGAAAAACGCCGAAAAAAGTGGTTTTTATTTTTTTCAACGAGGACGCACCACTCTCAGGGATTTGAAAAAAATTGAGCATAATACTCATGATAATATCTCATTACTGAATTAAATCTGGAGTAGTGCTCTTTCGACTTCTATATGAAATCAGCATTTTTTCGATTTTTTTCGTGTTTTTTTTTGCGTTTTACAACCAGAGTTTGCAACGGAAAAATCTGAAAATGATACGTAATATGTGGCTTAGTATCCTAAATGTGTCAGAATTTTTTCAGAATTTTTAACTGTCAATAAATAGGGAAAATGGGCCAAAAACTGGTTTTTTGATTTTTCTCAATAACTACCCTTACAGATGAGATATGGAGCTGTAACTTGGCAGATCGGGGTCTTTTTGGGTAGGCTATCGAATAGCCAAAGCTCGATTAAAAACTCGTCGGGGGCGAATTTCGCTACCAAACCCGGCTATAGCCTTTCCTCGCTCTTATGGCCTTTTTACAATATATATGGCTTTATGGCCTGGTAACAAAACGACCTGAAAATTCCAAAATATAAGACTAGTGTAATAATTGATGAGTTCTGCGTTTGTTATAATATGGTAGCTCTGAAAATAAAAAGCCGTATAAATTATGTTATATATATTATATATACATAAGCTAAAACAGTTCCATTAGTTTATTTGGTAGGTATATGTCTGGTATATGCTAGTATGAGAAAAAAGTTCGTAAAAAGAAGAAGATTATAAAATACAAAAACGCTATTTTATTAAATCATTGCAATAGTGTTAATTTATGTCCTTTAAAAGAATAACTAAAGCTGAAAAGCAAAGGGAAAAGTTTTCCATATTCTAAAACCATATATACCACCATTAGCTGACATAACCCAGTAATGCTTTTCTGGGAATATATATGTTTCATTGTGTCCGCTCCACGAATGTTAGATATTTAATAAAAAGCAAAAAAATTCCAGAAACAGGTATCGCCTATTTCAGTACATAAATTACGTGCACAAAGTTTTACGAATATAGATGAACAATTAGTAATAAATATTGCAAAGAAATTAATTTTTTAAATATTGTTTAAATAAACCATTTTTTCCGAAATCTTTTTATATTATTACATTCCTCGGTCGGAAACATACAAATTGCATAAAGAATCTATAGTCCCAGACCCGCTAGTTCACGAGATATTTGCAAAGAGAGGATTTTCACCACGAACTTCGAAAGTTACCCTGATAGCCAAATGCACTCCACCTGGAGTGCCGAAAACGAGCGCAGTAGCCCGGCATCTGGAACCATCTGGATGCAGGCCACGTGGAAGGCAGCTTCTGGAGTGAATCTGGAAGGCAACTCTGTCCTGGATTCCGCTTCCCCGCAAGATGGCAGCACGGTCACACTGATTGTAGGTTTAGGTTCCCGCGATCTTTCACGGTACTTTTATTTAATTTAGGTATATGCAGCCTACTCTGCAAGGGACCACGCTGGAGACGGAACAGATTGGATTCACTCGCGTACTAAACTCAACAGATTTATTCTACCTATCTGAACAGTATCAAACGGTGTACAGACACGCGGTTATAGCAGTGATGCCGAAATCGTGGTACTGTGGTACTAAGCCGTGGAACCAGTGATGCCAGAATCGTGGACCGTGGGCTTGTTCCCCTCCGCTCGCTGAGCCGACTCGACCCCCCACTCTGACGCACCGTCGTCGCGTGTAGCGCGCGTGCAATCGAACAGGCACTCACACGGACAGACTAGAGATACGTTCGTGTGTAGCGCGTGCGCAGTAGAAGCAACGTGGCGACAACGGTGCGTCAGAGTGGGGGGTCGAGTCGGCTCAGCGAGCGGAGGGGAAAAAGCCCACGGTCCACGATTCTGGCATCACTGCGTGGAACTAGACCTCCCCACTACGACCTACTGTTGCCCCTACAGTCCTTTTCCAACGCGCTCGCGCGCTACACGCCTAGTATATAGTCTACTATATAGTAGAGGTACGCTAGTGCGTGTAGCGCGCGAGCGCGTTGGAAAAGGACTGTAGGGGCAACAGTAGGTCGTAGTGGGGGAGTCTAGTTCCACGGCTTAGTACCACAGTACCACGATTTCGGCATCACTGGGTTATAGAGTACTTTCGAGTTGCGAGAGCTGCGGATCGATACATGTGTATCGATCAACGTCCAGACAGCGAGAGAGAGAGAGAGAGAGAGAGAGCGGTCGGCGGTTCTCTCGCATGCTTTGCCCGAGGTCGGCGTTGCCAACCTCGTCGGGGCAAGTTTTCTAGGCGCGTGCCTAGGGGAAAGGCGCGGCAGCACCAATATCCCTACATGATCAAAAGTCAAAAATACTGGAGGTTTCCCGGAGACACCTGACACCGTTTTGCTAGCGCATACAAAGTTTTTGGATCAGAAGGTCAATTAAGAGGGTTCGAGATGCTCGACGAAGAAAGGCACAGCGTGACGTCTGCTACCCAAACCCTAGGGGTTCCCAAAATCGGAGATGCCTTTGCTAAACCCTGACGAGTGTTTAGAAAGTATTCTCCAAGACTATTTTTTCTGTCAGGGAAGTGGCGTTGTTTAATTTTAAATAGCTATTAACTAGACTTTTTTTAGAGTTCTTCGTGGTATTAGGTGGAAATACGGTGTTAAAACATAAAATAACAATTTTAATTATACAGATTATACAGTTCAAAATTTGCTCGTATAAGGACGTCAAATGTATTCCCGCAAACCCATGTTTCGGCCAGATTTCTACGGAATTCTAGGGGAATTCTAGGGACAGTTGCTAGGGTACCGTTTCGAAAGGAAAATTCGGCCGCCGCCGGCCGGCCCTGGGCCGACTCTCAGCCGAGGTATAATACCTGGTCCATTGGCCGTCAGGGAGAGCGACGGCTGCCGACATAGAATCTCGTCCAAAATTGAACTAAACCGGCTTTGGTATGCTCCAAGTGTGGCTCGTCCTCTATTCTGCCTGTTTTCGTCCCTGGTATGACTTGGCCCTGGAAATGCCTGGTTTACAGGGTCAGTATGCGTTGACCTTAAGGGGCTATGGTAGTCACGTGACTTTTGCAGACACAGCAGGTCGGTAACTGCCAGTAACTGCTGCGCTGTAGAAATAGGGGAAGGCGGGGTATTGTGAGCCACGGGGAATCGTGAGCCAGCGCCATCTTTGTTTTACTCGCAAATATTGGCAGCTGCGAACAAGTGCTTTTGAGTTGTCTTATAATAAGGTTATATTTCCACGATCAGTTGAAGTAAGTACCCGCATCATTACTTTGTTCTATTAGCAGATACAAATTCGCTGCGCTCGATGTATTATTTTCATTTCGTGTTTGGTCTATTATTGTTACATTGTTCTGTCTATCTAAACAGGTAACTGTGTTTATAATACTCGTGTGACTTCAAGCTTTCGAAATAAATAAAGAAATTTTAACTAGGTTAGGTTTGCGTTATTTGTTTGTGGCCAAGTTGTAAAAATAAGTGTTCGGGGAATCATGAGCCACTTTTCTCGGGGAATTGTGAGCCACTCGATTTTTGACATTTAACGAGCTAATCTCACGTGTTTGATGTTTCTCAGTGATTGTTTATGCAATATTCGAGCACGATATAATTTTTTTGGCAATATCTGCTAGATATTTTATCTGATTCAATTCTTTTAGTTACCATTCATTGCAACGTCTGCGATCGTGCCATCCACTTGGAATGCGCCGGAATGACCGCAAGAAATTGGACTTGTGAGCTTTGCATTTCAGAATAATTGTGGTTATTTTTAACTTTTTTTCTTATTATTAAAAAATTATTTTGTCATTCAGATACATGAATAAACATTTCATAACAGAAATTGTAATTTTTATTTGATTTTGAAAGTGGCTCACGATTCCCCGAGCTTTTGCAAATTCAAGAAAATGCAAACTTTTTGTAATAGTCTTAAAATCATCTAATTTGCAAATATTCGATTAAACTATTGTGTCTAAAAGAAACGTAAATCTTCATACTACAAGATTTAGCGTTGAAATTTTATGAAAAACTTAATTTAATAGCAGTTTTTTGGCAATAAAAAAAAGTGGCTCACAATACCCCGCCTTCGCCTAGTATTTCCGACGAGACATCTGGTCGGCGATTGTTTTAATTACAGATGTTTAGCTGCCTGATGAATACGAGATGGAGCCATCGGCGTGTGCTTGTAGGAACCAATACCGTATATGATACAAATGGTTACCCGCGCCTACTCGCGGTTAGATCTATAGGAGATAAGGTACACGTCCCAGGTGACAAGGTATCAATGCAAAAACAACACTACCTGGAGTCAACGACTGTTTGCCTCGAAGGTCTCAACGAGAAGAGAGAGCGGACGGCTCGGCGCGCACACGCGTCGCCGACCCCCCCCCCCCCCACTCTAGACCGTAACAGGGGAGAGGGAATCACGTCCCCACATGCTATTATGAGAGAAAAAGGAACTGAATTGACGTTACTAAATACACAAGTGTGTGTGTGTCTGTAGAAGCTAGAAGTTACAGTATTGCCAGCTTTAAAAGTGCAATGTTGCCGAATTATATTCGCACAAACACCGTCGATGCTCGTGTCACAGCTCAACAGGTTCGATGACCCAGTGATGACTTATCACTCTTAGAATTTCCGCCGACCATTTCTGTAAGACTAAGCATTTCCAAATTAATATAAAAAGACCGCCTCTAACCCACAATCTTCAGTCTTGACCTCGCTATCAATCGCTGCGGTATTTAAAACATAAACGCATTATTGTAATTGTTGTAATTATTGTAAAATAAAGTATAGTCAGTTGGGCCACGGTTCAACGACTGGCTAATTATAAAGCGTTCGAGGTTCATTCCATGCCGAAACAAACACTTTTTGCGGTCACCATCTTCGATTTTGTTCTAATTGAAATATGTTGTAGTCCATGTGAAATTAGGGGGGGAGTTTAAGTCAACATTTTGCCGATTTCGAATTTTTTTAGAAATGGCAGGCCTTCAAAGTTTGCGATTTTTACCCATTTTTGCGAAAGTAGGCTTCACTTACAAATTTTTATCTCAGGAACTGTTTGTCCATTTGACCTATACTTTTTTTTGTTTTATTCCGGAAGGATTGGGCTATTGTAAAATAATTTTTTCATCCTCGATAATTAACTTTATAATGTCAAACAATTTAAACAAATTCTTTTTTTATATTTTTTTCAATTTTGGACAGTAATGTAAATTTTGAAAAAAATATGGTTATATTCCTTGAAGTTTCCTCTTCAAAATAAGAGCTTTTACAAAATGGCGTTTTTCCTGTAATCGTCACAATATCCTGGAAAAGGACGCGGTGTACCCGCGTTTCAGGTAAAGGCGAGTCGAGCGCAACGCTATTATGTTCAGTTTTCTTGTCCGGTGGTCTCTATTTGTACCTCGAGAACAATATTAGTAACCACTCTTGGCCAACGACACCTTTCTAATCATAACTTCATTTATAGATATGTAGTTTCTATACGAATTGTATATGTTTTACAAGAAAGGTGTCGTTGCTCAATGGAAACCACGAGAAGGTGGCGGTTTTCTTCCATCAGGAAGGGATAAGGAAGTGTCAGAAGTATGTATTAGTAGGATCACTGAAAACTATTTCATTACACTGAAAACAGAGCCACGAGCAAGTTTTACATAGCAGTTCTTTATTTGATAATAGGGTAAAGCTATGAAAGCTTCTAGTGCCTATAATAGTTAATGCTGTTGCAAAGCGAGCTTGTAAACAATCAGCATGTTAAAAATATTCGAAATCGGCAAAATGATGACTCAACACACGGACTACAACATATTTCAATTAGAACAAAATCGAAGAAGCAAAATTTTAAAAATATAAATTCAGTTTTAAAATGTAATATAAAATAGAATGTTTGGATATGTCATAGAAATCAACATCAACGGTACCAATACCTACATTGAATATTGTCTGTCCGTACATGCTCAGGAGAACATACATATAGTGCTACAAAAGAAAATATATACAGGGTGGGGCATTTTAAACAGGTCACCTGAATAACTCGCTTGTTTTTGAAGATAGGAGAAAATGCATTAGACCAAACTTACTTGGTATCGGGGGGCTCATAATCTGGTATTACCAATTTTTCTGTAGGTGGAGGCGTCAAGGTGATATAAAGGTCAACTCTGTTTTTTTAAACGGAACAGTATATTTTGAGTGTTTCAAGACGAATACAATGACCTATTATGAAGGTCATTCAAGGTCACCCAAAGTCAACTGCAATAGAAAATAAAATGTCTGAAAGCACTCTTCAAATACTTTTGTGTCTTCTCTGGTTGTTGGCATACCGTTCTTGTAAGTATTGATAAGGATCACAGAACGTAAATAAACATACAATCACATTGTATGCTTACTGTCCGTCCACCACAAGAAGTCTCTTGGTAGGAGTTTCACATCAAATGGACAACAAACCGTCCGATTGGTCTGAGCGGCAGGGGCTCGAGTCGCGTCACACGCATTATCGGTTCTAGCGAGCTATTGGCTGCAGCGCTCACACACACTAATCGGATCGTGTGACGAAGAGAGTGAATAGACTCTTCCAAACCGAGTGAGATAATGCGAAGCGAGCGATCCAGTAGCGTAAGGACAGAATCAAATGTATCCTACGACGTTAAACATCCCCGCGCTGAGCCACTCTCAGCATCCAAGAGGAACGTGACTTCACGCATATTCTGTATTAGAAACTTCTAACTCGTTGTCAGTTAAAATTTTAATTTAACGCTACAGATCAGAACAAATGAGAAATATTTTCGAACTACAGCTTTCAATTTTGTCCAATATGTATATGTTCCCTAATACTAAAATTATTAATTTCTTGAAAATGAATAAGTAACGATCATTCGTTTAACACATTTCTATCATACGGAAGAGTAAAAAATAGATCGATTGTAGCTGTTCTGCAGATTCATCCTATTTTTAATGGTAATTAAAGTTTCATTTTCGCGGTAGATACAGATACCAAAACCGCTGCAATACTGATCAAACAGACTGCTTTAGCAATTTCGACCAATTTATAACATTTGTAGAAGTTATATGAATTTTATCTAATTTTTGTTGTAACTTATTGAAAGACGTGTCAATCGTGAATTATGTGTTACATTAAATATAAATATAACATTAAATGTAATTTAAATGAATTAATGCATTTTTGAAGTACATTTTGAAGTCCACTTAAACGTTAAATATCGACGATAGGTCAGGAAACTTGTATCTCGAAAATAAACAAGTCCTACTACTGTGTAGCGTGTGACGTCAGGATCTTGGAGGTCGTGAATACGGGAGTGGAAATAGTGGGGAGGGGTGGAGCAAGCGAGAGATCCCCCCGGACTCCTCAGCCGTCTCGAGGGACTTCTTGTGGTGGACGGACAGTACCTGTATCCAGAAATGTTATTAGTAGTTTGACTACCGACTAGAGTACGGCTTCGAAATATTCAATCTTAGTGTTCAATTTTCAAGAATGCGTTACACAATAGCAGAGAAAGTGGAAATGGTTATCATTTATGGTGAATGTCACAGAATTATGAGGAAAGTGGTACGCGTGTATGGTGAAAGAAGTACCGCGAAAAACCAACAACCACAGTTGATATGCAAGAACGTATAAAAAGAGCTTGCTCTGTAATAGATACAACTGAAATTTGTCAGGCAGTATCATCAGTATTGCAACGTTTTAGATTATGTCTCAGTGTTCAAGGTCGACATTTTGAACACTTGAAGTAGCAGTGAATACGTACATAACATGTTACATGTAAATCGTCGTAGTGTTCGAAAAGTGCTTTCAGACATTTTATTTTCTATTGCAGTTGACCTTGCGTGACCTTGAATGACCTTCATAATAGGTCATTGTATTCGTCTTGAAATACACTATCAGAATGTAAATAAAAAACCATACCGTTCCATTTAAAAAAACAGAGTTGACCTTCATATCTCCTTGACGTCTCCACCTATAAAAAAATTAATGACATCAGATTGCGAGCCCCTCGATATCAAGTAAGTTTGGTCTGATCCTTTTTTTTCTGTCTTCAAAAACAAGCGAGTTATTCAGGTGACCTGTTTAAAATGCCCCACCCTGTATATGTATATATATATATATATATATATATATATATAAATAATTTATACATTAATAAATAATTATATTACAGATATAATAAAATAATTAATTATATATTAATTAAATATATATAAATAATTAATACATTTTATTTATATATATAAATTTCTATAGTCACGAGCTGAAGCGAGAGCTCGTGCCCGCCAGCCGTCGACTTGGGCATGCCTGGCGTACAATGTAAACAGATGGTGAATCAAGCATTATTCACAATTTAAACTTTTATATTTTTAATACACATAATATTTTTAATACGAATAAGTTGTAGAGATTATGCCGATGAAAATGGGTCTAAACACGACATCATTTGGACTATGTTCAATACGTATATAATTTTTATCGTAACATTACGTAACAATAAAAATTGTTCGATTACACTCGAGTTTGAACTCATTTTCATCAGGAAAAGTACCTCAATTCACTCGTAATAATTTTATGAAGGTATATTGCAAAATCTAAAAGTTTAAACTTTCATTCGTGCGTGATTCTCCATCTGTTTACATTGTACAATGCCGTTTTTTCAGTCGCTGGCTCTTCGAAGTTCAGAGCTCGACGCTCGGTAACGCGATTATTCGAGCTAGCAAAAGTTCTGTGGTTCTCAGAAAAAACGCAGCATGTCACACTTTCAAACAATTTGAGTTTATGCTGAGCTTTAGAGTATAGGATTTACGTATTTACCAGAAAAAATGTCATGAAATCAAATTCGAAAGGTTCAAAATATAACGCAATTTAACCGACGTCCTATACAAAGCATTAGTGATCAAAACTTTAAACGGCAATATCTCAATATTTTCAACCACAGTTTGAAACAAAACAGACAAAATTCTGTAATATATCAGGAAAGGCCTAGCGTTTATTTAAAAATGATTTCATGAAAGAAATAAAATCCGACAAGTTACACAATACATAGTAAATGCTTGATTCTTGTCCGAGGTCGTGGGCACGATTCCTGTCCAGTGCCTACCCACTCCACTGCCTGTCAACGGCGAGCTCAGCTGTTTGTGTTCGACAACAACCGACCGAATGAACGATCGAGTTTGTAAACCTCGCTGCATCGAAGGTGCGTTCACCTCGCGATTATTGCCGCGTGGGCCATCGTATTCTATTTTCGATAGTGAAATAATGAGAAAGCAAAATTTAAAATTATTAATTTTGCATAGAAATAGAGAAAATACCATTCCCCGATAAGATAATATCAGATAATTTTTTAATGTGTCGTCAGGGTGAAGATTCTGAACAACTGTTTCCTATACATGTAACCGCCGCTCAGTCTGAGTTTTTGAGATATTCGCGAAAAACTGCAACTACTGCTATGTATGTATGTATGTATATTGAATTTTGCCTATACATGCACGTCCGTGGCGTGCGGATGCGTCAGCATGTGGGACCGCTCGTCAACTATTTTTACAGTACATATATCACGACGATCGTCGAACGACCTATGTATACAGTGTTTTCTCGACAATTGTCCAAAACACTGATCCGATGAGGGATAATTATCGGCCAGGAATACTACTGTTTGACTTCTGTCGAACGTATAAAAGGACAGCGAAGCCGAGGATAACCTCGGTCGCCGAGCAATGGAACATTATATGGGTCGGATATATCGGTGTGAGACCAGGAATCCACTACTTATCTAATAACAAAACTTCTTTATTTTTCATTATTTTTCTATAGGAATTTCACCATCATATTTGTAGAATTTTTGTAATGAAAATGATACCAAACCCAATCAGCACACGTCGTCTCAAAGATGTCTGTTTCACGTCGTTTTCCCGTCTGAACGTCTTATGTCCCAAAGATACGTCTTTTAGTCGCCAAAAAGATATCTTTATGCAGACATCGTTTTCACGGCAGAGGGTGAACGTCTTTTAGCTGTCTCATTTCAGTCGTAAAAACAACGTCTCCATAATGGATATCTTTTTGGCGACTGAGAGACGTTTTTCCGGAGACGTTGTTGTTGCGGCTGAAGGTAGCTGTCTTTTAGTACAATGGCTAAAATATACCGGTTTCTAATTTTGCTATTTCTTGGAATGATAAAAAAATTAATTTTCAAAACATTATATATTTATATGATAATATTTATATTTAAAATGAATCTTTATTTAATATTAGAAGTGGAATATTTATTTCCTGATATACAGATAATATTTATTTCATATTATGAGAAAAATATTTTTTTCTAATTATAAAATGAATCTTTATTTAATATTAGAAATGGAATATTTTTTTCCTAATATACAGATAATATTTATTTATTGTTATTTCGTATTATGAAAAAAACATTTTTTCTCATTATAAAGTGAATCTTTATTTAATATTAGAAAAAGAATATTTTTTCCTAATATACAGATAATATTTATTTCATATTATGAAAAAAATATTTTTTTCTCGTTATAAAATGAATCTTTATTTAAAATTAGAAATAGAATATTTTTTTTAAATATGCAGGAAATACTTTATGTTTATCATGGAAAAATATTTGTTCCAAAATATGTGTCACGTCCCGCGTCGCGCCCGGCTCACGCGTAACGCGTTTAGCGGAGCTCCCCCCCCCCCCCCCCACTAAAAAACCGCGAGAACACGGTTACCACGGTAACCCCTCTCGAAGCTAAGAATTTCCGCGAAAAGCTAGAAATAGATTTATAAAAAACTCCAAATATGGGTATATAAGGCGAGGATCCATATCGATTTTTCAGAAGCAAAACTCCCCTTCACAGGTGCGGACCTCAGCACTGTGAAAACTAGATCGCTGCGTATCATCTGTCACGGTCTAGCAACAGTAGTATTTATCCCGGTGCATGGAAGATGTCACGGGATAAATTTTTATAGGTAGATACCCATGTCCAAAATAAAGAAAAGAGTTAGGCGAGCAGGGCGGAGGTACCAACTCCAAAAATTAAAAATACATTTATACGAAACACAGACAAGTACACTAACACACACACACACAATGTAATAAACACGTATATATATATATATATTTATTTACTGTAAACTAATTTTATATTATATTTTTTCTTTTACCAAATTTAAAAAACGCCTCTCACATTTTTTCTCCTTCCAAGGAAAACCTCTCCTCTCCTCGCGAATTAAAGAAACCCAAAAATAACGTAACATATGGAAGACATACAACTTTCATATTACGAATGAAATATTGGTTTCAAATATAAAATAAATCTTTATTCAATACTGGAAGTAAAATGTTTACTTTTAATTTACTTTGAATTCGTGCGTGTCATTTAATTTTTTAATAGAAGTTTATCTCTTCTAATTATATGATTTCATATGATTTGAACTTTTATAAGAATAAAAAGTAATAAACGTAACAATACGTTCGCATGGCTCAGCGAGGAAGCACATCATCAAGTAAACGGTAATCCCGAGTTCGAATCCCGCCAACTGCATAAAAATTTCTGAATTGTAATAAGGTCCTTTCGAAGACAAATTGGAATATTTCCTCAAGCAGTGCATAGAAAGGTATATGTATATGGATAGTTTCTAATTTTTGTTATAACTTTTTTTTAAAAGATGCCCAAAAAGACGTCTTTACAAGGTAACTTTCAGACGTCTTTGAAAGATGTCTAAAAGCTGTCTTTGGACGCCCAACAGAGTCGTGAATGATGTCTGAGAGATGCCTTTGGACGCCTGTGAGGTGTAAAAAATACGTCTCTACAATGCCTGAAAAACGACCAACAGTCATTCTGAAGACGACTTTAAGACGGACAAATTTGTAACAAACGACCTTCCTGAGCCCTTCCAGAGACGGTCCGGAGACATTCGCCAACGTCTTTCGGACATCTGAATGTCTTGCGGCAGACATCTTTCAGCTATCTTTGAGCTGTCTCTGTGCTGATTGGGAATATGATATAATACCAATGATATTTACTTGTGTAATGAATGAAAGTTGCGAATGCAAGGAAGAACATCGGACGCAAGCGAAAGCCTTTGAATTGTATCGGCGCGCTGCGACTCCTCCGCTACTCTTTCTTTCCCATACGCCATACGCGGTCCTTCCTTGCGTCCGAAACTTTCATTAATTACACAAGTAAATATCATTATCATTGCGCCCTTCCTTCTAAAACCAGTTTAGTTATTTAAAAAATGTATACCGAATAAAAAAATATTTGGATGTTCATTATTTCATTGCATTTTTCAATTTTTGTAGATCTGAAATAAATAAAAATCGTATGAAATTCTGTGGAATTTTCTTTTCTAGCATATATGTTCTCCTGAGCATGCACGCACAGACAATATTCAATGTAGGTTTGGTACCGTTGATGTTGATTTCTATGACATATCCACACATTCTATTGTACATTACATTATAAAACTGAATTTAAGTTTTGAAATTTTTGCTTCTAAGCTAATAAGATAATATAAGGATAGGTTGAAAGAAGAAAATGTAGTGCGAAAATTTAGTTTGAAAGTTTGGTATAATAACATTTAGTAACTTCTCCAAATATAATAGGTTATATTATCATAGTTCCAAGCCAATTTCCTTTCCTTTTTTGTATAATGTGATACTGTATGAAATCACAATGGTTACTTAGTATTTTGATTGCAATTTTAAATGATGCGGTTGTAGCGTATATTGAACTGCTCTTCGCTTGCATGCGTCCGAAATATCAAGTTAGAGGATTCGCATGTGTTTTCTCGTGTAGCGAGGTTGATTTTGATAGTGGAACTATCCTGTCAAGAATATACAGCGGTATACGGGATTTAAAGAATTGCCACTTGTTCGGTCACGAAAAGAACCCTTTCGTTTATTTGTAAGTAACAGACGTTCACTCCGGCGACGATAATCCCGCGATAGGCACGGTAGCGATAAGCGTCGAATCCGGTAGGTTTGGCGCGAGACGGATACAAGACTGCGATAGGCGCGAATACAATGTACGTGTTGATCGCTGTCTGGATCAAGAAGACGAAGGACAACGGCAGGAACGTTTGTAATCGTAACGCAGCGCTATCGATCGAGGCGCGTGATCGATATGTAAACTCGCGCCCAATTACCGGCAATTTTGAACGTTGTAGTCCTGAACAGCATGTGTAGAAAAGTTATATATACACATACACAGACGCATGCAGCTGATGAGCGAATAGGCATCCAACATAACCACAATCTGTCACGATCTACGCTTGCATCTTCCTCCGATTCCAGGTCGACAGTACTTCTGCTTAGGCGCCACCTGACCAGCACTAGTCGAACTAAACTTGTCACATTTTTGCTCTGTATTATCGTACATCATGAATTCTGACGCCATAAAATCATGCTAAGACGCGGTACCACTTTTCTGCCTTATTACTGGGAGAATCAAGACAAAATAAAGCTCATTTTGTAGCTGGAGATGTAATCTACGGGCCCCAGCCCACGATAACATCCAGAAAACTCACGAAATGGCATAAAAATGGCTCGCTCTACATTGCTGAACATCGAATTAATTTTGGCCTACTTCCAACACTTATATTAGGAAATGCATGCATAATTTCATATAACAGAGGGGCAGAGACCCGTTCATTGAACCTTCGTCTTTCGAATGAGCCTTTGTCCAGCACAAAATATGGTCTTATAAGGACGAAAAGTGGTACCGCGTTAACCCCTAAAATGTCGGTAATTTCGTCGGTATTTTGTCACTCTACTTTATCGCGGTGGTACATAACATAGGCCCTTAATTAGGGCTGTGCGAGTACTCGCATAGTGCGAGTCGAGCATAGCTCGACTCGAGTGTGCAAGTCGGGTCGAGTACCCGCACGAAGCGAGCGGCTCGATCGATGCGAGCTACTCGCACCGATGCGAGCTGCTCGCACAGAAGCGAAAGGCTCGCGCTGAAGTGAACAAAACCAAATTGATAACGACTTGTGTCTGTTATGACTACGGACGAGGTACAATGACGGTGCTATGACACAGACGATTATGACTCTATGCAGAGAGTATATATATATATATAAATCTTGAACGTAGATACATAAGTTTACTCCATACGTATAATTATTATTTGTATTCTTAAAAATTTCTAATTGCATATGTGGAGTTCGCAATAATTGCGAATTCGAAAAGCAGTTATAGTTATAGCAGCATGATTGTATTATCAAACAGTTCAGTATACACCTAATTCTGTTTTTACACGATAGATACGTTCCCGAAAAATACGTGTAAAACAATATATTGCATCTATGGAAAAATAGAAGATTGGTTCCAGTCCTAAGAAATCAGCAAAAATAAGCTGAAATCAGCAGAAAGCTGTCAATATCTATTGCTTAAATCACCTAAATTAAAATTTACAGAATATGCTCACCAAATTAAATTGTATATAGTCGTTTTATTTTTCATGTCATTTTTTAAACTAAAAATATTTTACATTTTATTGTATATTATACAATATACAATATATACATAGACATTTCATATTTCATGTTATTTTTTAAACTTATACTATAAATATTTTATATTTTTTATAAAAAATAAAAGTTATAATAAGAAATAAACAAAATCACAGTTATATATATAACTTTATTTCCCCTTGAGGTTACAATTTCATACATAACTCCTCTTTTCAACACGCCGCCTATACACCTGAAATCTTACTTCTAACTTATATACTATCTTATACCTAGTCTTAACCTAACCTAACCTATGACCGCGACCAACTATACTATATCTACTCTAAGTCTAACAATAAGTTAGAGTTAGAGAGAGAGAGAGAGACCCTATATATATATATATATATATATATATATATATATATATATATATATACAGGGTGTCCCAAAAGTACTTCAACATCGGGAAATGGGAGGTTCCTGAGGTCATTTCAAGCGTCATTTTCCTTTTGCAAAATGTTGTCCGCGGCTTTGTTTAGGAGTTATTAACGAAAAACACCGACCAATCAGAGCGCGAGCTCGACGCTCGTTGGCATGTTCAGCCAACCGCCTGCCGGCTCGCCGCGCTGAACGTGCCAGCGAGCGTCGAACTCGCGCTCTCATTGGTCCGTGTTTTTCGTTAATAACTCCCAAACGAAGCCTCGGACAACATTTTGCAAAAGGAAAATGACGCTTGAAATGACCTCAGGAACCTCCCATTTCCCGATGTTGAAGTACTTTTGGGACACCCTGTATATATATACGTACACACACATACATATATATACATATATATATACTTATATACACATATATACATATTCATACATACCCCCCCCTCATATACATATATAAATATAAATTGTCACGTTGCCCTTTTTCCGTCGGACCGAGTACGGGGAAGAACGGCAACTTCCGGGATTTTATAGGCGCTGAGGCCGGGCCGCGCGCGGCCGTGCGGACGCGGTCCACCCGGGACAAACGCACCTCTCGAAATTCGATCAAGATTGACGTGATTCGACAAGTTCGGGCGCCAGGTACCGGAAGGGTACCGCACGAAACGTTCTCGCGGTTTGCCCGCGAGTCAGCTGACGCGAAGGCCGAATATCGAGAAGCGCGAGGAGTCGGAAATTCGGACACGAGAATAGCGGGGACAGCCCTCACGGCAGGGCGGATCTCACAGGCGAAATTAACGAATTCTATTTTCGCTCTCAGTCATTTAATTATTCGTCAGTAATTACAGGCGCGCGGCCACGTGGCCGCAACCGGGAGCCCGCGCTCCTTGTACAGGATTGCAATAAGGTGGAGGTTCGCAGCGCGCGGTTGTCGACGTGCGAAGACGTTCGTCGCACGGGTCGCGACTGTCGCGATCGTTCTCGGGAAATTCGAAAGTTTCCGCGAACGAGATGGTAACGGCTCGCGCGATCTAAGCGATATCTAATTCCCGCGAAATGGCTATTCCTACCTTCGCGAAACGCTTACTGTAATGTTCGCGAAAAGGAACTATCTCACGACGCTGTCGGTTCTCCCGAGGAAAACTTCCGATATGCTAACGGGAGGGAACCTCTTGAATCGGCTCAAAGTACCGTCGGATCGGTACGAGCCCTGGGCACGAGGCGGGAAGCGCCTCGGCACACGCGAATATCGGGGACAGAGTCGACGATCGGCTCGTGCCCCCCGCGAAATTAACGAGCTCGCTCGTAGACGAGTTTACGGAATCACTGTCGACTTACCGTGACTCGGAATCGGTGTCCTTCGGAACTAGTAGGGCGGCTGTGCTTCCTTCCCTCGATAATCGGGATTTTCGACACCGGCACTCTCCGCACGCGGAATCTAAGGTACGAGATCTTTCGGTACAAAAACAGCTATGCACTCTCGCGACGCGAGCCGGCACGACAGTGACTCCTTCGATTCTCGCCACGGCGCGTATCGATTCTGGTTCCCCCCACTCTAGCGACCTAGCCGAAATTCCCTAGTGGCGTACTTCACGCTGGCGATCTAGCGCTACGCAGGGCCGTGTCCTTACGGAACCTAGGAGCCCGAGAATTACTCGCGAAATTACCGGTTGCGATAAACGACCGGTGAGGATGTTCCCTCTCAGGTGTCTCTTCCACCACCCACGCTAGAACCCCATTTTAAGCGGGGTGAGGCGACGACGGGATCGAGAAAAGAACGATGTTCGGTAGAGGTTCTGGTCCCATGTCGGCGCCTCCGGGTTGATTGGCCCGTGTGTTTTGACTCCTTTTATATTCGCCCGTGCACGGACTATTGTTGTTCGGCCTTTCTCAGATTTCGGGCGCTCCTTGCCTTGGTTTCCTGCTTCGGGAGTTTTCGGCGGTCTCGTCGCCCTGATGATACGCCCCTGCAACTTAGCCGTACTCGGCAAACGTATCGGGCGTCAGCTGGAATTTCGGTATTTTTGTTTCCTCGGGGAACGCTCGCTTTTCCGCGTGCGGATTCGTGGTTCGCGACAGGATCGGCCCGGTCCATACGTAATTCGGTTTTTCTTTTCGCTATTCTTGGGGTAGGGAAGGGACGCTGCAAACTTGCAACGTCACAAAATGTATATGTACCCCTATACATACACACATGTATGTATCTGCACCCCGCTGTCCCCTCTTCCCCATTTCCCCGTGACCCCCTCTTCCGGTCGATCTTCTCTCCCTTCCATCTTGACCCTTCATTGCCTCACAGCCCAACTCCAGCATTCACTCTTTCCCTCCATTCTTCCACCTTCCTCAACCAATCCTCCCCTTCCCCCTCCTCCCCTAATACCATCCTGACCATCTTCTGCCATCCGCTTTCTTCTTCCTCTTTCATGCACACCTCCCACACGTGTTCCCACGTTTCCCTCTCCCATCCACATACTCTGCACACTCTCTCCTCCACCCCTACCCAATACTTGCCCCCTCTCATACCATTTCCCAGTCTAAATCTAGCTACCCTCTGCCACCTACTCTCTCCCCACCCTTTCCCTAGATATTTAGGCAGCCCTTCTCCTTTCACCATCTCGTACCATCTATTATACTTTGACTCCCTTATCCTGACCCATCTCTCATTCCTCTGACTTTCCTTCTCCCTTTTCACAATCTCCCCGCTCACTTCCTCCGGAGGGAGGAGGTCTCCTCCAGCATTTCTTCCACTTCCTCCGCAGTCCATCCCCTCGCCTCCCAAAAGTCCCTTCTTTCCTCCAGAGGAGTCTCCTCCAGCATTTCTTCCACTTCCTCCGCAGTCCATCCCCTCGCCTCCCAAAAGTCCCTTCTTTCCTTCTCCCAACCATCCACCTTTCCCCCCTTTCCCCCCTCGCCCTAACCTTCTCCCAGCATAATCTTGCTCACTCCCCCCCTTGCCCTCTCTCAACTTCTTCTCAAACCCCCACGCCCTCAGTCCCGCTCTCCCCCTCAGAAGCTCCCTCTGTAACTCTTCCCTCACCATGTACCCCGGCATACACCTCTCCACCCCCAGCACCCACCTCAGATACCTTTCCTGCATCCTTTCAATCTCTTCCCTCTCCTTCCAGCCCCAAATTTCCACCCCGTAACTCACTACCGTCCATACCAACCTATCAAATAGCCAGATCCTCTTTCCCCAATCATTCCCGAATTTCCTTTTCCCTATCCCCCACACCTGCCTCATTACCGCCGCCCCCTTCCTCATCCTGTCCTCCACCTATCTTTTCTGTCCCCCGTCCCTCGTTACTACATATCCTAGGTACCTGTATTCTTTCACCTCCTCTAACACCTTTCCCTTCCACCACCACTTCATCCTTTTCCACCTCCCTCCACCCCTTCTGCACCTCATCACCTTCGACTTATCCACGTTCAGGCACAATTTTCTCTCCTCCAGATACCTTTCTAGCACCCCTATCATCCTCCTCATTCCTTCTTCCTCCTCCGCCATCAGGACCACATCATCCGCGTACGCTAACGCCACTATTTTCTTTCCCCCCACCCTGACCCCTCCCCACCCACTCTTCTCCAGAACTTCATCCAGATCCGCCATCATCAGAGTGAATAACAGCGGACTTAGCGGACACCCCTGTCTCACCCCCCTTACCGTCCAAAATCTTTTCCCCTCCTCGTCCCCTACTCTCACCTTACATCTCGTTTCTCCTAACAATTCTCTACATCTCTCCACTAGCCCTTCCCTTACCCCCCTCTTCCTCATTGCCTTTATCAACACCTCTCTGTCCACCGAGTCGAATGCCGCCTTAAGGTCCACGAAAAACACTATCATCCTCCTGTTCTTTTTCCTCACCTGTCTATTTATCAGATAGTTTAAGACGTATATATAGTCCATGCACCCCATCCCTTTCCTAAATCCCGTCTGACTCGCTGGCAGTAACCCTTTTTCCTCCACTTCCTCTCTTATCCTCTCCGCCAAAATCGCTGCGTATACTTTATACGCCGTCTGCAACAACGTTACCCCTCTGTAATTTTCTACTCTCCTGCTGTCTCCTTTCTTTGCGATTGGTATCACTACCCCCTCCGTCCAATCCTCCACCCACCCCTCCCCTCTCCATACCCTGTTACACACTCTCCCCAACCATTCCTCCACCTCGTGCCCTCCATACTTCCACACCTCGTTCTTAATCTCGTCCCCCCCCCCCCCGCTGCCTTCTTTTCCTTCAATCCCTTGACCACCTTTAACACCTCCCACATCTCAATTTCTTTCTCCCCATCCTCCCTCCTTCTGCTCTGTACACCCCTCCAAACCCTCCCCTCTACTCCCCCCAATAGCCCTCTGAAATATTCATCCCACTCTTCCATTCTTATTCTTTCATCTACTCTGACTCTCTTTCTCCTTTCCCTGTTCACCACCTTCCACACCTGCTTCTCCGTTTTCACCCCCTCCAGCTCCCTTACCGATACTTCCCTCTCTTCCTTCTTCTTCCCTTCGCTCAGTACTTTGTATGCCCTCTTCTTTTCCCTGTACACTTCTCCCTCCCCTCCCCACCTTCTCCATTTCCTCATTTCTTCTCTCACTTTCCTCTTTTCAACTTTGCACTCCTCGTGCCACCACCCTCTCCTCCTCCTTTCTACCTTTTTCCCCGTCCCCCCTAACACCTCCCTTATCCTGTCCTTCAATCCTTTCCAGTCCTCCTCCACTCCCTCGTCACCGCTTTTCCTCCTCCCAAACTTCTCTCTAAATTCCTTTACCCCATTCTCTGACCAATTACCTACCCCCATCCCCTTACTTCTGCCATCCTTTCTTCCTCTACCGCACCCTGCCCCCTTTATCCATACCCATAGTGGCGCGTGGTCCGAGTCTACTCTTTCCCCAACCTCCATTTTTTCTACCTCCTCCCTTGTTTCCTCGTTTCCTAATATGTGATCTATTACCGAAGTCCCTCTTCCCCCCCCCGCGTACGTCCATTCCCCCTCCTCATCCCCCTTCATGTTTCCATTCAAAATACTCCACCCCCTCTCTCCCAGGAACCTAGACAGCCTCCTCCCTTCCCCATTAACTTTCCCATCTTTTGAATTCCTGCTCCCCCTTCCACCTCCCTCCTCGTCCTCCTCCACCACTACTCCCCCCTCCCTTCCCGTTCTTGCGTTGAAATCCCCCCCTATTATCACCTTTGTTCCTTCCTCCCTCCCCCCTATCCAGTCCCCTAACTCCTCGAATTTCTTATCCCAGTCCCTATTTACATATACCCCTACCACCCTCCACCACCCTTCCCCTAACTTCATCCTCATCGTCATAATCCCCTCTTTCCCTCCTGCTCCTCTATTTTCAGTTACAGTCTCTATCTCTCTTCTCACTCCCATGACCATACCCCCTATCGCCCTGCCTTTCTTACCCTCCCTCCTTGCCCATTGTGTTTCCCATATGTACCCCCCCCCGGCAATTTTTCCCTTATCCTGCTCCATCCCTTCTCTTCCACCCAAGTCTCCATCAAGACTATTACATCCCACTCTTCCAGCCCCTTCCAGAACTCCTCATCCTTATTCCCCAGACCTGCGGCGTTCCAATACATTAAGTTGTACCCTGATTTCCTCCCCTTTCCCCCCCTCTCTCCAGCTCTTCTCCCTTTCTCCTCTCCTCGTTTCCCTGCACCCTGCACCAATCTTCCTCTATCTCGTCCCATCTTCTCATCTTTCCATTCACCCACATCTTCATGTACCCTACCTGTACTTTCTTCCCTTCCCTTCTCTCTTTTTCCGCCTCCCTTTCAATCTTCCATCTCGTCCTCCTTTCCTCCTCCGTTAGATCATCATCCAATCTTTCCCTCCTTCCAGTTAGTGTTCTTTTCCTTTCCATCACTTTCCTTTTCTCTTCCCTATTCCACATTTTCACCAGGACCATCCCCCTCCCGTCCGTACCTACCTTCCCTATCTTCTCTACCTCTTTTATCCCCTCCTCCTTCACCCCCAAAGCCTCCCATATCTTCCTTACCTTCTCTCTTAGCTCCTTTCCCTCTACCTGAATCCTTCTTATAATAATATTATTCCTTTTCTCCTCTCTTTCTCTCTTATCCTGCGTGACCTCTAATCTCCTTAACCTCCTCCTGTTTTCCTCGATTAGCTCTCCTCCTGTCCCTCCATCCCTGCCTTCTTTCCCTCCCTCCATCTTCTCCCTCGTCACTTCTTCTAACTTCCCCTCTACCCCCCTTACCCTTCCTTCTAAATTCTCCAACCAATTCTCTAACTTTTCCCTTTTCCTCTCCTCCTCCCTCCTCTCTTCCCTCCACTTCTCCCTTTCCACCCTCCACTCCTCTATCCACCTCTTCCCTTCCTCCCTTTCCCTTCGCATCTCTTCCCTCAACTCCCGTATTTCCCCTATAAATCCTTTGATCACTTCCTCCATTCCCATACTGCCTCCTCCCTCCTCCTTCCTATCCTCTTTTGGCGACCTTTTCGTCATACCGCTCCTTTTGAAGACAACGCTTTCCCCTTCTCCCCTTCCTCTACCTCCTCTATTCCTCTTTTCTTCCCCACATTCTCCACACTCTCCGAACTGAACCACCTTTCAAGTCTGTCCTCTCTCCCCACCACCCCCACTCTGCCCTTCCCTGTCATTCCGACTCCCCTCCCCCTCCCCATGCCCTCCTCCACACTCTCCATATCTCTCGCCTTATCTTCTTTCCTATTGCCCCTCTTGCTTCTTTCAAATATTCCCGCCTGACCACCTAACACTAACCCCCACTAGGTTGCGCCACCTGCTACTCCTTCTCACTCTTCCCGCCTACTACACTCCGCTCCTCGCCAACCTAACCTGTTTCCACCGCTCACTTCACCCTTCTCTTACTCTCCACTCACTCTCTCTCGCCCTATTCCCTTAGCTTCCGCCTACACCTACACCTCACGCACCCCTTTATCCACCACTCACGCTCCTCTCACACCTTTCACTCTCACTATCTCACTCTGAAAATCTCACAGCTCTCTATACACTTCTGCCTCATTGCCAACCGGAAAAGGAGGTCCAAAAAAAAAAAAAAAAACAAAATCACAGTTTAATATTACTTTTTAGAAGATATTTGACATCGTTTTTCGCAAAGCAAGTCATCAAAATTTGGTTAAATATACTGAGCTGATGCAATGTTTAAAATTCATGATAAATGTTGATCGGTTAATCTTGACCTATCTGAATTTTTGTTATTTTTCATTAAAGAAAATAGTTGCTCGCATAAATAAGTGCTTCCGAACATAGCCAGTATACGCGTAATAAACGATAACGTTTTAGGAAACCGATCTGCAGATAAATATGTATAAAAATCTGGAATTCCAACTTCCACACATTTTTGCTTCAGCAAAGAATCACATTGGATTTCAATTAATTCCATTTGTAAGTTTTCATCAACAATTTCAATATCGATAGACAGAGGTGAAGTAAAAAGACGAAATTGTAATTCACAGCTTTTAAAATCGGAAAATCTTCGATCGAATTCCGTTTCTAACAATTTAATTTGGTGAGCATATTCTGTAAATTTTAATTTAGGTGATTTAAGCAATAGATATTGACAGCTTTCTGCTGATTTCAGCTTAGTTTTGCTGATTTCTTAGGACTGGAACCAATCTTCTATTTTTCCATAGATGCAATATATTGTTTTACACGTATTCTTCGGGAACGTATCTATCGTGTAAAAACAGAATTAGGTATATACTTAACTGTTTGATAATATCATGCCGCTATAACTATAACTGCTTTTCGAATTCGCAATTATTGCGGACTCCACATATGCAATTAGAAATTTTTAAGAATACAAATAATAATTATACGTATGCAGTAAACTTATGTATCTACGTTCAAGATTTATATATATTGTTACGGGTTTACCGGCATACTGGTGTTACTGGTATACTGGTTTAAAGAAACGTGTTCTTATTTAAAGGAAACCGACTTTTGTAACAATATATATACTCTCTGCATAGAGTCATAATCGTCTGTGTCATAACACCGTCCTTGTACCTCGTCCGTAGTCATAACAGACACAAGTCGTTATCAATTTGGTTTTGTTCACTTCAGCGCGAGCCTTTCGCTTCTTCCCGTGATGCGAGTCCCGACTCGACTCGACTCGAACTCGGCTCGCATATGCGAGCTTGTTTGCAGGCCTACCCTTAATGCGGCGAATGTCGTTATACAGGGCAGCGCCGTCGGTAAGGGCAGATCGCACTAATGTGGCAGATGTCAGTAAAGTAAATTTCTATTGTACAAATATTTAGCAGTTTTCTCTCGCAAGATGGCAGCACGGTCACACCGATTACAAATTACAAAAAAAATGAGAGACGAGCGCCTACCGTGCTGACCCAACCAGGCTGTTGGAAACAACGTTAATATTTCAAGTCAACTTCATTTTCTAATTATTTCTGTGAAATATTCAAGGTTTATCTATGTCTAATAGGCTTATAGAATAAATAAAATATAACAATTTGAAGATTAACTTAGCTTTTCACGGAAAAAACGTCGAAAAAATCGGTTTTTATTTTTTTTAACAAATTGGTGCACCTCTCTTAAAAATCGGAAAAAATTCATAAACGACACCACCGGCGAGATACTGTGAAAGACTGCCAGCCTTACGGGACATCGTGTCGTCAAACAAATTTTGTCGTTTGCTTACGCTCTCTAGGATATATTGTCGCCGGAGTAAGAAATAGAAAGCCACAGACGTCATCTCGTCGGTGTAGAAGACCACTGAGGAGATTCTTGTCGGTGAAAAGATGAATCATCACGGAACCATATCGGTTATCATGAAATGTTACATTCTCCGACGAACGTATTCAAATATTTCAGACAATATTTTGGCGTTGATTTCTAAAATATTAAAATCAAAACTAATATCAAGGACAAAAAATTCCAAGAAATATTGTTCGTAATACTTCAAATTTCATATAACCCAATCAGCACAAAGACATCTAAAAGACGTCTGAAAGTTGCCTGCCGCTAGACGTAAGTACGGCTCTCAGACGTCTGTTACGTCTTTGGCACACCGTTTTCACGTCTCTAGTACGTCTTTGTTACAAAACTGTACGTCTTAAAGACGTCTCTCACAGGTCTTTTTGACGTCTTAAAGATGTGTCGTAAAGTCGTCTAAAAATCGCCTGAAAGACGTATCTTTAAGACGTCTTTTTGGATATCTCTTAGGTGTCTTTTTAGGCTTCTTTTATGCATCTTTTACACGTCTTTTTAGAGGTCTTTCAGGCCTCTTTTTAGCGTCTTTTAAGCGTCTTTCAGGCATCTTTTCGACATCTTAAAGATGCCGTGTAAAGACGTCTAAAAAAATCGCCTGAAAGGCGTATCTTTAAGACGCCTTTTTGGACATCTTTTAGGCTTCTTTTATGCATCTTTTACACGTCTTTTTAGAAGTCTTTCAGGCATCTTTTAGAGTATTGATTATTACGTAGTTAGGAATTAAAATAAAAGAGTACGCTGAGAAACTACCGCGCTTAAACAACGTTAATATTTTCTAATGTTATGCGCAGACACAGTAGAATACTAAATCAAGTTTTTTTTTTAATTTAGAGGCCTTTTTGAAACCTGTTGGTTTATTTCGGCTTGGACCTACAGTTTATTATTAAAGGTGGGTTCCGAGAACTACCCGAGCGACTACAGTTTTATATCACTTGAGAAAAATCTCAGAGGTGACGGGGGGATTTCGAACCCGGGACCACGAGATCGTAGCCGCGGGCCTCATCCACTTGAGCCACTGCGACTAATCAAATTAATTTCATTTTCTAATTATTTCTGTGAAATGTTCAAGGTTTATCAGTGTCTACTAGGCTTACAGAATAAATAAAATATAACAATTTGAAGATCAACTTAGCTTTTCACGGGAAAAACGTCAAAAAAATCGGTTTTTATTTTTTTTTAAAACGTTGCACCTCTCTTAAAAATCTGAAAAAATTCATGAACGACACTTATAATAATATATCGGTACTGTAAAAATATAGAGGTGGTAAATTTAAAACTTCCATTTGAAATCTGCATTTTTTCGATTTTTTTTAGGTTTTTGCTAAAGATGTGTTCGAGCTGAAAGTTTAGTTTGGAGTAAATCGAAGTTTTATAAGGGCTCGAATATTCGAGCCGTTCGACTCATTTCTGAAGAAAGGTGCCTTTTATGCATCTTATTTCTGACGTAAAAACGATGTCTCCAAAGAGGCGACTTTGACACGTCCTTAAAGGCATCTTTTCTCAGACGTCGTTTTTACGTCAGAAATAAGATGCATAAAAGGCACCTTTCTTGAATCGTCAAAACGACGTCTGAGAAAAGATGCCTTTAAGGACGTGTAAAAAGCGTCTTTTAGAGACGTAAGACGTAAAGACGTAAAAAATACGATAAAACGGCGTCTTTAAGACGTCCTATGCTGATTGGGAAGATACTTCAATTTTTAATATAACAATATTTCAAAAACGAGCATTATTTCCTTCACTTGTTTTTATACATAATTGTTCCAAAAATCGATCTGTGGGAACAAAAATCTGTTGAAAAACATATATTATTCCGAATAATAAACAGTTCGAGAGAGAATCACGTGGATGAATTAATACAATAATATAATTGTAGCAGCAGAGATGGGCAAATTTTTATTGAAATAGACCAGAGTTGGGTATTATTTAGATAAAAAATTATTTAATTACGATTCGAATAAAACATACTTTATCTTGACTCGTTATTCGAAGGTTCGAATTAAAAAGGTATCTTTATTCAAAGAGTATCGAATAAAGATAATTTTTTTTATTCGAAGCAGATTAATTCGAACTTCAAATAATTTTTTTATCTTTTATCTGTATCTTATATTTGAAAGCTTCGAATAAATCTTCCCATAACTTTTGCCAACTCGAATAAACGGCGACGAGGCCTGACGAGCACCGAACGTCGAAGACCCAGCGACTGACAAAAGGCATACAATGTTAGCAGATGGGGAAGCACGCACGAATGAAAGTTTATACTTTTAGATTTTTCAATATACCTTCTTAAAATTATTACGAGTGAATTGAGGTGGTTTTCCTGATGCAAATGAGTCCAAATTCGGGAGTAATCGAACAATTTTTATTGATATGTAATGTTACGATAAAAATTATAATCTTTTTAAAGGTAGTTCAAATCATGTCGTGTTTCGACTAATTTTCATCGGGATGATCTTTACAACTCATTCGTATTAATAATATTATTCGTATTATAAACATATAAAAGTTTAAATTGTCAATATACCTTGATTCCCCAGGTGCTTACAATGTATGTATGTTAGGCATGTGCGGGCCGCCCGAATCGTCGGGTCGGGTCGCAGACTGTCGGGCGGGCTCGATTCGGGCGCCCGATACTTCATGACACATCGGGCAGCCCGAGAGTTTCGGGCTACCCGAGCGTTTCGGACTACCCGAGAGTTTCGGGCCGCTCGAGAGTTTCGGGCCGCTCGAGAGTTTCGGGCCGCTCGAGAGTTTCGGGCCGCTCGAGAGTTTCGGGCCGCCCGAGACAGACTCGACTTCGTCGGGCGGATTCGGAAAGAATCGGACAAGTTCGGGCGAGCGAGTTATCGCGATACCCGAGACTCATAGAGAACGTTATATACTTGGTTTCTTTTTATAATTACAGTAGGTGTATTTGGGGAACATGTGCATAATCTTTATTTGTATGAACAAATTCGTCAGAATGCCAGAAATATTGTCTTTTAAATTTTTCACATGTACGTGCGTTATTTCAAAATTTAATACAAATATAGATTATGCACATGTTCCCCAAATACACCTACTGTAATTATAAAAAGATTAAATTAAAGATTAAATACTCTTCCAGTGACGCTCGCAGTGTAACCTTTCTTGGTTTTTCAATAAATCGCACTTGTTGGCGGACGGCTCCACCGTCAATACTGGTTTTCATTCAACCCCCGCATCAGTGATCCTTTTTTTCCTAGCTCGTTATGTATAGTTATTTCTTACAGTAACTGATTTTTAAACGACTCATTTTACATAATCAGAAAAATAATCACAGGAAAGTAGTCAATAAAAGTGCTAGCATCGCATTGATATATTACACAATAGAGTAAACAATACAGTTTTTATTTCTTTTTCACTCGCTATCCTCTTCTATGTCCTACAGTACTCCATACCGTCAATGAAACCACAAAATAAAGTTGAAATTATATCGTGTTTGGTATCATTTTAATCAGAAAAATGCCAGAAATAAGTTAGTGACAGTCCCATAAAAAAATAATGAAAAATGAACAATTCTATCATTGCCATATCATTGTGAGAACACGCGGGCCTTTGAACTGTGCCGGCGACGTCGACTGTTCGCGTCTCTTTCTTTCCAATGCGCTGTTGTTCGTTGCCTTCGAGACTTTAATGGTCGATAAAACCACTTAATACAGTTCAAATTATATCGTGTTTGGTGTCATTTTAATCAGAAAAATGCCAGAAATACGGTAGTGAAAGTCCCATAAAAAAATAATGAAAATTAAGAGATTTGTAAAATCGATTCCTCGAGTCAATGTCGTGGAGTTCACACCTATATACCCGAGCCGACATCAATCGTCGCCGCCCTGCGGAGTGACTCGGCGTTGACAGGCAGTGGAATGAGTAGGCTCTGGACAACGAGCGTGTCCACGCTCCGGACAAGAATCAAGCTTTTACTGTATAAATGTAAGTATGTAAATAGTAAATACATATGATTAAGACTCTATCGAGTTTGGTCTCCTTTTAACCAGAAAATTCTCACAAATCTGTTGATAAAAGTTTGGTACAGATAAAACTAAAATTGAAGAAATTACAAAGTCTTTGTAATGTCCGCGGGAACTCGGGAGCTCGGGAGTATTATATGAATGTACAGTGTACCGCTCTATACGTCGTGACGCGTGACTCGCTCAGCCGTCTCTATTCGACACACCGCACACACCCGCGCCCCGCGGCGCTGCCATCGTAACGCCGCCAGACACACACGCACACGTACAAACAAGCGCGGACCCAACAGTCTTGTTCAATGATCACTCTCGAAATAGGTAGTCGAAGCGAATTCGGATTACACACTGTTGTCGGGATAGTGGAAGCGAATTCGGCTCTGTGTCTTTGAAGTTATTCTGTTCACATTGAGGGCCTCGGTCGCCGAGGAGCGTACAGTTCGGGTCGGGTATATCGGTGTGAGACCACTACTAATCAAATAACAAAACTTCTTTATTTTTCATTATTTTTCATAGGACTTACACTAACATATTTGATGTATTTTTTTAATGAAAATGGTATCAAATATAATATAATTCTGATGATATTTGCTTGTGTAATGAACGACGGAAGTTTCGGACGCAAAGAAGGATAGCGTCGGGCAAAGAAAGAGACGCGGAGAGTCTTTCGACTTCGACTGCTTGGTCTTCGCCTCGTTGTACAGTGCGCTGATAAGCGAATGATGTTTCAGGCAGTGGTTCAGAATGAAATCAAATCATGTTACACGCACTTTTTAAACAGCATCATGTTGCAAGAAATTTTCATATAGAGTCATATAGAATTATTTTTTTTAAATGACTTTGTACGAAATATACTTTGTATACAGTATACGCTGCCTCCAAATAGCATTGTATGGATAGGAGACGTCGAAAGTTAGTTTAATTAGTTAATACTTTTATCTCGTTACTACCTCTACTTTAATAAATGTAGTCAATGCTGTCGAGCATTAGAAGTGGTATTATCGGATAAATAAATAAAAAAATTAATTTTCTGTTTCCTATTAACGATCTCAATAAGAACTATTGAATTTTATCATTCCATGTAGATTGTGTTTATTCTTTTTTTTATTCTATAATTATAACAGAATATTTTTTGCTTATTAATCATTATTTTATAAATATTACAATAATTTTCAAATTAATTTTAAATTGTGATAGTTTTTTAGAATATTACGTAGTAACTGGTAGTAATTACTTTCATTTTTCCTACATCTATAAACTATCGATTATAAAACAATGATTGGGAATTGGAATTGGATTGGAAGGTTAACCGGGCACTCAGTCCTATGGGACCATTGTACCTGGGCCCGGTGAAGTTGAGCTACCGACTCAGATAAGGCGCTCGAGCAGGGCGGCCTCTCTGGCAAAATCCAGGAGTGCATCTACCCCGTCTGCCTTAAGATAAAGGACACCTTGGTTTGAGAGCCCCAAGAGTTTGCTTCTTAGGGACTCACGTACCTTTGCAGTGTCATAGTACGTGAAGACGGGTTTCATCCTCCTCCCTGCATCTTGGGCAGTTAGAGTTCATCTGGATACCAAGCCTGGCCAAGTGCTTACCGGTGTACCAGTGGCCCGTGGTGATTCCCACGAGCCGCCGCACCTTTAGACGGTCCATGTGACACAGCTTGTTGGCAAGGTCTTTATTAGGCCCTTCCACCAGAGCTTTCGTGTGTCGCATGCCTGGTTCGGAATTCCATAAATGGGCAAGTTGGTTTCTCGCCCATTCTTTATTCCAGTTTTTAATTACACTGGGTGCCAGTCCTAGAGGTCTGTAGATAGCTGCGTTCTGGCAACGGGTGCCTTCCCGCGCTAATCTATTTGCCTCCTCATTTCCTTTGATTCCAGAGTGACCTGGAACCCACAGGAGGCTAACATGATTGCATTCAGCTAGCTCTGTTATAGTTGTAACACACGTCACGGACGAGCTTAGATCTGGTCATAACTTTGCCCAATGATCCAATTACCGCGCGGTTGTCGCTACATATATTGTGACGTGGCAAGTTTTGCCGACGACCCTCGATCCCGGAAAAGAGAGGCCGGGTCGCCCTCTGGCAGTGCCGATGCGATACGGCCGTTGCGAACGCTCTCCCTGGGCATGCCGGTTTTCCAGGGGCGAGCAATAACGCGTTTTGAGCGTCGCGCCACTTGGGCGACGCGTACTTTACAGGACCGAAACCGGGCTCCAGGGGAGCCCGGCCCCTATTTCTCACCGTACGAGGCCGAATCGGCACTGGCTCCGGAAGGATATCGTGCCGAAACATCGACGGAGGTACCGAGCCCGGGTCGGCAAACTCGGAGGCACCGACGAGGGAACGTGGACACGGGACGACCATCTTCTCGACCCCGTCGTTGCCTCGCCCGGAAAAGAAGGTGTCCACGACCGGAGCGGCCAGGACCTCCCTCCGCACGAGCCTTCGCCGTCTTCATCTGAAAAGCGGCGGGGGAAATACGGATTTTCCGCGAGCCAGGGAACCCGCGCGCCAGGATGCGATCCTGGCGATAATTAGCGCGCAATAGGCCGAAAGTCGCGAACGGGAGAAATAGACTAGGGAGTAGGGGGACGCCTCGCTCCCGCGTTACCGAGCCGGCCGAAAGTAGGGCACTGGGTCGTTGGCCGTGTATCGGAAAAGTCACGTTGATTCAAAATTATACAGTGCTTGCCGAAAAGGGGGACGAGCCGAGACGAAACTGATTGATCTGCCGTCGTCTGCGTTGCCGTTGGTAAGCGCCAGTCAGGCTTCCTTAATTATTCGAAATATTAAGTGAACTTTCGTGTTGGCTCGGTAGCGTTTTCGCGAGGTCATTGTACGCGTCGCGAAATTACGACGCCGTATCGTTGCCGCGTGGTCGGCCATATTTCGTCAACGGTCGAACGGTCGTCGATCGGTTAACGTGCGAGCCGGAGGGTAACGCGAGGTCGCGAACTCGAGGGGGGCCGTATCGTTGCCGATTTCGTGAGAAAATAATACGCCATCTCCACGACGTTCCTCGGTGTGGCGTCGCAGCGGTCCGTATCGCGTCCGACGGCAAATCTCGAACTATCCAGAAATTGTACCGCGTATTCCATCGGAATTCGGCAATTATTCCGAGCCAAAAGCGCCTTGTAAATTCGAGTCTCCATCCCGTATAACTGCCGGGTTCGACGCGATCGAGGAAGAATAGCGCGTGCGACCGGAAATCTGTCGCGTAATTATCGTGAACGCGCCGGCTTGTAAATCTCTGCTGCCGGCTCTCACCGGCAGCCATGTCGTATCCATCGGACGAATAAATTGTTACAGCCGATTCTATCGTTCCTTATTTCCGTCGAGAAACCTTTCCGCCGCGGGGAACGCTCCGTGCTTGACCCGCGTAGAATCCTGTGCCCGTAATAGAGCCATCCAGAATATCGTGCGGTGCTCGCAGGTTCGGAGAGTTCGTCCGCGCCTCGTGCCGTTATCGCGCAATTTGCGTGACATTGCCGAGTGTCTGGCGCCCGAAAGTAGATTCCATTAACGGCTTCTTTCGTGACAAATCGGAATCTGCGAGTTACCTTTTCGTCCCCGGGGGACCACGTATCGTGCGGCCGAGCGTGGCCCGGCGTTTCGCCTGTAAAATCCCGGAGTCGCCGGCGTTCCGTCCTTCTGACGGGTACGTGAAATTTAGGCGACGTGACAATATATATGTGTTTATTCTTGTAGCCTTTGCTGAGCTTGAGTTCAAGCGCCTGCGTTCACAGCGCAGGCCAAGATAGCACATTGGGGGGCTGCTACTCTCCCCGGGGCGGGCCGGCCGGGCAAGGGGGGCAGGGTGCATGTTGACGCCCTGTCCTGCTTGCTCGGCCGGCTGCGCCCGTTACTTCGGGTGTTGGGGGTAGGGTTGGGGCGGGGTTTTCGGGGGGGGGCTTGCTCCCCTCCCCCTTCTTCTTCTTCCTCTTCCCTCTATTTTCCTTTTAGCGCGTGCGGAGACCTCCTCCCTCGGCCGGGTGGGGCCCCTTCGGACTCGCCCTTCCGAGCGAGGAAGGGGGTCTCCGGGGATCGCGGGCGACCGGAGCTGGGGCTCTGATCGTCCAGCCGAGCGACCCCTGGGATGGGGGACGCTGTGTGGGTGGCGCGCACGGCGTCCTACTAGTATTAGGATGTACTTTGGGGGGGAGCTTCTCTCCTCCCCCGAGATGGGGCCGTAGTGCCAAGAGGTGGGGGTAGTCGGTGGCATTCGTTTACGAGATCCCGAACACCCTCAATTAGCTCAGGGAGGCCACCGTGGGGTCGTTAGTGGGTATGCCCCGACCCGGCGGCCGCCCTTCGGGCGTCCGCGGGTCCGGGGAGAGTCCCGCATAACCCCGCTCCCCCCCAGGGGGCGGGAATGCGTAATGCATTTTTCCCACGTTAAAAAAAAATAAAGCCCAAGATAGCACATACTTCAGCTTGAAAGACCGAAGCTTGTTACCCAAGTGCTAGAGACAATCTAGTCCTTGGGCTGACACCGCAGACACCTGCACCTGCTCCGGTTCTATTCTTTGCGCCGTCTGTAAACCAGACCAGGCCTTGCGGAGAAAGAAGCTCTCCAGCATTTGACTCCCAATCACACCTATTAGGGAGGCGAGTTTGGTGTTTAACCGTAAAATTATAGTGCGGCTTACATCTGTCCCCCCACGCAGCATGATCCATTGAAGGTCACGTGCGTCTAGTAGGGTCGAGGCCGTACCTTGATTTGATCTATCTGTTTTGTAGATGGAGTGTTAAGGCGGAACTTCTCGCTAAGCTCTCCGCCACTATATGCGGGGGTGCGAGATTAAGGAGAACTCCCAGCGCCAAGGTGGGCGTGGTGTGGAAAGCGCCCGTAATACCCATTAGCGTCAGAATGTAGGCCCTTCCCATTCTGTGTGTGGCCGTCTTCATGGAGGTCCATCAGACAAGGGAGGCGTACGTCATCTATGGTACCATGATCGCAGTATAGATCCATTTTACCACATGAGGTTTCAGGCCCCAGGTCCTGGCAAACATCGACTTGCAGGCCCAGTAGGTATTGATAGCCTTCTGGGATAGCCTGGCGACGTGCCTTTTCCACGTGAGCCTTTTGTCTAGGGTGACACCTAGATAGCGCAACTCATCCGAGATTCGTAGTTCGGTGCCGAAAATGGAGGGGGCTTTAAAGTTAAAGCCTCGCTTCCTCTTGAAGAGTACCATTTCCGTTTTGCTCGGGTTAACCCTGAGGTTGTGGTTGAGGCACCAGTTTTGGGTTAGCGTAAGTGCTGTTTGCATTCTTGTGGCTAACAGTAGAGGATGTTTCCCCCTGACTGAGAAGGATACCCTTGGACCACGAAGCCCTCATCGACCAGCTCTTTCAGGAGCCCGTCGACCACCAGAGTCCACAGTAGGAGGGAGAGGACTCCTCCCTGAGGACAGCCCCTGCCGGCCCGGGCAAACACTGTCGAGCCGTTCACTTCGGTCCTCATGGTTCGGTTCCTGAGCATGCTGCTGATCCATCCGCTCAGGGGTCCCTAATGTTGAATCGGTCGAGGGCCTTCTCTAAGACGTCGAAGGACGTATTATCGAAGGCACGCTCGATGTCGATGAAAACGCTGAGGACCGATTCTTTGTTTGCTAGTGTTCCTTCAATGAAACCAACTAGGTTGTGGAGCGCCGTCTCTACTGATTTGCCACTTTGGTAGGCATGCTGATTGACATGCACAGGTGTTTGAATCAGCGCTGTTTCTCTAATAAACCTGTCGATAAGCCGTTCCATCGTCTTGATTAAGAAGGATGTGAGGCTTATCGGTCGAGCTGTAGTCACTTTTTCCTGCTTTAGGAATAAAGACTACTCTGGCCATTCTCCAGGAGACAGGGGTGTAACCTAAGGCGAGGCAGGATTTGAAAACCTCCCTTAGGCGGTCAGACAGGATAGACCCGCCTTCTTGTAGCAAGGCGGGAAAGATGCCGTCCAGGCCAGGGCTCTTTTATCTATCAAAAGATTGTAGCGCTCAAAGTACTCTTTCTTTCGTGAACACCTCTGAGGCAATTCTCCAACAATCTCCCATATTGTTCCTGGTACCAGCCGAAATAGTCGGCTGCTCCTGACCCAACGGGGTAGATCCCGGAAAGTGAACCTCCAGAAGATGTTCTAAGAGCGGTGTATTGTCATCACCAATGTTCCCATTTAGGAGGGTGATGTCATTCATCGAGCTGGTCAGGGGCCCGTTTGTAAAAACCTTGCGTAACCTGGTCACAAAGGGGAGGGCCTCCGTTTCTTCACAGAAGCTTCTGCAGGCCGCTCTTTTAGAGGATTTTATGAGCCTTTTCAAGTCTCTGGGATTCCCTGTAGGTACTCCAGGCGTCCTCAGAGTTGGTCTTCATGGCCCTATTGAGCAGCTTTCTGGTTCTCGACCTGGTCTTATTGAGCTCATTGCTCCACCAGGGGACCTTTTTGCTATTTTTCCTTGACTTAGACGGGCAGGCGAGTTCATACGATTGGGTGACGGCCGATTGAATATCGGCAAAAGAACATTCCGTCTCGTTGGTCGTCCTCGGGCGCACGAACAGCCCCCCCAGCCAGGTGGCTAGCTCCTCTTTATAGAGGCTCCAGTCACAGGCCCTGGGGTTTCTGTAGGGGCCCGTCGGAACGGCGCATGCCTCGCTCTCCAGCCTAAAGGAAATGAGTCTATGGTCCGAGAAAGTAATCTCATCGGAAACTCGCCAGTTTTTAGTTGTTTGAGACACCTTAGCAGTACCGAGAGTGATGTCAATCACTTCTTGCCTGCGAGAGGCCACAAACGTGGGTCTATTACCCGTTCATAATATTTACCTGTTCATAATTTCCAGATTATGAGCCGATAGAAATTCTAGAAGGGCTATGCCCCTCCTTTTGCAGTCTGAGCTGCCCCAAAGGATGTTGTGCGAGTTTGCGTCGCAGCCAATAACCAACTGAAGTCCCTGAGCTCTGCAATCTTCCACGAGCGCTCTGAGTTCCCTAGTTGGTGGTGGTTCCTCGGCGTCGTACGGCAGATATGCCGAGCAGACTACTAGTTTGGTCAAGTGGCCATTAAGCTTTATTTTTATGAGGGCGGCCGCTAGATGCCTTGAGCAGTGACTTCTTAGGCCCACGGCATTCAGCTTATTGTTAATTAGTAAGCATGCCCTGGGCCCGGCCGCTGTGGTATCTTGTATCACGGTGCCCCAGTTTGATTTTAGTCCTCCTACATGCCCCATGTGTATCCATGGTTCTTGTATGAGGATTATATCTGTACGCATCACTGTTATGTGTCGCCGGAGTAAGTCCGTAGCTGCTTTACAGCCATAGGCTTCGGGGCTTCCGGCGTATGCCTTTTCGCGTGGTTGGGGTTAGGAGAAAGCTCCGTGAAGACACTAGCCTCCTAACCTCTATTTGGGTGGAGCCCGTCCCGGATTTTCTCCGGGCCTGCTCCCTGTGTCCCTAAATTTAAGGATACCGAGGGAGGCCGACAGGGTTTTCTGCCTTCCCTTTTTGGCCTCCTCGTTTCCCGTTCTTTGCGTAAGGGCGACCCCAGTGGGTCTGCCCCTACTACTACCTCTGTGGGAGGGCCCCCGAGTTTTGGTGCCCCCTCGTCCTATAGGCGCTGGGCCAGACTCCACACGATCCCTATCTCCGGTAGGGGGGATCTGCGTGGTCGCTGACGCCGGCCTTTCGGTGAGGCTAGCGCTAGTCGCCTCAGTGGCGATGGCCCTGGGGAAACCATGGTAACCGATTCAGTTGCCGTGGTAGTATCAGCAGCATGTCTGGGGGGCAAAGTTGCCTTGACAGCTGAATTGTCGCTGCCGATTTTCTTGGCAGCGGCTGTGCCCCTCTGCCCGCTGCTTTTTGAAGTTAGGCTGTGGCCTTCAAGGGGGCGGGTGGTTCCCTCTTTGAAGAGGGCCCTTACCATGCCCACGTGGGCCATGTAGCCCTTTGTGTTGAGGGCCTTTAGGGAGTCCGCATCTATGCCCAAGACAAGACGCGTGCCCCCGTCCGCCTCCCTCCGGTCCCACACCCGCCAAAGGTTGGTGCGAAGGCCCGGGTTTTGTCTGGCCAGCCTTTGCAGCAGGACCTCACTTTTAGCAGTGGGGCCTGGTACAAAGGTGCTGACCTTTTTAAGCCTAGGGAGGCACTCCCTTTCCTTAATGGTCAGGGAAGCGCCCTCCCAAGGCTTAATTTTTTCCAGCGTGGCTATAAGCCATGCTTTCGAGCCAAGGTTGGTGCAGGTAATCCATATGATTCCCTGCACCGCCCTGCATTCATCGAAGAGGGGAAGTGCCTGGTCCTCGGGGATGGAGTCTATCTCCGCCCCTAGGGCCTGTATGACACTCTCGCCCTGCTTAGGTGAGAGCAGTTCCTCCGGGTACCCGGGCAGCGTGATAGCTACCCTTCTGCCCGAGGTCACTGCCTCACTGAAATTGGAGGGGCCTGGTAGGAGGCCCCCTTTCTTCTTTTGGGGCTGTTCGGGGGTGTCGCCTGTGGGTTGTCGGTTCCTTTTAAGGCCCCGACGCACCACATCGTCCCCACCTGAAATAGCCTCAGTGACCTTTGACGGGCCAGGTATTTGGTCACCTAGAGCCATTTTGGCTCTGCGTGCCCTTTTCCTAGCCGCGCCGCTGGTTCTAGACTTGTTGGTGGCCACAGCCGCGGGCGGGAGCTGCCCGGTACCAAGACCGGTATCTGCCCCCGTCATCAGCGGGCCTGGCTTCGTGAAGCTTTACTGTCGTAGATGCTTCCTCAGTCAGGCGCACAGCTGTGACGTCCTTGTCGGTTGACGATGTCCCCTCCTCCGAGGGTATCCTCGTTTCTCCGACCTCGTCATTTATTTTTAAGTTTTCCGTAATTTTTAAGTAAATCTAAATAACCACGTGGGGTTGCCCGGTACCCCGTGGGCATCGTTTATAACACCATGTAACCCCTGGTGCCATTCAGCCCTCGGCACGATAGCTCTCACCTTTGCTTGGGGGAGTTGGTCCGCGGCAGGGCTTTCGTTCACTCACTTACGGTTTTTAGGCCGCTGGGGATCCCTATGGCAACATGACCTATTAGTCAGATTAATACAGAAATTCAAAAATGTCGGAAAAGCGGTACAGGAAATACAAATCTATAAAAAAACAGCAGATGGCTTTTATTCTGATACGGCATTATACATAAAAAAATATTGAGGTCCATTAAAAAAGTAACGTGTTCTTAAAATCTATCCTACGCTGCATATTAAATCAATTTATATTTTTATCCCAATTTTTGCAAAAATTACGCATAAATTACGTATAAATTAATTTGAGAGTGAAATGTAATCTAATGCTCAGGAACTTTTCTCCAAGTTGGATCTTAGATCTGAAATAAATTTTTTCAAATCAATTAATTTCTCTTGCTTCAAAATGATGTAGGATCTGATCCAGGCTAAGGTGGGTGTAGGTTCTTGTCCGGAGAAGGGTGGGTGTAGGTTCTTGTCCGGGGAAGAGTGGGTGTAGGTTCTTGTCTGGGGAAGAGTGGGTGTGGTTTCTTGTCCGAGATGAAGTGGGTGTAGGAGCTGTTCCAAGCTAGAAATGGAACTGGTGGCAGCACCGTATGGTGGCCAACTTCTAACAATGGGGTGATCACTCTCTTATTCCTCTCTGTACATAATAGTCGCCGAGAATACTTGCCAAAGCCCTGGCTAGCTCTAGCATAGTCATCAGAATGTCTAATGAATATCCAGCAATTTTATGGACCCAAAAATGTTTTTATCTTTAATAATAACTCTGATATAAATTGTGTTGTGAAGGCAGTTTTCGTATAACTCGTCCAAAATGGCAAACTTTGATGGTCTCTTGTTTTACATTTATGTAAACGTGTCTGTAGCTTTTAAACAATTTTGAAGATTACAAAATGACTGCTCAACCTCCACCTTTTTTTTTGAGCTGGACTACAACATATTTCAATTATATCAAAATTCGAAACAGTCCTCAAAAAATGATTGAATTCACATGGAATGATCCCTTTCCTAATTTGGATATTTCCTTAAAAGAAAAAACTAATATTCTCGTGTTTACAATATATGTATAATTTACGTATAATGTAAGGATTGTGATGCTGTTTCACCAAGAGGCAGGGACGATTCCTATCTCCATAATGTTGTAGAGTTGAGTTACCGATAGTTTAAAAACCTTTCATTTTTGCCATGCACATCAGGGAGCTGTCACCGCGCTCCAAGTTTATGGCCCCAACCAAAGAGGATTAGATAGAGGCGAAGGTCCCGTAAGAGCCCTATGTTAAAGCTGTGGCTCGTTTCGGAGCGCTCCTAACGTGTCAGAAACCGAACTATTCAGTTATCCCCTTGCTCCGCACCCCGAAAACAGTCCCCTCCTCAATACCTCATTTTACGGTTCGCTCTACATTAAACTCTAAGACTAAATTTTTTTCTGACTATACAATTTAAAAAATTTTAAAACATTAATTCATATACATACATATTATATAGCTAGGAAGGAGGAATATAAAATACAATTGAAAAGTACATTTACATTTATTTTCAAAAGAAATATACGTATATATACATACATATTTATAGCAACTTATAGATATTTACATATTATATTATACAGCAATTTATACATATTTACATATTATTTATACATTTACAAAAACTTTTTATACTTATAAGAACTTTTAAGTTTATACTTACATATGTGGCTCTTTCGGTATATAAAACAGACTACGAACGTTCTTAACTCCTTTACGCTTGCAAATACAGCAAACTATAGGCATTTTGATCTACTTTCAAAAATACCAAACGAAAAATACAAGGAAATATTGCAATGATCCACTCACAGCGATTTGATCAGAAATGGCGTGGCGCAGAATGGCTTGGGGACGCGAAGATTTCAGTTGGCGTGTACAAGAAAAATATAAGAAGGGAAATAGACTGAATAGAACTCAAACGTATAGTTCGGTTTCTGACATACTAGATAGCGCTGTAAAAGAGAGCACAGCACCTTCGCCTCTATCTAATCCTCTTTGGCCCCAACGAAGTCGTCGGACGTCGTACGACGGCGGACAGACTATTCCCATGTAGATCCCTGTTGTACCGACCGAGTTTCTACAACCCTGTTCTCGTATCTAGCGGACGGACAAGACCGACGCACAGTGGTCGGAAATCGCCAAAACGTGGAAAAAATAGGAAGGAGTATTCCAAATGAGTTCAAAATTGATACTCTGAAGTTTTTTGGGTCACTGATATGAATCTGATGTCAAAATTACAAAACACAAAATGGCGGATTCAATATGGCGGATGCGTACCGTCGAATATGAAACTGATGTAAAAATTACAAAAAACAAAATCGCGGATTCGAAATATGTAGCGGTCGGGTATGTTAAAAAATTATATGATTTCCAAAAATATTTAGTAATAGTGTATGTTAGCGTCAATGTGTTGTGAATGTGTTGTCAATGTGTTTTAAGAAAGTCGAGGGCTGATGTCGGGGCGACCCTTAAGATTGGAAGGATTTATGGTAGGACCTGGGTGTACGTGACGTCCTGAATAGGGACGCATGAGAATAAGCAGACCCGTCCTCGGACGATGGCGGGTGGGAACTTTGGGCCATCCAGCTATCGTTCGGGAAAGGTCATGTTTATTAGGATGGGACGAGTGAAACTAGCCAAGGGTATGCAACCCAAGGCCACATTGCTCGAAAGAATTGGGACTTTGTTCCAAGAGGATCTGGCCACGGAGTGGGGAAGGCAAGGGTGCCTTTTGGTAAGAGGACTGTGTCAGACCCCACGGCACTTACCCCAGAACCTTCGAAGCGAACGAGTCTTTACTGAATTCTTAACATGTATGTTTTCGGTAACTCTAATTACTATTCAGAACTTTAAATTTCAAAAATCAAATCGATATCAATTTTTAATTAATGCTTTTAAATTTTCAAGTTAAAATTTTGTTAATAAAATGATTTAATGAAATTTGATTAAATGTTGCGTAAATATTATACATGAAAATGATTTTGTTAAATTAAAACTGAAGGATGCTATTATAATTAACAAAATGAATACCAAATTAATGGATAAAAAATTATATTAAATGAAGGATAAACAATGGAAAACTAAAAGAAAATAACTTTTTATTATAATAAATAATATTTACAGGAAATGGTAATATTAAAGTAACATAAGGACTTCCTTTTCCGGTTGTGTGAGAGGTGAACGTGTGATAAAGGAGTAAGAGTAAATTTGTGACAAAGGTGAGGAAGAGTGAGGTGTGAGAGGTGAGAAAGTGGAGGTGGAGTGTGAGCGTGGTGAGGGTGGAAGAGGGGAGTAATAGGGAGAAGGGCGAGTAGCGGTGGAAGGTTGGAAAAAGGGATACAAAAGGAGTGAGACACAGGAGGTTAGGTTGCCGTGTGAGTGAAGGAGTGAGCGGTAGCAAAGCCTAGCGGGTGATAGAGGAAGATAGTAGAGCGGGAATTCTGAACGGTGGGAAAGAAGTGAGGTGAGAGAGGAAAGGCGGAGGAATGTGTGACGGAGGAGAAGAAGGCAAGGGTGAGGAAAGGGAAGGAGGGAAGGTAGAGGAGAAGAAAGTGGGGAGACCTTCGAATAAGGAATTGATGAGGAGAGAAGGCATGAGTAGTGGGAGCAGTTTAGAGAGCTTATGGAAAAAAGGACGATAACGGAGGAGGATGGGGACGACGAGGGAGAAGAGGGAGAGGCAGCATTTAAAAGGAGCGGGAAAACAAAGAGATCACCGAAAAGGGAAGAGAAGGATATAGCAATGAAAGGACTGGAGGAGATGGTAAAAGAGCTGATGAGGGAGGTGAAAAGACTGAAGGGAATAAGAAGTGACTTGAGAGAAATGAAGGAGATAGGGGATGATTTGAGAAAAATGAGGGAGGAATGGAGGAGAGAGAGGGAAGAATGGAGGAGGGAAAGAGAGAGATGGGTGGAGGAAAGGAGAGAGGAGAGGGAAAGGGGGGAGTTGATGGAAGTGAGAGTGGAAAAATTGGAGAAAGAGATGGAAAAAACAGAGGGGGCCTTAGGGGTCTTAGAAAAACGATAAGGGGGGAGGCAAGGTGAGGGGGATAAAAGGGTAAAAGAAGAGATAGAGGAGAACAGGAAGAGAATAAGGATGATGGAGATAAAACAGGACAGGAAGGAGAGGGAGATGAGGAGAAATAATGTGGTGGTAAGAGGGATACAGGTGGAGGGAAAAGATGTGGAGAAAGAAGTGAAGGGAGTGTGTGGAGTGATGGGGGTAGAGGATGTAAGGGTCAAAGAGGTGGTAAAGATAGAGAAGGTAGGAAAGGATGGGAGAGGGATGGTGCTGGTAAGGTTGGAAGATAGGGAGCAGAAAAGGAAGGTGATGGGGGAGAGGAATAAACTGAGAGAGAGAAAGGAAAGGGTGGACGATGACTTAACAGAGGAGGAGAGGAGAACAAAGTGGAAGATAGCTAGGGAAGCAGAAAAGGAAAGGATGGAAGGAAAGAATGTTCAAATAGGATACATGAAAATATGGGTGAATGGAAAGATAAAGCGTTGGGATGAGGTAGAAGAGAGCTGGATAAAGGAGCAGGGAAACGAATAAAGAGGGGGCGGGGAAGGGAGGAAGAGAAGATGGGGGAGAAGAAGAGGGGAGAGGAAGTCAAGGTGACGTTCTGGAATGTGGCAGGACTTAGAAATAAAGATGAGGATTTTTGGAAGGGGTTGGAAGAATGGGATGTGATAATGCTGATGGAGACGTGGGTAGAGGAGAGAGGATGGGAACAGATTAGATGCAGATTACCGAAGGGGTTTACATGGGAAGCTCAGTGGGCAAGGAGAGAAGAAAAGATGGGGAGGGCAAAGGGGGGAATGTTAACGGGGATAAGGAAGGAGATTGAGGTGGAAAGAGGAGAGGTAAGAGGGAGGGACGGAATAATGGAGATAAAGATGAGAATAGAGGGAGGATGGTGGAGGGTAATAGGAGTATATGTGAACGGGGACTTGCAAAGAAAACTGGAGAGATTGGGTGAATGGGTAGAAGGAAAAGAAAAAGGTGTAAGTGTGATTATAGGGGGAGACTTCAATGCGAGAACGGGAAGAAAAGGGGGAGAGGTGGAAGAGGAAGAAGAGGGAGAGGGGAAGGGGAGAAGGCGATCCAAAGATGAGAAGGTAAATGCGGAAGGAAGAAGATTGTGTGAATTTTTGGGGGAGAGAGGATGGGGAGTATTAAATGGAAATGTGAAGGGAGACGAGGAGGGGGAGTGGACGTATATAGGAGCGAGAGGGAATTCGGTCATAGACTATGTGTGGGGAAATGAAGAGACAAGGGAAGGGGTGGAAAGAATGGAGGTGGGGGATAGAGTGGACTCGGATCATTTGCCACTGACGGTGTGGATCAAGGGGAAAAAGGGAGAGGGAAAAAAGAGGGGGGTAATTGGGAGGACGAGGATGTTGGGTAGATGGACGGAAGAAGAGGGGAAGGAATTTGGGGAAAGATTTGGGGAAAGGGGGGAAGGAGGGAAGGGAGGGGAGGAGGATTGGAAAGAGTTAAAAGAAAAAATAAAAGGAGTATTAGAGGAGATGGGTAAAAAGAGAAAAGGGGAGAGGAAAGGATGGTGGGATGAAGAGTGTAGGGAAGAGAAAAAGAGGCTAAGAGAGGAATTGAGAAGATGGAGGAAAAGAGGAGGGGACGGAGCAGAAGTCAAGGAGAAGAAGAGAGCGTACAGAGTGTTGTGCGAGGAGAAAAAGAAGAAGGAGAGGGAAAAATGGGAGAAGGAAGTGGAGAGCATAAGAACGGAAAGTCAAGTGTGGAAGCTGATAAGAAAGGAAAGGAGGAGAGTCTCGAGGGTGGATGAAGGAATAAGGATTCAGGAGTGGGATGATCATTTTAGAGAGCTACTGGGAGGAGTAGAATGGAGGGTGAGGAAGGGGGGCCAACTAGAAGAGAGCAGGATGGAGAAAGTGAAATAGAAAGGGAGGAGGTGAATAGGGTGGTAAAAGGTATGAAAGATAGAAAAGCGGCCGGGGGAGACGGTATTCCGAATGAGGTATGGAAGTATGGAGGGGAGGAGGTGAAGGAGTGGTTATGGAGAGTGTGCAATAGGGTATGGAGGGGCTTCCCCCCTTCAGGATGGCCGGAAGAATGGACAGAGGGAGTGGTGATTCCGATCGCGAAGAAAAGGGAAAGCAGGAAGGTGGGAGACTATAGGGGGGTAACACTGACGCAAACAGCGTATAAGATATACGCTGCAGTGTTAGCAGAGAGGCTGAGAAACGAGGTGGAGGAAAAGAGCATACTACCGGATAGTCAGACGGGTTTTAGAAAAGGATTAGGTTGCATTGACAACATATATGTGTTGAACTTCCTGGTAAATAGGCAGGTGAAAAGAAAGGAAAGGAAGATGATTGTCTTGTTTGTAGATCTAAAGGCGGCCTTCGACTCAGTGGATAGGGAGGTATTGATAGAAGCGATGAGGAAAAGAGGGGTGAGGGAAGGGTTGGTACGGAGAGCAGAGGAGGTATTAAGAGAAACGAGAAGCAAGGTGAGAGTCGGGGAGGAGGAGGGGGAAACATTCTGGACGGCGAGAGGAGTGAGGCAGGGATGTCCGTTAAGCCCGCTCCTTTTTACCCTGTTGCTTGCGGACATAGATGAGAAATTGGAGTTGGGGGGGGGGGGGTGGGGAGGGGTAAAGGTGGCGGGTAGGAAAATATTCACGCTAGCCTGTGCAGATGACATAGCGATGGTGGCGGAAGAGGAGGATGAAATGAGAGGAATGATGGGTACATTGGAGAGGTATATGAAGGAAAAAAGATTACAGGTGAACACGGAAAAGACGAAAGTGATGAGATGCAGAAGGGGTGGGGGAAGGTGGAAAAAGATGGTGTGGAGATGGAATGGGAAAGTGCTGGAAGAGGTTGATAAATACAAATATCTGGGATATGTGATAAAGAGAGACGGGAGTCAGGAAGAGCAGGTGGCGGAAAGAGTAAGGAAGGGAGCGGCGGTTATGGGGCAGGTGTGGGGAATTGGAAAAAGAAGATTCGGGAATGACTGGGGAAGGAGGATATGGTTGTTTGACCGACTGGTATGGTCTGTAGCAAGCTATGGGGTAGAGATATGGGGATGGAAAGAAAGGGAAAGGTTGGAGAAACTGCAGGAAAGGTTTTTGAAGTGGGTGCTGGGAGTGGAGAGAAGCACTCCGGGGTATATGGTAAGAGAGGAGTTGCAGAGAGAGATGATAAGGGGTAGGGCGGGTCTAAGGGCGTGGGGATATGAGAAAAAATTAAGGGAGGGGAAAGGAGGGGAACTGGCGAGAATATGTTGGAAAGTGTTAAGAAGAAATGACAGAAGGGGAGGAGTGAGGGAAGGGTGGGAGAAGGAGAGATGGAGTTTCTTTGAGAAGAGGGGGTGGAAAGCAGAGGAGGTGGAGAAAATGATGGAGGAGAGGAGAGAGAGCACGAGCGAAGAGATCGTTAAAAGGGAGAAGAAAATGCAAAGGGAAGAGAGGTGGGAAAGGATAAGCGAATCGAATTATAATAAGTGGTACGTAAGGGTAAAGGGAGAGGGACTGCCAGGATATCTGGGGAAAGGATGGGGAGAGAAAAGATGGTAGAGGGTAGCGAGGTTCAGGCTGGGGAATGAAATGGTAGGGGGGAAATATTGGATGGATGAATGTGAGAGAAAGTGTAGAGTGTGTGGCTGGGAGAATGAGACGTGGGAGCATGTGTGGGAAGTATGTATGAGAGTGGATGAGGAAAGGGGATGGCAGGAGGTGATGAGGGAAGTGTTAGGAGATGAGGGGGAAGGGGAGCAGTGGATGAGAAAGGTGGAGGAGTGGAGAGAGAGGATGAATGGAAGGAGCGAAAGAGAAGGAATAAAAGAGAAAGAGAGAGTGGGAGGAGAATGAAGACGCCGGAAGAGGGGGTCCATTGGATTTGGTTAGGGAAGGGGGGTGTGTGTATGTGTGTGTGGGAAAAAAAAGGGGAAAGCGGATTGCAGCGTGCGTTTAGGTTTAAGGATGTAAATGGAGGTTTAAGAGACTTTAGGTTAAAATAGGTTAAAATAGACAATAAGAGCTTTTGTAAATATATGTTTTCTCTCTCTCTATATATTTAGGTTAAGTTTAGGTTAAGTTTAGGTATAAGATAGTTTATAAGTTAGAAATAAGGCTATTATGTAAGAGCGGGAGGAAAAGAGTTGGAGTGTGAAGGTGGAAAGGATTTGTAACCCTAAGGGGAATCAAATAAAGTTATATATATATATATATATAAGTAACATAAGTAACGAATAAAGTAGTAGTAAAAAAAAGAAAATGAAAAAAAAATTTAAAAAGTAAATAAAAATAACATTATACAACAATAAATTATAATTAAAAAGGAGACAGTAATGTTTATATTTAGAATCAGTAAATATATATTTATAAACAGTAAATATTCGGAAATTGGAATTTTTGCCCTCGTGTTAGTCCGATTCTTCTTCTGTTGCAGTACTAGCATCTTGTATATTAATTGCTGGAGACTGTAATAATTTCACAGCATCAGGACACAAACTTTTCTTTTTTTTGTGGTAATATTCTTATGTTGGAAATTAAGGGATCTGAATATATAATGAGTCGCAGTAGCACATCTTCCATTGTTTTAGCGCGGGAAAACTTTCTTGAAAAAATCTCCCGAAACTTTTTTATTGATTTGTGTAAGGCCTCTTGTGCGTCTTCGGACATTTAGCCAATTGGCAGTAATGCAGCAGATATGACTTGGGGTCCATGTATTAAAATTTTATGTAAAGTTATGGGCATGTAATACCATGGATACATTTCCACAAACTTTCTTGCAGTTTCTTGCGCATATTCTTCATACGCTGAAACATTTACTGTGTGACCACAAGAAATGGTTTGCAAAATAGTATGCAATCTTTCAATTAAGGCTTCGTCAATACCTGTCACAGAAGAGGATATTGCGGAGTGTTCGAAGAAACGACGAGCAGTATTCCCGTCATTTGTACTGCCAAATCCGGGTTTTGGCTGATCAACAATAAGGCCCAGCTGTGGACGCAAACCCTTTTGAATTTTTTTTTTCCTTTGTTCGACTTTCTCCTTGTCTTCTGTTGTGCGTGCTTGGCATTTCTTAATTTCGAGTTTATAAGATAAATGCAAGCAGCATTCAAAAAATCGAATCCACCTAAAAAATATTTATATTATTTAAAAAATTAAAATTAAATGATAACAAATCTATTTTCAATCTTCGACCCTTACGCGTGCAAGGTGGATAGTCCGAAATGCAAATTTTCTTCATTAATTTGCTTGTTACGGACCACATCAATTGAATTAAACTCCTTGGATGTTGCTCCGCACAAGTAACATCGTTGTGTGGACTTGGTAGAAGAAATGGCATTACATATTTTCCCATCGATCATTGTGAATGCTAATTGTTGAATTTATAGCGGTGCACGTTCGCTCGACTGTTTAAATAAATGTACAGTAGAGCTTTTGTAATACTTATTTATTAATATTATAGTAAATAATATAAACTGATAAATATAACTCGAGGACAAAATAATACGTTTCCAGATCACGCAGTTCAATCTACGCGTTACAATCGGTTACCTCGACCGTTTTTGTTAGATAACATTTGAACACGCTCACGCACCAACCACATACCACGCACAAACGATCGGCTCAGTGCTGCCAACCTAAGCCAAGGTGATGATTATTTTTCACACTAATTTAAAATTTATAGTTATATCCTTCCCATCAATAATTGTACTGAATGGAACAAGTTCTGTTATTTGTTTTTCAATATAGGTCACTTCATCCTTCGTGACTTTCGTGTCTTCGCGAACGAACTGGAGTCTTATGGGTCTGCAAAATCGCGACGAAGAAGTTCTTGGATTTTTCCAAACTATTGTTGTTTGTGCGTCACAAAGTAGCTGGATTGGTACCCAGGAAGTCAGGAAAATACTGGAATCCGACTTGTCCTCAGTACTAAATCCTTATTTATATTCGCTTTGGTATTACACATGGTCGCAAAGAACGACAACGGATGGATGCCCTGCGGGGATTATCGTGCTCTCAACGCCCGTACAATCCCTGATCGTTACCCTCTACCGCACATCGAAGATTTTGCACGAACGTTAAGTGGAAACACGATCTTCACGACAATCAATCTGGTCCGCGCATATCATCAGATCCCGGTACATCCGAACGACGTCGCTAAAACCGCGGTAGTAACGCCTTGCGGACTGTTCGAATATATTTCAATGCCGTTCGGGTTGAGAAACGCCGCCCAAACGTTCCAACATTTTATAGACGACGTGCTCCAAGGTTTAGATTTTTACTACGCCTATTTGGATATCTTATTGTTAGTCGCGTCTAGAAACGAGGAAGAGCACAAGGAACACGTAAGGCAGCTTTTCTCACGCTTAGAAAAATACGGGATAATAATAAACCCGACAAAATGCGTATTCGCCGCGCCCGAAGTGAGGTTCCTCGGATACATCGTGAATGCACAAGGCACGAAACCGCTCACGGATAAAGTAAACGCGATAAGAGAATTCCCTACGCCGAAGACGGTTAAACAGTTACGCCGATTCCTAGGGATGGTTAATTTCTATCGACGTTTCATCGTGAACGCCGCGAAAATCCAGAGCCCTCTCAACGCGCTCCTAAAAGGGCGAAAAATAAAGGCAGACGCGCCCATCCAATGGTCAAGCGAAGCGGAAATCGCGTTAAATACATTAAAGAACGCTTTAGCTGACGCCCCATTATTAGCGCATCCACATAAAAACTCGTAGCTCGCGATTATGGTAGATGCATCAGACTTCGCGTTAGGCGCTACCTTGCAACAGCGACAAGAAAATTCTTGGCAACCCCTAGGGTTCTTCACGAAATCTCTGTCGCCCCCGCAACGAAAATACAGCGCATACGATCGCGAATTGTTAGTGGTATACGCAGCTATCAAAGCGCTAGAAGGCCAAACATTCACGGTGTACACTGACCACAGACCGATCACATTCGCATTCAGGCAAAAGCTAGAAAAGTGCACATCCAGGCAATTCCGATATTTAGATTTTATAGGACAAATTACATCCGATATTAGACGTAGAGACGGTCACAGCGTCCATAGATTTCGAGAAACTAGCGATTTCGCAAGAGACAGACCGCGAACTGAAAGAGTTACTCGCAGCGCCCGACAACTCGTTGCAATTAAAACGCATTAACTTAACGCCCAACAAGGACGCCAACGTTTATTGTGACATCGCTACGGGAACCGTGAGACCATTCGTAACGAAACCTTTTCGAAAGCAAGCATTCGCCTCACTGCACGAATTGGCACATGGGGGATAAAAGCAACGGTCAAATTAGTAAAACAACGATTCGTTTGGCCATCAGTCGAAAAGGATTGTCGCGAATGGGCCCGCAACTGCTTACAATGTCAACGCGCAAAAGTAAGCAGACATGTGTAGGATAATGATCGGAGACCGTTATATGAACAATACTCTTTTATTTTGTCACACGATAAAATAACAATTATAAGATGTACGAGTTCTGATTTTCTTAATCTGTGCTTTGACTGACAGGTGCGTGGTATTTCATACACGCTTGCGGTGTAGCGGGGAGTGACGAGGGACCTTTGTCTTCGCGGTCGTAGGTTCGATAACCTGATGATTTGCACACGGTGCGTTGGTTGTTTTTGGAGAGCAGCTGACTTGTTGACAAGGAGAAGGACGCGGTCTATTTCTCCTTGTTGGTGTTGTCACTGCTGGTCTTTCTTCGCGGGAGCCAGTTCGTTAACCTGAGGTGGTCTTTTGTGTAGCAGCTGATTCGGTGTCGAGGCAAAAACGATGTCTTTCTTTCTTCGATGTTTTAGCTGCTACACATGTAACAAGTCCCATCGGCAACTTCGTCCCGCCGTCCACTAGATTCGAACATGTACACATCGACCTAGTAGGACCACTACCTATCTCGAAGGAAGACAGATATTGCCTAACGTGCGTGGATCGCTTTACACGCTGGCCAGAAGCATTCCCACTGCAAAACATTGAAGCAGAAACAGTGGCGAGAGCATTTGTCGCTGGGTGGGTAGCACGATTCGGAACATCCCTACGCATCACAACCGATCAAGGGCGACAATTCGAATCGCAACTTTTAAAAAACCTAAACGCGCTACTAGGTGTAAAACACCTAAGGGCAACCGCGTACCACCCAGCGGCGAACGGGCTAGTGGAACGATTCCACAGGCAGTTTAAAGCGGCAATTAAATGCCATAACGACGAGCGATGGATCGATGCCTTACCAATTGTTCTATTAGGCATCCGTACCGCTCATAGGGTAGATTTAGCGGCAACTGCGGCCGAATTAGTCTATGGCGAAAACCCGCGACTACCAGCGGAATTTTTGGTAACCTCATCGGAAAATAACATGGGACCTTCGGAATTCGTAAATCAACTTCGCGAACACTTTCGTAACGTCCGGCCCACGGAGGCAAGTCGACACGGAAAAAAGAAAATCTTCGTGTTCAAAGATCTGCCGACGGCCACGCATGTATTCCTACGCACGGACAGCGTGAAAAGTTCGTTACAACTTCCATATGAAGGACCGTTCCCCGTTATTTCCCGATCAGATAAAACATACACCATAAGTGTAAAAGGTAAAGAAACGATAGTGTCCGTAGACAGATTGAAACCTGCGTACATATTCGAAGAAAATGTCACACCAGAAAAAGTCGAGGAAGAAACGTCGCCACATAAAACGCGAGAAACCGCGAAAAGTAAGACAGCGATACTCGAGCAACGACAAGTACAGACGCGCGCAGGCAGACACGTGCGATTCCCAGACCGCTTACAGCTCGGTCTTCGATAATTAGTTCAAGTTTGTAAATAGCGTTGGAGTAAGATTGTAAATGGTTTAGATTTAAGTTAGTGCATATAAGATGAACTATTATCGACAAAGAATTGTATATGTCGTTTACACTGGTAAGGGGGTGATGTGGCGGCCGTTAACCTGTCAGCAAAACAGCTGACGGTTAAGACCAGTACAAAGAGTTTAAACGTCGGACATCTAGAATGTTCGACCCAGCGCGTGTATATAAACGCGAGCGGACGCGCGCTGCGCACTTCTTGTATAAGACTTCCAAGTGTATACCTACGAAAGTAAAGAATAAATCGCTGTGATTTCAGAACATGTGTCAAATCTCTTCTTTCTCGTTTAGGCTAGTTTTGTACTTTAATGAACCCTGCTGGGATCCTCGATTGAGCTATACATTTGAATTGATTAAAAATAAATATCTTTTTATTATTAAAATAAAGACTTGGCTAGGTAAAAAATTATTAGATAATTATGATACTGGTAAGAATATATGAATGAGTCAAAAAAAGTGCCGGTACCACAAAAACATAACGAAGTCCTCCTCATTACTAGAATTGCTCATTTTTTAAAATGAAAAGCAAGACTGATAAGCAATCGACCCGTGTGCAGATGACAGTCGCGTCCGTCCCATGAATCGTACGACGTACTCGCGACTGGGATCGCATCGACCAAATCGACGATCGACACGTGTGTGGACGGCCTTCTTGTTATATGTTGTAATCCATATGCAATTAGGGGGGGTTTAAGTCATCATTTTGTCGATTTCGAATTTTTTTAGAAATGGCAGACCTTCTAAGTTTGCGATTGTTGCCCATTTTGGCGAAAATAGGCCTCACTTACTAATTTTTATCTCAGGAATTGTTTTTCCGATTGAGCTATACTTTTTTTGTTTTATTCGGGAAGGATTGGGCTATTATAAAATAATTTTTTCATCCTCGATAATTAACTTTATAATGTCAAAAAATTTTAACAAATTCTTTTTTTACGTGCTTTCAATTTTGGCCGCTAATGTAAATTTTAAAAAAAATATGGTTATATTCCTTGATGTTTCCTCTTCAAAATAAGACCTTTTAAAATATGGAATTTTTACTGTAATCGTCACAATATGCTGGGAAAGGACGCGGTGTACCCGCGTTTCAGGTATAGGCGAGTCGAGCGCACCGCTTATTATGGTCAGTTTTCTATTCCGCTGGTCTCAAAACAATACCAGCAGACCGTTTACGACTAAATGACCCTATTTATACCTCCAGAACAATATTAGTAACAACTCTTGGCCAACGACACCTTTTTAATTAAAAGTTAAAACTGCCGTTCATATTTTTCAAAAAAAGTTAATAGAATATCTTCAACATATATATACGGAAAAAATAAAAATTATTGTATACTTTTCTCATAATAGCGGTGCGCTCGACTCGCCTATACCTGAAACGCGGGTACACCGCGTCCTTTCCCAGCATATTGTGACGATTACAGGAAAAATGCCATATTTTAAAAGGTCTTATTTTGAAGAGGAAACTTCATGGAATATAAACATATTTTTTTCAAAATTTACATTACTGGCCAAAATTGAAAAAAAAACATAAAAAAAAGAATTTGTTTAAATTGTTTGACATTATAAAGTTAATTATCGAGAATGAAAAAATTATTTTATAATAGCCCAATCCTTCCCGAATAAAACAAAAAAAGTATAGCTCAATCGGAAAAAGTTCCAGAGATAAAAATTAGTAAGTGAGGCCTATTTTCGCCAAAATGGGCAAAAATGGCAAACTTTGAAGGTCTGAAATTTCTAAAAAAATTCGAAAAACCCCCTAATTTCATATGGACTACAACAAATTTCAATTAGAACAAAATCGAAGATGGTGACCGCAAAAAGAGATCGATTCGGGAAGAAATGACCCCTTTGGGTCACAAAAATGGATCGCATAACAAAACGTGCAAAATCGTGCAGCTACTTTTCAACATAATTTAAGCTAATAGTGTCTACTACAAGTACACACAAAAATTTCTCGTTGATGTTCAAGGATGTACAACTTTTTGTCTACATTTCTAAAATCAGTGCATCAAACTTTATCGTTGTCTTTATAAATAGTAAACACTGATTAATATAAACCCAATATTATTATTATGAACAGTACTTACTTCCAGGAACAGCATCCATTGCACACACAAAAAAAATTCACTTTTCGTGAAACTGTAACCTTCACACTTGCTTTTTCACACAGTGGATCACTGCACGAAAACTGCCTGACAAGTGAACGCGATATTTGCACTCCTACCATTTGGCAGGTAGACATGGTAAAACCTTTTTACTTTGGGTTTCCCATAGAGTCATTACCTGAGTATCCAGTAAGGTAAGGGCCATACGCCTAACCGAAAATCCATTTTTGGCATTTTGGCCACGTTTTAGCGATTTCTGACCACTGTGCGACGTCCAAATCGGTCTTGTATGTTCGACCTTTATCCACCAGCCCTCGGCTCGTAACAACCTCATACGTGAAAGTCTTGCGGGCCTATACATTACGAATATCGCGCTCTCGAAAGATTAGAACATTTAATAGTTTACAAGACAATGCATACTATGTTTCACAATAATTCTAATTGTCGGTCATTTTTTAAGCTTGTACGTTTCGATTTTTAAGGTGGATACCAATGATTAAGTAGGTAAGAATCGGACGAGCCTCTGTATCAATGAATATAGTTCTGTACACCAGATATAGTTACATACATGAAGAAAACTATATGCACATTAAGGTGGACCTTATTTTTCGACCAAAAATTTTGGGCACCCCCCCCCCCCCCTCCTCAATATTGTTCTATGTCATGAAAAAACGATATATCCAAAGTTTTAGATCAATCAGACGTCGGGAAGGCGTGCCTAATCGAGCGCGAAGTTTTGAAATAGAAGTAACTGCGCGCTCAACGTGATGAGTATACTGAAAATTCAAGTTAAATATTTTAAACATCCAAAAATATTATAATTCCTTACATGCACTCAAGTACAAGTGTACTTTGTACGAATTAAGATTATTTCACATTAATTAGCCTGTCTAATGTCTGTCTGCCACCTTCCCGTTAACAAGTCCGTTTTCGTGAAGCACATCCGGTTAAAAATATTGTGCTCTGATTAAATATAACATATTTATGTCGAACGTTAATTTCTCTACTTTTTAAATTAGTATAAGAATACAAGTAAAAGAATTGGTACTTTCAATAAAATACATAAAATTTAGCATAAATATTTATAAAAACATGATAATTAGTTAAATTGAAAATATTACATTTTGGTACTATTATAATCAATATTTTGACACAAGAAGAACATTTAGTCATAATAAAAAGTCTTTCCTTTAAATATTCCCATTCCTACAAAATTTCATGTTTTTCGCAACTTCAACGTCAATGAGGTACGCCTTCCCCTTATCCGATCAACTTCAACTTTTGCAGGAATTATTTTGTTACCCAATAGCACAATTTGGGGGGGGGGGGGGTGAAAAAATCTCGCAAAAAAAAATTTCATCAAGTATAGCTAAGGTCCACCCTAATGCACATAATACATATGTCGTAAATTAAGCGCGTTGTAAGCCATAAGTTAATCATTTGTTGTAATTGGATGTTGCGGGAGTCGGTTGCCGAGTGCTCGCGCGTGTACATTGTAGCACGGCCGAAATGTTTGATCGGCGGTGACAGTCAGGATCGGTTCCTGTTACAATACGTGCACGTGGACTGAGTAACTTTGCTGACAATGAGACGAGCCAGCCACGTAGTAGGGGAAATGCGATGCAAGGCCCTCGATGGCCCAAAATCGGCCGGCAGAAATCGTTTAGCGTTCGAACCATTTACCTATTTCAGGCCTTGGAATTATGTACTCGCCACGGCCGATTTTTGAAGGCTACGCCCCCGGCCACGTGTCTTGCTCCCAGTGGCGACCATAGTGCTCGAAGCTCTTCAGGCGCGTACCATAGTAGTTATTCATGGCGCATTAGGGCGACACTCGTATCAATAGATTTCCACGTTGTTAATGCGTTTTTTTTGTGAGTAGTATTCCCTGCAAGCTCTATGTCGCACGATAATTTTGGACAATAGATGTAGAAAATAGATTTGGAAAATAAGTGCAGAAGATAAATTGTGAAAATAGTTTTTACTTGTATTCAAAATTCACATAGTAGTCAAAATTTTATTCACATCTGGGATAACTAGTTTGCGTCTGCGATGCGAGCAGCTACATATATCCAAACTTGCCGTAGATGTAAATCTTACCAATTTGCCAAGCACATCTAAACGTGCGCGAAGATCAAGTTATCTCGGATGTTAATAAAATTTGGACAATAAAATAAAAAACTATTTTCAAAATTTATTTATTTATTTTCAAAAGTTTGTTCATAGGAAATTATGTTAAAATACACAATTCTTTATTAATTATGTATAAGCAATATATAAATATTATAACTATGGTAAGTAGAAATGTTATAAAAGTATGTTTTCGCGCGTAGCGAAGCTGATTTTGGATAGCTGAACTATCCTGACAAGGATATGCAGTGGTAGTTGGGATTGAAAGAATTCTCACTTGTTATGGTCACCAAAAGAATCCCCTTCTATTTTAATTAAACCAAACGTTCACTTTGGATACTGTTGCGACGGCAACACCGAAGGTAAAACGTGCCTTACCGTTCCTTCAGCGGCTTAGACAACATACCTGGAAAGGATGTTTTAGCAGTAAAAAGCGCATGTAGATCGGCTGCGAACTGACCGGTTAAATTGTAACGAGTCCGGTTCTTCTCGTGCCCGGAGTGCTCGTCGTGCCAGGGTGGTAGATGGTGAGAGGACCATTGAACGCGGACGGCGGTAGGTGGTGTACGGGTCTGGAGAAATGATTACACGTGGTAGTGCATCGGATATTCGTGCTTGTCGCTTGTTTGTGATCGGGCTTGTGGAGACTCGGTGGTCGCAGGAATAATTTCCGATCGTGGTGAGTGCCACGATATCCCCTGCCACGGGTCGGGTTTGTTTTTTTCCTGGGCGTTTTTCTTATTCCTCTCAAAAGGGAGTCGGATGTTAATAATAATCTATTGAGTACATCGAAATTGCATATTTCTCTGGAGAACTTTCGGGCATAATTTTGACGATATAAACGAAAATGCTTATTGCGGGCTTCGACTGCTTCCTCTGACAGTTGAACGATCGCAAGTGGAGAATGTTTTACTCCTATTGCACTATGTATTAAACTTTTGTGCATGTTTGGTGTCATTGGATACCAACCATATAAATTTAAATATAACTTGCCAGTATCTAATGTATATTTTTCCAATTTTTCCACGTTGATTTCATGGCCACTTGATATGATTTCTGTTTTAGATTCTCGGTCGATTCGGAAATCGGATCGATACCGGGACTCTAAGATCACGAAAAACTGAGTTGAAAGAGTCGGCTGACGGGTCGACGAAACGTTAACGAACGTGATGCGGGAAGTAGATCAATACGAAAACGAGTGGTGTGTTGTCGAAGTCGAACTGAACGATCAGCTGGGCGCGTCGATCCACCGCGTCCGTTCCCCCTGCCGCGCCCGCGAGGCTCGAGCTGCTCGATCCACCCGAGGAGCTCGCGGGGGACAGGGGACGAATAAATATGGAAAACGGTTAGAATCTTTAACATGACGCCCGCCGGCAGGTCGTTGTTGGGAACGGTATTGTCGCCGCGCAGGTATGCGGCGTGATGCCGTGGGGGGGGGGGGGGGGGGGGGGGCGTCCGAAATCATCTGCTGTGACGAATGAGGCCTCATGGCAATCAGTTCTAATGAGCCGCCCGCCATGACAACATCGTAGAGGTCTCGACGTAGAGACTTTACGGGGATCCGTTCGCGTCGGAGTTTTCGTGGACGGGCAGTGCGACTACCTTAGCCACGGCCCGTCCGAACGTACGATTGCCCGCTCGCAGGTTCACCACACGTACGAGGCCATCCTGTCCGGGTACGACAGCCTGCACACGTGCTAACGGCCAGCGCGTCGGTGGAGAGAGCTCGTCTTTCACCAGTAGGATCGTGCCGACGCGTAAATTTTCCCGTCGGCGTTGCCATTTCGTACGTTATTGCAGGATGTTCACGTATTCTCTGCTCCATCTGCGCCAGAAATGATCGTGCATATTCGTGATTAGACGCCTACGCGACGTGAGTGTACACGTGACGTCATCGGGTGGTGCTTCAGGTGGGGAGTGTAATGGTCCCTCCACAAGAAAGTGACCCGGGGTAAGGGGGGCGCAGTCCTGGGGGTCTTCGGACAGTGACGTCAACGGTCTGGAATTAAGACATGCCTCGATCCGACTCAGCAATGTGGCCACCTCCTCGTAGGTAAGCGTGGCATCGCCTATTATCCGTTTCAAATGCGCTTTCATACTCTTCACCGCGACTTCCCACAGACCTCCCATGTGCGGCAAGTACGGTGGGATGAACGTCCACTCAGTTCCGGCATTGGCCAGTTCCTCGGCGACGGAGGAATAGAACTGCGAAGCTGCGCTGAACATCTGAATCTGTGGAAAGCAGAAATGAAGGTAGGTGAGGTGAGGTGGCTTACTGCGTCAAGGTGTACAGCCTTGGTGGCTAGACACACGAAGAATGCCCGATCTGAAGAGGGGCTCGTGCGGGAATCATGTGTCCGAGTCTGCGGTACTCCTGCATAAACTCCACGTAGCTTTGCCGCAGCTGATGGTCTCGTGCTCGTTTGGATTCGGCGCTGAGAAGCATCCCGAATGCGACCACTCTCGACCTGCCTATCGGTGGTCGCTCCTCCTCCCTGAGAGGTAACCTGACAACATACCGCTCTGAGGCATCTCGAAACGTTGTAGTCTGAAATAAGTTTTCACATTGCAGGTCCTCCGGGGAGAGCGGCAGCGACGACGGTACCTCCTCGATCTTCCAAAATCGTCGAAGGTCTGGAAGTGGTTCCTGGGAGCGGACCTGGTGTATGCGCGTCCTTCTTGTCGACGGCTGTTCCTCGCCAACCGGACCGATCAGTGTCCAGCCGAACGACGTTTGCACGGCGACCGGGGTTCCGGCCGGACCGACCTTTCTCTCCCGGAATAGAATCCCGCTCACGTCGGCTCCGAGAAGAACGTCTACGTGCGCCGGTTCGGCGAAGTCCGGATCGGCCAATGGTAGTCCTTGGATGTGGACCCAGTCCTGCAGCACCACGTGCTTCGAGGGCGGAGGGGAGACTAGTGAGGTTGTCACCAAAGCCGGGCCGTCTCCACGTTGGTACCCTTTTTTTTTTAATGTGAGGAAATGCCCCCCTGGGGGGGGGAGCCGGGGTTATGTCGGACTCCCCCGCCTGGCGGGCGCGCGCAGCGCACACCAGCCCGATGGTTTACCCACTAAAACCTCACACCCATCCCTAAGCTATGGAGAGGGTGCCCGGATCACGCGAGTATTCAACAGGCAACCCCCTCGCTTACAATAGACCCCGGGAGAGGGGTTAACCTCCCCCACTAACCTACACTAGTCGGACACCGGGCGGTATGGGAACCACCAGGTGTCCCCATCCCTAAGGGCCATCGGAACGGGCTTTCCGAGCCCTAGCTCGGTCCACCCTGGGCTCCCCCCGGCGTCCACCTGCCCCGCTCGAAGCGGGTGTCCCCTCCGGAGAGGGGGCCCACTCCGGCCAGGGAGGGTCGTCGGAGACGTGTTCCGGCACGCCCCGCCACTCCCCCCCCCCCCCCCCGCAGTCGCCACTGTCAAGAGGGGACCGACCGGCACCCCACATCCGAAAATTATCTCCGGGGTGCCGGCCTGTCTCCAGGGGGTCAAACTCCTGTCCGGGGCCGGGGTCAGCTGACGCCCCGCCCCCACCATCCTCCGCCCCCCTCCGTGGGGGCACTCGTCGACGCGGTGGGACCCCCCACGCCGTCCCAGCCTCCGCCCCCTGTCGGGGGCACTCGTCGACGCGGTGGGACCCCCCACGCCGTCCCAGCCTCCGCCCCCTCTCGGGGGCACTCGACGTCGCAGGGGGGAACACCCCCGCACCACCACCCCCTCCGCCCCCCTCACGAGGGCACACCCCACGTTGGTACCCTGATACCCTATCAACGACACCTGCACCGCCCGTTTCCGCAACCGAAGGGTTTGTGCGGCCACTCGCTGAGGAACAACGACTCAGAACCGGAGTCCAAGAGGGTTCGTACCAGCAGGGTCCTTCCATTTGGAGCTTCCAGCTTGACTTTTGCGGTGGCCAGCAGGATCCCATGAAGTGTCCTCACAGCATGGATGGCCGTGCAGTCGGACGAACCCGAAGCAGTTCCTTCCTTGAGTGCATCGTGCAGCGTCGTATGATGCTGTTGACCGCAGACCCAGCACCAGTAGGTAGAGGGGCATTGCGGAAGCCAATGTCCAGTCGCGAGGCACGAGAGGCAGAGTCCCTTGCTGACGATTTGATCCCGTCGTTTCGTAGCTGGTAACTCCTGGTATTGTTTACAGGACCCCAGGGCATGATTTCCAGCGCAGAGCGGACACTTGCGACTGCCCTTCACCTTCGACTTCGCTTCCTCCCCTTTAACGGCCAACAGTTGACGGCTGGCTGGGGAAGACCCACCACAATCTGAAGAACCATTTGCCTTCGAGACCTTGGGCATCTCTGTGCTTCGCATGGACGTGAGAGAGTGAGAGCGGTTCTCCAGGAAGTTCTCCAGCGAGGGAACCGGAGGGTTTCGAGGTCCTCTAATGGTGATTCGGATCCATTGGAGGATATACCGCAGTGGCGGTGGTCCGAAACCTAAAATGCTCTTGCACCACCTCCTCGTGGTGGTTCCTGGGCACTCACTTCGGTGAGTGGCTAACAGAGCAAGGGGTCGGGCGGCCTATGCTGGTCGCTTTGTACTGCGCCTTCTGCGCAGCAAGGCAGTGTCCACCCGAGAGCGGCGGGAAGTAGCTCCTGTGATGTGTGAGACGATGCCGGCGGGATCTTCGGATCCTGGCAGGGCTTCCCTTACCGGTAAGGCTCACACGGAGTAGGAGTGAAAACCGCCACACACGTGTACTGGGCGGCAAGTTGTCTGTCCAGGGCCGCAAACCGTAAACTGGTGGTCATGTTTGCCTTAACCGGCCGTCCCGCGAGGAGGATAAACCTCTATAAAAAAGTCTCTAACCTCTGTGCTATACGCAACGTGGCCAGAGGGGCACCCCCGGAGTAAGCGCCGGGGTGGGCAGATGGATGCATCCGTCGGTAGCGTTTGACGACCTCCCGGTACCTGCCGCCCCGGGAGTGTAGTAGGCCCTCCGTCGGGACTCCGATACCGGCGGAGGAGCACCCGTTATCGGTAGTTTTGGCATTGCGTGATGAGTGAGGCCCCCCAGAAACGGGGGGGGTAGTAACCAAGCCCGCTATGAAAATGAAATGTTTAGCGACGAAAACTCGGGGACGGCGATTTGGGATCTCCGGGATTCGACCCGGGAGGTTGAGGCGGCTGTAAGGGAGCTGGAGAGGAGGGGGTTCTCCCTCTCCCCGACCCTGTACCTCCTGCAGTTGGTAGGAGGGGGCGCCGCCGCAGTTGACTTTGGGGTCCGCCTGCAGCCTTGTGCGACAAGGTGCAGGCGGAGAACCGTGAACTGCGGGCGGAGAACGCCGTTCTCCTCTAGCGAATGCAGGGGCTCCAGGAGTCCCTGGATGCCTTGCGGGGGGAGTTGCTGGCGCGGCGGTGAAGAGGAGGCAAGATAGCCCCTCTTTTTTTTTTTTGCTTGTAGGGAAATGCATTACGCAGACCTCGGTCCTCGGGGGGGGGAAACCGAGGTTATGTGGGACTACCACTGGGGAGGGGGGCGCCGAAGGCGCGCCCGTCCACAGTCGCTACCCACTAAAACCCCACACCCGCCTAAGCTAAATGGGAAGTTCCTGGATCACGCGAGTACTCAACAGGACACTTCCCAGCTATCATAAAATCCCGGGAGGAGGGGTTAGCCTCCCCCATTACCTCCTCTATAAGACTCCGGGCGGAGGGACCCGCCCGGTGTCCCCATCCCTGGGGCCGTCGGAATGGGCTTCCCGAGCCCCCGCTCGGTCCACCCACGGCCCCCGGAAGATGCTCCCTCTGCTATTCCGCCAGCATCGCCCCCGCGGGTGGCCGGGCCTCGGACGAAGGCGATAACTGCCTCCAGCGCAGGAGGGCTGCTGGAGGGGGGCGGGGCCTTACTGGCTCAGATCGGGGCCCTCATGGGCGCAAAATTTATAGAGTTTTTGCAATTCGGTTGACATTTTGGAACGAGGAGAATGTCAAGCACCGTTAAATTTGAAGCGACGGTAGAAACAACACCAAACAGAAGCACTGCTCGCGAACGTTGTATAACGAGGTCATACGCACCTAATTTGATCGCGCGCGGTCGGCGAGGTACAAAGAAGTCCGTTAGCGCGTTCAAATGTACGTAACCGTTGGAGGTCTGATCTGCACTCCACTTGGTAAAAACGGTAATTCGGAAGCGCGGTCGACTGAATGGTTGCGGATGCCTTTTCTTCTCGACGCTGCACTTTCGAATTTACGGAAGTCGTACACGTTATTGTAACAGCACGCACGAGGGTCGAGGTCCCTTCTCTCCGCGCGTATAATCGACGAACGTGAACGAACTGTATTCGGCTCGAAGGACCAATGTTTTAGATTCTCGGTCGATTCGGAAATCGGATCGATACCGGGACTCTAAGATCACGAAAAACTGAGTTGAATGAGTCGGCTGACGGGTCGACGAAACGTTAACGAACGTGATGCGGGAAGTAGATCAATACGAAAACGAGTGTCGTGTTGTCAAAGTCTTGGTAGTAATTTCTGCCGAAATGCTTTTTGTATTCATCTTTGTTATCATCCAGTGTTTACGTCTGGAATGCGTGCGCGCCCGAAACGCGAGAGCCGCTTGACACGGTAAAGAAAATACTGTAAAAAGGAAGCAAATTCGCGCAGCTAATTTTTGTTTTACTGTAAGCCCAAACCTTTGACAATTACATCCGCGCTTAAAAAAATGTCCGGACGCACCCTGGTGTACAATATAATTACTGATGAAGTGTTACAAATGTAACAAATATTATTTACATACTAATCATGTTGAAATGTAAATAATTACCAAAAGATATGCAATAAAAAGATACAAAATTGTTGAAAGTATAGTCCATACTTACTAGCAAAACTTTCATACTCGAAAGAAATGTGTACAACTTACTTGAAACATATAAAAACTGTTTCATCGAATTTTAGCAGCAAGAGACGTACTACGAAAATCTTTAACTTTCGATGAAGTACAGCACTTCATGGGTGCCTGAATGATTAAAAAAATATTAGTACATTGTCCCCCATATATTAAACTATAGCAAGCAGCAAAAATTTCACACTTTAGGTAAAATTTGTGAAATCGACTTTTGGCCAGCTAAATCGCTGAAAAGGACCACTGTGCCGCGCGGCGCGCCGACGTTGAGGCCTCCCGTGGCGGTTCTACGTTTAACGTGGAGGAAGGCGCACCCTGCACGATAAACGACTCCGACGCGGTCGGAGTTCTGTGGACAGCGCGTCGCACAGTTTGTCAGTGTAAAACACCGGACTTCGGTGGAACGCGGTTCGCACCGACGGGAACTAGAAGACGGATTGACTCGGAGTGTCCCGCGCGGCGGTGCGACTCGTGAGTCTTACTAGATCGGGTGTTCGGTAACGGAGGTAAGAATGATACTCACTGGTCAGGAAACCTGGAGCCGGAGTTGACTGGTGGGAAGCCCAGTCGGAATAAGAGACCTATGCCGTGTCTGTCGCGCTTTATATAGCCCTCGGTTGGGGGTGAGGGGTAGTAGCGCGGCGAGGTATTACGTGTGACGTAGGGTTTCCGATTCCCGTCAATTATTCGGAAAATCGGCATCCGGTTCCCCCCAAATGTGTTTGTGGACGAGGGGGTCGCGTGTTTATCCGCGATGAGTCGGCGACTCGGCTCGGCCTTGTTCGGCTTCGTTCGGCGGTGTTTGGTCGGCGGCTTAGATGGTAACAGTCCTACTGAATGCAGGTCTGTTACAAAATTATTTTACAACTGCCGCACTCCGACCATTCGACCCCGACAAATGGACAACACATAGGACAGACCCACCGAAGCGACGAGCGGACGTACGACCATAAATTGTATCATTGACGAACGAAGACAATACGAAAAGGACTTTCCTGACAGTTTCCCACTCCTCAACTCAAAGACCTTCCGATACACCCACGTCCAATTATCAAACGTTACATCTCCCCACCTAAATCAACCCTTAACCAATCACGAAAATACCGAGGTGACAACAGACAAGACGTGACGAGACAGAGTCAGATCAAACAGAAAATCGCAACGAATAAGGCAAACTAGCCACTTCATCTGTATAAGTAAAATCGCGACTAGTGTATTTAGTTAAATAAAGTAAATACATAACCACACGACTACCATCGACTATCTATACAAGGTGCTCAATATCACTTACAAGGGGAAGCCAAGGTAGTCGGGAACCGGATTTTCCCGAAACTTGCAGTATTTGAAGATTGCGTATCCACATACAATTTCGCAAAGCAGTAGCGCGCGCTTCTCAAGATTTCCCGAGAAAATTGCATTTGAAAATTCAGTTTACGAGAAAGACTGGTTAATGCCAATATTAAAAACTGGAAAAAATGAAACTGATCCCAGCAGCTATAGGTCAATTAGCTTATTACAAACAATGAGCAAATTAACGGAGAAAGTTATATCAAAAAGACTGAATGACTGCGAAGAGAATAATAAAATAATAGTGGATCAATAATCGGGGTTAAATATTATAACTTCTTTTAAGACGTTCAACAGCATTTAAGACGCTATTTGATTGACCCTGACATTTTTTATGTAATATGATACCTGTTTTGAACTGGTCTTGATCGACCAGAGGATGAAGAAAATGTTGATGGAATGACTATGTGAGAAAATGGGAAAACTGGATGTTTGCGTGTAACGGTTGGATTTGAATATGAGACGAATGGACTGTATAAATGGAGAAAAGCGGATAAATGGATATTTAATAAATTAACTGTATTGAGCACTAAAGTTTACACTATTGTCTGAATTCTGTATAAAAATGAAATAAATGAGAGTTGAAAAGCACGTGTAACGATTTGACAGACGACTTGATTACGTAGTTTGCAGCTGACTGGTTTGGCGTAAAGAGAGTGAGAAGACCGCTGTCTCTCACTTTTGTTGTCTCGATCCTCCTGGAAGTCCGTCACGCACCGGTGGTTCCGGTTGTTCGTTCGGGATCATTCCAGAAGGATCGAGACGGATTTTGACCAATCACGCGCTTGATCGATGGCCCGCGCGAGTCTCGTTACCATACGCTGCTGGCTTGCGTTCAGGCGGGAACGCGCGAGTCAAGTCGTGATTGGTTGTGTGTATTGAAGTCGCGTCATACTCACGGCAACATGGCGCTCGCACGCGCCAGTCTCAAACAATACCCCTTGGGAACGAACAGGAATCTCGGGGACAGGAAACGTAAATCATGCATTAAATGTCAGAATATCCTTTTGATTTTATGTTATTAGCATTACATCTAACAAGGAGAGCGCAAGGTCGATGCCTCTCAGATTTGATTGAAACTTTGTAAAGTTATAGATCTCGTTCTCCTGTTAACGTGTATACCCCATTACAGCCGCAGATACTCAGTAGTTTTTAAGATATTTATAATTAAAGGTTTTCATTACTATGAATATAGGTTTTATTTCCATGTATATCAAGTACCGTTGTGGCTTGGAGGTAGCGTGCCGGAATAGTACGCCGTTCACCAGGGTTCGATTCCTTGTCGATCAGAGTTTTTTTATCAATTAAACTTTCCTTATTTGTTTGTACTACTATAATACTATTATTTCTTATAGTGATACTGCTCTTCACATGCAAAAATGAAAATTTAATTTTAATAAAGCATAACATGGAAATAATGCGTTACATGCATAAAATAACTGTAGAGATAAAGTTAATACTCACAGGCATTATTACATGCAGCAATGGTACTTATCATAGAAACATGAAAAGCAAAGCACACAAAAACATCTAGCACACCTAAAACCTGGTGAACGGCGTACTATTCCGGCACGCTACCTCCAAGCTACAACGGTACTTGATATACATGGAAATAAAACATTCTATAACTATATAACTATCTATAACTATCTATAATCTATATACGATCTATAACTTTACAAAGTTTCAATCAAATCTGAGAGGCATCGACCTTGCGCTCTCCTTGTAAGCCTAAAGCTAACAATTCAGTGTCTATTGATGAATTGCGTTCAAAATCGTCATGTTCTGCAATGGCTTTTGCAAAATCATCGGTAACATTAGATATTATTTGCATAAACTTACAATATTTTGTTTGTACGGAATATAGGTTCTCGGATAGCAAAGAGTACATGTGATCGATACAAAATTCTAAATCAAACAATCTTCTCATCGTTTTCTGGGCAATCTGTATGCACTTATTGTTAGTCGAATTTGATAATTTTGCAAGCTTTACATCATCGTTTAACTGACAGAACTCCACAGTTATAGTAGCCATAGACAACTGAATTTCATTGCCGTGATTGTCTCCTATAGCCAACTCGACGTGACAGCAACCACCAATTCTGACTCCAATGTCAAGGTATTTGTAGAATCTATTCGTCAAGGGATATCTCCTGCCCAATATACGCACCGCGCGCACGATCCTCTGTTCCGAATTATCAGCGCTGATAAGAAATGAAACAATTAGGAAAGACAATTTTTTTCAGTTGCAAAGAAACAATACTGAATAGCATTTTTAGCGGTTGTCGGAGTACTTACTGTGTGTGTAATTGCGGAGGATTGAACTCATTATTCTGCAGCGTTGCGCGAGAGTTGACGGTTGCGGACCACATAGTTGATACTTTGTCGATCTAACCAACAATGGCGTTTTATAGCCTCTCTCTACCCCCCCCCCCCCCTCCCATTTTGAAAAGTGCAAACACAGCAAGGAATCTCGGCACGAGGCAAACACATCCGGTGAAACATGATACCAAAAATTCTTAGAAATAAGTTTGCTGAGTAATCAATTTTTTTGTAATGTTAGGAGTCAGGGACGAACAGGAATCTCGGCAAACACATCCTGTGAAATATTACACCAAAAATTCGTAGAAATAAGTTTGCCGAGTAATCAATTTTTTCGTAATGTTATACCACAAACTGCGCATTTTTTGTCGGCAACATCGCACATACATCGGGTGAAATATTATACCATTTTACGAAATACGGAAAAAACTTTGCTAAATAATATTCTTTATTCAAAAATATGGTTCTTGTTGATCATTATATATTTTACACAGTTTAAATACATTTTCGACGGCACATACGCCAGTATGGAATGCACATCTATGCAGCCCCTTTTGCAACATCGACAATCTTGGAACATCCTCTAGATCCACATCAAGAGCCTCGATTCCAGTTAATTTCCATAGCCATTTTTTCTTTTCCAATCCCTTGACAATGACCTGCTACGTATTTTCCAGAGCTAGTTTCAAACAGCTTCCAGCTTCTTTGTATAGAACATATCCGTCCATCCAGCCGATTCCATGATGTTTTCTCGTTAGCCATCGAACCTGACGTGCTTCGACAGCAGTCAATCGGTGGAACCCAAATGGTGGCTCGAATATCCAGTGCAATAGTTTATTTCCATCTCGTAAAATGGCCGCTTCTTTTACAACGAATTCGTTTGACTCGATTTTGAAGCCTTGTAGATCCACAAATGTTAAATGAGCCATCACCGCTTGTTAAAGTATTCTGCGCACTACGTTGGTCAACGGGCTGTACTCGACTATACGATCATGTATAATCAAGCAGTATGCAGCTGTGTTGACTGGCACATTATCTCTGCATTCGAAATCTATGCGGACATCAATGGTCGCACTTTTAACAGACTGGTTTTGACGAGAGCAGTCTATGACCACAAATTCATAGTTTTGTTGCCAACATTTTGCACACAGTTCGTTAAATTGTCCAAACGTCATATCGGTATTTTCGTGATCGTCATACACATGGCGTAAATTGATGTTGTCCTGTTTGAATAGTAGTAAGAGATTGGTATTATCGCGAATCAGGTGCTTTGGAATTCTTGCATACGATTGGCATAGATACAGACTGTCCACTTTTGAATGTCTACCCATGGAAGTTGTTTGTAAATGTGGATATTCGTATAGATCCCAAGAGCGAAAACTCATAGGTATCATTTGTCCTCTCTCGAGAATGCGTAGTAACGACAATTTGGTTACTTCTTCCAGACTTATGTGCGGCATTCGCCACTGAACTTTGAATAATTCGATTTTAGGTCTTAAAATACTAGAACCATTCAACGTGTTTAGATCGTTTCGTGATCGAATTAAGACCAACTCTTGACGCACGTTAACGGTTATCTTGTTATAATCTTCACCGAAGCCAAAGAGCATATTGAATGGTATGGCATACTTTGTATAGTAAAGTCGAAAACTTAGATATATTGTATTCGCTGACAACGAGAGCAAGAGAGAAGGAGAGCTGCGGGATACTGCGTTCTCTCTCTCTCCCGACCAACCGTAGGTGCGAGCGAGAGGGAACCAATCTTATTGGTTTTCTCGCTCCAACGTTAACGCGCACGAGTAGAAGAGAGATAGTGGCTCTACTGACATGCTCTCTCTGTCTATCTTATACTAAGAATTAGTTTATATTAAAATTGAGTTTGTAGAAGAACGAGGGGCTGCAGAGGGGTGCGGTCTTCTCAGTCGGTATCCCCGACCCCCCCTCCTTCGACCCAACCTTACAGTTTTTTAAGTTTAGTTTGTGGACGTACCAGGAACCGTAGAGGGGTGCGAGAGGGTTTGTCGGAATCCCTGGTTCCCCCTCTTTTCAAATTAACTTAATAATTTTAAAGTTGCTCGAAAGTACATGATCCGGGTACTCATTCGAGAGGGCTCGGCGTACTGAGTCCACATACAAAATTTCAGCCCTCTAGGGCTAAATTTTGCGAATTAATTTTTAGTTGCTCCAACATAGGCAGTGTGGGTACTCATTCGAGAGCGCTTCTCGAGGGGAGTGCCCATATAAAATATCAACCCTCTAGGACGTTATTTTTTATTTAAAATTATTTTTGGCCGCAGACCCCCCGTCCGGGTACTCGTTCGAGAGGTCTCGGCGAGAGAAAGCTCCCCAAGGAGTCTCAGCTTCCTGGGGCTAAATTTTGTAAAAATTTTGTTTTTGCGCTACACCCCCCGAGTGGGGTCTCTTTCGAGAGCTCTCTCGAAGAGAAATACTCTCGCGGAAGTTTTAGCTCAGTTGGATTAACATAAAAATTTTCTTTAGCGTTAAACTTTTAAATTTTAGTGTACAGCATGCGAGTGTTATGTGATTTTGCCCATTAGTCGTAATATTTTGAATTGAATAAATTTTTGGCTTGTTTTCTCGAAAAAAAAAGGATACCGCTGTGACGTCACAAAAATCCACCGGCCTCCACTCCTATCCTTTGTGACGTCACTCACTCGAAAAACATTCGCGAAAAAATCAGGCCTTGACCCCAAAAAATTCGCGACCCCCCAAAAATCCGCGGACCCTCCGAAAAAAGACCGCGCCTGGGGGTGACCCTCGAAAAAAGGCTGTGCCTGGGGGTGATTCCCGAAAAAGACCGCCCGGTTAGGTCTGGGGGTGATCCCCCGAAAAACCCTCCCCAAGGGGAGGGGGAGGGGTGGGGGGTGAGGGGGAGGGAGAGTGGCGAGGGAGGGGTGGGGGACGGGGGCAAGCCCCCCGCTCCCCGGGTTAGGTCTACCTCGAAAGGTCATTGAACTTGGTCCAGAATGAACATATAATACCTACTATCTCTGAATCGTTGGATTCTTACCCCACTAACCACAGGCTGGACAGATATTTGTGTGTAGTTGCTGCTCAAAAATCCAGTCTGATTTGCTGAACACAACTTTGAGTAATACTTCTGCCTTATGGGTGTGAAACTTACAGCCTTTCCACATTTATTTTGTCTAACCATACATTTTCCCATTTGCTCTCTTGTGTACCAATTTGCATTGTTAGTAATCTGTCCTAAAATGCTTAAATCTTCTTTATAAGTGCCAAACATTGAATGATAACATATTTGTGTAGCCTGTTGGTCCGTCATATCTCCGTTTAATACCCAGATATGCTCCCACATTTTCTTATAAAACAAGAAAACCCCTTTTCCCGAAAAATTGAAATGCTTTCTAAGAGTCGGGTCTTTCAATAGCTGTACAAAAACAGATGGAGGAGGAAACATCCTAGTGGCTTGTCTTGTAGTAGTCAATAAGGCTAAATCTCCCATCGCATGTACGAGATTCCTTATCTCATCAGACCTTTTTCCTCGTAGCATCGGTATTATGGAATCGATGTTGGGAAAATGAGCAAAGGCTCTTTTAACTGCCACTTCCCATTTGGTAGAGTATGCCGCATCCGCTTTTATTAAGTTAAGAAGGACCATCATAGGACCCAAGGATTGAACCATGGCAGTTCTCTTCTCAGGTGGAAATGAGACCCCTTCTAAAAGAACGTGATGGCACCCATAAATGCCATATTGGGCCACTTTGAATGCCAGAGTTTCTGATCGGTCCTTCCTAACTTTCATTTCATGATGTCCTAGTCGTAGTTCGCTCATCCTCAAGTCAAAGCCGGATAAGAAGTTTAACATTGGGCTTGCAATGCCGTACCAGTTTTCCAGGCTGTTCATCTGGTGCTTGACGCAGGGTATCTCCGCTTTGATGGCAGCATCTGTTACCGCTCTATATGCATCCTCCTTTTTTATTGAGTATTTAGTATCATGGTGGGTTATAGTAAACTCCACATTGGATATTCTGTTTTCAAGAGTGCCCCGTGTCATATTTGCTTCTTGGCGTTTCACAGTGTAGCATGTGAAAAGAATATTTTGTATCTGACACCCTATACTCAAGTTGTTACTTGCATTTTTTATCTTGGAGAGCTGGAGCAAGCTGTCGTGGGCCTCTATTATGAATATGCATATCTTATCTCGTAAGGCAGGATTGAGATCTATCTTAGGCTTCTTTGGGTCTCTAATCTCTTTGCTATGGTCATCGCCATCTATTGTTTTTCGCTTTGAGCTGCTAGCTACTGGAACATTCTTTTCTATTTGCATTGACTGGGACATTTTAAGGTTTAGTATTTAAAGGATCTGTTTTTACCTAGTAGTGGAGTGTCGCAACCTAACCGGAACTATCCCAGAACTAACCCAAAACTTTTTTTTTTTTTTAAGGAAGAGGAGCAAATGCATTTACGCACACCTCCAAATAGGAGGTAGTGTCGGGACTATGGCGGGGCGTAGAACGCGAGTATCGCGTACGCCGACGCCATTATCGCGTTGCTGCCGGATTCGACGCGTCTCGAAAGGGTCCGAAGAGAGCAAATCGCGCGTGTACCGATCTTCCGTCACGCGCCGGCTAACCTAAAAACGCTGCCGGTCGCTGCCGGCATCGCCATTGTCAACGGGCCAAAAATAAAGAGTTGTTAGCCGAAATTCCGAGAGTTTTATTGCGTGAGAAAACTTCCCGCCGCGGGGAACGCCTCGTGCTCGCCCTGCGTAGTACCCTGCGACCGTTCGCGGAAAATCGCGATCTAATATCGGTTGTCGCAGGCGCGTCCGAACGCTTCTCGAAAACGTTAGCTTCGCGTGGCACCGTCCGTGCCTGGCGCCCGAAAATCTAGGCAGATTTCGAGAAGTGACGTGCCTGCGAACCACTTTTGTCCCGGGTGGACCGCGTCTCGTGCGGCCGAACGCGGCCCGGCCTCCTGGCTTATAAATACCCGGTGTCGTTAGGATTTTCGCCCTCCTGGCGACGGCCAAATCCTAGACGACGTGACAACATATATACATGTTTACATTCTTCTGTTTCTGCTGTATGTTTCCTATTTCCTGCTTCTTGTCATATTTACAGCCTTGGACTCACCCCCTAACTCACGCGCTATCTTGTTCTTTCCTTCTATCCACCCTCGGACTCACCCTTTTCAGGGAGAAGGCAGGCCTATCATTATTAATTAATTACTTCTTCTGTTTTGTTTGTTTCAGTTCCTTCCATTGGTGGACCGGATCCCGTCAACATCTTCTGTGCGTACGCAATACCTCCACTTCATCATGCGATTCATATGGTAAGTATACGTATACGTCCTTCATGTTGCACTCCTCATAGTCGATTCCTCTCTCTCTATTTCCCTTTCCTTCTTTTCCTTCTCTATCATGACTTTATTAATAAACCATTCACCTCTTCCCATTCTTCCCTATTTTCCAGCATTTTTTCCATAAAATTAGATACTGTAAGTGTGCCCAAGAACTAACCCAAAACTAACCCACAATTAACCCAGAACTTTTTTTTTTTTTTTTTTTTTATTGTGGGGAAATGCATAACGCATACCTCGGCCCCGGGGGGGGAACCGAGGTTATGTGGGACTACCACCGGGGAGGGGGGCGCCGAAGGCGCGCCCGTCCCCAGTGGCTACCCACTAAAACCCCACACCCACCTAAGCTAAAGGGGAAGTGCCTGGATCACGCGAGTACTCAACAGGACACTTCCCAGCTATCATGAAATCCCGGGGGGAGGGGTTAGCCTCCCCCACTACCTACTCTATAAGACCCCGGGCGGAGGGACCCGCCCGGTGTCCCCATCCCTATCCCTGGGGCCGTCGGAATGGGCTTCCCGAGCCCCCGCTCGGTCCACCCACGGCCCCTCGGCGTCCTCGTGCCCCGCCCGGTCCGGGTGACCCGAAGGTACCCGCCTCAGGCTAGGGCAAGAGGACGTCGTCACCGGTAAGGAAGGGTCGTCGGAGGCGTGATCCGGCACGCCCCGACCCTCCCCACCCCACCCCCCACGCGCCCCGATCGACCCGGTGGTCTAAACGGGGCGGGCCGGCTTCAAATCAGCCGGCCCGTCCCGAGAGGAGCCATGCCCCTCTCTGGGGGCCGGGGTCAGCTCACACCCCGACCCCCATCTTCCTCCGCCCCCCGGGATGGGGGCACCCGGCGGCGCGAGGAGCGAACCCCTCGCACCGCCAAGGGACAACCCGCCCCCCCGCTGGGAGGGGGCATCAATTGACGCGGAGAGGGGACCACTCCCCGCGCCCTCCCCCCACTCGCCCCCCCTACGGGGGCACGCGCGGACGCGGAGGGCGAACCCCCGGCCTCACCCGCGCCCGCAACCCCCCCCCGCTCGAGGGGGCCTCGATCCGCCGCGCGGGGACGACCCACGCGCCGCGTCTCCGTCCGACTCCGCCCCCCTCCTCCGTGGAGGGGGGGGCACACGTCGGCGCGAGGGACGCCCCCGCGCCCAGACCCTACTCGCCGAGCCCGGGTCCCTCTCCCGGGCTCGCTCGGCGGCCTCCTTCTGCGAGATCACATCTTCACAGAAGGAGACCGCCGCCTTCCACGACCCCTCGCTCGTGACCATGTGGTCGACCATGGCCGCGAGCGAGAGGTCCCACCCCTCCATCGCGGCTCTAAGGACACGGCGCGGCTCTGCCCATGCTGGGCACTCCTCGAGAGTATGCCGCGCCGTATCCACCTCCTCGCCGCAGTGGTGGCACTGCGCCGTCGGCTCCCGCCCCATCCTATGCAGGTACTCTCCAAAGCACCCATGGCCGGAGAGCACCTGCGTGAGGCGGAAGGTCAACCTTCCCCGCCTCCTACACCACGTATCAAATATGGGCAGGAGGGCCCGGACAATCGGACGCGCCGATGGGGCGAGCTGTCGCCGCCATCCGGCAAACGTCTCCGTCCGGGCCTGACGCCTCGATTCCTCGAACTCCTCTTCCTCCTCGCGCGTGAGTTCCACCCCCGGGGGGCGGCGGATCGAGCAGGCGACGTGGTATAGCGTCGCCCGCTCCGCCGCCACCAAAACGAATGGCGGAGACACGGCGAGGAGGCCCGCCACCTCGGTCGAGATGGTGCGGTACCCCCGTATGGCCCGCAGGGCCAGCCGGCGCCGCACTCTTTCCATGAGTGCTTGGCTGCGCCGGCCGGCCTCGAGCGAGCGGTGCCACACGGGGGCCCCATAAAGGGCAATGGACCGCACCACCTCTGCATAGAGGCGGCGGACTTTCAACTGCGGCCCCCCGATATTGGGCAGCAGCCGCGCAAGCGCGGCGGCTGTCCCCTCTAGCCGGGGGGCCAGGAGTTCGAAGTGACCTTCGAAGCGCCAGCGGCCGTCGATGATCAGCCCCAAATATTTCATTTGGGGCCCGACCCCGACGGAGGTGTTGACGACACGAATCCGGAGATCTTGACCACGGGGTGGCCGCCGTAACCGAGACGATCCGTACATCCAGATCGCCTCGGTCTTCTCGGCGGCCACGGTCAGCCCCATCTCCCGGATTCGCCCGACGACGCAGTCCAGGGCGGACTCTACCAGGTGCCTGGTCCCGCTCCAGTCCCCCCCCTCTGCATAAACCAGGGTGTCATCCGCATAGCAGATGACACCCGTGTCAGGGGGGAGGACCACCCGCAACACCGCGTCATAACCCAGGTTCCACAGGAGCGGTCCAAGGACCGACCCCTGCGGAACCCCGCGGTGTATCTCCCTCGTGTGCCTCACACCGTACCGGCCGGTATAAACAACCTCCCTGCCGCGGAGGTAGTCCCTAACCACCTTCCGGAGATAGGGGGGGATCCGGAAATATTCCATTCCCCCCTCTATCTCCCTCCAGGGCAGGGTGTTGAACGCGTTAGAAATGTCCAACGACACCGCGATCAACACCCTGTCCCGGGCGACAGCCCTTTCCCGGAGAAGGCGCAGACGCTCCAACGCGTCGATCGTTGAGCGCCCTCTCCGGAATCCGTATTGGCTGTCGCTAAGGTCGGGACCACCCCGCGACAGGTGCTCGAGGAGGCGGGCAGCGATTATTCTTTCGAACAGCTTGCCCGCCTCGTCGAGCAGACACACCGGCCGGTATGCAGAGGGAGACTCTGCGGGTTTACCCTTCTTTTCGAGAAGGACCAGGCACCCTTGCTTCCAAATCGTGGGGAAGGTTCCCCGGCCCAGGCTAGCGTCCATGACGCTCCTGTAGGCCGGGGCGAGGACCCCTAAAGCCAAGGCCGTTATACCACCGGGAACTCCATCAGGGCCGGGGGCTTTCTTGCCCCTAGCCCGGAGATCCCGGATGGCCCGGGATAGCTCCCACCCGGAGACCCGGAACTCGTCCGACTAATCACTTGTCGGCACCGGGGCGCGTTCAGGCCCCCTCACCGCCCCATCGCTGAGGGGGAAGAGGGTATCTACGACGCGCCCCAAGAGTTCCGGGTCCAACCTCTCCGTGACTGGGGACGCCCAGGGGCGGAGCTTCCCAAGCACCGCCTTGTACGGGCGCCCCCACGGATCGTCCCGGAGGGTGAGCAGGAGCTCGTCCCAAGCCTTGGCCTTGGCTGCGGCTATCGCACGCTTGAGGGTCACGGCCGCCGATCTGTACTCCCTATACAGCTCGGCGACCATCAGCTCCGGGTCACCGCCCAAGAAGTGGCGGCGCCGAGCGCGGGTGTATCGGCGTCGGGCGCGGCCAGCCGAGCTTCGCAGCTCGGCCAAGTCGCCCGACCACCAATAAACTGCCTTCCTTGGGGGCTGAGCTCGGACCCGGGGCATTGCCACGTCGCAAATCATTTGCAACGTGTCCCGGATCCAAGCCGCCCCCTCTTCTACCCCGCGCTCCCTGGCCGGAGGCCAGGCGGAACCGATAATTACGGCCCTCAATAGGTCCTCGTCTAATCGCTTCCGCGCCCATCTTGGCGCGGAAGGGATGCCACGTCGTCGTCGGAGGGGCGTGTCCAAGGGCGGGTCCGAGACCACCGCCACGTCCATAAGGACGTAGCAGTGGTCCGACAGAGTCTCTCCACTCCAGACCCGCTAGTTGGACACACGGCGTGAGGCGGCGGCGGTAGCGAACGATACGTCCACCACCGACCACCCATTCCACCTCACGCACGTCGGCACGGAGCCCCGGTTTAGTAACCTCGCATTGAGGTCCCCCAGGACCAGCACCGGACCGTTCATATAGGGGGCCAGCATGACCCCCAGCCGGTCCAAATACCTCCCGAATTCGGCGGAGCCACAATTGGGTGAATTGTAGCATCCAGCGACCAGAAACCTTCCCCACTTGACTAAAATCATCCCCCTGCCCCGTTCGACCACGGAGCAGGGGGGTATCGTCGCCGAATGGCGGCGATGCCATACCGCCACGGAGCCCACCACGTCCCCGAACCATTGCGGTTGGTCGGGGACATTATGGGGCTCCGTGGCCACTGCCAGGCCAACCTGCCACTCCGCCAGGCATTGGACCATCAGGTCCTGTGCCCGGCGGCAGTTATTCAGGTTGGCCTGCAGTACCAACAGGGAGGCCCCGTGCGCCATTAATTAACAGCCACGGGACCCCCCTCCTCGGACGGCTGCGACGGCGGCGGGGGAGCAGTCCCCTCAGCCGCCGCCACCGTCTCCACCTCCATCACCATGGAAGAGACGGGGTGCTCACCCTCGCCTCCTCCTGTTGCATCAGGGGGAGGTACCGCACCTGCCCCCCCCCCCTTCTTGCCCTTCTTCGCCTTAGGAGACGGGGAACACGCTTTGCTCCCCGCCTTATGATTGGCGGGCCTCCCCAATGATGCGCACACCGCGCAGTGGGGAGGCCCGACGCACTCTGCGGCCCTATGGGTGGCGCTCCCACACCGGTAGCAGTGCCCGCTACGGTCCACCGCCGCAGTGCACCGCTGTCGTACATGCCCAAGGGCAAGACAGCGGAAGCACTGCAGCGGCCTAGCCGCGAGCACCACCACCTGGGCGAGGGTCCACCCCACCCTAACCCTCTGCGCCTTCTGTATGGCGAGGGCCGCCCCGGACAATTAACCCAGAACTAACCCAAAACTAACCCAGTACTAACCCAGACCAAAAATTAAACTCTGCGGTAGCCATTTTGGTACACTGTAAAACTAGACATTAGAATTCCCCCTTCACATGCCCAGGTTACTATCAGGTTATCAGGGAACCGAGGGTGTGTGGCCTCTATAGTGGTGACTCTGATCCACTGTCGAGCCGTCCTCTCTATTTGAGGGGTGTCACACCTCCTCGTGGTGGTTCCTGGGACACACTTCGGTGTGTGCTAACGGAGCAATGGGGTAACACGTGTCCTGGGCGACAAGTTGTTCGTCCAGGGCCGCATACCGTAAACCGGCTTGCCGGAACGGGGGGCTTGCCTTAACCGGCCGGCCTGCGAGGAGGATAAACCTCTATAAAAAAGTCTTCAACTCCAAGCTTTTGGTGCGTGGCGAGGGAGCACCCCCGGTTTAGACGCCGGGGGTGGGCCGATGGATGCGTCAGGTCTCTAGCGCACCGCCTCCGGGGTACCTGCCCGCCCCCCGGAGTATGCAGGGCTTATCTCGGTAAGGAGGCTCTGCCGGGACGGACCACGTTCCTACCACGCTCGTGGGAATCTCATGGATGTTTCAATAAATTCTGGGGAACGGGGGGGGGGGGGAAAGGGCGCGAGTAGGCGCGGCGGGAAGGGGGGCTCGGCGAAGCCGGGCGGGGCGGGGGGTGGTACCGCGGCGGGGGAGGGAACCTCCTCCTCTGGGGTGTTGCCCTCGGCGGTCGTCGACCTGGGTACCCGGGTCGACGATCGCGCGGGGGTGGCAGGTGAGGCGTCACCATGGGAGGACCCGGTTTCGCCGGTTCCGACCAGGGTGACGCGGAGCCTGTTAGGGATGAGCTCCATTGAGAGCCGGGGGGGTGGCGGCGTGGCGGGCGTCGACCCGGACAATGCGTCGACGTGTTCGATGTCCTCCACGTCGTCCTTGGGCACGGGGGGGAGAAAGCGATCCGGGGGTCCTCTGGAGATCCGGCCCGCTTCTCGGGCCAGGATAGGGGGGCGCAGGTCGCCCCCTAGGAATGTGTTGGATCCTCCGCCCGATGTGAGTTTCTCCCGCTCTTTGCGGGAGTCTCTCCCGTCGTGGGAGGATCTGAACGCGCGTTGCCGGACCACCGGGACGTTCGACCTGATGGACCAGCTCCGGGACGCGACGGGGGTGGTGGACAGGGTGTCCACCGTCAGCCGGGGGTTGAAGGGCGACCTGGCGAGGGACCTCCGGGTCGCGTCGAGGGAGATACGCGCCACGGGATTTGAGCTCGCGAAGCGCGCGCGATTGGCGACGGATCCGGCCGAGGCGGCCGTCGAGGGGGAGATGGGTGAGCTCCGCCGCACGGTGACCGGGCTGGAGGAGGCCCTCCGGCGTGTGAGCCGTGACCGCGACGCGCTCATCAAAAAGTATGAGAGGCCGCCAGCGGAGAAATTCGCGAAAACGGGGTTGAATCCCCCCCGCCTTCTGTGGGGGGGGGGGGCTCCTCGTACTCCGCCGCGGAGCTCGAGGAGATGGGGTTGGGGCCGACTCCCGAGAGTTCGGCCAACAGATCGGGCCGGCAACCGAGGCCGGTACCGACGGCCGAGGAGCGCCATAGGGCGCGCGCGGGTTGGGACGACGGGGACGACCTCGAGCGTGACCCTGTCGAGGGGGTGGGCCGCGGAAGCCCCACGGGTGGGAAGAGCCTGACGATAGGGGACGTGGAACGCGTCGTAGAACACGTCGTGGACGTCAGGCTCCGCGAGATGGAGGGTCGCATCTTGGCGGCTCTCCTCCCACACGGGGGCCGGGAGGTTCCCCCTGACGCTGCGGACCGCCTTATGGGCGTTCCAACGCGGCAGGGGGCCCCCCAAGGCTCCGCGTAAGAAGGGGAGGGGGAAGGAGGCGGTGGATCCGTCAGGGACCACGCCAAGTCTGGCTGTGCCGGACCAGAGGGTGGGGGCTGGCCCCCACTCCTCGGGGCCTAGTGGCCCCAGGAAGGAGGAGTCCTGGGCGACGGTGGTGTCCCGGGGGGGGGGGGAAAGCGGGCGGCCAAAGCCGCGGCGCGTCCTACTCCTGGCTCCGCCGCCGCCGACGACCCTCAGACAGGGAAGAGCCCCCTTAAGGGGCAGGGAGTTCCCCCTCCCAAGGGGAAGTCAGGGCCTCGCCTACCGAGGCAGCCGAGGACGGCGGCGGTTGTTTTAACCGTCCCCGTGGGGGTAAAGACGAGTTACACCTCCGCCATGGAAAAGGTGACTGCCGGCATCCGTTTGGAGGATGTCGGCATCACCGATGGCCTCGCCTTCTCGCGAGCCCAAACCGGGACCCTCATGATGAGGGTTCGCGGCGAGGGTAGTCGCGAGAAGGCGACGCGCTTGGCGGAGAGTATGCGGGGCGCGCTCGAGGGTACGGGGGTGGCGGTGAGCACCCCCATGCGGAGAGCCGAGATCCGCCTCCGGGGCCTTGGTGCTGGCACCACCCCTGAGGCGGTTCGAGGCTCCCTCGCGGGGGCATTGTCTTGTCCCCCCCGAGGAAATTCGCGTGGGGGTGGTTCGCCGTCCGCCCAACGCGGGCGATCATGGGCCTGGCACGTGCTGGGCCCGTCTGCCGCTGGCGGCAGCGAGGAAGGCGGCCGGGATCGGGCGGATCCGTGTGGGGTGGGCCTCGGCGCGGGTGGAGGTGTTGGAGCAACGACCACTCCAATGTTTCCGCTGTCTGCGCCGGGGCCACACGTGGGCGCAGTGCGCCCACTCCGGGGAGGCGAGTTGGCTCGGTCGATGTTACCGTTGTGGAGACGTACATGTCGCCGCCAAAGTGCCCATTGTGCGGGGATTTAAACCTTCCTGCCGGGCATAGGTCCGGCACGAATGCATGCCCCTCCTTCCGGCCTAGGCCGAAAGGAGGGCTCGAGAAGGGGAAGGAGCCCCCTAAGGGCAAGCCTCCGCCGACTGAGCCGGCTCGTCCCCCGGACGGGGGGATGGTGATAGGGGAGTAAGAGGCCCCGCCCTTCTGGCTGGGTCCACCAGGGGTGGACCTCCTCCCACGGTGGGGGCGCGCCTACCGCCGGAGGGGGGCTGTTTGCGTGGGTCCCGGGTACCCACGGAACACGGGAAGGGGGACGAGACCCGGGGGTGTGCGTAATGCGCCTCTCCGAGGGGCTCGCTTTACCGCGCGCGGGGACCTCCTTGCTCATCTTCGGAGGAGCAATGGGGTCCCCGGGGATCGCTAGGGGGGCTCGAGCCGGTCACTCGGGCTTTCCATCGGGCGATCCAGGGAAGGGGGAAACGCAGTTGGTCGTCCGCTGCGGTTCCAAATTGTGGTATAATCGCGAGGGAAGCTTCTCTTCCCTCGCCGGGAGAGTCTTTTAAGACAGCGGGGACTCACGTTGTATGCCACCGCGATCCGTGGTCCCTGCGATTATGTCTAGGGACGGCCAAGGGGTTTTAGTCGGACAGCCCGACATTGGCCCTCTTCCATCTCCGGCGATCGGGAGGGTTATGCGATGAAGCATTTCCCCTTGTAAAAAAAAAAAAAGGTTACTATCAGGTTGCGCGCTAGTGCTGTCATCTAGCGTCGCCACTGAGTCACTACACGCAAGGATCTCCCAACTTACCAATATGGCGGCGCCCATACCTGTCACTTTCTGAGGTGAAACAATGAAAATTAGTGTTGAATTAGTCAAGTTTCCATGCTCATAACTTAAAAACGAGTGGTTTCCGCGGTCTGGGACATCGAATTTGGTGTTTTTTCGACGAAATCTACAGGATTAGATATGTAATAATCGAAAACCTGTGGGTTCGGAAGGAAAACTTCAGCCAACAAAAATAACAGAAATAAGAAGCCACAACCAACATTTCAAAATAAAACATTGTAACGGTCTGACCTCGCGGCGCTCTCCTGGTGGATGCTCGAGCATTCCAGGGTTTGTGCAAGGGAGCGCGGGAGGGGAGAGAAAGAAACGAATGCCGGAATTCTGGTAGAACGTGTGTTTATTAATTCATGTCCGGTCGTTGGAACTGCTGAATGAGGCGGCAATACCTGGACGGTCCTCGGTGGCTCTAATGTTTTAAGAACACCGGTAATTAGTCAGCGCGGAATACGACGAATCATTCGCGAGTACATTACAATGCGGAGTCGGTTGGCGCGGTAGGCGGTTATGTTTCACGGCGGTATGGTCGTTACAACGCTCCGCGGGGAATCGGTTTCCAGTGCTCGCTCGGGAGGCCCCGACGGCCGAGGCTGGACGGGCCGGTCCGGTCGGCCCGACGCGGAGGAGGGTGCCCTGGAACTCCTACGGGAGCACCCGTAGGATGTGCCAAGGGAGCGCGCGCGCCCGGAAGCGCCCGGAGAAAGGCGCACACTGTTCCTCGTTGGCGGGACGGGACGTTCCGGCGCGTCGGCAGGAACGGTCGGCGTGGCGGCGGGATCGGAGCGTCGGGTATCGGGCGTCCCCGTCCGCACGGGCCGCCGAAAACGGAGGGTGCCGCAACGCTCCTTTGGAAGGCCCCGAAGGAAGAGTTACGGCCGCACGCGTTCGGAAGCACCCGCCTCGTGCCCCACCTCTCTGCCTCGGCGATCCCCAAACGGCCCGGGCGGCGACAACGACGACCGGAGGATTCTGATACCGATTCCCGGTGAACGGTCGCCTGCGTTTCCTAGGACTACGGTCGACGGGACGTTCGAGCGCTTCCGCAAGGGCACCCGGAGAAAAGGCTGCGAATTGCTCGCGCTCGGAGGAACCCCAGGGAGCGAGCTCGTCACCGTCGGCTTGTCGGAGCCCTGAAAAGAGCTCAATCGTTCGGTGGAGAGTTCGAGCTCGGTAGTTGAGCTGTGCCGGTGAACTCCGCCGAATCTGTAATTCGGCGCGCCTTATATACCGGCGAGACCGGAGCTCGGACCATGGAGAGTGCCGCTCGAGTCGAGGCGGGTTTGCTGGGCGACCGGTGCCCTGATTGATGCGTGCACGGGCTCGGCCGTGATTGGCGCGGGACCGTGCACGAACAAGTCTATAAATATGGCCCGTGCTCGGGACCGCTTATTCGCGACGGGGCTTCGCCACGGGATGCTTCGTCGCGACATAAATTACCGTATCAAGCATTAAAGATATTCCACGAATACAACTGATAGTAAAACCACAGTCTTAATACACAATTAATATACAATATACAATTAGTTTGTAAGTGCTGTAGATAGGTTTTTATATGCTAAGCTTTTCCTATACATAGGTCATACCAAAGACTTAAAGTACAAAACGAATAGTGTGCATTACACAAATACCACACCTTTTTTTTGTGGGGAAATGCGTTACGCATACCTCGGCTCCCAGGGGGAAACCGAGGTTACGGGTGCGCCTTCGGCGCCCCCCTCCCCAGTGCCTACCCACTAAAACACCACACCCGCCTAAGCTAAATGGGAAGTGCCTGGATCACGCGAGTACTCAACAGGACACTTCCCAGCTATCATACAACCCTGGGGGAGGTGCTAGCCTCCCCCACTATCTACACTATAAGACGCCGGGCGGAGGGACCCACCCGGTGTCCCCATCCCAGGGGCCGTCGGAATGGGCTTCCCGAGCCCCCGCTCGGTCCACCCCGGCGTCTTCGTGACCCGCACGGTCCGGGTGACCCGAAGGTCTCCGCCCCGGCTAGGGCAAGAAGACGACGCCACCGGTAAGGAAGAGTCGTCGAAGGCGTGATCCGGCACGACCCGAACCTCCCCACCCCACCCCCACGTGCCCCTGAAAGACCCGGTGGTCTTAAAGGGACGGACCGACTTACTCAAGTCGGCCCGTCCCGAAGGGGGCCATGCTCCCCTCTGGGGGCCGGGGTTAGCTCAAACCCCGTGCCTCCACATCCTCCACCCTCCAATCCACCGGGCAATCGTCGATGCGGGGGTGATCCCCACGTCACCACCCTCACCCCCTCCCCGTCTAGGGAAGGTAAATTATGACGCGGGGATCCCCCCCGCGTCGCCCCCGACGCCGTCCCCCCACCTGGGGACACAAGTCGGCGCGGGGACACCCCCAGCGGCCTCCCAACCACCGCCCCCTCCGTGGAGGCGGCGCACGCCGACGCGGGGAACATCCCCGCGCCCACACCCGTCTTGCCGAGCCCGGATCCCTCTCCCGGGTACGTTCGGCGGCCTCCTTCTGCGAGATCACATCTTCGCAGAAGGAGACCGCTGCCTTCCACGACCCCTCGCTCGCGGTCATGTAGCCGACCACGGCCGCGAGCGTGAGGTCCCACCCCTCCACTGCGGCTCTAAGGACGCGGCGCAGCCCTGCCCATGCTGGACACTCTTCAAGAGTGTGCCGCGCCGCATCCACATCCTCGCCGCAGTGGTGACACTACACAGTCGGCTCCCGCCCCACTCTGTGCAGGTACTCTTCGAAGCAACCATTTCCGGAGAGCACCTGCGCTGCGTGAGGCGGAAGGTCAACCTTCCCCGCCTCCTGCACTATACATCGAAAATGGGCAGGAGGGCCCGGACGATTGGACGTCCCGTGGAGGCAGCTCTCATCTGCCGCCCCCATCGGGCAAAAGTGTCCGTCCAGGCCTGGCGTTTCCGCACCTCGACCTCCAATGCCTCCCCGTCCGTCAGATCCACCTCCGGAGGGCGGCGAGCGGAGCTGGCAACTTGATACATGATCGCCCGCTCCATCGCCACCAAATGAAGGGGCGGAATCACGGCGAGGAGGCCCGCCACCTCCGTCGAGATGGTACGGTAACCCCGTACGGCCCGCAGGGCCAGCCGGCGCCGCACTCTTTCGAGATGTGCGATGCTGCGCCCACTGGCCTCGAGCGAGCGGAGATAGGGGGCACACGGAAACATTCCAACACCCCCGCTATCTCCTTCCAGGGCAGGGAATTGAACGCGTTGGATATGTCCAACGACACAGCGATCAACACCCTGCCCCGGGCGACAGCCCTTTCCCGGAGGAGGCGCAGACGCTCCAATGCGTCGATTGTGGAGCGCCCCCTCCGGAATCCATACTGGCTGTCGCTGAGGTCGGGACCACCCCGCGACAGGTCCTCGAGGAGGTTTCAAACTTATCAGAACCCCCCCCCCTCCCTCTCCCCCTAAAACCGAGGCAATCATAGTCAAAGCCTCTGAGAAGGTGACCTACGCGGATCTCTTCAAAAAAATGAAGGCGCAGGCTCCGGAGAAAATCGCCGGTGTACAGAACGTGAAGAGAGCTAGAAACGGGGATCTCATACTGGAGCTGGAAAAAGACACCAAGATGGAGGCTCTGGCATCTACCCTCAGAACAATCGTTGGACAAGAACACGAAGTAAGGAAATTGTCTCCTAGACTGGACTACGAAATAAAAGATGTAGACCCTACGGTGGATAAAGATGAATTAATGGAGAACCTAGTTAAGGCGTTCAATCTTTCCAGAAACCAAATGGAGGTTAAGAATATGAGATCGGGCTATGGAGGGACACAGAACGCGTTCGTTTCATTCTCGGCAGATCAAATAGATAAGCTTAAAAATACAAGCAAAATTAAATTAGGCTATACCCTATGTCGCTTTGGCCCGGCGATTAACCTAATAAGATGCTTCAGGTGCCACGATTTTGGCCATATGGCATATACCTGTACAGCAAAATTAAACGGACGAGACCTCTGCAGAAAATGCGGGGCAGAGGGCCACCAAATAAGTAATTGTAAATCGAACCACAAATGCTGCGTCCTGTGTCTCAGAGAGGGAGTGCCAGCAGTTAACGCTGCGCAAATTGCAGGGGCTCTAAACTGCCCGCAATACAGAAAGTTCGCGGCACTCGCGGCAAGGAGTACCTAATTAAGTTCAAGTTAAAAATTCTACAAGTAAATTTAAACCACTGCAGACTGGCACAAGACCTTCTACGCCAGGCTGCACTGGAGAAAAGAACGAACGTTGTATTAATTTCAGATCCTCTCTCAAATCCGGGCAACTGGATTTTCGGTAACTCAAATAGAGTTGCAATTTGGAACACAGAGGCACAAGGTATCAAACGATACGAAGATGGTGATGCCGTAGATGAGGACTTTGCCGCTATCAGAATAGGAAACTTTACAATTATAAGTGTCTACTACTCTCCAAATATCGACATTATGGTTTTTGGTAACAAAATTGACAAGCTAACAGACTTTATTTCAGGCCAGAAAGACAGCGGCAGATTTATTATTGTAGGTGGAGATTTCAATTCGAAATCCACACTTTGGGGTTCCAATTTCACAGACACTAGAAGTGATATTCTCCTGGAAGAATTCATAAAATTAGGTTTGGCACCCGTACCTCCGACGGGGGGACCAACGTTCCAAAGAAGAAATAGTAAATCTAATATTGATTTTCTTGCCGTCTCAGATATAGCCAGCAGTTCAATTAGCACAACAGTACTAAAGCAAACCACTGGATCAGATCACAACTATCTGGAAACCATCCTTAACTTCGACGAAGATATAATAACGAGCTCATCCACGATTGGACCAGGAAGGTATAAAATAAACCCGGAGAAGATAGAGATAACGATCAGAGACTGGAAGATAAGTATAAACGATTCTATTTGTAACAATAAACTTATACTAAATAACATAGAAAGAGAAGAAATGCTAAAATTAATAGACTCCATTTTAGATAAAAATCTCGAGAGACAAACAGGAAAAATCAAGTTCCAGAGCTCAAATATTTGGTGGAACTCTAAACTAACCGAATTAAGAATCAAAACGAGAAAAATTAAACGAAGAATTACAAGACTCAGGAGAAGAAACAACAGGCAGGATGAGACTGAACTGTTGACTATTCTATATAAGGCCAAAATCAAAGAGATGAAGTCTGAGATCAGCAAAAGTAAGGAAGAAAAGTGGGCTGAATTATGCAGCACGATTAACAAGGATGTATGGGGTAAACCTTACAAAGCTGTAATGAAAGCTGCGAGGAAATCTTCCCCGCCAGCCACTATCTCTCCAACTTTTGCTGAAAAAGTCTTAAATACCTTCTTCCCTAGGAACACAGGAAATAGAAGAAATAATTTCAACATTAGTAACACTAGCAGTAATAATGATGATCCAGATAATACTTACCATACAGATAATTTTGATACAGATGAGAACGCAAGTGACCTAGACTCTTTTATAACCATCACAGGAGCAGATATCTGGCGCTTGTCCGAAAAAATTAAAACAGGGAAGGCTGCAGGGCCAGATGGAGTTCCGCCAGACGTCATCAAGGGATTGGTTAAAGCAAGTCCAACAGAATTTGCTGCTCTCTTTAATGGCATCTTAAGAAGCGGGAAAATGCCCGACAACTGGAAAATAGCAAATGTCATCCTGTTGAGAAAACCAGGAAAAGAGGCGCAAGAACCGTCCGCATATAGACCAATATGCATATTAAACTGCATATAAAAAATGTTCGAATACGCTATCAAGGATCTGCTTATGAAATTCCTGAAATATAAACCGCATGAGGACAACCAATACGGGTTTTGCGAAGGCAGATCCACCATTGATGCCCTAGCAGAGATTAGAAGATTTACAAGGAAAAATATCAAACGACAAAGATTTTCAGTGACCGTAGCCCTGGATATTAAAAATGCGTTTAATTCGCTAAAATGGGACAAGATCATAAGGGAATTAAAAAAGAGAGGAATACCGGATTTACTAGTTAGTATCCTGCAAGACTACTTTGTTAACAGAATCATTAGATATGACGCACAGGAACGGGTTATCCAAATGGACATGGAAATGGGCGTGCCACAAGGCTCGGTCCTTGGTCCGTTCCTGTGGAACGTCGTATATGATGAATTACTAAAAACCAAACTTGACAAAGACTGCTCAATCACTGCATTCGCAGACGATGTTTTAATTGAGGTTAGCAGCACTACGCTAAACAACTTGAAAGTTAAAGTTGAATCTTCGGTAAATAAAATTATTAAATGGCTAAATGAGGTTGGTCTAGAGCTGGCTGCACACAAAACTGAAATAATGTATACAAATCGTAAACACATTGTCGCGGGCACCACTTATATTATAGGAAGCGAAACTATCAAACCTAAGGACTCTATCAAGTACCTGGGAGTCTGGCTGGATACAAGAAATGAGTTCTACAAACACCTGGAAGAAACATCTAATAGAGCTGTTAAAACAATGTTCGCTCCATCAAGACTCATCCCAAATTTGGTTAAGGTAAATGAAAGAGCCAGGAAATTATACTACTTGGTCCTGGAATCAATTATGTTATATGGTGCGGCCATTTGGGCAGAAACAGCGGACAGAGCTAAAAATAAGAACCTCCTGAGGAAGGTACAAAGATTGGGCCTGACAAGAGTGGCGGCGGCGTACCGTACAGTCCCCGTCGGCACCCTTGCTGTTCTCACTCGTACGAGATATGGCAAACAAAAATTCAAGAAAGAAAAAAAATTATAGAATGGGAAAGAAAAATATTCTTACCTGAAGACAGACAAGTCTTTTGGCCGGTGTACGACTCGGATCTGCTGGACGAAAATGAACTAAGCCAAGACCTCGAATGGCAAGAATGTCCATACCTTGTTGAAACTGAAACTGCAGATCTGGAACAAACAGGAAACACAACGTTAGCAAGAAAGAAAAGAGTTAGAAAATGGATCAAGGAGAGAGTTAAAATAAATTCTTTGAAGAAATGGCAGAGTCTATGGGACGCAGCCATAGTAGGAAGATGGACTCACTCTTTGATCCCCAATATTGAAAAATGGATAAACAATAAAAAGGGCTCATTAAATTTTTATCTTACTCAGGCATTTACCGGACATGGGGTCTTCAACGAGTATCTCCATAGAATCAGAAAATCCGAGCGAGACGACTGCTGGTTTCATCCAGGTATTCAGGACACGCCGAACCACACACTCTTTATCTGCAGTAAATGGCAGACGGAGAGAGAGGAGCTGGCCACTGCCCTGAAAATTAATTTACATACTCTTAATAAGGAAATTGTTATGGATAAAATTCTTGAGAAGAAATCATACTGGAAAGCTTTCTCCATCTTCTGTACTAAGGTACTGAAACAGAAAGAAGATGAAGAAAGAGAGAGAGAAAGAAAAGGAACAAGAGACAAAAGGAACTAGAATAAACAATTAATAACTACTTTAGATATATAAATATATATACATACACAGAATCCTATAGCTACTCTCATTGTATATTCAAATATTTCGATATTGTAAAAACTACTTTTTTTTTTTTATTTTTTTTTTATATTGAAGTACTTACAATGATGTTAATACCATATCTTTTAGTATTCAACAGTAAGGAATCTATACGCTGGACTGGAGCAACTCCTGAGTCAACCAGGACGGCCACTCCAATCTGGGAGCATCCGAAACATCTGGAAAATCAGTCACGTTAACTGCCAATTCCGCGTAAGACGTTTATACGTGGATCCGGAGGAGTCAGATCCCGTGACAAGATTAAAATTCTGGATGAAGGACCAATGCTATATGCTGCAGCCGCCTCCGCAGATTCAGAGAGTCTTTTCCATGCCCAGCAGAGGATTAGAATCACCTAAAACAAGTAAAAATGCTAAAACGTTAAAATGTCACAATACTTGCCTCAAAACTTGTATATGGATTTTAAACATTCTAAAAGGCGTATATAGAACTCGACATGCTCGCTCAAAGAAACAGATTAGCTACTTTTAAACCGTTTAAAACACTTTTGTTAACATTTACAAGTAACTTAAACTGTTGCACAAGTAGTTAGTACTTTAATCAGTGGCCATCTTGTCGGCACAATCGATATATACAGTAAATTCATGTTTTGAAATCTATGGTGTAATTCAAACTGCTTCTGCAACAATAGTTCACCATAAAACTAGTAAAAGGTAACTTCTAACGTTAAATAGTAATTTAAATCACTGATTTTAAACACTTTTTGTAAAGTTGTATGTAATATGTAAGAAAGGATAACTCACCAGTGATAAATTACCGACCATTGGCGGGTAACTTACCATTGATAGTCGGTAAGTCGGTATAGTAGACTTCCTAAACACAAGTTCCACAAGTTCAGTAAAAATATTATGGTAACAGGGGGGTGTCCCACTTGGACTCCGACCGATTGGACACGTCCCGATTGGACTGTCCCGATTGGACGCGTTCCTTTTCGACTCCGTGCCGATTGGACTCGTGCCGTTTGGACGCCGTGCCGATTGGACGCCGCGCCGTGGCGGCTGTATTCATGACGTTTGGACGCCGTAAATTTTATAATCATTGCTTTTCGAAGTCAACATATGGTGATATTGTATTGTGAAATATATGATTAAATATGATTTGGAATCTATTAAATTTTAAATTATGATTAAGAATCTATAGGAGGGGGGTGATTCCGAAGTCTTACTCCGGAAAGTTTATTTTAAGAGCGAGCGGAAATGACATTAGTCTGGGATAGGTTTGGCTAGATAACTGAAGTTGTTGTTAATCGGGCGTTGTTAACCATATATTTCACAATACAATATCATCATATGTAGACTTCGAAAAGCAATGATTATAAAATTTACGGCGTCCAAATGTCATGAATCCAACCGCCACGGCGTCCAAAAGGCACGAGTCTGAAGAAACACATAAAAATTAAAATTCAAATCCAAATTTAATAGGTTCCCATATATTTCACAATACAATATCACCGTATGTAGACCATATGTAGACTTCGAAAAGCAATGATTATAAAATTTACGGCGTCCAAACGTCATGAATTCAGCCGCCACGGCGCCGACCAATCGGGACGTGTCCAATCGGTCGGAGTCCAAACGGGCATCACTCTGGTAACAGTACCGCAGTCGGTAAAGAGGATCTCTTTACCTCGTTCAACGTTTTAGGATGGAAACCTCGTAAGTTCCATAACACTTAGTATATTTTCGTGTATGTAAACGTGATGCTCTCCCCGGCCCCCCTCCCCAGCCTAGGTGAAGGCCACCTCGGACACAACCATGGCAAAAGGAGGGGGGGACCGGGGAGAGCAGGCACGTATACGAAAATAGATTCGCGGAACAACAAGCGATACTAAGAACCAAGACCGGAGGGGGGCGCGGCAAAGAGTACCAAGGAGGGCCCCGCTCGCTGAGGGTAAAACCGTTGCCCTCAGTTCGAGTTTGGTTTTCAAGTGCTGCAATTCGGAAAAAGTTTTCGAATAGTTCTTTGTGAAAAATCGATCTATGGATTTACGTTATTCAGGATATGATGAATATTTATCGGATTGAGGATTGCGTGAGACGTTTATTTATTTAATTAATATTTTATATTTTAAATAAATATATACTCACCTTGGACACTGCTCCTCCAGCACCTCCAGGTGGGGATTCCCACGCGGTCCGTTTCTGTAAATATAAAATTATTATTATTTTTCATAAATAGTTTATACTTAGCTTAGTATTATTATTTCAGTTATACTTTAATTTTTAGTTGCTTTTTTCTTTATTCGATTCTGTTCGATGCCGTCGTTGCCACAAGCGCGGTCGTCAAGTGGCACCGCTCGGCGAAAATGATCACCGCTGTTTACGCGAATTCGGGGTCGCAAATACACGTCGGACCCCCAGCGAAGATCCACTGTCTAGGTGACTTTTTTGGGCATCCCCACCCAACGAGAATCGATGCTCGATATTCCGCGCGACGTCGATCGCGCTCTCTTGCTCTCTGGATCGCGAACGAATAGCTTCTACCACGTTTTGCGACTCCGAACCATCCGTGTCCGTGTAGGCGTGTTTTTTACCGATCACGTTTCGATCAACTACGCGAATTGTACCCGCGATTGTGTAGACCAGTCCGCGAGTACCTCGTATTTTATTATCAGGGCTCGCGAGAGCGTTTAATAAACCGTGTTTGTGACCATCAAACCCGTGAACTTTCTCTCTCACACGTGGCCACCATCTCGCTTTCTCCTCATCCGAATCCACCAGCTTCCAAACGAAACATTGTGGTCCTTCGAGCCGGATTAGTTGAGGAGAATCCGTCCACGTCGTGGGGAGCGGCAATTCAAGCCTTTAAAAAGACCTGGTCAAAGGCAACAGCACGTGGAGACTCCGCCGGGGCAGAGCACGCCATTTTTGTTACGTAATCAGAGCACGCAGTCGTTCTGTGACGCAATGGATCCCCTTGGAGCATTACTTGCTCAGCAAACGCAACTCATCGGTTCAATCCAACGAGCTCTTAGCAATTTTAAGAAGCTCGGCCAAGCGAAGATGACCGTAGCGGTCACCCGCCAGCGACTCAGCAACCTAAAGGAGAACTTCGCCAAGGCCCAAGAATTGGACGGAGCCATTACCGCTCAGGCAAGCGATTCCATCAAAGCAGCTCATCCGTACTTCACGAAGGACCAGTTCTGCGTGGGTGAAGACGCCTTCAACGAAGCTGCCGATTTCATGGCCGAGGTACTCGGAGCCAGCACCGGTGAGTCATCTGCCTCCAACAAATCTGTTGCCGATCTTCCTTACCGACCGGTGTCGCACCTTCCGAAATTGCAGTTGCCTACCTTCGACGGACGTATGTCCCAATGGGAACAATTCCGCGATAATTTCAAATCGATGGTATTTAACGACACCACTCTTAGCGATGTAGACAGAATGCAGTATTTGTTAACGTGCCTCAAAGGCGATGCAAATCGAGCGATCAGTCGTCTCGCGATTACGGAAAAGAACTTCCGCGTCGCGTGGGAAATACTCGTTAAAAGATGCGAGCATAAAAGTCGTCTCGTTTCAGTGCACCTTCAAACACTGTACGATCTACCGAAAGTTACAGTAGAAACTTCCAAAAACCTTTGTTGCCTTCGGGACACCGCGAATGTGGCAATCGAGTCTCTTCGAAACCTCGGTCGTCCAGTCGAACACTGGGACGACATTTTTGTATTTTTCGTCACCATTAAATTGTCGGAATCGTTGCGAAAGGAGTGGAGACTCACGCTCGGCGAGAGTCGGGAGTGCCCTTCATATGCCACGCTAGATACGTTTCTTTGTCAACAAATTGACGCGCTCGACGATTCGAAGTCCGGAACGGTCGAAGTAAATAAACAGGTGCCGCGACCGTCCGTTAACCGTTTAAACTCGAAATCGACTACATTGCACACGGCCACGCCAAATAACGTAACCTGTCCGGCATGTCGGTCGAATCACTTATTGTATCAATGCGACCAATTTCGGAATCAAACTCCTTCGGAGCGATACAAGCTCGTCCGAACAACCAACCGGTGCGTCAATTGTTTTAGCGCGAGTCACGCGGTGAAAGACTGTAAAAGCAAGCACGCGTGCAAACAATGCCACAAACGACATCATACCATGTTGCACTTTCCAACCGGCGACGCACCCGCGACGCCGTCGGTCTCTTTACACACAGCGTCCGACAATCCATTCGAACAAATCGAAATAGAGACATCGCCTCCCTGTCTGACAAATGCGGTGCCCCAAACCATGACTGTTCTTCTTGCCACCGCGTATGTCAGAGTCTACTCAAAATCGGGCAAGTTTGTGCAGGCTCGAGCGCTCCTGGATCAAGGCTCCGCCATATCAGTAATTTCAGAAAATCTAGTCCAGCTCTTACGCTTACCAAAATTACGAAGATCGATTCGCATTCAGGGCATCGGAAATGCCCATACATATTGTCGTCACGCTGTCTCGCTGACAATCACTCCCCACTCCAGCAGCGCTCCTGCCTTCCCCACTACCGCGCTCGTGCTCCCATCGTTGACGCAGTACAAACCGAATCGAGCCAATTCGCCGTGTCATTATACACATATTTCGGGACTCGATTTAGCTGACAAGGACCCTATGAGTTCAACCCCGATTGAAATATTGATCGGCGCGGATCTATACGGATCAATTATCCTCGACGGTATCCGTAAAGGTGCCGACAACGAACCTGTTGCCCAAAACACGGCCTTGGGTTGGATCTTATCGGGTCCGACTGCACATCCTGCGTCCTCCACCCTCACCTCCATCCATATTTCCCACGGAACCGTGCATGAGACGTTCGAGTCCGAGCTGCGCAGATTCTGGGAAATCGAGGAGATTCCTCGCACCTCATTTCCAAGTCCCGAAGAAATCCAGTGCGAAAATCACTTCTTATCCACGCATTTTCGCACGCCGGAGGGCAGATATGTTGTCCGTCTTCCCTTCAAGGACAATTCGTCGACATCCCTCGGAACTTCTCGGCCTTCCGCGTTTTCGCATCTGCTGTGTTCTGAACGCCGCCTCAAACGGAACCCAAACCAGGCGGTGGAGTACACACGCTTTCTCCAAGAATATGAATCCCTTGGTCATATGGAGAAAGTAACACAACCCGACGAGCAATCGTCTCCAGCGTACTACATTCCGCATCACGGAGTGTCCAGAACGGACAGCGCCACAACCCGACTCCGTGTAGTATTCAATGCGTCATGTCGCACTTCCACGGGTATATCGCTAAACGATTTGTTGTTAGTCGGACCGAAACTGCAAACTGACTTAACATCAGTTATTTCATTGTGGCGGCAGAGTCGATTCGTCTTCACGGCCGATATCGAAAAGATGTATCGACAGATACTGACGGACCCGCGAGATCGCGACTACCAACGAATTCTGTGGTGCCCCAATCCATCTGACCAAGTACAAGAGTACCGTCTCAATACGGTTACCTACGGTACCGCCTCAGCACCATTCCAAGCCCAGCGAGTCATCCAACAGCTGGTTGAGGACGAAGGCTCTTCGTTCCCTCTAGCCGTTCCCGTGCTACGACACCAAATTTACGTTGATGACTGCATTTTCGGTGCCGACGATCTTCAGCTGGCCCGTCAAACGCGTGATCAGCTCATTGCCCTCGTAGGGAAAGGGGGGTTTCGCCTCCGCAAGTGGGCAAGCAACAGATCAACTCTGCTTTCCGATTTGAATCCGTCCGACCATGGACTCGCGTGCGCCAAAGAACTCCGGAGCGACGAATACTTAAAGATTTTGGGTATTACGTGGTGCCCCGAGAGCGACCAATTTCAATTTAGACTGTCCAGTCCAAGCCACTCCAAACCAACCAAACGAGGACTCTTGTCGCTCATAGCGAAACTGTTCGACCCGCTCGGGTGGGCAGCACCAGTTGTCATCACCGCCAAGATAATACTACAACAGCTTTGGAAACTGAAATGCGACTGGGACGATCCCCTCCCAATTGAAGTCCAAACTCAGTGGGAACGATACCGCTCCCTCCTCCACCACTTAGAGTCAGCTCACATTCCGCGATGGACTGGACAAACAGCTGACACCGTGAACGTCCAACTTCATGGGTTCTCCGACGCGTCCTCGGTCGCTTATGCCGCCGTAGTCTACCTCCGCGTCATTTCCTTCGACGGCACTGTCACCGTCTCCCTGTTGATGGCAAAGTCAAAGGTCGCGCCGGTCAAAACGGTGAGCATTCCCCGTCTTGAATTGACAGCCGCCCACCTGCTTGCACGATTACTGGATTGTATTCAGCAATCCCTCCATAAGAGTAGACTTCCGTGTGTTTGCTGGATAGACTCGACTATCACGCGAGCGTGGCTCAGCAAACCGCCTGCGACGTGGAAGACATTCGTTGCCAATCGCGTGTCAGAAATCCACTCACTGGTTCCAACTGGCCAATGGCTCCATGTTCCGTCCGAAGACAACCCTGCAGATTGTGCCTCACGGGGAGTTTCAGCGCCGGAGTTGGTCGCCCATCCTTTGTGGTGGCACGGTCCGCAGTGGCTGCGACTTGCTCCGGACTGTTGGCCAAATCAACCTGCAATCAAAGAGGAACACATTCCCGAAGAACATCGGAACATCGGAATCCAGTTCCAATTCTCGCGTCCACCACGCTCGAGCCCTGGAGCCTCCAGACTCGATACTCGTCGTGGAAAAAACTCCTTCGGGTAACGGCCTATATCATCCGGTTCGCGGTGGCAATTCGCCGTAACCCATTGACATTGTCGCTCACGGCTAATCGCCCAGCGTCTCCACGACCAAAATTCTCGTTACATCCGGACGAGATTCAAACCGCCAAATACTACTGGTATAAGACAATTCAAAGGGCGTGCTTTCCCGACGAGTTGTCCAACCTATGCGCGAAAACGCCAGTACCGCGCTCCAGCCCGTTGTCGAAATTAAACCCTTATCTCGACTCGAGCGATTTGATTCGGATAAGAGGCAGGCTTCGACACTCCAACCTCCCAGAACCACGGAAACACCCAATAGTCCTCGGATCTCACCAACTCCTCAGTCTAATAATCTCGCACCATCACCGGGAGACACTGCATGGGGGCCCTTCACTCACACTTGCATCCCTCAGGGAAGAACTCTGGATACTGCGAGCCCGAACTACTGTAAGGTCGATCCTGCATCGGTGCGTCCCATGCACACGCGAAGCCGCCAAGGTTCCGACTGAACTCATGGGGGACTTGCCAAGCATGAGAGTAACCCCCCAATCGCGAGCGTTCACCCACACCGGCGTCGATTATGCCGGACCAATATTCGTGAGATTGTCGTCGGGTCGCGGTCACAAAGCGCATAAAGCGTATATTGCCGTCTTTATCTGTATGACCACGAAAGCTGTCCATCTGGAACTCGTTTCAGACTACAGCTCGCAAGCGTTTATCAGCGCCTTCCACCGTTTCGTCGCGCGTCGAGGTTTGCCGAATAGTATGTATTCCGACAATGGAACCACATTCCAAGGCGCGGATCGCGAATTAACCAAGGCACATCGCGATGCGATCCGACACCCAAACTTCCTGAACGAAGTAGCCGCCAACCGAGTAGCCTGGCATTTTTTACCCCCCGCAGCGCCACACTTCGGTGGCTTGTGGGAGGCCGCAGTGCGCAGCACAAAGCACCACCTAAAAAGGAGTATTGGCGCGCACACTCTTACGTCCGAGGAAATGGCCACGCTGCTCTGTAGGATTGAGGCCTGTTTAAACTCGAGACCATTAGGAGCAGTCTCCGATGTTCTCGACGATTATGCGGCGTTAACACCGGGCCATTTTTTAATCGGAGCTCCTATTATTAGCCATCCCGAACCGAGCGTACTCGAATTGCAAGAGAACAGACTTTCTCGTTGGCAACTTGTACAGCGCCTGTCCGAAGGTTTTTGGAAGTCCTGGTCGCGCGATTACTTGCATACGCTACAACAAAGGCCGAAATGGCGTGTCGTGCAGCAACTGGCTAAGCGCGGCCAAATAGTATTAATGCGTACCGAAAATGCGCCTCCGGCCCACTGGGCCCTCGGACGGATCACCGAATGTCATCCGGGCAAGGACGGACTTATCCGAGTCGTCACGGTGAAAACCCAGCGGTCCGAATTCAAGCGACCACTGGGAAAACTGTGTTTTCTCCCTATCGAGATTAACGCGGAATCCCAAGCCGTCATGGCGGGCGGGACGCCCAGTTGCTCGTCCGACCCCCTTTCGGTGCATCCCACCATTATATAATTGTAACCGTCTTGTTCCGTTCTGTTAGTTTGTACTGTAGAGTAGTTCTAAGGACCATCCGTCCATCGTCACGCACAACACGATTGCGTTCGATAAGCGCGCCTGTATGCTTGTCGAATGCACTCATTCGAGGCGGGCGGTATGTTCGATGCTGTCGTTGCCACAAGCGCGGTCGTCAAGTGGCACCGCTCGGCGAAAATGATCACCGCTGTTTACGCGAATTCGGGGTCGCAAATACACGTCGGACCCCCAGCGAAGATCCACTGTCTAGGTGACTTTTTTGGGCATCCCCACCCAACGAGAATCGATGCTCGATATTCCGCGCGACGTCGATCGCGCTCTCTTGCTCTCTGGATCGCGAACGAATAGCTTCTACCACGTTTTGCGACTCCGAACCATCCGTGTCCGTGTAGGCGTGTTTTTTACCGATCACGTTTCGATCAACTACGCGAATTGTACCCGCGATTGTGTAGACCAGTCCGCGAGTACCTCGTATTTTATTATCAGGGCTCGCGAGAGCGTTTAATAAACCGTGTTTGTGACCATCAAACCCGTGAACTTTCTCTCTCACACGTGGCCACCATCTCGCTTTCTCCTCATCCGAATCCACCAGCTTCCAAACGAAACAGATTCTGAAAATCAAACTCGTGCTTCTTTTTCGGTGTTGGTTCTGATTTTGGGTATTTTTTTTTTTTTTTTACGTGGGGAAAATGCATTACGCATACCCCGCCCCCCCTGGGGGGAAGCGGGGTTATGCGGGACTCTCCCCGACCCGGCAGACGCCGGATCGGGGCATACCCACTAACGACCCCACGGTGGCCTCCCTGAGCTAAGTGGGGGTGGTCGGGATCTCGTGAAAGAATGCCACCGACCACCCCCACCTCTTGGCAATGAGCCCCATCCCGGGGGGAGAGAAGCTCCCCCCAACAAACCTAAACCCCTAGTAGGACGCCGTGCGGGCCACCCACACAGCGTCCCCCATCCCAAGGGTCGCTCGGCTGGACGACCAGAGCCCCTGCTCTGGCCGCCCGCGACCCCCGGAGACCCCCTTCCTCGCTCGGAGGGGCACCACCCGGCCGAGGGAGGAGGTCTCCGCACGCGCTAAAAGAAGGAAGAAAGAAGAAGAAGAAGGGGGAGAGGAGCAAGCGCTCCCCCCCCCACGAACCCCAACCCAATCCCACCCCCCAGTACACCCCTAATGTGGGGTGAAGCCGGCCGAGCAGGCAGGCAGGGTGCAAACAGGCACCCAGCCCACCCGCCAGCCGGCCAACCCCTGGGGGGACTCCACAGTCCCCCAATGGCGGTGGTGGGAGTTGAACAACTAATTAGTCCCACCACCGCCATCACGCCTACGACCCCTCACTGGGGGCCGCCGGCCTCTAGGGGGACGACCCCTACAGGCCAATCTCCTTGCAGAAAGGGGGTCGGCCTCGCGCCCCCTCTCCGCCGCCTCCTTCTGCGAGATAACGTCCTCGCAGAAGGAGGCGATTGCTCTCCACGACCTCTCGCTGCCGACCATGCCATCAACTATGGCCCGCAGCGAGAGGTCCGCTCCCAACACCCTTCTCAGGACTCGGCGCGGCGCCGACCACGCCGGACATTCTTCAAGCGTGTGTCGCGCCGAGTCCCGTTCCTCCTCACAGTGGTGGCATTGCGTCGTCGGTTCCTTGCCAATCCGACGCAGGCACTCTCCAAAGCACCCATGCCCGGAGAGCACCTGCGTCAGACGGTAGGTGAGCCTTACCCGCCCCCTGCACCAATCTCCCAGAATGGGCAGGAGGGCCCGGACAATAGGCCGGCCCGAGTTGGCGGCAACAACCTGCTGCCGCCAGTGGGCCAGCGTGTCCAACCGGGCCTGGTGCCTAAGCACTTCGACCTCTTCCCCCTCCGGATCAAGCTCCCCGCGGCGGATGGAGCAGGCCGTCCTGTAATGGGACGCCCACTCCTCCGCCACCATCTGAAGGGGAGCCATCCCCGCGAGGAGGCACGCCGCCTCAGCGGAAATGGTGCGGTAACCCCGTATGGTCCGCAAGGCCAGCCGGCGCTGCACGCGATTAGTATTCGCTAGGCTGCGCCGACTGGCCATTAATTGCTGTGACCACACTGGGGCTCCATAAAGGATTTTAGACCGCACCACCCCCGCATAGAGGCGACGTGTCCTTCCATCGGGCCCCCCGATATTAGGCAGCAGCCGCCCAAGGGCAGCTGCCACCTTCTCTGCTCGGGGGGCCGCACGGTCGAAGTGCTGTTCAAAGCACCAGCGGCTGTCGAGGGTCAGGCCGAGATACCCCATCTCGCCCTTCACCTCGACAGAGGCATCACCCACCTGGATCCGGAGCTGAGGAGGCCGCCGGCCCCGAGGCAACGCATGCAACCACATCGCCTCGGTCTTGCCGGCGGAAATCTCCAAACCCAGCCTCCGGATCCCACCGACGACGCAGCCCACCGCTGCAGTCGCCAGGCTACTGGTCCTCCTCCACGTCTCCCCCTCGACAACAACCAATGTGTCATCCGCATAGCAGACGACGTTGACGCCAAGGGGGAGAGAGGTCCGCAGCACCGCGTCATATGTGAGGTCCCACAGGAGCGGCCCAAGGACCGACCCCTGCGGGACACCGCGGTGCATCTCCTCCCTCCTCATTACACCGTATCGGCCCGGATACTCAAACCACCTGTCCCTCAGGTAGTCCCGAAGCACAGCCCGGAGGTAGGGGGGTACCATGTATAGGTCTATCATAGACCCCAGGCGGTCCAAAAACTGCCCAAACTCGGCGGAGCCACAATTCGGAGAACTGTAGCACCCCGCGACCGAAAACCTTCCCCATTTTATTAAAATCATCCCCCTGCCTCGCTCGACTACGGAGCAGGGGGGTGCCGCCCTTCCTTGGCGGTGCCCTCCACGTCCCCGAACCAGTGCGAACGCTCGGCGATCCGGAAGGGCTCCGTGGTCACCACCAGGCCAACCTGCCACTCCGCCAGATATTGGAACATCAGTTCCTGCGCCCGGCGGCAGTGATTCAGGTTGGCCTGGAGCACGGTGAGTGGGGCCCTGTCAGCCATTAATTAGCTGGGCTGACAGGTTCCCCCTCCGGCTGTCGCGGAGAGGGTGATGGAGGCATATCCACCACCCCTTCCACGACTTCCTCCGTCTCCATCGCGGAGGACACGGAAGGAGTGAGGGGGGCAACACACGGCCCACCAACTCCCTCCGGTGCCCTAGGGGGGGGGTCGCAGTCCCCACCACCCTTCTAGGACCGGGGGATCACCCCGCCTACAACCGGAACCGGGCTCCTCGACGGGGCTGGGACAGGGGCCGGTGGTAAGTCCGTAACGGACTTGGCCGCCCTGGCTAACCTGGCCTCCCCCGGGGCCGGGGGGGGGGGGGGCAAATTTCGCGTCGATCAGGACCCCGATCTGGGCCAACAGGACGGCACCCCCGGTCGTCTCCCCTCCGGCGACTCCGGGAACCACACGACGCCCCTGGAGGGCCGGCCGCAACGAAGAGGGGGCATCCTGCCGCCTCTTCATGGCCATTAGCTCCCCCCGCAGAGCTTCCAGGGACTCCCGGGTCTCCCGGAGTTCCCCCTTTAGGGCCACGTTTTCCGCCCGCAGCCTGTCCCACGGGGCCGCAGACGGAACAGTCTCTCCAACGGTTGGGGTCACGAGGGGGTCGGCCTGCTGGCCCTGGAGCCCCCTCCGCTCCAACTCCCGCATCGCTGCCTCGATGGACCTCGCCGCGTCTTTAAGGTCGCGGACCGAGGTACCCTTGAGGTTGCCGCACTTTGTGGCTGTGGACTCAACCAGTCGACTGGCTTCCACGACCACAACGGCAATCTCCCCCGGAAGGAGGCCCCTTAACTCGGTCTGGCGTTCGCCGACCGGGGGTGCTTCATCGCCCGTCCGGGTTCGCTTCGCGCCCCTGAGGGAGACGGGCGGCGACGCCTCTCCGGGACCATTCCGGCCGGGCGAACCCGGTCGGGGAACTTCCCGCGGAAAGACCGGTGGAAGGGGGCATCTGCCGCGGCCGCCCCTCGATCCGGCCTCACGTGGCCTTTTCGCGCCGCTCGCGGACGCAGCGGACGGAGCGAGGGAGGCGGTTTAAGCGCACGACATACCGTCGTCGTCCCCATCCTCGCCCTCCGCGGTCTCGACCGGGACGGCTACCGAGCCCCGCCGCACAGTGGGTTGAAACGCGAAAAACGCGGACAAAAATCATTTTTCTGACTAAACGAGAAACGAAAAATCGATTCGCTAACATGTTGATAGATAAATGAAGCATCATTTTTCGCATTTCATTTTCCAAAATTACATTTCTGTATTCCACAATTAAATACTTAAGTTCAATAATCAATAATCAGTGTTTCAATTGCCAGAAGAAGGCTACAACTACTAAAAGGAGAAGATGATTTACACAGCGATGAAGGTGACAACAATGAAGAAGATGACTACGGGATATGGTCCGAAGACGATTAAAACAACTAAATTATATAGAGTTTAGTATATAACAACTTAATACTGTAGTAGGATTAATAATAAAATAATTAATATTATGTTCGTCCAAATTCGAGAAAACCGTTGCTAGAAAACCTTGTATAACTTTTATGGTTTTGGAATTAAGTAAAATCTGATTGTGAATTTGAATTCAGCACCTCAAAATGTATAAAAGGACACCATTTTTATTAATTTAAACTTAGTACTAGCTTCAAAAATGATTTTTGTCCGCGTTTTTCGCGTTTCAACCCACTGTGCGCCGGGCCGCAAGACGAGTCCGCGATCCCCGGCGAGGGCCCTCCCTCTCCACTAGCTCCGACTGCGTGCTCTGCGAAGAGCCCGCAGCCGGGCACCTCGATAGCACTGCTCGTGCTACCGCACCCCCACCAACCCCGCTTCCGGGCGCGGTGACCCCTCCGTCTCGTTATTTTTCCGAGGCTCGTAGTCGTAGTCCATAATTATATCATAGTTGGGCCTGGTTACAACGCCCCCATTTCTGGAGGCGCTTCACTCGATACCCTCTGAGTACACCGCGGACATAAAGGTCCACCGGAGCAGAGCCGCATACCCCGGTAAGCCTGGTACTACTGGGGGGCGGCAGGTACCCAGTAGTTGTACAACGCTTGAGAGCAGATGCATCCATCGCCCACCCCCGGCGCTTACTCCGGGAGTTTCCCGTCGCCACGTTACGATAGCTTGGGATAGAGACTTTTTTTATAGAGGTTTATCCTCCTCGCAGGCCGGCCGATTAAGGCAAGCCACCCGTTCCGGTAAAACATGACCACCGGTTTACGGTATGCGGCCCTGGACAGACAACTTGCTGCCCAGGACAGACAACTTGCTGCCCAGGACACGTGTGCAGCGGTTTTCACTCCTACTCCGTGTGAGCCTTACCGGCAAGAGAAGCCCTACCAGGATCCGAAGATCCCGCCGGTATCGCCTCACACATCACAGGAGCTACTTCCCGCCGCGTATCCCTTGCTCCGTTAGCCACTCATCACAGTGAGTGCCCAGGAACCACCACGAGGAGGTGGAGTAAGAGAATGGCTCGACAGTGGATCAGAGTCACCACTGTAGAGGCCACACACCCTCGGTTCCCAGGGGGACACAAATACCTGTAGACGAGCTAACACGCAATAGAAAGTAAGGAGCAGGTAAACTGTATTAGGTTGGAACTGCACAAAAAACACATGATAAATAATAAGCATGTTTATATATATAGTCTGTTTCTACATGTATAAGGATGTACAAATTAAGTATAATAAATTCGTTGACAAAAAAAAGGTAATCAGTAGGTCGCTGGTTTGAGTCTTTCTGTCGACATTTTTTTTTTAAATCTTTTTTTCAGTTTAATCCTACAATTTATGAAATCTGTCATGAAACAATTATTTTTTAAATAGAAAATGCATGTTTTTTATTTGTGGGTATTGAAAGAAAGTCGAACATAAAAAGAATGCAGTGTTGTTATATTTACTTTATTATTGCACATTTTTTATTAATAAAAAAAAATTACGGGTTAGTATGACACTACCCAGAGTGATACTCATCGTAAAAGCATGGGAAACAATAATTTTTTCGGCATCTAGCACACACTATAAACGCAGCGTTTGTGCAAGAGCACGCCTTTTTCAGGAGTTCCATCGGAAAACACACTTCATTAACATTCATAAAAATTTCTCTGGTATCGCAGAGATTGAATAGTTATTTTTATTTTTGAAATAGAATATTATTTTCTATTTATACCTCTCGGCATTGTTGGGTGTTCCTGTTGTCCTTTACCTGGATGAACCGAGTCAGCCTGAATAAAACATCTTCCGTGTTTGCAGAAAGCAATTAAGCGAGGGGTTCCAGGATGAGGATAGTAGTAACTGTTGAAGGGACGAGCTAGACTCTTATCTATGTGAGGCGCGAGGTCAATCTAGGTAAATCCCAAAAACAGACCACGCGCTCGAACCCCTATTTGCGTTTTATTACACCCAAATGACGAATACGTCTTCTTCCTGGTCCCAGCCAGCGGCCCGCCATCCCAGACATGACAAGCAGGTGTATTTCTTGACTGTCATTTTCGCGCAAGTTACCCCGACCGGAGAAAACCCTATTGCTCGGTACCGAAGTAATAAAAAAGTCCGAAAATCATTGTGCAAGCATTCGTATTTTTACGTTTTATTACGGGTAAATGGCAAATACGTCTTCTTCCTGGTCCTAGCCAGTTGCCCTCCATCCCAAACATGAAAGGCAGGTGTATTTCTTGACTGTCATTTTCGCGCAAGCTATCCTGACCGGAGAAAACTCTACTGCTTGGTACCGAAGTAATAAAAAACCCCAAAAATCTTTGTGCAAGCGTTCGTATATAAGACCGACCAAATGTACCAACAACCAGGCTTGGTCAGAAGTGCAACAGAGAACGTCACGCTGCTCCATTACGATTTTTTAAAGTATCAGTTTTGTTACACCAAATAAGCTTCCAGACATGTCGGATGTTGAAATTGTGAACGTGCAAGGCCCTTCGACAGCAGAAGAATCTGTAAGTCCTGAGGAAAATGTACGCAAGGATTGTGCGAAGGTGCTGTTAAAGGATGCTGTGGTGTATTTCAAAAATCTCCTTGCTCTAGAAGACATGATTGCATCAGAAGGTTCAGAAGTCATTAATGAGGAGGCCATTGCTATAGGAGAAGAACTCTACAATTGCACGATGGACATGTTATGCGAAAAGAAACTCGTTGAATATGAAAAGCTACTTATGCAGAATGAAACCGACGACGAGAACACATACGCAGAAGTTGGAGGATCCAGTTCACCGGAAGATTATGAGCCGATTACGAAGACGACAAAAAAAGAGTACATTCCACTGGATTACAAAATTAAAGTGGTCAATATTGCAAGATCACATCCTGGTTGGACATTGAAGAACTTGCAAAAGAAAGGGTGCTGCCGCTTGAAACGAATAGAGGAACTTCCAAAGTGGGAAGAACACATTAGAAGTGGTAGGACCACAATCTAGAAGTTAGAAGCTAGAAACAATAGCCAGCAGGTGACTACGTGAAACCTGCAGGAGTGGGCTTTAGCTACTGCAAGCCAGTTTCAGGATTTTCAGTTTGAAGCAAGTGATTCGTGGGTGCAGTCGTTTACACAGAAACATGGTATACGGCAACGCAAAATAACTAAATATGTTTCGGAAAGAGAAAGCATTTCAATGGAGGAAACGTTGGCTTCAGCGGAAAATTTCAGTGTGCAAGCTCGTGCCCTGATACCAACATTCAATTCGGACTTCGTTATCAACACGGACCAAACCGGCTGTCAATATCAATCTACGTTCAACCGAAACCTCGCTCACCGAGGATTAAAAGTAATTCCCGTTCAAAAGAAGAACATGAATAAGGTGACGCATTCATATGCTTTTACGATGAATATCACTCTGGGTCGTGTCATACTAACACATAATTTTTTTTTTATTAATAAAAAATGTGCAATAATAAAGTAAATATAACAACACTATATTCTTTTTATGTTCGACTTTTTTTCAATACCCACAAATAAAAAACATGCATTTTCTATTTAAAAAATAATTTTTTAATGGCAGATTTCATAAATTGTAGGATTAATGTTAATATAGGCTAACCGACATACGGTTTTACTGTGGGTGGTTTGAATAAAACACTGATGGTTTAAATATCCATGGATTATAATTATTTATTCTAACGAGCACATGATGCGTTTCTTACTCACACGCGACACACACGCTATAGGTTTCTTGTACAGTACGGCTCTGTCCTGTACTTCACTGTACTGTAGCATGCATTGTATTATATATTCTAATATATATCTAATATTATATCTGAAGCGTCCCGAATATCGCAAGTCCGATATACCGAACTTCGCGGAGTCGTAAATTCCGCTCGCTTGCTCGCGACGATAATTAGGTGCTTTTTGACGAGGTTAAAACTTAACAACGTCTATTTGAAATGAAACTCGATTATTGTTGGAAATCAACACTTAAATATATTTTCTAAACTTAACAACGTAGTGACAATGTTTTTACGTTTAAGGTTGACGAGATGTTACGATGTACGAGAGTTGTAATCGGTTCGAGTGTTACTTTTGATCTGTTGGATCGTATCGTGTCACGTATTACGTCGGCTCGGATCTATTTCCTATTGGCTGGTTGTAAACTGCATGGGGGTGACTAAATGGTGTCTAATTGGTGGATGGATAGTTTATTTAAAATAAATAGAGCGATGCTATCGGCGCACGGGTTCGATCATTAACAAAAATAGTGCAATTTTGCAATTTTTAAAATTTTTAGAGACTCAACGTTTCGACCCAGATGTGGGTCATTTTCAAGAGTACCAAATTTTATTGCGTCTGTAAATAAGTTGTATTAAGAAAATTATTTCATATTGATTATGAAGAGGTAATTTGAAGTAGACAGAATTTGTTACGTACTTGCTAAAAAAACCAAAAGAAGAAATTTACATAATTTTGAATTAAGAATATGCTGACTCAATGCCGGCAGCAACTAAACTGAAATCTTGTAAAGGTTACAGCGAAGACATAAACATAACAGAAACAGACCGAGTTCAAAATCGACCGATCAACGCCAACTGATTCATAGAGCAGCAGGTCAATAATCGACGGGATATTCAAATTTCTATATTCAATAAATCTGTCTTTCTCAAAACACAACTTATTAGATTATACCTTATACATTGATAAGGTAACAAATAAATTAACATTCAATTCATTTGAACGAGAAACGTAAATTATAGCAAAGCCCAAACTTATGAAAAAAATTTTTTTTCATAAATAATGAGAAACTAGAATAGTTTATTTAGGTCGTCGGAGTAGGGATATGCAAAAGTGATCTGTATTTTTGTTAGGATAAATTAAGTTTGAAAGATATGGGAAACTACAAGAGATGTTTTAAGTGTGAAAGATATGGGAAACTATAAGAGATGTTTTGGTTTCAAAACTATCAATGGGTTCGTTGACGTAGGTCTCGAAGTGGTGTCCGATGACACCCAAAACACTTCTAAGACCGTCGCGTCGCGTCGAGTGTCTCGAAACCTCACGTTCGGTCTGATTGTGACCGAACATGCCGCCCGCCTTGAACTATGTAGTTCAATAATATAATGTGCTCTTCTTTTACAATAATATTGCTAAACGTAATGTTGCTAAATGTAACGACATGCTATAATTTATTAGAACCAGATACGAAATAAATCTAAATGTTTGATACGCTTTGTTAAAAACTAAACTAAAATTACATTATACAAAATATAAACGACTACATAAGATATAAAATAATAAGATGTCTATGACAAAAAAGAAACACACAAAAAAGAAAAAAAAACAAAAAAAATTAATATTGTCTATGCTTTCGTTAATAAGTATTAATAAAATAACAAACGTCTTATGCTACCTTAACTCTTAGTTTGTGCATAAATAGGTAGCGGTGCTACGCGTTTAACGCAACCCAATCAGCACAGAGACAGCTCAAAGATAGCTGAAAGATGTCTGCCGCAAGACATTCAGATGTCCGAAAGACGTCAGCGAATGTCTCCGGACCGTCTCTGGAAGGGCTCCGGAAGGTCGTTTGTTACAAATTTGTCCGTCTTAAAGTCGTCTTCAGAATGACTGTTGGTCGTTTTTCAGGCATTGTAGAGACGTATTTTTTACACCTCACAGGCGTCCAAAGGCATCTTTCAGACATCTTTCACGACTCTGTTGGGCGTCCAAAGACAGCATTTAGACATCTTTCAAAGACGTCTGAAAGTTACCTTGTAAAGACATCTTTTTGGGCATCTTTTAAAAAAAATTTATAACAAAAATTAGATACTATCCATATACATATACTTTTCTATGCACTGCTTGAGGAAATATTCCAATTTGTCTTCGAAAGGACCTTATTACAATTCAGAAATTTTTATGCAGTTGGCGGGATTCGAACTCGGGATTACCGTTTACTTGATGATGTGCTTCCTCGCTGAGCCATGCGAACCTATTGTTACGTTTATTACTTTTTTATTCTTATAAAAGTTCAAATCATATGAAATCATATAATTAGAAGAGATAAACTTCTATTAAAAAATTAAATGACACGCACGAATTCAAAGTAAATTAAAAGTAAACATTTTACTTCCAGTATTGAATAAAGATTTATTTTATATTTGAAACCAATATTTCATTCGTAATACGAAAGTTGTATGTCTTCCATATTCTGGAACAAATATTTTTCCATGATAAACATAAAGTATTTCCTGCATATTAAAAAAAAAATATTCTATTTCTAATTTTAAATAAAGATTCATTTTATAACGAGAAAAAAATATTTTTTTCATAATATGAAATAAATATTATCTGTATATTAGGAAAAAATATTCTTTTTCTAATATTAAATAAAGATTCACTTTATAATGAGAAAAAATGTTTTTTTCATAATACAAAATAACAATAAATAAATATTATCTGTATATTAGGAAAAAAATATTCCATTTCTAATATTAAATAAAGATTCATTTTATAATTATAAAAAAATATTTTCTTCATAATATGAAATAAATATTATCTGTATATCAGGAAACAAATATTCCACTTCTAATATTAAATAAAGATTCATTTTAAATATAAATATTATCATATAAATATATAATGTTTTGGACTTCCGTTTCCGGTCGAGTGAGTGGTTGAGCTGTGTTGAGTGTAGAGCGAGATTTTGTGAGAGAGAGTGTGAAGTGTGTAGGCGTGGGAGGTGAGAAAGGTGTGTGAGAAGGGTGAGCGAGGTGCAGGGGAAGGCAGGAGCTAAAGGGAAAGGGCGAGAAGGAGGGGAAGGGAGCAGGAGGGAAGTGCAAAAGGGGTGAAGAAAAGAGGTTAGGGCGGCGCGGCAACAACGACGGTTGAGCGGGAGAGAGTGTGAGAGTGCACGTGGCGCGAGCTAGCGGGAGATAGAGGTAGGTAGGAGGGCGGGAAATTATGAAAAAGAAGTAGGGAGAGAAGTGTGGGTAGGCGAAAGAAAGAGAGAAGTGGACGCGGTAGAGGGATGATTGACGAAGGGTTAGAGGGTAGGGGGATGGGAAAGGAAGGCGGGAAGGTAGAGAAGGGAAGAGTGGGGAGGCCGTACAATGCAGAAAGATGGGGTAGGGAGGGCTCGAGTAGCGGGGGAAGTCTAGAGAACTTTTTGAAGAAAAGGGAAAGAGAAAAAGGGTAAGAGGGGGACGAAGAAGGGGAGGGGGAAAGGATTGTCTTTAAAAAAAAGTGCGCGGACGAAAAGGTCGCCGAAGGAGGACAGGTCGGGTGAAGGTGGGATGTTCAGCGGTATGGGGGGATGGATGAAGGAGATGATGGATGAGATGAAGAGAATGAGGGAGGAGATGAGGGAGGAAAGAGAGGAAAGGAGGAGGATGATGGAGGACTGGAGGAAGGAGAGAGGGAGGAGGAGAGAAGAGAGGAAAAAGTAAGGAGGGAAAGGATAGAGAAGAGGGTAGAAATCCTGGAAGGAAAAGTGGAAAAGACGGACGGAAAGGTAAGGGAAATGGAAAGAAGAGAAAAGGAAGAGGGAAAGAAAGCGGCGGAAGACGGAGCAGGGGGGTAGATACAGGAGAATATAGGAGGATAATAAGAAAATTAGAGGTCGCGCAGGACAGGAAGGGGAGGGAAGAAAGAAGGAATAATATATTGATAAGAGGTCTGCAGGTGGAGGGAAGAGATGTGAAGGAGGTGTTGAAAGTATGGGAGAGAATGGGAGTTAAGGCGGAGGGAATAAAGGAGATAAAGCAGGTAGGGAAGACGGGAAGGGGGGGCTTGGAATGGCGATAGTTAAGCTGGTAGACGGGGAGCAGAAAAGGAAAGTAATGGGAGAAAAGATAAAACTAACAGGGAGGAAAGAAAGGATAGAAGACGATTTGACGGAGGAAGAGAGGAGAGCCAGGTGGAAGATAGAGAGGGAGGCGGAGGAAGAAAGAAGAAGTGGAAAGTTTGTACAGATAGGGTATATGAAAATGTGGGTAAACGGGAAAATAAGGAGATGGGACGAAATAGAAGAAAGGTGGATGTGGCAGCAGGGAAACGACCAAGGGGGGAGCAGGGGGGATGGCGGGGGGGAGAAAGAAAGAACGCAGGATTCAAAATAGGTTTTTGGAATGTGACGGGGATGAGGAATAAGGACGAAGAATTCTGGAAAGGGTTGGAGGAATGGGACATTATCGTACTAATGGAGACGTGGGTGGAGGAGAAAGGATGGCACAAGATAAGGGAGAGATTGCCAAGGGGGTTTGTATGGGAAGCACAATGGGCAAGGAGGGAGGAGAAGATGGGAAAGGCAAAAGGGGGTATGATAATGGGGGTGAGAAGAGGGATAGAGATAGATGGTGGAGAAATGGGGGAGAAGGAGGGTATTGTGACAAGGAGAGTGAAATTAGAAGGGGGATGGTGGAGGATAGTAGGGGTGTATGTTAACAGAGATCTGGAAAGGAAGCTGGCAGAGTTGGGGAAATGGGCAGAAAGGAGGGAGGGAGGAGTTAGGGTGCTAATAGGGGGGGATTTTAATGCAAGAACAGGAAGGGATGGAGGGGAAGTGGAAGAGGAGGAGGAGAGAGGGGGAAAGGGAAGCAGGAATTCAAAGGACGAGAAGGTAAATGGGGAAGGGAGGAGGTTATGTGAGTACCTAGGGGAGTGGGGGTGGTGGATTCTGAACGGAAATGTGAAAGGGGACGAGGACGGGGAATGGACTTACATAGGAGGGAGGGGGAATTCGGTCATCGATTATGTGATCGGAAATGAGGAGACAAGAGAGGGGGTGGACAAAATGGAGGTAGGGGAAAAGATAGACTCAGACCACGCACCGCTGACAGTTTGGTTAAAAGGGGAGGGCGGAGGAAGAAGAAGGACGATAAAGGGGGGGAAGGGGAAGATCATAAGGTGCTGGTCGGAGGAAGGTAGGAAGGAATTCAGGGAAAGGTTCGGGAGAGGGATGGAAGAAGAGGAGGGAGTGGAAGGAGACTGGAAAGGGCTAAAAGAAAAAATTAAAGAGGTGTTAGGGGAGATGGGGGAGAAGGAAAAAAGGAGGAGAAAAGGTTGGGGGGACGAGGAGTGTAAAGTGGAAAAAAAGAAAGTGAGGGAAGAGCTGAGGAGGTGGAGGAAACGGGGAGGAGAAGGGGGAGTACAAGAGAAGGAAGGGAGAGTACAAAGCAGTATGTGAGGGGAAGAAGAAAAAAGAGAGGGAAAGATGGGAAAGGGAGTTAGAAGGGGTAAAATCGGAAAAACAGGTATGGGAGATTGTGAAAAGGGGAAGGAGAACGAGGGTAGATGAAAGGATAAGGATAAGGGAGTGGGATGAGCACTTCAAGGCTCTACTGGGAGGGGTGGAATGGAGGGTGAGGAAAGGCGGAGAAAGAAGGAGGGGAGAGGATGGGGAGAGGGAATTAGAGAAGAGAGAGGTCAGCAGGGTGGTAAAGGGATTGAAGGAGGGGAAAGCGGCAGGGGGAGACGGGATTCCGAATGAGGTATGGAGATATGCAGGGAGGGAGGTGGAGGACTGGCTGTTCCGTCGCAAGGAACCAAATTCAGAACGGGACACACGGTCCTCGGTGAATTTGTTTCGAGAATATCAGAGTCGTCTGATTTCTCTTTCTGTCTCTCTCCCTCCACTCGAAGGCTGCTCGAGCCAACCGTGGAGGAAGACGAGTCATCAAGGGTGCGTTGATCCGGTAATGCAGCGTTCGGCAAAACCCAATCAACGCATCGCCTTGCGATCACCAATGAACGTCATTCCATTGTCCATAGACAATGAAAGAGCTTTCTTCACGATGAAGAAAGCCCCTTCAAAAACAACGACTATCGACGTCGAAAACGCTTTTCTTTTCGAAATCAAGTTTTCGTTTACTTGACAACCGAATAAACAAGGCTATTCGAGCTTCGTGTTTTTCGGCATTCCTCATTAAGAAAGGCGACAAGGTTGTTGTTTCCTGGGAAAACGTCGCGAATTCCCCGCGTTTAAGACAGAGCCTGTTTCAGTCTTACTGAGGAGTCCTATAACAGGTCTGGGACGAAACGCATTTAAACGTTATATCTTTAAATAATTATAAAAAGGGATACCTAATATTAAGTTGGCGGGTATCAGTTCACGAAGATTCAAATTGGACGCGGTGAGTCTTCTCGGAACACTGGCTGTGGAGGATTTGCAACAGGGTATGGAGGGGTGAGGGATGGTTGGATGATTGGACGGAGGGGATCATCGTACCAATAGCAAAGAAGGGGGATAGCACGGTGGTAGGGAACTACAGGGGGGTAACGCTGATGCAAACGGCGTACAAAGTGTATGCAGCTATGCTGGCGGAAAGGTTACGGGAAGAAGTGGAATTGAAGGGGATCCTACCACCGAGTCAAACGGGCTTCAGGAGAGGAATGGGATGTATGGATAACATTTATGTGTTAAATTATTTGTTAAACAGACAAGTGAGGAGAAGAAATTAGAAAATGGTAATTTTATTCGTAGGTTTGAAGGCGGCGTTTGACTCGGTGGATAGGGAAATTTTAGTGAGAGCGATGAGAGAAAGGGGGGTGAGGGAAGGGTTGGTCAGGAGAAGCGAGGAACTGCTCAGGGAGACAAAAAGCAGGGTGAGAGTGGGGGAGGAGGAAGGAGAAGGTTTCTGGACGGCGAGGGGAGTAAGACAGGGGTGCCCATTGAGCCCGCTGTTATTCACGGTACTGCTGGCGGACATGGACGAAGCACTGGAGAGGGGAGGTTGGGGAGGGGCCAGACTAGGAGAGAAAAAGGTGTATTCACTAGCATACGCGGATGACATCGCGATGCTAGCGGAGGAGGAGGAGGATATGAGGGGTATGATAGCGGTATTGGAGAGGTACTTGGAGGGGAAAAGACTCCAGCTCAATGCGGATAAGTCTAAGGTGATGAGATGTAGGAGGGGTGGGGGGAAATGGAAGAAGGTGAGTTGGAGGTGGAAAGGAAAAGAGATAGAGGAGGTGGGGGAATATAAATATTTGGGGTACGTGGTAGCGAGAGACGGGGGGCAGAAGAAGCATGTGGAGGACAGGTTAAAGAAAGGGGCGGCGGTAATGGGGCAGGTTTGGGGGATCGGTAAGAGGAGATTTGGAAATGACTGGGAGAGGAGAGTGTGGCTTTTCGACAAGCTAGTGTGGTCCGTGATAGGTTTCGGAGTAGAGATTTGGGGTTGGAGGGAAAGAGAAGGGGTGGAAAGGTTGCAGGAGAGGTTTTTAAAAAGGGTGCTAGGGGTGGAGAGGCATACGCCAGGGTACCTGGTAAGGGAGGAGCTACAGAGGGAGTTGTTGAGGGGAAGGGCAGGTTTAAGGGCGTGGGGGTTCGAGAAAAAGTTAGGCGAGGGAAAGGGGGGGGAGTTGGCAAGAAGGTGCATGGAGGAGATAAGGGAAAGGTACAGAAGGGGAGGGGCAGTGGACGGGTGGGAAAAGGAGAGAACGAATTTCTGGGAGGAGAGAGGATGGACAGAGGAGGAGGTGGTCAGAATGATGGAGGGTGGAGGAGAAGCGGTGAGCGAGGAAATGGTAAAAAGGGAAAAGAACAGGCAGAGAGAGGAGAGATGGGAAAGGATTAATGGGTCAAGATATAACAGATGGTATGGGATGGTGAAGGGAGAGGGTGTCCCGGGGTATTTGAGGAAGGGATGGGGAGAAAGCAGATGGAAGAGGGTGGCGAGGTATAGACTGGGGAATTAAATGAGAGAGGGGATGTACTGGTTGGACGATGAAGCGAGAATATGTAGAGTGTGTGGATGGGAAAATGAAACGTGGGAGAATGTGTGGGAGGTGTGTTTGAGGGCGGAGGAGGAAAAGGAATGGCAGGGGATGGTAAGGGAAGTGCTAGGGGAGGGGGGTGAAGGGGAGGATTGGATGAGAATGGTGGATGATTGGAGAGAAGGGAGGTGTGGGAAAAATGAAGAAGGAGGAAAAGTGGAAAAGATTGGAGAGAAAGGGGATCGACCGGAAGAGGGGGTCCATACGGATAGGATGGAGGGTGCGTGTGTGTGCGTGCGTAGGTAGGGCAGGGGGGAAAGGGGAGGCGGCGGATGTAGGTTAAGATTGTAGGTTAAGGTTGTAAATAGTAGTGTAAGGGCGTAGGGTAAGGCCGTAAGTTAAGGTAGTGGTAAGATAGGTTAAGAAAGGAGGAGATGGAACGGAATTGTAACCCTTAGGGGATCAATAAAAAGCATGTTATATAATGTTTTGAAAATTAATTTTTTTATCATTCCAAGAAATAGCAAAATTAAAAACCAGTATATTTTAGCCATTGTACTAAAAGACAGCTACCTTCAGCCGCAAAAACAACGTCTCCGAAAAACGTCTCTCAGTCGCCAAAAAGATATCTTTTATGGAGACGTTGTTTTTACGACTGAAATGAGACAACTAAAAGACGTTCACCCTCTGCCGTGAAAACGACGTCTGCATAAAGATATCTTTTTGGCGACTAAAAGACGTATCTTTGGGACATAAGACGTTCAGACGGGAAAACGACGTGAAACAGACATCTTTGAGACGACGTGTGCTGATTGGGAACGTTTATATTCTCCGTGAATCGTTTTTATAGTGACTACGCGAATGACGCCGTCATGGCCAGGATGCACTGCAATAATGCGTCCTAGTGGCCACTGCAAGGGGGGGTGCATTGTCTTCTCTTATAATTACAAGTGCTCCTATGGCAACGCTCGGTGTTCCTTGCTTAAACCACTTTTTCCTTGTGGTTTGCTCCTGTAAATAATCGTTTGTCCAACGCTTCCAAAAATGTTGCCGCATTAGCTGAATATGCTGCCAAGACGATAGTCTGCCGACCGGTGTTTCAGTGAAACTGTAATCTGGCACACTTATTAAATGTTCACCACAAATAAAATGACCGGGAGTCAATGGTTGTAGGTCATTGGGATCAGTGGATAACGGAGTGATGGGACGAGAATTTAAAATGGCTTCTACCTGGTTTACAAATGTTAATAACCCTTCATACGAAAGCAACGTATTACCAATTGTTCGTACCAAATGATGTTTGGTTCGACGAACTGCTGCCTCCCACAAACCGCCAAAATGCGGAGATCGTGGTGGAATAAAATGCCAATTTATTCCTTCATTGGCTAACGTGGATGAGATTGTGTCGTTTGTCGTTTTTGAATTGAAAAATGCGTATAACTCTTTGAGCTCTCGTTTCGCGCCTACAAAATTTGTTGCGTTATCCGAATAGATATCTGTGCAAATACCTCTTCGTGCAAAAAATCGCCGTAGCGTTGCTAAAAATGCGTCTGTGGTCAAATCACCAACTATTTCAATGTGTACCGCCTTGGTACAAAAACATACAAATATGGCTAAATATACCTTAACCTTATTCCGATTTCGCTGTACCTTTTCTTTTATAAATATTGGACCGCAAAAATCAATACCGGATATCTTGAAAGGTCTCGTAAAAGTGACTCTGTCAGCAGGCAAATCGCTCATTTTGTATTCGAACAACGGAGGTTTCGCTCTAAAACACGCAACGCATCCGTGAATTATTTTTCGGATTGTACCTTTTCCGCTCGGAATCCAGAATTTATGTCGTATGGCATTAAGTGTTCCTTGAATTCCGGCATGAAAATTCCTTATGTGATAATCTATAATAATTAATGTTGTGACGACATGACCTTTTGGCAATAACATCGGATGTCGAGCATTGTAAGGCAATTCTGATTTCGATAATCGCCCACCAACCCTCAATAAGCCATCGCTATCTATAAATGGGTTCAATGGACCGAGGTTTCCGGTAACTGATTTATCTTTTTTTAGAATGTGTAATTCCAATGAATATTCTTGCTCTTGGATTATTTTAACGATTAATTGTTCTGCCCTGTGAAGTTCTAATGTCGACAATGTGCCTTTATTGCTTTCTTTGCGTGAACTGTTGTACCTAAACCGTAAAATACACGCTAAGACGCGTTTTAATTTCGAAAATGAAGAAAATCTTTCCATAATGCTCGAGTCGAACGTGCGCGTGGTTAATACTACAGAATGTCGAACCTCAGGTATTGTCATCGGCTCCAGACGAGAAACATGCCATTCACTCTCCTCATAGTTCAGCCAAGATGGGCCGTGAAACCAAAATGTATTATGAATCAATTCCTTTGCGCCTAAACCGCGGGATAATAAATGTGCAGGATTTTCTGCTGACGATATGTGTCTCCATTCGTAACTTTCTGTAACCTTTTGAATATCAGTTACTCGATGAGCTACAAATGTTTTTAATTTGTGAGGAGAAGTTTTTATCCAATGCAACGCGACTATTGAATCGGACCAAAGAACGATAAGTTCAAAAAATATTTTCTTCAATGCTAAAATCGTGGTACGAAGTAACTTCGATAGAACATGTGCTGCACATAATTCTAGCCTTGGCAGCGTCACAGTTTTTACCGGAGCTACCCTGGTTTTTTCCGCGAGTAATTGTGTTTTAACGGTGTTGTCTTTGTCAATTGTTCGTATGTAAATACAGGCTCCGTAAGCCCGTTCACTCGCGTCACAAAAACCATGCAATTGCATTGCTATGTGATTTTTTAGCGCTGCTTGCCTAGGAACCTTTACTTCTTTCAAAAATTTCAATTCACTGCAAAACGTGCACCAAACTGTAAAAATATTAGCTGGAACCGATTCGTCCCAATTTAAATTCAGCTTCCAAAGATCCTGCATTAATATTTTTGCGCGTACGATTACCGGAGCAAGCAACCCCAAGGGATCAAACAATGACGCGATTTGTGATAAAATGATGCGTTTAGTGACCCGAATCCCTTGTGAAAATTCGTTTACGCTATATGTAATCTCGTCGCGTTTAGCGTTCCAATGAATTCCTAATGTTTTTATTGTTTGTTCTAAATCTAACCGTAAGTGCGTCGTGTCTGTATTATTGTCTAAGCCTTCGATGAGTCTAGCGTCGTTAGTTGCCCACTGTCTTAGGAGTTTGCGCCGGTTATTACGTCGTCTACGTAGAAATCTTCTCGCAGAACCCTAGCGGCCGAAGGAAACCGTTTTTCTTCATCACTAGCCAATTGAAACAATGTTCTGATTGCCAAAAATGGCGCGGATGAGGTACCGTATGTGATCGTGTTTAACGTATACGTTTTGATTATTAAAATTTGCCTATACATCTTCTCAATGTCGGACATCAGTACGTATGAATGAGATCTAAAACGCCTCTAATATCGTCCTGAATGGTTGGACCTATCAACATTGTATCGTTCAACGAAATAAACCTCGAAGTTTTCGCGGAAGCGTCAAAAACGACTCTGAGCTTCGTGGTTAAACTACTTTGTTTTAAAATTGGATGGTGTGGTAAATAGTACCCGTTTTCTATTGTGTCTGCACGTGTTTCTGTCATGTGTCCTAACTTGACGTACTCGTCAAGAAACTGTATGTATCTCGATTTTAATTCTGCGTTTTTGCTAAGTCGTTGTTCTAGAGATCGAAATCTTTTCAACGCAAGAAAATATGATTCTCCAAGTTGGTAAATCTTGTCATTGAAAGGAAACCTAACAATATATCTGCCGGTGGTAGAATCACGAATTGTGTTTTCTTGATAGTGTTTTTCGGAATCTGTCTCTTCCTTAGATCGTATGCTTTCGTTAGCGGATTCTTCTATTTGCCAAAATTTTTCGAGTTGATCCTGTACCGATTCTGTTACCAGATTGCATTGCGTCGATTTCAATGTGCGAGATGTAGGTATTCGCCCTGCAATAACCCAACCGAGTTTAGTTTTTTGCAAGGTTATCGCCTTGTTGGCTAACTGTATTTGACCGACACAAAGCAATTGTAAGAAAAGATCTGCTCCTATTGAACCGTCAATTTCGGAAGATACATTAAAATTGGGATCGGCAAGTTGAATATTTTTTGGTATGGCCAATTCTGACCGTGCAAGTGTGTGTGCTGGTAGAGCATTTGTGATATGCGGAATGATTAAGAAACTGGCTGAGACATTGAATTTGTTGATGCGAGATTGAAGCTGCGCTTTTATGGAATGCCGTATGTTTGTGGTCGATTTATTAATACCAACTACTGGTAGATCTATGCGATCGCGTGGCAGCCCCAACAAAACTGCGATGGGTTCCGTTAAAAAGTGGGACTGGGACCCGGAATCTAACAATACCCGGTACGGTACTGACTGTCCTTGGCTATCCAACAAATGTACAATAGCGGTGGACAATAGCGTTTCGGACCCCACACTTACGCTCAGTGACAAGACCTTTCCCTGAGTTTCTACGTGTTCTTCGCTGTTTTGTCCTCTGTGCAACAGTGTATGATGTTTTTTATCACACTGCTTGCACGAACCTGCTCGACAGTCTTTTACTGTGTGATTAGACCTTAAGCAATTAATACATAGACCTGCCTGTTTTATCAACATCAGTCTTTGATTTAATTCCGTATTTATTAATCTTGAACACGACGCAGTGTAATGTTTATCCTTGCATAACGCGCATGATGGTTGGACCGCGGTATACGCGACATTGATATTCTGGTTCGGTTTTGTGTTGTAAGCTTTAACTATTGGTCGCGATTGATATGAAAATGATGGTTTAACCGTTTTATCATTTGAAGATTCTAAAACCTTTCGCCTTGATTGTAAAAACGCGAGAAGATCCTCCATGGATGGCATGTTCCTTCCTTGGATTCGTTCTCTCCAATTCATGCGAGTCGCCTCATCAAGTTTCGAAGTGACAGCATAAATCGGAAAAGCCTCGAGGAACGGTTTGTTTAGAACTTGTAATGCCCGGTAATGTTTTGTGGCTTGGTCAACAAGTTCACCCAAAGAAGTACTATTAGAACGTATATACGTGGGCAATTCGAAAAATGACTGAATTCTATTGTTAATGACAATTATTGGATCGTTATAATAACCTTCTAAAATGTTCCACGCCACTGCGTAATTCGCAGTGGTGGTTTCTAGCGACTCGATCTTTTCGACGGCCTTGCCGCTTAAACAAGACCGAAGATAAATTAATTTTTGCGTGTCACGGAAGTTAGTATTTTCATGAACTGCTGAACCAGTAGGAGCCACTGAATTTAGGAAGGTGCATAGTTGGTAGTTTGACTTGCAGATCGGACGTTATTGCTACTGGCGATTGATCATTGTTTCGGATCACGCGAGATCCGCGGCGGCACGCGAGTCAAAATGGGCAAGGGGAGAGAGAGGCGACGGGATTGCCAAAACCATAATAAGGACTCGAGACAACAGCTGCTCCCGTCACCTCTCCCCCCTTTCGTTCTAACACCTTCGGCACCGTCGATTACCGCCGAAGAATCAGTTACAGTTTAAACTCCAGCTCCGCTTGAGCGAATTAACGCTTCGCATTAACAGTAATTCTCCAAGCCAACTGTGCTTCATTGGCTTGTGCTTCATTGTAGACTTTTTCCTTGTTTGTGCTTATTCTTATTAATTCTAAGTTTGGTGTCGGGTTTTTTAGTGTTTTTGTTATAGACTTAAGTTGTAAATAAATTGGACCTCGTGACTTATCCTGACAATCTAAAACACCGTGCCAGTGTCGTTCTTTTTGAACTCCTTCCACGATTCAACCTAGTTTCCTTAACAATCATCTTTTATAATGTTGTGATCGAAAATATCTAACGGTTGCGGTTGATTAACTATTTCTAAAATTTTATGAGCTTTAGCAATGTTTATATAATATAGCTCTTCAAATTCAATGCGTTCGTTAATACGCGATTCGTGTTGTTCTTCGGAAGTTAAAAGCTCTATTGCGTCTTGAATTGACTCGAATAATTGAAAATCGCGTTCCATTTTTGCCACTCGTAGCCGTAATTGGTGAATGTCACCTGAGGTTGAATCACCGAATTCATTAATGAGTTTAATAAACGACGTCAATCTCGCTTTGATTGTCCCGCGTTTTCTTACTAATTCGCTTTCAGTATTTACGTTGCCCTCGCATGCCATGATTACGTCCGATAAATGACACGGAAGGAAAGAGAAAAAAAACCAAAGAAAACGGATGTTAAGGAGTGATGAATTTAACAGTGTGACTTACGTATCACTGCTCCACCGGCGACGTTTCGTCGTACGGTGTTGCGCTTGTTGATGCCCTCGTGATCGTCGAGGATGACCCTGTTTTTCAGCTGCACCGGCGACGTCCGTCCTACGGTGATGCTGAATGTTGTCCTCGATGACGCAGACGATGCGATGAATGCTCTCGAACCCCCGGATTGTAGACTGCTGTCGTCGACGGCAACGATGGCAGCGTCGACCGACGAATTACAGGTGTAACGCTCACGACGTTGACAGGCCTGCCGATGATGTGACTGTTGTGCCCTTGCACCACTGATTCCGAGGTAGATTGCGGATGCTGCAGAGGTAGAGCTCTAGACTCTACCGACTCCACTGCTCCGATGGTCGATGACAAGAAGATGTTGTACTGACTGTACAACCGAATCTTCGTGTTGTTTCGTACGTTGATTGAAAGTACTGCTTCCAGACATTGAATCTCTTGATTGATGGACCCAAATACCACAATCTGGATCCGGCTCGAAGGACCAAAAATGAAGCGTCCCGAATATCGCAAGTCCGATATACCGAACTTCGCGGAGTCGTAAATTCCGCTCGCTTGCTCGCGACGATAATTAGGTGCTTTTTGACGAGGTTAAAACTTAACAACGTCTATTTGAAATGAAACTCGATTATTGTTGGAAATCAACACTTAAATATATTTTCTAAACTTAACAACGTAGTGACAATGTTTTTACGTTTAAGGTTGACGAGATGTTACGATGTACGAGAGTTAGTTGTAATCGGTTCGAGAGTTACTTTTGATCTGTTGGATCGTATCGTGTCACGTATTACGTCGGCTCGGATCTTTTTCCTATTGGCTGGTTGTAAACTGCATGGGGGTGACTAAATGGTGTCTAATTGGTGGATGGATAGTTTATTTAGGTCGTCGGAGTAGGGATATGCAAAAGTGTCTGTATTTTTGTTAGGATAAATTAAGTGTGAAAGATATGGGAAACTACAAGAGATGTTTTAAGTGTGAAAGATATGGGAAACTATAAGAGATGTTTTGGTTTCAATCGCCCTATCAATGGGTTCGTTGACGTAGGTCTCGAAGTGGTGTCCGATGACACCCAAAACACTTCTAAGACCGTCGCGTCGCGTCGAGTGTCTCGAAACCTCACGTTCGGTCTGATTGTGACCGAACAATATCATTAATACAAAAATAATGCTTAATCTTTGGAAGGGGTTTGTCATCACGTCTGCAATCATTTCATTAGATGATAAATATTTTAAATCAAATATTCCATTTTTCAAAGTATCTCTAATGAAATGATATATGACTGTGAATGGGCTCCTTTTCGTGCCATATTTCATATGGTATTCCACCATTAAGTCCCATTAACTTCCATTTAATTTAATATTCTATAAACGATATGTTGATGACATTATTACTTGTTGTTTGCCAGAGCAAATTGTAACAATCATTGATATCTTTAATGGTTTCCATAACAGGATCCAATTTACGCATGAAATTGAAACAAATGCAAGTCTCAGCTTTCTTGACATTAACATAATCAGGGATGGCAGCAACTTAAAAACTGATTGGTTTCATAAGTCCAGTTGGTCTGGCAGATATTTAAATTACTATTCTTTTCATCCTTCACAGCATAAGTTAGGTCTCATCAAAGGCTTAATTGATCGCGCCGTACTTGTCGAATCCAGAATTCAGGGAAAAAAATTTATCTTTGATTAGAAATGTTTTACAACAGAATAATTACCCCAGTATTCTTATTTCTAAAGTCATCAAAGAAAGGGTCTTTGAAATATATAACCCTCTTGTCATTGAGAAACGAAAAGAGGAAAAATTTAAAGAAACTGGTCCAATTAATTGGAAAAACACTGTGGTAATTCCATATGTTAAAAACATTGCTGATGATATAAAAAGAATTTTCAGAAAAGCTGGTATTCACACTATTTACAAAATACCTTCTTGTTTAAAAAATTGGTTTCCACCAGTTAAAGACAAATTACCACTTTCAAAAAATTGCAATATAGTTTATTCAATACCATGTAAAGGTTGCAGCAGCACATATATTGGACAGACGTCAAGGCATTTAGACACAAGAATTAAAGAACATAAAAGAAATATTTTTTTGCCTCCTACACAACATACCGCTTTGACGAAGCATTCTTTCGAGTTTGATCACGCATTTGACTTTGAAAATGCAAAAATTGTGGACAGAGAACCCAATTTAGAACGTAGAATACTTCTTGAAACTATTCACATGATTAAACATCAAAGCGTAAATCTTAGGTACGAAACACCAAAGATTCATGAATATTACGCAACATTACTAAACCAGTAATGTACGTTATGATGAAGTTTCTACGTATATACGAAGTATTATTTATGTTAAAATATGTTTTCATAACATCTGTGATCAAAACTATTGAATGTTAATTTTCTTACCATGTTAAATGGTATCCTACTGGTTATGTTGTGTTAGGATCGATATTTTGTCAATTTGAATTTACCGCCAAGAATCGATTCAACAACTTGTCGATCATTGTGTCTGATTGGTTGAGTGTCAATATACGTCGTTTTCAATTTATGTGTTCGCTCTATCTTAACGGCCGGTACCTCAGTTGAATGCAGACCAGCATGAAACTCAGTCAGTGTATAATAGCTAATTAACATGTTTTGATACTTAGCAAGTATGTGATTTAAAAATTTAATTATAATCAGTTTGTCCCCCCTGTTAAATTTACAAAATATTAATTATATATATAATTTCAGACGCATCTCTCTTGAGGATGATCCAAATTCGGATCGAAACGTTGAGAATTTAAATATTGCAAAATTGCTTAGTTTTTTATTATTGATCGAAACCGTGCGCCGAGAGCATTTTTCAGTTTATTAAACATCTACGATCGAGAAACAATAAATTAATTAAGTCCCATTGTTGGACATCTGTTTCGTATATATTTTGCAGTCATTAGGGCTTCTCCCCAAAACGATAATGGCATACCTGATTGTGTCAACATACACCTTACAGCCTCTACCAATGTGCGGTTCTTTCTTTCCGCTAGACCATTTTGTTGAGGTGTATATGGAGCACATAATCTCCTAATAATTCCGCATTCTTTGAAACAATTGTCAAATTGCTGATTACACTACTCCGTCCCATTATCACATTGAAACTGTTTTATTTTCCTGCCCGTAAAATTCTCGACTTTATTTTTATATTCTATAAACTTTCCAAATACCTCGTTTTTACCTTTTAATAAATAGACTTCGCACCATCTTGAAAAATTATCAATAAAGGTAACAAAATATCTCGCACCTCCAATACTTGAAACATTAAATGGCCCGCATACATCAGAGTGTACTATTTCCAAAGGCGTTTTGCATCTTTCACTCACATGGTTGAATGGCTTTCGTGCTTGTTTTGTAGGCAATTACCAGTTCTAAGAACATGGAACCGAAAGATGAGGGCCGTAGTTAGGCGATAGAGTGGGGTGAGGCGGTACCGAATACCGCGACAGCGCAGTCAGTCGCTCCGAGTTAATCATCCTTGTAAGACGTATCAATATATCATTCATGTATTTCTTTTGTTAATTAAATATACAATTATATGTACAACAAATCTGGTAACGAGAGTTGTACGGTTACGTGGTTGTATAGTTACGTGGTTAAAAAGAGAACAATTAGAAGAGAACACGTGCAACGTCGTTTGTAAAGAAAGACAAAATGGAGAACACAAGGTTACCGCCAGTTCCGTTGTTGACTGGCAACAATTATTTAGTATGGGCGATGAAAATGGAGGCAATACTGTGCCTGAAGAAATTAAATCAAGCATTGAGCGAACCTAAGCCCGTAGCCACCGCAAGTGAAAAGGAGAAAACAGAGTGGAATACAAGGAACCGAGAGGCAGTAGCATACATAAGACTACACCTCTCAGACGAACAAGCGCTACAATTCGCAATAGAGAGTGACGCACAACAGTTATGGGCTAAAATAAAGAAATCGTACGCGGGAGCGGCTGAAGATCAAAAAATTGACGCTAGCAACGATTTGAGATTCCTGCGGATGGAGCAAAACGAGCCGGTGAGCAATTATATAGCACGTGCCAGAGGACTTGCAACAAAGTGTGCTTCGCTCGGCGTGACAATAACGCCACGCGAACTGGCATATTACACAGTACGAGGCATAAATCAAGATTATAGAGAGATCAAAGAGATCCTCAAATAAAAATAAAATATACGCGTTTAGCATTGAGAATGCGCGCGACGGAGATAATATCCAAAATTTATCTAACTATTGGCTATTCGATAGCGGTGCGACCAACCATATGGTAAATAATTTAAAATGGTTCAATGACATTCATTTTCAGAACGACGAACTTCTCCAAGCTGGGGAGAACTCTAAGCTAAGCTACGAAGGGATAGGTACAGTCGGAATCAGAGTCAAAAATAAAAACAAGGATGTCATGATAACAATCAAAGACGTTCTCTTCGTACCTAAGCTAAGGGAAAATCTACTATCCACGACCGCATTGATGTCGAAAGGCTACACACTTATACAAGGTGACGACAAAATTATTATTTACGATCGAGAGGGCAATACTGTAATAACTGGTGAGCTTCATGAAAAGCATATTAAATTCTTAGCAGAACCGTACGGCATTAGACGCGATAATTATGAATCTTATAACATAGAAAAGGCGGAAAATAACTCTGAAATATGGCATAAAAGGCTAGCACATATAAACAATGAGTATGTAATGAGATTGTGTAACGAAAAACTAGCCGTGGGTATACAGGTAACTTGCTTTGACAAAAAATTCAATTGTAATACTTGCAACATTGGGAAATTAAGTAAAACTCCACATAAAACGATTACGAGAGCGCAAAGCAAGGTACCGCTGGAACTGATCCATTGTGATATATGCTGACCTTTGCCAATACCCTCACTCAATGGATCGCGATACATGTTAGTTTTGGTAGATGATTACTCAGGAATGTACTTCGCCTACTTCATAAAATACAAAAACGAAACGTTTGGAAAATTAGTTGCATTTAAGGAAAAATACGAAAATTTATTGAATACTAGAATCAAACGAATTAGATCGGACAACGGTCGCGAATTTGTGAATCAAGAATGGCAGGGATTCTTAGAAAAGAACGGAATAACGCACGAGAAAACCATTCCATATAATCCTGAGAGTAATGGCAAGGTAGAGAGAGCAAATAGAACTATATTAGAACGCGCGAAAATGCTATTACATAGTAACTCTTTACCGTCAAAATTCTGGGCTGAGGCTGCGACCTGCAGCAGTCACGTAACTAACTTAACTCCGCGAAACAATAAAACGAAGACACCGTTTGAATTATTCTTCAAAGCAAAACCAAATGTGAATTACTTAAGAGTTTTCGGATGCATAGCTTATTATTATATCCCAAAAGAAAAAAGAAACAAGCTTGACCTACCGGGTAGAATAGGTATTTTCGTAGGCTATTCCCGGGAAAGACGCGGATACAGGATATATGATCCGAATATAGAGAACATAATAGAAGAAAGGTCAGTAAAATTCAATGAGAGAGAATCGGGAAATAAGCTCATTAAGGGTAATAACGATTACAAAGAGATATATGATTTAGAGTATCCTACTACTTTGATAGATATTAACGAAACGTCCGATAGTAGTGTAGATGAAACTAATCGCGAATTTGTCAATCACGATAGAGATAGAAGCGATAACCTCCAACAACCAATAGAATCAAGTAACGATAATGAGGGCAATGAGGAAACTATAGAAACTCCACGCCAACGAGGCAGACCTCCGGGTTCAACAAAAGAAGCATTGGAATTGAGAAATATTTTACGTAGAATAGAGGACGAAGAACGAGATGAACGCGAAGGGTCGCGTAGGTCACAAAGAATTAAAGATAGAGATCAGGTTAATTTGATATATAATAGTAAAATACCTTCTAACTATCTAGAAGCAAAAACGAGCGAAAAATGGCCACATTGGAAAGAGGCCATGGAAAAAGAATTACAATCTATAGAAAAACATTTAGTTTGGGAAGTAGTCGATAAGCCAATTGATAGTAAAATCACTAATAGTAAGTGGGTTTTTACTGCAAAGGACGATAAAGAACACAATAGTGTTAAATACAAGGCTCGATTACTTGCAGCAGGTTATAATTAAATTAAAAAACGGGATTACGAAGAGTCGTATGCACCGGTAGTATCCGCAGAAGCGTGGCGATTACTAATGTTAATAGGCGTAAAGCTGCATTGGAGATATAAATTCTTTGACGTCAAAACAGCATATTTATACGGTGAAATTAACGAAAAAGTGTATCTTACATTACCCCCAGGATTCGAGGAATATTATGGTAAAAATAAAGTTCTAAAACTTAGAAAAAGTATATACGGTCTACCACAATCCGGGCGTAATTGGTACATAAAGCTCAGAAATACTCTAACAAATATCGGTTTCAAAACGTTAGCATCAGAAAATTCTATTTTTACGTTGACAGAAGGGCGGAACTTCATTATAATTGCAGCGTACGTCGACGATCTTACGATTCTATACGAAAATTCAGATTTATTTAATAGAATAATATCACAATTCAAAGAGGTTTTCGAAGTGGTTGAGACTACCAATGCTAACATGTTTCTGAGTATTGAAGTTAAAAAATTAAAAACAGGTATAGGACTATCTCAAGAAGAATATATTGAAAAATTGTTGCGTAAACATAATATGTATGAATGTAATGCTGTAACAACGCCAATAATACCGGGGGAAGATAAAATTTGTGAAACGTCAACAGACTCAGTTGATCAGGGATTGTATCAAGAGATCATCGGCGAATTACTATACATATATTGTGACGTTGCAAGTTTGCAGCGTCCCTTCCCTACCACAAGAATAGCGAAAAGAAAAACCGAATTACGTATGGACCGGGCCGATCCTGTCTCGAACCACGAATCCGCACGCGGAAAAGCGAGCGTTCCCCGAGGAAACAAAAATACCGAAATTCCAGCTGACGCCCGATACGTTTGCCGAGTACGGCTAAGTTGCAGGGGCGTATCATCAGGGCGACGAGACCGCCGAAAACTCCCGAAGCAGGAAACCAAGGCAAGGAGCGCCCGAAATCTGAGAAAGGCCGAACAACAATAGTCCGTGCACGGGCGAATATAAAAGGAGTCAAAACACACGGGCCAATCAACCCGGAGGCGCCGACGTGGGACCAGAACCCCTACCGAACATCGTTCTTTTCGCGATCCCGTCGTCGCCTCACCCCGCTTAAAATGGGGTTCTAGCGTGGGTGGTGGAAGAGACACCTGAGAGGGAACATCCTCACCGGTCGTTTATCGCAACCGGTAATTTCGCGAGTAATTCTCGGGCTCCTAGGTTCCGTAAGGACACGGCCCTGCGTAGCGCTAGATCGCCAGCGTGAAGTACGCCACTAGGGAATTTCGGCTAGGTCGCTAGAGTGGGGGGAACCAGAATCGATACGCGCCGTGGCGAGAATCGAAGGAGTCACTGTCGTGCCGGCTCGCGTCCCGAGAGTGTAGACCCGCTTTCTCTCGTAAATCCCGTACGTTTGATTCCGCGTGCGGAGAGTGCCGGTGGTGTAATCCCGACTATCGAGGGAGGAAAGTACAACCCCCTACTGGTTCCAACAGGATCACAGATTCCGAGTCACGGTAAGTCGATAGTGATTCCGTAAACTCGTCTACGAGCCAGCTCGTTAATTTCGCGGGGGGCACGAGCCGATCGTCGACTCTGTCCCCGATATTCGCGTGTGCCGAGGCGCTTCTTCCCGCCTCGTGCCCCGGGCTCATACCGATCCGACGGTATTTTGAGCCGATTCAAGAGGTTCCCTCCCGTTAGCATATCGGAAGTTTTTCCTCGGGAGAACCAACGCCGTCGGTGAGATAGTTCCTTTTCGCGAACATTACAGTAAGCGTTTCGCGAAGGTAGGAATCGCCATTTCGCGGGAATTAGATATCGCTTAGATCGCGCGAGCCGTTACCATCTCGTTCGCGGAAACTCTCGAATTTCCCGAGAACGATCGCGACAGTCGCGACCCGTGCGACGAACGCCTTCGCACGTCGACAACCGCGCGCTGCGAACCTCCACCTTATCGCAATCCTGTACAAGGAGCGCGGCCTCCCGGTTGCGGCCACGTGGCCGCGCGCCTGTAATTACTGACGAATAATTAAATTGTTGGAGTGACGTAAGGTCACACACACTTGTGCGTGAGCATGCATGCGAGTTGCTCCGAGTGGCGGGTCGCCCCAGCGACATTCATTTTCTGTTTTTAGAGATGTTCATTTCTATTTCCTCTTTTTTTTTGTTTCTTACGTGTTTCGATGTTCTCGATTCCTTTTTTTTATTTCATTCGTCTGTCGTCCGTGCTACGAGCTACACGTTCCTTTTATTAAACTTTTCATTTTCACGCGTGTCGTATTATTTGAATAACCCAGTCCTCAACAGGTTATGGGCCCAGGACGTCCATATTCTAATTTCGGTTATTGTTGACAACGCTTTGTGAAAAGTTTTTTTTGTGTCGTGTGTTTTCGCTCGTGTGCTTTTTTTGAGAATTTAACTTTTCCAACGACGACCTGATAAGATGTCGGACACATCAGATTTACTATCAGCTCTGGAAGTTCCAGTTGCGGGCTGTTTTCGTCGCCCACGACCTTCTCGACATTGTGGAAGGAAGAGAAATAAAGCCGGACCCGATTACAAACGAAAACGTGTTGGCGAGGAACACGTGGATCAAAAGAGACGCGAGAGCCATGTTCTTTCTATCTGCGTCTATGGAGTACAGCCAGCTCGAATATCTTGTGACGTGTTTGAGTGCAAACGAAATGTGGGACAAACTTTCGAGCATACATGAACAAAAAAGTGCTTCGAATAAGTTAACGCTCACCACGAAATTTCACGAGTACCGCGTTGCACCCGGAGATACAATACCACAACACGTAGCCAAGGTGGAAAATCTCGCCCGACAACTTAAGGACATCGACGAGCCAGTTTCGGACACGATGGTCATGGCAAAAATATTGAGCACGTTGCCGGCCAAGTACAACGCTTTCGTCTCAGCATGGGAGAGCGTCGCTCCAACCGAGCAGACGCTGGCGAACCTACGGGAAAGATTGCTGCGAGAAGAAAACCGAATGACGGCCATGGACAGCATAGACAGCGCTCTCGCTGCCGTCAGCATCTCCAGAGAACGGAGCAGCAATCATCGGTTCGGCGGCAACAATGCGGATAAGCGTAAGAAACCCATGACATGTAATTTCTGTAAAAAACCGGGTCACGTTGCGCGTTTTTGTTTTTCTAAAAAGCGATCGAAAGGCGCAAGTCAAAATTCGCATAACGACGGAAAGAGTCAGTCGAGCTCCGAAAATTATGCAAATTTCAGCGCATTTGTAGTCTCCGAAAATTGTAAAATTCCCGCGGACATCGACGCGAATATTTTAGAATCGGAGAAAAATATCAATTGTTTGCGTGAAACAGATGACAAGGAATTCTGGATATTAGACAGTGGCGCATCCCGCCACATCTCGTGCCGTCGGGAGTGGTTTCATGAACTCGTGCCTTGTCGCGGCGAGCGCGTTTACCTCGGCGACGAAACAATTGTGAACGTCGAAGGACACGGTAAAATTTTTATAAAAAGGCTGGTTGGCAAAGAATGGCTTGACGGAGTCATTAACGATGTTTTGTATGTCCCGTCGCTTAAAAAGAATTTATTCTCTGCGGGTGTTTGTACGTCGAACGAATGTTCAATCGTTTTCAATCAAGAACACGCGAATATTTTTTCGAGAAACAAAGTTTTGTTGGCACAGGGCATTAAGCAGCGGAATAATTTGATAAAATTGTTAATAATACCAAGCGTAAAATACGAAGCAAACTATGCATCCGCTGCACCGATAAAGTTGTGGCTCGAACGCATGGGCCACGTTAATTGCGATCGCATTAATGATATGCTAAAGCACAAAATTGTCTCCGGCGTATCCGTAGTCGGTAAAACGCAGTCTTTTTGCGAGGATTGTCCGCTTGGAAAACAATTTAAATTACCTTTCAAAAAGATTGAGAAAAGTACAAACGTTGCTCCAGGTCAAATAATACACTCTGATCTTTGCGGCCCGATGCAAAACGCGTCCGTCGGCGGAGCAAAATTCTTTTTGCTATTCAAAGATGAAGCATCCGGTTTTCGCTCAGTGTATTTTCTCAAACATAAAAGCGATACTTTCGAAGCGCTAAAAAGGTACATAAATATGGTCAAAAATCATTTCGGCAGAGAAATAAAAATTTTGCGGTCGGATAACGGGTCAGAGTACAAAAATAAAGACGTCATGAATTTCTTAGAAGCTAGAGGAATTAAGCTTTCGACGTCGGCACCGTACACACCCGAACGGAACGGTCGCGCAGAACGCGAAATGCGAACGATCGTCGAAAGCGCGCGCACGATGTTGCTGTCGCGAAATTTACCGACGCGTCTCTGGGCTGAAGCCGTGAATACAGCCGTGTATGTTTTAAACAGAGCGTTGAGCGCGCGTTCGAATACAGCTACGCCGTTCGAGCTGTGGACTAAGAAAAAGCCCAATTTATCGCATCTCCGCGTGTTCGGATGTGACGCGTTCGCACTCATCCCCGATATTTTTCGAAAAAAATGGGACGCCAAGTCAAAGAAGCTCATTTTTGTAGGATACGAAATCGAGTCTGGCAATTATCGATTGTTTGATCCTCAAACCGGGCGTATAACTATTTCGAGGAATGTAATCTTTAACGAAAATTCACCGAATACCGGGAGCAGAGAATACGTGCAGATTTCTATTGATTCCGATGAGACCGATCGTGAAGCACCGGTGGATAATGCACGGGCACAGCCTGTCGAACCTCTCGATAATAATAGTAACGCGAACGCGCCTGAAACCAATGTATCTGAAACCGATGCACCCAAAAATGTACAAGCGAACGCTCAAAAATATAATTTACGCCCGCGTCAAGAGATAAAATCACCGCAACGATACCAAGCGTGCGCCGTCATTTATGATCCGCCAACTAGTTTCAAAGAAGCGTTGAGCCGCGACGATTCCGCACATTGGAAACGCGCGATCGACGAGGAATTAGATGCTCACGCGAGAAATAAGACTTGGGATATCGTTGAGCTCCCCGAAGGAAGAAAACCAATAGGTTTCAAATGGGTATTTAAAATAAAAGATTTAGGCGGCGAAAATACGCAGCGCTATAAAGCGCGACTATGTGCACAAGGCTTTTCGCAAGAAGCGGGGGTAGACTATAACGAGATTTTCTCACCTGTAGTACGGTTCGAATCTGTGCGCCTTCTTCTTGCGATAGCAGCCAAAGAAAACTTGAGCGCTTTACAATTTGATGTCAGTACCGCTTATCTGAATAGTGACCTCAAGGAGACCACATACATGCGCCTCCCCGATGGTCTAAACGTTAACGATAAGAATTTTGTTTTAAAACTAAATAAAGCGATTTACGGGTTGAAACAATCCGGACGTTGCTGGAACGACAAATTCGATCTTTTTATAAAAAACTTGGGCTTCACGCAAAGTAGTTCCGACAAATGTGTATATATAGGTTCTTTTGAGGGTGATAAGACTTATTTAGCATTGTACGTCGACGACGGATTGTTACTAGCCCAAAGGCCGGATACTTTGGAAAAATTAGTTAAAGTCTTTAAAGAGAAGTTCAAGATAACTGCGAGCGATTTAAATGTTTTCGTTGGAATGGAAATTTCACGCGAAAAAGATAGCATCTTCATTAGTCAAGCAAATTATATTAAAAGAATGCTACAAAAGTTTAACATGGAAGATGCAAACCCCATTAGAATACCAGCCGATCCTCACGTCAGGCTAATCAGCCCTCTCGAGCCCAAGTTCGATTTTCCATATCGCGAAGTTGTAGGATCGTTATTATTCTTATCGATGATTTCTCGACCTGACATTGCGTATGCCGTCGGCGTTGCCAGCAGATTCCTCGATAAACACGATGAATCTCATTGGCGCGCAGTAAAACGAATTCTGCGCTATATTAAAGAAACCCAAAATTTTGGGTTACTGTTTCACGGTAAACACGAGTCGAGCACACTTCTCGGATATTCCGATGCGAACTATGCCGCCGATCTCGACACGCGCCGGTCCACGACCGGGTATGTTTTTATGATGAACGGCGGATGTATAGCGTGGTCTTCGAAGAGACAAGCAACCGTCAGCATGAGTACGACTGAGGCTGAGTTCATAGCGGCGAGCGAAGCAACCAAGGAAGCGGTATGGCTACGAAAACTATTGTCAGATATCGAGCATGGATGTGTCGGACCCACAACTTTAAATGTGGACAACCAAAGCGCGATAAGATTGTCTCGAAATCCGGAATTCCATCGCAGATCTAAACACATCGATGTTCGCTATCATTTTATATGTGAGAGATTGCGAAATGGCGAGATCGATACGAAATACGTCAGCACCCACGATCAGTGCGCTGATATATTAACAAAACCGCTAAGTTACGAAAAATTCAATGTATTGCGCACGAAAATAAACATTTTAGAACGCGTACACAAAACGCCCAAGTAGTGAGGGTGTTGGAGTGACGTAAGGTCACACACACTTGTGCGTGAGCATGCATGCGAGTTGCTCCGAGTGGCGGGTCGCCCCAGCGACATTCATTTTCTGTTTTTAGAGATGTTCATTTCTATTTCCTCTTTTTTTTTGTTTCTTACGTGTTTCGATGTTCTCGATTCCTTTTTTTTATTTCATTCGTCTGTCGTCCGTGCTACGAGCTACACGTTCCTTTTATTAAACTTTTCATTTTCACGCGTGTCGTATTATTTGAATAACCCAGTCCTCAACATAAATGACTAAGAGCGAAAATAGAATTCGTTAATTTCGCCTGTGAGATCCGCCCTGCCGTGAGGGCTGTCCCCGCTATTCCCGTGTCCGAATTTCCGACTCCTCGCGCCTTCCTCTCGACCTCGCGCTTCTCGATATTCGGCCTTCGCGTCAGCTGACTCGCGAGCAAACCGCGAGAACGTTTCGTGCGGTACCCTTCCGGTACCTGGCGCCCGAACTTGTCGAATCACGTCAATCTTGATCGAATTTCGAGAGGTGCGTTTGTCCCGGGTGGACCGCGTCCGCACGGCCGCGCGCGGCCCGGCCTCAGCGCCTATAAAATCCCGGAAGTTGCCGTTCTTCCCCGTACTCGGTCCGACGGAAAAAGGGCAACGTGACAATATATATCAAACCGGACTAGACCGGACATTGCGTTTGTAGTGTCGTATTTATCACAGTTCAATCATAAACCAGAGAAGAGACATTTAACATTAACTAAAAGAGTGTTAAGATACTTGCGAGGTACAAAAAATAAGATACTCTATTATAGCGACACGCATGGTAAATTAGAAACCTACTCAGATGCGAGTTGGGGAAACGCGGAAGGAGGTAAATCCTTCTCAGGGGGAGCGATACTGATAGGCGATTCATTAGTCATGTGGCGAGGTACTAAGCAAAAGTGTGTTGGTCTTTCGACATGTACAGTCGAATTATTCGCGTGCGCTGAAATATTGAAAGATACCATATGGGTCATTAACCTACTAACTGAAATGAACTTAGAAATATTCTGTCCAAAGCCAACAATCATGTACTGTGACAACACTGCAGCAATAGAATGGATGAAAAATGCTCGTTCCTCTAATAAGACTAGGCATGTGAATTTAAAATTCCACTTCATACGAGACGAAATTGAAAAGGGCAGGTTAAGTGTTAGATACATTGACACGAAGTACATGATTGCTGACTTTCTTACCAAAGCGGTTACACGTGAAAAATTGTTATGGTCTATGAATAAAATAAGATTAATAAGTTCCAACGAGATCGTATAAAACAAAGTTCGAAAAAGGAAAAACTACGTTGCTCATAGGGGGAGATTGTAGGCAATTACCAGTTCTAAGAACATGGAACCGAAAGATGAGCGCCGTAGTTAGGCGATAGAGTGGGGTGAGGCGGTACCGAATACCGCGACAGCGCAGTCAGTCGCTCCGAGTTAATCATCCTTGTAAGACGTATCAATATATCATTCATGTATTTCTTTTGTTAATTAAATATACAATTATATGTACAACATGTTTGCCTATAGCACAAACTTCACATCTTTTAACATCTTCATCCTTGTTTAGATTTACATTACATACATCTTTCATAGTCTTTCGTAAACTATTCTCATTAAGGTGAGCCATCCTATTGTGCCATAATAACAATGAATTATTTTTCATATCTCGTTGTGCATGTTGCGCAGTCTCGTTTTCAGGTCTTCTTAAATAAAATAAGTTTCCCACTCTGTCTGCGATCATTTTCACCCCATATTGGTCATACGTTATTACAGCCTCCTGTTTCTTAAAAATGACCGTATAATCTTTATCAACAATTTTTGCTACTGACAATAAATTTGACCTTAAATCAGGAACATATAGAGCATTTTCAAACTTCACATTTTTCTCTTCATTATTACTATTTTTAATTTTTAAAGTAACATTACCTTTCCCTTCTATATTTGTTGATCGCTTATTGGCCAAATTTAAGTTTTCTTTTACGTCGTACATGTTGGAGAAATAGTCCTTGTTGTTACATAGGTGTGCCGTGCATCCGCTGTCCAACACCCATTTACTATCGTCCATAACTGATTCATTATCAACATCTCCAACAAAAGCGAAAAATGCGTCGTCTTCGGTAACATTATTCACGTCTTGGCTTTCCCTTTTGTTAAGGGTGAAGGGAAGTCTCACTCTACATTTTGCTGCTATATGTCCTCTCTTGTGGCATCTGTAACATTTTATATCAGAAAATTTATTAGTTTTTTCACCATAACCCTTCCTCTTGAAACGTTCCTCCCGATTTCCAGAACTTTCGTATGGTTCTTTCTCAAAATTTTTCTTGAAACTGGACGCGACCATTGCACTTTATTGATTTTCTACTTCTCGTATTCTTGCATCATGCTCTTCTAAAATTTTAATTTTTAAAACTTCGGCTTTAGGTAATTCATCTCTTGACTCGATCGCACTATCGGATACTATACAAATACTATACTATACTATACGAAGACTATACAGAAGCATTATAGACAATAAATCTTCATTTATTTCTATTTACGCTCATGTGCGACAATTTATCCTTGATAACGAAAAACTTGTTTATGTGGCTTCTTACATCGTCGCCTTCTGACATTCTTTGTAGCGTGAGCTGTTTCAACAGCGTAGCTTTTCTCGCCGGACCTTTCGATGCATATATATTTTCCAATTTTAACCATACTTCTTTTGACGTTTCACACCCTGAGAATTGCGTTAATTCACTAGCACTTATGCATAAAATAATGTCAGCTCTTGCCTTCTTATCATTCTTAATCCATTGAGCCTCAGCATTCGGGTTTGCTTCAGTATTTTCCGGTTTTACTATTTCACCATCAACATATTGCCACAAATCGTTTTTCACTAACACAGCTTCAATTTGCATTTTCCATGTTTCATAATTGTTCTTATTTAAAGGCTCGATCCTGTTATTTGTGGATGGTTTGATGAAGTAGGATTAACTACTTTTAATGTGGTTATAATATTTATTATTATATATATGAACAAATATATTATTTTTACTTTCATACTATTTCTTACAATTTACTTTGACTCTAAGCTTTAACACACTCTATCATTTATCACACGTCTTGTCGCCATGCTAGCACTTGCCGAAGTGACGCAATACGTACGCTCTCACATTCTCGCGCTCACGCATGCCTTATGGCGAATCCACATGAGACTATATAAAAGATGAATAGCATGTAATGCATTATTCTCAACAGATCCTTATAACACTGTTCATTTTTAAATGTTATCTTTCTCACTTGCACGTGCTCGAACTGCTTTCACACAACCTAACCTCTTCTACTATTTAAATCTTTTTATTCGCACTCTTATTCGTATCTGGGCCCATAACCTGTTAATATAGCCTAACCGACACACGGTTTTACTGTGGGTGGTTTAAATAAAACACTGATGGTTTAAATATCCATGGATTATAATTATTTATTCTAACGAGCACATGATGCGTTTCTTACTCACAAGCGACACACACGCTATAGGTTTCTTGTACAATACGGCTCTGTCCTGTACTTCACTGTACTGTAGCATGCATTGTATTATATATTCTAACAATTAAAACTGAAAAAAAGATTAAAAAAAAAAATGTCGACAGCAAGACTCGAACCAGCGACCTAGCGATTACCAGTCTTTCTCGCAGCGCCCTCGGCCGCTGCTGCTCTTGTTTATAGGTTAACGCGAACTCTTTATGAACACGTAACCGAATTTTCAAATGCAATTCTTGAACGTCACGTTGATCCGTCATCTTCAAATACTGCAAGTTTCAGGAAAATCCGGTTCCCGACTACCTTGGCTTCCCCTTGTTAGTGAATATTGAGAGAGGGCATTGACCACCATCATTGCCTTCGTATACATAATTTGGTCCTTCGAGACGGATTCAAGCGACGAAAAGCTTGATCCACAACACATCAAACCTGAGGAAGATTCGACTGCATAAGGAGTGCAGTATCTTCATCGGAGCAACAGGGTCAGTAGTAGTGATGGGCATTATCGACTAAATTCAACTATCGACTAATTACTATTTAGTTACTACATACTATCGACTATTTAGTCGATAGTTTTTAGTCGACTGAAATTTCGTTTTAGTAGTTACGTCGTCTAGATTGCGGGCTATAGTCTATGCCTACCTACAGGTCAGTATAGTTCTCATCTCATCCACGGTATACTAATTCTATGTAGCTGTACAAAAATAATTTTTCTCATTTATTGAAAAACATATTTAATTGAGAAAATATCTTATTAGACACACTGAACCAAATAATTCTAACAATTATATCTCATTATTTCCATTTTTTACCCATTAACAACTATTATATCCCAGATAGCACAGTACGACTTTAAGTCGTCTTTTTTTCGACTTTTTTACGTCTTTACGTCTTACGTCTCAAAAAGACGACTTTTACATATCTGTAAAGTCGTCTTTTTGGAGGCGTCTTTTTTACGGCTGAAGGGAGATGGCTTTTTTTCGTCTCATTTTTGCCGTGAAAAAGACGGCTTCAATTTGGCGACTTTTACATATCTGTAAACACGTCTTTTTGGAGGCGTCTTTTTTACGACTGAGGGGAGGCGGCTTTTTTCGTCTCATTTTTGCCGTGAAAAAGACGGTTTCAAAGTTTCGAATATTCGAGCCCTCATAAAACTTCGATCTACTCGAAATTGAAATTTCAGCTCGAACAAATCTTTAGCAAAAACCTCAAAAAAATCGAAAAAATGCAGATTATACATGGAAGTTTTAAATTGACCACCTCTATATTTTTACAATACCGACATATTATTATAAGTGTCGTTCATGATTTTTTTCAGATTTTTAAGAGAGGTACGCCGTTGTTAAAAAAAACAAAAACCGATTTTTGACGTTTTTCCCGTGAAAAGCTAAGTTGATCTTCAAATTGTTATATTTTATTTATTCTGCAAGGCTATTAGACACTGATAAACCTTGAACATTTCACAGAAATAATTAGAAAATTAAGTTAATTTGATTAGTCGCAGTGGCTCAAGTGGATGAGCCACCTCTGAGATTTTTCTCAAGTGATATACAACTGGTAGTCGCTCGGGTGGTTCTCGGAAACCCACCTTTATAAAAACTGTGTAGGTCCAAGCCGAAATAAACCAACAGGTTTCAAAAAAGGCCTCTAAATAAAAAAAAAAACTTGATAGTATTCTACTGTGTCAGCGCATAACATCAGAAAATATTAATGTTGTTTCCAACAGTTCGGTTGGGTCAGCGCGGTAGTTTCTCAGCTTTCTTTTTTTTTATTCCTAACTATGTAATAATCAATGCTCTAAAAGATGCCTGAAAGACCTCTAAAAAGACGTGTAAAAGATGCATAAAAGAAGCCTAAAAGGCCCCTAAAAAGACGCCTGCAAGATCCCCGAAAGATGCTGAAAAGCTGTCTGAAAGACGTATAAAAGATACATCAAAGACGCATCAAAGACCCTAAAAGACGTATAAAAGATGGCAAAAAGAGGTCTTAAAGCTACATCTTTCAGACGACTTTTTTAAGAAACAAAAAGACGTCTGTAAGTCGCGCAAAAGACGTATAAAAGCGGTCTGTAAGACGTAACATTTGTAACAAAGACGTGTCAAAGACCAATTAAAGACGAGTAAAAGACGAAAAAAAGTCTTTACGTACGTCTTTAAGACGTACTTACAGCTTGCGGCAGGCGACTAAAAGACGTATTTAAGACGACTTTGTGCTATCTGGGATATAGTTTGTCACGTTGTCCTTTTTCCGTCGCACCGAGTACGGGGAAGAACGGCAACTTCCGGGATTTTATAGGCGCTGAGGCCGGGCCGCGCGCGGCCGTGCGACGCGGTCCACCCGGGACAAACGCACCTCTCGAAATTCGATCAAGGTTGACGTGATTCGACAAGTTTGGGCGCCAGGTACCGGAAGGGTACCGCACGAAACGTTCTCGCGGTGTGCTCGCGAGTTAGCTGACGCGAAGGCCGAATATCGAGAAGCGCGAGGTCGAGAGGAAGGCGCGAGGAGTCGGAAATTCGGACACGGGGATAGCGGGGACAGTCCTCACGGCAGGGCGGATCTCACAGGCGAAATTAACGAATTCAATTTTCGCTCTCAGTCATTTAATTATTCGTCAGTAATTACAGGCACGCGGCCATGTGGCCGCAACCGGGAGCCCGCGCTCCTTGTACAGGATTGCGATAAGGTGGAGGTTCGCAGCGCGCGGTTGTCGACGTGCGAAGACGTTCGTCGCACGGGTCGCGACTGTCGCGATCGTTCTCGGGAAATTCGAAAGTTTCCGCGAACGAGATGGTAACGGCTCGCGCGATCTAAGCTCTCACGCGTTCTCCAAGCGATATCTAATTCCCGCGAAATGGCGATTCCTACCTTCGCGATACGCTTACTGTAATGTTCGCGAAAAGGAACTATCTCACCGGCGCTATCGGTTCTCCCGAGGAAAAACTTCCGAAAGGCTAACGGGAGGGAAACACTAACGTGGCTCAAAGTACCAGCGAACCGATACGAGCCCTTGCAAGAGGCGGGAAGCGCCTCGGCGTATGCGAAACTCGGGGACAGAGTCGGATTCGGCTCGTGCCCCCCGCGAAACGAACGAACTCACTCGTGTACAAGAATCGAGAATCACTGTCGACTCACCGTTACTCGTTCTAATCCTTCCTGCGAGATGGTAGCTAGGCAGTCGAGGGTCGGCTCGTTGCAGGCACGACACTACGCACTCGATATTTTTCCGCACGCGGAATTTTCCGAAAAACGGTAAGCGTAGTCGACAAGACGGTGCGCGGGACGCGAGCCGGGACGACAGTGCTTCTTTCGATTCTCGTTACGGCGCGTATCGATTATTGTTCCCCCCACTCTAGCGACCTAGCCGAAATTCCCTATTGGCCTACTTCGCTCCCGCGATCTATCGGCATGCAGGACCGTGTCCTTACGGAACCTAGGAGCCCGAGAATCGCTCGCGACATTATCGGCTGCGATAAACAGCCGGCGAGGGTACGCCCTCCTAGGTGTCTCCCACACCACCCATGCTAGAACCCCATTTTAAGCGGGGTGAGGCGACGACGGGATCGCGAAAAGAACGGTGTTCGGTAGGGGTTCTGGTCCCGTACGAGCTGTAAAGTGCTATAGGGGAGTGACGCTGCTTAATACGTTGTACAAAATATACACCATGGTGCTGGAAGGGCGATTGGAAAGGGAGGTAGACGAGAAAAAAATGATACCGGAAAACCAGACGGGATTCAGAAAGGAAAGAGGAACGATGGACAACGTATACGTACTAGCGTACCTGAACAACAGAGAGCTGGCAAGAAAAAAAGGGAAGTTGTTTGGGTGTTTTGTGGACCTGAAGGCTGCTTTTGACAGTGTCAATAGACAGAACCTATGGAGAGCGTTAGAGGAAAGAGGGGTAAGGGAAGGGCTAAGGAAGAGGGTAGAGGAGGTATATGGGGAAACAACCGCAAGGGTAAAAATAGGAGGGGAGATGGGGGAAAAATTTTGGGTAGGGAGGGGCGTGAGACAAGGATGCCCCTTAAGCACGAAGCTTTTCATCCTATTTATGGCGGATCTGGAAGAGAGAATGAGAAAGAGAGGGAAAGGAGGGGTGGAGATAAGGGGGAAGAAGCTGTATACATTACAGTATGCAGATAATTTAGTGCTGCTGGCAAATGAGGAGAATGGCATGAAATTGATGATGGAGGAGTTTAGGGAGTATATAAGGGAGAAAGCGCTGGAGGTGAATAGGGAGAAAACGAAAGTGATGAGGTTCGAGCGGAGAAGGAAGGAGAAAAAGATATGGAGATGGGGAGTAGGGGAAGTAGAAGAGGTAGACGAGATTAAATACCTAGGGTACGTATTCAAGAAGAATGGGGGACAAGAAGGACAGATTACGGAGAGAACAAGGAAGGGAGGAAGTGTGATGAGGGCAGTGTGGGGAATAGGAAAGAGGTATTTTAAGGACAACTTCAAAAGAAGGGAATAGTTTTTCGATGTGTTGGTATGGCCGGTAGTAGGATACGGGGTGGAGGTATGGGGATGGGAAGAAAGAAGGAAGGTAGAAGCACTGCAAGAAAGATATATCAGATGGGTGCTAGGAGTGGAGTGGACGACACCGGGATACATGGTGAGAGAGCAAACGAAGAGGGAGAAATTGAGAGCGAGGAGTGCAAAGAGGGCATGGAAATTCGAGGAAAGGTTAAGAGAAGGAAGGGGAAGTGAATGGGCAAGAGAGTGTTTGAAAGAGATAGAAAGCAGAGCGAGAGAAGGGAAGAATTTATCAAGATGGGAGGAGGGAAGGAAAAAATACATAGAGGAAAGAGGGAATAGAAAGAAAATAGAAGAGGGGGAGAAAGAAGAGAGAGAGGATGAGTGGAGCAGGATAGAAAGCAGAGAGAGAGGAATCCAGAGGGAGGAGAATTGGAGAAAGGCCATGGAGTCAAGATACAACGGATGGTACAGGGAGATAAGGGTGGAGAGTACGCCTGTATACCTGACAAGGAGATGGAAGGAAGAAAAGTGGAGCAGAGTGGCAAGATACAGATTGGGAAACGAAATGAGAGGAGGGAGATACTGGGGGGATGAGGAAGACAGAAGGTGCAGGAGATGCGGAAGTGAAGCAGAGACCTGGGAACACGTGCTGGAGAGATGTAGAGAAGAAGAGGGGATAGAAGAGGGAATACAGGGGAAAGTTAAAAAGATATTGGCGGAAGACGGAGAGGGAGAGGAGTGGATGGCGAAGTTAGATAGAGAAAGAAGAGACAGATTGGGGGAGACTGTGAATGAGGGGAAGGAAAAAGAAAAAGAGTGAATGGAGGTATGGAAGGATGAAAGTGTGAGAGGAAATTAAATAATTAAATTAAATTAAATGAAATAATGGAAACAATGTTAGATAATTTAGGTTAAGTTAAGTTAAGTTAAGTTAAGTTAAGCTAGGATAGGATAAGTTAAGGAAAATTGTAGAAGGAACGGGATTCCTTTGTAACCCGTAAAGGGAACAAATATATATATACATACATACATACATCCGCCGATCGCAACCAATTGCTGGTTATCAGGGTCATCGCCGCCGAGGAAGCGCGTCGAGATCTTTGCAAAACATCGTCACAACGCCGAAACAGCAACAATGGCAGTATCCAAGGACATTACATCTTGAACTGCTATCAACCCTTCCACAACATTCAAAAAAGAGCATCGACAGTAGTAAGTCGCCAACACTGCACATCGCGTTCCGATACTGAGTTTTGTCGACGTTTTTTTTTCTTTCTTTTGTTTATTTTTTATATATATATCTAATCGTTATGGCGCATCTTGTGGGATTAGGCGAAGCAGAATTAGTTAAAAAACGAGCGGTCATAAAGCGAAATTTAACGACGTTCCGTAAATTTGTGAATGAAAGTGAAATCGACAAAACAAGCGTAAACCAGTGGAAAATTCGAATCGCGAAAATACACGAAGATTTTAAGGTGTTCGAGACCATTCAAGAACAGCTTGAAACGATCGCAGGCGGAGATATATTTGAGACTCGTATAAAAGAACGGCTACACTTCGCGAATATGTATTACGAAGTAGCAGGACAAGCGCAAACGATCATCGACAACGCGTCGCCGCCAGTAGCCGAATATGTAGCCGATAGCGCAGGTAAACAGACATACGATCCGTTATCCCAACTGCTGGATATTCATACGACTAACGCCACAGAAGCAAATGTAAAACTTCCCACGTTACACCTTCCGAAATTTCACGGTTCATACGAAGCATGGCCAGGTTTTTGCGATGCCTTTAAAACTGCGGTACACGAAAACTCTCGATTTCGGGACGGGCAAAGATTAACATACCTGCGTTCGTGCCTAGCAGGAAAGGCAGCGGAAAAATCGAGTCATGGGAAACTACCGCAGCTAACTACTCGGTCGCGTGGAACATCATAGAACGTCATTATAACAATCCCACTGCGATCGTGAATAACAGAGTCAGGGCGTTTTTCGAGCTACCTCGATCCATCCGATCGAATCCAAGCTCTCTGGGCGATCTTGTAGATGAAGCAACAAAACATTACCGAGCATTAGAAGCATTAGACAAACTGTTCTTGCAATCTTTTCCGGTTTACGCGATAACTTCCAAATTACACGAACAGATGAGACTAAGATGGAAGGAACACACCCAAGGGAACGCATTTCCGTCAGTCAACGAACTATTAGAATTTTTGCACAGCAGATATAAAGTATTAGAAGACGCGCGACCCGAAGTATACAAAAAACCACAGCAACCGGTTCATAGAACCAACGACCAACACAGCATTGGTTCAATCAACCCAAATCAGCAGTCTCATACCAAAATAGCGTAGCAGCCGTATGCAATCGTGCCGGGAGCGCATTATACGCAGTATTGTTCAAAACTTGTAGACGTGGATGTAAAACATGGAATGGAAATAGTGCGAAGGGCAGGACTGTGCCACAATTGCCTTAGATCAAATCACATGACGGAAAACTGTAACACAAGTACATGCAAAAAATGCAGTGGAAAGCATCATTGTTCAGGACTACAACGTTCAAAATTGCCGGTAATTGGGCGCGAGTTTACATATCGATCACGCGCCTCGATCGATAGCGCCGCGTTACGATTACAAACGTTCCTGCCGTTGTCCTTCGTCTTCTTGATCCAGACAGCGAACGATCAACACGTACATTGTATTCGCGCCTATCGCAGTCTTGTAACCGTCTCGCGCAAAACCTTCCGGATTCGACGCTTATCGCTACCGTGCCTATCACGGGATTATCGTCTCCGGAGTGAACGTCTGTTAATTACAAATAAAACAAAAGGGTTCTTTTCGTGACCGAACAAGTGAAATTCTTTAAATCCCGTATACCGCTGTATATCCTTGACAGGATAGTTCCGCTATCACAATCAACCTCGCTACACGAGAAAACATTGGTCCTTCGAGCCGGATTGCAGTGAGTTTGGTGAAGAAAGAACATTTGTGAGGTGAAAAGATCTCGTTCGGCAATTTGACGACGGTTGAGTGATCCGTTGGACATTCAAAGTTGAAGAACAAAAGGACTAGTCGGTCCATAACAGTTCAAAATGGGTGACCTCAAGACGCTTCTTCAACAACAAATCGATGCCGCTCGTATTGTCGAACGTACCCTTGAAAATTTCAAGAAGATCGGCAAAGCAAAATTAACGGTAGCCACCGTTAAGAATCGAATCGCACGACTGAGCGAATCCTTTGCCGAGTGCCAAAATCTGCACAAGCAGCTCTCTGCCGTTGCAACGGCAGCGGAGCGTTCCACCGTGGGTTACTTTACCGAGGATCGATTCATGGACTTGCACGAGATCTACGTGGAGACATCGGACTACATGGCAGAAACTCTTTCCCGTCTCGCAGCTGCCGACTCATCTGGTACTGACTCGACGCCGTCGCCAGCAGGACCTGTCTCGCAACCTGATGACGACAAGAGTCGAATGCCAACGCTCAACCTGCCGAAATTCACTGGAGCCTTCAGTGAGTGGGAAACCTTCCGCGATCGCTTTACAGCGATGGTCATCTCTCGCAAAGGTCTGTCAAATGTATCTCGTTTCGAATATTTGTTAGCGTGTTTGCAAGGCGCGGCTAGTGATCTCGTTGAGAACATCGCGATAACCGATGCGGGCTTCGCGATCGCGTGGGACCTCCTGGTAGAGTGTTTCGAAAACAAGCGGCTGTTAGTGACAACGCATTTACAAACTCTGTACGACCTTCCACAAGTTCGTTCCGAGTCTGCCGATCAGCTGCGAAGCCTTCGCGACAAAGCCAACAAGGCGATAAAAGCCTTGAAAAATCTCGACCGTCCCGTGGAATACTGGGACGACTTACTCGTTTTTTTCGTCACAATAAAATTAGATTCCGAGTCGCGGAAGGCTTGGGAGTTGGAACTCGGCGATAATACAAATTGTCCGACATTCGAAGCGCTTAATACATTTTTAAAATCGCGAATACGCGCGTTACAAACAATTCAGCCGTCTCCGTCGGGGTCGGCCTCTCGGATCGCGGACTCGGCAGCAACCAAATCGAGTCGTGTTCGGGCGACTTCGTTACACGGTGCCGCTGCCGTCAAGATCCCGTGCGAGTTATGCAAAGCGAATCATGTACTCGGACAATGCGCGTCATTCAAAAGTAAATCTGTCGAACAACGGATCGAGTTCGCGAAAGGGACAAACCGGTGCATGAACTGTTTGAGTCCGTACCATTCGACGAAAAAATGTACGAGTTCATATAACTGTTCCATTTGTAAAAGGCGTCATCACACCTTGTTACATATCAACAACGCGACTGCGTCATCAACCGGTACCGCGTCATCGACTAACTCTACGTTGCCGACCGAGAATGTCACATCGCCGCTCACGTCTTGTTCTGTTCCGCGCGTGACTGCCACACAGCAAGTCTTGCTCGCGACTGCATGGGTCGAACTGCGGTCACCGTCTGGCCGTTCAGAGAAAATTCGCGCGTTACTCGATCAAGGCTCGGTCATTTCTATAATTGCCGAGAATTTAACACAACGACTCCGACTACCGCGTTCTCGCGTTTCAGTCAGCATTACCGGAATCGGTAATAACGCGGTTGCTTGTCGCTCATCGACAACATTTACCGTAGCCTCGTGTAAAACCGAGTCCGTATACTCCATGAGCGCTTACGTATTACGCTCATTGTCGAACTATCTGCCACATCAATTGTCTACCGACGTCAGGCTCTCTCATATTCGCGATCTGGAATTGGCGGACGACAACCCCTTTGACTCGGCTCCGATAGAACTCATTATCGGTGCGGATCAGTACGGGTTGCTTCTTTTAGAAGGTTTGCGAAAGGGCCCGGTGAACGAGCCGACGGCTCAAAACACCACGTTAGGCTGGATCCTTTCCGGTCCCGTTCCATCTTCCGCGTCCAATGCTCCTACTTCCGTTGCAAGCTTCCACTGCAACGTTTCGGGGAATCTCGATGCCGAACTTCGGCGATTTTGGGAAGTCGAGGAATTACCGTTCGTCACGCGTCTCTCTCCCGCTGAACAAAAGTGCGAGGAACATTTTCAACGCACGCACACTCGGGCTCCGAATGGACAGTACATCGTTCGCTTGCCGTTTATTGAAGGACCTCCTATCGACATTGGGCCTTCACTCTCCGCGGCGAACACCATGTTCCTAAGACAGGAAAATCGGTTGCAACGACACGCGGAGCATTCAGCGGAATATACTCAGTTCCTACGCGAGTACGAGGCCCTCGGTCACATGGTCGAAGTCACCGGTTCGCAAACGGTTCCGTCACTTCAAACCGTGTACATACCGCATCACGCGGTTACTCGGGAACACAGCGCTACAACACGGCTTCGGGTAGTTTTCAACGCATCCTCGAAAACGGGGAACGGGAAGTCACTCAACGATCACTTATTGATCGGTCCCAAATTACAAACGGACTTAGCCGCTGTAATTCTTCGATGGCGCCGCTATCGATACGTCTTTATCGCCGACATTGCTAAAATGTACCGGCAGATCCTTGTCGACCACAAGGACGTTGACTATCAACGGATTTTGTGGCGACCTTCTCCCTCAGAACCATTGCGACATTATCGGCTCTTGACCGTTACGTACGGTACCGGTCCAGCTCCGTATCTTGCTTTACGGGTCCTCCAACAACTCGCTAAGGACGAAGGGTCGAAATATCCTCTCGCGCAGCTGGTTCTTCGCGACCAAATCTATGTGGACGACTGCGTGTTCGGCGCGGACGATCCACGGCTCGCACGTCAAACACGTGACCACGTTACTGCCCTGTTGCAAGAGGGTGGCTTTAAATTGCGCAAATGGGCTAGTAACTGCCCTGCATTAATTGCCGATATCGATCCCTCAGATCATGGTCTTGCTGCCAGCAAACCATTGTTACCAGATGATAATTTAAAGGTCCTTGGTATCAACTGGAATCCCGGGAACGACTCATTTCGTTTCGATATCGGGATTCAAAACGTCATTCCGGCAACAAAACGGGAAATTCTTTCGACAATCGCTCGATTTTACGACCCGCTGGGATGGGCTGCTCCCGTTGTTATCGTGGCAAAAATTCTGATGCAACGTCTCTGGTTGCAGAAGTGTGGTTGGGATGAGACCATCCCGACCGAGTTCAGCGAAACGTGGACCACGTATTGCACGCAACTTCCCATGCTCAGATCTATCGTTCTACCTCGGTGGGCAGGACACGGGTTGAACGTTTTGAAAACAGAACTGCATGGCTTCGCCGACGCCTCGCAAAACGCCTATGCCGCAGTTGTTTACTCTCGCGTTACAACTAACAACGGCGAAATTCTAGTCTCTCTTCTCGCTGCGAAGTCTAAAGTGGCTCCGCTAAAATCCTTCACGATTCCGCGCCTTGAGCTATGCGGAGTTGTGCTACTTTCTCGTCTAATGTCATTCATAAAGACTTCGTTCGGGGACTCTGCGTGCGAGATGCACGGCTGGACCGATTCCACAATTACTCTCGCATGGATAAGTCAACCCGCGTCTCGTTGGAAAACGTTTGTCGTGAATCGAGTCGCAAACGTTCAGGAACTAGTGCCAAAATGTCAGTGGCACCATGTTCTATCGGAAGACAATCCCGCCGACTGCGCCTCTCACGGAATAAACGTCCCTCAGTTTGTGAACCATAGCCTATGGTGGCACGGCCCGAGGTGGCTCAAATCGCCATCTACCTCGTGGCCCTGCGAGACACCTCCGCTCAAGTCGACGACGTCCTTGGAGGAGCGGGTACCGGTCGCTCTTCACGCAGTCACTTTGCCAGAACCGTGGGATCTAGCTACGCGATTCTCGAGTTGGCCCAAGCTTCTCCGCGTGACTGCATATATTTTGCGCTTCATCGCAAAACTGCAGTTACACCGTAACCGTTCCGAATCGTCGATCTCGGCCACGGAAGATCACTCGGAAAGGCGTCCAAATCCAAGCGTTCTGTTTCCGATAGAAATTCGACAAGCGCGCACGTATTGGCTGAAACATATTCAACAAACGGTACTTCCGGTTGAATTTCAGCGGTTGTACGATAAGCTTCCACTCCCGCGACAAAGTCCATTGCTCTCTTTAAACCCGTATCTCGATTCCGAGGGACTGATTCGCGTTGGCGGGCGGCTTCGGAATTCGGCATTACCCGAGGAAACCAAACATCCGATTATCCTTTCCTCGCATCCTCTCGTTTCGCTTCTCATCAGCCACATGCACCGTAGCTTGCTACACGCAGGCCCTCAACTAACGCTAGCGAAATTGCGACAAGAATTTTGGCTCCTACGGGCACGTCCTACGGTTCGCCAAGTTTTATATAAGTGCGTAATCTGCGCGCGACAGCGTGCGACAATTCCGTCCGAATTGATGGGAGAGCTTCCGTCGGTGCGCGTTACCCGCTCAGAAAGAGCGTTCTTACACTGCGGCGTGGACTATGCGGGCCCTATAGCAGTCCGAACGACTCCTGGTCGCGGACATAAATCGACAAAGGCGTATATCGCGCTTTTTATATGTATGACGACTCGTGCCGTACACATCGAATTGGTAGGGTCATATACCACGGATGCATTTCTCGCGTGCTACGATCGGTTCACCTCGCGTCGCGGTTTACCGGTCGCCATGTACAGCGATAATGGAACGACGTTCCAGGGTGCCGATAAAGAAGTGACCACGGCGTTTCGAGCCGCCACGCGCGACCCGAATCTCCTTAACAAACTCGCGAGCGATCAGGTATCATGGCACTTCATCCCTCCCTCAGCTCCGCACTTCGGCGGACTGTGGGAAGCCGGAATTCGAAGCATGAAGCATCATCTTAAACGAGTCATCGGTTCGCACACTCTAACGTTCGAAGAGATGACTACCGTATTATGCCAGATTGAAGCTTGCATGAACTCCCGTCCGATTGCTCCGAGTTCGGAAAATATCGACGATTATACAGCGCTAACCCCGGGTCACTTTCTTATCGGCACGGCGATCACTACCATTCCTACCGTAACTCTGCTCGATGTAAACGATTCGCGCTTGACTCGTTGGCAGCTCTTAAAGAAATTGTACGAAAGTGTTTGGAAAGCGTGGTCGAATGACTATATTCACTCGTTGCAACAACGCACGAAATGGCGCACCGCGAGTCACCTCGCGAAGGTTGGTCGCATCGTCCTTCTCCGAAACGCCCTTGCACCTCCGTGTAAGTGGGAACTTGCGCGGATAATCAAATGTCATCCCGGAGAGGATAATATTACCCGCGTCGTAACGATTAAGACTGCCAACTCAGAGTACAAACGGCCGATCGTCAAGTTGTGTTTCCTCCCCGTTGATATCCACGAAACTGAAGCCCTCGATGCGAAAAACGCGGACGAGACACAGCTCCAAAACAACTAATCGCTCCGTCACGGCGGGCGGTCATAAACTTTATACATAGGCTAAGACCAACGTAAAGTCTAATTCTCGAGCGAACGCATTTCGCAACGAGTTTCAGCGAAACCGTTTCGTTGTACCTCCCTCCTTTTGTAATCGGATACAAATATCCGAGGCGGGCGGTATGTTCAGGACTACAACGTTCAAAATTGCCGGTAATTGGGCGCGAGTTTACATATCGATCACGCGCCTCGATCGATAGCGCCGCGTTACGATTACAAACGTTCCTGCCGTTGTCCTTCGTCTTCTTGATCCAGACAGCGAACGATCAACACGTACATTGTATTCGCGCCTATCGCAGTCTTGTAACCGTCTCGCGCAAAACCTTCCGGATTCGACGCTTATCGCTACCGTGCCTATCACGGGATTATCGTCTCCGGAGTGAACGTCTGTTAATTACAAATAAAACAAAAGGGTTCTTTTCGTGACCGAACAAGTGAAATTCTTTAAATCCCGTATACCGCTGTATATCCTTGACAGGATAGTTCCGCTATCACAATCAACCTCGCTACACGAGAAAACAATCATACAATATTACACATAGACACACAGGATTCGAATCAAACCACACAAGTTCCAAAAACCTCATTAAATTCAGTTAATGTCCCTTCGGAAGTGTTGTTATCAACTGCATTGATTAAGATTGCAGATAATCAGGGAACATATCACACATGTCACGTACTATTAGATTCAGGATCGCAAACTCATGTTATTACGGAAAGGTTAGCGACAAAACTCGCTCTTTCTCGTAACAAAGTTAGCACACCAGTAATCGGAATCAATCAAGTAGTATCCACCATCGAAACATCAGTAAATACGACAATTCAGTCACGAATAAATGCCTTTTCAACGCGTTTAAATTTGTTGGTAGTGCCCCAAATCAGTGTATCAATACCCACGCGACCGATACGCACCGAAGAATTACAAATACCGTCAAACATATGGCTAGCAGACCCCAGTTGTTATAAAACAGCCGCAGTCGATGGGCTAATTGGAGCCGAAATATTCTATAAACTGCTCGCGGTCGAGCAATTCACTCTAGACAATACAGCGGTCACGTTGCAGAAGACCAGATTAGGATGGTTGACAACAGGGACTTTACCTAATTCTTTACCTGATTCATGAGCAAGTAGTAAAATTTTTGGAAGTCGAGGACGGTCCACAAATGTCACTATTATCACGGAAAGAGTCACAATGCGAAACCAACTATCAATCAACAACCACACGCGATCCACATTCAGGCAACTACACCGTACGACTTCCGTTCAAAGAAAATACCGCGAATCTAGGAGAATCGTATAATATTACATTAAAACGATTTCACAATTTAGAGCGATCACTTGACAGAAACAGTCAATTAAAATCCGAGTACATTGAATTTTTAAGAGAGTACATTAAATTAGGACACATTTCGGTAGTAGAGTCCCCGGTCAGAGAGGCAGGTTACTACCTGCCACTGGGGGCGCCCATATAAGGCAGTGCTTGGGAAGCTCCGCCCTTGGGCGCCCCCGATCACGGAGAGGATTGACCCGGAGTTTCTGGGGCGCATTGTTGACACCCTCTTCCCTCTCGCCGATGAGGGGGATGAGGGGGTGGAAAGCGTCCCACGTCTGGCCGACTTAGCCTGGTCGGACGAACTCCGGGTCTCTGAGTGGAAGCTGTCTGAGGCCATTCGGAGACTCCGGGAAGGGGGCAAAAAAGCCCCCGGCATTGATGGAGTCCCCGGCCGTATAATGGCCTCTGCCTTGGCGGTCCTCGGCCCGGCCTACAGGCGCGTAATGGATGCGCACCTGAGCCGGGGTACCTTCCCCATAGAATGGAAAACAGCGTGTCTGGTTCTCCTCCGCAAGGAGGGTAAGCCCGCAGAGTCTCCCTCTGTTTATCGGCCGGTGTGTTTGCACGAGGCGGGCAAGCTGTTCGAAAGAATAGTAGCTGCCCGCTTCCTCGAGCACCTGTCGCGGGGTGGTCCCGACCTCAGCGACAGCCAGTTTGGTTTCCGGAGGGAGCGCTCCACGCTAGATGCGCTGGAGCGCCTGCGTCTCCTCCGGGAGTCGGCTGTCGCTCGGAGCAGGGTGTTGATTGCTGTGTCGTTGGACATCAGCAACGCCTTCAACGCCCTGCCCTGGAAGGAGATAGAGGGGGCATTGGTATATTTCAATTTCCCCCTCTATCTCCGGGAAGTCATTCGGGACTACAGTGATGGTGTACATCAGAGGGAGACGTAGCGCGGGGTTCCACAGGGGTCGGTTTTTGGACCACTCCTGTGGAACCTAGGGTATGATGCGGTACTGCGGATAGCCCTTCCCCCTGCCACGGGTGTCATCTACTATGCAGATGACACCCTGGTATTTGCAGAGGGGGAGGACTGGAGAGGAACCAGACACCTCGTGGAGTCCGCCCTGGATGAGAAATGGGCCTGACCGTTGCCGCCGCGAAGACCAAAGCAATATGGTTGTATGGACCGCTTCGGTGGCGGCGGCCTCCATTCGGTCAGGACCTGCGGATCCGTGTCGCTGAGGCAACTGTCGACATTGGGCCCAGTATGAAATACTTGGGCCTAACTGTTGACAGCCGCTGGCGCTTTGACAGGCATTTCGATCTCCTAGCCCCCCGATTGGAGAAGACAGTGGCCGCATTAGGGCGGCTGCTGCCCAATGGCGGGGGGCCTCAGACGAGAGTGCGCCGCCTGTATACGGGGGTGGTGCGGTCTATTGCCCTATATGGGGCCCCCGTGTGGTTCCGGTCGCTCGAGGCCAGCCGGCATAGCCTAGTTCTCCTTGAGAGAGTGCGGCGTCGGCTGGCACTCCGGATGATACGAGGGTACCGCACCATCTCCGGTGAGGTGGCGGGACTCCTGGCCGGGATTTCTCCCTTCCATTTGGAGGTGGAGGAGTGGGCGTCGAATTACGACGTCGCCTGCTCCTTCCGCCGTCCATCAGGGGGGGAACTCTCGGCCGGGTAGATGGAGGAGGTCGGTGCTGCAAGGCGCCAAGCCCGCATGAACACCTTGGCGCGGTGGAGGCAGTTGCTTGCCTCTTCGCCGCTCCCGGTGATTCGGGCACTCCTGCCCATCTTTGTAAGATGGTGCGGAGGTCGGTTCTTTTTGACCTTCCTCCTCACGCAGGTGCTCACCGGGCACGGCGCGGCATACCATAGAGGAATGCCCTGCGTGGGCAGGGCCGCGCCGTGTCCTGAGAGCTGCAGTGGGGGGGGGGGGGGGTGGGACCTTTCGCTGGCGGTCATGTTCGACCACCTGATCGCCAGCGAGAGGTCGTGGAAGGCGGTGGTCTCGCGCCGAAGAGCCCCTCCTGTATGGCGCAGAAGGGGCGCAATTGTGGACAGGAGGGTGCGGAGGTCGTCCTCGCGCCAACTTGTGCCCCCACGAGGGTGGGCGGCGATGGGGTCGCCACGGGGGATTCCCCTCGACGAGGTAGCGCCCCCTCCTTGGAGGGGGAAATAGAAGAGAGGGGTTCGTCGCGGGGTGTCCCCTCGCGGCGTCTGTTTCCCGGAAGGCGGGCGGAGAGGGGGGGATCGGGGGTGAGCTGACCCTGGTTCCCCCGGGGGGGAAGTTAGTTCCCCCCCGGGATGGGTCGACATCCTCGAGGTACTGTCCGTCCACCACAAGAAGTCCCTCGAGACGGCTGAGGGGTCCGGGGGGATCTCTCGCTTGCTCCACCCCTCCCCACTATTTCCACTCCCGTATTCACGACCTCCAAGATCCTGACGTCACACGCTACACAGTAGTAGGACTTGTTTATTTTCGAGATACAAGTTTCCTGACCTATCGTCGATATTTAACGTTTAAGTGGACTTCAAAATGTACTTCAAAAATGCATTAATTCATTTAAATTACATTTAATGTTATATTTATATTTAATGTAACACATAATTCACGATTGACACGTCTTTCAATAAGTTACAACAAAAATTAGATAAAATTCATATAACTTCTACAAATGTTATAAATTGATCGAAATTGCTAAAGCAGTCTGTTTGATCAGTATTTTTTTTTTTTTTTTTATATATTATTTTATGTCGCTTTGTGAATTCCTATGCAGGAATTATTTCGCGATGGGACCTACAGTTTTTATGAGGTGGGTTCCGAACCACCTTGGGCAACACATATTACAGAGCACATGGAGTATTTCCAGAGGTGCCGGCGTCGGGGATCGAACTCGCGACCAGGATTGCCATATGCAGCCGCTGCCAGGCCCCTTACCTCTCCGTCCCTCGCCTCGATGCTGCGTAAAGCCTGCCTTCGCTTCCCCCACTCTTACCACTACGGCTGCCGCGTGCCGCGTGGAGCATGCTACCGAGTGTCGCAGAAATAACCGTACGCTTATACAAGCTGATTTGCTTCGGTAAGGTAGACTATACTGCAATAACCAAATAAATTTATTCGTGTACTGTTAAATAAACACAAATTAAGGTTTGAAAAATGCATATATTTGCGACCTGCTAAATACCATCATCGCTTTCGCTGGTACATTCGCTTTCGCTTTGTATAATATTTGCAAATTCTTGCGGTATACTTTCTTTTTTGTACATACCGCTATTAAAATTTTGTACAAAATCGTCGCTTATAATATAATTGTTACATTGCTTATTAGTATTTCTAAATTCTAACTTAATTCTACCGAGAGCAGCAACCATTTGTGGCTGCAGTCGATTGCGATCTGGCGTTTTCATTTCATTTACAATGGAAAAAAATCGTTCAATTTCAGCGTTTGAATGAGATAATGATAAACATGCTAGTGCCAAATTTGAAATATTTTTAAATGGCTTTTCACCGTCAGGCTCGCACATGTTATTAATTTCGTCCCAAAATTTAACGATTTCTAATTTTAATAAACGGTCTCTCAAATCGTCCTCAAGAACGGTTAAAAACCCTAGGGCGTGCCATTCATCGATACAGGATGTTTTATCAAATTTGGATTCAAATTTATTTAAAATATGAACTAGTTGTCCTGTATGTTTGTTAATATCTAATGCAATAGATGGCTCTAAAAATTCCAGAGCCTTTATGAAATTATTACTAAATGGCAATCTCTTTATAGCCCCTTTATATGTCTGTTGATAAAACCGTTACAGACGTTTGGTGTGAAAGTTTGAACTGTGCAGTGTAGCAAGGGTCGAAGTTTTAGAGTGCCGTTTGCAGTATTTTATACTACATGTTATGTCGCGAAGGCAGATTTTTTCCTAATTGTATAGGAAATTGTATAGGAAATACCGCTATCCTTGAAGGGATATTACCAGCGCTAATTTCGACGGACCTCGGATTAGTCTCGGAGTCAGGCCTGGCAAGTTTTTATTAGGGTACGTTTTGGGAAAACGTGCTTTTGCAGACTTTCTGGTTCTTAGCTTCACGGCCATTGTCTTGAAAACATTCACGTGCGCATCAGCTGTTGGCGACTCCGAGCGCGAGGGACCCTTGGGCCCAGTATTTTTACGATGTTACCTCTTCGGGTCATCGCCGACTCCACCAGAGGTATCAGGTCGGAAAAGCAACCTCCCACTTACTTTTCCGGATTTTAAGCCATTGGCTAAAAATGTTTACGCCCACGAAGGGTGTTTGCATAAATAGGCTAAGGACATTGCGATCGATGTCTGTCTTCTAAAAGTTTTTGAACGAATCGCATCACGTCTTGTCATTATAGCGTATATTTTAAGTTTGTATTCATAGTTTCCGTTTTTTCTTTGTTTCCTCTTTGTTATTTTTGTTATTTCGTTTTTATTAAATTTGCAAGGTGATTGTTATTGTGTTCATAAACTGACTGTCATTAGATCATTATAGTTCAAATATGTAATATAAATGATTATAAGTAGACTGCGGATGTTTACGCAAATGCATATTTTTGGGAATTGAAAGAAAGGAAAGGAGCTGAAATAGAAATTTCTTGAATACTTCAAATACTATAATGACTAGTTTAGTTTAAATATTTTCTATATTTTTACATGTTATGGAGATTCTGCAGCTTTTTGTACATTTAAATTCCTCATCAATGTATAAGCATCCGCAGTTTAATTATAAGCTATTTTTTTTAAATTGTGTACTTACATACAGGGTGTTAGAAAAGTCTGACAACGGTCGAATATCTCAAAAAAAAAGCATTTTAGAGAAAAATGGTTCAGACATTTATTTATGGTTTCGCAAGAGCTATTAGGTGGTGCCATTGGTTTGACCTTCAAGAGTCATTTGAAGGTCACGTGAAGGTCACCCCAATTTTTTTAAATGGCACCCCCTATTTTTTATTACATATTCTTGTAGCTGATCTCAAGAGCTTTCCAAAACACTATAATAAAATGTTTTTTCATTAATTATTTTTCGAGTTATAAGGCTTCAAAGGTACAATACCGCCGGCATTAGCGTTAACCGAGATGTACCACGTGGAGGTTGCACGGTCGGATTTACATCTCTTGTGTGTGCGTGTGTAAACGGGTTTTTACTCATTTTACTCAATTAAATGTTCGAATTGTCTTCCGTCTGCTGCTTTTTATGGGCGTATGTTAAAAACAATGTATACGTAACGAAACCTGCTAATTTGGCAGACCTTAGACCACCAGAAATGAAACTGTTCCGGAATCAAAGTACCCGGGCGAGCATGCGGCTTGGTCCGATTCGACTAATCGCGACGCGTAACCAAGTCACGCATGCGTGTCGCCCAGCTGACGTAATCGTAACGGCGAACGACCAATAACCGATGATCTATCGATCATCGCCTCGATTACAGGTTAAAACGTTCTGTTCTTTGTCTACCACGTACAAGTATAGTTCGATCGCCGTAACGGTTCCTCTCGCTCTCGCTCAACGGGCCTTGTATAAATTCCCGAAATCTTTGTCGTTCGACGGAATATATCGCGCGTGCAGTTTCACGCCCGCTTTTTCCATACGTGCTCTAATCGCGACGCTATCGCGCTAATAAAGTGGAGTTCGACCGTTAAACCGAAGACGACCATCGAGAGCCTTTTTATTCGGCACCCATTCACTCCGATCCTTTTCAGGATAGAACGGCTATCCTTTGGGTGGTCAAGTTTCACCTAACTTGACTCGGCCCGGCGACAATTCGCCTACTAAACAGAAACGAAACGTTTTAAATGAATTTTATCAACGATTAGGTCATTGTCAAGCAGCAGACGGAAGACAATTTGAACATTTAATTAAGTAAACACCCGTTTACACACGCACACACAAGAGATGTAAATCCGATCGTGCAATCTCCACGTGGTACATCTCGGTTAACGCTAATGCCGGCGGTATTGTGCCTTTGAAGCCTTATAACTCGAAAAATAATTAATGAAAAAACATTTTATTATAGTGTTTTGGAAAGCTCTTGAGATCAGCTACAAGAATATGTAATAAAAAATAGGGGGTGCCATTTAAAAAAATTGAGATGACCTTCACGTGACCTTCAAATGACTCTTCAAGGTCAAACCAATGGCACCACCTAATAGCTCTTGCGAAACCATAAATACATGTCTGAACCATTTTTCTCTAAAATGCTTTTTTTTTTAGATATTCGACCGTTGCCAGACTTTTCTAACACCCTGTATATGTATTATGCTTATTGTGTGTAACGTATAAAATACTATTTTATAAATAGGTAATATCATGGCTGAATCTGCGAAAAGGCCTACTCCTAGTGTTTCCAGCGAGGCTATGAATATATCTACTGAAGGTAATATATTTGTTTATTTAATATTTTTGCACTTTGAATTTAGAGAAGAAAAACATTTTTTGTGTAATATTCATTCTAGAACTATGATGTAAATATCTATATCTTATTTCTGTGGTGTCGCATTTGTGTGTCCGTTTTTTTATAAATCGTTTAGTAATTTAAATTTTTAAACTTCTATACAGAAACTGATACCACCGATAGTTATACGGACGACATGCAACCACCAGCTCCTAAAAAGATGACGCGTACAACGAAGTTCGTCGATTCGTGGCTGAAGGATCCTTCTTTTATTCCATGGTTGGCGAAATCCGAAGGAAATCCGTACAAGGCGAAGTGTCTTGCATGCAACACAACGATATCAGTTGGTAGAAGTCACCTTATACGACATAGCTATGGGAAAACTCATCTCGAGCATATGGCTGTAGCTGGAATGAAAGAAGGAGAAACCATTTCGAAGTCGGACGACAACGACAGTGACATCAATTTAGTTAAGAAAGCCGAATTAAGATACGTATTAGATATAGTGCATCATAGCAGGAGTTTTAACTCTTACGAACATTACGTTCCAATGGTTCATGCAGCACATCCCGATTGTAATTGTATTAGCCTTAATAGAATGCAATTAAAGAGATCGAAAATTGCAGCCATTATCAAAAACGTCCTCAGCAAAACGATTGTTGAAAGGACAATAAGAATATTCAAACAGAAAATGTTTACTATTCTTATAGACGAAAGTACAGACGTAACTAGTACAAAAGCATTATGCGTTTTGGTGCGGTACGTGCATGAAGGTAATATACAAACGTACTTGTTAGACTATGTGAAAGTGAAGGATGCATCAGCAGAAAGTTTGTACAGTTATTTAAAATATTCGCTGGAAAAATATAAATTGAGTAGTAAAAATATTATTGGGATTTCAACCGATAATGCAAGTGTCATGTTGGGGAAAAAGAAATCGGTAGTTGCATTGCTGTTAAAGGAAAATTCAAACATAGCAGTTTTTCCATGCATTTACCACAACATGCATCTCCTTGCCTCCGACGCATGCAAGTGTCTTCCACGACATTTGGAAAAATTATTATACAAACTTTAAACGTATCTTTCCAGAAGTCCGAAGAGGCAGGGAGAATTAGAAAAGATACAGATAGAGATGCATCTAGCTAAGCATAAAATTGTAAAGAGTTGACACAGAAATACAGAAATGACACGGAATTGACACGACGTGATATTTCGTCGATCGCTCGTAGAAGACTGTTTTTATTTTAACAAAATCACAACGTGTAGAACATTCATTTGCACACTCACATTCAGTCACATGACATGCATACTTATATTATTCTTACAATTCGGCCGTCCTGACGACAAATCGTCCCGATTTATTGGAATATGTATAACAAATATATCGGATGGCGCAACACGAAAAATATAATACCTGCGGACTGTCGATTTACAGTTTACAACTTTTACAGCTATTTACAGTTTACAACCTTACACCATGTATCCCGAATTTCCCGCACCACCTTGATGGCCACCTTGATGGCCACCTCGGCCATCCTGATGACAAATCGTCTCGATTTATCGAAATCCTGTGTCTTAAAGATACTCGCTAATTACACTTGATGTAAAATAGAACAATTCTAAACATGAACATAACGCATATAACTGAAAATATAATGTTAATTATTTTAAAGTAGAACAATTCCGAACATAAAAATAACGTACAAAGTGGAAATTTAATGTGATGGTCGCCACGGTCGCATGTTAGCGGCTTCCCATGTCCCATGATATGGCATTTGTGATAACTGGAAGCCCTCTACTTCTTTGATTATATATCGATCGTTTCGCAATACGCGATCGATCTCGTACGGTCCTTTGAATCGCGGAATCATTTTTAATGATACTCCTGGAGTGGAGTCGTAATTCCTGATAAGTACCTTATCTCCAACCCTATATTTATTTGGGGCCTTATGTTTTTTATCGAAAGTGCGTTTTTGCGACTCCTGATTTTTTCGAATCTGTTCACTAGCTTCTTTTCGGAGCCTGTTCAAATCTCGGGAAATAATACTAATCTTTCCACTGATTTCCAAGATATCGCGCAACCCATCTACGACCTCACCACGCTGTTGCATACCAAATAGCAACACACTGGGACTCTTGTCGGTAGACTTACAAACAGTATTATTGCACGCAAATTCAACATCTCGTAATACATTGTGCCATACCACACCACGCTCACTCATTAATTTAGCGATCATCGGCAAAATTGTGCGGTTATATCTTTCTACCTGCCCGTTCGCCTGAGGGGAAGCGGTCGCAATTACAACGTGTCTTATATTATATTCTTTTATGAACTCTTCGAATTCTCGGGATGTAAAACAACTTCCTCTGTCCGAAACGATACGCAGTGGTCGACTATAATGCTCGAAATACGACTTAAGACATTTTATAAGGTCGGTGGTATTTGTTGTTTTAGTGGGATATATCTTTATATATTTGGTAAACGCGTCGATTATAACAAATATATAATTGTAACGCGATTTGTGCGATCTCGAAACAGGAGCTAAATGATCGACATGCAACGTATCAAAGGGTGTATCCCCTTTCGGTATACAGTATAAGGTACCTTCTAACTTTCCGTAGTTCGGCGTATATGCGATACATTTCAAACAGCCGCGAATGTGTTTCTCGATTTTGGATTTCATATTTGGGAACCAATAACTATCTGTAATGTTTCGAAGTGTTTTCTCAATTCCGACGTGTCCCATCTCGTTGTGATATTTATACATAATGCTCGATTCTAAAATACTCGGTACGTAAAACAAAATTTTATCCTGATGCTTTCGATACACCAGACCGTTCCTCATTTCGTACAATTTACTTTCCGAGGTTTCTAGCTCCGTACGGATTTTCTCGATTTCTTTATCGTCGTCTTGGCATAGCGCTAAGTTTCTATCGAATGAATTGTCTTCAATCACCAAAATCTGACGACTTAAGGAGTCTACGTGGAGCATACGCGAGCCGGCCCTATGTTCTAGCACATAGTCGTAATTTTGCATTTCAAGCACCCATCGTGCTATTCGAGGATTGGTTTCTTTTTTATTTAACGTTAGACTAAGGGCTTGACAGTCTGTAAGTATCTTAAATTTTATTCCTAGTAAATACGTTCGGAAACGGCGGAGGGCAGAAACGATTGCTAGAGTCTCTAACTCGCAACTGTGATAGCGCGATTCAATCTCGGTCGTTCGTTTAGAAAAATAAAAGACTGGATGTAGCTTTTTATCGGTTTTCCTTTGTAATAGGATAGCACCGAACCCCGACGCGCTCGCATCACAATGCAACTCGGTCTCGTCTCGAGGAGAATAAATACTTAATATCGGCGCGCTTAATAATCGAGTCTTAAGCGTCTCAAACGCTTGTGTTTCTTTCTCGCCTAATTGAAACTTCGTATCTTTCCTCGTCAAATCGTACAAGGGCTTCGCAAGGATGGAAAAGCCTTCAACGAATTTCCGAAAATATGAACACAGACCCAAAAATCCTTGTACCTCTCGAATGTTTCGTGGTAGAGGGAATTTTTTTACTGCCTCGAGGCCTTGTTCCGTTGGCCTGATTCCCTCACTTGTTACCGTGTAACCCAAATAATCTAGTTTGGTTTGAAGAAATCTGCATTTATCTAAGCGTAAATTCAAAAGATTTGCTGTGAGTAATTTAAATACTTTCCCTAAGATTTCAAAATGCTTTTCTATAGTCTCTGTCGCGATCAGGAAATCGTCGAGATAAACAGATATTTCTCCTTCGTTGATTAGGTCTTTAAAGATCTCAGTGACGTAGCGTTGAAATTTAAGAGGTGCGCCTTTTAACCCGAATGGCATCCTGGTGTATTCGTATTGTCCGAAAGGCGTTACGAAAGATGTAAATTTAACTGAGGTTTCGTCCATCTTAATATGGAAAAATCCATCTTTTAAATCGAGCGTCGTGAAATACTTTTTCCCCTCGAGTAAATCTAATTGGTCTTCGATCAATGGCAATGGAAAATTATCGCGGAGCGTGATTTTATTCAATGTGCGGAAGTCTACGCACATTCTAATTTCTCCGTTCTTCTTCTTCGTTAGAACGATAGGAGACGCGTACTCGGACATGCTCTCCCTAATTATCCCTCTTTCTAATAGTCCGTCGAGGATACAACGCAATTTATTTTTCTCATCATATGATAATCTACGAGGTGAAAATGAAAAAGGTTTGTCACTCGTAATTGTTAATTTCATCGTGTTTTCTACGTTTGGTTTTGCTGGTCTCTGTACGTTAATGTACGTTTTATTAAACAATTCCCGAAGTCGTGTCTTTATTTCGGTCGAAAGGTTTTCGTCGAAACGCATGTCGTCGGCACTAATACCCGTGTTATCCTGATCTACCTCAATGTTCATAATGTCAGTTATATCGTTGTGTTCCACCGTTTCTTCTCTACTCAACGATAATTTGGCAATTTTCATGAAATCGCGTCCTAAAATTAATGGGTTTTTCATTGTTTCATCCGGTACAATTCTTAACGTAACATAATATTTTTCTGCATCATAAATAATTGTGGCTTGGGTCTTTCCTAATACATTTAAGTCGCTACCGTTAATTCCATGAAATCTATCTGAATCACGATCAGTTGTAAAACACGCTCTCGGAATGCAACTCTCTTTAATAAAACAAATCGGGCTCCCCGAATCAATAAGTGCGTTTAGTTTTGTACTGACACTACCGATTTTGCTACTTATCTGTACTTCTACCGCTCGCCGAAAGTCATCGTCTTCTTTTCGTCTGTGTGCGATACAATTGACGTCGACGTCGCCCTTCGTTGTCTGTTTGTTGCATTGACTCGCTCGATGACCCATCTGTCCGCATGTGAAACAGGATCCCCTCTCTCTTGCTGGCCTCATACAATTAGCTGAGAAGTGACCTGGCTCGTTACAGTTGAAACATCTTCGCTCGGTGTTCGTTGATTCTCGTCCCCATCTTCGCTCGGTGTTCGTTGATTCTCGTCCCTCCGTCGGGGGTGATCTTCGCGATCCGACTGCCAAAGGGTCTGTTAAAGGTATACTGGATCTATCGGACGGTGTGATTTTTCTCGAGAGCGAAATTCCCTCGGATAGTCGCGGTCGTCCAGGTGGTAATTTAACGTTCGTGAAAGCCGTCAGTATTTCGTCCACGGACTCGTAACATTGCACCTTAGCTTGTATTTGCAACTCCCTATTTGGTATACCGTCGACGATGTAGCTAAGTAATTCTGTTCCCGAAACTGGTACTCGGTTTGCAAGGATTGTCTTGTCGTGTACGTAATCGGCAAAAGATTCTTCCACTACCCACTTCCTGGCTTCGAGCTCGCGTCTCAAACATAAAAGATCGAGTTGTTGCCCGTACAATCTCTTCAACTCCTTCAAAAGCTCATCGGTGCCTAATTCTACGCAGTCGATTCTCGAGTGATACCATTTCAATGCACGACCCGTCAACCTGCTACAGACTAGAGCTTTCGCTTGGTGGTTGTCCAACTCGTACGTCGACAGGAGTCCTCTCACCTGTTTCTCCCAACGGTCGAAGTCCTTGCTGTTTCCACCAAACTCACCCACTATGTCTTTCAACTCTTGCCATTTTTTCACTCTCGTCCGTCCCGTGCTTGTTTCCGAGTTTGGCGTCGTCCGTAATAACGCCAATTCTCTCCTAAGCAATTCGTTCTCTCGTGCAACAATATCTCGTTCTCTCCTCATAACATCTAATTCGCGTACAGTAATCTCATCTACCAGCTCGCTCGTCCCGGGAACCGATTCCGTGCAGCCGTTATCCGTCATAGCTAATTCTTCCAGTGTGGCACCAGCACTCAACAAACGTTTTATCAGTTCGGCCTTCGTACCGGTCGATTGCAAATTCTTGGCTTTCAGCTTCTCTTTTAGTTCCGGTACCGTAAGAGAACAACTCATTTTAAAACGATACGGTATGAAATTTTACACAAACGTCGCGTAACTTCGCGTAACTTCGCATAAAACCGTTTGAAATTGAAATTACTAAATAGCTGTCTTTATCCCACTTCTGAAAATTGTAAAGAGTTGACACAGAAATACAGAAATGACACGGAATTGACACGACGTGATATTTCGTCGATCGCTCGTAGAAGACTGTTTTTATTTTAACAAAATCACAACGTGTAGAACATTCATTTGACAAAACATTAACACAACGTAAATCAATAAAAATATATATAACATATAAATCAATAAAAACATATATAACAGTTAAACATACATGCACACTCACATTCAGTCACATGACATGCATACTTATATTATTCTTACAGAATGATTCAACCATCCAGAACCAGGTAGTTGGCATTATACGAATGTGTACATAGGATATTAGAGCAATGGGCTGCATTAGTTAAATTTTTTGAAATAGAAGTAAATGGTAGATCAGACAGTGAAACGGAATCTAGCATGTCACAATCACAATCTGAATCAGGAATATCAGATAATTCGGATGTGGTACAGTTAAAAAAGTCATCGTTAGATATAGTCAGTGCGTTACGTTGTTTATACACAAAAGCGTACCTAGAATTCGTCGATTTTACTTTAAGTATAATAACCAAATTCAATAAAATTTTCCAAACGTCTGATCTTTTAGTCCATAATCTTTTAGAATATTGTAACAAGTTTTTAAAAGCAATAGGTTCTAATTTTATAAGCTACGAGGTCATTGCAGGAGCACCGAACCTACACGAAATCGATCCCTTTGAAACAGAAAATTTATTGCCTCTCGAAGCAATGCATATTGGAGGAAAGGCAAAAAGTACTATTCACGAAATTAAACAAGCAACAGATAGTTACTACGAAGAAAAAATCACGACATTTCTTCGAAATTGCCAAAAATTTTATCAACAGGCATATAAAGGGGCTATAAAGAGATTGCCATTTAGTAACAATTGCATAAAGGCTCTGGAATTTTTAGAGTCATCTATTGCATTAGACATTAACAAACATACAGGACAACTAGTTCATATTTTAAATAAATTTGAAAACAAATTTGATAAAACATCCTGTATCGATGAATGGCATGCCCTAGGGTTTTTAACCGTTCGTGAGGACGATTTGAGAGACCGTTTATTAAAATTAGAAATCGTTAAATTTTGGGACGAAATTAATAACATGTGCGAGCCTGACGGTGAAAAGCCATTTAAAAATATTTCAAATTTGGCACTAGCATGTTCATCATTATCGCATTCAAACGCTGAAATTGAACGATTTTTTTCCATTGTAAATGAAATGAAAACGCCAGATCGCAATCGACTGCAGCCACAAATGGTTGCTGCTCTCGGTAGAATTAAGTTAGAATTTAGAAATACTAATAAACAATGTAACAATTATATTATAAGCGACGATTTTGTACAAAATTTTAATAGCGGTATGTACAAAAAAGAAAGTATACCGCAAGAATTTGCGAATATTATACAAAGCGAAAGCGAATGTACCAGCGAAAGCGATGATGGTATTTAGCAGGTCGCAAATATATGCATTTTTCAAAACTTAATTTGTGTTTATTTAACAATACACGAATAAATTTATTTGGTTATTGCAGTATAGTCTACCTTACCGAAGCAAATCAGCTTGTATAAGCGTACGGTTATTTCTGCGACACTCGGTAGCATGCTCCACGCGGCACGCGGCAGCCGTAGTGGTAAGAGTGGGGGAAGCGAAGGCAGGCTTTACGCAGCATCGAGGCGAGGGACGGAGAGGTAAGGGGCCTGGCAGCGGCTGCATATGGCAACCCTGCTCGCGACCACGGAGTCCGTAGGCGCGCGCTCTACCCACTGAGCCATTTGATCAGTATTGGAGCGGTTTTTGTATCTGTACCTACCGCGAAAATTAAACTTTAATTACCATTAAAAATAGGATGAATCTGCAGAACAGCTACAATCTATCTATTTTTTACTCTTCCGCATGATAGAAATGTGTTAAACGAATGATCGTTACTTATTCATTTTCAAGAAATTAATAATTTTGGTACGATGGAACATATACATATTGGACAAAATTGAAAGCTGTAGTTCGAAAATATTTCTCATTTGTTCTGATCTATAGCATTAATTAAAAATTTTAACTGACAACGAGTTAGAAGTTCCTAATACAGAATATACGTGAAATCACGTTCCTCTTGCTCGGCGCGAGGATGTTTAACATCGTAGGATACATTTGATTCTGTTCTGACGCTACTGGATCGCTCAGTTCGCATTATCTCACTCGGTTTGGAAGAGTCTAGTCACTCTCTTCGTCACACGATCCGATTAGTGTGTGTGAGCGCTGTAGCCAATAGCTCGCTAGAACCGATAATGCGTGTGACGCGACTCGATCCCCTGCCGCTCAGACCAATCGGACGGTTTGTTGTCCCTTTGATGTGAAACTCCTACCAAGAGACTTCTTGTGGTGGACGGACAGTAACTCGGTGCGGGGGATGTCGGCCCGTCACCCTTGACGAGCAACGAGCTCTGGGGGGGGGGGGGGTCGTTGGATGGGTGGGGTGGGGAGGGTCGGAGTTGCCGGATCGCGCCTTCGACGACCCTCTCTTACCGGTGTCGGCGTCTTCTTGCCCTGGCCGGGACGGGGACCTTCGGGTCACCCGGACCGGGCGGGGCACGGAGACGCCGGGGGCCGTGGGTGGAACGAGCGGGGGCTCGAGAAGCCCATTTCGACGGCCCCAAAGATGGGGACACCGGGCTGGTCCCTCCGCTCGGGGTCTTATAGTGCAGGTATTGGGGGAGGCTAAAATCTCCCCCCGGATTGTATGATAGCTGGGAAGTGCCCTGTTGATTCCTCGCGTGATCCAGGCACTTCCCATTTAGCTTAGGCGGGTGTGGGGTTTTAGTGGGTAGTCTTCGGGGAAGGGCGCGCCTTCGGCGCCCCCCTCCCCGATGGTAGTCCCACATGACCCCGGCTCCCCTCCCCCGGGGGCCGGGGTATGTATAATGCATTTCCCCACATTAAAAAAAAAAAAAAGTTTACTACCTGCCACACCACGGGGTAATAAAAGACAATAACATAACAACGAAACTTCGCCTCGTATTCGATGCCCCCTGTAAAACATCAACAGGTATATCTTTAAACAAAGTACTCATCGTAGGTCCCACTATTCAAGTCGATCTATTTTCATTATTAATCCGATTCAGATCACACATCTATGTATTAACAGCGGACATTGCAAAGATGTACCAGCAAATACAAGTACATCCAGACGATCGCAATTTTTAGAAGATTCTGTAACGGGAATTGGCAGAGCAACCAATAAAAACGTATAGATTAAACACCTTTACATACGGGACATCACGTGCGCCGTTTTTAGCAATACGCACATTACATCAATTAGCTAAAGACGAAACATTGACTCAGTAACGATCACGCTTGACGCGAGTCAACTCCCCTCTTGAAGACCGTACGCGAGCAAGCGCAAACACGGTAGTTCCCGCGGCGACCGCTAGGAGGCGAAACCTGCAAGTGAAAGTTAACTGGGACAGTATGTATACGGCCGGCCGAACACCGAAATAGGGGTTCGAGACTGAAAGCACAAGCACGAGTGGCAATACCACAGTCCAAGGCCCGTGTCTTACACAAGACCGGGAGACCTTCCTTGAGATACGCAAGTATCCGCAGGCCCCAGCTGCACACACAGCGGGGTTTCCTCGTCCGAGATCCGCAAGCGTCCGGAATACCACCGGCCCGAGTTGCACACGCAACCGGGAGTCCTCGTCGCTCAGCCGCGGAAACTGCGAGCAGTCGCCCTCCTAGCCCGCACGTCCACCGCCCACGATGGCAAGCACGCCCTTGTAAAGTAGAATAAGCCCTAAAATAATAAGCCGTATGATAATAACCCGCCGTCACCACCGAGTAGTTTATAAGCCGTATCCGCCGACTAGTTCGTAAGAAGCGCAAATCGAAACTAAACCGTTCGCGTCCGTTTCCGTATTCGCCGAACGCTAACATGTTACCATGGCCCCACTCTAATTCCACCCCCCAATACACCCTAAAAAGAGGGGTGAAGCCGACCGAGCGAGCGGGCAGGGTCCACCCGCCCAGACGGCCCACCCCCAATGGCGGCGGTGGGAGTAGTATAACTAACTAGTCCCACCACCGCCATCACGTCTGCGACCCCTCACCGGGAGCCGCCCGCCTCTAGGGGGACGGCCCACAGTGTTCAATTTCGGCCGAAACGCGGCCAAAATGCAAGCGAATGCTGTTTTTCAAAGTAACAGATATTGTTTATATGAGTTGTAATATCGTTAGTTAATAGTTCAAAGTATAAGAAACCATAAAAGTTAATGAAAAAAACCGATTACAACATTATGGAATCATAGTTGTATGTCGATTTTTATTCGTTCAAATGATTTGAAAGATAATGAGAACATATTGTACCTGTCTCGAATGTGTACGCTTGGGTGAGTTCTGTTTATTGAAAATGGGTACTTCTGTGATTAAATAATGAGATTATAACGTTAGTATGACATTCCTAACTCAGTATAAGAGCGTGCAGAGCTTAAACGTTACGATTTTGCGTAGAAAAGTCACATTGACCAACTATTAGTTTAATTTAAGAAGTGAGAAACACGTGATAACACGGCCATATTGCATGGAAGTTATTACTGAATATGTCTATATTAATATGCAAAAAGAAAATTTTGCCGAAGTTTACCCAAACAAAAGATACACGTGTTTTAAGTGTGAGAGACTTGTCCTGGATTTACTACTGTTCAAGTTGGCGCCAACACACGCCATCTTGAACTGACGTCACTTTGCGATCACGCCAAAGATCGTCGCGATCCTGCGTAGCGCTCAACCAATTAGCAGCGTGCGGAAATTGCGTAGACGCGCTAGCTCTCGCGCTATTGGTTGAGACTCTCTCTCGATCCTTCGAGAATACTCGCGAATATTCTCGAAGGATCGAGGCAATAAAAGTGAGAGAGAACGGCAGCCATGCCTCTTTCTGTAGTCTCTCTCGCACACGATCAGCTGTTGCACGCGCCTCCTAAAGTAATTTCCATAATCGTTCAGTATCATTTTCTCCGACATTCTTGTATTTAGTTATCATTTAGTTTATTGTAGATCATTGTATATTCAGTTATTATATAGTTTTTTATTGTTAAATCCGGATATTTGTTCCTTACATTACGTTCACTCATTCCAGTTCAAATTCATCCGTTACATCCATATCATACATTCATTCCTTCCACTCATTCCAATTAAAGTCAAATTCCTCGGTCGATCAAGACCGTTTCCGTAACAACTACACTAACGTTTGTATATGGCATAGATGCAATAAATCCAGTCAATAAGTATACTTAAAATATTATTTAATAATTCTACTAACAAGAGAGTATTCTTAATCTGATCACCAATGAAATGTATATGCTATTAATAAATTATTCATGTTTTTAATGTAAATGTAATATTATTAGATGCATCCTGTTACTGATTTGTGTTGTCGTTCGAGAATACAAAGTTTTAAACTTCGATTTATAAATAACGTTTGTATACGCACCAGAGACCTGTGGTTTTCTATCGATAAGATAAGATCGGCAGATATCGTGTGACACGGGTCCCGATTGCCTTTTTCGGTGCAGAGCAGATCATAGTCTCGAGAGTCGCGAGTCGCAGTCGCTAGTTGATCGTAGATCGTGTATCGTGTGAATATTTTATGTGTTATATTTTATAGTTATATGTTATAGTTTTTGTTGTGTTATATTGTTTTATATTAACATAATTTCGTTGATATTTATTTGGATAATTAATACACGTACAGGTGTTTCTTCGATATCTCTTATATCAAATTCTGCTTCAAACAAATAAACTATGAATATTAATGTTTGAATTTATTAATATCCTATCACTTGTTCTTCAATTGTCTTGTATTATATGATAATATGTTAAAATTTTAATACAGAATCCAAAACTTCATTATTTTATTAATGAAAATTAATAAACGGTTAAGTTAAACATTAATTTGGTATTAGATTCTTAATCAGCAGCACAAAAAACATTAGTATACCAAGTTTCGTGAAAATCAAACAACAATTTCATATTTTGGCCGCATTTCGGCCGAAATTGAACACTGTGCGGCCCCCAGGGGCCAATCACCTCGCGGAGAGGGGGTCGACCTCATCCCCCCTCCCCCCCACTCCGCCGCCTCCTTCTGCGAGATAACGTTCCCGCAGAAGGAGGCGACTGCATTCCACGACCTCACGCTGCGGGCCATGCCATCGACTATGGCCGGCAGTGAGATGTCCGCTCCCAACCAGGCTTGCCATATTGCCCGGGCAAAAGCGCCCCTTACCGCTGCGCCCCTCGCCTAGCTGTGCCGCTGAGCCCGTCTAGCTGTAAAAAGTGGGGCAAGGGGCGCTTTTGCCCGGGCAATATGGCAAGCCTGCTCCCAACACACTTCTCAGGACTCGGCGCACAGTCTGCAATATCGCCCGAAACGCGGAGAAAATGCAAGAGAGTGCTATTTTTCAAAGTAACAGATATTGTTTATATGAGTTGTAATATCGTTAGTTAATAGTTCAAAGTATAAGAAATCATAAAAGTTAATGAAAAAAACCGATTCCAACATTATGGAATCATAGTTGTATGTCGATTTTCATTAGTTCAAATGATTTGAAAGATAATGAGAACATATTGTACCTGTCTCGAATGTGTACGCTTGGATGAGTTCTGTTTATTGAAAATGGTACTTCTGTGATTAAATAATGAGATTATAACGTTAGTATGATATTCCTGATTCAGTACAAGAGCGTGCAGAGCTTAAACATGACGATTTTGCGTAGAAAAATCACATTGACAAACTCTTAGTTTCATTTAATAAGTGAGAAACACGAGATAACACGGCGGTTTTGCATGGAATTATTACTGAATATGTATATAATAATATGCAAAAAGAAAATTTTGCCGAAGTTTACCCAAACAAAAGATACTCGTGTTTTAACTGTGAGAGACTTGTCCTGCATTTATTACACTAATGTCTGTATATGGCATAGATGCAATAAATCCAGTCAATCAGTGTACTTAAAATATTATTTAAAAATTAACTAACAACACAGTATTCTTAATCTGATTAGCAATGAAATGTATATGCTATTAATACATTATTCATGTTTGTTTTATCACGCCTTTCTGACTGACTGACGTTCAGAAAGGAGGGATATTTTGGAGAAATTGCGAGGAATGATTGAGAACTGAGTGGACTGTATTGAACTGGTTTGACTGGCTAAATGTAACGGACAGGTTTGAATTAAATTTTATGAAGGAGAATAAAAGGGTGAATATCTGAATTAACAATAACTTAACTATATTTAAACACTAAGATACAACTAAATTGAAAAAGCGATTAAGACAGAGAATGTGCTGGCTTGAATAAATTAGTTTGAATACTGTCTTGACTTTATCAGCTGATCGATTGCGAACGAAAAGAGAGCGAACAGCTGTTGTCGTTTGGTTTTATTGTCTCGATCCTTCAGGAACTTCGTCACGCGCCGGTGATTCCGGTTGAGCGTTCTGGAACTTTCCCGAAGGATCGAGACTCGGTGTGGCCAATTACGCGCGTGCAGTGCTGCCCGCGCGAGCCTCGCATGCACACGCCACGTGCGTATGGTTTTGAGGCACCGCATAGCAGCTGACGTCACGCGGCGACGAAGCAGCATGGCGCTCGAGCGCGCCAATCTCGAACAATGTTTGTAATGTACACCTAATATTATTAGATACATCCTGTTACTGATTTGTGTTGCCGTTCGACAATCCAAAGTTTTAAACTTCGATTTATAAATAACGTTTGTATAAGCAATAGAAACCTGTTTAAAATATGTTTTTCTAACGATAAGATAAGATCGGTAGATATCGTGTGACACGGGTCCTAATTGCCTTTTTCGGTCCAGAGAAGATCACAGTCGTGAGTCGCGGGTCGCAGTCGCTAGTCGATAACATGACATAAAGTAAGTAATATATTTTATATATGTTGTAATTATATAATGTATTTTATATATGTTATATACTGTATTTTTGTAAAAGATATTTATATACATAAAGGTGTTTCTTCGATATCTCTTATATCAAATGATATTAATTCTACATAGTTCTGCTTCAAACAAATAAACTACGAATATTACTGTTTGAATTTATTAATATCCAATCACTTGTTCTTCAATTGTCATGTATTATATGATAATATGTTAAAATTTTAATACAGAATCCAAAACTTCATTATTTTATTAATGAAAATTAATAAACGGTTAAGTTAAACATTAATCTGGTATTAGATTCTTAATCAGAAGCACAAAAAACCTTAATGTACTTGTTCGAGTTAAACCCGTCAGCTGATCGGTATCGCTGTACGGATCCGTCCTCGCAATGTACCGCGTCGAGCGTGTACGTGTTTAGACGATTGCCGAAATGATATTGTGACGAGGACTCGGTTGTCATCGCTGCTCGTCTCTCACTCCCCGCACACTTCGGGCGGACCGAGTAGTTCGAGGTGCGCGGTGGGGGAAACGAGCTGCGACGAATATACACGATAACGAGGAGCCTCTCGCTCTCTTTTCTCGGAATCTCCGTGACGAATCGATTCTATTGAAAACCAGTATTGTCTTCGCGCTTTCTCCGAAACTACAAGCCGATTCTTGTAGTTTCTTATAATACGATTTCCGTTGTATCGCGAGTGGTGGTGGACAGGAAAACCCCTGAATAAATGCTCTCCCACAAAACACAGCTATAATTGACATTTTACATTTCCGGGATAATCGAGTGATCCTAAATTCAAGCTTCCACATAACGGAAGCCAATAAAGATCCGAACAGTACCAAGTTTCGTGAAAATCAAACAACAATTTCATATTTTGGCCGCGTTTCGGGCGATATTGCACACTGTGCGGCACGGCCCCGACCACGCCGGACATTCTTCCAGCGTGTGCCGCGCCGAGTCCCGCTCCTACCCGCAGTGGTAGCACCGCGTCGTCGGTTCTTTTCCTATGCGACGCAGGTACTCTCCAAAGCACCCATGGCCAGAGAGCACCTGCGTCAGGCGGTAGGTAAGCCTCACCCGCTCCCTGCACCTCCCTGGGCAGGAGGGCCCGGACAATAGGCCGGCCCGAGTTGGCGGCAACGACCTGCCGCCGCCAGTGGACCAGCGTGTCAAACCGGGCGTGGTGCCTAAGCACTTCGGCCTCTTCTCCCCCCCCCCCGGGTCAAGATCCCCGCGGCGGATGGATCAGGCCGTCCTATAATGGGACGCCCACTACTCCGCCGCAATTTCAAGGGGAGCTATCCTCAGCGGAAATGGTGCGGTAACCCCATATGGTCCGCAAGGCCAGCCGGCGCTGCGCGCGATTAGTATTCGCTAGGCTGCGCCGGCTGGCCATTAACTGCTGTGACCATACGGGGGCTCCAGAAACGATTTTCGACCGCACCACCCCCGCATAGAGGCGACGCATCCTTCCATCGGGGCCCCCGATATTAGGCAGCAGCCGCCCAAAGGCAGCTGCCACCCTCTCTGCTCGGGGGGCCGCACGGTCGAAGTGCTGTTCAAAACACCAGCGGCTGTTGAGAGTCAGGCCGAGATACCCCATCTCGCCCTTCACCTCGACAGAGACATCACCTACCCGGATCCAGAGCTGGAGAGGCCGCCGGCCCCGAGGCAATGCGTGTAACCACATCGCCTCGGTCTAGCCGGCGGAAATCTCTAAACCCAGTCTCCGGATCCCACCGACGACGCAGCCCACCGCTGCTGTCGCCAGGCTTTGTCTCCACCCCCACGGCTCCCCCTCGACGACAACTAAAGTGTCATCCGCATAGCAGATGACGCTGATGCCAAGGGGGAGAGAGGTCCACAGCACCACGTCGTACGTATGGTCCCACAGGAGCGGTCCAAGGACCGATCGCTACGGGACCCCGCAACTCCTCCCTCCGAATCATACTGCATCGGCCCGGATACTCAAACCACCTGTCCCTCAGGTAGTCCCGAAACACAGCCCGGAGGTAGGGGGGCACCTGGAAATAGTCCAGCGCCACCACCACCTCACACCAGGGCAGGGTGTTGAAGGCGTTGGTGATATCGAGACTCACCGCCAACAACACCCCGCCCCTTGCGACAGCCTCGCTCCGGAGAGTGGCGAGACGACCGATCGCATCGATCGTCGAATGCCCCCTCCTGAACGCAAAATGGTTGTCACGAGGCGGTCAGCAATAATCTTCTCAAAGATCTTACCCGCCTCGCCGAGGAGACGAAAGGGCCGATACGCAGAGGGAGAAACCGCGGGCCTTCCAACCTTACGGAGGAGGAAAAACCTGGCGACCTTCCACGCTCGCGGTAAGGTGCCCCGGCCCAGACAGGTATCCAACACCTGCCTGAAAGCCAGAGCGAGGACGTCCAACACCAAGGCCAGTACGCGTCCGGGAACTTCGTCAGGTCCGGGGGCCTTAGGGCCACCGTCTCGGACGCGCTGGACAGCCTGAGAGAGCTCAAGCTCAGAGACCCCGAGTTCAGCGGTCCAGTCAGTGGACCGCACAGGGCGGGTCGGTCTCCCTCCCCCCCCCCCCCGAAGGGGGGAAGAGGGTGGACATGATCCGCCCCAGGAACTCGGGGTCCAACTGCTACGTAACAGGTGGCGGCTATGAGCGGAGCTTCCCAAGCACCGCCTTATAAGGGCGCCCCCAGGGATCTCTATTAAGGGTCCCCAGGAGCTCATCCCAGACCTTGGCCTTGGCAGCGGTTATCGCACGCTGGAGAGCCATTCTGGCCGTGCTGTACTCTCCGTACAGGACGGCCACCCTCGCCTCGTCGCCGCCCCTCCTCGAAAAGCGGCGACGACCGCGTGTGAACTGGCGTCGAACGCGGACACAGCTGTCCCAAATATCCGAAATCTCGCCCGACCACCAGTAAACTGACCCCTTCGGGGGGAGTCGACCAGTCCGGGGCATCGCCGCATCGCAAAGCGACTCTAAGATGCCCCGGAACCACGACACCCCCTCGTCAGCCCCGCGCACCTGACCACCGGCCAGGAGTAGGCGAGAGCACCGGCTCTCAAGACGTCCACGTCCAGTCGCTTCAGCGTCTATCTCTTGGACGCCGATCGGATGCTAGTTCCAGGGGGCCTGTCCGCTGCCGATTCGGCCGCCAGCATCATGGTGACGTGGAGGTGATCCGACAGGACTCTGTGGCCACCCTCCAAGCGGACACACGGCGCAAGGCTGCAGGGGTGGCCCAAGTCAAATCGACTATGGACCACCCATTCCACCGCACGCACGTGGGAACGGAGCCCCGATTGATTAACCGGAGCTCCATGCCCCCAGCCCAATCCTCAAGGGCCTCGCCTCGAGGGGTGGTCCTAGGGTTATCCCACAAGGTTGACTTCGCATTGAAGTCCCCCAGGACCAATACCGGACCGGATATGTAGGGGGCAATTGCGGCCCGTAACCGGTCTAAGAACCGGCCAGTGCCTCTACACGGGCGGACGACCAGCCCACCTGGACCTTTCCTGCGTCCGCCACTTGCGGGCGGCTGCGGCGGGACACTGCAACCACGCCGTGGCCAACCCGTTGGCCGGGAACTTGACGTCGCCGACCTTCACCGCCTCGAGTGAGCACTTTGTGGCTGCCACCACCGCCGCCTTCACCTCCTCGGAGGTGACACAACCGTCCAGGAACCTCAGGCGGTGTTCCGCCAACTTGACGGGCCTGGACACCCTCACCCCCGTTCCGCCAAGGACGGACGCCACACGGGCCGCCAGGGCATCAGCCCTAGCCGCCCCCTCAGGACCGGGATCTCCAGCAGGAGCCCCCCCCCCGGCCACCGCCCTCTTAACCCGAAGGTTGTCCACCCCATGCGCGCCGTGGTCGATGGCCCTTTTGACCATCAACATGGCGTCGGCTAGGGCGGTCGTACACCCCTCCGGGACGGTTAGCGAACTCGCCGCCGTCTTCGGGGGAGCCGCAACCTTCGGGGAGGGCCTGCCCTGCCCTCTCCCCTTGGAGACCCCTTTCGGGACCTTGACAGAAGAAGAGGGAAGCCGCAGCCTTAGCATTGGCCCTTCCCGCCGTCGCCTTGGCACGTCGACTCACGACCGTCGTCCAGGACTCTACCGGAGGGACGGCAGCGGGCTGCGTAGGGGCCGGGGCTGGCTGGGTTGCCGGCAGCGGCAATTGGGACAACAGTGCCCCTCCACACCCCCTCCTGCAGACCTCCATAAAGGCAGACTCGGCAAAGCGTGCCGCAACCTTAAGGTCACGGACGCTCGTGCTCTTCCTCTACCGCCCGGACTTTCTCCAGGAATTCCTGGAGAATTTCGCCGGTGCTCATGGCGCGAACTTCCTTCGCCATCTCGGCCACCAACAGGGTGAGGTCCATTTTTTTTTTTGTTTTGTTTTTATTGTGGGGAAATGCGTTACGCATACCCCGGCTTCCGGGGGGGGGGCCGAGATTATGTGGGACTACGCCTTCGGCGCTCCCCTCCCCGGTGGCTACCCACTAAAACCCCACACCCGTCTAAGCTAAATGGGAAGTGCCTGGATCACGCGAGGACTCAACAGGGCACTTACCAGCTATCATACAACCCGGGGGGAGATTTTAGCCTCCCCCATTACCTGCACTATAAGACACCGGGCGGGTCTCCCCGACTACCATGCCTGGGGCCGTCGCAATAGGCTTCCCGAGCCCCCGCTCGTTCCACCCACAGCCCACGGTGTCTCCGTGCCCCGCCGGGTCCGGGTGACCCGAAGGTCCCCTCCCCGGCCAGGGCAAGAAGACGCCGACACTGGTAAGGAAGAGTCGTCGAAGACGCGATCCGGTACGCCCCGAACCTCCCCACCCCACCTATCCCACGACCCCCCACAGCTCGTTGCTCGTTAAGGGGGACGACGCACTAACACCATCACCACTCACACATCGCTAGATCCGCATATACGTATACGCAAATGCAAGGGTTTACGGGTGCTCGAATTCACGCCTCAATATCGCAATGAGCAGTTCGCAAGCGGTCAATTGTGCTTCCTAAAAGTCCAATCTAGGACTATGCAGAGCCCAAATTGCCTATTTCTACGCTACCGTGCAGTTATTTGTAATATTCGGTAATTTCATGCCGTTCCACCGTGTGACGTCACAAGATGGCCGCCATTGACAGATTTTCTTAAATATCAAGAGATTTAGCGTTAGTATCGAAAAAACGCTCTGCATAGTCCTAGAAAAAAAAATTACAAAGACGGTGGTATGTATATTTAGTTGATTACTCGTTTGTTTAAACTCGAAAAACGAGCCCTCCTAAAACGGGATTTCAACCTCCTGAAACAGCATCTCGACCTTACGACATTTATCACTACGAGCGCCACAGTCTCTTTCCCAGCAAAACTGAACGTGACCAGAGACGAGAGGATAAACTAAGGTCGATAATGTAGGACAATAATACAGGTTTATACCTCGTGACAAGCAGTATGCTGCCGAATATTACAAATAACTTCACGACAACGTAAAAATATGCATTTTGGGCTCTGCACAGTCCTAGATTGGACTTTTAGGAAACATAATCGACCAGTTCTGAACTTGTCATTGCAATATTGTGACGTCAGTTTGGGCTCCCGTAAACCCTTGCATTTGTGTATACGCGACTCGCGAAACTGCGCTTGCTACGGACGCCTCATCACAAGCACTACGCTGCCGATTATTACAAATAACTCCTCGACAATGTTAAAAATATGAATTTTGGGCTCTGCTCCCCCCTAGATTGGACTTTCAAGAAGCATAAGCGACAAGTTCTGAACTTCGCATTGCAATATTGACACGTCAGTTTGGGTTCCCGTGAACCCTTGTATCTTTTGTATACGTATCACCTGACGTCACGTATTGAAAATTGTTTAGTTGTTTCTTTTTTATTTAGTATTTTTGCACATAAGTTAAAGCACCGATGTCTTTGGTTATAAATTTCTCTGTACATATTACTTTAAATATTCATGATATGAAAAATAAATGTCAAGAAATACAAGGAAATTTATAACCAAAAACATCGGTGATTTAAATTATCTACAAACATACTAAATAAGTTACAACTTAACAATTTTAAATATTATTTTAGGACAATAAAATATAAACAATCTATTAAAAAATTATTAGAAATATATATATTTATTACGATAATTATCAGTAGATAGAAATAATTTTTTTGATAATTTGATAATTTTTTCATCCCCCATATGGCTGTGTTTCCGTTTACGTCCATGCTCAGAATTCGATGAAATTTTGAAAATAGGTTCTTTTTTTACTAAAATGACGATTGCCAGAAGGATTTTTGGCGACTCGAAAAAAAATTTTTTATCATTTCAATGTCGCTCTCTACCTTACAGAGTGAGTCTTGGTTAGATCGTAGGCCGGGCCGACCACGCATACGAGAATCCAAGAGTAGTCTAGTAGTACTTTAAAAAAAATTATTTTATTTTTAGTATATTTGTCGTAAAAAATGGAATTTTAACATCATTTTAGCGTTTTTTATAGGAAATTTAATTTCCTACAAAAAAGGTCTCTTGATATTTTGCCATATTTCGCATAGTTTCCGAGATATTTGGAGGTTTATAAAAAACAGGAAATCTACTTTACCGGCTAAACCAGGCCGATTTGACACCATGTTATATATACATTTTTTTCTTGAAATAACCCCAAGAACACAAATATAACTTCAAAACGAGGGGCCACGGAAATCGTAATCGTGCCACTTTGTTGGTAAGATAGAGAGTGACAAAATTTTTTTTCGAGTCGCCAAAAATCCTTTTGGCAATCGTCATTTTAGTAAAAAAAGAATCTATTTTTAAAATTTCATCGAATTCTGAGCATGGACGTAAACGGAAACTTCGCCCCCCATATTTCTTATGGTTCTAGAGTTCTAGTAAAATATCGCCTTTCTCGATCTAGGCCACTGTGTGCGCAGAGTTGGGCAATATATCTATCTGAATAAAAATTTTGAATAACATAAATTATTCGTTATTCGAGGGTTCGAATAAAAAATGTATCTTTATTTGACGAGTATCTAATAAATAAATTTATTCGACGAGATATTTGAGCGACGAATACAGATAATTGTTTTATTCGAAGTGGGTTTATTCGAAGGCTTCGAATAACTCTGCGGATAAAACCACTAGATACAGTCCAAATTATATCGTGTTTAGTGTCATTTTAATGAGGAGAATGCCACGAATTAATTGATGCAGGTCCCATAAACAAACAATGGAAACTAAAGAAGTTTTTCAATTGGATTGGCGGTGGATTCACACCGACATACCTGACCCAGTGTCGGGTTACCCTGCTGTGTTTATTGCACCACTCGGCGAGCTGCCTCGGTCGCAGAGTAATGCAATAAACACGACCGGGTAACCCGACACCGGGTCAGGTATATGGGTGTGAATCCACCACAAAATTACAAAACTTCTTTATTTTCCATTGTTTTTTTATGGGACCTACATCAACTAATTCGTATCATTCTCCTGGTTAAAGTGACACTAAACACGATATAATTTGGACTGTATCTAGTGGTTTACGGGGGCTCAAATTCACGCCTGAATATTGCAATGAGAAGTTCAAAACTGGTCGATTACGTTTCCTAAAAGTCCAATCTAGGACTGTGCAGAGCCCAAAATGCATATTTTTACATTGTCGAGGAGTAATTTATAATATCCGTCAGCATACTGCCTGTCTCGAGGAGGCTTGTGAAAAAGGCTACCTAAGTGTACTTCGTCCAAGAAAATTAGAACCACACCACCTATTGGTCGGAAATCTTACTATTCAGCTTCTTGTACTGACCGTTGCCACGACTATAGCGTGACGATCAATTCCTCAAGGTCAAACTACTGGTGCATCCCCCTTAAGGGGGACGGGCCGACATCCTCCGCACCGAGATACCTCGGGGATGTCGACCCATCCCGGGGGAAACTAAATTCCCCCCGGGGGAACCGGGGTCAGCTCCCGCCCCATCCGGTGCAGGAACTCACCAAAGCAACCATGCCCGGTGAGCACCTGCGTGAGGCGGAAGGTCAAGATGATCCCACCCCTGCATCATCTTTCAAAGATGGGCAGGAGTGCCCGAACCACCGGGCGCGGCGAAGAGGCAAGCAACTGCCTCCACTGCGCCAAGGTGTACATCCGCGCCTGGCGCCTTGCAGCACCGACCTCCTCCATCTCCCCGGCCGAGGGCTGATTCGACGCCCACTCCTCCGCTTCCAAATGGAAGGGAGGAATCCCGGCCAGGAGTCCCGCCACCTTACCGGAGATGGTGCGGTACCCCAATGTCATCCGGAGTGCCAGCCGGCGCCGCACTCTCTCATGGAGAACTTTTCTATGCCGGCAGGCCTCGAGCGACCGGAACCACAAGGGGGCCCCATATAGGGCTATAGACCGCACCACCCCCGTATAGAGGCGGCGCACTCTTGTCTGAGGCCCCCCACCCTAATGCGGCCGCTGTCCTCTCCAATCAGGGGGCCAGGAGGTCGAAATGCCTATCAAAGTGCCAACGGCTGTCGACAGTTAGGCCCAAGTATCTCATACTGGGCCCCATGTCTCAGCGACCCGGATCCGCAGGTCCTGACCAAATGGAGGCGGCCGCCACCGAAGCGGTCCATACAACCATATTGCTTCGGTCTTTGCGGCGGTCACGGTGAGGCCCATTTCTCGGATCTGTCCAACAACGCAGTCCAGGGCGGACTCCACGAGGTGTCTGGTTCCCCTCCAGTCCTCCCCCTCTGCAAATATCAGGGTGTCATCTGCATAGCAGACGACACCCGCGGAAGGGGGGAGGGACTACCCGCATTACCGCATCATACCCTAGGTTCCACAGGAGTGGCCCTAAGACCGTCCCCTGTGAAACTCTGCGGTACGTCTCCCTCTGATGTACAACATCACACCGGCCGGTGTACACCACCTCCCTGCCGCGGAGGTAGTCCTGAACGACTTCCCGGAGATAGAGGGGGAAACGGAAATATACCAGTGCCCCCTCTATCTCCTTCCAGGGCAGGGTGTTGAAGGCGTTGGTGATGTCCAACGACACAGCGATCAACACCCTGCCCCGAGCGACAGCCGACTCCCGGAGGAGTCTAGCGTGGAGCGCCCCCTCTGCAGCTACTATTCTTTCGAATAGCTTGCCCGCATGGTCGAGCAAACACACCGGCCAGTAAGCAGACGGAGACTCTGCGGGCTTACCCTCCTTGTGGAGGAGAACCAGACACGCTCTTTTCCATTCTATGGGGAAGGTACCCCGGCTCAGGTGCGCATCCATTACGCACCTGAAGGGCGGGCCGAGGTCTGCTAAGGCAGAGACCATTATACGGCTGGGGACTCCATCAGGGCCGGCGGCTTTTTTGCCCCCTTCTCGGAGTCTCCGAATGGCCTCAGACAGCTCCCACTCAGAGACCCGGAGTTCGTCCGACCAGCCTAAGTCGGCCGGACGTGGGGCGCTTTCCACCCCCTCATCCCCCTCATCGGCGAGAGGGAAGAGTGTGTCCACAATGGGTTCCATGGAAATCACCGACACAGATTTTTCCGACACGGATTTCACCGACAACATTTCACCGACTCCAGATTTGACCGACAATAGCTTTGGCCGACAACGATTTTGACCGACATTGAATTTGACCGACAACGACTTGAGACGTAATTAATGTTTTTGTTACACAATTTATCGAATGTACTTAAAATCTTTGCTATATTGATCTAGGTAAGTTATTAACAACGGGAATATTATTCTCCTTGCAACTATTATTTTTATCGCACAATTAATTGAAGGAAGCTTAAATTTTTGTTATTTATTATGTTAATATTTTCGTTGTCATACATGTTTTTGTTGTTATACAGTCCATCAAATGTATTTGAAATTTTGGTAAATATTGTATTTACTTTAGGGGAGGCATCTCCGATGACCTTGAAGTTGACATATGTTGTCAAGGACAACATTCTGAACAGCTTCTGTCCGTATAACTACCCGGCGCTCGGTCTTAGTTTTCGAGATAATTGCAAAAAACTTCGTTAGAATTTTCCGGATTTTCATTGATATAAATATATATTTAACAAATTTAAATATGTTGTTACGGTATGAGAAGAAATTCCGTTGACTTTCTCACGGGAATCTCTTCAAGATCGTCTCTGGCAGGAAACGTCCTAGATAACAGGCCCTTCTAAAATCTACCCTCTTTGACGGAGATCGAGCTCTGGCCCGATTTAATGGAAAACCACAAAAAACGAGAGTGCAGTCGCATGTAACTGCTGATTAAAATCAGACTATCCCTCCAGTTTTGGGGTATATAAACCCTTGCATTTTTACTCTCGTTGGTTAGTACTATTCTAGACACGAGTAGTGTCACGTCGTGTTGCAGTCGTTAGAATCCACGTCTAGTGAGATCGGGCTAAAGTTCCCCTTCGATCAAAGTTAACCTTAAAGACTCCGCGAGTTCGGTTTAAAGTCTATTTGGCATTATTAGTACTATCAGGCCCCGCATTGCCAGTGCGTCAACACCGAGCATCTTAGGTAATAATATTATACATACACATTATTCAATTCAGTCGCGACACCACCATTGTACATACACATTCCTTATTAGAATATATTTGTGTTATTTTGGTACATCGTGCAACTTTCTTAAACCCTTAATTATTGACCAAAATCCTAATCTAGTAATTGAACGTTCCCACACGATACAATCTTACCGCTCAGATTGTATCAATTAAATTATACTAGTTACGAGGCCTACTAACAATCCTAGCGACTCCCTGATTACGCATCAGGTTCGTTCGCGCCAAACCAATAGTCCAAACAAAGATTTATCCAACCTAGTGGCTCCCCACTTTCGCACTGGGTTCGTCTACGAAAACTATACTATCCTTGCGGCTCCCTGGTTATGCACCAGGTTCGTCCGCATCCTAGCAGCTCCCTGTTTACACGATTTCGCATCAGGTTCGTCTGCGCTTTATCCAACCTCCTAGCGGCTACCTAATCTTGTATTGGGTTTATCCGCGCCCTTCTACAACCTCCTAGCAGCTCCCTGATTACGCAATTACGCATCAGGTTCGTCTGCACGTCTTTCCTGCACCATCCTAGTAGCTCCCTGTTCACGTAGTAACTACTGTTCAGGTTCGTCTACGCTTGATTCTATTCCTCAAACTAACAAATTGTAACCTTATTCCAAGGGTAATAACCCTTCGCCAGCCACACGCGCTACTCGCGGCCCTGGCTCGTAACAGAACTGGTGACAGCGGTGGGATTCTCAATTATTTTAGGATCACTTTAATTTTGGGTTTACTACGTTAAATTACTCGTAACTGAGTACTGACAATATACTAGTTTTCGCTAGTTACGTTTGAATATTATTAACAATATACTAGTTTTCTCTAGTTAAAAAATTTTTTTTTTTAAAAATGCCGAATTCATCAACAAATACCTCTTCTGTTGACATGATGAACTTGACGGTTTCACTTGCAAATTCTATGTCGCTTGTTCCGTCGCAAGGAACCAAATCTCGAACGGGACATACGGTCCTCGGATTCGAAAGATTTATTCGGAGAATGTCAGGGTTGCCCGTTTCTCTCCTTATGGCTCTCTTCGTCCACTTAAAGGTTGCTCGAGACAACTGTGGAAATCACCAGTCATCAAGGGTGCGTTGAGCGGGGAATGCAGCGTTCGGCATGACCCAATCAACGCATCGCCTTACATTCACCAACAAGGGTGCGTTGAGCGGGGAATGCAGCGTTCGGCATGACCCAATCAACGCATCGCCTTACATTCACCAACAAGGGTGCGTTGAGCAGGAAATGCAGCATTCGGCATGACCTAATCAACGCATCGCCTTGCGTCTACCAATGAACATCATTGGATTGTCCATAGACTATGAAGGAGCTTTCTTCACGATGAAGAAAGTCCCCTTAAAACATCTGCTATCGACGTCGAAATTGGCTGTTTCTTCATAATTGATTTTTCGTAATCAATTTTCGTTGTCTTGACAATCAGGGGAAACAAGCCAATTCGTTCATCGTTTTTCTCTTCTCGCAAAACGGTTGGACGGAGAACATCGTACGAATCTTCTGGAAAACCGTCGCATTTCCTACGCGTAAATCTTCTGGAAAACCGTCGCATTTCCTACGCGTATAAGGCAGGGTCTGCTAGGTGAGCCTTACTGACGAATCCTCTAGCAGATCCGGGATGAAACGCGGCTCTTCCATCAACTAGTTAGTTTTTAAATATTAGATAAAATAGATTGCCCAATATCAATTTGGCGGGTAATACGTCGACGGATTCGGATAACGACGAACCCGTACGCGACAAAACATCGCTGTTGACGCAAAAGACATGCTTACAGAATATTACTTCGACAATTCCTACCTTTAACGGGGAAGACCCACCTTTGATTCGTTTCGCGCAAACTATAGAGGACGGGTTAACTTTGATTCCGGAGGGTACAGAAACCGAGTATTTGGAAATTGTTCTAACTAAACTCGTCGGACCGGCACGTAGAAGTACATTAGAGCACAAGTTTACAACCGTAAAAACATTGGTTCAACATTTGAAGAAACGGTTCGCTCCCGGCAAGAGCTTGTCATATTACCAAGTGGAAATCGCGAAGTTACATATTCGCGAAGGAGAAAGCCTACGACAATACATCGATAGGACAAGCCATTTGGTTTATTGTACGCGCGGAGCCATGAGGGAAAAATACGAGGTCCATGCCGAAGAATTCATCAGATTGATGGAAAACGATGTCATGGAAAATTTCATCGATGGTTTACCGGATCGAGTTTCCTTCAAGGTGTCGGCTCTCTCTAAAGATATAAAAAATCTGGAAGAAGCTTACGACATCGTGCTACAGATAGACAAGAAATTAAGGAATCGGCGACAGTCGCCACGGAATGAATCACCATCAAGGTGGTCCCGCCGAGACTCTTACGACCAGGACACTCATCATCACGGTCGACAAGTGTCGTACCCTCTATCGCTAAGTAGATATGACAGAAACAGGGATCGACACGCGAGGCCATCTGGTTTTGAGGATGAAAGAGGAGGACGAGCTTCTGCCTGGACCTTGCGTCACAGGAGCCCTTCAAACTCCCCCTCCAATCGTTCCGACACTTCAAGTGTAAGGGACGGAGAAAAAAGGTATACAATACTAAAAAATGCCGACAAAGAACGTTTTTCAAAGTCGTATTGTTGGCATTGCGGAACATCAGGACATGATGGTAAATTCTGTAAGAATCGTCCACGCAATCCGAAATTCCGACGAGATTCGCGAGATTCATCGGTCGAATCAAACAAATCTTTAAACTTCGATCGCGCTCACCGTACCGGCGACACGATGAGCGAAACCAAAGAAGTTCGCCCAAGAACTGTCCGCTTCGAGGAAAAACCCTTCTCAAGGAAGCACCAGCCCCGCGAATCAACATCAAAATTCCAGAACTGGAATCAGGAAAGGGAGAATTTTTAATTGATGGCGGAGCATCAGTCAATTTGGTAGTCCTTAACGCTTTGGGTACAGGAGCAGAAATTATCTCACGCGAAGAAATTGAGATAACGGGACTCACGACTACTCCAATTCGTACCTTAGGAACTACGATTTTACATATTCACGAAGCTCCTGCGTTTTTCTACGTAGTAAAGCATCTTACAATTGAAGCAGATGGACTTATAGGAAGCCCATTTTTGAAACAGGAACAAGCAGAAATTTCTTATTACCATGGGACAGTGGTACTAAGAAGTAAACCTACCAGACCTATTCGATTCTCCAATTACCAGCACGAATCGGAAACACCCACCAAACATCGCATAGATGCCCGAACGTCTCAGCAGATTGCAATTACAATAGCTAATCCAAAGGCTAAGGAAGGATATTTACCACGCATAAAAACACATGATCAACTATACATAGGAGAAGCTGCAGTCATGAATGACAGAGGAAAATGTTATGTCAACTAACACAAGTGAAAAAGCGTTGGACATAGAAATAGAACCGCAAATTTTGGAACCTTATGATATTTTTAGTACTTCGGACGAAGATATTTATTCAGAAGCACGACACCATTCCGGTTTTAAAACTAGAGAAGATAGGATACAGGGAATCACTAAAATATTAAACTTAGACCACCTGAACAAAGAAGAAATGTGTAGTATCACCACCTTGATAAAGGAATTTCCAGACCGATTTTACCTCCCTGGAGATAAATTAGGGAAGGCCTCCGATTTCAAACACTACTTACATACAACTGACGAGGTCCCTATCAACACGAGACAATATCGCTACCCTCCCGTACATCAGGATGAAATAAAAACACAGATTAATGCCTTGTTATCTGAAGGAATAATAACTCCATCGAAATCTCCGTACAATTCAACCTTGTGGATTGTACCTAAAAAACCAGATGCACAGGGAAACAAACGTTGGCGTATGGTAATAGATTTCCGCGCGCTTAACGACAAAACCATTTCTGATAAGTATCCACTACCTCAAATTACAGAAATATTAGATCGTCTCGGTGGAGCCAAATACTTCTCCGTTTTTGATCTTGCTAGCGGTTTTCACCAAATAGAAATGGATCCGAAAGACCGACAGAAAACAGCCTTTACCACACCTAATGGGCATTATGAATTTTCACGAATGCCGTTTGGTTTGAAAAATGCACCACCTACTTTTCAACGCCTGATGGACCAGGTATTAACTGGACTTCAGGGAACAGATGTTTTCGTTTATTTGGATGACATCGTGGTTTACGCTTCATCACTACAGGAACACAACATTAAAGTCAGGAAATTGCTGAATCGCCTACGAGAACATGGCTTGACACTTCAGACCAATAAATACGAATTCTTACGGAAAGAAGTCACATATCTTGGACATATCATTTCAAGAAAGGGAGTAAAACCGGACCATAGGAAACTAAAAGCTGTTCAGAATTTTCCAATACCCACCTCTCAGAAGAATATTCAACAATTTTTGGGGCTAGTAGGATATTACAGAAGATTCATATCAGATTTTACCACAAAAGCAAAATCATTAATCGATCTTTTAGGAAAGGGCAAAAAATTCAAATGGGCTGAAGAACAAGAAAATAGCTTCAAACAATTACGAGAAGAACTTTGTCAAGCACCTATATTACAATATCCGGATTTCAGCAAACCATTCATCATTACAACAGATGCCTCTGAATATGCCATTGGAGCAGTGCTTAGCCAAGGTGAAATAGGCAATGATCTACCGATTGCTTACGCATCACGCAGCCTAAATAAAGCAGAAAAAAATTATTCAGCAACAGAGAAAGAGTGTTTAGTAATGGTATATGTCGTTATTTATTTTCGACCGTATGTTTATGGAACAAAATTCACGCTGGTTACCGATCACCGCCCGTTGGTTTGGCTACATTCTGTAAAAGATCCGACATCAAGACTTATGAAATGGAAACTCCGACTTTTAGAGTATGACTATCAAGTTCTTTACAAATCTGGAAAAACTAATAAAAATGCGGATGCACTGTCGCGTAACCCGACTACCGTCTGCCTTCCACTTATACCAAAGGAGCTCCAGGACTCCGACTTCAAGATACAGATACCGAAATCGGACGCCGGCGGCGATTCAATTGGGCAACTACATCGAGACCGACAAAGACGGCCGACATACCAGGATTCAAGCAGTTCAGATGAAATAGAAGAACCTGCCCTTGGAAGAGTGCAACACTCGCCAATAATAGACAGAAACAGATCCCTTCCGAGTTTGTCTCGAGAAGTGTCGATGCCGGATGAAAACCAGGACACCGCATACCATTTTTTACCCGCGGCAAACTCCACAGAAGTTTTTTCTATGGATAAAAATACGAATTTGTCCGAGGACTTGATTTCCTTTGAGGAACCGCTTGGGAACACCGTCATAGAGAATATAAAAAATCCACAGGAGGTTTTACCCAATATACGAGGAGAATCATTTCATGAAACAGATGGAATTTTACAGCCCACTGTAATTCAACTACCAAACAATACAATAGGCGAAGCAAGTGCACGACAACTACCTGACCGCACAACCGACCCTTACCCATTCTTCGACTCCGCTTCGGATAGCTCTTTTTCCGAAACTAACCTGGAAGAACCACCGGAACCGAAACAAAGGATCACCATTTCTCCAAACACCCTTACCGCCGAGGAGGACAATTACGTACATTTTGCATCTGCCGATTGCAACTTAATAACCACCGTCGGAAAACTACTATTGGATACCGGATTAATAAATAAACAAGAACTTTTAGCTGCACGACCGCGAAAGGGACAAGTTTTAATTTCAAACAATGGGTTGTTTAAAACATTTAGTATTATAATATCCGATAACTTTCATGACAAAGTGAAGGGAGCAGATATAGTCAATGGTTTGAAAATCTTTCAATCAACTTTGGAACAAAAGCACGTAAAATCTTTCCGAATATCTGCCACCGGGGATCACCATAAATTACCATTCTCTGAATTTTTCAAAGCAATGGAAGAAGTTTTCATAAATTCAACTCAACAAATTACAATATGCAATTGCATTATTACTACACCTTCTATAGAAGACAGGCAAGAAATCATCCAAGAAGCACATGATAGTTTAATTGGAGGACATAAAGGGGTTACAAAAACTTACAACCGCATTCGATCAAGATTCCATTGGCCACATATGCGCAATGAAATTCAAGATCATATTCGGAAATGCACAAGTTGTCAAGAACAGAAACTAGTCAGGATAAAAACTCGTCAATCTATGTTGATCACCGACACACCCCTGAATGCATTTGATAAGATTTCTCTGGATACCATGGGACCATTACCGATAACACCTAGTGGAAACCGACATATTCTTACCATGCAGGATAACTTAACCAAGTATTGTATTGCGGTAGCAATACCCAATATCCGAGCCACTACCATTGCAGATGCCTTTGCACGGCATTTCATTGCAATTTATGGAACACCCTGTGCAATACTCACAGATAAGGGAACCAGCTTTATTGGAACTCTGATGACAAATCTTTCGGAAATATTTAAAATTAAGCAAATCACCACTTCTGGATACAGACCACAAACTAATGGATCACTGGAACGGAGCCATATTGTTCTCACAGAATACCTCAAACACTACATGGAAGATTATGAAGACTGGGATTTATTAATACCCTTTGCCATGTTTTCTTATAATACATCGGTTCACGAAGCCACCAACTTTACACCATATGAATTAATTTTTGGCAAACAAGCTCGAGAACCAACCTCATTTCCAACCAAATTTAAGAACATATGGAGATTACTTAACGGAACTCATAACAAATATAGGAAAAATTCGCAACATAGCAGCAGACAATTTAAATTAAGCAAAAAATCGCTCTAAAAGTTATTATGATAGCCGAATAAGTTGGTGCTCAAGGGCATCCGCCCGCGTAACAACCGCCCCATCTACACGATAACAGCCATAGCGAGGCATGTGATGCGAGATAGGAAAGGCTACATCACAGAAGTGACGACCATGAAGGATGGACACATTGAGGGACGGCTCTTCTTAGATCGACTTCCGGGACAACCGCCACACGATGTTGCCCATGGTTGGGTCCAGCTTGGTTATGCAGTTGCAACCTAAACTCATCTAGCGTTTAAGTACATTCACCACATTACATTACACTACACTCGATACTTTTCACATTAATTGTATCTAGGACGTTTCCTTCCTAATGAGAAAGCATCACGCAAACCGCGATGTTTCTTCTTGGTGGGGAGATGTTACGGTATGAGAAGAAATTCCGTTGACTTTCTCACGGGAATCTCTTCAAGATCATCTCTGGCAGGAAACGTCCTAGATAACAAGCCCTTCTAAAATCTACCCTCTTTGACGGAGATCGAGCTCTGGCCCGATTTAATGGAAAACCACAAAAAACGAGAGTGCAGTCGCATGTAACTGCAGATTAAAATCAGACTAACCCTCCAGTTTTGGGGTATATAAACCCTTGCATTTTTACTCACGTTGGTTAGTACTATTCTAGACACGAGTAGTGTCACGTCGTGTTGCAGTCGTTAGAATCCACGTCTAGTGAGATCGGGCTAAAGTTCCCCTTCGATCAAAGTTAACCTTAAAGACTCCGCGAGTTCGGTTTAAAGTCTATTTGGCATTATTAGTACTATCAGGCCCCGCATTGCCAGTGCGTCAACACCGAGCATCTTAGGTAATAATATTATACATACACATTATTCAATTCAGTCGCGACACCACCATTGTACATACACATTCCTTATTAGAATATATTTGTGTTATTTTGGTACATCGTGCAACTTTCTTAAACCCTTAATTATTGACCAAAATCCTAATCTAGTAATTGAACGTTCCCACACGATACAATCTTACCGCTCAGATTGTATCAATTAAATTATACTAGTTACGAGGCCTACTAACAATCCTAGCGACTCCCTGATTACGCATCAGGTTCGTTCGCGCCAAACCAATAGTCCAAACAAAGATTTATCCAACCTAGTGGCTCCCCACTTTCGCACTGGGTTCGTCTACGAAAACTATACTATCCTTGCGGCTCCCTGGTTATGCACCAGGTTCGTCCGCATCCTAGCAGCTCCCTGTTTACACGATTTCGCATCAGGTTCGTCTGCGCTTTATCCAACCTCCTAGCGGCTACCTAATCTTGTATTGGGTTTATCCGCGCCCTTCTACAACCTCCTAGCAGCTCCCTGATTACGCAATTACGCATCAGGTTCGTCTGCACGTCTTTCCTGCACCATACTAGTTCCATAGTAGCTCCCTGTTCACGTAGTAACTACTGTTCAGGTTCGTCTACGCTTGATTCTATTCCTCAAACTAACAAATTGTAACCTTATTCCAAGGGTAATAACCCTTCGTCAGCCACACGCGCTACTCGCGGCCCTGGCTCGTAACAATGTTATAGATTTTGACATTTTGAACAACTTTTTCCTTTTCCAATATACGGACGTCACTTTTAGTTTGCGAGATATTCATAATTTCCTCTGCGTGGTCGAGCCGGCCACCAGGCCGGCCCTCTCCGCCGCACAGTGCGGCGTTCTTATGGGCGGACTGGACAAAAGTCTGTTCTTGACGGATTCTTATAGGAAATTTCACGCTGATCACGAATATACCATGTATTAAGGGTCCCTGAATAGAGGTTAAGTTTTTACCGCAAAATACCGTTTTTTTCGAAGTTTTTCAAGTGTTTTTGCGTGAAAAATGGTTAAACTCTATTCAGTGACCCTTAATACATGGTATATATAATTCGTGATCAGTGTGCAATTTCCTATAAGACCTTAAAGTATCTTTCTTTCGTTTGGGATCACACTGTATATTCCAAGTGATGGAAACAGGGGTCAGTTAAGAAAAAGTGCTCTTCAATGCATCATCTACAAAAATGAGGAAACATGACCAAAAATTAAATTGAATTTTATTCAAAATTGAATTTCAAATAATATTTTATAAACATTATAACAATAATGATGGACAGAATATATAAGTAACTTCACAATAAGAAATACTTTTTTCTTAATTCCAAGTCATATCTCTCAACAGTTTTGCTTATAATTCCGTGTGTTGTATCGGAAGGTATTGATGTTTTTAAAAGGCCTTGGATAATGGAGTATACTGCAGAAATTTTATTCAGCTTCTCTGATTTAATCCAAAATTCGAGCAAATCTGCATTTCTGAGGTTCCTATTGTTTTCTAAACAGAAAAAAGTAAATTATATAAAAAAACTTTTTAAAAAGTTTTTTATATATTTTATTTTCTACGTTTATTGTCATCGGAAGCAAGTGTGTATATAAACTTTCAGTAAGATTGGTCTATGGGAAGAGGCTTAAAATTCGATTACAAGATTTGACGCATACGCGTGGTAAAGAAGAGCACAGAGCCGTTCAAAGCAGTTTGAAGGAAGAAATGTTTACATATTTGTGAAGTATAATAGTTGCGAAATCAAAATATATCAAAACCCCAGGATGTTTTAACCCGTAATTGAGAAAAGCTTATCTGAAGATATTAACGTCTATAAAACTTGCTTCTAACTTAGTGTCTTGTTTATTGCTACGAAACTATTTTTATGGTTAATGAAACAGGAAAAGTGGATATTATTCACCTTCTTCGATACCTTCCATATTCAAAATTTAAGGAAAGGACACAAAACAACGTTCTTAATTACAAAAAGTCATTAATTGATTGGGCCAGGTCTCGCGTGATTTTTCCGATGAACTGTCTAACGAGCTCTCTGCCACTTATTCAAACGTGATTCTTGACGTTTGTTGTGCTAATTTTAGATTCCTACCATTTGTTTCATATACTAGAGACATCTCTGAAGGGATTAGTAAAGCCAAACAAGGTGTGGAGGATAGTTGCATTTTCGACTTTTGTCCACACGTGGCCGCCCTGTGCGGCGCGTCGGTTATCGGGCGCCTCAGTCCGCGCGAGCCGGTGAAGCAGACGGTGCCGTAACGCTCCTACGGAAGTACTCGAAGGAAGGGTTACGGGCGCACGCGTTCGGGAGCACTCGAAGGCTTCGTGCCCCACCTCTCTGCCACGACGGTTCCCGGTACGGTCCGTGACGGTGACGACGACGACCAGTGGACGGGCGGGATGCTGGTACCGATTTCCGGTGAACGGCCGCCTGCGTTTCCTCTCGGCTACGGTCGACGGGACGTTCGAGCGTTTCTACGGAGGCACCCGGAGAAAAGGCTACGAATTGCTCGCGGTCGGAGGAACCCGAGGGAGCGAGCTCGTCACCATCGGCGAGTCGGAGCTCTGAAAAGAGCTGGATGGTTCGGTGAAGAGTCCGAACCCTAGGAAAAACCCGTAGCTGGCGAACTCCGCCGAATCCGCAATTCGGTTTTTTTTTATTATTATTAACATATGAACAGAAGGCCTGTACCTAGTGGCATAAGTGCCACTTAACCCAGGGTGGAAGAAGATTTATTAAGATAAAATGGTATTACCTTTATAAAGGTAGGCGTTGCATTGTTGCAGGCGAAGATAGGTGCGGAATAAAGTTTGCAAAATAGTTCCCTAGTTAGTTCGCATAGAAAGCGAGGATAAAAGAAGCTGTTGAGTAGCGGATTCTCAAGAAAGCATGTAAAGATGAAAGCGACACGTCGGAAATATCCCCACGTGTGATAGTATGTAGTTCCTTTCGGAGTTTTTTCACAAGAGTGTAAAGAGAAGAATAGTATGCGTGGGTAAATAGCGTGAGGCATGCCACATAGAGTAAAATTGCAAAAGTGCAGCACGTGCAGTAGTCAACATGCAAGAAGCAAGAAGATGTCAGACAGGAAACCCACGAGGCAGAGCAGACAAGAAATGCCGTCAGAACGACAGGCAGGATAAACTATAAGGAGTATCAAGGTGGACGGTGATGGTGATAATGCAGCGGAAATTTTTTCTTTATACGGTATGGTATCTGATGGAGATTGTATTCTCCAGTGAGACGAACAAGCTGGTTCAGATGCGAGTTGACCTCATATCTGTTGATAATATTAATGCAAAATTCCAGGAGACTCGGAACATTCAGTATTTCATTTAGGACATAGGTGGGAGTGAGTGTAGGAAAGCCAGAGATAATTTTTAGTATGCGGGTTTGAGCTCGACTCGCAATTTTAAAGTTAGTAGCTGAGGCAGCTATCCATAAGTGCAAGCCATAGGTGAGGACTGAACGCAGGCAGACCTTGTACAAGGTTAGTCTCAGACTGCGATTTAAAGGTGAAACTTGGGAGATTAATTTATGGATAGCCCTAGCGGCAGCACGTGTTTTTGACTCACGGTCGAGGATAGCCTCTCTCCAGGTAAGCCTACTGTCCTCACACAGGTGCTTACCGGGCATGGGTGCTTCGGTGAGTACCTGCACCGGATGGGGCGGGAGCCGGCAGCGCAGTGTCACCACTGCGGCGAGGAGGAGGACACGGCGCGGCATACCTTAGAGCAGGGGTGGCCAACCTTTTACATACCACGCGCCAACTTTTTCACAGACGAATTCAGATGCGCCATACAACGCAAGCACTTTTTCTACCTTCTTACGTTCATGGTTGAGGTTGGTATGGATAGGGGCAATCACGCAATTAAATTAATTAATTTACGCTAGTTTAAAAAAAAAACATGTTTATTGGAGCACCAATCTACAATATGTAGTCAGAAATGATGTCTTGAACGAGAGGGTGATCGCTGTCGTGGACCTCGCGGATGGTGCTGGACCACAGTTATTGGATGTGATGAGTGAGAGTGAGAGTGAGAGTGAGAATGAGAGTGTGTGAGATAGAGAGCTCTAAGCAAGATAGAGCACTGAGAGCGAGATCAGTTTGGAACTTGGAGTTGTCTGTTCTCCCTGCTCGTTAGAAGCAGTCCAGGCATATCCTTAATAACCTTTTTAATGAAAGTATGTTCATAGACATAATTAACATTTTTAAATAATTTAATTATTGTATGTAAAACAATATCTATTACAGTACATAAACATTACTTACCATTAATGAAACTTTTGAGCCTGTTTGGATTTCGCTAGTCTTTCAATGTTTGGTGTTAAATTTGTTACTGAGAGCAGCAGAGAATTCTTCAAATTTAAATCAGTTATTCGCGACCTTGTTTTGCTTTTAATTAATTTCATGGATGAAAATGCTTGTTCACATCTGTATGTCGTTCCAAAGCGACATATATAACTTTGTGCAAATTTTCTTAGCACTTGGAAATGCTCACTGGGTAATGATCGCCAGAAATTAATTATATCAGAAGCATTTTGATTTGGAAAAGACTCGTCAAATTTCATTTTCAATAATGAATTTGTTTTTAAATCAATCAGTTTCATTTGTATGTTACTAGGCATCTGCATTACGTTTTGTTCACTAAGTGAAAATGGGTTTATAAATGCGAGCATGCAGTTTTCTTCTTTAGCCAAATCATGAAAACGACTTTCAAATGACCCTTGCAATATCTTGATTTTTTCAATATATTAGGTCAAATTGCTATTGTTCGCAAGACATTCACTCTGCTCTTTCAAGTGTGGAAATTGATTCAAATCCTCATTTTCTAACTGAGAGATGAACAGTTTTAATTTCATTTTAAATAAACTGATGCTATTTACTAAGCTAGGAAATAATTTATTCTCGCCTTGTAGTTTTAAATTTAGATCATTCAGATGGCTAGTAACATCAACTAAAAATGCCAAATCAAATAGCCAGTTGTTGTCAAATAATAGGGTTCTTTCATCAGGTAGTTCATTTTCCTGTTCCAAAAAATTAGAAACAGCATTCTTTAATTTCCAAAATGTACTCAAAAGCTGCCCTCTAGAAAGCCAGCGCACCTCACAATGAAGGACAAGTTCACCATATTCCAAATCTAACAATTCACAATATTCTCTGAATTCTCGTCTGTTTAATGCTCTTGCTCTAATTTTATTCACACATTTCACAACCGGTACCATAACATGCTGCATATTTAAAGTTTTTCCACACAGTGCCTCTTGGTGTATAATGCAGTGATATTTCAGTACAGGACGATTTAAAAATTTTTCAAGCAAAGTTGTAGAGCCATTGACTTTACCTATCATTGACGGTGCTACGTCAGTACATACACTGATGAGTTTGCTGTAATCACTGTAATGTAATTTTAGATTTTCTAGGCATGATTTTACTTTTTCAAATATGTCTGATCCTCTTGTTTTGCCATGCAATGACTCCAGACTGGCAAGTTCTTCAAAGACATTAAAATTATCATCAATTCCTCTTATAAAAATGCTTAACTGGGCAACATCACATATGTCCGTTGATTCATCCAAAGCTAGAGAAAAGAAAGTACAAGAATGGACAAGGTCTTCCACTTGATGAGATACATCCTGAGAGAGTTCCTCGATACGTCTCGTAACTGTCTGCCTTGATATAGCAATTTCGTCTGCTTTCCTTTCAATAATTTTATTACCAAGATGGCGTGCAAATATTTGGAGACAAGGCTTAACAATTTCTTCTCCGTCAGAAAAAGGTTTCTTTTTTTTCGCCAATGCTAAAGCAATTTCATACGACGTTTCTGTCATTGCCAAGTCTTCACAACTTACTTTAGCAAATATATTTTGTCTTCTTCTGATTTCTACTTTTTTCTTGGCTACATATTCTTTTCGTAATTCAGACCCAAGAACAAGCTTCATTTTTTCTTCTATGTTAGTCTGATGCTGTGTTTTATAGTGTCTATTAAGATCGTGTCTTCTATTATGTGAAAGAGTACTTTCGCAAACAATGCAAAGCGGTTTTCCTGATGAACTTGCTATAAATAACAACTCATTTTCCCACTGTTCATTAAATTCACGCTTAAGATCACTTTCTGCGCTTCTTTTGCTCATTTTCTTTTGCACTGTGAAGGATAACAGGAATGACAGGAAAATCAAGTGTGTCGACCGTGATGGTTGATGAAAGACTTCTCGCGTTTTGTCTCGTCGCTTTTTAGTTGTTTTTTCGTCTTCCGCGCTCCGCGGCGCGACGGCCTCCGCGCGTCGTCACGACAACGATTGTACATTGTCGCGAGACGCCTGTGCGTTGTCGCGAAACGTTTGTGCGTTTTACGCGCGGTATCTGAATTCTAAAAACGCCACAAGGAATGTAAAAAAAACAGAAAAGTATTGTATAAAACTCTAAAAGTCTAAATGTTGAAAGATAACAAAGACATCACAAGTACATACGTCGTATCACCAGAATATTAATTGTGTGGGATTTGAACTCTATGTTCGCATTAAGAAAAAGTAGTGGCGCCCTTCTATTCTTAAATCTGTCCCTCAATCACTCTCAATACACAAAGCAAGCTAGTACATTCAATAAATCGCTTTCGCAAAAACTCTGCTTCAAACTCTACGCTACGATGGCTCATTCAGAACTGACCCCGAAACCTCCGCGAGGTCTCCTTAAATACCATTAATTTCGTGCATTTAAACATGCCGCATCTCAATCACACCGCCATTAAAACACATCGCCACGTCGCGTCGTTTGGTTGCTCGTCGCTTGAACGCTTGCCGCCCAACGCTCACCGCTCGAACGCTCGACGCCCGGTCGCCGCCGCTCATTCACACGTGGCTTCAAACACACCGAACCTCAATCGCACCGCGTCTCAATCGTACTGCATCTCAATCGTACTGCGTCTCGATCGTATCGCATCTTAATGGTAACGCGTCTCAATCGTACCGAATCGTACCGCATCTCGCACGCACACACGCATGCACACACACTGTTCACATCTTACAATTGTAGACTGTAAAACAAATGGGACGAACTGATGCGTAAGAAGGCTGTATGAATTGAACTGAGAGCACTCAGGTGTTGAAAATATGAAGATGGTTTCAGTTATGGCGCCTACTTTACGAGAATAAGTAGGCGCAAGGATGCAATGCGCCACCTCTAACCACTCAATGCGCCACGTTTGGCGCATGCGCCACGGTTTGGCCACCACTGCCTTAGAGGAATGCCCTGCGTGGGCAAGGCCGCGCCGAGTCTTGAGAGCCGCAGTGGGAGGGTGGGACCTCTCGCTTGCGGTCATGTTCGACCACCTGACCGCTAGCGAGAGGTCGTGGAAGGCGGTGGTCTCCTTCTCCGAGGCTGTTATGTCGGAGAAGGAGGCCGCCGAGAGAGCACGGGAGGCGGACCCGGGCTCTGCGAGGAGGGAGTGGGCGCGGGGACGACCCTCGCGCCGAAGAGTCCCTCCTGTTTGGCGCAGGAGGGGCGCAGTTGTGGACGGGAGGGTGTCGGGGTCGTCCCCGCGCCAACTTGTGCCCCCACGAGGGGGGGCGGTGATAGGGTCGCCGCGGGGGGTCACCCCGCGACGGGGTAGTTCCTCCTCTTCGGAGGAGGAGGTAGAAGAGAGGGGTTCGTCGCGGGGAGTCCCCCCGCAGCGTCGGTTGCCCGGGCAGCGGGCGGAGAGTGGGGGGGATCGGGGAGTGAGCTGACCCCGGTTCCCCCGGGGGGAAGTTAGATTCCCCCCCCCCCCCGAGATGGGTCGACGTCCTCGAGGGAATCTCGGTGCTGGGGACGTCGGCCCGTCCCCCTGTGGAGCATCGAGCTCTGGAGGGCGAGGGATGGGTGGGGTGGGGAGGGTCGGGGCGTGCCGGATCACGCCTCCGACGACCCTTCCTTACCGGTGACGGCGTCTTCTTGCCCTAGCCTGAGGCGGGTGCCTTCGGGTCACCCGGACCGGGCGGGGCACGAAGACGCCGAGGGGCCGTGGGTGAACCGAGCGGGGGCTCGGGAAGCCCATTCCGACAGCCCCAGGGATAGGGATGGGGACACCGGGCGGGTCCCTCCGCCCGGGGTCTTATAGAGTAGGTAGTGGGGGAGGCTAACCCCTCCCCCCGGGATTTCATGATAGCTGAGAAGTGTCCTCTTGAGTACTCGCGTGATTCAGGCACTTCCCATTTAGCTTAGGCGGGTGTGGGGTTTTAGTGGGTAGCCACTGGGGACGGCCGCGCCTTCGGCGCGCTCCTCCCCGGTGGTAGTCCCACATAACCTCGGTTCCCCCCCCCGGGAGCCGAGGTATGCGTAATGCATTTCCCCACAATAAAAAAAAAAAAGGTAAGCCTACTGTCCATGACGACACCCAGATATTTAATTTTATTCTCCCACGGTATAGAAACATTGTTGACAGTAAGTTGCGGGATAGCGTTTTGTTTTAACCGTAGAGACAAAAGGATTGCCTGGGTTTTGGCAGGATTTATGACAAGCTTCCAGGTTTCGAAGAAGCTTATAACTTTATCGAGATAGTTTTGCAGGTTGTTAACCGCAATGCGAGAACTCTTGTGAGGGCAGAAAAGCAGGGTATCATCCGCATACATGGCAAGCTGAGATCTGTCATCCTTAGGGATGTCGTTTACATAAATATTGAATAGAATCATCCGAAAATAGAGCCCTGTGGAACACCAGCATGTATGTTATGTGTTGGAGAATCGAAACCATTAATAAAAACAAAGAGTTTCCTATCCGTGAGATAATTCAGTATGAATTTCTGCAAAAGCAGATCAATGCCTGCGTTACCAAGTTTATATATTAAAGCCTTGTGCCAGACAGTATCAAAGACTTTGGTAAGGTCAAGAAAGACAGCGGGAGTCGATCTGCCGACATTTAATTGGTGTGTAACCACCTGAGAAAATCTAACCAGTTGGTGAGTGGTCGAATGCGCTGACCTGAAGCCAAATTGTTGATCAATAATGAGATCCTTGCTTTTTAGAAACTCGAGAAGAAGTTTCAAAAAATCGGGAGCAAACTAATCGGTCGATAGTTGCCAGGAGATTTATGATATTTACCTGGCTTGGGTATGGGTACGACCTTGGCCAGTTTCCATTTGTCAGGGAAAAAGGCAAGGTTGTAACAACCAGTAAAAGTGTAAAACAGTTGTAAAACGATCCTATGACCGGCGTGCTTAAGCATTGAGGCTGTGATTTTATCACAGCCAGGAGCCTTTTTGCTTTTAAGAGACTTAATGGCGTTGGCAATTTCAGAGGGAGAGGCAAGAATGCGTCTCAGAGAAAGGTCTGGGGGATACCCGAGACGAGCTGACAATACTCGGCAATAGTGTCATTAAACGGTGAGCCCGTACAATCAATTTCGAAGAAAGCGCTGGCAAAGACTGCGGCAACGGTATTTGCCTTTTTTTTGTCGAGAATAATCGGAGAAGGAAAAGCAGAGGAAGTAAGCGGAGGATACTTATTACGACTGCCCGTAAGAATTTTATAATTTCGCCAGAAGGTAGGGTCGGCTTGACCTTTGTCAGGTTTCCTTTAAAAACTTCTTGCTTATATTTACTCGCCCTTTGCTTGATTTCTTTAGTCAGTTGCTTGATGACCACGGAGAAGAAACTACACCCTGTACGCTGGAGATTACGCCGATATTTTCTCCTGAGGCGAATGAGGGATGTTAGAAGAAGATCATCAGGAAGATAAGGACGTGAGGATTTCTCCTTATAGATGGAAGACTTCCTAAGACAGGCGGTAAGAAAAGATTCAATGGTTCTTACTGAGATATCAATTTCAGCTTTATTACTGAGATGTCCAGTAATTTTCAGCTTATTAGTGAGAAATTTATACTTCTCCCAATCGTACGTTCTAAGAATATTGGGAGAGAACAAGACAGTTTCTTTCGGATTCAGAAGAACCGGACTGTGGTCGTATGGTAGCTGTTCGGCTAGCGTGCAATCGAAATCACAAGAAATGTCGACAAGGAACAAGTCAAGATAAGACCCGACGTTCCCACGGCGAAAAGTAGGTAATTGTGAGGAAAAAATTCTGTATTTAGACTTGGAGCTGTGCTCGTGGAGGCTTCTGCCATTCCGGTTTGAGTGAGGGTTACCCCAGGAGGGGTGCTTAGCATTGAAATCTCCGCTGATAATATAATGATATCTAAGACGAGAAAGTTGATCCAGAAAGCCCGGAGTCAAGAAGGTGCGAGGATGTGTGTATACTGCCACCAGAGTGAGTGCAGGAGAAGTAAGCCTGATGCATACGATGTCAATGCCATCGTGTTGAGGAAAGTCAATGATATTATAATCAAGAGAATTCTGTACAAGGATTACTACACCTCCTCCACGTCCAAGGATACTATCACAAGGTCGATCAGAACGTACAGTCTTATGTCCAGGTAGATGAAAGTCTTAGTCTGGTCTGAGCCAAGTCTCAGTCAGAATAGCAATATCAATATTATTCTGTTGAAGATATACCGTAATGTCTGTTTGTTTGTGTAGAATGGAATTCACATTCGAGAGGAAAACTTTAGGATATAGCCCACCTATGATAAGGTTGCCGAAACTTGCATGAAAGCAGCGAATTTCTCGGAATCCGTCCTGCACATCTTTAATTTAGACAAAAGAGTTTTGGCAGCAGCGAGAATTTTGTCGACGTTGTATATAGCAGCTATTTCTTTAAATATTTGCATGGTCTCCTCAATCGAGGAAGCAGGTGGATTTGCAGTTTGTCCCTGGGACTCAGGACTGGTAGAAAAGGTATTCTCATACCTAGCCGAGAGAGAAGATCTTTTTGGTGCAAGTGTACGATACATTTGGCCGAAGCATAGCAGTTTCTACCGACTTATGAGGGCCTGCAGTCGAGGAATAGTGCTGCGAGTGGGCAGGCGGAGGATATCGCCTTGCCCGTTTTTCTAAATAATTCCCTAGAGCAGGGCACTTTGAATAATTGGCGGTATGATCGCCATTACAATTGACGCAGGTTGGTTTGGTAACCGTGGGCGTTGGGCAATCGGAAGAGAAATGCGGGCCAGCGCATTTAACGCATTTGGGCTTATAGCCACAATTTAAGAAGGAATGGCCAAAAGCCTGACACTTACAGCATGGGGAATAGAAAGTTCAGGATAGAAATTTGTCCCAGTATACTCGTGTGTAGAATAGATGCGCAACTTTCCTAACATTGTTCAGGGTAACTCCGTTAGGGAAAGTTACTTTGTAGACACAGTATAGTGACTCCTTGGATCGTCTGCCACGTATGGGAAAACAGGAGACAGGATTTAAATCATGGAGCTTCATCTCCTCGATTAGCTCATCAGTGTCCATGAGCGGGAGGCCTTTAAGGGTCGCAGAGAAAACTTTCTCTGCGTTGATTGTAAAGGTATGAAAATGGAGGTTCACCTTTTCAAGCTTCCCTTTGAGATCACGGAAGTGTTCGATCGAATTTAGCTGGACACGGACTCTCGTGCCAAGAAATTTCAGCTTGAACTCACGCCCATATGACTCGGTAAGCGATTTGGTTAAGCGAGACATATTGCCATCAAAGTTGGCAATATATAGTGGAGGCGGTTTAGAAATAGCCTTTTTGGGCAGGACATTTGAAGAAGAGGCAGTATTATCGGCATTTGACTGCCGATTGTTCGATATCGAAGAAGTGGGATCTTGAAGGGAAGGAACAGCTCGGTGCATGTTTATGGGCAGAGCAGGAAAGTCGTTTGGGGCTCCGACAAACGAGCCAAGCACATCGAACCTATTTCGAACCGCCACGGTAAGGATAGCACCGAGGTGAGTAACCTCAGTCATGTTGACGCAAGGAGTCGAGTTGTCGTCAGAAAGACTGTTTGTAATTGTCTTCTGTTTTTTGGCTAGAGGTGACAACCTAGGCTGTTTATCCGATAGCGCGTCGAAGGTCGATGCTTCGGATGCGATAAGCGATGAGCCAAACGAGACCCCGGCAGGGGCGTTCGAATTTAGATTTGAATTTGAATTTAGGGGAACAGGCTTACCCCAATTATCTTTATGAGACAATCCGGAAGGGTCAACGACTTCAAGGGTGGCCGGGGGCCCCGTATTTAAATTTGAATTTGAATTCCCGAGATTACCGAGGGAAAGTTCATCCGAAACGGTGGGAGAATCTCCATGCATGGAGTTAACCGGAGAAACGGGCTCAGGTGTTTGAAAAATATCGAACCGATCAACAAAGGGTTCGAAAAGCGAACGAACGTGAATTGACGGATCGACTCTAAATTGTTGTTCATTTAGGTCTGTAGCTGACCTGGATGTTTCAAGGGCTGGTGCATCTGCATCCTGCGGGGTAATACTACTCGCGGCAGTAGGGCACGACCCTAAAGAAGGAATAAGGACCCGGCGGGTCACACTCGAAGTTTTGCTTCCCTTGGCCGCGACCGACGTTACTAGGTCCAGCGAGAATTTACGGTACGACTCCGCGGTTTTCCGTCGTGAGGATTTTAAAATCGCTGGCTTTGCGCCGCACATTGGGGCGCTTGGATAAAAATCCGGTGGGGCGATTAGACGCCACTCCCCCGGAGAAAAGGGCAATATTGCCCTGGAGAAGAGAAAACACTTCGGGGGGAGCCGACGCGTTAACTAGGAAATAAGAAAGAACAGAAGAAATAGTACTTACAGCGCAGAAGAGGAAGAGAAGAGAAAACAAGAGAAAAGAAGAGAAAAGAAGAAGAAAGAGATGAGTGATCGCATCAATTACACATAAAACAAGATCAGACTAAGCTGAGGAAACTCAAAGACACTGAGCAGTAGAGGCACGTCCGCATGCGACGGACGCTAACAACCGAATGTCGCCGAATCCTTTTTTTTTGCTAAAATAAAGCAGGAGGCCTGTGCCTAGCGGTCTTATAACGCTGCTTTACCAGGGGGGTTAAGGGTTAAATATTGGGATTACCTTTATAACACCTTTTAGGTGTTGCTAGTAGCAAAAATAATACTGGTGGGGAATAAAATTTTCAAAAAAATGCCGAGCAGAAAATGAAAGATGGGGGAGATGGGAGATGAGAGATGAGAGATGAGGGGGGGGTTACCCTGTCGCGGATCGCGGAGTGTAGAAGCTCATGAGAGGGGTTTTCCGGGAAGCGACGGCTTTTAGTGTCGCCGGAGCTTAAATACGCGTGAGCCTATTAGGCGGGGATACGCTCTTCGAGAGGTACACGGTGGCACCTCCAGGAGGCACACTGGGATGGCACCGGTTCGCATTAAGGCGGTCGAAGATGATGGTAATGCAGGGGAAACCTCTTCTTGACTCGATAAGGGATTTGGTGAAGGTTAAATTCTCCTGTAAGTCGAACGAGTTGGTTCGGGTGGAGGTGAACCTCGTATTTGTTAATTATATCTACACAGAAGTCCAGTAGACTGGGCATTTTAGCGATGTCGTTGACTAGGCGGGTAGGGGTTCTTGTGGGGAAACCCAGGATAGTCTTCAGGATGCGAGACTGGGCACGGCTCGCGATTTTGAAATTTGTGGTTGCGACGGCAATCTATAGATGGAGACCATATGTTAGAACCGAGCGTAGACACACCTTGTAGAGTGTGAGTCTTAAGCTGCGGTTTAGCGGAGAATTTTGCGAAATTAACTTGTGGATGGCTCTAGCGGCCGCACGTGTTTTTGCGACACAATCTAGTATCGCCTCCTTCCAAATTAACTTTTTGTCCATTATGACCCCTAGGTATCTAATTTTGTTTTCCCACGGGATGGGCGTATTCGCTATGGTTAACTGCGGGACAGACCCGAGTTTAATCCTCGAGGTGAAAAGGATAGCCATGGTTTTGCTCGGGTTGACAGTGAGCTTCCATACTTCGAAGAAGTTTATTACCTTATTTAGGTAGCATTGCAGATTTAGGGTGGCAATGCGAGGATTTTTGTGCGGGTTGAATAGCAGAGTGTCGTCCGCGTACATTGCTAGTGGGGAAACGTCATCCTTGGGTATGTCATTAACAAAGATGTTGAAGAGTAACAGGCCGAGTATGGAGCCCTGCGGCACTCCAGCATAGACATTGTGACTGCCAGAATCGAACCCGTTAATGGAGATGAATAGTTTCCTGTCTGACAGGTAGTTTAAAATAAATTTCTGGATGAGCCGGTCGAAACCCATGTGTTCTAATTTAAATATTAGCGCCTTGTGCCAGACGGTATCGAAAGCTTTTGTCAGGTCGAGGAAAACCGCAGGGACAGATCGTCCTATATTTACTTGGTGAGTGATCAGTTGGGAAAATCTCACCAATTGGTGAGTGGTCGAATGCATAGTCCGAAAACCAAATTGTTGGTCGATAATGAGGCTGTTGTTTTCAAGAAAAGAGCGGAGAAGTTTTGGATACACTTCTCGAGAAGTTTCCCCAGGATTGATAGCAGGCTAATCGGCCTGTAGCTATCCGGCAATTTATGGTCCTTACCCGGCTTTGATACAGGCACTACCCTGGCGATCTTCCATTTGTCCGGGAAGTTCGCCAGGTTATAGCATGAAGAGAAGGTGTAATAAAGCTGCATAACAACTTTAAGGCCGACCTTTTTGAGCATTAAGGCCGTGATTTTATCGCCGCCGGGGCCTTGTTATTTTTAAATGTTTTTATGGTGTGTATTATTTCGGAGGGAGAGACGAAGGGACGCCTCGAAGAAAGGTCTGTAGGTGAGTCCGTTACGATTAGGGAGTGGTTAGTGACAATGTTGTTAATCGGAGAGTTCGAGTAGTCTGTGCCAGAAAAGGAGCTGGCGAAGACAGCTGCGAACGTGTCTGCCTTTTCCTTGTCGAGAGTGATAGGAGAGGGGGAAGCAGCTGAAGTGAGCGGTGGGTACTTGGTACGCGCGCCGGTCAGAATCTTATAGTTCCGCCAGAAGGTGGGGTCGGATTTGTTCAGTTTCGTGAGGTTTTTTGCGAAGAGTTCCCGTTTATATTTTGCAGCCCTATGCTTGATTTCGCTAGTGATCTGTTTTATGTTGGCGGAGAAAAGCCAGCATCCAGTACGTTGGAGATCGCGGCGGTATTTTCTCCTGAGGTTAGGACGTGCAGACTTTTCCTTGTAAACGGAAGCTCTCCTAAGACAGGCAATAAGGAAGGATTCTATAGTCCTTACTGACACGTCAATTTCGGTTTTATTGCAGGGGTGACCAGTGATTTGGAATTTATTTGTAAGGAGGATGTATTTGCTCCAGTCGTATGTACGGAGAATGTTCGGAGAAAACAGTGGGGCTTCCTTGGGACTCAGGAGAACTGGGCTATGGTCTGTTGGGAGCTGGTCAATTACCACGCAGTCGAAGTCACACGAAATGTCAGCGAGGAAAAGGTCCAGATATGATACGACGTTTGTCTGACGATACGTGGGTACATGTGAGGAAAGGAGTCTGTTTTAGATTTAGATAGATGGTCCTGCAGGGATCTACCATTTCGGTTTGAGCGCCGGTCGCCCCAGTCAGGATGCTTAGCGTTAAAGTCGCCGCCGATAATGAAGGGATATCTAAGGCGAGAGAGGAAATCCAGGATTACGGGCGTCAAGACGGTTGTGGGGTGGATGTAAACAGCGGCCAAGGTAAGCGCTGGAGCAGTCATTCTAACACAGGCAATCTCCATGCCATCCAGGACTGGCATTTCAATAATACTGAAATCCAGGGTGTTTTGAACAAGGATGGCAACACCACCGCCACGCCCGAAAGCACTATTGCAGGGACGGTCAGAGCGGACAAGCTTGTAGCCAGGTAAGTGGAAATCGAGGTCAGGTCTGAGCCATGTCTCAGTTAAGATTGCGATATTGATGTTATTCTGTTGCAGGTATATTGCGATGTCAGTCTGCTTGTTTAGAATGGATCTAACGTTCCAGAGTAAGACTTTGGGGTAGCGTCCGCCTATGAAAGGGTTGCCGATACCTGCATGAATGCAGCGAACTTCTCCGAATCCGATCTGCATAGTCTCAGTTTAACTAACAAGATTTTAGCAGCAGCAAGAATTTTGCCTACGTTACAGACTGCAGCAATCTCATTGAAGATTTGCATGGTCTCCTCAATCGGTGAGATGGACGCGTTTATTGGGTGCGCCTGGTGGTCAGGTGCATTAGCGAAGGTGGTAGGTTGCTCCTCCATGGGGTGCAGTTTATTTGGAGCCAGGGCCCTACTGTAGGAGACGTTGGGACGCAACATGACAGTTTCAGCTGACCTGTGAGGGCCAGTCGTGATAGAAACTCGCTGCGAGAAAGCAGGTGGAGGGTAACACTTTGCCCGTTTCTCAAGGTAGTTTCCCAATGCAGGGCATTTAGAATAATTGGCCGTGTGATCGCCGTTACAATTTACGCACTTTGGTTTTTCTACCGTAGGGGTAGGGCAGTCCGGAAGTGAGGTGGGGACCAGCGCATTTGACGCATTTAGGCTGGTATCCACAGTTTGAGGAAGAATGTCCAAATGCCTGGCACTTAAAACACTGCGAGTAATTTGTACGAGATAGGAACTTGACTTCCGGTTTCCGATTGTGAGAGAATAGGTGTATCGAGTATGAGAGAGTTTTGATAAAGGCGTAGATAATGAAGAAAGAGAAGGAGAGGTTGAGTGAGGGTTGTGTGAGTGGAGGAGAAAGAGAAGATCGGCTGCAGTAGGAAGGAGTGGAGCGAAAGGAGCGAGAAGAAGTGAAGAGAGAAAAAAGGTGAAGAAAGGAGGTTAGGGCGATAAAGAGAAAAAGGCGGAAGTGGAGAGAGAAGGGAACGGCAGTGGAGAAGAGAGCGCCATCGGGGGGCGAGAGAAGAAAGTAAAGGGGGAAAGAAAGGTTGGTCGGTAAAGAAGTTACCTGTAAGAAAGGAGAAGAATGGAAAGAGAGGAAGGAAATGAACAGGAAAGAAAGGGAAGGGGAGAGGCACGGAAGATAATGAAAATAGGAGAACAGGGGAGAGTAAGGAGCAATAGCCTACCGAAAACGGAAGGTTTAGCGCAATGGCTAGCTAAGAAGAGAAAGGAGAGAGAGAGTGAGGAAAGAGAAGAGAAAGAAGAGGAAATATTCAAGAAAAGTCAGAGGACAGAAAGATCACCGGAGAAAAGGGATAGAGAGGAAGGAATATGGACGGAGAAAGCAATTAGAGACGTCATCAGGGAGGAGATAAAGGAGGGAATAAAAGAGGCGAAAAGGGAAGAATGGAGGGAGATGAAGGAGGCGATAAGAGATATGAGGGAGATGGCGGAAGGTCTGAAAGAGATGAGAGAGATGATGAGAGAGTTGAAAGAATTGAGGGAAGAGTGGGAGGAGAAAAAGGAAAGGGACAAGAAAGAGTGGAGGGAAATGGAAGAAAGAATAGGAAAAATGGAAATAAAAGGGAGAAAGGAGACTGAATTTGGAGAAAAGGGTGGAAGTATTAGAGAAGAGGAGAGGAGAAGAAGAGAGCAAAATGGAAAGCAGAGGAGTAGAAAGGAGGATGAGGGAGGTAGAGATGAAGTGGGAAAGAAAGGAAAGAGAAACAAGGAGAAGGAATATAATAATAAAAGGCATTGAGGTGACGGATGGTGCGGACGGAAAGGAAGAAGTGAAAAAAGTGATAGAAGCAATAGGGGGGGAGGAAAGATAAGGAAAAGAAGGAATGGGCAGTAGTCAAAATTGCGACATTAGAGCAGAAGAAAAGACTAATGGCAGAAAAAAGGAGGCTAGCAGGGAGGAAGGAAAGAATCGAGGACGACCTGACGTGGGAGGAAAGAAGTGTACAGTGGAGGTTAAGAAAAATAATGGGAGAAGAGAGGGGGAAAGGAAAGATGGTAAAAGTGGGGTATATGAAAATGTGGATCGAAGGGAAGTTGTGGAAGTGGGATGAGTATGAGGAAGTACTGAAGGACGGAGAGGGAAACGAATGGAGAGAGAGGGAGGAAGGGAGAAGGAGGTAAGGAGAAAGGGAGGAAAGGGAATGAAGACAGCAGAGAGGAAAAAAGGAAAAGGACGAGAGGGGGCAAAAACGAGAATAGGCTTTTGGAACGTAGCTGGATTGTCAGGAAAAGACGAAGAGTTTTGGAGAGACTTAGAAAGATGGGATGTGATAGTGATGATAGAGACGTGGGTGGAAGAAAAGATGTGGGAGAAACTGGAGAGAAGATTGCCGAAAGGGTATGAGTGGAAAAAGCAGTGGGCGCGAAGGGACAGTAAAGTAGGGAGAGCAAAGGGTGGAATGCTGATGGGAGTGAGGAAAGAAATGATAAGTAAAAAGAAGAAGGGAAGTGAAGCAAAGGAAGTGGAAGGGATAATAGAGGGAAGTGTAAGGATAGAAGAAGACGAGTGGAAGATTATGGGAATATACAGGGTGTCTCAGACCACCCGTATCACCCATTTATAATCTATAAAATAGATTATTTTCAAAAAGTCAAAGCGTTTCTTTTATAAATCAGGTGCGCTCTATCAAATGGTGATATTTTTAACTTCCGGTTTCGGCTGGAAATAGGTGATTTAGACCAGAAGTTACATTTTTCAAATGGAACATGGTATTTTTTATTACGGATTCGGATTCTATGCGAAAAAACAAGAAACTTTTGTCTGAAACATTTTTTCGTAAAATGTCATTTTATGTCCTTTAAGTAACCTTTAAAATGAGTCTTGGCGAAATAATGTTTTTACACTATCTGCTCTTAGCATAACCCAGGATCTACGACGAGGACGTGGCAGATATCAGATCCCGTGTGTGTGTGAGTTCACCGTGGAGATGACGACCAATGTTTTGACAACATTGATCTGACAACATTTAGCGGACAGAAAATTCGATCCTGGAGATCAACGTTGTCAACACATTAAGTGTAACAGAATTCTCATAGATCTGCTATGCCGTATTCAAACGCAGAAGCTTCAGATATGATGCTCATTTTAGGTGAATGCGGTGGTCAATTTAGAGCAGCTTCAAGGTTGTGGCGAAAACGATACCCAGATCGTACTCCTCATTCATACAATGTTTTTTCTCGTTTAGCTAAACGAATTACCAATAAAGGTATTATTCAACCGAATCACAATGATCTAAACACGGGATTTGATATCTGCCACGTCCTCGTCGTAGATCCTGGGTTATGCTAAGAGCAGATAGTATAAAAACATTATTTCGCCAAGACTCATTTTGAAGGTTACTTAAGGACATAAAATGACATTTTACGAAAAAATGTTTCAGATAAAAGTTTCTTGTTTTTTCCCATAGAATCCGAATCCGTAATAAAAAATACCATGTTCCATTTGAAAAATGTAACTTCCGGTCTAAATCACCTATTTCCAGCCGAAACCGGAAGTTAAAAATATCACCATTTGATAGAGCGCACCTGATTTATAAAAGAAACGCTTTGACTTTTTGAAAATAACCTATTTTATAGATTATTGTTTTGACCTGGTCTTGATCGACCAGAGGATGAAGAAAATGTTGATGGAATGATTATGTGAGAAGAATGAAAAGACTGGATGGTTGCGTGTAACGGCTGGATTTGAATATGAGACAAATGGACTGTATAAATGGAGAAAAGCGGATAACTGGATATTTAATAAATTAACTGTATTTGACCACTAAGGTTTACACTATTGTCTGATTCTGTATAAAAATGAAATAAATGAGAGTTGAAAGCACGTGTAACGATTTGACAGACGATTGGTTTGCGTAATTCACAGCTGACTGGTTTGGCGTAAAGAGAGCGAGAAGACCGCTGTCTCTCACTTTTGTTGTCTCGATCCTCCTGGAAGTCCGTCACGCACCGGTGGTTCCGGTTGTTCGTTCGGGATCATTCCAGAAGGATCGAGACGGATTTTCACCAATCACGCGCTTGATCGATGGCCCGCGCGAGTCTCGTTACCATACGCTGCTGGCTTGCGTTCAGGCGGGAACGCGCGAGTCAAGTCGTGATTGGTCGTGTGTATTGAAGTCGCGTCATACTCATGGCAACATGGCGCTCGCACGCGCCAGTCTCAAACAATTATAAATGGGTGATACGGGTGGTCTGAGACACCCTGTATGTGAACAAGGACATGGGCAGGAAAATGAAAGAGTTAAAAATTAGGTGGGATAAGGGTAGTGAAGAAAATATAATAGTCGGAGGTGATTTTAATGCGAGAACGGGAGTGGAAGGAGGGAAAATAAGACAAGAGGAGGACGAGGGGGAAAGCAGCAGGGAATCAAGGGATGAGAAAGTAAACGGAGAAGGGAGGAAACTACTAAGAACGTTAGGAGAACTGGGATTGGAGATAATGAATGGAGGGATAGAAGGTGATGAGAGGGGAGAGTACACATATATAGGACAGAAGGGAAGAACAGTAATCGATTACATAATAGGGGACGAAAGAACGAGGGAAGGGGTGGAAAGCATGAAGGTAGAGGAAAGAGTGGAATCGGATCACTTACCACTAGTGGTGACAATGAAGAAGGGAGGGAAGAGAGTGGAAGGAGATGAGAAAGGAAAGAAAAGGAAAGGCACACAAAAAATAGAATGGGAAGGAGAAATAAAGGAGGAATTCAGAGCAAAAACAGAGAGAATAATAATAACAGAGAAAGGCATAGGGGAAAGAATAGGAGAGTTAGAAAGAAAGATTAAGGGGGTAGTCGAAGAAATAAGAGAGAATGAAGGAAAGAAGGAAAGGAGAAGGAGAGGCTGGTGGGACAAGGAGTGCATGGAGAAAAAGAGGGAATTGAGGAGGACGTTGAGGAGATGGAATCGAGAAAAAGAAGAGGGGGAGGTGTATAGGAGAATGAAAAACGAGTACAAGAGGATATGTGAGGAGAAAAAAGAGAAGGAAAGGGAGAAGATTTTGAAGGAGGCAGGGGAAGCGAATACTGTAGGAAAGGTATGGGACTTTCTAAGAAGGATGGAAGGCGGGAAAGGAAAAGGAGTGAAGAATGAGATTAAAATGGAAGAATGGAAAGAGTATTTTATGGGGCTACTAGGGGGAGTAGAAGCGAAAGTTGTAGGAGGGCGAAAGAGGAAAAAGTGTGAAGGAAAGGAGGAAGGGATAAGAATGGAAGAAATAGAAAGAGTAATAAAGAAATTAAAAGGAAGGAAAGCGGCAGGAGAAGACGGATTGGAAAATGAGATATGGATACATGGAGGAGAGAAGATAAGGAAGGAGGTATGGAGTATATGCAATAGGGTGTGGAACGGAGAAGGATGGCCGGAAGAGTGGAAGACGAGGGTAGTAATTCCAATAAAGAAGAAGGGGGATGGAGCAACAGTGCAGTGCTATAGAGGAGTGACGTTAATGAATACGATGTATAAAATATACGCGATTCTATTAGAGGAGAGGCTGGAGAGAGAGGTAGAGGAGAAAAAGATGGTGCCGGAGAATCAAACGGGTTTCAGAAAGGAGAAGGGAACAATGGACAATATGTACGTTCTAAATTACTTAATAAATAGAGAAATAATAAAAAAAAAGGGAAACTGATAGGTTGCTTCGTGGACTTAAAGGCAGCATTTGACAGCGTGAACAGGAAAATCTTATGTAAGGCATTAGGAGAGAGAGGAGTGAGCGATAAATTAAGGGAAAGAATTGAGGAAGTGTACAGTGAAACAGCAGCGAGAGTAAAAGTCGGAGGAGAGATAGGAGAAAGATTCTGGGTGGGGGGAGGGGTAAGACAAGGGTGTCCGTTAAGCTCGAAATTGTTCATATTACTGATGGCGGATCTCGAAGAAAGAATGAGGAAGAAGGGGAAAGGAGGAGTAGAGGTAAAAGGGAGAATGCTATACACAGTGCAGTATGCGGATGATTTGGTGCTACTAGCGAAGGAGGAGAGGGGAATGAAAATGATGATAGAAGAATTTAGGGACTACATAAGAGAGAAAGGGTTAGAGGTGAACAAAGAAAAAACGAAGATAATAAGATTTGAGAGAAGAAGACAGAAGGAAATAACATGGAGATGGGGAGATGATGCTGTGGAAGAAGTAGGAGAAATAAAGTACCTAGGGTATATTTTTAAGAAGAACGGAGGACAGGAGAGGCAGATAGAGGATGGAACGAGGAAGGGAGGAGGAGTAATGAGGAAAGTGTGGGGGTTAGGAAAAAGGTATTTCAAGAATAAATACAAGAGAAGGATATGGTTCTTCGATACGCTGGTGTGGCCGGTAATAGCGTACGGGGTTGAGATATGGGGGTGGGAAGACAGGAAGAAAATAGAGGCAATGCACGAAAGATTTATAAGGTGGGTGTTGGGTTTGGATTGGGTGACACCAGGGTATATGATAAGGGAGGAGACAAAAAGGGAAAAAATGAGAGCGAGAGGTGCAAAGAGAGCTTGGAAGTTTGAGGAAAGGTTGAGAGGAGGAAGAGGAAGTGAATGGGCAAGGCAGTGTCTGAAGGAGATAGAAGAGAGAGCAAGAGGAGGAAAAAAGCTGTCAAAGTGGGAAGAAGGAAGAAAGAGATATATAGAAGAAAGTGGGAAGAGAGGAGAGTTGGAGGAGGAAAGTAGGGAAGGGAGAGAAGAGGAATGGGAGAGGATAGAAAGAAGAGAGAAAGGAATAGAGGAAGAGGAGAACTGGAAAATGGTGAGGGAATCCAGGTACAATAAATGGTACAAAGAGATAAGAGTGGAAGGAACACCGGAATACCTAGAAAGGGGAAGGAAGGAAGAGAAATGGAGAAGGATAGCAAGGTACAGGCTAGGAAATGAAATGAGGGAGGGGAGGTACTGGGAGGAGGGGGATGAAAAAAGGTGCAGGATGTGTGGATACGAAGAAGAGACGTGGGAACACGTGCTAGAAAGATGCAGAGGAGAAGAAGGAAGGGATGTAGGGATACAGGATAAGGTGAAGGAAATATTGGCAGAGGACGGGAGAGGAGAGAAATGGATGGGAGAATTAGATAAGGAGAGAGAGGGGATACAGATGAGAAAGAACGAAGAGGGGAGAGAGAATTGGGAGAAAAGGGAATTAAACAAGAAGAGAAGAGATGAAGGATGAATGAGAAAAAGGAAAGAAATAGTTAACATTTTTTGTTATATATAGAAATATGAACATAGTGTATATAAGATGCGATTGGATGTAGTTGTAAATATTAGAATTTTAGTATAAGTACATAGGATTAAGTAAAAGTTAAAGATTTGTAAAAGGAACGGGAGATCCTTTGTAACCCGTAAAAGGGAACAAATAAACATATACATACATACATACATACAGATAGGAACTTGTCCCAGTAGACTCGGGTGTAGAAAAGGTGGGCAGCCTTTCGTACGCTGTTAAGAGTTACACCGTTAGGGAACGTAACTTTATAGACACAGTAAAGTGAATTCTTAGAATGCCTACTGCCGATGGGGATGCAGGAGACCGGGTTCAAGTCATGGAGTTTCATCTCCTCCATCAGTTCGCCGACATCCATACGGGGGAGGCCCTTCAGCGCAGCTGAGAGGACCTTTTCTGAGTTAATAGTGAAGGTGTGAAAAGGGAGGTCTGCCTTCTCCAGCTTTCCCTTGAGGTCGAGGATATGCTCAACGGTGTTCAGCTGAACACGAACTCTTGAGCCCAGAAATTTCAATTTAAAGTCACGGCCGTATAATTCGGCCAGTGACTTGGTTAAGCGAGGCATATTTCCATCGAAGTTGGAGATATAAAGAGGGGGCGGCTTAGAGATAGCTCTCCTAGGAACGGTGCTTGGGGATGCGTCATTAACAGAATTCTCCTTGTGCTTATTCAGATTTGAAGTCGGAGGGAATGCGCCTCGAAGGGAAGGACCAGCTCGGTGCTTGTTTACCGGTAAAGCAGGGAAGTCGTTTGGGGCTCCGACAAACGAACCGAGTACGTCGAATCTATTTTGGACTGCCACAATGGGGATATCCCCGAGGTGAGTAACCACCGCCATGTTGACGCAAAGGTGTCGAGTTATCCTCAGAAGAGTTGTTTACAGCGGTCTTCTGTTTTTTAGGGAGAGGTGACATCCTGGGCTGTTTACACTGTGGAGCGTCAAAGGTCGACGGCTCGGATACAGGAGACAATGGGCCAGGGGAGGCCTCAGTAGAAACGTTCGGATTTAAATTTAGATTTAAATTCCCGAGACCACCGAGGGAAAGTTCATCCGGCACGGTGGGAAAATCCCCATGCACAGAATTTACCGGGGAAACAAGCTCAGGTGTTTGAAAGAAGTCAAGCCGATCGACAAACGGCTCAGAGAAGGAGCGAGCGTGAATAGTAGGCTCGAGATTTATTTGCTGCGCACTAAGGTCTATATCAGACCTGGACGCTTCTAAGGCTGGTGCATCTGCATCCTGCGGCGTAAAACTACACGCAGCAGTAGGAGGCGGCCCTAACGAAGAAACAATGACGCGGCGAAACCTTTCGGACGACTCCGCGGTTTTCCGTCGCGAGGATTTTAAAGTCCGTGGCTTTGCGCCGCACATTGGGGCGCTTGACTAAGAATCCGGTGGCGCGACTGGACGCCACTCACCCGGAGAGAAGGGCAATTTGCCCTGAAGAAGGGTTAACACCTCGGGACAGCCGACGCGTTAAGAGAAGCACCAGATAGAATTAAAGAAGGGTACTTACAGAGTAGAAGAAAGGAGAAGAAGAGAAGAAGACAGAAGAGAAGAGCAGAGAAAGAAGAAAACAGAAAACAGAGATCAGTGATCGCATATGACTTTGGTAGACTATTGCCAGACTAACTATACAGCACGAAACAACACGGTAGAGGCACGTCCGTACACGACGGACGCTAAACACCGAATGTAACTTTAACGCGAGCCGAATGTCGCCGAATCCGCAATTCGGCGCGCCTTATATGCTTGCGAAACCGGAGCACGGACCATGGAGAGTGCCGCTCGAGTCGCGGCTGGCTCACTCAGCAACTGGTGCCGTGATCGGTGCGTACGCAGGCTCGGCCGTGATTGGCGCGGTACCGTGCACGCACAAGTTTATAAATATGACCCGTGCTCGGTATACTATTATTCGCGACGGAGCTTCATAGATAACATGTTTTAATGACGCAGTGGGAAATGAATTTTTCCTTTCTTTTTAGTGTTATTGGTCGTCTACAAGTGAAATCAAATATAAGGTAAGAATGTGAATAAAAAATAATTTTGTGTAAAAGTAATTTTTCGGTTTCTTTACCTCTACGATTTCTTTGTATCCTGTTTCTTCGACGAACCCACAGGATAGCACCGTCTTGATTTATGGATCTTAAAAGTCGTGCTTGTGCACTAGCCTCGATATGGCCATCATTTTGATCAAGGCAATTTCTTATCCTCGCTTCCATATTATTCCTCCATTTATTACCAATGTTTGGTATGGATCAGAGATATTGGAACGCCTGTTCGATTCTACGTTTTAGTTCGTGCACATTTCGAATTTCTGTGGCTGAACGATAAACACGTTCTTTAACTGCTCCCCAAAGAAAAAAGTCCAGTGGTGTCAAATCTCGCAAACGAGGAGGCCACAATTGTGGAACAGGTCTCCGTCCTATCCATCGAGTTCCAAACATTTCATCCAAACATTGACGGACTGGTCGGCTTTAATGGGGAGGAGTACCATCATGCATGAAGGAAATGGAGCGACGCCTGTGTCGTGGTATAATTTGACGTAGTTCATTCAAGAGGCGCGTCCGTAACAATCGCAGATATGTTGCACTTGTTAGACGTGGTAAATAAATAGGTCCAATAATATGATTTCTAATCATTCCGGCCCATACGTTAATGGTGAAACGTCCTTGATTATACCTTTGGATCATTGCGTGTGGATTTCTGTAATCCCAAATCCTCGCATTTTGTCGATTCAGAATGCTACTGCTAGAAAAACTGCTTTCGTCTGTAAATAGCAAATTCTTCAAGAAGTCTGGCTGACGTTGTAATTTACGTTTTATCCACCGACCAAAACGTCGTCGTGCGACACGATCATTTGACCTCAGTGCTTGAACGCGATGAATTCGGTAAGGTCGTAAACCTTCCTCACGAATTATTCGTCGGACTATCATATGATTTATTCCTACACGACGAGCTATCACACGTAGACCCATTAACGGATAAACACGAGCAAGGGCGATAACTTGTTATTCCCGATGCCAATGGATGCGGGGTCGACCTGCTCCACGATGTGTAGATAAATGACGTAATATTACTTCCTCATCTTGAAACTGTTGATCAAGCCGCTGAAAATCTCGCCGATCTGGCACTTCTGTTGGATGTGATGGTCTTTCGTTATTTCGCACTGAATTACGATATATTTTCCGAGCTAAAGAGTAATTTCCCGCTGCTTCGTCAATAGCTCGAAGAATCACTCGAATATTTCGGCAACGGAACATTCTTCGGCGATTGTCAACAAGACACTAACGATAATAATCCGTTCGCGATTTGATCGCTGTTTACTTTGGATGCACATGCAAATGTAAACACATGGTAAGAGTGAAATCTCTCCAACAGTTTAGTTAAACTTTAACATTGCTTTTTGAGAGAACGATTAAGTTCCGCCCTATGGTTCCTTTGACACGTTTTATCCTCTCGATGAGTAGAACACAATGCAATCATAAAAAATTTGACCTTCAAAACCTTAAAAGTCAGTCAAGGACAATTTTGCGGGAAGTTTTTTCAACAGATCTTCACCGATCATGAGGTGTAGAATCACGCTATGTTGATCGTGACATATAATTTTTATACACGCTGTACAATATTTATTGGAATTTTTAACTTCCCGATTCATAGGGAAGTTACTGTAATTACTAGAGATCACGGTTTTGGACGTGTATTGAGGATACACGTATTCACGTGTTCACGTGTACTAATATATATCCGTACTTTAATCCGTGTACATCTTTGTACGTGTGTGTGTGTGTGTGTGTGTGTGTGTGTGTGTGTGTGTGTGTGTGTGTATAACTACCCTTCCGATCGAGATATAGGGTTGAAACTTTGCATAGTATGTTTTTTCTTGATGCTCTATCGAATGACCCATTGGTTTTAAAATTCGGCTCAAGGGCACTTTTGACTAAATATTAAATACCCTTTGACTAAATATTAAAACATTTTTTTATTATTTAACGCAATTAATTGAGCATTACTTGAACGATATAATAAATACAAAATTGCCATTTGTTAGTGCCCAACAATCTGTAAGCTATTATACGTTTCATATCAAAACTGGTAATAATTTTCATATAAAAAAAAATACTACCGCACATATCATACAATCTAAAAAAAGATAAAACAAATAATCAGGATAAATATTAATTGATTTAATACAGATGTGATTGAAAACCTAAGTTTAGAAGAAAATACACCTGAAAATTCGGAGCCGCCACAGAAACGTTGTAGGACTTCCACTGTAAATAGTCGTTCGTGGGATTGCACAAGAAATGAAAAAATACATGAGGCATTAGTAAAATTAATTGCAAAAAATCAACGACCCATTTCTTTTGGTCCATCGAAAGGATTCCAACAATTTATGTCTGTGGTACAACCAAATTATAAAATATGTAAACAGGAGACAATGAAAAAAAGATTAATGAATTTAAAAGATACAATTGCGCAAAAAATAAAAGCAAAACTAAACGCTGCTAAAAGCGTTGCGTGCACAACCGACGGTTGGTCGTCCTTAGCGCAGGATTCATATATCACGGTAACTGCACATATTATTAATTCTAAATGGGACACAGAGAGTTATGTTTTAAGCACGTATGAGATGGAAGAACGCCATACAGCTATAAATATCGCTAATGAATTAAAGCAAACCCTTGAAGAATGGGAGATTAGTAAAAAAGTTGTAGCCATAGTCACAGACAATGCTAAAAATATGACAAACGCTATTTCAATAATGGCAGAAAACATTGACGTTTCTAACATAACGTGTGCAGCACATAACGTTCAATTAGCTGTAAATAATGCTCTCAAAGAAGAAAATGTGCAACAAATAATCCGCCATTGTTCTAAACTAATTGGGCACTTTAAACATTCCAATATAGCAAAACAGGCACTGGAGAAGAAGCAAGAGCAACTTTCAATGGAAAAGACAGCATTGCTCCAAAGTTGCTCTACACGATGGAATTCAACATTTTTAATGCTGGACAGCTTATGCAGAAATAGATGCCCACTGTTAAATGTGTTAGCAGACCGGACCGTCATCACTGCAACCATGGCGAAAAGTCTCGAAATTTCCGAATACGAATGGACAATAATAGAATCCCTTTTGCAGATTCTGAAACCCTTCCACATAGTTACAACAGTTTTTTGTAGCGAAAGCCAATCTTCTGTCTCAATGGTGAGACCTATAATAAAAAAAGTCGTCGAAAAACATTTAAGCATACGCGATAATGATATTTTGGCTACAATAAAGGAATCATTAATTTCCGAAATTTCAAAACGTTTCAAATTCGAATGGAATGACGGTGATACTATTTCACTGTTCCATATAGCTCCATTTTTAGATCCACGGTATAAAAATCTCGAACATGAAACGTTGAATATTAGAAATGTAATTCGTGAAAAAGTGAAATTTTTGCTCCAAGACTCTCCTGTTCCAGAAGTGAGGACAGAAAACTCACAAAATAAAAGTGCCCTTCAATTTCTGTACGATGAAATAAATGATGTTAATTATTTAGATGCCGAATTTGAAATGTACATCTCTGAGCCACAACTACGGTTTGATATGGATTCATATGAATGGTGGAAGGCAAGGACAGACAAGTATCCAAGAATATCCGAAATCGCTAAAAAATATTTAACTATGCCAGCAACGTCAGCCATGTCTGAACGGTGCTTCTCGTCTGCTGGAAATATTGTTACACCAAAAAGGAACCGTCTTTTGCCGGAAAATGTAAATACTCTGGTTTTTCTCCATCAGAATAAACAGTTAATTGATTAAGGTTTATTAACAGAAATTATGGTGTTTGTTAATTTTCGAAACCTATCCTGTTAGCTCTTGTATATTTCAATGTACTATCCGTGTATCCGTGTACTTGAATACACGGGTACACGTGTATCAAAATACACGGATAATACACGTGTACCCGTATATTCAAGTTCACGGTTATACATGTATTATCCGTATATTTTGATACACGTGAACACGTGTATTTCAGTACACGTGTATCCGTGTATTAAATAGGATCCGGATTTCTACACGGCTATATTAATTACACGTGTACACGTGTATTTTCAATACACGTGAAATGGGTATCTCTAGTAATTACCCCGAAAATCGAAAATCGAATTTTTAGCAGATCTTCACGTTTCATGGTCATTGGAGTCATTTTAGACTATTTTTATCAAAATGTCGGTATGTGTGTGTGTGTGTGTGTGTGCGTATGTCCGTTTCTATGGTATCAAATTTTTCGTTAACGTTTTCAGAAAAAGTAACTACGCGATCGGAATGATGAATGATGCAATCGATGTGCCCCGCTGTAACTTAGAGCTGATTAGATTTTGGTCCATATTGGTCAAGTAGTTTTTTAGTTTTTTTAGTTTTTTTCGAAAGAAGTTCATTCAACAATGCAATTTATACGAGAGGATGGAAATGTTCCACCGAATAAACAAACGCAATTATATATATTTCATTTTTATTTTTTTTTATTTAAAAAAAATTTTTTTTTAACTTTTAAAATTTTTTTTTAACATTAAAAAAAATTTGAAAAAATTTTTTTTTTAATTATCCAACTAATGCTGATGTTACCGCTTACAATAATCGAAAAATGTCTCAATACAAGATTGAGTTAATCATCGCTATTGCCGAGAATACATTTTCAAAGAATATCGATGAAAGTACAAAAACATTTATATTACAATCTTTAAAAAAACAATCAGTCCAAAACGAATTATTAACTGAGATTAAATTGAAAATTAATATAAAATATATGATAATTAGTAACATTGATGTTGAAGATGGATTGGTTAATGGATCATGCGGAATATTAAAATTTATTACTTTTCAAGAGAATACTAAAATTCCGTCTATATTGTGGTTAGATTTTCAATTGCCCAGAGTGGGAGTGAAAGTAAGGACTCGTTATCGTAATTATATGAAAAATGCTAATATTGATCAGAATTTAACACCAATAATAAAAGTATCGAATCAAGTAAATATGTCGAGTGAGGAAAAATATCAAATCACACGTTGTCAATTTCCAGTGGTTCCTGCTGAAGCGATTACGATTCATAAAAGTCAGGGACAAACATACGAGAAAGTATGTTTGGATTTTAAAAAATCAGAAAGGCGAACTTTACAAATGTTGTATGTAGCACTGAGCAGAGTTGTAAAATTGAGCGGTTTATATATTTTGGGACAATTTAAATTAACAGTATCGAAAAAAACAAAGATCAATGCTGCAAACACGGCTAACGATGAATTGTATCGTTTGCGAAATACTAAACAATTAAAATTATCATTCAATAATTTGGTAAATGAAACCGGATTAATAGTTATATATCAAAATATTGGTACTTTGACAAGTAAATTAATTCATATAAATAAAGATTCATGGTTTCATCGAAGCGATATATTAATTTTTAGTGAAACATTAACGAAAACCGATGATGAGTTGAATATTTTAAATTACGATATATTATTCCGATCCGACATTGACAACAACAGCCGCGGATTAATTTGTTATGGAAAAACAGAATTATCAATAGAAAAATTATTTGTTGAACAGGAATTTAGTTCAAATGCGCATGTAGAACTGTTCACTTTTAAAATCAGAAATTATTATATAATTAGTGGTTATAAATCACCAAAAGCTACTAATTCTATGTTTGGTAGCGTTGTACAGCGAATAATGAATAAAATTACAATTGAAAGTGAAAAGATTTTGATAGGTGATTTCAATTACAATATATTAAATTGCAAGGATAATGGTAATAATTATTTGATTAACCTTTTGAACAAGTACAATTTAAAAACTAAATTACCATCCAAAAGTATAACGACCAATTTGAATACGCAAATAGATGTCATTTTCTCAAATGTTGATGATATAGATTGCGGTGTTTATGAAACATATTTCAGCTATCATAAGCCAATTTATGCAATCCTCGATAAGAAGGTTGTCAAATATAAAAAAGGAGAGAATGAAGAGAAAACAGATGTAACAATCACAAATCAAAAAATGAATCCTGAACTTTATACAATTTTTGGTGAATGTTTAATGATCTCGGACCAGCATATCGAGCAACATAATCATGAATATGCAGTGCCTGCAGACTGTTTCCTCAATGATGGTTATAACTATGCTTTAGAAACAGCCGAATGTAAAGAAGTCATAAAACCTGATTGTTATTTACAAGATAAACATATTAATTTATTTCACGAAATTATGAACAGAAATCTAAACGAGCGTGGAATATACAACTTTGCTCAAGATACTGGTTACGTTCGAGCTTTTTTGAGTAATTTACAAGAGATCCCAGAACATGAGATGAATATTCAGATAATATACACTGGTGAAATTGGAAAAAAGGTGGTAGGACATTGGATTTGCACAAGATCTGATGGTAACGGAAATGTACACATTTATGATAGTTTTAATGCTAATCATTTGAACCATGATGTAATAGATTATTTGAATGCCCTTTATAAATATAAGAAGAAGTATATATTTCACAGAGTACAATATCAAAACAATGCGTTTGATTGTGGAGCATTTGCAATTTATTTTGCAACATTACTATGCTATAACAGGGAACCAAGCGAGCAACGAGCATACGATGTTGGTTTAATGCGACGCCATATAGCAAACATTTTGATAAGTAGAAAACTATTGAATTTCCCTGAAAACATGTAATCATCTCAATGTAATCACAAACAAAACATGTAATCACACGTACACTAAATAAATTAATAATGATAATAATATACTGCAACTAACGAATCGGGAAGTTCTTTGTGTGGCTCGTGGAGAGTCAGATACCAAATAACATCCGTACCAATAACCCTCTCGCGAACTCGCAAAGCGAGTTACAACACCCCCACTCGCGAGCTCGCGAAGCGAGCGAGCAACAATATCCAGCTAGTTCGTCTTAACCCTTTGAGTGCCGGAGGCCGATATATCGGCTCTTGCTGCACTCGCGAAAAGTGCCAGAGCCGATATATCGGCCCGCACCTTGTAGCGCTTTACTATTCGCATTGCGGGAGAACTCTATCACAAAATAAATTTATAATACGTTATAAATGGTCTAATTTCATTACGAGAGAATTAAAAAAAAATAGTTTTTCGTTTTAACTCTTTGTGGACGACGACTTTTTCCTATCGCTTGGAGAGAACGAAATCTAACATAAACAGTATATTTCGTTTCGTCCCAGTGACAGTTTGAAAGCGTTATTTTTGTTATTGCCGTTGTTTTCCGCTTGTGTAAAACATTTTTGTTTTTGCCACCAACCTTTTTATAAAAAATACACCGTCATGGATGAAGCGGAATTAGTCCGATTGGTTGACCAGATGGATCTACTACATAGTGACGATGAAGAAATCGTGGCACCAAGTAGTCGGCATCCACATAGAATATATAGTGATAATTATGCAAAATTATATCACAAATATATTTATGACAATATAATTTTGTTTCAGCAATGTTATATTACCTATAACAATTACTTATTTCGGAAGAGATTACCATGTATCTTTGAGTTATTTTTTATTTTTGTTATGTAATATTATTTATCTTGTTACAAAATATATTGGAAATGCAAAGTATATACTGTGTAATAAAGGGTCTATATAAAATTATGATGAAAAGATGACTTTTTGCATGTGCAAATACGTTTTTGTAAGAGCGAACTCAATTTTTACTTTCTTTATGATCCTTTATACCTTTGTTATTTATATAATTTTCAATGAATATAGAAAAACTAGTGTCATTGTTTTATTCTCTATTTTGTCCTTAATATATTGTTTTTTGAATCATGTAAATATTGTTTCTTGTTTGGTTTTTATGAGCATTTTCCCAAACCCTAGTAAAACCGCGAAATTCGGCCGGTTTTTCTCATATAGGCATCTCTTTTTCGCCCGGCACTAAAAGGGTTAATATTAGTTTTGATTTTAATATTTTAAAAATCAACGCCACAATATTTTCTGAAATATTTGAATACGTTCATCGGAGAATGTAACATTTCATGATAACCGACATGGTTCCGTGTTGATTCACCTTTTTACCGACGAGAATCTCCTCAGTTTTCTTCTACACCGACGAGATGCCGTCGGTGGCTTTCTGTTTCTTACTCCGCCAACAATATATCCTAGAGGGCGTAAGAGAACGGCAAAATTTCTTTGACGACGCGATGTCCCATAAGCAGTGATGCCAAAATCGTGGTACTGTGGTACTAAGCCGTGGAACTAGACCCCCCACTACGACCTACTGTTGCCCCTACAGTCCTTCTCCAACGCGCTCGCGCGCTACACGCACTAGCGTACCTCTGCTATATAGTAGTACGCCAGTGCGTGGTACGCTAGTGCGTGTAGCGCGAGAGCGCGTTGAAGGACTGTAGGGGCAACAGTAGGTCGTAGTGGGGGGGGTGTAGTTCCACGGCTTAGTACCACAGTACCACAATTTCGGCATCACTGCCCATAAGGCTGGCAGTCTTTAACAGTATCTCGTCGGTGGTAGTAGGGTCTGCTGGCACGTTGTGCTGTCCAATTCAGAGCAGATAGAGGGCATACTCGGCTTCGAGTGTCGTTCTGAATTCTGACGCCATAATGCCCGCCATCTGCTCGCATCGTACGATTGCAGGCTATGCTTGCTATCGGTTCGAAGCAGATCTGGTTGACTGGGTAAATGTCTTGAAGTTTGTCCAATGTATGTTTGACTACATCCCAAACACGGAATGGAATATACTATATTATGGTTTTTTAATAACGGTAATTTATCTTTGATGGGAGGAAACCAATTTTTCAAGTACAATGGAATTTTGAATATTGTGTGTAATCCTACTTTTCTAAAACTCCTTCTAATGTCATTAGAAATGTTTTCAACATAAGGAATAATTATGGTGTTTTTCCTCTTTTTTCCTTTCACCAACTAGAGGGTGGTTGATTTCAAAAATACACTCTTTAATGATATTAGAAATAAAATTGATCGGATATCCGTTTTGTTTTAACACATTTCTTATCAACAATTGATTGTTAGATCTGAATTCAGGATTTGATAGTAGAACTGCACGATCAATTGAACCTTTTACTAAACCTATTTTGTGTTGCAAGGGATGGAATGAATAGAAATTCATATATACCTGACCAGGTTGATTTATGAAACCAATTTGTTTTTAACTTTGTTCCTACTCTAATGACATGAATGTCCAAAAAATTCAGACTTGAGTTATTTTCAGTTTCATGTGTAAACTGGAGTCTCTCATGAAAACTGTTGAACGTGTCCAACACAATTTGTAACTGATCCGGTTTGACAATTGTTATTATATTATCTACGTACCTTTTATAAAACACCAGTTCCAAAGGTAATTTCGAAATAGAATTAATATTATAATTAATATTAGAATTAATATTAGAATTAATATTATAATATTATAATGTAGGGTTTGGTTGGGCGAATAAATCAGAGTCACCGTTATATTCAAAACTCCTTTTATTTTGTACGTCTGTACTCGCGCTACTCGATTTCTCGACTGTCTCCTTCGCTTCGCGCTTGATCTCTTCTCGATTGTCTCATTCACACACGCTCATCCATTCCTCATACACGTTCATCGATATCACACACATTCGCTCTTGAAATAAATGCGCGCAAAATAACTGCGCGACGGCGGGAACGCGGGCGCGCGGCCAAGGAACACGCGGCCGCGCGCCACGGCAAGCAATGGAATATCATCTCTACAATAATAGTATACAGGGTGGGCGATTTATCTGAAGACATTGAAATCTCTCGAGAATTATGCATCGGATAAAAAAAGTGGGTAATGAATGTTGTTCGCCTGGAAGGGGGCCATCCAATGATACCAAACTCGACCACCCCCAACCACCCCTTGGGAGTGGAGGTAGGGGAAGATAAAAAACTTAAATGGGAACCCCCATTTTTTATTTTAGATTTGGATTCTCCAGAAAAAAGTACCCCAATTTTACCTACGAGATTTTGCATTTTGGTTCACAGATGGCGCTGTAATCGACAAAAATCAAAATGGGTAAAAAATCGTTCAAAATTGGGGATATCTTGAAAAATACACATCAGATCAGAAAATTTAAAGTAGACGTATTTGATATTTTTTAAAATGATGTTCAATAACACCATAATTGACCCCCCACCCCCACCTCCTGGGGGAAAGAGAAGGAATTATTTCAAAATCTTCAATGGGAAACAAACAAACCAATGAATTTTTGCAACTGCTTTCGATTGCAGCGACATCTGCGAAAGAAATTACACCAATAATATCAAATCAATGGAGAACCAAGATTTGCTATAAAAAAAGGGTTTCCCATTGAAGATTTTGAAATAATTCCTTCTCCTACCCCTAGGAGGTGGGGGTGGTGGGTCAATTATGGTGTTATTGAATAGCATTTTTAAAAATATCAAATGCGTCTACTTTAATTATTCTGATCTGATGTGTATTTATCAAGATATCCCCAATTTTGAACGATTTTTTACTCATTTTGATTTTCGTCGATTACAGCGCCATTTGTGAACCAAAATGCAAAATCTCGTAGGTAAAATTGGGGTACTTTTTTCTGGAGAATCCAAATCTAAAATAAAAAATGGGGGTTCCCATTTAAGTTTTTTATCTTCCCCCACCTCCACCTCTGTTTGTGGCGATTTGTCAATGGTGTTTGTCAATCGTATCATCATGAAGGAAGACGATAATCTCGTCATGCAGATATATGTATACGCGAGTGAAGGGAGTCATTTACAGCGGTCGCGATTGACGACAGAGAGTTTAGGAAGGCTTTGACGTGTGCAGACGCGTGTTTGATTCTGCGATAAATTTGTAAAACGAGATTATTAACTTTGTAAATTCCGCGAGTGATCGGGTTTTAATTGTGACGGACGTTGAGTCCTTGTTCACTCGGTTCAGCAAGACTTGGATTCTATCTGGCCGGTTGTACTTTTGAGGTTTGAGGGCATTGGAAGCATTGAGGCTCCTTTGCAGTGCATACCGAAGCTGAGACGGATCGCAAGGCTAACCGTAGTGCTGCCGGCATGGGTTGTCTTAAGGGCATGCCGGCAATTGGACAGGGAGTTCCAATTGGAACTCTGCTGTTGATCACTCGCGATGAGGTTTGATTATAAAAGGTAAGAGAGCTCTCTTAGTTTTAAGGTTCAGAATGTATTTTAATGATATTTGATGCGATTTACGTGCTGAGCCTTCCTATAGACGAAATTTATGTATTGCTTCCTTTAACTAATAAATCATTGTGTCTTGCTTTGGCTTTTCCTCGTAATTCGTCGAGGTTTTTATGCCGAAGCAAGAATTTCTTTAATCGGGAAATTGTGTATTTTATTCTAGTATAAGTTCGAACATTGTTTAATCTGAACTTTACGAATCTTATCTTTTAAAATGACTGAAAAACAACCTCCAAGAAGTGGCGGGGGGGGGGGGGGGTCGAGTTTGGTATCATTGGATGTCCCCCTCCGGAACGGACAACTTTCATTACCCACTTTTTTTCATCCGATGCATAGTTCTCGAGATATTTCAATGTCTTCAGATAAATCGTCCACCCTGTATATTATATATAGTTAGAATTAATATTATAATAGTATTATGTTTGAGATTGGCGGAATGTGTCGGCAGCGTCAGAGTATCGATTCGGATCGCCGTCACGCGGTTGGTCGGTTTTGCGGGTGACAGCGACATCGAGAATCGATCGGCTGCTCGGCGCGTCATGGTAGAGATGGGATGAACTGCTCATTCCGAATCACTTGTGATTCGATCACGTTCGTTCTAAATCACGGTGTTTTTTCACAGTGATTCGTGATTTTTCGTGATCGCTTCTGATTGGTGGGGAGCATAGGAACATAACTGTTCTTGGTCACTCTATATAGAAGTCTATGTTCTCGGGACATGTTACATAACAAAAAATAAAAATAAAAATATAAGTTATATCTCGTAAAGGCAATAAGTATATTAAACAATGAAGAATATTGAATAAATTAATAATTAGTAATAACTAATGACTATAAATTGTAAAAGAAAGTTCAGTTTAAAATTTTTCAAAATTTGTTCTCCGAAACATATTAATATATCGAATAATTAATTTACAGACGCAATTTTTCTTGAGAATGGTCTAAAATAAGACCGAAACGTCGAAAATTAATAATTTGCAAATTTGCTAGTAACTGGTAAAAACTGATCGAACCCGTGCGCCGATAGCATTAACACATTTCTTGTAAACATAATGAATTTGGAAATCCAATGAAATATAAAGCCCGTCTTGTCGCTCGAGGTTTCAGGCAAGTATTTGCTCGATTATAATGAAACATTTGCACGTGTTCCAAGGATTGCAAGTTTCAGATTTTTAATTGCTTTTGCAAACCAATTTAATTTATTAAATTCAAGCATCAGTAGCAGCTTCGTCAACAGAAGCGGAATATATGGCTCTTTTTGAAGCAGTTAGAGAAGCTCTTTGATTAAAATCTTTGGCAGAAAGTATAAATGTAGATGTTCTACAGCCAATACCCAGATAGCACAGGACGTCTTACAGACGTCGTTTTCTCGTCTTTTTTACGTCTTACGTCTCTAAACGACGCATTTTCCCAGACATCGTTTTGACGGTCGAAGAAAGGTGCCTTTTATGAGTCTCATTTCTGCCGTCAAAAAGACGTCTGAGAAAAGATGCCTTTATGGACGTGTAAAAGCCGCCTCTTTGGAGACGTCATTTTTACGTCAGAAATTAGTCGAACGGCTCGAATATTCGAGCCCTCATAAAACTTCGATCTACTCGAAACTGAATCTTCAGATCGAACAGATCTTTAGCAAAAACCTCAAAAAAATCGAAGCAATGCAGATTTCACATGGAAGTTTTAAATTGACCACCTCTATATTTTTACAGTACCGATATAGTATTATAAGTGTCACCGGTTCATTACCCCGGGGAATCGTCAGTATCTGCCCAGTCAGCACAGAGACAGCTCAAAGAGAGCTGAAAGCTGTCTGCCGCAAGACATTCAGACGTCCGAAAGCCGTCGGCGAATGTCTCCGGAGCGTCTCTGGAAGGGCTCCGGAAGGTCGTTTGTTACAAATCTGTCTGTCTTAAAGTCGTCTTTAGAATGACTGTTGGTCGTTTTTCAGTCATTGTAGAGACGTATTTTTTACATCTCACAGGCCTCCAAAGGCATGTTTCAGACATGTTTCACGACTTTGTCGGGCGTCGAAAGACAGCTTTTAGACATCTTTCAAAGACATCTGAAAGTTACCTTGTAAAGACATCTTTTAAAAAAAAGTTATAACAAAAATTAGAAACTATCCATATACATATACTTTTCTCTATGCAATGCTTGAGGAAATATTTCAATTTGTCTTCGAAAGGACCTTATTACAATTCAGAAATTTCTATGCAGTTGGCGGGATTCGAACTCGGGATGACCGTTTACTTGATGATGTGCTTCCTCGCTGAGCCATGCGAACCTATTGTTACGTTTCTTACTTTTTATTCTTATAAAAGTTCAAATCATATGAAATCATATAATTAGAAGAGATAAACTTCTATTAAAAAATTAAATGACACGCACGAATTCAAAGTAAATTAAAAGTAAACATTTTACTTCCAATATTTGAAACCAATATTTCATTCGTAATATGAAAGTTGTATGTCTTCCATATTCTGGAACAAATATTTTTCCATGATAAACATAAAGTATTCCCTGCATATTTAAAAAAAAATATTCTATTTCTAATTTTAAATAAAGATTCATTTTATAACGAGAAAAAAATATTTTTTTCATAATATGAAATAAATATTATCTGTATATTAGGAAAAAATATTCTTTTTCTAATATTAAATAAAAATTCACTTTATAATGAGAAAAAATGTTTTTTTCATAATACGAAATAACAATAAATAAATATTATCTGTATATAAGGAAAAAAATATTCCATTTCTAATATTAAATAAAGATTCATTTTATAATTAGAAAAAAATATTTTTTTCATAATATGAAATAAATATTATCTGTATATCAGGAAATAAATATTCCACTTCTAATATTAAATAAAGATTCATTTTAAATATAAATATTATCATATAAATATATAATGTTTTGAAAATTAATTTTTTTATCATTCCAAGAAATAGCAAAATTAAAAACCAGTATATTTTACCCATTGTACTAAAAGACAGCTACCTTCAGCCGCAAAAACAACGTCTCCGGAAAAACGTCTCTCAGTCGCCAAAACGATATCCTTTATGGAGACGTTGTTTTTACGACTGAAATGAGACGGCTAAAAGACAGCTACCTTCAGCCGCAAAAACAACGTCTCCGGAAAAACGTCTCTCAGTCGCCAAAAAGATATCTTTTATGGAGACGTTGTTTTTACGACTGAAATGAGATAGCTAAAAGACGTTCAACCTCTGCCGTGAAAACGACGTCTCCATAAAGATATCTTTAAGCCGACTAAAAGACGTATCTTTGGGACATAAGACGTTCAGACGGGAAAACGCCGTGTAAGAGACAGCTTTGAGACGATGTGTGCTGATTGGGTGTTGACATTACGCTCTGTGTATACCTCGTTGTTCCGCAAGACATTCGTCAAACCCGCTATTCGTTACCGATCCGCGTTTCGCATATTCGTTGTCGATCACCGTATTTCGTGTTGCGTTTCATTAGTTATTGTATCTTGTGTGATAGTGTTATATTAAAGTGTTTGTTAACCACAGTACATACATTCGTTCTTCACCCACGACCATCTCCGAATTCTCGTATCCGCTCTCGTAACAGCTGGAAATCGACTTTCCCAAGGAGAGCGCTCGCAAACGGCCGTTACACATCGGCATTGCCAGAGGGCGGCCCGGCCTCTCTTTTACGGGATCGAGGGACGTCGGCAAAACTTTTCACGTCACACTATGTAATAATCAATGCTCTAAAAGATGCCTGAAAGACCTCTAAAAAGACGTGTAAAAGATGCATAAAAGAAGCCTAAAAGGCCCCTAAAAATACGCCTAAAAGATGTTCCGAAAAACGCTTAAAAGATGCCTGAAAGACCTCTAAAAAGTCGTGTAAAAGATGCATAAAAGAAGCCTAAAAAGACGCCTAAAAGATGCACAAAAAGACGTCTTAAAGATACGTCTTTCAGGCGATTTTTTAGACGTCTTTACAAGGCATCTTTAAGACGTCAAAAAGATCTGTAAGAGACGTCTTTAAGACGCACAGGTTTGTAACAAAAAGCTGTTAAAGACGTACAAAAACGTGCTAAAGACGTGAAAACAACGTGCCAAAGACGTAGCAGACGTCTGTCAGACGTACTTAGGTCTTGCGGCAGGCAACTTTCAGATGTCTTTGAAATGGCTTTGTGCTATCTGGGTAATAATTTATGAAGACAATAATGGTTGTATAAGTATAGCAAACATATCATTTTTCCAGGGAACAAATTGAGAAAAAGGTAATAAAACTTGAATTTGTGCCTACAGGTAATCAAGTAGCGGACGCGCTGACAAAACCACTGCCAGCGGTGAAGTTTTTAGAATTCAGGGCGAAAACGAATCTCAAATAATTAATTATTCTTTGATCTTATATATACAGGGTATGGCGCCAGAAACAGGCCACCTGAATAATTCGGCTGCTATTGGTGTTAGGATGAAATGCATCAGATGGAACCTGCTTGGTTTTGGGGGGGCATTAATCTGATGTTAGTAGCTTTTTTGTAGGTCGACGCGTAAAGGACATATGAAGGTCAATTTCATTCTTTGTAATGGAATGGTAATTTTTTTTATCGTACTATCGGGTAGAGCCTTTTATGACGCATACAATGACCTGTGGGTCAAGGTCATTCGTGGTGTGGGTTAAGCCAATTGTGATGGAATATGATCCTCACTTATGTGGGAACAGAGGTGGTAGGAGATACTGGTCACTTCGTTAACTAACAGACTTTAATAAAACGACTAACAGTTACAATAAAAAAAACACACACACACACGGCTTCCGCGTTCGGACTTGTGGAATTTGCCTCCGTCTGAGACCGACCCTCCACTTTTCCGACCGCACAAAATCGTCTGCTTATCGTCTTTCGTCGTCACTTTTCTGTTTTACTAACCGTCACTTTTGATCGTCCTTCTCATACTGTCGCTCGCTCATTACCGCTGTCGGAGCCGCACGTACTTTCTCTCACTCTCTCTCTCGCACACACACTCTTCGCGCTCTTTCTCCCTCTCTCTCACACACACGCTCCTCGCACTCCTTCGTTCCAAACACGGCTCTTTGTCTTTCGCGACACATTACGGTGTTCATAGCCTTCTCTCGCGAGACGGCCGTTGCCTTTTCGAATTCGCGATTACGCGGGTCCTACACTTGCGTCCTATTTTTCGAAGAGTAAAGACGTGCCTCTCTACGTATTTTTCATACAGATAAAGTTGAATAAATTCCATTTATATTTTACTTAGAGTCTTTAGTTTATTTTAATACCCATATTCCAATATTCATCCCAAACATACTTTAGCCTAAAACTAAACATATGTAGGGATTTTTGGTAAAATAAGAATACACTTTCAAACAAGAAATTAGAGAAAACAAAAGTATTTAATAAAATAGAGAATGAAGAAAAAACAAAGTTATATCATATACACACACACACACACACACACACACACACACGCACACGCACACGCACACGCACACGCACACGCACACGCACACACACACACACATTCATACCGATAACATATACACGCACTCCTTAAGGTCTAGAGTTCGTAGGAACCTCGAGGCAAGGACCCCACACATATGGTAAAGTTTAGGTAGAGTTTTAAAAAAATGGTTAAGAATGCTTGCTTTCAGACTTGATTGTTTTGAAAGCTTAGAGTCTAATGATTCCCAAAGTGGTCTATATCGACCCCCAGGGGTCGAATCCGAACTGCAAGAGGTCCATGTCAGCGAAAACAAAAATTGGGAGTGCATGAGATGTAAATGGGGGTCCACGAGTGTTCCGTAGCGAACGAACGAAACACGTGGGGTCTTCATCGACAAGGTTTATAACACGGACGTGACGGAAAGGCTATTTTTAAGATTAAGGCATGTTCTACATTTGACGACCATTCGGCATGCAACGTTCGTTTCCCTGTATTGCTTTGAGATCAGCGGAATAGAAAACTGACCATAATAGCAGTGCGCTCGACTCGCCTATACCTGAAACGTGGGTACACCGCGTCCTTTCCCAGCATATTTTGACGATTACAGGAAACGTGCCATATTTTAAAAAGTCTTATTTTGAAGAGGAAACTTCAAGGAATATAACCATATTTTTTCAAAATTTTCATAACTGGCCAAATTAAAAAAAAAACATAAAAACAGAATTTGTTTAAATTTTTTGACATTATAAAATTAATTATCGAGGATGAAAAAATTATTTTATAATAACCCAATCCTTCCCGAATAAAAAAAAAAGTATAGCTCAATCGGACAAACAGTTCCTGAGATAAAAATTCGTAAGTGAGGCCTATTTTCGCCAAAATGGGCAAAAATCGAAAACTTTGAAGGTCTGCCATTTATAAAAAAATCGAAATCGGCAAAATGATGACTTAAACCCCTCCTAACTTTATATGGACTACAACATATTTCAATTAGAACAAAATCGAAGTTGGTGACCGCAAAAAGTGATCGATTCGGCATGGAATGACCCATACGCGAGTGAATATACAAGTTAAAGTGAATTAACGTCATCTTGTTTGGGAGTGCCGGAGAAAAGTAATTAAATTATTTTTTATAATTTTTTTTTCGTAGTTCCTCCGATTGCATAGATACGCCGATCATAACTTGAGGTAATAGTAGTATAATATTCAAGTCAACCTCAATTACATTAGTATTCCTTAATAGTTAATATTAATATTAATATTCCCTCCCATTAAAAGTATTTATTTTTATGTGTACTTATTTTATGTTATAATTTTATTTTGTATTTTATGTTGTATTTTGTATAATTTGTATTTTGTGTCGTTTGAATTAATAAATGTCTAAAACGTAACATGTGCTCTATTTAACTTTTTCACTCTACAGTTAAACCTATCAAAGTGAGTAGCACTGTGTCAGTTGTCAAAAACACATTTGAAGTTGATGCATCTGTAACAATTCAATATTAGAAAGGCGGTGGTCTACCCAGAACAGAAAAAATTGGTACGTGGTCTACGAGACAAAAAAGTTTGGGGACCTCTGGCTTAGACCTTTAACGTGTACACATGTAAATTTTAGCTGCAGTATCCTGCAGTTTTTGATTCTACGTGTATTTTAACAAGCAGACGTTCGAAGTAAGTGTGCGCTCTGATGCTACGATTTGATCGCGTCACGCATTGTAAACTTACACACGCATGGTTTACAGTTTATATCAGTGATGGGCACGGTAGTGGCCCCTGAGTTGCCTACATCTCCCACCAACCTAGTCGGCTGCGGAGGGACGTATGAGGGAGAAAACGAAGGCACTGGAAGAGTGCAAAACGAGGCACCGCTGCGCAGCAAAGGTGCGCGCTGCACGAAAGAGTGGTTGGTGGGGGAAGCTCCGCGGATCCTGCTTGACTGCGGCAGTCAAAAATGCCCATCACTGGTTTATATTATAGTTTATAGAATTATATAATTTCTACAGTTATTATTTATCAGTGCAGTTATACAAGGCATTGTTTCGTCGCGGAACAATGACGCCTTCAACAAGTCTGTCGAAAATAACTTTATGGTACGGACAACATCTGGGAATTTTCAATTTCTCAATCTGTCTGTTTCGTTGTAGCATCGAGCTATTATCCTTTCTTTAGTAAGGAAATTAAAAAAATAATTAAAATAAATGTACTTTTATATAATTTTGCTTACAAACCTTTTTTTTGTGTAAATTAATCACATTCGAAAATAAATAGCTTTGTACCTTAATGACATCTAGCAAAAATGAATAGGTATTAGTAGCCATATTGGATCCATTTTGAATTTTGAATTTTTAATGTCAGATTTGTAATCAGAGACCCCGAAAAACCCTAGAAAAAAAAATTACTAGATTTCATATACTTCTGATGAAAAATTGAATCTTGGCTACTTTTTCGCGATTTCTGGACCATAGTATGCAAAGTGAGCATCGTTAACACGATTTTTCAAATATTTCCGATGATGTGACAAAAAAGTGTTTCCAACGAAAGTTGATCAGTATTCACTATTCTACAAATTTCAATATAAAAGATTCAGGTAAATGTTTACTTTAGGGGAGGCATCTCCGATGACCTTCACCTTGACATATGTTGTCAAGGTCAACATTCTGAACAACTTTTGTCATTACAACTACCCGGTGCTCGGTCTTACAATTAGTTTAGGTGATAATTGCAAAAAACTATTGCTAGTACTAAATTGAATTTTCCGTATTCGTGCACGTTCGGTGGCAACGTAAGCCTGCTCTAACGCAGCGTCAGTTTACTCTTTTTGTAAACACGTTGTGGAGATGACAGAGAAAACAGGGTCTCACTCTATAGAGGGTGATACATTGTCACGTCGCTATCTTTTCGTTTTCCGGCGGAAGGAAAGTAAACGCGTGCGACACCGGGTATTTACGGGCCAAAAGACGGGCCACGCTCGGCCGCACGATACGTGGTCCACCCCGGACAAAAGGTGTTTCGCAGATTCGGATTTTCACGAAAGACGACGCTAATGAATTTCCTTTCGGGCGCTAGACACTCGACAGTGTCACGCAAATTGCGCGATAAAGACACGAGGCACGAAGGAACAATCCGAAGCTACGAGAACCACGCGATGTTGTGGACAACTCGAGGATGGGCTCAGGATTCTACGTGGGCTAAGCACGGGGCATTTCCCGCGGCGGAAAGGTTTCTCACGAGAAATAATCGCACGATAGAATCGGCTTGAACATTATTTATTAGTCCGATGGAGACGACAAGGCTGCCGGTGGAAACCGGCAGCGTTCAATTACAAGCCGGCGCGTTCACGATAATTCGGCGACGGATTTTCGGTCGCTCGCGCTTTCCTCGCTCACTCACGTCAAACTCGGCAGTTCACGAGATGTCTTACGTGATTCACCCCGCCCTTTACGCGGAACAACTGTCGGATTCCTGATGGAATACGCGATACAATGACTCAGGTCGTTTGAATTTCGCCGTCGGATACGATACAGGCACGTCGCGTCCTCACACAGGGGAACGTCTCGACGATGGCGTACAATTATCGCGAAATCGGCAACGATACGGCCGCCCGTGAATCCGCGACTACGCGTTAATACCGGCGTCATGCTACCGCCTTACGACGGGCACGCGGCCCCCGCTGTCCGACCGGATTCGCGTTACCAACCCGACACGTACGTTCACCGACCGACGACCGTCCGTCCTTTTCGATAAAATGGGCGAACGCGCGGCAAGGAGACGGTTTCGTCGTTTCGCGACGCAAACTAGGACCTCACGAAAACGTTACCGAGCCAACACGAAAAGATCGTTAATTTACCATATTAGGGAAGCCTGACTGGCGCTTACCAACGGCAACGATAGGCGACGGCAGTTGATCGGCTCGCTCGTCCGGTTCGTCCTTCGTCTCGGCACGCACAACTTTTACTTTTACTTTTAATTTGATGCAATTTTTAATCGGCTAACGACCCGGTGGCCTACTTTCAGATGAGAGGCCTTCTTTGGCACACGGACGATGGCGCACATTTCTTTTGCACACAGCTCGATTGCGCACACGGTTCTTTCGCACACAGCTCGATTGCACACCGTATGCCAAAGAAGACCTCTCTTGTGAAATATATGGTTAACAACGCCCGATTAACAACAACTTCAGTTATCTAGCCAAACTTAACCCAGACTAATGTCATTTCCACTCGCTCTTAAAATAAACTTTCCGGAGTAAGACTTCGGAATCACCCCCCTCCGAAGCTGTACATCATTATTTTTCATTAATAGATTCTTAATCATAATTTAAAATTTAATAGATTCCAAATCATATTTAATCATATATTTCACAATACAATATCACCATATGTAGACTTCGAAAAGCAATGATTATAAAATTTACAGAACCGTGTGCGCAATCGAGCTGTGTGCAATCGTCCGTGCGCCATCTGGATGTGCGCGAAAGATCTGTGCGGCAAAGAGCCTCCCCCCTTTCGGATGGCCCGGTAACGCGGAAACGAGGTGTCCCCCTAGTCTCTACCCTATTTCTCCCGTCGCGACGCTCGGGCCTATCACACGCCATCTCGCCGCAGGATCGCATCCTGTCGCGTGGTCCCCCTGGCTCCCGGAAAATCGCAATCACGTTCGCCGCTCTCAAGTGGTTGCGGCGACATCCCGTGAGGACGAAGGGCCTGGCCGCTCCAGTCGTGGACACATTCTTTCCGGGCGAGGCAACGACGGGGTCGAGTTGATGTTCGTCTCATGTCCACGATCCCTCGTCGATGCCTCCGAGTTTGCTGACCCGGGCTCGGTCCTCTCCTCGGTGTCTTGGCACGAAGACCGTTTCGGAGCCAGTTCCGATAGCACCTCGTTCAGCGAGAAATAGGGGCTGAGCTCCCCTAGAGCCCGGTTTTGATCCTGTGAAGTTCGCGTCGCCCCAGTGGCGCGACGCTCAAATCGCGTTAATACTCGTCCCTTGGGGGTCGGACTTCCCAGGGGGAGCGCTCGCAAGCGGCCGTTTCATATCGGCACTGCCAGAGGGCGACCCGGCCTCTCTTTTACGGGTCCAAGAGTAAGCTTTCAATTTTGATAGACTATTCCTGGTATTTCGTCTGCGTGGTCGGGCCGGCCGGACGGTTCTGACATTATTTTTTCCAGTACTATTTCAAATTCTGGATGACAACTATAATGCAAAGATCATGTGAACAGAGTGAGGTCTCGGTTAGGTCGCAGAGGGGGCAGAGGGGGCGGAGGGACGAAGCCCGACCACGCAGACGAAATTGTAAATATCTCGAAACCTAAAAGCGACCTCCCTATATTGAAAAAGGAAAAGCCCAATCACTCGATTTTCGTGAATATCTCAGAAACCAAGACCGAGCACCGGATAATGTTGTGACGTTGCAAGTTTGCAGCGTCCCTTCCCTACCCCAAGAATAGCGAAAAGAAAAACCGAGTTACGTATGGACCGGGCCGATCCTGTCTCGAACCACGAATCCGCACGCGGAAAAGCGAGCGTTCCCCGAGGAAACAAAAATACCGAAATTCCAGCTGACGCCCGATACGTTTGCCGAGTACGGCTAAGTTGCAGGGGCGTATCATCAGGGCGACGAGACCGCCGAAAACTCCCGAAGCAGGAAACCAAGGCAAGGAGCGCCCGAAATCTGAGAAAGGCCGAACAACAATAGTCCGTGCACGGGCGAATATAAAAGGAGTCAAAACACACGGGCCAATCAACCCGGAGGCGCCGACGTGGGACCAGAACCCCTACCGAACATCGTTCTTTTCGCGATCCCGTCGTCGCCTCACCCCGCTTAAAATGGGGTTCTAGCGTGGGTGGTGGACAAGACACCTGAGAGGGAACATCCTCACCGGTCGTTTATCGCAACCGGTAATTTCGCGAGTAATTCTCGGGCTCCTAGGTTCCGTTAGGACACGGCCCTGCGTAGCGCTAGATCGCCAGCGTGAAGTACGCCACTAGGGGATTTCGGCTAGGTCGCTAGAGTGGGGGGAACCAGAATCGATACGCGCCGTGGCGAGAATCGAAGGAATCACTGTCGTACCGGCTCGCATAGCGAGAGTGCCGCTCTGTTTTTGATATCGAAAGATCTCGTACGTTAGATTCCGCGTGCGGAGAGTGCCGGTGTCGAGAATCCCGACTATCGAGGGAAGGAAACACAGCCGTCCTATTACTTCCGAAGGACACCGATTCCGAGTCACGGTAAGTCGACAGTGATTCCGTAAACTCGTCTACGAGCGAGCTCGTTAATTTCGCGGGGGGCACGAGCCGATCGCCGACTCTGTCCCCGATATTCGCGTGTGCCGAGGCGCTTCCCGCCTCGTGCCCAGGGCTCGTACCGATCCGACGGTACTTTGAGCCGATTCAAGAGGTTCCCTTCCGTTAGCATATCGGAAGTTTTCCTCGGGAGAACCGACAGCGTCGTGAGATAGCTCCGTTTCGCGGACATTACAGTACGCGTTTCGCGAAGGTAGGAATCGCCATTTCGCGAGAATTAGATATCGCTTAGATCGCGCGAGCCGTTACCATCTCGTTCGCGGAAACTTTCGAATTTCCCGAGAACGATCGCGACAGTCGCGACCCGTGCGACGAACGTCTTCGCACGTCGACAACCGCGCGCTGCGAACCTCCACCTGATCGCAATCCTGTACAAGGAGCGCGGGCTCCCGGTTGCGGCCACGTGGCCGCGCGCCTGTAATTATTGACGACTAATTAAATGACTGAGAGCGAAAATCGAATTCGTTAATTTCGCCTGTGAGATCCGCCCTGCCGTGAGGGCTGTCCCCGCTATTCCCGTGTCCGAACTTCCGACTCCTCGCGCCTTCCTCTCGACCTCGCGCTTCTCGATATTCGGCCTTCGCGTCAGCTGACCCGCGAGCAAACCGAGAGAACGTTTCGTGCGGTACCCTTCCGGTACCTGGCGCCCGAACTTGTCGAATCACGTCAATCTTGATCGAATTTCGAGAGGTGCGTTTGTCCCGGGTGGACCGCGTCCGCACGGCCGCGCGCGGCCCGGCCTCAGCGCCTATAAAATCCCGGAAGTTGCCGTTCTTCCCCGTACTCGGTCCGACGGAAAAAGGGCAACGTGACAAATTGGCGCCCGAACAGGGACCTCTCTCTTGTAAGGGTTTTTCCGAGAACAGAGAGAGGCACGGTAATAGCTAGGGACTCTCACAGAAAGGTCGCGGTCAGTTTTCGGGAATCGCGTATTCGACGAAATACAAAGGACTATCTCTCCGACGCTGTGCTCGGAGACCACGCTCAACCACGTTTCGTAACGTCTAGCGTTTTCTCCGTGCGTACCTCTCGACGGAGGAAAATTTACAACGAGCCAGCTCGACAGTATTATTGTAAAATAAATTGTATAATTTGGTAAATTTTGTAAATTTGTAAATTATGTAAGGGTGTGTACGTTTTTCGGTGTTGGGGCAAATATCGTGGCCCTTTCCAAAATTCCCATCCGAGAAACCGTTAACGTTTGTAATTGTTAGTGACATTGTCGTGTACCGCGTATTGTCGTACGGGAGATCCCTGTAGCATTAGAGTTGTTATTGCTCCAATAATAGGCGTTGTCGATAGCGCTATGTGGTACGCGTTCGGAAAACACGCGTAAGAGAATTCGTGTAGGTCGAAGAAATCGGGTTTCGTGTTACGGGTAACAGAGAACAACGGTTCCGTGCGAACTAAGGTGTCCGGACAAGTCGCGTAAACATCGCGCTGTATAGTTCGCGTTAAAAGGCCTTGAGTCAAGGGGGACCTGGTATTAACCGTGACGCGAAGAAAAACAAACTTCGCAGTTTCGAACGACATACCGGGTGACGGAAAGATGTACACCAGCTCGAAGGTTTGGAAGGATGACGATCGGTCGGAATATAGCGAGTGCGACGGAGAGGGGTACACCGGGCCGACTGTAAAAAGCGACCCGGTGGACCTCAGCCCGCACCGAACTGTAACGACCCTGCAAATACCGACTCCGCGGCGTCGTCCGACCCAAGGTTTCGAAACCGGTGTTTCCGTGCCCCCGAGTACCAAGGAAGAGCCGAGCCCCGTAGTAAAGAGAGAGAAACCGCTAACGGCCTACGAGGTGGTACGAAAATGGCAGCTCAAATTCTCCGGAGAGGCGGGGGAAGATTCAGAAATGTTCTTCACCCGACTCACGGATTTGCGAAGGGTTTCGAACCTTCAAGACGAGGACCTCCTACGCTGTTTGCCGGTTTGTCTCTCGGGCGTTGCAGCGCTCTGGTACTCCACCTGCCCCGTAATGACCACGTGGGACGAATTTACCGAAGAATGGCGTCTAAATTTCCGCGATCCGGATTACCAAGAACTTCTCGAGCACGATCTCCGCGTGCGGAAACAGGGTCCGGACGAACCTGTACGCGATTACCTCACGTACATGAAGGTTATGATGCAGCGATTGCAGAAACCGTGGCCGGAAGAAAAGAAAATGAAATTAATCTATTGGGGCGCGCGAGATGAATTGCGGGCAGTAATACCGCTCGCGTCGTTAAATACGGTACGCGAATTAGAAATAAACATGCGAGAAGCCGCGCGGCATCTCTCTCCCGGAACCGTTGACGTTTATCGCTCTCCGTTCCTCGCGAATAAAGAATTTGATTACGATCCGCGGAGATACACGAAGAAAACGAAAAACCTAGGTCGGGAAAAAGCCCATTGGACGTCGAAATATGAGACCGTAAATCGTATCGCCGCAGCCGAGAGTACCGACAGCGAGGAAGAGAGATACCGCGCCGGCCCCTCTCGTTCCCGCGGAGCCCCTACCACCGAACGCTCGACCAACCGACCGCGCCCGAAACCGGCGCGTATGACGCGCGGCGAGAACAGCTGGGAAGGCCCGACGGTTGCAGGTACCGGTCGCGCCGTCAAGTCGCCGGACAACCAACCGACGGCTGACGACACGTGCTGGAACTGTCAAAAGCCGGGCCATCGATCGCGAAATTGTCGTGAAAGACCGCGAATCCATTGCTACCGATGCGGCGAACAGGGGGTAACCTCGAAGCAATGCCGTCGGTGCAATCGGAACGCGGGAAACGAACGAGGGAGCCGCTCGTAAGAGCCCGATCGGCTTCGCCAAAATTATTAACGGCTCCGGAAAAACATCTGTCGGCGTCGCGAGAATTATTACCTCTCTCGGACGAAAAATTATCGGTACCGTATGTTTTGATTTCGGCGCGCGTAAGCGAACAAAGTGTCGAGCGCGACCGCGCGCCTCGACCGTCGCTTCTCGTAATCGACGCGCGTATCGGAAAACATGTCGTAAAAGCCCTAATTGATTCCGGTTCTTCGATATCGTTCGTAAGTCGCGCCGTTTTAAATTTAATCGGAGATGCAGCCCAGATATCAGCAGCTGAGCGACCGTGTTATTTTCTTTTGGCCACGGGGGCAGTCGATCGCGCGACCGTACAGGCACGTTTTAAATTGCGAATCGGAGACCAGACCCACGAAATTCTCGTACGCGTTCTCGATAATTTAGTCAATTCCGTATTATTGGGAATTGACGTAATCGCAAAATTCGGTATCGTAGTCGAATACCATCGAGCCGTGTGGTACTTCGCGTCGCGACCACGTGTCGAATTTCCCTTCGGCAGAACAATGAGCGAGCCGCTCTGTTGTGGCCTACAGATTTTAACGGTCAACGAAAAGGAGCGGCTACGGAAATTTTTAAAACGCGAAATGAAAGATTTTGCGGGAGTACCGGGCGTAACGGACTTGACCATGCACAAAATTGATGTTGGCGATAATAAGCCAATTAAACAGCGTTATTACACGGTTTCACCGAAAGTTCAGGAAGCGATCTATAAAGAAGTAGATTCGTTACTGGCCACCGGAATTATCGAGCCGTCAGAAAGTGAATGGTCAAGCCCTATCGTCATGGTCAAGAAGCCAAATGGTACCTATCGGTTTTGTTTAGATTTTCGCAAAGTCAATGAAGTCTCGAAAAAAGACGCGTATCCGCTACCGATTATGACGAGCATTCTAGATAAATTACGGGCCGCGCGATATATCTCGACCCTCGATCTCAGCCAGGCGTACTTCCAAATACCGCTCGAAGAATCGAGCAAGCAGATTACCGCGTTTACCGTTCCGGGGAAGGGGTTGTTTCAATTCAAACGTATGCCGTACGGACTCACGGGAGCCCCGGCTACGTTTCAACGCTTATTAGATCGCCTAATAGGACCGGAAATGGAGCCCCATGCGTTCGCGTATTTGGACGATATTATTATCGCGACGACGACGTTCGACCAACATCTCGAGTGGCTCAGCCGGGTTCTAAATAGAGTAAAAACGGCCGGCCTGATAATAAACCCGGATAAATGCGAATTCTGCAGGGAGGAGGTACGGTATTTGGGATTCGTGGTCAGCAGGGAGGGGCTAAAAGTCGACGGAGACAAAGTCGCGCCTGTTCTGTCCTTTCCGGTTCCGAGAAATATTAAACAACTTAGACGATTTCTCGGAATGGCTTCGTGGTATCGAAGATTCATTCCGGATTTCGCAACGGTATCGGAACCGATGAACATTTTGCTTCGGAAGGGACAAACATGGAAGTGGGAAAGCGGACAACAATCCGCTTTCGAAAAAGTAAGATCTTTGATCGCGACAGCCCCGACCCTTGCATGCCCACATTTCGAGTTACCGTTCGTTCTCCAAACCGACGCGAGTACCGTTGGTCTGGGCGCAGTACTGGTGCAGGAGATCGAGGAAGTCGAAAGGGTTATCGCATTCGCGAGTCGGTCTTTAAACAACGCCGAACGAAAATATTCCGCGACGGAACTAGAATGTCTCGCTATCGTGTGGGCCGTACAGAAATTCCGACCGTATTTGGAGGGTTACCGTTTTACGGTAATCACGGATCACAATAGTTTACGGTGGTTACGACAATTACGAAATCCATCAGGAAGGCTCGCTCGTTGGGCATTACAACTGCTAGAATACGATTTCGAAATCGTTTATCGACAGGGCGCATTAAACCGCGTACCGGACGCCCTTTCGCGAATGTTTGAAAATACCGAAAAGGGGGAAAACGCGGAAGAGACCGTGGCCGCGATACGACTAGATTGGTATGAGGAAAAATTTCGGGCAGTAGAAAGTTCCCCGGAAAAACACCCTGACTGGTCGAGCCGAGGGGGGCAGCTTTTCCATCGCCGTACCGACCCATTAATGGCCGAGATTCTCGGGGGCGACTTAAATGAATGGAAGTTAGTCGTACCAGTAGAGGGGAGACCCGAGATTCTAAAAGAATCACACGACGAAGCGCAAGCGGGTCATCTTGGCGTAGAAAAAACTTACCACCGAGTCGCGACCAGATATTATTGGCCGGGTATGTTTCGAACCGTGGTCGAGTACGTGCGACGCTGCCCCATTTGCCAAGTAACGAAGGTGGAACAAACTCTCCCCTCCGGGCTCATGGGAAGGCGTCGTATCGAAGCTCCGTGGATTGTCGTCGCCGCGGACATAATGGGCCCGTTTCCGTCGAGTCGTGCAGGGTACTCCTACTTGCTAGTAATGCAAGATCTTTTTACAAAATGGGTAGAATGCTGTCCCCTCCGCCGGGCAACAGGGGTAAAAATTTCCGAAGCCCTGGAAGATTTAATTTTCTCGCGCTGGGGAACCCCAGAAGTATTACTAACCGATAACGGTACCGAATTTGTTAATAAAGCGATTCACGAGCTAGCGAAAACCTACGGGATAAAAATTACGACAACACCTCCGTATCACCCGCAGGCGAATCCGGTAGAACGGGTTAATCGCGTATTAAAAACCATGATAGTCGCGTTTATCGGAAAGGACCATCGCGATTGGGACGCGAATTTATCGAAATTCCGCTTCGCGTATAATACCGCATACCACACAGTACTACAGGCATCTCCCGCATTTTTAAATTTCGGACGAGAACCGAAACCTGCGTCGTGTCATCGAGACGAACACGGAAACCCCCTAGATATCGAGGTAACCCCGAACGAAAAATGGAAAGAGAGGATGGGGCATTTAGCTACGTTACGGCATTGGGTAGTAGAAAATTTAGATCGCGCTTACGAAACTCAAGCAAAATATTATAACCGCAATAAAAAAGATGCACAGTTCGAGGTAGGGGAATGGGTCCTCAAACGAAACCGCGTCCTATCGTCGGCGGCACAGAATATCGCCGCCAAACTATGCCCAAAATTTAGCGGTCCGTTTAAAATCGACGCGAAATTATCCCCCGTAGTGTACCGATTGAGTACCAAGGAGGGGAAGGACGCGGGAAAGGCCCATATCTCGGACCTAAAAACGTACACACCACCGGTAGAAAATGCGGGAAAGAACACGACAACAGCAGAATAAAAATTACAGATGCCGAAGCTCAGCCAAGCGGTGAATGAGCGCTATGAAGACGCGGCAAAACAGCTGGAGATGGTGGCCCAGACAATTATAGCAATGCGGAATTTCGTCCTGGGAGAAAAGGAAGACAAAACCGGGAATCCACCAGTAGAGGACCTCCTGGGGCCGCTGGAGGAAACAGCAGCCGCGTTACCACTCCAGCTAGAGCCACAACGTACCATCCCGAAGGGAATAACGTTGGGAAAAAAGAGTCCCGCAGAACCATATACCGCCGCGGAAAAGGGAGACTTGATCCATCTGGCACGACCCGGAACCACACTCGAACCATCCCGAAGGGAGACACAAGGGCTTAGAACGACAGAGCCGAAATATTACACGCGGAAAAGGGAGTCAACGATCTCGTGGGCGCAATTCGAGAAACGCGAAAAGGGAGAGAAGCAACCAGCGCAAGACCCAGACGCATGCTGGAATTGTGGCCAGGGGGGACACCGCCGGACCGAATGCCCCAGGAAGGGGAAGCAACATTGCTATCGGTGCGGAAGGCCCGACCGATCAGTACGGACCTGCGAGACGTGCGGGCCCAACTGGACGTTCGTGGGGCCCCCCAAACCCCAAGAGAGAGACAGCAAGGGCAGGAAATAGGGCCACCCCTGAACACCGGAGTACCCACCGAAATATACCGCCCTGAGTTCTTTTTTTTCGTTTCGATGGCCTTTCGATCGGTTGCGTGGGTACACGACCAGGCCTCGGCGGACAACAGGAGTCCGCAACAATTCAATAAGATACCGTTAAAGATAACGTTTTGTTCTCCCGAGCGGCATAAGAGCCACTAAAAATATCGGTTACGACACGAGCCTCACCGCGTTTCCGAAAAGATCACGATTTCCGGGACCAATAAGTTTTTTTCTCTTTTTCGTTCCGGTCGCGGGACCGTTATTTTATGATTTCGAATATAGAAAGAGGGCCCGCGACAAATCTCGTAGGATTCCAAAAGCCGAAAACAGGCCTAGCAGGGGTTTCTAGTAGAGAGTTCCCGAAACGAAGAAAGTTAGTTGTTTCCGTTTGTTTGTTTTTTTTGGATTAGAATTGTCGTCCCGATGGCGTTACAGGTTCCCGTAGGAAAGCACATGATGAGGTACAAGAGGTGGGGAATTGTCGTAAATGTGATAAATTAGACATAAGAAATAAAATAAGATTTGTCATAAAAACAACGAAGGGGAACTGCGAATTTATTTAAAAACCCAACCACGACGTAAGTTAAGGTCTCGCGAGGAATCTCGTCCGAATAGCGTAATAAAGATAAGTAGTTGAATAAGATAAATTGCATGGGGATCGTGTGTCTGTCCGAGGTTACAGGTTTTCAGGTGTGAGGGGAAAACTTCCGAAGGGAACGCTCTTTCGACAACGAGCTCGGAATCACAGGTTCGACGAACCGTTGTCGGTCCGGTCCATTTTAAGGGGGGGGGAGTTGTGACGTTGCAAGTTTGCAGCGTCCCTTCCCTACCCCAAGAATAGCGAAAAGAAAAACCGAGTTACGTATGGACCGGGCCGATCCTGTCTCGAACCACGAATCCGCACGCGGAAAAGCGAGCGTTCCCCGAGGAAACAAAAATACCGAAATTCCAGCTGACGCCCGATACGTTTGCCGAGTACGGCTAAGTTGCAGGGGCGTATCATCAGGGCGACGAGACCGCCGAAAACTCCCGAAGCAGGAAACCAAGGCAAGGAGCGCCCGAAATCTGAGAAAGGCCGAACAACAATAGTCCGTGCACGGGCGAATATAAAAGGAGTCAAAACACACGGGCCAATCAACCCGGAGGCGCCGACGTGGGACCAGAACCCCTACCGAACATCGTTCTTTTCGCGATCCCGTCGTCGCCTCACCCCGCTTAAAATGGGGTTCTAGCGTGGGTGGTGGACAAGACACCTGAGAGGGAACATCCTCACCGGTCGTTTATCGCAACCGGTAATTTCGCGAGTAATTCTCGGGCTCCTAGGTTCCGTTAGGACACGGCCCTGCGTAGCGCTAGATCGCCAGCGTGAAGTACGCCACTAGGGGATTTCGGCTAGGTCGCTAGAGTGGGGGGAACCAGAATCGATACGCGCCGTGGCGAGAATCGAAGGAATCACTGTCGTACCGGCTCGCATAGCGAGAGTGCCGCTCTGTTTTTGATATCGAAAGATCTCGTACGTTAGATTCCGCGTGCGGAGAGTGCCGGTGTCGAGAATCCCGACTATCGAGGGAAGGAAACACAGCCGTCCTATTACTTCCGAAGGACACCGATTCCGAGTCACGGTAAGTCGACAGTGATTCCGTAAACTCGTCTACGAGCGAGCTCGTTAATTTCGCGGGGGGCACGAGCCGATCGCCGACTCTGTCCCCGATATTCGCGTGTGCCGAGGCGCTTCCCGCCTCGTGCCCAGGGCTCGTACCGATCCGACGGTACTTTGAGCCGATTCAAGAGGTTCCCTTCCGTTAGCATATCGGAAGTTTTCCTCGGGAGAACCGACAGCGTCGTGAGATAGCTCCGTTTCGCGGACATTACAGTACGCGTTTCGCGAAGGTAGGAATCGCCATTTCGCGAGAATTAGATATCGCTTAGATCGCGCGAGCCGTTACCATCTCGTTCGCGGAAACTTTCGAATTTCCCGAGAACGATCGCGACAGTCGCGACCCGTGCGACGAACGTCTTCGCACGTCGACAACCGCGCGCTGCGAACCTCCACCTGATCGCAATCCTGTACAAGGAGCGCGGGCTCCCGGTTGCGGCCACGTGGCCGCGCGCCTGTAATTATTGACGACTAATTAAATGACTGAGAGCGAAAATCGAATTCGTTAATTTCGCCTGTGAGATCCGCCCTGCCGTGAGGGCTGTCCCCGCTATTCCCGTGTCCGAACTTCCGACTCCTCGCGCCTTCCTCTCGACCTCGCGCTTCTCGATATTCGGCCTTCGCGTCAGCTGACCCGCGAGCAAACCGAGAGAACGTTTCGTGCGGTACCCTTCCGGTACCTGGCGCCCGAACTTGTCGAATCACGTCAATCTTGATCGAATTTCGAGAGGTGCGTTTGTCCCGGGTGGACCGCGTCCGCACGGCCGCGCGCGGCCCGGCCTCAGCGCCTATAAAATCCCGGAAGTTGCCGTTCTTCCCCGTACTCGGTCCGACGGAAAAAGGGCAACGTGACAATGTATAAAGCAAACTTGTTCAGAATAGTGTCCTTGACAACATATGTCAAGATCAAGGTCATCGGGGATGCCTCCCCTAAAGTAAATATTTACCAAAATTAAAGAAAAAATTTATTTTTAATAAAAAATTAAGGTTACCCCTGTTAGGGTTATAACGAAGATAAATAGTTTATTGTACAGGGTGTATAAAAAGTAATGGTCATCCGTCCTAGGGATGAATCTACACCTCTGGATCGGTGGACATTTGCAAAGGAAACTTGCCGGAAAATTGTTTATAACGAAGAAAATTGTTGTTAAAGTTTTTTTTTCCATCAACACCTTCTACTCATCAAGAAGAGAAAAAGTCTGAAAGGAGCCATATGTCGCAAACAAATAGTTATTGAGATATAAGCTGTTAAAGTTTTTGCAAAATTTGATTGTGTGGCATTATACTTATAGACGAAAGCCTACTACTACAATCCACCTGACCGTGTCGATGAGACAGAACATAATTGTATGCGTGCCTCGAGGCCAACGAAGTTTAAAGGGACATTCGTCGCTAGGCCCGTACCAAGTCATCGTCTGCCTCCCTGCCCATTCAAATAATATATTTGAAGTTGCAAATACATAAGAATACTAATCCTACATTATAAAATACTAACGTAAAGTATCGTTACACATTTTAAGACCCTGAAACCCTGTTCCTTCGACGGATCCACAGCACACTATTATTTACTCACGCGATACATACGTGCAAATAATTGTGCTTGTCTTCCGAGCTCAATGTGGGCACACTTTCCGATATACTTTCTCACATATGTCCACTTTATTTCTAACCACTTCAAAAGCGTTTAAAATCTTGTCTTTCATATCATCTATTTAAAACGCCATACTTCTACACGATCACTTAACACTACACAACACACTTTCCGAACTCGTGACGGCGAACAAGAAGAAATTACTCCGAACACAAACACGATCAAAATAAATTTGCGCTCGGCAGGCAGACTCTGCTCTCCCAGCAACAATATATTCGAAGGAAGCTGACCGATTGAAACAAATGAAATCGATTATTATATGAAATTGTTAACAACAATTTTCTTTGTTATAAACAATTTTGTGGCAAGTTTCCTTTGTAAATGTCCACCGATCCAGAGGTGTATATTCACCCATAGGACGGATGACCATTACTTTTTATACACCCTGTACTGTGGACTATGCACGTGGTGCACTTACAGGAGATACTCGGCGAAATGGGAAGAACAAGAAGGCGCGCGCAGGTACATAGAGTAACGCACTTTGTACATAATGTATGTATATGTATACAGGGTGGGGCATTTTAAACAGGTCACCTGAATAACTCGCTTGTTTTTGAAGATAGGAGAAAATGCATTAGACCAAACTTACTTGGTATCGGGGGGCTCATAATCTGGTATTACCAATTTTTCTGTAGGTGGAGGCGTCAAGGTGATATAAAGGCTTTGGGAATTCCCGCGTTGGGAATTCGCGGAGGGTCTCAATGCCGTGTAGCCTTTGAGACGGAGGGAATCTCACTGCCGTGTAGCCTTGGAGATCGGTCGGGAGTCTAACTGCCGTGTAGCCTTGGAGACGGAGGGAATCTCACTGCCGTGTAGCCTTGGAGATCGGTCGGGAGTCTCGCTGCCGTGTAGCCTTGGAGACGGAGGGAATCTCACTGCCGTGTAGCCTGTGAAGTGGGTCGGACGGTCGGTCGGTCGGAAGGGTTGTTTTTATGTGAAGGAGCAGTCCTGGACGGCTTGAGAGACGAAGCGTCCATTACACAAGTAAATATCATCGGAATTATGTCATATTTGGTATCATTTTCATTAGAAAAATGACACGAATATTTTGGTCAAAGTCCCATAAAAAAATAATGAAAAATAAAGAAGTTTGTCATTGGATTAGTAGTGGTCTCCTGGTCTCACACCGATATACTCGACCCGTATCATGTTACACTTCTCGGCGGCCGAGGCCGCTCGAGCTTCTTGGCCCCTCACGGGGTATACCCCGCAGGAGTGGGGGTAGTTCAGGGACAATTATGTGCCAGACATTTGGGACATCTATCGATAAAATACTGTACTCCCCGAAGCAACCATGGCCTAAGCAAGGCTCCAACCATGATGTAAGAGTAAGGAGACTTATGTCGATAGCGTAGAGAACACTGATATATGTAGAGAAGAGAAAGTTAGTCACAAAAGATGTTCCGTACGTGGCCAGGTTCGTCAAATGGAATACCTTGGACCTTTTCGCTGCCATCTTGAATATTCGTGTAGTACTTATATATGTGTTTCTAAGTTAGTTTTCATGCATTTATAATGTTAATTGTCCGCGGTTGGTCAATGATTGACCATTCGGACCTTTGATGAATTCGCACTGCGAGGTGCCCGCTAAAATGGTTTCTCGAAGGACCACCTTCTATTGCAGAAGGACTAAACAAGATGTTTGGTAAAACACACTATATTTCAAAGATGAAACTGCAAGTCAGTTTCGTAACAAGGTACAAAAGTTGCAAAAAATAAGAACTAGATTCTCTGCCTGTGTCTAGCCTAAACAGGAGAGCGATGTTGATACTAAGACGTGTTTGCTAATTCTGAGTTTAACGGACTCGAGTCAGCGTCGTTCAGGGTGCGGTGCCCCTTCCCTGGTTGCACCAAAATTTCCCTTTCCTCGGATGATTGAGGGTGGGGAAACCTGTACCGAGGGTTGGAGGCGGGTTCAAAATCAACAAGATGTACGCGGAGCCTACCGTCGCGATGGGGGTGCGGAAACGGACGCTTACGGCCAGGTCAACGCGTCCCAACGCTGTTGACCCCGGCTGGCAGAACCCCACATCTGGTAACCATAAAAATCACCAGGGGCATGACTACCTAGCCGAAGTGAAGTGAGGGACCTGAGGATTGACCTCGTGTTTAAGTGTTTTATTACGGCGCGCAAGGTTAGTAACGAACAATACAGTCACTGGGACTCGGGAAAAAACCGGAAACTATTAAGAGGGTACGTCGACAAGCCCGAACCGTAGCCATATGAAAAACAACTGTGTTGGTCTCAGAGATACAATGAAAATGGAAAAAGGCACGAAAAATCTTCTTCAACGCGAGCCGCTACATATAACATTACTTCAAAAGGTATCGGAACATCTGCTTACCTCACTTAAGGTGAGGTAACGTCTGTACTAACGTCTGTTAGAGAAATGTTTCATTAACGAACCTGGGTGGTTCATACACAATTGCTCTTCCAGAGCTCCTACCGCGCTGACCCAACTAGGCTGTTAGAAACAAGATTAATATTTTCAGATGTTATGCGCTGACGCAGTAGAATACTAATCAAGTTAATTCCATTTTCTAATTATTTCTGTGAAATGTTCAAGGTTTATCAGTGTCTAATAGGCTTACGAAATAAATAAAATTTATCAATTTGAAGGTTAACTTAGGTTTTCACGGAAAAAACGTCGAAAAAATCGGTTTTTATTTTTTTTAACAACGGGTCACCTCTCTTAAAAATCTGAAAAAATTCATGAACGATACTTATAATAATATGTCGGTACTGTAAAAATAGAGAGGTGGTCAATTTAAAATTTCCATGTGAAATCAGCATTTTTTCGATTTTTTTGAGGTTTTTGCTAAAGATTCGAGTAGATCGAAGTTTTATGAGGGCTCGAATATTCGAGCCGTTCGACTCATTTCTGATGTAGAAACGACGTCTCCAAAGAGGCGGCTTTTACACGTCCATAAAGGCATCTTTCCTCAGACGTCGTTTTGACGGCAGAAATGAGACGCATAAATGGCACCTTTCTTCAACCGTCAAAACGACGTCTGGGAAAAGATGCCTTTATGGACGTGTGAAAGGCGTCTTTTAGAGACGTAAGACGTAAAGACGTAAAAAAGACAAGAAAATGACGTCTGTAAGACGTCCTGTGCTATCTGAGTATGGCCTTTGAAAATTGAAGTGTGGTTTTATTATCTTTTATCAATTAACATTAGCGACAAATGTGTTCTTTTTATCTTGCGGAACTTACTTTTTTTAATTGCAGATTTTTTTGCTGGAAATTCTATATATATTATATATTTTTTTAAAAGTCTTAATTTTTGAGTTCCACTTTCTTAAGGGTCAAGGTCTTATAAAGAGAACTGCGTTTAGAAAAAAATTAACTACTAACTATTTAGTCGTTGCCATTCGCATTTATACTTTTCACACACATTAATGCATATGTAACTTACACTGTACACGCATTCCCACTCGCGCCACATTTACACTTCACACCATATTAGCAAATTTGACAACTAATTCGTATTCATTTTTTGATTGTAAATTATTTTCTTTACTTATTTTACTTTTATTTAGTGCTTTAAATTAGTTATAATATTTAAAAGTTGGTTATTATTACAAAAAAAGAGGGGTTCTACAAACTCTCAGATGGACACGTACCCTAAGAAAGCTGTCAGCACAAACGAGATATAGGAATCTTATTCGTATATCTCGTTTGTGCTGTCAGCCTATTTTAGTTCCAGCAACACCGACGAGACCCTGCCTGGGGCCACAGACGAGATATAGGAATAGACATGACCTTATGGGACCGCACTAGAATTCCCCTAGAATACCCTAGAAATCGGGCCGAAACATGGGTTACGCGGTACCACTTTTCGCCCTTATACGAGCATATTTCTTGCTGGACAAGGGCTCATTCGATAGAGGAAAGTTAAATGAACGGGTCTCTGCCCCTCTGTTATATGAAATTATGCATATATTTCGTAATATAAGTGTTAGAAGTAAGCCAAAATTGATGATGTTCAGCCATGTAATCCAAGCCATTTTTATGCCATTGGATGAATTTTCTGGACGCTATCGTGGACAGAGACCCCGTCATTTAACCTTCCTCTATCGAATGAGCCCTTGTCCAGCAAGAAATATGCTCGTATAAGGGCGAAAAGTGGTACCGCGTAACCCATGTTTCGGCCAGATTTCTAGGGTATTCTAGGGGAATTCTAGTGCGGGATCTAGCCCCTTAAAAAGAAATCTCCTCACGTTTAGCTTATATTGAACTTAATTTCTTTCCACTTAAGGGTGCGTGGTAGCCAGTCTGGTGACTCTATCGGCGTAGAGGTTGTCATTCTATGTACTTCATAACTTTGTGCGACATCCTTGTCTCTCCTACAGAGCTGAGACAGAGAGGAAGATATGTCGCTCGCAGGAGAGACAAAGGGAGAGTAACCGCGCGGCTTGATTTTTCGATGAAGCCCATCCAATTTTTTGAAGCGAAGAAGCAATATTTTCTCACGTTTCTTTTTTTAAAATATTCTTTGTTCTATTTCGGGTAACCGTACAGAGCCCTTTTTTGCAATTTGGCTCAATGCATTTGATTTATTACTGCTATTTTTACATAATTTACATTTACCTCGCTTGTGATTAGTTATTATTAAACTACGGATCTTTATGTATTTATAAAATAATTGGGTAGATGAAATTAAAAATTGTTGTATAATTTAAAAAATTGAAAATATCAATATATTTTTTACAATAAAATTATTTGTTACACTTATTGATTACTAAATAAAATCGTTTTCGTCAATCTACTGCGTATTTTTCTATAATCTACTTTACATTTTCCAATATGATATAATCTTAAATTACAGTACTTAAATGCTACTAGTTTTATTAATTGGACTATATGGTTTGTCTGCATGCTTGTGTCATACATATGATCGTTATAATTCTTAAATACAGAGGTGCGAACATTATTTAAAATTTTTACAAGCATCTTTGGTATCACATTTTTTTGAATTAATTTATCTGTTCTTTCCATGAGACATATTTCCGCCTCAGCAATTTTACATATATGTATAACGTCGTTTGACGGTACAGTCAACGCTTGCCTATTACTGCTATAATTTTTCAAATTTATGAAAGTGCACAGTGATCTTTCATTTTCTAATGCTCGCAAGCATACCTCACATTCGATACTACCCCTCAAGCTTCGAATTACAAAACCTGCTATATATTCTACCACGTCATTTACGTAGGTAGATAAACTATTGGATGAAATTAAAGACGTGATAAAATAATTGTGTTCGTTATGAATTTCTTCGAGCGATTCATCATTTTCTAACGCTTCTTTTAAAGAACTATCGATAATTTTAATTCTATTTTCTTTTGAACCACTTGTAGCTAAGATGATAGTTGGTATTTGCTCAATACAATTAGCTTGTAAGGAGCCAGTGACCCCAGTATGAATTAGCAATTTTTTGTATGCTGCTTGAAAAAGTTTTGAGGTAGGATTATTGTTATGTCCTCCCATACTTATTACAGCACTGAAAAATACTTCAAGATGATCTTGAGAGCACTTATACGCTAATAAATATTGCAATTTCTTGTTTGCTTCGTTATCTGCATATTTATTGAATATATGCACAAGGGATCGTAAACTGGTTATAAATCCCATAAAACCAGTTTTATTTCCACCCAAGTGCAATGGATCTCTGTTTGGTCCATAGGTTAACGAAGTGATATATTCGATCAGTTCGTCGATTCTGTTGAAAATAGAAGTTTTGTTATATTGCTGTATACCAGCTTTGAAACCTTTAGCTAATAAATTCCTGCTATTTAAAATATCAAATGCGTCGTTGATGAAAATTATGAATCGCTCTGTTGGTTCCGTATCTGTGAAATTGTTATTGTAATTCGTTTCCCTAAGATACTGCAGCGCTTTTGCAACACTCAGAGAGAATGTTTGTGCTGCCAGTTTCACTTTCATTTTTTCTTGATACCAATTAATGTGGCGTCGCGTTATCTTTGTAGCTAGATGCAAACCTTGTTCTTCCTGAATGGTAAGTAAATTAATGAAATGCTCCCACTTAATTGGGTTGCTATTGCTATCGTAGAAAACTTTGTGAGTCCCCAACGTGTTCCGAATGAGCTTCAGCATGTGGGGTGGATCGAGAAACAGCTGAATATCTTCTCCTGTTACCGGATGAGGAAAACTTGGGTTCAAACAAGCTGATGACAGATGTGTTCCAAGACACATTGCCATAGCTAAGTTTGATGCAGCACCATCAAACGATACACTACATATCGTAACTCCACATTCATGGAGCAATTGTACACACATCTTTAACAAATTGCTGTTTTGAATGCCTGATAGGCCATTAATTAAAAAGTATCCTACCGGCAATTTCCATCGGTCATTAACGCAATTTATTAAAAATACAAGTACTTCTGTAGCTTCTATTGGAGTATCCTCCTCTGTTAGAATGTCCACATATCTGCAATATAGAATACCTGTATGTATTACTGGAAACCTCAAAGACAACAAATCATTAAAGACTAGAAATATATTCTTAAAACTAACTCAATAAAGTTTTCCCCATTCCACTCAATCTGTTTATGTATTGCCATTTCATCAAGCATTAATGCGCACACACATGCTCTGCCTTTAGTTTCACACTCTTTCACCTTAATTCTTAAAGTGTTCATTGATTCTGTATTGAACCCAGGTTTACACTCCACTGAAGAGTACCACCTCTGCAGTGTTCTGGGATGGGGTAATATATTCTGAAATGTGTGCCTAACATAACTATAGGCTTTCGGTGAATAAAAATTTAATGTGAGTGCAAAAGTTTTTAGAGTAGCAGGATATGTAGTGTGTCGGGACTCTAGCAGCTGTTTAAATAGTGTTTTCGTGCAAGTAGGTAAACTTTCCTAAGGTTAAAAAACAGAAAAAGAAATAAAACATACAGTTGGATGCAATAGAAGAAAAAATATTCACATACAACACTTCCAAATACCATGTAAAAGCAAAGCAAAGCAAAGCAATTAAGTAATAAAGTGTTGAAGTTTATACGTACAGATAGTAGTATAGAGGCCTCTTCTGTAATCATCTGTTTATTTTTTAACTCATCTACCAATGTGTGCAAGTTTTCAACTTTTTGTGTGAGCCTTTTATTTTTTTTACGTAATGTATCTATTACTTTATTTTTTTTAGTGATTGTTGCATTAACGATGCCTATATAATTCTCTTTTTCATCATCTATGTCCGAATTGGAGAAATCTCCAACATATGCTTTCCGTTTCATTGAGGGCATCTCCGGTTCCGTATTTTGAATTACTACAGTCGAGGCATTTTGCTCAGGAGTATGTTCATCTAGTACAGTTGGTAGCGCATAACTTTTCAAAGTTCGTCGCGAACTCCAGGAATGTTGAATAAAACTGTCATCATTGAAATGTTTGGAACAAACTTGTGCATTAGTAGAAAATTCGACGTTTGTTTGTTGAATCCATAGCTTCCTTAACTCAGGATTTTTAGGAAATCTGCAATTAATGTAAAACAAGGGACAATAAATAACAATTAATTATCTCACAACCATTACAAAGAAAATCTTGTATATAATAAACATCAAATATTCATTTTACGAGTTATAGGTTATGAGATATTGTATTTAGCTACATAATATCAAAAATTAACAGTAATAAAATACTTACTTATGAAATGTTGTCCGCGGCTTTGTTTAGGAGTTATTAACGAAAAACACGGACCAATCAGAGCGCGAGCTCGACGCTCGTTGGCATGTTCAGCCAACCGCCTGCCGGCTCGCCGCGCTGAACGTGCCAGCGAGCGTCGAACTCGCGCTCTGATTGGTCCATGTTTTTCGTTAATAACTCCCAAACGAAGCCTCGGACAACATTTTGCAAAAGGAAAATGACGCTTGAAATGACCTCAGGAACCTCCCATTTCCCGATGTTGAAGTACTTTTGGGACACCCTGTATACAAAATTAATTCGGAGCAAAAAGAGTAAACGAACTTGTTCAGTGCTGATCCAAGGTCCAAAGGTCTGCCGTGTCAGCCATTTTGAAATTATCTCAAGACTTATCTTGTGACGTCACAGTGTCCCATCATCTTTCGGACACTGAATTCTCGGCTTTCCTATACACATACTATACCTACGCCGGGTCTATTAGTATATATGGTCTAAGGCCGTGCCGGTATTCAGCCTGTTTTTGAGAGGGCAGCACGGTCACACTAATGTGGTCAATCAGTGCTTCGATTGAGCCCAACTTTTCTCGCGCATTTTTACATTTACGAGTCATAATTTGCATCATACGGAAGCATACAACTGCGCATGTAGCTATTTTCATAACATATATGCTGCCGAATAATGCAAATTACGCCTCGTATAGGAAAAAAAAGACTTTTGAGGGCGTTTGCTGTCTAGATTGATCTTTTATCTGGCGTTTTTGACTACTGAAAAAACCCGTGTTTGTATTATCACGAAATGAGAACGCAAATACCGCACCCTTGCAATCTTGTAAATGGGCTGAATCCCGGTCCGGCCGTCAGCCCGGGGCTCGAGCCCCCTACAGGCAATATCCGCGCCAATGCGCGCATAAAAACCAGGCCGAAATCGAGCCGGTGTGCTGTCTGGGTATGTACAGTAAAATACAGAATATACAGGGTGGACGATTTATCTGAAGACATTGAAATATCTCGAGAACTATGCATCGGATAAAAAAAAGTGGGTAATGAAAGTTGTTCGTTTCGGAGGGGGGCATCCAATGATACCAAACTCGACCCACCCCCCGCTACTTCTTGGGGATGGAGGTGGGGGAAGATAAAAAACTTAAATGGGAACCCCCATTTTTTATTTTAGATTTGGATTCTCCAGAAAAAAGTACCCCAATTTGACCTACGAGTTTTTGCATTTTGGTTCACAGATGGCGCTGTAATCGACAAAAATCAAAATGGGTAAAAACTCGTTGAAAATTGGGGATATCTCGAAAAATACACATTAGATCAGAAAAATTAAAGTAGACGTATTTGATAACACCATAATTGACCCCCTACCCCCACCTCCTGGGGGTAGGAGAAGGAATAATTTCGAAATCTTCAATGGGAAACCCTTTTATTATAGCAAATCTTGGTTCTCCATTGATTTGATATTATTGGTGTAATTTCTTTCGCAGATGTCGCTGCAATCGAAAGCAGTTGCAAAAATTCATTGGTTTGTTTGTTTCCCATTGAAGATTTTGAAATTATTCCTTCTCCTACCCCCAGGAGGTGGGGGTAGGGGGTCAATTATGGTGTTATCAAATACGTCTACTTTAATTTTTCTGATCTGATGTGTATTTTTCAAGATATCCCCAATTTTCAACGATTTTTTACCCATTTTGATTTTTGTCAAATTGGGGTACTTTTTTCTGGAGAATCCAAATCTAAAATAAAAAATGGGGGTTCCCATTTAAGTTTTTTATCTTCCCCCACCTCCACTCCCAAGGGGCGGCGGGGGGTGGTCGAGTTTGGTATCATTGGATGGCCCCCTTCGAGACAAACAACTTTCATTACCCACTTTTTTTATCCGATGCATAGTTCTCGAGATATTTCAATGTCTTCAGATAAATCGTCCACCCTGTATATACATACAGTGACTCTCATGAGTATTCGTACGCCCTTTAAAACAGAATAACTTTTTTATAATTGTACCAAACGAACGTGTTTTTTGTAAGCAAAAGATTCACTAACCACGTAAAACATTTCTCGGTGTTATTAATAGGAAAATAATGAAAAGTGCTACCATCAGCAGATTGTCTGCTCTTAATACAACAGTTACTGTGACAACACTTTTTATAGCGAATTCTTTTATTTTTATGATGCTCCATTGTATTAAATAAGCGCTCTTCTAACTACTATTTTTTAGACAAAAAATTTATTATTTTGGTTACCTGTGTTCACTGTACAGCGCACAACACTCACAACTTTTTATTACAAACAAAAAGATATTTATGAAAAATTAAAAGCCCCGCACATCTAACAGTAAATTAACCCAACGCTACAATCGTCACGAAAGCACTATCCCTGTTGAGACTTAGGCCGCAACTGTGCCGTAGAAATGCAAAAATTATAAAAACGTAAAATTGTAGCACCAATCGCCGCCAGAATAATAGCGAATTTCCCCGTAATATGGAAATTCCGTCACCATGCTATAAGGTAGCCTCGCGCATCAACCCCAAGCAGGTACTTATCGCGCTCGGGGGCTCGGGAAGCCCATTCCGACGGCCCCAGGGATAGGGATGGGGACACCGGGCGCGTCCCTCCGCCCGGGGTCTTATAGAGTAGGTAGTGGGGGAGGCTAACCCCTCCCCCCCGGGATTTCATGATAGCTGGGAAGTGTCCTGTTGAGTACTCGCGTGATCCAGGCACTTCCCTTTTAGCTTAGGTGGGTGTGGGGTTTTAGTGGGTAGCCACTGGGGACGGGCGCGCCTTCGGCGCCCCCATCCCCGGTGGTAGTCCCACATAACCTCGGTCCCCCCCCCCCCGGGGGGCCGAGGTATGCGTAATGCATTTCCCCACAATAAAAAAAAAAAAAAAAAAGGTACTTATCGCGCTTCAATCCCAAGCAGGTACCCCTCGAGCGTACCCCTTCGATTTCGCGACGTAACAATAGCCGTCGATCGTCCATTCATTTGGGAAAACATTTATGCCGAGAACCTGTGTTCCAAGATACACAAGAACACAACTTTGTGTTTGCAATAAATTAAAATTAAAAAATAGTCCGGAAAATTGTGTATAACATTGCAAATTATTGTTAAATTTTTTAATTTTATACATCACTGCATTCTACGCATTGAAAACAGAAAAAGTTTCAGAGGAACCGTACGCCGTAAACGAACTGTTTGGTTACGAAAAATTGTAAAAAATTTCATTATGTTTTCAGGTATAAATGCACCTTGCTAGATTTTCTGTCCCTTTAAGGGTGCGCTGGAGCCAGAACAGAATTTAGAATTGACTTCAGCGACAGATGCGGAGAAACTAAGAAGCTCCTGGACAAGGATAGAGAGATCCTTGTCTCTCCTACAGAGCTGTGACAGAGAGGGAGTCCGTCACTCGCAGGAGAGACAAAGAAACCGAGAAGACAGAATTACTTATTTTTAAGTTGAAATATTCTTTATACTATTTCGGGTAACCGTACAGAGCGTTTTTTTTGGAAAAAGTGTACAGAAAAAAATATCTTCTATAAAAACGTACACTTTTATTTTTTATAAAGTTCCAAGAGCCAAATTGAAAAAAAGGGCTCTGTACGGTTACCCGAAATAGAACAAAGAATGTTTTAAAAAAAGAAACGTGAGAAAACATTGCTTCTTCGCTTCAAAATATTGGATGGGCTTCATTGTTATGAAAGAACCATTTATATTTCAAGATGGCTGCTTCATTACCGCACTCTCAGCCGCAACGCAGTCGTCGTGTCTCAGAGAGAGGGAGATCTGTCACTCGCAGGAGAGACAAAGACAGGAAGATAACAGAGCAGCTTGATTTTCCAATGTAGTTTATCCCATTTTTTGAAGCGAAGAAGCAATATTTCTTAATAATTTTTGTGTTGAAATATTCGGAATATTATTTGGGGTAACCGTACAGAGCGTTTTTTTGGAAAAAGTATACAGAAAAAAAGTTCTTCTATAAAAATGTACACTTTTATTTTTTATAAAGTTTCAAGAGCCAAATTGAAAAAAGGGCTCTGTACGGTTACCCGTAATAGAAGAAAGAATGTTTTAAAAAAAGAAACGTTAGATAATATTGCCTCTTCTCTTCAAAAAATGGGTTGGGCGTCATTGTTATGAAAGAACCATTTGTATTTCAAGATGGCTGCTTCATTTCCGCGCTCTCAGCCGCAACGCTGTCATCGTGTCTCAGAGAGAGGGAGATCTGTCACTCGCAGGAGAGACAAAGACAGAAAGATAATCCATCCGCCTGATGTTCCGATGAAGCTAAACCAATTTTGTGAAGCGAAGAAGCAATATTTTAAAATAATTTTTTGTTGAAATATTCTTTATATTATTTCGCGTTTATATTATATCTTCTATAAACACGTACACTTATATTTTTTATAAAGTTTCAAGAGCCAAATTGAAAAAAGGGCTCTGTACGGTTACCCGAAATAGAACAAAGAATATTTTGAAAAAAGAAACGTGAGAAAATATTGCTTCTTCGATTCAAAAAATGGGTTCAGCTTCATCGTTATGAAACTGAACGATTTGTATGTCTAGATGGCTGCTTCATTATCGCGCTTTATTTTAAATTAGATAATTCCTCGTAATAATCATATTTTATGACAAAATGAACATTTTCCTGTATATATATCCCATCCTGTTTTATTGTAAAATTCTGCATATACTGAAATAATCTTAACATAAAAATCAAATAAGGACATGAAACATTTTTATAAATACATATTGTTTTTCCTATTATTAAATTTCCTACCATTATTTCCATTGCAGACAATTTTTTTAAAATAAACTTTTTATTTTATTATCTCTGTACTTTTTTACAATTATCTTATTACTTTTATGTATTATATCTATATTTTTTTTTTGCAAGAGCAATCTTTCCAAATTAATTCAAACCACACAACATAATGTTTGCTAACAATTCGTATATAAATATACATATATATATTGTGACGTGGCAGATTTGCCAGCGTCATCCGAAACCCTTAGCGGAAGACCGGGTCACCCTCGAGCAGTAATAATGCGAGATGGGCAGTGGCGAGCGCTCGCCCTGGGCACACGCGAGACCCATGGGCGAGTACTTATATTTTTGAGCGTCGCGCCAATTTGCGCGACGCGAGTCTGCAGGACCGTAACCGGGCCCCAAGGGGGGGACCCGAGGCACCCTTCCTGCCGAAAGAAGGGGAAAACGAGCGGCATCGACGAAAACCTCCGCACCAGGACGAGGGATCGACGCGGCCCAGGAAAAACAGCCTGGAGGCGCCGACGAGGACGAGAAGCCCCGAAACAGGAACTCCCGCAACCTCGCCGTCGCCTCACCCGGAAGACAACCTGATCAGTTGCCGGACTGGCTCTCGCCGATCACCGCCGCGGGAAAACCACCAATCAGCGGGCACCGCTGCCGGAGCACCGAGGAATCGCCGATCGCCAGGGACCGTCGCGCGGGGCTAGAGCCCCGTCTGAAAATCGAGTAGCGATAGGCCGAATCGTTTGCGGGGGGAAGCGCGCGGTAAGGGGAGGACGCTCCGCTTCCGCGGTCCCGAGGTCCCGAGCCATCGCGTAGGGCGACACTTCTTCGTTGGCCAAAGGGACGAATAGTCGGATTAATTGTGTTGTATAATCGTTGTGAGAGACTGCCGGTTAGAGGGCTCGGACGAAGCTGCCGGACAACCACCGCTCAGCGAGTACTCGTGGTAAGCTAACGTCCGACTTTATTTCGAATTAGTGATTGTGCTCGCGTTGGCTCGGGAAGCGTGCCGGGTCTGAATTCGCGTCGCAGAAACCCCGACGTGGGTTAGCACTGCCGGCGATCGCGAAATCGTAAGTTCGCGAACGGTCCGGTCCCGTCGGGCGACGTACGTGCGGAAAAGAATATTTAGCGGGGGCGAAGCTGCCACGTGTTCTCGTCGCAGTTTCGCGATCCATTCCGCCAACGAGGAGAAATAATAAGCGCGCAGATCATCCGAATTCGAGCGTAGGACGCGGGTACCGCGTACGCCGACGCTTACATCGCGTAGCTACCGAGTTCGCCGCGCCTCAGGAAGGGCCCGTGAAGGGCAACTCGCGCGTTCACCGACCACCTGTCACGCGCCGGCTAACCTCAAAACGCTGCCGGCCGCTGCCGGCAGTGCGATTGTTATCTCGCGAAAAATAAAGTATTGTTAGCCGAAGCCTGGAGTATCGTTCTTTCGTGAGAAACCTTCCCGCCGCGGGGAACGCCTCGTGTTCGCCCTGCGTAGTCCCCTGTGCCCGTTCGCGAAAACATCTCGGTCAATTATCGGTTGTCGCCGGCTCGTTCGAACATTTCTCGGAGTGCTCGCAGCTGTAGAAGCTTCGCGTGGCACCTCGGTGCCTGGCGCCCGAATATCTCAGCGAGGACTCTGAGGGACGACGAACCGGCGAACAACTTTTGTCCCGGGTGGACCGCGTTTCGTGCGGCCGAACGCGGCCCGGTCTCGGGCCTGTAAAAACCCGGTGTCGCCAGCGTTCTCGTCCTTCGGACAAGGACGAATCGACGGACGACGTGACAATATATATATGTATATGCAGGTATATACATGCATACGTAACATTGTAACAATAAAATGTATAAGCGCGGGCGCTCGGTAGTCTTATTACGCTACCATACGTAACCGAATCATGCTGAAAAGCATTTTTAGACGATCAGCACAACAACAGCAGAGGAGACGGCAACAGTGGAGGAGACGACAACATCGCTGCGGAGGAGAGACAAGGATCTCTCTATCCTTATCTTACTTCATTCGTAGTGCACCTCTACGCCGATAGAGGCAGCATTTTACGTCATTGTTCCTTAGTATAGTTCACCTCTACGCCGGTAGACCAGATTTTGGAGCCACTTTCCGTACCACGCAGACATAGGTACTTTCTGGTGCTAATAATGTTCAATGTTACGTAGCCCCATTTCCTTGTCACTTCCTATATAACCAACTCGGTTTTGGGGCCCCAGGCAGGCAGGGTCTCGTCGGTGTTGCTGGAACTAAAATAGGCTGACAGCACAAACGAGATATACGAATAGGATTCCTATATCTCGTTTGTGCTGACAGCTTTCTTAGGGTACGTGTCCATCTGAGAGTTTGTAGAACCCCTCTTTTTTGTAATAATAACCAACTTTTAAATATTATAACTAATTTAAAGCACTAAATAAAAGTAAAATAAGTAAAGAAAATAATTTAAAATCAAAAAATGAATACGCATTAGTTGTCAAATTTGCTAATATGGTGTGAAGTGTAAATGTGGCGCGAGTGGGAATGCGTGTACAGTGTAAGTTACATATGCATTAATGTGTGTGAAAAGTATAAATGCGAATGGCAACGACTAAATAGTTAGTAGTTAATTTTTTTCTAAACGCAGTTCTCTTTATAAGATCTTGACGCTTAAGAAAGTGGAACTCAAACATTAAGACTTTTAAAAAAATATATAATATATATAGAATATCCAGCAAAAAAATCTGCAATTAAAAAAAAGTAAGTTCCGCAAGTTAAAAAGAACACATTTGTCGCTAATGTTAATTGATAAAAGATAATAAAACCACACTTCAATTTTCAAAGGCCATATGTACCCGCGGGTTTGGTGGTGAAATTCGCCCCCGACGAGTTTTTAATCGAGCTTTGGCCATTCGATAGCCTACCCAAAAAGACCCCACTCTGCCAAGTTACAGCCCCATATCTCATCTGTAAGGGTAGTTATTGAGGAAAGTCGAAAAACCAGTTTTGGGCCCATTTTCCCGATTTATTGATAGTTAAAAATTCTGACACATTTTGGTTACTAAGCCACATATTAGGTATCATTTTCAGATTTTTCCGTTGCAAACTCTGTTTGTAAAACGCGAAAAACACGAAAAAATGCAGATTTCATATAGAAATTATAAGAAACACTACTAAAGATTTAATTTAGAAATGAGATATTATCATAAGTATTATGCTCAATTTTTTCAAATCCCTGAGTGTGGTGCGTCATAGGAGAAAAAAATAAAAAACAACTTTTTTCAGCGTTTTTCCTAAGTTATACCTCTTTTCTCTCAATTTAAAAAATATATTATGTAATATTAAACAATCCTACGTTCAGAGAAATATTTTCCAGACTTTAAAACTTGCGTAGTACAAAAAGAGAAAATAATACATGTCGTTACATTCGAATATTTCGAAGCTACTTTCAAGGGCGCCGGTTGGTGCAGCGGCTATGGTCTCGGACTGCGGAACCGCTGTTGACTTTTTGGACCATGTTCAAATCCCGCCCGGGTCAATCTGTTTTATTTTGTTTTTATCAGATGTTCTTTCGATTCCTTTCAGAAAAAATTGTTGGATTTGGGTCCAAGGTTTTTTTCAATTTTTCGGAAACCGTGTGTTTTACGAAAAAAAGTAAAACGATATAAAATACGCAGCCTGTCCAGATCAACATGTTTTGTTGAACATTTTTTTGGACGCAGTACATACATAACTTTATTGATTCCCCTTGGGGTTACAATCCACTTAACCTTTCTTCCGCATTTTACACACTTTTTCCTTACTTTTTCGTTACTTAACCTAAACTTATACTAACTTACATACTAACTTATGACTAAATTTAGAGAGAGAGAGCGAAAAATTATTTACAAAAGCTACGCTATTTACATATTTATATATTTACATATTTACAAGCGCAGGACTTCCTTTTCCGGTTATTTCCCATCCACTCCATTCATTCCATCCATTCCTTCTCTCCATTCTTCCACTTTTCTCATCCAGTTCTCACCTCCCCCTTCATCCTCTAAGACTTCATACATACTTTCCTGCCATCCTTTTTCCCCATCTGTTCTCATACACACCTCCCATACATGCTCCCATGTTTCCTTTTCCCATTCACACACTCTGCATTCATTCATCTCCTCTTCCAACCAGTACCTCTCACCCCTCATCCCATTACCTAATCTAAATTTTGCCACTCGCTGCCATCTACTCTCCCCCCACTCTTTCCTTAGATAACCTGGGATACCCTCACCTTTTACCCTCCCATACCACTCATTGTATTTTGTGCCTCTAATTCTCTCCCATCTTTCTTCTTGCTGCTTTAACCTTTCCCACCCTGCTAGTTCTTCCTTTGTTGTATCTAACCTCTCCTCTAGCTTTTTTGACAACACGTCCTCCGTCCAACCCCTCTCCGCTAAGAAATCCCATCTCTCCTTCTCCCACCCGTCCCTTTGCCCACCCTTCCTATCTCTACTCCTCACTTCTTCCCAGCATAATCGCGCTAGCTCCCCCCCTTTTCCTTGCCCCAACTTGTATTCATACCCCCACGCCCTTAGGCCCGCCCTCCCCCTCACTAGCTCCCTTTGCAGCTCCTCTCTAATCATATACCCCGGCGTGTATTTTCCTACGCCTAGCAGCCATCTCAAATATCTCTCCTGTAATCTCTCTAATCCTTCCCTCTCCTTCCAACCCCAGATTTCAGCTCCGTAGCAAATCACTGCCCAAATTAATTTATCGAATAGCCATATTCTCCTACTCCAGTCCTTACCGAATCTTCTTTTCCCTATTCCCCATACTTGTCCCAATAACGATGCCCCTTTTCTTACTCTTTCCTCAATATGTGTTCTTTGACCCCCATCTCTCGTGATCGTATATCCCAGATATTTGTATTCCCTTACCTCTTCTAATATTTTTCCTTTCCATCTCCAGGATACCCTCTTCCATCTCCCCCCGCCCCTCCTGCATCTCATCACATTAGATTTTCCAGTGTTGAGCTCTAATTTTTTCCCTTCCAAATATCTTTCTAAAGACTCTATCATTCCCCTCATTTCGTCCTCATCCTCCGCTATCATCGCCACGTCGTCCGCGTAAGCTAGTGTTTTTGGACGCAGTAATTATATAGTTTAGAAGATATTCGAGAAAAACGATTTTATGAACCTTAAATTAATTATTTTAATGTTTAATCCAGTTGGGGCACGTTTTCCCGGTATCCGATCGAGCTCAAACTTTGCACAGATTTTGTTTTAATTATTCGGAATAACTCTGTGGGGTGCCGTGTAAAAGAAACTTTGAAAAAATTTTTGACAAGAACAAATAAAAGCCACCCTAATGTGTATGTATACATATATATACATAAATAGTACATATGTATCAATATATTATTTCTTTCCTTGACACTGTCTCTAGTTTTTGAATCCTACATATTGCTTTATTTAATAAATATATTTTATACATAAAATGGTACTATTTATTTATTCATCCCCTGTTTCATATGAGTTAGTGATCTTTTAATTGCAGACAACGAATAAAAATGTAATTGCTAATTTCACAAAATAATACAGTGATTATTGTTTCAAAACTGATAAAGATAATGGTAAAAGATCAACTATATAAATCTGAACTTCTCTATGCTTTTGCAATATAATGACAAGTCAGATCAATACTATACATAGACCGAATTTAATACATATTTATTACACATTTAATTATTCCCAGATAGCACGGCTGGTCGCCTAGCCCAGCGTGCCGAGCCCCTGACCTGCAGATTACGGGCCGAACCCCGCTTCGAGCGGCTATAGGCCGGTCGGCTCGATTTCGGCTCGGCCACTGCAAGAGCCGAGTCCAGGCCTGTGACCTGCAGAAACTCGAGCCCAGGGCCGGCCGGCCGGGCCGAGATTTGAGAGGGCAGCACAGTTACACGAATGTGGCCAATGCCGGTATACAGAATACGGGGCGGGTCGCATCAATGTGGCAGATGTTAAAGTAAATTTCTATTCTGCAAATGCGTAGCAGTCCTCCGTTTTATATAACGTTACATTTTGTTTATTGTTAACCCCTCGCCGTGCAATTTTCTTTACAGTTACACTATGATTAAAACGTCTTTATGAAAGAAAAGAAAAAAAGTGTCGTAGCCGTGAAAAGAAAATTTATATTTTTTGTACGGCTATATTTATTTTAATGCTTGAACATGGATTACAAACGAATTAAATTTTATTATTTCATCTAAAAAGAAACGCGTAACATATTCATATTATTGTTAGACTTTGTTAAAATCAACATCGCGATTGAAAATGCAACAATTTTGAATTTCATCTACTCAATTTTAGTTAGCAAAATTAATATTTTGTTATGCCGCAGGGGGTTGGTGAAGGGATAATATACTATATATTTTTACACAGAATTAAAAATTTTCTAATATTGTATATGACGGCAATCGCCAAATTAATGCAACCGTGCTGCCCTCTTACGGGGTAGACTTCTTTTTCCAGGATTGCAAGTGTGCGGGATTCGGGGTCTTATTCCTCGATAATACAAAAATGGGATTTTTCAGTAGTCAATAACGCTAAGTAAAAGATCAATCTAAGCCGCAGTCGCCCTCGAAAGTCCTATTTTTACGTTTACGAGTCGTAATTTGCATCATTCGGAAGCATACAACTGCGCATGTAGCTATTTTCATAACATATATGCTGCCGAATAATGCAAATTACGCCTCGTATACGAAAAAATAAGACTTTTGTTAGTTATTGGCTATTGAAAAAACCCGTGTTCGTATTATCAAGAAATGAGAACGCGAATCCCGCACCCTTGCAAACCTGCAAATGGGCAGAATACCGGCCCGGCCGGCCGGCCCTGGGCTCGAGTTTCTGCAGGTCACAGGCCTGGACTCGGCTCTTGCAGTGGCCGAGCCGAAATCGAGCCGGCGTGTTGACTGGGTTGTTTATAATTATTGTAAATTCTAGCATAACTTATGAAAATATTTGAAAAAGGACTAATAATTAATTGTATATTTAATATTAACGCATATGATAACAGACACGCTACAATTAACTTGTAACGAAACCAACTTAACAATAACATAACTTGTCCTTAAAATTTTTTATTAACTGATCTTCTGAATATTTTTCCGTCCTTTTCAAAATTATGTATTTAATTATAGCAAAAGGTTCAAAGAAACCAACAACAGTTTATATTAATAAATTTTAAGATAAAAATAGCGTTAAATAGGTAATTCTATTTTCAACACTATTTTTGATAACGATAATTATTTTCTTTGCTATCAATAAATAACAGTTTATTTATATAAATCAAAAAAGCATTTATTCAGCTTTAAAATGATTACAGAAACAGGAAGCATTATATTTAAACAGAGATGAAATATTCAGGTGGAATTAATCATGTAGTGACTGACTCGACTCGTTTCGTTTACTTTTCCAGAATTGTGACTGTAACATGGAAAATAGCAGAAATGCGCGCTGTGCATTACACGGCAGTAACAGTAAATTGGCAACCACGCGACAAATATTTTCGGATGTGATTTGGCAACTGCGCCTTCGAAATCTGAAATTCGACATAATTCCTAAACTCGCCACTCTAAATCGTAGAGGGCATACCAAAACCTCCGGTTTTTTGAACAGTCGGTATTTCAGAACATCCCTGATAGCCAAGTCTGCTCCGAGCAGGAAGAGAGCGGAGTCTGGAGTGCACGTGGAGTGCAGTATCGTTCCAGACCGCCGCTTGCTCGGAGCCATGGATGGAGGGAATCTGGAATGAGTGTGGCGTGCGCGCCAGTGGCGCCTCCGAAAACGAACGCAGCAGAACAAAATCTGCCGTCACACCATCTGGCCAGGAGCTTCTTCCAGCCAGATGGGAGGCGGCTCGTGGAGTTGTGGGGATTTTCCCCTAGTCCGTGGCTATACGATAGCCAGATGGGAAACCGGTGCACGCCGCCGTGCACCCTAGCGCTGGCCACAGGGGACCCAACGGAAAGAGCCGTAGCGCGTCCCTGGCGCTCTAGGCGCATTTCAGGGAGTCCTTCCGCATCTCTTGTGGCGTCCGCACGCGGTTCTCTCGATCACAGGCTATATTTTTTAAATAAAGTAATACTCGGTCATACCGAGCATTTAATTTGTGAGGAGTGTTCTTTATTACGCGTATACCCGATCATCAACGACGAGCATCGCAGGTGTGGAGCCTGCTGGTGACCCAACAAGGACAGTCAGTCACCATCTCCATAGAGTCGGCGTGGAGCGGCGGATGCCGTGATACAGGGCAGCACCGTCGGCGAGGTTATGTCGGTAATGTCCACCTCTATATTTTTACAGTACCGATATATTATTATAAATGTCGTTCATGAATTTTTTCCGATTTTTAAGAGAGGTGCGCCGTTGTTAAAAAAAATAAAAACTGATTTTTTCGACGTTTTTTCCGTGAAAAGCTAAGTTAATCTTCAAATTGCTATATTTTATTTATTCTGTAAGCCTATTAGCCATTGATAAACCTTGAACATTTCACAGAAATAATTAGAAAATGATAGGGGTGTGCGAGATCCCGGTCGGGACGGGAATTTTTCTCGAGATCGGGATGGAATCCCGAGAATTTCGAAATCCCGAAAATGTTGGGGATTCTCGAAATTGTTCGGGATTCCCGAAAACGTCTGTGATTCCCGACATTTCAAGTTTCTCCATACTTCCAACAGTTACCAGAATCCGCGAAAGCCATTGTGTTCAAAGCCAAGATATTTTATTTTGCAACATTCGGATTGCTGAAATTTTCAAGAATAACAACACTTTCGGGAATCCCAGATATTATTCTATATCCCGGATATTTTCGGGATTCCCTACAATTTACGGGAAACCGAAATATTTTCGGGAATCCCGCACACCCCTAGAAAATGAAGTTGACTTGAAATATTAACGTCGTTATTTCCAACAGCCTGGTTGGGTCAGTGCATTAGTTTTCATTATATTCATAAATTATTGTTTGTATTGTTGTTGCATCGGCACTGTTGAATTCTCTCAGTGTCCGGTGTCCCAACGTACAATTTTTTTAGTACATTCTTGCTAGAGAAGTGCTTTTTTTCTGCAATATATATGGATCGATCGAAGCTGCCCGGCCATCATGGCCTCAAGCGTACCTCCTCGCCGGACTTGTCTGACAAGGAGAATACCCCTGGTCTGCAACTTACATCCAGAATTCGGAAAGCCCCCAAATTAAATACTTTTCAAATCAATAGGCTCTATAAACAATGCCTTAAGGAAAGTAATACCCGTAACACTTTGAATTCGACCGCCCCTCTGATGAAGACATCTTAAAAGAAATAGCAGATTATAACATTGATAACCTTTCGATCATCAAACTCACTAAATTCCAATTTGATAGAGCTCAGCCTGATCGATTTCACCATCTAATTCAAATTGCGCCCAATAGTAATATTAAAGACCTTTTGAAGATTAAAGTCTTAGCTCATCAAAAAGTAAGATGGGAACAACTTAGGAAACCTCCTATTTTTCAATGCCGGAGATGCCAAGGCTTGGGGCACTCCAGTAGAAACTGCTTCCTGAGCTTTAAATGTGTTAAGTGCTCACTATCCCATGAGCCAGGGAAATGTTCTATCACGATTCTGGATGGAAAACAGGCACTTAAATGTGCCAATTGTGGTCAATCGGGCCACCCAGCATCTTATAAAGGGTGCCCGGTAATTAAATTTGCCCTTCAAAAAGAAAAGGAGAGGAACTCTGCACGTCGGCTGAAAACGTCGGCCAAACTCAATGCTATTTCGTCGTCGGTCAGAGCCAACCTATCTTATGCGCAAGCTACTAAGAGTTCATCCCCCCCGCCTGATGCCCGTCATCCCTCCACATCCTATCTGTCTCAACCTCCACCTGAAAGATCGATGCCCTCCAGATCTGATCTTGTCCAAGAACCCTTCCTGCATCAAAATTCCCAACCTCCCACCTGGTTTCAAGAACTTAAAGGTGACCTTCTTAGCCTTTTGCATGGACAACTACAAGCATTAGCAGCGCAGATAGCTACAAATACTCAAAACATAGATTTCATGCTTAAGTCACTTTTCCCAGAGTAAAATTCACCCCGTTAAACAATCACCCTAATCAGATTAGGTTAGCGTCTATCAACGTTAACTCCATTATCACCAATCATAGGAGACTCGAGCTCCTCAATTTCTTAAAAAAATTTGATCACGATATCGTCTTCCTGGCCGAAACCAAGCTCACCCCCATCCATAAACTTTCCTTTAAAGATTACAATCTTATAAGGACTGACAGACCCAATTCGAAGCAAGGTGGTGGTACAGCCATTTTAATTAAACGATCCATCCCATTTGATATATTAAAAACCACGAATTCCAATAAAATATTGGAATATACAGCCATTTCGGTCAGGTTAGGCAATGGAAGAAAGTTAATACTTATAAGTGTTTATGCAAGATTTGATAATAGGTCCATATTTATTGATGAACTGAACTGTTTATGTGAACAATTCAGATTAAATTCTGAGAACAATCTTTTTGTCATTGCCGGTGATCTAAATGCTAGAAGGAAAGCCTGGGGAGACCGTATTGATAATCAACGAGGTAGATATCTACGTCAGTGGGAAGATAATTATGGAACTCATTTTAAAACAAAAATTCTTATCCCGGCTCAACCGACGTTTAAACCTGCTCAATCCTTGTTAGACATTTGTCTCATTGACGCTAGGTTGATTCTAAATAATGGTATTAACGGAAAAATTCCTACACTCCCTTATGATAGTGACCACGCAGCCCTCAATATCAACATTTTAGTACCAAATCATCAGCATTCCCCACTCTGGACACCAATTCCAATATCTTTTAAATATAATTTCAAAGCCACAGACTGGTCCCGTTTTACTAAAAAAGTTGCAAAAATCTATAACCTCCAAATTCCGTTTAATCGAAACCTATCCATATCAGAAATTGATAACAATATCGAAGCCCTTAATAATTCAATATCCCTTGCTATCTCAAAATATGTCCCTAAATTCAAACCGAGTAACAGTCTTCATAAATATTTAAATGGAAAAATTAATAATTTACAAAAGAACAAAAATTCTTTAGTATCTTTGTTACATAATCTGCACACTTGTGATCCATATCATAGAAGTACACTTGCCAAAGCAGCTAAAAAACTTCTTAAAAATATTAACAAAGTACTACAGGCTGAGATTAAAACTTCAGTTGAGAAATTCTGGATAAATATGACAAAAAAAATTGACTATAGAGATTCGGATACTTTCTTTCCTAAAATAAATGCCATGTTTCGACCCAAAACCCTCTCACCCATTGAGGAGTTGCATATTCCGCAGGGCCATACATCCATTTTGACTAGAAGTGGCTGTGATACGACGCAAGCAAAAACCCTGGCAGATTCCTATATTTTTACCACCTCATCAGACATTTTAAACATATTGGGTGCTCATTATGAATTCATTAACTCTCCCAGATTTCTAAATACCGAATCACCACTAAAAAGAATAGTTGATTCTGCCGCAAATTCAATTAGAAGTCAACTCTCCGTTTTACGAGCTTCAAATTCCACCATTACCCATTTCAGTGACAATAACATGGCTTACAACCCCACTCTTGATAGTGATCAATCCCACCCCTTCTGTTCACCACAGACGGTTCTTTATATCCTTAAGCATCTTCCAAATAAGACCTCAAGTGGTATTGATAACATTCCCCCAATCATTCTCAAGCATCTGCCCATGAATGTTATATTAGACCTCTCTACACTATTTAATAACGCTCTTAATTATCATTACTTTCCTAAACCCTGGAAACAGGCGAAAGTCCTTCCAATTCTAAAAAAAAATAAAAATCCTCACGATCCAGCAAGTTACCGGCCGATTAGTTTAACCCCTAGTTTAAGCAAGGTATATGAAGTTATTATTAACATGCATATCAACCATTTTTGCACAACAAATAACATCATTCCGGATAGCCAGTTTGGTTTTAAGCACCGCCATTCAACCACCCATGCCATCCATAAACTCTTATCTGACTTGAATATAATAATAGAGAAAAGCCACTTTGTAGGAGCTGCTTTACTTGATCTTGAAAAAGCTTTCGACTCAGTTTGGCACAACGGTCTAATTTATAAATTAAAGAAAAAGAACTGCCCATCTTGGCTTCTATTAACAATTCTGGATATGATCAGTAATAAAACCTTTACTACTTGGGATGGAGTAATGCTGTCACAGCAACAATTTGACGTTAAAGAAGGATTACAACAAGGGACTGTTAATTCCCCTGTGTTATTTAACATTTTTTTGAGTGATCTACCTAAATTATTTAACCTTAACGATGACGGTTCATCCTATGCACTATCCTTTGCGGACGATCTCATCGTCTATGTAGCGGGTAACAAAGTTAAGACAGTTAGAGATAATCTTGAAATACTAACAAATAAAGTAAACAATTATTACAAAGTTTGGAATCTCCGTCTTAACCCAAGTAAATGTGAGACAATTCTTTTCCGTAAACCAGTTGATCAATTATCCTCCAGGTCGAAAAAAGGATATAAAGATTTCTCCATTTCCACCAACATTCCGGGTACCAATACACAAATGAGCATCCCCCACAATAAAACAGTTAGATATCTTGGTGTCCAGATTGACTATCTACTTCGAGGTAATAAGCATATTGACACTCAAATAACTAAAGCCCGATCAGCATTTCTTGCCAATAGTCGTATTTTCTACAATAAACATTTATCTAGAAGAACAAAAGTCATTTTATACATGCTTTTAATTAGGCCTATAATCACATATGCAGCTCCTACATGGTGGAACATTAACCACACCACCATGGAAAAGATAAGAGCCCTTGAAAGGAAATGTCTACGGGCTTGTCTTAAGCTTTATCGCACAAAGCAATCTGATTGGCAACATTTTGTAAGCAATCATATTCTATATAACACTACTGACATCCCTAGGATTGACTCCTTTATAATTAAAATAATCCGTAATTATTTTAGTAATATCCTTTATATTGATAATGAAATACTCAGTACAGTAATTCATCAAGATCCAGCTGACTCCCGGAGACAGCTTAATAAGGGATACATCACTCCCCAGGCTTTTATTTATTGTGACCAAAACGGGTTAATTCAGGATGATAATAACATAAATTTGTTATACCATTGGAAACGTAATAAAGCAGATAAAAGAATCTCGTTCCATCACCGTGATTTTTTGACAAATAGAGATAAGTTTGTTTTTTCTTGCTCCATTCCTGAGACTGATCGAGTTGACTTTCATCGCTTAGATAAGAAAAAATATTGGTGGATATCAGATAATGATGCCCATATTAACAATCTTCGTGTTCGAAGAGATAGATACCGACAACAAAACAGGGCTCAGCTACCTCGTAGAATTATTGCGTATCATTAGACCTGTAATAGGTTAAATAGTTTGTAAGGTCTATTGTTATTTACCTTTATGTTTTGTTGTAAATATGTGTATATATCTAATTTAAGTTTAGTTGTAAGTTAGTTTTTAAGTTCCTTGAAAGACTGTTGCGGGGGTTTATTATTAAAAATTATTTAACATCTTTTTTCCCCATACGCTCCTAACATAGATAGTAATCTACAAGTACCTTTTGACCAAAGAATATTTGACTTAGGAGACTCGTAAACGAACGAGCATCTAAGTCCCCATTGCAATATAGTATAGTATTTTTTTTTATGTTTGTTGATGCTATTCATAAGACTGTAATAATTTATCCAATAAAACATGTTTAAAAAAAAAAAAAAAAAAGGTAGACGCTCGTCTCTCAACCTGCGTGTACTAGGTTCGCGCCCCGTCATATCCTACTTTTTTTTTTGTAATTTGTAATCAGTGCGACCGTGCTGCCATCTTGCGGTAGAAAGCTGCTAAATATTTGTCTGCCACATTAGTGCGATCTGCCCTTACCGACGGCGCTGCCCTGTTTAACGACATTCGCCGTATTAATCAGTGCGACCGTGCTGCCACCTTGCGGGGAAGCGAAGTCGAGGACACAGATGCATTCCACCTGGACTGCAGAAGCTGCACTCCACGTGGCCTGCATCCAGACGGTTCCACATTCTATGCTACTGCGTTCATTTTCGACACTCCACGTGGAGTCCATTTGGCTATCAGGGATAAGACACGAAGTCCCATAAGATGATAGGTCTATTCTATATCTCGTCGGTGACCATATATACTAATAGACCCGGCACAGGTATAGTATGTGTATAGGAAAACCTTAGACCATAATCTTAAAAATCTTAGGTCTAAGAGGAAAACCGAGAGTGCAGCTCGGCAAAGATAACGTACCGCGTGACGTCACAAGATAAGTCTTAAGATAATTTCAAAATGGCTGAAACGGCAGACCGACGCCAACTGTCGCCGACACGACGCCATTATACATTTGCTCCGTGTGAATTTTTTTTAGTAATTCGAAATAGTGCGAACGTGCTGTATAAAAAGTTGCAGCGAAAGCACCAGTTCTGCTACCAACGTATCATTTCATCAGTAAGTATTTTATTACTGTTAATTTTTGATATTATATAGCCAAATACAATATCGCATAATCTATAACTGGTAAAATGAATATTTGATGTTTATTATATACAAGGTTTTTTTTGTAATGGTTGTCAAATAATTAATGATTATTTATTGTCCCTTGCTTTACATTAATTGCAGATTTCCTAAAAATCCTGAATTAAGAAAACAATGGATTCAACAAACAAACGTAGAATATTTTGCTATGGCATGAGTCTGTTCCAAGCATTTCAGTGATGAGTGTTTTAAGCAATCTGGGTGGAGTACAAGGCGAGTATTGAAATGCGATGCTCTCCCTACTCTATTAATTGCTGAACCAGATTCTGAGCAAAATGCAGCAGTAACAGAAACTATGGAACCGGGGACGTCCTCAATAAGGAAGCGTAAAATATATCTTGGAGATTTCACAAATTCCGACATAGAAGAGAATAAAGAAAACTATGTGAATATTGTTAATGCGACAATTTCGAAAAAAAATAGAGTGATAAAAACATTACTCGATAAAACTAAAAGGCTTGAAAAAAGAGTTACTGACTTACAAACATTGGTGGATGAGCTACAAAATAATGCTATGATTACAGAAGATGCCTCTATACGTCTTTCGGTACGTATAAACTTCAACAACTTAAGTCTGAAACATTTTATTACTTAATTGCTTTGCTTTACTTTGTTTTACTTTGTTTTACTTTGGTTTTCTTGGCTTTACTTTGGTTTTACATAATATTTGAAAGTGTTGTATATGAATGTTTTTTCTTATATTTTCTTCTATTGCTTCCACCTCTATGTTTTATTTCTGTTTTTGTTGTTTCACTTTAGGAAAGTTTGCCTCCTTGCACCAAAACACTCTTTAAACAGTTGTTAGCATCGCAACATACAGTATACCCTGATATTCTGAAAACATTTGCACTCACGTTGAATTTTTATTCGCCAAAAGCTTATAATTACGTCAGACAAACATTCCAAAACACTTTACCCCATCCCAGAACTCTGCAGAGGTGGTACTCTACGATTGAATGTAAACCTGGCTTTCATAAAGAATCCATGCATGCGTTAGAAATTAAGGTTAAAGAGTGTCAAGCTAAAGGTAAAGCATGTGTGTGTGCGTTAATGCTTGATGAAATGGCAATCCACAAAAAGATTGAGTGGGATGGCGAAAACTTTGTTGGGTCAGTTTTAAGAATATATTTCAACTATATGTACTTTTATACGCTACTAAATCATAATAATCATTTGTTGTCAATAAGGTTTCCAATAATACATACAGGTATTCTACATTGCAGGTATGTGGACATTGGCATGGATGACCAAAGTGATAATCCAGCAGAAGCGAAGGAAGCACTTGTATTTTTATTAAATTGTATAAATGATAGGTGGAAATTGCCGGTAGGCTATTTTTTAATCGATGGCCTATCAGGAATCCAGAAAAGCAATTTAGTTAAAATGTGTCTGCAATTGTTCCATGATAGTGGAGTTACAATATGCAGTGTAACATTTGACGGCACCAACGCAAATTTAGCTATGGCAATGTGCCTTGGAGCAAATCTGTCAGCAGCATGTTTAAATCCAAGTTTTCTTCATCCAGTAACAGGAGAAAACATTCAACTGTTTCTGGATCCACCCCACATGTTACAGCTTATTAGAAATACTTTGGGGACCCATAAAGTTTTTTACGACGACAATAAAAATCCAATTAAGTGGGAGCATTTTATTAATTTAGTCAAAGTTCAAGAGGAAGAAGGTTTGCATCTCGCAACAAAAATAACGTCGCGTCATATTAATTGGTTCCAGGAAAAAATGAAAGTAAGACTGGCGGCACAGACATTTTCCCTGAGTGTTTCAAAAGCACTACAGTACTTAAGAGAAACGAATTACAACCAAAATTTTGCAGATACGGAACCGACAGAGCGATTCATCATTTTCATGAATGATGCATTTGACATTTTAAATAGCAGAAATTTATTAGCGAAAGGTTTTAAAGCTGGTATACAGCAATGTAATAAACATTCTATTTTCAAAAGAATTGACGAAGTGATCAAATATATCACTTCGTTAACATATGGACCAAACAAAGATCCAGTGCACTTGGGTCGAAATAAAACTGGTTTTATTGGATTTATAACCAGTTTACGATCCCTCGTGCATATATTCAATCAATATGTAGATAACAAAGAAAACAAGAGATTACAATATTTATTAGCATACAAGTGTTCTCAAGATCATCTTGAAGTATTTTTCAGTGCTGTAAGAAGTATGGGAGGACATAATAATAATCCTACTATTAGATATTATATCTATTAGGAAGCTTCAGAAAATGATGAATCGCTCGAAGCAATTAATAACGACCACAATTATTTTATTAAATCATTAATTGCATTAAATAGTTTATCCAACTACGTCAACGACGTAGTCGAATATATTGCAGGGTTTGTAATTCGGAGCTTGAGGAAGAGTCTAGAATGCGAGGTATGCTTGCAAGCATTAGTGAGCCAGCAATCTAAGTCCACCTTTATAAATTTAAAAAATTACAGCCAAAATAGGCAAGCGTTGACTGTGCCGTCAAATGACGTCATACACATTTGCAAAATTGCTGAGGCGGAAATACGCCTTATGGAGAAAACAAATGAAGTGACTCAAAAAAATGTATTGCCAAAATTAATTGTAAAAATTTTGAGTAATGTTCGTGCTACAGTATTTACAAATTATAGCGAACACATGTATGATACAAGCATGGAGACGAACCATATTGTACAGTTAATAAAATTAATATCATTTAGGTATTGTAATGTAAGATTGTACCACATTGGAGAATGTACAGTAGACCGTAAAAAAATACGCAGTAGATTAACGAAAGCGATTCTATTTTCTAATCAATAAGTAGTGTAAATAAGAGAAGTGTAATATACAGAATTATTTTATATATATAAATATAAATATAAATATATATACATTTACAGTTTATAATTGATTATTTCATGATACAATGCCAAATTCTTTGAAATTATCCTGTCCATTCTTTCCGCGTACTAGATACATGGCGCACCCGCTGATCCCCCTCACCCCCCATATAAGCCAAGCGTAGGCACTGTCGATGAACACAGCTTATACATCTTTCGAGAATGTGACGTCACGAGGGCCTTCAGATGAATTTATCTTTGCCGAGGGGAACATTATCTGCGCCGGGTCTATAGGTATATATGGTCTAAGCCCCAAACCGACGGCCGCCAAAATACATTGGGTGTCAGGTCTATTCCTATATCTCGTCAGTGCTGGGGCCCAGTGTTCCGATCGAGCCAGCTTTTTTCGCGCATGCGCGGCAATTTCAGCCTCAGTAACGTAACCTTTTCGATGAAATCGGGTAGCTTGAGCACCCCGCAGACTTTTAAAAAATTATTAGTCTATACGTAGCTCTTTCTCCACTATTAATCTCCATTGTATAATAAAATATTAATAATACTTACATCGTTCCGCGTCACGTCTCTCGTCCATCAGTCGTCCCGCCATTATAACTGCCACAGGCCGTCAGGGCCCTAATAGCCAAGAACAGGCGTGGAGAAGAACGGAGGTAAAGTTGGGGCCGAGAGAATTGCCAGAAGCAGAGCCTCGGCCCGATAGCTCCGACCGGAGGAGGAAAGGGGCCCCAGGAAGGGGTCCCGGGAGAGGGGTTTTAGTCGGTATTCCCGGTCCACCAGACCGGGCGAGTCCGACACTCTCCCCGGCGACAAGGCCGGGGGGGTTAGTGCGTAAATGCATTTCCCCTCTCCCTTAACAAAAAAAAAAAAAAAAAAAGGCCGTCAGGGCCCTGGCCGCTCTGCTGCGGCATTGTAGATACGCTACTGTTTTGGCCACGCATGCGCGAAAAAAAGCTGGCTCAATAGGAACACTGCTGGGGCCCCAAAACCGAGTTGGTAATACAGGCAGTGACAAGGAAATGGGGCTACGTAACCCCAGCAATAATGGCCACCAAAATACATTGGATGATAGGTCTATTCTATATCTCGTCTGTGCTCTTACTTCGTGGTTCCAACGCAGTGATGAGATCAGAGAAGGGCAAAATTTTTATTTAAATAAAAATTTCGAATAACGAATAAAAGATAAAAAAATTTTTATTCGTTATTCGAAGGTTCGAATAACGAATAAAGATAAAGTATCTTTTATTCAAATCGTTATTTTTATCTAATAATGCCCAATTCTGGATGAGATATTGTGCTCTTTTCACGCGCATGCGTGACCAAAGACAGGAGCGTATCTACGTCCTAAGTTTGTAGGTAATGTAGTGAGGAACTATTACTGGTGGGAAAGTGCCATAACTATGTATTTATCTGGTATTATATATTATCTGTAGCACGGTGCTACTAATGTATATATTAAATTTTAATACTAAATTGTTATACAGCCATTTTTCAAAAATAAATCATAACAGATTTTGCGAAATTATGCGGGGTGACCAAGGTACTTACCCCATATTACCCAAAATGTTTACGTTACTGACGCTAAAATTTTCGCGCATGAGCGTGAAAAGAGCACAAACCACGGACTTAAAGGACTGTGCGTAAAGTAGATTTCTGGGTGAGAGGGGTGGCTCTGTGAGCGGGGGGGGGGAATGTTTTACTGCCACCATCTTGTGCAGCGCACATAGTGCTGCCATCTATATAACGTTGCGACAATATTTAAAATGTACAATTGAATCACGTATATTTTAAGTCAATTGCATCAATTGTGACTTGTGTAATAATTTTGTTTCTACGTATTTGTTATCATTAGACTTCGGATTTTAAGCATTTATGGCAAAAATGAGTACGTGCAATTTAAAATAGTGAAAAGATTAGAAGACTAAGAGTATTAATATATTATTTTCACTATATTAAAATTATTAGTGAAAAATATCAATTTATATTTAGCTCCTATGTCTTCCAATTGATGCGCAAACTTTTTATTTTGCATAAAAATCCGGAGTCTAATTATCATAAAGGATATGTTTTGAAAAATTATCAGTGTTTTTATAAGGAATGTATAAAAGTTTCGATGTGTAGGATTAATAACAACACAATATATTTAATGGCCAGAAAACAATACGAGTTTATTAAAATATGTTCTTTTGCTGTTAGCAGCATTATTTTTTTCCTTACATATATAATTATATCCAACTTTTATATACAAATTAATAATACATTTTATTAAGTGTATTCTATGATCATAAAGAGGCATTTGATCATTCGTATGTTGAATTAAATTTATAAATAAAATTTGTATATTTATTTCTCGTAGGATTGTATTACTAATTTCCTGTACTGCTGGCATTTTATTATGAATTGTATAAAATCTTACAATAATCCTTTCTGCCTTCCTACAAATTTTAATAACATCGGAAGATGGATATGCGAGACCACCTCGACTTTTTAAAGTTATTAATTTATACATCGTATCGTTTTGATTGTTGGAGTGCAAAGTTGAAACACATATTGAGCACTTCAAAGTTAATTAATAACAACTTTCGGCTTATCCATCCAGCAATATATACAACGATGTGATCTATAAATTCCGTATAAACAAATGAATTTTGTGATTCTAGTAATGCATAGCAATGCATTTCTAAAACATTATTCTCATTTTCAAATTGTTCATATTCTTTTCTGGAATTTTCCGTATCTGTACTTCCATGTATTGTCATATCTGTTACAGTGTACCACGACCGCGTGTATCCAGTGTATCCTACAGACGCTACACTAGTATTTAAAGTCGCCTATAGAGCGCACCACAGTGTGCGCCGTACAAGATGGCCGACAAGTTGATACCATGGATATAGGAATATAGGGATGGAGCATGGATATAGGAATATAGGGATGGAGCATGAGCTAGCATCAGTGGCAAGGGGGGTGTTCAGGACATGGATATAGGAATATAGGGATGGAGCGTGTCGCTGCGGGGTTGGCAAATTTAGGGACGGGGACGAGGTAAAATTGACGCCTAATTTTCATTGGCTGTGTCCGGGCGCAAGCGCAGTACGTCATTATGTATGCAGCGATAACCTGTGAACATCGAGCATTTTGGAGCATCCTTGCCAAAAAGCCATTCATCCAGGTTGGACGATATCAATGTATCCTTCATCGCGTTATTTAATTTGCTTACAATGAGCAAACGTCTAGTTTGAGACTCATCTCGTTGTAAATCTACCAACAATCTGCTCACATCACTTAGGGTAGTAACTAGCGACAGCTTATTTGGTATGTTACCCTTCAGTACATCACCTAGCATTGGGCCCAATGCTGCCAAACAAACAGATACTTTCTGTTGTTTTTCTACAATTTTTTTATCCCTTGAGATAAGTGGATCCAACAGGGTAGCTTGTATTTGTGGATTTAGTTTTGGGGGCTCCATTGTTACACAATTCTCCGGTATCGGATACTTCCTCGTTAACTCTTTCTTCTCTTCTTCCGGAAGCCCCTGCCTCAGAATATCTGCCCATCTAATGGCAATATCATCGAGAATTGGAGATGCCATTGTCCTTGCTGGATCCAAACGCTTTCCTATAGCTTCCAGTAATTCAGGAGCCAGTGATTGTTTCTCCGGACCCTGTAGCTGAGGTTCCTGAATGACCTCCGCAGGTCTAATCTCCTCTACAGCTGGCTGATCCTGTAAGATTTCTGGTGCTTGTAAAGAACCAGAATCCGAATGTCTTGTTGATAGTAAATTTTCCAAAGGAAATAGTAGTCTCTTGTTAAATATTGTAAAACGAACAAAACGCTGTAATAAAGATTACATATATATAAGCCTATTATGTGCAAAAACTTATTGTACCCTATTTTTAATTGTATTATTGGAAAAAATATATAACATTTATTTTATCCTTATTAATTATTAAATATATAACACCTCTTCGTTTTATAAAAATAATGACTTTAAAATATAAATTATTTAAAATTAGTATGTTCTTTAATTCATCCCAATCAGCACAGAGACAGCTCAAAGAGAGCTGAAAGCTGTCTGCCGCAAGACATTCAGACGTCCGAAAGCCGTCGGCGAATGTCTCCGGAGCGTCTCTGGAAGGGCTCCGGAAGGTCGTTTGTTACAAATCTGTCTGTCTTAAAGTCGTCTTTAGAATGACTGTTGGTCGTTTTTCAGTCATTGTAGAGACGTATTTTTTACATCTCACAGGCCTCCAAAGACATGTTTCAGACATCTTTCACGACTTTGTCGGGCGTCGAAAGACAGCTTTTAGACATCTTTCAAAGACATCTGAAAGTTACCTTGTAAAGACATCTTTTAAAAAAAAGTTATAACAAAAATTAGAAACTATCCATATACATATACTTTTCTCTATGCAATGCTTGAGGAAATATTCCAATTTGTCTTCGAAAAGACCTTATTACAATTCAGAAATTTCTATGCAGTTGGCGGGATTCGAACTCGGGATGACCGTTTACTTGATGATGTGCTTCCTCGCTGAGCCATGCGAACCTATTGTTACGTTTATTACTTTTTATTCTTATAAAAGTTCAAATCATATGAAATCATATAATTAGAAGAGATAAACTTCTATTAAAAAATTAAATGACACGCACGAATTCAAAGTAAATTAAAAGTAAACATTTTACTTCCAATATTGAATAAAGATTTATTTTATATTTGAAACCAATATTTCATTCGTAATATGAAAGTTGTATGTCTTCCATATTCTGGAACAAATATTTTTCCATGATACCCAGATAGCACAAAGTCGTCTTAAATACGTCTTTTAGTCGCCTGCCGCAAGCTGTAAGTACGTCTTAAAGACGTACGTAAAGACTTTTTTTCGTCTTTTACTCGTCTTTAATTGGTCTTTGACACGTCTTTGTTACAAATGTTACGTCTTACAGACCGCTTTTATACGTCTTTTGCGCGACTTACAGACGTCTTTTTGTTTCTTAAAAAAGTCGTCTGAAAGATGTAGCTTTAAGACCTCTTTTTGCCATCTTTTATACGTCTTTTAGGGTCTTTGATGCGTCTTTTATGCATCTTTTATACGTCTTTCAGACAGCTTTTCAGCATCTTTCGAGGATCTTGCAGGCGTCTTTGTAAGGGCCTTTTAGGCTTCTTTTATGCATCTTTTACACGTCTTATTAGCGGTCTTTCAGGCATCTTTTAGAGCATTGATTATTACATAGTTAGGAATAAAAAAAAAAGAACGCTGAGAAACTCCCGCGCTGACCCAACCGAACTGTTGGAAACAACATTAATATTTTCTGATGTTATGCGCTGACACAGTAGAATACTATCAAGCTTTTTTTTTTTTATTTAGAGGCCTTTTTTGAAACCTGTTGGTTTATTTCGGCTTGGTCCTACACACAGTTTTTATTAAGGTGGGTTTCCGAGAACAACCCAAGCGACTACTAGTTTTATATCACTTGAGAAAAATCTCAGAGGTGACGGGGGGATTCGAACCCGGGACCACGAGATCGTAGCCGCGGGCCTCATCCACTTGAGCCACTGCGACTAATCAAATTAATCAAGTTTATCAGTGTCTAATAGGCTTACAGAATAAATAAAATATAACAATTTGAAGATCAACTTAGCTTTTCACGGGAAAAACGACAAAAATTGATTTCTGTTTTTTTTAACAACGGCGTACCTCTCTTAAAAATCTGAAAAAAATCATGAACGACACTTATAATAATATGTCGGTACTGTAAAAATATAGAGGTGGTCAATTTAAAACTTCCATGTAAAATCTGCATTTTTTCGATTTTTTTGAGGTTTTTGCTAAAGATCTGTTCGAGCTGAAATTTCAATTTCGAGTAGATCGAAGTTTTATGAAGGCTCGAATATTCGAGCCGTTCGACTCATTTCTGACGTAGAAAAGACGCCTCCAAAAAGACGACTTTACAGATATGTAAAAGACGCCACATTCAAGCCGTCTTTTTCACAGCAAAAATAAGACGAAAAAAAGTCGTCTCACCTCAGCCGTGAAAAAGACGCCTCCAAAAAGACGATTTTACAGATATGTAAAAGACGCCACATTGAAGCCGACTTTTTCACGGCAAAAGTAAGACGAAAAAAAGCCGTCTGCCCTCAGCCGTGAAAACGACGCCTCCAAAAAGACGACTTTACACATATGTAAAAGACGCCACATTCAAGCCGTCTTTTTCACAGCAAAAATAAGACGAAAAAAAGCCGTCTGCCCTCAGCCGTGAAAACAACGCCTCCAAAAAGACGACTTTACAGATATGTAAAAGACGCCACATTCAAGCCGTCTTTTTCACAGCAAAAATAACACGAAAAAAAGCCGTCTCACCTCAGCCGTGAAAAAGACGCCTCCAAAAAGACGACTTTACAGATATGTAAAAGACGCCACATTGAAGCCGACTTTTTCACGGCAAAAATAAGACGAAAGAAAGCCGTCGCCCCCCAGCCGTAAAAAAGACGACTCCAAAAAGACGACTTTACAGATATGTAAAAGTCGTCTTTTTGAGACGTAAGACGTAAAGACGTAAAAAAGTCGAAAAAAGACGACTTAAAGTCGTACTGTGCTATCTGGGTAAACATAAAGAATTCCCTGCATATTTAAAAAAAATATTCTATTTCTAATTTTAAATAAAGATTCATTTTATAACGAGAAAAAAATATTTTTTTCATAATATGAAATAAATATTATCTGTATATTAGGAAAAAATATTCTTTTTCTAATATTAAATAAAGATTCACTTTATAATGAGAAAAAATGTTTTTTTCATAATATGAAATAAATATTATCTGTATATCAGGAAATACATATTCCACTTCTAATATTAAATAAAGATTAATTTTAAATATAAATATTATCATATAAATATATAATGTTTTGAAAATTAATTTTTTTATCATTCCAAGAAATAGCAAAATTAAAAACCAGTATATTTTAGCCATTGTACTAAAAGACAGCTACCTTCAGCCGCAAAAACAACGTCTCCGGAAAAACGTCTCTCAGTCGCCAAAACGATATCCTTTATGGAGACGTTGTTTTTACGACTGAAATGAGACGGCTAAAAGACAGCTACCTTCAGCCGCAAAAACAACGTCTCCGGAAAAACGTCTCTCAGTCGCCAAAAAGATATCTTTTATGGAGACGTTGTTTTTACGACTGAAATGAGACAGCTAAAAGACGTTCAACCTCTGCCGTGAAAACGACGTCTCCATAAAGATATCTTTAAGCCGACTAAAAGACGTATCTTTGGGACATAAGACGTTCAGACGGGAAAACGCCGTGTAAGAGACAGCTTTGAGACGACGTGTGCTGATTGGGATGTTACACGTTTTAATTTCTTTTCTATATTCTCTAATTTTAGTTTTCTTTAATCCCTCCTCCTAGAATTTTTTTCAGACTACACCCAATATCAGCACACGTCGTCTCAAAGCTGTCTCTTACACGGCGTTTTCCCGTCTGAACGTCTTATGTCCCAAAGATACGTCTTTTAGTCGGCTTAAAGATATCTTTATGGAGACGTCGTTTATTTAATATTAGAAGTGGAATATGTATTTCCTGATATACAGATAATATTTATTTCATATTATGAAAAAAACATTTTTTCTCATTATAAAGTGAATCTTTATTTAATATTAGAAAAAGAATATTTTTTCCTAATATACAGATAATATTTATTTCATATTATGAAAAAAATATTTTTTTCTCGTTATAAAATGAATCTTTATTTAAAATTAGAAATAGAATATTTTTTTTAAATATGCAGGGAATTCTTTATGTTTACCCAGATAGCACAGTACGACTTTAAGTCGTCTTTTTTCGACTTTTTTACGTCTTTACGTCTTACGTCTCAAAAAGACGACTTTTACATATCTGTAAAGTCGTCTTTTTGGAGTCGTCTTTTTTACGGCTGGGGGGCGACGGCTTTCTTTCGTCTTATTTTTGCCGTGAAAAAGTCGGCTTCAATGTGGCGTCTTTTACATATCTGTAAAGTCGTCTTTTTGGAGGCGTCTTTTTCACGGCTGAGGTGAGACGGCTTTTTTTCGTGTTATTTTTGCTGTGAAAAAGACGGCTTGAATGTGGCGTCTTTTACATATCTGTAAAGTCGTCTTTTTGGAGGCGTTGTTTTCACGGCTGAGGGCAGACGGCTTTTTTTCGTCTTATTTTTGCCGTGAAAAAGTCGGCTTCAATGTGGCGTCTTTTACATATCTGTAAAGTCGTCTTTTTGGAGGCGTCTTTTTCACGGCTGAGGTGAGACGGCTTTTTTTCGTCTTATTTTTGCTGTGAAAAAGACGGCTTGAATGTGGCGTCTTTTACATATGTGTAAAGTCGTCTTTTTGGAGGCGTCGTTTTCACGGCTGAGGGCAGACGGCTTTTTTTCGTCTTACTTTTGCCGTGAAAAAGTCGGCTTCAATGTGGCGTCTTTTACATATCTGTAAAATCGTCTTTTTGGAGGCGTCTTTTTCACGGCTGAGGTGAGACGGCTTTTTTTCGTCTTATTTTTGCTGTGAAAAAGACGGCTTGAATGTGGCGTCTTTTACATATCTGTAAAGTCGTCTTTTTGGAGGCGTCTTTTCTACGTCAGAAATGAGTCGAACGGCTCGAATATTCGAGCCTTCATAAAACTTCGATCTACTCGAAATTGAAATTTCAGCTCGAACAGATCTTTAGCAAAAACCTCAAAAAAATCGAAAAAATGCAGATTTTACATGGAAGTTTTAAATTGACCACCTCTATATTTTTACAGTACCGACATATTATTATAAGTGTCGTTCATGATTTTTTTCAGATTTTTAAGAGAGGTACGCCGTTGTTAAAAAAAACAGAAATCAATTTTTGTCGTTTTTCCCGTGAAAAGCTAAGTTGATCTTCAAATTGTTATATTTTATTTATTCTGTAAGCCTATTAGACACTGATAAACTTGATTAATTTGATTAGTCGCAGTGGCTCAAGTGGATGAGGCCCGCGGCTACGATCTCGTGGTCCCGGGTTCGAATCCCCCCGTCACCTCTGAGATTTTTCTCAAGTGATATAAAACTAGTAGTCGCTTGGGTGGTTCTCGGAAACCCACCTTAATAAAAACTGTGTGTAGGACCAAGCCGAAATAAACCAACAGGTTTCAAAAAAGGCCTCTAAATAAAAAAAAAAAAGCTTGATAGTATTCTACTGTGTCAGCGCATAACATCAGAAAATATTAATGTTGTTTCCAACAGTTCGGTTGGGTCAGCGCGGGAGTTTCTCAGCGTTCTTTTTTTTTTATTCCTAACTATGTAATAATCAATGCTCTAAAAGATGCCTGAAAGACCGCTAATAAGACGTGTAAAAGATGCATAAAAGAAGCCTAAAAGGCCCTTACAAAGACGCCTGCAAGATCCTCGAAAGATGCTGAAAAGCTGTCTGAAAGACGTATAAAAGATGCATAAAAGACGCATCAAAGACCCTAAAAGACGTATAAAAGATGGCAAAAAGAGGTCTTAAAGCTACATCTTTCAGACGACTTTTTTAAGAAACAAAAAGACGTCTGTAAGTCGCGCAAAAGACGTATAAAAGCGGTCTGTAAGACGTAACATTTGTAACAAAGACGTGTCAAAGACCAATTAAAGACGAGTAAAAGACGAAAAAAAGTCTTTACGTACGTCTTTAAGACGTACTTACAGCTTGCGGCAGGCGACTAAAAGACGTATTTAAGACGACTTTGTGCTATCTGGGTATCATGGAAAAATATTTGTTCCAGAATATGGAAGACATACAACTTTCATATTACGAATGAAATATTGGTTTCAAATATAAAATAAATCTTTATTCAATATTGGAAGTAAAATGTTTACTTTTAATTTACTTTGAATTCGTGCGTGTCATTTAATTTTTTAATAGAAGTTTATCTCTTCTAATTATATGATTTCATATGATTTGAACTTTTATAAGAATAAAAAGTAATAAACGTAACAATAGGTTCGCATGGCTCAGCGAGGAAGCACATCATCAAGTAAACGGTCATCCCGAGTTCGAATCCCGCCAACTGCATAGAAATTTCTGAATTGTAATAAGGTCTTTTCGAAGACAAATTGGAATATTTCCTCAAGCATTGCATAGAGAAAAGTATATGTATATGGATAGTTTCTAATTTTTGTTATAACTTTTTTTTAAAAGATGTCTTTACAAGGTAACTTTCAGATGTCTTTGAAAGATGTCTAAAAGCTGTCTTTCGACGCCCGACAAAGTCGTGAAAGATGTCTGAAACATGTCTTTGGAGGCCTGTGAGATGTAAAAAATACGTCTCTACAATGACTGAAAAACGACCAACAGTCATTCTAAAGACGACTTTAAGACAGACAGATTTGTAACAAACGACCTTCCGGAGCCCTTCCAGAGACGCTCCGGAGACATTCGCCGACGGCTTTCGGACGTCTGAATGTCTTGCGGCAGACAGCTTTCAGCTCTCTTTGAGCTGTCTCTGTGCTGATTGGGATGAATTAAAGAACATACTAATTTTAAATAATTTATATTTTAAAGTCATTATTTTTATAAAACGAAGAGGTGTTATATATTTAATAATTAATAAGGATAAAATAAATGTTATATATTTTTTCCAATAATACAATTAAAAATAGGGTACAATAAGTTTTTGCACATAATAGGCTTATATATATGTAATCTTTATTACAGCGTTTTGTTCGTTTTACAATATTTAACAAGAGACTACTATTTCCTTTGGAAAATTTACTATCAACAAGACATTCGGATTCTGGTTCTTTACAAGCACCAGAAATCTTACAGGATCAGCCAGCTGTAGAGGAGATTAGACCTGCGGAGGTCATTCAGGAACCTCAGCTACAGGGTCCGGAGAAACAATCACTGGCTCCTGAATTACTGGAAGCTATAGGAAAGCGTTTGGATCCAGCAAGGACAATGGCATCTCCAATTCTCGATGATATTGCCATTAGATGGGCAGATATTCTGAGGCAGGGGCTTCCGGAAGAAGAGAAGAAAGAGTTAACGAGGACGTATCCGATACCGGAGAATTGTGTAACAATGGAGCCCCCAAAACTAAATCCACAAATACAAGCTACCCTGTTGGATCCACTTATCTCAAGGGATAAAAAAATTGTAGAAAAACAACAGAAAGTATCTGTTTGTTTGGCAGCATTGGGCCCAATGCTAGGTGATGTACTGAAGGGTAACATACCAAATAAGCTGTCGCTAGTTACTACCCTAAGTGATGTGAGCAGATTGTTGGTAGATTTACAACGAGATGAGTCTCAAACTAGAAGTTTGCTCATTGTAAGCAAATTAAATAACGCGATGAAGGATACATTGATATCGTCCAACCTGGATGAATGGCTTTTTGGCAAGGATGCTCCAAAATGCTCGATGTTCACAGGTTATCGCTGCATACATAATGACGTACTGCGCTTGCGCCCGGACACAGCCAATGAAAATTAGGCGTCAATTTTACCTCGTCCCCGTCCCTAAATTTGCCAACCCCGCAGCGACACGCTCCATCCCTATATTCCTATATCCATGGGATGGACCGTGTTCTTTATTTGTTTCTGCCAAATAAAATACTTAATTTTGTTATTATATATTTTGTTTAAAGTTATTTTAGTACTCTTCCCTTCCTTTTTCCCAAAATAAAGCGGCCAAGGTACCCGAATTTACCCGATCTTCGTACTTGACTGAGGCTAGAATTGTCGCGCATGCGCGTGAAAAGCGCCAAGAATCACAGCACTGCGTCAGGGTGCGCAGGAGCCAATCTGGTGACTCTATCGGCGTAGAGGTTGTCATTCTATGTATTTCATAACTTTGTGCGACATCCTTGTCTCTCCAACAGAGCTGAGACAGAGAGGGACATATGTCACTCACAGGAGAGACAAAGACAGAGTAACCGCGAGGCTTGATTTTTCGATGAACTTCCTGAACTTTTCAACAATTTTCTGAAGCGAAGAAGCAATATTTTCTCACGATTTTTGTGTAGAAATATTCTTTGTTCTATTCTAAATCTCAACACAGAGCCCTTTTTTGCAATTGGGCTCTTGAAATTTTATAAAAAAAAAAGTGTACGTTTTTATAGAAGAAATTTTTTTTTGTACACTTTTTCCAAAAAAGGGCTCTGTGTTGAGATTTAGAATATAACAACGAATATTTCTACATAAAAATCGTGAGAAAATATTGCTTCTTCGCTTCAGAAAATTGTTGTAAAGTTCAGGAAATGAGCCGCTTGGTTATCTTTCTGTCTTTGTCTCTCCTGCGAGTGACATATCTCCCTCTCTGTCACAGCTCTGTAGGAGAGACAAGGATCTCTCTATCCTTGTCCTAGTTTATTTTTACTTCACCTCTACGCCGATAGAGGCACCACTTTGGCTCCTATCATTGTTCCAACGCAGTGCATAGATATTGTGCTCTTTTCACGCGCATGCGCGAAGATTTCAGCGTCAGTAACGTAAAACATTTGGCCAAAATGGGGTACCTTCTTCACCCCGCATAATTTCGCAAAGTTTGTTACGATTTATTTTTGGAAAATGAATGTATAACATGTGTATGTGTGTGTATATATACACATATATATTAAAATTTAATATATACATATGTACACATAATATATAATAAATAGTTATAGCACTTTCCCACCTGTAATTGTTCTCCACTGCTTTGCCTTTTAAGATGTATATAGATACGGTCCTGTCTTTGGTCGCGCATGCGCGTGAAAAGAGCACAATACAGCACAATATCTCTGCGCTGTTCAGCGCTGTTCCAACGTTCCAACGTGATTTATTTTTAAAAACAGTTTTAAAAATTAGAAAAAATCTTCACGATTTAGAAACAAAAAAGTACTTGTATTTAGTAGTAACTATAGAAGAATATGTTGCCGTTTAATCTCGGGACACCTGCAACATCAAACAATACAAACTACGGATTTGGACAGAAGTAAATTTGTATAAATACTTTCATATTTTCCTCTAACCTCAATATTATATTATAATATGTATCGAGAAACTAAATCTATTACATAGAGTGAACATTTTTTTATAATTTTTCAGGCCGGCAACTGGTTTTAACTTAACTAGTACACCTTTTGGTGTCACTACATCGGCATCAACATTATCTTTTGGACCTTCTTCAACACCAGCGACAACTGCTAATCTTAATTTTGGATTTAATAGTTCTCCTGCAGTGTCAAACACACAAACGCAGTCTACTGGTTTAGTTTTAGGAGCTAATACAACTACCACAACTACTACTAACAGTTTATTTCCAACAACAACTATTTCTGCACCATTATTCAGTGGACTTAGTTTTGGGGCACCCGCGACAAGCAATAATTTGACATTTGGTGTTGCATCCAATATATCCTCTACAGGAAATAGTACTTTTTCTGCTCCTTCTAGTACAAGTACATACAAGATATTAAACGAATTGCAATAATTGTAATGTTTTACACTATTCTGAAAAATATATGTACATATTACTTATTTTTAGTTTCGCTTTTTGGTGGGTCTGCTACCGGTGATGGTTTATTGGGATCAAAAACAGTTACTAGTACTGTGACTGCTACAAACAAAGGTTTGGGAGGCTTAGATGTATATGCGAGCAATAAAGGCCTCTCACAAGGGAACAGTAATCCAACAACTTGCAAAGAAAATGTTTGGCCACCGGAATTAATACAAACAATAGAAAAATTTAAGTAAGATTTACATAAAATATTGAAGAAGATAAATATTATATATTAACATGGAATAAAATTAATTCAGCATAAACTTTTACTTTAGGGAATTTGTAAAAGAACAGAAAGTATTGTCTTCCGACATAGCTAGAGGTTCTGCAAGACCATTGCATAGATGTGCAGAAGACACAGCCTTACTGATGGAAATTTTAACTACATTAGCAGGTTCTGTACAGCGAGATCGTTCTGCAGCTGATAAATTGAAACAGGATACAGCAAAAGCATTACAAAATGCTGAAATAGCACAAAGAACACATGATACCCCACCAGGATTGCAATATGAAAATAATGCACCATTGTTGTTTTTCATGGAATTGGCTGATAATTTCGAACATGATTTAATGCACTTTAGGTCTCAAATTGAATCAACAGAAAAACATATACAAACGATGATGACACCGAAAACTCTAACACCACAAGGTAATTTTGTTAACATTTATTTTTATATATTTTAAATATTACTATATTTTTCATTTTCTTTTAGAATTAACCATGGCTATGAGTAAACTTCACGAATCCTTGGTAGCCGTTGCTGGTAAATTACAGGGCGTGCATTCAAAAGTACAACAGCACAAAGAACAATATCTTAATTTTAGAAAATATGTTCTGAAAGACAATACAAACGTTTTCGAAGATATTAAAATAGAGGGAAAAGCATCTCGAAGTAATATTGAAAAAATTACAAGTGGCCCAACTCCATTTGGACCAGGTATCTTTTTCATTGAAACTAATGAATAGTCAAAATATTGTACATTTTATATTTGTTCCAAATATTATTTATTTTTGCAGGAAATAAAAGTTTTCTCTCGTCAACAGCATTAAATTCTAACAGATCTGGAAGTTACGAAACACGAAATTTATTAGGTAAATAAAACGGTTGTGATTTCATGGTATTGATATATATCTATGTTGAAAAGAAAACCCCAAAAACAACGTATTTTCGTTGTTTCAACTACCCCATAAACATCTCCTACCTTCAGGTCTTGCGTGGATTTAGTATAAGGTAGATTTACTAACATATAACACCCTTTTAGTAGTTAGTAAACTTGTTTGTTAATAATGTTTGTAAAGTTAATTTACAAATATTTTTTATTTCTAGCCTTGTTTCTCTTATTGAATTTTGATTTTGATTTTGATTTTGCCTTTCCAGGAAAAATGTAGAGGATCTATTTTAATTTGAGGTATTAAATTTTTACTTCAGTTCTTTTGTGTATTGTCATTTATGGGAAGGAATGTAAATTTTGTGCATCTAGCATATTCCTTATTTTATACAAAAACATATATTTCTTTACTCGTGTAATAATAAAAATATGTAGTGTTTTGTACCTGGCATCAAGAAACGGAAGTGTATGTAGAGACAATGAATGTTATGCTTGTTATGTAACGACTGTGTCTTTTATACAGGATGTCCCGCAGTTTCGGGAAATCACCACTTCAGCGGTGGATTTTGCACACGGAAACAATAAAACGAAATTCATAAATATATGCCTTATTTGACATTGTTTTCAAGTTATAGCAAGTTTGTTTTAAATACATTGTATTTACCTGCCTTCGCAAGCGTAATTTTCCGATTATTCTAACATAATTTACATTTTAACTTGAAGAAAAGATCAAATATGACATATAATTTTTTGAACTCTTTCTATCGTTTACATCTGCAGATTCCATCGCTGATACCCTTATGACACACTGCATTTGCTTTGGTGCATCTTTTCTTTTGTGGTAATGAAAAAACATTTACTTTGACTAAAAAGTATAACATTTCTTTAATTATGTGATATCAAATACAAAAGTTCTTTTAATACCTTATGTATCTATCATTTTTATCAATGTTCTTAAACACCCACGTAAACATAATTAAAACTAAATAAAAACTGTCTAAAAAATTTTGTTACTTTACTTTATATCATAAAACATTTAACAGTAGTATTTCCAAAGCAAATAAGTATTGGTTTGAGTGGAAAGTTTGTGCTATTTCTTTGACCAATCGGTTACAACAAAACGGCACGAACTTCCCACTCAACCCAATAAAAGGTAAAAAAGTTCAATACCCAAAGATGAGTTTATGAATTTAAATATACAGTGAATATATTTAGTTTTCGTATTAAACAACATTAAAATATGTTTTTAGTAAATGAAAAGATGATAATTTTGAAAAATTGTGAGTAAAACCGGAATGTTCGCATTTAAAAAGACACCCCAACGACCATTCAAAAGTAAACTGTCTACTGCTATTGATATTGTAAATAATATATTACTTTCAATAATAATTAATTTATTGGGATTTGTGCACAGCTTTAATTATAGTATGCTAGCTAAACTATCATTTTAAGTAGATTCAAAATAATTCGGTATACATGTTGTTACAGTTTGGAGAAATACAATACCAACATCGTCTGCTACTAACATTAATCTAGGGCCATCATTGAAACCACCAACTGCAAGTTTGACTTTTAATACCCCAACAAATCTTACTGCACCTTTGCCAACAAGTGAATCAAGTTCGAGTTTCCAACTTCAAAAACCTCCTATTGGTAATAAAAGAGGGAAACATTGAATTGCGTCTACATTTATTTTTGTACTACTCTGAATTATACTTAATATATTGTTTTCTACTTTATTTTTTTATTATCATGTAGCATTAATTTCTCTTATATGGTAACGACCAAGTCTTTTTAATGCCAAGAAAGTGTTTGCGTTTTATTTTTCTACAATAACTACAAGAAAGCTTTTCACTTTTGTTTAACTTGTATCTACAGTAATACAATGAATATCTTATATTAGAAACGAAATGTGTAATCGCACAATTATTTAAAAAATTTTATTTTGCAAATTATTTCATTAATTAGTAAGTTATCACAAGGTATTTACATTATTCTTATATAATACCCCTATTATAAATATAAAATTATGTTATGTTTACATAAGATGTATCCTAATGTATAAGTAAGTACATATATATAGGATCCTTCCATGTATAAACAATAGAAACTTCCAAGATTTAGAGCATGCTTGTATGACGATAGAGAGCTGAGTTTTGAGCTTGATGTGTGCTCTCTATCCTCTATCTATATTCTATTCTACCTGATACTACTAAAACCATTCTACCATGCTACTATTGTTTATCTATTCTTAAAAAATGAACCAGATAGTTGGTAAAAGAAAGAAAAGTTTTTCAAATTCAAATCGAGTTCATTTATAATTTGATTAAACTCTTTTTGTTGGGAAGGGAGAGAAATGCTTTGCACATACCCCCTGATTGTATTAGCTCAGTTATCAGATAATATGGGGGGAGAGGCACCCTCACGCAGGCTATAGTACAAGATCGAGCACACCCACTAATATTTTCCTCTTTTGCACTTGACAAGAGAATATACATATGGGTCATTGCACGCGAAATCGGACACTTTTCGGAGGACTATTTCAAGTATTGTTTGAAACGATACGTTGTAGTCTTTCGTGACATATAACCGTATCTCAAAGGATTTTTTGAAATTTGAAAAATTGTTGGTTTTACAAACGCACGTGTAAAATAAAGTGTCAATCTTTTTTCATTAAATTATAATTAATTTATAATTACTTATAATTTAAATTATAACGGCTGAACTAACAAACCGATGAAAATAAGTTTTTAGGTGCTCATAGTGAAAATATAAGAGTATCTAATAACAATTGTTTCAGTTGAAAAAAAAATTTTTTTCACCATTTATATTGAAACTGTTTTAAACAAATGAAATATTTTCATATCAAATGAAAATTGAAAAAAATTAGGATATATCTCTAAGTCAGTGATGGGCATTTTTGTCCGCCGCAGACGAGAAGGATGAAGGATCCGCGGAGCTTCCCCCACCAACCACTCTTTCGTGCAGCACGCACCTTCGCTGCGCAGCGGTGCCTCGTGTCTTCCAGTACCTTCGTTTCCCCCCTCATCCATCTTTCCATAGCCGACGATGTTGGTGGGGGAAGCAGGCAACTCAGGGGCCCCTACCGTGCCAATCACTGCTCTAATTGTAAGTATTTCCTTTACGGATTCGTTTTTAAAAATACGGACGCTTTAAAATCAGCGAAATTTAAATTATTTGAAGTGTACGGTAAAAATTAAAATTTCAAAAAAGAATTCGTAACACAAATGGAACTTAAACAGATTATTGAATGAAAGAAATTATGCATGTTTCGCAAAGGTGACATGAAATACAGATATACATAAATTCAACTCAACATTTACACTTACCTCAGGAACAACTTATCCACATGGGAATATTTATTTGAAAATTTGAATGGTTATACAACATGGATTTATTAACAATGCGAATATAACTATAATTTAAGAACAATACCAGATATTTAATACAGTTTATTTTTCTTACACATAGTTTTAATCAATTTTCTGCAGTTTATGACATGTTTCAAAACATATTTTTTACGTGTAATATACAGGGTGATTCACCTAATTTGAGCATCTCGAATATCTTGTTATTAATAATAGAAAAAAATATCAGTGAAAAACATGATTAGGCTTGTGTGCACAAATATTGTGGTAAGCAACAGATTTTTCTCAAGATCACAGTTTTCGAAATATCAAGCTCTACTTTTTTCTGTATCAGACAATATATTTTTATTACTATCACGTAATAGCCGAAGTCAAGATGAGCTCAACGACCTATAGAGTATAGAGCTATATCGTGATCTTCGTGTGACTTTAAATACAAAAACTGAATGAAAATTAAATTAAAAAATAATTATGTTAGTAAAATAGGTAAAGAAAATTAATTTTAGTAAATACTCAAAACAATGTCCATTAACTTTGATACATCGATGTAGACGATAAACAAACGATTGTCTAATATATTCTACTTATACGAATTTCGTTACCTCGATTATTAAGTGTCAGTATTAAAAATATAGTTATATTAAATATTAGTATTTGACGTATAGTTTCATTTAACAAAAACATTGATATCCTTGAAATTTCAAAAATTGTATCCTTGAAAAGAATATTTTGTTCATGACAATATTTTCCCAATGAAACCAAATCATGTCTTGCTCTAACATTTTTTTTTTATTATCAGTAATAAACAAGATATTTATGGTGTTCAAGTTGGATGGACCAACCTAGATTTATATAATTGATTACATTACTAATAATAGTACTCAATATTGATGATTTTGTGATACATGATTTTAAAGTATGTTTGCGATAATTTTGTTTTAATATTTAAATTTTCTATGTCAAATTAACTTTGTACTTAACTAAAAATGTGACCATTACGAATATGTACAGTTAATATGTGTAATACTTGTGTCTTTCACTTGGTCCCCGTAGCAAAAGAATCTTAAAAAGTTAATGTGAAAAATTAGTAGGAAAAATTCGTCCTTTTTTTCATGGTTAACGCGTTATTATAAAATGTTTCCTCGATGATTAAATTGTACCAACTTGTATTATAGGAATTAACAGTTTAAAAGCATCCTGAATATATGAACTTGCATTTGAAGCCTGTACAAAATGAAAATAAAACAGTTACGTTTGTATACATTTTACATGTCTCAATAATATGTACAATATCAAATATCTTCTTACCTCCATAAAAATTGTTGTTACATTAGTTTTAATACTATCCTGTGTTTCCTTAATTTTAGAAAGTGTATGCAAGGAATTATAGTAAGCATTGGCTAATATTCCGATTTGATTACAAAGAACACGTGTCAATTGAACTAATGCATCAGCTTCATTAACTGTACTTCTGTGTTCCTTGATTAAAAGTATCTCTGCAGTTTTATGAAACCTTTCCACGGAAAAGGCTGTAAACTGTGCCAAAACAGAAATGGATTTTTCTAATATTTCTTCTTCTGCATGCGTTATAGGTGGGGCAAGATAAACTTCAGATTCCTGGCATACCTAAAACCAATAGCTAATTTTATATAGTATACTAGCAAACTATTATAGTAGCACAAGCAAGAGGATTGTGAAAATATTCTTGCAAATATGCGATTTTATTTGCAAAAAATCAGTTTTGGAAGACAAGTTGCCACGTCCAAAGAAGGTATTTACAATTATGTGCTTGAATAACTGAATCAATCTCTACATATATGTATCATTGGCATGCAAAATTACTTACACTATGTAATTTTTCATATGTAATGTTAACTCCAAGGTCATTAGATATTTCTTGTAGTCTGAATTTTAAATTATTTATATCTCCCTCTTTTTCATTTTCATCATCATCTTCGCTTACATTGCATAATTCTTGAACATCCTGTAATGTTTCTTGAACAGAAGTTAATTCAGTAGTATTCAAGCCAATCAAATGCTCTTGTATTTTAATATTACTTTGCTTTGATAACATTTCAAGTGCTTCTAAATGAACAAGACCTTGATAATCATCAAATAAGCTTTCAAAATGTACTTTTCTCATCTTTTGCTTTTCTTCAATTGTTCTCTCAGTTGTGTCAGCTTTTTCTTTAGCTTCTCGAAGAACTTGAGACAAATTTGGTTTCTCTGCTTCATTTATAAAAATGGCTCTTTTCTTCTTTAGTCCTGGATCACCTTCCTGTAATACTTCCATGGTCTTTTTACCAATGGCTTCTAATGTGCCTAATCCACCGGACATAACTTTACTTCCAGTTGATTCAACTAATTTTGTTATCGAAGAAACACCTGATAAGAAGTTTCCAAATCCAAAAGAAGAATATTGCTGAGACTCCTCTTCTGTTTTATTAGCTGGAATAATTCAAAGTCAGTAATATAAAGATGTAATAACAAATTTTTTAATGATTGAAATATTTTTAAATTTACCGATCATAACGATAACATACATATATATGCTACATATCCGCCCGAAAAGAATACAGCTGCATGTTATCGTTATCCAAATTGTTTACCATGTTAGTCTTTAATTATAAATAGTATTCCATTTCTTCGATTTGCACTAACAATCGTAACTAATATGCAATAAAGATTCTTTTTGATAAAGTTCTTTTCATTGTTATTATAATTTTTCTTTTGACGTGAGCAGTTGATCAATATATTTAAAAAATTTATTATTTCAGAAATGATAAATACACGATAAATAATGTAAAATTTCATGAAAAAATTGTTACCATCAACTACAGAATTTTCTTTGTTATCCATTTCATTGATATCAGGTTCCTCCGTTACAGTAATACTTTCTTCTAAAAGTGTAAGTCCATGCGATACATGATTAGTTATCGCAGAAACTCCAACCGTAGCTGTATTTATTAATGAACTGACACCCCAGTTATCCCAGCCCCATCCTGTATAAGAAGTTTGCATTTCTTGTCCTGCTAACGACAATTTTTTTAATATCGGTTGTAATTTTTCTTCAGTTAATTCCTCAGGTAATTCAATTTCATTTCCAAGTCCTTCCCAACCTTCGGGTTTGAATACTTCTTTAAACGTTTTGTCAGATTTCATTTCTTCCGGCATCTCTAATTCAGATAATTCATCTTGTACCAGAGATATTGTAGGTGCGTCTGGCGTCTCTGTTGTTACTACATTTTCCTTGTCAATATTTGTTGTTATATTATCTGCGTTAACTTGAAAATTATTTATAATACTGCTCTGCGCAGTAATTTCGTCTACACTATTTCCCTCATCATTTCTTTCCACTTTCAAGATCATAGTGTTTGAGTTTATTGAGTCTCTTACACATTCCACTGTCTGTAGATTCGACAATGTAAACTCGTTTTCAGTTCTTCCTATATTATTTATCAGTTGTCCTTCTTTTTCGTTATTAAATGCATTCTTAATGTTGTCATCTTCATTCTTTTTAATTGCGACGTTATCGATCATATTTTCATTTGTTGTAAAGTCAGTCTTTGATGAACATTTTTTGCTTTCTTCACTGTAGACTATATTTCTATAGTCGTATGGCGTACGAGGTACAAATTCCGTGTCGTCATCAGATTCTGAATCTATTGCTGTCGGTGAAGACCATATTTGTGTTTGATTATTCCTTCTTACAGATATGTCATGGTTCATCTCCTCGTCAGCACTTTCAAAATCATCGCTTTCAGATGTAGCCATGTTAATTTCACCTTACTGTAGAAATTTCTTTTTTCGAATGAAAAATAACTAGCAGAAACATAAAGTTCCAATATCAGCATCAAAAATTGATGCTGAATCAATTATTTCCATGAAAACCTTTTCTAAAAGAGTTACGCATTATATAACCTCTAGCGAACACTTGTGCATACGTAGTACAGATCTACGTCATCTCTCGTATGCACAATGAAATATATCTATATATGTATGTACATATATGTTAACGTTCACGAACCTTTTAAAACAGATCGTTTCAATACTTGACGAATTTGAAGTAAATCTTGTATTTGTACTTTTCCAGACTTTGTAATAAAATAGTGAAATATTTCTTTTCAACGTAACAAATAATTCTAAGAAAAGGAAAACTTTTAATATTGTACGAAGTAAAATTTCAATATTCTACAAAAAAATATGTAGTAATTTTTCATTTAAATTCAGAGAAGTAGGCGATCGAGTTATTCTATAGTCTATAGTAAAAAATAATGTGTCTTTTATGTTAGATAAACATCGTTGTGAGTAATTTAACAGAAAGGCAAATTCTAATCATAGAAAACAACAAGACTAGATGTAATGTCAATAAAGAATTAACAAGTAGAAAAAGAATTTCTCGACCTAGTTTTAGCAAGATAGAAATAAATAAAATAAAGAACAATAAGAAGAGATAGAAAAGAATAAACAACAATTAGTTATTCTGGAGGTGCATGTGATATATTTTCGAAGAGGCACCGACGGATTGGATTACAATTACATTATTTATTCGCCCCGAGCCCCGAATGTTGAACGGTTTCGAGTGCACCTGCGTTTAGACGTTGCGCGATGGCGCCATCAGTGCAGTATGACGGAAAGCATGCGAACTATTGGAAGAGCATCGCGTTCGTTTGTTCCCGTCACTGTTCGTACACAGCGGTCAGAGACACTAAAGCTATTGCCAAGTGGAGGGGGTAGTTTGTGTGAAAGAGGAAGGAGGGTACAAAGCTGAGAGGGGATTACGTTTGGTTCTCATCGTTATACGCTATACGCTATGCTATACACTACGGCTATACGCTATACGAGTTGTGGCTGTGGCGGAGAGGAAGAGAGAGTGAGCGAGAAGCATTGCCAAGCGCTTACAGTATGAACGTCCAGTGGCATGTTTCAAACACTCAAAATGCTTGTAGTTGGCGCGAGGTTGTAGTATCGTCGAAACGACAGAATAGTTTCTACGTATTTTTGGCATTTTAACCAACGGTTTTGACATAGCGTGCAGTTTCTGTTCAGTCATATTCACTTGAATTCACGAACAAGCAAAAGTGTCTTGCGATAACTATAACAGTGTCCTATTTTGTGTACCTAAGTAAAAGTGGAGTGAAGTAGTATGTAGAGGAAAGAACGCAAGATAAATTCGAACATTTTTTCGAATGTAACGCTATGCTCGTTTTCAGTGGTTGTTGCACAACCAACGGAAATTTTAATGTCAGAGGAAAAAGAGAGCACGGTGAAATATATTGAACAATACCGGCATTAACGTGCATTTCTTAAAACCGATCACAAGTCCTCTGACAAGAGTCTAAAAAAACTCTTTCAAAGACTGAAAGAAAGAAAAATGTAACGAATTGTCGTCAGACTGAAATTATTTGGAAAAATAATCAATGAAATGCACACTCGAATCAGATTCGCAAGAATTGCCTGCCTATATATATTGGCACGATGCTGACAATTATTTTTTAAAGGGCTACGACGCTACATTCGCTGTCGAGGAATAAACCATAAATATGTAAAACAAAAAAAAGAGATAACAGACGAAATCAAAATATGTTTCTATAAAAATAAGTGATCGAACGTAATGTGAAATTAAGGCTTTTAGAAGCAGTAGACAAGAATGTAAAAGGAAGTGAACCCAAAAGTGACACGACAAAAGGGGTGAAAGTGTGGTTTATTGCGAATTCAGTTGGTTTTTTTTTTGGTGTCAGGAAAACAGTGTAAGAACTGTGTTGTTGGCATAATTTCTTTTTAAATTTCAAGTGATCAGTGTTATGTTGAAAAGAAAGTGTTACGATAATGTAACGGGCATTGAAACGCGCTCCGATACAAATGTACGGCCACGATACAGTCTCAAGGCAAGATATCAACAGTAGAATTTTCTTCAACGGCCAGCTATGTTAACGGTGGAATTCCGCTTGAGAGGAATCTGAAGGCGGGGACTCTGACGTCACTCCGCTCATGATAATGAGGTATTCATGATGGCGGAGCAGCGCGCGCGCGCCCAAGCCCGCAAGTATGTGTCTGCGAGAGTGAATGCGAGTGTTTGTGGGTGTGTGGATTTGCTTGTCGTGTGCGTGCGCGTACGTATGAGTTCATATTATACGTATGCATACCTACGTATTCCATGAGTGTATATGTGTGTGTGCATGTGTTAGGGGGGTATGAATGTATGTACGCATGTGTGCGTGTTTGTATGTACGTTTGGTGTACGCGCACGCACGCACGCACGCACGCACGCACGCACGCACGCACGCACACACACACACACACACACACACACACACACACACACACACACACACACACACTCACACACAAAATGCGCGTGCATGCATACATGTTACGCGCCTTTCGTTTCTATATGTGCACATGTGGTGCGCGCGCGCGCGCGCGTAGCGCATGTGTACAATCAGTGATGTGCAATACATCCCTTCTATTTCCATTCCACTGTAAGTCCGTGTGTATCACCGCTGCGTTCCTTCTCTTTTACCAGTCGAACCAACCTCTTTATCTTTCTCAAAGTATCTGTCTTCGTTTTTCGTCTATCGAACAGAGTGTATATGGCACGAATAAAGTGTGTTCGTGCGCGTAGATATGTGCTTCTGTTGACTGGTCGGTGATAGAGAATTTTGGATGGATTTAGAGCGCAGTGAAATATGCCAAGGAGACGAAATGGGGAGATACCGCTTCCGGACGGGTGGGACGTCGCGCAAGACTTTGATGGAAAAGTGTATTTCATCGATCACAATACAAGGAAGACAACGTGGATCGATCCAAGAGACAGGTATGTCAGATTTATACGTTCACGTTTGCCGTGTACACGTGTGCACGTGCCAACTAAATATACTCGAGCGTACTGTGCGAATTTTCTACGTTCACCATCGCGACTATAGGTCTTTTACAATCGTAGTATTAGGATTTTCGTGCATTAAGCCGGATAGTGCAATAGTGCGTATGAGTCATGAGAACATAGATGTCGAAATGCAAAATACTTCTGACTTTAGATTACCCTCGTCAGAGCGCCCCTTGGGCTTTTCGCGTGTGTGTTGTACTACGTGTACGTGTATATTCATACAGCGAGGACTCGCCGCGCCCGCATTCCAGTCGCCAGGGCCGCTACGCTGCCGGTGAAAAACTCGAGATATCTGGTGATCAGGGTCGAGCTGTAAACAGAATTATTATTTACCTCTTGTATCTTTATTTTTGCATTTAGACAATTCTTCTTCATATTTTTCTTTCTGTTTTACCTAACAAGATGTCACAATTATATTGTAATATTCTAATTGATAGAACATTGAAGAATCAATTTTAGATTCCCAGGGAGAATTGTAAAGAATATTATACATACTTTTGTGTATGCTACTATATCAGATGTATTTCGTTAATCTATATGTATATGGCACGTATCGTGTAGTGTACACTATATCCATCATATACGAAAGTTTGCTTAGGTGAAATTTGTAAACTAAAGATAATTTATACATTGACAAAAGAAAATGAAAATCAACAATTGATTGTAAATAGCGGAATTGTCAATGTTACTATAAGTAACGACTTACATACCAATATGACACTGTGATAGGATCCACGTGGCCGTACTGTCTAAATGAATGTGTACATTCGAGATGGTAGATTGTAGTGTACCTACATGAACCATCTGACAGGGCGAATCGGTGTATAGGAGGTGTTTCGTCATACACGTTATTAAACATGCTATTTCTGACAAATACATACGAACATTACATCCACGTGGCCGTACTGTCTAAATGAATGTGTACATTCGAGATGGTAGATTGTAGTGTACCTACATGAACCATCTGACAGGGCGAATCGGTGTATAGGAGGTGTTTCGTCATACACGTTATTAAACATGCTATTTCTGACAAATACATACGAACATTACCCATGAATAACGTTGAGATGATTTTTTTCAAATTTCATTGTATGAGAATCTTTAGCGATATGCGAACAAAAAAATTTCATTCGAATATCATTCCAAGAGGAGTATGCGGGAATGATTTCAATTATTTGTTCACGTATAGGTTATAGGTCTATTCACATACACAATAACTTTCACCAGTTCACATCACTGAACCAAGTAACTTCAACTCGAATCGTTTCACAAAATTTGACACATATCACAAGTTCTACCGATCTGACTTGTTCACACTATACTATATATTGTATTATTGCCTGTGTGGCGGAAACGCCTGACATGCTTACGCACCTGGCATGCGTTAACGCCGTACCAGCATTCCTAGTACGGACAATTCAAACCGGTATAACTTTAGATGCGCGCAAAATTTCGATAAGCGTTCAAAGAAAAAACAAATACTCAATTATTAATAACAACATTAAAATCAAATAGATGATACATAATGTACACCTCGTACCTTCTGTTTAAAAAATTCGAGTTATTTTTCGTTCTCATGGTATAACGGCACGTAAGTATAACGTACATTAAATTAAACTGACTGATCCTCAAAATATGAAATCTAAGGTTATTCTGCTCCTAATCAAACATAGGTCCATTACAACCAGTAGTGCTAATAAAATCTGGACACTCTATATTTTATCCGCCACACAATTAATACAAAATATGAAATCTAAAGTAACTGGCTGATATTCAAAAATAGATTTTCCATAGAAAGGAATTATTCTTTTGTTTTTATATCACGCCGAGATGTACAATTTTTGTTTATTTTTTGTATTGGCTGAACTTCGGAATCCCTCCCCGTCCTTTCCAAACTGGATATACGACATTCTATTCGTTTTGACATGCCGAATAGGAAATCTAATTGTCATTTTTGGCGCAAATGAATAGTTTTTGAGATATTCGTGAAAAACTGTAGCTACCATACATTGAATTTTGTGTATACATGCACGTCCGTGCTGTGTGTGTGTGAGCATGATGCGACCGTTCGTCAACTGTTTCTACATATAGATATATCACTACGATCGTCGAACGATCTATATACCGCGTGAACTTTTTAAAACACATGATGATGAAGCGTGAGTACATATTACGACAATACCACACACACACACCCACCCAGTGTTTCTGACAAGAAGCTTCTCACATTAACCAATATAAAATCAACTGAGTCCAATATCAATTTGTTTTACTATCACATGCGATAACATAATGAAAAATAATTATGTAAAGCTTCGGAGGGGGGGGATTCCGAAGTCTTACTCCGGAAAGTTTATTTTAAGAGCGTGCGGAAATGACATTAGTCTGGGTTAGGTTTGGCTAGATAACTGAAGTTGTTGTTAATCGGGGTGTGTGGGTGGTATTGTTGTAATATGTACTCTTCATCATCATATGTTTTAAAAAGTTCACGTGGTATATAGATCGTTCGACGGTCGTAGTGATATATCTGTAAAAACAGTTGACGAGCGGTCGCATCATGATCACGTATACGCACAGTACGGACGTGCGCGTATACAAAATTCAATGTATGGTAGCTGTAGTTTTTCACGAATATCTCGAAAACTATTCATTTCCGCCAAAAATGACAAAGACGAATAGAATGAGGTATATCCTGTTTGGAAAGAACGGGGCGGGGGGGGGGGGGGTGGGATTCCGAAGTCTTACCTTTGTATTTACCATTCATTTTTATAGTATGTAGGCTATTATAGATGTGTACATGTAGCCTATATATGTACGTATATGTATTATCGCGTATCTTTTGAAACGCTGCTACATATTATGTGTATACATACTATATGTAAACAAATACCTTTATGTGTACGTGTGAATTTGTTTTATTATTAGATATACATATGTGATTTATCGTAAAATATTTAATACGATAATTTCACTATCATGCTTAAAAGAGTAAATGGAGCATACATATGTAAATATACGTGTACATACATATAAAATAACGAACACCAGCAGGATGATAAAGTTACAGACATAAACGGTAATCGCGTCGTTAGATTTCGTATCTCTCAAGTAGTTACGAATAGCTAGTTCAAAGAAAACCGAACTGTTGGGTCGATGTCGTATTTGAATATTATTGCACTTATTTCAAGTATCGATAAGTAGTAAATTAATAAATACTCTATATATTATTTTCAATATTTTGTGTATGTAGATGTAGAGGTATATGGACACAATATGTAAAATGTGATTCCGGTGTTAGTCGCACGATTGGTGTGGGCCATTTTACACCAAGTGATCACCCTTTATACTTTATACATACGAAGTCATAGATTTCTACGAAATTGCATAGGCTCCTGGAACTCGATAGCCTGAACACGACAAGATTTTTGATTCCTCAATATTGTTTAAACTGTCTGAGCTATAAGTGTCAAAAGTTTAGTTAGTGAACAATATTTTCAAAGAATTGTAATTCGAACAACCTTGTAGATTCGAACATGGGCCAAACGACATTTTATATATAAGACTTTAAGTTCAATTTAAACAATACTGTTTCTACCAATGTAGCATTTAAATTGATGTAAATAATGTTCTCAATTTTCAAACTGAATGGCCACATAGGACAGAATGGATAGGTTGGATATTTTTTCTGCAATATCTGTGAACTGCCTTTTTGCATTTCTCACAAGTTTCGTGATGTAACATTCATAATTTGGCATAATTGCCAAAGTTACAAGCATCTATTCCTCCTAATGACTTGCACTCCTTGATTCGATTGTCGCTAATAAATGTCTGGTAAAATCTGTTTCGTCGGAAGAAAAATTAATTTTTTTTATTGGAATCCCAAATGAAAGAAAAAATAAACACCGTTTTCTTTCTATGTTTAAAGATTGATTTAATTCCTTTCGGGACGAAAAATTAATACGTAGAACTTCGTTTTTCGGTTATCGCGCCGACCGCGCCGAGCGAGACTTCAATAGAGAGCCGAACATAGGGAAGGACAGGATGAAAGGGTATAGCCGGATAAGGTAGTAAAAAATGCCCTTGAACCGAATTATATCGACGATGGGTCATTCGATAGGGCACCCAGAAAAAACATACTGTGCAAAGTTTCAACCCTGTATCTCGATCCGGAGGGTAGTTATGGGGTAAAATCGAAAAATCAGTTTTTGGCCTATTTTCCCTAGTTAATGATATTTAGAAATTCTGAAAAAAATCTGACACATGTCAAGAACCCAATTACATACTTTGCAATTGGTTTCAGATTTTTAAAGTGAAAATCCTGCTTGTAAAAAATCAAAAACCTCAAAAAAATCGAAAAAATGCAGATTTCACATGGAAATTCTGGAGCGTCCAGATTTATATTTTTACAGTAGCAATATATTGTTATGGGTATTGTTCATGAATTTTTTCAGATTTTTTGGTTTGGTGCGCCGTTGTTAAAAAAAATAAAAACCGATTTTTTCGACGTTTTCTCCGCGAAGAACTAAGCTAACCTTAAAATTGTTACGTTCTATTTATTCTGTAACTCTACCAGGCACTGATGAACCTTGAACACTTGTCAAAAATAATTAAACAATGAAATCAGCTTCATTAGTATTTTTACTATGTCAGCGTATTACATCTGAAAGTATTAACCACATTCCCAACAGCTCGGTTGGCTCAGCGCGTCAGGCGTTCGACTGTTGACCTGCTTATACTAGGTTCGCGCCCGGCATACGTATAATTTTTTTTTTACTTGATTATTTCTTTTTTTTATGTCTAACTATATAATAATCAATGGTATTTTTGTAGATTTCTTTTAGAATCAATATTTAAATATTTAAAAAATATTTTAAGCTAAAATGCGCAAAAAAAATTTTTGAGTAATTGTTATTATCATCAATTTTTATGTATGCATCTTCTTAATTCTGGTAGTATTAAATATTTTCTGCAGTAAATCTATACGTGCTTCGAGTTTTAAATACTCCGTTATAGAGAAAATAATCCATTGTAATACTACTCTTTTCAAGCATTCGTTTTTGGTACCTCGTCCTTCGTGCGGAACAGCAATTATTGTGTATGAACCGGCGTTTTGTAAAAGCGGACGGACAAAGTGTCCGTGTTTTATTATTTTATACCTTTAGCCTGCCCATTTACCTGTACCTTTACCTTTACCTCTACGTTTATATTCACCTTTCCCTTTCTCTACTCGCTTTATGACTCTGTCGATCATCACTACCAGGACTGCAGAAAATATTTAATACTACCAGAATTAAGAAGATGCATACATAAAAATTGATGATAATAACAATTACTCCAAAATTTTTTTTGCGCATTTTAGCTTAAAATATTTTTTAAATATTTAAATATTGATTCTAAAAGAAATCTACAAAAATACCATTGATTATTATATAGTTAGACATAAAAAAAAGAAATAATCAAGTAAAAAAAAAATTATACGTATGCCGGGCGCGAACCTAGTATAAGCAGGTCAACAGTCGAACGCCTGACGCGCTGAGCCAACCGAGCTGTTGGGAATGTGGTTAATACTTTCAGATGTAATACGCTGACATAGTAAAAATACTAATGAAGCTGATTTCATTGTTTAATTATTTTTGACAAGTGTTCAAGGTTCATCAGTGCCTGGTAGAGTTACAGAATAAATAGAACGTAACAATTTTAAGGTTAGCTTAGTTCTTCGCGGAGAAAACGTCGAAAAAATCGGTTTTTATTTTTTTTAACAACGGCGCACCAAACCAAAAAATCTGAAAAAATTCATGAACAATACCCATAACAATATATTGCTACTGTAAAAATATAAATCTGGACGCTCCAGAATTTCCATGTGAAATCTGCATTTTTTCGATTTTTTTGAGGTTTTTGATTTTTTACAAGCAGGATTTTCACTTTAAAAATCTGAAACCAATTGCAAAGTATGTAATTGGGTTCTTGACATGTGTCAGATTTTTTTCAGAATTTCTAAATATCATTAACTAGGGAAAATAGGCCAAAAACTGATTTTTCGATTTTACCCCATAACTACCCTCCGGATCGAGATACAGGGTTGAAACTTTGCACAGTATGTTTTTTCTGGGTGCCCTATCGAATGACCCATCGTCGATATAATTCGGTTCAAGGGCATTTTTTACTACCTTATCCGGCTATACCCTTTGAAGCGTGTCGCCGCACAGTGGGCTGGATCGAGAAATTCAGTGACATTTCAGTATAACTCTTGAACCAGAAGAGATATCGGTATAAAATGTGCACTAAAATTCATTAAAAAATTACGCCTACCAACTGATAATTATCGTAAGAAATATATATTTTTTATAATAATTTTTTTATTATTTGTTTAAATTTTATTGTCTTAAAATAATAATTAAAATTGTTTATTTGTTACATACACAGTACTTCCCAAGATAATTTAAATCACCGATGTCTTTCGTTATAAATTTCTTCATATTTGTTGACACTTATTCTTCATATTATGAATATTTCAAGAAATGCAAAGAAATTTTTATCTAGGGAGGTACTAAATAAGTAACAAATAAACAATTTTAAATATTATTTTAAGACAATAAAATTTGAACAAATAATAAAAAAATTATTACAAAAAATATATATTACTTACGATAATTATCAGTGGATGGGCATAATTTTTTAATGAATTTATTTTAGTGCAAATCTCACCCCGATATCTCGTATGGTTCAAAAGTTGCAGAAGTCAATTCCCGAAATGAAGTTAATTTTTTATTTAAACGCATCATTTTTAAGATTAACCTTAACAATTTGTAGGTATATGAGTATCTGTAATATAAAGAGTTTCTTAAAAAAATGTCTTAATATCCCGCAGAGTACCGATGGTGGCTATCGAACCCATGCGAAATGACGTGACATTAGTAACTTTAAACGGTAATAACTCAGAAAGGTGGACGAAAGTGGACGAGATTTTTACACATTATGTAAAGGAAAGTGTTCTGAACACATTGTGATTTGTCCGAACGCGGGTTCTAACGGGTATAAAAAGATATTGCTTGTTAATTGTAAAATTTTTGACATTTTTCTGTCCTACATTGAACATTAAATTTTTAATACATTGCATATAATAATTGTAACTGCAATTATAGTTTCTTAACAGAAAATAATGCTGTTTACTGTAGAAAAAAAAACGGGACTGAAATCTTGAACAGGATCGTCAAAATATTGCTAAACAGATGGGACATTTTTCGGGTGTCAAACGTAGATTCTAAAATGTTCAACTTTAAAAGCTCGGTACAACTACAATTTTCATTTAATTTGATTAATTCTTCCATTTTTGAGGTCAGTGGATATTCGGAAAACAATACCAATTGATTAGACATCGATATGAGAAAGTTCATTTGTTGGTAAAATGTCACTAAAATCTTCGATCCAGCCCACTGTGCGCCGTCGCCGGCACAGTTTAAAGGCCCGCGTGTTCTCACAATGTAATATGCCTGTTAAAAATGCTTTATTTTTCATTATTTTTTTATGAGACTTTCACTGGCTTGTTTCTGGCATTTTTCTGATTAGAACAAGACCAAACACGATATAATTTGGCCCATATTTACTCTACATGTGAAGCATAATTTATAATTTATGAAACCACTAAATAAAATTGAAATTATATCGTGTTTGGTATCATTTTAATCAGAAAAATGCCAGAAATAAGTTAGTGAAAGTGCCATAAAAAAATAATTAATAATGAACAATTCTATCATTGTCATATCATTGTGAGAACACGCGGGCCTTTGAACTGTGCCGGCGACGTCGACTGTTCGCGTCTCTTTCTTTCCAATGCGCTGTTGTTCGTTGCCTTAGAGACTTTAATGGTCGATAAAACCACTTAATACAATTCAAATTATATCGTGTTTGGTGTCATTTTAATCAGAAAAATGCCAAAAATACGGTAGTGAAAGTCCCATAAACAAATAATGAAAATTAAGAGATTTGTAAAATCGATTCCTCGAGTCAATGGCGTGGTGTTCACACCGATATACCCGAGCCGACATCAATCGTCGCCGCCCTGCGGAGCGATTCGGCGTTGACAGGCAGTGGAGTGGGTAGGCACTGGACAGGAATCGTGCCCACGCTCTGGACAAGAATCAAGCGTTTACTGTAATATCCAAAAGTCTATAGCCGAATACCGCAGGGGTCTGCTATATGGAAATGTAATATGGATATAAAGAATGACGTAGAAACTACGTTGCCGGTCTGGAATGTGTTAATAAATATTGTGTGCATTTCTAATACATAATAATTTGTATTATCCATATAAACCACTTGGTTTAAGCAACAAACAAACAAACAAACAAACAAACAAACAAACAAACAAACAAACAAACAAACAAACAAACAAACAAACAAACAAACAAACAAACAAACAAACAAACAAACAAACAAACAAACAAACAAACAAACAAACAAACAAACAAACAAACAACAAACAAACAAACAAACAAACAAACAAACAAACAAACAAACAAACAAACAAACAAACAAACAAACAAACAAACAAACAAACAAACAAACAAACAAACAAACAAACAAACAAACAAACAAACAAACAAACAAACAAACAAACAAACAAACAAACAAACAAACAAACAAACAAACAAACAAACAAACAAACAAACAAACAAACAAACAAACAAACAAACAAACAAACAAACAAACAAACAAACAAACAAACAAACAAACAAACAAACAAACAAACAAACAAACAAACAAACAAACAAACAAACAAACAAACAAACAAACAAACAAACAAACAAACAAACAAACAAACAAACAAACAAACAAACAAACAAACAAACAAACAAACAAACAAACAAACAAACAAACAAACAAACAAACAAACAAACAAACAAACAAACAAACAAACAAACAAACAAACAAACAAACAAACAAACAAACAAACAAACAAACAAACAAACAAACAAACAAACAAACAAACAAACAAACAAACAAACAAACAAACAAACAAACAAACAAACAAACAAACAAACAAACAAACAAACAAACAAACAAACAAACAAACAAACAAACAAACAAACAAACAAACAAACAAACAAACAAACAAACAAACAAACAAACAAACAAACAAACAAACAAACAAACAAACAAACAAACAAACAAACAAACAAACAAACAAACAAACAAACAAACAAACAAACAAACAAACAAACAAACAAACAAACAAACAAACAAACAAACAAACAAACAAACAAACAAACAAACAAACAAACAAACAAACAAACAAACAAACAAACAAACAAACAAACAAACAAACAAACAAACAAACAAACAAACAAACAAACAAACAAACAAACAAACAAACAAACAAACAAACAAACAAACAAACAAACAAACAAACAAACAAACAAACAAACAAACAAACAAACAAACAAACAAACAAACAAACAAACAAACAAACAAACAAACAAACAAACAAACAAACAAACAAACAAACAAACAAACAAACAAACAAACAAACAAACAAACAAACAAACAAACAAACAAACAAACAAACAAACAAACAAACAAACAAACAAACAAACAAACAAACAAACAAACAAACAAACAAACAAACAAACAAACAAACAAACAAACAAACAAACAAACAAACAAACAAACAAACAAACAAACAAACAAACAAACAAACAAACAAACAAACAAACAAACAAACAAACAAACAAACAAACAAACAAACAAACAAACAAACAAACAAACAAACAAACAAACAAACAAACAAACAAACAAACAAACAAACAAACAAACAAACAAACAAACAAACAAACAAACAAACAAACAAACAAATAAATAAATAAATAAATAAATAAATAAATAAATAATTTGTATTATGTAGGTGCCCCGGTTTCTTTCTACTAAACTGTGTTCGACTACAAATAAAAACACAATGTTTCTTTTAGTATTCATTATCCATTAAAACAGGTCTGTAACAATTATAATGGAAAGTTATAAACAATATAAGAACAATTTAATAACAATAACCGATTTGTTTATCATGTGATATGGAGATAGAATAAATTGACCATATACAGAGCGGCCTATTTGAAGTTATGTACACAATTATCTCGCCAACTATTAATTCTTAAAAAAATGTTTCAAATTAAAATTGCTTTGTTTCAACAAGGACATCTCATGATAGTTGCAAATTTTACCTAGCTGCGTATACGACCTGTTTTATGTTTTTTAATGGAATCGCATGTGTATAAACTCTGAACTCTAAACTCTATACGAATGAAAAATTGTGTGATCCAATGCTTTCGCCAGTTTGCGTCGTCCTATAAAATCTTAAATCGTTTATTACCTTCGTTTATTGAACTAAATTGAAAATTAATATTTTTAATATTAGGATTCATAATTAAACAATTTCTGCATTATTTTTAATTGGCTTTCGAATAGTCTTTGCGAGCTGGTTCGAGGTGCAAGTAGTTTCGGAGAGCCGCCTACAACTGCTAAAATTTACTTATACATACAATGAGGAATCATAAATTGTACCAATTATGATTTAAATAATCGTATTATTGTAGGTAATTTATTTCGATGTTTGCCATACAACGCTATGTATAACGAAACATTAGGTCTGTATAAGATACTTCCATCACATTGTATCCTATCCTTTCTCAATGGAAAATATTCACCATTTTCTCATAATGTCCATTGAGCAGGGATACCAATTGTTACCACAATTAATATCATTGACAAAAGGTTAATTTTCCCAATAATTTATAACGGTATTAAATCATACACAATACGCATAGATGGTATAAGAACGGCAGGTAGGGGACACAGGTAGGGGGCAGGTTGATACAATGAAATTATTTGGACACTGTATATGTAGCATTTTTGGCTAGATATTTAAGGTTAATTGGTTAATAATTTATATCTGTGTACGCAGGCGTGGATAGTTGTTATTCAATTTTTTCCGTTTCTGTAGCATCAAAGTACATAAATGCGATTTAGCCTTTTGTGTTTATGGTCGATATTTTTTTATAGAGATGTTTTTATACATATAATAATCTCCAGTAGAAGACATTGAAACATTTTCTTTGGGACCCGTTGATACAAGTGTCCTAATTTGCGTCGACTTTTTTTTTTTAGTTGGACTCTTGTTTTCTATTCCTGCAACAATGGTTCGGATTTATATTAGAAAAACAAAATGTGGTGAAATATCGCGAGATGTTTTTGAGAAAATTTATGTCGCAATGAAAGATTTATCATCACTGAGGCAATGTGCAAACATACATATATAATATAGATAAAATGAATGTAAAGATAGGTTCCTCAAAACATCGTCAAATTTTAAATAAGAATGTTTAATTTGTCTCGAATCATTTTAAAATTCTGAACACGGAGAAGAATGGATTCAATGCATATCATGTATGAAATGAGTTCGCGTAAAATGTAGCAAAGATGTCCATCAATATATGTCCTGCGAATAAAAATAGCTTACCTTATCTTATGTAACCAATGTAACTAAAGTATGAGAAATAGAAACAGTTTTTAAGAGTAACAACAAAATATTTTATACTATACTTATGTACATATGCATGTATCGACATGCGCTACTACAGTATCAATTTGCCCGCTAAAATAGTTTTTAGGTTATTTTGTACTTATTTTCCTAAATGTTTCACTTACAATGTCTTACAATATTTAATGAGGAAGTGTCACAGAATATTTTTACAAACTTTTTTTATACAGTTGAGTCCAATGAGAATTTTAGAAATGGAAAACTGAAAAATGCATCAACTGTCCCCGGTCTTCTATCTATGTAGCTATAAGCTACCCGGCCGCTGTGCGCCGCGTCGTACTGCGGTGCAGTGTTTACTTCAAATAACTTTAAAGTGTCCTGATTTTAAAACGGTTCCGTAAAAGCGAAACTTGGGACTACATCCTCATCTTTTTTAGAGTTTTTAACTTCTCCCTGTTAGGATAACATTGAATTTGTGCGACACAAAAAACTTATTTTCATCGGTTTATTAGTTCAGCCGTTATAATTTAATAAAAAAAAGGTTGATACTTTATTTTATACGTCTATAAAACCAACAGTTTTTAAGATTTCCTAAAAAATCTTTGAGATACGTTGATACAGGGTGGTCCACACAACTTGTTCATCCTCAATAACTTCCAAAGTATGCATTCTATGAAAATACTTTTTCTAGAAAAGTTGTATGGTTTGTAGGTGTCAAGAGATTTCGAATATGTAATAAGACTACACGAGTATTATTATTACACTTTACTTGGATATGTATATGTATTTATGAAGAGTATAAAGATACGCGTGTGTTTCGCATGACTGCGTGGAGAAGACTGCGTGTTCTCGAAGGTGAAAACAAAACACGCTGTTGTCGCCTGATGCGCTTCTAATATAAAACAATCGTTCAGGTTCAGGGCATATCGGTAAGATAGAGCCTGTCTATAGCACTAATCGATTTATTCTCTAACAGTAGGAATACATTATGTAATTCATATACCTGGAGGCGTTTCGGAGATTTGAAGGTCAACTTCGTTTTTTTAAATACTATATTTTTTTATGCCAAAATTTCGAAGAGCATTAAATTTTGAGTAAAAAAGTACTAACCTTTATTAACTGTAAACCTATTAGTTAACGAATAATTTCACTTTGTTTCTTGGTCTTTGCAAAGCGGTGTTACGGTAGTCTTTGCTGGTATTGAAACTCTTACTTGATATCATGCACAGACCCTTCTCAAGAAACAAAGTGACATTATTCGTTAACTAATAGGTTTACAGCTAATAAAGGTTAGTACTTTTTTACTCAAAATTTAACGGTCTTCGATATTTTGGCATAAAAAATATAACATTCCATTTTAAAAAATGAAGTTGACCTTCAAATCTCCGAAACGCTTCCACTTACAAAAAAAGTATATGAATTACATAATGTATCCCTTAAAACTATACAACTTTTGTAGAAATAGTTTTTTCATACAATGCATACTTTGGAAGTTATTGAGGGTGAACAAGTTGCGTGGACTACCCTGTATATCGCTAAAGACTACATGTATCCAAATTTCAGCAAAATCCGAAACGGTACTCCGAAAAGTGTCCGATTTCGCATGAAATTACCTTAATGTGACGACTTGAGTCATGTTTACGACCGACTCGATGAAATCCTCCGGTAAACGAAATCTAAGCTAGAAACTTAATGCAGACCTTACCTAGAACGAAGATAAACGTTGAACATCAATACATACATAGATGACTTTGAATGACCTTAGAACACCAACATATTATAGGTTGTTAACACAATTCCTACCACGGCCGGCCAAATGACCGTTTTTTAAATTTCGATTAGAATTTCCTATATGTATACAACGTAATTGCATCGCCTTTAAATTTGCGACTTTTCCTAAAATACACATACGTATAATATACATTTTTCAATATTCACTTCATTTTTTATTGTTTGTTTTTTGAGAAAAATTTGTAGTCTGTCTTACCTACTACGACCGGTCATTTGACTGGTTGAACGATTTATATATTTTTGTAATAGTATTCTCTCGAAGACTCAATTTCGAAATTATAAAATCGTTACAAACGAAAGGTAATGCAATTGTGGTATGATTTTAGCCGAAAAGTGCCTTTCAGGGACTGCTTTATGGCACCTCAAAGTGTTTACAGTTCTCGCTCACCTATCGACCTCGCGGTGTTTATTTGCCAGATTGGTATTCGAAGCGGTCCGAAACCTCGGATGTAAAAAATGCGGTGAAAACGAATAAAATGTACATTATATACTTCTGAATAAAAGAAACTATATTTTTATACTGTAAAATCGGCTATTCTATATTAAAAAATATAAGTTGTGCTGAAGACCGGTCATTTCACCGGTCGCGGTAGGAATAGGTATACGTGAAGTGTCGGTAGGGTTAGTGTTAAATTCGTCATTGAACGGACTACGCGCCTGTTTAGATATAAACATGCGGTTCCATCAATTGCCAAAAAGAACAAAGGTCGCCTTGAAATCTGGGACGCACGTCCATCTAGCGGTCAAATTTGGGTAAATATTACGTTGAGGGATGGACCTTGAATGACCTTGACCTTGATCTTGACCTTGAACTTGACCTTGACCTTGACCTTGACCTTGACCTTGACATATGTTGTCAAGGTCACCTTTCTGAGTAACTCTCAAGAGGTTTTAACCGGCGCTCGTTATTTATTAAAAAGTTATAAACAAAAGAAGTTTTCATAATGTAGCAGTTATTTTAAGTATTGAAGGCTAAAACGATATACTGTATTGACATATGTTATCAAGGTCACCTTCCTCAGTAACCCCCAGGAGGTTTCAGCCGTCGTTCGTTTTTATTAAAAAGTTTGTTTCATTAAAAGTTAAAAATGAATGTGATTTTGGATTTGATATACGTTATTGAAGACATTCTCTGAAATTGGACGACCTCAAGATGGTGTTAGGTTTGATAATCTAACCAATCCTAACCCAGACTTAATCCAAACTTAACGCCATCTTGAGTGTTTAGCCGTCGCTCGTTTTCTATTAAAAAGTTATGAACTAAAGAAGTTTGACAGATGGACAACGATAATGGACAGAGGAATAGTATACAAAAAATAGTCAATAAGTATACGAAATGACAATTTTAATCAGTACATATGTAGATCATTTAATGTGTTCGTCAAAATAAATTCGTGCAAATGCATGTTGCATTCGCGAAATTATCTAACTAAATGAGGCGCTGTTTCATATCGTACTGAGACTGACCATAGAAATAAAACGTATTATATACATTCATTACATGTCTAAACTTACTATTATGTTTTGATTTCTTTTGTTAAAATGCGGAACATTAAAACGTAGTTGCTCCGAGCGGATCCGGGTAAATGTATAGAGAAAAGTTGTTCAGAATGTTGTCCTTGACAACATATGTCAAGGTCATTCGAGGTGCCACCCCTAAACGTAATATTTACCAAGATTTCTATTACAAGGTGTTTCCTTCGAAATAAAGGAATTTTCATTTGAAACATTTTGTTCAAAAATTAATAGTTTACGAGATAATTACGTGGGCCATTTTAAACGCGACATGCTGTATATGTCGGTGAATAAACAAAAACCATTGAAAATATAATTTTGAAAGTTTATCCATCTATATTATATATTTAAAAATATGGAGTCACGTTTCTAATTACGGATACCCGTTTAATTCAATGTTATGAAGGTTATTGACCTCTTCGAGAAATTTCTTTTAGATTTTAGAAGAACGCTAAGGCCAGCGTCATGGAAATTTTGTCGTTTCATATACAGTGACTCCCATTAATATTCGGATGCTCTTAAAAAAACGATAACTTTTTTGATATTGCACCATACGATTTGAACTTTGTTGAGAAGTTCGAGCAATTAATTTACTACATGATGTGAAAGAAATTTTTTCAAAAATTGCAATTGGTCGGAATTGTAGAGAAAATACTATAAGTTGCATTTTACAACTTTTTTATGTGTGGTCTATATTGAAAATTTAAAAAATATGTTTTATAGATCTGTGTCAATTATATGCATTGTAAAAGTTTCATCGAAATCGGTTGATGTGGGAAAAAACAACAGGCATTGAAAGATATATGAATGCTTAGATTTATTGAAGTTAGAGGCCGAAAATCGTGAAAAATTGCAATTTCTACCATCTTTAAACGTCTGTAGCTCATTGCAATGTTGACCGATTTTAATGAAATTTTCAGAATATGTTTAATTGATACAGATCTACGAAACTTGTTTTCTAGTTTTTTAATATGAGCCCACATAAAAAAGTTGTAAAACATAACTTTTAGTATTTTCTCTGCAATTCCGAACAATTGCAATTTTTTCAAAAATTCTGTTGACGTTACGTAACAAAACCGATTGTTCTAACTTCTCAAAAAAATCTAACTTGTATGGTCGAATATTAAAAAAGTTATCGTCTTTTTAAGAGTGTCCGAATATTAGTGGGAGTCAACTGTACATTAGGGTGGACGTTAGCTATACCTGGTGAAATTTTTTTTGCAAAATTTTTTTCACGCCTCCCCCCCCCCCCTAAAATTATGCCATTGTGGAAGAAAATAATTCCTGCAAAAGATGAAGTTGATCGGATAAGAGGAAGACGTGCCGCATTGACGTTGAAGTTGCGAAAAACATGACATTTTGTAGGAATGGGATTATTTGAAGGAAAGACTTTTGAGTATGACTAAACGTTCTTCTTGTGTCAAATTGATTATACTAATAGTACCAAAATGTAATATTTTCAATATAACAATTAACTAATTATCATATTTTTGTAAATATATATTTTAAATTTTACGTATTTCATTGAAAGTACCAATTCTTTTACTTGTATTCTTATACTAATTTAAAAAGTAGAGAAATTAACGTTCGACATAAATATGTTATATTTAATCAGAATATAATATTTTTAACTGGATGTGGTGAATATTACACCATATAAATATAAAAGCGAAGAAAAGAAAATAGTGCTATTGAGTTTAAATACTTTTTAATATATGTATTGTAGAAGGCAACACTTCTAAAGACATTTTACAAATTTTTCATTAATGTAGTCTTTTTTGCTTTTGAATAACGCTTTCTGTAGTCTGATACAGTTTGCGATATAAATTGTTTTTCTTATTCATTTCGCGATAGTACATCGTTAAATTCTTGCATAATAAATTATGTACTATACAATTTAAGCCTACGTTATAACTAGAGATACCCATTTCACGTGTATTGAAAATAAATCCGTATTATCCGTGTATTTTGATACACGTGTGTCTGTGTATTCAAGTACATGGATACACGGATCGTACATTGAGATATACAATAAGAGTTAACATGATAGATTGCGAAAATGAACAAACAGCATAATTTCTGTTAATAAACCTTAATCAATTAACTGCTTATTTTGAAGAAGAAAAACCAAAGTGTTTACATTTTCCGGCACAAGACGGTTCCTTTTTGCTGTAACAAACGTGTACCCTTGAACTTCAATACAAGTTAAGTTAATTCCGATACACGTGTACCCGTGTATTATCTGTGTATTTCGATATACGTGTACACGTTTACTTCTGTTTCCGTGTATCATAGTATAAAATACGGATATATATGTATATTAGTACACATGAACAATTGAATACGTGTATCCTCAATACACGTTCAAAACCGTGATCTCTAGTTATACCTGGGATCACTACACCATACAGAGGCCTCCTTATTTATAAAATCTAGAGAAATTGAAAATCTTTTAGTAAAATTTAAAGTTTTTTTTAGAAATAAGGGCTGCAATGTTGCTACCAACGTACTCATTTACATTATTTGAATCAACTACTAATCTTTTTACATCATCATCATTAACGGTATCTAAAGCTGCAACCATTTGGTTTTTTTTATAGGATGCAGAAAATTGGGGTGAGAAAAGGCTAGCGCTACAGATTCGGATGTTAAATACTACAAATGATTACAAAATTTTCATAGTGCTACGCAAATTACTTGGTCATTGATGGCACTATACGCGTATAGACTTTTTAAAAACTCAAGGTCTTGTCTTGAAGCCTCTGCAGCAATTGGAGCTTGGATCAATGTTTATAAATACAATTTACTGATAACAATGCAAATCTGACCTATTCCATGTTCTTCATCCGTTGATAATGTCAATTGATCTCTAAATAATAATATTTTTAAAGAATATATAGCTTAGGTCATCCATCTGATTTGGGATGGGCGAATTAGAGGTATTACTTCAATTGAAACGCGTCGTTTTCACCGGTGCGGTGTTACGCTTCGCGAAAACGGACTTGTTAGCGGGAAGTGAATGTGAATATGTGAAATAATCTTAATTCGTACAAAGTACACCCGTACTTGAATGCATGTAAGGAATTATGATAGTTTTGGAGATATAAAATATTTAACTTGAATTTTCAGTGTACATACTCTTCACATGTAGCGCGCAGTTACTTCTATTTCAAAACTTTGCGCTCGATGGGGCACGTCTTCCCGACGTCCGATGGATATAAAACTTTGGATGTATCATTTCTTCATGAAAATGGAATAATATTAAGTTGGGGGGGGGGGGGGGCGTGTCCAAAATTTCATGGTCGAAAAATAAGGTTCAACCTACTGTACATACATATCTCCGGAAAGGTTTAAGCTCAAGCTCAAACACTTAAACCTATCACACTGTATACGGGCTTGGCTTCGAAGTCACTGTTCTTAGATGTAATAAGTAAACAAAATTTCAATTCTTACAATCCGTAATACTGTAGAGTGGGGGGGAGGGGGAGCAGTGCAGGAGGTCTACCAACTTTAAAATTTTTTTAAATCTTTACAGCGTTACTAATTACCGTTTGAAGTTTGAAGTTTGAATGTCTTGAAGGCATATCTGATCAGAAAGAAAAAGTGTTAACAATTTTAAACTGTCCCACGGTATTCCCGGAACTAGTGAACCGATTGTTTTCTCCTTTATACCGTATATTCGAAATATTTATCGTTATACTTTTAACGTAAACCATGTGAATATTTTCATAAATTCAATTTTCTTTATACCTAACGGTTACAAGACTACCATATTTCTTCTTTCAAACTGATATTTCGCTAGTCAGTTCATAATCGCGATAGGAGCCATACGAATGCTCGTAAGCGAAAAATATGGTGTACTAAACGAATTAATAAAATAAAAAGAATTCGGTCTGCGCTGAGGTTCAATCCACGTGAAAAAATTCTCCAGGGTTCTACAGACTTTACTGCTTTGCCAATACACAGCAGGTTTCGTTTATCGTGTTCATGCAACTTTTAGAATCTGTAAATCAGATAAAACATATCTGTTTAGAATCAATGTTTTTACTAAATATAAACATGCTTAATCCTAGAGAGATTATAAGGGTGGGAGGCTTGGAGGAAATATTTCCAAACAACTATTTCTTTTAATTATTTCCTCTGAGATTTGCATGGAATACTTGACAGTCGAATATATTTTCTTGCCATCGTTCTCTCTATTGCGTAGAAGCGTAGGTGCTGTGAGAGTTAATACTTTCAGGGTTAATATTTCATAATGTACTCAAAGAATTAAGAAAAGACAGTTTAACTTAGTTCCCCATGAAAAAAAACCGTCTAAAAAATAGCTTTCTATCTTGCTGGATTACGGCACATTTGACCAAAAACGTCTAAGAAGGAACAGAATTGAGAATAACGCTTATAACAGTACACATATGCATATCTTATTGCTAAATTAACATAAAAGGTGTCGCCCTTAAATCTCAATATAAAATCTGTATTTTTTCGTGTTTTTCATTTGTCACAACTAGAAATTGCAATTGAATCGGGAACACGAACGGAGAAAATGCCCTACTATGCGGTTCGGTGCCCGACATCCCAAAGTTGTGTCGAGACTTTTTAAAATTTTAATGAAAATTTTCTATTAAAATTGTGCGTAAAATGAGACAAAAATTGAATTCTCGATTTTTCCCTGTAACTATTGTTACAGTTACAAAAACATACAGTTGAAATGTGGTAGAAATTGAGATAGTCGTCTTTTAGTAACCTATGGAATGTATCAGTTGCTGTTATTATCGGCGGAAAGTCGATTTTGAGCTTCTTATCTCACTAAACGTTTACTTTTTACATTCTTAATTCAAGAGATTCGACCGTCAAGTTTCGTATTTTTTACGAAACTGGAACTATACTTATACATATATGTATTTTGTTTTTAAATAACTCGTTGATACGTTTGACCACAAAGTGAATGATCCACTAAATATGCTCTTGAATTCGATATTTAATAGTTTCTGAAATACTATTGGGCATACAGGTGTGTGTGAGATGAAAAAAATAAATCCAACTGAAAAGGAAAGTATCATTCCTGACGATTTGGAACGTAGAATTGGAAAGAAATCTCCTTCGACTTTGGTCAAACCTGCCACGTCAATTGTGTGTTATCGGTGCTTCCTGTTCAGTTAACAATTATTCGTTTTTTCATGAAGGGTACTTCATAAAAGTCACGCAATGGGGTCACAGCTATGCTTGAACCTGTTAATTGTTGCTCCTAAGATTCAATATTGAATACTGAAAATTGGAAAAGACAGATGCTTTGAATGGGAGTTGAAGAAGGAGGAAGGAGAAGGACAAAGGAGAGTTACAACGACAGCGCGTGTACTGTTAGATAAAAGTTCAACGAGAGAGTTCGGAAATGTCGTGTTACTGATTTTGAAACGAATACTCTATGGGTAATGCTTAGTTAGGAATGCACAAGGACTGATTTAGGAATGCTTTGTTACTAGAGTTCGTACCTCGATATACATGTACAGTGACTCCCACTAATATTATTCGGACACTCTTAAAAAGACGATAACTTTTTTAATGTTCGACCATACAAGTTAGATTTTTTTGAGAAGTTAGAACGATTTTCGGCCTCTAACTTCAATAAATCTAAGCATTCATATATCTTTCAATGCCTGTTGTTTTTTCCCACATCAACCGATTTCGATGAAACTTTTACAATGCATATAATATAATTGACACAGATCTACAAAACATATTTTTTAAATTTTCAATATAGACCACACATAAAAAAGTTGTAAAATACAACTTATAGTATTTTCTCTACAATTCCGACCAATTGCAATTTTTGAAAAAATTTCTTTCACATCATGTAGTAAATTAATTGCTCGAACTTCTCAACAAAGTTCAAATCGTATGGTGCAATATCAAAAAAGTTATCGTTTTTTTAAGAGCATCCGAATATTAATGGGAGTCACTGTATATGAAACGACAAAATTTCCATGACGCTGGCCTTAGCGTTCTTCTAAAATCTAAAAGAAATTTCTCGAAGAGGTCAATAATCTTCATAACATTGAATTAAACGGGTATCCGTAATTAGAAACGTGACTCCATATTTTTAAATATATAATATAGATGGATAAACTTTCAAAATTATATTTTCAATGGTTTTTGTTTATTCACTGACATATACAGCGTGTCGTTTCAAGAGCGTCCGAATATTAATGGGAGTCGCTGTATGTAGCATATAAGCATATAAACCGTATGTCAAGATGAATTCATTTGTGTGTATGACCGTGACCTTCAAGCCTACAAGGTCTATAGAAGGTCAGAAATGAAGGAAACATTTTGTATAGTAAGTATTATTATATTACACTTACCGGTATTTCCGTATTTATCGTTTGGAATTTATTGCGTTCAATGCGACTTCTATTAGCCAGAATATACATATTCTTGTGAACTTTTGGTGACTTCACCTATTATTGTTCGCTATATTGTACTAGCAATATGTATACATTTACACACCATGTCTATTTTCGCTTTTCTCGAATATCAATACATTGCATTAAAATACATATTAGCAAACGCTTTGTGAAATAATACTAAAATAATTCTATGTGTTTACACATATAGATTCTGTACCGAGGAGTAAATACTCTAACAGTAACAACAAAAGCCGGGTCACAACACAAAACCATGAAATCGCTGGCTAATGCAAGTCACGTTGAACACAAAATATAAACTATCAATATGAAATACCGGTAAGTAAAATAGAATAATATACAATATACGAAATGTTCGTTCGCTTCTGACCTAGCATAGCTTTGAAGGTTATGGTCACACACATGAATGAATTCGTCTTTACATACGGTTTCATATTATGTAAACATATTGTATAAAAATGTATGCAGTATTGCATTTAAAAATTGATGTCCACCATTATGCTCACATATGTGTAGCTTATAAAAGACAGGGAAACTTTTGTCTCAAATTTTTTGTTGTTACTGAAAACTTCTTTACCGTTTACGAGAAAAACGATAGCTAGTAAATGTCTAAACACCCATATACTATTATAGGTTTATTGAGAAAAAGCGAATAGTTTTCGAAATAGTAATAGTAATTGTAATTACAAATGGAAATCAGAAACGTGGAACGTTGCGTTATTTTCGTCGTTATCACCGGAACTGAATTTGATTGTTCGTCTGCTCGCGATTCGCAATTCTCATCGTCGCGCCCGCTCTTGTCTTACGCTTTACACGTACCCGCACATACACATTCATCTTCACAGCTGGACGCTTTGCACGCGCACGTGCTTACATGCACATTCATCTACGCACATTCATCCACGCAACTCGCATACCTACATTCGGCCATCCTGACACTGAACATCGATAATTATAATTGATGTTCGGTCACTTTCATCTTCGGACAATTCGTTACGAACATCTGACCATGGTTTCATAAACTTGGCACAAGTGGACGTATTGTATTATATATTCCTACATGTTCACTAACTTTTTCTACTAAAAAAAAGAAATCTATCGTTTCTTAAACTCTTTTTAATACGATATGGTCCCAAAAACTTTGCGTACAGTTTCAATCCCGGACCCGAACCGAGTACGTTTGATCGCTACTAACGCAACATGCCTATTTTATATTGTTCCAGTTCTTTCCTATTTTTGTGAAACATCTTTTTATTTTCTGCCTGAATTTTACAAATTGCTTCTTTTGTTTGTTCCCGTAATCGTAATCTGACTCGATATTCTTGAAAGATGACTGTGCTTTCTTGCTCTATGAACTCCCCCAATTCAGGGTCATCTTTCAATCTCATGCGCGTACCAAATCAAATGTTAAACTGAGAAAAACCTGTACTTTTACGTTGCGTGCTATTAATCAATTTTTGTGCAGCGTCTACGCGACTATACCACTTTTCGGGTTTCGGTGCTACTAGTTTCGTAACAATTGGAATTAGGATGCGATTCATCCTCTCCACTTGTCCGTTACTTCTCGGCATACTTGTGGTAATGGTTACGTGCTCAATGCCTTCCTTTTCAGTAAACGCGGACCCCTATCAGAAATTATTCTTCGGGGAATACCAAATACGTTCGATTGATTGTGCAAACGATCGAAAACTTTCTGCGTATTAGTCGATTTAACCGGATAAAGCCAAACTTTACTAAATGCGTTTACGATTAGAAAAATATGTGCCGATATCGTTTCGCGGTTGAAGATAGAGGTCCGTCCGATATGATTAGAGATACCCATTTCACGTGTCATTAATTATATCCGTGCAAAAGTCCGGATACTATTTAATACACGGATATAGGTAGGTAGGTACGTGTACTGAAATACACGTGTTCACGTGTATCAAAATATGTATACGGATAATACGCGTATAACTGTGAACTTGAATATGCAAGAGCTTCAATACACACGGATAATACACGTGTATTGAAAATAACGGATACCACCCGTGTATTATCCGTGTATTCCGATACACGTGTACCCGTGTATTATCTGTGTATTTCGATACACGTGTACACGTTTACTTCTGTTTCCATGTATCCGTGTATAAAGAAGCACACGGATTAAAATACGGATACATACATATCTAATGTAGTATATAATAACTACATATATGTAGTTATTAGTACACGTGAACACGTGAATACGTGTATCCTCAATACACGTCCAAAACCGTGATCTCTAGATATGATCAACATGAAAAACATCTAGCGATGAGTGGTGAGTCACCCTTTTCGATACAGTGTAGATATGTATCCCTCTTGCTTACCGTGCTTTCTCCCGTTGTCAGCTAATATGCATTGCATACAATTACGCGCCACTGTATCGTTGAATCAATTTTTTGGTCTTATTCGCTGAAAAATTACCTCGATCGAGCGCCTATCGAATTATACTGTCCTCTATTAATTTAGGAACAATAATTAACATTTCGCTTGTTCCGCGTTTCTACAATAGATAATTTTGTATTCTTATTTTGTTTTCTTGGTCGCCGAGCTGCGCCGCGCCGCACAGTAGGGACATTTGACCAAACTCGATTCAAAATCAAAGAACTTTCGACAGAAATGAGGTAGAGCGATGAAATTTTTTTTAAATTAAAGCTGAAACTTTGCAGAATATGGGAAAAATAGGGAGATTATGGTACAAACGTTTTTTAACCTTGATAAAATTCGTTAAACTTGTACAATTTCAAGAAAATTGTGGTTTTTCAATCACCACGCGCGGAAAAAAATTTTTTTAATACACGCTAAACATCATTTCCCGTAGATTTTTTCACGCTGATTTCAAATCTGGTTTCAAAATTTATCTACGACATCACGATTTTGAAAAAAATTTTTTTTTGACAAACAAATAATGCAATCATTTTTTCGTAGAAATGATTTAATAACACATTAGTTTGCAGGTATATCGTATTTTCATATATGGAACACAATAAAAATAATAATAATTAAGTATTTTAACGTTTTGAGTTACTTACGAAACATGAAGAGATGAATTATTATTATTTTTATTTTTTTGTAGAATGTAGATAAAGTGAAATATTGCAACATTAATCATTATCCGAGCGTCGACAATACATATGTATGTAGTAGTTCGTTTCATGGATCCCGACTATAGGGATTAAACTGTCGATCACAAAGTTAGCTTGTCAAAAAAAAATGTTTTCGTTGTTTTGAGAAATCGGAGTATCGGTTTCCGAACTATTTTCCATAATTAATTGTGTAATATTGTCACGTGGGCACCGGCGTATTTTAAGCATTACTACAAAAGAAGGCTTTCTTATAGAAAACGATATCTTTCGATATCGATACCTCCGACCAATATAATCATAACAATATGTAAGAATTTTCAAAAAGAATTTAACAGCATATTATACCAACGAATTTTCTTCAATTTTCTAGTTAAATATTCGAGTCGTAAAGAATTGAAAATACGGTGAAATTCGACAAAAATATAGATTTTAAACAGAAGTCTGAAAGCAACATCGTTTCTCTTTACATGATTATGGTTTTTCGATTTTCTTTTTTATATTTCTTACAAAAAAATGGCATTGCAAAAATATTATAAATGTATATGTAGAGTATACATAGAGTATAGAGTATACATAGATGAATGAAATTCAACGAAATTTCGAAGAAAGATTGAGTTTAATCGAGCGTATTCTAGAAGACTACTTTGTAGTGTAAAGAACGGCATAATTAAGGAAACACAGAAATAGCAAAATGTTAATTGTTCTAGCCTCTTGTGTGCATTTGGAAGGAACGCCCACGAAAACGGTCATTTTGGTGTGCGGAAAATGAAAGAAATTATATGTAGAATCAGAATATTACATATATTCCCACGCTAGAAAAAGAATTTTAGAAATGGCTGTTTTATTCAATGTGTAGTATCGGAGAAAAAGTTAGGGAAACGCGAAGGCGAATTAACGCCAATTACGAAAGAGTCGACACCCTTTTAGATTTACAATTACATAGATACATATCGTGTCGATCACGTAGATCCGACGACGGTAACGGACAAAGCATATGGCTACATTTTCGTAGTGGTAGACGGATTCTAAAAGTTTGCATGACTGTATCCGACAAAAACAACCAATGCTGAAGAAGTTATTGACAAATTAGATAATCAACAGAAAATCTTTGGTAATCCAGACCGTATTATTTCCAATAAAGGCGCCGCGTTCGCGTCATTAGAATGTCAAAAATATTACGAAGAGGAAGGTATAAAAACGATACGAAACACGACAGGAGTTTCACGACGAAATGAACAAGCCGAAACAACAATATGCACGATTAATCCGATATTGACAAAATTATCGCTAACCAACCCAGATCTATGGTATAAATACGTAGACAAAGTTCAAAGATGTATTACCAGCACATTTCAAAGAGCAATAGAAATGTCACCTTTCCAAGTTCTTTTCGGTATATGTATAACTGAGACACAAACAAGACCACGATATTATCAATCTTATAGAGCAGGAAGCAATTTAATTGTACGACGAAGACTGCGATAAATTAAGAATACTAGCTAAAGAAAACTCAGCGAAAATACAAGAAGAAAATAAGCGCCAATATAATAAACAATGTAAACCGGCGAGATAGTATAAAGAAAGGCAACTTAGTATTTATCGAAAGAACCCAATTCGTCTCAGCATTAAAAATTAGACAAAGATATCTAGGTTCGTGCGACTCCTTCCTAATGTTACCTCCGCCACGATATTAGAGATAATATTGTTACGCTATTATAATTTAAAATAATGCCGTTTTGATACGTTGAACTCAAATCCAAAAGCAGTTTATCCACTATCGTACTCAGTTTTCGGGAAGTGTTTTTCTAAATCAAACTCAGATTATTGAATTTAAGAATTTGTTTATTATACTTTAACCATTTTAACCGTATTGAGTAGACTCTTCCAAATACAATAGTGTAGTTTTTTTTTATAACATTATGAAACCATTCTTTTGGAAAATCATTATTGTTGAAGGATATGATAGGAGTGGAGTTCCTTTTCTTAATGAAAACACAGCCTAGTGAAATAAGTCCCTTTAAAACTTAAACTTTATTATAAAACAGCGAATAGAAACTATACCAGGTATGTCCTTCCTATACCGACTCTTCCGTTGAACTGGAACGTCGCACAGTGTGCCAAATGGGCATTTTAGCTGAACAAAAGTCTAAATCGCCTATTTTTCTATATTTATCAATTAACATGTTTACTGTTGTATAAATTATGAATAGTTATTAAATTCTTATCACAGTTAGTTGGTTTTTGTTAATTAAACAATATATTTAAAGTTATTTATAATTAAATATAAATTACAACAAAGTTAGTAATTTTACAAATAGTAGATATTATCAAAGAAGACGTAATTTTTAATTATGGACAAACAGAATGTAAATATAATTTACTTATTTGTTTTTTGGAGATTCAGACATATTCTAACGGGACAAAATTATTCTTTGGTTTAGTATAAGTTTTCAATTTATAAATAACAAATCTGCTTTATATAATAGTTTATTATGTTAATAAAAATATAATCAATAAAAATATAAATTATACAAAAAAAATAACAGAGATCAAAATCAAAGTATTGAATAGTAACGTTCGGTTGGATGTACAAACATTTTCTACTTAATAATTTTCCAAAAAAATATTTAAAAATTAATCGATTTCACTATTATAACAAGAGATTTCCTTCTGAAACTACGTCAAACGACGCAACTTCAATGTAACAATTCATATAGTTTTGCAACGTTTGGCAAGTCAATTTTGGTATAAAAATAAAGTAGAAAGTCTCTACTTTACATATTTGTAAAAATCATCGCGTTGAGTGACGTTGAGCATATACTAATTCATTAACGAAGAGGAGTTACATGGACGTTTCTGTGGAAAAATACGTGTCATCTTTGACACTTTATTTACACAAATAGAGAAAAGTTATCGATAATTTGGAATTACTAAAGTTAAAATACATGGTTTGAGATATGCTCTCTCAAATCTCAAATACAAATGATTCAACTGAACTCGCAAGAAGTTCGATTTTTTATCAATGGTTGTATAATATAAAAAAATTCATAAGATAGGTCTGTGTTAGATCTTTCCACTCTTAAGAGCCGCTGAGTGGTCGTCAATGCGTCTCGTGCGATGCTTTAATTAAACTATTATAATTTAAAAGTTGGTTTGAGTTTGGACCTGAATTTTGCAGGATCTTTTAGAGGAGATGTTGCAGAAAATGTTCCACTTTGTTAGAACTTGAACTTCTTTAAACTTTTTAACTTATCCCTTGTCAAAGATGAAAAACTTTGAGGATCTCTTCAATTCACAGAGTATTTTTTTTTTTTAACGTTATTAACAAAAATTTTTAATTCCAAGTGCGTCGTAAATATAGACGCATATACTATTCATAAAAAAAGAGCTCATAATGTTCACTAGGTTTTCCAGGACAGCGTTACGAAATAAAGGAATTTTTTCAGTGAAAAACGGTATCTGAAAAAGTTTGATCTTTGAACTCTTATTGTGACGAGAGTTTTTAATACTTTTAATTAATATTATCGTTTTCGAATGTAATGGACATTTAAGAAACAATGTACATTCGTTAAAAATCGATATGAGGACTTTGATTTTTTAGCTCATGAACAGCTACCGCGTCATTCTGGCCCACTGTGCGTCGCGTCGTCGCACAGTGTGCCAAATGGGCATTTTAGCTGGACAAAAGTCACTTTCAAATCAACAAAAACTAACTGAGCCAATATAATCTAAAATGAATCGGGAAGTTAATAACCATGTATTAAAACCCTTGAATATTAAAACTTAAAATTGTTTCGTTATATGTTTACAGAGCGTGTAAACTTCACCTTAAAGACGAACGGTTAACCTATAAATGAATAGCCACATTTCCATGCGCGCTAGAAATATGTAGCTAAAAACTTACTAAGGAGTATCTAAATTTCCTTTATATGACGGATATAGCATCTCAAACCATGTATTTTAACTTTGGTAATTCCAAATTATTGATAACTTTTCTCTATTTTTGTAAATAAAGTGTCAAAGATGACACGTATTTTTCCACAGAAACGTCCATGTAACTCCTCTTCGTTAATGAATTATTACATGATCTCAGTCGATCTCAATGATGATTTTTACAAATATGTAAAGTAGAGACTTTTTACTTTATTTTTATACCAAAATTGACTTGCAAAACGTTGCAAAACTATATGTATTGTTACATTGAAGTTGCGTCGTTTGACGTAGTTTCAGAAGAAAATCTCCTGTTATAATAGTGAAATCGATTAATTTTTTAATATTTTTTTGGAAAATTATTAATTAGAAAATGTTTGTACATGCAACCGAACGTTCCTATTTAATACTTTTATTATATTTTTATTTAACATAATAAACTATTATATAAAGCAGATTTGTTATTTATAAATTGAAACCTTATACTAAACCAAAGAATAATTTTTTCCCGTTAGAATATGTCTGAATCTCCAAAAAAGAAATAAGTAAATTATATTTACATTCTGTTTGTCCATAATTAAAAATTACGTCTTCTTTGATATTAGTAGATTTAATCTACTATTTGTTAAATCATTCTGTGCTACACAGGTCCATTACTAACTTTGTTGTAATTTATATTTAATTATAAATAACTTAAAATATATTGTTTAATTAACAAAAACCAACTAACTGTGATAAGAATTTAATAATTATTCACAATTGATACAACTGTAAACATATTAATTGATAAATATAGAAAAATAGGCGATTTAGACTTTTGTCCAGCTAAAATGCCCATTTGGCACACTGTGCGTCGCCCCGAAGTTCAGTTCGACGAAAGATTCGGTATCGGCAGGACACTACCTGGTTCAGGTTCTATTGCGTTTTAATAAAGTTTTAAGTTGTTCAAAATGGACTTATTTCACTGGGTTATCGTTTTATTAAACAGGAACTCCACTCCGATCATATCCTTCAAGAACTTCCAAAAATGTGTACGAAATTCTTGAGTTTTATCTCCAAAATGAATAAACAACGTAGTCACTACACGCAGTTAGGGTTGCCATAATCTACATATAATACCTTTTATTTACAATTGTATACATTCGTATTATGATGAATGAAATATTATTAAAACTTGACCTGTACATATGTATACTTGTATTATAAACACGTGGAAGTTTCAAACTGCTCGTACTTAAATCCTTGAACCACTTTTGTCAGCTCCGTTCATTTATAATTTACGCAGTCACCGTGGATTGTCGTAGAAATCTTCCGGGCTGCCTCACTTCCAAGTTTCAACTCATAAAGCAAACACGCATGAATAAGAACGTCAGCATGGATATTTTCTGGTGAGTTTGCGGGTTGTGTCCTACAAATGGCATAGGACATTTTCTACTGAAGACGTACTTGTTTTACTTGGTATCATTCTTGCGATCTCTCTCTCTCTCTCTCTCTCTCTCTCTCTCTCTCTCTCTCTCTCTCTCTCTCTCTCTCTCTCTCTCTCCCTCCCTCCCTGTCTCCCTCTCTCCCTCTCTCCCTCCCTCTCTCACTCTCTCCCTCTCTCCCTCCCTGCCTCTAAATCGGGTGGGACATTCTGTATGCATATTTGAACAATCCAATTCACATTTTCATTTTGTACTTTGAAATCTACGGTAATGAGATTATTTGAGCACTAACTATTTACGACGAAATTACCATCTTTCAAGATTTTTACTCCCTTCTGATCGAATACAATTGTAGTACCTATTTTTTGCATCTTTGATATCGACAACAAATTGAATGGAACGTCCGGTGAATATAAGACATTTCTCAGCTCTCCTTTGACGTCTACATATGTATGTATATCACGCTTATTACATTCAGCGTGCCCCTTTTTGTTGCCGTTACAAATGTTTTGCTCTTTGCCACTGAAATTCTGATTGGAGCCTTCAACTCTTGAAATGTTGGAGTTAAGTCCTCCCTGTTTGTAATGTGGTCCGATGCTCCCGAGTCCAGGAAAAATTATATTTCATCCTTTCTTTCATTTATGCATTTATAATCTCCTGCCATGAATGCAAATCCGTTGTTGTTTGTACTTGTACTTACTTGGTTCTACACACTGTACAGTGTGCAATGTTCTTCGTTTACCACTATTTTTGTACTCCATTGCTTTCTTATAATGTAGTAATGGCAGTCCTTCCTTCAATGTTCTTTTTGTGGATATGGTTTTATGAAAATGAGTGTAATGAGAATGAGGCATGAGAATAAGTGTGATAGACTGTCTATGTTGTGTGATTGTCGATGACTGACTGTAAGGTGAGAGAATGACGAATGATCGGGGAAGAAGTCTGTAGACAACCGTCGCCGAGAGAAGTTGTGTTTACGCGAGTAAGAGTGAGAGCACGTGTTGCGAGATATAAATTCATTAATTATATCATAGTGATTCTATAGCAAATCTGTTTTATGTTATATTCAAATAAATCTTTTCTTTTGCAAATCCACGTAAAACTTATTGCGTTCAATCCACAAATGGTAGCAGAGGTCCGTGGTTGCTGAGAAAAAGATCAGAGAAAATTCGGGAACATGCTAGCGAGTGCTACGGCAGCCATGACAGACCCGTGGAAAATTACCACTGTCGAACTACTCGACGATCATAACTATTTCCTGTGGAGAGAAAAGGTGGAAGGCATTCTACGCTCTAGGAAACTGTGGAAAAAAGTGATTGGTAAAAAATTAAAAGAAAAACCACTGGTGGGTGATGCTGAGTACGATAAAAAAATGAAAGAGTGGGACGAGTGGGACGATGATAATTACGCGGCGCGCACGGTGATGATCAATACGATGAGCAGAGCACACGTATTAAAATATAGTGGAGAGAAAAGCGCAGATAGACTATGGGCAAGAATAAAATCAGATATGGCCGCCGAAAGCGAAGAATTGAAGACAAAGTCACTCAACGAACTAACGAATCTAAAGATGAAAAAATTAGAAACCGTTGATATGTACATGAACCGAGCAGAGGCGTTGGTAAACCAGTGTAAAGAGCTAGGAAAGAACATTGAAGATTATGAAATGAAAATGTATATTTTCAGAGGACTTCGATCCGAATATGATCAAAATGTTCGGGTCCTAGAAATACAAAAGAACCTATCGATCAATGATATAAGATTCGCCTTGAAAAAGGAAGATAAAAGAAGAGAAACGAGAAAAATAGATGAAAGACCATTTAATAGTAGTGAGACAGTTCAGAATGTGCGAGAAGGAACAAAAGTTGAAATCCGCTGCTACAAGTGCGGGATGAGAGGCCACATGGCAAAAGAATGCTACAAGAGTCAACGCTGTTTCAACTGCTAGGGATACAACCATATTGCTGCTGATTGCCCGGAACAGAGAAGAAACATCTCGTCAACAAGCAGAGGACAAAAAGGACGTTTCAGAAGGGGAACTCCAGGCAGATGGACGAAACAACAAAACAAGCGAGAAGACAGTTCAAGGAGAGCGATAGACGAAGCAGCCATGAACGTTAAAGAAATTTCGTCAACAAATAGATTATGTGATGTATATGAGAGGAATGCGACAGAAACGTGTGAGTATGAGAATGATAAATATCAATTATGGTTATTAGACTCTGGTTCAACGAGTCACGTGACTCAGAACGAATTTTTATGTGAGAATATGATAGATGAAAAAAGACAAATCAGTCTCGCAGATAAAAATGGTAAATTATTGTATTCCAAGGGTATTAGCGATGTATGTGTGAATCAAGCGGGCGGTGAAAAAAGAATAAGATTTAGAAATGTATTATGCGTGTCAGATTGTAACTAGTGTAACATTTAATAAATTTGGAGCGATAGTATTTAAGGAACCCGGAGAGGTGGTAATGTCTGCTGTCAGAATCGAGAACGCGTATTATGTAAGAACTTTTTTAGCAAATGAAAAAGCTGCAACGACATCGACGCAAGAGGATACTTGGTACAAAAGAATGGGCCATGCAAACAATGAAGTCATCGAACAGATGAAGAGAGAGAAGCTAGTCACAGGAATAAGCGAAGAGAAGAAGACGAGATGCGAACCGTGCATAGAAGGGAAGGCATGCAAGAAAACTCATAGAAGACTAGAAAAAGTAAGGACAAAGCGAATTATGGAACTTTGGCACACGGATTTGAGAGGTCCGATAAAACCATCAACGTGTGGTAAGAAAAATTATATCTTGACCGTTATAGACGATTATTCTAGAATGATTTTTGTTAGATTGCTGAAGGAAAAATGTGTGAAACAGCAGAAGAAATGAAGAGACTTATCACTACTATGGAAAACCAAACTGAAATGAAACTCAAGAGAATTAGGTCTGACAACGGTGGGGAGTTTATAGGAAAAGATTTAAATATAGATGGCTGACGAAAAAAGGCATTATACATGAACTGAGTCTCCCCCGAACACCACAATGCAATGGTGTCGCTGAGAGATGTAACAGAACGATTATCGAAACGGTGAGAACAATGCTGGCAGATGCGAAGTTAGAATTACAATTCTGGGGAGAAGCGACAAGCGCTGCGGCATACATACGGAACAGAATCAAATCAGAAGTACATGGAAAAACTCCGTATGAGAAATGGTATCGAAGAGTGCCAAATATAAAACACATGAAAAGGTTCGGATGTCTGGCATATGAACTAAAAAAGGGAGAAACAAAGAAAAAATTTGAGTCGAAAGTAACAAGAGGTATATTTGTGGGATATAACGAAAATAAAACTTACCATGTGTACATACCTGAAAAAGATAGGATAATATGTGAGTGCGATGTAAGATTCATTGAAGAAAAGAATGGATCAGATTTGATAAACTATAAACGAAAGGATGGAATTGAGATAAACCGTGAGATCAAATTGGCTGTAATGGGACTGAATACAGAAGAGGAAAATGAGCAGGAAGTTATCGATGAAGAATCACGGTACATGAAAGAGAATGAGACAATAGAAAGTGAGGAACACGTAAATGATGAGGAAGAAGAAAGCGAATATGAGGATGCAAGACTGGAGGAAGTGAGACAAGAGAGAGAAAGAGAGTACGAAGAAAGAAATGTGAGGAAATCAGCGAGAATCGAAGCAAAAAGAGCAATGAAATGCTTTGATGAGAACATGCCGAGCACGGTAAATGAAGCAAGACAATCGTCTGAGTGGGAGCATTGGAAAAATGCGATGAACGACGAAATAGCATCACTGAATAAACACAAATGTGTGGGAAATAGTCAATCGACCAAGGGATAAAAGAGTAATAAAGAGTAAATGGATCTTTAACGTGAAGAGAGATCCGGTTACGAAGAAAAGGGGATACAAGGCGCGACTGGTGGCAATGGGTTGTACGCAAAGACCAGGTTTTGACTACGGTGAAACGTTTTCACCAACTATTCGATTGAAAACAACGAGGTTACTTTTTAGTGTGTGCGCGGAAATGAAGAGAAAGCTAAAAATATACGATGTAAAGACGGCTTTCTTACATGGATCACTTGATGAAGAGATTTACATGGAGATACCAGAAGAAAAATCTTTTTGAAAAATCCGAGGTAAGAGTATGTAAATTGAAAAGAAGTATTTATGGTTTGAAGCAAGCAAGTCGCTGTTGGAACGAGTACTTGACAAACACACTTTTAAAAATCGGTTTCAAGCAAAGCACGTTTGACCCGTGTCTATTTTTTGTTAGAAAAAGAAAGCAATTTCTGTATTGCGGGATTCATGTAGATGATATGACTGTGGTGAGCAGTTCGAACTCGTTCGAAGAACATTATATGAGAGAAGTGATGAGATATGTGGAATTAAAGGTTCTTGATGAAGCTAAACAGATTCTAGGGATGGAAATTGACCAGAGAGAAGGAAAGTTGTTTATAAGCCAAAATGGGTATATTGAAGACTTGTTAAAAATGCATGGAATGATCGATTGCAATAAAGTGAGCACCCCGATGGACGTGAATCAGAAGTTTGATGAAGATGAGGGGAGTGATTCATGCAATCAAAAGAGTTATCAAGAATTACTTGGAAAATTAATGTATCTGAGTGTTGGAACGAGGCCTGATATCTCGTATAGTGTTAGTTGCCTGTCACAATTTAGTCAGAATCCGAAAAATATGCATTATAGTGCACTGAAGCGCATTCTGCGGTATCTGAAGGGAACGATAAACTACAAATTGGAGTTTGGAAGAAAGAGTGGAGTAAAGGGCATAAAATGATAGACGGACGCCTCGTGGGACAGCACAAGGGATGCGAAAGCGTTCAGTGGATTGCTTTTGTATAGGAACGATGATTTAATTAATTGGAGAAGCAAAAAACAAGGGACAGTTGCTCTGTCAACGACTGAAAGCGAGTTGGATTCGAGTTGAATGAAGTGTTAAGAGAAATCGGGATGTGCGATGAAGTATGTAAAGAGTTAAAGTGTGATTATTTGAATTCGGTGAAATTAGGGAATGGAGGTAGTTATAAGGCTAGAACGAAATTAATGAATAGAAAATGTCATTTTGTAAAAGAATATATGAGAGACTTTTTGATTATAGAGTGATGCATGTTCCGAAAGAACGAATGTGGGCCGATTGCTTGACTAAAGCGTTGAGTGGACCCACATTGACTGATATTGTAAAACATTTCTTGTATGTTGAAGAGTGAATAAAACCTAGGGGGGAGATTGTGGATATGGTTTTATGAAAATGAGTGTAATGAGAATGAGACATGAGAATAAGTGTGATAGACTATCTATGTTGTGTGATTGTCGATGACTGAGTGTATGGTGAGAGAATGACGAATGATCGGGGAAGAAGTCTGTAGACAACGTGAGTGAGAGAGATAGCGAGTGAGAGAACAGTATACGCGAGAGCACGTGTTGCGAGATATAAATTCATTAATTATCATAGTGATTCTATAGCAAATCTGTTTTATGTTATATTCAAATAAATCTTTTCTTTTGCAAATCCACGTAAAACTTATTGTGTTCAATCCACACTTTTCTGCCGCACCAGTAACATTTCGTCGCGGATGTTGGAGATGGTTTTGAACCACTGGACTGTCTTAAAACTTTGTTTGTTTCCAAAATTTTTGCTTTTTACAGAATTGTTTTGATTGAATTTCGCATTTCCTGTTGTTATATTTATTTTTCACCGTCTGCGCCTGCAGTATCTTTGTACTTGTAACACGGTTTTCGCTTGCCAGCTTGACTTCATGATCTAAAAGTCTCGTTTTTACGAAAGCTACGCTTCAACTATTTTCTGCTAGGGTTTCAATTGCAATTATGACTCTCGATCGTACGATGATGGAAGTGTCAAACGTATTGTAAATGCGATATTGTATCTACTTCTTCTACTTTGGTACCCTGCTGATTTTAATCCTAGCAATTTCTTTCGCAGGGCCAGTTGAGTTGCAAGACATTTACGCTCGTACAGACTGTCCAGATGTTTAACGATTTCTTTTGTGTGTTTTCTCCAGCGTCGAAAAGGTTAATAGAGAATCTGCTAAATATTCCACTATTACACCTTCAGCAGTACGCTCTGCCTTCTCCCAGTCCTCCGTTTTATTTAATGGAGTTTCTTCGTCAACTACGTAAATTATATTAAGTTCTGTTAGTACAGCCCGTATCCGAGAAACTTCCATACACTGTATCTCTCACCATCGAACACTTTAATATTTCGCTTCATGCCCGTGTTTGCCATTGTTCTTGAGTCACTCATATTTTAATGTATATTCACGGAAAACTATCGGCACCGTTACAGTGAATTTTCCCTAGATTTGTGCGTCTGTGGCACGTGGCACCACATGCATTAGTATTGCTACAAAGAGCGAGTTTAAAGCTCCCATGCACAACTAGAAGTCTGTTATACCTTAATTAAAAGTGACTGTATTGGTTTGAGTAAGACTTTTCAATCGGGCTGCCGCAAGGCGGCCGCAAACGCTTGCACGAAATACATAATTATAACAGATATTTTTGTATTTGTACACGGGACATTTAAGTTCACTCAATACTCGGGTCTAAACAGAAGATAAATGGCCACCAATTTTCACGCATGCGATCCCAGACGAACCAGTAGGTACATGTAGGCAGAATTTACTGTAGCGGTACCGATAGTTTTTCGCGAATATCGCGAAAACTAAGCTAATATGCAAAGGAAAAATACAGTTGGTGCAGAAGGTCTTGCAAAAGTATGTCGTTTATATTTGAAAAGAAAAGCGCAACATGATTTATTACTTTTAGCAATTAGAAGTAAAAAATTATCTGAAATCACAATATTTAAATCGCAAAGAAGATCCGTTATAATTTTGGCATGAAAATTCAATAAAGTACCCCATTTTATGAAAAATTGTATGTGAATGTCTTCGTATAATGGCCACTTCCGTACCTTCGGAAAGAGTATATTCAAAAGTAGGAAATATCGTGGATAGAAAAAGAAATAGGCTAAAACCAAGTGTATTGTAAATGAAATATTATTCTTCCGTAGTTAGGAATTTAATAAATAAAGTGCTCAAAACCTACCATGCAATTCTGATTTCCAAGATTCAGCTACTACTTGTGAAAGATTCGATTCCATTCAACATTGAAGTACTTATAAGTACCTTTGTGCTAGCTTGTATATGTATATGTAAAATGAATACTTTTCAAATATAATCATTGAGAAATTATTGCTTTTGAATATTTTCTTGACCGGCTCATGTAAGTACTAACCGAAACAAATAGTTTTCGTGAATAGTTTCTTTATCAGAAACGTTTGTAGAATCCAATACAATATTGTAAATTCCTGCTAGCTACAGGATGTGACACATATGTAATTACGAAAATGGTGCGTATAAAGTATCGGCTTCAGCTCTTTTTCAAACATTAATAAGCACTTACAACTACTACAAAGTACAAAAAACATTTTTGTTTCTTTTATTTACATGAATACATGGAGGAAACTCCGCTCTGTCCTTTAACTGAAATCCGAACTTTCTCGCACGTTTAGTTTTTACGTATTACCTCAATTTTTGCCAAAATCATGCATTTCTATAAAAATCGATATTTTTCGAAAACTGTGCTGGTGCCGCGGGCGCCGTTAAGATTTGATTCCACAAATAAAGTATGAGCGCAACGCAAAGAGACTTCCGGTTAGTCCATATATTATTTAATGTCAAACACCTTTTTTCAAAATTATTTTCGCCAGTTAACCGTTTAAACTATGTGTAATAACTAGACTGCAGATTTTTATGCAAAATGAAAACTGTTTGAATTGATTGCAAGACAGAAGAGTCAAATAAAAAATTTCTTTCGTCTTTTAATTATCTTACTAAACTGAAACTAATACACTCGTGTCCTTAAATTTTTCTAATGTGACCACTGCTTTAATTTGTGCGTATCCAATTTTATCATACATGCATAAAATCCACAGTCTAAATAGTAATAACCCCTAAGTATTCAATTGTAAGCGGAATAATTGCATAAATATCACACTGAAAACTGATGAATTCCCAGGACATCTCCGTAAAAAAATTTCTTTTTTGAAATCGGACTTTGGCACATTATGCACTCAATATTAGGCAATAAAAAAATAATTTCTTTTTTATAAAAATCGAAAATTTAGAAAATGGATTTTTTGCTGGTTCGGCACCGCTGTCAGTAGAATTGCTGTGTATCGTCGCTGTCTTCTAACGTGATAGGCACTCGGAAAAAATGTAAAAGGAATTCGCAAAAAAACTGTCTGATTGGTCAGGCGCAACAGGCGAGTTAGACGCATCATGCTAATCACTGATTGTGAGAAGATTACCACTATTACACCAGGTGTATCGCATCGCGTGACGGTGAGCTTCTTCGCTCGCCTTGCTTCCTGTGTCGTACCAGGCCCCACGTAATGAGACAGCGACAGTTAGGGATGACAAAAAATTTAAAAATTTCTATATGTATTGTTGAGAATACGCGTAAATTTAAAATAGCGCGGGAGTCAAGGATGAATACAGCGCTGTGCGAGTGCGCGGACGAGTGTGCAACTGAGCGCGAGGATTGTTCGTTGAGTCGTAGTAGAAAGAACACGTGTTCGAATAAGCAGTATGCATTATAAATATAAAGTATTACATTAGGTGTAATAAATAAAGTATAAATAACATCGCAGGGTACTTATGCGATGTTTACGTGATAGTGTTTACTAATATGAGTGACCCAGTGGCTTAACGCAACTAATGTAAGTGTTCAAAGTGATATCCATTTGCATTAATGTTATTCACTCGATATTAAGTGAAGAAAATTTTCAAGTAATAAAGTGAAATTACTCGTTGGCTATTAGGTTTAGGACTGATAACGGTCAATACTTTTTTACTTACAATTCAACTCTATCATATTTTGGTATAAAAAATATAGTATTCTATTTAAAAAAACTGAGTTGACCTTCATATCTCCTTGACGCCTCCACCTATAAAGAAAATTAACACACTACATAGTGTACCCTTTTAAACCATATAATTTGTATATAAAATTCTTTCGTGCAATTCGCATATTTTGGTAGTTATAACGGTGCACACGTTGGGTGGACCACCCTGTATAATAGAAAGCAGTATCCTAATGCCAAAAAAGAGAATTTGTCACGGGATTTATAAAGGACTTTTTCTCTTGGTCAATATGTACCTCTTGGAGTGCCAATTTAACATTGTTATGTATTATGTAGTCTAAGTAAAATGTGAATTATCAATTGTTAATATAGAATTTTCATTACTTTTAACTGTATTCATTATAAGTGTACATGAACAAGGATATAATTGTAAATATTTTCGTTTTTACTGTGTAGGATATTGTAAGTCAAGAAGTTGGTTTTTGAAAGATCACAATATAATAGTATTTTTTGTTTTTATATTTTTATAGAGTGTAAAAGGACAAATCCAACGATATATGGAAATGTATAGTTACGATGTACTATGATGAAGAAAAACAATTTTCCAAAATAACATATTTTCAAATTTGTTGCGCGCCGGTTTCTCTTGGTCCAATCGGTCCCAAATTTTTAACAGGTCATTTTCTCACTTATTGTCACAAGTTTGGGGGTGGCCCGAAAAAAAATTAAAAAAAAAAAAATTTCATCATGTGTAGCTAAAGTCCACCTTATTACACATGTATTCGCATAGTATTGCAATTATCTGTGTTGAATTGTCTTTTTCTCTCCTTTCTCATCGTATCATTTCTCATTGTAACTTTTTCGTTCGTTGTACACTATTTATTTAGTTTATTATCAACGGAACCATTAATTTTTTTATTTTCTTACTTGTTACGTGTGCAGACGTTTCCGTTTGTCACTCTTGACCCTTCCGGAGATATGTGCCGGAACAGAGGTCCTATCAATCCTATCATCCTTCAAGAATCCAAATCTATTCAGAAGTATTACGTGGCCCCCACTATCGTTTATGCCGATTTTGGTCCTATACATATGTATAAGGGACATGGATCCTTCTATTAATCGTAAAAGGGGTGTTTCATGTGAACTTAACGCAGTACAAATCGTATCACGTCGCGAGTCAGTTCGAGCAAGATCGGGTAATCAAAGTCCTTTTCGAGCAGTTTTACCAGAAACAGTGCCTATAATATCAGTGATCGCCCCCGCATTTCTCGGTGCGTTAAAACTGAGAGTATTAGATAGACATACCGCGACAAACTACACAAACCAATGGTATTATATTTCACGGAGTTTAATCCAGAATACATCATTCTATGATGATACATTAGGGTCTATCTTTATTATTCAGATCCTCTTCGAAGTTCCAGTAGTTGGTATTCTACGACGATACACCTTTGCCGCTCGAGGTGTGTCTAGTTAATTTCTATAAGTTACGAGACAACGAAACCACGATCCCATTCCATAGTGGCGACCCGTTGGTGAAACAGACATTGGCAAGTCCACTACTCCTTTTCCATATGCGGGAACCCGTTGGTGAAACAGACACCGGCTAGTCCACGGGCTTTACCTATGCATACATATACATGTGTATGTAGTGGCGACCCGGTGGTGAAACATACATCGGCCAGTCCACATACCCGAATACAGGGGCGACCCGGTGCGGTGCGGTGCGGTGCGGTGCGGTGCGGTGGTGAGATAGACACCGGCTAGTCCACGAGTTCCTACCTAGTGGCGACCCGGTGATGAGACAGGCACCGGCTAGTCCGCAATAAAATCCCAAAAATCAAAACAATCCTCGGTTCACGCAAAATCTGCCTAACCTTCAGCTCGTAACATACTCAATGAATTTTCACCACAGCCTCCGATTATATGGTCTTACGTATGTACTTGTAATCCAGGGCTGCCGTTTAATGGCTTGCGACGGCCGATTTTCGAAGGCTACGCCCCTCGACCCGGCCGCGCGTCTCGCCCCCCCGTGACGGTCCTAGTACTCGGAGCCGCTCAGGCGCGTACCATAGCGTAGGCGCTATTCGTGGCGCTTCAGACCTACACGCGTGTCAATATATTTCCACATTACCATCGAGGTACTATTGCCAATGCGTTTTTTTTGTTAGTGGTGTCCCCTGTAGGCCTATTCCATTATATCGCACAATAATTTCAGACAACAGCTGTAGAAAATTAATTAAAAAAATTAATTAGTCACATCTAAACTTCCAGTAGATTTGACCAATTTGCCAAGCACGTCTAAACATGCGCGAAAATCATGCTATTCCAGATGGTATTAAAATTTGAACAATAAAATTAATAATTATTTTTTAAATTTATTTTACGAATTTATTTTTCTAATTAATTTTCTACAGCTGTTGTCCGAAATTATTGTGCGATATATTGGAATAGGCCTACAGGGGACACCACTAACAAAAAAAACGCATTGGCAATAGTACTTCGATGGTAATGTGGAAATATATTGACACGCGTGTAGGTCTGAAGCGCCACGAATAGCGCCTACGCTATGGTACGCGCCTGAGCGGCTCCGAGTACTAGGACCATCACGGGGGGGGGGGGGGGGGGGCGAGACGCGCGGCCGGGTCGAGTGGCGGAGCCTTCGAAAATCGGCCGTCGCGAGCCATTAAACGGCAGCCCTGTTGTAATCGGTCAATCCTATTTACGGCGTCGCACAGTGTGGACAAATGTGGCATATCTCACTACACGTGTATATCACGATGTACGATAAATTCCTTTGGTAAAACGTTTTATTAAGTGGTAATTGATATTATTAATCATATAACAATAATTTTTATGCATAAATATTGTTAATTTTTTTTTCAATTTATTAATTTTATTGTTAAATTTTTTTTTGTGAATAATTACTATTGCATTTACATTAGTAACCCAATTTAGGTTTTTATAAAAAATTTTGCCATGTGCCGCACTCTCCAGAGTGCCAAAAATCAAATAATATTACATTAATTGTAGATCAGTGTTGCAATAATAATTCTGTATAATGGAAAGTGCTCACCAAGGCAAATGCATTCTTTTTACATTTAAATTTTCAACGGTGGTTTTATTTATTACATGCATATAAAACTTCAAATTAACATATCTCGAGAAGGGCAAAAAATATCCTGAGATTTTGACATAGTCGGATATATTACTTGTTATAGTTTAAGAATTTCATAGTTTTGTCGGCAACTAACTGCTACTCTTAATTTTATAAACTTTTTATAAGTGCCCGTACCTTGCCTTTACGATGTATTGTCGAAAATTCGTTAATTTCTTACTAAATTTATTAGTTGTATTGTTAAATTTCATTTTCTACGAATAATTACGAATACCAAACTGCGAATAAATACCAAAATTTTACCATTTGTCCGCCACAGTGACAGTGTGGAATTTACTGGAAAAATTCAATATTCGGATTCAATATTAGGATGGAAATTGTTATTAATAATCAAATAATAATCATTTTTATGCATAATACAATAAATTTTTTAAAAATAAAAATTGTTAATTTCTTAATAATTTTATTAATTATATTGGTAAATATCATTTTCTGTAAAAAATTACCTATATATAACCAAATTTAGAGAAGTGCCGAATATTAGGCCATTTGTCCGCACTGTGCGTCGTCGCGTCGTGTTCTAATTGACTTATTGTTTTCTACTTTGTTTGTAACGATCAGACGAGACATTCTTTGTTTTACCTTTATCGACATTCCAATGTAGACAAGGGGAACTTCACAGTAGAATCTGATGTATGTAATAGAAATGGTAACGACCAATTATATTTACAATTACAGATTAAAGAAACTGATCGAAGTGGCCACCGAAGTGCCTCAATAGTCAAACACACGGTACTGCAAGTCGCGACGCGTCGTAGCATTGATGCGAATTCCGTACACTTTTCCGCTGAAAAACACCAGGTATTTTTCGAATAATCTCAAATCCATTTTTCCGGGTATTCATTATTGTAGACCGTGTACATTATTTATTTGCAGTTCAGTTGCATACACGATAGTTTTTTGTACGTACTAAGCAGTGCAGTAGCGAGTGTTGTAAGTTGAGACATAAGGCGGACACATCAAATATCTTGTTCGAACATTTTTCCGGAGTTTTCTATAACAAAGCAAACCAATTTGTGAGGTATATCAGACATCGGACATCGGATATAGTATAGTATATGTCTATATGACATTTTTTGCTTGTTTTAGTCTGCACGTGTGCAGAGATACTCCCTGCAGTATTGACGTATATTTATGAAACACTTTATACCTATACGAGAAAAAAATCAGATATGTATATGTATAAAAAGGGAACACTCATGAAAATATTATACGTGTATGCGCATAAGTACAACCATATAACTAGTAAAAATACATTATACTTTTCAAATATTTGAATATACATTGTACCGTTGATTTTCGTGCCAACATGGGAATACAGCAATTCTGCGAATTTAACCAACATATTATTCAAATGAAGGTCTCATAATCGATAATCTATCGAACATTATTGAAATTGAAGTTGAAAATCCAAGATTAACATTCGTGTAAATTCCGAACCAAATTTCGAAATATTTTATACAGATAGCCTTTAAAGCAATGTGTTTTATGATAAAATTAATCAGAAATACATGGGTAAAAAGGAATTTTTTCGTTCCATCCGATACAAAAAATATTATCACCGAGACCCTTATACATATTTACTCCTCGCATTGAGATATCTCCTCGCATCGATTGTCTCAAGTATAACATTTTACTTACTCGAATTTTAAAGCATCTATGAATCCATGCAGAGTACTACATATGTACATATGTATATTAATTACTCATTTCGAATTTTAAAGATTGAAAATATATCAACAACGGTAGGTAGGTATATGTATCCGTAGTTAGACAAGCGTGGTGTAACATGTAACTCCAGGATATAACTAGTTTTATATCGATACTGGATACAATCATCTATTCTCAACCAATTCTGACTTTCCGGGGTGAGCATTCTAATATTTCTCCACGATTGTTATCTATGCGTGTATGCATGTACTTATACATATGTATGTATGCATGTGTGTGGGCACAGAAACGTAGCGAATTTTAACTAACTTCTTCGATTGTAGACATTAACTTCTGCAGGATTAATGTATATAATACTTCTGTATAAGAAACCATCTTCTGTCTGCTCAAGTTTTTACACGGCCATTGTCAATGAGTCAGAGTGTCAGTGAGTTAGTTTGTTTGCTCGAATTTACTCGAAGTCAGAATCGACCCCATTGCCTCTGCACTCCAACCCCGTATATGTATCTAATTCAAACTTAATTCAAATGAAACCAAAACCAATACAGCCCTCATTTAAAATGTTGAAAGTACCAAATGTAGTATTTCATATACACTCACTGACAAAAATTAAGAAACATAACGATCGTTTGAAAATTACTGTATATTTCTTCTCTTCCGATATACATTGGAATAAAAAAAAGCATGAAGCGATAACATTGTATATGTAAACATACCATAAATTTTTGTTCGGTTATATCGTACAATTAAAATACAACAATTAAAATACATTTAGAAAACAAAAGAAAAGCTGTGTGACAAAAATTAAGAAACATACTTTGAATGTTTCAATTCTTTGAATTTTATAATCATTTTTAACAAAAACAGCTGGCTGTAAATATCTCTAATTGTTGTAATAATCTAGTATGTTGTTGGATAACCGTTGGATTTGCTGACTGCGTGACACTGTGTGGCATTGATTCGTTAATCGAACAAAAAATTCAATCGGTATTTTGCTCCGTATATGTTTATAAGTTTTTCCCAATTAACATCCAACGTAATCCCATAAGTGTTTTATTGGATTCAAGTCGGAAGACTGACTTGGCCATGCGAGTACATTAATATTTTGTTCCATGAGAAATGTTTTAATTAATTTAGAAGAATGTTTAGGGTCATTATCATGTTGAGATGACCATTCCGTTGACATTTTCTTATCGACAAATGGCAGCATACAAGTTTTTAAAATATCCCGATACACAAATCTATTCATAGTTTTTTTTTATTTGTATTAGCGGACCAGGACCGTTACGCGAGAGACAACCCCAGACCACCGCATAACCACCACCAAACTTTACTGTTGGGGTTCTAGATACACACTCGATATCGAAACGCTGTCCAATAGGACGTTAAAAAATCGGACTGTCAATAAACGGGGAAAATGGGCCAAAAACTGGTTTTTCGATTTTCCTCAATAACTACCCTTACAGATGAGATATGGGGCTGTAACTTAGCAGATTGGGGTCTTTTTGGGTAGGCTATCGAATGGCCAAAGCTCGATTAAAAACTCGTCTGGGGCGAATTTCACCATCAAACCCGGGTATAGGCTTTCAAAAAAGTAACTCGTAGTACACGTGCTGTTGAATAAAAGGGAACAGATCGTTTTTCTTCAAGTTTATCACGTAGATTCGCAGCAATAAGAAAGTTGTAATTTGCAACAAACGAAAAATTGTTGTCCAGTACCGACCAACTATTTAACGCGTTGACAAACTGTACTGTGTGCGGACTATCCATAGTCCACAGACGTATGCGACCTGTCCAAGCCTGCGGAAAACGTGTGCAAAGGCCGATTCACACGGGGAGTCCGCGGACAGTTTGTCCTCGGCTATTTCCCATAAATTTCGTGCGGGTTGACAAGTACCGCTATGCCCCTCCTAAGCGTGGCAGAAAAAAAAGGTCACCAAGTGGCAGGAACTGTTTCGTATTTCCTCGGTAGTTTACCTAAAGGAGTTGTGGAGCCCAGAGAGACCTTTTTTTTTGCCACGCTTAGTAGGGGCACAGCGGTACTTGTCAACCCGCAATGGGAAATATCCGCAGAAAGTCTGTCTGCGGACTCCCCGTGTGAATCGGCCCTTAAGGTCGAATTAGGGACTGCGCACACTTGGTAGCCACACCGGCACGCCTCTGTATCGACTCGACAGAAGGGACATTCTCGGCGAGAATGTTTTGCCGGTGCTATATGTGCTGTTCGTACAGTGTTCGAGAGATGATCGTAACGAGTCGTAGCCTCGCATAAAAAAGTTGAATAGGTTCGTCAATTTCGTATATTCGTCAAAAAATGACAATATTAATTATACTAATTTTTAAGTTTTAAATATTTATAAAAAAAATTATATTTACATAACTTGAAGAGACTGCCAATTTTTCGATAGGTGTTATAAAAAGACCATAAATAAGTTTTTATAAAAATTGAATAAAACCAATCATTTATCAAATGTTCATATTTCATGCTAAAGAAGGCAGTAATCGTTGAATTTCACAGAAGTTATTCGGAAAATCTAGTTTTTCTAAAATATTAATTTGTATTTGTTCTGGTTATTGAGAGAACAAGATGAGATTGGAAGTCTGCAAACTAATAATACCAGCAATAACACAAATTAATGATACGCAATCTGTCAAACACGTGTATTATCGCGACGAACGTTCAGACAGAAGTGTAAAACAAAATATAATAATTATTAACTCCGATGAAGAAAACGGAGGCGTCATGCGCGAATGTTAAAGACAATCATTCCCCGGAACAAAGGGCGCTGATTGCCAATTCGACGAATTCCATCAGTTGCAGATAATCACTATCGATGATAGACATTATTTTTGCTGCCAAATAACCATTATAAATGCCAACAATTCTTCTCGGTCACAAGGAATCGTTATCGACGATGGAAATAATTTTTAGCTGCCAGTGACCATTATCAAGGGCAGAAATTTTTTTTGTCTACTAATGACCATTATCGATTAATGCGCGAGTCAGAATAGATCGAAATAGAAATTAGATTTGTGGATATATCCGCAATAGCGCGTTAATGTGGAAAACAAAAGAAACGACACGGATGCTTCGAAAATTTTCTTTTCGTCCCTTTCGTAAAATAATAAACGATTGTAAGAAGCGTTAAAGCTCGCCGCTCGAAACTAACTGTGCCTAAACCCCGGTAATCCGCAATAATCAAATTACGACAGCGTGCCAATTATCGACATAGGACTCCGAAGAAGTCAACGAAGTCACCCCATCATAAAGCAATAAAAACTCGACCGGACGTCTCAACCAGCAGTCCGGAATGATTTTACACCCCCTTATTACCCAAAATTATTCATCCTTTTTGCTTCCATGGTAGCATATACCTACAAAATAATCTAATAGAACTAATTACCACGTTTTTATTAGCTCGGTTTCTTGTCTGTCTGTACGTCTGTCTGTCTGCCTGTCTGTCTGTCTGTCTGTCTGTCTGTCTGTCTGTCTGTCTGTCTCTCTGTCTCTCTGTCTGTCTGTCTGTCTGTCTGTTCGGTACAAATCTTGCAATTGATTTTAAACTAACTTCCCGATGAGCTAGAGACTTGAAATTTTAAACATAGCTCAGAACTGGATGACAATGCAATATTTAAAAAAAATTTTTTTAAAAAGTCTATGCGTTTAGGATACCCGTTATACCCCATCGCACTACCTGTACGTCCCCACTCTACTACGTGTTCCCACTCTGACTCATCCCCACTCCACTGACCCGTTTCGCACCGAAGGAGCTCAGTGTGCGTCAGTGTGCGTCAGTGTGCGTTCGAGCTCCGTGCGGTGTTTACAAAGTCACTACTTACGTATTATTTGTTTACCAAGCGAAAGAACAGTTACACCGAGATTCTCCGTCGAACCTTTATTAAATAATATTGGTATACACCAATATGGCGGCGCCCATACCTGTCACTTTCTGAGGTGAAACAATGAAAATTACTATAAAATTACTCAACTTTACATGCTCATAACTTTTTAACGAGTGGTTTCCGTGGTCTGGGACTTCGATATAGGAGTTTCCTCGCCGAAATGAACAAGTAAGACATATAATAATTGAAAATTTCTTGGTTCCGAAGAGAAAGTTTACCCTTTTAATCGATAGAAAAATTTCACACACACAAGACTAAAAAGCTGAAAATAATTATTTAAATAAAAATAAATTTTTTTAAAAATACCACGTTTTTAAAACGGACTAAAAAGTATAAAATAATTTAAATAAAAATATGTTTAAAAAACGGACTAAAAAGTATAAAATAATTTTTCCTAGCCACGTACAGGTTCCTAACCCCATACAGATAGTCCTGAAAATTTGTGATTGTGAATTTTTAATAGCTATGAAAATACTTGTAAGATTTAAAACGAAAAACGTGGGGCGCATGCAAGACATAGATAATTGATACATGAATTCTTCACCTAAGTCGCTAACAATTTTATTGCGTTACAAATGACATGAACTGTTGTGTGTGTTTTCTCAACGGCAGCTACTCTCTACACCCCTTACTATTATCTTGCGCCCCACGTTTTTCGTTTTAAATCTTACAAGTATTTTCATAGCTATTAAAAATTCACAATCACAAATTTTCAGGACTATCTGTACGGGGTTAGGAACCTGTACGTGGCTAGGAAAAATTATTTTATACTTTTTAGTCCGTTTTTTAAACATATTTTTATTTAAATTATTTTATACTTTTTAGTCCGTTTTAAATTATATTTCAGCTTATACAGAAGGATGGTCCACCAGATGTTACCACCTCGATTTTCGTCATTATTATTATTTGTAGCGAAGGTATGCATCTCTCAAAACCATTCAACCTTATACATATAAACATTCTTCGAAACGAATAATAACGATGACGAAAACCGAGGTGGTATTGTCTGGTAAACCACCCTGCATTTACAGTCCGTCGCACGCTCAGCACTTTTCAGAGCAGATCTGGGAAAAATTTCGAGAAAAAACATTTAAAATACTATATTTAATAGTATACTTTAATGTGGTTCAAATAAAATACTACTTTAAGTAGAATGAAAAATTTCAGCAAATAAAATATTATTAAAATAAAATTTTTAAAAATTCAATTTGTAACATGTTTTTTAAACAAATTTTTAATTTTTAATCAGTTTAGACGAAAAGATTCGCCATTCAAAGGCGCACAAATTGGATTTTGAAATTTTCGTCTAGGCCTAATACTTTCTGAGATATTCAGTAAAATGGATTTTTCCACCCAACTTTGAGGCCTACTTCCATCCACATAATATGAATGTCGACAACTATAAAAAAATACGCGTGAAATATTTTTTTGAGTTCTATATCTTACCAAAATTTCATTAAAATTGGCGAGTTACGATTATTATTACTAACCTCCCTTTTAAGATCGTTCGCCTATCCCCATCACCGGGACACATACCCCGCGGGGGGCCAAGAAGCTCGAGCCTCGAGCTGCCGTGGTCGCCGAGTAGTGCAATAAACACGGCCGGGTTGTGGGTATATCGGTGTGAACCACTACTAATCCAATTACAAAACTTCTTTATTTTTCATTATTTTTTAATGAGACTTTCGCCAAGTTATGTGTGGAATTTTTCCGATTAAAATGACACTAAACACGGTATAATTGCAACTATATTTGGTGGTTTAATTGACGGTATATTGTGCGCTGCGCGGTGCTGAGGCGATGCTGGTGTGTCCTAGTGTGCGGCAAACAGCACCAGCACAAGGCCGACACACAGTGGGCTGGATCGAAGATTTTAGTGACATTTTACCAAGAAATGAACTTTCTCATATCAATTGGTATTGTTTTTCGAATATACACTGACCTCAAAAATGGAAGAATTAATCAAATTAAATGAAAGTTGTGGTTGTACCGAGCTTTTAAAGTTGAACATTTTAGAATCTACGATTGACACCCGAAAAATGTCCTATCTTTTTAGCGATATTTTGACGATCCTGTGCAAGATTTCAGTCCCGTTCTTTTTCTACAGTAAACAGCATTATTTTCTGTTAAGAAACTATAATTGCAGTTACAATTATTATATGCAATGTATTAAAAATTTAATGTTAAATGTAGGACAGAAAAATGTCAAAAATTTTACAATTGACAAGCAACATCTTTTTGTACCCGTTAGAACCCGCGTGCGGACAAATCACAATGTGTTCAGAACACTTTCCTTTACATAATGTGTAAAAATCGCGTCCACCTTCGTCCACCTTTCTGAGTTATTACCGTTTAAAGTTACTAATGTCACGTTATTTCGCATGGGTTCGATTGCCACTATCGGTACTCTGTGGGATATTAAGACATTTTTTTTTAAGAAACTCTTTATATTACAGATACTCATATACCTAAAAATTGTTAAGGTTAATTTAAAAATGATGCGTTCAAATAAAAAATTAACTTCATTTAGGCAATTGACTTCTATAACTTTTGAACCATACGAGATATCGGGATGAAATTTGCACTAAAATAAATAAATAAATAAATCCACTGATAATTATCGTAAGAAATATATATTTTTTGTAATAATTTTTTTATTATTTGTGTAAAATTTATTGTCTTAAAATAATATTTAAAATTGTTTATTTGTTACTTATTTAGTACTTCCCCAGATAATTTAAATCATCAATGTCGTTGGTTAAAAATTTCTTTGTATTTCTTGAAATTGTTACGAGCCAGGGCCGCGAGTAGCGCGTGTGGCTGGCGAAGGGTTATTACCCTTGGAATAAGGTTACAATTTGTTAGTTTGAGGAATAGAATCAAGCGTAGACGAACCTGAACAGTAGTTACTACATGAACAGGGAGCTACTAGGATGGTGTAGGAAAAACGTGCAGACGAACCTGATGCGTAATTGCGTAATCAGGGAGCTGCTAGGAGGTTGTAAAAGGGCGCGGATAAACCCAATACAAGATTAGGTAGCCGCTAGGAGGTTGGATAAAGCGCAGACGAACCTGATGCGAAATCGTGTAAACAGGGAGCTGCTAGGATGCGGACGAACCTGGTGCATAACCAGGGAGCCGCAAGGATAGTATAGTTTTCGTAGACGAACCCAGTGCGAAAGTGGGGAGCCACTAGGTTGGATAAATCTTTGTTTGGACTATTGGTTTGGCGCGAACGAACCTGATGCGTAATCAGGGAGTCGCTAGGATTGTTAGTAGGCCTCGTAACTAGTATAATTTAATTGATACAATCTGAGCGGTAAGATTGTATCGTGTGGGAATGTTCAATTACTAGATTAGGATTTTGGTCAATAATTAAGGGTTTAAGAAAGTTGCACAATGTACCAAAATAACACAAATATATTCTGATAAAGAATGTATATGTACAATGGTGGTGTCGCGACTGAATTGAATAATGTGTATGTATAATATTATTACCTAAGATGCTCGGTGTTGACGCACTGGCAATGCGGGGCCTGATAGTACTAATAATGCCAAATAGACTTTAAACCGAACTCGCGGAGTCTTTAAGGTTAACTTTGATCGAAGGGGAACTTTAGCCCGATCTCACTAGACGTGGATTCTAACGACTGCAACACGACGTGACACTACTCGTGTCCAGAATAGTACTAACCAACGAGAGTAAAAATGCAAGGGTTTATATACCCCAAAACTGGAGGGGTAGTCTGATTTTAATCTGCAGTTACCTGGGACTGCACTCTCGTTTTTTGTGGGTTTCCATTAAATCGGGCCAGAGCTCGATCTCCGTCAAAGAGGGTAGATTTTAGAAGGGCCTGTTATCTAGGACGTTTCCTGCCAGAGACGATCTTGAAGAGATTCCCATGAGAAAGTCAACGGAATTTCTTCTCATACCGTAACATCTCCCCACCAAGAAGAAACATCGCGGTTTGCGTGATGCTTTCTCATTAGGAAGGAAATGTCCTAGATACAATTAATGTGAAAAGTATCGAGTGTAGTGTAATGAGTGTACTTAAGTGCTAGATGAATGGAAATCATGTTGAAACTGCATAGCCCAGTTGAACCCATCCGTGAGCGACATCGTGTGGTGGTTGGTTAAGAAGTCGGTCTAAAAAGAGTCGTCCCTCAATGCATCCATCCTTCCTGGTCGTCCCCAGTTAAAGTAATCCCCAGTTCCGTTAAGTAATCTCCATATGTTCTTAAATTTGCACCGGTTGGAAATGAGGTTGGTTCTCGAGCTTGTTTGCCAAAAATTAATTCATATGGTGTAAAGTTGGTGGCTTCGTGAACCGATGTATTATAGGAAAACATGGCAAAGGGTATTAATAAATCCCAGTCTTCATAATCTTCCATGTAGTGTTTGAGGTATTCTGTGAGAACAATATGGCTCCGTTCCAATGATCCATTAGTTTGTGGTCTGTATCCAGAAGTAGTGATTTGTTTAATTTTAAATATTTCCGAAAGATTTGTCATCAGAGTTCCAATAAAGCTGGTTCCCTTATCTGTGAGTATTGCACGGGGTGTTCCATAAATTGCAATGAAATGCCGTGCAAAGGCATCTGCAATGGTAGTGGCCCGGATATTGGGTATTGCTACTGCAATACAATACTTAGTTAAATTATCCTGCATGGTAAGAATATGTCGGTTTCCACTAGGTGTAATCGGTAATGGTCCCACGGTATCCAGAGAAATCTTATCAAATGCATTCAGGGGTGTGTCGGTGATCAACATAGGTTGACGAGTTTTTATCCTGACTAGTTTCTGTTCTTGACAACTTGTGCATTTCCGAATATAATCTTGAATTTCGTTGCGCATATGTGGCCAATGGAATCTTGATCGAATGCGGTTGTAAGTTTTTGTAACCCCTTTATGTCCTCCAATTAAACTATCATGTGCTTCTTGGATGATTTCTTGCCTGTCTTCTATAGAAGGTGTAGTAATAATGCAATTGCATATTGTAATTTGTTGAGTTGAATTCATGAAAACTTCTTCCATTGTTTTGAAAAATTCAGAAAATGGTAATTTATGATGATCTCCGGTGGCAGATATTCGAAAGGATTTTACTTGTTTTTGTTCCAAAGTTGATTGAAGGATTTTCAAACCACTAATTATATCTGCTTTCTTCACTTTGTCATGAAAGTTATCGGATATTATAATACTAAATGTTTTAAACAACCCATTGTTTGAAATTAAAACTTGTCCCTTTTGCGGTCGTGCAGCTAAAAGTTCTTGTTTATTTATTAATCCGGTATCCAATAATAGTTTTCCGACGGTGGTTATTATGTTGCAATCAGCAGATGTAAAATGTACGTAATTGTCCTCCTCAGCGGTAAGGGTGTTTGGAGAAATGGTGATCCTTTGTTTCGGTTCCGGTGGTTCTTCCAGGTCAGTTTCGGAAAAAGAGCTATCCGAAGCGGCGTCGAAGAATGGGTAAGGGTCGGTTGTGCGGTCAGGTAGTTGTCGTGCACTTGCTTCGCCTATTGTATTGTTTGGTAGTTGAATTACAGTGGGCTGTAAAATTCCATCTGTTTCATGAAATGATTCCCCTCGTATATTGGGTAAAACCTCCTGTGGATTGTTTATATTCTCTATGACGGTGTTCCCAAGCGGTTCCTCAAAGGAAATCAAGTCCTCGGACAAATTCGTATTTTTATCCGTAGAAAAAACTTCTGTGGAGTTTGCCGCGGGTAAAAAATGGTATGCGGTGTCCTGGTTTTCATCCGGCATCGACACTTCTCGAGACAAACTCGGAAGGGATCTGTTTCTGTCTATTATTGGCGAGTGTTGCACTCTTCCAAGGGCAGGTTCTTCTATTTCATCTGAACTGCTTGAATCCTGGTATGTCGGCCGTCTTTGTCGGTCTCGATGTAGTTGCCTAATTCGTTGTCCAATTGCATCGCCGCCGGCGTCCGATTTCGGTATCCGTGTCTTGAAGTCGGGGTCCTGGAGCTCCTTTGGTATAAGTGGAAGGCAGACGGTAATCGGGTTACGCGACAGTGCATCCGCATTTTTATTAGTTTTTCCAGATTTGTGGAGAACTTGATAGTCATACTCTAAAAGTCGGAGTTTCCATTTCATAAGTCTTGATGTCGGATCTTTTACAGAATGTAGCCAAACCAACGGGCGGTGATCGGTAACCAGCGTGAATTTTGTTCCATAAACATACGGTCGAAAATAAATAACGGCATATACCATTGCTAAACATTCTTTCTCTGTTGCTGAATAATTTTTTTCTGCTTTATTTAGGCTGCGTGATGCGTAAGCAATCGGTAGATCATTGCCTATTTCACCTTGGCTAAGCACAGCTCCAATGGCATATTCAGAGGCATCTGTTGTAATGATAAATGGTTTGCTGAAATCCGGATATTGTAATATAGGTGCTTGACAAAGTTCTTCTCGTAATTGTTTGAAGCTATTTTCTTGTTCTTCAGCCCATTTGAATTTTTTGCCCTTTCCTAAAAGATCGATTAATGATTTTGCTTTTGTGGTAAAATCTGATATGAATCTTCTGTAATATCCTACTAGCCCCAAAAATTGTTGAATATTCTTCTGAGAGGTGGGTATTGGAAAATTCTGAACAGCTTTTAGTTTCTTAGGGTCCGGTTTTACTCCCTTTCTTGAAATGATATGTCCAAGATATGTGACTTCTTTCCGTAAGAATTCGCATTTATTGGTCTGAAGTGTCAAGCCATGTTCTCGTAGGCGATTCAGCAATTTCCTGACTTTAATGTTGTGTTCCTGTAGTGATGAAGCGTAAACCACGATGTCATCCAAATAAACGAAAACATCTGTTCCCTGAAGTCCAGTTAATACCTGGTCCATCAGGCGTTGAAAAGTAGGTGGTGCATTTTTCAAACCAAACGGCATTCGTGAAAATTCATAATGCCCATTAGGTGTAGTAAAGGCTGTTTTCTGTCGGTCTTTCGGATCCATTTCTATTTGGTGAAAACCGCTAGCAAGATCAAAAACGGAGAAGTATTTGGCTCCACCGAGACGATCTAATATTTCTGTAATTTGAGGTAGTGGATACTTATCAGAAATGGTTTTGTCGTTAAGCGCGCGGAAATCTATTACCATACGCCAACGTTTGTTTCCCTGTGCATCTGGTTTTTTAGGTACAATACACAAGGGTGAATTGTACGGAGATTTCGATGGAGTTATTATTCCTTCAGATAACAAGGCATTAATCTGTGTTTTTATTTCATCCTGATGTACAGGAGGGTAGCGATATTGTCTCGTGTTGATAGGGACCTCATCAGTTGTATGTAAAGAGTGCTTGAAATCGGAGGCCTTCCCTAATTTATCTCCAGGGAGGTAAAATCGGTCTGGAAATTCCTTTATCAAGGTGGTGATACTACACATTTCTTCTTTGTTCAGGTGGTCTAAGTTTAATATTTTAGTGATTCCCTGTATCCTATCTTCTCTAGTTTTAAAACCGGAATGGTGTCGTGCTTCTGAATAAATATCTTCGTCCGAAGTACTAAAAATATCATAAGGTTCCAAAATTTGCGGTTCTATTTCTATTTCCAATGCTTCTTCACTTGTGTTAGTTGCCATAACATGACATTTTCCTCTGTCATTCATGACTGCAGCTTCTCCTATGTATAGTTGATCATGTGTTTTTATGCGTGGTAAATATCCTTCCTTAACCTTTGGATTAGCTATTGTAATTGCAATCTGCTGAGACGTTCGGGCATCTATGCGATGTTTGGTGGGTGTTTCCGATTCATGCTGGTAATTGGAGAATCGAATAGGTCTGGTAGGTTTACTTCTTAGTACCACTGTCCCATGGTAATAAGAAATTTCTGCTTGTTCCTGTTTCAAAAATGGGCTTCCTATAAGTCCATCTGCTTCAATTGTAAGATGCTTTACTACGTAGAAAAACGCAGGAGCTTCATGAATATGTAAAATCGTAGTTCCTAAGGTACGAATTGGAGTAGTCGTGAGTCCCGTTATCTCAATTTCTTCGCGTGAGATAATTTCTGCTCCTGTACCCAAAGCGTTAAGGACTACTAAATTGACTGATGCTCCGCCATCAATTAAAAATTCTCCCTTTCCTGATTCCAGTTCTGGAATTTTGATGTTGATTCGCGGGGCTGGTGCTTCCTTGAGAAGGGTTTTTCCTCGAAGCGGACAGTTCTTGGGCGAACTTCTTTGGTTTCGCTCATCGTGTCGCCGGTACGGTGAGCGCGATCGAAGTTTAAAGATTTGTTTGATTCGACCGATGAATCTCGCGAATCTCGTCGGAATTTCGGATTGCGTGGACGATTCTTACAGAATTTACCATCATGTCCTGATGTTCCGCAATGCCAACAATACGACTTTGAAAAACGTTCTTTGTCGGCATTTTTTAGTATCGTATACCTTTTTTCTCCGTCCCTTACACTTGAAGTGTCGGAACGATTGGAGGGGGAGTTTGAAGGGCTCCTGTGACGCAAGGTCCAGGCAGAAGCTCGTCCTCCTCTTTCATCCTCAAAACCAGATGGCCTAGCGTGTCGATCCCTGTTTCGGTCATATCTACTCGGAGATAGAGGATACGACACTTGTCGGTCGTGATGATGAGTGTCCTGGTCGTAAGAGTCTCGGCGGGACCACCTTGATGGTGATTCATTCCGTGGCGACTGTCGCCGATTCCTTAATTTCTTGTCTATCTGTAGCACGATGTCGTAAGCTTCTTCCAGATTTTTAATATCTTTAGAGAGAGCCGACACCTTAAAGGAAACTCGATCCGGTAAACCATCGATGAAATTTTCCATGACATCGTTTTCCATCAATCTGATGAATTCTTCGGCATGGACCTCGTATTTTTCCCTCATGGCTCCGCGCGTACAATAAACCAAATGGCTTGTCCTATCGATGTATTGTCGTAGGCTTTCTCCTTCGCGAATATGTAACTTCGCGATTTCCACTTGGTAATATGACAAGCTCTTGCCGGGAGCGAACCGTTTCTTCAAATGTTGAACCAATGTTTTTACGGTTGTAAACTTGTGCTCTAATGTACTTCTACGTGCCGGTCCGACGAGTTTAGTTAAAACAATTGCCAGATACTCGGTTTCCGTACCCTCCGGAATCAAAGTTAACCCGTCCTCTATAGTTTGCGCGAAACGAATCAAAGGTGGGTCTTCCCCGTTAAAGGTAGGAATTGTCGAAGTAATATTCTGTAAGCATGTCTTTTGCGTCAACAGCGACATAGAATTTGCAAGTGAAACCGTCAAGTTCATCATGTCAACAGAAGAGGTATTTGCTGATGAATTCGGCATTTTTTAAAAAAAAAAAATTTTTTAACTAGAGAAAACTAGTATATTAATATTCAAAACGTAACTAGCGAAAACTAGTATATTGTCAGTACTCAGTTACGAGTAATTTAACATAATAAACCCAAAATTAAAGTGATCCTAAAATAATTGAGTATCCCACCGCTGTCACCAGTTCTGTTACGAGCCAGGGCCGCGAGTAGCGCGTGTGGCTGGCGAAGGGTTATTACCCTTGGAATAAGGTTACAATTTGTTAGTTTGAGGAATAGAATCAAGCGTAGACGAACCTGAACAGTAGTTACTACATGAACAGGGAGCTACTAGGATGGTGTAGGAAAAACGTGCAGACGAACCTGATGCGTAATTGCGTAATCAGGGAGCTGCTAGGAGGTTGTAAAAGGGCACGGATAAACCCAATACAAGATTAGGTAGCCGCTAGGAGGTTGGATAAAGCGCAGACGAACCTGATGCGAAATCGCGTAAACAGGGAGCTGCTAGGATGCGGACGAACCTGAACAGTAGTTACTACATGAACAGGGAGCCACAAGGATAGTATAGTTTTCGTGGACGAACCCAGTGCGAAAGTGGGGAGCCACTAGGTTGGATAAATCTTTGTTTGGACTATTGGTTTGGCGCGAACGAACCTGATGCGTAATCAGGGAGTCGCTAGGATTGTTAGTAGGCCTCGTAACTAGTATAATTTAATTGATACAATCTGAGCGGTAAGATTGTATCGTGTGGGAATGTTCAATTACTAGATTAGGATTTTGGTCAATAATTAAGGGTTTAAGAAAGTTGCACAATGTACCAAAATAACACAAATATATTCTGATAAAGAATGTATATGTACAATGGTGGTGTCGCGACTGAATTGAATAATGTGTATGTATAATATTATTACCTAAGATGCTCGGTGTTGACGCACTGGCAATGCGGGGCCTGATAGTACTAATAATGCCAAATAGACTTTAAACCGAACTCGCGGAGTCTTTAAGGTTAACTTTGATCGAAGGGGAACTTTAGCCCGATCTCACTAGACGTGGATTCTAACGACTGCAACACGACGTGACACTACTCGTGTCCAGAATAGTACTAACCAACGAGAGTAAAAATGCAAGGGTTTATATACCCCAAAACTGGAGGGGTAGTCTGATTTTAATCTGCAGTTACATGGGACTGCACTCTCGTTTTTTGTGGGTTTCCATTAAATCGGGCCAGAGCTCGATCTCCGTCAAAGAGGGTAGATTTTAGAAGGGCCTGTTATCTAGGACGTTTCCTGCCAGAGACGATCTTGAAGAGATTCCCATGAGAAAGTCAACGGAATTTCTTCTCATACCGTAACAAAATATTCATAATATGAAGAATAAATGTCAACAAATACGAAGAAATTTATAACCAAAGACATCGGTGATTTAAATTATCTTAAAAAGTACTGTGTATGTAACAAATAAACAATTTTAATTATTATTTTAAGCCGTCCCGATCCAGCCCACTGTGCAGCAGGGCGGTGCTGGTCCGGTGCTGGTGCGTCCTAGTGTGCGACGACCTTTATACTATATCCGCATATAGACACGCAGCGTGTCCGCATCGGCACTGTTCCGACACAGACAGTTGTACCAATACTATCCGTTCGCGTTCGTCGAGCGGTCCACATCAGATTGTCTGCCATGCCACCAAAACGAAAATCGATAAATACCGATATATATATATATATATCGGTATTTATCGATTTTTATATATATATATATATATCTCTGTTTATTACATTTTGATGTAATTTATATATATATATATATATATATATATATATATATATATATATATATATATAGCTATATATGCATTACTAGATAGAAATGTAATAAAAAACCTATAAAATATGCATATTATATCAAACTGTAATAAGAAAATTATAAAAACGAATACATTAGGAAGGCGTAAAACGTAACATTAATAAATTGTTCGTTAACGATGCATATAGAATAAGTAATTTTTGCAATAAGTAAAAAAAGGCTTTAAATGTCATATTCAACATTTAAACCGAAGAATCACGTATGTTTGTTCCCGCCAAATCATATTAAATACACGTAATGCGAATGGAGTATAAAATTTTCTCTACGAGCTAACAGACATACTTTCTGGTGCTAATAATGTTCAGAAATCGTGTTTTATCGGTAACGTTGGGTGTTGACACTGAGTGGTAATGGGGTCACTCTGGGGTGCTAGCACCCCAAACCGACGGCCGCCAAAATACATTGGGTGTCAGGTCTATTCCTATATCTCGTCGGTGGTAGTGGTTCACAGTAGGCCTGCAAACAAGCTCGCATATGCGAGCCGAGTTCGAGTCGAGTCGAGTCGGGACTCGCATTTCGAGTCGAGTCGAGTACTCGCACGAAGCGAATGGCTCGCGCTGAAGTGAACAAAAACTAATTGATAACGACTTGTGTCTGTTATGACTACAGACGAGGTACAATGACGGTGCTATGACACAGACGATTATGACTCTATGCAGAGAGTATATATATATAGTGTTTTAGATAATTAGAAATTTTTAAGAATACAAATAATAATTATACGTATGGAGTAAACTTATGTATGTACGTTCAAGATTTATATATATATATACTCTCTGCATAGAGTCATAATCGTCTGTGTCATAGCACCGTCATTGTACCTCGTCCGTAGTCATAACAGACACAAGTCGTTATCAATTAGTTTTTGTTCGCTTCAGCGCGAGCCTCTCGCTTCTGTGCGAGCGGCTCGAACGATGCGAACGGCTTGCAGCGGTGCGAGCGGCTCGCATCGATCGAGCCGCTCGCTTCGTGCGGGTACTCGACCCGACTCGCACAGCCTTAGTTCACAGCGATATACCCAATTTACCCAAGTTTACGTCCATGCTCAGAATTCGATGAAATTTTGAAAATAGGTTCTTTTTTTACTAAAATGACGATTGCCTGAAGGATTTTCGGCGACTCGAAAAAAAATTTTGTCACTCTCTACCTTACCAACAAAGTCGTAAATGGCCCACATACCTCTATTACTAATTCAATTAATTCGTTTCGCGCACAAATTCCTCGCCAGACCTAACCTAACCCGGACCTAACCCAGACCTAACTCAAACTAATGTCATTTCCGCTCGCTCTTAAAATAAACTTTTCGAGTTTACCTAATAGATAATTTATTTAATGTCGCATCAACTCTAAAATCAGTTGAACTGTCGCATCAGCACTAAAATCACTTGACGAACTGTCTAAAATCAGTAGGCCTACAAACAAGCTCGCATATGCGAGCCGAGTTCGAGTCGAGTCGAGTCGGGACTCGCATTTCGAGTCGAGCTAAGCTCGACTCGCACTATGCGAGTACTCGCACAGCCCTAAAAATCAGTTGACGAACAAAGTAGAAAGTCAAAGTCGGTAAGTCGGTAAGGTGGAGAGCGACATTGAAATGATAAAAAATTTTTTTCGAGTCGCCAAAAATCCTTCTGGCAATCGTCATTTTAGTCAAAAAAGATCCTATTTTCAAAATTTCATCGAATTCTGAGCATGGACGTAAATGGAAACACAGCCAATATCTCCGAAAGTATTAGGCCTAGACGAAAATTTCAAAATCCAATTTGTGCGCCTTTGAATTAGAGATACCCATTTCACGTGTATTGAAAATACACGTGTACACGTGTAATTAATATAGCCGTGTAGAAATCCGGATCCTATTTAATACACGGATACACGTGTACTGAAATACACGTGTTCACGTGTATCAAAATATACGGATAATACATGTATAACCGTGAACTTGAATATACGGGTACACGTGTATTATCCGTGTATTTTGATACACGTGTACCCGTGTATTCAAGTACACGGATACACGGATAGTACATTGAAATATACAAGAGCTAACAGGATAGGTTTCGAAAATTAACAAACACCATAATTTCTGTTAATAAACCTTAATCAATTAACTGTTTATTCTGATGGAGAAAAACCAGAGTATTTACATTTTCCGGCAAAAGACGGTTCCTTTTTGGTGTAACAATATTTCCAGCAGACGAGAAGCACCGTTCAGACATGGCTGACGTTGCTGGCATAGTTAAATATTTTTTAGCGATTTCGGATATTCTTGGATACTTGTCTGTCCTTGCCTTCCACCATTCATATGGATCCATATCAAACCGTAGTTGTGGCTCAGAGATGTACATTTCAAATTCGGCATCTAAATAATTAACATCATTTATTTCATCGTACAGAAATTGAAGGGCACTTTTATTTTGTGAGTTTTCTGTCCTCACTTCTGGAACAGGAGAGTCTTGGAGCAAAAATTTCACTTTTTCACGAATTACATTTCTAATATTCAACGTTTCATGTTCGAGATTTTTATACCGTGGATCTAAAAATGGAGCTATATGGAACAGTGAAATAGTATCACCGTCATTCCATTCGAATTTGAAACGTTTTGAAATTTCGGAAATTAATGATTCCTTTATTGTAGCCAAAATATCATTATCGCGTATGCTTAAATGTTTTTCGACGACTTTTTTTATTATAGGTCTCACCATTGAGACAGAAGATTGGCTTTCGCTACAAAAAACTGTTGTAACTATGTGGAAGGGTTTCAGAATCTGCAAAAGGGATTCTATTATTGTCCATTCGTATTCGGAAATTTCGAGACTTTTCGCCATGGTTGCAGTGATGACGGTCCGGTCTGCTAACACATTTAACAGTGGGCATCTATTTCTGCATAAGCTGTCCAGCATTAAAAATGTTGAATTCCATCGTGTAGAGCAACTTTGGAGCAATGCTGTCTTTTCCATTGAAAGTTGCTCTTGCTTCTTCTCCAGTGCCTGTTTTGCTATATTGGAATGTTTAAAGTGCCCAATTAGTTTAGAACAATGGCGGATTATTTGTTGCACATTTTCTTCTTTGAGAGCATTATTTACAGCTAATTGAACGTTATGTGCTGCACACGTTATGTTAGAAACGTCAATGTTTTCTGCCATTATTGAAATAGCGTTTGTCATATTTTTAGCATTGTCTGTGACTATGGCTACAACTTTTTTACTAATCTCCCATTCTTCAAGGGTTTGCTTTAATTCATTAGCGATATTTATAGCTGTATGGCGTTCTTCCATCTCATACGTGCTTAAAACATAACTCTCTGTGTCCCATTTAGAATTAATAATATGTGCAGTTACCGTGATATATGAATCCTGCGCTAAGGACGACCAACCGTCGGTTGTGCACGCAACGCTTTTAGCAGCGTTTAGTTTTGCTTTTATTTTTTGCGCAATTGTATCTTTTAAATTCATTAATCTTTTTTTCATTGTCTCCTGTTTACATATTTTATAATTTGGTTGTACCACAGACATAAATTGTTGGAATCCTTTCGATGGACCAAAAGAAATGGGTCGTTGATTTTTTGCAATTAATTTTACTAATGCCTCATGTATTTTTTCATTTCTTGTGCAATCCCACGAACGACTATTTACAGTGGAAGTCCTACAACGTTTCTGTGGCGGCTCCGAATTTTCAGGTGTATTTTCTTCTAAACTTAGGTTTTCAATCACATCTGTATTAAATCAATTAATATTTATCCTGATTATTTGTTTTATCTTTTTTTAGATTGTATGATAAGTGCGGTAGTATTTTTTTTTATATGAAAATTATTACCAGTTTTGATATGAAACGTATAATAGCTTACAGATTGTTGGGCACTAACAAATGGCAATTTTGTATTTATTATATCGTTCAAGTAATGCTCAATTAATTGCGTTAAATAATAAAAAAATGTTTTAATATTTAGTCAAAGGGTATTTAATATTTAGTCAAAAGTGCCCTTGAGCCGAATTTTAAAACCAATGGGTCATTCGATAGAGCATCAAGAAAAAACATACTATGCAAAGTTTCAACCCTATATCTCGATCGGAAGGGTAGTTATGGGGTAAAATCGAAAAATCAGTTTTTGGCTTATTTCCCCTAGTTAACGATGTTCAGAAATTCTGAGAAAAATCTGACACATGTAGACTATCCAAGTACATACTTTGCAATTCGTTTCAGATTTTTAAATTGAAAATCCTAATGCTTGTAAAAAATCAAAAACCTCAAAAAAACAGAAAAAATGCAGATTTCACATGGAAGCTCAAGAGTTGATTTCATTTTTTAATTATTTCTGTGAAATGTTCAAGGTTTATCAGTACCTAATGAACTTAGAGAATAAATATAACGTAACAATTTTAACGTTAGCTTAGGTCTTCGCGGAAGAAACGTCGAAAAAATCGGTTTTTATTTTTTTTAACTGCGTTTCAGACGCTCCAAAAATATGAAAAAATTCATGAACGATAATTATAACAATATATCGATACCGTAAAAGGGAAAATGTGGTCACTCTTGAACTTCCATGTGAAATCTGCATTGTTTCTGTTTTTTTGAGGTTTTTGATTTTTTACAAGCATTAGGATTTTCAATTTAAAAATCTGAAACGAATTGCAAAGTATGTATTCGGATAGTCGACATGTGTCAGATTTTTCTCAGAATTTCTGAACATCGTTAACTAGGGGAAATAAGCCAAAAACTGATTTTTCGATTTTACCCCTTAACTACCCTCCCGATCGAGATATAGGGTTGAAACTTTGCACAGTATGTTTTTTCTTGATGCTCTATCGAATGACCCATTGGTTTTAAAATTCGGCTCAAGGGCACTTTTGACCATCTTATCCGGCTATACCCTTTATTGCGTCAAACCTTAAATTACACATCGAATCGTCTAATTTTTGCAAACTGCGAAGTCCATTTTCAAATTAATGCTATTTCTTTATAAAATTTCCAGCTATAAAATGGTGAAAACCTGATGTTTCTTAAAGGGTCTAGCAGGATAAGAATGGTCCAGCGGCCCCGGCCACAATGTTTATTGATTTTGTGTGGAACACGATGGTTTTAGGTTGCAAGATAATCCCCCAAAATTTCAAGTCGCTAACTCTTCATTTCAGGGTAATATAAGGGTAAATACCCTAAACTGTATCATTTTTTTTCTCTGTTATTAATTAAGATAATCGGATGGAAAAAAACAGAAACACGCGAACATACCTCCTTCATATCACATATTTTTTTCATAAGTGTGATCAAATTATTAAGGGTAGAAAAATCAATTAACACGAGCAGTATGCTATCTCGAAAATAATAAGGGATGTTAATATTTTAAATATTGAATATTTAAAGGAAATTAATAATATTATAAGGGTGAAAGTTGACTCGAGGCATATTAATCGCAAATGTTATCAATGCTGCATATACCTCATTCGATTAGTTATACCGCTATTAAACGATATACATGTGACTGTGCTAATGGCAACACAACAGTGAGTTGCTGTTCACATGTCGCTACAATTATTTATTATTTACAAAACCATCAGAGATATTAACGAAGATATTTGATGTAACTCATACAGTACCTGTTATTGCGGAAAATAGTGACGAAGTATAAATAAATCTATATAATAATGGCGTAATTTCATTTGTTTTTCAATATTTAACTATGTTCCCCCGATCCGATCATCTTAAAACTTTGGTATATATTAGATAGGTAACAGAATATTGTTCTTGAATTTTTTGGAAGTGGTCTATATGAAAGTATATGATATGAAGGAGGTATGTTCGCGTGTTTCTGTTTTTTTTCCATCCGATTATCTTAATTAATAACCGAGAAAAGAAATGTTACAGTTTAGGGTATTTGCCCTCATATTACCATTAAATGAAGAGTTAGCAACTTGAAATTTTGGGGGATTATCTTGCAACCTAAAACCATCGTGTTCCACACAATATCAATAAAAATTGCGGCCGGGGCCGCTTATGGGGTACAATCAAATATAAGTTTAAAAAATAAAATATTGTAAATATAGTACAAATTAAAATAATAATATATGTTTTCGCTCAAAGCAACAATAATCTTAACTATTTAGTTTGAAAATAAGCCACATTGAAAGAAAATGTATATTTTTTTAATAAAGCTACAGTGAATTAAAGTTTTTATACTAAAGGTAAACAAATGTACATACTACACAACCGAATGTATTATTACTATTAATAAAATTAATATTGGTACTCACCATTAGCATCCGATAACGTAGCCGATATTTCAGTATTCGTAGGATTCATATTATGTACGAATTTCAAGCGTCTACTTATTGAACCAGTTGTCCCGCCAGCACACGTAAATTCAGTATTACTGTCATCGTCGCACAAATGACAAGTGGCTTTATCGCCATTACGGTGTGCATAATTCCACACCCAGCTTTTACGGTTCGACATGAATAAATATGATAGCACTGGTATTAAATATCACGTATACTAAAATATGTCTAAGTCTTATGAATTGCTCAAAGATACTGCGAGGTGTGTAGTACAAATAAACTGTCACGTCCCGCGACGCGCTCGGCTCGCGCGTTACGCGTTCAGAGTTACCCCCTCCACCCACCAAAAAACCGCGAGGAACACCTGCACCGGACTCGCGACCGAGGATGGTCGGTTACCAGGGTAACCCCCCTCGAAGTTAAGATTTTCCGCGAAAATCCGGAAATAGAAGTTAGAAAAACTTCTAAACATGGGTATAAAAAGCGAAGAGTTAGGCGAGATTTTTAGCACAGAATTTACCCTTCCCCTCTTCTTACTCGATTATAAAAACACAAACAAGTACACACACACACACACACACACACACACACACATTGTAATTAACACGTATATGTATCTGTAAAATCTTAATGTAATATATTATATTTTTTTATCCAATTAACCTGTCTCACACCTTTCTTTTCCCAAAGAAAACCCTCCTCTCCTCGCGAATTGCAAACCGAAGGAAAATACGTAACAACACTATTAGACCTCCGTTTTTAAACAGATCGGAACGCTTCTTATATCGACACCAATGAACTTTAATACACTGATAATACACGTGTATTGAAAATAACGGATACCCGTGTATTATCCGTGTAGCTTGATACACGTGTACCCGTGTATTGAAAATAACGGATACCCGGGTATTATCCGTGTAGCTTGATACACGTGTACCCGTGTACAAAGATGTACACGGATTAAAGTACGGATATATATTAGTACACGTGAACACGTGAATACGTGTATCCTCAATACACGTCCAAAACCGTGATCTCTTTTTATTTTAATAATATTTTATTTGCTGAAATTTTTCATTCTACTTAAAGTAGTATTTTATTTGAACCACATTAAAGTATACTATTAAATATAGTATTTTAAATGTTTTTTCTCGAAATTTTTCCCAGATCTGCTCTGAAAAGTGCTGAGGGTGCGACGGACTGTAAATGCAGGGTGGTTTACCAGACAATACCACCTCGGTTTTCGTCATCGTTATTATTCGTTTCGAAGAATGTTTATATGTATAAGGTTGAATGGTTTTGAGAGATGCATACCTTCGCTACAAATAATAATAATGACGAAAATCGAGGTGGTAACATCTGGTGGACCATCCTTCTGTATAAGCTGAAATATAATTTAAAACGGACTAAAAAGTATAAAATAATTTAAATAAAAATATGTTTAAAAAACGGACTAAAAAGTATAAAATAATTTTTCCTAGCCACGTACAGGTTCCTAACCCCGTACAGATAGTCCTGAAAATTTGTGATTGTGAATTTTTAATAGCTATGAAAATACTTGTAAGATTTAAAACGAAAAACGTGGGGCGCAAGATAATAGTAAGGGGTGTAGAGAGTAGCTGCCGTTGAGAAAACACACACAACAGTTCATGTCATTTGTAACGCAATAAAATTGTTAGCGACTTAGGTGAAGAATTCATGTATCAATTATCTATGTCTTGCATGCGCCCCACGTTTTTCGTTTTAAATCTTACAAGTATTTTCATAGCTATTAAAAATTCACAATCACAAATTTTCAGGACTATCTGTATGGGGTTAGGAACCTGTACGTGGCTAGGAAAAATTATTTTATACTTTTTAGTCCGTTTTTTAAACATATTTTTATTTAAATTATTTTATACTTTTTAGTCCGTTTTAAAAACGTGGTATTTTTAAAAAAATTTATTTTTATTTAAATAATTATTTTCAGCTTTTTAGTCTTGTGTGTGTGAAATTTTTCTATCGATTAAAAGGGTAAACTTTCTCTTCGGAACCAAGAAATTTTCAATTATTATATGTCTTATCTTGTTCATTTCGGCGAGGAAACTCCTATATCGAAGTCCCAGACCACGGAAACCACTCGTTAAAAAGTTATGAGCATGTAAAGTTGAGTAATTTTATAGTAATTTTCATTGTTTCACCTCAGAAAGTGACAGGTATGGGCGCCGCCATATTGGTGTATACCAATATTATTTAATAAAGGTTCGACGGAGAATCTCGGTGTAACTGTTCTTTCGCTTGGTAAACAAATAATACGTAAGTAGTGACTTTGTAAACACCGCACGGAGCTCGATCGCACACTGACGCACACTGACGCACACTGAGCTCCTTCGGTGCGAAACGGGTCAGTGGAGTGGGGATGAGTCAGAGTGGGAACACGTAGTAGAGTGGGGACGTACAGGTAGTGCGATGGGGTATAACGGTTAGATTTATTAATAATAATTTATATATCCTAAACGCATAGACTTTTAAAAAAAATTTTTTTTAAATATTGCATTGTCATCCAGTTCTGAGCTATGTTTAAAATTTCAAGTCTCTAGCTCATCGGGAAGTTAGTTTAAAATCAATTGCAAGATTTGTACCGAACAGACAGACAGACAGACAGACAGAGAGACAAAGAGACAGACAGACAGACAGACAGACAGACAGACAGACAGACAGACGTACAGACAGACAAGAAACCGAGCTAATAAAAACGTGGTAATTAGTTCTATTAGATTATTTTGTAGGTATATGCTACCATGGAAGCAAAAAGGATGAATAATTTTGGGTAATAAGGGGGTGTAAAATCATTCCGGACTGCTGGTTGAGACGTCCGGTCGAGTTTTTATTGCTTTATGATGGGGTGACTTCGTTGACTTCTTCGGAGTCCTATGTCGATAATTGGCACGCTGTCGTAATTTGATTATTGCGGATTACCGGGGTTTAGGCACAGTTAGTTTCGAGCGGCGAGCTTTAACGCTTCTTACAATCGTTTATTATTTTACGAAAGGGACGAAAAGAAAATTTTCGAAGCATCCGTGTCGTTTCTTTTGTTTTCCACATTAACGCGCTATTGCGGATATATCCACAAATCTAATTTCTATTTCGATCTATTCTGACTCGCGCATTAATCGATAATGGTCATTAGTAGACAAAAAAAATTTCTGCCCCTGATAATGGTCACTGGCAGCTAAAAATTATTTCCATCGTCGATAACGGTTCCTTGTGACCGAGAAGAATTGTTGGCATTTATAATGGTTATTTGGCAGCAAAAATAATGTCTATCATCGATAGTGATTATCTGCAACTGATGGAATTCGTCGAATTGGCAATCAGCGCCCTTTGTTCCGGGGAATGATTGTCTTTAACATTCGCGCATGACGCCTCCGTTTTCTTCATCGGAGTTAATAATTATTATATTTTGTTTTACACTTCTGTCTGAACGTTCGTCGCGATAATACACGTGTTTGACAGATTGCGTATCATTAATTTGTGTTATTGCTGGTATTATTAGTTTGCAGACTTCCAATCTCATCTTGTTCTCTCAATAACCAGAACAAATACAAATTAATATTTTAGAAAAACTAGATTTTCCGAATAACTTCTGTGAAATTCAACGATTACTGCCTTCTTTAGCATGAAATATGAACATTTGATAAATGATTGGTTTTATTCAATTTTTATAAAAACTTATTTATGGTCTTTTTATAACACCTATCGAAAAATTGGCAGTCTCTTCAAGTTATGTAAATATAATTTTTTTTATAAATATTTAAAACTTAAAAATTAGTATAATTAATATTGTCATTTTTTGACGAATATACGAAATTGACGAACCTATTCAACTTTTTTATGCGATGCTACGACTCGTTACGATCATCTCTCGAACACTGTACGAACAGCACATATAGCACCGGCAAAACATTCTCGCCGAGAATGTCCCTTCTGTCGAGTCGATGCAGAGGCGTGCCGGTCCTGAGTCCTGAGCTGTGGCTACCAAGTGTGCGCACTCCCATTGAAATACACAGGAGAAAGTCAAACCGTCGGTTAGTACGGTGCTGGTCAGGCGATGGTGCGTCCTAGTGTGCGCAGTGCGCTCATTTTGTTGTGTCGATACGGAGGCGTGCCGGTGCCGTGCTGCGGCTACTAAGTGTGCGCACTTCCATTGAAATACACAGGAGAAAGGCAAAACGCTGCCGCTAGGCCGGCGCTGGTGCGGTGCTGATGCGTCCTAGTGTGCGACGACCTTAACCTCGGGCAACGTTGTATGTATTCGTCACACATATTGTCGTTATTGGTCGAAGCGTCGATGGCAGTCGACGGCGATCGGCAGCAGATTATCCCGCGACTGATTGTGAGTGGGATAGAATGAGCGACCGCAACCGTAGCCGCTCGTATTCGAATGTGCGTGAGACAAGACTTAAGCTGTCCATTCACGAACGACAATATTTTTCCCGCTGACGTCACATTGCCCGTCACATTACCCTCAGCTATGCCCGTGGACATCGGCGAGCGCCCTAGCCCGCCGCAAGCTAGTTGGACGGTATTCCTACACATGTACATATAGCCCCAGTATGAATTTTGCTCTTGATTTGCTATGAATTTTCCACCAAAACTTGCCTACAAATTCCGACCCATCTGTTTCCGCATTAGGCTCGGAATTTGTCGACAAGTTTTGGTGGCAACATTCATAGTAAATAGGGATCAAATTCCGCTCCAAGCATGCTCTTGGCACCAAAACGACAGCCCTTTGCTCGCAAAGTACGATTACAAACATAGACCAAAATTTGCTCGAAGCAGGCTTAGCTAACAATAAGTACAATACATTCCTGAACAAAGACTTTCATCTTCATAGAAATTAATGTGGGCAGATCCGTAAAACTAAATGAAATATACAGATGAATTACAATTTCTTTTTCATAGATTTGCTGTGCAAGGTTCCATACAAGGATGATACCTTGACATATGTTTTCAAGATCACCTTTCTAAGTAACCCCCAAGAGGTTTTTATTAAAAATTTATGAACCAAAGAAGTTTGCTAAATATGTACGTGGAAATGAAGCAACTATTAAGGAAAAAAGTCATTTGGAACACTAAAACGATAATGGAAAGAGGATTACTATGTAAAAAAAATCAATAAGTATGCGAAATGAGAATTTTAATCAGTATGTAAATTATTTAATGGATACACAGAACTCTGTTGTTTGATTTTTTTTTGTCACGGACATTATCACGGACGTAGTCGATGGTCGTGTATACAGTGACTCCCACTAATATTCTGACACTTTTAAAAAGACGATAACACTTTTAATATTTCACTATACAACTTGGAATTTTTCGAGAAGTTAGAGCAGTCGGTTTTGTTACGTAATGTGAAAAGAATTTTTGAAAAAATTGCAATTGGTCGGAATTGCAGAGAAAATACTAAAAGTTATATTTTACAACTTTTTTGTATGGGCTCATATTGAAAATGTTGAAAACACGTTTCGTAGATTAGTATTAATTAAACATATTCTGAAAATTCCATTAAAATAGGTCAACGTTGCAATGAGCTAATTTTCGGTCTTTAACTGCAATAAATCTAAAGATTCATACATGTTTCTGTGAGTGGTGATTGTTTTTAGTTGAATCTGAGTGAGAGAGAGAGAGAGAGAGAGAGAGAGAGAGAGAGAGAGAGAGAGAGAGAGAGTGTGTGTGTGTGTTGAGAGCGATGGTGGCGACGCTTGAGGGACGCTTGAGGGACGCTAGAGTGACTCTGGATGGACGCCGATCGTGTGAGAGACAATGTATCAAAGAGTGCGTGTTATATTTTATACAAGTATTATTAACTATTAAAATGTTTATTTACTAGTAAACGCTCCTTCGTTGTCCAGAATCAGGGGCACGCTCGTTGTCCAGTGCCTAAGTGCCTACCCACTCCACTGCCTGTCAACGCCGAGTCGCTCCCCAGGGCGGCGACGATTGATGTCGGCTCGGGTATATCGGTGTGAACACCACTACATTGACTCGAGGAATCGATTTTACAAATATCTTAATTTTCATTATTTGTTTATGGGACTTTCACTACCGTATTTCTGGCATTTTTCTGATTAAAATGACACCAAACACGATATAATTTGAACTGTATTAAGTGGTTTTATCGACCATTAAAGTGTCGAAGGCAACGAACAATAGCGCATTGGAAAGAAAGAGACGCGAACAGTCGACGTCGCCGGCACAGTTCAAAGGCCCGCGTGTTCTCACAATGATATGACAATGATAGAATGGTTCATTTTTCATTATTTTTTATGGGACTTTCACTAACTTATTTCTGGCATTTTTCTGATTAAAATGATACCAAACACGATATAATTTCAACTTTATTTAGTGGTTTCATAAATTATAAATTATGCTTTACATGTAGAGTAAATATGGGCCAAATTATATCGTGTTTGGTCTTGTTCTAATCAGAAAAATGCCAGAAACAAGCCAGTGAAAGTCCCATAAAAAAATAATGAAAAATAAAGCATTTTTAATTGGCATTATGTACAGTGAGAAATACGCGGACCTTTAAACTGTGCCGGCGACGGCGGCACGCTTCGGTCATGCGATGCGTATTTCATTCTTTCCTTTTCTGTGTTCGGCTTTCTATTGAAGTCTCGCTCGGCGCGGTCGGCGCGATATCTAGACGCAGTCATAAATCAAAAAGCATGTCGGGGCACGCTCGTTGTCCGCTCAAACCCCCTGCCTTTTGACAACGATCGAGCGTTTACTGTATTTACCTTTTCGGGTATAAAATCTGAAAATTTTATGCTGAAAAAAGTACACCTGACGTGTCATAGAATATCCCATTTAAAGTACACCACGCAACTGTCCAAAATTATTTTATTAAATAAAAATTAACACTTATACGAAAAAAAAATGGAATTACATGTTTTCATTTACATGGATGTGTACCTCATTCAATGACCAATTCATTGACCTAATATGTTGGCTTTGAAGGTTATTGAAGGTCTTTCTTTGCCATTCATTGCCGCTCGAGACGTTGAATGTGCACTTGGTTCAACGTCCTCGAAGTTGTTCCTCGTCCTTTGTGTTTAAAAAGACGACCTTATGAAATGTTTGGAAAGAGTATAGTATACTTAAGACACGGGCAACTGAGCGTACTAGCTTTTATCGAGGAAATTAGGGTCTAAGAACTACTTTATTACTGCACCTTTGGCAAGCATGCAATGCCAAAGTGCCCTGACTTTCAATTCAATAGCAACAACGACGTACATATTATAAACTTCTGTTCACTGTATAAAGCGCAGCGAACACTGCAGGGTGTCCAAACTTGGATCCCATAGTCTGTTACTGCACGGTAGGCCGTTTCTATAAAATAGGTGGAATTGATTCACAAATTCTCATGCCACGAAATAGGTTAAAATTAGGTCTCTTCGTAAGCTAATACTTGATCGACATAGACTAGAAAGTACACAGACTTGTATCTGATCTCATTTGTTAAATAATATTTTCTTGCCAATTAAGAATGAATTTTTATAGTCCAGGCATCTATCTGTTTCTACTAAAAAAACTTTTATATTTGTACCTCTTACTAAAGTTGTAATTCACTATTACACTATCACATAAAATAATAAGTTGCAATGGTTTTAGTATGGTTAGGTATATCAAAAACTTCCCATTATTATTACGTTTAGGAAACATTACTGTTGAGATGAATTCAAAATTTAACTGTAGCAACTTGCAGCTGAACCGTGAGACAATTTTTTGTTTTAAGAAGTATAATTTCGTAATAAGTGGAAGATAGTAGTTTAACGAGTTGAGAGAAGAGGGTGTGATGCGACTAGTAATAATTTAATAATAATTTCGATGCTGATTTTTGTTTAAATTACATTTTTTTCGTAGTTTTAAAAAACTCACAATCAATTAAAATAACTATTCAACTATTTTTAGTTTCGTGAGTAGGCCCATAAGACATTAATTGCTTAGAATCACGTTCGCAAGAGAGTAGCACCGTCGAATACCACATTTTTGCTATAAAGAGCACGAACGACAGAGGACATTAGCTTACTTACAACAAAGAATGTTTTACCGGAAAGATTTACCAAACCCGTGCTTTACGATCCAGGGCTTCGGAGTCGGAGTCGGAGTCGGAGTCGTGGAGTCGGAGTCGGTGTCGGAAATTGGGAGTAATTGCTGTTCACTGGAGTCGGAGCCGGAGTAAGAAAAAGCTATACATATATCGACTCCTGGAGTCGGAGTCAGAGACGGGGAAAAATATATCGACTCCGTCTCCAACTTTGGCTCTTTTGTATATAAATCATTCTATGTATACATAAATAAATTGCTAATACATATATGTATATGTAGAGGAGAAACGGTTAAAATTATGGTAGTAGTGAAGGTAAATAAATAAAAAAAATTAAATTAAATTGTCATTCTAGTAATTTTTATTTCAAATAAATGAATCATAACAAAGAAAGACAAGTGATAAAACATTAATACAGAGTTTCTTTTATATATATTACATATATCTATAATCTATAAGAACAAAATAACATTATTAATAAGAAAATAATGGCCACAATCAAATCCTCTTTCACAGATGCTCTTAAATCCGTTTTAATTATTTTTAATGCTGAAAATAATCTTTCAACGCTGACTTATTTAATAAAATTCGATTCATTGGGTCAACGTAAATAGCAGCTAATAAAACTGTATTCTGCATTAGCTGATTCTCTCTTTTTTTTATTGAAGTTTTAATCGCATCAGCAATGGACCCTTCAGTTTGGTTTAATTGATGCATCAAGTTTTTCCACTCCAATAAAAATTTTTCGGGCATCAACTCTTCAGCTTGCAGCTTTAAGGTGATAATATAAGGATATGACAGAACCTTTTCTAGTTTTGCTGTTTGTTCCCATTGTTCTTCAGTTAACGAAACACTTTAACTATCGAGATCTTCAAGAAAGGCCTTTAATTCAATTAAATGCTTAATCATTGAATAAGTGCTCCCCAACGTGTAGCTTGATCTAGAATAATACCTTTGCTAGCACGTCTTTTGAGAATTGCATCAATTTTAAGGGTTCTGCTTGCAACAGCCACTTGTCTTAGTTTTCCGATGAGAGTAGCTGCGTGTTCATTTTTTAATGCATCTCGTATCGCTAATTGCAATGTATGCACGGCACATCGCATATGTTCAATTCGGAATATCTCGGACGCTTCTTCAACAATATCATCTAAATGTTCATTGCTTTCTATCGTTTGCCCTGTCTTCTAGTATTTGTATGTTTTCTTCATTAACGTTATTCATTTTTTCTGTTATACTTAACATATTTGAAACAATATCTGTCACTATACATAAAATCTGTTCCTTCTTAATTTTAAAATCATCTTACTTCTTGTACAAATTTCTGAAGATATTCTCTCGTGTGGTGTGCCTGCCTGAGTATCTTTTATTCCAATTGTTCGAGTTATAATTTTATTATTTTTATCAACAAACCGAACATTAATCGCAAAATAATTGACTCTGTAGCGCGGACATGCATCCATTTTAATAAAAATCAAACGATCTTCTAGACTTTTTTGAAGTTCTTCCTTCTTGTATCTAACCGCTTCTATTATCAATTTTCTGATGCTTTCTTTTTCTAGGCAAACTCCTAGTTTTTTAGCCATTTCGCCGTTTAAGACTATAAAGGCAGGTTGTGAAAATAAGGTTACAGGCACACGATTTTTGCTCCACTATTTTAATTATGAGATCTTTAAATTTTTCCGGGGACATTGTTGCTGTTACTTTGTCAGAAATACAGAATTGGGATATTCGTGCTTGTCTGGCACTAAATATTTTATCTTTTCCTACATTTCCAGATGACTGAGTACGTGTACATGTATCTTTTCTATTTACTTCTTCTAATACTTTAGGATGCAAACGCTGCAAATGTCTTTTTAAATTTGATGTCCTTGTTGGTGCATTTTTTTCCCGGGAAGTTGAAAAACTACTAATTTTTGTTCCGCATAATCTTATACCGTCATCGTCTTCTACAATACATTGACACTGATAATATTTCTCATCTATTGTAATTGTAAAATGTTCAAAAACTACTGACTTTTTCGACATTGCAAAATGCAAGAGATGGAAATATCTAAAAATAGTTAGTTTTTTTTTAAACTTACAACTTACTTGTTCCGTCTTAAAACCCTCTGCGAAGGGACAAGCGCGTTACCTTTGAGGTCAGCTAGCTAGAATACCAACTCGAGGCAATAACGACCGTAAATGCGAAAAACCCGAAAAAGCCAGCTGACAAACACATGTTGAACCGTCATTCCGTCAGCCTACCGAGTTTTATAGTTTTACAGCCGTAGCCGCCTATACCCAAATCTATTTCTACTCCTACTCTTCCTAATTTTCCACCATCTTCACCACTTTCCAAAATACACCCTTCAACCAATCACATACAATTTTCCAAAGATCACACCTACTTCCGAGCTTTCCCTAATTTGTTGCGAACTCTGTGAAGTCAGAACTGTTTCGACTACCGAATCACTAACAACTCCAAGCGCAGCCGAGTCTGACTTGGAGACCACAAGCCGTCTTACACGTTATTAATAAAGACCAGTTCTCCGGAGTTTTGATTTTACACTCATTTAGCCGTTAATCTAGCCGTGATACGATTGCCCAATTTCGGGATCGACACGACACCACATTACTGTTTCAAGAAAAAATAATAAATGGTTAACTATTTGAGTCATACTCACAGAAAAAGGATAAAAAGAAGCACCAAGAGAATATAGGTTTTAGTTGCGCTTCTTAGATTAACTACTCTTCTTTATACAGTAAAAACTTGATTCTTGTCCAACAGCCGTGTTTTTCATGGGCAAGAATCGTGGCCAGAAGTGCTTTTTGATTTATGACTCCGTCTAGATATCGCGCCGAGCGAGACTTCAATAAAAAGCCGAACATAGGGAAGGACAGAATGAAATTTGTAATATGCCTGTTAAAAATGCTTTATTTTTCATTATTTTTTTATGGGAGTTTCACTGGCTTGTTTCTGGCATTTTTCTGATTAGAACAAGACCAAACACGATATAATTTGGCCCATATTTACTCTACATGTGAAGCATAATTTATAATTTATGAAACCACTAAATAAAGTTGAAATTATATCGTGTTTGGTATCATTTTAATTTGAAAAATGCCAGAAATACGGTAGCGAAAGTCCCATAAACAAATAATGAAAATTAAGAGATTTGTAAAATCGATTCTTCAAGTCAATGGCGTGGTGTTCACACCGATATACCCGAGCCGACATCAATCGTCGCCGTCCTGCGGAGCGACTTGGCGTTGACAGGCAGTGGAATGGGTAGGCTCTGGACAAGAATCGTGTCCACGCTCCGGACAAGAATCAAGCTTTTACTGTATGTATTATATGTATGTAGAAAGATCACGTCGCGACGTTACGACCGTCTATCTACTGCTTCCTACAGACCTGAACATTTCGCCGCGCATCGCGCTGCACATTGCGCCGAACGGCGAAGGGAACAATAGTTTTGACGGGACCACGAACGCCGCGTGCATTTCTCCGCGATTTCGAGTTCGAGAGTTTTAGTAAAATGTCACCCTTGATCCAGCCCAGTGTGTGCGGCCGTCCAAGGCTGTATAACGCGGGGCAGCGTTGACTTCAAATAATTTTAATTTCGTCAATTTTAAAGTGTCCGCTTTTTAAAAACAGGTCCGTAAAGGGGAGACTATGTATTTGTCACCGAAAAAATTACCTCTTTTTTTATCGATACCCTGGGGAATCTATTTAATATTATGTGTCTATTTTTGTCTCAAACGCGAATAGTATTTGTCTATATGTATTTAGGGTATATCTTGTGTACTAAGATTTAATATTTATAATTTATTGAAATAACAATGCTCAATAAACTAAAATGAATCTTCAAAGTTTTCTATCTTTGGTAAAGGATATCTTTCAAGTCCCACATTGTATCAAAGTGCATTATTTTCAGCGTACTTTTCTCTATGAAATCATGCAAGAATCACATCCAATTCGGTCCAGTTACACAAGTTATTATTGTTTAAAGCGTATGTGTCGCCTGAACTGCGGTCGAATCTCTGGCGCGGCAATTTTATTCAATTCTTTTAAAAAGAAACAAACGCAATTTTGATGATGAAGTTGGACAATTAACGTTGAAAGATGTCAACAATAATGATTTGTCAATGTGATGTAATGTCAATTGTTATTTTTGTTTATAAAAATTATATTTTTGCTTTTATAATTAATATTGTTTTTTGCACAGTTTTAAATCAAATATTTTTAATTATGTTTTTATAAAATCCATTACTTCAAAAATGATTGATTATTGTGTTTATTTAAAACTTGAACCTGGTTTACCAGACACTTCCGATAATCTGAGAAAAAAATGTTTTAAACAAAACTTAATCAACATTCAGCAGTCTACAAATTTGAATCCAAAAAGTTAAAAAAGAAGTTTTTAATGCTTAAATAATTAAAGTCACCTTGAATTTTTAAAAGTTAATATGTAATTTTGACTTCATAATATTGTAGCTGATATCAAAACGAATCCAACGATCTATATTATTATACCTTTAAACTTTCAAATAGTGCTAAGTTTGTCTTTCGGTTCGTCGTTCGGCGCAATGTCGATTTTGCGCTCCGTTCGCCTTACGGTTCGTCGTTCGGCGCAATGTTCGCCGAAATGTTCAGGTCTGTACGAGGCTTACGATTGACCATGACCATGTGTCTCTTCTCGTTAAATAAAAACATATGACGATCGTTGCATAGCGTTCTCGAAACAAACGATGCATAATTTTAGGCACCAATCGATTTACGGCAAGGTCGATTCCCGTTAAACGTAATAGCGTTTATATTCAATAAACAGTTTTGTTATTTGAATTATTCTATTAAAATTATGATGACATCTCTTATAATAAGCTTATCAAAGAGGTTCATAGCACACTTGCTTATCATACACATGAAGGAATATACTATAGTTGTAGGACGTGTTCACTAAATAAATTCACACAAGTTACAGGCTATCGGAGACTTTATTTCAATTTGAACGAAGTGTTACTTGAGGAGTCGTAGGAGCTTCTGCCTTCTGCGTTTTCCGCTATCCTTAAGGAAAACTCCGCAGGGCGTGTCCTTGACGGAAAAATGACCTTATTGGACAGCGTCAATGACAATTACTGCACAATCAGGTTCCTTATTTTGGGCCCGATTATCCCTACCATTCCTTGCGCTCGAGGCGCACTTTTCTGGGAATGCCAGGTATGACCGTGGGGGTTTTACGATATAGCGGGTTTTTCCTTCAGGCCCACGAGGTGAATACCGCGGCCAGCTGTGGCCTTCAAACCTCGGTCGGCGCGACCCTTCGGAAACTCGGGGGTTTATGATACAAGCATTTGCAATTGAGGCCAGAAACGAAATATTCTGAAGTACAAAACATGCATTGTCTAAAACATTCTAAATTGCACGCGCTGAAAATGGCTTTCTCAAAAATAGCTTCGCTGTTGCTCGCCTCATAAACCGACCCGACCATTTGCACGCCAACTGTTTATTGTACGTGCCGATGGCCGCTACATCACCCCCTCGTCAGTGCAAACGTCTATTTACTAATGATGCTGAAGTGGGGTAGGTTTTAAGAAATAATCAATACTCTAAGTCCCACTTTCTACTTTTTAACACAAAGTTTATTTTTAATAAAATGAAATTAAAAGAAACAATCGCGATCGGATGAAACAACTCGGAGTCGTGTAGACTCGACACGTCTAGTCACGACAAAGTTTAGAAATCAAATGAGACCCTCCAACGCATTCGGAGCGCTATTTATTTCGTCCTCGTAAAGGGGGAGAGTCCCTCAAGAAAAAGGACGGAAAATTGCTTTTGGGAAAAACCATCCAAATGTGCGAACCTTCAGCTGCAAGTCCCTCCATACCGCGGAGCCGGCTATCAGGTACGTACGTATACCTGAGATAGCCGGGCCCATTATGAACCAAGGACACTTACAGGCGGACCGGTAACGGCCCGGGCAAACTTGGCTGCCAGATGTGTCGGAGGACCCGACCCCAGCCAGCTTGCCCAGGGCCTAGGTAAAAATCCTAATAAAAATTCCCGTCTTTTGCTAGACGGGGTTTTACCCGGGACATGGTAGCAACCGTGACGCTACATCACCCCCTGCCAGTATTTTTGTCGAAGAACAAAAAAGAAAACAATTATCCTATACTAAAATCAAACTTAAAACCCTAATTACACATAAAACTTCTAAGACTAATCGGATTTTTACAAATAGAATAAATAATTGAACCCTTATAACCTAGATAAATATATACAACGACATATCTGTCCCTTCCTCGCAATTATTTTTTTTTTTTTTTTTTAATATTTTGTTTTAACAATTATGTGAAACCCGCTTGATATCTATCTGTAAACGTAACTCTCCTGCCAGAACGGGTTGTGTAACGCGCTGATGCTGGATCATGGTCTGTTGGTACCACAGGAGCGCTAGCGGTGCGAGTGTCCGCCGTAATATTCACATTTGTGTTTGTGTCCGTGATTCGCGCCGGATAATTTTCGGGCGGTGTAGACTCGAAAGGAATTACTATTGTACTGCTAGTTTGCGCCGGAATCTCTTCAGCCAAGACGTACGCTGGTTTTAACCTGTCTACTGATACGGTTATATGCTTACCTTTAATCTCTAACACGTATGTTCTTACATTTCTACTTATAACCCTATATGGCCCATCGTATGGATTCTGCAAAATTTTCCGTGATGCATCGTTCCTTAAAAATACATAGTCTACTTTATCTAAATCTTTATACATAAATATCCGCGGAACACGATGTGGCGTCGTTGCCGTCGGTCCGATGTCTTTAAAATGCTCTCGTAGATTATTAACAAAGAAAGACGTATCGGTGGACACTGGCGTTGGTGCTAAAAAACTGCCTGGTAGACGTAACGTCTCACCATACACCAATTCGGTCGAAGTAGTTTTTAAATCTTCCTTCCAGGCTGACCGTATCCCCATTAGGACGGTAGGAAGAACTTCTGTCCAACGAGCATTTTCGTGACATCGGATCGCGGCCTTCAATTGCCTATGGAAACGCTCCACAATGCCGTTAGCAGACGGGTGATACGCGGTCGTTCGAAGATGAAACGTACCTGTTAAAGCACAGAGTTCCTTAAACAGATGCGATTCGAATTGCCTGCCCTGGTCTGTCGTGACCCGCAAGGGAACTCCGAACCTACACACCCAACCTTCGTAAAAAGCTCGGGTAACAGTCGCGGCCTCCTGATCGGCAAGAGGAAATGCTTCCGGCCATCGCGTGAATCGATCAACACAGGTCAGGAGATATCGGTACCCCTCGGAGACTGGGAGGATTACAATATCTATATGCACATGCTCGAACCTTGCTGACGGTACCTGGAACGACCCGGGGGGAGCAGAAACGTGCCTTACAATCTTTGCACGCTGGCATTGTAAACAATTACGAGCCCATTCCCTGACATTCCGTAACTCCGTGTCACGATTTTGACCGTCGCGTTAATCCCGGGGTGTGCTAAATTATGCAACGCGTTAAAAACCCTCCGTCGGAAAGGAAAAGTAAGAAAAGGTCTTGCTATTTCGGTAGATGAGTCACAGTATAGAGGTCCCGTTGACCCCGGTATTGTTACTTGTTTTAAAACCAGGCTTGTGTCTCCACGCAGGAAATTTTGCAATTCTGTATCAACAGTCTGTGAATCTGCTAGCTCTTTGAAATCTATAGCATTTATCCTGGATAAGGCATCCGCGACTACATTATCCCGACCGGTGATATGTCGAATGTCTGTGGAAAATTGTCCGATGAAATCTAACTGTCTTATTTGTCTCGGAGTATGTCTGTCAGGTTTGCTGTCAAGGGCAAATGTCAAAGGTTTGTGGTCCGTATAAATAGTAAAAATTCTGCCTTCCAGCATATGTCGGAAATGTTTAATTGACGAATATATGACCAATAGTTCCCTATCAAAAGCGGAATATTTTTGTTCTGTCGGGAATAGTTTCGTTGAAAAGAACGCTAACGGTTCCCAGTCGTTGCCGCAATGCTGATGCAGAGCGGCACCAACCATAAAATCGGACGCGTCGCAGGTAAGCGATAGCGGCGCGTTGGGTTGCGGGTGAGCTAGCACGGTTGCTTGCAATAAACTTTCTTTGCATCTCGAAAATGCCTTGCGAGCCTCGTCCGTCCAAATTACGGGTTTATTACCTTTGATTTTGTCGGTTAACAACGCGTTTAACGGAGCTTGATCCTCGGCCGCCTTGGGTATAAAACGACGATAGAAGTTTATCATACCCAAGAAACGGCGGAGCTGCTTGGCAGTCTCAGGTCTGGGGAAATTGCTAATCGCGTCCACTTTTTCTCGATCAGGGCGCGAACCTTCTTTCGAAACTACATAACCGAGAAATTTAACCTCTTTTTGACCAAATCTACATTTCCCGGGGTTAATTACTACACCATATTGTTCTAGACGTTTAAATAAAAGTTCGAGATGCTGAAATGTTCGGATTCGGAAGAAGATGCAATTAGAATGTCATCGATGTAGGCATAACAGAAATCTAACCCCTGCAATACCTCATCGATGAAACGTTGAAAAGTTTGCGCGGCATTGCGAAGACCGAAAGTCATGAAAGGAAATTCAAAAAGTCCGAAAGGGTTGGTGATTGCGGTTTTCAGAATATCTTCAGCCGCGACGGGGATCTGATTATATGCTCTTACTAAATCTACTGTAGGAAAAACAGCTTTTCCCCGGATGGATTGTGCAAAATCTTCAATATGCCGCACCGGGTACCTATCAGGTATGGTTCGAGCATTAAGGGCACGATAATCACCGCACGGTCGCCAGGCATCGCTACCTTTCTTAGGGACTAAATGTAATGGCGCAGACCAACTACTTTTTGATGGGCGCGCTATGCCTAATCTTACCATCCCCTCAAACTCCTTCTTGGCGATGGTCAACCGGTCCGGTGCAAGTCGTCGAGGCCAGCAAGCAACGGATGGTCCTGGTGTCGTGGCGATGTAATGCTGCGTATCGTGCTGGACTTTTTCAGGTGTTCCTCGCGGCTTGGTGATGGCAGGAAAACGGAACAGCAACGCATGAAAAACGGTGTTTCCTTGCATCGTTTTTACCGACGCAATTTCCTCTTGTACCGCTGCTCCCTTCGCTATCAGGGTGGTCGTTTGGTCAATCAGACGCTGGTTTCGAACATCCACCAGGAGCCCGAAATGCGCTAGAAAATCAGCACCGATGATAGGCCTCGAGACCTCAGCAATCAAAAATCGCCAGGTGAACTCTCGACGGAGGCCCAGGTTTAGTGTCAACGTAGTCGTCCCATATGTTGGTATCGGCGTGCCATTTGCCGCAGAGAGCTCGTATCCAGACTCCGAGCATGGTCCGCGGATCAACGATCTAGGAAAGACGCAGAGGTCGGCACCCGTGTCGACTAAAAACTATCGACTTTGACTGCCGATCCATAACGAACAAACGGCGAAACATCGGGCTGCTGTCGTTAGCCGTTGTTAGCGACTGCCCCTGGGGTTTCCCTGGAAATTGCAGGGTTTGATGCCACGATGCGCGTTCGACCCATGCGTTTCGTGGTACCAGCAATTTCCATTCGGCGCGTGCTGCCTCGATGACGAACGGTCCCAGGACGGACTCCGCGGGCGTCGGTTACCATAGAATCTACGGAACGTCTGATTGCGGGACGATCGTATTTCCGCGATTTGCTGCTGCATATCTTCAGTCTTCTCCTGCAAGGAGATGAGAAGCTGCATCATGCGCTCGCTCAGAGCTTCCGATGGTAACGGCGAAACCGCTGGTTGAGTGACCGTAGTTGCTGGTCTGGCATACGTCGCTTCGGCGATGGCTGGACGGCAAGGATGCGTTTCCATAATGGCATCTGCCAATTCAGCAACTTTGTCCAAAGGTGTCTCCTTCTGGGTTGCCAGTATGGCCTGCATACTTGCAGGTAAACGCCCCAGCCACAAACTCCGCAGAAGCGTCTCCGTAAGGCAACTGCCTCCGAGGTTACGCAGGTGCCGTAAAAATTGAGACGGCTTACGGTCTCCAAGCTCTTCTCGCTCTAGGAGCTGCTGCGTTTTCTGCTCCTGCGAAATGCTCACTCGACGAATAAGTTCTTTTTTTAAAGTCTCATAAGATTCTGCCGCGAAAGGGGCCAACAACACGTCACGCACTTCCGCCCTACATCGCGGACTGAGCGCACTCGTAACGTAGCTAATTTTGGCTACATCAGCAACAATCCCGGCCGCGGCAAAAATTCGTTCCACGATACAAAACCACAATTCAGGGTCCTGCGAATCGAATTCCGGTACACGTACTGCAATGCGCTCATTCACTTTTACAGTCGCCATTATATCCGATAAAAAAATAAGAAAATAAATTAAATAAGGCACTAAAAACAATGTTAAGAACTAATGTCACAGTTCAAGTCGGTGTCACCAATTGAAGTGGGGTAGGTTTTAAGAAATAATCAATACTCTAAGTCCCACTTTCTACTTTTTAACACAAAGTTTATTTTTAATAAAATGAAATTAAAAGAAACAATCGCGATCGGATGAAACAACTCGGAGTCGTGTAGACTCGACACGTCTAGTCACGACAAAGTTTAGAAATCAAATGAGACCCTCCGACGCATTCGGAGCGCTATTTATTTCGTCCTCGTAAAGGGGGAGAGTCCCTCAAGAAAAAGGACGGAAAATTACCTTTTGGGAAAAACCATCCAAATGTGCGAACCTTCAGCTGCAAGTCCCTCGGTACCGTGGAGCCGGCTATCAGGTACGTACGTATACCTGAGATAGCCGGGCCCGTTATGAACCAAGGACACTTACAGGCGGACCGGTAACGGCCCGGGCAAACCTGGCTGCCAGATGTGTCGGAGGACCCGACCCCAGCCAGCTTGCCCAGGGCCTAGGTAAAAATCCTAATAAAAATTCCCGTCTTTTGCTAGACGGGGTTTTACCCGGGACATGGTAGCAACCGTGACGCTACAGTGCTAAAGTATAACTAGTATTTACATTATATACAAAATTTACAGACTATTTACATTAAGCACTCTTAACGGCCGACCTGCAATCTCGACGGGAATGTAACCCGTCTACGTGAGCGCGTCCGTCCAGGTTCTTGCATCGGAATCGGTCCGGTACAAGAGGAAAACGTAAAAACTTTTACTCATAGATAATAGCACAGCACGTAATATTATCGTTTCACTTATTAAAAGTACAATTTCTACCGCCAAACACCACTTCAAAATTGTAATCTATGGATAAAGGAATCGATAAAAACTTTAAAACTCTGTACAAGAAAGAAAAACAAACAATTATCAATTGCTTCAAAATATGTGGGTTGAACTTACAAGAAGATGAAAATATTGAAGGAGAAATACAACTTGTACATGCAACAATACGAATGTGGTAGCAGGTGCTGTTACATTTCGGTATCATTGCATTATACATGTACTTGATATCGAAAACGTAAGTTTCGAAGATTTTGTAGAATGCGATGATGGAGTTATAATTACCTTATTGGATAATTAACTGATTCAGAAATTGTTGAATCTATCGCCAAACATAAATTATATGAAAAGGTAGTTCAAGATCAAGGTGATGAAGAATCTTTTGTAATCGGAACAGCATAACGAAATGTCGTAGAAATACTTGAAAATATTGAGGAACGTGTTTTCTCTGCATTATTCAGAATTGAAAATGGCTATTGGCGAATTTTGGAAGGGGGGGGGGGGTAATCCGAAATATAAAATATTAGCTGCGGATCTTTATAAAGAGAAAAAACTTATCTAACCCAGACTTAATGAATGTTGCATTTAATTAGGCGGATCTATAGGATACGCAGAATGCCCAAGCATCAAGAACACCGCTGATATTTGATCGTCGCAATGTGTTTACAGAAAGAGTAGATAAGCAGCAACCCGATACTGATGTATACGCCGCCACAGACTCATCGGTATACACGGAATTCACTGTAGCGGTGCGGAAGTTTTTTTAAAAATATCGCGGAAACTAATAAAGACCCGCGGCAAAAGTGTCATACATATTCTGGGCCCTATCCCCCTTCCAGTTTCATCTCAATATGACGCGTGGGCCGTTCCGTACTAGAGCCAACTAAAAAACTAGCACAGAGCAAATTCACTGATTTTTTAAGTAATTCTAGGTTCTACGTCCCATGTTCACTTCGCTCACCAACTCCCGCAGCTTCGCCGCTCGGAGTTTTTTATACAGTATAGGTTTCCCCCTCTATCTCTCTCTCCCTCCCTCCCTCTCTCTCTCCCTCTCTCCATCCCTCCCTCACTCCCTCCCTCCCTCTCCCTCTATCCCCCTCTCATAGTCTTGTGACATTGTGACGTATGCACGACACAGACGTAATGCGTCACGTGACCTGTCCGTGGCGAAAGCGTGGGGGAATTGCGTTGTATAAGTGGATGGTAGAGTGGGGACACGAGTCTTAATCTGGCAACGATGTTTTTGAATGGTTACTCACCGATTGTGCGTACCAATCTGCAGGAAAACCGAGAAATGTGATTGCCATAAATTCTAGTCTACATTTGTAGCCAGTGAAGCCAGCTGTTCAGTCTCCGAGTGGCCCAGTGACACACATTTCGAAGCAGCAAGTGGATTTACGGCTAAATAAGTGAGCTCTAATTAAAACAATTTTTACTCCTTCTTTGTTCACTGCTTCACCGTGGCGCGACACCAACGCTTCGCTCAACGCAGCGCCGCGCAGGACTCTCCCCGCCATCGCGCGCCGTGGCCGCGCTCTGATTGGTCCGTGCTTTGCGTTATTAACTACAAAACCGAGGTGAACATTTTTGCTAAGGAAAATGTCACTTCCACTGGCCTCAGGAACCGCTCTTTTCAAGGTTGTACGACATTTTTGGGACACCTTGTATATAATGCACTGTCTGATGATGAACTTCCGTTATCGAAAAGGCCCTATGAAAATGTCACTTCAAATGACCTCAAGAACCGCCCATTTCCGGGAGTTGAAGTAATTTTGAGACACCCTGTACAAATATTCATTTATTGCAATTAGTATATATTCGAGCATTGTTCGTATCGAGGCTAGTAATTGGGGACGGTCTATGACACGGACGCGGATTTATCTTATCGCAGATGTCCGGATTATTCTGTAGCACGTTCTAGGGTTTTTTACCGTTTTTACGTTTTTTTCGAGTATTTCGACGTTTGATAAACCGTAGCCTCGACGAGTGATTTCCAGGAAGAAGGTAACGGTTTACGGATACCGACGGACCTTCGACCTGGAGTCACTCGGCTCGGTTGCCTTTGCCCTCCACCACAAAAAGAAGACTCTTCCTCACTCCCACCCTTTATGCAGATAAGGGCGCAAGGGAAGGGGAAACGGCCCCAGGCGTATTGAGGGTTGGTTTTGCGAGGGCAGAATGGTATTGAAGCACCTCGAGTCTGTTTGGCCCTCAAGCACAAGACCAATGGGGTCTCACCAAGTCACGGGACTTGCTGGAGAGGCGTTCTAAATATTGTACAGCAAGTCACATGTAATAAACTGTTGGTCCAGCAGTTATATATGTATACAAGTTTTTCCCACATCGATGTGGGTGGTCCTTCGAACGTACACTCGGCGCACATCACGTGCTACACGCAACGACAGCCATCGCAAATCTGTCGCGACGTACTCCGCAGCAGTTCGGCTTCCTAAAATATCGATCTAATGGAGTACTGACCCACTTTATAACTTTTCATTAGTCGGACAAATTATGACCAGAAAAACATTCTTGGATATCCAGAAGTATTTACATCTTAGCGATATACATAATAAACATAATAATGATAAAATTTGTGAAATACGACCGGTTATTTGTGAGTGATTATTTGTTTTTAGTTGAATATGAGTGAGAGAGAGAGAGAGAGAGAGAGATAGAGAGAGAGAGAGAGAGAGAGAGAGAGATAGAGAGAGAGAGAGAGAGAGAGAGTGTGTGTGCGTTGAGAGCGATGGTGGCGACGCTTGAGGGACGCTAGAGAGACTCTGGATGGACGCCGACCGCGTGTGAGACTACAGGGTGTCCCAAAACGACTGCGTAAGCGGGAAATGGGAGGATCCTTGGGTCATTTGAAGCGACATTTTCCTTAACAAAAATGGCGTCCGCGGCTTTGTTTAGGAGTTATTAACGAAAAACACGGACCAACCAGAGCGCGCCTAGTCGCTCGGTGGCACGGTCAGCGCGGCGCACAGTGGTCTGGGGACCCCGTTTTCGTGGCCAATATTATTTTAGCATTATTTCAAGAGTTAAAATCATAGTATTGTAGGTCGTTGAATTCGTCTTGACGTCAGCTATGTGATTATGAAATAAAAAACATATAGTGACGTCTAAAAAAATAGGGGTGGCCTTGATATTTGAAGAAAAAAAAATTTTTTCCAAATTTTTTATATTGACGTTTATAAATTACTGAATGCTGATTAACTTTTGTTGGAACTTTTTTTTGTCAGATCATCACATATAACTGAAAAATTGTAGACAATGCTTCGCGAAAGTAGTTTTTTCTTGGCTTACATTAATTACGTACATACTGAAATTTTTCAACATGTCTAAGCATTAAGTAATGCTACTAGTTGTTCCTGATTTTGTTGTCGCTTCATTATTTTTTTTTGTATTACTTGTTCCTGATCTTGTTGTCGCTTCATTATTTTTTTTTGTATTAGTTGTTCCTGATCTTGATGTCGCTTCATTATTTTTTGTATTAGTTGTTCCTGATCTGGTTGTCGCTTCATTATTTTTTACCATTTCCAATCTTAATTTACTTCTAAACATTACTAAACTGCAAGAAGTTTCACTTCTGCCGCGCGTGGTTTCCCACGCGTATGGTTTTTTTCTAACCTTATTCGTTTGATCCTACTATCGAGCGGCGGTAATTTATCTTTGTAGATATCTGCAATCCGTTGTTCACGACACAACAATCAATAATGTTCAAGAACTTTGGAATCACATAACAAATGCATGTAATAGCATAAAAAGAGACGCTCGAATTATGGCAACAACGAGAAATCTAATACAAAGAGTGGAGCTCTGTATCGTAGAAAAATGGATCGCAGTTCCAACATCTGATGTAACTTGATTTATTTTGTAAGAAATAAGTTTTCATTAACGTTACGTTTGCACAACCCTGTATATGTATTCATTTTGATTTTAGATTTTTAAATGTAATTGGTAATTGTGCATAATAGGGACCCCCCCCCCCACCGATTTCGATGATTTTTTAATATGTTGTAAAACTCAATATTCTGATCAAACTTTTTCCTTACATGTAATCGTCGCTCAGCCTTAGTTTTTGAGATGTTTGCGAAAAACTGCAGCTACTGCTACATTGAAATTTGCTGTCTGCGTGGTCGGGCCGGCCCACTATGGGGTATTTGGCCGATCTAGCTGGCCAAAATTATTTTTTTCGCTTAACGCGTTTAAAATGTACATACTATCTTATTTATAGTATTTTTTCTTAAAAAAAATAATTATAAACAAATAAAAATTGTTGATACAGCATTAAAAATATTTTTTTTACTAATTCGACAATATGGATTATTATAATATAAATAATATAATATAAATTTCCTGTTCCACCATATAACAACAAATAAAAATTGTTAATACAGCATTTATATATTATTTTTGACTAATTTAACAATACAAATTATTATAATATAATATAAATTTGCTATTTCACCTTATAATATAATATATGATATATACACAATATAATATAACTAATATTTATATAGTACAACTTAAATTATTGCAACGTCTGTATTATCTAGATCGCAGTTTCGAATGATGAATTTTGCTGGCAGTCAAGTTTTCTGTGTCTGTGAGGGCTACCCATGGTTCTTTATTGAGGGACAACCCTTAGTTCTTTATTGAGGGAAAACCCGTGCGTACCTGGGTCGGATTTCTTGAAATACCTGCTGGTTGTACCTGCAACGACAAGCGCAATAAATGTACAGAAGTCGGAGTTTATAGATTGCATCTATATCTATGGTCAATAATTTTATGGTCAAGTTACATTTAATCACCTGAAAATGATGATACGCATGACTCTTCATCTGAAGATTCGTCTGCTTCTTCTGAAGACCCCTCTTCATTTTCATTTTCCACGGGCAAAAGCATTTCCAGGGTTTCCGTTGAAAATGGTTTACTTTTTTTTTGTACTTGTCTCATACTGCTTAAAACTGGATCGGAAGTCAGAAGCAATCGATTCAGAACGTCTAAATTGCACGCCACTCTACAAAATTTCCTTGCATGATGTAGTCGATATAATCGAAAATGCTTATTTCTTGCCTCAGCGGCTTCTTCTGATAGTTTGTCCAATTGGTAGCAATGCGTGTTTTATGATAATTGGAACATGAACAAGAATTTTATGTAATGTGGGGGTCATCGGATACCATGGATATAATTGGACATAAAATTTTGCTGTGTCTGTTGTGTATCGGGTAAATTTTTCAATGTTTATTTTACGTCCACTAGATAATACTTCTAAAATAATTTTAAATTTGTGTATTAATTCGGAGTTTATACTAGTTATATCCGCTGCTACATCCGGATCCGCGAAAAATCTTCTACTAGTGTTTCCATCATTAGTATTGCCGAAACCCGACTTCGGTATGTCCACGAGCAGACCCATTTTAATTTTAAATTTTTGTTGAATTGATTTTTTCATTTCATTGCAAATAGTTTTTTCGTTATCTGATCGTGCCTGCCATTTTTTTAATGGGTAATTTATATGATAAGTGCAAGAGTGTTTCAAATAATCGTATTCTCGCGTGTAAAACTGAGATGCCAAATTGTAAAGCCTCCTCATTTATTCTACTCGACTGTTTTAAATTGTTAAAATCTTTCGAGGTTTGACCACAAATGTAACACCTCATGGTTGACATCGTTCCAGTCAAGGCGTTACATACTTTACCGTCGATCATTGTTAGCAACATTTTCTATTGTACAGATACACTTATATTTTTTAGTTTGATTTCTGAATTTTTCAACAAATTTATAGAATTTTGAATGTAATTTACTTCTTCATTAGTGACATCCGATGTTTCTTTGATAAATCTAATCCTAATAGGTCTGCAGTATCGTGGTGACGATGGTGTACTATTGTGCCAAATTATTCTATTGTTTAGTGAACATTTTAATTGAATAGGAACAAAAGAACTTTGGAAAACATTTGCATTTGCTGTTTATATTGTGCTTGATTCGACCCATCACAACCCCACTTTGAAATCAAAACTAAATTTTTACCCTCTTCTTCGCTTAAAATTAAACTGTCTTCTAAACAATCTAATAATTTAGTTGTTGTGAGATTTAATAAATCTTGCAAGTTTACTTCTGCACATGTTTCATTTACAGAATAGGACTCTTTCCGTAGATGACATTCTGTTATCGCTCGTTGCAGTACACTGTAGCAAGGATAAAACTTCTTATTTGTTTTTCTAATAATTTCGTACTGTTGTCGGGATAGGTCAGCTTCGACAAACATACTTAATGCCTTCAGCGGAGTTAATTTTCTGCGTTTTGGCGAATTATTTGCGAGTGCTTTTTTATATTTAATTGCTCGAGAAGCATCTCGCATCCTCTCAGCTCGAAATTTCATTTTTGTGGCAAAAATTAGACGTTCTGTATCTTCTTGATTTCTTAAATTTTCAGTTTTTCTTCTTTTGCTTCGTTCGCTTAACTGTTCGAAGGACTGATTTGATGGCCGACCCGGTCTCACTACAATGCGTGGCAGTTCAATCGTTCCGTCAAGCCATATGCGATTTTTTTAAAGAAAGACCCCTTCTGTTCTGGATGCTGCTATCCATCTCTGCATTATTGTTGACTTTACACGTGAAAATTTTTTTCGGATTTCTTCTTTTTCTTCATTGGAATACTCCTCCTGATTGCACAAGTAGTTCTCTGCGTACGTCAACTTGTCCTTCATATTTCCATTTGGTAATTGCTGCATAATGTGCCATATTTGCTTCCGTGTAAATATTTTAACAGTAGATCATCACTTAAAAAAATATCATTCACGTCTTCAAAATCTTATTTTAACGATAACTTCTGAATCCGCAAACTTCCGTAAGTTTTTTTTGCACTAAAATAAAGCTGAAACCTTCCCCTTTACAGTGGTTCCAAAAAAAAAAATGCTGGGACGGACCGGGAAGTACAACTAATTCCTTGCGATTGAACGGGGTTCGAATCCCGTCGGGATTAGAAATTTGGTTTTTCTCCGTTTATTCTCCGTTTCGACTTCCGTAACGTCACTTCCGTAACATAACAAATACGTTATCCTCAGCAAAGAAGTTTCACTTCAAAAAGTAACCCAAAATTGGACTGACAGAATGCGCTTCGTCAAGAGCAGTCGCGGTGGCCATATGCCCGAAGTCATTTTTAAATATTTATGCCATGAATTGGTCTTTGAAACAAAAAAAGATTTTTCATCCAAAGTTAACTGTTTGTGTTATTTTTTTAACTTTAAAGTTCAGAGACATTTTTCACTAACGATTAGTGACGTCGAACCATAGCCGAAGCGCACAACCACCGCACTCTGTTCACCACCCGAAAGCAGACATACCGTCACTCGGTTTCCATTCAATTCACAATCATCGAACCTACTACATGTTCAATAAAGTTATGTGTTAGTATTAAACAGTAACTTATACGATTTTATTTCAGTACAAGCGAACGAAGTAATCCGCGGCATGCAAATGTTAGCGGACTTGATGCAACAGTTATGTTCCCGATGCGTCCCAGTAAATTTTTTTCCAAGTTGCGAATAATCAAACATTAAATGTTGCACATTTTTGAAATATTACATTTTTTCTGCATTTAGTATCACGAACCTATAATTTCGTTATTTCCCCTACTCTAATTAGTAGGAAAATAACGAAGCCAGGTATTGAAGAGAATGGTTCTTTTCAATATTTTCAAATCCTCTGAAGGACCTTCGTTCATTTGAATATTTATTTTAAGAGATCGTAAAACGTACAATGAGTACACAGAATGAGGAGATAAATACATATAAGAAAGTTATTTTCTCGGTTTGCATCGGTTTTAAATAGTAAATGGAACGTTGCTTATCGTATGGAAAAAAGGTTTTTAAAAGCAAATAAGATTTGGCTAAATAGTGTAGAAAAGTTTAGAAATTTCAATATCTCGAGTTTAGCAATTGCTTAGAACGAACTAAACGCTTAAAAACGCAAGATTTGAGGTTAACACTACGCTCATATGAATTAGCATATGGTACTGATTTGAGTTTACGTCAAGCTAGAAATGTTGAGTCTTCTAAGCTGGTTAAAGAAATAACATCCTCGCCTTCTTGTGCAAAAAGATATAATAGAGCAATTGAGAATTTTGAAGAAAAAAAAGTGAAAATGATGTGCGGAGAAGAAACTTTGGCGATGATAATCGACACCAAATTCAGCAGGCATGGATATGATATTGTAAGATTTAAAGATAAATTAAAATTTCCTTCGTATAAAATTATACAAGAAACAAAAGAATTGTGTTACTCCGATAACGAACACGTTAGGTAACATTACAAGTCTTTCTAGATCTCACAGCTTTGAGACCATTATCTTTAAATACGATCTTCTCAAAACTCTGAACTCTGAGAAAGTTGATTTTACAACGATTAGTAAATGGGGTTTAGATGAATCGTCGTCAGTCAAAGAATATAAACAAAAATTTGACAACGAGGGATATTTTGATGCATCTGTTTTTATGATTACATTGGTGCCAATAAAACTTGGTGATAAGGATGAAACTATTATTATATGGGACAATCCGCGAAAATCATCGACGTGTATTTACGAGAGAATCGAATACTGTTATAATAACAGAGGAAACCAATGTTCAAGAACAACTAAATCGGTTACAAGTTACAACCCACAGTTTATTCTAATAGACGTAGTCAATATTAGGATATACCATAAACTTGTTGTTTTAACAATGATCGATGGAAAGATCTGCGACTCTTTAACAGGAATAATATCAACAAATAACCTTGCATTAGCGCGTAACATAGCAGCAGTCAATATCCATAACCTTGATTTAGGAATGTTTGTGATGCATGGGGGGATTAGATCCTTCGAATTTTTACTCCATTTAGGATACAAATTACCCATAACAAAGATAGCAAGCACGAGGAGAGGCAGATAAAACCATTGTAGCTACTACGAAAAAAGATATACAAAGAAGATTAAAAAATGAATTAGGCTTGCCGATTGATCTACCTGAACCAGGATTTGGTAGTAGCAAAGATGGTAATACTGCCAGGAGATTTTTGACAAAAGGGATATTTCTGCAGATATTATTCGGGTTGGAAAGAAGTTTTTAAAAAGATTTGTGACCATAATGAATGTAATTTCAAATGGCTATAAAAGAAATATCAACATGTTCGATGAGTATGCAAGCGATACAGCAGAGATGTTGGTACACTGATATTCCTGGTATCCGATGTCTTCGATTGTATACAAAATTTTAATTCGTGGCCCAAAAATGATAACACACGCTCTCCTGCCAATTGGTCAATTAAGCGAAGAGGCGCAGGAAGCAAGAGAAAATAAATATTTCAAGTTGTTTACTAAATGCAAATACAGATATCGTGAATTCTTTATTAACATCATTCGACTCAATAATTGCAAATTATCGATTGTTACCCCCCTCCCCCCAAAAAGTTAAAATCATTACCAGCAGATGTTTTGAACATGCTGGTATCGGAAACTCCAACTTCACAATATCAGGGAGCGACTGTCACAACTCACAACCTCGGAAGAAACTGCATCATCGGAAGATCTGACTTCTTCGGATGAGATTTGATAGAGTATAGTAAAAGATTTTTTTGTCTCATTTCAATTATTTATTATATTTTCTCATTATTTTATATACCTTTTAACTAATTATGTGTTAATTTACGAAAAAAGTGGGATAGTTTAATTTATGCCAGAATTGTATGGTCGCCCCCACTGTGCGCCGCGCTCGCGGCTTCTGTATATGTATAAACAAGGCTCGTGCGATCTTAACCTTCCAGCGGGGGCGCGCCTGTGCACGGAGTGCACGCAGGTCGGTTTTATGGAGGTAAAGCAAGTAAAACACCATCTAACAATTTCGGGTCTTTCGGGTATTCGTTTAGACTTGTTTTGTCTTTCAAAACGTTTTGTTATAATATATCTACAATTAAACACTAAGGGTATATGAGCTTCAAATGTGGACATAGGTTTAGGTGTCTTCGGTATCTAAACTGTTTGATACATTAATTAACGCTCTTAGCGGAATGACATTTAGTTTTTACAATCAAAAGAACCATCATATCATAAAACAGTGGTCTCTAGTTTTATTTCTCGCAATGCTAAATATAGCAGGTATGTATAAACTCGCAAATTATATATTACGCGAACCATTAGGAACGAGAACAATATCGTCGACGATTTTTTTTACATAATTTAGCTCTCTCTCTCTCTCTCTCTCTCTCTCTCTCTCTCTCTCTCTCTCTCTCTCTCTTTCTCTTTCTCTCTAATCCAAGGACAACTAGGATTACACGCTGAAATACCGTAATTGAAGAAAATCAGAATACTAAAAAACAAGGCATACATTCAAATGCTTTAAATGCGACCGATTTGCTTGTAAAAAAACCTTCTATAATCTGTGTGATACGAAGATTGTATAACTCTAGAATCTGATAACCATTCCTAAAATGTACGTAATACGATTGTAGTTTGTATGCTTTATTGTAATAAGTCAGTATAACATAGAGTTAAAGAAAATGCTTCTTGCAATTGATGCAAACAATTTTTATTTTGCATAAAGATCCGCAGTCTATTCATGTTGGTAATGTTGTTTACCCGAGTACCCGGGTAATTTTTGTTTACCGGATATCTCACGGGTTACCCGGGTAACAGCTCTAGTGCACCGTTTAGGAGCCCGCTTTTTTTGGCCAAAACCATTGTAGCGTTATTTCAAGGTTTAATGATATGTTATTATAGGTCGTTGGATTCGTCTTGATACCAGTTAGAATATTATGAAGTAAAAAATATATGTTAATGTTTAAAAAATTGAGGTGACCTTTTTTTCTTAAAAAAAATTTTTTTCTTTAATTTTCTATATTGAAATTTTTGGAAAGTGAATACTGATCAACTTTCGTTGGAAACGTTTTTTTGTCAGATCATTAGAAATATTTGAAAAATCGTGTTAACAATGCTCACATTGCATACTATGGTGCAGAAATCGTGAAAAAGTAGCCTAGGTTCAATTCTTCATCAGAATTATATGAAATCTAGTAATGAGGGGTTTTCGGGGTCTCTGATTACGAATCTGACATTAAAAATTCAAAATTCAAAATGGTGGATCCAATATGGCAATTAATACATAATCATTTTTGCTAGATTTGCATAAGATACAAAGCTATAAGATACAAAAAAAGGTTTGTAAGCAAAATCATATAAAAGAACATTTATTTTAATTATTTTGTACAATTATTTCTTTTTATGATAACAATTTATTTTATATATTTACATGTTTGATGTGAAGTTTGAAATTTAAAAATAATTAATCGAAATCTTCCGAACCTAATTCTATATTATCTAAATGACTAAATATTGGTAACGTCTCTGCGTCATTTTCATCAAAGACGTGTTCATCATCCGTACTTTGTTCTATTGGTGCTTGTTCCGTAGTAGGTGGTGAATATAATAAAAATAATACTTCAGTTGGTAATTTAAGTTTTTTCTGCTTTTGTATTCTTTTTCTCAATGCCATGCTTGATACGAAAGGGTCGGAGGTTTCCAGCACTCTATGAAATACATCTTCCAAGTTGTTACACCTGCTATTTTTACATGCATGGAATTGCCTATCGTGTCGATAATATTTATTTTTTGCCTCTGCCCCCTATTCTCCTACACATCCTGGAGGTAAAACACACTGTTCTACGATTTGCCTCCCATGAATTAAAACTTTGTGAATTGATGGAGGCATAGGATACCACGGGTATCTTTCTTAATATATGTACATATATACCCTGTTTGAAAACAGAAGTTTTCAAATTCATTAAAATTTATTGGAAAGAAGCAGGAAACTGTTATTAAAATCATTTTAAAATTGTGAAGCAGTTTTAAATCGACACCTGTTATTTCTGGTAATATCTTGATATCTTCAAATGCACGACGACCAGTGTTTCCATTGTTAGTATTTTCACTACCTTGTTTCGGTTTATCAACATTTAAGGCCAGTCGCCCTCAAAATAGCTTTTGAATTTGATGTTTCCGCTGAATAAATTTTTCTTTATCTTCCTACACGATTTTACTTGCCATTGTTTTATTTCTAATCTATGAGATATATGAATTATACATTCAAAGAAACGTATCCATAAATGAAGTGGGCTGCCTCCATAACATAAATTCTTTTTTTGTTTTGGCTCAAATTCTTTAGCTTGCAAGTCATTTATTGTTAAAATTTGCTTCGGTGTTGCTCCACAAATTGGACACGATTGCGACGATTTTGTTCCTGTCAGTATATTTAATACTTTGCCATCTATTAGTGTTAACATTAATTTAAATTTAATTTGCAAACTTTTATTTTGATGTGGTATATTTAAATCTACTAAATTATTAATTTTATAATCGGACTTCCGTTTCCGGTTGTGAAGTGTTTGCAGCGTTGTGAGAGCAGAGTGAGAGAGTTTGAGAGAGAGAGTGGAGTTCCTGGAGGGGTGAGAAAGAAAAAAGTGGTTGAGAAGTGTGTGCGAGGTGCAGGGGCAGGTAGGAGATAACAGGAATAGGGTGAGAAGGAGGGTTAGGGAGCGTAAGGGAAAGAAAAGGAGAGAGGAGGAATTAGGTTAGGACAGCGCGGCGTGGATACAGGAGGCCGCGCGGGAAGAGAGAGAAGGAGAGATAGGTGGCGCGACCTGGTTAAGAACGGAAAAATGAGGGAAGGCGGGAGAATCGAAAAGGGAGTAAGGTGAGAGTGGTGAAGAGTGAAGGAAATAAGAAGAAAAGCGAAAGAATGAATGAAAAAGGGGAGGAAGGTATGGAAAGGGGGAGGAGAGAAGAGGAGGCGGGGGGAAGAGGGAGGAGGGTAGTTAGGGAGGGGAAGAAATAGCGGAGCATAGAAGGAGGATTAGGATGTTGGAGGTAGCGCAGGACAGGAAAGGAAGGAAGGAAAGGAGGAACAATATAATAATAAGGGGAATACAGATAGAGGGAAAAGATGTGAAGGAGGAAGTGAAAAAAGTATGGGAAAAGTTGGAAATAAAGGTGGAGGGTATAGAAGAAATAAAACAGATTGGAAGGTTGGGGAAGGGGTATGGGTTGGTGATAGTAAAGATGGAAGATAGGGAGCATAAAAGGAAAGTGATGGGAGAAAAGAGCAAGCTAAGAAGAAGAAAAGAAAGGATTGAGGATGATTTAACGGAGGAAGAGAGGAGAGCAAGATGGAAGATAGAAAGAGAGGCGGGGGAGGAGAGGTTGAAAGGGAGGAATGTACAGGTAGGATTCATGAAGATGTGGGTTAATGAAAGGTTGAAAAGATGGGACGAGATAGAGGAGAAATGGATGGAACAGCAGGGAAACGAGTAAGGGGAATCGGAGGGATGGAAGGGGAAAAAAGGAGGAACACAGGGTTCAAGGTAGGATTCTGGAATGTAGCGGGGCTGAGGAATAAGGATCCGGATTTTTGGAAAGGGTTGGAGGAATGGGATGTTTTAGTACTGATGGAGACGTGGGTAGAAGAGAAGGGATGGAGCAAAATAAGGGACAGACTACTAAGGGGGTATGTGTGGTAAGCGCAATGGGCAAGGAGAGAGGAAAGGATGGGAAGGGCCAGAGGAGGTATGGTATTGGGAATGAGAAAGGAGATAGAGGCAGAACCTGGAAAAGAAGTTGGAGCAGTTGGGAGAATGGATTGAGGGGAGAGGGAAAGGTATGAAGACGATTATAGGTGGGGACTTTAATGGGAGAACAGGGAGGGAAGGGGGGAGGTGATGGAGGAGGAGGATGGAGGGGGTTGGGGGAGCAGGAAGTCCAAGGATACGAAGATGAACGCAGAAGGGAGGAGACTGTGTGGGTATCTGGGTGAGAGGGGGTGGGGGATTTTGAACGGGAATATAAAGGGGGATGAGGAAGGGGAGCTGACATACATAGGAGAGAGAGGGAAATCGGTAATAGACTATGTAATAGGGAATGAGGAATCAAGAGAAGGAGTGGAAAGGTTGGAAGTTGGGGAAAGAATCGAGTCGGATCACCTGCCATTGACGGTATGGATTAAGGGGGAAAGGGGAAGGAGGAGAAGGAAGGGGGCGGAGGGAAGGGGAAGTTTATGGGATGCTGGTCGGAGGAAGGGAAGAAGGAATTTAGGGAAAGATTCGGGACAAGAATGTTGGGGGAGGACTGGAAAAGCCTGAAAGAAAAAATAAAGCAGGTGATTGGGGAGATAGGGATGAAGGAGAAAGGGAAGAAAAAAGGATGGTGGGATGAGGAATGTAGAGTAGAAAAAAGGAAGGTGAGGGAAGAACTGAGGGGGTGGAGGAAGAGTGGAGGAGAGGGAGTGGATTATAAGGAAAAGAAGAGAGCATATAGGATGATGTGTGAGGAGAAGAAGAAAAAGGAGAGGGAAAGATGGGAAAGGGAGCTGGAGGGCATAAAAACAGAAAGGCAAGTGTAGAAGGCCGTGAACAGGGAAAGGAAAAAGGGAACGAGAATTGACGAAAGAATAGGGATGAAAGAGTGGGACGAACACTTCCAGGAGCAGCTGGGGGGAGTGGAGTGGAAGGTGCGGAAGGGTGGAGTAGGTAGAGAGGAGGATGATGGGGAGGGGGACATTGCAAAAAGGGAGATTGTAAAAATAATAAAGGGGTTGAAGGAGAGGAAAGCGGCGGGGGGAGATGGAATTATGAACGAGGTGTGGATGTATGGAGGAAGCGAGGTGGAGGAATGGATGTGGAGGGTTTGCAACAGGGTATGGAGAGGGGAGGGATGGCTGGAGGAATAGACGGAAGGAATAAACATCCCGATAGCGAAGAAAGGGGACAACAGGAAGGTAGGAAATTATAGGGGAGTAACACTTCTCCAAACGAGATATAAAATTTATGCAGCGGTGCTGGCGGAGAGATTGAGGATGGAAGTGGAGGGGAACGGGCTGTTGCCAGCCAGTCAGACAGGGTTTAGGAGAGGTTTAGGATGTATAGACAAGATCTATGTCCTAAACTATCTGATAAACAGGCAAGTTGAAAGGAAAGGCAGGAAGATGGTGGTGCTATTTGTGGACCTGAAAGCAGCGTTCGACTCAGTGGATAGGGGAATATTGGTAAGGGAAATGAGAAAGAGGGGGTGAGGGAAGGGCTGGTGGGGAGGTGTGAGGAAATTTTAAGAGAGACGAAAAGTAAAGTGAGAGTGTGGGAGGAAGAAGGGGACAGTTTCTGGACGGCTAGGAGGGTAAGGCCAGGGGTGTCCACTGAGTCGGGACGAAAAATTTATACGCTGGCATATGCGGATGATGTAGCATTGCTAGCGGAGGATGTAGAGGAGATGAGAGGGATGATGGGAACGATGGAGAGGTATTTGGAAGGGCAGAAGCTGCAACTCAACGTTGAAAAATTCAATGTGATGAGGTGCAGGAGGGGTGGGGGAAGGTGGAAGAAAGTGAGTTGGAGATAGGAGGGGAAGGTGATAGAGAAGGTAAGGGAGCACAAATACCTGAGGTATGTCATCGCGAGTGACGGGGGACAAAGGAGACAGGTGGAGGACAGGATAAGGAAGGGAGCTGCAGTAATGGGACAAGTGTGGGGGTTAGGGAAGAGGATATTTGGAAATGACTGGGGGAGAAGGGTTCGACAAGTTGGTGTGGACAGTAGTGGGGTACGGAGTCGAAATTTGGGGATGGAAGGAGAGGGAAGGGGTAGAGAGGTTACAGGAAAGGTACTTAAAATGGGTGTTAGGGGTGGAAAGATACACGCCGGGTTATATGGTAAGGGAGGAACTGCAGAGGGAAAGGCTGAGGGAGAGAGCGTGTATAAGGGCGTGGGGATTTGAAAAGAGTTGAGGGAGAGCAAAGGGGGGGAGCTGGCAAGACTGTGCTGGGAGGTGATAAGGGGAAGGAGCAGGAGGGAGGGGGGTACAGTAGGTGGGTGGGAAAGGAGAGGGTGGATTTTTGGGAGAAGAGGGGTTGGACAGCGGAGGAGGCGGAAGTAATGATGGAGGAAAAGAGAGAGATTGTAAGCGAGGAGTTCGTGAAAAGGGGGAAGAATCAACAGAGGGCAGAGAGATGGGAAAAGATAGGGGCATCCAGATACAATAAATGGTACGGGATGGTGAAGGGAGAGGGGTTGCCGGGTTATCTGGGGAAAGGATGGGGGGAGAACAGATGGCAAAGGATGGCCAGGTATAGACTGGGGAACGGGATGAGAGAAGAGAAATACTGGTTGAATGAAGATGAGAGAATGTGCAGAGTGTGTGGATGGGAGATTGAGTCATGGGAACATGTATGGGAGGAGTGTATGAGGTTGGCTGAGGAGAGGGGATGGCAGGAAATGATGTGGGAAGTGCTAGGGGATGAGGGGGGAGGAGAGGGATGGTTGAGGAAAGTGGAGGAATGGAGAGTGAGTATGAGTGGTAGGAGTGAATGCAAAGGAGTGAAAGAAAAAAATGGGAAATGAATGAGGAGCAATCGGAAATGGGGGTCCAAGAGGATAGGGAAGGGGTGTGTCTGTGTGTGTAGGTCAGGGGAAAAGGGGAAATAAGGCGAGCGTTTAGGAATAAGATGTAAGCGAACGAGCGTGTAAATAGTAGGTTAAGGAGTAGTTGTAAGTTAGAATTAAGGATAGGTTAAGGTAAGGGCGTTGTACAGAATTGTAACCCCTAGGGGAACCAATAAAGTTATATGTATTAATTTTATAATCCAGATTCTTTTTTTCACTCAAAATTAGTTCCTGGGTTTCTTTTGCATACTGTAATTTTATCGGTCGGCAAAATCTGACGGAGTGCGGTGTACTATTATTCCATAAAACAGTTTCCTTGCTTGTAGAAAATTTCAATGGAATTAATGTAGTTGCAAAGAGAGTGTGATCTAAGCCAGGTAAAGTGTAGCTGTCATAGCTTTGATTGTATGTCAGCTTGGAACCCCTGGGGTTCTGGTAGTAAACGACATGCTGTGCCCTTGTTCCGAGCGTCTCGAACCCTCGCAAGTAGTCTTCCGGGCCCCAAGATTCAGTATAACCTACGAAAACGTGCAAAATCCCGGAGCCGGAGCCTCCGGAGCCAGTACCCGACCTTAAAGAAGCTCCTCAGCCTAAAGGAGATCCTCTAGCGGGCCCAGGACAAAACGCACTCATTCCTGTACCCTCTCTCAATCACACTCAGGAGCTGCCAAATACGTAAAATTAGATTCCACGTACGTTGCTCGCTACGTACGTTGGTCCCCTCGCTGGAGAGTCGACTGGATTATGTGGGACGCTCCCAGCAGAATGCCGGGCATACCCCCATTAAACCCTCTCGGAACCGTGTAAAAAGGTATCAGTGGAGACCCAGTGACTTGCAATTGAACTTCTGGAATTCCCACCAGCCAGCCTTTCGAGTAGGACATCCCTGACGAGGAGAAGTCGCTTTAACCAAACCCAAGCTATAACAGTCACAGTGCGGTTTCTACTGTGCTCCCACCCCTTCCCTCCCTTGGCCGAGTTCTAGTTTGACCACCCGATGACTCTGCTGACCCCGCCTCGTCCAGTACAGGAGCGAGCTTCACTCTGACCGAGCGAAGAGATTTCGCACACCCTCTGGCTCCTCTTCCCATGTGGCAGGCCCTTCCATGAATTTCCGAGTGTTCATGGGAGGTGGATCCCTTCCTTCCATCTCCACAACTCCTCATGGGTGTGTCCTACCCTCAATAGTGCTCAGACACTGTTGCTTTATACCCATGGTAGTTTTTCCTTCTTTCTCCCAACCTTTCTTACTTCGAAAAAACGACGTACAGCTCCGAGACCCGAGCTGATGATCTGCCGGCATTTTCAAGTCGCCACAAAGCGGAGAGCTCGAGGGAGACGAACAAGCAGCCGCTTGGTCCTTGTCTACCCTCAGCTGTTGCAACGGCCGCTGTGGCCTTCAGGCTTGTACGGTCACGTAGTCCACATATGATCCCTCCTTAAGTACTTAAAATGCTGGAGTGGCCGGCACTCCAAAGCCTCGACTCTAGCCGCGGACCATACGATAAGGACTCGAACCGCCGAAACAACCATCTTGGCCGCCGTTGCTGGAATCTGCACCCAAGCCGTTCCTACGTTCGCCGTGCGGTGAAAAACTCCTACCTTCCCCTCGAGAATGGCGCAGTTCGCTAACCCTGCCAAGGGCCATCTGCTCTTCTTTTTGAGTTATCGCACTGTCCAGCCCGGTTAGGCGTAACTACGCCTTCTTGATTGGGTAGGCAATTTGAGCACCGAGACTACAGCTTCTCCCATCCTGTAGGCCGGGGCTGGCCTTTTGCTTGGCACTCGGGTCCCTTGATCTTCAAAAAGAGACCTCCCGTTCTTGTGCCTCCGACTCGAATACCGAAGATTCCGAGCTCTTCGAACTTGAAAGCATTATTGGCCTGAGACATTACCTCCAAATACGTAGTTTTCGATCCCGCTAGTATCGTGACCGTCACCACTGCGGCACAGGGTATGCGTTTCATCCCTACGCCCGGTTTCATAATCATGCCCCCTACAACACATTTCAAGGTCATTGAAATCGGTGAGATTCTTCCTAGACCGTAATAGCTACTGAGGGTTAATTGGAACTGGTCCGGAGAGCTCGCGGGAGACGGTTAGTGCAACCACGGAGTTTTGGACGTGGGGGAAAGGTCCCTCAACTGCGACAAAGAACGTGGGTCGGAGGTTGCCCTCAACGTTCGAGGAGTAACGGGAGTTACGGGATCGGGCGCGGACTTTCATGAGGACGCGTCCTCTGGGAGGGGTAAAGTGAGTCGTCCGAGGCTAGAGGATTTGGAGGGCGTTATGGCCTGCGGAGGAGCGGGCTGGTGGTTATAGGCTGGCCTGCTCCATCCGTCGTGGGGAGGATGACCCGGAGCGGGATGAAGTTGGAATGTGGAAGCGCCAAGCTTGGGTTTGTCGCCTCCTACTCGGGCAGTCCGATAGTCCGTGCCGTCCTGCCCATACTAAAGTTGTGGTGCAGGCAGCGGGAAAGGCTCTCCTACCGCCTGACGCAGGTGTTCTCCGAGCATGGTTACTTTGGGCATTACCCGGCCAGGATCCAGTAGAAACAGACGACGCAGTGCCACCGCTGTGGGGATGGTCAGGACACGGTGCGACACACGGTGGAAGAATGTCCAGTGTGGACCCGACCATGTCGTGTCTTTCGGGCGACCGTGCGATGGGACCTCTCGTTGCGACCGTGGTTGACCACATGGTCGGCGGCGCAGGGTCATGGTGAGCAGTGGTATCCTTCTGTGCGTAGCTTATGTCACAGAAGGAGGCCGCAGAGAGGACCCGGGAGGCGAACCATCTATCGGTGAGGAGGCGGTCCGCTCTGGGAAGGTCTCCGAGCGCGCGACGACTCCCCGTCGTTCACGCCTATTTTAGCATTATTTCACAACTTAAAGACCACATTAAATAGGTCGTTGGATTCGTCTTGGCGTCAGCTATAATGTTATTAAATAAAAAATATATAGTGATAAATAAATAATCAAGGTGAACTCAATTTTTTATTGAAAAAAATTTGTTTTTTAATTTTTTATAGTGAAATTTGTAGAACACTGATTACTTTTTGTAGGAAACATTTTTTTGTCACACCACCGGAAATGTCTGAAAAATCGGGTGAATAATGAATAATAATTGACAACTGTCTGTTCAGGCTTTCAAACAAGAGTAATTCATAATTTTTGAATCGAGGAATTTTATTACAATTAATGAAATAACAAAAACATGTTATTACTGTTTTAGTGAAAAAATTACAAATATTTAAACAAAAATAAGTATTATATTTTAGACAGTTACCGACTATAATCAATTAACCATACGGATTTGCGGCTTATAATTATGTTTACCTATTAATAAACAAAAATCTATACAATAATTCTATTTAACCACTATTAAGAGCCGCTGAGTGGTCGTCAATGCATCTCGTGCGACGTGAATCGCCGCGAAATTGTGTGTCACGCGATGGTTTAAAGCAGTGATGGGCATCTTTGTCCATGGTTGCCATATGAGGGTCCCGCCAGGCCCCTTACGTTTCCGTCCCTCGCCTAGATGCTCCGTAAAGCCTGCCTTCGGTTCCTCCACTCTTCCACCTGTGGAGCAGGTACGGAAACTAACGGGCGTCCTTTTATTCTGCGCGACGCCACTGACGGCTTGGCTTGTATAAGCGTACGGTTTTTCCTGCGACACTCGGTAGCATGCTCCACGCGGTACGCGGCAGCGGTAGTGGTAAGAGTGGGGGAAGCGAAGGCAGGCTTTATGGAGCATCTAGGCGACGGACGGAAACGTAAGGGGCCTGGCGGGACCCGCATATGGCAACCTTATCTTTAACTGCCGCAGTCAAGAAGCTTCCCCCACCAACTACTCTTTTGTGCAGCGCGCACCTTCGCTGCGGATCGGTGCCTCGTGCCTTCCAGTGCCTTCGTTTCTCCCCTCATACGTCCCCCCATAGCTGACGAGGTTGGTGGGAGAAGTAAGCAACTCAGGGGCCCCTACCGTGCCCATCACTGGTTTAAAGCATCATAATTTCCAAAGTGGAGTATGAGAGTAAAGTTTGCATGATCTTTTAGAGGAGATGTTGCTGAAAATGTTCCACTTTGTTAGATCACGCAACTCTACACAACTTTCAACTTTATCTCTTGTCAAAGGTGAAAAACTTTGACAATTTTCGTTAGTTCACTAAGTATATTTTTTTATAATAAATTATGAACAATAATTTTTAGTTCCTGGCGCGTTCTGAACATAGATATACATTATTCATAAAAAAAATGAGCACATAATGTTCAGTAGGTTTTCCAGGACATCGTTATGCAGAAAAGGAATTTTGCCGGTGAAAAATGGTGTCTGAAAAAGTTTGATCTATGAACGCTTATTATAACGAGAGTTTTTAATAACTTCAATTAATACTATCGTTTTCGAATGTAATGGACACGTAAGAAACATTATACATTCGTTAAAAATCGATATGAGGACTTTGATTTTTTAGATCATGAACAGCTAACGCGTCGATCTGGCCCACTGTGCGGCGGTGGGAAGAACTCAGCTCAGACATCCGCTACCGGGGGGTGGGTGCCTGTATTGGGCCCATCCCCAGGGAGGCCGGCCGTTTCAGCGGAGGGAGTCCATTGTTCGGCCCCGCCCTCGGCTGCCGCCCATTATCCTGCAGCGATACTTGGGGTTGGGGATAGAGGAGAGGGGCGTGCCGGAACACGCCTCCGGCGACCCCCTCTTTCTGCATGCGCCAAGTTCTTCCCGCGGCCAGTGGGGACTTCGGTCCTCCTCCTCTGAGGGTTGGACGAGGTCACCGCAGGCCTCCGGGCGTCTGGGGTCCGGGGCAGCCCCGCATATCCCGCAATCCGCCCTCAGGGAGGGTGAGGAATCCATAATGAGTGATTACCACCACGTAAAAAAGAAAGGTTGATCCGACGCCGGTAAGACCCAAGAGATGGGTCGGTAGATGGTTGAGACAGACCCGAAGAATAGGCTTGAAGTGGGGATGGGCGCAGGGGGAGGGGTATGCTGTACCCCCGTCCTAAAACACATGTTCCATCAGCTTAAAAAGGGTAGAATTCGCCGTAGGTCTTTGTAACTATCTCGTAAACGAAGGCCGAGTGGCGGAATGGTGCATATGAGTCTGCTTGTCTCCCGCCATGGATCGGGGTCGGTTTCAAGGTCGGTGACAAGGCTGGTCTATTGGTGTCATGCCGTCATCCGCTCGCTGTGCGCTTGGGGCCATGTCTGAAAATTATTGTTGGTAATGGTTTTTGCTCATCGGATCTTGTCTCGGTATGGGCTCTTCTGGTTTTGTCAGTCTCTTCCTGGCTCGGGGTGGGGGGAGTGGGGTGGTCTTCGTGATCCATTCCGGACCGACCTCACTGGAACGATATCGTGGTGTGAAACTGTCAGTGGTATTTGGTGCGGGAGTTGGGCATCATTTGACATCGTCGCCGAGAAGGCGCTCCCGTATGGGTAGAAGTTTCCAGCTCGGCTTCCATTGCCTGGGGTGTCTCTATAGTCCTGGAAGACGTCCTCCACCGGTCTTTGTGCATTTGGGGCCATCTATGTTGGTCTGTAACTTTCGATGTGGATCCTAATGTGCCTAGGCTTCTATGGTAGGTTGATTCTGCTTGCAGGAGATTTCTTGTTCGCATCTTGCGCGATTTAATTAGTCACTTCAATGTCCTAATGTTGACCGCTCTAATCGCTGCTTTTCTGCGCACACCACTATTCAGCGCGTTTGACCTATTATCGGGCCTTGTGTTGCGTCACTTTGTAATGCGGTACTGGGGATGACTACGACTGCGCGTGTTTATGTCCGGATAGGAATCGGAACTCGGCGATGTCTATGGATCTATCTTTGAACGAGAACTGATCCGCCCTAAACCTAACCCAGACCTAACCCAGACCTAACCCAGACCTAACCAAAATTCGTTTAAAATGGCAGAATTCGCTGGAATGGAACTAAAAGTTTTTTGCAAATATCTAAAAAACTAAAAATGACCGCATATTCTATATATATAGGAAAAAGTTGTTCAGAATGTCAAGATCTATAACATATTTCAATTTCATCAAAATGCGTGAGCAAGAGGCGTTTCGACAAGTGTACCGTAAATAAATTAGGAACTGAATGTTACAGAAAAATATTAGGAAAGTATTATTTCACGCCTTACGGCGCACAGTGGGACGAATGTACCGAAATGCTGGACATCGCGTTTAGCACCCCTTTCAGTTTGTGTATCGCCTTGAAATTTTAAATATCCATGTTTTCAGTATTATAGAATACGAATCTGAAGTCAACAAATTTTTAGACCACCCAAAAATTTTTTTTTCCAAATTGTTGGAAATAAGGGAAAAATGACTCATATCCTATAATTGTTCCGACATTAATAAATAAATATGTAAATAAATATAATATTAATAAATAAATTAAAATAAATTATATTCGAAATGAAATAAAATTAATTAGGTAATTGACTAATTAAGTGAAAGACGCTACCAACTCAATAATGATCGTCAATCTCCATTTCATCATCTGTCACCTTCTCCATGAAATTCTTTCTCTGTTGCTTCTGGTACATCATGTTTAAGGAGTTTTAATGTTTCCGAAAATAAAGGCATTCTAGATTTCTGAGTTTGACGTGGTCTCAATGTTGATATTCTTGGATCCGAGTTGATCAATAGATTGTCGACGATATCTTCATTTGTCGCCTTTCTACTCATTTTCCTAGATCTAAATTCTCTGACCTGCCGAAACACTTTATTTAGAGCCTCTTGAGCTTCTTCAGAAAATTTGTCAATGGGGTGGTGTATGAAATAAAGATTAATAAATTAATTATTAATTAATTAATTAGTGTTAAGTACCTATCAACAAGTACCCATATCAAATTTAAACCCGATCGGAGTCAGTTATGCCAGTATTAAAAGCAGTATTGCTTATTTGGAGGCTCCCGCCACTTTTTAAACCTAAATGCCGACCGCAGACGGGTCTCGATGGGTGTTTTCGCAACGCCTTTCTCTCACATAATACCAAAGGAAAAAGTCCGTGAAGCCCGTTTTTCGGGAAACATCGGCAGTCATTTTAAAAATGAAAAAAAGATCATTTTCAAAAAATAAAAAAAAGTTTTCAAAAAATAACAAAAAAAAATTTTTTATTGCTTTATAGACGAAGAACAAAAAAATTCGTCACAGTTTTTTTTTCTTTCAATTCACGCTTACTGAAATATAAACGTAAGAAAAATATAGAATTTTTCTTTCTTCGTCTATAAAGCACATAAAAATTTTTTTTTTCGATTTTCTATATGTGAATGCCGCTCGTCAAGGTGCACTAAAGCAAGTATATATGCCACCAAAGCCTTATAACAAACTTCAAATTTTAGATCTTCAAACTTCAGATTGCTAAACCTAATCAGACCGATATGCAGGGTGTCACGGCGGTGCCTGAGGTCATTTGATGCGCCATTTTCCTTTTGCAAAATGTTGTCTGAGGCTTCGTTTGGGAGTTATTAACGAAAAACACGGACCAATCAGAGCGCGAGCTAGACCGCAATGGTCTGCTTCATCCGACGCGCCAGGAGTTTCTACTGGTACGAGCGTAGCGGTGCACCGCGACGAGGCATCGAACAAGAGAAGGAGTAGAAATTGAATGTATGGAATTAAAAACTCACTTATTCAGCCGTAAATCCACTTACTGCTTCGAAATGTGTGTCACTGGGCCACTCGGTGACGAACTGCACAGCTGGTTTCAGGTATACGGCATTGTTCCGAACGGTAAGGGACGTACGGTCAGGTCAACGAACTGCACAGCTGGTGATAAAACGACAACCTAAGGGATGTGCGGTCAAGTAAACGAACCGGGCTTTCACCTTCAATTTTCAAACGATAAATAAATTGTATGTTTGTTTCATACAGATGCCATGAAATTTTTCCACACTCACGATCACTGTTCACATTTGTCAACACATAGCTATGCACTAATAACAATTGCAATATCACTTGTATTGCAACACAAATCACAGTAATGAGGTAATGCGATCAGTAGACTGCGGATGTCATGCATTTGTAGCAAAAATTAGTAAGTGCATTTTAAAACAGTAGAAAGATTAAAATAATTTAAAAACATTAATGTATTATTTTCAACTTGATCAAATGATCAAAGTAAAAATCAACTATCCGTCTGGCTCCTGTCCCTTGCAATAGCAGCAGCCAACTTTCATTTTGCATAAAAATCCGCAGACTAGTGATTAGTTTAAATATGACTACTAAAAACACACATTTTAGCAAACGTGAACTTAGAATTGACAAATCTTTGGAGATGTTCTTTCTACCGCGGCTCGAACGACACTGATTTTACCCAAGATTTTTCTGAAAAGTTTAGGGAGGACATTATGCGTGTCGAAAATGCACGCTGTAGCACGCTTACGAAAACGGCAGACGAAAAAAACGGATACGAGAGGGACCGCTGTAAGAGTACAATTTATGGCAATCACATGTTTCGGTTTTCCTGCAGATTGGTATGCATAGTCGTTGGGGTACTGTTCGAAAACGTCGTCTATCCTTTTTTTAGAAAGTTTCTTAACAGAGATATAGGACAATAGGGACCCTAAACGCCACGCGGACCTGACATTTCTACCTCTTGCTGGGTAAAAGGACGGACGACGTTTGCGAACAGTTACTGTGATTTATGCTGCAATACATGTGATATTGCAATTGTTATTAGTCCATAGCTATGTGTTGACAAATGTGAACAGTGATCGTGAGTGTGGAAAAATTTCATGGCATCTGTATGAAACAAACATACGATTTATTTATCGTTTGGAAAGTGAAGGTGAAAGCCCAGATCGTTTACTTCATCGCACATCCCTTAGGTTGTCGTTTTACCACCAGCAATCTTTACCACCAGTTCGTTGACCTGACCGTACGTCCCTTACCGTTCGGAACAATGCCGTATACCTGAAGCCAGCTATGCAGTTCGTCACCGAGTGGCCCAGTGACACACATTTCGAAGCAGCAAGTGGATTTACGGCTGAATAAGTGAGTTTTTACGTCAAACCAAGCCAGCCATCGCGGGTCTATGTAGCTCGCGCTCAGATTGGTCCGTGTTTTTCGTTAATAACTCCCAAACGAAGCCTCGGACAACATTTTGCAAAAGGAAAATGCCGCTTCAAATGTCCTCAGGAACCGCCCATTTCCGGGAGTTGAAGGAATTTTGTGGCACCCTGTATGTACATACTTCCAATTGAGTTATAACTACTATAAGTTATAGCAAGTCATTCAAGAGGTTGATCTTGACAACATATGTCAAGGTCAAGATCAGCTCAGCTGCCTCCCATAAAGGTAATATTTACCAATTAAGATAGATTCCACAGCCTTGGAGAACTCTTCGGAGGCACTGATGTGCTACAACATAAAATTTACACCGCAGACGACATTCCAATAAACACTAGACAATATCGATTTCCTCCGATTCATAAAGAAGAAATGAATAAACAAGTACGGGAATTATTAGAAACAGACATGGTCGAAGCATCAACATCACCATACATTTCGCCAGTATGGATCGTGCCAAAAAACACTGCTTCCCAAGGAAATAAACGATGGCGTCTCCATAGGTGATGCATGTCCCCTACCGAACGTAACGGAAATTTTGGAACAAGTTGGGAGTGCCAAGTATTTTTCTACATATATTCGATCTAGCTTCTGGATCTCACTAAATCAAAATGTCCTCAGGGGACGCTCATAAGATAGCCTTCTCAACACCTTACTGGCCACTTTCAATTCAAAAGGAAAAGTTATAAGAAAATTTCTTTCAAAATTCTCAATTGTCAACTTTATGACGTTGTTTGTATAATAAATCATAATGACGAATGTAATCACGGATCTGATAAAGAATGTCGAGAATTAAATATAAAACCAATAGAAGTTATTTTCAAGAAACAGCCCCTGATTATGAAGGGCCAACATACATACATGTATATCTCGTTCTATTCTAAACTCGACTAGAGGAGAAGATGATGAAATACAGATAAATATAATAGGGGGGGGGGGGGTGGGAACAAATATAGTTCATTTACTTGGAACGCATAAAGGATTAAGGATCATAATGAATGGCACAATTGGAGCAAAAGCTTATACATATACAACAAACCATGCTACGAATGTTGGAGCATGGTTATCTCTGTTCACAGTCTAAAAAAAAGAATTTAAACGATATTATTATAATTATATATCTGATTCTGACTCGATTGTTGTTTTTGATGATAGTAAGACAGGAGAGGTAACACTTTCCAACGAAATATTTGATGAGTATAATACGACCAATGGCTGTATGTCAATACATTTAATTTTATTGTGTATGCACAAAACGAACATCTTGAAACATTCTTCTGAAGCTTTCGAAAAAATCCGGGAAAAGTCATGTTTCTCAACATATTATATATCATTGTCACTTTCTACTTTTTACTCATTTTTCCTGATTCTCTAAACTTTTACCAGTGTTTCGTCCAACTTGTATATGTATCTCGGGGCGTGATGGCAGCGATGCACCTTTCCGGCAACGACGTGTAAAACCGACAGAGTCCGAAGCTTGGACGAATCTTGGTAATTGCTGGGCAAAGGGGAAATAAAACGGTCTCCGTTTACCTTTCATACCCCTCTTCGCGCGCGGCGCAAAAGAGATGCGAGACAGGGCCCCGTTTGAAAAATCGATTGGGACCCTGTTGAACGTGACCACGGGCCTAGCAGAATAGTTTCGGCTACGCTAGAGTGCACACCAGCTTTGAGCAAAGTGATTTTTGTGGGCAGTAACGGAGGGAAAACGTAAAGACGTACGCAAACATTCTGCCAGGTCCGTGGGCTCGTTAACGTGTCTTGCGTTGCGCTACTAGTGTTGAGCCTTGCGTTGCGTGGACCTTTTGTAAATCGCTAGAGTACTAGAGTAACGAATGTTAACGCTAAGCCTCCGACATATCCATCATTATGGTAATGATCTTGATGATTAATATTATGGTAATGATTGCGAAAGGGCGGTCATACTCCGATTTTGATGAAATTTAAATATGTTATGCAGCAACACATTTTGAACAACTTTTTCCTTTTCCAATATAGGAGGGTCGCTTTTAGTTTTCGAGATATTTGCAAAAAACTATCGCTAGTACTAAATCGAATTTTCCGTATTCGTGCACGCTCCGTGGCAACGTAAGCCTGCTCCGACGTAGCATCAGTTTACTGTTTTTGTAAACACGTTGTGGAGATGACAGAGAAAACAGGGTCTCACTCTATATAGGGTGATACATATATTGTATATAGGGTAAGCTTTCAATTTTGAAAGACTCCATGACCTAACTCAGACTTCACTCTGTTCGCATTATTTTTCCAGTACTATTTCAAATTCTGGATCACAGATCAGGATTGGAATCTATTCCAAGGGTGCGAAAGGGTAAATTTGTGGAATATCCGGAAATAGTGCAGGGAAAGGAATAATTAACTTGACGCTTTCAATATGTAATTATGGTGAAGTGGGGGGGGGGGGGGAATCTTAAAGGGCAGGCGAGACACCCTGCAGGTCTGATGGTGAGACGGCCCGACATTCACCCCGAGCCTTAAAAAGCTCAAAAACTCAAAAATTATTAGGTAGTATGGCCGTCTCATCGATGATGACCATCCCGTTTAGTAAGTCGACGACTCTGAAAGCGGCCCGGGCTATATAAAACAGAGACGCGGCGGAAAAACGAAGGATAATTGCAACCCGACACTTATTGTTAATAAGAAGGGCCGAGAGCCGGCAGCGCCAATTGTGAAACCGATGATGAAAGAACGGTGTGCCTTACGGAAGCGAGGGGTGGCCGTACCGCCCTTCCCCGGCGATTGCATTACTACTACTACTAGGTCGTGGAGGGGGCGAAGAGGGCCGACCACGCAGACGAAAGTGAATGTCTCGAAAACTAAAAGCGACCCCCCTATATTGGAAGAGGAAAAAGTTGTTCAAAATGTCGAAATCTATAACATATTTAAATTTCATCAAAATCGGAGTATGACCACCCTTTCGCAATAATTACCATGAAATTTTCTTCCAGAACCCTACGAGGCATTACTCTACAGAAATATGCTTTAAATTCTTTTAACATTAATTGTCACAGAAATTAAAAGGAATATAAACATAGTGTAGGTATAATCACCATGGGTATCAAATTCGAAAAATTCTCCAATCTACTTGCTGAGATCCATACGATGGTAAAAACAATAGCTGAGTTCGGACATTCGTGGTCAGAGGAAGACCTAAAACGTAATCCTGACTCAATAATAAATGAGTGAAAGAAATTGTGGAATTCACGCTTCAACGATTCGAGAGGGAACACATTTACAGCAGTGGCAAAGATTATTTACATGACTCTACAGATTTACTTCACTCTACAGAAATAAAGGCGATCTACTTAATATGTACTTAGGGAAACCGGTTCCATAAGGACATCGCCAGAGCAACTATTTGTATGTATCTCTAATCTCTCTTGAGGCTGAAGGAGCTGAAAAAATCTTAAGAACAGTATTAATAGAATACAGAGAGACGAAATATTTATCATCCAAAAGAGGGGTTGTGAGAAATTATTAAAAGTAAACTCAGGAATCGAAGAAGAGGCAATGGAACAATATACCGACTCGGAAGAAGAACTTGAGGAAGAAGAGAATATCACTGACGCATTAATAAAAGAAAGACCCATTCACGACAAAATTGCAGACTTTATATTAAAATCAAAGCGGCTTAAAGGTAGGTTCCGTAGCATGCTAGATCGTGAATGGATCTTGAAAGTTCTCGAGAAAAATCCCGCGATATATGATAAATCAATGACTGTAAAGTTCTTCAGAAATAACGAAAATATAGTTTGGGATTTTCTGGACTATTAATAGAAGCATCATTGAGCTATATCGAGCAGCTTCCCGATGTCAGTATGACATTATCCTTGGCAACGAAAAATTGGGACCTCAACGCAGCCCTCCAACTTAAGCAAATCTGCAAAGTCATATCGGATGGAAAAATTCCTCCTCCCATCTCACCGTCATAAATAAACCAATATTCGTTCCGTCAGAAACAAAATACCTCTCGTAGATAGTACGAAGACACAAGAAAAGGGAGAATTCAAATTTACTCTAAAATTAGATTAATTTGTTCGGTAAATATGTAGTTCCTAGATTAAGATAATAGTTTTCGATTCCTTTAAGTTTGAGATTTTAGTATCGGTTCTTACCTATAAATAATGTATTGATTTTATCGTTTCCTGTCAGTGTGATTAGTATAAGAGTACCTAGTGTTAAAATTAGTATAGTTAATATATTTAACTTTTTTATAATTACCCCCATACTGTTAAGAAAACATTATTATGTCACCAGACTGAATTATAATTAGTAATATTAGAGAAGAATTCCTAATTTTTATATTTTAAAATATATTTGATTTACTCAATCACTGTCGGTGGCTGGACCACCGGACGCGGCACTGTCCACGTCCACACATGACAGGAACGAGATAAAACGTGATTATCGCTTGTTTTTGTTTCTGTGCAACTTGCACGATGCAACAGTTCGGTAGTGTTTTAAATATTAAAGATATTGTAGCTACTGCGCGGCATTAGGTGCCATCCAGCGTTAGGGGAACTCCCCCTATTACTTGTACATTAATACATGTATATTAATATGGTTTTCATATTTGATGAAAGCTAGCAGCATTCGAGCTAAAAGTGCGATTATACGATGGAAGATTTTCAATTCTTATTTCTCCTCCATTCCATGCATTCGCCATTATGTTGAAAAAGTTTAAATAACTTGTAACATTGATGCAAGAACGAATCGCATAGGAGAACGCATGTATAACGAATATTATATACGACGAAAATAAATGTTGAAACATTTCGAAGAAGAAAGTAATATTTGCAGTAGTGGTACTGTAGTATACAGTGTACTCCGCAATACGGAGTGTACTCCGCTACAATATGATAATGATAATACTAATATAAAACCTCAATAAGACGAAAGTTTTCTTCATTCCTTTCCCCTCAGCTGCAGAAACCACTACAACTTCAAATAAAACTTCCGTTATCCGGTTTACCCAAACCATTTATCGCCTGTTACATTGTTAAATTATGCACTTTACCTCCGAAACTCGAATTTAGAAAAACTCCGACCTCTACAAGTCCAAGTTTCTTTCTACATATGTATCGGTCAATCGATCCAAGAGATACAACGGTTCCGCGATCGTCAATTGTTTACTTCTTTAACCAGTGCGTGCATCTTGATCGCAAAGGCAGTTGGCTGTGAAAGATTTAATGCATAAGTTCAAGCACAGTTCTGTAGTTGCTCATTCTTTTCTCTGAATCTAATGCTTCGTACAGACCTGAACATTTTGAACGGCGAAGGGAACAATAGTTTTGACGGGATCACGAACGCCGCGTGCATTTCTCCGCGATTTTGTGCGCATATTCGGGCGCGCATCCGGGCGCGTCGTCGATCCATCTTTTGCCGATTTTTCATTCATTCATTGAAAAATTATACCTATCTACTGGTAATTGTCGTTATAAATATATATTTTTTGTAATAATTTTTTATTTAATTTTTAAAATTTTATTGTATTCAAATAAAATTGAAAATGATTTATTTATACTTATTTAGTACTTCTTTCAGATAATTTAAATCGCCGATTTCTTTGTTTAATTTTTTTTGGTATTTCTTGACATTTATTCTTTATTTATTGTGTGTATCTCTGTCCTGCGAACAGATTTGAAAATCCCATCGGTCCGGCCACAGTGGGCTGGATCGAGAAATTTAGTGACATTTCGTTATAACTCTTCAACCGTAAGAGATATCGGCATGAAATTTGCACTAAAATTCATTAAAAAAATAGTCAATGTTAACTGTAGACAAATAAGAATTTTTTTATTTTGTTAAACAATAATTTTTAATTAATTGTCATTGATATTTTTTATTAAAATAAAATTGTTCAAGTATAATCTTCCAAACTATTTGTAACTTTCTAAATATGTATTTTATATTTACGTTTTTTTTTTCATACATGTAATGTTTTATAGAATACGCAAAATATAAATTCGAGAAAACTTTTTGTAATTAACGCATACAAAATGTACCGAGATGGTAAAAACGCCTCACAAGCGAGTCAAAAAATATTTTTGAATTGAAAATAATGTCTATACTATATATCACGACCTTTGTTCTTTCGTATTATTTCGTAAGAAACAATTAAGAGTTGAGGGTCCCATGGTGACAACGTACATAGATACGATATATCTTCGAGAACTTTCGAAAGACAAAAGCAATTGAATATTCTACTAAATAATAGAAGATCAATTTTTGTCAATTTGTTTCTTAAATACAAATTCCAACATTAAACTGTAACTGTAAACCGAACTTAAACTGTAGAAAACGCAAAAAACTAAAATAAAACGTTTAAATATGTAAAAGTTCTCTGAATATCGATCACTGTGTTCCCTCTGAAGATTTTGTTTCAAGTTAATGCAGACAGAACGGTGAACCTTAGTCGAAAACTTACCTGTACATAGCATAAAAATCTCGAGTCTCGATAATCTAAACAGTTTTCTAGAAGAGTCCCTTAATTGTTAACTATGATTCAATAACAAATAAACTTATCCAAAAACAGTGATACTCACTAAGAAAAACTAAGAAACTCTTAGTCAAGTTATATTATTACCGTTCATTAGATTTTTAACAATAAAATTAATAGATTAATTATACTATTGTTAAAAATTACATACTTGTTTTAGGTAGGTATAAACTTTTAATGCAATTGCAAAAATAATCATATTTGGTTGGTATTATTACTTATATATGTATTACTATATGTGAGTTGCTATACGTCAGGCGACACGTCCCGGTAACTTTAAACAACAATAAATTGTTCAGCTGGATCGGGCTGGATATGATTTTTGTGGGGATATGTAGAGGAAGGTCTAATAAAAATGATCTAATTTGTCCGAATGTGTACTCTTGTGTACATTAAAAGATATACCTCAAAATGTTTAAGAAAGTATGTAGATTTTATTAATTTCATTAAATATTAATTTTTAATAGATTGCGCGCAAATATCCTGAACTAACAACGGTAATTGTTAACCCAAAGGACTGTTTTTCATTTACGTAAAAGAGGCAGAAGAAATATTAAATAGGGCAATCAGGACACCTCGATGAAAAGAAGCAATTTTTGGCTGAAAAATACTGCACCCCAAATGTCTATCTACATGAATTTATATTAACTATAGTTTTTGTGGTAAAACATTAATTTTTTCAGCTTCGATGTTGATGGACATTTAGGAAGCAATACAAATTTATTAGAAATCGATACGAGAAAGTCGACTTTTTCGTGAAATGTCACTAAATTTCTCGATCCAGCCCACTGTGCGGCGCGGCGCGGCGCGGCGATTCGGGCGCGCGTCCGTGCGCGAGGTCGATCCATCAGTTGTCGGTTTTTCGTATATATCAAAGGGAATGCGCGCGAATTTGTTCGCAGGTTTGGTCATATACATATACAGGGTGGGGCATTTTAAACAGGTCACCTGAATAACTCGCTTGTTTTTGAAGATAGGAGAAAATGCATTAGACCAAACTTACTTGGTATCGGGGGGCTCATAATCTGGTATTACCAATTTTTCTGTAGGTGGAGGCGTCAAGGTGATATAAAGGTCAACTCTGATTTTTTAAACGGAACAGTATATTTTTTTGCTTACATTCTGATAGAGTGTTTCAAGACGAATACAATTATGAAGGTCATTCAAGGTCACTCAAGGTCAACTGAAAGAGAAAATAAAATGTCTGAAAGCACTCTTCAAATACTTTTGTGTCTTCTCTGGTTGTTGGCATACCGTTCTTTTAAGTATTGATAAGGATCACAGAACGTAAATAAACGTACAATCACATTGTATGCTTACCCCGGCATCCAGAAATGTTATTAGTTGTTTGACTACCGACTAGAGTTCGGCTTCGAAATATTCAATCTGAGTGTTCAATTTTCAAGAATGCGTTACACAATAGCAGAGAAAGTGGAAATGGTTATCATTTATGGTGAATGTCATAGAATTATGAGGAAAGCGGTACGCGTGTATGGTGAAAGAAGTACCGCGAAAAACCAACAACCACAGTTCATATGCAAGAACGTATAAAAAGAGCTTGCTCTGTAATAGATACAACTGAAATTTGTCAGGCAGTATCATCAGTATTGCAACGTTTTAGATTATGTCTCAGTGTTCAAGGTCGACATTTTGAACACTTGAAGTAGCAGTGAATACGTACATAACATGTTACATGTAAATCGTCGTAGTGTTCGAAGAGTGCTTTGAGACATTTTATTTTCTATTGCAGTTGACCTTGCGTGACCTTGAATGACCTTCATAATAGGTCATTGTATTCGTCTTGAAACACTCTATCAGAATGTAAGCAAAAAAATATACTGTTCCGTTTAAAAAATCAGAGTTGACCTTTATATCACCTTGACGCCTCCACCTACAGAAAAATTTTTAATACCAGATTATGAGCCCCCCGATACCAAGTAAGTTTGGTCTAATGCATTTTCTCCTATCTTCAAAAACAAGCGAGTTATTCAGGTGACCTGTTTAAAATGCCCCACCCTGTGTACAGGGTGGGGCACTAACTGTGTCCAGTTTGAATATTGCCGTTATTTGTAATAATATGAAAAAATGTTATATAGAAAAGTTACACGGTATAGAGGGGGTCATATTGTGACACAAACATTTTCTGCGTGGGTGGAGGTATAGAGGAGATTTCAAGGTCATCTCTATTTTTTTAAATGGAATGCTATGTTTTTTTTATCACGATGTGATAGCCAGTGTTGAGACGAATTCAGCGAGTTATCGTTGAAGGTCATACAAGGTCAAATATGGTAGTAAAGTAAACTTTATTACCTTACAGGAGATGCTCGAATTGGTGACCGTTTGCGTCAATGCAAAGTTGCAATCTTCGTATCCCTGCAGAAACGATAAGACATGCACGTGATGCAGGGATACGAAGACTGCAACTTTGCATTGACGCAAACGGTCACCAATTCGAGCATTTCCTGTAAGGTAATAAAGTTTACTTTACTACCATATTTGATCTTGTATGACCTTCAACGATAACTCGCTGAATTCGTCTCAACACTGGCTATCACATCGTGATAAAAAAAACATAGCATTCCATTTAAAAAAATAGAGATGACCTTGAAATCTCCTCTATGCCTAAACCCACGCAGAAAATGTATGTGTCACAATATGTCCCCCTCTATACCGTGTAACTTTTCTATATAACATTTTTTCATATTATTACAAATAACGGCAATATTCAAACTGGACACAGTTAGTGCCCCACCCTGTATATATGTACATATATGTATATATATCATTGAAAATATATTCATTGAAAAATTATTCCTATCTCCTGATAAAATTATCGGTTACAAATACATATTTTTGTAATCATTTTTTAAATTAATTTTAGTGCAAATTTCATCCCGATATCTCATAATTATGGTTCAAGAGTTATAGTAAAATGTCACCAAATTTCTTGATCCAGCCCAGTGTATGCGGCCGTCCAAGGCTGTATAACGCGGGGCAGCGTTGACTTCAAATAATTTTAATTTCGTCAATTTCAAAATGTCCGCTTTTTAAAAACAGGTCCGTAAAGGGGAGACTATTTGTCACCGAAAAAATTACCTCTTTTCTTATCGATACCCTGGGGAATCTATTTAATATTATGTGTCCATTTTTGTCTCAAACGCGAATAGTATTTGTCTATATGTATTTAGGGCATATCTTGTGTACTAAGATTTAATATTTATAATTTATTGAAATAACAATGCTCAATAAACTGAAAAGAATCTTCAAAGTTTTCTATCTTTGGTAAAGGATATCTTTCAAATCCCACATTGTCCACCATTGTATCAAAGTGCATTATTTTCAGCGTACTTTTCTCTATGAAATCATTCAAGAATCACATCCAATTCGGTCCAGTTACACAAGTTATTATTGTTTAAAGCGTATGTGTCGCCTGAACTGCGGCCGAATCTCTGGCGCGGAAATTTTATTCAATTCTTTTAAAAAGAAACAAACGCAATTTTGATGATGAAGTTGGACAATTAATGTTGAAAGATGTCAACAATAATGATTTGTCAATGTGATGTAAGGTCAATTGTTATTTTTGTTTATAAAAATTATATTTTTGCTTTTATAATTAACCCTTTCACTGCGGCGCGATTTCGGAATAATCCATCCACAGGGACGGCGCGTTATACGCACGTCGGTCGCTGCGCCGCGAAGACCAGTAACTAGTGAACAAAACAGTACCCGAAGATTTGATGCCATTCGTATGACTTAAAAAGCAATCGTTACAAATAAATTAAAAACATCCATTTCTTATTTATTTTAAGTAGCCTTTTATGCTATTTTACTTTACATAACTCAACTGACAGATTTCTTCAATAACAGTGGCTAATTAAATATAAAGGAAAAAATCCGAAATTGATAAAGAGGAATAAATTCTTTTTGAACTTAACAATGACAAAATATTTTACATAATGAACGAATAAAGATAATAAAAATATAATAATCCATTTCCGTGTGATATATATCCTAAAGCATGGATCAACACATAAACCTACATCACATTCTTTACATTCGTACCTAGTTTCTCGACGAATTTTATGTTTACTACATACTGCACATTTTCGAGCATGATTTTTTTTTGGAATACTTGTAACTGCAATAGCACAGCAAATATGATAAGAATTAATTAACAATCGTTCGAAACAATAAAACAATTGCCAATACCTTAGTTCGTATGTCTCAAAGGACGATAAAGTCCATTTGAATCAGTCGGTAAAACAAAGAAGTAAAAACATAAAGTATAAAAATTTAGATGGCGTATATTTACGCCTTTCGTATACATATATCGATGGACTTCCGAGGATGTATTATATATTTACGCCTTTGGTATATATCGATGGATTTCTCAGGACGTATATTTACGCCTTTCGTATATATCGATGGACTTCTCAGGACGTATATTTACGCCTTTCGTATATATCGATGGACTTCTCAGGACGTATATTTACGCCTTCCGCAGTGAAAGGGTTAATATTGTTTTTTGCACAGTTTTAAATAAAATATTTTTAATTATGTTTATAAAATCCATTACTTCAAAAATGATTGATTATTGTGTTTATTTAAAACTTGAACCTGGTTTACCAGACACTTCCGATAATCTGAGAAAAAAATGTTTTAAACAAAACTTAATCAACATTCAGCAGTCTACAAATTTGAATCCAAAAAGTTAAAAAAGAAGTTTTTAATGCATAAATAATTAAAGTCACCTTGAATTTTTAAAAGTTAATATGTAATTTTGACTTCATAATATTGTAGCTGATATCAAAACGAATCCAACGATCTATATTATTATACCTTTAAACTTTCAAATAGTGCTAAGTTTGTCTTTCGGTTCGTCGTTCGGCGCAATGTCGATTTTCCGCTCCGTTCGCCTTACGGTTCGTCGTTCGGCGCAATGTTCGCCGAAATGTTCAGGTCTGTACGAGGCTTACGATTGACCATGACCATGTGTCTCTTCTCGTTAAATAAAAACATATGACGATCGTTGCATAGCGTTCTCGAAACAAACGATGCATAATTTTAGGCACCAATCGATTTACGGCAAGGTCGATTCCCGTTAAACGTAATAGCGTTTATATTCAATAAACAGTTTTGTTATTTGAATTATTCTATTACAATTATGATGACATCTCTTACAATAAGCTTATCAAAGAGGTTCATAGCACACTTGCTTATCATACACATGAAGGAATATACTATAGTCGTAGGACGTGTTCACTAAATAAATTCACACAAGTTACAGGCTATCGGAGACTTTATTTCAATTTGAACGAAGTGTTACTTGAGGAGTCGTAGGAACTTCTGCCTTCTGCGTTTTCCGCTATCCTTAATATGAATTTTGGTTTTATCTGGGTTACAGTTTGGGGGGGGGGGGTATATGTAGGAACACAGCCCCTCCGCCCTATGCATAGAACGAATTCGGTTATTGGGAAACGGCGGAGCTTGCTATAGTCACCCTAACAGCTTTCTTGCAAATATCTCAAAGACCAAGTTCAACCGGCGGTAACATGTATAGGGAAAAGTTGTTCAGAATGATGACCTTGATAAAATATTACGAGTTAACCTGACACATATTATTTGAAGTTAGCTTTCGGATTTTTTGGTTAATAAGGGCCTCTTGTGTTCATTGTCTAGTGTCTCTCTTATTATACGTGTGAATTAATATAAACGCTGGTAGGAACGGTTGGTTGGACGGAATAAATATTGCTCTAAATTATCGACGAATTCTTATTAGAAATACTTATTGGAAGGAAGGTCTTTATGGTTAACAGAAACTTTACGAACTGAACAAGATCGACAAAGAGCGCGGTCGATATAATCGAGTATACATACATACTGTTCGTACGCCACAAGAAGTCTCACGGCAGGAATTCGACAACAAACCGTCCGATTGGGTCATTCCACACGAACTTTCGGTTCTAGCCGAATTATTGGCTAAAGTGTGTGACGTCAAAGATAACCATTGGCTGCGACCGAGTACCCCCTTTGTCCCTCAGCCGTCTCGAGGGACTTCTTGTGGCATACGGACAGTAGATTAAACATAAAAATGGTTTATGTTTACGCCGCCCACAGCGCCATCTATTGGCTACAGATTTTCTAATAATTCTTCTTTGCATAGATTGGGGATTCTTTTTGGGTGGTGCCACTGGCGCACTCAGAATTTAATCTTGCGGGGGGGGGGGGGGGGGGGTTAAACGGATAAAAGTGGCCTCTGATGCAAGATTTCGAACGTACATACTTCATAAATACAGACATTGAAACTTTTTGTATCAGGCCACTGAAAGATTTTTAATGCATATTAAATAAAATCCATTAGATGATTATAGATTTTTTATTTACAGAATATAATTTAATTTTCTTTTCCTTTTACACAGCTCTTCAATTACTTCGGTTATAGTTACGTCCATGCCTCTGTGTTTGTAGTATAATAAAGCCAACGCATTCAGTCATGGTTGTGTCATTGTGGATCTTAAATAGGTTTTCAAAATTCGTAAGGTAGAAAATGATCTTTAACCGACGCACGTTGTCGCCGGAAGTGTTGCTAATATTTGAATAGATTATAAATATTAGGATACATCATTTTCTCACATTTCGAAAGCGCATCAATAACATTTTTGCACGCCATAATTTGAATTTTACCTTTAAAATTGCTGGATTCGTTGAAATCAAATTACGGGCTTAAAATTAACACAACTGATGATAAACATCCATTAGACTTGGTGTTGGAGCGTCTTTTCCATTTGGTAAGAGGGTACAAAAATATTTTAATGCTGTGTCGAGTGAAACGCTCGTGAAGTTGAGTCAATATTTGGTCAATGATTGGAATGAGAATATTTCTTCTAAAGTACTCTTCTATATCTATACATATGTATACCTGACATACTAGGAAAGATGCTCAGTGGTAGAAATGTAACAAGTTTCATCAGCAAGAAGCAAAAAACATTTCGCCGAATTAATTTTTTTAACCAAATGGTTCAAAATGATTTCTTAACATTTAGCATTTATAATTTGGTTTTGTATATTCCAGCTAATGCAGCTAGCGTTTTGGCAGCATGTTTAAAATGTTTTGTGAGGTTTTCATCTCCCGCATCGACTCTCATTCGTAATAAAGCTCGAAAATTGCCTTCATGAGCGATTGGCTCCTGTTCAAATAACAATTCTTCATAATCACGATGTCCTCTCAAAGGTATACACATATTTTGCCGACCACATAAAATTACCGTATTTATAATTGGTGCCGGTTTCTACAACATTTCTACAATATCCAAAATATCATCAGAATTAAATGTTTGTTCTTTTAACAATGCGATGTCGTAAGAATGATGAATAACTAAGAAAGCACTTTCTTCCGGATAATTCAATGGTTTTGTCTAACCTAAGACTGGGGAAACCGAATCCAAATTGGTATTAACGATATTATTAGCGTCGACGTTGCTACTAACATCCAAATCATCCATCTTTGGTTTCTGCTTAAAATAGTTTAATAAATCATTCTGCGTGCGTTTTTCAGCCATAATGTAAGGTGCAAAATCTAAAAAATGACATCAAATCTTTTACAAAAACTTTAAATGTTAGCGAAGAATTTACTTACAGTGACGGCTACTTCACAGAGATGAAAAACAAAGTGTATCCAGTTCAGCATATACTTCTCAATAAACTCAATGCAAAACAACACCATAAGCATTAATCAGACAATTTAAAAATACATACCTACTATGCATCGCATGCACCGTATAACTGAGGTGACTCTACTAATACATGATACCCCTGATTACTGTTGCGCTGGAACTGCCAAAAAACTGCCGATACTAGGTAGTGCACTATAAGCAACTGTGCACGAGTCCTTCAACGTTCCGGCGCGGCGCGGCGGGCGTGCCCGAATTTATAACGGCGCACTATGGTCCAGAAGACCGCTTTTCTTCACCAAAATTCAATTTTTGGACTTTCAAAATTCAACAAAATTTTTTTTTCTCTCAATTAAGAACCCTTTGAAACGGCGAAATTCAAAATATCAGATCTTTCAGATAATTTTCCTAGCAGATATAGCGTTGGAAGTGCGAAACTATGAAATTAGAGTTACAATTAAATAGTTTAATTATTCCTTACACAATGCTGAAATGAAAATTTGTGCTATATTTTCCAATGCGTGAGCAGGTATATTTCAGTTATGTAATGGTTATATAAGCATGTTTCAATTAATATACGATTAATATAAATTTAAGTGCAATGTAAACTTTGGGTAGATTTTTTAAAAAACGCTAAAGAACGCTAGCTTTCAGATTTGAGTTTTCTGAAAGCTTAGACCTTCGACATATGTACACATGTAAATTTTAGCTGCAGTTTCCTGCAGTTTTTGATTCTACCCGTATTTTAACAAGCAGACGTTCGAAGTAAGTGCGCGCTCTGATGCAGAGGTGGGCATTATTTGGCGAAACAGATATTTGAAATACTATTTAATATTTTAGATTTTATTTTGCTTAAAGAAAATAGTATTTTATTTGAACAATCTAACCTCAAAATAAAATATTTCTATTTCAACAATTTGATTCAGAAAATAAAATATTTCTATTTCAACAATCTGATCCAGAAAATAAAATATTTCTATTTCAACAATTTGATCCAGAAAATAAAATATTTCTTCTTTAACAATCTGAAACACTTTTGGATTGTTATAATACTCTGAGAAACCGCATAAACATACACTGTATCTTATCGTTAAGAAACGATTTACACTCATAAATGTATTGAATTCGAACCATTACTTTCAGAAATAATATTTATAATAGAAATTGAAAATAAAGAAAGAGACAAAATACAAATATTATCAATATTATTCAAATAAAATACTATTTTCAAAAATTACTGTTGAACCAGTGGTAAAATTTGCAGAACAAAGATATTTCTAATATATTTTCATTAAGACATTACATTTGTGAATAAAATGATAAATTATTTAAGAAGAATTGTATGTATAATTTAGGTATAATACATATAAGGATGTGTGATGCTATTTCACCAAGTGGCTGGAACGTTTCCTATTTCCATCATATTGTAGAGGAGAGATACCGATAGTTCACCTAAAGAGATGTAGAGTCCCCTAAAACCTTTTTTTTTTTTTTTTGCGCCATGCACAGCAGGGAAATGTCAACGCGCTCTCGAAAGGCCATTTGGAAATGGTTAGGCGTTCAAGATAAATGGCTTGGACGGGCCATTAAGAAGTATTGCCACGAACCTTTCTTCGCTCTGCCGGACGGTTCTTGTACAAATGCTAGATACAAAACCAGGGTAGCCAAACTTCACCCGGATCCGGAGTCTCACCGTGTTTTCTCCAGTATAACCCGACCTTTATAGTACAGTCATTTGGTTCGAAAAACGGGGTTACCTGGAAAGTTTTCCGGGAGTTTTGAAAATGGGTAATTTTATAGATTTCGATGTGCTCTTTCCGAATTTCAACTTTGCCACCTCGTATCTTTGCCGTTCGCGCCGCCATATTGGAAAAATGGCGCCTAATAGCAGTTTTTTGACAATATCTCCTTTCCGACTCATTTTACGATAAAAACATTTATATACAAAATTAAACTAGAGAAAATTTCCTACTATTTATGTAATAACAATTGGTTTTGTAAAATAAATAGTTTTGGCGTACGAACGCCGCAAACTATTATTCGGTAAATATTTACTTTAGGGGAGGCATCTCCGATGACCTTGACATATATTGTCAAGGACAACATTCTGAACAACTTTCGTCATTACAACTACCCGGCGCTCGGTCTTAGTTTTCCAGATAATTGCAAAAAATTTGTTAGAATTTTCCGGATTTTCATTGATATATTTTCAAATCGATATTTAACAAATTTAAATATTGTACATTTCGAAATTTTGAACAACTTTTTCCTTTTCCAATATACGGAGGTCGCTTTTAGTTTTCGAGATACATATTCACAATTTCATCAGCGTGGTCGGGCCGGCCGGGCCTGACGGCCGACGAAATTGTGAATATCTAAAAAAAACTGCTATTAGGCGCCATTTGTCCAATATGGCGGCGCGAGCGGCAAAGATACGAGGTGGCAAAATTGAAATTCGAAAAGAGCACATCGAAATCTACAAAATTACCCATTTTCAAAACTCCCGGAAAACTTTCCAGGTAAAACTACCAAATGACAATTACTCAAATTGAGAGGACTACATTTTCTCTCCCCCTCCCCCTTTCTGTCAGTACCGCATTAGTCACGTGACTTTGTAACACATGCACGACAGTGACGAAACGCGTCACGTGACCGGGCCGTGGCTGAAGCGTGGAGGAATAGCATTCTAGAAAGAGTAACGGGATCCGAAGTACATGCAAATCATGGGATACAGATCTTTCATGTTCACACTCCTCGAAAATTGAAGTTTGCTGTCTCTAAAGTGTATTTTTCAAAATTTTTTATATTTGTTGAGTATCAGGCGCTTCAGCCTTTTCATGACTTTCAAACTATGAATCTGAAGATACCGCAAAAGGCCGCAGCTACTTTCAAATTCTGCATTTGTAGTAACGAGTAGTGAAATATATCCAATAATAATGAAGAGATTCCAATGAGGTTCTATAGAAATATTCAAATTATGGGATATATTACGAATTACAACAGTTATCAGATATTTTCAATTTCTTAATCAATTCGGAACATATTCAGTTCGCCAGAAGAAATGTATGATTATTAATATAGAAATAATTTTCAATTATTTGAATTTTCTTAGTTTTGGTAAACATCTAGAAAGGGGGTTTCCTCACCGATTTCAATGACCGACTACTGAAATATAAACACGAGTTAACTGGTAAACAATTCGTAAAGTTCGGAAACGAAAACCCAAGTGCCAAGTGTACATATTCGGGCACGGGCCATAAGGTGTTACGTTTACGACCAACATAGGTTAATATTTTTCTACTTGACATTTAAGATTCTTCTGATATATGAGTTAATCATGAAAGAACACATACAAGAAAAACTGATGGCCATTTTTTGGCCCAGCCCAGTAACATGCAACTTTTGTACTAAACTATTTTTTATTTTTACCTTGTACATCGTTTTGGAATAACTAAAATAGATTAATCGTATAATAATTAGTCGTACGTTCTAACAACAGTTTAGGTCTAGGCCAGGGGTCGGCAACCTTTTGAGTCGGAAGAGTCAAAAATTACAATTTACTAAATTTCAAAGTTTTTAAAGAGCCACAAAATATTTTCTTGCCAACAATAAATAGTACTCGCATAAATAAAGTTTTAAAATAAATAATATTTGCGTATGGAACTAAAGAGCCGCAGCTTCACATCCAAAGAGCCGCATGTGGCTCGCGAGCCGCAGGTTGCCGACCCCTGGTCTAGGCGAATGCAATAGAATCTAAACAACCAATCAACCAAATAAATCAGTTGAAGCTTGATAGATATGACTACAACTGTTCCGTTATCGGATGAACTAGGATCAAATTATCTATTATTTACAACACTTGAAACTAAATTTGTTCTCTAAAATGAAAACTTCCCTACGAAATGATACCATCTTTTTGTTTTTCAATATTTTCTATTCATTGTAATTCTAGCGGCATCTATAATCACATAGATCATGATTGAGTAGGTATACAGGGTGTATCGCTAATTCTGTTACAAGGCGATATCTTCGCTATTTTTTATGTTACGCTAAATGTGAAAGGAAATGTTTTTTCATATGTAACTACATATTTGTATTACCATGACGTGACAGTCAAGGTCAAGACGAAACCAATGACCTACAATGTCATTACCTTCGCGTGATGTTGAGTAGCAAAAATTTATAAATTTTCGGCACTTGATGTAAATAATGAAATAGCTACAACAGAGAGATTTGCGAAAAAGAATTGATTATAATACTGGAGTAATGTCACAAATTTTCATAATCGAATTAACAAATGTTTAGAAATCAACGGAAATTATTATTTTTAGCATTTATTATAATGAATTCTTCGCAAATCTCTCTGTTGCAGCTAGTCTTCCCTCCGAGAATGATCAAACCTCGGGGCTATGGAGTTTCAATGATCGTGGAGGTACAGTAAAGCCTTGATCTAAGAAAACGGAAACCGTAGGATCTAAGCGAAACGAATATGCCCTGCACTGCGGGGCAATACGCCGCGTGGGGCGTAGACATGCCGCGTAATCCGATACCGGGTCGGGTTTATCGGTGTGCTTCTTTAAGCTTCTTTATTTTTCATTATTTTTCATTATTTTTTTATGGGACTAAACACGATATAATTTCAACTGTATTAGTGGTTTAATTGCCGGTATGCAGTAAGTTTTCGGCCGCGCGGTCCGTGTTTACACGCGCTGTCCTTTTCTACATTCGTCGCGGTCGGCGAGGTCACAAAGTAATAGTAGAACCACAGGATCTAAGAAACAGCACGGACCCGAGGGTTTTTCTTAGGTCAAGGCTTCACTGTAATACGCTATTTGAAGTTTGCCGAACATAGAGAAGCACAGCGCACAGAAGAGAAAGACGGACTGTGGGTCGAGGCAGGCGGCGCAGTTTAAATGGCTGCGTATCGACTGCAATGATAATGCAAATAGGAATCTGTTTTATTTTTTATTCTTTCTTTACAAAATTTTTGGCAACGTTTTTGTGAGATTTTTCTGATTAAAATGAGTCTAAACACGGCATAATTTCGACCGTATTTGCTTTTTAAAGTGTGATCATAACTCACTATGATATAGGTAAAAATGATTGAAACTCTGTCGAGTTTGGTCTTTTTTTAACCAGAAAAATCTCACAAATCTGTTGATGAAAGTTTCGTACAAATAGAACTAAAAATGAAAAAATTACAATGTCTTGTTCGATGACCACTCCTGGAATAGTCGAAGCGAATTCGAATCACTGTCGGGATAGTGGACGCGAATTCGATACTGCGTCTTTGAAGTGTTCTGTTTACATTGATCGCTCTCGGAGTTGTCGGCGATGTAGGTCATTCGCAAAGTCTTTAAAAAGTTACGTTTACATCGATCACTTCTGGAGCAATAGCGTCACCGCATTCATTGAGTTGATGGTTTAACGAAACATGGTGCATTACTAATTGATTTTACTGCTGTTTGTGCCAAACAAAGCAAATGTAACGAGCGACAGAAAATTAACATAAAGAACTAGACTTTCTCTTATAACATCGACATTTCAAGATTCTTCTGTCTTTGGTTTGCGTCGTCGATACTTCACCGATGGCAACGAAAATGGAAACTGGGAGAACGATCAGAGAGCAGCTAACGAATTGCGAAGACCTGTACGGCAAGGTATCAACGTTAATGAAGAATAAAGAGGGGAATTACAGACATATTCCATACAGTAGATTGGAATCATATAATTCGTATGTCGTACGGGTGGTGCAATTACATTTGGAGGCTATGAAAATTTTTTACTTGAGAGCGAAATAATGTGAAAACATCTTTACGGAAAAATCCATCGTACATGTAATTCATCTGTCCAGCACCGAAGAACACGAAAGCGTTCGCTACAACTGTAAAAATTATTAGATAAGTAAAAATAATGAAAATTATGTCGTGTTTAGCCCCTTTTTTATCAGAAAAATCTCACAAAAATGTTAGTCAGATTACTGGGAAAAAAGGATGACAAAATAAGAATGTTTATATTTGCGTTACCTTTGCAATCGATACGTATACCTCTGATCTATGTCGACTGTCGACTGCTACGACTCTGCGCGTCTCTTTCTTTTCACAAGCTGTCCTTCTTTGCGTTCGCAACTTTCATCGCTTATTAGGCTTCGTACAGACCTAAACGGTTTGGCGAACCGTTTGCCGAACGGCGCGCATCGGCTAACAGCGAACGGAACGGATTTGTGCTATTTTCAGAATTTCTTGCGAACAACTATGGAAACTGCAGCGGCATATACTACACAAAGAAATACAGAAAATGTTGGTAGTTTATTCAGTGAATTAAAGTTTATAAATGAAATGTTCAGGTCAGGACGAAGCATTAAAGACATCAGATTCGAGACTACATGACTTGAATGTTTGTTTGCCGAAACGTTCGTCGAAACGTTTGCCGAACCGTTTGCCGAAATGTTCGTCGAAATGCGCGGCAAAATGCGCGCATTCGTGTTTGCCGTCGAACCATCAGCTCCGAGAACGACGACGAACACGAATGTGCGCATTTCGCCGCGCATTTCGACGAACATTTCGGCAAACGTTTCGGCAAACGTTTCGGCAAACGTTTCGGCAAACGGTTCGCCAAACCGTTTAGGTCTGTACGAAGCCTTAGATAAATAAGTAAATATAGTGGAAATTCCATCGCGTTTGGTCTCGTTTTAAGGTGGGTTCTTCTAGGCGCGTCTGGACGCCGCGCCGCGCCGCGCCGCGTTTTACGATCCAGCGCCTCTTATACTCCATTCGTCATACTTCATCAGAACTGCGTCCAGACGCGAGCGGCTGCGTCTACGCCATAAACTATATCGCATTATCCAATGATCCTCGATGATCATTTGTAAATCGTAGCCCCCTAAATTTTGCAATTTACTGACACATGTGCGCACCCGCGTTCAAGCAAGAGTGTACCCATTGACAGTTGAATGAGTTTTCCAACACGAGCGGCTTCTGCTATTTTTGTGATATATGCATTATCACTAAGTAATATATGCTGTAATAAAGATATTTATTAAATTATTTCTTATGAAAGCATCATTATAATTTCAATAATTGTAAAATAAAAAATCCAGATCCGGGCATTTGACCGGTCATGGTACGTTTAGTGTTAAAAAAATCATACGAAAGATCATGTTTCAAATCATTTGTGTTTGAAACTTGTCTTTTTCTAATTTGTTTTCTAGAAGTATAGGCATTTAGTATAAATTTTTATAGTGTTCTGAACGATGACATTGGGCTATATGTTCTTAACAGTAAAAGTAGTCCTCATAAGTTACAACTTCATACGTTTCGAAGAATTCGAAACTTCGGACACTTCGAAGTTCCCTTCGTTCCTTCAAATCCTTCGAATATTCGAAAAGACGAAGTTTCGGAAAAGTAACAGCCCTAGTTATTACACATAGCTTAAACTATTAACTAGCAAAAAGAATTTTTCAAACAAGTTGTTTAATATTAAGTAATATGGACTAACTGGAAGCCTCTTTGCGTTACGCTCATTTATGGAAGCATATCTAAAAAATTTCATCCAAAACATCAAATAACCGCAACTTCCGTGCGATTCATTCTTGGAAATTCTGAAAAAGTTGATATTTAAACTTAAATCCCGACCAAGTGTAGCCGATGGCGGCCAAGATTTTTTACACAACGTTAGTTCAATGGTACCCCTTGCCAAAACGATCAGTGCCAGCCCAACATCTCTTAACAGATCTTTTATATGCTTATATAACTAAAAAATGAGCGGAAAACTGAGTTTTCCGATTAGCCTATATTACTTAATGTTTAACATCTTTTTTAAAAAATTGTTGTTCCCAAATAAACGTTGTAGCTGTGGTTCCACAAATTTTAGAACAAATTTCTTCAATTGTTTCGTTTTCACGGATTTTTTGCCGCTTTTTGGCCATTTGGCCAAAACCGCTGCATGCCATGTCCTTTGCTGACCCGTTCCATTTGCAATTTTTGTGCGTCAACGAATTCAAAAATGGAATTATTTTATTTTTAAAATTAACTAAAAGGAATATTTATAATAAATTTAATTTTAAATTTCGAAAGAGAAACCATGATAGAGTGTGGTCATACTTATCCAAAAGGCTATACGTAGCCGGATTTTGGTGGTGAAATTCGCCCCCAACAAGTTTTTAATGGAGCTTTGGCTATTCGATAGCCTACCCAAAAAGACCCCAATCTGCCAAGTTACAGCGCCATATCTCATCTGTAAGGGTAGTTATTGAGGAAAATCGAAAAACCAGTTTTTGGCCCACTTTCCCTATTTATTGACAGTTAAAAATTCTGAAAAAATTCTGACACATTTTGGATACTAAGCCACATATTAGGTATCATTTTCAGATTTTTCCATTGCAAACTCTGGTTGTAAAACGCGAAAAACACGAAAAAAAGCGAAAAAATGCAGATTTTATATAGAAATGGAAAGAGCACTACTCCAGATTTAATTCAGAAATGAGATATTATCATAAGTATTATGCTCAATTTTTTTTCAAACCCCTCAGAGTGGTGCGTCATTGTTGAAAAAAATAAAAACCGTTTTTTTCAGCGTTTTTCCTAAGTTATACCTATCTTCTCTGAATTAAAAAAATATATTATGTTATATTAAACATTCCTACGTTCAGAGAAATATTTTCCAGACTTTAAAAGTTGCGTAATACAAAAAACGAAAATAATACTAAGTCGTTATATTCGAATATTTCGGAGATATTTTCAACGGCGCCGGTTGGTGCAGCGGCTATGGTCTCGGACTGTGGAACCGTTGATGACTTTTTGGACCAGGTTCGAATCCCGCCCAGGTTAATTTTATTTTTGTTTATCAAATGTTTTTTCGCTTCCTAACCATATTTTTGTTGTTAAACCATTGTAAAAACATTTTTTAACTATTTTTAAATAATTTTTCGGAAAAATATTTTTGAATTACTTTAAGACTTTCAGAAAGGAGAGAATTGAACAATTTTAATATTATTATCATGTTCATCCATAATTTCGGATTATTTCAAATTCGAAACAGCTTGCGATAATTCATCTGATCCTGTGAAGAGGATCTTTAAATCATCGAAGTTACTATCAGTGTTATGAACCTGGTGCACAGAAAAAAATATTGGACCACCTAAATAAAGCAATGTTCACAGCTCGACAGTCTCTTTTACAGATGCCAGACTCTTTCCAAACAACAATGGGTACAGTTGTCCGAAGCATAAAGCTCGTTCTTATTATATCCTTAATAATATGTATATCACTTTCCTTTTCACTTGACAGAAACAGACGCAACAGTATCGCTAGACCCTGATAATACACTGGATTTATTACTGAATAATGAACCCAGTAAAGATACAAGACTTGATAGTCAAGTCGATACACAATTCCATGTAAAAAAATGTTAAGTAGAGCACAAAATGTTAAGTAGAGCACAAAATGTTAAGTATTGTAATACAATCCGTAAATGATTAGAGCCCGAAAGTACTCCAAAAATATTTTCCGAAAAATTATTTAAAAATAGTTAAAAAATGTTTTTACAGTGGTTTAACAACAATCATATGGTTAGGAAGCGAAGAAACATTTGATAAACGTAAAAAAAAGATTGATCTGGGCGGGATTCGAACCTGGTCCAAAAAGTCATTAGCAGTTCCGCAGTCCGAGACCATAGCCGCTGCACCAACCGGCGCCGATGAAAGCATCTTCGAATATAACGACTTACAAGCGAGGTTACCCAATCGTAACACGCGGATTTTAATGAAATTCTGGCATGATATAGAACTCAAAAAAATATTTGACACGTATTTTTTTGTAGCTGCTGACATTCATGTTAAGGGGGTGAAAATAGCTCTCAAAGTTGGGGTGGAAAATCCTTTTTTATCGAATATCTCCGAAAGTATTAGGTCTAGATAAAAATATCAAAATCCTATTTGTGCGTCTTTGAATGGTAAATCTTCTCGCGTAAACTGATTGAACAAATAATAATTTGTTTAAAAAATATGTTAAAAATTAACTTTTTTTGCAACATTTTTGGACAAAATATTACACTTTTTTCATGATAATTTGTATACACAGTCTACATATACCTTGATAAATAATGTGAGAAAAAAGTTTTTTTGTTCCGCGGTCATAATAGTCATATTATGTTCCAATGCTTATGCGAGGCACGGTGGCCACCGTAATCAAAAATTTGTTCGGATAAGGATAACTGTTCATTTGGAGTTGTTCCACGTTAAAAGTGATGTGGTAGCCTTGAAAAAGGCTGATTTTTCTGTTTTTCTGCTTGACAACTTTCATTATTGTGATAATTTTGTAGAGTAGCTTATAGATACATATAACGTTTGGTGTAATTTAATTTTATGTATCTTTTTCCCCATTTTTTTGTCGATGGAAAACCAACAGAAAAATTATGCCTTTTCAGGGCTACCACATCACTTTTAACGTGGAACAACTCCAAATAAACGGTTATCCTTACCCGAACAAATATTCCATTACGGTTGCCACCGTGCTTCGCATAAGCATTAGAACATAATACGACTATTATGACCGCGGAACAAAAAAACTTTTTTCTCACATTATTTATCAAGGTATATGTAGACTATGTATACAAATTTTCATGAAAGAAGTGTAATATTTTATGCAAAAATGTTGCAAAAATGTTAATTTTTAACATATTTTTTAAACAAATTATTATTTGTTTAATCAGTTTATGCGAGAAGATTCGCCATTCAAAGACGCACAAATAGGATTTTGAAATTTTATTCTAGACCTAATACTTTCGGAGATATTCAATAAAAAAGGATTTTCCACCCCAACTTTGAGATCTATTTTCACCCCCTTAACATGAATGTCAGCAGCTACAAAAAAATACGTGTCACATATTTTTTTGAGTTCTATATCATGCCAAAATTTCATTAAAATCGGCGTGTTACGATTGGGTAACCTTCCATGTTAGTATTATTTTCGTTGTTTGTACTACGAGACTTTTAAAGTCTGGAACATATTTCTCTGAACTTAGGAATGTTTAATATAACATAATATATTTTTTTAATTCAGAGAAGATAGGAATAACTTAGGAAAAACGCCGAAAAAAAAACGGTTTTTATTTTTTTCAACAATGACGCACCACTCTCACGGATTTGAAAAAAATTGAGCATAATACTTATGACAATATCTTATTTCTGAATTAAATCTGAAGTAGTGCTCTTTCCATTTCTATATAAAATCTGCATTTTTTCCCTTTTTTCGTGTTTTTCGCGTTTTACAACCAGAGTTTGCAACGGAAAAATCTGAAAATGATACCTAATATGTGGCAAAGTATCCAAAATGTGTCAGAATTTTTTCAGCATTTTTGACTGTCAATAAATGGGGAAAATGGGCCAAAAACTGGTTTTTCGATTTTCCTCAATAACTACCCTTACAGATGAGATATGAGGCTGTAACTTGGCAGATCGAGGTCCTTTTGGTTAGTCTATCGAATAGCCAAAGGTCGATTAAAAACTCGTCGGGGGCGAATTTCACCACCAAACCTGGCTATAGCCTTTGTTTAAACGACTTCAGCATATCAATATATACAGGGTGGAGCATTTAAAACAGGTCAACCGAATAACTCGTTTGTTTTTGAAGATAGAATAAAATACATCGGACCAAACTTACTTATTTATTACTTTTTCCTTTGTACAAGTACGTACGTTTTGTAAGTTTTAGTTATAGGTTCGGATAAATAAGTCATGAAAAACATATTTACTTTGCAATCCCTGCTTATCACAATTTTCTTCAAGTTTCTTTTACATGTCACGCAGTAAACTAATTATTTTAATTGGAAGTTTCTGAAAAAAAATACAAGTAGTTTGCTTCACTTGTAGAAAGGTTTCTCCGTATTAAGAGATGTACGGAGACTTTTTTGATCGATTGTATGTATATCAAAAATTCACAAATTGATTAGCAAATGTAAACAAGTATTTTAGAGCAATTATTTCTTAATTTACAGATTTACGAAACCTCAGACGTTTGCAGACTGCATCGGAAATGAGCTTCCACTTGGATGGGAGGAGGCATATGACAAGCATGTGGGTGCATACTACATTAATCATGTTAATCGTGCGTATTATTTTTCCCTTTTTACATGTTATTATAAGCTATAGCCAGGCTGCGGATTTAATGCATTTATGCTGCACAGAAATGTGTAGTAGATTTAACGTAATCGACGAACGTGAATTACGAACCGTTTATTTCAAGAAACATAGATTATTTTTTGTGTTTTGTAAAATATACAGCTATTAGTAACTGAAACTGAAAACGTAGGAATATCCTACCAACCGCGACCGTGACGATCAAGACATTGGAACATTATTATTAGAAATTATTATGAATACAAACGAATATCGCCCGCCAAAAAAATTCTGTTGTTGTTACAGCAGAAAAGTATAGGGGAAACTCGAATGGTTAAACATTCTACTTGATTTTTTTAAATTACTTCTAGAGTAAATTTTGATATGTTCACATAATCACAAAATTTTCCATGAATCAAGAGTTATAATAATGTTAATTGTTAATATTATAATAACTCTAAGAATGTATATATGGTAGTATTGCAAGATGCACACATAATACATAACATGTATAGGGGGAACTCCCCTAATACTGAACGGCACTTAATGCCGGACAATAGCTATGTCTTTGACATTTAAACTTTACCAAATTGTTGTATCCTGTAAGTTGTAAAAGAACAAAAGCAAACAATAGTCACGCTTTATTACGTTCCTCTTTCTCGTACTGTTCGGTTAACGAGAATCCAGTGCATCATACAAATTATAAACTATTATATCTATTCATTTTTGTGGTCAGAAGATGTGCGAGGTATGCCATTATACTTTTGATAATTATTTTTTTAATTACCTTTTTATATTGTGCATAGAGTGTATTGGTTTTAGGATGTGTAGAAGACCCGTTCTTTTTAACTATGTATATTCAATAATTTGAAGGAATAAGTGGATAAGTTATAATAAATAATTCTTCTACGCGTTCTATCCCTAGGCAAGGTGATGTTTTAATATCCTGCTCGTACTATATACGATGGTCAAATCGCTCGAGAACTTTCTTGTTCCCCCCCTATTCCTTGCGCCCTTAGCGCGACTTCTAGAACGTGGGGGCGTATCCCGGTAATTTAGGATGTAGCGGGATTTCCTACGAGCCCACGGTGCATGACGCGGTCAGCTGTCGCTTACCTGCTTAGCTTCGCTGTACGTTTGGAAACTCAAGGTTTATGGTACTCGCACTAGCTGTTGAGACCGAAGGCAAAAAGGTCTAATGGCCAAAACGTGTCAATACAAAAGCTCTAAAACGATTGCTAAAATTATTTAAATAAAAATAAATTTTTTTAAAAATACCACGTTTTTAAAACGGACTAAAAAGTATAAAATAATTTAAATAAAAATATGTTTAAAAATCGGACTAAAAAGTATAAAATAATTTTTCCTAGCCACGTACAGGTTCCTAATAGATAGTCCTGAAAATTTGCGGTTGTAAATTTTCAATAGCTATGAAAATACTTGTAAGATTTAAAACGAAAAACGTGGGGCACTAGATAATAGTAAGGAGTGTAGAGAGTAGCTGCCGTTGAGATAACACACACAACAGTTCATGTCATTTGTAATGCAATAAAAGTTTTAGTCGTTTAAAAGTTTTTTCGTTTTAAATCTTACAAGTATTTTCATAGCTATTAAAAATTCACAATCGCAAATTTTCAGGATTATCTGTTAGGAACCTGTACGTGGCTAGGAAAAATTATTTTATACTTTTTAGTCCGATTTTTAAACATATTTTTATTTAAATTATTTTATACTTTTTAGTCCGTTTTAAAAACGTGGTATTTTTAAAAAAATTAATTTTTATTTAAATAATTATTTTCAGCTTTTTAGTCTTGTGTGTGTGAAATTTTTCTATCGATTAAAAGGGTGAACTTTCGCCGTAATTTTCATTGTTTCACTTCAGAAAGTGACAGATATGGGCGCCGCCATATTGGTGTATACCAATATTATTCAATAAAGGTTCGACGGAGAATCTCGGTGTAACTGTTCTTTCGCTTGGTAAACAAATAATACGTACTTGTCCGTACGCCACAAGAAGTCCCTCGAGACGGCTGAGGGGCAAACGGGGTCCTTGCTCGCAGCCAATGGTTATCTTTGACGTCACACACTTTATCCAATAATTCGGCTAGAACCGAAAGTTCATGTGGAATGATCCAATCGGACGGTTTGTTGTCGAATTCCTGCCAGGAGAGTTCTTGTGGCGTACGAACAGTAGTGACTTTGTAAACACCGCACGGACCTCGAACGCACACTGACGCACACTGCAGTGAGGCCAGATGAGACCGGTTTCGGTCTCATACCCTCTCCAGTTTGACCCTTTCCACTATCCCATTCCACTACCATGAGTACACTCCAACGTCCCCCACTAACACCGTATACTGGACTGCGCACGCGTAACGTGTCACATATTACTCTGGTCATCAGAGAGGGGTACATCGTTTCCCCTCGATTACCCCGGGCACACTGACGCACACTGAGCTCCTTCGGTGCGAAACGGGTCAGTGGAGTGGGGATGAGTCAGAGTGGGAAAACGTAGTAGAGTGGGGACGTACAGGTAGTGCGATGGGGTATAACGGTTAGATTTTATTAATAATAATTTATATATCCTAAACGCATAGGATTTAAAAAAAAATTTTTTTTTTAAATATTGCATTGTCATCCAGTTCTGAGCTATGTTTAAAATTTCAAGTCTCTAGCTCATCGGGAAGTTAGTTTAAAATCAACTGCAAGGTTTGTACCGAACAGACAGACAGACAGACAAGAAAGCGAGCTAATATAAAAACGTGGTAACTAGTAACGGTTTTCTTAAAAACAGCTGTGGGACAACGCGTTCCATAAATTCTTTTGACCATTTGCACGCCAAATGTTGCTAATTGTACGTGCCGATCGCCGCTACATCACCCCCTGCCAGTGGAAACGTCCTATTGCGATTATCTAATCTAACTAGCAACTATACTTACTAATTAACTTATCACTAACTTAACTACACAACTGACAACTGCTTAGCTATGTACATTACGCTACGAATTATTACGATATATACATTACTTAACTATTTACATTACAATCGACTACCGACCAACCTGTAAACGCGATGGGAACCTAACGCATCTACCTGAACGCGTCTTAGTCGACTCTTGCACGGAAGTAGGTCTATTGTCCCCTGCTATAGTTTGATCGGCAGGCAATGACGTCTGCGCTTGGGTCTGTCCTAACCCTGCATTAAATTCTAATATATACGCCGGTTTGAGCCTATCAATAGAATCGTTACGTCTGTACTTCTAACCGGAACGACGTACGTCTTTTCTGAACGAGAAATGATAGGGAATGGTCCCTCATACGGATTCTCTAACGGCGACTTTACCGAATCTACTCTCACGTACGCGTGTGATGTCGTGGACAAATCTTTGAAAACAAAAATCTTCTTCTGTCCATGACGGGATAACTAATTCTACCGGTTCCGTGTTATTTCTCGCTACACTACTGAAAAATTCAGCTGGCAAGCGTAAGCTCTCGCCATACACTAATTCCGCGACCGATGCCTCCAAATCCTTGCGATATGCTGCTCTAATGCCTAACAAAATTATGGGAGATACATCAGACCAACGCTCATCGCCGTGGTACTTAATCGCTGCTTTTAACTGTCTATGGAACCGTTCTACTACGCCGTTCGCTGCTGGATGATACGCTGTCGTACGCAAATGCGTTGAGCCAAGTAGAATATTGAGCTGCTTAAACAATTCAGTATCAAACTGCCTCCCTTGGTCGGTAGTAACCCTTAAAGGCGTACCGAAACGCGCAACCCATCCAGCAACGAACGCCCTCGCGACTGTCTCGGCCTCTATGTTTTCTAAAGGGAAAATTCTGGCCATCGCGTAATACGGTCCACGCACGTTAAACAATACCTGTTTCCGCGTAACATCGGCAACGGCCCCACTAGGTCGATGTGAACATGATCGAACCTAGCGGACGGCAATGCGAATGTCCCGACAGGACTTGTTACGTGCCTACTTACTTTAGCGCGTTGACATTATAAACAACTACGGGACCATTCGCGACAATCCTTCTCGATCGACGGCCACACGAAACGTTCTTTAACTAATTTCACCGTGGCTTTAATTTCGGGATGCGAAAGTGCGTGTGCGGACAAAAATGACCGATGTCGAAAAGGCTTTGTGACGAATGGTCTGGCATTTCCCGTCGAAATGTCACTATAAATACTAATATCGCTATCTACTAATTTAATGCGTTCTAACTGTAATGAGGTGCCTGACGCATCCAGGAGTTCCTTTAACTCTTGATCCGCTTTTTATGACTGCGCTAAATCGTCGTAATCTAACGATGCAGTCACGGACTCGATCCTAGACAAAGCGTCTGCCACCTCATTATCTTTACCGTTAATATGCCTCAGATCGGTTGTAAACTGACCTACGTAGTTCAAGTATCTGAACTGCCGAGGTGTACACTTGTCCGACTTTTGTCTGAACGCATACAGTAGAGGTTTATGATCGGTGTATATCGTGAACGTTCGGTCCTCTACAGCAGGGCTGTCGTTTAACGGCTCGCGACGGCCGATTCTCGAAGGCTACGCCCCTCGACACGGCCGGGCCGCGCGTCTCGCCCCCCGTGGCGGCTTAGTATTCGGAGCCGCTCAGGCGCGTACCATAGCGTAGGCGCTATTCGTGGCGCTTCAGATCTACGCGCGTGTCAAAAGGTTTCCGCATTACCATCGAGGTACTATTGCCAATGCGTTTTTTTTTTGTTAGTGGTATCCCCTGTAGGCCTATTCCACTACATCGCACAATAATTTCGGACAACAGCTGTAGAAAATTAATTAGAAAAATAAATTCGTAAAATAAATTTAAAAAATAGTTATTAATTCTATTGTTCAAATTTTAATACCATCTGGAATAACATGATTTTCGCGCACGTTTAGACGTGCTTGGCAAATTGGTCAAATCTACTGGAAGTTTAGATGTGACTGTTCGCATCACAGACGCGAGCGAAGAATCATTTAAGGATGTGCGCTGTACCGAACATTGAGAATATTCGGATCCCGAAATTTCGAAGAATAGGGTATGTCCATTCGTACACAGTTGTAGAAAATTAATTAGAAAAATAAATTCGTAAGATAAATTTTAAAAATAGTTTTTAATTCTATTGTTCAAATTTTAATACCATGCGGGACAACTTGATCCGACAGACCAATTTGCCAAGCACGTCTAAACGTACGCGAAAATCATGCTATTCCAGATGGTATTAAAATTTGAACAATAGAATTAATAACTATTTTTTAAATTTATTTTACGAATTTATTTTTCTAATTAATTTTCTACAGCTGTTGTCCGAAATTATTGTGCGATATAGTGGAATAGGCCTACAGGGGATACCACTAACAAAAAAAAACGCATTGGCAATAGTACATCGATGGTAATGCGGAAACCTATTGACACGCGTGTAAACCTGAAGCGCCACGAATAGCGCCTACGCTATGGTACGCGCCTGAGCGGCTCCGAGTACCAGGACCGTCACGGGGGGCGAGACGCGCGGCCGGGTCGAGGGGCGTAGCCTTCGAGAGTCGACCGTCGCGAGCCGTTAAACGACAGCCCAGCTCTACAGCATGACGAAATTGCTTTACCGCAGCATACATGGCTAATAACTCGCGATCGTACGCGCTATAGTTTCGTTGTGCGGGTGACAAGGCTTTCGTATGGAAAGTTAAAGGCTTCCATGAACCTTCTTCTCGCTACTGCAACGTTGCGCCTAATGCGAAATCTGACGCGTGTACCATAATTGCGAGATGCGCGTGATGCGACGGATGCGCTAATAATGCCGCATTTGCTAAAGCTTCCTTCGATGCCTGAAAGGCTTTTTCCGTGTCCGTGGACCACTCAATCGGAGTATTTCCTTTAACTTTGCGGCCGCAAAGCAACTGATTGAACGGGGACTGGACTACTGCCGCGTTAGAAATAAACCTCCGATAAAAATTAATCATCTCGAGAAATCTTCGGAGTTGCTTAACAACTTCGGGTTTCGGAAAATCTATTATCGCTTGGACTTTATTCGCTAACGGTCTATTGCCTTCTTTATTCACGATATACCCGAGAAACTTTACTTCTGTCACGGCGAAAACACACTTGCTCGGATTGATTACGTTGCCATACTCATCGAGTCGTGAGAAAAGCTGCTTTAAATTGTCCATATGCTGTGTTTCATTCTTTGACGCTACTAAAATATCGTCGAAAAAATCTTCATTCCCAACAGTAAACGCGAAAAATCCTCTATATGAGGAATTGGGTACCGGTCTGGGATTGTGCGCGCGTTGAAAGCTCGATAGTCGCCGCATGGTCGCCATCCGTTATCCTTCTTAGGCACCATGTGTAGGGCCGAAGCCCACTGGGTCTTGGATGGACGAATGTGACCCTGACTCATCAGCTCCTCGAACTATGTACGCGCGACCTGGTACATCTCCGCCGATAACCTACGCGTTTTACAATATATGGGAGCGCCGGAAGTCGTGGTAATGTCATGCACTACATCATGCTTTACCTTGCGCGTAATCGCTGTTGGTCGCGTGACGTCTGGAAACTGCGCCAAGAGTTGATGATATGGCGAATCTCCCACGATGGTCTTCATTGACCCGACCTCATCTACCGCGACCCTGCCGGTTGAAAACAGCGACGTAGTCTGGTCCAGGAGGCGACGGTTCCGAAGGTCCACTAGTAGACCATAGTGGCTCAGGAAATCGGCTCCAATGATGGGTCTATCGACGTCAGCAACCACGAACTTCCACTGGAACGCTCGTCGTAGTCGTAGATTAACATTGATGGTACGTACTCCGTACGTACTTATAACAGAACCATTGGCCGCAAACATCTGGCACGATGTCTTCTCCAGTTTGCCTTTAACGCCTGTACGAGGGTACACGCAAAGGTCAGAACCGGTATCGACTAAATACTCGATTTTCGTAACTTTATCGGTGACGAAAAGACGGCTGGTCCTCGGCCCGTCACTGCTCGCCGCGTTCAGTGTCGGTCTGGTCCATTTCCCGACGACTCGTAGCTGCACGGTGGACGGCACTTGGTCGATCGCTCCCTGAACACCTGGTGATACCAGCACACTCCCGAGCCCGACTGCGATGACGACCGCTGCTCCCGGTTCCTGCTGTTTGACCATGACCTGTTCCTAGATCTTGATCCGCCGCCGCGTTGCTTAGGACGCGAGAACGACATCTCAGCGATGCGAGCCTCCAACTGCTCTAATCGTTGCAGCAGCAAATCCGTAGCACGGTCTGTCGCGACGCTTGCTACCTGCGGCTGACCAGCTCCTTCGGCGTGGATCTGATCCGCAATCTCCGCCAATTTATTAAGAGGAAGGTCTGCCTGTGCTGTCACTATGGCACGGGTCATATTCGGCAACCTTCCAGTCCACAAGGTACGTAGGAATTCATCGGACACGGTGGTTCCTGCTAGTCGTCGCATATGCCGCAAGAACTGCGAAGGGGATCTATATCCGATTTCCTCCTGCTCCAAGAGTTGACGGATCCCCTTGCCCTGCGTCGCTGTCAATCGGCGAATTAACTCAGTCTTCAGAGTCTCATACTTGTCCTTGTCCGGCGGGTTGACGAAAACGTCTTGGACCTCCAAGGCGTACTTAGCCTCCAGCTGCGACATGACGTAATAAAATTTCGTCGCGTCAGCTGACACCATTTAAAACAACACATTCCTCGACTTGGCTAAACTCAATCGACGGTTGTGCCGACCAAAAAGGTGGTACCCGAACTGCCACTCGATGGACTTTGGCCATCATGGCCACCCCGGCGTTCGCGGGTACGTCTCCCGACGACGAATCTGGTACTTGGGCCATTTTTAGTCTATTGTCTATATGTATCTCACGTAACACTAATTAACTACGCGGACCGCACCAAACAAAAGAAAAACTTTCACACTTGCAACGTCGAAGTCACCAATGAAGGAATAAGTGGATAGGTTATAATAAATAATTCTTCCACGCGTTCTATCCCTAGGCAAGGTGATGTTGTAATATCCTGCTCGTACTATATGCGATGGTCAAATCGCTCGAGAAGCGATTAAGCCTGAATTAGCCTTTTCCACCAATCAGGACATTTCTCGGGTACTCTTTGCGCCCTTAGCGCGACTTCTAGAACGTGGGGGCGAATCCCGGTAATTTAGGATGTAGCGGGATTTCCTACGAGCCCACGGTGCATGACGCGGTCAGCTGTCGCTTACCTGCTTAGCTTCGCTGTCCCTTTGGAAACTCAAGGTTTATGGTACCCGCACTAGCTGTTGAGACCGAAGGCAAAAAGGTCTAATGGCCAAAACGTGCCAATACAAAAGCTCTAAAACGATTGCTAAAACTAGTAACGGTTTTCTCAAAAACAGCTGTGGGACAACGCATTCCATAAACTCTCTTGACCATTTACACGCCAAATGTTGTTAATTGTACGTGCCGATCGCCGCTACAAATTTAAACATATCATTGTGCGGATTACATGTTTCGAGACGTCGCGTCGTTCCTTTTTTCGAAAAATTCGAATAGAATATACAAATAATAAAGAGAAGATAAAAATAGTGTTTTCTGACAAGGTCAGAAATGAAAGAAATATTTGAAATATTTTTCCCTAATTTATGGTGAAATCACCATAAATCACTTTCGCCACTTTATTTATCAACGCAAATATTCCAAATATTTCTTTCATTTCTGACCTTGTATGACCCTGAAGGCCACAGTACAGGATATGGTGGAACTCGTCACGATGCACGCTATCAAATGATATAAAAAAATATGTAACATTCCATTTAAAAAACTGATGGTCACGTTCGTTTCTTGAAAATCATTGCAAATATAAATAATAAAAACATTTTTGTCTGCCGCGGGCAAAAAGGATCCGCGGAGTTCCCCCCCCCCCCCCCAACCACTCTTTCGTGTAGCGCGCACCTTCGCTGCGCAGCGGTGCCTCGTGCCTTCCAGTGCCTTCGTTTCCCCCCTCATACGTCCCTCCATGGCCGACGAAGTTGGTGGGAGAAGCAGGCAGCTCAGGGGCCCCTACCGTGTCCATCACTGGTATACAGTACGATATTCCTGAAGAAAAAGTTATTGCTACTATGTACTACGGATAATATGCGAGTAATTTTATCAAAGCCTTTGAAGTGTTTGGAGTAAAAGAGAAATACATAAATGATTGCGAACGGACCTTTGATAAAACGGGGTTTCCTAACGATAATTCCGAGTCACATGCTAATGTCGATTCACCGGATGATAGTGTCCTATCGCATTTACGTTGCTGTTCACATACATTGAATTTATGTGTTAGAGTCGATGGCAACTAAATTGTACAAACATCGACAGCATCAGCAGCAATACACAATACAGTTATACAATGTGCAGAGAAATGTAACTATTTGTGAAAAATGGTGTACGTAGCAAGGCTAAAAACTGCAGAAATCATTCAGGCGTAGTATGAGTCGTTACGACAAATTGTTGCACTTTATACATAGATTATAGAGCTTTAAACACGAAGAGTCAAACAAAATTAAATAATCAAGGTCTTCGGTATCTAGAAGAACATTCAAAATGTACAAAACCTTTTGCAACTATATGTAGATGTAGAAATATTACAAGGAGAATTCTTATAGCATGAATTCTTAAAGCCATGACGAATCTTGAATGGATATATTGCAAGCCATTTGTAGAAAGTCTTCTAAACAGTGTGGAAGTAAGGTTTCATGAATGTTTAGCCTTTCGTATACGAAGAGCTGACACTCGTATCCGTTGTATAAACAGCTATGGTTAACTTGTGTGTTAAATGCACAAAGTGACAGGTTAATAGAATTTTTTAAAGAATCAGTAGCAAATGTAATGGGGCCAATTCAATCTCCAGAAGATTAACAAGAGGACACTTCGTCTGATGATGAGTTCTTCAATTTCGAAAGATAAGAATGGTTTTTCTATTATACATATGTACATATAATACGCCCTTACTATCATCGGCACCTGTAGAAAGATTATTTTCTTATGCGACGGTGGTGAATGAACCCAAAGCACACAGACTTTCGGATAAAATGCTCCGAAATAAGAGTTATTCATTGACAGCGAACTGTACTCCTGCTCCCATACAAGGGTCATAATTAAATAGTAATTGTAATTTTAATTTGCTATGTAAATAATGTATTCTTCCGTGGAGTCATGAAATACATGCAGATTTTATAATAACTATTGAGAATTATTATAAAGTACCATAATTCAAAATTTTTCAGTTAATCATAATCAAGAAAAGTAATCATTACACTATTAATGATTACTGTGTTAATCATGGCCAACGATTACGCGTATGCTTTGATTATTCAAATTATTAATTAATCATGGTCACTGGATTACTTAGTAATCGTAATCATTAATCATGAACATGATTTCACGTTAGTCGTAATCGTTAATCATTGAAGAGATTAATTTTGCCCAACTCTGCCCGCCATGGCGAACCGCCGCGCCGCGCCGCATCGCGCCGTGGTCGCGCTCTGATTGGTCCGTATTTTTATTAATAACACCTTAACAAAGCCGAGGCAGACATTTTACAAACGAAAAAGTTACTTCTAATGACCTCAGGTACCGTCCCTTTCAAGGCGATCCGACATTTTTAGGACGCGGTGTATGTACATATACAATGTATGTAGAATGTAGAATGTAGAATGTAGAATGTAGAATGTAGAATGTAGAATGTAGGAGTTCTTCTAGTGTCGGTAATATAACGTTTTTCTTTGTTCAGCGTTATTTATGAATTAACAAGTTTAGAAACCAAAATAAAGTGTCACATAACCAACATTTTCATAATAATTATTTCACTTAAATTAACATTATACGATCGGAAATATAGTGATTAAAATGTTCTGAGACATCGTCGCAAACCTCGTGAGTCCATTTTTGGCAGCCTCAACATCGAATACAATCTTCTTCACTATTTTCTAGACCAGGCAGTTCCAACGAAAAGCCCCGGGGCTTTCCGAGGCAACTTCTCCGCTCAGATTCTTCTCCCACTCTTAGACTTCATCGTCATGATGTATAGTACATAGTAGTAAGGAGCTCCCACCACGAGAATCGCGCCACTCACTGACTCTACGGCTGTACGTAGCAGTACGTAGTAGTGGGAAGAGGTTCGATGGTGGGGGACCTTGCAGTTGTCGGAGGGGAATAGGTTGGAACTGCCTGTTCTAGACAAACTGCGCAGATTGTCCCCTGGTTCGCCTGTCTGGGTGCTCGTATTTTTTTTAAATTTCCTTCTAACCTTTTCTCTTATTATTCATGTTGCATGGGTGTATTTTTTAATCACTTGAACCGATATAATAGATAGGAATAGGTACAAAAAGGAACACGCAGGACTGACAATTACACTTGCACTGTCCGGCAATAGGGGAAATGGCTCTGGCCGGTATTAGGGGACAGTAAATCGGTCAAAGAAAATTTTTTTTAGTAACGGAATCAGAGAATGGACAAAATATTTTACAATATCATTTTCTAATTGCTCTTGCGTTACATTTAATGATAAACTTCTTAGAAATTTTATGTCTTTTGTATTCTTGTAACGTTTCTCCTCCGTTTTTACGTTTCAGATGCGTAAGGAAATTCGATGATAATTTTCCAAAATCAGTTATTGAAACATTCTTTGGTTTGCACTATATACATAAAGCAACGATTTTACCCGCACTCATTTCACTAATTTCACGCAGATATTAAACAATTTACCATCTACGATTGCTAGAAGTTTTATTTCCACATTTCCGAAATCGTCATCGATTCGATGTTCCGTATCCTTTAACGATGATGCTATATGTATTATTTCATAATCAAGGTGTCAAATTGACGATTTCGACAGATACTTAACTTAATTATATTTAATAAAAAAAAGAAAATCAGAGTCTATTCTCTGCACTATTTCCGCGTTGAGCATCAGTCCGAGTTAGGTATTTCAACTGGCAAGCTCTACGCCACTGATGGGCATTTTTGACTGCCGCAGTCAAGAAGGATCCGCGGGGCTTCCCCCACCAACCGCTCTTTCGTGCAGCGCGCACCTTAGCTGCGCAGCGGTGCCTCATGCCTTCCAGTGCTTTCGTTTTCCCCCTCATACGTCCCTCCATATCCGACTAGGTTGGTGGGAGAAGCCGGCAACTTAGGGGCCCCTACCGTGCCCATCACTGCTCTACGCAATAGAACTGAAGGCTAGCTAGCTCACCACCGCACCGCACCGCACCGCACCGCACCGCACCGCACCGCACCGTCACAGTGGTCCGAGAACGCGATTTTACTAGCCAAAAGTCAAAATGTCATTGAAACTTTCTAAAAGTTGGTAATCAGATGTTTATGGGGTCACTGATAACGAATCTGACACCAAAAATTCCAAATACAAAATGGTGGATTCAATACTATGCACATATGGTCTGGAAACTCGTTTTTCGTGGTCAAAATTAAAGAGACACACATATCGACATTTTCCAACGCAATATATTTCAGTTCTTCAGTATAACTAACATAAGTAATATGTATATATAATTCTTATTATATTTAATTATGTATAATTAAAGATTATGTAGAATTGATTGATGTAGAATTGACATCAGAAATATAATTATATACAATTAAATAATTATAATTATATATATTATTTAATTGTATATAACTATATTACTGATGTCAATTCTAAGTCATCCAAATATTATAATTAAGCATCGGTAATTCAAATATTATTACAGTTATCGATCGTACAATTGTTAACAATAAAAGATGTATTAATGTTCTCGGCGCAACGGTTCGATCAAGTAAATAAATTAAAGCAATTTTGCTAGTTTGATTAAACTTTCAACGTTTCGATCCTAATATGAATCTTTCTCAAGAAAGAAGAAAACTGCGTCTGATATATATATATATATATATATATATATATATATATATATATATATAAGTTGTAGTTCATGTGAAATTAGCGGGGCGTGAAGAGGCTAAGTCATCATTTTAGAATTTGTTTAGAAATTACAGGTCTTCGAAGTTTGTAATTTTTGCAATTTTCGGCGAAAACGGGCTTCACTTACGAATTTTGATCTCAGGAACTGTTTGTCCGACTGAGCTACATTTCGTTTTTGTTTTATTCAGAAAGGATTGGGCTGTTACAAAATAATTTTTTGAACCTCGATAATTAACTTTATAAGGTCGAAAAATGTAAACAAATTCTCTTTTTGCGTTTTTTTCAATGCCAGAGTGATTTAAATTTTGAATCAATATGGTCATATTCCCCGAAATTTCCCCTTCAAGATGAGCCCATGCCTGTCAAAATCGCTTAACTTTGCGCACGCATAACTTTTGAACCAGTGAATTTCTAACATTAAAACTTGGATTTTCGGCATTTTCTCGTCAAAATCTTCAGGATTACGTCTGTCTGGCTTCTGTCCCTTGCAAAGCTGACTTTTATTTTGCATAAAAATCCGCAGTCTAGCGATTAGTTTAAATGTGACTATTAAAAACACACATATTGAAAAGTCTTTGAAGATGTTCTCTCTACCGCCGCGGTTCGAACGACGCTGATTTTATGCAAGATTTTCCTCTGTAACACGCATACGAAAACAATAGGGTGGTTAGACAAAAGGCAGGACTCAAGACGGATCGCTGTAAAGATGAGAATCATAAAACAATTTATGGCAACTACATACATGTTCCGCTTTTCCTGTAGACTTGTATGCAGAGTCGATGGGTTCGAAAACATCATCTTATCCGCATCGTCGCGTCGTTAAGCAAGGATGGGGTTCATTGGCATGATGGTAATATTGCAAGGCGATTCTTTTTCAAGCCGGAAATTTCTGCACAAATCACAGGAATGAACATGGAACTAATTAAAAAATTCCATACAATACTGCAAGTAATTTTGTCTCCATATTCAATAGATGCTGATAAGTTTGGGTCCGTGCTGTTTCTTAGATCCTGTGGTTCTACTATTTCTTTGTGACCTGGCCGACCACGCCGAACGTAGAAAAGGACATCGTGCGGAAACACGCACAGCGCGGCCGAAAACTTACTGCATACCGTCAATTAAACCACTAATACAGCTAAAATTATGTCGTGTTTAGCGTCATTTTAATCAGAAAAATGCCAGAAATAAGTTGGCGGAAGTCCCATAAAAAAATAAAGAATTTTGTAATTGGATTCGTAGTGGTTCACACCGATATACCCGACCCATTTACACTTTACGTTGCTCGGCGACCAAGGCAGCTCGAGTTTCTTGGCCCCTCACGAGGTATACCCCGCAGTGGAGAGGATAGGCGCTTTCCTTAGATCATGCAGTTCCCGTTTACTTAGATCGAATCTGTACTGTATCTCGAAAACTCAGTCCGAGCGGCGCGGTTGCGGTCACACACACACACACACACACACACACACACATACATATAATGCATAGGGAAAAGTTGCTCACAATCGAAGTTACGTCCCATATAACATGTTTCAAGCTGAACCAAATATCGGTGAGGAGACCACTTTTCTAGATATTTAGCTTTTGCTTATCTGTATAAAATTTTGAAAACTACTTCACGAAAACATTACTTTGCTTACAATTAAAAGAATAGGTACATAATTTGAAATTTATCCTTTAATCCACTTGGAAAGTGAACATTAAATTGAACATGGGATATCCTAAAAAGTATACATATAGTATATTATACTTGGTGAATTGTCTCAAATAATCAAATATGTACAACAGAAAACATTCACTTCCGCCAAAATATGTATACTTGTACCTTGTAGCTGTCACAGTGAGAGTATATACTTCTTTTGCACTCCCACATATAATACTTCAAGAGACAATTCATGGTCCATCTACATTTTATCGAAGTTCAAATTAAACTTGATTTCTATCATATTTTGTCATTATTCAAAGCCGAGAGTTATTGCCACCACGTATAGCAAAAAAATAATAAAAAGGTTTAGTACAAAAAATGTGACAGCACTTTTTATTAAATATTATTCTCAATTATTATTAATAGAAACTGGAAAAATTGCAGCCATTATGTCGAAAAATCCAGTGATTCTTATATTAAAGTCGTATTGTCGTCGAAATAAAAATTCCGCCGCACGGCCTTCGTTTTCGAGATATTTATAAAGAACTACGGACACTCACTACAGCGAATTCTGCCCTTTTTTAATTGACGGAACATGTTTCAGGGCGAGGATAGAGCGGAGCCTCTTCCCATGCGCCCATCCGCACTCCAAGTCTAACCCAGACCTAACCAAAATTCGTTTAAAATGGCGGAATTCGATGTAATGGAACTAACAGTTTTTTGAAAATATCTAAAAAACTGAAAGAGACCGTCTATTATACATATTTATACAGGGTAAGGCACCTAAGACTTACACCGCAAATATCTCCGTTGTTCTCACTAATACGACAAAATGGTTCAGGCAGAAAATGTTTGGTTCAGTGGGTCAATTATTGTGACAGATAAGTCTTTTTTCTCTGGGTCATATTTTCCAATAATTCAAGGTCATTGTCGTTTTTTTTTTCAAATGGAACGACGTATTTTGATTAGTGTAACATTATAGCTAATGAAAAGACAAATTCAACCATGTATAATATATATATAGACCTTCAAACGACCTTCGAAGGAGTCGTTTCAAAAGGCATAACTTACCGTACGAAGACCATGTTCATGCTTACCGTACTCTACTAGGACTTCCGTTGATGTGAACACTGAAATGTTATCGAACCACACTTTACTACGATTTTGTAGGGGTATATCTTCATCTCTGAAAAATCGTGCGTAACTTTGTCCCGTCAAGGTTCCGTTTATAAAGTACGGCTCAATTATTGTACTGTTTCTAATATCGCATGAAACATTAACTCCACATGACATCACTCCACTCCAACATGACTCCACTTCCTTTGGTGTTCTACTTCACAAAGCCAATGTGGGTTATCAACGGTCCAATAATGAGCATTTCGTAAATTTACAGAACCATCATTGGTACATGTTGACTCATCCGTGAATAGAACATTATTAAAAACTTCTGGATTCTGACGCCGCCTCCATTGACAAAAATTTTGTGTAATTCTTGGTTAACACGCTTCTCTGACCAAGATTTGACTGTCTGGCGATTTCGCGTGTACCAATGTGTGGATTATCAACTACGGAACCTAAAATTTGTTTTGCGTTTATTTTGTACACGGTTTTTCCTTTCTACGCTTCCAGTTTTTCGAAAGAGCTTCAACACGCTCCTGATAGTTTAAACACTAGGATGTCTCCGATCAGAATATGTTCTTACATATGTATTGTAATTGAGCTTTGATTACAATGTCATATATTTCACCGATCAAATACGACATTTCGAAACTGTGACTGAAATCATACTGATATAATGTGACACGAAGTGCTGCACGGTATGGTAGTTTATAAACAAGAGATGTCTTTCGACAATGTTTCAGTGTTTACATCAACGGAAGCCCTAGTAGAGTACGCTAAGCATGAACATGGTCTTCGTACGTTAAGTTATACTTTTTGAAGAATAACTCCTTCGAAAAAGAAAAAAACTTCTTCGTCACAATAATTGCCCCACTGAACCAAACATTTTTTCGTGTTACTAAAAGAACGGAGATATTTGTGGTGTAAGTCTTGGGTGCCTCACCATGTATAGACATATGTATAGGAAAAAGCTGGTCAGAATGTCAAGATCTATAACATTCTACATTTCAATTTCATCAAAATTCGTGAGGAAGAGCCGTTTCTTCAAGTTTACCAATATTTTTTCTAACTCGTCGACACGTATACTGGGAGTAATAGGCAACACGACTATGTTGAAAAATGATGTTATTGTGATTTGACTTACTGTTAGTATGTGAGTATTTGTAATAAACCTTAAAATTAGAATACATTGCAGATAATTCGCACGTCAAAGGCATAGTATTATACATGTGTATAGTAAAATGGAATACAATACAATACAATACAATACAATACAATACAATACAATACAATACAATGTGCAATGCAAAATAAATTATAATATTATTATGTATACATATGTAAACTGGTTTAATAGCTCTGTTTACACACATAAGAATCATCGCATTTTTCCGTTCTGTTTCAGAAACTACACAACTCGAAGATCCAAGACAAGAATGGCGTGCTATTCAAGAGGCTATGCTTCGCGAATATCTCCAGACCGCACAGGACGTACTCGAGGTAAGTATTTCGGAAATTCTTTATTACTTGCCGTTTCCTTCGGTAAATAGTACAGGAAGACGTGATTCTCAGTAAGAGAATGCTAGTAGCAAATTGATAGCAAATACAGGAGACATTCGAGCATACACGAATGCATGTATGTAATATTTTTTCGTGTACTACGGCACTGTATCTACGAGATATGTAAGTGGAAATTCTATCAATTTTTCTACCAATGTTTCTTACATTCATGAAGACTTAATCAAATTATTCTTTAACTTAACTTACAGAAATATTATTGTTATAATAATGGAAGCCAAAATAATATTTGTATCTATATATAATATTTTAGTATTTAACACAAGACTTATAACTAATGTTATTAACTTAAAATTAAGGACTGTGGTTCCATGTCCTCTCGTTACTTGGTTTTTTACAACACACCTACTGCGCATGCGTACCAACCACGCACGGCGTTTAGTTTTACATAAATCATATTCTCAACAATTACTGCACAAAATTATCAACCTAATCGAAACAGTAACACCGATGATTGGGTTAACGTATTCGAATTTGCGTCTCCGAAACGAAAGGAAAGAGGAAACAGGAAAGAAAAGTTCGTGTCAAAAGTTTTATGAGAACGACGACAAGCAAGTATAGCTTTGATTCGAGTCTTGAAATTACCTGAATCTATTATGTACGTTGACGACGACTACTACTCCTACGACCATGACCACGACGTATGGTTCTATACACGCTTTATAAGAAGCTGTACTGCTTTTGTACATATACATATACATACATACATATAAAATGAGTTTAATGATTTCGGCGCAAGGTTCGATCATTCAAAGAAAAACAGCAAATGTAGCAACTAATAAAGCATGTTTCTCGACGTTTCGATCACAATGTTGATCATTCTCAGAGAGACATATTTTGCGTCTGAAAAATAAATTTTTTAAAAATATATGTGTTAATGTCCGGGGTTGATCCAAAATGATCGTTCGGACCTTGTATGTATTTGCACGTGAGTGCCGACTATAAGGAAACCTTTAACACCCGGAGGACCACCTTCCAAACTTGGAAGGAACGAAAGATACAAAATGCTATTTCAAACAACTGTATTTACAATAGCTACAACACGATACAACACTAAGACTACGAGTGAGCCAAGTCACTTCTCAAAGTTATCTGGCGAAAAGCAACGCGAATCGCCCGAACAACGCCTCGGTTCTCCCTACCTCAGCAAGGTTTCACCCCTACTTTTGACACTTGGTGGGAGTATCTAGGGGCTGATTATTTGAGGCGGACCCGAAGGTTCGCCAAGGCCGCGCATTGCTTGGCGACCGGGCCCTGGATTTTTCCAGACATCTGGAAATCATCCGCGCCGTAGTTTGAGACACCCAGACGCGCGGAGCCCAAGCTACGAATGATTTTAAGCCGTTTTATGGCAAGGGACTGCAGCGAAGGTACCCAGGTACGGACGGCAATACTATTAACCTAAGTGACGATGACAGACTCATGACGTAGTCAAACTGCAAAAAGTCACGTACCGGGCCTACTGCACAATAGCGATGTCCTTGCCATCGAATATCGAACAAAACGCGAGCCGCTACAATATGTAAATATAATTAGAACAAACATTGCAACACAGCCGTGAAGATCCAAACGGGAAAAAAGAAAATATAACACATACTTGCTGTGACAACAGTAACCGCATTTAAACGAATGTTGGAGTTACGAAAAAATGGAATTTATTCCATGGTGGCAGTTATGTAACTGAAGCAAGTGCTAGCAAACACGCAGAGGAAAGAATATGTCATAAAGGATGACCCGTTCAATGATTGGTTGGTCGATATCGATCGATGGTGATTCGTAATCATATTCGGCGGCAATTTTGAATAGCGTAACTGAACAGCCTTTGTTAATAGAGACGAAATGCGAACACACTGTAGAAAAATCGTGAAAAGAACAACACGAATTTTGCAAGCAAGCAAACAATATCTGCATTCATGGTATTTGTACCGCAATTTCATAAGAAATAAGAATCAAGGTTGATATACAGAAAGTGAAGAATGAAAAGGAACAATCAATTCCAAAGTAGAATCCAAAAATTATATTGGAAATATCATCATAAATAAACATTACTGGTTCAGTAATGTCGCGTAATAGTCATGTATCTTAGGTGTTTCGTACCTAAGATTAACGCTTTGTTTCTTAATCATATGAATGGTTTCCAATAATAATCTACGTTGTAAGTTGGATTCCCTGTCAATAATCTTCACGTTATCAAAATCAAACCTGTGGTCCAATTCCAATGAGTGCTTCGTTAAGGCAGTGTGTTGTGCCGGAGAAAGAAAAATGTTGCGTCTATGTTCAGTTATGCGTGTGTCCAAATGCCTAGAGGTTTGTCCAATATGTATATGTCAAATTGCAATCTTTACACGTTATTTCATAAACAACGTTACAACTTTTAGTTAAAGGTAATTTATCTTTTATAGGAGGAAACCATTTTTTCAAATATGACGGTATATTGAAAATGGTGTGAATGCCAACTTTCCTAAAAATTCTTTGGATGTCATAAGAGACATTATCTATAAATGGAATTACTACCGTGTTTCTATAGTTAATCCGACCTCTTTGTGAAATTTTTTCCTCTTTTAATTGGATGACTAGAAAAGGGTGATAAATTTGAAAAATCCTTTCTTTGATGATATTAGAAACTAAAGAATTAGGGAAGTTATTACATTTAAGCACTTTTTTAATAAGAGATAAATTATCCGATCTGAATTCAGGGTTTGCAAGTAAAATGGCACGATCTACCAAGCCTTTTATGAGACCCACTTTGTGTTCTAATGGGTGGGCTGAATAAAAATTAATATATCTGCCAGACCAAGTGGATTTATGAAACCAGTTGGTTTTTAATTCTGAACCTGCTCTAATTATGTTAATTAACTCATTTTATATTGTATTTTCGATCGAGAAGAATTCACGTTTATACATACATACATACATACAATATTTTCGCGTGTTAATGCATCCGAAGTTTTTCATCAATATAATTGGTTTTTCTCTTTTACTTTATAATTTATAAACAATCCTATTTACTTAATTCCCATTAGGTATTGTACAAGCCATTTTTTCAAATCGGTCGTCACTTGAATTAAGTATTAAAAAACAATATTGTTTTTCACGTTTAGTCGTTATTCTGAAATAATTGCTTGTTATTCTGTTTGGAATGAAATCAAATTCATGTTTGTTTCTTAACTAATCCGAAACGGTGAACCCGCAGAACAGCAGCTACCTACCACCCAATTTCCATAATTTTTAGATATATTATAAATCTCAACATTTTGAACAACTTTTTCGTTCTCATGTGAGAACTAACTAACTGAGAACTAACGGGCGAAGTAGCGGTCTAGATTAGTTTACGAGATATTCGTGAAAAACTGTCGGTACTGTGGCACCGGACGCGTTAATATTGATGGCCACTTATCTTCTGTTTAGATACGGGGATCAGGCGAGCTTAAAAGTCCCGTGCACAACTGAATATTCACTTAAGCGTTGCCGGTCGCCTCGCGGATTACTAAACCACACTCAGGCCAATAGTTGCTTGCAATCTCGCATATGCAGTTGTGCACGGGACCTTTAAGCTCGCTCCACATCCCTGTTTCCTAGGTGGCCGATACGACGCGACGCGACGACCAGCTGCCAAACTAACTCTCATGCCATCATGCTACAGACGGACAAGTGTACCTACAGGCAAAATTCACAATAAGCAAAGGGAAAAATTTATTTAAAAATATCGATTCCTACAAAACATCAAAAAATCGGAGAAATCGGAGGATTGGTAGATGTCACGCCCCCAATTAATTCGTTAGCTAGCTAATAAGTTTCTTAGCCAATCCAGAATTTTTTGAAAATTTTGAACAAGTTGAGATATATAACATAAACATCGTTGTCCATAATTACAAAAAGTATGGAGGGAGGGAAACTTGCGATACTCCAATTATTTCAGTTAAAAGATTACAATTCGAAACGACAATATCGGACACACGAAACGATATTAGTTTTTACTTAGAATACGTCTATTAGACGTCTAAAGTACGTGTTAGAGACGTCTTAAAGATGCACCATTTCCTTACAAACGACGTACCGGAAACCTTCGGAAGCCGCGCGTACGGGAGACGTACGGAGACGACTCCAAGACGTCTCTGTATCTAACAACAGACGTCTTTGTGCTACCTGGGTTGACTACGTATGTAGTTTGTATCGATTATTGTGCAGCTTTCGATATATACGTAGTAAAATATTTGAGTTAGAACGATAGTTTGTAGCGTTTTTAAATTAAAATATTTTATAATATACAATAACATATTTTGCATTCTGTTCTATTACTTTTGCCATTTTATAGGTAACTTATCGTGCTACTATTGGGATTGGAATAAGGTTATGAATAAATATTGAATTTTCATTTAAAAATGCTACGAACTGTCTATTAAATTTGAAAATGTATTCTCCCAGTAAAAGCCGAAAAACAGTAAAAAAATAGACTAACCGGTTAATCATAGTTCTTTACGAATTCAGAAAGCGACATGACAGAGCAATTGGAAATTTTAGATCTGCAGATATTTTCTTTATATTGACCGTCCGAACAAAAATATAAATTATATCTAAAAGTGCATGATATACATCCATATTTACAGTAAGAACGAAGCAAAGGCTTTCTTCTAAAGTAGGCCGCTCGAACATATTATGTATCTATGAAGCTTCGTAAACTCACGGGACCGTGTGTCGTGGAACCAGCGCAAAATCATAAAAGTGTATACATATGTAGAAGGGAACAATAAGATTGTTGAACGAAGCTTGTAGGAAGGGTCCGGTTGTAGGACACGCATTGCAGCAGCAATATTTGCAATGTAACGCCTTCCATTGTCAGATTATTCCACCACACGTCGCGTCACCGATTCTTTTGGGACGACGCAACGCGACGCGCGACGATACGGGACTCTTGGCACTCGGCTAGGCTAGGCTAGGCTAGGCTAGGCTAGGCTCGCCGAAACTGGCTCGTACGAGCAACAGCTTTTATTCGACAACGTAGTTTCGAAAATATCGAAATCCTACTTATATCGCAAATACTGCGACCTTACAGCTCTTGCTGCATCGAAATAACCTATACCACTATTTAATCTTAATAGAAACATAAACATTGGTTTTGCCCCAAAACGAAGTTACGTCAAGAATTTCAGATTATCATGTGAATATTCTGACGGTTGTTGTTGATGTTATTGTCGTCGCCGTCCTTATACATATGTACTTACATGTATACTTGTATTATTATAAACACGTGGAAGTTCCAAACTGCTCGTACTCAAATCGTTGAACCACTTTTGTGAGCTACGTTCATTTATGCAATCACCGTGGAATGTCGTAGAAATCTTACGGGCTGCCTCACTGCCAAGTTTGAACTCGTAAAGCAAACACGCATGAATAAGAACGTCAGCATGGATATTTTCTGGTGAGTTTGAGGGTTGTGCCCTAAAAATGGCATAGGACATTTTCTACTGAGGACGTACTTGGTAGAAGAACAGTCTCTCCCCCCCCCCCCCCCCCTCCCCTCCACCACCCACACACATACCATTCCACTAGTAACACCGTCACTATTTTCATGCTCACGTTTAGTAGAATATGTACATATGTATATGTATAGACATAAAAATTAAATCTAAACTAAATTGAAAAACTGATCGAAATCTCAATTATTTAGATCGAATGATATTGACATTGATACAAAATTAGACGATCCCGCAACACGGAAAGGAGAAATAAAACAGATATAAATATTCTATGTAGATCGGCAATTTCCGGCTATTTCCCTTACAAAACAAAAGATATGTCCATTGATTTATTCATTATAACTCAATAGGGTTAAACAATTGTAGCTAACCAATTTTCGAATAATACTCTAAATTTTGTCACTATTCTTTTTGTCGTTTTATAAACTAGTGTCCTAAAACCAAGTAAAGATTAATAACGTTTCGCGTAGGTGGACCTACTTATTTTTGATATTTTTCAATTACATATACTTTTGATGCATTTTATAATGTGTACAGGGTGTTTCGTTTAAAACAGGACACCTCAATATCTCCTCTATCTCTGAAAATACAAAAAATGTTTCTGAGGTAATCTAAATGGTTTCAAAAGACGAATCAGATGGAAGAATCGTTTTTTATAAATTGTAATTTTTTAATCGTTTTGTCAAGGTCGCTCGTGTTTTTTACGTATATACACACATTTTTTGTTGTAGTATGCTATACCAAACATTATTGTGCATTCATCCATGTTTAATAGCACGACCTTGAAATGACCTTTGAACGCTACAATTTGCTAATTAATGCAGAACTTACTTTCAGCGACATATCAGATTTCAACGTCTTCGCGGTTTCTACAATCAGTCCTCTATGTCTGTTTTCTTGAATCTTCGACAGCAATCTGACCAATGGGCACGGACGACGAAACTCTGACGTAAAATTCAGGAATTTCGAAAGTCTAGAAAGGAATTCGCGAAGACGAAAATTAACCTTCAAACATAAAGTGTGTTTAACGTTGAATGGTTATTACATAATATAGTGGATTTCTTAATTCGTGATTTTATGAAAATCTTGACATTATACCGTCTATCTCTGTACTATTATATGATACGTACAGGGTGCCACAAAATTATATGTCACGGCCACCATAGCGTGATTCTACACCTACGCTTTGGTGGAAATTGACATAAAAAACTCCCCGCAAAATTGACCTTGACCTTGAAAATCAAGGTAAAAAAAACAAAATTTTTTTTTTGTTTAATCGTGTTCTACTGGTCATAAGGATCAACTTTGTGAAAGAAACCATGGATCGCATCTCAACCGTTCTCTTAAAAAATGATGTTGCATTTCTAATAATTTTTGCAGCTTCTTTCTTTCATTCTGTAGTTAGGGAAATAGGAATATCATGATTCTGATAATTTCATACCCAACGAGATCCAAGAGGCACTTTATCCAAGTGATTATGCTGCACTTATTGCTGGCGACTATGGCGGTTTATGTTTCTTCTCCGCACCCACAAAATCCCACCATTACTTCGGATTATTCGAAGAAGCCGTGCCTGCTGTCCAGCTTCAATATGTCCACCTCTGCGGTTCAAACACTCCCGCAAACGAACTTCCATATTTCGGCGAATTTTCCCACCGAGATTGGGAATTGATCGAAGATGGTTAAAAGTTTCTTCAATTCGATGTTTTAATTGATCAACTGATCTGAACTCTTGACCTGAGTGATAAACAATGTCTTTCACTGCACCCCAAAGGAAGAAATCCAGTGGTGTTAAATCTGGTGAACGTGGAGGCCATACGTGTGGTGCAGGTCTACGTCCTATCCACCGCGATCCAAATATGTTATTTAAAAATTGTCGAACCGGTTGACTGTAATGAGGAGGAGCACCATCATGCATGAAATAGATAGAATGACGCCTATCTTGTGGTACAATTTGCCGAAGTTCACTTATGAAACGAGATCGGAGAAAGTGCAAATATGTTGCACTTGTCATCCGTGTAGGTAAATAAATTGGGCCAATAATATAGTTTGCAATTATTCCTGCCCATACGTTAATGGAGAACCGTCCTTGATTAAATCTTTGAACCATTGCGTGTGGATTTCTATAAGCCCAAATCCTGGCATTTTTCTGATTAAGAATGCTACTACTGGAGAAACTGCATTCGTCGGAAAATAACACGCGTTTTAGAAAGTGTTGTTCATTTTCCAATTTGCGTAGCACCCAAGAACAAAAACTTCGTCGAGCAGCATAATCACTTGGATAAAGTGCTTGAACACGGCGAATCTTATAAGGTCGTAAACCTTCTCTTCGAATTATTCGTCGTACCGTCTCATGACTCAATCCTACTCGTCGAGCTATATTGCGTAAACCCAATAGTGGAAACGCTCGAACAAGAGCGATGACTTGTTCCTCTTTACGCCAATGACTGCGGGGTCGTCCTGCCCCTCGATGAGGATTGAGATTCCGCAATACAACTTCATGGTCACCAAATTGTTGATCTAGTCGTTGAAAATCGCGTCGATCTGGAATTTCTGCTGGACGTAATCGCCTTCCATTAATTCGCACTACATTTCTATATATTTCCCGAGCTAACACGTAGTTCCCTGCTGCTTCGTCAATAGCACGTAACATGTGGCGTAAATTTAAATACTTTCTAGAAGGCATGTTTCTCAATCGCTTGCTTACGATAGACTAAATCGTCAATATTAGCCGCGATAATGAATCGCGTGAAAAACTATCAGCTATATGGTCGTAGTCGTCTCAATCAAAATATTTCGCATGACAACATTCGGCGGGTACCATCAGTAAGCTATCTCGTTGGGTATGAAATTATCAGAATCATGATATTCCTATTTCCCTAACTACAGAATGAAAGAAAGAAGCTGCAAAAATTATTAGAAATGCAACATCATTTTTTAAGAGAACGGTTGAGATACGACCCATGGTTTCTTTCACAAAGTTGATCCTTATAACCAGTAGAACACGATTAAACAAAAAAAAAATTTTGTTTTTTTTACCTTGATTTTCAAGGTCAAGGTCAATTTTGCGGGGAGTTTTTTATGTCAATTTCCACCAAAGCGTAGGTGTAGAATCACGCTATGGTGGCCGTGACATATAATTTTGTGACACCCTATACTATATTTATAATATATACATATATACTATATTTATTTTAGTACATACTATATTTACTTTTATATATAAATCTTGTATATTTTTAATCATCCTGTATATTAACTAACGAACGATAGAATTCATAAAATATTTAAAAACTTGTTACACACAGGGACATTGTCCTTTGTTTTTCAAATTTCTGTTCGAGAATTTCTTTTTACATTACTGTCTTTCTATCGTTTCCTATCGGTTCCTATCGTTTCCTATCGCTTCCGATCGCTTCCGATCGCTTCCGATCGCTTCCTTTCTTTTCCTCTCGGTCCTCCACGCTTGCTCTCTCGCTTCTTCCTGCTTCGTTCTGTTCCGCTCCTTTTCTTTCGTCTTTACGACGCTTCACGTCTCTCTACGGGGCACTGAGACGCGAGTGGAATTTTAATTGCCATTTATTTTTGCTCACTCAGCTCTCGTACCGCTTGTCGACTCAGGCGGACAGATACAAAACCGATTATGACACCGCCGCGCGCTGCGCCGCGCCAGTGGAACTTGCAGATCCTGATACTTTAATTTAAATCATCAGTTACGTTCATATATTCGAACCTTTTGTGGAAATCTACTTGTTGTTGCAAGTTTTCCACATTCTTACAATGCTCGTTCTTACATTGACTTTTCTCAGTGTATTTCTCAATTTCTTATGCTTTCTCTTTTTAAATAATACATATGTACAAGCATCCGTATATTTCATACAACATATTATTTGTTTGCACACATATTTCCGTACAATTTAATCAATCTTTTATTACAATAGTCGTAGTAAACGTAACAAAAAACTTGGCCATACAGTGGACACTGTTTAAACACTGTTTCAAAATTGGGCCGAACGACTTGAATTTTTTTTCAATGTTACGTAGAAGGATTAATTTACTAAGTATGTAATGTGTAAAACACATATATTTTAAAAAGTTTTTATTGCGCGGAATGTGGATGATAAAAGTGTAGAGTGTAGATCATAATTTTTAACTTTTTTTGTCTGTGCCTATAATGAAAATTTAAAATATGCCTTTTTGTATGTACATATATAAGTTCCTACTAAACTAATCCTTCTAACATCTCTAAAACAACTCGAATCGTTTAGTCGAAATTTAAAAAAGTTAATAATTTTTAAAGAGTGTCCACGGCCACTTAATTTTGCCCCCGATTGCGACTGTATGCATGTAAATATTCTTCTTTCGGCGGTATATGTAGTATATTTACCTACTTGTGTTTCTACCCAGATAAAACGCTATATGCATTATGATTGAAACTCTAATCTGTAATCTTTAGTTTTGGTTGTTTTCGGAAAATTTATATGTACATGTAATGTAGAAAATAAAGCGGGGATGGGGGCGATAACTTGTGGTGACTAATGGGGCTAGAAAGGTTCGCAATTTGTCTCGCAAATAGTAAGCGTGAACGTGGTCAAAAACATATCTACCACTAATTGGAAGACCAGGAATAAGTAGTTATCCAACATTTTGTTGACCGACTGTAGTACAGATGTATAAGTTCCGACATTTAAAGATCGTTCGCCTCGATACGTATAGATTTGTAGAAAAACGCGCGCCGCGCCCTCGAATGCGATGAATTATTTGTAATTTGGAAATTTCGAATCTATTTAGAAACGTTCCTAAGGTATTTAGTAATATTGTCAGGACAAACTGTTTCACAAAATATCTTCTCGTTAGGGTAAAGGCATCGCTGCGAAAATGAGTTGGGTATCGATCCTATCTTTTGTGTACGTCTCGTCACTGACCAAATCTAATCATTCTCGACTACGATACACCCCATCAATTGAAACAAGAAAACAAGAAAACAAGAAATATCACGACAGTCAACAAATAGAAACCGACTCGCCGTTCATTTAAATCGTACCGATGCGATGCGTGACGGGTGACGAGTGACGACTCTATATCTTGTATTCGCGTGTCGATGTCCTTTTGTCCAAAACGACTATCTAATCTACACAATAAAAGGCTGCCCTCGTACGATAAAAATCTGCAAAATAAAAGTATCTAGGCATTTACTTTTTTCAGTTGTAAATATTCCGGTTATTTTATTCGTAGAACTACGTTTCACTTTGATTGATAATAATCGTAAGCGTAAACATAACATTTTGCCAACGGTTTCTCCTCGAATAAAATGAGAAAGAGTTTTGAAAATGTAGGAGGTTTAAATGTGTTGCGAAAAGTTGTACGATTATTTAGTTTGTTGAAATCTTTTGGTAATTACGATTTGATTCGAGCCGAGGATAGTGTTTTACATGGTATTTAGAAGTCGCAGGATTATACAGTTACGATATTCGTGTGCCATTGAATGTAAGTGTGGGCTGACTTTGGGACGGCGATGTCTTGGTAAACGGGTAAGTAAGTGGACATTCGAACGAAGCAAAGCAGGCGAGCATGCCACAGGAGATTGGAATGTCTCTCGTCGGCGCGGCGTCAGCGTCGGCGTCCGCGCCGTGTCCGTGTCCGTGTCCGTGTCCGTGTCCGTGTCCGTGTCCGTGTCCGTGTCCGTGTCCGTGTCCGTGTCCACGTCGGAACCTTCGTCTCCTTTCCACTGGACCTCCAGGACCCATGGACTCTTTCGACTCCTTTGACTCGTTAGACGGTTTGGACCCTCTGGAAGACCCCTTGGATCCTTTCTCGGATCCCCTCAACACCTTCTCCTTTGCTCATAACGCACTGGCTGTTGCCTCTATCTTCCCATCTTCTCGTTCCTCGCCGTTCAAACAGCGCACAACACGCAGCCTTCTCATTCTACCTCCGCATCTCTTCTAGCTCCGCGATAGCGACAGTCTTGAAATAAAGAGGAAGTCAGCTAGCTAGCCAGCTAGAGAGAGAGCGAGAGAGAGAGAGAGAGAGAGAGAGATTTCTCTTCATCGAGAACAAAATAGTTTATATTTTTTTCAATGTTTCGCTTCGCTTTACAGCAATTCAAAACACTTTGACAATCTGCAGACGATCGAAGATATTCAATCGCTTTAACAGTCTTTGAGTTTCTTATTTCTATCGTACTGTAGAAACAGTTATTTAAAGAATATTTCAATTTCGTTTGACATACTTTGTTATTCGCGACTTTTTTTTCTAACACTAACTAAGACGAAAATGAAAGACAGGCAACGTGTAATTATAATAAAAGTCGAGAGGAATTTGTCTAAAACGGATCTAATGAATAACTATTTTAAATCTTTTACAATTATCTTTTTGTTTAAACCAATGAAATACTATAAAGCTGAGGCGCCACTACAAATTATTACACTATCATTTAAAACAATCCCTATATCACTAAAAAATGCGGTACGAGAAAATGCACTCTATTTCATATGAATATGAATGAATTGAACAATCGAAAATATTCTATTCCAGATCTGACGAAATGTCCGAATTCTGTGAAATGTTGACAATAATCATAATATTGTGAAATATTATAGGAATTACAGGTGTGCGATTAGGGTTCACTAGATTAGGGATAAGCAGAATGCAGATCTTCATGCTTGCGACGCACGACGCGACGTTTGGAGACTTGTCAAATACAAGAAAACATAAATGTAAATAGCCACACCAATCAACAAAAGTATAATTATAATAAATTTAATTAAACGATATCCATCATATGCAGAAGTGAAACGATCAATACGAAAATTTACAGTAAAAAGTTTCCCGTTTATATCAAAATGATGAAATTTCACTTGGACAAAATTCTGAGAGACTATCGTTAAAAATAGTGTCCCAGACGATATAATTAAATGGAACTGTTAAAAATATTTCATACAAGTATTGGGTAAACCTTCATTTAATTTAATGCGTATAAGGATTGCAATCCTGCGCCATTTTCAATCCCGCGGGATTGATGTGGGACGTATTTCAATCTGGAAAGGGACTGAGGATTTAGTTCTTCGATCTAATATATATTTAATAAAGAAACAACTTTTACTTAATGAGATAATCATCTTTAATCATAGTACTCCTTTATTAAGAAAATACAAGCAAAATCTAAATTTACATAAATTTAAATTAAAATAAATCTCTCTGTAGAAAACAAATACAATGAATTTTGTAATAATTTCAAGGAATCACCACTTTTCATAGAACCGGTACATTACGGAACCTTCGCTATAGTGCTATAATGAACTTAAAATTCTTTCTACGTACTTTTCAGAAATTGCGAAAATGGTACTTACGTTTATTGGGCAAAGCAAATTCACTTTTTTCTCGTCAATAAAGAGTACTAGCAGTACTTTCTTTTTTTCGTTTACAGTTACTGACCACAGTTACAATAATGCTTAGTAAGGAGATTCCTTGCAACGTAAGCCTGAAATGAAAATGATTGGCGGTCGGAAGGGGAGTACCAGTTGCTTGCTACTAACAAAAATAGAGAACCAATTAAAAATTGCGTCTGCGGAATAACCGAGGAAAACTGAATGTTTCAGCATGAGGTGGACAGCTGTTCGCGCAGCAAACAAATTCACAAATATTTTCAAGCTAAAAACATATCGACTTTTATAACCGAATTGCCCAGTAGATCGTATGCTATGTAGATCGTATAGATAATGTATACGATAACACCTCATTGTCAGTGGAATGGTATGCAGTATGCAGTGGTGGCAAATAGAAATAACATGTCGTATTAATGACTAGAACATTGCAATTTGGCATTTCTAAATAAATTTCATCTAGAACTATGTATAGTACAAGATGTCTATAGAAAAATCTAGATTAATACATTTCCTGGTAATCTAGATTTAAATATAATCTAGATTATCAAATAATTGCGGTAGTAGTATAAACTAAAGGAATGTTCACTCATTGCTCATATTGGACACGTTTACGGTTCTCACTATTGCTGAAGTAGCAATAATTTTGTCCAAGCGAAACTCTATAATTTTTGACTCATTGTTCAGATCAAACATTTCTGCAAGTAAGAACAAATAAATTGTTCTGTTTCACGTACAATTTGTTTAACATAAATATAGTAAGAATCTCTTATCTCGATAATTTTCGTAGTATCTAACAATCTTGTGTAGAAGTGTGTGGATACAGTCAGGGCTTCGGAGTCGGAGTCGGAGTTTGGGAGTAATTACTGTTCGTTAGAGTCGGAGCCGGAGTAAGAAAAAGCGACTCCTCAACTCCGTCTCCAACTTTGGCTCTTTTGATTACAAATCATTAATAAATTTCTCAAATTGATACGCATTTCCTAACTATTTCTTGAAAGTGAGAAAGTAACAGTCGTGTTGTTATAGTCATATAGTTAGACTTTAATACAATATTTCTACTATCTATTCAGTTTTATTACAACTTTTAATTATTTTGAGTAGATATTTTTTCAATTTGGAGAGTCGGAGTCGGAATCGGAGTCGGAGTCGGAGTCGGAGTCGGAGTCGGAGTCGGAGTCGGAGTCGAAATCGGCGTCGGAGTCGAAGTCTGCGTCGGAGTCGGATTCGGAGTCGGAGGTAAAAAAAAAAGATGAGTTGGAGTCGGATTCGGAGTTATGAATATTGTCTACCGACTCCGAAGCCCTGGTGGATACGAACAGACAATAATGGCAAATATTGTGTTTAATCAAAGTTTAATGGCAATCTTGACATTTCAGAACGTCTATATTATTTTTATTTAAAATATCGAAAGAAATTATTTAAAATAAAATGAGGTTACTTTATGACGATACAATAAATTTTAGTAAAATGATTTTACGAAAGTTCGTAGAAGAGTTTCATTAAACCTGTGAACACCTGAAACATACTTGTAGAATTGCGCTTTTCATATACAATACATACAATATGCATACAGGTTGAGTCTGATAACATGACGATCTCAAATAACTCGTAAGTTATTTGTCGTATGAAAAAGAATGTTCAGACAAATGCTGCGTTGTTTCTAGGATGACATACAATGCTGTAATATGTTTTTTCTTACTTTGATTTTCTATCGAGGTATGAAGGTCACCTTCAGTTTTTTCAATAGAATGCCAATAATTTTTTCACAAACTCGGATAAAGCACAACATTCTGCGTAAAAGAGTGACCATCGCGTATCCTAAATATAATAGTTAACGAGATATTATTTATTATATTTATTATATTTATTCATTATTTACGAACCTTTTATACAAATTTTTACAATAGAAAATAAAGAAATAAAAAACACATAAAGAAAAAGAAAGTCTTAGCGTGAAATTATCCAGGAATGGACATGCAGAAAGTTTCAGGAATACATTATATTATCTCTATCTCTATCTCTATCTCTATCTCTATACATATATAATAAAATATAATAAAATCGTGTCCGTCTGTCTGTTTGTAACACTATCAACTGAGAACGGCTGAACGTAGAAAGCTGGGGTTTGAACCATTAGACTCGGCGTTTCTTCGGGAAGGTTTTAGAGCAAATCGCATTCGAACAAGTCCATTCGTTCAAAAGTTGTGACGTCATTAATGATCAAAGATTACTTTTTCGCCCTCTTTTCGGCACGTTTCTGCTTATAACTTTTGACTGGAAGCACCTATGTATATTCAATTTGAGAGAGTGAGGGAGATAGAGAGTGAGAGAGGGGGGTGGAGAGGGGGATGTAAATAAAGCATATAAATGTCACATCTGTGACAGGTAAAAACATGCTTTTAAAACATACTTTTGAGCCACAGCAAGGCGTGACGGGGGAAAGCTAGTATTACATATAATCATATTGGGTTATTTATCCTATATGAACAGTATCTGAGAAATTTATGTTGCACCTAACCTGTTATATTCTAACAGGGGACGGACAAGGGTAATATAAAGCAATCTAAGTGTGTGCAGAGAATGGAAATCAGTGGAAAAACGATGTATGAAACCGAGCATTCTTGAAGCAGAGTTGACAATGTAATAAATATGGTTGGAAAAGTCCAAGGTAGAGGAGAATTGAATTCCTAGGTCCTTAGTTTATTATCGAAATAATTTTGCATGTGCACTTACCATATTCAAGTTAAGGAATATCAATTGGAGCACCTACTAGCTTCCAGGTAGTAACAGGTTCACATGGAAAATTTCTTTGAGCATTTATAGTTTTTTATGTCATAGGATAGCCTGAGTTAATTCATATACTATATGAGATGACCTTCGAGGACATAGAAGGTCGGGAAAGAAAGAAATAGTTCAATTATTTCGCATTTCCGTATTTACTTGCATTTCTTGCTGATATTGCTAGGTACATTGCGTGTTCCATGCGACCTCCTTGTTCCTGCATACATTTCTCTGCTGTCTTTATTACATTTTTGGTGGCTTCTCGTAAAGTTATTCGAGAGATCGATTCTCTTATTTTTCTTCGCAAATCATTTACATCTGTAGGTGGTATTTCGGAAACTACTAAAATTAAAGTTACTCCATAAAAAAAATCGGCGGTTATTAAATCCGGAAATCATTTCACGGAAGCCGTTTCACGGGGGCGTAGGTTCCAATCAATTTATTTCCATACGTATTGTTCAGGCTCACTGCTCTGCTGTTGCGAGCTGGAGCTTTATCATGTTGAAAATACGTATGCTGAATAATGGAAACTGTTTTTTTTTAATCACAAAAAGTTTTTGAAAAAAACGCTGGCTAATAATGACAAGCGAACACCATATGTAAACTATTATAATATGTATGTATATGTATACTATGTATTATAGGTACGTGTAGAATAGTTTGTAGAGTCTATTCATAAATAGAAATTTGCTTCGGATATACATATGTATAATACTATGGAGGAAAATAGAGAGTGCGGTAAGGAGCACGACTGGCTTTACAGCGTTGTTGTTCGCCATTTACCAACAGCGTAGTAACGTAGCTTTTCACATTCCTACGGCTCTTTTCCAGGGGCAAACAATGTTAACGACCACGCGAAGGGATCGGGATTCCATCTCTACCGGACGATACATAAATAGGCCGACGCTTTTACCCACCGACCAGATGTATACATACCCGAGTTATTATTCTCTTTTGTAACAACTATTTTTAGACAACCGGTGGAATTTCATGTTTCGCTCTTCTTTTTCTTCTTCTTTAGCCCCATCTTTTTCATTTCTGCTTTGTCTCTATTTCTACTCTGTCCGCTTCGCTCGTATCTTCTTTGCCTTATCTCACCATTTTCGTCACGAATTATTTCTACCATTCGCTTGTCACTCGCCGATCATACCATAGATTTTCATAGAAGACAATTTCTACTTTTCGTTTATACAATATACAAAGCTCGGTCATGTCGTCCAACTGTTCTGTTTGATTTCAATATGTACATATAAGAAAAACTTACGCTACACAACGTTTCATGTTTTAAGGGATGAACATTCTCGGGTTCATCCCGATGTACTGTATCCGAAAAATTTTATCCAAGTACATTTACAATCGATGTAAAAGTCATGATTCTTGGTAGCGCGAGTGTCATCTGAAAGTCCTGAGTTCGAATCCCGTTGAAGAGTGTTCTTTTTCGTGATTTCATAAAGTTAAAATTGTGCATGATGCAAAGTAAGGGTTGTCGTACATGCATAAAAAACACAAAACAGTCCGATACCATGCACACATAATAAAACCTTCTTTATCGCATGGACATTTGTTCGATTTCACTTGATCCGAAAAAGGTACATACATACACACACACACACACACGCGCGCGCGCACATACACAGATGCACGCATACATACATACTTAGCTTACGTTGAGAAATATTTCTCTCGATGAAGCCATCGTCCTGGATTGTGCACAATTTTAACATAATAACGCCACCAACCTCGCTCTACCACCCATTTTTGCGTAGTAGGAGCTTATATTAAAAATACGTTAGGAGGGGTACGTAACTTTAATTAATTAATTAGCTACGGCTAGTACGTCGTATACAGCATTAGAAACTTGTATACAATGTAGCATCGTACGAAAGCTCGTTAAAATTGAATTCGGACAGTTCGGGTCCTTTCCTTGTAGTAAGTTACTTGTGACTTAACAATTTTTTTAATAGCTCTGTTTGGGTGATGATAAGAGAGAAAAATACTGAATAACGCTATTTAATATAACATGTATGATTGACAATCGCATTACCGACAAACACATGAAATCTTTGATCTAATCGTAACATAGTAAACGTTGTTGTTATTACTATATCGTCATTAAATACTGATAACGAGTTAATAATCGGTACGATCGCATTAAGATAACAGCATCAAGATCGATGTAAATATTTTTCACATTCCTATGTTATTACTGTCCGTCCACCACAAGAAGTCCCTCGAGACGGCTGAGGGGTCCGGGGGGATCTCTCGCTTGCTCCACCCCTCCCCACTATTTCCACTCCCGTATTCACGACCTCCAAGATCCTGACGTCACACGCTACACAGTAGTAGGACTTGTTTATTTTCGAGATACAAGTTTCCTGACCTATCGTCGATGTTTAACGTTTAAGTGGACTTCAAAATGTACTTTAAAAATGCAATAATTCATTTAAATTACATTTAACGTTATATTTATATTTAATGTAACACATAATTCACGATTGACGCGTCTTTCAATAAGTTACAACAAAAATTAGATAAAATTCATATAACTACTACAAATGTTATAAATTGGTCGAAATTGCTAAAGTCTGTTTGATCAGTATTGGAACGGTTTTTGTATCTGTATCTACCGCGAAAATTAAACTTTAATTACCATTAAAGATAGGATGAATCTGCAGAACAGCTACAATCTATCTATTTTTACTCTTCCGTATGATAGAAATGTGTTAAACGAATGATCGTTACTTATTCATTTTCAAGAAATTAATAATTTTGGTACTAGGGAACATATGTATACATATTGGACAAAATTGAAAGCTGTAGTTCGAAAATATTTCTCATTTGTTCTGATCTGTAGCATTAATTTAAAATTTTAACTGACAACGAGTTAGAAGTTCCTAATACAGAATATGCGTGAAGTCACGTTCCTCTTGGATTCTGTCCTTACGCTACTGGATCGCTCGCTTCGCATTATCTCACTCGGTTTGGAAGAGTCTATTCACTCTCTTCGTCACACGATCCGATTAGTGTGTGTGAGCGCTGTAGCCAATAGCTCGCTAGAACCGATAATGCGTGTGACGCGACTCGAGCCCCTGCCGTTCAGACCAATCGGACGGTTTGTTGTCCCTTTGATGTGAAACTCCTACCAAGGGACTTCTTGTGGTGGATGGACAGTACTCGTTTAGACTGTACAAAATGTTTGGTAACGGAAATGGAGAACGGACAATAACGTAACTTATGAAAGACAGAGACAAAGAACCGACTTGCGCACCGTCCTTTGGCGGACTCGAATTGTTTCAATCGTGTAAAAAGAAAGTCAAAATCGCGTATTTATTTTCTGGAATATAATAGAAATTTGTCGACTAACGAATATTGTTCACCAGTATTTTGTGATCCACCATTTTTGTATATAACCGAAAATATTCTATTAGGTAGTGATTTATACAAATTATTGATATAATCAACCGGTATAAACTTTTCCAATTTCTTCGGAACTCGACTGTCTTGGCCGTATACTTATGTTTCGAACGCACAGTAACAATACTTTTTTATTTGGTTCACTCTTGTATACATATACATACAGGGTGTCCCAAAACGACTGCGTAAGCGGGAAATGGGAGGTTCCTTGGGTCATTTGAAGCGACATTTTCCTTAGCAAAAATGGCGTCCGCGGCTTTGTTTAGGAGTTATTAACGAAAAACACGGACCAACCAGAGCGCGCCTAGTCGCTCGGTGGCACGGCCAGCGCGGCGAGCCGGGGGGAGGAGAGTGTTGTCGGTACGCCGCGATGTAACAGACAACAGTTTCTCGATTATGTCCCGATTTTGATGAGCTTTGGATATGTTGTAAGGACCACGATTCTGAACAACATTTCCCTTTAGACCTTTTGCCTCGCGTCTTTAGTTTACGAGATATTTGTAAAAACTTGTAATTGAAAATGCTTCGAAATGTGTGTCACTGTCACTGGGTCATTCGGTGACGAACTGCACAGATGTTTTCAGGTGTACGACAGTACCGAAAGCTAAGGGTTGTACGGTCAAGTCAACGAACTGTACAGCTGATGGTAGATAACAGGTATACGACAATCACATGTTTCGCTTTTCCTGCAGATTTGTACGCAGAGTCGATGGGTTACTGTTCGAAAACGTCGTCCGCCTTTCTTTTAGAAAGTTTCTTAAGGGAGGCATAGGACAATAGGGACCCTAAAACGCCACGCCGACCTGACATTTCTACCTCTTGCTGGGTGAAAGGACGGACGACGTTTTCGAACAGTAACCCATCGACTCTGCGTACAAATCTGCAGGAAAACTGAAACATGTGATTGTCGTATACCTGCTATCTACCATCAGCTGTACAGTTCGTTGACTTGACCGTACAACCCTTAGCTTTCGGTACTGGTTTTACAAATATCTCGTAAACTAAAGACGCGAGGCAAAAAGTCTAAAGGGAAATGTTGTTCAGATTCGTGGTCTTTACAACATATCCAAAGCTCATCGAAATCGGGACATAATCGAGAAACTGTTGGTTATTACGACATCGCAGTGTACCGACAACACTGACCTCCCCCCGGCTCGCCGCGCTGACCGTGCCACCGAGCGACTAGGCGCGCTCTGGTTGGTCCGTGTTTTTCGTTAATAACTCCTAAACAAAGCCGCGGACGCCATTTTTGCTAAGGAAAATGTCGCTTCAAATGACCCAAGGAACCTCCCATTTCCCGCTTACGCAGTCGTTTTGGGACACCCTGTATAGTAAGAGTACAATTTTCTGTTTTGTAAAGAATTATACATAGAGAAGCAAGGCATATTACCCTTTTTTAATTTTGCAAGTTTAGTAATTCTCTCTTATTTTGTGTAATGGTGCCAACTGAGGAAGTTCTTTTAGTTATCAGTTTTATTGCTAATGACAAACTTGTAAAGAAATTATCTGTTTTCACTGTTTTTCCGACAATAATATGTGGTTCCATAAGTATTAGGACGACAAATTCACCCAAAGGTATTTACCGATAATCTCACTTTGTCTTTTCCTAAGTACATAGGTAAATGCATTTACAACATATTTACTTTTTACATCCGACGCCAACCAGAATTTTATACCAAACTTATTCGGCTTGTATACTGCGTAAATCTACATCTGGCTTTGATCGGGAATAATTGTTCATCAACTGTAATGACAGTTCCTGGTTTATACATATTAGAGCTGCTACTTATGAGATATACCCAGGTACCCAGGTATACAAATAATTATTTAAATAAAAATAAATTTTTTTAAAAATACCACGTTTTTAAAACGGACTAAAAAGTATAAAATAATTTAAATAAAAATATGTTTAAAAAACGGACTAAAAAGTATAAAATAATTTTTCCTAGCCACGTTCAGGTTCCAATAAAATTGTTAGTGACTTAGGTGAACAATTCATGTATCAATTATCTATGTATTGCATGCGCCATCACAATCACAAATTTTCAGGACTATCTGTATGGGGCATGGGATTAGGAACCTGTACGTGGCTAGGAAAAATTATTTTATACTTTTTAGTCCGTTTTTTAAACATATTTTTATTTAAATTATTTTATACTTTTTAGTCCGTTTTTTAAACATATTTTTATTTAAATTATTTTATACTTTTTAGTCCGTTTTAAAAACGTGGTATTTTAAAAAAAATTTATTTTTATTTAAATAATTATTTTCAGCTTTTTAGTCTTGTGTGTGTGAAATTTTTCTATGGATTAAAAGGGTAAACTTTCTCTTCAGGACCCAGAAATTTTCGATTATTATATGTCTTATCTTGTTCATTTCGGCGAGAAACCTCCTATATCGAAGTCCCAGACCACGGAAACCACTCGTTAAAAAGTTATGAGCATGTAAATTTGAATAATTTTATAGTAATTTTCATTATTTCACTTCAGAAAGTGACAGATATGGGCGCCGCCATATTAGTGTATACCAATATTATTCAATAAAGGTTCGACGGAGAATCTCGGTGTAACTGTTCTTTCGCTTGGTAAACAAATAATACGTAAGTAGTGACTTTGTAAACACCGCACGGAGCTCGAACGCACACTGACGCACACTGAGCTCCTTCGGTGCGAAACGGGTCAGTGGAGTGGGGATGAGTCAGAGTGGGAACACGTAGTAGAGTGGGGACCAGTGATGCCAGAATGAGGTTGAAACCAACCTCATTTCCCCCTCCAGGCTCTCACCTTTATCCCCTTCCACTATCCTATTCCACCACCATGAGCACACTCCAACGACCCCCACTAAGACCGTAGACTGGTCGCGCGTCGCGTCGGCGCGGCGCGACGAAAATAGAGCGGGGCGAATGGGAGACACGTTGCGCGTGCGCGATAGGGACTGAACAATGAACAATGACAGATGAAATGACATGTCGCAAGTTTTAGGTTATGCCGCGTATCGTACCTATATATTACCTACTCAATAAATAAAATCTAAGAAAGTTTTACCAGTTTTTTGTTTTTAAATGTCATAAAAATAAGGAATGGACATAGCAAGTTTTGGTTATTTTCCCTTTTTCAATGGCTATATATTACAAAGTTTCGTATCGGAAAGATGAAACAAATTTATTTAGATATAGAAGTGAATATAATAAATATAATAAGATACATAATACAATATATAATAGTACAAATATAATAATACAATAATATACAATAAAATCGTAGGAAAATATAGTGTATCAGCTATACACATATGTGTGTCCACTGGTGTGGGAGTTCAAATAACAACTATTGATAGTGACACGCGAACAAATACTTAATATACATCACTTTCACTGCTGCTATTGTCTGTTTCATTAGCGAGCAAGATCCCATCTAATTCCAATGGTATCACTTGGCTGCAAAACCATCTGATGCAGAAAAAGAAGATTTTAAAAAATTAGATGTTGTTACATTTTGGCATACCGTAAGTAATTTAAAATATCCTTCAGGTATTTTAAAGTATGATGAAATTGGGAAACTTGCGTTTATATGTTTATCGCTGCCACATTCAAATGCTGATGTGTAAAGATGTTTTTCTATGTTAACTGACATGAAAACTAAAAAAAGGAATCGCTTGTCTTCACATGTGGTTTGCGCTATGACACGAATTAAATTATACTTACAATCTAAGAATACTGATGCTTGCCGTTTCAACATATCGGACCAAATGCTAGACTATTTTAATTCTACAATGTACGACAGCGAAAAAATTCCATCGGAATTAGATGGGATCTTGCTCGCTAATGAAACAGACAATAGCAGCAGTGAAAGTGATGTATATTAAGTATTTGTTTGCGTGTCACTATCAATAGTTGTTATTTGAACTCCCACACCAGTATACATATGTGTATAGCTGATACACTATATTTCCCTACGATTTTATTGTATGTTATTGTATTATTATATTTGTACTATTATACAGGGTGGGGCATTTTAAACAGGTCACCTGAATAACTCGCTTGTTTTTGAAGATAGGAGAAAATGCATTAGATCAAACTTACTTGGTATCGGGGGGCTCATAATCTGGTACTACCAATTTTTCTGTAGGTGGAGGCGTCAAGGTGATATAAAGGTCAACTCTGTTTTTTTAAACGGAACAGTATATTTTTTTGCTTACATTCTGATAGAGTGTTTCAAGACGAATACAATGACCTATTATGAAGGTCATTCAAGGTCACCCAAAGTCAACTGCAATAGAAAATAAAATGTCTGAAAGCACTCTTCAAATACTTTTGTGTCTTCTCTGGTTGTTGGCATACCGTTCTTGTAAGTATTGATAAGGATCACAGAACGTAAATAAACATACAATCACATTGTATGCTTACCCCGGTATCCAGAAATGTTATTAGTAGTTTGACTACCGACTAGACTACAGCTTCGTAATATTTATTGAGTCTGTGTTCAGTTTTCTAAAATGCGTTACACGATAGCAGAGAAAGTGGAAATGGTTATCATTTATAGTGAATGTCATAGAATTATGAGGAAAGCGGTACGCGTGTATGGTGAAAGAAGTACCGCGAAAAACCAACAACCAAACTTGACATGCAAGAACGTATAAGAAGAGCTTGCTCTGTAATAGATACAAATGAAATTTGCCAGGCAGTGTCATCAGTATTGCAACGATTTAGACTATGTATCCATGTTCAAGGTCGCCATTTTGAACACCTGCAGTAGCAGTATCAAAGTATCCATGTATTCGAAGTGTGCTTTGAGATAATCAGTTTTCTCTTTCAGTTGACCTTGAGTGACCTTGAATGACCTTCATAATAGGTCATTGTATTCGTCTTGAAACACTCTATCAGAATGTAAGCAAAAAATATACTGTTCCGTTTAAAAAATCAGAGTTGACCTTTATATCACCTTGACGCCTCCACCTACAGAAAAATTGGTAATACCAGATTATGAGCCCCCCCGATACCAAGTAAGTTTGGTCTAATGCATTTTCTCCTATCTTCAAAAACAAGCGAGTTATTCAGGTGACCTGTTTAAAATGCCCCAACCTGTATATTGTATTATGTATATTATTATATTTATTATATTCACTTCTATATCTAAATAAATTTGTTTCATCTTTCCGATACGAAACTTTGTAATATACAGGGTGTCCCAAAAGTACTTCAACATCGGGAAATGGGAGGTTCCTGGGGTCATTTGAAGCGACATTTTTCTTAACAAAAATGGCGTCCGCGGCTTTGTTTAGGAGTTATTCACGAAAAACACAGGCCAACCAGAGCGCGCCTAGTCGCTCGGTGGCACGGTCAGCGCGGCGAGCCGGGGGGAGGAGAGTGTTGTCGGTACGCCGCGATGTCGTAACAACCAACAGGTTCTCGATTATGTCCCGATTTCGATGAGCTTTGGATATGTTGTAAAGACCACGATTCTGAACAACATTTCCCTTTAGACTTTTTGCCTCACGTCTTTAGTTTACGAGATATTTGTAAAAACAGTACCGAAAGCTAAGGGTTGTACGGTCAAGTCAACGAACTGTACAGCTGATGGTAGATAACAGGTATACGACAATCACATGTTTCGGTTTTCCTGCAGTTTTGTACGCAGAGTCGATGGGTTACTGTTCGAAAAGGTCGTCCGTCCTTTCACCCAGCAAGAGGTAGAAATGTCAGGTCGGCGTGGCGTTTTAGGGTCCCTATTGTCCTATGCCTCCGTTAAGAAACTTTCTAAAAGAAAGACGGACGACGTTTTCGAACAGTAACCCATCGACTCTGCGTACAAATCTGCAGGAAAACCGAAACATGTGATTGTCGTATACCTGCTATCTACCATCAGCTGTACAGTTCGTTGACCTGACCGTACAACCCTTAGCTTTCGGTACTGTCGTACACCTGAAGACATCTGTGCAGTTCGTCACCGAATGACCCAGTGACAGTGACACACATTTCGAAGCATTTTCAATTACAAGTTTTTACAAATATCTCGTAAACTAAAGACGCGGGCAAAAAGTCTAAAGGGAAATGTTGTTCAGAATCGTGGTCTTTACAACATATCCAAAGCTCATCGAAATCGGGACATAATCGAGAAACTGTTGTCTGTTACATCGCGGCGTACCGACAACACTCTCCTCCCCCCGGCTCGCCGCGCTGACCGTGCCACCGAGCGACTAGGCGTGCTCTGGTTGGTCCGTGTTTTTCGTTAATAACTCCTAAACAAAGCCGCGGACGCCATTTTTGCTAAGGAAAATGTCGCTTCAAATGACCCAAGGAACCTCCCATTTCCCGCTTACGCAGTCGTTTTGGGACACCCTGTATGTATGTATGATGGTGGATATTCATTTTCACCAGATCACTTTAATCATAGTTGGTATCAGAACAATTTTTTTCCAAGTTATTTATTTCTTCCAGTAATTTACTGCTTCGTGAAAATTTTCCCATAGTTTCTAAGTAATTTTGTGGATTAAAATATTTCTGCAGATCACGATAAAAAATAGAATTCCGATTTTCTGAAAGTATTGTGGCATAAAATAACGTTTCCTCTGTAAGCCTTTTTTTCTGACTAAATGCGAAATACTTTCTGCGATGTAAGAGCATCGAAAACAGAGGCATATCGATATACATATACAAGCGCCACGTGTTTTAATAAACACGCGAAGAATATAACAATATGAAGAAAGTAAAAGAAGAATGAAAAAATCATAAGTTTACCTATGTTCTGTAGGGGTCAAGATGACTCATCTTGGTATACATATGTATATGTATACCACATATACTACATCAAATTTTACAACATAAAGACTAGAAAAAAATAAAACTGTTTTACAGAATTAATTATTTACATATTTTAGAAAAAGTCATAGAAAATTTTAGAAAACAAAATGTACTGAAAATGTGTAATGATTATAACAAATGCCAAACAAGTCATTTTGATCGCCCTTGGTTGTTCTAATGTTAATAAACACCTTTCGTGTGCTACTAAGGAGCGGATTAATCGATATGGCGGCAGTTAGATAAAAACGAAAACCGAGATGCGAAAATTTGAATTATATTCAACTATTTCATGTGTCAACTTAAATGCATACATCTTCAGTTAAATAACACTTACTATTCGTAGAAAAAATAGAAAATATTAATTCGAAATCTAGTAAACACCAATATCAATGAGTGTAATCAAGTGTCGCGGACTGAACTGCATTGATCTTGAATATGTCAATTTTAAATGCGCACTACATTGTGATGCAAGTCCGATTGTCCCATTTTGCGAGGGTTTTTATCAGTTTCCTTAAATTAAAATAACAAGACTCGGGGTCGCTTGGATGCGTTGCGTTTTCGAAAGATGAACTGTTACTTACTGCAAGGCTGGTGTGCTGGTGTCGGGAGAGAAAAAGTGGATGCGTCTTCGCAGCGGTGCACAGTGGGCCAGAATGACGATTTAGCTGTTCACGCCTTTTTTAGCGTTATTTCAAAACTTAAAGACCACAGTAACGAGGTCATTGGATTCGTCTTCACGTCAGCTATAATATTATTAAATAAAAAATGTATAGTTATAAATAAATAATCAAGGTGACCTCAATTTTTTATTAAAAAAATTTTTTTTTTTAATTTTTGATATTGAAATTTGTAGAAGACTAACTACTAATTCATTTTTGTAGGAAACATTTTTTTGTCACACCACCGGAAATGTCTGAAAAATTGTGTGAATAATGAATTAATTGAAAACTGGCTGTTCAGGCTTTCATACAAAAGTAATCTCTAATTTTTGAATCGAGGAATTTTATTACAATTAATGAAATAACAAAAACGTGTTATTACTGTCTTATTTAAAATATTACAAATATTTAAACAAAAATAAGTATTATATTTTAGACAGTTACCGACTATAATCAATTAATCATACGGATTTGCGGTTTATAATTATATTTACCTATTAATAAACAAAAATCTATACAATAATTCTACATTTAACAAAGATGAAATACAGGTTTCCAATATGGGAAAACAGCTGTGATGCTATGCGAAGTTCGATTGTTTATCAATGGTTGTATAGTATAAAAAAATTCAAAAGATAGGTCTGGGTTAGGTCTTTCCACTGTTAAGAGCCGCTGTGTGGTCGTCAATGCGGCTCGTGCGCCGCGACTCGCTGCAGAATTGCGTGTCACGCGTCGCTTTAAACCATCATAATTTCCAAACGGGGACGAGGGAGGACGAGAAATTTACAGGATCTTTTAGAGGAGATGTTGCTGAAAATGTTCCACTTTGTTAGATCACGAAACTCTACACAACTTTCAACTTTATCTCTTGTCAAAGGTGAAAAACTTTAACGATTTTCGTTAGTTCACTAAGTATATTTTTTTATAATAAATTATGAACAATAATTTTTAGTTCCTGGCGCGTTCTCAACATAGATATACATTATTCATAAAAAAAAAATGAGCACATAATCTTCAGTAGGTTTTCCAGGACATCGTTATGAAGAAACGGAATTTTTTCGGTGATAAATGGTATCTGAAAAAGTTTGATCTTTGAACGATTATTGTAACAAGAGTTTTTAATAACATTAATTAATATTATCGTTTTCGAATGTAATGAAAACGAATTTAAGAATCACTGTGCATTGGTTAAAAATCGATATGAGGACTTACATTTTTTAGCTCATGAACAGCTAGCGCGGCGCACAGTGAGCCATTTCGATGAATTTTGTGTCAAAATCAAAGAAGTTTCGATAGAAATGAGATAGAGCGATGATTTTTTTTTAAATTGAAGCTGAAACATTGCAGAATATGAGATAAATAGAGAGATTATGGTTCGAACGTTTTTTAACCTTGAAAATATTTGTTAGACTTGTAGAATTTCAAGAAAATCGTGGTTTACCGAATACCACGCGCGGATAGATTTTTTTTTTGACATGCTATACATACATATATCATTTCCCGTAGATTTTGTTACGCTGATTCCAAATCAGGTCGAAAAATTTGTCTACCACCTCAGGATTTTGAAAAAAATCGATTTTTGTGAAAAAACTAATGAAATTTGAAGAGTGGTTACTAATATTGTTCTCGAGGTATAAATAGGGTCATTTAATCGTATACGGGCTGCTGGTATTGTTTTGAGACCAGCGGGATAGACAACGGACCATAATAGCAGTCCGCTCGACTCGCCTCTACCTGAAACGAGGGACACCGCGTCATTTTCCAGCTCATAGTGACGCCAATTTTCAATTCGCCATTCTTTTCATGGTCTCATTTTGAAGGGGAAACTTCAGGGCATATAACCTTATTTTTTCAAAATTTACATCACCCTGACCCCTCATCGAAAAAAACGTAAAAAAAGAATTTCTTTACATTTTTCGACATTATAAAGTTAATTATCGAGGTTGAAAAAATTATTTAATAATAGCCCAATCCTTCCAGAATAAAACAACAAAAATGTAGCTCAATCGGATAAACAATTCCTGAGATAAAAATTCGTACGTGAGGCCCGTTTTCGTCAAAAGGGGCAAAAATTGCAAATTCCGAAGGCCTGTCATTTAACTCCCCCCCCCCCCCCTCCTAATTCCTACACCATATTTCATTTAGAACAAACTTAACGATTGTGACCGCAAAAAGTGATCGATTTGGCACGGAATGATCCTTCATTACTTTTAATTGATAACCAGTGGGTTATCAAATCATTTCAACGAAAAAAAATATGATTTCATTAGTTTTTTCAGAATCCTGAGGTGACAAAATCTACGGGAAATGATATACGGCATATCAAAAAAAATTCTACAAGTCTAACAAACATTTTCAAGGTTAAAAAACGTTCGAACCATAATCTCTCTATTTATCCCATATTCTGCAATGTTTCAGCTTTAATTTAAAAAAAAATCATCGCTCTATCTCATTTCTATCGAAAGTTCTTTGATTTTTACACAAAATTCATCAAAATGAGCCACTGTGCGGCGCCGCACAGCTTTATAATTTTAACGAGTGCAGGGATATACATATCGGTTATTATTATATTATAATTAAAATAGGCATTGCGGGGAAATTCGAAGTTTCTAACTGGTTAAATATTTGTTTGCGGCTGGTCGCGGATTTGTCTTTTGGTGTTTTGGCCGCGCAGGGGCAATGGGGGCAACGAGGGCAATGAGGGCAATGGGGGAAATCGAGACAATGGGGGTAAGGCGGATAATGTGCGCAATGCGGGCATGAATGCTCGCCTATACCTAGCCAGCGCAGCGCAATCTATGCATACTCTCCTAGAATCGAGAGAGCATCAGAAGAGTGCGATAGGCAATTGCTCGAAAGTTAAGGCGTTTTGCTCGTCCGCAGACACCTTCGCTCGCAACAGGGCATCGAGTTATCGGTATGTACATCGCGATAATGGCATCGCATTCCATTCATATCAGCGTCGCTCGCCTCGCCGCCACCGCAACCTGCCTTCATCCTCTCTTTTCCCCGCGACGCGTTCGTAGTTTCAACTACGGGTTTGAGTCCGTTCCGTTCCGTTTTGTCCGTTTCGTCGGATTCTGTTCGATCACAACACGCAATGCACTCGTCCGAAAAATATGAACGCACCTTTATATCGTTGATCCTCGTATTCAGGTTGGTGTACGCACACGGGCAAATTCATACACCTATGTACATACGTACATACACCTTTCACAATTTTTCATAAAAAGATCTTATGCGGGGATACACGTCACTGCGGTTACAGTGATCCAGCCATCGATTGCTATCAAACCGAAATAGGTGTTATCATCAATACTCCCTATTCGTAGGTGAAATTTTCACCTAATTACAATTAGAACAAACTGGTGTTTACCTTGCAACGCTTGTTCTTTCCAACATGGAAACACAATTTAGGTTTATAGAGGTGTTAGAAGAGTGTCTAAATTCGACCTTGTCAGGAGTTTGTCGCATCGCAAACCACCAACGGGTTATTCCATGTCGAATCGATCACGTTTTGCGGTCACCATCTTCGATTTTGTTCTAATTGAAATATGTTGTAGTCCATGTGGAATTAGGGGCGGGGGGGGGGGGAGGGGCAGGCCTTCAAAGTTTGCGATTTTTGCCCATTTTGGCGAAAATAGGCCTCACTTACGAATTTTTATCTCAGGAACTGTTTCACCGATTGAGCTATACTTTTTTTGTATTCCGCTGATCTCAAAACAATACCAGCGGACCGTATACGACTAAATAACCCTATTTATACCTCGAGAACAATATTAGTAACTAGTCTTGGCCAACGACACCTTTTTAATTAAAAGTGTAACGCAAAGGATTCGGTGAATGTAGGTTCGGAAAATAATCAAGGATATCTGGGAACACAGGATATATTTTCGGAATTGAATTAACAAGTATTGGGTAATTTGTTCTTTGTACAAAGATTATTTTGGACAAAGGTTAACAACGAAATAATAGAATGACTCTAAATTTTAAATATTACACGATTCCACCATCAGGCGTCCGGTTTATTTCAACCGTACTCTCCTTCTGGGGAATCGGCGAAGACTCAGAATTTCCCTAATTCTCCTGTCCGTTCGGCGTCCGGCCTTCATGGCCGTCCTCTCCGAAACGTACAGAGGAATCAAGGGCCCTATTCTCACACGATGACTCGAATTCGCCTGGAAACCTCTGCTTGTTCGGCGGCCGGCCTTCATGGCCGTCCTCTCCGAAACGTTCAGAGGACCCGGGTGATCCTACTCTCAGGCGGCCAGGAAGCTACCCTGTACTCTCCTCTCGGCGGGCGGCCGGCCTTCATGGCCGTCCTCTCCCGGAGAGGCGTCCAGGTGCAACCCCTGTCCTCTCCTGGGCTGCTGGGCGTCCGATAGCATTGCTTCGTAATCTCCCAACCTATGGGTGGCCGTGGTCTTACCTCGTCCTCTCCCACGGGCGCAGCGAAAGTGCCCGCTCCGCGATACTTTACCGCTATTTATACTAGTTCGTTGCTAACCTTATCAACAACGCGTTACTAGGGATTTGGAAGGTTCTCGACTCCGGAGCCTTCTAGAAAATTCGACAACGGCGCGATTCGTCTATCCTTCAGGGTGGTGTCGGGACGCTCCGGCGCCCCTGGGATCATCTCGTTACAAAAGTTAAAACCAGTGCTGTAACGAGGGTATGAATCGCCTGTGGCAAGTGTCTAATTTGCGCCTCCCCGTAACCCAATAATGAAAAAAAAAAAAAAATTTTAATGTAACAAGTTAAATTTTACTTAATGCAATATATTAAATACTATTAACCTCATCAAAATGAGTCGCTTGTATATAAAATTTTGATGTGCGCCTCAAACCCAGTTGCGCCCGTGGCGGGCGCCTCTTTTGCCACGCCCTCGTTACGGCACTGGTTAAAACTGCCGTTCATATTTTTCAAAAAAAGTTAATAGAATATCTTAAACATATATACATACATATACGGAAAAAATAAAAATGATTATGAACTTTTCTGACGGGGCAGAATACGCAATATAAAAACAAAAAGAATTTCATTAATTTAACGCATCATTTTAAAGATTTCGGTGTTTCTACTGAATGGCATTTTTTGGCAACGGCTCATGGTAAGGGACCATGTGATGGTATTGGAGGAAGCATCAAAATACTTGCAATGCGCACAAGTTTATAAAGACCATTAGATAATCAAATTCTCACCCCTAAAAATTTATTTGAGTGGGCAGAAACATCTTTTTCAAATACAACATTTAATTACGTCACCCAAGACGAACATAACAAACATGCTGATTGTTTACAAGCTCGCTTTGCAACAGCATTACCTATTACAGGCACTAGAAGCTTTCATAGCTTTACCCCATTATCAAATAAAGAACTGCTATGTAAAACTTGCTCGTGCGATAATGATGGCTCTGTTTTCAGTGTAATGAAATAGTCACCTTCTCGTGGTTTCCATTGAGCAACGACACCTTTCTTGTAAAACATGTACAATTCGTATAGAAACTACGAAAGGTGTCGTTGGCCAAGAGTGGTTACTAATATTGTTCTCAAGGTACAAATAGGGTTATTTAGTCGTATACGGTCTGCTGGTATTGTTTTGAGACCAGCGGAATAGAAAACTGACCATAATAGCGGTGCGCTCGACTCACCTTTACCTGAAACGGGGGTACACCGCGTCCTTTTCCAGCATATTGTGACGATTACAGGAAAAACGGAATTTTGTAAAAGGTCTTATTTTGAAGAAGAAACTTCCGGGAATATGACCTTATGTTTTTCAAAATTTAAATCACCCTGACCCCTCATCGAAAAAAACGTAAAAAAGGAATTTGTTTACATTTTTCGACATTATAAAGTTCATTATTGAGGATGAAAAAATTATTTTATAATAGCCCAATCCTTTACGAATAAAACAAAAAAAAAGTATAGCTCAATCGGACAAACAGTTCCTGAGATAAAAATTCGTAAGTGAGGTCTATTTTCGCCAAAATGAGCTTAAATCGCAAACTTTGAAGGCCTGTAATTTCTAAAATAATTCTAAATCGGCAAAATGATGACATAACCTTCCCCCCCCCCCCCTCATTCCACATGGTCTATAACATATTTCAATTGGAACAAAATCGAAGATGGTGACCGCAAAAGTGATCGATTCGGCATGAAATGACCCTAACGCGTTTTCTTCTTTTTCTCAAGTGTTTCTCATACTTTCCCTCGTGTTATGTAGTGTTGGTTACAGTGCACTACACCGATCTCAAATCCTAGGTGAAATTTTCGGTGACTCACTGTCGGTATACATACATATACATGTATATGTACCACATCTTTCTAATAATAATCGATTACGATGAGCTGACTAAAAGGCAAATTCCTATGCTAGTTGAGATGAAATGAATCGCACGCATGTTACAATCGTGAGAGTAAGTTCGTAGAAAATGCAACATACCTTGTAGCTTCTCGTACGTAAGAACATGAACTCTTTAGAGTACCGATTTGATCTGCTTCCGAAGATAAACTTTCAACAATGAATAATAGAAGAGAGACATGTGAAAAGCTTTCCATTAAAAGGCTCGTTCTCGGAACATTTCCGGTAGACCTGCCAACTTTTAAGATAGCGCGTTAGCGTTAAAAATGTTCTGTCGGTGTCAGTTATCCGTTGGAGTATTACTACTACATCATAGATATGCATAAAATCAGTTCAATTGTCGTTCAATGTCACGTCATTTCGACGTGTACCTTAATAGTTGTAAAATCAGAATGCACTATCAAAATTTATTTTTTAACATGTACAATGAATTACAGTAATATTCGGACACTTTTAAAAGGAGGATAACTTTTTTAATATTGCACCACAGTACTTGAACTTTGTGTCAAATTGACACAAATCTAAAAAAGTATTTTTTAAATTTTCAATGTAGGCCCATATAAAAAAGTTGTGAAATAGAACCTCTAGTATTTTCTCTGAAATTCCATCCAATTGGAATGTTTCCAAAATTTTGTTTTCACGTTGTGTAGTAAACTAATTGTTCTAATTTCTGAAAAAAGTCCAAGTACTGTGGTGCAATATTAAAAAAGTTATCCTCCTTTTAAAAGTGTCCGAATATTACTGTAATTCATTGTACATGTTAAAAAATAAATTTTGATAGTTGGGCAAAATTTTTATCTAAATAAAAATTTCGAATAACGAATAAAAGATAAAAAAATTTTTATTCGTTATTCGAAGGTTCAAATAAAAAAATTATCTTTATTCGACGAGGTTCGAATAAATAATTTTATCCGACGAATAAAGATAATTTTTTTATTCGAAGCGGATTTATTCGAACTTCGAATAATTTTTTCATCTTTTATCTTTCATCTTTTATTCGAAGGCTTCGAATAAACTTCGAATAACTTTTTCCTGCTCGAATAAACGGCGACGAGGCCCGACGAGCGCTGAACATGAAAGACCAGCGACAGCGACCGACCAACAGCATACACATACATTGTAAGCACCTGGGGAATCAAGTATTATTGACAATTTAAACTTTCATATTTTTATAATACGAATAATATTTTTAATACGCATGAGTTGTAGAGATCATCCCGATGAAAATGAGTCCGTATGATATACGTATTGTATTATAAGCCCACATAAAAAAGTTGTGTAATTGTTCTAACTTCTCAAAAAGATCGTGCGACCAAGTCGTATGATCCAGTACTAAAAAAGTTATGATTCGGTAATTGTAGTAATGTTGTAAGATCACGAATTCTGTAGCAATGAAACCAACCGTTATTGTCGACTTAATTGGTAGGTATAGGGTAAGCTCAAGATAGTTTGACCACTTTTTCGAAGACAGTCGTAACATCCATGTTTGTTGTTAGGAAATTTGTTGCTTTAGGCAAACTAAAGTAGCGTTTACGAAATTTCCTGCCATGTCCAAAATATTTCTTTTAATTTTTCATTCAATATTTAAAAATTAAAAAATTGATTGGTATGTGATTGTGTAGTATTTCGCTTCTTTTTATTTCACTTTCTATTCTATTATCTTTATTCTTATATTTTCCACATAAAGTGCCTAACGTTCTCGTATTCGGAACATACATTATGAAATTAACGGCTGCGGCTCGTAGCCGTGAATTAAACCAATCGTTGCTTTTTATCCTTTCAAAATAGTGTTTTTTCTAACACGAATACATGCGTATTATTGAAGCTATAAGTAGGAGAGTGGGGGAATTAGAAATATCTAAGGGAAAATATTAAAACAAAATATTGTTCACTGCTTATATTGAAAAAGACAAGTTATTTGTTCATACGTCTTTAAATATGCTGTTATAATAAACTTTAGTAAAATTTGGAAAATTTTTAATCAACGTCTGACAAAGAAAGTAAGAAAAATACTCGGTTTTGGTGATTTCTAAATTACCCTTCGATTTGAGAAACCCGTTGGTAATTACGAACACAAATGGGAGAATCGCATACAGTAAAGTCTTCGCTTATATTTATACATTATTATATCACTCTACTCCAGCTATTTCTCCGAAACCTCTCTTTGTCGGTCCATCGCTTGATGTATCGTCATCGTCAGCTCACCGACTAGAATCGAACTACATAATCCAATCTTCGATTGACCGGTTCTCTTATCGGTTCTTATATTTCATTACAATAAATACAGTGTTACTCGGCTTCATCATTATCTCAAAGTTAACATCTTTCTTTTCCTTCAAGTTTATTTTCGTACTCGCTATTGGAATTTTTATCATAACAAATAAAATCGAAATTGATTGCTGTCACATTGTTTTTCTAAACAGTTGTATCGGGCTATTTGTAGTAACTGCTATACTTATAGACAGCTTAATTTATCAAAATGTTTACATTGAGTCGAACAAAAATGTACTGTTGTCTTTACCTTACACAATTTGCGTGTTTACTTTCCCGCATTAGGGATCCGTCGCGTCGGTTGTGGTATAAAACTATCAGCTGTCAAGTGGCAGCAGAAGTGGTTCATCCTTTTCTAACATGGCATGATATTCGTATATCCTTAGTCCGTAGGTAGCCCGCGTTCGTGTTTCTTCCACACGCACACGCCACGATATATCCAATGTGAATTCGAGTACGGTTTAGCGAGAATAATTGTCAATGCAATACGTATGACTACAACAAATTGATTCATTGGTTTTTCTCATAATGGATTACAGAGCTCTCTCTCTCTCTCTCTCTCTCTCTCTCTCTCTCTCTCTCTCTCTCTCTCTCGTTTGTAACTTTACTTTTTGATCCTCTTATTCGTTCGTGCCTTTTTACACATGTAAGTACAAATTGCATTATAATAATATTCATAACTTTTTAAACCTTTCGCACAGTTTACGTATTCGAAGGTCCCCCTCCAGACCCGAGTATGTATCTATTCGAGTGGCTGTTAGTTCCAAAGTTGAGTGCAACAGTCTGCTACAAAACTATAAATATTGATTGAGAAGATTTCTATGTATTTTCGTGAAATGTTACATTAGTGAAAGAAAAGCGAAAGAGTAGGTTCGAGAAGCAAGGGAGAGGAAATTAACCGAAAGAAAACCTGAAGAATTGCAACTGGCCACGTGTGAAGTTGATCCTTTACGTTACCTGTACAATCCCCCTCTCCTTTCATCTTACCTTGCCACCGCTCCGTCCCCACCTTCACCCCCACCCGCTATCCCTCTCCGTAGCTCGCTAGCTCTCTAGCCCCCCTCTCCTCACTCAACCACCCACCCATCCCGACTGTCCGTCGTATTCTCCAGGAAGCCACGTGGGCATCGAGAAATTCTTCTTTTCTATCCTTCGACTTGTTCAACAGCAGCTATCCGATCGAAGAAATACTTTTCTCGATTATCAGTCAGGTCACAGTCCATTTTTTCTTTTCTATGTATATATGTATGTTGTCTAGATGTCTAGATACATGCTGCTACTACATTTAAAGTACATTGTAGTTGACATTAATCTCCCTTGTATTAATTCGAAGATTAATCGATTCGATAACTTTTCTATTCCGAACGATCTCATCGAATTTATGCGAACTGAAATGTGTCACAAGAAATTTTTTAAAAAATGTCCACTCGCGAAAATGCGTTTGTTACTTTATTTCTCGAGTTACAAGTTTTATTAGACGTTTTCGAGAATTTGAATTCCCAAGCAATTGGTGTATGTACTTGTAGATACTAAGAATTCATTGACGGCTACAGTTGTAAAGTATCTTCCGTTGAAAATGATGCAAATCAATAAACAACCACATTAAAGGTTTTCAAGCTATTACGTTCACCGAAGTTTTAAGTAATTTTAATTACTGCGAGTACACAAACATATGTATTATACTGTGTATTATGGTTGTAGTATGTTTTACAATATAACATAAATAGATTCTGGATGTTTATTATATTCTTACAAGAAATCTCATTGCATAATCACTGGAAGATGTTGTCGTTCCTACCTGGAAGTAAAGGTGACATTTCTCCGATACTATTCTTATTGTTAGCCGCAGATCCTTCAAATCAAGAACTTGAGAAAATCTTTCTTACGAATGCATTCAATTATAAAGTACGATGAACATTCTTCAATAGATCGATGGACGTATTGTGGACCGTGGATTGTGGTCTACCAGTGGCCTCATAGATATTTACCCCTCTTTCGTTTGTTCTATGGTAAGTATAAACGGCATATTTTTGTTGGTGCGCTATAAACGAGGGTCCCTCGCTTCGAGCGGAGCACCACGGACCGGCGCGGCGTGGCGAGCAGCGTTCAGATAAATATGCGGGAGGGGTCGGAATTCCTCACTCGGCTGCATTCCAATCCTTCCGCCCCCTCCCCCTCCTTCCCCTTCATCTCTCCCTTTCTCCCACACTTTTTCGCGCGCGCCCTCTCTCGCTTATTTCCTCTTGCCCCTCTTCCTTCGTCTCTACTACACCACTACCACTATCGTCATCATTATTCGCAGGCTTTCCTATCTTTCCCTCGCCTCACTACCACTACCACTATCGTCATCATTATTCGCAGGCTTTCCTATCTTTCCCTCGCCTCACTACCACTACCACTACCACTACCACTACCACTACCACTACCACTACCACTACCATTACCACTACCACTACCATTACCACTACCACTACCACTACCACTACTACTTTTTTTGTTTTTTTTTTTAATTGTTTATAGTGCAGGGAGGTAAAATGCTTGATGCACCATCTCCTGGGGCCTTTCCAACCCCAGGAAGTATAGGACTCGCCAAGTGACGGATGTTGTTGTCACTGGTCTACCCACTAAACTTCCTCCCTATACTTTACTCTTTCCGCCGGTGCATGGGAGCAGCCTAGCATTCCCGAAGACTTTACTTCAAGTGCCCTGATATCCTTTTGTTACGTTCCTCTTCTATCTGTTTATTCTCCCAAGTCCGTTGCTCCAGACACTTTTACATCGTGTCGCGCGTCTAGCACGTTGTTAATGTATGGCAGATGTAGTAGGTTTTTTTGTAGGAGTTATCTTATTTCGGTATTTTGCCGGGTTATTCGTAACAGATATGTGCTCACAGGGTGTGCTCAGTGAATATTTTCTGTTACTATATTAGTGATAAATTTTGTGTATGGATTGTACGATTTCTGGCCCTCTCATCTCTTTGTCTGTCGTTATCTGTTTGTCGTTTGTTTTTCATAATTGTTTTGCGAAGTTCTTGTAGATCTTTCCATGCTTCCTCCGACGTGTGTATCCTTTCACTGAACTTGTTATCTCATATGGTAAGCTAATACATACTATGTTTATTACAAAAGGCGATCGTGTGTGTCGCGCAATAAACTGTGCCACAGTCGTACCAGCATCCCTCACTGGCGGATTTGTTAATTCTATTGTTAATATGTTATTTCTTGGGATTTATATTCTCTCTATCTCTCTATCTCTCGCTATCTCTATCTCTCTCTGCAAGGGTTTCTGTTGTTACCACTGACTGGTGTTGCCGCGGGGGACAGTCATTGTTACAATTGTTGATTGTATTATTATTTTGTTGGAATTCTATATCTATGTCTATCTGGGTCTCTTCGTTATAGTTTATTCTTCTTCTGTTTTCTCTTTAAGGTCTACTATTTGATACTTTTTTGTCATCCAGATCCTTTCTGACGCCTGCCTCCCATGTTGCGAGACGGTGCCTCTCGATAATATCGGTTATATTTGGGATTCCTGTAATGACATTTAAGTATACGAGGGGCGTGTTTTTATAAGCCTTTACTACCTTAGTCAGTGCCAGCTTCTGCGTCTGTTTTAGCCGCTTTCGGTTTCTCTGCATTTTAACCACCTCATACCAGGTGGGTGCTGCATACAATATTATAGATTTGTACACGTAATAGTAGAGGAATGTAGCTTGAAAATTTGGGCCTGCTATGTTCGGTGTTAACCTTGCCAATAAATTTGCAGCCCGAGTTGCTTTTGCTGCCGTTATCTCGATATGTTTAAAATACCGAGGTACCAGATACTGTCAACTGGTTTGATGGTAACATCATTTCTCAATTTAATTTTCATGGTGTATTGTATGCGTTTTCCATTCAGTAAGACTAGCTCGGTTTTTCCTTGGCCACTTCGAGTCCAATTTTTTGTATCTATGCTTCTATTTTTTCGACGTTTTCTTTTATGTTAGTTTTTATTCTTTCCAGATCTCTGCCGTGTGTTAACAGTGCAACGTCGTCTGCGTATGCAACGACGTTGGTGTCTTTGGAAATTTCAATGTTAAAAATGTCGTCATAAACAATATTCCAGAGAGTAGGGCCGAGTATCGACCCTTGAGGCACTCCCCTGTATACCGATCTGGATATACATATTGTATGTACTATTTGTTGGCACAAATCGTTTAGACAAGTAACTATATAATATCCTTCTTATTAAAGTTGGGAATCTTTTCTTTGTAACGGCTTCTCTGATGGAGGCCAAGATATATTATAGAATTGAACGCATTTTTTGCGTCCAGTGTTGTCATTAGGATATAATGTCGGTTTCTCGTAGCTTCTGTTCTTGTCATGTTAACTTCGGAGATAGCTTGCATAGTGCCAGACTGTTTCCTGAAACCATATTGTTTTTGGGAAGCGGTACTATACTAACATGTTCTTCCATACTTTTTTTGATAATTTTCTCGGGTAACTTGGACCAGTTGTTTAATATAGACAATGGTCTATAACTCTTAGGCAGTCCGTCAGGTTTATCAGGTTTTTTAATTAGAATTAACTTTTGTATTAAGGTCGTCGCACACTACAAACGCCCAGGCGCGGCGCGGCGCGGCGCGGCGCCTGCCCGGCACCGCGCGCCTCCGCTGTTTTGGTTTATACTTTCCACTGAGACGGGAAACACGTATTTATTAATTCTGTGGCCAGTTTTAGATTTGTACTGACTATCCTCTTGAAAATCGGTGTATCAATTTCGTCGAGTCCGGGTGCTTTTTCATTACTCAGTGTTTTCGTTTTCTCGACAATTTCTGCGAGTAGGCACGGTATGAATTTCTCTAAGTACATACATCTAACGTATCAGGATCTATCGTATCGCCGTTTGCCAAAATTATTTGTTTGTTTCATTTTTCTTTGCGTCCTACCATTGTGTTTTTGGGTCCATAACATATCCGTAGCTTTTCTGAAGTCTTCGTCGAGCGGAAATAGAATATTTATTATTTTACTAGCGTATTTCTCCGTTATATTTGGGGGAGGCTTTTTATTTTTGGATATTTTGCTTATAACCTGGTAGGGTTTACCCCACGGATCGTTTTTGAGCTCGTTTATAAAAAGCTCCTCCCAAGCCGTAGCTTTGAATTTTGTGATCAGATTTTTTAATATTAATCGTTCTCTGTGTTTTCTTTTAGTCAGTATTCTCGTGTATTTGCGTCGGGCTTTATTTGTTAGTTTCCTTTGTTTTTTATCTCGTTATTCCAGCAATAGTTTTCCGGCTTGGTACATAATTTGGTAGATTTACATATTGTATGATCGCAAAAAACTTTTTTAATTATAGCCTGATACCTCCGGACTTGTTCGTCTATATTACAGTTTAACTTGCCTATGTTTTCTCTAGTGTTACCGGAGTGCATTAGTCCATGGTGTTTTAGGTCAATACATATTCAGCCACTTGTTCTCTGTGCTTTCCTTAATCTCATCCTCGAGTCCGCTTACAAATCTGTTAACGTTCTTATCAGTTAGCTGCCAGTTTCTTTTCTTATATTTAGTAGTCGTAGTCGAAGTCACTTGTGTAGCATCAGTTTTAATTTTATATTCGATATACAAGGTGATCCGACTCGGAGAAATCACTTGTCGTTCTGGCTAGGACGGTTCTGTTCGCTAATGTCAGGGGGGGGGGGGGTGGGCGAATGCCAAATCAATTTTGGATCTTCTACCATTTCTACTATACGTACATATATTCTTCTTTAATATTGACGACGCGATAGTCATTTTCGCGCAATGTGTTGGCGAGGTATCTGCCCCTGGCGTCAAGTTTTTTATCGCCCCATTCAGGGGAGTGCGTATTAAAATCTCCTGTGACGAACATTTTTTCGGCATGGACCTTTAATGCGTCTATCAGTTTATCGATTATTTCTTTGAATAATTCAAACTTGATATTCGTTGATATATTTATACATATACCGAGAAGAAGTAAATATCTTTTATATTAACGGCCACCCAGTGCTCGTCTATTAAGTCAAGATCCTGGTATCTACAGATGGTTTGTTTGTAGCCTATTTGTATGGTGGCAGTTTTTTTGATAATATATGTCCAATCCATTCTTTTGTTTACCGGCTCGGTGATCATTATCAGGTCAAAACAGAAGGTTTGTCGCTGCTCTGTACGTGTGGTTTAAGTTTATCTGTAAAATATGAAGATAATTTTCTCTTTTATTATTATTTCTGATCTCCAGTTTATTTATTTCGGGTCTGTTATATTTATTCTGACTTACTTTTAATTTATGCTTTGGTTCTTTTAGTTTAGTTATACAATTATATATGTATACATATAATTCAGGCCTTTCATGTAGTAGACTCTGTATGCCGGGCAGTTTAAACTGCCCGTTACGTGTTTCCATTTCTCCACAGGCAGTTTGTTCTCCGTGCATAGTCTGCAGCACAGATTCTTATTGTTACAGTCAACCATCAGGTGTCCTTCGGCTCTGCACCTACGACATACTTTGTAGTTTCGTGGTTTGTTGAATTTTTCTGTCGGGTGATCAAGACTATAGCACTTATTGCACCTCTTAATATCTGGTAGGTTTTTGATTTTGATAATAGTAAAGCCAAGTTTAAATCTGTCCATTTTCCGCTTTTGTTTTCTGTTCTGTTGCAGGTATTTTGACTATGAATTTATTGGCTCCGTTATTTCTCTCATACATCTTGGCGATTTTAATTTCCTCTTTTTTATTTACTTTATTTTCTAGGCCTAGATACAGAAGTTTTCAATAATACGCAATCTCTTTATAATTTTCTTTCTCCTTATCTCAGAAAACATAATTACTATTTTAAATTACACTCAATTAAATTTACTATAAGAATTTTTATTAAAATTAATTGTACTTCGCCAGTTCGCTGATGACCTCAGCCTCAGGGATCGTAGGATCTACATCAGTGATGGGCACGGTAGGGGCCCCTGAGTTGCTTGCTTCTCCCACCAACATCGTCAGCTATGTAGGGACGTATGAGGGGGAAACGAAGGCACTGGAAGGCACGAGGCACCGATGCGCAGCGAAGGTGCGCGTTGCACAAAAGAATAGTTAGTGGGGGACGCTCCGCGGATCCTTCTTGACTGCGGCAGTCAAAAATGCCCCTCACTGATCTACATTTTCCAGTTCCAGAGTTACCATCTGTTCTTTTTTTTTGCGTATACATATTAAATAGTTGCCGTTGGCCTTCAGCTTGATTCTTTCCTGCAGTGTTAGTGGTTCTACTTTCGGGTCTAGCTCAATGAGTAGATTTCCTTCCCTTGTCTGTCTCTGACATTGCTTACCTCGCCAGGATCCAGAACCTTATCCCGACGCAATTCGTTTAGGATTTCTGTCATTGTTTTCCTAGTATGTACCTCCTGTTTCGTTCCACGAGGACTCGGATGCACTCCTACAGGGATTTGGATTTAGGCATCTGTTTGGGATTATTATTATTGCATTATTTCATTTCTTTTGTTTAATTTCGAGGGTTTTAGTCCTCTGGGTGACCTTGTTGTCTTTGGTTTTCTCGGCTTTATTGACCTTTTCTAGTTTATTTTCTTTGATATTTACCTGCATATCTTTATTTCTCCTTGTTTTCTTCACTACTTCGGAGCACGACTCACTAACAATAAGTTGCGCGCTTGTCTGTTTCCTATTTGTTGACTTATCCTTATTGACTGAATTTTGTATTTTGTTCGGTTTATCCTGTCGTTGTTCCGTTACTTGTCTTTCTTCTTCTTCAAGGGCCGAGTCGTGTTTCTCGGCAGGGTCTTTGTCCGCCTTATTGGTTGACCATTTACGATTTTTTGCGGTTTTTCTTTTATCATTTTTTCTTATTGCTTAGAGGTCTTCGTCGGTTTCGGTTTCCCTCTTATCGTACTCATTGTCAGTCTCGGAATCAATATCTGTCTTATCATCATTTTTCGATCTTTCCTGCTTATTTCGGATCATGTTCGGCGATATCTTTTTGCGCTTCTTTTTATTCTCTATGTTAGTGTTTTCTCTGTCTCTGTTTTCTCTGGCTTCGGTAACCTTTATTTCTTCGCCTTGTGTAGCCATTGCTCTATTGAGTAATTCTGCTAGCGCAACTGCTTTACGAGTGTTTTCCCAAATGATTTTGTGGACCACTTTCAGACTTTTTCTTTATATACAGGGTGGGGCACTAACTGTGTCCAGTTTGAATATTGCCGTTATTCGTCTCAACACTGGCTATCACATCGTGATAAAAAAAACATAGCATTCCATTTTAAAAAAATAGAGATGACCTTGAAATCTCCTCTATGCCTCCATCCACGCAGAAAATGTTTGTGTCACAATATGTCCTCTATACCGTGGAAGTTTTTTATATAACATTTTTTCATATTATTACAAATAACGGCAATATTCAAACTGGACACAGTTTTGATGACTTAATGAATAAACTTCACAGCTAGTGGAGATAGTTATCGGTACTATTTTAACAAATACATACGTGTCTTCAAAGTGATTTCTGTGAGATCTAAAACGGTCATACGTAGTCCCCTACTACGCTACTAAAAAGCGATGAAAGATAAGAACTGATTAGGAGAGTATACTACATGTATCGATACGATTGCTCTAATTATTCTTCTAATTGATAAGCACATGTTTCAAAGTAAGAAACAGTGCCTAATAGAAGATTGAAAATTACCAGGAAAATTGAGCCTGTGTACAATAACGTCAAACGATTTTCTTAACATTGACAAAGGGATATAGAAATGATCGAGCACTTTTTTTTTCTGTTATCTACATATTATACAAGAAGCACTCTATTTTGAAAGAAGATGAAATTAGCCGGACGGATAGTATAGTTCGCCTAGCGCCGAACACTGTAAAAAGTATTTACTAATAATAATTTGTAACGACCGCAAATATAATGGACAATACATTCTGGGACATCGTCGCAAGTTTAGCGTGTGCTGCATTTTTGGCAGCTTGAACATTGAATCCAATTTTCTTAGACTATTTTCTAAAAAAAACTACGAATATTGTCCTTCCCTGGTACGTCTGTCTCGGTTCTAGCGTTATAGCAATCTGAAATTTATTTTCAAAATTTTTCCTGTAACGGTTTTTCTTACTATTCGTGTTGCCTCGATTCAAAACAAAAGACACTTGGCTCTCAGCCGTACCCAAGCCCGTAACGAATTCTTAGGGCCAGGCATGCCAATAAATAACTTAAAATTGACAGTGTCCCAGTACACAGATCGTAGCACAGACCCAGACACGTTGTCTAGACAATTCTAGACTACAACAGCTCAGTAAAGTTTTAAATGTTAACGATGTTGTTACTACCCGGCGCGGCGTTAGGATAACTGTCATCCCACTATTTTAAAAACTGTGGTCACGAGAATAATGCGTTTAAAGTGATCAGCAAAGTTTACAACAGTATGATGCTCGTCGCCTCACCTTTGCTCGTGATTTTACACTAAACGCGTTTTCTTAATTCTAAATCATCGAGACAGTCCCCACCGACTAAACTGGTCCATCTTTTTAAGGAATGCTGTGGAATTTTTGTGATTATTAGAGTTTTTCTTGATGCAAAAATTTATTAAATAAAGAGAATATCGCATCGATCTGGAATTTCTGCTGGACGTAGTAGCCTTCCACTAGTTCGCACTGTATTTCTATATGTATATTTCCTAAGCTAACGTGTAATTAATTCCCCATTGCTTTGTCAATAGCACGTAAGAAATATTAACTGCGATAATGAACCGCATGGAAAACTATTAGCTATTTGGTCGTATATCGTTTGAATCAAAGCATTTCGCACGACAACATTTGGCGGACATCAGCAATAAGCTGACTCTCGTTGGGTAGGAAATTATCAGAAGCAATGATCTGCCATTTCCCCTACTATAAAATGAAAGAATATTATGAACAAAGAGGTTGCAAAAATTATAGGAAATTCAACATTATTTTTTAAGGGAACGGTTGAGTTGCGATCCATGGTTCCTTTCCCAAAATTGGTCCCCATGACCTGTAGGACACGATTCTACAAAAAGAATTTGTCTGTATTTTTGACCTTGATTTTCAAGATCAAGGTCAAATCGTAGGTGAATTTCCACCAAATCATAGGTGAAGAATCGTGCCATGGTGGCCGCGACATATGTGTTGTATACCCGATAACCCTAGGCCTTAGTCAAACGCCAACGCATCATGATACGTCAGCCAAAACCCTTGAATCATCAGGACCAAACAGACCCTTAGACTTTGTCTCTTTCACGTCATCCTTTCCACAACAAACCTTTTCTACTCCCTTCCACATTTTCCTCTCAAAAACTACATATATATAGCAGCCTGTCGAAACAGAGCCAGAGCTTATTCTTGCACACTTCAGTGCAGAAGGTCACATCGTTGTATCTTAAACTCGCCACCGTGTATATTCTTAAATAAAACTCTTCTCGATTTTATTATAAATTGTTGTACTCGATTTCCAAACCCGGAATCCAACATATGTATAATTTCTTGTCACCCTCTACATAACGATAATAACATTAGAGGATGCAGGTTTCTAATGTGTTGTAAAAATTAACAAACATTAATATATTGTATTCGATTATGCGATCATTTCGAACAAAGTTTGTAATGCCAAGATTATTGACTCCTCAATTTCTAATAGGAGGAGAAAGCCTGGTTGCCCCGAACATTTTATCTTTGTTATTCTAGTAAAATAGAAAATCAATGACAGTCGCGATAATATGGCTGTGTATGCACAAACAATTGCATAATAACGCATACCGGTAGTATGTAGCACTAGGGTAGCTCTTATATTTCCTCACGAAGAAAATTTTTTTCATAATTTTTTGCGGCATCTACCCCCCCCCCCCCCAAAATCCACGATCAGAGTTAGACCGAGGCTGAGAGACTATTCAACTAAAACTGTACCTTACCTACATATTTGTTTTCAACAATTGATGCACAATATGAGAATGATAGGGGAGGTGGTTGGGTTGTGAGACGGGTTTTGTTTTTGGGCTGTAACTGTTTGCTTGATGAAGATATCAAAGAGTTTTATATGCTGTTGGAAAGGTGAAGGAAATACGCAACTTTTATACGCAAAAGGTTTAGTGATTTGATCAACAAGTAAAATTTTATGGCCAATTTTCCGAGGACATGTTTTTTGGCTTCCTGAAAAAAGTGGTTGGGTTGTGAGACACTCGAAAAAATCAACTAAAAGTGGTAAAAAATAAAGTAAAACCCATGTAACTTTAAGCAAAAATGAATTTTAAAGACATTAACTGGCCAAAGAAGTTAAAAAAGAATGGCAAAAAATTGAAAAAAAGCAAAGAATGGCGAAGACAAGTAAAAAAAAAATATAATGAATGGGAGGATTCAATAATCATCTTCCTCTTCGTCATTCAAGTCGCTATCACAATGTTTGCCTTTCTTCTCCAGCAAATGATCTTTAACGGCACTAAACACGGCATTAAAATTAATTTCTTTGTTTGCGGGCGATTTTCTTGGAATTGACATGACTATAAATTCAAAAAATAAACCAAAACAAACATTAAATGACAAATAAACACTTAATTCTAACACAAACAACAATATTTGACAGTTCTAGTTCGTTTCTAGTACAAAAAACTCGTGTCTCACAACCCAACCACTATGGTGTCTCATAACCTAACCATGATGTCATTCCAAATTTTAACAAAAAAAAACTGTGTTTGTCGTATTTGCGCAAAACTCAATATTGCATCGTAAAATGTAAGGAAAACACTAAATGAAAATGCATCACACTCACTTTTTCAATTGATTCACTCAACAAAGTAATGTTTTCAAAAAAATGAGTAAAAGCTTTGGAAATTGATTTTTACACACGATGTCCGTATCTAATATAAGCAACAGATCTATACACCTCGGTGCTAGCACAAAAACTAGCAGACGTCAAAACAAAAATTTGACAGCTGACAGATTGGAATTATCGCGATTCCGCGATGGATAAAAACGACTGTCTCACAACCCAACCACCTCCCCTACATATAGAATAAACATTAAACATATCATCTACAAATCAAATTATTGGATTGACTATGAATTATGTGTACGTTTCATTAACGCGTAGGAAACTTATTTCCTTAATTACTGTGAATTTCTGAGCTCAAGCTCATCCAAATTCCATTGTATAGTAGGTCCCTGAATTCGTTTTTTTCATCAACTATAACAATATCAAGGTAAAAATACATAGTGCTATTTAAAAAAGTCAAGGTGATCTCGGTTTTTTATCGAATAAAAAAATTTTTCGGAATTTTTATTATTGCACTTTATTCCCATCAAAGTATATCGAATAACTGTTATTCAAAAAAATTTTTTGTCAGATTGGCCTAAATGCCTGAAAAATCGCCGTGACATGGGAATTAATGAGTCCAAGTACGACGACATTAAAATTTGCGCATGCGGTTGTCAATACGATAGCAAGCATTATTCATATTCAACACATGGATTTTATTTGCTGTGAATAGAAATTTGATATTTTTAATTTAGATAGTCATGAATTATAAAAAATCTAAAAATACGAACGTTTCTCGAGTGACGCGATAAAACTTACCGCTGTTTTTTCTCGTGATGATGTGGTAGGGTTGTGTAGAAGCCTTGTATGTTCTTCTCTTCTCTGTAATATATTGATCCGAAACGTATAGGTCGAATTGTAAAATAATTAATATTGTATGGTACATCCGACATGTTACGTATATTTTATCAGAATGTCCAGAAATTGATTCTATCAAGCATCTACATATACGGTGTAGAGCCGAAGGTAGATGGAAAGATCTACATACTACATATACAATCGTAATAGTTGTGTTATACATATGTACAACCAGTAAAGTAAGAGAAACTTTGATGCTTGGATCTTGGAAAAATGAGTGGCTATGAAACATCGATCTACATTCTACATGGAATGCTTAATAAATCTTGTAGGAGAGAAGCGAGGGTGCGTGTGTGCGCGAGTGTCCGTTGGCCCCCCGCGAATCGTACGATCAACGGTAGCGAATCATCCGTTGCGTTACGGGCTCGATGTGACACGATTGACGGAAGAGGATCGTCGGAGGTTTCGTGGTTGACCGGTTGACCGGTTGACGGTTGACGGTTGACGGTTGACGCCGAGCGCGGAGAACTCGGTCTCTGCAAAACCGTGTATCAGAATCAATCTATTATAATAACCAGGACCGCCGCGTGCGGTTGTGCAGGTTGTGCGCCGCACACGGGCGCATCGCCCAGGGGGCGCCGAGAGGGCGCCGAGGGGGCGCCGAAGTATCAAAATAAAAATTTTTTGAACTGAAATTAATTAAAAAAAAAAAAAAAGGTCATGTATTGTGCTCCTGGAAAAGGGGGGGCGCCAGATTTCTTGTTGCACACGGGCGCCTCTTACCCACGCGGCGGCTCTGATAATAACCAAAAATAATTCGTTAAATCGTTAATCCTCCCGAGTCGTTTATCCACTCTTACAATACATCGTATTGCATACATAGTTAAAAACAACGGTAAATATTACGTTTCTCAGATCCAGCTCGAATGACCTTAACCTTGACATATGTTGTCAAGGACGTCATTTTGAATAACTTTCCCCTATACATGTTCCCGGTCGCTCGGTCTTAGATAATCGCAAAAAATGTTTTGAGATTGGCGGTGAAGCGACGACTCCTTCAAAAGTATAGACCGGTCTCTAGTTTATTCGGTACTCAATTGTTCTAACGGATACAGTGATCTCATAATATGAAAACAGGCCTCATACGTTCATGGAAATCGTATCTTTCTTTAAATAAAAATTCTGCGAAGAAATGGGTAAAATGATAATCGCGGAAACCATAACGAAGAATTTTCACTCCCATATCTTTCCACAATCTTTCTACGTACCAATGTTTTGCGTATGAACGTCACTATAAAGATCAACCAAATTTGTGGAATGGTTCACAGTTTTGTGTATACTATGTCCTGACAATTTCCTAAAATATCGAATACACGCCACTTATCCGTATAAATATTACTATCGGTAGTGACATGCTTTTTAATAATAGATAAAGGGTTTCGCTTGAGCGATCGAGCACAGGAAGGGTAAAATTTTTTTCGGTTTCGTGTTCAATCCCGTCAAAAACCCATTGTCCTGTAATTATATGTCCGGTATTACGGATATTGTCTTTAAGTCTTTCACCCGTTGACGTCATGCATGCTGCATGCTGGTGGGGGACGAAAAGTCTTTTTCGAAGCGACTCGTGCTTAGGGCTTAGGGCTTATGGCTTATGGCTTAGGGTGCTAGGCTTAGAATGCTGGTCTTGGAAGAGCGCGTGCTCGCAAACAATGCGCGTGGTCCCTTTTTTCGTTATCTACTGTGACACATCGTTAAGTTTATGATACGTTGATCACTACAACAAATGTAGACGCCGCGCCGCGTCGCGCCGCGCTGCGTTGCACAGTGATCGATTTTTCGAAAAAGTGGGACAAAAATCAGTATAATGTAATAGAAGTCAGCTCTGTTATTTAGTGGTCCAATGAACGAAAACTTTGTTTCTTTAACATAGAGTAATTATTATTAAATATTTTTTTTTTACTTAAAGAATTAATAAATCATATGCATTTCACGTTTTTCTTTATTATTTATGATATATCCTTAAAAAATTTTGACACAAAACATCAAATAAACCACAGACAATACACCTCCACACGATGCATTCTTGAAAGTTCTGACAGTTGACATTTAAACTTAAATTCCGGCGAAGAGTGACCGCGAAGGTTGCTGAGATTTTTTACACAAAGTTAGTTCAACAATCAAAGTTTCTTAACAGATTTTTTGTATGCTTAATGTCAAATAACTTTTTTGAAAAATTATTTTTGCCTGTTAATAGTTTCATTAAGTTATGTATAACAACCTACATAACTTGTAGATCCACTCGTATTCAATTATAGACGGAAATGTTACACGACTATCGCACTGAAAACTAATCAATTCCCAGATTCGTAAAAGAAGTTTTTTTTTTTAATCCGACTTTTGCACATTGCGCCCTCATTATAGGCAATAGCAAAAATAATTTTTTTTTAGAAAAATCGAAAATTTGTAAAACGGATTTTTTCTGTGCGCGAAAAACACATGCGGTGTCACACGGACACAATGAAAATTACATAACTCAAGAAACAGGATTTTCAAATAATCGCTACGAGCATGTTGCACAGGTACATGTACAATCGAGTGGGAAACTAAGTTAGTATGCATATGTAGGCAAATGAATATGATGAATTAAATGAAATTATCGTATTGTTTCTATTCAGAAGGTGTAGATAAATAAACAAATATATTAGCCCGTAATCCTTACCAAGAGACAGTCGGAATTCTTCGAACCACAATTAGCAGTTGTTCGATAGATAATCGTTAGACATTGTTTGCGAAGTTCTGTTTGCAGAAACGGTAAATTATTGGTTAAAGAATCCGTTAATATGCAGAAGGATTACATGAAAAATTAGCCCCACGGTGACTCGCAAAGCGCGGCCTTCGGAAACGGTGGGGGACATATATCAAGAACCATCGTGGCTGCTTTTAGATGATCAGAGACACGGCTGATGGGCCAGTAGTGGTCCCAGAAATTCCAACAAGGACGAGGCGTAATGCGCCACTCAAGGTCGATTCTACTACCGACCAAGAGTCCGTGATGGGACCACGCTCAACAGGGTCGTATCGTGACCTCGCTAGGCCCTCTTCTCCCTCCGATCCCTCCGCTCTCCGCTCTCCGCTCTCCGGTTTCCGCTCTCCGCTCTCAGCTCACCGTCCTCCAGCCCTCCGTCCTCCAGTCCTCGAGTCCTCCAGTCCTCCAGTCCTCCAGTCCTCCGCCCTCCGCCCTCCGCCCTTCACCGATGCGGCGCCACCCCTTCCCTCTCTCCAGCCGTCTCCTTTCGTCCCTTACAGCTTACAGCTTACAGCTTACAACTTACAGCCTGATCTGCGCGAACGACAGGATCGTGTGCTCGCCCCGCGGCACCCTGCATTTCATGCCTGCATACCACGAGCATTCCGCAACATTGAAAAAAAGAATCTGTGCCCCCGGGGGTAGCCTCGATGACGAATATGGCGGTGGAATTCGAGAAGCGGTTTCATCCATATTTTAATGTACGCACGTCTTCGGTGTAACGTGTCGATATACCCGACTCGTATATCGTATATACGCGCATCGTATCTATCGTATAGTGATAGTGCATACAATACATACGAACATATACACAACATTTATTTTTAACACATTAGAAATTAGAATGAAGCTTGTTACAAGCGAAACCTAGCTTTCATTACTAAATGGATAATTTTTCAAGTGGGTGCCAAAACAAGTTTCTATATCTCGTAGAAAATTGGTAAAATAGGAACAAGTAGATTGGTCTCGATCGACGCGACGCGACGTACTCAACGATTCTTCAAGAATAAATTGAAGGTTCCATTTGCCTTCTTTGTTCATTCAAATTATGTTTTTTTTTCTTCTTTCTACTGCTCCGCAGGGGACCGTATGTTCAATCAACTATTTCATTGGGCCAATTGTTTAAACTTTGGGTCATTAAATAATCTACAGCGTGTTCTTCTCTTTGTTATTATAAATGATTCTTACATACTTATCCTGTTCTGCAGAATTTGGTAATGGCAGATACATAGACTTTCAAACTTAACCCGCCCATTTAATTCTCATGAAAAATCTTAAGGTTCGCCATCAAGGTCATTGGAAAGTCAAATAAATAACAAAATACTATGACATCGTACAATTTCCGTTTGGAACATTTTTTTCTTGTTATCCATATTTTTAAAGTAATTTCAACGTTTTAAATTAAATCGGATAATCACACAGGGCTCCATAACTCGCGCAAGCAAAATTACACGAGAAATTGGATATCGTAGAAGCCTAATCGACTACTTGCGTAAAATAGAAATTGGCAAACATAGTAGTAGTGTCGTATGGAGGTATAAGATTCAGCCACTCGATAAATAATATACTGTTTATCTCGTTTGTACTTGTTTAAAAAATGACGCAGGGAACTGCAATACGCAAACAAATGATAAATCTAGCAGAAAGAAAATAAAAGATTCTATCAACAGATGGAAGCAAATTCGTTGTACGCAAGGTTAGAATTATTAAAACGAAGGGAATAGATATTGGAGTACTTTCCAATATAAACGAGATTCATTAGAAACGAACATTATTTGAAACGCATCAGTGTGGATAAGAGAAGGAATGAGCAGAGACGGCAAGGGAGGTAAAGGTGGTTGGCATGGGAAGAGCGATCGCCGATGGAAAGAGAGAAAGAAGATAGGAAAAGCGAAGGAGTGGGAGCTCGCAAGGGCTCCATTGCGACGGCACTGCCGGGGTCTCGAGATGAGGACCGCCTTTTTACACCGACTAAGAAAGAACCACTTGGGGCCACCGTAGTTAAAGCGAGACAACTGAAAAGACTATGGAAGAAACGGGCAGAAAGAGAGGAGACACAGGAGGAACGCGCAAACACAAAGACCGAGTCAGTTCGTACGTGTCCAAGCGAGAAGGAGGCAAAGATCGAAGAATCAAAAGGACGAAGTGAAAGAAAGAGAGAGCGCGAGAGAGAAAGAGTATGCGATGAAGGAGTAAAAGGGAAGGCTGTTAGATATAGTGGGAGGGGGGAGGGAAGGATAGAGAGGAAGATGGTGAGAAAGGTGGAAAGAGAGGATCGACCGGATGGTGCAAGAAACGAGAGAAGGGAAGGCAAAAAGAGGAAAAAAGGTGGGATCCCTTAAAAATTGAGACCCACCGAGGTGGGGATTGGAATTTCGGGCCCCGCGAACCAGCCAGTCTCGAGAAGACCTTCGGAAAGATGAGGTGAAGAGAGGAAAAGATACATACGTATCCGACGGGATAGAAGAGGGACAAGAGAACGAAGAAGTAAAACTCGGAGGAAAGCAGAACGAGAAGGAGTAGAAGGGGCGGAGGGGGGGGGAGGAGGAGGAGGAGGTGGAGAAGGAGGAGGAGGAGGAGGAGGAGGAAAAGGACGAGGAGAAAAAGAAAGAGAACGAGAAGAAGGAGAAGAAGAAGAAGAAGAAGAAGAAGAAGAAGAAGGTGAAGAAAAAGAACAGAAAGGAGGAGAGGAAGGCGGCGACTACGGAGAGGCAGACGACGATCGGAACCAGGACCAGGACCAGGACCACGACAACGACGATCACGGCGACGAAGACGAGGACAAGGACGAAGACGAAAACGAAGACGAGGACGAAGACCAAGACCAAGACGAAGACGAGGACAAAAACAACTACTACGAATAAGAACAAGAAGAGGAAGGGATCGGTGTACCGTGTTTAGTTTTACTGTGTACCCGGCATGGACCGTCAGTATACACTCTGCGTACTCGTACCGGCCCACCAATACCGCACTTATGTTGACAATTATCATCAGCACGCGCATCACCAACGCTCAGAACAACACCGGCAGTATACCCAACAACAACAACAACAACAACAACAACAACAACGTTTCACCAAACACCCATATTATCAAGAACAAATTTACGAGAACATTGTTTCGCAATATCATATGAGAATGTGCTATCACAACGACTACGAAAACGACGAACAAATCCAAAGGTTTTATTGGGAACAGTGCTATAAGCGGAATGACACCGACGAAGCCACGGCATACTATTATTGTGAATATGTAAGAGTTCGAGGATTTCTACGTATTTTTCAGTATTGTTTCTGTTTGGATATCCGTTCAAGTGCAGTTTCATAAAATATAGTGAGGTGTAAGGTTCAGTGTTTCACATTTTAGGGCCAATGTCTTTTCCAGTTTCTCTACGTTTCTACGTTTCGAAATACTTTCTAATAAAAATAGCTTTGTAATAAAAATAGCTTTCTAATTCATATTAGTCGTCTCAAAGGCTTTGCTCGGATGGTTTTCACCCTTTCAACTTCTCGTACGCGCGGATTTGAAATTTTTGCGCAATTAAAGTGTCGAAAAATATACGGATTTATGAAGTTTATTCTCGCAGTATCGCAATCATGATTACATACGGTGACCTTACAATTACTTCTGTACACTTCAATTGCTTATTATTAAGACCACAAACCTTTGGAAATGAAAAAATACTAATGAAGAATTAATTTTTGATCGTGTTGAAATCAACGATTTAGATCGTGTCTAATATCTTATACTAAGACAATTCATTTTCTTCTTTAAATTCTTACACAATTCACGCGTGTTATGAACAATTTTAAACGTTGCGGATTTCAAGAAAATCTTGGCAGATCTGAAAATCTTTTAGCCTGCTGGTAGAAGAGGGAAATCGTCTCTAGGGATGTTCTTGCAAATTTTCATATATTTTTTGGGACATAGATGCAATTGAAAATTTTATAGAATTTATATTATAATTTAAACAAGAGAAGTATATCCAACTATTTTTATTTGAAAAGCATTATATGAAATTTTTCACGCGATACTTGCCTATTACTAGCATGTTCTATTCACACGATCAAACTTTCAATAGTAGTAGAATGTTTGATTTATCAAAGTTTGCTTTCAAGTGTGAATTTAGGTACGAATGCTAGTTAAAGTATGCAAACACATAATATTATAACAAATATATATTTTCGGGAAATACAATGGACTCAACTTGAACTTGCAAGTTGGTGTACACATATTCTAGAATCTACATACATACATACGTACATATGTACAAACATACTTACTTATTTACTTACTTACTTACTTACTTACTTACTTACTTACTTACTTACTTACTTACTTACTTACTTACTTACTTACTTACTTACTTACTTACTTACTTACTTACTTACTTACTTACTTACTTACTTACTTACTTGCATACTTACTTACTTACTTACTTACTTACTTACTTACTTACTTACATACTTACTTGCTTGCTTGCTTGCTTGCTTGCTTGCTTGCTTGCTTGCTTGCTTGCTTGCTTGCTTGCTTGCTTGCTTCGTAGCCCTTTACACGTACATATGTCCATAACCCCTTCAAGCTACATACATACATCAATGAAAGATTGAGACTCTAACTACGTAGATGGATATATCGGTAATTAGAAACCTATCGATAAGAGAGCACATATAGTATCATCGTTGGGAGGAACACTAATTATCATTGATTTAGCTAATTGACACTAATTAGTAATGGAACAATTATTCTGATGCCTGAGGGGAATTACCAAAATTCTACGATCAAATTGACAGTGTACAGAATATGAAAATACCTAACCACTACCGAGCATAATTAACGACAACGCGTACGGGTTTATTTCGGCTGTTTGTTCCAAGAGTTTTGTCGACAGGATGGACTACGTATATTGGATAATGTAAAAATCTCCGAAATTTATACATAGGTACGTGAAAGGATCATTTAGAACATAATTACTTTTTGAAGGAGCAAATAAACATAATGGAAATGAGATTTTTAATTGAACTGTATTTTGATAAAGAGTAACATAAAATAAATACGATGGTAACGGAGATAAAGAATAATGATACAAATTTGGCTACTCGTACAATGTGCAGTTTAAAATATCTAATTTCAGAGCAATCAATATTTATTGTTAAATTACACGTCTCGTATCGATGATTTCAAAATCTTTGAAAAATTAATTTCAACAATTTCGGGATTTAAAATTTCTTTTCTAGTGGTTTATTTGCTTCTTGGGTGAAATTTTATTATGTGCTAAACAGGTTTTTCGTAAATTTATTAAATACCGGAGATATTTACGTGATCCCAAGTAAATACATATTTTACTTTGTGTGCAAGCGATAACACACAAGTCGGTAACTTATTTAAACGGCAACATACATACATTGAAACTGATTGGAAATACTTTATTTCTTTGGGATTCCAGTGGAATTAGGAGAAAAGATTTTGCTTTGAGAAGAATTTACAAATCTCAGTGAGAATTATTGAATTTTTAGGACATTAGATCTCGAAGTCGATAAGAAGATAAATGTACATATGTATAACAGTAGCCTTAGAAACATGCTCAGACAGACTTTTCTCTACATATGTATACTCTATATATACTTTATACTATAGAAACGCTCATCTTACGGTGGGCGAAACGTTTTCCAGTTTAATCTGTTGTTGTTCCCGTCTTTAATTCTGTTACGATACTCCTATTTAGACGGTTGCGGTGATCGTTTATGTCTTATCTGAATTCTCACTTTAGATTCCGTGTACTAGGAGAATTGTTAAAATGAAAGGAAAAACTGTATTTACTTTGTATGAACGACTTACACCAGTTTTTGCAGACGTTTCCACAAAAAGTAAAAAGACACCGTTAACAAGATAATGAAACTACTTTTTAACTAGTGTTGATATTTAAAAAATTGATAGATATTTCCCGTGCCATTTGGATTTTTTCTCTACATAAATTCGTCGTTTATGTTTCAGGCAAAGAAGGAAATCTACGACGTGAAGCAACAGAGGCTATGTTTGGCCCAGGATGAGTATAATCACCTGAACAATGCCTTAACGACGCTCGGTGCGTCGCGTACAAGTTGTAAGTACAGTACATCTCAATTCTACTCTATGTACCCATTTTTCGTCTTTTTTTTTTCTTTTGAGTAATTATATTGCTGTTATGTAGATACTTATCACAGTATTCGACCGAGTAAAATGCAACCAAATCAAAGCAATAATGGTTTTTAGTAAAAATGGTTTTTTTTTTAAATCAGTGTGTCTATTCTAGGCTTGTATTGAAATATTAATTCTAAGGCTAAAACTTGTCACACTTGTTGTTCATCGTTGATAAAAAGAATTCGTCTAAGCGTTCGAATAAGCATAATTTATAATACAAATACAAGAAGATAGATAAAAATATTAATTATATGACTATTATAGAAGAACTCGAGTAATCTGTTAAACAACACCGATTGTTTCAAAAACAGACTTCGCGGCTGAAAAATACGTTTTGCATTCCTCCAGAAATGTTGAAATTCTAAACACAATATCAACTACTATAAGCCTGAACTACTTGCTAAACTAATATAATTACCAATATTATTGCAATAAATCTGTATTTCTAGCCTTGATTCATTAAAAACTATCGATATGTAGACTAGACTAGACTAGAATATTTGATTGCCCAATCAATCCTCTAAATTCTAACATAAATAAAACAATGAATAATCGGGCCTACGTTAGATTCTTATCTCTTAGTCCTTTTAAAGATTTATGAAAGACGGTGTTGACAGTGTTGACAGTGTTGACAGTGTTGACAGTGTTGACGACGCGACTATCAACTTGACTTGATGATTATTATCGGTTGATATTGATGGGTAGAAAATCGACGTTACACTGTATACACCTACATACATATACATATGTATACACTTTCTAGGCGAATAACTAATAAAAGAAGGAAGAGAATAAAAAAGGTTGTTTTGTTCACAGTGTGTTCCAGTTCAAGTTCATTGAGCACCAAGTATGATCCCGATCTTTTGAAGTCTGACGTCGCGCTCGCAAGGAGTCGAGTATCTCGACTGAAACGGGAGCTTGAACAGATACGAGCAGAAATGAATTGTACGCAGCGAGGAGTAGACACACTAGCAAGGTAAAATGGTACAAACTTACCAACAGTAGCTTCTAATTCTTGAAAATCAATCGGAGAATGTGTTTCCATGTTAGGCGTTTAGGATTCTAACGTAGGAGCTACAACCATAACCATACGACATAACCGTGCGCTATAAACTATAGACTATAAATTACAAACTGAACGAAAGGCACAACTATTTTTAAATAGTGAATTTTCAAACAGCGATCTTCTGGTTCGGTATATGTACATATTATATGACATGTAATAGAATCTGTATTTATCATAGTAATAAGCGGTGCGTTAATGTATAATGACCCAATAATCAAATTTTTTTTCTCTTTCATCGGGAAGAATATCATTGAGCTGGGCTAACAATCAGATGATTCTAGTTTTAAATTTTGTGTTATATCATTACATTCGCATTCACACTCACACTCGCACTCACACTCACACTCACACTCACACTCACATTCACATTCACATTCAGTTATTATAGTTACATTCCCATTACCGTTATATAGTTACATGGTCTCGTTTTTTCACTTACATAGGAGGTGTATTGCAACACTGATAACAACAACAACAATTTAATAGCGTCAAATAAGTAAATGATACGATAATAAGAAATAGAAAGAAGATCGTACGCACATGCGTTAATGAATGTGAAATTGCACCTATGTATACTGTTATATTTACTGTGCAGACAGTAAGGAGGGAAGAAAGGTCACTGGTTAGGTCAATCTTTCGACTCTTTAAATTCCGTTGAAACCGTTTTGGAGAAAGTACTTTTTATTAGAAATGACTACCAATACGGAGAAGCTGATTGTTCCTGCAATAAGAAAAAGCTTTGTACTTTGTACTTTATGTAATAGACACAAATAGAATTTTGCAAACGTTCCGATTATATCGATGTCGATTTATACAGACAAATATAGGTTCGCATCTAAATATTTAAACCTAATGTTTCGAGAGCTTCTCAGGAATAAGTAAATGTCAGAGCATCATCTGATAGCCTGAATATACTGCAACTATAGTACAACTTTGATTACTCGATTTGATTGTTTGCACAAGTTGTAAACGAAATGTTATAGTTATAATTACTATATATGTAGATTACCTTACCTTCAAATCAAACTGAAACTTGACTTTTTCTTTTGCGCAGCGTTGAACAGAAATTAAGCGGCCATCATGGTGGTTGTTACAACATTACGGAGGCACAGGCGATCATGACGGAGCTTCGTAACATACAAAAGTCTCTGAGCTCTGGTGAGAAAGAAAAAGCTGAATTGATGCAGTCACTGGCGCAACTCAAGGACGAATTGACAAGATTGCAACTTTGCGAGGGCAGTCCTGAAGCTAGCACGCTTAGTTTGCCCCAAGAGAAACTTAGCACGGCATCTCAAACCGATCTGTCGGGCGAGTTGGTCCCAATCGGCACTCGCTTGGCCGAGATGGCGCGAATGAGGCTTCAATACGACGAGGCGAGAAAGAGGATACAACATATTCAACAGCAGTTGGCCGATCTTGAGGAGAAAGTAACGCCTGGTCAAACCGAGAGCGACAAAGACAAATTGTTGCTCTTCCAGGAGAAGGAACAATTGCTCAGGGAGTTGAGAAGCATCACGCCGCGTACTAGGACGCAGCAGGACATGAAGAAGATACAGAGCGAGATTCGACGTTTGGAACAAGATTTGAATAACGCGCTCGAACTGTCGAACAAAACTATCACCGACCGAGTACGACTTCACGAAGAGAAACAATTGCTGTTGCAACAGCTGAGGGACGCTCTGCGTTCGATGGCGATGCTCGAAGGTCAACTGAAAACGCTGAGCGCGAGTACGCTCTCGGTGAGCAGCAGCTCCAGTCTCGGAAGTCTGAGCACGACGAGCAGCAAAGGCTCTCTGAGCTCTGGTCTGAGCTTCACCGATATTTACGGTAGTCCGCAATGTTTGGGTCCTGTCAGTTTGCAGCAAGAACGACCGGTCGACATGGTCGATTTGCATCGACGGGTCGAGAGGTTGCTCAAGGGTTCCGAACAGAATAACCTCGTTAGCACCCCCTCGCCTGGCAGATCTCAGCCAAGTTTATCCCCTAGATCGAGCCTGTCGAGCGTCAGCCCGCCGGTTTCGCCTCTCTACGAGAATGCCCCTGTGGGCCCACCCCCTGCGTACGAGCACGTGGAAATGCAAAGGCAGCAAAGACAGAATCAAAGAGCCGGTCCCGCCTCTTCGAGCGTGAATCTCGACGGGACTCAATTGGAGGATCGATTGGCGGAACTCAGGCTTAGCCAACATCAAACAACGCCAACGCAGGAATTGCTGTGCACCGGTTCTCAAGATCGCCTGAAATTAGTCGGCGGGCCCCATCCACCTGTTGAGCTACAGTCAGGAAACATGTCTCAAGGTAGCGGTCTCGGTAGGCCTGTCGCCGCCGCCGCTGCTGCTGTTGCTGCTGCCGCTGTCGCGCAACATCAACACCAACATCAACCCCAACACCAACACCAACACCAACACCAACATCAACACCAACACCAACACCAACACCAACACCAACACCACCACCACCAACAACAACAACAACAACAACAACAACAACAACAACAACAACCACAGCAACAGCCCTCGCAAGAACCACCGCCTCTTTCGCCGATCAGCGAAACGCCACCACCAACGGGAATCCGATCGAGAGCAAGTAGTTCCGGTACCAATACTAGATCCGTTTCCGCCGCCGTCTCAGATGAAAGTGTCGCCGGCGACTCGGGCGTCTTCGAAGCATCCAATCGAAGGAGACTCTCCGAGGTGATCGGAGATGTCGACTCTTTGGCACTCGGCGAAATGAGTCTGGAGACGGCGCAGGTGCAAATTAAACTCAGGTATGTTGTTACATTATGTATAGCTTCGAAAATCTTCTTGCGGTTTTGCTAATTTCTATACATATGTATATCAGAATTTCAAGTCGATTAGAGAAATTATATTACGCTATACATGAAAGATGTATGAAATTTCTAAAACAGGTACAACTTGTATGAGTGAACAGAATATTAGTACTCTCGTTGCGTTAAATGTTTAGACTACCATATATCACCGATGTATAAATCATCGAACGTTTTATCTGAATTTTAAGAATTAACCTTAATTAATAGATTCGATTTGAAAATGTAACTTCTATCTGCGCGTGCTCGTCGGTAAATGAATACTTTACATGTATACTAAAGTAATTACGTTGTGTAGGTATTCCGTAAGCGATGGCCTACTTCATGTTGGTATCGAACGTGCGAGAAACCTAGCTGCGCTTTTTATTCCAAACAACGCGCAAGTGTAAGTATTCAATTCGACTTATAAGATATTATATGTACATATATGTATACTATACACATGTATGTGTATATCATAATACAGATGATCTATGGCTTTTGTAATACATGACTGCTTTTCTTTGTTTTTTTTTCCACAATTCAAGTCTAAATGCATTAAAAAGATTGGTGGCGAGTTTTTAAAGCAAATGGAGACCAAAATGATTCTTTTTTTCTCGCAAAGTACGATTACAAACATTCATTAAAATTTACTCGAAACAGGTTTGGCTAATTGGGTAGGAACATTATATGTATACATATCAATCTAGAATAATCTAGATTATCTAGAACGTATTATTCCTCTTGTTTGTATTATATATGTTTGTGTTAAGCCGATTGTGATTGACGGATAATGAAAAATCAACAATGGGAAACGTTCACGAACACATTGAATAATATGTTCATTATTAAATGACCGCAAACAGTTCAAACATTATTTGGAGTATTAGTTTGGAAATGTCTATATAAAAATATTAAAAGTAAAGAAGAAACTTTACGAGCGTGCTTTGTAAAAAAATTGTGAATACTCGACAATAAAAATTTTGCAGAAAATCGTAATTACGATCCAATTAAAAATTGGAGTTTGATATAATTAGATAATATTTTTTAATGCAACGCACACGACAGTTTTAACCGATTAAATTGATTTAGCCATTTAATTATTATTGTTGTATACATGTAATAATACTCACAGAAAAATTAAAGTATATAAACTTTAATTTCACATTAGTGTTTTATGGAAAAAACATCGGAAAATCGGTTTTTATTTCCTTAAACAACTTACCTTTACTTTAACAAGAACTTTCGACATTTTAGAAATATTGCAACCCACTTTCAGAAAATTCATCCTATCGCATCAATAATAAAACTGAACTGTTTGAATTCGAAATACTAATAGCTACATCTAACATTCAATTGCCGACGTAATGTTTTGAAAACATGGTTTTCTGTATATTCAGCATTATATCGATATTGTATAACTGCTACCAACACTATCCGATTAGGATACAAGTGCTGACTAATAGACAAAATTAATTTAACAAGATAGATGATTCTGATGAGCATACATTATATGCGCAATACATTATTGCATACATTTTTAAACATAAATACGCAAAGCACATGCAATATGCAAAATAAAAAATATACTTTTAGAATCTCTTAATGACAAAACCAATTTCACTCCAGGACCCATAACTTTACCTACTTGCTATAAAAATATGCATTTGCATAAACATCCGCAGTCTAATTACAACAATATGTTGCCACTGTAAATGTATAAATGACGTTGCTCCTTTCAGTTAAATACGAGATCTGTATTTCTTTAATTTCTCAAACGGTTTCGATTTAGCGCAACCAGAATGTACAACTCGAAAATCAGAGAATAATCGCAGAATATTTATCTGGGTGTTTGACTTGTGCAGTTTGTGGGTACAGGATTGTCCTGATCAATTCAGCTATTCGATTAGCTACTGCAATAAGTGGTAAAAAGGTGCGAATGGGGAGTGCGCGAAAGATAATCCTTTGGATTTGTGGCATCGTTTAACTTTAACTTGTCTCGTGTCGAGCTACTTGACCAGAATAACTACGACAACGTGAAGGATCCACGTAGTGGTCATTTTCATAAAAAGTAACGCGTGAGTTCGCGTGAGTGGAACCAGGGTCAAACTGGAAATCATCCTGTGGAGACATTCATGCGGGGTAGAGCAGATGAAGGGTTGTGTTTTGCCTGGACACCTGGAAGTCGGGACGCAAAGACCCTAAATAGACCGCAGACCAATTCCGCGGATCGGTACAGAAAGCCAAGTTGTTGAAGGGACTCCATCCAACACAAAACACAGGAAAGGTGAGGACGGTCGTGAACACGTCAGAGCCTTTTCTTACTCGATTGACAAGCTATAGTCTGCTGTCGAACTTTGAGAATTTTTGGAACGTTGCGTGTCAAAGTTATCGAAGAAAGTGACACGCAGTGTTGATGCGCGAGCCGTAATTTTGAACGCCATGAACAGGAAAAGATTACCAGAATGGAAGTCGAGGACACCGAGAATAAAGAAAACTACACTACAGCGGAAAATAACGGGACGTCCGGATTGCAGTGCTAAGTGCTACCATGATAAGAAATTCGGCCGCGTAACGTCACGCCGCAAACAGCCGCCATTTAAACAAAAGAATCGCTGAAAACCATGCGGAAATGTTTTGATCGTTGCGAGCGTCAACATAAATGGCGCGCTTTACATACCAGATTTGCGTTCTAATATTTCTGGAAAAAAATTATTTCTACATGTTAATTACTAGTTTAATACAAAATATGTAGACCACGGAAACTTTTTAAGATTTGAATATATATTTTAAGAACATTTATATATTATTTACCATTAATTTTCATCAGAAAATACATCCGAGGTTTCTTCCACGGATGATGATTTTTCTTCATTGGATTCTGGTGACGTATTCTCATCGGTAAAATTCATTCATTTTTGTCTGTATGTATGAATATTCCCCATTTGTTGTGTCAACAGATTCTTATACTTATTCTGATTGGACGATAATATGTATCTGGGAGAGGATGGAGTCGGGTTTTGTCATACCATTTTCTTGTTCTTCGAACAAATTAACTGTTATGGAACCGAGTGAGAATTGTTTGCAAATTTTTGCTGATACTGTGTTTGTTGGAATCCATCGCAATACCGATTAATTTCATCTTGAATTCATCTTCATGTATTCCACTACTGTTCACTACATCTTCTAGATATAACATTAAACGGTCAGCTGTGTGGTTTAATGAATCCTGTAACTTTATTTCAGCAGAAGTTGCTATATTATTGTGTAGGATTCTGAAACAGGATAACATTCCTTCTTAGTTAGTTTTCTAAAGCACAGAATAACACTATACGTATAATTTATTATCGTTTGTTCTAATGATTTCATATTACTATCTTGTGAACTGCTGTCCCTCAAGGAATATTCACAAAGCTTTTAAGCTTGATAACTGTTTTCTTTTGTTTTGTTGTTTACTTGAATGAATATTTCTAGATTTTGTCGCACGGTAAGGAGATTACGTTATGTCTTTCAATATTACCGATGTATCTACCGTTCCGGAAGCTCTTAGCTTTGACCGACAAGAGTGGCAAATGCTAATTGACCACACTCGTGTTTTCACGGAGGTCTCCAGTTTTTTTTTCTTTTACTGCGGTCACACAAGGCGGTGAAAGATTTTGTTGGTCGACCAGGTCGAATTTTAGAAAAGGGTATTTCTATTGTTCCTTCTAACCAATTTTCATATTTTCTTTTAAAAACTTTCGCCTTGTAACTCACAGCCAGCCGTTTTCGTCTAAATTCAGATTTTATGTAGGAAATTTTAATGTATTAATATTCTTGTCTTTTGTTTCTTGTATTACGTCAAGTAATCGCGTTCTTGTTATTAATTTCATTTCAGATGAGCCCTCATTAAATAATTGACACATCTAAATAATAAAAGTAGAAAATATTTAAGTCATGTGGCAAATATTCCAAAGGATACTTACCAATTACATATCAGAAAAGTGAAATATAATGTGTACATTCAGTAAGAATAATCTCAGTACTGAAATTTAAACTTAACTATAATTAAACGCACACAATGTAATACACTAAATCAAAGAAAAAGACAGTACTCAAATGTACACTAAACTTAATACACTCAGAATAATTATAATACGTATACAATTGCGGAAAAAATTTTCCGAACGATATTGATTTTCATATACATACATATATTCCATGCAATTTCATTTATTTCATTTAATATATACATAGACGATAGAAAAATAGAAACTTCAATGATTTATAAGAATTCACCGAAAACATGTTTACAAAAAGTATGTTTATTCTTTTATATTTAAATTTTACATATTTGTTTAAAATATAGCCCGAAAAAAGTTTCCGAACGATTTATTAATACTTGGTTGCTCGTCCTTTATTGTCAATAACAGCTTCGCATCTCCTTGGAATACATGCAATTAGTCTTTGGAGATAATATTTTGATAAAAAATTCCAAATTCGGTTTACTTCTATAAATAAAATAATCCATTAAAAAAATTGCCCTTCAGCAATCGTTCGACCTCGCTCCATAGATTTTCTATAGGGTTGAGGTCAAGCGATTGTGGAAGCCAATCCAAAACATAAACTTTTTTATGCTGCAACCACACTTCAACTGTTTTGGCTGTATGTTTGTGGTCGTTGTCGGGTTGAAACAACCAATTACGTGGCATCTGTTCTGTAGCTTATGGCAACATTGTGTTTTGCAAAATACAATGATATTGTATTTGATCCATCCTACCATTAATATGGTATAGACTCTATGTATAGTACTTTAGTGTCACTCGAGATGCTAGTGTGTGTCTTCGTTTCCTGCTGTTTCTTACAAAAACTAAAATATAACAAATAAGAATGTAAGACACGCTCTGGATAACAAAACTTAGTACAAGACTTATCTGCAGCATAACATAAACATCCGAGTGCCAACAATGTAAACAGTTCTGTAGAAGAGTCTGTTAGAAGTGGAACGCTGTTAAACGGTTAATACTGAATTAACTATAAAACTTGAATCCAGAAAAATCCGGAACTAAACTTTTTTCGATTGTAATTACAAATTTCTGCCGAATATAATGAGACAGGCGCATCGTGACTCACTCAGCACTATAACAAAATCGTTGACGAAATCTTATAATCATAAAGAAAGTTACAGAATTATTGATTATTTTCAAATTTTAATAACTATAAAAATATAAATGATGAAAGAGTAAATGTGGAACCTGTGGGAAAGTGCAGTATGTACATACCTACCTGAAAAGCTTCTACAATGCAAAAGTTTACACACTTGACTTAAAACATTTAAAAATCACTAATAAGCAAATGAGGTTTCAGAGAATGATTAAGATAGAAATGCGTACCATAAAATCTCTCAACTTTGATACATTGATCCTCATATATTCAACTATCTCGGACAGAAATGGACTTTTTCAGCTTTTTCGGGCCAAATACCCCCTCACTGTGGGACGGGCAATTATACTGAAAAAAGTATGAAATTTTTCCAAATCTAGAACCGTTCCGAGTATGTCAATAAAAACTTAAACAAATTTTTAAAGGCGAACGACTTTAAATCTTTCGAGGATCATCCGTCATTCGTGCACCGGAGAAGAAGAACGCTGCCAAGCGGTACCGACAATATGGAATTTCACCGGAAACGAAACGTCCATCTAGGAGGCTTGGTAGAAGGACCACCTTCGACAAATGGTCAAATAGGATGTCCAACGTGGGACACTTTTGAGAGTTAAGCAGCAGTGCATATTCACTCGATCAAGAACCAAATAAGGGCAAGTTCGATCGCCAATCTCGGAAGGACATCGGAGACTGTAGGCCCGCCAATGATGCCGTGATTGTGCTCGGAAATCGATCGCTACAGCAGCCGTTTGTTATTCATCGTCAATTATTTGTATCTTAGCCTTTGCAATCGGACCTACGCGCCACGCCCCCATTTTCGCCCTAGTCGTATTTGCGAGCATTACATTGTTATAAACTTCACCAACAAACAATAGTTTGTAGCACATGTAGAGAATATAAATAGTATGTATGTGTATAATAATAAAATACGATACTAATAGGCTATTAATTACAATAGATTAACTACCGTGTAATGATTTATTTATTGTTTACAATCCAGCTTGATATTATGTATTATACATATTTGCTGTAATTCTGTCCTGGTCTTGAATTTAGCATCTTTAACAGTTCCATGAACATATTTCGTTGATTAATATTCCTAAGGTTCTGTCTATTGGTGTTTAGGTATATAAAAGCTGCCCTGCTACCGATGCAACTACCTGTTAACCACATATGTTGTACGAAACCTGTATTGGATTTACATAAGCCAACCTTCGGTGAAACGTTCCCGATTGCAGTACCACTTAATAAATTGTACACAAAAACGCTTCAAGTTAATGTTTGGTGCACAGGCAGCGAGTCTGAGGAGTGCTTGGTATGTACTTTTTCTTTCGTACGTTACACTTTATGTCATAAAAATAGTTCTGATCACAGTGAAAAAGAAGCAAGTCAATAATAAAGGGTAGTGATAATGTAAATTTCGAAGTTTGATAAATTTATTGTTATTCAAAAAGATTTCAAATATTATACTGTAAGCATATGGTTTTTATCGCACTTATTTATCGACTTATTTATTTATCATTTAATGCTGGCCATTTTTTTCAGGGTTCTGCCCAAGTTTCCCTTGCAGACTTTTGTCCAGAATCACCGAGCGTAAAATGGTACAACCTGCTGTCTTTCCGTTTCATGCAGCCACCTGACAGTCCTAGTACGAGTACTAGCAATAGCAATAGCAATATCAATAATATTTGTGCGAGTATAGCCAAGCAGGCTAAACATGATAAACAAGAATCTGACATATCAGTTTATCGCAGTGGACAGAATATGAAAGAGGAAAGCAGCGACGAGAGTACAATAATCAGCTCTCAAACCTCTACCTTGACAAGAAATCAAGGATGCGACGAACTGCAAACAGCTATTTCCTTGAAACTTGAAGAACTGGCTAACTGCTTGCGAAGTCCTGAAGAAGACGATCAAAATGTTGGTAGTGAAAGCGGCAGCGGTAGCGATGACAGTGACGAAGAGGGAATTATCGTGGAATTCATGTTGGAAGATAATATCTTAGAGGATGTATTGGAGCATGAGGTACGATATTAGTGATTGTCAACCTTCGATACTTTCGTTACATAATTAACTAATCGTTTCAATGATAGAACTGCTTATAACTAATAGGAGAATAAGCGCAGAATAAAATGTCAAACGAATCACGATGGAAGCTTAGACGGTGTTCAAATTTGTATATGCACTTACGTAGTACATACTTGTTACATAGTAAACTTGATAAAATGTGGTTTTAAAATTTCCAATTATTATTTATTTAAAAGAGAAATCATTTCGAAACTAAATGCAAAAATGTTCACATTAAAAGCGTTTCCCAGAAATTCCAGATGCCAATAATGTCGGTACAAAAGTACAAGCATACAATATGTTTATTTTCTGCGAAACACAAATAATATAATTCTACGTTGACTAAGAAATCCATTAGAAATTCAATTAAATTCTATCGACTTAATCAAAAGATAATTATATTTGTATAACTATAATTGTGCTATAATGTATTTATGTGAATGTTAATAACAGGAAGATGAGGAATTGACCGAGGAAACGAAGCAAACAGAGGACAAAGAGACGAACACCGAATGCATTTTTATACCAGAACAAGGGAAACAAAGGAAACTTTCGGCAGCTGGTGTTACTCTTAACAGTATGTACGACGACAAAAATTCTATTGTCATTAAAAGAAGTCAAACTTTCTCTCCGAGTGCCGCAGTGAGCAAGAATCACTACATTTGTCGAGTAAGTACTGGCAGTATGCATTTAAATAACACAGTATTATAATTATAATATTTATTGCTTATACCATTAGTTACTAGAACCAAAAATCACGCCATTGACATTATTCATGTACGTATCTTGTAGTTTGATCATTGAATCTCAAAAAATTAAATGATGTAATTTGAACAAACATGTTCAATCCATTATACATTCGATTAAGGCGAGAGTCTAATGTAAACTGTTAAGAATGAACGAACTTTCGCAAATTTATTTCAAACAATTAGTTTGTACGACTCGAAATGCTAATAATTATTTAATGTACAACTATTAGTAATATAATTATTTATAGATTTAGATGAAATTTTACTATCTTGTGTGTGTGCCACGTTTCGAGATCCACATTCAAGGCCAACATTATTTTTTAAACTATTATGTAGTTAAGAGGATTACTTGACTATATGTATCTTTTTTATCGTTGAAATGCTTGTTTCCACAGCTAAATCGAAGTGACAGCGATAGCAGCATGCCGCTTTACAGAAGGGGCGGACCTTTCCAACGAAATTCAGTCGAAAGAAGATCTTTACGGTGGCGACGTCCTTCGTCTGCGCTCAGTTGCAAAACGGTCTCAAAAAAGTGTACCAACTTACCGCCCACTGCTAGAACATCGTTGGACCTTGAATTAGACCTCCAAGCACAGCACGCTAGACTGAGCAACCTACAAGACGAAATCACACGGTTACGAGAACTAAAGCAGAGGTTGGAACAGGCGCGAGAAAAAGGGGACACCGATTTTGCGACTTGGTTGTTAGAGGATCATAAATTCCAAAGCCTCATGGTGCAGGTGGAAAGCGGGAAAAATGGAAAGAGTGCCGAGGACAAAAGGGTGGAGAAAATGTTAAAAAGAACCTCAAAGGAGATCTATAAATTAAGAAAAACAAAGGCTGGCAAAGGAAAACCAGATATTATTTCTTTCAAGTATGTTTATTAATATTATTGATTGAAATTTATGTTAAAATAAAATAGTTAATTATAGTGCATGCTGTCATTGACAGCAGAATTTCTGTGATAACTGATAATCCATTGACATAAACGTAGATACATACATATGTAGAAATAATCGAGAAAGTTATAAACAATTTGTATGCACCTAATATGGTTACCTCTGGCATATTGATCATTTTCATATAATTGGTTTAATAATAATTAACAAAGTAAAATAAGAAAACTGATTATCAATATTTGCTTGTTTCAGGGAGAAAATGGCATTCTTTACGCGCGTTAGTCTTAATGTTCCCGTGCTTCCTCCAGAAGATTCCACGTGCGAAAATGCGATGTCGCCGTCTTTGTCGATTGGCCAACACAAGCGATACGCTTCAGAACCAGTTACCAGTGAATCTATGGTTACTAAAGTTGATGCTCAATGTATTTCGAATTTGGTTGCACGGCCCTATACTGTTCCTAGCGGGAATGTATCTGCCGTAAGAGCCGATAACGCCGCGACGAATAATGCGAGTAACGCGTTGAACTTGGCTGAAGATAGTTCAGCAAACAGTACAAATAAAACCATAAATGCGAAAGGTCGACCGGCTGCCGGAAAGCTACAATTCACGAAAACTGGTCAGGGCGAGAGCCCAAACTCGCCCGAACAAAACGACAGTGAAGAACCAAGAAGGTACGAGTACGTCGTCGACAGGGTTCTCGGCGTGGAAGTATAATTGTTCACAATCTAGGCCATTTTTTTAAATTCTTCTGAATGGGGGGAACCGTATATCTTTAAATTATTCAATGACTAACATACCCATCTTACCAGTATCGTAGCTTTAATTGAAAAGCAAACGGTTAGCAGGAAGTACACCTAGGACTGCCATTTTCTTGTTTTTCTCCTCCCAAAATATTAGTTGCCATGCACAACGATCGAAGTTAATGGGAGGAGAAAAAGATATGAAATATTATACAATAGACGGAAAACACTCGTGCAACTAGTACAGTGAAGGTTATTATAATGTTATATTATATTATACTACAGTACATTATATTATATCATATAAATATTATATTATATTAAATTATATTATACTATATTATATTATTTTACATTATATTATATAAATATTATATTAAATTAAATTATATTATATTATACTATATTATATTATTTTACATTATGTTATATTATATTATACTATATTATATTATATTATATTATATTATATTATATTATATTATATTATATTATACTATACTATACTATATTATATTATATTATATTATATTATATTATATTATACTATACTATACTATACTATACTATACTATACTATACTATACTATATTATATTATATTATATTATATTATATTATATTATATTATATTATATTATATTATAGAAACTGATGCCGACGTTTTTATTGTTATTGGTTATCAATATGATCACACGGTGCCGTAAACGAAAAATCTAGGCATATTTGAGAGAATAGTGAAAATGCGCACTGTATATACGAAAACGTAAATTATTTAAATGCGATTCATGTAAAAATGATTTAATCAATTAACCAAGTCCATCAGGTTCCTCTCGTATCCGAGATAATAATGTGTGTCGCTTCGCCGGTTTCTTCTACGTCTCAAAACACACTATATTCTACCGAGCAGCTGGACTGCGAATTTTAAGTAAAAGTATAACGGAATGGAAGAAAAAGGTAATAGAAACAGGGAAACTCGATAGCCCTGATGACAGGCTGAATTATATCTTGATTCTCTAACTACTATATACATACATTCGCCCTTTTTTCAGCACCGCAATCCGTTTATCTGTTCAATAAATTAGTAACCTTATTTGAATGGACATGGAGAAGAGAAGATAAATTGAAGACATAAAGATCAATAGTTGGATTGCGGATTTTATGCATTTTTAACAAATTCAATTATACAACTTAGGCAATGGAGGAAGTAGCTATGAGTTTACATAAATATTAACAGTTTCTAACAATGATAAGTTACTTCTGTTAAATACAAAAGGACAACTAATATAGTCATATACGTATATATAATCTATATGCTGCTTGATTTTCGAGACGATATTTTCAATATAAATGTTGCATCTTCTTGGTTATTTTAAGCACCAGACCTAACCCAGATTGTATTATACTCTAATATCAGTCCTCTAATTGTAGAGGGTGAAAATGAAGAATTATATGTGTGTATTTATTTGAAATTGCGATTGATAGTTCATGTTTGTTAAAACTATAACACTTTTGTAACATATGAATGTTTGAAACATTGTCAATAGTTTCAGTAACAACAACGTTTGCCGTCAGTTGAACAAAAACAAATCTCGAAGGAAATTTATATGACAATTTATAATTAATGTATATATGTACTTACAGTTCTTGCCAAATGGCTACCCTGGGAATTAGTAAATATTAGAAAATTTTAGAATTTTCTGACCAAAAATAAGAAGGAAGTTAAAAAAATCATTGTATCGATAATGTCATAGGATGAACGATTTCAACCTTTTACCTTTAAAATTTTATTCGGTTTGCGTATCGAGGAACCTGGTAGAGATTCGTTTATTAGAGGAGTATTAAGATCTTCGAGATAGAATGTACTATTTACAGTTGGAAAGAAGTCATCTGGGACGAATGTGGGCCTGATAGATTTTTAGGCAAATATAATTTTGCTATCGAACATTATCGAAGCGACAATGTCAATGAATTAGATTATGATCAGGCAGGGTCTCCACTTATTCCTGTGCCAATCCATGTAACTTCTTTCTAGCAGCAGACAGTATATATTCTTGTACATATGCGCTGATACGTAATATTAAATAAACATGTAAGTGCATAAATATATAGATATATTTATACATTTATATTTAGATATGAACTATATAATTATGTCTAAGTAGGTGTGCGTGTGCGTGTGCGCGCGCGCACGCGCGCGTCTGTGTGTGTGTGTACGTTTTTGTATGCACACACATAAAAGGGTGTGTAGACAGAGGTCTCTGAAAATAATAATAATGCCTTTATGAGAAAAAGCGGGTACATTCGTGCAACGCTTTCATACTTCCGATAGAACAAAGATGCGAATCGATATGTATAATAGAGTCACGCTGTTCAAATGCAGTACCTATTATACTCATCTATTTAATTAATATGTTACAATAATGAATTATTTTAGTACCAGTACAGCTGGGTCTTACTGTGTTAAATCAAATGCAATGCCGTGAATGTTGACAGCGGTGTTGATAATATTGACAATAAAACAATGATGATACTGCTGGTAATAATAATGGAAACAATGACGCCAGCAACGATAACCGATAATGGCGACAATGAACAGAATAAAAAATTAAATATAAACCATGGTACTGATATCACTAAGATTAATAATTAACAGTAATAGTAAGTTTGCAACGACATACACATACATGAACACGTACATCCTCCGAGAATAAGAAACAATCGCAGCATGACCTGCAACTAATAATAATGATTAAACGGTAATGATTCATATGATAATGATTAAAAGAAAAATACAGTATATTCTTGCCATATTATTTTGTATAACGAGTTTCTCTATCCAGTTACTAGCAACTATGTATGTATCCTTTGAATTCCCTGAACCATTTTACACGATTGTTCATTAGTGGCAATGTAAACTATTGGTAATTTACCCAATGGAAATAAGTAGAGGCGGTGACGATCAAATAAATGCAGTATACAAGAATACACAGCTATATGAAAAAATTTGAACAGTGAAACCATCCTAATTGATATCGACATGTGTTTTTCAATAAATCTATGCAAAGGTAAAATCTATAAATTCTTCTTCTGCTTCTGTTGCATTGGCAGCAAGGTCATCGGCATTTCTTGAGGCTATATCAGAAAATCTGTGAATATAAAAAACAATCGGGGGCGGCTGTGTCGGGGTGCACTGCCGTTGGTTAACGTGAAACGTTATTATAACTTAATTAAATCGATCGATATCTACAAACTCTATACACAAACACACGAATACCCGCGCTTTCGTGTACCGAAAGTTTGAATTGCAATTGACTTCATCGATTTTATTTCGCGGCGGTCTGAATTACACGTTGTCGTTTCGGTCTGAACGTTGCATTTTCTGTACTGTTACCCGATTTTAAAGACGTTTCACGTCAAAAATTGAACCACAATGATTAAGAAAAGTTCACCTGTTGCCGTGCAACATTCCCTGGAAATATTTCGATACGATCAATAAATAATGACATATTGCGGATGAAGATTGACACTGTATCTGTAAAGAGTAAGGAATAACTTGACGAATATGTAGTGGCTGAAACATGTAAAATGTGGTTACGGATATACGGATATACGGAGATACGGGTGAAAGGCGTAAGTACGCGCCACGCGCATGTTCGAAACAGTGAGTTGGCGTTGTCGCGACGATTCACGAGCATGATCACGAGCGGGAACACGAGCACGAGCACGAGCACGAGCATTTGGATTAGCCAGCCCCGGGTAGCCTAGCAGGATCGTTGACAGCGTTTCCCTCTCCTTAGTTAGAGTGGAGCGCTGCGCGGCGGCCGCAATGCTGCTTTGCGGTGTTTTATGTTCCGTGTTTTCGGTTCCATTTGGTGCGCTCGTACAAATCGTAATCTTTCTACTGCAGAATTCAAATGTTTCGAGGGTGCAAGCCTCCCTCCCACCGGGAGCTGGTCAGTTTCCATTTCATTCTTTCTACAACAATAATCACATATATAACAAATCAAAGTAGATCATGTATCATCGAACGGACGAATCACAAGTTTAGTCTCTAAATGTGAAAATATCTGTGACGATATACAACATATTTTTCTTATTGTTTAACGTCACAATATTTACAACGATCTCTACTTTCCCTTTCTCTTCGTCTCCCCCCCCCCCCTCTCTGTCTAGACATCTACTGTCATGTTTCGGAATGTCAATTTAACTCGAGGAGTACATCACGTGCTATACGATTGATTCTTTGGCGATGCTCGAATTTTGTTTTTTTAATACACCAAGGAACTAGGAAGCCTTTTCTTATCATTTCTGTATCGTCGATAAGCTTTCAACGGTTCGCGTCTATATCAGAGCTTCTCTACCGTATTATATTTGTGAAACAATCAAATTAGTAGGAACTCTGAAATTCTAATGCAAAATGAAATCGATCAATTGAGTCGTAAGATCAGACATAACCCAGACCTTCAAGTATTATTGTCTGTACGTATATATATTTGCAAACCGATTTTGCTTTGTACCATTCTCTGAGAAACACGGAATTGAAAATTTAGTACAGATCGAGGAAATTTAAAATCTCTGTCGTTCGGAAAACTAGACGATGTAGCAGCACACTTATTACACTCTAGGAAAGAGCTTAAATAATTCAACGATTAGCTGCAGGTGTTCGTCAACGAATCGATATTGCTCCTATCGGCGGCACGCTTTCTAACGTGCACATATACACCTCTACACCTGTCGCGCTGTACGTAAGTACGCAACTATACTACACGTATTCTCTAATTTCCACACGATGTAACACCGGTTCAAATAACGTTATCGTCAAACAATTCAATTTAATACTTTCACAACATTAGCGGCAGTTTTCTACATTCGATTAGAAAAGTGATAAACATTCGACAGTTTACATTTTTCGTTAATCTGTTTAAAACTATACCTGCATACTTTTACTATACAAATATATGTGTATTGTACACATAAGTACGTGAAATTAATATTGACTTTGTTTTGAAATTGATCATGGTAAATATAAGTTGACGTGACTCGACAATGGTACTACATAGTACATACCATTATCTAATAAATTGACACCTTATGCTTTATTTATGACTATGTAATCACAGTTTCGTGTCAGAGACAAATCTCTAATGTAACGAAACCAAGCATTAATCAGAACCAATTTACTTTATTTTCTCCATAGGAACTCGGCTTCATATTGATTTAACACTGCTATCGCGAGCTAAGCTTAGCAAAGATTCATGTCACGAGATAGTCAAGTTCACAAAAAGCTTGTCAAATATTGTTTTACGTTTCTATTTTTAAACTAAGCATAATTAATGAATCAAGCATATTAGGGTTATCGAAGTAGATTTATCGATAGAACAACACTAACAAATTTCTCGTCATTTTATTTGAATACTTGTATATACTATCATCATCGTTGTACAGTTTCCAAAAAAAGGTGAAATGTTCGAAATTGCATATATTGTGCCACGAAAATTTTGCACGCAACGTAATTGAAGCCTGCAGTTATTGTAATGGTCATGATCGATAACAAGAACAACAGCAATAACGCACCCAAGATAGACATATACGATTTTAAATAACTTCTACTTGAAATCAAAAATATAATACTACGACTTTCGAATGGACATTGGAGAGACTAATTATAAAATTGTAGATGACAGAGTATACGAACCATGCACATGCACGTCTGTACAATACATCCGGAACGGAACTGTAAACCGACCGTGAAATCAGGTTGCCATAACAAAACAAAGTCGCAGGAGTACTACAGATAAACACAAAATACAATAGTGCATCGATCGAAAAATGAAATTCTTAATAAACCTACTGTTTTTATTACGTCCACTATTTTGGTGCATTTTCCAAAAATTATACTTTCTCCTCGTATGTGAAAAATTTTACACATAATCAACTACCCTTGAATTATTTACACGTAATGGACCGGAATAGTTTCTCATTAAATAGAAAACGTCTACCGAATGGGTAGTAAACCGTTTCTTTTTTAGCGAAGTTTTAATCTTCCAATCTATTTATTAATCTTTTAACCTAACTGTACTATGTATAATATATACCGGTGGTCCGCAAGTTTTGCTCTTTTCGGCCGTTTTTCGACGGCTACGCCCCTTTTTCCGGTCGCGCGTCTCGCTCCCCGTGACGGCCCTAGTTCTTGAGCCACCGCAGGCCCGTACCGTATGAACTGCGCGTGGCGATTAGGGCGCATTAGGGCAACACCCGTATCAATAGGGTTGCACATTACCAAGGCTGTACTATTGTTAATGGGTTATTTTTTGTCAGTGGTATCCCTTGTAGGCTTATTCCACTATGTCACGTGATAATTTAGGATAATAAATATAGAAAATTAATTTGAAAAATATAATAGTAATAATAATATGTAGACACTTAATTTGTAGACACGATTTTTCGCTGCGCGGACGGAAACAAACCCAAAAAAAAGTGGATAAACTTCCGAAAAGCCCATATCTCCGATTTTTTTTATACTCTGGATTCTTACGTATTTTGACGTGCTGATTACGAATATGATAGTAAAAATTGGTGCAAATGTTATTTTCATAGCGGAAACCATGAAAAAACCATAAAAATCATAGTTTTTTCCATTCATTTCCGTAAATAATGGTAATTTTGAAAAATACTTCAAATAAAAGTTGTAGCTCTCATCGAAATACACATTTTATGTCGTATTAATTTTTGTCATAAAAACAATAGTTTTTGAGAAAAACGATCTCAATCTGGTCATACATATATGTATGTATACATAATACATATACATGGAGTGAGCTTTCAAATTTTGAAAAAATACTCCTGGATTTTCGTATGCGTGGTCAGGCCGGCCCTCTCCGCCCCCTCCCACAAGCTTTTTTTTTTTTTTGTTAAGTCGTTGGGGAAATGCATTTATGTACTGACCCCCCCGGCATTGTGCCGGGGAGAGTGTCGGACTCGCCCGGTCTGAGGGACCGAGAATACCGACTAAAACCCCACCGCCAGATGAGCCCGGGTTTTATCCCAAGTTTACCTTTCCCTCCACCGTTATGAGGGGATTCCAGATGGACGGAGGCCCCGCTGTTTGCATTCCACTCCCTCCGTCCCAACTCCTCATCTCTTCCCACACCTGTTCTTGGCTTCTGCCCCCTCCGACAACCTAACCCAAACCTAACTCTGACCGCCGATTAAGTTATAAGAAAAAGTTACTCAGGGTCATGTCCCTTATAACATATGTAAAGGACATTGAAATCGAGAGTGGCTCCGTATAAGTGAATAATTACCTATAATTTTTCAGAAAGTATTATCTTTATGACAAAAGTCAATACAACATAAAATGTGTATTTTGATGAGACCTACAACCTTTATCTGAAGAATTTTTCAAAATTCCCATTATTGACTGAAATAAATGGAAAAAACTATGATTTTTTCACGGTTTCTCCTATGAAAATGACATTTGCGCCAATTTTCACTATCATATTCGTAATCAGCACGTCAAAATACGTAAGAATCCAGAGTATAAAAAGCATCGGAGTTATGACCCAGATAGCACAAAGCCGGCTGAAATGCGTCTTTCAGCCGCCTGCCGCAAACTGTAAGTACGTCTTAAAGACGTACGTAAAGACTTTTTCTCGTCTTTCACTCGCCTTTAATTGGTCTTTGACACGTCTTTTTTACAAATGTTACGTCTTACATACCGCTTTTATACGACTTCTGCGCGACTTGCAGACGCCTTTTTGTTTGTTAAAAAAGTCGTCTGAAAGATGTAGCTTTAAGACCTCTTTTTGCCATCTTTTATACGTCTTTTAGGGTCTTTGATGCGTCTTTTATGCATCTTTTATACGTCTTTCAGACAGCTTTTCAGCATCTTTCGGGGATCTTGCAGGCGTCTTTTTAGGGGCCTTTTATGCGTCTGTTATGTATCTTTTACACGTCTTTTTAGACGTCTTTCAAGCATTTTTTAAGCGTCTTTCGGGGCATTTTTTAGGCGTCTTTTATGCATCTTTTACACGTCTTTTTAGAGGTCTTTCAGGCATCTTTTAGAGAATTGATTATTACATAGTTAGGAATTAAAATAAAAAGTACGCTGAGAAACTACCGCGCTGACCCAACCGACCCAACAACGTTAATATTTTCTGTGATGTTATGCGCTGACACAGTAGAATACTAATCAAGTTTTTTTTTTATTTAGAGGGCTTTTTAAAACCTGTTAGTTTATTTCGGCTTGGACCTACAGTTTATTAAGGTGGGTTCCGAGAACCACCCGAGCGACTACAGTTTTGTATCACTTGAGAAAAATCTCCGAGGTGACGGGGGGATTCGAGAACCCGGGACCACGAGATCGTAGCCGCGGGCCTCATCCACTTGAGCCACTGCGACTAATCAAGTTAACTTCATTTTCTAATTATTTCTGTGAAATGTTCAAGGTTTATCAGTGTCTAATAGGCTTACAGAATAAATAAAATATAACAATTTGAAGATCAACTTAGCTTTTCACGGGAAAAACGTCAAAAAAATCGGTTTTTATTTTTTTAACAACGGCGCACCTCTGTTAAAAATCTGAAAAAATTCATGAACGACACTTATAATAATATATCGGTACTGTAAAAATATAGAGGTGGTCAATTTAAAACTTCCGTGTGAAATCTGCATTTTTTCGATTTTTTGGAGGTTTTTGCTAAAGATCTGTTCGTGCTGAAAGTTCAGTTTGGAGTAGATCGAAGTTTTATTATGGCTCGAATATTCGAGCCGTTCGACTCATTTCTAACGTAAAAATGACGTCTCCAAAGAGGCGACTTTTACACGTCCATAAAGGCGTCTTTTCTCAGACGTCGTTTTGACGGTTGAAGAAAGGTGCCTATTACGCATCTCATTTCTGACTCAAAAACGATGTCTCCAAAGAGGCGACTTTTACATGTCCTTAAAAGCATCTTTTTTCAGACATCGTTTTGAATTATGGGTTGACGATTGATCTAAATCACAGTTTCTTATAGGGGAGGTGGTTGGGTTGTGAGACGGGTTTTGTTTTTGGGCTGTAACTTTTTGCTTGATGAAAGGTGAAGAAAATACGCAACCTTTATACGAAAAATGTTTAGTGATTTGATCAACAAGTAAAATTTTATGGCCAATTTTCCGAGGACATGTTTTTTGGATTCCTGAAAAAAGTGGTTGTGTTGTGAGACACTCGAAAAAATCAAATAAAAGTGGTAAAATATAAATAAAACTCATGTAACTTTAAGCAAAAATGAATTTTTATTTATTTTAAAGACATTAAGTGGCCAAAGAAGTTAAAAAAGAATGGCAAAAAATTGAAAAAAAAGCAAAGAATGGCGAAGACAAGTAAAAAAAAAATATAATGAATGGAAGGATTCAATAATCATCTTCCTCTTCGTCATCCAAGTCGCTGTCACAATGTTTGCCTTTCTTCTCCAGCAAATGATCTTTAACGGCACTAAACACGGCATTAAAATTAATTTCTTTGTTTGCGGGCGATTTTCTTGGAGTTGGCATGACTATAAATTCAAAAAATAAACCAAAACGAACATTAAATGACAAATAAACACTTAATTCTAACACAAACAACAATATTTGACAGTTCTAGTTCGTTTCTAGTACAAAAATCTCGTGTCTCACAACCCAACCACTATGGTGTCTCATAACCTAACCATGATGCCATTCCGAATGTTACAGAAAAAAACTGTGTTTGTCGTATATGCGGAAAACTAAATATTTTTTCATAAAATGTAAGGAAAACACTAAATGAAAATGCATCACACTCACCTTTTTCAATTGATTCACTCAACAAAATAATGTTTTTACAAAATGAATAAAAGTTTTGGAAATTGATTTTTACACACGATGTCCGTATCTAATATAAGCAACACGTCTATACACCTCGGTGCTAGCACAAAAACTAGCAGACGTCAAAACAAAAATTTGACAGCTGACAGATTGGAATTATCGCGATTCCGTGATGGATAAAAACGACTGTCTCACAACCCAACCACCTCCCCTAATTGTTTTAAGTTTTAATTATTTTCAAGTGTCCACACTTCCATGAGCGTTAATGCACACGAATTATTCCATATGAAATGGGACTACTGTTTCGAATTTTGTTCAAATTTGGATATGTTACAGTCTTTAGTCATACATGAACGTATCTCAAAGGATTCTTTGAAATCATGAAAATTGTTGGTTTTACAGATGTGTAATATGAGGTGACAAACGTTTTTTAGTAAATTATAACGGCCGAACTAACAAACCGATTAAAATGAGTTTTGGGTGATTATATTGAAAACATAAGAGTATTTAATAAAAATTATTTCAGTTGAAAAAATATTTGTTTTCACCATTTATTTTGCAATTGTTTTAAATAGGTGCATTGTTATCGTAGCACCAGAAAATTGAAAAATTAAAAATAATGATAATATGGCCCCAAGTGTCCTCTTTACAGACCCGTTTTTAAAAATACGGGTATTTCAAAATTGGCGACATGAAAATTATTTGAAGTGAACGCTGCGCTGAAATATATCGCGCGGCCGACCTTTCGGCCGACGTTGGTCGAAACTCAAAGGGTCTCACAGACGGGCCTACCCGCACATTTTAAATGTCGGACCGACGCGTCCGACGTCGGACGAAACGGGTCCACTGTGATCGTACCCTTAGATCTCTGCAATCAATGGATTTTACGTGTGTGATATAAACTTTTTCGTTATAATTCTGCGAATTTATTTTATGGTATACACACACACACACACGTCCCAAAAACGTTATGCACGAAGACAAAGGAACGATGAGCATATAAAAGAAGCGCATCGCGAGTGGCTGGGAGATACGAAAAGTCGCAGTCGAGCCAGTAAAGTCAATTGTTAGATAGTAGATAGGCGTAATAAAGTAGTCGTTAGTCGATGTTACCGTGTCTCAACGTGTAATTAAGTACCAGTAAACACTGTGCATACAACTATCCAAGTTTATTCCTACAATATTATTTCGATATTTCTATAGAAATGATAGCCCTAACATTTTAATTAGCCCTGGGTACTGCAATACAGGGTGATTCACTGGGTAGTGGACCATTTTTTTGTTTCCTTTTGACGACGTGGTAATTCTGTTTAAGGAATCCCTGCCCCCCCCCCCCCCCCTGTGAGGAGGAAAGGCGAGAATATGCGGGGCTTCCCCGGGCTCTCAGTCGCCCCGAGAGGTGACCCCCAACTACCTACTCTAGTAAGACTCCGTGCAGGCCACCCACACAGTGTCCCCTACCCAACAGTGACACCGACGACCCCCGACAACTTCCTCCCTCAGCCGGGGCGGGGACCTTCGGGTCCCCAACACCCGAGCGAGGGAGGCAGGCGCCGTTTACGCGAAAAGGGGGTAGACGGAGGCGTGTTCCAGTACGCCCCGGCCCACAGTGGTTTGAAACGCGAAAAACGCGGACAAAAATCATGTTTGAAGCTAGTACTAAGTTTAAATTAATAAAAATGGTGTCCTTTTATAGATTTTGAGGTGCTGAATTCAAATTCACAATCAGATTTTACTTAATTCCAAAACCATAAAAGTTATACAAGGTTTTCTAGAAACGGTTTTCTCGAATTTGGACGAACATAATATTAATTATTTTATTATTAATCCTACTACAGTATTAAGTTGTTATATACTAAACTCTATATAATTTAGTTGTTTTAATCGTCTTCGGACCATATCCCGTAGTCATCTTCTTCATTGTTGTCACCTTCATCGCTGTGTAAATCATCTTCTCCTTTTAGTAGTTGTAGCACTTCTTCTGGCAATTGAAACACTGATTTCCATGGAATTTGTTGGTGTGAAATCACTGGATCGGATGTTGTCAACAGTCTGTAGAATAAATCACGGTTGGTGTGGTGTCTGGAACGTTTCTGCGTATGGTCTCTTCTGAACTGTTTTATATATTTATTTCCAGCTTCCATTGATTCTTCGGAAAGTTGCCCTATAGGAAGTATCATAGTTTTCACTATTTCTGCCCCGTGAATCAGCACTTTATGGACAGAAGGTGGCATGTAGTATCAATTATAGTTTTCTACGTATAACTTTGCTGTATCTTGACAATATTCACTGAAAGCACTATCATTCATTTCACGACCACTATTTACAGCAGTTAATATGTTGTGGAAGCGATAGATTAATTGTTCATTCACGCCAGTTATTTCTGAAAATAATTTTGCGTTTCCAAACGCGCGCCTAACAGTATTGCCGTCATTTACCTGTTGAGATTGTACATTCGGCTACTTTTAGTAGCGCGGCGCAACCGCGCATTGACGCGCGTCATCGTCGTTGGTAGGTTGCTTTGCAGGCTTTTGCAGCTAAAACCTTTTTAGTTTTATTGTAGATATATCTACCAATAACGTGTACAAATTTTAATACGGACGGTCATGACGTGTGGGTTATAACTCTATTTGAGTGGGAAAAAAGCTTGAAAATTATTCATTGCTTCATCAATGTTTGTAGGTGCTATATACAACAAAAACAAACAAAATCCATACTTAATATTTTCGTCTTGAAACACGCTTTCAGTTGAGTACATATAAAAAATCCTCACTCATACGTGTATTAAGTTATAACGTCCTAAATGAAACGATATTCTAAAAAATTCAGGAGATGCTAAATTTATGAATTTTTATTGAACTTAAGTATTTAATTGTGGAATACAGAAATGTAATTTTGGAAAATGAAATGCGAAAAATGATGCTTCATTTATCTACCAACATGTTAGCGAATCGATTTTTCGTTTCTCGTTTAGTCAGAAAAATGATTTTTGTCCGCGTTTTTCGCGTTTCAACCCACTGTGCGGCCGGGCCTCCATAGGCGTCACAGAAACCTCACAGAGTGCAGACGGCCTCTGGGAGGACGTCCTGGCGGAGATGGGGTCATCTTCGCAGTCCCTCTCCGTCGCCACATTCTACGAGATAATTTCCTCGCAAAAGGTGGCCACCGATCTCCATGGCTTCTTTTCGCCGATCATGTGGCCTACCACGACCGGCAGCGCAAGATCCAAACCAATCACACCCCTAAGGAGACGACGCGGCGCGGCCCGGACAACGCTGATACTCCCCGTAGTATCCATGCTTCAACAGCACCTGCGTCAGTCGAAAGGACAACCGCCCCAATCTCCTGCACCATTATCCCAGAATGGGAAGGAGGACCCGGACAATTGGATGACCCGAATCGGGCTGCTTCACCACACTGAACTCGTTCCCTCTTCGGGTCAAACTTCCCGCTCCGGATGGGGCAGACTATCCCATACAGCAGACAGTTCCAACCTATTCCCCTCCGACAACTGCAAGGTCCCCCACCATCGAACCTCTTCCAACTACTACGTACAGCCGTAGAGTCAGTCAGTGGCGCGGTTCTCGTGGTAGGAGCTCCCTACTACTATACATCGTGACGATGAAGCCTAAGAGTGGGAGAAGAATCTGAGCGGGGAAGATGCCTCGAAAAGCCCCGGGGCTTCTCGTTGAAACTGCCTGCCATACAGGACTGTCCGCTCCTCTGCCTTCAAGGTGAGCGGGGACATGCCCGCGAGGAGGCACACCGTTTCTGCAGAGATGGTCCGATGCCCCTGTATGATCCACGGAGCCAGCCGCTACCTGCTGGGACCTGTGGAGGTTCCACCTCCACAATGAATGGACCACCCTCGCATAGAGACGACGTATTGTAACTCGGGCCACCCGACATGGAGCACTAAGTGCTTCTCGAAGCACCAGCGGCTGTTGAGTATGTATTAGGCAGAGATACTTCCTTTCGGCCTTTACTTTTTTTTTTAACGTGGTAATAATCACTCATTGGGGATTCCCCACCCTCCCTGGGGGGAGAGACGCGAATATGCGGAGGGTGACCAATAGGCCGGGAATACCATAAAAAACCCATACTCTTACAAAGGACCTCGTGCTGTTCACCCGCCCGGTGCCCACTCTCGCGGGGCCGCTCGGTTGGACACCACGATCCCCATCCCCCTCGGCGGTCCCCGGTGACGTCCCACGTTCGGAGGTGGGGAATCGAAGTCCCCCCCGCCGAAGTGTGACCCCAGGATAATGGGCGGCAGCCGATGGCCCCGGACGGGACGGATCCGAACAATGGATCGGTTCCGCTGGCACAGCTGGGCCGCCACGGGGGTGGGGCCCAATACAGGCACCTACCCCCAGCAGTGGAGGTCTGAGCTTAGCTTCTCCCACCGCCACCGTGTCTCGAGAGTCCGCACCCAGAACCTCTCTACCGTCTCCTTCTGTGAGACAACCTCCTCACAGAAGGAGGATCTCGGCCTTTACTAATCCAGGCCTAAATAAGAGCAGTTTTTTACGTGGAGGTAATCACTCATTACGGATACCCTGTCCCTCTCGGGGAAGAGAGACAGTAGTATACCCACTAACTCATGCACGCCCAGCCCTAGGCTAATTTAGGGTGTCCAGGATTCACCGTGCGACCTCAACTAGGTCGCCCCTGAGACCTAACCCAGACCTTAACAAATATTGTACTTAACCTAAGTATAATCGTTGAACGAAATAATGTAATAAATAAATACAAAATCATATTTAAAATGCCAGTACCGCGGTTGTTGTTTCAATTTAACTCAACACTCAACAAAAAAATTCAAATTACAGCGTGTTTAGACTCATTTTTATTAGAAAAATCTCATAAACATGTTAGTAAAAGTTGATAAAAAAGAATGAAAAATAAAAAAGTTTTGTACTTGCGTTGCCATTGCAACCGATACGTAAGTCTTTGATTTATGCCGACCGGTAGGACTCTGCGCTTCACTTTCTTTCTTATTAAATAAGTAAATATAATCGCAATTCTATCGTGCTTGGTCTCGTTTTAATCAGAAAAATTTCACCAATGCGTTGGTAAGGGTTTCGTAACGAAATAACTAAAAGTAATAAAGTTTCATCATTGCGTTAGTATTGCCTCAATGATTTTCGGTCTCGGATCGGGTTACATTGTAGCGCGACAGATCGCCCACCTCCTAGTAGTGGGGATAAAAAAGTAACACTATTCGTAGAGACCAAAGTCACACAAATCGAGACAAGACTGTACCTCGTCACACTTGCTTCCACTTGAGTATTTCTATACTTTATGGCAAGATTGGAATTATGTGCTCGCGACGACCGATTTTCAAAGGCAACGCCCCTCGCTCCCCGTGGCGGTCATAGTGCTCGGAGTTCGTCAGGCGCGTGCCATAGGCGCTATTCGTGGCGTATCAGGGCGACAGCCGTATCAATAAGTTTCCACATTACCGTCGAGGTACTATTCTCAATGCGTTCTATTTTATCAGTGGTATCTTCTCGATATAATAACCGATTTGCGACTATTCACACGACGTTCCCACTCAACGGATAAGAGAGGAAAGAAGTTGAACCTGCGTGAATGAAGATGATCATTTACTAAAATGCGTTACAATTTAACATTACAATGTAAGCGTCGGCGATCCGAACAGCTACGTCTAAACTTCCCGTAGATCTTACCAATTTGCCAAGCACGTATAAACGTGCGCGAAAATCAGTTATCCCAGATGTTAATAAAATTTGGACAATACAAGTAAAAACTATTTTCAAAATATATCCGAATTTATTTTTCGAATTTATTTACTACAGCTGTTGTCCGAAATTATCGTGCAATATAGTGGAATAGGCCTACAGGGGACACTGACAAAATAAACGCATTAACAATAGTACTTCATGATGGGTGATGTGGAAATCTATTGATACGGGTGTCGCCCTAATGCGCCACGAATAGCTTCTATGGCACGCGCCTGAGGAGCTCCGAGCACTAGGACCGCCCCGGGGATCGAGACGCGCGGCCGGGTCAAGGGGGCGTAGCCTTCGAAAACTAGCCGTCACGAGCACATAATTCCGAGAACTGCTTTGTGGTACTAAACGCACACCATCTCTCACCTACAATCTATCACTCACTCATACACATTACTCAGCGCCGCCTACCCCTGTGATGTCTTAATGATTGTAAACAATCACAATAAACGCATTAAATATAGATTATAATACAAAATCAGTAACTAAAAAACGTAGCATTCTCTACAATTTTTACCAACATTTCTTAATATCAGCACATTTTAGACATTCAGCTATAAAACTGTTACGGTATGAGAAGAGATTCCGTTTGACTTTCTCATGGGAATCTCTTCAAGAGCGTCTCTGGCAGGAAACGTCCTAGATAACCTTCCCTGTTAATTTCTATCCTCTTAACGAAGACCAAGCTCTGGCAGGATAGGTCCTAGATAACCTATCCTATTAAATTCTACCCTTTTAACGCAGATCGAGCTCTGGCCCGATTTAATGGAAAGTCATAAAAAACGAGAGTGAAACCCAATGTAATCGCAGATTAGAAAATGACCATCCCATTCATTTCAGGGGTATCTAAATCCTTCCATTTTTACTCAGGTTGGTTAATATGTACTAGTATCACGTCGTGCTGCATTTGTTAGAATCCATGTCTAGTGAGATCGGGTTAAAGTTCCCCTTGGATATAAAGTCTATTTGGCATTTCAAGTACTATCAGGCCCCGCATTGCCAGTGCGTCAACACCGAGCATCTTAGGTAATAACATATTTAATTCTACAATTAATCCTCACAAGATCATTCGCGACACCACCATCTGTACATACACATTCTTTATCAGAATATATTTGTGTTATTTGGTAACTCGTGCAATTCTTAAACCCTTAATTATTGACCAAAATCCTAATCTAGTAATTGAAAGTTCCCACACGATACAATCTTACCGCTCGGATTGTATCAATTAAATTATACTAGTTACGAGGCATACTATAATAATAATCCTAGCGACTCCCTGATTTCGCATCAGGTTCGTTCGCGCCAAACCAATAGTCCGAACAAAGATTTATCCAACCTAGTGGCTCCCCACTTTCGCACTGGGTTCGTCCACGGAAACTATACCATTCTTGCGGTTCCTCCGCATCCTAGCAGCTCCCTGATTACGTGACTACACATCAGGTTCTTTTTTTTTTCTTTTTAACGTGAGGAAAATGCGTTACGCATACCCCGCCCCCTGGAGTGGAGGAGGGCTTATGTGGGACTCTCCTCGGGCCGGGCCAGGGCATACCCACCAACGACCCCATGTCCAGCCCTAAGCTAATGAGGGGGTGCCCGGATCAAACACGTATACAACGGAACACCCCCTCGCTACATACATCCCGTGGAGGGGAGTTAGCCCCTCCCAAACCTAAGTTAAACTTGGACACCGCGCGGAGGTATACGCACGGCTGCCGATTGGTGTCCCACAGTAATGATGGAGGGCTCGCCCCGAGTGGAGCTTAGTTTTACTCGGGTGGACGGGGTCAGCTCAAACCCCGGCCACCCCCTCGCCGCAACTCCTCGTGGGGGCACACTCCGCGGCCTCCTTCTGCGAGATCACATCTTCACAGAACATCCAACCTCCCAGCGGCTCTCGAATCTCGCATTGGGTTCGTCCGCGCTGTTCTACAACATCCTAGCAGCTCCCCGATTTCGCATCGGGTTCGTCTGCGCGTCTCTCCCAGTGACTCCCCAATTTCACATTGGGTTCGTTCACGAAGTTTCAACCTCCTTGCAACTCCCTGATTACGTGACTACGTATCAGGTTCATCTGCGCTTGACTCCATTCCTAACTAACAAATTGTAACCATATTCCAAGGGTAACCATATAAAAACCCTTCGCCAGCCACTCGCGCTGCTCGCGGCCCTGGCTCGTAACAGAACTAACAACACGAATAAATTCAGAACGAAGTTAAGTATTATAAATTATACATAGGACACACATAACCATAAACTAATAACCAGACTCCAGATTTTTATGCAAAATAAAAAGTTTGTGCATCAATTCCAAGACACAGGAGCTGTAATAAATTTATATTTTTCCCTAATAATTTTAATATAGTGAAAATAATATATTAATACTCTTAAAGTCTTCTAATTTTGTCACTGTTCTAAATTGCACATACTTGTTTTTGCCATAAAAACAAACCACAACTTACGATGGGAACCAACAGCATGAATCCTTTTAGTGCGCAATTCATACATGTCCAACAATAACGTGTCCAAAAGAGCAGGGCCGTTCCTAGGTGTACAGCCGTTCAATCGTTCAGAAACGTTCATCGTCATTTAAACTTCGAAGTGTGCCGGCGACTGCGACGATTTTCGACCGCAGTCGGCCGCCCCCTAAAATCGGCCGCCTGCGTGCGGGCACGCACTGCACGCCTGGTAGGAACGGCCCTGCAAAAGAGCCGTGTGCAATAACGTTGTGCACAATCGATTGCACGCAAAAGAGCCACCTCCCGGTGATGGCCCTCGTCATCCTGAGGTCTTTGAGTCTCAGGACGTCGAGGGCCGCAGCATGTTTGGCTGCCGTCAAGACCCCTTTGTAGGTTGCCTTGCTCCCTTTCGAAATGGTCAGCGTCACAGCTGCCGTTTTGGAGGGGGGACGACCTTCAAAAGAGATTTTCTGCCCCTCCCCTTCCTGGCATCCGTCCTCGAAGGTGCCGGGGCAATGGGAGGAGCGGGAGCGCTTGCTTTTGCTTCCGTCTGTTTAGCTCATCCGTTCACCACCTGCGCCCAGATTCCCTCCACGTGAAAGCTGGATGGCTAGGTGGGGGCAATGTCGTTTTGGGGGTAGCTGGCCGCGCCGTACACCGGCGGCCTCCTTCTTTTATTTCCTTTTCTGCCCCCTTTGGGAGGGAAGAACAACAACGGTCGCTTTCACCGCCTTAGTGGTGGCCGACGGGTGATCTCAGGGAGGCCGGGAATGGGGTCCCGATGGCCCCCCGCCTCTACGCGCAGAGCTCCTTCGTGAACGCCAATAATGTGGCGTCAATGAAGACGCACAGCTGCTCGAGGAGGTCCTGGGGCGGGCCAACCTCCGTCCCAGAGGGGAGGGGCTGCGTTCCTATATCGGGGCAAGGAAGCGGAGCCGTCCATGTCTCCTTTTCATGGCCCTTAACTACTCTCGCAGTGCCTTCATGGTCTCCCGGTTTTCATGGAACTCTTTACTAATCTCCCTGTTTACCTCCTGCAGCATCTCGACCTCGAGGGTCTCAACTGGCAGAGACGTGGGGGAGAATGGTGGGAGGGAGAGAGCTCGACCCTTTGCCTCTCCTGAGATTCAGCTCGTGGACGAATGTAGCTTTTTGTTGCCGGACATTAAGACGGTCTCCTCCACCATGCGACACCTGTCCAGAATCTCCTGGACAAGCTCGTCGGTGGAGAAACCCCTCAATTCTGCGGCAATCTCGGAGGGAGTCGGGATCGTCTCCCTCTTCTTTGAAGGCCCGGGTTTCTCGCCTCGAGCCTCGCCACCTCTTGCTGAAGAAGGGGGGCGCCTGCGAGGAGCAGCCTAAGAGGTGGAGGGGGCGCCTAAGCACCACGAGCGGGCTGGTGGCCATAAAAAATAATCCCTACAACAGCTTCCGGGCAACTCCCCGTCATGATTTTTTTTAAATTTAACGTCTTCATGTTCATCCCACGAGAGTAAGATCCCATAAGAATAGCGGTGAACCCAGACAGAACTCCCTTAGCCGAGTAAGGTTGGATACAACAGGGGATAGCCAAGTACCCGGAGGGTGGATGTTAGCAGTTGATGCACTCATCAACTTACGTCCCGACGCTTACTCCAGGGGTGCCTTCTCGCCACATGCTAGTAGCTTAAAGTTGCGGATTTTTTAATAGATATTAATCATCCTCGCAGTCCGCCCGATTAAGGCAAGACCCCCGTTCCGGTAGAACATGACCACTGGGCCCTGTGGAAACCTTCCCGGTCTGTACAGGACACAGGGTGCAACGGTTTCCACCCTCCAGTGTCAGCTTTACTGGCAAGGGAGGTCCTGTCCGGCTCCGAAGACCTCGCAGTGCCGGTATCGTCTCACACATCACTGGGACTACTTCCCGTCGCGTACCTCGCACTCCATTAGCAACTCACATCTATGTGAATTCCCAAGAACCACCACGAGGAGGTGGAGTGAGAGGATTTTAGGTAAGTGACATCCTTTAGATAGAGGGAACACCTCAATAGTGAATCCGAGTCACCACTGGAGAGGCCATTTACCCTAGGCTCTCTACCCAATTGTCTGTTAGTCTTTTTTTTTTTGAAAATGAGTTTGTGGTAGCGGCGCAAGTTTCGATCATTTAACAACAACAAATGTGCAAATTTAAATTTTAATGATTCTCGACGTTTCGATCCAAATGCGGACCATTCTCAAAGAGAAAACATTTTTTGCGTCTGAAACAAATATAATGTTTAATTTTTGACACTATCATTTTGTGACATAACAATTGACGTTATAAGACAAAAACAATTATAAACTGTGGGACACTTACTTGTTGTTCAAACTATAACAATTTTTGAGTTACCCATAATACAACCGACTATGATGGAAGTAGAGGTGTAACTGAAACTAGTGTATGAGAAGGCAAGTCACATACTATGTCTATTACGGCGTCATATTCAATCATTGGTAGATCGATATCGATCACCCGTGATTCGTGACTGACTTTTGGCGGCAATTTTGAAAACTCGTAACTGAACTTAGTTGATATAAACTATGTGAATGTGTTAACTGGAGACCATTTTTTACGAAAAAAATAGATATTAATTTTTCAATGACTTTGTAGTTATCACAATGTGATATTTTATAGAAAAAACAACTTTTTATTAGAGTATGATCGGTAGAAAAGAAATTCGAGAAAACAGCTGAATCTATGTCATAATGGAAATATCCTCATAACCAGATATTAGTAGCTCAGTAATGTCGTATAGTAGTCATGAATCTTAGGTGTTTCGTACCTAAGGTTAATACTTTTTTGTTTAAGGGTGCGCCGGTGGCAGAAATCACTAGAAATAGCTGTAAGGTGGCGCCTCTATCGACGTCGAGGTGATCTTGTCTCTCCTGCAGAGCTGTGACAGAGAGGGAGATATGTCACTCGCAGGAGAGACAAAGACAGAGATTACGAAATGACTGGATTTTTCGATGCGGCTACTCGGGTTTCATTTAGCGAGGAAGCAATATTTTCTGATGCTCTTTGCGTTGAAATGTTCTCTGAATTATTGCGGTGTCCCGTACAGAGCCCTTTTTTGCAATTTGTCTCCTCAAACTTTATAAACAACAATAGCTTCCTTTTTTATAGAAGATATTTTTTTCTGTACACTTTTTGCAAAAAAGGGCTCTGCATGGGACACCGCAATAATTCGGAGAACATTTCAATGCAAAGAGCATCAGAAAATATTGCTTTCCTGCATTCTTCGATGCGGCTACTCGGGTTTCATTTAGCGAGATCACATTTTCGCAGAAGGAGACCGCCGCACAGTGGTCCAAATCGAGAAATTCACTGACATTTCGCCAAAAATCAACTTTCTCATATTAATATCTGATCAACATGTATCTCTTCTTAAATATTCATAGATTTCGAAAATGAAGAAAATAAATCAAATATAATTCAGATTTGAATTATACAAACACTTAAAGTTAGACATTTTAAAATTGGAATCTTTTACGCGGAAAAACTGTTCTGTTTCTTCGTGGTGTCCTGAGGAGCTCAGTTGATATTTCGTTTCGATTTTTTTTTTGTTTTGAACAGCGTTCTTTTGAGATAAGAAATCGTGCACGCTATTAATAATTATTGTATATAATGTCTTTTAAACATAATGTTGAATGAAATGAAGAAAAATCTCAAAATGCTTTACAGTTGACAAGGTGTATCTTTTTTGTCCCAGGGGATCGCGCATTTTAACAAAATAGAATATTTTCAGTAGATCTTCCCCTATAAGATCATGTAAAAATGATTTCCCCCGCTGAACCACTGTTGAAGTTATTATAGTTTAATCCATCCCCGGCATATCATCTTATGCGTATACGTTCGGATTCAGCGCCGAAACTCCGCAACGAACTAAGACGTTTGAAAGATTTGTTTAAATTACTTGGAGTGTTTATCCTACAGTGCAGATAAGCCTTCGACTGAGGCTTCGATTCTTTTCCTGCAATCAGTTGAAACAGAACTGTCCGATCTGCATTAGTTAAACGTTCCAAGAGCTCAGTACATATTGAAAGTTATCATTAAGTTTTTACGAATAAATTTGCAGAAAAAACATAAACAATTAGATGCGGAAGCTGTAAAATTAATTATTCAATAGTTTTAAAAGATATGTAGTGTCACGTTGCCCTTTTTCCGTCGCACCGAGTACGGGGAAGAACGGCAACTTCCGGGATTTTACAGACGCTGAGGCCGGGCCGCGCGCGGCCGTGCGGACGCGGTCCACCCGGGACAAACGCACCTCTCGAAATTCGATCAAGGTTGACGTGATTCGACAAGTTCGGGCGCCAGGTACCGGAAGGGTACCGCACGAAACGTTCTCGCGGTTTGCTCGCGAGTCAGCTGACGCGAAGGCCGAATATCGAGAAGCGCGAGGTCGAGAGGAAGGCGCGAGGAGTCGGAAATTCGGACACGGGAATAGCGGGGACAGCCCTCACGGCAGGGCGGATCTCACAGGCGAAATTAACGAATTCAATTTTCGCTCTCAGTCATTTAATTATTCGTCAGTAATTACAGGCACGCGGCCACGTGGCCGCAACCGGGAGCCCGCGCTCCTTGTACAGGATTGCGATAAGGTGGAGGTTCGCAGCGCGCGGTTTTCGACGTGCGAAGACGTTCGTCGCACGGGTCGCGACTGTCGCGATCGTTCTCGGGAAATTCGAAAGTTTCCGCGAACGAGATGGTAACGGCTCGCGCGATCTAAGCTCTCACGCGCTCTCCAAGCGATATCTAATCCCCGCGAAATGGCGATTCCTACCCTCGCGAAACGCTTATCGTAATGTTCGCGAAAAGGAACTATCTCACCGACGCTATCGGTTCTCCCGAGGAAAAACTTCCGAAAGGCTAACGGGAGGGAAACACTAACGTGGCTCAAAGTACCAGCGAACCGGTACGAGCCCTTGCACGAGGCGGGAAGCGCCTCGGCGTATGCGAAACTCGGGGACAGAGTCGGATTCGGCTCGTGCCCCCCGCGAAACGAACGAACTCACTCGTATACGAGAATCTAAAATCACAGTCGACTCACCGTTACTCGTTCTAATCCGTCCTGCGATATGGCAGCTATGCAGGCGAGGGTCAGCTCGGTGCTGGCACGAAATTACGCACTCGATACTTTTCCGCACGCGGAATTTGCCGGAAACGGTAAGTGTCGTTGACAGTCAGTGCGCGGGACGCGACCCGGGACGACAGTGCTTCTTTCGATTCTCGTTACGGCGCGTATCGATTATTGTTCCCCCCACTCTAGCGACCTAGCCGAAATTCCCTATTGGCCTACTTCGCTCCCGCGATCTATCGGCATGCAGGACCGGGTCCTTACGGAACCTAGGAGCCCGAGAATCGCTCGCGACATTACCGGCTGCGATAAACAGCCGGTGAGGGTACGCCCTCCTAGGTGTCTCCCACACCACCCATGCTAGAACCCCATTTTAAGCGGGGTGAGGCGACGACGGGATCGCGAAAAGAACGGTGTTCGGTAGGGGTTCTGGGCCCACGTCGGCGCCTCCGGGTTGATTGGCCCGTGTGCGTTGACTCCTTTTATTTTCGCCCGTTCACGGACTATGGTTTTTCGGCCTTCCTCAGATTTCGGGTTCTCCTCTCATCGGTTTCCTGCTTTGGGGAATTTTCGGTGGTCTCGTCGCCCTGGTGATACGCCCCTGCAACTCAGCCGTACTCGGCAAACGTATCGGGCGTCAGCTGTAATTTTCCTGTTTGTTTTTCCTCGGGAAACGCTCGCTTTTTCCGCGTGCGGATTCGAGATTTTCGACTGAGTCGGCCCGGTCCATGCGTACGTTGGTTTTGCCTTCTTTTTGGGGCAGAGCAGGGACGTCGCAAACTTGCAACGTCACAGTAGTTAACTAAAATTTATATTTGATATTGTTTATCTTGTTAAAATATGTATTTGTTGTTATTTATTTTTTTTTTTAACCTATCTGGCAGGTAACATTACTACATTAAGAAGTTCAAATTTCATGGCAATATCTCTTATGGTTCAAAAGTATTATATTATAAAACCATTATTGTTATCACAGTTTTATCACAAAAGATTTACAAAAATGTTACTAAATTATTTTATATTATATACAATATTATAAATTATTATAAAAAATATCTTTTGACACAGTTATGTGACGTTTTTACCTTATCCGACTCCTCAAATTTACATTTTACCCATTTCATTAAATATTGCATGTGTAAAACATAAATATAAAATACACACTTAGAAAGAAAAAATGGTTTGGAAGATTGTATTTAAACAATTTTTTTTAGTGAAAAATATCAATTAAAGTTAATTAAAAATTTTTTTTTAACAAATGAAAAAAGTATTTATTTCATCCCGATATTTCTTATAGTTCAAAAGTTATAACAAAAAGTCACTGAATTTCTCGATTTAGACCACTGAGCGCCGCCTTCCACGACCTCTCACTTGACACCATGTGGCCGACCGTGGCCCCGAGCGAGAGGTCCCACCCCTCCACCGCGGCTCTAAGGACACGGCGCGACTCGGCCGATGCCGTACACTCCTCGAGTGTATGCCGCGCTGTGTCCACCTTCTCTCCGCAGTGGTGATACTGCGCCGTCGGCTCCCGCCCCATCTTGTGCAGGTACTCTCCAAAACAACCATGACCGGAGAGCACCTGCGTGAGGCGGAAGGTCAACCTACCTCGCCTCCTGCACCATGTCTCAAACATAGGCAGGAGAATTACCGGCTTAACCCGGTAATGGCAGAGAGAGGTTGTATTCCCCCAATTTCCACTGTCTGGCAACAATGCATCTCAGGGTACTCTGCGCTACCGACACTTGCGCGGTAGCTTGGCTCTATTCTTGCCGGGCGAGACGATCAACTAGACTGAACTAGATGATCACACAAATGATGCACTGGAATCCAAAGACCATACGTCGGTACATCCAGGCATCTTGGTTCGGGTTTGAGTGCCCCTTTTGATTCACGTTATGAGGATTTGATGGCCAGCAAAGAAGGTGTCCCTGGGTCGAGTTAAATCGTTTTCTAATCGTTGCTAAAACGTCCTACGGAGAGCGTAAGCGAGTCAAGTGAATCACAAAACCCCAAATTAAAAGCCAGAAGGCGATTCGGTCCGGTTCGAACTCGAAATGACGTGAAAATTTTTCAACATCACGATACGTATTGTTTTGGTACCTTGAATACGTAAACAAATAATAGCCTGTCTGCATGTAAGCGTAAAGGGTATAGCCGGATAAGATGGTCAAAAGTGCCCTTGAACCGAATTTTATGGCCAATGGGTCACTAGATAGAGCATCAAGAAAAAACATACTGTGCAAAGTTTCAATCCTATATCTCGATCGGGAGGGTAGTTATAATAGGGTAAAATCTAAAAATCAGTTTTTGGCCTTTTTCCCTAGTTAATGATGTTCAGAAATTCTGAGAAAAATCTGACACATGTCGAGCACTCAAATACATACTCTGCAATTCGTATCAGATTTTTAAATTGAAAATCCTGCTTATAAAAAATTAGAAACCACAAAAAAATCGAAAAAATGCAGATTTCACATGGAAGTTTTAAAGTGACCACATTTTCCTTTTTACGGGTATCGATATATTGTTATAATTATCGTTCACGAATTTTTACATATTTTTCGGTTGTCTGCGCCGTAGTTAAAAAAAATAAAAACCGATTTTTTCGACGTTTTTTCCGCGAAGACCTAAGGTAACCTTAAAATTGTTACGTTATATTTATTCTCTAAGTCTCTTAGGCACTGATAAACCTTGAACATTTCACAGAAATAATTAAAAAATGAAGTTAACTTGATTAGTATTCTACTGCGTCTACGCATAACATCTGAAAATATTAACTTTGTTTCCAACAGCCCGGTTGGGTCAGCGCGGTAGACGCTCGTCGAGTTTAGCGGTAACCGTTGACACGTTCACATCGTCTCGTACCGTTTGACATATTTCTTTTAGTAAAAAATACCGAGTAATTATCGCAGTACCCCTCGCGTTTTGGCCCTAGTGGGCTCATTGCAGTTCCCGTGTTTACCCCGAGCTCTATCTATAACCTGGATCCCTCCAGAAAAGGAATAAATGCGGTAAACGCATATACGGAGGACCCAATGGCGTCCCAAGGACAGGGCACCAAAAGATCGCTGTCTCCGGACCTAACAGATAAGGAAAATATGATACCCAGACCAGTGATCGGGTCAAGAGAGCTGAAAATACCTAAATTAAATTCTGTACAGCTTGAAAAAATGTTCAAGCAACATCTCAAAGAAATTCATTCCCCCAATGCAAGGCCAAAAATTTGCCCCAACCTCAATGTCGCCCGAACAAGAAAAAACGTGGCGCCTCCACCCTCCGAAAAAAACAAAAATATGCCAGAAAATGAGAATCCTTCTTCACCGACGACTGACTGGATCTTACCTACGAAGACCTCCAAAGCGACCTCTTCAACGGCTAAATCGCATGACGACATTGCCGACCTAATAGATGACAACCGATTCCACCCGCTGTCGACGGATATCGACATTGATCAAGATGACACAACCACTGAAATAACCAATAACCGCCCTCTTACAACAAAAAATATAAGACCACCACCCATCTTCATTACTGAACGCAATCTTATTTTATCCAAACTGATTTTAATCCTGAAAACAATGAACATACCATCTAATAGATTCACGGTTAAGGAGCTTGATTGTGATACCCACACGGTTTATCTGACTAACCTAGAACACCACCAATTAGTTGTCAACCAACTAATAAAAGAAAATATCCCGCATTTCACATATACTCCAAAATCTTTAAGACCTAGATCAATTTTAATAAAAGGCATCAAAGGCGACTTCTCTGAAGAAGACATCCAAAAAGAAATCTTGAACCTCCAAATCCCAAATGTTCAAATTTTAAAACTTAGCAAATTTCAATTCGACAAAAATAACATGGACCGATACCATCATCTGATTCAAATCTCCCCAGACAGCAATACGAAAGAATTATACAAAATCAAAACCCTTGCATACCAGAAGATTAAATGGGAACAACTCAGGAAACCTGATATTTTCCAATGCAAAAAGTGTCAACGAATCGGACACGCTAGTAAAAACTGTTTCCTACAGTTCAGATGCGTTAAATGTGCTCAATCCCATGAGCCCGGAAAATGTCAAGTTCAGCAAAATGAAGGCAGACAAGCGCTCAAATGTGCGAACTGCGGCCAAGAAGGCCATCCGGCCTCTTATAAAGGATGCCCATTTATTAAATTCACACTACAAAAAAAAAAAAGAACAAGAATACTACCGTCGCCGTACCACAGCAAACAGATTCAACTCTTTAGCAGCAGCTGTAAGGAAAGATACATCGTATGCCCAAGCAACTAAAATGCTAAGATCAACTCCGACTGACATACCCCAGCCCAGATCATCTAGCTACATGGCCCCAAGACCCGAAGAACCTATTACTTATAGCCAAAGACCAGAGCGTAATCCTGAACAACAACCTATGTTACAAGCCCCAGCATGGGTCCATGATCTAAAAGGTGAAATCATTGGTCTATTCAGCAGCCAATTACAATCTCTCGCGACACAAATTGCTACCAACTCGCAAAAAATAGAATTTATACTAAATTATTACCTTACCAATTAAAATTCACTCCCTCCAATCGACAAATAAATCAGATAAAAATCGCTACAATAAACGTAAATTCAATAGTCACGAACCACAGAAGACTCGAACTCCTACACTTCATGCAAACTCACAATCACGATGCCTTTTTCATCTCGGAAACAAAACTCACCCCTAAACATAAATTATCCTTCAAAGATTACGAAATCATCCGTACCGATAGACTCAATGCAAAACAAGGTGGTGGTACTGCCATATTAATAAAAAAAGAAATCCCAATCGAAATAATCAAGCTTCCAGTGGTATTTCAGATCTTAGAGTTCACAGCGATAAAAATTCAATGAAACAGTAACAAAAATTTATTCCTATTAAGCGTGTACGCACACTTCGATAATAGAAATATGTTTATAGATGAATTGAACACACTTTTCGACTCCCTTAATCTCCACTCTGTAAATAATTTTTTCATGGCGGCCGGTGATTTAAATTCTAGAAGAAAGGCTTGGGGAGACAGAGTAGATAACCAGCGGGGCAGATATATGCGCCAATGGGAAGATGGCCAAGCGATCACATTCAAAACAAAAATCATTACACCAACCCACCCTACATTCAAACCAGAACAATCTTTTCTGGATATAGGCCTTGTTGATGCTAGATTGCTATTAACAAACGGTTCCAATAACAAAGCACCGACTCTACCATACGATAGTGACCATACTGCACTATCTATGATACTTGAATTCCCTAACTCCAACTCCCCCTTATGGACCAAAAACCCTGAAATCCATAGATTTAATTATAAAGCCACAAAATGGCCAAACTTTACAAAAAAAATAGCAAAAGTATACAAGCAAAAGATTCCTAATAATCGTAATCTTTCCATATCAGAAATTGACACACATCTAGAAACATTCAGTAATATAATCTCCCAATCCATTGATAAGTACATTCCTAAAATTAAACCTGGAAATAATATTGACAAATATATGAATAATAGAATATTTAAACTTCAAAAAATCAAGAGTTCACTAGTATCCCTGCTACATAACCTACGCACCCGCGACCCTTATCTAACTCAACCCCACTCTAAAGCAACCAAAGATCTTCAAAAAGTAGTATCCAAAAAACTACAAAAAGAACTAAAAAAATCAGTAGAAAGCTTCTGGGTCAATCTAACAAAAAAAATCGACTATCGCAACTCTGACACATTCTTCCCCCGAATTAACGCCATATTTAGACCAAGACAACCTTCCATAATAGAGGACCTTCACATACAAAAAAACGAGGAAAACCTACTTCGTAGAAGTGGCTGCGACTTATCACAAGCCATTTCCAAAGATAATAACTATATCTTCTCCTCCCCGACTGAAAAACTTGAAATAATAGGAGCCTTTTATGAATCCATAAACTCACCTAAACAACTTAACGCTAACTCACCGCTAAAAAATATTATTGATACCACTGCAGAAATGATTAAGAACCAATTTTTTTCCAACCGTACCTCCGGAAACACATTTACTTTTTTTAATGACTCTAATAGAGCATATAGCCCAACCTTCACACTAAATCAAGACCACCCCTTCTGCTCCGCCCGAGGAGTAGAAGAAATCCTAAAACACCTCCCAAATAAATCGTCAAGTGGCTTAGCTATACTTTTTAATAATGCGCTTAACATAAATTCATGATTTAGCTATACTTTTTAATAATGCGCTTAACCACTATTATTTCCCAGTAATATGGAAACAAGCGAAAGTTTTGCCCATTCACAAAAAAAATAAAGATCCACATGACCCTTCTAGTTACCGTCCAATAAGCCTTACACATAGCCTTAGTAAAGTATATGAAGCAATTATTAACCAAAACATAAACACTTTTAACTCCAAAAACAATATCATACCGGACAATCAATTTGGATTCAAATACTGCCATTCCACCACTCACGCCATCCATAAACTCCTTTCTGATCTTAACAAAACAATAGCTAAAAGCCATTACGTCGGAGCCGCACTCCTAGATCTGGAGAAAGCATTCGATTCTGTATGGCACAATGGACTTTTATACAAATTAAGAAAAAAAAAGTTTCCCAACTGGCTACTTTTTACCATTTGGGACATGATCCGAGAAAAAACCTTTTCTACTTGGGATGGTAAACTACTATCCCAAAATAAATTCAAAATTTTAGAAGGCCTCCAACAGGGTACTGTCAATTCCCCGATTCTTTTTAACATATTTCTAAGCGATCTGCCAAAATTATTCAATTTTAATGAAGAAGGACCTTTTTACACTCTAGCATTTGCAGATGACCTTATAGTTTACGCAATAGGAAACAAAGTTAAAACAGTTCGCGATAACTTAGAAATCATTACAGAAAAAATCAACAACTATTATATGACATGGAACCTCAAACTTAATCCCAGTAAGTGCGAGACCATATTATTCAGGAAACCACTAGATAAATTGTCTTCAAAAACTAAAGTAGGTAGTAAAAACTTTAAAATTTCAATAACAGTCCCTGGCACAAACATTCAAAAACCAATTCCGCACAAAAATATAGTAAAATACCTTGGAGTTCATATTGACTACCTTCTACGTATTAATAAACATATTGACATCCAAACTCATAAAGCACAACAGGCTTTTTTCGCTAACAGCCGAATTTTTTATAATAAACACTTAACCCAGAAAACAAAAATAATTTTATACATGCTTCTAATCCGCCCAATCATTTCATATGCAGCCCCAATATGGTGGAACTGCAATCATACATCAATGGAAAAAATTAGGTGTCTTGAAAGGAAATGCCTAAGAGCATGCTTAAAAATGTACCGCACACAAAGCTCAAATTGGCAACACTATGTTAGTAATAAAGTAATATACAACTCGGCCAATATTCCAAGAATAGATTCCTTCATCATTAAAACAATAAGATCATACTTTAATAAACTTCCCACCATAAACAATAGTATAATACAAACCCTGTACAATCAAAATACAACCATCTCGCAGCGTCAGATATCCATTGGGTACCCCACCCCCCAGGCTTTTTTATTCTGTGACAAAAACGGTTTAATCCAGAACTCCGAAAATGTAAACCTGATCTACCACTGGAAGAGAAATAAAGCAGATAAAAGGATCTCATACCACCACCTAGATTTTGATCTAAACAGAGACAAATTTAGTTTTTCTACTATAATCCCTTCAACGGACTATCATGATTTCCATCGTCTGGACTCAAAAAATTGCTGGTGGCTCACCCCAAATGATACTCACATGAAAGAACTCAAAGATCGCAGAGCTAGGTATCGGTACCAACCCAGAACCTAGCCACACTCTTCCAACAAAGATGTTACCTTTGGACCTTTGTCCTTTTTGTAAATATGTATATAATTTATTTTTTTAAGTTAGTTATAAGTGATAAAGACCGATTTGGGGGTTTTTCTTAATATTGTTTCCCCCACCTCCTACCCCTTAACCTCCCTTAGTATAATTTATTAAAATCAGTTCGTTACAATTCCTATTACATTACTAATACCAAAGACAGTAATTCTAAGAGCGTCGCATGCGAGCGACCAATTAGACTACTATAATATTATTGCGTAGTATTTTTTTTATGTTTGTTGATATTAGATATAAGACTGTACTATATATTTTCTTTATACAATAAACATTTATAAAAAAAAAAAAAAAAAGGTAGACGCTCGTCTCTCAACCTGTGTATAGTGTATACTAGGTTTGTTCCACGACATATGCCTACATTTTTTTTCTTTTGATTAATTCTTTTTTCTTTATTTCTAACTATGTAATAATCAATGCTACTTTTGTAGAATACTTTTAGAACCAACATTTAAATATTTAAAAAATATTTTAAGGTAAAATACTTTGCAAATCCTGGGTTTTACGATGCCATTGTAATTGCTACTCAGGCCAAAAACGAAAATTCTAAAGACCGGAAAACATACTTTGTCTACAACACTAATTGTCCATTGTTCCATGTTCCATATCGTTTTGTGACTAAACTGACCTCTGCCACCCTATACTCGTGACCGTGGAAGATACTTTTATGAATGTACAATAAAAGTTAATAAAACACGGGAAGTTTGTATTTCTAAGGTAGTTTTCATGGATTTATAACTTTACCGTAAAAGGTATCGGAATATCTACTTACGTCACTGAATGCTAGAGACGTGTGAAATATTTCATTACTGAACCTGGATGGTTCGCACACAATTGCTCCCCACATAAAAGACGAGGTACGAAAAGCAAAAGTCTCAATGGAATTAAATAACAATGGAGCAATTTCTACAACTTGCATTTATTTCTTTCTTCTATAACAGATTATTTAAAACTCGAAGATACGCATAGATTTACTGCAGAAAATGTTGGATCCTACCAGAATTAAGGGGATGCATAACTAAAAATTGATTAACTAACAATTCCTCTGAAATTATTTTTTTACGTTTTTTACCTCAAAATATTTTTTAAATATTTAAATGTTGGTTCTAAAAGTATTCTACAAAAGTAGCATTGATTATTACATAGTTAGAAATAAAGAAAAAAGAATTAATCAAAAGAAAAAAAATGTAGGCATATGACGGGGCGCGAACCTAGTATACAGTATACACAGGTTGGGACGAGCGCCTACTTTTTTTTTTTTTTTTTTAAACAAGTTTATTGAGCAAATTATTACAATATTATGAATTAGTAACAACAAACTTTTAAAACTACTAAACAATAACAAAAATACCTAAATGCTCACTCGGGTGCGAGTCTAAAATTGAAGGAAATATAACAATTAGATAAGAATATATATCTTAAACAATCTGGTAGAGAAGCGCATGGGGAAAAAGAGGAGAAGTAATTTTAATAAGAAAACCCCGACAACAATCTCAAACAAATTTACATATATACAATAGAAGAAGAGGTATAGAAATAAAGAAAGAGTAATTGGCAATCGTGCCAATCATGTAAACTATTTATTGGAATTAATATTGCTTATTAAATAGTTCTAGGGGGAATGAGGACAATATGTCGATGAAAATGCCTAGCTCTGCAGGCACGAAGATCCGTGATGTGAGAATCATTTGATGATCACCACTATTTTTTCCTATCCAGCCTATGAAAATCAAGGTAGTCTGCTATGGGGATGGAGCACGAAAATTTAAATTTATCCCTGTTTACAGTGAAGTCAAGGTGGTGGTACGAGATGCGGCTTATCCGCTTTCTTTTCCAATGATAGATCAAGTTATTGTTATCAGAGTCCTGGATTAAACCTAGTTTATCACAGAATAAAAAGGCCTGTGGAGTGATGTAGCCATTGGTAAGTTGTCTCCTGGAGACAATTGGGTCTTGATTAATTACAGACTTGGTGATAGAATTATCTATGGAGGGTAATTTTCTAAAGTAATTGCAGGTTATCTTTATAATGAAGGAGTCAATTCTGGGGATCTCGGCCGCGTTATATGTACAGGGTGAATTCGATAAAGCAGGACACCTAAATATCTCCGTTACTTTTCGTTGTACAAAAAACCTTCGTAGGACAAAGTTACACTGTTTGAAGAGCCACATATAACGGTGTAAGGGGAAAAAAATTTCAAGGTCATTTGTATGAGATTTCAAGGTTATCGATGTTTTTTAAATGGAATGATATATTTTCGTTAACGTAATGTTGTAGCTGACAAAATAACGAATTCATGCAGGTAACACAATATGACCTTCAAATGACCTTCAACCCAGAAAAATGGTATAAATAAAATTCAACGTGTAAGATTCATTTGATGTATTTCTGTTACGCCAAATGTTCAAAAATATTCCCTTGAGCTGCTATACATTCAAATGTATCGCAATACACAACATAATAACAGATTCGGTGTTGGCAGGAGGACAATTATGATATACTGTAAGGTTGGTAGGTAATACCCAACGGTAACCAACAACCACGAGGTTGGCAACAAGGACCGATCGTCAATTGTTGGACCGATCGTCGATTGTTATAGACGATCGGGCCGGGACGAGAAGAACAGAGGTTCTTCTTCGTCGAACGCTCGTAGTGAATAAACGTACTGTTGATTTATACATTTTATTCCCGGGTATCTTATTCCATTTATTCCTAACCCGGTCTTACAAATCAGAAGTGGGATTAAAACCAGTGCAGTGTTGAAAAAAGTAGTTTACTCTCAATAAAATTTTATTCAAAAAAAAAAGGAAAAAAATCGCCATGGACACCGGTCGCGAATTTAGGGCGGTAGAACTAAAGGAAATTCTACTGCAGAAAGGTCTACCAACGCACGGGAGGAAGGCCGAACTAATCGCACGATTAAACGAAGCAGATCCCTCTGAAGAGTGGAGGAAAATATCGGTAAATGTTCCGACCACGGTAGACGAAATCGAAGAAGAACGACCGGGACAACTTTTCGAAACCGAAGAAGGAAACGTTCAGCTAGCCTCAGAATTTTCGTTAATTGAGCTGAGCCGCAGGGAAGCGGAACTGAGCAGGAGGGAGGCAGAACTTATGCGACAAGAACTGCAATTGTTACGGCGGGAAAACGATTCCTTACGAGCGTCGCCATTGTTTTCGACGCCATCGTTTCCGACGCCACCAAGAGAAACCGTTAAGCCACGTGTAAATATGAATTCCCTCAGAGAATTATTGAGTGAGTTTCACGGGGGAAATGAAGACTTTGAAGTCTGGGAAAAACACTTACGACTACTTTGCGAGACGTATGAGCTCGACGACAACCACGCGAAGGTGTTAATTGGGACGCGTGTGAAGGGAAAGGTGCAGGCATGGTTGCAATCGAAACCAGAGCTGGTGAGTTTAAGTTTAAACGAACTGTTACGTGAAATGAAAAAGATGTATAGTCATCGGCCGGATAAGTGCGAGTTACGGAAACAATTCGAAGAGCGGAAGTGGCAGGGGGACGAAACATTTAATGACTACTTCCACGACAAGGTTATTAAAGCAAACAGAGTGCCAGTGCCGAGTGACGAGTTGATGGATTACGTCATAAGTGGTATCCCTAATCTGCAGCTGAGAAACCAAGCGTACATGCAGAATTTTGAAAGTGCGTCGGCGTTAATGGGAGCGTTCAAAAATGTCGTTCTACCGACGAAAACTGAAGGAGCGGCAAAACCGCAAACAAAGATCCAAGCGAGACCCGACACGGAAAAGAGCGATACAAAGAAGAGGGAAGACGGTACCTTACGAGAAGGATGCATCCGGAAGGTTGTTCGGTGTTACAATTGTAACCAGATTGGCCACGGCGTAGGAGAGTGTCGACTACCAAAACGGGAAAGAGGGTCCTGTTACAGTTGCGGCGAATTCGGACATTTGAGTAGGAGTTGCCCGAAAAAGGAGCCAACTCGAAGGAGGGACATCGGAAATCTCGAGGAAGCAGGAGGAAGCGACGAGTTCCAGCGGGAACTCACCTACCAGATAAGCGACGGGGACGTTAAGTACATTTTACCACTTATGACTTTATTAGATACGGGTAGCCCGATTAGTTTTATTAAAGAGAAATTCGTTAAAAAATTAAACGTCCGCCCGGCTAGGGATAATCAAAGTAAATATTGCGGAATAAATAGGTCCGAATTAGTCGTTAAGGGACTCGTGAAAGCAACGGTTTCTTTGTACGGGAAGGCGGAGAAAGAGATCGAGATGCGTGTAGTGCCGGATAATACAATGTCTGCGTGCGTTGTGCTAGGTCGGGATACGCTTCAGACGTTCCAGTTAGGTTTCGCGGATCACTCCGGGAGTGACAGAGAAGAACCGATTCACGATATTATGAATATTGAGGTCGAAACGGGGAAGAACAGCATAGTCGATGCAGTCAACATTAATGACAATTTGACTTTCGATACTAAAGAGCAGGCTAAACGAGTGCTTATACAACATTATTTACAACCGGAAAGGCCGGAAACAACAACGGTCAAAACAGAATTAAAACTAATTGTAAATAGCGCAGAACCATTCCATTTCCAGCCGCGGCGTTTATCTTGTGTCGAAAAGGAAAAACTTAAGATAATCTTGGACGATTTATTGGAACAGAAAATAATCCAACGCAGCAATTCCGAATACGCGTCGCCGATCGTATTAACACATAAAAAGAACGGTGAGATCCGATTGTGTATCGACTACCGGGCGTTAAATAAAGTCTTGGCTCGTGATAACTATCCACTACCCGTTATAGAAGACCAATTAATGATTTTGGACGGGAAAAAATATTTTACTCGCTTAGATCTGAAAAATGGCTTTTATCACATTAAAGTGGCACCAGACTCAGTTAAATTTACTGCATTTGTGACTCCTTTGGGACATTTTGAGTACTTAAAAATGCCCTTTGGTTTAAAGGTGGGCCCTTCAACTTTCCAACGGTTTATTCAGGAGGTTTTCCAGGAACTAATTTCCGCGGGCGACATCACGGTTTATTTAGATGATATTCTCATTATGTCACACACAATCGAGCACCATTTGAAACTTTTAAAAAGAGTTTTCCGCTTACTCGTGCAAAATAGGATGGAACTGAGAATGGACAAGTGCGAATTTTTTGCAACTAAACTAGAGTATTTAGGATATGTTATTGGGGAGAGCGGTATACGGCCGACAGAAAACGGTATCGCCGCGGTAGAAAAATTTCCCATACCCCAAAATGCAAAAGACATTCAAAGTTTTGTGGGATTGAGTTCGTATTTTCGCAAATTTATCGAAAAATTTTCTATAATCGCAAAACCCCTTTACGATCTCCTAAAGAGTGAAGTTCCATTCCAGTTCGGTACAAAAGAATTAGAGGCGTTTGAGGAAATCAAAAGAAAATTAATCTCATCCCCGGTACTTGCTATTTATAGTCCGAGCGATCCAATAGAATTACATTGTGATGCCAGTGCCGTAGGTTTTGGGGCAGTACTGTTACAACGGAAACAGGATATGAAGTACCATCCCGTTTTCTATTTTTCGAAACGTACTACCGAAGTTGAGAGTCGTTACCACAGTTTCGAGTTGGAAACACTCGCGGTAATTTATGCGTTGCGCCGTTTCAGAGTTTATTTATACGGACTAAAATTTAAGATAGTTACCGATTGCGAATCCTTAAAAAATACGCTTAAGAAAAAGGATATTAATCCGCGCATCGCAAGATGGGCTTTAGAATTACAATGTTACGACTATGAGGTGGAGCATCGACCCGGTATGCGGATGCAACATGTGGATGCACTTAGTAGAATGACAAATATTTTAATTGTTGAGGATAACCCACTAGAAGTAAATCTATCAATATGCCAAAATGGAGATGCCGAAATTAGGGAATTACGGAAAAAATTAGAAGAGCAGGAACACCCGTTCTACGAAATGAGGAATGGTTTAGTGTATCGGAAGAAAAATACAGAAATATTATTCTACGTTCCCGTTTCCATGGAGAATCATATTTTACATAAAAACCACGATGAAATGGGCCATTTGGGGGTGGAAAAGACAATGAATAATATCACGAAAAATTATTGGTTCCCGCGACTAAAAACGAAGGTGGAAAGTTATATAAGGAACTGCTTGAAATGCATCTCATTTTCACCGAATACAGGGCGAAAAGAAGGCTTCTTGCAGAGCATACCGAAGGGGGACGTTCCATTTCATACCGTACATATTGACCATTACGGTCCGGTAGACAAAAGGCGAGCAGCCAAACAATATGTATTTTTAGTGGTGGATGCGTTCACAAAATATGTAAGGCTATATGCCACCAAGACAACCAAAAGTACGGAGACCATAGACTGCCTAAACGATTATTTTAGGAATTTTAGTCGACCACAAATATTGATTTCGGATAGGGGTTCCTCGTTTACTTCGCGAGAATTTCGCGATTTTACGGATAACAATAATGTCCAACACATATTAATAGCGACGGGATCACCGCAAGCGAACGGGCAGGTGGAGCGGGTAAATCGCGTACTCACTCCAATGTTAGCGAAGTGTGTGGATGACGATACGGGAAGGTACTGGTATCGTATCTTACAAGAAATCGAATTTTCTGTTAATAATAGTATAAATAAGAGCACCGGCGAAACACCGAGCAAATTATTATTTGGAATAAGTCAGCGCGGAAAAATACAAGATGTAGTAGCCGAATATTTGGAAAGCGAGAATAGGAAACCGAGGCCAAACATAGAAGCCGTCCGTGCGAAAGCGTCCGAAAAAATTGTTGCGACCCAAAAATGGAATGAGGAGCAAACAAACCGGAGAAGAAAAGAGCCTCATAGCTATAAGGAAGGAGATCTCGTCATGATCCGAAATTTTGATTGTACCCCGGGCGCGCCAAGAAAATTAGTACCTCAGTTTAAAGGACCTTTTGTAATTAAGAGAGCGCTGAGAAATAGTCGATATGTAGTTGCCGATATAGCCGGTTTCCAAAATTCTCAAAAAGCCTATCAAGGTACTTGGGAACCGAGCAACATGCGACCGTGGCGCGAAATTAATTAGGATAATTTTTATAGTGTATATTGTCGTTACTATCTTATACTTACTTTATATGCAATTACTATATATTTAATTCATAATTACTTTGTTTACCTTATATTTACTTTAGATTTACTTTATAATTACTTTATATGATAGGCAAATTGTGTGCTATTTGTGAAGTCATCGGTCCGAGGACGGACTTAGGTCAGGATTGGCCGAATTGTAAGGTTGGTAGGTAATACCCAACGGTAACCAACAACCACGAGGTTGGCAACAAGGACCGATCGTCAATTGTTGGACCGATCGTCGATTGTTATAGACGATCGGGCCGGGACGAGAAGAACAGAGGTTCTTCTTCGTCGAACGCTCGTAGTGAATAAACGTACTGTTGATTTATACATTTTATTCCCGGGTATCTTATTCCATTTATTCCTAACCCGGTCTTACAATACCTTCACCTATACGTTCGTACAGAATCGTGTTTATCCACTACTAATTACTCAGAAGAAGTTTATCGATGAACGTTTCACAATGCGTTACTCGAAGGAAGATAAGATTGATATGATTTTCATTTATGGAGAAAGTCAACAGTGTTTAAGAGAAGCCGTGCAGTTGTACAAGGACCGATTTCCTAATCGTAATTGTCCATCAGTTTCCGTTTACTCCAATTTGTTAAATAAATTCCGTGAAACTGGTAGTGTCGAAAATAAAAAACGTACAAAGGTGAGGACTGTAAGGAATGGAGCAAACACAATTAATGTTCTGGCAGCAGTGAATACAATCCCTCATGCTAGTACAAATCGCACGAGGAAGTGGCATTAGTCAAAAATGTGTAGTGCAAATACTCCAGGAACACAAATTTCACCCCTTTCACCTATCAATTCATCAAGAACTTCATGGTAGACACTTCGTAAATCGTGTAAACTTTTGCCAGTGGGGATTGAGACAATTGATAAACGATGGAGCATTTTTTAATACTGTATTATTTACCGATGAAGCTTCGTTTACAAATCACGGGCAAATAAATTTAAAAAACCTGCATTATTGGTCATCTGAAAATCCGCGGTGGTTACGGACAGTCGACAAACAAAGACCATGGTCCGTCAATGTTTGGTGCGGAATTTTAGATAACCAAATAATTGGGCCTCACTTTATTACCGGAACATTAAATGCAGAAAAATACATTGCATTTTTACGAGAATCGTTACCAATTCTCCTGGAAAATACACCCTTGAACATTCGTGAAAATATGTGGTATCAACATGACGGATGTCCGGCCCATTCTTCCCGTGTCGTAACACAATTCTTAAATAACAAGTTTCCAAATCGTTGGATTGGACGTAACGGACCCGTATTATGGCCAGCTCGCTTACCAGACCTAACACCCCTTGATTTTTATCTATGGGGAAAACTGCAAGACGATGTTTATAGTGAACCACCAACGACTATAGACAACATGAAAGAAAGAATCGTCCAGGCTTGTGCGTCGATTTCCTCAGAAATGAATTACGCAGCAGTACGTTCTGTAACTTCACGGCTGAATGAATGTATAGCAGCTCAAGGGAATATTTTTGAACATTTGGCGTAACAGAAATACATCAAATGAATCTTACACGTTGAATTTTATTTATACCATTTTTCTGGGTTGAAGGTCATTTGAAGGTCATATTGTGTTACATGCACGAATTCGTTATTTTGTCAGCTACAACATTACGTTAACGAAAATATATAATTCCATTTAAAAAAACATCGATAACCTTGAAATCTCATACAAATGACCTTGAAATTTTTTTTCCCCTTACACCGTTATATGTGGCTCTTCAAACAGTGTAACTTTGTCCTACGAAGGTTTTTTGTACAACAAAAAGTAACGGAGATATTTAGGTGTCCTGCTTTATCGAATTCACCCTGTATATTTATACAGGGTGTCCCAAAATGTCTTAAGAATCTCGAAATGGGAGGTTCCTGAGGTCATTTCAAGCGCCATTTTCCTTTTCAAAAATGTTGTCCGAGGCTTCGTTTGGGAGTTATTAACGAAAAACACGGACCAATGAGAGCGCTCCCTGTCGCTCGGTGGCACGGTCAGCGCGGCGAGCCGGGGGGGAAGATAGTGTTGTCGATACGGCGCGATGTAGTAAGAAGTAGCAGTTTCTCGATTATGTCCCGATTTCGATGAGCTTTGGATATGTTGTTAAGACAATGATTCTGAACAACATTTCCCTTTAGACTTTTTGCCTCGAGGCTTTAGTTTACGAGATATTTGTAAAAACTTGTAATTGAAAATCGATCGATGTTCATACTACTATCTCCTCTCCGATTTCGATGAGCTTTGGATATGTTGTCAAGACCACGATTGAATAACCATTGTTGTATAACCATATCAAACTTATTTGAAGGTCATTGAAATCGGTGAGGATCCACATAATCTTTACCCGACTTATGGCAACTTTACCCGAACGAGAGAAGAAGCAGAAACTGATTAAATTAAAAACTCACTTATTCAGCCGTAAATCCATTTGCTGCTTCGAAATGTGTATCACTGGGTCATTCGGTGACGAACTGCACAGATGTCTTCAGGTGTACGACAGTACCGAAAGCTAAGGGCCGTACGGTCAGGTCAACGAACTGCACAGCTGGTGGTAAAACGACAACCGAAGGGATGCGCGGTCAAGTAAACGATCCTGGCTTTCACTTTCACTTTATAAATGATAAATAAATCGTATGTTTCACACAGATGCCACGAAATTTTTACACACTCACGATCACTGTTCACATTTGTCAACACATAACTATGCACTATGCACTAATAATATTTGCAATATCTTTTGCATTGCAGCACAAATCACAATAAATGTCCTTTTCCCCAGAAACAGGTAGAAATCCAGGTGCGCATAGCGGGTATACGGTGTTGTCCCTCCCGTTCGTTGTCCATAAATTAGTCCTGTGGTCAGGCCGGGAATTGCAGCACTGGTGATTGGTGGCAGGTACGCGATCGCAGAAAAATCCAAGGGGCACACTCCACAAAGAATGATGTTGAAGACTGACTGCAGTTTTCGGAAGATGCTTCGACCACCCCCAAATAACCCCACCACGAAGCAAACTGAGCTGGAGGAAAAGTTCAAAACACGCCACGTGTTTTGCAGACATAGAAAGTAAGAATCTGCGTGCATTGTCACTCTTGCCTTTCCTCCGGAACAAAAAACTTCCGGCGGGCGCCAAATCTTCTCCTGAACCGTGACTGCCTCAGCAAGGGTCAAGCGGCGCCCGCCGAAAGTTTTTTATGGCTTAATTGCACAGCTTAGAAAGAGGTGCCCAAATACGACACGTGCGGAAGGAAATCTTTCCGTCCCCGTACTCTGTGAAGACCTTCGTGTAACTGCCCAGTTTCGATTTATGGCACAACCCCATGGAGACGTGGATCTCTGTTTTTTGTCCCGGAGGAAAGGCAAGAGTGACAATGCACGCAGATTCTTACTTTCTATGTCTGCAAAACACGTGTTGTGTTTTGAACTTTTCCTCCAGCTCAGTTTTGCTTCGTGGTGGGGTTATTTGGGGGTGGTCGAAGCATCTTCCGAAAACTGCAGTCAGTCTTCAACATCATTCTTTGTGGAGTGTGCCCCTTGGATTTTTCTGCGATCGCGTACCTGACACCTACCACCAGTGCTGCAGTTCCCAGCCTGACCACAATACTAATTTATGGACAACGAACGGGAGGGACAACACCGTATACCCGCTATGCGCACCTGGATTTCTACCTGTTTCTGGGGAAAAGGACATTTATTGTGATTTGTGCTGCAATGCAAAAGATATTGCAAATATTATTAGTGCATAGTGCATAGTTATGTGTTGACAAATGTGAACAGTGATCGTGAGTGTGTAAAAATTTCATGGCATCTGTGTGAAACATACGATTTATTTATCGTTTATAAAGTGAAGGTGAAAGCCAGGATCGTTTACTTGACCGCGCATCCCTTCGGTTGTCGTTTTACCACCAGCTGTGCAGTTCGTTGACCTGACCGTACGGCCCTTAGCTTTCGGTACTGTCGTACACCTGAAGACATCTGTGCAGTTCGTCACCGAATGACCCAGTGACACACATTTCGAAGCAGCAAATGGATTTACGGCTGAATAAGTGAGTTTTTAATTTAATCAGTTTCTGCTTCTTCTCTCGTTCGGGTAAAGTTGCCATAAGTCGGGTAAAGATTATGTGGATCCTCACCGATTTCAATGACCTTCAAATAAGTTTGATATGGTTATACAACAATGGTTATTCAATCGTGGTCTTGACAACATATCCAAAGCTCATCGAAATCGGGACATAATCGAGAAACTGCTACTTCTTACTACATCGCGCCGTACCGACAACACTATCTTCCCCCCCGGCTCGCCGCGCTGACCGTGCCACCGAGCGACAGGGAGCGCTCTCATTGGTCCGTGTTTTTCGTTAATAACTCCCAAACGAAGCCTCGGACAACATTTTTGAAAAGGAAAATGGCGCTTGAAATGACCTCAGGAACCTCCCATTTCGAGATTCTTAAGACATTTTGGGACACCCTGTATATAGGGTGTTAGAAAAGTCTGGCAACGGTCGAATATCTCAAAAAAAAGCATTTTAGAGAAAAATGGTTCAGACATGTATTTATGGTTTCGCAAGAGCTATTAGGTGGTGCCATTGGTTTGACCTTGAAGAATCATTTGAAGGTCACGTGAAAGTCACCTCAATTTTTTTAAATGGCACCCCCTATTTTTTATTATATATTCTTGTAGCTGATCTCAAGAGCATTCCAAAACACTACAATAAAATGTTTTTTCATTAATTATTTTTCGAGTTATAAGGCTTCAAAAGTACAATACCGCCGGCATTAGCGTTAACCGAGATGTACCACGTGGAGGTTGCACGGTCGGATTTACAACTCTTGTGTGTGCGTATGGCTTTGTGTGTGTGTGCGCGTGTTTGTGTGTGTGCGTGCGTGTGCGTGTGTAAACGGGTTTTTACTCAATTAAATGTTCAAATTGTCTTCCGTCTGCTGCTTGACAATGACCTAATCGTTGATAAAATTCATTTAAAACGTTTCGTCTCATTTCTGGTGAGATAAGATTTACTTGCTGCAGTATGCGTTCCCTAAGGTCTGCCAAATTAGCAGGTTTCGTTACGTATACATTGTTTTTAACATACCCCCATAAAAAGTAATCCAATGGAGAAAGATCTGGTGATCTAGAGGGCCACACACACACACACACACACGCGCGCGCGCACACACATACGCCCACACAAGAGATGTAAGTCCGACCGTGCAACCTCCACGTGGTACATCTCGGTTAACGCTAATGCCGGCGGTATTGTACTTTTGAAGCCTTATAACTCGAAAAATAATTAATGAAAAAACATTTTATTATAGTGTTTTGGAAAGCACTTGAGATCAGCTACAAGAATATATAATAAAAAATAGGGGGTGCCATTTAAAAAAATTGAGGTGACTTTCACGTGACCTTCAAATGATTCTTCAAGGTCAAACCAATGGCACCACCTAATAGCTCTTGCGAAACCATAAATACATATCTGAACCATTTTTCTCTAAAATGCTTTTTTTGAGATATTCGACCGTTGCCAGACTTTTCTAACACCCTGTATATATATACAGGGTCATCCGTTTTTAAACGGCCAAACGTCAAACGTGCCCCATGTCAAAAAAAACCAAGATCCGAAGGTCATACAAAAAAGTTGACTTAATAAAAAAGATGCCAAAATTTTGGATATATCATTATTTCAGGACATATTGGGAGGGGGCGTGCCCAACATTTTTTGGTCGAAAAATAAGGTATACTCTTGACCTTTGCGCTCGATGCGGCACGCCTTCCCATTATCCAATCAACTTCAACTTTTGCAGGAATTATTTTCTTACCCAATAGCACAATTTTGAGGGGAGGCGTGAAAAAAATGTCGCAAAAAAAATTTCACCAAGAATAGCTAAGGTGCACCCTAATATATATATATGTATATACAGGGTGTCTCAAAATTCCTTCAGCTCCCGGAAATGGGCGGTTCCTGAGGTCATTTGAAGCGACATTTTCCTGTTGCAAAATGTTGTCCGCGGCTTTGTTTAAGAGTTATTAACGAAAAACACGGACCAACCAGAGCGCGCCTAGTCGCTCGTTGGCACGGTCAACGCGGCGAGCCGGGGGGAGGAGTGTGTTGTCGGTACGCCGCGATGTAACAGACAACAGTTTTTGGATTATGTGCCGATTTCGATGAGCTTTGGATATGTTGTAAAGACCACGATTCTGAACAACATTTCTCTTTAGACTTTTTGCCTCGCGTCTTTAGTTTACGAGATATTTGTAAAAACTTGTAATTGAAAATGCTTCGAAATGTGTGTCACTGTCACTGGGTCATTCGGTGACGAACTGCACAGATGTCTTCAGGTGTACGACAGTACCGAAAGCTAAGGGTTGTACGGTCAGGTCAACGAACTGTACAGCTGATGGTAGATAGCAGGTATACGACAATCACATGTTTCGGTTTTCCTGCAGATTTGTACGCAGAGTCGATGGGTTACTGTTCGAAAACGTCGTCCGTCTTTCTTTTAGAAAGTTTCTTAAGGGAGGCATAGGACAATAGGGACCCTAAAACACCACGCCGACCTGACATTTCTACCTCTTGCTGGGTGAAAGGACGGACGACCTTTTCGAACAGTAACCCATCGACTCTGCGTACAAATCTGCAGGAAAACCGAAACATGTGATTGTCGTATACCTGCTATCTACCATTAGCTGTACAGTTCGTTGACCTGACCGTACAACCCTTAGCTTTCGGTACTGTGTTTACAAATATCTCGTAAACTAAAGACGCGAGCCAAAAAGTCTAAAGGGAAATGTTGTTCAGAATCGTGGTCTTTACAACATATCCAAAGCTCATCGAAATCGGGACATAATCGAGAAACTGTTGTTGTTACATCGCGGCGTACCGACAACATTCTCCTCCCCCGGCTCGCCGCGCTGACCGTGCCGCCGAGCGACTAGGCGCGCTCTGGTTGGTCCGTGTTTTTTGTTAATAACTCCTAAACAAAGCCGCGGACGCCATTTTTGTTAAGGAAAATGTCGCTTCAAATGACCCAAGGAACCGCCCATTTCCGGGAGCTGAAGGAATTTTGAGACACCCTGTATACAGGGTGGGGCACTAACTGTGTCCAGTTTGAATATTGCCGTTATTTGTAATAATATGAAAAAATGTTATATGTATAGAAAACTTACACGGTATAGAGGGGGACATATTGTGACACAAACATTTTCAGCGTGGGTGGAGGCATAGAGGAGATTTCAAGGTCATCTCTATTTTTTTAAATGGAATGCTATGTTTTTTTTATCACGATATATATATATATATATACTCAAATCTCTGGAAATACTTGTTTTTGGAAAAAAGTTTGAAACAAAAATAGTAGGGTTTCACAAAATCTGTTAGGTGGTGTCATTATTTTTGAATTTTCAATGACCTTGAAAAGGTCTGTGAACAGAAATCTTTCACAATTCCTCTTTCAACAATCAGACCCCATGGTTCGTCACTCGAGTAGTAGGTCCGTGTGAAAATCGAAGGAGTGGGGTGGCGGGAGTGGAGCTGCGGTAAGCGTGTAAAGTAAATATACTTCCCGAGATTTGAGTATTCGGCAGCTCGAATTTGTCATAACTGTCCATTATTGAACTTTGTGCCCATTACATCTGTGAGATGTATGTGAATGCGCCTTAAGATGGCGTGGTGGCGCCTCTTGACGGTGGACACGCGGACAAGCCAGTGACGACTGAGCGCCATTAAGACTGAGACTGTATTATGATATTTAACATTACTATTTACGTTATTACTTAAATATATACACTTTACAGTTAAACATAACATGGTGGCAGCGGTGAAGTTCCCGCAAATAGTATAAAGTGAACCAGAAGGTTCGAATGCTGGAGTAGTCTTCGGGAAGCGGTACTTTGGAATCTTAACCCCAAAGTGCCACGTGGGCCTAGTGAACAAAGGTACTGGTCGCAGCGGTGAAGGTCAAGTTTACAGCGAACACTGAACCTGAAGGTTCAAATAGAGACATGTCGCTGTCCATGGAGTCGTTCAAGCTTCCGCCAGAGCTTAATTTGCAGGAAAATGCGGTAAATAACTGGAAAAGTTTCAAACAACGGTTCGAGATATATCTGGAGGCGTCTAATAACGATGGGGTTCCTGAGAAACGCTGTTGAACTGCATCGGCGAGGATGCTTTAGATATCTATAACACTTTTAGACTGAAGGCGGAAACTCTGGAAGAGGTCATTGATGCGTTTGACGAATATGTGAGGCCAAGGACGAACGTTGTCATTGAGCGTCACAAATTTCTCACGAGGGTACAACACCAAAATGAGCCCTTTGACGTTTTTCTAAATGATCTTAAAAAGCTGGTAAAAAGCTGCAACTTTGGAGAGCAGGAAGAGTCCTTGTTAAGGGACAGAATAATAATCGCCATCAGCGACGAAGCGCTACAACAGCGGTTGTTACGAGATCCAGATCTCACATTAAAAAAGGCGACGGAATCGTGCAGAGCGGCGGAATTGAGCAAGCAGCAGCAGCGTGTTCTCCAGCGGGACAGGAGGACGTCAGAGGCGGTTGGAGTGGACGAAGTCAAGAAGAAGGGCGTCATGGGGAAACCGGCGACAAGTTGGAAGAATCGACAGCAACAGAGCAGTGAGCAGGTGTCGATTGAGTGCAGAAAGTGCGGTTATACCCACAGAAGGGGAAAGTGTCCCGCGTTTGGGAAAAACTGTAATAAGTCTGGTAATCTGAAACATTTTGCGGTTGGTTGTCAGGCGGACAAGAATGAACGGAATGTAGACGTATTAAAAAGATCGGAAGTAAGTGAATTCTACGTGAATGCGATTCAGGGTCGGGCGTTGTCAGAAACCTGGACGAAAGCATTGAAAATTGGCAATGACACAGTAGAGTTTAAACTTGATTCCGGGGCCGATTGTAATGTCTTGCCAATCAGAATCTTTAAGCGGTTGAAAATGTGTAATAAACCGAAAATAAACGAAGAAAAGGTCACTCTGGAAAGTTATTTTAAAAATAAAAGGGAGGCCTCTGGACATGTCGTTCTGGATTGTGAGCTGCGAGGAGTAACGTGGCATGTCAAATTTGTTGTATTTGACACAGACAACATGCCGATCTTGGGTCGCAACGCGTGTGAGAGAATGCGATTGGTAACGCGTACAGTTGATACAGTGCATCGGGTCGGGTGTGAGTCTCCTGGTAGGGAAATAAGTGGTGATTACGCTGGCAAATAGAACTTTCTTGAGAGTAGTCGCGATTTGTTTGAAGGCATTGGAACGTATCCTGACAAATATAGAATAACGTTAAGAGAGAATGCGAATCCGATTGTAAATGGGTGTCGTAGGGTCCCGTTGGCATTAAAAGATAGGTTGAAAGAATCGTTGGATAAATTAGAAAAACATGAAATAATAGAAAAAGTGGATTACGCGACAGATTGGGTCAACAATATTATAATAGTAGAAAAAAGTAACGGGTCCTTGCGCATTTGTTTGGATCCGGGTGAGTTGAACAAAAATCTGAGACCGGAAAAGTTTCCTATTCCAACGATTGAAGAGCTGAGCGCAAGGTTGACTGGAAAGCAATTGTTTACAGTTCTTGACATGAAAGATGGATTTCATCAAATTGAGCTGGAGAAAGAGAGTGCTGAAATTTGCACCTTTATAACTCCGTTCGGGAAATACAAATACAGGAGGCTCCCATTTGGCTTATCCACAGCACCGGAGGTCTTTCAAAGATATAAAAGTCTTTGGGGACATTGAGGGTGTGTGCATATACTTTGATGATATGATCGTGGCGGCGTCGAATGAGAGTGAGCATGACTGTATATTGAGAAAAGTTGTTGAGAGAGCGAGAGAGTATAATGTGCGATTTAATCCGACAAAGCTCCAGTTTAAGGTTCATGAGGTTAGTTACGTGGGTCTGATCTTTGACAGGACTGGTGTACGGCCAGATCCGGGAATGGTGGAGACGATTGTAAAACTCAGAGAGCTGGAAAGCAAGAAGGAGTTGCTGAGCATTCTGGGAATGTTCAATTTTCTCGCGAAATTTGTCAAGAATGCGTCGGAATTGTGTGCGCCCTTAAGGGACCTGATAAAGGGTAATGTGGAATGGGGATGGACGCCAGATCATGCGAAGTGTCTGGTGAGTATGAAAAAAGCGCTGTGTGAAGCTCCCACGCTGAAGCTTTTCGATCCGGCAATGCCAATTGTAATTCAGTCGGATGCGTCTCAGAGCGGCTTAGGAGCATGTTTAATGCAAGGAAGGCAACCGGTGTCCTTTGCGTCGAGGAGTTTGAATGAGGCAGAGAGAAGATATGCTCAAATAGAAAAAGAAATGTTAGCCATTTGTTTCGGACTGGAGAAGTTTCACCAGTTTGTGTATGGACATGAAGTCAAAGTGTATACAGATCACAAACCACTTGTCGCGATTGTGCAAAAAGACATGCATACAGTAACGTCGCGATTGCAAAGATTAAAGCTGAAGCTTTTAAGATACAAAATCAACTTGGAATACTTGCCAGGGAAGCAAATGGTAGTGGCAGATCTTCTCTCGAGGTCGTATCTGAGGACTGTGGTGCCAGTAGATGAAACTCATAATGAAATGGTTCACAGTCTTAATACGGAGGTGGCCAAGAGCCAGACCAGAAGGACCCAGTTTAAGGAGGAGACGTTGAATGATCAGGCGTTAAGTAAACTGAGTAGTTATGTTTTGGAGGGGTGGCCCAAAGTGAGAAGCAAAGTCTGTGATCAGGTTAAACCATACTGGTCAATGAAAGATGAGATTACGTGTCATGGGGGGATGCTTCTCGTTAATGAGAAAATCATAGTTCCCAAGAAATTGAGACTGGAAATGATCGGCCTGGCTCATGCGCCTCATTTTGGGGTTGAAAAAACAAAGAAAAGGTTGCGTCAAATTTTCTACTGGCCAAGTCTAGGGTCGGATGCGGAATTGTATGTTGGTAGTTGTAACACGTGTGAGAGATTCAGCAGAAGCAATGTGAAGGAGCCATTGATACCGCACAGTGTTCCGGAACTTCCATTTGAGAAGATCGGTGTTGACATTTTTTAGTACAAAGGTAAAGATTACTTAGCGACCATGGACTATTATTCGAAATGGTTGGAAATAAGCGTATTAAAGAACAAAACAGCTAAAGGAATTCAGAATGCGCTGATGCCGATTTTTGCGACACATGGAATTCCTGGGATACTGGTGGGTGACAACATACCATTCTCGAGTTATGAGTTCCGACAGTTTTCAGAGGATTGGGCCTTTAAAATAGTTACTTCCAGTCCTCATTACCCGAGGTCGAATGGGTTGGCAGAAAAGGCAGTCGGAATAGCGAAGTCAATAAAGGAAATGTGATGAGGATGGAACGAGTGTCAATGTTGCACTATTAGAGTATAGAAATCTACCCATTGCGGGGTTAAATCTCGCGCCGGCTCAAATGCTGATGTCAAGGCAGCTTAGAACGTTGTTACCCATTGTAAGGTCTCAGTTGTCACCAAGGCTGGTTGTTGGTGCTCGCGAAATGCTGGAGGATCGACAAAAGGCATATAAATTGTATTATGATCGAGGTGTGAGACGAAATGCGTTGCATTTAAAAAAATCAGCAACTGAATGGGGTGGTCCTCAGGAGGGAGTCGCTCAGATTGGAGAAGATCATGGATTGGGACTGGAGTTTGAGACGTCTACGCCAAATGACGGAATAACGGTGCCCGTCCTTCCTGAGAGGCATCATATGTCAGAGCCGCGCGTGAATGCTGAGGATGGCTTGTTGCTAGAGGAGCGGTTCGGTCCGATTGATGGCCGGGGGACTGTGGTCACACGAAGTGGACGTACCTCGCGTCGACCGGAGCGATTAGATTTGAAAGAGATGCGTCTTGTCACCCCAATGGTATTGGAGTGGCTAAGGGGGGAAGATGTGAGATGTATGTGAATGCGCCTTAAGATGGCGTGGTGGCGCCTCTTGACGGTGGACACGTGGACAAGCCAGTGACGACTGAACGCCATTAAGACTGTATTATGATATTTAACATTACTATGTACGTTATTACTTAAATATATACACTTTACACTTAAACATAACAACATCTCTTGTTCAGTAGATCATAAGCTACAACATATAAAAAATCCAACTCATTTAACCAGGATAGATTTTCCATATGATTTGTGCGGGGTCCTTTTAATTTTTTATCGAGCGAAAAAATCGATGTTAGAAATTTTCTATTAATTGGGTATTTAAAACATCAATATTTTTCTCACACTTACATCCAAAATGGCGCCCGGGCAAATACCCGGGTTGCCCCCCGCCTAGAGCGGGCCCTGGATGTGGAGGGTTGGTGGTCATCGGATGGGGAAGTTGAATTTTTTGCAGCTTGCGCATATGAGATATTGGCTCGTACTGATGATGCAATGGCGTTGAATCTATTTGATGTTTTTAGACGACGGGCCGAAATCCTTTCTTTTTCTTTTTGTAGAGCAAATTTGATGACAGGGCAACCTTTGTAGGACGCTGGGTGTCCTACTTGATTACAGTTTGCGCATTTTAGTGCTTGTTTGCTATCAAGCAAAGTTATAGAACAGCGCCCAGTTCGTGGAATAATGAGCACTTAACACATTTGTAATCACGGTAGCAGTTTTTACTAGAATGCCCCAGATTGTCCTTGGCATCTTCGGCATTGAAAAATAGGAGGCTTCCTGAGCTGCTCCCATTTTTATTTTTTGATGTGCCAATACCTTAATTTTCAGTAGATCCTTTAAGTTGCTGTCAGGTGAAATTTGAATTAAGTGGTGATGACGTTCAGATTGGGTCCTATCAAAGTGGAATTTTGGAAATTTGGAATTTGAAGATCAGTGATTTCTTTTAGGATATCTTCATCGGTGAAATCGCCTTTTATTCCCTTAATAATAATAGTTTTCGATCTCAGGGATTTAGGCGTATAAGTATAATGTTGGATACCCCGTTCTTTTAAGGAGTTAATGGTCATCTGGTGGTGTTCTATATGAGTAAGATAAATAGAATGGTTAGTTTTATCTACCTCTTTGATAGTGAAACTATTATTCGGCATCTTAATAGCTTTTAGGGTCGAGATGAGGGTCCTTAGGCAGGAATTTGTGGTGAATATTGGTGGCGGTCTAAAGTCTAACTGGTTTAGAGGTCGGGTTAGAGGCAGCGGTTTTTGCAATGTTTGGATCATTTTCCATATCCATGTTATTCTCATCTGAAAGTGGTTGGAAACGGTTTTCGGAAGCTTTATTATTTATTGCAGGTGAAGGTTTAATTGGTATGGTTGTATGCGCAGTTTTCTTAGGGAATTCCCAATCAGTCGGTGTGGAAGTGAGCCTCCTGACCGACGTGTTACCGGCCTCATCAGATGGCGTTGGCGATGTAGGCAAGCCTTGACTATTTGAAGGTCCAAGGTTAGGGAGGACCGAATTCATAATTCCGAGCATATTACTTTCCTGTAGGCATTGCTTGTACAGCCTATTAATTTGAAAGGTGATAAGTTTAGGAGCCTTCCGAATTCTGGACGTGAAATGAAGTTCTGATGTATTTTCTTTATCAGATAAATCCGGCGTTGAGGTACGCTTGAAGCCATGTTGGCTGTGCGCCTTTGTCCGATCCATTTTGATTTTCAATAAAATTGGGTCCTTCCCAGGCAGAATTGGGTTCAAAAGGTTGTACGCTGGATCACCGGACACTGTGAAAAGTCAACAGTGCCGATGCAACAACGATACAACGATTAATGACTTTAAATAAATACTTTTTCTGATACTCGGCAGGACACGATGTTACTCAAAGAGATCCTCCTAGCGACCCGAGCGCCTACCGCGCTGACCCAACCGGGCTGTTGGAAACAAAGTTAATATTTTCAGATGTTGTGCGCTGACGCAGTAGAATACTAATCAAGTTAACTTCATTTCTTAATTATTTCTGTGAAATGTTCAAGGTTTATCAGTGCCTAAGAGACTTAGAGAATAAATATAACGTAACAATTTTAAGGTTACCTTAGGTCTTCGCGGAAAAAAAGTCGAAAAAATCAGTTTTTATTTTTTTTAACTACGGCGCAGACAGCCGAAAAATATGAAAAAATTCATGAACGATAATTATAACAATATATCGATACCCGTAAAAAGGAAAATGTGGTCACTTTAAAACTTCCATGTGAAATCTGCATTTTTTCGATTTTTTGGAGGTTTTTGATTTTTTACAAGCAGGATTTTCAATTTAAAAATCTGAAACGAATTGCAGAGTATGTATTTGGGTGCTCGACATGTGTCAGATCTTTCTCAGAATTTCTGAACATCATTAACTAGGGAAAATAGGCCAAAAACTGATTTTTAGTTTTTACCCTATAACTGCCCTCCCGATCGAGATATAGGATTGAAACTTTGCACAGTATGTTTTTTCTTGATGCTCTATCGAGTGACCCATTGGCCATAAAATTCGGTTCAAGGGCACCCTTGACCATCTTATCCGGCTATACCCTATACAGAATGTATAATATACTCGACAATGTATAATATGCATACAATTTTAGGAGATGGTTCTAGGAACTGAAATGAAACATTTTAGGGTGCTGAAAGTAAGGTAGAACTTTCGTTCCGTGGTCAGATCCTCTAAAAATAAGAACAATACCCTTACTTCCAACACTATGTAACTTCGCGGTAGGCTACTTGTCCAACATCACTCTGTCATAAATATTTTTACCTTTCTTTTTCATCGTGGAGGTAATCACTAATTACGGACCCCCTGCCCTCTCCGGAGGAGAGGTAGGGTAGGATGGTGCCAGGTACTCGTTACCGGACGACAACTGGATACCCTCCCACCTCATGCCCTCCCGGGTGGGAGTGTTACCTCCCTTACCCTACATTCATTAGGGACTCCATACCGGTCACCCGCGCGATGTTCCTCCTTCCGTGGGCTGCACCGGTGGGCACCACGAGCCCCCAGCTTGCGATACCCGCGACCCCATATATATTTGTAGCTGTGTGAATCGGCAGCTGAATAATCTAGTGCGCTTCTCCATTACTATCAGACGCCGCGCAACGCGACAACGTCGTTTAGTTGTTCTAAAATTTTCTAGGACAATTCTTTTTGGTTATAATTAAGTTATGGTCTCAAGTGTCCTTCTACAAGACCAGACACAAGCTGTCAGAGAACTCTTCGAAGGCTAAATAACTAGCGGCTTACCATCTTATTCTGACTTCATGAAAAATATAAAAATATACTTCAGAAAAAAATGTCGATAACCTCAATGCAACTTGAAAATTGTTATTTGAATTACTTACGTTCGCCGTACTAAAAAAATATTAAATGTGACAATTACATTGTTTTTTTATTTTGCAAACTGATACGAATGATGCAATTTTTGATAAAGTATTCTTTTGCTTCTTAAACATTGACTAAATTTCATAATTTATAAAGATAAATATTTTTGGTTTTAGAGGATGAAATAATTGTTATCGAGCATTTACCAGGACGACGAGTTCATTTGCAAGATTTCTTTTGGACCGATGCGGAAAATGCTCCACCGTGGGTAGATTCAAATCAGCCGTTTCATGAAACTAGGACGATTCATCATACAGTAACAATTTACTTGCCGGCTGAGAAAAATGCTGACGATGATCCGATACTTCCTAGTCCCGACGATCCAAAATGTACCACGTGCATCGAACCTACGCCGAGACTGCATGACAATGAGAATCAAAATATTGGTATACTTGTTCCACAAGATCCCGGACCAAGGTATTTATCATTTTGTTTGTAAAAGTATAGATTTCGTTATAGAAAATATAGAATCTGTTATAGAGTAGAGTAAAGGTACCTACAATATCGGTAAAGTTATTTAACAAACAAATTATGTATATAGTCAGGAATCAGGCAACAATTTAAATGCAAACGAGCTAAATGTTCATTACGAACTGACGTAAACCTTATTGCGAACCATTACATTTTTATTGTAGTTTAACGCTCAAGGACTCCCTGTTTCGATTAAAGTCAAGATTAATCTTAATGAAATCAGATCGATTAAACTGATTACAAAAACCACAATCTTTGAAAAAAATTTACAATCTTTTCGGGTATTGTTTAAATTACAGAACGTCCTACATACATTATTTTGTCTTGAACTTTTAGATACTGGTTGTTAACTGTTCTCCGTGCTGGTGAAACTGTACCGCCTAAAATTGAATTGAAATTGGCTCGTTTATATCGAACTGCATTCTCAAGGCAACAGCAACGTCACCTCGGACTTTTACAGACGGATCCACGATTTCAAAGATCCGCGGACGAACGATCATTGATCACGAACAAGGTAATTTCTAATATTTTATAACATAATACGAATACTACTCTGTAACGTCGCAGAATTCCGATGGTACAGCGAAACAGTCAAGAAACTACTTTGTCTTTGCCCTCATTAATTAGAAACTCGAAACTAGCTCAATAAAATTATGTACCTCGTGGCTGGTGCGCTAAAAGATGATAAGAATTAGAAAATCTAATGCTAAGACACTCGATTTAACCAACGATGTAACCAACCGTAAACAGTAGCAAACTGTCAGGTTGTCAATCAATAAGGGAGAAGACCAAAATAGTTTCTATCGATTTCCGACTCTGTCGTGAGTCTGGGAACGCTAACGAGCGCTAAGGAGCGCTACGGAACGATACAGTGCATGTTGTAATAGATTTATAGTCGATTCCATAGCATTGCTTACAAAATTTAATATAATATTGCTTACAATTTGCAGATTTTTTAACTAAATGATTGCCTTCTTAAAAGCTTTACCAGTATCGTTATAATCGTGTTTTATATATATATGTAAAGCTTTTAAGAAGATATACATTGTAGATATACATATGTATACCTACATATGTATAAAGGCTGATCTTACATGTCGAGTACGAATTACTTAACTTTCCTTTTGATTCCCGATGCGCGATGTTTTGTGCACTTCTTTCTTCAACCAAATTAAATTTTCCTTGTAAATACATCGTGACGAATTGCAACTTCAATAAGCCCCGCCATTGAAATTGTTGTCGCGTGATGTCATTTCAACAGAACTAAATAGCAATAGATATACCATAATAACAACCAGTGCGTACCTGTTCACCCCTCTCCTCTGGGACTCTCCAAATACCAACAAAATAGAACCAAGATCTTACATTGTCTGTTTTGTTCACCCTAATTTGTTCAAAGTGAACGTATCTATCTCCACACTCGCAAGGCATCATACCGAAATGGTGCACGCCGATGTTCATGAAACTTTCGGAAAAAGTTCTTAGAACAATATTGGACACTGGACACATGTTTTTTCATCGGTCGTCGCGTCGCGTCGTCCACATTGAAAAGGTAAAAACAGCCCTCAAAATTGGGGGCTTGGAATCACATATTTGATTGAATATCTCGAAAATTATTAGAGTTAGCAGGTAGTTCAAATGACAAAGTTGCGTATTTTTCCATAAAGAATAGATATGCAGAAACAAATGTCAAGTATTAGGTCCTAATAATCAATCAGATTGACGATTCGTACGACAGATATTTTTAATAATTATAACAGTATGGGACTCGATATTTCATTTACAAAAATTGTTGCCACGGGTATAACAATACGGTAGCCGTCGGGTCAGCGCCCGTATACATAGGATGGGGTAATAACTTTAATCATTTCGACTACTATTTCTGTTATTTTTAGAGATATCAGAAAACTTTTGTATTTACATTTTGCATTGACAAAAATTGCACGGTATCGAGAGGTGCTATAGCTATAACATGCTATAAATAATGTTTTTATAAGACAAGTGCTTTCAGAAATTTCGAAATCAACTTCATTTTGGCAATGAATGTGTCATATCTTTTACGATTTTGAATCTAATAATACAAGTTTGTTCAATATTAAATAAAAGTAAAACAACGATTGTTGGGTCATGGGATGTGTTAGATTCAACGTCGCGTTCGTTTGAATTGACGTCACCAATCGCGTTTTGTGTTGTTCTTAATATTTTAAATAAATTATTTTTCATATCTGCAGTGGCTTTACACGATAAATTATGTACAATGTATTATATACAACATATGCTATATTTGTCAATAAAAATATAGACTAAATGTAAGGTCTGTCGCTAGCAGAATCTTTTTCACCGGTGCACTGACAAATTTAATATCGAATAATCTTGCATTACAATGTACTAAGTCGTACACCACATTCTCTCATTTTTACTTATTGTTAGTTCATAATAATTGCTGACGACATAAAAGTGAAAACCAGAATTAGTTGCCAGAATTGTGGTTGCTTTTTACCATACTTTTGATACCACGGCGATGTATATGTACGGTAGAGCGCGATAGCAACCACGCTGTACGTTTATATCTTCGTTTATGTTATGTGACTACTGAGAAGAAAACTAGCCAACAGCCAGACTAGATTGATCTATCGGCCAGCAACTGAAAGATTCCATATGGCCTGATAGTCAATTGGCTGAATTCTTTTCTGCCATAATTATAGCCTTACTAAACGTACCGAGCTATAAAAGTAACAGGCACGTGTTGCCTTATAAAAATGACAAAATTTAATTTATTTAGACTTTGCGCGGTTCTTACTGTAATATGTGATCTAACAAAGATATTAATTAAATCATTTCTAATGAAAGCATCTTTATAATTTCCGCCTCTGAATCGGGAGGCGGCGCCGGTATAATGGTGGCGATGACAATTTGTAGATATCTGTGATCCTTTGAAAGCTTTTCCTTTGATCCTTTTGAAGCTATTAATCCTAAAACAAAAAGTCTCATAGTTTATTTATACATAGCAGTCCTTACAATTCAAACGTAGTCTTCTTGAACAAGGACCTTTGTCTCAAAAGTGTCCTTTTGGTTAAAGCTTATTTCATTAACAACGCGTTAACACGCCCTTACGTATACGGAAGACCTACATACGTACAAGATGACAAGTCACTTAGATGATACATCATGACGTGGTCAATCGGTTTCTTTAACAACGGAAGCAGAGTAAGGAAAGCTTCACTTATTTACAAGTTATGTTTGGGAAAATTGTTTATCATTACATCCTTGGCGGGTTACGTCTTATATCCTAACCTCAGTTTGTACCCCGGTTACCCTGTCATCCTCTCTATTTACTGATTTGGTTGAAACTTGCTACAAGATATTTCAATGAAAAACATCAAGACTGCTGGTTATACTTGTAGATACCGTGATGATAGAATCACTCTGCATGTTGTTTTCGGAGATATTTTTGATGAAAGGAAAAGGCAAATTGAATTTCTTGCCTGTCAATATTCTTCATGCATACACGGACGCGTACTCGCTTCCATTAAAATAAAAACAACATTTTTAAAAACGTTTTAATCCGACAGTGGAGACTTCATGCATTTATGCCTACAACGAATACAAATGTGCAAAACAGAATATGGTAAAAATATTAACAAAAGCTATGAAGCTTTCAGTTTAGTTTGAACTTATTAAAATATTGAAAAAAGATAATAAGTCTAGTCGTAAAGATATAAATAGGCATAAATTATCATAATTTTAATAATTTAATTATCAGTTATAACACATATGCTATGTTGTGCGGGCATCTTTCTTTCAATCGACTCTACTATATTTGGTACTATGGATTCAACTGTACCTAAAATAACGGTGTTTTTTACATCTTTTAAGTCGTGATCCGATATTACGTATTTATATGCGCTTTCTGCTTTTTTTGATATAGAAAAGAATTTCTCACAGATATACGTGGACCCAAACATAGCAATTAAACGTGCTGCGCACATATGTAAGCCAGGAAACCTAGACTTTGGAAAATTCTTGTAAAAACTTAATATATCTACTTTGTTCATAAACTCGTGTCTTAAATTCCTATCGCATCTCAGATCAATAATTTCTAATTGTAAATGAGATGGCACTACTTCTATGTCGATAGAAAATGGCATGGTGACCAAATTAAAATCGTTCTCTATTTTTGTAATTTCATTGAATCTCAAAGAGAATTCTTCACCAAGATTTTTCAAGACATTGATATATTTGTCAAATTTAATTTCTGAACTAACCGATGACAATTTCGTGAAATGATACGTGTTTCTACGCTCCATCTGCTCTATCCAAAACTTTAATTTCAATTTAAATGATTCTATCGAATCGTATAAATTTATAATTGTTTTCCCTTGTTCTTGTAACGACTCATTCAAGATACTGAGATGTTGGAGAATGTCGCACATAAAAGACAAGTCAGCAATCCAATCGCCGTCTTGCAATTCTGGTACTACGTAACCTGCTACATCCATTAGAAAATGAATATCTGTACGGAGACTGTAAAACTTTTCTAATATATTTGCACGACCGATTGACCCAACATCCATATGATATGGCAGCTGACCGTACTCAACCTCTAGGACCTCTAAAAATGATCTAAATTGCCAGCATTTAAATCCGTGAGCCCGTATAAAGTTTATTGCTTGTACAACAACAGACATGACATGATCAAACTGGATACACTTGATGCACAAATTTTCCGAATGGATGATAGAATGTATAGCAACTACATCTTGTGGAACTGCTAAATTTCGTAATTTCGATTGGAGGCAACCAACAAATCCAGAGTGACTGTCTACCATAGCAGGTGTGCCATCTGTGGCAACTGCAACAAGCTTGCACCAATCTAAATTGTTTTGTTCGATTGCCTCCTCCACGCAAGAAACAATATCTTCGCCTCTAGTTGATTCTCCTGGAGGAAAAATGTCCAGCAGTTCTTCTGTAACCGTTAACGTTTCGTCCACTCCACGAATAAAAACGACTAACTGCGAAGTACCTAACACGTTTGTCGTTTGATCAAGGGCTAAGGAAAACGCAACAAATTTCTTAGAAATGGCAGTCAACTGTTGTGTCACGTTTTTGGCCATCTCGCGAATACAGCTGCGGATTCTTTGACTGGAAACATTAACTTCCTGAACTGTTTGAACAGCATCCGGCCATAATTGTTCAGTGGTTGCCAGTAGACACCTCTTAATAAATTCTCCGTCGGAAAATGGACGTCCAGCTTTTGCAATCTCTAGTGCAATGTTATAGCTCGCTCGAACTTCTGGTTCATTCACAAGTAGCTTTTCCTCCTACAATGCAAATAATAATTAAACACATTATTAGTTTTTCAATGAATATTAACAATTTGATATTGCTTTACTGCCAATACTTTTATTCGTGACTGTACGTATAAATTATCTGAGCATATTTCAAGTTAAGTTAAACATAAAATTTTACATTAGACAATATTTGGGCAAAATTTATATGCAAGAAAAAGAGATTAATTTGTCAAGGTATACTAAATTTTTAAAGCAATTTGATCACTCATGAAACAAATAAAAAGGAAAGATGAACGAAAAATCTAACACCTCGTGCGGAATCAACAATCATAAATACTGTCAACGACAGTCTTTTAGAATAAATTATGTGTCAGATATGAAATAGTATTCGTAGCGTGTTAATGTAATAATACAAACAATTTGTTAACAATAAAATAATTAACTAACAAGAAGAAAATAAATTGTAGCGATCCTAACGAAAAAACTGCAACGTCTCTAGCTTGTACTCCCAATTACGAGTATGGAACGTGGAACGAGCAAAGCCAACCATAGCGAGCGATGTGAACACATAGGTGGTCAGAACTTTCTCCATAATTTTCAGAGACGCCCGACAATCGCGTCAAAAAAATAGCTACTCGAAATATTCTCAATCTTCCCAAAGACAAAAGGAAAAGTTTGCCTGAAGTGGTGAAACCAAACGTGTGGACGAGTACTCGTCACGTAGCTTTCTTAAAAAACCAATCTAATAACTATATTTGTTTACTTAGTAGTGTTCGTAAAAACAGTTTTCCCGTGACAAAGAAAACTTTCACTGATTTTGCATCTGATACACGATACACGCTAGAAAGTACCAATAAAACAGTACAACAATGCGAACTTGATATCTTACGTCACACCCGGCAGTGTATTGCGTACGAAGATCTTAATAATATTGGAATGTTAACAAATTTGAGGTGATGGACGATATCCATACGGCACCGTGCCCGCCTGTCCTGAGATTCAAAGCCGTAGCAATATCTAGTCAAACAAGATTGTACAAAGGCGCCGCGTGTCCAAGCCGAACTAGGCTGTTGAAGCTACCGCAACATCGATCGATGCCAATTCTTAGTTTCATTCACCACTTTGTTTGTCCTGTAGTCGTAATCACCGTAAAACAAAAACTACCTGACAGAGTGAAAAAACACGAGTTAAAAATATCAGCATCTACGAAAATTCATCACGAAATTTTTCAGAAACGCATGGACAATAGAATCGAATCTTTCTGCTTATTTAACGATCAAAGGTGGCCTTATTGAACATCAAAGTCTTCTTGTTGTACCTTAAATATCTTATTATTATTACTACATACTACATGTTTACTTCCGTAAGAATAAATACGAAACTTTTATAATCAAGTTTTATACAGAGCTTATATAATCGATATTTTTGTATTTTCTCGATAAATTTGGAAACATCCGAAAATGTGGGTGTGCTAACGTTATGCACTATTATTTCACCGGTAAAAATAAGACCGAATACGATGAATACTATGATCTTTCTTTTTTAATAATAAACATTACATCCGAGGTAAGAAGAATGTTATTCTAATACATTCTTACGTTATATAAACAATTATGGGACGCTAATTCCTCAATATGTAGAAAAGGAAGTAACTCTAAATTGTTCAACGAATTTTAGAACTTCGCCAATTAATCGATGAAATGTATTTTATAAAAAAAAAATGAAGAATAAGTAAATCGTTATGCTGTACTAAAAAATTAACACGCTGACGTATTATTTGGCACAGTTCTAAATGATTTGGGAGCCGTCCGACGGTGACGAGTCCCTTTCTCTGTATGTAGTATATATGTAGAGTAGGGTGGACCTTATTTTTTGACCAACGAATTTTTTTCACGACCCCCTCCCCAGAATTGTTCCTTTAGGTGAGAAACAAATTTGTGCAAAGTTTGAGATCGATTGGATAAAAGGATCACGTGGCACATTTAAATTGAAAATTTTGAAATTCACCTTAACTATGGAGTATGACATATCGTTGGAATTGTCTTTTTTTTCTAAATAGGAAAAATTATATGACCTTCTTTAAATAAAAAAATTTATTTAAATTTATAGACCACATGCAGAAGGATATTTAATATATTTATATCAGAATGTATAGAAGGATATTTATATCAGACGAAAGTCGGAAGTTTTTTTAGTAGATTCGGCATATCCGCTGAATTTTTAGAAAAAGATCCTATAGTTTGGCAGGATGAACCATCTTATAAAATAGGTGTAGATATAATTAAGGCTTTACCGGTGGTTAACGATTCGGCAGAAAGAACTTCGGCAGAAAACAGATGATACTACAAATTGTAAAGGATTACCGCCAGCAATATCCTGATGTAAAGAAGGGTACTTTAGGGAAAAATGTGTAAATATTAAATATAAGTTCTTTAGAATATAAGAAATAGATCGAATAGAAATAGACTTCATTACGAAACTACAATTGCTAATATGTTATTTTACTTATACAGAATAATACACATGTCCTACAATACATTAAAATTTGATACATTTTAATGTAGGAAATTAAATATTTCTGTTATTTGCGGTTATACGAAAAAATGCCAGAAGAGAAAAATGCACTGTTCAATAAGGTAAATACAATGGCAAAAAAAAAATTTTTAGGAATTCAAATTTTCGAAATTTCAGGGTTATCGTTATTTTTATTTAAAGAAGGTCATATAATTTTTCCATATTCCTATTTAGAAAAAAAAGACAAATCCAACGATATGTCATACTCTATAGTTAAGGTGAATTTCAAAATTTTCATTTTAAATGCGCTACGCGATCCTTTTATCCGATCGATCTCAAACTTTGCACAAATGTTTTTCTCACCTAAAGGACCAATTCTGGGGGGGGGGGGGGCTGCATTGTATCTCGATAAAAATTTTTCTCCAAGTATAGCTTAAATCCACCCTAATATAGATACATACGTCATCTCGCTCACACTCGATATCTTTCGTTCTTAAATATGTGTTATATGTCGACAATAAAAGAAAATAGGTTGTTTGATAAAAAATAATTTTTTGCTTCTCATGTTGGACCAATCTTCACAATCTTTCAGACAATATTGCAATGTTAACAACTATTTTCGTCCCTGGCAAAAAGTATTTAATTAAATAAGTTAATTATTGACAAGTATTATTGTAATATATGAAATAACTAGAACGGGAACTGGTTGGAATTGAAAAGAAAATACTAGCAAAATAATAAATATGATTTTCTATTAACTAAATTGTATACAGTTGAAATTATAGAAAGTTGTATAAGTATAATAATAAAGTAGCATATTTGTTCTTTTTTTTAATTAAACAGAAAAATTTGTTATGTTAATATCTCAATGTCGATAACTCTTTCAATTTGTTTTGTTTTACTATTAACGAAAACATTGTTTACGTATTATTGTAGACACATTTACTTTGTTTCGTTTATTCGTTAAATACTTTTTGTCTAGAGGTAAGTAAGCAGTCTAATACATTTGCTGTAGTTCTTACCTCCTCGAGTAAGACTGCCTCTATATCCAGCAGCTTACACTTTAGCCTGTCCAACTCTGCAAATCGCTCCTCGCGTGAATATCCTGCGTAATCTTTTGCATGATACCTGTTATAATGTCGTTGGAGATTGTACTTTTTCAAAGAATTGAATACCTTGCGGCAGATAAGGCACTTTGGTGTTCCTCTATGTTCAGCGAAGAAATACATTTCTTCCCATGCAGGTTTAAAATGGCGCTTCGGTGTGGATGTCGATGGTTCATCCATGATTACAATTATGTTGGAATTTGCTCACTTAAAAATATCAAAGATCTATTCTGTCCGGTTATTTCGAACTTTAATAGAACTGCTAATAACACTTTTCATTCGTTAATGTGGAAATGAATGAACGCCGCAGTGTTGATAGTTTACACCGACCTCTCGGAGCAGGCCTGAGCAACTCGCTCCCAAGAGCAGTTTTTGCTCTGTTCGGGCAGATAGCCAGACAGGAGCACGAAGCCACGCCTCCCGGAGCAATGGCCACATGGTGGGGAACTGCACACGTGTTACCGTGTATCACAGTAGAGCGCGCACTAGTTTAGTCGTGTTTAGTCGTTGGTATCATTTCGAACTACATGTACGCGAATCTTTCTATGTACCGTGTTTCACGTGTTTCTGACCGCCAACCACCACCAACGAAACATTCGAATTCATGGATTTCGCAGCAGCCTAGAAAAATACGCCTAATATTTGACTGTAATAATGATATAACTTTTCTTTTCATTTCACATCTATTACACAATTAATGAAAACATACCACACAAGTATATACCAAACTACATTACACTGTGTAACTCGTGTAACTGTAACAACTACACGATTAAAGATACATATAGGTACTTTAAATAATAGTTGTACTCTATTTCCGTTTCCTGTCAGGCGTTTCAAGAAACAATGTTTTGTTGACACGTTTCAATGTCTGACTTCAGTTAAAATTTCTTTAAATGTTACATGTAATATTAACACACAAGTTTCTGAATCATGTTTGCGTTAATATTACTGTCAATGTGACAGACAAAGAATTTTTGGTGTATTAGAAATGAAAAAATCGAACAAGTCTATTGTAGACTCAACGTCACACACGTATTTGGCGTTGCGATCAGCGCCACTACGAAATATCGTGGAAAAATGGAAATATATATTTCTCGTAGCCTTCTATAAGAAAGAGTGGGATGAACAACCATCTTACGTAATGGCATATATACATATGTAGTATACATGGCAGCGATTGACACGGTATTTGTATTTATTAACGGACATTAGATATTGGATTTAGAGATCTAATCTCTCATGTGCTACTCGCTCTTACTACCTATCACGTTTGACTTTGCTATCGAGCAACTATGGACATTCTCGCTTTACCATAGGCTAGTTACGTGGAATTGTTCGACAATGAGATGGATGAAATGCACAGATTGAGAAACAATGCGGGAGGTGTAATTTTGCATAATAATACAAGAGAAAAATAATACAGTAACAAAATTGTGACAGTCATTTCATTTTCGAATGAATATCGTTTAAAGTATTGCCCGTCGATAACAGTATCCACCGTAAGCTATTTTCTATTTATTTTCACCTGATACGCCACGATTATGATATATCACACTTTTTCTAATTAAATTTACATGCGCCACTAAAAGACAAAGCTAAATCCACAATTTTGTTACCATTAATTTTTCTTATTTTGTCGAGTAGAATCATAGCATGGCCTGAGGTTTAAAGAATTGTCTTCCTTTGATTGCTGAACACCTTGTATAAAACAGGATGTTCTATTATGCATAAAATATATAAATTTAAGAAACTTAGAGTCTTAGCTGCAAGGAAATATCGTTACACCTTACAACAATGATTCGGATTTACGATACTATGCATTCTTTTCGAAAACTTACAAAAATTGTATGAAAACAGGATGCAGGTTAGTCAAATAACTTTCACAAATATTTCTACGATAATGTTTCTAAATATAGTCGATCAGTTAATTGTTTTATTAAAAATGGTCAATAGTGTAATGCAGTGAGCTTAGATATTAAAGCTGAAAATAATTTAGTTACTGATTTCATTATTATTAGTTGGCTATTACATCTGTTGATATGTAAGTGTGGTTCATTTGAAACTTTCAGACATGATTCATTAATATAAAATCGTACAGGAGCTACTAATTTAGATTACAAAATATTTGAATTAAGTAGAAAGTAGACTCATATAGGTAGTTTTCATTCCTGTATTTTCAAAATGTTTGAAATATGTAAGTATATATGGTGAAACAAATGTTCTACGAATCAGTGTGCCCCTTAGCTGCTCGGTAGTTAAGCGTGTACTCAATATCCACAGAGCATATACAAGAGCATGTAGATACTGTTTGCCTCGTCATGTTTGTTTAGTGTAACAAATATAATTTACATGAATAATTGTATGTGAATCATAAAGTAAATGCAAAATCCTTGCATCAAACGGCAAAAGAAAATTGTTTCAAAATGAGTATCGACTTCTGCTTGTGTGATTATATATATGTCAAATACTACTGTTTCGATACTCATGTTGATCGCTAAAAACTTTTCTAAACAGGTTGATCGATTCTGCCATAAAGCTTGCATTGCAGGATCAAAGATTCAAAAAGGAAACGCTATAATCTAGATATGGACAACTGTCAAACTTTCTCTTTTGGGAATGCTCTGTAATTCTCTCTGAGTAAATGACGGCAGGACCATACAGAGGAGTAGGGTATTTTGTACCTTACGAGTCTAATATTAACTGTGACAGAAGATAGATGTGTCATCTATCATGCTTCCTTTGGGTAGATAACAAGAGAGACTATCCAAGCGTAACATGCAGATTTTAATGAAATTTTAGTATGGCACGTCTTTTTTGTATCTGCAATGATCCACGTCTAGGGGATGAAAGCAGCCCTCAAAATCAACCAGAGGGTATAGGACAGTAAAATTTTTGTTGAATTGTGTGTTTTTGATCGTGGCGTTTAGTTGCATAAGAAAATTTTAGAAAAAACTTCTTGTTTAAACAATATTTAAAAAAAAATTTGATTTGTAATTTTTCTTATCAATTGTTTATCCATTTTTATGTAAACTCGTATGTGTAATCTATGAACAGGGGATACGTTTCTTTGGAATTTTTAAGTTCTCGTCATTTAATAATAATTATTATATACATTATATACACTATATTATATAAATATATTATATACATATGTATATAAAATTGTGTGATCATGGACTGGAAAGCTTCTGAAAATAACTGTTTCAAACTGGAGTATACAGTGGTGTGCAAAAGTTCACGGCCAGATGGTTTTTGCAATTTTTCTTACAAAAGAAAAACCTGAAGAAATTTTAGTTAATCTTGACAAAAGGGGACCCAGCTCCAATGACCTTGATCTTAACATATGTTGTCAAGGTCAACATTCAGAACAACTTTTCCCTATACATGTATCCGTCGCGTCGCTCGGCCTTAGTTTCCAAGATATTTTTAAAAAATTGAATCTTGTATTGAATATACAGTGGGTGTAAAAAGTATTCGTACACCTTTTAAAAACGAATAAATTTTTCAAAATTCGACCCAACAGCTTGAGTTTTTTTGTGACGTTAGAAGGATTAGTTTACTAGCTAATGTGTAAATAATTTTTTTTTTTAATTCTCATTGGTCGCAATTGCGAAGAAAAAAGTAAATGTCACGATTTTGTAATTTTTTATCTGTGCCTGTAGTGAAAATTTATAAGGTGCATTTGGTAGGTATAAGTAAGTTATAAACATGTACAAAGTTTCATCGAAATCGATCAAGGTTGTTATGAAATATAAATGATTGAAAATAGCAAAAATTGTAAGAATCCGCGATTTAAATGATTCGCAAACCCTAAATTCAAAGATTTTTACATGTTACAATGCCCATATACATGTTTGAAATTTTTACTACAGGCACAGATAAAAAATTAAAATATCGTGACCTTTACTTTTTCCTTCACAATTGCGACCAATAACAATTAAAAAAAAAATTATTTACACATTAGCTAGTAAACTAATCCTTCTGACGTCAAAAAAAAAACTCAAGCTGTTGGGTCGGATTTTGAAAAAGTTATTCGTTTTTAAAAGGTGTACGAATACTTTTTACACCCACTGCACATACACAATTTCCTTCAAAAGAATATCCAATTAAAAAAAAGTGGGTTCCGCAAGTTAAAAAAAAAGTTTCCGTTAATGTTTATTGATAATATAGATAACGGAAACACTTCAGTTTTCGAATTTCAGAAAAAATGTTTTGATCTAACATTGTCAATTTTTTCGAAAATCGATTGTTTTACAGAAAAAGGTAATTCAACATCAAGGACAAAGCCTGTCCAGATCTACAAGTTTTGTTTAACATATTTTTCAATATAGTCAATAATTTAGAAGATATTCGAAAAAAAACGATTTTATGAGCATTTAATAAATTATTTTAATGTTTAAGGGTCTTGTGACTTGGGTCACGTTTTCCCGTTATCCGATCGAGCTCAAACTTTGCACAGATTTTTTTTATCAATTGGAACAATCCTGGGGGTGCCACAAAAAAAAATTTCTTCAATGGTTAAAATAGAGCCAACTTAATCACTTCATTTTCTTGGACGTGTTAAGGTGAACGCATACTGAGTTTTTGCCTGTCAGGCTTCAAATATACTAATGCGCTGTTGTATCTTACGCGTATACACAGCTTTCCGGCAAGTTTCCTTTGCAATACTTCGTTTTGGTAGGGTCAGGTTATTCAGCTCGAATTTCAACATGGCTTTTCGAGAGCGCGTCGAGGTTCCCTGCTGTGCATGGCACAAAAAAAAGGTTGCAGGAGCTCCACAGCTCCATAGGTAAACTATCATTATCTCTCCTCTACAACATCATGGAGGTAGGAAACGTTCCTGTCACTTGGTGACACAGCATCACACATCCTTATATTATACGTAAATTATACATATAAAATTCTTCTTAAATAATTTATCATTTTATACGTAAATGTAATTTCTTAATGAAAATATATTAGAAATATTTTTGTTCTGCAAATTTTACCATCGGTTCAAGTGTGAAAAAATAAAAAAAAAATATGGTCGTATTCTACAATTTCTTCCTTTTTGAAATTCCGTTTTTTAATTCACGGAGCCTCAAAAATTTTAAATATTGGGTACTTGGGGACTCCCACTAATATTCGGACACTCTTAAAAAGACCATAACTTTTTAAATATTGGACCATACGATTTGATCTTGTTTAAGAAGTTAGAGTAATTATAGTTTACTACATAATGCGAAAAGAAATTTTTTCAAAAATTGCATTTTGTCGGAATTGTAGAGAAAATACTAAAAGTTCCGTTTTACATTTTTTTTTGTAGAAAACACGTTTCGTAGATCTGTATCAATTAAACAAAATTTCATCAAAATCGGTCAACGTTGTAATGAGCTACAAACGTTTAAAGATGGTAAAAATTGCAGTTTTTCACGATTTTTGGCCTCTAACTGCAATAAATCTAAGGATTCTTACATCTTTCAATGCCTGTTGTTTTTTCCCGCACCAACCGATTTCGATGAAACTTTCACAATGCATATAATTGACGCCAATTGCAATTTTTGAAAAAAATTTCTTTTCACATTATGTAGTAAACGGAAATGAGTTTTTAGAAGCTTCTAATGAAAACATTCGACTTCAGAATTCTTATCGTTAAAGACCTACAAATTATTTATCTTCTACATTGTTCAAAATCGATGATTCCAAAAGGGAGTACCGTATTATTATACAGGTACTTTTTCCACTGAGCAAGGTATGGTACGGACGTTGTAACCGAACTATTATGTGCTCTTTATTTATCGGATAGTTAAATCTGATTAGTATATCGGATTGGTTACCGTATCCGATATTACTATTATGTCCTGTAGGACGAAACGAGATTCGTGCCTCCAGGTGCTGGAAGGCGGAGTGGCTTTAACGAAAAGAGTAAATGCTGGAGAATTTGATGTATAGGTATAACTAACGTGTGTATATTCTGGTACCCTTGTATGTTTACAATATATCTATTCCGTACGCCAGGTGATTTGACGTCACGCAAGAAATGCGTGTAAGAAACCGCGACTAAATCTCAGTATGTTTACAACGTGCTGAGTTTCGTACGCCAGGTGATTTGACGTCACGCAAGAAATGCGTGTAAGAACCCGCTATCAAATCTCAGCACGGTAACAACGCACCGACTCCGCACGCGGAATCGTACACAACAATACTTTCGCTCCAATGTGTTCACCTTGCCACGTTCCGAGCGTGACGGAGCGCGACGAGTGATCCGACTGAAATTCACAGAAAGTGTATATGATATTAATTGATTAGGACATCCAGGATAACGTATGCGGAAGATATCGAATTGTCGGCAGGGCACGTTTACGTGGCCTGGGCGACTCCTCAATCCCCGGACGACACCTGAATACCTCGCGACCGTCTCTGACTCGCTCTCGCGTTAGGTGTCACAGCGAGATAGAATGCAACGTTACTCCTGCCGCAGCACGGGAGGAGAAAACGGCACCTACTCGCAAGGACGGTCTCAAAACGTATGCGGAAGATAGTGAATTGTCGGCAGGGCACGTTTACGCGGCCTGGGCGACTCCTCAATCCCCGGACGACCTTGAGACCTCCTTGTGTCCACCTAAAGCTTGATTACGGTCGCGACCACTACGAAATAGAATGCCCGATCTTCCTGCCACAGCGCGGGAGGAAAAACCGGCACATACTCGCTAGGAAACTTACAAGACGTATGCGGAAGATAGCGAATTGTCGGCAGGGCACGTTTACGTGGCCTGGGCGACTCCTCGATCCCCGGACGACCCTATAAGCCCCTTGTGATCGCTTGAGACTCTATATTGACCATGATACACACTAACACGGAATGCAAGTTCGATTCTGCCGGAATATACGGGAGGAGCAAGCGGCACCTATCCCTTGGAAAACTCACAAGAGCGTATGCGGAAGATAGCGAATTGTCGGCAGGGCACGTTTACGTGGCCTGGGCGACTCCTCGATCCCCGGACACCCTCATTAGCTTCGTGGAATAGAATGCACGCAAGATCCTATGCCTTGATTCACGGGAGTCACGAAACACACCCGTCCATGTGTATTGTCTACGATAGAAATTCGTGGAATTTCGACGCGCTTGCTGAGAATTACGTCTGACCACTCGACGGTCTCGCGGCCACACTGTTTGCCTATTACACGGCGCAAGACGCAAAGTTTCTCACTTGTTGCAAGTTAACGAGGATCTGTGATAGCGCATGACATGAACTCTTACTTGACGGATGTATTTACATCCTTTATTCTGTATCACGTATGCACAATCACAAATCCTTGCCAGCTTGCCCCGTGTTCCTGGCAATAGACGCACGTGATCACGAACTTTTACCGATTTGCGCACTATCCGCGAACTATTATCTTTTAACGTCAGCCTCTCTGGGCTATACCGAAACAATCTGTAGACCACCGATTTACTCACTAACCGCGAGCATTTAATTTTAACTTCAGCCTCTCTGGGCTATACCGAACACTCGGTAGAAACGATTTACTCATTAATGCGAGCATTTAATTTTTAATGTCAGCCTCTCTGGGCTATACCGAACAATCGGTAGGAAAACGACTTACTCACTAAACGCGAGCATTTATATTTTTAATGTCAGCCTCTCTGGGCTATACCGAACAATCGGTAGGAAAACGACTTACTCACTAAACGCGAGCATTTATATTTTAATGTCAGCCACTCTGGGCTATACCGAATAATCGGTAGGAAAAACGACTTACTCACTAAACGCGAGCATTTATATTTTAATGTCAGCCACTCTGGGCTATACCGAATGATCGGTAGGAAAAACGATCTACTCGTTAAACGCGATCTTCTAATTTTAAAGTCCGCCTCTCTAGGCTATACGCGACCGGCGTTAATCGCGAATTGACTCGCGGTGACTCGTGCGTGCTTATCGGAGCTAGTCCAGACGCAAAGTGATCAATCTGATGCTCGCATCGACCTCCTTCGATCGCTATCGAGAGGGGATCGATGCGCGCGCATCTCACAAGTGGATTTATCCTGTGCTCCTTTTCTACGACAAGGATCGCGCGTGACACCGCAAGTCGTCGTGGTGGAAATCGATATTGTTGTTCTCGTCGCATGAGGTATCGATATGTGATCGACGCGGTCACATATACCCCCTTCTCCACCCTCGAGATCACTGGTGCGGACACGCAGTTAGTACGCATTCCAGTGATCTCGACGATGGAAAGGAACCAAACCAACACATTGTTGAAAACTGAACTAAAAAGTTAACTGCACCATGGCGTATAAAACAGATAAACTAAATGACTTATTTGTTGAAAACTAAAAAAAACGATTATTGCACCTTTGGCCTAAAATTAGAAGCTTGCGCACTTATCATGCATACCCACACACACACACACACACGGCTCATACATACATAATTGTTAACTGAAATGTTCTTTTTTCGCGTGATAATTGAACTAAAATACTTTTGTTTGCACTTAGCACTGGCACACACAGGGGACGCAGGGCACATTCTTGTTCACCCGCGTGGCACCTCTCACAGCATGGACTCCAACACTTTGTCTAACATGGCCTCCGTGGACAACTGCAGGCCAAGGGGATGTCGATCGGTGGGTCGAAATAGTCCTCGTCCCAGGAAAGGTCCGCCTCCTTCTCCTCTGGCTCTTTCGCCCTTGGCTCGACTCCACTCGTTCCTGGCTCGGGGATGACGATCCAGGATTGTTCCATATTGTCGTTCGGGGTTGGCCTCTTGGACGATGGTCTGGGTAGCGGTTCCCTCCAAGGCTTCGCCACCCCTGGGCCCCTCTTCGGTGTCTGCGTTTTCACCGACACCTTTCGGTCCCTTGCCTGAGACGCCACACCCGGACTGCATCGCCGGTGCTGGTGGTCCTGGCTTAGCCATGGGCCCGCAATGCGCGTTGGCAAATTTATTGGGGGAACATCATGGTAGTGGATGTCCATCCCAGTTTGGGTCGGTCTACTGACCATGGCCCACCCTGCGTATGTTTGTACGCCGTCGTCGATCTTCGCCTCTGTATTATCCTCGTTGTCCATGGTGAACTGTGTCATCCCGTCGCGTTTCACGGCTTATATACCCGTATGGATTCTTGTTTTCGCCGAAAACTGTAGCGCGTACCTATTGTGTGTTTGTTTGTTTGTCTTGCTCTATCTGCTTGTATGGCCGTAAACATGATGCGTGGAACATTCCTCGGATGTCTTCCGAGTGGGGTTTACGTAAGATGAACGTTGACGGTCCTTTTTTTTCCGCTAGTTCATATTGTCCTTCATACAGGTGAAAAAACTTGGCGATCTCTCTGTCGGCGGCATTGGATATTGGGTTTGTTTTTACCAATACCCAGTCGCCTACTTCGTATTGTGTATGGCATTTTTCCATGTTAGCGCGTTTGCACCGTTCCTGGGCCTTCTTCGTCATTCGCTGGAATGCTAGCTGTAGTTTATCGCTGTGATGGTTCTCTGTTTTCCCTGGATCTTCTATATGCTCGAACCATCTGGACCATGGTCGTATGGGTTTTTCTTTTAACAATAGTTCTGTTGGTGTAAACCCTGTGCTGTCGTGCACAACCTCGTTGCAGCAGGTCTCGATTAAATCGATCCATCTGGCCCAAGATGCGTGTGCGTGTGATGCCACCGTACGGAAAATCCGTCCGATTTCCCTATTCACCCTTTCCACCGGGTTGCTTTGTGGGTGTCGTATCGATGAGAGAACGTGGTGAATGCCCTCTTCTCGTAGGGTCTGTGTCCATTTCTTCGCCGTGAACTGTGTTCCATGGTCAGTTAAGATCTTTTTAGGTTTGCCGTAGCGCGGTATGTAATGTTTGAAAATTCTCGCCAGGGATACGGTGGTCGTCGCGTTTCGCATCGCGTATAGTTTTACAAATTTAGTAAACAGCTCTTCGATTACCAGAATATACCTCACGCCTCCCCTTGACGTTGGTAACGGACCATAGAAATCGACGGACAACACCTCAAGAGGGCACCGCGGTATTATGCTTTGTAAGTCGGTATGAATTGTATGGGTAGGAATTTTCACGCGTTGGCACGTGTCGCATGTTGCCACAAGTTTTCGCGTGCGCCGGTGTAATTTTGAAATATAGAAGTCCTCTGACAGGAGCTTCATCGTCTTTTCCCCCCCAAGATGCGGGTAAATCTCGTGCACCTCTCGTATGAGCGAGTCGTGCAACTGCGAGGGAACAACCGGTCGTTCCTTCCCACTTTTGTCAACATGGTATAACGTGCCATTGCGGAGATTATAACGGTTATACGCGTGATCTGCCTGTTTTTTGCAGCGCTCGATTTCGCGTTGTAATTTTTGATCCTTCCGCTGCCATTCCGAAAGTTGTTTAAGCGCGGATCGTAAAGTAGGTGACATTGCTCTTGCGAGGGTCATTAGTATTGGTACGTGTCTTTCTCGTTCGACCGAATTTTCGGTCGTTACATTGTTTAATCTGCTCATTGTGTCCGCCGGAATGTTCTCTTTTCCTGGGCGATACTGGATCTCAATTTGATAATCCTGTATCGATAGAATCCATCTTGTCAATCGTTGACTTAGGAGTTTGCTATTCATAAGGAATGTGATTGCTTTGTGGTCTGTTAATAATACAATCTTAACCCCATATAAATACGTTCTGAGTTTCCCGAGTGCCCATACTATGGCCAACAACTCTTTTTCGGTGGTGAAATACGCCAGTTCTGGACCTCTTAACGTACGGCTTGCGAACGTGATTGGTCTTAATTCGCCGTTTGCATCTCGTTGTTCCAAAACTGCTCCGAGTGCCGTCGAACTTGCGTCCGTTGATAGAAAATATGGTTGGCGCGAATCTGCATACTGCAGTACAACTTCTCTGCAGAAGACCTCTTTTGCTTGATCGAAAGATGTTTGTAGTGCCTCGTCCCATTTCCAGCGATTCCCTTTTTTGAGCAGCGCCAGCAGCGGTGTTGTAGTTTCGGCACGCTTGTTTGTGAACTTGCTATAATAGTTCACTAAGCCTAGGAAACCACGCAACTGTTTGACATTTCGGGGTGTCGGAAACGCCCGAATGAGTTCGATTTTCTCTGGATCTTGTCTTAGACCTTCCGCTGACAGAATGTGGCCCAGAAATTTAATTTCCCGCCTCACAAATTTGCATTTCTCTAAATTGAGGGTGATGTTATTTTCCCGTAGTAGTTGCAATAGCATTGCGAGATGTTCGAGGTGTTTTTCGAATGTCGGGGAGAAACATAAGATATCGTCAATAAAATTGACAATGAATCCCTCCATTCCTTCCAGTATGCGTCTCAGCGCTCTAACTAGGCTCGCGCTGCTTGTCTTTAACCCAAAAGGCGTGACTACATACTCGTAACATCGGCCGCGATAGAGAAAGGCGGTATATTTTCGGGACGATGGTGTCAGTGGCACTTGCCAAAAGCTATTTGTCAAGTCGAGGCTAGTTAGGTAGTCGACTCTTTGAAATCGTTGGAATATTGCATCTGGTGTCTCTGACATCTCGTGGTCATTAATGAGAAACTCGTTCAGCTTTCTCGCGTCGAGGCATAGTCTAAGCGTCCCATTTTTTTTAGCACTGGTACGACCGGATTCAAATACGGACTTGTACTTGGGCGAATAATATCGTTTGCCAACATCCTTTGCACCTCTGCATCGGCCGCCTCCATATATTTCAATGGAATTGGGTATGTTCTACTGCAGTATGGCCTGGTGGGTTTTACGTGTAGATGGTGTTGGTAGCACGTCACACGTCCGATTGTATCTCTCCAGACCTCCGGGAACGCCTGTATTGTTTTCCGTAGAGCAATTTTTTGTTGTTGGTTTACTTCTACTGGTTCGAGCAGAGATTTGATTTTCTCTGTTTGGGATTTTTGATGGTCATTTATGGTTCGTACCATTGTTTTGTCGGTATCAGTTTCGGGTGTCATTTTTATTAGAATTTGACCGTCTGCCGTGTTCAGTGAAAGAGATTCCTTCCCAAAGTCGACTGTGGCCTTCGCTCGTCTTAGAGTGTCTACGCCAAGAATCACCTCACAGATTAACCCTGGTACCACAATCGCCGTTGTTTCGATCGTTTTGTCTCCGTGGTTGAGGGTTACCCAGATTTGCTTGTTTAATCGGGCCGATTTTCCGCCCGTTGCCCCAATTACTACTGTTCCCGTTACTGGCAGCGTCGGGCATTTTATTAATCGCTCCTGGTGTTCGAAGTACCATGCTTCGGATACTGCTGTAACGGTGCTTCCCGTGTCAATCAGGGCTTTGATGGGAATCCCTTCCAGTTTGATTAGTACCTCCGGGCATCTGTTGGATATTTTGCTTGTACGTGGCGACAGTTCATCCTCCTGTAATTCTTGGCGTATGTCTGGGAATATTGATCCAATTGTTATTTGGAAATCTTCCCCGTGTTGTATATTGGAGATACCTCTCACCTGAGCGGGGAAGTTGCTCAGACGTTCTTTTGCGGTTCCCCTTATTCGTTTCCCATATTCTCCTCTGGTTCAACGGCTTCCGGCTCCTCTACGAGCTCCTCCTCTTCAAGGTGAGTTGCTCGTATTCGATTCGGGGCATAATCTCTATTACGGTCCTGTGGACGGCGTTGTTCCTGCCAAGGTTTAGCGTTGTCGTACCTTGTCTTTGGGTTATCGGCATTTGGCCGGTGGTATTCTGGTCCTGGTCGCGGATGCTCTCGGTTCTGTCGTTGCTGAAATTGGCTGACAGGGTTCATACGCGGAGCGTTTACGGTCGGTTGGTTAACTCGATCGTTGTGAGTTTTAGTACCCCATTCTCTATTGTAATTGGGACGCTCATCGTATCGCTGTCGGTTTACCGTACCCCCGTTGTCAAACCGTTCCAGCAACGCTAGAAAAGCATCTACTGCCTGCGTAAAATGTTTGGACAGTGTTTGTATAATTTCATCGTCTGCGGGTCGCGGACGTAAGTCACGAGCCAGTCCGATCAATCTCATTGCATACGCTACACGGGAGACTCCAGTATCCGTTCGATGTACCCCGACATTTAGGTTGTCTCTGACCTTCCTTTGGATTGCCGAGCTCCAGAATCTCGTCTATAGGGCGTTTGCAAATTGATGCCATGTCGCAATTTGTTCCGACATAATGTCCCACCATTCGCCTGCATTACCTTTCAGTGACTGTGTGATAATGAACTTCATCTCCTTGTCGGGTAAACGTGCGGCATCTACAAATCTTTTGAGCTCTCTCAGATATTTTGCAGGCCTCTCTGTGGTTTTGCCCTCGAAGGTTGGCATATGCGGTTTTACGACGAATGGTCGGGCCATCGACGCCATCGTATGGTTAAACCTCGTGGACTCGTTCAGCCCCCACCTCGAGTCTATATGACCGGTTGTCGTTCGATGTGCGTCTACGTCTAACTCTGGAATCAGATTTCGTCGGTGGTCATCAATTTCCCTCGACCCATTGCCGATTTCTGTCTCGTTTGATGGTGTTGTTGTTGTTTGCTGGGTCGTTGCTCGTGATCGGATCTGTTCCATGCAGGTTGTATTTTCTTGAGTGCGTCCGCTTGTGCTTTTTCATTTCGCTCCAAGCGCTCTTCAATTTTTCGACACCAATCTCTCATCTCCACTCGGTGTTCAGTCACACGTTCGCAGACCTCATCGGTGGTCACCTGTTCTTCCACCTTAGCATTGAGTTGATCAACTCGCATCCTAAGGTGCGCGATTTCATTTTGCAACTCCCGAATGGCAGCGGACATTAGGTCTTTATCGTGCGCGGAGGTTGGCCCCGGAGCCTGATCGTCACCGGACGCGTTTGGATTCTGGGTTCGTGGACGGTTTGTCGTACCTGTCGGGATGCCAAGAGGTGGTGTTCGTTGAATTGACGTACTAGATAATAGTGGCATCATTGACATGTCTTCGTTCTTTTTCGCGCCCGTCATTTTGTTACTACGGGTTTTTGGTTTACTCATACTTCATTTCTCCAACATTTAATTCGTCTGAACCAAACCGCCCCACGTTGGGCGCCAATATGTAACCGAACTATTATGTGCTCTTTATTTATCGGATAGTTAAATCTGATTAGTATATCGGATTGGTTACCGTATCCGATATTACTATTATGTCCTGTAGGACGAAACGAGATTCGTGCCTCCAGGTGCTGGAAGGCGGAGTGGCTTTAACGAAAAGAGTAAATGCTGGAGAATTTGATGTATAGGTATAACTAACGTGTGTATATTCTGGTACCCTTGTATGTTTACAATATATCTATTCCGTACGCCAGGTGATTTGACGTCACGCAAGAAATGCGTGTAAGAACCCGCTATCAAATCTCAGCACGGTAACAACGCACCGACTCCGCACGCGGAATCGTACACAACAATACTTTCGCTCCAATGTGTTCACCTTGCCACGTTCCGAGCGTGACGGAGCGCGACGAGTGATCCGACTGAAATTCACAGAAAGTGTATATGATATTAATTGATTAGGACATCCAGGATAACGTATGCGGAAGATATCGAATTGTCGGCAGGGCACGTTTACGTGGCCTGGGCGACTCCTCAATCCCCGGACGACCTTGAGACCTCCTTGTGTCCACCTAAAGCTTGATTACGGTCGCGACCACTGCGAAATAGAATGCCCGATCTTCCTGCCACAGCGCGGGAGGAAAAACCGGCACATACTCGCTAGGAAACTTACAAGACGTATGCGGAAGATAGCGAATTGTCGGCAGGGCACGTTTACGTGGCCTGGGCGACTCCTCGATCCCCGGACGACCCTATAAGCCCCTTGTGATCGCTTGAGACTCTATATTGACCATTGTTCGGGAACCCGGGACGATAATTTTGGTGAGTGGACTGTATTGGGAAATAGGATCGGGTATGAACACAGTAGGGGAGTCGGAAGTTCGAAGGAGTGAACAGTGTGAAGGAAGGAACGGGGGGTAACGGCCGATAGAGCGAAGGAAGATCAGAAAGATTCACTTCTCACGTGTTGAACGATATATACAACGTTTATTGCAGCACTCGCGGAAACTACAAAAGTATGGACCATCAACTTGGCTAGACGCAACGGAGATGAGCGTAAAGTCGGCCGCCGATAGGCAGAAACGAAAATGATAAAGACCACAGGTGGGCGCGAGTGTGCTGGATAAACACGTGTTGAGCACGAGACAGAGCGAGACAATGACGGTTACGGCAAGAACGCGATCACCGGTGATTCCCATCGATCACGTGATCGCATATCGGTTGCGCGCGATTCCGAGAAACGCCGAAAACAAAGGCGTCGCGCACAGGTGATTCGCAGGACCGAGACGACATGGTATACGGGGCGCGGGGCGCTCCCCAGGGCCGTATTTGTGTTCTCGAACAGACTTATAAATTCGCTTATTTCTACACTTAAACCTAAACATACCGCCCGCCTCGGATTTCTTCAGAAATCCGAAAGTGACGACTCGAACAGTACCGCAGAACGGGAAACGCGAACAAGAAATGATTCAGACAATTGAAGGCACCGCCCGCCGTGAACCATTGGCAGGACACGTCCCGCCCGCCGTGAACTGTTGGTGATACACGATAGCATGAGACATAGATATATAGATAGATATATACAATACGCGTATGTACAATGTCGAGAACAATGTTAAGTATAATAAGACGGACACGAAACTGAAACGGCGGTTATGCCTATTTACATTTATGTACAATTAACCACTTACAATCTAAGAGGCGGTGTCGATGCGTCTCACGATGCAACGCTGCGATCAAGATTGATCCGACGGTAAATCAATCGGAAGCACGCATAACTTCACAATGGGTCGCTTGTATTCGGAATTAGCGGTTTTCACCGTGACAACGCGCGTAATTCCATCATCGCCTGGGTGACAAGCGGAGACGCGACCAAGCTCCCATTTACACGGGGGCAGATTCGCATGCCGTAATAAAACTAACTGTCCGACGGTAATGTTCGACTGTGGTGTTTTCCACTTGACGCGTTGTTGGAGACCATGCATGTAGTCATGCGACCATCGATGCCAGAAGCTTTCCATCATTTGTTGGAACAATTGCCAACGCGAGAGGCGCGATTCCTTTTGATCGAGCAACGATGGAGCCGGTACAGCGGTTAAGGCAGATCCGATCAGAAAGTGCCCAGGCGTTAGTGCACAATAGTCATCGAAATTTTCCGACGCCGCGGCGAGTGGGCGGGAATTCAGACATGCCTCTACTTGACAAAGCAAAGTCGAAAATTCTTCGAAGGTCAAGGTATGGGCTCCAACAACCCGTTTGAGGTGATACTTAACGCTACGAATGCCGGCCTCCCACAATCCTCCGAAATGAGGAGCGGAAGGCGGCGTGAAGTGCCACGTGACATTATCGGTGGCTAACCGATTAAGAATTGTAGGATCGCGAGTGGCTTCTCGAAACGCCGTCGCGAGTTCTCGATTCGCGCCGGTAAACGTTGTGCCATTATCTGAATACATTGTGTTGGGAATACCGCGCCGAGAGCAGAAACGATTGTACGCGGCAAGAAACGCTACAGTCGAATAATCGCTCACGAGTTCTAAATGAACGGCTTTGACGACCATACAAATAAATAAGGCGATGTAGGATTTGCGAGATTGATGTCCGCGACCCGGCGATGTGCGTGTTTGAATTGGGCCGGCATAATCGAGACCGCAATGCAAAAACGGTCGAGACGAGCGCGTAACTCGAAATTCCGGGAGGTCTCCCATAAGCGCGCTTTGTTGCTTTGCTTTCTCGCGGGCGCATGCAACGCACTTATGAAGAGGGGCTCGTACTGTTGGACGCGCACGTAGAATCCAATATTCTTGACGAAGAATGCTCAGCGTTAGGTGAGATCCAGCATGGAGAGCTCGCAGATGAGCATGAACGATTATGAGTGTTAAGAGTGGATGCGACTTAACGATAATCGGATGTTTTTCCTGTTCCGATAATTTCGCGTTTTTTAAGCGTCCGCCCACGCGAATTAAGCCGTCTTTGTCTAGATATGGATTAAGGGAGAGAAGGGCGCTCTTTTTGTTGAGAGGACGCTGATGACGAAGAGACTGACTCTCTTCAGGGAAAAGGTCATGTTGTATTTGTCGGAGCCAGAAATTCTTTGCACTCTGGATTTCCGACGCATCGAGAGCTCGGCGTACAACGCGTACACGCGAAACGGGACGTTTCCGAATCCGCTCGACGAAGCGGAAAATATACGCGGTGACCCTTAACAACTTTGGCCAGGATGAAAACCGGTCCCGTAGTTCCCACGGTGTACTGGGCAGTACAAGATTGACAGAACGGGTCGGACGTTCCTCCGCGTGCGCGTCAGACGATGCGACCGGGAGGTTTGAAGGCCACTGTTCGGTCGACAATTGCATCCACTGTGGTCCCTTCCACCAAAGATCGTGATGCAATAGTTGGGACGGAAGTAAGCCGCGGGAGGCACAATCTGCGGGATTCTCCTCGGACGGTACATGTCGCCACATGGCATCCGGTAAGGATGAGGCGATTTGAGCCACCCGATTTGCGACGAATGTTTTCCATTTCGACGCCGGTTGACGAAGCCAACACAGGGTGATTGTCGAGTCCGTCCAGCAATAACACGGGATCTCAGTCGGAAGCTCGTGCAGCGCTTGTCTCACGAACACGATGAGGCGAGTTAGTAACAGGGCGGCGGAAAGTTCAAGCCGTGGAACAGTCAGCGGTTTGACAGGAGCGACTTTCGATCTGGCGGCGAGAAGAGACACGACAATATGACCGGACGAGGTGATGACGCGCAGATACACGACAGCGGCATAGGCGAGGGTAGATGCGTCGGCGAAACCATGGAGTTCGCATGAGGCGAGGTCGAGATTTTGGTGCGTCCATCGAGGAATTGCAAGAGACTTCAGGGCAGGTAGTTCCGCATTATATTTTTTCCAGCGATCGAGAACGGTGGATGGAAGGGGGGCGTCCCAACTGCATTTATCCAACCACAGCTGTTGCATAAGAATTTTGGCATAGACGGTGGTGGGAGTGACCCAGCCTAAGGGATCGAAAAGGCGAGCAATCGTGGACAGTATCGCGCGTTTGGTGTTCGCGGAATGATGGGGAAGCGTCACGCGGAAGCGAAATGCATCGGCATCTGGACTCCAGGCGACTCCAAGGACTTTCACCGTGTCGTCGAACTGTAAGACTTTGTCCAGCCCTGTTCCAAGGGCATGCGGACTGATGTCGCGAAGAAGATGTGGGGCGTTGGTCGTCCACTTATGCAGCTGGAAGTGCGCTTTGCTGAGCAACGTGATCAATTGATTACGCGTTTCTGTTAACTGGGACTCATCGGACGCGCCAAATACGCAATCATCCACATAAAGATGGTTTTGAAGGACGCTCACGGCCAACGGAAAATTTGAACCTTCGTCTTCAACGAGTTGTTTCAAGACCCGAAGAGCCAGGAAGGGGGCTGGTGCTGTTCCATAGGTTACGGTCAGCAACTGATACCGATCGACGGGATCAGACGGGGACGACCGCCATAGGATACGTTGATAATCGACATCCTGCGGATCTACGAGAATTTGACGGTACATTTTTGTCACATCGGCGGTTAGCAAGTACCGATATTGTCGACACCGCAAGATTATTGTCGGGAGATCCGTTTGAAGTTTGGGTCCAATCAACAAATGGTCATTTAACGAAGTGCTGTTGCTGGTGAGACTCGACGCATTGAATACTACCCGAAGATGAGTAGTTGCGCTGCTCTCTCGAATCACCGCGTGATGCGGAATGTACACGGTTTGGGGGCCGTCTTGACGAGACGGAGGGACTTTGCGCATATGCCTAAGGTTTAGATATTCGCGCAAGAACTCATCGTATTCGGCAAACAACGTAGGGTTCGAATGTAGCCGTTTCTCGAGACGCGTCAGCATTCGTTGGGCGATATGGTAGGAACTTCCGATGTCGATCGGATGGGCCCTTCGAAAGGGTAAACGAACAATATAGCGACCGGAAGGGTCGCGTGTATGCGTGGTGCGAAAATGATTTTCGCACGTTTCTTCCTCTTCCGTGTAATGGGACGTAGTAGGAATCTCCTCGATTTCCCAAAAGCGACGAAGTTCGCTTTCCAGCGGGTCGGACGGGATGCAATGGTATGACGGAACGACAGGAGAGGATGCTGACGTCATTGCGCCGGCAGGACCCGACAAAAACCATCCGAATATGGAATTTTGAGCGATCGGTTCATGAATGGATCCCGTGCGAATGCCGTCCAACAGTACAAACCCGTATAGATCCGCGCCTATTAGAATTTGTATGGGATCGGAACTCATAGGCTCCGTGTCAGCTAAAGCGAGGTCGCGAATATGTGGCCACGAAATGGTTCCTTCACATCGCTCAGGAACGTAACGCGTTAAAGATCGCAAAATCAACGTAGTGGTCGAGAGTGTCGGGCCGCTTCCGTCGATGGGCGATATTTGAATCGTAGCAGCGTGTCGCGCGGTTGTTTCGCGGTTCCCTATACCGGAAATCGAGACAGACACGCGACGTCGGTGTACACGTAATCGTTGCGCTAGCGATTCCGTCATCAATGTAGTTGCCGAACCTTGATCGAGCAACGCGCGAACAAGTTCACTACGACCTGCGGCGGAACTTATTTTGACCCAAGCGGTCGCGAGCAGGATGCGTTGTGTTGCGATCACGGGTTGCAACGATACGTGTGACGCAACGGTGGCCTTCGCAGAGGGCGGCTGATCGGAAGTCGTTGACGAAGCTTGAGAAATATTTGAACTGGTGGGCGCGGAATCGAAATGTAACAAAGAATGATGTCGATGTCCGCATTGTTGACAGGAGTACTTGCTCGGACACGAAGAGACAGCATGTTTTTGACTGAAGCAGTTTAAACAGCGGCGATCACGTTTTACGAGGTCGTATCGTTGCGAGACGGTTTTCGATTTGAACTGCGGACAGGTGTTCAAAAGGTGCTCGATTTTGCACAACGGACACGACAAACGGTTAGAGGTCGCGGCGTGACTCGTTACGTTCCGCTTCGATTGTTTGGATGTCGGTTGTAGAGCATCGAGCGCGCGAATTCGAGACTCTAAGAATTTCTCGAGCTCGGCATACGTCGGGTAATCGCTGGAGGCTCCCAAATGTAACTCCCACGCTTTTCGAGATGATCGGTCAAGGCGCTCGACGATTAAAAATACAAGCATATCGTCCCAGGTATTTACCGGACGACCGAGATTTCGCAGCGCTTGAATCGATGTGTTGGCTTTGTCGCGCAGAGAAGTCAGATCGCTCGCGGATTCGGTCGAAACGTGCGGCAAGGAGTGAAGCGATTGAAGATGGAAATTCACAAGACCTCTCTTATTGTCAAACCGGGCAGTTAACAAATTCCATGCAATTTTAAAATTCGCCTCGGTAATCGGCAGGTTACGGATAATGTCGCTCGCGGCACCTTTCAAACATGACCCGAGATAATGCAGACGCGAGACGTCGGACAACGAGATATCATTGAGAATAAGGGCGGTAAACTTATCTCGAAAGCTTTCCCAGTCGTGGAAGTCTCCGGAAAACGTGGGCAGTCCTATTCGAGGTAGTTTCGATGGTTGTTGAGTTGGTGGAGGCGCTCCAGCTAGAGATGAAGACGGCGGCAGTCTGGCGGCTAGAGCTTGGATCGAGTCCGCGATGAAATCCGCGGCCGTCGTGTAATCGTCCTCGCACCGGGTGAAATGGTCCTCCTTGAAGTAGGCGAGCTTCCGCGCTCCTTCGGTCTTGAGGAAGCTCTGAAGGCGCCGATCATTTTCCCGGCATTGGGCGAACGCCTCCTTCAGGTATTCCAATCGCATTTGAAGTTTAGGCACGGTGAAGTTGTTTTGCCCAAGCTTCTTCAAATTTGGAAGAACACGTGAGAGGGCTTTCATGGCGGCTTCCTGCTCCAACAGCAAATCGTCCATGGTGGCGGCCATATTTTCCGTTAACGAATTCGAATCGATTTCACTTATTCACAAGGAACGAATATCCGGCTCGAAGGACCAATATGTTCGGGAACCCGATCCTATTTCCCAATACAGTCCACTCACCAAAATTATCGTCCCGGGTTCCCGAACAACCATGATACACACTAACACGGAATGCAAGTTCGATTCTGTCGGAATATACGGAGGAGCAAGCGGCACCTATCCCTTGGAAAACTCACAAGAGCGTATGCGGAATGTTAAGACTGTACCGATGTGTGTCTTCCTGAGTGCTGCCCTCATGGGGCACATTGCGTAAACAATATCGCGTGATTCGTGCGTTCTGATCTCTCGCTCTCTTGTCTTCAGGATCTCACGCGGTACGCATCGTCGAGTCGAATATCCGTAGTATTATTAATAAACATATATTCACGCGTATAGTAATAAATATCGGTGTTTCACTACTCCTGCCGGCTTGAATAATCTCTGACAGGTTATGGGCCCAGGTTACGTAAAAACGGGAAAAGTAAGTGGAAAAATTCACGCGGAATATTAACCTATAAAGTGAAACGTGGTCAACGCCGAAGAACAAAAATGGCGGCACTACACGGCGCGTAGAATATCGACAAACTAAACGACGACAACTATGAGTCCTGGAAGCTACAGATGAGGAGCGTACTCATCTGCAACGAGCTGTGGCCATACGCAAACGGCGTAGAAGTAAAAACGGAGGAAAACCGAAATGTGTGGGACAAAAAAAGACCAAAAAGCGCTAGCAATGATAATGCTCAGCATAACACGTGGTCAACTAAACCACATCAAATGAGCGGAAACCGCACACGCTGCTTGGACGGAACTCGAACGAATTTACGAGTCTAAAGGACCCGTACGCAAAGCGACGTTGTACAAACAGTTGTACAGAATGAAAAAGGATCCGGAAACATCGATGGCCACATACATCAACGACTTCACGACCAAAACCGAGCAACTGGCAGAAGCAGGGATAAATATTCCAGAGGACCTGCAATCAATAATGCTACTCGGATCGCTACCCGAAGATTTCGAAAATTTCACGGTGGCAATAGAATCTCGCGACGAGATACCAAGCATAAGCAGCTTGAAAACGAAGCTTCTCGAAGAAGACGCCAGACAAACGGAAAGAGACGGTCAGTTCAAGAAGAAAAGCGACATCAACAGTGAAGCATTCTACACGAAGACACCAAGTTCAGTGAATCCGCGGGTGAATAAAAATAAATACGTTCCGAAAAATCAAACAAAGTTCAGCGGTAAGTGTTACGAGTGCGGGAAAATCGGTCACCGCGGCGCCGATTGTTACATACGAAAGAAACGCGAATCGAAAAGATCCGACGAGGCCATGACAGCCGTCGCGTGCGAAGTGATAGAGCAAAAATCTAACAACTGGTGTTTAGACAGTGCGGCCACGAAACACATGTCGAACGAGAAACGAACATTTTGCGAACTCAATGAAAACATAGTGTCGAACGTTTATACAGCATCCGATCAATGGATCAAATCACACGGCGTCGGCGAAGCCGTAATAGAAGTAAGGTTAGATAATAGGACTACAAACAAAGTAAGGTTAACGAACACGCTTTTTGTACCTGACCTGAAAAATAATTTAATATCGGTTCCACAAATTACGAAAAACGGTTTCAGAGTAATTTTTGATAAAAACCACGCTATTGTAATGCGAAAAGATGGTACAACAGCGATGGTAGCCGCGAAAAGAAACGACCTGTATATAGTAGATATCGTAGAAAACCGTGCGTCATTAACGAGTGCGAATACAGATAAGTGTGCGAGGTGGCATAAAAGACTTGGACATGTGAACTTTGTAGACTTGAAAAAAATGTGTGCAAACGATATGGTTAAAGGCATGAATTTAGATGTAAAAAGCAAAAACCTGGAATGTATGGTATGCGCGGAGGGAAAAATTAAACAACTTCCATTCAAAAGTACCGAGCATCGCGAGCGAGAAAAGCTAGGGTTAATTCATTCGGACATCTGCGGCCCGATGAATATCGAATCTATCGGCGGCGCGAAATACTTCGCGACATTCATAGACGATCATACGCGTTATACGGAAACAGTAATGCTTCGACAACGAGCAGACATTTTGAACGCATTTAAAATATTTAAAAAACGAGTTGAAAAAGAAACAGGGTACGAAATAAAACGCATAAGAACGGACAACGCGAAGGAATACACGTCAAAAGAGTTTAATAATTTTCTCGAAAGTGAGGGCATCGCGAGACAACTTTCGGTCGAATACACACCTCAGCAAAACGGCGTGGCTGAGCGCGCGAATCGCACATTAGTGGAAATGGCGCGGTGTATAATAATAGAAGCGGGATTGCCAAAATCATTGTGGGCAGAGGCAGTAAATGCGGCTACATTTTTGCGAAACAGATGCCCATCCAAGTCAGTAACAGATAAAACGCCATACGAAGCGTGGCACGGCGAAAAACCGTATATTGGATTTTTACGAACGATAGGTAGCAAAGTAATTGCGTTAAACAAAACGGGTAAACGATCAAAATTTGACCCGAAGGGCGAAAAATATATTCTTGTAGGATACTCTCAGGAATCCAAAGCGTACCGCCTGTGGCGTCCAGGCACGAAAACTGTAATAAAAGCAAGAGACGTGAAATTCTTCGAGCAAATCGAGGAAGAAAAAACGATCGCGTCTCATCAAGGTTTCGAAGACTTGCTCGAAAGTCAAGCAGAGGAAACCGAAACGCAAGAGGACGGAAACCACAATAAAGAGCACAAAAGAGAAGCGAAACAGGAAGAAGGCTCAAATCATGAAAACATCGTCAAACGTGGCCACGGAAGGCCGGGACACGAAAAAACAAGAAACGACGAACAACCAAAAAAAATCTACAACACTGGAAGCACGGCAAAAGCGAACAGGTCACAGCAAGATGACCCAGCAACGATCAACGAAGCAATGGAACATGACGATGCCAACTTGTGACTAGAAGCGATGGAAAAAGAAATAGAAACGCTGAATAAAAATGAAACATGGTCGTTGGTGTCCCGACCACGAAACAAAAAGATACTAACGAGTAAATGGGTCTTTAAGACCAAAAGAGATTCAGAAGGGCACGTCCAGAAGCACAAAGCAAGACTAGTAGCCCGTGGTTATGTCCAGGAAGCTGGAATCGACTATCATGAGGTATACGCACCGGTTTCACGTTACGAGACCATACGAACACTACTCGCAGCAGCAGTCGAAGAGGAAATGCATGTGCATCATCTGGACGTTGTATCGGCATACGTGCAAGGAGATCTGCACGAGGAAGTGTTCATGGAACAGCCCAAACCCTTCGCAGAAGACGTCTCAGAAAAAGTATGCAAACTGCACAAACCACTATACGGACTAAAACAGTCCGGACGTGAGTGGTACAAACGATTCGACGGATTCGTAACCCGTCAAGGCGGCAGCCGAAACGCAGCTGATCCATGCCTATACGTGTTTGGGAAAAACAAAGAACGCGTCATAATGGCACTATACGTGGACGACATCATACTAGCTGCAAAGGATATAAACGAAATGAGAAACGTCAAAGGAAAATTAATGGCAGAATTCGAGATCAAGGATCTAGGCCCAATAACGGATATTTTGGGAATTCACGTAGAACGAGGGGGCGAAACCGGATGGATAAAACTATCACAAGAAAGATACGTAAATGATCTTTTGGAAAAATTCGATATGAAATCAGCGAAACCCGTAACCACGCCAATCGAATCAAATACGAAGGTCACGAAGGACCTAAGTCCGACAAATGACGAAGAAAGGGAACGTATGAAGAACCGCCCGTACCGAGAACTCGTAGGGAGTTTAATTTACCTAGCAAACGCCACGAGACCGGACATTGTATTCGCAGCTAACGAATTAAGCAGGTTCTGCTCCGATCCGGGAGAAGGACATTGGATTCTGGCAAAACGGGTAATACGATACCTTAAAGGAACGGCAAAATATGCCATCAAGTACGAGAAAAGCAATAAGGAATTAATTGCATACACGGATTCCGATTGGGGAGGTGACATCGAAGACAGAAAATCACACTCCGGAAGCGTGCTGACCTTGGCTGGCGGGGCGATCAGCTGGAAATCGAAAAAGCAACAGACGGTTGCGTTGTCGACGATGGAGGCGGAGTACGTCGCGCTCTCAGAAGTGTCCAGGGAAGTTATATACGTAAAAAGACTGTTAAACCTTATGCAATGTCACAAGCTTGTAGAAAATCCAGTGATAGTAAATTGCGACAATCAAAGTGCAATAGAACTTGCCAAAAACGCGGTATTCCATAAGAGAAGCAAACATATAGACATTAAGTACCATTTCACACGACAATTATTAGAGAAAAACGAAATAAAAATCGACTATGTAGATACCGATTCGATGCTCGCGGATATGTTTACGAAATCATTGCCAAAGAATAAACATGAAAATGCGGTGAAAATGTTAAACCTAGAATAAGGAAATTTCGTTAGTTGGAATAAGAAATTGCGCCGCGTTGCGTCGATTGTATTGCGATTGTATTGTATGTGAACTTCGTTCAGTTGAGACTCACATCGATAGGGCGGGTGTTAAGACTGTACCGATGTGTGTCTTCCTGAGTGCTGCCCTCATGGGGCACATTGCGTAAACAATATCGCGTGATTCGTGCGTTCTGATCTCTCGCTCTCTTGTCTTCAGGATCTCACGCGGTACGCATCGTCGAGTCGAATATCCGTAGTATTATTAATAAACATATATTCACGCGTATAGTAATAAATATCGGTGTTTCACTACTCCTGCCGGCTTGAATAATCTCTGACACGGAAGATAGCGAATTGTCGGCAGGGCACGTTTACGTGGCCTGGGCGACTCCTCGATCCCCGGACACCCTCATTAGCTTCGTGGAATAGAATGCACGCAAGATCCTATGCCTTGATTCACGGGAGTCACGAAACACACCCGTCCGTGTGTATTGTCTACGATAGAAATTCGTGGAATTTCGACGCGCTTGCTGAGAATTACGTCTGACCACTCGACGGTCTCGCGGCCACACTGTTTGCCTATTACACGGCGCAAGACGCAAAGTTTCTCACTTGTTGCAAGTTAACGAGGATCTGTGATAGCGCATGACATGAACTATTACTTGACGGATGTATTTACATCCTTTATTCTGTATCACGTATGCACAATCACAAATCCTTGCCAGCTTGCCCCGTGTTCCTGGCAATAGACGCACGTGATCACGAACTTTTACCGATTTGCGCACTATCCGCGAACTATTATCTTTTAACGTCAGCCTCTCTGGGCTATACCGAAACAATCTGTAGACCACCGATTTACTCACTAACCGCGAGCATTTAATTTTAACTTCAGCCTCTCTGGGCTATACCGAACACTCGGTAGAAACGATTTACTCATTAACGCGAGCATTTAATTTTTAATGTCAGCCTCTCTGGGCTATACCGAACAATCGGTAGGAAAACGACTTACTCACTAAACGCGAGCATTTATATTTTTAATGTCAGCCTCTCTGGGCTATACCGAACAATCGGTAGGAAAACGACTTACTCACTAAACGCGAGCATTTATATTTTAATGTCAGCCACTCTGGGCTATACCGAATAATCGGTAGGAAAAACGACTTACTCACTAAACGCGAGCATTTATATTTTAATGTCAGCCACTCTGGGCTATACCGAATGATCGGTAGGAAAAACGATCTACTCGTTAAACGCGAGTTTCTAATTTTAAAGTCCGCCTCTCTAGGCTATACGCGACCGGCGTTAATCGCGAATTGACTCGCGGTGACTCGTGCGTGCTTATCGGAGCTAGTCCAGACGCAAAGTGATCAATCTGATGCTCGCATCGACCTCCTTCGATCGCTATCGAGAGGGGATCGATGCGCGCGCATCTCACAAGTGGATTTATCCTGTGCTCCTTTTCTACGACAAGGATCGCGCGTGACACCGCAAGTCGTCGTGGTGGGAATCGATATTGTTGTTCTCGTCGCATGAGGTATCGATATGTGATCGACGCGGTCACAACGTTAATAATGAAGGTAGAAGGTGTTGTACCAGTCAGTGTTCCGATTGAGCCAGCTTTTTTTCGCGCATGCGCGGCCAAAACAGTAGCGTATCTACAATGACGCAGCAGAGCGGCCAGGGCCCTGACGGCCTGTGGCAATTATATTGGCGGGACGACTGATGGACGAGAGACGTGACGCGGAACGAGGTAAGTATTATTAATACTTTATTATACAATGGAGGTTAATAGTGGAGAAAGAGCTACGTATAGACTAATAATTTTTTAAAAGTCTGCGGGGTGCTCAAGCTACCCGATTTCATCGAAAAGGTTACGTTACTGAGGCTGAAATTGCCGCGCATGCGCGAAGAAAAGCTGGCTCAATCGGAACACTGGTACCAGTCGTCCGTTAGCTTAAGGGCAGCTTAAGTTGATCGTCACGCTAAATTTGTACGAACGGAGATTAGACCAAGCTGAGTAGTACGATTTTCGACCGATAGATGGGACAGACGAAGCTGATTACTAAGAATTTCGCCCGATAGGTGGTGTGGGTCTAATTTTCTGTGACGAGCTACAATTAGGTAGGATTTTTCAGAAGCCGCTACGTGACAAGCAGTATTCTGCCGATTATTGCAAATTACTCTTCAACAACGTAAAAATATGAAATTTGGGCTCTGGAGCACCCTAGATTGGACTTTTAGGAATTATAATCAACCAGTTCTGAACTTCTCATTGCAATATTTAGGCGTCAGTTTCTTTGGTCGTGAACCCTTGCATTTGAGTATACGCGACTCATCAAGCCGCAGCGCGCTTGCTTCAGACGTCTTATGTTTTTAGTATGTATTTTGCAGTTTTTTTACCACCCTTCCGTTCTCCATCCCCAAAATCAGGTTTGGGCATTATTAAAATAGAAAATTATTTAAATAGCGATTCGAATAAAAGATACTTTATCTTTATTCGTTATTCGAAGGTTAGAATAAGAAAAGTTTCTTTATTCGACGAGTATCGAATGAAGAAAGTATCTTTATTCGACGAGTGTCGGATAAATAATTTTATTCGACAAGATATTTATCCGACGTATAAGGATAATTTTTTTATTCGAAACGGATTTATTAAAAGGCTTCGATGCTACACTACCGAATAGCCCCACAGATAAAGCGTCTAGATACAGTCCAAATTACATCGTGTTTAGTGTCATTTTGATCATGATAATTCCACGAATTAGTTGATGTAGGTCTTATAAAAAAACAATTGAAAATAAAGAAGTTTTGGAAGTGGATTGGTAGTGGAATCACATCCGAATACATGACCTGTTGTCGGGTTATCCTGCTGTGTTTATTGCACCACTCGGCGACCGAAGCAACTCGTGCTACTGGGCCTAGGCAGTCGGTGCTCGTCACCGTTTCTTCAATTTGGCAGAAAATTGTTCGAAGCCTACGTATAGCCCGCGGATAAAACCACTAGATACTGTCCAAATTATATCGTGTTTAGTGTCACTTTGATCATGAGAATTCCACGAATTAGTTGATTTAGGTCTTATAAAAAAACAATTGAAAATAAAGAAGTTTTGGAAGTGGATTGGTAGTGGATTCACATCCGCATACCTGACCTGTTGTCGGGTTACCCTGCTGTGTTTATTGCACCACTCGGCGACCGAAGTAACTCGTGCTACTGGGCCTAGGCAGTCGGTGCTCGTCACAGTTTCTTCAATTTGGCAGAAAAATGTTCGAAGGTTACGAGTAGCCCGCGGATAAAACCACTAGATACAGTCCAAATTATATCGTGTTTAGTGTCATTTTGATCATGAGAATTCCACGAATTAGTTGATGTAGGTCTTATAAAAAAACAATTGAATATAAAGAAGTTTTGTCATTGGATTAGTAGTGGTCTCCTGTCTCACACCGATATACTCGACCCGTTATATTCATGTTACACTTTTCGGCGACCGAGGCCGCTCGAGCTTCTTGGCCCCTTACGGGGTATACCCCGCAGGAGTGGGGATAGTTCAGAGACAATTATGTGCCAGACATTTGGGACATTTATCGATAAAATACTGTACCATACATACTATTATTTCGCTTTTGTATTACGCAAGTTTTAGAGTCTGGAAAATATTTCTCTGTACATCGGAATGTTTAATATTACATAATATATTTTTAAGGTTCCGAAAAGATAAGTATAACTTAGGAAAAACGCTGGAAAAAGTGGTTTTTAATTTTTTCCAACAATAACAAATATTCCTATCTACTGACAATTATCGTAATAAATATATATTTTTTGTAATCATTTTTTAATTAATTAAAATAAAATTTGAAATTGTTTATTTGTTACTCATTCAGTAGTTTTCCAGATAATTCAAATCACAGATGGCTTTGATTATAACTTTCTCTGTATTTATTCTTCACATCCTAAATATATCAAGAAATACTCGGTCTTCGGCTAAACGAAGAAATGCTGGTGTGTTTCCCATTATTGTACTAAAAATATTTTTACCACAGGCCCAACGATCTCGGAAATCCCCAAGCATATTGGCTATCGAAATGGCCATAAAAGACAATACCCATACAGCACGGCGTCGATGAGCGCCGCGTCACCCTTCGGCTACCAATAAAACAATCAGTGTCGTCGTAATTGACTCTAGGCAATAAAATCTTTGAAAACATTCATCGCGGTCATTGTACAGGTAAAAAGGTAAAATGTAATTTATTTTATTACCTGATCATTCGCTCATCTATTGTCGCCTATAGAGGAACCGGCATAAACTTTGTTCATATAGGGTAGCGTGCGATAATTGAAACAGTAGACTAAAGCTCTTCAATTCTTGAGAACATTAGCAGGACAATGTAATAAATTTGTCAAAATTAGCAATTGATTGAAACGATAGAATGAAATCTGAAATTTCGGTGTTGATGTTGAAGCGCCGAGCTCGGCACATCGGTGATTTAAACTGGTCCAATAATGAGAAACAGACCAGCATTTCTTCGCATACCTTGTTAGTCGAAAACGGAGTATTTCTTGAAATATTCAGGATATGACGAATAAATACAGAGAAAGTTATAATCAAAGCCATCTGTGATTTGAATTATTAGGAAAAGTACTCAATGAGTAAGAAATAAACAATTTCAAATTTTAATTTAATTAATTAAAAAATGATTACAAAAAATATATATTTATTACGATAATTGTCAGTAGATAGAAATAATTGTTATTGTTGGAAAAAATGAAACCCACTCTTTGCGGCGTTTTTCCCATGTTATATTTATCTTTCCGGAACCTTAAAAATATATTATGTATTATTAAACATTCCGACATTTTCTGCCAGATCGAAAAAACTGCGACGAGCACCGACTGCCTAGGCTCAGTAGCACGAACTGCCTCGGTCGCTGAGTAGTGCAATAAACACGGCCGGGTAACCCGACACAGGGTCAGGTACATCGGTGTGAAACCACTGCTAATTCAGTTGCAAAACTTCTTTATTTTTCATAATCTTCTTATAGAAGTTGCACCTGCTGATTCCTGGCGTTTTTCCGATTACAATGACACTAAACACGATATAATTTGGACTGTATCTAATGGTTTTATCATTAGAGTTATTCGAAACCTTCGAATAAAAAAATTATCTTTATCCGACGGATCTCGGAAACTATTTATTCGATACGCGTTGACTAAAGATACATTTTGTATTCGAACCTCCGTATAACAAATAAAAATTATTTTATCTTTCATTCGTTATTCAAAATTTTTATTTAGATAAACATTTTGCCCAACTCTGCGCACACGGTGGGCTGGATCAGGAAAGGTGGTCTTTTACTAGAACTCCTGAACCGTAAGACATACGGGGATGAAATTCGCACTAAAATTCATTAAAAAATTATTTCTATCTACTGACAATTATGGTAATAAACATATATTTCTGCAATAATGTTTTAATTGATTGTTTAAATTTTATTGTTTTAAAATAATATTTAAAGTTGTTTAGTTGTTACTTGTTTAGTATTTATGTAGACAATTTAAATGACCGATGTCTGGTTATAAATTGTCTTATATTTCTTGAAATTTATCCTTCATATCATGAATATTTCAAGAAATACGTCACGAGTCGCGAATACGCAAATGCAAGGGTTTACGAGAAAAGAAACTGACGCCTCAATATTGCAATGAGAAGTTCAGACCCGGTCGATTATGTTTCCTAAGAGTCCTGGCCAGGGTCGTCCAGAGCCCAAATTTCATATTTTTACGTTGTTGAAGAGTAATTTGCAATAATTGGCAGCATACTCGCTTCCGAAACAAGTGAAATGTCACAAGATGGCCGCCACAAAGTCCACCTTGCAGTTCCGAAATTTTCCACTACTAGCGCCACTGTCTCTTTCGCAGTTACCCTATACAAATGCAAGGGACAGAGACACTAACGCTAGTAGTGGAAAATTTCGGAACTGCAAGGTGGACTTTGTGGCGGCCATTTTGTGACATTTGACTTGTTTCGGAAACGAGTATGCTGCCAATTATTGCAAATTACTCTTGGTAGGGGTGGTGGTGGTAGTTGGGTGCGCGCTGTCCCTTAAGGTAGCGTCAAAATTAGTTTCTGCGACGAGTCGAAATAATTACTTTATGACCACTGTCCGACGAAAACACGAAGGAAAACATACGGTCAACACGTGCTGGAAGGGACTTATAATCATAATATCGCACCTCCTACTCGGAAAACAACGATAGATACTATTTTCACCAAGAAATTCCCGTGTGATTAATTCCATGATATTCGACGTTTCTTAGCAATTTCGAAACATTTTATTGGCAGGACATTTTCTGCGCGTACTCCGTCAACGTTTCTCAGGACGGCAAAGAATCAGAACGTTCAGAACCTCCGCCGTGTTTAGTTGAGTTGTTTGACAAATTGTTTCACTGCACAGATTGTCAGATGATATTCTTCTTTTTATTACCATAGTAAAAAATTGTTATTTTGTTTGTTATAACGCTAAAATTTCTTAACATCGTATTCCCCATCTAATACCAAGAAGAACTCTAAAAAATTCTAGTTGTCAGGCTCTAGCAAAGGCATCTCGGATTTTGGGAACCCCTAGGGTTTGGGTAGCAGACATCACGCTGTGCCTTTCTTCGTCCAGCATCTCGAACCCTACTTATTGCCCTTCGGGCTCCTGAAACTATGTATGCGCTAGAAAAACGGTATCAGGTATCTTCCTGTTACCGGATACTCCAGTATGCGTTGACCTTTATGTCGCGACGTCGATACTGTTCGTATAAGCTCACAGACGACTTATAGAATAGCAAAATTATAACAAAAACACATGGAATATTTTTTGTTCATAAAAAAAAAATCAATGGTATCGTCCTGCTTGTGTTAAAAGAATCACTGTTTAGTTATGTATTGTATATGACAGTATACATATGTGATCAATCGTCAACCGATATCTCGCCTCTAGAAGCCTCAGGGCCTCGGGTGTCAGCGTTAGGTTCCTACTAGAGATCACGGTTTTGGACGTTTATTGAGGATATACGTATTCACGTGTTCACGTGTACTAATATATATTCGTATTTTAATCTGTGTGCTTCTTTATACACTATACACGGATACACGGGTACTGAAGTAAACGTGTACACGTAGTACACGTGTAACGAAATACACAGATAATACACGGTTATCCGTTATTTTCAATACACGAGTATTATCCGTGTATTGAAGTTCAAGGGTACACGTGTGTTACAGAAAAAAGGTACCGTCTTTTGCCGGAAAATGTAAACACTTTGCCACAATGAATTTTGAACCAGAAGTTTTTAGTTATACCGATATACATAGCGGTGTACTATACTTATACGGATCATATATATCAGAAAATAGTTCCCCTCTTTCCATTTTTGAATTTTTCTTTTATGACGAACTTATACAATTAATTGTAGAGCAGAGTAATAAATATATCCGGAAACAATCCATGTGAGTATAGTTCGCTTACCGAAACTATCTATGTATTAGAATACAAATCCAATGTATAATTTTTTATTTGTTAGACAAATTATGTAAAAAAAAAGTTTTTCAATATTCTGCGATTCCTGCATTTTAATAGTACAGATCAGAATAATAATGAAAATGAAAGAACACAAAAAATATAGCCTGTGATTGACATTTTAATACATCGATTCCAAAAGGCATATCGACCAGGACAGCGCATAGTTGTCAATGAAAGTTTATTAACGTGGAAAGGCAGATTTTTATTAAAACAATATATTTGTAGTAAACGTGCAAGATTTGGTTTAAAATCATTTATTTTAGCCGAATCAGAGACTGGATATGTCTATAATTTGAAATTATTGTATAGTGGGCGCATATTAGATGGAAAAAAGTCCACATTATTAGGAAAATCTGGTTCTATTATAATGGATTTGTCAAAAAAGTTATTAAATGAAGGACGAATCATTTATCTTGACAATTGGTACAGGTCTCCCGCTTTATATGAAGAATTATATAAATACAAGACACATGCTTGTGGCACCTTCGAATAAATAGAAAAGGTATGCCGTGCGATGAAAACGTAAAAAAAATAAAAAGTTTGAACAAAGATGAAATAATAGTATGTTATAAAAAAATTTGGAATTTTGTGGTGGAAGGACGAAAGACCAGTGTTTTGGTCACAGTTGGTAACAACTGAAAAAATTGATTATACTACAGGAGAACACATTAAAAAGCCGAATATAGTTTTAGATTATAATATGTATATGGGTGGGGTAGACCACCCATATACAGATCAAATTTTACATGGGTATGAATCATTTAGGAAAACGTTACAATCTTTCTATTATATACAACAGTTCTGTAGTTCTGTCACGCAAAAACTCCGAGCGGCAAAGCCTTCTGAATGGAACCCAAAATTGAGCGACGTGACAGTGTATATTTTTCAGAGGGAGGGAGGGAGAGGGTGAGAGGGAGACCTCTGTACAAGCAGTGGATAGATTTATAATTAAAAAAAAAACCTACTTCGAAAAAAAACGGAATGAAAAAAACAAAAAAAAATGCACTAAAAAAGGTATGAAAAAAACAAAAATGCACTAATAAAAGAAGGTATGAAAAAAAGGGACTAAAAAAAGGTATGAAGAAAACAAAAATGCACTAATAAAAAAAGGTATGAAAAAACAAAAAACGAAAATGCACTAAAAAGTATGAAATAATTTCCATTAACATTTAGCAGTCAAGACCTCCAACAGACAATCTGATGAAACTGAAATTATTTTCGCAACAGACATGTTACGTTCGGTTGACGAAAATATTCCCAATATCGACACTATCATCTCTGTTAACAATGATGATAATAACGAGGGAAATGTCCCGATAAAGCTGGCTAAATACAAAGAAAAACAGCGCCTCCTTTGAACATAGAAAGGGAGAGAAGGATGGAAGAACTGTGTTGGTTCTTCCTGTATCCGGATGGAAAAAATGGATTCGGAGAATATTGCGATATCCCAATAACCCCACTGGATTACTTCCGAGCACGTATTTTGAGCAATGACAAACGGTTCCAACGAACAGATTATTTGATCTTTGCATTGTCTGTTGTTGAATACTACCGCGCAAAAGTTAGCGTATCAGTATCGTGCAGAATGCGCCAAAGCGAACATACTCCAGAGGGATTAGTAGATAATATGCACCTAACGATGAGAAACATAAGAGGATCGGCATCATACTGGAGACAGTGCTGTTCGGAATTAATTGTCATGGTCCGTCCACATGGTTTGCCACATTTTCATGCAATGACCTCAATTGGCCTGATATGTCGAAAGCGTTTCTAATATCTGACGGCCGTTCCACTACTGAAGCTGAAAACCTAACTTTTGCAGATTGATTAAAGTTGGTTCAGAGACACCCAGTAATTATTGCAAGACAGTTTACAGTACGTGTCAACGCATTAATGCAGTATTTAAAAAACTCCGATTGCTTAGGTGGCGCTGTTATTGACTTTTGGCACAGAATCGAATTTCAAAATAGGGGAAGCTCACATTTGCACATGCTTATTTGGTGTGCAAACGTACCGGATTTCCTAACCAACGAAGGCCGGAGCATTATCGAGAAAGTCGTTTCTTGCTCGATTGCAGCAGTAAATCAAGATATGAATAACAAAGTTAAAAAGGTCCAAATTCATAAACATTCACGTACTTGTTACAAAGATCGTAACAATCGTTGTTGTCGATTTGGATTCCCCAGACCGATAAGCGAAAGAACGATATGCTTAAGTCCAGACGACACACTCGCCAACAACGGGCGTTTCTGCGTGTTTAAGAGAACCGCAGATGAAGTTATGGTGAATAATTACAACCCAACTCTATTGAAGATGTGGGAAGCAAACATGGATATTCAACCATGCGAAAACGTAATAGCTGTCTTAGCATATTGCTAAGTACGCAAGTAAGTGTGAACCGCAAAATACAGGAGATATTATTAAAAAAGCCGTTTTACGTGTTCCGTCGGTATCGGGACGGTAAATTGCCGGTGAGGACGATGGGACGATTACGAGAGAGAACGTAGACGATTTCACGACACAACTATATACAATATATTTAACACGAATATATTTACAATATGTACAATTCGCGTGGGCGCGGAATGCACGTTCACGCTGGACGTGAACTCGTCGTGGTGGAGATCGCGTCGGGGGATCGCGATCCTCGAACTCGATTTTATGTACGTAAAGATCGGTAACGTCTAGGTGCGCTTCGTTGTTGCGTTCAAACTCACCTCGCCTCGGCGCGCGAGGTGTGTATATCATCGCCTTCCTGACGCGAGGAAGGGGTGTCGCAGGGAACGCGTTGCCGAACGGTTTCGGCAACGATCGACGGATTTGAACCGAATTCGCCGTGCGGGTGACCGTTTTGCCGGGCGCGCGTGTTTGTTTGGGGACCGCGGCGGTCCTTTCGGTCGCTCGGTCGATGCTCCCGATCGTTGTCGGGCGCAGCCGACGGTTGAGCCCGAACATACGAATGAAACGCTGGAGCGGTAGCACTTGGAATCAACTGTTTTCGGTATCTATGGCAATTCTGTCCCAACGTCTTGTTAGCGCTGCAGAATGTGCTTATCGATTATGCTATCTACCTTTCAAAATAAGTTCACGGAAAGCTGTATTTATAAACAGCTGTCGGCCTGAGCAAAGATATAGAATTTTACGATTAGAAGGAAACGAAACGTCATTTTTCAATAACATATTCGATCGTTACGTGAACAGACCAGACAACCTGGAGGATCTGAGTCTAGCAGAATTTGCTGTCAGGTATGAAACAGTTTCAAGAGGAACGTGGACAGAAGAGGATGGCGACGCAGAACTTAGAAATGACGATGAAGAAATTACGAGGTCGAAGTATATAAAATTGAAGGACAATACCCGATTGCGAATAAGGAATAAACCAGCTGTACTCCGCCACCGGTATTATACCTTGAACAGTGATAGAGAAGGATATTTCTATAACTTAATAGTATGTGACATTCCACTGCTTAATGAAATTATGCTTATGTCCGGAAACGAATCTGCTGAACATTGTTTCCTTCGACGGCAACACGAGTTGAAACCTATGTTGGGAAATGCAACCGTCGAACAATTTACGAACGCAGAGCAAATTATTCAAGCGGCATTCGCCCAGGCTGTTGCTCTGCAAGTTGTTCACGAAGATGAAACTAATGTACACGTCAAAGATCCAGGCGAGATTCATGCCGACGAAATAATATATTACGATCAAGATGATGGGGTAAACTTTCTCTTGGGAACCCAGAAATTTTCCATTATTATATGTCTTATCTTGTTGATTTCTGCGAGAAAACTCCTATATGGATTCCCAGGCCGCGGAAACCACTCGTTTTTAATTTATGAGCATGAAAAGTTGAGTAATTTAACACTAATTTTCATTGTTTCACCTGAGAAACTGACAGGTATGGGCGCCGCCATATTGGTACGTAGGGAACTCCTTGCGTGTAGTGACTCAGTGGCGACGCTAGATGGCAGCACTAGCCCCTAGACAGCACATCACACACGTTACAAGTATATTATTGCGTAGCACATAGCACCGCACATCGCGCCACAACTCTGCAATGCCGATAACATACATTTACACACAATCAAGATATCTAAATTTTTCATGCTTATAATTACAAAACCAATACACAATCTAACCAGAACTAACCCAGACATAACCCAGACACAATCTCAAACAACTACAACTACTCTTTTTCCCAATTTTATAAAATTAAGTATAACTACTTTTTATTCACAAAAATTTCAAAGCTCTAACATTCACAACTTATACAACCAAGATATCAAGATTTTTTAGAATTACAATTACAAAATCAAAATACAACCTAACCGGAACTAACCCAGAACTAATCCAAAACTAACCCAGAAAAAAAATTAAACTCTGCGGTAGCCATTTTGGTACACTGTAAAACTAGAAATTAGAATTTCCCCTTCACATGCCCAGGCTACTATCAGGTTGCGCGCTAGTGCTGCCATCTAGCGTCGCCACTGAGTCACTACAAGGAGCTCCCTACTTACCAATATGGCGGCGCCCATACCTGTCACTTTCTGAGGTAAAACAATGAAAATTAGTGTTAAATTACTCAACTTTACATGCTCATAACTTAAAAACGAGTGGTTTCCGCGGTCTGGGACTTACATATAGGAATTTTCTCGCAGAAATCAACAAGATAAGACATATAATAATCGAAAATTTCTGGGTTCCCAAGAGAAAGTTCAGCCAGATGATGGATACGAAGAACAGCGAGAAACACTTACAATGCCAGAAGACGTATTCCTTAATAGCATTCGAAATCTGAACATTCAACAGAAAGACCTATTTAAATCGGTATCCGCAGTAATAGAAAAAGATATTAATAAAAATAAAAAAATATGTAAAAAAACTTTTTAAAAACCACGCTTATATTAAAGTGCACTAAAAAGGAGAAAATAATTTTTTTAGACATTAGCGACAATAATTTTTTTAGATATTAGCGACAATAAATAAAAGCGTGGAGCGCTAAACTATATTGACGCAATCTTCGTGGGCGCTCCACGCTTTTATTTATTGTCGCTAATATCTAAAAAAATTATTGTCGCTAATGTCTAAAAAAATTATTTTCTCCTTTTTAGTGCACTTTAATATAAGCGTGGTTTTTAAAAAGTTTTTTTATAATTACTTGTCGAACACGTCAAACGCTGCTATAATCCTAAAGTTGATACGATGATAAAACCATCTTTCATCGAAGTTGCTTCCCTGACTGGCGTCGCCGCCCGCCATATATTCGGAAAAACTCTCCATTCCACTTCCTCGTTGCCTATTGGAAAAGATACTGCAATGTCCTACCGCCGGCTAATAGGACAAAGGCTTGAACAGGAGAGACGAAAGTGGCGTTATACAAGGTTGCTGATTATCGACGAGATACAAATGGTATCATATGAGAATTTGTGAATAATTCATTTAAGATTACAAGAATTCAAGACCAATGATAAACTGTTTGGTGGTATAAATGTACTTCTCTTTGGCGACATCATGCAATTACCTCCAGTGAAAGGACACTGGTGTTTTGTACAGCCACAGTGGTGTACTGCCGAAATTAATATGCGACAAAAAGATGACGTCGAGTTTATCGACTTATTGAATAACCTACCGTTTGGGGAAATGACAACTGCTCAACTAGAAATTCTATGCGAACGAAGAAGAATGTAGCCGGAGAATTTGAGGATGGAGCAGCTGTAAGAATATTCCCCACTATAAAATTGTTGTGCCCCGGATGAGGATTACAACGATTGTTGGGGAATCCAACAAGCCTTCTTGGACAGTGTAGCGGGTTTGACGGAATGAGAGCCGTGAATATGTGTATAGTCTTTATTTGTCAAGTCAAGTCTCGTCAAGTCTGCTTTTTGGGTGGTGCCCGGTGCTTATATACAGCGGTCTTGATGCCGACTCTGCACTATGCTGGTCACTGCCCCGCTGGGCCTGTATTGCTGATTGGGCAGTGCGTCAGCATGGACTTGCCCAATCGCTTCCGCATTAATTCGGGGCACCACAAAATTAGTGGATGAATATAACAACAAAATGACTGATAAATTAGCAAAAACACGTCGAATGTACGTCATTGATTCAGTGGACGAATCCCGTGAGGCAGCTATGTATGGAAAAAGGCCACCAGAAAATGTTATACCCGCAAATGTAAAGAATTGTGGCGGACTGTTACACACAATAACGTTAGCTGAGGGATCGCGAATCATGCTGCGACGAAATATATCAATTTCTGATGGTCTGATAAACGGCGCAATGGGAATAGTAAAGCAATTTAAATGGCCGGCACTTCGAAGAGATCAGCTGGAACAGGGATAAAATTTGACGAGGAATCAACTGGAAATTGATTCAAAGATACCGACGGTTACATTTCAATATCTCCAGTAACAGCAACTTTTCAAGCGACAAGAGGTTATGGAGACGTCGAGCGCAGAATGTTACCACTTATCCTAAGTTGGGAAGTAACGGTGCACAAATTACAGGGAACTACACTAAATAAAGCTGTAATTGATCTCGGCAAAAAGAATTTTGCAAAAGGCCAAATTTACGTCGCTCTTAGTCGTGTCAGAAGTTTAGACGGTATAGTTTTATCTGATTTGGCACCAAACAAAGTCATCAATAAACCGGACGATGAAAAAGTGTTCGCAGAAATGGAAAGATGCGACGATTCCTATTACAAAGAAACAGTCCAAATCAGCTGCCTGCAACTGATACGTGAAGAAGCAAATGCACTATTTTATTGTTCAAAATTATTTTATTTCACACTTTTTAGTAGAACTTGCAGTATTTGTAGGATACCGTGAGGTGCTTTTGTGATTTTTTTCCTTAGCTAATAATCATCAAAAATATATTCACCGAATTTAGATGGTAAACCATAGATGGTTTAAACCATTTCCAGTGGGATCATCGCAGCAGTATCTTCTACTTCAGGGCTGCCGTTTAACTGGCTCGCGACGGCCGATTCTCGAAGGCTACGCCCCTCCACCCGGCCGCGCGTCTCGCCCCCCGTGACGGTCCTAGTACTCGGAGCCGCTCAGGCGCGTGCCATAGCGTAGGCGCTATTCGTGGCGCTTCAGGTCTACACGCGTGTCAATAGGTTTCCGCATTACCATCGAGGTACTATTGCCAATGCGTTTTTTTTTGTTAGTGGTATCCCCTGTAGGCGGTATATTAAATCGGAACACCGCACATCCTTAAGGCCCCGCGACACCATGGACACGATATCCACAGTGTCGCACATGTCCTTTACCTGCTTGAGGAGCCGATACAAGGACGACGTCCTTGCAGACGCCGTGAGCTCCTCAGCAGAAGTCATGGCTGACCTCGACTCGCGACTAAATTGCGAGGCGTGCTGCCCTTCAAGCGCGTCCCGCGGTAGCGGCGGCTTACGAGCACTAGCTCGCGTCGCCACCGCGGGGCCCGGACGCTTGGTAGCTCCCCTTCCGCGAGAGCCGCCGGAGGAGATGGAGACTATGGAGCCTGTGTCCGAGTCGCCTACACCCCCCCCCCCCCTCCCCCACGACACCCCTGGTATTGGGGACTGTGCGCCCGACCGCCCAGCCCCAATATCCCTCCAGTCCATACCCGGCAGACTACCCGCCGGGGAGCGGACAAACGGAGAGGGCGGGGAAGCCGCCCCACTCCCCGGAGACGCCGCCGGCGGCGCCTCCACGTCCATCCCCAGATGGCCGCCGCCTCGGTTTCCCGAGCCGCCAGCCATCTCGACAGCTCCACCAGCTGTAGAGGATTTCTCCCCTCCCATAGCTTCGCTGCCCCCCCCCCCCGCCGCTCGGCCCCGCCGAGCCCCCCCATCCCGCCGCGCCTACCTGCGCCTTTACCCCCCCCCCCCCACGGTCCCCAAAAATCTTAGTAAAATCCATAAGAATCCCACGAGAGTGGTAGGAACGTGGTCCGTCCCGGCAGAGCCTCCTTACCGAGATAAGCCCTGCATACTCCGGGGCGCGGGCAGGTGCCCCGGAGGTAGTGCGCTAAAGACTGACGCATCCATCAGCCCACCCCCGGCGTTTAGACCGGGGGTGCTTCCTCGCCACGCACCAAGAACTTGAAGTTAAAGACTTTTTTATAGAGGTTTATCCTCCTCTCAGGCCAGCCGGTTAAGGCAAGCCCCCTTTCCGGCAAGCCGGTTTACGGTATGGGGCCCTGGACGAACAACTTGTCGCCCAGGACACACTACGGATAGGACGCTGCCTCACTGCGCAGAAGGCGCAGAACAAAGCGAGCGGCAGCGTCCGCTCGTACCCTTTGCTCCGTTAGTACTGTCACGTCGTTTCCTTTCTCGCGCGCGAGGAAGGAACCGAACACGGGAAATTACGGCTTGAAGACCGGGTCACGCTCGGTCGCGCGACACGTGGTCCTCCCGGGACAAACAATCGTTCGCGGAATCGAATCGGAGTAACTATCACGATGGCTACTACGAAATTCGGGCGCCAGACACGACAGGGTGTCACGCGAAAGATTCACGAGACGCGAATTCGGCACGACGATCTCGATTCCGTGAGGACTGCGCGATAACCTGGGATAGCCGCGAACAAGGTCAGGGTTCCACGTGAAGAGAAGGAACGGGGCATTCCCCGCGACAGGAACGTTTCTCGTAGGGAGAATAATTGACGCGGTATTCGGCAATAATGGTCGTTTATTAACGAGATGACAGTAGCGGCCGCCGGTGAACGCCGGCGGCGACGGGAATTTGCCGGCGCGAAGACAATTTCTTTCGGCAGGTGTTCGACCGATCGCGCGTACTCTATTCTTTCGCGTTGAGCTCAGCAGTCACAGGACTTCGCGTGAAAATACAAGCCTTTACGGCACGGATTCTGTCGAGCTCCGATGACAGACGCGTAGTTTCGTCGTGGACTGGGCGCGGATCACGGCAAAGTCGCGAGAAGGTCGAAATCGGCACGTCGCGTCGTCCCACCTTGGAACGTTCGAGATGAGCTTTTTCTTTTACTTCGTCGAAAATCGTACGCCACGAATATTCCTCGTTCCGGACAATCGGCGACGATACGACCCACGGCCTCGCGTTCCTCTCAGGAGAGCGTCTCCTGGTCCTCGGAAACGACGGCGGCAACGTGGTACGCGACACGACACAGAGGTTTCGCGAAAACGTCCCGAGCCAACACGAATTGTTCACACACTTTGATCTTAGCAAAGGAACGGATCGGCACTTACCAAACGGCAAAGGAGGGTCGTGTCCTTAATCGGCACTATTATACTTTTGTTTTCGCAGATTGCAACGCGGCAACTTTATGAGTCGCGATCCAGTGACCCAGTGACCCAATTCGAGCCGGCTCGGTAACGCGGAAGCGAGGCGTCCCCCTCTCCCTTGACTATTTCCTCCTAGGCGGCGCTCGGGCCTATCGCGTGGCTTCTCGCAGCAGGGACAACTATCGTGCCCCTCGGACCCGTGCCTCCGGCAATTTGTCGATTTTCCGGGGCTCCACGGTACGGGGCTGCGAGGGCGGCCAGAGTGGGCGCGAGCCATTCCAGGGTGTTCTTCGTGCATCTCCTGGACGAGAGTCGACGAGGTTGGGCTGTTGTACGTCCCGCATTCTCGATATCCTCGTCGGCCTCTCCAGGTTGGTAAATCCGGACTCGATTCCCACTCGATCGTCTGGTTCGTCGACGATGCGCTGCGATAGGTGCTCCGAGCGTCTCTTCCGGAGACTCTGCGCCAATCACGGCAGGAAATAGGTACCGGGTTCCTTCTGACTCCGGCTACCCCTGAAACTTCGTGTCGCGCCCAGCGGCGCGACATTCAAACGCGATAATTCCGTTCCGCTGGAACTCGAACGTCCAGGGAGACCGATCGCACAGCCGATTTCGCTTTTAATACCGGCCCGGTCCTTCGCTGAGGGTTCGGCAGGACGGTGGCAAAATCTGCCACGTCACAGTACACACCGAAGTGTGTCCCAGGATCCACCACGAGGAGGTGGAGCTAGAGGCTCCATCAGGTATCAATGATACACTGCATATTACGTTATATTATAAGGTATTTTCAATGATACACTGCATATTACGTTATATTATAAGGTATTTTCAATGATACACTGCATATTACGTTATATTATAACTTTAGGTGTGTGACATGCCTCAAATAGAGAGAACGGCTCGACAGTGGATCTGAATCACCACTGTAGAGGCCACACACCCTCGGATCCCACAGCCATCAACACCCTGCCCCGGGCGACAGCCCTTTCCCGGAGGATGCGCAGACGCTCCGATGCGTCGATTGTGGAGCGCCCCCTCCGGAATAACCCAGACCTAACCCTAACTAATTCTGATTGCACGATTTTTCTATTACTAGTTCAAATTCTGTATGAAGGCTATATAGAATGCAAACATTATGCGATCAGAATTGGTTAGGGTTAGTTGGTGGGGGGCGGAGAGGGCCGGCATAACGGCCGGGCATGCGAAAATCCAGAAGTACTCTTTCAAAATTGTTCTGATCCCCACAACGTGTTTACAAACAAAAAATAGACAGATGCGCCCCCTGAAGAGGTTTACGTTGCCGCGGAGCATGCAGGAATACGAAAAATTCAATACAGTATTAGCGATAGTCTTTTGCAAATATCTCGAATGCTAAAAACGACCCCCCAATATTGGAAAAGGTAAAAGTTGTTCAAAATGTTGAAATCTATAACATTAAAATTTCATAAAAATCGGAGTCAGCAGACCATTTCAATATAATTACCAAAAACCATTATCGCCACCGCATGGCCACCTTCGTACTGTGCAATTTTATTTGAGCAAATATTTCTGTGAAACTTATAGTTTCGAAGATATCTGAGGTGGTAATAGTTATTGCCCCACCCTGTATACAGGGTGTCCCAAAACGACTGCGTAAGCGGGAAATGGGCGGTTCCTGAGGTCATTTGAAACGCCATTTTCCTTTTGCAAAATATTATCCGAGGCTTCGTTTAGGAGTTATTAACGAAAAACACGGACCAATCAGAGCGCGAGCTAGACCCGCGATGGCTGGCTTGGTGTGACGCGCCAGGAGTATCTACTCGTCCTGAGCGTTAGCGGTGCCCCGCGACGACGCATCGAACAAGAGAAGGAGTAGAAATTGAACGTATGGAATTAAAAACTCACTTATTCAGCAGTAAATCCATTTGCTGCTTCGAAATGTGTGTCACTGGGCCACTCGGTGACGAACTGCATAGCTGGCTTCAGGTATACGGCATTGTCCCTAACGGTAAGGGACATACGGTCAGGTCAACGAACTGCACAGCTGGTGGTAAAACGACACTGATTTTACCCAAGATTTTTCTGAAAAGTTTAAGGAGGACATTATGAGTGTCGAAAATTCACTCTGTAGCGCGCTTACGAAAACGACGGGGTGGACAGACGAAAAAAAGGGTACGAGAGGGACCGCTGTAAGACTGCAATTTATGGCAATCACATGTTTCGGTTTTCCTGCAGATTGGTACGCAGAGTCGATGGGTAACTGTTGGAAAACGTCGTCCATCCTTTTACCCAGCAAGAGGTAGAAATTTCAGGTCCGCGTGGCGTTTTAGGGTCTCTATTGTCCTATACCTCTCTTAAGAAACTTTCTAAAAGAAGGATAATGTCCTCCCTAAACTTTTCAGAAAAATCTTGGGTAAAATCAGTGTCGTTCGAGCCGCGGTAGAGAGAACACCTCCAAAGACTTGTCAATTCTAAGATCACGGTTGCTAAAATGTGTGTTTTTAGTAGTCCTATTTGAACTAATCACTAGACTGCGGATTTTTATGCAAAATGAAAGTTGGCTGCTGCTATTGCAAGGGACAGGAGCCAGATGGATATTTGATTTTTACTGTAATCATTTGATCAAATTGAAAATAATACATTGGTGTTTTTAAATTATTTTAATCTCTCTACTGTTTTAAAATGCACCTATTCATTTTTGCTACAAATGCATGAAATCCGCAGTCTACTGATCACATTACCGCATTACTGTGATTTGTGCTGCAATACAAGTGATATTGCAATTGTTATTAGTGCATAGCTATGTGTTGACAAATGTGAACAGTGATCGTGAGTGTGGAAAAATTTCATGGCATCTGCATGAAACATACATACGAATTATTTCCGAAGTCAAAAAGGCCCTCCGATGCATTCAGAGCTATTTATTTCGCCCTGGTAAAGGGGGAGAGTGTCCTGCTGAAAGAGGACGGAAAATCGTTGGTGGAAAAACCATCCAGATGCGCGAAACTTCAGCTGCAAGTCTCTCGGTTAGATAGCCGGGCTCGTTATGCACCAAGGACACTTGCAGACGGAACGGTATCGGCCCGGGCGAACCTGGCTGTCAGATGTGTTGTAGGACCCGACCTCAGCCGGCTTGCCCAGGGCCTAGGTAAAAATCCTTATAGAACTTCCTGTCTATTGCTAGACGGGGTTTTACCCGGGACATGGTAGCGATCGTGTCGCTACACTACAAATCTATTTTTGGTCAGTGCTTTAGTCATAATATCAGCTTGTAAGATATATCTTGATTCTACGTATTGCACTTCTAGAGTCCTTTTCCGTTATCACACCGCTTATTTCTCCGGGTCTCCTAGGGAGAGGTTTTCTGGCTTGAATGCCGGGCTGCAGTGTGACGCAGTCCACTCGTGATAAAGCGTACTCCTGGAGGGTTGGACAACAGCTGATTTGCCCAAAGGTTCGTTATTACGGGCGCCAGACACCTTTCGATGTCATGCGAAAGTACGCAAAATGGTCGGAGCCTCCGAGGGAACAGTCGCGAGAGCTGGATAAGCTCGTGGCGGGCACAGGATTCTACGCAGAATCGGACGGAACGTTCCCCGCGGCGGGAAGGGACCTTGCAAATAAATCAACTGCGTTTTGCTAAGCTCGACGATGTTTATTAGGACAGTCGGTGTGGTCTGTCGGCAGCAAGTCCGACCGAGAACAATTCGAGCACGCGGTCGCAGTCATAATCGCATCGGAATCGGCGATCCGCCAGCTGTTCGAGCGGAAACGCTTCGTGTGGAACTTTGCCGATTCCTGGTGGAATACGCGATGCTCGTGATGGTTAGAAGAATCCGCGTTCGACGGCAACCCGAGTCTTTAGGCCGAACGCGGTGGTCACGATGGAGTTGACAAAGAGTTCGCGTCTAAAAAGATGTTTACTTCGGTGCTATTGCAGCATATTATTTCTGCCCTGTTAAAACCTCTTGGATATAAGCCTTGTGCATGTAATGTTAGTTTGCTGATGGTTTTTGTCATGAGCATCGTACGTTGCCCTCTACTTTTTTTGGCCGCCTCACTATTTACAATTACGGTAATGGACTCTGGTCCGCGATGCTCGCTGGGATATCTACACTCCGTCCCACGAGAGAGACGAAAAGTTTCGCGCAGCTCGACTGATCGCGAGACGCGTAGCGAGCCTCCCAACCCCCACTCCACGACGCACTCCCCACTGTCTCGGCTGCGAGTTTCATATACGCGGTGTAGAAAAATGAAACGGATTAGCATGCAATTATAGGAATAAGAAATCGCGACGATTTGCAAACGTAATATTTAATTTATGTATATATATATTTGATTTAAAACATAATATGAATTTATAGATATTATTTACATGTATATATTCACAATTATACAAAAAATGTACACATTACAACACGAATTAGCCTGAAATTATAGGGAATGGGAAATGAGATATATTTTTTTAATTTAATTTATACAGGGTGTTCGACTACAGGTGGGAGAAAATTTAAGGGGTGGTTCTTCATGACAATATAAGTCGAAAATGAAGAATAAAAAAATTGGGATTTCGACTTCGTTATTTAGTTATTATCAACTAGCTTTCCCCCGCCACGCGTTGCTGTGGCTCAGTATTTTTTAAAAGCATGTTTTTACTTGTCACAGATGTGACATTTATATGTTTTATTGGTGGCCACGGTAGGTGACGCCTCTCTCTCCCTCCCTCTTCCTCTCTCTCCCCCTCCACCCCTCCTCCCTCTCCCACTCCTTCTCCCCTCTCCCCCTCTCTCCCACTCCTTCTCCCCTTTACCTCTCTCTCCCTCTCTCTCCCTCTCTCTTCCCCTCTCCCCTTTCCCTCTCTCTCCCTCACTCCCCTTCCCCCTCAACCCCTCACCCTGCCACTCTCCCTCCCTCTCGCCCCCTCTTTCACACTATCTCACTCTCCCTCACTCCCTCGCTCTCTCAAATTGAATATAGGTGCATCCAGTCAAAAGTTATGAACAGAAACGTGCCCAAAGGAGGGCAAAAAAGTCATCTTTGATCACTAATGACGTCACAACTTTTGAACGAATGGACTTTTTCGAATGCGATTTGCTCTAAAACCTTCCCAAAGAAACACCGCGTCCAATGGTTCAAACCCCAGCTTTCTACGTTTAGCCGTTCTCAGTAGATAGTGTTACAAACAGACAGACGGACACGATTGTACCGAAATGCAAGGCAGTTGTAATCACGTGATTGCTGATCACGGAGTCGTGTTTGACGCTGATCTGCTGTTTCTCGTTGTCGCCTTTCAGCCACTCTCAGCCTGTCGCGTTCATTCTGTTGAGTTTGATGCAGATCTGAAGCTGCAGAACCCGATCACCGTGCTCGCAAACGTGCATCCTCAAGCCTGGCACGTATTTGAACCATTCTTTGTGAAGCCCGTGCTTCCTCAATTTGATTTGATCTTAATCGCCGCATTGCTTCCGTTCCGCGAGTACGACGACCTAAGTTTGTTCTTCTGCGAATCATTCTTTTTATGTACTAAAGTAGAAAGGAAGTTACATCTATAATACTAACCAAATATTTCAATTCAAACGCAGATCAATCTACTCAGCTGAATTCCAATGCAATGAGAAACTTACAGAACAAATCACTCCGAATAGGTAAATCTTTCTAATTTGAAGCAGAATACCACTGGGAAGATTCTCGTATCTATAATACTAACCAAATATTTCAATTCAAACGCAGATCAATCTACTCAGCTGAATTCCAATGCAATGAGAAACTTACAGAACAAATCACTCCGAATAGGTCAATCTTTCTAATTTGAAGCAGAATACCACTGAGAAGATTATCGTCGTGACGCATTGGTTATAACGCGAATCAATACGAAACCATATCGATTATTCTACATCAATGTTTTCGCGAACGCGCCACATTCACATAACTTGAAGTAAGCAGTTAGCGTTGTAGCCGGTGGAAAAAGTCGTCAAACCTCTTGAACGAATGGACTTTTTCGAATGCGGATTGTCCTAAAACCTTCCCGAAAAAACGCTGTGTCTAATGGCTCAAACCCCAGCTTTCTACGTTCAGCCGTTACGGAGATGTTCGATTACAAAGAAGCGGACAGTTACATTTTTATTTATATAGAAGATTATAAATCCGCCTAAAATGTGGCAACCCGACCAGCAAAGGTATACGCCGCTGACGTCACAGAGGCGCGCGACAGTCACGTATCAAGTGACAAATACATGCTTACCTTGGTTCTCGTTGAGGCCCCCAACGAGGTGAAAATGTTTAACAAATTGATGAACAGGTTTAACAAATTGATCGATGCACGACATTGAACCTGCCTACTCGTTAAAATCCACAAGGGCATTTCTAGTTTGGATGTACCTAGAATGCAATAAAAAATAAATTTCTGTAAGAAGCGAGGATAGAAACTGTGCGCAAAAAATTAACGTTAAGTTACAACACGAAATTTTTGGAAAAAGACATTTTCGAACATAGATTTTTACTTACTGTTGCCGCCGGGTTACAAAATATTGATTTTCTATGAGAGCACTGTTACGCTTCCGGACCATGTATCGGAATCCCATTTGTTTCAGCAATCGATGCAATGACGATCTGCTGAATGAGGGTAGATTTTCGTCGGCGTTGATGGCTACCAACATTTTTGGCATATTTGGAATGTCTCGATTCATCCAGAAATCATGAACTTTTCTGCGTATCGCGTTCTGATCTCTTTCCGATGTTTTTTCAAATGCGTGCCGTGTCGTTCATCGCCGGGTTTTCCGAAATAGAATTCTTATACAGATTTATTATTAACTCTCTTTGAGATAGAACGAACTAGAAACAGAAAAAAGTTTTTTAGTAAGTACATCACTAAAACCATGATTTTTGAAAAAGGAAACATTTCGCGTTTACATGTAGAGTATCAAAATGCATGATAAATAATTATGTAAAATGCGAGCTTACCTTTCCTTTCGGATTTTTCTTCGCTGGAGACCTGTTTGAAGGTCCAGTAACTTCATCTTCTATTTTATATACACTTTTCACAAAAACTTGCTACACAAAAACTTTCGCAAAAAGAAACACGACTGAAAATACTGTGCGAACACCCGGTATGGCACGAATGACGCTGCTTGCAGCGCTGCTGCACGTGGTGTCGCTGCAGTGCCGCTGCGCGCATGCGCTGTGCATTGGGCATTCTATCAATCAGGGCGAAGATGCGCAGATCGAACGAAAACTCGTCCTCCCGATTTCGTTTCTCTCGTGGGACGGAGTGTAGATCCCGTAGCTGTGCTTGGATTGCTGAAAGTTATGATCTTCAATCAAAGACTCGCTCTAATTAATTAGGCTGTCCTGAGTACGCTTGTTTTTAGTACTGACCATTTTCTATTCCATCTGATAAAAAAACCCCTATACCGATTCGGCATTTGTATGTACTAATAAGTACGGACAATAAACACAAGCTTCAATATATTAAAAACAGTTTTTGCCGTGTTACGAGCCGAGGGTTAGGCAGGTCTTGCGTGGACCGAGGATTGTTTTGAATTTCGGGATTTTATTGTGGACTAGCCATTACCTATCTCATCACCGGGTCGCCGCGAGTGTAAAGGGACAGTGGACTAGCCGGTGTCTGTCTCATCACCGGGTCGCCACTATGGAAAGGGATCATGGTTTCTTTGTCTCGTCACTTATATGTAGAAATAGATTTTATATACCTCGAGCGACAGAGGTGTATCATCGTAGAATACTAACTTCTGGGATCTCGAGTGGGATGTGTGGAAATAAACGATAAACTCTGGGTACAGAGAAATATATTCTAATTAAACTCCGGAATACAATTGTGCGTGTGAATTGTCGCGGATTGTTCAACTAGTGTTTTCAGTTTTAACGCACCGAGAAATGCGGGGGATATAGAAATAAAGAACTTATAGAAATCCGTGATGATATACGTACTGTCTGTATATGTATGATAAGTTGCTCGACAAGGACTTTCGATTATGCCCGATCTTGCTCGACTGACTTGCGACGTGGTACGATCTGTACTGCTTAGAATTCACTTGAAGCACCCGTTTTAATAGAAGGTCCATGTCCCTTATATAGGGCCAAAATCGGACCAAACGATAGTGGGGTCACGTATTACTCCCGACTAGATTTTTTGTTCTTGAAAATTATGCAATTCGTTGCATCGTCAAAAGAGGAGCCCTAATTCTAATGAATAGACCCCCTATTCCGGCATATATCTCCGGAAAGGTCAAGAGTCACCAACGGAAAAGTCTCCGCACGTAACAGTCGCCACAATTTGCATGTATTCTACAGTGTCCCCGTTCACGGCACCCACGCATCTTTAAATCACAAAACGAGTGCTATGTTATAGCTTTCTCTTGCAGCAGACCCCTCAATTCGGCTGAAATTTCACTCAGGGCAGGGCACGGAATTATTGACTCGCGACGGCCGATTCTCAAAGATTCTCGACCCCGTGGTGGCCGTAGTTCTCGAGCCAGCTCAAATGCGTACCATAGGCGCTATTCGTGGCGCATTAGAGCGATACCCGTATCAATAGGTTTCCACATTACCGTCTAGGTACGACTATCAATGCCCTTTTTTTGTCAGTGGTATCCCCTGTAGGCCTATTCCACTATGTCGCACGATACTTTCCGACAACAGCTGTAGAAAATCAATTAGGAAAATAAATTCGGAAGATAAATTTTGAAAATAGCTTTTACTTGTATTGTCTAAATTGCATTAACATCTGGTATAAGTTGAACCTGCGCGAATGATGATGCTCATTTTATAAAATGCGTTACAATGTAAGCGTCGGTGATGCTAACAGCTACGTCCAAACTTCCCGTAGATCTTACCAATTTGCCAAGCACGTCTAAACGTGCACGAAGATCAAGTTATTCCAGATGTTAATACAATTTGGATAATACAATTAAAAACTAGAGTAGTAAGGTAATGTCGATTCTGGATCAAAATGACCTTGACCCGAGGGCTTCCCCCCCCTCCCTCCTTGGGAAGTTCATTGACCCCCCCCCCTCCCCCTGGGGAGGGGTTTTTCGGGGGTCACCTCCAGACCTAACCGGGCCATCTTTTTTCGAGGATCACCTCCAGACCGAACCGAGCGGTCTTTTTCGGGAGTCACCTCCAGACCTAACCGGACCATCTTTTTTCGGGGTCACCCCCCAGACCTAACCGGTTTTCGGGGTCACTCCCCAGGCGCCATCTTTTTTCGGGGTCACCCGCCATCTTTTTTCGGGGGTCCGCGGATTGTCGGGTGGTTGCGAATTTTTTCGCGGACACCCCCCAGACCTAACCTAATCTCGGCAAACTTTGCAACCGAACATTTTGCTGAGTCATTTTTTTTCAACTGAGAAAAACATTTCTAGCTCCGACGGGATTCGAACCCCGGTCTACCGCTTGGTAGACCATCTCATTAACCGCTTGACCAACCAACAATCTTATAAACACAGCGTTGATTTTGATATTTATGAAGCAAAGAATCGCACGACGACGCGCATGCATAAACACGTGCACACCAGTAGAAGTGGAGATCGGCGGATTTTTGTGACGTCACAGCGGCGGTGATACAGATCGTTTTGCTGAGTAATCAGTTTGTATGTCACCTTTGACATCAGGGAATCTCGCATTTTGCAACTGAACACTTTGCTGAGTAATCAGTTTGTTGTAATGTTATACCTCCCTTTGGAATCTCGACACACCCGGCCAAATATTATAACTTCTTTTAAGACGAAGAAATAAGTTTGCTGAGTACAGAATCCTAGCCTGGACGGCATCACGCAGAAGCCTGAGAAAAGAAAAAGATGCTGACAAAGAACTAAAAAGCACGTACCACTCCTAGGACAAAGGATTGATGCAAATATAAGAGGAGACAGCCTTTCACGGGACAGTCAGTTGTAATCATGCCGATCCCAACTGCACATTTAGAAGAGCCATACCAGCTGGAGGAGGGGTATATTGGACCATTCGATGGAGTGAGGCCCAGCGACCACCCTGGGACCTACCGTCAGTTGCTGGAGATGGCATGTGTGTTGATACCGTGGCAGGGCGGAATACACACTCATTGCACCAACAACAAACAGAGGATCTCCAGCAACTGACGGTAGGTCCCAGGGTGGTCGCTGGGCCTCACTCCATCGAATGGTCCAATATACCCCTCCTCCAGCTGGTATGGCTCTTCTAAATGTGCAGTTGGGATCGGCATGATTACAACTGACTGTCCCGTGAAAGGCTGTCTCCTCTTATATTTGCATCAATCCTTTGTCCTAGGAGTGGTACGTGCTTTTTAGTTCTTTGTCAGCATCTTTTTCTTTTCTCAGGCTTCTGCGTGATGCCGTCCAGGCTAGGATTCTGTACTCAGCAAACTTATTTCTTCGTCTTAAAAGAAGTTATAATATTTGGCCGGGTGTGTCGAGATTCCAAAGGGAGGTATAACATTACAACAAACTGATTACTCAGCAAAGTGTTCAGTTGCAAAATGCGAGATTCCCTGATGTCAAAGGTGACATACAAACTGATTACTCAGCAAAACGATCTGTATCACCGCCGCTGTGACGTCACAAAAATCCGCCGATCTCCACTTCTACTGGTGTGCACGTGTTTATGCATGCGCGTCGTCGTGCGATTCTTTGCTTCATATATATCAAAATCAACGCTATGTTTATAAGATTGTTGGTTGGTCAAGCGGTTAGCAAGTGGCCTTAGTGCGCCACAAATAGTGCCTATGGTACGCACTTGAGCTGGCTCGAGAACTACGGCCACCACGGGGAACGAGACGCGCGGCCGAGTCGAGGAGGCGTAGTCTACGAGAATCGGCCGTCGCTACATCGTCAATAATTCCGAGCCCTAACTCAGGGGACCAAAAATTTTCAACTTTTCTGAATGTAATATTATACAATTCGACGAAAAAATGATAAAACTTTAAGTTCTAGTGCGCAGAATCCAAGTTTCAGTGTGCGGAGTTCACTCGTTTAAAAGTTATACATGAGTAAAGTTGCTCGATTTCAAACGCGATTAAGAGGTTAGAATGCTACCATATTGGTTTCCAGACATAAATATTAGGAGCGGGTATGATGTAGTGAGCGGATCCGCTAGTTCTGGGTTTGATCTGACAATGAGTTTGATCTGGGTTACATCTTGGATTCCGTGCACTAGAATTTAAAGTTTTCTCATTTTTTCGTAGAATTTCCCTTGAGTGAAAGTTAATCACATAAATAGTGCATTATGTTTCAAGTTTAACAAAGCTACTTAAACCATTGCATCAATATTTAAGATAATGAATAAATAATCTTTAAAAAAATGTTCTGATATAACTAGAACCTAGACTATTCAGTATAAATATCAAATAAAAAACCTACAGACTACAGAAGTTTGCAAAGTATACATATGAATATGATAATAAACAGCATAAGTTTATCCTGTGTGGTACATAACTTTCAGATTCCTCCAAGAAGTCGACCTATTTCAAGAAAATTGATATTGAATGACATTGAAGGGGAGAATGCAAACAAGCGTTCAGAATTACGCTCATTCAATTATTCGACAGAGGAGATCGTTCAAGTTAGAATGCAAAATACAAGCGTAACTGAAAATGGTGCTACGAGGTTGATTTATTCTGTTCACCTAGGTGGAAAACCTGTACCTGCTGAAACAGCTGCTAGAGACATGGCTCTTTTGTCACCGCAAGAAGTTGCATTAGAACTCGGTGCTCCAGTTCTTATTCAAAGTGAACGTAAGTATATTATTGTATTACTATCTGAATATGATCGCATGTGTTCATAAAATGTTCATATAACAATTATAAAATTAAGGAAATTTATATGTAGCATAAGTACATATGTAAATAATATATTTACATGGAACATGAAGACAATGAACAAAATTTATAAAAGTGTACTAAATTATTCATTGACTGTTTCACATATGTATTTAAAGCAGTGATGGGCATTTTTGTCTGCCGCAGTCAAGAAGGATCCGGGGAGCTTCCCCCACCAAACTTCTATTGCGCGTAATCTCTAGTATGTTCGTATGAGCTGCCTATTCGACAGTCGAACACACAGGCAGAGTAGAGGTACGTGCGTGTAGCGCGTGCGCAGTAGGAGCAACGTAAGGCAACGATGGTACGTAGGTGTGGGCAGTGATACCGAAATCGTGGTACTGTGGTACTAAGCCGTGGAACTAGACTCCCCCACTACGACCTACTGTTGCCCCTACAATCCTTCTCCAACGCGCTCGTGCGCTACACGCACTAGTATCTAGTCTACTATATAGTAGAGGTACGCTAGTGCGTGTAGCGCGCGAGCGCGTTGGAAAAGGACTGTAGGGGCAACAGTAGGTCGTAGTTAGGGAGGTCTAGTTCCACGGCTTAGTACCACAGTACCACGATTTCGGCATCACTGGGTGTGGGGGGCCCAGTCGGCCGAGTCGCCGCGCCGGAGGGGAAAGTTCCTCGGTTCCACGATTCTGGCATCACTGCTCATACGTCCCTCCATAGCCGACGAGGTTGGTGGGAGAAGCAGGCAACTCAGGAGCCCCTACCGTGCCCATTACTGACTTAAAGGATATTTGATTGACAACAAAATCATTCTTTGAACTGCTGTGACTTCCTGAAAAAAGAATATGTGATAATTTACCTAGGCTTATTTAAATCGATTAATCCTCTACTTTTACACCTAATTTATTTCTTTTCTTTAAGATTTCTTTATGTTAATAAATAGAGAGGACAATAGACATCGATTTGTGCTAAAAAAAATTGAACAAATTCAAACAATTTTATACAGTTTAAGAAAATTTATTCATGATTCATCTTAAAATTGTCTTTGTAAAGAGAAATTGCCCTTTTACAATAAATTGTGCAATACTAACGTAAGTACAATTTCTTGTTGATGTTTCATGGCACTTTAAATGAAAGGTATGCTGCTGGCATTAGGATCATCCAAACTACACCAAGAAAAGTTTGCACACTCGAACTATATAGTAGCTATCTTGCGTAGTGTATATGTTTAATATATGGTTACCACATGTTGTCACTTTTTGGCACCGTTTCGCATTTTGATACATTGTTACATTAATTCTTGAGTATCCTAATAATTTCAGAGTTACAGAAGGTCTTTCTAGGTTTTTCGATAAAAATTAATCTTAATTGAATACATGTTCGTTTAAAATAAACTTCATACACTTCAGAGCGATATTCCTTGACAAAATGATGTCAGAAATGATGAGATAAAGAAAAAGTTGAATATTGAATACCCATATATTTATGCACACTAAATACACGTTAATATTACACATACAGTGCAAGTAAGTACACTGTACAACGTTCTCATGGTGTAACCTTGTGTTATACTATACCGGCAGCATACTTTTTATTTGACCTGCGATAAAATGACAATAAAAAAATTGTACATTATATACAATGTATGTCATTCATGCAATATAATTGTCCTGTCTCCAAATTATTAGATATTCCGATTTATAGCAACATTTGTTTCTTATATGTAGCTTACTTGAAAGAGTCTCGTCCATTGGCACTTTCAAGAAAAAGAGATGCATGGCTGTTAATTGGAGCAGCTAGTGCCGGTTTCATTCTTTTAATTATTCTGCTTGTGGGATTAATATGCACAGCGAAAAGAAAAAGGTCACATAGTGCAGTAGCTGCACCACCGAATCGTAGTATTTTAAGGAAAAAACCAGACCACATATTAACGACTGGTGGCCGTGATAATAGTGTTTTTTCATCATCAGAAATAGAAGTTAAGGTACGTTTCTTAATTATGGTATATTAAAGTAGGGTAAACTTTCTCTTGGGAACCCAGAAATTTTCGATTATTATATGTCGTTGATTTCTGCGAGAAAACTCCTATATGGAAGTCCCAGACCGCTGAAACCACTCGTTTTTAATTTATGAGCATGTAAAGTTGAGTAATTTAACACTAATTTTCATTGTTTCACGTCAGAAAGTGACAGGTATGGGCGCCGCCATATTGGTACGTAGGGAGCTCCCTGCGTGTAGTGACGCAGTGGCGACGCTAGATGGCAGCACTAGCCCCTAGACCGTGGACACTGTCCTGCGCGTGGAAAGGTCGTAGAAAGAACTGCACACGGTATAAAATAACGTAACTTTATTGTAAAAATGTCCGTTTTGCACGTGTCACGTACGGAATAGGAATAATAATTTTATCTTCTTCAGAGCGCGCGTCTTAAGAACTAGGCTTACCAACTACTTAACCTAAAAGCTTAATTTGGTGACTTAAAACTAACTAGCTTAGTTACAACTATAGCGCGCGGAAGCACTGTCGACGTCTTGTCGCCACAAGACACCACATCCCGGATAGCAAAAAATCCAATTTTGGACGAGATTCTATGTGCGCAGTCGTCGCTATTTCAGACGGCCAATGGATCAGGGATTTGGACCTGGGCAGAGAGAACGCACAATGACGGCCACTGGACGCCGAATTTGCCTTTGTTTAAGAGGGCAGCACGGTCGCACAGATGTGGCGAATGCCGAATGCCGCTTTACAGGGCAGCACCGTCGGTGAGGATAGTTCGCACTAATGTGGCAGATGTCGGCGAAGTAAATTTCTATTGTACCAAATATACCGCACTCGTCCTTTTGTGCAGATGCAAGGAGAGAAAACGAAAATCATAAACGCCCATGTAATTTCAAAATTTTATTTATTCTGATATTTATTTTTACCTACACAGCGGATCTATGTGCGAAATAAAAATTGTCTGCATCGATTGCAAGAGATAGAAACTCAAAATTGCATAGCCGTACCATTTTCATTACAGTTAAATTTCAATTACATTTTAAAAAAAGTGTCGTTCGACGGAAAAGAAAATTTATCTTTTGTACGACTATTATACACTTATTTCAATGTTTAAATTGCAGGGAGTTGGTGGGTGAAGGGATATGATATATAAATGAACTAGAGAATAATTAATGAACATTATTATTGGATATTTAGTTTCATTACTTTCTTTATTAGTTGATTTATTAATATGTATAAGTCTAATCTAAACAGTAATATTAAATAAACAATAATGAAGCGACAACAAGATCAGGAACAACTAATACCAAAAATAATGAAGCGACAACAAGATCAGGAACAACTAATACAAAAAAAATAATGAAGCGACAACAAGATCAGGAACAACTAATAAAAAAAGTAATGAAGCGACAACGAGATCAGGAACAACTAATACAAAAAAAATAATGAAGCGACAACAAGATCAGGAACAACTAATCCAAAAAAAAAAAGTTGCGACGCAAAGAAGGAGAGCGTATGGGATAGAAAGAGACATAGTTCATAGCATTTCGCATACGCTCTCCTTCTTTGCGTCGCAACTTTTTTTTTTTGGATTAGTTGTTCCTGATCTTTTTGTCGCTTCATTATTTTTTTTTGTATTAGTTGTTCCTGATCTCGTTGTCGCTTCATTACTTTTTTGTATTAGTTGTTCCTGATCTTGCTGTCGCTTCATTATTTTTTTTGTATTAGTTGTTCCTGATCTTGTTGTCGCTTCATTATTGTTTACCATTTCCAATCTTAATTGACTTCTAAACATTACTAGACTGCAAGAAGTTTCACTTCTACCGCGCGTGGTTTTCCACGCGTATGTTTTTTTTTATGGGACTTTCACCAATATATTTGTAACATTTTTCTGATTAAAATGATACCAAACACGATATAATTTCAACTGTAATTAGTGGTTTAGCGAGTGAAAAAGGAAGAGAAAGTGCGATCTCGACGCTGGCAAAGATTCAAAGCTTACTGTATTGTTTAAAATACTGTAGGAAATTAATCTATAAACTATACCTATCATTAGGTCGGAAGGATGACTGGTGTGGGCGATAAATGAAAACAATTAATGACGGTGAAGCCGTACGCCAAGAGCGCGATTTATTAAAGAAACTCCGAGTACATATTTATTTCAATTTTCTTTCAATGACGGTGTTTTGTTGTTTAAAATGGAAACTTATTTCTTACAAAATAAATCAAGTTACATCAGATGTTGGTACTGCGACCCATTTTCTACGATACAGAGCTCCGCTCTTTGTACGATGCTTTTTGTTGTCACCATAAGTAGGGCGTCTCGGTTTATGTTTACTACTGTCGCTTCCCATATTATGTTTGTATTTATCACGTACACTTCAGAATCATACGTTCAGAAACGTATGGTCCAATTCGTTGGCCACTGTGTTCTCCGGTTCTGTCTCCATTGGATTTTTATCTTTGGAGATATCTTCAATCCGTTGTACACGACGCAACAATCTGATGTAACTTGATTTATTTTGTAAGAAATAAGTTTCCATTAATGTTACGTTTGCACAACCCTGTATATGTATTCATTTTGATTTTAGATTTTTAAATGTAATTTTGTAATTTATATATATACACCTCTTCTTTTAATTAGATATTTATTCTGTTCCACACACGGTAAATTATGTTATGGTCCAGTGTTCAAATACTCTAACAAGGGGAGGGCGCGGTCGAGGTAACACCGATCTTTCTGAAACTTGCAGTATATGAAGATGTCGTCTCCATATGTAATTTCGCAAAGCAGTAGCGCGCACTACTCAAGATTTTCCGAGAAAATTGCATTTGAAAATCGCTTTACTCGGGTATAAAGAGTTTGCGTTAAGGAGTCAACAAGAAGATGAGTGGCCGAGGGCGCAGCGGGAAGGTACTGATAATCAGTAGGTTATTGGTTCGAATCCCGCTATCGACATTTTTTTTTTCTTGAAATTGATATTTACTTCGATTTTAATAAACCTAAAATCTATTATTTAATAGTTATTTTTATTTTTTAAGTAGAAAATACATATTTTTTATTTGTGGGAAATGGAGAAATAAAATAAATCGAACATAAAAATAATAGGAAATGTTACTTTAATAGTGTGTGTGACACGAGCCAGGATGATATTGATCATAAAAACATGGAAAACAATAATTTTGGCGGCATCCAGCACATACTATAAACGCCGCGTTCGTACAAGTGCACGCTTTTTTGAAGACTTCTATCGGAAAACACACTTCGTTTACATTCATAAATATTGCTCTATCATCATAGAGTTTGGACGCAAACCACGCATACTGTAACATGTTTAAAAATATCGGAGAAGACAGCTGATGGTGAACAATAGATTGAATTTTTATGCAATCCTCTCTCGAATTTATTTCACGTTTCTCTTGGATTAAATGTGAACAGTTTAAAATTATTGTTTTCTATGTTTTTATGATCAATATCATCCTGGCTCGTGTCACACACACATACTAGCATGTAATTAATAAAGAGCATGTGCAATAATACAGTAAGTTCTATTAAAGTAACATTTCCTATTATTTTTATGTTCGATTTATTTTATTTCCCCATTTCCCACAAATAAAAAATATGTATTTTCTACTTAAAAAATAAAAATAACAGGTTTATTAAAATCGAAGTAAATATCAATTTCAAGAAAAAAAAAAATGTCAATAGCGGGATTCGAACCAATAACCTACTGATTATCAGTACCTTCCCGCTGCGCCCTCAGCCACTCATCTTCTTGTTGACTCCTTAACGCAAACTCTTTATATAGTAAAAGCGAGTAAAGCGATTTTCAAATGCAATTTTCTCGGAAAATCTTGAGTAGTGCGCGCTACTGCTTTGCGAAATTACATATGGAGACGACATCTTCAAATACTGCAAGTTTTAGGAAAATCGGTGTTACCTCGACCGCGCCCTCCCCCGATCGTTGGTTGTCCAAGCGGTTAAGGAGTTGTGGACTACCAAGCGGTAGACCTGGGTTCGAATCCCGTCGGGGTTAGAAATTTGTTTTTCTCCGTTTATTCTCCGTTTAAATTTTCGCGCCACTCTCGACTTCCGAACGTCACTTCCGTAACATAACAAATACGGTACCCTCAGCAAAGAAGTTTCACTTCAAAAAGTTGTCATATTGCTGCTACCTTCTGCGCCTCTTCTTCGGAATGACGTACTTCTCTCAGCAAAAGCTTGAGAGTCTTCACGCGAAGACTCAACATTAGAATTATCCGCGAACGAAGAGGAAGTGGTGGGAGGAATATCCTGCGCGCTAACAATATTACCGGGGCTTGCTGATCTTTTTAGCGACGTAAAATTGGTCTTTATTTCCTGCAAAACGCGCCGTTTATGAACGAGACATAGTTTTGAAAATGGTTTCCGCGGTATCGTCGTTCTCAAGCTTTTGTTATTCATTGGCCAAATGAAATCGAATAAGCAATGTAATTATATGTATAAATACCTTCCCTTTACGTAGTGGTAAATCTGCTGGTACTGGTAATCCAAGTGGGGAAATCACTGTGTATGCACTCGCGACTGTCACCACACACCGATAATACGACGGTGCTACCCTGTAAAGCGGCATTCGCCACATCAATGCGACCGTGCTGCCGTCTTAAACAAAGGCAAATTCGGCGTCCAGTGGCCGTCATTGTGCCTTCTCTCTGCCCAGGTCCAAATCCTTGGTCCATTGGCCGTCTGAAATAGCGACGACTGCGCACATAGAATCTCGTCCAAAATTGAACTAAACCGGCCTTGAGTTGCTCCAAGCGTGGCTTATCCTCTATTCTGACTGTTTTCAACCCTGGGTCGACTTGGCTCTGGAATCGCCTGGTTGACTGGGCACACACGTTACAAGTACATTATCGCGTAGCACGTAGCACCGCACGTAGCACCGCACGTCCCGCCACAACTCTGCAATGCCGATAACATACATTTACACACAATCAAGATATCTAAATTTTTCATGCTTACAATTACAAAACCGATACAGAATCTAACCAGAACTAACCCAGACCTAACACAGACACAATCTCAAACAACTACAACTACTCTCTTTCCCAATTCTATAAAATTAATTACAACTACTTTTTATTCACAAAAATTTCAAAGCTCTAACATTCTCAACTCACATAACCAAGATATCAAAATTTTTTAGAATTACAATTACAAAATCAAAATACAACCTAACCGTAACTAACCCAGAACTAACCCAGAACTAAGCCAGAACAAAAATTAAACTCTGCGTTAGCCAATTTGGTTCACTGTAAAACTAGAAATTAGAATTCCCCCTTCACGTGTCCAGGCTACTATCAGCTTGTGTAGGAAAGCTGGTATCAGCACACTAAATATTACTGCGCCTACACGCAATATATACCGACCGTGCCCGGCGCACTAATGGCGACGCCGACCCCCCACTCCAGACCATCTAGGGGAGGGGGAACACGTCCCTACAGTTGCGGGCTAGTGCTGCCATCTAGCGTCGCCACTGAGTCACTACACACAAGGAGCTCCCTACTTACCAATATGGCGGCGCCCATACCTGTCACTTTCTGAAGTAAAACAATGAAAATTAGTGTTCAATTTCTCAACTTTATATATACAACTTTACGCATAACTTAAAAACGAGTGGTTTCCGCGGTCTGGGACTTCCATATAGGAGTTTTCTCGCAGAAATCAACAAGATAAGACATATAATAATCGAAAATTTCTGGGTTCCCAAGAGAAAGTTCAGCCTTAAGATACATTTGTAGATTTATTATTGTATTCACCTATCAGTGTAACGTAAAAAAACCCATATAATTGTGCTCAGCTCTCAAAAGTTCATACTGGATGTACATATAGTGACTCTCATTAACATTTGGTCACTCTTAAAAAGGATGATATCTTTTGTAATATTGGACCATACGACCTTCAGTTTTCCAGAAGTTAGAACAATTAGTTTGCTAAATCACGTGAAAAAAAAATTTGAAAAAATTAAATTTGGTAGGAATTGCAGAGAACATACTAAAAGTTGTATCTTACAACTTTTTTATGTTAGCCTATATTGAAAATTTAGAAAGCATATTCGATAGATCTGTATCAATTATACATATCCTGAAAATGTTAAATATGGGAAACATTTTTTCACGATATTCGGCCTCTAACTGTAATAAATCTGAAGATTTTTATATCTTTAAATGCACGTTTTCGCAATATATATATATATATATTGCGAAAACCATTTTCCGATCTATATATATATATATATATATATATATATATATATATATATATATATATATATATATATATATAGATCGGAAAATGGTTCGAGTCGAGAATCGAAACAGCGAGCTTTCTTCTCGCTGTCAAAGATCTCGAATTCGGCACTCATTTCATTGCGGCATCTTTGAGTGTGAACGTGTGCGAAGATGTGTGAATGCGTGTGAATGTGTGTGAGATCGAATGTCCACTGTCTTAAAATAGTTTCCAATGTTTTGTAATCAGTTGTTCTCGATACACAAACGTTGATTGACATATGTTGTACGTGAGGACGAATGTGGGATGAATGTCTGAGGTCAGACATTGGTGCAGGACGGCCGAGTGTGGGAATATGGATCAGGAAATGGTTCGAGTCGAGAATCGAAACAGCGAGCTTTCTTCTCGCTGTCAAAGATCTCGAATTCGGCACTCATTTCATTGCGGCATCTTTGAGTGTGAACGTGTGCGAAGATGTGTGAATGCGTGTGAATGTGTGTGAGATCGAATGTCCACTGTCTTAAAATAGTTTCCAATGTTTTGTAATCAGTTGTTCTCGATACACAAACGTTGATTGACATATGTTGTACGATTTAAAACATTAAATCCTGTATATATATATATATATATATATATATATACAGGGTGTCCCAAAACGACTGCGTAAGCGGGAAATGGGAGGTTCCTTGGGACATTTGAAGCGACATTTTCCTTAGCAAAAATGGCGTCCGCGGCTTTGTTTAGGAGTTATTAACGAAAAACACGGACCAACCAGAGCGCGCCTAGTCGCTCGGTGGCACGGACAGCGCGGCGAGCCGGGGGGAGGAGAGTGTTGTCGGTACGCCGCGATGTAACAGACAACTAACAGTTTCTCGATTATGTCCCGATTTCGATGAGCTTTGGATATGTTGTAAAGACCACGATTCTGAACAACATTTCCCTTTAGACTTTTTGCCTCGCGTCTTTAGTTTACGAGATATTTGTAAAACCAGTACCGAAAGCTAAGGGTTGCACGGTCAGGTCAACGAACTGTACAGCTGATGGTAGATAGCAGGAATACGACAATCACATGTTTCGGTTTTCCTGCAGATTTGTACGCAGAGTCGATGGGTTACTGTTCGAAAAGGTCGTCCGTCCTTTCACCCAGCAAGAGGTAGAAATGTCAGGTCGGCGTGGCGTTTTAGGGTCCCTATTGTCCTATGCCTCCCTTAAGAAACTTTCTAAAAGAAAGACGGACGACATTTTCGAACAGTAACCCATCGACTCTGCGTACAAATCTGCAGGAAAACCGAAACATGTGATTGCCGTATACCTGCTATCTACCATCAGCTGTACTGTTCGTTGACCTGACCGTACAACCCTTAGCTTTCGGTATTGTCGTACACCTGAAGACATCTGTGCAATTCGTCACCGAATGACCCAGTGACAGTGACACACATTTCGAAGCATTTTCAATTACAAGTTTTTATAAATATCTCGTAAACTAAAGACGCGAGGCAAAAAGTCTAAAGGGAAATGTTGTTCAGAATCGTGGTCTTTACAACATATCCAAAGCTCATCGAAATCGGGACATAATCGAGAAACTGTTAGTTGTCTGTTACATCGCGGCGTACCGACAACACTCTCCTCCCCCCGGCTCGCCGCGCTGACCGTGCCACCGAGCGACTAGGCGCGCTCTGGTTGGTCCGTGTTTTTCGTTAATAACTCCTAAACAAAGCCGCGGACGCCATTTTTGCTAAGGAAAATGTTGCTTCAAATGACCCAAGGAACCTCCCATTTCCCGCTTACGCAGTCGTTTTGGGACACCCTGTATATATATATGTATATTGTTTTTAAAACTTCGTTTTTTTAAATGGAATGCTATATTTTTTATGACAAAATATGGAAGAGCGTTAAATTTGGAGTAAAAAAGTACTGACATTTATTAGCTGTAAACCTAATAGTTAACGAATAATTTCACTTTGTTTCTTGGTCTTTGCAAAGCGGTCTTATGAAAATCTTTGCTGGTATTGAAACTTGATATAATGCACAGATCCTTTTCAAGAAACAAAGCGAAATTATTAGTTAACTATTAAGTTTACGGCTAATAAAAGTCGGTACTTTTTTACTCAAAATTTAACGCATTTCGATGTTTTGGCATAAAAAATATAGTATTCTATTTACAAAAACGAAGTTGACCTTCAAATCTCCGAAACGCCACCACTTACAAAAAAAGTATATGAATTGCATAATGTATCCCTTCAATCCATACAACTTTTTTAGAAAAAGTAAGTAGGAAGTATATGTCGATTCTGGACCAAAATGACCTTGACCCGAGGGCTTCCCCCCCTCCCCCCTTGGGAAGTTCATTGACCCCCCCTACCCCCTTGGGAAGTTCATTGACCCCCCCTCCCCCCTTGGGAAGTTCATTGACCTCCCCCTTGGGAAGTTCATTGACCCCCCCTCCTCCCTGGGAAGTTCATTGACCCCCCCCTGGGGAGGGGGTTTTTTTCGGGGGTCACCCCCAGACGCGATCTTTTTTCGGGGGTCACCTCCAGACCTAACCGGGCCATCTTTTTCGGGAGTCACCCCCACACCGAACGGGGGCCATCTTTTTTCGGGGGTCACCCCAGACCTAACCGAGGGGGTTTTTTCGGGGGTCACCCCCAGACCTAACCGGGCCGTCTTTTTTCGGGGTCACCCCCAGACCTAACCGGGCCATCTTTTTTCGGGGTCACCCCCAGACCTAACCTAATCTCGGCAAACTGCGCATTTCTGCAACTGAACACTTTGCTGAGTCATTTTTTTTAACTGAGAAAAACATTTCTAGCTCCGACGGGATTCGAACCCCGGTCTACCGCTTGGTAGACCATCTCATTAGCCGCTTGACCAACCAACAATCTTATAAACACAGCGTTAATTTTGATATATATGAAGCAAAGAATCGCAGCTTTTGGACAACAGGCGCATGCGCATTTTGCAACCGAACACTTTGCTGAGTGATCAGTTTGTTGCAATGTTATACCCCTAGGAACGAACAGGAATCTCGGCAAACACACCCGGCCAAATATTATAACTTCTTTTAAGACGAAAAAATAAGTTTGCTGAGTAATCAGTTTTTTTGTAATGATAGGAGTCAGGGAATCTCGACACATCCGGCGAAATATTATAACTTCTTTTAAGACGCTATTTGATTGACCCTGACATTTTTTTATGTAATATGATACCCCTTGGGAACGAACAGGAATCTCGGGGACAGGAAATGTAAATCATGCATTAAATGTCGGAATATCCTTTTGATTTTATTTTATTAGCATTACATCTAAGCCTAAAGCTAACAATTCAGTGTCTATTAATGAATTGCGGTCAAAATCGTCATGTTCTAAAAAATATATAAACGGAACACCTGCAAAAATGTGCTCATCAAGATTTTGCGAAGCAGAAATAAGTTTGCTGAGTAATCAGTTTTTTTGTAATGATAGGAGTCAGGGAATCTCGATACATCCAGCGAAATATTATAACTTCTTTTAAGACGTTATAAATATATTTTGAATGGAAAACTCTTGAAGGCGTGCTGCGAATAGAGTGTTGTCTTAGAAATCGCAATCAAGCCGGCGAGGACCGATTATTATTCTCAATTCTATAATGAATTTGCACATGACTCCAGTCCAAAGCGATATTTGAAACGCAGCATGAAATCCTCACAGTAATCTATTTCTTACGATGCTGCACGATTAGTCCTCATTTAGTATGAAAAAAATATTTTAAATGAAATTCTCAATATTATCCAATTACTTGAAACATTTGTAGTTAGAAGATGAAAATTATAGCAATCCAATTAACACTTACATAGTTTGATTGAGGGTTATGAATCTAAGATTACAGTTGTTAGGTTGTTGTACTAATTTCATAAAAATCTTTATTTATTTTCAACTCACAAACAATACATCTTCAATCACAATAAAGGAATTCGATAATGACCCCACGGCAATGTTTCCGTCGAGTTGGGTATGATATACCGTTTGTCATCGCATGGACTCAGAGCAATTTTTCGTTCTGATACCGTATACTGTATACACTTCATGTAATTTCGATCTTATGCATGCCTGAGTACGACTCATCACAATTTCGTTTTGTAGACACTGCAAGTAATCATCGAACGTTATTGTTGTCCTCACAACATTATTTTTTACACCTTTCGCTTTTTTTGTGTCTTGTTTCCCGTCTACACGCAATGTATACATTTTTGCTCTCAGCCCGACAAAGTCTGTCATTATCATGCCATTGTTCTCGTCTTTCATCAAGCCGGGGACCTTTTTATTTACAAGTGGAATATTATACTTATTCTCTATCGGATAATCACTCGTGTCGAAACGGCTAATGTCGCGTCTCATGGTTTCATAAATATCCTCACACGTAATATGATAAATTAAACTATCTGTGTCTGTGTACATTATTTTACAATTTTGACCATATTGAGGAAACATGTACTCATGATGAAATTCATACAAACAAGTTTTAGATATATCTAATATACACATACCCACATAGATGGGTTTGTTGAAGTTCACCCTGAGTTTGCGCAATTCCACAGCCACAAAATTTTCAGAAAATACGCAGCGACTGTGGAAATTTGGTTTCGCGATCATTGCCTCTGCACCATATCTTCCATCCCAATGTGTTACGAGTTTTACGTCTACATGATTCCGAACATTTTCCATAGTTTTACCGAATACCGCGTTGTTCATCAATTTGTACAAATTCTTTTCAAAATCGTTTGTCGCACGTGTTCTAAAGAGCGTATTTAATTCTATGTATTCGCGGAGCCATGGAGATTGTGCGAATTGGAGGATGCGATGAATCTTTGTAATACGAAGACCGAGGCGCAGGCATTGCTGCAGGTTATAATAGTGGATAACATATCGCTGCTTATCATGTAACGTTGCAAGCAACTTGACCTCTCTTTTGCCAGGTGGTTTGGCACTCGTCGGACAGAACGGCAGGTCGGCGTGAATATCGTGCAGACGTTGCGGATATTCTAGATCAACCTCGAGAATGTAGCCTATGGGTGAATCAGCGGCAATCAAAGCTATGTCAAAATTTTCAATGTCGTTAACCCATTGAAATTTGGCATATGGCAAAGGTTGACACATTGCCCATCCATACAAATTGTTTACATCAAAATACATTAAGTATGATGATGGTTTGGATGGATCGTACGACTGTATGTACTTGTTATTGGCTTCTGCATGTCTGCCGGAACATTGACTCAAACCGCCGCGTATACCACGTTCAATAAACATCACCATATCGATATCAGTTAATAATTCAAATCTAATTTTTGTATGCTTTAGCATAGCATCCCACGTGAATCCGGGTAATGTGTAATAATATGCTGGATCTAAACCGTAGCTCTTAATGCAGCTATCACGAAAATTTTCAAAAACATCAGCCAATAACAGTACATCAGTTTTCAAATACAAATCGCTGTATTCACCCAAGGTTTTTATGTTGAATCGCTTCCACACATTCTCGGCATGTGCATAATCGCGTTCGGATACGGTTTCGCCTGTCAGCGAACTGTAAAATGACTCGAGCGGCGGCAAACATTTATCGTCTAATTTATCTACGCAATCGAGGTATTCATATGGAAAGACACCCTTTCGTGTCAACAACTTGAAATTTTCAACGGAAAGATTTTGAAATTCGGAATGTAAAATTGTTAATTTGTCTATATCGAGGAAAGATGCCAATTTGTCGAGACTGGTATTCAAAAATTTGTACGAATCGATGAATCGTAATTTAATACAATTACGCGACTCTGATTGCCGGTTTTCAACGTTTTTTGTAAATGAAATGTACTTTTCCTTCGTTATGGGTAAAACATCGACATGCCCTTCAAACGCATTAGCTATTTCTTCGATAATAAAATGCGAATCGTACCCGGATAAATTGTGGAAAACTATGGGAATACAAAACGAAATTTTGTAATTTAGATTGCAGTCTTGATGTGCTGGACCTCTATAACGCCCCGTTAAATGGCAATGATCGCGCACCCGTATATCGTTTTCCTCAAATGGTTTTTCGCAAATGTGGCAATGTGTTGCGCCGATAAATGCATCAGACTGTTCATTCGATAACTGCGTCATATGTATATTACTGGATAGAGTGGATTTAACACGATGCGCCAAATTTTCTAATTCTTCAACGTTGAACGTATACGTTCAACGTCGAGCGGGTGTAGAACAGTGTTAAAACGTTTCTAATCGAGCATGGGTTAAAATTCTGTTGAATACAAGAGGGAAAAAATGAAATGTTAACAAAAGAGATTGCCAAGACGAGTGAAGCTATACGAAGAGCCTCCTGCAGATGAAGTATGGACAGACGATGCAAATACAGAAACACCCGAACAAAATATTCTAGAAACGACAATGCGGGGGACTACTGAGAATCCTGAACAGCACACATACGCCACTACTTATTTGAATCAGAATCTCGGACTGCGAACGGGTGTCGAACGTGTGTAAAAAACAGAAAGTAGTTTTGCAATTTTTTAATAGGAGGGGGCACGGTATCCGATTGCGTTATGCATTTTGCTGTGGGGATTTCATGCCTCGTTTCAAATATCGCTTTGGACTGGAGTCATGTGATACTTAGCAGTGTTTGAAAATGCTGCGTTCTAGACCGCATTATGAATTTTGCTGAGTCAACTGTTTCGGGAGGCTATAAATGCGCTACCCTTAGTTAGTCTTGCTCAATCATTGTTCGCGCAAATAACAAAACGACACAGCCATGGAGGAAATTCAGGAAACTGAACGTCAGTTGTGGGATCAGTCTGATCGCTTAAGATTGCAGGAAGAATACCTTGGCTGGGAGGAAAAGTGCAACGAATGCCTCGAGTTGCTTGAAGAACACAGTCGAGTGAAACGTCCTCGATTATCGATCGGTATTCAACAATCATTGATCGCGCGTATCGCCGGTCTTGAGAGTTTGAAACATTCTTTGCGAAGACGTTTCGTACGTGAAGGTGCAGGACATGCAAGCACTGAACTCTTGTGGCGTGAAATAGACTCGGCTTTCAAGTGCCGCATATTAACTGGTGCTGTCATAAATTCCAATTACATTGAACCACGCAGCTTCCTCCAGGACGCGCGGGAAATGGTGCTTGAAAAAGTACGAAACGCATTGGAAAAACATAGATCTTTAAAAGTGAACATTGTGTTTAATGGTGAATTTGTGACGGGTGATGAACGCTCGCGCAATAGCATGAGCACAAAGAACTGTGAAATCTTTTACACATCCGATCTCGAAGAGTTGTACGAGCGGTGCTTCGTGGAGCCGATCCTAGCGTCGTTGGAAGAATTTCAGGAACGGGATAGCGGATGGGCATTGTCACGAATACTCAATCTTACAGTGTGCATCAACAAGTATAACCCATTGCACGCGGGGTACCAGATCAACATACCGAGAGAAATAGCGTTGAAGCATGCCACAATTAATGTGCAATCCACAGGCAATGCGTGCTTTGCGTGGTCAGTAATTGCTGCTCTGTATCCAGCGACAACTCACGTAAACCGCCAAAATTCATACCCGCATTACACAACTGTATTAAAATTCCAAGACATCGAGTTTCCCATGCTGCTGAATCAAATTACACGGTTCGAAAAGTTGAACAATATTTGGATCAATGTATACGGTTTTGAAGACATCCGGGAGCAGAAGAATAGGGCAAAATCCATCGTATTTTTTCCACTTCGCCTCACTAATCAGAAGAGGGACCGACACGTCAACTTGCTGTACATACAAGACCCGGCTGGCAGTATGGAACATTATGTGTGTATTAAGGACCTGTCCCGACTCGTTGGCGCACAATTGAGCAAAAACGAGCGCAAGAAATTCATCTGCGATCGGTAGGTACAACATTTTTACAAAAGTATCATTGTATATCATAAAAAAACGTGTAAAAAATTATGTTTTTGCAGGTGCATGCATTACTTTCATTCCAACGAAAGATTGCACATCCATGAACGAGACTGTGCAAAAATGAATGACTGCGCTATCGTGCTACCTAGCGAGGACGATAAATGGCTCTCTTTCGACAACTATATCAGGAAAGAACCGCTTCCATTTGTCGTGTACGCTGATCTCGAATGCACTCTCGAGAAGATGGTAGATTGCGGAGAGGAGAAATCACACGCATACCAACATCATAAAGTATTTAGCATTGTCGCCGCGATGTGAATTGCGTCTCATGGTTCGTTGAAGAATTAGAAAATTTGGCGCATCGTGTTAAATCCACTCTATCCAGTAATATACATATGACGCAGTTATCGAATGAACAGTCTGATGCATTTATCGGCGCAACACATTGCCACATTTGCGAAAAACCATTTGAGGAAAACGATATACGGGTGCGCGATCATTGCCATTTAACGGGGCGTTATAGAGGTCCAGCACATCAAGACTGCAATCTAAATTACAAAATTTCGTTTTGTATTCCCATAGTTTTCCACAATTTATCCGGGTACGATTCGCATTTTATTATCGAAGAAATAGCTAATGCGTTTGAAGGGCATGTCGATGTTTTACCCATAACGAAGGAAAAGTACATTTCATTTACAAAAAACGTTGAAAACCGGCAATCAGAGTCGCGTAATTGTATTAAATTACGATTCATCGATTCGTACAAAATTTTTGAATACCAGTCTCGACAAATTGGCATCTTTCCTCGATATAGACAAATTAACAATTTTACATTCCGAATTTCAAAATCTTTCCGTTGAAAATTTCAAGTTGTTGACACGAAAGGGTGTCTTTCCATATGAATACCTCGATTGCGTAGATAAATTAGACGATAAATGTTTGCCGCCGCTCGAGTCATTTTACAGTTCGCTGACAGGCGAAACCGTATCCGAACGCGATTATGCACATGCCGAGAATGTGTGGAAGCGATTCAACATAAAAACCTTGGGTGAATACAGCGATTTGTATTTGAAAACTGATGTACTGTTATTGGCTGATGTTTTTGAAAATTTTCGTGATAGCTGCATTAAGAGCTACGGTTTAGATCCAGCATATTATTACACATTACCCGGATTCACGTGGGATGCTATGCTAAAGCATACAAAAATTAGATTTGAATTATTAACTGATATCGATATGGTGATGTTTATTGAACGTGGTATACGCGGCGGTTTGAGTCAATGTTCCGGCAGACATGCAGAAGCCAATAACAAGTACATACAGTCGTACGATCCATCCAAACCATCATCATACTTAATGTATTTTGATGTAAACAATTTGTATGGATGGGCAATGTGTCAACCTTTGCCATATGCCAAATTTCAATGGGTTAACGACATTGAAAATTTTGACATAGCTTTGATTGCCGCTGATTCACCCATAGGCTACATTCTCGAGGTTGATCTAGAATATCCGCAACGTCTGCACGATATTCACGCCGACCTGCCGTTCTGTCCGACGAGTGCCAAACCACCTGGCAAAAGAGAGGTCAAGTTGCTTGCAACGTTACATGATAAGCAGCGATATGTTATCCACTATTATAACCTGCAGCAATGCCTGCGCCTCGGTCTTCGTATTACAAAGATTCATCGCATCCTCCAATTCGCACAATCTCCATGGCTCCGCGAATACATAGAATTAAATACGCTCTTTAGAACACGTGCGACAAACGATTTTGAAAAGAATTTGTACAAATTGATGAACAACGCGGTATTCGGTAAAACTATGGAAAATGTTCGGAATCATGTAGACGTAAAACTCGTAACACATTGGGATGGAAGATATGGTGCAGAGGCAATGATCGCGAAACCAAATTTCCACAGTCGCTGCGTATTTTCTGAAAATTTTGTGGCTGTGGAATTGCGCAAACTCAGGGTGAACTTCAACAAACCCATCTATGTGGGTATGTGTATATTAGATATATCTAAAACTTGTTTGTATGAATTTCATCATGAGTACATGTTTCCTCAATATGGTCAAAATTGTAAAATAATGTACACAGACACAGATAGTTTAATTTATCATATTACGTGTGAGGATATTTATGAAACCATGAGACGCGACATTAGCCGTTTCGACACGAGTGATTATCCGATAGAGAATAAGTATAATATTCCACTTGTAAATAAAAAGGTCCCCGGCTTGATGAAAGACGAGAACAATGGCATGATAATGACAGACTTTGTCGGGCTGAGAGCAAAAATGTATACATTGCGTGTAGACGGGAAACAAGACACAAAAAAAGCGAAAGGTGTAAAAAATAATGTTGTGAGGACAACAATAACGTTCGATGATTACTTGCAGTGTCTACAAAACGAAATTGTGATGAGTCGTACTCAGGCATGCATAAGATCGAAATTACATGAAGTGTATACAGTATACGGTATCAGAACGAAAAATTGCTCTGAGTCCATGCGATGACAAACGGTATATCATACCCAACTCGACGGAAACATTGCCGTGGGGTCATTATCGAATTCCTTTATTGTGATTGAAGATGTATTGTTTGTGAGTTGAAAATAAATAAAGATTTTTATGAAATTAGTACAACAACCTAACAACTGTAATCTTAGATTCATAACCCTCAATCAAACTATGTAAGTGTTAATTGGATTGCTATAATTTTCATCTTCTAACTACAAATGTTTCAAGTAATTGGATAATATTGAGAATTTCATTTAAAATATTTTTTTCATACTAAATGAGGACTAATCGTGCAGCATCGTAAGAAATAGATTACTGTGAGGATTTCATGCTGCGTTTCAAATATCGCTTTGGACTGGAGTCATGTGCAAATTCATTATAGAATTGAGAATAATAATCGGTCCTCGCCGGCTTGATTGCGATTTCTAAGACAACACTCTATTCGCAGCACGCCTTCAAGAGTTTTCCATTCAAAATATATTTATAACGTCTTAAAAGAAGTTATAATATTTCGCTGGATGTATCGAGATTCCCTGACTCCTATCATTACAAAAAAACTGATTACTCAGCAAACTTATTTCTGCTTCGCAAAATCTTGATGAGCACATTTTTGCAGGTGTTCCGTTTATATATTTTTTAGAACATGACGATTTTGACCGCAATTCATTAATAGACACTGAATTGTTAGCTTTAGGCTTAGATGTAATGCTAATAAAATAAAATCAAAAGGATATTCCGACATTTAATGCATGATTTACATTTCCTGTCCCCGAGATTCCTGTTCGTTCCCAAGGGGTATCATATTACATAAAAAAATGTCAGGGTCAATCAAATAGCGTCTTAAAAGAAGTTATAATATTTCGCCGGATGTGTCGAGATTCCCTGACTCCTATCATTACAAAAAAACTGATTACTCAGCAAACTTATTTTTTCGTCTTAAAAGAAGTTATAATATTTGGCCGGGTGTGTTTGCCGAGATTCCTGTTCGTTCCTAGGGGTATAACATTGCAACAAACTGATCACTCAGCAAAGTGTTCGGTTGCAAAATGCGCATGCGCCTGTTGTCCAAAAGCTGCGATTCTTTGCTTCATATATATCAAAATTAACGCTGTGTTTATAAGATTGTTGGTTGGTCAAGCGGCTAATGAGATGGTCTACCAAGCGGTAGACCGGGGTTCGAATCCCGTCGGAGCTAGAAATGTTTTTCTCAGTTAAAAAAAATGACTCAGCAAAGTGTTTAGTTGCAGAAATGCGCAGTTTGCCGAGATTAGGTTAGGTCTGGGGGTGACCCCGAAAAAGATGGCCCGGTTAGGTCTGGAGGTGACCCCCGAAAAAAGATCGCGTCTGGGGGTGACCCCCGAAAAAAACCCCCTCCCCAGGGGGGGGTCAATGAACTTCCCAGGGAGGAGGGGGGGTCAATGAACTTCCCAAGGGGGGAGGGGGGGTCAATGAACTTCCCAAGGGGGGAGGGGGGGGAAGCCCTCGGGTCAAGGTCATTTTGGTCCAGAATCGACATATACTTCCTACTAAAGTATTTTCATACAATGCATACTTTGGAAGTTATTGAGGGTGAATAACTTGCGTGGACCACCCTGTAAAATACAACTTTTAGTATTTTCTCTGCAATTTCGACCTATTGCAATTATTCAACAAACTTGTTTTTACATCATCTTATTCAGCTAAATTGCTTGTTCTTATGGTGTGCGTTCACATTCTATCATTTTCATGACTTTTTACAGACTGACAATAGTAGCCAGAGTCATACTCCTGGAAGTATGCCAAGGACTATGATTACTCCTGAACCTACTGACACCTTTGATTTGGGAATTCACAAAGTTTCTAGCGATAACGAAGAAGAACAGAAGAGAAGGGCTCATGATTCAAATGCAAACACTTTTGAAGAACATTCTTCAAAACAGACAAGGTACAAAAGTTTCTCAAACTTATAAACAAATTCTTATTTTCTAATTTTCGTAATGAAGGACCTTTGTTCAAAAATTTAAGGACAGATTTAACACTTCGAAGTCACACAAACCAAATAAGCTTTGATTGAAGATGATACCTTTAAAATTAACGTTGTAATGACTTGATAAATATCGTGTGTAAAGAGTAACATACAATGTAGGAGCCAGAAGGAAAGAGGCTTACGTTTCGCTATGCTTCACTAAAAGTTTTACAGTTATTTTACTCTTCATTTTTGCTAACAACGTGGTTATTTATGTGGATAATTACCCTTAAAGTGTTCCTTTGTTTCCTTAGCACACACTATGTATAAAAAGTTAGTGTCCTTCATACATCAATGCATTTTGATTGCTTCGTAGACTGACACACGGAAGAGTATTAAGGAGAAATGCAGTAGATATGCCTAAAACATCAGATTCTATGGATGTCATAGTTGATCATTTAGAAGCACTAGAATCTCTAGAAACCAATTATATGAAACATGAAGAAGAAGAAGAAGAAGAAGAAGAACAAGAAGCAACTGCCTCACCCCATTCTTATCTATCTATGCCAAATTGCAAACAATTTCCCAACATGAAAAGTGTTGAACCTCTTTCTAGGGTATTAGAGCCAGTTATGGTATGTAGCAATTTGTTTTTTCTCTAAAACTAAAAAAGTATTACAATATACATTATACAGGGTGTCCCAAAACGACCGTGTAAGCGGTCCGGGAGGTTCCTTGGGTCATTTGAAGCGACATTTTCCTTAACAAAAATGGCGCCCGCGGCTTTGTTTAGGAGATATCAACGAAAAACACGGACAAATCACAGCGCGACCTAGTCGCTCGTTGGCGCGTTAATGGCGACGAGCCGGGAGTACAGTGTTGTCGGTAGGCCGCGATGTCGCAACAAACAACAGTTTCGCGATTATGTCCCCGATTTCGATGAGCTTTGGATATGTTGTAATGACCATGATTCTGAACAACATTTCCCTTTAGACTTTTTGCCTCGCGGCTTTAGATTACAAGATATTTGTAAACACTTGTAATTGAAAACTGATTGATGTGCATACTACTATCTCCTCTCCGATTTCGATGAGCTTTGGATATGTTGTCAAGACCATTATTGAATAACCATTGTTGTATAACCATGTCAAAATTATTTGAAGGTCATTGAAATCGGCGAGGATCCACATAATCTTTACCCGACTTACGGCAACTTTACCCGAACGGGAGAAGAAGCAGAAACTGATTGCATTAAAAACTCACTTATTCAGCCGTAAATCCATTTGCTGCTTCTAAATGTGTGTCACTGGGTCATTCGGTGACGAACTGCACAGATGTCTTCAGGTGTACGACAGTACCGAAAGCTAAGGGCCGTACGGTCAGGTCAACGAACTGCACAGCTGGTGGTAGATAGCAGGTATACGACAGCCCGGGGGATGTGCGGCGAAGTCAACGATCCGGACTTTTCACAGTCAATGTTGCAACACCACAATTCTAAAAGAAGAACATCCTGAATTTCACTTTTCACTTTTCACTGTACGGTCGAAACGTTTTCGCACTGGGAACATTTCACGGCGACAGTCAATGCACTACAATCCTTCAAAGTTGACGAACTGATCACTCACAATTATTTGGCAAGTATACGGTGTCCCTCCCGCTCGTCGTTCATAATTTAGTCCTGTGGTTAGGCCGGTAATTGCACCGCTGGTGGTAGCTGTTAGGTACGCGACCGCAGGCAAATCCTAAGGGCTGCACGGCAAGTGCGTCCAGGTCAACGCACCTGTCACTTCTGTACGTAGCAGGTAGTTCCTGCGTCATTCCTGCGTTGTTTCTTGGTAACCTTGAAAAGGGGCGATTAAAGGGAAAGTAGTTGTTGGTTGCGTTAAATATTTGAGGCCCTGAAAAGGGCCGATTAAAGGAAAAGGAGTTGTTGTTTGCGTTAAATATTGGAGGCCCTGAAAAGGGCCGATTAAACGAAAAGGAATTGTGACTGCGTTAAATGTTGAGGCTCTGAAAAGAGCCGATTGTACAAAGAGCGATTGTCACCGCATAAAATGCTCGAAGTGCCCGCCGTTCTCCTGTAAACATAACTCCGCTCGCAGGGTTACCTGCTGCACAACTCCATGGAAGGTGGCCTGGTTGATATGTGCGATGGCACCGTGAAGACGTGCTACCATTTCCTCCTTGGTGTCAACTGGCTGCTGGTACACCTTTTCTTGAAATTACATTTACAAAAGAAAAACAAAATGTAATTATACACGTGTACGACAATGAGTAAAAAGTACCCAAAAAATACATGAAAATTGAAATTACCTCCAAGTAGCCCCACAGGAAAAAATCGAGCGGATTGAGGTCAGGTGACCGTGGGGGCCACGCAACAGGACCACCGCGGCCGATCCACCTGTCCTGGAAGGCTTCGTCCAAATGGGCGCGGACATTCCTGGCGTAGTGCGCTGGCGCACCGTCCATTTGAGAGAACATATTCTGCCGGGTCCCAAGAGGAACATCCTCCATGAGAACCGGCAGAGTATGCTCTAAAAATGCTAGAAAATTCGGGCCGTCCAGCCTATCGGGTAGAATGTACGGCCCGATTAGTCTATCGCAAAAATGTCGGCCCATAAGTTGACCGACCAGCGGGTCTGTGCTGCGCGTTCCCGAAGCGCCAACGGATTCTCGGCGCTCCACATATGCAAATTGTGGCCGTTGAAGCACCCTTCTCTTGTGAAGAGTGACTCGTCGGTCCACAATATGCATTTGCGGAACTCCGGATTCCGCGACACTTCGTCCAGCAGCCACCTACAATACCTAACCGTCCGCTCGAAATCTGCAGGTAACAATTGTTGCACCCGCATAAATTTGTACGGGTCCATCTTGCGGTCCTGCAACATCCTATGTACTAACGACCGTCTGATGCTAGAACAAAGAATACATGAAAATGCATAAATATCTATTGTTAAATAATATTTCTTTTCACTTTAATGAAATATCATAGCGGTGTACTTTGACTTACTTTGTCCAGAGACTAATGTCGCGCACGCTCACGGTGCCATCCTCTTGCACGATATCCATGACTCGGGCGTCATTACGCATGGACCTCGTTGTCCTCGGTCGACCGGTGTCCGAGTTTTCGCCGTCGAAGCGACCCATAGAAAATAGTCTGTTCACCATCCGCTTAACGTAATCGTGTGTCGGTGGTGGTTGTATGTTTGGAACCTCTTCTCTGATACGCCTTGCAACAGCACTCGCATTAGACCCTCGACGTACTCGACGTACACGCACTGAATCCGGAAATTCTCTTGCGAAGTGTACATGGTGTACCTTGGACTTGGACTGACTGCAGTTTTCTAAAAAAGCCTAGACGACCACCCCCAAATATTCCCACCACGAAGCAAAACGAAGGATACAGGAACATTTAAAAAAAACACGTGTTTTGCAGATGTAGAAAGTACAGCAGTGTGACGCTTGCCTTTCCTCTACGATAGAAAACAGGGATCCTCGTCTCCGCGGACGGGATTGCGCCATAAATCAGGACTCTGCAGTTGCTCAGGAGTGTCCGCAAGACACCGAAACGGAAAAATTTTCTCCTGCACATGTCGAGTTTAGACCGCTTTACTGTGTCTTGTCGCCTCTTTTTGGCCCCAAGACACAGTAAAGAACTGTTTATACCGAAGAAAACATGGTGAGACCCCGGATCCGGGCGAAGTTTGGTTACCCTGATTTTGTATCTAGCACTTATACGAGGACGGCACGGACTGATATAAGTGCTAGATACAAAACCAGGGTAGCCAAACTGTTCCCGGATCCGGGGTCCCACCGTGTTTTCTTCTGTATAACCCAGACGTAAAGCATCGATGCGGTTAAACCGTGCAATAAAGCCTTGGTCCTGCATCGTCCCTCAGACATCGCGGCTAAACTGCCTCGGAAAGGAGAAAATTTTTCCGTTTCGGTGTCTTGCGGACACTCCTGAGCAACTGCAGAGTCCTGATTTATGGCGCAATCCCGTCCGCGGAGACGAGGATCCCTGTTTTCTATCGTAGAGGAAAGGCAAGCGTCACACTGCTGTACTTTCTACATCTGCAAAACACGTGTTTTTTTAAATGTTCCTGTATCCTTCGTTTTGCTTCGTGGTGGGAATATTTGGGGGTGGTCGTCTAGGCTTTTTTAGAAAACTGCAGTCAGTCCAAGTCCAAGGTACACCATGTACACTTCGCAAGAGAATTTCCGGATTCAGTGCGTGTACGTCGAGTACGTCGAGGGTCTAATGCGAGTGCTGTTGCAAGGCGTATCAGAGAAGAGGTTCCAAACATACAACCACCACCGACACACGACTACGTTAAGCGGATGGTGAACAGACTATTTTCTATGGGTCGCTTCGACGGCGAAAACTCGGACACCGGTCGACCGAGGACAACGAGGTCCATGCGTAATGACGCCCGAGTCATGGATATCGTGCAAGAGGATGGCACCGTGAGCGTGCGCGACATTAGTCTCTGGACAAAGTAAGTCAAAGTACACCGCTATGATATTTCATTAAAGTGAAAAGAAATATTATTTAACAATAGATATTTATGCATTTTCATGTATTCTTTGTTCTAGCATCAGACGGTCGTTAGTACATAGGATGTTGCAGGACCGCAAGATGGACCCGTACAAATTTGTGCGGGTGCAACAATTGTTACCTGCAGATTTCGAGCGGACGGTTAGGTATTGTAGGTGGCTGCTGGACGAAGTGTCGCGGAATCCGGAGTTCCGCAAATGCATATTGTGGACCGACGAGTCACTCTTCACAAGAGAAGGGTGCTTCAACGGCCACAATTTGCATATGTGGAGCGCCGAGAATCCGTTGGCGCTTCGGGAACGCGCAGCACAGACCCGCTGGTCGGTCAACTTATGGGCCGACATTTTTGCGATAGACTAATCGGGCCGTACATTCTACCCGATAGGCTGGACGGCCCGAATTTTCTAGCATTTTTAGAGCATACTCTGCCGGTTCTCATGGTGGATGTTCCTCTTGGGACCCGGCAGAATATGTTCTCTCAAATGGACGGTGCGCCAGCGCACTACGCCAGGAATGTCCGCGCCCATTTGGACGAAGCCTTCCAGGACAGGTGGATCGGCCGCGGTGGTCCTGTTGCGTGGCCCCCACGGTCACCTGACCTCAATCCGCTCGATTTTTTCCTGTGGGGCTACTTGGAGGTAATTTCAATTTTCATGTATTTTTTGGGTACTTTTTACTCATTGTCGTACACGTGTATAATTACATTTTGTTTTTCTTTTGTAAATGTAATTTCAAGAAAAGGTGTACCAGCAGCCAGTTGACACCAAGGAGGAAATGGTAGCACGTCTTCACGGTGCCATCGCACATATCAACCAGGCCACCTTCCATGGAGTTGTGCAGCAGGTAACCCTGCGAGCGGAGTTATGTTTACAGGAGAACGGCGGGCACTTCGAGCATTTTATGCGGTGACAATCGCTCTTTGTACAATCGGCTCTTTTCAGAGCCTCAACATTTAACGCAGTCACAATTCCTTTTCGTTTAATCGGCCCTTTTCAGGGCCTCCAATATTTAACGCAAACAACAACTCCTTTTCCTTTAATCGGCCCTTTTCAGGGCCTCAAATATTTAACGCAACCAACAACTACTTTCCCTTTAATCGCCCCTTTTCAAGGTTACCAAGAAACAACGCAGGAATGACGCAGGAACTACCTGCTACGTACAGAAGTGACAGGTGCGTTGACCTGGACGCACTTGCCGTGCAGCCCTTAGGATTTGCCTGCGGTCGCGTACCTAACAGCTACCACCAGCGGTGCAATTACCGGCCTAACCACAGGACTAAATTATGAACGACGAGCGGGAGGGACACCGTATACTTGCCAAATAATTGTGAGTGATCAGTTCGTCAACTTTGAAGGATTGTAGTGCATTGACTGTCGCCGTGAAATGTTCCCAGTGCGAAAACGTTTCGACCGTACAGTGAAAAGTGAAAAGTGAAATTCAGGATGTTCTTCTTTTAGAATTGTGGTGTTGCAACATTGACTGTGGAAAAATTTCATGGCATCTGTGTGAAAGTGAAAAGTCCGGATCGTTGACTTCGCTGCACATCCCCCGAGCTGTCGTATAGCTGCTATCTACCACCAGCTGTGCAGTTCGTTGACCTGACCGTACGGCCCTTAGCTTTCGGTACTGTCGTACACCTGAAGACATCTGTGCAGTTCGTCACCGAATGACCCAGTGACACACATTTAGAAGCAGCAAATGGATTTACGGCTGAATAAGTGAGTTTTTAATGCAATCAGTTTCTGCTTCTTCTCTCGTTCGGGTAAAGTTGCCGTAAGTCGGGTAAAGGTTATGTGGATCCTTACCGATTTCAATGACCTTCAAATAATTTTGACATGGTTATACAACAATGGTTATTCAATAATGGTCTTGACAACATATCCAAAGCTCATCGAAATCGGAGAGGAGATAGTAGTATGCACATCGATCGATTTTCAATTACAAGTGTTTACAAATATCTCGTAACCTAAAGCCGCGAGGCAAAAAGTCTAAAGGGAAATGTTGTTCAGAATCATGGTCATTACAACATATCCAAAGCTCATCGAAATCGGAGACATAATCGCGAAACTGTTTGTTCAGGATTCTGACCGAATATGTATCGTTATATTTATTCTTTATTTGCCAATTGTTGTACATTGTATATCGTTTCGAAATGACCAAATAAACACGACTACGATCTAGCGATCAGTTCGGAGCGCCGTTGTCCCCGCACCGCCCCCCGCTCCCCGCGAGCTCCTCGGGTGGATCGAGCAGCTCGAGTCTCGCGGGCGCGGCGGGGGGACGGACGCGATGGATCAACGCGCCCAGCTGATCATTCAGTTCGTCTATTGACACGCTTCACACGACATTCGATTTCGCATTGCTCAGCCTTCCGTAGCCTCACGTATTCGTCTCGTCGACTCCTTACAATCTTAGTTCTACATCGTTCTTTTTATCTTAGAGTCTCGGTATCCCTCCAAGTTCGGAAACGACCGAGAATCTAAAACACTGTTGTTTGTTGCGACATCGCGGCCTACCGACAACACTGTACTCCCAGCTCGTTGTCATTAACGCGCCAACGAGCGACTAGGTCGCGCTGTGATTGGTCCGTGTTTTTCGTTGATATCTCCTAAACAAAGACGCGGGCGCCATTTTTGTTAAGGAAAATGTCGCTTCAAATGACCCAAGGAACCTGCCATTTCCCGCTTACGCAGTCGTTTTGGGACACCCTTATACACGAACATATGCGTTTAAATAAATTTTCTTTTATAGCTTAGACATATGGATCTAGATTCTCCTGAATTAGAAAGGCGAGACAATAATGACATTGATTCATATAGAAGTAGTAAAGTCAATGACAAATTTTTTGCAAGAACTTCGAGTGCTATGAAAGATCCTGGTGTAGTTGGTCCTATAGTTTGGAATCTTCGAAAACAGACACTATCTACAGAGGGTATACAACATTTAAACTCTTTATTTTATATGCAATAATAATAATAATTTTATTTGCACACAGCCAGTAAGTAGCAATTAAGAGTGACAATATATGTAAAATATCAGAGATTTTAAAAAGTTATCAAATTTATAAGTCTCTTAAAAGAATATGATATGTAAACATTTACATAAATCCTCCCAGATTTAAAATATAATTTCACTTGAATTTATAAGTGAATAACAGTTATACGATTCTTCTCAAATATTGGAACACACATTATGTTGTCTTTAGGCAATGTCACATCAGAAACTGATGAAATAACATGTACATCAGGCCATGTCGGGCGAGCTAAGAGAAGACTTCATGAGTTGCTGGAGGACTCGTTTAGTCTGTTTGGAAGTAGAGAACAGAATTCAGAAATGCAAACATGTACGACGCAACCAAATTCAGCAGTATATGTTCCCGATGTTCTCCCAATATTTTCAAAGACTAGAGGAAGATGTGTCCACATTAGGTATTTATAGTCTCATGTCACTCGTATGTGAATATATTATATTTATACTTCCAATAATTTTGTTGTTAACTACATTACCCAGTCCTGGATCTTCACCAACAATGGAAACGGAGATAAAACGTCATACATCATTACCTCAAAATAATAGTGAAGAAAATATTCCAGAAAATGGACATTCAGAATCAGTTCAATCTCATAGTGGGTGGAGCACTAGACCATTAAGTGCTGGTCCATTTCATAGACCAAACGTACCAGATATAGATACCAAACGTATTCTTTTACATTGTCAACTTCCACCTGAAGATCCCGCAGTTCCACTAATTGCGACAATCAAAAAAGAGCTTGAAAAATTTTCTTCTTAATATTTTGAAGGAGTCTGAAATGAAAATGATCCTGATGATACTAAGATTATTAAATAGTATGTATTATTTATAATACAATGAATTGAAGAAACATTTAACAATAATATTTAACATACAATGTTGTGTAAATATATTGGAAATTTTTGTATGGATAATCTCAATCAGAATTCTTTGTACTTAATGTAATCCGTTTTTACTGATTTCAAAACTAAAAGATTATATTTTTATTATGCTGCGTAGATAAACTGTATACAGTTTTAACACTATAATTTACGATATTCAAACAATTTTGCATGAACATAAATAAAAAATGATGAAAAGTAATCTCCATGAAACTCAACATTTTTTTGTTTCATGGATTAATACTTTTAGATAAATAATAAAATCTTTTAGGTTTTAAAAATTAATGCTTTAGATGCAATAGATGGAAAACTATCGGATATTCGCGTGTTAAAGATGCAATAAAAAATTTGCTTATTTTATAACATTAATAACAAATCATATTTACCTGAAGATTGAGATTAATCGAGCAGATACAATCAGTAATTATTCATATCACGTTTATGTTATTCCATATATTTATACACATATACATTTGTTACATACTTTATTTTTACCTATCTCATTGTACATACCATAATTCACAATGACTGCATAAGTTATAAGAAAATGTTAGATTTAAATTTTTAGTTACATATCAAACTATCTAGAGTAGTATTTAATTTATTATTATCTAGTGTATTTATAAGCATTGTTTACTGCAATACATATTATTTTGCTAAAATAGGAACTGATTAGAAATAAGCTAATGAAAACAAAGAAAGTTATTTTAAATATACATATATACTATATTTACAACAAAATGATTAAAGTAATACAATATTTTATCTATAAATGTCTCAAATGTCTGGCGGATAAATGTCGCTGAACTATCCCCGCTCCTGCGGGGTATACCCCGTGACGGGCCACGAAGCTCGAGCGGTCTCGGCCGCCGAGAAGTGTAACATGATACGGGTCGAGGATATCGGTGTGAGACCAGGAGACCATTACTAATCTAATGACAAAACTTCTTTATTTTTCATTATTTTTTTATAGGACTTTGACCAAATTATTCGGGGCATTTTTCTAATGAAAATGATACCAATATGATATAATTCCGATTATATTTACTTGTGTAATGGGCGATCAAAGTGTCTAGCGCAAGGATCGATGGCGTATGCTGGCGTATGGGAAAGAAAGAGACGCGGAGAGTAGCGGTCGCCGGCACAGTTTAAAGGCCCGCCGGCACAGTTTAAAGGCCCGCCGGCACAGTTCAAAGGCCCGCCGCGTCCTCACAATGTAATCTCAATAAAAAACTTTTTTATTATTACTTATTTTTGTATGGGACTTTCACCAATATATTTGTGGCATTTTTCTAATTAAAATGATACCAAACACGATATAATTCGGATCATATTGTATAATAATATAAATATAAAAGGCAGGTATGTACATCGGTGAACCAATAGTAATTTAATGACGACACTTTTACATTTCTTATTAGTCTTTTATGAGACTTCTATCATTATTTATATAGATATTTCTCCGATTAAAATTTTTCTGATTATACATACATACATATCTATTTTTTTAATTGACGATGGAGTAAGTTTTGGTGACAGACAAAGAGAGTAACTGATAAAGAAAGAGACACGACAAGTCGCATCGTCTCGTTGAAAATGTATTTGATAATATGAATAATGTTTATAAAATGTGTCCGGTCAAATAAATTCATCGTACAACAGTCCGTCGCAAATTGCATCTACGTGCCTAAATTCTAGCACCCGAATTATGCCTCCTAATAAATCACGAAGAAACTCCTAAAAAATCACGTTCCTGACTGTCTTCAAACGTTCACCACCATAAATTCGTCAAGAAGATTAATGTGGATGACTACTGTAGCTGAGCTTCTACCCGTTTTCTAAGTTTAAAAGTTGCGAAATGTCCTAGTCAAGAGAGTGTCTTGCAGGGACAAGTTGCCTCACCGGTATACCTGACCATTAATGTCCATTAATATGATCCGAATTATATCGTGTTTGGTATCATTTTAATTAGAAAAATGCCACAAATATATTGGTGAAAGTCCCATACAAAAATAAGTAATAATAAAAAAGTTTTTTATTGAGATTACATTGTGAGGACGCGGCGGGCCTTTGAACTGTGCCGGCGACTGCTACTCTCCGCATCTCTTTGTTTCCCATACGCCATCGATCCTTGTGCACGACACTTTGATCGTCCATTACACAAGTAAATATAATCGGAATTATATTATATTTGGTATCATTTTCATTAGAAAAATGCCCCGAATAATTTGGTCAAAGTCTCATAAAAAAATAATGAAAAATAAAGAAGTTTTGTCATTGGATTAGTAGTGGTCCCACACCGATATACCCGACCCGTATCATGTTTACATTTCTCGGCGACCGAGGCCCCTCGAGGTTCCCATTCCATTTCTACGTTCGGCACAAATCAAAGAATAGTATCCCTGACGGATAAACGTCGCTGGCCGGACCCGTGGTTGCGACAATTATCGATAAAATACTGTATCACAATTAGTATTATAGAATTCTAAGTTATTACTATACATAAATTATAATATTTTGTAAATAATGTGATCTAATCTTTGTTTTAAAGAAAAGAACTTTTAAGTTTATGGACCAAAATAACTTACAAGTTGTACCTATGTATATCTACATTATCATGTTGTGAAATTGGGCCTAGCCGAATAAGATGGTCAAAACTGCCCTTAAAGCTTTTTCAATGGCTGTTGAACCTTTCGAAAGCTGACCAAGAAAAACCCCTGTGAGCAAAATTTCAGCCCCCTAACTTGCCCGTGAGGGTAGTTACAGGGCAAATTAGATTTAGCGCTTTTCCACTAATTTTCCGCTCTCTGATGCTTTCTAAAATTCTGAAAAAATGTGGCATATTTTGAATCCCAAGGCGGATTTTATGGAATTTGTTCAGATTTTTTTGTTGCAAACTGTGCCCGTAAAAAATGAAAAACCTAAAAAAAATTGGAAAAATGGAGGTTTCTCAAAAATATGAAAACATGCTATTTTGCTGTTTAATACCCTGATATTGTACCATAACAGGCAGTGTCCTCCATTTTTTTTAGATTTTTTGTTGTGGGACATCATTGTCAAAAACAAGAAAAACCGAATTTTTTCGACGTTTCTGCTGTTAGGAGGAAAGTTACACTTGTTGGTTTTAACGCGGGTATATATTAAGTAATTGTTAACGTTATTACATTGACACAAGCAATTTTTTGACGTAAAAAATGTGTTTTATAGAAAAAAAATTGCATTCTGTGCGGTATATACCTGAATGTTCGCAACGCTTACAACATCACCGGTTGGCGTAGCGGTTAAGGCTTCGGACTACGGAGCGGATACACTGGGGTTCGAATCCTTTCAGTGGCAAAATTTTTTTTTCATACATTATACTTTATTTTTTCAATATCTTATTATCTGATTTATTCATATGATTTTAATAATATTTTTTTAATGTTTTAAAAATATTTAAGTAACATTTTTATGTAAAAAGGGTGGCCCTTAGTTATACTTCGTAAAAATTATTTTGCAAAATTTTTTCCTGGACACCCCGCCGAATTGTGACAACTGTTGAAAAAATGATCTGGAAAAAATTTGGGCCATGTATGTATTCCTAACCTTTTCGTTTCATCGTTTGACACCATTTGACACGGCCATTTGCAATTTCAAGATGGCTACTGTCGTGTTAAAACCATGGACCTAAAGGACGGAAGGGGTATCAACTTGTCGGCCATCTTGGTACGGTGTGATATCCCACTTGGTTTCAAAACTGCAAAACTCTTTCTAGATGGCCACGAGCAGATACAATGCTGCAGCTTTCACGGCAGGGATTCGTACGCCTTAAAATACTGAAGTATAAATTCCCGAGCGCGGCTTCACTGATGTAGGAAATGGATAAATATTAAAGAATGAAGAAGGAATTTATGATTGAAAAGGCTTCTCTGTATTTCAAACACAAGCTTTCTGGAGGCGATGTGATATCAATCAATAATTTTATATCTCTGCGCGTACTTCATACATTAATTAGTTTTGTTTTTCTCCCTCTTCCGTCAAGCTTCTGTTTCCAGGATGCATCTTTGGCGGGGCGTCCAGTCAGAAGGGTTGATGGTCTTCTTTCTTCTTATTCTCTCTCTCTACTCGAGTGACCTTCAAACATGCGCGGCTAACACAAATTTAAGACAGTACCACACCAATACGCAGGATGGCGCTCCTTTCAATTAGGGCGACATCACAACGTGTGGGGACACTGGTCAACATGTGGTGCGCTCTATAGGCGACTTTAAATACTAGTGTAGCGTCTGTAGCACGCACGTAGCACGTGGTCTGTATTTACAATACACGCGATCGCGGTATGTCAGAATGTCAAAACCATTTTGTGCCCGGTACACGTGTGGTAAAGTTGGTGAATCGTCGTGGCTTTGTGTTTTATATTAGTATTTTATAATTGTGTTTTGTGTTGGTGAATCGTCGTGGCTTTGCATTAAAAATGCCATCGTGTATTGTGAAAGGATGCACATTGTGAAAGGATGCACAAAACACAATTATAAAATACTAATATAAAACACAAAGCCACGACGATTCACCAACTTTACCACACGTGTACCGGGCACAAAATGGTTTTGACATTCTGACATACCGCGATCGCGTGTATTGTAGGGCTGTGCGAGTACTTCGCATAGTGCGAGTCGAGCTTAGCTCGACTCGAGTGTGCGAGTCGGGTCGAGTGTGCGAGTCGGGTCGAGTACCCGCACGAAGCGAGCGGCTCGATCGATGCGAGCTACTCGCACCGATGCGAGCTACCCGCATCGATGCGAGCCGTTCGCAACGTTCGAGCCGCTCGCACAGAAGCGAAGTGTCTGTTATGACTACGGACGAGGTACAATGACGGTGCTATGACACAGACGATTATGACTCTATGCAGAGAGTATATATATATATGTAGCGTAAAGGATTCGCAGTGGTAGGTTTTTGGAATTAATAAGGAAATCTGGGAACACAGGATATATTTTCGAAAAATTAGTTAACAAGTATTAGGAAAGTGGAGCTTTGTACAAAGGTAAAATTGAACGAAGGTTAACAACGAAATTCTACATTGACTCTAAATTCAATATTACACGATTCCTCCATCAGGCGTCCGGTTTGTTTCAACCGTACTCTCCTTCTGGGGAATCGGTGATGACTCGAATCTCCTGAATTCTCCTGTCCGTTCGGCGGCCGGCCTCCATGGCCGTCCTCTCCGAAGCGTACAGAAGAACCAAGGGTCCTATCTTACAACGATAGCTCGGATTTGTCTGGAGACCTCTGCTCGTTCGGCGGCCGGCCTTCATGGCCGTCCTCTCCGAAACGTACAGAGGAACCAGGGTCCTACTCTCAAACGACGACTCGGATTCGTCTGGAAACCTCTGTTCGTTCGGCGGCCGGCCTTCATGGCCGTCCTCTCCGAAACGTTCAGAGGACCCGGACGATCCTACTCTCAGGCGGCCAGGAAGCTACCCTGTACTCTCCTCTCGGCGGGCGGCCGGCCTTCATGGCCGTCCTCTCCCGGAAAGGCGTCCAGGTGCAACCCCTGTCCTCTCCTGGGCTGCTGGGCGTCCGATAGCATTGCTTCGTACTCTCCCAAACCTAAGGGCGGCCGTGGTCTTACCTCGTCCTCTCCCAAAGGCGCAGCGAAAAGTGCCCGTTCCGCGATACTCTAGCGGTATTTATATCGTTTCGTTGCTAACCTTATCAACAACGCGTTACTAATGAATTTCGAAGTTTCTCGACTCCAGGGTCTTCTAGAAGATTCGGCCACGGCGCGATTCTTCTGTCGTTCAGGGTAGTGCCGAGGCGCTCCGGCGCCCCTGAGATCGTCTCGTTACAGTCTCCCCCTCTGGACACGACGGCGTCCCGACGAGTAGTCCAGGAATTCCCTTCATCTGCGCCGAGGTTGCTTTCTTGGGTGCCCCGTTGATTGACCCTCAGGCTGCTTGCGAGGTCGGCCCCGTCTTCGGATAGTCGTTACTGGATCTGGTGGGTTTTCCCGTGCCCCGTTGTAAGGTCTTAGCGCCGAGGTGTGGTACACCCCTACGCACACAGGCTCGTCATCACGGGTCTGGATCTCGTAGCTGTTGGAACCCACGCGGCGCTTCACCACGTACGGTCCATCCCTCTTTGGTGCGAACTTTGATGTGTAGTTCCTCTCTCGTCTGCTGAGGGTGTGAGTGGTTACCCACACCAGGTCTCCTCTCTCGTATCCGGGATTGGGCCGGCGTCGCTGATCGGCATACTCCTTCCGCTGGTCCTGCTGATGTTCCTGGTTCTGCTGGGCCACCTGCATCGTGTCCGCCAGTGTCAGCAGCTTTGGAGTAATTTCCGGCAGGAAATTTTCTGCTTGGATGATGGTCCTCAAGTCCCGATTGGCGTCATCGGGCGTCCTCAGCTCTCTCCCGAACGTAAGGTAGGCTGCTGAGTACCCGGTCGTCACGCACCGGGCCGAGTTCATCGCAAATCGTATGGTTGGCAGCCTCTCGTCCCATGTAGCGTGATCCCTACCGACGTAGATTCCAAGCTGCGCCTTCAGATCACGATTCTTCCGTTCCACTGGGTTGGCCTCGGGGTGATAGACAGGGGTGAAGGCCTGATGCAACCCAAAACAGTGGGCTACCTGCTGCATGACCCCGCTGACGAATTGAGTGCCATTGTCGCTGATGATTCGCCGTGGCATCCCAAAACGAAGCATAACTTCGTTGATGAGGACCTCTGCACAGGCTTCCGCCGTTGCCTGCTGCAGTGGAAACAGTTCTACCCATCGTGAAGCTGCGTCCTCCACGATGAAGATCCATCGATTCTCCCTCATCGTAGTCGGCAGAGGTCCAAAGAGGTCCATGGCGAGTACTTCGAAACGCTGCTGCATGACGGGCGTCTGTAACAACCCGGCTGGTTTCAAATTATTTGCCTTATACCTTTGACACTCCACGCAAGCTTGAACGTAGTCTGCAATTTCCCGGCTCATTCCTGGCCAGAAGTATCGGCTGATGATCCGGTGCAGTGTGCGCTGCGCTCCATAATGGCCCGCAGTGGCGTCGTCATGATATGATCGGAGTATTTCCGCCCTCTCGTGCGAAGGTACCACCAGCTGAGCTTCTTCCACGTCCACATTTGGTGCGTGTCGATAGAGTACTCCGTTGTTCATCAAGTATCCCCTCGTGGCCCACTTGATCATTTCGTCGTCTCGCGTCGTTGATTCCAGCGATTCTATTATGGTCTTCAGGGCCTCGTCTTTTAATTGCTCCTCTCTGGTTACTGCTGGTCCTCGTGCTGGTACGTCGACGGAAATCTCCGCGACCTCCGCTCTGCTTTCTTCATTCCACGGTTCGGTCGGTAATCTTGACAGCATATCGGCAACAACATTGCATCGACCTGGTATATACTGTATGTTAGGACAATAAGGTTGTAATAACAATGCCCATCGGGCGAGCCGTCCACTGGGAGAACGCAGAGACATCAGCCATTTCAGGGGTTGATGATCCGTGGCGATAGTGACAGGAGTTCCTTCGATGTAGCCTCGGAACTTGTCAACGGCCCAAACCACTGCTAGTGCCTCTCTCTCGGTGGTTGAATAGTTTCGTTCTGCTGGCGTCAACAACCTGCTAGCATATTCAATGGGATGTTCTGATTCCTTCTCACCTTGTAACAGAACTGCTCCTATGGCGTAAGCGCTGGCGTCAGTGCGTATAATGAAGGTCTGGTTCTCGTCGGCGTATCGCAGGATCGGAGGGCTCGTAAGGGCTCCTTTCAGGTGTTCGAAGGCTTCCTGTTGTCTCGTCTTCCACTCCCAAATTGCCCTTTTCTTGGTTAGCTCGGTCAATGGTTGGGCAACTGTGGCGAAATTTGGTACAAATCGCCGATACCATGAGCAAGTTTGCAAAAAGGATATGAGTTGTTTCATATTCGACGGTGTAGCCATGCATTGGATCGCCTTGACCTTCTCCGGGTCGGGATGTAGGCCTTCAGCTGTTAGCACGTGTCCAAGGTATTTGATTTTCGGGCAACCCAGACGGCATTTCTGCCGATTCATTCGAAGGCCAAATTGACGAAGTCTTCTAAACACGGCTCTCAAGTCCTCGAGGTGCTCTGCGAAGTCGGTCGAGAGTACCAATATATCGTCCAGATACACCAGAATATTTCGACCTCCCAATCCAGCTCTCATCCGGTCCATGAGGCGCTGAAAGGTAGCCGGTGCGTTCTTTAGTCCAAATGGCATCCGCTTGAACCGGAAAATTCCAAACGGTGTCGTGAACGCCGTTTTGTCCTGGTCTTCCTCTCGTACGCCAATTTGCCAGTATCCTGACTGCAAGTCCAGTGCAGACATGAATCCTGTACTCTTAGCCGAATGGAGCAGGTCGTCGATCCGTGGCAGAGGGTACGAATCCGTAACAGTAACGGCGTTGAGCTTTCGGTAGTCCACGCATACTCGAATACTGCCGTCCTTTTTGGGCACCAGGACTACGGGTGCGGCCCATGGGGATTCACATTCCTCGATGACCTCTGCCTCGATCATTTTCTGGATTTCTGCCCGCAGTAATTCCCTCTTCGCAGGTGGTGTGCGGTACGGCGGCACGGCGATTGGGGCGTGGTCTCCGGTGTCTATTCGATGGACAGCTTCAGCTGTCGGTGGTGCTGTGTTTTGGAATAAGTCGGCGTGTTCTTTCAGTAATTTGTACAGCTTACGTTTTTCTTCTGGAGAGAAACTCACCGCCTCGTCTTCCCTTATGTCTTCAATGTCGACAGCTGAGATGTCCATCCTCGTTTCGAAAGTTTTAAAACATCTTTCGAAGAAAGGGTCGATGTCTGGCCAATGCGTGTTTGATACCAGCTCCTCCATCTCGATCTCGTCGTGTAGGAAAGCCTGGAGTTCCCTCGCATCTTCCTGGATTGGGCTTAAACATCCCGGCGGAGGTTCCGCGAACTCCTGGATTCCACTGAACGTATCCGTCGTCAAGGATGACAGAGACACATCAGTCTCCCCCTTGCCGAAGCATGCACTCCCAAGCGGGACTTCTCCCTGGAAGTCGTGTAGATGATCCGGTGTCTCCACGAAGTGCCATGTCCGCTGCGGAACATTTAGCACGACTCCTGCGTCTTCGATGAAGTCGACGCCCAATAGAGTCCGGTTGTCCTTCCCTTCTGGCAGGACGACGAAAGTGGTCTGTAGGCGGCGACCGCGAAGCTCTACCTCTAGCCGAGCCGCTTTAACACCCTGAATGCGCGGATTGCCGTCTGCCAACGCGACTTCCATCCTTCGTTCTTCGAAAACGTGCCCTTTCTTCTCCAACAGAGAGTACAAGCTTTGGCTTGCAACGCTGCACTTCGCTCCCGTATCGAAAAAAGCCTGTCCCTTTTCTCCGGCGATGGTGATGTCGACCGCTGGTCGCTGTCGTGGTTGCATCGTTGCACTTACCGTGCAAAATGCTGCGGATGTAGAAGGTTTAGCCGTCTTTGTACAGTCCGGGCATTTGCTGCGTACTACTCCCGGCTTACCACATCCGTAGCATTTCAACGGAGTGCGGCTTCCTGAGGGTTGATTGAAACTTGAGGTGGTCGTTGGTTTCGGTACTGGCACGTTATTGTTTCGGTAACGGCAGTCGGCGGCGGCGTGTCCTGGGCGGCGGCAAATATTGCAGCGGCGGTGGTCCCTGGGATATGGTTTTGCAAATATCCCCTCCGTCCGATGGTGATGCGTTGATGGCTGTCGTTGTTTACCCTGGGTCTCCTTTTCGTGGTCTTCTACTTCTCGGGCACGCTTGATCAGCTCGGTGAATGTTTTCACCGATTCCCGGGGGATTTTCTTCCGAAGCGGAAGGCGTAGGAGACCATATATCATATCTATTTGGATTGTCTCCGGGTGCGGGTTTGGCAATTCTGCCAGCCGAGCCCATTTCCGGCTGATAAATAGATCCGTCGGGGTGTTTGTGTCCTGTGTGGTCCGGAACAACTCTGTGTACACCTGGTACGCGGGACGTCGAGGTGCAAAAGTTGTTTTGATCGTTTCCAAGGCTTCCTTCCATGTCAAAACGGATTTTCGCACACCCCGCCACCAGATAGCCGCATGTCCCTCGAAGAGCAGTGGAAGCCCTTTTAATGCGTTTTCGTCGCTGATATTTTCGATATCTTTAAATATCGAGATGGCGGCGATGAAGGCGCTGACTTTCATATAGTCATGAGAGCCGTCGAAGCGTTCCTTACACCTCGTAAAACTTCTTTGACAACTCGGTGGTTTCTCATTTAATGATCCCAGGAGCTGGGAGAATTGGCTCGGCGAAAACTGGACCGTTGGACTGGGACTCAGGCCAGGGTTGGATATGGAGTCGGAGTTTTGGTCGTGAGCCTCGGCCTGCACGTTGGGCGACAACATTGTAGCGTAAAGGATTTGCAGTGGTAGGTTTTTGGAATTAATAAGGAAATCTGGGAACACAGGATATATTTTCGAAAAATTAGTTAACAAGTATTAGGAAAGTGGAGCTTTGTACAAAGGTAAAATTGAACGAAGGTTAACAACGAAATTTTCTACATTGACTCTAAATTCAATATTACACGATTCCTCCATCAGGCGTCCGGTTTGTTTCAACCGTACTCTCCTTCTGGGGAATCGGTGATGACTCGAATCTCCTGAATTCTCCTGTCCGTTCGGCGGCCGGCCTCCATGGCCGTCCTCTCCGAAGCGTACAGAAGAACCAAGGGTCCTATCTTACAACGATAGCTCGGATTTGTCTGGAGACCTCTGCTCGTTCGGCGGCCGGCCTTCATGGCCGTCCTCTCCGAAACGTACAGAGGAACCAGGGTCCTACTCTCAAACGACGACTCGGATTCGTCTGGAAACCTCTGTTCGTTCGGCGGCCGGCCTTCATGGCCGTCCTCTCCGAAACGTTCAGAGGACCCGGACGATCCTACTCTCAGGCGGCCAGGAAGCTACCCTGTACTCTCCTCTCGGCGGGCGGCCGGCCTTCATGGCCGTCCTCTCCCGGAAAGGCGTCCAGGTGCAACCCCTGTCCTCTCCTGGGCTGCTGGGCGTCCGATAGCATTGCTTCGTACTCTCCCAAACCTAAGGGCGGCCGTGGTCTTACCTCGTCCTTTCCCAAAGGCGCAGCGAAAAGTGCCCGTTCCGCGATACTCTAGCGGTATTTATATCGTTTCGTTGCTAACCTTATCAACAACGCGTTACTAATGAATTTCGAAGTTTCTCGACTCCAGGGTCTTCTAGAAGATTCGGCCACGGCGCGATTCTTCTGTCGTTCAGGGTAGTGCCGAGGCGCTCCGGCGCCCCTGAGATCGTCTCGTTACATATATATATATATATATATAAATCTTGAACGTACATACATAAGTTTACTCCATACGTATAATTATTATTTATATTCTTAAAAATTTCTAATTGCATATGTGGAGTCCGCAATAATTGCGAATTCGAAAAGCAGTTATAGTTATAGCGGCATGATATTATCAAACATTTCAGTATACACCTAATTCTGTTTTTACACGATAGATACGTTTCCGAAGAATACGTGTAAAACAATATATTGCATCTATGGAAAAATAGAAGATTGGTTCCAGTCCTAAGAAATCAGCAAAAATAAGCTGAAATCAGCAGAAAGCTGTCAATATCTATTGCTTAAATCACCTAAATTAAAATTTACAGAATATGCTCACCAAATTAAATTGTTAGAAACGGAATTCGATCGAAGATTTTCTGATTTCAAATGCTGTGAATTACAATTTCGTCTTTTTACTTCACCTCTGTCTATCGATATTGAAATTGTTGATGAAAACTTACAAATGGAATTAATTGAAATCCAATGTGATTCTTTGCTGAAGCAAAAATGTGTGGAAGTTGGAATTCCAGATTTTTATACATATTTATCTGTAGATCGGTTTCCTAAAATGTTATCGTTTGTTACGCGTATACTGGCTATGTTCGGAAGCACTTATTTATGCGAGCAACTATTTTCTTTAATGAAAAATAACAAAAATTCAGAAAGGTCAAGATTAACCGATCAACATTTATCATCAATTTTAAAAATTGCATCAGCTCAGTATATTCAACCAAATTTTGATGACTTGCTTTGTGAAAAGCGATGTCAAATATCTTCTAAAAAGTAATATTAAACTGTGATTTCGTTTATTTCTTATTATAACTTTTATTTTTTATAAAAAATATAAAATATTTATAGTATAAGTTTAAAAAATAACATGAAATATGAAATGTCTATGTATGTATTGTATATTGTATAATATACGATAAAATGTAAAATATTTTTGGTTTAAAAAATGACATGAAAAATAAAACGACTATGTACATATGTATGTATAATATACAATACATTGAGCTTGACATTGAGGCTAATAAATACATAATACATAATATAATCATTCTAAAAATCGTATTTTATTAATTTGTTGAACATTGAAAACATGCGGCCCTCAACTTAATACAAAATAGATCATGTGGCCCGTAATATCATATGAGTTTGACATGCCTGATATAATGACAAATGGTTATATTAATAGTAATTAAAGTAATAACATGGAAATAGATAATGATAATAACAGTAATAGTACTAATAATGATGATAACAATCATAATAGTGTTTTAGATAATTAGAAATTTTTAAGAATACAAATAATAATTATACGTATGGAGTAAACTTATGTATCTACGTACAAGATTATATATATATATATATAAATCTTGTACGTAGATACATAATATATACAGGGTGTCCCAAAAGTACTTCAACATCGGGAAATGGGAGGTTCCTGGGGTCATTTGAAGCGACATTTTCCTTAACAAAAATGGCGTCCGCGGCTTTGTTTAGGAGTTATTCACGAAAAACACGGACCAACCAGAGCGCGCCTAGTCGCTCGGTGGCACGGTGAGCGCGGCGAGCCGGGGGGAGGAGAGTGTTGTCGGTACGCCGCGATGTCGTAGTAAACAGCAGTTATTTGATTATGTCCCCGATTTCGATGAGCTTTGGATATGTTGTAAATACCATGATTCTGAACAACATTTCCCTTTAGACTTTTTGCCTCGCGTCTTTAGTTTACGAGATATTTGTAAAAACTTAAATCCATTTGCTGCTTCGAAATGTGTGTCACTGTCACTGGGTCATTCGGTGACCCAGTGACGAACTGCACAGATGTCTTCAGGTGTACGACAGTACCGAAAGCTAAGGGTTGTACGGTCAGGTCAACGAACTGTAAAGGTCGTCGCACACTAGAACGCCCCGCCGCCTCTCCTGCACCACTCTACCACGTCCAGTTGACGCCGCGCTGGTGCGTTTTGCCGCACACTAGAACGCCCCAGCACCGCGCCGCGCCACTGGCGCCAATTCATGTCAGGCGAAGATATTTTGCTTTCTGGTTCGAAAGAAACGTCGACGTTGGAACCTCAAAGGGTGGTTTCTCAAGATAAAAGTCTGCTCTATCGCGTGATGTAATTTGATTTTAGGATGGGCCCTTATTTTTTAAGATATACTGAAAAATATCCTCAATAATTGGTGCAAAAGTGGTGTCTCTCCATCTTTAACGATTGTTTAAACATGATTATACATTCATAATGTATTAATATTGCATATCACTGTATTCGGTAAAGTCTACAGAATCTTTTGCTGTCAAGAACAATTAAACATCTTTTATAATAACAGCACAATATTTGTTTGAATTTGAAAAATATGTTTTTTCTTAAAAATCATGTTTCTTTCAAAAACTTTGCGTGTAGAGGAAAAATTAAGGGCAGATTGTACTGTAATTTACTACAGGATGTGAAAAGAAACAACAGTTCCCAAGTAGCACGCGACGTCTTGGAGACGTCTTTTTTACGGCTTTTTTACGTCTGAACTTCTTACGTCCTGAATAGACGTCTTTAAGACGTCTTAAAGACATCTTTTTGGAGACGTCGTTTGAACGTATGAAATGAGACGTCTTAAAGACGTCTTTTTCTGACGTTCTAGAGACGTCTAATTTTAGACGTCTGTGAGACGTCTTATAGATGTCTTTCTGGAGACGTCTTTTGAACGTCTGAAATGAGACGTCTTAAAGACGTCTTTTACGAGACGTCTCAGAGTCGTCTGATTTTAGAAGTCTTAAAGACGTCTTTTACGGGACGTCTCAGAGACGTCTCATTTTAGACGTCATAAAGACGTCTCTTTCGATACGTCTCAGAGACGTCTCATTTTAGACGTTGTAAAGACGTCTCTTTCGATACGTCTCTGAGCCATCTCAATTTTTTCCTAATATACAAATAATATTTATATCATATTATAAAAGAAATAATTTTTTCCCGTTATAAAATGAATCTTTATTTAATATTACAAACAGAATATTGTTTCCTAATATACAGATAATATTTATTTCATATTATGTAAGAAACAATTTTTTCCCATTATAAAATGAATCTTTATTTAATATTAGAAATGGTATATTTTTTTCTCATTATAAAATGAATCATTATTTAATATTAGAAATAGAATATATTTTTTTTAATATGCAGGAAATACTTTATGTTTATCATGGGAAAATATTTTTTCCAGAATATGGAAGACATACAAGTTTCATATTACGAATGAAATATTGGTTTCAAATATAAAATAAATCTTTATTCAATACTGGAAGTAAAATGTTTACTTGTAATTTACTTTGAATTCGTGCGTGTCATTTAATTTTTTAATAGAAGTTTATCTCTTCTTATTATATCATTTCATATGATTTGAACCTTTATAAGAATAAAAAGTAAGAGAAGTAACAATAGGTTCGCATGGCTCAGCAAGGAAGCACATCATCAAGTAAACGGAAAGTCCCGGGTTCGAATCCCGCCAACTGCATAAAAATTTCTGAATTGTAATAATAAGGTCCTTTCGAATTTTTCCGTAAGCAGTACATAGAAAAGTAATACAATATGTATAATACGTGGATAGTTTATAATTTTTGTTATAACTTTTTTGTTTTGAAGATTTTATTGGATACGTCTTGGAGACGTCTTAAAGACGTACCGTTTAGTAACAGAAGACGTTCAGGCGACGTTCGGAAGCCGTTCCGAAGCCGTTCGGAGACGTCTCCAAGACGTCTCAATCTGCAACAAGAGACGTCTTTAAGACGTCTTTAAGACGTCTCTGTGCTATCTGGGTTGTTCTTAATTTAAGAATAAAAAATCATTTCTAAAAATTTCATATTTTATCGCAAGGAAGATAGTAATCGTTGAATTTCGCAGAAATTATTCGGAAAATCTATTTCTTCTGAAATATTAATTTACATATCTTCTAGTAACACATAATCATGATCGATAATAGACATTATCTTTGACTGGTAAATAGCCATTATAAATTACAACAATTCTTTTTGGCTATAAGGTACCGTTATTGATAATGGAAATAATTTTTGGCTGTTAATATTAGTAACCATTGTCGAGGACAGAGATTTTTTTGTGCTGCTAATCATCCGAGAGAATATTTTCGTTTCATCCCTGTAGTAAAGTCATGGTTGTTACAGTAAAATAACAAGCGATTTTTAATATTGTACTATATGATTGGAACTATTTTGGGAAGCTAGAGCAATTAATTTACTATAGGATGTGACAAAATTTTTTTCTGAAATTGCAATTGTGATCGGAATTGTAGAAGAAATATTTTATTTTATATGTGGGTATGTATTAAACATTTTTAAAATACGTTTTGTAGATACATACAAAACGTATACTCCAATTGCAGAGTATGTATTTAGGCTGGTCAACCAATATTTCCTTAAAACCTTTATTTAAGGTTTATTTAAAATTTAAATTCTTAAAGGTTTGTACTATTTGTATATGGATTAAAAAATGATGAAAACTGGATTTCTCTCTCTCTCTCTCTCTCTCTCTCTCTCTCTCTCTCTCTCCTAACACATACAAAAAACCCCCCATTGAAATACATTTCATGATATTTTAAATTAGTATGGAACACATTGTCGAGGACAGACATTTTTTTGGACTACTAATCATGCCCGAATCAGATTAGGTCCAAGTCGAAATCATGTTTATGGATCTATTCATATGTATATTCAAATGTAGAAATATTATAAGAAATGGCTGGCGAGCTTCGAAAGTTCTTTTTTCGTCCTCTTAGTGAACTCATAGTCTTCACAATAAAATAATAAGCTATTGTCGGCAGTGCCAGTGCTCGTCCCTCAAAACGACTAGCAATCTTCGTAAATTTTCATCTATTGTAGAATCTTTTAATAGCTGCGGCGTTGCAGACAAACGCAGCCGTTTTTCGTCGTCTCTGGAAATCCCCGCTTTTTCTCTCTCACGTTGAGGTAAACGGTCTGAACTGCCGCTGTTCGTTCTAGCAATTGCTTGCGTTTGTAATCGATACACATGTCTCTGTTATAATCTCATCGAAATGTTTAAAATTGATTGAAAAATTTCAAATACACAAGATTAAAAAGCAGAGCAAGCTAATAGTAAGGAGTGTAGAGAGTAGCTGCCGTTCAGAACTGTTCATATCATTTGCAGTGGAATAAAATTGTTAGTGACTTAAATAAACTATTCATGCATTAATCTAACCTGAAATTTACTACATATCCCTGTTATAATTATTTTTTTTATATTTTTAAAATCGATTTCAACATATTAAAAAATACAAAGTAGAAAATAAAAAATATATTTAAAAAAATGGATGAGGAAAAATTAATTGAAATGGTGCGCGACTATCCAATCCTGTACGATTTGGCACATCATAGGTACATAGTGATACGAAGGCGAAGGAAAGAATTTGGCTGGAGATTGCAGAAAAGATGAAGGAGCCAGGTAACTATGAACAACTATACCATTTTTTAATTAAAAGTGACAACAACTGCAGCAATTTTGCAGTCAACTGCTCCATGAAGTGACACAAAATATTAAATTAATCACTCTTGTTGTTTGTTAGTGGGCGCTTGCAAAAAAACATGGGGCAACCTCCGCGAGTGCTACAGGCGTTCCTTAAAGAGAAAGAAAACAACGAGCGGCCAGGCAGCAGTTAACAATAGAAAATGGAAGTTCGAAGAGGAGATGGCCTTCCGCAACCCAAACTACGAAGAGCGGATGACATTATCCACCGTCAACATCACCTCGAATGACACCGAGGATGATGCATTGCTGGAACGGGACGATTCTGATGGAACAACGCCGGGGACGCCAAACTCCTCGTGCCCAGAACCCGCTTCGCCGGGGCCTTCGTCCATACCGTCAAAAAAGAGGAGGGTAGAGGAATCGAAAAACACTGCCACAATGGTCATGGAATATTTAGTCAACAAAAATAAGGAAAGGGAAGTCGACAATATCGAGCAGTATTGCAAATGTATTGCTTCAAAGTTAAGAACATTAAACCCGGAAAATTTGTTGATAGTAAAGAAAGAAATTTTTTCTATCGTATCCGACGCGCAGCTTCGGCAGGTAAGATGCGGCGGCAGCTCATCGTCTGACGAGAATCTCAATGTTGAAATGTTGTAAACTTTTTGTTTTTTTTTCTTATCTATCATGTACTACAGTTTTTCATATGATGTAATTGTTTTTCTTTAAATATACGACAGTAATAGCAATTGGGTGTTGTGTGCTTTTATTATATTACAAAGCAGATTAGGATGTACATCTGTGTAGGATTGAGTTTAGTTTTAAAAATAATAGTTTAAAAACAAAAAACAAAAAAACAAAACAAAAGAAAACCAAAAAAAACGATATCGTGTACGGATATTCTGTCAGGCTCGTGGGCTCGTTGACGTGTCTCGCCGCTGTGCTACGGGTAGAGAATTGTAGTGAATATCGTTACAGTAGCGACCACCGTTAGCGTTGTCAGAATGTCATCGGTATTCGACGAAGATGAGCTGATGTGTATCGCCTTGCTGCTCGACGAGGAGGAAGAGCAAGAGACAAGAAGGAGGCGTAGATTCTGGGTCCACCCGAGCTTGCGATCGAGAAACACCGAGGGGGAGATACACTCCCTATACACGGAGTTACTGAGGGATGAGGATAAATTCAAGCAGTACTTCAGAATGTCAATAATTCAATTTACATCAGTATTAGAGATGTTGGAAGCAAGACTAACGAAAAAAAATACAACGTTTCGGGAAGCCGTAACACCATTGGAGAGATTGGCAGTCTGCCTAAGGTATATAGATATAATTTCCTTTATTTCCTTAAATTCTAAATCATAATAAGCAATGAAGAACCGTGATTGATTAATTAAATTTATTTTTGTGCAGGTTCTTAGCGACAGGCGATAGCTACCGAACGCTCGCGTTCAGCTACCGCTTAGGGGAATCCACGGTCCGAGCCATTGTAAACGAAGTCTGTCAGAGCATAGTGGAAACGATGAAGTCCAAATGCATTCCGACACCGACGAGAGAGCAATGGGAGAGGATCGCCGAGGAATTCCAAAAAAATTGGAACTTCCCCAATTGTTTGGGTGCCATCGACGGCAAGCACGTCACGATCAAAGCACCCCCTAATAGCGGATCACTGTATTATAATTATAAAAAGAACTTTTCAATCGTGCTCCTGGCTCTAGTCGACGCCGATTATAATTTTATTTCTGTGGACGTGGGCGACTATGGTAAAAATAGCGACGGAGGAATATATACGAACTCGGAACTGGGCAAAGCCATGGCTGCCCTACAACTACGCGTTCCTGAGGAGAAAAATCTACCCGGCACGAACATAAAAATGCCGTTCGTGATGGTTGCGGACGAGGCTTTTCCGTTGAAGAATTATATACTGCGGCCGTATCCAGGCGCGATTATGGGCGACAAGACTAAACGAATATTTAATTATCGACTGTCCCGGGCCAGAAGAGTCGTCGAAAACGCTTTTGGAATATTATCGCAAAAATTTAAAATATACGACAGGCGGCTAAATCTCAACCCTGATTTGGCAGCCCTTGTAGTCCTCACGACATGCGTGCTGCACAATTTTGTGCGACGCTCGTCTTCTGGCCTACAGCCCGGTGAATCCCGTGCAGGACAGAGTGACCACAGTGGCCCGATGAGTTTCCTCCCTCTTCAGCGGCAGGGTGGAAATGCAACAAACTCCGGGTTCGCAGTGCGCGAAACATTCGCGAAATATTTTGTTTCGCCCCCAGGATCCGTCGAATGGCAGAACCACGTGTGATTAAGCGTATTACGATGTATTGTTAGCGTAAAGAGGATTTTTATTTTTTAGATTTAAGTATATATTGTAAATATTGTATAGTGTAATGTATTGTTTTATTTTGAATTCAAATACCATATATAAAATTTTTAGTACAGTATACTGTACTGTTTGCTTATATTGTTGTTTTTAATTGAAATTGTAAAAAACTATTACAATATCTTAATTTCAAGGTTAGTATTTTAAAATATTATAATAATTATAATATTCTACAATAGATTAAAATTTTCGAAGGTTGCTAGTCGTTTCGAGGGACGAGCACTGGCACTGCCGACAATAGCTTATTATTTTATTGTGAAGACTATGACTTTACTAGGAGGACGAAAAAAGAACTTTCGAAGCACGCCAGCCATTTATTATAATATTTCTACATATGAATATATGAATACATCCATAAACATGATTTCGACTTGGACTTAATCTGATTCTCGCATGATTAGTAGTCCAAAAAAATGTCTGTCCTCGACATGTCTGTCCAACAATGGTTACTAATATTAACAGCCAAAAATTATTTCCATTATCGATAACGGTACCTTATAGCCAAAAAGAATTGTTGTAATTTATAATGGCTATTTACCAATCAAAGATAATGTCTATTATCGATCATGATTATGTGTTACTAGAAGATATGTAAATTAATATTTCAGAAGAAATAGATTTTCCGAATAATTTCTGCGAAATTCAACGATTACTATCTTCCTTGCGATAAAATATGAAATTTTTAGAAATTATTTTTTATTCTTAAATTAAGAACAACTGTTGTTTCTTTTCACATCCTGTAGTAAATTACACTACAATCTGCCCTTAATTTTTCCCCTACACGCAAAGTTTTTGAAAGAAACATTCTGTGACTTTACCAAATTTTGAAAAAGATTCTGTAGACTTTACCAAATACAGTGATATGCAATATTAATACATTATGAATGTATAATCATGTTTAAACAATCGTTAAAGATGGAGAGACACCACTTTTGCACCAATTATTGAGGATATTTTTCAGTATATCTTAAAAAATAAGGGCCCATCCTAAAATCAAATTTCATCACGCGATAGAGCAGACTTTTATCTTGAGAAACCACCCTTTGAGGTTCCAACGTCGACGTTTCTTTCGAACCAGAAAGCAAAATATCTTCGCCCGACATAAATTGATGCCAGTGGCGCATGCCACTAGTTGGTCTGTGGCGGTCAGGCGGCGCGGCGGTCTAGTGTGCGCACATTTTCCGGCTGCGATGCGTGGCGTGCCGGCGCTGGTCTAGTGTGCGCACTCCCATTGAAACTACATAGAAGAAATCCAAAACAGCGACGGCGCGCTGTGCCGGTCCGGCGACGGGGCGTTCTAGTGTGCGACGACCTTAAAGCTGATGGTAGATAGCAGGTATACGACAATCACATGTTTCGGTTTTCCTGCAGATTTGTACGCAGAGTCGATGGGTTACTGTTCGAAAATGTCGTCCGTCTTTCTTTTAGAAAGTTTCTTAAGGGAGGCATAGGACAATAGGGACCCTAAAACACCACGCCGACCTGACATTTCTACCTCTTGCTGGGTGAAAGGACGGACGACCTTTTCGAACAGTAACCGATCGACTCTGTGTACAAATCTGCAGGAAAACCGAAACATGTGATTGTCGTATACCTGCTATCTACCATCAGCTGTACAGTTCGTTGACTATGACCGTACAACCCTTAGCTTTCGGTACTGTTATTACAAATATCTCGTAAACTAAAGACGCGAGGCAAAAAGTCTAAAGGGAAATGTTGTTCAGAATCGTGGTCTTTACAACATATCCAAAGCTCATCGAAATCGGGACATAATCGAGAACCTGTTGGTTGTTACGACATCGCGGCAAGACAACACTCTCCTCCCCCCGGCTCGCCGCGCTGACCGTGCCACCGAGCGACTAGGCGCGCTCTGGTTGGTCTGTGTTTTTCGTGAATAACTCCTAAACAAAGCCGCGGACGCCATTTTTGTTAAGGAAAATGTCGCTTCAAATGACCCCAGGAACCTCCCATTTCCCGATGTTGAAGTACTTTTGGGACACCCTGTATATATATATATATATATATACAGTAGCGGACAAAAGTTTAAGACCGCTCTAAAAAAGACGATAACTATTTTAATATTGTCCTATACGATTTGAACTTTTTTGGGAAGCTAGAGCAATTAGTTTACTACAGGATGTGAAAAGAAATTTTTTCAGAAATTGCAATTGAACGGAATTGTTGAAAAAATGCTAAAAGTTAAATTATTAACTTTTTTATGTGGGCCTATATTGAAAATTTAAAAAATATGTTTTGTAGATCTGTGTCAATTAAACATATTCTGAAAATTTCGTCAAAATCGGTCGACGTTGCAATCAGCTACAAATGTATAAAGATGGTAAAAATTGCAGATTTTCACGATTTTTGGCCTCTAACTGCAATAAATCTAAGGATTCTTACATCATTCAATGCCTGTCGTTTTTTCCCGCATCAAGCGATTTCGATGAAACTTTCACAGTGCATATACTTCACACAGATCTACAAAACGTATTTTTTAAATTTTCAATATAGGCCCACATAAAAAAGTTAATAATTTAACTTTTAGCATTTTTTCAACAATTCCGTTCAATTGCAATTTCTGAAAAAATTTCTTTTCACATCCTGTAGTAAACTAATTGCTCTAGCTTCCCAAAAAAGTTCAAATCGTATAGGACAATATTAAAATAGTTATCGTCTTTTTTAGAGCGGTCTTAAACTTTTGTCCGCTACTGTATATATATATATATATACAGTATTTGTTCGCTTCAGCGCGAGCCTTTCGCTTCTGTGCGAGCGGCTCGAACGATGCGAACGGCTCGCTTCGTGCGAGTACTCGACTCGACTCGAAATGCGAGTCCCGACTCGACTCGACTCGAACTCGGCTCGCATATGCGAGCTTGTTTGCAGGCCTAATGCACAAATAGAACATCGACGAAGAGTTATCATCAAGACGAATTTGAAAGGACAATGAAAGTTACTTTCCATGCGTAAGTAACAGTAATAAAATACAGTGAAACTCGAAACTTTTATTGCATGTCTCAATAATATACGTAAAGAAGGAATTTCACGTACAAATTTTAGTTTATGGGTAAGCAATGTTTTTGTATAATTCAATTTTCAGATTTCCCAAATGTCCTATGAAACACCAATTGTGATTGAACAGTCTGGGACTTCAAAATTCAGTTTTAGTAAAACGTCCGAATGTATGTTCGCTTCATTTTAGACATGGAGATATGGATAGAACATCTTTAGTATGTGTCAGATTGAGGGAGAATGCTATACCGTATGTATGTAACATTTTATGAACTCTTTATATTATGCCATGCATTTTTGGATTGAAATTTCTGGTTTTTTTCAAATTTAAATATGTCGATTTTTTTAGTCAAATAACAACATTGTTAGTAGATATCCTTATGATTTCACTACAAGTTCCTAAAAATTAATTTTCATCGGCTTGCTTGTTCATAGGTCACTAAAGAATACAGCATATTTAAATTTGAACAAAATCCAGAATTTTACTCGTAGAAGTGTCCGTTTTTGCGTGGAATGACCCGTAAATGACATTAATAAATTTATTTATATTTACAGGTAAAATTTCCAGAAATTATAAAGGAAGAAAATATTAACCCAGTAAGCAAAATGCTTTGATTCTGCTCAGATTTGGACAGCGCTTCTGCTGTCAGAAGCTAATACTTCTACTTCCGCATTAGTAATTGTGTCTGACGGCAGGGTGTGCCGGCACAAGCTGAGGGCAGAATACGGGCAGATGGAAGGCACACCGTGCCTTCGTTATAGAGGGCAGGTCGGTCGCACTAATGTGGTGGATATCGATCATGTGGATTATTATGTCGGTAAAGTGAATTTCTATTGTATAAATGTATATCAGTTCTCATTTTTACCGACAAAATTACTATTGACTGTTGGACACATTGCAAATATTCATTCGTTTATTAATTTTATGCGTGAAATCTAATTGTAATATACATATACATCAAGACAAATGATTCATAAAAAAACGTAATAATAAAATTTAAAAAAAAACTGAGTCTGTCGGCAGGATTTGAACACCGGACTTCCGCGTGAGAACTTTTCACGCTACCATCACACCACGGTTCTTGTTATAATCTTGAAAGAATATTGTATTTCATGGAAGCAATGAAACTTTAATTGTCAATACATATCTCGAAAACTACGGAGTTTCTACACCTAGAATGGTATATACATATTTTTAAACAAGGAGAACGGTGCGAAGTTTCAACACCATCGGTGTCCCGAATGTCGCGATGTCTCCTTGTTAGTATGGGCAGTGTCCTCAAATAAATTATGTAATTATATAGTATGCGACGTTGTCCCCGATCGAGCGGTCTTTACCACGCTCGGACAAGGGCAACTCCCGGAATTTTATAAGCTCTGAGGCTGGGCCGTACGCGGCCGTGCAAATACGGTCCTCCCGGGGCAAAACGGTTCTTCGAGGAGCTCGGCTTGAACGCTAAAGATTCGGTTCGGGCGCCAGGTACGGGGAAGTACCACTCAAAACGTGAAGTACAGCCCGAGCTCGGGGAAGCCGAGTCCGGGGCGAGCCCCCGCAAACCGCGAGACGGAAATCGCAACACGAATGGCCAGGCGTTCGGACACAGGGAAGAACGGGGACTACCCTCACGGCAGGGCGGATCGCGCAGGTGTAGAGTAACGAGACGAGATTGGGCTCTACGTTATTTTATTGAAGATCTCAATACGTCGATTTTACATTAGGACGACCACGTGGTCGCGACCCGGGAGCCCGCGCTCCTAGTACACTTTTGCGGAAGATGGTCGCCCGCGGAGCGCGTTTTGTCAAACGGAATTGTCTCGCAACGGTACGATGGACGGTACAATATAAATCTCGCACGAACGAGAATTCGCAAGCGCGGTTGATCGGCGCGCGGAATTCCGGACTGTCGCGATTGTCTCTCGAAGATGTTAGAGAACGGAAGTCGATTCGCCACGCGCGATTAATACTTCGTTACCGGATTTCGCGAGTTAGACGTTATCTCGCGACGCTATTCTTTTCCCGACGCGACTCCTGAGGAAGACTTCTTTCGCACGCGGAGGGAACGATCTAAACGAAATTGCTCAAAGCGTCTCTACGCGAGACGCGAGCTCACGGCCTGAGGTATTACACCTCGACCAAACGAAACATCGAGGACGAGACGGCACCGCGTCGTCCTCGGACCAAACGAAAAGAACCAATGCGAAAACGGAATCGAGGAAATCACTTGTCGACTTACCCTTGGTCGGGAATAAACAATTAGCTGGATTTCCGTTGAACGGCCGCTTCGTTCCTCGCCTCGCTCGACTGGTGGCACGAAATTTCACCCGCGACTTCGGAACTACGGTACTTTTCTAGGCGGTACGTAACGGGACTATATTCTTTCGAGACCAGTGCGACAATGACTCCGCGATCCGCATCGACCAGGATCGGCGATCCTCGTTTCCCCCCACTACGCGCTCGTTGCCGAATTTTCCCGAGTGGCTTCGCCCGCTCGCGACTAGCAGATCGCAGGATCGTCGGACAGGTCCTAGGGCCCCAGACCTGCGTCCTTTTGGACATCGATACATGGATCTCCTACGCCACCCCGATCCGGATTTCCAGCCACGGCGGGTTGAGACGTCGGCCGGAACGACAATTCACGGTGGTTTGCTGGAGCTTTCTATCCGAGCTCGACATCTCTGTGGGGTTTCGGATCCAACCAAACGCTACCCATGGCCATTTCTTCCTCCGGCTGATCCTTTGAGGGGCGCCTTCTCGGGTTTTCGGCTTCCAGTCGTGCCCCTTGGCACGGCCCTGAAACTTCGCCGTACTCGGCACGCGCAAGAGATGGCGTTAATTACCCATCTTTAGATTTTTGTCATTCCTTCAGGAGCGCTCTAGTGTCGGCGGGTGATTTTTGTGACCGCTAGAGGTCGGCCCGGTCCACTCCGTACACGGTCAAAGGACCGTTTACGCGAACTAAAGTGACGGCGCAAATTGCAACGTCACAACTCCCCCCCCCCTTAAAAATGGACCGGACTGACCGATGGATGTCGACCCCGTGATTCCTGATTCGCCAAAAATAGAGCGTTCCCTCTGGAAGTCGACCTTTACAAAGAGAGCCTTCACCGCTGTACGAACACGCCTTCGCTGCAACCCCTTCCTAAAGTTCTACTGCTACCTGAAAATACCTTACAATACCTGAAAATATCTGAAAATACTCAAAACTACCCGTAATTACCTGTAATAACCTGAAATTCGGACGAGACCAATTCACTCTAACTACGGGTGGGAAGGTAACAAAATTAATGACGAATTACGCAATGGTTCTTATACGAAAATACGGAATTTATTTTCTTTTGGTGTATGGGGCCGGAAATAATGTGACCCTTATTAATCGTAACTTCTATCTACGGAAACGCTCTCGGTTGTTTCGGATCCGGCATGGCAATGAGAGATCGAAAGACGAAAGAAAAAAAAATGAAAGTAATAAAAAAAAGAAACGAAATTTTGGCGACAAGAGGAAAGAAGTGAAAATGAACGGAAATGAAACGACAAAAAAAAAAATGATCTGCTTCGTGATTGATTATGCCGCTGGTGCTTTTCGCGGGATTCCTCTTCCTTCCGTGTCCGGATTGCTTTATTGTCGTGGGAGTTTCGGGAGTCCCATGTTCTCCCTGTGCGCGTCGTTCCTTTTTTTCCACGCATTTCGGCAATTCGGGCACGTCCGTACCGATTCGTTCGGGCGGCCGCATTTGAAGCAGTGTGGCTGCTTTGCTTCTTTGCAATCCTTGCGATTGTGGCCTCTTTTGCCACAGTTCCAACATGCGTCGGAGTCTTTCGCTTTACTGCCTTTCCCTTGCATGTGCAGCTCAAACTGCTCCCATTTCGGGAGTTGTTTCCGTGGTCGGAGGTGTACCGGAATTTCGCTTTTCGCGACTGGTTTCTGTTCTTGGGTCTTTTTCGGTATTTCCGCTGCCATTCCTGCTGTGTCCGTCTTCTTTACACTGGCCGGGATTGTTTTTGGCGGGTGTTCGGAATATTTTCGGAGCGCCGCGAGGTTCGCGCTTATTCTTTTCGCTGTTTCGTCGAAAGTCTTCATGTTTTCGTCCTCCTCCGGAGTGGGAAGCTCGTATATTTGCTCGAGATCTACTGTTTCCTCCCTCGATATTTCCGAAATTGTTGTGCTTGGCGGTCCCTGTGGTGTGGGTGTCAAGGGTGGTTGTAGCTTTTGGGCCGCCTCCCCCAGGTCTCCTAGGAGGTCCACCACTTTAATTTCTTTAGCCACCCTTACTGGTGGTCTGAGGCTGGTCCTGAGTACTTCGAAATTTCTGCCGAGTATCTCCAGGTCTTCGACCAGTATCCTGTATCTGGCCTCTCCTTCGGGGTCTCTCGATAATTCCTGCATCTGTAAGATGTAATTTTGCAGTGGTGGGCTGTTCCGCTGGTTCGTCGTGAGGTGGAGTGTACGATTTCAGGTCCGATACATGGACTTTTCCAGCTTTCTTGCTCTCTAACGTGGCTAGATTGTATACCACTTCCGAGGGTTTTGACTCGATACGGAAGGGTCCTACAAATTTCGGACTTAGTTTCGACGCGATATTCTGCGCGGTCGACGACAATACGTGATTTCGTCGCATTACTAATTCCCCAATTTCGAAACGTTTATCCCGGTGGCGCGAATCATAATATTTCGATTGCGTTTCGTACGCTCTATCAAGGTTTTCGCCTACCCAATGACGTAACGACGCGAGATGCGTAATTCGTTCCTTCCACTCCCCGGAGGGTACGGTCTCTAATTCTACCGGCGGTTCTTCGGCCGCTCGTTTACATATGAACGGTCTCGGATCTCGTCCGAAGTTTAGAAATGCCGGAGACGCTTGTAGTACTGTGTGGTGTGCGGTATTATACGCGAAACGGAATTTTGGGATGTTCACATCCCAATCGCGATGATCATTTCCAATGTACGATATTATCATTGTTTTCAATACTCTATTCACCCGCTCTACAGGGTTTGCCTGCGGATGATACGGAGACGTCGTTGAGACTGCAATTCCGTAATCTTTTGCGAGTTGGTGAATATCTTTGTTCACAAATTCGGTACCGTTGTCTGTTATCAATACTTCGGGTGTTCCCCAACGCGAAAATATTTGATTCTCGAGCGCTTCCGCAATTTTTGCCCCGGTGGCTTTCCGGAGGGGACAGCACTCGATCGATTTAGTAAAAAGATCTTGCATGACCAACAGATAGGCGAATCCAGCACGACTACGAGGGAGCGGACCCATTATATCTGTCGCTACCACCATCCATGGTGTTCCGATACGACGCCTTCCCATGAGCCCGGAGGGGAGGGATTGTTCCACCTTCGATTTTTGGCATATGAGACAGCGTCGCACGTATTCTACCGTGGTACGAAACATTCCCGGCCAAAAATATTTGCTCGCTAATCGGTGGTAGGTCTTTTCCACCCCTAAATGTGCCGCTTGTACCTCGTCGTGCGATTCTTTTAGAACTTCTGTTCTCCCCTCTGACGGAATTACTAATTTCCATTCGTCTAAATCTCTACCGAGAATTTCCGCGATTAATGGATCGGTGCGTCGATGGTAAAGTTTCCCCTCGCGAATGGACCAGTCGGGAAATCGCTTTGGATTCGCTTCAACCGCACGAAATTTTTCTTCGAACCAGTCTATTCGCGTTGCTGCTACTATTGGCAGCCCTTTCCCTTCCTCTTCGGTCCCCTCAAACATTCGCGAAAGCGCGTCAGGCACCTGATTTAGGGAGCCTTTCCGATATTTTATTTCAAAATCGTATTCTAGCAGCTGTAATGCCCATCTCGCGAGCCTCCCCGATGGATTCGTGAGCTGCCGTAACCAACGAAGACTGCTATGATCCGTAATAATCGTGAAACGATAACCCTCCAAATACGGTCTAAATTTCTGTACGGCCCACACGACAGCTAAGCATTCAAGTTCCGTCGCGGAATATTTTCGTTCTGCGTTGTTAAGTGACCGACTAGCGAACGCGATCACCCTTTCCTCCCCCTCGATCTCTTGTCCTAATACCGCCCCCAGCCCCACCGTACTTGCGTCGGTCTGCAGGACAAACGGGATTTCAAAATGTGGACACGCGAGGGTCGGCGCGGTCGCAATTAACGCTCTTAATTTCTCGAAGGCGGATTGTTGTCCGTCCTCCCATTTCCAAGTCTGTGCTTTTCGTAACAGGATGTTCAATGGTTCCGCGACCGTTGCAAAGTCCGGAATGAATCTTCGATACCAAGAAGCCATTCCGAGAAACCTTCGCAATTGCTTCAAATTTTTCGGAGCCGGAAAAGACTGAATTGGTGCGATTTTCTCCGCGTCGACTTTTAAACCCTCGCGACTGACCACGAATCCTAGATATTTAACTTCTTCTCTGCAGAACTCGCATTTTTCGGGATTTACAATTAACCCGGCCGATTTTATTTTATTTAACACCCGTTGAAGCCACTGCATGTGTTCTTCAAACGTTGTTGTCGCGATGATTATATCATCAAGATACGCGAAAGCATGGGGTTCCATTTCTGGCCCAATTAAACGATCTAATAAACGTTGAAACGTTGCCGGAGCTCCTGTGAGTCCGTATGGCATTCTTCGGAAATGAAACAACCCTTTTCCTGGGACTGTAAACGCGGTAATTTCTTTACTATTTTCCTCGAGTGGAATTTGAAAATAAGCTTGACTGAGATCGAGCGTGGAAATGTATCGCGCGGCGCGCAATTTATCGAGAATGCTTGTCATAACCGGTAACGGGTACGCGTCTTTTTTCGAAACTGCATTGACTTTGCGAAAATCTAAACAAAATCGATATTTGCCATTGGCCTTTTTAACCATAACTATCGGGCTTGACCACTCGCTTTCCGATGGTTCAATTATTCCATTTTCTAATAACGAATCTACCTCTTTGTAAATCGCTTGTTGCACGATCGGTGAGACCGGATAGGACCTTTGTTTAATAGGCCTATTGTCTCCGACGTCAATTCTATGAGTGGTCAAGGTTGTCATTCCCGGTATTTTTGCAAAGTCTGCCATTTCCTTCTCCAAAAATACGCGTAGCCGTTCCTTTTCGATTTCCGATAATGTTCGTAGGCCGCAACAGAGTGGCTCGTTCGATTTGGGACCGAAGGGAAATTCGAGGCTTGGTCTCGACGCAAAATGCCATTTTGCCCTATGATACTCGACAACGATACCAAATTTTGCTATCGCATCAATTCCTAACAATAACGGATTAACCAAATTATCGAGAACGCGTACGAGAATGTCTCGAGATTCTTTCTTTATCGTTATTCGTAAGCGCGCTTGTTCCGTTGCTCTATCTATCGCTCCTGTCGCTAGTAGAAAATAGCACGGTTTGTCCGCGAGCGATATTTCCGCGTGGTTTTCTACCGACCGAATTACCGCTCGACTTGCGAACGATATTGAAGAACCGGAATCAATTAAAGCTGGCGCTCGATATTTGCCAATCTGCGCATCGATAATTAATAACGACGGTCGTGAATCTAAATCTTTTATTCCATTTATTTCCGAAATGCGGGCCGATATTATTGTTCGCGGGACCGTTCTGGCCCTTGCGAGCGGCTCCGTACAAAGTTTTCCGATTTTCTTTCGCAGCTACGACAATCGCGAATGGTCACTCCCGGCTCCCCACACCCGTAACAGTGCTTAGTAGGTCTTTCTCTGCACTCTTTAGCCCAATGCCCTGAGCGTTGACAGTTCCAGCATGTGTTTCTATTCACCGGTTTGTAGTCCGGTGAACCGACAGCACAGCTGGTATCTGTCACTCTCGACTTGCCGCGGTTCGGCTGCGGTCGGGAATCTTCGCGTCTCTCCGAGTATTCGTTCGGGCGACGCGACTGCGGTGCGTGGAGACGGGGTGACGCCGTACGGCGCTCGGAGGCAGGGGGTTCGCGGGGACGAGAGGGTCCCGCTCGGTACCCTTCGTCGTCGCTCTCCCCCTTTTCCCTTTCGCGGACTGCGTTAACGGACTCGTATTGTCGGAACTGATACGATTTCTCGCGACTCAAATTTTTCGATTGCTTTTTGTATCGGCTCGGATCATAGGCGAATGATTTGTTCGCTAGACACGGAGACCGATACAAATCCGCATTACCGGTCGAAACGTTACTCTCCGCGTCCCGTAATCTTTCCTCGAGCTCATCGATGGATTTAATGCTGTCTAGCCCGATTCCGCTTCGTAGTTCTTCCCGCGCGTTCCAATATATTCGTCGAATACATTTCTGTAGCGACCACGGATTCTCCAACCGGTCTATCATCGTCCGCATGTACGTTAGATAATCGCGTACAGGTTCATCCGGACCCTGTTTCCGAATTCGCAAATCATGTTCTAAAAGTTCTTGATAGTCCGGATCAAAGAAATTCTTCCGCCATTCCTCCACGAATTTTTCCCACGTCGTGATTTTACCGCGGGACGCGTACCACAAGGCGGCTATGCCGGAAAAACAAATCGGCAAGCAACGCAATAGATCTTTGTCCTTTAGATTTGAACAATCTCGCAAATCGCGGAGTCGAATGAGGAACATTTCTGCATCCTCTTCCGGTTTTCCCGCAAAATGCAAACGCCATTTCCTAACTACGTCAAACGCGGAAGACGGTACGCGGCGTTCCGTCGGGATTTCGTCGGTTCGCGCTTTCGAGTTGAATACGGTCGTGGGTCGCTTCAATATCGGTGGTCTCATTTTCCCGGGTGTAGGGGTTTCCGGTACTTGAAGAGTCACGGTCGATACTCGTGGACTGGACGGAGGGGCATCCGGGTCCCATTTTAATGAAGAAACGTATTCTTCTTCGGGGTCGGTTTCGTACGCGCTGTAATACGACGCGTCGTCTCCGGCGGTCGACATTTCTCGTCACCCGGTACGTTACGAGAATTCGTTATTTATTTCTCGTCTTCGAGACGTTCAAAACGCTCTCCTATTACGAGGCTTCTCGGCCGCGCGCGATGTTTACGTTACGCGTCCGGACTCTACCCCCCTTCACCCGTCCTTCGATCGCTTCGTATTGTCCGTCGTCGTAGCGCGATCGGAAATTTCGGCCAGGCTTATCGCAAACGAAAATAAACTCGAGAACGCGTTGACTTTAACCGAATTCGTAGCCTTGATTGGCTATTGTTACGAATCGCGTTCAAATTCTTCGTCTTTGTTCTCGATACGTTTGAACGATTTCTAAACCACACAGTACTCTTCGCCAACAATATTTGTCTCTCCGGACAACGCGAACGCAAACTCTACGGTAGTGTTGCGAGAAAAAAAAATTCTACCTCTACGCGAACAATTATTAACAAGTACGAATGTTACAACTGGAAAGGGCTCAATATTAGACCCAAAACGTACACTCCCCTCACCTGTGGAATGGGCAGGAGAACAAAATTGGGAAACAAAAAATTTCAACAAAATACCCATGGTAGACCGAACAAAAAAAAATACGTAGAACGGTAATAAATGTGTGTCGCAATGGCTCTTGTAATAGTCTTCCTCGGCTGGGCTTTTGCCCGTGGATAACGCAAAATTCGCTGAATCGGGATTGAGCGAATTTCGCAGCGGTTCGTAGCGTCGGAAAGAATAGCGTTTTCGCGTGCGATCAATCCGAAATTTGTTTTCGTCGTACCGTTCTTTGACCTGCGAGAGTCGTCCGTTATCCCTGCGTCTTTCTTCGTTCTCGGGGAAAAACCCTTACGAAAGAAAGGTCCCTGTTCGGGCGCCAATTTGCGACGTTGTCCCCGATCGAGCGGTCTTTACCACGCTCGGACAAGGGCAACTCCCGGAATTTTATAAGCTCTGAGGCTGGGCCGTACGCGGCCGTGCAAATACGGTCCTCCCGGGGCAAAACGGTTCTTCGAGGAGCTCGGCTTGAACGCTAAAGATTCGGTTCGGGCGCCAGGTACGGGGAAGTACCACTCAAAACGTGAAGTACAGCCCGAGCTCGGGGAAGCCGAGTCCGGGGCGAGCCCCCGCAAACCGCGAGACGGAAATCGCAACACGAATGGCCAGGCGTTCGGACACAGGGAAGAACGGGGACTACCCTCACGGCAGGGCGGATCGCGCAGGTGTAGAGTAACGAGACGAGATTGGGCTCTACGTTATTTTATTGAAGATCTCAATACGTCGATTTTACATTAGGACGACCACGTGGTCGCGACCCGGGAGCCCGCGCTCCTAGTACACTTTTGCGGAAGATGGTCGCCCGCGGAGCGCGTTTTGTCAAACGGAATTGTCTCGCAACGGTACGATGGACGGTACAATATAAATCTCGCACGAACGAGAATTCGCAAGCGCGGTTGATCGGCGCGCGGAATTCCGGACTGTCGCGATTGTCTCTCGAAGATGTTAGAGAACGGAAGTCGATTCGCCACGCGCGATTAATACTTCGTTACCGGATTTCGCGAGTTAGACGTTATCTCGCGACGCTATTCTTTTCCCGACGCGACTCCTGAGGAAGACTTCTTTCGCACGCGGAGGGAACGATCTAAACGAAATTGCTCAAAGCGTCTCTACGCGAGACGCGAGCTCACGGCCTGAGGTATTACACCTCGACCAAACGAAACATCGAGGACGAGACGGCACCGCGTCGTCCTCGGACCAAACGAAAAGAACCAATGCGAAAACGGAATCGAGGAAATCACTTGTCGACTTACCCTTGGTCGGGAATAAACAATTAGCTGGATTTCCGTTGAACGGCCGCTTCGTTCCTCGCCTCGCTCGACTGGTGGCACGAAATTTCACCCGCGACTTCGGAACTACGGTACTTTTCTAGGCGGTACGTAACGGGACTATATTCTTTCGAGACCAGTGCGACAATGACTCCGCGATCCGCATCGACCAGGATCGGCGATCCTCGTTTCCCCCCACTACGCGCTCGTTGCCGAATTTTCCCGAGTGGCTTCGCCCGCTCGCGACTAGCAGATCGCAGGATCGTCGGACAGGTCCTAGGGCCCCAGACCTGCGTCCTTTTGGACATCGATACATGGATCTCCTACGCCACCCCGATCCGGATTTCCAGCCACGGCGGGTTGAGACGTCGGCCGGAACGACAATTCACGGTGGTTTGCTGGAGCTTTCTATCCGAGCTCGACATCTCTGTGGGGTTTCGGATCCAACCAAACGCTACCCATGGCCATTTCTTCCTCCGGCTGATCCTTTGAGGGGCGCCTTCTCGGGTTTTCGGCTTCCAGTCGTGCCCCTTGGCACGGCCCTGAAACTTCGCCGTACTCGGCACGCGCAAGAGATGGCGTTAATTACCCATCTTTAGATTTTTGTCATTCCTTCAGGAGCGCTCTAGTGTCGGCGGGTGATTTTTGTGACCGCTAGAGGTCGGCCCGGTCCACTCCGTACACGGTCAAAGGACCGTTTACGCGAACTAAAGTGACGGCGCAAATTGCAACGTCACAACTATAAATGATTCTTATTTCCACACTTATAACTTCGTAATGAATTCAGATAATTTATGTATTTACAAATGCAACATTTGGTGTTCTACACAAGTTGTGTTACTTCTTCGATGGTTTTACTTGGCACTGTTTTACAAAAGTAATCTTTGAATATTTGCGATGTGTCCAAAAGTTAATAATAATTTTGTCGGTAAAAAGGACAAGTGATATACATTTATACAATAGAAATGCACATTACCGACATAATAATCTACATGATCGATATCCACCACATTAGTGCGACCGACCTGCCCTCTATAACGAAGGCACGGTGTGTCTTCCATCTGCCCGCATTCTGCCCTCAGGTTGTGGCGAGCACACCCTGCCGTCAAACGCTAATACTTGTCAAGTGCTATCCAATTTAGAGCAGATAGAGGGCATACTCGGCTTCGAGTGTTGTTCTGACGCCATAATGCCCGCCATCTGCTCGCATCGTATGATTGCAGGCTATGATCGATATCGGCTCGAAGCAGATCTGGTTGACTGGGAATGTGTGCGAAGAAATTTCAATCGAGGAACCTTCAACTTCTGACACTATGAAGGAAGAAAATATTAATGTATTACTTATATTTCGCATTTTATTTATTTTCTTTTTCGTTCTGTTCTAGCCACGAATCATCTGGACTGTTTGCCACGAATTTGCGACAAGTGTGGTACCCATAGACGTGGCAATCGTCGAGATGGTGACGGACGACTCGGAGAATGAGCATCAGCTGGCAATGTAAGTAGAGGAGATAAATTTTACTTTTTATACTTTGAAGTATATTCAGTATTTTTTTCTCATTTTATTTATTTTCTTTTTCGTTCTGTTCTAGCCACGAATCATCTGGACTATTTCGTTGTCGAGACGATGGTGGACAATACTGGCCGACTGCCTGCCCCTACTCCACGCGGATACCGAGGCGACAGTGGATCGTGATCAGCTGAATTATAGTTAATTAGTAATGCCTAATTTGATTATGTAGATTACATTTTTCTTGTCAAACTTTGTAAAATATTATCTCTATTCTTTACATCTAATAAATATTAATTTCATTACGCTACTTGCATTTTATTGTATGTGTGTTCGCCTATATATATTATATATAAATTGTAGGTAGTTAGATCGTTTCGGGGTCCCGAAGAAACATAGGCAACCGGATACTTTCGGGAACCCGAAGCGTATCATATTTTCGAAAGCCTGTCATTTCTAAAAAAATTCGAAACTGGCAAAATGATGACCCCCACTAATTTCACATAGACTACAACATATTTCATTTAGAACAAAATCGACAATGGTGACCGCAAAAAGTGATCGATTTGGCATGGAATTACTCAAATGTGTATACCGAATCCTTGCGATCCTCGTAGGCACACGTACACGCCGACCGAGCGTTGTGTGTGTGAGTATGACGTATATTACTACGTTATATAGATGGCACCACATGTTGACCGTACAAAGATGGCCGCAGTCTACCATCCCTCCCCGCTCGCTCGACGCCCCCTCTCGCCCAGAACCCTACCTTACGCTCCGTCCTTTAGGTCCATGGTTAAAACACGAACCGAAGGGGGACGCACCAGTAGTTTGACTGTGGGGATCTGGTCCCCCACTCCTCGATACCGGTGTAGTGGGGATGGTGTGGCGTTGTCCGCCATTACCATCGTCACTCGCCCTCCTTCGTCTCTGAACCGTGCAACGGTGTGGTCGTACCGTAAACGCTCCGCATAGTTTCCTAACCTCACCTCCACGTGCTCTCCGATGTCGGAACACGTTTCGGCCGAGGGATAAGTGGAACCCTCGGTTCGAATTCGCGTAGCTAGTCGCTCGCAACGAAAGTCGATATCGACTTCCGCTTATTTGCTGTCCATCAGGCAGCTGGTGACCCTGCGAACCATCCATGGTTCGAGCGTGGCTTAGTGCCTCGTTGGCGAGACACGCGGTCGTCACCGCGGTGCATCTCTGCCTTTCAATATCCTAGTCACCAAAATTTCCACATTGGTGACCCCGACGTGATTATGTCGTCATCGTTGGAGTTCCTGGATCGGGTGAGGCCACCTTGGAAACTGAGCTGGGGCCAGGTTGCTGTTCACGGAGGAGCCGTCCTTTCCACTACATTGAAGGATGGAAGGATGTATTGCGTGAAGCCACCGACACCGGCGTCTTCACCACGCGGCCTTTCCATGTCGTCGGAGAAGCGGCTGTGCTGTGGGTGAATGAATAGTGCCGTGCAGTGTAGATGTGCGAATACGTGCCGTAGCGTTCATTGCGTTCGTTTTGTCCCTGCGTTAGCCGCGTTACGCTCGTGCGTTTCGTGCGTCGGAAACGTGGCGTGCGCGGAAGTCCGCCGCCATATTGCGTGCGTAGTCGACGCGGCCCGTTCAAATTCGCGCGTCGCGTTCGATTTCTATTTTTCGGTGATCGTTTTCCATGCGAATTGAAAATATTCTCTTGCTCGCGTTTAATCGCACTTTGTTATAGGCGTAAAATCTTTTACATAGAAATGCGTCCTTATACGTTGCGATTTTTGCGTAGTCATTATAACTGTGTGCGGGTTATCTACCCCCGGTATCACCTGATTGCTGCACTCGCTTGAATATGTTTCGAGTCGTGAGGACATCGTCAGCGGTGCGTTTTCCGAGGTGCCGCCTGTTGCTAGGCCAGCATATTTGGCCTCTTGGTCTGGCCCGCCCGAGGTCAGCTGAAGGTTGGCAGCCATCGTCGCCGCTGCGGGTTTTTGTTTTTTGGCTGTGATGACTTCGTCTCCGGTGCCCTTGCTGTCCTGGCGTGTTGACGTCGTCACCGGTGCTTTGTGCGATCAGGGTGTTTCATATATAAACAATTTTTTGTCGTTGTCGCGTCCCGCGTATATGGATTTCGCGCGTCGCGTGGTAGGGAATACCCTTGAAGTGCGCCTTTTTATTTTTGGTCGCGGGTAGAATCGTTTTTACATCCCTGTGACGCGCATGTGCGCGAATTAGGTTATGTTGTACACGCTTATGCGTAGGCTACTTATATATTTTGTAGTATGATTCCGTGCATTAGTAATGGAATGTTCGCCGTCCGATGCTTCCGCGAGCCCGCTAGAAATTTCTAAGAGATTCGGCGATGTGTTTCGGGATCAGGGCGTTATAAAGTTATGCGAAGTTTTTTTTCTTTTTTCTTCGTGGTGGTGCGAATCTATGTTCGCGTTTTGCGTTCCGCACCACGTCCCCGCGCCGCTTATTGTGCATGGTCGCGGGCAGAATCTAGTGTCGCCCTTGCATCGCAAGCCTCGCATGTAATGTAGGGTGTTCACGCTCGCGCGTAAGGTAGAGGATATGGTTTCTCCCAGTTCTATAATGAATAAACGGTTTTGTGATGCCCCCCGCGCCGCGTTTAGCGTCCCGCGGAATCGTATTCGGGCGAATCGTGTCGTCCCGTGTTAGAGGTTTCCGCATCGCATTTGCGCTCTGTGAAGTACCCCGGGCGTTCGATTCGTTTCGTGATTTTTGCATCTTACGCATCGCATTTGCGCTCTGCCATGATGCCACCCGTGCTTTCGTCGACACCACATGGTTGTGGCAAACCCACTGGGTGAAGGGGAATAACCGTTCGCGCCGCGTTTAGCGTTTCGCGTAATCATATACGTTCCAATCGTTTCGTTTCGTGTTAGTGGTTTCCACATCGCATTTGCGCTCTGTGAAGTACCCCGGGCGATCGATTTGGTTTCGTGATTTTGCATCGTACGCATCGCTTTTGCGCTCTGCCAAGATGCCACACCGTCTGTTCGCCGACACTACATTGGTTGCGGCAAACTCATCGGGTGAAAGGGGAAAACCGTCGCGCGAGCGATGACTGTATGCGTAGCCGTCGTGTGTGCATGTCCCTACACATTAAGTTATGCGCAGTGTCATTCGATTGTAGCGCGCCGCGCAATATTGCATTGCGTGCTTGCGTCTGCCGTGCCTGTGCGCTTCGCGCTGTTATGCTACCTTCGTGGGTGGTATTAGTGGTTTAAGTGCGATGTTTGTGTTACGGGCCTTATGATCCCGCGGGATAAATGTAATCTGTTCATGGATAATAAATATGACCGTTGCACTTGGGGGGGAGTGCTGTGGGGATCTGGTGCCCCACTCCTCGATACCGGTGTAGTGGGGATGGTGTGGCGTTGTCCGCCATTACCATCGTCACTCGCCCTCCTTCGTCTCTGAACCGTGCAACGGTGTGGTCGTACCGTAAACGCTCCGCATAGTTTCCTAACCTCACCTCCACGTGCTCTCCGATGTCGGAACACGTTTCGGCCGAGGGATAAGTGGAACCCTCGGTTCGAATTCGCGTAGCTAGTCGCTCGCAACGAAAGTCGATATCGACTTCCGCTTATTTGCTGTCCATCAGGCAGCTGGTGACCCTGCGAACCATCCATGGTTCGAGCGTGGCTTAGTGCCTCGTTGGCGAGACACTCGGTCGTCACCGCGGTGCATCTCTGCCTTTCAATATCCTAGTCACCAAAATTTCCACATGACCTTGAGGAATTGATCGTCACGCTATAGTCGTGGCAAACGGTCAGTAGAAGAAGCTGAATAGTAAGATTTTCGACCAATAGGTGGTGTGGTTCTAATTTTCTGTGACGAGCTATATCGCACACGACGTATCGGTAAAAAGGAGTATATGAAATGCCGACTGATGAAGGTAAGAAAATTGAACAGTAGCGGAAGAGAGAAACGAAAAGCGAGAAAGAAGACTGGCGACTCACGGACTTAAAGGACTGTGCGTAAAGTAGATTTCTGGGTGAGAGGGGTGGCTCTGTGAGCGGGGGGAGGGGGGAATGTTTTACTGCCACCATCTTGTGCAGCTGTGGGGACTGCGCTCTCCCACTCCTGTACCGTTCCGTGGTGGGGATGAGCGGCCGCCATGTTGAAGCCGCTTCCCTCCACGCGGGCGCTGGCTCATCGGCTCTCGCAGTGAACGGACGTAAAAATCCAATTCCGAGTTTCATTGAACCCACGTGTTTCCCCGTGCTGACAAAACTCTTAGCGAGTGGACTCTGTGGCCACGGGCTTTATTCTAGTGGCGTATATTTCCACACAGCGCACATAGTGCTGCCATCTATATAACGTTGCGACAATATTTAAAATGTACAATTGAATCACGTATATTTTAAGTCAATTGCATCAATTGTGACTTGTCTAATAATTTTGTTTCTACGTATTTGTTATCATTAGACTTCGGATTTTAAGCATTTATGGCAAAAATGAGTACGTGCAATTTAGAATAGTGTAAAGATTAGAAGACTAAGAGTATTAATATATTATTTTCACTATATTAAAATTATTAGTGAAAAATATCAATTTATATTTAGCTCCTATGTCTTCCAATTAATGCGCAAACTTTTTATTTTGCATAAAAATCCGGAGTCTAATTATCATAAAGGATATGTTTTGAAAAATTATCAGTGTTTTTATAAGGAATGTATAAAGTTTCGATGTGTAGGATTAATAACAACACAATATATTTAATGGCCAGAAAACAATACGAGTTTATTAAAATATGTTCTTTTGCTGTTAGCAGCCCAATCAGCACACGTCGTCTCAAAGCTGTCTCTTACACGGCGTTTTCCCGTCTGAACGTCTTATGTCCCAAAGATACGTCTTTTAGTCGGCTTAAAGATATCTTTATGGAGACGTCGTTTTCACGGCAGAGGTTGAACGTCTTTTAGCTGTCTCATTTCAGTCGTAAAAACAACGTCTCCATAAAAGATATCTTTTTGGCGACTGAGAGATGTTTTTCCGGAGACGTTGTTTTTGCGGCTGAAGGTAGCTGTCTTTTAGTACAATGGCTAAAATATACTGGTTTTTAATTTTGCTATTTCTTGGAATGATAAAAAAATTAATTTTCAAAACATTATATATTTATATGATAATATTTATATTTAAAATGAATCTTTATTTAATATTAGAAGTGGAATATTTATTTCCTGATATACAGATAATATTTATTTCATATTATGAAAAAAATATTTTTTTCTAATTATAAAATGAATCTTCATTTAATATTAGAAATGGAATATTTTTTTCCTTATATACAGATAATATTTATTTATTGTTATTTCGTATTATGAAAAAAACATTTTTTCTCATTATAAAGTGAATCTTTATTTAATATTAGAAAAAGAATATTTTTTCCTAATATACAGATAAAATTTATTTCATATTGTAGCATGTATAGAAATTTCGAGAAGAAACCAGTAAGACAAAACGCGGAACGACAAGCTTCCAGAAGCTTCCAGAAGGTAGTTTGTAGGCAAACACGCGGGGAAGCGACGCGAGGGGAGCGCGCGAAAAGTCGAATCACGCGTAACGACGGGGTTGTTGATTTCACGTTCGCGGATAGTAACGAATTCATATAAATAGAGGCTTCACAGAGGGCCTCGGTCTATTTGCTATTCCGAGAGAGAGGACGAGGTAAGGACCACGGCCGCTCTTGGTTAGCACTAGCACCCCGACAAGAGAGTACGGCGATAATACCTGGACGCCTGTCGGGAGAACGGGAGAGGACGGGAGTCTGTTCCTGGTCGCTCGTTCGATATGGAGAGTACGGCGATAATACCTGGACGCCTATCGAACGAGAGAGAACGGGTCAGCTCCTGGCCGCCCAGGGCTCGGCAGGAGAGTACGGCGATAATACCTGGACGCCTGCCGAGTAGGAACGGGAGAGTGTTCCTGGCCGCTCGTCTCGACAAGGAGAGTACGGCGATAATACCTGGACGCCTTGTCGAGCGAGAGAGGACAGAGCACCTTCTGATCGTTTGCGTAGAATACCACGGAACCTAGCTAGAGTACACGTGTGATGAACGAGAGAGAGAGTCTGCATGTTTGCAATTTATAATTCGAAGAGTTGAATGATAGATTATATATATATATATATATTCCTCACTTTCCTGTATCCATGTTCCTAACCGAATAAACCTTGTTTGTCCAGCAATTCCCTGTCAATCCTTTATTGAAATGGCTACAATATTATGAAAAAAATATTTTTTTCTCGTTATAAAATGAATCTTTATTTAAAATTAGAAATAGAATATTTTTTTTTAAATATGCAGGGAATACTTTATGTTTATCATGGAAAAATATTTGTTCCAGAATATGGAAGACATACAACTTTCATATTACGAATGAAATATTGGTTTCAAATATAAAATAAATCTTTATTCAATATTGGAAGTAAAATGTTTACTTTTAATTTACTTTGAATTCGTGCGTGTCATTTAATTTTTTAATAGAAGTTTATCTCTTCTAATTATATGATTTCATATGATTTGAACTTTTATAAGAATAAAAAGTAATAAACGTAACAATAGGTTCGCATGGCTCAGCGAGGAAGCACATCATCAAGTAAACGGTCATCCCGAATTTGAATCCCGCCAACTGCATAGAAATTTCTGAAATGTAATAAGGTCCTTTCGAAGACAAATTGGAATATTTCCTCAAGCATTGCATAGAGAAAAGTATATGTATATGGATAGTTTCTAATTTTTGTTATAACTTTTTTTTAAAAGATGTCTTTACAAGGTAACTTTCAGATGTCTTTGAAAGATGTCTAAAAGCTGTCTTTCGACGCCCGACAAAGTCGTGAAAGATGTCTGAAACATGTCTTTGGAGGCCTGTGAGATGTAAAAAATACGTCTCTACAATGACTGAAAAACGACCAACAGTCATTCTAAAGACGACGCCCTTCCAGAGACGCTCCGGAGACATTCGCCGACGGCTTTCGGACGTCTTAATGTCTTGCGGCAGACAGCTTTCAGCTCTCTTTGAGCTGTCTCTGTGCTGATTGGGAGTGTAATAATACATTTTATTAAGTGCATTCTATGATCATAAAGAGGCATTTGATCATTCGTATGTTGAATTAAATTTATAAATAAAATTTGTACATTTATTTCTCGTAGGATTGTATTACTAATTTCCTGTACTGCTGGCATTTTATTATGAATTGTATAAAATCTTACAATCCTTTCTGCCTTCCTACAAATTTTAATAACATCGGAAGATGGATATGCGAGACCACCTCGACTTTTTAAAGTTATTAATTTATACAACGTATCGTTTTGATTGTTGGAGTGCAAAGTTGAAACACATATTGAGCACTTCAAAGTTAATAACAACCCAGATAACCAAAGCTGCCGGGCAGCATATGTCGCGTTCTGTATGCGCTGCTGCCGCGGTGCTGCCCGGAGAATTCTGCCTCGCCGTAAGAGGGCAGTACGGTCGCACTAATTTTCGAATGCCGTACAGTGTACAGGCACAGGCTCTGTGGGTGGGGTCTCTCGTCGGTGCGGTAATACAGAGCTCGTCGCGCTAATGTGGAACTTCCACATTTAGATGTCGGTAAAGTAAATTTTCCATTGTACAAATGTGTAGCAGCAGCAGCAGCAGTCTTCCTTTTTACCGACAAAATTAATATTTATTTAAATTACATACTCTACATACTACATTAACATATTACAATAGAAGCTGCACAAAGTGCAAATAAAATGAATCTTGTCATTTTTATATAAGGAAATATTATATCAGTTACTCTTAGGGCTCGGTAGGTTTAGTGTTAAAACGTCTTCATGCAAAAAAAGAAAGTGTCGTAGAAGGGAAAAGAAAATTTATATTTTTTGTATGGATACATTTATTTTGATGCTTAAATATTGATAACAAACGAATCAAATTTTATTTCGTCGAAATGGTAACGTGGGCCATGGACCGCTCCCCTCAGCCGCTGGTTTCGCCTTCCTTGACGTATTGTCATTGTCGACAGCCCTGCTTGTGTTGATGATTATTCGATTGCGTACACACACGTGCAAAGTTTCAGCATTAATTTAAAAAAAAATTCATCGTTCTATCTCTTTTCTATCGAAAGTTCTTCGATTTTAACACAGAATTCATCGGGCTCGTTCCGCTGCGGCGACCCCGGCAGCTGCCCGGGTCGCTGCCGGGGTCGCCGCCGGGGTCGCCGCAGCGGAACGAGCCCGATGAATTCTGTGTTAAAATCGAAGAACTTTCGATAGAAAAGAGATAGAACGATGAATTTTTTTTTAAATTAATGCTGAAACTTTGCACGGGTCGCTTCTTGGATCGCGACGGAGTGCATAAAAAAATGCGCGCTGTCTCCAGATTCCAATTTTCCGACTCATGCGTTCGAAACTTCGGAAACGTGAAAATCGGGAGAACGCGTCGGCGTCGACAGAGTTGAGGTACGCTTCTGTGTGTGTACGCAATCGAATAATCATCAACACAAGCAGGGCTGTCGACAATGACAATACGTCAAGGAAGGCGAAACCAGCGGCTGAGGGGAGCGGTCCATGGCCCACGTTACCTTTTCGACGAAATAAAATTTGATTCGTTTGTTATCAATATTTAAGCATCAAAATAAATGTATCCATATAAAAAATATAAATTTTCTTTTCCCTTCTACGATACTTTCTTTTTTTGCATGAAGACTTTTTAACACTAAACCTACCGAGCCCTAAGAGTAACTGATATAATATTTCCTTATATAAAAATGACAAGATTCATTTTATTTGCACTTTGTGCAGCTTCTATTGTAATATGTTAATGTAGTATGTAGAGTATGTAATTTAAATAAATATTAATTTTGTCGGTAAAAAGGAAGACTGCTGCTGCTGCTGCTGCTGCTGCTACACATTTGTACGATGGAAAATTTACTTTACCGACATTTACCACATTAGCGCGACCTGCTCTTGTGTTACGTCCCGCGGTTGATTTCGATCCGGTGATCGATTATTACGCGGTCTAGGGACGGTTGACAATTATGACTCAACCTTTGAGTCCACGCGGCAAGCTCGTCCGTCGTCTGACTCGGGATCACGACGCCTAATCCCCCGATTTACGCTCCGTTGTATTTACTACCGGAGGGTTGTACACCGAATTGCCGTCAATACCGGCGTAGAGCTGTTTCCTCGCGGCCAACTTCCTCAGGCTTACGTCGTACGCGGTAACCGGAGGTAGAGTCAGGGGAGTGGGAGCCCTCCAAGTAGTCTCGGATAGAACTCGTACCCTCCCGGTAAATGGGGTGTTGGACACGATGGTTGGCACCGGGTGTACGCCCAGCAGGTCGGTCCAATATGGGACGAGGTGTTCAGCCTGGTTCGCGAACGCTTTCCGCAGCTGATATCGTCGTCCGGCGCGACGCGGCATGTGATACCAATCACCAGGAAATCGAAATAATGATTAGTAGTGCCGAGCTACGTATTCCGGTGGATCTCGGAGAACGCATCGAGCCCTGGTAGGCTTCGGACATGCAGTGGTGAATACGTAGGTCGAATGCTGTAACTAGTATTACTGGTGGTGTGTATTGGTATGACACGCAACGTTAGGAAATGGAAATATAATTGAATATAGACTCTGGTATGATGATATATATACAGGGTGTACGCGTTAAGTTATGTCACCATTTTTTAGGCATTTCCGGTAGTGCAATTAAAAAATGTTTTAAACAAAAGTTTATCAGTACTTGGTGAGCTACATAGGATTGTTGCTGACGTCGAGGCGAATTGAACAGTGTATTATACCATGACCTTGAAATGACCTCAAACTCAAAAATTTTGTGCAAACGTAATTTTAATGAAAAGTTATTTCTTACAATATAAATCAAGTTACATCACATGTTCGAAATGCGATCCACCTTCTATGATACAGAACTCCGCTCTTTGTATTAAACTTTTCGTTGTCGCCATAATTAGGGCGTCTCGGTTTATGTTATTACATGCAGTTGTTATGCGATTTCGAAGTTCTTGAACACTATTGATCGTCGTGTCGTATACAACGGATTGCAGATATCCCCAAAGATAAAAATCCAACGGAGACAGATCTGGAGAACGCGGTGGCCAACGAATTGGACCATACGTTCCTATCCAACGATTTCTAAACTTGTTATTAAGATATCCCCTAATTATAATAGCATTGTGGGCAGGACACCCGTCTTGTTGAAGGTACATATCGTTCCCAATGTTCAGTGAAATATCTTGCAATAAGTGTGGAAGTTTCTCTTCCAAGAAGTTGAGATATCGAACAGTTGTCAAATTTTCTTCGAAGAAATATGGTCCGATTAAGTGACCATTTAAAATACCACACCAAACATTGACACTAATTTTAGTTTGAAAGTTGCGATCTCGTGTCCAGTGTGGATTCTCTGTTGACCAATAACGTTGATTTCGTCGATTGAAAACACCATTATTTGTAAATTTAGATTCATCTGTCCACATAATTTTCATAAAAATTTCAGGATCCTCTTCATTAACAGCAACTAGCCATGCCAGAAATTCTAATCGCCGCTGTCCATCAGTAATACGCAGTTCTTGAACTAATATCATTTTAAATGCATGATATTTGTATCTTCTCGTAATTGTATTAATACTTGTGACCGACATATTCAATTCTTTTGCAACTTGTCGAAGAGACGCGTGCGGATTGGCTTCAAAATAACTTAGCACTAATATTGCATTGTCTTCATTTGTGACGGGTCTACTGAGAGTAGGATGTTTCCCATCAGGAAATTTACCACGTAAAAGCAATGATTTTGTAAGATAACGGAACGTTTCTCTAGAAGGACAATTCCTATTTGGAAATCGTTCTTTGTACAATCTCTCCGCCGTGCGTGCACTTTTTCCACATTCATTGAAAACAGATAACATATCACATCTTTCTGTGTTTGAAAACTTACTCATTCTGAAAGATCAAATCGTGATATACTAAACTACGACTGATGGAATACTGTCTACAATAAGAGAATTAGATCGATGACACACTGACGATTCTGAACCGTACGTGGTAAATACAAACATAATATGGGAAGCGACGAGAGTAAACATAAACTGAGACGCCCTAATTATGGCGACAACGAAAAATCTAATACAAAGAACGGAGTTCTGTATCATAGAAGGTGGATCGCAGTTCGAACATCTGATGTCACTTGATTTATTTTATAAGAAATAACTTTTCATTAAAATTACGTTTGCACAAAATTTTTTAGTTGGAGGTCATTTCAAGGTCATAGTATAATACACTGTTGAATTCTTCTCGACGTCAGCAACAATCCTATGACGTCCAAAACATATGGTGCCATTTAAAAAAGTCAAGGTGACCTTTACATTTTTATGTAAAAAGCATTTTTTCAGATTTTTGAATATGCGAAAATGTAGCTCACCAAGTACTGATAAACTTTTGTTTAAAACATTTTTTAATTGCACTACCGGAAATGCCTAAAAAATGGTGACATAACTTAACGCGTACACCCTGTATATATATATATGTGAGTAAGGAACAAGATTATGTCTAATACTAACTTAACTAAATATAACCTATGCTAACGGATTTAAGTACGCGTGATTTAGGAAATGATGGGAACTAGTAACGCTCGGTATAGTAACGCTTGAGATAGTAACGCAAGAGAGCTACCAGGAGAAGAAGTCTCGCTGGAGTCAGGAACCGAAGTGGTTAATTAATGAGCCGCTCTGAGGTCCTTCGATCTAGATCGGCCGCAGAGTGGGGATAGTTCTATAGTGGGAGTGATAAGCGAGGACGCAAAGGTAGGGATCGCTAGGGCGCGACACGTAATGCCTTCGGCCTCGCGCGTCGCCGACCGCTATGCGCGAGGTACACGCGCGAGGCCATGTATAAGATCTCTAATGCTAACTTAACACTAATGTAACACATCGGTGGATGTGGTGACATCGACCGATGTGACACTTCTGCGGCATTTGACACATTAATGCGACCGTGTTGCCCTCTTACGGCAAGCCAGAATCCAGGACAATTTTCCGAGCAGCGTCGCGGCAGCAGCCCATACAGAACGCGACATTAGTGCCGCGCAGTACCGCTGCAGATTTGGAGCAGTTGGTTATCTGGGAACTTTCGGCTTATCCATCCAGCAATATATACAACGATGTGATCTATAAATTCCGTATAAACAAATGAATTTTGTGATTCTAGTAATGCATAGCAATGCATTTCTAAAACATTATTCTCATTTTCAAATTGTTCATATTCTTTTCTGGAATTTTCCGTATCTGTATTTCCATGTATTGTCATATCTGTTACAGTGTACCACGACCGCGTGTATCCAGTGTATCCTACAGACGCTACACTAGTATTTAAAGTCGCCTATAGAGCGCACCACAGTGTGCGCCGTACAAGATGGCCGACAAGTTGATACCCCTTCCGTCTTTTGAACCACCCCCTCAGAATCGTGCACAACGAATATTTGACCTCGAAATTAGTTTGAGCTCCGTCCAGTAGGGGAGCTGGGTACAGTTTTTACAGAATGGTTCAGAGGCACAGCAGGCGCACGTATTTACCTACACGCTTCCCGAGCGGTGAGCTGTGCCACACACTCTCACTCGAGCACACCAACGAGCATCAACGTAGTGACGTCACGTGCGTGTGTGAGCCTAACTTACCGGCAACACTTGTCATCCTCCGTTTTACCGATACAATGATGGAATTGCCGGGTGACCGAATGCTAAGAACCGACATCAGCGCTCGTAGCGGAAAAATTCCGCGGCTGTAATTTCCGAGTACCGTCCCTTCTGAGATATGCTTCAGTTCCTGACGTTAGGTGGGTTTAAATTCGTTTGATTTAACATAATAAACGTTGCATTGACATTGTATGTGTCCCCCGCATTGCGCGAGCTATCGATCGTTTCTATAAAAATCCTACTTCTCTCGATATTTAAGAAAATGTGTGTCTCTTGACAGTGGCAGCACTGTCGCGCCGCCCGATGCTTCTCGCGGCTCCGTTACATGCTGCCGAATAATGTAAATTACGCCTCGAAAACGCAATAGTAGGCCACTTGGGCGAGCTCGCGAACTAGATTGATCTTTTATCTAGCGATTGTGACTACGTAGGGGTCCCAAATCTACATTAGCGAGACGAATAACGTCAGGAACTGAACCCTCGCAATCTCGTGTACGTATACAGTCGCTAGCGGTGTGTGAGTTCGAGTGTGTGAGTAAGGTCTATACCCTTAAGTCCGTGCTAGCGACTAGACATGGTTGTCACATTTCACTCTTCGCCTCACTGTTGCCATGTCACTGTTTTATGTAGAAGCTTAGTTTCGTGAAACCGATTCCTGCCTCATGAGCCCGATTCAAGGAGACTGCAGGATTCATATTATTTTACGTTTATTTTACGTACCGTATATGTATATTTCATATTACATTACTTCCTTTGCATTCAGATGGGATTGATATTACAAACTCCAGGAAGAGTGATGGCAATAAAAATGATGGCACATCAATCGCTTTGATTACTATTTATTGTACTATTTATTACGTATTATTTTTTAATATCATTATTGTTTTATAATTATTATCTTTTGTGTATGTAGTGATAGATCTAGAAAAAGTTGCCAAGAAGGGATTCGGTCCCGAACCTACATCGTTCAAGTTCATTCATTGACATTGATTGATTGTTGTATTAAATTGAATCTGTTTATTTAATATTGCAATGATTTTACAATGATTAGTAAAAAGGGGGTAGAGACAACGGTGCATGAGGCAACGGTGAAGTCCAGCTGTTGCGATCCGTTCCTCTGATCTCAGCGTTCCTATCCGAGCACACGAAGTCCGCTTGAATCTCATCTGTAACGAGACATAAATAAACATTAATAAACTGTCGAAACATTTAATAATACATAAATTCATTAAATTTTTTATACATACCGGGGTCTGAGATATACAATTTGATGGTTTTTTTATTTTTTTATTTTTTTTTAACGTGGTGGTAATCACTCATTACGGATTCCCCGTCTTCTCTGGGGAGAGAGACGGGGATATGCGGGGCTCCCCTTCCGGATATACCCGCTAACTCCACCAGATCCCCAGATCGTGACAACCGCGACCTGCAGCCGTCCCTCTGATCTCATTGTCAGCGTACCTATCCGAGCACACGAAGTCCGCTTGAATCTCATCTGTAACGTGACATAAATAAACATTAATAAACTGCTGAAACATTTAATAATACATAAATTCGTCAAATTTTGTATATATACCGGGTCTGAGATGGCAGCTGTCCTTTATGCAATCCTGTAGCGGTCCATTGGCAGCACTCTGGAGTCCATGAAGGAAGACTAATCTGAAAATAATGAATTTTCAACCGCTGAAATAATCAGCGATTCCGCACACTGTTTCACAGTGTGCGGCCCGACATCACGTCGGGAAGATCCAGAGATTCCAATGATTCGCGTGCTGAGGGTTGAATAATTTTCCAATTTTCAATCGCTGAAATAATCAGCGATTCCGCACATTATTTCACAGTGTGCGGCCCGACATCACGTCGGGAAGATCCAGCGATGATTCGCGAGCTAATTATTATCGGCTTAGCTTTTTCGGTGTTGGAGGGCTCTCGAATGGCCATACTCCTTATGTGTCGGCTGTCCACTAATTCTGGCAGCATACATTGAATGTAAAATCGCGACACTTTTGATTGCATTTCATGCTGCCAAAATTTGTCGTCTTTCAATATTTTTATAGTTTTTAAACCCTTTGGTGTCCAAAGGCAAAACAGACAATATTTCTTTGCTGCAATGTGCAGTTGTCCTTGCATTTGATAAAAATACGGATGGGTTCTGCGTAGTGCAGTACCTGCATCATCCTCAAACATTCTTCGTATGAGAGGAATTTTTTTTATCGCTTCTTCTGGCGAAAGATTTTCTGCCGTTTTCGGGCATTTTATTTCGACGATACCGTCGTTATCGTCGATTATGCCGTCCGGCGTTGCTCCCAAAAATGGAATTGCGGTATCGATGAAGAGGCCACATTTTTTTATTATTATGCCTTCCTTCTTCGATAGTTCTTCTCGGGCAATATTTTCACACTGCCGGCCATATTCAATGGCAGGCAGATTTAAAACTTTTGGAAACAGCAGTGACTGTACCATTTTACCGCACGGCGTTGTTTTTCGTCGACGGCACACTTTTCCGAAGTTCGATGCCGTCAATAATTTGTTTCTGTACATTAGCCATTTCTGGCTCTTTGCTTGCTCCTTGGTCTCCTTCTCGATGCTTTCTCTATTATTCTGCCAATCCTGCAGAATCTCCATGTGTCGTTCCTTCTCTGAATTGAACACATGTTTCTCCATATCCGGTTTTTCTGCGGAGGGTCCGTAATCCTTGTCGTCCTTCGTCTTGGAAAACGGCTTTTGCAAATATTTAGATTTACAGTTCTTATTTTTCTTTCTTCTTTTATTTTCGGCTGTTCTTCGTTGCTCCAATGCTGCTACCAATCTTGACGGTTCCTTTCTGTTGGCCTTGGTTAACCGGGATAATACTTCCTTAGTATTGTATTGGATGACGGCAGCAGCACATCTTGCGGAATATGATCCCCGTTGACTCCAATTAATCCTCTTCCCGCCTGTATATTTTGCAATTACTGCATTCACACTTTCCACGGAATTGTTGTTGCTGTTTTGTAGGAGACTTTCCGCATGAGCCATCAATGGACGGCAGATATCTTGTATCTATTGGTAAGTTCCGATTTCCCTTAGATGCGGCACCATGTTTTCTTCAGATTCTTCTGCTGTGCGGTTGCAGAAGTATCCTAGTCTTCGGCAGTCTTTATGTTCTCCGAAGACGTGGCTCGGAATATTCGACATGTCCTTTTTCAGGTTTGTGACATTCGCAGTGTTCGAAGCATTTTCCTTCGCTCTGTAAGCCGCAGCTTTCGCAACATCCATGCGCATTCTACGAACACTATTTTCCACGGCTTTCCTATATTTGCCGGGTGGAGTTTTTTTGGCAATATCTTTAATCTTATTGCAAAAATTGCGTAACAAATGGTTCGTGCATTCAATCTTGTTTACACGAACCATCTCCGCTTTATGTGGATCGCAATCCAAAATCCTTTTATAAACGCTGCTGTCACCATCCGCAATCAATGCCGCGTACACGAGATCTCTTTTTTCGATGCTGGTTTCAAATCCCTCGGCAATTGCGTCGCTCTCCATTTTCGTTGACGTTTGATTGGATCCCCAGTTTTTGAAACACACATGCTTCTTTGGACTTTCCATCCTTTTAGAAGCATGGTGGCAAATGCTGCACACCCTGTTTTTCACAGATGTGGATAAAACTTTTTGTGTGTGGTGTCCAACTATGATACCTACACCAGACATGGAGTCGTACTTGCCAGTACGGTAGGATCTTTTCATCCAACTTCTGTCAGCCACGACGGGGATGAATGGTATTCCCGATGGTAAAACATCGCCTCTCTCAATTGCTAGTTGTTTCTTTTCTTCAGCCGCTGCTTTCATTTCTTCTTCTGCAGCTTGGAGCGTTTTATCGACAATATCGTCATGACATTGCCGGTATTTATTTTTCGACATACATGAGATATTCATTGCCGATAATGTTTCTTCAAGCTGCGCGTAACCGCCTCCAGTAGTTATAGTGCCGATGACCGCACTGGTATTCAGATCCAATGTATTTCCTGCGGGTTCGCTGTTTATTTCCGCTTCGTAATTTCACATCTTGCATTTTACGAGCATAGTTGTGTTCAAGCCCTTGCGCTTTATTCCGGTGACGTCCAAATGCGCCGTTGAACAGTCGAAGGCTTTCGAGTGGTTTCCAATTTCTTTAATTTGATTAAATACATCTCGGAAATTAACGATGCACAATCCCTCGGCGGTTGATTCTTCGCGAGTTTCCTCCCGCGTTGCGGGAGTACACCGAAGAAAACACGGTGGGACCCCGGATCCGGGGAAAGTTTGGCTACCCTGGTTTTGTATCTAGCATTCTTACAAGAACCGTCCGGCTGAGCGAGGAAAGGTTCGTGGCCATCCTTCCTAATGGCCCAGACGGGCTACTCACCTTGAACGCCTGACCATTTCCAGATGGCTTTTCGAGAGCGCGTTGCGGGTTCCCTGCTGTGCATGGCGAAAAAAAGGTTTTATGGGACTCTACAGCTCCTTAGGTAAACTATCGGTATCTCTCCTCTACAAATAGTAGCACACATCCTTATATGTAATAACGTAAAATATACATATAATTCTTCTTAAATAATTTATCATTTTATGCAAATGTAATGTCTCAATGAAAATATGTTAGAAATATCTCTGTTCTACAAATTTTACCACTGGTCAAAAAATGAAAAAATTTGAAAAACAATTTTTTAATTCGCGGAACCTCACAATTACAAACGACTGTCGGATTTGAACTATTTACTATTTGGGGTCCATGAAATTTTTGAATAGTCTTTAAACATTCTGAAATAAGGGTCGACAGCGCCTGTCCTAAAAGTAAAATTTTCGCGTAGTAAAAAAAAGGGATGCGATATGCCAAAATTTTGAGCATATAATAGGAGGTCTGATTTCGAATATTCAATATTCAGGGAATTATAGTTAGATAACATCACCGAATCTTAGCAATTTCCCGGAAAGTAGTTCCTGAGATTTATCTCTTTCCCTGTAATAATTATCGAGAGATAATTCTTGATTGTACATTTTCCACGACGCGTGATGTAACCTATGTACCTAAGTGCATTTAGCCTAATCTCGATATGATCTGCTGTCGATCGCTGTTGCAGTCCTTCGGCCAATGACGACAGTACGTGTGATGGATACATGCAACGTTGCCCAAAAAGGCGTGGTGTGTTTCCCGCGGATGTGTTTATATGTATTTGGAGTAGTCTTCAATACACTGCCCGTACGAGCGATAGTAGGGAGTGGCGAGGCGCCATATTGCATTTTTGACACAGTGCTATGCATTGATGCGAGGCTAAGAAGAAGGTTCCCTGGCAGGACTGCGATGACATACAATGTAGGTACGAATGCGCGGCCGATTGGATCAGAGTGGAGGAGGCAGGCTACGTTTAACACGCATTTTCGGTTGCAGTCGAAATATTGGCTGAAGCGATCACACTTGGGCCTACGGGCGCGGCTGAGGTGGGGATTGGCAGACCTAACGATAGACCCCCTTTCCCACGTGCCGTCTCTTGTTTGGTGTCGGTGTTAATTTTTAACACTTTATTGCAAGAAAAAAAATTAGAAAAATTAAATGCATTAATTTTTTCTTTTTCGATCTTAATGGACATTCAGAAAGCAATGCAAACTTATTAGAACTCGATAAAAGTTGACTGTTTAGCTATATGTCATTGAATTTCTTGATCCAGCTCGTAGGCACGGTGGTGCCCTGGACAAGAGACGCCGCCTAGACTTTCGGTCAGTTTCCCGTCCGGGTTCTAGCATATAGGCATCTCCTGAGGTTGGGGGGGAGTAGAAGCGATCCCGGAACCCCTGGGGTTCTGGTCGTAAACGACAGGCTGTGGCATTGTTCCGAGCGTCTCGAACCCTCGCAAGTAGCTTTCCCGGCCCCCGGATTCGGTGTACACTACGAAAACGTACAAAATCCCGGACCCGGTGCCTCCGGAACCGGTGTAAATACTCCTTAAATCGTCTAGGTCCATTTGCACCGGTTCTACATCTTCAATTGTCGCAAGAACATCCCCGGCCGTTTGTTCCATTTCTTGTGCAAATGTGGCTTCCTCCACTCTTTGCATCGTAACTTCCCATGATAATGCAGCAGCGTTGCGTCTGATAACAAAAAATATCGAACATTCCTACACATCCTACGTCATAACACATATAAAAATTGATAAAACCTCTAAATACTAATATATAAATAAATACAAATATATTAGTCGATGCAGGTGCCATAAGGAAACAATTGAAAATAAAGAAGTTTTGGAATTGCATTGGTAGTGGATCCACACCCATATACCTGACCCGGTGTCGGGTTGCCCGGCACTCTCATGTTTACACTGCTCGGCTACCGAGGCCCTCGAGCTTCGTTATTGTTTTCTATGTTCGGGAGAAGTCAAAGAACAGTATCCCTGGCTGATAACTGGCCGCTGAGAAGAGTAACATGATACGGGTCTGGCATATCGGTGTGAGACTCCACTACTAATCCAATAACAAAACTTCTTTATTTCTGATTATTTGTTGATGGAACTTTCACCAACATATTCCTGGCATTTTTCTAATGAAAATGATACCAAATATGATGTAATTCTGATTACATTTATTTGGGTAATGGACGATGAATGTTTCGAGCGCAAGGAAAGAGACGCGAAGAATTGCAGTCGACGGCACAGTACAAAGGTACGACGCACAGTGTTCAATTTCGGCCGAAACGCGGCCAAAATATGAAATTGTTGTTTGATTTTCACGAAACTTGGTATACTAATGTTTTTTGTGCTGCTGATTAAGAATCTAATACCAAATTAATCTACGATCAACTAGCGACTGAGACTCGCGACTCTCGACTGTGATCTGCTCTGCACCGAAAAAGGCAATTAGGACCCGTGTCACACGATATCTACCGATTTTATCTTATCGATAGAAAAACACAGGTTTCTAGTGCGTATACAAACGTTATTTATAAATCGAAGTTTAAAACTTTGTATTCTCGAACGGCAACACAAATCAGTAACAGGATGCATCTAATAATATTACATTTACATTAAAAACATGAATAATTTATTAATAGCATATACATTTCATTGGTGATCAGATTAAGAATACTCTCTTGTTAGTAGAAATTATTAAATAATATTTTAAGTATACTTATTGACTGGATTTATTGCATCTATGCCATATACAAACGTTAGTGTAGTAAATCCAGGACAAGTCTCTCACACTTAAAAGACGTGTATCTTTTGTTTGGGTAAACTTCGTCAAAATTTTCTTTTTGCATATTAATATAGACATATTCAGTAATAACTTCCATGCAATATGGCCGTGTTATCGCGTGTTTCTCACTTCTTAAATTAAACTAATAGTTGGTCAATGTGACTTTTCTACGCAAAATCGTAACGTTTAAGCTCTGCACGCCCTTATACTGAGTTAGGAATGTCATACTAACGTTATAATTTCATTATTTAATCACAGAAGTACTTATTTTCAATAAATAGAACTCACCCAAGCGTACACATTCGAGACAGGTACAATATGTTCTCATTATCTTTCAAATCATTTGAACGAATAAAAATCGACATACAACTATGATTCCATAATGTTGTAATCGGTTTTTTTCATTAACTTTTATGGTTTCTTATACTTTGAACTATTAACTAACGATATTACAACTCATATAAACAATATCTGTTACTTTGAAAAACAGCATTCGCTTGCATTTTGGCCGCATTTCGGCCGAAATTGAACACTGTGCGACGCTTCCTCACAATGTAATCCCAATAAAAAATATTTTTATGAGACTTTCACCAATATTTATATGTGGCATTTTTCTGATTAAAATTATACCAAACAAGATTGGATCTTATACAGTGTCACGCCGGCCGGTGACTAGCACCCGTATTATGCCTCACAATAAATCACGAAGAAACCTCGAAAAAATCATGTTCCTGACTAAACGTTCACCACCATAAATTGATCAAGAAACCTCAGAATCACAAAACATCTGTTTACCTCCGTACGCATCATCCATTTCTATTCTGAAACCTTTCCACTCTCACCTTTCTTTCCATCACCCTTCTTCCTGGTCGCTTGCTAGAGCTACCAGGGTAGTTATGGGGTAAAATCGAAAAATCAGTTTTTGGCCTATTTTCCCTTATGAGAACAATCTGACACATGTCGAGCACCCAAAACCATAATCTGCAGTTCGTTTCTGCTTGTAAAAAATAAAAAAAATCGGAAAAATGCAGATTTCACGTGGCGATTTTGGATGTCACGCGTCCCCCCGTCATATACCTATTTTTTTAATTTCTAACTTTGTAATAATCAATGCTATTTTTGTAGAATACTTGGAGAAGCAATATTTAAATATTTAAGAAATATTTTAAGGTAAAATAAGCAATAAAATGTAATTTTGGGGCAACTGAGTTTTAAATACTTTGTTATAGAGAAAAGAAAGAAATTCAAGTTGTACAAATGGAAAGCAAACGTTCCGCTACCTGTGAAAGTAAAACGAAAAGGTAAACGTAAGACGGCCGACAGGTACTTTTATGAATGTACAATAAAAGTTAATGAAACACGGGAAGTTTGTCTTTTCAAATATGCTGTCATGGATTTGTTATTTTACTTTAACAGGTATGGAAACATCTGCTTTCCTCACTCAATGTTAGGGAAGGCAAGTAACGGGGAAATATTTCATTTTCGAACCTGAGTGGTTCATACGCAACAATTGCTGTTCCGCATAAAAGACGAGGTGCCAACAGGGAATGCCTCAAAAGTACTGAATAACAATGGAGCCATTTCTGCAACTTGAATTTCTTTCTTTTCTCGACAACAAAGTATTTAAAACTCAGTTGCTCCAAAATTACATTTTACAGTATTTTATCGATAAATGTCGCAATTGTCTGGCGGATAAATGTCGCTGAACTATCCCCACTCCTGCGGGGTATACCCCGTGAGGGGCCAGGAAGCTCGAGCGGTCTCGGCCGCCGAGAAATGTAAACATGATACGGGTCGAGTATATCGGTGTGAGACCAGGAGACCACTACTAATCCAATGACAAAACTTCTTTATTTTTCATTATTTTTTTATGGGACTTTGACCAAATTATTCGGGGCATTTTTCTAATGAAAATGATACCAAATATGATATAATTCCGATTATATTTACTTGTGTAATGGGCGATCAAAGTGTCTAGCGCAAGGATCGATGGCGTATGGGAAAGAAAGAGACGCGGAGAGTAGCGGTCGCCGGCACAGTTTAAAGGCCCGCCGGTACAGTTCAAAGGCCCGCCGCGTCCTCACAATGTAATTTCAATAAAAAACGTTTTTATTATTACTTATTTTTGTATGGGACTTTCACCAATATATTTGTGGCATTTTTCTAATTAAAATGATACCAAACACGATATAATTCGGATCATATTGTATAATAATATAAATATAAAAGTCAGGTATGTACATCGGTGAACCAATAGTAATTCAATGACGACACTTTTACATTTCTTATTAGTCTTTTATGAGACTTCTATCATTATTTATATAGATATTTCTCCGATTAAAATTTTTCTGATTATACATACATACATATCTATTTTTTTAATTGACGATGGAGTAAGTTTTGGTGACAGACAAAGAGAGTAACTGATAAAGAAAGAGACACGACAAGTCGCATCGTCTCGTTGAAAATGTATTTGATAATATGAATAATGTTTATAAAATGTGTCCGGTCAAATAAATTCATCGTACAACAGTCCGTCGCAAATTGCATCTACGTGCCTAAATTCTAGCACCCGAATTATGCCTCCTAATAAATCACGAAGAAACTCCTAAAAAATCACGTTCCTGACTGTCTTCAAACGTTCACCACCATAAATTCGTCAAGAAGCCCAGAACCATAAAACATCTGTTTACCACCGTACGCATCACCCATAGGTCATTCTTTTCTCAAACCTTTTCACTCTCACCTTTCCTTCCACCCCCTTCTTCCTGGTCACTTTCTAGCTACCCTTATACTCCACTCACTTTCGTACTCCTTCCAAACTTTCTACCAAGCCGAACAATTTACTCTTGACTGGGACATTTCGCGACTCTTAAACTCATAAAACGAGGGACTCCAGGTCGAAGGTCCGTCGGTGTCCGGGAACCGTCACCTTCTTTCTGGAAATCACTCGTCGAGGCTACGGTTTATTACACGTCGAAAATAACTGAAAAAACCCTTAAAACTTGCTGCAGGATACACCGGACATCTGCGTGCTAACTGTCTACTGGTTCGACAAATCTAAAATGTTAAAATGTGACCGTATCATAAACCATCCCTAATTGCTAGCCTCGACATTGGCTTTTCCGTATTTTCATAGCTTTCCCCTTCTCTGCATTCTTACTGTCTCTGTCTTTTCTATCCTTTTCCTACTCATTTTCAATACATATTTAAGGGCTTGCGTTTTCGCTTTCCGCGTCAGTCAGTTTGCAGTTTTCTTCCATATTTCTTGTTATTGTTATCGTGGTTGTTATTGTTATCGTGGTTGTTATTGTTGTTGTGGTTTTATCATTGTTATTTTGTTAGTTTTTTTTATCGTTGATTCAGTTTTATTGTATTACATTTATTTGAAATGTCGGGAGTCAAGCGTGTTACTTTAACGATACAACAACGCAAGGAAGTGTTGAAGGATTTGGAGACAGCGTCTGTTCAGCAAGTGTCTGTAATGTACAACGTGAGTGCGAGGACAATTAACCGCATAAAAAATAATGCTGCTAGCATTTCTCGCCTAGCAGAGGATAAGGACCAGAGGAAACGCCGAAGGATGAGAGAACCCCTATATCCAGAGTTGGAGCAACAACTCTATGCATGGTTCGTTGAGCGAAGGACATTGGGAGATCATTTAACCGATGCGCTGCTTCTACAAAAAGCCAACGAATTATTGGAGAATATGCCATCAAATTCGACAAGCCAGATAACCATGGGGTGGCTGGTAAAATTTAAAAGGCGGAACAATATCCGTTTGGTACGTTTATATGGAGAGAAAGCTAGCGCCGATGAAGATGAGCGCACAGTTTCGTCACCCAATTCAGGAAAGAAATTGAGGAAGAAGATTTCAACACGGAATTTATTTACAACATGGATGAGAGTGGATTACTCTGGAAGGCTCTGCCGCAGAAAACACTTGTCAGCAACAAAGAGGGCTGCGTGAGCGGTCACAAAGAAAAAAAAGAAAGAGTTTCTATAGCTTTATGCGCCAACACAAGTGGAACCCATAAAATAAAGCCATTTTTTATACACAAGTATAAAAAGCCAAGGGCGTTAAAAAATTGTTTAAATGAGCTGCCAGTTGATTACGCCGCACAGAAAAATGCTTGGATGGACCAAAGATTATTTATTCAATGGTTCACCGAATTTAAGAAAAGTGTTAATCAGATATTTGCCACCAAATACGACGGCCTTGATCCAACCTATGGATCAAGGCGTAATTGAAAAAACAAAAAGGTGTTTCAGGCACAAATTAATGCAACGCGTAGTAACTAATGCAGATGGAGTTAACGAATTCTACAAAAACTACAATATAAAAGATTGTATAGACATGGTTGCAGATGCTTGGGAAAACGTAACAAGCAGTAACATCAAAAACTCGTGGAAAAATCTTCTTCCACATATAGGAGTAAGTAGACAAGAAGACGAAGATGAAGATGAAAATGAAGAAGAAGAAACCAACATAATCATTGATGAAATGCAGGAAATGATGTCTCGAATTTCATCCACAAGCACAGAAGATGTCACCGATTTTTTATCTTCTTGCAATGAACAAGAAAGAAGATCAGGGGAAGCACAAATTAGCAACGAAGACAGAAACGAAAGCGGGGATGAAGAAAGGAACGAGAACGAGGATGGAGGAAGGAACGAGAACGAGGTTGAAGGAAGCAACGAGAACGAGGATCAATCCACATTATCCACAGGCCACAACAGGGTTCAGGACAGAGACGGAGACGAAGGTGGAGCTCCAACATCCCGAGTTCCAGGAATTCTTTTAAAAACGGATGAACGCGAAGAATTGGAAAATGCGTTCAAAGTAATTGAAAAGTATGACGACCGTGTACCCTATGCGTTGCAGATGCACGCGCAATCGCTCAAATTGTTTTATTTAGGTAAAGTATTTAAATAAAAGTAGTTAGCTATTAATTATTTCATAAAAATTTAATGTCTAAAATAACAATTAATTTCTTCTAGGTGATAAACCAATGTACGAGCGACCACTACGGAGAAGACAAGAGGATTAATGTGGATGACTACTGTAGCTGAGCTTCTACCCGTTTTCTAAGTTAAAAGTCGCGAAATGTCCTAGTCAAGAGAGTGTCTTGCAGGGACAAGTTGCCTCACCGATGTACCTGACCATTAATATCCATTAATATGATTCGAATTATATCGTGTTTGGTATCATTTTAATTAGAAAAATGCCACAAATATATTGGTGAAAGTCCCATACAAAAATAAGTAATAATAAAAAAGTTTTTTATTGAAATTACATTGTGAGGACGCGGCGGGCCTTTGAACTGTACCGGCGGGCCTTTAAACTGTGCCGGCGACCGCTACTCTCCGCGTCTCTTTCTTTCCCATACGCCATCGATCCTTGCGCTAGACACTTTGATCGCCCATTACACAAGTAAATATAATCGGAATTATATCATATTTGGTATCATTTTCATTAGAAAAATGCCCCGAATAATTTGGTCAAAGTCCCATAAAAAAATAATGAAAAATAAAGAAGTTTTGTCATTGGATTAGTAGTGGTCTGACACCGATATACCCGACCCGTATCATGTTTACATTTCTCGGCGACCGAGGCCCCTCGAGGTTCCCATTCCATTTCTACGTTCGGCACAAGTCAAAGAATAGTTTCCCTGACGGATAAACGTCGCTGGCCGGACCCGTGGTTGCGACAGTTAACGATAAAATACTGTATTACGTATTTTACCTTAAAATATTTCTTAAATATTTAAATATGGTAATTGTGCAGATTAGCGACGACCTCACCGATTTCGATGACCTTGAAATATGTTGTCAAGCTCACTATTGTGAACAACTTTTTCATGTACATGTTACCGCTGCTCGGCCTTAGTTTCCGAGATATACGTAAAAATAAATTACACTATGTATTTAGTAATACACTGCATTATTAATAATTATGTAATTGGAAATACATCAGCCATAATATCAAAAACTGTTTAAATATTTCAATTTCAGTTTAAATAATATTTCAAATTGTTTACATAAATAAACACGAACATGCTGCACGGTTACGTACGGACATACACAATAATATAGCGTACTGTTTACTTGTATTTGATAATATAACTCACGAGTATCGGAGCTGTTAAAGTCGTTATAGTGCTAGCAAATTCACTCAGAATGAAATTCTATGAATTTTTAATTCTCTGTTAGGTCTGGGTTAGGTCTGGGTTCGCTGCGGGCCTCCCCTCATCTCCAGCTCCTAACCCGCGGTCCTACGATCGTCTCCTGGGGGAGAACGCGGACCTGCGGGTGGAGCTGGAGAGTATGAGGGCCACCAATGTGGCCATCATGGGGGAGTTGATGGCGAAGAAGAGGAGAGAGGTGCCGATACCTCTTCTACCTCACTCGTCGCCATCGCCTCCCCCCGCCAGCGACCGGCCGTTGCAGCCGCGGGTGACAGAGGTGCCGAGGCCTCCTCCGTCTGAGGTCGAGCTGATGCCTCCCCCCATCTCACGGGAGGAGGCGCCTTTCCGGGCGGTATTCGGGGCCTCTCCCGTGCCTGCTGCCTCCCAGCGGCGGCGGGAGGGCCTTAGGTCGGCCTCGGCTGCCGCGAAGACGGCACCTCCTCTTCCTCCCCCTGTCCCCATCTCTGCTGACGGGGTGGGAGGGGGGAGGAAGAAGAAGAAGAAGAAGAAGAAGGGAGGGAAGGGGCCGGCAGATCCGGTTCCTCCCCCGGTATCTTGGGTGCCGCTGCCGGCCGCTCCGGTCGTCCTGGCCCCTACTCGGCCCACTGCGGATCCCCCGGGAGAGTCCTGGGTGACGGTAGTGGGCCGATGCGCCAAGGCTGAGGCGAAAGCCAAAGCCAAGACTGCGGCGCCCCCACCCGGTAAGGCTACTAAAGGAGCATCTGCGGGGAGGGGGAAAGGGAAGCCCTCCCCGAAGGTGGCTCCCCCTCCGAAGACGGCGGCGATTTCGCTGACCGTCCCGGAGGGGTGCAAGACTGCCATCGCCGACGCCATGGTCCTCGTCAAGAGGTCCGTTGACCTGGCGTCAGTGGGGGTCAGCGACCTTCGGGTTAAGAGGGCGGTGACCGGGGGTCTCCTGTTGGAGGTCCCCGGTCCCGAGAGTCAGTCAGGGCGGACGCTCTGGCTGCCAGAATGGTGACCGCTTTGAGCGGCACGGGGGTGAGAGTCGCCAGGCCCGTCAAGACGGCGGAACTCCGTCTGAGGGGCCTGGACGACAGCGTCACCCCCGACGAGGTGAAGGCGGCGGTTGTGGCTGCCACTGGGTGCTCACTCGAGGCGTTAAAGGTCGGGGACATTAAGTTCCCGGCCAACGGGTTGGGCACCGTATGGGTGCAGTGCCCCGCTGCAGCCGCCCGCCAGTTGGCGGACGCCGGCAAGGTCCGGGTCGGGTGGTCGTCCGCCCGAGTTGAGGTGCTGGCCGCGAGGTCGTTGTAGTGTTTCCGCTGCCTGGCTGTGGGACACGTCAGGCAGCGGTGCACTAGCACCGTAGACCGTAGCGGCCAGTGCTACGGGTGTGGAGCGGACGACCACCGGGCGAACATGTGCTCGGCGGCCCCTAGGTGCCCCATATGCACCGCGTTGGGGAGGCCTGCCGGGCACAAGGCGGGGAGCGCTTCTTGCCCCCGTGCCCCGAAGAAGAGCCGGAAACCAGTTAGTCCAGGGCCTTGCCGAGCGGCAGGTCGGGTTGGCTGTCATCACGGAGCCCTACGTTGTCCCTGATTCCCCCCCTTGGGTAGGGGACACGGAGGGCGCTGTGATGATTTGGCACCGTCAGGGAGCGGAATTCCCCCCCTGTACGGTGGTAGTGAGGGGCGATGGGTACGCCCTGGTGCGATGGGGAAGGTGTCTGGTTGGGGGATGCTACATCTCGCCCAATTGCGGCCTCGCAGTGTTCGCGGGGTTTTTGGACCAGTTAGGGGCGGCGATCGCCTCCTATACAGTAGCGGACAAAAGTTTAAGACCGCTCTAAAAAAGACGATAACTATTTTAATATTGTCCTATACGATTTGAACTTTTTTGGGAAGCTAGAGCAATTAGTTTACTACTACAAAACGTATTTTTTAAATTTTCAATATAGGCCCACATAAAAAAGTTAATAATTTAACTTTTAGCATTTTTTCAACAATTCCGTTCAATTGCAATTTCTGAAAAAATTTCTTTTCACATCCTGTAGTAAACTAATTGCTCTAGCTTCCCAAAAAAGTTCAAATCGTATAGGACAATATTAAAATAGTTATCGTCTTTTTTAGAGCGGTCTTAAACTTTTGTCCGCTACTGTATATCCGGTCCAGTTTTGGTCCTGGGGGACTTCGCATTGAAGTCCCCCCTCTTGGGGTAACCCCGGGACCACCCCTCGTGGCGAGGCCCTTGAGGATTGGGCTGGGGGCATGGAGCTCCGGTTGATTAACCGGGGCTCCGTTCCCACGTGCGTGCGGTGGAACGGGTGGTCCATAGTCGATTTGACTTGGGCCACCCCTGCCGCCGTGTGCCGTGTGTCCGCTTGGAGGGTGGCCATAGAGTGGGAGACTCTGTCGGACCACATCCACGTCACCATAATGGTGGCGGCCGAATCGGCAGCGGACAGGCCCCCTGGAGATGGCATCCGTTCGGCGCCCAAGAGATGGGCACTGAAGCGACTGGACGTGGACGTCCTGAGAGCCGGAGCTCTCGCCTACTCCTGGCCGGTGGCCAGGGAGCGCGGGGCTGACGAGGGGGTGTCGTGGTTCCGGGGCATCTTAGAGTCGCTTTGCGACGCGGCAATGCCCCGGACCGGTCGACTACCCCCGAAGCGGTCAGTTTACTGGTGGTCGGGCGAAATCGCGGACCTGAGGGATACCTGTGTCCGCGCCCGACGCCAGTTTACCCGCGCTCGTCGCCGCCTCTCGAGGAGTGGCGGCGACGAGGCGAGAGTGGCCGTCCTGTACGGTGTGTACAGGGCGGCCAGAATGGCTCTCCAACGTGCGATTGCCGCTGCCAAGGCCAAGGCCTGGGATGAGGTATTACGGACTCTAGATAGGGACCGTTGGGGGCGCCCTTATAAGGCGGTACATGGGAAGCTCCGCCCATGGGCGCCCCCTGTCACGGAGCCGTAAGGCCCCCGGACCAGATGGAGTTCCCGGACGCGTGCTGGCCTTGGTGTTGGACGTCCTAGCCCCGGCTTTCAGACGGGTATTGGATGCCTGTCTGAGCCGGGACACCTTCCCCCGGGCGTGGAAGGTCGCCAGGTTGGTCTTCCTCCGTAAGGATGGCAGGCCCGCAGATTCTCCCTCTGCGTATCGGCCCTTGTGTCTCCTCGACGAGGCGGCTAAGATCTTTGAGAAGATCATTGCCGATCGCCTCGTCGAGCACCTGTCCCGTGGTGGTCCCGATCTGAGCGACAGCCAGTTTGGGTTCCGGAGGGGGCGTTCGACGATCGATGCGATTGGTCGTCTTGCCACCCTCCGGATCGAGGCTGTCGCTCGGGGCAGGGTGTTGTTGGCGGTGAGTCTTGACATCACCAATGCCTTCAACACCCTGCCCTGGTGTGAGGTAGTGGGGGCGCTGGATTATTTCCAGGTACCCCCCTACCTCCGGGCTGTGCTTCGGGACTACCTGAGGGACAGGTGGTTTGAGTATCCGGGCCGATACGGTGTAATGAGGAGGGAGAAGTTGCACCGCGATGTCCCGCAGGGGTCGGTCCTTGGGCCGCCGGCCGCTCCTGTGGGACCTCACTTATAACGCGGTGCTGCGGGCCTCTCTCCCCCTTGGCGTCAGCGTCATCTGCTATGCGGATGACACATTAGTTGTCGTCGAGGGGGAGACGTGGAGGAGGACCAGTAGCCTGGCGACTGTAGCGGTGGTCTGCGTCGTCGGTGGGATCCGGAGGCTGGGTTTGGAGATTTCCGCCGGCAAGACCGAGGCGATGTGGTTGCATGCATTGCCTCGGGGCCGGCGGCCTCCCCAGCTCCGGATCCAGGTGGGTGATGCCTCTGTCGAGGTGAAGGGCGAGATGGGGTATCTCGGCCTGACCCTCGACAGCCGCTGGTGCTTTGAACAGCACTTCGACCGTGCGGCCCCCCGAGCAGAGAAGGTGGCAGCTGCCCTTGGGCGGCTGCTGCCTAATATCGGGGGGGCCGATGGAAGGACACGTCGCCTCTATGCGGGGGTGGTGCGATCTAAAATCCTTTATGGTCTTGTGTGGTCACAGCAGTTAATGGCCAGCCGGCGCAGCCTAGCGAATACTAATCGCGTGCAGCGCCGGCTGGCCTTGCGGACCATACGGGGTTACTTCACCATTTCCGCTGATGCGGCGTGCCTCCTCGCGGGGATGGCTCCCCTTGAGATGGCGGCGGAGGAGTGGGCGTCCCATTACAGGACGGCCTGCTCCATCCGCCGCGGGGAGCTTGACCCGGAGGGGGAAGAGGTCGAAGTGCTTAGGCACCAGGCCCGGTTGGACACGCTGGCCCACTGGCGGCAGCAGGTTGTTGCTGCCAACTCGGGCCGGCCTATTGTCCGGGCCCTCCTGCCCATTCTGGGAGAATGGTGCAGGGGGCGGGTAAGGCTCACCTACCGTCTGATGCAGGTGCTCTGCGGCCATGGGTGCTTTGGAGAGTACCTGCGTCGGATTGGCAAGGAACCGACGACGCAGTGCCATCACTGTGAGGAGGAACAGGACTCGGCGCGGCACACGCTTGAAGAATGTCCGGCGTGGTCGGCGCGGCGCCGAGTCCTGAGAAGGGTGTTGGGAGCGGACATCTCGCTGCGGGCCATATTTGATGGCATGGTCGGCAGCGAGAGGTCGTGGAAAGCAATCGCCTCCTTCTGCGAGGACGTTATCTCGCAGAAGGAGGCGGCGGAGAGGGGGCGGGAGGCCGACCGCCTCTCTGCAAGGAGATTGGCCTCTAGGGGTCGTCCCCCTAGAGGCCGGCGGCCCCCGGTGAGAGGTCGTAGGCGTGATGGCGGTGGTGGGACTAGTTAGTTGTACAACTCCCACCACCGCCATTGGGGGACTGTGGAGTCCCCCCAGGGGTTGGCCGGCTGGCGGGTGGGCTGGGTTCCTGTTTTGCACCCTGCCTGCCCGTTCGGCCGGCTTCACCCCACATTAGGGGTGTACTGGGGGTGGGATTGGGTTGGGGTTCGTGGGGGGGGGGGAGCGCTTGCTCTTCTCCCCCTTCTTCTTCTTCTTTCTTCCTTCTTTTAGCGCGTGCGAAAGGTAAGACTTCAATGTATACATTTATGTGTATACATGAACATGTATGAATGTTAAGACTGACTCATGTTCATGAACTTACCATTTATGTATTTTAAAGGTTAAAATCCATAAGATTACCCGAATACCACAAAATCTTAAATTGTTAATTGAAATTATAATTACAGGGGGGTTATCATTCGACGGCCCTTCCCTCCTTTGTTTTTTTCCCCAAATTTCAACTCGATCCGTCCACCCAGTCCCGAGTTATTCAGGAATGAGTGAGCGGAGGGGTCGGAGAGGGAAAGGAGACGCACCAAAGGTATCTCCTCACTCTTCTAACCTCTAGTTTGTCCTTCTCTCTCCTTTATAGTTCGATCTATCGAAATTGCCGTTATGTGGAAATTACAAATATTTCGACCTAGCGGCGGTCGTCCCGCACGAACTCTCCGATCTTTGTTCTTAGTTATCTTCCCACCCGTTCGTTCGATTTTTATAAAACTTTTTTTATTTAAGCCCTTAGACTTCCCTCTTCCTTTTTCCCCTCTACCTTTTTACGCTCCCGCTTTTCCCCTTCCCTCTATCCCTACTTTATTCTATCCTTATATATTACCCTTTACCGCTTATAGTTAACCTTATTTCTAGAACAAATAAAAGAAAAAAAAAATAAAAAAAGAACTTAAATTTGTCTTCCTGGTTTTGGAAAGAGGGGAGGAGGTCCTGTTGGTGCCTATCCTGATGGAATTGGTCCTTTCGGTTCCCCCTTTTCTTTCTTCCTTCCTTCTTTCTCAGTCTCCCTTGGTCTTCCTTCCTTGTCTTTCTTCCTTCCCTCCGTATTAACTCCTTTTTCCTCCGTTATCCTCCGTTGATCAATCCTTTTACCACTTTTAGTCACTTTTGACTGTTTTTCTCAATTAAGCCTGATCTCGTGGAAGACACGTTGCGGACTCGATGTGAAACCAGACCTAACGCAGACCTAACCCAGACCTAACCCAAACCCCGTGCCCGCCAGGAAATATAACTTCAACTCCAATTACTCTTCCAATCACCATTTAGTGATCATTTTTCCGAGAATACACTGTACTGGTAACATAAGAATAACCAAAGTTTTTTACGTATATCTCGAAAACTAAGGCCGAGCGGCGGTAACATGTATAGGAAAAAGTTGTTCAGAATAGTGACCTTGACAACATATTTCAAGGTCATCGAAATCGGTGAGGTCGTCGCTAATCTGCATAATTACCAAAAAAAGAATTAATAAAAAAAAAAAGTAGGTATATGACGAGGGCGCGAACCTAGTACATATACGCAGGTTGGCAGTCGAGCGCCGAACGCATTGAGTCAACCGGGATGTTGGAAAAATCACCACTGCTGGACAAACTCTATTGACTGGGATATTTCGCGACTCACTCTCGACTTACACTATCGTAAATTATGTATATAATGTAATCAGAAAAATTTTAATCGGAGGAATATTACAAATATGATGGTCAAAGTCTCATAAAAAACTAATTAAAAATGAAAGAGTGTCGTCATTGCACTACTGCGATTCAGAGGAGGTACAATTTATGGCACCCTCGAGTGCTTCAACGGTTGGGTTTTCCTACGAAAAAGGCTAACAGACGAGGGCAGGACAGACATTTCAGTATTTTGATGGTCTATTGTCCATATTTGGTTGCCAGAAGATGAATCCTAGTCGAGCCATCGTCGGGGCCTTCATTTTTATTTTTTCCACATGCTTCGTTCGTGTCGAGGGGCTTTACCGATTTATTGCCTGGTACGGTCATTACTTGGGAAACGCGGATTTCCGGCGTACGTCAATCGAAGGTACCAGTTATACCTGCGAGTAATACCTCCCGGACATTACCAAGTTCAATTTCATTTGTTTATAACTTTGTAACGAAGCGTTCCTAACCGAAATTCAAATAGCATTTCTTTCTTATTTCTACTTAGAGAATATGCTCCCGTAGTACGGCAGGAAAAACCCGGGACAACCTCTATAAAGAAAGTTTGTGCCGATTTCTTTATCGTCAAAAACGAATGTGACAATGAGAAGCAGGTAACAAGGGACTTGCCTGCAGAATGACTGCGATGAATGTTTTCGCTGCTATTTCCATTTGGCACGCAGATGTTTTATGGCCCACAGTCAATTACGGTAAAAGGTGCACTACTCATAAAACGGCTTCTCTACTAATAATGTCCAACACAATCTTTTTGCGTGTTGGAATGGCAAGTTTGCAGACTAAAAATAAATTGTACGCATAAGATTGCATTTTGAATTGTAGAACACATGTATTTATTTACTAACAACAGTATTGTTTACTATTATTGTATATTATTATTTATATGTTAAATATATATATATAAAATATATATTGAACTCTTACCATTCGTGTTCGCAGTGAGAACTTTTGAATTTTCCTCTAAATTGTTTTGTCTCACCGGTTTTATTTTGATATAATACTGCAGACCGCTGAAAATTTTAGGAAAACAGTAAAATATATCGCATTTGAACTGCATAAGTAACACGAATAATCTGGGTTAGGTTGAATAGGTATTTTGGCCATCGTGAAATAGAGTAACACCGATCACCAACACGAACACCGAGCGAACAAGTTACTATTACGTTTGTGTGGTGTGACATAAGTTCATCTACCTTTTTTTGAACAAGTGCGGTCTTTTCTCCCTTATATATTATTGTTCTTTCGAACCTTGATTGGCACTGATATCCCGTCTTATTCGTGTTACTTACGCAGTTCAAATGCGATACATTTTACTGTTTTTCTAAAATTTTCAGCGGACTGCAGTATTATATCAAAATAAAACCGGTGAGACAAAACTATTTAGAGGAAAATTCAAAAGTTCTCACTGCGAACATGAATGGTAAGACTTCAATGTATACATTTTATATACAGGGTGGGCATTGAAATGGGAACACCTAAATATCTCGGTTATTAATTATTAGTCGTACAAAAAATCTCCACAGAATAAAGTTGTACTGTTTCGAGGGACGAATTTGACGATGGTAAAAATTTTTTCTCAAGGTCATTTTTTTACAAGATTTCAAGATCATCAATATTTTTTTTAATGGAATCATATATTTTTTTGTTCTGTCACGTCTCCCGACGTGTTGCCGTAAGATATAACCATAGCCGATAAGAATAATCTCTAGTATTATATTACATGTAACCATACCCTCAATCACATCCGTTCCCACCAGATAGAGTAATCATTGTTACCATTCAGTATCTTAATGTATTCCACGTAGCTACTAAGATCAACTAACCGATATCTAAATGGATACCGCGAAATCACGCCATAACGCGTCCCCACCACATAGTATCACCATGGATCACCATGTCAACGAGGTTCGAGAGAAATCAAGTTTTTGGTAGTTCTAGTTCCGACTTCGAAGCGAACAGTCCTATGATTTCTTGCGTCCATCCGCCCTCGTGCGGTCTCATCGTTCTCGCGCGATTCTAACTCCAGCCTCATTGTAACCTTAGTTTTAGTTCGTGAGAATTGTACTTTTATTTCGCACGTCGCGTCGATACAAATATATATTCCCAGTTATTAAAGCAATAAGTGAGTCTCGCTTAATTCCTGCCCCTACACCTCGCACTTGTGATACTCTCTTTTTCAATTCAGATTTTACCTGCTTCTGCATTTCCACCTCGCACGTCTGAGCCTAGCCAGTCGCTCGGTGCGTACCTCTGGTTCCAACGGGAAATGCAGAAGCCTCTTTGATTTATTCTACACGAATATCACATGCCGCGTCGCGCTGGTCGTCGGTACCAACTACGTAAACTCGCGCGTATCTACGCGAGCGAAAACGGTGGACAACAGCTGCTGGGTATCACACGAGAACCCAGGATCATCAGTGATGTGGTCTTCCAAGGTCGAGTGAGGATCGTCGCCCCTGAGACGACCCAACCAAATCCTGCAGCAGCCGTTGACGACCAGCGAGAGCAGACCGCCTGAAGGAGGCCTGTCGTACACAGTGACAGCTCATTTTACTGTCCGAGAATACTACCGGCGCGGCGTTCCAATAGAGAATCTCGCCGTTCAGACTGGCCGCACAATCTCCTTCATCGCCCTATCGTGTTCGCCGTATCTGTAAGTGCTAGATAGTAGATTCGCGTACGCAAAGGTCGCGGTTCCCCGTCAGACGTCGGACGTACGTGCCGCGTGGACCAAAAGGTTGTATCGTTTTGAGCGTCTATCGAAAGTAACGTGTCGCGAGCCAATAAATTCACGCGACTCGACTTCCGGGACGTAACAGTTCATATTCTTATAGAGAATAAAATGATATTGATATGCTTTTCATTTATGGTGAAAGCCAGCAATACCTTAGACAAGCAGTTCGTTTATACAGTGAAAGATTTCCAGCCGGTATTTGTCCCTCATTTTCTGTTATTATAAGACAGTTTAAGCAAACCAGTAACTCCGTAACCAATAACATTGTTTACCAGGAAAAACCTACGATGCTACAAGATATGAGGCAAAGAATTACTAGGGAATGTGTTTTACTTACGCCGCAGGAAATAGAAAAAGTTGCATTTTTTAACTTTTTTATGTGGGTCTATATTGAAAATTAAAAAAATATGTTTTGTAGGTCTGTGTCAATTATATGCATTGTAAAAGTTTCATCGAAATCGGTTGATGTGGGAAAAAACGACAGGCATTGAAAGATGTAAGAATCCTTAGATTTATTGCAGTTCGAGGCCAAAAATCGTGGAAAATGGCAATTTTTATCATCTCTAAATGGTTGTAGCTCATTGCAACGTTGACCGATTTTAATGAAATTTTCAGAACATGTTTAATTGATACAGATCTACAAAACAAATTTTTTAAATTTTCAATATAGACCCACATAAAAAAGTTAAAAAATGCAACTTTTAGTATTTTCTCTGCAATTCCGACCAATTGCAAGTGTTTTGTACCGGTCTTGATCGACCAGAGAATGAGGAAAATGCTGTTGGAATGACTGTGTGAGAAAATGGGAAAACTGGATATTTGCATGTAACGGTTGGATTTGAATGTGAGACGAATGGACTGTATAAATGGAGAAAAGCGGATAAATGGATATATAATAAATTAGCTGTATTTAACACTAAAGTTCACACTATTTTCTGAATTCTGTATAAAATGAAATAAACGAAAGTTGAAAAGCACGTGTAACATGTGGCGTTGACAGACGACTTGATTGCGTAACGAGCAGCTGACTGGTTTAGCGTAAAGAGAGCAAGAAGACCGCTGTCTCTCATTTTTGTTGTCTCGATCCTCCTGGAAGTCCGTCACGCACCGGTGGTTCCGGTTAATCGTTCGGGATCATTCCAGAAGGATCGAGACGGATTTTAGCCAATCACGCGCTTGATCGATGGCCCGCGCGAGTCTCGTTGACATACGCCGCTGGCTTGCGTTCAGGCGGGAACGCGCGAATCAAGTCGTGATTGGTTGGGCGAACTGAGATCGCGTCATACTCGCGGCAACATGGCGCTCGCACGCGCCAGTCTCAAACAGCAAGTTTTCCAAAAATTCTTTTCACGTTACGCAACCAAACCGATTGTTCTAACTTCTCAAAAAAATCCAAGTTGTATGGTCGAATATTGAAAAAGTTATCGTCTTTTTAAGAGTGAGCGAATAATTTTGTGACTCACTGTATTTAGGTGTTCCCATTTAAATGCCCCACCCTGTATATATTTAACATATAAATAATAATATACAATAATAGTAAACAATCCTGTTGTTAGTAAATAAATACATGTTATTTACAATTCAAAATGCAATCTTATGGGTGACATTGAATCGCTTGAAATGAATAATATAAACAAACAATGACAAAGCATAATAATGCCCCTTGGGAGATATTCGTGAACGGGAGAACGAGATCTGTGGGAGGTTTCAACCCGAAGGTCGCGGTCTTTTCTTGCTAGTGCAAGCTCTAAAATAGGTGGAATACATCCTAATACGCGCGCAATCCGGCAAAAAACTAAGCGCTATCATGAGAGCAATAGAGCGCGGTTCTAATTTACAGCGATTCTGTGGCGGCAGCCCACGATCGTTGGACCGCGCGAGCAGTTATGAACGAATTTGTAGACACTAATGTAAATAAGAACCGCGCGGTTTCCGCCACATCTGAACTAGGCCTGACTGCGATGAATCTTTTCGCAAGTACTCGTAGTCCACTACAAATGAAATAGTAATACAAATGTACACTTACCTGTGCATCATCATTTTTCTTGTACTTTTTCTATTTTTGGTAAGGCGAAGTTTGTGCGATGGAACCCGCCCCTTCAATTTTCGTAGCGACAACGATGAAACTTTTTCTTCTTCATTTTTTTAACAGCTTTCATAATTTAAAAAATTTAATATTATATAATAAAATAGAAAAAAAAATAAAAGACTAAAAACCACTAAAATAACACTACATTACACAAATACACTAAAATAACACTACACTAAACAAATACACTAAAATGAACTAAAATAAACTAAAATAACACTACACTACACAAATACACTAAAATAAACTAAAGTAAACTAAAATACACTATATTACTGCAGTATATAATTACTGTGAAAATAGATAATTACAGTGAAAAAACTGACTGTCATCACTAAACGCATCTCTGTTCGTAAGTAAAAAGCATATTACACGCCTGAGATGCTGCATCCCCTCGAGGGCAGACTTTCAAACATACCGCGATAGCTTTTCTTCTGATTTGCGCGTCTCGAACAACGGTCGCGGGAAATTCGAAAGACGAACGAAATGTTCGAGCTTCCGTTAGCAACCGCTGCGTTTTCATGAAAATCGGTGGAGCCACGGTGGTTGTCCGATCAACGTCGTACCCGACCGGCCCGCCCGGGCCCAACAGGTCATTCGAAATTTTCATTTGAACGAGGACACACCGTAAGTACATATCGCGAGTATTACAACGGGATGATTCAAGTGAATAGATGTAACGTTTGTGGGGCAATTCTTACAAAGTTTTGAAATAAAATCCTTATAAAAAGTGGAAAGTGTTGCAGTGATGTGTACAATTTACAAGTGCGCGAGAACGTATTTTTCGGGACCGCATCGAATTCCTCATTGGTCAATAATGAGCCAGCGATGTGCAGTCTTCCAGGGCTGCACGTAACACCTCCTTCCTTGGAAAAGATTTTTCTTCACATGAAAAATCTTAAGGTATTGGCAGCCTTGGTGGACACTGAAGCAGCAATATGTTTTTGCTCAGGGCGACCTTGACTGTCTCGGGTGTTGGGGTGGTCAGCATTTCTCTGACGGCTGTCTGGCAGAAGCTGGATTCAGCGAATGATGGCGAGGTGATCGGTATTCTTGGTGGAGTTATTGAGATGCGCTTTCGTCGGATTACGTTCTTGATAAGGCCGAAAAGGCCTACCTTGTTACAAATGTACATTATAGCAAAAATAACCAATAGGGTTGTTATTGATCCAATAGTTGTCCAAAGACTTTGATCGCGTGCGATTGCTCGTGTATGAGTTTCAATTTCTTGTGACTCTCGTTTTATGTCGGCTAACTCTCGTGAATATTGATGAAGTTCATCTACATTAATTAATGAATGCGGTATGGTTGGTAGGTGTGCATGTAGTGTTTTCGTTTCGTTTGCAATTGGTAGAATTTTTAGACCTAACGTGATCTGTATTTCATGTTTCGTTTTGTCCTGGTTGCTAGATCTCAGTGTGGTTGTGATTGTCTGTCCTACGCATCCTGGTTCTAATGTAATTTTATTGACTCCGATGAAAGTGCGGGTGTACGTAATGTGATTGTTCGGACATGTCACATGTATACTTTTTATGTCGCTAGTGATCGAGATCCATGCTTGATTCGAGTGTAATTGAATGAATATTGGATTTTTGAATTTTGCAATTTTGAGTGGGCACTCCTTTATCGTTGCAGGTAATACATGTAGTGCTTTAGTCAGGCATGGGTCTTGAACGGCTGAATTTTGTTGTGGTGTGTTCCTTTCGCAAATATTAATATTGTAATGGTCTTTGCAGCGTCTTTTTTCGTAAACAGCCGGATAAGTGTAACTTCTGGTTTGTGCGTCTAGGTAAATAAACTGTTCTGGGACCGGTATAAAAATTAAATTATCTTTTTCAATCTTCGGTATGGGTATGATTTGGAGGAAACTATATATACTGTCTTCTAGAATGGGGATTTTAATTTCGAAGCAAAGTTTGTTAGTTTGTAACGTAAATATGTTGACGTCTGCAAATTGCATTATTTTATACGCATTTGCCGCATTCACAGGATATAAAAGTCGGTTAGATCCATATTTTGATTCGATGTCCCTCAGGTATTGTAACAAAGTTTGTAATGGTAGTATCCACGGGTCTATTAATCCTAGTTTTGCGCTGTTTAATGCTATGTGTATTGTTTCTAAAGCTTCGTCATAATCTGACAGATAGTTTGAGATAGAAATTTCGGATTCCAATTGGGTTTCAAGATTGATTAACATTTTTAGTAAGTCCTGTTGTTGTTCCATCGTTGCTTTTATGTTTGATGACAATTTGTCCAAGTTAACAATTAGTCCCTGGGCAATTGTCGTTTCGTTATTAACGAGGTTGGTCAACCTTTTGTTATCTGCGTAAAGTTTATCAATCTCCTGGTTATAGTATTCTGCGTCATTTTGACTGAGTGTACCGAAAAGTAAATTTGCCAAATCGCCAATTGGGTTTAACCATCCTCGTTCAAAACGGCTATTAGCGTGATTCGTTAATCCTACACTATTGAGGATAGTTTTACGCTTGGTCCCAAGTCTAAGGAGACGATTAGTAATTGTTTCGCTGCGATTGGAACTCTTAATTAACTTACCGAGTAGTATTTCGGTATTGTAAAGGGAATTCAAATCGTACCAGACCAATGTTGTCCAGGATTGGTGATATAAGCGCGTCGTTCCAAGCGCATCGAAAAAGAGGTTGGGTTGTGTCGGTAGTGGGGTTATTGTTATTGGTTCCCCTCCTGCGAATCCGAGGGTGGTGTACCTAAAACGGATGACATGTTAGCGTATTTCAGGCGATTCAGGTGGGCTAGCTGTTCTTTCTTGTTCATTGATATTAGTGCGTTTACTTCTCCAAGAAGTTGTATAACCTGAAAAGGACCCACAAATGGTTTCGTCAACCCTTGGAGTCTGTCTACTCCTTGATTCTTTACCCAAACCCAATCACCTGGTTCGAGTGTTAGTGGTCTGCTTAGCTTGTCTGTCTTGCTCTTAACTCTAAACTTACTATTAACGAGGTTATTATATGCTCTCTTACTGGTTCTGTTAACTAACGATTTGATTGATTCTACCAGGTCGGAGTATGTAACATTTTCGTCTCCGTCCGTAATCTTGCACACGTCCGGGGGGTCTCGTCCGAAAGCTAGAGCATATGGTTTTTCCCCTATTGATGAATGAACGGCGGTGTTGTACGAGACTGCTGCTTGAAGCGTGAAGCTCCATGGTGTCGGTTCTTCCGTAATTTCTAACTGAAATCTAAGGAAATCCTTCAAAACTGCGTGTGCTCTTTCTAAACTACCGTTTGATTCTGGATAGAAGGCAGTTGTGTGCTTTAAATCAAATCGTAAAGATTACTGAGTTCTCTAAAGATGTTACTCGTGAAATTTGTTCCCCGATCTGTCAAGATTGTTGCAGGTGTTCCGTATCGTAGAATCCAGGTATTTAGAAACGTTGTTGCTATAGTTTTCGCGGATTGGTCTTTAATTGGAATTGCTTCTAAGTATTTTGACAATTGGTCTTGCATGGTCAAGACATATTTATAGCCGTTAACATCTTCTGTCAGAGGTCCGACTATATCCATCGCCACTTTGTCGTTAAAAGACATTGGTGTGTCTGTGATTTGTATGGGCATCCTAGTCGGTCTTCTATTGATTTTGACTTCCTGGCACACTAGGCAGCCGTTAATATACTCGCTAACATCTTTATGTAAACCTGCCCACGTATAATGTTCTCTGATTCGGGAAATCGTTTTTCTAATGCCTGTATGCCCTCCAATGAGCGTATCGTAGGAACGTCCGATTATCTCCCTTTTCTCGGCTTCTGTTTCGGGTTTTCTAAGGTCTTTTGTGAATAAGGTAATGTGAAGATTTGGGTCAGTTAGTATTCCTAATATCAGTTTCTGCAGCCTGGTTTCCGGTATACAAGCTAACGAGGTCAAATACGCGTAATTAATAGTGAACCTTTCTACTTCGTTTCCTATTACCAAATTTCTAATGGTCTCAAATATTTCCTGTAAAACTTCCTGGTTATATTCAGGGTACTCGAAGGTCAGGTGTTTGTCTTCTATTTCGAACCCCTATCTTTCGCCGCATGTAAAATCTATAAACCATTCGTCGCTGTTTAACGTTTCACTAAAGATCACATTCTTTCGTAGCCTTGGTCTTTCCTTTCGCAGTACTCGTACTGGGTTTCGACTTTTGGGTAGGATTTCTGCTTTTGTCGATGTATGGTATGGGTTGGTGGTCGGTGAAAATTTTGAAGTGCCGTCCGTATAAGTATGGTCTGAAATGATTTACACTCCATACTATCGCTAGTGTTTCCTTATCTTTCGTAGAATATTTCTTTTCGGCGTCGTTGAAATTTCTGCTTGCGTAACCTGTTGGCCGTTCGCTGCCATCGTCATTCTTTTGAGCGAGCACTGACCCTATACCGGTACCGCTTGCGTCAACCATCAGAATGAATTCTTTGCTGAAGTCAGGACATACCAAAACGTTGTCACTTGTCAGTTCTCGTTTCAAGATGTCAAATGACTTCTGTTGGTCTTCCGTCCACACAAACGCAGCGTTTTTTCGTAACAGTTAATTCAGCGGTTTCGCTTTCTGTGCGAAGTCCTTTATGAAGCGTTTGTAATAGTTTGCTAACCCTAAAAACTCTCTTATGTTCCTTGCGTTCCGTGGTCTCGGAAATTCTGCTACGTCATTAATCTTATCTGGGTTTGGCTTCACTCCCTCAGGCGTGACCACATGTCCTAGATACTTCAATTCCGAACTCAAATATTCGCATTTATCTGGTTGTAAGCGGAGGCCGACTTCCCGCAGGCGTTGGAATAATATCCGTAATCGGTCTCGATGCTCTTCTTTCGTCTTTCCCCAGACGATGATGTCATCCAGATAAAGCAGGCAAATCTTTCCTCTCAGTCCTTTTAGCGCGTTATTCATCATTCTCTGGAAGGTGGCGGGTGCATTCTTTAAACCGAACAGCATGCGGTTGTACTCGTAGTGGCCGTCTTCCGTGGAGAACGCGGTTTTTTCCTTACTCTTTTCGCTCATGGACATCTGGTGGAAACCGCTTGCCAAGTCGAAGGCTCTAAAGAATCGAGCTTCTCCGAGTTGATCGAAAATGTCAGACGGGTTCGGCAGAGGATATGCATCGTGTATAGTTTTACAGTTTAATTTCCTAAAGTCTATTACGATGCGCCATTTCTTTTTGCCGCTCGCATCGGATTTCCGCGGAACTATCCAAAGCGGGCTGTTGTAGGGAGAATCAGAGTCCCTGATGATCCCTTTCTTCAACATGTCGTTAACTTGATTCGCGATCTCTCCTTTATGTATGTGCGGGTACCTATACTGTTTTACATTCACAGGCATTTCGTCTGTCGTGAAAATATTGTGGCTAGCGAGTTGCATCGCGGGCAACTCGTTTCCCGGTAGGGCGAATATATCGTGATATTCTTCTATCAGCGACTGTAGCTTTTCTTGCTCTAAACTATCAGTAATGTGGCTCAAGCACGTGTTTTCTCGGAGTAATTGAACCCTGTCCCGCGGGATGTCGAGTCTCAATAGGCGATGCACCGTATCTGTAACGCGTAGCGTTTTCTTCCTGAAGTTTATTGACGCTCCTTCGCGTTCGAGGAAAGGTATTCCCAGAATACCGTCTTCCGCGATTGGAAACGTATCAGGCACCATTATTAGAATGTGCTGTCTGTTTCCTACTTCGATCATAGCTTCTCGTTCTGAAATAATGCTACCGTTGGTGATTACCGTTGGTAAATTGTCGTTTGGCATTTTAGAAGGTGTCCTAGACTGTTCTACGTATACGTCCGTTATTTTTGTTTCCGTATTGCTCGTTGTAGTCGTGCTGGGTTAGCTTATATTCCCTCACTATTCTTTTGATTATAATGCGGCTTCTACTCACAGTAGAACGGTGATGGTAAGCATGGTCTCTCGTCGGTGGTCGAAGTTTCTTCACAACGTCGCAGTCCTCGAAATTCTACGTTGTTGTCTCGTGGTTGTATAGTTGAGCTTGTCACGGATCCTGGCAGGATCGAAAATAAAACTCTGCCTGTTATGCCGCGGTCTTGCAGGTGAGAGGATGGTCCGGGATCCGGAACAGAAGCTCGGAAGGTTATGGACAAAGATCGAGACTTTCGGGCGGATGCGTGTATTTGTTCTCTTACAATTCATGTATAAGACGACTTGACTCGACAGAGAAGACACTCAGTCGTGGTCATGTGGTGTTTATATATCGTGATTTTGACAATGCGTGGGGTACTGAATTCCATTAGTCATGGAATTCCTCATTGGTCAATAATGGGTTACTGGGACATTGCGCCACCGATGACTGACCCAGCAGTTGTAGTACTGATGAGCCAGCGATGTGCAGTCTTCCAGGGCTGCACGTAACAGTATCATTATTATTAAAAAAATTAATATTGGTACCCTTGTATTATCCGTGTAGCTTGATACGCGTGTACCCGTGTATTATCTGCATGTTTCGATATGCGTGTACACGTTTACTTCAGTACCCGTGTATCCGTGTACAAAGATGTACACGGATTAAAATACGGATATATATTAGTACACGTGAACACGTGAATACGTGTATCCTCAATACACGTCCAAAACCGTGATCTCTAGTTCAAACCCGACGTACTTCTTCCCACGAGGCGTCCGTATCAAACGCGGTGTCGCGAGTCGCGTATACACAAATGCAAGGGTTTACGAGGGCCCAAACTGACGCCTCAATATTACAATAAGAAGTTCCGAACTTGTCGATTATGTTTCTTGAATGTCCGATCTAGGGGGGAGCAGAGCCCAAAATTCATATTTTTACGTTGTCGAGGAGTTATTTGTAATAATCGACAGCGTACTGCTTGTCACGAGGTATAAAACTGTTTTATCGTCCTACATTATCGACCTTAGTTTATCCTCTCGTCTCTGGTCACGTTCAGTTTTGCTGGGAAAGTGACTGTGGCGCTCGTAGTGATAAATGTCGTAAGGTCGAGATGCTGTCTCAGGAGGTTGAAATCCCGTTTTAGAAGGGCTCGTTTTTCGTGTTTAAGGGTGCGTGGTAGCCAGTCTGGTGACTCTATCGGCGTAGAGGTTGTCATTCTATGTACTTCATAACTTTGTGCGACATCCTTGTCTCTCCTACAAAGCTGAGACAGAGAGGGAGATATGTCACTCACAGGAGAGACAAAGACAGAGTAACCGCGAGGCTTGATTTTTCGATGAAACCCAACCAATTTTTTGAAGCGAAGAAGCAATATTTTCTCACGTTTCTTTTTTTAAAATATTCTTTGTTCTATTTCGGGTAACCGTACAGAGCCCTTTTTTGCAATTTGGCTCTTGAAACTTTATAAATAATAAAAGTGTACGTTTTTATAGAAGATTTTAAAAATTATTAAGAAATATTGCTTCTTCGCTTCAGGAAATTGGATGGGCTTCATCGAAAAATCAAGCCGTGCGGTTACTCCAGGTTACTCTGTCTTTGTCTCTCCTGCGAGTGACAGACTCCCTCTCTGTCACAGCTCTGTAGGAGAGACAAAGATATCTCTATCCTTGTCCTAGTTTATTTTTAGTTCACCTCTACGCCGATAGAGGCACCAAATGCCCCCACAAGAATTTCCCTAGAATACCCTAGAAATCTGGCCGAAACTTGGGTTTGCGGGAATACATTTGACGTCCTTATACGAGCAAATTTTGAACTGTATAAAGGCTCATTTGATAGAGGAAGGTTCAGCGCATAGTGCCCTGCTTATGATGTAACGAGATTATGTTGACATCTAATAATATGAGTCTGCAAAGTAGGGGAAAAAGTCGAGAAAACAACCGCAGAATCCAATGTATTTTTCTGTCACAAAAAGAGTTTTTTGACTGCTATCATAAGCAGGACACTATGCGCTGAACTTTCCTCTATCACACGAGCCTTTATGCAGCTCAAAATTTGCTCGTATAAGGACGTCAAATGTATTCCCGCAAACCCAAGTTTCGGCCAAATTTCTAGGGTATTCTAGGGAAATTCTAGGGAAAGTCACGTGACTACCGTTCCCTCTTAAGGGGGAAGTATACCCATCAGAAGTAACCAGAAAGGAAGTGTTACCAACCTCTGTGCAGAAAAGAAGTTTGGTAACATTGATAAACACGCTATTAGGCAGTTGCGCGAGATGGAGTTGTTTGCTATTTCCATATTCTATTGAGCTCGGTACTGAATTCTTGTAATATAACGTAATTTGTAGTGTATTATTGAAAATACCTTACAATATAACGTAATATGCAGTGTATCATTGAAAATAAACACCATCTCTATTTACTTGTAGAATAAAGAAACAGTCTGTAGGGAATATGGCGCCAGTGTCGCCATTTCCCTAGGCCGCGCCTAGGGAGAACAATGAGAAGGAGTTGGTACTCCTACTCTCAACGGTCTCTCGTATCGACCATGACGCGAGGCGTCCCTGGCGAGTTCGAAATAGTCTGTCCTGTTGAAAAGACGTCTCGAACAACGTTCTTCGTCGTACCGTTACGACGAACGTAGTTATCGCATAAAGAAAATAAACTCAGTAAATGGTTCTCGTTGAACCGCAAGTGATATAGTGCGTTTATTCCCAAGTCCTAACCACGAGTTCCCATAATACGTAGAGTAGGCTACGTACTTCGGTATCTTCCCCGAAGTTCAGGAATAGTTTCAAGTGTATCCACTATCCCAATACACAACCTACATTGGTGACCCCGACGTGATCGAATCCGTCGCGAGAAGGAAGGGAGTCGACACATGGTCTTGGGTCATCACGTGCCTGCAGCCCATCTGGCTGGCACGCAGCCTCACCAGGGTGCATCGAGGATCCAGCCAAGCAGGGTGCAGCGTCACACCGACGCCACATCTCCCGAGGAAGACGCACGTGAACGCCGTTTGGCTGTTTCGCCGAACCACGCGGTCTGAAGGACGTTTCCTGTTTGCCGTTTTTGCTGCTGCACGAGGCACGCTGCCGTGAAGCCGCCATCTTGTTTCCCGAAGGAGCCGTTCCACAGGTGGATTCCGACGCGCTTATAGGATTGCGAGCGATTTAAGTAAGTGCGAGCGTCAAGGTAGTCGTCATTGTGATATTGGTTATCGTGATTTCCGTAGAATCCGTTGCGCATTGCATTTTCAACGCGCGTACATCTCGGTCGCTGTAATTTAAGACCCGCTATCGTTCGAAGAAGTAGCCGCGATCAAGGACATTCTCGCCGCGATACCGCAGCCGCAGGATCTTTTCGACCAAATTAAAGCGCGCATTATTTCCAATTTTTCTACGTCGGCGGAAGCGCGTTTACGCCGACTTCTTAAGGGTGAGGTTTTAACGGAAGGGAAACCTTCCCAAATTTTGATGCGCCTGCGCAACCTTAACGACGGGTCATGTAGCGATGATATAATTCGCGCGATATTCATGGAGCAGCTTCCTGCTCAGATTAGGGCGGTCCTAGCCTTGTCAAAAATAACCGATCCGCAGGAATTCGCCGAATTGGCCGACAAGGTTGTCGAGGCATCGGGTTCCGTCGCGCCCGCGATCTCATACGTCTCATCGCGAGACTCTTCCAAACGCGACGTCGAGACAACGGATGCCGTCGCGTCAGTAGTTTCTTCTCGTGGTTCTTCAAACCGCGAGCTTGAGGCAAAAGTCGATCGTCTCGCGAAACAGGTAGCCGAGCTGGCGAATATCGTGAGACGGGGTACCCGCGACGGATACCGTAGAACTCCTTCCCGTGGGAGATCAGGTTCGCGTTCCAAGTCGCGAGATTCCGCAGTGTGCCGTCTGCACCGGAAATTTGGAAAAGATGCACGTCACTGCATAAAACCCTGCGCGTGGCAGACGGAAAACTAATATGCACTAGCCGCGCGGAGGCGAGCGCGCTGAGTGCTGCATCACACCGTCTCCATGTGCGTGACCGCGATCTCGGTCTTACGTTTCTGATCGACACGGGAGCGGATATCTCCCTATTACCGGCTAACGAAGCCGCGAAGAAACGCGCGACCAGCTTAAAATTATACGCGGCAAATGAGACGACGATTAAGACGTACGGGGAGAAGCGACTTACTTTGAATCTAAGCCTTCGCCGTGCTTTCTCGTGGAATTTCTGCGTCGCCGCGGTACCGTACCCGATACTGGGCGCGGACTTTCTTAATCATTATAGTTTGTTGGTCGATCTGCGTCATCGTAGATTGATCGATCCGTTGACGCGAATCTCCACTGTCTGCACAGTCGGAACCTCGCCGGTGTTCAGCGTAAAATCGATCGATCCCGCATCTCCTTTCGCGGGGATTCTCTCAGAGTTTCCGGGCGTCATAGGACCATCGCAATCGAACTGCGATCCGCCGCGCGACGTGTTGCATTACATTGTGACTGAGGGTCCCCCCGTTGCCGAACGTGCGCGACGACTGGCGCACGATAAACTTCAGGTGGCCAAGGCTGAATTCCGACGGCTCGTTGCTGAAGGAACGTGTCGTCCATCTAGCAGCCCATGGGCTAGTCCCATCCATCTTGTTCCTAAGAGGGATGGGAGCTGGAGGGTGTGTGGCGACTATCGTCGCTTGAATTCGGTGACCGTTCCCGACATGTATCCAGTGCCTCATTTGCATGACTATTCGGTCAATTTGCACAATAAAACGATTTTCTCAAAGCTCGATCTTCAGAGAGCATACCAGCAGATTCCGATGGCGCCGTCGCACGTTGCGAAAACTGCTGTGATAACACCTTTCGGGCTCTTCGAATACATTGTGATGCCTTTCGGCCTTCGTAACGCCGGGCAGACATTTCAACGGTACATTCACCGTGCCCTCGGAGACCTTGAATTCGTCTTTGCTTACATCGACGATATCCTTATCGCTTCTTCGAACCATGAAGAGCATGAGCTTCACCTCCGCACTGTTCTGCAACGTTTGCAGGAACACTCGTTGCATTTAAATCTCGCCAAATGCGAATTTGGCAAGTCCCGTCTCGAGTTCTTGGGTCACGTAGTCGATAGGAACGGGTCAGCACCAATTCCCGAGAAAGTCAAGGTCATTCAGGACTTTCCAAAGCCCAAAACCGTTTCTGATCTTCGCAGATTTTTGGGTATGGTCAACTTTTACCGACGCAACCTTCGTCGTGCCGCCGACGTGCAAGCACCCTTGCACGAATATTTGTGCGATTCGAAAAAGAACGACACACGCGAGATAGTCTGGACTTCTAAAGCCGAGGAAGCGTTTGCACGAGTCAAGTCTGACCTCGCCAGCGCGACCTTGCTGAATCACCCCGCGCCTGATGCAGTAACGCGTCTCGTTACCGATGCGTCCGATTTTGGAATGGGGGCGTCGTTAGAACAAGAATTCCAAGACTCATGGAAGCCTTTGGCATTTTTCTCTCGCAAATTTACTCCGTCTCAAAGAAATTACAGCGCGTATGATCGTGAACTGACCGCTGTTCATGAAGCTCTAAAATATTTTAGACATTTTCTAGAGGGGCGAAATTTCGTAATCGTTACTGATCACAAACCTCTTGTGTACGCGTTCCGGCAACGCGCAGATAAAGCATCGCCTCGCCAACTTCGGCAACTATCATTCATTTCTCAGTTCACTACTCGTATCGAGCATCTCCCTGGATCCGAAAACGTCGTCGCCGACTCACTGTCGCGCATAGATGACTTGCATCTCGCCGCGGATGTCTCCTTGGAGGAGCTCGCGAGGTTGCAGGAATCCGACGACGAGCTGAAAAGTTTATTAGCCTCTACCGATCACTCGTTAGCGTTACGACGAATTCGGTGGGGACCCTCTCACATTGCGATTGTATGCGATTTGGAAGGAGAAGTATTGCGTCCATACATTCCGGGCCCTTCACGAAAGGCCATTTTTGTTAAGTTCCACGAACCCGCGCACCCGAGCGCGAAAATTACCGATCGCGTGATTAGAAAGCGGTACGTTTGGCCGCGAATGCATCACGACATCGCGAGATGGTCAAAAGAGTGTTTGGATTGTCAGCAGTCCAAGATAACGCGCCATAACCATGTAAAACCGGCGGAATTCGTTGCTCCCGATGAGCGTTTTAGTCACGTCCACATGGACATCATCGGCCCGTTGCCGCTATCGGAAGGCTATCGTTACTGCCTGACCATGATAGATCGTTTCTCGAGATGGCCAGAGGCGGTTCCGCTCGCGAATATTGAAGCTTCTACCGTCTGTAGGGCATTCGTAGATCACTGGATCTCGCGTTTCGGCGCCCCTGAAACCCTCACGACTGATCAGGGCAGTCAATTTGAATCGAGACTCTTCACCGCGCTGCTGCAATTATCTGGATGCCACCGAATCCGGACGACTGCATTTCATCCAGCAGCAAACGGGATGATCGAGCGATGGCACCGATGCCTCAAGACTGCGATTATGTGTCACGCGAACCCTACGTGGTCACGCGTGTTATCTACCGTAGTGCTAGGTCTTCGAAATAACGTTATGGATTCGGGCTCGTCGCCCGCCGAATATCTATACGGTACCTCGTTGCGAATTCCGGGCGAGTTTGTACTCCCGGATGACGGTCCCGCGGATCCGCAAATGTTTATCGAGGAATTTCGAGACCACATGCGCAGTGTCAAACCTGTTCCCGTAGGACAGCGTCATAAAAAGCGTGTTTTCTTGTTTAAAGATATTGACACCTGTTCACACGTATTTCTGCGCGCCGGTACGAATAAGAAGGCGCTCGAACGGCCATATTCAGGCCCGTACAAAGTAATAAGCCGCCCTACCGACCGCGTTCTAGAGATCGACGTGAACGGAAAACCGCGGTCCGTCTCAATAGAGAATGTTAAGCCGGCGTACCACTTCCGAGAGGAATTAGTGACCTCGGCTAACGAATCGTCCGACACGAACCAAGGGAATGCGCTGCGAACATATTCCCGGGCGAAAACCGTACGAATTGCCCTGCCGATGTAATATCGCCGATTTAGTTATAAGCTTATGATATACCTGTAAATAGTAATCGCGTAGTTTATTAAGAACATTTTGTACAGTAGATTTAGTGCGCACTCATTGTATAAAGTATTTAGATCATTATTGTATCCCCAGCGTTGCGAACTTTTATATCGTTGTGCAGCGTTCATAAGTTTGCACGTACACACTCGGGGGGGAGTGTGTAGGGAATATGGCGCCAGTGTCGCCATTTCCCTAGGCCGCGCCTAGGGAGAACAATGAGAAGGAGTTGGTACTCCTACTCTCAACGGTCTCTCGTATCGACCATGACGCGAGGCGTCCCTGGCGAGTTCGAAATAGTCTGTCCTGTTGAAAAGACGTCTCGAACAACGTTCTTCGTCGTACCGTTACGACGAACGTAGTTATCGCATAAAGAAAATAAACTCAGTAAATGGTTCTCGTTGAACCGCAAGTGATATAGTGCGTTTATTCCCAAGTCCTAACCACGAGTTCCCATAATACGTAGAGTAGGCTACGTACTTCGGTATCTTCCCCGAAGTTCAGGAATAGTTTCAAGTGTATCCACTATCCCAATACACAACCTACAAGTCCTCCTGACTAGACGCCATCTCGTCTAAACTAGCTGAACTAAAATTGGCTCTAGACTGGCTCTGCATCAGAGACCTAACCCAGGACCTCTGTCATCATGGGGAAATTTATGCTAATGTGAATGCAATCACGCCAAAAGATTTTTTGTCCTTATATGGGCATATTTTGAGCTGCACAAAGGTTCATTTGATAGAGGAAAGTCCACCGCAGATCGCTTTACTCCTCAAATCAGTCAAAAAAATCTCTTAGAGACAGAAAAATACATTGGAATGTGCGGTTCTTTTTCTCGATGTTTTCCTCTACTTTGGACACTCATATTATTAGATATAAACATAATCTCGTCAAATAATGAGTAGAGCGATCCGCGTTTAACCTTCCTCTTTAGAATGAGCCCTTACACAGCCCAAAATCTGCCCAAATAAGGACGAAAAATCTTTTTTCGCATACCCATGATTCGACCCAAAATCTAGTGAGATTCTAGTTCCTTTCTAGTTACTTCTGATGGGTATACTTCCCCCTTAAGGCTGCGCAGGAGCCAAAGTGGTGCCTCTATCGGCGTAGAGGTGAAGTAAAAATAAACTAGGAGCTGTGACAGAGAGGGAGATATGTCACTCGCAGGAGAGACAAAGACAGAAAGATAACCAAGCGGCTCATTTCCTGAACTTTACAACAATTTTCTGAAGCGAAGAAGCAATATTTTCTCACGATTTTTATGTAGAAATATTCGTTGTTATATTCTAAATCTCAACACAGAGCCCTTTTTTGGAAAAAGTGTACAAAAAAAAATTTCTTCTATAAAAACGTACATTTTTTTTTTTTATAAAATTTCAAGAGCCCAATTGCAAAAAAGGGCTCTGTGTTGAGATTTAGAATAGAACAAAGAATATTTCTACACAAAAATCGTGAGAAAATATTGCTTCTTCGCTTCAGAAAATTGTTGAAAAGTTCAGGAAGTTCATCGAAAAATCAAGCCTCGCGGTTACTCTGTCTTTGTCTCTCCTGTGAGTGACATATCTCCCTCTCTGTCTCAGCTCTGTTGGAGAGACAAGGATGTGGCACAAAGTTATGAAATACATAGAATGACAACCTCTACGCCGATAGAGTCACCAGATTGGCTCCTGCGCACCCTTAAGGGGCTAGATCCCGCACTAGAATTCCCCTAGAATACCCTAGAAATCTGGCCGAAACATGGGTTACGCGGTACCACTTTTCGCCCTTATACGAGCATATTTCTTGCTGAACAAGGGCTCATTCGATAGAGGAAGGTTAAATGAACGGGGCTCAGCCCACGATAGCATTCAGAAAATTCATCCAATGGCATAAAAATGGCTTGGATTACATGGCTGAACATCATCAATTTTGGCTTACTTCTAACACTTATATTACAAAATATATGCATAATTTCATATAACAGAGGGGCAGAGACCCGTTCATTTAACTTTCCTCTATCGAATGAGCCCTTGTCCAGCTAGAAATATGCTCGTATAAGGGCGAGAAGTGGTACCGCGTAACCCATGTTTCGGCCAGATTTCTAGGGTATTCTAGGGGAATTCTAGTGCGGGATCTAGCCTCGTAAGGGTGCGCTGGAGTCAATCTGGTGACTCTATCGGCGTAGAGGTTGTCATTCTATGTATTTCATAACTTTGTGCGACATCCTTGTCTCTCCAACAGAGCTGAGACAGAGAGGGAGATATGTCACTCACAGGAGAGACAAAGACAGAGTAACCGCGAGGCGAGGTACACAGCGTCCTTTACCAGCTCATTGTGACGCCAATTTTAAAGATACCATCTTTTTCAAGGGCTCATTTTAAAGGGGAAACTTCAAGGAATATAACCATATTTTTTGAAAATTTAAATCACTGAGCCCCATCATCGAAAAAAACGCAAAAGAAGAATTTGTTTAAATTTTTCGACATTATAAAGTTGATTGTCGATGTTGAAAAAATTATTTTGTAGTAGCCCAATCCTTTCCGAATAAAACAAAAAAAAATTTAGCTCAATCGGACAAATAGTTCTTGAGATAAAAATTCGTAAGTGAGGCCTGTTTTCGCCGAAATAGGCAAAAATTGAAAACTTTGAAGTCCTGCCATTTCTAAAAAATTTCGAACCCGGCAAAATGATGACTTAAACCCCCCCTAATTTCACATGGACTACAACATATTTCAATTAGAACAAAATCGGCGATGGTGCCTGCAAAAAGTGATCGATTCGGCATGGAATGACCCCAGAATTTTTTGCCTTTTTCTTATGTAATCCTGTAGATTTTAGCGAGAAAATGCCAAAAATCCAAGTTTTAATCCGCTGAGATAAGTGGTTCAATAGTGTTTAAAGTTGATCGATTTTCTGTGTTTTTGACAGGTAAAGGTGCCGTCATGTTGGTATATAGTGACTGGTCGTAACCGTAGCGTACCGTCTAACGGGTGGAGCCGCTATTCACATAAATTTCTGTATGTATTTTCGGGTTGGCCCTTGCCGCCCCGCACGTACCTAATCGCAACAACCTCGAATTAGTAAAATCCCCCAAATTGTATTTTTTTAAATAATTTTTTTTTTCTTTTTAGTATTTAAAGTGCAGGGAGATTTAATTCTCTATGCACTAATTTCAGGAGCCATTCCAACAACCCCTAAAAAGTGTGAGACTCCCCAGCGGTGTAAACACACCCGGTTTACCCACTAAACACGACTTTACATTGGTTGGTCCCTTTATGAGCTACGCTCCATCAGCTTCTTATGCAGCATAAGCTTCATGCACTACACATAAAAATAAAAATCTAATAAACCTTTCCAACATGTAACACAGTCAGATATTCTCATATTTTCACTTACCTTGCTGACAAAAGGAAGGTTTCATTGTGGGGGAAACGTATTGCTTCGCTGATTGGATGCCTGTAAAAGTTGAACAAACATGTTTAATATCCCTATAATTTTATTTAAAAGATTGCTCCGCATAAGTTCGCAGTCTACTATTGTCAAATTTTAACTTACTTCAGTTAAAAACGTATTGCATTGGAAACGCTTCCATGAGAGATGTCATTAAATTGATTGTGTTGTGGCAAGAAAATCGCCTCCACAAATATTCACACATCCGATGGGCAAAATCTTCATCATGGAAGCGACTTCTTCCCTGTATCCAATCTTTTGCAGGATGCCAATTCGATTCGATGTTCAGCATGTGGGTGCCATCACATGCTGTAATTAAATTTCAATTTAATTCATTTTTACATGAAAGTAGGTATTATCAAGTATAATAACTTGGTAATTAGTTATTTACTTCAGCGATCCTCCACTAATTTCAAATCAACTTGTTAGATTTAAAATCAAATCTAACTCGAATCAATGCAAACATATTCCAAGCATAAAAGTGAACAGTCGCTATAATAAATAACAGTAATTTAAATTTAGCAGTATTATTACTTACCAACAAACTACATACTGTGGTTCACTGTTTTGTGAATGTAGCCTTCGGCAATGAGACCTGCGTAACTGCGAAAGCAATCTGAATGGATCTCACTGCCTACAACTACATTCTCCTTAATTAAACTAATTAAGGTTTCGGCTGTGTTCACTACTGCCATCCGACAGTCCCCTGTCTCTACGTCAACCATTCCCAAGACCCAATGGCCCTCGTCTCTGCGGCCACAATTATATTTTCTTTTTGCCAAAGGCTTCAGCAATCTGTAAATTAATATAAAGAAATATTTGTAAATATGTCTTGCAGTTCTTAATTGCTTAATCGCTTGCGTGACCTAAATAATGTAATACGAACTAATACAATATTCTGTACCTGAATTACATATAATCGGATTTCCAGATGCCGAAATCCCCCCTAATTTCGGTTTCTCCTTGCATTGGAAATTGGAATTGAATCTTGATAAAATGGTCGACAATCATTTCACGGCAGTAAAGCAGAACCACGCTGCAATAGTAGTGGACGAAAGAGGTGAATCTTCCACTACTGTAAAGTCCCGTAACTCGTGCACAGTATCAGCGTACGATAGATCCAGCGTGAAGCAATAGATGAGTCTTAAAAAACAATTTATTAAATTAACAACAATAACAATTTATTAAATCGTATAAATGCGCCAATGACTATAAAACTTACCGAATGGCCTTGTATAAGGGAAAACGAATTTCCTCAAAAAACGAATCTATTTTTTCCGAGAAATGTTGGCACCTTTCGCGACTAACAGCGCAACGAAATCGGCCGATCCCGTGTATGGACACAGTTGTGTGTTTCATTTCTCTACACCTTTTCGAAACCCGCAATAACCCGTGTTCACGTGCAAACACATCTGCGACTTCATTTGTATTTGGCAAATTCGAAAAATTAAATCGCAATTCCCTCATTTTTGTAACCATTTCAATTTGAATATCTATCGGCATTTCCGGACTCTGCCAGACTTTGATGGTAAGCAATCGTAAGGATCGTAAGTCTGTGTTACCGACCAGTGTCGCCAGAAAGTGCCGAAACCGGCACTCGAGGAGAATACAAGCACCGACTAGGTCACAGCCTACTCTACTACTAGCCGTGCTGAAGGTAAAAATTGCAACACGGCGAGAGTCCGATTGATATATATATGTCAATATACCTAACCCAACCTACTCAATCGGACTCTCGGTCTCCCCTACCGGCCTCTCTCAGTTTCCCGCGTAGTTTTCAAATGTTCTCATCAATGTGTAGTACACATTATTATAATATTGTTATGTAGTGTAGCTAATTTGCGAAAATAAAGAAGTGCAATAATGGAGGTAAGTATTATTTATTAACTTTTTAGGTCTTTATCTTTGTGTGTAGCACATTTACTTAATAGACTCTATTGTTCTTTCAATACATTTCAATATAGTATCAACAACATTTTAATAGTATCACATCTAAATTTTTACAAAATCATATGTATTATATACATACAGAGTTTTTAGAAAATTTGTTTTACATAGTTCTTTTCACAATAATTTAATTTGTTAATAATGCCACGACGTTGTTGTGTCCCCAATTGTAAGGGAAATTATGATACTACTCTGAACGAAAATAATTATATTTCTATATTTTTATTCCCCAAAGATGAGGAATTGCGGAAAAAATGGATGGCTGCTATTCCCCGTAGAAATTGGACACCAACAAAATATTCTGCAGTTTGTAGTCTGCATTTTGCAGAAACTGACATCCAAAGGTATATTCTATCTCCTAACGGTGTACCACAGAATATTTTGTTGAAATATCCAAGACTTATGGACAATGCAATACCTTCCATTTTTCCCAATTCACCATCAAAACGTGTGCTACCACAAAGAAAAGATCCTGTAGAGCGCAGGGAAAGAATAATTGAAAACCATGAAAATTTAGTTAAAGAGTTTATTGACTCTGATCTAATTAGTGGTTTCTTAAATTTAATAAACAATTACAAAGAAAAGCTTGTAATTTCGAACCATTGGAGTATCAAAATAACAAATTCAAAAATTTATTTTTTCAAGCTTGTATGTAGTGATACTTCTGATTTCTGAAATAAAAAATAAATTCCAAATTTGCGATGATGATAGTAATGATCTTCATAATCTTCCTGTTGATGTTAGCGGTTTTTCAGAAATTTTTGACACTGATTATCTATCCACTTGTATTATTGATGATTCCATTACGATTTATATATCCGGTTATGGGTCCCATTCTGTTGCAAAAAAATTAAATTGTAATACATGCAAATTATTAATTGTGGAGGCTAAAGGTACAACTGTAAATAATGTACATTTTGATTATTTACAAAGGGGTGGTCTTTCCATTCCTACAGAAGACGTAATAAATGTATTTACTCACATGTGTGCAGTAATGGAAGCCATAATAAATGTTCCTAATTTGGAATCAGATTTTCTAAAATCTGAAAATCATAAACATATTTTATGTAAATTAACACATATTAGTATACAATCAGATATACATCATTTAGCATTTTTAGATAGATGCATTTGTGGTAAAGATTATCACAGTATTTTGCTTAAATTATTATCAATTTTTTCGAATATTTTACTAAATGATTATGTTAAAACTATAAACAATAGTCAATTAGAAATGAATGTACATACCATTTCTAAAAATCGTAAAATAAAAACTTTCAATAGAACCTAAATTTTCAATAATTTTCTTTTAATTTAGCTTTTTTTAAAGCATTAATTTTGATATATTTAACTTATTCTTTCTAATATGTGTTAGTTAATGCATCAACAGAGTTTTTTATTTGTCTTAGTTTATTTATTTTCTTTTCATATTTTTATTATTAATGTTATTATATATATAAGATTCTCAGGGTTATATTAGCAGTATTTCAAGAAAAATAGCAGAGTATATTTTGTTATTAATATTAAAGATTATTTATTATTGTTGAAAATTTTATTATTTTATTTTTCTGTTTATATGTGAAAAGTTATTTTTTTGTTTTCTAAAAATAATATCTACTACGATATTATCACATATAAGAGAATAGATGTATAAAAGATATAAAAGATAGCATCATCAAGATAATTTTATTAAGTTTCTTTCATTTGTATTTTCTTTTTATTTAAAAAAAAATTCGTTTTATTTTCTTGCTATTTTAAAAAATGTATTTTATTTTGTAAAATGGGATGATATGGCTATTGGCGAACCACCCATTATGATAAAAAAAAAGGTAACGCGCCACAGTAATACCCCTAGGGTGGTGAGGAAATTTACAACAATTATAAAATTATCCTTTATAAGTTTATAAGACGATATAATATATTATTTACCTGCATAACTCTTCTCTTCAGTAACTGATTACCCAACCTCCTTGACGTATACACGTAGTCACTTAACCTCTTCGACTTCGTCACAATAATTTCGTCTATTTCAGGCTTCTATTAACTTATATATCCCTTCATTCATTTTCAAATGTTGCATTTTAGTTGAAAGATGATTTCCCATTGCTTCATGCTTCTATTTTCTTAAAACCTCTGGAAATATTTCGAATATTATGTATCACAACACCAAACTATTCCGGGAGTCCACAAAATGTAAACCGCATTTATAAATACTAGTATGCTTTAATATCACTTCTACTTACCATAGTTATAATATTTACATATTGCTTAAACATAATTAACAACGAACTGTGCATTTTAACATAATTTTCTATGAAAAAAACGTTAATTATAATCTCAAACACGAGACTCCCATTCTTGAAAATCGGACTCTCGAACTGTAAACACAGCGGTGTTGCCAAGTTGTTCAGCACGGCTAGTAGTAGAGTAGGCTGTGACTAGGTATAGAATAGACCTATCATCCAATGTATTTTGGCGGCCATCATTGCTGGGGTTACGTACCCCATTTCCGAACTCGGTTTTGGGGCCCCAGGCAGGGTCTCGTCGGTACTGCTGGAACTAAAATAGGCTGACAGCACAAACGAGATATACGAATAGGATTCCTATATCTCGTTTGTGCTGACAGCTTTCTTAGGGTACGCGTCCATCTGAGAGTTTGTAGAACCCCTCTTTTTTTGTAATAATAACCAACTTTTAAATATTATAACTAATTTAAAGCACTAAATAAAAGTAAAATAAGTAAAGAAAATTATTTAAAATCAAAAAATGAATACGCATTAGTTGTCAAATTTGCTAATATGGTGTGAAGTGTAAATGTGGCACGAGTGGGAATGCGTGTACAGTGTAAGTTACATATGCATTATGTGTGTGAAAAGTATAAATGCGAATGGCAACGACTAAATAGTTAGTAGTTAATTTTTTTCTAAACGCAGTTCTCTTTATAAGATCTTGACCCTTAAGAAAGTGGAACTCAAAAATTAAGACTTTTAAAAAAATATATAATATATATAGAATATCCAGCAAAAAAATCTGCAATTTAAAAAAAGTAAGTTCTGCAAGTTAAAAAGAACACATTTGTCGCTAATGTTAATTGATAAAAGATAATAAAACCACACTTCAATTTTCAAAGGCCATATGTACCCGCGGGTTTGGTGGTGAAATTCGCCCCCGACGAGTTTTTAATCGAGCTTTGGCCATTCGATAGCCTACCCAAAAAGACCCCGCTCTGCCAAGGTACAGCCCCATATCTCATCTGTAAGGGTAGTTATTGAGGAAAGTCAAAAAACCAGTTTTTGGCCCATTTTCCCCATTTATTGATAGTTCAAAATTCTGAAAAAATTCTGACACATTTTGGATACTAAGCCACATATTAGGTACACATTTTCAGATTTTTCCGTTGCAAACTCTGGTTGTAAAACGCGAAAAACACGAAAAAATGCAGAGTTCATATAGAAATCGAAAGAGCACTACTACAGATTTAATTTAGAAATGTGATATTATCATAAGTATTATGCTCAATTTTTTCAAATCCCTGAGTGTGGTGCGTCATAGTAGAAAAAAATAAAAACCACTTTTTTCAGCGTTTTTCCTAAGTTATACCTCTTTTCTCTGAATTTAAAAAATATATTATATAATATTAAACAATCCTACGTTCAGAGAAATATTTTCCAGACATTAAAACTTGAGTAGTACAAAAAGAGAAAATAATACATGTCGTTACATTCGAATATTTCGAAGCTACTTTCAAGGGCGCCGGTTGGTGCAGCGGCTATGTTCGACCATGTTCGAATCCCGCCCGGGTCAATCTGTTTTATTTTGTTTATCAGATGTTCTTCCGATTCCTTTCAGAAAAAATTGTTGGATTTGGGTCCAAGGTTTTTTTCAATTTTTCGGAAACTGTTTGTTTTACGAAAAAAAGTAAAATGATATAAAATACGCAGCCTGTCCAGATCAACATGTTTTGTTGAACATTTTTTTGGACGCAGTAAATATATAGTTTAGAAGATACTCGAGAAAAACGATTTTATGAACCTTAAATTAATTATTTTAATGTTTAATCCAGTTGGGGTACGTTTTCCCGGTATCCGATCGAGCTCAAACTTTGCACAGATTTTGTTTTAATTATTCGGAATAACTCTGTGTGGTGCCGTGTAAAATAAATTTAAAAAAAATTTTTGACAAGAGCAAATAAAAGCCACCCTAATGTGTATGTATACATATATGTACATAAATAATACATATGTATCAATATATTATTTCTTTCCTTGACATTGTCTCTAGTTTTTGAATCCTACATATTACTTTATTTAATAAATATATATTATACATAAAATGGTACTATTTATTTCATCCCCTGTTTCATATTAGTTAGTGATCTTTTAATTGCAGACAACGAATAAAAATGTAATTGCTAATTTCACAAAATAATACAGTGATTATTGTTTCAAAACTGATAAAAATAATGGTAAAAGATCAACTATATAAATCTGAACTCCTCTATGCTTTTGCAATATAATGACAAGTCAGATCAATACTATACATAGACAGAATTTAATATATATTTATTACACATTTAATTATTGTTTATAATTAATGTAAATTCTTGCATAACTTATGAAAATATTTGAAAAAGGACTAATAATTAATTGTATATTTAATACTAACGCATATGATAACAGACACGCTACAACTTGTAACGAAACCAACTTAACAATAACATAACTTGTCCTTAAAATTTTTTATTAACTGATTAAAATTATGTATTTTGTAGCAGAAGGTTCAAAGAAACCAACAACAGTTTATATGAATAAATTTTAAGATAAAAATAGCGTTAAATAGGTAATTCTATTTTCAACACTATTTTTGATAACAATAATTATTTTGTTTGCTATCAATAAATAACAGTTTATTCATATAAATCAAAAAAGCATTTATTCAGCTTTAAAATGATTACAGAAACAGGAAGCATTATATTTAAACAGAGATGAAATATTCAGGTGGAATTAATCATGTACTGACTGACTCGACTTGTTTCGTTTACTTTTCCAAAATTGTGAGTTGTGACTGCAACATGGAAAATAGCAGAAATACGCGCTGTGCATTACACGGCAGTAACAGTAAATTGGCAACCACGCGACAAATATTTTCGGATGTGATTTGGCAACTGCGCCTTCGAAATCTGAAATTCGACATAATTCCTAAACTCACCACTCTAAATGGTAGAGGGCATACCTCCGGTTTTTTGAACAGTCGGTATTTCAGAACATGAGACACGAAGTCCCATAAGATGATAGGTCTATTCTATATCTCGTCGGTGATACAAGGTACCCCCTCTCTGATGGCCAGAGCGGCAGAGGAGTTCAGGAGAGTAGACTACCGACACTACCGACACCGACCCGCTGGCTCTGCCAAAATCACGTGACTATTTTTATATCAGAGAAGAATAATGCTTATATGTACCGTGTTTTTCTAATTAAATAATTAATAAAATTAAAATTGTGAGTTTATCTATTGATTTGGTATTCTGAAAAGTTCCTTGACTACTTTGGTTGTAAATATATACTATGAACAGAGAGTATGACCATTGCACAACACAGATTTAAAAAATTCTGAAGTTGATTTTGGTTTACTATACTAAACTTATTATAATATAATATTAATAAAATTATTATTTCCTACTGCTATAAATAATTTTTATTAATTATTTGCGTGTATTGTATACAGAAATAATATTTGATGCAGCAAATCTAAATATATGTATTAACTGTGTGTGTATATAATTCTATGATATTTTTGATAACTCAACAAATCGATCGTTATTACAAAAATCTTTATATGTATGTTCGTACCGAAGGTGAAGAATCGAGTATTTTTCAATAAAAAATTTTATATACTCAGGATGACTAGAATCAACCTCCAAAAGTAAACGTCCTCCGGGTTTCAAAACTTCAGCAGCATATTTCAATAAGGGCCTGATAACATTTAAGCCATCTTCTCCTCCATCGATTGCCATTAAATCTTCATAACTGGAATATATTACAAATGAAACATTTTCTAACATCTAAACAATCTTGTAAAAAAAAATATTAAAGTACATATGTATATTGTATCGGATTACATTTTTATTTCTGGAGATAATTTTGAAATCTGATTTGTAGGTATATACGGAGGATTGCTAACTATGATGTCAAAAGTTTTTGAATTTAGATCAAGATCTTTAGATCCATTTAATACATCCGAATGTTGTATCCTTCCGTTATCTTCAAGAGTGGCATGCACAATTAAAACCTGATTTTCTAAACCTAGTTGGTTTCGATTTTGCATGGATAGTTCGCAAGCTTGTCGATTTGCATCTACCGCCACACATTTCACCTAGAATGGAACATCGTTACAGCCTGGATGAATATATTCCTATAAATTTTTATTGTTCACAAAATGTATGTATAAATAATCATATTTAAGAATAATTACTGTTCTATTAGCATGCGCTATTGCAAGGGATATTGCGCCTGAACCACATCCAAGTTCTAAAACTGTCTGTTCTGTCTTTTGAAATGAATCTATTCTCTTCAGTACAAAATCTACTAGAATCTCAGTCTCTGGCCGTGGAATAAAAATTGGTGGAATTAATTTTAGAGTAATATCTCGAAAATCCCATTCCCCTATTATATACTGAATAGGCATTCTGTAAAAACAAGACCTTCACAGTTTTCAGGTACAGAGAAAATGTACCTAGTCTATAGGTATGGGTCCTGTTTTTACCTACATAACCGGCATTCGCACATCAATTCCAGCTTCTGACATTGGTCTGACGTAAGCTTCTCATTTTGTATGTTTACGAGATCTATTATCTGAAAAGATATATGTCTAAAATGTTTGGCATGATATCTAGCTTTACTGAAAATAAAACTTATAACAATTCACTTTAATGCAACGAGGTAAAATAATGTTATCATAATATTTACTTAAAATAATTATTTATTGATTACAATCTTTATTTATAATAATATATGTCACGTATAGTATATCATACATTTCATTCCACTTCTGCGTATTATCTAGCAATTCTCGATACAGTTTTATGTTTCCATGTATTTTCGGTTACAATATTAAAGATTTCAGATAGCGAGAAAGAATATGTTGAAAAAGTAAGAAATTTCTATATAAACTAAATATTATCTGAATTAGATACTACTATCTTGGCAAACATAGATCTCTGCATTTTGTACCTTGTTAGTGCCTATGACATTTGCAACGATGTGTTCGATCGATTCAACTGGTTCTGGAACACCTTCGTTGTTAAACCGGTGGCTCCATTGTTCGATAATTTCACCGATGGTGGAGCACTGTGCATTTACAGTAGACAGACGTCGTCGTGACCATTGAAAAAATGTGATTCTTCTTTTAGTATAATGCGAACGTGTTGTACTATTGAACGTGTTGACGAAGAGACGAGCATTCGGAATACATCGATACAACATTGTGGAAACCGTTCATAAAAAATAACTTATTGTCAACACCGGATGAAATGTACAGTAAATAGAAGATATTGTTATACCAGGACACGGTTACAACAGAAATTCTTCGTTAGAACCTCGCTGTTGTTTCTTTACTCGGTCAATTCTATTGCGTGCTGCCAGCTGTTGGAAGGTACGCCTGATTACAATTCATTCGAGCAAGATGTCGACCGAGCTGGAAAAAAATTAACCATCCGAGATAAAAATTCGACTTATCAATTAGATAGAAATTAAATTAATTTATGTTTTAAGAAAGAGAGCATTCTTATAGAGTAGGTATATTGGGTATAGATGTACTAAAATAAATTAGTACGCGAATGCATACTTTGTAATGCAAGACTACATAAAATTAGTTATCGTATAAATCGGTAACGTTCAGTACCTTTGGTATAAGGTGGTATAAGGTCGAAAAGATTTGAATAAAAAAGTTTGTTGCCTGTACAGTTCATAACATATGATCGATTTTTGGCGCTTGCGCAGTAACGTGTTGCGGAAAGAAGGGTGCGGGCCTTACAATACAGACACAGACACAGGCCATGAGCCATGATTCAGTTTAGGACGCCAGCAGTCGCCACTGGTTCTACTTGTAACTTACGACGAGTCGTCGCGAGTCGTCTACCATGACAGTTATCAGTGTGACACGAGTGCGACGTTGAATTTTTATCTACTAATAACGATAAGAGAAACGATTCGATGGGCTAAGCTGATGTACGCCTTCGAACATTTATCTGTGCTCGGTTTACAGCTGAACAATGGTATTCGTGGTTCGTTCAAGCTAATAGCGTGATGCACTAGAGTAGTCGTTTGCGTTCTAAACACGCGTTTTCGTTCTGGTGAATGGCGGGCGGCGATGTGGTGATGGTTCTGTGACGCGTGTCCTGTGTCTACTGTTGTGTTGGCTGTCAGTTATCTCGTATATTTGGAATCGCGTTGCATCTTCGTCATACGTTCGATCAGCCGTGGTTAGAATTCACGATTTATTTAATTCCGACGTTAAAGTACATCGATTTGTCACGTTGTTGCGGCGCGGTGCGGTGAAGTGCGGTGCGGTGTATAGAATTATATTTCTTATATATAGATTACATGTCAGTTGTTTACAAGCAGAACTCTTTAGTCGAACGATACAACGGGAGTATAAGGTGTGGTGGAATGTGACATGCAGATGATCTTTTTTACTGAAACTTAAACGAAAGCCCGATGAATCCAACTACATATTAATTTGTGCTTTCGGACAACTACACTGAAGAAAACAATCGCATTCTATTTAATTCTAGATGCGATTAGATATTCATTTGCATTTTCCAACGCCGTTGAATTGGTAGGTGATGAATGAATACACAAGTCCATAGGTTTACTTTGATCGAATGGGCCGGAAACGACCCACCATAAAAAAAACACCTTCCTCGAATAGGTTCACGCCCCTGTGGGCGTTACATCTTGTACCGATAATTTCACATTCATTGAAAATTCGTTCTTGTCCAATATTCCGTAATGTGGTGCATATATGGTCAGAGCGCGTTCACTGACAATCGAATAATTCCAAATTTTAGCTGTAAGTAAGTACTCTTAACTAATCTGTGCATTCTGCTGTATGGTAGACAGCGGATTTTATGCATTTACGGCAAAAATGAGTAGGTGTAACATAAAACGGTAAAAACATTAGAAGAATATTTAAATACTACTATATTATTTTCAATCTATTAAACATATTAAGGAAGAAAATAAATTCCTGTTTCACTCCAGTTTGTTGCAATTCAGATAGAAAATTTTTATTTTGCATAAAGATCCGCTGTCTAGTAATAAGGGATTGCTTTGTAAAACAAATCATTGTTTATTCGATATTCGATCTTAACAGGGAATTTCCTGTTATCGGTTTGTGTTGATTTTTTGTACATATGCCTTTTATACCCGCATTTTTTACAATACCAATACTATAGACTATAGAGAAACCTTACACAAGGAGATGGTGTATTCAGTTGTTTAGTTCGGCACGGAATGCAGTGTTATCTACACGGTCGGTTCGATGGACACTGTCGCGTTATGTGCGTGGGGTCGACTGAATTACGCGTGTGCCCGAGAGTGTAAAAGTGTGCGTTCGACCGAGCAATTCAGAGAGGAGATATCGCGTAGTATCTCTTTCTCGCATCCAGCTTGAGATCTGTATCGTGAGTCGGAAGATGTTTAACTTTATGAAGAAAGCCACGGAGAAGGACGACAAGGAGAAGAGGAAGCGTGAAAAAAAGGAACGGAAGGATGTCAAGAAACGTGACCGAAGTAGCATGTCCGCGGAAGAGTTACTGCGCTTGGACGAAGTACGTACTTTCTTTCTTTCTTTCCTTCTTTCATGTCATGCCATTCGTCAACACAAATACGTTTAATTATTTCCCCGCATACATATGTTATTGTTACAAGTAGTTTGTGATTATTAGACTGCGGATCTTTATGCAAAATAAAAAATGTTTGCGTCGATTCCAAGACACAGAAGCTAAACAAAAATATCTTTCTTCTTTTAAATATTTTATTAAGCTGAAACTAATACGGTGATTTTCTTAAATTATTTTTAAATATGTCCGCTGCTTTAAATTGTACGTACCAGTTTTTGTTGTAAATGTATAAAATCAGCTGTCTAGTGATTATCAACTAGTTAGTATCTTATTTGTGCAGTGTTTCTTGTAACGGCGCTATCTTTAAATCATCGACCATATTTTCACTGACACCGAGTTCGCCGATAGTGTTTACGTACTGACATTATCTTTTGACTTATAACGGCATTTAAGGGCTCTTGTATCTGTAAGACAATATCGGTGAATTTCGCTACTTTCAACATGTCAGGTCTGTAAATAAACATTGCCGGTGAAATCTCGCGCACGCGCGTGTGTAAGTACATACGTATGTGTATACTAGTTGGACTACGAAATAATATTTTATAAACAGATAACAAGTAGACGTGGGCGGGTACCCGAAAATCTATGACATTCGGATATCCGAACATTATAAATCTTCAGGTTTCGAAAATGCTGAAAATTTAACACTAAACCTACCGAGCTGTAAAAATGGCTAGCATATATTGCTTTATAAAAATGACATCATAAAATTTATATAGATTTTCTGTGATGTTTATTATAATATGTGCATGGATACAAATATGTGTATGTATAATCATTTCCAATGAAAGCATCATTATACATAATTTTAATAATTGTAAACTAAAAAACCAGAAACCGGTCATCTGACTGGCGATGGTACGAGCTACAAGCGATTAAAAGTGGCGAAAATTGTAATTTTTCACAACGTTTGGTCAGTTTTTTCCACAAATTCTTACATCTTGTATTACGTCGATGCGTGTAGTTTTTTCTTGCGTCAACCGATTTCGATGAAATTTTCAACATGTGTATAACTAGCATGCTACGCATGTTTTAAATTTTTATTACAATATGAGGAACAGGCAATATTTAACTGAAGTCAAGAACAAATGGTAGTGAAAATGTTTAAGAAAGATTGACATTTCAAAGGTGTTTCTCGTCGTCAATTTTTAAGACTCCATAAATACAATTCATTTTATAAGTATTGCTGATGAAATAAAAAATTAGCGGTCGTTTGAACGAAAATAATCTTTTTAAGTATGCATGTAGGAAATCACATGTTTTTAAAAGGAATCGGCAAAGCTCGTTTGAAATTCGTCAAGAGGCATACATTAACTGATCTGTTACCGACAATGTGTGGTGACAAATTATATGGGGCGATGAAAGCAAGTTGAACTTATTCGGAAATGATTCGAGGCGCAACGTGCGATGCCCTATTGGGCAGCGGTTCAATACCAAGTACTTACATACATTACAAACTCATTCACGAATTCAAACATAATGAACTGTAAAGCTACGTATATACATGTGAAGAAATTATATGTCGTGACTATCGTAGCGTGATTCTACATCCTTGGTTTGGTGGAAATAAATGTGAAAAAGGTGTCGCGAAATTGACTTTGACCTCCAATTTAAAAAGAAAATGATGGTTAAGTTTTTCATTATAATACTGATTTTATTTGTATGTATTTCTCTTGCTAAGAAATAGTTCCCAACGGCTTCGTCAATAGCACGCTGTATAAACTGGAGCTGTTACTTTCATTCGGAAATCGAAGATTTTGAAGCTTAGTAATTAAAAATTATTAGATTAGAAGATTGAAAGAAACAGAGTATCGAAATTTCGCTGTTAAGTTATATTTCATACAATTACAGTGAGTGTAAAAAGAGATTGGACACTCCCACACTTCAGAAAAAATACGCCACCGCAGCTACAAGATGGAAGTTGTGTATATTAAACAAATACCCCAATATTTTATGACCCGCAATGTTTTTATCAGTACAAAAAGTAACACGATAATAAATAGACTGCGGATCTTTAAGCAAAATAAAAAATTTTTACCAGAATTGCAACTAGAGTGAAATAGAAGTTTAGGTAAACCTTACGTTTAGGGGAGGCAACTCCGATGACCTTGACCTTCACATATGTTATCGAGGACAACATTCTGAACAACTTTTGTCATTACAACTACCCGGTGCTCGGTCTTAGTTTTCGAGATATTTGCGAAAAACTATTGCAAATACTGTATTGAATTTTACGTATTCTTGCATGCTCCGTGGCAACGTAAGCCTGTTTCGGGGCGGCATCTGTTTATTTTCTGTTTGTAAATACGTTGTGTGGATCAGAGCAGAGTGTCACTCTATAGGGTGAGCTTTCAATGTTGAAAGACTACTTCTGGATTTTTGCATGCGTGGTCGGGCCGGCCGTCCGGCCGGCCCTCTCCGCCGCCCACCGACTAACCCTAACTAATTCTGACCGCACAATTTTTGCATTCTATATGTATAGCCTTCATACAGAATTTGAACTAGTAACGGAAAAATCATGCAATCAGAATTAGTTAGGGTTAGGTCTGGGTTAGGTCTAGGTTAGGTGGCAGCTTTACGTTGCCACGTAGCGTGGAAGAATACGTAAAATTCAATACAGTATTAGCAATAGTTTTTCGCAAATATCTTGAAAACTAATTGTAATACCGAGCACCCGGTAGTTGTAATGACAAAAGTTGTTCTGTATGTTGTCCTCGACAACATATGTCAAGGTCAAGGTCATCGGAGCTGCCTCCCCTAAACGTAAGTTTTACCGAAATTTATTTTCTTTCTGATTATGTTTACTAGATTGGAAATAATATAATAGTATGTTTAAATGCTTCGAATATTTTTTCGATTTTAAATAACACCTACTCATTTTTATCATGAATGTGTTACGTGTGCAGACGTTTCTGTTTGTCACTCCTGACCCTTCCGAAGATATGTGCCGGAACAGAGGGCCTATTCAAGAACAAAGGGCTTAATCTAAATTGAAAAGAACTAGGGCTCTTTTGACGATGCAGCGAGTTGCATAAATTCGAAGAATCCAAATTTAATCAGAAGTAGTACTGTTGAGTTCTGACAAGAAGATCCCTGGAATGCGGTGACGTAGGCAACAATGCACACCCGATTGGTTGGCTTGGAAGGGGCGCGGCTAGGCTCACACGCAATTTAGGCTAGAGCGTTCTATTGGCCGAAGCAGTCACACACACTACTCGAGTAAATACGGAAATCCTACTGTTATGCGTCGTGTGACGTAAGCAGTCGAAACGGCGTGATCACGCGGCGACTACCGGAGCGTCAGAGGTGGGGATGGGCGGATCTAGCTGGAGACCCCTCTTGCCTCTGTGCCTCCCCAGGGACCTTATTGTCAGCACTCAACAGTACGTGGCCCCCATTCTCGTTTAGGCCGATTTTGATCCTATACAGGGTGTCCCAAATTGTCTTCAACTCCCGGAAATGGGCGGTTCCTGAGGTCATTAGAAGCGCCATTTTCCTTTTGCAAAATGTTGTCCGAGGCTTTGTTTGGGAGTTATTAACGAAAAACACGGACCAATCAGAGCGCGAGCTAGACCCGCGACGGCTAGCATGGTGTGACGCGCCAGGAGTATCTACTCGCAACAGAGTTAGCGCTGCGCCGCGACGAGCAATTGAACAAGAGAAGGAGTAGAAATTGAACGTATGGAATTAAAAAATCACTTATTCAGCCGTAAATCCACTTGCTGCTTCGAAATGTGTGTCACTGGGATACTCGGTGACGAACTGCATAGCTGGCTTCAGGTGAACGGCATTGTCCCGAACGGTAAGGGACATACGGTCAGGTCAACGAACTGCACAGCTGGTGGTAAAACGACAACCTAAGGGATGTGCGGTCAAGTAAACGATCCGGGCTTTCACCTTCACTTTCCAAACGATAAATAAAGCGTATGTTTGTTTCATACAGATGCCATGAAATTTTTCCAAACTCACGATCACTGTTCACAATTATCAACACATAGCTATGCACTAATAACAATTGCAATATGACTTGTAGTGCAGCACAAATCACAGTAATGAGGTAATGTGATCAGTAGACTGTGGATTTCATGCATTTGTAGAAAAAATGAATATGTGCATTCTAAAACAGTAGAGAGATTAAAATAATTTAAAAAGGTCAATGTATTATTTTCAATTTGATCAAATGATTACAGTAAAAATCAAATATCTGTCTTGCTGCTGTCCCTTGCAATAGCAGCAGCCAACATTCATTTTGCATAAAAATCCGCAGTCTAGTGATTAGTTTAAATATGACTACTAAAAACACACATTTTAGCAACCGTGAACTCAGAATTGACCAGTCTTTGGAGGTGTTCTCTCTACCGCGGCTCGAATGACACTGATTTTACCCAAGATTTTTCTGAAAAGTTTAGGTAGGACATTATGCGTGTCGAAAATGCACTCTGTGTAGCGCCCTTACGAAAACGACGGGGTAGACAGACAAAAAAAAGGATACGAGAGGGACCGCTGTAAGACTAGAATTTATGGCAATCATATGTTTCGGTTTTCCTGCAGATTGGTACGCAGAGTCGATGGGTAACTGTTCGAAAACGTCGCCCGTTCTTTTACCCAGCAAGAGGTAGAAATGTCAGGTCCGCGTGGCATTTTAGGGTCCCTATTGTCCTATACCTCTCTTAACCACTTCGTTCTCATGGACGTGTTATGACGCGACGTCGATACCGATCGTATAAGATCACAGACGCGTTATCACGCGACGCAATGCCGCTTCCGCGGTGCCACGGACGTGTAAACACGCGACGCAATACCGTTCGTGTGATGCTACACACGACATATCTCTCGTGCTTCTTTATTAGATTAAGTGCTTTAATTCGAAACATTATTAATTCTGGGAACGGTATAGTTAAAGAAAAACATTGATTTCAGGATATTTTCAATTTATTGCTTCTGTGTGTGATATAATTCGAAGCATGGAACTGCACATAACGCAACATCACAATTTATACAATAGTATCGTGTTTTTTGCGGATACATTTTATTTTGCACCATACACAACGCCTCATGGGATGATTTTTTGTATTTGTTGGTGGTAATCTTTTCGGGAAACATCTGGAGTGCAGACGAAGTGGATGAAAATAATTTCTTCTCCCTTTCTGATAAATATTTTTCTCTGGATTGTGGTACTTTTCCAGCAATCCCAATATTATGTCCTCTTTCACGTCATGGATACTTTTTCTGTCTGCATGAAGACAGTTCCATATGGCAAGAGAATTGCATATTGCGATGTCAAGTAAATAGAAGAAATATTTTTTGTACCATTTTAATGTTTTCCTATATGACGCATACCCATGTAAAATTTGATCTGTATAATCAACCGCACCCATGTGCATATTATAATCTAAAATTATATTTGGCTTTTTAATGTATTGTCCTGTACTATAATCAATTTTTTCAGTGGTTACCAACTGTGGGGTATGTAAGGTGCTGAGAACCGATACCGGTCTTTTATCTTTCCACACACAAAATACCATAAATCTATTGTAACGCACCAACATCTCACTCTTGTTCAACCTTTTTATATTTTTCACCTTTTCATCGCACGGCAAGCCTTTTCTGTTAATTCGAACGGTGCCACAAGCATGTGTCTCGTATTGATATAATTTCTCAAATAAAGCTGGCGAAGTATACCAGTTGTCAAGATAAATGATTCGCCCTTCGTTTAATAAATTTCTTGACAAATCCATTACGATAGCGCCAGACTTTCCTAGTAATGTGGATTTTCTTCCGTCTAATTCGCGTCCAGTATATAATTTCAAATTATAAATATATCCCGTCTCTGATTCGGCTAAAATAAATGATTTTAAACCGAATCTTGCACGTTTACTACATATATATTGTTTGAAAGAAAGTCTGCCTTTCCATAGTAGTAAACTTTCGTCAACAACTATGTGCTGTCTTGGTCGATATGCCATTTGGAAACGGTGTATTAACATTTCAATCACTGGCTGTATTTTTTGTGTCTTTTGATTTTCATTATTATTATGATCTGCACTAGCAAAATGCAGAAATCGCAGAATATTGAAAAACTTTTTTTTTTGACATAATTCATCTTGTAAACGCAAAATTATATATTGGATTTGTATTCCAGTACATAGATAGTTTCGGTAACCGAACTATACTTATATGTACAATAATGGCAAAAAAAAACAATACAAATCTTGATTGGAAATATGAAAATAGGATCTCGAAAAACCTTGTTGCCGTATATACTTGTTACTCTCCTCTACAATTAGATCTACAAGTTCTTTACAAAAGAAAAATTCAAAAATGGAAAGAGGAGAACTGTTTTCCGATATACCGGATGACTGTAGTACACCGCTATGTATGTCGGTAAAACTAAAAACTTGTGGTTCAAAGTTTGTTGTAGAACTGGGAATATATAATATATAAGTAATTAATAAGGGAATATATAAGTAATTAAATTTTTCCATCTTTCGGACAATGGAACGTCATCGTCATTACTACTTTCGCTATCAGTATCGCTGTCGCTTATAATACGATTTCTAGTTCTCGGCATGATGGTCTACAAAAGAAAGTTCAGCCCTTATTTCTATGTCGTTTCAGTTAGTTTCTGTGAACAATTAAACAGGAACTAACTGAAACGACATACAGGGTGTCCCACTGTAATTATGAAATTATGATATTATAAAAAGAGATTGAGGATTATTGTCGATGGCATAAATAATCAAGTATAATTGTTACTTACTTGTTACATATTGTTTCGTCCTTCTTCGTGTCCACCATCGTTGAAAATACACATTTGTAATGTAAATGATTTACGAATGCGAATTACGACCGCATGCAGATCAATATCGGAGGATGTACTAAAAAGTGTTGAGAAACAATTCATAAAAAGATTACAAATGTGTATTTTCAACGATGGTGGACACGTAGAAGGACGAAACAATATGTAACAAGTAAGTAACAATTATAATTGATTATTTATGCCATCGACAATAATCCTCAATCTCTTTTTATAATATCATAATTTCACTAATTTAATACCGACGCATTCGACGTCACATAGCTGCGGCTGCTGGCTGTTGGCCGTCGACCGATGCAGTATGTAAACACATGCTAATAATTTACCTTCAACAAATCAGAATAATATGGTGTACCATATCGTTGGATTCGTCTCACTACCCTCTATTATTTTCTAAAGAAAAAAATATACTATTCCATTTAAAAAAATCAAGGTGACCTTGAAATGTCATCCACCACTCCACCCACAACAAAACAAATAATACCACGTAACGTAGCCCGTCATACCAAACAACTTTTGTAGGAACACTTTTTTGATAACGATACCGTCTTCCGAGATATCCTGCTGATCTCGATACAGTGGGACACCCTGTAGAAATAAGGGCTGAACTTTCTTTTGGGAACCCAAAATTTTCGATTATTATATGTCTTATTTTGTTGATTTCTGTGAGAAAACTACTATATGGAAGTCCCAGAACGCGAAAACCACTCGTTTTGGGCATGTAAAGTTGAGTAATTTAACACTAATTTTCATTGTTTTACCTCAGAAAGTGACAGGTATGGGCGCCGCCATATTGGTAAGTAGGGAGCTCCTTGCGTGTAGTGACTCAGTGGCGACGCTACATGGCAGCACTAGCGCGCAACCTGATAGTAGCCTGGGCATGTGAAGGGTGAATTCTAATTTCTAGTTTTAGAGTGTACCAAAATGGCTACCGCAGAGCGGTGTCCTCAGGCGGAGCAAAGACAAGCCTGCGTGTTTACACGTCCGTGGCACCGCGGAAGCGGCATTGCGTCGCGTGATAACACGTCTGTGACCTTATACGAACGGTATCGACGTCGCGTCATAACACGTCCGTGAGAACGAAGTGGTTAAGAAACTTTTTAAAAGAAGGATAAACTACGTTTTCGAACAGTAACCCATCGACATAAATTCTAGTCTTACAGCGGTCCCTCTCGTATCCTTTTTTTTTGTCTGTCTACCCCGTAGTTTTCGTAAGGGCGCTACACAGAGTGCATTTTCGACACGCATAATGTCCTACCTAAACTTTTCAGAAAAATCTTGGGTAAAATCAGTGTCGTTCGAGCCGCGGTAGAGAGAACACCTCCAAAGACTTGTCAATTCTAAGTTCACGGTTGCTAAAATGTGTGTTTTTAGTAGTCCTATTTAAACTAATCACTAGACTGCGGATTTTTATGCACAATGAAAGTTGGCTGCTGCTATTGCAAGGCACAGGAGCCAGACGGATATTTGATTTTTACTTTAATCATTTGATCAAGTTGAAAATAATACATTGGTGTTTTTAAATTATTTTAATCTCTCTACCGCAGTCTACTTATCGCATTACCTCATTACTGTGATTTGTGCTGCAATACAACTGATATTGCAATTGTTATTAGTGCATAGCTATGTGTTGACAAATGTGAACAGTGATCGTGAGTGTGGAAAAATTTCATGGCATCTGTTTGAATCAAATATACGCTTTATTTATCGTTTGGAAAGTGAAGGTGAAAGCCCGGATCGTTTACTTGACCGCACATCCCTTAGGCTGTCGTTTTACCACCAGCTGTGCAGTTCGTTGACCTGACCGTACGTCCCTTACCGAGTGGCCCAGTGACACACATTTCGAAGCAGCAAGTGGATTTACGGCTGCATAAGTGAGTTTTTAATTCCATATGTTCAATTTCTACTCCTCTTGTTCGATTGCTCGTCGCGGCGTACCGCTAACGCTCTTCTCAGTAGAAACACCTGGCGCGTCACACGAAGCCAGCCATCACGGGTCTAGCTCGCGCTCTGATTGATCCGTGTTTTTCGTTAATAACTCCCAAACGAAGCCTTGGACAACATTTTGCAAAAGGAAAATGGCGCTTCAAATGACCTCAGGAACCGCCCATTTCCGGGAGCAGTCTTCGAAGGCTTCGAATAAATCTTTCCACAACTACTGCCAACTCTAATAAACACGAACCATCGAATAATGAATAAAAATTTTTCCCAACTCTGGTCTGGCAGGAAGCGTCCTAGATAACCTTCTCTATTAAATGCTACCCTTTTAACGAAGATCGAGCTCTTGGTCGATTTAATAGAAAGTCACAAAAAACGAGAGTGCAACCCTATGTAATCGCAGATTAGAAACAGACCACCCCATTAATTTCAGGGGTATATAAACTCTTGCATTTTTACTCTCCTTGTTAGTATGTACTAGTCTAGACAGGAGTAGTGTCATGTTGTGCTGCATTCGTTAGAATCCACGTCTAGTGAGATCGGGTGAAAGTTTCCCTTCGATCAAAGTTAATTTTACAGACTCCGCGAGTTCGGTATACAGTATAAAATCTATTTCGCATTTCAAGTACTATCAGGCCCCGTATTGCCAGTGCGTCAACACCGAGTATCTTGGGTAATAACATATTTAATTCTACACTTAATCCTCACAAGTACATACACATTCTTTATCAGAGTATATTTGTGTTATTTGGTAACTCGTGCAATTCTTAAACCCTTAATTATTGACCAAAATTCTAATCTAGTAATTGAACTTTCCCATACGATACAATCTTACCGCTCGGATTGTATTAATTAAATTATACGCCATACCAATAGTCCAAACAGAGATTTATCCAACCTAGTGGCTCTCCACTTTCGCACTGGGTTCCTTCAAGGAATACTATACCATCCTTGCGGCTCCCTGGTCATCCACCAGGTTCGTCCACATCCTAGCAGCTCCCTGATTATGTGACTACGCATCAGGTTCGTCTGCGTTTCATCCAACCTCCCAGCAGCTACCTAATCTTGCATTGGGTTCGTCCGCGCTGTTCTACAACCTCCTAGCAGCTCCCTGATTTCGCATCAGGTTCATCTGCGCTTGACTCTATTCCTAACTAACAAATTGTAACCTTATTCCAAGGGTACCAACCCACTTGTAGGTTAAACATATACATGGTTGAATTTGTCTTTTCATTAGTTATAAAGTTACACTAATCAAAATGCTTCATTCTATTTAAAGAAAAAAAGACAGTGACCTTGAAGTATCTGAAAATATGATCCCGCCCTACTTTACTGAAGCAAACGTTTTTTCCTTACATATTTTCATATATCATTAAAAACAATGGAGATATTTCAGGTAGAAATGTTTGGTGATTCGTCCTCTATAACTCTATAATCTATTCATATTGAAGGAACCGAAGATAATTGTTGGGAAATATTCGCCGCCGCGCCGCACAATGGGCCAGAATGACGATTTAGCTGTTCACGCCTATTTTAAATTTATAGACCACATTAAACAGGTCGTTGGATTCGTCTTGGCGTCAGCTATAATGTTATTAACTAAAAAATATATGGTGATAAATAAATAATCAAGGTGACCTCCATTTTTTATTAAAAAAAAATACTTTAAATTTTTTATGTTGAAATTTGAAGAAGACTGGCTACTGATTACTTTTTGTAGGAAACATTTTTTTTTTACACCACCGGAAATGTCTGAAACATCGTGTGAATAATGAATTAATTGATAACTGGCTGTTCAGGCTTTTAAAAAAGAGGGTCGACATTCCATGCCGAATCAATCCCTTTTTGCGGTCACCATCTTCGATTTTGTTGTAATTGAAATATGTTGTAGTCCATGTGAAATTATGGGGGATTTAAGTCATCATTTTGCCGATTTCGATATATTTTAGAAATGGCAGGCCTTCAAAATTTGCGATTTTTGCCCATTTTGGCGAAAATAGGCCTCACTTACGAATTTTTATTTCAGGAAGTGTTTGTCCGATGGAAGTATAGGTTGCTCCTCCAAACCATAAAAGCTCGTATTCTCTGTCCGCGCGATGGCAGTGCGTATGCCGGCATGAGTGAGAGTGTGTCGAGTGAGCGGGATGCGTGTGCCACGTGCAAGAGCGTTTAACGTAAAATAGTTTCTTATTACATTGTTCTACTAGTTATACAGGGTGTTCGACTACGGGTGGGAGAAAATTTAAGGGGTGGTTCTCCATGATAATATAAGTCGAAAATGAAGAATAAAAAAATTGCGATTCTGGCTTCGTTATTTAGTTATTAACCCATAGCAGTCGAGTGGCGACTCTGCGGCGTCACTAAAAATTGCTGTACCATTATTCAAAATATTGTTTACATTATTAAATATGTTGGTATCTAATCAATTACTAAACATCTAACAATAAGTATTCCATGAGGTATTATATCAATTTCATTTCCATCAAATTTAAAGAATCAGAGGGAATATTTAAGTCGGATGAAATGTTTAACTTTCAAATTAAAATAGCTCCGAGTGCAAAGGGTTAACAATTAAAAATCCACCTAACATTCGGCAACCCATAACTAAATAACGAAGTCAAAATCACAATTTTTTTATTCTTCATTTTCGACTTATATTGTCATGGAGAACCACCCCTTAAATTTTCTCCCACCCGTAGTCGAACACCCTGTATATATATATATATTATCTCATTACTATTAATAAACTTAGGGTTATGTGTAAAAAGGAAAGGTTTCATTTCGTAACCACCCATTTCACCGATTGAGCTATATTTTTTTTGTGTTTTATTCGGAAAAGATTGAGCTATTACGAAATAAATTTTTCAACCTCGGAAATCAACTTTATAATGTCGACAAATTTAAACAAATTCTTTTTTTATGTTTTTTTCGATGAGGGGACAGAGTGATTTAAATTTTGAAAAAAATATGGTTATATTCCTTGAAGTTTCCCCTTTAAAATGAGACCTTGAAAAAGATGAAGCCATAAAAATTGGCGTCACAATGAGCTGGTAAAGTACGCCGTGTACCTCTGTTTCACGTAGAGGCAGTGCTGTGATTCTTGGCGCTTTTCACGCGCATGCGCGACAATTCTAGCCTCAGTCAAGTACCTTGGCCGCTTTATTTTGGGAAAAAGGAAGGGAAGAGTACTAAAATAACTTTAAACAAAATATATAATAACAAAATTAAGTATTTTATTTGGCAGAAACAAATAAAGAATACCAGCTTTTGCGCCTCGTGCCGTAACGGTCGTAACGGACTCCGCTGGACGTTCCCGCTAATAACATTCCCCCACTCTTTTCTCCCCAATAGTCCCCCACAAACTTCGGACGTAGATACGTTCCTGCCAAAACTCGCGCATGCGCGTGAAAAGCGCCAAGAATCACAGCACTGCGTAGAGGAGAGTCGAGCGCACCGTTGCACAGTGGTTCGAAATCGCCAAAACGTGGCCAAAAATCGAAGATATTCTTCAATTTAGTTGAAAATTGGTATTCCGTGGGTTTTCGGATTGCTCATTATGAATTTGATTTCAAAATTTCAAAAAACAAAATGGTGGATTCAATATGGCAGATGAGCTACTCTAAAAATTTTCGGATTTCCTTCAAATTTAGTATTCCCATATTTTTAGGGTTGCTGATTATGAATCTGATTTCAAAATTTCAAAAAACAAAATGGCGGATGCAATATGGCAGATGAGTTACTCAAAAATTACATATAAATGAAGTCATGATTAAAAAGGTGTCGTTGGCCAAGAGTGGTTACTAATATTGTTCTCCAGGTATGAATAGGGTCATTTAGTCGTATACAGTCTGCTGATGTTTTCTCTAGACCAGCGGTATAGACCACGGACCATAACAGCGCGGCGGTGCGTTCGACTCGTCTCTACCTGAAACGGAGGTACACGGCGTACTTTACCAGCTCATTGTGACGCCAATTTTTATGGCTTCATCTTTTTGAAGGTCTCATTTTAAAGGGGAAACGTCAGGGAATATAAACATATTTTTTTCAAAATTTAAATCACTCTGGCCCCTCATCGAAGAAAACGTAAAAAAAGAATTTGTTTAAGTTTTTCGACATTATAAAGTTGATTTCTATTAGAATACGTTTATTTTGTATGAAGAGAATAAAAAACTTTATGAACACTGTTATTATAAATGTTTGAGTTAAATTAACAACAGTTTGCACAGAGTGGTGCCTTTATACAAAAATATAACTATACTTTATTCTTTAACGATTAAACTGTACGACGGTTGAGCGTAACTTTTGATGGCGGACATTTGAAGAAGAATGAACCGGCAACCAGTTCCGCGACGAATACCGAACGTCCATAGATAGAGAGAAGAACCGCGTCAAACACTTTCAAACAGTTCATACGCAACATCACATGCACACCGCTCGCAGCGCCATTCATCGGATACAATTTCTAACACTTCCCCTTAAATTTAAAGTGAAAAACTTTGAATTTAAAAACGGAGCACAAAAAAAACTTAATTAGTTAAACCTAACTCTTTGGAAAACTTTTCATGCTTTGGACCATTTAAAGCTTTGGTTAGTACATCGGCAACCATATCTTCTGTACATAGGTACTTGAAATTAATCTTTTCCTCACGCAATATTTCCCTTAAGAAGTGATGCTTAATCGCTATATGTTTAGTCCTTGCATGATACACTGGATTCTGGACCAGTTTCAATGCACTTGCGTTGTCGTTGTAGACTGTAATATCCATACCAGTCTGTATTCCAAGCTCTTCAAAGGTGTTAGAAAGGTAAAGGACTTCCTTAGTAGCATCCGTGATGGCTGTGTATTCAGCCTCGGTTGAGGATAACGCAACTGTCCGTTGCTTTCGTGACTCCCAGGTAATGGGGCTTCCGCAAAAGAAAAAAACGTAACCAATATAAGAACGTCGGTCGATTACGCAACCTCCCCAATCGGCATCCGTATAACCTGTCAATGAGCCGTTACCTGATTGATAAATTAAACAATAATCATTAGTTGCCTTAAGGTACCTCAACACCCTTTTAGCGATTTCCCAGTGTGCTTTTCCGTAACAATTATTGAATTGACTAAAATAACTCACTGCGTAGCTGATGTCAGGTCTAGATACCACGGCAAGATACATTAGACTACCTACCAATTCGCGGAAAGGGTACTGTTTACTTTGAACTTCCGAATTTTCCTTTTCTAATGCAATCCCCGGTTCTAGAGGCATCTTAACTGGGTTGGCCTCTACCATGTTGAACCTTTCAAGCAATTTCTGGATATACCCTTTTTGGCTCAATTTAATTTTTCCCTTACCGAATGTAAACTCGAATCCTAAACAATATTCCAGATTTCCTAAATTTTTAACAGAACGAAAAACTTTAGTTAGTCCGTCCTTAATATGTTTAATTTTTCTCATGTCTCGACACAATATCAAAATATCGTCAACGTATACGACAGCCAATAATAACTCTTCCCCTTTGCCACGACGATACACGCAAGGGTCGAAATTTGATGGATTCAATCCTAAAATTTTTAATTCCTTGTCCAATTTTGCGTGCCACTGTCGACCAGCTTGCTTTAGGCCGTATATGGCTTTCTTTAACTTGCAAACTTTATTTCCGGATTCCGCTTGCTTTAACATCTTCTTGGCCGTTTCCTTTACGGAACTTCCACTGTCCTCTGAATTCATAATTTTCCTGAGTATGGTCTGTATGTTCCTGGGCATTTCCATATACAGGGTCATCCGTTTTTAAACGGCCAAACGTCAAACAGTTATAGAGGACCCCAAATGAAACAACTTTCACCCCTAACACTTTTTTTGATTCGGTCTTGATTTTTAGATAATTGCAAAAACCCGTCATTTTTTGCGTTCACTTAAGATTAAATATATTAGGACTGCAATTATGTATCTTGATGATTTTTCCTTTGTTTGGTTCAAAATAAATAGGGGCATCTTTTTTATTGAGTCAACTTTTTTGTGTGACCTTTGGATCTTGGTTTTTTTGACATGGGGCACGCCGTGGAGATTGAATGAAATAACTTCGAAAAATTCGGATTCATGCATAATAAATTGCTTTATTCATGACAAAAATTAACACAAAATTATTGGAAAAATTTCAAAATTTTGCGATTTTTCAAGAAATTAAAAATTAACATAAAAATTTTTTCGAAAACTGAACCGTTTTCGAGTTATTTTTCATCACATGTTCGGAATACCTTAAATTTTTCCAATGAAAATGAAGTTTTACAATTATTAACCATTTATTAATTGAACATTTTTTAGCTATAAATGTTGAAATTGACCTCCTTGAGCTTCAATGCAACGTCTACAACGATTTTCAACTGATGCAGTTGCTCTTTCTATTTTTTCGGGCTCGGACTGTAGCTTGCTGAACGCTTCCAGGATGCGTGACCTTAAGACTTCAATGGATGTTATTTCCTCGGAATAAACGTGGTCTTTTACCACTCCCCATAAAAAAAAGTCCATTGGAGTTAGGTCTGGGCTCCTTGGTGGCCATTGTATTGTTCCACATCGACCAATCCATTTGTTACGAAAATTATGGTCCAGCCAAGTTCTAACACAGCGCGCATAATGAGCAGGAGGGCAACCATCTAATTGTACCCACATACCACTGTAATATGCTAGAGGGATATCCTCTATCATATTTAAAAAATCCGACTGAAGGAAATTCAAAAAACTGCTTCCATTAACAGTACCGTCGAAAAAATGAGGTCCCACAATTCGATTGTTAATAATACCGGCCCACACGTTTAATCTAAATTCGTACTGAAAACTTGAGTTCCGAATCATGCGTGGATTTTCTGTTGCCCAATAATGTGAATTATGGTAATTGAAAATACCAGTTCGCGTAAATGTAGATTCGTCAGTCCACAAAATTGTTTTTGCAAAATTAGAATTGCGTTGGAATAAGTCCAAGTAATGATTGCAAAATAAAAGCCTTTTTTCATAATCGGTCGGAAGAAGATTTTGTACTGGAGTAAAATGATAAGCACGAAACTGTTGCCTTCTCAAACTCCTCTGAATTGTAGTTTTACAGTTGCAGTTGGATTTCTTTCAAAAAAATTTCTTACTCTCTGATTTGAATTTGAAATTCTTACTTCTTTATTTACTCCAAATTTTCCATGTTCTCTTAAATTTTGGTGAACTCTGGTAAATACCGATCTATGAGGAACACGTATGTTTGGGTATCGGGAAGCATATTCGCGGACAGCAGCACGTGCGTTTCCATTGCAAAAACCGTAAATAAAATGGATATCACAATATCCATTGTTTGAAAATACGTGTGGCATTTTTCAATTCACGAAACTATCTGAATTTAAATTTCGAAGTTTCAAAGTTAAAATACAAAATCTACATCTGGTTTTAATTATCCCATTCAAAATTTTTACAGCAATACCTAAATATTCAAGGAATGTAACGGGACTCAAGTTTTAAGAATGATTTTAAATACATCTTTTGGGTACGTATTGTTTAAAATATTTTCAAGAAATCAAGGCCGAATCAAAAAAAGTGTTAGGGGTGAAAGTTGTTCCATTTGGGGCCCTCTGTAGCTGGTTGACGTTTGGCCGTTTAAAAACGGATGACCCTGTATACTTCTTCGTCCAGGGAACCATTCAGATATGCGGTGGTGATATCAATTTGGTTGATATTTATCCCGTAATGGGCCGCCAGTGCTGCAGCTAAACGAATCGAACTCAGACGCGCTACAGGCGCGAAAGTCTCGTTATAATCTATCCAGGTTTTTGGCTAAATCCCCTTGCAACCAATCTGGCTTTTCTTCGGTTGATTGCTCCATTTTGTCCATATTTATTGGTCAACACCATGCGACAATCCACGACATTTCTTCCTTCAGGCCGCTCGACCAGGTCCCACACATCCTTTTCAAGCATAGATTTTATTTCATCGACCATTGCCGCAGTCCATTCATCTGCATCAAAAAATCCCTTTGAATACCTGCTCCTTCTGAATATACTTTACGTGGTCTGCCCCGATTCCCAGTCCTTATGATTCGAGGGCGTCCACGGCCTCTACTGGATTTTCTGTTATCTTCATCTTCGCTTTTGTCATCTTCAGTGTTTTCTTCATTATTCTCTTTTGTGAACTCTATTATTGAATCGTTGTGTTCACCTTTCTTTGACGTATTCTCTTCTGTATTTATGTCTTGAATTGAATCTGTAAACTTTACATCGCGACTAACCACGATTTTATTCGTGCTAGTGTCTAGAAATCGATACCCTTTTGATTGTTCATCGAACCCTGCGAACTTGTATTCCTTTGCCTTGTGATCCAGTTTCTTCCTTAATACCTTGGGCACATGCGCATAAACTTTTGTTCCAAAAATGTGCATATCCTTAAGATCTGGTTTGATCCCGCACCATCTCTCCATTGGGGTGGTACCCGTAGCTTTGGTGGCTAATCGATTCTGTAAATAATTCGAGAAATAGACAGCCTCACCCCAGTATTTCCGTTCAAGTTCTGCATCAGTTAGCAGACACCTTGCCATCTCCATGAGAGATCCATTTTTCCTTTCCGCTACATCATTTTGTTCTGGTGTGTAACTGACTGTATATTGACCAGGGTTGCCATATGCGGGTCCCGCCAGGCCCCTTACGTTTCCGTCCCTCGCCTAGATGCTCCGTAAAGCCTGCCTTCGCTTCCCCCACTCTTCCGCCTGTGGAGCAGGTAGGGAAACTAACGGGCGTCCCTTTGTTCCGCGCGACGCCACGGACGGCTTGGCTTGTATAAGCGTACGGTTTTTCCTGCGACACTCGGTAGCATGCTCCACGCGGTACGCGGCAGCGGTAGTGGTAAGAGTGGGGGAAGTGAAGGCAGGCTTTACGGAGCATCTAGGCGAGGGACGGAAACGTAAGGGGCCTGGCGGGACCCGCATATGCCAACCCTGATATTGACACTTTATTCCTTGTTTTGTGAAAAAATCCTTTAATTCTTGATTGACGTACTCCGTACCTCGGTCTGATCTGAAAACTTTAGGAACTTTTCCAAATTTTGTCTTTATTTCTTGTACAAAGTCCTTGATCCTGTCAGTTGTCCCAGATTTGTGACCTAATAGATATATAGTCGTATACCTGCTGAAGTCGTCAATCAAAGTCAATATATACCGTTTCTGACCTGGAGTCCTTGTTTGCATCGGTCCACATACATCGGTGTGTATTAAATCCAATATTGATTCAGATTTACTGTTTGACTTCCGAGGGAACGGTTTTCTAGTCATCTTCCCCTTTATACAGGTGTCGCATACTTGCCTTAGTCCACAGTCTTTAATCTTTACTCCCTCTATAATTCCTTTGGCTATCATTTCCTTTATTGCTGCGAAATCCCTATGACCCAGCCTCCTGTGCCATGTGTGCTGGCAGTCTGAAAAATGCTGATTCGTAACTGTAAGAGCCTTATTGACACTCTTTAATTTATACAAATCACTATATGATTCAGCCTTGACTACAACATTGCCTTTATTCCTTATTGCACACGTCCCTTTTGTAAAGTTAACCTTATAATCCTTGTCTGTCAACCTTTTGACAGATATTAAATTCTCCTTTAAAGCTGGAACATAGAGTACATCCTTTATGTTAATTGCGAGAGGATTTCCTTGAGAGTCCTTACACCAAATTTTTTCGTCTCCTCTACCCCCAACGTTCGCACAAGAGCCATTCGCCAAGCTCACGCTCTCATTACTGCACTTTTCTAGACTAAGGAAGAAGTTTTTGTTTTTGTTTGGGGTCAACTCTAAAATTGAAGCTAGTGACGAGTGAATTACTTTATGACCACCGTCCCTCGAAAAGACGAAGGAAAACACACCATGATATTCGTCGTCTCTTAGCAGCAATTTCCCTGAAAGTAGTTCCTAGGATTTATCTCTTTCCTTGTAATAATTATCGAGAGGAATATCGAAAAGAATACATACATACATGCATACATACATACATACATACATACATATGCATATGTAGTATAGTATTTCTTGATTGTACATTTTCCATAACACGTGATTTAACCTATGTACCTAAGTGCATTTAACGTTATCTCAATGTAATCTGCTGTCGATCGTTGTCACAGTCCGTCAGCCAATAACCACAGTAAGTACGTGTGATGGATGCATGCAGCGTTGCCCGAAAAGGCATGGTGTGTTGCCCGCCCGTCCAATACACTGCCCGTACGAGCGATAGCTGAACAGCAATGGGCTAGGATATTGTAGGGGGTGGCAAGACGCCATTTCATATGGGTCCGAAGTAGTGACATTGTATGGATGCTAAACTGAGAAGAAGGTTCCCTGACAGGACTGCGCTGGCGTATCTAGATACGAATGCGTAGCCGATTGGATCAGAGTGGAAGAGGCAGGCTTCGTTTCACACGCATTTTCGGCTGTAGTCGAAATATTGGCTATCAACAGTCACACGTACTGTCCGTACGCCACAAGAAGTCCGTCGAGACGGCTGAGGGGCAAAGGGGGTCCTCGCTCGCAGCCAATGGTTATCTTTGACGTCACACACTTTAGCCAATAATTCGGCTAGAACCGAAAGTTCGTGTGGAATGACCCAATCGGACGGTTTGTTGTCGAATTCCTGCTAGGAGACATCTTGTGGCGTACGAACAGTACTTACTATGTATGTAGCGTGTGACGTCGAAGTCAAAACATTAGGACTGCGAGCGCGGCTGAGGTGGGTATAGGCAGACCCAACGATAGGCTCGATTTGTTTAGGTGCCGTCGAGAGGAGTGTAAAATGCGTGCGGAATACGTGCTAAGACAAGGGTCACCGATACACCTGCGCGCCGGTGCTTCTAGAGCGCGATTTCTGCCGTAAATAAACGCGTTAAATTATAATTAAAAAAGTTAAATTAAAATTCAAAGAACACATTGAATCGACGGCCATTGCTTCTCGTCCAGTTTCTCTATTGCTTGACAGCCCAATTTGTTCGTGGTCACTGGTTTTCGCGGAAATATATGTATGCATTAACATTGAACCTACTAAGCATTGAAAGTATATGAAAAATGTCGCCTTATAAAAATGACGACACTAATTTTGGGTAAACTTTCTCTTGAGAACCCAGAAATTTTCGATTATTATATGTCTTATCTTGTGATTTCTGCGAGAAAACTCCTATATGGAAGTCCCAGACCGCGGAAACCACTCGTTTTTAATTGATGAGCATGTAAATTTGAGTAATTTAACACTAATTTTCATTGTTTCACCTCAGAAAGTGACAGGTATGGGCGCCGCCATATTGGTAAGTAGGGAGCTCCTTGCGTGTAGTGACGCAGTGGCGACGCTAGATGGCAGCACAAGCCCCTAGACTATGGGATGTTAGATTGATGGTCTTCGACAACGGTTGTTATCAATGAATCTCGTACACATCGATTAACAGTAACCAGTATAAACAAAACTTTATTTTAACTAAGTAAACAATATTAACGAATGCGTTCGTTCCTTGGGGGGGAACAAAGAATCTCACAGAGATACAAAAGCGTACAGACGCGTGATAGCACGTGTTCTCTAGAGCAGCGAGTGTGGAAGACTCCTCGAGGCGTCTTCTTGCTGCGATGGTTGGACACCGCGACAAGAGTGCCAACCTCGTCGTTAGTCCGCGTTAGGCACGGCCTAGGGACATGGCGTCGCGAACGCTAAGATCCCCACACACTCCCCCCCCCCCCGAGTGCGCGCGAGTACATGCGCGTCACAAACGATTTCGGATCGTAACGGGAGTATGCTATACTTAAAAAACTCGTGTTCTTAAGGACTAACTTAAAATCTAACTTAATATTATTTATGCTCAGTACATGATATAACAATATTTACGGCGCGTTGATACGTACACTTTTCTTACGTGCGTACGTTCGCAGTGTGGACGCATCGGGCGTGTCGCTGGAAAACGCCTCCGCGTCGTCTCGCACGTGAAACGCGGGCTTGACGTTCTCTATCGAGACGGAACGAGACGTTCCGTTTACATCAATTTCGATGACGCGGTCGGTGTGGCGCTTTAGCACCTTGAACGGACCTGAGTACGGTCGTTCAAGAGCTTTCTTGATGGGACCCGCGCGCAAAAATACGTGAGAGCAAGTATCCATGTTTTTGAATATGAATGCCCTTTTCCTGTGTCGCTGTCCAACGGGGACAGGTTTTACGCGGCGCATATGTTGACGGAACTCCTCAATGAAGATTTGAGGGTCCGTCTGTTCATCCTCCGGGAGAACGAATTCTCCGGGGATGCGTAATGTTGTACCGTATAAATACTCCGCGGGTGAGGACCCGGTATCCAGTACATTGGTGCGAAGTCCTAACATTACTGTTGACAATACCCGAGTCCACTGTGCGCCGGCGTGGCACATTATGGCGGCTTTCAAACTCCGGTGCCAGCGCTCGACCATGCCGTTCGCGGCAGGGTGGTACGCGGTCGTGCGGACCCTGTGGCATCCCGAAAGTTGCAAGAGCGCGGTGAAAAGGCGAGATTCGAACTGACTGCCCTGGTCGGTAGTCAATGTCTCGGGTGTGCCATATCGCGAGATCCACTGATCTACGAACGCTCGCGAAACGGTTATGGCCTCAATGTCGGGTAACGGGATGGCTTCCGGCCATCGGGAAAATCGATCTATGAGCGTCAAACAGTAACGCTGTCCGTCCGACGGAGGCAGTGGACCGATAATGTCCATGTGGACGTGTTTAAAACGAGCGTCAGGCGCTATGAATTCTGCGGGGACTACGCTATTATGACGCGTTATTTTGGACTGCTGACAGTCCAGGCATTCCCTCGACCACTTCGCGATGTCGCGATGCATGTTCGGCCATACATAACGCTTCCGAATAACACGGTCCAGAACCTTGGCGCAGGGATGCGCGGGCTTGTGCAGCATATCGAAAATGCGTCTTCTCGCGGGCGCGGGAATGTATGGGCGCAGCGATTCGCCGGTGAGGTCGCACGCTATGGACGTGTGGGAGGGACCCCACAGAATTTTCCGAAACGACAACGAGTGGTCGGGTGATCACAGCAGCCCTTCCAACTCGCTGTCGCTCTCCTGAAGCTTGGACAACTCGTCCAATGTAATATCCGCGGCGATACGGAGTGAGTCCTGCGAGGTGTCCTTCGAGGACAACGCCTCGATCCGCGATAGAGAGTCGGTCACGACATTGTCAGTACCTGGGAGGTGCTCGATACGCGTGGTGAACTGCGAGACGAACGACAGCTGTCGCAGTTGGCGTGGTGACGCTTTCTCGGCTCTCTGTCGGAAGGCATAGATGAGCGGTTTGTGGTCCGTCACAATAGTGAATTCTCGGCCTTCCACGAAGTATCGAAAATATTTTACTGCTTCGTACGCGGCGGTCAATTCCCGATCGTACGCGCTGTAGTTACGCTGAGCAGGGGTGAATTTTTTTGAGTAAAACGCGAGCGGAATCCACGATCCATCGAGACTTTGTTCTAAGGACGCCCCCATTCCAAAGTCCGATGCGTCGGCCACGATGCGTGTGGCCGCGTCGGGCGTAGGGTGCGCCAACATGGTCGCGTCGGCGAGGTCATTTTTGACCTGGGAGAACGCCTCCTCGGACCTCTGAGTCCAAACAATCTCCCGTTTGTCGTTCTTTGTAGAACCCTCCAAATAATCATGCAAGGGAGCTTGCAAGGAGGCAGCATTACGGATGCTACGGCGGTAGAAGTTCACCATCCCTAGAAATCTACGGAGGTCAGAGACGGTTTTCGGTTTTGGGAAATCCCGAATTGCTTCAACTCTTCCGGGTGTCGGCAGCGACCCCCTACTATCGATCAAGTGACCGAGAAACTCTAGTTTCGGCTGTCCGAACTCGCACTTGGCAAGGTTTACACGGAGGGAATGCTCATGCAATCGTTGCAGAACGGTGCATAGATGCTTCTCATGTTCCTCGCGGCTCGAGGAAGCGATGAGAATGTCATCAATGTAAGCAAAAACGTATTCTAGATCGCCTAGAGCACGTTGTATATAGCGTTGAAAAGTCTGCCCGGCGTTTCGAAGACCGATGGGCATTGACACGTATTCAAAAAGACCAAAGGGTGTTATAACCGCGGTTTTCGGTATGTGCGACGGCGCGACCGGGATTTGTTGGTACGCTCGATGAAGGTCGAGTTTGGTAAATATTACCTTCCCGTGAAGGTTTACGGAGTAGTCCTGCAAGTGCGGGACTGGATACATATCCGGTATCGTGTTTAAATTTAGGCGGCGATAATCGCCGCACACCCTTCAACCCCCATCCTTCTTGGGTACAAGATGGATGGGGCTTGCCCAGGGGCTGGACGAGGGACGACAGACGCCCTCGGCCACGAGCCGCTGAAATTCCGCTTTCGCGACCTTGAGTTTCTCGGTATTTAAACGTCGTGCGCGTTCTGTGACGGGTGGACCCTCGGTTATGATGTGGTGCAAAACATCACGAGGCACATCGCGGTGTGCTTGTGGCGGTCCTACTACGCTCGGGAATCGCGAGAGAATCTCTCTATACGGTGACGCCGGATCGATGGATCTGACGTCGATTACGGGAGAGAACTTGATTCGGCCGAGGACAGAAATCTGCGTGCTTGAATCGATCAGTTTGCGACGGCGCAGGTCGACCAGTAAACCAAAGTGGTTTATAAAATCCGCGCCCAAAATTGGATAAGGGACCGCGGCGACGCAAAAATTCCACGAGAAAACACGGCGGAGTCCCAGATTGAGGTCTAGACGTCTCTCACCGAACGTTTCGATGGTAGTTTCATTTGCTGCATAGAGTCTTAGGCCGGACGGTCGTCCGTCGGCAGCTTTATTTACCGGCAGCAAAGAAATGTCGGCACCGGTGTCGACTAAAAAATTAAATCGCGATTCGCGATCGGTAACATGGAGGCGGTGTGACTCCATGCACGGCGCGCTCGCCTCCGCGCGGCCGGCGTTTATTCGTTTCCCTGCCACGAACAGGGTTTAATGCAATATTTGGCGTCCTTCCGTATTTATTATGAATTCGGCAGATCGCCTTATTCCGCGACGTGCTTCGTGCACGAGACTCCTCACGGGAGGAGTTCCTGCGATAACCGTCTCGTTTTCCGCGCTTAATTAAGGTCTTTAATTCGGCGATTTCCTTCGACAAGCGGTCGACCTGGTCTTCCAGCCTGTCGAGACGAGACGCGCGAGGAGGAATCGCGGTCGGAGAAGAAGTCTCCCGGTCTCGGTTTCTCGAATCGTGGGACTGTACCGCGGATACAGTGGTCGAGCAAGTGCTCGACGCCTCGACCACTTTGTCGGCTAATTCCGCGAATTGTTGCAGATCTGTAACTTGCGACATCGACAAAATCGCGCGAACCTGCATCGGAAGCTGTTCTAAAAATATTGCGCGGATTATTTCGTCGCCGCATGCACCGTCGTTGAGATTGCGTAAGCGCGTCAACACGTGGGACGGTTTCCCACTCGAGAGGACTTCTCCCTTGAGTAGACTACGCAGGCGAGTTTCTGCCGACGCGGAGAAAGTTGAAACAATTCGGGCTCTGACCCGATCGTAAATATCCGGTGGATAGGGTTTTGTGGACAGAATGTCCTTAATGGTTACAACCTGCTCGAAGGATAAGTGGGACACGACGACGTCCGACATCGTCTTCTGGTCGGTGGTACGCGCCGCCGACAAGGTCGATTCTACCTGGAGGAACCACAGCGCGGGATCCTCACGGAAAAATACTGGGATTTTCGGAATCCGATATGAATCTATACGATGGTCGACAGAGGATCCGGGGAGATCCGCCTGCCCCGTAGACGTACCCGGTTCTGTCATTGTGAAATTATAAACAAGAAAACGCGCGAATGGTACGAAAACGGAAACGCGCAAACGGTGCGGAATCGGATAATAGAGCCGTTTACAAAGAAAAATAACACGCAATTTGACGCACTTACTGGTATTTGAATTATTTAAAACGCATGCGCCGGAAGATACGCATTCAACCACGTGGAAGATGGCTTGGCAGCAATGGCGGCTTGGCGGCAAAGGCCGCTCTCCGCGTTCAAAATGGCTGCTTGGCGGCAAAGGCCGCCCTCGGCGTCCACGAAGATTGCTTAGCGGCAAAGGCCGCTCTCGGCGTCCACGAAGACTGCTTAGCGGCAAAGGCCGCTCTCGGCGTCCACGAAGGCTGCTTAGCGGCAAAGGCCGCTTTCGGCGTCCACGAAGACTGCTTAGCGACAAAGGCCGCTCTCGGCGTCCACGAAGACTGCTTAGGGGTGGCACAGGCCACGATGCGACGAATCACGTCGGGGTCACCAATGTGGGATGTTAGATTGATGGTCTTTGACAACGGTTGTTATCAATGAATCTCGTTCACATCGATTAACAGTAACCAGTATAAACAAAACTTTATTTTAACTAAGTAAACAATATTAACGAATGCGTTCGTTCCTTGGGGGGAACAAAGAATCTCACAGAGATACAAAAGCGTACAGACGCGTGATAGCACGTGTTCTCTAGAGCAGCGCGTGTGGAAGACTCCTCGAGGCGTCTTCTTGCTGTGATGGTTGGACACCGCGACAAGAGTGCCAACCTCGTCGTTAGTCCGCGTTAGGCACGGCCTAGGGACATGGCGTCGCGAACGCTAAGGTCCCCACAAGACTGTAGGAGGTAATGTGAGATCGACGCTGTAGAGTATAGGAAACACCAGCTTCGGGGAAGGAGAACCGAAGTGCATGCAGCCTACAACTCTGCATGTATTTGTATTTCCTCCACGAGGATGACCTTTTTTGATGTGATAAATAAATACACTGATTTTATGGTTCAAGTGAACACGAGTTATACTTTATTATAGTGCCTAAGAGCACACACACAATGTAACCTACTATGCAACAGTACTGACGAGCACTAATGCAGTGCGACTGCTCAGTCCGAGAGCTAGACTAGATCTGTTTTGGGAGGGACGCCTCGCGTAACGGTCATTTTGAGAATGTCCATTGGGAGTGGTATTGCCAACTCCATATAATTGTGTCGCCCTACGAGCGGCCTAGGGGAATGGCGATGCTAGCGCCATAAACCCTACAAGACACCACATCACACACGTTACAAGTACATTATCGCGTAGCACGTAGCACCGCACGTCCCGCCACAACTCTGCAATGCCGATAACATACATTTACACACAATCAAGATATCTAAATTTTTCATGCTTACAATTACAACACCGATACACAGTCTAACCAGAACTAACCCAGACCTAACCCAGACACAATCTCAAACAACTACAACTGCTCTCTTTCCCAATTCTATAAAATTAATTACAACTACTTTTTATGCACAAAATTTGAAAGCTCTAACATTCTCAACTCACACAACAAAAATTTCAAAATTTTTTAGAATTACAATTACAAAATCAAACTACAACCTAATCGGAACTAACCCGGAACTAACCCAGAACTAACCCAGAACTAAGCCAGAACAAAAATTAAACTCTGCGTTAGCCAATTTGGTACACTGTAAAACTAGAAATTAGAATTCCCCCTTCACATGCCCAGGCTACTATCAGGTTTGTGGATGTTGCTGTGTACCGACTGCAAGAAATTGCAGTGTACCGACGCGACGGTTACTAGATTACCGACGCCGGATGCTTCAATGGATCGCATCCACACGATCGCTTCACGTGGTCGGAGGATAAGAAACAACACGGAAATTCAATAGAGGCTGTGTTTATTGAAAAGCTACTCGCGGGCACAATTAACTCCCGGGTCGACACACACTGCGTGTCGACGAGTAGTTCTAAAAGGTGTTGCAACAAACCGCAACAGATACGATAGAAAACGTGTTGAATTAAGACGCGTGCTTACAAGTCGCAAATCGAAACAAGAAGAAGCGGTTGTCGTTCGGCGCGGAGGAGGAGAAGCGCTCCCCACTCCTTGGCCGTACCAACCTTGGCACGCCTCGCCAAGCGCAAGCCTGCGCCCTAGGAATAATCCCTACAGGTTGCGCGCTAGTGCTGCCATCTAGCGTTGCCACTGAGTCACTACACGCAAGGAGCTCCCTAATTAACAATATGGCGGCGCCCATACCTGTCACTTTCTGAGGTAAAACAATAAAAATTAGTGTTAAAGTACTCAATTTTACATGCTCATAACTTAAAAACGAGTGGTTTCCGCGGTCTGGGACTTCCATATAGGAGTTTTCTCGCAGAATTCAACAAGATAAGACATATAATAATCGAAAATTTCTGGGTTTGCAAGAGAAAGTTCAGCCCTAATTTTCATTATAATAATTCCACAAATGAATTTTTATAATTTCAATAATTGCGAAATCTGAAACCGGTCATTCCACCGTTGCAAGTTTATTGTTAAATACATGTGTATCGACTAAATGGTCTTATAAGATTAAATTGTATAACAAATAATAAATGTCAACAACAGATCGCTACCAATACTTGCACAAGTGATTGATGCGACGTTAAATAATTAATTAAAAAGATTATTTTATGTCATGTAGAAGCAGGATACAATTAAATTTGTGGTTATCAAGAGGATTATTAATAGACGATGTAAAACAAGGAAAAAAGTTTTTTTGGCAGGATATTTTCTACGCGTACACCGTCAACGTTTTTCAGGACGGCGAAGAACCAGAACATTCCGAACCTCCGCCGTGTTTACTTGAGTTGTTTCACGAATTGTTTCACCGTACAGATTGTCAGATGCATATATTTTTTTATTCGTTATCATAGTATTAGTAATAAATTGTTATTTTGTTTCTTATGACGTTTATTAAATTCCTTAACAACGTATTCACCACCTGTTACCACGTCGAACTCCGAAAAGTTCTACTTAATAGCTTTTTAATAAAATAATATCGTCGTTTCTTACGCTGTCTTACAGACTGGGGTCGCCACCAAAAGACACAGACGTTTTGAAATGTCTTGCAGGCTATAGCATAGGCATCTCCTGGGGTGTAGAGGGGAGTAAACGGTTCTGGGAACATCTGCGGTTAGGGTAGCAGACGTCATGTTGTGCCTTTCTTCCGAACAGTCTAAAGATGCCAAAGACACCCAGAAACCAGTATGAACACAAAAATTCTGTCTAGTGTCTTATGTCTTGCGTCTTATGTGTAGCACGCTCAGCATGAATATACCTTAAGAGCTGCTGAGTGGTCGTCAATGCGTCTCATGCGACGCGAATCGCCGCGGAATTGCGTGTCACGCGACGCTTTAAATCATCATAATTTCCAAAGTAGATTAAAGTGGACAGTAAACTTTGCAGGATCATTTAGAGGAGATGTTGCTGAAAATGTTCCACTTTGTTAGATCACGAAACTCTACACAACTTTCAACTTTATCTCTTGTCAAAGGTGAAAAACTTTAACGATTTTCGTTAGTTTACTAAGTATTTTTTTTTATAATAAATTATGAACAATAATTTTTAGTTCCTGGCGCGTTCTCAACATAGATATACATTATTCATGAAAAAAATTGGGCACATAATGTTCAGTGGGTTTTCCAGGACATCGTTATGAAGAAAAGGAATTTTTTCGGTGAAAAATGGTATCTGAAAAAGTTTGATCTTTGAACGCTTATTGTAACGAGAGTTTTTAATAACTTTAATTAATACTATCGTTTTCGAATGTAATGGCCACTTTAAAAAACATTGTACACTCGTTAAAAATTGATATGAGGACTTTGATGTTTTAGCCCATGAATAGCTAGCGCGTCGATCTGGCTCACTGTGCGCCGTAAAGGGAGTAAGGTAGAGTGGAAGATACGTTTTGATTTGGCTACACTATGAGAAAGAGTGAGTGCGAGGGAGAAAGAGAATGCGCGGGACCGCGGACGAGCAGCGAGTGTGAGTCTGAGCAGAACGTATGAGGCTCATTTAAGTTGACGCATTTATATTTCGCGAGCTGGCAATATTGTTTCATAGTACTAATACAAATTCCTGCCCTTCCATATCTTCTGAAATTATTTACATTATATGGGAGCAGTACCTCAATTCTCCAGTAAGTTTGTGAAATTAGATTCCTTTATTTATTCTTCATATTATGAATATATGTCAAGAAATACAAAGAAATTTATAACCAAAGACATTGGTGATTTAAATTATCTGGAAAAGTACTAAATAAGTAATGTAACGTGTGTGGATATTACTGCTGAAAGGATTTACACGAGTATGATTTTTCTGGTTTATTTGTTGTGGGTGACTACGAAGTATGTATGTACAAGGATCGGAGAAACCAAAGAGGCCCTGGTGTAATGCCTCGTATTTATACTTGTCTTCGGAAAAGGCGTTGCCTTGAAGACACGGGGGTGCTCCTTGTTCCTTTAAAAAACTCAGAGTTGAATTTCGATAGGCTTAAAGTCCACCCCCTGTTCGGGGGGGGGGGGGGGAACTCCCGCAACCGGATAGCCTACATAGCCTAGTTCTTGACATCTGCAAGGGAATTGTTCTAATGGTTATTATGGTCGCCAAGCGTGTGCCGCTGCAGTAACAAATAAATAATTTTAAATATTATTTTAAGACAATCAAATTTAAACATTTAATTAAAAATTTTTTACAAAAAATATATGTTAGGATTAATCGTTTGTCACGTCCCGCGACGCGCCCGGCTCACGCGTAACGCGTTTAGCGGAGTTCCCCCCCCCCCCACTAAAAAACCGCGAGAGCCCCTGCGACCGGACCCGCGACCGAAGACGAACGGTTACCACGGTAACCACCCTCGAAACTAGGAGTTTCCGCGAAATCCTAGAAATAGATTCATAAAAAACTCCAAATATGGGTATATAAGGCGAAGATCAAGATCGATTTTTCAGAAGCAAATTTCCCCTTCGCAGGTGCGGACCTCTCAGCACTGTGAAACTGGACCGGTGCGTATCCACTGACACGGTCCAGCAACATTAGATATTTATCTCGGTGCATGTAAGATGACACGGGATAAATTTTGTTATAGGTAGATACCCATGTTTCAAAATAAAAAGAAAAGAGTTAGGCGAGCAGGGCGGAGATACCAGCTCCAGAAGTTGAAATTAAATCTATACGGAGAAAACCGCGAGGCTCCTGAAGAATTCGACTATCCCGAACTAAAGGAGACAGAGTACGTGCACGAGCCGGATGATTACTTCACACCAAAGATTATCCCTTGGAAGTTACAGAAGATCCTGTTCCCCCCCACCAAATTTCCCCAATTAGACACTTCTCTTGTAAACGACCCCCGTCTTGTACATTATTTATGTAAGGAATACACCATCCCCGCGCCAATAACACCGTTTTAAGCACACAAACAAATACACTAGCACTCACACACAATGTAATAAACACATACACACATTCATTTGTAAATTTATCTTATATTATATATTTTTCTCTTTTAAACACGCCTCTCACATTTTTCTCCTTCCAAGAAAAACCTCTCCTCTCCTTGCGAATTAAAGACACCCAAAATTAACGTAACAGAAATTGGTAACAGCGGTGGGATTTCGCAATACGTGGAGCGGAGAATTTTTTTGGATTTAGAAAAACATTCAAAATGCCACTTACACGGCAAGAAACACTTACTCAGGCAGAAATTGAAATCTTGATGGAGCAACTCCGAAATAAAGAACAGCTACTAGCTGCGCAACAAAAACAATTTACAGAAACACAGAGGAATCTTGAGGAATTTTTAGAGAGTGAAAGAAAGAAAATTCAATCTATAGAGGAAGAAAAAAGTAAAGATTTAATACAAACTATTTCGGAACTGCAAAATCAAATTTCTAAAGGAAGTAAAAACAATACTCCTCAGATACTACAAACACAAACACACTCTTCACCATTAAGAATTCGAGACATAGTACAGGATATACCCATATTTTCGGGAAATAATATCCCAATCGATAGATTCTTTCAAGCCTGTCGACGAGGACGGGATGCACTCTCACCTAGTCAAGAGCCAGACCTAGTTAAAGCAATTAGAACAAAAATTTTTGGTAGAGCTTATTACATCATAGAATTCCTTTCAGTTAATGACCTAATAGACCTTCTTCGCGTCAGGTTACTTCCGCAAAAATCATCGTATTTCTTCCGTGGCCAACTATCAGATATTTTCAAGGACCCCCGCGAGCATATTATAGATTACATTCAAAGAGTTAAAAATTTAAAAACTACGATCGTAGCCTCGGAGCGACAAGAGGCACCAATTTCTGTTACGTTAATTTTGGGTGTCTTTAATTCGCAAGGAGAGGAGAGATTTTTCTTGGAAGGAGAAAAATGTGAGAGGCGTGTTTAAAAGAGAAAAATATATAATATAAGATAAATTTACAAATGAATGTGTGTATATGTTTATTACATTGTGTGTGAGTGCTAGTGTATTTGTTTGTGTGCTTAAAACGGTGTTATTGGCGCGGGGATGGTGTATTCCTTACATAAATAATGTACAAGACGGGGGTCGTTTACACGAGACGTGTCTAATTGGGGAAATTTGGTGGGGGGGAACAGGATCTTCTGTAACTTCCAAGGGATAATCTTTGGTGTGAAGTAATCATCCGGCTCGTGCACGTACTCTGTCTCCTTTAGTTCGGGATAGTCGAATTCTTCAGGAGCCTCGCGGTTTTCTCCGTATAGATTTAATTTCAACTTCTGGAGCTGGTATCTCCGCCCTGCTCGCCTAACTCTTTTCTTTTTATTTTGAAACATGGGTATCTACTTATAACAAAATTTATCCCGTGTCATCTTACATGCACCGAGATAAATATCTAATGTTGCTGGACCGTGTCAGTGGATACGCACCGGTCCAGTTTCACAGTGCTGAGAGGTCCGCACCTGCGAAGGGGAAATTTGCTTCTGAAAAATCGATCTTGATCTTCGCCTTATATACCCATATTTGGAGTTTTTTATGAATCTATTTCTAGGATTTCGCGGAAACTCCTAGCTTCGAGGGGGGTTACCGTGGTAACCGTTCGTCTTCGGTCGCGGGTCCGGTCGCAGGTGTTCTCGCGGTTTTTTAGTGGGGGGGGGGGGAACTCCGCTAAACGCGTTAAGGTCGATTTATGCTATCAGCACAGACACGTAGCGTGTCCGATCAGACAAATATTCTTCAATGCATTTGAGTACAAGTGTTTATACTATCCGTATCGGAACGGCACAGACACGTGCCGGCACTGGTCCGACAGTCCATTTATACTATCAGCACAGACACGGAGCGTGTCCGATCAGACAAATATTCTTCAATGCATTTGGGTGCAACTGTTTATACTATCCGTATCGGCAAGGCACAGACACGTGCCGGCACCGGTCTGACCGTCTAACATTCTCGCAAAGAATACTTTAGTGGTTGATTCGGTTCAGACTAGGCTGAAAATCATGAGTCAAATTTTTGTAGCTTATTGCAACATTGACCAATGTAAGAAATAGTATGGCGGCACTCTTATCTGTCAAAAACATTGTTAATCGCTCAACTTTAAATAGTCATAACTTTTGAACCACCGATCTCCTAGGATTAAATCTTCTACAGGATTACATGAGAAAAAGGCAAAAATTTCTGATTACGTAAGGTACAGTGCAGCCTAAGATAATACTCGGAAAAAGGATTGCTGATGCGAGGGTTGAATTAAAACCAGTATTGAGGTGAAGCCGTCCGCCAACGAGTGCGATTTAATATAAAACCAAGCCGTCATATAGTAAACTAATTGTTCTAACATCTCAAAAAAAAATCCAGGTCTCATGTTCCAATATTAAATAAGTTATCGTAGCGGATAACATAAGAATGATAAAATAATAGATTAAGTATTATAGATTTTAAGTAATATGCTCATAAGCTTTATTAATCTGAAACTCTAAAAATACGGATATAATATTTTTACCATACACAATAGATTTTAGACTACTTTATTCCAACTCGTTGCTAACCCTATCAACAACGCGTTACTAGGGGTCTAGAAGGTTTTGTCGTACCGATATTTGTGTGGTGCCGACATTCTGTACACTATTCACGATCAACGAAACCACGGAAAGCATAATATTTTGCAATGAATACCGAAAAATTAATAGAATTCGTAAGAAACTACAGCTTCTTGTACGACCAAGAGGATCCACGATACAGTGACACTGCAAAGAAGGAAACTGCATGGGCAGAAATTGGGGAAAAACTCGGATGTTCTGGTAAATATATGTTTATTATATTATACTGTAAAAACTAAAAAGTTATTTAATCAATGGCATATGTTCGGTTTCGCGATATAGAATTTTAGACATCTGCCATTCCGCGCGGCAATTGTTTTATGTTTTTAACTTTATGATTATAACCGTCACGCCTGGCTCTCACGACTTTATCATCCTCAAAGTCCGTGAGGGTCCAAGGCACGTATTTACACCCCCTTGGGCCATCTGTTTTCGGACAAAACGCGCTGTTTCATCAGTTATTTTCGAAGGTACCGTACGCGAGGTACCGAGCCATAAAAGTATACAACATGTGCAGGCCACTTGGGCCTTTTTCGTCGCGCAGCACCGGGGTCCCATTATTCTATGTTTTTCCCGAAATTTCCGCGATTGACCTGAGGAAGGAACTTCCTCCTCCACCGGTGAGGGTTGTCCGGAAGATCCTCCTCCCTCAAGTCAATCAACAAATGGGGATGATTCTCCTGACGAATCGGGCCTATCCCCTCGAAGAATTTAACACCAACGAGGTGACCAGCGATCGGACCCCGGAACATAGAATTAGTATCGTTCGTAACCTCGAAGAGCAAGCATCGAGATCTTGTCTGGAGGACTGTCTTAGTTTCGTCCCCAATATTATAATGAATTTTTGCATTATCATTAACTTGAGCTTTAGCATATGGTCTTAATAAATAATTTTTCAGTGGAAAAGCCTCATCGCCAAGTATAACATGTGGCATGTATAACTTTTCCGAGTGCGAGATATTTGCCTAGTTTTGAATTAGCAAAAATTCCTCCGTCACTATTTTTGCCATATGCTCCGATATCTACGGCTATAAATCTATATCGTGCATCAACTAGTGCCATTAGCACAACGGAAAATGTCTTCTTGTAATTGAAAAACATTGATCCACTATTTGGTGGTGCTGTTATTGTGACGTGTTTGCCGTCAATTGCACCCACACAGTTTGGAAAATTCCAAGTCGACCAAAAATCTGCTGCAATCGTAAGCCATTCTTCTCGAGTTGGAATTGCCATATACTCTGCCAAAAGATGCTTGATAATTGCATTACAAACTTCCATGACTATGCAGCACACAGTAGCATGCCCTAAGCGGTAACTAAACGCTATTGTTCTATATGAATCTATTACAATTGAGGAAGAGGACGACACACCTACGACAAATATTACAGCAAACCCTGACGATATGGCAGACGATTCTATTACTCATGAAAATGTCTCCGAATCTCCAATGCCGTTTTCGACACGGAAGAGCAAAAAACGGGAGAAACAGAATTCTACTGGCGTTTTGATGGAGTATATTATAAATAAACGCGACGATGAGCTGCGGGAGAACCGTCAGTCGCAAGACGACGTCAATTTATTTTTTAGCAGCATTGCTGCTACAGTTAAAAAGTTTAATCCACGCGATAGGGCAACAGCAAAAGCTCAAGTTTTTGAAATTATTTCAAAAATGGAGCTGGAAAATACAGCATTAGACTGTAACTCCCAAAATATCGAACCACTATACACTAATAATACCCCTGCCACTGCTACATCAAGTATTTTTTACGAACAGTTATGATTATAAATCTTGTATATTAGAATACAAAATTTATATTTACCTTAAACATACTGCTAATTTTTCTTTTGGAGAAATTGCTTCCTTCAAATGTGTGCTTTTCTTAATTAACGCATTTTCAATTTTTCCCAAAAGAGTATTAAAGCTATTTTGAGACATTCTAAAATATTGGTAGAATTTTTCTTCGTCGTTTATTAAACTTTTGTAAAGTGTCCAAAATTCACCTTCAATTTTTCTTTTTTTTAAACAGTCGTGCACTCCAAAACGGCGACACCTCTTTCTTTCCTTAGCTTCGTCTTCATCTAATAATATAGCCATTACAGCCAAATCCTTTATATTTAAGTGGGAAAACATTTTCACTCTCTTCGAACGTCTTTACTAGTTGCTTTCTGTTTCCTGGCTGATCGAATGCAAAATGTAACAAATAGTACTCTTCTGAATGACAGAAGAATCGTGCCGTTGCCGAATTTTCTAGAAGACCTCGGAGTCGAGAACCTTCCAAATCCCTAGTAACGCGTTGTTGATAGGGTTAGCAACGAGTATCGCGAAGCGGGCACTTTCGTTGCGCCTGTGGGAGAGGACGAGGTAAGACCAGGGGCGCCCATACGTTGGGAGAGTACGAAGCAATGCTATCGGACGCCCAGCAGCCCAGGAGAGGACAGGGGTTGCACCTGGACGCCTTTCCGGGAGAGGACGGCCATGAAGGCCGGCCGCCCGCCGAGAGGAGAGTACAGGGTAGCTTCCTGGCCGCCTGAGAGTAGGATCACCCGGGTCCTCTGGACGTTTCGGAGAGGACGGCCATGAAGGCCGGCCGCCGAACGAACAGAGGTTTCCGGGCGAATCCGAGTCGTCAGTAGAGAGTAGGAACCCTGGTTCCTCTGTACGTGTCGGAGAGGACGGCCATGAAGGCCGGCCGCCGAACAAGCAGAGGTTTCCAGGCGAATTCGAGTCATCGTGTGAGAATAGGGCCCTTGGTTTCTCTGTACGTTTCGGAGAGGACGGCCATGAAGGCCGGCCACCGAACGGACATGAGAATTAGGGAAATTCTGAGTCTTCGCCGATTCCCCAGAGGGAGAGTACGGTTGAAATAAACCGGACGCCTGATGGTGGAATCGTGTAATATTTAAAATTTAGAGTCATTCTATTATTTCGTTTTTAACCTTTGTCCAAAAAAATCTTTGTACCTGTGTTATTCTTATATATTCTTATATTCTTATATTATTCTTATATCCTGTGTTCCCAGATATCCTTGTTATTCCAATTTTATCAAGGTTAAAAAACGTTTGTACCATAATCTCCCTATTTTTCCCATATTCTACAAAATCTAGCCGTAAGGATGCCTTGTTGCCAGCGTGTTCGCTGACTGGTTTTGATGCACCCCTATGGGTTTTCGCCTGGAAGGGTACGCGTCGCGCTGTTGAGTCGCACACTGTCCACTCTCAACGTTCCTTCATTCGATATTTCTTTCAAAATTTCTTGTCCGCGTCATATAGTAAACTAATTGTTCCAACTTCTCAAAAAAAAAATCCAGGTCTCATGTTCCAATATTAAAAAAGTTATCATGGCATTAAGTATTATAGATTTTAAGTAATATGGTCATAAGCTTTATTAATCTTAACTCTAAAAATACGGATCTAATATTTTTACTATACACAATAGATTTTAGTATACACTTGTAGGATTTGCCTAATTGTAGTATATTTTTTATACGTGTAGAAGGTTCAAAACATATAGCTATTTGCTGTGCTTCTTTCGGAACGGTGCCGAAACGGACACGTTCCGTGTCTGTGCGGATAGTATAAATACTACTGTCTTCGTCGGAACGGTGCCGATACGGACACGTTCCGTGTCTGTGCTGATAGTATAAATCGACCTTTACGCGTGAGCCGGGCGCGTCGCGGGACGTGACACGTTTAATAACCTGAATACACCAGTGTACATGTGCGAATGTATATGAGAAAGAATACATATATAAATTGATATAAAAAGATACTTAATAGAGATCTGATACATATCATGTCTGCATGCTACTATGTTCTCGAACGGAATGAACGAGACCGCTCATCAAACACGCGGTAGACAACGGAACGCGGGCCTAATGCCTAATTTACATTTCAATGTATATTTATTACGATAATTGCCAGTAGATAGGAATCATTTTTTAATGAATTGTAGTGCAAATTTCATCCCGATATCTCTTATGGTTCAAGAGTTATAGAATTTCACCAAAGTTCTCCGCTATGAGCGGCCGTTCGAGGCTGTATATCGCGGTGCATTGTTCACTTAAAATAATTTTAAAGTTTCCGCTATTTTAAAAACAGGTCCATAGAGAGGACACTTGGGACTACATCCTCGTTTTTTGAAATTTTTAAATGCTGCTATGAAAACATTGCGTTTGTTTAAAACATCTGTAAAATAAATGGTGAAGAAAAATTTTTTTTCAAATAACATTTTTAGTCGATACTCCTATGTGTTCACTATAAGTTCTTAAAACCTTAGTTTCATCGATTTGCTGCTTCTAGACTTATCATCTAATGAAAAAAGAGTGACACTTTTTTTACCTTTGTAATTCATTCAAAGCAAAAATCCTTTGAGATTCGTTCATAGGTCACTAAATATTACAATATATGAAATAATTTCTGTTAAAATTATTTTCAATAAAAATTCAATACCACCCCTCAACAGGTTTGATCGCATATCAACAAGACGAATTACGTGACAGGAATTGAAGACAATTTCGTCAATTAATTCCTGATATTACGGAAATTCTAGACTTTGCAACACACACTTTGGAAAGAGAGCGACAACCACGAGAAGATTGTCGTGAATGTCTGGAACTCGTAGTTATTTTCTTAGGTGGAAATTCTACGAGAAATTGTACTTTCCGAGTTCCAGGAGCTTTTCACCACGCACGATGGATGGCGAAGGCGATATACTGTTTAAAAATATATTTATTCAGAAATGAATATGTTCTGACCAGTGAAGAGGCCATTGGAATTCAGGATATATGTATTTTTCTTGTCAGGTTATACTTGAAAGCATGGATACTAGCTCCAAATGCAATAGAAGCCCCTCGACAAGATTTGGATTTTTGAAAGAATTTATACAACTATCGTCAAGTTGATGATACGATAAGTCGCACTGCAATACAGAAAATGATCAATCATTTATGGTATTTGACAGAAACTGCAGCGTTGGCATTTTTTGATAGTGGAATTGGAAACCACACGAAAATACAGATGGTGGAGTGAATGAATCTCGGAACGGACAGTGAAGAAACTATCAAAAGGTGTTATTATAGCATTTTCATTACTTTTAACTGTATTCATTATAAGTGTAAATAAACAAGGGTATAATTGTAAATATTTTCGTTTTTACTGTGTATATTGTATATGCATAAACGTTTAAATGTGACTTCTCTAAATATCTTAATTATTTGTAAATAAGTGAAAAAATTCTTTAGACAAAAGTTGAACTATACTATGAGATAAATATAGTAGTAAAGAAAAAATTTTTTCAAAAAGTTGCTTTATGAAATATTACAATTTTGATGTTTTTTTTTTATATGATAGTATTTTATGTTTTCATATTTTTATAGACCGTAAAAAGACAAATCCAACGGTATATGAAAATGTATAGTTACGATGTACTATAATGAACAAAAACGATTTTCTAAAATAACATATTTTCAAAGGGTATAGCCGGATAAGCATGGGCCAGCGGCCCCCGCTCCGATTTTCCTGATTCTTGTCATAAAACATAGTTTCATGTCTAAAAAAACATTGTGTAAAATTTAAAATGTCTACCCCCACCGATAGGGGTGATATTGGGGTAAATTTCCCCGCACTTGAATGCAATTTGCTCTAAAACGAGACAAGATATCGACATCGAATAAACGGCAAACGAAAGATATACAGGGTGTCCCAAAAGTACTTCAACTCCGGGAAATGGGAGGTTCCTGAGGTCATTTCAAGCGCCATTTTCCTTTTGCAAAATGTTGTCCGCGGCTTTGTTTGGGAGTTATTAACGAAAAACATGGACCAATCAGAGCGCGAGCTCGACGCTCGTTGGCATGTTCAGCCAACCGCCTGCCGGCTCGCTGCGCTGAACGTGCCAGCGATCGTCGAGCTCGCGCTCTGATTGGTCCGTGTTTTTCGTTAATAACTCCCAAACGAAGCCTCGGACAACATTTTGCAAAAGGAAAATGGCGCTTGAAATGACCTCAGGAACCTCCCATTTCCCGGAGTTGAAGTACTTTTGGGACACCCTGTAGATACACTCTATATTTAAGATTTTTTCAGAATTTTTTGCTAATTATTTATAGTTGAAAATAATTAATTAATTTTTTAGAATTTTTTTAACTATCTTCCCCTGGGTTGACAACTACCAAAAAATTCTAAAATATTGCTATGATGCTAACCTATTTTGTATTGTAGTCGACAAAGGGTAGAAAGAAAACGAAGTCGGAGGTCTTATAGTTACGACAATCTTTATTCGACTGACTCCTTCAATCGTTCGGGAAGGTTCGGCACCTCCAACCGACCCCCCGCGTCACCAACCTTACATCGCCGAAACATAAACAAACACGCTTCGCTCGTCCGTCGCCCAACCGCCACGACGATCGTTCCGAGAATCGCCTACAGTATAAAAATCTCAGAAGTGTCCGTTTGGTGGAACAGTGTCAAAAAAAATAAAGTATGCCGGCGAACGCTCGGTTTGATCAGTAACGGCGCAGCAACCGAGTCCCCTTGCGGTGGCTAGTGATGGGAGCGAACGGGAAGTCGGCGCTCGTACGGAAAAGCTGATACATGTAAAAATGCGACTATATCTTCTAATATATGATTACAGTTGGAAGTCTAAACAATTATATTTTAGGAAATAGCTTACATTGAAGAAGAAAAATACGTGTAAAGCTAGTTTTTGCTGTCAAGTAAAAGAAAGAAGAAGCTTCTCACAAGTATGTTGTATGGTCCCGGTGTTAGAGGTTCTGCTCGATGCTCCGGAGGGCTCGAGTTCGAATCCTCCTCAACTCAACTTTCTTTTCTCGTTTTTTCTTTTTTTTTATATGTATTTATAAACTAAACGATTTTTATTGTTTGCACTTCAATATTCTATAAAACAAGATAATTATTAATTTGTAATTATCATATAGATTAAAATATTTTACATGTTTCTAATTTTGCGGAAATATAAATCTAGTTTTTATTATTTACGCCCATATAATGGATATATTTTGAAAAAAATGAAAATACATAAAATGTGAAGAATTAAAATAAAAATGCCATGGATATAACATAGGAAATTAGGAAAGGTATATAAAAAACATTCGTGCACTATTTTATTATACATTTTATTCAATAATCACCGGGCTCTAGCTACTCGATCCACCCGACGGTACCGGTGCAAGACGTCAATTCAGCGGTCTTGAGCTACTCGATCCACCCAAGGAGCCGATGAATAACGACTTGTATACACATTTTCTTAATTAAATATAAATTACTATTAATTCCTATTTCTAATCATCATCGCTGTCTTCCTCAATGACGGGAACTGTGTTCGTACATCAAATAAGTGGGTTAACATTTCAGCTGGTTTACAATATTCGATTGATACCGACCATAAGATAGATAATAAACCACGGCAGCTACACGAGAGCAACATCCTATTGTTCTATTTCCATTAGCATAGTCACATGTGTATCGCGTAATACCTTTGGAATTGTCCATATTTGGCTTGTATTCAATATAACATTGGTATGCCTTGCTGTTTATACAGGGTGTCCCAAAACGACTGCGTCAGCGGGAAATGGGAGATTCCTTGGGTCATTTGAAGCGACATTTTCCTTAACAAAAATGGCGTCTGCGGTTTTGTTTAGGAGTTATTAACGAAAAACACGGACCAACCAGAGCGCACCTAGTCGCTCGGAGGCACGGTCAGCGCGGCCAGCCGGGGGGAGGAGAGTGTTGTTGGTACGCTGCGATGTCGTAACAAGCAACAGTTTCTCGATTATGTCCCGATTTCGATGAGCTTTGGATATGTTGTAAAGACCACGATTCTGAACAACATTTCCCTTTAGACTTTTTGCCTCGCGTTTTTAGTTTACGAGATATTTGTAAAACCAGTTCCGAAAGCTAAGGGTTGTACGGTCAGGTCAAGCGAACTGTACAGCTGATGGTAGATAGCAGGTATACGACAATCACATGTTTCGGTTTTCCTGCAGATTTGTACGCAGAGTCGATGGGTTACTGTTCGAAAAGGTCGTCCGTCCTTTCACCCAGCAAGAGGTAGAAATGTCAGGTCGGCGTGGCGTTTTAAGGTCCCTATTGTCCTATGCCTCCCTTAAGAAACTTTCTAAAAGAAAGACGGACGACGTTTTCGAACAGTGACCCATCGACTCTGCGTACAAATCTGCAGGAAAACCGAAACATGTGATTGTCGTATACCTGCTATCTACCATCAGCTGTACAGTTCGTTGATCTGACTGTACAACCCTTAGCTTTCGGTACTGTCGTACACCTGAAGACATCTGTGCAGTTCGTCACCGAATGACCCAGTGACAGTGACACACATTTCGAAGCATTTTCAATTACAAGTTTTTACAAATATCTCGTAAACTAAAGACGCGAGGCAAAAAGTCTAAAGGGAAATGTTGTTCAGAATCGTGGTCTTTACAACATATCCAAAGCTCATCGAAATCGGGACATAATCGAGAAACTGTTGTCTGTTACATCGCGGTGTACCGACAACACTCTCCTCCCCCGGTTCGCCGCGCTGACCGTGTCACCGAGCGACTAGGCGCGCTCTGGTTGGTCCGTGTTTTTCGTTAATAACTCCTAAACAAAGCCGTGGACGCCATTTTTGCTAAGGAAAATGTCGCTTCAAATGACCAAGGAACCTCCCATTTCCCGCTTACGCAGTCGTTTTGGGACACCCTGTATGTCTTGACCGAACCTGTAGTCTAATAATGTGTTCGTTCTCTTCTAAATATTGCACATTTAATTAATTTTCAGAATGCAACAGTTCTGCTAAATAGCATACTGCTTGCGTTAATTGATACGTACCGGTAAACAATATTCTCAAGTCGTTCGGTGTCAATTCTGGAAAATGTAAAAGACATCGAGAGGACATTGCTTGAAATGGCTTTTTTCGTCGATTCAAATGTTCACTATCAACGAGCTCTCGCAACGTATTTGGTTTTAATGTACGACTTCTTATACTATAATTAATTATTTCGTCGGAGAGTTCTGTATCAGAATTCAATCTTTTTCCAAACTTATTCTGTAAGAAGCCAACTATCCGGCATATGGATTTTAATTTTGGTAGCGTTTTATTATCCATTGTATTGTGCAAGAGACGATATCTTTGCGCTAGAGCGCTATGCACAGCTTCGACTACCCAACGGAGCTTTGTCACTAGTCGAGAAGCGTTGGCTTCTTCTTTCGTCAATTGAGGTCGGTTTCCTTTAAATGCAGGTATTATGAAATCTGCGCCTATGCTCCAGCATGGCGATGTTATTGTCCGCTAACGCCTCAACTGTTCTTCTGAGGTTTGAATAGAGTACTTGTTCACTCTGCGGTATAAACCGTCCTTGGTTATCTCTTCTGGTGGCGGCAACACGAGGATAATAAACATTGTCGAATACCTTAACGTTTCCGATTGCGTTAATTGGACGCGCAATAGGATCTGGCAGGATAGTCCTTGCCTTACAGTTGCGGATGAAGTCTGAGGAGTTGTTTAAATTCTGGAAGTCATCCATGTGATCCGTTATCATTGAAACGGAGTCTTAACAAGTCTGTATTTTAGCCTCGCATATAGCGAGCGATACTCGATACATCTGATAAATGTCGCCTCGAGGCGGTACATTATGAAGATCCAAAAGTGCTATGAAAGTGTTAACGGTGCCAAATCCGATGGATCGAGTTGTAATACAAAGCGTGATTGCACGCATGGTGGAAATTGATTCCAACCTGTCAGCTGCTGCCTGTCCAGACGAAACGCCAGGAAACAATTTTGAATGGAGCGATTTTGCAAGCTCATTACTTCCAATTATTCCTTTATCCTCCCTCATCCGATCTACTCGCCCACGTTGGCACTTTTGGCGAGACTGCGATCCACGACCTCTGAAACCTGGAGTCCGACGAACATTAGATGTACGTATGTCGTCAGCCAAGAATTCAACGGCCTCTTTGCTTGAGCCAGCCATAACAGCCCGACACAATGAACTATTGGTAGGATTTGAAGTTGTTATTCTCTTAGACATTTTGAAAGAGACTTTGAGGCTGCATTCAGTACCTCTAAAATCGTTTAAATGCAAGTATTATAACCCTATACCCACATTCTTGTAAATAATACGGTCCAACAAATTTCAACTTTTTTTGGGGGGTTTCTGTTCGGGAACCCGGGACGATAATTTTGGTGAGTGGACTGTATTGGGAAATAGGATCGGGTACGAACACAGTAGGGGAGTCGGAAGTTCGAAGGAGTGAACAGTGTGAAGGAAGGAACGGGGGATAACGGCCGATAGAGCGAATGAAGATCAGAAAGAGTCACTTCTCACGTGTTGAACGATATATACAACGTTTATTGCAGCACTCGCGGAAACTACAAGAGTATGGACCATCAACTTGGCTAGACGCAACGGAGATGAGCGTAAAGTCGGACGCCGATAGGCAGAAACGAAAATGATGAAGACCACAGGTGGGCGCGAGTGAGCTTGATAAACACGTGTCGAGCACGAGACAGAGCGAGACAATGACGGTTACGGCAATAACGCGATCACCGGTGATTCCCATCGATCACGTGATCGCATATCGGTTGCGCGCGATTCCGAGAAACGCCGAAAACAAAGGCGTCGCGCACAGGTGATTCGCAAGATCGAGACGACATGGTATACGGGGCGCGGGGCGCTCCCCAGGGCCGTATTTGTGTTCTCGAACAGACTTATAAATTCGCTTATTTCTACGCTTAAACCTAAACAGTTTCGATTCTCACTATGCAATTCTTATAGAGTTTTTTGCGCTGATTCCGAATCTGCCCTTAATTTTTCTCATAGACGCATAGTTTTTGAGAAATTTGAGTTTGAAAAAAAAGACATATTTTTAGACTTTAAACAAATATTGTGATATTATTATAAAAGATGTTGAATTGATATTGAATGACGGTGGCTTATTCCTATATGGCGGCTTATGACTATACGGCGGCTTAGTTACTTACGGCTGATTATCCTACGGTCGTTACGGCTTATAATTCTACGGTCATTACGGCTTATAATTCTACGGTCATTACGGCTTATAATTCTACGACTCTTACGGTTTTACGGCTTATTCCTATTTTACGGAGGCATGCTCCATTGCGTGCGACGGACGTGCGGGCTAGGAGAATGACGGCTCGCAGCTTCTGCGGCTGAGCGACGAGGAGTCCCGGTTGCGTTTGCGACTCAGGCCGGTAGGGCTCCGGACGCTGGCGCGTCTCGGATTCAGGAAAAACCCCGCTGTGTGTACAGCCGGGGCGTGCGGATACTTGCGTATCTCGGGGAGGGTCTTCCGGTCTTGTGTAAGACACGGGCCTTGGACAGGGTGTGTTTGGACGCGGTTTTTAGCGGAGGCGTTCGATACCGTAGCTTTGCACAGTAGTGGTATTCCCACTCGTGTTTCTGCGTTTGGTCTCGAACCAGTGTCGCCAGGTCGAGAAAATCGAGGGGAATACAGGTACCCCCTCTCTGATGGCCAGGACACCGTGCGAGTGGGACGCAGTGCTTCGATTCAGGGCACTATTTTTCGTGCATGCGCGGCCAAAACAGTGACGTATCTATAATGAGGTAGCAGAGCGGCCAGAGCCCTGTGGCAGTTATTTCGGCGGGAGTGTTGAGTTTGAGTGTACCGGTGTTATTAGCGGGACGAGTGATGAGTGATAGTGATAGACGAGACAAATTTTTGATTTGTGAATAATGGTAAGGTTTTGGCAGTTTTCCTTACCCTTGCAACAAATGTTGTTATTCTGTGATTGTTTCTGCCAAATAAAATATTTTGTTGTTTTATTATATATTGTGCTTAGTTATTTTAGCACTCCTTCCCTTTCCCATCCTTAAAATAAAGAATAAGTTTGAATTATATTAAATTTCAATATTTCATATGTATATTACTAATAAGTTTTTAAAATTCTGCGGGGTGCTCAAGGTACCCGATTTTGTATGCTACTGAGGCCGTCTGAGGCTAAAATCACCGCGCATGCGCGAAGAATAGTGCCCCGAATCGAAGCACTGGTGGGACGGAGGGCGAATGGGTGGGGGTCGCGATGGGGACACAGCAATGACAGCAACGACATGACATGTCGCAAATTTTAGGTTATTATCTACCTAATGAAATGAACAGAATACCGACTATAATAAATATATACATATACTATGAGAAAGGATGATTGGTGTGGGTGTTGAAAGTTCAAATAAAAACAACTATTGACGGTGAAGCCGTCCGCAAAGAGTGCGATTTATTAATAAACTCTATGAACTGAATACTCCGAGTGTCACAAGAAAAGTGATCGCTCAGGTAAATTCTAGTTCTAAAAACAATACAAAATGATACAATAAAATATAATAATATATAATATAATACAATAACATAATAATATACAATATGTAATAAACAAATACACATACCAAAATAAGTAAACAAATACTCAACATGTATCACTGTCACTGCTGCTAGCGTCAGTTTCATCTGTGATCAAGATTCCATTTAAATCTGATGGTATTTCATCTGTAGCGGCACACGGTTGGCGACCGTAATAACCATTAAAACTATCCCCTTGCAGATGTCAAGGAATAGGCTGTAAAACCTTTCCTGACATTTGCAAGGCCCGAAAAATGACTATTCTTTTATAACTTTCACGTGCATACCTTTCTGCCAGATGCACCGCCAGCCGTGTACCGTTACGGGACTACCCGGTCGCGGGGGTTTCCCTTTCCCCGCCGAACGGGGAGTAGATCTTGAACCTATCAAAGCTCAACTCTGACTTTGTCAAAGGAACAAGGTCCACCCCCGTGCAACGCCTTTTTTCTTTAACTTCTACTATAAATACGAGACCCTATCCAGGGCCTCTTTAGTCTTACAAATCTGTAGATACCGAAATATCCTGAGGACAAATGAAGTGCACTGATATAGAATCCGTTTTTGAATCACCTTTGCTTCCTACAAATTGGTGACCCAGACGTGATCAACAACAATAAACAAGTTCTTGTATAGGTTGGTGAAAGTGATTGAACAGTGCGAGATTAATTCTGTGCAGTGCTAATAATTGCAATCGCATCCGTTACTTTTTATTTTTCTCTCTTTATCTGTGTTTTAAGTGTAACAAGGAACATGCAAGGAAATAACAGTGACAATATTTCTAGCGGTTCTACCGAAATTAATAAGGTTGGAATACGTATACCACCGTTTTGGTACACTAATCCAGCTCTATGGTTTTTCCAAGTGGAAGGACAATTCGCAATACACGGTATTACAGCTGATGCCACAAAATATAATTATATAATCGCAAATTTGGACTGTAAATGCATGACGGAGGTAGAAGACGTGATAAAAAACCCTCCAGATACCGGAAAATATGAATATATCAAGGAAAAATTAATCCGACGACTATCGACATCGGAAGAACAACGGATGCAACAACTCTTAGAACGCGAAGAGATCGGGGACAGAACACCGTCCCAATTTTTGCGGCATATAACGAGTTTAGCAGGCGGTTCAGTTACCGATAAGTTCTTGCGAACACTCTTTGTCAACCGATTGCCGGTATCGATGCGGTCCATCCTTGCAACGCAGGCGGATGCGTCTTTGGAAAAGACGGCCGAACTTGCAGACAAAATAAAGGAGCTCAACCCTTCGGGACAATGTGCTGCAGTGGCTACCGATACCAGGTTTGAGGCTCTATGTGAACAAATGGCCCGACTCACACAACAGGTAGCCGAATTGACGCAACATGCAGCCAACAACAATGGGTACCGACGAAGCAGATCTCGCAGTCCAACGCAAAGAACGTGGAGAAATCGGAGCAGCTCACGAAGCCCATCTCGACCCGATGTTTGCTGGTATCATCGCAAGTTCGGAGACCGCTCAACGAGATGTACGACACCCTGTGCGTACGTTAGTCAACAGGGAAACGAAGCCGATCGACACTAGATGCGGCAGAGAGCGTCGATCCAACAACAAGCCGCCTCTTCATGACCGATCGAGATACAAAGGTGCAGTATTTGATAGATACTGGCGCAGACATATGCGTATACCCGCGATCTCTTATAAAAGGACGACCAATCAAATCCAGCTATACTTTGTATGCAGCGAATGAGTCAACCATCTCGACGTATGGTGACATCGTTTTGTATTTGAATTTCGGGTTGCGTCGCGTCTTAAAATGGAAATTCGTGATCGCAGATGTCTCGAAACCCATAATCGGTGCTGATTTTTTGCAAAACTTCGGTTTGTTGGTAGACATTAGGAATAAGCGTCTCGTAGACAATGTAACGAATCTCTCCGCGAGAGGAAAATTAGGTATCGCCGATATAGAATCCATAAAAACGGTTGTCGGTGATTCACCTTACATCAAACTCTTGGCGGATTTCAGAGAAATAACTCGTCCTACGCGAACAACCTCAGCCATAAAACATAACGTTACGCATTTCATTAAAACCACAAACGGGCCATCAACTTTCGCTAAACCAAGAAGACTGGCCCCCGACAGGTTAAAAATCGCGAAACAGGAATTTCAACATCTCTTGCTAGAAGGAGTGATTCGGCCATCTAAAAGTCCATGGGCTTCACCCCTTCACTTAGTGCCAAAAAAAGACAATGGGTGGCGACCTTGCGGTGACTACCGCGCACTAAATACACGTACAATACCCGATCGTTATCCATTACCCCATATAGAGGATTTTGCACAAATGTTACACGGTAAAACAATCTTTTCAAAACTAGATCTTGTTAAAGCGTACCATCAAATTCCAGTAGAACCCGCGGACATAGAAAAAACAGCAGTTACAACCCCATTCGGCCTTTTTGAATACGTTAAAATGCCGTTCGGACTCCGAAATTCTGCTCAAACATTCCAGAGATTTATAGACGAGGCTTTACGTGATTTAGATTTCTGTTACGCATATTTGGACGACATATTAATAGCTTCTAGAAACGAAATCGAACATTTTGAGCATGTCAAACAAATTTTTACCCGCTTGCAAGACCATAGCATAGTAATAAACCCCGCGAAATGTGTATTCGGTAAAAACACAATAGACTTCTTAGGATATACAGTTAATGGGGAAGGTACAACACCGAACCCCGATAAAGTAGATGCCATTCGAAACTTCCCAAAGCCGACAACCGTAAAGGAATTGCGACGATTCTTAGGAATGGTCAATTTCTACCGACGTTTCATTCATAACGCAGCAAAGATACAGGTTCCCTTGAATGACCTATTAAAAGGGGCACCTCCACGTGGAAACCCACAGGTAGAGTGGACACAAGTCGCCGAAATTGCCTTTTCACAGGTAAAAGAAGCGTTGGCGCAAGCTACCCTTCTGGCGCATCCCATACCGGGTGCCCAAATGTCGCTCAGCGTAGACGCGTCCGATTACGCAATAGGTGCGGCACTGCAACAGCGGGTAGATAATACCTGGCAGCCCATAGCTTTTTACACTAAAACTCTTTCCTCTGCTCAACGTAAATACAGCACGTATGATAGAGAGTTATTAGCAATATACACTGCTGTGCGACGTTTCCGCTATCAAGTCGAAGGACAATCCGTCATTGTATTTACAGATCATAAACCTCTGGTTTATGCTTTTAAACAGCGACCAGAGAAATGCACACCGAGACAATTTAGGCATTTAGACTTCATAGGACAACTTACAACGGATATACGACATGTTAGCGGAAAAGATAATATAGTCGCTGACGCTTTATCCCGAATAGAGGGCTTACATATACCAGCGTGCGCAGATATTACGCAAATAGCCGAATCTCAACGGACAGATGAAGAGCTCCAACGTCTCTTACTGGCCGAGACTTCGTTAAAATTAAAGAAAATACGTTTTCCAACCGCCGCTGGTGGAGAAGTAGAAATATATTGCGACACCGCTACACGTACTGCCCGGCCATATGTCCCAAAGATATACCGTAAACAAGTTTTTGACAGCATACATTTCTTGTCACATCCCGGAACACGGACGTCAAAAAGATTAGTCACAGATCGTTTTGTATGGCCCTCCATTAATAAAGATTGTATCCGATGGGCGAAAGAATGCATTCAATGTCAACGGAACAAAATCACGCGACATACAACAGCCCCAACAGGTAATTTTCAATCGCCGAATTCCCGATTCGAACATATACATATCGACATCGTGGGACCGCTGCCGGTTTCTCAAGGGTTCCGATATTGCCTTACCTGCGTCGATCGCTTTACCCGCTGGCCAGAAGCGATGCCAATGGAAGAGATGACTGCAGAAACAGTGGCAAGAACCTTGGTACACGGTTGGATTTCACGTTTCGGGGTGCCGATGAGGATAACAACCGACCAAGGTAGACAATTCGAGTCCCATCTTTTCAAGGAGTTAATGCAGCGAACCGGTACAAAACATATTCGGACTGCGGCATTCCATCCAGCAGCCAACGGTATGGTTGAAAGACTCCATAGACAAATGAAAGCCGCCATAAGATGCCACGATACCGACCAGTGGACAGAAGCCTTGCCACTCATACTGCTTGGAATAAGGACAGCATTTAAAGAGGATTTACAGGCAACCCCGGCAGAAATGGTTTATGGAGACAACCTCCGACTCCCAGGAGAATTCTTCACAGATCAACCAGAACCAGATGCATCAGAATTCGTAAACCAATTACGACAAAGAATGCAACAACTAAAACCACGCCCAGCCACACATCATGGTCTCAAAACAACCTTCGTACATAAAAACTTGGAGACATCAGAGTACGTATTCCTTCGACAGGACGCAGTTAAAAAACCTTTGCAACCCCCATACGATGGACCATACAAAGTTATCAAACGCGGAAATAAGGACTTCGTTATTAAAATAGGCAATCATGAAAAAACTGTCACAATAGATCGTTTAAAACCCGCACATACAGTAAGCAATGAACAAGAAAATAGAGAAAGTACCAGTCATGTAGTCTATCGTGAAACCGTAAACACACCACACGGTATCTTAAGAAACAGTTTGGCACCCACTAAAACACGTTACGGTCGTGTAGTCAAATTTACGGATCGGTATAACCCACGTTAGTTCCTAAGAGGCAGGTACACCATACTTATATTATTTTGTTTAAACTAAGTAGATTTTAAGAAACGTATATTGTTCTCATCGATACGCATAGTATTAACACCTATATAACCATCGTACCTTTTTTTTTTTTTCTGAGACCATATAGCGTTTACACTGGGAAGGGAGTGATGTAGCGGCACACGGTTGGCGACCGTAATAACCATTAAAACTATCCCCTTGCAGATGTCAAGGAATAGGCTGTAAAACCTTTCCTGACATTTGCAAGGCCCGAAAAATGACTATTCTTTTATAACTTTCACGTGCATACCTTTCTGCCAGATGCACCGCCAGCCGTGTACCGTTACGGGACTACCCGGTCGCGGGGGTTTCCCTTTCCCCGCCGAACGGGGAGTAGATCTTGAACCTATCAAAGCTCAACTCTGACTTTGTCAAAGGAACAAGGTCCACCCCCGTGCAACGCCTTTTTCCTTTAACTTCTACTATAAATACGAGACCCTATCCAGGGCCTCTTTAGTCTTACAAATCTGTAGATACCGAAATATCCTGAGGACAAATAAAGTGCACTGATATAGAATCCGTATTTGAATCACCTTTGCTTCCTACACATCTCTATTGTACATTTTGACATTAAAACATTCTAACATTTGGTCCGATATTTCGAAGCTACAAGCATCAATGTGCTTTGATTGCAAATATAATTTGATACGCGTAAGAGCACAAATCATGACCGTACTTAATTTGTTTCTTTTTTTATCTTTTATGTCTGTTATTGTTGAAAAATATCTTTCCACATCTGCATTTGAGTGCGGCAGTGTGGTTTTGGTATTGGAAACATCTGTACTTTCATCTATGATAAGAGAAAAATATTTTTCCTCTACTACTTTCTGTATATCTAAAACTATAGACCTATTTATAACATTTTTAATTATAGCTCTAATTTTAGTTCTACCTAATGTAATAGATTTCAGCGATGGTAATTTTAAACCTATAATATTTTTATTGAATTTATTCAATTCTTGAAGCATTTCAAAACTAACGTTGTGAGCAATTGCAAATAAACAATATCTAATTTCTAATATTTTAGTTTCATTTTTGCCATCTACTAAATCTGAACTTGTACCTGCTATTTCTACATTTTGCAGCATATTAATTTTATGACGATGAGTGTTCGCGTGTTTTATTAAAGTATTCTTACACGAATTACTGTTGAAATATATTTTACATACGCCACACCATGGACATCCGTCTTCGTCTTTCTGCAACCATGTAGATAATTTAGGGTCTCCTACGTCCATTACACACGTAAATATCATCGGAATTATATCATTTTTGGTATCAATTTCATTAGAAAAATATCAAGAATATTTTGGCGAAAGTTCCAAAAAAAAATAATGAAAAATAAAGAAGTTTTGTCATCGGATTAGTAGTGGTCTCCTGGTCTCTCGAGTTTTATGGCCCCTCACGGGGTATACCCCGCAGGAGTGGGGATAGTTCAGGGACATTTATGTGTGAGACATTTGTGACATTTATCGATGAAATACTGTACTGCGAGAAAGTTTGTAATTTCTTTATAACTATAACAAATTTTCAAAATGTTCTCCGTTGTTTTGTAAACAATAATACAGACGATTCTCAAATTCTGAACGAACATTTTTGAAGGTATCTGTTGGAATAGCTCTACATTCCTGTACAATTCTGCGACGCAGATCGTTGATGCTTTCTGGTTGTGTTTTATAAACAACAGACTTTAAGTGTCCCCACAAAAAGAAGTCGACTGGAATTAGATCTGGTGATCTTGGTGGCCACTCAATAATACCTCTTCTACCGATCCATCTTAGTGGGAATCGATTGTTTAACCACTGGCGAACTGGTAACGTGTAATGCGGGGGAGCACCATCATGTTGGAAGTATAAAAGTTCTTCATTTAACAAAAAATTGCCGTTTTCATCTCTTTGGTTTTCAAGACTTTCTGTTATAAGTGGATCAATGATGTCGTCCAGTAAATTTAAATACAGATTGCCATTCAAATTCTCTTGGAAAAACAGAGGACCTTGTAACCGTGTTGGTCACATATAGACGTTCCCGTGTATCGATAATAAATATCGATCCCACCACGGCGATCCGCGATGTCGCGTACGGTCCTTGTCTTAATAAAGGACCGTGAGATCGCCCCACTAATTGGGTATGCGTACGCATCGATCCCCACTTTCGATAGCGATCGAAGGAGGTCGATGCGGATCGTTGATAGATCACTCTACGTCTGGAAGCGATCAAGTAAACACGCGTTCGCGAAGTGTTCCGTTCGACGAAAATCGGCGCGTATTCGGGAGGCCAAACCGGCCTGTTGGAATCGATAAACCGTCGATCCAACCTCGGTACGTGCGCGCCTCAAACCGAGAAGTCGCGATTGCACACCGCGTCGTGGCATAGTCGAAAAACGTTTAATTAACAATTCCGTAAGAACGTAACCGCGTAGTAGTCAACTGCGTAACGTAAATTTTGTAAAAGTATCCGACTTCTGTAACTTGCCATGAGCATGCCGCGAGTTACGCAGTGAAGTACGAGCGTAAGAAAGAGGGACACGTCGGTCGAGAAATAAACACAAGCGCGCCGTTCTCGGAAAATGATCGTAAATTCGCCGAACGGAACGGATTCTACCTTTATAAAGGCTTCAGTCGTGCTAGACATATTCAAAATTTAAACGATTATACACTCACAAATTCGTTAGGGCAATCGAGATTCCACTCGGATCACCTCTGTGTGCCCCGCTGGTGTCTCGTTATTGCTTCCTCTCGCCTTTGTGAGCAATCACGGATAGCCAATAACTACGTCCATCCGAGAAATCGGCCGGACCGGTTAATGTTTCTATTTATGTGATCACAGACAAATTCGCGAATGGCTGTAGTATAAATACTCTCACAACTCCGTTAGGGCAATTGAGATTCCACTCGGATCACCTCTGGGTGCCCCGCTGGTGTCTCATTATTGTTTCCTTTCGCCTTTGTGAGCTGATTATAACGAGTCAATAATCGTTCTATTTCCTGTGAGTGACTTGACGAAATTCGCGAACATCGGTCGGGAGAACTTGACGAATAGGCAATACCCACGTCCATCCGGAATTCCGGCCGGACCGGTTGTTGTTACTATTTCCGTGAATCACATCACGAGATCCGTAAACGTAGTAATTAATACCCTCACAATTTCGTTTGGCAATTGAGATCTCACTCGGATCACCTAAGTGTGCCCCGCTGGGATCTCGTTATTGTACCACTCGCCATTGGGAGGCACAGGCAATAGGCGTAAGCTGCGTCCATCCAGAGAAATCCGGCCGGACCAGTACGCGTTACTATTTCGCCTCGGTTCGATTTGGCAAACTGACTAAACACGATCACGGTCACTCTACCGAAGCCAGAGGTTACTCTAAGTCCACATACGTGCTGAGGAGTACCTCTTAGGCGGAACGGAGGGACTGGGGTTTGGTGAGCGTCTCTATCTGTGCGTATCATCTGGAAACAGCCGAGCGCACGGGTAGTAAGACCGGCCAGTTTGTTCTTCGCGTGCGATAAATGTGCAGTAACATAAAGAATCGGTAAACTCGTCAAGGGAGTCACTCAGAAATGTATATAGATAGATATACAGGGTGTCTCAAAATTCCTTCAGCTCCCGAAAATGGGCGGTTCCTGAGGTCATTTTCCTTTTGCAAAATGTTGTCCGCGGCTTTGTTTAGGAGTTATTAACGAAAAACACGGACCAACCAGAGCGCGCCTAGTCGCTCGGTGGCACGGTCAGCGCGGCGAGCCGGGGGGAGGAAAGTGTTGTCGGTACGCCGCGATGTAACAGACAACAGTTTCTCGATTATGTCCCGATTTCGATGAGCTTTGGATATGTTGTAAAGACCACGATTCTGAACAACATTGTTCCCTTTAGACTTTTTGCCTCGCGTCTTTAGTTTACGAGATATTTGTAAAAACTTGTAATTAAAAATGCTTCGAAATGTGTGTCCTATTGGCAATATACAGTAATTCCCCAATTATTTCCGGATACGCTCCTAAATTTATTTTTTCATCCGTCGATTCAAATGTTCTATCTTGCCCTGGGGGCATCGGTGTCCCCACGGCATTACATTCGTTCATTTTATGCTTATTTAACAATGTTTCAATATAGTCTCTTTGTGATAGACCTATACCTATATCGTGACGTTCTATTTTTATACCTAGAAAGACGTTAGTACTTGTCTCGATTATTTCGAACGTATCCTCAAGTTTTCTCATTATTTTGGTACAAAAATTCGCGCTATTGTATATCACGGTGAAATCATCGACGTAGATTGCGATCGCTATGAAATTTTGCTCTTGTTCTAGGATAAATATACAATTATCCGATACGAGTGGTTTTAACCCTATTCCTATTAATGTTTCCTTGAACTTCATATACCAATTCCGTCCCGATTGTGGGAGTCTGTAAATACTTTTCTTTAATTTGAATACGTTCCCTTCGCCATACTGATGTTCAAACCCTTGGGGTAACTCGAGATATATTTTTTCCTGTAGATCCCCATGCAAATACGCGGTCTTAACATCGAAGAATTTGAAATCCCACTTTAGTTTCACGGCCACGGCTATCAAGAGTCGCCAAGCCTCGATCGCGATCACGGGTGCGTAAGACTCCTCGTAATCTCTATTTTTTATTTGATTGTAGCCTGCTGCTACTAATCGCGCTTTAAATTTCACGTCGTCACTTGTCTTACTGTTCTTCACCGTTAGAATCCACTTACTTTTTATGATTCTCTTACTGACTTTTTCCCTTTCAACTACCTCGCAGACCGAATGTTTTTCTAATGAGTTTAATTCCTCTCTCATTGCCTTTTGCCACTCAGGCCAGTTTTTACTAATCTTTGCTTCGCGGTAGTTTGACGGAACGTTCTGATCACTTATGAAATTAATTTGTTCCATTTCTCTGATTCTTTCGGACCTACGTGCACCCGCTTGAGCATCCCTTTCCCGTTGTTGGGTTATCAACATATCCCTTCTCAACTCTCCATCTTCTTTAGTCGAGCCTTTGGGTCTACATCTTCGTCTCGGTGTTTGTGTGTCCGCATTGCGTTCTCTACTATCTATTTCTAAGTCGTCTGTACCTACATCTATCGAATCTGTTTCGTCATTAGAATGTGGTAACAGTGCGTCATAGTCATAGCTGAACCCCATCAGGCTACCGTCGATATGATCAAGCTTCTCTTGATCATCGATTTTTCGAATGAGTTTACCACCCGATCTCCCTTCATCGAATTTAACAGCCCTTTCCTCTATTACTTGTTCTTTATCCGGATCGTAAATTCTATATGCCTGCCTCTCACGTGAGTATCCAAACATTATTCCTATCCTTCCTGGTAGTTGCAATTTATCGCGCTTTCCTTTAGGAGTGTGAAAGTATGCTATAGAACCGAAAACCCTCCGGTAGTTAACGCTGTTTTCTACCTAGGAAAATTTCATACGGTGTTCCGTCTTTACCTTTACGTGAAGTGAGGTTACTTATATGGCTACTACATGCCGCAGCTTCCGCCCAAAATGATATTGGTAATTCGCTATTATGCAATAATATTTTTGCCCGCTCTAATATCGCCCTATTGGCCCTTTCCACTTTACCATTGCTTTCGGGATTGTTCGCAACCGCTTTTTCGTGAGTAATCCCGTTTCGTTCTAAGAATTCTCGTGTTTCTTCATTTACAAATTCGGGCCCGTTATCCGTTCTAATGCGATTAATCTTTGTGCCGAGCAAATTTTCATATTTCTCTTTGAACGTCATCAGATTTCTGAGCACTTCTTGCCTCTATACGACAATCACATTTTTCGGTTTTCCTGCAGATTTGTACGCAGAGTCGATGGGTTACTGTTCGAAAACGTCGTCCGTCTTTCTTTTAGAAAGTTTCTTAAGGGAGGCATAGGACAATAGGGACCCTAAAACACCATGCCGACCTGACATTTCTACCTCTTGCTGGGTGAAAGGACGGACGACCTTTTCGAACAGTAACCCATCGACTCTGCGTACAAAACTGCAGGAAAACCGAAACATGTGATTGTCGTATACCTGTTATCTACCATCAGCTGTACAGTTCGTTGACTTGACCGTACAACCCTTAGCTTTCGGTACTGTTTTTACAAATATCTCGTAAACTAAAGACGCGAGGCAAAAAGTCTAAAGGGAAATGTTGTTCAGAATCGCGGTCTTTACAACATATCCAAAGCTCATCGAAATCGGGACATAATCGAGAACCTGGTGGTTGTTACGACATCGCGGCAAGACAACACTCTCCTCCCCCCAGCTCGCCGCGCTGACCGTGCCACCGAGCGACTAGGCGCGCTCTGGTTGGTCTGTGTTTTTCGTGAATAACTCCTAAACAAAGCCGCGGACGCCATTTTTGTTAAGGAAAATGTCGCTTCAAATGACCCCAGGAACCTCCCATTTCCCGATGTTGAAGTACTTTTGGGACACCCTGTAGTATACAGTGTATTCTATTTTACCAAACCGATCACGTCGGAGTCACCAGTTTTAGGGTATCGAACGGATGAATATCGTTCAAGTGAATCGCGTGTAAATAACAAATTGAGTTTACTATATAACAACTATTGGATTATGGGAACAAAAGACCAAACTCTGAATATAAAAATATAAAATAGAATTTATTCAATCTATTATATCTGAGAAAAACACGTTGTGACTTTACTTCACGAAAAAGAGGACGCGAATGAGGATCGTTCTGGAATAAAACGGACGACGATCTGAGAAAAAATTGAGAGTCCCATGACGTGGACAACAGACATAGATACGATATATCTTCGAGAACTTTCGAAAGACAAAAGCAATAGAATATTCTACTAAATAACGGAAGATTAATTTTTGTCAATTTGTTTCTTAAATATAAATTCCAACACGCTCCCTCTAAAAATGAATCTATTATTTAGTTAAGACATGCCTCCCTTGAGCTTCGGCTGGGGCTAATTACATATGGTCCAACATTTGTTGCTTAGGATTAGGGAAACCCAGAAAAATCTAATCAGACCATTACATACACATAGTGGTCGGATCGATACCGATACTATTGATGATATTCAATCAATTCGATACCAAAGTACTCAATGGGAAGTATCGATACGTATTGAAGTGTAAGGTATTTGGTATCAATTTTCGATACTGATACTTCATGAATCGATACCCATTTGATACTTCTACGTAAGTATCGATACCCGTTTGATACCTTACGAGAGTATCGATACCTGTTTGATACTTTACAAAAATTTCGATACCAAAGTGTATCGATACCTGTTTGATACTTTACAAAAGTTTCGATACTTCACCAAAGATTTGATTCTTTACAAAAGTTTCGATACCTGTTTGATACTTAACGAAAGTATCGATAAATACCCGTTTGATTCTTTACGAAAGTATTGATAGCGTTTTGATACTTCACGAATGTATCGATTACCAGTTCGATACCTATTTAATATTTCTATGCTTTCAATAACCGTTTCAAATCTTCTGAAATTTTTGATACTTATTTACCGAACATTTCACCGGAATGTTTATCTGGTTTAAAGCAATAAATAAATAATTAATTAATTATTTATCTGACATTTATCTAAATTAAAATACATACCTACCTGTCTTCGTCTCTAAACGATACACGTAATACTAAAGTTTTGCTCAATATTGTTCATAAAACCGTATTTCCGGATGCAAGATGAATTACTAATTCAAGGCAGCTGTAGCATTCAATAATACATAATTGATTATTCTTAATTTGTTTATTTATAGTTAATATATACATTACAATAAATATGAATATAATCAGTTCTACATATAACAAACTATTAAGAAACAGAATTTTATTTACAGTAGTATCTTTTAATCTGTCCCTCTTTTTGCTTATTAATTCTCCGGCTTTAGAAAATACCCGTTTCGCCGGTACTGAAATTGCCATCATACAAAAATATTTTTTCGCAAAAACTGACATTTTGCTGTACTTTTTCGTGTTTTCTTTCCAATAAATATGGGGATCTTGTTTTCTTCCCAAAAGGGGTACTTTTAAATAATTATCTAGGGGCACGCAGTGGCTCAGTGGGTAGAGCGCGCGCCTACGTGGTCGCGAGTCGATCCCCGACGCCGTGCCCAAAGGTGGTTCGGAACCCACCTCATAAAAAACTTTTAAGTCCCGTCTCGAAATAATTCCTGAATAGGAGTTCACAAAGCGACGTAAAATAAGAAAAAAAAAAATTAATTTCTGCATGCTATGCGATACCATACGTCTCATTAGTTTCAAGATCGCATGAAATATTTGTTCATTTGTGTTATCAATTCCACACGGATATTGAACTTCAGTTAATTTATCTTTTGCCACTGAACTTTGCCTGAAATAGGTTACCATTTACCATGCGTCGACATTTTTCGCGAAGTATAGGTATATCTTCAATAGCATTTAACGATTTTTTTACAACTAAATTTAGTGTGTGGGCGAAACACGGTATACTCAAAGTCGGGTTTTGAAGCTGTTTCACTACTGTATCAATTTTGTTTGATACTTCCCATTCTATGAATGCTGTATCTAAATAATTAGAAATGGCAGCAGCCGTTTTTTCCCGTCATTTTCACAGTTTCAATGGTATACGACTTCATTTCAAAATGAGGATTGATAAAATGACACGTAATTGTAAAAAAGCTGTCAGTGTTTATGCTGGTCCATGTATCGGTGGTAACGCATACATTATCAACTACTTGGAGCTCCTTTACTTGTTCCTTTTGTTTCTCATATTTTTCACTTAATAGTTTTTTTAATGATTTCGTTGAAAGTAAAACATACTTAGGATCAAGATATTTCATCAGTTGTTTGAAACCCTGATCTTCAACAATCGAGAACGGTTGTAAATCTGTTACGATTAAGTTTAAAATTAATTCATCAATTTTTTTTTTTTGCATATACTACATTCTACATCACTATCTGTAACATTTACGTAGTGATTCCAGACCCAAGAACGTTTCGGCATTTTCAAAATGATTATGTGTATTCTATAATGGTATAGTATTATTATATACAGGGTGTCTCAAAATTCCTTCTGCTCCCGGAAATGGGCGGTTCCTTGGGTCATTTGAAGCGACATTTTCCTTTTGCAAAATGTTGTCCGCGGCTTTGTGTAGGAGTTATTAACGAAAAACACGGACCAACCAGAGCGCGCCTAGTCGCTCGGTGGCACGGTCAGCGCGGCGAGCCGGGGGAGGAGAGTGTTGTCGGTACGCCGCGATGTAACAGACAACAGTTTCTCGATTATCTCCGATTTCGATGAGCTTTGGATATGTTGTAAAGACCACGGTTCTGAACAACATTTCCCTTTAGACTTTTTGCCTCGCGTCTTTAGTTTACGAGATATTTGTAAAAACTTGTAATTGAAAATGCTTCGTAATGTGTGTCACTGTCACTGGGTCATTCGGTGACGAACTGCACAGATGTCTTCAGGTGTACGACAGTACCGAAAGCTAAGGGTTGTACGGTCAGGTCAACGAACTGTACAGCTGATGGTAGATAGCAGGTATACGACAATCACATGTTTCGGTTTTCCTGCAGATTTGTACGCAGAGTCGATGGGTTACTATTCGAAAACGTCGTCCGTCTTTCTTTTAGAAAGTTTCTTAAGGGAGGCATAGGACAATAGGGACCCTAAAACGCCACGCCGACCTAACATTTCTACCTCTTGCTGGCTGAAAGGACGGATGACCTTTTCGAACAGTAACCCATCGACTCTGCGTACAAATCTGCAGGAAAACCGAAACATCTGCTATCTACCATCAGCTGTACTATTCGTTGACCTGACCGTACAACCCTTAGCTTTCGGTTCTGTCGTACACCTGAAGACATCTGTGCAGTTCGTCACCGAATGACCCAGTGACAGTGACACACATTTCGAAGCATTTTCAATTACAAGTTTTTACAAATATCTCGTAAACTAAAGATGCGAGGCAAAAAGTCTAAAGGGAAATGTTTTTCAAAATCGTGGTCTTTACAACATATCCAAAGCTCATCGAAATCGGGACAAATCGAGAAACTGTTGGTTGTTACGACATCGCAGCGTACCAACACTCTCCTCCCCCCGGCTCGCCGCGCTGACCGTGCCACCGAGCGACTAGGCGCGCTCTGGTTGGTCCGTGTTTTTCGTTAATAACTCCCAAACAAAGCCGCGGACAACATTTTACAAAAGGAAAATGTCGCTTCAAATGACTCAAGGAACCTCCCATTTCCGGGAGCTGAAGGAATTTTGAGACACCCTGTATATTCGTGAACAGAAGAACGAGGTCTATTAGTGTGCGAAGTTTCAACACAATCGGTGACCCGAAGGTCGCGGCCTTTCCTTGTATAGGTTTATGACACGCTAATAATCGTCTATTGACTTGAAAGCCAGACCCTGCAAGTGCACATGGTCACAACTACCAAAAGCCTGACTCCAATGCTAATTTAAATCCACTTGATCTTTATTCAATCTTAAAATTCTCTAAATGATTTCGTATCATTCAGTAAATGGTTTCCTATTAATATGTTACAATAACCCGCTTCATTTCGATCTTTATATGTATATTTTATTTGTGTTCGTCGTTTTTTCTTCAGAATTCTTAAAAGAATCTCGTCATCTTCTTCTTTAAGTACATTGTGACAAAAGTAATTATCGATTCATTTTGTTTCACTTCGAATTGATTCTGCTCTGTCTACGTACTTGCTTTATTATTTATGATATATCCTTAAAATATTTATTATCCGAGCAAATTGAGATTTCCGATTAGCCCATATTACTTAATGTTTAACAACTTTTTTGAAAAATTATTTTTGCCGAATAAACATTGCAGCTGTGGCAAATTTTTCACAAATTTTCAAAAAAATTCGATTTTACGAAATTTTTGCCGCTTTTTGACCAAATGACACCACTGCGCACCATGTCCTTTGCTGGCCTGTTTCACTCGCAATTTTTAATATTTTTGTACTACAAAATTACATTTGCATGCTAATTGATAAATTATTTAAAGAGAATAGTCTTTCCCGACGATGATTCAAAAACCACAAATGTTTTTGTGCTTAACAATAATCGTAATTGAAATTGTTTTGTAAAGGTAGTTTTCATAAAAACTCATTTTCATCGCTTTGTTAGTCCAGCCATTATAATTTAATGGAAAAAATGTGTAACGGTTCGTCTTCGCGACGCAAGGGCGGAATAACGAAACGTCGAGATTGGTTTTAAACTATTTATTCCGGGCGTCTTTGGTTGGCGGTATGTTGGCGCCGAAACGTCCGAACGCCGCGCCGGTACCCGCGGTGTACGTCGGGCCGTGATCGTCCTAGGCAGGTCCGAGCGGACAATTTGTACAGGATGTATAAAAAGTAATGGTCATCCGTCCTAGGGGTGATTCTACACCTCTGGATCGATGGACATTTGCAAAGGAAACTTGCCGCAAAATTGTTTATAACAAAGAAAATTGTTGTTAAAGTTTTTTTTACATCAACGCCTTCTACTCATCGGGAAGAGAAAAAGTCTGAAAGGAGCCATATGTCGTAAACAAATAGTTATTGAGATATAAGCTATTAAAGTTTTTGCAAAATTTGATTGTGTGGCAGTATACGTATAGACAAAAGCCTACTACTACAGTTCACCCGACTGTGTCGATGAGACAGAACATGATCGTGTGCGTGCCTCGAGCCAAACGAAGTTTAAAGGGACATTCGTCGCTAGGCCCGTACCAAGTCAACGTCTGTCTCCCTGCCCATTCAGATAATGTATGTATTTGGAGTTGCAAATACATAAGAATACTAATCCTACATTATAAAATACTAACGTAAAGTATACTTACATATTTTTCAGGGTCTTCTATTCCTTCGGCGGATCCACAGCACACTACCATTTTCTCGAATATGTGGCAATAGTTGCGCCTGTCTTCCAGGTTCAATGTGGGCACCACCAGTGTCCAAATACACTTGTAACCGTTCTTTACAGGGTTTTTCTTCTAATGAGTTCGATCACTTAATAGTACACAATAAACTGTGACACAAGAAATGACTCCGAATTCCGAACACGGTCGAAATAAATCAGCGCTCGGCGGGAAGACACTGCTATCCCAGCAACAATATATTCGAAGGAGGCTGATTGAAACAAATGAAATCGTTACCCAGGAGATACTGTTTTTATAATCATCTGGGAACATTTCCTATAAAAAATCAATATCTCCTGGGTAACGATTTCATTTGTTTCAATCAACCTCCTTCGAATATATTGTTGCTGGGATAGCAGTGTCTTCCCGCCGAGCCCTGATTTATTTCGACCGTGTTCGGAGTTTGGAGTCATTTCTTGTGTCACAGTTTATTGTGTAGTGTTAAGTGATCGAACTCATTAGAAGAAAAGTGGACATTTGTGATAAAGAGCGGCGGAACTGTAAGGAACGGTTACAAGTGTGTTTGGACACCGGTGGTGCCCACATTGAACCTGGAAGACAGGCGCAACTCTTACGACAAATTCGAGAAAATGGTAGTGTGCTGTGGATCCGCCGAAGGAATAGAAGACCCTGAAAAATATATAAGTATACTTTAGTATTCTTATGTATTTGCAACTTCAAATACATATATTATCTGAATGGGCAGGGAGACAGACGTTGACTTGGTACGGGCCTAGCGACGAATGTCCCTTTAAACTTCGTTTAGCTCGAGGCAAGCACACGATCATGTTCTGTCTCATCGACACGGTCGGGTGGACCGTAGTAGTAGGCTTTTGTCTGTACGTATACTGCCACACAATCAAATTTTGCAAAAACTTTAATAGCTTATATCTCAATAACTATTTGTTTACGACATATGGCTCCTTTCAGACTTTTTCTCTTCTCGATGAGTAGAAGGATGAGTAGAAGGCGTTGATGTAAAAAAAAACTTTAACAACAAGTTTCTTTGTTATAAACAATTTTGCGGCAAGTTTCCTTTGCAAATGTCCACCGATCCAGAGGTGTAGAATCACCCCTAGGACGGATGACCATTACTTTTTATACACCCTGTACAGGTTGTATAAAAACTATATGTCACGACCACCATAGCGTGATTCTAGACTTCATGATCGGTGAAGATCTGTTAAATAAACTTCCCGCAAAATTGTCCTTGACTGACTTTTTTAAGGTTTTGAAGGTCAAATTTTTTTATGATTGCATTGTGTTCTACTTATCGAGAGGATAAAAAGTGTCAAAGGAACTATAGGTCGGAACTCAATCGTACTCTCAAAAACCAATGGTAAATGTTTGATCATTCTTAAACTCACTTTATTCTAATGTTTTCAAAGCTTTGTAACGTTCTGCCCTCGCGGCGCTCTCCTGCTGGATGCTCACACACTCCAGGGTTCGTGCAGGGGAGCGCAGGAGGGGAGGGAAATAATAACTCTCGAGGTTCTGGTAAAACGGTCTTTATTCGATTTTTGTTCCCGGAGGCGTCCGGTGACGTCGACTGGTCCGGGCTGCGGTCGGCTCGGTTCTCCCCGATCCGCGTTCGCTCTATCAATATATTTACAAGTCAGTCAGCGCGGAATACACGATGTTATTCGGAATACGGTTCGGTACGCGGATATAAACGGCGTGGTACGTGGCTACGGTTTGCGACGGCGTTTTCGCGTATAATCGTGCGCGGTTCTCGGAATCGGTCGTTACTTCGTTAGGTCGGGCAGCCCCTTCGTCGGCCGAGGCTGGACGGGCCGGGCCGTGCGGCCCGACGCAGAGGCGAGCGCCCCAGAACTTCTACGGTTGCTCCCATAGGAAGAGCCGGGTAAGCGCGCGCCTGGAAGCGCCCGGGGAGAGGCGCACACACTCCATTTTGTCGGCACGGGACGACCCGGGATGTCTTCAGGAACGGTCGGCGTGGCAGCGGGATCGGCGCGTCGGTTATCGGGCGCCTCAGCCCGCGCGGGCCGGTGAAGCAGAGGGTGCCGTAACGCTCCTACGGAAGTACTCGAAGGAAGGGTTACGGGTGCACGCGTTCGGGATCACCCGAAGGCTTCGTGCCCCACCTCTCTGCCACGACGGTTCCCGGTACGGTCCGTGACGGTGACGACGACGGCCACTGAACGGGCGGGATGCTGATACCGATTCCCGGTGAACGGCCACCTGCGTTTCCTCTCGGCTACGGTCGACGGGACGTTCGAGCGCTTCTACGGAGGCACCCGGAGAAAAGGCTACGAATTGCTCGCGGTCGGAGGAACCCGAGGGAGCGAGCTCGTCACCGTCGGCGAGTCGGTGCTCTGAAAAGAGCTGGATGGTTCGGTGGAGAGTCCGAACTCTAGGAAAGACCTGTGGCTGGCGAACTCCGCCGAATCCGCAATTCGGCGCGTCTTATATACTTGCGAAACCGGAGCACGGACCATGGAAAGTGCCGCTCGAGTCGCGGCTTGCTCGCTCGGGAACTGGTGCCGTGATTGGTGCGTAGGCGGGCTCGGCCGTGATTGGCGCGGGACCGTGCACGCACAAGTTTATAAATATGACCCGTACTCGGTATACTGTTATTCGCGACGGGGCTTCGCCACGGGATGCTTCGTTGCAGCTTTCATAGATGACATGTTTTAACGACGCAGTGGGAAATGAATTTTTCCTTTCTTTTTAGTATTATTGGTCATCTACGAGTGAAATCAAATATAAGGTAAGAATGTGAATAAAAAATAATTTTGTGTAAAAGTAATTTTTCGGTTTCTTTACCTCTACGATTTCATTGTCTCCTGTTTCTTCGATGAACCCACAGGATAGCACCGTCTTGATTTATGGATCTTAAAAGTCGTGCTTGTGCAGTAGCCTCGATATGGCCACCATTTTGGTCAAGGCAATTTCTTATCCTCGCTTCCATATTATTCCTCCATTTATTACCAATGTTTGGTATGGATCGGAGATGTTGGAACACCTGTTCGATTCTACGTTTTAGTTCGTGCACATTTTCTGTGGCTGAACACGTTCTTTAACTGCTCCCCAAAGAAAAAAGTCCAGTGGTGTCAAATCTCGTGAACGAGGAGGCCACAAGTCTGGAGTAGGTCTCCGTCCTATCCATCGAGTTCCAAACATTTCATCCAAAAATTGACGGACTGGTCGGCTTTAATGAGGAGGAGCACCATCATGCATGAAGTAAACGGAGCGACGCCTGTGTCGTGGTATAACTTGACGTAGTTCATTCAAGAGGCGCGTCCGTAACAATCGCAGATATGTTGCACTTGTTAGACGTGGTAAATAAATAGTTCCAATAATATGATTTCTAATCATTCCTGCCCATACGTTAATGGTGAAACGTCCCTGATTATACCTTTGGATCACTGCGTGTGGATTTCTGTAATCCCAAATCCTCGCATTTTGTCGATTCAGAATGCTACTGCTAGAAAAACTGCTTTCGTCTGTAAATAGCACATTCTTCAAGAAGTCTGGATGACGTGCGACACGATCATTTGACCTCAGTGCTTGAACGCGATGAATTCGGTAAGGTCGTGTAAACCTTTCTCACGAATTATTCGTCGGACTGTCATATGATTTATTCCTACACGACGAGCTATCACACGTAGACCCATTAACCGATAAACACGAGCAAGGGCGATAACTTGTTATTCCCGATGCCAATGCTGCGGGGTCGACCTGCTCCACGATGTGTAGATAAATGACGTAATATTACTTCCTCATCTTGAAACTGCTGATCAAGCCGCTGAAAATCTCGCCGATCTGGCACTTCTGTTGGATGTGGTGGTCTTTCGTTATTTCGCACTGAATTACGATATATTTCCCGAGCTAAAGAGTAATTTCCCGCTGCTTCGTCGATAGCTCAAAGTATCACTCGAATATTTCGGCAACGGAACATTCTTCGGCGATTGTCAACAAGACACTAACGATAATAATCCATTCGCGATTTGATCGCTGTTTACTTTGGATGCACATGCAAATGTAAACATATGGTAACAGTGAAATCTCTCCAGCAGTTTGGTTAAACTTTAACATTGCTTTTTGAGAGAACGATTAAGTTTCGCCCTATGGTTCCTTTGACACTTTTTATCCTCTCGATGAGTAGAACACAATGCAATCATAAAAATTTGACCTTCAAAACCTTAAAAGTCAGTCAAGGACAATTTTGCGGGAAGTTTTTTCAACAGATCTTCACCGATCATGAGGTGTAGAATCACGCTATGGTGGTTGTGACATATAATTTTTATACACCCTGTACAATCAACGTGGCAATTACGCAACTTAATTCTAACTAGGATACGCGGCGGGCGGATCGGGCGTCGGGATCCCCGTGACTGATAGGAGAGGGCCTCGAGGCCGGACGGACCGGACCGGGTCGCGCGGCTCGGCTGGGGGGGGGGGGTCTCACAATCCGTACTCCGACGTAAGTGCCCGAGGGAAGGACTGAGATAGCACGCGCCTGGGGAAGCGTACTCACTACTCCCGTTGTCGGCCAGTACGACCCGGGACGTCGTCAGGAACGGTCAGGGACGAGGAGGAATCGGCGCCCCGGGGCTCGGTCGCTCCAGCCCGCACGGGCCGGTGAGACGGGTGGTGCCGCAATACTCCAACGGGAGTGCCCGAACGAAGGGTTACGGTCGCACGCACTCAGGAGCGCTCGAGGGTTTCGTGCACTCCACTCTACCACGGCGGGTCCCGGTACAGTCCAGGACGGCGATGACGACGGCCGGGGAGCAGGCACGGTACGGCACGACTGTTCTCTGTGTTTCCTAGCCTCATCCGCCGGGACGTCGGTACTCTTCTACGGGATGTCCCCGAAGACAGGGTAGCGAATCGCCCGCGCTCGAGGGCACTCAAGGAAGCGAGCTCGTCACCATTGGTGAGATAGAGCTCTGAGAAGAGCTGTTCCGTGATGGAGAGTTCGAGCTCTGAAAACAACTCCTGCTGTCGAACTCCGCCGACTCGGCAATTCGGGGCGCCTTATATACCCCGTAAACCGAAGCACGGACCATGGAGAGTACGTTCGAGTTGTGTTCGGCTCGCTTGCTGGCGCGGCGCTCTGATTGGTGCGTCGGTTTAGTCGCTCCCGTACCTCGCAACGAGTCGTCTCGTTGCAAATGTTTACACTTTAATTTACACGTCTGTAAAATCAATAATTTTCAATATTTCGAAAAATCCTTTGAGATACGTTCATATAGCACTACAGATTGCAATATATACACATTTGTACAAAATCCGAACCAGTAGTCCGAAAAGTCGTTTGAAGCAGTGGGTCGAAAAACGTATGCCTCTGCGTCTGGACTGTTTCGGAAGCAGTGGGTCCAAAACCCGTGCCTCTGCGTTTGGCGCAACATCGGAGGTCTCGAAGCGTAGGTACAAACTCAAACATGTGCGTCGAACGCCTCCAGTCAGTCGACCGATGCACGTGTTTGGGTTTGGGCGGTGCTCTTTCCTTTTTCTTCTCAAGTGGAAAATAAGGAAAGACATACCAAATCGCATCGTAGGAACGCAAGCTTGTGCGTCCAGACTCACAGCAGTGAGTTACGACGAATGGTGTATGGATCGCAAAACACTGCGTCCGGACGCGCTTAGGAGATCCCACCTTTTAAGACTGCTGCAATTTTTCTGGTGCCCTGGCCGAGGAATCTTTTTGGTGGACGAGTTGGTGACGTCCGAGAAAACCGTTAATGTGGGGGAAATTCCATATCCCTCAACGAAATAGAGAAAGTTTCCTCCTCGACATAACTCACATAACGCATCTGAAAACCGTCACTGCCAAGGACTTATAAGCGATCGAGGCAGGGTTCTGATAATTATCAATTTACGACCAGTCCCTTCAACCCGACCAAAAGTTCTTTCTTTTTCACGCTCAGAAACCGCAACACAGTATACAAAGTGAGACAAATATACACTGATATTATAAAAAGAAAACAAGGAAACATTACTAGTACAATGATTTTAAACGAAAATATCACGAATGTGGAAACATTTGACATGCGGCGTTTTTCCTTACAACCACAGATATATCCCAATTGAGTTGTACAATGTTAAGGCAAAGTGCAAGTTGACTTCGTTGTAATACTTACTGTGCGATCTTGATTGCGGCCGCATCCTTTTTATCGACCGTGTCTAGAATTGTCTAGACATCGAGTCTGGGTCTGTGCTGCGATCGAGTTGAACACTGTCATTTTTGAGTTTTTTATTGGCATGCTTGGTCCTTAGAAATAGTTACGGACTTAGGTACGGCTGAAAGTTAAGTGTCTTGTTTCGAATCGGGAAAACGGACTAGCCGTACTCCACTCAATGACGATTGACGCATCGCAGACCCATACTCAGCGGAAAGGCGACACCAGTTTCGGGGAAAGGTCCTTGAACAAAGGATCTTTGTGCAGCGTCTTACGAAACTTTCGTGAGAAAATGTAATCTCAGAGTCAATAGGCGTTGCACAATTTTGGGATTACGTCCCGAACTGGTGATTCGTCCCCTGTTTATCCTTACCAGGGACATGATCTCTTTCCTAGCCTTGGTAGGGAGTTCGAGGAAAACTAGGACCAGTACTATTAGAACATTCGGACTTGTAACATCTTAAGAACCTTGGACTAGTACGGTCAGAACACTGACCTTTTAACAATACGAACTAGAGCGTTAATTTCCCTTGAACCAGTGACAATCGTAATTTGGACAACGCTCGAAACATTGGTCCTTCGAGCCGGATTTTTGAATTTTCAAAAGAACTATTTGTGACTGAACTAACATGCTGTGTGACATTTGAAACATTCTTTAACACAAATACCGAATTGGGGACTGTAATTCGGTACGAGTGAACTTGTTGTGTGTGCGGAATTGTCACCACGACCTTTTGGAAGCAGCACCTGTTCTGCAACGTTTGTGCGGCCACAACCTGCAGCTAGAGGACCTCCTGCTGATTTTGGGACTTGCGGCAACTACCTGCTGATCGAGGGTCCACTTGCTGTAAACTATTGGCACACGCTGACCTGAGTATTGAATATCTGGGACGAGAACCCACTGACTGAAAAGGAGCTACCGAACTGTCATAAACTATTCCTATCTTTCCGTAAGTCCGTTCCATATATTATTTGCCGGTGTTAGTAACTGAGTAACTATGGCTTCTCAAAAAGATTTGCTCTCTGAACGTAAATCTATTATTTTGCTGATGAAGTACAAAGCAGAATAGAGATTCTTACTGAGGACTCTGGTGAGGATGCAATTCATGAAACTGAACGCAACAATTTTGAAAAATCGTATTATTGTATTGTTACATCCGTGAAAGCTCTACTTGGAAATGTTCCACCGCACCGTTCATTACATGTTGGAACTTCACATCCGCTGTCTTCAGTCACAGAATCTGAATTACCGGTCAAATTGCCAATATTCGATGGAACATATGGTGACTGGATTAGATTTAGAGACACATTCGAGTCATTTATCCACCAAAACACTAATATCAACGCAATACAAAAATTTAACTACTTGAATTCTACCGTGAAAGGCGAAGGACCAAGAGCCATAAAGGCATTGATAATTTCTGAAACTAATTATGCGATATCATGGGTAACTTTGAAAAAAAGATACGAGGATCCATAAGTTTTAATTCGTCATCACACGAAAGCACTATTCGAACTTCCACCTATTGCAAAAACTTCTGCAAGCGCACTTCGTCAATTGATTGATGATTGTAACAACCATTTAACATCGCTAAACTCTTTGGAAAAACCAACGCAGTACTGGGATACGTTAATTATACATTTATTATCAACCAAGTTAGATGGATTTACAAAACGGGAATGGGATAAGCGAACTTCAAAGACTGCAACAAAACTTCATTAAGGGATATGATAGTATTTCTAGAGGGACATTCAAAATATTTAGAACAATCTGGAACAGACAGGGGAGTTTCTTCAAAAGTCCAAGGGAGGACAGAAGGATTTCATACCCCACGATATCAAGTAAAAACAGAGGGATTTCATACCTCGCGTTTTAATAAAAATACTGTTGCATGTGTAAGAGTTTAAAAAGACACGTGTAAAATTTGTAACGGGGACCATGCTATTTTTATGCGCGAGATATTCCGAAAATTATCTCCTTCGGAACGAATTAGCCAGGTCGCAAAGACTGGTATTTGTTTTAATTATTTACATCCAGGTCATAGGAATGTGAACTGTGCACGTAATGATTGCAAAAAATGCAACAAAAAACATAACATATTATTACATACAGACACCACTTCATCTTCGTTAGAATCGGAACTTACCGAACCCACAACGTCAAACAATAATGCAGTAAGTTTGACGCAAACAAATTTGTCAACACCTAATCAGCACTCACATGTTGTGCTAGGCACTGCAATAGTATTAGTCGAAGATAGTTTCGGAAAAAGGCACGAATGCCATAAATTAAAATTACCATCCACACGAATAAATGGAACAATTTTGGGAATAGGACAACAAGTTGGAGGCGTGTCACAGAAGACCGCCATTAAATTACATTCGCGACATACAGAATTTTCATCGTCACTTTTGTGTGTTATAATCCCAAAAATCACAGAAGATTTGCCGAATTTCCCCATCGATAGAACGAAAATTTCAGTTTCACAAAATATAAAACTCGCAGATACGAATTTCTATGAAACGCGAGAAATTGATTTATTAATTAGCGGTGAACAGTTTTGGGACCTGCTTATTAACGAACGTAATAGAACTAATGGAATTGACCCTCACTTTAGAAATACAAAATTAGGATGGATTTTTGCCGGCAAACTGAACAGTGTTAAAATTCGGGCTACTCCAAGAAACGCCAAAATAGTTTGAAATTTGGCATCGAACAACATTTTGCTATCGGAAATGAGAAAATTTTGGGAAATTGAACATTGCTGTGACAGATCGACAATTTTAAATCAGTAAGATTAATGCGAAAGGCATTATTAAAACACAACCACGCGTGACACACGCGGAAGATACATCGTAGATATTCTATTTAATGACAAATTGGGAAATTTAGGAAATGCGAAATGGCTAGCAGAAAAACGATTTTATAATTTAGAAAGGAAGTTAAAGAAACAACCAGGTTTAAAACAGGATTTACATAGCTTTGAATTACACGGATTTATGGACGATAGTGGACATTGTGAAATCAGATTATTATGTGCAAATAGCTGGTTTGCACCTTCACAAAAAATTGTTATTACCGCGTTTGGAACTTTGCTGTGCATTAGTTTTAACCCAATTAATAACAAAGGTAAAATCATCGTTGAATTTAAAGATAAAGGCAGAGTACTATTGGTCTGATTCAATGATTGCACTTGCGTGGATAAGGGCTCCCACCAGTAAATGGAAAACCTTTGTCACAAATCGGACTGCTGAAATACAAAATTTAACCAGCAGCAACTGGAATCATGTTTCTTCAGGAGATAATCCTGTAGATGGAATTTCGCGAGAACTCGCTCCGAACTTGTTATTAAAAACAAATATTTGGTGGACTGGACCAACATGGCTAATGAACGATTCCAAACATTGGCCAAAAAATGCACTAAAGCTAGATAATATTCCCGAAACTAAGGAAACAGTTTGAAAGATATTCAAATTTAATTCGTTTACTTCGAATCACTGCCTATTGTTTAAGATTTATACGTAACGGAAAATTACATCATTCAACGCAACAAAGTATAACTTCGAATTTAACACACATTCCACCTTTAACTGCATCGGAAATTGAAGATGCAAGGATGGTACTAGTAAAAACATCTCAAAGAGAGTCCTTCTCTCAAGAGATACATTGTTTGAACAAAGGAAAGCCCATAAGCAAAAATAGTGTACTGCAATCATTGAATCCATTTCTTGATGGAAGGGAATTTCTGCGTCTAGAAGGCCGACTTACCAATTCACAACTTCCATATGAACAAAAATTTCCACTCATTCTTTCGTCAAAGCATCCAATCACGAAATTATTAATTGAACACGAAAACAGAAGACTATTAGATGCAGGAACACAAGCCGTTATGGCATCAGAAGGCATTATTAGTCAATACAATTTAGAACAGCAGTCAAGCACATAATACGAAAATGTGTAAGGTGGTTCCGTGTCAAACCGAGAACACAAGAACACCTGATGGGAGACCTTCCGGCATCAAGAGTTACCTGCCAACGACCATTCTACATACATACCTGTGGCGTGGACTACGCAGGACCATTTTTATTGAAGGATAGAACTCATAGTAAAATAACTACAAAGGCATATTTGTGTGTCTTCGTCTGTTTCACGACGAAGGCAGTACATTTAGAATTGGTCGCAGACTTAACTACAGACTCATTTTTAAATTGTCTGCGACGTTTTATAGCTCACCGTGAGAAATTCCAGAGCATTTGCCCGAAATGAACTACACGAACTTGGAATATTAATGGCAAATAATACCTTTCAAACTAAAATTTCTGATTATTTATCCACTGAACAAATTCAATGGCATCTGATACCTCCCCATGCCCCATATTTTGACGGGTTACGGGAGAGCGCAGTAATGTCGGTTAAGTATCATTTGAAACGAATTGTTAGAGATACGAAGCTTACATACGAAGAATTGTACACGTTACTAGCACAGGTAGAGTCGTGTATGAACTCCCGTCCCTTGTGCCTTTACGAACTACAGCGTTAATTGCCCTTAAACCAGCGGCAATCGTAATTTGGACAACGCTCGAAACAGACCGTTTTCAACCATCTATTAAAATAAGTGAAATATTCATAAATATTCTATTTTTTTAAATAACGATTACTAGTTATACGAATTTGAGAAATTTTTTACAAACCTTCTTTATTTTGTCAAAATGGTCCGCATAAAACAATGCTGCTTCGATCCGTGTACCCCACCTGGTTAAAATTAGTTCTCGCGGCAATGGTGTATTTTTTAATTGCTTCCGATATTGTTCAATCCGAAGAGGTTTTACAAAACTCTTTTCTACAAAAGATATTAATGTATTAATTAATGGACAGTAGGCTTATACTTCTTCTGTCATTCTACTCAAGCCATGAACTAAACATGTTACATTAGGCTGGCTCAAGGTAATTTTTTCCTGAATTCTCAAGGTCATAGATATTTTTCTTCTTCTAAATGTATATTTTTTTCCTTGCATATTCTAGTTGACATTAAAACGCATTGAGAGACATTAATAACATGACCTTGAAATGACCTCTAACTTCTAAAATTGAAATTAGCTATGATATTCATTTCCATTGATATCATTAACATTAGTAGCAGCGGCCACACGTGAGAATCTGCGGATATGTAAGTCTGAAAACTTAATCGCTAATATTAAATTTGTAAACCATCTATCACTTACTTTTTAAGTTATCCTTAAGTGTTCAAAACGATGTCCTTCTACAGATGCATTGTCTAAAACGATCGATGACAGATTGTAATGATCTTCCGATGTAATGGGTTGTTCATTATAAACGTCTAGCTTTAATTTTCTCCACAAGAAAAAGTCCAATGATGTGAGGTCCGGTGAGCGAGAGATAGTCATAGTACAGTTCCATTACGTACTATATGTTTAAAAATGTGGAAGTACGTAACAATAATTTCAATTGATACAATTTTGTTGATACTTTCACAGAATTTTCGTTTACGACGTTTCCCTGCATTGTTCATAGTTTCGAAATTCGTTAAGAAGGAACTGTAATCTAACACCCTCTATGCGTACAGTTTTTGAGAATCTTATTTTCAACGATTTTGTTTTGCATCGTCCTGAGGAAAATCATCCACTGTTTTAATAGGTATAAGTTTATTCTGAAATTGTTCCAATTAAGTATTAAATGCAAGCCTCTATACGCGGAAACTTGGTGACACGAATCGACCTACTTGTACTGCAAGTTTATGCTGTCGCCCGAGGAAGCCGTTGAAGTGAATAAAAGTAGAGCCGACGCTGCAGGCTCTGCTTGAATCGTGGTAAATCTTACAGTAAAGCAGTATAAACAGTACCTACTGTAGGAATACTTTAAAGAACTCCTACGCCTTGAGTGTGGCGTATCGGGTTAAATAATCAAACTGATATTTCAAACATTTTCTCTTTGTTAAATAGTCTCAAATCGGAACTTTAACTAATTTCTCAACTGCACTCTCTCTCGACTCTCACACTTCTGACCTCACAGCCCTTGCGTTCGTTCCTCTTATCCATTTCCATTCTTTCTCTCTCACACTCTCATTCTCTCTCTATTAGTCTCGCATCCATTCGGAAAATCCAATTGCTCATGTACGCCCTGCGTTTGGCACTCCTAGCCACTTGACACTTGTCACTAAGAACCAAACACTGTTCTTTCACACATCGGCCCAGACAGACTTCCTTTCACGCAAGACCAAAACACGCTGGCATGGCGCCATGATGTCGCGTCCACAGTTACACTAAACATTTACACCCCTACACTACTTTCTGAAACGAGCACGACAATTCTATTGTGCAGGGGCAGATTGCACAAATAAATTTTCAATGATATGACCCTTTTGCGATTTCGATTCGACACCGTAATAATTAACAATACATAGCTTACTATTGCGTAAGAACAAAACTAAATAAAATGAGAACAAAAATAGTAAACTAATTTAAGATTTCGAGTGGAACACTAGTTTACTAAAGAAACAATAAGCCTACCTAAATTGACGCATGGTGGTTCCAAATCGCCACAACGTGGTTAAAACCTCAGAAACGAATTTTTCGTTGGGCGAACGTTAATTGCTAATTGGAAGTTCGGTACTCTAATTGTGTGTCTATGGAAAATCCCAGCTACGGAGGTTTTACCATTTATATATCTGCGGAAAAATCGGAATCCAAAGATTGCCTTCATCGAAACATATAGGAACGATATTAACACTAGAACTACCGAGTCAGTCAAAATGACTGGTTTTCGGTTTTTTCTTTTACGATTCGTGAAGTTACAGATGTATTTTCTTGAGACATTTTTTTAGTATGCTTCTGTATTCAAGTACATGTTACCATAAAAATCCTACGAAATGTAAATAAACTCTATTCTGTTATTATTATAAAAGTATATACAGTAAAAGCTTGATTCTTGTCCGACAGCCGTGTTTTTCATGGACAAGAATCGTGGCCAGAAGTGCTTTTTGATTTATGATTCCGTCTAGATATCGCGCCGAGCGAGACTTCAATAGAAAGCCGAACATAGAGTAGGACACGATTGATTCTTGTCCAACAGCCGTGTATTTTTCATGGACAAGAAGACAAGAATCAAGCCACGAGAAGTGCTTTTGGCTTTATGACTGCGTCTAGATACCGCGCCGAGCGAGACTTCAATAGAAAGCCGAACATAGGGAAGGACAGAATGAAATTTGAAGCGTGTCGCCGTCGCCGGCACAGTTTAAAGGCCCGCGTGTTCTCACAATGTAATATGCCAGTTAAAAATGCTTTATTTTTCATTATTTTTTTATGGGACTTTCACTGGCTTGTTTCTGGCATTTTTCTGATTAGAACAAGACTAAACACGATACAATTTGGCCCATATTTACTCTACATGTGAAGCATAATTTATAATTTATGAAACCACTAAATAAAGTTGAAATTATATCGTGTTTGGTATCATTTTAATCAGAAAAATGGCAGAAATAAGTTAGTGAAAGTTGCATAAAAAACTAATGAAAAATGAACAATTCTATCATTGTCATATCATTGTGAGAACACGCGGGCCTTTGAACTGTGCCGGCGACGTCAACTGTTCGCGTCTCTTTCTTTCCAATGCGCTGTTGTTCGTTGCCTTAGAGACTTTAATGGTCGATAAAACCACTTAATACAGTTCAAATTATATCGTGTTTGGTGTCATTTTAATCAGAAAAATGCCAGAAATACGGTAGTGAAAGTCCCATAAACAAATAATGAAAATTAAGAGATTTGTAAAATCGATTCCTCGAGTCAATGTCGTGGAGTTCACACCGATATACCCGAGCCGACATCAATCGTCGCCGCCCTGCGGAGCGACTCGGCGTTGACAGGCAGTGGAATGGGTAGGCTCTGGACAAGAATCGTGTCCACGCTCCGGACAAGAATCAAGCTTTTACTATACGTCACTCTCGTTTAGGGCTCGGTAGTTCTAGTGTTAACTTTGCAGTTTAATTTATCGATAAGCAGCAGGAAGGTCATGTATACTTACGTGTAAAATAATTGGTGAGTAGCTATTACAGTTAATATCGTTTTGTCCCTTCTTGATGTGGTGAATACAAATATTGCTTTCATTCGACCCGAAAAAACCAGTACAACTACCAAGCGTCCAGAAAATACGAGTGCAAAGAGTTCAACTCAATTTCTGCTTCTTTTCTTGTTCAAGACTCACCGAAAGCGCGACGCTGACGCTCCGCACAGCGTAGCCTGTCTGCGAGGGCGTTAGCCGCGCTCTGATTGGTTCGTGTTTTTCGTTAATAACTCGAAAACGAAACGCTCCAGTGCAAAATAGCAAAGGAAAATGGTGCTCAGAATCACCCCTGCAAGGGTTCTCGACACTTCTCAGGTTACCCTGTACAATAGAAGCAAGAGTAGAATAGAACAGCGTACCGTGAATATACGCGTTTCGATAGGGGATTTGCTTTCTTCGATTTTGTATTTCGAAATTTCAGAGTTTGAAATAATATACATACAATTTTCTATCTTCTTGTATTAGAAATATGTCAAATAGTTAACCAGTATTTCTTTTAATTACAGGTTCGAAGGTCATTGAAGATACCTGGACGTCGAAAGGAGAAAGAAAAGTTACCAAGTGGTATCACCGCAGACTATAGTGCTTCGTTTTTTGCGTACTTAGATCGGGATCTCTTAGAAAATTCACAGAACTCCTCGAATTCGGGACAGGGTTTGCGTACTAATAACAATTCGACAAATAGGACGCCAGACGGTTTAATACAGAGTGATTCGTCCGAGACTTCGTTAACATCTTTAACCATTACCACTTTATCGTCAGCGACCTCGACCAATGCTATAGGTCAGTTGGGAAAGAATCTACGGCCATTACCACCGAAGCCCCCTAAACGGGGAATTTTGAAGGGATCGCGTCTAACTGTAGGTAGTACACCGAATGCACACACTGAGGAGAACGCATTGTCAAATGGTGATGAAACTAATTATCAAGAACCGAACAATGTATTAGCAAGAAATACCCTCCAAAATGAAGTGATCGCCTATCAAAACGTACCCACGCATTTGCACGGATTGGGAACCGCTTTAAATAAAGAAGAATTTGGTAGCGAAGAAGAAACATTAGCTTGTCAAAATTCTTGGAAAATTTCACCTCAACGATCTGTTCAACATAATCAACAGCAACAGGAGCAACAATATCATCATCATTATCATCATACCCAACATCATCCAGGTGATACAAAACTTTTACAGGTCAGTCGATACTTAGTCAGTATATTATATTCTGAATTTGATTTTATTTTACCTTATTTTGTCGATTTTCTAAAAGATTTCAAGTCCCAAATTTATGCTTCGAATATCAATATTGTCTACATATGTATATAGGTAGATAAACACATAGATAATAATCATTAAAAATTTTGAATAAAATTGAAATGGAAAATTCGAAATTATTTCTAATTGTTAGTTTTTTTTTTTGTTGTGAACGCAGGTGGTAACTAGTGCTAGTCCGTCGGCGGATTCTTTAACGGACACGACCAATTCGAGTTTCGCCACGCCACCTTTCAGTCTGTCGCCGATCGGAGAATCCCAGGGTTTTGCAAGATGGCGGTCGACGACATCGTTCGAGGAACAGGGTGTTGAACTACAACTTCCCCAAATTGTTCCGTTGGAACTGCCCGAACCTCGAGAACTGACCATTTATCGGCAACCACCGCCGCGGAACGATTTCGGGTTTTCTTTGCGTCGCGCTGTTGTCGTAGAACGAGCCGCGGGAGGGGCTGGTACACAAATGAGATCGGTGATTTTTGCTGAACCCGGTTCGCTGGTACAACACAACAATGACACTGGCCTGTTACCCGGTGATAGACTAATCGAGGTCAATGGAATCAACGTTGATGATAAATCGCGCGAGGAAATTATCGATCTCATCAAGCGGTCCGCCAACAGCGTCGTCGTAAAGGTAAGTTTATCGATCATATTAGTCTCGGTTTACCATGTTCCTTTTGTTTTTTCTTTTCTCTCTTCTGTTCACCCTAATATGCAGCAATTGAACGATCGAACGAACGAACCTATCTGTTAAGTGAACTTCGATCGTAATTATACTTCGTTCGGCTCGTTCTAAAGATTACCAGTGTAGCTATTTAGAGAGGCGAAACAATTATTTCAGAAAAAAGTTTATTATTATATTAGATTATCTATTATGTAGCCGAATATTTCGACTTTGATGGCCTTAGAGTCCCAATACATTGCGATAGAAGCTAAGGGAGCGTCGATCAGAACGACGACGTTGTAGGTCGTCTGTTAAGCGTAGCTCTACTCACCGCTTCAACGAAACCGCTTCCACTTTTAGAAAACTATACATTCTATTTCGACGTTTCATCACTGCTTTTTATCTAAAATAAAAACATTAAAGTGCTTACATACTCGATCTGTCAAACATTCATTTTGCATACCAAGCAATTCTACCTTTCCGAGACAATTTCGACCGCCAATTTTATTATTATACAGGGTGAGGCAGTAAAAATTGCCACCTGAAATAACCTGAAATCATTATTTATTGACTTACTAAAAATTGTTAGAAATGAAATTTATTGTATTCGAGGGACCTCATTGGAAAACATAGTTCGATTTTTTAAGACCTTATAATTTTCTGAGATATCAAGGTGACCTTGAGTTTTTCAAATGACACCGTATGTTTCTTTTGCTGCTACATTGTAGTCTTTAAAAAAGATGAATTCAACGACCTATAACAAAGTACCTTCAATTGACCTTGACCCCCAAAGGGAAGCGAAAAGGTGTAGAGAGTATGTAACTGCATTACTTATTTTCAATGTTTCGTGTTGACGTTCAAGGTCCATTGAAGGTACTTTAATCCTGTGATAGTCGGGACCGTTGACATAAACGTAACAGCTAAAATAATATAAAAAGCATGTCGCAATAAAGTAAGGTGCGATAACCGCGAGAATATCTCTCTCTCTCTCTCTCTCTCTCTCTCTCTCTCTCTATCTATCTATCTCTATATCTCTATCTCTGTCTCTATCTCTCTATCTCTATCTCTATCTCTCTCTCTATCTCTCTCTCTCTCGCGCGCGCGTCGTTGAATTCCAACACAATCATTTGGTAGTATCGAAGATAAATTTAACAAACTTTGAAATATATCTGCACTTGATTTTGAAGATAGCTGAATAAATCCTGCAGTAATCGGAATCATTGATGGTCTGATCACAATTACCATTCTACTCTAACTTAGAACTAGCAACGTTTTACTCGTAGCATTTGAGAACTTGACAGACATCGTTACCGATACTTCTATTTTCTGTAAATTTCTAATATGCTATAATTCAATTTCGGCGTTGAATTTGTCTTGAAACGCGCTACAAAATAATAACACACAGTTCCATTCGAAAAACAAATATTGACCATTGTGTCTCGTAAATTAATAACTAACGTAAAATGCGTGGCTGCCAGAAGATTTGCCCCCTTATGCTATTTAATTTCCATTGGAACAGTTTGTCGCTAACCCAGACCTTCAATAGCATGGAAACATTTAATAGCAGCGTTTTTCAATTGAAATGCAAAGATAAAATTAAGATATTTATTCATAGATTTATTCAATCACATATATTCCATACTGTTCTATTACTTTTTGCCATTTTTTAGACCATTCTATCGCAACACAATCAGTTTTTATACACTTTGCTTTAACTGACGCATGTAAACACATATGTATTATATACGTGTCTACCTGTATGTATGTAGAAATCGATAATAATAATAACGATAATTGTTAGACTTTAGTATTGCAGTAGAATAATACAATACCGCTACAGTGTTGAAGATATAAATAATTGTGTACAATATAACTGTACGACTAAACCTGATAGTATGATAAAATGCTTTTCCTTAATGGGACGACGCGCTCGCTTCGACCGTTTCTTTGCGACTGACTTCGATCTTGACTTTATGCCCCCGCCTGGGTCCTTTCGTCCTTAGGAAAAACCGTCTCTTACGCCTAAACCCTTATACCTAACACGCTCATGGTATCGGTGAATTCCAACAATAATGATAACATTGCGGGATTTGATCAGTAGCGGAAAATGTAACGTAGGTAAAAGGTTAAAGGTAACTGTAGTCCTCTAGTGGCAACAGTGGGTGTTGGAAGAGTACAGTTAGCGAGGCTGAAAATCGCATTTGAATCCTTATCCATGTAGGCCGATCGCGATCGGGAATCGACAAACCCGCGATCATGGTTGTTACAGCAAATAAAGTGCGATGGCAACGCTAGTATTCCTTTTACATAGTCTCAGCAGTTAATAAGTAGACCATTCATTCTACTGACAATGAGTAAACGCAAAGTCCTTCGAGACATTGCTATTCCAGGTAGCCTCGTAATAGCCTTCTCAGGTGCGATTCGTGTTCGCTTTCGTGTTCGTTCCGAATCACGTCGCTGCCAACAATTTTAGGCTATGACGTAAATGTGAGTGTGCATTATTCTATAATACCGGTAATAAGCCAAAAATAGCAATATACAGGGTGTCCCAAAACTACTGCGTAAGCGGGAAATGGGAGGTTCCTTGGGTCATTTGAAGCGACATTTTCCTTAGCAAAAATGGCGTCCGCGGCTTTGTTTAGGAGTTATTAACGAAAAACATGGACCAACCAGAGCGCGCCTAGTCGCTCGGTGGCACGGTCAGCGCGGCGAGCCGGGGGGAGGAGAGTGTTGTCGGTACGCTGCGATGTCGTAATAACCAACAGTTTCTCGATTATGTCCCGATTTCGATGAGCTTTGGATATGTTGTAAAGACCACGATTCTGAACAACATTTCCCTTTAGACTTTTTGCCTCGCGTCTTTAGTTTACGAGATATTTGTAAAACCAGTACCGAAAGCTAAGGGTTGTACGGTCAGGTCAACGAACTGTACAGCTGATGGTAGATAGCAGGTATACGACAATCACATGTTTCAGTTTTCCTGCAGATTTGTACGCAGAGTCGATGGGCTACTGTTCGAAAACGTCGTCCGTCCTTTCACCCAGCAAGAGGTAGAAATGTCAGGTCGGCGTGGCGTTTTAGGGTCCCTATTGTCCTATGCCTCCCTTAAGAAACTTTCTAAAAGAAAGACGGACAACGTTTTCGAACAGTAACCCATCGACTCTGCGTACAAATCTGCAGGAAAACCGAAACATGTGATTGTCGTATACCTGCTATCTACCATCAGCTGTACAGTTCGTTGACCTGACCGTACAACCCATAGCTTTCGGTACTGTCTTACACCTGAAGACATCTGTGCAGTTCGTCACCGAATGACCCAGTGACAGTGACACACATTTCGAAGCATTTTCAATTACAAGTTTTTACAAATATCTCGTAAACTAAAGACGCGAGGCAAAAAGTCTAAAGGGAAATGTTGTTCAGAATCGTGGTCCTTACAACATATTCAAAGCTCATCGAAATCGGGACATAATCGAGCAACTGTTCTGTGTTACATCGCGGCGTACCGACAAAACTCTCCTCCCCCCGGCTCGCCGCGTTGACCGTGCCACCGAGCGACTAGGCGCGCTCTGGTTGGTCCGTGTTTTTCGTTAATAATTCCTAAACAAAGCCGCGGACGCCATTTTTGCTAAGGAAAATGTCGCTTCAAATGACCCAAGGAACCTCCCATTTCCCGCTTACGCAGTCGTTTTGGGACACCCTGTATATCTACAAATCGAAGTAAAAGTGAAAAGTAACAATACGTAAACAGCGTAGCTCGCAGAGAAGAGGTAAGCTCGGACCTCGGCCGCACAGTGGGACAAACCGATAAATTCTGTGCCAAAAATTAAAGAAATGTCGATAGAAATGAGATAGAGCGATGATTTTTTTTAATTAAAGCTGAAACATTGCAGAATATGGGAAAGATAGAGAGATTATGGTACGAACGTTTTTTAACCTTGAAAATATTTGTTAAACTTGCAGAATTACAAGAAAATTGTGGTTCATCCAACATCACCCACGGATAGATTTTTTTTGACATGCTATACATCATTTCCGGTAGATTTTGTCACGCTGATTTCAAATTCGAACGAAAAATTTGTCTACCACCTCAGGATTTGAAAAAAAATCGATTTTTGTGAAAAAACTAATGAAATTTGAAGTGTTTACTAATATTGTCCTCGATGTATAATTAGGGTGATTTAGTCGTATACGGTCTGCTAGTATTGTTTTGAGACTTTTGAGTTTTTCCAGTTCATTGTGACGGCATTTTTCAATTCGCCATCCTTTTCAAGGGCTCATTTTGAAGGGGAAACTTCAGGGAATATAACCATATTTTTTGCAAAATTTAAATCGCTCTGGACCCTCATCGAAAAAGACGTAAAAAAAGAATTTGTTTACATTTTTCGACATGATAAAGTAGTGGTCGGTAAGTTTTGCTCGTTTCGGCCGTTTTTCGAGGGGTACGCCCTCTTTTTTCGGCTGCACGTCTAGCTTCACGTGATGGCCAAAGTTCCTGAGCCACCGCAGGCCCGTACCGTATGAACTGCGTGTGGCGATTACGGCGCATTAAGGACTGCGCACACTGGAGTCTCCGGCAAGCCGGAGATACCTGACACCGTTTTGCTAGCGCACACAGAGTTTTTGGAGTCGGAAGGTCAATTAAGAGGGTTCGAGATGCTCGACGAAGAAAGGCACAGCGTGACGTCTGCTACCCAAACTCTAGGGGTTACTAAAATCCGAGATGCCTTTGCTAGAGCCTGACAAGTGCTAAGCAAGAATTCTTCACGACTAGATTTTCTGTCCGGCAAGTGGCGTTGTTTATTTTAAATAGCTATTAACTATAACTTTTTAGAGTTCGTCGTGGTAATAGGTGGGGAATACGGTGTTAAGAACTATTCGTTACTATGGTAACGAAAAAAAAAGAATATCATCTGACATTCTGTGCGGTGAAACAATTTGTCAAACAACTCAACTAAACACGGCGGAGGTTCTGAACGTTCTGGTTCTTTGCCGTGCAGAACTCAACTTTGCGTTGGCCGATTTTGATGAAATTTTCAGAATATGTTTAATTGATACAGATCTACGAAACGTGTTTTCTACATTTTCAATACAAGCCCACATAAAAAAGTTGTATTTAGTATTTTCTCTACAATTCCGACAAACTGCAATTTTTGAAAAAATTTCTTTTCACATTATGTAGTAAACTACATATAATTACTCTAACTTTCCAAACAAGATCAAATCGTATGGTTCAATATTTAAAAAGTTATGGTCTTTTTAAGAGTGTCCGAATATTGAAAGAGTGTCCGGAGTCACTGTATCTGAAATAATTTTTTTTATCATACAATATTTTTAAAACAGTTCCAAGTACCCGATATTTTAAATTTTTGAGGCTGCGTGAATTAAAAAACGGAATTTCATAGAGGAAGAAATCGTAGAATACGACCATATATTTTTTTTATTTTTTCACACTTGAACCGGTGGTTAAACTCATTAAGAAAATACATTTGCGTATGGAATGATAAATTATTTAAGAAGAATTTTATATGTATAATTTACGTATAATATGTATAAGGATGTGTGATGCTGTTTCACCAAGTGGCAAGAACGTTTCCTATCTCCATGATGTTGTAGAAGAGAGATCACAATAGTTTACGTAAAGAGCTGTGGAGCTTCCTCCAGCAACCTTTTTTTTGTGCCATGCACAGCAGGGACTCCCGACCCACCCTCGAAAAGCCGTGTCGAAATTCGAGCTGAAAACTCGGACCCTACCAAGACCAAGTATCGGTAAGAAAACTTGCTATAAGCATTTAAAACTCGCAAACTCTTAATTCTTAAACCTTAACATGATCTAAGTACGCTATAAGAATACTTCAATATTTACAATGTGTAACGGTCTGGCCTCGCGTCGCTCTCCTGGTGGATGCTCGAGCACTCCAGGGTTCGTGCAGGGGAGCGCGGGAGAGGGAAAAAAGAAGTGAATATCGAAGTTCTGGTAAAAACGAGGCTTAGTATTCTTGAGTTTCCGGCTGCGCTTGGTGACGTTGCAGCGTCCGGACCGCGGTCGGCTCCGTTCGGGACGGCCCGCGTTCGCTCTATTATTACATATCAATCAAATGGAGATCAGTCAGTGCGGAATATACGGAGATGTCATAAATAATTTCTGGAGCGCGGATCCGGACGGCGCGGTACGCGGATACGGTTCGCGGTGCTACAGATATTTACAATGGTTCGCGCTCGGATTCGGTTTCTACTCCGCTAGGTCGAGGAGCCCCTTCGTCGGCCGAGGCTGGACGCGGAGGAGAGCGCCCCGGAACTCCTACGGGTGCTCCCGTAGGATGAACCGGGCGAGCGCGCGTCCGGAAGCGTCCGGGGAAAAGCGCACACAGCTCCTCGTCATCGGGACGGGGCGGGACGTCGCGTCGGCAGTATCGGTCGGCGTGGCGGCAGGATCGGTGCGTCGGTTATCGGGCGCCTCAGCCCGCACGGGCCGGTGAGGCAGAGGGTGCCGCAACGCTCCTCCGGAAGTACCCGAAGGACGAGTTACGGCCGCAAGCGGTCGGGAGCACCCGAAGGCTTCGCACCCCACCTTGCGGCTACGGTCGACGAAACGTTCGAGCGCTTCTACAGACACACGGAGAAAGGGCAACGAATTGCTCGCGCTCGGAGGAACCCGAGGGAGCGAGCTCGTCACCGTCGGCGAGTCGGAGTTCTGACAAGAGTTGAATGGTTGGTGGAGATTCCGAACTCTAGAAAGAGCTGTGGCTGGCAAACTCCGCTGAATCCGCAATTTGGCGCGCCTTATATACTCGCGAAACCGAAGCACGGACCATGGAGAGTGCCGCTCGAGTCGCGGCTGGCTCGCTCGGCAACCGGCGCGGCGCCCTGATTGGTGCGTGCACGGGCTCGGCCGTGATTGGAGCGGGACCGTGCACGCACAAGTTTATAAATATGACCCGTGCTCGGTATACTGTTATTCGCGACTGGGCTTCGCCACGGGATGCTTCGTCGTAAATGGTTGAATTTTACAAAGTTGTACATGGCTGTGTTACGTCACATGCGACACTACTAGGTCATCCAGGGGTATCATACAAAGTTTTGTGACGGGTCCTTTAATTATTCCATTCGGGGTTCTGACCGTGGCTATTCGAATCACCCCATTTGGACCAGAGTGAACCTGGGTGATTCTGCCCATGCTCCATTTGTAGTAGGAGCAAGTTGTCTTCCTTGATGATGACCATAGAATCTACAGCTATATTCGAGTTATGGGATGCTGCCACTTGGGTCTCTGCTGCAACTGGTAGATACATTCCTTTTGCCACCTTTGCTAAAAATGCTGGAACATTTGCTGGATTAACCAATTAAAGAAATGCCCAGGAGTCAATGGGTTGAGGTCTGTGGAATCTGAGGATAGTGATGACAGTGGACGTGAGTTGAAACAGGATTCTATTTGCGTCAGTAATGTATATTCTTCAAATGTGAGTCTTTGATCTTCTATAACGCGTGTCACATGGTATTTCGCAGACTTCACCGCTTCCTCCCATAGTCCACCAAAGTGTGGAGAATGTGGTGGAATTAGCCGCCATTCGATTGACTATTGATTTAACGCGTTCGCAATTTTTTCATTATAATTTTTGCCTCTAATTACCACGAGAAGTTAGAACAATCGGTTTTGTTTCGTAACGTGAAAAGATTGGTTGGAATTGCAGAGAAAATATTAAAAGTTATGTTTTACAACTTTTTTATGTGGGCTCATATTGAAAATGTAGAAAACACGTTTCGTAGATCTGTATCAATTAAAAATATTCTGAAAATTTCATTAAAATCGATCAACGTTTCAATGAGCTACAAACGTTTAAATATGGTAGAAATTGGAATTTTTCACCCTTTTCGGCCTCTAACTGCAATAAATTTAAGGATTGAAATATCTTTCAATGCCTGTCGTTTTTTCCCACATCAACCGATTTCGATGAAACTTTTACAATGCATATAATTGACACAGATCTTCAAAACATAGTTTTTAAATTTTCAATATAGACCCACATAAAAAAGTTGTAAAATGCAACTTTTAGTATTTTCCCTACAATTTCGACTAATTGGTATTTTTGAAAAAATTTCTTTTCAGATAATGTAATAAATGAATTGCTCTGACTTCTCAAAAAAGTTCCAATCGTATGGTGCAATAGCAAAAAAGTTATCGTTTTTTTATGAGCGTCCGAATATTAATGGGTGTCACTGTATAATACAATGACATCGTCCCCGTCGAGCAATAAACCGTCGGAAACAATTTATGAAGGCATCGATACTTAAATCGATAGCTAACTTTAAATGTACTGCTTTGGTAACAAAACATACAAAGATGCACAGGTATGCCTTTACTGTTACCTTACTCCTTGTTCTTTCTTCTCTTTGTATAAAATGGGCCTGCGTAGTCGACTCCGTATGTATAAAAAGGCCGCGCGGGGGTAACTCTTGACGCAGGTAACTGACCGATCTGGTAAGTTTGACTCAATGGGTTTGCTTTAAAACACCTTATACACCTTCGTATGGTTCGTTTTACATTGTTTTTTGCAGATACCAGCTAATATCTAATTTGTAGTGACGTTATTACAGCCTGGCATCCCGCATGCAATAACTTATGATGCTCGTGTTTGACTTTTAGATCTGTTAGTGGATGTTTGGATTTCAACATGATAGGGTGTTTTTGCTCATAATCTATAGGAGCGTTCGATAGCCTTCCGCCCACCCTCAGTAGTCCGCCGCTGCCCAGAAAATTATTTAACGATCGTAATGCACTGGACTTTGGAATTGCTTGTTGAGCCTGCATTAATCGTATCTCGGTCGAGAATGCCTCTCCTTGTGTAAGCCGTTCTAAACATGATCGTGCTGTATTTAACTCTCTAGTTTTTAGCGGACCCGTTTCGTCAACATCTAATTTCCTGATTTTATCGAACATGATTTTGGAGAATCTAAAACAATATGCTGTAGTTCTAAGTAAGCGTGTGTACGTTGACATTTTTCTAAAGATGCTACCATCTGGACTTTATTTGCTCGCGACGGCCGATTCTCGAAGGCTACGCCTCCTCGACCCGGCCCACAGTGGTCCCAAAGCCCGAAAACGTGGCCAAAACCCCAAAAATGAATTATGAGCTAGGACGTTTTTCCCCATTGGGATGGGTACTCTAATAGTGACTCCGTAGTGGGGTAAACAGTAAAATGCTTGCATTTTTTTACCTGAGTTGCAGTCGTAGTCGAAACTTCGCTTTCGCTAGACAGGCATTTTTCACGCGCGTGAGCGTACGTACGAAATATAAGTGCAAAGTGTATAAGCTATATTGAAAGCTAGTGATTTTTATACTACATAATGGATACAGTTTGTGGAGGTAAGTTCAATCGTTTTTAGTGCTGAATTGTTACTGTTAACCGGTTAAAAGTTACACGGAAGGGGAACGTAAAATTTGACGCATACATTTTAAAGATGTAGAGATAAGTTAAAACCTGGACGCACCTAGATCGAAAAACTTACATAGGGTCTTAGTTTATACTATTATCTTGCAAAATCTAAAACATTAGCTGCCTAACACTGCCTATTCTCGCGTAACACCATTTTATATAACTCAGTGTAAGCATTTTATTAGCTTTCACCCAAATATCTCGGAAAGTATGAATGATACTAAAAAATGTTTCAAATAAAAATTTTATGGTTTCAAGGAACGCATTTGACGATGGTATGCGTTTGACTTATTAGTGACCTTGAAATGTCCTGCGAAGGTCACGAGTCAATTTTTGAAACAAAGTAAGGTTATTTTTTTCATATTCTTATAGCTGATATTCAGACAATTTCAAAACAATATAATGACATTATTTTTCGTCAATTTGTTACCGAGATATAAACGTTTCAATAAGAGAGCTAGAGAGCTCCCGTCATGAGCCTAGCGCGCTTCGGGCACATTGGAAAAAGTGGTGGCACGAGATTTGGTAAATTTTGAATTTTCCCAATCGGTTCTTGTGCTTTGTGGTCGCAATACGTACGATACACCTCGGAATGCCAATTTTTAAACGGAACTAACAATTTTTTAACCTATGCGTTCGCCATATTGGATCCGCCATTTTGTTTTTTCGAATTCTGAGTTCAGATTTGTAATCAGCGGTCCCGAAAACCATAGTATACTAATTTTTAAACGGAACTAACAATTTTTTAACCTATGCGTTCGCCATATTGGATCCGCCATTTTGTTTTTTTGAATTTTGAGTTCAGATTTGTAATCAGCGGACCCGAAAACCATAGTATACTAATTTTTAAACGGAACTAACAATTTTTTAACCTATGCGTTCGCCATATTGGATCCGCCATTTTGTTTTTTTGAATTTTGAGTTCAGATTTGTAATCAGCGGACCCGAAAACCATGGGATACCAATTTTTTTAGAAATTGAAGTACGTTTAGGGGTTTTGGCCACGTTTTCGGGCTTTGGGACCACTGTGGCGGCCGCGCGTCTCGCTCCCCGTGGGTGACCCTTGTCTCGGAGCCTCATCGGCCGTCGCGAGCAAATAAACAGCAACCCTACCCTAGGCCATGAGCTTGAATTTTTTTGTAACCATGTGGGCCCTTCCCACCAAATTGTTCTTTCTTCTAATGTTCCCAGTTTCGTGCCTCGTGAAATTAAATCTGCAGGATTATCTTCCGAGGCTACGTGTCTCCAACTATCGCTCGATGTTAGAGTTTGAATTTGCGATACTCGATTGGCTATGAATGTTTTCCACCTGGTTGGGGAGCTTCGAAGCCAAGCGAGTGTTATTGTTAAGTCTGTCCACAAATATTCCTTGTATTTGACTGAATCTAATGATAACTTAACCTTGTTTATTAAATTTGCTAGTAATAATGCACCGCATAATTCTAAGCTCGGTAGCGAAATCAATTTGAGAGGTGCGACCCTAGACTTGGCACACCACAATCGCGTTACTCATGCCCCTGACCGATCTCGAGAACGCAGGTAGACACATGCTCCGTATGCCTTTTCAGATGCGTCGGAAAACCCATGCACTTCTATAGAATCTACCTGGTCTGCCATTACACAGCGCGGGATGTTTATTGCCTTTACTCTACCGATATCTTGACGGTATTGGAGCCATTGAGCGTGTAATTCTTGAGGTAGTGATTGGTCCCAGCCTACCCGAGTTTGCCACAATGTTTGCAAGAGGCTTTTTGCGACTACTACAATGGGACCTATTAGTCTACTGGATACTGCGTATTGTAATACGTTGGTTTTCTTTGGGTCTCACTATAAATGTTAACGTATCGGTCGTTGATGACCACAAAAGGCCTAACGTTTTTGGGTCTTTATCCACTGTGATTTCTCGATTGCTTTCTGTGCTGTCTGTATTGTTAATTTTTGGACAATTGCTTGCCTATTTACGAAGGCTCATACCAGCCTGTGATAAAATGTGTGTGAGTTCTGCCTGGAGTGTCTCTATTTCTAGTTTCGTCTGAGCCCCAGTTAATAAATCGTCAACATAGAAATCATAGATTATGACTTTGCTTGTTCTTGGGAATGTGTGAGCGCATGTAGCGCCAATTTCATGCATTACACGAGTCGCTAAGAAAGCAGCGGATGCTGTGCCATAAGTAACAATGTTCAGCTCATACTCTTGAATCGGGAATTGTGGTTGTGATAGTCACAAAATTCTTTGATAATTTTTATCTACTGGTTGAACGAGAATCTGTCTATACATTTTAGCAATGTCTGCCGAAAGAACGTATCTATTGTATCGAAAACGTATTAGAATGGAGATTAGATCGCTTTGAACTGTCGGACCTATTAATTGGGTGTCTTTAGTGAGAGATCTGATGTGGATCTTGCCGATGCATGATGAAGAACATAATATGCGGATTGCTCTTTTGTGCCTTCTGCAGTTCGTGACATATGTCCTAATGTTTCATATTCGGATAAAAATTCTAGATATTGCTTTCTTAATTCTGGCTGCTTTGCTAACCTTCTTTCTAGTGAATATAGCCGCCGTTCGGCTTGATCTCGCGAATTTCCCAACTCCTTTATGTTAGATTTAAACGGTATGCTTACAATATACCTCCCGTCCGTGTCCCGTTGCGTAGTTTTAAAAAAAGTGGTTCGCATTCGTCTACTATCCGTATTTCGTTTTGACTTGCTTCTTCTATACTCCAGAATTTTTCTAATTGGGATTGTAAATCGTTGAGCGTGACTAAGTGACACTTGCTAGTTTTTTCTACTTTCCTGTCTGCACAGTTGAGAGTGCCGCCAAGACCCACCCGAGTTGGGTCTTCTGCAGAAGTAGGTTCGGTTCGATCGCGACCTATGTTGACGGATACATAATAGTGTCCAAAACAGACCTGCTGTAATGAGCATATCTATCGGTCTTTGTACATAAAATTCTGGATCGGCTAGCAGCTCTATGTTGTGTGGGATTTCAATTTTCTATCTATTTAAATGAAAATTAGGCATGTCTGCTGTTATGGTTTCTATGGACAAACAATGTATATTGTGTACATTGGGGATTTGTTGTATAGCGAGTGAATCTTTACTGTTGTCGTACCCTTTACGGAGTTGACTGCCCTTCCTAATCCGGTCACGGTTAAATCTATTGAAGTCGGTTTGATACCAAGCCTTTGGCAAAACCCTGTGGTGATAAAGTTTGCTTGTGGAGAGCTTGAATCGAACAACACCCGGCATTCATGTACTTGACCCTTGTTGTCCTTTACACAAACTACCGCCGTTGATAGTACGGTGTGATCTACTATGTTGTTTGCGACATTTGCTACTATTGACAGTGGTTCTTGCAAGATTTAATCTGCTGCAACCGCGCAGTTCTCTTCTACGAATGTAATATCGGGATTATGTAACAGTGTGTGGTGTTTTCTTCCACACTGCTTACAATGGCTCCGTGTACACAGCCTTACGTTATGCCCTGACTATAAACAATTGAAGCATAGCCGAGCTTCTTGCACAATTCTAGACTTCTGACTTAACTCGGAATTTTTAAATACGTCGCAGTGATATAGTGGATGATTCGCCTTACATGCAGGACAACCGACCGAGTTTAGGACATGTGACGCTATGTAGTTGTATCGAGTATTGCTACCCGTCGCTCGGGGTCGCTGGTCAACCCTGAGTGTAGCTGTCTGACTGTTGATTCCAACATTTCCTAAATACTTTGATCTTTCCTCAATGAATTCGGACAGTTACGAGAATTTGGGCATCCTCGACTGAGATGTGATGCGTTTCTCCCATTCGTTCATAGATACCTGGTCTAATTTTCTGCACAGCAACGGGATCAACAAGCTATCCCAAGTCTCAACCGGTTCACCTAGCGAAATCAGAGTTCGGATTGTTTCGGAACTGGTTTTAAATCAATCAATGAATTTACATGATACCGCTTGAAACTTGTCGAATCTTCATACAGTGAGTTTAGTAATTCCCATACCTGTTTATAGTTTACTTCCAACACGCCCAAGTTTTGGAGGAATTTGAGTGAGGTGTCCAAATAATGGAATCTTTGTACGTCTGTCAACGAATCGTTCTCATTAATTAACAGAATAAAACTGTCTCTAAATTTCAACCAATTCCTATAATTGCCATCAAAGGAGGGAAGCTGAAGTGTTGTTAATTTAACATTAATTGTTGTTTTATCTGATGCTAGCGCGGATACCGGACTGTTTGTGGCTATCTACCCTGGCTCGGAGTGTTACGCGTTATAAATGTCTCTCTTTCATAGATGAGGTCGAAATACAATTTTTCAAATTCTTCCCGTCCAGTCATGTGAGTTTCATCGGTGTCTGTTCCCGCTACAATCATTTCATCTTATTAAATTCGTCATGCAGACCTACAAGATTTGAATTTCTCTCCCGGTCACTCTACTTTCTGGAGGTTCTGAACTAACTGACTAACTAGCCCTCTTACCAAACTATCCCCACACTTAGGTCTACTGACCGCCCCCTTTAGGTCCTCCCCAAGTACAGGGTGGGGGTGACTGGGCCGCTGGTGTTTTCTAGATGCTTACTTCTACCTGACCTTCGGTACTGGGACTTTACGGTACGGTCGGTACGCCAAAAAGAAAAGCAGAAGAAAAAACAAGCAGGTACGCGGATAGCGAAGAAAAACGTAGAACGTAATCCAACCGAAGACGACCGAAAAGGCCTTACCTACCGACCACTGGACTGAGGTAAAACCGCCGAAAAGACAAAAACACAGCCCCCCAAAGGGAACCTCCGACGACCAGGGACAACCCGACGAGCCCCACAGCATCGCCCGAACCAGCACCCCGCACACACACCGACCATCAACCCAACCAGCCGGAAGGGAGACTTACTCTAACAACAACGATGACCGCCAACCACGGATCACAATCAGCACATACCCAAACCCAAACGGTAAAACCACCCATAGTAAATATCTACGAAACCTCCCAACAAGTTACATATAGATTAGCTAAAAAAACCTTAGGACTAAAAGATTTTAGAATCAAGCGAATTAACAACAACAAACACTATATACAAGCAGAAAACCTAACCGACCACACAGCCCATTAAACATATTGAAACAAAGACAAATCAAAAACTACACATTCACCCCGAAAACACTCAAACCAAAAACACTATTACTGAAAGGACTACACACAAGTTTCACACTCGAAGAAATAACAGACGAAATTAAAAAACTTAAACCCGACGACGTAAAAATTGTAAAAGTCGCGAACTTCACAATGTCGAAGTCAACTAGTAACAAACCCCTACCCTTCTTTATAGTCCAAACAACACCAGACAGCAACACAACCTCACTCATAAAAACCAGATATATACTCCACCAGGTAGTAACATGGGAAAAGTAAATAAAAAAAGACCCTACAATATGCGCGCGATGACAACGAACAGGTCCGACGGGAGCCAACTGCCAATTAGAATATAGATGCGTTAAATGCACGGACAAACATGAACCCGGATGTTGTAAATTAAAAAAAGATGAAAAAACCCAAACCGCAAAATTGTACTGCATCAGATTCATAGAATACGGCCACCCCGCGTCGTACAAAGGGTGCCCGAAATACAAAAAAATAAAAAGGAGACACCAGACAAAATCATAAATGGTAACAGAATCCGAAATCACAACGCTGCGCGAAATCAAAAGCAACATCCATACCCACAACGTACATCAAAACATATCCTGTGCACAAATAACCAGAAAGAACAACTACCCCAAACGCTAACAGACCAACCAATCATCACAAAACGACTACTCACAACGAAATCCAACAGACCCTCCGCATTATGCACAACCAACAAACAACACACACACCTCCACATCACCCTCCGGAAAGACACACACACCCACACAGGTCAGCCCAGAAAACATGTTCGCAGAAATCAAAAACCTCATCCACAACCAATTACAAAGATTAGAAAACCTAATAAATAGCAACACACAAGACATACAAAAACTTTATGACATCTACTTACTTCGGTTACGAAATAGAAAGCACAGAACCAATCCAAAACGAATCACTCATAAACACATCAATCAATGGATAACAAAAGTAACCAAAAACTCAAACTGATATCGGCAAACATAAACTCAATAGTCACTAACGAAAGAAGATATAATATCGTACAATTAATAAACGACCACGACCTGACCTCCTTCTACTAAACGAAACATAACTGATAGCTCACCATAAACCCAAATTTAAAAATTACAACCTAATAAGAAATGACAAAAACTCCGACAAAGGTGGAGGGGTAGTTATCCTTCTAAAAAACTGTATCAAATACGAGCGAATCCAGCTCAATAGAAACCTATACATAATAGAAACAAGCATAATCATAATAACCCTACACAAAAACAATAACCTATTTATAATAGCCACATACGCCCCGGGCACAGAGTCTACAAGCTTTACCAACGACCTAGAACACATATTCAAAGAACTAAGATTAGACCGGAACAATAATTATCATATCATAGCGGGAGACCTAAACGCCAAACACAAGGACTGGAACAACCCTTACCACCACGGAAGAGGTCTAGTACTAGCACAATGGCTAAATAACTTCAGCACAGAATTCAAAATCACATTAAAAGGGACAAACATCCCCACATTCCACAGAGGCAGCTCGTACTTAGATCTAGAGCTAGTAGACAGTAGACTACAACTATACAATTTAAACATAGACGGAACAATACCAACCATAGACATAGACAGCGACTACAGGGCCATAAACATAGACTTTACTCTGCCAGATGACGATGACAGAATAATTTTCACATCTCCAGACAAACCACTTAGATACGCAGTGACAGACTGGCCCGCCTTTCGAGAAGACATTATCAGAAACCTCACAATAATTATCCCCCAAAACAAAAACCTATCAAACTCCGAAATCTAAGAATGTCTCGCAACCATGGAGAAAAGTATTAGAGAAGCTATGGAGAGACAGATACCTAAGCACCCTGACTATAACTCCGCAGAGCTATACGTAAATAAAGACATCAAAAAACTCCAAAGAACCAAAACGAAACTACTAACCATCCTAAGCAACGAACTTAGACACCCATCCACACAAGCACAGAACATCATTAAAGAAACCAAAGATCTAATTAAACATTGTAAATCCTCCATCAAAAAAGAATTCCAAACATTCACCAACACCTACTGGGAAAACAAAATAAAAAATATACCGGTCAACTCAACCAAAATGTTCCCACAAATAAATACCATATTTAGACAAAAATACGTGGTAAAAAGGAAAAATCGATCTACCAAACCTTGAAATAGAACACACCCAAACCACCGTACTAAAAGAAGCGAAAATATCACTAAGCAATACAGCAAAAAACGAGAAAGGAAATTATATAATTACAAAAGAATCAGAGAAAGCAAACACAGTCGGAGCGTTCTTTGCAGCAGCCTACACACAAAACAAAAACCTCGGCAAAGCAAGGCTCTCCGAAATGATCGAAAACTCTACCAAAAATTCTCACACAACCTAATCACCAACACAGTAGGAAACAAAAGCTTAACCCAATTCTCAGAAAATAACACAGCCAGTTCACCGAACTGGAAAGACGACCCAGACTACTTCACAAACCCATCCCAAACATACAGACTGTTTAAAAAACTAAATAATAAAAAATCATAAGGACCGGACAAAATCCCCAACATAGTTCTCAAAAACCTACCTTTCCACATAATATACGACTACAACATCTTTTTCAACAACTGTCTTAATAACTGCTACTTCCTAAAGTCCTGGAAAATAGCGAAAGTCATCCGCATTATTAAAAAAGGAAAAAATTCGGCATTCCCATCAAGCTACCGACCGATAAGCCTGCTGCCCAACATATCCAAAATTTTCGAAATCCTAATAAAAATAGCAATAGAAAGACTGGACAGAAAAAATAATATCATCCCAGACACACAATTCGGATTCAAACACAAGCTAAGCACAGTCCACGCACTGCAGAAAGTAACCACCGACATACAGAACGCATTATATGATAATGAAAACGTAGCAGCCTGCCTCATAGATTTAGAAAAAGCCTTTGACACTGTTTGGATAAAAGGACTAATCTACAAACTACATAAAAAGAACTGCCCACCACAGCTCTTAAACATAATCGCGAATATGCTGCAAGACAAGAAATTCTACGTTGCTACAGATAAGAGAAACCAAAACCTCACATTCAACGACACAGACGGACTGCAACAGGGAACGGTCACAGCACCAACACTATTTAACATTTATAACGCAGAAATCCCAAACTTATTCAGCATACCGGATTCAGCCGACACCAAGGTCGCCCTCTTTGCAGAAGACCTAATACTATACACAAAAGGGAAAAACGTAAATAAACTCCAAAGTAAAATACAGAACACTTTTAACCAGATCAACGCCTACTACAAAACGTGGAAACTCAAAATCAACCCCCTAAACTGCGAAACTATGCTATTCGGACAAAACATCGTGAACCAATGCAAAACCTTCCGAAATATATACAAACACTTCAAAATTCAAGCAGATTATATAACTATACTACATAAAAAAAAAGTTAAATACCTAGGAATTCATTTAGACGAACGCCTACTCCTGAACAACCACATATTAACACAACTAGAAAAAGCCAAGAAAGCTTTCTTGAGTAACAGCAGAATCTTCTACTCGAATAACCTCAAAACTCAGATCAAAATAGTATGCTATATGCTCCTGGTCAGACCCATTATAACCTATGGATGCCCCATATGGTACAACACAAGCCCACACCTAATGGAAAAAATAAGAATACTTGAGAGAAAATGCCTAAGAGCATGCACCCATATTTACAGAAGCACGACCTCAAATTACAAAAAACACAGCAAACATACCAAGAATAAACAGCCACATTATAAAATTAACTAGGGATTACTTCGCAAATATACCTAACATACAAGACAACAAAATTATTTCCAACTCAATAATAGCTAAAGACGAACACCATAACAGAACACATACCACCTAAAGCATTCACCCTAATAGACAAAACAGGCAGAATCACAGACAAGATCACATACCAACCATATCCTACATACACATAAAAACAAATGACAAAAGGATAACATACCCCCCAAACATAAACTGTCTAAACACCAACATACACACAACATACAACATGACCCTCCAGTAAGAGACGAAACGGACACATACCTGCAGGACAAAAAAGAAAGATACTGGTGGCTTACACAATAAAAAGGATTGGGGGGGGGGGGGGGGGCGAGACGAAACCAAACTTAATAGCCAAAAAAACGATAGAAAACTTAAAAGCCAAACCTGGTAATATTTAGAATATTAAGAGAGTATAATATTTAGAATATTAAGAGAGTATAATATTTAAAGAAATGTAAGAGAGCATAAATATAGACGTATAGATATAGGCGTAGGTATACACTGTCACGTCGCCTAATTTTGCCGTTGTCGTCGGAAGGACGGAACGCGTGCGACACCGGGAATTTACGGGCGAACCGCCGGGCCACGCTCGGCCGCGCGATACGTGGTCCTCCCGGGACAAAGAGGTATCTCGCAGATTCGGATATTCACAAAAGGATTCGATCTTACTCTCAATTTTCGGGCGCCAGACACTTGGAGGTGTCACGCGAATAGCGCGATACATATTAACGCGAAGCGCGACCGAATGCTCCGAAGCTGCGAGAACCTCGCGATGTTCTGCATGGCTCTAGGACGGGCTCAGGATTCTACGCGGGCGAAATACGGAGCATTTCCGTGGCGGAAAGGTTTCTCGACGGAAATAATCAACGAGAGAATCGGCTTGAACAATTTATTAGTCCGATGGATACGATAGGGCTGCCGGTGAGAGCCAGCAGTACATTACAAGCCGGTGCGTTCACGATAATTTCGGGACAGGTTTTCGGTCGCTCGCGCTATTTTTCTCGGTCGCTCGCGCTATTTTTCTCGGTCGCGTCGAACCCGACCGTTTGCTAGATTTTAGTTCGCTGTTACACGGCGCTTTCGGCGCGGAATAACAGCCGGATTCCGATGGAATACGCGATACAATGTTTGGGTCGTTCGAAATTCGCCGTCGGACGCGATACGGACCGTTGCGACGTCACACCGGGGAATGTCTCGAAGATGGCGTACAATGAATTCGCGAAATCGACAATGGTACGGCCCCCCGTGAATCTGCGACTCCGCGTTAACTCCGGCGTCGTGTTACCGCCTTGCGACGGACACGCGGCCCCCGCTGTCCGGCCGGATTCACGTTACCAACCGGCACGTACGTTTGCCGACCGACGACCGATCGTCCTTTCCGAAAATATGGCCGACCACGCGGCAAGGAGACGGTATCGTCGTTTCGCGACGCGAACAAGGACCTCGCGAAAACGTTACCGAGCCAACACGAAAAGATCACTGGATCACGATATTAATGAAGCCTGACTGGCGCTTACCAACGGCAACGGTGACGACGGCAGCTGGACGGCTTCTCGTCCTTTCCGTCCCTAGATTCGGCAACGCAAAAGTTTTACTTTAGATTTTCCGGCAATGATTCAGCGTCTAGCGCGGCTAACGGCTAACGACCCAGTCGCCTACTTTCGGCAGGCTCGGTACCGCGGAAGCGAGGCGTCCCTACTCCCTATCCTATTTCTCCCGTTTAAGACTCGCGGGCCTATCGCGCGGTATCGCTTCGCAGGATCGCATCCTGCGGCGCGGGCTCCCTGGCTCGCGGAAAATCGTTAGCTCGTTCGCCGCTTTTCAGATGTTGGCGGCGACGGCTCGTGTAGAGGAGGGTCCTGGCCGCTCCGGTCGTGGACACCTTCTTGCCGGACGAGGCAACGACGGGGTCGAGAAGATGCTCGTCTCGTGTCCACGTTCCCTCGTCGGTGCCTCCGGGTTCGTTGACCCGGGCTCGGTCCTTCCTCTGGTGTCTCGGCACGCATTTCCTTCCGGAGCCAGTTCCGATATTGTCCCGTACGGAGAGAAATAGGGGCCGGGCTCCCCTGGAGCCCGGTTTCGGTCCTGAAATGTTCGCGTCGCCCAAGTGGCGCGACGCTCAAAACGCGTGATTACTCGCCCTTGGCAAATCGGCATGCCCAGGGAGAGCGCCCGCAAACGGCCGTTTCGCATCGGCACTGCCAGAGGGCGGCCCGGCCTCTCTTTTTCGGGGTCGAGGGACGTCGGCAAAGTTGCCACGTCACAACACGTACCTACGTACAGGCATACATGTGATAACAAATGCAATATATAGTAAACTAAGAGAGACTGACGACCTCCCTCGATCAAGGCCAAAATAGATAGAAAATAGATAGAAAAAAAGACCAAATAAACTAAACTAGTCCTGTACATAATGTAATTATGTAAATATGTAAATAAATATATCTCCCACGAATAAATGTGTGAGAACGAATGCATGAGCCTACCCGCCCTTCTACGCAAGAGGCCGAAATTACGCGCCGCTTCGAAAATCCAGCGCTTCTCCCTGCGGAGTAATAACATTAATAAACAAAACGTGACCTGAACCGCGAAAGTAGAAATAAGAATACGGATAGACATTAAAACCTAGACATAAATTACACCCATCGAATTGCGAGCGTCACCCGTAAGACCAAGCACACCCAACCGCAATCGCGATATAAACCTGTACATTATTCACTACCACTGTGCAATGTAATTATGTCTTATAATATTGTTCTATGAATAAAATTGTTTTTCAGAGAAAAAAAAAGTTAGGCGCTCGACGTCAACCTGCGTATACTAGGTTCGTGCCCCAGTCATATACCTACTTTTTTTTAAATTTTCTAATGTAATAATCAATGCTATTTTTGTAGAATACTTTTAGAAGCAATATTTAAATATTTAAAAAATATTTTAATGTAAAATACGCAATAAAATGTAGTTTTGGAGTAACTGAGTTTTAAATACTTTGTTATAGAGAAAAGAAAGAAATTCAAATTGTAGAAATGGCTCCATTGTTATTCAGTTCTTTTGAGACATTCCCTTTTGGTATCTCGTCTTTTATGCGGAACAGCAATTGTTGTGTATGAACCACTCAGGTTCGCTAATCAAATATTTCCCCGTTACTTGCCTTCCCTAACATTCAGTGAGGAAAATAGTTGTTCCGATACTTGTTAAAGTAAAATAATAAATCCATGAAAGCATTTTTGACCCTTTCGGTGCTACCGTCGCCTATTGGCGGCATCCACGATTTTCTATGAATACCGAAAAAACACGTTTCGCGGCTTACGCTGCCGTACAGTGCACTTTTGTGGAAAACTTCCTCGTACCACGAATGCATTACCGCGGCCAGCGCCTCCGTACCGAAAGGGTTAAAAAGACAAACTTTGCGTGTTTCATTAACTTTTACTGTGCATTCCTAAAAGTACCCGTCGGTCGTCTTACATTTACCTTTTCGTTTCACTTTAACAGGTATTGGAATATCTGTTTTCCTCACTGAATGTTAGGGAAGGCAAGTAACGGGGAAATATTTTATTGGCGAACCTGAGTGGTTCATACACAACAATTGCTGTTCCGCATAGAAGACGAGGTACCAAAAGGGAATGCCTCAAAAGAACTGAATAACAATGGAGCCATTTCTACAATTTGAATTTCTTTCTTCTTCTAACAGTATTCTACCAAAATAGCATTGATTATTACATAGTTAGAAATTTAAAAAAAAGTAGGTATATGACTGTGGCGCGAACCTAGTACAGTATTCTCGCGATAAGTGTCCCAAAAGTCTCTAGGATAAGTGTCCCTGAACTATCCCCACTCCTGCGGGGTATACCCCGTGAGGGGCCACGAAGCTCGAGCGGTCTCGGCCGCCGAGAAATGTAAACATGATACGGGTCGAGTATATCGGTGTGAGACCAGGAGACCACTACTAACCCGATGACAAAACTTCGTTATTTTTCATTATTTTTTTATGGGACTTTGACCAAATTATTCGCGGCATTTTTCTAATGAAAATGATACCAAATATGATATAATTCCGATTATATTTACTTGTGTAATGGGCGATCAAAGTGTCGAGCGCAAGGATCGATGGCGTATGGGAAAGAAAGAGACGCGGAGAGTAGCGGTCGCCGGCACAGTCCAAAGGCCCGCCGGCACAGTTCAAAGGCCCGCGGCGTCCTCACAATGTAATCCCAATAAAAAACTTTTTTATTATTACTTATTATTTTATGAGACTTTCACCAATATATTTGTGACATTTTTCTAATTATAATGATACCAAACACGATATAATTTGCATCATATTTACAATAATTTTCCGTTCATATAATTTTAATGAGAAATAACGCGGGGTCAGGTACATCAGTGAGACAATAGTAATACAATGACGACACTTTTTCATTTTCAATTTGTCTTAAGGCGATGATCCTCATCCACATTGCCCGTCTATGATTGTCTTCTTCGAATGGGTCTATCATACATTGGATTATCACCTAGAAGAAATGAATTGTTATTCTAGACCTTAAAATGACATGAAATAATTAAAAGCTAATTACTTTTATTCAAATACTTTACCTAAATAATATAATTTTACCAGTTGCACATGCATACGCAACGGATACGGTGCCCGGTCGTCGTATTTCTCCAATTCCTTGAAAATATTTTCAATATCTTTCCGTTCTTCCGGATTTAATGCAAGTCCGGAAACTTGCGGATTTTGAATTACACCTTCGTCCTGAACCCTGTTTTCCTCTGTGTTTTCGTTCCTTTCTTCGTTCCTATCTTCGTTCCTATCTTCGTTCCTATCTTCGTCCCTATCTTCGTCCCTATCTTCGTCCCTATCTTGTTCTGTTCCTGAAGATCTCCTTTCTTTTTCACTGCACGTGGATAAAAAATTTGTGACGTCTTCTATTGATGCATTGTGTACGGAAAGCAACATCATTTCGTGCATTTCATCAATGATACTGGCTTCTGCTTCTTCTTCTTCGTATTCGTCTTCTTCTCCTTCTCCTTCTCTTGCGCCTTCTCTGTTTCGTATGTCCGGAAGAAGATTGTTTCACGAATTTTTTAAATTGTCCCGCGTTACAGATTCCCAAGCACTTGCCGTCATTTCAATACAATCTTTAATTGTATAATTTTTATAGAATTCTGTGATTCCACCTGCATACGTTACGACACGCTGCAGTAAATTGTGTCGGAAACGTCGCTTAGTTTTTTCAATCACGCCTTGATCCATCGGTTGTATTAAGGACGTGGTATTCGGTGGTAGATATTTAATTATAATATTATTATCCACATAATTAGCAGGAAACTTATGTGCACTGCAATTATCCAGGAGTAAAATTATTTTGCTGCAAATTCCTTGTTCCAATTGATAATTCTGGACACTCTTTTTAAAAAAATTGAACCACTCCAAAAATAATTGGTGATCCATCCATGCATTGTTTTGAGATGCATAATCTACTGGGAGTTGATCCAAACAATGCTTCAAAGCTCTTGGCTTCTTATATTTATGTATAAAAAAGGGTTTAATTTTATGCGTTCCACTTGCGTTTGCGCAAAAAGCAATGGAAACCCTATCTTTTCTATTCTTATGACCGCTCACGCAGCCCTCTTGATTGCTCACCAGGGTTTTTGACGGTAGAGCCTTCCACAACAAGCCACTCTCATCCATATTGTAGATACAGTCCAAGTTTATGTCTTCTTCCTCAATTTGTTGTTTGAATTCGGCAATGAATCTCTGCGCTGCGTTTTCATCGGCGCTAGCTTTTTCGCCATATAACCGCACCAAACGTATATTGTTCCTCCTTTTAAAGTTCGCTAGCCATCCCACGCTCATCTTGCATGCTGAATTTGATGGCATACTCTCCATTAATTGACGGGCTTTTTCTAAAAGTAGCGCATCGGTTAAACGATCCCCCAATGTTCTTCGTTCAACAAACCACGCATACAGTTGTTGCTCCAACTCTGAATATACGGGTTCTTTCATTCTTCGGCGTTTCCTCTGGTCCTTATCCTCTGCTAGGCGACGAATGCTAGCAGCATTGTTCTTAATGCGGCGAATTGTCTTGACATTTACCTTGTAGATTGCAGCCACTTGCTGAATAGCCGCTGTCTCTAAATCCTTTAACACATCCATCCGTTGTTGTATCGATAAAGTGATACGTTTAACACCCGACATTTTAAATAAATATAATAACAATAACACTGAGTCAACGATAAAAAACCAACAAAATAACAATAATAAAACCACAACAACAACAACAACCACAACAACAATAACAACCACAACAACAATAACAACCACAACAACAATAACAACCACGATAACAATAATAATAACTTTGGAATAAAAATCGAGAGCGAAGCGTGAGTACAGCGAGAGGTCCTGCAAACTGACTGACGCGGAAAGCGAAAACGCAAGCCCTTAAATATGTTTTGAAAATGAGTAGGAAAGAAATGGAAAAGACAGAGATAGTAAGAATGCAGAGAAGGGGAAAGCTAAGAAAATACGGAAAAGCCAATGTCGATGCTAGCAATGAGGGATGGTTTATGACACGGTCACATTTTTACATTTTGGATCTGTCGAACCAGTAGACAGTTAGCACGCAGATGTCCGATCTATACTGCAGCAAGTTTTAAGGGTTTTCTTAGTTATTTTCGATGTGTCATAAACCGTAGCCTTGACAAGTGATTTCCAGAAAAAAGGTGACGGTTCCCGGACACCGACGGACCTTCGAACTGGAGTCACTCGTTTTACGAGTTTAAGAGTCACGAAATGTCCCAGTCAAGAGGAAATTCTTCGGCTTAGTAGAAAGTTTGGAAGGTGTACGAAAGTGAGTGGAGTGTAAGGGTAGCTAGAAAGTGACCAAGAAGAAGGGTGGTGCAAGGAATGGTGAGAGTGTCAAAAGGTTTGAGAAAAGAATGACCTAAACAGATGTTTTATGGTTCTGGGCTTCTTGATGAATTTATGGTGGTGAACGTTTGAAGACAGTCAGGACCGTGTTTTTTTAAGAGTTTCTTCGTGATTTATTAGGAGGCATAATCCGGGTCCTAGAATTTTGGGCACGTAGATGCAATTTGCGACGGACTGTTGTACGGTGAATTTATGAGACCTGACTTGGATATATCCATGTACCTTTATATGATCCGAATTATATCGTGTTTGGTATCTTTTTAATCAGAAAAATGTCACAAATATATTGGTGAAAGTCTCATAAAAAAATAAGTAATAATAAAAAAGTTTTTTATTGGGATTACATTGTGAGGACGCCGCGGGCCTTTGAACTGTGCCGGCGACTGCGACTCTCCGCGTCTCTTTCTTTCCCATACACTGTATTTCCTTGCGCACAACACATCTATCGTCCATTACACACGTAAATATCATCGGAATTATATCATTTTTGGTATCAATTTCATTAGAAAAATATCAGGAATACATTGGCGAAAGTTCCATAAAAAAATAATGAAAAATAAAGAAGTTTTGTCATCGGGTTAGTAGTGGTGTCTCCTGGTCTCACACCGATATACCCGACCGGTATTATGTTTACATTTCTCGGCGACCGAGGCCTCTCGAGCTTCGGTGTCAAGTTTCTACGTTCGGCACAAGTCAAAGAATAGTATCCCTACAGGATAATACATAGTCCCTGGCCGGACCCGTGGTTGGGACAGTTATCGCGAGAATACTGTATACGCAGGTTGACAGTCGAGCGCCTAACTTTTTTTTTGTTAATAAACATGTTTATTGATCTAAGTATGTACAGTTTTTGGTTTGAGGAGGTAGTAACAAACATAGAAAAAATACCAGACACATATTGCGGTGTTTATCTAGTTGAACGCTCGCATGCGTTTCTCCTAGATAGACGGTCATTGGAGTGTCCCGCTTTTTATGATAACATTCTAAGTATGTGCAGAGTAACAGATCTTAACTCTAATCAGTCGAGGGTTTGTATAACATGGGGAAAAGGGGAACAAAAACTCCGTGTGCAGTCTTTATTTTTTTTCTTCTACTTATGTGATACGGCTTAAGGCTAATAATACAGAAAAAAACGTGGTAAAAAGAAAAAGAATATAAAGATTATAAAAAGACGAAAACTTAACAGGGGTGGGGGGGTTTGTATTTACAAATAGATAGGTTATAGGGTGGGCTGGGTGCCTTATAATAAGTTATGTTATATGCTAATATTGCAGACCGTTATGTATTTATAGCTAAGGATTAGTGTGGGCGGTGCGATTTTGCTCTGTGGTTGTATAGTTCGCTTATGTGGGTATCGCTGGGTGATAGCCACCAGTATTTTTCGAGGTTTAATCTATGAAAGTCTTCGAAGTCAGTTTTGGGAATTGATGTTGAGAAATTGAAACTATTGTTGTTTGTGGTGAAATCGGTGTGGCGACACGCGATTTTTTTGTCGGCCTTGTTTCGTCTCCAATGATATAATAAAATGTTATTGGCATCTTGGAATATGCCGAGTTAGTCACATTGCATAAAGGTCTGGGGAGAGATGTACCATGTTGCTAGCTGTCTTAGTGTGGTGGTTGCGTTTTGTGTAGCGAGTGATTGAATTATGGGGTTTTCTATGTGTGGGAGGATGCTGAAATAGTCTCTAGTGAGTTTAATAATGAATGAGTCGATTCTGGGTATTTCGGCTTTAGTGTTGGGATCGGTTCAGCCTTAGACAGGCTCTTAAGCATTTTCTCTCAAAGCAGCGTAACTTTTCCATGACTGTATGGTTGCAGTTCCACCAGATGCGAGCGGAGTAGGTCAGGATGGGTCTTATGAGGAGCATGTAAAGGATTATTTTTGTTCTGTTGGGTAGGTGTCTATTGTAAAAGATTCTGCTGTTGGTTTGAAATGCAATTTTGGCTTTGTCAATTTGGATGTCGATACGGTTGATGTCACGGAGCAGGTAATCGATGTTGATGCCTAGGTATTTGACCATTTCCTTATGCGGAATGGGTTCTTTGTTGTTAGTGCCGGGGATTGTGGTGTGGATTTGGAAGTTTTTACTGCACGCCTTCGCTTTTGAGGAGAGGTTTTCGAGTGGTTTTCTGAATAGGATTGTTTCGCATTTATTGGGGTTTAGTTTCAGATTCCATGCTATGTAGTATGGGTTGATTTTTTCTACTAATATTTCGAGATTGTCGCGTGTTGTTTTGCTTTATTGCTGGTGGTGTAGACAATTAGGTCGTCGGAAAAAGCAAGGGCAGAGGAATTTCGGTTATTGTTGAGATTGAAGAGTTGGGTAGGTCGCTTAGGTATACGTTACAAAGGATGGGGGAGTTGGCCGTTCCTTTCTGCAGACCTTCGCTGATGAGGAATTCTTCGGAGGAGAGTTAGTGGCTTTGAAATTGTAGCGATGGTTCTCTGGGGGTGTACTCCAGAGTGGCAAGTTATTATTGCTTAGTTCAAAATTAAGTGAGAGTGCTCTGTGGTCGCTGTCGTATGGCAAGGTTTGTATTTTTCCGTTTACGTCGTTGGTCAGTCTCAGTCTTGTGTCTGCGAGGCAGATATCGAGGTATGAGTTGGCTGGTGTGAATGTAGGGGATGCTGGGGTGAATATTTTTAATCTGGATGATAGGCCAAAGTTGGTTTTCCATTGTCAAATGTATCTACCCCGCTGGTTGTCTACTCGGTCTCCCTAGGCTTTGCGTCTGGCATTAAGATCACCCGCTATGATGTAGAAGTTATTATCACAGAATAAATTTAACTTGTTGAAGAGCTGGTACAGTTCATTATAGAATAGTTTTCTATTGTCAAATCTTGCATAGGGACTAATTATAAATAGGTTCTGACTGTTATTTAATACGATTTTGATAATTGTATATTCAAGTGTCTCGTTTACCATGGATGATGGGTAGGACATATTTTCGTGCGTCAGCTCTTTCCTGACGATGATGGCGGTTCCTCCCCCTTGCGAAGAGTTGGGGCGAATTGGTCCTTAAGTGTGATGTTCTAGGTTTCGTTTAGCTTGGTTTCCGACAGCAGTAGTACGTCGTGATTGTACGTTTGTAGGAATTGGAGCAGGTCCAGTCTTCTAGCGTTGGTGATTATTGAGTTGATGTTTATGGCGGCAACGTTGATATGTTGTTTATGAGTCTTTGTAGGAGCCATTTAGTTGATGAATAGGGAGTTGAGTATAAATTCTATTTTTCCAGTGTTCGTGGCTATTTGGGATGTTATGGCCTGTAGCTGAGAGTTAAGTAGGGCGGTTAGCTCGTTTTTGAGTTCCTGGATCCATGAGGGCAGTTGTTGTTGTCTCGGATAGGTGGTCATGTTGGTTTCATCTTCGGTGGGTGGAGAGGGTACTTGTCAGGTGACATGTTCCCTAGGTGTTTGTGTGGTTTTAGGGAAGGATTGTGTCGGCGTTCGGGTTGCTGCTTATGCGTACGAGAGGTTCTCTCGTACTGTTGTGGCAATAGATGGATATTTTTTGTCTAAGGCGAATTTTATGAATGCGCAGCCCTTGTATGAGGCTGGGTGTCCAGTTTCATTGCAGTTGGCGCATCTGAGCGCTGCCCTGTCTTCTGTTTGCGTAATGGTACATTTTCCTGGTTCGTGTGACTGGGCACATTTTACGCATCTCTAATTCAGGGCGCAGTTTTTGCTTGCGTGTTCGAATCTCTGGCATTTTCTGCATTAAAAGATTGTCGGTCGTCTGAGGTGTTCCCATCTTATGCGTTGGTAGTGATGGCTCTTTCCTTCGAGCGATTTTCAGGTTACGGGTAACTTTCACGGCGTTGGTACCCTTATTTTCTTTCAAAAATTTACTATAAAGCCGGTCCAATTGCAGAGAGTGCAGCTTGGGGACCTTTTTCTCCCTCGGCTTGATAGACGGGTTGATGTGCTCGTTCTCTTTGTCAGAGGACTCCGGCGATATACATCGGTTAGAGCCATGTGCCCTATGGGGATCCATCGGCGTCGGTTGCGGATTCCGGCGGCGAAAAACGGCTCGGGCCTGCCGTGGGCAGGGTGGGCTGCTGAACACAACATCATGCATAATACACTATCACTCTGGCAATGATAAAAAGTCACTGAGGTGTAGATAGCGGTGAGGTGAACTACGTTTCGGTAGGGCACGTCCGTCACCCATGCAGGTAAGCGCGAGGCTCCCGTCGAGCGCCTAACGCATTGAGCCAACCGGGCAGTTGAAAACATGGTTAAAACTTCTAGATGTAATACTCCGATTCAGTAGAAATACTAATCAAGTTGATTTCATTTTTTAATTATTTTTTGTGAAATGTTCAAGGTTTATCAGTGCCTAATAGACTTACAGAATAAATAGAACGTTATATTTAAGGTTAGCATAGGTCTGCGCAGAAAAAACGTCGAAAAAATCGGTTTTTATTTGTTTTAACTACGGCGCAGACAGCCAAAAAATCTGAAAAAATTCATGAACGATACAGGCAGCACAGAAAGCAATCGAGAAATCACAGTGGATAAAGACCCAAAAACGTTAGGTCTTTTGTGGTCATCAACGACCGATACGTTAACATTTATAGTGAGACCCATAGAAAACCAACGTATTACAAAACACAGTATCCTTTCTGCAATAGCCCAAATATTCGATCCGTTAGGATTAATAGGTCCCATTGTAGTAATCGCAAAAAGCCTCTTACAAAAATTGTGGCAAACTCGGGTAGGCTGGGACCAATCACTACCTCAAGAACTACACACTCAATGGCTCCAATACCGTCAAGATATCGGTAGAGTAAAGTCAATAAACATCCCGCGCTGTGTAATGGCAGACCAGGATAGATTCTATAGAAGTGCATGGGTTTTTCCGACGCATCTGAAAAGACATACGGCGCATGTGTCTACCTGCGTTCTCGAGATCGGTCAGGGGCATGAATAACGCGATTGTGGTGTACCAAGTCTAGGGTCGCACCTCTTAAATCGATTTCGCTACCGAGATTAGAATTATACGGTGCATTTTTTCGGTGCTAGCAAATTTAATAAACAAGGAATATTTGTGGACAGACTTAACAATAACACTCGCTTGGCTTCGAAGCTCCCCAACCAGGTGGAAAACATTCATAGCCAATCGAGTGTCGCAAATTCAAACTCTAACATCGCGCGATAGTTGAAGACACCTAGCCTCGGAAGATAATCCTGCAGATTTAATTTCACGAGGCACGAAACTGGGAACATTAGAAGAAAGAACAATTTGGTGGGAAGGGCCCACATGGTTACAAAAAAATTCAAGCTCATGGCCTAGGGTAGGGTTGCTGTTTATTTGCTCGCGACGGCCGATGAGGCTCCGAGACAAGGGCCACCCACGGGGAGCGAGACGCGCGGCCGGGTCGAGGAGGCGTAGCCTTCGAGAATCGGCCGTCGCGAGCAAATAAAGTCCAGATGGTAGCATCTTTAGAAAACCTTCAACGTACACACGCTTACTCAGAACTACAGCATATTGTCTTAGATTCTCCAAAATCATGTTCGATAAAATCAGGAAATTAGATGTTGACGAAACGGGTCCGCTAAAAACTAGAGAGTTAAATACAGCACGATCATGTTTAGAACGGCTTGCACAAGGAGAGGCATTCTCGACCGAGATACGATTAATACAGGCTCAACAAGCAATTCCAAAGTCCAGTGCATTACGATCGTTAAATAATTTTCTGGGCAGCGGTGGACTACTGAGGGTGGGCGGCAGACTATCGAACGCTCCTATAGATTATGAGCAAAAACACCCTATCATATTGCCATCCAAACATCCACTAACAGATCTAAAAGTCAAACACGAGCATCATAAGTTATTGCATGCGGGATGCCAGGCTGTAATAACGTCACTACAAATTAGATATTAGCTGGTATCTGCAAAAAACAATGTAAAACGAACCATACGAAGGTGTATAAGGTGTTTTAAAGCAAACCCATTGAGTCAAACTTACCAGATCGGTCAGTTACCTGCGTCAAGAGTTACCCCCGCGCGGCCTTTTTATACATACGGAGTCGACTACGCAGGCCCATTTTATACAAAGAGAAGAAAGAACAAGGAGTAAGGTAACAGTAAAGGCATACCTGTGCATCTTTGTATGTTTTGTTACCAAAGCAGTACATTTAAAGTTAGCTATCGATTTAAGTATCGATGCCTTCATAAATTGTTTCCGACGGTTTATTGCTCGACGGGGACGATGTCATTGTATTATACAGTGACACCCATTAATATTCGGACGCTCATAAAAAAACGATAACTTTTTTGCTATTGCACCATACGATTGGAACTTTTTTGAGAAGTCAGAGCAATTCATTTATTACATTATCTGAAAAGAAATTTTTTCAAAAATACCAATTAGTCGAAATTGTAGGGAAAATACTAAAAGTTGCATTTTACAACTTTTTTATGTGGGTCTATATTGAAAATTTAAAAACTATGTTTTGAAGATCTGTGTCAATTATATGCATTGTAAAAGTTTCATCGAAATCGGTTGATGTGGGAAAAAACGACAGGCATTGAAAGATATTTCAATCCTTAAATTTATTGCAGTTAGAGGCCGAAAAGGGTGAAAAATTCCAATTTCTACCATATTTAAACGTTTGTAGCTCATTGAAACGTTGATCGATTTTAATGAAATTTTCAGAATATTTTTAATTGATACAGATCTACGAAACGTGTTTTCTACATTTTCAATATGAGCCCACATAAAAAAGTTGTAAAACATAACTTTTAATATTTTCTCTGCAATTCCAACCAATCTTTTCACGTTACGAAACAAAACCGATTGTTCTAACTTCTCGTGGTAATTAGAGGCAAAAATTATAATGAAAAAATTGCGAACGCGTTAAATAGTCAATCGAATGGCGGCTAATTCCACCACATTCTCCACACTTTGGTGGACTATGGGAGGAAGCGGTGAAGTCTGCGAAATACCATGTGACACGCGTTATAGAAGATCAAAGACTCACATTTGAAGAATATACATTACTGACGCAAATAGAATCCTGTTTCAACTCACGTCCACTGTCATCACTATCCTCAGATTCCACAGACCTCAACCCATTGACTCCTGGGCATTTCTTAATTGGTACTACGCTGACAACACTGCCATCTCACGACTTAAGAGATGTCAAGGTGACTCGACTCAACAGATATCAGTTAATCCAGCAAATGTTCCAGCATTTTTAGCAAAAGTGGCAAAAGGAATGTATCTACCAGCTGCAGCAGAGACCCAAGTGGCAGCATCCCATAACCTCGAATATAGCTGTAGATTCTATGGTCATCATCAAGGAAGACAACTTGCCCCCACTACAATGGAGCATGGGCAGAATCACCCAGGTTCACCCTGGTCCAAATGGGGTGATTTGAGTAGCCACGGTCAGCACCCAGAATGGAATAATTAAAGAACCCGTCACAAAACTTTGTATGATTCTTTTTTTAAATGCGCGATATCCTCCATATGGATGACCCCCCTCCTCGCCTGAGAGGAGGGGACGGTTATGTTGGGCTCTCCCGGCAGAAGGCCGGGCATACCAAGTGAACCGCACTAAATCCGTCTCTGGGCATTCAAGGGGTCAGATCGAGATCGCATGCAGCACTCTACCGACCTGCCCCGTCCTTTCTTTGCGCACTCGGGAGGAAGAGAAGAGAAGCTTCCTTTTTTTTGTTTTTTTTATGGGGAAATGCATTACTAACGCGGCTGCTGTCTTCTCTAATCGGGGGACCAGGAGGTCAAAATGCCTATCGAAGCGCCAGTGGCTGTTGATAGTTAGGCCCAAGTATCTCATACTGGGCCCAACCTCGACAGTTGCCTCAGCGACCCGGATCCGAAGGTCCTGACCAAACGGAGGCCGCTGCGGCAGAAGCGGTTGGCCATACAGCCAAATTGCTTCGGTCTTTGGGGCCGCCACTGTCAGGCCCATTTTACGGATCCGTCCAACAACACGGTCCAGGGCGGACTCTACTAGCCATCTGGTTACCCTCCATTCCTCCCCCTCTGCATATACCAGTGTGTCATCTGCGTAACAGATGACACCCGTATCAGGGGGGAGATCAGCCCGCAATACCGCGTCATATCCTAGGTTCCACAGGAGCGGTCCTAAGACCAACCCCTGTGGAACCCCGCGGTATATCTCCCTCTGATATACGACATTATACCGGCCGATTTACACCACCTCCCTGCCACGGAGGTAGTCCCGAATGACTTCCCGCAGATAGAGGGGGAAACGGAAATATTCCAGTGTCCCCTCTATCTCCTTCCAGGGCAGGGTTTTGAAAGCGTTGGAAATGTCCACCGACACAGCGATCAACACCCTGCCCCGAGCGACAGCCGACTCCCGGAGGAGACGCAGGCGCTCCAACGCACCCAGCGTGGAGCGCCCCCTCCGGAAACCAAACTGGCTGTCGCTTAGATCGGGACCACCCCGCGACAGGTGCTCGAGGAGGCGGGCGGCAGTAGCCTACATAACTATTCTCTCGAATAGCTTGTCCGCCTCGTCGAGCAGATACACCGGCCGGTAAGCAGAGGAAGACTCTGCGGTCTTACCCTCCTTGCGGAGGAGAACCAGACTAGCTATTTTCCAACGTTTTGGGAAGGTACCCCGGCTCAGGTGCGCATCCAATGCGCACCCGAAGGCCGGGCCGAGGACCCCCAAGGCAGAGGCTATTATACGGCCAGGGACTCCATCTGGGACGGGGGCTTTCTTGCCCCCTTTCCGGAGTCCCCAAATGGCCTCAGATAGCTCCCACTGAGAGACCCGGAGTTCGTCCGACCAACCTAAGTCGGCCGGACGGGGGGCGCTTTCCACCCTCTCATCCCCCTCATCAGCGAGGGGGAAGAGGGTGTCCACGATACGCCCCAAAAACTCCGGGTCAACCCTCTCCGTGATCGGGGGCGCCCAAAGGCGGAGCTTCCCAAGCACCGCCTTGTATGGGCGCCCCCACGGATCGCCTCTGACGATGAGCAGGAGCTCATCCCATGCTTCTGCCTTGGCTGCGGCTATTGCACGTTTGAGGGCTTTAGCCGCCGACCTGTACACACCGTACAGGCCGGCGACCCTCGACTCCGGGTCACCGCCTAAAAAGTGGCGTCGCCGAGCGCGGTATATTGGCGACGGGCACGGCCGACTACCACACGTAACACTGCCAGCCGGTCCGTCCACCAATACACTGCCCTTCTCGAGGGGTCACCATGGTTCCGCGGCATCGCAACGTCGCAAATCATTTGCAACGTTTCCCGGAACCAGGCGACCCCTTCCTCTGCACCGCGCTCCCTGGTCGCAGGCCAGGCGGAGCCGAGAATAGCGGCCCTCCATCAGGACGTAGCAGTGGTCCGAGAGGGTCTCCCCCTCCCAGACCCGCCAATTGGACACACTGCGCTAGGCGGAGGCTGAAGCGAACGATACATCCACTATGGACCAGCCATTCCACATCACGCAGGTTGAGACAGAACCCCGATTTAACCGTCGGAGCTCCATCCCCTCCGCCCAGTCCACCAGGGGTCCTCCTCTTGCGTTGGTCCCGGGTTACCCCACAACGCCGACCTGGTGTTGAGGTCCCCCAGGACCAATACTGGACCGCGGCTGTGGGGGGAAAACATGTCCCCCAACCGGTCCAGATATCGCCCGAGTTCATCGGAGCCACAACTTGGTGAATAGTAGCACCCAGCGACTAAGTACCTTCCCCACTTGACTAACACTACCCCCCTGTCCCGGTCGACCCCGGTACAGGGGGGGGGCGCCTTATCACGGCGGCTGACTATCGCCACGGAACCCTCCAAATCCCCAAACCAGTGCGGCTGACTGGGGACATCGTAAGGCTCCGCGGTCACCCCCAGGCCAACCTCCCACTCCGCCATGTGCTGGACCATTAGGTCCTGCGCCTGACGGCAGTTGTTGAGGTTGTCCTGGAGCACCAACCAGGAGGACCTATGAGCCATAAATTAATTGCTCACAGGTCCTCCCGACGCGGCAGCATGTGGCGGGTCCGCCACATTATTCCCCTTCTTCTTTGGAACCGCCTTTTTAGGCGGCTCCATCAACCCTGCATTGACGATCAGCTCCGTAGGTGCCACCGTCGATGCCCCCTTGGTGGCGGGTGCCACCTCCGTGGCTTGCGTCCTCTCTTCTAGCTTCCCCCCCTCCAGGGCGAAACATGGGGTAGACCTTCGAGCCGGAGCGATGCGCCGCCGGCCTTCCCACATCCGAACAAAGTGGGCACCGCGGTGTCTGCGAACACGCAACCACAGGGTGCCCCTCATCACCATACCGGTAGCAGCGACCGCTCCGGTCCGCCTCCTCGGTGTGTGGTCAAAGTGCCCACACATGCCCACGCCAGAGGCACCGGAAGCACTGGAGCGGTCGCTGCTTCAACACCTCCACTCTGGCCGACGCCCACCCAAGGGTGTCGCGGCCGCCCCTGCCACTTTCCGCAACCAGAGGAAGCTGCACCCACACGGTACCCACTCCCTCCTTGTTGCGGCCCGCGCGACGTATCGCCCCACCGCGGATAACGCTATCTTCGACCCCACCGAGACATGCAAAGGAGGTACGGACCTCTGCCTCAGTCACGGACTGATCCAGTCGTCTGAGGCGGAGGTCAGCCCTCTTCGTGGGCTTATTCACCCGGTAGTCTATTCCGGCTAAAACAATCCCGAGCCGGCGCGCCAATGATTCGGCCTTCTCCGGGGCATCCTTGTTCTTGACCTGAAGCATTAGCGCGCCGGTCTGTGTCGCCGCGACACCCATCCCCTCGATCCCGAGTTCCGCGAGGGATATCTGCTCCCTGGCGCGCCTCATCGCGTCGGCGGACGTCGCCTCGCTCCCCACCTCCCTGTTAATTACCACGGCAGCCGAGTACAGTTTTACCCAAGCCCCCTTGGGCTTGTGTGGGGGGGGGGTCCCCCTTCCCCTTGCCCGAGGGGCCCGGTGCCCCGGTCGGGTTTGGGGCAGCCTGGGGCCGACCCTTCCCCTTCTGGGTTACCTGAACCCACTCCTCCGACCCCCCCACGGGGCTCTTCCCCTTGGTGGGGGCCGGCTGGGCTTCGGTCGCCTTTACCGCTGGCGCGGCGGCCCACAGTGGGCAATTTGGACGAAATCGGCGACAAAATCAAAGAACTTTCGATAGAAATGAGAGAGTGATGAAATTTTTTTTAAATTGAAGCTGAAACTTTGTAGAATATGGGAAAAATAGGGAGATTATGGTAAAAACGTTTTTTAACCTTAATATCTCGTAAACTAAAGACGCGAGGCAAAAAGTCTAAAGGGAAATGTTGTTCAGAATCGTGGTCCTTACAACATATCCAAAGCTCATCGAAATCGGGACATAATCGAGAAACTGTTCTCTGTTACATCGCGGCGTACCGACAACACTCTCCTCCCCCCGGCTCGCCGCGCTGACCGTGCCGCCGACCGACTAGGCGCGCTCTGGTTGGTCCGTGTTTTTCGTTAATAACTTCTAAACAAAGCCGCGGACAACATTTTGCAAAAGGAAAATGTCGCTTCAAATGACCTCAGGAACCGCCCATTTCCGGGAGCTGAAGGAATTTTGAGACACCCTGTATATATTATATATTAATATATATATCTGTTCTTTAGCAGACCGGTCTGCGCCCAAAATGCGGCAGTAAAGTCATTTAGAAGGTCCGGGATTTACGCATGATTACATTAACACTCGCAGGTACGAGAACCGTACCATAAAGCTATTTTATATACGTATATCTGCGATAAACACGAAGAACGCTCCATAAATAAGACTTAAATATGTGAAGAAACTATGATTAAGATTATATTGAGAAAAACGTCTTTGGAATCGTTATGCACTGTCGAAAAGAATTCGTCAAACTCAACGCAGTCAAACGATCAGAGATGAAAGCCTGACTTATTTACAGCATAATGTAAACACATCAAGTATCGAAAGTCTATTCGAAACAGTTCTGTCAGTTATTTCAGAGGCTGCGTACATGACGAATTCAGCGCGCAGCGCAGGTCCAAGCGCGTACAGGATAACGCGACGCGAATGTCTTCAAACAATAATATCTTGCGGGGTGGGATCTAGGGGGAAACAATTTTTGTCACATTACATAGAGGAAGGTTCACTGAAAAGATCCTTACTTGTTAGAAAGCGTGACCTCCCGGGATCTAAAAGATAGCGCCTGTCAAAGATGAAAATTTTTAATGATTATTTTGATTTTGTTCAGTACTTTTTTAAAATATGTTATGTATCATAATTGTCAATGAAAAGTATGATTTCTTATCAATAAAGTGTGCATTTAGATGTAGAAAAAAATTCAGGACAAGAAGTTGATCACAGTTATCAGGACACTTTAAGAATGAACACCCAAATTATGTAGGGCAAATCGATATTCCTAAACTGTCTAACTTCAAGCGTATATTACAACTAGAACTGCTATTGTATTTGATTAATTTTTTCATTTTCATGGTTTGTGGACATTTAGAAATCAATATCACTTGGAAAAATATCAAAATTAGAAAGTTGATGTTTTCGCAAAATGTCGCGTGAATATTCGATCCGGCACTGTGCGGCTTCCTCCCGGAGGAGGCCGCCCTCCTCCCTCTACCTTTTGGGGCGTCAGCCCCGCCTGCTGCCGCCTCCGCGGCCCGCATCTCCGCCTCTGCCAAGGGCAGGATGGCCCGCATAAAGGTCGGGTTATATTGGCTCCGGAGGCTCCGGGTCCGGGATTTCAGTATAACGTCCGACGTTTTCGTAGGTTATACTATACTGAATCTTGGGGCCCGGAAAGCTACTTGCGAGGGTTCGAGACGCTCGGAACAATGGCACAGCATGTCGTTTACTACCACAACCGCTTCTACTCCCCCACAAACCTCAGGAGATGCCTATGCTAGGAACCCTCCGGAGAACTGAAAAAATTGTAGACGACTTTTCGTGTCCGGGGCACCACCGGGGCACCACCGGGCCTATTAAATTATAGCGGACTATTATGAAATGTATGATTAAGTATCGAATAATGTTAAAATTAACCCCTTCCCCTACGATTTACTTTACGGTTTCAGTGATTAAAACTTTTTTGTAGTTCGCAATTTCGTAAAAAAAGAGAAAATTTATATCTATTGTATGCCTATGCATGCTCTCCAACAACTGTACATTAACTAAATCAAAATAGAATTTCATCTCGATTTAAAGGAAATTAATAACATACATATTTATTAGACACTGTTCAGAATATTCGTCACGAGTCTGACACGTTATTGTAGGGCAAGGGGTTAAAACGGAAAAGAAAAAATTTTTGATGATAAGAAAATAACTTTCATTTATTCAAATATGTACTTTATACTATCTTATATAATTAACTAAAGTCTAACTAAAACTAATAACTAAAAATTAGAAACTAAACAATTAAACAATTAAACGACTAAACGTCGAAACAACTAAAAAACTAAAAAACTAAAAAACTAAAAAACTAAAAAACTGAAAAAACTAAAAATCTAAGAAACTAAAAAACTAATTGTGAGCGCACCAAACGATCGACCGCTATTCACCGGCAGGCTTGGAAAACTAATGTCCATTATACTATGGACTACGGATGGTATTAACCTTTCCTGTACATTCGGAACGTACGACACCCCACTAACAGTGTAGGTAAAATAAATGACATTTCGCGTCCTTTTTCTTTTTACTACGCGAAGGTACTGTAGCCGCCCAGGTGGTTCGGAACCCACCTTAATAAACTGTAGGTCCCATAGCTATAAGTTAGTTATAGATTATAGTTATAAGTTATAGTTATAAGCTATAGTTATAAGCTATAGTTATAAGCTATAGTTATAAGCTATATATAAGTCGTCGCTAATGACCAAAGTAGTCGATACGACGTAAAAACACAATATAACTAACTAACTACGCGAAGGTTGTAATTTTATGTCGGTCGCTGTCGACCCTTATTTCAGAATGTCTAAAGAATATTCAACAATTTCATGGACCCCAAATAATGAATAGTTCAAATCCGACAACCGTTTGTAATTGTTGAAGTGTCTCACCCCATGTGGACCGTATGAAATTTGCATACGGTCTGTACAGTAACAGTTAAATATCAACTTGCAAAATATTGTAGTCGCCAATATGACACTATAATAATTGGTTTCCCTAAAATTAACATTTGATTATTTTCCTGTGTATCTGAAATCATTTCGATATCATTTATATTTTTATAACAGTTCTAAATGCCCAATATATGCCATTTTCGAAGCTCCGCGAATTAAAAAATTATTTTTTCAAATTTTTCACTTTGAACCAGTGGTAAAATTTGCAGAACAAAGATCTTTCTAATATATTTTCATTCAGACATTACATTTGCGAATAAAATGATAAATTATTTAAAAAGAATTATATGTATAATTTACGTTAATACATATAAGGATGTGTGATGCTATTTCACCAAGTGGCAGGAACGTTTCCTATTTCCATTATGTTGTAGAGGAGAGATACCGATAGTTTACCTAAGGAGCTGTTGAGTCCCATAAAACCTTTTTTTTCGCCATGCACAGCAGGGAACTGTCAACACGCTCTCGAAAGGCCATCTGGAAATGGTCAGGCGTTCAAGGTGAATAGCCCGGCCGGGCCATTAGGAAGGATGGCCGCGAACGTTTCTTCGCTCAGCCGGACGGTTCTTGTAAGAATGTTAGATACAAAACCAGAGTAGCCGAACTTTCTCCGGATCCGGGGTCCCACCGTGTTTTCTCCAGTATAACCCGACCTTAAAGCCTGGGTTATACAGAAGAAAACACGGTGGGACCCCGGATCCGGGAAAAGTTTGGTTACCCTGGTTTTGTATCTAGCACTTATATCAGTCCGTGCCGTCCCTGTATAAGTGCTAGATACAAAATCAGGGTAACCAAACTTCGCCCGGATCCGGGATCCCACCGTGTTTTCTTCTGTATAACCCGACCTTAATATTTATACTTACAAATATACGTATTTATACCGAAGAAAACACGGTGGGACCCCGGATCCGGGCGAAGTTTGGCTACCCTGGTCTTGTATCTAGCATTCTTACGAGAACCGTCCGGCTGAGCGAAGAAAGGTTCGTGGCAATAATTCCCAATGGCCTGGCCGAGCTATTTAGCTTGAACGCCTGACCATTTCCAGATGGCCTTTCGAGAGGGCGTCAACAGTTCCCTGCTGTGCATGACGCAAAAAAAAAAGTTTTAGGGGACTCTACAGCTCCTTGGGTAAACTGTCGGTATCTCTCCTCTACAACATAATGGAAATAGGAAACATTCCTGCCACTTGGTGAAATAGTATTAACGTAAATTATACATATAATTCTTCTTAAATAATTTATCATTTTATTCGCAAATGTAATGTCTCAATAAAAATATATTAGAAATATATTAGAAACCATTGGTCCAAAAATGAAAAAATTTGGAAAAGAATTTTTTAATTCGCGGAGCCTCACAATTACAAACGACTGTCGGATTTGAACTATTTATTATTTGGGGTCCGTGAAATTGTTGAATAGTCTTTAGACATTCTGAAATAGGGGTCGACATCGCCTGTCCTAAAAGTAAAACTTTCGCGTAGTAAAAAAAATGGATGCGAGATGCCAAAATTTTGAGCATATAATAGGAGGTCTGATTTTGAATATTCAATATTCAGGGAATTATAGTTAAATAACATCACCGAATCTTAGCAATTTCTCTGCAAGTAGTTCCTGGGATTTATCTCTTTCCCTGTAATAATTATCGAGAGGAATATCGAGAAGAATATAGTGTTGTATTTCTTGATTGTACATTTTCCACGACGCGTGATGTAACCTATGTACCTAAGTGCATTTAGCCTAATCTCGATATGATCTGCTGTCGATCGCTGTCGCAGTCCTTCGGCCAATGACGACAGTACGTGTGATGGATACATGCAACGTTGCCCAAAAAGGCGTGGTGTGTTTCCCGCGGATGTGTTTATATTTGGAGTAGTCTCCAATACACTGCCCGTACGAGCGATAGCTAAACTGCAGTGGGCTGAGGTGTTCAGCTCTTAGGCACGGTGGTGCCCCGGACAAGAGAAGTCGTCTACAATTTTGGTCAGTTTGCCGTCCGGGTTCTAGCATATAGGCATCTCCTGAGGTTGGAGGGGGGGGGGGGTAGAAGCGGTTCTGGAAGCCCTGGGGTTCTGGTTGTAAATGACAGGCTGTGCCTTTGTTCCGAGCGTCTCGAACCCTCGCAAGTAGCCTTCCGGGCCCCCGGATTCGGTATACACTACGAAAACGTGCAAAATCCCGGACCCGGTGCCTCCGGAACCGGTATAAATACTCCTTAATGCGGTCCTCCTGCTCCCTGAGCCTGTCGTCGATGAGGCGCCCAGCTTGAGCGAGGATGCCCTCATCGACGCCAGGCCCCTCCCTGGTCCTCGACTGTGGCCCGGGGGGAGCTGGAGATTTCTCCAACTCCATCCGCGCCAACTTATCTGTCAGAGGGCCATCCAGATGGTCGAGGAGGTCATCGCGCTCGGCGGTGAGCCTCCCGACCTTCGCCTGGGAGGAACGGAGCTCCCCGCGGAGACGCTCCCAACTCATGGGCAATCCCGCGGAGGCTCCGCGCCGCACAGTGGTCCGGGTCGAAGAAGTTGGTGTCATTTTGTTATAACTTTTGAACCATTAGAGATATTGCAATGAACTTTTCACTAAAAATATTTAAAAAATAGTAACTTTTAACTAGAGATAATTAAATATTTTCTGCATTTGTTACACAATAATTTTTACTAACTTTTCATTGATATTTTTGATTAAAAAATGAATTATTCAAATATAGTTTTTCAACCTATTTTCATTTTCTGTGAACAATAATTTTTAGTGTTGGTGTTAATTTCTAACACATAGAAGAATGCTTTTCTTTCTAAAAAAAAATAAATATTTAAAATAGATATTGCGAGTAAAACAGTACTAACATTATATGTATTCAGTCAATATTACCACAAATAAAAAAGTAAGTTAAAAGGATTATCATACCATAATTTGTCTTTCGTGATCACCTATAATGATCGACGACTGATTGTATTAACGACTGCTGCCTCAGGATCCAGTGTTTTGGGTTTTCTTTTACATGTGGTCAATCTTAATTGTGACATGTACGGGTCAGATGTTAACAATAATCTCGAAAATACATCGTTATTCGTGCATGATCTTGACATTTTTGTTGAATATTTTGTTCTAAATTGTTTAAAATTTTTATGTCTGGTTTCCTGTGCTTCTTCTGAGAGCTGACCGATGGGAAGCAATGCATGTTTTATAATTTCTTGGCCATGCATAAGTATTTTATGCACAGAGGCTGGCATATAATACCAGCCATAGTGAGTGGCAAAATATTTCGCTGTGTTTTGTGTATACCTTCCAAATTTTTCAGTATCTATTTCGCAAGGAGAGGAAATCACTTGCAATATTATGTGGAACCTCTTGATTAATACTATGTATGTCTATTCCAGTAACTTCGTGGTATTACAATGTAAACAGTTTACAATAGTTTTCGAACGCTGCACAAGGTTTGAACGATAGATGCAGCGAGAACGCTTAGAAACTCTCATCGTTCGTTTCGTTATATTTTTTAAAATACAATTAACTATCGAAGTTAATTTACATATTGTAACGAGATGATCCCAGGGGCGCCGCGCCGGAGCGCCTCGACACCACCCTGAAGGACAGACGAATCGCGCCGTTGTCGAATTTTCTAGAAGGCTCCGGAGTCGAGAACCTTCCAAAATCCCTAGTAACGCGTTGTTGATAAGGTTAGCAACGAACTAGTATAAATATCGGTAAAGTATCGCGGAGCGGGCACTTTCGCTGCGCCTGTGGGAGAGGACGAGGTAAGACCACGGCCGCCCATAGGTTGGGAGAGTACGAAGCAATGCTATCGGACGCCCAGCAGCCCAGGAGAGGACAGGGGTTGCACCTGGACACCTCTCCGGGAGAGGACGGCCATGAAGGCCGGCCGCCCGCCGAGAGGAGAGTACAGCTTCCTGGCCGCCTGAGAGTAGGATCACCCGGGTCCTCTGAACGTTTCGGAGAGGACGGCCATGAAGGCCGGCCGCCGAACGAACAGAGGTTTCCGGGCGAATCCGAGTCGTCAGTAGAGAGTAGGAACCCTGGTTCCTCTGTACGTTTCGGAGAGGACGGCCATGAAGGCCGGCCGCCGATCAAGCAGAGGTTTCCAGGCGAATTCGAGTCACCGTGTGAGAATATTGTCCTTGATTCCTCTGTACGTTTCGGAGAGGACGGCCATGAAGGCCGGCCGCCGAACGGACAGGAGAATTAGGGAAACTCTGAGTCTTCGCTGATTCCCCAGAAGAAGAGTACGGTTGGAATAAACCGGACGCCTGATGGTGGAATCGTGTAATATTTAAAATTTAGAGTCATTCTATTATTTCTTTGTTAACCTTTGTCCAAAATAATCTTTGTACAAAGAACAAATTACCCAATACTTGTTAATCCAATTCCGAAAATATATCCTGTGTTCCCAGATATCCTTGGTTATTTTCCGAACCTACATTCACCAAATCCTTTGCGTTACAATGTATATTTACTCTATTCATCTCTTATAATGATATTGCAAAAACGTACATATTTGGAAGTCATTTGATCAGCCATACGAGTCCGTTTCACGCAAGCGAGATTCGTCGCGCAGGAACATTGACAACTTTGAATAACGATAACTTGAAAAGTAGGACGCGGGTGGATAAAATTCTTGCATAATTATGTAGGGGAAAGTGTGCTGAAAATGTTAAAATTTGTTAGAAACTGGACTTTTCAGGACTTTCTAGATATTCCTTGCCAAATGTAAAAACTTTTCCCAATTTTTTTACTTCATTCAATATGAATTTTTAACATATTGTGGACAATAACTTTTAGTGTCGATATTAATTTTGTAACGCAAAAGAGTACACTTGATTGTAAACAAAAGAAAAATGAGAAATATTAAGTGGTGTCATCAGGGCACCTCAAAGAAGAGAAGCAAGTTTCTTGGTGAAAAGTGCTGTCTCTAAATGTCTACCTTTAAATATTCGTCCTGATTACAATTCTTGGTAAACTGCGTTAATTTTTTCATTTTCAAGGTTGATGAACATTTAGGAAGCGATAGAAATTTATTAGAAATCGATATGTGAAAGTTGACTTTTTGGCTAAATGACACCAACTTCTTCGATCCGAACCACTGTGCGCCGCCTTCCTCAAGTGGCCCTTGAGGTCCCCCTTGAGTACCTTCGACACCGTGGACACATTTGGGGTCCCAACAGCCCAGTTGGGTCAGTGCGTTAGGTGTTCGACTGTGACGTGTTTATACTAGGGTTCGCGCCCGGCTTACGTCTACTATTTTTTTATCTGTTAAAAGACGTCTTTCAGACGTCAAACAGACGTCTTGAATGTCCAACAACAGATGTCTTAAAGACGTCTATGTGCTATCTGGGTTAGAATTACGTGAAGAAAGTAACGGACATCAGTCTAACATGAAGTTACTACGATATAATGTAGGAATAGATCAGCAATATTTACATTTAATCTATTTATGCTAGCAGTACTTACTGTCTGAGGTCAAAGGTAACATAATACTTTTAGCACTTCCAGAAATAACCCAGATAGCACCGTACGTCCATGGGAAGTCCGTTTTATGTCCAGTTTACGCCCACACATCCTACGTCCGTGGGACCTAAATTTCGGACATCCTACGGACGTCCCTGGGGCTTCAGTTTTGTACGTACTTGGAATGCTCACTTCTTACGCGTGAGACATAAATAATGTTCTCAAGACTAAATTTCGAATGTTCTTAAGACTAAATTTCGAATGTTCTCATTTATTTCGAACAGGGATTGAAAACAGTTATGATATCGGCTCCGGTTCTCAAAACAGTTATGAATAGACTGTGGTTTTTATGCATTTATAACAAAAATGGGTGGATGTAATTTAGAACAGTAAAATCAATAAGACGATTGAAGAACATGCATATATTATTTTCAATTTATTATAATTGTTAATGATAGGATGAAAGGGCCTAGCCGATAAAGATAATCAAAACTGCCCTTAGAGGTTTTTCAATGTCTTGTGTAACCATTCGAAAGTTGACCAAGAAAAATCCGTCCGAGTAAAATTTCAGCCCTCTTTTCCGCGTATTTTCCGCTCTCTAATGATTTATAAAATTCTGAAAAAATGTGGCATATTTTGGATCCTAAGGCGCATGTTAGAGAATTTTTTCAGATTTTTTTGTTGCCAACTGTGATCGTAAAAAATGAAAAACCCCAAAAACTCGGAAAAATATGAGAACATGCTACTGATTAGTTGCCAGATAAAGTACTATAACCGGCAGTGTCGTCAATTTTTTCAGATTTTTTGTTGTTGGAGATCTTCGTCAAAAACAATAAAAACCGTATTTTTTCGACGTTTCTGTTGTGACGAGGAAAGTTACACTTGTTGGTTCTACCGTGGGTGTATGCTAAGTAATTTTTAACATTATTACATTGAAACAAGCAGTTGTTTGACCTCAATAATATGAATTCAGAGAAAGAGAAAATTGTATTCTGTGCGATATAATACGAGAATGTTCGTAACGCTTACAACATCGCCGGTTGGCAGAACGGTTAAAGGTCAACGCATACTGAGTTTTTCCCCGTCAGGGTAAAACCAAAGTAATGCGCTATTGTATCTTACGCGCATACCGAGCTTTCCGGTGAATTTTTTTTAGGATATTTCGTTTTGGTAGCGTCAGGGTTTTCAGCTCGAATTTCGACATGGCTTTTCGAGAGCGGGTCGAGAGTTCCTGCTGTGCATGGCACAAAAAAAAGTTGCAGGAGGGAGCTTCACAGCTCCTTACGTAAACTATCGTTATCGTACTCACTGTTCATCGTCTTTTTGTTTTTAATTGTTCGTATATCATACTCTGCCAGATAGAGTAGCTGGCACAAATTTACTAAACATACATTTTAAATTTTCCTTATAGGTTTACATAAAGAATTTTTAAACAGCAATGTTCATAATTTTCTCTGGCATTCTTGACAGATAGAAATTTTTAAAAAAATTGTAAACACGCCATTTAGTAAAATGATCCTTCTAAGTTGTTGAAGAAACTCATCGTCGTTTAGGTTTACTTTGAAGGGTATACGACAAGGGTATACGAAGGGTAGACTTTTTTCCGACCATCGATTGTACGTAGCCGTCGCGTCGATCTGCAGGTGGCAATAAATCTTTTTTTCGCCGCCAGATTTGCCGTTTTGCCTGCGAAGGAAGCAATGTTCTTTGCATCGGTTAGTTTCTCGCCGTTCCAAGGAACATTTTATTGGCAGGATATTTTCTGCGCGTACTCCGTCAACGTTTTTCAGGACGGCAAAGAACCAGAACGTTCAGAACCTCCACCGTGTTTAATTGAGTTGTTTGACAAATTGTTTCACCACACAGATTCTCAGATGATATTCTTTTTTTATTACCATAGTAAAAAATTGTTATTTTATGTTTTAACACCGTATTCCCACCTAATACAGTATTTTATCGATAAATGTCTCAAATGTCTGACAGATAAATGTCGCTGAACTATCCCCACTCCTGCGCGGTATACCCCGTGAGGGGCCACGAAGCTCGAGCGGTCTCGGCCGCCGAGAAGTGTAACATGATACGGGTCGAGTATATCGGTGTGAGACCAGGAGACCACTACTAATCCAATGACAAAACTTCTTTATTTTTCATTATTTTTTTATGGGACTTTGACCAAATTATTCGGGGCATTTTTCTAATGAAAATGATACCAAATATGATATAATTCCGATTATATTTACTTGTGTAATGGGCGATCAAAGTGTCGAGCGCAAGGAACGATGGCGTATGGGAAAGAAAGAGACGCGGAGAGTAGCGGTCGCCGGCACAGTTCAAAGGCCCGCGTATCCTCACAATGCAATGCCAATGAAAAACATTTTTATTATTACTTATTTTTTTATGGGACTTTCCATATGACACGATATGATTCGGATCGTATTGTATAATAATATAAATATAAAAGTCAGGTATGTACATCGGTGAACCAATAGTAATTCAATGACGACACTTTTACATTTCTTATTAGTCTTTTATGAGACTTCTATCATTATTTATATAGATATTTCTCCGATTAAAATTTTTCTGATTATACATACATACATATATATTTTTTTAATTGATGATGGAGTAAGTTTTGGTGACAGACAAAGAGAGTAACTGATAAAGAAAGAGACACGACATGTCGCATCGTCTCGTTGAAAATGTATTTGATAATATGAATAATGTTTATAAAATGTGTCCGGTCAAATAAATTCATCGTACAACAGTCCAAACCAATGTACGAGCGACCACTACGGAGAAGACAAGACGATTAATGTGGATGACTACTGTAGCTGAGCTTCTACCCGTTTTCTAAGTTTAAAAGTCGCAAAATGTCCTAGTCAAGAGAGTGTCTTGCAGGGACAAGTTGCCTCACCGATGTACCTGACCATTAATGTCCATTAATATGATCCGAATTATATCGTGTTTGGTATCATTTATTCGTTTTTAGTAGGTGTACGAATACTTTTCACACCGACTGTAAATATAATCGGAATTATATCATATTTGGTATCATTTTCATTAGAAAAATGCCCCGAATAATGTGGTCAAAGTCCCATAAAAAAATAATGAAAAATAAAGAAGTTTTGTCATTGGATTAGTAGTGGTCTCACACCGATATACCCGACCCGTATCATGTTTACATTTCTCGGCGACCGAGGCCCCTCGAGGTTCCCATTCCATTTCTACGTTCGGCACAAGTCAAAGAATAGTATCCCTGGCGGATAAACGTCGCTGGCCGGACCCGTGGTTGCGAGAATTATCGATAAAATACTGTACCACGAAGAACTCTAAAAAAGTCTAGTTAATAGCTATTTAAAATAAACAACGCCACTTGCCTGACAGAAAAAATAGTCTTGGAGAATACTTGCTAAGCACTCGTCAGGGTTTAGCAAAGGCATTTCCGATTTTGGGAACCCCTAGGGTTTGGGTAGCAGACGTCACGCTGTGCCTTTCTTCGTCGAGCATCTCGAACCCTCTTAATTGACCTTCCGATCCAAAAACTGTGTATGCGCTAGCAAAACGGTGTCAGGTGTCTCCGGTTTCCCGGAGACTCCAGTATATTTTGGCCTTAAGGCGTCGGACTACGGAGCGGATACACTGAGATTCGAATTCTGTCGGTGGCAAAGTTTTTTTTCCATACACTGGTTTCTAAATGTTCTATAAACGTCCTGAATATGTCCATCCGCGGATGTCCATAGGACGTCCGCGCGGTACGTCCTATGTACGTTTCACTTCGTAACTGAGACCTCTGTGGGACATTCCTGTGACATATCTCGTACATACGGATATTATTTGGACGTCCCTGAGACGTACATCGGGAGTCGCATCAATAAAATATGTTAATAAATACAATATTACGATATACAAACTATTTGTTGCATTCCTGACCGTTCATAATTTTAAAGGTTATTGTGTACCTACTACATATTTAAAGTGTAGCGAACATAACAATTTTGTTTACAAATATTTGTGACTTTTTTGAAGGATATGTTGCGAAAGGTTATAATTAGACTCCGGAGCTTTATGCAGAATAAAAAGTTTGTGAATCAATTGCAAGACGCACGAGCTAAATATAAATTTATATTTTACATTAATAATTTTAATGTAGTGAAAGTAATATATAAATGCTCTTAAAGCCTTCAAACTTTTCACTGTTTTAAATTCCGCCTACTCATTTTTACCATACATGCATAAAATCCAGAGTCAAGTCATTATTAATTGTTGTCTCCATTAAATTGCCACTACACTACATCAAGTTTCCACTAGTGTAGCGGAATCATGAGTGATTTTAAGATACGCAACGAAACTGTACGCTGCACTCATTGTCAGGTTAGCAATAATTGTATCTAACCGAAAATTCAGATTTCAGTAGAGCTGTCTAGGGTTATAAAAAAATGCTGAAATATTTTGTGCATACATATAGTAGTGAATTTTCTCTGTAGAAAGGAACTCACTTTGCAAGATTAATGAATTTTCTAAATATAACACTTGAAAATGATAAAAATAAAACTGAAGTTCTTTTTAGATTGATTATTGATTTGAAAAATGAAATGATACAAGAAGTACAAATTATTTGTTGTTTATTCTTTTAAATGGACTGTTAAGGAAATTAACAACGTTAAAAGTATCGGTTCTGATTACTTTCAAGTGTTAGGTGTTAAGTGTCAAGTGTTACATATTTGGTCTGATATTTGCAGGTGCAGCCGGTTGCAGAACTGTCGGAATTATCAAGGCGAGGTGACAACGACGGACAGCAGATTGAGCTTGCTGCCGCGAATATTCGTAGCGGCACGCTTCGACGATCCGGTAGCCTGCGATTTCAAGATAGTATGGTAAATATGTCACATTGTTATCAATATGTATTTTATTTTTGAAACAAATAAATAATCTCCTAACAGTTCTAAGATGGTTTCGGTGATTACATAGTTCTTATCATTAACCTTATCGTTAGTACTCTCCGACATAAGCCTCTACTACGCACAAGAGAATATCCCAACATGATATCTCCGGACACTTACTTATTTTTCAATAAAATGGTAATTGAAACAAAAATAAAAGTTTCGATAATGTAGGAAAATGCAAAATTAAATATATACAATTTGATTAAATGTTGCGAAAAAAGATTGAGAAATTGTGGAATGATTAGATAGAATAAGAGAAGTGTACCCAAAATCAAAACAGCGCTTAGGGACAGCTCTAGAAGCCGAATTGGAAAACAATCACCACACTTAAATTTAAAAATTTAGAAAATATAAGATATTTTGGTCAGATATATTTGACAATACAATTTGATTTGCATGTTCTCTACATTAGAAAAAATTAGCAAATGCCATTTTTATTTCATAATACATATAGATGTTTTCATAATAAAAAATTGTCTAATCCAAATATGAATAAGTGTCCGGTGACTTGTGGACAGGAGTGTATGTACGCATAAAAGAATTCATTTTTTTCTTTGCATTTTCTTGAACACTTTTACAGCCTATATGTATAGCTACTATTTTTTATTAAATACTAAAAACGATATAGCAAGCACATAATAACTAATATAAAAAGATTGATGAATATTCAATTAATAAAGTAATGTATGAACGTATTGACGGTAATTACGTTTTAGAAGCTTACAGTTAATAGGCATTCAAATATGCATAGAAGATGTGCTACAGTGCAGCACAACCTTTACTCTGAATGTGTTAATTTAATAAGAATAATTTGAATCAATCGAGCGATAGTATCTTCTCGAGGTTCGTTGTGAACGTGTTAGACGTTTAACTATTTGGAATTGTAGGTATCGTATAGCGGCACAGGCGTCGAATGTTTTTTAAATTATCATCACGTACCTCGCCGTTATGTGACCATCCGTATTCATTATAGATGCACATAGCCAGATACGGTTACATTAGGAATGTTATATACATATGTAAAACGGAAATTCAAATGATTTCGGCACACTGGTTCGATCAATTTTTACAAGAATACACTATTTGAAAATTACCACAATGATATTTTCTACGTTTCGATCTTACTTTAAATCATTTTCAAGAAAAATTAGAAAAATTGCGTCTTTAAATTAACAAGAATAATTATTTTATGTTTGTTGTGAATTAAAATGGAAAATTGAAGAATAACCTATTACTAACTTGCTGAGTGTACACGAAAACTTCTTTGACTATGTATAAACGCGTGTTGATGTCAGCCGGTTTATAGGATAGTGAGGCAACGTGAAGACATTTGAAACGAGCGTACCGTATCATCGATCGCCATATTGGCTAATCAATATTAGGCGGTAAATTGAAAACATAAACTTTCCTATGAACCTACTATAAACTGCAGTAATACCATGTTGGTGTTGTATACCCGATAACCCTAGGCCTTAGTCAAACGCCAACGCATCATGATAACCATGCCATAGACACGTCAGCCAAAACCCTTGAATCATCAGGACCAAACAGACCATAGACATTGTCCCTTTTCACGTCATCCTTTCCACAATAAACCTTTTCTACTCCCTTCCACATTTTCCTCTCAAAAACTACATATATATAGCAGTCCGTCGAAACAGAGTCAGAGCTTATTCTTGCACACTTCAGTGCAGAAGGTCACATCGTTGTATCTTAAACTCGCCACCGTGTATATTCTTAAATAAAACTCTTCTCGATTTTATTATAAATTGTTGTACTCGATTTCCAAACCCGGAATCCAACATTGGTTATGGTAAATTTTTATATTAATTGACATTCGATTTATATTCTGACCATTTTACATATACCAAAGTGTATGTGGAATAATGTAAAAGTTAAATGCGTCATCAATGCCACAAGAAAAATTCATCATATAACATTACTGGTTCAGTAATGTTGCGTAATACTCGTGTATTTTAGGTGTTTCATACCTAAGGTTTACGCTTGGTTGTTTAATCATATGAATTGTTTCTAAAAGTATCCTTTGGTGTAAATTTGCCTCATGGTGAATTACCTTTACATTTTCAACATCAAAACAGTGGTCGAATTCTATTGAATGTTTCGTCAATGCAGTGTGTTGTGTAGGAAGTGAAAAAATATTGTGCCTATGTTCTCTATACGTGTTCCCAAATGTCTGGACGTTTGTCCAATATAGACTTGATTACATCCCTTGCACGGAATTGAATAAACTATGTTGTGGCTTTGTAGTAAGGGTAATTTATCTTTTATGATGGGAAACCAATTCTTTAGATATTGTGGTATTTTGTAAATCGTGTGTATTCCTACTTTTCTGAATATTCTTCTTATGTCATTAGATATACATACTTTCGACATAAGGAACAACTACAGTGTTTTTCCAGTTTATGGGTCCCGTCTTTTGAAATCACTCTTCCTTTCGTTTGCCAACTAAAAGGGGATGATAGATCTCAAATATACGTTCCTTAATAATACTAGATGTAAAGCTAACTGGATAATCGTTTTGTCTTAATGTATTCTTTATTAACGTTAAGTTATTGGTTCTGAATTCAGGATCCGAAAGTAAGATCGCACTATCAATAAGTCCTTTTAACAAAGCAACTTTGTGTTGCATGGGATGAAACTAGTAAAAATTTACATATTTGCCTGACCAGCTTGATTTGTGATACCAGTTTGTTTTTAATTTTTTTCCTGTTCTAATTAAACTAATGTCTAAGAAATTTAAATTTGAATCTTTTTCAATCTCATAGGTGAATTGCAGTCTTTTGTGAAAACTGTTGAATGTGTCCAACACCAACTGTAATTGCTCTGGTTTAACACATGTGATAATATCATCAACGTATCTTTTGTATAACCTTAGCTCAAAAGGTAATTTTGAAATGGAAACTTCTACTAATGTTTCCATTACCAAATTTGCAATAACGGGGGAAATAGGGGATCCCATAGCTGTGCCAAAAACTTAAAGTATTAGAGAACATAAGCACAATATTTTTTCACTTCCTACACAACACATTGTATTGACGAAACATTCAATAGAATTCGACCACTGTTTTGATTTTGAAAATGTAAAGGTAATTCATCATGAGGCAAATTTACACCAAAGGATACTTTTAGAAACAATTCATATGATTAAACAACCAAGCGTAAACCTTAGGTATGAAACACCTAAAATACACGAGTATTACGCGACATTACTGAACCAGTAATGTTATACATATGATAAATTTTTCTAATAATTTCCTTGATTATGCCGTGTAAATCGCATTTAAATTTTACATTATTCCACATACACTTTGGTATATGTAAAATGGTCAGAATATAAATTGAATGTCAATTAATATAAAAATTTACCATAACCAACATAGTATTACTCCAGTTTATAGTAGGTTCATATGAATGTTTATGTTTTGAATTTACCGCCTAATATTGATTAGCCAATATGGTGATCGATGATACGGTACGCTCGTTTCAAATGTCTTCACGTTGCCTCACTATCCTATAAACGGGCTTGACATCAACACGCGTTTATACATAGTCAAAGAAGCTTTCGTGTACACTCAGCAAGTTAGTAATAGGTTATTCTTCAATTTTCCATTTTAATTCACAACAAACATAAAATAATTATTCTTGTTAATTTGAAGACGCAATTTTTCTAATTTTTCTTTAAAATAATCTAAAGTAAGATCGAAACGTAGAAAATGTCATTGTGGTAATTTGCAAATAGTGTATTCTTGTAAAAATTGATCGAACCTGTGCGCCGAAATCATTTGAATTTCCGTTATACAACAATTTACGATCGACATAAGTAAACCCGTCCACCCCTATTAAAATGGTGGAGAGTGATTTTTATTGAAAACTAAAAAAAATTTAATAACTAATTCAGGTACGCTCTACCGAATGGTGGTAGTTGCAATTTCCGGTATTAACCGGAAATAGGATTTTCAGACCGGAAGTCGTTTTTTAAAAATGGGACCCGGTATTTTTCACTGCATATTCAGATTGTATGAAAAAATTAATAAAAGTTTTGTCTCACACGTTTTTCTGGAAAATGCCTACATTGGACAGAAAATGAACTCCAATGTATGAATTCACATTTTTGAAATTAAAGATTTAATTTTTAATAATGAATTTACACAAGTTACAGGACAAACAGTAAAGGACAATACCTGCTCTGAAATAGATTAATAAACAACTTAACAGAAATAAACTATGGAAATCATTATTAAAAATTAAATCTTTTATTTCAAAAATGTGAATTCATACATTGGAGTTCATTTTCTGTCCAATGTAGGCATTTTCGAGAAAAACGTATGAGACAAAACTTTTATTATTTTTTTCATACAATCTGAATATACAGTGAAAAATACCGGGTCCCATTTAAAAAAAAACGACTTCCAGTCTGAAAATCCTATTTCCGGTTAATACCGGAAATTGCAACTACCACCATTCGGTAGAGCGTACCCGAATTAGTTATTAAATTTTTTTTAGTTTTCAATAAAAATCACTCTCCATCATTTTAATAGGGGTGGACGGGTGGTCTAGGACACCCTGTATATGTAGTAGTGAAAACTGTGAATATGTACTCTCCAGCACGTCGCGTTTAGTTTTCCTGTGGATGTTATGTTTATTTATTTGTTTGATTGCTAATTGGCACACAGGCACGATCGGAAGAACACTTAGCGCAAGAACAGGCATGGCTGAATTACGAAAAAGTTTGGTTATTGCATCGAGGTGGTTTCACCCTTGCTACGAGATACGGCTCGACGGATCCGGATACGGGAAAACTGAGGATACGTTTGATTACTTCCGGCGAGGAACTTCTTGTGGATGAGGAGGACGTGGAAAAGGTATTTAAAAAAAAAATAGTAGCATTAATATTAATAGACATAGGAATAGAAATAGAACTTAGTAATGTCTACTTTATTACGAAATTGTCATTAACATTAAGTACTTATGTACATACAGCAGATTTTTGCTTATCTTAAAAAGTTTACTTTGTCGAGTTGTAGTACTTTCGCCGTAAGGATGCGTCATGGTCTCCTGTTCTTCTTTTCTTAAACGCACATAAAGGCAAATGATATTAATTTAACGTCAATTTTTCTGTATTTAAAGCATATGTTTGATACAACATATTATATGTAAGTGTCCCAGTATGCAAAATGCTCTGATTCTGCTAACGATTCTCGTAAAAATGCAATGTATTTTTCTGCATTTAAGAGGGAATTTCCCTAGAATACCCTAGAAATCTGGCCGAAACTTGGGTTTGCGGGAATACGTTTGACGTCCTTATACGAGCATATTTTGGGCTGGGTGAGGGCTCAATCGAAAGAGGAAGGTTCAGCGCATGGTGCGCTGGTTATGACAGCAATCAAAAACTCTTTTTGCAACAGAAAAATACATTGGGATTCTGCGGGTGATTTCTCGACTTTTTTCCCTACTTTGGACACTCATATTATTAGATATCAACATAATCTCGTTACGTCATGACCAGCGCACCATGCGCTGAACCTTCCTCTTTCGATTGAGCCCTCACCCAGCCCAAAATATGCTCGTATAACGACGTCAAACGTATTCCCGCAAACCCAAGTTTCGACCAGATTTCTAGGATATTCTAGGGAAATTCTAGGGACAGTTTTAGGGTACCCTTCCCCCTTAATGTTCCGGTAATAAAGTGAGGCCCAATTATTTGGTTATCTAAAATTCCGCGCCAAACATTGACGGACCATGGTCTTTGTTTGTCGACTGTCCGTAACCACCGCGGATTTTCAGATGACCAATAATGCAGGTTTTTTAAATTTATTTGCCCGTGATTTGTAAACGAAGCTTCATCGGTAAATAATACATTATTAAAAAATGCTCCATCGTTTATCAATTGTCTCAATCCCCACTGGCAAAAGTTTACACGATTTACAAAGTGTCTACCATGAAGTTCTTGATGGAATGATAGGTGAAAGGGGTGAAATTTGTGTTCCTGGAGTATTTGCACTACACATTTTTGACTAATGCCACTTCCTCGTGCGATTTGCCTCGTACTAGCATGAGGGTTTGTATTCGCTGCTGCCAGAACATTAATTGTGTTTGCTTCATTCCTTACAGTCCTCACCTTTGTACGTTTTTTATTTTCGACAGTACCAGTTTCACGGAATTTATTTAACAAATTGGAGTAAACGGAAACTGATGGACAATTACGATTAGGAAATCGGTCCTTGTACAACTGCACGGCTTCTCTTAAACACTGTCGACTTTCTCCATAAATGAAAATCATATTAATCTTATCTTCCTTCGAGTAACGCATTGTGAAACGTTCATCGATAAACTGATCGAGAAATCTTAGAAACTGTGGAAATCTGATAGCAAGAAGGTCTTCTGAGTAATTAGTAGTGGATAAACACGATTCTGTACGAACGTATAGGTGAAGGTATATCATAATTGTCCTCCTGTCAACACCGAATCTGTTATTATGTTGTGTATTGCGATACATTTGAATGTATAGCAGCTCAAGGGAATATTTTTGAACATTTGACGTAACAGAAATACATCAAATGAATCTCACACGTTGGATTTTATTTATACCATTTTTCTGGGTTGAAGGTCATTTGAAGGTCATATTGTGTTACATGCATGAATTCGTTATTTTGTCAGCTACAACATTACGTTAACGAAAATATATCATTCCATTTAAAAAAACATCGATAACCTTGAAATCTCATAAAAATGACCTTGAAATTTTTATTTCCCTTACACCGTTATATGTGGCCCTTCAAACAGTGTAACTTTGTCCTACGAAGTTTTTTTGTACAACGAAAAGTAACGGAGATATTTAGGTGTCCTGCTTTATCGAATTCACCCTGTATTCGAGAAAAAAAATTTTATGAGCATGTAATTAATTATTTTAATGTTTAAGGGTTCGGGGGCACGTTTTCCTGTTATCCGATCAAGCTTAAACTTTGTACAGATTTTTTTCATTAATTGGAAGAATCGTGCAGGTGCCACAAAAAAATGTCTCTAAGAGTAAATAAGTAGAAGTATTCAACAGAATAGTCAAATACAAGAACCATTAACTATTTAAGATATAAAAAGAAGAATAGTGATTTTTGGTGAAAAGGTGAAGAGTTAAATTAGGATAGAATACTTTGACCAATATTGTACACCAAAATAAAATTACATAATCGTTTACTTTGTTACAGGCCAATCCACCGCAGTTCGACAAGGCTGAAGAGCTTTCTCGATTGCGATTTCTTAACGAGTCCTCTGTTCTTCACACACTGAGGCAACGTTATGCTAGTAATTTAATACATACTTATGCGGGCGATAGTATGATCATCATTAATCCGGTGGCGCCATTGGCAATTTACTCAGAAAAGGTAAATAGCTTTTATTGACCTTGGCATGTACTGTACAGAAAGTGTATTGTCATTGCTGTTTTGTACGCTTTCATCGAATCTCATCTAATGTTACCGTACTTCATTCGTTGGTATTGTTGTGCTACATGTCACCTTCGAATATTCGTATCACAAACGATTTATAATATTGCCAATTCGTAAATCCTACAAAATATTTGAAACAAATTTCAGTAATTCTTGGCATATACAATAATACATATATGTACAATAACATTTACGACGAGGAATTCGAAATATTTTAAAAAATTATGTTTAAATAAAATCTTCTCGATAGAAAACGTAATTTATTATTTCAACAGATAATCACATTTATTCGGTTGTTTGATTTATTAGGGTCGTTTGCAAATATGTACCCTGGGTCTATTGTCAGTTACGTATCGTTTTTGTAAAGATACTTTTTGAAGATACATACTATAATTGTTAGAAACAATATGTATTATATATTCATAGGTTAACTTCACCTGAGGAAACCAGAAATTTTTCACGTTTTTTTTTAAATATAATCCTGTCGATTTTGACGAGAAAATATCAAAAAACCAAGTTTCAATCTTAGGAATCCAATGGTTCGAAAGTTAAAATTAAAACTCGGATTTTCGGCATTTTCTCGTCAAAATCTATAGAGTTACATCGTACAAAGTGAAAAATGTATTTCTATATGTCAAATTTATATACTTAAATATTGATCAGGAAAATCTATGCGTTTATAAACTATATTACATATCAATACTTTTTTACATTGCTTTTACAATATGTCGATCCACTGTCGCATAAATACGTAATCACCCGGATAACCAAAAATCTCATTTCTGACGAGCGTCTGTGCGCGCAGACGTGACTTGTTCTGCCGACAGTTGGAGCAGGGCAGGGCAGTGGACATCGCCAGAACGAAGGCAGACGGCTGGCAGATGGTCCCTGAATCTGCCTTTGTTTAAGAGGGCAGCACGGTCGCACTGATGTGGCGAATTTGTGATTGACGTGCAAATTTTACATATTCTCATATTTATGTTATTTTTTTTAGACTGCTTTAGAATTGCAATTTCTTAGACTGTTCAATTGCAATTAATTACATTTCGCAATTTATTGAAATATGTTTATGGAAAAAAAAGTGTAGTTCGACGGTAAAGAAAATTTATATTTTTTGTTATTAAATTATTAATATTTAAACATTAAAATAAGTCTATAGTAGTCATACCAAAAATATAAATTTTCTTTTCCGTCGAACGACACTTTTTTTTCTATAAACACATTTCAATAAAGTCTAAAAGCAGTCTAAGAAAACTAACATAAATATGAGAATAAGTAAAATTTGCATGTGCACAAAATAAAATGTTGCATTCAAAAATCGGTATTTCGAATTGTCAGTAAAAACTCTCACTGTGTTGCCACATCCTTCAGCATGGCTAGCACTAGAGTAGGCTGTGATTTCGTCCAATAGAAATTTATTCGACCGTGCTGCCCTCTTAAACAAAGGCAGATTCAGGGTCCATCTACCAGCCGTCTGCGTTCGTTCTGGCGATGTCCACTGCCCTGCTTCAACTGACGGCAGAACAAGTCACGTCTGCGCGCACTGACGCTCGTCAGAAATTGAGCCAATCCTGCCTTGTGCAGCTCGAACAATAGCCTCGACAGTATTCTGCCCGTTCTCTGCCCTCGCTAGGCTCTGCTCACGCCAGGCCTAGTTATCTGGGCATGTATATAAAATGTCAAATATTTCTAAATCAGAATTTTAATATTAAGAGGCTAGATCCCGCACTAGAATTCCCCTAGAATACCCTAGAAATCTGGCCGAAACATGGGTTACGCGGTACCACTTTTCGCCCTTATACCAGGGTAGTGTCACTCAATGTATTTTTTTGAAAACACGAAATCGAACGCCATCTGAATTTTGTGTTACACAACTAACGGATCAAAACGCGGGAATTTGAAATCCATACTACCTATTCCTTGCTAATTTATAATTTTTATTTAAAAATAAAAAAATTAAAACATTTTAATACATTTTATTCAATATTATAACAATTATTAACAGTATATGTACAACTTTCTACTTATTAATCAATTTAAACCATATTATCAGGCGCGATAACACTGGTTCATTACAAATATTGCAAGTTATACATTATGTACAACCTTTTTCATACTAAGAACGCATCAAATGCATATCACACCAATTAACAATGAACTGGCTCAAAGAAAAACAAAACAAACCGTAAATACTGTTCCAAAAGCCAATTGTCCAAGGATAATAAGTGTAACACACACCGACATCGTATAACACACATCGCATATCGCATAACACACATCGAGATCATATAATACACATCGACATCGCGTAACACACATCGTATATCTCGTAACACACATCGACATCGCGTAACACAGATCGTATATCTCGTAACACACATCGCATATCGCAGAACATACATGGAGATCGCATAACACACATCGAGATCGTATAATACACATCGTATATCTCATAACACACATCGACATCGCGTAACACACATCGTATATCTTGTAACACACATCGACATCGCGTAACACACATCGACATCGCGTAACACACATCGTATATCTCGTAACACACATCGGCATCGCGTAACACACATCGTATATCTCGTAACACACATCGACATCGCGTAACACAGATCGTATATCTCGTAACACACATCGCATATCGCAGAACATACATGGAGAATTTATATGAAGAAATTAATTTTATAGTAAAATTTAATATTATTGTGGGGTAGTATTGAATTTATATAAAGAATTAATTTTACAGTAAAATTTAATATTATTGAAGGATAACATTGAATTTATATGAAGAAATTAATTTTACAGTAAAATTTAATATTATTGAGGGGCAAAAATGTGTGTTATGCGATATGCGATGTGTGTTATACGATGTCGGTGTGTGTTACACTTATTATCCTTAGACAATTGACTTTTGGAACGGTATTTACGGTTTGTTTTGTTTTTTTTTCGTAATACGTTAAATTTTCTTTTCATAGTGCATGGAGTGTCTTCATAATGGTGGTCGTAGCAAACTATATCACGTGCTGTTACACATTCATATTTCTTCTTCACTGCATATGATGTGCTTGGTAAGAAGCAATCCTCTTGACTAACTGCAATGAGAAATAATGCTCAGTACTTACTGTACACAGAGATTTTAGTCCATGAACATTAACATTTCATACCACTTTCAATATCTCAATAATAAATCTTCAAATTTTCTTTTAATAATATATATAATTAACTTAAATACTATATTTGAAACTTATTTCAACTTACGTATATCTCTGCTCGTTGTAGGTGAGTCACTATAATCCACTATTGTGCTTGCCTCGGGGAGTTGTTCATTTATGGAGGTTGTTTCAGCATCATTATCTGAAATATTCATTACATAAGCTAATGTAGAAGCGTAAAGCAACTTTCATTTGTACCTTTTGTCAACATAGACACTCTTTTTTACCTATAGAATTAACTTCCATCAAAATATTCCTTTCTGGTACATTTTCTTTCTTAAATATAGTAGCCACATCTTGGGCTTTATCTGGAAAAGATATAACTGTGGATATATCAATAATAGTATTTACATTTAAAGCAGAAAGAAAAACTTGTAAAAGAAAAAACATTCAAATACATTAACTATCAATTTCTGTATGTATACTTTTATGACGAATACTTAGTTTTAATAACTTTTATGAATGATGAAACACTTTTTTACCTGTACAATTTGTTTCAACCGAAACGTCCTGCTGTTTTGGAAACCTTGCCATTTTTTTTTAAATTGTAGGCACACTTCTTGGTTACAACGATCACCGGGAACAAAGGTGCTTTATAAAGCAGTTTTGTGTAAAGTGATTTGTTGTTTCAACCACTCATTACGTAGTGATTCATCTTGTGGAAATCTACGCATTATAGTACGAAAATTAGAATAAAAATATATTAATACTATTGAAAATTGATAAGAGGTTATGTTATCTTTACGTATTTACCTGTGTAAGGACTCATTTTTCTTATTGTAGCCCAAAATCCCACAAAATACGCACTTCACCATTTTGAAAATATATTTACAAACCCTTTTATGGTAGAAAAAAGAATCTGTAAATAAATATGCACCAAAATGCTGTCATCAGTTCCATCTGGCGGACACTTTGAGAATTACTCTTGCAAAGTAGTGACATCTCTATTTTGTGTTACAGTACTAAATTCGTGCTAACAGTTCTCCTATTAGAGTGAAACCACCCTGCCCTTATACGAGCATATTTCTTGCTGGACAAGGGCTCATTCGATAGAGGAAAGTTAAATGAACGGGTCTCTGCCCCTCTGTTATATGAAATTATGCATATATTTTGTAATATAAGTGTTAGAAGTAAGCCAAAATTGATGATGTTCAGCCATGTAATCCAAACCATTTTTATGCCATTGGATGAATTTTCTGGTTGCTATCGTGGGCTGAGCCCTGTTCATTTAACCTTCCTCTATCGAATGAGCCCTTGTTCAGCAAGAAATATGCTCGTATAAGGGCGAAAAGTGGTACCGCGTAACCCATGTTTCGGCCAGATTTCTAGGGTATTCTAGGGGAATTCTAGTGCGGGATCTAGCCCCTTAAGAGGGAACGGTAGTCACGTGACTTTCCCTAGAATTTCCCTAGAATACCCTAGAAATTTGGCCGAAACTTGGGTTTGCGGGAATACATTTGACGTCCTTATACGAGCAAATTTTGAGCTGTATAAAGGCTCGTTTGATAGAGGATGGTTCAGCGCATAGTGCCCTGCTTATAATAGCAGTCCAAAAACTCTTTTTGAGACAGAAAAATACATTGGATTTTGCGGTTGTTTTCTCGACTTTTTTCCCTACTTTGCAGACTCATATTATTAGATGTCAACATAATCTGGTTACATCATAAGCAGGGCACTATGCGCTGAACCTTCCTCTATCAAATGAGCTTTTATACAGTTCAAAATTTGCTCGTATAAGGACGTCAAATGTATTCCCGCAAACCCAAGTTTCGGCCAAATTTCTAGGGTATTCTAGGGAAATTCTAGGGAGTCTCGAGGCGGCCGTTCCCCCTTAAGCATTCGGAAAAATTGTTGCTTTATATGAGCACACATATCACATATCACAGCACTTGAGGCTGTTTTAAGATGTTTCTTTATTGTGTTTATAATACAATTATAATACAATTACAATTGTTAGTTTTAATATGAAGAATGTTAGGTTGTGGAGTGTTGGTCGAGACTTTATTTTGTAACTTTTCGCGATCGCTAAGGCAAACTTCGCTAATTAGATAACGTCGATGACAATCGCTGTTCAATCAGATTGTTTTCTTGGGCATGTACACCCCCACCATTCCCTGTGGCCGTGGCGCACTTTTTCGGAAATGTTAGACGCGACAGTGGAGATTTAACAATATAGTGGGAGTAGGAAGAATATGTATGGTCCCGATCAAAGTCAATGACCTTCCGACCCAAGCCTAACCAGGGGGTCAAATTTTGTAGAGGATCAATGACCTTGAGGGAGGTGAATTTTTTAGGGCCTCATAAACAGACCCGACCATTTGCATGCCAACTATTTTATTGTTCGTGCCGACGGCCGTTACACCTATATGAACTTGTTATTTCTATGTATACGTATTTTAGATATATATTTGTTCGAGGTGTGCCAGAACCCGGGAAGTCCCGAAATCCAATGCTTGGGACGGGATGGAAAGATGCGTATTGGGTCGGGACGGGAAACCCGAACATATTCGGGTTCCCTTTCTGATCCCGAAAATCGTTCCCGTTCCCGTCCCGACTCGGTCTGGCACACCGCTAATATTTGTATATAACATTAAACAGATGTATGTGATAAACATTGTTGTTTTATAACAGTTTTTTATAACTGAACATGTCTCTTAGTTTAAATGATATGATCACATTCTTTCTACGCTTCTTTCCATCTCATCAGACACAGTATTTATTCATAGATCACAAATTCGAGTTTGTACAAAAATCGATTGACAATTAGTATGGTAAATTGTAAAAAAATTCTCAGAAAGTTAGAATTTAAACCATTTCTCTAGCGGCTAGAGTCTAGCTCTAATAGTGAGCTGTTCTCACCCTTTCAATGTGAACGATTGCCGATAAAAAAATAACATGTGTGGAATATTTTTCTAAGGACTACCTCTTACAATTAGACAAGTTTCATTAAAATTGGCTTGCGTAACTTGAATATGTTCTCTTGTGAGTATCGCATGTGTTCTATATTTAAACACTTGTCAATAGAAAAAAATGACGTAGGATTAAATGCTGCCGGCATTCAGTCAAAAAAATTGAAATGACAGAGGTCTAGGTTGTATAAAATGTTAGAATGAACTGATTCATAGAAAAAATGTGCAAATCTGCCGGAAAAAGATCAGAATGGATATCCTTGAAAATTCCCGCAAAAAATGATTACTGTTATAATATTGTCCTCCAGATGCAATATAATCTGTATTTGAAACGTATTAATAAAGCATTCAAGTATTCGAATGATAGAACATTGTAAGTAGTTTCGCGTGCAAGTACATAAGGCATACGAGCTTAGATAATTAGACCATTCCCGACTCAACGAGTGGGCCATCATCGTCAACGTGTAGAAATGTAAATACATACGTAATGTTTCATAATAATTTCACATGTCGATTATGTATAATTTTTTGATTCTCCTGTTTTCTTTTTTGTACAAGATGTCGAGGCGATGCGATGTCAAGATCACTAACATTTTTTTTCAAACGGAACTTCCGTTTCTGAGCGAATTTGGATCGATTTAGTCTACAGTCTAGCAAATTCAATATCTCGGCCTTAGTTACTAGAGGATAATCAAACATTCTCAAGCAGAGAAACAATTGCAAAATCTGTGCAAAATGAAGGTCCACATCATCTCCTTACCCTCTACACAGGTACAACTATTTTTTTATGTCTACAACCTTCATTGACATTGGACGGTTATATCATTGAATTTGTCAGATTATGGCTATATCCGTAAATTTCGTTTACAAAAAAAGTTAGTGACCTGGAACACACTGTTTTTTGTCAATGTTTTCGAAGTGAGCCACGTGTCATTCAGCTTGTATATTTGCATTTCTCCCAAATAATTAGATTTGACGTCGTTTGCTAGCTTACTCAGGATCTTTGATAGTTTTATGAATAAATGCATTCATCCATTTTTTATGTATATTGCATTCACCTTGGAATTAATTTCGAAGTTGCTTCATTTATTTTGCAAACCGTTCAAATAAAAACGTTCGAACAATATTGTGTTTGAAGGATACTGAATGGGTTACTGAAACTAGACATTTATTCCAATGTACGATTATTGCACACTGTATACTATTTTCCAATCAAAACGAATCTAGTGGCGATGTTCTATTTTCAATTTCAAATATGTTATTTTGCAACTGCATTTAATGAATCTACTCCATTAAGGTGGCGCTTATGTTCAGAGGATGTAAGAGTGAAGATGTACCACCTCATGTCTATGCGATGGCACAAGCAGCTTACAGGGGAATGTTAGCAACTCGAAGGGATCATTCTTTAGTTTTTCTTGGCCGTAGTGGATCAGGCAAAACTACGAACTTTAAACATGCTCTTCACTACCTTATACTTTCTGCTGGTACAGTTAATAAGGTAAGTGTCTCGTCATTTTTAAAAACTATATCACAACTAATCTGCGTTTACAGAGATCCTTTACAGCCTATACTCTATCTGTGCTATATATTATTACTATACTGTACAATTTCATAGTTTTTATAATAATTCGATATTATATATGATTTGATTACATACTCATTTCTTCTATAATACAATGCAATAACAATTATTGTATTTTTATAGATTCTGACTATCGAGAAACTCAACGCCGTCTTCACTGTCCTAGAAGCATTTGGAAATTGCAGAACATACATGAACTCAAATGCAACACGTTTCACGCAACTATTTAGTTTAGACTTCGATCAGTCGGGGCAAATTGCGTCTGCCTCCTTACAGGTAATATAATATAGATGTATATGTCTGTGTTATCGTTAATTACGTTTATGCTTACTATTACAAATTACAATACAATTCTCTAATGTAATTGTAACTATTCTTATGTATCGGTACAACGAAATCATTTAAGGCGTAAAATATTTATTTTTTTAAATGTAACGAGATTTAAAAGAGTAACTTTCGATAGCGTCGGATGTTTATGGAATATAATATCTGGTTCGAATTGACAGGATATTTGATTATAAGGTCCGGTATTTATGCAATGGTTGATTTGACAGATAAAATTTCCTGCGTCTATGATAATCCACCAATAGCGGCGTGCCCGAGTTAAATCAGTACAGACATGTCGCTCATGCACAAGAAATACGTCACAACTCAATTCAATTTACGTTTTATTGCATTAAAGTACTCGCCAAAGGTGTATCTCGAAGCCTTTAGTGATAGTTATTTAATAAAAAAATTGGATTTTTTCAAAATGTGACTTTTTATTAATATTTTTTGCAACCTAACACATACTTCTGTTTCTTTTTTTGTTTTGTACCTCGTGAAATAACACAGAGTATGTATCAATTATAGTATATTTGAAGAAAAAATTACTATTTTTTTTAGTTTTTTTTTAAATATAATTATTAGGTTTTATTTGCTTTTACTTGTAGTCACATTTAGATAAACTATCAAAGGACTTTGAAGCGCTCTCCTGTAAAAATTTGCATTTTTTTATTTGTGATGTTTTTCTTGTGCATAAGCGGTGTGTCGTTTATCGACGGTAATACATTCTGAGACATCGTGCTTCGTGAAGCGGTTTCGTCGTTAAATGAACATCATAAAATGAACTTTCAATTAGACTAAAACATTTAACACAACTCACGTGTATGAGTAACACAATGGTCACTATATGTATATTTTCGTACATAAACATATATTTGAATATACAAAAAGTATAATAAGCATATGGTGTAACAGACAAAAAACAAATTTTTCACTCTATAAATTCATTTACTCGAAACTAAAATACAAATACATTAGCCTAGGTCAACACAGGGTCAGGATCATCAATATTTTCAAATTCCATAGTTTGTCCAACTGAAAGATTGAGGTGCCTTCGGGTAATGGTTAGCGACACACGACTGTAGTTAAATAAGGAGACTGTTGGCGGTATTTTTCACATTTCCCAAAAACTCACACTAAAATTGATGCACAATATAAAAACGGTGTGTTCAATTAAAGCCACCAGGACATTTTAATATTAACCCCTCCCCCCCCCCCCCACACATCGATACACATAAAAACTGTCTGTTTTTATTGTACCTACCACGAGTTGTTAGATTCACAAGAATTAAATTCACCACAATCTGAAATCTCACAAATGACCAAACCGAATAAGGGGACAAAATCAAGAGGTAGCTCCGAAAAGCGCTCAATTTTAACTGACAATACTTCGTTCGATGACTTAACAAGAAAAAACACTTTCTGTCCAGTTGCAAGCCTATACCTTGTCTACTTGTCTATAACGGTAGTTATAGGGTTGAAACTATAGGTTAAGACTACATTTGGAATAAAACTATGACAAATCATTTAACAAACGATACTGTTACGAGCCTACGGGTTACGAGTATATGAGTATGAAATCTGAGTGGGGATCCTCTCGAAATTTCCATATTAGAAAATCCTCAATCTCGAGGAATTGGTCTCTGAAATGAAGCATGCTCTGTGCCAGGTGCAACCAGCTAGAGTACAGTCATCCTTTCTATGTACATATGTAAGTATGTCTAAGCAATAGGGTCGGAATAGGGCGTTTTCAATTCGCAGGAAAAAGATTAGAGAAATTCTAGCCGAAATGGACGAAGTGAAACTTCTCAGTACATAACAATACCAAAAGAAATAACTTTTGTCTGAAAATTCATTTTCTATCTCTTTGAACAGAATTTGTATTTCATGAATTAGACATTTTTCACTACTGAACTTATATGACATTATTATTATTATAATACCATTTTAAAGACATTTTAATACAGGGAAATGGGGTAAAAATTGGTTTTTCGATGTTTGCCTGTAACAACCCTGACAAGCAAGGTATCTGTAGGATGGAAACTTGTGTAAGTGTTTTTGTATCTCCTTTTTGTTTTTCTTTGATAATATAAGCTATTGGACGAGCTATTTTCTCTTAAAATCGATTTTAAGGGCGATTTTGATCCTCTTATACCCTTATACTAGAAACAAACCGCATTGTCGATTGAAGTGATTCGAGACAATGAAAATACCTGTTCTTTAAGTCAGACTTGCCCAATGCGTCAACGGAATTTCTTCGAATTAAACAGAAAGCGTTATAAAAATTTAACATTTGCAACTAATTATGAGCATCAAACTATAAGATCATAAATCATGTTCCCTCAAAGGAATGAACTTAACTGCCCCTTGTAGCACAAAAATATTGGTTAAATGTCTTTTTGAAATATTTCTTAAGCCACATTTTTTAATACATATAATTAAGCTAAATATTCGGAGAATATGAAACAAATATTTAAAAAATGAAATCAATATTTGAAAAATATGAATTCTGTATGTAGTGCGATATGGCCCACACAGAGTTACGAGCTGTTTTGAGGAACTGGGACGGGGAAAGAGAGAACCTTGAATATAAAATTTCTCTGGCGGGTCTTTATTAGTTTTTGAGATATTAATGAAAAACTATCGGTACAATACAGTAAATTATGTCTATACAGACGTGACTGATACAAGCGTTTTCACTGTATGAGTAATTGTGGTCAACTGTGGTTTGTTGAAATATTACTGTGAGTGACTGTATTCATCAACATAGCAAATGTACGAAAACTAAAAACTATATCAAAATATATTACTAGAGTATATAGCTCTGTACAGACCTATATACAAAATCTTTGTACACATCATTCGTATTGAGAAACATTAGAAATCCATGGGTGTCTTATCGCCTTATCGTGGAGTGTACGTATGTACAGGCAGAATTTGATGTATCGTAGAGATAGATTTTCATTAATAACTTAAAAATTAATAAAAATTCACCACTGAAATTTTATATTCAGTGTTCTCTTCCCCTCCTCGCCCTTCCTCAAAATCTCAGCTCATAAGTTTGTGTGGGTCATACCGCGCTATTTCCAAATATTGTATGTATATTTGAACATAAAAAAAAGATTTGTGAAAAAGAGTTTGTGCTACTAGGGTGCATTTTATTCGATCAGTGAAAATGTTCTACGTTTACTGCTATTTAGTTCATAATTGCTTCCTAGCCTATCTTTGTAATCCGCATCTGCCATTTCCGCAGAATTTGTATCATTATTGCATTTATAATAACTGCAGTCTCTATGATGCTGTTATATGTACTTGGTATTTACAAAATAAGTATAACATTCTAGTGGAATGCATCTTTTGGACACTTGACCATGCTAAATATTTCCGGAAGCTTGATATGTTTTACCAAAGTAAAACGTAAATTTATGAGGTTGTTGATCTTAATTTTGCTTGTTTGTGTGTACAAGGTGCTACTATTCGAGAAGTCAAGAATAGGTAAACGAGCAAACGGGGATCCAACTTTTCATGCAATGTACCGCTTGCTGGCAGGCGCTGAAGGTGCCTTAAGAAAGGAATTGCATCTTACGAATTTAGTTGCGGAAAATAATTCGTTCATCACACCTCTGCAGAAGCACGAAGACAAACAGCGCGCCATGGTCGAATTCAATCGGATCGTGGCCGCCTTTAGGACTCTTGGTATATCAGAAGCCGATGAGAAAGCTATTTGGTTGGTGCTCACTGGTACATATCATCTGAGTTGCGCGGGTGCCGTAAAAGTCGGCACTAGTTCTCAAAGTCGATGGCAGTTTGCGAGAGTAGAGTGTGCGGAGAAAGCAGCCACATTGCTAGGCACCACAGTCGAGGAATTGAGTAGAATAGTGTTCTCTTGGAACGGCGGTGGTGGCACACCAAATACCCCAAGACCGACATTGCGAACACCAAGTCCTACAGAGCAAAGTAAGGACATAAGTGGTCTCGACACTCTGGAAGGACTTCTCATTGGGCTTTATTCCGAAGTATTCCATTGCATCGCGGCTCTTATTAACAAGTACGCCCATATACATATTTTTCTCTGTTACAGTATTATCCTCCCTATAATCGCACAAATCGAACCGAAACTGTTAAGTAGTTAGAGAGAAAACAATGGATATTGCTTCACGCAATAGTAGTAGTTTCATTGACTGGTAATTCATCTTTGGTGTACCGATGGAAGTAAAACCTGTAAATTGTAAATTGGTTTGCAAAGATGTAAATTTGTGGTATCTTAACCCTCGGATAGCAATATTGCTCACTACTACTACTATTATTATAAGAACGTGCACACCGACAGCTCTCAAGCGATGCGTGTCATGTGACCAGATAGTTTTTGCAATTTTTCTTCCAAAAGAAAAGCCTTAAGAAATTTTTATTGGTATCATATGTGATACTACAATCACAGTGAAAGGATACTGCAAGAAAATACAATTAACGCTATTTATTCTTTAAACGTGCTTATTGAAAGGATATAAGTAAGTCAGTTTCTATTATGAGCCTGGTCAGTAAGTCTTTACATTCGAATAGTATTATGTAGTATTATTACTTGAACTGGTAATCAATCGCTGAAACGCAAACACAGTTCGAAAGACATTTGTCGAGGGACGTAAAATTGAAAAGTACAGTAAACGATACAATTAATAGATATCGTGCAGGACATGGCATGGAATGTAGAAGACCATTAAAAGAATTGATAAAATAATAAAACGAAAATCAATTGCGGACTCAAAGAAGACAGCTACCGATATCGCAGCAGAACTACGAGAGGAAAACATTGCTAATATTAGTCGATATACGGTATCAAAAAGATTACACGATAACTAACAGATGGACCACCCTATATTTCATTTGCTGGAAGCGATGGAACACAATATATACGACGTCCAGTTGACATAAGAAATAATACCAGGTACTATACGCCAACAGTTAAACATAATGGAGGAAACATTGTGGTATGGGGAGCTTTTTTCACTGAAGGAGTTGGTCCTCTCATAAAAATTGAGGTTATGGAATGGGAATGGTGTTATGTAGAGGGAGAGTTTAGAGACTCATATGCTACCATATGCTGAAAGAAAAATGCTAGAAAATTAGTTCTTTCAATATTATAACGACCTCAAACACTTATCGAATGTCGTAAAAAGGTGATTGTGTACAAATAAAATACAAGTTTTAGACTCGCCGTTTCAAGCTGCGAACTTAAATCCAATAGAACATCTTTGACGAGAGATCTAACGTCGAATGAAGAATCACACGAGCTCTAATAAGCCAGAGTTTTATCAAAATTTGATATAAGAATGGAATAAAATACTACACGACTACATTAGTCGGTTAATTGAATCCATGCCTCGCCGCTGTGTTGCTGTTATTGCTGCAAAACGCATGGCTACGAAATATTAATTATAATATGCTAAATAATGTACCGCAAAATTGTTATTACATTATTTTTTTGTTGGTCGGGAACTTTTGAACACATTAATTTACTTATTCTTGAAATAAACACATATGAAGAATAAATAGCTTAGATTTTTTTTGTAGTATCCTTTTACATAATATGTCCTTATATGTATATGATATTAACACAAATTTTTTAAGGCTTTTCTTTTAGAAAAAAATTGCAAAAACCATCTGGTCGGGAACTTTTGTACACCATTGTATACATATACTATTTAGCGCTGTCACTCTGTGACTACTCTGTCAGAGAGATAGTTGATGTTTTGTCATACGCTGGCCACACGTACTGTAGAGTACATAAGAACGTCGAGGTGGCCTTGTTTATTTATAAAAATTTTTTATTACTATTTCTTAAAATCGGTGTACAGTTAAAAGTGGCAGGAGGTGGCAGCTACAATTTTATATACTGTATTCAGTAATGTCTAAAGTTTCCTGTGAAAAAGTTCTATGCCTATCATTGTTAAACATCTTTCTAAAAACTTTCTCGAACTTTACGTTGTTATAAATTTGACTGGTATAAAACCATCATTTAAATTTGTATTCTGATAGTTTACGATGAGTATCTAAAACGTTTAAGTTTGCTTTCAATTTTACGATTTTATTTCAGAGTGCTATATTTGATCACAGAACAATTTGAAATGTAAATACCTTGGATTTTTAATAGAGGTGTGCGAGAACTCGGGAAGTTCCGAAACCCAATGCTTGGGACGGGATGGAAGGACGCGTATCGGGTCGGGTCGGGACGGGATCCCGAAAATGTTCGGGTTCCCAGGGGTGTTCAGGTTTCCCGTCAATCTTCGGGATTTCTGATACTGTACGGAATGTTGTAATATGGTTTTGTAGTCTTTATCTATACTACAAGAGTCTTCTACAGGGTGTCCAACAACGACTGCGTAAGCGGGAAATGGGAGGTTCCTTGGGTCATTTGAAGCGACATTTTCCTTAGCAAAAATGGCGTCCGCGGCTTTGTTTAGGAGTTATTAACGAAAAACACGGACCAACCAGAGCGCGCCTAGTCGCTCGGTAGCACGGTCAGCGCGGCGAGCCAGGGGGAGGAGAGTGTTGTCGGTACGCTGCAATGTCGTAACAACCAACAGTTTCTCGATTATGTCCCGATTTCGATGAGCTTTGGATATGTTGTAAAGACCACGATTCTGAACAACATTTCCCTTTAGACTTTTTGCCTCGCGTTTTTAGTTTAGGAGATATTTGTAAAAACTTGTAATTGAAAATTTTTCGAAATGTGTGTCACTGTCACTGGGTCATTCGGTGACGAATTGCACAGATGTCTTCAGGTGTACAACAGTACCGAAAGCTAAGGGTTGTACGATCAAGTCAACGAACTGTACAGCTGATACGACAATCACATGTTTCGGTTTTCCTGCAGATTTGTACGCAGAGTCGATGGGTTACTGTTCGAAAAGGTCGTCCGCCCTTTCACCCAGCAAGAGGTAGAAATGTCAGGTCGGCGTGGCGTTTTAGGGTCCCTATTGTCCTATGCCTCCCTTAAGAAACTTTCTAAAAGAAAGACGGACGACGTTTTCGAACAGTAACCCATCGACTCTGCGTACAAATCTGCAGGAAAATCGAAACATGTGATTGTCGTATACCTGCTATCTACCATCAGCTGTACAGTTCGTTGACCTGACCGTACAACCCTTAGCTTTCGGTACTGGTTTTACAAATATCTCGTAAACGAAAGACGCGAGGCAAAAAGTCTAAAGGGAAATGTTGTTCAGAATCGTGGTCTTTACAACATATCCAAAGCTCATCGAAATCGGGACATAATCGAGAAACTGTTGGTTGTTACGACATTGCAGCGTACCGACAACACTCTCCTCCCCCCGGTTCGCCGCGCCGACCGTGCCGCCAAGCGACTAGGCGCGCTCTGGTTGGTCCGTGTTTTTCGTTAATAACTCCTAAACAAAGCCGCGGACGCCATTTTTGCTAAGGAAAATGTCGCTTCAAATGTCCAAAGGAACCTCCCATTTCCCGCTTACGCAGTCGTTTTGGGACACCCTGTATATTCTATAGTATAATTTCGTTTTTCGAAATATCGTGTATAGAGAAGTCACGCTTACAGTTGCCATCGCGTGTGATTTTAAGTGATTTTCAGAAGCTTTGTTAAGCTTAATAATTTTTAAGCTTTGAAGGGTACTCATTTTATAGCAAAAAAAAAGTTTTGAAAATATTAAACTTGGACAATGGACTTTTGGCCACTTTTTTGAAGGTCCAAAACCACGAATATGGTCTCATATACAATATCGAATACAAAAGATTTAGAAAGCGTTGAAAGATGAATGGGCAAAAACCGAACTCTCTTTTTGTGAGAAATTAGTCCGCTCAATGCCAAATAGATTAAAAGATGTTTGATCAAGTAACAAAACATTAAAGTCTACTAAAATTCGTTCAAAAGACATTGATATGCTAAAAAATTTCTTACTGTACGAGTTTTAGTTCGACGTTAATTTCCATGGTTTTGAAAACTTAATGCAAATAAATTCTGCTTTTGTTTTTGGTGAAATCATATGCACTTCGAATATATATACCTTATCTTTGCTTTAAAAATTTTTCTTACACTATCTGTCCCTTTACTCTGCGTAAACAGACAAGTGTCCAAATTTTATTTTGAGCCACTGTATGCGCAATAATTGCTCGGCTCCGTTGATCCGCTACATGATAATGATGTAATCTGTACATTTTTTGTTGATTCGCAGATCCATATCATCGTCCGTGCACACGGTTGCATCTTTATTGCTGTGCGATTCACCGGGTTTTCAGAATCCCGCTACATGTGGCCGACAAACTGGAGCATGCTTTGAAGATCTGTGTCATAATTATTTGCAAGAACGTTTGCAGTTGTTATTTCATCATACAACATTGGTGGCTCCAAGGGACAGGTGCTTAATTTCATTAAATCTATATTGGTCTCATGCTTTTGCAAATGTATAATAAATCTACCGTGCATGTATGGAATTGTAAATCTAATTGTGAGAGTCATATTTGATTTTTAAAATCTGGTGTTGACGATCAAGAAATAATCAAGATAAAAATAAATTTTCTACAACTGAAAATTTCTGATAGATTTTCGTAAACAGAATACAAATCTATGATTAATGTTTCTATGTAAGTTCTCAAAAAATTCATTTGAAAAGAAAAACTCCAATTTTCGACATCGGAGGTATCTTGCGCTTTAACGGTAATAGTTCTACATTTCTAACTTACGTAGTAGTAGTATTCAGCTCACGAAAATCTATTAAAAACGCCCAGCCGATGTTAGAGGTCCGAGAAAAGTTAACATTTATTATATAATATAATAGGCTGTCGAATTGTAGATGTGGAATTATTAGTTATTACTAGAGGTGTGCGAGTTTCCGGGAAGTCCCGAAATCCGATGCTTGGGACAGGATGGGAAGACGCATATCGGGTCGGGACGGGAAACCCGAACATTTTCGGGATGCCGTTCTGATACCGAAAATCGTTCCCGTTCCCGTCCCGACCCGGTGTCGCATACCACTAGTTATTACACTATTAAGTTAGTGAATATTTATGGTTCGTCATTGTAATTTAGGTACATCCAAGAAGGAATTGATGTTGATTATGAAGACGACTGTGATGAAAACGGTATTGGATCTCCGCAAGGTTTGATTTCACTTTTGGATCGTGGAAATTCGCAAGGTGCAACAATGTTACGAACTAGCCAGAATGACCTTAGCGGAAGTAGACAAATGGAACGAAAGGGGCTTTTGTGGTTACTAGATGAAGAAGCAGTTTGTCCTGGAGGTAGCGATGAGACTTTTTTAGATCGACTGTTCTCTCATTATGGCGATCGAGGTACCTACATATCTGTAATGCCATTTCGTAAATATAACGAATGCTAAAATGTACATCTAATTGTTTAACCTTTTTTTTTCTTTTTTTAACAGATCATCAAGTTTTATTAAGGAAAGCACCAGGTAGCAATCAGTTCATTTTACAACATTTATTGGGTACTAATTCAGTACTATACACAGCCACCGGTTGGCTCAAAGGTACGCGAGAGAATCCGGCTACTAAAAGTGCCATTACAATTCTTCAAGAAAGCACAAGGTATTTTCACATTTCCTACATACACAGATCATAATATGTACTATGTTTTTTAAATTTCGTCTATGCAAGACGTTGTTATTTCGATTTCTAATGTTACGTTTTGTTTTGATATCAGAGAAAATGTAAACATGCTGTTTGTAAATGCCCGGGGTGCTGGAGTTTCTGGAACTTTATGCAGTTCGATGCCTGGTTTAGAAGGTTCGCAGTCTTTAAGAAGAGCTTCGAGTATTAGACGTACATTTACTGCTGTGAAAAGAAAAAATGTTTGTCTACAAGTGAAATTCACTGTAGTAAGTATAAAAATTAACATTATTCCTGCTTACAAATGACAGTCACCCGTAATCACTACTTTCGTAACTAAAATGTAATACACAATTCACTGTACTATACATGCTTACCTCAACCAGTATACAACAATTGTATGCATCTATTGATAACAACGTGGAGGTTACACATAATGCAAAATGAGTTGAAAAATAAATTTTACTTCATGCTAGACATTGGCTGTTATTTGCAAAGTATATACAGGGTGTCAAACCAGCATTAATTTCAGTTTATAAGCGGACTGTCACAGTTCCATACTGCACATTATTAGTTTATTTAATGATTAGCTTCTCTGATTTGGTCTACAATCTCTCGTGCGTGCGATGGCTCTTTATAGTACAGCAATGCCAGTGGTCTCCCTTTATACCAAACAACTTTTGCCGGAACATTTTTTTAATAGCTTCAAACCCTGACGAGTTATTTCACCATCCTTGTTTAAACGGTACACCCTGTATATCTGTTATATGCTATACATATACAATATGTTTTGTACATAACGACAATAAAATGTAATTTGTAGGATGGGCTGATTGAGACATTGAGGAGAACGCGAGTCAAATTTATCCATTGTCTATTACCACAACATACTTCTGGTAGTATCGACAATAAAAGTTTATTATCTGTGAAATCTAATCAGAACGAGGACAGTATCATTAATGTGCCCCTTTTACGTTCGCAGGTAAGCGTTTAAAACATGTACATATGTAAATGACTACTTCTACCTAACGGTATCTTTGTTTTGAAAACTATCGAGTTATAATATTTTAATATAATTTGTTTAAAGTATGTTCTTTTTTATGTAGTTGCGAGGAAGCCAAATATCTGACGCTGTTCGGCTGCATAAAGTCGGATTCCCTAAACATATGGCGTTAAGTGAATTTAGAAGGCGATTCCGATTACTATCGAGTGAATGTAATGCTCGACCAGGTAGTCCTGTAGGCGATGAACGTCGTACCGTGGAAGACATGTTATTGACTGTTGACATTGACCCAGCGTCGTACCGAGTTGGACAAAGTCAGGTAAGTCGATTCAAGAGTTTCTTTACTATCAATTCGTGTTCACTTTTTGCGTACATTACGTATACCTACATACATACCAGGAAAAATCTTGTATCACGTAGAACACATTCAGTATTGATCGGTACGAACGAACATATGTACGTTAGGGTGGACCTTATTTTTCGACTAACGAATTTTTTGCGGGAAACCCCGTAGAATTGTGCCACTGGACGAAAAAATAATCTGTGCGAAATTTGAAATTAACACGAATAACGGGAAATTGTACCGCATCGACTTTGAAAATTTTGTAATTTTGTAACTCGCTTTTCTCCAGTGCAGTATATTATCATTATATATGTTTATATATCGTTGAATTTGTCTTTTTACGCACTATAACAATATAGGGCTGAACGTTCTCTTGGGAACCCAGAAATTTTCGATTATTATATGTCTTATCTTGTTGATTTCTGCGAGAAAACTCCTATATGGAAGTCCTAGACCGCGAAAACCTCTCGTTTTTAAGTTATGAGCATGTAAAGTTGAGTAATTTAACACTAATTTTCATTGTTTTACCTTAGAAAGTGACAGGTATAGGCGCCGCCATATTGGTAAGTAGGGACCTCCGTGCGTGTAGTGACTCAGTGGGACGCTAGATGGCAGAACTAGCGCGTAACCTGTGGAGCAGTGCTGTGATTCTTGGCGCTTTTCACGCGCATGCGCGACAATTCTAGTCTCAGTCAAGTACGAAGATCGGGTAAATTCGGGTACCTTGGCCGCTTTATTTTGGGAAAAAGGAAGGGAAGAGTACTAAAATAACTTTAAACAAAATATATAATAACAAAATTAAGTATTTTATTTGGCAGAAACAAATAAAGAATACCAGCATTTGCTGTTAAGATAAGGGAAACTGCCAAAACCTTATCAGTATTCACAAAAAAACCTTTGGTATATAAAATTACTCTACAACTAAATATGTTATCTTATGCAAAAGTAAAATGTATGAACATGTTTAATAATACTAAAATTTTAAAATATAACAAAAACGCATTGTCTATATTTAAAACAATAAAAATAATATGATTATTGCACATATTCAAACCTAAAAATAGTCCCCCACAAACTTCGGACGTAGATACGTTCCTGCCAAAACTCGCGCATGCGCGTGAAAAGCGCCAAGAATCACAGCACTGCTGTGGAGTTCATGCCAGTGATGCCAGAATCGTGGACCGTGGGCTTTTTCCCCTCCGCTCGCTGAGCCGACTCGACCCCCCACTCTGACGCACCGTCGTCGCGTGTAGCGCGCGTGCAATCGAACAGGCACTCACACGGACAGACTAGAGATACGTTCGTGTGTAGCGCGTGCGCAGTAGAAGCAACGTGGTGACAACGGTGCATCAGAGTGGGGGGTCGAGTCGGCTCAGCGAGCGGAGGGGAAAAACCCCACGGTCCACGATTCTGGCATCACTGGTTCATGCCAGTAATGCGGCAAGTCCACGTGCCGGCATTGCCGACACTGTCACGACCGCTCCACGCGGTCGGTTGATAGGAGCGAAGGAAGGTCCAATTAGAACTCGGTGTTTCCGATGAGATCGGAGAGATCGTTTATTGCAGGCACACCATTGGCACAAGCGCGAGCATGCCACGAGTTGTTACAGGTTATGGTCGTCAACTCGCGCAGTGTATGACACGTGCGTTCTCGTTGAAGCGTCGAACAAGAAGAAGGAATGGCGCTCGTGTTCGCGTCGCGCGGGAGTTGGTTACCCCCACTCGCGGGGCAGTGCCAACTGTTTGGCGCGACACTCCCCGCGGTCGGGGATTCTAGGGAAAATCCCCACAAACCTGTAGAATTTGCCCTCAATGTTACTAGGAGGAGCGCGGTCTACTACCGCAGGAAACCGACAGGTATAGGGTTCTAGTAGTCACCACTGATTAGAGAAAACTGAGTTTGTTCTTTATTCCGTCGTCCACACGGCAACGTGCGGAGGTAACGATAGTCGGATCGTCGGATCACGAGAATACAAGTATTATACGTCCGCTGATAGTTGGCAGAGAGAAACTCATAGGTATGTACTATCTCCTCTCCGATTTCGATGAGCTTTGGATATGTTGTCAAGACCATGATTCTGAACAACATTTCCCTTTAGACTGTTTGCCTCGCGGCTTTAGTTTACGAGATATTTGTAAAAACTTGTAATTGAAATTGATCGATGTTCATACTACTATCTCCACTCCGATTTCGATGAGCTTTAGATATGTTCTCAAGACCAGGATTGAATAACCATTGTTGTATAACCATGTCAAACTTATTTGAATGTCATTGAAATCGGTGAGGACCGACATAATCTTTACCCGACTTATGGCAACTTTACCCGAACGAGAGAAGAAGCAGAAACTGATTGCATTAAAAACTTACTTATTCAGCCGTAAATCCATTTGCTGCTTCGAAATGTGTGTCACTGTCACTGGGTCACTCGGTGACGAACTGCACAGATGTCTTCAGGTGTATGACAGTACCGAAAGCTAAGGGTTGTACGGTCTGGTCAACGAACTGCACAGCTGATGGTAGATAGCAGGTATACGACAGCCCGGGGGATGTGCGGTGATGTCAACGATCCGGACTTTTCACTTTCACTTTCACACAGATGCCATGAAATTTTTCCTCACTCACGATCACTGTTCAGATTTACAATATCACTTGTATTGCAGCCCAAATCACAGTAATGAGGTAATGCGATCAGTAGACTGCGGATGTCATGCATTTGTAGCAAAAATGAGTAAGTGCTTTTTAAAACAGTAGAGAGATTAAAATAATTTAAAAACACCAATGTATTATTTTCAACTTGATCAAATGATTAAAGTAAAAGTCAACTATCCGTCTGGCATCTGTCCCTTGCAATAGCAGCAGCCAACTTTTATTTTGCATAAAAATCCGCAGTCTAGTGACTAGTTTAAATATTACTACTAAAAACACACATTTTAGTAACCGTGAACTTAGAATTGACAAGTCTTTGGAGATGTTCTCTCTACCGCGGCTCGAACGACACTGATTTTACCCAAGACTTTTCTGAAAAGTTTAGGGAGGACATTATGCGTGTCGAAAATGCACACTGTAGCACGCTTACGAAAACGACGGTGTGGACAGACGAAAAAAAGGATACGAGAGGGACCGCTGTAAGACTAGAGTTTCTGGCAATCACATGTTTCGGTTTTCCTGCAGATTGGTACGCAGAGTCGATAGGTTACTGTTCGAAAAGGTCGTCCGTCCGTTCACCCAGCAAGAGGTAGAAGCGTCAGGTCCGCGTGGCGTTTTAGGGTCCTTATTGTCCTATGCCTCCCTTAAGAAACTTTCTAAAAGAAAGACGGACGACGTTTTCGAACAGTAACCCATCGACTCTGCGTATAAATCTGCAGGAAAACCGAAACATGTGATTGCCAGAAATTCTAGTCTTACAGCGGTCCCTCTCGTATCCTTTTTTTTCGTCTGTCCACACCGTCATTTTCGTAACCGTGCTACAGTGTGCATTTTCGACACGCATAATGTCCTCCCTAAACTTCTCAGAAAAATCTTGGGTAAAATCAGTGTCGTTCGAGCCGCGGTAGAGAGAACATCTCCAAAGACTTGTCAATTCTAAGTTCACGGTTGCTGAAATGTGTGTTTTTAGTAGTAATATTTAAACTAGTCTGCTGCTATTGCAAGGGACAGGAGCCAGACGGATAGTTGACTTTTACTTTAATCATTTGATCAAGTTGAAAATAATACATTGGTGTTTTTAAATTATTTTAATCTCTCTACTGTTTTAAAATGCACTTACTCATTTTTGCTACAAATGCATGATATCTGCAGTCTACTGATCGCATTACCTCATTACTGTAATTTGTGCTGCAATACAAGTGATATTGCAAATGTGAACAGTGATCGTGAGTGTGGAAAAATTTACAACCATTGTGTACAACCGTTTGTACAACCGTTCTGTACAACGCTTAGCTTTCGGTACTGTCGTACACCTGAAGACATCTGTGCAGTTCGTCACCGAATGACCCAGTGACAGTGACAAGCATTTCGAAGCAGCAAATGGATTTACGGCTGAATAAGTGAGTTTTTAATGCAATCAGTTTCTGCTTCTTCTCTCGTTCGGGTAAAGTTGCCGTAAGTCGGGTAAAGATGATGTGGATCCTCACCGATTTCAATGACCTTGAAATATGTTATAAAACTCGAAGTTTGAAATAGTTGGCGGTCGGCTTTACTTTCGGAGATATTAGCAAGCCGTATCCGCTATCATGAATACCGATATGAATTGACAAGTAAAGTTCTTCACAATCATCTCGTAAACTAAAGCCGCGAGGCAAAAAGTCTAAAGGGAAATGTTGTTCAGAATCATGGTATTTACAACATATCCAAAGCTCATCGAAATCGGGGACATAATCGAGTAACTGCTGTTTGTTACAACATCGCGGCGTACCGACAACACTCTCCTCCCCCCGGCTCGCCGCGCTGACCGTGCCACCGAGCGACTAGGCGCGTTCTGGTTGGTCCGTGTTGTTCGTTAATAACTCCTAAACAAAGCCGCGGACGCCATTTTTGCTAAGGAAAATGTCGCTTCAAATGTCCAAAGGAACCTCCCATTTCCCGCTTACGCAGTCGTTTTGGGACACCCTGTATACAGGGTGGGGCATTTTAAACAGGTCGCCTGAATAACTCGCTTGTTTTTGAAGATAGAAAAAAAAGGATCAGACCAAACTTACTTGATATCGAGGGGCTCGTAATCTGATGTCATTAATTTTTTTATAGGTGGAGACGTCAAGGAGATATGAAGGTCAACTCTGTTTTTTTAAATGGAACGGTATGGTTTTTTATTTACATTCTGATAGTGTATTTCACGACGAATTATGATGAACGACCTATTATGAAGGTCATTCAAGGTCACGCAAGGTCAACTGCAATAGAAAATAAAATGTCTCGAAGCACTCTTCGAACACTACGACGATTTACATGTAACATGTTATGTACGTATTCACTGCTACTTCAAGTGTTCAAAATGTCGACCTTGAACACTGAGACATAATCTAAAACGTTGCAATACTGATGATACTGCCTGACAAATTTCAGTTGTATCTATTACAGAGCAAGCTCTTTTTATACGTTCTTGCATATCAACTATGGTTGTTGGTTTTTCGCGGTACTTCTTTCACCATACACGCGTACCGCTTTCCTCATAATTCTATGACATTCACCATAAATGATAACCATTTCCACTTTCTCTGCTACTGTGTAACGCATTCTTGAAAATTGAACACTCAGATTGAATATTTCGAAGCCGTACTCTAGTGGGTAGTCAAACTACTAATAACATTTCTGGATACCGGGGTAAGCATACAATATGATTGTATGTTTATTTACGTTCTGTGATCCTTATCAATACTTACAAGAACGGTATGCCAACAACCAGAGAAGACCCCAAAGTATTTGAAGAGTGCTTTCAGGCATTTTATTTTCTATTGCAGTTGACTTTGGGTGACCTTAAATGACCTTCATAATAGGTCATTGTATTCGTCTTGAAACACTCTATCAGAATGTAAGCAAAAAATATACTGTTCCGTTTAAAAAAACAGAGTTGACCTTTATATCACCTTGGCACCTCCACCTATAGAAAAATTGGTAATACCAGATTATGAGCCCCCCGATACCAAGTAAGTTTGGTCTAATGCATATCCTCCTATCTTCAAAAACAAGCGAGTTATTCAGGTGACCTGTTTAAAATGCCCCACCCTGTATACAGGGTGTTCACGCTATTACTAGCCAGCTTCTTTCTTGTAAATAGTAAATATTAGAAAAAAATGAAAGAGGAAAAATTAGGACTGTTTTTTATACTTAACACAATGGCGTATGTAATTTTTTTGTGTTTATACTATTTTGTTAGATATGAAGGTGACCTTCAATTTTTTAAATGAAAAGCGTGTGTCTAGACGAATTCATCCGTGAACTGCACAATGACCTTCAAGGTCCTGCAAGGTCAGAAATGGAAGTAACATTTTGTGTGCTTTCATACCAATGTGTTTACAAGTATTCCTTATTCATACGAATCAGATGATGTTTTGGTATGAAATATTCAAAATGTTTCTTCCATTTCTGACCTTGCAGGACCTTGAATGCGCGTTTTTATGTGATATAAAAAAATTTACATCATTTCATTTAAAAAATTGAAGGTCACCTTCATATCTAACAAAATAGTATAAACACAAAAAAATTACATACGCCATTGTGTTAAGTATAAAAAACAGTCGTACTTTTTCCTCTTTCATTTTTTTCTAATATTTACTATTTACAAGAAAGAAGCTGGCTAGTAATAGCGTCAACACCCTGTATGTACAGGGTGTCCCAAAATGTCCAACTCCCGGAAATGGGAGGTTCCTGAGGTCATTTCAAGCGCCATTTTCCTTTTGCAAAATGTTGTCCGCGGCATTGTTTAGGAGTTATTAACGAAAAACACGGACCAATCAGAGCGCGAGCTCGACGCTCGCTGGCACGTTCAGCGCGGCGAGCCGGCAGGCGGTTGGCTAAACATGCCAACGAGCGTCGAGCTCGCGCTCTGATTGGTCCGTGTTTTTCGTTAATAACTCCTAAACAAAGCCGCGGACAACATTTTGCAAAAGGAAAATGGCGCTTGAAATGACCTCAGGAACCTCCCATTTCCGGGAGTTGGACATTTTGGGACACCCTGTATATGAAAAAATGTCTTAGACAAAAGTTGTACTATTTAATAAATTAAATATAATGTAAAAGAATAACAAATTCTTTAAATGTCAATTTTTGAGATTTCAAGGTCACGAATTTTTTTTTAAATCAATATTACATTTTGTTTCTATATTGTCATAGTGCGTAAAAAGACAAATTGAACGATATATAAACATATATACTGATAATATACTGCAGTGGAGAAAAGCGAGTTACAAAATTAAAAAATTTTCAAAGTCGATGCGGCACAATTTCCCGTTATTCGATCAATTTCAAATTTCGCACAGATTATTTTTTCGTCCAGTGGCACTATTCTTCGGGGTTTCCCACAAATAATCTGAAAAATAATTTTCGCCAAGTATAACTAAGGTTCACCCTAATGTATGTTTGATTAGATTTCATTTTTTTTATGTAATAAACACGAATACAAACAGATAGGAAAACAAAATAATGATAAGGAGGTTCCGGAAAGGTGTTGCTGTAAGTAATATTCCAGCTATAATATTATTGGCTAACAAATTAATGTTAAAATTAATATTGGTATTCCTTTCATTATACACAAATGTCTGACAGAGGTCTAAGAGTATGCGAAGCTCTATTATTCTCTATCAGGCTTACAATTTCGACACAGTTTCGACACAGCGACCAATATGCAGAAAATCTAAAAAAGTACATATTTAATTGACATAATCGGTCTTACGTTTTTGGAAATAGTGTTTCCTTAACGTTATGGTTTTCTTGATATTGGACTGCTAGGAAAACTAAGAAAATAGAAAGGAGAGAGCCATCGGGGTTTTCGTATGTTCATTATGTTTACAGCTGGGGAAATATACTGCGACACAAAATGTATAATGTAACAAATGTAATGTAAATTTTGATAAGTATGCGCAATTTACTGGCCAGATGAAATAGTATCGAAATAAGAGAGATGGTAACCAATATAACATTAATAACGTCCTGCTGGAAATTAAGTCCGAGCGACGGGTAGATATATAGGGAAAAGTTGTTTATAATGTTGATCTTGACAACATATTTCAAGGCCAAGGTCATTGGTGATGGGTCCCATTTTGTCAACATTTATCTTCATTTTTCTCGGGAATGAAAAGTGGAGTGACCTACTATTTTGTTCGATACGTTCAATTGGACGACCGTCTTGAATATTGATGTTAAACTGAGAACATATGATGTTCAATGCATAGACAGCGGGTAAGGTGAGGTAAGGTAAGGTAAGGTAAGATAAGGTAAAGGATGTCAAACAACTTTCTCTAGGAAGTATTTCAGTCACAATGCTGGTAATAGCAGGTGGTATATCGTAAACGAGTGGGGATATCGTAGCTTGTAGAATCGGTTTTAAGTTTTAAGATTCTGACCGTGTTTTGATCTTCGAATTTTTCTACTTTTGTACAAAAATAAATCGAAAATGAAAAATGATTCTATTCGTGCTGTATTTCGTTTTCGAAAAATTATACGACTAATTAAATTTGATAATGTTTCTTGCTAAGTTGACAAGTGTTCTTGTCTCAGGCGACTGATCGCGACTCAACGTAATGCAATGTAATGTACCTGTCTATGATTAAATTTTCAATTGATACATACCGCGATATCGGATCAGGAGTGCGAGAGCTCGCGTGCAGTCGTTTGACCGTGAAAGTACAAGCTGGCAAGTATTTCTCGCAATAAGAGCGACACGCGGGGCCCATGACTTTCTCGTGGCCTAGATAGAAATCATTGCACTCTTTGCAGTCTGTCTCTCTGTATCCACAGAATTCAGTGTTCTTCCAAAGCTTTTTCGTCGCGAAAGTGCTCCATCGCGCGCACATGCTTCTTTCTTCTGTTTTATTTTGGATCCACGCCATGATCCGAATCTCTTTACACCGTCTTATTGAAAACGTTGCGCGTTGTCAAGAAGACTCGAAGTCTCGAGTAATAAATAGCAGTACCACATCCGCACCATTTAGCAAAACGCCTTGAAAACTAATGAACATGACAAATATATTAAATATGCAAATTCCTCTAGAGAATAAAACGAAGTAAATTTCTGTATTCAATTACAGATTTCTGCGTCATAGTGATACATATGTAGAAATCTTTAGAATCTTTATGCAAATTAAAAAATTTTGTACCTGAATTGCATCGAACTGGAGTGAAATAGTAATTAATTTTCTTTCCTAATATGTATATCTAATAGGTTGAAAATAATGTAATAGTATTTTTAAATTCTTCTAATGTTTTTACTGTTTCAAATTGCACCTACTCACTTTTGTTTTAAATGCATAAAATCCGCTGTCTCTATCTCTATCACATATAGAACCCCCTTTTAATTATTTAATGTTAGCAAACAATTCAGATGTTTTCAAGCAAATGACATTATATCAAATTATTCCGAACAATGAAAAGACTGTTTTTACTTATAATCGACAATAATAGATTTTCCTTTGATTGTAAACTTCCTTTTAACAGACGACCCGCTCTACTATAAACGTTTTCACACAAAAGTTGTTCCTTTAAGATTATTAACTTTCTAGTTAAATATTACATGTTTACAGTATAAAAAGATTCAGTAATCTATCACATAAAATTCTAATTCAACACGTCACATCAATTCAAAATATATTTTTAGCTACGGTAACGTGCACAGGAAATAGTTAATTCGGAATGACGGCCCTGACAACATATTTCAAGAATATAAAGATCAGTGCGAAATCGCTAATGTAAATAATTACCATTTCTACATTATGCAAACCAAAGAAATGGCATGCAATTGTGGCATATAATTAGTATATAATTTACGACTGGCTTTCGTTTAAATATAAATTATTATTTAAATTTAAAATTAATGTCATCAGAAAATTTCCTTGTCAGATTCGGATGGCATAATCATTAATGAGGCGTGGTCTAATTCTGATACGTGTTTACTTATGTAGACAAATAATTAGTTTCATGGATGATTTGTTCATGGATTTTATAACTGGTGTCAGAGTTCCGAAGTTAATAACTTACAATTAGTTTGCATTTCTTCTAATGTTGATCGTCTCTGTCACATTTGATCCGGCCGCTCAATAATTCATTTGGCGGGCTGTAGGGAAGTGTGGGTATTACTGTGGATGCCCCAATTACTGTAGATATTTGTAAAAGTCAGTATAATTAACAATTTATTTAATATAATTAATTTCTATATGCATGCTTTTAATATGTATCAAGCCCAATTAATAGGAATCTGATGGATAGAAAAATTGAGGAGGTAAAAAAATTAATTTAATAGTATTTTAATAATTTTAACTTAAAAGATTTTAATAGTAAATTAGTTTTAATTTTAAATTGACGGGAAAAAGATTAAAATTGATTGAATACAATTTTTATAATAAAAATTTAGAATAATTTTGAATAGTAATTTAATTTAAAAATTGATGGTAAATATAGCTATACAGGGTGTCTCAAAATTCCTTCAGCTCCCGGAAATGTGCGGTTCCTGAGGTCATTTGAAGCGACATTTTCCTTTTGCAAAATGTTGTCCACGGCTTTGTTTAGGAGTTATTAACGAAAAACACGGACCAACCAGAGCGCGCCTAGTCGCTCGGTGGCACGGTCAACGCGGCGAGCCGGGGGGAGGAGAGTGTTGTCGGTACGCCGCGCCGCGATGTAACAGAGAACAGTTTCTCGATTATGTCCCGATTTCGATGAGCTTTGGATATGTTGTAAAGACCACGATTCTGAACAACATTTCCCTTTAGACTTTTTGCCTCGCGTCTTTAGTTTACGAGATATTTGTAAAAACTTGTAATTGAAAATGCTTCGAAATGTGTGTCACTGTCACTGGGTCATTCGGTGACGAACTGCACAGATGTCTTCAGGTGTACGACAGTACCGAAAGCTAAGGGTTGTACGGTCAGGTCAACGAACTGTACAGCTGATGGTAGATAGCAGGTATACGACAATCACATGTTTCGGTTTTCCTGCAGATTTGTACGCAGAGTCGATGGGTTACTGTTCGAAAACGTCGTCCGTCTTTCTTTTAGAAAGTTTCTTAAGGGAGGCATAGGACAATAGGGACCCTAAAACGCCACGCCGACCTAACATTTCTACCTCTTGCTGGGTGAAAGGACGGACGACCTTTTCGAACAGTAACCCATCGACTCTGCGTACAAATCTGCAGGAAAACCGAAACATGTGATTGTCGTATACCTGCTATCTACCATCAGCTGTACAGTTCGTTGACCTGACCGTACAACCCTTAGCTTTCGGTATTGTTTTTACAAATATCTCGTAAACTAAAGACGCGAGGTAAAAAGTCTAAAGGGAAATGTTGTTCAGAATCGTGGTCTTTACAACATATCCAAAGCTCATCGAAATCGGGACATAATCAAGAAACTGTTGGTTGTTACGACATCGCAGCGTAGCGACAACACTCTCCTCCCCCCGGCTCACCGCGCTGACCGTGACACCGAGCCACTAGGCGCGCTCTGGTTGGTCCGTGTTTTTCGTTAATAACTCCTAAACAAAGCCGCGGACGCCATTTTGCAAAAGGAAAATGGCGCTTGAAATGACCTCAGGAACCGCCCATTTCCGGGAGCTGAAGGAATTTTGAGACACCCTGTATATACAGGGTGGTCCGTTTAAATAAGAACACCTAAATATCTCTTCAGGTTATTGTGATGCAAAAATTATTTGTTACGTAATGTGCATGATGTCCATGGACCAAATATTTGGCACGAATATTTTTTTCAGAGGGTCATTTTTTTCGGAGTTGTCAAGGTCATCGATGTTTTTTGGTACATAACTACATTTTTTTTTATTGCATCGTGTAACTGATGGATAAATACATTCAGATATGTATAATAACATGACCTTGAAATGACCGTGATCCTCGAAAATTACTAATGGCCGGCCCGACCACCCATACAAAAATCGGAAATATGCGTACCCAATACAGAAAATTCAATTCAGTACTAGCAATACTTTTTTGCAATTTTCTCGAAAACTATGATTGAGCGACGGATAAATATAATGACAAAAGTTGTTCAAAATGTTGTCTGTGACAACATATGTGAAGGTCAAAGTGATCCGAGGTGGGTCCCCTCATAGCTATATTTACCAAATTGATTTAATAGAATTCTTATAATAAATTTAATTTCAAATGATTAGTAAAGTAAGTAATGTGTAACATTAGGGATTATACCTGGTGAAATTTTTATGCGAGATTTTTTTCACGCCCCCCCCCCCCCTCCCCCCAAGTTGTGCTATTGGGTAAGAAAATAATTCCTGCAAAAGATGAAGTTGATCGGATAAGGGGAAGGCGTGCCTCATTGACGTTGAAGTTGCGAAAAACATGTAGGAATAGCAATATTTGAAGGAAAGACTTTTGATTATGACTAAACGTTCGTCTTGCATCAAAATATTGATTATAATAGTACCAAAATGTAATATTTTCACTGTAACAATTAACTAATTATCATATTTTTGTAAATATGTATGCTAAATTTTATGTATTTTATTGAAAGTACCAATTCTTTTACTTGTATTCTTATACTAATTTAAAAAGTAGAGAAATTAACGTTCGACATAAATATGTTATATTTAATCATAATATAATATTTTGAACTGGATGTGGTGAATATTGCACCATATAAATATAAAAGCGAAGAAAAGAAAATAGAGCTATTGAGTTTAAATACTTTTTAAAATATCGTAGAAAGCAACACGTCTAAAGACATTTTACAAATTTTTCATTCATGTAGTCTTTTTTGCTTCTGGATAACGCTTTCTGTAGTCTGATACAGTTTGCGATATAAATTGTTTTTCTTCTTCATTTCGCGATAGTACATCGTTAAATTCTTGCATAAGTTTGACTTCTCGTTCTGCGGAATCATTAACTACTGCTAAATTATGTACTATACAATTTAATCCTACGTTATAACTAGAGATACCCATTTCACGTGTATTGAAAATAAATCTGTATTATCCGTGTATTTTGATACACGTGTGCCTGTGTATTCAAGTACATGAATACACGGATCGTACATTGACATATACAAGAGTTAACATGATAGGTTGCGAAAATGAACAAACAGCATAATTTCTGTTAATAAACCTTAATCAATTAACTGCTTATTTTTATGAAGAAAAACCAAAGTGTTTACATTTTCCGGCAAAAGACGGAATAAACTTCCTCAATACACGTCCAAAACCGTGATCTCTAGTTATAACTCCTTATTTACAAAATCTAGGGAAATTGAAAATCTTTTAGAAAAATTTAAAGCTTTTTTTAGAAATAAAGGCTGCAATGTTGCTACCAACGTACTCATTTATATTATTTGAATCGACTACTAATCTTTTTACATCATCATCATTAACTGTATCTAAAGTTACAACCATTTGCTTTTTTTATATGATGCAGAATATTGGGATGAGAAAAGGCTAGCGCTAAAGATTCGGATGTTAAATACCATAAATGATTACAAAATTTTCATAGTGCTACGCGAATTACTTGGTCATTGATGGCACTATACGCGTATAGACTTTTTGAAAACTCGTAGTCTTGTATTGAAGCCTCTGCAGCAATTGGAGCTTGGATCCATGTTTATAAATACAATTTACTGATAACAATGCAAATGTGACCTATTCCATGTTCTTCATCCGTTGATAATGTCAATTGATCTCTAAATAAAAATGTTTTTAAAGAATATACATATAGCCTAGGTCATCCATCTGATTTGGAATGGACGAATTAGAGGTATTACTTCAATTGAAACGTGTCGTTCTCACCGGTGTACGCTTCGCGAAAACGGACTTGTTAGCGGTAAGGTGGCGGACAGAAATTAGACGGGCTAATTAATGTGAAATAATCTTAATTCGTACAAAGTACACTTGTACTTGAGTGCATGTAAGGAATTATGATATTTTTGTGGGTATAAGATATTTAACTTGAATTTTTAGTATACTCATCACATTTAGCGCGCAGTTACTTCTATTTCAAAACTTCGCGCTCGATGAGGCACGCCTTCCCGACGTCCGATTGATCTAAAACTTTGGATATATCATATTTTCATGACATGGAACAATATTGGGAGGGGTGTGTGCCCAAAATTTTTTGGTCGAAAAATAAGGTTCACCCTAATACACATAGTACATGTTAATCAAAGACAGTACCGTATTTCAAAATAGAACTGTATTATTTTCTCACTTGGAATAAGCTGCCATAAATGGAATATCATTGTAGTTGTTTTACTATTATTTAGGCTATACGCAGCTGAGAATATTAACTAAAAAAATATTTCGTATATGGTTTTCGGAACGGAAGTGTGACCGCTAATATAATCAGCGCGTGCATTTTGTTCGTGCGTGTTTGATTTCGTTAATTCGAAACTGTTCCTGTATTCAGTCTTATGTACTCGATAATAGGTAGATATGTTTTTCGTAAAATATATACGAATAAAATACAAATTGTTAATTGCTGTGAAAGGAGTGTATAGCCGGATAAGATGATTAAAAGTGCCCTTGACGAGAAATATGTGGCCGATGGGTCATTTGATAGTGCATCAAGAGAAAGCATACTGTGCAAAGTTTCAACCCTCGATCGGGAGGGTAGTTATGGGGTAAAATCGAAAAATCAGTTTTTGGCCTATTCTCCCTAGTCATTGATGTTTAGAAATTCTGACAAAAATCTGACACATGTCGAGCACCCTAATACATACTCTGTAATTCGTTTCAGATTTTTAAATTGAAAAACCTGCTTGTAAAAAATCAAAAACCTCAATGAAATCGAAAAAATGCAGATTTCACATTGAAGTTCTAGAGTGACCACATTTATATTTTTACGGCTTCGATATATTATTATAATTATCATTCATGAATTTTTTCAGATTTTTCAGCTATCTGCGCGGTAATTAAAAAAAATAAAAACCGATTTTTTCGAAGTTTTTTCCGCGAAGAACTAAGCTAACCTTATAATTGTTACGTTCTATTTATTCTGATAAACCTTGAACTTTTCACACAAATAATTAAAAAATTAAATCAACTTTGTTAGTATTTCTACTGAGTCAGCAAATTACATCTTGTAAATAGAAGTATTAACATTGTTTCCAACAGCCCGGTTGGGTCAATCTGTTAGACGCTCGACTGTCAATCTGCGTATACTTGTATCGCGCCCTCGTCATATACCTACTTTTTTTTTTAAATTTCTAACTATGTAATAATCAATGTTACTTTTATAGAATACTTTTAGAAGCAATATTTAAATATTTAAAAAAATATTTGAGGTGAAATACGCAATAAAATGTAATTTTGGAGCAACTGAGTTTTAAATACTTTGTTATAGAGAAAAGAAAGAAATTCAAGTTGTAGAAATGGCTCCATTGTTATTCAGTTCTTTTGAGGCATTCGCGTTTGGTACCTCGTCTTTTATATGGAACAGCAATTGTTGTGTATGAACCACTCAGTTTTGCTAAGAGAATATTTCCCCGTTACTTGCCTTCCCTAACATTCAGTGAGGAAAACAGATATTCGGATATCTGTTAAAGTAAAATAACAAATCCATGAAAGCAAATTTAAAAAGACAAACTTTCCGTGTTTCATGTATATTTATGTATCATTATCCATAACACTTCTTGAACTATGATCGAAGTTCACTAGAGCTTTTTGTTTTAGTAAACACCATAAATGTTCTATATGTATTCTATGGTCTTTTAGTTTGATGCTAGCGATCTGGTGTTTGGGATCATTAGTGCTGAAAAATGTTTTCTGCAGTTGTTTTATCCCATTTTTCTATATATATTCTAGCTGCCTATACATAGACATATATGTACTATATAGAAGTACATATAGTACAATGCATCGTTTGGCACTAGATGAAAGAAGAGGGTATATTCGGATAAGGAGCTCAAACTTCGGATAAAGCCTCCAAAGAAAACCCCCAAAGTAGCGCTACCACAAGAATTGTTATAGGTTGAGTACGGTTTAATCCATTATTCCTTCTGTTCTGCTTAATGAAAAATTACGCACAAAGTTATGAACATTCTACCTAATAGCATGGACGACTGTGAATTTTTTCCGAATTTTTGCCTGCAAATTTGATTTTCAAAAAATTTCACAAACTTAAAATTGCTGATTTCATATTGGAGTTATCAGATTACTACGTTTATATTATTATTTCTTCGGATTAGGCAAACATGTTTAAAAAAAATTCGAAAAAATTGCATGTTTCTTATTGAAGTTTTGCAGGTACCTGTTTCATATGTATAAATTTCTTACATAGTGATATATTGATAAAAGTAGTTTTTAATTTTTTTTTCAAAATTTTTAGAAAGAAATCGAGTTTTTTTCGATATTTCTTTACGGAACTCTAAAACTCTAAATGATAAGGATTAGCTTACGTGATAAATATCTCGACTACGAAACCTCTGATTTGTAAGAGTGGCTATCCTTTGACCATGATCGAATTCAGGGCCGCCGCGTGGGTAAGAGGCGCCCGTGTACAGGATGTCACAAAATTATATGTCACGGCCACCATAGTGTGATTCTACACCTACGATTTTGTGGAAATTGACATAAAAAACTCCCTGCAAAATTGACCTTTTACACACATACACACATTTGGAAGCGACCCCGGTCTGTAAGACAGCGTACGACATCGGTTATATTATTTGATTAAAAAGCTATTAAGTAGAACTTTTCGGAGTTCGTCGTGGTAATAGGTGAGGAATACGTTGTTAAGGAATTGAATAAACGTCATACGAAACAAAATAACAATTTATTACTAATACTATGATAACGAATAAGAAAAAATATACATCTGACAATCTGTATGGTGAAACAATTCGTCAAACAACTCAAGTAAACACGGCGGAGGTTCTGAACGTTCTGGTTCTTTGCCGTCCTGAAAAATGTTGACGGTGTACGCGCAGAAAATATCCTGCCAAAAAAACTTTTGGGTAAACTTTCTCTTCCGAACCCAGAGATTTCCGATTATTATATGTCTAATCCTGTTCATTTCGTCGAGAAAATTCCAAATATCGATGTCCCAGACCGCGGAGTGCACTGGTTAAAAAGTTATGAGCGTCTAACGTTGAGTAATTTTCATTGTTTCACCTTAGTTTTTGATAGGTATGGGCGCCACCATATTGGTAAGTAGGGTGCTCCTCCGTGTAGTGACTAATTGTTAGTGCCGACACTACGTGGCAGTACTAGCGCGCCGCCATATTGCGCATGTTGCGGGTACTTTGTCGCGTGGCACTGCACATCACGCAGCGCGTGGCACCGCGCATTGCGCCACAATTCTGCAATGCCGATAACATACATTTATATTTCCTCTTGCCGAATTTTGCTTTGTCAATCTGTAAATTCAGATAAAACCGTACATACATATTACTATACTTACAACAACTTATTCGGTAATGTTGCTGGGGGGCTAAGCCCCCCAGACACTCCAAGAAACTAACTCAGACCAACTCAGTATACTCTACCTAAACTATAATCGGAGTTTCAGAAGCCAAAATCCCCCCTAATTTCGTAAAATCCCCACTAAAGCGTGCGGTAGCCATTTTGGTGCACTCTAAAACTAGAAATTGGAATTCCCCCTTCAACATGCCCGTGCTACTATCTGGTGGCGCGCTAGTGCTGCCATCTAGAATCGCCACTGAGTCACTACACGGAAGAGCTCCCTACTTACCAATATGGCGGCGCCCATACCTGTCAAAAACTGAGGTGAAACAATGAAAATTACTCAACTTTTTAGACGCTCATAACTTTTTAACCAGTGCACTCCGCGGTCTGGGACATCGACATTTGGAGTTTTCTCGACGAAATGAACAGGATTAGACATATAATAGTCGAAAATCTCTGGGTTCGGAAGAGAAAGTTCAGCCGCAATTTTTGAGGCTCCGCGAATTAAAATTAACGAAATTTAAAAGAGGAAGAATCGTAGACTAAGACTATATTTTTTCGAATTTTTGTCACGCTTGAACCCGGTGGTCCATGATGTTCTAGAGAAGATATACCGATAGACAATTGCACAGCAGGGAGCTGTCAACGCGCTCTCGAAAGGTTCAAGATATGTGGTCCGAAATACACGAGACGAAATATGCCAAGGAACCAAAAGACATAAGACAAGTATGAATGTAAGATCCAGAACCAGGGTAACCGAAATTTTTGTCTAGCATACAAAACTTCAATATGAATATACCTTTAGTGCTGCGCGAACCCAGAGTCGCCGGATAAGGGGAGGGAGCACGAATTGAGGGGTAATAGTTACCCTGTCTCAGCCAGTATTGCACACATGCACGACAGAGAGGAAACGCAGCACGTGACCGGGTCGCGGCAAATGTGTGGTAAATAGCGTCGTAGAACGTATGTACGTCTTAAATTTGTAGGCAAAGTAGTGGGGAACTATTATTAGTGGGAAAGTGCTATAACTATGTATTATATATTATGTGTACATATGTATATATTAAATTTTAATATATATGTATATATGTATATACACACACAAACACATGTTACCCATTCATTTTTCTAAAATAAATCATAACAAAATTTGTGAAATTATCCGGGGTAACGAAGGTACCCCATTTTGGCCAAACGTTTTACGTTACTGACGCTAAAATCTTCGCGCATGCGTGCGAAAAGAGCACAATATCTCTGCACTGTCGTAGAAGGGGAAGGGGAAGGTAGAGTGGGGGCACTCGAGATACGTTACTTTGGATTATCTTGATTTTGCTATTTAATTGGCTTCTTGTGAATTGGTAAATGCTTAATGGCGCTAATATACTTACAGAAACATCGAAAATTATTTTTTCTTTTATACTACGACACACCTCACGAAAAATTCTGAAAAAATTCATGAACAATACCTCTTACAATACACTGATACTGCAAAAATATATGTAATATTATCGCTCTTAAACTTTTATAAAAGTATTTTTCCCATCTTTTTGAGGTTTTTGATTGTTTACCAGATTTTTGAACCACAATTTACAATTGAAAAATCTGGAACGAATAGCCCTATATGTGTTTATATATGCGAGATTTGCTGACTTTTTATAAAGATTTTTCGAATATTACTAAATAGCGAAAACAGGTTAAAAACAGATTTTTCTACGGTTAACATTTTACAGAATATGTTTCGTCTCGATGCCGTATCAAATGACTCGTAGGCTGTTTAATATGGCCCTTTGGGGTACTTTTTACAATCTTACCCGGCTACACCCTATAAATACTGGAACATAGTCAGGGAAAAAGCTTGTATGTATTGTGAAGAACATTCCTGTGAACTGTGAACGTCCTCTCTGAAATTGGAATAGCAAGACAAGTGAATAGCATAAATTCAGCGGTTACTTACTTACTCAACCTAAAAACTTTCTTGCGCTTTCATAATGCGGTCACAGCTATTTTCTGTGATGCTAACTCGTCTTTCCTCTACATCAGTTCCTTTCTCTCGTTCGTCAGTAGGCCTGCGGGCATTCTCGGGAACAGCTTTCCAATACGTTCCTTGCGCGGCTTCCAATTTCTCGTTACAGTTGCCATCTCAGCGAACTGTAAAGTTGGCAATGCCTCTGCATAAAACCTGCATCGAATTCCCTTAACTTAAAAGAACAGTAACAAAGCCTACAGTAAAAGGTCAAAACAAACGATTTTCCGTATTTACCGAGGTCCCTTCTTTTATCCTGAAATTCCTCCACTGCCACGTATTCTATCTAATTTATCTGTCGCGTTACCCGTTACTTCCTCCTTATTTTCGTGTTTTCTTTTCGTATTTAATCACAATATTCTACGCTATTAGGTACTACATTATGTGCAGAGTTGGGCAAATTTTATATTAAATAATAAATAACAAATTACAAATTCAATTAATATTTCATTTGCAAATAATAAATAAATTTTATATTTAATTAAAAAATCATTTAAATAATCCCACAAATAATTTATTTATTATTTCTTATTTGAAAATAAAATGTTATTTGTTGTTTGGATTTTAGGGAAAGTCACATAATAAATAATTTTCTACATTAGTTTTGCAAATAAAATATTATTTTTTATTCAGATTTAGGAGAAAACCAAATAATATGTAATTTTTGTTTTTTTCGTTTATCGCATACTAAATATTAATTTCCATTTATTATTATTTGTAATTATAATATTTAATAGTTTATAATAATTATTTAATATTTATAATGAATGAGTCTTAATTTCTTTTTTTAACTGATAGTTCACAGTTCAGGTTCCTTTCAAGACTACCCTTTTTTCAAAGTAACAATTAAAATTGTATTTATAAATAAGAAATTATTATTTTAGATAATGTATTTAGATCTATATAAAGAATATGTAAATATTTTTGTGTTTTATTTAATTTTCCAAACATCAAATAATTTTTTATTTAAACAATCATTTAAATGAACATTTACTTAAATGATGCCCAACTCTGATTATATGCACTTCTCGAAGGTTGAGGAGTGACAAGTGAAGAAAGTCTTCCTTTTTCATTAACAGCAGAGTTTTCATAGTTGATGGCATACACTGTACATCAGATTAACTTTTTTATACTTGGACCAAACAGCTTCAGTTTTTATGCCAAGCTAGATAGATTAGTTTACTAGATGATATGTCATGATAATTTTGGAAAAATTGTGTTCAGTCTGAATTACGAACAAAATAGTCAAAATTGCTTTTTACAACATTCTTATTTGTAACAAATAATTTTGAAAAATGTGTTTCGTAAATTCCTATAACTTATATGTACACATGCTGAAAATTTCACCGAAATTGGTTAATTGGTTTACGAGTTTTAACGATTAAAAATATTGAAAATTACAGTTTTTCATAATTGTCAGATTATTTTTGTCGTTTCTATCATTCGGCGATTTTTACAATTTTTAAACGTTTATAACTCGTAAACCGATCTGCAAAACAGTTTGTAAATTTTCGTTACAAGCCCAAATAAAATGTTGTAAGAAGCAAGTTCCGCTCAGCCTTTTAAATACAAAAATAACAATTGGTTATTTTTGGATTTTCGTAAATGAATCTTTTACCATCGTATTCGTCTTGTTTTTCTTATCCAAGTGATGTCAGACACGATATACTATATAGTTACGATCATAATTATTCTACTGTAATAACAGTAACAAGCGATTAACGTTTCGGACTTGACATTTGCGGTAAAGGTATAACGAGTAATTATATCGTGTTAGGTGTTGTTTTAATTAGAAAAACGAGACGAATACGATGGTAAAAGTATTATAAAAAAAAAATTAGAAAAGATGCAATCTTTTGCTTTGCTTGCATTAGTGTGAGGCTCACCGATACTCGATCCATCGCTATCTCGATCGTCGAGCGTGTTTACCGCTTGACTGGTTCCGAGGTGCAGTCGTGGGGATAAAATGTTGACAGTTACGGTAGACACCTACTCGACAGTTCCGGAGATATTACTGTATATCTCTCTATGTACATATGTGCGAGCATTAGGTAAATATGAGGTGTCAATATAACTTGTATATTATGTAGGTACATAATTAAAAATGTAATTTTAAAACAAATTATACTAATTATTTATAGGTACATAATTAAAAATGTTATTTTATAATAAATTATGCTGTGTAGGTACGTAATTAAAAATATAATTTTAAAACAAAAAATTATTAATTTTAGTATAATTAATTTATTATAATTAATTATAATTATTAATTTTAAAACAAAAATTATACTATGTAAGTACATAATTAACACTTGTGTGGGCAACCAGAATGTTCACTGTTGTTGGATAACCGAGGTACCCCGGTACCCCTGGCGTTCTACAGGGTGTCTCAGACCACCCGTATCACCCATTTATAATCTATAAAATAGGTTATTTTCAAAAAGTCAAAGCGTTTCTTTTATAAATCAAGTGCGCTCTATCAAATGGTGATATTTTTAACTTCCGGTTTCGGCTGAAAATAGGTGATTTAGACCGGAAGTTACATTTTTCAAATGGAACATGGTATTTTTTATTACGGATTCGGATTCTATGCGAAAAAACAAGAAACTTTTGTCTGAAACATTTTTTCCTAAAATGTCATTTTATGTCCTTTAAGTAACCTTTAACATGAGTCTTTGCGAAATAATGTTTTTACACTATCTGCTCTTGGCATAACCCAGGATCTACGACGAGGACGTGGCAGATATCAGATCCCGTGTGTGTGTGTGTTCACCGTGGAGATGACGACCAATGTTTTGACAACGTTGATCTGACAACATTTAGCGGACAGAAGATTCGATCCTGGAGATCAACGTTGTCAACACATTAAGTGTAACAGAATTCTCATAGATCTGCTATGCCGTATTCAAACGCAGAAGCTTCAGATATGATGTTCATTTTAGGTGAATGCGGTGGTCAATTTAGAGCAGCTTCAAGGTTGTGGCGAAAACGATACCCAGATCGTACTCCTCATTCATACAATGTTTTTTCTCGTTTAGCTAAACGAATTACCAATAAAGGTATTATTCAACCGAATCACAATGATCTAATCACGGGATTTGATATCTGCCACGTCCTCGTCGTAGATCCTGGGTTATGCCAAGAGCAGATAGTGTAAAAACATTATTTCGCCAAGACTCATTTTGAAGGTTACTTAAGGACATAAAATGACATTTTACGAAAAAATGTTTCAGATAAAAGTTTCTTGTTTTTTTCCCATAGAATTCGAATCCGTAATAAAAACTACTATGTTCCATTTGAAAAATGTAACTTCCGCTCTAAATCACCTATTTCCAGCCGAAACCGGAAGTTAAAAATATCACCATTTGATAGAGCGCACCTGATTTATAAAAGAAACGCTTTGACTTTTTGAAAATAACCTATTTTATAGATTATAAATGGATGATACGGGTGGTCTGAGACACTCTGTATGTATTCCGATATATGAGATATGTAGCGACAAATGTATACTCTTAATGATCCCTTCCTATAATATACCAAACATTGTTTTAAAAGATTTTGGCGAAAATTATTTGAAATTACAATATAATTCCATGATAAAGTGAATAACTCCTGTCATTCGTATTCTCCCGTATAACTCCTGATCTCGTTTATATAAACAAGTATAGAAACCCACGAGTCGAACTAGAGAACGAACCAAAGAACTGAATCAGTATGAATCAGTTTCTTGAAAAAATAAGGTGTGTATTGTGGTGAAGAAATTTCCGTGTGCAGTTTCGTTCTGGAAGAACCAAATCAAAAAAGGAAACTAGAAATTGTTGATTTCTATAATTAAACAAAATCTGGTGTTGACTTCAATGGATCAAATGCTGGGAAAATATGTCACAACAAGACGAACTATCAGATGGGCACTAGCATTCTTTCATAACATAGCTGATATTGCCGCTCTTGCCTTCTATTATATCCGTCAATTAGGGGAAGAACTTTGTATCCTAACTATTCAAAATCGAGCCTCAAATATCCAAATAATGCAACATTTTCCAACGAAATTAGCTATAGACAGCATACAAGTGATACCATACTCAAATATTCCATCGATTAGTTCTACACAACTGGCGCCATTGTTGTAAGATGCAAGTAGAAAAAAAAAGTTGTAGAGTCATTCCATACATGCCACGGAGAATCAACTAAGAGACGCAGAAAAACCAGAAGAAGTTGCCAACAGTGCTTGAAACCAAGTTTGCGATAAACACGCAAACACAATTACTACATATGTATATGTAAAAGTTGTCCTGTAATTAATTAATTATTATAATTTAATGTTTTATGTTCATGAACAAGTAGCATCTATAATTATGTATTCTGTATAATTTCTTTCCGAAATTTTCATTCGAAATACGTATAATTGTAAGTATGATTTTTGAACAAGCCTATACATATACAAGTTTGAAGCTTAATTACTCTGTAGCGACCATCGGCACGTACAATAAAACAGTTGGCGTGCTAATGGTCGGGTCGGTTTATGAGGCGAGCGACAGCGAAGCTATTTTTGAGAAAGCCATTTTCAGCGCGTGCAATTTAGAATGTTTTAGACAACGCATGTCTCGTACTTTAGAATATTTCGTTTCTGGCCTCAATAGCAAATTCTTGTATCATAAACCCCCGAGTTTCCGAAGGGTCGCGCCGACCGAGGTTCGAGGGCCCACAGCTGGCCGCGGTATTCACCTCGCGGGCCCGAAGGAAAAACCCGCTATATCGTAAAACCCCCACGGTCATACCTGGAATTCCCGAAAAAGTGCGCCCCGAGCGCAAGGAATGGTAGGATAGCGATTGTCATCGACGCTATCCAATAAACTTATTTTTCCGTCAAGGACACGCCCTGCGGAGTTTTCTTTAAAGATCGCGGAAAACACAGAAGGCAGAAGCTCCTGCGACGCCTCAAGTGATACGTCATTTAAAGTCAAATAAAGTCTCTGATAGCCTCATAACTTGTATTAATTTATTTAGTGAACACGTGACAACATAAGTTTCTTCAACAAATATTTTACACAAATTTTTTTTCACGAAACGTTAATCGATTTAAAATTGTACAAAGAATGGGGATCCAGAACGGTTTTGCAATATTTTGTTAGGAACATTACAAATTACTGAAGGAAATATAGAAATGGGTACCGGTTTCCCACACAAGGGTTAAAAATGTAATTTTAAAACAATTTATATTATGAAAATGTAATATGTATATTGTTAAATTTTTGCACTCGAGTGGAAGCACCACTAATAATTATTATATATATAGAATAAATACGCTGAATGTCGCTTTTTTTTTGTTTAAAAAACTTTCTAGGTTCTGGGCCAAACGAAAGCTCTGGGCTCTGGAATTCAAATAGTTCCGAGTGTAAAATAATGAATAGTCTGCGAAACTTATGCAAAATAAACATTGTCCAAGTAAATTGGTAAGAAATAGGAGTTAAATGATAACGCATTTCCTCCTTTCAATTTTTTCGAAAAAGTTATCGTCTTTTCTCGAGTGCGCACATATTAATCAGTGGATGTCTCTCTACATATATATGTATTTTCTTGGATAAGAGTTGAATTGTAGAAAACCGGAAAAGTTGCGCCGGCGATCTCGTACAAATACTTGGCATTTGAAACTCAAACGATTCGAATTTTCGTTAATTAAAATGCAGAATACATTTAGTATGGAACAACTGTGCTTGCACCGTTACATCGTTCGGTTCGAGTATTTATTTAATTCCAGCAAAAACAACTTTTCTGTATTTATGTCACACTCTTGGCAACGAGGCTAACTAATTGAATCTTCATTTACTTGCGAATTCCTACAGTAGACTTTCTATTGACAACAGGTTCGAGAACCGTTGAGGGTTAGCTCTGAATCCTGAGTGAAATTTCTACGCTGTAGAATTCACTGTGCAGTGTTTGAACTTTTGTTTACCGAGATTATTCTTTGCACAATTGAAGGTTCATTACGTCAAAATTAAACAGACCCCGGACCAATGAATAATCACAGATTCATCCGGGATAGCGATCCGGAATAATAATAGTAAAATAAATTTGTAGAAAACGCGGATAACATACACGCGAGTGCATATAATTACCACCTGAATACAAAATCTTTTATTATAACAAGCACTTGAAGTCTTACCATCGGTTCAACTAATTATTATTCTATTATTGCGCATGTGGTGTATAATAGTATGCAGTTTCCATGTATGCTTTTATGTATGTCACACCTGTACGTTTCTCCAATAAGACAATGACGTTTCAATATTCAGACGTTCCGTTAATCGTTGTTCCGACATCCGCATGGTCCGTTAATCAGTGCTCCAATCAACGACGTTTCATTGTATATGTATACAGTATAGCAGCTTATATGTAATGACACACCGATGGAATCAAAGAACGATCAATTTTATAAAAATCTAATAGTACACCAGTTCATGTAATATCCAATTGAGAAAAAGTTATTCACGCTCACACTTGTTTTCCGTATACATAGCTACTTCATTATACGTATACATTAAACCTTCTAATTTCTTCCTTTCCTTTTTGTAAAGAGTTTAATGGAGCAAACAACTGCTTGATACTGCTTTTTTAATATTATGTATTACAATATTACATTATTTTACATTATTAGGCGGAACTTTCTCTTGGGAACCCAAAATAAATTAGCAAAGTTTTTCGCAGAGAAAACAACTAAAAAATCGGTTTTTATTTTTTTTAACTACGAATGTCGCGGACATAAAAAACTGAAAAAAATTCTATTGACAATGCCTGAAAAATTGTTTTAAAAAATTGCAATTAGTTAGAGTTACAAGAACAAGAAAGAAACTCACGTTTCTTAACTTTTTAATCTGAGCCTAGTCTTTTTTTTTGTCACTTCAAACAATTACAATTTTTGAATGCAAACTGCAGTTATCGGGCGAAAGTGTCACAAATCGTGAAAAAGCTGCGATTTTCCCGATCTGTAATTGTTCGTAACTCATAACAACGTCAATGCTGATTCCGATGAAATTTTATAAATAAGCTCAGATGAGAAAGTTTAAAAAAGTGAGCTTTTAATTTTTTTTTGTCATTCCAAGTAATATTAAAATTACAAAAGTATTTTAGTGATTGTACAATACGGAACTAACGTCTCATAACATCTCCGAAAAATTCAAGTCATTTAGTCTTATTTCAGACGTTAAATCGACGCGACGCGATGCGACGTCTCGAAAAAGATGTCTTTAAGACGTCTAAGAGACGTCTTTTTAGGACGTAAGACTTTCAGACCTAAAATGGATGTAAAATGAACGTCTTTAGGACGTCGTGTGCTATCTGTGAAGGACAAAGTCGTTTCTGTTGCTGTGTTTCTCCTTTTCAATAGTATAGTTACAAGTAAACTTAAAATAAAACAATCCAACCGTATAGGTTAATTTGATAACAGCATACAAGTACATTTTCATATGTACAATTATCCAGTGAAATTTCATCTGAAGGGCTCATTCGTTATTAAATGAAAGTTGCTAAGATATGTAGAATTTTTATCCGAGGTGCTTGTGGAAAATTAAACATAACTGTAAGTATGATAATTGATAACTGTACAATATTTCCATTCCAATTTACTGTAAAAATGATACTTTCACATTATGATTGCGACCCAATATGTTAACAAGCCTGTACCGCTATAATGAATGAACTACAATTTTGTAAAATAATTATTCGATTTGATATATGTGTATATTGACACTTTATTTTCGGTAGACTCATACTCGGTAGAAAAACACAAACAGTTACATCAAGTATTTCTTAACTATTGCAAATAAAACGTCATTTACAAGATGATGTACAGATTTCTTACATTGTAATTATATAAAATTTATTAGGAAATTTTTATTATAAAATTTATTTCATAGAAAAATTTAATATTACTGAGGGATGGTATTAAATTTTCGTCGTGTACATAATATAGTATAGCTGTAACTCTCGCATTTAATAGTTTTCACTGATCTGTAAAATGAACTGTAATACAATACAGTATGCATATGTATATGGCTTATGGACAAGAAAAAAACGGAAGAAAGAGAGAAGAGAGAGTTGAAGAGGTAGCTAACGTAGATTTCTCGATTAACTCGCAAGAGCAAGAGGCACAGGGAGATAAAGAGAGAAAGAGAGAAATGAGAGAATGAGGGAATGAGGGAATGAGAGAATGAGAGAAAGAGGGAAAGAGAGAAAGAGAGTTTATAGCCTGTGGTACCTGTTACCTTCGATAACGGTAAACACGGATCGGCCTCGGAGCAAAGTAGCGGACCATACAAGTGTTTTTTCGATGATCCTTGGCTCATTTATCCGGTAGAAACAATTTATTATATTGATCCTGCACGAACACTGGCGGACCAATCTCTTTAATCGTCGAAACATTGCCAATGATTACCTATTTAGTTAACGTTTTGATATCTGTAAGTAACAAACCGATACGTTTCATTTTAACGGTAGAAAGTGGTTTTAACGGGATTTTCAGCCTACCGATGGGAACGGGTGAAATTTCTTCTTATTTCTTACACAAGTTGGTTAGATTTCAAAAAACACATGTCTTCTGAATGTTGCACAACATATTCTATTAGTATACCGAGGCAATATCGAAGAAAAGAACCAACAACAACAAAATATTCCATATGTACATAGTTCGTAGAACTGCTACAATCGTAAACTAATATGTACGTATTTGGCATTATGAATTTCTCAAAATGCGTAACAGATGCAATTTACAAATCACGTAGGACCTAGGAAAATGCGTCTATTTTGTATTTGACAAATCCCATCGAGACTGTTACCTTTGCTTTCGAGACCCCTGATATGGCTTATTATTAGACTCCGGATTTTATGCATTTATGGCAAAAATAAGTACGTGCAATTTAGAACAGTGAAAAAATTAGAAGACTTTAAGAGTATTGATATATTATTTTCACTATATTAAAAATACTCGTGAAAAATATAAATTTATATTTAGCTCCTGTGTCTTGCAATTGATGCACAAACTTTTTATTTTGCATAAAGATCCGGAGTCTACTTATTATGCTTACTATGTAGGCAGCTACTTATCAAATGACCGTCGCGCACACTTTCCGTGCAGATCGCATGTTTGCTTTCTTTGTAATCGCTTAATTATCTGCGATATTTTTACTAATATGAAAAAAAGGTTATTCACAAAGATTATACATGTGTAGCATCGAAGAGGAAGGGTATCAACATTGCAATAATTCGTTTGTAGGCAGTAGACCTTCGGAAATTTCAAGATCTCAACTTTGTTCTTTATTTAAATAAGATATTCTTCATCCAATTTGTAAGTAAGTGTCACTATAAGAGAAATATGCTTATTCAAACAGGCGACAATTGATCAAAAGTATTGCTTATTAATAGTCCCAAATATCTTATGTAATTCTATTTAAAATTAATTAAAAGCGACTTTAAAGCTACTGAAAATCCTCTAGCAATGTGAAAATTATTACTCCAACGTTATGGCATACTCGAATTCCATACAATTTTTATTTCAAACAATTCTTAGAGATTATTTTATGTAATCTTACTTTGACCGGGTATGTGAGCGATCAGCGCTTCTAACAGTTACTTATCTGGCAGTTGTTTATCGGGCGGCCACTGTATCAATAGCATAGGCGACTTACAATTGTAATCGAGACAATCAATTGTAATCGTACAATGTTTATAATATTTCACCAGAAAGTTTTCGTTTTGATATCAACAAACACGTAAATCGTTACATAAATTATGTTGTATGCCAGCTGTCGCGAATATCCGTTTTCTCTGTGGGAGTCTTTATTCGGATGGTTTATGCGATGAAAATATTTATTTTTCGTAGTTATGTAAAGAATAGATGAATGTTTAAACAAATAAATGTTTGGAAGTTAGTGAACATAGTTGAACGTATAATAAAATAATATTTATTTAACAGTTCATTTTAGATGATTTTTCTAAACGCAGTTCTCTTTATATGTCCTTGACCCTAAAGAAAGTGGAACTCAAAAATTTTTAAAACATTAATAAAACAAAACATATGGAATCTCCGACAAAATAATCTGCAATTAAAAAAAAAAACAAGTTCCGCAAGTCCGAAAATAAAAAACACATTTTTCGCTAATGTTTATTGTTAAAACATAATGACACACTTCAATTTTCAAATTTCAGAAAACTTTTTTAGATTTTGGTCGACATAAAAGACGCATCCTGTCCAGATCTACATATAGGTTTTGTCTAACCTATTTTTCGATGCGGTAAATAATTTAGAAGATATTCGGAAAAACGATTTCATGAGCACATTAAATTAATTGGGGCTCCTTCTCCCGGTATCTGATCGAGCTCAAACTTTGCATAGATTTTTTTTTAATTATTTGGAACAATCTCGGCAGGTGCCAACAAAACATTTTTGAAAAAAAGTTTCGACAAGAGTAAATACGAGTCACCCTAGTACACGTGTCAGTAAGTTTGTACAGGGCTTAAGAGTCGCTTGCAAAATACACATTCTCGTTATTTACAAGTTATCCTCGCGTCGCGTTGGATGGGTGTTTGATTTGAAAATACTGGATGCTGTCCGTTGCTTATGAAAAATACGTAGTGGTACTGATGTGTAGTAGTAGTTGTAGTCAGTAATGTGTTAACTCTAATTGTGCTACTAACTGAATTAACTATTTATCGATTGTCCAAGAAGATCTAATGACACAGATACGTATATGCAGAATTTTGCAGACCGTTCGGTCCTGGCCAAGTCCGTTTTCTCCGTTGCTTCGCGATTCAAACTGCTACTCTTCTTTTCCTTCCCTTCTCTTCCGTCCTTTCATCCTTCCGTCCATCTACTCTTTCGCGTCAGTCCCCTCCAACTCCCTTCTCCTCTATTTCGTTTCTCGCTCCCTTCGCTGTTGTCCCTCTCTTCTTAACTCCGTAGCTCCCTACTCCCCCTCCCCTCCCCCCACATTACTCCTTTTCTTTCCTTTCCTCTCGCAACCATAAAATGTACGTCCACTTTTACGCAGCTTTTACGGTACTTAGTCGTGGGTCGTTCTTCGTACGTAAGAGGAAGGCCTTTCCGAGACACGACGGCCCGTTCTCTAGCGCGCGTAACTTCGTCAAGTGATACAGACAAAAATAAAATAAAAGAAAAAGCAGAGAAAAGTCGGAGAATGCAAATACGAACAAATGTTGAGCCCTCCGTTCGATGAACTGAATAGGGATTTTCGGAAAAAAAAATTATAGATCGATAAAATTAACTCTGAGAAATTTCGAAAACGTTCGTCAGTTTTCGAGAAAATGTACACTTTTAAAGATCGTCGTGCAGGTGCTGTTGACCGAGAGGAATTGTCTGTTGATATAATGAAAGTGTGTCACTTTCACAGTGTACAGTGAGAGCCGATCGGTGTGTGAACGTGAGCAAGTTCTAATAGATTTCGATGATCGAGACAAGTGTTTTGTTCGTTTTATACGATAGAAATAATTCCGACAGTTCCGACCGAGTACCGATTCATTCGAAGTCTAATGGAAAAGTGTCAGCTACGTATGTAGGTAGTGAGTATAGCGCGCTGCAAACTCGACAGAAACGTCCGGCATCGAATAACGATTTGTGAAATTTTCACATCTGGTCTACCATGTTGGACAGCATGACGACGAAATGGTCAGTAGCCGGTAACGGATCGCGACTGGTCAAAGCTCGAAGTAGTCCGAACGTGTCGAAGACAACATTGTCGATTGCAAAGAAACAAACGATATCCGATCAAAATGGCTGTGGACCGGTCAAGTCTCGGGTCTCCAAGTGTCTGCCCACTCCGAAAACTTGCAACAAGATCGCATCCGACGAGCAAAAGTCGCGCGCGCCATCATCCTTTTCTAGCAAAGTTCGACGCGCAACAATGGATAATCGCATCGAGACAACAAAGTGTTTGTCATCGGGCATACGAAATGAACGGAACGAACGGAACGAGAAAAGACAGGTGGCAAAGAGCATGTCGTGCACGTCGCCGTCATGCATGATCCTGGAGGACAGGACGTTATTGAAGAAGAAGCTTTCGTATAGTCCGGCAAAGTTGTCTAGAAATTCCGAGTCGCTGCGGAAGAAGATGGGTCTGGATCGTTGGGCGAGTCTCGGGTGCGTTTCCGGTGAGGTTCGCGAGAGGGCTACTTTACCCCTGAACGATTCGTTTCCCAGCGAGACTGGTAAAAAGCTGGCCGAAGAAACGAAACGATACAGCGAAAGAAAAGAGCATCCGCTGGTATCTATGAGAACCACCACGATGAACAGGTCCACCAGTCTCTGGAGCATCCGAGCCGTTTCGAAAAACGACTGTAAAAAGAGTCTCGGAATGCCCCCGAGACCGAGTAAGATTCCGCTTTTGGCGCGAAGTACTCGCGTGGGCCGATCTCTCGCCGATCTATCACAAGTAGATCGAGGCGCAGCAGAGTTGATGGGTCACGCGACGACATTGGACCTCGATCTCGATCTCGATCGTTCGATGGACGAACGTATCTATGAAAATTGTCGCGAAGCGTTCAGAGCTGTTTCGACCGAGCATCGTCAAACGGTTCAAGTGTCGAGCAATAATTTCGAAGAACGAGTGGCCCGATTGATGGCACAGTTGGACGACGACGACGACGACGACAACGATGACGGCGACGACAACGACGACGAGGAGCAAGGAGAGAACGTGGAAGAGATGAGAGACGAAGATCACAAGAACAAGAACAAGGACGAACAGAATCACGGAATTTTGTCAAACGATTCCGTGGATTCTGCTCCGCCCCGTAGAATCGGCTCAGTTTCCGAGGTCCAGGAGTTCGATATCGAACGGAACAAGTCCGACGGGAAAATTCAGACGACGGCGTATCCCGCCACGGTGCTTAGAATAGGAGACGATCCAGACAAGAGTCAAGAGAGTGATCGACTTGAAACGCACAACCTCCGAACGATCTGTCGACAAAATCCGTCGAACTCGAAAGATTATGGAAATGAACAAACAAACGGTGTCAAAGAAGAATCGAAACGAAAGAACGAAGCAAAGTCGAATATCGAGAGACTGAAGAAAAATTGGGAAAAACAAGGTATCGAACAGTCCATCGGTGACTCGGCGTCTGCTCACCAAAAGACTTTGACTTTGACTGTGACCAAGCCGAAAAGTGTCGATGTGGATGTTACGCAAGAGACGAAGAATAAAAATTCGGTTGGCACCAGAGCTAAAGAAATCGAACATTTGGTGAACTTTTTCAATTGTAAGAATTCAGAAGCGTCCAGAGTGGCGAGAGATCCAACTATCGTTTCGAAGAAGACTGTCAAGACTGTAAACGACTATAACAACGGGTACATATCGGATAGCAATTGTTCGGAGGACAGTGGTCACATGAGCAACGAAAACGAATCCGAATGGAAGGAAAATGTAGAAAACGAAACCCAAGGCTATGGAAGAAAACATTTTTTCCCGCAAACGAAACTTGCCAAAGGAACGTTTCATTCTACTAGCATCGAAACACATGACGAACCTGCTAAGGATACTGTTATTGTGAGGAATAGTGCGTTGACTTCTTCGAGTGGTGTGAACAGTATCGACAGCGGCAGCAGCACCGGCAGCAAACCTGTAGAATACAACGGAAAAGACCAGTGGAAACCTAGCAGATCCTACAGCGATGGCCAACAGGTCCGTCGCCTAATTATTCTTTTCATATACGTATACATAATATAGGATTACACTGTACAACATCACATTTAGGTAAATATAGCTATGAGGGGACCCACCTAGTATCACTTTGACCTTCACATATGTTGTCAAGGACAACATTCTGAACAACTTTTGTCATTATATTTATCCGTCGCTCGATCATAGTTTTCGAGAAAATTGCAAAAAACTATTGCTAGTACTGAATTGAATTTTCTGTATTGCGTACGCATATTTCCGATTTTCGTATGGGTGGTCGGGCCGGCTTGATGGCCGGCCCTCTCCGCCCCCTCTACAAAACTAACCACAACTCATTCTATTTGCATAATCTTTGTATTGTAACTGTCATCTAGAATTTGATCAAGTAATTAAGACTAACCTATCCAAATCCTAACCACACCACAACTCATTCTATTTGCATGATTTTTCCATTACTAGATCAAATTCTGGATGACAGCTACAATGCAAAGATTATGCGAATAGAATGAGTTGTGGTTAGGTATGTGGAGGAGGTGGAGAGGGTCTGCCGTCAGGCCGGCCCGACCACTCATACGAAAATCCAGGAGTAGTATCTCACTCTCGTTATACATATGTATGTATACATATATAGGGTAACCAAAATTTGAGCGACGGATAGTTATATTGACAAAAGTTGTTAAGAATGTTGTCTTTGACAATATATGTGAAGGTCAAGGTGATCCGAGTTGGGTCCCCTCATAGCTATATTTACCCACATTTGTTCAGCAATATCTGTTGGGTGATTCTTATAGATTATAGACAGACATTGTCATTCTAAAACCAAATCCGAAAGCAGAATTGCTCTATGATGCACAGTTTTCGAAAAACATTGATTTTTGTAAAAATTCATGATTTCGATAGAAAACGAGGTGTTACGCAAAAACTAAACATGTGAGGAAGTTCAGGTTTGAGTGAAAAGAAAGACGGGGCTCTCGTCTACATATCCATATTGTCAAATATATATTTTTGAACTTTCTTACAGTTGTAGATGCTTGTTAAAGTTTGAAAAAGAGCTGACGCGGGGAGTTTACACACTCTATTTTTGTGTTTATGAGAAAAATCCTTTATCTAGCAGGAATTTACTATACAGTATTGTATTCTACAGACATTTCTGGTAAAGGAACCATTCAGAAAAAGTGTTTGGTTCGGTTATTATATGAGCAGGTCAAGAAAATGTTCGTTGACATCTTCTGTGCGACACGTTCGCGCCACGCGACCATTGCAGCGTTTTCTCGACTTGCCAGGGCCGTAGCTATGCGTAGTCGACATACAATGTAAGGAAAGACTGCAATGCGGCGACTGGAAAATTTTATTTTGCAACAAAAATCCCAAGGAATAATGGAACAAAGGACAACACTTTCACCCTTCTTTTCCTTGCTATGTTACATATTTCATCCCAGATAGCTCACAGATGTCTTGAAGACGTCTTGAATGTCCTACGTACGTCTCCCGAACGGCCTCCGAACGACTTCTGAACGTCTTTTGTTACAAAACTATACGTCTTTAAGACGTCTAAAAAGACAGTAAACGTATGCCGGGCGCGAATCTAGTATAAGCACGACCACAGACGAACAACTGGGCTGTTGGAAACATGGCATTCAGATGTAATGCGCTGACGCTGTAGAAATACTAATCAAGTTGATTTCATTTTTTAATTCTTCCTGTGAAATGTTCAAGGTTTTTCAGTGCCTATTAGACTTATAGAATAAATAAAACGTAACAATTTCATGGTTAGATTAGTTTTTCGCGCAGTAAACGTCGAAAACATCGGTTTTTATTTTTCTTAACTACGACGCCGCGGACTTAAAAATCTGAAAAAAATTCTATAGATAACTAGGGGGCTACGCCTCTTGATCGCTTCGCTCACCAACCCCCGCGACTTCGCCGCTCGGAGTTTCTTATGTAGAGGTTTCCCCCTCTCCCTCTTTCCCTTTCCCTTTCCCTCCCTCCCTATGAAAAATATACACTGTCACGTCGCTCAATTTTGGGTTCCCGTCAGAAGGCTTTGCCGCTCGCAGTTTTTGTGTGACAGAACTACAGAACTATTTTATATAATAGAAAGATGGCTAAAAAATTGTTTTAAAAAATTGCAATTAGTTGGAGTGACAAGGAAAAGAAAGAAACTCACGTTTCTTAAAGTTTTAATCTGAGCCTAGTCTTTTTTTTTTGTCACTCCAAACAATTGTAATTTTTTTAGAAGAAACTGTAGTTATCGGTCGAAAGTGTCAGAAATCGTGAAAAAGCTGCGATTTTCGCGGTCTGTAATTGTTTGTAACTCATAACAACGTCAATGCTGATTCCGATGAAATTTTATAAATAAGCTCAGATGAGAAAGTTAAAAAAGTGAGCTTTTTATTTCTTTTTGTCACTCCAAGTAAACTTCTCAAAAATATTCAAGTCACTTGTTGGTCTTATTTCAGACGTTAAATCGACGTCCCGAAAAAGACACCTTTAAGATATCTTTTTAGAACGTAAGACTTTCAGACCTAAAATGGACGCAAAATGGACGTCTTTAAGAGATTGTTTTCACAAATAATAATTATCGAAACTTGCATTGAATATTTTTTAATGTACCTACCTTTGAATTGCTCCGATGAAATATTAGAATTTTATCTAAAGGCCAAGCCGGATAAGGGGGTCAATAAGAGTGGCCCTAAACTGTTACGGGGCAAATTTGCAAACCCATCTTTTCTCGCAGTTTCCCCTTTTAATCGCATCGAACTTTCTCCAATTTTTTCATTGCGAAGTGTGATTGTCAATAATGAAAAAAAAGGTATCACTTTTATATTAATTCAGCAATGAGATCCAATTATAAGGATTCCTCTCGATTTCTTCCAGATTTGTTGGCAGAGAGTACGTCGTAGCTAGAAAAAATAAAAACCGATTTCTTCGACATTGTTTCCACAAGAAAATTAAGCAGTTGTGCAATGTTAAATCTTTATTATCGTAAATACCATGTAGAGATACATCATTTTATTTTTGAAAAATATGCCTTCGTATTTTTAAGATATATATACATATAATTATTCTATGTATATTATATTTTCTATATTATAATTTTTTACGGGGTATTGACCCTTAACAGCAAACTCAACATGTCTATTAGGTTGTGTAATAACATCTCGGGAAGTGTTATCTCTAAATGTTGCAAGTTTTAACCGCAATGTTTATACGTATTAAAAACGGGTAAACGGAATTTTGAGAAAATTACTCTTGGTCGTTAAAAAAATTTTTTAAACTTTTTTATCTGCGCTTATAATAAAAATGTGTAACATGCATCTAGTCAATTATACATACACAATTGTCCCAAAACGACTGCGTAAGCGGGAAATGGGAGGTTCCTTGGGTCATTTGAAGCGACATTTTCCTTAGCAAAAATGGCGTCCGCGGCTTTGTTTAGGATTTATTAACGAAAAACACGGACCAACCAGAGCGCGCCTAGTCGCTCGGTGGCACGGTCAGCGCGGCGAGCCGGGGGGAGGAGAGTGTTGTCGGTACGCCGCGCCGCGATGTAACAGACAACAGTTTCTTGATTATGTCCCGATTTCGATGAGCTTTGGATATGTTGTAAAGACCACGATTCTGAACAACATTTCCCTTTAGACTTTTTGCCTCGCGTCTTTACTTTACGAGATATTTGTAAAAACTTGTAATTGAAAATGTTTCGAAATGTGTGTCACTGTCACTGGGTCATTCGGTGACGAACTGCACAGATGTCTTCAGGTGTACGACAGTACCGAAAGCTAAGGGTTGTACGGTCAGGTCAACGAACTGTACAGCTGATGGTAGATAGCAGGTATACGACAATCACATGTTTCGGTTTTCCTGCAGATTTGTACGCAGAGTCGATGGGTTACTGTTCGAAAACGTCGTCCTTCTTTCTTTTAGAAAGTTTCTTAAGGGAGGCATAGGACAATAGGGACCCTAAAACGCCACGCCGACCTGACATTTCTACCTCTTGCTGGGTGAAAGGACTTTTCAACACATAAATTGCCAAAGCTAAAATTGCATATCTGAGGTGCTTCCCTATTCCTCATAATACCCACCACTTTCATCTCGATCCTCCACCGGAGCCTTTCGGAAGTACAGCCCTTTTAAATAGCAATAAATTCAGAATACCGTTTTCGAGCTCCTGGGGCTTTCCATGACGAAGGGCATTTATTATTTCAAAATATTTTTGTTTCGAGAAGAATTCGAGTTAAGCGAAGAGGAGGAAAATGGAACTCGCGTATATGTATAATTATTGGAAATTTATTTTTAAAGCATGGGTAAAAGCTCCTCTCCCGACACGGGCTCCGCAGCAGGATTTTATTTTTATTAAATTCTTATATAAATATAAGGAAGTAGATAAAGACATTAGTTATATTACGTTAGACAAACGCAAATCTTGTCACGATTTGATTTTGCAAAAACGAATGTATAACATGTGTATGTCACTCAAATATTAATAATAATTTACCAAAAATTCGTAGCATGCTTGTCTCGTCTTCTCGTCCTGGACTCTTTCGGTACTTTCCCGCCAATAGTAGTTCACCACTACTTTCGCTACAAAAATAAAGAAAAATCTTTGTTTGCGTGTAACTTTTCCAATTTTTATCCGATTTTTATCGTCGAACGAGTTCCATTCTCTACCCTTACAATTAATTCTAGAGATTCGGCAGCTCAAAGTATTTTGCTTTCAAACAATTGGTTCTGCTGAAACTACGCACACCGTGTACTTACAGCTACGTGTACAGCTCCATAGTGTTATCTTTATCGCTCCATAACAATGTCTTAACAGTGTTCAACATATGCTCATTAAATCGTATCAAAGCAATCCATCTCAGAGGAAGTATGTAATTCAAAGACGCAGTGCCGAATTCGCTTCCACTATTCCGAAAGTGATCACTATAAACACCCAAATTCTTTTCTATTATTCGACTTTGTCAGTCTCGTTCATTGCGAGTTAATTTTTTCGTTTTCAGTTCTACTTGCATTTCATCCACAGATTTGCGAGATATTTCTGGTTAAAAAGAAACCAAACTTAATAGTGTTTTAATCATATTTACTTATATCATAGGGAGTTGTGATCACTCATTCAATTAGTCAATATGATCGAAATTATGCCGCGTTTAGACTCATTTTAATCAGTAAAAGTTCTGTAAAAAAGAATCAAAAATAAAAAACTTTCGCATTTGTATTAACATTGTAATGGATACGCATGTACGATAACCCGACACCTCGGGTTCGGGACGGTTCTGGAATTCTCAGGCGTGGACGGGACGAGATCCATAAGGAGGACCTTCAGTCCCTCTCTGTCGTATACGCGCTGTCCTCTATGGTCGGCAAACTTCAAATAACGTAGTACATACCTACACTTTTTTTTTACTGAGGGTAATCACTTTACGGATACCCCCGCCCCCTGGTAGGGGAACACGGGGTATGCAAGACCGGAACTACCCACTAACTCCCTCCCTAAGGCTGACCCTAGACTATGCGTAACTCAACTGGTACTTCCCCATCTACATTCTACCCCAGGATGCCCCCCTCCCCTTCTTGCCCGAGCTACTCTGGATGCCGCCGCGCGGCTGTACCGCTACGCCCACACCCCGATACATCGCCCGATGGCCGACTCGAGCCGCTCCACAGTGGGTTGAAACGCGAAAAACGCGGACAAAAATCATTTTCTGACTAAACGAGAAACGAAAAATCGATTCGCTAACATGTTGGTAGATAAATGAAGCATCATTTTTCGCATTTCATTTTCCAAAATTACATTTCTGTATTCCACAATTAAATACTGAAGTTCAATAAAAATTCATAAATTTAGCATCTCCTGAATTTTTTAGAATATCGTTTCATTTAGGACGTTATAACTTAATACACGTATGAGTGAGGATTTTTTATATGTACTCAACTGAAAGCGTGTTTCAAGACGAAAATATTAAACATGAATTTTGTTTGTTTTTGTTGTATATAGCACCTACAAACATTGATGAAGCAATGACTAATTTTCAAGCTTTTTTCCCACTCAAATAGAGTTATAACCCACACGCCATGACCGTCCGTATTAAAATTTGTACACGTTGTTGGTAGATATGTCTACAATAAAACTAAAAAGGTTTTAGCTGCAAAAGCCTGCAAAGCAACCTACCAACGACGATGACGCGCGTCAATGCGCGGTTGCGCCGCGCTACTAAAAGTGGCCGAATGTACAATCTCAACAGGTAAATGATGGCAATACTGCTAGGCGCGCGTTTGGAAACGCAAAGTTATTTTCAGAAATAACTGGCGTGAATGAACAATTAATCTATCGCTTCCACAACATATTAACTGCTGTAAATAGTGGTCGCGAAATTAATGATAGTGCTTTCAGTGAATATTGTCAAGATACAGCAAAGTTATACGTAGAAAACTATAATTGGTACTGCATGCCACCTTCTGTCCATAAAGTGCCGATTCACGGGGCAGAAATAGTGAAAACTATGATACTTCCTATAGGGCAACTTTCCGAAGAATCAATGGAAGCTGGAAACAAATATATAAAACAGTTCAGAAGAGACCATACGCAGAAACGTTCCAGACACCACACCAACCGAGATTTATTCTACAGACTGTTGACAACATCCGATCCAGTGATTTCACACCAACAAATTCCATGGAAATCAGTGTTACAATTGCCAGAAGAAGTGCTATAACTACTAAAAGGAGAAGATGATTTACACAGCGATGAAGGTGACAACAATGAAGAAGATGACTACGGGATATGGTCCGAAGACGATTAAAACAACTAAATTATATAGAGTTTAGTATATAACAACTTAATACTGTAGTAGGATTAATAATAAAATAATTAATATTATGTTCGTCCAAATTCGAGAAAACCGTTTCTAGAAAACCTTGTATAACTTTTATGGTTTTGGAATTAAGTAAAATCTGATTGTGAATTTGAATTCAGCACCTCAAAATCTATAAAAGGACACCATTTTTATTAATTTAAACTTAGTACTAGCTTCAAAAATGATTTTTGTCCGCGTTTTTCGCGTTTCAACCCACTGTGCGCTCGAGCCGATCGACGGCCCCCGGAGACCCCCATACGGACTCAATATAAGGGGCCGGCTCCCGCCTCGAGATCAGCTATGAAGTTTACGAACACGCCCTAGAGAAGACCCATCGGAAGCCCGCGATCCGCACGGCCTTCGGTCTTCCCGCTTCACTCCTCTTGGCGGACGTGATGGATGAGTACGCTCTCGATCTTCGAGGGAGACAAACGCCTTCCTCGTGGTAACGATCGTCAAGGACGAGAGATTCCACCCCGCTTGTTGCCACAGGACACGGCGCTTCTGTGATCAAGCCGGACATAATGACATAAAAAATACATGTTAACATTTAAGAAATCAAAGTCACCTTGATTTTTTCTTACAAAAACAAATATTTTTGAAAATTTTATACATGGTGGGGCATTTAAATGGGAACACCTAAATATCTCGGTTATTATTAGTCGTACAAAAAATCTCCACTGAATAAAGTTGTACTGTTTCAAGGGGCGAATTTGAAGATGGTAAAATTTTTTTCTCAAGGTCATTTTTTTACAAGATTTCAAGGTCATCTATATTTTTTAAATGGAATCATATATTTTTTTGTTCATATTCTTATAGAGAATAAAATGAAAAATTCAACAACCTATCATAATGTATGATTCGGCTCATCTGATCTCAAGATGTTTACAGTTTACTTACGTGTTCTGAAATCATATGTCGTGTTCAAAATTATGGCCACTGGCATTGATGCAGTACTAAAGTCTCGTAATAAACGATCTGTACGCGTTTTCTATTTCCTACGGTGTAAGTAAAACACATGCCCTAGTAATTCTTTGCCTCATGTCGTGTGGCGTTGTAGGTTTTTCCTGGTAAACAATGTTATTGGTTACGGAGTTACCGGTTTGCTTAAACTGTTTTATAATAACAGAAAATGCGTGGACTAAGGGACAAATAGGGGCCGGAAATCTTTCACTGTATAAACGAACTGCTTGCCTAAGGTATTGCTGGCTTTCACCATAAATGAAAAGCATATCAATTTTCTCTTGTACGGTATAACGCATTGTAATCACGTCGAAGTTTAGACTAGGATTACTGAAGAAGGAATAAGATATTTACTCCAACAATCTACGACACATCGGTTATCGCTGTCAATGACGCGTATCATAATAAACATAGGTTTCAGTATGAATTCATGAGCCAGTATCTGTTCCACAACGCTAGGACATATTAATGTAAATATCTTGAGATCAGATGAGCCGAATCATACATTATGATAGATTGTTGAATTTTTCATTTTATTCTCTATAAGAATATGAACAAACAAATATATGATTCCATTAAAAAAAATATCGATGACCTTGAAATCATGTAAAAAAATGACCTTGAGAAAAAAATTTTACCATCATCAAATTCGCCCCTCGAATCAGTACAACTTTATTCAGTGGAGATTTTTTGTACGACTAATAATAACCGAGATAATTAGGTGTTCCCATTTAAATGCTCCACCCTGTATATCGAAGTTTGTAGATGTCTGAACACTGTTTAACTTTTGTTCGCAACATTTTTTGATAAAAATTATTTTATTGTTTTTATTTGGCTAAAAGTACTTGTAAATGAAATAATGCCGTTATCTTCTGCAATTTAAAACAAATGCGTAGGATAAAAAATTTGTAAATAAATTTATAATCGTATATAAATATATTTTGCTTTATATTATTTTATTTTACTACTTTTTTCTTGTAATTATAACAAAATTTAGTACATATAATTTACATTTATTCTTAGTCGAACACATCTATTTCCGAGTCGTCTTCCATATGTCTACTATTTGTTTCATGTTCCTCTGAAATTAGAAGTTCTAAGGATTCAGGTGAAAACGGTTTTCCTTTTTCATAAAAACGACTATAATAAACTACAACCTAATAATGTAAACCAGGGCTCGGAAATATTGACTCGCGACGGCCGATTCTCGAAAGCTACGCCCCCTCGACCCGGCCGCGGATGTCGCTCCCGTAGCGGCGCGGCGCGGCGGTAGTTCTCGAGGCAGCTCAGGCGCGTACCATAGCCGCTATTCGTGGCGCATTAGGGCCGATTCATACTGGGGTTTCCTAGGACGGGTTGTCTGAGGACGTTTCCCATAAATTTCGTGCAGGTTTACAAGTCCCGCTGTGCCCCTGCTAAGCGTGGCAGAAAAAAAAGGTCACCAAGTGGCAGGAACGGTTCCTATTTCCTCGGTAGTTTACCTAAAGGAGTTGTGGAGCCCATAAAGACCTTTTTTTCTGCCACGCTTAGCAGGGGCACGGCGGACTCCTCCACCTCCGCTCGAAAATGGGAAACGTCCTCGGACAACCCGTCCTAGGAAACCCCAGTATGGAAAGAAACAATACATCAAATGAATCTTACACGTTGAATTTTATTTATACCATTTTTCTGGGTTGATGGTCATTTGAAGGTCATATTGTGTTACATGCATGAATTCGTTATTTTGTCAGCTACAACATTACGTTAACGAAAATATATCATTCCATTTAAAAAAACATCGATAACCTTGAAATCTCATAAAAATGACCTTGAAATTTTTTTTTCCCTTACACCGTTATATGTGGCCCTTCAAACAGTGTAACTTTGTCCTACGAAGGTTTTTTATACAACGAAAAGTAACGGAGATATTTAGGTGTCCTGCTTTATCGAATTCACCCTGTATAACATATAAATCAATAAAAACAAATATAACAGTTAAACATACATGCACACTCACATTCAGTCACATGACATGCATACTTATAGTATTCTTACAATTCGGCCGTCCTGACGACAAATCGTCCCGATTTATTGGAATATGTATAATAAATATATCGGATGGCGCAACACGAACAATATAATACCTGCGGACTGTCGATTTACAGTTTACAACTTTTGATGGCGCAACACGAACAATATAATACCTGCGGACTGCGGACTGTCGATTTACAGTTTACAACTTTTACAACTCGGCCATCCTGATGACAAATCGTCTCGATTTATCGAAATCCTGTGTCTTAAAGATACTCGCTAATTACACTTGATGTAAAATAGAACAATTTCAAACATGAACATAACGCATATAACTGAAAATATAATGTCAATTATTTTAAAGTAGAACAATTCCGAACATAAAAATAACGTACAAAGTGTAAATTTAATGTGATGGTCGCCACGGTCGCATGTTAGCGGCTTCCCATGTCCCACGGTATGGCGTTTGCGATAACTGGAAGCCCTCTACTTCTTTGATTATACATATATCGATCGTTTCGCAATACGCGATCGATCTCGTACGGTCCTTTGAATCGCGGAATCATTTTTAATGATACTCCTGGAGTGGAGTCGTAATTCCTGATAAGCACCTTATTTCCAACCCTATATTTATTTGGGGCCTTATGTTTTTTATCGAAAGTGCGTTTTTGCGACTCCTGATTTTTTCGAATCTGTTCACTAGCTTCTTTTCGGAGCCTGTTCAAATCTCGGGAAATAATACTAATCTTTCCACTGATTTCCAAGATATCGCGCAACCCATCTACGACCTCACCACGCTGTTGCATACCAAATAGCAACACACTCGGACTTGGTAGACTTACAAACAGTATTATTGCACGCAAATTCAACATCTCGCAATACATTGTACCATACCACACCACGCTCACTCATTAATTTAGCGATCATCGGCAAAATTGTGCGGTTATATCTTTCTACCTGCCCGTTCGCCTGAGGAGAAACGGTCGCAATTATAACGTGTCTTATATTATATTCTTTTATGAACTCTTCGAATTCTCGGGATGTAAAACAACTTCCTCTGTCCGAAATGATACGCAGTGGTCGACTATAATGCTCGAAATACGACTTAAGACATTTTATAAGATCGGTGGTATTTGTTGTTTTAGTGGGATATATCTTTATATATTTGGTAAATGCGTCGACTATAACAAATATATAATTGTAACGCGATTTGTGCGATCTCGAAACAAGAGCTAAATGATCGACATGCAACGTATCAAAGGTGTATCCCCTTTCGGTATACAGTGTAAGGTACCTTCTAACTTTCCGTAGTTCGGCGTATATGCGATACATTTCAAACAGCCGCGAATGTGTTTCTCGATCTTGGATTTCATATTTGGGAACCAATAACTATCTGTAATGTTCCGAAGTGTTTTCTCAATTCCGACGTGTCCCATCTCGTTGTGATATTTATACATAATGCTCGATTCTAAAATACTCGGTACGTAAAACAAAATTTTATCCTGATGCTTTCGATACACCAGACCGTTCCTCATTTCGTACAATTTACTTTCCGAGGTTTCTAGCTCCGCATGGATTTTCTTGATTTCTTTATCGTCGTCTTGGCATAGCGCTAAGTTTCTATCGAATGAATTGTCTTCAATCACCAAAATCTGACGACTTAAGGAGTCTACGTGGAGCATACGCGAGCCGGCCCTATGTTCTAGCACATAGTCGTAATTTTGCATTTCAAGCACCCATCGTGCTATTCGAGGATTGGTCTCTTTTTTATTTAACGTTAGACTAAGAGCTTGGCAGTCTGTAAGTATCTTAAATTTTATTCCTAGTAAATACGTTCGGAAACGGCGGAGGGCAGAAACGATTGCTAGGGTCTCTAACTCGAAATTGTGATAGCACGATTCAATCTTGGTCGTTCGTTTAGAAAAATAAAAGACTGGATGTAGCTTTTTATCGGTTTTCCTTTGTAATAGGATAGCACCGAACCCCGACGCGCTCGCATCACAATGCAACTCGGTCTCGTCTCGAGGAAAATAAATACTTAATATCGGCGCGCTTAATAATCGAGTCTTAAGCGTCTCAAACGCTTGTGTTACTTTCTCGCCTAATTCAAACTTCGTATCTTTTCTCGTCAAATCGTACAAGGGCTTCGCAAGGATGGAAAAGCCTTGAACGAATTTCCGAAAATATGAACACAGACCCAAAAATCCTTGTACCTCTCGAATGTTTCGCGGTAGAGGGAATTTTTTTACTGCCTCGAGGCCTTGTTCCGTTAGCCTGATTCCCTCACTTGTTACCGTGTAACCCAAATAATCTAGTTTAGTTTGAAGAAATCTGCATTTACCTAAGCGTAAATTCAAAAGATTTGCTGTAAGTAATTTAAATACTTTCCCTAAGATTTCAAAATGCTTTTCTATAGTCTCTGTCGCGATCAGGAAATCGTCGAGATAAACAGATATTTCTCCTTCGTTGATTAGGTCTTTAAAGATCTCAGTGACGTAGCGTTGAAATTTAAGAGGTGCGCCTTTTAACCCGAATGGCATCCTGGTGTATTCGTATTGTCCGAAAGGCGTTACGAAAGATGTAAATTTAACTGAGGCTTCGTCCATCTTAATATGGAAAAATCCATCTTTTAAATCGAGCGTCGTGAAATACTTTTTTCCCTCGAGTAAATCTAATTGGTCTTCGATCAATGGCAATGGAAAATTATCGCGGAGCGTGATTTTATTCAATGTGCGGAAGTCTACGCACATTCTAATTTCTCCGTTCTTCTTCTTCGTTAGAACGATAGGAGACGCGTACTCGGACATGCTCTCCCTAATTATCCCTCTTTCTAATAATCCGTCGAGGATACAATGCAATTTATTTTTCTCGTTATATGATAATCTACGAGGTGAAAATGAAAAAAGTTTGTCGCTCGTAATTGTTAATTTCATCGTGTTTTCTACGTTTGGTTTTGCTGGTCTCTGTACGTTAATGTACGTTTTATTAAACAATTCCCGAAGTCGTGTCTTTATTTCGGTCGAAAGGTTTTCGTCGAAACGCATGTCGTCGGCACTAATACCCGTGTTATCCTGATCTACCTCAATGTTCATAATGTCAGTTATATCGTTGCGTTCCACAGTTTCTTCTCTACTCAACGATAATTTGGCAATTTTCATGAAATCGCGTCCTAAAATTAATGGGTTTTTCATTGTTTCATCCGGTACAATTCTCAACGTAACATAATATTTTTCTGCATCATAAATAATTGTGGCTTGGGTCTTTCCTAATACATTTAAGTCGCTACTGTTAATTCCATGAAATCTATTTGAATCACGATCAGTTGTAAAACACGCTCTCGGAATGCAACCCTCTTTAATAAAACAAATAGGGCTCCCCGAATCAATAAGTGCGTTTAGTTTTGTACTGACACTACCGATTTTGCTACTTATCTGTACTTCTACCGCTCGCCGAAAGTCATCGTCTTCTTTTCGTCTGTGTGCGATCCAATTGACGTCGACGTCGCCCTTCGTTGTCTGTTTGTTGCATTGACTCGCTCGATGACCCATCTGTCCGCATGTGAAACAGGATCCCCTCTCTCTTGCTGGCCTCATACAATTAGCTGAGAAGTGACCTGGCTCGTTACAGTTGAAACATCTTCGCTCGGTGTTCGTTGATTCTCGTCCCTCCGTCGGGGGTGATCTTCGCGATCCGACTGCCAAAGGGTCTGTTGATGGTATACTGGATCTATCCGACGGTGTTACTTTTCTCGACAGCGAAACTCCCTCGGATAGTCGCGGTCTTCCCGATGATAACTTAACGTTCGTGAAAGCCGTCAGTATTTCGTCCACGGACTCGTAACATTGCACCTTAGCTTGTATTTGCAACTCCCTATTCGGTATACCGTCGACGATATAGCTAAGTAATTCTGTTCCCGAAACAGGTACTCGGTTTGCAAGGATTGTGTTGTCGTGTACGTAATCGGCAAAAGATTCTTCCACGGCCCACTTCCTGGCTTCGAGCTCGCGTCTCAAACATAAAAGATCGAGTCGTTGCCCGTACAATCTCTTCAACTCCTTCAAAAGCTCATCGGTGCCTAATTCTACGCAGTCGATTCTCGAGTGATACCATTTCAATGCACGACCCGTCAATCTGCTACAGACTAGAGCTTTCGCTTGGTGGTTGTCCAACTCGTACATCGACAGGAGTCCTCTCACCTGTTTCTCTCAACGGTCAAAGTGCTTACTGTTTCCACCAAATTCACCCACTATACCTTTCAACTCTTGCCACTTTTTCACTCTCGTCCGTCCAGACGTGCTTGTTTCCGAGTTTGGCGTCGTCCGTAATAACGCCAATTCTCTCCTAAGCAATTCGTTCTCTCGTGCAACAATATCTCGTTCTCTCCTCATAAAGTCTAATTCGCGTACAGTAATCTCGTCTACCAGCCCTCTCGTATCCGGTCTATCCGGTCGTTGTTGAGTCTCCTCGTTCGTCCCGGGAACCGATTCTTCCGTGCAGCCGTTATCCGTCATAGCTAATTCTTCCACTGTGGCACCAGCACCCAACAAACGTTTTATGAGTTCGGCCTTCGTACCGGTCGATTGCAAATTCTTGGCTTTCAGCTTCTCTTTCAGTTCCGGTACCGTAAGAGAACAATTCATTTTAAAACGACACGGTATGAAATTTTACACAAACGTCCGTCGCGTAACTTCGCGTAAAACCGATTGAAATTGAAATTACTAAATGGCTGTCTCAATCCCACTTCTGAAAATTGTAAGGAGTTGACACGGAATTGACACGACGCACGGTGCGGCATGTAAATGGACATTCGGGACACAAATTATAACTTCTAAACTAATCAATTTTTGACCTAAGTACCGTAATAATTTTTTAAAGGTAATACAAAGATACATCAATTAATGCATCAAAAATATAAGGTTCCATTAGTAAAAAAGTTTATCCTCATTTTTTTTTTTAATGAAAAGTTTTTTATGATTAGTTGTTATTGCAGTTTGTTGTAAACTGTATACTGTACTACTTTTGTTCGAAATATTTTTTAATTATATGGTTAAATTTAATTATATTTACTATAATGCTTAAATAGGTGACGTCGATTTCAGTAACTGTCTCTGCACTTTCTTGCAAGTGCCACACAAAAAGCTTTTATTCTCTTTTCCACTTCATCTGATATAACGTTCACGTTTAATAAAGAACAAAGTTTTTGTTTAACTTTTGATTTTTTCTGGGAATAAATATCTTCGGACATCCAAGCTTCAAGCAAATTGCGATTACGAATGCATTTCTGTAACAAAAATTAAATAACATTGAGTGTTGCAAATTATCGCCGGAAAAAATTATATAGCAATATACTACAACATCTTGTTGATACAGAACATTGAAAATTACAAGATTTTTTGAACCGTTTTTTTGTAACTTGCATTTAAAGGAAAAAACGGTATTTCTAAATTGCCAGTTAAAATTATGAATATCTCTGGTCAAATTCTCCAAACTTAAGTTGTAACAAACAGTTTAAAACAAAAACCAGTCTAAAAGAGCAACTAGGGCACGAGTAATCTAACTTTTTAGCATTTAAACTACAATAAACTCTTGGCTGTTATTGACCCCGTATTGAATTTTTTGGATACTAGTTTTTACATATACATTCCTTCGTTAGCGACTGATGATTTTATTGGATAATTAGATTAGAATCGAACCATTATTATTTTGATTTTTGTCCATTGCATGCAGCACTGTGCGACGTGATATTTCGTCAATCGCTCGTAGAGGACTGTTTTTATTTTAACAAAATCACAACGTATAGAACATTCATTTGACAAAACATTAACACAACGTAAATCAATAAAAATATATATAACATATAAATCAATAAAAACATATATAACAGTTAAACATACATGCACACTCACATTCAGTCACATGACATGTATACTTATATTATTCTTACAAAATGATATATATTTATCTTCGTATCGATCGTAAGTTGTTTATAAGAAATGTGTTAATGTTATCGGCGAACGGGTTCGATCAATTTTTACTAGTTCCTGGCAAATTTGCAACTTATTAATTTCCAACGTTTCGGTCTTATTTTAGACCATTCTCAAGAAAACAATTGCGTCTATAAATTAATTATTATTAATATATTAATATATCGAATAATTAATTTACAGACGCAATTGTTTTCTTGAGACACAACATTGGCTCGAGAAATCGATTTTACAAATCTCTTAATTTTCATTATTTGTTTATGGGACTTTCACTACCTTATTTCTGGCATTTTTCTGATTAAAATGACACCAAACACGATATAACTTGAACTGTATTAAGTGGTTTTATCGACGATGAAAGTTTCAAAGGCAACGAAGAACAGCGTATTGGTAAGAAAGAGACGCGAACAGTCGACGTCGCCGGCACAGTTCAAAGGCCCGCGTGTTCTCACAATGATATGGCAATGATAGAATTGTTCATTTGTCATTATTTTTTAATGGGACTTTCACTAACTTATTTCTGGCATTTTTCTGATTAAAATGACACCAAACACGATATAATTTCAACTTTATTTAGTGGTTTCATTGACGGTATGGAGTACTGAGGAAAGGTTCGCCAAGTCCTGACCGTAGACCTTGAACCTGGAAGAGGCAAAGGAGAGGATTAGGCCTGCGTGGATCTGGTCGCCAGATATGTCCCAGAACTGACCAGACCCGCGCAGAACTGAGAACAATAGGAAAGGAATATGGCAAGGAAATAAGGAATTTTCTAAAGCCAGACAGTTGACTGCTTTTGACTGCGAATGCTTTTCTTTGTCATTTAACTAGCCGTTTCACTAAAGTCTAATTGAATCGAAAATGAATTAATAAAAATGCAAAACTAGCCGTCGCGTCGTCTTGTTTTAAGGGAGGCATCTTATACGAAGAGGCCAAATGCATGTCAAAACATAGGTGCTGGACAACGATCGTGCCCACAGCGCAGGTCGCGCTGTGCTCTTACGGTCTGTAACTCCGTTAATTTGCAAAATTCAAGTCCAATTCTTTGAGAACATATTTTCGACATGTTAAGTTGTTTATTTAAACATATGCTATATATAGCATGTGTTAAATGTATGATAAATTATAAATTATGCTTCACATGTAGAGTAAATATGGGACAAATTATATCGTGTTTGGTCTTGTTCTAATCAGAAAAATGACAGAAACATGCCAGTGAAAGTCCCATTAAAATATAATGAAAAATAAAGCATTTTTAATTGGCATAATGTACAGTGAGAACACGCGGACCTTTAAACCAGTGGTCGGCACGGAGAGGACTCTACAGCTCGATCTAGGCTCGCTCCGCCCCTTTTCTCGCCCCGCACGTCTCGCTCCCCGCGATGGTCCTAGTCCTCGAGGCAGCTCAGGCGCGTACCTATCCCAGACCGTATGAACTGCGCGTGGCGCATTAGGGCGACACCCGTATCAATAGGTTTCCACATTATAGGTTTCCTCCTGTAGGCCTATTCCACTATGTTGCATGATAATTTCGGAAACTAACTTTGAACAATAAACACGGAAGAGGGAGAGATTACTTTGAAAAATACTTCTTAATTCCATTGCCAAAATTTTAAACAGTCATTCAGACAAATTTCTTCGTGGATGTTTAGATGTACTCGGAATATCAGATATATCGAACGAAAGATTAGATGTCGCGGCTCGGATCGCAGATGATAGCGAAGTGTCACTCAACCGTGTGCGCTTTTCCGATTTAATATTCCGAATTTTGGAGAACGAACATTCACATTCTGAGGAGAGGATATCTCGATTCATCTAATCAATGTTTTAGAAAATTCGATACTGTTTTCTTCCGTATTCCTCAGAGGAACTTCTTGCTGAAGATCGCGAAGTTCTTCTTGTTAATCGGAAGCGTGCTCTCTCTCTTCCGTGTTTATTGTTTAAAGTTAGTTTCCGAAATTATCATGCAACATAGTGAAATAGGCCTACAGGAGAAACCACATTAAAAAACGCATTGACAATAGTACCTCCATGGTAATGTGGAAACCTATTGATACGGGTGTCGCCCTAATGCGCCACGCGCAGTTCATACGGTCTGGGATAGGTACGCGCCTGAGCTGCCTCGAGGACTAGGACCATCGCGGGGAGCGAGACGTGCGGGGCGAGAAAAGGGGCGGAGCGAGCCTAGATCGAGCTGTAGAGTCCTCTCCGTGCCGACCACTGCTTTAAACTGTGCCGGCGACGCACAGTGTTCCAAAACGCCGAAAAGCTGGCCAAGCATTAAAAACACTAGAAGAACACTAAAAACCTTTCTAAAAATACTGTGTATTAAGGTTTTTGGGGTCGCTGATCTCGAATTTAATGTTAAATTTGCATTTTAATTAACCGTTCGTTAAGAAAAAATTAAATTTTTATTAACAAATTAATATTTTATATTTATATATGAAAATAAACGTTTATCTATCTATGAACATTTGTTTAAACATCAAAGTGAAACATCAATGTTTAAACAAATGTTCATACATCACAAGAAGTTTATATTCTTATAATAGTAAGGTGTACAAATATAAGAGAGAATAGTGACACAAATAATAAATACTTTTCTTAATCTGTTTATTTGTATTAAGTCTCTTCCTGTGCATCTGAATCAATACATTGACTTTCTATCGCTACATCCGTTAATAATGGCAATACTTCCGATGGTATTCGTTTCTTGGATATGTTCGGTTCGATATTGGTTAAAGAAATATATGGGTCTGAGTGCACCATCATCCTGAGGAATACGTCTTCATTCGTTTTAATACGCGAGGATTTTCGACTGTAGTCTGTTCTATATTTTTTAAATATTTTGTGGGACGTTTCCAGCACTTCTTCCGAATAAGCCCCAATTGGTAAAATGCAATTTTTTACTACCGAGGGTCCATGCATTAAAATTTTGTGGACTGATGGTGGCATGTAGAACCAAGGATACAATGCAATGAATAGTTTTGCCGTATCGAGACAATACTGCTTAAATGAGTTATAATTTATATGAATTCCGGAAGAAATGGCTATTAATATTGTGTGGAAGCGATTAATTAATTCTACACTGACTCCTAAAAAAAGAACATATATCTTATTATTTTTAGTTTATTGTAATATTTTATTATTATAGACAAAAATAAGTATTTTATAACTTATTTATGTCAAATAACAGATATGCCATATTTTTTATGAAACATGTTAGAAATTAACCAGTGGTTTCACTTGATTTTATCGCATTTTGAAAAAACCTTCGGGCCGTATTTCCATCATTGGAGGATCCGAACCCGGGTTTTGGAAAATCTACTCTTAGTCCCATTTGCACTAAAAAAGCCTCTTGGATTTCCTTTTTTTGTTTTTGTCATTATTTCTTTCGTGCCGTCTTTGTCAGGCCTGTACCTAAAATTATGAATTTAAATTATACAATGGTTATTAAAAACAATGATAATATATGTGTTCCAATTGTAATATATACCCTCCATCTATTTATTGGTAGCCTATAAGCTATATGAAGCAAACAATCAAAACAATGAATATACGTGTGCAAAATGGGTAAGCAAGAATTAAGTGCAGTCTGGTCTTCCTCTTTTTTAATTATTTTATCCAGATCGTTCATCTGCGATATTTTGGTTTTGCATATATTGCACGTCATTGACGAGGTATTGCATAAAGCATTAGATATCTACAAGAATTGTGTTGAGAATTTTTAAAAATACTAAAATATGTTTTGCAAATGCGTGAATCGTATAATACACAAAATAATTTGTACCTTGGCATCAATCATTGTTACCTTAATGTTAAAATTGATTATATAATTGTTTACAGTAATTGGAAGTAGATTTGACAGTTGATTATCAATTACTTCTTTTTCTTTTCTGGCAATGTTGTCCGTCTCCTTTATCCATTGGAATCTTATGGGTTTATTAAATCGCGTAGAAGAAGGTCTTGGGTTTTCCCACACTACCGTTTTATTCATATCTTCTAATTTTAGTGGCACGAAACAAGTTAAAAATAAGAAGTGATCATTCAGACCTTCCTCAGACCACAGTTGCTTGTATGCCGCATAGCCCGAACTCCCATCAAAACCGATTTTTCCGTACTATGTAAAATTATTTGTAAAATCATTTTCTATCGGTAAATTTAAGGATTTTAATAATCTATTGCAGGTGTGTTCTAATAAAGACTGAAGTGACACTTGACAGATCTCCTCAGTTATTTGAATATTGTTCGGGTAACACCACTTTTTTGCTGCATGAACTTGGTGGTATGATGGATATAATTTAGAGTTTCGACTTTTAGCTTCCCTTGTTTGATTTCTGTATTGATTTATTGTTAAATCATTTGAAATTATTAATGATACAGCTTCTTCCGCAGTGAATCCTTTGCACGAATTGTTCTTTTTACTGTTCTGCCACGCTTTTAAAATCTCATCTGCACGTTCTGATGAATTGAGCGTTATTTCAGCGAGTAGTTTTGCTGCACTTTTTTTCCCAGTTTTGCGTAACGCCATACACGTAGCTACCAGCAATGCTTCTACTTCATTAGAGGATCTTAGTTCTTCCGTATTCCTTCTTTTACTACGGTTGCTATAGCTGTCAAATGATTTCGTTCGCTCAACTTCTGCACTTGCCATACAATTAAGTGACAAATTAAATAACAAATTAGTGATTCGTGCTTGCAAAATTAAAATTTCATATAGAAAATATGCGAAATTGAAAATACTGTCCGTACTGCGATTCCCTGTTGTATTTTTTGGCAGATTAACAGTTCTATTCAACCAATTTACATTTTTGGATACAAATCTGTCTAATTTGTGGCCACTTGCTCTCAATTTAGTTATATATCGATTGTAGAAACATGTGTTAAATTGTTGTATGAATGTACTGTCATTAACTGGTAAATTATGTTCTACTTGCAGAAATGACAATATATGTTGTTTTCTTGTCTTAGCTGATGTTGTAGGAAGTTCTTGAAATTTTTGGTGAAGTTGCAGCCGAGATATAGCAAACATGTTTACTATACTAAACGCGTTCAGATTATAAGGATATTATTAAAATGAAAACGGATGATTAATAATCGAACTCTCACTTTATTTAACCACTTAAAAATATAATAATACAGTAACTTCGACGGTATAACACATTATATGTATGCGGGTATATTTTGTCGCGGACAGGCTAACGCGTAATCCTAGTAACCCGACAAACAAAATTTTTAGAAAGAAACAAAGCAAATCGTTGTCTAGCAACACAAACATCAAATGCCCATCGTATTTATACAATACCCGCTCTCCAGCATGAATCTACTAAATACGTACTTTTACGCAAACCGCGCGTGATTCAAAAAGGAAAAAACTAATTACTAATAACACCAATTCAATAAATATTACACCAACACAATTATGAAACTTGCTTAGAATATGTGACTTTTCCGAAAACTAGCACTGCACAAATCACTAGTCGATCACAAACTGCTGCTCTGAACTGCAAGAATCTCTGGCATGTCACATATGGCGTTGGCCCTGTATAACATGAAACTTCTTATTTAACTTGATTTTCCATAATAAACATTTGAGGCGTTTCGAACGGACTCAATCTTCAGTAACAAAGATTCATTTAAAACTCGCGGTCAGCGACTGTAAAAATCTCCATATACAGGGTGTCCCAAAACGACTGCGTAAGCGGGAAATGGGAGGTTCCTTGGGTCATTTGAAGCGACATTTTCCTTAGCAAAAATGGCGTCCGCGGCTTTGTTTAGGAGTTATTAACGAAAAACACGAACCAACCAGAGCGCGCCTAGTCGCTCGGTGGCACGGTCAGCGCGGCGAGCCGGGGAGAGGAGAGTGTTGTCGGCACGCCGCGATGTAACAGAACAGTTTCTCGATTATGTCCCGATTTCGATGAGCTTTGGATATGTTGTAAAGACCACGATTCTGAACAACATTTCCCTTTAGACTTTTTACCTCGCGTCTTTAGTTTACGAGATATTTGTAAAAACTTGTAATTGAAAATGCTTCGAAATGTGTGTCACTGTCACTGGGTCATTCGGTGACGAACTGCACAGATGTCTTCAGGTATACGACAGTACCGAAAGCTAAGGGTTGTACGGTCAGGTCAACGAACTGTACAGCTGATGGTAGATAGCAGGTATACGACAATCACATGTTTCGGTTTTCCTGCAGATTTGTACGCAGAGTCGATGGGTTACTGTTCGAAAACGTCGTCCGTCCTTTCACCCAGCAAGAGGTAGAAATGTCAGGTCGGCGTGGCGTTTTAGGGTCCCTATTGTTCTATGCCTCCCTTAAGAAACTTTCTAAAAGAAAGACGGACGACGGACTCTGCGTACAAATCTGCAGGAAAACCGAAACATGTGATTGTCGTATACCTGCTATCTACCATCAGCTGTACAGTTCGTTGACCTGACCGTACAACCCTTAGCTTTCGGTACTGGTTTTACAAATATCTCGTAAACTAAAGATGCGAGACAAAAAGTCTAAAGGGAAATGTTGTTCAGAATCGTGGTCTTTACAACATATCCAAAGCTCATCGAAATCGGGACATAATCGAGAAACTGTTGGTTTTTACGACATCGCAGCGTACCGACAGCACTCTCCTCCCCCCGGCTCGCCGCGCTGACCGTGCCACCGAGCGACTAGGCGCGCTCTGGTTGGTCCGTGTTTTTCGTTAATAACTCCTAAACAAAGCCGCGGACGCCATTTTTGCTAAGGAAAATGTCGCTTCAAATGCCCCAAGGAACCTCCCATTTCCCGCTTACGCAGTCGTTTTGGGACACCCTGTAAGATGCAATAAATAATGTAGCGATTTTATTAAAAACATTAAAAATTACTATAATTTTTAATATAATTAATGAATACAACTTCGATAGCATCACAGAATCCGCAATTTATAAATATTCATGTATCGACACCGATTTTTCAATTTTTATTAAAAAATTAATTCACTAAATTATTATTATTATATCTTGTTAAATATATAAAAATTAAACTCCAGGAGTAGTATTGTTTATACAATATACTCCCGAGTTAGATCCGACTGCAAGCACACAATCGTATTGGTATTCTGCTGTCGTGCATAGAAAATTTAGAACATAAATATCTTTTTTTGGCGGAATTTTGCGGAAATTTGGCTTTTGGGACATTGTAGTACACACATTCACGTATACTGTCCATGCAAAACTTGCATGACTTTCGGTGTTTTTTTTGTTTTATTTGAGATCAAAGTCGGACAACATGATTTTTCTCTATGAAACCGTATATGATAAACTCTGTACCTGCTCATCCATGATTACGACAGTATTCCTACTATCACAATTTCATTATTTTGTCATCAAGGAACAATTTTCAATTACAAAATTATTCTCTAAAGTGTACAGATGTAACACAATATGAAGAAATAAGCATAAAAGTTCGCAGTATTTGAATGGAGAAAAACTGAACTAAAGATATAATTTAGCACTGTTAACATTAATTTTTGAAGCTAATTTTTATAGTTCCTTGTAGTTTGAACTATTACCTAACGATATCACCACTCACATCATCAAAATTCTTTACTTCGAAAAATGATCCTTTGGCCAGCTTTTCGGCGTTTTGGAACACTATGCGACAGCGGCACGCTTCGGTCACGCGATCAAGCTATAGCTGGAATCGGAGCATTAAACCATGCTTCTTTGTATTTTGCAATAAATATACACAATTCTCTAATTCCTACAATTTCTTCGCTGCTTATTGAAACTTCGTCGTGGAATAAATATATTTTTAGTACATATATGGCTTTAACCATCCATCTAGCACGGTGGATAGCTCCAGGAATATGGAAACGATTTCCTTTCGGACAAGTTCCACCAAGGAAAATAATAATTAATTCAAGGAATTCTACATAATCACCTCTAGGTTGCTTGTGCTTTATGGTATTTAAGCAGAATTTTTGATTCTATATATCTCCTGGAGCTTTCCACGAACATAATTATCTTCTAAACTTGACCGAAATTTGTGTGGTTAATTTTCGGCCAAGCTTCGCGAAATTTTTTAAACATTCCTATTTCAGGAGCTGAACATTTTGATATCGTTTCTTCGAACACATTTTTATAAACTAATTCATACATATGGTAACGATACGGAAAATACAATAAAAATCCCGATCAACCATTTGCTCGAAAATAACGCAAGCACCTTGAAATCGTCCCATGTTTGTCGATGTTGTGTCACAGCAAATCGCTTGCACTGTATTTGTTAATTCCCATTCATCTAATAATTGGAATATTGCTAGTACTTGTTCCTTACCACGACATTTTTTTATTGCAGTAACTCCTAGAAGTTTTTCTTTATTTTGGTTATTTACAAGCATTCAGTGCACACAATCATATTCGAAATTGACGAGAAATAAAATCATTGTCATTAATAAATATATGGAAAAATGTACCAAACAAAAGTTGTATTAAAAATATAAAAAAATTTATATTTAAATCCAATTTTCGAAATTCCAAACATGCGGAATCTTTTTTACGATGACCTTGTGCTTTATTTGCATATAGTTATGGAGCATGGAAAGACAAATTCAACGATATACAGGGTGTCACAAAAGTACTTCAACTCCCGGAAATGGAAGGTTCCTGAGGTCATTTCAAGCGCCATTTTCCTTTTGCAAAATGTCCTCCGAGGCTTCGTTTGGGAGTTATTAACGAAAAACACGGACTAATCAGAGCGTGAACTAGACCCGCGATGGCTGGCTTGGTGTGACGCGCCAGGAGTTTCTACTGCGACGAGCGTAGCCGTGTGCTACGACGATGCGTCGAACAAGAGAAGAAGTAGAAATTGAACGTATGGAATTAAAAACACACTTATTCAGCCGTAAATACACTTACTGCTTCGAAATGTGTGTCACTGGGCTACTCGGTGACGAATTGCATAGCTGGCTTCAGGTAGACGGCATTGTCCCGAACTGTAAGGGACGTACGGTCAGGTCAACGAACTGCACAGGTGGTGGTAAAACGACAACATAAGGGATGTTCGGTCAAGTAAACGATCCGGACTTTCACCTTCACTTTCCAAACGATAAATAAATCGTATGTTTGTTTCATACAGATGGAATGAAATTTTTCCACACTCACGATCACTGTTCACATTTGTCAACACATAGCTATGCAGTAATAACAATTGCAGTAATGCGATCAGTAGACTGCGGATTTCATGCATTTGTAGAAAAAATGACTAGGTGCATTTTAAAACAGTAAAGAGATTAAAATAATTTAAAAACACCAATGTACTATTTTCAATTTGTTCAAATGATTATAGTAAACATCAAATATCCGTCTGGCTCCTGTCCCTTGCAATAGCAGCAGCCAACTTTCATTTTGCATAAAAATCCGCAGTCTAGATTAGTTTAAATATGACTACTAAAGACACACATTTTAGCAACCGTGAACTTAGAATTGACAAGTCTTTGGAGATGTTCTCTCTACCGCGGCTCGAACGACACTGATTTTACCCAACATTTTTCTGAAAAGTTTAGGGAGGACTTACGCGTGTCGAAAATGCACTCTGTGTAGCGCGCTTACGAAAACGACGGGGTGGACAGACGAAAAAAAAGGGATACGAGAGGGACCGCTGTAAGACTACAATTTATGGCAATCACATTAGAAACATAGAAAGTTTCTTAAGAGAGGTATAGGACAATAGGGACCCTAAAACGCCACGCGGAACTGACACTTCTACCTCTTGCTGGGTAAAAGGACGGACGACGTTTTCGAACAGTTACCCATCGACTCTGCGTACCAATCTGCAGGAAAACCGAAACATGTGATTGCCATAAATTCTAGTCTTACAGCGGTCCCTCTCGTATCCTTTTTTTCGTCTGTCCACCCCGTCGTTTTCGTAAGCGTGCTACAGCGTGAATTTTCGACACGCATAATGTCCTCCCTCTACTTTTCAGACAAATCTTGGGTATAATCAGTGTCGTTCGAGCCGCGGTAGAGAGAACACCTCCAAAGACTTGTCAATTCTAAGTTCACGGTTGCTAAAATGTGTGTTTTTAGTAGTCATATTTAAACTAATCACTAGACTACGGATTTTTATGCAAAATGAAAGTTGGCTGCTGTTATTGCAAGGGGTAGGAGCCAGACGGATATTTGATTTTTACTGTAATCATTTGATCAAGTTGAAAATAATACATTGATGTTTTTAAATTATTTTAATCTTTCTACTGTTTTAAAATGCACTTCTCATTTTTGCTACAAATGCATGACATCCGCAGTCTACTGATCGCATTACCGCAATTGTTATTACTGCATAGCTATGTGCTGACAAATGTGAACAGTGATCGTGAGTGTGGAAAAAATTCATTCCATCTGTATGAAACAATCATACGATTTATTTATCGTTTGGAAAGTGAAGGTAAAAGTCCGGATCGTTTACTTAACCGAACATCCCTTAGGTTGTTGTTTCACCACCAGCTGTGCAGTTTGTTGACCTGACCGTACGTCCCTTTCCGTTCGGGACAATGCCGTCTACCTGAAGCCACCTATGCAGTTCGTCACCGAGTAGCCCAGTGACACACATTTCGAAGCAGCAAGTGGATTTACGGCTGAATAAGTGAGTTTTTAATTCCATACGCTCGTAGCAGTAGAAACTCCTGGCGCGTCACACCAAGCCAGCCATCGCGGGTCTAGCTGGCGCTCTGATTGGTCCGTGTTTTTAATTAATAACTCGCAAACGAAGCCTCGGAGGACATTTTGCAAAAGGAAAATGGCGCTTGAAATGACCTCAGGAACCTCCCATTTCCGGGACTTGAAGTACTTTTGTGACACCCTGTATAGAAATGTATCTATACAACTATACAAAATTTTAGCCGGATTGAGCTTGAAAATTTTGGACTTTTGAAACTCTGTTTTCTCCATTATAGTACATCATAAATATACATTTTTATGTATCGTTGAATTTGTCGTTCATTGCTCTCTTTACAACCATATGCAAATAAAATACAAGGTCATCTTAAAAACAAAGTTCGCAACTTCAAAATTTCAAAAATTGGATTTTAAAAAAGATTTTTTGTTTAGCATTATATTACTTTGTCGAACAATACAACTTTTATTTGACACATTTTTTCATGTATTTATAAATAACAAAGGCATTTACAAAATTTAGAAATACATAGATATTTACAGGTACAATACCTACAAAAATTCTGTTTTAGGATCGGAAAGAAATAGTTAGAGAAGAAAAAACGAAAGCATGTCTATGATTTTGAAATATCTTTTCAAAAAGTTCGTTGAAATATGTATTTTATGTATCTTTTTTTCATAGTGTTTGTTTTTTGACATCAAGAAACTGTTTTCTACTTCCTGTACAATTTGAAATATGTATTGCTTTTCTTCCTCATCTTTTGTCAATATTTGATTATATTTTTGTATAAGTTTTACACCACGTACACCTGTATCGTTTATAACTTTTAAACGTCGAACGATTCTTAACCCATATTTAAAATTGTTCTCATCTTCCTATAAATCGGGATCATTTTTTTAAATTCTGGGGCAATTGAAAATCTTTCAAAGAATTTTATTATATGTTACTGTACATTTTTACATCATACGAAGTAATTCTAAATCTTTTGTGAAGTTCATCTGTCTCAACGTTCAACGCTTCCACCATTCGCAGTTTCGTGCTCTTTCCCACACTTTTATAAAAAAATGCAAGTGCTGCTACCTTAAAAGATAAGTACCATAGATGGTTATTAATACCAATAGATTTCTTATTGATACGTTGCTTACTTTTTCATCAATATAGCGATATACATATAGTTTTTTTTAATGTTCTAAATCTTGACGTGGAGTTACCATTACTATTGGAGCTCGTATTCACGGCTTTACATACATGGAACCTTGTATTTCCTGGGAACCCTACCCAAGAAAATAATTGTTAACTCCAAAAATTTCGTATAGTTTTCTCTTGGTTGTCATTCTTTATGCAAAGTATCCATCGAAAATTGGATTATTTCTTGAATTGTTTTGGGGATATATTCGGTCCCAGTCCCGCGTATAAAATACAATTTGTCTATTGTTGGCCAAGCATCCTGAAATTTTCTAAAAAGTGAAACATTTGGAGCAGAAGACTATCATTTTCTTCGAGTATATACTTTGCAGAATAATCTCGTATATATGATGTCTGCAAGGCAAATGTAACATTTCTTTCTGCAATTTTTGTTCGAGAAGGACGCAGGCTCCTTGGTAACGTCCCGTATTTGTGGATGTGGTGTCACAACAAAGGGCTTGTCGGATAATCCCCATTCTAATATTCGTGGAAATTATTCCGCACTTAGAAACTAATAGTAACATTTACTACTTAAGAAACTGTGATCTTGATGAAGGTATTAGGTACTCCATTAAAATTTCGAAATCATATTTCTAAAGATATGAAAAAATATGTCAAACAAAAGTTTATTGTTCTACTAAGTAAGTATAATGTTAAAGAAAAATTTTTTTTTAAATGCAATTTTCGAAATTCCAAAGTTACGAATTCTTTTTTTACGATGACCTTGTATTTTATTTGCGTATAATCATAGAGCATCTGTTGGAATTTATTTAAGAAACAAATTGATAAAACTAATCTATTATTACTTACAAGGAGAGGCCGCGAACTTCGGGTCACCGATTGTGTTGAAACCTCGCACACTTATAGATCTCATTCTCCTGTTCACGAATACATACCATCATAACGGCAGATATTCAATAGTTTTCCAGATATTGTCGATTAAAGATTTATTGTTTCTGTGAAATACAGTATCTTTTCTTGACTACGACAAGATCCGGTGTGCGCGATGGTAGCGTGCCAAGTTTTCAGGTGGACGATCATTGTTCAATCCTGTTGTTGGGTAATCTTGCTCTTGGAAACCCACAGATTTTCGATTATTATATGTCTAATCCTGTTCTTTTCGTCGAGAAAACTCCAAATATCGAAGTCCCAGACCGCGGAGTGCACTCGTTAAAAAGTTATGAGCGTCTAAAGTTCAGTAATTTTCATTGTTTCTGCACTGTTTTTGACAAGTATGGGCGCCGCCATATTGGTAAGTAGGGACCTCTTCCGTGTAGTGACTCAATGGCGATGCTACGGGGCAGCATTAGCGCGCCGCCAAATCGCGCATGTTTCGGGTACTTCGTCGCGCGCCGCGTGGCACTGCACATCGCGCCACAACTGTGCAATGCCGATAACATACATATTTATATTTCCTCTTGCCGAATTTTGCTTTGTCAATCTCTAAAGTCAGATAAAACCAAATTTTTACATATTACTATACTTACAACAACTTATTCGATGATATTGCTGGGGGGCGTAGACCCCCCAAAAAACTAACTCCGACCAACTCAGTATACTCTACCTGAACTATAATCGGAGTTCCAGAAGCCGAAATCCCCCCCTAATTTCGTAAAATCCCCACTAAAGCGTGCGGTAGCCATTTTGGTGCCCTCTAAAACTAGAAATTCAAATTCCCCCTTCCTGCCACCTAGCGTCGCCACTGAGTCACTACACGGAAGAGCTCTCTACTTACCAATATGGAGACGCCCATACTTGTCAAAAACAGAGCTGAAACAATGAAAATTACTGAACTTCAGACGCTCATAACTTTTTAAGGGTGTAGACCAATATTTGACCTCGAAATTAGTTTGAGCTCCGTCCAGTAGGGGAGCTGGGTACAGTTTTTACAGAATGGTTCAGAGGCACAGCAGGCGCACGTACCTACACGCTTCCCGAGCGGTCAGCTGTGCCACACACTCTCACTCGAGCACACCAACGAGCATCAACGTAGTGACGTCACGTGTGCGTGTGTGCCTAACTTACCGGCAACACTCGTCATCCTCCGTTTTACCGATACAATGATGGAATTGCCGGGTGACCGAATGCTAAGAACCGACATCAGCGCTCGTAGCGGAAAAATGCCGGAACTGTAGTTTCAGAGGACCGTCCCTTCTGAGATATGCTTCAGTTCTAGACGTGCCATTTTTTTAAATTGATTTATTTTATCATAAAAACGTAGCATTGACATGCTATTTTTCCCCCGCAGATCGCGAGCTATCGATCGTTTCTATAAAAATTCCACTTCTCTCGATATTTAAGAAAATGTGTGTCTCTTGACAGTGGCAGCACTATCGCGCTGCTCGATGCTTCTCGTGGCTCCGCTAAATTTTGTGGAACAATGTAAATTACGCCTCGAAAACGCAAAAGCAGGCCATTTGGATGAGCTCGCGATATGGAGAAATCTTTCATCTAGCGATTGTGCAACGTAGGGGTCCCAAATGTGCTTTTTAGAGAAATGGCACGTCTAGAACTGGACCACTTGCAATCTCGTGTTCGTATACAGTTTCTAGCGGTGTGTGAGTTCGAGTGTGTGAGTAAGGTCTATACCCTTAACGAGTGCACTCCGCGGTCTGGGACTTCGATATTTGGAGTTTTCTCGACGAAAAGAACAGGATTAGACATATAATAATCGAATATCCCTGGGTTTCCAAGAGCAAGTTCAGCCAATAGTATAAATATACAATGATAAAACATAATAAAATTTTTTTTAAAATGCGTTATTCGGCAGAATTTGAGCAATGATCGTCCGCCTGAAAACTTGGCACACTACAGTCGCGCCACACCGGCTCTTGTTGTAGACTAGAAAAGACACTGTATTTCACGAAAGCAATGAAACTTTAATCGTCAATATCTCGAAAACTATAGAGTATCTGCCTCTATAATTGTATATATTGTCAACAGGAGAACGAGATCTATAAGTGTGCGAAGTTTCAACACAATCAGTGACCCGAAGGCCGCGGCCTTTCCTTGTTAGTAGGATATTCTATCGCTTTACTTTCGAGCACCTATACAAATTGAAAAGACTTATGTGTCCGCGTGTTCTTTTAATAAATTGACACAAGTTAGAGAGACCTTCTGCCTTCTGCGTTTTCCGCGATCTTTAAGGATAACTCCGCAGGGCGTGTCCTTTCCGGAAAAATAAGCTTATTGGACAGCGTCGATGACAATCGCTGTCCAATCAGGTTTCTTATTTTGGGCCCGATCATCCCTATCATTCCTTGCGCTCGAGGCGCACTTTTTCGGGAATGCCAGGTATGACCGTGGGGGTTTTACGATATAGCGGGTTTTTACTTCGGGCCCGCGAGGTGAATACCGTGGCCAGCTGTGGGCCCTCGGACCTCGGTCTTGCGCGACCTTTCGGAAACTCGGGAGTTTATGATACCAGCATTTGCTATTGAGGTCGAAAACGGAAGATCCTAAACGACGAGACATACATTGTCTGAAACATTCTAATTGAACGCGCTAAAAACGGCTTTCTAAAAAATAACTTCGCTGTCGCTCGCCTCATAAACCAACCCGACCATTTGCACGCCAACTATTTTATTGTACGTGCCGATGGCCGCTACAAAATGATACATTGTATCTATGCTGTCCGCGTCATGGGACCCTCAACTTTCAATTGTTTCTTAGATCGTCGTCCATTTTTTCTAAAGCGATTCTCACTCATGTCGTATTTGTTGTACAGTAAAGACGTGCTTCAGAACGTGTCTTCAGATATATTAAATAGAATACATTCTATTTCATATTTTATAAAGAGTGTGGTTTATTGTGTACTCATAATCAAACAGCATGGAAAGGCAAATTCAAAGATATATAGAAATGTATATTTACGATGTACTATAATGCAGAAAACCAAGTTTCAAAAATAACAAATTTTCAAGCTCGATGCCGCACGTTTTCTAAAATGATGAATAGATTATGTTTTTAGCTACAGTCACAATCCTAGGAGGTGTCCCGAAAAAAAATTCGAAGGTCGAAAAATAAGGCCCACTCTAGTGCGCATGTGTGACAAAACCCGGCCAATATCTCATCGCTGAATTGTAGCAGATACTTGCTTTAGACACCTTATGATAGAAATTCAAAAATTATATAGAATCTTCTAACTCGCTGCGCAGGTACCAGTGAGAAAGACATATTCTTTTTGCTGTTTATAATTTCTACAACTACTTTAAGGGAACGCACAAAGTCGGAGACTTATACCGAAATGTAAAATATCAGTATTATATCGGTAATTTCTTCAGTTTTTGTAGGACATCAAAAATTTTAATGATATCGCGCCATATCGGTATTTTGTTTCGTATAAAAATTATGAAGGTTCAATGAAAAAATTTACGGTAATTATTTACAAAGTGATGATAGGAAAAAGTCGTTCAGAATGTCGAGAATCTATAACATATTTAAATTTTATCAAAATCGCAAAACAGTACCAATTTGTAAATAATTACCTTTATTGAAAACGAATCGTGAGTGCCATGTTGCGTTACTGCAACGTTAAGTCCTAATGAGTTAATACGAGCTTCTCTCCTTTAAATTGCCTCCGCGATATTTTAACGATATTACCGCTATATCGTTAAGTATCAATAAGATGTCGATAATCGATAGTCACGCTTCTAGTATCAAGTAATTAATATGAACAGGAAGGAAAAGTTACGATGTTATCCTCGCTGAGAACTTGGCACATCAAAATAATACGTGAATTCTTAATAGAAAAAAAAAGAAAAAACAGAACCACCCTATTGTAATTTATGTGAATGCCAAACGGTAACGACCTACCACATACTCTATACTCAACGTAGTTTTTGATAAGAATGTTTAAATGAAACTCAGTTTCTTGAAAATTGTGATTTTTCATTGTGTTATTCTTCCGGCAAATGTGCGATGATACATATGTATGTATGTGTACTATAATGTTTCCTTCGATTGATAGTATAAGTATACTTATAGTTTACATTAGAGCTGTTATTTATGAGATACCCGGGTTGTTTTGCTCTACCCGGGTTAAGGTTCTAGCTTTAGTTTATAATAGAGTGTTTTCTCGATAAATGTCCAAAACACGGGTCCAGCCGGGGACATTTATCGGGAATGAAATACTATTCTTTGATCCACTGCCGAACGTAGAAAAGGACAGCGAAGCTCGAGGGCCTCGGTCGCCGAGGAGTGTAACATAATATTATCATTTTCATTAGAAAAATGACACAAATATGTTGGTGATAGGCCCATAAAAAAATAATTAAAAATAATGAAGTTTTGTTATTAGATTTGTAGTGGTCTCACACCGATACACCCAACCCGTATTATGTTACACTCCTCGGTGACCGAGGCCCTCGAGCTTCGTGGCCCCTCGGGGGATATACCGTGCGGCAGTGATGGGGATAGTTTTCGGACAGTTATAGGCCAAATCTTTAGACATTTATCCAGAAAATACTGTATACAGTAGACACTTGTAATATAATTAGTTTAATTACCATTGATTTTTGCGTGCTGAAAATTAATACTTCTTTATTTCGTTTTAACAGATATTTTTCAGATCGGGGACCCTGGAACGTCTAGAAGCTCAAAGAGACGAGAAACTAACTGGTCACATTATTCTTTTGCAAGCCAGGTGCAGAGGGTACTTGGCACGTCGTAAACTCAACACGTTGAAAGTATGTCATGACATCTTCATTTTTTTTTTAAGGGTTTACTTACATCTGCATACTTTATGCACACTTGGTCCGTTAGATTTCTAGATGATTTAGATTTCCATTATTATATCCGCTCATATCCCATGCATGTACAGTAAATCCTTGATCTAACAAGGAGACTGGAAAGTCTCGTCGCCACAGATTTACTTGAGATTTGACAGAGTTATAGATCTCGTTCCCTTGATTACGAAAATACCCCATTATGGGGCCAGACACTCAATAGTTTTCAAGATATTTGTAATTAAAGTTTCATAATCGCAAAATGTCAGTTTAGTTCACTTTCTTACGAAGCATTAGTGTGGCGTAGCGGCGTGGCGGCGAGCTAAACTTCTACGCCGTAGGCTCGGATTCGAATTAGAGCTGTTACTTATGTGATACTCGGGTAACCGGATAAACAAAAATTACCCGGGTACCTAGGTACTCGGGTAAACAACATTATCTAGGTACCCGGGTATTCGGGAAAACAAAATTGACCCGAGTACCCGAGTATCTCATGAATAGACTGCCGATCTTTATGCAAAATAAAAATTGTTTGCATCAATTGCAAGAAGCAGAAGACATGTTACGATTACTTGTTTCCTTTAACGATTTTAATAAATTTAAATTAATATATCAACGTTCTTGGATTCTTTTAATTTCTTTATTGTTTTAAATTGCACCAACTCATTTATGCCATAAAATCATACAAAATGTTGAAATGTATTTTGTGCATATCTGCGACGACGTTTGCAAGCTCTGAATTAGAACGTGTATTTTCTATGGCGTGAAATACTGTTATTTCTAAACGTCGTCCTTTACTTCGAAATGCTAATTTATTAGTGTTTTTCTACGAAAATAAAAATATTTAATTTCTACATAATTATTTCATATCTATTATTTTATACACAAATATGAACTAGCATACGGCGCGGTGGCTCATGTGATAATAGCTCTTGTAACCTGTTGTGAAACCTCATGAGATACTCGGGTATCCGGGTGCTCGGCTATCTTATGAGATACTCAGGTAGGTTTGCTCTACCCGGGCAGAGTTGGGTAAAAGTATAAAAAAAATTTTTATTCGTCATTCGGAGGTTCGAATAAAAAAATTATCTTTATTCGTCCGAATAAATAATTTTATTCGACGAGAATTTATCCGACGAATAAAGATAATTTTTTTAATTCGAACTTCGAATAATCTGTAATTATAACAATCTTCCCAGAACTTTTACCAACTCGAATAAACGCGTTACCGAGCCTCAGGCTCCGAATGTCGAGCTCCGAACGTCAAAGACCCAGCGACTGATAAACGGCATACAATGTAAGCAGGTGGGAAATCACGCACGAATAAAAATTTAAACTTTTAAATTTTTCAATATACCTTTATAAAATTATTACGAGTGAATTGAGGCGCTTTTCGTGGTGAAAATGAATCCAAACTCGAGTGTAATCGAACAATTTTTATTGATACGTAATGTTACTATATAAAATTATAATCTTATTGAAGATAAAGAGTAGAGTCATGGTGTGTGTGTGTGTGTGTGTGTGTGTGTGTGTGTGTGTGTGTGTGTGTGTGTGTGTGTGTGTGTTTAGACTCATTTTCATCGGGATAATCTCTACAACATACTCGTATATTAAGAATCTTATTCGTATTAAAAATACAGGGTGTCCCAAAACGACTGCGTAAGCGGGAAATGGCAGGTTCCTTGGGTCATTTGAAGCGACATTTTCCTTAACAAAAATGGCGTCCGCGGCTTTGTTTAGGAGTTATTAACGAAAAAGACGGACCAACCAGAGCGCGCCTAGTCGCTCGGTGGCACGGTCAGCGCGGCGAGCCGGAGGGAGGAGAGTGTTGTCGGTACGCCGCGATGTCGTAACAAAGAACAGTTTCTCGATTATGTCCACGGATTTCGATGAGCTTTGGATATGTTGTAAAGACCATGATTCTGAACAACATTTCCCTTTAGACTTTTTGCCTCGCGTCTTTAGTTTACGAAATATTTGTAAAAACAGTACCGAAAGTTAAGGGTTGTACGGTCAGGTCAACGAACTGTACAGCTGATGGTAGATAGCAGGTATACGACAATCACATGTTTCGGTTTTCTTTTAGAAAGTTTCCTAAGGGAGGCATAGGACAATAGGGACTCTAAAACACCATGCCGACCTGACATTTCTACCTCTTGCTGGGTGAAAGGACACACGACCTTTTCGAACAGTAAACCATCGACTCTGCGTACAAATCTGCAGGAAAACCGAAACATGTGATTGTCGTATACCTGCTATCTACCATCAGCTGTACAGTTCGTTGACTTGACCGTACAACCCTTAGCTGTCGGTACTGTTTTTACAAATATCTCGTAAAGTAAAGACGCGAGGCAAAAAGTCTAAAGGGAAATGTTGTTCAGAATCGTGGTGTTTACAACATATACAAAGCTCATCGAAATCGGGACATAATCGAGAACCCGTTGGTTGTTACGTCATCGCGGCAAGACAACACTCTCCTCCCCCCGGCTCGCCGCGCTGACCGTGCCATCGAGCGACTAGGCGCGCTCTGGTTGGTCTGTGTTTTTCGTTAATAACTCCTAAACAAAGCCGCGGACGCCATTTTTGTTAAGGAAAATGTCGCTTCAAATGACCCAAGGAACCTTCCATTTCCCGGAGTTGAAGTACTTTTGGGACACCCTGTGTGTACACTATGTACATATGTACCTTACAGTACATACTGTATACTGAAAAATATTGATAGCCGCAGGAGAGCTAATGGTATGGATAAACTTCCGAAAGCAACAACCCTTCGATTGTGCTGAAATTTTTGCCAAAGCTCATCCTTGATTAGAGAAGAAAGTCCCTTGAAGGATTTTTGGCGACAAAGTCTCGTTGTCCCCCAGCCCCCTTCAAAAATTGATGCTCATAAAATGCTCTACAAAAAAGGTTGTGTACATTTCTTACGGAAATCTATTATTTTGGCTGTTATGTCCCAAAATAACTCGGCGGGGGTCAAATTAACTCCGACGTTTTTTTTGTGGGGAAATGCATTACGCATTCGGTAGTGGGACTACCATCGGTTACCCACTAAAACCTCACACCTGCTTAAGCTAATTGGGAAGTGCCTGGATGGGAGGGTTCGCATCCCCACTACGTATCCTATAAGACCACGGGCGGGTCCCTCCCATCCCTGGGGCCGTCGGAATGGCCTTCCCGAGCCCCCGTTCGGTCCACCCGCGGCCCCCGACGTCTTCGTGTCCCGCCCGGTCCGGGTGACTCAAAGGTCCCCGTCCCGACCAGGGAAAGAAGACGCCGCCACCGGTAAGAAAGGGTCGTCGAAGGCGTGATCCGGCACACGCCCCCCCGCCAGGGGACACAATTGACGCGGGGGCATCCCCGCGCCCACCCGGGTACCCTTCCCGGGCTCGTTCGGCGGCCTTTCGCTCGAGGCCATGTGGCCGACCATGGCCGCGAGCGAGAGGTCGCACCCCTCCACCGCGGCTCTAAGGACACTATGCAGCTCGGCCCCAGCCGGGCACTCCTCGAGTGTGTGCCGCGCCGTGTCCACCTACCTCCTCGCCGCAGTGGTGACACTGCGTCGTCGGCTCGCGCCCCATCCTGTGCAGGTACGCTCCGCAGCAACCATGACCGGAGAGCACCTGTCTGAGGCGGAAGGTCAACCTTCCTCGCCTCCTGCACCATGTCTCAAACATGGGCAGGAGGGCCCGGACAATCGGACGGTCCGATGGAGCAAGATGTTTCTTCCATCGGGCCAGCGTGTCCTGCTGTGCCTCGCGCTTTCACACCTCGATCTCCTCTTCCTCAACGGCTGTGAGTGCCATCCCTGGAGGACGGCGGACGGAGCAGGCGACTTGATATATCGTTGCCCGCTCCGCCGCCACCAAATAAAGGCCAGGAGTCCCGCCACCTCGGCAGAGATGGTGCGGTATTCCCGTATGGCCAGCTGGCGCCGCACTCTTTCCAAGAGTGCTTGGGTGCGCCGGCTGGCATCGAACGAGCGGCGCCATACGGGGGCCCCATACAGGGCGATCGACCGCACCACCTCCGCATAGAGGCGGCGTACCCTCAACTGTGGCCCCCCGATATAGCGCAGCAGTCGCGCGAGGGCGGCCGCTGTCCCCTCTAGTCGGGGGGCCAGGAGTTCGAAGTGTTCTTCGAAGCGCCAGCGACTGTCGACGGTCAGGCACAGATATTTCATCAAGGGCCCGACGTCGTTGGAGGTATCCACGACACGAATCCGTAGGTTCTGACCAAAGGGCGGCCGCGACCGAGACAATCCGTACAACCAGACTGCCTCGGTCTTTGCGGCGGCCACGGCCAGCCCCATCCTTCAGATTTTCCCGACAACGCAGTTTAGGGCAGACTCGGCAAGGTGTCTGGTCCTCCTCAAGTCCCCCCCCCCCCCCCCTCTGCATAAGCCAGTGTGTCATCTGCATACAACTGACTACCCGCAGCACCGCGTCAAACCCCTGCGGAACCCCGCGGTGCATCTGTCTCGTATATACTAAGACCTAACCCAAACCCAAAACTTGAGCCCACCCGGCGCATAGAGCCCCTCGGAAGTACCTCCCAAACTTTTGTTTACGTTAAATAAATATATGTAACCTTTGAATTAAAAACTTTTTGCATATTTAATAAAACAGAAATTTAAAAAAATGTTTGACGGAGTTAATTTGACCCCCGCCGAGTTATTTTGGGACATAACAGCCAAAATGTAATAGATTTACGTAAGAAATGTATATAACCTTTTTTGTAGAGCTTTTTATGAGCTTAATTTTTTGTTTGTAACTTTTTTCTGTAAAATCAATATTTTAGAAAATATTTAGTAAGAACTGTGAAAACGTTGAAGGGGTCTGGGGGGCAACGAGGCTTTGTCGTCAAAAATCCTTTTAGGGACTTTCTTCTCTAATCAAGGATACGCTTTGGAAAAAAGTGTATAGCCGGATAAGATGGTCAAAAATGCCCTTGAGTAGAATAGTATCGGGGATGGGACATTCGATAGGGAATAAAAAAAACATACTGTGTAAAATTTTAATCCTCTATCTCGATCGGGAGGGTAGTTATGGGGTAAAATTGAAAAATCAGTTTGTGGCCTATTTTTCCTAGTTAACGATGTTTAGAAATTCTGAAAAAAATCTGACACATGTCAAGCACCCAAATACATACTCTGCAATTCGTTTCAGATTTTTAAATTGAAACTCCTGCTTGTAAAAAATCAAAAACCTCAAAAAAATCGAAAAAATGAAGATTTCACATGGAATTTTTTAATTGACTACCTCTATATTTTTACAGTACCGATTGTCACGTCGTTTCCCTTCTCGGTAACAAGGAAGGAACCGCACAGGGAAATTACGGCTTGGAGACCGGGCCACGCTCGGTCGCGCGACACGTGGTCCTCCCGGGACAAACAATTGTTCGCGGAATCGAATCGGAATCACTGCGATGATGGACAATACGAAATTCGGGCGCCAGACACGGTAGAGTGTCGCGCGAAATGTTCACGAGGCGCGAATTCGGCAAGCCGATTTCGACTCCGCGAGGACTGCGCGATAACTTGGAGTAGCCGCGAACACGGTCAGGGTTCCACGTGAGAGGAAGGAACGCGGCATTCCCCGCGACAGGAACGTTTCTTGGAGCAAGAATAATTCACGCCGAATTCGGCAATAATGATCGTTTATTAACGAGATGACAAGCTAGCGGCCGCCGGCAGAGGTTCGACCGATCGCGCGTAATCTATTCTTTCGCGTTGAGCTCGGCAGTCACAGGACTTCGCGTGATGTACAAGCCTTTACGGCACGAATTCTGCCGAGCTCCGATGACAGACGCGTATTTTCTACGTGGACTGGGCGAAGGTCGCGGCAAAGTCGCGAGACGAACGAAATCGGCACGTCGCGTCGTCCCACCGTGGAACGTTTCGAGATAGGCTATACTGTCCTCGTCGAAAATCGTACGCCCCGAATATTCCGTTTCCCGGACAATCGGCGACGATACGACCCACGGCCTCGCGTTCCTCCCCGGAGAGCGACTCCTGGTCTTCGGAACCACCTACGGGCCCGTCGGGGCACGACACGATATCGGGATTCGCAAATACGCCCCGAGCCAACATGAAGGGGTTACACTTGGTCAAATCACGTAATAATCCAGATCGGCACTTACCAAACGGCAATACGGTTCTCCTTCCACCGGTATTCGGTATTACAATACTCTCTTTGACTAACTCGCGATTTTAGCGACGGCAATACTTCTCTTTCGCGATCCTGCGACCCAGTGACCCAATTCGAACCGGCTCGGGAACGCGGAAGTGAGGCGTCCCCCCTCTTCCTCAACTATCTCCTCCTAGGCGACGCTCGGGCCTATCGCGTGGTTCCTCGCAGCAGGGACGGAATTTCTGTCCTCGGGCCCGTGCCTCCGGTAATTTGTCGATTTCCCCGGGGCGACGCGGTACACGGCTGCGAGAATTGCCCAAGTGGGGCGAGCCATTCCAGGGTGTTCTCTGGGCATCTCCTGAACGAGAGCCGACGAGGTTGGGTGGTTGTACATCCCTTATTCTCCGTATCCTCGTCGGCATCTCCGGGTTCGTGAATCCGGGCTCGATCCCGACTCGCTCGCCTTGCATTCAAGTGGCGTGCTGCGATAGGTGCTCCGAGCGTCTCTTCTCGAGACTCTGCGCCAATCAGCGGTAGGAGATAGGCACCGGGTTCCTATGGGTTCCGGCTATCCCTGAAACTTCGTGTCGCGCCCAGTGGCGCGACATTCAAACGCGATAAATCTGTTCCGCTGGAACTCGAACGTCCAGGGAGATCGATCGCACAGCCGATTTCGTTTCGATACCGACCCGGTCCTTCGTTGAGGATTCGGAAAGACGTAGGCAAAATCTGCCACGTCGCGCGATATATTATTATAAGTGTCGTTCATGATTTTTTTCAGATTTTTAAGAGAGGTGGGCCGTTGTTAAAAAAAATAAAAACCGATTTTTTCGACGTTTTTTCCGTGAAAAGCTAAGTTAATCTCCAAATTGTTATATTTTATTTATTCTTATAAGCCTCTTGACACTGAGAAACCTTGAACATTTCACAGAAATAATTAGAAAATGAAGTTGAGTTGATTAATATACTACTGCGTCAGCACATAACATCAGAAAAAAATTAACGTTGTTTCAACAGCCGGGTTGGGTCAGCGCGGGAGGTGCTCGTCTCTCAACCTGCGTGTACTAGGTTCGTGCCCCGTCATATACCTACTTTTTTTTTTGTTTAATTCTTTTTTTTATTCCTAGCTACATATGTAATAATCAATGTTACTTTTGTAAAATACTTTAAAAACCAACATTTAAATATTTAAAAAATATTTTCAGGTAAAATACTTTGCAAATCTCGGGTTTTACGATGCAAAATTCTAAAGAACAGAAACATACTTTGTCGACAATACTAATTGTCTATTGTTCCATGTTCCATATCGTTTTATGACTAAACTGACCTCCGCCACCCTACACTCGTGACCGTGGACGATACTTTTATGCATGTACAATAAAAGTTAATACAACACAGGAAGTTTGTATTTCTAAGGTAGTTTTCATGGATTTATAACTTTATTTTAAAAGCTATCGGAACATCTGCTTACCTCACTGATTGTCAGAGACGGGTGAAATATTTCATTAAAGAACCTGGGTGGTTAATACACAATTGCTCTCCCACATAAAAGATGAGTTACGAAAAGCAAAAGTCTCAAAGGAATTGAATAACAATTGAACAATTTCTACAACTTGCATTTATTTCTTTTTTCTATAACAGATTATTTAAAACTCGAAGACACGCATAGATTTACCGCAGAAAATGTTGGATCGTACCAGAATTAAGCGGATGCATAACTAAAAATTGATGAACTAACAATTGCTCCAAAATTATTTTTTGACGAATGTTACATTAAAATATTTTTTAAATATTCGAGGTTTATCAGTGTCTAATAGACTTACAAAATAAATAAAATATAACAATTTGAAGATTAACTTAGCTTTTCACGGAAAGACGTCGAAAAAATCGGTTTTTATTTTTTTTAACAACGGCGCACCTCTCTTAAAAATCTGAAAAAAATCATGAACGACACTTATAATAATATATCGGTACTGTAAAAATATAGAGGTGGTCAATTTAAAACTTCCATGTGAAATCTGCATTTTTTCGATTTTTTTGAGGTTTTTGATTTTTTACAAGCAGGAGTTTCAATTTAAAAATCTGAAACGAATTGCAGAGTATGTATTTGGGTGCTTGACATGTGTCAGATTTTTTTCAGAATTTCTAAACATCGTTAACTAGGAAAAATAGGCCACAAACTGATTTTTCAATTTTACCCCATAACTACCCTCCCGATCGAGATAGAGGGTTAAAATTTTACACAGTATGTTTTTTTTATTCCCTATCGAATGTCCCATCCTCGATACTATTCGGCTCAAGGGCATTTTTGACCATCTTATCCGGCTATACCCTTTCAGCAAAATCGGAGGGTTGTCGCTTTCGGAAGTACACCCCTTTAATAAAATACTTCAAAATAAACGAATAATGAAATGTATGCAACTCTGGCAGTTCGCTTAATGTTGCCTTGACTTTTTTACTTGTCAAACACTCCTACTCAGCTGACTGCTTGAAACATAAAAAGCACAAGACAGTTATGTGTTTATGAGTGCCATTTGTTTATAGAGAGTCATTTGATGCTGACGTTACGATTGATGAAGTTTCGCAATCGATACCCATTACTACACTATATGAATCTGTAGAATAATATTATATAACAGATATAACTTGTCATTGAATACCAAATCTCCTCCACTATTTCATCCGCATGAAACTTGTTTGTAGTTTGTACTACATAATGTGCCCCTTCGTATCAAACAACTTTTATGGGAAGAAATTTTAAGTAGCTTCAATACCTTACGACTTACAAGACATTTTTTCATTGGCAGTTGAATGTAACACCCTGTAGATACACCTTTGGTAGAGATGAGTTGGTTCCTTTTTTAGGCCCGCATGTACACATTTTCGAAAGAAAAATAATGCGTCTATGTACATATGTACGAATATATGTATCTACGTGTTTATGTATATTTTTTCGGAGAGAAAATGATGTTTCCTGCATATGTAACACAACGATTGAATATTTCGTGTTGATCGGTGGATCATTTCTTATTACTTGTACACTCGATAAACACGATGCATTTTTTCAGTTACAAGATCTTGCGGTTAGGTGCATACAGAGAAACGTTAGGAAATGGATGTCTGTTCGAGAATGGCCATGGTGGAGATTATACGTAAAAGTTGCACCTTTATTGAACGTTCATCGAACAGAAGATCAGCTAAAAGAAAGAACGGTATGAATCCGACTGTGTTTATTTCTATACTTAGCTTATTACTAATTAACACGTAAAGAAATTGTAAGAAAGTACAGAGTGTAAAACAGAGTACACGCCAGCGGTACAGGTACGGAAATCCCCGGGGAAAGATTAAATTCGGGTAAACTTCCTCTTGGAAACCCGGAAATTTTCGGTTATTATATGTCTTATCTTGTTGATTTCTGCGAGAAGACCCCTATATGGAAGTCCCAGACCGCGGAAACCACTCGGTTTTAAGTTGTGAGCTTCTAAAGTTGAGTAATTTAACATTAATTTTCATTGTTTTACCTCAGAAAGTGACAGGTATGGGCGCCGCCATATTGGTACGTAAGGAGCTCCTTGCGTGTAGTGACCCAGTTGCGACGCTAGATGGCACCACTAGCCCCTAGACACCACATCACACACGTTACAAGTACTGTTGAGTGCTGACAAGAAGGTCCCTGGCAGGAATGCGGTGACGTAGGCAAGAATGCATACCCGATTGGTTGGCTTGGAAGGGGCGCGGCTAGGCTCACACGCAATTTCGGCTAGAGCGTTCTATTGGCCGAAGCAGTCACACACACTACTCGAGTAAATACGGGAATCCTACTAAATACTGTGCGTCGTGTGACGTAAACAATCGAAGCGGCGTGATCACGCGGCGACTACGGGTGCGTCAGAGGTGGGGATGGGCGGAGCTAGCTGGAGACCCCTCTTGCCTCTGTGCCCCCCCGGGGACCTTCTTGTCAGCACTCAACAGTACCACCGCACATCGTGCCACAACTCTGCAATGCCGATAACATACATTTACACACAATCAAAATACCTACATTTTTCATGCTTACAATTACAAAACCGATACACAATCTAACCAAAACTAACCCAGACCTAACCCAGACAAATCTCAAACAACTATAAGTACCCTTGTTCCCAATTCTATAAAATTAATTAGAACTACTTTTTATTCACAAAAATTTCAATGCTCTACATGCACAACTCACAGAACCAAGATATCAAATTCTTTTAGAATTACAATTACAAAATCAAAATCCAACCTAACGGAACTAACCCAGACCTATCCCAAATCGTTTTTTTTTTTTAATTATTTATAGTGCAGGGAGGTTTAATGCTTTATGCACTATTTTCATGAGCCTTTCCAACCCATGAAAAGTGTGAGACTCCTCAGTAGTTTGTGCAAACTACAATTACAATTCCCCCTTCACATGCCCCGGCTACTATCAGCGCGCTAGTGCTGCCATTTAGCGTCGCCACTGAGTCACTACACGCAAAGGGCTCCCTACTTACCAATATGGCGGCGCCCATACCTGTCACTTTCTGAGGTAAAACAATGAAAATTAATGTTAAATTACTCAACTTTACAAGCTCACAACTTAAAAACGAGTGGTTTCCGCGGTCTAGGACTTCCATATAGGGGTTTTCTCGCAGAAATGAACAAGATAAGACATATAATGACCGAAAATTTCCGGGTTTCCAAGAGAAAGTTCAGCCTTCAGTTCAAATTTTCTCCCCTTTTCTCATCACGCAAAGTACCAGCGCGAGTCTTGTCCGGACTGGTGACCGGAGCGCGGTAGTCGATGTACTCGATTCTACGTCATCGACTCGGTCGGTCCGTGTTTACACACGCTGTACTTTTCGACGATCGGCGCGGTCTCTCTCTCTCTCTCTCTCTCTCTCTCTCTCTCTCTCTCTCTCTCTCTCTCTCTCTCTCTCTCTCTCCTCTCTCCCTCTCCCTCTCTCTCTCCCTCTCCCTCCCTCTCTCCCTCCCTCTCTCTCTCTCTCTCTCTCTCTCTCTCTCTCTCTCTCTCTCTCTCTCTCTCTCTCTCTCTCTCTCTCCCTCTCCCTCTCTCCCTCTCTCTCTCTCTCTCTCTCTCTCTCTCTCCCTCTCCCTCTCCCTCTCTCTCTCTCTCTCTCTGTCTCTGTCTCTGTCTCTGTCTCTCTCTCTCTCTCTCTGTCTCACACACACTCTTCACATTTTTTGGTGTCGCACTTTTGGTGTCATCACGTAAATTTTGGAATGATCCCAAGCCCTAAAACATATCCATGTTAAAAAGTAATCGTCATCCGTTCTAGGGGTGAATCTGCACCTCGAGGTCGGTGGACAATTGTAAATGAAACTTGCCACAAGATTGTTTATAACAAAGAACATTTTTATGCGTTCACTATCTTTGAGCGTCCACGAATTAAAAAATGGAATTTTCAAGACAAACAATCATAGATTAGAGTGCGGTCATATTTTTCTAAAATGTGTCAAAATTTTTCCAGAAAAACGTTTCTACATTTTTAGTATTTTTGCACTAAAAAATTACATTTGCATGCAAATTGATACGAAATTAGAAACATTTTTGTTTTGTATACCAAATCGCATCGTACGAACGCGAACGCGTGCGTCCAGATGCGCAGTAGGAAGTTACGACGAATGGAGTATAAATCACAAAACGCATTGCTGTGACGCGCCTAGGAAATCCCACATTTATCCGGCTATAGCCTTTCATCTGAAATTAATAATGTTTCTTACCAGGAGGAGCTCGAGATTCTCAAGGCGAAGGTCGAGAGATTGGAACTAGAACGCAATCATCTAAAACACGACAATGACATACTGGAAACTAAGGTACGGTAACCAACTGAAGCTTTTTTATTCTTGAATTAGTCATCAGTAAACAGCAAATGTATAAAGTCTGTAGTCCACTTACCAGATGTAGAAGTAAAATCTTCATAGTTGTAAATGAAATTTTTGTTATTATGATATCAACATACGTACTGTTTACTTCAGGATAAAACTAATCCATGGTACAGTTATTGATACTTCTGCACATATTCTTTCTCCAAAAGTTATAAACGGTATGGCAATTACTTGGAATAGGGGCGATCTCGCTGATTTCAATGACCTTCAAATATGTTTTCGAGGACATCATTTTGAACAACTTTTTCTTATAAATTCAATAGGCGCTCTGTTTTAGCTTTTTAGATATGCGCGAAAAACTGTTGCTGATGTTATTACTACAATGATTAATACACCAACTTGGGATCCGAAATTACAATGATCGATAGGTTAAGGTCTGGATTATAGATACAGTGGCTCATAGTAAAACTTAGAGATTCTCTGCGTATTGTGGACAAACATTAGTAGTGTTACCAATTGTCCAAGTTTAGTTTGACGTTCATTTGCAATATTTAGGTTGTTACTGACGAATAAAATAGCAATTATACAGGGTGTTCGACTACAGGTGGGAGAAAATTTAAGGGCTGGTTCTCCATGACAATATAAGTCGAAAATGAAGAATAAAAAAATTGCTATTTCGGCTTCGTTATTTAATTATTAACAATTAAAAATCCGCCTAAAATGCGGCAACCCGACCAACAAAGGTACACGCCGCGGACGTCACAGAGGCGTGCGACAGTGACGTATCAAGTGACAAATACATGCTTACCTTGGTTCTCATTTGAGCCTCCAGCGAGGTGAAAATGTTTAACAAATTGATGAAAAGGTTTAAAAAATTGATCGATGCACGACATTGAACTTACCTACTTCGATATTAGAATGCCATTGTGGATTTTAACGAGTAGGCAGGTTCAATGTCGTGCATCGATCAATTTGTTAAACATTTTCACCTCGCTGGGGGCCCAAATGAGAACCAATGTAAGCATGTATTTATCACTTGATACGTCAGTTTCGCGCGCCTCTGTGACGTCCGCAGCGTGTACCTTTGTTGGTCGGGTTGCCGCATTTTAGATGGATATTGACTTGTTAATAACTAAATAACGAAGCCGTAATCGTGTTATTCTTCATTTTCGACTTATATTGTCAACCACCTCTTAAATTTTCTCCCACCTGTAGTCAAACACCCTGTATGATACCTTTTTTGTTTCGGACCTAAACAGACCTTTTTTTTTACTTGAGGGAAAACCAACCTTACGGATACCCTGCCCCTCGATCCCGCTCCGCCGCCTCCTTCTGGAGCATTACGCACTCACAGAAGGAGGCAAACGCCTCCACAACCCTCGCCCTCGACCATCGCCGCAACGACCGCCGAGGGCGAGAGGTCCCACCCCACTAGAGGTCTCCTCTCTTCCGATCCGACACAGGTACTCTCTGAAGCATCCGTGCCCGGAGGGCACCTTTTTTTTTTAACGTGGAGAAAATGCATTACGCATTCCCCGCCCCCCTGGGGGGAAGGCGGGGTTATGTGCGACTCTCCTCGGTCCGCGGCATACTCACTAACGTCCCCACGGTGGCCTCCCTGAGCTAATTGCCCCAGAGCCTCAACTCCGGTCGCCCGCGATCCCCGGAAAACACCTTCCTCGCTCGGAACGGCGAGCCCGAAGGGGCCCCACCCGGCTGAGGGAGGAGGTCTCCGCACGCGCTAAAAGATAGAGGAAAAGAAGGAAGTAGAAGTGAGGGGAGCAAAAGCCCCCCACCCCCACGACAACGTACTCCAATCCTACCCTCCCAACACCCTATAATAACGGGCGCAGCCGACTGACCAAGCAGGACAGAGTGTCAGCAGGCACCCTGCCCCCTCGCCCGGCCGGCCCGCCCCGGGGGCCCCTTATACTACCGCCTTACTAGACTTGTCCCACCGCCGCCATCACGTCTGCGACCCCTTGCCGGGGGTCGCCGGCCTCTACGGGGACGCCTCCTAGAGGCCATACTCCTGGCGGAGAGGGGGCGGCTTCCCTCTCCCTCTCCGCTGCCTCTCGCGGCCGATCATGTGGTCCACAGTCGGCCCATGTCGGCCACAGTCGGCAGCGAGAGGTCCATTCCGATAACGCCCCTAAGGACACGACGCGGCGCCGACCACGCTGGACATTCCTCCAGCGTATGCCGCGCCGTATCCCGGGCCTCCCCGCAGTGATGGCACTGCGTCGTCGGCTGTTTGCATATCTTCCGCAGGTACTCTCCGAAACATCCGTGTCCAGAGAGCACCTGCGTGAGGCAGTAGGTTAGCCTAGCCCGCCTCCTACACCATTCTCCCAGAATGGGTAACCTGTCGTCGCCAGCGGGCCAGCTTGTGTTGCCGGGCCTGGCGCTTCAGCACTTTGACTTCGTCCCCATCGGGGTTGAGCTCCCCCCCGGCGGATGGAGCAGGCAATCCGGTAGCCGGTCGCCCGCTCCTCCGCCATAAACTGGAGGGGAGCCATACCCCGGAGGAGGCACACCGCCTCAGCGGAGATGGTGCGATAACCCCGTATGGTCCGCAAGGCCAGCCGGGGCTGCACGCGAGTCGCGTGCGCCAAGCTCCGCCGGCTAGCCATTAATTGCGCGGACCACACGGGGGACCCATATAGGATCTTAGAATGCACCACCCCCGCATAGAGGCGACGCGTCCGAACTTTAAACTCTTTTGACAATGAACTTGGCCTTCCAATGTCTTTCTTTGTTGCAGAATCTAATAAAGCATGTTATTCATGTCGTATTTGTCAGGTTAAAAGGGCTCCTGCACCACTGTGCGGTGGCATGCTATCGGCACGTACCTTGGGTTTTTGCCCTTCCTTAGCGCGCTTTCGATCTCGTTCCACTGCCTATAACCCGCACGCAGAAGGAGGTAAACCCCTGCCAGGTGCCCTCGCTCGCTACTCTCGCGACAATCGCTGAGACGATCGCCGGGGGCGAGAGGTCCTGATCTCCTGCGCGCTACAAACCACGACTCTCTGCCGCTCATGGGCCTAGCACAACCTTTTTGTTTTTAACGTGAGGAAAATGCATTACGCACACCCCGCCCACCTGAGGGGGAAGCGGGATTATGTGGGACTCTCACTAACGACCCCACGGTGGCCTTCCTGAGCTAATTCAAAGTGGTCGGGATCGCGTGAGCGAATGCCACCGACCACCCCCACCTCTTGGCAGGAATGCCCCATCCCGAGGGGGGGGGGGCAACACAACCTAATCACGACCTAACTGGAGAAAGTAGCAGTAATAAAATAGGTAAATAAACAAATAATAGGTTTGGGTTAGGTCTCGAATGCGAGTGCCGGCAGTCCCCCATAGCTTAGGGTCGGTTGTAGTGAAGGAGAGTTCCACATAACCATGTTCCTATGGGGGGGGGGGTGGAATCCACAACTGTGATTACTCTCACGGAAAAAAGGTCTCGATCAATTGAAAGCATTTCCTTTAAGTTGTATTTCTAATGTATTAAGTCCTATTGTATGTAGTTCCTAATCTGATTGAATCCTTATCCCTTTAACTGCTTCAGCGAATATATTGTGAATTAAAGCCGTGCTTGTGCGTGCCCGTATGGGTGAGCGTGCGCGCGTTGTATATGCGTGTGTGGGGAAGTGACAACTTTCTCGAAAGCAAAGCCTCAAATGAAAAAAAAATTTATTCCATATTTTCGACTTATTTTCTCATGTAGAAGCGCCCCTTCCATGGTGGTACACCAGGGATGACCATTTTTGTCTCAATTGAGATAAAAGTGTCTCCACCATGGCGCCCACTGTCCTACACCAGCATCCCCCTTACCATAGAGGAAGAACGCGCTTCGTCCGTCGTCAGCAGTGCGCAGGCCTCGCGCATCGCGGCCGCGACGAGCGCCACGTGCACAGGCCACGCGCATCGCAATCAGGGTTGCCACATGCGCGCCCCGCCAGGCCCCTTACGTTTCCGTCCCTCGCCTACATGCTCCGTAAAGCCTGCCTTCGCTTCTCCCACTCTTCCCACTGCCGCTACCACGTACCGCGTGGAGCATGCTACCGAGTGTCGCAGAAAAAACCGCACGCTTATGCAAGCTGATTTGCTTCGGAAAGGTAGGCTATACTGCTATAATGAAATAAACTTATTCGTGTATTGTTAAATAAACACAAATTAATGTTTGAAAAATGTATATTTACGACCTGCTAATTACAATCATCGCTTTCGCTGGTAAATTCGCTTTCGCTTTCTATAATAAAATTTGCAAATTCTTGCGGTATACTTTCTCTTTTGTACATACCGCTATTAAAGTTTTGTACAAAATCGTCGCTTATAATATAATTGTTACATTGCATACGAGTATTTCTAAATTCTTATTTAATTCTACCGAGTGCAGCAACCATTTGACGCTGCAGTCGATTGCGATCTGGCGTTTTCATTTCATTTGTTATAGAGAAAAATCGTTCAATTTCAGCGTTTGAGTGTGATAACGATAAACATGCCAGTGCCAAATTTGAAATATTTTTAAATAGCTTTTTACCGTCAGGCTCACACATCTTATTAATTTCGTCCCAAAATTGAACGACTTTAATAGCGGTATGTACAAAAGAGAAAGTATACCGCAAGAATTTTCAAATTTTATTGCAAAATAGTCTCATTAAAGACTAATTAAAAATGAAAAAGTGTTATCATTGCACTACTATTGCCTCACCGATGTACCTTACTTGTAGATATTCATTGTCACGTCGCCTAATTTTCCGTTGCCGTCGGAAGGACGGAACGCCTGCGACTCCGGGTATTTACGGGCGAAACGCCGGGCCACGCTCAGCCGCACGATACGTGGTCCACCCGGGACAAAAGGTGTCTCGCAGATTCGGATTTTTCACGAAAGGAGCCGTTTATGGAATCTGCTTTCGGGCGCCAGACACTCGGCAGTGTCACGCAAATTGCGCGATAACGGCACGAGGCGCGAACGAACTCTCCGAAACTGCGAGAACCGCACGATATTCTGGATGGCTCAAGGATGGGCTCAGGATTCTACGTGGGCGGAGTACGGAGCATTTCCCGCGGCGAAAAGGTTTCTCGACGGAAATAATCGGGCGATAGAATAGGTTTGCATATGATTTATTCGTCTGATGGACACGACATGGCTGCCGGTGAGAGCCGGCAACGGTGAGTTACAAGTCGGCGCGTTCACGATAATTTCGCGACAGATTTTCGGTCGCTCGTGCTTTCCGGAAATTCACGAGATCTTTCCGTGTTACAACCCGCTCTCGGCGCGGAACAATTACCGGGTTCCGATGGAATACGCGCTCTATTGTCTAGGTCGTTCGAATTTCGCCGTCGGACGCGATACGGACCGGGACCGTTGCGACGTCACACCGGGGAACGTCTCGAAAATGGCGTACAATTTATTCGTGAAATCGGCAACGACACGGTCCCCCGCGAATCCGCGACTTCGCGTTACCAACCGGCACGTACGTTAGCCGATCGACGACCGTTCGTCTCTTCCCGATAATATAACCGAACACGCGGCAAAGAGACGATTTCGTCGCTTCGCCACGCGAACAAGGACCTCGCGAGAACGTTACCGAGCCGACACGAAAGATCACTTAATTACAAATTTAATTAAGGAAGCTTGACTGGCGCTTACCGGCTTACTGGCCACGAAGGACGGCTGCAGGTGGTGGCGTCTCGTCCTTTTCGTCCCTTTCTGTTCGGCACGCACGTTTTCCAATAATTTCTCGCTTAGGCGCGGCAATTATAACGCGACTCCGCGACTTTACGGCCAACGACCCAGTGGCCTACTTTCGGCAGGCTCGGCAACGCGGAAGCGAGGCGTTCCCCTACTCCCTATCCTATTTCTCCCGTTCGAGACTCGCGGGCCTATCGCGCGGTATCTCTACGCAGGATCGCATCCTGTCGCGCGGGATCTCTGGCTCGCGGAAATTTGCGATCGCGTTCGCCGCTTTTTGGGGTGGTGGCGGCGACGGCTCGTGAAGAAGAAGATCCTGGCCGCTCCGGATGTGGACACCTTTTTTCCGGGCGAGGCAGCGACGGGGTCGAGAAGATGGTCATCTCGTGTCCACGTTCCCTCGTCGGTGCCTCCGGGTTTGCTGACCCGGGCTCGGTCTTTTCCTTGGTGTCTTGGCACGAAATCCTCCCGGAGCCAGTCCCGATAATGCCTCGTACGGCGAGGAAATAGGGGCTGGGCTCCCCTGGAGCCCGGTTTCGGTCCTGTAAAGTTCGCGTCGCCCAAGTGGCGCGACGCTCAAAACGCGTGATTACTCGCCCCTGGGAAATCGGCATGCCTAGGGAGAGCGTTCGCAAACGGCCGTTTCGCATCGACACTGGCAGAGGGCGGCCCGGCCTCTCTTTTTCGGGATTGAGGGACGTTGGCAAAACTTGCCACGTCACGCCATATACCTTTATATGATCCGAATTATATCGTATTTGGTATCATTTTCATTAGAAAAATTCCAGAAATATGTTGGTGAAAGTTCCATAAAAAATAATGAAAAATAAAGAAGTTTTGTTACTGGATTAGTAGTGGTCTCCTGGTCTCAAACCGATATACCCGTCTTGTATTATGTTACACTTTTCAGCGACCGAGGCCTCTCGAGCTTCTCAGCCCTTTTGCTACGTTCGGCACAAGTCAAAGAATAGTTGTAGAAATTAAAAAAATTATAAAAAGGTAAAATTGTTGCACCGATCGGAGCCAGATGTAGTTCAATGGTGCCACTGTCTTTAGAAACTACAATTTCAATAGAATAATAGCGGATGTCCCCGTAATTTGAAATCCCTATACGTCACCATGCTAAGGTAGCCTCGCGCCTCACCCCTCGAACGTACCCCTTCGATTTTGCGACGTAACAATCATGGGCTGACCGGAAAAACATTTATGCCGAGAACCTGTGTTCCAAGATACACAAGAACACAACTTCGCGTTCGCAACAAATTAAAATTAAAAAACAGTCCGGAAAATTGTTTATAACATTGTAAATTATTGTTACATTTTTTTATTTTATACATCAATGCATTCTACGCATTGAAAACAAAAAAAGTTTGAGAGGAACCATACGCCGCAAACGAACCATTTGGTTACGAAAAATATATAAAAAAACTTTTTAAAAACCACGATTATATTAAAGTGCACTAAAAAGGAGAAAATAATTTTTTTAGACATTAGCAACAATAATTTTTTTAGACATTAGGGACAATAATTTTTTTAGATATTAGCGACAATAAATAAAAGCGTGGAGCGCTAAACTATATTGATGCAATCTTCGTGGGCGCTCCACGCTTTTATTTATTGTCGCTAATATCTAAAAAAATTATTGTCCCTAATGTCTAAAAAAATTATTGTCGCTAATGTCTAAAAAAATTATTTTCTCCGTTTTAGTGCACTTTAATATAAGCGTGGTTTTAAAAAAGTTTTTTTATATACTTTTTATTTCCTACTTTTTAGTCTTCTTTTTAGTCTACATATGAGGGAATGACTCCGAGAGACGACGTCTCTTGATGGAGTCCGGAATGGGAATGAGCCATTGAGGCCAGATGAGACAGGTTTCGGTCTCATACCCTCTCCAGTTTTACCCTTTCCACTATCCCATTCCACCACCATGAGTATACTCCAACGTTCCCCACTAAGACCGTAGGCTGGACTGCGCACGCGCAACGTGTCACATATTACTCTGGTCATCAGAGAGGGGGTACATCGTTTCCCCTCGATTACCCCGATCTGGCTTCACTGGAATGGGCTGTTTCAGGAATTTTGCACGTTTGCAGGTTATACTGAATCTTAGGGCCCGGAAGGCTACTTGCGAGGGTTCGAAACGCTCGGAACAAGGGCACAGCATGTCGTTTACTACCAGAACCTCAGTGGTTCTAGAACCGCTTCTACTCCCCCCCCCCCCAACCTCAGGCGATACGTATGCTAGGAATCTTCCGGGAAACTGAAAAAATTGTAGACGACTTTTCGTGTCCGGGGCACCACCGTGCCTACTAAATTATAGCGGACTATTATGAAATGTCTGATTAAGTATCGAATAATTTGAACTTAAAAAGGAAAAGAAATAATTTTAAAGTTTGATGTTAACAAAATAACCCAACTTAACTTTGAGTATTGAAGATGCTTAATATTTCACAGCCGTGTTCTCAAAAATGGTGACACTTCCAAAATGGCAAAATTAAAATTAATTCAAGTGGATCGGTGCACCGCGGTATTACCTTCTCGAACGGCCGACGAGCGTTTGCTAGAAATAATTTTAATTTTGCCATTTTGAAAGTGTCACAATTTTTTAGAACACGGCTGTAAAAGAGAGACTTGGGACTACGTCCTCATTCTTTTTTCAAATTCTTCAATACTTCTCGGCTGGGAAAAACACTTCATTTGTTTAAAACAATTGCCAGACTAATGGCGAAAGAAACATTTTTTTTCAACTGAAACCATTTTTATTGGATACCTTTATCTCTTCGCTGTAAACTCTGCAAATATCGTCTTTATTGATTTGTTAGCGCAGCCGTTATATTTTAATGAAAAATGGTTGGCACTTCACTTTGCAGGTCTGTAGAAACGTACATTTTTGACAAGGACGACACCGAACGTGCTCTTTTGAAACTAACTTTTATGCTGACTTCAATTAACATTGAACTCTAACGAGTTGACCAGCATCTGGCTTTGCCTGTCATACAATTCTTAATTTGGGGAACTTCATAAGTTACGGTCAGGTAAGGCCGGTAAAGGACGCGACGTCCAGCGAGTCAGCTAATTGTAAGCGCTCCGAATGATCGACCGCTATTCACCGGCTGGCTTTGTAAAACCAATGTACATTGTACTATGGATGGTAAAACCTTTCATGTACACTCGGAGCGTACGACACCCCAACAACAGTTTTGGTATAATAAACGTCATCTCGCGTCCCTTTTCTTTTTTCTACGCGAAAGTTGTAATTTTAGGGCAGACGCTGGCGACCCTTATTTCAGAATGTCTGAAGAATATTCAACAATTTTATGGACCCTAAATAGTAAATAGTTCAAATCCGACAGCCGTTTGTACTTGTTGATATGTATCACTCCCCATATGACACTATAATTGGTTGGCTGTGTTTCCGTTTACGTCCATGCTCAGAATTCGATGAAATTTTGAAAATAGGTTCTTTTTTTACTAAAATGACGATTGCCAGAAGGATTTTTGGCGACTCGAAAAAAATTTTTTTATCATTTCAATGTCGCTCTCTACCTTACCAACTTACCGACTTACCGACTTTGACTTTCTGCCACCGACGAGATATAGGAATAGACCTGACGCCGACCAGTGATGCCAGAATCATGGGCCGTGGGCTTTTTCCCCTCCGCTCGCTGAGCCGACTCGACCCCCCACTGTGACGTACCGTCGCGTCGTCGCGTGTGGCGCGCGTGCAATCGAACAGGCACTCACACGGACAGACTAGAGATACGTTCGTGTGTAGCGCGTGCGCAGTTGAAGCAACGTGGCGACGACGGTGCGTCAGAGTGAGGGGTCGAGTCGGCTCAGCGAGCGGAGGGGAAAAAGCCCACGGCCCACGATTCTGGCATCACTGCTACCGACTACGCTTACAGTTCTACGTTATCGACATTACCGCTCTGTAGACGACGGGAGGTTCACTACATGTCAACATAGCGGCGCCCTTACCAGTCAAAAACGCTTAAAATCACACAACTTTACACACGCATAACTTTTGAACCTTTGAATTCCTAATATTAAAACTTGGATTTTCGGCATTTTCTCGCCAAAATCTACAGGATTACGTAAAAAGAAGTTAAAAATTTTTAGTTTCCTGAGATCAAGTTTAACCATCCGGTGAATACAACGATATCAGAATATGTTACAGGATCAAAGCGCAATTACCTTTGACATCCTGTCGTTGTGTGTTGATTACAACGAGATGTTTCTCGATGCCAATGTTGATCCAAAGCTGTGGAAATTTTTGGATTTGTTCGATGATGCCCAGGGCACGCTTTAGCGGTTGCGACGCCCCGAACAAGAAGAAGTAAACATTAGAAAAAAACTGAAGAGGATATTAAAATAGAGTTGACCTTCATTTTTTAAAAATGGAGTGCTACATATTTTTTTGCATCATGTAAAAGCGGGAATTAAGACGATTTCAACCATGTAGTTTAGTATGGTCTTCAGGGTCATACAAGGGCAGAAATAAAAGAAGAAATAAATAAAATAGTCATTCGACGGATCCTCTGATGTTTCGACTCTACTACAGATCCTGTTTCATTCAAACGTTTATTAACATGGACAAACTGAGATGCACTGGGTTGTATTCTCCGTGGATATCTTTCTCCGTAAACTAGTTTACTTTGTCTCTTATTTTTATTACACTCGTAAAAAATATTTAACATATCCACTTTTTCCTGTGTAGAGTAACGATACATAATGATAACGTCTTATTAATCTTTATGGAATTATACCAAGGTTCCTGGTTGCTTCACACAATTGTACTGAAACTAACAAAATGAACTTGTCTTATGAAAACAAACATTCACACAATCAACGAAAGTCACATTGAACACGAGATGTAGTCTTATCAATACAACATAAGTAAATACAATATTACAAAATGTTAAATTTGTTTCTTTTATTTCTGCCCTTGTATGACCCTGAAGACCATACCATACTACATGGTTGAAATCGTCTTAATTCCCGCCTTTACATGATGTAAAAAATATATAGCATTCCATTTAAAAAAATGAAGGTCACCTCTATTTTAAGAAAAATATTACAAATAAAAAAAATGTAGATACGCTATCATATTGCTAGTAATATAAAATAACTATTACTTCCTCCTCTTCGGTTTTTTTCTATGTAATGTTTACCGATTACGAAGAAAACGCTGCTCCAAATTATCGCGAACACCCTGTATGTATATTCTTTAAATAAAGGTACATATTTTTTATTTTCAATAAAAATCAAATCGTTTTATTTAAATTTTAATAAAAGCATATATTTAGAAAGAAACATGTAACATAACATAATATTGATAATCAACATGTACAAAACAGTAGAAATTAATTAAGAAATATCTGTACCTAGGCACAAATGTTAACCATATCATTGAAATGCGTATTATTGCACAAACAATCAAAATGCCATTATTTTGAAAATAAAAAAAAGTTAACATCAACTACGCTAAAATCGCAAAAAACTTATTTTTCTTACTTTCAGTTCTGCAAACTTTTTTATTACATCTTTTAAATTTACGTGATCAGCAATTTCATGCTTAATTGCTAAAATGGCCAAACCATTAAGACGATTTTGTGTAGTAGTCGTACGTAAAAAGTTCTTAAGTTTTGCTACAGTTGTTGGTATCGTTAGCAATATTCTTAAAGCAATAGTAAGGTTTGGGGCCAAATTTAACTTTGTAATTAAGCTCAGTACATTTCTTAGGCTTTCTTTTTTCCCCAAAAGCGCAGATACTGCTGGAATTTCCTCTGCTAATTCTACCCCATTTATGTCAACAGAATCACCATCAGTTAAAATAAATTCTAAATTCTTACAGTGTTTTAGTAGCATTTCTTTGGACATGGTATTTAAATCGTATATATCATATAAGAAATGAAAATAGTTACTATGATTATTAAGTTGTTAAAATATAGCATCTAGTGCATTTAATGCTTGATTGATTTTAAAATTAAAAAAATCTATTTTATATTTTTCTTTTGGATCTCTGATGGGTTCATCTCGTACTTCGTATGAGAAGTTCCTTTTTCTTCTTCTAACGCGGTGTCGTGTTATTGTTGATCCAAAATTAATCCGATCGAAGATTCTTAAAAAATATTTTGCTGTTTTTTAAAGATCAAGTGTTAATTCTAGATTGCACTCCTGCTTTATCGCCCTTCATATTAGACCCGTTGTCGTATCCATGCCCTCTCAAATCCTGCAAATTTAAACCCAAGTCATTAAGTTCTCCAATTATAATATCAAACATTTGTTTTCCTGTGGATCTTTCTACTGGTAAGAAGCCTAAAAAGCTTTCATTAATTTTAATTTCAACATCAGCGTCAAATTTATTGATTGAGACATATCTGATTACAACAGTCATTTGCTCTACCTTACTAATGTCAGGAGTACAGTCTAAAATTATGGAAAATATTTGGATTTTTTTATTTCATCAATAATATGAGACTTTAAATTTTGATGCATCAGATCTATTATCCCGTTTTGTATATTTTTTCCGAGATAGTGAGCTTCAGTCTCTTCTGTTTTTAGCACTCTACAGACGTGCTCTTCCATAATGGGATCAAGTTCAGATAGCAACTCAATTATTTTTAAGAAATTACCGTTATTATACTCAAACAACTTGTACCTTGAAAAGCCAGACCACTTTTACCAAGCATTTTAGTAATTGCTACGATTCTTAGAAGCACCTCGTTCCAATGATTTGTTTCGGTATTAATAATTCTTTGAGCGGCCGCATCCATAGTTTTACGACACCTTTGGTTCATTTCTAGCCATGATTTTTGTGCTTAAATATGATTTTTGGAAATTTCATGTTCTTTTAAAGTTTCGCCGAGGCGCTTCCAACGTTTAAAACCTTCCTTTGAAAGAGAACTAACTATACAGCCGAAAATTTTGCAACGGAAACAGTAAACGCAGTTTTGTGAAAGAGAGTACACTAGCCAGTCTCGTAAAACTTGCTCTCCATTGCTTAAAATTCGTGTATAATAATTTGCGCTAAAATATCGACCAGTGTCATTGGAAGGAAATTTGTAATTATGCAATGGTTTTAGGTGGACCTTGTCTTACTAAAAAACTTCTTTCGCCGTCTCCTAAAATTCTTGGCCACAATGCTGGATATGTACTCAAAGTTTGTAGAACGCTTTCTATGGGTGTCACTTTGGTGTCAATTTTTTCAATGCTTTCATCTGGTCATGATAGAGTCAGAGTGCCGTCAGTTCCAATTGATTTAGAAATTTCTTTCATTTGTTTGTCATCATCATTCTCTGACGATTCCGTATTTTCTTTTATAACCGAACTTGATGTTGGATTCTCAGAGTCGTCATTTGTTTTGGTACAACTCTGGATATAATTTTTTAACGTGCCAGCTTGTTTTTTGTCTTTCGGGTTCCTTTTCCAGCCTTCTTTTTTTGTACTGGTAACCAGACAGTTTTCTTCGACCGTCAGACATTCTGGAAGAGGCACCCACATAACTCAAATTAAACAATGTAAACTATAAAATAATATTTTAAAAAAATAAAGATTTATCCTTGTTCTAAATAAGCTAAAACCGTAATTAACATAACTTCAAAATTATATTCTGTCCATCGACATAAAAAAAAATATTTATGCGCTACACAAAATATTTTTCGTATCCCGAGAACGTAAAGAAAGTCTAGTGTTATTATATACATATGTATTTTATAATAACAAATATTTCAGAAAATCATAAGTAGTCATTAAAAACAATTTTATAATTCTTGATTTTGAGATTTTATTCAGTTCAATTATTCAAATATATTATTATAAAACGCGTTTTATTGAAGGAATGTACTTAATAAATGTCTTATATTATTGAATCAAATAATTATTTTCATAAAACAAAAATATAAATAATTATACCTATAGATTCAATAAACAACGTTTTGGATGAATTAAATATTTATTTTATTTAAAAACGCTTTCATTGTTTCGATTCGATAATCGATTTACGATAAACGTTGATAGTATCTATCAAACTAAACAACAGCTCAATTATACATGTACTTACCTTTAAAAATTAAGAAATCGCACTGAAGTAAATTTTATGAACTTCCACTTGTTATCAATACCGACGTAATAGCAATAATAATGCTTGTTGAGGACGTGGATTACTCGAAAGAAAAAGAACACACGTAAATTGAATAGTTTAATATAACAGACCTGATGTTGTGCACTGCACGGACAAAAGGCGTGTGGTAAATCAGAAGAAGGAAAAAAACAGAATAGAATCATGTGAAATAAAACATTATCGAAACTCGCGCGGGAGCGGTCCGCTTCTGCTGCGCACGCATCAGAGAGAGCGCAACTCATACGTAAACAAACGCATAAAGTATGTGTGACTCTACGTCACTCCAACAATGCTATTGTGTACTGAAACCGCTCTTTTATAATTAGAGATTGAAGTGTCCGAATACCACAAATTCGTATACTGAATTTCTCGGGGTAGTAAATCCCGTTTCGCTCTCTCGAAAATCTCGACTAGTTCAAAATAACTTCGACTTTGGAATCTTTTCTTATTGGCTGTCTTAAAACTGTATGGGGTGACTAAATGATTTTCTATTAGGGGCGCTTTGGGAAAACTATGTTGAGGGTATGCGATCAATTAAGTGCGAAGGATATGGGAAAACGATGTGGAACTAAACTATTTGTTTGTACAAGATTGACCTGTCAATGGGTTCGCTCATGAGGAAGTCACGAACAGAGTTGGGCAAAAAGTAATTTCAATTACAATAACAATTACTTACCAATTACTATAATTTGTAATTGCAGAAATAAAATTACAATTACATGTAATTGTAATTGGTAATTGCAATTACTTATAAAATCACTGTAATTGTAATTGTGGTCCGCAATTACAATTACTGGTTGAGCCAAAGTAATTGCAATTACAATTACAATTACATGTAATTGTACTCTTATTTCTGCAATTACAAGTAATTGTAATGCAATTACAAGTTTAATAAAGTTGAAGTTTTATAAATAATAAATATTTCCTAACATATGTTTTTTGTTTGTTCTTTTTAGACATTTCCATTGAGTAGATATCTAATTTTTAATTTTAGTGCCATTTTGGCGTTAAGTAATTGCAACTACCAATTACAATTACTTGTAATTGCAGAAATAAAAGTACAATTACATGTAATTGTAATTGTAATTGCAATTACTTTGGGTCAACCAGTAATTGCAAGGAGTAATTGCAATTACCAATTACAATTACATGTAATTGTAATTGCGTATAACAATTACAATTACAGTAATTGTTCTTTTAAACCACTATTTTGATGTTTTGGACCATTTTACTGTTTTCTTATTGAAAATGTAGTCCACTTTTGCTCATGTAATTGAAGATGTAATTAATTACTCATGTAATCAATTACTGCCCAACTCTGGTCTCGAAGTGGTGTCCGGTGACACCCAAATGATTCTGGGACCGTCGCGTTGCCTCAAGTGTCTCGAGCTATTACAGCGGACTGTGTCTAAATAAATATAAATCTCACGTTCGGTCTGTTTGAGACCGAATAGAGGTAATAAGCAAGTCTATGCATTTGCAAACACAAGTTGAAGCAGCATCTTTTACAAATTCTGCGTTAATTTTTCATTAATAGTGTAAATATTTTTAGCTTTTACACATAAACAATATAAATACGCTACGCACTGTCAATTTTCAGCAAACGAAAAAATCGATGTGTGAAATTTTCTATTAATTGGGTATTTAAAACATCAATATGTATTTCACACTTACAGCCAAAATGGCGCCCCTAAATTTTGGCGCCCCGGGCAAATGCCCGGGTTGCCCCCCCCCCCCCCTAGAACAGGCCCTGTGATGCCCCGGCTGGAGCTGGAGATTTGTAGAGGAGTTCAGGCGCCGTTATCCTTGGACCGTAAGTGATGCTTTGGAGATAGTGGGTTTCGGCTTCCACGTGATCCAGCTCGAAGGATCAAATATGTTGAGGCTTCCGTTGGTGATACCGATGTGGTTGCTCAAATACAGAACCTCGTAAAAATTTGCAGTCCCTGGATTTTGTAGCCCTGGACTATAGCCCCTAATCCACCACTGCTCGAAGTTGTATATTTTGGTAGTGCCAAGACCCCCTCGATCAAATACACTTGGAGATATTATCGGGAGCTGATTACAGCTCCAACTCGCGTTATCCAGGCTCGAGTCCCGCTGTGGTCGGTTTCCTCTTTTTCCTGAAATCCTATATTTTTGTTTAAACCTATAGACAAATAAGACTGTACACTTGGCTGTACGAAGTAAATAAGTACTATTCATTACTTTTTTCCAAATCCAATACTCAATACTCAAAATACTCCAATACTCAAATGGTTCCCATTGACGTCCCTTTTCGAATATTACTTCCCTAAAACATCTCACATATTATTTACTTTTTTAAATTACAAGTGTGAAGACAGGAACATTCTATAAACGAAAATGTTTCAAACAGTTTTAAACATGTTTTGAACATTCTATAAACGGAAATTTAATTTTTGGAACATTGTATGAAGACAATACTGATTTATGCAATAGAATATGTTGCACTACTTACATTTTACATACACTTACGTGTTTCATGCAATATGGTCAAGTAAGGTACGTAAGGCATCGTGTTACGAGAAAATTTTGATCGCATTATGATTCTGCCCACCGAACTATTATACCTAATCATTCTCTGTTATAGTCTGATAAAAATTCCATTGACCTATATTTATTTTACTACACTATGGAAGTTGTTCGTATGATAAATTGTTTTAGTGCGCATACTCGTAAAATTATCATTTCGAAAGAGAAATATGAAATGCTAAAAATTATTGTTATTGTTAGAATAAATGGGTTGTGGTAATAAATCACGATTCTTATATTTCGGAGTTTTACTAATATATAATTCAGCAGTCTTTATACACACGTCTATCTTTGTTAAAGTATTCATTACAAGTGAATCGTCACGTACGCTTCGATTGGCTTTACATTTCCGCACTTGCTTACAGGTGTCACTATTACACGCACTACACTAGTCAAATGTACCATATGCATTCAACAGTTATCAAACGTGCTTCGAAAGTATTAGAATTGCCACAGGTGTGGTTGGTATATCGATCACTCATTTCCCAATCAGATAATTTAAATTGTGCAGTTTCCATTTTGTGAAAAATGTATTTTGCTATTCTGAATATTTTTTGGTTTAGGCATTACATTTGTACTACAGACCCCAGCGAAAGTGCCCTTTATATCGTTGTGCTGGGGAATCTAAAAGTTGTGCTGACTTGTGCTAGGCTAGCACAACTCAGATATGCGATTTGATCCTTGTCGGATGACCAGAAAGTCGGAAAATGATATACAGTCTTAGCGCGAAGGGCCGCGTACAAGAGTAAAGTGCCCTTTATATCGTTGTGCTGGGGAATCTAAAAGTTGTGCTGACTTGTGCTAGGCTAGCACAACTCAGATATATGATTATATGCTGTTTGGATAACTGTTTCTTACTTAAAAGTTAATTAGATGTCGAAAACGTTTTTTCACTATAACTTCTTTATTTATAATTTTTTTAAAGTAATACTTTAGCACAATCTTAGCACAACCTAGCACAACTTAGCACAATTGAGAAAATTGAAAAAAATGAAAAGTGGGGGGCTACTCAAAAAATCATTTTTCTCAATTTTCTGTCTTATTTTTTATATTATAATTTTAATATTCGAGCACAATGTAGCACAAACCTAGCACAACTCAGCACAACTGTTAAAATTATTTAATTCAACAAGTGGGGGGCTAACTTCTAGGAGGTAAAATACGGGCGTTACCAAGGAGCCTGCGTCCTTCTGTAACAAAAATTGCAAAAAGAAGTGTCATGTTTGACTTGGATATTCTGCAAAGTATATTCTCGAAGAAAATGATGAAGTCTTTTGGTCCAAATGTTTTACTTTTGACGTATGTTAGAAGTAGTTTATTAGATTATTAGTTTGCGCCATTATATCTTGCACAAACCCTTTTGATATATAATGGATAACGTACAGAACTATACATATATAAAATATACGATTTATGAATCACATTATAATATTACAAGAACATAAGAACGCATGTGAACACGAACGGTTATAAAGACAAAGTTAATAGACGGGGATACATCGCGAGATGGGGCTGTGCAGCGGAAATTGTAGGTTTTATAGTCCCGTGTATTGGCACGGTACTATTCAGCAGCCTACTCTGCGTCGGACTCTTTGGAAGGTGATGGAAGTACGAAAGAATTGGTGCACGGGGTGTAACCGAAAACTGTATATTTAACAACTGTATATGATGGCCGATCAAGCTTATAAGAGCATGGGTGTTGCTTGATCGGTGGTTGGCAGGCGAGGGCTGGTGGGAACCTTCTCTCACGGTTTCATCGCTCGAGGTTGGCAGCGCCAACCTCGTCGGGGAATTGCGCCTGTGGCTCCAATATCCCTACACACCCCCCGAATGTGTACGGACATGTCTAACAAACGGTATACATTAACGCTTGTCAATACATTGCGCTTATACTACGGACGGAGTACATTCGTTATGTTACGGCATACATTGACTAAAGCTGCGGCACGGTTTCGCTCTCGGGAGCGAAGTGTACGCGCTTCGTGTTCGCGTAGGTGCGAAGTGTACTAGAAGTCCGTAGTGTCTTAGAAAACTAAGAGCTTTCCACCACGCTCGATGGATGGCGAAAGCTTTATATTTTTTGGAAATATATTTATTTAAAAATCAATCCAGTCTAATTAATGAAGAAGAAATTGAAATTCGTGATATATGCATTTTTCTTGTTACTGTTTATCTAAAGGCGTGGATACGAACTGCAACAGCAATGGTAACTCCACGTCAAGATTTAGAATTTTAAAAAATACTGTATGTATATCGCTATATTGATGAAAAAGTAAGCAACGTATCAATAACAAATTGTGTATCCATCTATGGTATTTATCTTTTAAGGCAGCAGCACTAGCATTTTTTTTATAAAAGTGTGGAAAAGAGCACGAAACTGCGAATGGTAGAGGCGTTGAACGTTGAGACAGATGAACCTCGCAAAAGATTTAAAATTACTCAGTTTGATGTAAAAATTTACAGTAACATACAAGAAAATTCTTTGAAAGATTTTCACTAGCCCCAGAATTTTTAAAAAAAGATCTCGATTTATAGGAAGATCAGAACGATTTTTAATATGACTTAAGCATCGTCCGTGATTTAAAAGTTGTCAACGGCATATCTGAACGTTGTGTCAAACTTATACAAGAATATAATCAAATATTAACAAAAGATGAGGAAGAAAAGCAGTACATATTACAAATTGTCGCCGAAAATAGAAAACAGTTTCCCGATGTCAAAAAACAAACATTATCAAAAGATAGGAGAGGAAGTAGGCTTATTGGGGAAAGAAATAGTGTTGTAGTTGGGTAAAAAGTAAAATATATTCTGTATATGGTGTGTGTGTACAAATAAATGTGAAGTATTAATTAAAATTTGTATTTAGCATCAGTGTAAGTGTTTTTTTCTTTTCTTTTAAGAGGCGAATTGGGAATTTTGGGGGTTTGTTGCAATAGTCAGGGATCTTTAACGATCTTAGCGTCCAGGTTCGTTGATTATGGAATCTCCAATGGGGTCAGATTCCATGGTATGGAGGGAGGGTTGGGGAACATTATTAAATGCAGTCGCCAGGCTGGTCGGGAGACAGAATCTTCTGCGTGTTGCCAATCGTTGAATTCCGCCGATGGTTCGGACCAGTGGTTGTATAGCTTCTAACTAACCATCGGTATCTCTCCTCTACAACATGATGGAGACAGGAAACGTTCCTGCCACTTGGTGAAATAGCATCACACACATCCTTAACTGTATTATACATAAATTATACATATAATTCTTCTTAAATAATGTATCATTTTATTCGCAAATGTAATGTCTTAATGAAAATATATTAGAAATATCTTTGTTCTGCAAATTTTACCACTGGTTCAAAAGTGAAAAAATTTGAAAAAATAATTTTTAAATTCGCGGAGCCTCAAAAATGGCATATATTGGGCACTTAGAACTATTATAAAAATATAAATGATATCGAAATGATTTCAGACACACAGGAAAATAATCAAATGTTCATTTTAAGGAAACTAATTATAGTGTCATCTCACCGACTACAATACTTTGCAACTTCATATTTAACTTTTACTGTACAGGCCGTGTACTTTCATACGGTACACATGGGGTATGACACACCTCACAACTACAAACGGCTGTCGGATTTGAACTATTTATTATTTGGAGTCTATGAACTTGTTGAATATTCTTTAGACATTCTGAAATGAGGGTCGACAGCGCCTGTCCAAAAATTACAACTTTCGCGTAGTAAAAAGAAAAAGAACGCGAGATGACATTTATTTTATCTGAACTGTTGTTGGGGTGTCGTACGCTCCGAATGTACAGGAAAGGTTAATACCATCCCTAGTATAATGGACATTGGTCTTTCCAAGCCTGCCGGTGAATAGCGGTCGATCATTCGGTGCGCTTACAATTAGCTGAATTTTATGACAGGCAAAGCTGGACAACTACTGGTCAACTCTAAAATTAAAGCTAGCGTAAAAATTAGTTTCAAAAGAGCACGTTCGGTGTCGTCCTTGTCATAAATGTACGTTTCTATAGACCTGCAAAGTGAAGTGCCAACCGTTTTTAGTAAATTATAACGGTTGCGCTAACAAATCAGACGATATTTGCGATATTTGCGGAACTTACAACGAAGAGATAAGGGTAAACAATAAAAATGTTTCCAGTTGAAACAAATGTTTCTTCCGTCATTAGTGTGACAATTGTTTGAAACAAATGAGGTGTTGTTTCCAGCAGGAAAGTATTGAAGAATTTGAAAAAAGAATGAGGACGTAGCCCCAAGTCTCCCTTTTACAGCAGTGTTCTCAAAAATTGTGACACTTCCAAAATGACAAAATTAAAATTATTTCAAGCAAATTATCGTCGGCCGTCCGAGAAGCTAATATCGCGGTGTACCGATCCACTTGAAATAATTTTAATTTTGTCATTTTGGAAGTGTTACCATTTTTGAGAACACAGCTGTGAAATATTGGGCATCTTGAATACTCCCCTGCTGGAAAAACACCACATTTGTTTAAAACAATTGCCAAATTAATGGCGAAATAAACCTTTTTTTTAACTAAAACAATTTTGCCACGCGTTGGTTTTATCGGGGTCCACGGTTCGTCGCGACGTAGGGTGTGTCATGCCGTTCCGTTGCGAGAGAGAGAATATCGGGATGGGATCCCCGGTCGGCTGGACCTAGTAAGCCTGGCCGTGAATTGAAGTACACACACGCAATCAGCTGGACCTAGTCCGCAAAGATTGTGGTGAGTACGTTAGACCGAACGGCTGGACCTAGTCCGCCTTGTTCGAGGTGAATTAGAGAATGCACAATCAGCTGGACCCAGTCCGCAAAGATTGTGGTGGGTGCGGAAACTCGAACGGCTACACCCAGTCCGCTTTGTTCGAGGTGAATTGAAGGACGCACAATCAGCTGGACCCAGTCCGCAAAGATTGTGGTAGTGGGGGAACTGGAGCGGCTGGACCTAGTCTGCCTTGCTCGAGCGTATAGGTATGGGGCAGGGGGCGAAACGTGGTTTGTGACTTCTCTCACGACTCTGGTCCCCGAAACACACACATCTACATACGCAGGTGAACCGATTCCCTTACTGGTCCGCACGCAACAATATCGACGTACGAGAGAATTAGGAAGAAGGTGGTGTATCCTCTCAGTTTGATGGTCAAAACTACAAATAGTTCAAAATTCCCTCGGCTTCATCATCGAGAACGATGGAAGTAGGTTAATTGGTAAGGGGTTTGGTTTGAGGAAGGTGAACGCGCACAGTCGTTGTACTGGATGATGCACTGAAGAATACTGGTGAAGATTTCTGCGATTATTCTCTAATTCTTCCTTCATTGAGGGTAGTCCGTTCGTATCGACGGGTGAACTGCAACTGTCGTCTGAAGATTTGGTTCGTTGATGGACCTCGAAATCCAGTTGACTTCTGCGGCTGAGTTCGTTCTTGAATTTCGTGAAGTAATTCGTTTCTAAGTTTGCTGTCAGCTGTAGCTTCAGAGGTCTGGTATAGACTGACTCCGTTGGTGACCGGCTGCTTCCCTTATAGTCCAACGTTGGTGGTAGGGGGTAGTCCCAATCACGTGTCGGGTTGTTCCAGTGGAAGGGGTACCAGATCACTGGAGGTGGATCGATACTCCTGCGACTAAGTCCGTTGTTCAATTTTGTGAAATAAATCAGTTCTGAAACTATTTCCTTTATCGTATTTCGTGAAATAATTCGGCTGCAGGAGTAATGTTGCCGGTTTGAACTGACGATCACTAATGATCGATTTGATCTGTTGTCTCGATGATTTCGACTTCTGGTGGGAGCACTGTGACGTAGTAGGTTCACTAGACCAGAACTAACCGTACCGATAGGGAGGCGGTCCCCTGAAACTTTATTCTTATGAAATCTGATACAGTGCCGTATGAATGAGGGGGCGGGCCCCTTGAAAATATATCGCAGGAACGGCCTGAGCTTGTGAAAACAGGACGGACTGTGGTGACGAATGTCACAGCTGTAAGCTGAAAAAAGGTTGACACTCCACTTTGCAGGTCGGTAGAAACTACAATTCTCAAGATATCGGATAACCATTTGGCATACGTTCATACATAACTAGAGACAACAACACAGTCAAATTCGAGAAGTGGAGCGTCAAACAACATACGGACTAGAAAAAATCAGTTTCCCCGGAGGGACGATCGGAAAAATTAATTAGAAAAATGAATTGCATTAATTTTTTCATTTTCGATCATAATGGATATTTAGAAAACAATACAAAATTAGAACTCGATATGTTGACTAAATGTCATTGAATTTCTCGATTCAGCCCGGTGGGGCCCCAGGCACGAAAGTCGTCTACAATTTTTTACAGTTTCCCGGAGTGTTCTAGCAAAGGCATCCCCTGAAGTTTGGGGGGGGGGGGTGTAGAAGCGGTTCTGGAACCATTGGGGTTCTGGTAGTAAACGACATGCTGTGCCTGTGTTCCGAGCGTCTCGAACCCTTGCAAGTAGCCTTCCGGGCCCCAAGATTCGATATGATCTACAAAAACGTACAAAATCCCGGATCCGAAGCCTCCGGAGCCGGTATAACCTGATCTTTATACAACGTTCTGTAACCGCTTTTAGGGTCTTCTATCGCGGTCTTCTATCAGTTTCTACCGTTGGTGTTTTAGGCATGTTCTTAGAATTTTCTCATGCAATCAGTTTCACGGTCTTCTATCAGTTTCGCGGTCAGGGTTGCTCCACTAAACGCGTTGGCCGTCAACCATGAGTGTCGCGTTTCCGGTGCGTAGAAACGTGACAATATTTTAACGAACCTTTTGAAAGGATTTTTCAAAATCATAAAGATGCATTCATTTTTTTCTTCTGTAAATATTTCTCAACGATTCTAAAACACAATTTTTTGTACGTAAATGTATAGTATATTGTATACGTAAATAATTTTAAATATCTTTGTAGACGTGGTAAATATTTTTGTAAATTTTGTAAATATCTTTGTTATTTATAAATATATGAAAAAATGTGTCAAATAAAAGTTGTATTGTTCGACGAAGTAAATATAATGCTACACAAAAAATCTTTTTTTGGAATCCAATTTTCGAAATTCAAAGTTGCAAACTTTTTTTTTATGATGACCTTGTATTTTATTTGCATATAATTATAGAGCATGGAAATACAAATTCAACGATATATAGAAATGTATATTTACGATGTACTACAATGGAGAAAACCAAGTTTCAAAAATAAAAAATTTTCAAGCACGATGTGGCACGTTTTCCCATTTTTCGATCGATCTAACATTTTGTATAGATTATTTCTTCAACTAGTGTCATAATCCTAGGGGGTGTCCCGAAAAAAATTCGAAGGTCCAAAAATAAGGTCCACCCTAATACACATACATATAACACATTCGTCCTACAAGCATTGTATAATTTTTGTTGTTTAAATGCTGGATACTACAAACTCGATAACCTACTACGTTCGGTTACCCGTTCTAGCAATGTTTAAAATAAAGCCACCACGAAAAACGGAAATGTAGCGAAGCTTCGATCGAAAATTTCATGTGCGCTAAGCAAGTTAAAAATACTTGGTCGGTCGAGCCCCGAGATTGGTTCGATCGGATTGTTCGATCGAAACTGAGTCACATCGCGTTATCATCATCATCATCATCATCATCATCATCATCATCATCATCATGGGAATCGTTTATTGCGACCCGCTGTAAAATTTGTGAAAGAAATCTCGAGTTGCTTCTTCTTCCGTGGTTTTATTGACTGAAACTTTCCTCGCGGACTTTACAGAAGATTTGGCAGGAAGCCAAAACTGTGGCTAGATCTCGTGTTCCCCGGTACTTCTTGCTATTCGTTCTACTGTCTCCTTCGCTCTCTCTCTCTCTCTGTTTAACTTAGAATAACTCGAAGGTGACCGTCGTCTTCTTGAAGAAACGTAACCGACCCGAGTATCGGCTGACCCAACAAGAGTTAGTCGGTCCGGGACTCCCTCTCGATACGGGCGTTGTCGTTCGATGTTACGCAATTAAAGGCTCTCGCGGCGAATCGTATCCGATGAGCCGATCGGCACGATCTGCACGAAAACGAAAACCAATCTGAGATATGCCGGTGGTTCAGGTGCGCGAACAGATGAGCGAGAAATCGCGGTGAGCGCGTCGATATAGACGACGACGACGACGTCGACGTCTCATCCATAATACACATCACTGTCCTCACCGCTACCGTCGCCGTCACATTGGCTCGAATTCGAAACTGAGAAGCGAGATTGAAACCTAAACCGAAATCGAAACGTATATACGTGTAACGTTGCCCATTCTCCTTAATATTTGTCGAAACGAAACCGAAGGTATTACACATTCTATTCTAGTATACGAATTCTAGTATTCCAAAGACGAAGTATCCACTATGAGACACGAATCGCAACGAACGATACATCTGTGGACCGGGATGTATGTACAAGTAACCGAGAACCGTTGTTGCACGTTGCATTCGTTAACATTTCGCTGTCTTTTTCCGCAGTATCGTCATCGAAACGTCATCGGGGTTAGGTCGATTTTGGATATTGAACGATCGAGAAGATTAGGAAAATTCAAACGAAGATAATACAGTATGCCGTCGGTACCAGTAATGTATTCGACGACTAACGAAATCTCGCAGAGCTCGCAAGAGTCGGCTCCGAACAATATGTTGCACGACAGTCTCGAGGGAAATTTGTCCAGAGCCGCGGTAACGAGCAATCTGCTGAAAAGACCACCGTTACCACCGTGCGTCCTAAAGAGACCAGCCAGCAGGCTACAGCTGCTCGACTCGAATTCGACGAGAAGTCCCTCGCCCTGTAGCCTTTCATCCAGTAGCCTGTTATCTTACCGTTCGAGGTCGTTGTCCACCGTGTCGGGAAGGCCTCGTTCGGTCGGCAGACCAGACTCCCTCACGCGTTTCTCAACACCCCCGAGAAGAGTATACCCATTCCAGAATATTCTTCCAAACACAGCCGAGGATGCGTCGAGCAAAGAACAAGATCCGGTCGTGTTCGATGCCAGCCTGAATTTCGTACTGGGCTGCGACACGCAGAGGGTCAGGCAGTTTTTCAGGCCCACCGCCTCCCACCTAGAACCGGCAACCGCCTCTTCCTATTTATCTGCTAAGATCTCGCAATTTCTCAAAAGAACCGATCACATAATGGACGAATGGAGAAGCTTGGGTCACAAGAACGAAGCCGATAACGTTCTGTCTTCGCCACGATCGGTCGAACTACCTAGGGCGTTCATGGGTAGAAGTCAAAGCGCTACCAACATTATGATACGTGGATTTCAATATTACACTAGACCGGACACCATTGCGAAAAGTTCTTCTTCCAGACAGTCTCTGTCGCGTGCTTCAGAAGACAGAACTATTTCGGATAGTATCGGTCAAGAGGTACAGAATCTTAGTATTTCTTATACATATTATGTATGTTACCGTGATAGCATATAATTCCGGTACAAATAACTAGTTGTTATTTCACAGAAAGTTACCGTTGAAGCGTGTAATCCGATATTCCGATAATCTCTTTTGAGTGTTCTGTTACAACTCAATTACAAGTATGTACTTACATATATTGGTCTGGGTTGGGTTTACCAATCCGAAATAATACTTTCCACGTTACTTATTATTTCATACCTACGTTGTTGGATTACCAAACTTAACCCAGGCCAACATGCTTACATATAATAATATAACAAAACTATTCATAGTATACCCCAGATAGCACAAAGACGTCTTTTAACAGATAAAAAAAGAGTATACGTATGCCGGGCGCGAACCTAGTATAAGCACGTCCACAGTCGAACACCTAACGCGCAGACCCAACCGGGCTGTTGGATACATGGTTAATACTTTCAGATGTAATGTGCTGACGCAGTAGAAATACTAATCAAGTCAATTTCAAGGTTTATCAATGCCTAATAGACTTATAAAATAAATAAAACGTAACAATTTCAAAGTTAGCCTAGTTTTTCGCGCAGAAAACGTCAAAAAAATCGGTTTTTATTTTTTTTTAACTACAACACCGCGGACTTAAAAATCTGAAAAAAATTCTATAAACAATGGCTTAAAAATTGTTTTAAAAAATTGCAATTAGATCAGGTAACATGGAAAAGAATAAAAACTCACGTTTCTCAACTTTTTAATCTGAGCCTTGTCTTTTTCTTGTTACTACAAACAATTACAAGTTTTGAAAACAAACTGCAGTTATCGGTCGAAAGTGTCAAAGATCGTGAAAAAGCTGCGATTTTCGCGATCTTTAATTGTTTGTAACTCATAACAACGTCAATGCTGATTTCGATGAAATATTACAAACAAGCTCAGATGAGAAAGTTAAAAAAAGTGAGTTTTTTTTATTTCTTTTTGTCATTCCAAGTAATAGCAAAATTATAAAAGTATTTTAGTGATTGTACAATAAACTAACATCTCATAACATCTCCAAAAAATTCAAGTCATTTATTCTTACTTCAGACGTTAAATCGGCGTCTCGAAAAAGACTGCTCTAAGACGTCTGAAATAAGACGTCTTTAAAAGGTCCTGACAAAGACGTTTTTTTAGGACGTAAGAACTTCAGACCTCAAATGGACGTAAAATGGACGTCTTTAAGACGTATGCTTTCTGGGACGTATTTCACGGAATACCGGAATTATTGGTTTTAACGGTGAATTTAGGGTGGCTCTTATTTTCGAAATTTCAATTCTTTTTTCAACGCCCCCGGGATTGTTCTAATTCATAAAAAATAACTCTGAGCAAACTTTGAGCTCGATCAAATAACCCCAAAATAGCCCCAAGGCCGTTACACATGAAAATAAGTAATTAAATATTCATAAAATCGTTTTTCTCGAAAACCTTTCAAATTATTCACTGTATCGAAAAATATGTTAGACAACACTCGTAGATGTGGTCGTTTTCAAATTTTAGGAAAATGTTTTTGTTTTTGTCCTGACCTTTTTCTCAATTTTTCCGAAACCGTTTGTTTCACGAAACAAAAGTAATACGATATAAAAGACGCAGACTCTCCAGATTCACAAGTTTTTCGATACAGTCAATAATTTAGAAGATATACGAGAAAAACGTTTTTAATGAACATTTAATTAATTATTTTAACGTTTAAGAGTCTTGGGGCACGTTTTTCGATCGAACTCAGACTTTGCACAGATTTTTTCTATTAATTGGAACAATCCTAGAGGTTGCCATAAAAAATTTTTTTTTCTGAATTAGTGCCATTCTAATATATTTACAGTGACTGCCATTGATATTCGGACGTTCTTTAAAAAATGATAACTTTTTTGATATTGCACCATACGATTTGAACTTTTTTGAGAAGTTAGAGCAATTAATTTACTACATGATGTGAAAAGAAATTTTTTCAAAAATTGCAATTGGTCGGAATTATAGAGAAAATACTAAAAGTTGCATTTTACAACTTTTTTATGTGGGTCTACATTGAAAATTTAAACAATGTTTTGTAGATCTGTGTCAATTATACGCATTGTAAAAGTTTCATCGAAATCGATTGATGTGGGAAAAAACAACAGGCACTGAAAGATATATTAATCCTTAGATTTATTGCAGTTAGAGGCCGAAAATCGTGAAAAATTCCAATTTCTACTATCTTTAAACGTTTGTAGCTCACTGCAACGTTGACCTATTTTAATGAAATTTTCAGAATATGTTTAATTGATACAGATCTACGAAACGCGTTTTCTGCATTTTCAATATGAGCCCACATAAAAAAATTGTAAAACTTAACTTTTACTATTTTCTCTGCAATTCCGACCAATTGCAATTTTTTCGAAAATTCATTCACGTTACGTAACAAAACCGATTGTTCCAATTTCTCAAAAAAATCCAAGTTGTACGGTCGAATATTAAAAAAGTTATCGTCTTTTTAAGTGTGTCCGAATATTAGTGGGAGTCACTGTATATCTACTTGCTTTTTATTCTTACATTCGAGGAACATTCTTCGATCCGATACAATATTATTAATATCGTTATGCATTACCTTTACTTGCGCAAGTTGTTATGTTATTCATTATCTGGTTTTCTGAACCTATACATTGATCGAAAACTTCGGAAAACGAAGGAATATTATTGTATTAACATGGCGTCGGTAATGAATGTTTAGGTAGCTATATCATACATTCGCTGATTGCTGATTACTAATTGCTGATCTGATCACTAGACTGTGGATCTTTATGAAAAAGAAAAACTTTTTACCTGAATTGCAACAAATTGGACTGAAATAGAAATTTATTTTATTTATTATTATCTTTAGTAGGTTGAAAAAAATGTAGTAGTATATTTCAATTCTCCGAATGCTTTTACTGTATTAAATTAAATCTACTCATTTTTGTCATAAATGCATAAAATCCGCAGTCGACTGATTACAATTTATGTACACTCTCATACAAATTCATAATGTCCACTTTTTCTCAATATCGGTCACAACATATGTATCTCTAAAAACGATATGCTTGTGAAGAAGCATCGATGATTTTTATGACTGATAAATAATATCAAAAGTATACGTATACAATATCTATACATATACATACACAATATCTATACATATACATACACAATATCTATACATATGCATATACGTATGGTTTTGAGCATGTACGATCGTCGTAATAGGCTCACACACAACAATTCGTATTTGTAATTATAATAGAGAATATATATATCGGTATGAAAAATTTAGTATATTTACTACGACAACAAAGAACGAGATTGTTTTTGTACCACTTTATATCGTAAGATTAAATCTTACAATTAGGTCTTCTTTCCACGAAAAGTATGTGGAAGATTATACAATTTTTTAGAGAACTTCGAAGCTCACGTATTTGTACAAATATGCAAACAACTTAAAATAAAGCTGTCGATCGTGGATTGTAAAATATAGTTCTTTCATGGCAAGGGTTTTAAGGATATTAATTGTCCATCAATGCAGAAATGTGTACCAACATGTATGTATGTCTGTACAATGTACAGTAATGTACACGAGCCAATTGTATACCTTATACATACAAGAAGGAAAGTAAACTCGTACGAGTCTGAATTCGTATCTAAACTGACCGTTATCAGAATAATAAATAAATACCTAGTCTTATCTTCTGAAATGAACTTTTCTTTCAGTTAAGTGAAATGTCCGCCGAATTCGCAGAAGAACATTCGACGTCTACGTTGGCAGCAGAAAGAATCAATGCAGAAACATCCGAACGCCTGCGACTCGAAAAAGAGCTGCAGGACGTTACCGAAACAAATAAAAATCTCCAACAAGCGACCGAACGTTTGGAGATGGAACTTTTGTATGCAAGAGCTGCTGATTTAAATGGCGTTGTCTCCGATGTGGAGGACGGCGAGGACGGTGGCGTTTACAAACAGAGATACGAGCATGCTGTCAGAGAACTTGAGTTTACTAAAAGGAAAATGGCGCAACAACACGAGGACGATCTTGAACAATTGGTGGGACTTAAGAAACAATTGGAGAAAAAGGTATGCGTAATCCAATTAATCTTCTGCTTTATCGTACAATTAAGTTAATCCTTCTGGATCCTCCGTTTTAGTTTAATAAAGGTAGATTTCTATCGAGTCGATGATAAACCAATTAATTAATTGAAGAAATAATTCTATTATAATTTCAGAGATATTTAATAACTTGTAGTACTTTATTTGAGCCACCCTGTATTCGTGAATTGATTACATTTTCTCAGATTACTTGCCTAACCCAGACTCGCACAAAAGCCATTCTCGCGTAAATCCACTTTTTATTTATAAAATTACATTGGTAATTATATAGATTAAGAATTCCTCACCAATTTCGATGTCCTTTGAAATATGTTGCGAAGGTCATCATTCTGAACAACTTTTCCCTGTACACTGTACAGGGTGTATAAAAAGTAATAGTCATCCGTCCTAGGGGTGAATCTACACTTCTGGATCATGTTCTGTCTCATCGATACGGTCAGGTGGACTGTAGTAGTAGGCTTTTGTCTAAACATATGTATAATGCCACACAATCAAATTTTGCAGAAACTTTAACAGCTTATATCTCAATAACTATTTGTTTGTGACATATGGCTCCTTTCAGACTTTTTCTCTTCTCGATGAGTAGAAGGTGCTGATGTAAAAAACAACAATTTTCTTTGTTATAAACAATTTTGCGGCAAGTTTCCCTTGCAAATGTCCACCGATCCAGAGGTGTAGATTCACCCCTAGGACGGATGACCATTACTTTTTATACACCCTGTACATGTTACCGCTGCTCAGCCTTACATTAGTTTTGTTTAGGTATTCGCAAAAAACTGTCAGTTCCATTACATCGAATTGCACCATTTTAAACGAATTTTCTTTAGGACTTAGTTAGAGTGAGGGGCGGAGTTCGCAAAAAGGGCAGAATTCGCTGTAATGGATATTTGTAGTTTTTTGTAAACATTTCGAAAACGAAGACCGAGCAGCGGCAACATGTATACGAAAGCGTTGTTCAGAATGGAGGCATCCCTCAAATCGGTGAGGAATCCCTAATCTAAATGTACATATGCGGAATAGAGAAACGCATAGTACAAGAGAGAGGAAACAAATAATTTCTCCTGCAAAATGTTATATAAATGTAGATTTTAAAATAAAAATAATCTTTGTACTCAATATTCTCTATTGGTCTTTAGAGATGCAAATTTGTCTATCATATTTGACACGTCTGTCCATTGCAACATTTCAAGTTGAATACATAATACATACACAAAATGGAGGCAAGATTTTGAGGCTATTATTTTGAGTTTCGAGAAAATTGACATTGTTACAAACATTCTCCTCTCGTAAGCACAAAATAGCAATGATGAACTAAACTCGTCGAAAGAGAAAAGATTTTTCATCGCAACAGTGCTAAACTAGAATATTGATAATGAAGAAATAGAAGAAAAATACAACTATAAGTACATTATATGTGTAAGGAGTGCGCTCCTTAATTGATTTAAATCTTCCCGCTCAATACAGTGAGTCGATAAGTAAGGGTCCGCAGTAACGGCAGAGAAATAAAAACAATGATTCGGCAGACACGTGTGAATACTGCCAATTAATCTTCAACCAGTTATTCGTTTTATAATAAAGCGAATTGTTTATACGAGGAACAAGATTGCGAAGAACAAACTCTGAATGTTGTTTCTTGTATTTTTACAGTGAAACTTTTCAGTTTGTTATTCTCTACAATCCTTGAACATTCAACAAATAATTCAATCTGTTTACTATTTAATTCTACAGTTAACCGATGCTTACGAAGAAGTAGAAGAACAACGTCAGGTTGTCGGACAATGGAAACGGCGTGTACAAAAGTTGAACGGTGAAATGCATGACGTGAGACTTCTGCTAGAAGAACAAACAGCTAGGAATAACCTCCTAGAAAAAAAGCAACGCAAGTATGTAATATTTCTGATATCTTCACTCGAATTTCTATGTTCCTTATTTTTCATGAGTGATATTGGGAGGTATCGTTGTTCATTCTTACTATTATTATTAATCTCGTCGTAATTTTTATTATAACTATTATACGTATTATTATTGATAGTATCGATAAATTGGTCTCAGCATGTACAGCAATAACAATATTTAGAAATGGAAACGTTCGACGAATTGCACAGATTTGTTTTTATCGATTAGAACAATCCTGGGGATCAGTGATGCCAGAATCGTGGGACGTGGGCAGTGTCGCCAGTTGAGTCCAAATCCGAACTCATTTACTCCCCTACTTTTCCCCTTCCACTATCCCATTCCAGCACCACGTCCCACTCAATCCCCGTCGCGCACGCGCAACGTGTCACATATTACGACTCTGGCCATCAGAGAGGGGGTACCTGTATTCCCCTCGATTTTCTCGTAATTCCTGTATTCCCCTCGATTTTCTTAGTAAGTAAGAGCCACCCTAGTACAGAGTGTGCAGCATCTATAAGAACAGTAAATAGTAGGAGGAAATATCGTTGCCCTTTGTAAACACTAAACGTACCTCGACCGGTCAAATGACCGGTTCTAGATTTTTTAGACCGCGCAAAGTCTAAATAAATGAAATCTTGTCATTTTTATAAGGCAACATGTGCCTGTTACTTTTATAGCTCGGTACGTTTAGTGTTAAATACATCAACGAATTTCCACAGTACAGTATTGGAAGAAGCTCTATTCTGATTTCATCCGTCGGCAACAAGTGTTTCTGGCAACTGGCCAGGTCGCTAACGTTACGCGTCCGACAACATCAACGTTTAGTCAAACATTCGGTGGGTGCATAAACTCCGAATGATTAATCCAAGAATAGATCTACAGTCGCCCTGAAACTAGGAGCTCGTTACTAATTTCACAAAAAACAATTATTTACTGCGTGACCCATAGTTAATCACAATTAAACTGCAGATGTTTAAACTTAATACTTCGATGGACTGATTTGATTTATGGAAACAAACACTATATTATTATATTACCTTACACCAGATTACCATTTAATACTTATAATAATATATAGTTATTAATATTGCATCATTATATATGAAATGGCAGATTTATTTGCATTACAAAGACTTCTATTAAATATTTAGAGAAGTTAAAACCCTTACAGTTCTATGAAATTTCTTACCATCATTTTCCCATTTAATATTACGACCTTGAATGTCCTACGTAGTAACATAGTAACTATGCCCGTTGTACATTTTGGTTCAATCACCAAGTGAATTACAAGTGACTTGTATCGCTCGCGCCTCTAGAATTCTGAAAGGTCGGATCTCCTAAGCGGGTCTGGACGCAGCGTTTTGCGATCATGGGGCCTTTTATACTCCATTCGTCATACTTCATTAGAAGGGATCTCATGCGTCTGGGCACCTGCTACTGCGTCTAGACGCATCGTACAAACGCATTTTTATGGAGGCCGTAGGTCCTTTTTCTTTTCTCTTCTGTTCTTTAGTACGTCGTTGATTATTATCGAACGAAGAGTTTGTACGTAGAGAAAGCAAAATCAGTTTGGAGTGAAAAAAAATGATTCTAAAAATACTTTTCTACTTAAAGAAAAACTAGAAAATGAAGAGATTCTTTTAAAAATACAGATGAAAAAACGACGAAGACATAAAAAGTAGGGGAAGGCGGGGTATTGTGAGCCACGGGGAATCGTGAGCCAGCGCCATCTTTGTTTTACTGGTAAATATTGACAGCTGCGAACAACTGTTTTTGAGTTGTCTCATAATAAGGTAATATTTCCACGATCAGTGGAAGTACGCACCCGCATCATTACTTTGCTCTGTTAGCAGATACAAATTCGCTGCGCTCGAAGTATTATTTTCATTTCGTGTTTGGTCTATTATTGTTACATTTTTCTGTGGATCTAAGCAGGTAACTATGTTTATAATACTCGTGTGACTTCAAGCTTTCGAAATAAATAACGAAATTTGAATTAGGTTAGGTTTGTATTATTTGTTTGTGGCCAAGTTGTAAAAATAAGGGTTCGGGGAATTATGAGCCACTTTTCTCGGGGAATTGTGAGCCACTCGATTTTTGACATTTAACGAGCTAAACTCACGTGTTTGATGTTTCTCAATGATTGTTTATGCAATATTCGAGCACGATATAAATTTTTTGGAACGTCATCATTCATTGCAACGTCTGCGATCGTGCTATCCACTTGGAATGCGCCGGAATGACCGCAAGAAATTGTACTTGTGAGCTTTGCATTTCAGATTAATTGTGGTTATTTTTAACTTTTTTTCTTATTATTAAAAAATTATTTTGTCATTCAGATACATGAATAAACATTTCATAACAGAAATTGTAATTTTTAGTTGATTTTGAAAGTGGCTCACGATTCCCCGAGATTTTGCAAATTCAAGAAAATGCAAATTTTTTGTAATAGTCTTAAAATCATCTAATTTGCAGATATTCGATTAAACTATTGTGTCTAAAAGAAAGGTAAATCTTCATACTACAACATTTAGCGTTGAAATTTGATAAAAAACTTAATTTAATAGCAGTTTTTTGGCAATAAAAAAAAGTGGCTCACAATACCCCGCCTTCCCCTATATATAAAAAACGAAATGAAGAGGGTTATTGCAACATGTTGATAGGAAACCACTTACTGAATGATGGGAAAACATAAAATATACATATAAAAATCGAAATGAAGAGGATTAGTGCAACATATAAATAGAACACCATTTACTGAATGATAGAAAAACATTTAGAGAATTTTTTCGAATGAGTAAAGAACAAGTGGATTTTGTTTTGTGCCATGTTGGCAATAATTTAACTAAACCATCATCAGCAGATTTGGAAAAACCAATGTCTCTTGTAAAGGGTGTCTCAATATGACCTGACATTGTAAATTGCGCGTTTTAGGCAAATGACACCACGGTGCGCAATGTTCTTTGCTGGCCTGTTTCGCTCGCAATTTTCGAGCGTCGATGAATTAAAAAATGTAATTTTCAAGAGTAACAATGAGAGTGCGGTCATATTTTTCCAAAATTTATCTAAATTTTTCTACGAAAATCTTTCCATATTTTTAATATCTTTGCACTAAAAAATTATATTTGCCTGCTAATTGATAAATTATTTAAAAAGTATAGTCTTTCCCGATGTTGATTCAAAAAACAAAAATGTTTCTATTCTCAACAATAACCGTAATTGAAATTGTTTTGTAAAAGTGGTTTTCGTAAGAACTCATTTTCATCGGTTTGTTAGTTCAGCCATTATAATTTAATGGAAAAAATGTTTACACTTTAATTTACACGTCTGTAAAACCAACATTTTTTAATATTTCGAAAAATCCTTTGAGATACGTTCATACATACATACAATATCACTACAGATTACAATATATGCTCTGAACAAAACCTGAAACAGTGTTTCGAAATGTGTTCTGAAGCAGTGGGTCCAAAAAGGCGTGAGTCGGCGACTGGCACAACAAGTGGAGGTGTCGAAGCGTAGGTACAAACCTAAAATGAGCGTCGAACGCCTCTAGTAAGTAGACCGTCGCACGTGTTTGGGTTAGGCCGATGCTCTTTTTTTCTTTCTTCTCAAGTGGAAAAGAAGGAAAGACTCACAAAATCGCATCGTTGGAGCGAAAACTTGTGCGTCCAGTCAAACAGCAGGGAGTTACGACGAATGGAGTATAGATCGCAAAACGCTGCGTCCAGGCGCGCTTAGGAGATCCGAACTAAAGGGGGTAGACTGATTGCCGTGTGAATGTGGTGGTATCGCTAGATCGACATATACGTACACGGAGATTGCAAGGGTCCATGATTCCGAAATCCATTTCTCGATAATGCACGGTTGGGGCTTTTACGTAGTCACAATCGCCAGATAAAAGATCAATCTAGCGCGCAAGTGTCCCAAAGTGGCTTACTTTTGCGTTTCCAAGGCGTAATTTGCATTATTTGGCAGCATGTAGCTGTATGAATATGTATTACTCGACAGCTCCGACTGTGGCAGCACATTGGAGAATAATGCAAATTACGTCTCGAAAACGCAAAAGTAGGTCACTTTGGGACACTGGAGAGCTAGATTGATCTTTTATCTAGCGATTGTGACTACGTAGAAGCCCCAACTGTGCATTATCAAGAAATGGTTTTCGGAATCATGGACCCATGCAATCCTCGTGTACGTATATGTGGATCTAGCGATGTTCAGTGTGCCACCACATTCACACGGCGATCAGTCTACCCCCTTATTAAGGTCGGGTTATACAGAAGAAAACACGGTGGGACCCCGGATCCGGACGAAGTTTGGTTACCCTGATTTTGTATCTAGCACTTATACGGTGACGGCCCGGACTGATATAAATGCTAAATACAAAACCAGGGTAACCAAACTTTTCCCGGATCCGGGGTCCCATCGTGTTTTTTTCGGTATAAATATACCTTAAAGGAGTATTTATACCGGTTCCGGAGACACCGGGTCCGGGATTTTGCACGTTTTCGTAGTGTATACCGAATCCGGGGCCCGGAAGGCTACTTGCGAGGGTTCGAGACGCTCGGAACAAAGGCACAGCCTGTCGTTTACAACCAGAACCCTAGGGGTTCCAGAACCGCTTCTACTCCCCCCCCCCCAACCTCAGGAGATGCCTATATGCTAGAACCCGGACGGGAAACTGACCAAAATTGTAGACGGCTTGTCTTGTCCGGGACACCACCGTACCTACGAGCTGGATCAAGAAATTCAATGACATTTAGCTAAACAGACAACTTTTATCGAGTTCTAATAAGTTTGTATTGCTTTCTGAATGTCCATTAAGATCGAAAATGAAAAAATTAATGCATTTAATTTTTCTAATTTTTTTGCTTGCAATAAAGTGTTAAAAATTAACACCTCGGTTGAACACCTCAGCCCACTGCAGTTCAGCTATCGCTTGTACGGGCAGTGTATTGGAGACTACTCCAAATATAAACACATCCGCGGGAAACACACCACGCCTTTTTGGACAACGGTGCATGTATCCATCACACGTACTGTCGTCATTGGCCGAAGGACTGCGACAGCGATCGACAGCAGATCATATCGAGATTAGGCTAAATGCACTTAGGTACATAGGTTACATCACGCGTTGTGGAAAATGTACAATCAAGAAATACAACACTATATTCTTCTCGATATTCGTCTCGATAATTATTACAGGGAAAGAGATACATCCCAGGAACTACTTTCAGGGAAATTGCTAAGATTCGGTGACGTTATTTAACTATAATTCCCTGAATATTGAATATTCAAAATCAGACCTCCTATTATATGCTCAAAATTTTGGCATCTCGCATCCTTTTTTTTTACTACGCGAAAGTTTTACTTTTAGGACAGGCGCTGTCGACCCTTATTTCAGAATGTCTAAAGACTATTCAACAATTTCATGGACCCCAAATAATAAATAGTTCAAATCCGACAGTCGTTTGTAATTGTGAGGCTCCGCGAATTAAAAAATTGTTTTTCAAATTTTTTCATTTTTGGACCAGTGGTAAAATTTGTAGAACAAAGACATTTCTAATATATTTTCATTGAGACATTACATTTGCGAATAAAATGATAAATTATTTAAGAAGAATTATATGTATAATTTATGTTAATACATATAAGGATGTGTGATGCTATTTCACCAAGTGCCAGGAACGTTTCCTATTTCCATTATGTTGTAGAGGAGAGATACCGATAGTTTACCTACGGAGCTGTAGAGTCCCCTAAAACCTTTTTTTTTTGCGTCATGCACAGCAGGGAACTGTTGACGCGCTCTCGAAAGGCCATCTGGAAATGGTCAGGCGTTCAAGCTAAATAGCTCGGCCGGGCCATTAGGAAGTATTGCCACGAGCCTTTCTTCGCTCTGCTGGACGGTTCTCGTAAGGCAGGAATCACAGTGGACCCGTTTCGTCCGACGTCAGACGCATCAGTCCGACATTTCAAATGTGTGGGGAGGCTCGTCTGTGAGACCCTTCGAGTTTCGTCCGACATTGACCGACAGGACGGCCCGGCCGCCGCGCGATATATTTCGGCGCAGCCTTCACTTCAAATAATGTTCATGTCGCCAATTTTGGAGTATTCGTATTTTTTAAAACGGGTCCGTAAAGAGAATACTTAGGGATATATTATCATTATTTTTAATTTTGCAATTTTCTAGTGCTATAATAACAATGCACCTGTTTAAAACAATTGCAAAATAAATGGTGAAAATAAATAATTTTTCAACTGAAATAATTTTTATTAAATACTCTTATGTTTTCACTATAACCACCCAAAACTCATTTTCATCGGTTTGTTAGTTTGACCGTGATAATTTAATGAAAAACGTTTGACACCTCATATTACACGTCTGTAAAACCATCAATTTTCAAGATTTCAAGGAATCCATTGCGATGCGATCATATTTTACTAAAGACTGCAAAATATCCAAATTTGAACAAAATTCAAAACAGTAGTCCTATTTCGCATGGAATGATTAATGTACATTAATTATGTTATGTTTAAGTGTAAAGTGTATATATTTAAGTAATAACGTACATAGTAATGTTAAATATGATAATACAGTCTCAGTCTTAATGGCGCTCAGTCGTCACTGCCTTGTCCGCGTGTCCACCGTCAAGCGGCGCCACCACGCCATCTTAAGGCGCATTCACATACATCTCACAAATAATATGTACATTAACGCTCATGGTAGTAAGGATTATTGAAAATAATTAAAACTTAAAACAATTATAAGAAACTGCGATTTAGATCAATCGTAAGCAGAAAAATTCAAAGATTCTTACATCTTTAAATGGCTACAGCTTTTTTATGCTTCAACCGATTTCGATGAAATTTGATGCATGTGTATAACTTGCGTGATTCTACAGAAGGCATATTTTAAATTTTCATTATAGGCACAGATAAAAATGTTAATGATCGTAACCTTCACATTTATCTTCGAAATTCCGAGCACTAGAAATTTTTTAAAAAATATTCTTACGCATTATCTAGTAAAATAATTCTTCTAACATCTTAACAAAACCCATTTTTCTTAAACCCATCCCAACTTGTCTACCATGGAGGTGGAAGACAGCTCAAAGAGTCTCTGCACACGGTGTGCGGGGGTTGACTGGAATACCCCAAGATGTATCATTGAGACACATCATTGCTATTGAGGCATAAGAAGATGTTCGAGTCTTTCTTCGTGGCACCGACAATAAAGTAATAAAGAACTAAATGCATTAAGGAAAGGCTTTCCCCAAAAATAGCAAGGGAGTCACGTCCGTAAAAACAGGTATATTTTCTATTTATTCCGCTACGTTGTCAAACTTCCGATGTCGTGGGTGTGAACACGTCGAGGAAAATTACCTGATTGGTCGATTTATCTGAAAATCACTGACCAATTAGCAAAGTTTTGGGCAAATGTACACATTGAGGAGTTTTCCTCCTAATTCGTTTACTATGGTAACGGCATTTTAAAAAATGTATGCAACAGTATTGAAATACATCGGTCACAGGTTATATTAATAGAATTTAAACAAAACGCACTGGCTAGAAACAACTGCGACATACGCTATTTAAGGAAAACATTAATTCTCATTTCTTTGTTGCTTTTGTGTGTATGTACTTCTTGATTTTTTTAAAGTTTTATCGTGTAGATATTATTCCGTGCGGTGTCCGCATTACTTTTAATTATAAAAAATACAAATTTGGACGCTAATTATATTAATTACTTCTGTTTTTCCCAGAACTTCCCTTGGAGTCCTACCGATTTTTTTTTTGGTCTAAAAGTAGACGTAAATATGAACGTTATAATCCGAAAAAAAGTTAGCGACTTTCCGAGAAATAAGGTCAAAATGCTTTTGGAAAGCGCGAGACAAACGTTTTTTTCGGGTTCATATTTATTAAGCTTAAGATTTTTAAAACCAAGAAAATTAAAACAAAATCCGAATGATGTGGTTCAGTTTTTTCAAGAACCACATGATCAAAGCAATAATAATTAAAAATAATGTTATCTTGTTTATTCCTTCTCCATTAATTAATTTTTTCATGTATATATTTCATTTTATATAACACATCATGGAATATCATAATATCTACTATAGAGTTTCCGACGCGTCGGACGAAAAACAAAATGATGTAATTTTCCTCCGACCATCGTCCAACGTAGGTTACCCCATGGGGTAGTCCCATTGAGACCCTTCTCGAAGCACTTGAAATGGTTCGGCTACCGCGGACCTCGACCAATTCGTCCGACATCGGACCCACTGTGAGCACAACGTCCGACGAAATCGGCCGTACCGCCACCAACAAATGCCTCTCCAGGCGCTCCACTGTGATTCCTGCCTAAGAATTCTTCGTGCAAGACCAGGGTAGCCAAACTTCGCCCGGATCCGGGGTCCCACCGTGTTTTCTGCGGTATAAATACTCCTTAACCCGACCTTTAAAGGTCAGGCTATACAGGAGAGGACACGGTGAGATCCCGGATCCGGGCAAAGTTTGGCTACTCTGGGTTTGTAACTAGCACTTATACGGAGTATAATGGACTGATATAAGTGCTAGATACAAAACCAGGGTAACCAAACTTTGCCCGGATCCGGGGTCCCACCGTGTTTCCTTCTGTATAACCCGATCTTAAAGGTCAACGCATACTGAGTTTTTCCCTGTCAGGGTAAAACTAAAGTAATGCGCTATTGTATCTTACGCGCATACCGAGCTTTCCGGTGAATTTTTTTTAGGATATTTCGTTTTGGTAGCGTCAGGGTTTTCAGCTCGAATTTCGACATCGATTTTCGAGACCGGGTCGAGAGTCCCTGCTGTACATGGCACAAAAAAAAGGTTGCAGAAGTGAGCTCCGCAGCTCTTTACGTAAACTATCGTTATCGTACTCACTGTGTATCGTCTTTTGTTTTTTAAATGTTCGTATATCATAGTCTGCCAGATAGAGTAGCTGGCACAAATTTACTAAACATACATTTTAAATTTTCCTTATAGGTTTACATAAAGAATTTGTAAACAGTAATGTTCATAATTTTCTCTGGAATTCTTGACAGATAGAAATTTTAAAAAAAATTGTAAACACGCCATTTAGTAAAATGATCCTTCTAAGTTGTTGATGAAACTCATCGTCGTTTAGGTTTACTTTGAAGGGTATACGACAAGGGTATACGAAGGGTAGACTTTTTTCCGACCATCGATTGTACGTAGCTGTCGCGTCGATCTGCAGGTGGCAATAAATCTTTTTTTCGCCGCCAGATTTGCCGTTTTGCCTGCGAAGGAAGCAATGTTCTTTGCATCGGTTAGTTTCTCGCCGTTCCAAGGAACATTTTATTGGCAGGATATTTTCGCCGCGTACTCCGTCAACGTTTTTCAGGACGGCAAAGAACCAGAACGTTCAGAACCTCCACCGTGTTTAGTTGAGTTGAGATTCTTTTTTTTATTACCATAGTAAAAAATTGTTATTTTATGTTTTAACACCGTATTCCCACCTAATACCACGAAGAACTCTAAAAAAGTTTAGTTAATAGCTATCTAAAATAAACGCCACTTCCCTGACAGAGAATAGTCTTGGAGAATACTTGCTAAGCACTCGTCAGGGTTTTGCAAAGGCATCTCCGATTTTGGGAACCCCTAGGGTTTGGGTAGCAGACGTCACGCTGTGCCTTTCTTCGTCGAGCATCTCGAACCCTCTTAATTGACCTTCCGATCCAAAAACTGTGTATGCGCTAGCAAAACGGTGTCAGGTGTCTCCGATTTCCCGGAGACTCCAGTATATTTTGACCATAACTCGTCAGGAGCGGCGCTCACCACGGTCACTGACGGACCCGTTGGAGATAGTTCGGGACAGAGTCGTCAGATCAGGGGAATTGACTCGAATCGAGGGGAAAAAGTTACCCTCTCTCTGCCAGTATCGGACTAGTCCCACACCCCCTAGAAAATAAAGCCAAACAGCTTCGATGTGACGTCACCGCTAAGCGGCGTGACCTTCACGATTTAGGCCCGCTACACACATCCGTTGTTTTACAGCCTGTTCAGACACGGCGGAAACCATGCGTTTTCGACCGCGCGATTTGAACCGCGTCAAAATTGACAGTCGTTCAGTAAGAGGCGGTAACCGCGCGGACATGCAGGAGAGGGGCAACCATAGTAAATAAAATCGTGCGGAAACCTCGCGGATTTGTTTTCCTGCGGTTCAGAGGCGGCAGCCACGCGAATCTTTGGACCGCGCGGTTACGTGTGAACGAATGCATAGACGCTAATGTAATGAGATCCGCGCGTTTCAAATCGCGCGGTCGAAAACGCGCGGTTTCCGCCGTGTCTGAACAGGCCCTTAACGTGCGGCGACCGTGCGGCAGAATAACAGACGTGTACATCAACTGATATGCACTAATGTAATGACGATCGCATATGCGATTGCGGCGACCGTGCGTTCCTTTGGGGAACTGCGGCAAATATTGCACGCAAGAGCGACGTGCGACGCCGTAATTACGGTTCAAATAAGTGTGCAGCGTCTAATTGAATCCATAGTATTTCAGACCGCAACTCCGGTACCGCACGGTCGCCGCACGTTAAAACAACGGATGTGTGTAGCTGGCCTTACTCGGAATAGTAAGATTCACTCAAATAATATACATATTTATATGCAATAACTTCAATTAGTATGTAATAACATAAAAAATAAAATTCAATCCTTTCTAACAATTACAAAAAATAATATAAATTACGCATCAATATCACGCAACAAGTACGCAAGAACACAGTGAATGAAGTTTTTAACATAAATTTTAACATAAAATATGAAATAATTGAACATGAACATGTAGAACATAAATTTTTGTTTTCACAAAACCTTATTCGAACGTTTACTTGGTTTGTCACTTACAGTAGTTAGTTTCCTATTTCTCCTTTTCACAGTTTTCTTTTGCAGATTTAGAGCTGTATTATTATTAGTAACTTTGCAGTAATTGTTTAGAATAATATTGACAGAAATATTAATAATTCGTTTCCACAAATAATCAGAAGAGTGCTGACAGCAGGTATTAGCAACATTCTTTAATACATATATCTGTGCAACTTATTTTTTCAAAAATTAATTCAGATGCTGCAGATCTTTGAATCTTAAAAAATTTTCGTTTTCTAAAAGCTTTTTCAAAATTATAAAAGTATTCATAACAGTAAATAAAGGAAGTTCTTGCGGAAATTTCAAACCTCCCCTATCCATTTTTACTGTTAATCTTTCTGACAATTTAGTAGCTTATAGATTTTTATCAATGACTAAGAAAGTCCTGCAGTCATCACATTTTAATTTTTTTATTAGGGATCAGCTATGTATGTTAATAGAGGAAGATATTCTTCAATGGCTGCGAAATCATCAGCAGAAACAGGAAAATCTTCAATTGCTTTTGGATTTATTGTAAATGGGTTAGCGATTGGATACACGTAGTGGTGGGAATAAGCCGTAATTAATAACGGTAAACAGAATAAGAGTTTATTAATACTGAATATATGTAGTACACCGGTGGAGCCTCGCTACGCGATGCGTTGGCTATCGCGTATGTCGAATAACTGAACAAGACAAAGGACGCACGGCGCGATGTTCGGCCGGAGGACGCCCCGAATTGTGAAAAGACGATCGCCAGAATCGAAAGACAATCGCCAAAATCGATCGATCAAAGGATCCCGTCTCGCGATGACGTATGACGGTCTCCTGTGACGACAGGATTACTATTAGTACTGTTGTTGTCATTAGCAACAGTTTTAATATATTCGTAATCGTCATCTAATCTGGTAATTGTTATCTTATGATCAGAGTCAGGCTTTAAATGTAAGTCTGACATGCTTAATAGCCTTAGCTTCTTTTCTGATTCTAAAATTTGTCTGAGTGATACATACTACTGTAATCCTGCTAATTGTCTGTAGCGCCCAAACGTAGCTTTTAAACAGACCGTTTGAATTTTACCTGGTAATAAGTAGGACATATTTAACTCTTTAGTACAATATTGTTTTCATTCTAGTAAACCATAGGTAGTTAATGTTAATGCAAGATGAGTCTGTTTTGTAAGTTTTCCTTGTAGATCCAAAGATTTCCATGTATCTAATCATGATACTTTAGTTAAATAAGCGCATCGTATATCAAATGGATCATTTGTTAATGGCTGTTGCATTGGATCTTCAAATCTTAATTCTTTCAATGGTGTTTTGATATTCACTATTTTCCACCATGTACTTATAATATTTATAAATATCGCAGTATCTTTAAAATTAGGTATATTAGTTGCAGGTCCTAACTCAAGTAAACTGTTTTCAATATGTTCATTAAAAATTTGAAGAACCAGTTTAACATTTTTTCTCTCAAATGTAGAAGGTCATATATTGCCTTAAGACTTAAGAGATAATCCATATCCATATTTAAGTAATTTCTGACTTTCAACATCATATAAGTCTCTGATAGCTTTGGATGATGCATAACGTATAATGTCAGGATTCTCAAAATCCGGAAAACAAAATGTTAAATTAATATTTTTTAAATTAAGCCAGTTATTTCTCATGCATTTTAAGATATGTACACAGTCATTTCTGAAGAATAATGGTCGCTAGTTTTCTGAAGGATTTGGATAAACAATGCTTGGGGAGGATTTGCAAAATATGAAATTGCTTTTCTCTTAATGGAACTATTATCAGTAACAATGACAATAACTTTAAAACCTATGGTTTCCAAACCTAAGGTTTCCAAACCTAAGGTTTCCAAACCTAATAAAATCTTCTTGATAATAGCAAAGAGATCATTAGTATTCATTTTATGAACTGGCAAGATGTAAACAACGTCTTTAAAATCACACAACAGCCTTTGTATCATAAATACATGGGCTGTTGTAGCAACATCAATGCTGTCATATGCTGTAGTAACTAAATTTCCTCCGTTGCAATCCATGTAAGGTTTTATATGAATTCCGTCTAACATTAATGATACAAAGCACTGATGAGGTTCTAAGAGGATGCTTTTTTCTCTCTAATATATGGTAAAAAATTTCTATCATTTGGTATAATACTTGAATTTAATATTGGAGCAAAGGTTTTTCACAGTACAGTAAACGCTCGATTCTTGTCCAACAGCCGTGTTTTTCACGGACAACTATCGTGCCCGGACATGCTTTTTGATTTATGACTGCGTTTATGACGCGACTTCAATAGAGAGCCGAACATAGAAAAGGACAGAATGAAATACGGATCGCGTGACCGAAGCGTGTCGCCGTCGCCGACACAGTTTAAAGGCCCGCGTGTTCCCACAATGTAATGCCGAATAAAAATGCTTTATACTAAATACAATTGAAACTATATCGTGTTTGGTCTTGTTTTAATCAGAAAAATGCCAGAAACAAGCCAGTGAAAGGCCCATAAAAAAATAATTAAATTAAGAAGTTTGAACATCTGATTCATGGTGTCAGTGTAGTGGGTAGGCACTGGACAGGGATCGTGCCCACCTAACCCAGACAAGAATCGAGCATTTACTGTATTTGGATGAGGCAAAATAATAATTCCTGTCATTCTTAAGAATCTATATGCATGTGGGGATATAAAAAAAGCAATGAAGAAATTACCATTGTTTCAGGTTAGAAACGATATCGTTGTTTAGATTGTGTATAAAATTGAATTTGTGATCTGCAGAATGATATAATCTTATTATTTTACTCATTTTCTATTTTTAGTGATTCCAATAAATTTAATACTACATCTACTATCACATTTTCATCACCTATATTGATATCCTCTATAACATTTATTATTTTTTCAATATCCATTACACTATTTACAAAGGAAACCACTTTAACTAATATTTCTGAGCCCTTTACAAAAATTAGTTACTTTTAAGGTAGAATCAATCAAAATGTACATTATATCATGCTGATTTTTTTTCTAAATTTAAATAAGGATATATACATATTCTTTTTTAATAATAACAGTCCAATTTTCATTTATATTCACCAATTTGGCTGCTTGGCATAATTCTTCAAAAGTTTTAAAGAAAAAACGTCTTGTATGTTCTGCAGCACTTTCTTCACTTTCTATTAAAACCCTTTGGATACTTAGAGCTACTCGTCTGGTCTTCTTCTCAGATGGAGATTCTTTATAATTTCTTTGTTTGCTTAAATACGGGGATAACTGTGAAAAGATACAGGCCACTGCACCACTTTTTAATCTAGGCTTACCTAGGGAAGCTGTTATTATTTTTCCTGTTTTCTAATCTACTGCCGTTGTAGTAAATTCGATATCTGTTTCCGCAAAGTGTCGATGACAAATTACTGAGTGTTCTGAGACACAGAAATATTTTTGATGAATTGCGTTTATCCATTTCTGTTTAACCTTTTCATCGCGCATAAATTTAAAAACATGCAATTTTGAATTACCACCAGCAGGATATTTTCCATTACACCTAGGTATACAACACTTATTAACCATTTTTAACAAATGATAACGTAACGATTTACGATTTCAAACCGCACGTAATACGCAAATATCCGTAACATATAATAAATCAAAAGTGACAGAACGAAGCTGAACACCACCAGGTGGTGCTGATGCCAGGCCTCTTGTGCATGACGTCACAGGATAATTTTTCGGAGCAGTTTGGCTTTGTTTTCTTGGGAGTGTTGACTAGTCACGTTACATTGTGACAAATACACGACAGAGACGGAATGCTTCACGTGACTGGGCCGTGACTGGGCCGTGACAGAAGCGTGTGGGAATAGCGTCTTAGAAGGGGAAGGTAGAGTGGGGACACAAGTCTCAATGTAGCGATTCTGGTTGGGGGAAGAAAAAGCACTTTAGAGTTTAGAGCACTGTCGAATTTTATATATTCTACTAATCCACCTAGGTAATAAAAACGTAATATAACTATTGGTTATATATTGTATGTACCCAGTCAGCAAACTAGACTTGTGGGAAACTGCGGACCAACTTCATATCCATTTGTTTCCGCATCTAACCACGATATTGACAGCAGAGCCTGCTAGCAGCATATTTTCATCAGATGCCAATTATCGAGGATTTTAGTGACTCGCTAGTCAATCTGCACTTTCTACGATGGAGGGCACGCATTTAAAATTATACATTCAAGCAGAGCTTTATGTTTAAAGGCTGGGTTAAAAGCGACTATTTTAATTATAAATTATGATTTATTTCAAACATTTGAACAAATACGTTTCTGTTTTTTCTATAAAGTAATGAAAAATAATCGCTTTTAGTGCTCTTTCAACATTTAAATGTATAATTGTATATGCACGCCATCTATCTGTTTAATTGAAATTGCAGGAGTTGCAGTCACTAAAATAGTCGCTAGATGGCGTAACAGATATTTGATGGTGTAGGACTGTAGGAGCGCTGTACTAAACGTCGGCTGCAAATCTGCTGCGAATCTGCTGCCTGTGTCTCCTAGCAGACTCTGCTGATTTCCTGCCATGGTAGGCTTGGCTGACTGGGTACATACATTTTTAGTAAATTTACTTGTTCCAATCATTTCAAAGAACTTGTAGATTATTTTTGGCGTCTTTTTGTAGTAATTTTGGAATGTTCAAATAGGCCTGTCAATCGTATAATTCAGAACTTATTTAATCAGGTTCGATTCGGAAATGCAAAATTTGCTGAACGACATCCGGCAAGAAAAAGCTCAAAGGGAAAAGTTGGCGAGAGAAAAAGAAATAGCTCTTGCCGAAAAGTTTACCGTAGAGCAAAATTTAAGCGTGAGTATACATGTCCATTTATTTATTAACGAGTCACGTGCACTACTAGAAATAATTATTGCGTCACTGGAACATGTCACTATTAATATAAATATCGATTACTGTTACATCATTGCTTTCATACTAATTAAATGTTCGATATTTAACACTGATCGTACATTGTTGTAATGCATAGTGTATAATATATTTCCAGCAGTGTACTTTACAGAAATACAGTAGTATAATACTAAGGTACTTACTGTCTATTTTCTATACAGGACGCGAAATTAGAAATTGAATTAAAAGAAGAAAGATTGCGTACGTTGAGCCAAGAATTGGAAGAATTGACATTCGGTGGTAAAACCGAAGAGGAAGTAGCACAGCTGAAGAAAGCCAAACATGAACTGGATAAAAGGGTGAAAGATCAAGAAGAAGAGCTCGATGACCTCGCCGGTCAGGTGCAACTTCTTGAACAAGCGAAGTTAAGACTCGAGATGAACTTCGAACAACAACGAAAAGAAATGCGTAAAGAAATGCAACAACGAGACGACGAACTCGAAGATATACGCGGTAACGTGCTGAAAAAGGTCAAAGCTTTGGAATCGCAGTTAGAAAATGAATACGAGGAGAGGACCATTCTTCTTCGTGAGAAACATGAATTAGAACGTCGCCTAGTGTCCATAGAAGATCAGGACCGAACCGAGCGAGCTGCAGAGGCGGAAACTGTGCATAGGTATTCAACATGCAATATTTCAAATGAGAAAGAATTCCAAATTAATTCACACATCCATGCTCTTAATTTCGTCGCAGCCAGAGTTGCGCATTATTTAGATAAAAAATTATTTAAATAACGATTCGAATAAGAGATACTTTATCTTTATTCGTTATTCGAAGGTTCGAATAACAGATACTTTATCTTTATTCGTTATTCGAAGGTTCGAATTAAAAAAGTATCTTTATTCGACGAGGTTCGAATAAATAATTTTATTCGACGAGAATTTATCCGACGAATAAAGATAATTTTTTTTTATTCGAAGCGGAGTTATAAGAACTTCGAATAATTTTTTCATCTTTTATCGTTTATCTATTATTCGAAGGCTTCGAATAACTTTTGCCAACTCGAATAAACGGCGACGAGGCCCGACGAGCGCCGAACTTGAGATCAGCGACCTACAAACAGCAGCAGCTCACCAGCTTCTAACCCAGACCCAGCTCGTGAGCTGACAAGCAGCTGTTGATCTTTCAAGATCGGCGTTCGTCGGGCCTTGTCGCCGTTTATTCGAGCTTGCAAAATTTATTCGAAGAGTTATTCGAAGCCTTCGAATAAAAGATAAAAGATGAAAAAATTATTCGAAGTTCGAATAAATCCGCTTCGAATAAAAAAAATTATCCGACGAGAATTTGTCTGACGAATAAAGATGATTTTTTTATACGAAGCGGCTTTATTCGAACTTCGAATAATTTTTTCATCTTTTATCTGTATCTTTTATTCGGAGGGTCCGAATAAATCTTTCCACAACTACATACTGCCAACTCTAATAAATGCGAACCATCGAATAATGAATAAAATTTTTTTTATTTTTTATCCGTTATTCAAAATTTTTATTTAGATGAAAATTTTGCCCAACTCTTTGCCCAACCCTGGTCGCAGCCGACTATTTTAGTGTGTGATTTATACATGATAACTGCATCTAAATAGAGCTAACTATAATGTACTGTCAAAATGAACAACGTAGCTTTCTAATCCGTATCTTGCTTATGACTACTAACTGAAAACTGAAATTCAAGCAAAGGAAACAAAAATAGGGTGTACCCATTTTTACTCGACACACTACCGTGTCAATGCTAGCGTCACTAATGCTATAGCGTATCTAAAAGACTAGGGCCGAGCGGCGGTAATATGTATACAGGGTGTCCCAAAACGACTGCGTAAGCGGGAAATGGGCGGTTCCTGAGGTCATTTGAAGCGCCATTTTCCTTTTGAAAAATGTTGTCCGAGGCTTCGTTTTGTAGTTATTAACGAAAAACACGGACCAATCAGAGCGCGAGCTAGTCCCGCGATGGCTGGTTTCGTGTGGTGCGCCAGGGGTCTCTACTTGGAGGAGCGTAGCGGTACGCCGCGATGATGCATCGAACAAGAGAAGGAGTAGAAATTGAATGCATGGAATTAAAAACTCACCTATTCAGCCGTAAATCCGGTATACGGCATTGTCCCGAACGGTAAGGGACGCACGGTCAGGTCAACGAACTGCACAGTTGATGGTAAAACGACAGCCTAAGGGATGTGCGGTCAAGTAAACGATCTGGGCTTTCACCTTCACTTTCCAAACGATGAATAAATCGTATATTTGTTTCATACAGATGCCATGAAATTTTTCCACACTCACGATCACTGTTCACATTTGTCAACACATAGCTATGCAGTAATAACAATTGCGGTAATGCGATCAGTAGACTGCGGATTTCATGCATTTGTAGCAAAAATGAGTAAGTGCATTTTAAAACAGTAGATAGATTAAAATAATTTAAAAACACCAATGTATTATTTTCAACTTGATCAAATGATTAAAGTAAAAATCAAATATCCGTCTGGCTCCTATCCCTTGCAATAGCAGCAGTCAACTTTCATTTTGCATAAAAATTCGCAGTCTAGTGATTAGTTTAAATATGACGACCAAAAACACACATTTTAGCAACTGTGAACTTAGAATTGACAGGTCTTTGGAGATGTTCTCTCTACCGCGGCTCGAACGACACTGATTTTACCCAAGATTTTTCTGAAAAGTTTAGGGAGGACTTATGCGTGTCGAAAATGCATTCTGTGTAGCGCGCTTATGAAAACGACGGGGGTGGACAGACGAAAATATGTTTAAAAAGCGGACTAAAAAGTATAAAATAATTTTTCCTAGCCACGTACAGGTTCCTAACCCCATACAGATTCCTAACCCCATGCTCCATACAGATAGTCCTGAAAATTTGTGATTGTGAATTTTTAATAGCTATGAAAAAACTTATAAGATTTAAAATGAAAAACGTGGGGCGAAAGATAAGTAAGGAGTGTAGAGAGTAGCTGCCGTTGAGAAAACACACACAACAGTTCATGTCATTTGTAATGCAATAAAATTGTTAGTGACTTAGGTGAACAATTCATGTATCAATCATCTATGTATTGCATGCGCCCCACGTTTTTCGTTTTAAATCTTACAAGTATTTTCATAGCTATTAAAAATTCACAATCACAAATTTTCAGGACTATCTGTATGGGGCATGGGGTTAGGAATCTGTATGGGGTTAGGAACCTGTACGTGGCTAGGAAAAATTATTTTATACTTTTTAGTCCGTTTTTTAAACATGTTTTTATTTAAATTATTTTATACTTTTTAGTCCGTTTTAAAAACGTGATATTTTTTAAAAAATTAATTTTTATTTAATCTATCGATTAAAAGGGTAAACTTTCTCTTCGGAACCCAGAAATTTTCGATTATTATATGTCTTATCTTGTTCATTTCGGCGAGAAAACTCCTATATCGAAGTCCTAGACCACGGAAACCACTCGTTAAAAAGTTATGAGCATGTAAACTTGAGTAATTTTATAGTAATTTTCATTGTTTCACTTCAGAAAGTGACAGATATGGGCGCCGCCATATTGGTGTATACAAATATTATTCAATAAAGGTTCGACGGAGAATCTCGGTGTAACTGTTCTTTCGCTTGGTAAACAAATAATACGTACTGTCCGTCCACCACAAGAAGTCTCTTGGTAGGAGTTTCACATCAAAGGGACAACAAACCGTCCGATTGGTCTGAGCGGCAGGGGCTCGAGTCGCGTCACACGCATTATCGGTTCTAGCGAGGTATTGGCTACAGCGCTCACACACACTAATCGGATCGTGTGACGAAGAGAGTGAATAGACTCTTCCAAACCGAGTGAGATAATGCGAAGCGAGCGATCCAATAGCGTAAGGACAGAATCAAATGTATCCTACGCCGTTAAACATCCCCGCGCTGAGCCATTCTCAGCATCCAAGAGGAACGTGACTTCACGCATATTCTGTATTAGGAACTTCTAACTAGTTGGCAGTTAACATTTTAAATTAATGCTACAGATCAGAACAAATGAGAAATATTTTCGAACTACAGCTTTCAATTTTGTACAATATGTATATGTTTCCTAGTACCAAAATTATTAATTTCTTGAAAATGAATAAGTAACGATCATTCGTTTAACACATTTCTATCATACGGAAGAGAGATTTTATCTAATTTTTGTTGTAACTTATTGAAAGACGTGTCAATCGTGAATTATGTGTTACATTAAATATAAATATAACATTAAATGTAATTTAAATGAATTATTGCATTTTTAAAGTACATTTTGAAGTCCACTTAAACGTTAAATATCGACGATAGGTCAGGAAACTTGTATCTCGAAAATAAACAAGTCCTACTACTGTGTAGCGTGTGACGTCAGGATCTTGGAGGTCGTAAATACGGGAGTGGAAATAGTGGGGAGGGGTGGAGCAAGCGAGAGATCCCCCCGGACCCCTCAGCCGTCTCGAGGGACTTCTTGTGGTGGACGGACAGTACTTAAGTAAGTAGTAACTTTGTAAACACCGCACGGAGCTCGAACGCACACTGACGCACACTGAGCTCCTTCGGTGCGAAACGGGTCAGTGGAGTGGGAATGAGTCAGAGTGGGAACACGTAGTAGAGTGGGACGTACAGGTAGTGCGATGGGGTATAACTGTTAGATTTATTAATAATAATTTATTTATCTTTATACAGGGTGTCCCAAAAGTACTTCAACATCGGGAAATGGGAGGTTCCTGAGGTCATTTCAAGCGTCATTTTCCTTTTGCAAAATGTTGTCCGCGGCTTTGTTTAGGAGTTATTAACGAAAAACACGGACCAATCAGAGCGCGAGCTCGACGCTCGTTGGCATGTTCAGCCAACCGCCTGCCGGCTCGCCGTGCTGAACGTGCCAGCGAGCGTCGAACTCGCGCTCTGATTGGTCCGTGTTTTTCGTTAATAACTCCCAACCGAAGCCTCGGACAACATTTTGCAAAAGGAAAATGACGCTTGAAATGACCTCAGGAACCTCCCATTTCCCGATGTTGAAGTACTTTTGGGACACCCTGTATATAGCTTTTTAAAAAAAATTTTTTTAAATATTGCATTGTCATCCAGTTCTGAGCTATGTTTAAAATTTCAAGTCTCTAGCTCATCGGAAAGTTAGTTTAAAATCAATTGCAAAATTTGTACCGAACAGACAGACAAACAAGAAAGCGAGCTAATAAAAACGTGGTAAAAAAAGGATACGGGAGGGACCGCTGTAAGACTACAATTTATGGCAATCACATGTTTCGATTTTCCTGCAGATTGGTACGCAGAGTCGATGGGTTACTGTTTGAAAACGTCGTCTATCCTTCTTTTAGAAAGTTTCTTAGAGAGGTATAGGACAATAGGGACCCTAAAACACCACGCGAACCTGACATTTCTACCTCTTGCTGGGTAAAAGGACGGACCACGTTTCCATAAATTCTAGTCTTACAGCGGTCCCACTCGTTTCCTTTTTTTTTTCGTCTGTCCACCCCGTCGTTTTGGTAAGCGCGCTACACAGAGTGCATTTTCGACACGCATAATGTCCTCCCTAAACTTTTCAGAAAAATCTTGGGTAAAATCAGAGTCGTTCGAGCCGCGGTAGAGAGAACATCTCCAAAGACCTGTTAATTCTAAGTTCACAGTTGCTAAAATGTGTATTTTTGGTCGTCCTATTTAAACTAATCACTAGACTGCGGATTTTCATGCAAAATGAAAGTTGACAGCTGCTATTGCAAGGGATAGGAGCCAGACGGATATTTGATTTTTACTTTAATCATTTGATCAAGTTGAAAATAATACATTGGTGTTTTTAAATTATTTTAATCTATCTACTGTTTTAAAATGCACTTACTCATTTTTGCTACAAATGCATGAAATCCGCAGTCTACTGATCGCATTACCGCATTAGTGTGATTTGTGCTGCAATACAAGTGATATTGCAATTGTTATTAGTGCATAGCTATGTGTTGACAAATGTGAACAGTGATCGTGAGTGTGGAAAAATTTCATGGCATCTGTATGAAACAAACATACGATTTATTTATCATTTTGAAAGTGAAGGTGAAAGCCCGGTTCGTTTACTTGACCGCACACTCCTTAGGTTGTCGTTTTACGACCAGCTCTGCAGTTCGTTGACCTGACCGTACGTCCCTTACCGTTCGGGAGAATGCCGTATACTTGAAGTTAGCTGTGCAGTTCGTTACCGAGTGGCCCAGTGCCACACATTTCGAAGCAGCAAGTGAATTTATGGCTGAATAAGTGAGTTTTTAATTCCATACGTTCAATTTCTACTCCTTCTCTTGTTCGATGCATCGTCGCGGGGCACCGCTAACGCTATCCCAGTAGATACTCTTGGCGCGTCACACCAAGCCAGCCGTCGCGGGTCTAGCTCGCGCTCTGATTGGTCCGTGTTTTTCGTTGATATCTCCTAAACAAAGCCGTGCTTGGCAAATTGGTAGGATCTACGGAAAGTTTGGATGTACCTGTTCGCATCGCCGACATTTACATTGTAACACTCTATGGTACGCGCCTGAGCTGCCTCGAGAACTACGGCCGCCACAGGGAGCGAGACGCGAGGCCAGGTCGAGGGGGCGTAGCTTTCGATAATATAATCGGCCGTCGCGAGTCAATAATTCCGAGCCCTGACCTTGACAATATATTTGATGGCCATCAAATTCTGTTGGGAGGACTCTTTTAATCGATTTGGCAAATGAGCGACTCGTATGATAATATTTCACTCAAGAAATACTTACAACTGCTTAGTCACGGAAATGATTACAGTTAAAGTTACAAAATAATAAATTCCGTTTTTTTTATTCTGAATTTCTGATTTTTGGACCACCTATTGGCGATCACATTAAAAATGGATTTGTATACACACACACGGATAAGTCGAACCTATACAGGGTGTCCCAAAAGTACTTCAACATCGGGAAATGGGAGGTTCCTGAGGTCATTTCAAGCGTCATTTTCCTTTTGCAAAATGTTGTCCGAAGCTTCGTTTGGGAGTTATTAACGAAAAACACGGATCAATCAGAGCGCGAGCTCGACGCTCGTTGGCATGTTCAGCCAACCGCCTGCCGGCTCGCCGCGCTGTGTGTGTGTGTGTGTGTGTGTGTGTGTGTGTGTGTGTAAGGCTGGGGCATGTCCTCTTTGCTCCAAGGTAAAACTTGCCGATAGCTGCCGCCGAGCCCGGTAGGCGCCCGGTTTGGAATCGGCCGGCGCCAGTAGAAACCATCACACTCGTCTTCTTCTAAAAAGTCGTTATGTGGGTTCGTTCCTGACTAGACTAGAAAATAACAAGACTTCATAGAAATAGGAATTGGTTCAACACAATGCAAGATAGATAGGCAATAATGATGTATGTGATTTTTTCGTTAGGTTGAAGAGAGACTTGAAGAGAACGAAAGTGCTGCTTAGAGACGCTCAAACCATGCTAGAAAGATCAAAGAGCGACTCAACGGGTAAGACAGCTTTACGACAACTAAAGAATCAGTTAGAAGATGCAGAGTGTGCTCGAGCAACTGCGATTAAAGCGAAACAGGCGCTCGAACAGGAATTAAATGAAACACAAGCGTCGCTAGAGGAAACTCTACGACAACGTTCTGAAGCTGAAGATCGAGCAAATGTAGCTAATCGCGAGAGAACTGAACTACTTTCGCAATTGGAAGAAAACGAAGAAGAGCTTGCAGAGGTGAGCGTGTCGACATATATAGAAGTAGTTTATATTTCAGACAAAAAAGTTACATGGCTTCGAGGGAGATGTCTAATTCTTTGATCAAAATATGAAATATTGGAGGCACTCAATTAAAAAGAAATGAATGTGAGCTTCATATCTCTATAAAAAAGCAAAGTAGAGTCCTTCGAAACCATGTAAGTCATGTGGAAGAGCTGATTCAGCGGGCCTCTTCTTTATAAGTTTCTAGTGTTACGGAGAACGACAAATTAAAACAACACAGTTTTAAAGTATCAACTCATTACCCTTTTTAGTAAAACAGGTTTGTTAGTGAAAAGACTGTCTTGTTTGTGCTTTGTACTTGTCTAGTGTAAGTTTTGAATGTGAAAACGATAATGGAAGATCTCACAAAATCTTCGTTGACGTGTTTTATAAGGTTTTGAAAAAATATCGGGTGGCGGTTCAGCAAGTGTCGGCGGAGCAGGCACAGTTACAAGAGGCTCAGGTACAAATTGCCGCTTTGGAGACAGAAAGGAACTCGCTAAAAGATCAACTTTCGGAATTAACGCAACGATTAGAGTCTGTAGAACAACTTGGTGATCCTACAGCGAATAGTTTAGCCACGAGACGTCTCGAGTTTCGAGCCAAAGAGCTTGAAAGTAAATTAGAACTGGAACAAACAACAAGAGCACGCTTGGAGGTAATATGTGATATATTTGATTAAACAATTAACTTATAATTCGAATGTAAATTTCATAATACTTAGCCAGTGTATCCATTTTAACTTGGCTTATTGTTAGAAGGGACTGAAAATACTTACAGAATAACTTAAATACTTGCTTTTTACAAAAATCGTTTGTAGAGCATGTAAAATGAATTGCGGAAGATTTCAAGGTCAAGTTAGTTCTTTTAAATGGAATGCTATATTTTTGTGTTGCTAATATTGTAACTGTGTAAAATTGATGTTCTATGAAACATCTAATTACATGCACGAGTATACCGTTACTACTGTAATAAACGGTGTAAAATTGATGGTACGAACCAGTTCGATAAAGTCAAATAAGATTTTCATTTTATTCGAGATTCGTTAAACCTTTTATATTATACTATTATAGATGATGAACTTCTCGTTTACTTCAGTGTCAAAGAAATACCCCTGTAAACTTTATATTTCAAAAAATTTTATTCTTTAAAAAGCTTAATTTAACGTATGAAGACCATGTTCATGCTTACCATTCTCTACTAGGGTTCCATTGATGTACACACTGAAACATTGTCGAAAGACATCCATTAAACACTTAAAAACATGTCACTTATTTAATATTTAATTTCCTAATAATCTTGGTTTAATTTGCTAAACAAAAGAAAATACACGCAATATACTCCCACTTTATATTTGCCACATTTACAACATATACATACATATATCATTAGATGGATACATAATGTTCCTAAAAATTGAGATGTAATTTCTTGGAGGTAAAAACATCACTATAGGTAGAGGTTAGGAACCGATTCCTTAGAATTGGAAATAACATTAGGATATTTATAGTAGTTGATCAATTTTTCTTCATAGTATGTTTCCAAAGAACTGATAAGGCTGCACTGTCTTTAAAAGTACTAAAGTTTGACTGGCAATCAAATGCATTGATAACTTGTACCAAAGATACACAGTAACAAATAAATAGTTAATTCTTACATTTGATCGACTTATACAAAGTCACTAGTGTCAAAAAATTGTTTGTTTCATTTTTGCTCTTGAACTAAAAACCTCTTGTGATTCAACGACAGTAGTAGCATATTCACTGATGTTTTGATTTTATATGTCTAAAAATATTCAAAATCTGTTTTTTTAGATAACTGTTGTTATAGAAAATGATTTTCCAACAACTAGTTATCGAGAATTATACAACTTGCTAACAATTTTGTTACAGACTCAAATAACAAGGTTGAAAGAGAATGTTGAGAAACTACAAATCGAAACCGCCTCTTTGAAAACAAAGGAGCAGACTGCTCAAGAAACTGCAAGACGATTACAGAGGACGTTACGCGAGGCTCGCGACGAGGCTGCTTCGTCATTAACTCGTGAACAAGAAGCGACTCGTGCTCGTCGCGAATTAGAAAAATGTCTCGAGGCCGCCGAAGCAGAGACTAAAATCGCCAAAGACGATCTAAGACTAGCACTTCAAAGAATTGATGATCTACAGAGCGCAATTCAAGGTGATCTTGATTTGGATTGCAGCGAAGAGGCAACGACTGAAAACAGTGATAGGTAATATTTCAGCTAAAGGATCTTATAAATTTTCTACTAATTGTTAATGAATTCTACATTTGGTATTTTAATTTGTATAAATAAAAAGTCAGATCGCGTATAATGCATGAGTATGTATATATGCAATGTAGAAAATGTTAGATTTTTTATTTTTATTATTTGTACATATATGTACTTTCATAGTACAAACACTTTTGTCTCTTAATGAGCATGAATTACGAAGCTTTCATTACTTCAATGAAAATGTCTTTTAATGAATAGTAAAACTAAAGTACACGAAAAAGATATTTAACACGTTTAGAATTATTAACAGGTCTATTAAATATGTCTTCAAGTAGCTTTAATTACAATTCACAATTTCAATTCATTGAAATAAGAATATTCAGAATGTCATTATAACTTATCTTATGTAAAACAAATATTTTCTTTTAATAATACTAAGTCATTATTTTAATACTAAAACTACCATTAACAAACATTAAAATTAATTAGTGTCTATTGCCTTATAGATACAACTGGGTTGTACCTATTTAGACTTTGAACAGTTTTTATTATTAGTATATACCTAAATAAATAACTTGGTGCTATAGATACTATTTATTTTGATTCCAGTGATTGATCCGCACTATTGTCGGATTTTGAGTCCGATGAAAGCAAGAATGAAGATTCCAGTGCTGTACACACTGTCGAGGAATTATTTATGGATTAACATAAATTGAAAACAAGGTGTGAAGTAAAAGAAAAAATTATTGACATAGGGTGTTTAGAAAAGAACAATTTATACTCTGGAAGGTGGAAATATTGATCAGAGAAAGAGGTTCATGTGAACGAATTAAAGAGATTAAAATCAAAATACTGCTATTTACAGTAAGTTTTGAAAAACACAATAACGGTAAAATCATGAATATAGTACATAATTTATATACGAATTACGTTTGTGATGTCGAGACCACTCTGAAATTCGTTTTTCTGAAGAATAACATATAATATACAGTCAGTCACATAGCTGATGATACTTTAAATCAGAATAATTTTTTCATGTCAAGCTAGAAGGATTAGTTTACTGGATGACGTGTAATGAAAATTTTGGAAAAATTGGATTTAGTCGGAATTACGTAAAAACATATAGTAAAAGTTGCTTTTTCAACTCTTTTATTTGGGCCAGTAATGAAAATTTAAAAAATGTGCTCTAATCACCATTTTTAATAATTTATAACTCGTAAACCAATTTCGTTGAAATTTTCAACATACGGACTCAAATAAAACAGTTGCAAGAAGTAACTTTCACAATTTTGTTTTTTCTCGTAATTCCGATCAAACACAATTTTTCCAAAATTTTCATTTAACGTCGTCTGGTAAACTAATCCTTCTAGCTTGGCTGAAGAACTGAAATAGTTCCATTTATAAAAAATTTATTCTGGTTTAAAGTGTGTGCCATCAATTATGTGACGTATTGTATGTACCAATTGTTATAAGGTCTTCATTTTTTTGTATAGATTTTATCCGTCGTTCTTTCTCTATAAACGGAAACTGAACACATGAAATGTCAAATATTATGTTATCGGTAAAAAAAACTAAATCTTTTGTTCTGTATGTACACTCTTCCACGATTAAATATGTTAAACCCAATATTTATATTTTAAAACTTGAACCATGAGTCTTTCAGAATTGTCTGATTGAGACGAGCTGTACGTAAACGTAGAAAAGGAGACTATGAATACATTGATAAAAATTTCTATAAAAACGGACCCCTAACGTCATCCATAAGACGAAAGCATTTTTATATTAGACCAATAATTCTAATGTTCGTAAGTCTAATTTTCTCACATACTATTGTATGGTGTTTTGGACTTACGTAATGCAATTATAAAAAGTAGTACGAACAATTTCAAGATCAGTTCGTTGCCTGATGACACATTGCTATTTTATGAATAGGGATGAAGTGTTACTGGGTCTATAAGTAGATCGCGAATCATTATGCCATTTCGCATTGTTAGAAATAAAGTTTCATAAATTAAAACCAGAAATAAATAAAAAATTTCTTTGTTGAAAATATTACTAAATCCACAAGAACCTGAAAAAGGTTCGACGTTTTCTATACTGAAGGCAATACTTATATTATTTTGTACTAAATTAAAAATTTTATGCGTTGATTTATGAATATGCAAGTAAAGTTACATTACGCAAAGTATGCCTGAAATATTTATGATGACAATTTAATTATAAGGAGACCGACAAATAGCTGTTATAGAAGGGAAATATTATTTGCTTGTTTACTCTCCTTTCTTATGGTTGCATGACGCTGAGCTTCATTCGAATCAAGGAAAAAGTAAGAAGTAGTATAAGGGTATAACACAGTAATCGGGGAAATGTGTAACAATTTTATTATGCTAGCGAGGACCTAAATGTTATTACTAAAAACTAGCTACAGACATGTTCATATGGATTATTTTTCATAATTATTAGATTGCAGATGTTTATGTAAATACAGATCTTTGTGGCCTAATTTATAGAAATTGGGAGGGATAATGGTTTGTCCCATGAAAGATTCTATTGAATTTCAAATGAGGGAAAACCCGCACTGCGGATCATTCAACTTTTTATAATATTTAGTACATGATACGTGAACACATAAGCATGTTATAAATGCATAAAGTCTGCAGTCAAGTAATGATCAATGCTATCACTTGACAAAGTGTTTTTCATTTCCGAATTACTCTATAGCCCTATACATGCTAGTTTAGGATAGACAAAATTAGTTATTCATTGTCAACGCCACCGCCACTGCCGAACAATATCAAAACATTATCTTCATGATAGCGAATGAAATTGAAAGAATAAATATTAAATTGCAAATTATCTTTTTATAAAACTGTATGGTCAATAGACTGGAATTTTTAAATGATTACGAAGGCGATGAGGGAAATCAATACTTTGTACGAACATGAACGTCTACGCGATCAATTTGTTGCGGCCCTTTCGCTTTTCGAAACAATCAACAGAGTATTTAGGTGCTAACTATAATTCCCAGTCAACGTGTATGTAATGGCTTTTGTACTTTGCTTTGCGATGTGCGTTCCGACAATATTTTATCCGACAATATTTTATCCGACAGTAGTTGTCGTCGACGTTGTCGTTCTTCCAGTCTTCCACAGGATTACGAAGTTCTGGATATTGTAGCGTCGAAGCGCTCGCACTCACACGTATGATAATCACATCATAGCCTTTCAATAGCATTGTATACATGGAATTTGTATGTATGTATGTATGTGCAGCGAACATGGAAATCGAAGCTACTAAACAAAAAATACTTCTTTACAAGTAAAAGAACAAATGCGCTCCATGATATTTAATACTTCGCTACCGAGTTTATTATGGTGGTTACTCTTTCAAATTTGTATTATATGATGTGAATCATTACGTCTTTGGTTTCTTATAACAGATACTTGTGTAACTTATTGCTTTGTAAAATGCAGATACCTTATTTAATTAACTGAGCTACTGATTTTTTTCAATCCCTCCTGCAACATTACTATACTTATTACACTGTACAACACCAAATTTGTTCAGCAATATCTGTTGGGTGATTCTTGTAGATATTGTCATTCTAAAACCCAATCCGAAAGCAGAATTGCTCTATCACGCACCACTTCCGGAAAACATTGATTTTTGTAAAAATGCATGATTTCGATAAAAAACGAGGGGTTACGCAAAAACTAAACATGCGAGGAAGTTAAGGTTTAAATCAAAAGAAAGAGGGGACTCTCCTCTACATATCCATATTGTAGACAATTATATTTTTTTGAACTTTCTAATAGTTGTAAATGCTTGTTAAAGTTTGAAAAGAGCTGACGCGGGGACTTTATACACTCTATTTTTGTATTTATGAGAAAGATCCTTTATCTATCAGAAATTTACTATGTATACAGCATTGAATTCTACAGACAATTTTAGTAAAGAAACAATCCACAAAAAGTATTTGGTTCTGTTAGTATATGAGAAGGTCGAGAAAATGTTGTGTGCGACGCGTTCGCGCCACACGGCCATTGCAGCCTTTTCTCTTTATCGCGGAAAATTTTATTTTCAGTAATTGTCGTCTTATCTTTATAATTGTAGTACCAATGGACATTCGAGATTCTTCCGATTAATATAAGTCGAAACACAATGTAAATGGGAGTATTTTTATCGACTAACGTATATAATTAACATAAGACAGCCAGACTCTTTTAGTTATATCACAGACTGTATCTTAAGTCTGTGGTTATGTGTATGACGAAATTGTTTTAATATCAGAAGAAACAGGAATGTAATTCCTGTATTAATTTTTCATAAAGATATCTTGACAATAGAAAAACGTTGCCAAAGAAAAGACTTATGCGCGATACTTGCAACAGAGAGTAGATGAGAGTGCTCACGCTCGGGTTTTGGCTGTGCTGTAGAGACGCTAGTACAGCACACCAACTATGTTGGCGCCTACACGCAATTTATATCGACTGTGCCGGTAGATTATACTTAGGCGGATCGGGAGAGGTTAGGAAACAATCAAATCTGTCACGTGGAGTTTACGTCCGTTCAGCACCGTGGTCGCGAGACAAGAGATCGAGCGGTAGGCAGTGATGCCAGAATCGTGGACCGTGGGCTTTTTCCCCTCCGCTCGCTGAGCCGACTCGACCCCCCACTCTGACGCACCGTCGTCGCGTGTAGCGCGCGTGCAATCGAACAGGCACTCACACGGACAGACTAGAGATACGTTCGTGTGTAGCGCGTGCGCAGTAGAAGCAACGTGGCGACGACGGTGCGTCAGAGTGGGGGGTCGAGTCGGCTCAGCGAGCGGAGGGGAAAAAGCCCACGGTCCACGATTCTGGCTTCACTGGCGGTAGGTCCGGCGCACCAATGGCGACGCCGGGCCCCCCACTCCGGACCATCTAGGGGAGGGGGAACACGTCCCCACAGACTCCCCCCCGAGTGCAAACGAAATTTATTTAACAATATAATAAAATGAGACTATATACAACAACAAAAACAACAAACAACAAAAAGAAAGCAACGCGCAATAATATAGGTACGCAACACGCCACAGACTACATTTGTCCAATATATATAAGGCGCACCTAGCGCAAGAGAACATGGCAACAATAGACTTAATACATAGTCCGAAAATATCGGAACCGCGATTTACATTTCACTTAACCCCAACCGAACGCACACCGAAGTCACTCGCGCGTGTTGGGCGCGAATGTAACAGACTTCCGAGAGTATGTCCGCAACGCAGGACGATCCCGACCGGAAAGGTCGGACAGACCAGGAGTGTCCGGCCCGGCAACATCCGGAGGCTCCGGAACAAAGAAAGCCGGTTTCACCAGGTCTGAGGAGACAGTGCGCTTCTCACCGTTGACTTCTATGTTAAACAGGTGTTCCGAAATGCGCTCAAGAATCCTGTGCGGTCCGGTGTAAGGTCGCTCTAACGACTTTTTCGCCATACGTCGCAAGAATAAATGCGTACACGATTGCAAGTCTTTAAACATAAACGCACGCGTCCTACAATTATGTACTACGGGCACAGGACGCCCCTCGCGCATGTACTTCTTGAATTCCTCAATGAATACATTAGGATCCGGCGCATGGTTGTCGGGAAGAAAAAATTCCCCCGGTAAACGCAGCGTTTGTCCGAACAAAAATTCCGCAGGAGACGCATCTACATCCGCTCGCACATGCGATCGCAGCCCAATTAGTACTGTGGGAAGAACGCGTGTCCACTCATTGCGTGTGTGGCACATGATCGCTGCCTTAAGCACGCGGTGCCACCGCTCAATCATCCCGTTTGCAGCCGGGTGGTACGGAGTCGTCCTAACACGGTCGCACCCGATAATCGACAAAAGCGCGGAGAACAGTCTGGATTCAAATTGAGATCCCTGGTCGGTGGTCACAACCTTGGGCGCGCCGTAACGGGAGACCCACGTCTCAAAGAACGCACGCGCGACGGACATGGCTTCAATGTCCCTTAAGGGAACAGCCTCCACCCAGCGCGAGAAACGGTCAATCATCGTCAAACAATAGGAGAACCCCTCCGATGGCGGTAAAGGACCGACTATGTCCAAGTGGACATGGTCGAACCGCCCGTCCGGAGCAACGAAATGCTCCGGACGGTGTCGATTATGACGCGACACCTTCGACTGCTGGCAGCTCACGCAGAGCTTGCACTACCGGGCAATATCCCTGTTCATGTCCGGCCACACATAGCGCTGCCGGACTAGCCGATCGGACACCTTCGCACCAGGATGGGCGAAGTTATGGAACAGATCAAACACCGCCCTACGCAGGGTACCAGGGATGTACGGGCGAATGGCCTCCCCAGAGACCTCGCAATAAACAGGAACATGCCCCGGCCCCCATAGCAACTTTTTTAACTTTAGGGGAAAATCCGTCGAATCGCAGATCAGCTTTAATTGCTCATCCGCTGCCTGCTGCTCAGCTATGTCCTCAAGACTAAACTCGAGCGGCAGCCGAAGAGCGTCTACCCTTGACAAAGCGTCGGCCACGACGTTGTCCGGACCCGGAATATATAATATCGTCGTGGTAAACTGCGCGATGAATGACAACTGACGAGCTTGTCGGGGAGAAGCCTTCTCAGGGCGTTGCAGAAACGCGTATACAAGGGGTTTATGGTCGGTCAGGATCGAGAACGACCGACCCTCGACAGCGTCCCTATGCCTAACGGCCTCAAAAGCGGCAGTTAACTCCCTATCATACGCGCTATATTTCACCTGAGCCGGTGAAAACTTCTGCGAAAAGTAAGCCAGGGGCTCCCAGTGGGAATTGAGACTTTTCTGTTCTAAGACCGCGCCCATCGCAAGGTCGGACGCGTCGGTCACCACCTTCAGGTCAGCTCCATGTCGCGGATGTACCAACAAGGTCGCCTTTGCAAGGGCTTCCTTGGTACCCGCGAAAGCCTCCCTCGAACGACTCGTCCACAAAATCTCCCTCGTGTCATTCTTTCTAGAGTCGTGAAGGTATTCATTCAAAGGCGCCTGAAGATGCGCCGCCCGCGGAATATTCCGGCGGTAAAAGTTGACCATGCCGAGGAACCGGCGCAGGTCCACGACCCTTTTGGGCTCAGGAAACTCGACAATGGCTTCAACCTTCGAAGGCAATGGTTTAATACCCGCGGAATTGATCGCGTACCCGAGGAACTCGATTTCGGCAACGCCGAAAACACATTTACTCGGGTTCGCCCGCAAATGATGCTCATGGAGCCGCTGAAGAACTGTCCGCAGATGTTCAGCATGCTCCTCCTCTGAGCTTGACGCGATGAGAATATCGTCGATATACGTGAACACAAAGTCGAGATCCCCGAGAACCCTGTTCAAAAACCTCTGAAAAGACTGACTGGCATTTTTGAGACCAAAGGTCATAAACAAGAATTCAAACAGCCCAAAGGGCGTTGTTACCGCAGTCTTCTCGACGTCCTCAGGGGCCATGGGCACCTGATTGTAAGCCCTGAACAAATCGAGGGAGGAGAAAATCGTCTTACCATGCAAATTGACCGAAAAATCGTGTATGTGGGGAGTCGGGTATTTATCCGGAATGGTCTTGGCGTTCAGCCCTCTATAATCCCCACAAATACGCCAAGTGCCGTCCTTCTTCATGACCATATGAATGGGACTGGCCCATGGGCTAGAAGAAGGACGACAAATACCCGCCTCAACTAGCGACTTAAATTCGCTTTTGGCGGCCCTAAGCTTTTCCGGAGTGAGGCGACGCGCGACGGGGCCTCTCAGACACCGGGGGACCACTGGTTAAAATGTGGTGAAACACATCCGCGAACTTCGTCGGCGCTATCATCGATGCACCAAAAACCCCCGGAAACTCCGCAGTGATCCTCGCGAACCGCGAAGGTGGCAAGATCGACCCTATGACGCTATTTGTAACCGTGCGCGGGGTAGTGACCGTATATATGTTAGTGTTCGAGTCGATCAACCGGTTCGAACGAAGATCGACCAATAGGCCATAATGTTTTAATAAGTCCGCACCAATGATTGGGTGTGGCACCGCGGCGATACAGAAATTCCATTTTATGGAACGCCGCAAACCTAAATCTAACGTGCGAAACGATTCGCCATATGTGTCTATCTCAGTGTCGTTGGCTGCGACAAGTTTGAATCCAGACGGCCTGCCACGAATTGCCGGATTCGCCGGAACCAACGAAATATCCGCGCCCGTATCGATCAGGAACGACGTTCCAGAGACGCGATCACTTATATGGAGACGGGAAGAACCGCGAGAACCTTCAGCGCCCATCTCAGCCACTGAAAGCCTATCTAGTTTCCCGGTTTGAATGTAGCAAACTTGTCGCACCACTCCTTGCACCATTTCGGGCTATTAGGAAACTTCTTGTGCGCATAGCACAATGTGGGACCGCCCGAAGGGTCGCTCGACTTCGAACGGCCTCTCGATGAGGAACGTCCGCGACGCCCGGAGTTTGCGGGACGATCTCGTTGCCGCTGCAACTTACTAATGTCCGCACGCAGTTTGGCCAACTCGGAGGCCAAACCCCTAACTACATCTTCAAGCGAGTCCGACGGCGGTGATCGCTGCTCAACCGCGGAAATGCTATGGTCAGAGGGACCCGCCGATTCGGCAATCTTGTCCGCGATGCTCGCAAGCTTCTCTAGCTCGACCAGACCGGTCGAAGCGAGAATCGCTCGATGGCCCGCGGGAAGGTGTTCTAAGAAAACGCTTCGTATGACAGCGTCGTCACACGTGCCATAATTCAAATTGCGCAGCCGGTTTAATACAAGGGAAGGTTTTCCATCCGACAAAACCTGTCCCTTCAACAATTTCCGCAGATTCGCCTCCGGAGACGGACCAAAAGTCGAGATAATGCGCTGCTTAATCCGCTCGTAAATGTCCGGCAGACGCGGCGTCATCAATATCAGATCACGAACCGACGCGGCTACTTCATAATCGAGGGCCGCTAGGACCGAATCGGCCTTCGTAAATTCGGAGGTGATATTTGCGGAACGCATAGTCCCCTCTGCTTGCGCGAACCAAAGCGCAGGATCCCCGCGATAAAACGGCGGGATCTTCGGAATCCGATAGCTCTCAACGCGGCCAGTACTCGGGACGCTGCAGCCCGGCTCAGGATTTGGATCAGACATGACGCCCGACAAGTGTCACCGTAAGACAACTGCGCAAACCGCGTGGGACGACAACCGGATCGCTAAATCAACCGTTACTACGCAATAACGGAAGACAACAATATATCAAATCGCGAAAATGGCCGGGTCACCGCGTGGACGCGCGAAAACAATATGGCCGTCTGAGACCACGCAAAAGCGCGGGAAACGACGCGCGGAGACGCGACCAAAATGGCGGTCAAACGACGCTAAAGCGAGAGAAAACGCGCGCGCGCAACAGCGTACAATACCACGCCGCAACACTCTCGCAACGCACCACACAAAAACATGCGACAGCCGCGCTCACTGGCACTCGCATGCACCGAAACACAGGAATGCGGTGAACCCACGCCGCCGTCAGGAAACCGCCTCGCTGAAACCCGGCGATCCCGAACCGCGTGTCTCCCACGGAGCCGCTGTCGCGCCGGGAACGACGAAAAAGGCGCCGGTGACGGTGGCTTCACGCAATTCTCCCAGCCTCTGGACCAACAAAAGGCGCCGGTGACGGTGGCTTCACGCAATCCACCGAAGAAATCCACTCTCGAACCGAGAGTTCCCAAGGAACCAGCAGCAACACGGCCAGGGCAACCAGAGCACGTTCTTCTCTCCTCACCGGAATCAACTCGCCGTCACAACCGGATCACGTCGGGGTCACCAAATGTAGAGACGCTAGTACAGCACACCAACTATGTTGGCTCCTACACGCAATTTATATCGACTGTGCCGGTAGATTATACTTAGGCGGATCGGGAGAGGTTAGGAAACAATCAAATCTGTCACGTGGAGTTTACGTCCGTTCAGGACCGTGGTCGCGAGACAAGAGATCGAGCGGTAGGTCCGGCGCACCAATGGCGACGCCGGGCCCCCCACTCCGGACCATCTAGGGGAGGGGGAACACGTCCCCACAGTGCCCATATAGTGCTGCCCCCTAGTCTAGTTCTTAGCCAGGAACAGACCCGGTTTCGACTGTGATGTTCCGATCTAGTTGAATAGTCGCGGAACTTGCTTCTAGAAGGTGCGAGCTGATGTATTACCGAGATTTCGCGGCGAGGGTCTAAACGCCTTAAAATACTAAAGTATTAAAACTTTCGAACGCGCCTTGACTAACGGACACGGACGATATGTATGAGGTCGGATAAGGTTTGGAAGAAAAAGAAGACGACATGCGCTATTAGCTGGTTGACTCAATTCTGCTGTTTATTCGTTTTGGCCGGATTTTATAACATCGGTCCTCGGGTCGCCGGGCGAAGGCGTTTCGCTGATTGGCGCGCACCGTCCCCGATGCTGATTGGCGCGCGCTTGAGGTCCTTGGAGAGTGCTGGAAAGTTATCCTCTGGTCTATTGTCCTTTGCTGTCCTCGAGTAAAGGATCTTAATCTCTTCAGGGTGTTTCCCGCCGGTTTAATGCTCCTTTTTATCTTGTTTTCCCTACTCGAGTGACCTTCTAGCTTTTAATCGCGATATTTCTATCTACGCATCTGCGATATCGCAATTGAACGGTTTCCTGTTTATTCTGATATTCGAATATGCGCGGTGATGCATCTTATAATGTTAGTTCATATTCCCTAGGAGGGCGCTGGTTTCAATTAGCGACATCACATCTCCCCCCTTATTAAGGGGGAAGTATACCCATCAGAAGTAACTAGAAAGGAACTAGAATCTCACTAGATTTTGGGTCGAATCATGGTATGCGGAAAAAGATTTTTCGTCCTTATTTGGGCAGATTTTGGGCAGTGTAAGGGCTCATTCTAAAGAGGAAGGTTAAACGCGGATCGCTCTACTCATTATTTGACGAGATTATGTTTATATCTAATAATATGAGTGTCCAAAGTAGAGGAAAACATCGAGAAAAAGAACCGCACATTCCAATGTATTTTTCTGTCTCTAAGAGATTTTTTTGACTGATTTGAGGAGTAGAGCGATCTGCGGTGGACTTTCCTCTATCAAATGAACCTTTGTGCAGCTCAAAATATGCCCATATAAGGATAAAAAATCTTTTGGCGTGATTGCATTCACATTAGCATAAATTTCCCCATGATGACAGAGGTCCTGGGTTAGGTCTCTGATGCAGAGCCAGTCTAGAGCCAATTTTAGTTGAGCTAGTTTAGACGAGATGGCGCCTAGTCAGGAGCACTGTTTCTTTATGCTACAAGTAAATAGAGATGGTGTTTATTTTCAATGATACACTGCATATTACGTTATATTGTAAGGTATTTTCAATAATACACTACAAATTACGTTATATTACAAGAATTCAGTACCGAGCTGAATAGAATATGGAAATAGCAAACAACTCCATCTCGCGCAACTGCCTAATAGCGTGTTTATCAATGTTACCAAACTTCTTTTCTGCACAGAGGTTGGTAACACTTCCTTTCTGGTTACTTCTGATGGGTATACTTCCCCCTTAAAAAAGGATGTTACATGTAGTAACAACTTTTTACAAACGCTTTGCATGACATTAGACATATACATGTAATGTAGGGATTATGAACATAGTGATATGATATATTACAATGATAATTATCGAAGGTACCTATATACTCGTATTTGTTCGCATTTTGCTGTTACGCGACCAGTCGTAGGTTTATATAGCCTAAGGATTACGCGAATAAATTCATTAAAATAGCGCCACCGCACCCGATACGTAGTTATAATAGGTCAAAGCCGTGTATTTCGTGTAGAATATATTTGGACACGGAATCTTAGAATAAGTAGGGAAGCAGCGGGGAAGTTTCCGCAGAGATCCTTGACGAAATCCAGAAGAGCGTGACTGATCAAGGAATTTGGGTAAAGTCACGTACCTCTTGAGAGGGCTTCTCCAATTTCCCATAAAATAGATAAACAGACAATCGGGGTCTGGAGCTGGTCGAGACAGGAAGTCGTAAATTACCAGTCAAGGACCTCTTAGGACTCCCTCGGGCCTTCTCTCGCTCGGTCCCACGACCCTTGTTTATGGCGGGCCATGGCCCTCGCGTCTACCCTACTCTTGTACGCGCGCTACAAGAAACCCGAAAAAACATATAAACCTCGGGTCGAGTTGACGAAAAGGATCATGTTATTTATTCGAAACGTTACTGTTGATTTTGAATGAAGCCTATATTCCTTCCATATATTTCTTGGTACGAGTTATTTCTCCGCAAGTTTTCCACGAGCAGAGTGCTTCGGCGCTAATCCCACTATACTGCGACGGAACATTGCATTCATAGCCCATACTTTCAGGGATAAAGCTTAAACAATTTCGTTATGATCACCTTTTCACCTTTTCTCACGGGTCAGATTGTGGGTCTGGCATTGGTTCCGGTCTAATACAGGCTAACTTTAATTTATTGGTATGAACTATCTTATGAACTATCTTCGTTTTTGATCGGTTGATCGCTATTTCGGCGTTGAGATCCCCGAACAATTGGGTGATCTTGTATGGTCCGTCCCATTGGGGGTCGAACTTGGTATACCGGGGTTCACGGAGTAGGTATACGTAGTCGTCCCTCTTAAATTTGCGTGGGTTGATGCTTCTATCATAAAACTTTTTATGTTTAGCCTTGGCCCTTTCGAGGGTTTGGGCGGCAGAGGCTTGTATGGTGGTTATTTTGGAGAAGAGGTCGTTAAAGTACTGGATAAATGTTCGGGGTACTTGTTCGTCGGCGAATTCTGAAGGGATACGGGCTTGCCTTCCGAAAATGAGGTCGTGGGGAGTAAATCCTGTAGATTCGTGGATCGACGTATTGTAAGAGAACATGCAAAACCGTACCCATTTGTCCCAATCTCTTTTGGTACAATAGTGCTTCAAATATTCTACGAAAACGTGGTGGGCACGTTCGAGCGAGCCTAACGATTGGGGGTGATATGCTGTAGATTTTATTTGTTGAATTTTGAAGATACGGCAAAAGCATTGCATTACTTGACTCATGAAATTGCTACCTTGATCGGTGTGGATGGCTTTGGGACATCCGAAACGAGAAATGAATTGCTCTGCAAGTGCGGAGGCGATGGAGACTGCATCTATTGCTTGAAGGGGAATAGCGTCTGAATATTTCGTGAGGTTGTCTTGAAGCGTGAGAAGATACTTGTAGCCGGATTTCGTTACCGGTAAGGGTCCGACAATGTCCATCTGTACTTTATCAAATGCTTGTCGAGGAGTGTCCGTGATACGAAGTGGTTGTTTAGTCCCTTTCCTTACTAGTTTGAATTTTTGGCAACTGGAGCAAGTTTTAACAAGCTCTAGGATATCCTTTCGCATTCCTTTCCAATAAAAATCTTCGCGAATACGGTTGTACAGTTTTGTCATTCCTTTATGGCCGCCTACTACTGATTCGTGGTATTCTTTGAGAATACGACCTTGATCGGTCTTCGAGGGAAACTTTAGGTCGTTTGAACATACGGTGATGGTATAACCCTCCGTTGAGAAAACTGTTTTGAATATTCGTTCTATAGCGGTCCACGAGATTTGGTCTAACTTATTTCGGTTTTTCGACACACTACAGGTGAAAATACCGAGTCCCTCCATTAAGTGTTTCAGACTGTGGATACATAATTCGATATTTGCAAGGGTAATAGATGAGTTGGGGGTTTCTTGGCTGATCAAATGGAAAATGTAAATTCGATCGCATCGGGTAGCAATTGCCTCACCTACATTGGCGTCTGTATTGCGTAGCTCGCTGATAGAGAATTTTTCTAATTCGAGTAGGTCGTTATTAGTTTCGGAAGTTAACTCGTAGTTAGCTGGAATAAAGTGGACTATGTTATCTTTTCTGCAGATCTTTATTGGGATTTTCGTGTTCCTTTGAATAAGGGTTAGCGTCTGTTTGGGTAACGTCGGAGTCAATCGTGTCCCATAAAAACTTCCTTCGATGCGTGCTCTGCAGCCTGTCCATGGAGACGGTACGGGAATTTGCGCGCGTACCGGAACTACCAACATGGCGTGCAGGCGAGATTTCCCTCGTTGCGAGTACGGGTTCCATCTTCGCTTCTCGTTGCACTGTAGCTTGTCCATGGAAACGGTCGAGTATTATGCTCGGACCGGAACTACCGACACAGCGTACAGGCAGATTTTCCAACGTTGCAGGGGGAAGGGGCCTCACTTTACCCCCCGGGACAAGATTTTCAGTCTCGTCTTGTCTGGTATTAATGCAAATGTTGCAGGATTTTAGGGTGGTTATCTCAGTTGTTTGGATGTAGGATGCAAGGTTTTTAGTTGACTGGGGCAGATTTCCTTTCTCTTCCGCCGGCTTCTCGCTAGCAAAGAAGCAGGCGGCTACTGAGGTTTCACATTCGGAACATTTAGGTAATTTGTCAGGATTGCCGCTCACTTCGACATCAGTAACCGGCGGCTTGTTTGCGCAGACAAGTACCTTTTCCTGGCGTCTCGAGTGACAATCCTTCCCGGGTTCTGCTGGGGGTTGTTGCAAAGTCTCATCAGGGATATTACGGGAGAGGGCATCCGCGTTAGAGTTTATACGTCCTGGTTTGTATACAATATCATAATCGTATTCGTTTAACTTTATTCTCCATCGCATCAATTTAGAGGTTGGGTCTTTCGCGTTGTGAAGCCAAACCAGAGGTCGGTGGTCTGTGACGAGAGTGAATTTATGGCCGTAAAGGTAGGGGCGAAAATGGTTGACGGCGAAGATTATTGCTAGTAATTCCCTTTCCGTTGTGGAGTATTTTGTTTCGGTATCGGTAAGTGTCCTTGACGCATAGGCAACAGGGAGGTCCTTGCCTATATCGCCTTGGCTGAGGACAGCACCGAGGGCGTAATTAGAGGCATCTGTGGTGACAATAAATGGTCTACTAAAATCCGGGTATTGTAGGAGGGGTTGCCGGCAAATTGTATCCCTTAGAATTTTGAACGCTTCTTGTGTGGTATGGTCCCAGATGAATGGGGTTTCCTTTTTCAACAGTCTTGTGATGGGTTTCGCGAGTTTCGCGAAATCTTTAATAAATCTCCGATAGTACCCGATCAGTCCTAGGAAGGATTTAATTGCCTTTCTATTCGTGGGGGCGCGGAATGTACTAACGGCTTTAATTTTCGCAGGGTCTGGTTTCACTCCTTCGTTAGTGATAAGGTGCCCTAAATAGGCTGTTTCCTTGCGGAGGAATATGCATTTTTCAGGCTGGAGTGCTAAACCAGCGTTTTGCAACCGAGCTAACAGGGTATTTAATTTCCTCGAGTGTTCTTCTAATGAACTAGCATAAATAACAATATCGTCCATATACACGAATAATTCTATGCCTTGTAACCCGACAAGAATGCGATCCATCAGCCTTTGGAAGGTGGCTGGCGCGTTGCAAAGTCCGAAGGGCATCCTATTAAACTCGTAATATCCAAAAGGGGTGGAGAACGCGGTTTTCGATTTGGAAGAGGGGTCCATGGATACTTGGTGAAATCCCGAGGCTAGATCGAGTGTGCTAAAATATTTAGCACCTCCTAACTGATCGAGGATGTCTGTGATGTTGGGAAGGGGGTACGCGTCGCTAACCGTCTTTTCATTAAGCCTGCGATAATCGATGACCATCCGCCATCGAGGTTTACCTGACGGATCCGATTTCTTTGGCACAATCCAAACAGGAGAATTGTATGGCGAATCTGAGGGCTCAATGATTTTATTGTTAAGGAGGTCTTGAACTTGATTTTGGATTTCTTCCCTATGGATCTGTGGATAACGATATTGTTTTGTATTGAGTGGACTTTCATCGGTAGTAATTATTTTATGTTTCACGGCGGTGGCAGACTCTAGTTTGTCTCCGGGTAGATGAAATTGAAATGCATAGGTGGAGACGCTCGACAAAATGCTAATCTTTTCTTCTTCATTCAAGTCATTCAATTTAAGGAGGCTAGAGAGTTTTGTTAATCTCTCTGCGGAAGCGCGTTGGCCGGTTATACCCGGGTTACCGATTCGGGCTGAACGGGCTAATGAGGGTTGGGCTTCAAAATCTTCCAGTTCGACTGGGGGTAAGGTAATGTTTACCTGATCGTAGGTAGTGTTTATGGCGAACAATTTTATGTGTCCTCGGTACTGCGAAACAATAGCTTCCCCGATGTAGACTCCCGGTCCGCAATTTATTTGTCTAATGTAACCTTCCCTTAAATTTCGGTTCTTTGTGGCAATTTTTACGAGCGTCTTGGTTCGCGGCGGTAAGTCGAATGAGGGGTGGTTGCAAAATGGAATTTCTTTATTCCCTAAGGTTATTGAGCAAGGCAGTTTTTCCCGAAAAGCTAAAAGAGCTTGTTGTCTGGTGAGGAATGCCATCCCGATAATTCCGGCCTGGTCTATAGGAAAATTATGGTCAACTACCTGGAATTTTATTTCGACGGATAGGATATTGAGGGTGATTTCGCCATGGGTTCGGCGGGTTCCTGCCCCAATACCACTCAAATGGTAAACGACATTAGTAGCAATGTGGGCTTCTGCAGAAATCGCACTCTCTTTGATTAAATTGAATTGCGAACCGGTGTCTATGAGAAAATAGCCCTGATTATTATGGAAAAGACGATGGTTTAAAATTATGACGGGAAGTTGCGTTGCTCGGTCCCGGTTGAGATTGTAGTTAACTTGGTAGAGTTTGGTCGCGATTTTATGGCTACAATCTTCGTCGCGCCGTCCCGAAAAGCGAGGTCGGAGTTTAAATTACCCCTAGGTACAGCGTACGAGGTCGTATAGGCACCGCGCCGTTCTCGATCACGTTTGGTGTAGCAATTGGATTCATCGTGGCCTTTTCGGTTACAATAAGCACACGTAGGGATCTCCCGTCGTTTGAAATTATTGCACTTAACTGATGTATGACCCGGTTTACGACAGGTACGACAGTAAAGGGGCGAGCGACGATCCTCATTGTTTCGTGTTGCCCGGATTTCATTTACCTGAACCGTCTCTATATTATCGCGAAAACGTCGCGTCCCGATTCTTCGCTCCTGGTCACGTTCGCGACGGTCATATCGCACGGGTTTTTCTCGACGAACACGATCCCTATTCTTTTGGTATTCCTCTTCGTCCATCGCCAAGTCGATGGCTGCCTGTAGGGTCGCCGGTTTCCCTTGGCGAACAGGCATTTCTATTGCGCTATTTAACCCCGTGACGTAACAACTACAAGCGTTATTTACGGCTCTATTCCGCACCCCGTATTCAAAGTCTGGTTTATTCTCCCTGTCGATCGCGTCAAGTATATCATCCAACAATTCCCTGACCCGGTTCCCGTATTGGAGAGCGGATTCTCCGTGTTCTTGATATACATTCGACATACGGGTTTGGAGGGTGTCCAAGGTATGCCTTGGGGTAAACGCGCGCTCTAAGGTTTTTAATAACTCCTCTAAGTTATCCGTATCTTGTCGTCGGACGTAGCTCTCCGCGTCTTTAATTATCTTTTGCTTTACTATGGGGGCGAGGAATTTACGCTCGCTCGGCTTTACCGCCTCCCAGACTTCGCGACACAATTTGGTTTTGCGGACCGGCATAGATTTTCCGTCGAATTTCGGTATGATCTCTGAAGCTAGTTTTAGTGAAAGGCGCGCGGCATCAGATTCGGTATTACGCTGGGCGGAGGTGGACGGTAGTTCCTCGATACTCAAGGGCTCGTAACGCTCGGGTACAGGCGAAGGGGGTCGGTACCCCGGTGGTCGGATGTATGGTCTATCTATTACAAACGGCATGATTTGAGAGTCGCGGCGAGAGTCGAATTCGAGGGAAAGGTCGGAGGAGACATCGGAGTGCGAAATGTCCTGTGGACATGCGACGACCCCCGAGCTCGTCGATCGGCTACTGTCACTCATTTTATCTAATTCAGGTCCTAATTGGTCACTCGAGTTATAAGTTAAGGATCGCTTGTCTTACTACTGAGGCGAGGAGGCGAGGAGTCGATGATGTCCGCTGTTGATGGATTCCTGGTGGGTTGGTCCAATTGGGTGTTGCTTCCTTCTTTGAATATGTGTAGCGATCCGATCAGGGTGGCAGATGCAAGCAAGTATTTGTTTTCCTTGCCAGTGATTACAGGGTTGCTTTTAGCTTCCGTGGCCGCTAATAATCACCTCTTCCGGTATTCACCCGTCGCTCCTGGGGAAACCACGAAAAAACCCAGGAGGGAAGAGAGGCACTGTTGGTTGCTGGTCGAGTTCTATTTTCTCTTGCACCTTTTGTTCACTTGCGTTAATGTCTTTTGTTTAAATGATGTGTCCCGTATATTTGAATGCAAACGCGCACTCGAAAATTTGGCGAATTATCCCACCGCTGTCACCACTGTGATGTTCCGATCTAGTTGAATAGTCGCGGAACTTGCTTCTAGATGGTGCGAGCTGATGTATTACCGAGATTTCGCGGCGAGGGTCTAAACGCCTTAAAATACTAAAGTATTAAAACTTTCGAACGCGCCTTGACTAACGGACACGGACGATATGTATGAGGTCGGATAAGGTTTGGAAGAAAAAGAAGACGACATGCGCTATTAGCTGGTTGACTCAATTCTGCTGTTTATTCGTTTTGGCCGGATTTTATAACATCGGTCCTCGGGTCGCCGGGCGAAGGCGTTTCGCTGATTGGCGCGCGCTTGAGGTCCTTGGAGAGTGCTGGAAAGTTGTCCTCTGGTCTATTGTCCTTTGCTGTCCTCGAGTAAAGGATCTTAATCTTTTCAGGGTGTTTCCCGCCGGTTTAATGCTCCTTTTTATCCTGTTTTCCCTACTCGAGTGACCTTCTAGCTTTTAATCGCGATATTTCTATCTACGCATCTGCGATATCGCAATTGAACGGTTTCCTGTTTATTCTGATATTCGAATATGCGCGGTGATGCATCTTATAATGTTAGTTCATATTCCCTAGGAGGGCGCTGGTTTCAATTAGCGACATCACACGACTTAGCCCATAATAGACCCGGTTTCGACTGGGGGTGTCCCACTTGGACTCCGACCGATTGGACACGTCCCGATTGGACTGTCCCGATTGGACTGTCCCGATTGGACGCGTTCCTTTTCGACTCCGTGCCGATTGGACTCGTGCCGTTTGGACGCCGTGCCGTTTGGACGCCGTGCCGATTGGACGCCGTGCCGATTGGACGCCGTGGCGGCTGTATTCATGACGTTTGGACGCCGTAAATTTTATAATCATTGCTTTTCGAAGTCTACATATGGTGATATTGTATTGTGAAATATATGATTAAGGGGGAAGTATACCCATCAGAAGTAACCAGAAAGGAAGTGTTACCAACCTCTGTGCAGAAAAGAAGTTTGGTAACATTGATAAACACGCTATTAGGCAGTTGCGCGAGATGGAGTTGTTTGCTATTTCCATATTGTATTCAGCTCGGTACTGAATTCTTGTAATATAACGTAATTTGTAGTGTATTATTGAAAATACCTTACAATATAACGTAATATGCAGTGTATCATTGAAAATAAACGCCATCTCTATTTACTTGTAGAATAAAGAAACAGTGCTCCTGACTAGGCGCCATCTCGTCTAAACTAGCTGAACTAAAATTGGCTCTAGACTGGCTCTGCATCAGAGACCTAACCCAGGACCTCTGTCATCATGGGGAAATTTATGCTAATGTGAATGCAATCACGCCAAAAGATTTTTTGTCCTTATATGGGCATATTTTGAGCTGCACAAAGGTTCATTTGATAGAGGAAAGTCCACCGCAGATCGCTCTTCTCCTCAAATCAGTCAAAAAAATCTCTTAGAGACAGAAAAATACATTGGAATGTGCGGTTCTTTTTCTCGATGTTTTCCTCTACTTTGGACACTCATATCATTAGATATAAACATAATCTCGTCAAATAATGAGAAGAGCGATCCGCGTTTAACCTTCCTCTTTAGAATAAGCCCTTACACAGCCCAAAATCTGCCCAAATAAGGACGAAAAATCTTTTTTCGCATACCCATGATTCGACCCAAAATCTAGTGAGATTCTAGTTCCTTTCTAGTTACTTCTGCTGGGTATACTTCCCCCTTAAATTATGATTAAGAATCTATTAATGAAAAATAATTATGTAAAGCTTCGGAGGGGGGTGATTCCGAAGTCTTACTCCGGAAAGTTTATTTTAAGAGCGAGCGGAAATGACATTAGTCTGGGTTAGGTTTGGCTAGATAACTGAAGTTGTTGTTAATCGGGCGTTGTTAACCATATATTTCACAATACAATATCATCATATGTAGACTTCGAAAAGCAATGATTATAAAATTTACGGCGTCCAAATGTCATGAATCCAACCGCCACGGCGCACAGTGTGCCAAATGGGCATTTTAGCTGGACAAAAGTCTAAATCGCCTATTTTTCTATATTTATCAATTAATATGTTTACAGTTGTATCAATTGTGAATAATTATTAAATTCTTATCACAGTTAGTTGGTTTTTGTTAATTAAACAATATATTTTAAGTTATTTATAATTAAATATAAATTACAACAAAGTTAGTAATGGATGTGTAGAAGACATAATTTTTAATTATGGACAAACAGAATGTAAATATAATTTACTTATTTGTTTTTTGGAGATTCAGACATATTCTAACGGGAAAAAATTATTCTTTGGTTTAGTATAAGGTTTCAATTTATAAATAACAAATCTGCTTTATATAATAGTTTATCATGTTAAATAAAAATATAATAACATAAAAATATAAATTATACAAAAAAAATAACAGAGATCAAAATCAAAGTATTAAATAGTAACGTTCGGTTGCATGTACAAACATTTTCTAATTAATAATTTTCCAAAAAAATATTAAAAAATTAATCGATTTCACTATTATAACAGGAGATTTCCTTCTGAAACTACGTCAAACGACGCAACTTCAATGTAACAATTCATATAGTTTTGCAACGTTTTGCAAGTCAATTTTGGTATAAAAATAAAGTAGAAAGTCTCTACTTTACATATTTGTAAAAATCATCACTGAGATCGACTGAGATCATGTAATAATTCATTAACGAAGAGGAGTTACATGGACGTTTCTGTGGAAAAATACGTGTCATCTTTAACACTTTATTTACAAAAATAGAGAAAAGTTATCGATAATTTGGAATTACCAAAGTTAAAATACATGGTTTGAGATGCTATATCCGTCATATAAAGGAAATTTAGATACTCCTTAGTAAGTTTTTAGCTATTTCTAGCGCGCATGGAAATGTGGCTATTCATTTATAGGTTAACCGTTCGTCTTTAAGGTGAAGTTTACACGCTCTGTAAACATATAACGAAACAATTTTAAGTTTTAATATTCAAGGGTTTTAATACATGGTTATTTTAGATTATATTGGCTCAGTTAGTTTTTGTTGATTTGAAAGTGACTTTTGTCCAGCTAAAATGCCCATTTGGCACACTGTGCGGCGTCCAAAAGGCACGAGTCTGAAGAAACACATAAAAATTAAAATTCAAATCCAAATTTAATAGGTTCCCATATATTTCACAATACAATATCACCGTATGTAGACCATATGTAGACTTCGAAAAGCAATGATTATAAAATTTACGGCGTCCAAACGTCATGAATTCAGCCGCCACGGCGTCCAATCGGCACGGCGTCCAAACGGGCATCACTCAGTCGAAACCGGTTCTGTTATGTGCTAAGTCAAAACCGAAGTCGAAACCGGTTCTGTTATGTGCTAAGTCGAAACCGGTTCTATTACAATTACGGGCTAAGTCAAAACGAAACAAAAAGTGGCACGGCCAAAACCAGAGCGTGAGCACTCTCATCTACTCTCTGCTTGCAAACAGTAAGCAAAATGCTCTGATTCTGCTCAGATTTGGACAGCGCAACTGCCGTCAGAAGCGTATACTTCTACTTCCGCATTAGTAATAGCACAGACGAGATATAGGAATAGACATGACACCTTATGAGACTTGGCGGCAACAGGAATCTGTAGTAACGCTACCTTAAATGCCAGTGATTTTAGCGTCCTCTACGTTTTGAGAACGGTGAATTCGAGAACTAGATCCACTGCGATTCGGGTTCGACTGGTCAAACTTCTACAGCGTTGTCAAGTTACAGTACGCAACATTGTCAGATTATGAGTTTTCAATACATCCGAAAATCATCGGAGAGCGCGATCGTGAAGAGGTTCTCTTCTGCCCATTCGCCGTAATGAAGGCGTATTAGAAAGAAATCTCCTCACGTTTAGCTTATATTGAACTTAATTTCTTTCCACTTAACATTGTACAACATTTGTAATGTCTCTATTTCTATCTATTATAAATCTTTTTATTGCATTATTCAAAATTTGATGGTTAACTTAATTGAATCTCAAATTTATTTTTGTTCCTGTATTTGACAATGGTTAACCTGTGTTCTCAAATAATACAAATCGAACTTGAATATGTATAAATGCATTATATTAGTCGGTATTAAGTTAACAAAATGGAAGAAGTGCCTTTTTTCATCTTAGTTCCATTACTACCATATATATTCATATAAACATATATTTAGTAATGTTAACAGGATTGGCCGCGTGCAGGCGTGAACAAAGGGCTTTGCAATCCCAGAATACACTTAACGTTTATAAAATTATAAAGCAATATAAACAAATAATAGTAAAAGCATCAGCGTGATAAATATTTACAACACAACTTCTATACTCCATCAAATTCCCGATTGAAACCCAAGTCCTTGAATGTATTCAAACTTTAAACAGTATATTTGTATGTACAGCGTGTATGTACAGTAAAATACAGAATATATATATACATACAGTGACTCTCATGAGTATTCGTACGCCCTTTAAAATAGAATAACTTTTTTATAATTGTACCAAACGACCGTGTTTTTTGTAAGCAATTAGAAGCATTGGTTTATTAAATGATTTGCAAAAAAGATTCACTAACCACGTAAAACATTTCTCGGTGTTATTAATAGGAAAAGAATGAAAAGTGCTACCATCAGCAGATTGTCTGCTGTTAATACAACAGTTACTGTGACAACACTTTTTATAGCGAATTCTTTTATCTTTATGATGCTCCATTGTATTAGATAAGCGCTTTTCTAACTACAGTATTTTATCGTTAACTGTCGCAACCACGGGTCCGGCCAGCGACGTTTATCCGTCAGGGATACTATTCTTTGACTTGTGCCGAACGTAGAAATGGAATGGGAACCTCGAGGGGCCTCGGTCGCCGAGAAATGTAAACATGATACGGGTCGGGTATATCGGTGTGAGACCACTACTAATCCAATGACAAAACTTCTTCATTTTTCATTATTTTTTTATGGGACTTTGACCAAATTATTCGGGGCATTTTTCTAATGAAAATGATACCAAATATGATATAATTCCGATTATATTTACTTGTGTAATGGGCGATCAAAGTGTCGAGCGCAAGGATCGATGGCGTATGGGAAAGTAAGAGACGCGGAGAGTAGCGGTCGCCGGCACAGTTCAAAGGCCCGCCGCGTCCTCACAATGTAATCTCAATAAAAAACTTTTTTATTATTACTTATTTTTGTATGGGACTTTCACCAATATATTTGTGGCATTTTTCTAATTAAAATGATACCAAACACGATATAATTCGGATCATATTGTATAATAATATAAATATAAAAGGCAGGTATGTGCATCGGTGAACCAATAGTAATTTAATGACGACACTTTTACATTTCTTATTAGTCTTTTATGAGACTTCTATCATTATTTATATAGATATTTCTCCGATTAAAATTTTTCTGATTATACATACATACATATCTATTTTTTTAAATGACGATGGAGTAAGTTTTGGTGACAGACAAAGAGAGTAACTGATAAAGAAAGAGACACGACAAGTCGCATCGTCTCGTTGAAAATGTATTTGATAATATGAATAATGTTTATAAAATGTGTCCGGTCAAATAAATTCATCGTACAACAGTCCGTCGCAAATTGCATCTACGTGCCTAAATTCTAGCACCCGAATTATGCCTCCTAATAAATCACGAAGAAACTCCTAAAAAATCACGTTCCTGACTGTCTTCAAACGTTCACCACCATAAATTCGTCAAGAAGATTAATGTAGATGACTACTGCAGCTGAGCTTCTACCCGTTTTCTAAGTTTAAAAGTCGCGAAATGTCCTAGTCAAGAGATTGTCTTGCAGGGACAAGTTGCCTCACCGATGTACCTGACCATTAATGTCCATTAATATGATCCGAATTATATCGTGTTTGGTATCATTTTAATTAGAAAAATGCCACAAATATATTGGTGAAAGTCCCATACAAAAATAAGTAATAATAAAAAAGTTTTTTATTGAGATTACATTGTGAGGACGCGGCGGGCCTTTGAACTGTGCCGGCGCGGCGGGCCTTTGGACTGTGCCGGCGACCGCTACTCTCCGCGTCTCTTTTTTTCCCATACGCCATCGATCCTTGCGCTCGACACTTTGATCGCCCATTACACAAGTAAATATAATCGGAATTATATCATATTTGGTATCATTTTCATTAGAAAAATGCCCCGAATAATTTGGTCAAAGTCCTATAAAAAAATAATGAAAAATAAAGAAGTTTTGTCATTGGATTAGTAGTGGTCTCCTGGTCTCACACCGATATACTCGACCGGTATCATGTTTACATTTCTCGGCGGCCGAGACCGCTCGAGCTTCGTGGCCCCTCACGGGGTATACCCCGCAGGAGTGGGGATAGTTCAGCGACATTTATCCGCCAGACATTTGAGACATTTATCGATAAAATTACTATGTTTGACACAAAAAATTTATTATTTTGGTTACCTGTGTTCACTGTTCAGCGCACAACACTCACACTTTTTATTAAAAACAAAAAGATATTTATGACAAATTAAAAGCCCCGCACATCTAACAGTAAATTAACCCAACGCTACAATCGTCACAAAAGCACTATCCCTGTTGAGATTTAGGCCGCAACTGTGCCGTAGAAATGCAAAAATTATAAAAACGTAAAATTGTAGCACCAATCGCCGCCAGAATAATAGCGGATATCCCCGTAATATGGAAATTCCGTCACCATGCTATAAGGTAGCCTCGCGCATCAACCCCAAGCAGGTACTTCTCGCGCTTCAACCCCAAGCAGGTACCCCTCGAGCGTACCCCTTCGATTTCGCGACGTAACAATAGCTGTTGGTCGTCAATTCATTGTCGCTCGATCGTGGGCTGACCGGGAAAACATTTATGCCGAGAACCTGTGTTCGAAGATATACAAGAACACAACTTTGTGTTCGCAATAAATTAAAATTAAAAAATAGTCCGGAAAATTGTGTATAACATTGCAAATTATTGTTAAATTTTTTAATTTTATACATCACTGCATTCTACACATTGAAAACAGAAAAAGTTTCAGAGGAACCGTACGCCGTAAACGAACCGTTTGGTTACGAAAAATTGTAAAAAATTTCATTATGTTTTCAGGTACAAATGCACCTTGCTAGATTTTCTGTTCCTTTAAACGTCGTATTGTGTTCATGTAAGGATACGCACGCAAACTATTGGGCCAAGCCTCACCGTCCAGGTAGCTACTACCCAAGCGGCAGAGTAGTGGTAGGCCCATGCCTCTGTGTACTCTAAACTCTACACTCTACACAATCAAAACGTTATAAAATCCTTAACAATTTGTCCTGACTAAACGGTTCGTTTGCAGAATATAATTTCTCTCACACTTTTTCTGTTCTCAATGCGTAGAATGTGTTAATGTTAAAAAAAAATTAACATTACTTATCAATGTTATAAACAATTATGCATATAATTTTTTTTAAATATCCAACGGCCCAAAGGTGTAGAATCCCACTGTGGCGGTCTTTAGGTATAACTGTTATATGTGTAGCTCCGAAATCAAGTATTAATTCGACTATATGCAGCTGAGTAGTGAAACCAGTTGTAACAATAAACATTATAGTGTAACTAAAACTGCCCCGCGATGAAATCAGTTACATGATCTCAAAGTTGATTAGTCATTTTTAAATCTGCATGAAAACGTGATGTGTCGAATTGAAATTCCAACGTTTTACCTTTCTGTCATTATTTAACAAAGTTATTTGCATACCAGCGCTTAATTAAAAAAAATAGAATACACGTAACTTTCTTATTTTGTAAGTAAAGTATTAACATACTTGCTTATAATTTAGTTTATTACTTAATATCTCACAATAAATAAAGTTATTGTAAATAATCTGTGCGTATTATATATATATATCTGTTTATTACATTTTGATGTAATTATATAGCTATGTATGCATTACTAGATCGAAATGTAATAAGAAACCTATCAAATATGCATATTATATCAAACTGTAATAAGAAAAATATAAAAACGAATACATTAGGAAGGCGTAAAACGTAACATTAATAAATTGTTCGTTAACGATGCATATAGAGTAAGTAATTTTTGCAATAAGTAAAAAAAGGCTTTAAATGTCATATTCAACATTTGAACCGAAGCATCACGTATGTTTGTTCCCGCCAAATCATATTAAATACACGTAATGCGAATGGAGTATAAAATTTTCTCTACGAGCTAACAGAGATACTGTCTGGTGCTAATAATGTTCAGAAATCGTGTTTTATCGGTAACGTTGGGTGTTGACACTGAGTGGTAATGGGGTCACTCTGGGGTGCTAGCACCCCAAACCGACGGCCGCCAAAATACATTGGGTGTCAGGTCTATTCCTATATCTCGTCGGTGGTAATATCATAGTTTCTGACTGCAGGGTGTGGCGGCACAAGCTGAGGCCAGAATGCGGGCATATGGAAGGCACACCGTGCCTTCGTTATAGAGGGCAGGTCGGTCGCACTAATGTGGTGGATATCGATCATGTAGATTATTAGGTCGGTAAAGTGAATTTCTATTGTATAAATGTATATCAGTTCTCCTTTTTACTGACAAAATGACTATTGACTTTTGGACGCATTGCAAATATTCATTCGTTTATTAATTTTATGCGTGAAATCTAATCGTAATATACAAAAAAACATAATAAAATTTAAAACAAAAATCAGTCTGTCGGCAAGATTTGAACACTAGACTTCCGCGTGAGAACTTGACACGCTACTATCACGCCAAACCGGTTATTGTTGTAATCTTGAAAAAATATTGTATTTCATGGAAGCAATGGAACTTTAATTGTCAATACATATCTCGAAAACTATCCTTGTCCCACGAGAGAAACGTAAGATTTCGCGCAGCTCGACTAATCGCGATTGGTAAACAAAATCCATGGGATCCCGTGATTGGTAAGGGGCGTATGGAGGGGGCATACGTACCAATCAGGGCGAAGATGCGGCGAAGATGCGGCGAAGATGCGCAGAAACGAACGAAAACTGGTCCTCACGATTTACGTTTCTCTCGTGGGACAAAGTTCAACACCATCAGTGTCCCGAAGGTCGCGATGTCTGTCTCCTTGTTAGTATGGGCAGTGTCCTCAAATAAATTATGTAATTATATAATAAAAGAGAGTAGATGAGAGTGCTCACGCTCGGGTTTTGGCCGTGCCACTTTTTGTTTCGTTTCGACTTAGCCTGTAACAGAACCGGTTTCGACTTACAAGGAGAGCGCAAGGTCGATGCCTCTCAGATTTGATTGAAACTTTGTAAAGTTTGTCACGTCGTCCAGAATTTGGCCGTCGCTAGGAGGGCGAAAATCCTGACGACACCGGGTATTTACAAGCCCGGAGGCCGGGCCGCGTTCGGCCGCACGATACGCGGTCCACCCGGGACAAAAGTTGTTCGCAGGCACGTCACTTCTCGAAATTTTGCCTAGATTTTCGGGCGCCAGGCACGGAAGGTGCCACGCTAAGCGATTACCGCAACTAACGTGTTCGAGAAGCGTTCGGACGCGCCTGCGACAACCGATATTCGATCACGGTGTTCCGCGAACGGTCGCAGGGTACTACGCGGGGCGAACACGAGGCGTTCCCCGCGGCGGGAAGGTTTCTCACGTAATAAGACACTCGGAATTTCGGCTAACAAGTCTTTATTATTTGCCCGTTCACAATGGCGGTGCCGGCAACGACCGGCAGCGTTTCTAGGTTAGCCGGCGCGTGACGGGAGATCGGTACACGCGCGATTTGCCCTCTTCGGACCCCTTCGAGACGCGTCGAATCCGGCAGCAACGCGGTGGTAGCGTCAGCGTACGCGATACTCGCGTTCTACGCCCGAACTCAGATGGAAAACGCGTAACAATTGGTTTCTCGTCGGCGTAACAAGTCGCGAAAATACGGCGAGAGCACGTGGCGGCGTCGCACCGTGGAACGAGCCGAGGTTGGCGTGAAAACTACAACGACGCGCGGATCCTCACTAAAGAAATAAATAGGGCACGGCCCTCACCAAATAATATTGTCCCCGCGCGTTCGTTGCCCTACGGTTTGCGCAAATACCGGCAGCCTCGTGGCTGCTTATGGGTTTCGGCGACGCGATCACGAACACGCGTACCGAGCCAGCGCGAGAAAAATCACTTTACCGATATGGAATCTGACGAAAGCTTACCCGGCAACGGCGACGTTCGATGTGCTCGTCCCTCTTGTTCCGGCAGCGAATCGCACTAATGATTATTTTATTTGCTAATTATACGCGACTGTTCTACCGTGGAGCCAACGAAGAAGTGATCTTTCGGCGCGATGACTCGGGAACGCGGAAGCGGAGCGTCCCCCCCTGTCCGCGCTCTTTCCCCGCAGGCGATCCGACCTATCGCGAATAGATGTTCGGCCGGGGCCTAGCCTCGGCGCGACGGTCCCTGGCGATCGGCTATTCCTCGGTTCCCCGGCAGCGGCGTTCGATGATTGGTTGTTTCATCGTGCGGCGATCGACGCGGGCCTATCCGGAAACTGGCCAGGTTTTCCTCCGGACGAGGTGACAGCGAGGCATCGGCGATTCCGTCTACGGCACCGCATGTCCTCCTCTGCATCTCCAGGGTGTTCCTCCTGGGCCGCGTTGATCCCTCGAATTCCGGTTTTCGTCGGAGCTGACCGCGTTCCTCTCCTTCGGGGAAACTTTCCTTCAGGTCCTCGCCGGGACCTGACTACGGTCCTGCGAAATCGCGTCGCGCAAATTGGCGCGACGCTCAAAAATATGAGTACTCGCCCATGGGTCTCGCTCGTGCCCAGGGCGAGCGCTCGCTACGGCCCATCTCGCATTTATTCTGCCAGAGGGTGACCCGGTCTTCCGATATCCGGTCTCGGAGGACGTTGGCAAAACCGCCACGTCACAAGTTATAGATCTCGTTCTCCTGTTAACGTGTATACACCATTACAGCCGCAGATACTCAGTAGTTTTTAAGATATTTATAATTAAAGGTTTTCATTACCATGAATATAGGTTTTATTTCCATGCATATCAAGTACCGTTGTAGCTTGGAGGTAGCGTGCCGGAATAGTAAGCCGTTCACCAGGGTTCGATTCCTTGTCGATCAGAGTTTTTTTTATCAATTAAACTTTCCTTATTTGTTTGTACTGTTACGTGCGGCCCTGGACTGCACATCGCTGGCTCACCAGTACTACAACTGCTGGGTCAGTCATCGGTGGCGCAATGGCCCAATAACCCATTATTGACCAATGAGGAATTCCATGACTCATGGAATTCAGTACCCCACGCACTGTCAAAATCATGATATATAAACATCACACGACCACGACTGAGTGTCTTCTTTGTCGAGTCAAGTCGTCTTATACATTAATTGTAAGAGAACAAATACACGCATCCGCACGAAAGTCTCGATCTTTGTCCGTAACCTTCCGAGCTTCTGATCCGGATCCCGGACCATCCTCTGACCTGCAAGGCCGCGGCATAACAGTACTACTATAATACTATTATTTCTTATAGTGATACTGCTCTTCACATGCAAAAATTAATATTTAATTTTAATAAAGCATAACATGGAAATAATGCGTTACATGCATAAAATAACTATAGAGATAAAGTTAATACTCACAAGCATTATTACATGCAGCAATGGTACTTATCAAATGCAGGTGCATTACATGCACATTTGCTTTTGTTTATTTCTATTGGGAAATACACCTGATTTATGTTTTGAAAAATTTCCCGTTCTATTGACAATCCTGATGCAAACCATGCATATTCAAGCATGGGTTGAAAAATGGGTGCACACAATTGCCGATGTATGAGCGAGTGTATTTTTATTGCGTCTTCCATGCTTTCTATCTCTCTTTTATTTTCAATCAGATAATTGCAGTTTTGTATTCTTTTTATAAAATTCTTAATTTGCCGGTAAAAATACACATCACACGGCTGGACGAGAGGTGTACATTTGGGGGGAATAATTTTGATTGTGGATGTGCAAAGTCCTTCATTGTTTACGAATAGTTCGTCTATTCTGTATATGTGCATGTAATGCACCTGCATTTATTAGATGTGCTAGATGTTTTTGTGTGCTTTGCTTTTCATGTTTCTATGATAAGTACCATTGCTGCATGTAATAATGCTTGTGAGTATTAACTTTATCTCTATAGTTATTTTATGCATGTAACGCATTATTTCCATGTTATGCTTTATTAAAATTAAATTTTCATTTTTGCATGTGAAGAGCAGTATCACTATAAGAAATAATAGTATTATAGTAGTACAAACAAATAAGGAAAGTTTAATTGATAAAAAAAACTCTGATCGACAAGGAATCGAACCCTGGTGAACGGCGTACTATTCCGCCACGCTACCTCCAAGCTACAACGGTACTTGATATACATGGAAATAAAACCTATATTCATGGTAGTGAAAACCTTTAATTATAAATAACTTAAAAACTACTGAGTATCTGCGGCTATAATGGGGTATACATGTTAACAGGAGAACGAGATCTATAACTTTACAAAGTTTCAATCAAATCTGAGAGGCATCGACCTTGCGCTCTCCTTGTTAGCCAGGAACAGACCCGGTTTCGACATAGCCTGTAACAGAACCGGTTTCGACTTGTTAGCCTGTAACAGAACCGGTTTCGACTTTGGCCTAGATCAGAACCACAGACGATAAGAGTAGACCAATCACCATATGGGGTTTCGTGTCTCACACAATAACTACTGGTTTTCTTATGCCCTCTACGCTGATCCACGAAAACTGTCTGTGATGTTATGACTATATGTTCAAAGTATATTTTTTTATTTGATGTCATTATGTTATATATCTACAATTGTCTTTATCAGTACAATATTTATAAATATAGAGACCAAATTTTCAAATGATAGAAATACAGTTTTTATAACTACAATTTTCTAACACTATTAATACGCATCTCATTTGAATATATCTTGTAACCGAATTTAAAAATAGAGATTAAATTGAAATTTACTATATATTTTCTTGTATTTAAGGCTGCGCAGGAGCCAAAGTGGTGCCTCTATCGGCGTAGAGATGAAATAAAAATAAACTAGGACAAGGATAGAGAGATCCTTGTCTCTCCTACAGAGCTGTGACAGAGAGGGAGATATGTCACTCGCAGGAGAGACAAAGACAGAGTAACCGCGCGGCTTGAATTTCGATGAACTTCCAACAACTTCCTGAGCCGAAAAAGCAATATTTTCTTACGATTCTTATTTTAAAATATTCTTTGTTCTATTCCACATGTCCGTACAGAGCCCTTTTTTGCAATTTGGCTCTTGAAACTTTATAAAAAATAAAAGTGTACGTTTTTATAGAAGAAATTTTTTTCTGTACACTTTTTCCAAAAAAGCGCTCTGTACGGACATGCGTAATAATACAACGAATATTTCTACACAAAAATCATGAGAAAATATTGCTTCTTCGTCTCAGGAAGTTGTTGGAAGTTCATCGAAAAATCAAGCTGCTTGGTTACTCTCTGTCTTTGTCTCTCCTGCGAGTGACATGTCTCCCTCTCTGTCACAGCTCTGTAGGAGAGACAAAGATGTCGCACAAAGTTATGAAATACATAGAATGACACCTCTACGTCGATAGAGGCACCACTTTGGCTCCTGCGCAGCCTTATCAGAAGTAACCAGAAAGGAAGTGTTACCAACCTCTGTGCAGAAAAGAAGTTTGGTAACATTGATAAACACGCTATTAGGCAGTTGCGCGAGATGGAGTTGTTTGCTATTTCCATATTCTATTCAGCTCGGTACTGAATTCTTGTAATATAACGTAATTTGTAGTGTATTATTGAAAATACCTTACAATATAACGTAATATACAGTGTATCATTGAAAATAAACACCATCTCTATTTATTTGTAGAATAAAGAAACAGTGCTCCTGACTAGGCGCCATCTCGTCTAAACTAGCTGAACTAAAATTGGCTCTAGACTGGCTCTGCATCAGAGACCTAACCCAGGACCTCTGTCATCATGGGGAAATTTATGCTAATGTGAATGCAATCACGCCAAAAGATTTTTTGTCCTTATATGGGCATATTTTGAGCTGCACAAAGGTTCATTTGATAGAGGAAAGTCCACCGCAGATCGCTCTACTCCTCAAATCAGTCAAAAAAATCTCTTAGAGACAGAAAAATGCATTGGAATGTGCGGTTCTTTTTCTCGATGTTTTCCTCTACTTTGGACACTCATATTATTAGATATAAACATAATCTCATCAAATAATGAGTAGAGCGATCCGCGTTTAACCTTCCTCTTTAGAATGAGCCCTTACACAGCCCAAAATCTGCCCAAATAAGGACGAAAAATCTTTTTCCGCATACCCATGATTCGACCCAAAATCTAGTGAGATTCTAGTTCCTTTCTAGTTACTTCTGATGGGTATACTTCCCCCTTAAGCAACATAAATTTTAGCTACAATTAATTAATCAATAATTATGTAGTAGATTGTTTATTGCGAGGTATCAATCTATTTTACCACTGACTCTAAACGTAGTTGTATTGACACACTACGCATTCATCGAGTTCGATCGAGATTCGTCCAGTCCCTTATCATGGGATGAAAATATTTACAATAAATTATAAATATTTTTCTGATGAAAATGAGTCCAAACTCCAAACATGCCACAAATAGAATGAAAAGGAAGTTAAGGAAGTGTGAAGAAATAAACTGCAAATAAATATAATTAGGCGCAATATTTATAAAAAAGTAACATTAATAATGATATATTTAAATAATAGCGAAAGTACATATAATAATTGTTGTAGTATGAATTCCTCCTCACGTGTGTGAATTTGTGCTTCTTATTGATGTTCTTACTATATATGTATATGCGGACATGATCTCCTAAAATCGGACTAAAAAGTATAAAATAATTTTTCCTAGCCACGTACAGGTTCCTAACCCCATACAGATAGTCCTGAAAATTTGAGATTGTGAATTTTTAATAGCTATGAAAATACTTGTAAGATTTAAAACGAAAAACGTGGGGCGCAAGATAATAGTAAGGAGTGTAGAGTAGAGAGTAGCTGCCGTTGAGAAAACACACACAACAGTTCATGTTACGAACAGAGTAGAGTTTTTGTTTGGTTTATTAAAAATTTCGGCATCCGCGGGCGTATCGGGTAACCCCTAGTTTAAGATTTATTGTTGTGTTTCGGGGCTCCCATTTATTGTTCAAGATTATGTTATTGCGGATCGAATTGCGTTTGTTGTATTCTTCGTAGTCTAAGTTATCAATTGTATTGGCTAAGTTATCAATTGTATTGCGTTAGCTATAAGTGCTGCGTTTATATTTGTGAATGATGAATGTACAAGGGGGCGCGGGGAGAGCGATGGTCTGCTGTGTTTGCGAGTCTCGTGAAGTAGGGATTCCTGCTGGCATCGCGGTTACATATGTTGGACAACCGATCGGTTGAAAGACACCCGTATAGGCCGCGAGGTAAGATCGCTGACAGCAGCCATCTAGGCCCGTTTATGGCCCAAGGAGGAGGGTGTGACCACCCTTCTGCGAATTGGGACCCCATGCACGGTAAGACCTGAGGGTCAAACCGGGGCTGGTAGGCCTGCGAAGCCAGCGGGGAGCGGTCCGCGAAAATCGCACGTAATTAACACTGAGGAGGGGTCGTCAAAGACGAGGGCCGGTGGCGGCTATCGTGGCGAAAGATGTTTTTCGACCAGTAATCTCCGAGCAGTGGATCAGACCGCATCGAACTCTCCTCGCGGCTCCTTATAACAAGGGAGAAAATAAATTCAACACTTTGTCCATCTAAAGTTTTCAGTTTCTATCCTGTATTGAGAAATTAACAGTTCATGTCATTTGTAATGCAATAAAATTTTTAGTGACTTAGTTGAACAATTCATGCATCAATTATCTATGTATTGCATGCGCCCCACGTTTTTCGTTTTAAATCTTACAAGTATTTTCATAGCTATTAAAAATTCACAATCTCAAATTTTCAGGACTATCTGTATGGGGTTAGGAACCTGTACGTGGCTAGGAAAAATTATTTTATACTTTTTAGTCCGATTAAAAACGTGGTATTTTTTAAAAAATTTATTTTTATTTAAATAATTATTTTCAGGTTTTTAGTCTTGTGTGTGTGAAATTTTTCTATCGATTAAAAGGGTAAACTTTCTCTTCGGAACCCAGAAATTTTCAATTATTATATGTCTTATCTTGTTTATTTCGGCGAGAAAACTCCTATATCGAAGTCTGAGACCACAGTTGAGTAATTTTATAGTCATTTTCACTGTTTCACCTCAGAAAGTGACAGATATGGGCGCCGCCATATTGTTGTATACCACTATTATTCAATAAAGGTTCGACGGAGAATCTCGGTGTACTGTCCGTCCACCACAAGAAGTCCCTCGAGACGGCTGAGGGGTCCGGGGGGATCTCTCGCTTGCTCCACCCCTCCCCACTATTTCCACTCCCGTATTCACGACCTCCAAGATCCTGACGTCACACGCTACACAGTAGTAGGACTTGTTTATTTTCGAGATACAAGTTTCCTGACCTATCGTCGATATTTAACGTTTAAGTGGACTTCAAAATGTACTTTAAAAATGCAATAATTCATTTAAATTACATTTAATGTTATATTTATATTTAATGTAACACATAATTCACGATTGACACGTCTTTCAATAAGTTACAACAAAAATTAGATAAAATTCATATAACTTCTACAAATGTTATAAATTGGTCGAAATTGCTAAAGCAGTCTGTTTGATCAGTATTGCAGCGGTTTTTGTATCTGTATCTACCGCGAAAATTAAACTTTAATTACCATTAAAAATAGGATGAATCTGCAGAACAGCTACAATCTAGTTTTTACTCTCTTCCGTATGATAGAAATGTGTTAAACGAATGATCGTTACTTATTCATTTTCAAGAAATTAATAATTTTAGTATTAGGGAACATATACATATTGGACAAAATTGAAAGCTGTAGTTCGAAAATATTTCTCATTTGTTCTGATCTGTAGCGTTAAATTAAAATTTTAACTGACAACGAGTTAGAAGTTTCTAATACAGAATATGCGTGAAGTCACGTTCTTCTTGGATGCTGAGAGTGGCTCAGCGCGGGGATGTTTAACGTCGTAGGATACATTTGATTCTGTCCTTACGCTACTGGATCGCTCGCTTCGCATTATCTCACTCGGTTTGAAAGAGTCTATTCACTCTCTTCGTCACACAATCCGATTAGTGTGTGTGAGCGCTGTAGCCAATAGCTCGCTAGAACCGATAATGCGTGTGACGCGACTCGAGCACCTGCCGCTCAGACCAATCGGACGGTTTGTTGTCCCTTTGATGTGAAACTCCTACCAAGAGACTTCTTGTGGTGGACGGACAGTAACTGTTCTTTCGCTTGGCAAACAAATAATACGTAGTAACTTTGTAAACACCGCACGGAGCTCGAACGCACACTGACGCACACTGAGCTCCTTCGGTGCGAAACGGGTCAGTGGAGTGGGGATGAGTCAGAGTGGGGATGAGTCAGAGTAGGAACACGTAGTAGAGTGGGGACGAACAGGTAGTGCGATGGGTTATAACGGTTAGATTTATTAATAATAATTAATATATCCTAAACGCATAGGCTTTTTAAAAATTTTTTCTTAATATTGCATTGTCATCCAGTTCTGAGCTATGTTTAAAATTTCAAGTCTCTAGCTCATCGGGAAGTTAGTTTAAAATCAATTGCAAGATTTGTACCGAACAGACAGACAGACATACGTACAGACAGACAAGAAACCGAGCTAATAAAAACGTGGTAAAAAGAATGCATTTATAATTAGACAAAAACATACTTGTACATACAGTGACTCTCACTAATATTCGGACACTCTTAAAAAGACGATAACTTTTTTGATATTCGACCATATAACTTGGATTTTTTTGAGAAGTTAGAACAATCGGTTTTGTTACGTAATGTGAAAAGAATTTTTGAAAAAATTGCAATTGGTCGGAATTGCAGACAAAAAAACTAAAAGTTATGCTTTACAACTTTTTTATGTGGGCTCATATTGAAAATGTAGAAAACACGTTTCGTAAATCTGTATCAATTAAACATACATATTCTGAAAATTTCATTAAAATCGGTCAACATTGCAATGTTTAAAGATGGTAGAAATTGCAATTTTTCACGATTTTCGGCCTCTAAATGCAATAAATCTAAGGATTCATATATCTTTCAATGCCTGTCATTTTTTCCCACATCAACCGATTTCGATGAAACTTTAACAATGCACACAATTGACACAGATTTACAAAACATATTTTTTAAATTTTCAATATAGACCTACATGAAAAAGTTTTGAAATGCAATTTTTAGTATTTTCTCTACAATTCCGACCAATTGCAATTTTTGAAAAAATTTCTTTTCACATCATGTAGTAAATTAATTGCTCTAATTTGTCAAAAAAGTTCAAATCATATGGTGCAATAACAAAAAAGTTATCGTTTTTTTAAGAGCGTCCGAATATTAATGGGAGTCACTGGATGTAATAAATTCTACTAATTATTTACCTTTAAAAATCAAGCTATGTTTATCAACCGAAAAACATGCATTTCTTACAACCAGATATACCATTATATCTTATGTATAATGCAATTGTAATACAATGCCACTCTTTCATCTTAGTTCTTCTATTACTTCTCAATGCAGTGAGGTAGTACATGCAGTGGTCAAAGTAATAAAATTAACAGGGTGGGCCACGTGAAGGCGTGAAAGAAGGTCTTATCCAATCTAGAGTATGTTACGGTATGAGAAGAGATTCCTCTGACTTTCTCACGGGAATCTCTTCTAGAGTGTCTCTAGCAGGAAACGTCCTAGATAACAGGCCCTTCTAAAATCTACCCTCTTTGACGAAGATCGAGCTCTGGCCCGATTTAATGGAAAACCACAAAAAACGAGAGTGCAGTCCCATGTAACTGCAGATTAAAATCAGACTACTCCTCCCGTTTTTGGGGTATATAAACCCTTGCATTTTTACTGTCGTTGGTTAGTACTAGTCTAGACACGAGTAGTGTCACGTCGTGTTGCAGTCGTTAGAATCCACGTCTAGTGAGATCGTGCTAAAGTTCCCCTTCGATCAAAGTTAACCTTAAAGACTCCGCGAGTTCGGTTTAAAGTGTATTTGGCATTATTAGTACTATCAGGCCCCGCATTGCCAGTGCGTCAACACCGAGCATCTTAGGTAATAATATTATACATACACTTCTACTTCAATTCAGTCGCGACACCACCATTGTACATACACATTCTTTCGTAGAATATATTTGTGTTATTTGGTAAATCGTGCAACTTTCTTAAACCCTTAATTATTGACCAAAATCCTAATCTAGTAATTGAACGTTTCCACAAGATACAATCTTACCGCTCGGATTGTATCAATTAAATTATACTAGTTACGAGGCCTATTAACAATCCTAGCGACTTACAGTGGGGTATTTGACCGATTTCAGCGGCCAAAAGTCGATTTTAAAAATTTTACATACATTGTAAAATTTTTGTTGCTTGAGTTAGTTAAATATCTGAGGAACAATCTCCCATAATTCGTTTTCCCATTCATCTATCCATAAAGCAGTGAAATTTGTCTGAAGTTTGATATTCTGTTATACGCTTCAATTTCTCAACGAATTCACCTATTAGTAATTTTTACCTTATTTACATAAATTAAATAGATTTTTGTTCTATCGAAGTTTTTTTAGCTAAGTATAAGGTATACTTTTAAGAGAATTTCACTTTTGTACTATATACTGTGACGTAGCAGTTTTGCCAACGTCCTCCGACACCGGATATCGGAAGACCGGGTCACCCTCTGGCAGTATTAATGCGAGATGGGCCGTGGCGAGCGCTCGCCGTGCGCACAAGCGAGACCCATGGGCGAGTACTCATACTTTTGAGCGTCGCGCCAATTCGCGCGACGCGATTTCGCAGGACCGTAGTCAGGTCCCGGCGAGGACCTAAAAGAAAGTTTTCCCCGAAGGAGAGGAACGCGGTCGGCTCCGGCGAAAACTCCGGCACCGGAATTCGAGGGATCAACGCGGCCCAGGAGGAACAACCTGGAGATGCAGAGGAGGACATGCGGTGCCGAAAACGGAATCTCCGCTGCCTCGCTGTCGCCTCGTCCGGAGGAAAACCTGGCCAGTTTCCGGATAGGCTCGCGTCGATCGCCGCATGATGAAACAGCCAATCATCGAACGCCGCTGCCGGGGAACCGAGGAATCGCCGATCGCCAGGGACCGTCGCGCCGAGGCTAGGCCCCGGCCGAAAATCTATTCGCGATAGGTCGGATCGCCTGCGGGGAAAGAGCGCGGAAAGGGGGGGACGCTCCGCTTCCGTGTTCCCGAGTCATCGCGCCGGAAAAGCACTTCGTCGTTGGCTCTACTAGCGAATAGTCGCGTTTATAATAAGATAGTTATTCATTAGTGCGACCTGCTGCCGGAAAAAGAGGGACGAGCCCAGCGAGCGTTGCCGTTGCCGGGTAAGCTTTCGTCAGATTGCCTTCTGTTTAAGTGATTTTTCTTGCGTTGGCTCGGTACGCGTGTTCGCGATCGCGTCGCCGAAACCCCGAAGCAGCTGCGAGGCTGCCGGTATTCGCGCAAATCGTAGGGCAACGAACGCGCGGGGAAATATTAATTAGTGGGGGCTGTGCCCTATTTCGTATTTGGTGAGGATCCGCGCGGCGTTGTAGATTTCACGCTAACCTCAGCTCGTTCCACGGTGCGACGCCGCCACGTGCTCTCGCCATATTTTCGCGACTTGTTACGCCGACGAGAAACTAAATATTATGCGTTCTCCATATGAGTTCGGGCGTAGAACGCGAGTATCGCGTACGCCGACGCCATTACCGCGTTGCTGCCGGATTCGACGCGTCTCGATAGGGTCCGACGAGGGCAAATCGCGCGTGTACCGATCTTCTGTCACGCGCCGGCTAACCTAAAAACGCTGCCGGTCGTTGCCGGCATCGCCAATGTTAACGGGCCAGAAATAAAGAATTGTTAGCCGAAATTTCCGAGAGTCTTATTGCGTGAGAAACCTTCCCGCCGCGGGGAACGCCTCGTGTTCGCCCCGCGTAGTACCCTGCGACCGTTCGCGGAAAATCGCGATCTAAAATCGGTTGTCGCAGGCGCGTCCGAACGCTTCTCGAAAACGATCGCGGCTGTAATAGCTTCGCGTGGCACCGTCCGTGCCTGGCGCCCGAAAATCTATGCCGGTTTCGAGAAGTGACGTGCCTGCGAACAACTTTTGTCCCGGGTGGACCGCGTCTCGTGCGGCCGAACGCGGCCCGGCCTCCGGGCTTGTAAATACCCGGTGTCGTTAGGATTTTCGCCCTCCTGGCGACGGCCAAATCCTGGACGACGTGACAATACATTTTTGTAGTTATTAATATTTAAAGATAACCAACGGTTCAGTCACTTTTTTAAGATTCTAAAACTTTGGTAATGATTTTGTTATACTTCCCGGTGCGATCCGGTGTTAATTTCTATGCCATTGTATTCTGTGAAGTTTTATGATTAAGATGCAAGAAAAATCGGTTCCAACTCTTTCCAACTTTTTGTTTTATAGTTAATTTATGAAAAATGGCCATCAAAAATCGCAGCATTTCTCACATACCTGCATGTTCGCATCCGCTATATCTCCGTAAAGTAAGTACTTACTATGGAATCATTTGAAGGAATTATTTAACACATAATATACACTAAAATAAGAAAACAGTGCACACATAAAATTTAAATAAAATTTAGGAATTTTTTAAAAACACTTGGATAGCTCTCACTGCACACGTTACTCTTTGACAGAATGGTTCCAACTGACCTCAATCAAAACGAAGAGGTTTAGCCGAATGCTTATCTCTTTTATAACATAAATATTTCGCGAGTCCGTAATGTAAACAGTTCCTTCGATGGGTCCTCGTAGTATTACAGAGCCTCAGCATCACCAAAGAACAAGCGCGTGGAAAATGCATACTTTTCGCCATGGCTTTAAAAACAGCATTCTTTGTAATAAGTATTTTAGAAAGATATTTTAAATGTAAATGATTATATTTTTCGATAGTGTACATAAAATAGACGAATAGCGTAAAAATATTGATTATAATCCGCAGTACTTGATTGAAAAATAGCAATAAACTCTACAATCTGATACACTCCTCTTTATAGACAGATTTTGCACTCAAAACATCCATTTTTTGCAAAAACGGTATGTAGTACAAAAAGTAGAAATCTCAAGCTTTAAAATGGTTGCTTTTTCATCAAATTTGGATAAATTTTGACGAAGTTACAGCAGTTTTAATATTGAACGAATTTTGAAATAGCTGTGGCCGCTGAAATCGGCCAAATACCCTACTGTGCGACTCCCTGATTTCGCATCAGGTTCGTTCGCGCCAAACCAATGGTCCAAACAAAGATTTATCCAACCTAGTGGCTCCCCACTTTCGCACTGGGTTCGTCCACGAAAACTATACTATCCTTGCGGCTCCCTGTTATGCATCAGGTTCGTCCGCATCCTAGCAGCTCCCTGTTTACGCGATTTCGCAGCAGGTTTGTCTGCATTTCATCCAACCTCCCAGCGGCTACCTAATCTTGTATTGGATTCATCCGCGCCCTTCTACAACCTCCTAGCAGCTCCCTGATTACGCAATTACGCATCAGGTTCGTCTGCGTGTCTTTCCTACACCATCCTAGCAGCTCCCTGTTCACGTAGCAACTACTGTTCAGGTTCGTCTGCGCTTGATTCTATTCCTCAAACTAACAAATTGTAACCTTATTCCAAGGGTAATAACCCTTTGCCAGCCACACGCACTGCTCGCGGCCCTGGCTCGTAACAAGGACAATATTATGAACAACTCCTTCCTTCAAAGAAATCGGCGGTCGGCCTTAATTTCTGAGATATTTGCAAAAACCTGCCGGTACCAGCACATTGAATTCTGCCTATTTATAGTTGTGTATCTGTACCGGCCGATCATCTTTTGTTTATGTACAAGAATCGTGCGAGATTAAAGGTCCCGTCCATCGTTGTTTATACTAGGCGGCAAGAAATCCGCATTTTGCATGGATTTTTGTATATGTATACGGTCCGGCCGGCCTCACAGCCGACCCTCTCCGTCCTCTCACTTTCCTAACCCAAACCTAACTCCAAACTCATAATTTTTTGTATTTTCATAAAAGAACTGAACATAGTGGGGTTCGAATAAGCGAGCACGTTAAACGTAAGAGCGTCTACGTATAATTGTAAATACTTTGTATAACGACCATTTGGGACAGAGATGGTTTGCAGGCGAGCGGCGATGGCCTGCAGAACCGTGTCCCAAACCTTCGCGGAAAAACCATTACCAGTCAGGTATAGATTGTGGGGGAGAAGGAAAAAGAGCGACTGGCAACGAGACCCTTAACAAAGGGAAAATGGTCAGAGTGGTTCCAAAAGTCAGAGCGAGCAGATCGAACTGCCCAGTGTGGAATAGAGTAGTATCGCGTAGACTCGTTCAGTATAGTTAGTTTAGTTTAGTATAGTTAGATTCTAATAAACTATATCTTCTTTTACATTATCCTACGCGCGAACTTGATTTCATTCAAAACCTTCCAATTCCCACACATATTTATGTAAGTAATTATGTACATATGATCTCACGGATTTGAAGTTAGTTTTGGTTTAGAAAAGTGAGAGAGCAAAGAGCTGCCTCGTATAAGCAACTATGCACGGGACATTTTATGATACAAAATGGGAGAAGTGTAGTGCATTGTCATGCATAACCTTCGCTCCTTCTTCGAAAAAATTTGCCACGATTTTGGTTTAAATAAAATAAGAATAACAAATGTTAATAAATACACGGATATTCCTTTAGAAATTGCTTTCTTCAGACATGTATCGTCAATATTGCCTGAAGAAAGCTTATTTTGCAACCGATTTATTGACTTACACTTTGCCCGCCATTGCAAGCGAAGAATATTATATTTTTTTTCCCTTAATTAGAATAAAAGATACTTTATCTTTATTCGTTATTCGAAGGTTCGAACAAAAAAAGTATCTTTATTCGACGAGGTTCGAATAAATAATTTTATCCGACGAGAATTTATCCGACGAATAAAGATAATTTTTTTTATTCGAAGCGGATTTATTCGAACATCGAATAATTTTTTCATCTTTTATCTTTCATCTTTTATTCGAAGGCATCGAATAAACTTCGAATAAACGGCGACGAGTAAGCACCTGGGGAATCAAGCATTATTGACAATTTAAACTTTCATATTTTTATAATACGAATAATATTTTTAATACGAATGAGTTGTAGAGATCATCCCGATGAAAATGAGTCCAAACAGGACATCATTTGGACTATCTTTAATAAGATTATAATTTTTATCATAACATTACGTATCAATAAAAATTGTGCGATTACACTCGAGTTTGGACTCATTTTCATGAGGAAAAGCACCCCAATATAATCCCCCAAGAAAAATCTAAAAGTTTAATCTTTATTCATTCGTGTGTGATTCCTCATCTGCTTACATTGTATGGCGTTTGTCAGATGCTGTCGTTGGATCTTGGACAGTCGAAACTCGGCGTTCGGAGCTCGGCGTTCGGAGATCAACGCTCGCCGCAAACAAACTGTGCCCTGTGTCGATTGCGTTGTGTCAGTGTCAGAGTATTGTAACACAATGACATTAGGTGCACAGGCCTCCTTAGTAGTCAGAGGTCTTCTCGAGTATAATGTTGACTTACCACCTTCAATATATATGTTGTGACGTGGCATTTCTGCCAGCGTCCCTCCGAACCGGGAATCGGAAGACCGGGTCACCCTCTGGCAGCGAGATACGATCGAGACCGGTGCGAGTGCTCTCCTTGGGCACGTGCGAGACCCAGGGAACGTAAAACTCATATTTTTTAGCGTCGCGCCGAATTGCGCGACGCGATCTTGCGGGACCGTAATTGGGTCCCCCTGGGACCTAAACTCTCCGAAACTCTCTCCCGCCGGGAAGGACGCAGACTCCTACAAGAAAAGTACCGAGAGGACTGGCTCCGGAATAGAACGAGGAAAAGAACAGTAGGAGATCGACGCGGCCCAGGACAAACAACCTGGAAGCGCCGACGAGGGATGAGGACGACTCAAGGAAAATCGACCTCACCCGATCGCCGCATCGTCCGGAAGAAAGCATGGCCAGCTGCCGTATTGGCCGACGCTGATCGTCGTCGCGGGAAGCAGCCAATCATCGGATGCCGCTAGCGAAGAATCCGCGAATCACCGGAGGCCAGGGCCCGTCGCGTAGCGTCCGAAACTTAGCTAGCGATAGGCCGATGCGTCACGCGAGAGAGAGAGATAGGAAAGTGGGAGACACCTCGCTTCCGCGTTACCAAGCCACCGCATGGGAAGACATTGCTTCGATATCGGTATTGTACGACGGACGCTATTGTAACCGCAATAAGTCAAAGTACCTTATTGCGACCGCTGTCAGGCACGAGGGACGGAGAGTTCCTGAGCTAGCTGCCGGAGAGCTGCCGCTTCTCAGCTGTTGCCGTTGTTAAGCGCCGATCAGGTTTCTTTATCGAGTTTGTGAATTTTGCGCGTGTGGCTCGAATAGCGTTTTGGCGGGTCCGCGTTCGCGTCGTGAGAGTTGACGACTTGGAATCGGGGCTGCCAGGAATCGCGGAAAACTAGTGTCGCGAGGAGCCCGATTCCTCTGGGCAACGGGACAAGTATTCGTTAGCGAATTCGCATCCCACGGGGGATCCGAATAAAATACCGGGTGTCGTCGTCAACTCTGACCAACCTCGTTTCGTTCCATGGTGGGACGCCGCGACGTGCTCGATTCGTGTTCCGTGAATTCGACCGACGAACGAAGCTTGCGTAGGATCGCGTATTAGATCGGAATTCGGCATCGTAAATTCCACGCGTAGGATACGAGCGCGTTAAAATCGAGTGCTGCCGAATTCGACGCGCAAGAGGGAGAAACGTCCTCGGAGGACAAAGCGTGTGCGAAGACCATCCGTCGCGAAATCACCTGTGACGTGCCGGCGACCATCTTTATGTGCTGCCGAGCCTCTCGGCAGCTCTGTCAAAACACCTCGTTGAATAAACTACTTGCATTGCCAAAATATCACCTTCAGTTATTGCGAGAAACCTTCCTGCCGCAAGGAATGCCTCCTGTCTCCCGTGTCGATCCTGGACCCTTGTAGAGTTATCTCCGGCCGATCGCGGTCGTCTCAGTTTCGCGGCGTAGAATCAATTCGTAGAGTTCGGAATTTCCTACGACAAGTGGAAGTGTATGGCGCCCGATAACTCGCATCACTTGCCGGAAACCGCGAGTCTACGATCGCCTTTTTGTCCCGGGTGGACCACGCGTCGTGCGGCCGAGCGTGGCCCGGCTGGCCGCCTGTAAATACCCGGTGTCGCAACGTGTTTCGCCCCTCTGGTTACACATGGCTGCCGAGCGACGTGACAATGTACAGGGTGTATAAAAAGTAATGGTCATACATATTATAAATATATTTCAGAATATGGTGAATCGATACAGACCTACGAAACGGGTTTTCTTCATTTTCAATACGAGCCCACATAAAAATGTAGCAAAACATAACTTTTGGTATTTTCTCTGGAATTCCGACCAATTGCAATTTTTTCAAAAATTCTTTTCACGTTACGTAACAAAACAGGGTGTTGTAACTTCTAAAAAACATCCAAGTTGTATGGTCGAATATTAAAAAAATGATCGTCTTTTTAAGAGTGTCCGAATATTAGTGAGAGTCATTGTATGTTACGTCGCGACCGTGTCGGTGTCGCGAGTGTTCGGATCGTTGCTCGCCAAATTAATCTTGAGCAACTAGTTCAATACGTACGAGTTATTCGAAGAAAATTATTTGTTGATAGTAATAATAAAACACGTTAAAAAGAGCGTTTCGTCCCGGACCTGCTAGGGGACTCGTCAGTAAGGCTAATCTAGCAGGTCCTGCCTTATACGCTAGCGCATGCGAGAGATTATAAAGAATAATACGATTGCGATTTCGTTGGTTGTCCTGATCGCTGGACAATGAAACTACGCGATTGCAAAATGTAATAAATACATAGTACGACGGCTCGTGCGTTGTACTTGTCTAACCGAGGACTGGAAGGTGTCACGACGTTCAAGCGTAGAATTCAATTGAGTGAACTTGACTTCCAGTCCTAACGCGACGAGGAAGAAAATGCACTGATTGGTTCCTGCCGAAAGTTGCATTTCCCAATCAGCGCGCTTTAGGCTGTTTATGTCTCCTTCCCGTAGCCTTGAATGAGGCCTTTGTGCCGAGGAGTAGGATGACCTTTAACGAAGTCGACGACGGGTCTCGGTAATTTGATCCTTCTTTACGACCGCGGCGATCCTTCGGAGGGACGATATTTATGACACTCGAAATCGTGGAAAACTAAACATCTAGCAGATGTCTCGACTGGTCGCCGAGTGCCGATGGTTCAATTGCTTTCAGTCACGAATGTGTCACAAATAATCTCCGAAAGAAATACACGTGCACGGTTCTTGCGCGACGGAACATTGTATGTATTACATTATTACATAAACGCTCCTTCGTTGTCCAAAGGCCGGGGGTTTGAGCGGACAACGATCGCGCCCGGACACTATTTTTTTGAATTATGACTCCGTCTAGATATCGCGCCGACCGCGCCGAGCGAGACTTCAGTAGAGAGCCGAACATAGAGAAGTATTTACAGAATGAAATACGGATTGTTTCGTCGCGGACGAGTTCGTCGTTCTTTCGAATCCGCCGACGTACTACCCGCCAAATTAATATTGGGAAGTTTGTTTGTTTAAATGTACGAGATATTAAAAGAGCCGCGTTTCATCCCGGGTCTGCTAGCGGAATCTTCAGTAAGGCTTCCAGCAGACCCTGCCTTAAACGCGTACGAATGTGCGACGGTTTTCTCAGAGCTTTTTTACGCGTAGGAATGCGCGACGGTTTTCCAGAACTTTTTTCGATGTTCACCGGCAAATGGTTTTGCGAGAAGAGAGCTTCGATGTGTGAATTATCTTGTTTTTCATCGGTCGTCAAGTCAACGAGGTTGATTACGAGAAATTGATTTCGAAAAACAATTAATCTCGACGTCGATAGCAGATGTTTTTAAAGGAACTTTCTTCATCGTAAAGAAAGCTCTTTCATAGTCTATGGACAATCCAATGACGTTCATTGGTAAACGCAAGGCGATGCGGTGAGTGGGTCATGCCCTTAGACCATATATGTATACTTATAGACACGGCGTAGATAATTTGGCCTGTGGCAAAGATGATTCAGATCATGGTAAAGTGTGACGTCACAGTTTCGAAAGATGTACAAGCTATGCTCATCGACAGCGCCTACGCTTGGCTTATGAGGGTGAGGGGGGTATACCCAGAAAGAATGGACAGGATAATTTTAAAGAATTTGGAATTTTATCATGAAATAATCATTATATAAAGTATATTTGAGATACAAATGTTTATTCTATATGTTTAATTAAGGCATTACAATGAAGTATGAATTAATAATAGTATTATATATTAACTATTTTAGGATTTGATATTTGATTCTGAAAATTAACAACTTTTGTATATTATGCAGGTTACAGAATGTTTTTTACATATAAATCGATCACATTTACATTTTAAGGTAGTACTGCTATTTTTACATAATTTACATTTACCTCGCTTGTGATTAGTTATTATTAGTCTGCGGATCCTTGTGCATTTATAAAAAAATTGAGTAGATGAAATTCAAAATTGTTGAAAAATTTTAAAAATTTAAAATGTCAATATATGATTTCTGCTCTATTACAATCATTAAGGGAAGAAATAACATTCAATTTAGTTTCTATTTCTTGCAATCGATGTAGACAATTTTTATTTTGAATAGACGTTACATAAAAGTTACACACACTTATTGATTACAAAATAATATTGTTTTAGTTAATCTACTGCGTATTTTTGTTCTATTTGCTACTGTACATTTTCCAATATGGTGCAATCTTAAATTGCAGTATTTAAACGCTATCATTTTAATTAATAATACAATGTGATTAGTTTGCATGCTTGTGTCAAACATGTGTTCCGTATAATTATGAAATACCGTAGTGCGAACGTTGCTTAAAATTGTTCCAATTAATTTTGGCATGAGATTTTTTTCCTGTAAGCGGTCAGTTTTCTCCATGAGGCGTATTTTCGCCTCAGCAATTTTACAAATATGTATCACGTCATTTGACGGTACAGTTAATGCCTGCCTATGGCTGCTGTAATTTTTCAAATTTATGAAAGTGCATATTGATTTCTTATTTTCTAGTGCTCGCAAGCACACCTCGCATTCAAGATTGTTCTTTAAACTCCGAATGACAAAACCGGCTATATATTCTACTACGTCGTTTACGTAGTCGGTTAAACTATTTGACGCAACCAATGAAGTTATAAAATAATTATGTTCGTTACAAATTCCTTCGAGCGATTCATCATTTTCCGGAGCTTCTTTTAGAAAACTATCGATAGTTTTCATTCTATTTTTTTTTTGAACCACTTGTAGCTAAAATAATAGTTGGTATTTGCTCAATACAATTGGCTTGTAAGGAGCCAGTGACCCCAGTATGAATAAGCAATTTTTTGTATGCTGCTTGAAAAAGTTTTGAGGTAGGATTATTATTATGTCCTCCCATACTTCTTACAGCATTGAAAAATACTTCAAGATGATCTTGAGAGCACTTATACGCTAATAAATATTGCAATTTCTTGTTCGCTTCGTTGTCTACATATTGATTGAATATATGCACGAGGGATCGTAAACTGGTTATAAATCCAATAAAACCAGTTTTATTTCGACCCAAGTGCAATGGATCTCTGTTTGGTCCATATGTTAACGAAGTGATATATTCGATCACTTCGTCGATTCTTTTAAAAATAGATGCTTTATTATATTGCTGTATACCAGCTTTGAAACCTTTAGCTAATACATTTCTACTATTTAAAATATCAAAAGCATCATTAATGAAAATGATGAATCGCTCTGTCGGTTCCGTATCTGTAAACTTTTGTTTATATTTAGTCTCCCTCAGATACTGTAGCGCTTTCGCCACACTCAGGGAAAATGTTTGAGCCGCTAGTTTCACTTTCATTTTTTCGTCATGCCAATTGATGTGACGTCGCGTTATTTTTGTTGCGAGATGCAAACCTTCTTCTTCTTGAAGATTGACTAAATTAACCAAATGTTCCCACTTAATTGGGTTATTCTTCTCATCGTAAAAAATTTTGTGATTCCCCAAAGTATTTCTAATTAGCTTCAGCATGTGAGGTGGATCCAGAAACAGCTGAACGTCTTCTCTTGTTGCTGGATGAGGAAAGCTTGGTTTCAAACAAGCTGAAGACAGTTGTGTTCCAAGACACATTGCCATAGCTAAATTGGCCGCAGTGCCATCAAAAGATACGCTGCATACGGTAACTCCACTTTCATGGAGCAATTGCAGACATATTTGCACTAAATTGCTCTTTTGATTGCCTGATATGCCATCGATTAAAAAGTATCCTACCGGCAGTTTCCACCTATCGTTGACGCAATTTACTAAAAATACGAGTGCTTCCTTAGCCTCTACTGGTGTATCACTCTGCTCATCCATGCCGATGTCCACATACCTGCAATGTATAATTCCTGTAGGTATTATTGGAAAACTCATTGACAACAAATCATTATTATGATTTTGTTGTGTGCAAAAGTACATAGACTTGAAATATATTCTTAAAACTCACCCAATAAAATTTTCACCATTCCACTCAATCTTTTTGTGGATTGCCATTTCATCCAGCATTAAAGCACAAACACATGCTTTACCTTTAGCAGCACACTCAGAAACCTTAATTTTTAACGTGTTTATGGATTCTTTGCTAAAGCCAGGTTTGCATTCCACTGAGGAGTACCACCTCTGCAAAGTTCTAGGATGAGGTAATATATTTTGAAACGTTTGCCTGACGTAATTGTAGGCTTTAGGAGAATAAAAATTCAATGTCAGTGCAAAAGTTTTTAGAGTAGCAGGATATACAGTATGATGCGACTCCAACAACTGTTTAAACAGAGTTTTAGTGCATGCAGGTAAACTTTCCTAAAGCGAAGAAACAGAACAAAAAATAAAACATAGAGTTGGATGCAATAGAAGAAAAAACACTCGCATATCACACTTCCAAATACTACCCAAAAGGAAAGCGAAGCAATTAAGTAATTGTGACGGATAGAGAACAGTTCCCTATTGCATTCTTCATAGGAATCTGTTCAGGATCGTCTCTGGAAGGAAGCGCCCTAGATAACCTTTTCATATCATAGTTAACCCCTTTTTAACGAAGATCGAGTTCGGACCCGATTTGATTGAAAGTGACAAAAACGAGAGTCTGGTCCTAAGTGATACAGATAATGAACAATGTGTTCCATTCATTCTAGGGATATATAAACCCTTGCGTCTTTACTCTCGGGGGCTAGTACTCTCGTAGACTCAAACCGTGTCACGTCGTGCTGCATCTCGTAAAGTCACTTCCAGTGAGATCGGGCTAAAGTTCCCCTTCGATCAAATATAACCGTATAGATTCCGCTAGTCCGGTATTAAATCTATTAGGCTCTTCTTAAGTTGACTTCGAGACCCCCGCATTGCCAGTGCGTCAAAACCGAGCATCTTAGGTAATAATATTAAATATATACTTCTACTTCAATTCAATCGCGACACCAATTGTACATACCACATTCTTTATTAGAATATATTTGTGTTGTTGGGTAAATCGTGCAACTTTCTTAAACCCTTAATTATTGACCAAAATCCTAATCTAGTAATTGAACGTTCCCACACGATACAATCTTACCGCTCAGATTGTATCAATTAAATTATACTAGTTACGAGGCCCACTAACTATCCTTGGCGGCTCCCTGATTATCGCATCAGGTTCGTCCGCTACCTAGCAGCACCCTGGTTACGCATCAGGTTCGTCTGCACTCTTATCCAACACAAGAATCACCCACTATCCTTGGCGGCTCCCTGATTATCGCATCAGGTTCGTCCGTCACCTTAGCAGCACCCTGGTTACGCATCAGGTTCGTCTGCACTCTTAACTATCCTTGGCGGCTCCCTGATTATCGCATCAGGTTCGTCTGCACTCTTAAAACCTTAATCCAAGAGTAATAACACCTCGCCGGTCACTCGTGCTACTTCACGGCCCTGGTTCGTAACATAATAAAATATTTTAGGCTTAAGTTGTTGAAGTTTATACGTACCGAAAGTAGTATAGAGGCATCTTCTGTAATCATCTCTTTATTTCGTAGATCATCCACCAATGTCTGCAAGTCTTTAATTTTTTGCTCGAGCTTTCTATTTTTTTGGAGTAATGTTTTAATCATTCTATTTTTTTTAGTAATTGTTGCATTAACAACGGTTACATAGTTCTCCTTATCATCTTCTATGTCCGAATCATTAAAATCTCCAACATATGCTTTCCTCTTCGTTGTTTCTATCGTTGAGGACGTCCCTGGTTCCATATTTTTAGGTACAACGCTAGAGGCATTTTGCTCAGAATTTAGTTCAGCGATATTTGGTAGAGCATCACATTTTAATACTCGCCGCGAACTCCAGGGAGATTGAATATAACATTCATCATTAAAATGTTTTGAACACACTCGTGCATTAGCAGAAAATTTGGCATTTGTTCGTTGAATCCATTGATTTCTTAAATCTGGATTTTCAGGAAATCTGTAATTAATGTAAAGCAAGGGACAATAAATAACCATTAATTATTTGACGACTATTACGAAGAAACTCTTGTATATAATAAACATCAAATATTCATTTTACCAGTTATAGGTTGTAACGAGTCTGGTGTTCCGTGTTCGCGGCGTAATCCTCTCGTGCCTGAAAAGCTCGCCGTGCCAGGGTGACAGTCGGTGAGAGGACGGCTAAATCGCGTGTGTCGGGAATCTAGGTGCGGGTGTGAAAGAATAACACGTGTTTCGGTAAGAGGTCCGCGGTCGTCGCTCGATCTGTCGCGGAGGTCGCGGTTCGCGGGGCTGGTTACGCGTCGCGAAGGGTAATACGGAGGATCACACGGGGGCAGGAGATGATTTCCGATCGTGGTGGGTGCCACGATCTCCCCTGCCACGGGTCTGGTTTGTCGGATCCTCAGCGCCGACAGCTTGCCGACGTTGAGGCCTCCCGTGGCGCTTCTACGTTTGACGCGGTGGAGGACGAACCTCGCACGTCAAACGACTCCAACGCGGTCGGAGTTCGGCGGACAGCGCGTCTCGCCGTGTGCCAGTGTAAAACACCGGGCTTCAGTGGCACGCTGTGCTCACTGATAAGCGAGGAAGTGATTCGGAGTGTTCTGTGCGACAGTAAGACTCGTCATCACGGCGGACTAGGTATTTAGTGGAAAGAAATACTTACAAGGCAGGAAATAGTCGGGAGCTGGAACTTGACTGGTGGGAATCCAGTCGAGGAATACGAGAGCTATGCCGAATCTGTCGCGCCTTATATAGTTCTCGGTGGGTGGCGAGGGGTAGTGGTGCGGTGCGGTAAGTGTATGACGTATGTTTTCCGGTTCCCGCCAATTCCGCGGAAAATACGCATCCGGTTCGCGCCAACCGTGTTTGTAGACGAGGGGTTGCGGGGCGGTGTGTCGGATCGCGCTGGATCGGCGCCGCGGCTCGGTCCTTGTCGGTTACTTTCGGCGGTATTCGGTCGCGGGCTTAGATCGTAACAGTCCTGCGAGCAGGCCTGTTACACCCCCCTCCTTCTTCGGGGTGGCGAGCGAGCGAGCGACGAACCTGTCTCTGGTTTATTCAAACAATTTCCTCTTACATAATTATTACTTAGAGCTATGGGCGGGGTTGGACAAAACACAACAGTAGGTTACGGACGGTACGGAACTATATTTGTTATTGCAATGCAGTACGTTTCCATGGCGCTTAGCCTCAGTCTTGAAAAAAAACATAAATATATATCTGTATAAAAATAAACGGTTTTTTGGTATCTATCCCACTTATCACTACGAACATACTGTAGACTACTGGCCGTAGAGGAACGACAAAACTTATAGACTAACGTGACGAGAACTTATAACCTAACGCAACACGCAACTTATAACTAACGCGTAACTTACAGGCTACCGGAAGGATAATTATTATCAACGGAATACTGGAGCTCGGAATACTGGCGTGCTTATAAATTAACGGCTTACTTATAACCTAACAGGAGCGCAAAACTCAGCTACGCGGACTTCCTATCTAACGGGATACGCAAAACTTACAATCTACCACGGAACTTACAACTAACGCAGCACTTATAGTCTAACGTGAAACTTACAACTAACGCAGTACGCAGTACTTATGATCTAACGCGATACTTACAACAAACGCAGTACGCAGTACTTATGATCTAACGCGGTACTTACGACTAAATGGGAACACGCGGTGTTGGGGCTGCGGCGTGCGTGCCTTTGCGGTGCAAGTATGCCCCGGTCCCCCCCCCCCCCCTGGTCAACGCCGTCGGCACCGTAATAGTTTGCCGTTGGTGTCAAAGTAGAGGTGCCACCTCTCGTCTCCCAGTGACGCCCGGTATTGCCGGGTTGCCACGAATCGGAGTGGCACCTCCACTCGCCGGCCGTTTGGTAGCGCGTACCACGCGGTGGGACACGGGGCATGCTTGCCCGTATAAATGATAGGTGTTAAGGCGTGGGGGGCGGCGCGCCAGGGTGTCACTGGATTTCCGCCGTTCCCGGGCTGTTCCTCCTCTGGCGTGGTCCACGGGGGAGGGGCGTTCTTGGGGAGGTCCCTTTTCTCCCTTCGGCGGCGTATCGGTGGTGGCGTGACTGGCGTGGCCGATTTTGGGCCCGGTAGGTCCGCTGGCCTGCGGTTTTCCCGGATTGGCCACTAGTCCGGGTTCGGACGATACTGTTGAGGGTCCCTTGCCTCGGGTCCGCAGGTCGTTCTTGGTGAGAGAGATAGCCCCTCCAGCTCGGGCCATACTGGCACCGGCAGGTCTGCTGCGGGCCGTCGCGCCGTCCGCGGGTCCGGCAGGGTCGGGTTGACCCCCACTGGTCCCTTGGTCGCATCCGGGTTAGTGCCGGGCTGGTCAGTCGGTGGTTGGGGCTGCTTGTCCTCCTGGCTCGTTCCACTTTCGGCGGCGTGTTGGTGGTGGCGGGCCGTGGTTGCCTGCTCCGGGAACGGATCGTACACGGACGGTCCCGTGTAGTGTCTGGGTTTCTGCGTCATGTCCTCCGGCTTTGGTGGCTCAGTGCTCGCGGCGCTCTCCGGTTCCGGTGTCGTCGGTTGAACCTTCCCTGGTTGGCCCGTGCCTCGAGGTGTGCGGTGCGTTCGGATTTTTTGCAGGACCTCCGGTCCCAGCCAGGTTACCGGCAGGATTCTTGTGATCCTGGGCCCTCGTTTTACTCGTCCCCCGGTGGGGTAACTGGCGGTGGTGCTGGTGGCGAATCCCGCTGGGATTCTCGGCCGCGAGGTCGCGACTGGTCGTGGCCTTGTGGCCTTCCTGGTGGTGGCCTCGGTTGTCGATGGTGGCCCTGTCCCGGGGTCTCCGGTTGCTTCTCCTCTCGTCCGCCTCGGCTCCGTGCCGACCCGGGAGGCTGTTGTTTCCGGGCCTGCCGGGGTCCCTACTGGCTCCGCAGGGGCTGCCGGCGCGGCCGCTGTGGTTCCGCTCGCCAGTACCTCCGTGGGTTCTGTGGGGGCTGTCGGCGCGGCCGTTGTATCCCCGTTCCCCGTTCCTTCCGCAGGCTCTGCGGGGGCTGTTGGCGCGGCCGGTGGTAAGAGGGCAGCTTCCGCGGCGTCTGTCGGCGCGGCCGGTGCAGCGATCCGCGGGTCTGTCCCGTTATTTAAAGTTATGTCGGGCGTGTGGGGACGATCTTCGACGTCTATATCGTCGAAGATGTCCCACAGACCCTCATAGAAGTGCGTCATCTTAGGCTGCCTATTAACAAAAGCGACAGAAGGTGTTATTTTTCTGGGCCGCCCTCGGCGGCGTGGTGCTGGGGTGGTGGCGGGGGCGGGGTTGTTCGCCTTGGTCTCGACACTGGGCGGGTTGGGTTGGACTCTCGTCTCCACGGGTGCCTGGGTTGTGTCCCCGATGGGGTTCGTGGCAGGTTTGAGGTCCTGGATGTGGACATGGCGTGCCCACCGGTTGTTCGCGTCGCGGAGGTCGACAATGACCGGGGAGACGAAGCGCTCGACCGTGTACGGACCGCTGTATTTCGGCGCAAGTTTTGCGGCCACTCCTGCTCCCTTGTCGGACAGTGTGTGCCCCTTCTTCCAGACGGTGTCTCCTACGGCGGGCTTCCATCCTCGTCGCCGTAGGTTGTAGTACTTCTCTTGCCGTCCGAATGCTTGCGCCAGGTGGAGCCTGGCCAGTTCTTGAGCCTCGCGGAGGATCTTCCAGCGGTGTTGTGGTGCGATGGTCGCTTCTCCTGTTGATACTTGTCCTGGTGCTCGCAGCTCTCTGCCATGGTTTAGGTATGCCGGAGTATACCCCGTCGATTCGTGCCACGCGGTGTTGATGGCAAACCTTACCTCGTCCAGTTTTTCGTCCCACCTATCGTGGTGGTTGTCGGCATATTGTGCGAGCATGGTTTTGACCACCTTGTTAGCCCTTTCCACTGGATTGCAGTGAGGTGCATATGGTGGTGTCTTCCGGTGTTCGGTTCCGGTTGCCTGGAGGAGCGTGGTGAATGGTTCTCCTATGAACTGGCGCCCGTTATCGGTGATTACCGTTTGTGGAGCTCCGTGGCGTAGGACTATTTCCTTTTGGACGGCTTCGGCGACGGCGGTACTGGTGGCCTTTCGGAGTGGAACGAGTTCAACCCATTTTGTGAATCTGTCTAGTGCCACGAGTAACCATATATGACCGCGCCGCGATCGTGGCAGAGGACCGACCAGGTCGATGGACACCGTGTGCCATGGCTCTGTTCCTGGGTTGGCATGGAGTAGCCCCGGCGGTGCTTGTGGCGGTGTTTTATAGCGTTGGCAGCTAGCGCAGCTTCGGACGTATCGAGCGGTTTCTTGAAACATTCCTGGCCAATAAAACCGCTGCGCCAGCCGTACTATCGTTTTGGCGATTCCCAAGTGTCCGGCGGTGGGATCGTCGTGATATTTTCCTAGCAGGGCCTTTCTTTCGCTGCTCGGTACGCATATTTTCCAATTGTTGTTGGCGGTGGGCTCGTTGTAGTCCAGTTGGTGCAGGATATATCGGTACAGTCGTCCTTTCCGTAACTGGTAATCTGGAACGGCGGCGGGGTTCTCCTGGACGGCTGTGACCTTCCTCTCATACCACGTGTCTGTGCGCTGTTTCGGTCGGAGCAGGTTTACCTCCGGTACGGGTTCAGTTCTGGACAGTGCATCTGCTACGTGGTTGAGTTTCCCTGGTCGGTATTTGACCTCGAAGTCGTACTGCTGCAACTCGAGAGCCCACCTCGCCAGTCGTCCGGTCGGGTTATCGATCTGCTGTAGCCATCGCAGCGCCTGGTGGTCGGTAATTACCGTAAAGTGGTAGCCTTCGATGTATGGTTTCATCTTGCGGATACCCCAGACTACTGCTAGGCATTCTTTTTCCGTTGCGCTGTAGTTGCGCTCGGTTGCGCTCAGTGTGTGACTGGCGTATGCAATCACCCGTTCGTCGTTGTCGGGCCCCTGGGTGAGAACTATTCCTAGCCCGGAGTCGCTGGCGTCCGTCTGTAGCGTAAAAGGCTGTTCGAAATCCGGGCACGCTAGTACCGGCGCGGCGACTAATCGGTCCTTCAAGGTCTGGAAAGCCGTTTGCTCGACCTCGGTCCACCTCCACTTGGCGTTTTTCCGGGTGAGCCGAGTTAGTGGCTCAATAATCTCGGCGAACTTTGGAACGAACCGTCGGTACCATGACGCCATGCCGTGGAATCGCCGGACCTCTTTAATCGTTTTCGGTGCGGCGAGTTTGGCTACCGCACTGGTTTTCTCCGGGTCCGTCTGGATACCGTTTTGGTCGACGATATGCCCCAGGTATCGTAGGCTGGCTACGCAGAATCGGCATTTTTCTGGGTTTAGCCGGAGCCCGGCTTCGCGTAGTCGCCGAAATACTTGGCGTAAATGCTGCAGGTGGTCGGCAAATGTTCGGCTAACGATGATTATGTCGTCTAGGTATGCGAACGCATGGGGCTCAAATTCCGGGCCGATTACGCCGTCCAGGAGTCGTTGGAAGGTGGCTGGGGCCGAATGTAGCCCGAAGGGCATGACCGTAAATTGGTATAAGCCTTTCCCTGGTACGGTGAACGCTGTGAGCGGACGGCTGCTATCTTTGAGTGGAACTTGCCAATATCCGTTCTTCAGGTCCAGGGTAGTTAGAAATCTCGCGCCTCGCAGCTTATCGAGAGTGGCCTGTATTTGCGGCAACGGATATGCGTCTTTTTCGGATCGTTCATTGAGCTTTCTGAAATCGACGCAGAATCGGGGTCGTCCATCCTTCTTTTTGACGACTACGACCGGTGAGCTCCACGGGCTGTGCGAGGGCTCGATCACCCCGTCTCGCAACATCTGTTCGACTTCCTGGTCGATGACGGCTTGCATAGCTGGGTTCCGGGGCCGGTAGCGCTGCTTGACCGGTGTTTCATCCTTTAATTTGATACGATGTTGTATCATTGTAGTTTTGCCGGGTACGGTTGTGAATAATTTTAATTCCTCCCTGAGGAAGTGCTCCAGTTGTTGCTGGTCTATCCCCTGCAGCGTGCGGAGGCCAGCCTGGTGACACGGTTCGGGACAATATTCTGCAGGCCACGACGCTATGTGTGGCGGCGGGTTTAGCTGAATCCGGAGTGCGGCGATGGTCTGGATTCCGAGTAGTACTCGTGGTCCCATCTTCGGTAGGACGGTGAAGTCCTGTTCCCATTCGTGCCCCATCGTGACGAACGGGAGTCGGATAATTCCTGTTGGACTGGCGTCGGATCCGTCGGCAAGGCCGACGAGGCTGGTCGTAGTGGTTGGCCAGATGTCAGATTGCCGTGCCCATTCCTGCACCTCCTCGTTGATGCAGGAAAGTTGGGCCCCGGTGTCGAGCAGGGCGTCTATTTCTCGACCCAGGATGCGTATCGGTAGTAACGGGCGGGGAGTATACCTTATGGCCGGGGCCGCTGGCCGCCCGTTGAAGATGGGCCCCTCGGATCGTTTCCCGACGGTGGAGGGTTCGGCCTTGGGTGGCAATCCCGTGTCAGTGTCCCATCCCGGCCGCACCGGGAACAGAATTTCCGGTACACATTTCGGCATTCGTGTCGGTGATGTCCTCGCTGCTTGCATCGCCAACAGTGTGTGTCGGGATGATAAGTGTCGGCCCCGGTGTTTCCTCCGTTTAGTGGTGTGTTACTGAGTTGGGCCAGCCTGGCCTCGATCGGTGCGCTCTGTGCAGGTGTAACGGGAGGTCCTACGTTGGTCGCTGCCACGTGCCGGGCCGGGGTGGTCTGCCGCCGCCGCTTTCTTTCTTCGGCTCTCTCAAGTCGTTGTACCTGCTGGAGCAGGTCATCGAGGTCTGCGACGGCGTCGGGGTTGATGACTGCCACATATTCCGGGAGCATGTTTTCCATAATTATTTCTAAATGCTCGTCGGCCGGTATTCGGGCTCGCCTCATGAGCGTGAGCAGTGCAATGGCAAATAAATGGAAGGGCTCGCCGAGACGTTGCACGCGTTCTAGGGCTTCCCGCTGTCGCTGCCGTTGCGTTCGGTTTGCCGCGAAAAAAGCCGTGAATTTGTTGGAGAACTGGGTCCACGTATGTACCTGCTGCTCGACGTTCCGGTACCATAACTGGGCGTCTCCGCGTAGTAATTCCGGTAGCCCTTGCAGCAATTCGTCGTCCGTTATATGGTAGGCTTTTTTTAGCTCGCTTACGCGTTCGAGGAACGAGAACGGGTCCTTCCCGTCGCTCGTGCAGCCCCATTTCCGTATCTTATCGATGCTCCGCCGGGGATCGATTTTGTCGGTCGGTTTTTTATCCTCTTCGATCCCTCGCGGTGCGTCGTCCGCACCCTCTTGTGTCTCGGTCGACGGACCCGGTCGATCGCGCCCCGGCTCGCTGGCCACTTGTACTTTTGCGTCGGGCATCGTAAATAATTCGGCGGCTTGTTCACCGATATAGTCGGCCCAACGTTGGCGGAGCTCCCTGGTGTCCCCGGTGGTCGGTAATCCTCTTCGACGGAGGTCAGCGATGAGTCGGTCCTTTGTTAGCCGTAGCGTGCTCTTCTTCATTCCCGTCGCGCGGTTTGAATCACCGCGCGTCGCGGCGCGTTAGTACCGTGCGGCGGCACTAGATGGCGCGCGCGTCCTGTGTCACGCGTTCCGTCGCGGTAGCGCGTCTTGTATCGCGGCGGGCGTGCTTGTTGCTACGCTAGTTCGCGTTACTGTCGCGAGGCGGCGCGGGTGCCGCGAAAATCGCGTGGTATCGCGATCGGTCGCGGTCTAACCTCGAAATTGCGGCGGTCACGTGCACCGGGTCTAACCTCGAAATCGCGGCGTGACACGTGCACCCGGAAAAATCGCGGCGAGTAACCGGTTAAATCACGGCGTGTATTCGGTTAACTCGCGGTGCGATATGTGCATCGCGGCGTGATCGCGGTGTGTTGCGTGCACCAGGTCTAATCGCGTCGTGCTCGCGGTGTGCTGCGTGCACCAGGTCTAATTGCGTCGTGCTCGCGGTGTGCTGTGTGCACCAGGTCTAATTGCGTCGTGCTCGCGGTGTGCTGTGTGCACCAGGTCCCTGTTCGGGCGCCATGTAACGAGTCTGGTGTTCCGTGTTCGCGGCGTAATCCTCTCGTGCCTGAAAAGCTCGCCGTGCCAGGGTGACAGTCGGTGAGAGGACGGCTAAATCGCGTGTGTCGGGAATCTAGGTGCGGGTGTGAAAGAATAACACGTGTTTCGGTAAGAGGTCCGCGGTCGTCGCTCGATCTGTCGCGGAGGTCGCGGTTCGCGGGGCTGGTTACGCGTCGCGAAGGGTAATACGGAGGATCACACGGGGGCAGGAGATGATTTCCGATCGTGGTGGGTGCCACGATCTCCCCTGCCACGGGTCTGGTTTGTCGGATCCTCAGCGCCGACAGCTTGCCGGCGTTGAGGCCTCCCGTGGCGGTTCTACGTTTGACGCGGTGGAGGACGAACCTCGCACGTCAAACGACTCCAACGCGGTCGGAGTTCGGCGGACAGCGCGTCTCACCGTGTGCCAGTGTAAAACACCGGGCTTTAGTGGCACGCTGTGCTCACTGATAAGCGAGGAAGTGATTCGGAGTGTTCTGTGCGACAGTAAGACTCGTCATCACGGCGGACTAGGTATTTAGTGGAAAGAAATACTTACAAGGCAGGAAATAGTCGGGAGCTGGAACTTGACTGGTGGGAATCCAGTCGAGGAATACGAGAGCTATGCCGAATCTGTCGCGCCTTATATAGTTCTCGGTGGGTGGCGAGGGGTAGTGGTGCGGTGCGGTAAGTGTATGACGTATGTTTTCCGGTTCCCGCCAATTCCGCGGAAAATACGCATCCGGTTCGCGCCAACCGTGTTTGTAGACGAGGGGTCGCGGGGCGGTGTGTCGGATCGCGCTGGATCGGCGCCGCGGCTCGGTCCTTGTCGGTTACTTTCGGCGGTATTCGGTCGCGGGCTTAGATCGTAACAGTCCTGCGAGCAGGTCTGTTACAAGGTTATGCGATATTGTATTTAGCTACATAATATCAAAAATTAACAGTAATAGAATACTTACTTATGAAATGATACGTTGGTAGCAGAACTGTATTTTTCACTGCAATTTTTAATACAGCACATTAGCACCATTTTGAATTACTACAAAATTCACACGGAGTAAAAGAACTTGCTCAGGTTATGGTCAGTCGTGTAATGGGTAGCGTCGGCGTCGGTCTGCCGCATCAGCCATTTTGAAATTATCTTAGGAAATATCTTGTGACGTCACGTTTTACCACGATCTTTGCCACGCTCAACTCTCGGCTTTCCTATACACATACTATACCTATGCCGTGTCTATAAGTATATATGGTCTAAGGTCATGCCGAACGCTGCATTCCCTGCTCAACGCACCCTTGTTGGCAACCGTAGGCGATGCGTTGATTGGGTCTTGCCGAACGCTGCATTCCCCGCTCAACGCACCCTTGTTGGCATCCGTAGGCGATGCGTTGATTGGGTCATGCCGAACGTTGCATTCCCCGCTCAACGCACCCTTGATGACATCTGTAGGCAATGCGTTGATTGGGTCATGCCGAACGTTGCATTCCCCGCTCAACGCACCCTTGATGACATCTGTAGGCGATGCGTTGATTGGGTCATGCCGAACGTTGCATTCTCCCCTCAACGCACCCTTGATGACTCGTGATCTTCCACAGTTGTCTCGAGCAACCTTTGAGTGGAAGAAGAGAGGCAGAACGAGAGAAACAGGTGACCCTGACGTTCTCCGAATAAACCCTTCGAAACCGAAGACCGTACGTCTCGTTCGAGATTTGGTTCCTTGCGACGGAACATGCCCCCCCCCCCCGTTGATCGATTCGATCGATCAAGTTCGAAATTGACAGAGAAGCTCAATCTTACTTGTTCGTTAGGGTATATCTTGGCACCGCACGGTTGTGCACTGTCTGCATCCGGAAGAGGTGCCAACTTGGTGACGTTCCGTTTGTAAACGCCATTGGCAGTTCGAACGGTCACTGCTCGTATGATGCCGTCCTCTCCTGGATGCACTTGCTGTACTCGACCCAGATGCCAGCACAAACGTGGGAGGTTGTCATCCTTTAGGATGACAATGGTTCCCTGGTCGATTTTGTGGGAACCCTTGGTCCATTTGTGACGGAGGTTGAGCTGATGAATGTACTCTTTGTGCCACCTGGCCCAGAAATCTTGCTTGACCTTCTGGATGTGTTGCCAGGTGGACACACGATTCGTGATAGTCCTGCAGAAATCAGTCTCGGCGATACACGTTAGAGAACCACCAATCAGGAAATGACCCGGAGTGAGAGCGGAGAGATCGTTAGAATCTGACGAGAGCGGTGTAAGAGGACGAGAATTTAGAACGGCTTCGACTTCGATGACGAATGTGTTGAATTGTTCATGTGTAAACAATTCTTCGCCGACGACACGTTTGACGTGGTGTTTGAACGACTTAACAGCTGCTTCCCACAGTCCACCGAAATGAGGCGATAATGCTGGCATGAAATGCCACGAAATTTCCTTGGACGCGAGAAATTGTCGCAATTTCTCGTCCTTGTTTGCACCGACGAAATTTGTACCGTTGTCGCAATAGATATTCCGACAAATTCCCCGGCGAGCGACGAACCGCTTGAGAGCAGCAATGGTCAGATCGCTAGCTACTTCTAAATGGACGGCCTTTGTTGCGAAAAAAATAAAAACAGCGACATAAACCTTGACTCGGCCTCGATTTCTAAAACGCCGTTCCTTCACGAAAAACGGACCGCAATAATCCACGCCGCTGTTTATGAATGGTCGACCTTCGGTGATGCGGGCCGCAGGTAAGTTGCCCATGATGTATTCGACAGCAGGTGGATTGACTCGGAAGCATCGAATGCATTGTCGAATGATTTGACGCGTGGTGTTTTTCCCATCGATGGGCCAATACATATGTCGAACGTCATACAGGGTAGCTGTAATTCCAGCGTGATGATTCCTGAGGTGTGAATCGCGGATGATGAGTCTTGTAATGTGATGACCTCGAGGTAAGAGGATCGGATGCTTTTGCTCGAATGGTAAGATGGAATTTCGTAGTCGGCCTCCTACACGCAAGATTCCTTTGTCGTCTAGGAATGGACACAACGGCTGGAGTTTGCTTTTATTCGAAAGTTTGCCGACTTCTATCTCGTGTATGTCGCGTGTAAAAGTGGTGTTTTGAAGAAGGTGGACGATGCGTAAGTTTGCCTCTCGTAATTCTTCGACGGATAAAGGTCCGACGACGCGATCCTTTGGTTTAAAACGCAGGCAATACGCGACGATTCGCCTGAGTTTTTGAATGCAAGAATAACGTGTAAGGATCTCGTTGTTCTGAGTTAATGAACCGACCAAACACGTTACCGTCCTTAGTTCAGGTGGTTCTTTGCAAATGGTGACTCGCGAGGTCGGCCATGTTCTCCAGCGAGCCATTCTGGCCCATGACGCCAGAGATGATTGTTGAGAAATTCTGCGGAAGTTGTTCCTCGTGAAATGAGATCGGCCGGGTTGTCTGCTGATCGAATGTGTCGCCAAGTTTTTGTGTCAGTTTTCCGTTGTATGTCGGCCACGCGGTTTGCGACGAACATTTTCAACATGGAGGGTTGCTTGTTCAACCAACTCAAAACTATGGTCGAGTCGGTCCAGAAAGTTAATTTGTCTATATTGTATACTAGAGCATCTTGCACTGTTCGATATAATGTGGCTAGCAATGCGGCACCACACAATTCCAAACGCACGAGAGTAATTTGGCTTAGGGGAGCGACACGGGATTTTGCGCAAAGTAAATTTGTGTAAATGGAACCGCACCGATTTATTGTCCGCACATACAAACAGGCGCCGTATGCTCTTTCGCTAGCATCGCAAAATCCGTGGATTTCAATTCGCTTTGCGTCTTTGAGTTTGCAAGACGATTGAATTGTATATCGTTCAACAGTTGTAAGTCGCTTTCAAATTTTATCCAGTCAGTGTGAATGCTGGCCGGAAGTGATTCATCCCAAGTAATCTTTAATGCCCAGAGTCGTTGCATTAAAATTTTTGCGACGATTGTTATCGGTCCGAGTAATCCTACCGGGTCATATATGCTAGCAATCGTCGACAAGATGTTTCGCTTCGTGACTTCGTTCGTTACCGTAGGTCGGACGGAGTAGCGAATGGTATCCTGTCGTGCGTCCCAAGATACTCCTAACGTCTTCATCGTAGTTGCATCACCCAAGATCTTCGGGTGAATTTGCTCTTCGTTCAGTCCTGAGAGCAGTTCCGGTTCGTTCGAAGCCCATTGTCGGATGTTGAGACCACCTTTTCTTAATAAGTTGATGATTTCCTGTTGGAGTGCCTTTGCTTCTTCGATGGATTCGGCGCCGGTCAGCAGATCGTCGACGTATAGATCTCTTTTGAGACGTGCTGCTGCTTCAGGGAAATCGCGCTGTTCGTCGTTCGCAAGTTGATGCAGGCATCTGATAGCTAAGTAAGGCGCCGACGCGAGTCCGAAAGTGACGGTGTTCAACTCGAAGGTTGACATCTCTCGGTGAGGATCTCGCCACAAAATTCGCTGGTATGCGCGATCTTCGGAGCGAACGAGGAATTGGCGATACATTTTCTCTATGTCTGCTGTGATGACGTACGCATGCATACGAAAACGCAACAGAAGTGAGGAAAGATTATCTTGTAATGTGGGGCCGATTCTGAGCGTGTCGTTTAATGAGACGTTTGTGTTGGGCTTCGCGGAAGCGTCGAACACCACGCGAACCTTGGTCGTAGAGCTCGACGGTTTGACGACGGCGTGATGCGGCAGGTAGAAACCCGGCGCATGGATAGTTTCTATCTGCTTCACATGACCGAGCGCGAGATATTCTTCCAGTACTTCTGCGTACCGTTGCTTTAATTCCGGATCGCGTTCCAATTTTCGTTCAAGCGATAAAAAACGGTTCAAAGCGAGGGATCGTGATTCCCCGAGTTGATCCTTCTTGTCGTTAAATGGTAGCGCTACGATGTATCGTCCGGAGTCATCACGCCGCACGGTTGCGGTGAAATAATCTTCACACGCCTGATCCTCTGATGATCTAAACTGTTTGATTAATCCTTCTTCGACCTCCCAAAACTTCTGCAGATCGAACTGCAAATTTGTCGCCATGCTTTTGTGAATCGGTCGTGATGTTGCGGAGATGCCGCCTCCGAGAATCCAGCCGAGCTGGGTTTTCTGCAGGATGAGATCGGTATTGCGTCGCTTTGATAGATTGATTTGTCCGATACTGAGACACGACAATGTTGGACCGGTTCCGAGAAGCATATCGATCTTTCCCGAACGATGAAATTCCGGATCTGCTAATCGGAGGTTTGCCGGAATGTGTAACGTCGATTATACTGGCCTTTGGTCGCGATCTAGCGCGTAGATTTTTCCTGTTGTTAGTAGACCGTTCGCAATTCCGTCGGAAAAACAAGTTTTGATGCGTAATGTCCGATTGTCTGAGATCGTTCGAAGTTTGGTGTTATGTTTTTTGTTGCAGGCACGACACCGCTCTGCTTCACACGTCTCGACTGTGTGATGTGGTAATAAACAATTCGGACATAGGTTGGCCGTACGGACAGTTGTCCATCTGTCGTTGACCGACAGTTTTAGAAAGTTAGGGCACGCGTATGCCTTGTGTGATGCGGAGTTGCAAATTTTGCAAGGTTGTGCCGAGGTAGTCGTTACGAATGCCCGTTTCTTCGGTGGTGGCGGCGATGAATATCGTTTCGAGGTCCCAAGCTCGTTTTGTTGTTCGCGGTCGGTGGTACGCTGTCGGTCTCTGATTTTCTGGCGCTGCGTGTTTCGTCTGTCTCGCGGATGTCGCCGTTACGTATGACTTGCCTTGATGCGACGCGTTGCGAAGATGGCTACACATCTCTGCAGCGTTAGGCATCTGTGTATCCGTTAATGTTTGTTCCCATGCCTTGCGTGTGTCGGGACTCATACGATCGATCGTGATGCTCGTAAGGAGATCATTTGCGATATCTTCCCATGATCGTCCGAGAGATTTCAACGACCGGATTTGCGATTGTATGTTATTGACTAGATCGTTAATTGAGTCAGCCGAATCATCCGGCATAGCGGGTGTGTTTAACAGTACCGAAGTGTGCCGCAAGATAAGAGCGCGTTGGTTGTCGTACGTCTCCACGAGCTGAGCCCACGCGGCCTTGTAATTCTCCTCGCTAATCGTAAACGACTCGATCGCGGATTCGGCTTTTCCGGAAACTGATAACCGTAAATAATTGAATTGTTGTACAGTGGATAACAAAAGTAAGTAAACACCCTACTTTCCGCGGATAAAATGATAATTACACTAAGATTTAAACATTTTTTCAAATGTAGAATTTATTAATATTACTAAAAAATGTCTAAGACATAAAAGAAGTTTCTTTTTTTGCAATAGTTACACGTTTAACCAAAATATTGAATTTTAAATAATAAATATACAAGATTGGACGGTACAAAAGTATGTAAACGCACGGTTTAATATCCACAGTGATAGCCTTTTCTCTGCGACATTTTTGATATTCTATCGGGAACAGAGAGAGCATATTTTTCGCATTCTACTGCAGAAAAATTTTTCCAAATTTCCTGGATAAAAAGTTTTAATTCGTGAATACTTCTTGGTTTTTTATCTGCTATTCTTAATTTAAGTATAGCCCACATATTTTCTATCGGTGATAGATCAGGACTTTGTGGTGGCCATTCTAATAAATTAATATTGTTGTCTTTAATGTAATTCATGACAATTTTTGCTTTGTGGATAGGTGCATTATCCTGCTGGAGAATAAAATCGTCCCCTATCAGACGCTTTCCTTCGGGTATTATTACTTCTTTTAGAAGGTTTAGATAAACCTTCGAATTTATCCTTCCTGTTAACGGAACAATTTTGCCAATACCATATGCTGAAAAGCATCCCCAGACCATAATGCCTTGTTCTATAGATTTTACGGACGGTCTTACACAATTATACGTTAACGCTTCGCCACCTTTCCTCCAAACGTACATCCTACCATGACTGTGTCTCATACGAATCATTGATTCGTCAGTCCATAATATTTTTCTCCAAAAGTCATTTGATTTTAGTACATGTCTTTCATAAAATTCCATACGTTTTTTCAAATTAACTTTGTTCACATATGGCAATTTTCTAGCTACACGACCATGTCTTCCCGCTGCGTGTAGTCTTCTTCTAATAGTTTGGGTAGACGGAACATTCTTACCTTCTGTTATTAATTTTGATCGTATTTTTGGTGTCGACATATGTGGCGAGGATATCGAAATACTTTTTATTCGTCTATCTATACGGTTTGTAGTAATTTTTGGTCGCCCTGATCTGCCTAATACTGAAACTCGCCCGTCTTTCTTGTATGCAGTTACTATTTTAAAAATCGCAGCCGGTGTTTTTTCAAAAAATTTAGCGATTTTTTTGTATGAATCACCTTCTTGATGCATTTTTATAACAATCCTACGTTCCTCAGCAGTCAATTGCTTAAATTTTGCCATTTTTTCTATAATAAAATAAAATAAACGTAATAGATATAACTGTAACACGTTCACGATTTAAAATATACAATAAAATACATATAAATATAAATTTTCGCTTTGAAATATTTGAATACAATAATGTTAGTATGAATTAATAAATATACACGAAAAATAATACACTTATACAGAAAATACTTTAAAAAATTGTCACCGTTAACATACTTTTGGAATGCTGTTTAGGATTAAGCGTAAAAATTAAGTTAGTTTTAAGATGTCGAGGACGAGCGACACGGCCTTTGTTAGCCCTCCCGCATTACCCGTACTAAGGATTGTCGCGCCTGCCAATTAGCGGTAAGCGGAGCCGTGGTTTTGGCGATTCCCGGTAACGCGCTCGCGATGCGTGATCACGTGAGCAATAAAGAACGACCGTTAATCGCCCTCACGTCCTCGCCGATCAGACTCGTTCTACCATCCTAACGTTTAGCACGCTTTATATCGCGCCCAGTGTATTGTCACTATTTTTCGTCTTGCCGCTCAAGATCGACCTCTCGTTCGCCTTGATCGCGCGCCCTTTTTGGTTTACGCGATTAAACGCAATAAATCCATAATTTCATCGTCAACGTGTACCGGTTTTTCAACGCCGTTCTTTAACCGCCGTTTCCTCACGCTTCCCACACGATTTCCCGATCCGAACTCCCTTCTGTGTTCCGCACCCGATCCTTTCGATTTCCCAATACAGTCCACTCCTCAAATATTCGTCCCGGGTCCCGAACAAATGCTTATTCCTGTGTCACTACAAAACGAACGCGTTTGACGTTAACACCTTAACAATTTTGGCAAGACTGAACTAGTCAAAGTATACAAAAAGACACTGCCCTCCAATATATGTAAACAAAATTCCTTCGCTCAGTTTTTCCACAGTGTTGCTTTCATACCGTACAAACTGCGTGTTTACTTATTTTTGTTATCCACTGTATGTCCGTGAGTCCAGTGTGCGCGTGTATCAGGCTTAGAAATGCGTCCTTGAACGTTAGCCATTTTTCGAGGCGGCCATCGAAACGTGGAAGGTTAATCTTTGGGATGTGGATTCCGATAATACTGGTGGATGTGGACGGCGCAGGCGAGTCGGTCGCGATTCTCGCATTGGAGGTTTGCATCGAACTTAAACCTTCTAATAATTTGAGCGCGTTCACGATTACATTGTCATATAAGACGGTAGTGGCTTCGCGTTCGGCCTCGGTCTCATCGAAATCCTCGTGTAGGCCTATTTCGTCTCGACCTTCGTTAAAAAGGTTAAACTGCTTTCTTAATCGGTCGACGCGTTCGCGAAGTTTGGCTTTTTCCGATGCGGATTCTTGAGATTCAGCGAGGTGCTTCGCGAAAATCGTCAGTTGCGACTTGAAGACACGGCGTTTGTGTTTCAAGGTGCGAATGAGTTGGCTCGATTCGTTCGCGTTAGCCATTGTGATCGTCATAAGGGTATAATAGACGGAATATCAAATGCAAGGTCCTGATTGGTAAATTCAATTAACGTGCCTACTTTGATCTGATGTAACTTGGATGTGGATAGCTCTGTGTCGTCTATAGCCTTCGGTTCTGTCTCAGTGTTGACGGCTGTTTATATGGCTAAGGCTGGATGCTGCTTCTCTTATGTGGTTGGGTGAACAGCCGATATTGCTGCAAACCACTGTTCGATATTGTCTGTACACGAACTGCACTCACTAGATCACTGGATCCGGCTCGAAGGACCAAAATGTTTCGTCGCGGACGGGTTCGTCGTTCTATCGAATCCGCCGACGTACTACCCGCCAAATTAATATTGGGAAGTTTGTTTGTTTAAATGTACGAGATATTAAAAGAGCCGCGTTTCATCTCGGATCTGCTAGCGGAATCTTCAGTAAGGCTTCTAGCAGACCCTGCCTTAAACGCGTACGAATGCGCAACGGTTTTCTCAGAGCTTTTTACGGAGTTCCGTTTCCGGTTATACAGAGTAAAGGTGTGCGTTAGAAGAGTGGCTGATAAAGAGGAGATAGTAGGAGAGAAAAGGAAAGAAAAGCGGAGAGAGTTAGTGAGTGGGTGGAGGAAGAGTGGTGGAATAGCGGAGTGTAAAGGCTGAGGGAGTGAAGGGAGAGGAAGAGCGAGAAGGATCTAAGGAAAGAAAGTGAGGTTAGGAGGTTAGGAAGAGGGAGAGGAGTGCAGAGTAAGTGGAAGAAGAGATGGAGTGGAAAGCGACATCGGGTGTGAAAAGAAAGAAGGTCGGTGACAAAGGCGGGAAGGTCGGTAAAGAAGGGAGACAAATAGGAAGGTACCGAAATGAGCAAGCAGGAAGGCAAAGAAATAGGAAGAATGGAAAAGGAGGTGACAGGGAATCCAGCGACGACGAGATTGAAGGAAAGAGACAGAAGCAATAGCCTGTCGAAAATGGAGGATATAGGAAATTGGCTAGATAAGAAAAGAAAGGAGAGAGAGAGAGAGTATAGAAAGAGAAGGAGAGAAAGATGATCCGTTCACGAAAAGCCACAGGACGGAAAGATCGCCAGAGAAAAAGGAGGGAGAAAGTGGCCAGGAAAAGATGTGGACGAAGGGATACATCAGAGAGATCATAAGAGACGAGATAAAGGAGGGGATAAGAGAGGCGAGGAGAGAAGAATGGGGGAAATTAGATGAAGCGATAAAAGACATGAAGTGATCCTAAAATAATTGAGTATCCCACCGCTGTCACCAGTTCTGTTACGAGCCAGGGCCGCGAGTAGCGCGTGTGGCTGGCGAAGGGTTATTACCCTTGGAATAAGGTTACAATTTGTTAGTTTGAGGAATAGAATCAAGCGTAGACGAACCTGAACAGTAGTTACTACGTGAACAGGGAGCTGCTAGGATGGTGTAGGAAAGACGTGCAGACGAACCTGATGCGTAATTGCGTAATCAGGGAGCTGTTAGGAGGTTGTAGAAAGGCGCGGATAAACCCAACACAAGATTAGGTAGCCGCTGGGAGGTTGGATAAAGCGCAGACGAACCTGATGCGAAATCGCGTAAACAGGGAGCTGCTAGGATGCGGACGAACCTGGTGCGTAACCAGGGAGCCGCAAGGATAGTATAGTTTTCGTGGACGAACCCAGTGCGAAAGTGGAGAGCCACTAGGTTGGATAAATCTTTGTTTGGACTATTGGTTTGGCGCGAACGAACCTGATGTGTAATCAGGGAGTCGCTAGGATTGTTAGTAGGCCTCGTAACTAGTATAATTTAATCGATACAATCTGAGCGGTAAGATTGTATCGTGTGGGAACGTTCAATTACTAGATTAGGATTTTGGTCAATAATTAAGGGTTTAAGAAAGTTGCACGATGTACTAAAATAACACAAATATATTCTAATAAGGAATGTGTATGTACAATGGTGGTGTCGCGACTGAATTGAATAATGTGTATGTATAATATTATTACCTAAGATGCTCGGTGTTGACGCACTGGCAATGCGGGGTCTGATAGTACTAATAATGCCAAATAGACTTTAAACCGAACTCGCGGAGTCTTTAAGGTTAACTTTGATCGAAAGGGAACTTTAGCCCGATCTCACTAGACGTGGATTCTAACGACTGCAACACGACGTGACACTACTCGTGTCTAGAATAGTACTAACCAACGAGAGTAAAAATGCAAGGGTTTATATACCCCAAAAATAGGAAGGGTAGTCTGATTTTAATCTGCAGTTACATGGGACTGCACTCTCGTTTTTAGTGGGTTTCCATTAAATCGGGCCAGAGCTCGATCTTCGTCAAGAGGGTAGATTCTAGAAGAGCCTGTTATCTAGGACGTTTCCTGCCAGAGACGATCTTGAAGAGATTCCCGTGAGAAAGTCAACGGAATTTCTTCTCATACCGTAACACGACCAAAAACATCTCTTTGCATCTTAACTTCTTTCACTTTTGCATTAATTTTGACTTTTTGCGTATTCTTGTACTCAAAATTAATTATTTTATTTTTGTTAATGGCTTTATCAAACCTATCTGGTGTTACTCGAGTCTCAGCAATGAAATTCTTATGTTGTTTTTCACCCTCGATTTCAAATGATGATAAAAATTTATATATTTCATCGTTCACCGACTGACCTTTCGATATATTGTAAAGATGATCTTCTGACAGTTCTAACGCAAAAGGGTTGGTGTACTGCTTTAGTAGTTGCATCAGTACTTCTACGTTTTTGGTACATTTATTAATTGTTGACTTCTTTAAATCTTTCGTAATATCATCTGTTGATTTAATATCACAAAACTCTATCACTTTTGATATAACACTCGTACGTAGTGAATGAGTAATTGACCATTTTTGTCTTGTAGAGAACGAGTTTGTGATGTTAATAATTCTAGAAGCTTTAGAAGCGGCATCAGCATTTATTGTTTGCTCAAGTATTAAATCTACCGGGATTCTTGAAAACGGTTTCATTGTTCTTCGAATGCCCAAGAAACTTTTTTTACAATCATCAAGCAATCCGGCATGTGTAGTTTCAATATTTATCAACTTATCCCAATAAACAGACATATACCTTGCATAATTATGGTGGTTCATTGAAAAAAAAACATTTGTTATTTTCGGTAAAATGTGTACAAACAAATTGAAGTCACCCATACGAACACTACATTCCAATTGAAGATAATGTAGGAAGTAAACTTTTTAAAATAGTACTACCCTTTATTTACAGAGAATACAAGACAGTTCAACTAATACAATCAAGACAATTACACTGTACAAATACACCGAATAATATAATAACTCGTAATCCGTAAATCGGAAATCGTAAACCGTGTTCGTAAGCCGTGTCGTATTCGTAATCTAATCGTATCGTATCGTCTCGTGTCGTGCGTTTAACCCTTAACGTATTCTCGCTCGTTCGTTAGTTGTCGGCCGCGGCGCGGACGCGCCCTTTTATCCCCGTCGCGATCGAACGTTCTGGAATGTTTCCGTTTAAATTTTGAACGTTTTAAAGTAAACGGCCTAACGTCCGCTGTTCCGCGGCCGCTAACGTTTGTTATGTTCTCGCCGCGGTGTCAATACTCGCGGCGCTCACGCATACACACATTCATACGAAATCGGTCGCACGCGTCTATCGGGCGCAGGAGAGTTCAAGAACCTCGTCAGCTGTTTTGCCCGTGTTTGACTTTAAACGAGTTCTTGAGCTCTCCTGTTGACGCCTATCTTCGCTTACTTCCTCACTCTCGTCGCTGACTTCGATCCATGGTTTCATGTGGTCTGCCGCCGTTGATGTTACCCGCGGCCCTTCGTGCTCACCGACCTTGGCCACTAGATAGCGATCATTGCGCAATACTCTCGTTATCTCGTATGGACCCAAGAATTTACCCGCCAGCTTCAACCCAGGCGCGGTGTGCGTCCGCTGGATCGCTACTAGGTCGCCCTCCTGGTAGACTCTGGCCGTTTTCCGTCGCTTGTCGTATTGCTTGCAGTTCTCCTGTTGTATGCGTTGCAGGCACTCCTTCGCCTGCCGGCGTATTTCGTCTCGATCGGCTTGGAACATGTTTGTTAACTCGGCCTCAACCATTTCTTTTATCTGCGGATCGTCCTTCAGATGAATTTGAGTGCCGAAAAGCAGAGCGAAGGGGGACACTCCTGTGCCCCGGTGCGTCGTGGCGTTCAGGAACTGTTGCACCGTCGGAAGATGTTTGTACCACTCTGCTGGGTGCGGGGCGGACATTTTCGCCAGCAATGGGATTAACGCCCGGTTCACCCTTTCTACCTGTCCGTTTCCTCGCGGTAGGCCCGTGACGATGAGGACATGTTTAATATTTTCCTCGTCGCAGTAGTCCTTGAAGGCCTTTGACGTGAATGTCGAGCCCCGATCGGAGATTATTCGTCGCGGGTTTCCGAAGATCGTCGCCTGTTTCCGCAATCGGTCCGTGACTTCCGTGGCATTCGTCGTTTTTGTGGCGTATAGCCACACAAATTTTGAAAATTCGTCTACCACGACGAAGATATGACCGTACTGCTTTTTGGTGGAGGGGAGCGGGCCGAGGTGATCGACGTGACATGTTTCGAGCGGCCGGTCCCCCTTCTCGATCGCGTGTAGCAACCCTTCCTGTCGTCCCTTTTTACGTTCTGCGAGGATGCAGTCCACGCAGTTGTTTACAATTTTCTCGGTTTTCGCTCGCATTGCGGGAAACCAATAATCGCGCCGTACAAGTGCCTCCGTTTTCGCGATACTGAAATGCCCTTTCTCGTGCGCCTTGCGCGTGACCTGCGTTTGCATTCCCTTCGGTACCACGGTACGTAATTCGCCGTCTATTTCGCGTAGTAGGAGTCCCCGTTTTATTACGTAGCCGTCGATCCCTCGTTCGTTAACGCCGTTTACAATCTTTCGTAGGTCGTCGTCGCTTTCCTGGGCTTTGCGAATGCGTGCCGTGACGCTGTCCTCGCTTTCGATCGCGAGACAGGTCGACGTAGGGTAGCGGCTGAGCGCGTCAACGTGCTTCATCGAACTTCCGGGTCGATGTTCGATCGAATACTCGAATTCTTCGAGCAGCAACGCCCAGCGAGCCACTCGAACGCAAAGGTCTTTTTTTCGCATGGTCAACGCGAATGCCCGACAATCGGTAATTACTTTGAACGGGATGCCCAGCAAATACACCCTGAATTTGTTTAAAGCCCGTACTATTACTAGTACCTCGAGCTCGTAGCTCGGGTATCGTTGTTCCGCCGTCGTGGTCATTCCGCTCACGTAATACACGGGGTGAAACGCGCCGTCCTCGCTATCGCGCTGTAAAAGTATGGCCCCGTAGCCGTGCATAGACGCGTCCGTATGCAGCTCTGTTTCCCGTTCGGGCCAGTATATTCGCAAAACTGGATTCGTGAGCAGAGCTTCCTTGAGCGTCTGGAACGCGTTTTGCTCTTCCGTTCCGAGTCGTAAGCGTACGTTGGCCTTTAATAGCCGCGTGAGTGGACGTGCGATCGTAGAATAGTCCTGAATAAATTTTCGGAAATATCCCATTAGTCCAAGGAAGCTCTGCAGTTGCTTACATGTCTTCGGGGTTGGGAAACGAGCCACCGCTTTCGTGTTGTTTTCCGAAGGTCGCACCGTACCTCCTTCCACTATGTATCCGAGGTACTCCACCCGCGTTTTCAGAAATTCGCACTTTGCCCAATTTATTACCAGGCCGCATTCCGCCGCTCGTTTAAGAACGTCCTTTAACCGTCGTGTGGCGCTTTCGAAATCTGTCGCAGGCACCACTAAATCGTCAATGTACGATAGGACGATCTTCTCGGCGATGAGGTCTTTAAACGCGACGTTTACGAATCTCTGAAAAACCGCGGGCGAGTTACATAAGCCGAACGGTACCTTTAGGAATTCGTACTGCCCATCTGGTACTATGAAGGACGTATATTTACGGCTTTCCGGTTCGACCGTGACGTGAAAAAAGGCGTTCCGCAAATCTAGCGTGCTGTAGACGACAGCATCGCGTAAAAAATCTAACTGGTCCTCTATTAGTGGAAGAGGATATCGGTCTCGGACTACTTTCGCGTTTAGTTGTCTGTAGTCGACGCATAGACGGCCGGTGCCGTCCTTCTTTTTTACCAGGACGATCGGACTCGCGTACTCCGAGAGAGAGGGTTGCACACCGCCGTCGCGTATCCACTCGTTAATCTGTCGATTAACCTCTTCTCTCTCGGAAGGGGATAGTCGTCTCGGTCTCGGGTAAACCGGTACGTCGTCCTTGACGATGATTTTCATTGTTACCCCGACATCGCGGCTCCCGTCAGGTTTGTATTCACGAACGGCTGTCTCTATTTCTTTTCGCGTTTTCGTGTCTTTAACGTGGGAGAGGTCGATCGCGTCGTGCTCGAGTTCGCGGCCTACGTATAAAATTTCGTGCGTGCTGCTCTGCTCGTTTTCTTGTTTAGCTAGCACCATTTCACCGTCTTTTACCGTCCATTCCCCGACGTTTATAAAATCGTAGCCCAGCAGAACCCCGTATTTCAAAACCGCGTTTTCCACGACGTGCAACGTAACTTCCCGTATTTCGCCGTCGATTACGATCTCCGCGTTGAACTTCCCGAGCGTTTTATATTCTTGGGAGCCTATTCCACGGAGCCGCATTTCTTCGTTCTGTAACGGAGGTGCCCCGATGTCGCGGTACACGTTTTCGCGGACCAGCGATACGTCGCTACCCGTATCAAGGACGGCTACCGCGACGCACCCATTCACGCGAACATCTTTACGGTATTTTGTTTCCGTCGAATCCGCGACAGCGAGGACGTTCTTCACGTTTGGTTTTTTCGTCGGGCAATCGCGGGAAATATGACCATATTCATTGCAATGGAAGCACTTACGACCTGTTTCCTGCGCAGGGCATTTCGGTGTAGGGTGTCCTCGGTCGCCGCAGTTGGTGCACCTCCTTGTCGTCGTCGCTGGACCCATCGCGGTGTCGAATCTGGGCCTCGGCGTCGGCTCTCCTCCCCTGAGCATTGTGGTGGTTGTCCTCGGCCCGAGCTCGATTTTGCCGAAGGCTTCCAGCAGGTCGGCGTTCGTTTTGAACCTCTGTATGCGTGCCTGATTCTGGAGGGCCTGGTCCGGTATCCCGTCGATGACGCAATCGATAAATTCCTCCCCATCTATGGCGATGCGATTCGCCAGGATTACCTTTCGATGGAGGTAATCGGCGAAGGTTTCTCCTCGATGCCACGTCCTTTCCTCGAACCGTCGCCTTTCCATCAACTTGTTCGGCCGTCGGTAGAACATAGACTCCATGTTCTCCAGAAGAGTCTCGATTGCCATTACCATGTGCTCGGGTCGAGAATGGAACCAGTCCAAAGCCTTTCCCCGGAGCCTCGACGCGATGAGGATGCGACATGCATCGTCTCGCAGTCCGTAACCGTCGCGTAGGAGTCGAAACTGTTTCATCCACGTCTCAAAGGCGCCTCCAGAACCATCAAAATGGTTCAAAAGGTCCGCGATGGCCGTGATGCTCATTCGAAGGGGTTCCGGTGCCGCACCCGTGACCCCTGTTCTCGTTGACTGCTGGCTGCTGTTACCTGGTGCTAGACGCGTTAATTCTAACTCTCGTCTCGTCAGCTCTACTTCTCGGATGGCCAGCTCCCTCTCCTTCTCCAGCAGTTCGATCCGGCGCCTCATCATCTCCATCTCCGTGGTCTGGTCTGAGATGACAGGTATCGGGTCGATTTTCGTGTCGTCGGCGCTCAACACCTCGTCTCCGTCGAAAACGTCGTCCTCCACGAAGCCGTCTCCGAGCAGTCTTGCGACTAGCTCGATTTTTGTTCCGCTGGTGGAGAGCGTTCTCTCTCGCAGAATCTCTTTCAAACGCGACGTGGTGAGATTCTGTAGATTTCTGTCCGCCATTTCGTCGCAAGCCGAAAATCACGCGTGTACCGTTAACTGTCTCGCGTACCGTTAAAAACCGTCACGCACTCCCTGGTCGTTGTCTAAATCCCGGACGAGCCCCCAATTGTAGGAAGTAAACTTTTTAAAATAGTACTACCCTTTATTTACAGAGAATACAAGACAGTTCAACTAATACAATCAAGACAATTACACTGTACAAATACACCGAATAATATAATAACTCGTAATCCGTAAATCGTAAATCGTAAACCGTGTTCGTAAGCCGTGTCGTATTCGTAATCTAATCGTGTCGTGCGTTTAACCCTCAACGTATTCTCGCTCGTTCGTTAGTTGCCGGCCGCGGCGCGGACGCGTCCTTTTATCCCCGTCGCGATCGAACGTTCTGGAATGTTTCCGTTTAAATTTTGAACGTTTTAAAGTAAACGGCCTAACGTCCGCTGTTCCGCGGCCGCTAACGTTTGTTATGTTCTCGCCGCGGTGTCAATACTCGCGGCGCTCACGCATACACACATTCATACGAAATCGGTCGCACGCGTCTATCGGGCGCAGGAGAGTTCAAGAACCTCGTCAGCTGTTTTGCCCGTGTTTGACTTTAAACGAGTTCTTGAGCTCTCCTGTTGACGCCTATCTCCTACAATAATATTCAACTAATTTTGTGTACATTTAATAAATTTGAGGTGTTTTATCATGCCTTCCATTTAAAGTTTCATTTTTATATTTTTCATATTTGTCAAATAATTTTTTAAAATTCTCATTGGTTATTTGTGGCTCATCATTCTGTTGTTCATTAAATATTTCTAAGTATTCTTGAATATTTTCCAGGTTCTGATCATGTTGTTGTAAAAACCTTTCCAAATGCAAAATCTGCAAAGCAAGAGAGAGTAGAGGATGAATCTTTCTACACCGATTAAAGTGTTTTCCACTTAAAAACGAACTGATAGAACCACTGGCTAAAATTTCGCTATCTATAAGAATATTTGTTAACCCAGATCCACTTATAAATTTCCCGATAGCTTTCATGAATGATAACATTATGTGGAAAGGTCCAAAATTAATGAAAAGTTTTTGAAATTCATCCTCGGCACTCTGTATCCGTAAAGCAATCTTGGCCATGGCTAAATCGTAAGTAACGCTGAAGAAATTTTTCTCGCATTCCGAAGCGATTTGCAAACTTCTTCGCATCGTCTCTTTTACAACTGCTGGGTTCGTGGGTGAATTATTAATTTGCGTTAGATACTCAACCTTTTGAATTCTACTGTCATCTTTTAAAATTTTGGCATTATATCCTACTCACATTGGCGTGTTTGAAATTTGTAACTTATGGGAAAGTACCCATGTAAAATATCTATGTTGAAAATTAATTGAATTTTGTGGATCTTCAGGTGACGCTATACTACTATGCCAAAATTCTGGACGACGTTGCTTCGCGTACAATAAATTTTCAAATGACTCTGGCTCAAACGAACGTTTTCTACGACCAGACAAATCACGAATATTAATTGATGAATTCTGTTGAGGTTCTGTAGATGCATCGTTCCTTTTAATGATGTTCAACTCTTCTTCTGTAGGGATACCTTGATAAATGATACCCACTGTATCATGCAAGGTATTTTTACCAGAGCTTGTCTACAAATCTGTCGTAATTATCCCACGCTACTCCAGATGATAATATAGAAGTTGGTTTAAAATGATTCGGTGTTGAACCGTCGCCGAGGATAGACGTGTTTACGAGTGCTCTGACAATTTGTGTTTACGAGTGGTAGTGGTAGCGTTCGAAACTGTTTTTGTGCGGTGTAAGACAGCTGGTGGCAAGTGTTTACCTTTCTGAGAGAGGGGCTCACCCCTCTCTCTTACTCAACATATATTAAAGGAGCGGAGCCTCTGATTACAGGAGCTACCGCGCCTTTCTTTTCCATTTTTTCATCATGGAATCCACTACACTGTAACCGTTATTAGATTACATTATCTTATATTGTTACTTTTAGTCTATCCACATTAAATGTGCTAAATATTTCTGGATACGATAAGTGGAGGTCCGTGCCTCCAGAAATGGACGGCGGAGAGGTTAGGCGAAAGTCAGAGTACTAGAGTGTAATAACTGGTACAAGGTGAGTCTATTCTCGTTATGAATCCGTTACAAATTCACAAAATCGAGACACGGTCTCTAACGAAATTTTACTAACATTGTCAAACCGGAGCACCGGCTCTTACAATTTAATCTAGGTTATCCGCGGCGCGATGTGGTTTGCTACACGTCTGGTTCGCGAAATCTTATGTACTGTGTGACCTTATCACCCTTTAAATTATAACGGTCACGATTGACCGTCCCTTGAATCACGTTGTTTTCCTTATATCGCGACTAAGTGACTCCCTTGACGAGCTTACCGATTTTTATTTATTATACATTTATCGCACGCGAAGAACAAACTGGCCGGTATTACTACCCGGGCGCTCGGCTGTTTCCAGATGATACGCAACGATAGAGACGCTCACCAAACCCCAGTCCCTCCGCTCCACCTAAGAGGTACTCCTCAGCACGTAAGTGGACTTAGAGTAACCTCCGGTTTCGGTAGAGTGACCGTGATCGTGTTTAGTCAGTTTGCCAAATCGAACCGAGGCGAAATAGTAACGCGTACTGGTCCGGCCAGATTTCTCTGGATGGAAGCAGCTTACGCCTATTGCCTATGCCTCACAATAGCGAGTGGTACAATAACGAGACACCAGCAGGGCACCCTTAGGTGATCCGAATGAGATCTCGATTGCCCTAACGGAGTTGTGAGAGTATTTACTCAACCAATATTCGCGAATTTGTCTATATGTCACTACTCACAAAGACGAGAGGAAGCAATAACGAGACACCAGCGGGGCACACAGAGGTGATCCGAGTGGAATCTCGATTGCCCTAACGAATTTGTGAGTGTATACTCGTATAAATCGTGAATCTATTTAACGCGACCGGTAAATATAATTAAACTGCGATTCGCTCACGAAGGCGAGAGGAAACAATAACGAGACTCCAGCGGGGCACACAGAGGTGATCCGAGTGGAATCTCGATTGCCGTTTAATCGAGTTTAGTCGAATCCCGTTTAATTTTTAATAGGTCTAGCACGACAGAAGCCTTTATGAAGGTAAAATCCGTTCCGTTCGGCGAATTTATGCTCAGTTTCTGAGAACGGCGCGCTTGTGTTTATTTCTCAACCGACGCGTCGCTCTTTCTTACGCTCGTACTTTCACTGCGTAACACGCGGCATGCTCATGGCAAGTTACAGAATTCGGATTCTTTTACAAATTTACGTTACGCAGTTGACTACTACGCGGTTATGTTATTACCGCATTGTGAATTACACGTTCTTTTGACTGTGCCACGACGCGGTTTGCAATCGCGACTCCTCGGTTTGAGGCGCGCACGTACCGAGGTTGGATCGTCGGTTTGTCGATTCCAACAGGCCGGTTTGGCCTCCCGAATACGCGCCGAGTTTCGTCGAACGGAACACTTCGCGGACGCGTGATTACTTGATCGCTTCCAGACGTAGAGTGATCTCTCGATGATCCGCATCGACCTCCTTCGATCGCTATCGAAAGTGGGGATCGATGCGTACGCATAACTAATTAGTGGGGCGATCTCGCTGTCCTTTGTTAAGACAAGGACCGTGCGCGATATCGCGGATCGCCGTGGTGGGATCGATATTTACTATCGATACACGGGAGCATCTATATGTGACCGATACGGTTACATATACTCCCCCCTTCCCTTTCCAGATTACAGGTGCATTTGTGGTTCGTAGGCGGATGCACAAATGCATCTGGAATCTATACAGGGACCACACGGCCACGATGAACAATCATGATAACTCTTTGGTAGTGCAACTGATAGTCTAAACTAAACGATTCATTGTCACACAGAATTAAACGATCGCTGTTGTATGCAAACGAACTAAACTATATTATTTTTCTTTTAAACATAACAAAATTAATAGAAATATCCGAAATTAACTTATGTTTTGCGCAAACGACGCTTTGATATCTATGAGAACTGAATTATATCACACAGAACAAAACGATCGCTGTTGTATGTAACAAATTAAACTATTATTTTTCTTTTAAACGTAACAAAATTAATAGAAATATCCGAACTTAACTTTATATTTTGCGCAAACGACGCTTTAATTTTTATGGAAACTGAACTATATCACGCAGAATTAAACGATCGCTGTTGTATGTACAAATTAAACTATTATTTTTCTTTTAAACGTAACATAGAAATATCCGAAATTAACTTTATATTTTGCGCAAACGACGCTTTAATCTTTATGAAAACTGAACTATGTCACACAGAACTAAACGATTGCTGTTGTATGTAACGAACTAAACTATATTATATTTTTTTTTTTTTTTTTGAACATAATAAAATTGATAAATATTTATGAAATTAACTTTAAATTTTGCGCAAACCACGCTTGATATTAACGAAACTAAACTATATTTTTTTTTTTTTTTTTTTTTTTATACTTCCTCGTTTTCCGACGTCCCGAGGAGTTTGTCGATCATACTGTCCGTTAGATCCGCTAGATCAAGCGGTATGGTTCCACTATCAAGCGGGTCTTTTTTTTCGAGAGCTGGTGTGTCCGGCGACGGGGCTTCAACTTTCGTCCCTTCTTTAGCCGGCTTCTTTGCCTTGTCCTGGCACTGCATCCGGATGCTCTCAATGTCGGTCGGCTCCTGTATCACCTCCCAGGAGATGTCCAGGAGATCATCCTCAGCAGGTTGGACATCTGGTATAACGCCCACGTGTCCTCCAGTTTGGCTGCTCTGTGCTCGTGGTGTCTTACTCGGTCTCCGTTCTGGTGACACTCCTATTTCTCGCGGAGTCTGGGCCTGCACGCTTCTTTTTGTTGCGTTAGCCTGTGTTGCTACGCCGTTTTTATAACGTTGGCCTCTTTGGTATGTCGGCCTCCACGGCCCTGCCTTGACCGTTGTCAGCAATGGAGGCGGCATATCATGGTATCTCAGATCTAACCCTGTCTGGGTTGCCCTGTTTACCATGGCCCAGGTCGCGTAGGCCTGTGTGCCAACGTCCACCTTTTTCGCGTTTGCCATTCTTTTTTTTTTTTAATATACGTTTGCGAGTAAATAAATTCTAAACTTTTGAACACTGTTTTAGTTTGTGGTCGGAAACTAAGTGTTCCAGCCTCGCGTATCGCAGCCTTATATACTTGTAGTATTTGGTATTTTCCGAGAAACCCCTTTCTCGGTGTCCTAGGTGTTATGCCGCATAGACCCGTTGTTTACATCTTGGTCTTTTGTTTCTTCGTAATAAGGACGAAGACACGAGGTATGGAATGTTCCTCGGATGTCTCCGGAGTGGGGTTTTGTTAGAAGGTACGTGTATGGCCCTTTTTTTTGTGTCAACACGTATGGTCCTTCATACAAATGGAAGAATTTGGCTATTTGGCGATCTGCGGCGTTCGACACTGGATTTGTCTTCACCAGCACTCGGTCGCCGATTTCGTATTTCACATGTTGTTTACCCGTGTTGGCTCGCTCGCACCTCTTTCGGGCTTTCCGTGTCATTTGCTGGAATGCGAGTTGTAGTTTTGTTTCATGTTGTCCGTCATTCCTTCGTTCTTGCTCCCATGTATGTTTAAACCATTTTGTCCATGGTCGCACGGGTTTCTCTTGTAACAGCAGTTCTGCTGGTGTGAAGCCTGTGCTATCATGCACTACTTCATTACAGCATGTTTCTATTACATCGATCCATTTGGCCCATGAAGCATGTGCCTCCGATGCGAGTGTACGGAAAATCCGTCCGATTTCCCGATTCACTCTTTCAACCGGATTGCTTTGCGGATGTCTAATCGACGACAGGATGTGGTGAATCCCTTCCTCCTGCAGGGCTTGCACCCATTTTTTTGAAGTAAATTGAGTTCCATGGTCTGTGATGATCTTTTTCGGTTTTCCATACAGTGGGATGAATCGTTTGAAAATGCGCGCGAGTGTTACGGGGGTGGTCGCATTTCGCAATGGGTATAGCTTTACGAATTTTGTAAACAGTTCTTCAATAACGAGAATATACTTCACTCCCCCCCTTGACGTAGGCTGTGGGCCATAATAATCAACGGACAACACCTCCAGTGGACTTTTTGGTATTATACTTTGCATTTCGGCATGTGCCGCATGCGTGGGACATTTTACACGTTGGCATGTGTCGCATATAGATATTAACTTTCGTACACGTCGGTGTAGCTTTGACACGTAAAAGTCCTCTAAAAGGGACATTTTACACGTTGGCATGTGTCGCATATAGATATTAACTTTCGTACACGTCGGTGTAGCTTTGACACGTAAAAGTCCTCTGATATGAGTTTTACGGTCTTGTCTCCACCGAGGTGTGTATACATTTGGTGTACCTCGCTTATTAAGATATCGCGTAATTGTGCAGGTATAACTGCCCGTTCTCTCCCGTCTTTATCTATATGGTACAGCGTGCCTTCCCGTAGGCGATATCGATTTGCGCTATTACTACTTGGTTCAACGTAATTTTTTATTATATTAGATAATTCTTTGTCGCTCTTCTGCCATTCGGAAAGCTGTTTAAGGGCTTTTGCTAGCGTTGGTGACATTGTTCGCGCAAGAGCCGTTAAAATTGGTACGCGTGTTTCCCTTTCTATTGTGTTCCCGACAGGCGAGTTGTACGAATTGTCGATGCGACTCATGACGTCAGCCGGAATATTTTCTTTTCCCGGTCTGTACTGGATTTCGATCTGGTAATCCTGTATGGATAATATCCATCTTGTCAGACGTTGACTGAGTAGCTTGCTGCTCATTAGGAATGTTATGGCTTTGTGGTCGGTTAAAAGTATTATTTTAACCCCGTATAGGTACGTTCGGAATTTTCCTAACGCCCATACTATTGCCAGTAGTTCCTTTTCTGTGATAAAGTACGCCAATTCTGGGCCATGTAATGTTCTACTTGCAAAGGCAATTGGTCTCAGCATGCCTTGCGTGTCGTGTTCTTCGACGACTGCCCCGAGCGCGGAAAAGCTCGCATCCGTTGATAAGAAGAACGTTTCGCTTGGATTCGCGTACTGCAACGCAACCTCCTTGCAAAATGCGTCTTTGACTTCATTGAACGACTTTTGCAGGGTGTCGTTCCACGTCCAGCGGTTTCCCTTTTTTAGCAGTGCTAGTAATGGAGTGGTCGTTTCAGCTTGCTTGTTAGTAAATTTGCTATAGTAATTCACGAGGCCAAGGAAACCGCGTAGCTGTTTTATATTTTTAGGCGGCGGAAATTCTCTGATTGCGGCCAGCTTCTCCGGATCTTGTCGTATCCCTTCCGCGGACAGCACGTGTCCGAGGAACTTTATCTCCCGCCTCATAAATTTACATTTTTCTATGTTGATGGTGAGGTTATGTGACCGTAGCCGTTTCAGCAGCGCCCTGAGATGTTCAAGGTGTTCTTCGAACGTTGAAGAGAAACAGAGGATATCGTCTATGAAGTTAACGATAAATCCTTCCATTCCTTGTAGGACTTGCCGTAGCGCCCTTACCAAACTCGCGCTGCTTGTTTTTAATCCGAATGGAGTTACCACATACTCGTAACACCTTCCCCGGTACATGAATGCCGTGTACTTTCGTGATGCTTGCGTGAGTGGGACTTGCCAAAAACTGTTTGTTAGATCCAGGCTTGTAAGAAAGTCTACCTTTTTGAAGCGTTGGAAAATGGCATCAGGTGTTTCCGACATCTCGTGGTCTTCGACGAGGAATTCATTTAATTTTCTTGCGTCCAGGCACAATCTTATCGAGCCATTCTTCTTCAGTACTGGCACCACTGGGTTTATATATGGGCTTGTGCTTGGGCGGATGATGTCATTATTCAACATTCTTTGTATTTCTGCATCCGCCGCTTCAATGTACTTTAATGGTGTTGGATAGGTTCTACTCCAATATGGAACGGTCGATTTCATGTGTAGGTGATGCTCATAACATGCGACCCGTCCAATTTCATCCCTCCACACCTCTGGGAACGTATTGATGACCTTTTCCAGCGCTACCTTCTGTGCCTGGGTCGCCGGCATCGATTCTAGGAGAGCCTTAATTTTTTTCTCTTGTAAACATGATGGTGTTGCACCGTTTTTTAAGTTCTCGTTCAGCCATCGTATGGTTGCTTCAGCACTCGCTTCTTTGGTCATTTTGATTGTAATCTGACCATCTATTGTTTTTAATGAAAGTGCCTCTTGTTCGAAGTCTACCGTGGCTTTGGTGCGTCGTAGAATATCCACGCCAAGGATGAATTCACATATCAATCCTGGTACTACCACTGCCGTTGTTTCGATGATCTGGCTATTGTAGCTGAGTCTTACCCAGATTTGCCTTTTCAATCGAGCAGATTTACTTCCAGTGGCTCCAATAATAAATGTCCCCGTTACTGGAAGTGTTGGACATTTGTTTAATAGCGCTTGATGCGTGCAGTACCACGTTTCTGAAATTGCCGTGACCGTACTGCCTGTGTCCACGAGGGCCCTTACGGGGATGCCCTCGATTTTTAGCTGTACTTCAGGGCAGCTATCGACTCCTTTGGCCGGTAGTGGTGAGTTTGGTTCCTCCAATAATTCCCGACGGATATCTGGAAATATTGAACTTATTGGCAACCGAATTTCTTCCCCGGGTTGCTCTGCGGAGGTACCTCCTGTCTGAGGGGGGAAGTTACTCAGACGTACTCCCGAGGCTCTCCTTAATCGTTTCCCGTGTTTATTTCAGGTTCTACGTCTTCCTGCCCGTCCTCTGGCGTTTCCTCTTCGAGGTGGGCCGTTCGAATGCGGTCATGTCCCCCTTCTCGTGGTCGATCTTGTTGTCTACGGTAGTCTTGCCAGGGGCGAGAATTTTCGTATTTCGGTCTTTGGTACTCGGCATTAGCCCGTTGATACTCATTCGTCGGGCGCTGATATTCCTTGTTCATACGAGATTCCATGTTTGGTCGTGCTAGCGTAGAATTTGCTGCAGGTTGGCGTGAAGCGTTTGTTGTCTGCTGGGCTGTTCGCTCCTGGGTGGTACGGGTATTCCAGTCCCTCGTGTTGTTGGGACGTTCCTCGTGCCTTTGTCGATTGACGGTTCCCCCGTTATCGAAGCGTTCCAGGAGCGCAAGAAATGCATCTATTGTGCGTATGTTTTGTCCGAGTACGCAGTCGTCAACTGATTGCGTGAAATGCCTTGCCAGAGTATGAACAATCTCCTCGTCCGTCGGACGCGGGAGTAGATCGCGTGCTGTCCCGATTAGCCTCATCGCGTAGGCCACTCGAGACGCTCCTGCCTCCGGACGGTGTACGCCAACGTACAGATTGTCGCGGACCTTTCTTTGTATTGCTGAACTCCAAAATCGGTCTAAAAGGGTCCTCGAGAATTGGGGCCATGTCGAGACCTGGTCACAGACAATGTCCCACCATTCACCGGCATTTCCCTTTAGGGATTGCGTATTGATGAATTTCATTTCGTCTTCCGGGAGGCGGGTTGCTTCTACGAATCTTTTCATCTCTCGTAGATATTTGGGTGGCCTTTCCGTGTTTTTGCCTTCGAACGTCGGCATTTGCGGCTTTACACTGAACGGGCGCGCTACGTTTGCCAGGGTGGCGTCGAAGCGAACGGAATCGTCGTGCGTCCATCTTGACCCGAGAGAATCGCGTAACAGTCGTTGTGTCGCGTTTAACTCTGTTGGATCTCGTCGGATGTTTGCTTGATCATTGATCCGGCCGCTGGGACCAGTTCGATCACCGATTCCATCTTCCCCACGTGTCTGTAATCGTGCGCGGAGGTGGTCACGCTCTTCCCTTGCCTCTCTGCTAATTTCCGCGGTTTGTTCTTCGTTTTTAATTCTTTCACGCTCTATTTGTTCTTCAATACCGCGTCGCCAGTCACGCATCTCAATTTTATGTTCGGTGACACGTTCGTACAACTCGTCATTCCCTATTTGGGTATCTAACCTAATTTTCAATTGGTCTACTTGACCCTTTAAATTGTTAATTTCGGCCTGCAACTCCCGAATGACAGTAACTAATTGTTCCGTATCGTGCGCGGCACTTGACCCCGGAGTCTGAATGGGATTATCAACCGGTTGAGACATTTCGATATCGCCCTTTGGGGTATTTCCCTTAGAACCACTGGGAGTCCCTGATGGGGGTGTCCGCATGACTCGCGAGCTATTTGCCTTCATACTCGCTGCGGTCGCGTTATCAAATGCCTTAAGATTGTACGCTAGTTTCCGAGCCCGAGTTTTACTCATAATTTACACTCTACACTCAGTTCGCCTAAATCAAACCGCCCCACGTTGGGCGCCAACGTGTATCCACATTAAATGTGCTAAATATTTCTGGATACGATAAGTGGAGGTCCGTGCCTCCAGAAATGGACGGCGGAGAGGTTAGGCGAAAGTCAGAGTACTAGAGTGTAATAACTGGTACAAGGTGAGTCTATTCTCGTTATGAATCCGTTACAAATTCACAAAATCGAGACACGGTCTCTAACGAAATTTTACTAACATTGTCAAACCGGAGCACCGGCTCTTACAATTTAATCTAGGTTATCCGCGGCGCGATGTGGTTTGCTACACGTCTGGTTCGCGAAATCTTATGTACTGTGTGACCTTATCACCCTTTAAATTATAACGGTCACGATTGATCGTCCCTTGAATCACGTTGTTTTCCTTATATCGCGACTAAGTGACTCCCTTGACGAGCTTACCGATTTTTATTTATTATACATTTATCGCACGCGAAGAACAAACTGGCCGGTATTACTACCCGGGCGCTCGGCTGTTTCCAGATGATACGCAACGATAGAGACGCTCACCAAACCCCAGTCCCTCCGCTCCACCTAAGAGGTACTCCTCAGCACGTAAGTGGACTTAGAGTAACCTCCGGTTTCGGTAGAGTGACCGTGATCGTGTTTAGTCAGTTTGCCAAATCGAACCGAGGCGAAATAGTAACGCGTACTGGTCCGGCCAGATTTCTCTGGATGGAAGCAGCTTACGCCTATTGCCTATGCCTCACAATAGCGAGTGGTACAATAACGAGACACCAGCAGGGCACCCTTAGGTGATCCGAATGAGATCTCGATTGCCCTAACGGAGTTGTGAGAGTATTTACTCAACCAATATTCGCGAATTTGTCTATATGTCACTACTCACAAAGACGAGAGGAAGCAATAACGAGACACCAGCGGGGCACACAGAGGTGATCCGAGTGGAATCTCGATTGCCCTAACGAATTTGTGAGTGTATACTCGTATAAATCGTGAATCTATTTAACGCGACCGGTAAATATAATTAAACTGCGATTCGCTCACGAAGGCGAGAGGAAACAATAACGAGACTCCAGCGGGGCACACAGAGGTGATCCGAGTGGAATCTCGATTGCCGTTTAATCGAGTTTAGTCGAATCCCGTTTAATTTTTAATAGGTCTAGCACGACAGAAGCCTTTATGAAGGTAAAATCCGTTCCGTTCGGCGAATTTATGCTCAGTTTCTGAGAACGGCGCGCTTGTGTTTATTTCTCAACCGACGCGTCGCTCTTTCTTACGCTCGTACTTTCACTGCGTAACACGCGGCATGCTCATGGCAAGTTACAGAATTCGGATTCTTTTACAAATTTACGTTACGCAGTTGACTACTACGCGGTTATGTTATTACCGCATTGTGAATTACACGTTCTTTTGACTGTGCCACGACGCGGTTTGCAATCGCGACTCCTCGGTTTGAGGCGCGCACGTACCGAGGTTGGATCGTCGGTTTGTCGATTCCAACAGGCCGGTTTGGCCTCCCGAATACGCGCCGAGTTTCGTCGAACGGAACACTTCGCGGACGCGTGATTACTTGATCGCTTCCAGACGTAGAGTGATCTCTCGATGATCCGCATCGACCTCCTTCGATCGCTATCGAAAGTGGGGATCGATGCGTACGCATAACTAATTAGTGGGGCGATCTCGCTGTCCTTTGTTAAGACAAGGACCGTGCGCGATATCGCGGATCGCCGTGGTGGGATCGATATTTACTATCGATACACGGGAGCATCTATATGTGACCGATACGGTTACAACACAGAACAACACTCCTACGGTATCATATGCATAGATAACGCAAAAAGTTATATATCCCACCAAGGATCAAGCGATAATTATTGACTCAGTTGATGCAATATCGATTCGTGACTACACTGTAGCAGTGGCAAAAATAATTGGCCCTAGTCACATTAGATTTGTTTCGAGAATTTCCCAAGGCCGGGTATGTTTATACTTAAGTAGTAAAGAGGTAGCAGATAAACTAACTGATTCTCATAGCAAAATAAATATTGGTTCGCACTCGTTAACGATTAGGACGCTTATCTCCAAAGCTAAAAGTATTATACTTTCCAATGTGCATCCTATAATACCGAACGAGTTCATAATGAATGAACTAGCCAAGGTTAACATCAAACCGGTCTCTCCTATTAGCTTTATTAAAGCAGGAATACACGACACTGGCTTGTCTCACGTTTTAAGCTTTCGTAGACAATTGTATATCACTCCAGAGGATATAAACAAGGTTCTTGGGTCTATGTGTATTTCGTACGACGACACAGTATACTGGATATATTTATCCACAGAGAAACTGACATGCTTCCTGTGTAAGGGAGAAGGTCACCTCGCCAAATTTTGCAACAATATAGCTCCTTCCTCGGTTGAATCAAGTACCAAAGAGACGGAGATTAACCCAAATTGTAATGAAAAAGCTGATGACACCACCACAGAACCTTTGATCGTGTCACAGGATGAGGCAACTCTGGAAACAGTTCATTCAATGCCTCCTCCTCCTCGGTTCAAAAGAGCTTTACCCGAATCCACAATAAGTTCCAATGACAATTCAGACCCAGTGGATACGCTCAAAAAGGCTGCGCGACGCGAGAAACATAGCAAAATACAGAAGACACAATCTGATCCTAGTCCCTCCGGCAATGACATTTCCACTTTGTTATTGCAGGCCAAAGATTTCATTCTGGAGAACACTCACAGTTTACCATTGAACATAAACAAGATTACTGAATTTTTGACTTTAAGTTTTGGACGGCACGACATTGGTACGCTGGCCTTGGGCTATACCAACGATATCCCTGCGCTTATCAACATGCTCACGGAAATCAGCTCCAGATTATCCAACAGGAAACTGAGAAGTCGTATCCACAGAATTATGAACCGGCTATCCAACTCTGATGCACCTTGCTCCTCAAACGAAGACCTTAGCTCCGTGGAGGAATTTTATTAACCTATCTACTACGACAGAAGTTTCATTCATGGAGCCCTGCCTCTTGAAGATTATTTTTTGGAACGTAAGGAGCGTTAGGCATTGCACTGAAGACATCCAATCAATGATACAGGACATTGACATTCTGGTCTTGGTAGAAACCTGGCTATCTCCAGATAGTAAGCTAAGTAATTTTCCGGGCTTCCTTACTGTTAGACAAGACAGACCACACTCCAGGGGTGGTGGTATACTCATAATTGTTCGTAAAAACATTGCGTTTCGCGAAATTAGGAACCTCTTATCCCCTAATAACTCTGTAGAGTTACTAGGCATCCAGTTATCCCAGCTCAATCCTCCACTTGATCTATTTGCTTGTTACAGAACTCCGGGTCAATCCCTTACGCAAAATCAGTGGGATCTTATTTTCCGTAATGTCACACCCAGCACTAACTGTATTTTCATGGGGGATTTTAACTCGCATAACAAAATTTGGAATTGTAGCTACACTGACGTTAATGGGTCTAGATTAAACAACTCTGTGGAGGCCTATGATCTCTTCTTGCATAATGATAGTTTCCTCACGCACGTTGATTTTTACAGGGGAAACAGATCTAATCTTGATCTAATATTCTCAACCATTGACATCTCCGACAAAATTAGTGTCGAAGTGAGGGATGAAACTCTGGGTTCGGATCACTTTCCTATTGTAATTACTTATGACACGGAAAAGCATTTCTATAAAAAACATTCATTCAGGCTAAAATCAGTCAGAACTGACTGGAGCCAATTTGATTCAGTATTGGAGTCTAGATTCTCGGAGTTTCTTACGGCAGAGTATGAGGTAATGCTTCCTCAGGATAAATATGACTTTTTCACAGAAATTGTTTCTAACTCTGTCTCGTTGTCCACTCCTATCCGCAAATACAAAAATACAACCCATCATTCGAATCCGGTATGTTGGTGGGACAGTGACTGTGATAGAGCAAAGAGGCTTCGCCGAGGAGCTTTCAAAAAGTGGGAACACACCAAAAATCTTGAGGACTTGATCAATTATAAGAAGCTCGTGGCTCGGACTAAAAAAATCTTTAAAAACAAAAAAAGAGAAAGTTTTAGAAATTTTGCTGAAAGTATCAATATTCGTTTAAATCCCAGCTACGTGTGGAATAAATGTAAAATTTTTAAAAATAGGTGGGCCCGAGTCACTGGCTCGACAAACTCTGGGAACCTTCAGTTCAATCCAGAACGTGAGGAGGTGTTGAACAAGATTAGTCCCCCCTGGGTCCAAACTGACCCTGATTGGATTCCTTTGTGTGACTGTAACGAGTTTTTGGATAGTCCCTTTGAGTTCATTGAATTTAATGTCGCTCTTGAGTCAAGAAATCCTAAGTCGGCCCCTGGCTTAGATGGCATAGATTATGAAATTTTGAAAAATCTTCCGCTCAAATTTAAACTAATTCTCTTGGACATTTATAATCACATGTATGCCGCAGATAGTTTCCCCTCAGAGTGGAAAAAATCCTTTGTACATCTTATTAAAAAGGCGGAGGGAAATGGACTGCGTCCCATATCGTTGACGTCTTGTTTATGTAAATTATTTGAGGCCATGGTTAAGGCCAGGATGCAGTGGTGGGCCGAGCACAACTCGCTTATTCCTTCAAGTCAGATGGGCTTCAGGGGGGGAAAAACCTGTACTGATAATTTGGTAAATTTAACCCTGAAGGTGGAGGAAGCTTTCATTGATAAGAGTGAGGTTTTGACGGCTTTCCTCGATGTTCAGGGTGCTTTTGATAATGTTGTGAGTCCCATTTTGTTAGCGAGATTGGCTGAGTTGGGTTGCTCTAGGAAACTCCTTTTGTTCATAAAATTCCTAACCCATGAAAGGTTAATTTATTCTAATGACTCCATGGAAGACCCTCGACTGGTTTTTAAGGGTGTCCCGCAGGGGGGAGTGCTGAGCCCTCTGTTATACGTGCTTTATGTATCCAACCTAGAGGTTGATATCCCAGGTTGATATCTCAATTTGCCGATGATATTGCGATATACGTTAAATTTAAATCTGTCAAGTGGGCCCAGAGAGTGTTGACAAAGGCTATTAATTCAATTAGTGCAAACCTCGACAAACTCGGTCTTTCTCTCTCTCCACATAAAACTAAGCTAATGCGTTTCAACAACAAAAGACCTTCGCCTGGCACTGCCCGGATTATTATTCAAGACTGTTGCATAGAATCCTGTGATTCCGCTCGCTTTTTGGGAATCATCTTTGACCATCGTCTCTCTTTCAAAAGGCATACTGAATTTGTCATAAATAAATGTTCCAAAGCAATTAATATCATTAAATATTTGCGCGGCACTTGGTGGGGGTCGGACCCGGAAACCCTTCTCACGCTTTATAAGAGTTTTATCCGGTCCTTGCACTGGGCTATCGAGTGACCACCCCAGTCAATATTCTATTAGGGGAATCTAAATTGACGTTGATCAGGGAACGTGCTCTTTACTTAGGTAGGTGTTTTCTGTCCAAGACTCTAGCTCACCGCAGCACTCTCACCTTTAAATGTGTGACAGATTATTACGACCTATCCTTAAGAAAAAATGTCTTCAACAATCACAGAATTATTTGTAAATGCATCAGCTCTGTTCGTGAATCGGACATGATGGATTCTCAGGATAATTTAAATATTTATAGTTATGACTTTAAGATCTGTTCAACTTCAGTACCCATTGACACTTCACTGAGCCTGCTAGATAAGAACACCAATAACTTGTCAGTCATTTTCAGAGAGATATGCGGAAACGGAGACTGTTACACAATTTATACCGATGGCAGCAAAATTGCCGGGGCCAACTGTGTCGGTTCGGCCTGTTTATGCCCTGAGCTTGATCTGGTTATAACGCGCTCTATAAATCCTCTTGCCTCCATCTACACTGCCGAATGTATAGCTCTTAGCGACGCTTTCGATATTGCATTAGAACACCAAAACCACAGCTTTCTTATATTTTCGGATTCTCTTAGCTGTTTGTTGGCCTTACAATCCCCCACAGTAAACGTAAAAACCAATTCTTACATTTTCGAAATAAAAAGGAAATACAATCTACTCATCAGAAATAAACGCAACAGATACGTAAAATTATACTGGGTTCCATCTCACTCTGGTATTCAAGGCAATGAGGATGCGGATAGTGCAGCCAAACTGGCTACTTCTTCGACCTCACTCAACATTCCGAAAGTTCCATTTACTGATTTATATGAAAAATATAGGAAACAGGCCAAAGAGAATACCACTGAAATTATCAGACGGCAGGGATTATTCAAGGGCAAAAATTATTTTCTAAACTTTTTCCGCGACAGTTCTCTACCCTGGTTTTACCATAAAAACCTGGAGAGGTGCTTTGTTTCTACTGTCAATAGGATGCGAGCAGACCATTATCACCTAGCCGCTTCGCTGGCGCGCGTTAACATAATTTCCGACGGTACGTGTAAATGCAATGAAAGTGAAGAATCCATGAATCACATCACCTGGCAATGTAATTTGTACAATGTGCAAAGGTGCAAACTCCTGGAATCTCTGGGTAAAATGGGATACCAACTGCCCCTGAGTGTTGAAATGTTCATTGCGGAACCCAATGTCAAGGCATGTGCATATATCCATGCCTTTTTCAAGGACTGTAAGCTGTCCATTTGATTTATGTTTAACCTGTTTTTTATATTTTTATATTTGTAAAGAAGAAAAAATTTTTTGTTTTTGTAATGATGTGTCAACAATTGTAAAGCGAAATGGACCCATTTAAGGGTCTGAAGAGATAATAAAAAACAAAAAAAAAAAAAAAAAAGTTGGTTTAATGCCGGAAGGACATAACTGATTATTAGAAGTACAAGAGTATGCAGCAGACGTCTCCAATTCCAGTATACTTGGATAGGTGATGCAGTAGCCTTGCCTGCTTAATATATCCACGCCTTTTTTGCTTCCCGTGAGGGTTTTTATGGTTATACCCAATAAAATATGCTTTCGCGGTTTGATATAACCTCTTGTAATGCTGTAGATAGAGTCCTGCGAATAACATGAAGACAATCTCCGAACCCGATTGCAGCTTTCTTTGCCAACACCGCTCAAGGCAGTAGTCCAAAATATATCTAACCATTTTGGAACATCGCACTCTCCTTTATTTAATATTTCACTATCGATGAAATCTGTTAAAGGTTTTTTTTTTATTTTCAATATATTTTTTCGATATTTCAAGGCGAAATCTTGTGCTTCTTGTTCGAATAATATATCTTCGATTTCTTCATCATTGATTGTTTCAATATCTATTTCACTTGATATAAAAAATTGTTTATTTGAAATATTAACCAATGAAATTTTCAATTGACTTTGTATATAGTCCTTGAGAGCTTGATTACTGAATATGCTAGCTTCTAAATTTGCGTTTTCATACATTTCTTTTACAAATTCAACATAACAATCTTTCAAGTGAGCTAATGACATCACTCGTCGATTTATAATAATTTCTTGTTGAATATAATTAATCAATCGTTCTCTGGCAATTTTATGGCTATCTCGTTTCATGACCCAATCATTAGTTGGAGGTGGGTTTATTTTCCTTTGGTATTTGGCAAAATAATTCACTCTACAGTTGTTATGATACGTCAAAAAAGTATCGTTAACAGAGTCAATTTCTTCTTGAATTTTCTGTAACATCTCTATATCGCTCAGTTCTGTAGCATAATTTTTATTTTTTTCCAGAAAGGGTATTTTGTTTTCAATTTTACGACAGTATATTTGTCGCCCTTTACGTTTTATATTTACTTTTATACAAAAAAAGCATTTCTTTGCTGACTCATCATCTCCAAAACTTTGTATATCCGTATCATAATCTACATCGTCCTCCTCAACAGTATTATGCAAATCTTCAATATTACTGGTTTCATCATTAATTAATATCGAACTATGGTCAAAATTTCTGTAAAGATAACATGCAAAGCAATTATATAATATAATTAAAAAAAATTTTAATGGCATCATTTCAAAAACAGTGGATTCAGATGAACTTGTTCTGAAAAATGAACAATTACTAAAAAATACAAAAAATTATTTAATTAATTAACCGTGAAGTGCATGGCAATGGGTCCGGTTCTACATTTGGAGCAGACGTTAAGGATATCGAGGGATCGATGATTCCAGTAGATTGAGATGCTGATGATGTCAAAGCTGGCTCAGTACTGTGTATGAGAAATTATTAAAAAAAAATTAAAAATTAAAAATTGTTTATATGAGAAACATGCAAGTAAATAGTGTCTACATAAATATTGCATACCATCATCGCTATTGAAAAAATTATCCTATATTAAATTAATATTTAGTAAAATAGTCATATAAGAACATAAATTTAAATGATAAAAAATTTAGTATATATGTTGCATATCAATGGATAATATAATTTTTAAGTATTCTCGAGAACAGTCGAGCACTTCCGAACATATTCGAATTCTCCGACTCTTGATCGAGTAAATTAGAAAACACGTGGTAAAATTTACTATTGAATTAAATATATTTATATTACACTCCAAATTTATTAAGAAAATATGTAAAATATAATGTACAGTATTTCATCGATAAATGTCCCAAATGTCTCGCACATAAATGTCCCTGAACTATCCCCACTCCTGCGGGGTCTACCCCGTGAGGGGCCATAAAACTCGAGAGGCCGATGCCGCCGAGAAGTGTAACATGATATGGGTCGGGTATATCGGTGTGAGACCAGGAGACCACTACTAATCCGATGACAAGACTTCTTTATTTTTCATTATTTTTTTATGGAACTTTCGCCAAAATATTCTTGATATTTTTCTAATGATATTGATACCAAAAATGATATAATTCCGATTATATTTACTTGTGTAATGGGCGATCAAAGTGTCGAGCGCAAGGAACGATGGCGTATGGGAAAGAAAGAGACGCGGAGAGTAGCGGTCGCCGCCACAGTTCAAAGGCCCGCGTATCCTCACAATGTAATCTCAATAAAAACCTTTTTTATTATTACTTTTTTTTATGGGACTATCACCAATATATTTGTGGCATTTTTCTTATTAAAATGATACTAAACACGATATAATTCGGATCATATAAAGGTATGTATATGGACATTTACAAGTCGAGTACATCGGTGAGGTAACTTGTCCCGTCAACTCCCATCGTCCATTACACACGTAAATATCATCGAAATTATATCGTTTTTGGTATCAATTTCATTAGAAAAATATCAAGAATATTTTTGCGAAAGTTCCATAAAAAAATAATGAAAAATAAAGAAGTTTTGCCATCGGATTAGTAGTGGTCTCACACCGATATACCCGACCCGTATCATGTTTACATTTCTCGGCGACCGAGGCCCCTCGAGGTTCCCATTCCATTTCTACGTTCGGCACAAGTCAAAGAATAGTTTCCCTCGCACACAATTGTCCCTGGCCGGACCCGTGGTTTAGACAATTATCGATGAAATACTGGACTTTCTAAAATTATTGTTTAAAGAATGTAACAATAATTTCATAATACTAATACTCGATTTTTTTACATAATTACGTGAAAATATGAACTTAATAAATTATTTTTCATTTATTTTAAAATTAAAGTCAAAACATTCGATCGACTTACCTTTCATAAGACAAATATTTATATTTCACTCGAAATTCTTTGTAGCAAGAGGAATGATAACCTATTACTTCGTCATTCCAACTTTCAGGCAGTACAACATCTCGATATTTGTGTTGATGATGCTTTCGAGCAGATAAAAAAGTTTTGCAAGAAAGCCAAATGTCTTTACTAAATTTCTTCACTTCTTCTCTTTTCTCTCGAAAAGTAGGGTTTTCACAAAGCAAATTACACAAAAAACACTGCATAATTGTGGGATTGGAAGTTTTTATCGATATACCGTATGTAAGGCCGATTTGCACGAAAGGATGTCGACTCGTTCGCGATCGTACGACAACTGTCTAACTCTGGTCATCGAGACCCGCTTTTACAGGTAGAAGTATCTAAAAAGATGCCGCTCATCGCCACGACGCTGCTTTGCGGTACCACGCCGAAAAGAGCGCAGCGGCTCGAATACTCATAGCGGCAATGTGTCTTGATCGCCAACAACACACGTGCACAGACACGTCGTCAGCGACAACCCTTACACGTACGTGTTTAAAATCTATTTATTAAAAAGTACAACTATACTAAAAATAGTTGTGAATACTGAATCGTCAAATCGACATATTTTATCCCAGCTATCCCTGTTAGCTACCACAATCGAGAATTTTCGTATAGGAAATTGTTGGGCGTCTCATCAAAACGAAGCTATTCACAAAGATTCAGCTTAATAGTAATTATTTTTACATCAGGGATCTGTACTACAACTTTTGAGCGTAGGACCGGGATAACGTACCACGCAATTTGTAGGACAATGTGGCTGTTAAATTATATAAATATTAACTAAGCAACAGTAAAAAAATCAGCTGGTTAGTAATCATTTGTGATGACCTCGTTATCGATACATGTTGGAAGGAGGGGACTCGTTGATTAAACCATACATTTTGTAGGACAAATATTTTTTCGAATAATCCTGGACTAAAGCTCTTTCATAGTCTATGGACAATCCAATGACGTTCATTGGTAAACGCAAGGCGATGCATTGCGTGGGTCATGCCGAACGCTGCATTCCCTGCTCAACACACCCTTGTTGGCAACCGTAGGCGATGCGTTGATTGGGTCATGCCGAACGCTGCATTCCCCGCTCAACGCACCCTTGTTGGCATCCGTAGGCGATGCGTTGATTGGGTCATGCCGAACGTTGCATTCCCCGCTCAACGGACCCTTGATGACATCTGTAGGCGATGCGTTGATTGGGTCATGCCGAACGTTGCATTCCCCGCTCAACGCACCCTTGATGACTCGTGATCTTCGACAGTTGTCTCGAGCAACCTTTGAGTGGAAGAAGAGAGGCAGAACGAGGGAAACAGGCGACCCTGACGTTCTCCGAATAAACCCTTCGAAACCGAAGACCGTACGTCTCGTTCGAGATTTGGTTCCTTGCGACGTAACACGGATCGCGTGACCGAAGCGTGTCGCCGTCGCACAGTGTAACGTTTCGATCATTTAGGGGAATTTACTTCCGAAATTGAAAATTTCGGCGGACGCCGGATCGGGGCATACCCACTAACGACCCCACGGTGGCCTCCCTGAGCTAATTGGGGGTGGTCGGGATCTCGTGAACGAATGCCACCGACCACCCCCACCTCTTGGCAATGAGCCCCATCCCGGGGGGGAGAGAAGCTCCCCCCAACAAACCTAAACCCCTAGTAGGACGCCGTGCGGGCCACCCACACAGCGTCCCCCATCCCAAGGGTCGCTCGGCTGGACGACCAGAGCCCCAGCTCTGGCCGCCCGCGACCCCCGGAGACCCCCTTCCTCGCTCGGAGGGGCGGGCCCGAAGGGGCCCCATCCGGCCGAGGGAGGAGGTCTGCGCACGCGTTAAAAGAAGGAAGAAAGAAGAAGAAGAAGGGGGAGAGGAGCAAGCGCTCCCCCCCCCACGAACCCCAACCCAATCCCACCCCCCAGTACACCCCTAATGTGGGGTGAAGCCGGCGGAGCGGGCAGGCAGGGTACAAACAGGCACCCAGCCCACCCGCCAGCCGGCCAACCCCTGGGGGGACTCCACAGTCCCCCAATGGCGGTGGTGGGAATTGAACAACTAATTAGTCCCACCACCGCCATCAAGCCTACGACCCCTCACCGGGGGCCGCCGGCCTCTAGGGGGACGACCCCTAGAGGCCAATCTCTTTGCAGAGAGGGGGTCGGCCTCGCGCCCCCTCTCCGCCGCCTCCTTCTGCGAGATAACGTCCTCGGGACCGGGGACCTCCAACAGGAGACCCCCGGTCACCGCCCTCTTAACCCGAAGGTCGCTGACCCCCACCGACGCCAGGTCAACGGACCTCTTGACGAGGACCATGGCGTCGGCGATGGCAGTCTTACACCCCTCCGGGACGGTCAGCGAAATCGCCGCCGTCTTCGGAGGGGGAGCCACCTTCGGGGAGGGCTTCCCTTTCCCCCTCCCCCCAGAAGCTCCTTTAGGAGCCTTACCGGGTGGGGGCGCCGCAGCCTTGGCCCCGGCTTTCACCTCAGCCTTGGCGCGTCGGCCCACTACCGTCACCCAGGACTCTCCCGGGGGTTCGGCAGCGGGCCGAGTAGGGGCCGGGACTACCGGAGCAGCCGGCACGGGCACCCGAGAAACCGGGGGAGGGACCGGATCTGCCGGCCCCTTCCCTCCCTTCTTCTTCTTCTACTTCTTCTTCCTCCCTCCCACCCCGTCAGCAGAGACGGGGGCAGGGGGGGGGGGGGGAAGAGGATGTGCCGTCTTCGCGGCGGCCGAGGCTGACCTTAGGCCCTCCCGCCGCCGCTGGGAGGCAGCAGGCACTGGAGAGGCCCCGAACACCGCCGCCCGGAGAGCTGCCTGCTCCTTCCTAATGGGCGCCAATTTGGCGTCCAGAAGGGCAGACAGCTGATCCATTAGGCCGCGTGGGCAAGGTGCCTCCTCCCGTGAGACGGGGGAAGGCATAAACTCAGCCTCCGACGGAGGTGGCCGCGGTACCTCCGTCACCCGCGGCTGTACCGGCCGGTCGCTGGCGGGGGGAGGCGATGGCAACGAGTGAGGTAGAAGAGGTATCGGCACCTCTCTCCTCCTCATCGCCATCAACTCCCCCATAATGGCCACATTGGTGGCCCTCTTGCACATTTCCATGAAGGCCGCCTCGGCATAACGCGCAGCGACCTTCAGATCGCGCACGCTAGTGCCTTTGAGGTTCGAGCTCCTGAGCGCCGTTTCCTCCACCGCACGAACTTTCTCCAGGAATTCCTGGAGAATCTCGCCGGTACTCAGGGCTCGAACCTCTAGCGCCAGCTCGGTCACTTTCGGGGTGGGGTCCTTGGAGGGGCGCTTACCACGCCCCGCCAAATCCTCCGACCCCGCGTCCGCCTTGCGCTTCAGCTTACCAGCTGAAGCAAGGGACTCCCCGTCCGACCCCGAAACCCGGGACGAGACGGAGAGCCTCCTACCGCCCATCGGAGACGGCGGGACGCTGCCATGAGTCGCGGACTCATGGGCCGTCACCGCCGCCTCGGATAACCCCTGCCGCAGGCTCCTAACAGAGCCCGCGACAGAAGCCTGCGACGGGGTTGTACACCCCGCCGCAACGCCAGGCGACACAGAGCGCCCAACGCGCTCGGTCGTCCTGGCCGGCGACACAGAGCGCCCAGTGCGCCCGGTCGCCCCGGCCGGCGACACAGAGCGCACCGAGCGCCCGGCCGCCAAACCCGACGACGCAGAGCGCAAGATGCGCCCGGTCGTCCCGCCCGACACAACGGACACGCCGTCGTCGTGCCGATCCTCGCCCTCCGCGGTCTCGACCGGGATGGCTACCGAGCCCCGCCGGGCCGCAGGAATAGTCCGCGATCCCCGGCGAGGGCCCTCCCCCTCCACCAGCTCCGACTGCGTGCTCTGCGAAGAGCCCGCAGCCGGGCACCTCGGTATCACTACTCGTGCTACCGGACCCCCCACCAACCCCGCTTCCGGGCGCGGTGTCCCCGCCGTCTCGGAATTGTTGTTCCGAGGCTCGTTGTCGTCAAACATTATCATTTCATAATTGGGCCTGGTCACAACGCCCCCATTTCTGGGGACGCTTCACTCGATGCCCTCCAATTCTAGGCGGACATAAAGGTCGACCGGGGCAGAGCCGCTTACCCCGGCAAGCCTAATACGACTGGGGGGCGGCAGGTACCCAGAAGTTGTACAACGCTTGAGAGCAGATGCATCCATCGCCCACCCCCGGCGCTTACTCCGGGAGTTTCCCATCGCTACGTTACGATAGCTTGGGATAGAGACTTTTTATAGAGGTTTATCCTCCTCGCAGGCCGGCCGGTTAAGGCAAGCCCCCCGTTCCAGTGGACCACGTCCACTGGTTTACGGTATGCGGCCCTGGACAGACAACTTGCTGCCCAGGACACGTGTGCAGCGGTTTTCACTCCTACTCAGTGTGAGCCTTACCGGCAAGGGAAGCCCTGCCAGGATCCGAAGATCCCGCCGGCATCGCCTCACACATCACAGAAGCTATTTCCCGCCGCGTACCCCTTGCTCCGTTAGCCACTCATCACAGTGAGTGCCCAGGAACCACCACGAGGAAGTGGAGCAAGAGGATTTAGGTGTGTGACACCCCTCAAATAGAGAGGACGGCTCGACAGTGGATCAGAGTCCCCACTGTAGAGGCCACACACCCTCGGTTCCCAAATAATTGTTTACCTAAATAGAGCTCAACTCTGCGCGGCTGTCCAATACGGCTGTGTATCGTGGTACAGCGGTTACTTCGAATAATTTTAATTTCGTCAATTTTAAAGTGTTCATCTTTATAAAAAGAGGTCCGTAAAGAGGACACTTCGGAATGTATCTAGTGGTTTTATCCGTGTGGCTATTCGTAGGCTTTGAACAATGTTCTGCCAGATCAAAGAAATTACCACGAGCACCGAAAGCCTAGGCCCAGTAGCGCGAGTTGCTTCGGTCGCCGAGTGGTGCAATAAACACAGCAGGGTAAACCGACTCCGCGTCAGGTATATGGATGTGAATCCACTACCAATCCAATTCCATAACATCTTTATTTTCAATTGTTTCTTTGTGGGACCTGCATCAACTAATTCGTGGCATTCTCCCGATTAAAATGATACTAAACACGATATAATTTGGACTGTATCTAGTGGTTTTATCCGTGTGGCTATTCGTAGGCTTTGAACAATTTTCTGCCAGCTCAAAGAAACGGTGACGAGCACCGACAGAAAAGGCCCAGTAGCACGAGCTGCTTCGGTCGCCGAGTAGTGCAATAAACAGGGCCGGGTAACCCGACACCGGGTCAGGTATATGGGTGTGAAACCATTGGTAATTCATTTGCAAAACTTCTTTATTTTTCATAATCTTCTTATAGAAGTTGCACCTGCTGATTCCTGGCGTTTTTCCGATTACAATGACACTAAATTATTTCTATGTACTGATAATTATTGTAATAAATATATATTTTTGCAATAATTTTTTAATTGATTGTTTAAATTTTATTGTCTTAAAATAATATTTAAAGTTGTTTACTTGTTACATGTTTAGTATTTATGTAGACAATTTAAATGACCGATGTCTTTGGTTATAAATTTCCTTATATTTCTTGACATTTATTCTTCATATTGTGACGTTCGTCACCACAGTCCGTCCTGCTCTTGCAAGCCCAGGCCGTTCCTGTGGTACATTTTCGAGGGGCCCGCCCCTCATTCACGCGCCACTATTTCAAATCTCATAAGAATAAAGTTTCAAGGGACCGTTTCCCTATTGATACGGTCCGTTCTAGTCTAGTGAACCTACTACGTCACCAGCCCCCACCAGAAGTCGAAATCATCGAGACAGCGGATCAAATCGATCATTAGTAGTCGACAGTTCGAACCGACAACACCACTCCTGCAGCTGAATTATCTTACGAAATACGATAAGGACATAGTCTCAGAACAGAATTATTTCACAAAATACGATAAAGGACTTAGACGCAGGAACATCGATCCACCTCCAGTGATCCGCTACCCCTTCCACTGGAACAACTTGACATGTGATTGGGACTACCCCCTTCCACCAACGTTGGACTATAAAGGAAGCAGCTGGACACCTACGAAGTCAGTCCAAGTCAGGAGTCAGTCGAAGTCACGAGTCAGTTGAAGTCTGAAGTCAGAATTCTTCGGTGCACCATCCAGTGCAACGACTGTTCGCATTCACCTTCCTCAATCCAAACCTTTTAACCATTTACCTACTTCCGTCGTTCTCGATGATGAAACCGAGAGCACTTTGAACTATTTGTAGTTCTGGCCTTCAAACTGTGAGGATACACCACCTCCTTCCTAATCCCCTTATACGTCGATATTGCTGCGTGCGGACCAGCAAAGAATAGATTTATTTGCGTGTGCGAACGTGCGTGTATCAAGAACCTTAGTCGTGAGAGGAGTCGCCAACCACTTTTCACCCCTGTCCTATACCTACACGTTCGAGCACGGCGGACTGGATCTAGCCTCTCGAGCTCCCCCACTACCACATTCCTGGCGGACTGGGTCCAGCCGTTTGTGGGTCCTTCAATTTCCCTCGAACTAGGCGGACTGGGTCTAGCCGTTCGAGTTCCCTCACCTACCACAATCTTGGCGGACTAGGTCCAGCCGATTGTGAAGTCTCCAATTTTCCTCGAACTAGGCGGACTGGGTCCAGCCGTTCGATCTACCGTACCCACCCACAATCTTGGCGGACTTGGTCCAGCCGTTTGTGTGTGCGTACTCCAATTCACGGCCCAGGCGGACTAGGTCCAGCCGACCGGGGATCCCATCCCGACATTCTCTCTCTGACGACGGAACGACGTAACTCGCCCTACGTCGCAACGAACCGTAGACATCAAAAGAAATTCGCATGCGTAAAAACGTAACGTCACGCGAAGTCCGCCAAGATTGTGGGTGGGTCCTTCTTTCTCTCTCTCTCTATTTAGAGTATATATAGTTAGTCACGGTCATAGGTTAAGTCTAGGTATAAGATAGTATATAAGTTAGAAGTAAGATTAAAGGTGTATGGGCGGCGAGATGAAAGGAGGAGTTTTGTAAGAATTTGTAACCTCAAGGGGATCAAATAAAGTTATATATATATATATACTTGTGCGACCGCTCACTTCGACAGCTCGAGAGAGAATCCTCAAAGATGGACGACCTCGGCGTCATCGCCGCCGCAGGTCCCCACTCTGTGACATGGTGGGAGTGGGAGAACACCAGCCCCACATGCCTTCCATCTTTTTTTTTTTTTTAATATGGGGAAATGCATTAAGCATACACCGGCCCCCGGGGGGGGGGAGGGAGCCGGGGTTATGTGGGACTACCATCGGGGAGGGTGGCGCCGAAGGCGCGCCCGTCCCCGAAGGCTACCCACTAAAACACCACACCCGCCTAAGCTAAATGGGAAGTGCCTGGATCACGCGAGTACTCAACAGGACACTTCCCAGCTATCATACAACCCGGGGGGAGGTTTTAGCCTCCCCCACTACCTACACTATAAGACCCTGGGAGGAGGGACCCGCCCGGTGTCCCCGTCCTTGGGGCCGTCGAAATGGGCTTCTCGAGCCCCAGGTCGGTCCACCGACTGCCCACAGTGGTCCCAAATCGCTAAAACGTGGTCAAAACCTCATAACGCATTAAAAAATTATCGGTTCTGCTTGAAAATTGGTATTAAGCCGTTTTTGGGGTCGCTGATCACGAATCTGAACTTGAAATTACAAACACAAAATGACGGATCCAATAAAAAAATTTCGAAAAATATGATTTTTTATAAAAAATTGACATTCTATTCAAAATCTGTTTAAATTTTACAGAAAGTCTTAATGCACATCCCTCACAATTTGACAAGAAATGCAACGAAAACTCATAAAATACCTACTCTGCATTACAAAAAACAGTGGTACGACCAAAAGTGCATTTGACTGCAGCTAATTTTTTTTGGAATTGCAAGATAATAGTATAAAGTAGAAGTTCCAACAAGTTTTAGCATAGGTTGGTGTGAGTTGAAAAACTTCTATTCTAAAACGTCAAAATTTATGCCTTCACTTTTACTCTCTCTTTTGCATACATGGTTATCCGTTAACGATAAACATTTGGCACTAAAAACTATGCAACTTACCTCCACAAACAGCATCCATAATGCACAATTCAAATCGATAGCTTTCAAGAAAATTTGTATACTGTGCACTTAAAATTCGCAATGGGCTTCACAAGCGTAAGAAGGTACGGTCTATTGAACTCGAAGTTCGGACTGCACCCATTTAGAAACACTCTTACAGTAACCAACCCAATAATTAAAACTTACCTAGCTAAAAGTTCATTTTTAGGGTTTTGGCCACGTTTTCGCGCTTTGGGACCACTGTGCGGCCCCCGGTGTCTCCGTGCCCCGCCCGGCCCGGGTGACCCGAAGGTCCCCGCCCCGGCCAGGGCAAGAAGACGCCGACACCCAGCGTGAGGTCCCCCCCCCCCCACTGCAGCTCTCAGAACACGGCGCGGCCCTGCCCACGCAGCGCATTCCTCTATGGCAGGCAGTTCCAACGAGAAGCCCCGGAGCCAACGAGAAGCCCCAATCATTCACTCTACGGCTGTACGTAGTAGTGGGAAGAGGTTCGATGGTGGGGAACCTTGCAGTTGTCGGAGGGGAATAGGTTGGAACTGCCTACTCTATGGTATGCCGCGCTGTGTCCTCCTCCTCGCCGCAGTGGTGACACTGCGCTGTTGGCTCCCGCCCCATCTGGTGCAGGAACTCACCAAAGCAACCATGCCCGGTGTGCACCTGCGTGAGGCGGATGGTCAAAATGAACCGACCCCTGCACCATCTTTCAAAGATGGGCAGGAGTGCCCGAACCACCGGGCGCGCCGAAGAGGCAAGCAACTGCCTCCACCGCTCCAAGGTGTTCATCCGGGCCTGGTGTCTCGCAGCATCGACCTCCTCCATCTCCCCGGTCGAGAGTTCCTCCCCTGATCCGCAGGTCCTCACCGAACGGAGGCCGCCGCCATCGAAGCGGTCCATACAACCATATTGCTTCCGTCTTTGCGGCGGCCATGGTCAGGCCCATTTCTTGGATCCGTCCAACAACGCAGTCCAGGACGGACTCCACGAGGTGTCTGGTTCCCCTCCAGTCCTACCCCTCTGCAAATACAAGGGTGTCTGCATAGCAGATGACACCCGTGGCAGGGGGAAGGACTACCCGCAGTACCGCATCATACTCTAGGTTCCACAGGAGTGGTCCTAAAACCGACCCCTGTGGAACCCCGCGGTACGTTTCCCTCTGATGTACAACATCACCCCGGCCGGTGTATACCACCTCCCTGCCGCGGAGGTGGTCCCGAATGACTTCCCGGAGATAGAGGGGGAAATGGAAATATACCAATGCCCCCTCTATCTCCTTGCAGGGCAGGGCGTTGAAGGCGTTGGTGATGTCCAACGACACAGCAATCAACACCCTGTCCCGAGCGACAGCCGACTCCCGGAGGAGACGCAGGCGCTCCAAAGCATCTAGCGTGGAGCGCCCCCTCCGGAAACCAAACTGGCTGTCGCTGAGGTCGGGACCACCCCGCGACAGGTGCTCGAGGAGGCAGGCAGCTACTATTCTTTCGAATAGCTTGCCCGCCTCATCGAGCAAACACAACGGCTGATAAGCAGAGGGAGAGTCTGCGGGCTTACCCTCCTTGCGGAGGAGAACAGGACACGCACTTTTCCATTCTATGAGGAAGGTACCCCGGCTCAGGACCGCCAAGGCAGAGGCCATTATACGGCCGGGAACTCCATCAGGGCCGGGGGCTTTTTTGCCCCCTTCCCAGAGTCTCCGACTGGCCTCAGACAGCTCCCACTCAGAGACCCGGAGTTCGTCCGACCAGCCTAAGTCCAACTCACCCCCCTCATCGGCGAGAGGGAAGAGGGTGTCCACAATGCGCCCCAGAAACTCCGGGTCAACCCTCTCCGTGATCGGGGGCGCCCATGGGCGGAGCTTCCCAAGCAGGGCCTTACATGGGCGCCCCGTACGCTACGTACTGGTCAGCAACCCTCGACTCCGGATCACCGCCCAAGAAATGGCGGCGCCGAGCGCGGGTGTATTGGCGACGGGCGTGGCTGACAACCACGCGTAATTCCGCCAGCCGCCCCGTCCACCAATACACTGCCTTCCTAGGGGCGCTGCCATGGTTCCGGGGCATCGCAACGTCACAAATCATTTGCAACGTTTCTCGGAACCAGGCGACCGCCCCCTCTGCACCGCGCTCCCTGGCCTCCGGCCAGGCGAAGCCGGGAATAATGGCCCTCATCAGGTCCCCGCTTAGTCGCGACAGCGCCCCCGAGGCGCTCCTTTGGCTCTCCCGGCCTTAGTCTTGTTAGCCGGGGGCGAGGGGGGGGGGGGGTACTCACTACCGCGGCCCTCTCGCAGGCCCTTCTCCCCACCACCTGCGACCATGGGACCTCGTTGGAGGTGCCTTCGGCTACAGGCCAGGAAGGGCCTCGACGGGTTGCGACCGAAGGAGGAACCGAAGGGGGGAGGGGGGGGCACGACCGGAGCCGCTACGGCATCCTCCGCCTCCTTCTTCCTCTTCTTCTTCTTCTTCTTCTTTTTCCTCCTCCGGCCCTCCCCCGACACCCCCTCCACAGTCGAAGCGACGACAAAGGAGGGACCCCCTGTAACCGCCCGCAGGGGGTTGTGGGGTCGGGTGGAGGAGGAAGAGGAAGGGTCGGCCGGCCAGCCCCTGCCAGCCCCCCCCACCCGGTGGCGGGGGCCACAGGGGCGGGAACACCGCGCCCCCTCGCAACCCCCGCATAACTCGGAAGAGGCGTGGGCCGCTGAACCAGCCGGAGCTCCCTTCTCATGGCCACAAATTTTGCGTCCATGAGGGTCCCGATCCGGGCCAGCAAGGCCCCGCCCTCCTCCAGCAACCCTCCTGCACTGGAGGAAGTTATCGCCTCCGTCCGAGGCCCAGCCACCCGCGGGAGCGATGCTGCCGGAATGGCAGAGAGGGCATCTTGCCTCCTCTTCACCGCCAGCAACTTCCCCTACAAGGCATCCAGGGACTCCTGGAGCCCCTGCATTCGCTGGAGGAGGACGGCGTACTCCGCCCGCAGTTCACGGTTCTCCGCCTGCACCTTGTCCCACAAGGCAACAGGCGAACCCCCAAAGTCAACTGCGGCGGCGCCCTGTCCTACCGGCTGCAGGAGGGACAGGGACGGGGAGGGGGAGAACCCCCTCCTCTCCAGCTCCTTTACAGCCGCCTCAACCTTCCGGGCCGAATCCCGTAGATCCCGGATCGCCGTCCCCGACAGATTGCCAGCCTTTCTGGCCGTCTCCTCCACGATCCTACTGGCCTCAACGGTCAGGCTGGCAATCTGTCCGGGGAGCAAACCTCGCATCTCCTGTTGTCTCTCGGCAACCGAAAGTGCTTTGTCGCGAGGTCTGCGAGAAGTATATGCTTCTGACAGCAGGGTGTGCCCGCCACAACCTGAGGGCAGAATGTGGGCAGATGGAAGGCACACCGTGCCTTCGTTATAGAGGGCAGGTCGCTCGCACTAATGTGGTGGATATCGATCATATAGATTATTATGTCGGTAATATGCATTTCTATTGTATAAATGTATATCACTTGACCTTTTTACCGACAAAATTATTATTAACTTTTGGACACATGGCAAATATTCAAAGATTACTTTTGTAAAACAGTGCCAAGTAAAACCATCGAAGAAGTAACACAACTTGTGTAGAACACCAAATGTTGCATTTGTAAATACATAAATTATCTGCATTCATTACGAAGTTATAAGTGTGGAAATAAGAATCATTTATATTATATAATTACATAATTTATTTGAGAACACTGCCCATACTAACAAGGAGACATTGCGACCTTCGGGACACCGATGGTGTTGACACTTCGCACTGTTCTCCTTGTTTACGAATATGTATACACCATTATAGGTATAGAAACTCTATAGTTTTCGAGATATATATTGACAATTAAAGTTTCATTGCTTCCATGAAATACAATATTTTTTCAAGATTATAACAAGAACCGGTGTGGCGTGATGGTAGCGTGTCAAGTTCTCACGTGGAAGTACAGTGTTCAAAACCTGCCGACAGACTCAGTTTTTTTTTTAAATTTTATTACTTTTTTTATGAATCATTTGTCTTGATGTATATGTATATTACGATTAGATTTCACGCATAAAATTAATAAACGAATGGGTATTTGCAATGTGTATTTATACAATAGAAATTCACTTTACCGACATAATAATCTACATGATCGATATCCACCACATTAGTGCGACCGACGTACCCTCCATAACGAAAGCGCGGTGTGCCTTTCATCTGCCCGCATTCTGCCCTCTGTGGGGTCGGTGTTACCACTCAGCGTATGTGGTGTAGTGGGGACCACCGCGCCTGCGCACAATCGCCCGTGAGAAGATTCGTGCGACGAGCGCGTCGCCGACTCTCTTCCAGTGTTGGGATATTGCGCGGGTTACACGCGCATGCGCGAACAAATGCAGGAACGTATTAAATTACTACGTCTTAAATTTGTAGGCAAAGTAGTGGGGACCTATTACTGGTGGGATAGTGCCATAACTATGTATTATATATGTTATGTGTACATATGTATATATTAAATTTTAATATATATGTATATATGTGAGATGGATACGTGGATGCATGTGTGGGAGAGATAGAGGACGATCGGCGAAAACAACGGTCAGACGTTAGATGTTTAGGTATAGCGGGCATTGCCCCGCGCATCACCTTCGCGCGATGTCGCGCGAGGCAGCTGTGCGTGCGACAAAAACAGCGCGCAAAAGAAAGGTAATGTTTTGCCGATCGCGGGAAAAAACGCGAGAGCGTTGCGCGCCTAGGGCAAGCGGCCGTTGGCCCGGGCGATCGGACAAAGAAGCCGAAAGATATAAAACAGGGCAAGCGAGCGCGCGGCGACACATTTGGCGTAGCAAAGTCGAGTCGAAAGTCGTTATTATATCTTAGGCGAGAAAGTTTGAAGAATAGATTATAGTCGTGTTATATCGTTCGTGGTCGTGTCGTATTTAGAATTAATTATTATATTATATCGGTGTATTGTATCGTCCTTTGTCAAATTATATTCGTGAATAAACGCTGTGTATCAAAGCATCCGAGTTTATTCCCACATATATATACACACACACATACACATGTTATACATTTATTTTTCAAAAATAAATCATAACAAAATTTGCGAAATTATGCGGGGTGACGAAGGTACCCCATTTTGGCCAAAAGTTTCACGTTACTGACGCTAAAATCGTCGCGCATGCGCGTGTAACCCGCGCAATAATAAAAAATCCCAACACTGCTCTCTTCTCGTCCGTGCTCTGTACGCGTAAGGTGCTCTAGTTACAGCTCCGTGTTTTCTTCCGTATACCGTATTTGGTATGTAGCAACTATGCCCCCGCATAGTTGCCTATTGTTGTTCTCTGTTTGTTAATAAACTATTTAGTTAAGTTAACTTCTGTGTGTATAACTGCATACGGTGTGAAGAGTGGGTCTTCACAAGTGGAGTCATTTCCTAACCTCATATATGCAACACATGCATGGACAATTGGTGAGCACATATATGCTCACCACATAGTTGCCATCCCACATTGGTGACCGCCACAGAAGTTTACCCACACCTCAGCTTGTACCGGCACACCCTGCCATCAGAAACTATTACGAATGCGGAAGTAGAAGTATACGCTTCTGACGGCAGATGCGCTGTCCAAATCTGACCAGAATCAGAGCATTTTGCTTACTGGATGTATTTGAGATACAGACGTTTATTCTGTATATTTTATTAAGATATTACAATGAAGTATAATAACGTAATAATAGTATTATATATATTAACTATTTTAGGAATCGCGCGATATTTGATTCTGAAGATTAACAACTTTCGCATATTATGCAGGTTACAAAATGGTTTTTTACATATAAATTGATCACATTTACAACATTTTAAGGTAGTACTGCTAGTTTTATACAATTTACGTTTACCTCGCTTGTGATTAGTTATTACCAGACTGCGGATCTTTATGCATTTACAAAAAAATTGAGTAGATGATGTTTTCTTAAGACTTATCTTGTGACGTCACGCGGTACGTTATCTTTGCCGAGATGCACTCTCGGTTTTCATATACACATACTACCTATGCCGGTCTATAGGTATATATGGTCTAAGGAACCGGTGTATGTCACTTATTTAATATGGACTGTGCGTTGGATTGCATTTGCGTTTGCGTGCACGTTTGCATGTGCGGGGTTATATTTGCGTTGGTCAAGGTTCGCCTAAGAAAATGCTACCACCGTCCGAGGGGTACGAGTGGTTTCGCGTAGTGTTGTTGTTTTTTATATTTACATGTCGCCGAGGTACGCGTGCAGAGGAGATTGCACGTTGGCGGCCACAATGTGATCCCAATAAAAAACTTTTTTATTATTACTAATTTTTTTATGAGACTTTCACCGATACAGGGTGTCCAAAAAGTACTTCAACTCCGGGAAATGGGAGGTTCCTGGGGTCATTTGAAACGACATTTTCCTTAACAAAAATGGCGTCCGCGGCTTTGTTTAGGAATTATTAACGAAAGACACGGACCAACCAGAGCGCGCCTAGTCGCTCAGCAACACGGTCAGCGCGGCGAGCCGGGGGGAGGAGAGTGTTGTCGGTACGCTGCGATGTCGTAACAACCAACAGTTTCTCGATTATGTCCCGATTTCGATGAGCTTTGGATATGTTGTAAAGACCACGATTCTGAACAACATTTCCCTTTAGACTGTTTGCCTCGCGGCTTTAGTTTACGAGATATTTGTAAAAATTTGTAATTGAAATTGATCGATGTTCATACTACTATCTCCACTCCGATTTCGATGAGCTTTGGACATGTTGTCAAGACCAGGATTGAATAACCATTGTTGTATAACCATGTCAAACTTATTTGAAAGTCATTGAAATCGGTGAGGATCGACATAATATTTACCCGACTTATGGCAACTTTATCCGAACGAGAGAAGAAGCAGAAACTGATTGCATTAAAAACGTACTTATTCAGCCGTAAATCCATTTGCTGCTTCGAAATGTGTGTCACTGTCACTGGGTCTCTCGGTGACGAACTGCACAGATGTCTTCAGGTGTACGACAGTACCGAAAGCTAAGGGTTGTACGGTCAGGTCAACGAACTGCACAGCTGATGGTAGATAGCAGGTATACGACAGCCCGGGGGATGTGCGGTGATGTCAACGATCCGGACTTTTCACTTTCACTTTCACACAGATGCCTTGAAATTTTTCCTCACTCACGATCACTGTTCAGATTTACAATATCACTTGTATTGCAGCACAAATCATAGTAATGAGCTAATGCGATCAGTAGACTGCGGATGTCATGCATTTGTAGCAAAAATGAGTAAGTGCATTTTAAAACAGTAGAGAGATTAAAATAATTTAAAAACACCAATGTATTATCTTCAACTTGATCAAATGATTAAAGTAAAAGTCAACTATCCGTCTGGCATCTGTCCCTTGCAATAGCAGCAGCCAACTTTTATTTTGCATAAAAATCCGCAGTCTAGTGACTAGTTTAAATATTACTACTAAAAACACACATTTTAGTAACCGTGAATTTAGAATTGACAAGTCTTTGGAGATGTTCTCTCTACCGCGGCTCGAACGACACTGATTTTACCCAAGACTTTTCTGAAAAGTTTAGGGAGGACATTATGCGTGTCGAAAATGCACACTGTAGCACGCTTACGAAAACGACGGTGTGGACAGACGAAAAAAAAGGATACGAGAGGGACCGCTGTAAGACTAGAATTTATGGCAATCACATGTTTCGGTTTTCCTGCAGATTGGTACGCAGAGTCGATGGGTTACTGTTCGAAAAGGTCGTCCGTCCTTTCACCCAGCAAGACGTAGAAGCGTCAGGTCCGCGTGGCGTTTTAGGGTCCCTATTGTCCTATGCCTTCCTTAAGAAACTTTCTAAAAGAAAGACGGACGACGTTTTCGAACAGTAACCCATCGATTCTGCGTACAAATCTGCAGGAAAACCGAAACATGTGATTGCCAGAAACTCTAGTCTTACAGCGGTCCCTCTCGTATCCTTTTTTTCGTCTGTCCACACCGTCATTTTCGTAAGTACGCATTTTCGACACGCATAATGTCCTCCCTAAATTTCTCAGAAAAATCTTGGGTAAAATCAGTGTCATTCGAGCCGCGGTAGAGAGAACATCTCCAAAGACTTGTCAATTCTAAGTTCACGGTTGCTGAAATGTGTGTTTTTAGTAGTAATATTTAAACTAGACACTAGACTGCGGATTTTTATGCAAAATGAAAGTTGTCTGCTGCTATTACAAGCGACAGGAGCCTGACGGAAAGTTGACTTTTACTTTAATCATTTGATCAAGTTGAAAATAATACATTGGTGATTTTAAATTATTTGAATCTCTCTACTCTTTTAAAATGCACTTACTCATTCTTGCTACAAATGCATGATATCTGCAGTCTACTGATCGCATTACCTCATTACTGTAGTTTGTGCTGCAATACAAGTGATATTGCAAATGTGAACAGTGATCGTCAGTGTGGAAAAATTTGCATCCATTGTGTACAACCTTTTGTACAACCGTTCTGTACAACCCTTAGCTTTCGGTACTGTCGTACACCTGAAGACATATGTGCAGTTCGTCACCGAATGACCCAGTGACAGTCACAAGTATTTCGAAGCAGCAAATGGATTTACGGCTGAATAAGTGAGTTTTTAATGCAATCAGTTTCTGCTTCTTCTCTCGTTCGGGTAAAGTTGCCGTAAGCCGGGTAAAGATGATGTGGATCCTCACCGATTTCAATGACCTTGAAATATGTTATAAAACTCGACGTTTGAAATAGTTGGCGGTCGGCTTTACTTTCGGAGATATTAGCAAGCCGTATCCGCTATCATGAATACCGATATGAATTGACAAGTAAAGTTCTTTACAATCATCTCGTAAACTAAAGCCGCGAGGCAAAAAGTCTAAAGGGAAATGTTGTTCAGAATCATGGTCATGACAACATATCCAAAGCTCATCGAAATCGGGACATAATCGAGAAACTGTTCTGTTACATCGCGGCGTGCCGACAACACTCTCCTCCCCCCGGCTCGCCGCGCTGACCGTGCCACCGAGCGACTAGGCGCGCTCTGGTTGGTCCGTGTTTTTCGTTAATAACTCCTAAACAAAGCCGCGGACGCCATTTTTGTTAAGGAAAATGTCGCTTCAAATGACTCGAGGAACCTCCCATTTCCCGGAGTTGAAGTACTTTTGGGACACCCTGTATATTTGTGACATTTTTCTGATTAAAATGATACTAAACGCGATATAATTCGCATCATATTTACATTAATTGCCGATCATATAATTTTAATGAGAAGTTACGCGGGGTAGTCCATTACACACGTAAATATAATCGGAATTATATCATATTTGATATCATTTTCATTAGAAAATTGCCAGGAATATGTTGGTGAAAGATCCATAAAAAAAAGAAGTTTTGTCATCGGATTAGTAGTGGCCTCACACCGATATACCCGACTCGTATTATGTTTACATTTCTCGGCGACCGAGGCCCCTAGAGCTTCCTAGTCCATTTCTACATTCGGCATAAGTCAAAGAATAGTATCCCTGGACGATAATTATCCCTGGCCGGACCCGTGGTTGGGACAATTATCGAGAGAATACTTGTTGTAAACTCTAAAAAAGGTAAAACATGTCTTGTGATTTTTGCTGAAAAATATTCGTAGGAGTATTCTTTAACGCATTCTATAAAAATTTTCTGCCCGACTTTGCCCACTAATTTTAAAAATTATTTATTTAGAAAGACACCCAGAAATGACGTACGCACAGATTTTCGAGAAATGGTTTTCTTGTCCACCAAACGATAGAAATCTAACGATTCTCTGTGTACTTCAGGATTTGTTTGATTTGATGGATTGTACACAAGAGGTGTACACTAGTTTGGTAAAATAGTCTACCCTTTTCTGTGTACAATTAAACAAATTGTGGAAGAAATCTAACAGAACCCGTGAACGGTTTTTAAGTAATAATAAAAAATGGTTGAATTCTCGCTGTGTTCTTCCGAAGTTAGTGATCAACCTGATAAAATCGTTGGCTTCTAAAATGGATGAACGTAATTCCAGTCGTGGAAGACAAAAAGGAGGCGAGTTGAAGAATTAGTCTCCACAAAAGAGCCAGAAGAACTTTGTTTCGCTGCCAATATTGTATCCCCTAGTTCTACATATATCTTCGAAATCAGCAGAGGAATGGAAAAAATGTTTACCGCCAACTGATGCATTATCCTTATGTTGTAATTTAGACCTTTCAGAAACGAAATATATTGTTTTAAGAAACGTTATAAATGCCCTTCGTAAAGATTGTCTCCCTCGTCTACATATGCTTAAAGAAACGAAACAAAATATATTGCCTCCGTCCATTTCGGCTACAGAAGTAACTGCTAAGGTAGATGTACAACAAATTTTAAATTCTACTATTAGAAGCCTTTCAAAAGTATTATATTTAAAAAAACATACGTCAGCAACGTTAACATGTAAATGGGGCTTCAATGGCAGTGGTGATCATAGTACATATAAGCAAAGGTTCACCAATGTTGACAACACTGACGATCGAGTATGTATTTTTAATCGCTTTGGTTCCACTGAAATTAACTGATGTCGATTCAGGAGAAAATTTGTGGAGTAATGAGCGACCTGCATCGACCTTTTTTTGTAGACCGATTAAATTTATTTTTGTTAAAGAGTGTCCCGAGGTAATTCTACGCGAAGAAGCCGAAATGAAAAATCAAATAATAAATCTAGTAAATTATGAAGAGAGTGTGGGTAATTATATTCTACACGTTAATTTTGATTTGCACATGACAATGGTCGATGGAAGCATTTGTAACATTTTGACTGGAACAAATGCAGCTGCCAAATGTTACATATGCGGTACCAGACCTGTCGAAATGAATTCAATTTAAAATTGTGACAAACCCGTTAACGAAGATAATTTTTGGTTTGGTTTATCTCTCCTGGGTCATTCCATGCCGAATCGATCACTTTTTGCGGTCACCATCTTCGATTTTGTTCTAATTGAAATATGTTGTAGTCCATATGCAATTAGGGGGGATTTAAGTCATCATTTTGCCGATTTCGAATTTTTTTAGAAATGGCAGACCTTCAAAGTTTGCTCATTTACGAATTTTTATCTCAGGAACTGTTTGTCCGATTAAGCTATACTTTTTTTGTTTTATTCGGGAAGGATTGGGCTATTACAAAATCATTTTTTCATCCTCGATAATTAACTTTATAATGTTAAAAAATTTGAACAAATTTATTTTTTATGTTTTTTTCAATTTTGGCCAGAAATGTAAATTTTGAAAAACATATGGTTATATTGCTTGAAGTTTCCTCTTCAAAATAAGACCTTTTAAAATATGGCATTTTTCCTGTAATCGTCACAATATGCTGCGGAAACGATTCGGTGTACCCGCGTTTCAGGTATAGGCGAGTCGAGCGCACCGCTATTATGGTAAATTTTCTTTCCCGCTGATCTCAAAACAATACCAGTAGACCGTTTACGACTAAATGACCCTATTTATACCTCGAGGACAATATTAGTAACCACTGTTCCGTCCCGGAATGAGACTTCTCCGGTTTTATTACAGGCAGATAGCCACGCGAAACCCTCCGTGCAACTCAGGTACATAAGCCAAAACAGATGTCAGGGAAGGGCAATAAACCACCGAAACAATCGCGCCCTCGCTTGCAAAATGTGCACCAGTCTTCACCAATAGTGTGCGACCACCAGCAAGAAGCGATGTGATTGGTTCGCTAAGCGTACCCAAAATAGGTATAAGTACCAAGAGTTTTTCATAGAAGAACCAGTGACGGATAAACCATCGATCGAGCGCATTACCAATCTATCTATACACTGCCCGAGTGCAGAGACCACGTCATTCGCCTATTCATTACCTGTTTAGTTACAAGGGAAATACAATACAAGGGAAAGGTTACGCGTATGAGAAACAGTTTAGAAGCAGCGGACGATAGAACATTATTAGAGTTTGAAACCGACAAAGAAAAATTACAACAGTTAATTAGAGAATACGAAGACATACAATTAGAGATTGAATTATTAGACGAAGCCACCGATTATGGGCAAGAGCGCGAGGAATTCGAGGCAAATTGTGGAACACACAAACAAATAATAAAATAAATAATCACACAAACGACGCCATTAGAACATTACAATCTCCAAGCAATACCATAATAAAACAGGCGAACTCATTGTTACCGAGGATAAAAATCAAACCCTTTGACGGGAACCCATTGGAATGGCGCGAGTTTTACAATACTTTCGAATCGCTCGTGCACCGTAACGAAGACATACCCGCCGTCGAAAAATTTCAATTTTTAAAGAATTCGCTACGGGGCGAAGTGATGACAGTAATAGACGGATTAGAAGCCACCGAAGAGGAATACTACGTAGCTTGGGAATTGCTTAAAAAGAGGTGCAATAGACCACGACAGATTGTCCAAGCTCATTTAAAATTGTTGCTAGAGATGCCGGAATGTACACGGGACGATACAAACTCTATTCGAATGCTTAACGAACAAGCACAAGTACGCGTTAAGGCGCTCAAGGCGTTAAAACAACCGGTGGAACATTGGGACGCGTTTCTCGTACATATAATTGCCAATAAATTAGACAAAACCACGCGTCGAGTCTGGGATAGGTCCCTCGAAGATGAAGAAATGCCTAAACTCGAAAAACTAACACAATTTTTAGACAAACAATCACGTAGTGACGAAGGAGAATTTCAAAAAAACAATAGTCATTATTCTCAACAACCAGACAGACGTACACGCACATTTTTTAATAACGCTCCATTTAATAAAGATAAAACACAATCATACATAGTTACGAATCACAATAAGTGTATTGTTTGCAATCAACAGCATATGTTGTACGCTTGCCCACGTTTCTCGGAGGCAAACATACAAGAACCATTCGCTTAATCAGTGTAAATTCGGGAATTGTCGTAAATGCAATCGTAGACATAACACGCTATTGCATATGCAAAGAGACACACAATCTGGGGAACACGAAGCAAATTCAGGAGTAGCACCAAAAACACTCTCTGTCACACACAATTCCGAAATTTTATTAGGTACAGCAAGGATAAAAATAATTGACAACGACGGGCAGGAACACCTTTGTCGCGCCTTGCTAGATGGGGGATCCCAAACTCATTTTATAACACGCGATTTAGCGGATAGGCTAAAACTAAAAAAGGACAGGATCGACTTAGCCTGTGAAGGTTTGGGGAAAAGGCAAACGGTCGCCAAACACACCGTAAAAACCGCAATAAAATCCATCAATGATGCATTCAATGCTACGGAGACATTCTTTGTATTAGAATGCATAACGGGTACACTACCTGCACGTCAATTCGACCCTAGGGATATTGCTATACCGGCAGGTATCGAACTCGCTGACCCTGACTTCTATTTACCAGGGGACATCGACATCCTAGTAGGGAACACGCTATTTTATGAACTTTTAGAAAACGGGAAATTATACGTAGACGACAGTGCATTAATATTGCAAAATACTCGATTGGGGTGGATCATTATAGGCTCACTATTTTCACAAAACAAAATAAGAAGGTCCACATCTAAATGTTTCACAGCAACCTTAGAGTCACAGGTTAACCAATTTTGGGAAATTGAAGAACTCCCCGACAAAACATTTCTATCTGAAGAAGAAGCGATATGCGAAAAACACTTTACTGACACAACTACGCGCGAAGATAACGGGCGATACGTAGTTCGACTACCATTCAACGAAAAGAAACAATTATTAGGCGCATCCAGGAATTTAGCATTAAAGCGTTTTTACACGTTAGAACGACGGTTATTTCAAAACCCTAACTTAAAAGGACAGTATACTAAATTCTTGAAAGAATACGAAACTTTAGGTCACATGTCCGAAATTACTTCAGATTTCGAAGAAGGATTTTATTTACCACACCATCCAGTTATAAAAGAGTCGAGCGCTACGACAAAATTAAGAGTAGTATTCGATGCATCCGCGAAAGGGTCGACAGGCATATCCTTGAATGACACACTATTAACCGGTCCGACCATACAAGATTCCTTATTTTCAATTTTACTTAGATTCAGATCACACGCCTATGTAATCACTGCAGATATCGAAAAAATGTTCCGACAATTCAAGCTACACGACAATGATACCAAATACCAAAAGATTTTATGGCGCGAATCAATTGAACAACCGATAAAAACATTTGAACTGAAAACAGTGACATACGGCACAGCAAGTGCATCATTCCTCGCCATAAGAACTTTGCAACAACTCGCAGACGACGAAATGAAAAATTACCCGCGAGCAGCTCGAATCTTCAAACGTGATTTTTACGTAGATGATTTATTGACAGGAGCTTCTACGTTTGAGTCGGCTATTAGCCTTCGCGACGAAATAATATCATTAGCAAGGGCGGGAGGACTCAACTTAAGACAATGGAATTCTAATGATACACGACTTACAACCGGGTTAGAAAAAGCAGAGAAAGAAGCAGTCTGCATCGATCCCTCCGAAACTAAAAAAACATTAGGTGTACTCTGGAATTCTTCAACAGACAATTTAGTATATACAATAACGACACCTATTCAATCGAAAACCCTCACTAAAAGAGAGATGTTATCGCAAATAGCAAAATTATTCGACCCATTAGGGTTGCTTGGCCCTATTATTATAAAGGCAAAAATATTCATGCAAGAATTGTGGAAGGAGAAATTAAATTGGGACGACCCCGTTCCTAATCACATTTATTCTGCTTGGACAAAATTTGAACAAGAATTGCCGTCATTGAACAACTTCACGATTAATAGAAATTGCATATTCAGCGAATTCAATCAAATTCAGATCCACGGATTTTGCGACGCGAGTCAAAACGCGTACGGTGCGTGCATTTATATTAGATGCAGCAATTCAAACAAGATCGCGGTCAATTTATTATGTGCGAAATCGCGAGTCGCGCCACTAAAAATCATATCACTTCCACGTTTAGAACTATGCGCCGCGACTCTGCTAAGTAAATTATACACGGAGGTCATTTCCTCGCTAAAAGACGTAACAATACAAAAGGCAAAATTTTGGTCAGACTCTACTATAACTCTACAATGGATAAAGACATCCCCACACCTCCTGAAAACTTTTGTAGCGAATAGAGTCAATACGATACAGAACAATACAAATGCTCATAATTGGTCCCACGTACCCACCAAAGAAAACCCGGCAGACTTTATTTCGCGAGGGCAATCGACGAACGAATTTCTACAGAATGACACTTGGATGAAGGGTCCTTTATGGCTTTCGGACAACGAGGATACCTGGCCTACAACAGATTTCCACCCGACGCAAGACATACCTGAAAAACGAACGACGATAACTTTAACTACCAGGCATGAGACCGACGGCTTATTTGTACGGTATTCTTCGATTATACGACTCAACAGAGTATTGGCATACGCGTTAAGATTTATAAACAATGCTAGAAAGGGAAACAAATTATCCGGGGAATTAGATAGCGACGAAATTAACAATGCACATTTACGCATATTAAAACTAATTCAGTCACGAGAATTCGCGTCCGAAATTCGTGGTTTAAACAAAAACAAACGTATACAGAAACAAAGTCGCGTATTAAACCTCAATCCTTTCATAGACGAAACAGGTCTACTACGCGTAGGTGGCCGATTAAAGAACGCCCCTATAGCGTTTTCACAAAAACACCAAATTTTACTACCTAAAGACCATCACGTAACAAAACTCGTGATACTTCACGAACACTTAAGAAATCGTCATTCCGGTACGCTAGCAACATTAAATGCGGTGAGACAACGCTACTGGCCAATCAACGGCAAGAGCACTACACGAAGAATAATTCTTCAATGTGTAACATGCACTAAAGCAAATCCCAAACCACCCGATTATATTATGGCTAATCTACCAAAAGAACGCGTTACCGGGACACGAGCATTCGAAAACTGTGGAATTGATTATTGCGGACCATTTTTGATAAAGGAGAAAAAGCTCCGCAATCGCAATACAGTAAAGGTGTATGTAGCAGTCTTCGTCTGTTTTTCCACTAAGGCGGTTCATTTAGAACTCGTCAGCGATCTTACAACTGATGCATGTTTAGCTGCGATAAGACGTTTCTTTGCGAGACGCGGGAAGGCTCGAAACATATTCAGTGACAATGGCACTAATTTCGTGGGAGTTAAAAACGAAATCACCGAAGCACAGCGGTTCCTGCAATCGAACGAATATAAAAATAAATTACAAACAGCGTTAAGCAACGACGGGATAAAATGGCACTTTTCGCCACCGCGCTCTCCGCACTTCGGCGGACTTTGGGAGGCCGCGGTTAAGTCTTTCAAAAAACATCTATATAAGACAATAGGACAAACGTTACTGACATACGAACAATTTGACACGTTAATGATTGAGATTGAATCCATTTTAAATTCCCGTCCATTAATCCCTTTATCATCGGATCCAAATGACCTGACCGCCTTAACGCCAGGACATTTCCTAATCGGTGAACCGCTGACCGCCGTACCTGAGAAAGACGTACGGGATATACGTACCAATCGATTGTCAACATGGCAACACTTGCAGTACATCAAACAGCATTTTTGGTCTAGATGGCAACGGGAGTATTTACAGGAGTTACACACACGGCACAAGTGGCACCTGGGAAACACCAATCTACTTAAAGAAGGTACATTGGTCTACGTTCGAGACGAGCAGAGAGCCCCATTATATTGGAAATTGGGCCGAATAATAACCGTCCACCCAGGAGACGACAAGGTTGTACGAGTGGCCACGATTAGGACTTCCAAAGGAGTCTACAAAAGAGCCATAAAGCAACTAGTCCCACTGCCCATTAGCAGTAATTAATTGTAAGAAATTATAAGGCCAAGACAAAACGTGCTTACCGCATAGGACTATATTCACAAGCACGCGCGATGTATAGACAGATTAATATTACAAATAGCGTTAGGAATTTAGGTACACACAACATTATTGTAAATTAGACAGACTACCCTACACAAAATCGACAAACGAATCCATAGACATAAGGCGTACACCGAGACACATCATGCATGTTGATCGGAAACCTATCAACGGGGGGAGTATGTTCCGTCCCGGAATGAGACTTCTCCGGTTTTTATTACAGGCAAATAGCCACGCGAAACCCTCCGTGCAACTCAGGTACATAAGCCAAAACAGATGTCAGGGAAGGGCAATAAACCACCGAAACAATCGCGCCCTCGCTTGCAAAATTTGCACCAGTCTTCACCAATAGTGTGCGACCACCAGCAAGAAGCGATGTGATTGGTTCGCTAAGCGTACCCAAAATAGGTATAAGTACCAAGAGTTTTTCATAGAAGAACCAGTGACGGATAAACCATCGATCGAGCGCATTACCAATCTATCTATACACTGCCCGAGTGCAGAGACCACGTCATTCGCCTATCATTACCTGTTTAGTTTTAGAACATAGTGTTACTTTAAATAAAGTGATTTGTTTAAACTAAAACAGTAGTCATACGTTTCCATTAATTCCATTACTCAAGTAATCCGCGGCATTTAAGTTAGCGGACTTGACGCAACAACCACTCATAATAACAGAAAATATTGAACAATTAAGTTTCCTACATTTTAATTTAAATAAGATAAGTTAATTTTTAAAGTAATGTAGGAATCAAGACGTCAATGGAATAATACGGCCGTAAACACGTACATGTTTAAAATTTAATTTGAAAACACAACGAATACAATTATCCCGTCTGAATCTCTGTCTGAGATCACACACGTCTTTTCCTTCTCGCGCGTCGTACAAGTATAAATTAACATCGAATATTATAAAATGTGAAGAACGAAATCAATAACATTAATAACATCGTCGCGTCGATATCGTTACTAACGACGCGACGTGACATTCGGCGGAATTCCCGTCGTTCGAAGATGGCATCTCCCTACAGTAAGTTAAATTACAATTAAAGTAAATGTATTAATATTTACATTATAATATTTATATTTACATTTATTTTCATTTATACAACATATTAAACATATTGCACATCATTTAATATATATTATTATTTCATATTATATTTGTCTAAAATTGTCTAGACATCGTGTCTGGGTTTGTGCTACGATCGAGTGGAACGGGTTTCTAAACGGGGTAACAGATCAGCCGTACTCCATTTAATGACAATTGAGGTATCGCAGATCCACTTTGTGTAGCGTCCTGCGAGACTTACAGTGAGTAAGTAGGCGTTGCACAATTTCTGTCAGGTTAATGATAGTTAATTAATAAGTTATATAACAAGATATTAGTTAAGACTAGCTGGCGGCACGTCTCCGCCATATGTTTAGTTTTAGGCTAAAGTATGTTTGGGATAAATGGATCCGGTTGCATGCTGCGTGATAGCGTCGAGTGGATGTTTGGACGATTGGGTCGAGTATCGCTTAGGGTGAGTATGTTTAGTTTACCATAGTTTAGAATGAAAGCGAACTGTGAGAATGCGTCAGCGAGCCAACGCAACGGCTAGTTTGTAAGTTAGTTCGGCTAGAGAATTCGACAAGAGCGGTCACGCGAGCTACGCGGACAGTGTACCGACCGACTCTGACAATAAAGCAAGGTTCAGTTTCTAACTGGTGTATTCCACATAACAGTTAATAAAAATAACACTCCCTAAAAAATTGTCATAATTTACCTTATTTTTATACCTTTTAGGTGTATGTAACTCCGTAAGGATATTTTAATGGTATTATCGATACATATGCAAGATCATTCGGAACAAATTCGTCTGAATGCTAGAAATATCGTCTTTTAATTTTTTCACGTGTAACGTGCATTATTTTAAATTTTAATATAAACAAACATCATACATTTGTTTGCTGAATATACCTAATGTAATTTAAAAAAAAAATCAAGCATATTAGAAATTCCGTTATAAGCAATGAAAGAAATACTATTTGTAAGGGGTAAAACAATCAGGAGTAGTCGGTGGTATGGTGTGCACATCCATTTATTCTACTATCACATGTAAAAGAAATAAACTTATAACTGTAAACTATTTATAACGAAGTGTTCACTTCGACGCTTGGGACGCAAGAGAGCACATGCCCACGAGAGGGACTCTCACGAAGGGACTTGGGTGCGCACGCATCACGCATAGTTCACACGCACACACACACGCAGGGCGGGAAGAGCAAACTGCTTCAATCCCCCACTTTTGCTGTTCCTAATTTTAACTCTTTGGTACAGGCTTTATGAGCCACGCATTTTAGGCCCTTCGTCATTAGGTCCGCTAAATTTTCGTTGGAGGCGACGTATGACAATGTGACTGTGTTCTTTTCGACTTCCTCTCTTATAACATGGTATGCTATATCTATGTGTTTAGTTCGCCGATTTTCGATACGACTTTTTGAGAACTCTATTGCCGATTTGTTGTCGCAGTATATATTGCTAATTCCCGAGAAGAATTCATAAAGTTCTAGTTCGCTTAAGAACATTGTAACGAGTCTGGTGTTCCGTGTTCGCGGCGTAATCCTCTCGTGCCTGGAAAGCTCGCCGTGCCAGGGTGACAGTCGGCGAGAGGACGGCTAAATCGCGTGCGTCGGGAATCTAGGTGCGGGTGTGAAAGAATAACACGTGGTTCGGTAAGAGTTCCGCGGTCGTCGCTCGGTCTGTCGCGGAGGTCGCGGTTCGCGGTGCTGGTTACGCGTCGCGAAGGGTAATACGGAGGATCACACGGGGGCAGGAGATGATTTCCGATCGTGGTGGGTGCCACGATCTCCCCTGCCACGGGTCTGGTTTGTCGGATCCTCAGCGTCGACAGCGTGCCGGCGTTGAGGCCTCCCGTGGCGGTTCTACGTTTGACGCGGTGGAGGACGAACCTCGCACGTCAAACGACTCCAACGCGGTCGGAGTTCGGCGGACAGCGCGTCTCGCCGTGTGCCAGTGTAGAACACCGGGCTTCAGTGGCACGCTGTGCTCACTGATAAAGCGAGGAAGTGATTCGGAGTGTTCTGTGCGACAGTAAGACTCGTCATCACGGCGGACTAGGTATTTAGTGGAGACAAATACTTACAAGGCAGGAAATAGCGGGAGCTGGAACTTGACTGGTGGGAATCCAGTCGAGGAATACGAGAGCTATGCCGAATCTGTCGCGCCTTATATAGTTCTCGGTGGGTGGCGAGGGGTAGTGGTGCGGTGCGGTAAGTGTATGACGTATGTTTTCCGGTTCCCGCCAATTCCGCGGAAAATACGCATCCGGTTCGCGCCAACCGTGTTTGTAGACGAGGGGTCGCGGGGCGGTGTGTCGGATCGCGCTGGATCGGCGCCGCGGCTCGGTCCTTGTCGGTTACTTTCGGCGGTATTCGGTCGCGGGCTTAGATCGTAACAGTCCTGCGAGCAGGTCTGTTACAACATTCTTAACCATATTGCTTCCTTTGCCGCAGACGCTAACGCAATGTACTCGGCTTCCATGGTCGACATGGATATACATTTTTGTTTAGATGACATCGATTGTACAGGGTTGGATCCTATCATTACAACCACACCTGTAAACGAATGCCGATCGTCCATATCGCCTGCCCAATCTGCGTCGCAAAAAATTTTAATTTCGGGCTTTTCGTCTGTATCGTAACGCATAACGTATTTTTCAGTCTTGTTTAAATAACGCAAAATATGCTTAGCCTGAGTCCAGTGTATTTCGCTCGGACATGAGTTGAACTGTGACAATTTTGTCACGGCAAACAGAATATCTGGTCTACTTCGCAAGGCTATATACATTAACGATCCTATTAACTCTCGATATGCTGTTATTCCGTTATCGTTTAACCGATCTGGTAATGAACACTTTAAAATTTTTAAACCGGGTTCTAATGGGGTTGTCGCGCCCCTACAATCATTCATGTTATACTTGCGTAACAAGGATTCTAAATATGGCCTTTGACTAAGTACAATGGAATTATCGTTTCTCTCTATCTTAACACCTAAGGCATGATTTATTTCCCCGAGATCTTTGGTTTCGTATTTCTCACTAATAAGTTTAACAAAGTTTTCTATCGACGTTAGTTCTTTCGCAAATATGAAAATATCGTCTACATAAATTACAGCTACGGTCCAGTATCCTTTGATATAAACGCAATTGGATGAGCGTAATTTCTCAAACCTTTGTTCCGTGAAGAAGCCATCCAGTTCAGCATTCCAATTTCTGCCTGACTGTTTGAGTCCATAAATGGGCTTGTCTAATTTTACGATCTTTCCTTCCTCACATTTGTTCGACGGAGGTAGCTTCATAAATATCTCCTCCTCAAGCTTTCCATAAAGATACGCGCATTTTATGTCTAGCTGTCTAGTGTGCCAACCGAAAATACCTGAAATTGCTAATAACAACCTTATTATTGAAAAACTAGCTACTGGTGCATAGGTTTCGTGGTAATCAACCCCCTTTTGTTGGGTGAAACCTTGTGCCACCAATCTGGCCTTATATCTAAGTACTTTACCATCACAGTCTCTCTTTAATTTAAATACCCATCTACTACCTATAACCTCTCGGTCTGCTGGTACGCTGTCAATGGTCTTCCAGGTTTTTCTTTGTATTAGGCTATTCACTTCATCTTCCATAGCCCTTTCCCATTGCTTTGCTTGCGGAGACGACAGGGCTTCGTTTAGGGTATTTGGCTCCGTAATCTCCATAAGATTTAGTTCTATGCTTTCCCTGTCCTCTTCTTCATTGTTATTTGTTTGGTTCTCTTCTTCAGCGTTGCTCGTTTGGTCCTCTTGGGGACGAGGTTTCCCTTTTCTTCCGTATGGATTCCTTACTACTTTCATTGGTCTTCCAACTTTCCTTTTCGGCTGAGCATCCTTCACCCCCACTGTCTCCTTAGTCGGTTTATCAACTGTAGTTGAAGTTCGCTGCTGCGTTACTTCTTCCATGCCCGCGATCTGTGCATCAGTTTGTGATCCATCTTCTTCTTCCGACCAAATGTCGTTGTATACAATAGTATCGTATTCATAGTCTATATTCTCGCGGTGCAACCATTCAAAACCCATCTTATCTTCTATGAAACGTACATGTTTGGTTACTATTACGTCCCGTTTCTTCGGGCACCATAGGCGGTAGCCTCTTGTCTGCGATGCGTAGCCGACTAATACGGCTGGAGTGGCTCTATCGTCCAACTTCCTCTGTCCTTGCTTTGGTAAATGTGCGTAAGCCAATGCTCCGTACGCTTTTAAATGTTTTACACTTGGAGTTATTCCTGACCAAATAGCAAGTGGGACTTGATCCTTATTGGACGTGTGAACCACTCGGTTCCTGGCATACGCTGCCGTAGCGACGGCTTCAGCCCAAAATTTTTGGGGCAATCTGGCAGATTTCAACATTGATCTGGTTAAATCAAGTAGCGTTCTGTTGATTCGTTCAGCTATCCCGTTCATCTGGGGTGTCTCGACGTTCGATCTTTCGTGCTTAATACCCTTCTCTTCAAAGTAGGTTTTTAGGTCTTGGTTACAATATTCTTTACCATTGTCGGATCGAAATCTCTTGACTTTCTTTCCCGTTTCGAGTTCCGCGCTGGCTATATATTTTTTAATACAATCTTTGATCTCATCCTTCGTCTTGAGAAATACCACTGTAACATATTTTGAAAAATCGTCGATAAACGTTGCAAAATATTGTCTCTCACCTAACGACCTGGTAGGCATCGGTCCACAAACATCCGAGTGAATCAGCTCGCAAACATCCTTCGACTGTCTATTTCCAATTTTTCGACAAGGCATTTTTGTTGATTTCCCAATGTAACAATCTTCACATGCGTTGTTTCCAATTTTTGTATCTTCCAGTCCTCGAACTCGACTTGCTGTCTTTTCAATTGTCTTCATGTTTATATGGCAGAATCTGTGGTGCCATAATTTGCTATCTTGTATGGCTACGCTATGAGATTCCAAGATTTCTCTCTGGTTCCTAATCGCTTTTGCACGAACTACGTACAAATCATTTTGTCTGTCTGCTATGCACATAAGTTCTCTACCTCTGTTTGTATCATAAATACTTGCTTTTCCGTTTTCAAACACAATTTCTTTGGCTCTTCGCTCGATTTGGGAAACAGACAATAAATTTTTTTCTAATACGAGGTACGTAATATACATTATGTAATGTTATTTCCTTTGTTCTATTACCAACGAAGGCTCTTATTATGATATCACCTATTCCTTCAGTTTCCAGTGTGAGACTCTTTTCTCCATTGGATTCAGCAGCTGTGTTGATTGGTTCCAAGCGAGTTTTCTTGAATTCTACGAACCAATCTCTTCGCTTACATACATGGTGCGTACATCCGCTATCAAGGATCCATGTATCTTCTATGTCTATATTGTTAAGTGATACCAAAAAACCTTCGTTGCTTTCCTTCCTCTGGCCATTGTGGTTCTGACTTTTAGTTTTGTTTTTGAACCAACAATTCTGTATATTATGGCCTGTTTTCCTGCAATGCGAACAAAAAGGAGGTTTTGGTTTATGTGTTTGATATGTACCTTTGTATGTTGTCTGCTTTGGTCCCTTCCGTAGATTCAATGCTTCCATGTGGTCTTCGTTGTTGTCAGTGCATCTGGATTTACGCCTATCATACTCAGTCAGTAGTATTTTGGTTATTTCTGACGAAGTAAACTGTTCATCTGGTAAGTTGGCTAGAGACATGTTTAAATTTTCGTAATCGTTTGGCAATCCAGCTAGTAGAGTGTACGCTGTGTCATCGTCTCGCACTTCGCAGCCTGCTTCGTTGAGATTTTTGACAACTATTTTAACTCGAGATATGTATGACGACATTGACTCGTCTTCCTTCATTCTGGACTGGTAAAGTTGTTTCTTTAACTGCAATATTCTTACTCTGGATTTCGGCTGATGCACTTGCTCTAAGGCGATCCATGCGTCACGTGCATCTGTGCATTCTTCAATATGAACCTGTTGGTTAGGTTCAATGTGCAACCCAATGGCTGCTATTGCTTTATCATCTTGAGATTGATGTGCTTTCCTTTGTTCATCTGTAGTTAAATTCGCTAAATCAGCTTTCCTAAGCACGTGGTCTAGTAGTCCCTTGCCCTTGAGAAACCATTTCATTTCTATCTTCCACGTGCGGTAGTTATTATCTGATAACTTCGCGATTCGTGAACTTAATTGCTTATCAAAGTCAGCCATTGTTTTGTCTAATTCCTTTCTTTAATTCGCTTTAGTAAATTATCAGACTCACCGAACGTGTATGCTTGACCACGTGGCTTATTTTAGGTTAAGTCGTTCACCTTTTGCGCTCCTGGGCCCATAACCATTGTAAGGGGTAAAACAATCAGGAGTAGTCGGTGGTATGGAGTGCACATCCATTTATTCTACTATCACATATAAAAGAAATAAACTTATAACTGTAAACTATTTATAACGAAGTGTTCACTTCGACGCTTGGGACGCAAGAGAGCACATGCTCACGAGAGGGACTCTCACGAAGGGACTTGGGTGCGCACGCATCACGCATAGTTCACACGCACACACACACGCAGGGCGGGAAGAGCAAACTGCTTCACTATTATTACCATTATATATTTCATAAGAACGCAGAGTTGAATCTCAGGTATCGCGATAACTCGCTCTTCCGAACTTGTCCGATTCTTTTCGAACCCGCCCGACGAGCGACAAAGTCGAGTCATCAGCCGCCCGATGTGTCTGAAGTATCGCGCACCCGAATCGAGCCCGCCCGACTTTCAGCGGCCCAACCCGAACCCGAATATCGGGCGGCCCCGCACATCCCTAATCACGAGACGTCGTAGTGGCGAAACAATAAACGCATGTTCAGACCAACACCGACGAAGCGTTAGCTCATTCACGATTCAGGAATCCCGGACGGCCGACTGAGCCAGTACACCCTTTCACTTACCGATCGTTACAAAATATCCACATTATGAAGGGAATCATTCCATGTGAAACCGATCATTTTTTTGAGACTATGTCTCGAATTTTTATGACATTGAAATATGTTGTAGTCCAAATGAGACTGGGAGGCGGGGATCGAGCTATCATTGTTTTATTTTCGAAACTGTTTAAAAGATACAGACCATCAAAGTTTGCCATTTTACCAGAAGGAACTTAAGTTGTTATGTGTTCGCTAAATAAATTAACTTTATTTGACTTTAAATGAACGATCTCTTGAGGCGTCGTAGGAGCTTCTGCCTTCTGCGTTTTCCGCGATCTTTTAGGAAAGCTCCGCAGGGCGTATCCGTGACGGAAAAATACGCTTATTGGACAGCGTCGATGACACCCGCTGTCTAATCAGGTTTCTTATTTTGGGCCAGATTATCCCTACCATTCCTTGCGCTCGAGGCGCACTTTTTCGGGAATGCCAGGTATGACAGTGGGGGTTTTATGATATAGCGGGTTTTCCCTTCGGGCCCGCGAGGTGAATACCGCGGCCAGCTGTGGGCCCTCGGATCTCGGTCGGCGCGACCCTTCGGAAACTCGGGGGTTTATAATACAAGCATTTGCTATTGAGGCCAGAAACGAAATATTCTAAAGCACGAGACATGCATTGACTAAAGCATTCTAAATTGCACGCGCTGAAAATGGCTTTCTCAAAAATAGCTTCGCTGTCGCTTGCCTCATTAACCGACCGGACCATTTGCACGCCACCTATTTTATTGTACGTGCCGATGGCCGCTACAGCCTAATTATCCTACTCTTATTAACTAGTGACGCGTAGGGCGTCGACGGGAATTCCAGGACGGGGAGGGCACGTCCCGTCGCGCGGCAGCTCGGCACTCTCCTACTTCCTGGCTGTATAGCCCCAGGTGTGACACCCCCTGACTCCGCTACACTACCTTCATAAAACAATTTATATCAGTGATGTCACGGTAGGGGCCCCTGAGTTGCCTTTTCTTTTTTTTTTGTTTCATGTGAGGAAATGCGTTACGCATACCCCGACCCCCCTGGGGGGGGGGGGAGCCGGGGTTATGTGGGACTCCCCCCGGCCTGGCGCACAGTGGGTTGAAACGCGAAAAACGCGGACAAAAATCATTTTTGAAGCTAGTACTATGTTTAAATTAATAAAAATGGTGTCCTTTTATAGATTTTGAGGTGCTGAATTCAAATTCACAATCAGATTTTACTTAATTCCAAAACCATAAAAATTATACAAGGTTTTCTAGAAACGGTTTTCTCGAATTTGGACGAACATAATATTAATTATTTTATTATTAATCCTACTACAGTATTAAGTTGTTATATACTAAACTCTATATAGTTTAGTTGTTTTAATCGTCTTCGGACCATATCCCGTAGTCATCTTCTTCATTGTTGTCACCTTCATCGCTGTGTAAATCATCTTCTCCTTTTAGTAGTTGTAGCACTTCTTCTGGCAATTGTAACACTGATTTCCATGGAATATGTTGGTGTGAAATCACTGGATCGGATGTTGTCAACAGTCTGTAGAATAAATCACGGTTGGTGTGGTGTCTGGAACGTTTCTGCGTATGGTCTCTTCTGAACTGTTTTATATATTTATTTCCAGCTTCCATTGATTCTTCGGAAAGTTGCCCTATAGGAAGTATCATAGTTTTCACTATTTCTGCCCCGTGAATCAGCACTTTATGGACAGAAGGTGGCATGTAGTACCAATTATAGTTTTCTACGTATAACTTTGCTGTATCTTGACAATATTCACTGAAAGCACTATCATTAATTTCGCGACCACTATTTACAGCAGTTAATATATTGTGGAAGCGATAGATTAATTGTTCATTCACGCCAGTTATTTCTGAAAATAATTTTGCGTTTCCAAACGCGCGCCTAACAGTATTGCCGTCATTTACCTGTTGAGACTGTACATTCGGCCACTTTTAGTAGCGCGGCGCAACCGCGCATTGACGCGCGTCATCGTCGTTGGTAGGTTGCTTTGCAGGCTTTTGCAGCTAAAACCTTTTTAGTTGTATTGTAGACATATCTACCAATAACGTGTACAAATTTTAATACGGACGGTCATGGCGTGTGGGTTATAACTCTATTTGAGTGGGAAAAAAGCTTGAAAATTAGTCATTGCTTCATCAATGTTTATAGGTGCTGTATACAACAAAAACAAACAAAATCCATGCTTAATATTTTCGTCTTGAAACACGCTTTCAGTTGAGTACATATATATAGGAACTTTATATTAATAGATGTTTTCCGTTTCACGGTATGTTACAATCTGAATACAAATGTTTTATACAAACGAACGTCAGTCGTTAATAACAAATCGATCGTCGGCTCGTAACGACGACCAGCAGCAGACGAACAGCTGGTCACCGACGATCGATCGGTACCAACACATATAAATATCAAAATCTATCTAATACCTACAGTTCGGCCATTCCTGACCACAATGACCGTCCTCGGTCATCAATGGACCATCATCACCTACTTAAATAACAAATAAGTTTACAACAACTAACAAATCCATAATTCATACAATAAATAACACAATAATACAATTCAAACTTAGCTTACGCAAATATAACGCAATAACACAATTCAAACTTATTTTCTACTAGGTATTGTTCTCTTTTTCGTTTCCCGACCTGATCCAGAATTTCATCTGATCGCGGCCAACTAGTCCCGTAAATGGCACACGTGACACTTGGTGCCCCTCTACATCTGTTATGAGATACCTGTCCCTGTCTAAAACCTTCTTAATTTCAAACGGGCCCTTAAATTTAGGCAACAATTTTTGATTTATTCCTGGTGTAGTATCTATGTTGCGAATTACCACGTAATCGCCAACCTGATACTCAGTAGGTTTTTTGTGTTTTTTATCATATAAACGTTCATTTGATTGTTGGACTTTAATAATTTTTTTAGCTGCTTCCCTTCGTGTTGTTAGAATGTCTCTTCTGTCACTGTTTAAAATTCCTAACGCTTCTCGAACTTTGTCCGATACAATACCTTTTTGGTTCATTCCAAACAATAATTGGGATGGGCTTTTACCTGTTGACCGACAAACAGTGTTATTTATTCCATATTCTACTTTGTCAACAACTTGGTCCCATTTTCCCGAAGTGTTTGTTAATTTTGCCAACATTGGTGCTATTATTCTATTAAATCGCTCAATCTGACCGTTCGCACGTGGAGTTCCTATCGCGATCAGTACCTGTTCTATCTCGTTGTTTGCTAAAAATTCTTTAAATAAATTTGATGTAAATGACGAACCTCGGTCACTAATTAGCCGTCTCGGTTTCCTATACGCTCTAAAATATTCTGCTAAGTTTTTCACTATTTCCTCCGATTTTGTTGTTTTACAAGGATACAACCTTATGAATTTAGTAAATCCATCTACTACCGCCAAAATAAATTTATAACCATTCCTACACTTTTCCAATGGACCGTAATGATCCACATGAATTGTTTGAAAAGGTAAGTCGCCTTTGTCCAAACTGTGTAGAAATCCCTCCTGTTTACCGCTGATTGGTGAAAATTCAATACATTTCAAACAATTACTAATGTACTCTCTAATTTTTATACGCATTTGTGGGAACCAATATACCTGACTAATGTTGTCTAACACTTTTTCATAACCTAAATGCCCTAAATCATCGTGGCTAGTTTTGATAACGTTATCTACTAAGCACGCAGGTACGTAAAATAATAATCTGTTGTTACTGACTTTTCTATACACTAAACCGTCCCGTAATTCATAATATTTCTCCTCGCTTTTCTCTAATCTATTCTTGATTTCTCGAATCGTAAGATCTTGGTGTTGTTTAATCGCTAATACTTCCTCTAAAGTATTAGCTTCTAGAATCAAGATTGTGTTGTACCGACTTAATGCGTCTACATGTGACATTTTACTCCCACTACGATGTTCAATAGTATAGTCGTAATTTTGTAAAAACATTGCCCAACGGGATATTCGTGGGTTAATGTTCTGCTTGTTAAGCGTTAATCTAAAACTGTCGCAATCTGTGATTATTTTAAACTTAATGCCCGATAAATAAATGTGAAATCTTTTAATCGCGTACACTGCTGCTAAACATTCAAGTTCGAAACTATGATACTTCTCTTCTTGAGCAGTCGTTCTTTTACTAAAATAAAAAACTGGTCGAAAGATTTTATTTGTCTGTTTTTGTAGCAAAATTGCCCCAAATCCACTGCTACTAGCGTCGCAGTGAAGCTCTGTATCTAATTTTGGAGAGTAGATTGCCAAAACGGGATCGTTTGTTAGACGCTGCTTCAACGTTTCAAACGCCTGAATTTGTTCTGAACCAAGGCGAAATATCACATTTTTGCGTAATAAATCATATAAGGGTCTCGCGATAAGTGAGAAATTTTTTATAAATCGCCGAAAATAACTTGCTAGGCCTATAAAGCGTTGCACTTCTTTGGTATTCCTCGGCATTGGATAATTGACTACAGATTCGATATTTTCCTTCGCTGGAGCAATACCATTATCCGAAATACAGTATCCCAAATAAGTTATTTCGCGATAAAAGAATGAGCATTTATCTAACCTAAATCGTAAATTAAACTTTCTCGCTAAACAAAATATTTCTCGCAAAATATCCAAATGTTCGTCAACCGTTTCCGTGGCCACCAAAAAATCGTCTAAATAAAGCAATAGTTTATTCTGCCTAAGTAAATCGCTAAAGATTTCGTCTAAAAATCTTTGAAAAATACGAGGTGCATTGGTTAGTCCAAATGGCATTTTGAGGTACTCGTATTGACCTAAGGGTGTAATGAACGATGTATATTTTATCGAAGTTTCAGCGACTTTCACGTGGTGAAATCCATTTTTAAGATCTAATTTCGTAAAATATTTTTTATCTCTAAGTTGATCTAAACAATCGTCTATAAGTGGTACAGGAAAGTTGTCTCTGATTGTATGTTTGTTTAATTCGCGATAATCGACGCACAAGCGAATTTCTCCGTTCTTTTTCCTGACTAAGACAATTGGACTAGCATAAGGAGAATTACTGGGTCTAATGGTGCCCTCTTTTAATAAGTCGTCAAGAATAACACGAAGTTTTTCCTTGTCTGCAAACGCTAGTCTACGCGGCCGAAAACAAATTGGATGCTCGGTCTTTAATGAAATCACTGCTTCAACAGTATTCGGATGTTGCTCGTTGTCGTCGACCTGAACATCTTTGCAAAAATTAATTTTTTCAAGTTTCCTCACAATGCTAATATCTATTTCTGGATCGACGTTTAATTCGTGGCACGCGGAAATCGGGTTTTCAACATAATCTATTTTAAGAATTTGTTGAACAAAATTTTCCGTATCCGAGTTCTTGGGTTCTCTTTCCTTAACTTTGATTTCCGTTGAACTTCCCAATTTTATCTCTATGGTTGGCGACCGAATAAAATCTCTGCCTAATAATGCAAAGTGAGACATAGTTGTTACCGGTACAACAAAAAATGTAAGGGGAACACGCGCGCCGTTTACACAAATTTCGGTTTTAAATGCGCCAACGACATTAACTGGTGAATAATTTACACCGTAAAATGTATTATTTAACGGTCGCTCGAAATAAAAATCAGACGGTAAAGTATCTCTTCTGATTAAACTAACGGGCGAACCTGAGTCAACAATTGCTACGGTTGAAATGCATGTTGTCGCTCCGCCATTATCCTGGGCTGTGCAGGTAATCGGTACGTTGAACGGGGTTTCTGGGTACCCGGTTGCTTAGTCGAGGCCGTCGTCGAGGCAGAAGCCTGTTGTTGTCGTCGAAACTGCGCTGGTGATGTCTGCTGCGGACAATCTTTTGATGTCTGTTGCGGACAATCTCTCGCCCGGTGTGACTTTTCCCCGCATCTGAAACAAGAACCCCATTCCCGTCTTGGTTTCGTACAGTCCTTCTTCCAATGTCCCGATTCGTTGCAGTTGAAACACCGCACGACCTTTTCCTGCGCGGAGTCCCTGGAGGTACGCTCGGAACCGCCGAAGTCCCTTGTAAACGAAAACTTCCCTGGAACCGGCCGTTTCTGCTCCTTAGGCTCACGATCGCTTCTTAACGAGAGCTTTCGAAACGTTTCGAGAAGGTCCTCTGCCGTTTCCAAACGCTGCATGCGTACCTGGTCTCTCAATTGTGCATCCGGAACTCCGTCGATCACCAAATCCACCAATTCTTCCGGATCCACCATAATTTTGTTCGCCAAGGTGATTTTATCGTGGAAATAGTCTGGAAACGACTCATTCCTTTGCCACGTACGGTTTTCGAACTCTCTTCTCATTGCTAATTTGTCCATTCGATGGTCAAACATCTTCCGAATCTCTTCCAGGAAGACTGACGCGGACAATTCTAACAGGCTCGGTTTTGTATTAAACCATTTCAAAGCCTTTCCTCGTAGGCGCAACGTGATTATTGTTACCGTAGCGCAATCGTCCAAGCCGTACATTCTCCTGAGCCGCTCTACCTGCTGTCTCCATAATTTGAACGTATTTTCCGCACCCGAAAATTCAGACAGTAATTCAGCAATCGTTTTGATGCTTGTATTTGGGCGGACGGTAACGCTGGCTCCCGTGGATCGCAACGGCGTTGTCATTTCTCTCTCTCGTCTCATTAAATCCAATTCACGTTGTAAAATATCGCGTTCCTGGCGAAGAATCTGTATCTCTCTCTGTGCGAAAGACGTCTCTGCACCGAAATCCTGGTTGTCGTGAGATTCCGTTGTTACCTGACGCTCTTGAAAGGTGTCTTCAATGTTTGGGTCAGCGTCAATCAAACGGGCAACTAATTCAGCTTTCGAGCCTGATACAACCATGTCCCTGGACCTGAGCAATTCTTTGAGCTCAACGATTGTTAGGTTGGCCAAATTTCTTCTATTCTCCGCCATCGTGATTTACTAATATTCAAATCCGCACAAAATCAATATTCAAACTGAACTTCCCGAAATTCGATAGCCGCGAACAAAAAATACGAAATTTCACGCACTATCACGAAATATCTATTTCGTATCCCACTTCTGAAATTTATAGGAACTTTATATTAATAGATGTTTTCCGTTTCACGGTATGTTACAATCTGAATACAAATGTTTTATACAAACGAACGTCAGTTGTTAATAACAAATCGATCGTCGGCTCGTAACGACGACCAGCAGCAGACGAACAGCTGGTCACCGACGATCGATCGGTACCAACACATATAAATATCAAAATCTATCTAATACCTACATATAAAAAATCCTCACTCATACGTGTATTAAGTTATAACGTCCTAAATGAAACGCTATTCTAAAAAATTAAGGAGATGCTAAATTTATGAATTTTTATTGAACTTCAGTATTTAATTGTGGAATACAGAAATGTAATTTTGGAAAATGAAATGCAAAAAATGATGCTTCATTTATCTACCAACATGTTAGCGAATCGATTTTTCGTTTCTCGTTTAGTCAGAAAAATGATTTTTGTCCGCGTTTTTCGCGTTTCAACCCACTGTGATGGCGGCGCGCGGGGCGCCCGCCAGCCCGGTGGTTTACCCACTAAAACCTCACACCCATCGCTTAAGCTATGGAGGGGGTGCCGGGATCACGCGAGTATTCAACAGCCAACCCCCTCGCTTACAATAGAACCCGGGGGGGGGGAGGGGTTGACCTCCCCCACTGACCTACACTAGTCGGACACCGGGAGGTATGGGACCCGCCAGATGTCCCCATCCCCAAGGGCCGCCGGAACGGGCTTCCCGAGCCCCAGCTCGGTCCACCCTGGGCCCCCCGGCGGCCTCCTGCCCCGCCCGGAGCGGGTGACCCATCCGGATAGGGGGCCCACACCCGGTCAGGACAGGAGGTCGCCGCACACGGTAAGGGAGGGTCGTCGGAAGCGTGTTCCGGCACGCCCCGACCCTCCCCGCCCCGTGGTCGCCGCTGTCAAGAGGGGACCGACCGGCACCCCATATCCTAGTCTCATCTCCGGGATGCCGTCCCGTCCCGAGGGGAGCAAACTCCCCTCCGGGGCCGGGGTCAGCTTGCGCCCCGGCCCCTATCATCCTCCGCCCTCTCTCGTGGGGGCACACATCGACGCGGGGGAATCCCCCGCGCCGTCACAACCTCCGTCCCCCTCTCGGGGGCACTCGACGACGCAGGGGGGGAACACCCCCGCGTCACCACCCTCTCCGCCCCCCCTCATGGGGGCACACGTCGGCGCGGGGGGGGGGGGGCGCGCCGTTCCCGCCTCCGCCCCCCTCACGGGGGTAAGGCCCCTGAGTTGCCTGCTTCTCCCACCAACCTTGTCGGCTGTGGAGGGACGTATGAGGGGGAAAACGAAGGCACTGGAAGGTGCGAGGCACCGCTGCGCAGCGAAGGTACGCGCTGCACGAAAGAGTGGTTGGTGGGGGAAGCTCCGCGGATCCTTCTTGACTGCTGCAGTCAAAAATGCCCATCACTGATTTATATCATCATTATTATTAAAGATAGAAGCATTTTCTTTTTCTTTTAATCATCATCGCAAAAGACTGTCCTTCTTAAATAATTTATCATTTTATAGGTAAATGTCATTTCTTAATACAAAAATATTAGAAATATCTTCGTTTTGCAAATTTTACCACCAGTTCAAGTGTGAAAAAATTTGGTCATATTCTACGATTCGTCCTCCTTGATATTCCGTTTTTTTTTAAATCGCGGAACATTCAAAATTGCAAACATTGGGCACTTAGAACTGTTATAAAAATAACATGATATCAAAAATTATTTCAGATACACAGGAAAATAATAAAATATTTAATTTAGGGAAACCAATAGTGTCATTTTGTTTCTATTAGGCACTGATAAATCTTGAACATTTCACAGGAAAAATTAAAAAATGAAATCAACTTGATCAGTATTTCTACTGCGTCAGCACATTACATCTAAATGTATTAACCATGTTCGACTGTGGACTTGCTTATACTAGGTTCGCGCCCGGCATACGTCTAATTTTTTGTATCTGTTCAAGACGTTTTTAGACGTCAAACAGACGTCTAAAAGTCGTCTTAAATAAAACGTATTTAAAACGTCCCGAAAAAGACGACTTTAAGACGCCTTATTTGAGACAGTAAAACGATGTCTCGAAAAAGACGTATTTTTAGGACGTAAAATGGACATTTTTAAAACGTCGTGTGCTATCCGGGTCATGTCCGAGGTAGATCCGATGATCTTTCGGACCTTGATTGTATTTTCACGGGGTGTGCCGACTAAAACAATGTTCTATCCAAAGGAGCACCCAACTGGGAAGGAAACGAAAAAACAACAAGTACTATTCAAACTATATTTCACACTATGTACAAGAGGTCGAGAGCGAGGGTGTTACTAGTGTTAGTTATGACCGGAGTCAATTCAACACAATGCCTCGGTCATCCCTATTTCGGAGATTTGGGGGTGGGCGGACGTGAACTTAGTGCTTGAAGCGGGCCCAAGGGTTCGCCAAGGCCGCACATACTATATTCGAAGAAGAAATAAACGTAATTAAAATACAATTTATACAAATTAAAAAACCTAATACAATTTAAAAAACGTTGAAAGCGTCATAAAAATAAGTGAATATCGATAAGATTATGGCTATTTATTGGAAAATGTGTCCGCCAAGATGTTGAATGAAAAATAAACGACTTTACAAGTTCGTAAACGCGTGGAAAGTTAATTGCTTAAAATTTTAGAACGCGACGAACTTGCATATAAACTGTTTACCGACATCAAAGATAAATGTCTATCATCGACAGACATGGTGTGACTAGACTCCTGTCTAGCTTTGAGGGATGTGCGCATCACACACATGGAATTCAATAGGTCAATGTCTATTTTATTCCTTTTTTTAGATTTAATATCGGGAAGTAACGAAAATATCCTTTCGGCCTCGGCATTCGAGTCCGGTAGATATCCGACACACACAGTTTTTATTGAAGAGGTCAGATTGAGGAATTGAAGAATTTGTTTGAGATTTCCTGTTTACAGATGTCTACCCACATATCATCAAAGGATAACTTTGACCATTGGTCCCTCTGTGACCGGGAAGGACTGTAGTACAGGAAGTTACTAATTTACGAGCGACAGCTACGAGATTCTGAAAAGTTAAATCTCCGTCACTATTAAATAGATAATTGGACGGTTTGATAACAGTTAATTGTCCGAAAAAACATCGTCATGAAAAAGACGATTTCTTATTTCGTTGGTTAATGTAATGTAAAATCCTAAACAATTTTCCCGGAAGGAGCGCACCTTCTGACGTTCCATTACTTGCTGCCTCTTCCAAAAATTCATGGCATCCGGAACCAAGATTCACTTGATTTGATTTCAGAGAGAAATGCCTCTGCCTCACCAATTGTATGCCAAAATGTTTTAGAAGCGCTAATTTTAAAAACCTTCGTAAAAAAAATTGAAGCAACCGTGCTGAAGAGGGCTGCAACTCCTGCACCAATGTTTCCTATTTTCGAAGAAGACGTTAAACCGATTTAAAATGTCAGGGACATATCCCAAAAAGAGGAAATATCCTTTAATATCGTAGCTGCTAAGGGAGGAAGAGAATTTTCTAGGAGCTTCAGAGTTTTGAGAAAACACCTGCTCATTAAAAAATCGAACTAAATCGACCCAAACTTGCAAAAATCGTTTGACACACTGGTGTCTAGCAAGCCAGCGTGTATCGGATAATTTTATAATTTTTAAAGGAGAGTTCTCATAACTTTCCTGAAATTGGCGAAAAATAGCAGCCCGTTTAGGGAATAGTAGCACAATCAGCACTTGCCGTCAGTACTACGGAATGAAAAACACACGGCACTGTAATAACATTTGGGTTTTTTTCAAGCATGAAAAATTGAATTGAATGAAAAAAGTCTCTAAGAGCCACGATATTGCTCAGTGGAATTAGCATTTTCAGCAATTGATTTTCGAACGATTGGAAAATCTTTCCTACTGAACAAACGCTGGCATCGAGATGAATTAGCTCTAACAATTCTGTCGTAACAGAAAAACGACGTGGCTCAACAACTCTGACTGCCAATGTGAGCCAGTTGTCGTTTGTTGAATCTGATATTTGATCCTTGTGAATTGAAAACTTACAATGCCGTACGTTATCCGCAATGTGTTCTGCCCCATGAACGCCTAAAACATTAGAAATTATATTCCTGCACTTTCTGCGACCAACTTTCTTGCCCTGCAATACTTTAGGCTCTTTGCCTATATCTCGCATAAGGCCGAAAAGATTAGATGCGGCCGAAAGGGGAATATTGTTCTGGGCGAAAAAAGCCTAATTTCGGCAAACTTTAATTTTTTCGCCGGGTGAAGAACTTCCAACCTGCACGATCTCTTCTAGTACAGATTCATCAAGATTAGTCTGAAGCATTTCCTTCATATTCTTTATATGAATCTACCTGGAAGCATGGCTTTGTATTTCCGAAAGCCCACACTCAAAGATTTTGTTGCAGGCTTTACGGAAGCATTTCGATTCGTCCGAAGCAACTTCTTCTAACCGAACCTTCATAGACTCGTCAGTGTTATACAAATGACGCTGAAACCTTACCTTACATCTTTTCGCGAGCACTCTAGCCATTATTCCTACAGCCACGGTTCTTATAAACTCGACCGTACAATATACGCACTAGTAACTTAATCAAATATTGCTACCGGAACGCGAACACTATTCACTAAGCGCAAACAACTTACAAACCTGACGTTTAAATTGATTCTGACAGTTTTCTACTTGGCGGGACACAGTGAACTGTTCACGGCGAAATGTTTCTAAGAACTGACCTAATTCTATATTGAAACATTTAAATAACCATGCCGATTACTACCCCTACTACCATTTCTTCCACGGGTCGCGACATGGGATCTTCCGAGCTTGCAGGTTGTGAGCAGTGTCGCCAGGTCGAGAAAATCGAGGGGAATACAGGTACCCCCTCTCTGATGGCCAGAGTCGTAATATGTGACACGTTGCGCGTGCGCGACGGGGATTGAGTGGGACATGGTGCTGGAATGGGATAGTGGAAGGGGAAAAGTAGGGGAGTAAATGAGTCCAGATTTGGACTCAACTGGCGACACTGGTTGTGAGTGGTGATTGTTTTGAGTTGAATGTGAATGTGAGTGTGAGCGAGAGAGAGTGTGTGTTGAGAGCGATGGTGGCGACGCTTGATGAACGCCGACCGCGTGTGATAGTATAAGTCGGAGAGTGTGCTTTATATTTATACAAGATATTGTTAACCAACCTTAATGATTAAAATGTTCATTTAGAAACATGGTGTTCCACCCATTTACTTACCACAAATGGTAGCAGAGCATGGTTAGTTCGTTAGTTCGTAATTCGTAACTCGAGGTTCGTGGTTCGTGGTTCGAGGTTATGTGATACGGGTTCCATCGAAATCACCGACACAGATTTTTCCGACACGGTTTTCACCGACAACATTTCACCGACTCCAGATTTGGCCGACAATAGGTTTGGCCGACAACGTCTTTAACCGACAACGATTTTGACCGACACGATTTTGACCGACATCGAATTTGACCGACAACTTTTTCCTTTTCCAATATAGGGAGGTCACTTTTAGTTTGCGAGATATTCACAACCGGCCCGACCACGCTGATGAAATTGTTAATATCTCGAAAACTAAAAGCGATCTCCCTATATTGGAAAAGGAAAAAGTTGTTCAAAATGTCGAAATTATTAATTCTACGATAACCATGTACCATACATTCCATCCATCCCAATGAAACCTACTCCAACACTCTATTTTCGCGAATATCTCGAAAACTAAGACCGAGCGCCGGGTAGTTGTAATGACAAAAGTTGTTCAGAATGTTGTCCTCGACAACATATTTCAAGGTCAAGGTCATCGGAGATGTCTTCCCTAAAGTAAATATTTACCGAAATTTTTATTATATTCATTATTAGTTAAATGGACTTCCTTTTCGCTATTTTGAGAATAATATAATGTATCTAATACTTTAAGAACATATCAATTATATTCAAATACATTCTGTTCGGTTTGGTTTCACTGTGTTTCTTGGTAAATCTGTCGTCTCATTCACTATATCAAGAAAAAGTATATAATCGATGAGATAGCACATCCTTATTAGTGAACATCATATGCATGTCGTTGTAAATCGTGTTACTGTTGGTTATTACTGTGGTCGTCTCAAGTTGTTGTCGGTCAAATACGTTGTCGGTCAAATTCGATGTCGGTCAAAATCGTGTCGGTCAAAATCGTTGTCGGTTAAAGACGTTGTCGGCCAAAGCTATTGTCGGTCAAATCTGGAGTCGGTGAAATGTTGTCGGTGAAAACCGTGTCGGAAAAATCTGTGTCAGTGATTTCGATGGGACCCATGTGATACTGCGTACGAATCTGCGAAGGAAAAACATACGTCGGACGTAAAAATAAAAAGATAAATAAAATGGCAAAAGGATGGAATTTTGCGAGTGTCGAACCACTTAATGACGTAAACTATTTCCTGTGGAAAGAGAAAATTGAAGGAATATTGAGAGCAAAGAACCAGAGAAACCTCGAGAGGAAGAGCAAAACTACGAACGAAGATTTAAAATATGGGATGAGTGGGACGATGGAAACCATGCGGCGAGAGCAATAATGATAAACACCATGACACCGGCACAAGTGCTGAAATATTGCAAAGAAAAGAATGCAGGTAGGTTATGGAATCAGATTAAACAAAATATGGCAGAAGAATCTGAACCTATAAAAGTAAGAGCCCTAAGCGAATTAACAAATTTGAGAATGACAAAAGATGAAAGCGTAGACACATATACAGTGTGGGGTAGTAACTATGTCCAGTTTGAATATTGCCGTTATTTGTAATAATATGAAAAAATGTTATACAGAAAACTTACACGGTATAGAGGAGGACATATTGTGACACAAACATTTTCTGCGTAGGTGGAGGCATAGAGGAGATTTCAAGGTCATCTCTATTTTTTTAAATGGAATGCTATGTTTTTTTATCACGATGTGATAGCCAGTGTTGAGACGAATTCAGCGAGTTATCATTGAAGGTCATACAAGGTCAAATATGGTAGTAAAGTAAATTTTATTACCTTACAGGAGATGCTCGAATTGACGACTGTTTGCGTCAATGCAAAGTTGCAATCTTCGTATCCCTGCATCACGTGCATGTCTTATCGTTTCTGAACTTAAAAACGATAAGACATGCACGTGGTGCAGGGATACGAAGATTGCAACTTTGCATTGACGCAAACAGTCATCAATTTGAGCATCTCCCGTAATGTAATAAAGTTTATTTTACTACCATATTTGTCCTTGCATGACCTTCAATGATAACTCGCTGAATTCGTCTCAACACTGGCTATCACATCGTGATAAAAAAAACATAGCATTCCATTTAAAAAAATAGAGATGACCTTGAAATCTCCTCTATGCCTCCACCTACGCAGAAAATGTTTGCGTCACAATATGTTCCCCTTTATACCGTGTTAGTTTTCTATATAACATGTTTTCATATTATTACAAATAACGGCAATATTCAAACTGGACATAGTTACTGCCCCACCCTGTATAAACAGGGCCAAAGCTTTAACAAATAAATCCGCACAATTGGGAAAAATCATAGAAGAGTATGAATTAAAGATGTATGTGATGAGAGGTTTGAGGAGTGAATTTGACCAAAATGTGAGAATATTAGAAAACCAAAGAGAAGTAACTATAAATGAAATAAGGTACGCATTGAAACAAGAGGAAGAAAGAAACAAAAGAAGAAAAGGTGAGCGAATCCAGAGAGATCAAGAAGGGATAAGAAGAGCTAAGGAAAAAATGAGTAACGAGATACACTGTTTCAACTGTGGCAAAAAGGGCCACATGTCAAGCGAATGCTACGGAAAGGAAAAATGTTTTAATTGCCAAGGATATGGACATAAATCAAATGAGTGTAAGGAAACAAGAAACAGCAGACCTACTCGAGGAAGAGGACAGAGAGGTAGATTTCAAAGGAGAGGTCATCAGAATAGGTATGGATATGGACATGGAAGAGGAGAAACGATGATAAGTACAAGCGAAGAGAATGTGATGATTGTGAGTGATTGAACCTATGTAAATAAGACAGTATGAAGTGAAAAGGACACTAGAGACGTGAATGTTAAAAATCTGGAATGGCTGTTAGACTCAGGGTCAATGAGTCATATGATAAATGATACAAAAGTGTTTGATAAATTAGAGCATGACATGAGGGAAATCACACTAGCGGACAAGGAAGGCAGGAAACTGATTTCTAGTGGTATCGGAGACGTTGTTATGAAACAAGAACAAATTGAAAATAGAGTAAAACTCACAAATGTATTATGTGTTCCAGACCTAAATGCTAATTTGTTATCAGTGGCGAAATTGACAGATTTTGGGTATACTGTGAAATTCAGCAAACTTGGTGCTGAAATATATAGAGAACAAGATAAGGTACAGATGATAGCAGTACGAAAAGGAAATGAATCGAAGACAATAAACAAAGAAGAAGTGACAATGACAACAGATAATGATATATGGCACCAAAGACTGGGACATGTAAATAGGAACATCTCAAAGGGCGGCAAGAGATATATATTTACTATAGTTGATGACTATTCAAGAATGATTTTTGATTCTGACGAATTGAAGAGACTAATAATATTAAAGGAGAATCAGTCTGAAAAAAGAGTGAAAGCAATACGTTCCGATAATGGAGGAGAATTCATCGGAGATAATTTAAACACATGGCTGAAAAACAAAGGAATCAAGCACGAATTAAGCCCAGCTAGAACACTTCAGTGCAACGGTGTAGCTGAGAGAGCAAATAGATCACTGATAGAGATGACGAGGGCATTAATGTCTGATTCACACCTACCCATGGTTTTGTGGGCAGAAGCAGTGTGTGTTTCTGCGCATACTAGAAATAGATTGTACATGAAAAGACTCCATATGAATTATGGAATGGAAGAAAGCCAAATATAACCTACATGAAGAGATTTGGCCGTACAGTATTTTATCGATAATTGTCCCAACCACGGGTCCGGCCAGGGACGTTTATCCGCCAGGGATACTATTCTTTGACTTTTGCCGAACGTAGAAACTTAACACCGAAGCTCGAGAGGCTTCGGCCGCCGAGAAGTGTAACATGATACGGGTCGAGTATATCGGTGTGAGACCAGGAGACCACTACTAATCCAATGACAAAACTTCCTTATTTTTCATTTTTTTTTTATGGGACTTTGACCAAAATATTCGGGGCATTTTTCTAATGAAAATGATACCAAATATGATATAATTCCGATTATATTTACTTGAGACGCGGAGAGTAGCAGTCGCCGGCACAGTTCAAAGGCCCGCCGCGTCCTCACAATGTAATCTCAATAAAAACCTTTTTTATTATTACTTATTTTTGTATGAGACTTTTACCAATATATTTGTGGCATTTTTCTAATTAAAATGATACCAAACACGATATAATTCGGATCATATTAATGGACATTTACAAGTCAGGTACATCGGTGAGGCAACCCTGCAAGACACACTCTCTTGACTAGGACATTTCGCGACTTTTAAACTTAGAAAACGGGTAGAAGCTCAGCTACAGTAGTTAACTATGAAAAATATTTTCTCCTTCGAATGGCGATGGCCGTCATCCACATTAATTGTCTTGTCTTCTCTGTATTGGTCGCTCGTATATTGGTTTATCACTTAGAAGAAATTAATTGTTATTTTAGACATTAAATTTTTATGAAATAATTAATAGCTAATTACTTTTATTTAAATACTGTACCTAAATAATACAATTTGAGCGATTGCGCGTGTATCTGCAACGCATACGGTACACGGTCGTCATACTTTTCTACAGAGTGTCCCACATAAATGGGAACACCTAAATATCTTTCATATTTACAGTCCTATCAGAAAACTTCAGAAGACAAAGTGACACTATTGCAGGAGGCAAATATAATGGTAAAGAAAAAAATTTTTTATGTCGTGTTTTTTAATGAAATTTCAAGGTCACCGATGTTTTTTTAAATGGAATAGTATATTTTTTTGCGATAGCATGATAGACAATAAAAAACTGAATTTAGTGGATACCACCTTTTTGACCTTGAAATGTCTTGAGCAAGAATAATCATGTTGGAGCGGATAAAATGTGGAAATTTAAAACTTACGTGTTTCAGCAAAGATTACGCGTTGTTTACGTCGGGTTGACCTTTACAAACCACAATAAATGTTTGAAATATTTTTCATAGTAAACAGCGTATGTTTATGTTAGAGTATGTATCATTGAGATCGTTAACAGAAGGTTAATCGGTTAGAATAAGTACGTTGTTCCTTCTGCATTATTCAAATTCGAAACGTGAAAGTGATAACAATGCGTTATACTGTACAGGAACGAATCGATATGGTTTTCACTTATGGCGAAAGCCACTAATCTTTGAGGCAAGCAGTACATTTGTATCGCGAAAAATTTGTGAATCGTATTTGTCCTTCGTTACACGCATTTTCCGTTGTGGTAAAACAATTTAAAAATACCGGCAGTGTAAAAATACCAACATGATTATTCTTGCTCAAGGTCATTTCAAGGTCAAAAAGGTGGTATCCACTAAATTCAGTTTTTTATTGTCTATCATGCTATCGTAAAAAAATACTATTCCATTTAAAAAAACATCGGTGACCTTGAAATTTCATTAAAAAACACGACATAAAAAATTTTTTCTTTACCATTATATTTGCCCCCTGCAATAGTGTCACTTTGTCCTCTGAAGTTTTTTGATAGGACTGTAAATACGAAAGATATTTAGGTGTTCCTATTTATGTGGGACACCCTGTATAACCTTGAAAGAATTTTCTAATTCTTCGCGTTCTTCCGCGTTTAAAGGAATTCCGGGAACTCGGGATGTTGGAGCTCCACCTTCGTCTCCGTCTCTGTCCTGAACCCTGTTATGGCCTGTGGATTGATCCTCGTTCTCGTTGCTTCCTTCAACCTCGTTCACGTTCCTTCCTTCATCCTCGTTCTCATTCCTTTCTTCATCTCTGCTTTCGTTTCTGTCTACGTTGCTAACTTGTCCTTCCCCTGATCTTCTTTCTTTTTCGTTGCAAGAAGATAAAAAATGGGTGACGTCTTCTATGCTGATAGGTGAAATTTGGGACATCATTTCCTGCATTTCTTCAATGATAGTGCTGGCTTCTTCATGTTCATTTTCATCTTCATCTTCGTCTTCAACTTCGTCTTCGTTTTCGTCTTCGTTTTCGTCTTCGTTTTCGTCTTCTTCTCTTCTGACTCCTATATGTGGAAGAAGATTTTTCCACGAATTTTTAATGTTATTGCTTGTTACATTTTCCCAAGCATCTGTTACCATATCTATGCAATCTTTTATATTGTAGTTTTTATAAAATTCATTTACTCCACCTGCATTGCTTACGACGCGTTGCATTAATTTATGCCTGAAACACCTTTTGGTTTTCTCAATTACGCCTTGATCCATAGGTTGGATCAAGGACGTCGTGTTTGGGGGCAAATATCTAATTTCAAAATTTTCATTTTCTACATGATCAACAGGTAGTTTGTGTGCGCTGCAATTGTCCACTAGTAAAATCACTTTGCGAGAGATGCCTTTCTCCATTTGGAACAATTGAACACTTTTCTTGAAATGGTTGAACCATTGCATAAATAATGTTAGGTCCATCCAAGCATTTTTTGTGTTGCGTAATTAACTGGCAGCTGATTCAAACAATTTTTTAATGCCCTTGGCTTTTTATACTAGTGTATAAAAAATGGCTTTATTTTATGGGTTCCACTTGGGTTGACGCATAAAGCTATAGAAACTCTTTCTTTTTTTCTTTGTGACCGCTCACGCAGCCCTCTTTGTTGCTGACAAATGTTTTCTGTGGCAGAGCCTTCCAGAGTAATCCACTCTCATCCATGTTGTAAATAAATTCCGTGTTGAAATCTTCCTCAATTTCTTTCCTGAATTGGGTGACGAATCTGTGCGCTGCATCTTCATCGACGCTAGCTTTCTCTCCATATAAACGTACCAAACGGATATTGTTCCGCCTTTTAAATTTTACCAGCCATCCCATGGTTATCTGACTTGTCGAATTTGATGGCATATTTTGCATTAATTCGTTGGATTTTTGTAGAAGCAGCGCATCGGTTAAATGATCTCCCAATGTCCTTCGCTCAACGAACCATGCTTGGAGTTGTTGCTCCAAATCTGGATATAGGGGTTATCTCATCCTCTGCTAGGCGAGAAATGCTAGCAGCATTATTTTTGATGCGGCGAATTGTCTTCGCACTCACGTTGTACATTACAGACACTTGCTGAACAGTTGTTGCATCGTTAAAGTAACACGTTTGACACCCGACATTTCAAATAAATATAATAACAATAAAACTGAATCAACGATAAAAAAACTAACAAAATAAAAATAACAATGATAAAACCACAACAACAGTAACAAGAAGTATGGAAGAAAACTCGAGAACGAAATGTAAGTACAGCGAGAGGTCCTGCAAACTGACTGACGCGGAAAGCGAAAACGCAAGCCCTTAAATATGTATTGAAAATGAGTAGGAAAGTGATAGAAAAGACAGAGATAGTAAGAATGCAGAGAAGGGGAAAGCTAAGAAAATACGGAAAAGCCAATGTCGAGGCTAGCAATTAGGGATGGTTTATGACACCGTCACATTTTAACATTTTGGATCTGTCGAAACAGTAGACAGTTAGCACGCAGATGTCCGGTCTATCCTGCAGCAAGTTTTAAGGGTTTTTTCAGTTATTTTCGACGTGTAATAAACCGTAGCCTTGACGAGTGATTTTCAGAAAAAAGGTGACGGTTCCCGGACACCGACGGACCTTCGACCTGGAGTTCCTCGTTTTATGTGTTTAAGAGTCGCGAAATGTCCCAGTCAAGAGTAAATTGTTCGGCTTGGTAGAAAGTTTGGAAGGAGTACGAAAGTGAGTGGAGTATAAGAGTAGCTAGAAAGTGACCAGGAAGAAGGTTGGTGGAAGGAAAGGTGAGAGTGAAAAGGTTTGAGAAAAGAATGACCTATGGGTGATGCGTACGGTGGTAAACAGATGTTTTATGGTTCTGGGCTTCTTGACGAATTTATGGTGGTGAACGTTTGAAGACAGTCAGGAACGTGATGTTTTAGGAGCTTCTTCGTGATTTATTAGGAGGCATAATTTGGATGCTAGAATTTAGGCACGTAGATGCAATTTGCGACGGACTGTTGTACGAAGAATTTATTTGACCGGACACATTTTATAAACATTATTTATATTATCAAATACATTTTCAACGAGACGATGCGACTTGTCGTGTCTCTTTTTCAGTTACTTTCTTTGTCTGTCACCAAAACTTACTTCATCGTCAATTAAAAAAATAGATATGTATGTATAATCAGAAAAATTTTTATCGGAGAAATATCTATATAAATAATGATAGAAGTCTCATGAAAGACTAATAAAAAATGTAAAAATTTTCGTCATTGAATTACTATTGGTTCACCGATGTACATACCTGACTTTTATATTTATATTATTATACAATATGATCCGAATTATATCGTGTTTGGTATCATTTTAATCAGAAAAATGCCACAAATATATTGGTGATAGTCCCATAAAAAAAAGTAATAATAAAAAAGGTTTTTATTGAGATTACATTGTGAGGATACGCGGGCCTTTGAACTGTGGCGGCGACCGCTACTCTCCGCGTCTCTTTCTTTCCCATACGCCATCGTTCCTTGCGCTCGACACTTTGATCGCCCATTACACAAGTAAATATAATCGGAATTATATCATATTTGGTATCATTTTCATTAGAAAAATGGCCCGAATATTTTGGTCAAAGTCCCATAAAAAAATAAAGAAGTTTTGTCATTGGATTAGCAGTGGTCTCCTGGTCTCACACCGATATACTCGACCCGTATCATGTTACACTACTCGGCGGCCGAGACCGCTCGAGCTTCTTGGCCCCTCACGGTGTATACCACGCAGAAGTGGGGATAGTTCAGGGACAATTATGTGCCACACATTTGGGACATTTATCGATAAAATATTGTATTGCATTTGTCCTAAACAAGCAACATTCAAAAGGCAAATTTGAACCGAAGACGTGCAAAGGAATTTTGATAGGTGTTTTCGCGGGTAGCGAGGTTGATTTTGATAGCAGAACTATCCTGTCAAGGATATACAGCGGTATACGGGATTTAAAGAATTGCCACTTGTTCGGTCACGAAAAGAACCCTTTTTTTTTATTTGTAACTAACAGACGTTCACTCCGGAGACGATAATCCCGCGATAGGCACGGTAGCGATAAGCGTCGAATCCGGAAGGTTTGGCGCGAGACGGATACAAGACTGCGATAGGCGCGAATACAATGTACGTGTTGATCGTTCGCTGTCTGGATCAAGAAGATGAAGGACAACGGCAGGAACGTTTGTAATCGTAACGCGGCGCTATCGATCGAGGCGCGTGATCGATATGTAAACTCTCGCCCAATTACCGGCAATTTTGAACGTTGTAGTCCTGAACAATAGGATATGCGGAAAACAATACCTATAGACTGTATGTACCTCAGACAGGAAAGGTCAGGAACGATAATGATGTGAAATTTGACGAAAGTAGAAATGGAGTAGAACTGTTTAATGGGAAGAAAGAAACTGAAAATAAGAAGAATGAAGAGTTGTCAATTGTGGGCCTAGATATTGAGAAAACATATGAACAGATTGAACCATATGAAGAAAATATTGATCAGATTGCACAAGATGAAGACAGTACTTATTTAGATGCAGACGAAGAAGGAATTAATGAACAGAGTGAAGGACAAGATGAAGATGGAAGAGAAGAGGATGTTATAGAAGTAGAAGAAGAGGAAGTAAGAAGTAGAAGTAGAGGACGACCAAGAGGTACAACAAGAGAGGTGATAGAAGTACAGAGTCATCTCCAACAGGAGGAAGAGAAACAAAGAGCGGAAACAGAGGGATTGCGAAGGTCTAAAAGAATACGAGATAGGCACTACGCTATGATGATAGTAGGTGAGGAAATTCCAAAAACTTTGAGACAAGCAAAAAAATCGGAGAACTGGGAGAAATGGAGACAGGCCATGAATGAGGAGATGAAGTCGATGCGAAAACATCAGGTTTGGAATGTGGTTCCACGACCGCAAGGAAGAAAAGTAATTAGTAGCAAGTGGGTGTACAATATTAAAGAAGATCCTACAACTAAGGAAAGGAGATACAAGGCTCGTTTGGTTGCGCTCGGATGTGGGCAGCGACCTGGATGCGACTACGGAGAAACATTTGCACCTGTGGTACGCATCGAAACAGTCAGACTGTTGTTTAGTATAGGTGCAGAAATGGAGAAGAAGATAAAAATGTACGACGTGAAAACAGTGTTCTTGCATGGGAAATTGACGGAAGAAATATTTATGGAAATGCCAAAGGGTTATGAAGAGAATAATAATGTGTGTCGACTGAATAAGAGTATATATGGGTTGAAACAGGCAGGAAGATGTTGGAATCAATTTTTGGTGGAAGTTTTAATAAAAAATGGATTGGAACAGACCAGAGAAGATCCATGTTTGTTTTACAGGAAAGAAGGTGAACATTTTTTGTATTGTGCAATACATGTAGACGATATAATACTAGTATCGAGTAGTGATAAGTTTGAGAAAAATTATATGGAAAAGATAGGCAGAGAAATAGAATTAAAAAGCTTAGCCGAAGCAAAGAGTGTTTTAGGTTTACAGGTTGATCAGAAGGAAGGGAAGATTGCAGTACATTTAAAAGATTACATAGAAAAACTATTAGAAACGTATGGGATGCGAAAGTGCAATGCCGTTACATCACCGATTGATGTTAACGTTAAGATGCAAAATAATGAGAAGAGTCCGACATGCAACATAGAGAGATACCAGCAATTAATGGGTAGACTCATGTACCTGAGTGTGTATTAGGGTGGACCTAAGCTATACTTGGCGAAAAATTTTTATCGAGATACAAAGCACAACGCCACCCAGAATGGTTCTCTATGGTGAGAAAAAATTTTGTGCAAAGTTTGAGATCGATCGGAAAAAAGTATCACGTGGCACATTTCAATTAAAAATTTTGAAAATTTTGAAATTTATCGTAACTATGAAGTATTATATATCGTTGGATTTGTAATTTTTTTCTAAATAAGAATATGGAAAAATTGTATGACCTTAATTTAAAAAAAAAAAAACGATGACCTTGAAATTTCGAAAATTTGTTTTTCAAAAAAAAATTTTCTTTGCCATTATATTTACAATATTGAACAGTGCAACTTTCTCCTCTGACATTTTTTCGTACAACCACAAATAACAGAGATATTTAATTTTGTATTGGACTATATATGTGAATGAATATATTCCACAGAATAGTAATAAGGAACTATTTCTTATATTCTATGTAAGACTATCCGCTTTTAGGTTGGGAAAGACAGAGCGTTTAGAAAGACAAGAATGCGTTTCATTAAATTAACAGACAAACAATACAAAAGCTAGAGAGTAAGGACCCGCGCGGCCAGCGTATTTTATAATGCTACCCCTCTGGGTTTTTCCTGAGAGGGAGGTAGCTGTGTGGTCCGACTCTGCTGCAGATCCTCGACGTTCGATTTTTCTTACACTAAAGAACTCTATTTTATATTTACACGTTTTTCGCTATTGTAGTTTTCGTTGCGTCAGGATATTGCTGGCGGTAATCTTTTACCATTTGCAGTACCATCTGCTTTTCTTCTTCATTGCGAGCTAAAATTTCATTGTAATCCTGCATTAGCTTAACGACTCTTTCTGCCGAATCATTGACCACAGGTAAAGTCTTAACTATATCTAAACATAGTTTGTAAGAATCATCATCTTGCCAAACTATTGGATCTTTCTTTAAAAATTCTGTCGGTATATTAAATCTTGTAGGGAAAAAGGTTATAAATATTACGCGCAGCTTGTTCACTACACTTGTAGTTTATTAATACAATGAACAGTGACCGTATTACACTTATTATTACTGAATGTAATTATATTCGTTCAGGTACAATAGATCCTTAATATACGTGTTTCAATAGTGGCGGTTAGACTCAGACTCGATCTAAGCGCGAACATTCGCACATAGCAAAACTCAGTCTTATAAGAAAAGACGCAAGAGGGCGCATTGACTCTAGAAACTTCCAACAAATCTACTAAAAAATTTTCGACTTTCGTCTGATATAAAACCTGTAATGTCCTCTGGCATGTGATCGATCACATTAGTTGGCAAAATGTCAAATTTTTTATAATAATCGCCGCTACTAGGATTGCTCAACGCCTGCACCATTCGTTTTTTTGTTTCTATCGAAACATCCTTATCGAAGAATGATAACGCAGCATTCTCTGGTGTTAAATACCATAAGTGTCTGCAAAATTTGTCTAGCGTTACATCACTGATATCCTTATCTATCTCCTTATATTTATCTAAGGATTTTATAAAAGTCAAATCCTGCTGCGGAGCCTTCGTCGGGAAAGGAGCTTCTATCCATGCTTTCAAATATAGATTTGCGATAAATATACATATATCGCGAATTCCATTTGTCTCCTCCTCGCTTAATTCGAATTCTTCGCGAAATAAAAATATTTTTAAGCAATAAATGCCTTTCGCCATCCACCGAGCATGATGGAAAGCTCCAGGAGCTCGAAAATGGTATGCGGAAAAGTTATTACCTAAAAATAGTAACACGAGTTGAATAAACTCGCGATAGTCTTCTCGTGGATGACGTATTTGCAGAGACTCTTTAGCAAAATTGATTAGCTCTGGTACATTTTTTATCTTTTGAATGACCATCGCATCTTCCACTCCAGAGTGGAAGTTTAATTTGTTTACATTGGGCCACGCTTGCTGGAAGCGTTTAAAAATCGGAACATTTGGACCCGTAAATGTGGACATCTTTTTGTCAAAAACAGATCTTAAAATAATTTCATAAATATGATGTCGGCACGGAAGATATACAGGGTGTCCCAAAAGTACTTCAACATCGGGAAATGGGAGGTTCCTGAGGTCATTTCAAGCGTCATTTTCCTTTTGCAAAATGTTGTCCGAGGCTTCGTTTGGGAGTTATTAACGAAAAACACGGACCAATGAGAGCGCGAGTTCGACGCTCGCTGGCACGTTCAGCGCGGCGAGCCGGCAGGCGGTTGGCTGAACATGCCAACGAGCGTCGAGCTCGCGCTCTGATTGGTCCGTGTTTTTCGTTAATAACTCCTAAACAAAGCCGCGGACAACATTTTGCAAAAGCAAAATGACGCTTGAAATGACCTCAGGAACCTCCCATTTCCCGATGTTGAAGTACTTTTGGGACACCCTGTATTAAGTCCCGCCCGATTTCGTGCTCCAAAATTGCACAAACACCTTTCTAGCAACCCATATTGGATGCTGTCGTATCACATGTAAGTGCTTGTACCTTGTCGCACAGATCCCACTCCCGGAGTATATCATGGACAGCAACAGCTTGATCTCTTCCAGTAGAAGACGTGATTGCCGGAATTCCGAGTAATTGTTCACGTCCTCTGCAATTAACAATTACAGGTAACCTTTCCACCTTTTCTTTACCAACTAGAGCAGGTAACATTTTACCGTCCCAAAGAACAGTAACTGCATTAATTTCGCGGTGAAGAAAAGCTGCACGCAGCCTTTTACTATGTTCCGCGCGCAAACGTGTTCGATAATGACGAATCGATGTTCGATTTATTATGAAGTCGTTAATATCGTGACCAAGTGCTTGAGCAGTTGCTGCAATTATTCGGACAGCATCGCGATAACTAATTTTACATTTATCGAGCGTTGCTACAAGCTTTAGCGTAATAACCTGTTTTGAACCGCGTTTTCGCTTAGGTTCGCTCGGACCAGGTTCCATTACATCGTAATCGCTCGCATTGGACTCTAGCACAGGATTCTCATTAAATTGCTGATTTTCTTCATCATCGTCGGATGTAAAATTGATTGTTTCTTCTAATTCTAAAAAATGTGCATAATATGAATAAAGAGAAATAGATTTCGACAATTTTATTTTAAAACGAATAATTTCTGGAAAAACGTACCTTGCATATTTGCTCGCACTCGAACTCGATGTAATTCTTTTCTTTCTTCACGAAGCGATTGTCGCTGTTCTTTTTCGTAAAGACTGCGATCTGCTCCAGTCATCGATCCTGGTCGTCCTTTTTTCCTGTGATTCAAAAGAAATTGCTTGTCTTCCTCTATTGTGATCATCTCTAACGCATCAGCATGCGCAATATCGAAAAGATCATCTAACTGATCAAGAAACTCTTGTTCCCGTTGATCTTGTATCTGGGATCGTCGTTTACAAGTCTTTTGTAAGGTCTTCCACTTGTGGTATAGTGACTCCAATTTCTAGACGCAGCGACTGTTTAACTGCACTGGAATTCTGGCCTTTTCCCACAACACTTCCACTTCTTTAATAACAAGGTGTGCACTAGACCGAAGGTTCAATTTCACTTTCCGCAAATTATAAAATAGCACTCTTAAAACTTGTCGTTTCGACGGTAACTTAGCATCAATAATCTGATTTTCATCATGTTCTATTAAGAACAGTTTATCGCGACTTCTACTCTCCATTGGGCTTCAAAGACAACACTTGAGGTTGTATGTTAGCTTACTCGATACTGATAATTACAGTTCGTTAGCTCAGACAGATATAATCGGTGGTTCTCTGATACATTTAAATCTTACTTCGGTGTGGGTGTCGTTTTTTTTGGAAAAGCGTGATGATTGGTTGATGGAGTTGAAAGTTATTGGTGGAAAAACTAGTAAGGGTAGGAGTAGGAATAGGAGTGGGAGTTTAAGTACGGGTGGTTATAAATTTTATAACGAGGGTTTACATCTGTTTTCGGGATGTGCGCTTACGAGTTTCAAGATAGGTAAAATGGTAAAAAAGTGGACTTAAGGTCCACGGGGTACATCTGGAGGTAACGTAATAAATTATATTCGGTCGTTGAGACCCATGAATTGCCGGTCAAAACATGTGCAAATACGCAGGGTTCGGTTGGTCCCAACTACCTGGTTGAAGTCGTTACTGAGCCGCTACAATCTAAGCTTACTCTGTTAATGTGCTAAACCCATGACTCCCAAACAACTACCTCTCGATGACTGCTCGTCAACTTCACGACAATTTCACTACAATAGCGAAAAACGTGTAAATATAAAATAGAGTTCTTTAGTGTAAGAAAAATCGAACGTCGAGGGTCTGCAGCAGAGTCGGACCACACAGCTACCTCCCTCTCAGGAAAAACCCAGAGGGGTAGCATCATAAAATACGCTGGCCGCGCGGGTCCTTACTCTCTAGCTTTTGTATTGTTTGTCTGTTAATTTAATGAAACGCATTCTTGTCTTTCTAAACGCTCTGTCTTTCCCAACCTAAAAGCGGATAGTCTTACATAGAATATAAGAAATAGTTCCTTATTACTATTCTGTGGAATACAGGGTGTCCCAAAATGTCTTAAGAATCTCGAAATGGGAGGTTCCTGAGGTCATTTCAAGCGCCATTTTCCTTTTGAAAAATGTTGTCCGAGGCTTCGTTTGGGAGTTATTAACGAAAAACACGGACCAATGAGAGCGCTCCCTGTCGCTCGGTGGCACGGTCAGCGCGGCGAGCCGGGGGGGAAGATAGTGTTGTCGGTACGGCGCGATGTAGTAAGAAGTAGCAGTTTCTCGATTATGTCCCGATTTCGATGAGCTTTGGATATGTTGTTAAGACAATGATTCTGAACAACATTTCCCTTTAGACTTTTTGCCTCGAGGCTTTAGTTTACGAGATATTTGTAAAAACTTGTAATTGAAAATCGATCGATGTTCATACTACTATCTCCTCTCCGATTTCGATGAGCTTTGGATATGTTGTTAAGACAATGATTCTGAACAACATTTCTCTTTAGACTTTTTGCCTCGAGGCTTTAGTTTTCGAGATATTTGTAAAAACTTGTAATTGAAAATCGATCGATGTTCATACTACTATCTCCTCTCCGATTTCGATGAGCTTTGGATATGTTGTCAAGACCACGATTGAATAACCATTGTTGTATAACCATATCAAACTTATTTGAAGGTCATTGAAATCGGTGAGGATCCACATAATCTTTACCCGACTTATGGCAACTTTACCCGAACGAGAGAAGAAGCAGAAACTGATTAAATTAAAAACTCACTTATTCAGCCGTAAATCCATTTGCTGCTTCGAAATGTGTATCACTGGGTCATTCGGTGACGAACTGCACAGATGTCTTCAGGTGTACGACAGTACCGAAAGCTAAGGGCCGTACGGTCAGGTCAACGAACTGCACAGCTGGTGGTAAAACGACAACCGAAGGGATGCGCGGTCAAGTAAACGATCCTGGCTTTCACTTTCACTTTATAAACGATAAATAAATCGTATGTTTCACACATATGCCACGAAATTTTTACACACTCACGATCACTGTTCACATTTGTCAACACATAACTATGCACTATGCACTAATAATATTTGCAATATCTTTTGCATTGCAGCACAAATCACAATAAATGTCCTTTTCCCCAGAAACAGGTAGAAATCCAGGTGCGCATAGCGGGTATACGGTGTTGTCCCTCCCGTTCGTTGTCCATAAATTAGTCCTGTAGTCAGGCCGGGAATTGCAGCACTGGTGATTGGTGGCAGGTACGCGATCGCAGAAAAATCCAAGGGGCACACTCCACAAAGAATGATGTTGAAGACTGACTGCAGTTTTCGGAAGATGCTTCGACCACCCCCAAATAACCCCACCACGAAGCAAAACTGAGCTGGAGGAAAAGTTCAAAACACAACACGTGTTTTGCAGACATAGAAAGTAAGAATCTGCGTGCATTGTCACTCTTGCCTTTCCTCCGGAACAAAAAACTTCCGGCGGGCGCCAAATCTTCTCCTGAACCGTGACTGCCTCAGCAAGGGTCAAGCGGCGCCCGCCGAAAGTTTTTTATGGCTTAATTGCACAGCTTAGAAAGAGGTGCCCAAATACGACACGTGCGGAAGGAAATCTTTCCGTCCCCGTACTCTGTGAAGACCTTCGTGTAACTGCCCAGTTTCGATTTATGGCACAACCCCATGGAGACGTGGATCTCTGTTTTTTGTCCCGGAGGAAAGGCAAGAGTAACAATGCACGCAGATTCTTACTTTCTATGTCTGCAAAACACGTGTTGTGTTTTGAACTTTTCCTCCAGCTCAGTTTTGCTTCGTGGTGGGGTTATTTGGGGGTGGTCGAAGCATCTTCCGAAAACTGCAGTCAGTCTTCAACATCATTCTTTGTGGAGTGTGCCCCTTGGATTTTTCTGCGATCGCGTACCTGCCACCAATCACCAGTGCTGCAATTCCCGGCCTGACTACAGGACTAATTTATGGACAACGAACGGGAGGGACAACACCGTATACCCGCTATGCGCACCTGGATTTCTACCTGTTTCTGGGGAAAAGGACATTTATTGTGATTTGTGCTGCAATGCAAAAGATATTGCAAATATTATTAGTGCATAGTGCATAGTTACGTGTTGACAAATGTGAACAGTGATCGTGAGTGTGTAAAAATTTCGTGGCATCTGTGTGAAACATACGATTTATTTATCGTTTATAAAGTGAAAGTGAAAGCCAGGATCGTTTACTTGACCGCGCATCCCTTCGGTTGTCGTTTTACCACCAGCTGTGCAGTTCGTTGACCTGACCGTACGGCCCTTAGCTTTCGGTACTGTCGTACACCTGAAGACATCTGTGCAGTTCGTCACCGAATGACCCAGTGACACACATTTCGAAGCAGCAAATGGATTTACGGCTGAATAAGTGAGTTTTTAATTTAATCAGTTTCTGCTTCTTCTCTCGTTCGGGTAAAGTTGCCATAAGTCGGGTAAAGATTATGTGGATCCTCACCGATTTCAATGACCTTCAAATAAGTTTGATATGGTTATACAACAATGGTTATTCAATCGTGGTCTTGACAACATATCCAAAGCTCATCGAAATCGGAGAGGAGATAGTAGTATGAACATCGATCGATTTTCAATTACAAGTTTTTACAAATATCTCGAAAACTAAAGCCTCGAGGCAAAAAGTCTAAAGGGAAATGTTGTTCAGAATCATTGTCTTAACAACATATCCAAAGCTCATCGAAATCGGGACATAATCGAGAAACTGCTACTTCTTACTACATCGCGCCGTACCGACAACACTATCTTCCCCCCCGGCTCGCCGCGCTGACCGTGCCTCCGAGCGACAGGGAGCGCTCTCATTGGTCCGTGTTTTTCGTTAATAACTCCCAAACGAAGCCTCGGACAACATTTTTGAAAAGGAAAATGGCGCTTGAAATGACCTCAGGAACCTCCCATTTCGAGATTCTTAAGACATTTTGGGACACCCTGTATATTCATTCACATATATAGTCCAATACAAAATTAAATATCTCTGTTATTTGTGGTTGTACGAAAAAATGTCAAAGGAGAAAGTTGCACTGTTCAATATTGTAAATATAATGGCAAAGAAAATTTTTTTTTGAAAATCAAATTTTCGAAATTTCTAGGTCATCGTTATTTTTTTTTTTAATTAAGGTCATATAATTTTCCCATATTCTTATTTAGAAAAAAATTACAAATCCAACGATATATAATACTTCATAGTTACGATGAATTTCAAAATTTTCAAAATTTTCAATTGAAATGTGCCACGTGATACTTTTTTCCGATCGATCTCAAACTTTGCACAAAATTTTTTCTCACCATAGAGAACCATTCTGGGATGCGTCGTGAAAAAAATTCGTTGGTCAAAAAATAAGGTCCACCCTAGTGTGTATGCTAGACCCAATATATCGTTCGCGTTGAGTTGTCTGTCACAATTTAATAAAAGTCCCAAAGTAGAGCATGTGATGGCGTTAAAGAGGATATTAAGGTATTTGAAGGGGACAACCAACTACCGTCTGGTGTTCGGAGATAAAAAATGTACAAAAGGGATAGAATGCGAATCGGATGCCTCATGGCATAGCACGGGACATGCAAAATCTTATAGTGGCATGTTGATGTACCGAAATGGTGCGTTTGTGTGACCATCGAGGGTGACTTTATTAGTTTTCAGACGAAGTGTCCGTCTCGCACATTTGCCAAACAAATGCTCCGAGGACGGGATTTTGTAAATTGTTTTACAACCGGAAACGTGAAAATTCCTCGCTTCGGGGATTAGGACTCGGGAAGTAGTTTATTACTCCACAGATGTTTTGCACATACACGTCATTGTTACGCGTCACCGGACGGGCCCTACCTGAGTCCCGTTTTTTCCGTCAACGCGGCTTGCCGAAAGTTCTTTCTTTTCCGCCATAAATTTCCACCACTTCTTCTACTATCGTGGGCGATGGCTAGTTTCAATAATGTCACTGCCTTCCGGAAAATATCTGTTGCCATTGGTTCAGTAAAGTCACACCCCCATTGACAACTGAGCTTAAATATCGGTATTCGGCAAGCGCGCGTCAAATTAGCAAAACTCACCGAAGTCTTAACCTTCGCTTACGGCACTGATCTTACAACTCAGTCCTTACGGTATTATCAGTCAAGAGTAACTGCTCTTGAAATACTCAAATCGCGCTAAATCTCACATTTATACAGTCCACTAAGTTTTACATTTAAATAAAGTTTTTTTCTCGTTAAGTTACATCAATCCTGGTGATCACATGTATTTACAACTCCAACCCGAACAGTTTGCATTCATCATTCGGCGCGATCATGGTGATTTAATTCATTGGAGAAGCAGAAAACAGAGAATAGTTGCGTTATCTTCAACAGAAAGTGAGCTTGAGTCTGTATTAGAATGTGTGAAAGAACTGATATGGTGCGATAGAATATTGAATGAGACAGATTGCAAAAACATTGTAAAGAAAGTGATTAAGTGCGACAATTGAACGTGGTAAAATTAGCGAATGGCGGAAACTTTAAAACAAAGTCAAAATTGTTAAACAGTAAATGTTGGTATGTAAGAGAAGCGGTGATGAATGAAAATTTGTATGACAAAACCACTGAGCGGACCGAATCTGTTAACAAATGTAAAAAAGGTTTTAGAAACCGAAAAGCAATAAAAACAAGGGCGTATGTGTCAGTGGTGATTGTTTTGAGTTGAATGTGAATGTGAGTGTGAGCGAGAGAGAGTGTGTTGAGAGCGATGGTGGCGACGCTTGATGGACGCCGACCGCGTGTGAAAGTATAAGTCGGAGAGTGTGCTTTATATTTATAAAAGATATTGTTAACCAGCCTTAATGATTAAAATGTTCATTTAGAAACATGGTGTTCCACCCATTTACTTACCACTCAGCTAACTAACTGTTTCCTTAAGAATCGTACTTTACCTGTACCTCGATCGTCGTTACGGCAGTAAAATATAGAACATTTTTGTCTTTAACGAAATATAGAGCTGTTCAACCATACCGATACCCACTAGCACTATTTCCATGAGCCGCGGTTTATGACATGGGGTCGTTCGAGTCTGAAGGGAATTAAGTGTTCGCACAAATTCAGTAGTTAGATATTATTGAAATAAATCGTTCTTAACTTTTTTCATAATTTTTTATAAATTGCATCGTCGTTGAAAAAAAATCAAAATTATAACCAATGTTTGTTGTTAATATATTTATTTGTAAAACTATGTGCACACTTAGAACTTAGGTTATATTTTATAGGCCGCGAATAGCAGTGAAAACTCTTTAACGTTGAACAACCGGGCTACCGAAATATAAAGAATCGGGTGGTAGCGTGACTTGCACTCTGTCCAATTGGTCCGCACGGGACCGCCTTGAAGCAGAGTCTTCCTACCTGTCCACACAAGGGAGCGGCTAGGCAGAGCGAAGATCTTAGGAAAATTAGCCATTGACTTTTCGGGTCAGTGCCTTTTTATCCTACGTTGGGGGTCGACCACTAGGGGTAGGGGTAGGTCCCGGTAAAGTGAAAGTAGCGGGGGTGCGACCGAGGCGCTACTCTGGTGGGCGCACGGGGTAGTATAAGGGTCGCGCGCTATAAAATCATATCATAAGATAATGAGGCAATGAAAAAATTGATTAACGACGATGCAATTTATAAAAAATTACGAAAAAAATTAAGAACGATTTGTTTCAATAATATCTAACTACTGAATTTTTATAAAACTAGTATGTATCTCTAAAACTTCAGTACGAAATATTCATTTTCTTCGAATGTTTGGAGATTTCCAATTTTTTTAAACATGTTTACATAATCCAAAAAATTTTAACAAAATACACATTAATAATCACGATGAGACACAACAAACATAATAATATAAATGGTCAACTGAAAACGTCAATGTAATGCTTTCTGATTTATTTAAAAATCGATTTTGCAACAAAAAATTTTGAAAAAAGTCTCAGTCGTGTATACTATTAGATAGAATATTCATGAATTTTTTCGTAATTTTTTATTGAACATCGTTCGTGAATAAAAATCAATTGGGATGGGCACTTTGGCAATCTTATCCGGCTATACCTTAAAAATCAACGAAAACATTACTTAAAAAATAAAAGATATATTTCAATATACATCATTAAACCCGATTTTTTAACAAAAAATTTAGTCCAAATTTCACTTTGATATCTTTTTTAGATCAAAAGTTATAGCAAAATGTGCGCCGCGTTTGCCGCAACGGGAATCGAATGCGTACTATCTCCAGATTCCGACTCAAGGTCGATTTAAGGTCGTCGCACACTAGGACGCACCAGTACCGGACCAGCGGCAGCGTTTTGCCTTTCTCCTGTCTATTTCAATGGGAGTGCGCACACTCAGTAGCCGCAGCACGGCACCGGCACGCCTCCGTATCGACTCGACAAAATGTGCGCACAATAGAACGCACCATCGCCTGACCGGCACCGCACCAACCGACGCTTTCAGCGATTTAAGGTATGCCCATACCGAGTTTTTGCCTGTCAGGCTTCTAATATACTAATGCTCTCTTGTATCTTACGCGCATACCGAGCTTTCCGGCAAGTTTCCTTTACCATACTTGGTTTTGGTAGGGTCCGGCTTTTCAGCTCGAATTTGGACATGGCTTTTCGAGAGCGGGTCGAGAGTCCCTGCTGTGCGTGGCACAAAAAAAAGGTTGCAGGAGGGAGCTTCACAGCTCCTTACGTAAACTATCGTTATCTCTCTTCTACAACATCATGGAGATAGGAAACGTCTATGCAATTTCATTATTTAGTCATGAAGGAACAATTTTCAATCACGAAAGTATTCTCCAAAGTGTACAGATTAACACAATATGAAGAAATAAGCATAACTTTTCGGGCTAATAAATACCCCACTGTGCATCGTCTTTTTTTTTTAATGTTCGAATATTGTACTCTGCCAGATAGTAAGTGGCACAAATTTACTAAACATACATTTTAAATTTTCCTTATAGGTTTACATAAAGAATTTGTAAACAGCAATGTTCATAATTTTCTATAGAATTCTTGACAGATAGGAATTTAAAAAAAAATTGTAAACACGGCATTTAGTAAACTGATTCTTCTAAGTTGTTGAAGAAACTCATCGTCGTTTAGGATTACTTTGAAGGGTATACGGAGACTTTTTCCGACCATCGATTGTACGTAGCCGTCGCGTCGATCTGCGGGTGGTAATAAATCTTTTTTTCGCCGCCAGATTTGTCGTTTTGCCTGCGAAGGAAGCAATGTTCTTTGCATCGGTTAATTTCTCGCCGTTCCAAGGAACATTTTATTGGCGGGATATTTTCTGCGCGTACTCCGTCAACGTTTTTCAGGACGGCAAAGAACCAGAACGTTCAGAACCTCCGCCGTGTTTAGTTGAGTTGTTTGACGAATTGTTTCACCGTACAGATTGTCAGATGTATATTCTTTTTTTTTCGTTATTCTTTCTTATAATGTTTATAAATTCCTTAACAACGTATTCCCCACCTTAAAATACCACGAAGAACTCTAAAAATTTCTAGTTAATAGCTATTTTAAATAAACAACGCCACTTGCCGGACAGAAAAATAGTCTTGAGGAATACTTGCTAAGCACTTGTCAGGCTCTAGCAATGGCATCTCGGATTTTGGGAACCCCTAGGTTTTGGATAGCAGACGTCACGCTGTGCCTTTCTTCGTCGAGCATCTCGAACCCTCTTAATTGACCTTCCGGCTCCAAAAATTCGGTATGCGCTAGCAAAACGGTGTCAGGTGTCTCCGGCTTACCGGAGACTCCGGTATGCGTATACCTTTAGCTGGCCAAAAGTCGATTTCAAAAATTTTACCTAAAGCGTGAAATTTTTGGTGCTTGCTATAGTTTAATATATGGGGGACAATGTACTAATATTTTTTTTATCATTCAGGCACCTATGAAGTGCTGTACTTCATCGAAAGTTAAAGATTTTCGTAGTACGTGTCTTGCTGCTAATATTCGATGAGACAGTTTTTATATGTTTCAAGTAAGTTGTACACATTTCTTTCCAGTATGAAAGTTTTGCAAGTAAGTATGGACTATACTTTCAACAATTTTGTTTCTTTTTATTGCATATCTTTTGGTAATTATTTACAAATCAACACGATGAGTATGTAAATAATATTTGTTACGATTGTAACACTTTATGAGTAATTATGTTGTACATCAGGGTACGTCCGAGAATTTTTTTAAGCGCGGTTGTAATTGTCAAAGGTTTGGGCTTACAGCAAATCAAAAATTAGTAGCCCGAGTCTGCCCGCGTTATTTTAAGAGCATTTTCTTTATCGCGCCAAGCGGCCCTTGCGTTTCGGGCGCGCACGCTTTCCAGACGTAAACACTGGGTGACGACAAAGATGAAATGAAACGATCTTCTTATGTTTTATAAACACTAGAATGCCGAATGCAGTTTTGCCTCATTGTATCAGTATTTTAGGAAATATCCGAAGCGAATGATCTCGAGCGAAACGTGTAGTGTGTGCTATAATAAAGGGAAATTGTATTGAAAATTGGCCTTGATCCACAATATTTTATGTATAATTTGCTGTATGCTGTTTAGAACTATCATATTTTAATTTAGTGTATAGTGTAATATAAACTAGTGATTAGACACAGTGATTAGACATAGTGATTAGTGATTGAAAAAGTATTAAAAAATGTTTTCAAAATACTTAAACAAATAAAAAATGATATTATATGTGATTTGAAAACGTTGTGGGATCATTAAACATTATAAATAATTTTGGCCAGCTAAATCGTTGGAAGGGACCACTGTGCGACGCGACGGTTTGACTTTCTCCTGTGTATTTCAATGGGCACACTTGGTAGCCACAGCACAGTACCCAGATAGCACTCGGATGTCCATAGTACGTCCGTAATCGGACCTTCGTATGTCACAGGGACGTCCGAATCATGTCCGTATGTCCGAGATATGTACGATATATGTCCGAGATACGTCCCAGAAATGTCCGAATGAGGTCCGTGTTACAAAGTGTAACGTGCATAGGACGTCCCGTGCGGACTTATCTGGGACGTACGTGGGACGTATCTGGGGACATACGGACGTTATTTGGACGTTCCTGGTACGTACTTGGGACCAATTCTAGGATATAAGGACGTTATTAGGACGTACGGCTGGACATATTCTGAACGTTAACAGGACATTTACAGGACGTTTATAGAATATGGTTTCTGCATATTAAAAACTACTAAACAATTGTAACAGACCTGCAATGTGACAGGCCTGTTACTAGTTAACCTCACTTCGCCGAGGAACACAGCACACGTTCGGGAATCGGCCGCTAGACGGCTACGTTGCCCGCGAGTAAAAATGTACACGGTACACCTTCGAGAATCGGCCGCCAGGTGGCCAGCGCCGCGACTACCGATTCTCGCTGGTAAAATTAGCTGCCGCGAAGATATATCGATCGCCCGGTGACACGATCAAGATGATGAGTACAGTATAAGCCGAAAAACTATAACCGCGTCTTTTACATAGTACATAGCTTCGTTCTGTATATCCGAACGAGATCCAGCCGAGACGGAGCGGATGAACGCCGAGACCGAACCAGTTATCCCGTGAGTATTCCTTCGATCTATCATCTTTTCCTATATCGTTTTCGTCGTGACGGCGACTTCGTATTTCTTGTGTGAACGCCTCGTTGCGACAACGAGACCGTCCGCCTGCCCTGTCTCTATGACTTCGCTGTGACGGCAAAGTCATCCCTACGCTGCAAACGCCCCGTTGTGACAACGAGACCGTCCCAGCAGTTCCATCCCCGAGACTTCGCTGTGACGGTGACGTCCTTCCTGCGCTTCGGCATCTCGATGTGACATCGAGACCGCTCCAGCGACCTTGTCCCCGTGAAATCGTCCTGACGACGATTTCCCGTAGCCTCGTTGGCTCGCGCTGTGACAGCGAGCTCCACCAACGATCCTGTACCCTCGACCTCGTCGTGACGGCGTGCTCGATCTTCCCCGTCGATACCTCGCTGCGACGGCGAGCTCCGCCGACGATCCCGTACCCTCGACTTCGTCGTGACTACGACCTCGAGTTCCGCGTCGACGTCTCACTGTGACAGACGAGCCCGCCTGACGTTCCTTTCCCCGCGACTTCGCTGCGACGGCGATCTCGAGCCACGGATACGCCGCGTTACGTCTCGAAGGGTCCGGTGCCCCGTATTCACGCATCCAGAAACTACCGCGATCCCGCGTCGCCCCGAGCAAGCGGCCGACGAGCATTGCATACGATATCCCACAGTATCTATTTATTTTATCCTGTCCATCGTCGACTAACTCCCTCTCCCGGCGCGAACTCTGGCACGGCGAGCCTCATTCGGCAAGAGGGAAATCCGTTGCAACGGGCGAGCAACTCGCGGACTCGTTACACAATATTTTATTCCCGTTTTTCGGTCAAATACCCCACTGTGCGTCGGGCCGCCTACTCGCTTTCGACGTGCGTCCTACCGCAACATTATGCCCAACAACATGACATATGTAGTCTTTTCAATTTTTCAAAAATGGCTGTATCTCGGAAACGGTGCGTTTCTTGGAAAAATAAACGGTTTTCGAGAAAACTAAGAAAACGTGAATGTAAAACTCGCTTTTCTCGAATATCTTCTAAACTAGTTGTCGCATCGAAAAATGTTATACGTAAAATCTGTAGATGGTCTGTAGAACGATGAGAAAGAAAGAGACATAGTTCAAAGCATTTACCATACACTGTCTTTCTTTGCGTCGAAAATTTTAGTCGTTCATTACTAGACTGCAAGAAGTTTCACTTCTGTCGCGCGTGGTTTTCTACGCGGTGATTTTTGTCTAAATTATCCCCTATGCTATTGGTCGCTTCCGATTAACAGAAGACTAAACTCGATAGAATTTGGAAAAAAATATGGTTGTATTCCTTGAAGGTTCCCCTTTAAAATGTGCCCTTGAAAAGGATGGAGCTATAAAAATTGACGTCACAATGAGATCGTATAAAGAGCGCCGTTTCAGGTGAAGGCGAGTCGAGCGCACCGCGACAGTTATGGTCCCTTGTCTATATCGCTGGACTTTTACGACACGGAACATATTTATATTGTACACTTAACTAATTTAGGTGATCGAGCTTCTCGACGGTTCTGGGGTAAGTGATATGCAATTCCTTTTTTATTTGGGGCACCCTAAGCACAGGAAAAAACGAAAAATACCGGTCTTTTTTCGGTAACGGTGGTACCGCCTCCTGGCAGAATATCGGTATAGAACATTTTGCCGGTATTAAGGGTATAGTCTGCTTCGCCGCGAATGTGGTGGCACACTCACACACCGCTAGATAGACGGATACGTACACGAAGATTGCAGGGGTCCACGAAATGTAATGCCATTTCTCGATAAAGCACAGTTGGGGCTTGTACGTAGTCCCAATCGCTAAATAAAAGATCAATCTATTCCAGATGTATCCTAATATTGCTCACTTTTGCGTTCTCGAGGCGTGATTTGCATTATTCGGCAGCATGCAGCTGTATTACTAGACCGGCAGCACTGTAGCGCCGCCCGCGGTCCGCTACATGCCGTTTGTGCGTCCTTCAATTTTCCCTCGAACTAGGCGGACTGGGTCTAGCCGTTCGAGTTCCCTCACCTACCACAATCTTGGCGGACTAGGTCCAGCCGATTGTGAAGTCTCCAATTTTCCTCGAACTAGGCGGACTGGGTCCAGCCGTTCGATCTACCGTACCCACCACAATCTTGGCGGACTTGGTCCAGCCGATTGCGTGTGTGTACTCCAATTCACGGCCAGGCGGACTAGGTCCAGCTGACCGGGGATCCCATCCCGACATTCTCTCTCTGACGACGGAATAACGTAACTCGCCCTACGTCGCAACGCACCGTGGACATCAAAAGAAATTCGCACGCGTAAAAACGCAACGTCTTCGCGGACCCCGCGTGAGACGTAACAATACTAATTTTTAAGTTTTAAATATTTATAAAAAAAATTATATTTACATAACTTGAACAGACTGCCAATTTTTCGATAGGTGTTATAAAAAGACCATAAATATGTTTCTATAAAAATTTAATAAAACCAATCATTTATCAAAAGTTCATATTTCATGGTAGAGAAGGCAGTAATCGTTGAATTTCACTGAAGTTATTCGGAAAATCTAGTTTGTCCAAAATATTAATTTGTATGTGTTCTGGTTATTGAGAGAACAAGGTGAGATTGGAAGTCTGAAAACTAATAATACCAGCAATAACACAAATTAATGATACGCAATATGTCAAACACGTGTATTATCGCGACGAACGTTCAGACAGAAGTGTAAAACAAAATATAATAATTATTAACTCCGATGAAGAAAACGGAGGCGTCATGCGCGAATGTTAAAGACAATCATTCCCCGGAACAAAGGGCGCTGATTGCCAATTCGACGAATTCCATCAGTTGCAGATGGTCACTATAGATGATAGACATTATTTTTGCTGGCAAATAACCATTATAAATGATAACAATTCTTCTCGGTCATAAGGAACCGTTATCGACGATGGAAATAATTTTTAGCTGTTAGTGACCATTATCAAGGACAGAAAATTTTTTTGTCTACTAATGACCATTATCGATTAATGCGCGAGTCGGAATATTGTGTTTGTGGATATATCCGCAATAGCGCGTTAATGTGGAAAACAAAAGAAACAACACGGATGCTTTGAAAATGTTATTTTCGTCCCACTTGTAAGATCTGTTTTCTTTTCGTCCCTTTCGTAAAATAATAAACGATTGTAAGAAGCGTTAAAGCTCGCCGCTCGAAACTAACTGTGCCCAAACCCTGGTAATCCGCAATAATCAAATTACGACAGCGTGCCAATTATCGACATAGGTCTCCGAAGAAGTCAACGATGTCACCCCGTCATAAAGCAATAAAAACTCGACCAGACGCCTCAACCAGCAGTCCGGAATGATTTCACACCCCCTTATTACCCAAAATTATTCATCCTTTTTGTTTCCATGGTAGCATATACCTACAAAATAACCTAATGGATCTAATTTTATATTTCAGCTTAAACAGGAGGATGGTCCACCAGATGTTACCACCTCGATTTTCGTCATTATTATTATTTGTAGCGGAGGCATGCATCTCTCAAAACCATTCCAACTTATACAGGGTCTTCATTTGAAAACTTTCAAGCCGAATATCTCGAAAAATATGGAAGATATTAAAAAAGTGTAAAACACGTGTCCAAGGATTTCGAGGGAGAAAGGGGGGGGGCAGTATCAGTTTTTTATTTGGGTGGCGTTTTCAAGGTCATTTGAAGGTCAACTTTGTTTTTTCAAATGGAAACCTACATTTTTTATTATGGGATCTTATTGTACGTAAAAAGACCAATAATTTTCGTAGGATATTTTTTTTTATTCGCGCGCTTTTTTTATCCCCCCCTTTCCCCGTCGAAATCCTTGGACACGTGTTTTACACTTTTTTAATATCTCTCTTATTTTTCGAAATATTCGGCTGGAAAGTTTTCAAATGAACACCCTGTATAAACATTCTTCGAAACGAATAATAACAATGACGAAAATCGAAGTGGTAATGTCTGGTGAACCACCCTGCATTTACAGTCAATCGCACGCTCAGCACTTTTCAGGGCAGATCTGGGAAAAATTTCGAGAAAAAACATTTAAAACACTATGTTTAATAGTATACTTTAATGTAGTTCAAATAAAATACTACTTTACGTAGAACGACAAATTTCGGCAAATAAAATATTATTAAAATAAAATAAAATAAAATTTAATTTTGTAACATATTTTTTAAACAAATTATTTATTTTTTAATCAGTTTTGTTTCGAGGTATGGATGAAATAACACAGGCCGGATGTTTTATAACACTTGTACGTGTAGCTTAAACAACAAGATGCTTATTGTATACCAATGAATATAATAGAACAGGTTTAAATAACGAAAGTCTTAGGAGCGAATACCGACACGTGCGTACGTCTTACAGTTAGATCATAGAGAGAGAGAGAGATCGGATATGTTCGGGAGCGCTCGAATAGCCTCGGCATCCCTCATACAAGTAGCGCGGAGATTACTTTCTTACAAGTTTAGACGAAAAGATTCGCCATTCAAAGACGCACAAATTGGATTTTGAAATTTTCGTCTAGGCCTAATACTTTTGGAGATATTCAATAAAATGGATTTTTCCACCCAACTTTGAGGCCTACTTCCATCCCCTTAATATGAATGTCGACAACTATAAAAAAAATACTCGTGAAATATTTTTTTGAGTTCTATATCGTACCAAAATTTCATTAAAATTGGCGAGTTACGATTATTATTACTAACCTCCCTTTTTAGTCCGTTCGCCTATCCCCATCACCGGTCTATGGTCGCCGAGTAGTGCAATAAACACGGCCGGGTTGGGTATATCGGTGTGAACCACTACTAATCCAATTACAAAACTTCTTTATTTTGCATTATTTTTTAATGGAACTTTCACCAATTTATTTGTGACATTTTTCCGAATAAAATGACACTAAACACGGTATAATTGCAACTGTATTTAGTGGTTTAATTGACGGTATATTGTGCGCCGCGCGGTGCTGAGGCGGTGCTGGTGCGTCCTAGTGTGCGGCAAACAGCACCAAAACGAAGCCGGCGCGCGGTGCCGTGCCGGTGCTGGTGAGTCCTAGTGTGCGACGGCCTTTATACTATCAGCACAGACACGGAACGTATCTGGTCAGACACCGTACACGACAAAGGGATTGGACGGTCGGGCCGGTGCCGGTACGTGTCTGTGCCGTTCCGATGCGGATAGTACATATAAACACTTGTACCCAAATGCATTGAAGAATATTTGTCTGATCGGATACGTTCCGTGTCTGTGCTGAAAGTATAAATCGACCTTAAATCGACGTAAATTCGGAGGAACGCGTCGAGCAGTCGAACAGGCACTCACACGGGCAGAGTAGAGGTACGTTTGTGTATAGCGCGTGCTTAGTGAGTCGACGATACGTCAGAGAGGGGAAACTCAGCGGCTCAGGGGAACGGTCTACGAATATACCATCACTGGATCTTAATGCCTTCTACCTACCCCTTCCACTGAGAGGTAGACCCCGCGAGGGGCTAAGAAGCTCGAGTTGACTCTATATCGGTGTGAACCACTAGTAATCCAATTACAAAAATTTATTTTTCATTATTTTTTTTTATAAATGAAACTAAACACGATATAATTTCAACTGTATTTAGTTGTTTAATTGACGGTATGGGGTAAGTTATTGGCCACGCGGTCCGTGTTTACTAGGGTCGACCTTATTTTTCGACCATGACATTTTGGGCACGCCTCTCCCTCAATATTTGGGCTCCATTTCATGAAAAAATTTTGCCTATTCTTCTGCATTAATAATGTCGCGGACCGCCATCAACATGCGAAGAAAAAGGTTGTTCAAAATGTGAAGATTTTCCAAAAATTATAATATTTTACAATGTGTTGTGACGAGGCAGTTTTGCTTACGCCTCCGGTACCGAGTATCGGAAGACCGGGTCACCCTCTGGCAACGGAGAATGCGAGATGGGCCGTGGCAAGCGCTCGCCCTGGGCACAAGCGAGACCTATGGGCGAGCACTTATATTTTTGAGCGTCGCGCCAATTTGCGCGACGTGAGTTTGCAGGACAATAGCCAGATCCCGGCGGGGACCTGAAGGGGTTTTTCCCCGCGGAGGAGAGTAACGGGATCGGCGAACACTCCGGCACCCTAAAAATGGAGGGATCGACGCGGCCCAGGACGGACAACCTGGAGGCGCGGATGAAGGCACGCAGGGCTGTCACAGGAACCTCCGCTGCCTCGCCGTCGCCTCGTCCGGAGGAAAACCGATCCGGCTTCCGGATAGGCTCGCGCCGATCGCCGCTGGAAGAAGCGACCAACCACCGTACGCCGCTGGCGGAGAGCCGAGGAATCGCCGATCGCCAGGGACCGTCGCGCGGGGCGAAACCCTGTCCGAAAATCTATTCGCGATAGGTCGAATCGTCCGCGAGGGAAGAGCGCGGACAGGGGGGGGGGGGACGCTCCGCTTCCGCGTTCGCGAGTCAGAGTAATGAGAAAATCACTTCTTCGTTGGCTCTAGAAGCGAAGGTACCGTTGCGATACAAGTCACATTTAATTAGTGCGAACCGCTGCCGGTGAGAGGGACGAGGCTGTAATCGTTACCCTAGGTAAGCTTTCGTCAAATTACTTGAAGTGATTTTCTCGCGTTGGCTCGGTAAGCGTGTTCGCGATCGCGTCGCCGAAACCCCGAAGCGGTTTCGAGGCTGCCGGTATTCGAGAGACCGTAGGGCAACGCACGAGCGGGGAATATTAATTTACGGGGGCAGAGCCCCATTTTCTTATTTTGCGAGGATCGGTGCGTCGTTGTAGTTTTCACGCTAACCTCGGCTCGTTCCACGGTGCGAGGCCGCCCCGTGCTCTCGCCGTATTTTCGCGACTTGTTCCGCCGACGAGAAACTAATTGTTACGCGTTTTCCATCTGAGTTCGGGCGTAGAACGCGAGTATCGCGTACGCCAACGCCATTATCGCGTTGCTGCCGGATTCGACGCGTCTCGAAAGGGTCCGAAGAGGGCAAATCGCGCGTGTACCGATCTCCCGCCACGCGCCGGCTAACGTATAAACGCTGCCGGTCGTTGCCGGTAGAGCTATTGTTAACGTGCCCGAATAAAGAGTTGTTAGCCGAAATTCAGAGAGTTCTTCTTACGTGAGAAACCTTCCCGCCGCGGGGAACGCCTTGTGTTCGCCCCCGTACTACCCTGCGCCCGTTCGCGGAAAATCGCGATCTAATATCGGTTGCCGCAGGCGCGTCCGAACGCTTCTCGAAACGCTGGTGACTGTAAAAGCTTAGCGTGGCACCGTCCGTGCCTGGCGCCCGAAAATCTAGGCCGAGATTTCGAGAAGTTACGTGCCTGCGAACAACTTTTGTCCCGGGTGGACCGCGTTTCGTGCGGCCGAACGCGGCCCGGCCTCCTGGCTTGTAAATACCCGGTGTCGCTAGAGTTTTCGCCCTCCTGGCGACGGCCAAATTCTAGACGACGTGACAGTGTATAACAGATATGTATAAATGGGTAAACTTTTTTTGGGAACCCATGAAATTTTCAATTATTATATGTCTTATCTTGTTGATTTCTGCGAAAAAACTGCTATATGGAAGTCCCAGACCGCAGAAACCACTCGTTTTTAATTTATGAGCATGTAAAGTTGAATAATTTAACTGGAAAGTGACAGGTATGGGCGCCGCCATATTGTTACGTAGGGAGCTCCTTACGTGTAGTGACTCAGTGGCGACACTAGCTGGCAGCACTAGCCCCTAGACACCACATCACACACGTTACAAGAACATTATCGCGTAGCACGTAGCACCGCACATCACGCCACAACTCTGGAATGCCGATAACATACATTTACACACAAATTCGTCTAAATTTTTCATGCTTACAATTACAAAACCGATACACAATCTAGCCAGAACTAACCCAGACCTAACCTAGACACAATCTCAAACAACTACAACTCTCTTTCCCAATTCTATAAAATTAATTACAACTACTTTTTATTCACAAAAATTTCAAAGCTCTAACATTCACAACTCACACAACCGAGATATCAAAATTTTTTAGAATTACAATTACAAAATCAAAATACAACCTAACTGGATCTAACCCAGAACTAACCCAGAAAAAAATTAAACTCTGTGGTAGCCATTTTGGTACACTGTAAAACTAGGAATTAGAATTCCCCCTTCATAGTAGCTCAGGCTACTATCAGGTTGCGCACTAGTGCTGCCATCTAGCGTTGCCACTGAGCTTCTACACGCAAGGAGCTCCTACTTACCAATATGGCGGCGCCCATACCTGTCACTTTCTGAGGTGAAACAATGAAAATTAGTGTTAAATTACTCAACTTTACATGCTCATAACTTAAAAACGAGTGGTTTCCGCGGTCTGGGACTTCCATATAGGAGGTTTCTCGCAGAAATCAGCAAGATAAGACATATAATAATCGAAAATTTCTGGGTTCCGAAGAGAAAGTTCAGCCGTATAAATTACTTAAATAGCATTGTAGCGGCTCGCGTTTTGTTCGATATTCGATGGCAAGGACATCGCTATTGTGCAGTAGGCCCGGTACGTGACTTTTTGCAGTTTGACTACGTCATGGGTCTGTCATCGTCACTTAGGTTAATAGTATTGCCGTCCGTACCTGGGTACCTTCGCTGCAGTCCCTTGCCATAAAACGGCTTAAAATCATTCGTTGCTTGGGCTCCGCGCGTCTGGGTGTCTCAAACTACGGTGCGGATGGTTTCCAGATGTTTGGAAAAACCCAGGGCCCGATCGCCAAGCAATGCGCGGCCTTGGCGAGCTTTCGGGTCCGCCTAAAATAATCAGCCCCTAGATACTCCCACCAAGTCTCAAAAGTAGGTGTGAAACCTTGCTGAGGTAGGGAGAACCGAGGCGTTGTTCGGGCGATTCGCGTTGCTTTTCGCCAGATAGCTTCGAGAAGTGACTTGGCTCACTCATAGTCCTAGTGTTGTATCGTGTTGTACCTCTTGTAAATACAGTTGTTTGAAATAGCATTTTGTATCTTTCGTTCCTTCCAAGTTTGGAAGGTGGTCCTTCGAGTGTTAAAGATTTCCTTATAGTCGGTACTCACGTGCAAATACATACAAGGTCCGAACGATCATTTTGGATCAACCCCGGACATTAACAAGCATGTTTTCGTTTACTTCTGAAATTTTTCTAATTCAATTTAGTAAAAAAATTAGAGATATGGGCATTATTTTTTATTCTTTCGTATGATGGAAATGTGTTAAACGAATAATCGTTACTTATTCATTTTCAAGAAATTAACAATTTTGGTACTAGGGAACATACATATTAGACAAAATTGAAAGCTGTAGTTCGAAATATTTCTCATTTGTTGTGATCTGCAGTATTAATTTAAAAGAACCCCGCACTAATCATATGGAAAATCTATCCCGGTAAAATCAGTTGGATTTCTCATATGTTGTAGCTTATGATCTACTGAACAAAAGATGTAATGGGCACAAAGCTCAATAATGGACAGTTATCGAGTTATAGTCAGTCAAACATGACAAATTCGAGCTACCACCACACCAGAATCCAAAAGAGTAATACATAATAAGATCATTTTTTTATTAATCCACACACACACACACACACACAGCAGAGAGGGTTTGGAGTCAAAAAATAATACGGGAATGACGAACCGTGGGGTCCTTATCTCTGTTGTGAAACACAAAGATTTTTGTGAAAGATTTCTGTTCACAGACCTTTTCAAGGTCATTCAAAATTCAAAAATAATGACACCACCTAACAGATTTTGTGAAACCCTACTATTTTTGTTGCAAACATTTTTCCAAAAAATGAATACTTCTCGAGATTTAAATATTCGGCAGCTCGAATTTGTCATGTTTAACTGATTATAACTCGATAACTGTCCATTATTGAGCTTTGTGCCCATTACATCTTTTGTTCAGTAGATCATAAGCTACAACATATGACAAATCCAACTGATTTTACCGGGATAGATTTTCCATATGATTAGTGCGGGGTTCTTTTAACTGACAACGAGTTAGAAGTTCCTAATGCAGTTTCCTCTTGAATGCTGAGAGTGGCTCAGCGCAAGGATGTTTAACCCCTTGCCCTACCTTTTATTTTACGGTTTCAGTGATTAGAACTTTTTTGTAGTTCGCAATTTCCTAAAAAAAGGGAAAATTTATATCTATTGTATGCCTATACATGCTCTCCAATAACTGTACATTAACAAAGCCAAAATAGAATTTCATCTCGATTTAAGGGAAATTAATAGCATACATATTTATTAGACTCTGTTCAGAATCTTCATCACGAGTCTGACACGTTATTGTAGGGCAAGGGGTTAACGTCGTAGGATACATTCGATTTTGTCCTTACGCCACTGGATCGCTCGCTTATCATTATCTCATTCGGTTTCGAAGAGTCTATTCACTCTCTTCGTCACATGATCCGATTAGTGTGTGTGAGCGCTGTAGCCAATAGCTCGCTAGAACCGATAATCCGTGTGACGCGACTCAAGCCCCTGCCGCTCATACCAATCGGACGGTTTGTTGTCCCTTCGCTGTTAAATTCCTGCCAAGAGACTTCTTGTGGCGTACGAACAGTACTGGTTAATTTATTTATGTTTCATAACAACATATTAAAGTGTCTATGTTTTGTAAATTATTGTGGAGTCAAGTGCAATGTAAATAGTTGATGAAATCTCATAATCGTAAAAAAATTGGCAAAATTTTGTCTTATTTTCAAAGATTAATATAAATATAAATGAAAAAAAAATTGATTCATGATTCGTTATATGTATATTCAACTATTCAGGAACAAATATTTTCCGTCTTAGGCAAAATTTTTTTAATTGACTTTTTGTAGGCTTTTCAGGCCAAATAGCTGGTAGATTTAAGTTGATGCATCTTATTCCTGTATCATTAATACCATTAATACATGATACCATATTAGCCGACCAATAATATCCTTCATTAATATTTTTTAATAAACTGTTAGATTCTGCATTTACATTTATAATTATAGCTTTTTGTTCGTGTAGCCTACGTATTTTAATTTCCTTATCGTAATTTTTTTATAAATAATGCGAGTAAGCGTTTCTTGCAGATCTTTGTAAGCTAAATACGAATATGTAATGTTTTCATTCTCATGTGCAGTTTTTGTGCTACGTTGTTATGCCCGGGTGACGCATCTTGCAAAACTATTTGCAAGTCGATGCGCAATTCCATGTAAAAAATGTTAAGTAGAGCAGTAATACAGTGTTGTGCCCCGGATGAGGTTTACAATGTTTCTTGGGGAATCCAACGAATCTTCTTGGACAGTGTAGCGGGTTTGACGGAATGAGCCGTGAATTTGTGTATAGTCTTTATTTGTCAAGTCAAGTCTCGTCAAGTCTCCTTTTGGGTGGTGCCCAGTGCTTTTATACAATGGTCTTGATGCCGACTCTGCAATATGATGGTCACTGCCCCGCTGGGCCAGTATCGCTGATTCTACAATTCGTCAGCGCGAACTTGCCCAATCGCTTCCGCATTAATTCAGGGCACCACAACAGTCCGTAAATGACTAGAGGCCGAAAGCACTCCAAAACTATTTTCCCGAAAAATTATTTAACAATAGTTTAGACATAATTAAAAAATGTTTTTATAATGATTTAACAACAATCATATGCTTAGGTAGTGAAAAAACATCTGTTTAAAGAAAAAAAAAATTGACGTTCCGCGGACTTCAGCGGTTCCGCAGTCGGAGACTATAGCCGTTGCACCAACCCACGCAGTTGAAAACGCAAGTTTTAAAGTCTGGAAAATATTCCTCTGAACGTAGGAATGGTTAATATTACAAGGAAAAACGCCGAAAAAAGTGGTTTTTATTTTTTTCAATTATGACGCACCACTCTCAGAGATTTGAAAAAAATTGAGTATAATACTTATATGATAATATCTCATTTCTGAATTAAATCAGTAGGTGTGCTCTTTCGATTTCTACAGGGTGTCCCAAAATGTCTTAAGAATCTCGAAATGGGAGGTTCCTGAGGTCATTTCAAGCGCCATTTTCCTTTTCAAAAATGTTGTCCGAGGCTTCGTTTGGGAGTTATTAACGAAAAACACGGACCAATGAGAGCGCTCCCTGTCGCTCGGTGGCACGGTCAGCGCGGCGAGCCGGGGGGAAGATAGTGTTGTCGGTACGGCGCGATGTAGTAAGAAGTAGCAGTTTCTCGATTATGTCCCGATTTCGATGAGCTTTGGATATGTTGTTAAGACAATGATTCTGAACAACATTTCCCTTTAGACTTTTTGCCTCGAGGCTTTAGTTTTCGAGATATTTGTAAAAACTTGTAATTGAATTCGATCGATGTTCATACTACTATCTCCTCTCCGATTTCGATGAGCTTTGGATATGTTGTCAAGACCACGATTGAATAACCATTGTTGTATAACCATATCAAACTTATTTGAAGGTCATTGAAATCGGTGAGGATCCACATAATCTTTACCCGACTTATGGCAACTTTACCCGAACGAGAGAAGAAGCAGAAACTGATTAAATTAAAAACTCACTTATTCAGCCGTAAATCCATTTGCTGCTTCGAAATGTGTGTCACTGGGTCATTCGGTGACGAACTGCACAGATGTCTTCAGGTGTACGACAGTACCGAAAGCTAAGGGCCGTACGGTCAGGTCAACGAACTGCACAGCTGGTGGTAAAACGACAACCGAAGGGATGCGCGGTCAAGTAAACGATCCTGGCTTTCACTTTCACTTTATAAACGATAAATAAATCGTATGTTTCACACAGATGCCACGAAATTTTTACACACTCACGATCACTGTTCACATTTGTCAACACATAACTATGCACTATGCACTAATAATATTTGCAATATCTTTTGCATTGCAGCACAAATCACAATAAATGTCCTTTTCCCCAGAAACAGGTAGAAATCCAGGTGCGCATAGCGGGTATACGGTGTTGTCCCTCCCGTTCGTTGTCCATAAATTAGTATTGTGGTCAGGCCGGGAACTGCAGCACTGGTGGTAGGTGTCAGGTACGCGATCGCAGAAAAATCCAAGGGGCACACTCCACAAAGAATGATGTTGAAGACTGACTGCAGTTTTCGGAAGATGCTTCGACCACCCCCAAATAACCCCACCACGAAGCAAAACTGAGCTGGAGGAAAAGTTCAAAACACAACACGTGTTTTGCAGACATAGAAAGTAAGAATCTGCGTGCATTGTCACTCTTGCCTTTCCTCCGGGACAAAAAAATTTTATACTCCGGGTTATTTGGGGGTGGTCGAAGCATCTTCCGAAAACTGCAGTCAGTCTTCAACATCATTCTTTGTGGAGTGTGCCCCTTGGATTTTTCTGCGATCGCGTACCTGCCACCAATCACCAGTGCTGCAATTCCCGGCCTGACCACAGGACTAATTTATGGACAACGAACGGGAGGGACAACACCGTATACCCGCTATGCGCACCTGGATTTCTACCTGTTTCTGGGGAAAAGGACATTTATTGTGATTTGTGCTGCAATGCAAAAGATATTGCAAATATTATTAGTGCATAGTGCATAGTTATGTGTTGACAAATGTGAACAGTGATCGTGAGTGTGTAAAAATTTCGTGGCATCTGTGTGAAACATACGATTTATTTATCGTTTATAAAGTGAAAGTGAAAGCCAGGATCGTTTACTTGACCGCGCATCCCTTCGGTTGTCGTTTTACCACCAGCTGTGCAGTTCGTTGACCTGACCGTACGGCCCTTAGCTTTCGGTACTGTCGTACACCTGAAGACATCTGTGCAGTTCGTCACCGAATGACCCAGTGACACACATTTCGAAGCAGCAAATGGATTTACGGCTGAATAAGTGAGTTTTTAATTTAATCAGTTTCTGTTTCTTCTCTCGTTCGGGTAAAGTTGCCATAAGTCGGGTAAAGATTATGTGGATCCTCACCGATTTCAATGACCTTCAAATAAGTTTGATATGGTTATACAACAATGGTTATTCAATCGTGGTCTTGACAACATATCCAAAGCTCATCGAAATCGGAGAGGAGATAGTAGTATGAACATCGATCGAATTCAATTACAAGTTTTTACAAATATCTCGTAAACTAAAGCCTCGAGGCAAAAAGTCTAAAGGGAAATGTTGTTCAGAATCATTGTCTTAACAACATATCCAAAGCTCATCGAAATCGGGACATAATCGAGAAACTGCTACTTCTTACTACATCGCGCCGTACCGACAACACTATCTTCCCCCCCGGCTCGCCGCGCTGACCGTGCCACCGAGCGACAGGGAGCGCTCTCATTGGTCCGTGTTTTTCGTTAATAACTCCCAAACGAAGCCTCGGACAACATTTTTGAAAAGGAAAATGGCGCTTGAAATGACCTCAGGAACCTCCCATTTCGAGATTCTTAAGACATTTTGGGACACCCTGTATATGAAATCTGCATTTTTTCGATTTTTTTCGTGTTTTTCATTTTTTACAACCAGAGTTTGCAACTGAAAAATCTGAAAAGGATACCTAATATGTGGCTTAGTATCCGAAATGTTTCAGATTTTTTTCAGAATTGTGAATTGTCAATAAAAGGGGGAAATGGGCCAACAACTGGTTTTTCGATTTTCCTCAATAACTACCCTTATAGATAAGATATGGGACTGAATCTTGGCAGAGAGGGGTCTTTTTGGGTAAACTATCGAGTGGTCCAAGCTCGATAAAAATCCCGCCGTGGTCGAATTTCACCACCAAACCCGGGTAATTTGCATTCTTTTTAAAAATCGATTTTACGATTTTTTAAGAAAAATCTATAGTAGTAATAGTATTAGTAGTAGTGGTAGCTTTCAGCTAGACCAATTATCCGAAAAGCCGCTTATGTGGACGAGGTTCTCTCCCAATTAGTTTGAATAACCGTTAGGCTGCGACAAACTCGATGCAATCACGCTATCTACTTAACACCCTCAAGATGACAGCGAAATTGATAAATCGCTCGGTACTGTCATTGTTTGTTATTGAACGATGCTTTCTCATAGAAAATGATTATGTATTTCCATTATTATACATACAGTCGATCTCATAATTATTATTGGCATACACTTTAAATCAAAATAACTTTTTTATAAATGGACAAAACTTCAGTTTTTCTGCCAAGCTATATGAATTTGTTTACTACATAGATGGTATATAATGGAAGTTTTGGAAAAGTTTAGTCTGAACATTTAGTCTGAATTATTGTCATATACAAATATTATAATACCGAACAATAGTCTACAACGGTGTATACCTGTGTTTTCATATTTGAATACGTTGAATGTACCACATCCTGTATGAATGTGATTAATTGAAAGTTTTATTAGTTGCCACTTCACTATTTTATGTACACAGTTTATTTATGAACTAGAAACATCCACGTTTCAATGTAGTCTGTTTTGTAATCAGCTTTATTTTAATAGGATTACATTCTAGCGACACATGTCCAAGTCCTTACAATCCGATTACTTTTAATGACAAATTGATTCATGTAGGGGATAATGGGATAAACCCGGAACGTTAACTTTGACTTTTACCTTGCCTTATTCCATGCCCCACCCCACGGTCTAGTTAAAATCGGATACATTCAGGTACCCATGGGCAAATTTGAAGGGCCAAATGAATGGTAAAACAAAATTTTTTTAGTTAATTTCTTTAATAACATTTCAATGTCATCGTTAGTTTTTTTTATTGGAACAGTATATTCTTTATACGATAGCATGATCGATAATAAAAAAATAAATTCGGTGGATACCATCGAGATTATTACGAGATTGCAATATTGCATCAATGAGAACGGCCACCATTTCGAACATTTATTATGATTTGTAAAGTAATAGGTGTCAACCACGACGTAAAAAATACATAATTTAGGCTGAAACACACAAGTTTTAAACTTCTACATCTTTCTCGCCCGAACATGATTATTATTGATCGAGGTCATATCAAGGTCAAAAAGATGGTCCACCAAATTTTATTTTTTATTTTTTAAATTGCGATCGTAAAAAAATATACTGCTCATTTAAAAAAATACCGATGATGTCGAAATCTTATTTAAAAAATGACCCAAAAGAATTTTTTGTTTAGCATTACATTTGCCCTTTAAAATAATGTAACTTCGTTCTGAGGAGTTTTTTCATAGGACCGTAAATATGGAAGATATTTAGGTGTTCCTATTTATATGGTAAGATGACAGGCTTCGGAAACCCGTGAAGTATCGTAATTTTCGAAAATACAATCATGTATCGTAATGGTTTTTTATGCACCAACCTGAACGACGAAAATGTATGGCTGCATCGACGCGAGACAATTTAAAACCGTTTTAAATATAAGTACCGATTTGACCTATGTATCCGATTTTGGTTGTTTCCCCTGTATATGAGGAACTTATATGACAGTACATTAAATTGTGAGAGTGGAACGACAGAGTCAGTTAATCAACAATTGGTTAACTATTATTTCTTTTCAATGTAATTAGATATGTTTACGACCAGACTCTCCGATATCTTATTGTGTTGCATTGCGCAATGTCCGCAGACGTAAATTGATCCTTAACCGTTTTCTTAACCGCGATATTGGCAGCCAGTGTATTGCTGCCGTACAAGGCAATTGAGTTGTGAGTTGCGAGCTTTGAGTTTGTGTAGTGTATATGTAGTAGGTATAGTCTATAATCTATACGTCTGTATTCGGGCTTCGGAATTAACTACAGTAAAGTCGCGATCTAGATCCCATTGCCACTTCGGAGCTGGGACGGAGATCGTGAAGGGAACCTATTTTTTTATGACTTCGTCGACCGCGCCGAAAGTACAAAGGGAAAGTGCCGAACGTAGAAAAGAACAACGCACGTAAACACTAGGGTGGATCTTAGCTATACCTGGTGAAATTTTTTTTGCGAGATTTTTTCACGCCCCTTCCCCCTTTAATTGTGCCATTGGGTAAGAAAATAATTCCTGCAAAAGATGAAGTTGATCGGATAAGGGGAAGACGTGCCGTATTGACGTTGAAGTTGCGAAAAATATGAAATTTTGTAAGGAATGGGAATATTTGAAGCAAAGACTTTTCACTATGACTAAACGTTCTTCTTGTGTCAAAATATTGATTATAATAGTAGTTCAGTCAATGAATGCTTAAAAGGGGGTGTAGAGGGAAATGGAAGGAACACAATTTTTGACTTTCGGACTTTGTTTGGACTAGTTAGGAGATAAACATACTAAAAGTCCCCACTCCTAGGAGGTGAGCGGGGTGCAGGGGGGCGCGTAGAAGGTCCCGTTTTTCGGTTTTTCGCTTATATCTCGGAAACTAGGCGTCCTACCGATAAGAATATTCTATACAAAATTAATACTGACAAAATGTGCCATAAGATTGATCTCATTCAGTTTTTCGCTATCTCGCATAGTTTCCGAGATATTCGCGCTCAAAGTTCACTAATTTTGAAAAAAAAAACATTTTTGCCTCACGTTTTTTGCCTTATTTGATTAGCCAACTCTTCAGCCCTTCGTACTACGAAAAAGTCATGCGAAAGGAAGTTGTTAAACATTAAATTTCCTTCAAGAAGATATGATATTTACTATTTTATCTTTAAAAAATTATTTATATAAATAAAAATTATTAATTAATTTTATGTGTAAATTCTACCACATCCTCAATGGATGAAGAAGAAAACGAAGCAGAACCCATCCCAGGACCAAGTACCCATGGCAAACCACGACCACGACTCTGCCGCCCCAAGAGGGCCAGGAATTGATAACAATTATTACTGTTGAACTAACTTTGGAACGGTTGAAGATAAAATAGTAAATATAATATCTTCTTGAAGGAAATTTAATGTTTAACAACTTCCTTTTGCATGACTTTTTCGTAGGACGAAGGGCTGAAGAGTTAGCTAGTCAAATAAGGCAAAAAACGTGAGACAAAAATGTTTTTTTTTTCAAAATTAGTGAACTTTGAGCGCGAATATCTCGGAAACTATGCGAGGTAGCGAAAAACTGAATGAGATCAATGTTATAGAATTATAGAACATTTTGTCAGCATTAATTTTGTATACAATGGTCTTATCGCTAGGATGCCTTGTTTCCGAGATGTAAGCGAAAAACCGAAAAACGGGACCTTCTACGCGCCCCCTTGCACCCCGCTCACCTCCTCGGAGTTTGGACTTTTAGTATGTTTATCTCCTAACTAGTTCAAACAAAGTCCCAAAGTCAAAAGTTGTGTTCCTTCCATTTCCCTCTACAACTTTTCGTTGACTGGACTATAGCACCAAAATGTAATATTTTCAATATAACAATTAACTAATTATAATATTGTTGTAAATATATATGTTGTATTTTATTGAAAGTACCAATTCGTTTAGTTGTATTCTTATACTAATTTAAAAAGTGGAGAAACTAACGTTCTACATAAATATGTTATATTTAATCAAAATATAGTATTTTTAACTGGATGTGGTAAATATTACATCATCTTCTATATAAATAAAAATGTAACTGTCCGTTTGTTTGTAGTCGAACATCTCCGTAACGGCTGAACGTAGAAAGCTGGAGTTTGAGCCATTAGACACAGCGTTTCTTCGGGAAGGTTTTAGGACAATCCGCATTCAAAAAAATCCATTCGTTCAAGAGTTTTGACGACTTTTTCCACCGGCTACAACGCTAACTGCTTACTTCAAGTTATGTGAATGTGGCGCGTTCGCGAAAACATTGATGTAGACTAATCGATATGGTTTTACTTCTTCGCCCTGTTTTGAGCACGTTTCTGCTTATAACTTTTGACTGGTTGCATCTATATTCAATTTGAGAGAGCGAGGGAGTGAGAGGGAGAGAGAGAGGGAGAGGGAGAGAGAGAGGGAGAGGGAGAGAGAGAGGGAGAGAGAGAGGGAGAGAGAGAGGGAGAGGGACAGAGAGACAAAGGGGGAGAGAGAGAGAGAGGGAGAGGGAGAGGGAGAGAGAGAGAGAGAGAAAACTGGCGTGCCGTAGTTGTAAAATAAAGCATATAAATTTCACATCTGTGACAGGTAAAAACATGCTTTTAAAAAATACTGAGTCACAGCAAGGCGTGGCGGGGGAAAGCTAGTATAAATATAAAAGCGAAGGAAAGAAAATAGAGCTATTGAGTTTAAATACTTTTTAATATACATATTGTAGAAGGCAACACTTCTAAAGACATTTTTTAGAGATTTTTTACAAATTTTTCGTTAATGTAGTCTTTTTTGCTTCTGGATAATGCTTTCTGTAGTCTGATACAGTTTGCGATATAAATTGTTTTTCTTCTTCATTTCGCGATAGTACATCGTTAAATTCTTGCATAAGTTTGACTTCTCGTTCTGCGGAATCATGTAACTACAGCTAAATTATGTACTATACAATTTAAGCCTACGTTATAACTAGAGATACCCATTTCACGTGTATTGAAAATACATCCGTATTATCCGTGTCTTTTGATACACGTGTGCCCGTGTATTCAAGTACATGGATACACGGATCATACATTGACATATACAAGAGTTAACATGATAGGATGCGAAAATGAACAAACAGCATAATTTCTGTTAATAAACCTTAATCAATTAACTGCTTATTTTAATGAAGAAAAACCAAAGTGTTTGCATTTTCCGGCAAAAGATGGTTCCTTTTTGCTGTAACATATGATAATACACGTGTTGAAGATCGAGAATACGGGAGTGGAAATAGTGGGGATGGGTGGAGCAAACGAGAGACCCCCTTGGCCCCTCAGCCGTCTCGAGGTACTTCTTGTGGCGTACGAACAGTACATGACCTTTCTATGATAGTAAACAGAAGAGTACCAACACTTTTTTTTATATTGACGTTCTTTGCTTGACACTTCAGGCTATTATTTATACATGTTTGTTTTACTCTTAAATAATAAACAAATTTATGAAACGAATATTGTTTACTTGAAGAAAATATCAGATTAATTCGAGAAAATATATTATTCCAGCAGTTTCTATATAGGAACTAACGGAAATTTTGTATTTGTATATTTAAAATTATTTGCCTCTGAACATCTAGTGCGTTTATTGTGAAATTAATCTGTAATTAATCTATTCGAAATATTAAGTAAAATAAATGTTATTAAATTATATCAATATTAAGAAACGGCACAACTTATGGGTACCCTTAATATTACACATAAATCGAAATAAAAACTAAATACAGTTCCTACAATAAATCTTTTGAATGTGTAAAATTACGATATTCTAGGTATTTTAGTCTCATTTGAAGTTTGCAGGTTTTGTATGATAATCTTTAAAATAATAAAAGTGGATATACCAATCATCATGTTGAACATTTTACAAATTTCTACTTGTATTACGATTATTTTCTGTTAGAATTGTATTTGTTTCAATATGCACGATCCCTATTGGTCAAGTGCAACTTATGTAAGGTAGTCACTATGTGGCGCTGTGTGTATTTGTTCTTTTTGTTTCTACTCTGTCGCTACCTTGACTCCTTTTTCTTTTGTTCTTCTACTTCTTTTTTCCCGCCATTACTGTCTTGTGTACCACGTCTTTTATACGCTAATAAATATCTTTGTTCAGTTTTGTAATCCTGCATAGTTACTTGTATCTCTAAGCCTAAATCCAACAGGTTATGGGCCCAGGATTGCTTAGAAACGCAAATTTTTCTCTTTCTTTGTAAAAGTAATTGAAAGAAAGATTAATTCGTGACTCGTGTTCAAGTGAGATTTACGCTCACGTGCAAAGTAATAATTCTTTAAAGTAATTATATGCCATGGAAACGGAACTCTCGCGAGTGACCAAGCTACAGAGCATAGAAAACTGGAACATATGGAAATTCCAAGTAAGGGTACTGTTGCAAGCAAGCAATTTCACCATAGACAGCATTTATTACAACGCGTGGAATGTAGTGCAGGGCACAAACTCGACCCCAGAACCACCAGCAATTGATATCACACCAGCGATCAAAATCGAATATGAGAAGAAACTGGCTGCGTACAAGAAAGCTGACGCTTCGGCCCAGAGAATAATAGTGACCACTATAACAGAACAACCAACGCTGCATATTATAAATTGCGAGACAGCAAAGCAGATGTGGGACAAGCTTGTGAGTGTCTATGAGCAAAAGTCACAAGTGAGTGTACATGTCTTACAACAAAAGTGGTTCACTATGGCAAAAGATTCCTCTGATAATCTGGCCGCTCACATTGCGAAGATAGAAAATTTGGCGCTTAGATTGCAGTTGATGGGAGAGACTGTCCCAGATAGTATGATAATGACAAAGATTCTCTTAACGCTGCCACAAAATTACTATCATTTTGTGAGTGCGTGGGAGTCAACTTCTGCAAATGAACGCACAAAGGAAAATCTCATTTCAAGACTAGTAGCAGAGGAATTCCGTCAATCGAGTCGAGAAGATTGTGAAGAAAATGCCTTTACGTCTAGGCTGCATTTTGACAAGAACAAGAAATTCTTGAGACAGGGACAAAATACCAAAGGTTCCCAGAGTGGAAAGAAACCTGGTAAATGCTACAAGTGTCATAGGTTTGGACACCGGCTAACGAATGTCGTTCCAAAAAACAATATGACGACTCTAAAAAAAAAGAGACTCTCAAGGTGAGAGTTTGGTAAGCGAAGCACTGGCGTCGTTACAGAAGCAGAACAATGCTGTAGACGTCTGGTACCTGGATTCTGGCGCCACAGATCATATGACCCACAGAAAGGAGTGGTTAATAAATTATAAAAAACTGAAAGAACCTGTATGGGTTAGAATTGGAGATGGCAATTGGCTCCCGGGCTATGGAACAGGATATATCAACGTTCGGACCTTCGATGGAGAACAGTGGAACATGAATCGCCTTTCTGAGGTATTGTACGTACCTGGCCTAAAATATAACCTTTTTTCTTCAGGAGTGGCAATGGATAAAGGACTGGAACAACACTCGGATAGTAAGACGTGCAAGTTCGCCAAAAAAGGGCGCACCATTGCAGTGGGAGACCGAAAAGGAAAGCTCTTCACTATGAAGTTCCAAATGGAAGCAGAAGATGTCTTGGAATCTGACGCTGAACCTTGCGCACGAGTTGTGGAAACAAATTCTCTTGAGGTATGGCATAACAGGCTGGCGCACCAAAATTTTCAGCAAGTAAAAACGATTTTGAATCAATTCAAAATCAAGACAAAATGGAGCCTTTTTGTGAGGCTTGTGCGGTTGGGAAAATCCACCGCCTACCTTTTCACAGGAGTGTTTCGAAAACAGACAGAATTGGCGAGATTATTCACTTTGATGTCTGAAGCCCTATCCAGACACGACCTATGGAGGGTTCAAGGTATTTCCTCCTGTTTAAAGATGACTACTCTCATTATCGTCACATATATTTTTTAGCAAACAAATCCGATGTGTTTGCTTGCCTGGAGGCTTTTCTAAGGAAGGCAGAAAAACACTGTCCTAAAGGTATAAAGGTTCTTAGGGCAGACAACGGTTTGGAATATATAAACCGTGATGTAGCTGAGCTGCTAAATAGGTATGGAATTCAGTATCAGAAAACAGTGAGCTATTGCCCGGAACAGAATGGAGCTGCGGAAAGGGAAAATAGAACGCTAATGGAAGCAGTGCGTACTACCTTGCATGCGCAAGGTTTCCCAAACAAGTCTTGGACTGAGGCACTCAAAGCAGCGAATCATGTGCTGAACTGCACTGGTACCAGTTCTGTAAGGAACAAAACCCCTCATGAACTCTGGCATGGACAGAAGGCACAAATAAGAGATCTACACGTTTTTGGCGAAGAAGTTTTTGTGCATCTACCCAACCAGAAACCAAAACTGGATAGCAGAGGCGAGAAAGGCCATTTTGTTGGTTACGGAGAAAATGTGAAAGGCTACAGAGTGTGGTTTCCCGCCAGAAGTCAAATAAAAACAGTCAGAAACATAATATTCACTGGGAATATTAACATGCTGAATCAAGATCAAGAAAAAACCCACAAAGAATGTCTGCTATATGTACCGGGGGATGAAGAAAATTATGAGGTTTTTTCAGAAAGACCACAAGAAACTCGTCCTGAAGATGAAGAAAGAAACCCAAAGTCAGAAGAAACATCCGAACAGACAGGGGATCCAGGAGTAGAACCAAATCCAGAACCACCTGAGCAACAGTCTGAAAACAGGTGCAGAAGAAAGGTCGCGGAAACTCCTTCTAGTGACAGAAACCTGAGGGACAGATCAACTCTAAGGAAGAAGAGCTACTATGGTGATTTCTGTTTTGCAACAGAACAAGCTTTCGTCACAGAACACGGCGAGCCCTTATCGTATAACAGATGCCATGAAGAGTGACGAATCCAAAAACTGGAAAATCCTTGGAGAAAAACAAAGTATGGAAGTTGGTTGAAGTACCAAAAGGGAAATCGATTATGAAAAATCGATGGGTGTTCAAAATTAAAAAGGACGCCAATGGCAATATTCAGCGATACAAGGCAAGGCAGGTTGTGAAGGGCTACAATCAGAAGGAAGGCCAAGACTACACAGAAACTTTCAGTCCAGTAGTCAGGTTTGATTCCTTGAGAGTATTGCTAGCTATGACAGCAAGGGAAAAGCTGATTCTGAAGCAGTTTGATGTAAAAACAGCTTTTCTAAATGGAGAAATCCAAGAAGAGGTATACATGGAGCAGCCGGAAGCATTCTCAGATGGAACCGCAAGAGCCTGCAAGTTAATGAAAAATTTGTACGGACTCAAACAGTCGTCGAGATGTTGGAACCAGCGCTTCACAAAGTTCTTAAAAAAATACAGACTAGAAGAATTACATGCTGATCCGTGCATGTTGGCCAGAGTAGACTAAAGAGGGATAGTGATCTTGGCTATCTATATAGATGACGGACTGATCGCAGCAAGTTCTCAGGAAACAATAGATGAATTGCTGTCAGGTCTGCAGGAGGAATTTGAGAACACACATCATGATGTGGACATGTTTCTTGGTCTTCAGATTCGACGAAACCTAGATAGCTCGATTACAGTAAATCAAAAGGCCTATGCGCAGAAGGTCTTGGACAGATTTCGTATGGAGGATGCAAATCCAGTAGCCATACCCGCAAATCCATATGATGCAGACGACGAATCTGATCTTTTGAGCGAACAAAACAAAGGCTCCGTATAGGGAGGCAGTGGGCAGCTTACTATATTTATCGTCCGCCACGAGACCTGATCTCGCTTTCTCTATCAATAAAGCAGGGAGATTTTTGGATCACCCGAACAAGGCCAACTGGAATGCAGTGAAGAGAATCCTGAAATACGTAAAAGGAACTCTGAACGTTGGGTTAAGATTTTCGCATGATACAGACATGCGATTACAAGTCTACAGTGATGCAGACTTTGCAGGAGACACTAACACTAGAAGATCCACAACAGGATACGTAGCGAAGTGGGAACCCAATGTACTCACTTGGTGCTCGCAAAGACAACCAACGATAGCACTGTCAACAACTGAGTCGGAGTATATAGCAGCATGCCCAGCAATGAAGGAAATAATGTGGCTTAAGAAATTCATGGATGAGTTGAATGGGATGGACAAAACCAAGGTGACTCTCCATGTAGACAATCAAAGTGCAATACAGTTGATTAAAAATCCTGTATTCCACAAGAGGACTAAACACATAGATATCCAGTATAAATACATATGAGAGAAGTTTTTCGAGAAAAAATTTGAAGTCCAGTACATCAGCACCGAAGACCAAAAGGCGGACATCCTGACTAAGCATTTGCCTCGTCAACTGTTCGAGCGACACAAGGAAGATTTATGCTATTCGGTGGATAGCGATATATATGAATAACTTTGATTTTTTTTTTGTATTTTGTGAACTGGGATATCCATATTAAACAAATAGTGGGAGTGTTAGAATTGTATTTGTTTCAATATGCACGATCCCTATTGGTCAAGTGTAACTTATGTAAGGTAGTCACTATGTGGCGCTGTGTGTATTTGTTCTTTTTGTTTCTACTCTGTCGCTACCTTGACTCCTTTTTCTTTTGTTCTTCTACTTCTTTTTTCCCGCCATTACTGTCTTGTGTACCACGTCTTTTATACGCCAATAAATATCTTTGTTCAGTTTTGTAATCCTGCATAGTTACTTGTATCTCTAAGCCTAAATCCAACATTTTCATTTGTGAGTTTGCGAAATACAGTAACCAATTAAATACTCTGTATTGGATTCTATTGGATTTTAAGGAGATTGAAATCAACTTGAAAATAGTTTAACGTTTCAAAAATGACTTTATTAAACGGCGAGAGAAAGAACGTCTTTCCTTGAAGAGGATCTGCAGTGAACTAACTGAAAAACTGACCTGAACGATACTAGACCCTCGAACAAGGATACGGGGTCCTAGTATATCTACGGGCCGCTTTCTTATTTTAGTGGCCTTGGTGCGTCAAGGGTTTTCCCGGTAAGACCCCTCTGCGACACATCTGGCAGCCTCTTTACTGCCCTTGTTTACTACTAGGACATTTTAGAAAGTCGAGGTTATTTTGAAATTGTCGGTATATCCAACAGATTCTTAACATGAATATAATTTTTGTATTACTTTTCAAAGTATCTGATGAGACAAATAGATTTCTGTTTAATGTTAGTTTTTTCTAAAGTAATTTAGAATCTGCCGTATTTGCATCAAGAATGATGAAGATAGTCTTTAAATTACTTAAAACATTATGTGCATAAGTCTGAACTATTCTTAATACCTTAAAAAAATGTTGTTTTCACCTACGAGCAGGAAATTCATTTTTTATTTATTCGTGTATAGTGTATTGAATCCAACTTGTCTACAGATCTGAAATTTTTGTATCTCAGATTACACGTGCAAACTACCTCACAAAAAATTTTTTATTACTTCTTTAGATCTAACATTGATCTCGAAGTGTGCTCCTGAACAAACTTAAAGATAAATTATGCCTGGTAATGGAAAGACATTTTTTGTCACCTTCAATGTTTGTACCTCGTGAAAAAATCATAACAAAGGGAATACTTATTTTCAAGTGTATTTGCGATAGATTTTAGATAGATTAGATAGATTTTTCTATGCTGGAAAACTATTGGATGATTGCAAAATTTCCTATCCGATTTTCAGAATTTTCAAGATCTTTTTTTCTTTTATATTAAGGTTTAACGTCGCATCAACATCTAGGTCATTAGAGACGAACTTCTATTGTGTTTTTAGATTTTGTTGAGGTGGTTAATATCTTTAAGGAATTCGATGGTGTTTGTTATATGCTTTTCGGATGTGAGGGTCGTGTTCTGGTTGATTCCAAATTTGAGTCGCTGGGTGGAGAATTTAGTGGCAGTCATATAAGATGTGGTGCACTGTGAGCGGGGTATTACAGCAGAGAGGGGGCTCTGTCTTCTTTGAAGAAAAAACACGTAATTTTAAGAAATCCCCCAACTTGTAAAACGTTGGGATATAATTGTAGAAATATATAATATAAATGATTAATAAAACAGTTGTTTGAAAATGTGTTTTATTCCAATCTTTTGCAATCATTATCTTTTAATTGGAACCAAGTCTTAATATAGGACTGTGTGGTTTTTTTATGAAAATATATCGGTTTAACGGAAACTATTGTTTTGTCAATGCGACTGTTCGATATCACGTGGTAATGTATTTGTAACGATAGTACACACTATGGTAGTATTTGTAACGGCATTAGATTACAAATTGTAACTTACAATACTTACAGTAACTTACGAATATACATAGGTTGAAGAAAATAATTAATACACCACTTGTGCATCGCATATTTGATTTTCGTGATTGTTAGTCCCGAACTGTACATATTTCGATCTCCTTTCAAATTCTCTTTACCGGTAAGGTCAATGTCCCTATTTCTGATCATGTAAGAGTTCTGTTATAACAGAAATAGATATATATTATTTATTTATGCAACAATTGACAAAAAAACTTATAAGATATTAAATTTGAGCTTCGCCTTTATACATTGCAATAAAAAAAGGTAATTATTTAGAAGTTAACCATTCTCACCGATTTTGATGATTTTGAAATATGTTGTCATTCTGAACAGCTTTTCCCTATACATGCATATTTCAAGATCATCAAAATCGGTGAGGACGGCAAATTTCTAAATAATTACCAAAAAAAATTGCTTCAAAGACATTCTAACATAATAATAGTTTACTTAACACAAAATATGAAATGTCCCTATTTCTGCTCAGCAAAAATTGAAGTGCTCACATTTCTGTTCACAAGCTTGTCTCAGTTTCTGCTCAAATATCCACGCGCAATGTATATTCCGATTGAAATTATTTAGAATTATATGTTTGATCATACAAATAAGCAAAACTGTTTAATATTTAAAAATGCTTTTTATTTTCAATACTAAAAAATATTTACAATAAAAACTTTACAGTAAAAACAAAACTTAAACCTAAGAATAACTATCTTATTTAACTCTACTTATTTTGATACATATCTAATACTGTTTTATTTAATATATATCATATATTATACACCACTATTTAGTGTAACATTCTCCTATAAAAAATTAATCGAACAAAAGTTTTTAGAAATCTAGTAATTTTGCAATATTATAGTAATAAATTGTTTTAATTTTTATTATTTATTTTATCATTTATTGTTTATTTTACTATTTATTATTTATTGATGTAATTTATTTAAATAATTGAGAATACGTGATTTTTACACGTATTCTATATAATTTTACGATAAAATTATTTTTTGTTAAATTCAATTTACTAAACAATCATGTAATTCAAAAAATAATAAACGATAAAATAAATAATAAATTATTACGTTTATATTCTTATTTATTTCGGTGGTCATCTCATTTAAAGTATCAAATCACAAATAGGAACTTATAAGTTATGTGGTTGACCGTATAAAACTGACCAATTTTTTGTGAAAACAACGTAAAACTTGCTAAGAAATCATATTTCTATGTTTGGTTTTCTTCCTGCATAAGATATGATCAAACTTCGACCAAAAAAATTACAAATTCAATCAATTTTTTACTAATATCACAACGACTACATGAAACGCTCGAACGCAAGGGAACTCCACAAATCAGGTTTCTTGAGTTTCTTCACATCAAACACACCTACTACATTTATTTCTATTAATATGCTGCCACATTCAGCAGCAGACGAAGTAGCATATTGTACGAAAATACAGCACTAACTTAAAATAATTTTTTGTATAACTATTTTGTTGTTTAAGTTTCAACATTAACTAAAAAATATGCGTGCTGATTAGAAATCGGGACATGATCAGAAATAGGGACATTCACCTTAATTTACTAATAACGAAACTGGCGAAATTCCTATTTTATACTACACCTAATGATTTCGCTTAATCCTGACTGATAAGTGATAAGAGGAAAAGAACTTTATCGTACACGTGAAAGGATAAAAGTTTCGGATTTGATGAATTACAGATGATATCTGTACGAGTAGGAATTCGTTCTCGTTGGTGCTGCACAATTCAAGCGTATTTCTTGGAAATTATCAGAGTTGAGAAATGTTTGTCAGCTGCGATAAGGACTAGAGAACGAGGCGCGAGACGCGAGACGCGAGACGCGAGAGGGACGAGAGAGGGAGAGGTTTCAGTTGCATTACGTACAATGTGGATACATCGTGTTCAAGAAATTCGTGTCCTTTCGTCGCACGTGCACGATGCTCTCAGTTAACGAGGGACCACCGAGTAAATACTGTTGCCGGTGTAGCGATAACTGTTATTAAGGTGTTATTCGAAACAGACTCAAGTATAACAAAGAGTACCAAAAAGTAAAAGAAATATTAGTGTTACACGAGAGTACGTATCAAAGGTGTTTTCTGTGCATTTTCATGTGATCAGATTTGACACGTAACACAACGTCCACATGTTTACAGCGTGTCAGAGCGAGAGCTGCGTGTGCTGCGTGCGCGTGCGCCTGTGCGTGCGCGTGTGCGTGTGTGTATACGAGTATTATGAAAGTATTTAAATTCATCGTGACTAGATCAAACACGTGCTTGTCGTTAATAATATTCTTATAAAATCAATACCGATACTGATTTTTATCTAGCGTGGCTCTACCCACGAACTTTTCCTACTATTATGACAGGGACCACCGAGACATTGGTGAGTATTAGGAAATCTGTTACATTTTGCTTGTTCTCATGAACTTTTGTCCGAGGAAGACTCGCCAATTTTAGAATTCCGTTAGGTTATGTTACCGAACCACGCGGCCCGACCGTCCGCGAAGGTAATGCAGCGGTCGAAAATCTCGAACTTTACAGGTGTATGCATAATGTGTATGCGCCACATTCCACGCAACATACGAGATGCAAACCTGCTTGTGTGTACATATATACAATATGTAGTATGTGTGTCGTGTGCTGTATAAATAACTAGAGCGAGACGCTTTCTCTCAACTTCTCCTCATCAAAACTGAGCTATCTAACAAGCGAGCATAAACAATCGAATATCGTAATATTTTTCCAAACATTTCTGTACTCACATATATGTACATATTATAATTGTTATCTGTTTACATTACCGTTCGACACCGTCTGTAATCGCGCATAACGGAAAGCAAAAGAACATCGTTTATTTAAAGCACATTATTACATCATTGCATGATACATTGTGAGTACATGTACGTAATTATAAATATGTTATTTGATATAGCCAGTCTATGTTTAGAATGTATAACATAAAAATAGTACGGAGAAAATAACTTTGTCTTGTGTTCTGATCGGGGAAACAATTTCTATCAATATGTGCGCTCGCTTATAATAATGGACCGTTCTGAATTTTAAATATTGCATTTAATATAAATGGCATTCATAGGATTATTTGACAATGTAATAAGATTTTCTCTATTGTATGTTTCAACCTATTTTTTATGTTCACAGTTCAAAATTCATGAAATGTATTTTGAAAATCGTTTTAGCACTTTTGACAGAATGAAATTGCCATAGTTATCACGAGTGTCAAACATGATGCGTATAATTACAAATCTTTTCTGTCTTCGATAAAAATATCTCCTGGGTTATAGCCATCATTTTTTACTTATTTTTTTATGTAGAATCCCCCCCCCCCCTTTCCGGTTGTACCATCAGTTACCGCACCTACCCTGTATAATGTTCCTCCAAATATTACATGACATAAAAGAAGTTTATTCAATTTTTAATCAACTGACGATGTCAAATCGATATTGATCTAATATTATACAAAAATCTAATATCTAAGAAAATATTCGAATAATTTATCGTAACATTGTTACACAAAATAATGTTTCATTTCGAATAAATGACTGTCTGTACTACTACGTAATTCAACTGATTCCCAAACTCGACGATCCAATCTAATTTATATATATATATTCTTTTAATGGTTTTTTAAGTAGTTTTCAATTTTGTCCGTTTCTCGTGTCAATTTGGCACATGTTTCACTGATTCTCAACAGACTTATCTTCGATTCTGTTCTTTCAATTTTTATATATTTTCTATATTTCAGTCAACATGCAAAATGAGAGATAAAAATACAATATACATATAACAATATAATTAATTGTACATATTCAAATTCGTCAAGTATTTCTTTGTGCCTCTTGAATTGATAGAGTATTATTTATCAGGCGTTCTCAAAGTTTTACCTAGGAGGGCCAAATTGTAAATTTCCAAATATTTAGTGGGCCAAAAAAAAGGAATAATGGAAAAATACGTTCAAATCGATAAAAACTTGGATATAACGGAAAGATTTATACTAATTTTTTAACATAATCGTTCTTTAGTTAGGACAATAATTATTTTTTATTACAAACTGTTTATTATAACACATTTCGAAAATAATAAGTCAAAATAACTACTGTTGAGTGCTGACAAGAAGGTCCCCGGGGGGCACAGAGGCAAGAGGGGTCTCCAGCTAGCTCCGCCCATCCCCACCTCTGACGCTCCGGTAGTCGCCGTGTGATCACGCCGTTTCGACTGCTTACATCACACGACGCATAATAGTAGGATTTCCGTATTTACTCGAGTAGTGTGTGTGACTGCTTCGGCCAATAGAACGCTCTAGCCGAAATTGCGTGTGAGCCTAGCCGCGCCCCTTCGAAGCCAACCAATCGGGTGTGCATTCTTGCCTACGTCACCGCATTCCTGCCAGGGATCTTCTTGTCAGCACTCAACAGTACATAATTTCAAATAAAAAATGTAATAAATTCATCAATCTAAAATGTGTGACTTGTGCAGTTGTTTATATCATTGTGCCTTGGTTTTTTTGGCGAAAGTTTTTTCGCATATTATAAGTGCTTCCAAACAGTGCTGGGTTTCAAATAAACAGTATTAACAACACTAATTGAAATACGTTTATTTAAATAGGATAATCTTTCAAAATTTATTTTATTTCACAGTTTTACATACAAGAATATTTAATAATATATATTTATTATATATGAGTTGGAATTATTAATTAAAATCTTCAATCAAAATAATCCAGATAGCACACGACGTCTTAAAGACGTTCATTTTACGTCCATTTTAGGTCTGAAAGTCTTACGTCCTAAAAAGACGTCTTTTTCGGGACGTCGTTTTAACGTCTGAAATAAGATGTCTTAAAGGCGACTTTTTCGGGACGTCGTTTCAATGTCTCACATGAGACGTCTTCAAGACGTCTTATTCGAGGCTAATAAATGACTTTAATTTTTTGGAGATGTTATGAAAGAGACTACTTTACTGTACGATGACTAAACTACTTTTTCAAAGTTTTGCTATTACTTGGAACGATAAAAAAAAATAAGGAGCTCACTTTTTTTAACTTTGTCATCTGAGCTTATTTATAAAATTTCATCGTAATCAGCATCGACGTTGTTATGAGTTACAAACAATTAAAGATCGCGAAAATCGCAGCGTTCTCACGATTTCTACCATTTTCGACCGATAACCAGTTGGTTTCCAAAAATTGCAATTGTTTGGAGTGACAAAAAAAAGACTATAGTCTCAGATTCAAAAGTTAAGAAACGTGAGTTTCTTTCTTTTTCGTGTCACTCAACTAATTGCAATTTTTTAAAACAATTTTTTAACCATTGTTTATAGAATTGTTTCAGATTTTTAAGTCCGCGACGACGTCGTAGTTAACAAAAACAAAAAACCGATGTTTTCCACGTTTTTTGCGCGAAAAACTAAGCTAACCCTAAAATTTTCGTTTTATTTATTCTATAAGTTTATTAGGCACGATAAACCTTGAACATTTCACAGGAAAAATAAAAAAATTAAATTAATTTGATCAGTATTTCTATTACGTCGGCGCATTACATCTGAAAGTATTAACCATGTTTACAACAGGCCGGTTGGGTCAGCGCGTTATGGCCGATTCACAGTGGAGTGTCCGCGCGGTCGTTTCCCATAAATTTCGAGCGGGTTGACACGTCCCGCTGTGCCCATGCTAAGCGTGGCAAAAGAAAGGTCTCTATGGGCTCCACAGCTTCTTTAGGTAAACAACTACTGATAGTTAAAATCTCCCTACTTTTCTCATATTCTGCAAAGTTTAAGCTTTAATTTGAAAAATAAATCGTCCCTCTATATCTCATTTCTAATAGAAAGTTCTTTGATTTTGACACAGATTTTAACTTCTAACCTTATTCTTTTATTTTTATCATCGGAAGTTAATAAATTTGTTGATGCGAAGTAAGTTAAAAAGATTGAATACTTACCTTACTTCCTGTGTAAATGAAAACGTAATTATGGAAAATAGATATCGGTAGTTTACCTAATGGAAATTTATGGGATACGTCCGCGCAGACAGTTTGTCCGCGGACACTGCACTTTGGGGCGAAATGACACTATTGGTTTCCCTAAAATAAACATTTTATTATTTTCCAACTATTTTGAAACTCCATTTCAATTTCAAAATTGGAATTTCATAATTCGAATTCCCTGTAGAATCTGTTTTCCCATAAAGCTAAAAAATTTTCTTCCGCTTCCGAATTTGTTGATTATATTTTTTGTGGGGCAACCATCACATTTCCCGCTTCGGACGAGTCAGTACAGAAATTATATTTTTACTTTCAGAATTATTGAAGTCCAGCGTATCAGCAAAGCGAGTATTTATACATTTCAAAAGATATTCTTTCAATGGTTGATAATATGTTAATGATTTACTCCTATCACGATCAATCAAATTATGTTGCAATACAATTAGTCAAGGCAGATCATCACCCAAATAAATATTCTTTTCTGCTTGCATTTGATCTAGACAATATAGTATTGGTTGTAATCATTTAACATACTCTTGTAGGAATTTAATATCTTGTAAATTAAAATCTTTTTATTTTATTTTATACGTTTATCTTGTTTTTTTAATAAAAATGTAATGCTATCATATAATGAATGAGCTGGGGAATTTATGGACCATGACCAGCAATATTTCGAAAAGTTTCACGTGACTCACAAGACTCACTTTATTCCATATAGTAAAACACTTTTTCATAGCTGCTTGAAATACTTTTTCGTATAACTGATTCTCTGTAGCAGTTTTTTATAAATCACTACTACCAATCAGGGTTAATATATAACTGAAACATCGAATATGTGCTGGAAGTGAATAATACTCATGCTCTAATGAAGAGATGGTATCAGAACTGAATTGAACGATTCATAAAAATTGGGTCTCACTTTCATTCGATGTATCACCTTCTTCTCGTTCGATATATGGGTGAAAATGAAACTCTTTGAAAGTTTTTATGAAATTGTTCCCATTATCTGTGATTGTGCACACTATTTTCTACCTTATCGGGATTCCGTTTTCTATTTTACGGACATAACGCAGTATAAACGCGCAATTCTTTCAAACGAAATAACTTTTAAAATACGAACTAACCGGCGAGATACTATTAAAGACTGCCAGCCCCTGTGCTATTGAGCGGCGCAAAAAGTGGCCACAGGTGGGCGCGGGGATAAGTGGAACTTACAGTGATCTGAAATACCACATCGTTAAAAGTTCCACTATCAACGAGATACTCGTCGGTGGTTCCGCGCTCTCTACCTAAATAGAACATTTGCTCGTGAACCACGTTAAACTGCGTCAGTGTACAGCAGGTAATAAATAAATGTAGAATTCTGACATTACCCATTAAAGGTATTAACTAATTAAACTAACTTTCAACGTCTCCTATCCATACAGGGTGTCCCAAAACGACTGCGTAAGCGGGAAATGGGAGGTTCCTTGGGTCATTTGAAGCGACATTTTCCTTAGAAAATAGACCAACTAGAGCGTGCCTAGTCGCTCGGTGGCACGGTCAGCGCGGCGAGCCGGGGGGAGGAGAGTGTTGTCGGTACGCCGCGATGTAACGTGAACAGTTTCTCGATTATGTCCCGATTTCGATGAGCTTTGGATATGTTGTAAGGACTACGATTCTGAACAACATTTCCCTTTAGACTTTTTGCCTCGCGTCTTTAGTTTACGAGATATTTGTAAAAACTTGTAATTGAAAATGCTTCGAAATGTGTGTCACTGTCACTGGGTCATTCGGTGACGAACTGCACAGATGTCTTCAGGTGTAAGACAGTACCGAAAGCTATGGGTTGTACGGTCAGGTCAACGAACTGTAGTCTGTTTTCCTGCAGATTTGTACGCAGAGTCGATGGGTTACTGTTCGAAAACGTCGTCCGTCTTCCTTTTAGAAAGTTTCTTAAGGGAGGCATAGGACAATAGGGACCCTAAAACGCCACGCCGACCTGACATTTCTACCTCTTGCTGGGTGAAAGGACGGACGACGTTTTCGAACAGTAACCCATCGACTCTGCGTACAAATCTGCAGGAAAACTGAAACATGTGATTGTCGTATACCTGCTATCTACCATCAGCTGTACAGTTCGTTGACCTGACCGTACAACCCTTAGCTTTCGGTACTGGTTTTACAAATATCTCGTAAACTAAAGACGCGAGGCAAAAAGTCTAAAGGGAAATGTTGTTCAGAATCGTGGTCTTTACAACATATCCAAAGCTCATCGAAATCGGGACATAATCGAGAAACTGTTGGTTATTACGACATCGCAGCGTACCGACAACACTCACCTCCCCCCGGCTCGCCGCGCTGACCGTGCCACCGAGCGACTAGGCGCGCTCTGGTTAGTCCGTGTTTTTCGTTAATAACTCCTAAACAAAGCCGCGGACGCCATTTTTGCTAAGGAAAATGTCGCTTCAAATGACCCAAGGAACCTCCCATTTCCCGCTTACGCAGTCGTTTTGGGACACCCTGTATACATAATGCTATTTGGGGGCAGCGTATACTGTATACTATATACAAAGTATATTTCGTATAAAGTCATTTAAAAAAAATTATTCTATATGACTCTATATGAAAATTTCTTAGAACATGAGGCTATTTAAAAAGTGCGTGTAACATGATTTTATTTCATTCTGAACCACTGCTTGAAACATCATTCGCTTATCAGCGGATTGTGCAACGTGGCGAAGACCGAGCAGTCGAAGTCGAAAGACTCTCCGCGTCTCTTTCTTTGCCCGACGCTATCCTTCTTTGCGTCCGAAACTTCCGTCATTCATTACACAAGCAAATATCATCGGAATTATATCATATTTGGTATCATTTTCATTAAAAAATGCATCAAATATATTAGTGAAAGTCCTATAAAAGAATAATGAAAAATAAAGAAGTTTTGTTGTTTGATTAGTAGGTGGTCTCACACCGATATACCCGACCCGAACCGTACACTCCTCCGCAACCAAGGCCCTTAATGTGAAAAGAATAACTTCAAAGACACTATCCCGACGACAGTGTGTAATCCGAATTCGCTTCGACTACCTATTTCGAGAGTGATCATTGACAAGACATTGTAATTTCTTCAATTTTAGTTCTATGTGTACCAAACTTTCATCAACAGATTTGTGAGACTTTTCTGGTTAAAAGGAGATCAAACTCGATACAGTCTTAATCATATGTTTTTACTATTTACTTATATTTATATCATAGCGAGTTACGATCACTCATTAAGCAAATAAATATGATCGAAATAGTGCCGAGTTTAGACTCATTTTAATCAGAAAAATCTCATAAATATGTTTGTAAAAGTTGTATAAAAAAAGAATGAAAAATAAAAAACTTTCCTTTTTGCATTGATATTGTAATCGACACCCAGCCTATTAAATTGTGCCGGCTGCCTCGGTCTTCAGTCCCTCTTCTGTCGCCTATGCGCTGTCGTTTTCTATGTATGTACCTACACGTTCACGTTCATTGATGCTCCAGAGTCCCGAGGTTTTATCACTCTCAGACTCTCAGAGGAAATACATACTGTCTGTATCAAAGTAGGGCAAAATGTTTATCTAAATAAAAATGTCGAACAACGAATAAAAAATACAAAAATTTTTATTCGTTATTTAAATGTTCCAATAAAAACAGTATCTTTATTCGACGAGTATCAAATAAATAATTTTTTTTCGACGAGAATTTATCCGACGAATAGAGACGATTTTTTTTATACGAAGTGGCTTTATTCGAACTTCGAATAATTTTTTCATCTTTTATCTGTATCTTTTATTCGGAGGCTTCGAATAAATCTTTCCACAACTACTGCCAACTCTAATAAACGCGAACCATCGAATAATGAATAAAAACTTTTTTATTTTTTATTCGTTATTTGAAATTTTTATTTAGGTGAAAATTTTGTCCAACTCTGCGGCGAGCGTCCAAGACCCAACGACAGCGACTGACAAACGGCATACAATGTAAGAAGATGGGGAATCACACTCGAATGAAAGTTTAAAGTTTTAGATTTTTCAACATTCCTTCATAAAATTATTACGATTACATTGGGGTGCTTTTCCTGATGAAAATGAGTCCAAAATCGAGTGTAATCGAACAATTTTTATTCATATGTAATGTTACGATAACAATTATAATTTTATTAAAGATAGTTCAAATGATGTTGTGTTTGGACTCATTTTCATCGGGATGATCTCTACAACTCATTCGTATTATAAACATATGAAAGTTTAAATTGTCAATAACGTATTGTCAATGCATGTACATATGCTGTTGGTCGGTTGCTGTCGCTGGTCTTTCAAGTTCAGCGTTCGTCGGGCCTCGTCGCCGTTTATTCGAGCTGGCAAAAATTATTCGAAGATTTATTCGAAGGCTTTGAATAAAAGATGAAAGATAAAAGATGAAAAAATTATTCAAAGTTCGAATAAATCCGCTTCGAATAAAAAAAATTATCTTTATTCGTCTGATAAATTTTCGTCGGATAAAATTATTTATTCAAAGTTCGTCGAATAAAGATACCTTTTTTATTCGAACCTTCGAATACCGAATAAAGATAAAGTATCTTTTATTCGAATCGTTATTTAAATAGTTTTTTATCTAAATACAGTAAATGTTCGATAGACGCGAACGCCTCGGGGGGATTTCTTCGCATCTATCGTATAAGTTAGACGTTAGAGGTTTCTTCTCAGAAACACTGTGTGGGTGTGTGGTGTCGTCGTAATATGTACTCATTCTTCATCATCATATGTTTTAAAAAGTTCACGCGGTATATGGATCGTTCGACGATCGTAGTGATACAATGTATGGAAACCGTTGACGAACGGTCGCATCATGCTGATGCATATGCACACTACGGACGTGCACGTATAGGCAGAATTCAATGTAGTAGTAGCTGCAGATTTTCGGAAATATCTCAACCACTAAGGCTGAATGACGGTTACATGTAAAGGAAAAAGTTGTTCAGAATTTTCACCCTGACAACATATTAAAAAATCAGTGAGGTGGGACCTTTTATGCACAATTACCTATTATTTCTTCTCGATTAAATTCCCAGTATTCTTCGATTATACATATATTTAGCAACGATGATTCTCATGTGTGGTGAAACAAATGCTGCAAGCAACAGTTGTCCCGTACAAGCACTACCACATTTATCGAGCTTGAGGTATTTCAGATTCGTCGGATCCCATACAGGGTGTCCCAAAACGACTGCGTAAGCGGGAAATGGGAGGTTCCTTGGGTCATTTGAAGCGACATCTTCCTTAACAAAAATGGCGGCCGCGGCTTTGTTTAGGAGTTCATAACGAAAAACAGGGACCAATCAGAGCGCGAGCTAGACCCGCGATGGCTGGCTTCGTGTGGCGCGCCAGGGGTCTCTACTTGGTGGAGCGTAGCGGTGCGCCACGACGATGCATCGAACAAGAGAAGGAGTAGAAATTGAACGTACGGAATTAAAAACTCAACTATTCAGCCGTAAATCCACTTGCTGCTTCGATATGTGTGGCACTGGGCCACTCGGTGACGAACTGCATAGCTGGCTTCAGGTATCGACTCTGCGTACCAATCTGCAGGAAAACCGAAACACGTGATTGCCATAAATTCTAGTCTTACAGCGGTCCCTCTGGTATCCTTTTTTTTCGTCTGTCCACCCCGTCGTTTTCATAAGCATGCTACAGCGTGCATTTTCGACACGCATAAAGTCCTTCCTAAACTTTTCAGAAAAATCTTTGTTAAAATCAGTGTCGTTCGAGCCGCGGTAGAGAGAACACTTCCAAAGACTGGTCAAATCTAAGGTTACGGTTGCCAAAATGTGTGTTTTTAGTAGTCATATTTAAACTAATTACTAGACTGCGGATTTGTATGCAAAATGAAAGTTGGCTGCTATTGCAAGGGACAGGAGCCAGACGGATATTCGATTTTTACTTCAATCATTTGATCAAGTAGAAAATAATACATTGGTGTTTTTAAATTATTTTAATCTCTTTACTGTTTTAAAATGCACCTATTCATTTTTTCTACAAATACATGAAATCCGCAGTCTACTGAAAGCATTACCTCATTACTGTGATTTGTGCTGCACTGCAAGTGATATTGCAATTGTTATTAGTGCATAGCTATGTGTTGACAAATGTGAACAGTGATCGTGAGTGTGGAAAAATTTCATGGCATCTGTATGATACAAACATACGATTTATTTATCGTTTGGAAAGTGAAGGTGAAAGCCTGGATCGTTTACTTGCCCGCCCATCCCTTAGGTTGCGTTTTACCACCAGCTGTGCAGTTCGTTGACCTGACCGTACGTCCCTTACCGTTCGGGACAATGCCGTATACCTGAAGCCAGCTATGCAGTTCGTCACCGAGTGGCCCAGTGCCACACATTTCGAAGCAGCAAGTGGATTTACGGCTGAATAGTTGAGTTTTTAATTCCATACGTTCAATTTCTACTCCTTCTCTTGTTCGATGCATCGTCGTGGCGCACCGCTACGCTCCTCCAAGTAGAGACCCCTGGCGCGCCACACGAAGCCAGCCATCGCGGGTCTAGCTCGCGCTCTGATTGGTCCGTGTTTTTCGTTAATAACTCCTAAATGAAGCCTCGGACAACATTTTTCAAAAGGAAAATGGCGCTTCAAATGACCTCAGGAACCGCCCATTTCCCGGAGTTGAAGTACTTTTGTGACACCCGTCAATGGAAAGTTGTAATATTCGTATCGCTGCATGACGTGAATGTCTTATCGTCTCTGAACTTATTCTAGCACATGCTGTATTTCATACATTCTTACTTTTATGTAAACGAATAGTCTTGTAACAGTGTTTATGTTGTGGACTTATAAATACATTGGGGATTTTATTAGAAAATGTACCACTAAACGTACCTACTAAAGTATATTATGCTCGGAGAGTAAATGGATAGGACGTGGAGGATTAGTTTCTTGGCCAGCTCGCTCTTTAGACTTAACTCCATTAGATTTTTTTCTCTGGGGAGCATTGAAAGATGTATACTAAGAAGTACCCGGACTTCCGTTTCCGGTTGCGAGAGTGGCTGAAGTGTTGAAAGATTAGTGCGAGATTTTGGTGTGAGAGTGAGGAGTTTGTAAGGAGTGAGTGGAGAGAAAGTGGTGGAGAGGGGTGTGGAGAGGTGTAGGTGTGGGCAGGGATAAAGGGAAAGGGCGAGAAGGCGGGAGAGGGTAGTTAAGGGAAGTGAAAGGGGAGACTGCGAAAGAGGTTAGGACAACGTGGCAGCAGGGAGTGTTGCGCGGGAAGAAAGTTGGTGTAGTAGGTGGCGGGATCTAGTGGGGGACAGAAGTAGGTGGGAAGGAGGGAAGTTTGAAAAGGCTGAAAAGGTGGATAAGGAATAAGGAGAGTCGGGTGTAGGTGAAGAAGGCAAGGAAGAAGGATGGGAAGGAGGGAAGGGCGAAGAGAGAAGAGTGGGGAGGCCTTCGAATGCGGAAAGGTTAAGAAGGGACAGTGTCAGCAGTTTGGGGAGTAGTAGTATGGGGAGTTTGGAAAAGGTGTGGGAAAAAAGGAGAAGAGAGATGGGGGAGGAGGGGGACGACGAGGGGGAAGGGGAAAGGGCCGGATTGAAAAGGATTACGGTGGCAAAAAGATCGCCGAAGGAGGATAAAAAAGGGGAGGGGCAGTTGATGGGGAGGTTGATGGAGATGGTGAAGGAGATAAGGGAGATGAAGTTAGAGTTGATGGATGAGATGAAGGAGATAGGGGAGATGAAGGAGGAGTTGAGGAAGGAGAGGGAGGATAGGAGGAGGGTAGAGGAAGAGTGGAGAAAGGAGAGGAGGAAGTGGGAAGTAGAGCTGAGGGAGGAAAAGGTGAGGAGGGAAAAATGGGAAAAGAGGGTCGAAAGGGTGGGGGGATGGCAAAGAAGGTAGAGGGCGTGATAGGGGAGATGGAGGTATGGAAAAAGGAAGGAGGGGGTGGTGTAGTGGAAGGAAGGGTGAGAGAGGGAGAAAGTGAGGAGAATAGAAGGAGAATAAGGAGGATGGAAGTTAGGCAGGATAGAAGGGAAAGGGAAGAGAGGAGGAATAACGTGATAGTAAGGGGGATACAGAAGGAGGGAAAGCACGTAAAGGAAGAGGTGAAGAAAGTGTGGGACATAATGGGATTAAAGACACAAGGAATTAAGGAAATAAGACAGATAGGGAGGAGGGGAAAGGGGGCCTTTGGAATGGCGTTGGTGGAAATGGCTGACATGGAGCAGAAAAGGAAAGTGATGGGGGAAAAGATCCTCCTGACGGAGGAGGAGAGAAGAGCGAGGTGGAAGATAGAGAGGGAGGCGGAAGAGGAGAGGAGGAAGGGAAGAGACGTGCGAATAGGTTACATGAAAATGTGGGTAAACGGTGTGATGAGGAGATAGGACGAGATAGAAGAGAAGTGGATGGGGATGCAGGGAAACGAGAATGGGGGGATAGGGAGGGGGGAAGGGGTGTAAATAATAGAAACACAGGCTTTAAGGTAGGTTTTTGGAACGTGGCGGGGCTGAGGAACAAGGATGTGGACTTTTGGAAAGGGTTGGAAGAGTGGGATTTGGTATTTTTGATAGAGACGTGGGTGGAGGAGAAAGGTTGGTACAAGGTCAGGGAGAGATTGCCAAGGGGGTATTCATGGGAGGCGCAATGGGCCAGGAGAGTGGGGAAAATGGGGAGGGCAATGGGGGGCATGGTTATGGGGGTAAGGAAGGGGATAGAGACTGACGGAGGAGAAGTAGAAGGGAGGGAGGGATTGATGGCGATAAGAGTGAAGATAGAGGGGGGATGGTGGAGGGTGATTGGGGTTTATGTGAATAGCGACTTGGAAAGGAAGCTGGTAGACCTGGGGGAGTGGATTGAGGGAAGGGAGAATGGAGTAAGGGTAATTATAGGGGGGGACTTCAATGTAAGAACGGGGAGGGAAGGGGGAGAGGTGGAGTAAGAGGAGGAAAGGGGGGAGTGGGGAAGCAGGAATTCCAGAGATAAAAAGGTAAACGCTGAGGGGAGGAGGCTGTGTGAGTACTTAGGCGAGAGGGGGTGGGGGATTCTGAATGGAAATATAAAGGGGGACGAGGAAGGGGAGTGGACGTACATCGGGGTGAGAGGAAATTCGGTCTTTGACTACGTGCTAGGAAATGAGGAGACAAGAAAGGGGGTGGAAAAGATGGTGGTAGGGGACAGGGTCGACTCAGACCACGTGCCGTTGACTGTGTGGATAAAGGGGGAAAGGGGAGGGAGAAGGAAGGAGGAGGGTAGAAGGAAGGAGGAGGGTAGAAGGAAGGAGAAGGCAAAGGTAAGGTGGTCGGAGGAGACGGTGAAGGAATTTAGGGAAAAGTTTGGGAGAAGGAAGGAGGGAGAAGAGGGTGTAGAGGAAGACTGGAAAGGGCTGAAGGAAAAAATAAAGGAGGTGTTAGGGGGGTTGGGGGGGAAGAGACTAGAGAGGAGAAGGGGTTGGTGGGATGAGGAGTGTAGAGAGGAAAAAAGGAAAGTGAGGGAGGAGTTGAGGAGCTGGAGGAAGAGGGGAGGAGTGGGAGCGGAGTATAAGTTAAGGAAGAGGGAATACAAGGGGTTGTGTGAGGAAAAGAAGAAAAAGGAGAGGTAGAGGTGGGAAAAGGAGATGGAGGGAGTAAAAACGGAGAAACAGGTGTGGGAGGTGGTGAATAGGGAAAGGAGAAGGGGAAATAGGGTGGACGAGAGAATAAAAATGGAAGAATGGGATGAACACTTCAGGGATCTATTGAGAGGAGTGGAGTGGAGGGTGAGGAAGGGATGGGCAAGTAGAAGGGCGGATGATGGGGAGAAGGGTATCGAAAAGTGGGAGGTCAGCAGGGTGATAAAGGGGCGGAAGAAGGGAAAAGCAGCTGGGGGAGATGGGATACAGAATGAGGTTTGGAAGCATGGAGGCAGCGAGGTGGTGGATTGGCTATGGAGGGTGTGTAGCAGGGTATGGGCGGGGGAGGGATGGCCGGAGGACTGGGTGGAGGGGGTAATCATCCCAATCGCAAAGAAGGGGGATGGGAGCAAGGTAGGCAACTACAGGGGGGTAACACTGCTGCAGACAGCATACAAGGTGTACGCAGCGGTGTTGGCGGAAAGGCTGAGAGAGGAAGTGGAGGGGATGGGGCTGCTACCGGCGAGTCAAACGGGATTCAGGAAGGGGGTGGGATGCATCGACAACATCTACGTGATTAATTATCTGATTAACAGGCAGGTGAGGAGAAAGAGCAGAAGGCTGGTAATCACGTTTGTAGACCTGAAGGCGGCTTTTGACTCGGTAGATAGGGAGATATTGGTTAGGGCCATGAAGAAAAGGGGGGTGAGGGAAGGGCTGGTGGGGAGGTGCGAGGAACTGCTGAAGGTAACAAAAAGTACGGTAAAAGTGGAGGAGGAGGAGGGGAAAAGTTTTTGGACGGCAAGGGGGGTGAGGCAGGGGTGTCCACTCAGTCCGCTGCTTTTCACACTGTTGCTAGCCTATCTGGACGAGGTGCTGGAGAAGGGAAGATGGGGAGGGGTAATGGTAGGGGACAGAAAGATTTTTACGCTTGCGTACGCGGACGATATCCCGATGTTGGCGGAGGAGGAGGAGGGGATGAGAGGGATACTGGCGACGCAAGAAAGGTACCTGGAGGAGAAAAAGTAACGGATGAATGTGGAGAAGTCAAAGGTGATGAGATGCAGGAGGGGTGGGGGGAGGTGGAAAAAAGTGACCTGGAGATGGAAGGGGAAGGAGATTGAGAAGGTGGGGGAATATAGGTATTTGGGGTACATTATCACGAGAGACGGGGGACAGAGGAGGCAGGTGGAGGACAGACTAAGGAAGGGGGCGGCGGTAATGGGACAGGTGTGGGGGATAGGAAAGAGGAAATTTAAAAACGACTGGGGTAGGAGGTTATGGCTTTTCGATAGATTGGTATGGTCGGTGATTAGCTATGGCGTGGAAATCTGGGGATGGACGGAGTGGGAAGGGCTGGAAAGACTACAGGAAAGATTTCTGAAATGGGTCCTAGGGGTCGAAACCGACGCCGATGGTCCGTCCGGTTTCGTGACTGACCGGGTTGCCTAACACACGGCGCAAGATGCAAGGTTTCTCACTTGTTACAATAGTGAAAACCTCGTGATTCACTTCACTATTTATTGTTAACTCGTTCACTTGCAAGTGAACTGTTCACTTTTCTCAAACGTTAATTTATACCAAATCACCAGGCCTCTATATCTTGCAACGTGTTAATCGCGACGCCTTTTTACTTTTCGACGCGATTGGCGATACAAGCTTAGAACCACCGACTCCGTTTAATGATTCAAAATTTACTCGGAACACGCAAGCTTCAATATTAGAAAGGCAGCCACTCTGGGCTTTACAGACTATGTCTGTCGAAATATAAACGGCTTGCTATTTGCAAGTTACAATTTTTTTAATGTGAGCCACTCTGGGCTTTACAGACTCTGTCTGTCGAAGTAGAAAAGCTTGCATTGTGCAAGTTACAATCTTATAAAGAGAGCCTCTCTGGGCTTATGCATTTCGCGTTAGAAACGAATTATTGACTGATCGTGTCCAGACGCAGAGTGATCTATCTGCTGCTCGCATCGACCTCCTTCGATCGCAGTCGAGAGGGGATCGATGCGTGCGCAATCCACAAATGGATAGATACTGTGATCCTTTTCTAAGACAAGGATCACGCTCGTCGCAGCGAGTTGTCGTAGTGGGGATCGATATCGATGCTCACGTCGCACGAGATATCGATATGTGGCAATATCGATATATTGATAAGTTTAAGATTTATATGTACAATTCCATGTATGGGCTGAACTTGCTCTTGGAACCCTAGAGATTTTCGAGTATTATATGTCTAATCCTGTTCATGTTGTCCATAAAACTCCAAATATCGAAGTCCCATCCTGCGGAGTGCATTCATTATGTATGTATGTATTAGTTTATTGATCCCATTACGGGTTACAAAGAGTTCCCGTTCCCTTTACAATTAACTATTTCCTTTTCCGTCTAAACTATTTTTATTCTATTTTGTTTCTCATTCACTTTCATCCCTCCCTCTCCCTATCCTCCCATCCTCGTCTTCCTTTCTCTCCCTATCCAGCTCTTCCATCCAACCCTCTCCGCTCCCGTCCGCCGCTAATATCTGTTTCACCCTCTCCTGTATCCCTGTATCTCTCCTTTGGTCTCCTCTGCATCTTTCCAGTACGTGTTCCCATGTTTCTTCTTCATATTTACATCTCCTGCATAGCCTCTCCTCTTCTTCTTCCCAGTACCTTCCTCCTCTCATTACATTCCCTAACCTATACCTCGCTATTCTGCTCCATTTCTTTTCTTTCTTTCCTCTTTCTAAATACTCTGCAGTTCCCTCCACCCTTATTTCTTTGAACCACCTATTATATTTTGATTCCATTGTCATTTTCCTATTTTCCTCTTCCTCTATTCCTTTCTCCCTACTTTCTATCCTTTCCCACTCCTCTTCTCTCTCTTGCTTATCTCCTTCTTCTATCTTTTTCCTGTCCCCTCTCTCGTCTATATATTTCTTTCTTCCTTTTTCCCATCTCGATATTCTCTTTCCTCCTCTCCCTCTCTCTTCTATTTCTCTTAAACATTGCCTCGCCAACTCGCTTCCCCTTCCTTCCCTTAACCTTTCTTCGTACTTCCACGCCCTTCTCGCTGCCCTTTCTCTCATTTTCCTTCTCTTCGACTCCTCCCTCACCATGTACCCTGGCGTCACCCATTCCAGCCCCAGTACCCATCTTAAATATCTCTCCTGCATCGCTTCAACTTTTTTTCTCTCCTCCCATCCCCATATTTCCACACCGTATGCCATAACTGGCCATATCAACACATCGTAGAACCACACTCTTCTCTTGTAATTGTCTCCGAAATATCTTTTCCCTATCCCCCATACACTTCTCATTACCCCTCCCCCTTCCTTATCCTGTCTTCTATCTGTCTCTCCCGCCCTCCATTCTTTTTAAATATATACCCCAAATATTTGATCTCCTCTACCTCTTCCACCATTCCCTCTCCCCATCTCCATACCTTTTTCTCTTTCTTTCTCCTTTCGAATCTGATCACTTTCGTTTTTTCTCTGTTTACTTCTAGACCTTTCTCTCTTATATATCTCCTAAACTCTTCTATCATGAGCCTCATCCCACTCTCCTCCTTCGCCAACAGCACCAAGTCGTCCGCGTACTGCAGTGTGTAAACCATCTTTCCTCTAATCTCTATCCCTCCTTTCCCTCTCTTCCTCATTCTTTCCTCCAAGTCTGCCATAAATAGTATGAACAATTTCGCACTTAGTGGGCATCCTTGCCTCACTCCTCTTCCCACCCAAAATTTCTCTCCCATCTCTCCCCCTACTTTCACTCTCACTGATGTTTCCCTGTAGACCTCTTCAATTCTTTCTCTCAGCCCCTCGCTCACTCCTCTTTCCCTCAGCGCTTTCCATATATTTCTTCTGTTTACACTATCAAAAGCTGCTTTCAGATCTATGAAGCATCCTACTACCTTTCCTTTTTTTTTCGTTATTTCCCTGTTATATTCTTGTCTCTTGACTCCCTACTTCCTTCCCTTTCCTCTTCTTCCTGTCTTGCTTTTCCTCCTTCCTCCCCTGTCCTTGCATTAAAGTCCCCTCCCATTATTAACCTTTCCTCTTTTCCCTTATCTCACCAGTCCCTCAATGCATCCATTTTCTTATCAATATCCTTATTTACGTACACCCCTATTATCTTCCATTCTTCCTCCTCTACCCTTATCTTTCCCACTATTATTCCTTCCACTTATTTTGATTTCTCCTTTTCTTTCTTTTTACTCACTATCTCCTTTCTCATTCCTATCACCATTCCTCCCTTCGCTCTCCCTAATTTGCTATCTCTTACTGCCCACTGTTTCTTCCATACATATCCTTCCGGCAATCTTCTTTCTATCTCTCCCCACCTCTTTTCTTCTATCCACGTTTCTATCAGCACTATTACCTCCCACTGTCTTAAGTCTTTCCAGAAATCTTCATCCTTTCCTATCAGTCCTGCAACATTCCAAAATCCTATTTTCACTTTCTCCCCTTCCCTTCTTCTTGTCTTCTTCTCCTCCTATTCTTCTTCATGCTTCTTTATGTCCCTTCTCCTTACTTCTCTCTCTCCTTCGTCTTCTCTCCCCATTCGTTTCCCTCTCCGTCTTTCAATACTCCTTCCCTCTCATCCCACTTCCACATCACTCCTTCTATCCATATTTTCATGTATCCTGTTCTCGCACTTCTCCCCTTCTCTCTCTCCTTCCCCATTATCTGTTTCAATCTCCATTGAACACTTCTTTCTTCCCATGTAAGGTCGTCTTCTATCCTTTCCTTTCTCCCTGCTAGTCTCTTCTTTTCCACCATTACTCTTCTTTTTTGTTCTAACGTCGCCATTTTCACCACTACCCATTCTCCTTTTCCACTTCCCCTTGCGCCACCTCTCCTGACCTCTTCTACTCTTTCTTTTTCTCCTATCACTTCTAATATTTTCTGTACTTCTTCCCGCCCATCTCCTCCCTCCTTTATCTCTATTCCTTTTATTATTATGTTCTTTTTCCTTATCTCCCTTTCCTTTCTTTCCCATTTCAACTCTATCTCCTTCAGTCTTCTTTCCGTTTCTCCGTTTTCTCTTTCTCCTTGCTCTCTTCCTTTCTTCTTCTGTAACTCTTCGAACCTCTTATCTATTATATCCTCTGCTCTCCCCTCCAACTCTATCTTTTTTATTCTCACTTCCATCTCCCTCCACTCTTTTCTGTCCCTTTCCCTTTCTTTCTCCCACTCTTCTTTCATTTCTTTCATCTCTCTCATCAATCCTCTTATCTCTTTCCATCCTTCCGTCATTCTCTTCATATCTTTTATCGCTTCATCTAATTTCTCCCATTCTTCTCTTCTCACCTCTCTTATCCCCTCCTTTATCTCGTCTCTTATGATCTCTCTGATGTATCCCTCCGTCCACATCTTTTCCTGTCCACTTTCTCCTTCCTTTTTCTCTGGCGATCTTCCCGTCCTTTGGCTTTTTCTGAATGGATCATCTTTCTCTCCTTCTCTCTCTATACTCTCTCTCTCTTTTCTTTTCTTATCTAGCCAATTTCCTATATCCTCCATTTTCGACAGGCTATTGCTTCTGCCTCTTTCCTTCAATCTCGTCGTCGCTGGGTTCCCTGTCACCTCCTTTTCCATTTTTCCTATTTCTTTGCCTCCCTGCTTGCTCATTTCGATACCTTTCTATTTGTCTCTCTTCTTTACCGACCTACCCGCTTTTGCCACCGACCTTCTTTCTTTTCACACCCGATGTCGCTTTCCACTCCGTCTCCTCTTCCACTTCTCTACACTCCTCTCCCTCTTCCTAACCTCCTAACCTCACTCTCTTTCCTTAGCTCCTTCTCGCTCTTCCTCTCCCTTCACTCCCTCAGCCTTTACACTCCGCTATTCCACCACTCTTCCTCCACCCACTCACTAACTCTCTCCGCTTTTCTTTCCTTTTCTCTCCTACTATCTTCTCTTTATCAGCCACTCTTCTAAGGCACACCTTAACTCTCGAGTGCATTCGTTAAAAAGTTATGAACGTCTAGAGTTCAGTAATTTTCATTGTTTCTGACAGGTATGGACGCCGCCATATTGGTACGTAGGGAGCTCCTTGCGTGTAGTGACTCAGTGGCGACGCTAGCTGGCATTCTTTCCTGCTTTTCAGACCTGTCGAAATTCAGAGACATGTGTAGAATTTTCAATTGTAAATAATTTTATTGAACGATCATCTGAATATTCGTTGACTTTACACGACTTGAATATTCGACTCGAGGTGATACGCGATCGATGCGCACTCGATGAGAGCCCGGTGACAAGAGAGTGATCGATTCACTCTAGTCGCACGACATTGTTTTCGCTATATGTCCTATTAGGGCAGCACTCGGAAAGCCACACATCGGTACATACTAATACCCTCCCTATCGAAGTGAGTCTGAACTGAACGAAGTTCACATACAACTGTCGCAATACAACCGACGCAACGCAACGCAATTACTTATCCCATCTAACGTAATTGCCTTACTCTAGGTTTAACATTTTCACCGCATTTTCGTGTTTTGTTCTTTGGCTACGATTTCGTAAATATATCCGCGAGCATCGCATTGGTATCTACATAGGCGATTTTAATTTCGTTTTTCTCTAACAATTCTCGTGTGAAGTGGTATTTAATGTCTGTGTGTTTGCTTCTCTTATATGGAAAACCGCGTTTTTGGCAAGTTCTATTACACTTTGATTATCACAATTTACTATCACTGGATTTTCTACGAGCTTGTGACATTGCATGAGGTTAACAGTCTTTTTACATATATGACTTCCCTGGACAGTTCTGAGAGCCCCAACGTACTCCGCTTCCATCGTCGACAACGCAACCGTCTGTTGCTTTTTCGATTTCCAGCTGATCGCCCCGCCGCGCCAGCCAGGGTCAGCACGCTTCCAGAGTGTGATTTTCTATTTTCTATGTCACCTCCCCAATCGGAATCCGTGTATGCAATTAATTCCTTATTGCTTTTCTCGTACTTGATGGCATATTTTGCCGTTCCTTTCAGGTATCGTATTACCTGTTTTGTCAAAATCCAATGTCCTTCTCCCGAATCGGAGCAGAACCTGCTTAACTCATTAGCTGCGAATACAATATCCGGGGTCTCGTGGTATTTGCTAGATAAATTAAACTCCCTACGAGTTCTCGGTACGGGCGATTCTTCATGCGTTCCCTTTCTTCGTCATTTGTCGGACTTAGATCCTTCGTGGCCTTCGTATTTGATTCGATTGGCGTGGTTACGGGTTTCGCTGATTTCATATCGAATTTTTCCAACAGATCGTTTACGTATCTTTTTTGTGATTATTTTATGCAACCGGTTTTGCCCCCTCGTTCTACGTGAATTCCCCAAAAAATCCGTTGTTGGGCCTAGATCCTTACTCTCGAATTCTGCCATTAATTTTCGTTTGACATTTCTCATTTCGTTTATATTCTTTGAAGATAGTATATGATGTCGTTCACGTTGTCACGTTTCCCTTTTTCCGTCGTACAGACTACGGGGGGGGGGGGGGGGGGACGGCAACTTCCGGGGTTTTAGAGGCACCGAGGCCGGACCGCGCGCGGCCGTGTGGACGAGGTCCATCCACAGGGCCCGCTCCACCGGTTACGACGCCCCAGACAAAAAGACAAATTGCCGCCCCTTAAGAATATATGTATTGTCATGTCGTCTAGAATTTGGCCGTCGCCAGGAGGGCGAAAATTCTAGCGACACCGGGTATTTACAAGCCAGGAGGCCGGGCCGCGTTCGGCCGCACGAGACGCGGTCCACCCGGGACAAAAGTTGTTCGCAGGCACGTCACTTCTCGAAATCTGAGCCTAGATTTTCGGGCGCCAGGCACGGACGGTGCCACGCTAAGCTATTACAGTCACCAGCGTTTCGAGAAGCGTTCGGACGCGCCTGCGACAACCGATATTAGATCGCGATTCTCCGTGAACGGTCGCAGGGTACTACACGGGGCGAACACGAGGCGTTCCCCGCGGCGGGAAGGTTTCTCACGTAATAAGAACTCTCGGAATTTCGGCTAACAAATCTTTATTCGTGCAAGCTGACATTCGCACTGCCGGCAGCGACCGGCAGCGTTTTTAGGTTAGCCGGCGCGTGACAGGAGATCGGTACACGCGCGATTTTCGGACCCTTCCGAGACGCGTCGAATCCGGCAGCAACGCGATGCTGGCGTTGGCGTACGCGATATTCCCGTTCTACGCCCGAACTCAGATGTAAAACGCGTGACAATTAGCTTCTTGTCGGCAGAACAAGTCGCGGAAATACGGCGAGAGCACGTGGCGGCGACGCACCGTGGAACGAGCCGAGGTTCGCGTGAAAACGACAACGACGCGCGGATCCTCGCAAACAATAAATAGGGCACGGCCCCCGCAAAATAATATTCCCCGCGCGTTCGTTGCTCGACGGTTTCGCGAATACCGGCAGCCTCGAAACCGCTTCGGGGTTTCGGCGACGCGATCGCGACCGTGACACGCTTACCGAGGCAACGCGAGAAAAACCACTCTATCGAAATCGAATCTGACGAAAGCTTACCCGGCAACGGCAACGTTCGGTGTGCTCGTCCCTCTCTCCGGCAGCTGGTCGCACTAATTAATATTACTTCGGCAATAAACGCGACTGTCGTGCAGTAGAGCCAACGAAGAAGTGATTTTTCCGGCGCGATGACCCGGGAACGCGGAAGCGGAGCGTCCCCCCCTTTCCGCGCTCTTCCCCCGCGGGCGATTCGACCAATCGCGAATAGATTTTCGGCCGGGGCCGAGCCCCGCGCAACGGTCCCTGGCGATCGGCGATTCCTCGGCTCCCCGGCAGCGGCGTACGATGATTGGTTGCATCATCTTGCGGCGATCGACGCGAGCCTATCCGGAAACTGGCCAGGTTTTCCTCCGGACGAGGCGACGGCGAGACAGCGGATATTCCGGTTTCGGCACCGCATGCCCTCATCGGCGCCTCCAGGTTGTCCATCCTGGGCCGCGTTGATCCCCCGATTTTCAGTGCCGGAGTTTTCGCCGGAGCCGACCTCGTTCCTCTCCTTCGGGGGAAACAGCCTTTCAGGTCCCCACCGGGACCCACGGTCTTGCGAAATCGCGTCGCGCAAACTGGCGCGACGCTCAAAAGTATAAGTACTCACCCATGGGTCTCGCTCGTGCCCAGGGCGAACGCTCGCCACGGCCCATCTCGCATTAATATTGCCAGAGGGTGACCCGGTCTTTCGATATACGGTTTCGGAGGACGTTGGCAAATCTGCCACGTCACAGTATATTCTTTAAATAAAGGTACATATTTTTTATTTTCAATAAAAATCAAATCATTTTATTTAAATTTTAATATAAATTTTTAGCAAACGAAAAAATCGATGTGTGAAATTTTCTATTAATTGGGTATTTAGAACATCAATATTTTTTCACACTTACGACGGAAGCCAGCGCGACAGTGATCCTTCGATTCTCGCTACGGTGCATATCGATTCTAGTTCCCCCCACTCTCGCGGCCTAGTCAAAATTCCCTAGTGGCGCGCTTATCGCAGGACCGTGTCCTTACGGGACCCTTGGGCCCCAAACCTATTCGCGAAATTGACGACCGCTCTACTCGCCCGGGGGAGGGGGGGTACGACCCTCCCAGGAGCCCCCCACACCACCCACGCTAGAACCCCACTTTTAAGCCGGGTGTGGCGGTGACGGGATCGCGAAAAAAGACGATGTCCATGAGGGGTTCTGGTCCCATGTCGGCGTCTTCCCGTTGATTGGCCCGTGTGTGGTGGCTCCTTTTCAGCTCGTCCGTGCACGGACCTTTGTATCGGCTTGCTAGTAGGTCTCGGATTGGTCCTTTCCGCTGTGGCGTCCTTCGGGAATTTTCGGAGGTTTGGTAGCCCCCTGGATACGCTCCTGCAACTTAGCCGTACTCGGCGAACGTATCGGGCGTCAGCTGTTGTTTCCGTACCGGATTTCCTCGGGGAACGCTCTCTATTCCCGCTTACGGTTTCGTGGTTTTAAACGAGGTCGGCCCGGTTCATACGTAACGCGGTTTTTATTTGTTTTTGGGACAGAGAAGGGACGTCGCAAAATTTGCAACGTCACAACTTATAGTTCCCTTATAACGTGTTCTTTGTTTTTTCTAAACACGTATAGGCATGGGTCAACTGCGTTTCCGCTGCCGCCTTGACGGGTTACGAATCCGTCGAATCGTTTGTACCACTCACGTCCAGACTGTTTGAGTCTGTATAGTGGTTTGTGCAGCTTGCATACTTTTCTGGGACGTCTTCTACGAAGGGTTTAGGCTGTTCCATGAACACTTCCTCGTGCAGATCTCCTTGCACGTATGCTGATACAACGTCTAGATGATGCACATGCATTTCCTCTTCGACTGCTGCTCGAGTAATGTTCGTATGGTCTCGTAACGTGAAACCGGTGCGTATAGTTCTTGATAGTCGATTCCAGCTTCCTGGATATAACCACGGGCTACTAGTCTTGCTTTGTGCTTTTGAGTCTTGAAGACCCATTTACTCGTCAGCACCTTTTTGTTTCGTTGTCGCGACACCAACGACCACGTTTCATTTTTATTCAGCGTTTCTATTTCTTTTTCCATCGCTTCTAGTCATAAGTTAGCATCTTGATGTTCCATTGCTTCGTTGATCGTTGCTGGGTCATCTTACTGTGACCTGTTCGCTTTTGCCATGCTTCAAGTGTTGTAAATTTTCCTCGGTTGTTCGTCGTTTCCTGTTCTTTCGTGTCTCGGCCTTCCGCGGCCACGTTTGGCGATATTTTCACAATTTGATCCTTCTTCCTGTTCCGCTTCTTCTTCGTGCTCTTTATTGTGATCTCCGTCCTCTTGCGTTTCGCTTTCCTCTGTTCCTTCCTCGTTTTGCTGGAAGAATTTCACGTATCTTGCTTTTATTACCGTTTTCGTGCCTGGACGCCACAGGCGATACGGTTTGGATTCCTGAGAGTATCTTACGAGAATATATTTTTCGCCCTTGGGGTCAAATTTTGATCGGTTACCCCTTTTGTTTAACTCAATTACTTTACTACCTATAGTTCGTAAAAATCCTATACAGGGTGTCCCAAAACGACTGCATTAAATTGAAATGGGAGGTTCCTTGGGTCATTTGAAGCGACATTTTCCTTAACTAAAATAGCACTCGCGGCTTTGTTTTGGAGTTATTAACGAAAATCTCGGACCAATCAGAGCGCGACCTAGACGCTCGTTGGCACGTTCACCCAACCGCCTGCTGGCCAGGTACTCCTTAAAGCAACCATGCGCGGAGAGCACCTGCGTCAGGCGGTAGGAGAGTTTTCCCCACCTCCTGCACCACAACTCCAGTATGGGCAGGATGGCCCGGACTATCGGACGATCTGACAATTGAAGGTGATAAATCCCCCCCCCCCCCCCCCCCCCCCCATCCGGTCACGGTGTCTGCCCGAGCCTGACGCTTCCGAATTTCAACCTCATCCCCCTCCAGCTCAACTTCCCTCGCTAGCCTATAACCGGCAGCTCGCTTTTGCGCTTAAAATCCTAGGGGAGGCATGCCCGCGAGAAGGCACGCCGCGCCGCCTCTGCGGAGAGAGTGCGATACTCCAGAATGGTCCGAAGAGCCAGCCGGCGCTGCACACGTATCGCGTGTGCGAGATCGCGCAGACTAGCTGCTAACTCCCGGTACCAAACGAGGCCTCGTGAATGGCCAACGAATGCACCCCCTCCCTGTCGCGTAGAAACGGTGAGTCCTTACATCGGGCCTTCGACATTATGCAGCAACCGCCCTAAGGCGCCCGCAATCTTCTGCAGTCGTTGGGACCAAAAATCATCCGCACCCTGTTCATACAACAAGCTTCTGTTGCATGTTCGTGCAGTCCTAGCCATGGCGAACGTCTCTGATCCGCGAAAACTAGTCGAACTTGCCGACAAGGTCATATAGGCCTCAGGAGCGAGCGTGTCCGTGATCTCCTCTGTCTCATCTCAACATTAAACCCTGCGTGAGCTCGAGGTCAAGGTCGACCGCCTCGCGAACCAGTTGGCAGCGCTGTCGACTACGCGCACTCGCGAAGGTCACGACCATCGTCGGACCTCTTTGCTTTAACAGGAACAGCATTCTTAGAACCTGTTCGCTCGGAAGTTCGGCTCGGATGCACATCGTTGTGCCAAGCCCTGTTCATGGGAATCGGAGAACTGAACCTTACTAGTTGCCTGCAGTCCAGCGGATCTGATACCGATTCTCATCGTCTCCATATTCGCGACCTTGACCTCGGCCTTACATTTCTAATCGATATAGGGACCGACCTCTCCCTGCTGCCCATAGCCAAGGGACAAAAGGGTCTCTCGTTGAGGCGAGGAGCGTCTCACGCTGAACCTCAACCTCCGCCGTGCATTTGCTTGGATCTTGGGCATCGCATCGGTGCCATATCCGATACTTGGCGCCGATTTCTTAAAGCACTACAGGCTGCTTGTTGACTTGCGCCGTCGCACGCTGATCAACCCCTTGACGAAAGTTTCTGCCGTTGGCGTTCACCGTTAAACCTTCTTCGGTGCGCGACGTTAAGTCGGTCGATCCAACTTCCGTATATGCCGGAATCTTGTTCGATTTTCCGACTGTCCTAGGGACGTGTCAGAATAACGACCGTCCGTCGCGCGACGTCGTTTACTATATCGTGACTGAGGGTCCACAAAGGAGAAGCTGTTCACCGCAAAAGTCAAGTTCAAACAACTCGTGCCCGCGGGATGTTGCACCCAAGAAGGGCGAGCACTGGTCTGTTTGCGGTAATTACCGCTGCCTTAAGGCGGTAACGATACTCGACAAGTATCCTGTCGCGCATCTTCACGATTATTCCGTGAATCTTCACAAGAAGACCATCTTCACGAAGCTCGATCTTCACTGGGCGTATCAGCAAATCCCGATCGCCCCTTTAGACATCCCGAAAACTGCCGTAATTTCCCCCTTCATGCTGTACGAATACACAGTAATGCCGTTTGGCCTGCGTAACGCGGGACAGTCGTTCCAACGTTACATCTACCACGCCCTCGGAGAGCTTGATTTCGTTTTCGCGTACGTAGATGACATACTCGTTGCCTCCTCAAATCTCGAGGACCATGAGAATCATCAGCACACAGTTCTGCGACGATTGCAGGAACATGCACTTCGTCTGAACATTGCCAAGTGTTAAAATACTCACAAATTGCCATAAAAGTTTTTATTTCATACAAATAGTAGAAACGATAAAAATGCATTAAGCATTTGTATCGTCTAAAGCTATTTTGAGGAAATTTTCTTGGTCGAATTTGATCAATTTACTATTATCCTCTCTCTACTCCATTCTCCTACCCCAACTTCCCTCATATCCGTCACTTCCACTCAAGCATATCAGCATCTCTGTTTACGAGAAGAATAACTTCATCTTATGCAGTTTACTCACATTAAAATACACTTTCTCGCCATCTTTCAAGATTTATATCTGATTTTAAAATATTTTTTATTATAGATTCAGTCGCGGAAGGAAGGATCAACAGTGGATAATATTATGTCGCTAACTTTATCGGAAGATAAAACCTGCGGAACTAATAGGACACAATGGCGGCAGTGGGTAGCATGTATCTCTGGTTAGTTGTTTATCACATACTAATAAGAAAATTAATTTTATTGTTAATATTATAGACATAAGGAATTTTCTTACGGTATTATCCACCAATGAAATTCGCTGGTTTTCAGTAAAAAGTTATTAACAAATCATAGTTTATTACCAAAAGTCGGATGTCCCTTGCTACTAGTTTCGCTCGTGTGTGAGATTTATATTGCTAGAAAACTTGGCATTATACGGATTCGAAGTTTGTTTAAAGATAAAGTTTCTTTCATATCAAACATAAAACATACTTTGGGCTGCCGAAGTTGCAGTTGCCGATATTACAACAGTATATGCACAGTATGATAATCACAAAAGATATTCACAAAAAACTGTTGCTACTACTACATTGAATCTTGTGTATACTCCACGCAACGTGACAACGTACGCGTTAGCTCGGTGCGGCTGTTTATCCACTGTTTTCATAAACATGTAATGGAGATCGCTATGCGGTCAATATAACGGACAATCTTTTTGAAAGTAAATAATAACATTTCTGTTTTCAAACTAGATCTACTCAGTTCTCGTTAATTTGATCACTTAAGAGACCTACCCAAACTTTTTTTTTACGCGGTGGTAATCACTTATTACGGATCTGCGGCCTCCCTGGAGGTAGAGACGAGGATATGCGGAGCTCCCCGGCCCCCGGACGCCGGGAAGGCAACTGGTAGGCCAGGTATACCCAGTGATGCCAGAATCGTGGGACGTTCCCCTCCCTTAGCTTGGCCGGCTCGCCCCCCCCCCCCCACTCTGACGTACCGTCGTCGTCTTACGCGCTACACGCACGTGCCTCTACTCTGCCCGTGTGAGTGCCTTTTCGATTGCGCGCGCGCTACACACACAAGCGTAAACTTCGGTAAAACGTGAATTTCGGAGGAACGCATCAAGTCGAATAGGCAGCTCACACGGACAGAGTAGAGGTTCGCTTGTGTCTGTAGCGCGCGCGCAATCGAAAAGGCAATCACACGGGCAGAGTAGAGGCAGGTGCGTGTAGCGCGTGCGCAGTAGAAGCAACGTAAGACGACGACGATACGTCAGAGTGGGGGGGCCGAGCCGGTCAAGCCTGCGGAGGGGAACGTCCCACGTCCCACGATTCTGGCATCACTTCTTTTTTTTTTAATGTGTGCGCACAGCGCTCGCCAGCCCGGGGGTGTACCCAATAAAACCTCACACCCATCCCTAAGCTTTGAAGGGCGTGCCCGGATCACGCGAGTATTCAACAGGCAACCCCCTCGCTTACAATAGAACCCGGGGGGAAGGGTTAACCTCCCCCACTAGCCTACACTAATTAGACACCGGGCGGTATGGGAACCGCCAGGTGTCCCCTTCCCCAAGGGTCGTCGAAACGGGCTTCCCGAGCCCAGCTCGGTCCACCCTACGCTGCCCTACTCCACCAAAAAGGGGGCCCACTCCGGGCAGGGCAGGAGGTCGCCGCACACGGTAAGGGAGGGTCGTCGGAGGCGTGTTCCGGCACGCCCCGCCCCTCGCCACCCCACCCCCCGCGGTCGCCCCAGTCAAGAGGGGACCGGCCGGCACCCCACATCCGACACTGTCTCCAGGGGCGCCGGCCCGTCCTGAGGAGAGCTAAACTTCCCCCCAGGGCCGGGGTCAGGTGGCGCCCCGCCCCCCCCCCCTCGTGGGGGACGATTCTGGCATCACTGGGTATACCGCTAACTTCACAACGGTGACGATCCCTAGGCTAATAGGGAAGGGGGCCAAGATCTCGAACCGAACGCCACTGGCCCCCCTCCCACCCAATGACATACTTTGGGGAGTAAAGCTACCTCCATAAAACCGCCTCTTACAAGGAACCCTGTGCCGGTTACGCGCTCGGTGTCGCCTCTCGCCGACCATGTCGACCACGGTCGGCAACTAGAAGTCCTAACCCACGGTCGTCCGAAGGACACGACGGAGCCGGGACCACGCCAGACATTCGTCCAACGTGTACCGCGCTGCACATTGGTCCGTGTTAGAAAATCGTAACCCATTTTGTTATAACTTTTGAACCAGAAGAGATATTGCAATGAAATTTTCACTAAAAATATTTTAAAAATAGCCATTTTTAACTATAGATAATTAAATATTTTTGCGTTTGTTAAACATTAATTTTTTATTAATTTTCATTCATATTTTTGATTAAAGAAAAATTGTTTAAATGTAATCTTACAAAATATTTTTTACTTTCTAAATATGTATTTTATATTTATGTTTCATACATGTAACGTTTTATGGAATACGTAAAATATAAATTCGAGAAATCTTGTTGTAATCAACGCATACAAAAATTACCGCTGAGGGAAAAACGCATCACAAGCGTGTCAAAAGGTATTTTTTATAATGATTTATAATAATTATAATTTTTTATTAGTAAATTGTGAACCAGTTTCATGTAACTTTTAAATCGTAAAGGATATATGCATGAAACTTAAAATGTATAATGTGGAAATATCAGGCTATGGATTGGTTAAAGAAAAATTGTATCATTATTGTTATTGTTGATGTTGTTATTATTGTTACATACTTTATATTAATTATTTATTAATTCTAATGCTTCTGCATCTAAGTCCTTAACTTGTTTAATATATGACTTCCTTCTTATGCTGGATATACAGGGTGGTCCATTTAAATAAGAACACCTAAATATCTCTTCAGGTTATTGTGATGCAAAAATTATTTGTTACGTAATGTGCATGGTGTCAATGGACCAAATATTTGGCACGAATATTTTTTTCCGAGGGTCATTTTTTTCGGAGTTGTCAAGGTCATCGATGTTTTTTGGTACATAACTACATTTTTTTTTATTGCATCGTGTAACTGATGGAAAAATACATTCAGATATGTATAATAACATGACATTGAAATGACCGTGATCCTCGAAAATTAAAGTTTTACCTAGAACTGATATCTATTGAGATCGTAGGCTTTGACCAAGACTCTACATCAAGAGCGTGAATGTAAATAAACATGTTTACTGTTACAATACTGACGATACCTAACGATTTGAAATTCCGATCAGTTTCAATTTATCTATCCGTGTATCGTAAGCTGATCATTGTTTCCAGACCGTACTTGTCCATCACTTTCTACTTATAAAAAGTTGATTAGTCATTTTCGTGAAACTGGTACTGTTGTCAAAAAGCGTGTAAGAATCAAAACTGTTACGAACGAAAGAAACAAAATAATTATTGTCGATAAAGTTAACGAAACTCCACAAGTGAGTTTAAGACAACTCGAGCGTGAAACTGGCATTTCTAAAACAAGCATAATACGGATATTGAAAGAAGAAAAATTTCATCCCTATCATCTGTCGTTACATCAGGACTTTCACGGAACAGATTTTGTAAATCGTATGAATTTTTCTCGGTGGGGTTTGCAGCAAAACGAAAATGATGAATCATTTTTTAAAAGAGTACTATTTACTGATGAAGCGTCTTTCACCAACCATGGACAGCTAAATTTAAGAAACATGCATTATTGGTCAACTGACAATCCACACTGGCTAAGATTAGTGGATAAACAAAGACCGTGGAGTGTAAATGTCTGGTGTGGCATATTAAATAATCAAATAATTGGTCCTTATTTCATAAACGGTACTTTAAATGGAGAAAAGTATGCAACATTCTTGCAAAATGAGCTACAAATGCTTGTTCATGATGTACCACTAGATATCCGTTGAAGAATGTGATATCAGCATGACGGTTGTCCGGCTCATTCTACACGCCTTGTCAAACAAATTTTGGATTAAAAATTTCCAAATCGATGGATTGGTCGTACCGGAGTTCTAGGATGGCCACCGCGTTCGCCAAGCCTCACACCAATGGACTTTTTTTTGTGGGGAAAATTGAAACAAACAGTTTATAATGAACGACCAACTACACCAGAGGATATGAAGAACCGAATAATTAGAGCTTGTGCTGATATTAATTCCGAAACAATTGAAAGATCTGTACAGTCGGTCATTGCACGTTTCAGAAAATGTACCAACAAAAGGACACCATTTTGAACATCTCTGATGATAACTTAAGAGAACGTGAGTGTTGTTTTAACAGTTAACACATACACACATCTGTTGATCGATATTCTTAGTGTGATAAAAAATATTTTCTTCGCATTCTTAGGTTGAGGAGTCGTGGCCGAAGATATTCGACATCAGTTCTAGGTATAACTTTAATTTTCGAGGATTAAGGTCATGTTATTATACATATCTGAATGTATTTTTCCATCAGTTACACGATGCAATAAAAAAAATGTAGTTATGTACCAAAAAACATCGATGACCTTGACAACTCCGAAAAAATGACCCTCGGAAAAAATATTCATGCCAAATATGTGGTCCATTGACGCCATGCATATTACGTAACAAATAATTTTTGCATCACAATAACCTGAAGAGATATTTAGGTGTTCTTATTTAAACGGACCACCCTGTATACAGATCGGATGGTAAAAGAAGTCGATGTAATATATCTTCGTTTGTGGACAATCTCAAACTTTTCCGGGTGTTTCTACATCTTATTCTTTTAAAGTCTTTATGACGAGTTTCCTGAGCCTCCTCTGAAAGGTGCCCTATTGGCAACAATGCATGTTCTATGATTTCTGCCCCATGTATTGGTATTTTATGAACTGAAGCTGGCATATAATATTTATGTTGGGGATGAAATGACCTGTAATAAAATGTGATTACACATATTAATAACACATATTACCATTGTAAAAATGCTTAACGCTTGCTCTGTATTTGTTCAGGAATCCAACTTCAAAAATTTTCAGTAATCGGGCGTAAGTCTATACATCGATCATGCGCATCAATCGGTAGCGCCACGGGTACTCGTTACGATTACATACGATCCTGCCGCGCCGTTGTGCTTCGTCTTCTTGAGCCAGACAGCGAACGATAATTATCGCGTTATTAAATCGACTCGCTTCAAAACCTACCGGATTCAGCGCTTATCGCTACCGTGCATATTGCGGGATTCGCGGATCCGAAGAGTATACGTTTGGTTCAATTAAAATAAAAGGGAATTCTTTTGGTGACCGAAACAAGTGTGAATTTCGTAAATCCCAACCACCACTGCATATCCTTGTCAGAATAGTTCAGCTATCCGAACTCAGCTTCGCTAAGCGCGCAAATTTTCTTTGTTTTGGTAGCATATCGTTTTTTATGTTCATTATTTTCTATCCGACGAAGAGCCTCTGCTTTAACATACATGCCATGTTTCTTAAGACTCATCCTTGTTGTTCCGTACGGACTAGACGCGTCGATTTCCGAATCCGCCGAAGTGCTATTCGTCAACTTAATATTAAATAGCTAATTCTATGAATATTCGAATGACGTAATATTGGAAGAATCGCGTTTCGTCCCAGACCTGTTAGAGGACTCGTCAGTAAGACTAAACAGGCCCTGCCTTATACGCGTGTGAATGAGCGAAGTTTCCCAGATTTTTGTCAAAGAGGTGTTGCTCGGCAAACGGTTCTTCAAAATGTGAATATCAAGGTCCGATCGTCGGAAAACTTGTCTTTGTGGTCGTCAAGTAAACGAAAACTTGTTTTCGAAAGACAGTTGATCTCGATGTAGATTGCAACTGTCTTTGAAAAGAATTTTCTTCATCGTAAAGAAAGTTCCTTCATTGTCTATGGACAATGATGTTCATTGGTAAACGCAAGGCGATGCGTTGATTGGGTTCTGCCGAACGCTGCATTCCCAGCTCAACGCACCCTTGATGATTCGTCGTCTTCCACAGTTGTCTCGAGCAACCTTCGAGTGGAAGACGAGAGATAGAATGAGAGAAACAGGCGACACCTGAAATTCTCTGAATAGACCCTTTGAAACCGAGGACTGTACGTCCCGTTCGGGTTTGATTCGTTGCGACGGAACACTCGTTGCATATAGGAATTCACTTAATGTAAAGTTCATTCTCTTTTCAGAAACACTCATTTTAGAAAATGAGCATCATCATTCGCGGCACTCGCGCAGGTTCAACTTATAACTTCCCGTAGATCTTCCCAATTTGCCAAGCACGTCTAAACGTGCACGAAGATCAAGTGATCCCAGATGTTAATACAATTTGGACAATACAATTAAAAACTATTTTTAAAATTTATCTTGCGAATTTATTTTCCAAAGGCTATACCCGGTTCGGTGGTGAAATTCGCCCCCGACGGGTTTATAATCGAGCTTTGGCCATTCAATAGTCTACCCAAAAAGAGAAAATCGAAAGATCAGTTTTTAGTCGATTTTCCCCATTTATTGACAATACAAAATTCTGAAAAAATTTACGAGTTTACGAGTTCGCCGTCGCGACGAACTCGGAGAAAGGAAACGCTTTACGGTCTCGCTGTCGCAACGAGTCGCTTGCGTCCGGGGTCGAAGTCGCCGTCGCGACGAGCTTCGGGGAAGGCGGAAACGTCGCACGGTCTTGTTGTCGCAGCTAGGCGCTTGACGTGGATTTTCCGAGGTCACCGTCGCGGCGAGCTCGAAGCGGAGAGGATCGGTATCTGGGGCAGGAGACGCTGTCGTAACGGCTCCTGGGGATCGTGGGAAAATGTCGGGAAGAACGGATTGGTACTTACACAGGTTGTCGGATGATTCGGCGTTTGTTCGCTAAATCGGCGGAAGAAGAAGAGAGCGCCCGCGGTATTCGCACCGGTATTTATACTCTTCACATGGTGGCGAGGGGAGTGGTGCGGCGAGGTGTTACGCGTGATGTGGCGTTTCTTATTCCCGCCAAATGTGCGGAAAATCGGCATCCGGTTCCCGCCAATTCTTGGGCTTAGATCGCGACGCGATTGGTTCGCGGCGCGCTGCCTCGTCAGCGCAGTTCGGCTTTCTTCGCGTTCAGTCGGCGTCGTTCGGGTTCTTTCCGGGCGGAACGCGGTTTGCTAGTAACAGGCCTGCAATATGGTAGGTCTGTTACATATTTACAAAAGTCTTGGTGGGAGAATTACGGAACAATAATCGAGCGTAATGTTTTAGTCGGGAATCCTTTTCTGCCGCGGAGGGAGAGTAATGGGAGTGAGTTTCCAAGAGGAGGGCTGGGGAAGTGGCGATGTGTCCGCTGATTCCTAGGTGGTCCCTTCTGCTTGGCTGAAGAATTGGTTGTTGTCCCGTCCTCGAAGTGGAAGTGCTGTTTCTTCAGCTGGTTGATCTTGTGGCGGCGGCCTCCTCGTCTGATCCTCTTCTTCTTCGTGCTTTGGGTACTTTCCGGGGGTTGTTTGGCCATACCACTTGCTCGTGGTCTCGGGAACGGTGAACAGTCCAGTATCCGTCGAGCTAGAGACACGCTCAAAACGTGACTGTCTGGTCCACCGGGGAAGACTTCTCAAAGCACTGCTTGTCGAGAAGTCTGTCTCTAACAGTTGACTGATCCGCGGGGGGTACTTGTGCGGATGCGTTTTATTTTCTCTTGCGAGAAAGGGTGGATCATCCCTTACGCCGCCTGGTGTCTTTTGGCAGGTACCCGCTTTCGCACTTGCTCTTGCGAGAAAAGTTTTAGTGGAAAAAGCCGAGGGTGACGAAACGCGTCAGGTATATATCTGCCGCGCGAGGAAGGGCAGCGCGTGAGTGCGAGGGAGAGCGCGCTCAGTCTATTGGCCGCGCGGTTGGTTGAGAGGGTACCCGTGCACTCGTGAGGCAAGAGCGTTGCGATTGTGATTTTCAGGTGAAGAGCACGTTAGGTGCACGTAGTGCACGAGAACGTGACATCATGTTCCTCCATTATATCGGATAATTTAACATACGAAACAGCTTGCGATAATTGATATAATCCTGTGAAGAGGATCTTTAAATCAGCAAAGTTACTATTTTAGTTATGCTGTTTATCGAGAAATAAACGTCGAATCAAAATATTAAGTGAAATCGTCAAGATTCTTAGAAGAAGGAAGGCAATTTCATTGGAGAAAAAACATCATTTCTAAAATGCTCGATTTTTAAATCCATTTTCTCTAATACTTTCTATTCAATTTCATTAATACTTTTTTCCGGCATATATGGACAATGAGAACCAAGAATCCGTTCAGTAAAAGTCGATACCTAAAAGTTGATTTTTGGCCAAATGGTCCACGATTTTCCAATCCGGACCACTGTGTGCCGTGTCCTGACCATCTCCACATTGGTGAAACTGCGTCGCCGACTCCTGCCCGATCCTGACTATGTACCACCCAAAGCTACCATGCCAGGAGAGCACCTGCGTCAGGCGGTAGGAGAGCCTTCTGGATCATCACTCCATTATGGGCAGGATGGCTCAGAATATCGGACGGCCATACTTGGATGCGACAAGTTGCTGCCTCCAACTGGTCACGGCCTGTAACCGGCAGCCCGCTCGTCCGCCATAAATTCGAGGAGTGGAATGCCTGCGATGAGGTCTCCGCGGAGATGATGCGACACCTCCAAATGATCCGGAGGGCCAGCGCCGGCGCTGAACACATACATCTTGTGCGAGACTGTGCCGGCCTGCCGCTAACTCGCAGTATCAAATACAGGCCCTGAAATGTGCCACCGAATGCACCACCCTCGCGTAGAGATGGTGGGTTCTTACATCGGGCCCCCGATATTAGGCAGCCCCTAGGGCTGCCGCCGTCCTCTGCAGTCGGGAGGCCAACCGGTTGAAATGCGCTTCGAAGCGCTAGCAGGTGTTGAGAGTTAGACCGAGATGAAGTATCTACGTCGACAAAAGAACACCATATCCTACTGTTTCCGCAACTAACAGCGATATTGGCAGCAGACCCTGCTAGCAGCAGATTTTCATTTGATGCCATCTATCCAATCTGCAATTTCTAAAATAGATGGCGCGTATATAGAATTAATATGGCGGATGTCGATAACGTAGATTTCTATATTATCAAGATCCGACACATTATACATTTAAATGAGCTCTAGGTTCAAAGAGGACTAAACGCAACTATTTAATTATAAATTATGATTTATTTCATGAACAACCCGAGTCTTTAGGCCGAACGCGGTAGTCACGATGTAATTGACAAAGGTTCACGGGACTGTGCACGGCGCTTACAAGGTCGTCGAAGATTCGCTCGTCACTCTCGCTGGGAAGCGTACGAAAACTTGGACAAACGCCGTTCTAGCGGCACGCGAAATATTAAATATCCAAGATACTTGCACGCAGTCGAACCGTACCCGAAATACACGTTACTCGAGCCACTTCGAGAATTCAAAAGAAAGCAGGAAAGGAAGGAAGCCTGGTTGGCACTTACGATGGCAGTCGATAGTGGTAATACCCTCGTGTACAGCACACGCGATAAAGGTACTACATGGTAATTATTATCGATCTTAACGATACTACAGCCAATGCAACAGTGGTTGCCGAATTTCGGTGGTTCGAGATCGCGGAAGCAAGGCGTTCCCTACTATCTAATACTTTTGCCTGCCAATCGCTGTCGCTCGCGGCATAGGACCGGACCTCGATGGGAGGGCTCCTGGCCTTTGCCGATTTCCCGATTTCCATAATGGCAGTGTTTCCACGACCGGGAATGTCCTAAGACATTCCAGGATCGCTCGAGCCGCTCCGCCAGTGGACCGATGATGCTGCGGGGCGAGGCGTCGACGGGACGATACTGCTACGATCTTTTTGGTTCTATGGTCCCTCGTCGGCGCCTCCAGGTTGCTTGGCCTGGGCTGGAGGTCCTTTTATTTTCTTCCCCGGGGATGTTCTGGTGGCTAGGCATTACGGGTCGTCCCAAGCGGTGGCAGCGTAAGAGTTTCCTCGTGGCGAAAAGTCGACCGGGCCCCCTGGGTCCGGGGTACGGTGTTGTAAATTCTCGTCGCGTCAATGAGCGCGACGTTCGACATATTTTACGGTAAAGGTTCTTAATTTTGGTACGTCCCAGTGAGAGCGCTCGCGTCTATTTTCGCACGAGTGTCCTGCCAGAGGGCAGCCCGGTCCTTCCGATCTGTTGATTAGAGGTTTCCCTCTAATCTAGGGGGACGTGACATTTCTGCCACGTCACACAGCAAAGCTACGCCATAGAAAACCAACGCAGAAGAGATCAGATAAATCGAGAGATTATAAGTACTAATTGTTAATTTGAAGCGTGAAGTGTAAAATGTGAAGTGTTCCGTTACTTATCTGAAAAGTGCGTTTATAGCAGTGAAACGATGAAAAATATTTGGTATAACATTTTTTCATCTGCAGCTTCGTTTTGGAGGATATCAAATTTGGAGCTTGAGAAGCTACATGAGCTATACAACATGATTTTATTTCCAAGCATTTCTTCACCGGCTGTCTTTGGCTGTACTAGTATTGATAAACATTAACAATAGCGGTTTAGGCGAAATGTCTAAATTGATTTTGCAGACTGTTTATTATTTTACAAGTATTATGTTCGGTATAACCGGACATTTTTAGAAATAGGTGCTTGTAAAATAGTAAACAGTTTGTAAAATCACTTTGTATTATTTCGACCACTGTTAACGTCTATCTAATGGAAACGAATGTGTACATGCTAGTATATTTAATAATATAAAATAATAATAAAGGTTAAGTTAATCTGAATGATACATTGCGTTCCACTTTGACTACTTCGTCGTTGCAATTTCACTGTTACTCTGTCCAATAATGTTACTTCCGCAATGGAAAGGATGTGCGTCCTATGAACACGTCTCCCGCGAGGAAAACATATTGTCATTATTTTTTTTATAAGCGTTTCGTTACCTAATTGATGTGGTGTATAGTTCAGATATTTTGTAAAAACTCCAGCCTACAATATCAATTATCTATATAATAATTTCAAGGTACGAATCAATTACTTTTTATGATGCTACACAGTTGCTATTCTCCTGATACGTTCGATTAATACTAATGTTATCTTGTTTTCTGCTTTTTGTTTCATGAACGGAGAAAAAGAAAGACTTGGTAATGGACCTCCATATGTAGGAGTTCGGGAAAAGAGCGCTTTACGTATACCTAATCGAGTATTTGTAATTTGTATTATAAAAATATAACATATAAATGTACATATTATGTATTATATATTAATCATAAAAAATGTAACATATAATTAAATTATCTATCTATAAGGAATTATTCAATAAATTTATTTCAATTGAGGATACATGGTAGTAAAAATTACTAAAAATCTGAATAAAGTTTTTTCTAAAAAGTAATGAAAAATTGTCGCTTTTAGCGGTCTTTAAACATTTAAATATATAATTGTATATACGCATATTGTTGAAATTGGAAATGTCGAATTTGCAGTCACTAAAATCATCATTAGATGGTGTAGCAGATATTTGATGGTGTACGGGGCGCTGCATTAACCGTCTGCTGCAAATCTGTTTCCTGCGTCTCCTAGCAGAGTCTGCCAATTTTCTGCCATGGCAAGTTTGGCTGACTGAGACATTATACAAAAAGGACAAGGAAATTGGCTTGGATATTATGATAAATATAACCTATTATATATGGAAAAGTTACTACTAAATGTTATATTAGTAACGTGGTACTATCACTGATCTGAAATTCCAACATCCCCAACAGATCCGCGCTCTTTACCTAAATAGAACATTCGCTCGTGAACTACCAAAACTGCGTCACTGGCGTAGGTAAATGAATTTAGTTCCGTAGGTAGGGCTTGAAACGGTCCCGGAAATAACTGTTTGAAACTGTTACACTTCGGGCTTGATCGAAACAGTTAAGAAGGACCGATATTTGAAATAACTGTTATGAAGGACTGAAATTTTGGTTGATATCGGTTTCGATTACGGTTCTACGTACATGGATATCGGTCCTCATATCGGTTCTAACACTTTGTCGCTCGGCCAATGCTTTAGGCATGGCGACTTCTAAGGGTCAGCCGATGCATTGGAATTGATGGCAAAGAGACCGGCACCTTATTGTTGAACACAAGACTCTTGTGTTCAAGACGATCAAGAGAATGTGTTTTGTTTTACCAGAAATCATTCTGATTGGCATCCCCGCAAAAGCGTCACCGATGACGTCAAGTCAACAGTCGTGTCGGCAATCGACAATAAGGTGCCGGTCTCTTTGCCACCAATTCCAAAGCATCGGCCGACCCTTAGAAGTCGCCGCCGAGCGACAAAGTATTAGAACCGATATGAGGCCGATATAGGACCGAAAAAATATCGGACCTAGACCGTTCTCCTAGGACCGATATCCATGTACGTAGTCGAAACCGATATCAACCAAAATTTCGGTCCTTCATAACAGTTATTTCGAATATCGGTTCTTCATAATTGTTTCAAGGACCGAAATCGATATCATAACTGTTTTCATGCCATGTCCGTAGGTAATAAATAAATGTGAAATGCTGACATTATCCATTCTATAATTGCATGGAAAATGATTACTTTTCATTGTATAGTTTCAGTATACCCTTATTGCCTTCTTATTTTCCTTATTCTTCAATATTGTAATCATTGTTTTACAATCGATAGTTTCTAGATCTAGGAAAAATGAAAGTAATTACTACGTAATATTCTAAAAAATTTATGGGAATTTAAAATGAATTTGAAAACTATTGGTGTATTTATTAAATAATGATTCTTAAGCAAAAAATATTCTTCTGTAACAGTTCTGTTACCCGGGTGCTTCCTCGAAGGAGGTAGCTCGTCGCGCCGGGGTTCGTTTTAACGGGGAGGAAGCGATCGGTCGGGAAAGACGTGGTGCGGGGAGAAATAAATGAGACGGTAGTCCGATAAAGGCGAGTTTCGCCGCGAGGATGTTCCGTGCTGTCGGTGACCGCGGTGATGACGTTTCCACGAGGCGCGGTACGCGGTCAGGGCGGTCGAGCGGAGCGCGGCTAGAGTGGACGGTCGGTCGTGTTTGCGGTTGCTAGTGAACGGGATGGTGTGCCGGTCGCTGGTACGACGATCGGCTGGCGGAGGGCGGCGGATCGTTGGCACGATAATCGGCTGCTGACGAGCGGAGTATTGTCGGCACAACGGTCGAAAGACGGAGGGGGGGGGGGCGAGGATACTTACCTTCGTGTATAGGGAGTTAGGAAAGATCGCTGGCTCAGTGATCGCAAAAGGCAGGTAGAGCACGGTCGGCGGGCGTCGTTGGTTCAACGGCGGGCAGACGGTATCGTTCGTTGCGTCGGTCGGTCGCTATATTCCCGCGGCCGGACAATTTCGTCAGCGAGAATCGGTAGTCGCGGTTCTGGCCACCTAGCGGCCGATTCCCGAAGGTGTGCCGCGCACACTTTCACCTGCGGGTATCGTAGCCACCTGGCGGACGGTTCACGATACTGGCGTGTGGTCGGTGACGGTATTGATCGGTAGGGTTCTGTACGCGACGCGTTAGTTACAGGCCTGTTTGTTACAGGCCTGTTACACTGCAATAACTGTAGAATAAAAAACGAATAAATACAATCTACAAGTAATGACAAAATTCAATTGTTCTTATTGAGATCCTTCGTAGAAAACAAGTAGGTATTATAAGTCGATTCTGGACTAATGTCAATGATCTTTCGAGATCTTTCGAATATCCAGTGGAATAATTTACTTCCATCCTGTAAAATGGCTGCTTCTTTTACAATGAAATCGATTGAGTTGGTCTTGAAGCATTGTAGATCGACAAACGCTACATGAGCCATCGTGTCCCCGCCGCTTGTTAAAGTATTCTGCGTTAGTGAATGGGCTGTACTCGACTATACGATCATGTATAATCAAGCAGTATGCAGCTGTGTTGACTGGTACATTATTTCTGCACTCGAAATCGACATTTTGACGAGAGCAGTCTATGACCACAAATGGACCACATGATAAGAACATTCATCCAATAGTGGCTCACTGTATCGATCGCCATAATATGAGTTTTGAAATTTTACGTACATATCGTAAAGTACTGCATACTTATTTTTTTCAAAGTCCAAGTTTATAGTTTACCAACTAACTTGAATAATTCGAGTTTACGTCTTAAAGTATCAGGACCAATCAAAGCGTTTACGTCGTTCTGTGAACAAATTAAAACCAGCATTTGACGCACATAAACGGTAATCTTGTTATAATCTTCACCGACGCCAAATAGCATATTGAATGGTATGCAAAAATTGAAATCTGTGCCATCCAGTTTACGATACCAGCTTACGGTGACCAATTTTTCGCTCTGTTACAGTATACACTTCATGTAATTTCCATCTTATACAAGTCTAAGTACGGCTCATCACAATCTCGTTTTGTAGACACCGCATGTAATCATCGAACGTTATTGTCGTCCTTCCAACGCTGTTCTTTACACAAAGTCCATCATTGTCATCCTATTATTCTCATCTTTTCATCAAGCTGGGAACCTTTTTATTAGCAAGCTGAATATTGTACTTATTCTCTATCGGATAATCGCTCGTATTACATCGGCTAATGTCGCGTCTTATGGTTTCGTAAATGTCCTCACACTGAATATGAGAAATTATACTATCGGTATCTGTATACATTACTTTACAACTTTTTGCTATATTGAGGTAACATTCCAAGCTTCGAGCGTGAGAGCAGTGGGAAGGGAAGGTGCAAGAAACTAGTGCCGGAGATCTAGTAAAAACTCGATTTATTATCCCTGCTATGGCTCAGTTGGACGGCGGCGTCGGAACATCCGGGTTGCGGTGGAAATTTGAATTCGGCAAAAATGCTCTCTGCGCCTTATCTTCCATCTCAGCGTGTCACGAGTTTTACATCTACAGGATAACATAACGCTGCTTATCGTATAACGTTGTGAGCAACTTAACCTCTCTTTTTCCAGGTGGTGTGGCACGCGTCGGACAGAACGGCAGGCCGGCATGAACATCATGCAGACGTTGCGGATATTCTTGATCCACCTGACGAATATAGCCTATGGGTGAATCAGCGGCAATCAAAGATATGTCAAAATTTGCAATGTTGTTAACCCATTGAAATTCGGTATATGGGAAAGACTGACACATTGCCCATCCATACAAATTGTTCATATCAAAATACATCCAGTACAATGATGGTTTCAATGTATCATACGTCTGCATGTACTTGTTATTCTTCTGCATGTCTGTAGGAACATTGACATAAACCGCCGCGTATACCACGTTCAATAAACATTACCATACCGATATCAGTTAGTAATTCAAACCTAACTTTTGTATGTTTTAGCATCCCACGTGAAACCAGGTAAATTGTAATAATATGCCGGATCTAAACCATACCTCTTAATACAACTTGTGACGGTATACCCTAACGGCGCTCTCCTTTTTTTTTCTTTTGTTTAGTGGGGAAATGCGTTACGCATACCTCGGCTCCCGAGGGGAAACCGAGGTTATGTGGGACTGCCACCGGGCAGGGGGCCGCCGAAGGCTACCCACTAAAACCCCACACCCGCCTAAGCTAAATGGGAATTGCCTGGATCACGCGAGTACTCAACAGGACACTCCCAAGCTATCATACAACCCTGGGGGAGGTGTTTGCCTCCCCCACTACCTACACTATAAGACCCAGGGCGGAGGAACCCACCCGGTGTCCCCATCCAAGGGGCCGTCGGAATGCGCTTCCCGAGCCCCCGCTCGGTCCACCCATGGCTCTCGGCGTCTTCGTGACCCGCTCGGTCCGGGTGACCCGAGGGTCCCCGCCCCGGCCAGGGCAAGAAGACGCCGCCACCGGTAAGGACGGGTCGTCGAAGGCGTGATCCGGCACGCCCCGACTCCTACCGGTGGTCTTCAAGGGACGGACCGACTACCTCAAGTCGGCCCGTCCCGAAGGGAGCCATGCTGCCCTCTGGGGCCGGGGTTAGCTCAATCCCCGTGCCCCCAAATCCTCCACCCCCCCCCCCCCCCCCGGGGCAATCGTCGACGCGGGGGTGATCCCCGCGTCACCATCCTCACCTCCTCCCCGTCTAGGGAAGGTACATTACGACGCGGAGATCCCCCCCCCCCCCGCGTCGACACCGACGCCGTCCCCCTACCTGGGGACACAAGTCGGCGCGGGGACACCCCGCGCGCCCTCTCAACCATCGCTCCCCTCCGTGGAGGCGGCGCACGCCGACGCGGGGGACGTCCCCGCGCCCACACCCGTCTAGCCGAGCCCGGGTCCCTCTCCCGGGCTCGTTCGGCGGTCTCCTTCTGCGAGATCACATCTTTGCAGAAGGAGACCGCTGCCATCCACGACCCCTCACTCGAGACCATGTGGTCGACCACGGCCCCGAGCGAGAGGTCCCACCCCTCCACTGCGGCTCTAAGGACACGGCGCGGCTCGGCACATGCCGGACAGTCCTCGAGTGTGTGCCGCGCCGTGTCCACCTCCTCGCCGCAGTGGTGACACTGCTCTGTCGGCTCCCGCCCCATCCTGTGCACGTACTCTCCGAAACAACCATGACTGGAGAGCACCTGCGTGAGGCGGAAGGTCAACCTTCCTCGCCTCCTGCACCATGTCTCAAATATGGGCTGGAGAGCTCACGGCGCTCTCCTACTGAATGCTCAAGCACTCCAGGGTTCGTGCATGGGACCGCAGAGGAGGGGGAAAAGAATGAATATCGAAGTTCGGGTAAAACGTTATTTATTGTATTTTTGTTCCCGGCGATGTCTGGCGACGGCGTATGGTCCGGGCTGCGGTTGGCTCGGTTCGGGACGGTCCGCGTTCGCTCTGTTACTATACAAGTCAGTCAGCGCGGAATGTACTCTTCGTGCCTCACAAGAAGTCACTTGCGACGCCTGAGGGGCAAGGAGACTCTCTCGCTCGCTCCGTAGTGGGGATGGGTGGTGCGCGCGAGAGAGTCTCCTTGCCCCTCAGGCGTCACAAGTGACTTCTTGTAAGGCACGAACTATACAGAGACCTTACGTATACTATTCGGTGCGCGGACTCTGACGACGCGGTGCTCAGATACGGTTCGCGACGTTACATCTATTTACAAGAGCTCGTGCCCCTCGAAGGCCGGTTATATCGCTAGGTCGGGCAGTCCCTCCGTCGGCCGAGGATGGACGGACCGGGCCGCGCGGCCCGACGCAAGGGAGAGTGCCCCAAAACAACTACGGATGCTCCCGTCGAAGAACTGGGTGAGCACGCTGCCGGGAGCTCCCGGGGAAAGGCGCACACTACTCCTCCTTGTCGGGACGTCAGCAGGAACGGTCGGCTTGGCGGCGGGATCGACGCGTCGGTTATCGGGCGTCTCAGCCAGCTCGGGCCGGTGAGGCAGAGGATGCCGTAACGCTTCTACGGAGGTACCCGTAGGAAGGGTTACGGTTGCACGCGTTCGGGAGCACCCGAAGGCTTCGTGCCCGCCTCTCCACGACGGTGGGTCTCGGAGTGACGGCGATGACGGCGGCCGGAGGACGGGCGGGATGTTGTTACCGGTCCCGGCGAACGGTTGCCAGCGTTTTCCTTCGGCTACGGTCGACGGGGCGTTCGAGCGCTTCTACGGACGCACCCGGAGAATGTGCGACGAATTGCTCGCGCTCGGAGGATCCCAAGGAAGCGAGCTCGTCACCGTCGACCAGTCGGAGTTCTGAAAAGAGCTGTATGGTTCCGTTGGACAGTTCGAACTCTGAGGTAGAGCCGTGGTTGGCGAACTCTGCCGAATCCGTAATTCGGCGCGCCTTATATACTCGCGAAACCGGAGCACGGACCTTGAAGAGTGCCGCTCGAGTCGCTGCCGGCTCGCTCGGCGGTCGGCGCCCTGATCGGTGCGTGCACGGGCACGGCCGTGCACGCACAAGTTGGTAAATATTACCGTGCTCGGTGTAATCGTTTACTTGCGACGGGGCTTCGCCACAAAAATTTCGAAAATTTTCAAAAACATCAGCTAATAACAATATATCCGTTTTCAAGTGATTATAGACAAGGACAGTCCTATGCATAGAGATCGCTATCGGCGAGGATTTAATGTCGTAAGCAAAAATTCTATTCGAAACGCAGTCTAGAAACATTGACATCGCACAGCTATTTCACACACTTCTAATATTGGAAATGGCATGAATTCCCCCGGGACAGTTGACACTACAAAATTCTATCCATATCACGAAACGCGGACCAGCAAAGATAAGGGCTTTGAGTTAGTGGGTAATATGTATATTTAAAGGAGTGACGATTTCAACGCTATGTACATTCAACATTTAACGGTAATATTATCCATCATGTTCTGAGGGTATCGAACGGCATCGAACGGTATCGAACGTGTGTCGAACAATGTCAAAAACAGAAAGTAGTTCGCTATCATTTGTTTCATAGACTCTAAATAATGTTAATATATGTCTACCTTGTAAGGATGCATGATGATTTCATAATTGTTTCTTTTCTTATCAGCGTTGATAATTCGGAACAGAGGATCACGTGCGCGGTGCGTATATTGGGCAGGCGATATCCCTTGGCAAATAAATTCTAGATATACCTTGACATTGGAGTCCGAATTAGTGGTTACTATCAAATTGAGTTGGCTATAGGAGACAATCACGGAAATGAAATTCAATTGTCTATGGCTACCTGGAAAGATCTTCTACGAAAGAGAAGAGACTTTCTGCGGAACATTACCTGCTCATGCAATGCAGTGCATGTTGGTGATATAACTGTGGAATTCAGTCAGCTAAACGACGATGTAAAGCTTGCAAAATTATCAAATTCAACTAAGTGCATATAGTTTGGTCAGAAAACAATGCGAAGATTGTTTGATTTAGAATATGTATCGACCACATGTTCTCTTGATTATCTGAGAACCTATATTCTGTACAAATTAAATATTGTAAGTTTATGCAAATAATATCTCATGTTACCGATGATTTTGCAAAAGCCATTGTAGAACATGACGATTTTGAACGCAATTCGTTGATTGACACTGAATTGTTAGCTTTAGGCTTAGATATAATGCTAATAAGATTGATGTAACAATGAAAATAAGTAACAATCAAAAATAATGGGTATTTCACACCACTCCACACCATCACTCTCAAAGAACAATTTCTTATAACGTCTTAAAAGAATTAGATTTTTGATATAATATTTCACTGGATGTATCACTACAGTTTGCTGTGCTCGGTTGCCACATGCCGATGTAAAAATGCGCAATTTGCCACGCCCCGTTTGTTCCAAAAGGGTATAACGTTACAACGTCTAAAAATTGATTACTCAGCAAAACGTCGAATGTAATATTTCATTTGTAGGGGAGATTACGATTTCCGTGGCCCCTCGTTTTGAGGTTATATTTGTGTTCTTGTGGTTATTTTAAGAACAAACTGTATATATAACATGGTGTCAAATCAGCCTGGTTTAGCCGGTAAAGTAGATTTCTTGTTTTTTATAAATCTGCAAATATCTCGGTAACTATGCGAACTATGGCAAAATATCAAGAGATCTATTTCGTAGAAAATTAAATTTCCAATCATTTATGTCGCATGACATTTTTCTATCAGCTGCGCAGTTTCCGAGTATATTTATATTTCGGTGAATTTACAGAACAACTGCCTCTCCCCCGAAATAATGGTCGGGGGAACGTAAAGCCTCCGTTCTGAAAAGATCAAATTCTGGAAGACATCTACAATGGGAAGATTATGTGAACAGAATGAGGTCTGGGTTAGGTCGTGGAGGGGGCGGAGAGGGCCGGCCGTCAGGCCGGTCCGACAACGCAGACGAAATTATGAATATCTCAAAAACTAAAAGCGGAAAATTGAATACGGAAAATTCAATTTAGTACTAGCAATAGTGTTTTGTAATTATCTCAAAAACTAAGACCGAGCACCGGGTAGTTGTAATGAAAAAAGTTGTTCAGAATGTTGTCCTTGACAACATATGTCAAGGTCAAGGTTATTTTATTTTTAGTATATTTTTCGTGAAAAATGGAATTTTAACATCATTTTAACGTTTTTTTATAGAAAATTCAATTTCCTACAAAAAATGTCTCTTGATATTTTGCCATATTTCACATAGTTTCCGAGATATTTGCAGGTTTATAAAAGACAGGACATCTACTTTACCGGCTAAACCAGGCCGATTTGACACCATGTTATGTATACATTTTTTTCTTGAAATAGCCATAAGAACACAAATATAACTTCAAAACGAGGGGCCACGGAAATCGTAATCGTGCCCATTTGTGTGTTAAAAGATTTCTTGCCCCCACTATGTTCGCAAGAAAGAGTGGGGGGTCTGAGAGGTGTCTGATCTATCATTGTCGGTTAGATCGTTAAAGTATGTGATTCGCAGCAGCGCGAGAGGATACCATTGCTACCACTCCCTCGTCACTCTCAACCTTTGATGCTGTGACGTCACTCCATACCGAAAAAAAATTTGATACCTCCCACCCCGAAAAAATTCGCCCGGTTAGGTCTGGGGTGATCCCCGAAAAAAATTTGACCTTCCTGCGGAGGAGATGGGGAGGGTAAGGCGTGAGGTGTGAGGGGGCAAGCCCCCCCCGGTTAGGTCTGCCACGAAAGATCATTGACATTGGTCCAGAATCGACATATAATATCTACTGAAACAGAAAATTACTTTTTTTACTTATTTATCCGGTAATACCACTTCTAATGCTCGACAGCATTGACTGTTAACTATTAAAGTAGAGGTAGTAACGAGATAAAAATATTAACTAAATAAACTAACTTTCGACGGCTCCTATCCATATAATGTTATTTGGAGGCAGTATTTCATTAACGTACACACGAATTACGAGCGCACAGATACACGGATTCTTATATCTTTCAATGCGTCTTGTCTTTTCTGCGTCAACCGATTTCGATGAAATTTTCAGTATGTGTATCACTAACATAGACGTACAAGACACATATTTTAAATATTCATTACGCACTGAAATGAAAATGTTTTAGAAACTGTCTTTTTTATTTTTTCAGGTAATTCCTACCAATTGCAATTATTTAAAAATCTTTTTTACGCGCCAGTTAGTAACTCAAAGTTTCTAATAGCTAAAAAAAAAAGTAAAGTCATTTGGTCCAATTTTAAAAAGGGGTATTCTAATTTAATGCACAGACAACATATGTAGAATTCAGTCTCTCCGCGGACTGTTTGCGGACAATTGTCCGTCAGTCTGGATAGGACATTGTAAATAAAATCATATAAATTACGGTAATTGTGCATACATGGTTCATACCTCGCCGATTTTGATAAAATTTAAATATTTTGTAAAACTCGATATTCTGAACAACTTTTTCTTATACATGTAACTGCTGCTCGGTCTTAGTTTCTGAGATATTCGCCAAAAGCTGTAAATACTATTGAATTGAATTTTGCTTACAATTAGACGTGCACCTCCATGACGTGCGTTTGCGTCAGCATGGTGTGACCGCTCGTCAACTGTTTCTAAAAATACAGACGATCGGCAAACAATCTAAAGGGTGTCCCAAAAATGTCATCCAACCCTGAACTAGGCGGTTCCTGTGGTCATTTAAAGTGACATTTTCCTCTGTAAAAATGTCCGCCTCGGCTTTGTTAATGAGTTATTAAGGGTGGGAGCCCTGTGTAAGTGACCTGTTTTTCAAGAATTTTTTTTTAAAAATGTAATGTGTGGATTGATTTGAAATTTCAGGTATCTATTAAAAGTTTAATTGTTAATAATAATCGTGGAATAAAGGCGTGAAGATGGCATCCCATATTTTTCGCACTTGCGAAGTAATTCGTTAGCTGATCAACTATGCACTGTCTAAAGTGCACCGCCAGCGGTGTAGTTCGTTAACCTGACCGTACGTCCCTTAGCTGTCGGCACCAGGGTTGCCATATGCGGGCCCCGCCAGGCCCCTTACGTTTCCGTCCCCCACCTAGATGCTCCGTAAAGCCTGCCTTCGCTTCCCCCACTCTTACCACTACCGCTGCCGCGTACCGCGTGGAGCTTGCCAGCGAGTGTCGCAGGAAAAACCGTACGCTTATACAAGCCAAGCCGTCCGTGGCGTCGCGCGGAACAAAAGGACGCCCGTTAGTTTCCCTACCTGCTCCACAGGCGGAAGAGTGGGGGAAGCGAAGGCAGGCTTTACGGAGCATCTAGGCGAGGGACGGAAACGTAAGGGGCCTGGCGGGACCCGCATATGGCAACCCTGGTCGGCACTGCCGTATACCTGAAGTCAGCTGTACAGTTCGCCTCCGAATAGCCCAGTGACACACATTCCGAAGCAGCAAGTGCATAATAAGTCAGTTTTTAATTCAATTAATTTCTGCTTCTTCTCTTGTTCAATGCTTCATTGCGGCGCGACACTAACGCTTCGCTCAGTGGAACCTGCTTCAAAGACGAACTCTCCCTGCCAACACGCGCCGAGGCCGCGCTCTGATTGGTCCGTATTTTTTGTTAATACCTGATTAACAAAGCCGATGCGGACATTTTTGCAAAGGAAAATGTCACTTCAAATGACCTCAGGAACCGCCCGATTCAAGGAAATCGCACATTTTGGGACACCCTGTATAGATATGATAAAAAAGAGACAGTAAGGCTTGTCTTACAATTAGTTAAGAAAATTTATTTTCTTGCTTATTTCATTAAATAAGATATTATCGAACATATATACAGACTTTTTCTTTATAAGATTAAAACGAACATGTGACACTTTTCAAATTTCAGCTACACTATCCATGGTGGCTGTCGGCACGGTATACGGATGGACAACCACTTCTCTGTCTCGACTAACTTCTGGCAACAGCGACGTGCCCGTCAAACTAACAGACGACGAATGTTCATGGCTTGTCTCTCTAACTGTGATTGGTTCCATGATCGGCCCATTTCTGGGAGCCTGTTTATCTGACAGATTCGGTCGCAAACGTTGTCTTATGTTATCGAGTGTCTTCTTCATCATTGGCTGGATCATCGTGCTGTTTGCAAAAACTGTAGAGGCCCTATACATTTCACGAATAATCCTCGGTATAGGTGTTGGTATTTCTTACACTGCGAATCCCATGTACATCTCCGAAGTGTCCGATGTTAATATTAGAGGCGCATTGGGTACTTTGACCGCGGTGAATGTCTTTACTGGATCTTTATTAACCTGTAGCATAGGACCTTGGGTGTCTTATCGAGTGTTGGCAGCGATCCTCTTAACTATTCCAATTCTGTTTGTACTGTGTTTTGTATGGTTCCCCGAAACTCCTTATTTCTTGGCTGCCAAAGGTTGTAAGACGGAAGCTGTTAAGTCATTAGCATTTTTTAAAGGTATCCGTGATATTAATGAAGCAACCAGAGAGTTGTACTTAGTTGTGCGAGTGTCTTGTGACCCGAACATGTCTCGTTTATCGGTGAATTCGACTCAGAGTACAAAAACAATTAAACATACTTGGTTAGCAAGATTGAAGATAATGTGGTTACCGAATAACTTGAAAGCTCTAAACATCATTCTTGGTCTGGTGGCGGCTCAGCAACTTAGTGGAAATTTTAGCACCATGCAGTATTTGCAAGTTCTGTTTGAGAAAGCATCGGTTGGTATTGACTCAAATGTGGCGACTATTCTAGTTTTGGCTGTTGGGCTTGTTTCCGGCGGTTTAGCTACCGCGACGGTAGAAGGAGCTGGAAGACGGCCACTTCTAATGATTTCTAGCTTGGGGTCATTCGTTACTTTAGCCGTTCTTGCGATATACCTTATGCTCGAAGCAAGGGACGTCGACGTTTCGGCAGTCAATTTTCTTTCCGTGGTCGACGTGATTGCCTTCCAAATAGCTTACCAAATCGGCCTGGGTACTTTAACTAACGCTCTTATCGGAGAACTATTTGCCTCTGAAGTGAAAGGCGTCGCCGGTGCCATTATTACTGTTTTCGATGGAATACTCGGTTTCACCGTTTCGAAACTGTATCAAGTCATTGGCGATAGTCTAGGTTCCCATACGGTTTACTTCTTCTTCTCAATATCCTGTTTCTTAGCGTTTCTAATGGTGATGTTCTTTGTGCCGGAAACCAAAGGTAAGACTTACAGCGAAATTCAAGCGCATCTTAATAAAAGAAATAGTACAAAGGGAAAAATTCAGCATGTTGAGGACACTTCGGCGTAATATTATAAATTAAACAATATTTGTTAAATACGGCGCATAATACTGTTGATCTATTTATACACTCAATTAGTAAAAAAGATGGAAATAAAAGATATAGTTTATTAAACTTTATGTTTTACGACTTATTTCGCAAATCGCTACAATGCAGAGGAACTGGTACTGTTAGTATTAGGCACATACAAACAAAGCTTAATTACCAGTTTTCGATTACTTTTCGATCAATCCACGTGGGTTGCAAATCTGCGGACGTATGGCGTTAGTTATTAAGTAAGAATATTATATTTACATAACCTTAAGGCCAGAACTATACACAATGGTGTCCTAAACATTAGTATTAATCATAGTCTGAGATTTTGTGGTTAGAGGTAAAGTAGCCGTCACGAGAGTCTAACCCCTTGTAGAAACCGATTTTCGTTTATTCTGCGCATCTCCTACTCCATACGCCTCCTTCCCAATGTACAACGCATGCGCACTGCGTCACTGAAGCGTGCCACGCTCCACCGACGCCAAGCCGCATCATTCCAACACCCCCTAGAAAACAAAGCCAAACAGCTTTGAAAAAATCGGTCTGTGACGTCATACACAAGAGGCCTATCATCAGCACCACCTGACGGTGCACAGCTTCGTGCTGTCACTTTTGATTTGTCATTTTACGAATATTTACGTATTACGTGCAGTTTGAATGACATTTTATGATATTTATATTTGTTTGAATTTTAAATAGTTACCCTTTGTTAAAGATGGTTAATAAGTGTTGTGTTCCCTGGTGTAATGGAAAGTTATCTACTGGTGATGATGCAAAATTACATGTTTTCAAATTTTCGCATGATGAAATGGTTAAACGGAAATGGGTGAACGCTATACATCGAAAAGATTTCTGTGTCTCAGAACATTCCGTAATTTGTCATCGACACTTTGCGGAATCGGACATCGAATTTACCACATCGGCGGTAGACTGGAAAACTGGAAATATAATAACCGCACCTCTAGGCAAGCCTAGACTAAAAAGTGGTGTAGTACCCTGTATTTTTCCAGAGTTTGCCCCGTATTTAAGCAAACGAACACATCATAGAGAATCTCCATCTGAGAAGAAGACCAGACGAGAAGCTGCAGCCATCCAAAATGCTGTAATTGAAAGTGAAAAAACTGCTGCAGAACATACGAAACGTTTTTTCTTCAACACTTTTGAAGAATTATGCCAAGCAGCCAAATTGGTGAATATTAATGAAAATTGGACTCTTATTATTAAAAAAGAACATGTTATTTATCTTTATTTGAATTTAGAAAAGAATCAACACGATATAATGTATATTTTGATCGACTCGAACTTAAAAGTATCTATTTTTGTGAAGGGCTCAGAAATATCAGTCAAAGGTATTTCCAAATTTGTAAATAGTGTGATAGATATTGAAAAAATTATAAACGTTGTAGAAGATATCAATGTAGGTGATGAAAATGTATTAGTAGATGTAATATTAAATTTATTGGAATCACTAAAAATAAAAAATGAGGAGAATAATAAGATTCTATCATTCTGTAGATCGCAAATTCAACTTTGTACACAAGCTAAACAACGACATCGTTTCCAACCTGAAACAATGGTAATTTCTTCAATGCTTTTTTTTATATCTCCACATGCATATAGATTCTTAAGAATGACAGGAATTATTATTTTACCTCATCCGAATACTGTGAAAAACCTGTGCTCCAATATTAATTCAAGTATGATGCCAAATGACAGTAATTTTTTAGCATACATTAGAGAGAAAAAAGCATCCTTAGAACCTCATCAGTGCTTTGTGTCATTAATGTTAGACGAAATTCATATAAAACCTTACATGGATTACAAAGGAGGAAATTTAGTTGGTACAGCATATGACAGCATTGATGTTGCTACAACAGCCCATGAATTTATGGTACAAAGCCTTTTGTGTGATTTTAAAGATGTTGTTTACATTTTGCCAGTTTGTAAAATGAATGCTAATGATCTCTTCGGTATCATCAAAAAGATTTTATTAGGTTTGGAAACTATAGGTTTTAAAGTTATTGTCATTGTTACTGATAATAATTCCATTAACAGAAAATCAATTTCATATTTTGCAAATCCTCCTCAAGCAAGCATTGTTTATCCAAATCCTTCAGAAAAAAATCGACCATTATTCTTCATAAATGACACTGTACATATCTTAAAATGTATTCGAAATAACTGGCTTAATTTAAAAAATTTAAATTTAACATTTTGTTTTCCGGATTTTGATAATCCTGACATTGTACGTTATGCATCATTCAAAGCTGTCAGAGATTTATATGATGTTGAGAGTCAAAAATTGCTTAAATATGGATATGGATTATCTCTTAAGGCAATATGGCCTTCTACATTCGAGAGGCAAAATGTTAAACTGGTTCTTCAAATTTTTAATGAACATATTGAAAACAGTTTACTCGAGTTAGGACCTGCAAATAATGTACCTAATTTTAAAGATACTGCGAAAATAGTAAATGTTAAAACACCATTGAAAGGATTAAGATTTAAAGATCCAATGCAACAGCCCTTAACAAATGATTCATTTGATATACGATGCGTTTATTTGACTAAATTTGTATCATGGTTAGATAAATGGAAATCCCTGAATCTAGACGGAAAACTTACAAAAGAGACTCATCTTGCATTAACATTAACAACCTATGGTTTGCTAGAATTAAAACAATATTGTACTAAAGAATTAAATATGTCCTACTTATTACCAGGTAAAATTCAAACGGACTGTTTAGAAGCTAGGTTTGGGCGCTACAGACAATTAGCAAGATCACAGTATTATGTATCACTGAGACAAATTTTAGAATCGGAGAAAAAACTAAGGCTATTAAGCATGTTAGATTTACATTTAAAGCATGGCTCTAATCATAAGATAACAATTACCACATTAGATGAAGATTACGAATATATTAAAACTTTTGATGATGACAATAATAATACTAATATTAATCCAAAAGATATTGAAGATGTTTCTGTTAATGATTTCGCAGCTATTGAAGAAGATCTTCCTGTATTAACATACATAGCTGGTTATTGTTGTCATTCCCTACTAAAAAAATTAAACAGCGATGACTGCAAGAGTTTCTTAGTTATTGACAAAAATTTAGAAGCTACTAAATTGTCAGAAAGACAACTCAACTTCACAAGGCAAATAAACAGAGTATACCGAGCACGGGCCGTATTTTGGAACATTGGAACATAGCTTGCAACCTGTGATAAGACCCTTGAAAGAATTGATTGAAAACACAAAACCATTTCCCAGCCCAATTCCTGAAGAGACATCTTCAGAGTCGACATCCAAACAGCAATTGCCCGTGTTTAACGCTACACCTGAATATCATGGAGAGACCTCTTCAGAGTCCCCATTGCATCAGCCGCCCGTGCTTAACGCTGCACTCCAATATTGCGGATTAAAGCCGTCTGTGCTAAACGCTACGCCTCGGTATCGCGGATTGAAAAGAGTACGTGCGGAAACACCTTTAAAACCAACACCTCATCGATTATCGAAACGACTTTGCCCAGATTCCGAACCTCCTGCAGAAGAAGTATGGACTGAGATGAAGTGAGATTGTTGAGAATCCCGAACAGCATGATGAAGCCACTACATATTTGACTCAGAATCTAGGACCGCTGTCGCAGGAATATTTGAACTTATTTATCACGGATAAGAAAAAACAGGTTGACCACGTGTATGGTGTGTACTATGATAAAAATACAATGATGCTTGGGGATAAGAATTTCGACGTAGACATGGAAGATAATATAGAAGTTGAAATACGACCTCGCACTGGAAGAGGGTTTGCCCCCAAGTCAACTTTGATGAATACATTACCGGAGAACATGATGGTTACCGATAATGCGATTGATTATGTACATTGGGATGATCCCAACGAGTTAGTGGATAGAATAAGATTGCTTGTGTCATCGCGAGCTGCTGGACATACAGGCCATGATAACGAAATCATGTCAATCATAGAGGAGCTCCGAGAAGCGGGTCTGATTATAAATTAAAGATGGTTTTGAACGTGTTCAACAGTTTCACGATGTCAATCAACAAGTTCGGTGTTACGTTGCGAAACGAGTCAAATAAGGATGATGCAACATGCAAGAATTACGTGAGACGGAGTGCGCTTTGTCTCAATGGCGACGCTTTCGACGCGAGAGACCGAAAGCTTGGAGGTTTGGCATACCCGACGAACGATGCCGATGCAGTGAATAAGGCATGCTTGGACAAGGAAATGGCGCATATTCTGAAAACATTAAATCAATTGGAGGAGCGCATCTTCAAGGAAACACGTAAAACAATTTTAAAAATGTCTAATGAAGCAGAAAAAAAATGTGACGTCATGTGTTCGAAGCTGCGGCGAGAAATAATGGCCGAAGTCCATAAATTGCAAGGTTACGTCGAATTAAATTTTACTCGGCAGTGACGCGCGCAAGACCCGAACAATTATATCAATATTTTTACATGATTATATTGTGCATGGTGGAGAAATGACAATTAAGATTTTTAATAAATAATTTGAAAAATATACCATATTTTTATTCCAAAACCCTCTTACAAACTATGTACATATGAGATTTTTTTTTTATTGTATGTGCCATGGATGGGAAGAACAATTAAGTTTTTTAATAGGAGGCGGTACGGTATCCGATTGCGGATAGAATTTTACTGCTCCGGCGGTTTCATGCCCCGTTTCAAATATCGCTTTGGACTGGAGTGATGTGATACTTAGCAGTGTTTGAAAATGTCGTGTTCTAGACCGCGTTATGAATTTTTCTGAGTCAACTGTTTCGGGAGGCTATAAATGCGCCGCCCTTAATTAGTCTCGCTCAATCATTGTTCGCGCAAATAACAAAACTTTGCTTGAAGAATAACGCCCTCGATTATCGATCGGTATTCAACAATCATTGATCGCGCGTATCGCCGGTCTTGAGAGTTTGAAACATTCTTTGCGAAGACGTTTCGTACGTGAAGGTGCAGGACATGCAAGTACAGAACTCTTGTGGCGTGAAATAGACTCGGCTATCAAGAGCCGCATATTAACTGGTGCTGTCATAAATTCCAATTACATTGACACGCAGCTTCCTCCAGGACGCGAGAGAAATTGTGCTTGAAAAAATACGAAACGCATTGGAAAAACATAGATCTTTAAAAGTGAACATGGTGTTTAATGGTGAATTTGTGACGGGTGATCAACGCTCGTGCAAAAGTGTTGGCACAAAGAACTGTGAAATCTGTTACACATCCGATCTCGAAGAGTTGTACGAGCGGTGCTTCGTGGAGCCAATCCTAACATCGTTGGAAGAATTTCAGGAACGGGATAGTGGATGGGCATTGTCACGAATACTCAATCTTACAGTGTGCATCAACAAGTATAACCCATTGCACGCGGGGTGCCAGATCAACATACTGAGAGAAATAGCGTTGAAGCATGCCACAATTAATGTGCAATCCACAGGCAATGCGTGCTTTGCGTGGTCAGTGATTGCTGCTCTGTATCCAGCGACAACTAACGTAAACCGCCAAAATTCGTACCCGCATTACACAACTGTATTAAAATTCCAAGACATCGAGTTTCCCATGCTGCTGAATCAAATTACACGGTTCGAAAAGTTGAACAATATTTCGATCAATGTGTACGGTTTTGAAGACATCCGGGAGAAGAAGAATAGGGCAAAATCCATCGTATTTTTTCCACTTCGCCTCACTAATCAGAAGAGGGACCGACACGTCAACTTGCTGTACATACAAGACCCGGCTGGCAGTATGGGGCATTATGTGTGTATTAAGAACCTGTACCAACTCGTTGGTGCACAATTGAGCAAAAACGAACGCAAGAAATTCATCTGCGATCGGTAGGTACAACATTTTTACAAAGTATCATGGTATATTATAAAAAAACGTGTAAAAAAATTATGTTTTTGCAGGTGTTTGCATTACTTTCCTTCCGACGAAAGATTGCACATCCATGAAAGAGACTGTGCAAAAATGAATGACTGCGCTATCGTGCTACCTAGCGAGGACGATAAATGGCTCTCTTTCGACAACTATATCAGGAAAGAACCGCTTCCATTTGTCGTGTATGCTGATCTCGAATGCACTCTGGAGAAGATGGAAGATTGCGGAGACGAGAAATCACACGCATACCAAAATCATAAAGTATTTAGCATTGCATACTATGTGCATTGTGCACACGATGCATCTCTATCGGTGTATCGATGTCGCCGCGATGCGAATTGCGTCTCATGGTTCGTTGAAGAATTAGAAAATTTGACGCATCGTGTTAAATCCACTCTATCCAGTAATATACATATGAAACAGTTATCGAATGAACAGTCTGATGCATTTATCGGCGCAACACATTGTCACATCTAACGGGGCGTTATAGAGGTCCAGCACATCAAGACTGCAATCTAAATTACAAAATTTCGTTTTGTATTCCCATAGTTTTCCACAATTTATCCGGGTACGATTCGCATTTTATTATCGAAGAAATAGCGAATGCGTTTGAAGGTCGTGTCGACGTATTACCCATAACGAAGGAAAAGTATATTTCATTTACAAAAAATGTTGAAGACCGGCAATCAGAGTCGCGTAATTGTATTGTGACGTGGCAAGTTTTGCCGACGTCCCTCGATCCCGAAAAAGAGAGGCCGGGCCGCCCTCTGGCAGTGCCGATGCGAAACGGCCGTTTGCGAACGCTCTCCCTGGGCATGCCGATTTGCCAAGGGCGAGTAATCACGCGTTTTGAGCGTCGCGCCACTTGGGCGACGCGAACTTTACAGGACCGAAACCGGGCTCCAGGTGAGCCCGGCCCCTATTTCTCACCGTACGAGGCGTTATCGGGACTGGCTCCGGAAGAATTTCGTGCCGAGACACCGAAGGAAGTACCGAGCCCGGATCGACAAACCCGGAGGCACCGGCGAGGGAACGTGGACACGAGACGAACATCTTCTCGGCCCCGTCGCTGCCTCGCCCGGAAAAGAAGGTGTCCACGACCGGAGCGGCGAGGACTTTCCTCTTCACGAACAGTCGCCGTTAACACCGGAAAAGCGGCGAACGAGATCGCCAATTTCCGCGAGCCAGGGATCCCGCGCGACAGGATGCGATCCTGCGAGGAGATACCGCGCGATAGGCCCGCGAGTCTCAAACGGGAGAAATAGGGTAGGGAGTAGGGGGACGCCTCGCTTCCGCGTTACCGACCTTACCGAAAGTGGGTCACTGGGTCGTTGGCCGTATTACCGATAAGATCTGCTATTCGTGATATCTAGTCCATTTATTAAATTGTGTGTGCCGAAAAAGAGGGACGAAGGAAACGAGCGTGCCGTCCAGCTGCCGCCATCCCATCGTTGCCGTTGGTAAGCGCCAGTCAGGCTTCCTTAATTAATTGCCGAATTAAGTGAACTTTTCATGTTGGCTCGGTAACGTTTTCGCGAGGTCCTTGTTCGCGTCGCGAAACGACGAAGCCGTCTCCTTGCCGCGTGATCGGCCATATTTTCGAGAAAGGACGAACGGTCGTCGATCGGTTAACGTGCGTGCCGGTTGGTAACGCGAAGTCGCGAACTCGCGGGGGCCGTATCGTTACCGATTTCGGGAATCAAATAATACGCCATCTTCGAGACGTTCCCCGGTGTGACGTCGCGACGGTCCGTATCGTGTCCGACGGCGAATTTCGAACGACCCACACATTGTACCGCGTATTCCATCGGTATCCGGCCGTTATTCCGCGCCGAAAGCGCCTTGTAAACGAGCAGTAACATCTTGTAAACGGTCGGGTTCGACGCGATCGGGAAAAATAGCGCAAGCGACCGAAGACCTGTCGCGAAATTATCGTGAACGCGCCGGCTTGTAAAGTACCGCTGTCGGCTCTCACCGGCAGCCCTGTCGTGTCCAGCAGACGAATAAATTGTTCAAGCCGATTCTCTCGTTGATTATTTCCGTCGAGAAACCTTTCCGCCGCGGGAAATGCTCCGTACTTCGCCCACGTAGAATCCTGAGCCCATCCTAGAACCATCCAGAATATCGTGCGGTTCTCGCAGTTTCGGAGAGTTCGTTCGCGCCTCGTCCCGTTATTGCGCAATTTGCGTGACACTGCCGAGTGTTTGGCGCCCAAAAGCAGAATCCAGAAACGACTTCTTTCGTGAAAAATCCGATCTGCGAGATACCTTTTGTCCCGGATGGACCACGTATCGTGCGGCCGAGCGTGGCCCGGCGTTTCGCCCGTAAATACCCGGAGTCGCAGGGTTCCGTCCTTCCGACGGACGCGTAAAAATTAGGCGACGTGACAGTATTAAATTACGATTCATCGATTCGTACAAATTTTTGAATACCAGTCTCGACAAATTGGCATCTTTTCTCGATACAGACAAATTAACAATTTTACATTCCGAATTTCAAAATCTTTCCGTTGAAAATTTCAAGTTGTTGACACGAAAGGGTGTCTTTCCATACGAATACCTCAATTGCGTAGATAAATTAGACGATGAATGTTTGCCGCCGCTCGAGTCATTTTACAGTTCGCTGACAGGCGAAACCGTATCCGAACGTGATTATGCACATGCCGAGAATGTGTGGAAGCGATTCAACATAAAAACCTTGGGTGAATACAGCGATCTGTATTTGAAAACTGATGTTTTGTTATTGCCTGATGTTTTTGAAAATTTTCGTGATAGCTGCATTAAGAGCTACGGTTTAGATCCAGCCTATTATTACACATTACCCAGATTCATGTGGGATTCTATGCTAAAGCATACAAAAATTAGATTTGACTTATTAACTGATATCGATATGGTGATGTTTATTGAATGTGGTATACGCGGCGGTTTGAGCCAATGTTCCAACAGACATGCAGAATCCAATAACAAGTACATGCAGTCGTACGATCCATCGAAACCATCATCATACTTAATGTATTTTGATGTAAACAATTTGTACGGATGGGCAATGTGTCAACCTTTGCCATATGCCGAATTTCAATGGGTTAACGACATTGAAAATTTTGACATAACTTTGATTACCGCTGATTCACCCATAGGCTACATTCTCGAAGTGGATCTAGAATATCCGCAACGTCTGCACGATTTTCACGCCGACCTGCCGTTCTGTCCGACGCGTGCCAAACCACCTGGCAAAAGAGAGGCCAAGTTGCTTGCAACGTTACATGATAAGCAGCGCTATGTTACCCACTATTATAGCCTGCAACAATGCCTGCGCCACGGTCTTCGTATTACAAAGATTCATCGCATCCTCCAATTCACACAGTCACCATAGCTCCGCGAATACATAGAATTAAATACGCTCTTTAGAACACGTGCGACAAACGATTTCGAAAAGCATTTGTACAAATTGATGAACAACGCGGTATTCGGTAAAACTATGGAAAATGTTCGGAATCATGTAGACGTAACACTCGTGACACATTGGGATGGAAGATATGGCGCAGAAGCAATGATCGCGAAACCAAATTTCCACAGCCGTTGCGTATTTTCTGAAAACTTGATCGCTGTGGAATTGCGCAAACTCAGGGTGAAATTCAACAAGCCCATCTATGTGGGTATGTGTCTATTAGATATATCTAAAACTTGCTTGTATGAATGTCATCATGAGTACACGTTTTCTCAATGTTTCGGAGAAGAAAGGGTTGAGACGAGCGATTCACAGGAAGAAAAAAACGTCACTTTATTTCCCGATTAGAAAACGTCGACTTTAACGGTCTTTATAATAATAATCGATGTAAATACACCGCACAATAAACGAATTATGTAGAACTAAATATACAAAGTAATTTCCAGGATAATTCCGGAACCGGAGATTTGTACAGAGATAATCTCTACCTTAAAACCGGTCACGAAGACGCGCGATTTTTCGATAGAGCGAGAGTAAAGAGCGAGAGTAAAGAGCGAGAGTAAAGAGCGAGATAAGCGTATGCTAAGCGATCACTTGCGAGAGTGCGAGCGAGGCGAGAACGATCGAGCAGCTAGCCGTCCGTTGCCACCGCCGAACGCGGGATTGGTGGATCGATCGCGAGATCCGCCAATAGGATTATCGTTCCGTTTGACGCGACAATCGATCGTAATCGATCTCCGACGGTGGCCCCTGACGCGCCGAGCGGCCGATCGATTCTCGATCTCGTTCTCACTCGCCAACCCGACCAACCGCGTGACGGCGATCCGGGTCGATACATTGACGTCGTCGACACAAGCAGCCAATCCCAAACAGTTCACATAATCTTCCCATTGTAGATGTCTTCCAGAATTTGATCTTTTCAGAACGGAGCCTTTACGTTCCCCCGACCATTATTTCGGGGGAAAGGCAGTTGTTCTGCAAATTCACCGAAATATAAATATACTCGGAAACTGCGCAGCTGATAGAAAAATGTCATAAGACAGGAACTATTGAAAATTTAATTTTCTACAAAAAAGGTCTCTTGATATTTTGCCATATTTTGCATAGTTACCGAGATATTTGCAGATTTATAAAAAACAAGAAATCTACTTTACCGGCAAAACTAGGCTCATTCGACACCATGTTATTATACATTTTTTTCTTAAAATAACCCCAAGAATACAAATATAACATCAAAACGAGGGACCACGGAAATCGTAATCTCCCCCCCCCCCCCCCCCCCAGCTTAAACGATAATGCGAAGATAGAGAAATTCTAAGGAAAGAAAGATGCTGACAAAAACAAAAGCGTCACCACTCTTAGAACAAAGGATTGATCGAACTCTAAGAGGAAGTCCCCCTTCTGGGACTGTCAGTCAGTCAGTCAGTCAGTCAGTCAGTCAGTCTTGCAACCAACGCGCTATCAAAGGTTCGGAAAAGCTCAATTAAGTCGGTAAAGGTTTAGTGAGAAGATCCAGCGGAAGTTAGTGGAGAACATCCAGTTAAAGTTAGTGGAGAGCATCCAGTTAAAGTTAGTGGAAAGCCACCCACTGGGACTGACCCAGAGTTAGTGACAACAACGAAGATGACAACAACGAAGATGACAACAACGAAGACGACAACAACGAAGACGACAACAACGAAGTCGACTCCTACACAAAACGAGGATCTCTGGTACACGAGGAACCCTCTGGGTTCGATCTTCAAGGCCCCCTCAGAGTCTCGACAAAACCCCTGCGTACGGTGAATCATGCGAACTTCATATGTGCTATCCAAATTATTTTGAATTAATTATTGTTATTATTCAAACCTGTGTCAACCAAGTTATTAGAAAAAAAACCCTAACTTCGATTCGTCTAACACCACTAGATTTCGAAAGAAGGATCTTCGATTCCCGAACCACAACTGGTGTATGCAGGTAGGTTCGAAACTACGTTCAGTCACAAGAAATTAATATTTAGAAAGGTCCACTTGGGATGTAACAAGAAAAACGATATTTTGAGTAGCCCCCCCACTTTTCATTATTTCAAATTTTCTCTATTGTGCTAAGTTGTGGTAGGATTGTGCTAAAGTATTACTTTCAAATAATAATAAATAAAGAAGTTATGGTAAATAATAGGTTTGGACATGCAATTAACGTTGAAGTTAGTAAGAGTAATGCAACCGCCATATAATCATATATCTGAGATGTGCTAGCCTAGCACAAGTGAGCACAACTGCCGATTTCCCAATCACACCACTATTAAGGGCACTTTACTCTTAGACGGGACCCTTTGCGCTTGGATTCTATAGCATTAATTGGGCTTTCTGGTCATCCGAAGAACACAATATTCAATATCCGACTTGTGCTAGCCTAGCACAAGTCACCACAACTGTTGATTTCCACAGCACAACGATATTAAGGGCACTCTACTCTTATATGGGGCTCTTCGCGCTGGTAGTCTGTATCATTAATTGGGCTTTGTGGTCATCCGAAGAACACAATATTGCATATCCGAGTTGTGCTAACCTAACACAAGTCAGCACAACTGCTGATTTCCCCAGCGCAACGATATTAAGGGCACTTTACTCTTGTACGGGGCCCATTGCGCTTGGATTCTATATCATTAATAGGGCTTTCTGGTCATCCGAAGAACACAATATTGCATATCCGAGTTGTGCTAGCCTAACACAAGTCAGCACAACTGCTGATTTCCCCAGCACAACGATATTAAGGGCACTTTACTGTTGTACGGGGCCCTGCGCGCTGTTAGTCTGTATCACTAATTGGGCTCTCTGGTCATCCGAAGAACACAATATTGCATATCCGAGTTGTGCTAGCCTAGCACATGTCAGGACAACTGCTGATATCCCCAGCAGAACGATATTAAGGGCACTTTACTCTTGTACGTGGCCCTTCGCGCTTGGATTCTATATCATTAATAGGGCTTTCTGGTCATCCGAAGAACACAATATTGCATATCCGAGTTGTGCTAGTATAGCACAAGTCAGCACAACTGCTGATTTCCCCAGCACAGCGATATTAAGGGCACTTTACTCTTGTACGGGGCCCTTCACGCTTGGATTCTTTACTATTAACTAGCTACTCGTTGCGTGTCTTCGGCACGTCCTCGCAGCCAGGCCCTTCGGGCCGGTTGCCCATGCGGGCCAATGACATCACAACTTTTGAACGCCTGGACTTTAGCATGGACAGAATTTCTGATTCTCTCAATGCATCACAATCATATTGTTTTGCGCGGTGCAACTCTTATTAAATTTAGATACACGTATCAGAGAACACAAACACAATGTCTTTTTACCACCACCACAACACACGGCATTGACTAGACATTCTTTGGAATTGGATCACAGGTTCAATTTCGACAACGTTAAAATATTTGACAGAGAGGAAAATTTATATCAGAGATTAATATTGGAAACTTTTCATATGATTAAGAACCGTAGCGTAAACCTAAGGTATGAAACACCTATAATACATGAAATTTACGCAACATTACTGTGTCAGTAGTGGTATATGAAGAATCTTTTCCAATATAATTTTTTATTTTCTCTTATTAGTTTAATAATTACACATACATTTCAATGTATGAAATTTGATTTCGTTTCAATTGAATGTCAATATCGTTGATTTTACCTTTGGTATTTTCATTATGTGGGGTTTTAAGACTTATGGTGTTCTATTTGAATTTACCGCCTGTGTATCGATCTATATAACCTAGATCTCTGCCCAAAACTATCAGTGTCGTGCAGGCAAACATGGTGAACACATGTGTTCACGAGTCTCACGACTCTCAATTTGTAATTAATCACACCTAAGCAAGTGAGTAATAAAAGTTTGGTGTTAAAATTTGTTTTCCCTTACATTTAAATATACAATAGTGCTATTGTGAGTATTGTATCTTATTTTGGTTTCTAAAAATTCTTTTTTCATTTTCTTACAGACGCAATTTCAAAAAAATTATCTTGAAAATGGTGCAAATTAGCACCGAAACGTCGATTTCTTTTTGACTATTAGCAAAACTGCTTTATGATTAATTTACTTTAGTTTTCTAATGATCGAACCGTAGCGCCGAAATCATATATTAATTGTTTCTTATTAAATGCGTCGTGCATCGGACGATTGGGCGCTGTCATGCCTAATTGAGGTAATACCTTGTTCGATATCATCAAGCACATGTCCTCAATTAATATAAATGCCTCGTTTTGAATTTCCTCGCTTAGTTGCAAATCTGGATTGTTGTCTTTGTATTTAGTTCACAAATCAATTGGTTTTGATGGGAAGCATGTTTAGATATTATCGAAAACAATGTTCGTATTTGATGAGCATTTGGCGAAAAAAATTGGGAAAGTTGTCGGGAAACATGGAAATTCGGGAGAAAATGAGACTACCCACACCGCGACCGCCGCGAGACGGAGTCACCGCCAGATGGACAACGCGACGTAGCGAGTTTCTCGCAAGTAAAGTCCACGACGGCGTCACCTACCTCGGCCACCGCCAGATGACCAACGCGACGTAGCGAGTTTCCCGCACTGAAAGTGTTGACATTGAATCTTGAAAGTGGGCATGAAATTCCTGTTTCAGAAACTAATTCGATGCATATCATCTTCGTTTCCATTTTCTCTTTCTTCTTGTGTACGTGCTGAATGTGTTTGGGATAATCTATTCCGTTCAATTTCACGTCGCTCTTTGCGTTGCTCTACAGATCGATTAGATCTAATATTCGTGACATTTCAAGATGTGATTGTCCTCATTTTCACGAACCATCAGTCAATCTGAATAATAGTTCATTGAACTGACTTTTTTGTTCGTTTCAGCGCGTGTAAGCGGACAATGCTTTGTTTCAATTGGTTTTCTGTGATATCACCATTTTTTCATTGCAATGCTTTATGATACACTACATTTTTTGTTTCGTTTTCTGGCGCATAGACAAACAAAACTGATGGTTTTCCGACACGGGAACAGGCGACATACAATTGACCATGCGAGAAGCATGGATTTTCAAGATTAATGCCGCAAACACTCAATGACTGCCCTTGTGATTTGTTTATTGTCATTGCGAATGCAAGCCGCACCGGAAATTGCAAGCGTTTAAAGTCGAATGGCATGTCGATCGGAATAATTGGGACACGTGGTATCAAAACGTCTTCTCCTTTGAACTCTCCTGTAAGAATTGTTGCTTCGATGACGTTGTTCATCAGTTTCTTCACCGCAAGTCGAGTGCCATTACAAAGACGTGGTTGATTGATATTTCGCAACATTATAATGACCGATCCGACTTTCAATTGGAGATTATGCGGCGGCAATCCGGGCAATTCGAGCGAGTTTAAAAATTCGGTTGGATATTTGACGACATCATCTTGGCTAGTAACGGAATCAACCGATTTGTACGTCATCAATTCGCCAGCAATTTCAGTTTGAATCGTTAAATTCAATTTGTCGATATCAATGTTTTTTGCAGCTAATATAGCACGTTCCCTCACCCAAACATGATTTTTATAATTGTGAGCAATGTTTGGGAACACTTTTTGGATGAGTTCGGTCTTTGATTCGGTGAACTTACAAAAATTGACGGGGAATTTAATGCAGCCAGTCGAAATGTCAACGGGGATTTTGCCATTGCCAATGTCCAGCAATTGTTTTGAAAATACTTCTCCAAATTGGTTGTTCTGTAACTTGACTCGCATGTTCATACTTAATTGGATTGTCTTGGCGTGTTTCCACAAAACGGACGACTTCAAACATGCATTAAGTTCATCGGCTGGCGTTGACCTTGGAATCACTGGCAATGTTTGTCGAAAATCACCTGCCAACAGAATCATCCCACCACCAAACCGGTTTTAATTGTTTCGCAGATCTTGCATCGTTCGGTCTAATGCCTCCAAAGACCTTTTATGCGCCATCGTACATTCATCCCAAACTATCAATTTGGATTGCTGCAAAACTTTGGCCATCGCACAGTTCTTCGAAAGGTTGCACGTTGGAGTTTCATTTATTTGCATATTCAACGGAAACTTGAGTGCTGAATGAGCTGTTCGACCGCCTTCCAACAACGTAGCTGCAATTCCTGATGAAGCAAGTGCAAGTGCAATTTCATTCTGCGAGCGAATCGTTGCCAAAATCAATGCGATCAAAAAAGTTTTTCCAGTTCCACCGGGCGCGTCTAAGAAGAAAATCCCTCCAGTTCCATCGTTCACAACTTTCATGAGAGTGTCGTACGCATATTTTTGCATCACAAAGAAATACAGAAAATGTTGGTAGTTTATTCAGTGAATTAAAGTTTATAAATGAAATGTTCAGGTCAGGACGAAGCATTAAAGACATCAGATTCGAGACTACATGACTTGAATGTTTGTTCGTCGAAACGTTTGCCGAACCGTTTGCCGAACCGTTTGCCGAAACGTTTGCCGAAATGTTCGTCGAAATGCGCGGCGAAATGCGCGCATTCGTGTTTGCCGTCGATCCATCAGCTCTGGGAACGACGACGAACACGAATGTGCGCATTTCGCCGCGCATTTCGCCGCGCATTTCGACGAACATTTCGGCAAACGTTTCGGCAAACGGTTCTGGCAAACGGTTCGGCAAACGTTTCGACGAACAAACATTCAAGTCATGTAGTCTCGAATCTGATGTCTTTAATGCTTCGTCCTGACCTGAACATTTCATTTATAAACTTTAATTCACTGAATAAACTACCAACATTTTCTGTATTTCTTTGTGTAGTATATGCCGCTGCAGTTTCCATAGTTGTTCGCAAGAAATTCTGCAAATAGCACAAATCCGTTCCGTTCGCTGTTAGCCGATGCGCGCCGTTCGGCGCGGCGTTCGGCGAGGCGAAATGTTTGGCGAAATGCGCGGTTCGTCAAACGGTTCGGCGAACGGTTCGGCAAACGGTTCGGCAAACGGTTCAGCAAACCGTTCGGCAAACAGTTTAGGTCTGTACGAAGCCTTATGTTATTATCAAGAACCACCCCTTAAATTTGCTCCCACCTGTAGTCGAACACCCTAAATTCACCGTCTCTCATACAGAGTGTTATTAGTTGCTTTAGGAGACGTCGTTCAACGCAGTGTTTTCGTTAGTATTTCTAAGAATTTGGAAGTAACACCTATAGGTTATCATGGCAGAACTGATATTGAATGTATTTCCACAAAAATGAATAGGAGGAAATACATAGATGTTATTCATAAGCACTTGTTAAAACATGCTTAGTCCATAGCTAATCAAAAATACATTTTCCAGCAAGACAATGCAGCTGTACATTCGGCAAAAATAGTATAAGCCTACTTTAATGGCCAGCAAGATCTCGCGACTTGAATATCATCGAACGCGTTTGGGGAATACTAGCCAGGGAGGTTTATTCTAAAGGAAACCAGTTTAGTACTGTGGAACAATTGAAAAACTGCGTTGAAATGGCGTAGAAGCAAATTAAACAAAAAACGATTAAAAAATTGTATAAATCTATACAAAAATGAATGTTACATCTTATAAAAAATGCTGGTGGCAACACAAAATATTAATAACCGATAAAAATAAGCTCTACATGTTAATTTTTTACAGAAAACATTATCTGTCTTATAGTTTTGTCGCGGCTAATTAGTGGTAAGCTAGTGTTACTTTCAAATTCTTAGAAATACTAATGAAAACACTGCGTTGAACGACGTCTCCTGAAGTAACTAATAACACTCTGTATGAGAGACGATGAATTTCTTTCATATAACACATAATTATTTCGTTTTAAGTCATGTCTTACAGTATTGTCGCGGACAGTAATTTGATGTTCTTTTGTATTTACATACCAATCGTGCTGGAACTTTTTGGCTCCTCTTCCGCCTGCTGTCTGCTTGTAGGCGGTCTGTATCTCTTCATCGGGGACGGCCACTCCTCATTGATAGCAGTAACTAAAAATAAAATATATTTGAAGAAAAAAAAAATACTAATTACAGTAAGAAAATGAGATGTACAGCTATGAATGTAACATTTGATGTTCTATATCGTAAGACGCTTCCTTTTGTATTTACGTACCAATCGTGCTGGAACTTCTTGGCTCCACTTCCGCCTGCTGTCTGTTTTTATGCGGTCTGCCTCTGCTTAGCAGTGACGGCGCGGCGATTCCTCGTTCGTGGCAGTGACTGAAAATAAAATATGTTTTGATGAAAAAAGATATACAAATTATAGTAATAGGATGAAATGCACAACTATGAATGTAATAATTTGATGTTCTACATGTAGGCCGCTTTGTTTTGTATTTACATACCAATATTGCGTTTCCTCTCCAAACGTGGGGAACTGGGCAGCATAGTCTCCTCGAAAGACTCGTCACTGCTGGTGGCCCACGATGGGCGACAAATTTTTCGTTTATGAGGCACACCCAACTCGTCCACCTCTGACTGTAGGTCACTTGTCTCTTTGGCCTCCTTCGCTTTTCTTCGAGTCTTCACGTAATCGTCTAGAAACATTATATAATTATTATTTTAATTCTACATGTATGAGGTATATCTACTTTGACTTACTAAAGATGCCGTTCCTGAAGCTCTTTACAGTCAACTTAATCCATGTTGGTTGAGGCAGTTCCAATTTTTTATTGCGTGGCTTAATTTCGACTGCTGTAGCGGTGGCCAATAGCATTTGTCGCCGTCTATCCAATTAGTCGGCACAGCTTCGACAGTTTTGTCGTCCACAAATTGGACAACGGTCCATGTTGGGATCGGCATCTCCATTGTATGTATATCCTAAGAATTGAAGAGTATGATAAAATTTAGAGATTAATTTAAACATATAATTACGGTATAAATATAATGAATTAAAGATATAAATTTAGAAAAATTGCGAATAGAATGAAGGAATAGAAATAGGGCAATTTTTTCAATTTTCAACAGGGAACATATTCAGTTGATACAACCCCATTTGGATGAAACTTATGTGAGATATAGTTTTTCGAAAAATATTTGACACGTGTTTTTTTTATCGGCAACCATCCACTTTGAAGGGGTGAAAACAGCCCTCAAAGATAGGGGGTCAGAACCATATGTTTTGAGATATCTCGGAAACCAGAAGTCGGAAAAAATTGAATTTTCTTTTAAATTGTGTGTTTTTTAATGGGAAATGTAGTCGTGCAAGAAAATTTTAACAACAGGTTTTTGTTTAAACATTATATAAAAAGTTGATATTTTCTTGCAGTTTCTCTTATTTATGGTTAGTTCATTTTAATGTAAACTCGGGTGTGTGACCTTTGATCCAAAATAGAGGATACGTGTTTTAGGATTTTTCTTCTTTTTTTAAAGATAGTCTTGCATCTGGCGTGCGGAGGAGGAAATAGTATGTATAAACGTGTATAGTATGTATTTTTAACAATTTCACTGGGTTATATGTCGTTTACTGTTTCATCAAAAAAGCAAAGGTGGTGCAAGTAGCAGCGAATTACCGCTAATTACCGCGGCGCAAGACTATCTTTCATGACGCGTAATTATTGTTAAATGGCAAAAAAAAAAGAAAAATCCTAAAACACGTATCCTCTATTTTGGATCAAAGATCACACACCCGAGTTTACATTAAAATGAACTAACCATAAATAAGAGAAATTGCAAAAACACATCAACTTTTTAATATATTGTGTAACAACTTCGTTACCCGGTTGTGTCTCTGCCGGAGATAGCTCGTCGCTCCGGGGTTCGCGATATGGAAGTGATCGATAGGGAAAGGTATAGTGAAATAACTGAGCCGAGTTTGTGTTTGAATAAAGTCTCGCTGGTCGCTGTTTTCACGGTGTTGATCGGTATGCGGATTTCGTGAGATGCGGTACGCGGTTTGCTAGCGGTCGAGCGGTCTGTGATACGCGAGTGGTCGGTCGGTGGCGTGATACTGTTCGGTGTGTCGAGAGATCGCGGTTATGGACGGTGGAGGGAAGCTCCTCGTCGTCACAATGGCTGGGTGGAGGGGAGTGACCTATCGTCGTCCCAACGTGCGGTCGGTGGAGGGGTGTGACCTGTCGTCGTCTCAACGTGCGGTCAGTGGTAGGAAACTCCTCGTCGTCACAATGGTTTGGTGGAGGGGAGTGACCTATCGTCGTCTCAACGTGCGGTCAGTGGTAGGAATCTCCTCGTCGTCACAATGGTTTGGTGGAGGGGAGTGACCTATCGTCGTCCCAACGTGCGGTCGGTGGAGTGGCGGGTGGACTAGGTTGGCGGGGTACTTACCTGCGGTCGTCGTCACAACGATCGGTGCCTTTGCGGGGCTAGGGGTGAGTGAATGCTTACCTATGTCCCGTAGGTGAGCTGGAAGGAAAGTATCGCTGTCTCGGCGATCGGAGCGGACTAGTCGGAAAGATTCTGTCACGGAGTCTTTTGCCGGCGGGAAGGTAATCGTCGTAACAACGATGGAAAACGGTGCCTTCTCTAGTTTTGCCGGGCCTTATATATATTTCTCTTCGTGGTGAAGGGCGGTGGTGCGGTAGTGTTTAGGGGTAGTTACGTAGGTCCGGTTCCCGCCGAAATATGTGTAATTTTGCATCCGGTTTCCGCCGAATTATGTTTCTAGGGGTGCGGTTAGTGCGGGGTGTTGTCAGTTGCCGTGACAGCTTCTAGACGCGGGGTTTGCGCGGCGCGGGCGGTGTCGTGTTGATGACGCGACTCAGCTGATCCGTTGTATTCGAATATTTGATACGCGTTAGTAACAGGCCTGCTTAGTAGGTCTGTTACAATTGTTTAAACAAAAGTTTTGTTAAAATGTTCTTGCACGACCACATTTCCCATTAAAAAACACACAATTTAAAAGAAAATTCAATTTTTTCTGACTTCTGGTTTCCGAGATATTTCAAAAAATATGGTTCTGACCCCCAACTTTGAGGGCTGTTTTCACCCCTTCAAAGTGGATGGTTGCCGATAATAAAACACGTGTCAAATATTTTTCGAAGAACTATATCTCACATAAGTTTCATCCAAATCGGGTTGTATCAACTGAATATGTTCCCTTGTAAGGCGGTAGACTCATATATCGTTTCCAGGATTGCAAGGGTGCGGGATTCCCGTTCTCATTTCTCGCAAACGCCTCGTAAACGAAAAAATAGGACTTTTGAGGGAGATAGTACCCTAGATCGATCTTTTATCTAGCGTTTTCGACTTCTCAAAAATCCTAATTTGTATATTATCGAGAAATGAGAACGCGAATCCCGCGCCCTTGCAATCCTGGAGAAAGGGGTCTACCCCCTTAAATTGTAAAACTTATTGTTCAATAATTCAGAAAAGTTGTAGTAAAACAAATATGCAGCGGAAGGGCATGAGCAAGAAACACTAACGGTACCCAATAATAGCAATGAAAGTATACTTACTTTTGTAAATATATACTCGTCGGATTTATCTGGATAACACTTCACTAGAGGTTCACCCGAGCTGCTACCACAAAACTTGAAAAAAAATATTGGCACATGTTCTTCGACGGTTGTAGACGGACAAGTGACTGCAAGTGACGGAAAAATCCAGCGCGCTCTTTATGCAAAGGGCACCCGCGCCCCTTACTCCCCACTCCTCGGTCACATCCCTTAGGAACATGGTGCCCTTGTACAGGCTATCTCACCCGATTTTTACATCTTGATTTTCTCGCTATTGTTACTCGCGTCAAAAAATGTTTCAATGGAGGCTTGAATGGTATCGCGTGGAGCATATTCTGGTGTTATTAGTTTTCCGTGAGTGGACGCGTAAGAGTCATATAAAGGTCAACTTTGTTTTTATTAAATGGTATGAGGTATTTTTTAATTCATCAATCGATGCAGCTGGACACTCGTTATAAAAAAGTGCAAATAGCTATGTATGTTGAAAAGTTTGTAGTTCGGGAGATACAGTAACTCCCACTAATTCGGACACTCTTAAAAAGACGATATCTTTTTTAATATTCTACTATACGATTTGAACTTTTTTTGGAAAGTCAGAGCAATGTGTTTGCTACAGGATCTGTAAAAAGTATTTCCAAAAGTAGCAATTTATCGAAATTGTGGAAAAAAGACTAAAACTTGCATTTTATCAGTTCTTTTTATGTGGGCCTATATTGAAAATTTAAAAAATACGTTTTGTCGATTTGTGTCAATTAAACATATTCTGAAAATTTCGTCAAGATCTTGAAATATCTCCTGAACTACTAACTTTTAGACATACATGGGTTTGAACTCTTTCATAAGGACTGTCCAGCTGCACCGATTGATGTATTAATAATTATTTAAATAAAAATAAATTTTTAAAAAAGTACCACGTTTTTAAAACGGACTAAAAAGTATAAAATAATTTAAATAAAAATATGTTTAAAAAACGGACTAAAAAGTATAAAATAATTTTTCCTAGCCCCGTACAGGTTGCTAACCCCATACAGATAGTCCTGAAAATTTGTGAATTTTTAATAGCTATGAAAATACTTGTAAGATTTAAAACGAAAAACGTGGGGCGCAAAATAATAGTAAGGAGTGTAACGAGTAGTTGCCGTTGAGAAAGCACACACAACAGTTCATGTCATTTGTAATGCAATAAAATTGTTAGTGATGCATCAATTATCTATGTATTCCATGCGCCCCACGTTTTTCGTTTTAAATCTTGCAAGTATTTTTATAGCTATTAAAAATTCACAAATTTATTATCACAGACGTGATAATAAAAAATATCGTATTTGGGAGGAGGCATCTGGAAGGTCTTTGGCTTAATGTTTTATTTTTTCAATTTTCTGGTGCTACGATAACAACGCACCTGTTTAAAAAACAATTGAAAATAAACTATGAAAACACATATTTTTTCAACTGAAATAATTTTTATGAAATACTTATTTTTATTATAAGTACTTTTATTGATCCCCTTAGGGTTACAAATCCATTTAACAATACTCCACACAGTCATCTCGCCGCTCTTACATCTATCCTTATTACTACTTACTTACTAACTTAACCTAAACTTAACCTAAATAGAGAGAAAGAGAGAAACATTTATGTACAAAAGTTCTTATTATATATCCTAAGCCTACCCCTCTTTTCCCCCTTTCCTTCACCCTCTGCCCTACTCCCTTTTACTTCCCTTCCCCTACCCTACCCGCGGACCTCCTCTTCCGGTCGCTCCCCTTCCAATTCCATCTCTTCCTTTCTTCCCTCTCTCCACTCATCCACCTTCCTCATCAATTCCTCCCCTCTTCCTTCATCTCCCAACACTTCCCACATCCTCTCCTGCCACCCTTTATCCTCACCCACTCTCATGCACTCCTCCCAGACATGCTCCCAAGTTTCATTCGCCCATCCACACACTCTGCATAATCTCTGCTCCTCATTCATCCAATACCACTCTCCCCTCATCTCATTCCCTAGCCTATATTTTGCCACCCTTTGCCACCTACTTTCTCCCCATCCCTTCCCTAAATACCCAGGCAGCCCCTCCCCCTTCACCAATCCATACCACTTGTTTGATCTTGACCCCTCTATCCTATTCCATCTTTCCTTTTTCTGTATTTCCTTTTCCCTTTTAATTATTTCTCCACTAACTCTCTCCCTTTTTTCCTCAAACCACTGATTTATCTCCCCGGCTGACCACCCCCTTTCTTCAAAAAAGTCCCACCTCTCCTTCTCCCATCCATCCCTTGTCCCTCTCAACCTATCCCTCTTCCTTACCTCTTCCCAGCATAACCGCGCCAACTCCCCCCCCCCCCTTTGCCTTCTCCCAATTTCTTCTCGTAACTCCACGCCCTCATCCCTGCCTTCCCCCTCAACAACTCCCTTTGTAATTCCTCCCTCACCCTATATCCTGGTATTACCCTTCCCACTCCCAAGACCCACTTCAAATATCTATCCTGTAGTCTTTCCATTTCTTCCCTCTCCTTCCATCCCCAAATTTCCACTCCATAACTTATCACCGACTAAACCAACTTATCGAACAACCAAATTCTCCTACCCCAATCCTTCGCAAACCTCCTTTTTCCTATCCCCCAGACCTTCCCCATTATCACTGCTCCTTTCCTCATTCTATCCTCCACCTGCGCTTTTTGGCCACCATTCCTCGAAATCACGTACCCTAAGTACTTATATTCGCCCACTTCCTCAATCTCCTTACCCTTCCATCTCCACTTCACCCTTTTCGATCTCCCCCCACCCTTCCTACATCTCATCACCTTTGATTTTTCTGCATTCAACTGCATCTTTTTCCCCTCCAAATACCGCTCCATCTTCCCCATCATCCCTTTCATCCCCTCCTCATCTTCCGCTAACATCGCTATATCGTCAGCGTACGCCAACGTATATATCTTCCTCCCCCCTAGTTTTACCCCTCCCCAACCTCCCCTCTCCAGCTCCTCATCCATATCCGCCATCAGCAAGGTGAATAGTAGTAGGCTTAACGGGCATCCTTGCCTCACTCTCCTTTCCGTCCAAAAACTTTTCCCTTCTTCTTCCCCTACTCTCACCTTACTTTTAGTTTCCCACAAAATTTCCGCACATCTTACCACTAAACCTTCCCTCACCCCTACTTTCCTACTTATTTTTATTAAATACTTCTTTCTTTAGGAGCTCTTGTGTATATGTCAAAGCATCCTTTAACTGCTGCTTTTCTTTTTCTAATTCATGAACACTCGCGACAGGAATATTAATTAAAGAAGATTTCGATGTAGAGGCTTGAGGAATCATTCTGACTTTTTGCTACGACTGTAGAAAGAAACCGATTGACGAACGAAAGATGCATTTCGTGGCATAGCTAATCTGACGATACTGTAAACAGCTTACAGAAAATTCTCAAGAGCGCGAGCCCTATCGCCACATCGTAGCCGATAGATCTCTACACCGAAATTTTCGTCGAGTAATATTTCTGTGTTTTACGATGAATACCATTGTTGCACGTAACATATGTATAATAGTTGTTAGCATCTTTTTATCCATAAACAAATAGTGACAAGTTTACGCGTACGTATTTGTGGTACAGTGTGTAAGAAATATCGAAATAACGGGACAGAGTGCGGCTCGACAGCCCGAGTCGGGGAAGCGAAGGCAGGCTTTACGGAGCATCTACTATCCGCACGCCGAGAGTTGGCACGGAGAAACTCGTAGGTACCACGTGATATTCCCACTGCTCGCTACACGTCTTCCGCGATTGGCCGAATCGCTTGACGAAGACAGCGAACGAGCGTATTGAGTGTGACTGCAACAGAGCGATGTGGTGACGCTCAGCTCAGAACATTGGCGTAACCCTCGTCCCATGATCAGAGTATTACGGGGAACGGACTCTGTAAACGGCTTAAATTTTACAACTCGACACAAAAAATAATGCTCCAATCCTTTCTAATCTTTGAAGTTACTTTATTTAACATTATGACAATACAAAAACATTTTTTTTGTAATAAAATTATGAATTATACAAAAGAATAAGCAGTGTCGTCAGCAGGTTTTTTCTTCGGGATGCAAAACTGCGTCGATTGTAGCGTCTCTGGTAGTTATCTGAAACGAAAAAATAAAATTTTTTAAATTTTAGTTGACATTTCTTAGAATACTATTTTAAAATTAAAATAAGAATTCAATAATTTTCTTTCTTACCTTAACTATCTTCCGAAGAGCTGCTGTCTTCTGAATCCGCCTCTTCTTGAAATGTAATATCATCCAGAAATTGTTTTATTAATCCATCTTTCTCCCAATAATTCTTTTCCATATCTTCTACGTGGTGGCAAAAGTTCTCCCACATCGACGGCGAAATTTCCGCTATTGCCTCGTCTTAAAAAATTGTTTAATTTATTAGGCATTATTTTCGCTAAATTCAATAACAATAAAAAAGTACTATTTTAAAATTAAAATAAGAATTCAATAATTTTCTTTCTTACCTTAATTATCTTCCGAAGAGCTGCTGTCTTCTGAATCCGCCTCGTCTTGAAATGTAGTATCATCCAGAAATTGTTCTATTAATCCATTTTTCTCCCAATAATTCTTTTCCATATCTTCTACGTGGTGGCAAAAATTCTCCCACATCGACGGCGAAATTTCCGCTATTGCCTCATCTTAAAAAATTGTTTAATTTATTAGGCATTATTTTCGCTAAATTGAATAACAATAAAAAAGTACTATTTTAAAATTAAAATAAGAATTCAATAATTTTCTTTCTTACCTTAACTATCTTCGGAAGAGCTGCTGTCTTCTGATTCCGTCTCTTCAAGAAATGTGATATTATCGAGAAATTCTTCTATTAATCCATCCTTCTCCCAATATTTCTTCTCGATATCCTCCACGTGATGGCAAAAATTCTCCCACATTGACGGCGTAATTTCTGTTATTGCTTCGTTCGTAAAATTTTTGAGGTCAGGAAAAGATAGGGTTCCTACATTTTTACATCTGATTTTCCTCTTCATTTCCGCCCAAGCTAACTCTATTGGGTTTAATTTGCACATGTAAGGCAGCAGTCTCAGCACATGAAACCCGTGCGATTTTAAAAGTTCATCGATTTTAAATATTTTTTCCACGGGTTTATGTATATCTATTAATTGCATTAATTGGTATTTTCTCATAGTTTCTGTATGAGGTACATTTTTACTCAGCAGCCAATCAATCATTACTGATTTTTTTGCATATTTTGTCGGGGTTTTCTGAATTTGTACCGCATGGTACGGAGCGTTATCCATAACAACAACACTGTCGGCGGGAAGGTTTGGTATTAATTTTTCTTTTGTCCACTTCTCAAAATTGGTTGAATCCATCTGTCCATGGTAATCTCCAGTCGTCGTTTTTGATTGAAAAACTAAACTTGCACCGGAGACAAATCCGTTTTTTCCTCCGGCGTGAACAATGATTAATCGATAGGAAGAACTTTTATTTTGTAATATGCCAAGTTCTTCCTCACTCTGCCAACATTTCCCAAATGACAGTGTGTTGTCCACCCACGTCTCATCAATGTATACAATGTCTCTTCCTTGTCTTCTGTGGTGTTCAATCGCTTTTAAATACTTTCCTCGCCACGCCACTATATTGGGTTTTTCAATTAATATACGCCTCACACTGTTGCATCTTCTCCATTGATATCCCATGGAATGTAACACATTGTACAATGTAGTTTTTCCCCACGGAAATTCTATCTTTTCCCGAATTGCCGCTAATACATTGGATCCGTTTGGCACAATTTTCTTAACGGCATAAAAATCCTGGATTATGCTCCTGATTGTGTGTTTATCTTCATCAGAAATTAAACACTTCACTTTGGTACGAGGCCGTTTCTTCCCTGGAGATTTTAGAAGAGCTTCACCAGAATCAGAACTTTCCTTTCGGATTCTAAATACCGTTCGCTTGGATAAACCCGTTGAATCGGTTGTGATAAAGAGTGAAGAATCGCACCACTTTCCGATTCTTCTTCGCACTTGGTCAATATTCTTCGCACCATATTTCGTGCTTCGTGATGCACCGTCTGTCCTTTCTTATGACTTGACATACTCTTACACTACACTACGTCTAATAATCTTAATTTAACAAAATAGCACTAAACTAAAATACTGAAACTTAGTACTAACTATTAACACAAAACTAACATTAAACTATGTAAAACTAAAAATAGAATAAAGAAAAGAATTGACTAAATTATAATAAATAGAATAAAAATATATAAAAAATATGAAAATATAAGCTATAAAAAAAGTTAAAACAAAATGTTAAATTAAGAAAAGAATTGACTAAATTATAATAAATAGAATAAAAATATATACAAAATATGAAAATATAAGATATAAAAAAAGTTAAAACAAAATGTTAAATTAAGTATTTTAAACTGGTATATGGTATGATATCGCAAGATGTGAACAGACTGAACGCTTTGAGAGAACTGTTTCTCTGGTCTGAGAGAACTGTTTCTTTAGGCTCTGTAAAAATCTTAATGAAGTCATTCTTTTTATCTCACTCTATCGATGAGCGAGATTTTCCCGAGAAAAGGTCTCTGTTTGTAAGAGTCTCCAGTTACTCCTGCCATAAATTTTCTTTCGACTCTAAGCGCTACGCTCGATAAGGACGTGTTCGCCGAATTCCCTGTAAAACTCTTAGCACTCGAGTGGTGACTCTGAGGCACTACTAAAAATTGCATTAACTATGGTTTTTAACACTAAACCTACCACCGGTTTTATATTTTCCAATTATTGTAATTATAAAAATCCATTTATGGAAAATAATGGAATTTGTCCAAGTATCTATTAACACTAATCCTACCAACACTTCACGTATACCTATTTCTACCCCGACCGGTCAAATGACCGGTCTTTAACACAATTTATATTTTTTAATGTAGAAAGTAAATAGGCAATTTGACAGTTTAAAAATATAGTTTCTTTTATTCAGAAGTATATAATGTACATTTTATTAATTTTCACCGCATTTTTTACATCCGACGTTTACATCCGACGGACCGTTTCGGCTAAAATCATGCCACAATTGCATTACCTTTCGTTTGTAACGATTTTATAGTTTCGGAATTGAGTCTTCGAGAGAATACTATTACAAAAAGACAGACTACAAATTTTTCTCAGAAGACAAACAATAAAAAAAGAAGTGACTATTGAAAAATGTATTAATACGTATATTTAGTGTTACCATTTTTATATGGCAATATTTACTAGATAATTTTAAAGCTGAACTTTCTCTTGGAAACCCCAAAATTTTCGGTTATTATATGTCTTATCTTGTTCATTTCTGCAAGATACCCTCTACATGGTAGTCCTGGACCGCAGAAACCACTTGTTTTTAAGTTCTGAGCTTTTAAAGTTGAGTAATTTAACATTAATTTTCACTGTTTTACCTCAGAAAGTGACAGGTATGGGCGCCGCCATATTGGTAAGCAGGGAGTACTAGCGCGCTGATAGTAGCCGGGGTTAGGTGTGGGTTAGTTCTGGTTAGATTGTGTATCGGTTTTGTAGCTCCCTACGTACCAATATGGCGGCGCCCATACCTGTCACTTTCTGAGGTAAAACAGTGAAAATTAATGTTAAATTACTCAACTTTAAAAGCTCAGAAGTTAAAAACAAGTGGTTTCCGCGGTCTAGGACTACCATGTAGAGGGTTTCTCGCAGAAATGAAGAAGATAAGACATGTAATAACTGAAAATTTTGGGGTTTCCAAGAGAAAGTTTACCCAATTTTAATGCTTGGTTTAACATTTAATAAATTAACATTTAGTGTTAAACTAGAGCGTTAATTGCACCTGAACCAGCAGAAATATTGAATACGAAAACGCTCGAAATACAGTGATAATAGCCTCCTGTCGTGCAAAAGATTCTACAAGAAAAAGAAACTTGATATTTATTGTAGATCTATATTTCATAAATAATGCCTAATCACGCGTCTGATTTGTTATAATAAGCTAAAAGATTAAGAATACATTCAATCATATAAAATACACGTCATACATTTACATTTTATTAATGCAGTAAGACTCCAGTCTTCACGATTAGTAAATCAGAGAATATCATGTGCCCCCCGTAGTTTACGGCGATCCTACTCCTATGTCGACCGTTCCCACTAGAACCTGTACGCGTAAGAGTGGGATCCGCCGCCTGGCGTCGAGAGTGGGGACTCGCAGATCCCCCTGCACCCCACTGTCGAAATCCGTGCCAACTCTCGGCGTGCGGATAGTAGACGAGGGACGGAAACGTAAGGGGCCTGGCGGGACCCGCATATGGCAGCCCTGAGCCCGATCCCTACCCGTCCCGGTAAAAACCCAGAGCACCTAGAGGGGGTCCAATTATTAACGAACCTGCTGGCAGTAAGGAATAGGTTGGGACTAGAGTTTACCTGAGCGATCATTGTCCCAGTGTCTATCGAAGTGTTTAGTACATATTGTGACAGTTGATGTCTCATCATTGGCGTCTCAGGTAAAGATTTACATATTACCACGTTTTTATTTTAGCTCGCTTTTTTAATATTACTTTCCGTAAATTGCAAGATGTCTCGAAAAATGAATATAAGAATATAAGTTCTTTGTACGAAGCTTCTCATCAAGAAGCTTCTACTTCATCGGGCATAAGTGCCATTACAAACAATCAAGTTCCTCTAGATTTGTGTGCTTCATCAGACATAAGCACCAATGAAATCAATGTAGTTTATTTAGATTCGTCGTCGAGAAATGAAAGTGAAGACGAACTTTCTATACCAAATCTTCAGTGTGAAGAAACTGCAGAAAGTTCGAATTTCACCGATTCAATGCGTGGTTCATTAGCAGACAGTAGTGATACAAATGTTCATGATAGTTTAGCGGAATGGGCTGTAAAGCATAATATTACACATGTCGCGATTAGTTATTCACTCTGTATTAAAAAAGCCCATTCCAAACTTGCCAACAGATGCAAGAACACTTCTAAAAACATGTAGAAATAATATTATCACCAAACGAGTTGAGCCAGAGAATTATTACCATTTCGGTGTAAGGACTTCTATTTTGAAACTTTGCAAATATGTAGACATGTCTTGTTTTAACGGCAATAAAATTTCAATCAATGTTAGTGTCGACGGTCGTCCTTTATCAAAAAGCTCCGGCAGTCAAGCATATCCTATTCTTTGCTGCCTCGCAGGATATGCAAATGCAGAAATGATTGGTATTTATCATGGCTACGGAAAGCCAAAAGACGCGAATAGTTTTTTATTAGATTTCGTTGAGGAGGCAGTAGTTCTAATCAATAATGGATTTGTAATTAATGAACATTTGTATCATTTACATGTAAAATCTTTCATTTGTGATGTTCCCGCAAAATCTTTTATAAAATGCGTAAAAGGTCATGCGGGATATAGTTCTTGCTCAAAATGTTACATCGAAGGAGATTTTAAAGATGGCAGGGTATGTTTCCCAGATTTCGATAAACTAACATGTAGAACTGATCTTGAATTTAGATCAAAAGTTGATGTTGACCATCACATTGGTATAACTATTTTGGAAAGAATTCCAAATATTGATATGATCATTTCTTTCCCGTTAGATTATATGCACCTAATTTGTTTAGGTGTGATGAAGAAGTTGCTTTTAAGTTTATGGTGTTGTGGGAAACCATCCACAAAAATTTCCAATTTACAGTCTGTGAATATATCGAATTCATTAGAGGCTTTAAGAAAGTGCATTCCGTTAGAATTCAATAGAAAACCACGTAGTTTAATTGAACTGAGACGATGGAGACGGTTTTGCTAAAAAATATAGATCGAGACAAGTATAAAAATTTTCTTTCGTTACATATAGCAGTAAGAATTTTATCTAATTCAAAGTATTTTGATTGTATTGAGTATGCCTCAGAATTGTTAAAATATTATGTACAAACCTTCAAAATATTGTACGGGAGATCGTGCACATTACGGAAGATGTAAAAAATCATAGGCCTCTTGATAATTTTAGTGCATTTCCTTTTGAAAATTTCCTCCAATCAATTTTACAGTACATTCGCAGTAAAAATAACGTATTACAGCAGATAGTTAACAGGCATACAGAAAAAACCAATATTCGTATTAACAAAAACGTAAATTCCACAAAATATCCAATTTTTCAACACGAACAGTTCGCGGGGCCATTACCACCCAATCTGATTGCCCTAAAACAATTTAAACGCGTTGATTTCGATAGTTTCAGTTTAAAAAGTAGTGAGCCGGATAATTGTTGTTCTCTGAGAAATGATGATATCATTATTGTAGAAAATATAATATTTTCGACAAATCTTTTCAAAATAGTTGGTAGAAAATTTTTAAATTTAAAAGATTTTTTTGAGAGTCCCTGCAAATCGTCTGCTTTTGGAATTTTTTCAACAGAATCTCCTTCTTTGGGACTTTGGAACTTTTCAATATTGAGGATGTTTCCCAAAAATATGTCAGATTAGAATTTCAAAGTAATATTATTCTCTTACCATTGCTACATTGTTCTTCATGAGTGCATATGTTCGGATATTTTTCTATTGCATTGCAAAGTCTAGCTTCGTATTAAAACACATTCAGCACATATATGTAGTGTATAATAAGTATGGTAATTATATTGCATGAAAGTGATGCACCTTACTGGTTTTGATGAAATTTAAGTAAGTTGTAGGGCCATATTGAAAATTTAAAAAATACGTTTTGTTTTGTCGGTCTGTGTCAATTAAGCATATTCTGAAAATTTCGTCAAAATCGGTCGACGTTGCAATGAGCTATAAACGTTTAAAGATGGTAAAAATTGCAGATGTTCGGTCGCAATCCGACCGAACGTGAGGTTTCGAGACACTCGACGCGACGCGACGGTCCTAGAAGTGTTTTGGGTGTCATCGGACACCACTTCGAGACCTACATCAACGAACCCATTAATAGGGCGATTGAAGCCAAAATAGCACTTACAGTTTCCCATATCTTTCACACTTAATTTCTCTTAACAAAAATACAGATTACTTTTGCATATCTCTACTCCGACGACCTAAACAAACTATCCATCCACCAATTAGAAATCATTTAGTCACCTCCATACAGTTTACAGCCAACTAATAGGAAAGGATCCGAGCCGACATAATACGCGACACGATACTATCGAACAGATTCAAACTAACTCTCAAACCGATTAAAACTAGTTCTCGAACATCGCAATATTTCGTCAACCTAATGTAAAACATTGTAAAGTACATCGTTAAGTTGTTAAAATATATTTAAGTGTTGATTTACCGGAGTCGAATCTCATTTTCAAATAGACGTTGTTAAATATAACTTCGTCAAAGCACCTGACTATCGTCGCGAGCAATCGGGCGGAATTTACGACTCCGCGAAGTTCGACGTATCGGACTTGCGAAATTCGGGACGCTTCAGCAGATTTTCACGATTTTCGGCCAATATCTAAGATTTCTTACATCTTTCAATATCTGTCGTTTTTTCTGCATCAGTCGATTTCGATGAAACTTTCACAGTGCATATAATTGATACAGACTCACAGAACGTACTTTTTAAATATTTTAAAATTCCCACTGTTCCAGTGAATTGCAATTTTTGAAAAAAAATCCTTTTCACATCCTGTAGTTAACTAATTGCTCTAGCTTCCCGAGAAAGTTCAGATAGTATAGTACAATATTTGAAAACTTATCGTTTTTTTTAGAGCGTCCGAATATTAATCCGAGTCACTGTATGGTGTAACACCGGTTTTTACACTGTGAACAGCACTGGAAAACGATCACCGACAAACAGCGTCTACTACGATTTTCACCACTTTTGACCTTGTATAACTCGCGTCTGAATCGATTTCAATGACATTTTTAAGACGTGTTTTTTAATATTCTACTATACGAATTGAACTTTCTTGGGAAGCTAGAGCGATTAGTTTACTACAGGATGTGAAAAGAAATTTTGATCGGGACAGTATATACAGTTATTTCTATAGAAATAACACTAAAAGTTGCATTTTACAACTTTTTTTATGCGGGTCTATACTGAAAATTTAAAAAATACGTTTTTGCAGATCTGTGCCTACTAATTCAGCATATTCTGAAAATTTCCTCAAAATCTGTCGACGTTGCAATGAGCAACAAACGTTAAAAGATGGACAAAATTGCAGATTTTCACGATTTTCGGCCTCTAACTGCAATAAATCTAAGGAATCTTACATCAATGCCTGTCGTTTTTTCCCGCATCAACCGATTTTGATGAAACTTTCTCAGTGTATATAATTCACACAGATCTACAAAATGTATTTTTTAAATTTTCAATACAGGCCATCTTAATAACTTATAAAATGCAAGTTTTAATATGTTTTTTACAACTCCGATTAATTGCAATTTTCGAAAAAATTTATTTTCACATCCTGTAGTAAACTAACTGCTCTGGCTGCCCAGAAAAGTTCAAATCGTATAGTGCAATATTAAAAAAGTTATCGTATTTTTTAGAGCGTCCGAATATTAATCCAGTTCACTGTAGGCCGAAAATCGTGAAAATCTGCAATTTTTACCTTAAACTTTGTAGCTCATTGCAACGTCGACCGCGCGATTTTGACGAAATTTTCAGAATATGCGTTTAATTGACACGGATTGACAAAACGTATTTTTAAAATTTTTAATATATGCTCACGTAAAAAAGTTTTAAAATGCAACTTCTTTAGTAATTTAAATTGCTATAATTACTTAATGAAATGTTATATGCGATTATCTGCAATCATAAATATCTATATATATATGTAACGAGTCCGGTTTTGTCGTGTTCGCGGCGGAATCCTCTCGTGCCCGGAGAGCTCGTCGTGCCAGGGTGACAGTCGGCGAGAGGACGGATAAATCGCGTGCGTCGGGAATCGAGGTGCGGGTGTGAAATAATGACACGTGTTTCTACGGCAAGAGTTCTGTGTTCGTCGCTCGGTCTTTCGCGGATGTCGCGACCCTCGGTGCTAGTGTTCGCTTCGCGAAGGGTAGTACGGAGGGTCGAAAGAGTGCAGGAGGTGATTTCCGATCGTGGTGGGTGCCACAATCTCCCCTGCCACGGGTCTGGTTTGTCGGATCCTCAGCGCCGACAGCGTGCCGACGATGAGGCCTCCCGTGGCGGTTGTACGTTTAACGTGGTGGAGGGCGAACCCTGCACAGTTAAACGACTCCAACGCTGTCGGAGTTTTCTGTGGACAGCGTGTCACACATTTTCCGGTGTAACACCGGACTTCAGTGGTACGCGGTGCTCACCGAGAAGACGAGCATTGACTCGGAGTGTCCCGCGCGGCAGTAAAACTCGTTGTCAAGGAGGATCAGGTATTTAGCGGAAGGTACTTACGAGTCAGGAAATATCGGGAGCTGGAACTGACTGGTTGGAGATCCAGTCGAGGAATAAGAGAGCTATGCCGAATCTGTCGCGCCTTATATAGTTCTCGGTTGGTGGTGAGGGGTAGTGGTGCGGTGAGGTAAGTGTGTGACGTATGTTTTCCGGTTCCCGCCAATTCCGCGGAAAATACGCATCCGGTTCGCGCCAAAAGTGTTCGTAGACGAGGGGTCGCGGGGCGGTGTATCGAACCGCGCTGTATCGGCGACGCGGCTCGGTCCTATTCGGTTACGTTCGGCGGTATTCGGTCGTGGGCTTAGATCGTAACAGTCCTGCGAGCAGGTCTGTTACATATACAGGGTGTTAGAAAAGTCTGGCAACCGTCGAATATCTAAAAAAAAAGCATTTTAGAGAAAAATGGTTCAGGCATGTATTTATGGTTTCGCAAGAGCTATTAGGTGGTGCCATTGGTTTGACCTTGAAGAGTCATTTGAAGGTCACGTGAAGGTCACCTCAATTTTTTTAAATGGCATCCCCTATTTTTTATTATATATTCTTCTAGCTGATCTCAAGAGCTTTCCAAAACACTATAATAAAATGTTTTTTCATTAATTATTTTTCGAGTTATAAGGCTTCAAAAGTACAATACCGCCGGCATTAGCGTTAACCGAGATGTACCACGTGGAGGTTGCACGGTCGGATTTACTACTCTTGTGTGTGCGTATGTGTGTGCGCGTGTTTGTGTGTGTGCGTGCATGTGCGTGTGTAAATGGGTTTTTACTCAATTAAATGTTCAAATTTTCTTCCGTCTGCTGCTTGACAAAGACCTAATCGTTGATAAAATTCATTTAAAACGTTTCGTCTCATTTCTGGTGAGATAAGATTTACTTGCTGCAGTATGCGTTTCCTAAGGTCTGCCAAATTAGCAGGTTTCGTTACGTATACATTGTTTTTAACATACCCCCATAAAAAGTAATCCAATGGAGAAAGATCTGGTGATCTAGAGAGCCACACACACACACACACACACACGCACACGCACACACACAAGAGATGTAAATCCGACCGTGCAACCTCCACGTGGTACATCTCGGTTAACGCTAATGCCGGCGGTATTGTACATTTGAAGCCTTATAACTCGAAAAATAATTAATGAAAAAACATTTTATTATAGTGTTTTGGAAAGCTCTTGAGATCAGCTACAAGAATATATAATAAAAAATAGGGGGTGCCATTTAAAAAAATTGATGTGACCTTCACGTGACCTTCAAATGACTCTTCAAGGTCAAACCAATGGCACCACCTAATAGCTCTTGCGAAACCATAAATACATGTCTGAACCATTTTTCTCTAAAATGCTTTTTTTTAGATATTCGACCGTTGCCAGACTTTTCTAACACCCTGTATAATGATTTCAATCCATACATGTAAAGCCTGTACGAGGATCATTTGCAGAACCAATTGAAAACCGATAACGTGTGACGGATAGAGAACAGTTCCCTATTAAATTCTTCATAGGAATCTGTTCAGGATCGTCTCTGGAAGGAAGCGCCCTAGATAACCTTTTCATATCATAGTTAACCCCTTTTTAACGAAGACCGAGTTCGGACCCGATTTGATTGAAAGTGACAAAAAACGAGAGTCTGGCCCTAAGTGATACAGATAATGAACAATGTGTTCCATTCATTCTAGGGATATATAAACCCTTGCGTCTTTACTCTCGGGGGTAGTACTCTCGTAGACTCAAACCGTGTCACGTCGTGCTGCATCTCGTAAAGTCACTTCCAGTGAGATTCCGCTAGTCCGGTATTAAATCTATTAGGCTCTTCTTAAGTTGGTTTCGAGACCCCCGCATTGCCAGTGCGTCAACACCGAGCATCTTAGGTAATAATATTTAACATACACTACTACTTCAATTCAGTCGCGACACCACAATTGTACATACTCATTCTTTATTAGAATATATTTGTGTTGTTTGGTAAATCGTGCAACTTTCTTAAACCCTTAATTATTGACCAAAATCCTAATCTAGTAATTGAACGTTCCCACACGATACAATCTTACCGCTCAGACTGTATCAATTAAATTATACTAGTTACGAGGCCCACTAACTATCCTTGGCGGCTCCCTGATTATCGCATCAGGTTCGTCCGCTACCTAGCAGCACCCTGGTTATCGCATCAGGTTCGTCTGCACTCTTATCCAACACAAGAATCACCCACTATCCTTGGCGGCTCCCTGATTATCGCATCAGGTTCGTCCGTCACCTTAGCAGCACCCTGGTTACGCATCAGGTTCGTCTGCACTCTTAACACCTTAATCCAAGAGTAATAACACCTCACCGGCCACTCGTGCTACTTCACGGCCCTGGCTCGTAACAAACGAATAATTTTGTGATGTTATATTTCGTATGTAACAAAGATTTTAAGTCAACTAAATCAATTGGAGATTTTAATCATATCTATAATATATGCATGAGTCGGCTGCGGATGAGCTATATGCAAAATAAACATTTCTTACCTTAAATTGCAACAAACAGGAGTGAAATAGAAAGTTATTTTTTCCCCATCAGAATGATATAAATATAGTATATTTCAATGTTTCTAATATTTTTGCTATTTTAAATTACATACCTATACCCATGGGGGTAGGTTTTAAATTACACCTATGGGATATATATATACTCATTTTTGTCATAAATGCATAAAATCCGCAGTCTACTAATGAGGTAGAGGCTTCCTGACATAAAGATTTTTTAGCACGCTTGTAATTAATATTCGTTGTGTGCGTGCTGCACTACATGCTCACAATTTGCCATAAAATGTAATAAAATTGCAGCTAAACGGTGCGTTTACTGCATATGGTTCCTGTTAGACTTCCTCTCCACTCATTGTGTAAAACATGTTGATACAATAAAAAATTTAACATATTTATAACAATTGTTGTAAACAATTTTACGTGAAGTTATAAAAAAAAAATACTTTAGAAACCTGTCATTGCCAAAACATACCTGAAACCTAAGAAACGGATATTCCTGGAACTTCCAAAATTCATGTCCTAGGAACATTCGTAAAACCTAAAAAACGGATATTCCTGGAACGTCCAAAATTCAAGTCCTATGCACATTCGTAAAACCTAAGAAACGAACATTCCTGGAACGTCCAAAATTACAGGTCCTAAGGACATTCGTAAAACCTAAGAAACGGACATTCCTAGAACGTCCAAAATTCAAGTACCAGGGACATTCATAAAACCAGAGAGTAATGAGAGTGCTCACGCCCGGGTTTTGGCCGTGCCCATTATAGTGCTGCCCCCTACTCTAGTGCTTAGCCTGGATCAGCTCCATTCTCCACACTCAGTCCGGACAAGAACCATTCTCCACACTCAGTCCAGACAAGAACCATTCTCCACACTCAGTCCAGACAAGAACCGTTCTCCACGATGCCCGTTTGGACTCCGACCGATTGGACGGTGCCGATTGGACGCGTTCCTTTTCGACTCCGTGCCGATTGGACTCGTGCCGTTTGGACGCCGTGCCGTTTGGACGCCGTGCCGATTGGACGCCGTGCCGATTGGACGCCGTGGCGGCTGATTCATGACGTTTGGACGCCGTAAATTTTATAATCATTGCTTTTCGAAGTCTACATATGGTCTACATACGGTGATATTGTATTGTGAAATATATGGGAACCTATTAAATTTGGATTTGAATTTTAATTTTTATGTGTTTCTTCAGACTCGTGCCTTTTGGACGCCGTGGCGGTTGGATTCATGACATTTGGACGCCGTAAATTTTATAATCATTGCTTTTCGAAGTCTACATATGATGATATTGTATTGTGAAATATATGGTTAACAACGCCCGATTAACAACAACTTCAGTTATCTAGCCAAACCTAACCCAGACTAATGTCATTTCCGCTCACTCTTAAGGGGGAAGTATACCCATCAGAAGTAACCAGAAAGGAAGTGTTACCAACCTCTGTGCAGAAAAGAAGTTTGGTATCATTGATAAACACGCTATTAGGCAGTTGCGCGAGATGGAGTTGTTTGCTATTTCCATATTCTATTCAGCTCGGTACTGAATTCTTGTAATATAACGTAATTTGTAGTGTATTATTGAAAATACCTTACAATATAACGTAATATGCAGTGTATCATTGAAAATAAACGCCATCTCTATTTACTTGTAGAATAAAGAAACAGTGCTCCTGACTAGGCGCCATCTCGTCTAAACTAGCTGAACTAAAATTGGCTCTAGACTGGCTCTGCATCAGAGACCTAACCCAGGACCTCTGTCATCATGGGGAAATTTATGCTAATGTGAATGCAATCACGCCAAAAGATTTTTTGTCCTTATATGGGCATATTTTGAGCTGCACAAAGGTTCATTTGATAGAGGAAAGTCCACCGCAGATCGCTCTTCTCCTCAAATCAGTCAAAAAAATCTCTTAGAGACAGAAAAATACATTGGAATGTGCGGTTCTTTTTCTCGATGTTTTCCTCTACTTTGGACACTCATATTATTAGATATAAACATAATCTCGTCAAATAATGAGTAGAGCGATCCGCGTTTAACCTTCCTCTTTAGAATGAGCCCTTACACAGCCCAAAATCTGCCCAAATAAGGACGAAAAATCTTTTTCCGCATACCCATGATTCGACCCAAAATCTAGTGAGATTCTAGTTCCTTTCTAGTTACTTCTGATGGGTATACTTCCCCCTTAAAATAAACTTTCCGGAGTAAGACTTCGGAATCACCCCCCTCCGAAGCTTTACATAATTATTTTTCATTAATAGATTCTTAATCATAATTTAAGGGGGAAGTATACCCAGCAGAAGTAACTAGAAAGGAACTAGAATCTCACTAGATTTTGGGTCGAATCATGGGTATGCGAAAAAAGATTTTTCGTCCTTATTTGGGCAGATTTTGGGCTGTGTAAGGGCTTATTCTAAAGAGGAAGGTTAAACGCGGATCGCTCTTCTCATTATTTGACGAGATTATGTTTATATCTAATGATATGAGTGTCCAAAGTAGAGGAAAACATCGAGAAAAAGAACCGCACATTCCAATGTATTTTTCTGTCTCTAAGAGATTTTTTTGACTGATTTGAGGAGAAGAGCGATCTGCGGTGGACTTTCCTCTATCAAATGAACCTTTGTGCAGCTCAAAATATGCCCATATAAGGACAAAAAATCTTTTGGCGTGATTGCATTCACATTAGCATAAATTTCCCCATGATGACAGAGGTCCTGGGTTAGGTCTCTGATGCAGAGCCAGTCTAGAGCCAATTTTAGTTCAGCTAGTTTAGACGAGATGGCGCCTAGTCAGGAGCACTGTTTCTTTATTCTACAAGTAAATAGAGATGGCGTTTATTTTCAATGATACACTGCATATTACGTTATATTGTAAGGTATTTTCAATAATACACTACAAATTACGTTATATTACAAGAATTCAGTACCGAGCTGAATAGAATATGGAAATAGCAAACAACTCCATCTCGCGCAACTGCCTAATAGCGTGTTTATCAATGATACCAAACTTCTTTTCTGCACAGAGGTTGGTAACACTTCCTTTCTGGTTACTTCTGATGGGTATACTTCCCCCTCGATTAACAACAACTTCAGTTATCTAGCCAAACCTAACCCAGACTAATGTCATTTCCACTCGCTCTTAAGAAATTAATTTTATTGAAAGGCGGTATTGAATTTATATGAAGAAATTAATTTTATAGAAAAATTTAAAATAAACTTTCCGGAGTAAGACTTCGGAATCACCCCCCTCCGAAGCTGTACATCATTATATTTCATTAATAGATTCTTAATCATAATTTAAAATTTAATAGCTTCCAAATCATATTTAATCATATATTTCACAATACAATATCACCGTATGTAGACTTCGAAAAGCAATGATTATAAAATTTACGGCGTCCAAACGTCATGAATCCAACCGCCACGGCGTCCAAAAGGCACGAGTCTCAAGAAACACATAAAAATTAAAATTCAGATCCAAATTTAATAGGTTCCCATATATTTCACAATACAATATCACCGTATGTAGACTTCGAAAAGCAATGATTATAAAATTTACGGCGTCCAAACGTCATGAATACAGCCGCCACGGCGTCCAATCGGCACGGCGCGGCGTCCAAACGGCACGAGTCCAATCAGCACGGAGTCGAAAAGGAACGCGTCTCAAGAAACACATAAAAATTAAAATTCAGATCCAAATTTAATAGGTTCCCATATATTTCACAATACAATATCACCGTATGTAGACTTCGAAAAGCAATGATTATAAAATTTACGGCGTCCAAACGTCATGAATACAGCCGCCACGGCGTCCAATCGGCACGGCGTCCAAACGGCACGAGTCCAATCGGCACGGAGTCGAAAAGGAATGCGTCCAATCGGGACGTGTCCAATCGGTCGGAGTTCAAGTTTCTTGAGACTCGTGCCTTTTGGACGCCGTGCCGATTGGATGCCGTGGCAGTTCGATTCATGACGTTTGGACGCCGTAAATTTTATAATCATTGCTTTTCGAAGTCTACATATGGTGATATTGTATTGTGAAATATATGATTAAATATGATTTGGAATCTATTAAATTTTAAATTATGATTAAGAATCTATTAATGAAAAATAATGATATACAGCTTCGGAGGGGGGTGATTCCGAAGTCTTACTCCGGAAAGTTTATTTTAAGAGCGAGTGGAAATGACATTAGTCTGGGTTAGGTTTGGCTAGATAACTGAAGTTGTTGTTAATCGGACGTTGTTAACCATTAAATTATGATTAAGAATCTATTAATGAAAAATAATTATGTAAAGCTTCGGAGGGGGGTGATTCCGAAGTCTTACTCCGGAAAGTTTATTTTAAGAGCGAGCGGAAATGACATTAGTCTGGGTTAGGTTTGGCTAGATAACTGAAGTTGTTGTTAATCGGGTGTTGTTAACCATATATTTCACAATACAATATCATCATATGTAGACTTCGAAAAGCAATGATGATAAAATTTACGGCGTCCAAATGTCATGAATCCAACCGCCACGGCGTCCAAAAGGCACGAGTCTGAAGAAACACATAAAAATTAAAATTCAAATCCAAATTTAATAGGTCCCCATATATTTCACAATACAATATCACCGTATGTAGACCATATGTAGACTTCGAAAAGCAATGATTATAAAATTTACGGCGTCCAAACGTCATGAATTCAGCCGCCACGGCGTCCAATCGGCACGGCGTCCAAACGGCACGGCGTCCAAACGGCACGAGTCCAATCAGCACGGAGTCGAAAAGGAACGCGTCCAATCGGCACCGTCCAATCGGGACGTGTCCAATCGGTCGGAGTCCAAACGGGCATCACTCGATTATAAAATTTACGGCGTCCAAACGTCATGAATCCAACCGCCACGGCGTCCAAAAGGCACGAGTCTCAAGAAACACATAAAAATTAAAATTCAGATCCAAATTTAATAGGTTCCCATATATTTCACAATACAATATCACCGTATGTAGACTTCGAAAAGCAATGATTATAAAATTTACGGCGTCCAAACGTCATGAATACAGCCGCCACGGCGCACAGTGTGTCCAAACGGCGAAATCGTGGTCAAAACCTCGTAACTCACTTCAATCGGAACGAAATTGGATAAAAATTGGTACATGAGGGTTTTTTGGGTCGCTGATTACGAATCTGAACTTAAAAGTATAGAAAACAAAGTAGCGAATCCAATATGGCGGACATGTATAGCAAAAAATTTTATTTTCCTCTAAAAAATGTTTACAGTAAAATGTTTACACTAAAAAGAAATAAATATGACAAAATAAAAATTAAAAAACTATGTCGAATCAGATGAACTGTAATAGTTATCATCATCTTTAATATCTTCATTTTCTCGAGTGTTTCTTGCTAGAAAGACAAGTTTCAATGCGCCTGGTGTCAATTTTTTAATTTTTTATTGAAATTAATAATAAACTGATGCAAAACCATACAATATTTATTTGAAGAGTTTTTAAATACCGTTCACACTTCCCGAGAAAACACGCATGTCGATGTTTCATTCTGCATTTACAAATGTCTTACAAAACAATGGTAGGCACTTCTTGGCAGCTAATTTTTGCAAATACTGAAAGATGACAGTGTCAACTACAAGTTCCAACAAAAATTATAGCTTCATATTGTTTTCCACACAACTTTTACTCTACATGTTTAAAATTTGTCCTTAAAACTTTTCTGTTCCCGTCTTCTAATAACATTTATAATTATACAATGTAACCATCAACTATTTCAAATATACTAGTAGTCAGAGACATTCTACTTACTTCCAGGAACAGCATCCATTTTGCAGAATTCAAATTAAATAAACCGTTTTTGAAATATGCAGTTTTCACTTTTCGCTGTCACACAGTTCCTCACAACACGATTACTGAACGACTAATGAACGAAAACTTCGAGCTCTCACCATTTCTCAGGTATAAGTAATAAAACCTTCGCACCTCGGTTTTTCCATAGGCACAATACTAAAGTATCTAAAATAGTACTTACCGTATCCCCACCGGAAAGTTCATTTTCGAGGTTTTGGCCACGATTTCGCCGTTTGGACACACTGTGCGGCGTCCAATCGGCACGGCGTCCAAACGGCACGGCGTCCAAACGGCACGAGTCCAATCGGCACGGAGTCGAAAAGGAACGCGTCCAATCGGGACAGTCCAATCGGGACAGTCCAATCGGGACAGTCCAATCGGGACAGTCCAATCGGGACAGTCCAATCGGGACAGTCCAATCGGGACAGTCCAATCGGGACGTGTCCAATTGGTCGGAGTCCAAGTGGGACACCCCCATATGAAACAAGCCAAGAAAATCGATATTCAATATTCAAAGTGCCACCATTTTGTAAATCTTCACTTTTTTCATTCTGGTTCTCACCATGATCACAATCATACCAATCAAGAATCTTTTGTGTCATTTCATGCCAAATCGATCACATTTTGCATGCACCATCGTCGATTTTGGGATTTTGAAAATCATGAAATATCTTGTTGGGTTCTAGAAAACATGCCAAAAGTTTGGACATTATTAAAAACAGATTCTTTATTTAGTACATAGCGGATATTATGTGCTGCTTTCTCCCATTGACCTCTCATACACTTCCTCCGAGTGGGTATGATTAGGGGGCAGGAGGGGGGAGTAGTATAGTTACTAAGTAGGTTAAGCTTCTGTAAATACTCTCTCTCTCTCTCTTTCTTTCTCTCTCTCTCTCTCTCTCTCTCTCTCTCTCTCTCTCTCTCTCTCTCTCTCTCTCTTTCTCTCTCTCTAAGGAACTTTCAGCAACATATTCTTGGTGTTTCTCTTATGCAAAATGATACCTAGTATCAGAAAAAAATTATGAAAAATAAAGAAGTTTGTCATCGAATTAGTTGTTTACACTTCTCGGCGTTCGGCAAAACTCAAAGAATAGTATCCCTGGCGTATAAATGACACTCGGCAGACCCGTGTTGAGGACTTATATTGATCAATGAAATACGTACCCTCCGTTTCAGGTAGAGACGAGTCGAGCGGACCGCTATTATGGGCCATTGTCTATACCGCTGGTCTCGAACTGGTATTTTTACCAGCAGACTGTATACGACTAAATGACCCTATTTATACCTCGAGAACAATATTAGTAACCACTCTTGGCCATCGATACCTTTTTAATGAAGAGGTAAAAACCCCGAAACCCTCATCGGTTTGAATGGAATGAAATCGTCCTTTACTAGCGCACTGTGTCGCCAATTTTCAAGTCGCTATCATTTACAAGAGTTCATTCTAAAGGGGAAACTTCAAGGAATATAACCATATTTTTTCAAAATTGAAATCACTCTGGCCCCTCATCGAAAAACCGTAAAAAAGAATTTGTTTAAATTTTTCGACCTTATAAAGTAGATTATCGAGGTTGAAAAGATTATTTTATAATCAGTAAACGCTTGATTCTTGTCCAACGGCCGTGTTTTTCATGGACAAGAATCGTGGCCAGAAGTTCTTTATGAGTTATGACTGCGTCTAGATAAGTATCGCGACGACCGCGCCGAGCGAGACTTCAACAGAGAGCCGAACAACGAGAAGGATAGAATGAAATACGGATCGCGTGACCGAAGCGTGTCGCCGTCGCTGGCACAGTTTAAAGGTCCGCGTGTTCTCACTGTACATAATGCCAATTAAAAATGCTTTATTTTTCATTATTCTTTTATGGGACTTTCACTGGCATGTTTCTGTTATTTTTTTTATTAGAACAAGACCAAACACGATATAATTTGTCCCATATTTACTCGACATGTGAAGCATAATTTATAATTTATCATACATTTAACACATGCTATATATAGCATATGTTTAAATAAACAACTTAATATCTCGAAAATATGTTCTCAAAGAATTAGACTTGAATTTTGCAAATTAACGGAGTTACAGCCCGTAGGAGCACAGCGCGACCTGCGCTGTGCACACGATCGTTGTCCAGCGCCTATGTTTTGACATGAATTTGGCTTCTTCGTACAATATGCCTCCTTTCAAGCAAGACGGCGGCTAGTTTTGCATTTTTATTAATTAATTTTCGATTCAATTAGACTTCAGTGAAACGGCTAGTTAAATGACAAAGAAAAGCATTCGCAGTCAAAAGTAGTCAACTGTTTGGCTTTAGAACACTCCTTATTTCCTTGCCATATTCCTTTCCGTCCGTAACAAATTTTAAACGACTAATTATACATAATCGAAAAAGAATAAGAAAAATAATCACTAGAAACTTATTTTAAAAAGTGTTAGCATCGCATTGGTATTTTAAACATTACAGTTTTTCTTTTTTTTCACTCGTTATCCTCTTCCATGTCCTACAGACTACAGTACTCCATACCGTCAATGAAACCACTAAATAAAGTTGAAATTATATCGTGTTTGGTATCATTTTAATAAAAAAAATGCAAGAAATACGTTAGTGAAAGTCCCATAAACAAATAATGAAAATTAAGAGATTTGTAAAATCGATTCCTCGAGTCAATGTGTGGTGTTCACACCGATATACCCGAGCCGACATCACAATCGTTGCCGCCCTGCGGAGCGACTCGGCGTTGACAGGCAGTGGAGTGGGTAGGTACTGGACAGGAATCGTACCCACAATCCTTTCCGAATTAAACAAAAAATTGTAGCTCAATCGGACAAACAGTACCGGAGATAAAAATTCGTTAGTTAGGCCCGTTTTCGCTAAAATGGGCAAAAATTGAAAATTTTGAAAAACTGTCATATCTAAAAAAATTCAAGACCGGAAAAATGATGACTTAAATCCCCCCCTAATTTCACATGGACTACAACATCTTTCATTTAGAACAAAATCGACAATGGTGCCTGCAAAAAGTGATCGATTTAGTATGGAATGACCCCTTTTCATTTTTTCATTTCAGATAAGCAGAATCATCCGAATCGTGTCAGCCAGTAGGACACTTTTTTTTAACGAACCTTGTTCAATGATATGTAAGTCCGTTAGTTTTGATCATTTTCACTTAAAAAAAATTGTGAACATTCGTAGAATATAAATAAATATGTATGCAAAAAATGCCGATATTAAGAAACTTCTATTTTTTTTATAAAAAATTCCCTACAAAAATCAGAAAAATGAAAGTCTAGACTAGAATACCCCCTTAATTAAATAAAATGGAAACCAATTTTTTCGACTAAAATTTAGAAGGATAACTTTAGAGTACGAGAATTGTAGGGGAGGAAAAGTGAAAGTTAGTAATAAAACAAGGGATTGTTCTTTATTACTTTATTACCGGTGCCACAAAGAAAGACTGGGATATCTTCCTATGCTTCAATAGCAATGATGTGTTATAAACTTTGCAGACCTCCACGGCCAGTTGAGAGCTGCAGCTATTCATCTTGGGGTTTTCCCGTCAACCCGCACACCGTGTGCAGTGACTCTTTGACCTTTCTTCCACCTCCATGGTGGACATATTGGAATGGATTTACGAAAAACGGATTTTTATAATGTATAGGATAATGTATAAGAAATTTTTTTTTTAAATTACTATTGCTTGGAATTTCGAAGATAAATGTGCAGGTTGCGATTTTTAACTTTTTTATCTGTGCCTATAATGAAAATTTAAGATATGTCTTCTAAAGAATCAAGTAAGTTATACAGGGTGAGTCTCATAACATGACGATCTCAAATAACTCGTTTGTTGTACGACAAAAATGTTCAAACTAATGTTGCATCGTTCCTAGGGGACTGCAATCTTATTTTTATTGCTTTGATTTTTTATCAAGGTATTAAGGTCACTTTCAGTTATTTAAATGGAATGCCCAATATTTTTGCTCGAACTCGGACGAAGCACATTATTCCGTGTAAAAAAGTATTGACCTTCATATATCACAAATCTAATAGTTAACTAGATATTATCGATATAATTTTCCATTTGTAGCTACTACCTGAGAGCTGGTGGGTGCTCGAACTGTTACCCCTCAACTTCAATATGGTAAGTACATATGTACATATTCTATTTAAAAAACTGAAGGTTTGAACATTTTTCTCGTACAACAAATAATTTACGAGTTGTTTGAGATCGTCATGATATGAGACTCACCCTGTATACATGCACAAAATTTCATCGAAATCGGTTGAAGCATAAAACAGCTACATATACATGTATGTAGGCATTGAAATATGTAAAGATATGAATCTTTGAATTTTTCTGCTCACGATGATCTAAATCGCGGTTTCTTATAATTGTTTTAATTTTTAATTATTTTAAAGTACCCTCACTTCCATGATCGTTAATCTACATACCAATCATTCCATGCAAAATAGAACTGCTGTTTCGAATTTTGTTGGAATTTGCATATGTTGCAGTGTTCAGTGAAATATGAACGTATCTCAGAGAATTCTTTGACATCTTCAAAATTGGTAGTTTTACATATGAGGTTTACACGTTTTTCACTTAATTATAACGGTCGAGTATCTTTTATTCGACTCGTTATTTAAATAATTTTTTATTTGCCGAGAATTTATTCGACGAATAATAGATAAATTTTTATTCGAAGCAGATTTATTCAAAACGTGGAATAAAATTTTTATTTATTATTTTTATTTATTAATCAGAGACTTCGAATAATTTTGACCTGCTCGAGGCTCCAATGAACGCGTATCGAGGCCCGAGAATTCACTAACAAGTCAATTTGCAGCCCTTGTTTATTTTCTATGATTCTTTCACGGAAGTGACGTTAGCTACTTCGTGGCGTTCATCCGATTAAAAAAAGACTAAACTCGATAGGATTTAAACTGTGTCTACTGTTTGTATTCGTGAATTCATTCGTGGATGTAGTCGGAGTCTTCGAATAGATCCTTCGTACAATTTTCTCTTCTGTTAGGTCGACGAGGCGACGCGACGAGGCGACGAGGCGACGAGAGTGACGAGAGCCTCGGTCTCCGTGGACACGTGGTGCAATAAACAGCCGGACAACCCCACGGGGAGCCAGGTATATCGGCATGGAACCACTAACAAGTGATTTGCTAATCTTGTTTATTTTCCATGATTCTTTCACGGAAGTGACGTTAGCTACTTCGTGGCGTTCATCCGATTAAGAAAACACTAAACTCGATTAGATTTGGACTGTGCATGGCGGATTTATTCGAAGTCTTCGAATGAAAATTGCAATTTTCCATGATTTTCGGCCGCTTCACCACTTCTGATCTTTTAAACTTTCGTTATTGGCCTTGCTAAAAAATTGAAAACATCAAGTTTCACTATCTTTTTCGCAATTCCGAGCAAATGCATTTTTTCAACATATTTTTGAGACGTCATTGGCTAAACTAATTCTTCTAGCTTTACAGAGAAATGGTGTCGTTTCGTCCATTCATAAAAAAATTATTCTGATTTAAAGGTGTGTGATAAGTAGACTGCGGATCTTTATGCAAAATAAGTTCTATAAATAATTTAGAAGCCAAGTAACAATTTATGTTCCTCATTAATACTTTTGTGGCGGTTTAGTCTGAAATCCCGATGCGAGACCTTCCCCGCCGACCGCCGCCGCACCGCGCCCACTAGCTATACGCAGCCTCGCGCCACCGCCGCTAGATGGCCACCGCGGTGAGCCGCACGCTCGCGAGTGAAAGCAAGTGGGAACGGAGATAAGACTACCGATCCGGCACAAATTGGAGCAGTCAGGCAGCGAGCCGAACCGAGTAACAACGCTTCGTCTCTCAAGCCGCCCAGGACTGCTCCTTTACCAAAAGTCATACCTTTCCGACCAACCGACCGTCCGACCGATCTCCAAGGCTACACGGCACTGGCAGTGAGATTCCCTCACAAGGAGAGTGCAAGCTCTTCACCTCTCAGATTTGGTTAAAACTTTGCAGAGTTGTAGATTTCGTTCCCCTGATTACGAATATACCCCATTATAAGGGCCACTACCCAGTAATTTTCGAGATATTTGCAAATTACACAGTTGTAGGAACAGTTTTATTAAAGTTTAGTTCACTGTATTACCAAGTAATGATGTGGCGTAGCGGCAGCGAGCTGAACTGCTATGCCATGGGCCCGGGTTCGAATCCCGTCGGAGTGTAACTTTTTTTTATTTTTTTTTCATATTTTAGATATATTTTTATTCGTTAAAGGGTTAATTGTCTACATACACACAAAAAAGATTATAATTTTATTAAAATAATTTTATATTAAAATAATACATAACAAAAAAACAATAAATAAGAAAATAAATATTAATCAAAGCGGTCAATGTGACTTGCCATCACGCTTACTATCATACAATACTTTGTTATGTACAACAGTGGTACTTATCGAAAAAGCAAGAAAAACATTTTACATATAGAATCAAATTAAATTTTCTTTTCGCTATTAAACGAGCTCTTATGGATACGTCAAAGCGTTATCATGAAATTAGATCCTCGCTATGCAACGAGATCCATCTTTGGAAATAGGACTGTCAAAAGAACGGGAAATTTTCGAAAATGTAAACCAAATTTGCTTTCCACCCGAGATACGACAAAGTAAATGTTCGTGCAATGAAAATGTACTGATTCGATGTGCAAAATGTTTTTGCACATTATGTTTTCCATGCTTTTTCGATAAGTACCACTGTTGTACATAACAAAAATTGTAAGTATTCCTTTGCTTTCAGGTGTGACAAATATTATAGGAAGCGTGATGGCAAGTCACATTGACCGCTTTGATTAATATTTATTTTCTTATTTATTGTTTTTTTGTTATGTATTATTTTAATATAAAATTATTTTAATAAAATTATCAGTATTATCAGTATTATTTTATAAAAGTATCATTATCAATTAACCCTTTAACGAATAAAAATATATCTAAAATATGAAAAAAAAATTAAAAAAAGTTACACTCCGACGGGATTCTTTTTTTTTTTTTTTTTTCAAAAAATTTTTATTTGCTTAATATTTACAATATATACAAAGAGGTGCAAATAAAAATACTAAAAACTACCTTATACTATCTGGGGTTATATAAAGTTAGGGCTATGATAAACTCGTCGCTCTATGTCACTATCTTATATCCTAATTACCTTAATAGATTTTCGACGTTTATATATTATTAGTCTTGTCGTTCAGTCTTTTGGTGGCAGGTAAAAATAAGAAAATAAAAAAAAACCCGCTTAACTCCGACGGGATTCGAACCCGGGCCCATGGCATAGCAGTTCAGCTCGCTGCCGCTACGCCACATCATTACTTGGTAATACAGTGAACTAAACTTTAATAAAACTGTTCCTACAACTGTGTAATTTGCAAATATCTCGAAAATTACTGGGTAGTGGCCCTTATAATGGGGTATATTCGTAATCAGGGGAACGAAATCTACAACTCTGCAAAGTTTTAACCAAATCTGAGAGGTGAAGAGCTTGCACTCTCCTTGTCAGACCGATCTCCAAGGCTACACCGCAGTGAGATTCCCTCAAACCGATCTCCAAGGCTACACGGCAGTGAGATTCCCTCAAACCGATCTCCAAGGTTACACGGCAGTGAGATTCCCTCAAACCGATCTCCACGGCTACACGGCAGTGGGATTCCCTCCGACCGATCTCCAAGGCTACACGGCAGTGAGATTCCCTCCAACCAGTGTCGCCAGATGAGTCCGAATTCGGACTCATTTATTCCCCTACTTTTCCCCTTCCACTATCCCATTCCAGTACCACGTCCCACTCAATCCCCGTCGCGCACGCGCAACGTGTCACATACTACGACTCTGGCCATCAGAGAGGGGGTACCTGTATTCTCCTCGATTTTCTCGACCTGGCGACACTGCCTCCAACCGATCTCCAATGCTACACGGCAGTTAGATTCCCGACCGGTCTCCCCGAGACACTCCGCCGAACACCGACAAATTCCGCGCCGCGATAGACATAAGCTACCGGTGTAAGCAACTCGTTAAATATACGAAATCATCGAAACCACTGGCGTCTACTCTTTCGCACCGACAGAAACCTGGACAACCGACTGAGTCGGCACTCACTCTCCGCCTCCCAAGTAACCGTCACACTTTTTATATGTTGAAAATAGTATATCGACACTGTTAAACTCATTTCATCTTTTTATTATTTCGAATTACACTTGTTCATCTTTGTCATAAATGCATAAAATCTGCAGTCTAGTTACAGGTGGTGCTCCTAATTGTGTGATTCAGATTGAACATTTTTATCCGAGACATATAATATATAATTTCAATTGTATTTACATAGTGGTTTAATCGACGATGAAAGTTTCGGCGCAAGGAAGGACAGCGATAACACGGGCCTTTGAATTGTGCCGGCGCCACAGTGGTCCGGATCGAAGAATTGAGGGACATTTGTCTATAACTTTTGAAGCGTTTGAGATATTGAAATGAGATTTGAACTAAAAAATATTATAAAATAATCTCTTTCCAATAATACATGTTAGATTTTTTTTTGTTTAATTTTAGTTATTTAAAAAAAATTTGTTGTAGTTGTTTAAGCAGTTGCTTTCCTTACTAAAACCATTGATAAAATAAGAAGTATTCTAATTAATCTTACCATTTTGTTGTTGAAGAAGTAGGCACAAGTGGGTTTTGTTTTCTTTACTTTTTTAATAATTCTGCAGCCTCTGAACTTAATTGTTTTATTTTCTTGTTGGAAGATCTTATTCTCGTAGATGAAATATGTGGTTCCGATGTTAATAGCAATTTGTGAATTGTATCTTCATTTGTAGCGATTCTAGAAATTTTCCTAGTATTTTTGGTCCTAATTTTTTTTAAATCTTTGTGTCTTGTTTCTTGAGCCTCTTCAGATAATTGGCCAATCGGAAGTAATGCGTGCTGTATTATCTGCTTTCCATGTATTAATAATTTATGGATGGAGGCTGGCATATAATACCACCTGTAGTGGTCAATAAAATATTTTGCAGTGCTTTGTGCGTATTGTTCAAATTTATCTGTGTCTATTTCATGAGGCGAGGAAATTGTTTGAAGTATTACATGAAATTTTTTTATTAATACAATATCAACTCCGGTTATTTCTGACGAAATCTCTGGGTTGGAAAAAAATCGTCTTGCAGTATTTCCGCCATTCGATGAACCCCAGCCTTGTTTGACAAAGTCAACTAATAAACCCATTTTCTCTTTGAACTGTGTCTGAATGTGTTCTTTCCTCTCTTTTTTTAATTTTTTAGTGTCCTGTGTATTTGCTGTACATTTTTTGAAGTCCACATTATATGCTATGTGCAAAAGACATTCGAAGCATTTGATCCATGCGTGAAGTGTTGATAGACAAAACGAATAATTATTGTTATTGCATGGTCTTGCATTGATTCGTTTTAAATTGTTCATTTCTGTCGGAGTAGCATTACAGATATAACAACACATTGCGGATGTCGTTTTTGTTATTGCGTTACATATTTTATTATCCACGATCGTTAAATAAGCCATTACATATTCTATAGTTACATTATTTATTTTTAATGGTTTTGAATTTTTTATTTCATTATTAATCCGGTCAATTTCTTCATCGATTCTTACTTGACTTTCTTTGACAAATTCAAACTTGATTGGTCTACAAAACCATGGGGAGGATGGACAAGGATTCTGCCATATAAAGTTTGTCCGGTTAATTTGTCATGTAGTTTTAGTGGAACTAAACTTGAAATAAAAATACATTTTTTCATCTATTTGAATTTGTTTATATCTCGGTTGGGATGAAGTTCCATCATAACCCCACTTGCATGTAAGCATAGGTTTTGTATTTTGTGTTCCGTTCTGCATACTTTTCAGTATTCTACGTGTTGTGTGGTTTAACAAACTCTGTAGTTCCACTTTAGCGTAATTTTCTGTTATTTGGATGGTGTCTTTTGGTGGGTAGCAATTTCTCTTTTCATTCAATAATTGGAAGTACGAGGACCACAGATTATTTTTACAGTTAATAGACTCGTTTCCAATGACTATGTACTGAAATTTAGAGAGATCAGCAGTAACAACCATGGTCAATGCTTTCTCAACTGTAAAAGATTTTGCTTTAGAGCTACATTTTTCTTTGAAGAAAGTTTTCAAATTGAATTCTTCGTTATCCTGTAAGTATTGCAGAAAACGTGCTTTTTTATGCATCCCACGGCTTCGAAAACTCATTTTTGTTGCATCTAACAATTCTTCTACAGAAAAATTATTTACTAAAGATCGCGTTCTACGTATTCTTTGTTTAACACTACATTCCGAATTTGATTTCATTTCTTTATGAGTGTGCACTACTGATGATTTTGATCTTGAGGTATTTGATGTCACAGATATGTTTGACGAAGATGGGATTTCTGATAATATTCCAGTAGGGTATATGAAATCTCTTTCTAATCACTTTTTATTACGATGAAGAAATTTTGATTCAATGTAACGTGATTGGACCCACTTCGTTTTTAATTTATAACATAGTTTGTTTAAACAGACCTTCAGTATGTTAAAATTTTCTGGTAAAATATCTAGTACCTCACATACCTTTTCACATAAAAATTTGTGATCACTTAAGTCTTTACGCGACTTCCTTAAAATGTAGAACAAGTCTTGATTTGTTTGGAATGCTTCCATTATAAATGTAAATATAAAACAGAAACTTAAACGGAAACTTCACTAATGAACTCAATTAAACACACGAATATATATTGTGACGTGGCAGATTTGCCAGCGTCATCCGAAACCCTTAGCGGAAGACCGGGTCACCCTCGAGCAGTAATAATGCGAGATGGACAGTGGCGAGCGCTCGCCCTGGGCACACGCGAGACCCATGGGCGAGTACTTCTATTTTTGAGCGTCGCGCCAATTTGCGCGACGCGAGTCTGCAGGACCGTAAATCGGGCCCCAAGGGGGGGACCCGAGGCACCCTTCCTGCCGAAAGAAGGGGAAAACGAGCGGCATCGGCGAAAACCTCCGCACCAGGACGAGGGATCGACGCGGCCCAGGAAAAACAGCCTGGAGGCGCCGACGAGGACGAGAAGCCCCGAAACAGGAACTCCCGCAACCTCGCCGTCGCCTCACCCGGAAGACAACCTGATCAGTTGCCGGACTGGCTCTCGCCGATCACCGCCGCGGGAAAACCACCAATCAGCGGGCACCGCTACCGGAGCACCGAGGAATCGCCGATCGCCGATTAAAATCTCATTTAATAAATGTAGAAAGTAGCTCACCTGATACTGTCGAAGATAATGAAATAGTTAAACAGTTAAAAGATAAATTTAATGCAGAACATAGTGATAGTGAAAAAATTCGTATTCTTACAACTTTGCCTAACTCATGGAGTATTCGTAGAATTTTATTAGAATTTAAAACTACATATCATATGGCAAGACAAGCCAAGCATTTGCAAGTCAGTCACGGAATCACTATCGTAGTGACGATGTAAGTAGAGTAATGCCGGGAAAGAAAGACGTTGTTTCAGTAAAAAGGAATGGATGTAGGGAGCATTTGCAAAAACGATTAGTGTTAGGAAATCTTAGAGAAATTTATACAATTTTTTATGGAGAAGCATCCCACAAATGTAGGTTTTAGTACTTTTGCAAGTTTGCGACCGAAAGAGTGTGTTTTAGCTGGTGCCAGTGGAACACATTCTGTTTGCATTTGTGTTATCCATCAGAATGTGAAATTAATGTTGCAAGCGATTAAAACAGCAGTAGCTGCACGTGGCATAGATTCAAACATTGTTACTATAACAGATTATAAATTCATTTTAAAATCTTTAATGTGTGAGCCACCGACTTCATCTTGCCATTTACGGAAATGTACTTCTTGTCCCGGTTTTAATAGTATCCGTTCTGAATTTGAAAATTTTTTTGATGATAATTACATCACAGATATCACTTTTAAATGTTGGACAAATACCGATAGATCTTCCTTAGAGACACTTACATGTTCTGCTGATGACTTCGTAGACCGTCTCGCAGATAAAATTCCGATTTTGCAGATACACGATTATATCGCTGGAGCGCAGAGTTCGTACTTAGCACAAACAAAAGACTTACTAGATCACGGAGAATTTGTTGTCATAGGCGATTTTTCGGAGAACTATAGTTTTGTTATACAGGATGAAGTGCAAAATTACCATTCGAGTAATAAGCAAGTCACTCTTCATCCTTTCGTTATATATACCAAAGAACATAGTCATAATTTTGTTATAATTTCTGAAAGTTTAGAACATAATACAGTTGCCGTTCATATTTTTCAAAAAAAGTTGATGGAATATCTAAAACATATATATGCGGAAAAAATAAAAAAGATTATAAACTTTTCTGACGGGGCAGCTGCACAATATAAAAACAAGAAAAATTTCATTAATTTAACACATCATTTTAACGATTTTGGTGTTCCTGCTGAATGGCATTTTTTTGCAACGGCTCATGGTAAGGGACCATGTAATGGTCTTGGAGGAACCATCAAAAGACTTGCAATGTGCACTAGCTTACAAAGACCATTAGATAATCAAATTCTCAGCCCTAAAAATTTATTTGAATGGGCAGAAACATCTTTTCCAAATATAATATTTAATTACGTCACCCCAGATGAACATAATAAACATGCTGAGTGTTTACAAGCTCGCTTTGCAACAGCATTACCAATTACAGGCACTAGAAGCTTTCATATAGCTTTACCTCATTATCAAATAAAGAACTGCTATGTAAAACTTGTTCGTGCGATAATGATGACTCTGTTTTCAGTGTAATGAAATAGTTTTCAATGATCCTACCACGCACGCACGCACGCACGCACGCATACCTTACATGCTAGCTCTATACAATACAATGCGCAACTGGGTGACACCTGGGCCGACGGCCGGCCGCGATTGTTACGTCACGTAGGTAGTGACGTCGCCCGCTTGACAACGCGGGCTTCGGGCGAAAAGGGTTACGCGCGATCGGTGACTCAGCGCCTGCTCGGAGGGTGCCGCGTCAATTGTTTACAGGTAACCGGCAGATACGGGTGATGGGTCGTTTGTACATTGAGGTAGACGTCTTGACCTCCACCACTCGTACGTGTCCGTCGGTACCTGGGAACGTTTTTATGACCCTCCCTAATTCCCATTTATTAGGCAGTAGGAGGGGATTGTCCAAGAGGACCACGGCTCCTTCCCTTATTTCCTTCTGAGCGGTCTGCCATTTGTGCCGCGACTGTAGTTCCTGCAGGTACTCGCGGGACCATACTCGCCAAAGTTGCTCGTGGAATTTCTGCACTTGTTGCCATCTTGATAAGTGCGATGTCAGTTCGTCACTCACTGGAGGAATCGGACGTGAAATAAGTGGATTACCGGTTAAGAAGTGCCCTGGCGTGAGAATTTCCAGGCACCCCGGATCGTCTCGCACCCGCGTAATTGGACGCGAATTCAATTCCACCTTGCAGAGGAGTGTGGACATTTCCTCGTTGGTTGGCGCGAACGACCCCATGATTCGACGAAGGTGGTGCTTGGTCGACCTGACTGCGGCTTCCTGCATTCCTCCGTGGTGAGGAGCACCCGGGGGATAGAAGCTCCACTAGATTTGAAGAGTGGAACAGCGGCTCTTCAATTCCTGGGAATTCGTGACCTCGACGAAGTGTCGAGCGAGTTCGTTGGACGCGCCTACGAAATTCGTCCCATTGTCGCTGATGATCGTCTGAGGGACACCACGTCTGGACGTGAAGCTGTCGAAGGCTGCGAGGAAAGCAGCCGTGGAATAATCATCGACCAACTCTAAATGGATCGCGTGAGTTGCGAAACAGATAAATACGACAATGTATTTTTTGTACGTTCGTTTTCCGCGCCCCGGTGCTTCCCTAACTTGGTACGGACCACCGTAATCTACCCCCATGTGAGTGAAGGGAGGGGACGGACGGCAACGTGACGTCACGAGGTCTTGCATCACTTGCGTGGCGGTTTCCGCCCGCCAACGCGCGCATTTGACGCATCGATGGATCACGCGACGGACCGAATTGCGTAGCCCTAAAATCCAATATTTTTGGCGAGTCGTATATGTGGTTAATTGCGTGCCGCCATGCAGGGAGAGAAGATGCGACTCCCGAATGATGAGGTCGGAAACGTGATGTTTCGGCAATATCGCGGGGTGCTTCCCAGGACAAAACGGAGTTTCGGAGCCTCCCGCCTACACGTACGACTCCATATTGGTCGGTGAAGGGGTTGAGCGGTAAGAGTGGCGATCGCTTCGGCAACGGCTCCGCGTTCGCGAGCGCGACGATTTCGGTCGCGAAGAAAGCTCGTTGGATTAAACGCAGCAGAGTGGGTTCCGCGTCACGTAGCTCAGGCGCGGTGAGGAAAGTGGGGTGCGCGACACGTGTATGGGTTCGCGCTGTGTTTATGAACCGACGCACGAGACTGAATACGCGGATTAAGCGTTGCCAGCAGGAGAAGCGAGACAGAACGTCCCAATCCTCGACGTTTGTTGTGTTGTGGACGGTGATCTTGCTTCTCTCTTCCTCCGTCTCGTATGTTCGCTGCACAGGGGCCATTCCTCTTCCGTCCCCTTCAGCCACGATGGTCCCTCAATCCAGAAGGTCGATGACAGAAGGCTTTCAGCCGTTACACCGCGCGAATTCAGATCCGCCGGATTGCATTGCGTGGGCACGTGTCTCCAGACAGCATTTGGCAGCGTGGTGTGTATCTTGGACGTCCGATTCGCCACCGCGGTCTTCCAAACATGCGAGGACTATCGTGGAATCGGTCCAGCAAACGATACGGCTGACGGGGATCTCGATCGACTGGATTACGTGAGCGATCAGCTCCGTCAACATCACGGCGCCATTCAGCTCCAAGACCGGGATAGACATAGTTTTTATGGGAGCTACTCGCGACTTGGCGGTGAGCAGTGTGGTGTGCGTTTCACCGGAGAGCGACGTCACACGTGCGTAGACCGCACACGAGTACGCGGCATGAGACGCATCGCTAAATCCGTGCAATTGGATTTCAAGCGAGTCAGGGGCGTACTGAATCCATCGCGGTACCCTTAGTGCATTTAAGGCGCGCCAGTCTGTACAGAAGATGTTCCACGTGTCCCGTGTGGTGTCCGATACGCTGTCATCTCAGGTGAGTTTTTCCAGCCATTGTTGCTGCATCAATATTTTTGCGCGAACGATAATGGGGGACAACCAACCCAAGGGGATCGAACAGTGTTGCGATTTCCGACAATAATTCGCGTTTGCTCAATTTACCCTGCCTAACCGCGATTTTTTTCAGGTCGAAATAGAACGCGTCGTCCGAGGGGATCCACTTTATACTCAGGACTTTCAGCTCCGAATCGTTGAAGATTCGCAGATCCACGGTGTGTGAATGTGTGGTCTCCGGAATATTTCGCAGCGTTTGAGCATCATTGCCCGCCCACTTTCGAAGATGGAATCCACCTCGAGCAAGCAGATGACAGACCTGCACTCGTGTCTGCTCGAGCAGCTGTTTGTCCGGCGCTCCCATAAACACGTCGTCGACATAGACACTGTTTCTGAGGATCGGGGAGGCGAGGGGGTAATCCGAGCCTTCCAGCGTGTTTACTTCTTGTATCACGCGCATCTAGAGGTACGGGGCGCAGGCGGTTCCATAGGTTACCGTGTTTAGTTCGAACGCTTCCAAATTATCGTTTCTTTCGTTTTTCCACAGGATGCCCTGGTACTTGCGATCTTGAGGATGGACCAGAATCTGCCGAAACATCTTTTCGATATCTGCGAAGAGTACGTACTTGTGGAGACGCCACGCGAGCAGTATTCTGGAGATCTCCAACTGCAGCTTAGGACCGGTGTGGAGGATATCGTTCAGAGAATACCCGCTTGACGTTTGGCTCGATGCGTTGAAGACAACTCGCAGTTTTGTCGTCAAGCTTTCTTCGCGGAGGACTGCGCGATGTGGAATGTATGTCCTCGAGCGGTCGATGGAGCTGAGGCGCGTCATGTGTCCCAGCGATTCATACTCGCGAATAAATTTAGTATATTCGCGGTTGATCGCGTCATTTTCGCGCAGCTTGGGGGCCAAACGTTTAAGGGACGCGGTGGCTCCTCGGAGGGAATCTCCGAGAAAGTCTTCAGGGACCGCTTTGAGGAACGGCAGCCTCACAACGAATCGGCCGGTATCGTCCCCGTGAATAAGTGGACGCGAAATGGATAATGTGTGTACCAGTCGCGTTCTCCAAGTCGCCGAGCTCGCGACCGCCTGCCCCTGAGCAGGAACAGTCGACACCTTCGTCGTCCCAAAATGCGGCCCACGAATGCGGAAGAGAGTGACAATAGCGTCGCGACTCATTTTGCCGAAGCCGGTCCGAATGGCGGGAAAACCGTCTTACTCGCGACCGCGATGGTGACCGTGTTTGCCCCGAACGGCCAGTCACGAGTAGCCCGTGCGCTCCTTGATCAGGGATCTCAATCCTCTTTCGTGTCCGCTAATCTCGTGCAACAATTACGCTTGCCGAAAGTCCGGTCTCCGATTTCCGTGACAGGGCTCGGCGGCGAGCACACGAACAATATAGATTTTAGCGTGCACCTGAGCGTAGGCGGTTCCACGCATACTTCGCCCGCGATCTCGACACGCGCGTTCATCGTAAGCAATATATCGCAGTATGTGCCACCGCCTATCAAGGTGGACGATTACCGCGCCTTCTCAACCCTCACGCTCGCTGACCCCAGTCCTTCGTCAAAGCAGCGCATCGAGGTGCTTTTAGGCGCGGACATCTACGCCCAAATTATCCAGCCCCACCACGTACACATACGGGAGCTCGCTTCGTGGCGTCTTCTCGGGTCGAGACGACGACGGGGGTGTTGACGGTGCTAGGCATTCGTAAAGGACCGTTTGAACGCGTCTAACACCCATAAAAAAATATGTAATAAGGAATACAGTATCTATTTCTAACTGACATTACATTGTGAGAACACGCGGGCCTTTAAACTGTGCCAGCGACGGCGACACGCTTCGGCCACGCGATCCGTATTTCATTCTGTCCCTTCTCTATGTTCGGCTCTCGATTGAAGTCTCGGCGCGGTCTGTGCGGTAGACGCAGTCATAAAACAATAATGTCCCCAAACGATCACTGTCAGTGCAGAACACGGCTGTTCGACAGTAAACGCGGATTTACGGTATGTATCATGTTTGATACTTTGTAAGAAAAGTAATTGGCATCTGTCCCAGCGATTAAGGGGGGAACCTTATGTAAATGGCCTGTTTTTCAAGAATTTTTTTTAAAGAATGTAATGCATGGATTGATTTGAAATTTCAGGTATCATTTATTCATGTTATAGTATAACAAAAAATATTTTTTTTAAAGTTTAATTGTTAATAATAAGCGTGGAATAACGGCTTGACGTTGGCAATCCGTGTTTGCGCGAAACATTGTCCAGGGCACAAAAATGATTTGAAACAAAAAAATCCAAATGGAATCGTTAGTTAATACATAAGCGCTCAGCATGACATTCTTCTTTTTTTAAAATTTGCCAAATTGCAAAAATGGCGACGTTATGAAGAAAAAAACGTGTTTTCTGATATAAATAATTGATAATAATTTTATTTTAAATAAAAAATTAAAAAATCGCAGAATGTCATGCTGAGGCCAATTGTTTATAGAATTTATGTACCAAGTTTCATAAAGATCGGGTAGTTAGTTTAAGCGCTACGTTGTCCCGCGTGCGAAATTTTGCGTACCAGAACAATTGAGAAAAAATCGTAATTCATTTTAACGTACCGCAGATTTTTGCTAATCTGCGATTCCGGGGCCATAGAACAGATCTTCCTCTTTGTCTTTACATCTGCCGACGTAGCTTCTATTTTTTTAGCAGAAGCGCTCGTTCCTTCGCTCATCTCTTCACTTTTCCTTTTCTTTGTAGGAACAAAGCGTTCAAAACAACTTTTCACTTTATTTTGAAAATAACGTACAAGGACATCTCTGATCGTTTTCAAACTTTTTTAGTGTATGCATAAGGAAATTTTCTATCGATTTATGCAAAAAAAAATGCTAAAAAATTTTTTTTTACATAACGCTAGAGAAGAAAATGCTAAAAAATTTTTTTTTACATAAGGTTCCCCCCTTAATCTACACTGGAGATCCTCATTTCGCGTGTATGTAAATACAGGTGTGCAGTGTCTGCACGTGTAATAAACGAATCTGGATTTTAAATCCATGTGATATTAAATGCGAGTCATTACATACGAAATCTGACACTTTTTGAAGTACTGTTTCTTTCTTAAAGTGTTTTTCGATATTTTGAAAATTGTCGATTTTATAGACGTGTTCCGTCGCAAGGAACCAAATTCAGAACGGGACACACGGTCCTCGGTTCAAAGAATTTGTTTTGAGAATATCAGAGTCGTCTGATTTCTCTTTCTGTCTCTCTCCCTCCACTCGAAGGTTGCTCGAGCCAACCGTGGAGGAAGACGAGTCATCAAGGGTGCGTTGATCCGGTAATGCAGCGTTCGGCAAAACCCAATCAACGCATCGCCTTGCGATCACCAATGAACGTCATTGCATTGTCCATAGACAATGAAAGAGCTTTCTTCACGATGAAGAAAGCCCCTTCAAAAACAACGACTATCGACGTCGAAAACGCTTTTCTTTTCGAAATCAAGTTTTCGTTTACTTGACAACCGAATAAACAAGGCTATTCGAGCTTCGTGTTTTTTCGGCATTCTCATTAAGAAAGGCGACAAGGTTGTTGTTTCCTGGGAAAACGTCGCGAATTCCCCGCGTTTAAGACAGGGCCTGTTTCAGTCTTACTGAGGAGTCCTATAACAGGTCTGGGACGAAACGCATTTAAACGTTGTATTTTAAATAATTATAAAAAGGGATTGCCTAATATTAAGTTGGCGGGTATCAGTTCACGAAGATTCAAAATCGCGACGCGGTGAGTCCGTTCGGAACATATTTTTGGTCCTTCGAGCCGGATCCACGGCCTATCGAGTGCAGTGCGCGTACAGACATTATCGCAGTGTTTTCTTGCATCATCCACACAATCGGCCCGTCGATAGAAGAAGAAGCCGTTTCAACCAGCCTGTACAACATAAACTGCCGTCCTTACTGGAGAATCATCCAAGTCCGCAGTAGCCACGCACCATCAAGTCAAGCTAGGCACGTTGTTTTTGAGTTACCAATCGGCCCGGTTCTTCGTCAATTCTTTCCTTTCGCATTTCCGAAACAAATATGTCTACTTCACACGACGGGTCTTCAAATTTCAACTAACTAACTTCGCGAAATACATTGAAGAATATGAAGATTCTGCGAAGGAACGGATCAAAATTCGCGAACGTGTTGATCGCTTACGGAAACTATTCGAAACATTCAACGAAATTCAAGACGAACTCGGTCAACACGAAGATTTTGACGAAACCGAGATTGAACGTGGATCCGTAACCGATTTATACGACGAGGCTATCGCTAGCGCCGTTACACTAATGAATTCCTTCGATGCGAATGCCACCCGACCTTCAGCTGCGAGAATCGCGACTGACTCACCCGTGCCGTCTACTTCTACGTCTTCGAGCATAGTCGGAATTCATCTTCCAAAAATTAATCTCCCGCATTTTGATGGTCGTCTTGAAAAATGGATTTCGTTTAAAGACGCATTTCTTAGCATAATTCATTCGCATACTGGACTTACTGACATCCAACGTTTGAATTATCTAAAATTATCGCTATCCGGAAAGGCCGAAGCCGCCATAGAATCATTCACCATATGTGAAGAAAATTACAAAGCCGCGTGGAATCAGCTAGAAGAAACATATGACAACCATCGTGCGCTCATTCTTCGCCATACTTCATTGCTATTAGACTCTCCCGCGATGCCGGACGACTCGCCGGAGTCAATTAGCGACCTTATTAGCCATATGCAATCTCATATTCGATCCTTGCAAGCTCTCGGTCGATCTTGGGAGGACATTGCAAATGACATTATCACGAGCGTGGCGATCGACAGAATGGGGCCTGATACACGCAAGAGTTGGGAACAAACCCTAACAGATACACGCATGCCCAACGTGACAGATATTTTCAAACATTTACGTAACGCCTCGCATCAAAGTAAATCGTACTCCGTAGCCACGAATGCGAAACGTAAAATACACGTCTCACCAGAACCCTTGAGAAAAACCACGGACTACCGGTCTCGCGCGCTAAAACGGAGTAGAGAAATCGCGACTTCGTCTAGAGGAAAATTATCGTCACCACATGCCAAGGCGCGAACATTTGCAACAACTATCTCGACGCAAGGTTGCCGAATCTGCAAATCAGCTGATCATAAATCGTACGCTTGCCCGAGACTCACGAACATGCCGGTCAATGAACGTTGGACAGTCGTGCGAACCGCCAAATTGTGTCCGAATTGTTTAGAACCCGATGATGCAATCGAGGCATGCCTAGCAGGTCGATGTCGTGTGTGCAAAGGAAAGCACAACACTAAACTCCATCAGAACGCGAAACCGCAAAATGACAAGAAGGAAGCATGACTGACACAGACTACCATCGACCAACAGACGCTACAACATCGAACTTTTCTTTCAAATGGACTAATAAACGGTATATTGACAACAGTGACGCTTTACGTATTAGATCATAATCAACAACCACAACTATGCCGCGCATTGATAGACACGTGTTCGAATGTCAATCTCATAACAGACGAATTAGTCAACCGATTGCGATTACCGACAACCCGACAAACTGCTAAAATTGAAGCATTGAGTCAAATGAATACGACGACTACCAAACTCGTAACGGCCACCATCAAATCGCGACTGGGAAGGTACACACGCACCCTGACTTTCTGCATGATTCAGCAAATAACGGGCCCGGTACCCGATTGCCAAATAGATCGAACAACACTTAATATTCCGGCGAATCTACGCTTAGCAGATCCGGAATTTCATCGTCCAAGCAATATCAACATGCTTCTCGGAACCGGTCCAGCATTATCGTGTCTAAGTGTTGGACAACTAATTCTTTCGAGGCAGCGCGATATCGAGTTAATTTTACAAAAAACTCAATTCGGATGGATTTTGGGAGGCGGAATTCCTGCTACGTCACGATCGAGCCGCAAAACCTTTGCCACGACCGTACAATTTGATTTACAAAAATTTTGGGAAGTCGAGGAAGGGCCAGAGAAACATTTCCGTTCGTCCGAAGACCAGGAATGCGAAAATCATTTCGCCGCAACCGTGCAACGTCATAAGTCCGGACGATATATTGTGGCTTTACCATTCAATGAAAAGAAAGAACAACTCGGAGAATCGCGATCGCGCGCCTTGAATCGGTTATTGTCGCTCGAACGAAAATTGGAACGCGATCCAGAATTAAAGCAACGATACACGGAAGTATTAGACGAATATGTCACACTAGGACATATGAGACAAGTAAAGTCCACCGAAACGCCTGGTTTTTACCTGCCGCATCACGCGGTCATAAAAATGTCAAGTTCAACAACGAAAGTCCGTGTAGTTTTCGACGGTTCCGCGAAATCAATGATTTCTTTAATGATCGGCCCCACGCTACAGGATGAATTGTTCGCACTTTTGCTACGTTTTAGAATGCACGCATACGTAATCACCGGCGACATTGAGAAAATGTACCGCCAATTTCTTGTTCGACCGGAAGACCGCGTGTACCAACGAATCTTGTGGCGAGATTCCAGCGGCCAGATAGCAACTTTCGAATTAAGTACCGTCACGTTCGGACTCGCATCGGCACCTTATCTCGCCATACGATGCTTGCATCAACTCGCGAACGACGAGCAATTCAACACTCCGGAAGCTTCTGCACTTCTCAAAAGAGATTTATACGTAGACGATCTACTTACTGGCGCCGAGTCAATCACAGAAGTAAAGGTCATACAACGACAGATTACTACATTATTAAAAAAGGGATACCTAATATTAAGTTGGCGGGTATCAGTTCACGAAGATTCAAAATCGCGACGCGGTGAGTCCGTTCGGAACAAGACGTGTTATAGACGTGTTCTATCTTTTTGTCCCGGAGTGTATTAAGTCTCTAGTTTCAATATTTACTTGAAATATTGTTAAATCGTTGCATGTTCGGAATATTCATATTTTGTTATGTGATCGTATACGTAAATAAATGTGCTTCAACTGTCATTATTCTTGTCATAGGTAATCCAAAATTAAAATCTTATGCCGCATCAATGTTAAGACGAATGGGTAAGTAGAAATTAGAGATTACATTCACATTCTCATTTAAAAATGAATACGTTTACAGTTTGACGCATTCATGTCCATTATAATAATAATAATAAAGATTAGTAGTAGTGAGTATTCTAGTCATTAAAAATGAGTTTTTCGAATTAATTTTTTTCTTTTCTATCTATTAAATATGGATTACACTAAGAATAATATTAATATATATTCCACTCTTAGTACATCTAGTACAACATATATTGATTAAGAATAAATTAAAGCATTTATAAGGTACACAAAATATTTCTTTGGCATTATATTTCTTTGATCCAATTCAGCGCCTAGATTTTCTATTCGTTTGGACCATGTGTCCGGCCGGCAAAGGTTAAACAATTTTACATTACAGGTATATGTGTTGAACATTTCTCGCCCGAAATGTTCAGGATTCAAAGTACTTCGTGCCTGAATATAAGGCCGAGATTAATCCGGGGCGTTGTACCCAAACCATGGACAGATCAGGGACAATCTGAAGAAGAAGAGGAACTTCGTCACGACATCGCGGGATATGACCTGGAAGAAGAGGATCTTCAAATCATCGAGGGATACGACGTGGAAGAAGAAGAAATTGAAGTCGTCACAGAAGAAGAAATTGAGATCATCGAGGGATACGCCGCGGAACAAGAGAATGGACACGAGAGAGGAACAGAGGATGTTGTGATACCTGAAGAGGATCATACAATTAACATGCCAACGCAGATTTATAACAGGACGAGATTATATTTCTCCGAAAATGAGGACGATAGGATGGATTGGATAGCTATCGAACCGCCCACAAGCCACTCAACACAAAGGACCAGGACTAAGAAAATCTCCGAAGCGACACAATTGCGGAAGATAAATCGCACGTTGAGAAGGAAGATAGCAGATTTGAAGTTCACATTGAAATGTCAGAAGCAAAAACTTCAAAGAGCTATGGCAGCCAAAGTTCGTGCCACCAGAGCAGCAGAAACGGTAGATGAATTTTTGGATAGACAAAACTGTCTGAACAAAGTTTCACGAACAATGGTGAAATTGCAACTGAAAAAAGACAATGTGCCGTACACGACGGAGTAACAGGATTTGGCGAAGATGGTGTTTTATAATTCTCCGTCCGCCTACAACAAACTCAGGAAAAGTGGATGTCATCTACCTCGCAGAAAGCACAGTGCGCAGATGGATTGCAATTAACAATCTAGACACTGGATTTGCAGACCACGTCTTTGATAACATAAAAAGACGTTTATCTGAATTCCCATTGGAGCAGAGATTATGTGCACTGAAATGGGATGAGATGTCCATCAAGACATGGGAAGAATATTCAGCTTCCCTAGATAAAGTGGAAGGACTTATCGACCTAGGAATATTGGGTCGACGTGACGAAAAAGCACGCTACGTGTTCGTCTTTTGTGTCGACAGCATTAATGGACACAACAGATGGAGAATGGACGAAAAAGTGGAATATTCGCCAATATAGACAAGACGCAGGTTCAATGAAGAGACCGCTCTGCTTCAAGGGTCTCACCCAAACTCTCGAGGCTTTTTTAAGAGTATATGGATCGATCACCGATGAAGAAATCACACGTGATTTCCAGTTTGCCATAGGTTTGGCAAACCAAGATTCAATGGAACATTTGTTCTCGAAGCTTCGACTGAGTTTGCGGCACATTTTGTGTTCGCAATTAATCAAAATTGGAGATCGTACAAATACACGAGAATAGGACGAAGAAACTTCAGCATTAATTGGAGTTCAACCCCGCATTCCTGCCCAATGTAATTTCACACCAAGTGAGACATTACCGGCGGATGAAGAAGACGATGGAGCGTTAGAATGCGCAATACATTTGTACGACAACAGTACAGAGGCGGCGACTTCTACTGAGGAGAACGATGGACCATCATTCTACGAAGAAACATCAATCACCTATTTCGCAGGTTATATCGTACACCATATAATGCGAAAATATGATTGTAACGAATGCCGCAATGATATGATGAAAACGCCATTGGACATGACGGAACCTGCAGGGAAGTACATTGCAACGGGGGAATATTCAGATGACGACGACGACGACGAATATGCCCCTGACGTGAGAAAACTCTCACGCCACACAGAGGCGTTTGTAAAGATAATTACAACGCAGTTGCAACTATTCCAAAACTACTGGAGGAAGTTTTGGCACCAGGAGCATGTACTCGAAAAATTATGCACGACGGCCATTCAAAGGATCAAACTTCAAGATCCGGCTTGGTTTAAAGAAGACAACAGCTGCTACGACCATAGAGTAGCAGCATTAAAACAATTGTATAAAGTGAAACTTCATGACCAAGCCAGGAAGAGGAATGAAGAAACAAAGTCTCTTCATAAACCGACGAAAATCCAAAAGCTGAAGAACGTACAGCATCAGTAAGCTACAAGCAAGCTCTCCGAGCTCGCGTTTCGGTGGACCGAGTAGCTGAAACGCGAGTAAGGAGCAGCGAAATCAACAATGGAAATCATCGAAATCTGCTGCCTCCACGTAGGAAATCAACTGGTCCTCCACTGTCGTCAAATCTCCACGCCTCTCCGAGCTCGCGTTTCGGTGGACCGAGTAGCTTGTGACGGTTACATCCATCATGGCGCGAGACTTGCCCCTACGCCCCGGCAACCACTAGTCCCGCGAACCGCGAAACCGCGAACACACCGCGAGACCGTGACTCCCGCCGCGACCGCGAGAGGGTGCGGCGCCAAAATCCGGACAAATTGAAACTTTTGTTTGAAACATAATTTTTATTGCAAAAATGGAGAAGGTTATAATTTTTTGTTTACTACCTTGTTTGTTAGGTCATAAAGAACACATTTACTCAATATAACCCCCTTCTGCTTGAACGACCGCCTCCAATCTCGGTCTGAAGCGTGCGCAGGCCCGTTTTAATGAGTCACGGTCCATATCGGCGAATGCCGCTTCAATAGCGGCTCTCATTGATACGACGTTTAGATATCTGAACTTGTTAGTGACCCTTTCAACCACGCTCCATACGTAGAAATCCAAAGGATTTAAATCTGGACTGTTGGGAGGCCAAAATTCTTTGAACCAAAACATGTCGACGTTGTCCGACAACCAATTTTGCACCAAATGACTTGTGTGCGCGGGCGCACCGTCCTGCTGGAAAACATACGGCTTTCCAGACGATACAGTTTCCATCCACGGCTTCACCACATTTATCAGAACATTCTAATAAACTTCTTTTATGACATTTTCCCCTTTGTTAAAGAAATGCGGTGGATCAGGATCCGCCAAAATCAGCTCCTGAGCCCTTTGAATGATTTCGGGCGTCCTGACAACATGCTCCTTGGAGTGAGTTTTCCTGGCTGGTATTGCAAAACCTTCGTTGGACTTCTCCGACTTGTTATACTTCGCGACAACATCATACACAGTCGATCTTGGGTACCCGAAGAATCGAATGATTTCTGTCGCTGAGCGCCCAGCGCGAACACTTTCGATAATCGCTGCTCTTCTATTATACTCCGCACTTGGTTTCGACATTGCGACTGTTTTGAATTTACGAATGTTTAGTACATGCGTGAAATTTTGCCACACGCGCAATTTTGAATGGTCATCATTCCTATATGGATGAAGAAGAAACATAATTAAAATTGTAATTCTAATTTCATTATTGTGCGATACGATATAGGTATTAACGTATACTTATCTGTTTTATCGATTAACTATATAAGTAAAATAAACTCCTAATAAAGAATAAAAATTTTAAAAACACAAAAAAAATGTATATAAGAAGGTGGCTGTTTTAATGTGAAAATGTACCCACCAAGGCAGAAGAACCTACACTATAAACGATTTTACAAGTTCGTACACGCGTGCAAAGTTAACTGACGAAAACTTTGTGAACGTGCCGAACTTGCATACAAATGCTCTACCGACATCAAATTTAAATGTCTGTCGTCGACAGCCATGGTGCGACTAGACTCCTGTCTAGCTTTAATTTAGTTTATTCTATTATAGAATTTAATAGGTTGTTTCCCATTTTATTCCGTTTTTTTGTCTTGATGTCGGGAAGCAGCGAAAATACCCTTTCCGCCTCGGCATTCGAGTGGGGTAGACATCGAACAATATTTATAAGAGAAGAAAGAATTGGGAACTGAAGATCGTTTTGGGGGTTTTCTAATTTGACGATGTCTACCCACATATCGTCGAAGGACAACTTCGCCCATTGGTCTCTCTGCGACCGCGATGTGCCGTAATACAAAAAGTGCCACTCTTTGTATTTCAGCAATACTGAAATTTCCCAATTTATTGGCGACAGCTTCGAGATTTTGAAGAGTAAAACGGTTTGAATACCGTTAATTGTTTTAAGAAAACATCGTCGTGAGGAAGACGATTTCTTATTTCATTGCTTAGGGTAACATAAAACCCTAAACAATTTTCCCGGAAGGAGTTCAACTCAACTTCCGACATCCCCTGAGCCATTGCCTCTTCCAAGTATTCCTCGCATTGCGAACCAAGATCCACTTGGTTTAGTGGAACTTGGTTCGTTTTGAGAGAAAAATTAATACTGCTAACTAAATGAAAATGATCAAGAAGAGCAGGTTTTAGAAACCTGCTTAAGAAAAATCGAAGCAGCCTTGCCGAAAAGGGCTGCAACTCCTGTACTAACGTCTTTCTACCTTGGAAGAAGGCATTGTATCCATTCAGAATGTTAAGAGAATCTTCCAAAAAGTGGAAATATCCCTTAACCTCAGATTTGCTAAGAAGAGAAAAGAACTTCTTAGCTGTTTCTGATTTTTCTGAGAAGGATTGCTCATTGAAAAATCTGTTTAAATCATCCCAGAGTTCTAAAAATCGTGTCACACATCGGTGCCTGGCAAGCCACCGTGTGTCTGACAACTTTAAAATTTTTAAAGGAGAGTTCTCATAACTCTCCTGAAATTGACGGAAAATAGCAGCCCGTTTGGGGCTGCTATTTATAAAAGAAGCGACGCCTCGAAGTAATTCGTCGCATTCTTTTGGTATCGTAGCACAAGCAGCACTCGCCGCCAATGCTACGGAGTGACATACGCACGGTAATGTAATGACCTGGGGATTCCGTTCAAGCAATTGTGTCTTGAATGACGAAAACTTTCCAGTCATGACGGCAGCATTATCGCAACTAAGGGCCGCGATATTGTTCATCGGAATCTGCATTTTCAGCATTTGATTTTCAAAAGATTCGAAATCTTCCCTGCTGAACAATCGCTAGCATCCAGATGAATTAGTTGCAATAATTCAGTTGTTACAGCCAAACGACGTGGTTCAACATATCGAATAGCTAATGTTAACCATTTGTCGTTTGTTGAATCAGAGGTCTCATCCTCGTGAATCGAAAATTTGCAATGTCGTGCGTCGTCAATAATACGTTCCGTTTCGCGAACGCACAAAACATTAGATATAATTTGGCCGCACGAAGTGCGGCCAACTTTCATGCCCTGCAAGACATGAGGCTCATTGCCTATGTCTTGCATAAGGGCGAGGAAACGAGGGGCAATTGACAGAGGAATATTATGTTCGGCGAAGAATGCCGCATACCTAATTTCGGCGATTTTGATTTTCTCGCCTACCGATGAAGAGCTACCTACCTCTTCAGGTTGGTTACATTCAGCTGCAGGCTCCTCAAGATTGATAGAATTATCTTGAGTATTATTATTATGAAGCAATTGCTCCATATTTTTCATGTGAGCCTGCGTGGACGAATGTTTTTTTATTTGTGAAAGCCCACAGATGAAGATCTTATTGCAGGCTTTACAAAAACATTTTGATACGTCCGAAGAAACTTCCTGTAACCAGACCTTCAAAGATTCATCAGCGTCATACCAATGACGCTGAAACCTTTTACATTTTTTGCTGGGTACATTTTCTATCGTTTCGACAGCCACCGTTCTTTCGCACGACATCATAAAAAACCTAAAAAAACACTTAACACAATATAACTTAAAACAATTAACTGCACAATAACTATTATAAACTATGAAATTCACTGGCTTTTGATGACACGTCACTTTCACCAAACGAACACTTCGCTCTCGTCACTGTTGACGTTCCGAGATCGCGCGGGATGTTTACGCGCATTATAATACGCAACCTATAGGTTTGTTTTCTCACGTAAATGCTGTGTTCTACGCAAATACATACGTAGAAAAAGGCGGGATAAAAAGGATACATTCTCGGCGCATCTAGTCGAGCATCTTATCACGCATCTATTCGTGCACCATATCTATCGATGACAGATGACTTTATTTACAAAATAAAGATAATGCAATTGTATGCATGAAATCTGAACGATTGAAATTAATAATATACATATACATTGAGATAAATGATTCATAAATATAAAATACAGTAAAATTAACAAAATAAAAGGAACAAGTTGGCAGGATTTGAACACTGGTCTTCCGCGTGAAAAAATGACACGATACCACCGCGCCATGCCAATGAAACTTTTCGAGATATTGACGATGAAACTACTAAGCGTCTGCCCCTATTAGGCGGGTACACTTTTCAATAAACAGCCACAGTTTTATCGCTATTCGTTTTTTTTTATGGCGCTTTCAACGTTTTATATGGCATTTATTTTGCTTAAGAATTAATCCCATCGATAAAACAGATAAGTATACGTTAATACCTATGTTATATCGTACATTAATGCAATAAGAATTACAATTTTAATTATGTTTATTGTTTCTTCAAATATAAGAACGAAGACCATTCAAAATCGAGCGTGTGCCAGCTGCAGCGGAATTTAAAGTAAAGGATAATTTAGAGAAAAAGATAAGTTTGCAATTGCATTTATATTTTATTATGTGCTGTGTAGTCACCACTTTAACAATATGTTTGTTTTTTCTGTAATTACAGAAAACAAAGGAAACCATTAGGTGCGGGATTCGATTCGGAGCCAAAAGACTCGCAGACGGACACCTATATGTATTCATATTATTTATACATTGAAATATAACGTAAATTATATGTATTATATTGCGCTTTTCCTTGTCATAAAAGTGTTCATTATCACCTATAAAAAAATAAAGACATATCGAGAAAATGGATTTTTAATTTTTTTAAACACGATACAAATTATAAAAAAATTCTGAAAAAAATTGGGAACAATAGTGTCAATAATATTTCGTTAGTGAATTTTTATATAATTGGTATCTTCCAAACTTCAATACAAAATAAGCATTTTCTGCAAATTTTTAGACATTTCCAATTCATTTACGTATTTTTGCTTAATCTGAAAAACCTGAAAAATCTGAAAAAAATATAAATTAATAATTACCATGGGACACATCTAACACAATAGTATAGACGCGGTACTATGAATACTTCAATATAAAATTGGTGATTTTATGCTCCCGGAATTTTTTAAAAATCGAGTTTCCAACCAAAAATTCTGAAAAAATTCTCAGTCGTGCATGCTATCAGGTAGAATATTCATGAATTTTTTCATAATTTTTCGTTTGGCATGGTATGAGTAAAAATAAATATAGTTTGGGAACACCTTTGGACATTCTATGCGGTTATACATTGAAAATCGACAAAAACAAGTTATTTAGAAAATACAAAACATATTTCAGCATACATCATCTAATCCGAATTTTACACAAAATTTTAGTCCAAATTTCGCTTCGATATCTTTTTTAGATCAAAAGTTATAGCAAAATGTGTACCGCGCCGCGCCGTACCGCGAATGCGATCCCTCCAGATTGCGCGACTCATGCGTCCGAAACTTCGGTAAAACGTGAATTTCGAAAGAACGCGTCGAGTCGAATAGGCAGCTTACATGAACAGAGTAGAGGTACTCTTGTGTGTGTAGCGCGCGTGCAATCGAAAAGCCACTCACACGGGCAGAGTAGAGGCACATGCGTGTAGCGCGTGCGCAGTAGAAGCAACGTAAGGCGACGATGGTACGTCCGAGTGGGGCGCCCAGCCGGCCGAGCCGCCGGAGGGGAAAGTTCCTCGGTTCCACGATTCTGGCATCACTGTTACAAGCGTTCATTGTGCTTTTGGCATTTTGAATATTATTTTGTAATTATGAATGAACTATATTTTCAGATTATTATACACAATGTGCAGTTATTACAATATTTCGTTCCACGATGATAGTTAGGTTAAGTACAATATTTGTTAAATGATCGCAATGTACGCATGTAAATTTTAGTGAAGAAGTGAACATGAAATAGCTGTAAATAGTTGCAAAAAAATGTATGTTGCAGCAAATTTAAGAGGATTGAGATAACATAGTTTGGAAGCTAGAATTTGATCAGATTAAATAAGATAAATATTTCTACCTATAACAAAGGTTCGGATGGAATAAACCAGATACTATTTATGTGAATTAATTTATTTTCTTTTTACTGATGATATAGTGAATGGCAAACAAGATTACGTAAAAATGCATGTATTAACCCGTTGCGGTCCTATTTATGTCGATTTAGTCTAGAAATTGATTTTTGAACCATTACTGGCGTATTTTACATATTCATATTTCATTCATGAATAATACCATAATTACATGTTATATAAAAGCAATTCTAGTTTCCACTGTTCTAAATATATTGGTAAATTGCATGTGCGTGCAATTAAAGCTAAATTGTATGATATTATAGCAAGTTCTAAAATTAAATGAGATGGAACTGTGAGGACCGCAAGGGATTAAGCATTCTAACAATGTTTGATAATTTGACCAAATGTGTGTACAAGTTAGAGAAATAATAATAATTTTTTTTTATGTGACAAATGATCCTTAATTACGTCTTTTATTTAAGATATAACGACAGCTCTTTAAAAAAATATGAGCAAAAGAAATATTGAATTTTCAAATTGGGATATATTTTATGTGTTGATTGATTTAAAGACAGTGATTCTTGACGCTACCTATCATGATACAACCATTGATATTGAAAAACTTGTAAGTACAAGGTGTATTATCTAATTTATTTCAGAAATCTTTAAGTAATTTAATGTTATTTACAACATTAAAAGTAAATAATACTTTCTTGTTTCACGTATTTTTTTACATTTTACTTATCTTTTTTTTGGAGCTAGTCCAGTGTATTTGTTATATGTTAAAATAATTATATTGTTATAGTATGCTTTTTATTGATCCCCTAAGGGTTACAATTCCGTTCCATCTCCTCCTTTCTTAACCTATCTTACCACTACCTTAACTTACGGCCTTACACCTACGTCCTTACACTACTATTTACAACCTTAACCTACGATCTTAACCTACATCCGCCGCCTCCCCTTTCCCCCCTGCCCTACCTACGCACGCACACACACGTACCCTCCATCCTATCCGTATGGACCCCCTCTTCCGGTCGATCCCCTTTCTCTCCAATCTTTTCCACTTTTCCTCCTTCTTCACTTTTCCCACACCTCCTTTCTCTCCACTCATCCAATCCTCCCCTTCACCCCCCTCCCCTAGCACTTCCCTTACCATCCCCTGCTATCCCTTTTCCTCCTCCGCCCTCAAACACACCTCCCACACATACTCCCACGTTTCATTTTCCCATCCACACACTCTACATATTCTCGCTTCATCATCCAACCAGTACATCCCCTCTCTCATTTCATTCCCCAGTCTATACCTCGCCACCCTCTTCCATCTGCTTTCTCCCCATCCCTTCCTCAAATACCCCGGGCTACCCTCTCCCTTCACCATCCCATACCATCTGTTAAATCTTGACCCATTAATCCTTTCCCATCTCTCCTCTCTCTGCCTGTTCTTTTCCCTTTTTACCATTTCCTCGCTCACCGCCTCTCCTCCACTCTCCATCATTCTGACCACCTCCTCCTCTGTCCATCCTCTCTCCTCCCAGAAATCCGCTCTCTCCTTTTCTCACCCGTCCACTGCCCCTCCCCTTCTGTACCTTTCCCTTGTCTCCTCCATGCACTTTCTTGCCAACTCCCCCCCTTTCCCTCGCCTAACTTTTTCTCGAACCCCCACGCCCTTAAACCTGGCCTTCCCCTCAACAACTCCCTCTGTAGCTCCTCCCTTACCAGGTACCCTGGCGCATGCCTCTCCACCCCTAGCACCCATTTTAAAAATCTCTCCTGCAACCTTTCCACCCCTTCCCTTTCCCTCCAACCCCAAATCTCTACTCCAAAACCTATCACGGACCACACTAGCTTGTCGAAAAGCCACACTCTCCTCCCCTAGTCATTTCCAAATCTCCTCTTACCGATCCCCCAAACCTGCCCCATTACCGCCGCCCCTTTCTTTAACCTGTCCTCCACATGCTTCTTCTGCCCCCCGTCTCTCGCTACCACGTACCCCAAATATTTATATTCCCCCACCTCCTCTATCTCTTTTCCTTTCCACCTCCAACTCACCTTCTTCCATCTCCCCCCACCCCTCCTACATCTCATCACCTTAGACTTATCCGCATTGAGCTGGAGTCTTTTCCCCTCCAAGTACCTCTCCAATACCGCTATCATACCCCTCATTCCCTCCTCCTCCTCCGCTAGCATCGCGATGTCATCCGCGTATGCTAGTGAATATACCTTTTTCTCTCCCAGTCTGACCCCTCCCCAACCTCCCCTCTCCAGTGCTTCGTCCATGTCCGCCAGCAGTACCGTGAATAACAGCGGGCTCAATGGGCACCCCTGTCTTACTCCCCTCGCCGTCCAGAAACCTTCTCTTTCCTCCTCCCCCACTCTCACCCTGCTTTTTGTCTCCCTTAGCAGTTCCTCGCTTCTGCTGACCAACCCTTCCCTCACCCCCCTTCTCTCATCGCTCTCACTAAAATTTCCCTATCCACCGAGTCAAACGCCGCTTTCAAATCTACGAATAAAATTACCATTTTCCTATTTCTTCTCCTCACTTGTCTGTTTAACAAATAATTTAGCACATAGATGTTATCCATACATCCCATTCCTCTCCTGAAGCCCGTTTGACTCGGTGGTAGGATCCCCTTCAATTCCACTTCTTCCCTTAGCCTTTCCGCCAGCATAGCTGCATACACTTTGTACGCCGTTTGCATCAGCGTTACCCCCCTGTAGTTCCCTACCACCCTGCTATCCCCCTTCTTTGCTATTGGTACGATGATCCCCTCCGTCCAATCGTCCAACCATCCCTCACCCCTCCATACCCTGTTGCATATCCTCCACAGCCAGTCCTCCACCTCCCTCCCTCCATATCTCCATACCTCATTCGGAATCCCGTCTCCCCCTGCCGCTTTCCCCTCCTTCAATCCCTTTACCACCCTGCTGACCTCTCTCTTCTCTAATTCCCTCTCCCCATCCTCTCCCCTCCTTCTTTCTCCGCCTTTCCTCACCCTCCATTCCACCCCTCCCGGTAGAGCCTTGAAGTGCTCATCCCACTCCCTCATCCTTATCCTTTCATCTACCCTCGTTCTCCTTCCCCTTTCCCTTTTCATAATCTCCCATACCTGTTTTTCCGATTTTACCCCTTCTAACTCCCTTTCCCATCTTTCCCTCTCTTTTTTCTTCTTCCCCTCACATACTGCTTTGTACTCTCCCTTCCTTCTCTTGTACTCCCCCCTTCTCCTCCCCGTTTCCTCCACCTCCTCAGCTCTTCCCTCACTTTCTTTTTTCCACTTTACACTCCTCGTCCCACCAACCTTTTCTCCTCCTTTTTTCCTTCTCCCCCATCTCCCCTATCACCTCTTTAATTTTTTCTTTTAGCCCTTTCCAGTCTCCTTCCACTCCCTCCTCTTCTTCCACCCCTCTCCCGAACCTTTCCCTGAATTCCTTCCTACCTTCCTCCGACCAGCACCTTATGCCCTTCCCCTTCCCCCCCTTAATCGTCCTTCTTCTTCCTCCACCCTCCCCTTTTAACCAAACTGTCAGCGGTGCGTGGTCTGAGTCTATCTTTTCCCCTACCTCCATTTTGTCCACCCCCTCTCTTGTCTCCTCATTTCCGATCACATAATCGATGACCGAATTCCCCCTCCCTCCTATGTAAGTCCATTCCCCGTCCTCGTCCCCTTTCACATTTCCGTTCATAATCCACCACCCCTCTCCCCTAGGTACTCACATAGCCTCCTCCCTTCCGCATTTACCTTCTCGTCCTTTGAATTACTGCTTCCCTTTCCCCCTCTCTCCTCCTCCTCTTCCACTTCCCCTCCATCCCTTCCTGTTCTTGCATTAAAATCCCCCCCTATTAGCACCCTAACTCCTCCCTCCCTCCCTTCTACCCATTTCCCCAAATCTTCCAGCTTCCTTTCCAAATCTCTGTTAACATACACCCCTACTATCCTGCACCATCCCCCTTCCAATTTTACTCTCCTTGTCACAATACCCTCCTTCTCCCCCATTTCTCCACCATCTATCTCTATCCCTCTTCTCACCCCCATTATCATACCCCCTTTTGCCCTTCCCATCTTCTCCTCCCTCTTTACCCATTGTGCTTCCCATACAAACTCTCTATCTTCCACCTGGCTCTCCTCTCTTCCTCCGTCAAATCCTCTTCTATCCTTTCTTTCCTCCCTCTTAGTTTTATCTTTTCTCCCATTACTTTCCTTTTCTGCTCCCCGTCTACCAGCTTAACTATCGCCATTCCAAGCCCCCCCCCTTCCCGTCTTCCCTACCTGCTTTATCTCCTTTATTCCCTCCGCCTTAACTCCCATTCTCTCCCATACTTTCAACACCTCCTCCTTCACCTCTCTTCCCTCCACCTGCAGACCTCTTATCAATATGTTATTCCTTCTTTCTTTCCTCCCCTTCCTGTCCTGCGCGACCTCTAATTTTCTTATCCTCCTCCTATATTCTCCTGTATCTACCCCCCCCTGCTCCGTCCTCCGCCGCCTTCTTTCCCTCTTCCTTTTCTCTTCTCTCCATTTCCCTTACCTTTCCGTCCGTCTTTTCCACTTTTCCTTCCAGGATTTCTACACTCTTCTCTATCCTTTCCCTCCTTACTTTTTCCTCTCTTCTCTCCTCCTCCCATTTCTCTCTCTCCTTCCTCCAGTCCTCCATCATCCTCCTCCTTTCCTCTCTTTCCTCCCTCATTTCTTAGCTCATTCTCTTCATCTCATCCATCATCTCCTTCATCCATCCCCCCATACCGCTGAACATCCCACCTTCACCCGACGTGTCCTCCTTCGGCGACCTTTTCGTCCGCGCACTTTTTTTAAAGACAACCCTTTCCCCCTCCCCTTCTTCATCCCCCTCTTCCCCTTTTTTCTCTTTCCCTTTTCTTCAAAAAGTTCTCTAGACTTCCCCCGCTACTCGAGCCCTCCCTCCCCCATCTTTCTGCATTGTACGGCCTCCCCACTCTTCCCTTCTCTACCGTCCCGCCTTCCTTTCCCATCCCCCAACCCTCTATCCCTTCGTCACTCATCCCTCTACCGCGTCCACTTCTCTCTTTCTTTCGCCTACCCACACTTCTCTCCCTACTTCTTTTTCAAAATTTCCCGCCCTCCTACCTACCTCTATCTCCCGCTAGCTCGCGCCACGTGCACTCTTACTCTCTCTCCCGCTCAACCGTCGTTGTTGCTGCGCCGCCCTAACCTCTTTTCTTCACCCCTTTTGCACTTCCCTCCTGCTCCCTTCCCCTCCTTCTCGCCCTTTTCCTTTAGCTCCTGCCTTCCCCTGCACCTCGCTCACCCTTCTCACACACCTTTCTCACCTCCCACGCCTACACACTCCACACTCTCTCTCACAAATCTCGCTCTACACTCAACACAGCTCAACCACTCACTCGACCGGAAACGGAAGTCCAATTATATTTGTAATGTATCGATATGAGTGTGGTAGCGGTAACGGCTGCGAAGCGAGCAGGGTATGTGAGCCGAAGGAGGGGGGAGCGCGGCTGATCAAGCAGAACGTCTCTGACGGTCGAGACAAGCCCACATGTTGGTGCCCGAACGACAATTACATGAGGATTAATAAACTTGGTTACACGGTTGTGAATGTGAACTAGTGTATTATTTAAAACCTATACATAACAATTGGCGACGAGGAGTTTGAGCCATACACGCGTGATAATAGACTGATGGCAGAGGAAGAAAAAAGTGAAATAACGGTGTTATCAAGAGAAGAATTGTATACTCGTTTAAGGAGTGCTGGTGTAAAATACGATACAAAAGACTCCACTGAGAGGTTACAGCATAAGTGGGGACAGTATTTGAAATCGCTTGAAGAAACCCGGGAAATAGATACAAAAAGGGTTGGGAGTACCGGTAGAAGTGCGACTAGTGAAATGGCAACGATAGACTCGAAAATAAAGCTCGAATTCGAGCTAGGCAAAGACGACTGGGAAACGTTTGTCGAACGTTTGGAATTGTATTTCACGGCTAATAATGTAAACGACAGTAAGAAGAAAGCAGCCATCTTATTGACAAGAGTAAGCGCGGATACATACAAACTAGCAAGAAATTTGTGTTACCCGGCGAAACTCAAGGACAAGGAGTACGACGAGATTGTTAAAGTTATATCAGATCACCTGTGCCCGAAGCCATCCGAGCCAATGGAGAGATGTAAATTTTATGCGGCAAAACAAGCTGTAACCGAGTCCGTGGCAGACTTTGTAGCACGTTTGAAAGAGTTATCACTCAAGTGCAACTTTGTGGCAATAGAGACAGCATTACGAGACCAGCTAGTATGCGGATTAAAAGACCACGCAACAAGAACAGAATTATTTAAGCAAGAAAATGTAACATATGAGAAAGCGTATAGAATAGCCTTAGCATGCGAAGAAGCGGAAAGGAATGCAACGTATTCGGGAAAGATAAAGGAGATAAGCGGACACGGAAGTGAAGTGCATCTAGTAAAAACCAGAAGCAATAGTAACGGCCGGTATTGGAGTGATAAAGGTGGAACCACACACATGGATGTCCAGGCAGCGGAGATAAAGAAAAGTAATCGAGAAAACGTAAATTGTTACTGTTGTGGCAAGAGAGGACACATCGGAAGAGAATGTAAACATCGATACCAAGCGTGTAGGAAATGTAAGCGCCAAGGCCATATAGAAGCGGCATGCCGAAGTCAACAACGAAACGTACAATGTCTGCAAAGGTCTACAGAAGAAAAAGGAAGTGGGGATGCGAGCGAAGGAGAAGAGGACGTATACGAGTTCAACAAAATAACAGCGAGAGGTAAAATCTATAATACGAACAACATAATAAATGTCAAGGGAGCGCGGTCGCCTATGTATGTCAAAGTAAATATAAATTCGATTTATTTAGAAATGGAAGTAGATACGGGATCGTATTGGAGTATTATGGCGGATGAAACAAGAAATAAATATTTTCCAAATTTAGAAGTTTGTAAAATTTCATTCGCTATGAACGCGTATAACTTGAAATTAAAACCAGTAGGTTTGCTACGCGACTTGGAAGTGTGCTTTAATAAACAGAAGTATACGTTGAATGTTTTGATTTTACCAGGGAGAGGCGCGACCCTGCTAGGTAGATCATGGTTACATGCGTTTGGGCTTTGGCCTTTATTTAAAATAAATAACATAGAATTAAATACAAATAAAATGTTAGAAAAAAAAGTAGCAAATGATTTTCCAACATTATTTGGAGAGGGAATCGGTTGTTTTAATAAAGGAACCGTCAAACTAGTATTAAAGGAAAATGTAGTACCGAAGGCATGTAAACTGCGACAGGTACCGTTTGCGTTGAGAAGCAAAGTCGAAGCAGAATTAACGCGATTAGAAAAGCTAGGACATATTGAAAGAGTACGAACGAGCGAATGGGCAACGCCTATTGTACCGATAATAAAAGATGACAAAAATGTGCGTATTTGCGGTAATTTTAAGTTAACGGTGAATCCATGGCTAGTTATAAATAGACACCCATTGCCGACAATCAATGACATTTTTGAAAAATTGCAGGGCGGTCAAAAATTTACTCAAATTGACTTGACACACGCATATATGCAAATACCAGTACATCCAGATTCGCGGGATATGTTAACAATAATTACACATATAGGTTTATTCCGTTATACAAAATTAACAGAAGGAGTGGCATCGGGCCCGGGAGAATTTCAAAGGATAATCGAAGATTGTTTACGGGATATTAATGGACAAATCGCTATTTACTTAGACAATATATATGTCACCGGAAAAGACGATAAAGAACATGCAGAGACGTTGTACAAAGTTCTGCATCGTTTAGAAAGCTGTGGATTTCGAGTAAACGTAAAAAAATGCGAATTTAGGAAAGAAAAGTTAGAGATATTGGGCTTTGTAATTCGTAAAGGAAAACTTTGTACCTCACAAAGAAAAGTAGACGCAATAGTAAACGCGCCAATACCGAAAAATAAAAAGCAGTTGCTGGCATTTTTAGGTCTTGTAACGTATTACGAACGTTTTCTACCTCACCGCGCGTCTAGATTGAAACCGTTATACGATTTAACTAAAATTACTGATTTTTCATGGAACGCTGAGTGCGATGAAGCATATAAATGGTTGAAAAAAGAAATAACATCATCAAAAGTGTTAACAAATTACGATCCAACGCAAGAGCTTGTGCTTGCGTGCGACGCGTCGAGATATGGGCTTTCTGCAATATTATCACACCGTTATCCAAGTGGTAAGGAAAGACCTATCGCATTCGCATCGAAAGTAATACCGGAAAAGGAGCAAAATAGAGCCATTATTGATAAGGAGGCAGGAGCAATAGTATTCGGGTTCAAAAAATTTTATAATTATATATACAGGGTGTCCCAAAACGACTGCGTAAGCGGGAAATGGGAGGTTCCTTGGGTCATTTGAAGCGACATTTTCCTTAGCAAAAATGGCGTCTGCGGCTTTGTTTAGGAGTTATTAACGAAAAACACGGACCAACCAGAGCGCGCCTAGTCAACAGACAACAGTTTCTCGATTTGTCCCGATTTCGATGAGCTTTGGATATGTTGTAAAGACCACGATTCTGAACAACATTTCCCTTTAGACTTTTTGCCTCGCGTCTTTAGTTTACGAGATATTTGTAAAAACTTGTAATTGAAAATGCTTCGAAATGTGTGTCACTGTCACTGGGTCATTCGGTGACGAATTGCACAGATGTCTTCAGGTGTACGACAATACCGAAAGCTAAGGGTTGTACGGTCAGGTCAACGAACAGTACAGCTGATGGTAGATAGCAGGTATACGACAATCACATGTTTCGGTTTTCCTGCAGATTTGTACGCAGAGTCGATGGGTTACTGTTCGAAAACGTCGTCCGTCTTTCTTTTAGAAAGTTTCTTAAGGGAGGCATAGGACAATAGGGACCCTAAAACGCCACGCCGACCTGACATTTCTACCTCTTGCTGGGTGAAAGAACGGACGACCTTTTCGTACAGTAACCCATCGACTCTGCGTACAAATCTGCAGGAAAACCGAAACATGTGATTGTCGTATTCCTGCTATCTACCATCAGCTGTACTGTTCGTTGACCTGACCGTACAACCCTTAGCTTTCGGTACTGGTTTTACAAATATCTCGTAAACTAAAGACGCGAGGCAAAAAGTCTAAAGGGAAATGTTGTTCAGAATCGTGGTCTTTACAACATATCCAAAGCTCATCGAAATCGGGACATAATCGAGAAACTGTTAGTTGTCTGTTACATCGCGGCGTACCGACAACACTCTCTTCCCCCCGGCTCGCCGCGCTGACCGTGCCACCGAGCGACTAGGCGCGCTCTGGTTGGTCCGTGTTTTTCGTTAATAACTCCTAAACAAAGCCGCGGACGCCATTTTTGCTAAGGAAAATGTCGCTTCAAATGTCCCAAGGAACCTCCCATTTCACGCTTACGCAGTCGTTTTGGGACACCCTGTATGGTCGAGAGATAATTTTGAAAACCGACCACAAGCCATTAGTGTATATTTTCGGACCAAACCAAGAAATACCGCTAACGGTAGCTAGTCGACTCCAACGATGGGCCTATTTTCTATCTCACTTTACGTATAAAATCGAATACGTAAATACCAAAAAAAATGGTAATTGCGACGCGTTATCGAGATTACCGGTTGAAGATAAAACCCCAGTTTTTAGTAAGGAATTTCAAGTAATTAATTATGTGGAAGAAGAATTAAAAGTGCTAACGGCTAAAGTGATAGCGAAAGAAGCAAGGAAAGATAAGGTATTAAGTAAAATAATCAAATATGTACAAGCTGATTGGCCAACACGAGAAATTATTACGGAGGAAGAGCAAAAGTATTATGCGAAACGACACGAATTATATATAGAAAAGGATTGTTTATTATGGGGTTATCGCGTTATTATACCTGATAGCCTCAGACCACAAATACTTCAGGAACTACACGACTCGCACTTTGGCAGCGTAAAGATGAAAATGCGAGCAAGGTCATACGTGTGGTGGCCCAGGATTGATGCGCAACTAGAGGAGTTAGCGGCTACCTGTAAAGTATGCATGCAAGAACAAAAAGCTCCGCCTAAAATACCGTTAAATCCTTGGCCGTCACCAAATAAATGTTGGAGTAGGATTCATAGCGATTTTTTAGGGACGTTCTACGGACACATGTTCATGATTGTAATCGATGCATATAGCAAATGGCCGGAAGTAATCGATATGAAAACTAATACACGAACCGAGAGTACCATAGAGCAATTCCAGAAAATTTTTTCGCGTTTCGGGTTGCCAAACCATTTAGTGATGGATAACGGGCGACAGTACACGAGTAATGATTTTGCTTTATTTATGAAAAGAAACGGAGTGAAACACACGTTTTCAGCGCCGCATCATCCGGCCACGAACGGCGCAGCAGAAAACTTCGTCGGTATCTTTAAGGACAAGATAAATAAAATGATCAAATCAGGGAAAAGGCTGGAAGAAGCTGTTGAAAGATTTTTGTTTGATTACCGTAGTACAGAACACTGCTCGACAGGTAGGTCACCCGCATTTATGATGTTTAAGCGCGAGATACGAACGAGACTGGATTGCGTAAGACCAAATGTAGCGGACAAAATTGAAAATGCGCAGTTACAACAAACACTGAGTCAAAAGGGATCGCGGAACATAAAGTTTGTAGAGGGGGAGAAAGTGTGGGTAACTGATTATACCGTAAGGTCGGATAAGAAAACGCTGGCGATCATCACGGCTCAGTTATCACCTGTAAACTTTGAAGTTGAGATTTCACCGGGACGACGTTGGAAAAGACATGTCGATCAAATGCTTAAGTATCGAGAAGAGAATAACTCTGACAACGATAGTCCAGGAAATCGCAACTTCAAGTAATCGTGATATTATTTAAGGAGAGAAGAGATTGTAATGTATCGATATGAGTGTGGTAGCGGTAACGGCTGCGAAGCGAGCAGGGTATGTGAGCCGAAGGAGGGGGGAGCGCGGCTGATCAGCAGAACGTCTCTGACGGTCGAGACAAGCCCACATGTTGGTGCCCGAACGACAATTACATGAGGATTAATAAACTTGGTTACACGGTTGTGAATGTGAACTAGTGTATTATTTAAAACCTATACATAACAATATTGTTATATTGAACTTTATTTATGTACATAAAATAATAATCCCAATAAGAGGAAACGAAGGGATGAATTGCTTGTTTCATGAAGCAAATAATTTGTTAACAAATAATTTATTTTATGAAGCAAAAGTATTTTGGTGCATTCCAAGTATAGATGTTGTCGCTGTGAAATTGTAATATTTTATCTGAGTGAAGGATGCCTGGTAGTAATTATTAAAATGCCACAAGAAGAATCATGCAAGTATTACAGGAAATAGGAAAAAGTTTGACAGGTGTAGGTTAAAATGCAGAATATTTGGAAACTAGTTATTAAAATTGGCCAGTTAAAATACCAAGACCTAATGGAGTGTGCAATGGAAGGAATTAAGTGATCTGTATTTAAGGTTTGTATGAAAATTATAATTGTATGCTTTTTTGCTTTCAGTCTTTATATTTGAAACTTTGCTGAAAGTAATGAATATTTTAAATACATAATAATTTTTATATTAATATTGGGTATTATACATTTTAAATATTCATCTGGATGTAAGTATCAATGTACATAAGGCGGAAATTTGATAATAATCAAGGGGAAAATTTTCAATTGTCCACGAAGATTAAGAAGATAGTAAACCAGATCAATGAACATGACACGGAACTTTTTTTAGTGGGATTTTATGTTTGAAGTTCCCATTACTTGAGTCCTGCGATATGTTGTTGATGATCAGCCAGAGTCTAAAGGTGATTTACAAAAAAAAACAATTTCACACTTTGATCTATATTACTGGCTAGCATTTAATGAGATCCTTTAGTTATTACATGCTTTAATTGGTGTTACGCTTCTTCAATGCAAATCGTTGTTCTCACTTTAGTTTTTTCTATATGTTGAAAAGTTTCACAATATCTAATAATGTATTTACTTGCAGAGTACATTATTGTAGTTGTGATTATACAGTAGTTATACATACTGGAGTAACAGGACATAGAGAAAACCTACAGTTTCCAATGAAATACTAGGACAAATAGCAAAAATATTGAATATAGAGACGCACTTACTTTGCCGTAAGATAGATCTGGAAATATGTTTAAGGTAAAAGAGGTATTAAATTTTTTATTTCAAATTAAAGTTGTTAAATTGTATGTATCAATATATAACACTATGATATCTTTTTCTTTATTTTCTGCGTTTGTCCAGACATTGATGAGAAAATTACAGCAAAAAATTTTGAAGTCGACAAATTGGATAGATACAATGAAGAGATTATCCAAACAAGAGGAGTATTAAATTACATAAGTTCGTCTTGTATTCATAGACCTTAAAAATAATGTAATGCCAGCATATTTTAAATAAATAAATTAATATAGGAAAATGAGACCGTTAAATTGTATTGAGTTTAAGTTATGGTTCACATTATCTTTTTCTACCTTTAAATAAATCCTTGATGAATTAAAGTTCATAAATATACAAAAAGCTGTAATACGGAGTGGTTATTTAACATATTCACTTTACTCTATTTTTTGTATCGCTAGTATTGTGTTTACAAATCTTAAAGAGATATTGTATTGTGAAATATATGTGAAATATGATTTGGAATCTATTAAATTTGGATCTGAATTTTAATTTTTATGTGGTTTTTATGTGTTTCTTGTGTATGAGGATGTAACGTGTTTTTGCAAAAGAGTATAAGTAATAAGAAATCTTCGGTGCCGTTGTCGAAAAAAATATATAAAAATGGTGTTTGAGTGGGAATATCATAATACAAATTTACATAAATATTAATTTTGTGCAAATAAAAATCAATTGTAAAGTAGAGTTCACCAGAGTCCATAACCGCGTCGCGCATCTCGGAAGTCGGTGAGGTGGCGCTGGGTGGTGGGTAGCTTGCTCGCCAACTCCCACCTCCCACTTTCTTCCTCCCCACTGACTGCGAGTTTAATATACACGGCGAGACAATAAGCATGAATTAATCCTTTGCGCTCGACGACTTTCTGGTCTAATAGCGAAGTGGCTCTCGAGCGCAAAGGTTTAATGGGTAGGATACTCGTGTAAATTTTGTTGTACGTTATCATTTGTAAATTTTATTGTAAATTGTCCTCATTAAATCATTACGTGTGAAAACATGTACCATTACCATAATAATCACGTGCATTACGACAATGTACAATAAAAAATTTACAAATAACAATGTACAACAAAATTTATAAATGACCATTGACATCAAAATTTAGAAATGATAATTTATAACTACAAATTATAATGACAAATTTAATTTATTCAAAATATTGTATATTATTATATAAATTTTATATAAATTATATTATATAAATTATATAAATTTAAATTATTGTATATTATTATACAATAATTTACAAATTATAATATACAACTAAATTTACAACTAAACTTACAACTAAATATACAACTAAATATACAACTAAACTTACAACTAAATATACAACTAAATATACAACTAAACTTACAACTAAATGTACAACTCAACTTAAGAAATTACATATGTACACAAATATACAATTACATATAATAACAATAAAATATATACAAATAAATATATACATAAGGACGCTTAATGGTCCGAGTCGTCAGAACAGGACAACCATTCGCCATCACCATTCGCTTCCAAAGTGGAATCGGTTAAATCATCAATTTGGCGAAACCTGTCCTCCTCCTTCTCTGCGTGACGAATAAAATTCTTCCACATCTCGGCGGACACATTTTCAATTGCACCATCTACAAGTTTTTCAACATCCGCCAACTTGTAGGTGGTGTTTCGTCCTCTTATAAAGCTCTTTACATTTGCCCATGCTAACTCAATGGGATTCAGTTCACAATGGTAAGGGGGAAGCCGTACCACAGTATGTCCATGTTCTTTTGCATGTTCATCAACAACATATTTAGTTTCTGGACTTTTGTATTTTTCAACCAGAGCCAGCAACTCCATTTTTACATACAGTGGATTTACCACTTCCCTCTTCTCCTCCAGCCACTTACAAATGTCAGTCTTTTTCCAACTCATCGTTGGATATCTCTCCACCTTAACACTATGGTATGGAGCATTGTCCATAACGGTCACTGACCCATCTTGTAACATGGACAAAAAGCTCTGGAACCAATTGAAAAATGTCTCGCCATTCATTTCCTGGTGGTAGTCTCCAGTATTCTTCTTCGCCACGAAAGACAGGAGGGCTCCAGGTAGGAAGCCGTCTGACGACCCGATGTGTGCTATTATAAGTCGTTGTCCTTTTCCTGTCGGGTTGGGTATTCCAGTGGAAAGTCCCCTGTCAGCTGCATTTTGCGGGGACGTTATACTTGTGTCAACCCACAACTTCCTTCGGCAATCTCCAGCGAAACCCATGTTTCATCTAAATAGTATATTGTTTTTCCTTGAGCACGCAACTCCTGGATCTTCGGGACATACTGTTGTCGCCAACAAATAATATACGGTTTGTCAATGAGTGCACTATTGCGCGCACGTATAATAAATTTAAACTCCATGCACTTCAGAAGTCTATACAAAGTTGTCCTGTTGAAGTGTGGTAAATTTGGGTCACTGTTGACCGCTTCTAAAATTTTTTGCATGTTCGGTATGTCCTTTCTTAGCCAAAAGTCATGTACTTTTCTTCTAATGACTAAGACATCCTCCTCGGATGTCTTCTCAAGAATATTTAACCGTGGCCTTTTCCTATTCGGTGATGAAATATTCCCAGTAGATTTATATTCTGCTATCGTTTTTGTTATAGTTAACTGGCCAATTCCAATTTCTTTTGATATTTTTATAATCCTGGCCTTATACGGTAAATTCGGATACTTCATCATTGTATGTTTATAAACATTTATGATCATGGTCTTCTGTGCTGAGCTAACAAACTGAAAAAAACAAGATTTAAAATACATGTTTCATGTAAAGAAAATGTTAACATGCTAAAAAATATTTTGTATTATAAATAGTACTATGCATGTTTCCTTCTTTAGAATATTTCGTTCCAGCTTCAATAAGAAATGCCGGGCTTCATAAACCATCGAGTTTCCGGAGGGCCGTGTCGACCGAAGTCCGACGGGCTCACAGGTAGCCTGCAGGAAAAACCCGCTGGTATCATAAAACCTCCACGGTCACTTTTAGCATGTCCGAAAAAGCGTTCTTCGAACGCAACTCGAATTCCTCATGTTTAACTTTTCTATAATCGCTATTTTTTATAAACGATCTGACTTTTTTGAAATATTAAAAGAATTGGTTTACCAAATGACATGCAAAAATGATTTTGAAAAGATTGCAATTGCTAAGAATTACATGAGAAAATAAAAAAAGACACTTTTTAAAACTTTTTTATTAGAGCCTATAATGAAAATTTATCAAAATCTGTTTTGCATTTCATTTGGTAAATCAATCCTTCTAATTGCTCAAAAAAAGTCAGGTCGATTCGTCCGATTATGAAATAGTTATACTTTTTTAAAGTGCATTCAAATACTTTCGTAAGATTGTATATTCATAACTTACTTTTCGTGATGGGTTTTTTTTTTTATCGGAGACGTGCCAGATGTCCCAGGAACTCCTTCCTCCATTATTACGTCTCAATAATGTAAATAAATGCGCACAAAATAAGCTTGCGCTAAAAAAGAAAATCACTTCTTTCAAACTCGCTGTTGCTCACTATTGCTCACTATTGCTCACTATTGCTCACTATTGCTCACTATTGCTCACTATTGCTACACCCGGTAGAATGCTCTGAATAAAGGTATATTCATGCTACCCGTGCAGACATAAGACGAAAGACACAAGACACTAGGCAGAATTTTTGTGTTCATGCTAGTTTTGGTGTCTTTGGCGTCTTTAGATGGTTTGGAAGAAAGGCACAGCGTGACGTCTGCTACCCTAACCGCGGGGGTTCCCAGAACCGTTTTCTCCCCTCTACACCCCAGGAGATGCCTATGCTAGAGTCTGCAAGCATTTCAAAACGTCTGCGTGTTTTCGGTGGTGACCCCCAGTCCGTAAGACATCGGCTATATTATTTTATTAAAAAACTATTAAGTAGAACTTTTCGGAGTTCGACGTGGTAATAGGTGGTGAATACGTTGTTAATGAATTTAATAAACGTCATAAGAAACAAAATAACAATTTATTATTAATACTATGATAACGAATAAAAAAATATATACATCTGACAATCTGTACGGTGAAACAATTCGTCAAACAAAATTTATCAAATTTCAACAAAATTTTTTTTTCTCTCAAATAAGAACCCTTTGAAACCTCGAAATTCAAAATATTAGATCTTTCAGATAACTTTCCGAGCAGATACAGCGTTGGTAGTGCGAAACTATGAAATTAGAGTTACAATTAAATATTTTAATTATTCCTTACACAATACAATATAAAAATTAAAATTTGTGCTACGTTTTCCTATGCGTGAGCAGATATATTTCAGTTATTTAATGGTTATATAAGCATGTTTCAATCAATATACGAATAATATAAAGTTAAGTGCAATGTAAACTTTAGGTAGAGTTTTAAAAAAATGCTTAAGAATGCTACCTTTCTGTTTGATTTTTTTGAAAGCTTAGACCTTCAACATGTACACATGCAAATTTTAGCTGCAGTTTTCTGCAGTTTTTGATTCTACGTGTATTTTAACAAGCAGACGTTCGAAGTAAGTGCGCGCTCTGATACTACGGTTAGAACGCGTCACGCATTTTAAATTTGCACACGCATGGTTTACAGTTTATATTATAGTTTATAGAATTATATCATTTCTACAGTTATTATTTATCAGTGAAGTTTTGTTTCTATTTTGTTATAGTGCGTTGTAACCGTGTCGGTCACATATAGATGCTCCCGTGTATCGATAATAAATATCGATCCCACCACGGCGATCCACGATATCGTGCACGGTCCTTGTCTTAACAAAGGACAGCGAGATCGCCCCACTATTTAGGTATGCGTACGCATCGATCCCCACTTTCGATAGCGATCGAAGGAGGTCGATGCGGATCGTGGATAGATCACTCTACGTCTGGAAGCGATCTAATAATCACGCGTTCGCGAAGAGTTCCGTTCGACGAAACTCGGCGCGTATTCGGGAGGCCAAACCGGCCTGTTGGAATCGACAAACTGACGATCCAACCTCGGTACGTGCGCGCCTCAAACCGAGGAGTCGCGATTGCAAACCGCGTCGTGGCACAGTCAAGGAACGTGTAATTCACAATACGGTAATAACGTAACCGCGTAGTAGTCACTGCGTAACGTAAATTTGTAAAAGAATCCGAATTCTGTAACTTGCCATGAGCATGCCGCGTGTTACGCAGTGAAAGTACGAGCGTAAGAAAGAGCGACGCGTCGGTTGAGAAATAAACACAAGCGCGCCGTTCTCAGAAACTGAGCGTAAATTCGCCGAACGGAACGGATTTTACCTTCATAAAGGCTTCTGTCGAGCTAGACCTATTTAAAATTAGACGATTATACACTCACAAATTCGTTAGGACAATCGAGACTCCACTCGGATCACCTCTGTGTGTCCCGCTGGTGTCTCGTTATTGTTTCCTCTCGCCTTTGTGAGCGAATCGCAGTTTAATTATATTTACCGGTCGCGTTAAATAGATTCAAGATTTATACGAGTATACACTCACAAATTCGTTAGGGCAATCGAGATTCCACTCGGATCACCTCTGTGTGCCCCGCTGGTGTCTCGTTATTGCTTCCTCTCGCCTTTGTGAGTAGTTGCATATAGACAAATTCGCGAATATTGGTTGAGTAAATACTCTCACAACTCCGTTAGGGCAATCGAGACTCCACTCGGATCACCTCTGTGTGCCCCGCTGGTGTCTCGTTATTGTTTCCTCTCGTTTTTGTGAGCGAATCGCAGATAGGCAATAACTACGTCCATCCGAATTTCGGCCGGACCGGTTAATGTTACTGTTTATGCGGTCGCAACCCAAATCCGCGAATTACTGTAGTATAAATACTCTCACAACTCCGTTAGGGCAATTGAGATTCCACTCGGATCACCTCTGGGTGCGCCGCTGGTGTCTCATTATTGTTTCCTATCGCCCTTGTGAGCTGATTATAACGAGTCAGTAATTGTTCTATTTCTTGTAAGTGAATTGATGAAATCCGCGAACATCGATCGGGAGAACTTCACGAATAGGCAATACCCACGTCCATCCGAAATTCCGGCCGGACCGGTTGTTGTTACTATTTCCGTGAATCACATCACGAGATCCGTAAACGTAGTCATTATACCCTCACAATTTCGTTTGGCAATCGAGATCTCATTCGGATCACCTAAGTGTGCCCTGCTGGTGTCTCGTTATTGTACCATTCGCTATTGTGAGGCATAGGCAATAGGCGTAAGCTGTTACCATCCAGAGAAATCTGGCCGGACCAGTACACGTTACTATTTTGCCTCGGTTCGATTTGGCAAACTGACTAAACACGATCACGGTCACTCTATCGAAACCGGAGGCTACTCTAAGTCCACTTACGTGCTGAGGAGTACCTCTTAGGTGGAGCGGAGGGACTGGGGTTTGGTGAGTGTCGATATCGGTGCGTATCATCTGGAAACAGCCGATCGCACGGGTAGTAAGACCGGCCAGTTTGTTCTTCGCGTGCGATAAACGTATAATAAAATAAAAATCTAAAAATCTAATAACAAAAATATAAGGAAACAACGTGATTCAAGGGACGGTCAATTGTGACCGTTATAATTTAAAGGGTGATAAGGACACACAGTACATAAGATTTCGTGAACCGGACGTGGAGCAAAACACATCGCGCCGCGGATAGGTTAGATTAAATTGCGAGAGCCGATGCTCCGGTTTGGCAAGGTTAGCAAATTTCGTTAGAGACCGTGTCTCGATTTTGTGAATTCGTAACAGATTCATAACGAGAGTATACTCACCTTTTTCCAGTTATTACACTCTAGTACTCTGACTTTCGCCTAATCTCACCGCCGTCCATTCCTGGAGGCACGGACCTCCACTTATCGCATCCGGAGATATTTAGCACATTTAATGTGGATAGACGAAAGTGACAACATAAAACAATGTAAAGAAAAATAACGGTTACAGCGTAAAAAGACAAATTCAACGATATTTAAACATATACATATAATAATAATATACTGCAGTGGAGAAGAGCGAGTTACAAAATTAAAAAATTTTCAAAGTCGATGCGGCACAATTTCCCGTTATTCGATCAATTTCAAATTTCGCACAGATTATTTTTTCGTCCAGCGGCACCATTCTACGGGGTTTCCCACAAAAAATTCGTTAGTCGAAAAATAAGGTCCACCCTAATGCACAGTGAGGATTGTTAACACGATTTTTCAAATATTTCTGATGATGTGACAAAGAAATGTTTTCAACGAAAGTTGATCAGTATTCTCTTTTCTACAAATTTCAATATAAAAAATGAAAGAAAAAATTTATTTTTAATAAAAAATGAAGGTGACCTCAATTTTTAGAATATTAACATGTATTTTTTACTTCATAATATTCTAACTGGTATCAAGACGAATCCAACGACCTATAATAATATAACATTAAACCTTGAAATAACGCTACAATAGTTTTGGCCAAGAAAATGGCTCCTGGACCATAGTGCGGTAGTCCCAATGTTGTAGAGAAGATAAACCGATAGTTTACCTAAGGAGCTGTGGAGCCCCTAGCCCTAAAACCTTTTTTTTGTGCCATGCACAGCAGGGAGCTGTCAACCGCTCTCGAATGGTTCCAGATATATGGCCCGAAATACACGCAACGAAATATGCCAAGAAACCAGAAGACATAAGACGCAGCATGAATGTAAGATACAAAATCAGTGTAACCCGGATTTTGTCTCACGGACAAAACTGTAGCATGAATATACCTTAATGCGGCTTAGTGCCGGTGCAGCTCTGGCATCGCGTGGCGTGCATCGGAGACGCTGTGCGCATGAGCTGTACATTGGGAAGGGACGGATGGAGTGGGAGATGCGCAAAAACGAACGAAAACCGGTTCGTACGCAGCTATGGACTCTGATGAAATTTACTTTAAATATATATCGTTTGACAGATATAGGTTAGAGTGAGGAATAGCTGGACGCTAATTATTAAGACAGTGGAAGAAAATTCCACCAGATATTGGAAGAAATAATGCTCAAGACACAGTAATGTTGCCTTGTAATATGTGTGTGCACGCATTAGAACCATAATAGTTTTTAGCAGTACGACATGATATGGTACCTACATAGCGCTATCTTTGGAAAGTGGTATTTATCTGTTTACGACAAGAAGAGGAGCATTCAACAGAGATTCATCAATAAAAGAGTAAGTAAAATCCACAATGAAAAGCAGATTGTGTTTCCCATTATTTGATAAGTAGTTTTGTGCGCTTAAAGTATATTTAGGTACTATCGTTGCAAATCCTTGTGCGTTTTCTGTTCCCACAGTCTTTGATTGATCTAAGCAGCTACAGTCATCCCAATAAGAGGAAACGAAGGGATGAATTGCTTGTTTCATGAAGCAAATAATTTGTCAACAAATAATTTATTTCATGAAGCAAAAGTATTTTGGTGCATTCCAAGTATAGATGCTGTCGCTGTGAAATTGTAATACTTTATCTGAGTGAAGGATGCCTGGTAGTAATTATTAAAATGCCACAAGAAGAATCATGCAAGTATTACAGGAAATAGGAAAACGTTTGACAGGTGTAGGTTAAAATGAAGAATATCTGGAAACTATCCCTGATAACCAGTTCTGCTCCGAGCCGGAATAGAGCAGAGCCTGGAGTTCAAATGGAGTGTAGAATCGTTGCAGACCCCCGCTTTGGCCTGCTCTGAGCCATGGTTGGAGGACTTTTGGAGGGAATAGGTCTGGCATGTCTCTGGCTTTTGCAAAAATGAGCACAGTTGGACATGGGTCTGCCGACACAGCATCTGGCCGACAGTTTCTTCCGGCCAGCTGGAAGTCAGCTCGTGGAGTCTGCCTGGAGCGGCGTATTCCGTTATACAGGGCAGCACCGTCGGCGAGGTTATGTCGGTAATGTCAGTGAAATGAATTTCTACTAGGCCTGCAAACAAGCTCGCATATGCGAGCCGAGTTCGAGTCGAGTCGAGTCGGGACTCGCATTTCGAGTCGAGTCGAGTACTCGCACCGCTGCGAGCCGCTCGCATCGTTCGAGCCGCTGCACAGTGGTCGAAACGGGCTCGCTATCTGGACAAAACTATTCTAGCATTATTTTAAAACTTAAAGCCACAGTAAAGTAGGTCGTTGGACTCGTCTTGACGTCAGCTACAACAATATGTAATAATAAATATATGGTGGTATTTAAAAAATGAAGGTGACCATAATTTTTTATTAAACAAAAAATGTTTTGTAATTTTTTTCTATTGGGATTTATAGATGACTAAATATCGATTAACTTTTATTGGAAACATTTTTTTGTCAAATTATCAGAAATGCTCGAAAAATCGTGATGGCAATTGGGCATTTGCACCGAAAAGCTGACAGAACTGTTTTAGCATCATTCTATAACTATTCCATTATCGCACCGCTATCACAGTGATCGATTCTTCGATTCTAGGAGGACAAAATTCAGTTTTTCGTGTTCTCTTGTAGTAATAACGCTTTATTTCTCGGAAATCATGTCAAGTGTATAAAAACTACATGAACTTAAAAGAATTGTATAATTTTTTTAAAATGTACAAGTAAAACAATTAATTATAATGTTTGTGAAAATAACAAATTAAATATACTATAGTTTTTGTTTATATATGTAAATAAACAATACACAAAATGGAAACTTATATTTAAAAATTACATAAAATTCTACAAAAAATATCGTACAAAATTACAAAATTATATGGAATGTGCATGACAAAGGTGCATATTCCAAATTATTATAAATTGTAATTGTCACATGTCAATCTCGCATCTTTTTTATGGTGATTTGAGTAAACTTTTTGCCTCTGCTGCTAATTCTTTAGAACATTTTTTAGTAATTTTCCTCTTACTACTTATAAGTGGATCGGACGTTAGAAGTAACATATGAAATATGTCTTCTATATTTTCTTTTCTAGAATACTTTCTAGAATGGTCCGATCTAAATAACCTGCATTCTTTGTTCCTCGCTTCTTGAGCTTCTTCTGATAGTTGCCCAATTGGAAGAATAGCGGTTTTTATTATTTCTCCTCCATGAATTAAAACCTTATGGACAGTAGCAGGCATATAATACCATGGGTATTTTTTAACATAAAGGGAAGCAGTTTGAAATGCATAGTCTGTAAACTTTTTATCGTCTATTTCAAGACCACATGAAATGGCTTGCAAAATGATGGAAAACCTTCTTATTAAACTTTCATCAACCCCTGTAATTAATGAGGATAGTGACGAATTATCAAAAAACTTCCTTGCCGTATTGCCATCATTACTATTACCGTAACCATGCTTTGGAACATCTACCATAAGACCCATTTCATTTCTAAATCTCCTTTGAAAAACCTTATCCACGCATGTAGGCTAGAAAGACCAAAAGACAGCATGGATCTGTCCACTGATTGTGTGTTTTCATGATTTTTAAGATTATTCATTTCTTTCGGAGTCGCATTACATATGTAACATCTTTGTGACGAAACATCAGCTAACGTGTTACAAATTTTACCGTCAATCATCGTCAATACCATTACATGGTTCACAAAAGTGGTAGTACCATTAATAGATACTACGGTAGGTGTAAGTTTCTCAATTTGATCCGTGACATGTTTAATTTCTTGTTTTATTAAATCAGATGTTTCTTTTTCGAAACATATTTTTATTGGACGGCAATACCGAGTGGACGAAGGTGTTTCATTTTTCCATAACGTAACATTATCGCACTTTAACTCTATCGGCACTAACGAAATTGTGAAAAGATAACTGTCGTCTGCTGCTATATCTTGGTACCGTTGCTTATAATTGGACTGGTCCAATGAGCATATTCTGTAAATTTTAATTTAGGTGATTTAAGGAATAGATATTGACAGCTTTCTGCTGATTTCAGCTTATTTTTGCTGATTTCTTAGGACTGGAACCAATCTTCTATTTTTACATAGATGCAATATATTGTTTCACACGTATTTTTCGGGAATGTATCTATCGTGTAAAAACAGAATTAGGTGTATACTGAAATGTTTGATAATATCATGCCGCTATAACTATAACTGCTTTTCGAATTCGCAATTACTGCGGACTCCACATATGGAATTAGAAATTTTTAAGAATACAAATAATAATTATACGTATGGAGTAAATTTATGTATCTACGTTCAAGATTTATATATATATATATATATATATATATATATATATATATACTCTCTGCATAGAGTCATAATCGTCTGTGTCATAGCACTGTCATTGTACCTCGTCCGTAGTCATAACAGACACAAGTCGCTATCAATTTGGTTTTGTTCACTTCAGCGCGAGCCTTTCGCTTCGTGCGGGTACTCGACCCGACTCGCACACTCGAGTCGAGCTAAGCTCGACTCGCACTATGCGAGTACTCGCACAGTCCTAATGTCTACATATCGTACAAATATAAGGCAGTTTTCCTTTTCACCGACAATTCCAAATACCGATTTCGAATGAATATTAAAAATATGTTGCAGTCTTCCTTTCTACCAACAATATTCAGTCCAGTGGCGCACCTATAGATATGTAGTTTATATACGAATTGTACATGTTTTACAAGAAAGGTGTCGTTGCTCAATGGAAACCACGAGATGGCAGTTTTCGCAAATATCCGTAGGAAACGCAAAAAACAGAAGTGTCAGAAGCTCCTGAGACGCGATCCTCTCGATACTCTGCCCCTGACAACCAGACCTGCCACTAGCAGATCCCGCCTATGGCAGACATTGGGCAGAATACGGCCGAAGCTACGCTTCGACCTGCTAAAAGAAGGCTTAGCTCAATTTCTGGCTCAGTGCCTGTAAGCACAGACGTGACCAGTTCTGTTGGCAGATTGAGCCTGAATCTGCCTTTGTTTAAGAGGGCAGCAGGGTCGAACTGATGTTGGGATCTGGTCCCCCACTCCTCGATACCGGTGTGGTGGGGATGGCGTGGCGTTGTCCGCCATTACCTTCTTCGCTGACCTGCTTGCCTCTCGACTTCCGATTAGTCGCTGTCCATCAGGCAGCTGGTGACCCTGCAAACCATCACGGTTCAAACGTGGCTTAGCGCCTCGTTGGCGAGACACGCGGTCGTCACCGCGGTGCATCTCTGCCATTTGACACTCTAGTCACCAAATCTCCACATTGGTGACCCCGACGTGATTACGTCGTCATCGTTGGAGTTCCTGGATCGGGTGAGGCCATCTTGGAAACTGAGCTGGGGCCAGGTTGCTGTTCACGGAGGAGCCGTCCTTTCCACTACATTGAAGGATGGAAGGATGTATTGCGTGAAGCCACCGACACCGGCGCCTTCACCACGCGGCCTTTTCATGTCGTCGGAGAAGCGGCTGTGCTGTGGGTGAACGAATAGTGCTGTGCAGTGTAGGTGTGCGAACACGTGCCGTAGCGTTCATTGCGTTCGTTTTGTCCCTGCGTTAGCCGCGTTACGCTCGTGCGTTTCGTGCGTCGGAAACGTGGCGTGCGCGAAAGTCCGCCGCCATATTGCGTGCGTAGTCGACGCGGCCCGTTCAAATTCGCTCGTCGCGTTCGATTTCTATAGTTCTGGGATCGTTTTCCGTGCGAATTGACCAATATTCTCTTTGTTCGCGTGGCTATGTTTGTGCGCCAGGCGACGTACTTGATAGTTTTTATAGCTAGATGTAAACCACGTTCTCGCGACTTTACTTAGCTTCAGTGCTGTTTACGATTTTTTTTTCTGCGTTCGCGACGTTGTTCGGTACGCTTAGCGAATTGCGTGCCCTTCTGGCGGTCATGGTTGTTGACGCTCACGACCTGTGTCATTGTGTGACACGCGGTATACGAAGAAGGCGTAACACACGCGAGATCGTGTTGTTCTAAATCGTTCGTGTTTACGAGTTTCAGAGACAATTATTTGCGTGACTCGCGTTCTCCCTCCCGTCGCCCCCCTGTGACATACATGCCTACGGGGCTAGCGGTTGATTATAGCGCGTTTGTTCTAGGCATAAAATCTTTTACATAGAAATGCGTCAGTGTACTTTGCGATTTTTGCGTAGTCATGTAAGTTGCGTTATTGGTTAACGGTCGGTTCAGCATTCGGTCTGGGGATTTTTGTCGACGGGGTTTTCGTTTGTTGCACGTTATGTCTGCCTCGGGGCCTTCCGAGGGCCCGCGGGCGGGACACGTCGAGACGTACCGCGTTCCGAAGATGCCTCTATTTTATAAAAATGATCCAGCTCTCTGGTTTGCTCAAGCCGAGGGTACGATGCGCTCCGCCCGCATTACCTCGGAGGCCACGATGGCAGACACGGTGCTAGCGGCGACAGATTATGAGGTCGCGACGTGTGTAAAGGATTTAATCCTCCTGTCCCCCCGTCCCCCAGACATCTACGAGTTAATCAAGCGTAGGGTCATTTCGACCTACGGTCCATCCGCGGAGACCAATCTCCGTCGGCTTTTAAAAGGGCAAGTATTGTCAGATGGCAAGCCCTCATTAATCCTGAACCGACTGCGTAACTTGAATGACGGCACGTGCGATGATGCCGTCATTCGGAGTGTGTTCTTGGAACACCTCCCGGCTAACCAGCGAGCTATCCTAGTTGCCACCGGTGTCACTGACTTGGACAAGCTGGCACAGGTGGCTGACAAGATCGCGGAAACTGCGGGACCGTCGGACCATTCGGTGTCAGCCGTGGCACTGCCTGTCGCGAATTCGCGACCTGTTCCTCCTGTCTCTTCGATAGAGAAGGAGTTGAAGAGACTCTCCGTTGAGGTCTCGAAACTCAGAGCCGACTTAAGTAATTTGCAGCGGCGTAGGTCACGCTCGGTAACCCCTTCGAAACGCGGGCGTTGTAGGTCGCGCGATCCATCGGGTCCGAAGTTGTGTCGGGCGCATCAATTGCACCCCGACAATCCGACCTCCTGCAGGAGTTGGTGCTCCAAGTTCTCTACCTTTCGGGCGGGAAACTGAACCGCCCCTCCGTGTCTGAGGCGGGCACGGACGGGTGTGATGACACCCCTCGTCTCCACGTGCGTGATCGCACGACCGGTGTATGGTACTTGATTGACACCGGTGCAGACTTGTTCTTGGTTCCAGCCAACCCCTTGATGGCGGGTAAGCCAACTGGATTTCAGTTGCTGGCTGCGAACAATTCTGTGATCGACACGTACGGTGAGTCCCACCGTACCTTGAACTTAGGGTTGCGGCGTTCCATTCGTTGGAATTTTTGTATCGCCGCGGTGCCACACGCTATTATAGGGGCTGATCTGATTCAGCATTATGGTCTACTCGTCGGCCTGCGGTTTCGGCGGTTAATAGATCCCCTTACGAATATCTATACTGTTGCTCTTCCCCGCCGCGGGGTAAGGGAGGTAGTTGGCACTATCATGGGTACCTCTCGGTACTCCGGTATACTCTCGGAGTTTCCTGGCGTCATTGGTGCGTCGAAACTCGGTGCGCCCACTAAGGCCGATGTGTTCCACCACATCCTGACCACGGGTCCCCCGGTGTCAGAGAGGCCGCGGCGTTTAAACCCTGAAAAGTTGGCTGCTGCCAAAAGGGATTTCGGGGCGCTCATGGAAGCGGGTATTTGTCGTCCGTCGCCCAGCCCTTGGGCTAGCCCCATACACATGGTGATCAAGAAAGATGGATCTTGGCGCATTTGCGGTGATTATCGCAAATTAAATAGTATCACTATCCCGGATAAATATCCTACGCCCCATCTTCATGATTTCTCTTCAAATCTTCATGGTAAGAAGATTTTTTCATCCCTCGACCTTTTTAAGGCATATAACCAGGTGCCTATGGCTCCCGAGGATGTACAGAAGACTGCGGTGTCCACGCCCTTCTGGCTGTTTGAATTTCTTTATATGACGTTCGGTCTTAAGAACGCCAGTCAGACCTTTCAGCGGTACCTGAACCGGGTACTCGGCGATCTTGAATTCGTGTTCACTTACATTGATGATATTCTGATCGCGTCAACCTCTGAGGAGGAGCATCAAAGCCACCTTCGAGTGGTGCTCTCCCGGCTCCAGGAGCATAACCTGCGTGTGAACCCAAGCAAATGTGTGCTCGGTGTTCCCGAAATAGAGTTCCTCGGCTACTCGATTAGCTCAGCGGGAATCAAACTGCTCAGGATGAAGGTCGATGCCATTTTGCAGTTTCCCAGGCCTAAGCGAGTCATGGACTTGCGCAGGTTCTTGGGGATGGTAAAGTTTTATAGACGAAATATCCCTCGTGCTGCGCACATACTTGCGCCATTGAATGAGTTTCTTAAAGACTCTAAAAAAAATGACACGAGGGAGGTCCCTTGGACCGACTCAGCTGTTGATGCATTTGAAAAAGCAAAGGAAGCCCTTGCTAAGATGACTCTTCTAGTTCATCCGCGGGCTGGTGCTGAATTGCGTATTGTGTCTGATGCGTCGGATTTCGCTATGGGCGCTGTTCTAGAGCAGCTTGGGGTTAACTCCCTATGGGAACCCCTTGCTTTTTTCTCCAAAAAGTTCTCTCCGGCTCAGGTTAACTATAGTACCTATGACAGAGAACTGACTGCCATATATGAAGCTGTCAATCATTTTCGGCACTTTGTGGAAGGTCGAGAATTCTCGGTCCTGACAGACCACAAGCCGCTTACGTATGCGTTTGTACAACGCCTAGAGAAAGCTTCCCCTAGACAAGTTCGGCAACTGTCGTTTATAGCGCAGTTCACGACGCGGATCCAATACGTTCCCGGGCCCGAGAATGTAGTTGCGGATTCCCTGTCCAGGGTTGATGTCCTTAGGTTGCCCCTCGAGATGAGTCTCGAGGAGATTGCTTCTCAGCAGTCCGCTGATGAACAGCTCAAACTCATCAGCGCTGATCCCGATTTTCCTCTTAAAATGAAGAAACTCCTCTGGGGTCCGCAGCATGTTCCTATTTACTGCGAGATTACAGGTGAGGCAATACGTCCTTACATTCCCGGTGCGTTGCGGAAAAGAATCTTCGATCTCTTCCATAATCCAGCGCATCCTGGTGCGGGGGTTACTCTGTGTCTGGTTCGCCAGAGATATGTGTGGCCAAATATGTCCAAGGACGTTTCCTCATGGTGCAAGGTGTGCATCAAGTGCCAGCAGTCAAAGGTATCGAGACACTGCCGTCTCCTCCCTGAGCATTTCATAGCTCCTGATGGGAGATTTGACCATGTACACATGGATATCATTGGTCCATTACCCCCTTCAGAAGGTTTTTCCTACTGTCTCACGTTAATAGACCGTTACTCACGGTGGGTGGAAGCTGTCCCACTCAGGAACATTAGCGCAATGGTTGTCGCGCGCGCGTTCTTCGAGACCTGGGTTTCGCGATATGGCGCGCCAAGGTGTTGACCACCGATCAAGGGGCTCAGTTCGAGTCAAGGTTGTTTTCGGCCTTGTTGTCGCTGATTGGTTGCGACCGAATTCGAACAACCCCCTATCATCCCGCTTCAAACGGCATGATAGAGCGGTGGCACCGCGTGCTTAAGTCCGCGATTATGTGCCACACTGGTACCGAATGGTCACGGGTACTCCCCACTGTATTATTAGGTCTCCTCACGCACGTGCGTGCGGACGTGGATGCGTCCCCGGCCGAATTCATGTTCGGAACTACGTTACGCTTACCGGGTGAATTCTTTTTATACGACGAGTTTGCGCCAGACCCGAATGTATTTCTCGAAGAGTTCAAGAAGTACATGCGGGACGTGCGTCCTGTGCCCGTTGTGCACAATAGTAATAGGTCGCGTGCTTTTGTTTTTAAGGAGCTTGACTCCTGCACGCATGTTTTCCTGCGACGCATGGCGAAAAAGTCACTGGAACAACCGTACTCCGGACCGCACAAGGTTATAAAGCGAGATAGTGACCGTGGCATCACTAATGACATAAACGGCACTGAGAAAACGGTTTCTACCAAGCTTGTAAAGCCGTCGTTTTTTGTACCGGAAGATCCGGGAACCTCGACGTCCGGTGATCTGTCTGTGCCTGGCCCGTCGGGCCAAACCCGCCCTCCCTTGAGGACGTATTCCAAAAAAACGGTCTCCTTAGCATCTAGCGTGATCAAATGTAGCGATTAGAATACCTGTGCAGTATTGCGCGCGTCTTAGTTGTTATCGCGCGGTCGTCCGGCGTGCGCCTTTCCGTGTATGCGTAGCCGTCGTGTGTGCATGTCCCGATACAGTAAGTGTTACGCGCAGTGTCATTCGATTGTAGCGCACCGCGCAATATTGCAGTGTGCGGTTGCGTCTACCGTGCCTGCGCGCTTCGCGCGATTATGCCACCTTCGTAGGTGGTACTAGCGATTTAAGTGCGATTTTTGTGTTACGGGCCTTATGGTCCCGCGGGATAAAATGTAATCTTCGTGGTTAAATAAATATGACCGTTGCACTTGGGGGGGGGGGGGGGGGAGTGCTGTGGGGATCTGGTCTGTAACCGTGTCGGTCACATACAGATGCTCCCGTGTACCGATAATAAATATCGATCCCACCACGGCGATCCGCGATATCGCGCACGGTCCTTGTCTTAACAAAGGACAGCAAGATCGCCCCACTAATTAGGTATGCGTACGCATCGATCCCCACTTTCGATAGCGATCGAAGGAGGTCGATGCGGATCGTCGATAGATCACTCTACGTCTGGAAGCGATCAAGTAAACATGCGTTCGCGAAGTGTTCCGTTCGATGAAAATCGGCGCGTATTCGGGAGGCCAAACCGGCCTGTTGGAATCGACAAACCGTCGATCCAACCTCGGTACGTGTACGCCTCAAACCGAGGAGTCGCGATTGCAAACCGCGTCGTGGCACAGTCAAAAGAACGCTTAATTAACAATTCGGTAATAACGTAACCGCGTAGTAGTCAACTGCGTAACGCAAAATTTGTAAAAGTATCCGAAGTCTGTAACTTGCCATGAGCATGCCGCGAGTTACGCAGTGAGAGCACGAGCGTAAGAAAGAGCGACGCGTCGGTCGAGAAATAAACACAAGCGCGCCGTTCTCGGAAAATCATCGTAAATTCGCCGAACGGAACGGATTCTACGTTTATAAAGACCTCAGTCGTGCTAGATATATTCAAATTTAAGAACGATTATACACTCACAAATTCGTTAGGGCAATCGAGATTCCACTCGGATCACCTCTGTGTGCCCCGATGGTGTCTCGTTATTGTTTCCTCTCGTTTTTTGTGAGCGAATCGCAGATAGGCAATAACTACGTCCATCCGAGTTTCGGCCGGACCGGTTAATGTTACTGTTTATGCGATCGCAAACCAAATCCGCGAATGGCTGTAGTATAAATACTCTCGCAACTCCGTTAGGGCAATTGAGATTCCACTCGGATCACCTCTGGGTGCCCCGCTGGTGTCTCATTATTGTTTCCTTTCGCCTTTGTGAGCTGATTATAACGAGTCAGTAGTCGTTCTATTTCTTGTGAGTGACTTGACGAATTCCGCGAACATCGATCGGGAGAAGTTCACGAATAGGCAATACCCACGTCCATCCGGAATTCCGGCCGGACTGGTCGTTGTTACTATTTCCGTGAATCACATCACGAGATCCGTAACCGTAGTCATTATACCCTCACAATTTCGTTTGGCAATTGAGATCTCATTCGGATCACCTAAGTGTGCCCTGCTGGTGTCTCGTTATTGTACCAATCGCTATTGTGAGGCATAGGCAATAGGCGTAAGCTGCTTCCATCCAGAGAAATCTGGCCGGACCAGTACGCGTTACTATTTCGCCTCGGTTCGATTTGGCAAACTGACTAAACACGATCACGGTCACTCTACCGAAGCCGGAGGTTACTCTAAGTCCACATACGTGCTGAGGAGTACCTCTTAGGTGGAGCGGAGGGACTGGGGTTTGGTGATCGTCTCTATCTGTGTGTATCATCTGGAAACAGCCGAGCGCACGGGTAGTAAGACCGGCCAGTTTGTTCTTCGCGTGCGATAAATAGATAGTAAAATAAAGAGTCGGTAAACTCGTCAAGGGAGTCACTTAGTCACGATATAGTGGTAACAACGTGATTCAAGGGACGGTCAATCGAGACCGTTATAATTAAAAGGGTGATAAGGTCATACAGTAAATAAGATTTCGTGAACCAGACGTGGAACAAAGTCATACCGTAATAAGATTTCGCGAACCAGTCGTGGAGCAAACCACATCGCGCCGCGGATAACGTAGATTTAAATTGTGAGAGCCGGTGCTCCGGGAAGACAATGTTAGTAAAATTTCGTTAGAGACCTTGTCTCGATTTTGTGAATTTGTAGCAGATTCGTAACAAGAATATACTCACCTTTTACCAGTTATTACACTCTAGTACTCTGACTTTCGCTTAACCTCTCCGCCGTCCATTCCTGGAAGCACGGACCTCCACTGAATCGCATCCAGAAATATTTAGCATATTTAATGTGGATAGACCAAAAGTAACAATATAAAATATGTAAAGGAAAGAACGGTTACAGGTCCCCCACTCCTCGATACCGGTGTGGTGGGGATGGCGTGGCGTTGTCCGCCATTACCTTCTTCGCTGACCTGCTTGCCTCTCTGGATCGTGCAACGGTTGGTCGTACCGTAGATTGGCTCGGTGTAGTTTCCTAACCTCACCTCCGCGTGCTCTCTGAAGTCGGAGCACGTTCCGACCGAGGGACGAGTGGAACCCTCGGTTCGAATACGCGTAGCTAGTCGCTCGCAACGAAAGTTGATGTCGACTTCCGATTAGTCGCTGTCCATCAGGCAGCTGGTGACCCTGCAAACCATCACGGTTCAAACGTGGCTTAGCGCCTCGTTGGCGAGACACGCGGTCGTCACCGCGGTGCATCTCTGCCATTTCACACTCTAGTCACCAAATCTCCACACTGATGTGGCAAATGCTGCTTTCCAGGGCAGCACCGTCGGTGAGGGTAGGTCGAACTAATGTGGCAGATGCCAGCCAATGCCAGCGAAGTAAATTTTGTCCGATTTTTGAATGCAGAATTTTATTTTGTGCACATGCAAATTTTACTTGTTCTCATATTTGTTATTTTTCTTAGACTGCGGATCTTTATGCGAAATAAAAATTGTATATGTATCGATTGGAAGAGATGGAAACTATAAAAATTGCATTGTCATTAAGACTTTATTTAAAGTTTAATTTATTACATTACGAAATTGATTTAAATGTGTTTAAAGTGTTTAAATATAAATAATTTTAAATTTAGACTACTCTATCATTTAATGGAAAAATTCAAATTGATATATAAATTATATAAATTATATCTTAATTTTAAATTTATATAAGAAGGGATAATAAATGAATAAACTAGGGAATAATGAATTATATACATTTTTTCATTTATTTAAATGATTTTTCTTTATTAACCGACTTCTAACTTCTTACAAATGTTCAAATCGTAATGTACAACAATATTAAAAAAGTTATCCGGAATCTGGACGGTGTCCTGCCGCCGTCGCTCCGTTGCCGACGCCGCACAGTGGGCAATTCGAACGAAATCGGAGACAAAATCAAAGAACTTTCGATAGAAATGAGATAGAGTGATGAAATTTTTTTTAAATTGAAGCTGAAACTTTGTAGAATATGGAAAAAATAGGGAGATTATGGTAAAAACGTTTTTTAACCTTGATAAAATTCGTTAAACTTGTACAATTTCAAGAAAATTGTGGTTTTTCAATCACCACGCGCGGAAAAAATTATTTTAATACATGCTAAACATCATTTCCCGTAGATTTTTTCACGCTGATTTCAAATCTGGTTTCAAAATTTGTCTACATCACGATTTTGAAAAATTTTTTTTTTTACAAACTAATGCAATCATTTTTTCGTAGAAATGATTTAATAACACATTAGTTTGCAGATATATCGTATTTTCATATATGGAACACGATAAAAATAATAATAATTAATTTCTTCATGTTTCGTAAGTAACTCAAAACGTTAAAATACTTAATTATTATTATTTTTATTGTGTTCCATATATGAAAATACGATATACCTGCAAACTAATGTGTTATTAAATCATTTCTACGAAAAAATGATTGCATTAGTTGTTTGTCAAAAAAAAAAATTTTTTCAAATCGTGATGTAGACAAATTTTGAAACCAGATTTGAAATCAGCTTGAAAAAATCTACGGGAAATGATGTTTAGCATGTATTAAAAAAATTTTTTCCGCGCGTGGTGATTGAAAAACCACAATTTTCTTGAAATTGTACAAGTTTAACGAATTTTATCAAGGTTAAAAAACGTTTTTACCATAATCTCCCTATTTTTCCCATATTCTACAAAGTTTCAGCTTCAATTTAAAAAAAATTTCATCACTCTATCTCATTTCTATCGAAAGTTCTTTGATTTTGTCGCCGATTTCGTCAGAATTGCCCACTGTGCGCCGTCGCCGCTGTCGCCATCGCCGCTGTCGTCGTTGTTGCTGTCGCCGTTGCCGCTGTCGCCGTCGCCATGAACGCGGTTGATCGCATTATAGCCTCTGTAACATTCATTTAAATAGATATATTAATCGATGAATTAATAATTGGATTCAACGAAATGAAAGATGTGCAATGTGCAATGCTTACCGTGTATAGCCTTCTTTAAGCGTATGTCGTGCAGTGGTTGGGTCCCACGGGTAACCGTCCACGTGTAATTAACTGGCACTTTGTCGGGGAAGACCTCCCTGAAGCAAATCAACCTGAAAAGAAAAATAAACATTACTGTCTATATTCATTAACTTAACACAGTACTCTTCTGGTTCTTATATATTGCAATATACTTACGACACTCTGGTAGTCATCAACGGGAGCACCCTCGAAGCTGCGTATCTCCTCTACAGTTTGTACGGGCAGGAAATCGAGTCGCTCAAATAATATTTTTTATAAAAAGTATTTTTTATAATAAGTTTCTCATATTATTCTATAATTATACAATTCAATTTTTACAAACCTTGGTTTGCGCGGCATGTCGACTGTCACGTCGTTGTCCTCAATCATATCATATATCTTCGTAATCGAAGTTGCCTTCGTTCTCATAAATATATTCATAGTTGTAATAATAATCTCCGCCGCCGCCGTCGCCGCCGTTGCCGACGCCGTCGTCGCCGTCGTTGCCGACGCCGTCGTCGCCGTTGCCGACGCTGACGCTGTCGCCGACGCTGCCGCCGTTGCCGTCGACGACACTGCCGCCGTTACCGACGCCGTCGCCGCCACCGCTATTATCGTGGTCCGCCCATTTGCTGCGGGCATACTTCAATGCACGGGTGTTGTCAGACGTCGCTCCGGGTGACATACGCGACCGCTCCTTTGCCGCTTTCAATACTAGTTTGACCGCATGGACGAACTCCGTCTTGGTCGGCTTCACGAATGTTGTGGAGCGCATTATGGCCTCTGTGTCAGTTGTTCAAATAAATATATTAATCGATGAATTAATAATTACATTCAATTAAACGATGTGCAATGCTTACCGTGTATGGCCGTGATTAGGCGCGTGTCGTGTAGTGGTTGGGTCTGACGGGTACCCGTCCACGTGTAATTGGTGAGGGCTTTCTCCGAGAAGACCTCCTTGAAATACACCTTGACGGCTTCTTTCGTCGATTGCCCCCCCAATTGTACCAAATATCCAACCTGAAAAAAAAATAAACATTACTCTCTATATTTATAAACTTAAGGGGGACGGCCCACTAATACCATCACCACTCACACATCGCTAGATCCCCATATACGTATACACAAATGCAAGGTTTTACGGGGGCTCGTATTCACGCCTGAATATTGCAATGAGAAGTTCAGAACTGGTCGATTATGTTTCCTAAAAGTCCAATCTAGGATTATGCAGAGCGTTTTTTTCGATACGAAAGCTAAATCTCTTGATATTTAAGAAAATCTGTCAATGGCGGCCATCTTGTGACGTCACACTTGCTTCGAACGGCATGAAATCACCGAATATTACAAATAACTAGATTGGACTTTTAGGAAACATAATCGACCAGTTCTGAACTTCTCATTGCAATATTCAGGCGTGAATACGAGCCCCCGTAAAACCTTGCATTTGTGTATACGTATATGGGGATCTAGCGATGTGTGAGTGGTGATGGTATTAGTGGGCCGTCCCCCTTAACACAATACTCTTCTGGTTCTTATTCTTATATATTGCAATATACTTACGACACTTTGGTACTCATCATCGGGAGCATCCTCGGAGCTGACTATCTCGTCCGGAGTTTTAACGGGCAGGCAATCTGGTCGCACGCCCAAGAATTCGGCCGTCATTGTCCGACCTAGTGCCCTGTTGGATGTGCAAAAATTTGTACATTAATTACAATTATTACATACTAACGATTACATATAACGACGTGTTACTTACTCAAGCTTCTGCTCCATTTTCTTCAATGTCTCCTGCACTTCCATCCTAAAACAAATACATACAGACATTATAGAGTGCGGCCGCTCCCCCACTTACTCTGACGACGATATCTTACTTCTCTTCCAGCTGTTGGCGAGAGTGCTGCACTAGATACCTAAAACAAAGGTTGATAATTTAATATTAATTATTTTGATTATTATTGTAATAGTAATAACTTACTCAAGCTTCTTGTCGAATTTCTGCTCCATTTTGAGGAAGGACTCCTGCACTATGAACCTATAACAAAGGTTGATAAATTAATAAATTAATATTAATTAATTTTAATTATTATTATTATATTACTTACTCAAGCTTCTGTTCGAACTGCTCCATGCGGTGCAGCGGTAGCATCATACTAAAACAAATACTAACGTGATACCATCTACTATACAATTTTATTACAATTATTACTAAAAAGAAAACAAATGTGCAACTTGCGCTTCTCACCTGTTTGCCTGCGGAGGAGGCGCCCGGAGTGTCGGTGGCGGGAAGGGAGTTGAATTTGCGGGGCGGTTGGTCGGTGGAGAATGCTGGATCGGTGGATAGGGTGGAAAAGAATGGTATGATCCCCCGATAGCCAAGCTTGGAAATCGCAGGCGCTTGGGTCGCATCTGCGAGCGTAGCAGGGTAGGGATCATAGGGTTTTACTAGGTGTTTGCCTGGGCCGTAGAACCCACACGTGTATGGCGACACAGCAGCCATCCAGACCTTGGAGCCCAAGTTTTTCAGGCGCAGATGGGTCGCAAGCTCCTGGGGAGTCAGTATACAGCTGGCAGCACCGTCGGTGAAGAGAGTAACATTGACTCTTAGAGGCTCTAAGAGCCTCGTGGAACCTAGGCGGTTCGTTTTCAATATTACCGATGTTCGCGTGTTAGTAAAAACTGAATATTCGGTATACTTCATTTTTACTACGGAGTTTAATATGGTTTGGCAGTAACATAGATTAATAGATTCACGAGCATAAATATCCTTACGTATGTTTATTTTATTTTGATGCGTGTAAGTAGTTTTATTAATTATAAAATTATAAAAAATTTATTTAGAAAAACTTTGTTTCAGTACCTATTCATTTTGTGTTAATCTTTCTAATTTTGATCTGATAACATCAGTATGATATTTCTATGCATAATACTTGGTTGAACTGTTAGATGTATCCACGTATTCATTAAAAAATCTACAAATAAAAAAATTTCAAAACATTTAGCAATTTTATATTTGTATAAACAATTAAAAAAATTAAAAATGATTGTTGAACAATTCAACGAATATTCAGATGATCGTTTAAGAAAATTATTTACGATGAAAAATTCTATAACTTAAATTAAGAAGTTCCTTTTTACCAACAATATTCATTTGAATCAATGATCAATCAATGAATTAATAATGAAATTAAACAAAGTGAATAATGTACAATGCTTACCGACGATGGCAATCATGATACGTGTCGGACAAAGGGGCGGTTTGCCCTGCCCGAACCACGTATAGCTGTCGGCACACGCGTCCGTTACCGCTTGTCGGAAGGATGCATTGACTGCCTCCTTCAAATTGTATCCTCCCAGGGAGGTGAAGTAGGAGACCTAAAAAAACATGTTTAGTTAGTTTCTAATGTTAAGAAGTAAATTAAGATTGGAAATGATAAATAATCCTAATGAAGCGACAACAAGATCAGGAACAACTAATACAAAAAAATAATGAAGCGACAACAAGATCAGGAACAACTAATACAAAAAAAATCATAGAAAAAGAAGGAGAGCGTATGGGAAATGCTATGAACTATGTCTCTTTCTTTCCCATACGCTCTCCTTCTTTTTCTATGATTTTTTTTGTATTAGTTGTTCCTGATCTTGTTGTCGCTTCATTATTTTTTTTGTATTGAGGCCTAATTTTTGTCGAAATGCAGTGTGAATTCTATTTTTTTGATCCTGTACAACTGTTTTTTCATGCTGTGTTCCTGTTCGCCATTTCTTTATTGGTAATTTATATGCAATATGTAATAAATGTTCTAAAAATCTAATTTTTGCATGTAAAGATGATAAACCAAAATGTAAATAATTTTGGTTTACTTGATTCGATTTAGATAAATTGTTAAAATCTTTAGGCGATGCTCCACATATATAGCATACGCTGCTGGATTTTGTATCGGTAATTGCATTACACACTTTGCCATCTATCATCGTAAAAAGCAAAGTGTGTTTAACTGCTATTTTTTTTGGTTCGTCAATTTTTGTTTCTTTTAATTTTGAAATTAATAAATCAATATAGTTCTTCTCCTCTTTTGCGACGGCAGTTGTCTCTTTAACAAATCTAAACCTAATTGGCCTACAATATCGTGGGGATGCTGGTACAGGATTTTGCCAAACTAATTTATCTCTATCGTCTCTAAATAAAAGTCGTAATGGGACCAACGAACTTTGAAAAATATGTTCGTCACTACTATCGCTATCAGGAAATGTTTGTTTGTAATTTGCCTGCTTCGATCCATCACAACCCCATTTTGATATTAATTCTAAGTTAAATTCGTTTCCAGTTAGAGTTTCAAACACATCTTTTAAGTATATTATCAATCTTCTAACTGTTATATTTAACAGGTCTTGTAAATTAACTTCAGCCGAGGTTTCGGTTATATGATAAGCTTGCGGATCCGGATAACATTGTTTTTTTGCTCTTTGTAGCAATGTATAACATGGAAAAAAACGTTTCTTCGACCGAATTGGTTGGCTTTAAACTGTATTAGGTGACTAAATGATTTCTAATTGGTGAGTGGGTGGTGCATTTTGGTTGTCGGAGTAGGGATGCACTTTGGAAAAACGATGTTTTGGCTAAAAGATGAATTGGGTGTGAAAGATATGGAAACTAAGTGCTTGTTTGGTCCAAGTTAATGGGATCAATGGGATCCATTCACGAAGGTCTTGAAGTGGTGTCCGATGACACCCAAATAATTCTGGGACCGTGGCGTCCTGAGTTTACGTTACGATTGCCCATTGACATTTTTAAGACATACAGAGTGTTTCGCTTAAAACGGGACACCTAAATATCTCCTCTATCTCTGAAAATACAATAAATGTTTCTAACGTAATCTAAATGCTTTCAAAAGACGAATCAGATGAAAGAATCGAATATCATGATGGGTGTCCAGCACACTTTTCCCGTATTGCAACACGTATTCTCAACGAAAAATTTTAGAGTTCACGGTCATTTCAAGGTCGTGCTATTAAACATGCATGAATACACAATAATGTTTGTTATAACATACAACAACACAAAATATGTGTATATAAGTAAAAAACACGTGTGACCTTGAAAAAACGATTAAAAAATTGCAATTTATAAAAAATGATTCTTCCATCTAATTCGTCTTTTGAAACCATTTAGATTACGTCAGAAACATTTTTTGTATTTTCAGAGATAGAGGAGATATTTAGGTGTCCTGTTTTAAACGAAACACCCTGTATATTCGTTTAGCACGCTACGTGTCCTCCGTAGTATATGTTTAAAAATAAGATACTGATGTAGAAAAAATCCGAGTCATGATTACTTTATTATGTAGCAAGGATACTTGCTCATGCTCATAACAGTATTCGAAGGAACACTGACACTCGATTGCTAAACCACGATTACATTCTTCCGATAATTGTATAAACTAAATATTCTAGCAATAGTGACATTCATTCTCTTTCATTTACTTCCAAGTATCTATCACCTACAGCTCAATTATTCCATCATTTTCAGTCATATGCTATACGGTCGATTCATGCCATACTGATATGTATCGCACAAAAAGCTAAATATCTTTTGTATTGGCACTTGTTGGCGGCTAAATTTTTATGGATTATATAAAGCAATGTCTAGTGATTAACCTCGCAAAAAATAAAAAAGTAGTTATTCTTACAAAAAAAGTTATTACATGATATATATTAATTTTCTGAAAAAAAATATATCACATTCGATTGTTTATTCTATCAAAACCACCGAAGAGAATTAAAAAAAAAGCCATGAAATTAATCTATACACCTTCCTTTACATCCTACATTTGGTCCTATCTCGATTTTATACACTAAACTTGTTAAATAAATCATTTCTTTAACACAAGTTTTTCGACACTTCTCTTGGTCACGAGAAATGTTATTTTCAAGTATCTGAATGTTACTAGATAGTACTCTATATGGCAAAATATTATTGTAGATTACTCGCATATATATTCAGGTTTATGAGAAAAAAGTTTTAGTCATTTTGAACAAACTAAAAATATTGACTTTTGGCGCGCTAAACAGGCCAAATACCCCACTGTGCGGCAACGGCAACGGCAACGGCAACGGCAACGGCAACGGCAACGGCAACGGCAACGGCAACGGCAACGGCAACGGCAACGGCAACGGCAACGGCAACGGCAACGGCAACGGCAACGGCAACGGCAACGGCAACGGCAACGGCAACGGCAACGGCAACGGCAACGGCGACGGCAACGGCGACGGCGACGGCGACGGCGACGGCGACGGCGACGGCGACGGCAACGGCGACGGCGACGGCGACGGCAACGGCGACGGCGACGGCAACGGCAACGGCAACGGCAACGGCAACGGCAACGGCAACGGCAACGGCAACGGCAACGGCAACGGCAACGGCAACGGCAACGGCAACGGCAACGGCAACGGCAACGGCAACGGCAACGGCAACGGCAACGGCAACGGCAACGGCAACGGCAACGGCAACGGCAACGGCAACGGCAACGGCAACGGCAACGGCAACGGCAACGGCAACGGCAACGGCAACGGCAACGGCAACGGCAACGGCAACGGCAACGGCAACGGCAACGGCAACGGCAACGGCAACGGCAACGGCAACGGCAACGGCAACGGCAACGGCAACGGCAACGGCAACGGCAACGGCAACGGCAACGGCAACGGCAACGGCAACGGCAACGGCAACGGCAACGGCAACGGCAACGGCAACGGCAACGGCAACGGCAACGGCAACGGCAACGGCAACGGCAACGGCAACGGCAACGGCAACGGCAACGGCAACGGCAACGGCAACGGCAACGGCAACGGCAACGGCAACGGCAACGGCAACGGCAACGGCAACGGCAACGGCAACGGCAACGGCAACGGCAACGGCAACGGCAACGGCAACGGCAACGGCAACGGCAACGGCAACGGCAACGGCAACGGCAACGGCAACGGCAACGGCAACGGCAACGGCAACGGCAACGGCAACGGCAACGGCAACGGCAACGACGGCAACGGTGTCACAGCTCAACAGGTTCGATGACCCATTGATGACTCATCATTTTTAGACGTTCCGCTGTCCACTTCCGTAAGACTAAGCATTTCACAATTAGCACGAAAGATTGCAACAGCCCCAATATTCGATGACCCAGCGCTGACTTATCACTCTTAGAATTTCCGCCGACCATTTCTGTAATACTAAGCATTTCCCAATTAATATAAAAAGACCGCCTCTAACCCACAATCTTCAGTCTTGACCTCGCTATCAATCGCTACGGTATTTAAACATAAACACATTATTGTAATTGTTGTAATTATTCTTATATTATCCGAGAAGTTTAAGATGATACGGGTCTTTCTTAAGAAACGCGGAGAGTAACTCACAATGTAATCCCAATAAAAAACTTTTTTATTATTACTTATTTTTGTATGAGACTTTCACCGATATATTTATGGCATTTTTCTGATTAAAATGATACCAAACACGATATACATAATTCGGACCATACAAAGGTATATGAGCATTTACAAGTGAGGTCTCGTAAATTCATTAAATATCATCGGAATTATATCGTATTTGGTATCATTTTCATTAGAAAAATGCCAGGATTATTTTGGTGAAAGTTCTATAAAAAAAATAATGAAAAATAAAGAAGTTTTGTCATTGGATTAGTAGTGGTCTCCTGGACTCACAGCGATATACTCGACCCGTATCATGTTACATTTCTCGGTGGTCGAGGCCTCTCGAGCTTCGGAGTCCAGTTTCTACGTTCGGCAAAAGTAAAAGAATAGTATCCCTGTCGGATAATCGTCCCTGGCCGGACCCGTGTTTCGGACGATTATCGATAAAATACTGTATACAATTATAAATTTATTTGCAAATTGTTTATTTCACACATATTTCTAAATTGCAGAAAATAATGGCATTATATCATTCATAAGTACTTTTAGCCTAATAAAAACAAATAAAATAATGTTATACAAAACTGTTTCGAACAAAAGTTAAACAGTGTTCAGACATCTACAAACTTCGATATATAGAATTTTGAAAATATTTTTTTTGCAACAAATAATCAAGGTCACTTTGATTTCTTAATTATTAAAATGTATTTTTTATTTCATAATGTTGTAGCTGATCTTAAGACGAATTCAACGATATGTAATATTATGACCTTGAGACTATAAATAACGACGCTACAGTTTTGTCCAGCTTTTCGGGCCAAATATGTACTCCACTGTGCGACACTGCTGTCCAATCAGCGCGCCTTTCTCAGTCCAGCCCCCCCCCCCCTATGCAGTTTTCGCAAATATCCGTAAGAAATATCACCTATGGTTAAAAATGACTATTTTTTAAAGACTTTCAGTGAAAATGCAATATCTCTGCAGGTTCATAAGTTATAACAAAATGGCAATTTTTTAAGATGATTTCGGCGCTACCGTTTCGATCATTACTAACAATAGAAAATAATCAATTATATCACAACTTGTTCTCTTATATATAAATAGAAATCACTTTCTATTTGTTGGTCTTTTTCATGAATGTAGATTTTTAACGATACCACCTGAGTGTGGTATAATAACATGTGTTGGGTACAATGGGTTGGTTGCAACTTTACCGCCAAATATTGATTTAGGAACGTTCGATCCTTGTTTCAGTTGCGTCTGTATATGTGTTCAGTGTTTCGGCTCTTTTCAAACTGTCACTTTGGCCGCAGTGTATAACATACTGGCGGCAACGTGGTGCGCGACACGATTCCGGAATTTCGCGAAAACGTCCCGAGCCAACACGAATTGTTCACACTGTTTAAACACGATTGAATAAGCCGGTGAAATAAGCCGGATCGGCACTTACCAAACGGCAGGGAGGTTCTCTTGGACCTGGTATCCGGTATTACAATATTTGGGTTCTATGAACTCGCGATTTAAGCGACGGCAATACTTTATCGTGGCGATCCTGCGACCCAGTGACCCAATTCGAGCCGGCTCGGTAACGCGGAAGCGAGGCGCCCCCTCTCCCTCGACTATTTCCTCCTAGGCGGCGCTCGGGCCTATCGCGTGGTTCCTCGCAGCAGGGACAACTATCGTGCCCTTCGGCCCCGTGCCTCCGGCAATTTGTCGATTTCCCGGGGCACGCGGTACGGGGCTGCTGGACTGTACGAGTGGGCGCGAGCCATTCCAGGGTGTTCTCCGTGCATCTCCTGGACGAGAGTCGACGAGGTTGGTCTGCTGGTCGTCCCTTATTTTCGAAATCCTCGTCGGCCTCTCCGGGTTGGTGAATCCGGACTCGCTTCCGACTCGATCGTGTCGTTCTCGATTGACGCGCTGCGATAGGTCCTTCGAGCGCTTCTCCTTGAGCCTCTGCGCCAATCACGGCAGGAAATAGGTGCCGGGTTCCTAATGACTCCGGCTATCCCTGAAACTTCGTGTCGCGCCCAGCGGCGCGACATTTAAACGCGATAATTTCCATTCCGCTGGAACTCGAACGTCCAGGGAGATCGATCGCACGGCCGATTTCGATATAATCTCGACCCGGTCCTTTGCTGAGGGTTCGGTAGGACGTAGGCAGAATCTGCCACGTCACAATAGTGGAGGTTGCTCATGTTCCGGTTCGGTGAGCACCAATCAAAGTAGACTTTTAATTGGGCTGCCGAACAATTAAAAAATTGGGAGGAGCGTGTTCCATATTGGACTTAGGTTGTAACCTGCATCCCTGTTGATGTTATTAGGGTGTTTCTTAATTTCCAATGATTCTCGGTATTTTCTGGGAAAATATCCCTTAGCTCTAGCTAGAACTTTGGCTTCATTGAAAAGTATGGTGTGTCCTGTTGTTATCTGATGTTCAGCCACAGCTGATTGAATGTAGCCTAACCTGGCGCATCGCTCGTGTTCCTTGAGTCGAGTGCTCACACTCCTCCCAGTTTCGCCGATGTAAATTTTACCGCATGAGCACGGGATTTTGTATACCCCTGATGTAGATAGTTGCGGCTGGGGATCCTTGGGGGAGGTGAGTATCTGTCCTATTTTTGTGTGTGTGGTGATAATTGTTCGGCCGCCCAATTAAAAGTCTACTTTGATTGGTGCTCACCGAACCGGAACATGAGCAACCTCCACTATATAAGTGGAGCACAAATCAGGCACACACCAGTATCAGTGTGTCTTCCGACCCCCTGATGAAGCTAGCTGCAATGCTTGCGAAACGTTGGGAAATCTCTTCCTTTAGGACACGGCTTACACCCGAAAGCCTCAACAGAAGTAACTGTATGATGCCGGGCCGTGAAAGCCTCAACAGAAGTAACTGTATGATGCCGGGCCGTGAAAGCCTCAACAGAAGTAACTGTATGATGCCGGGCCGTGAAAGCCTCAAATTCCCGATTGTTTGCAATTAGATTTTCACGTAGATGGATGCACTTTAGACAACTTCAGCACAATTCAGCTTTGGCCCATTCAGATTAGAATTAGCAATATTAAAAATAGTAAGCCAATCGTAGTAGGTATCTATAGAGGTCAACACAAGCCTATGAATCCCGAAAGCTACCTTGGGAAATTTGTCTCCGACATTGAATCCATCATGTCGCATGGAGGCATTACTTTCCAGGGTAGAAGAATCCCTCTTTATTTAAGATGCTTCATTACCGATGCGCCAGCCCGAGCGTTCATTCTTAACCATCTAGGGCATACATCTTACCGACCATGTTCAAAATGTAAAGTAGAAAGCATACGGAAACAATCTCGTAGGGTTTTTCTTGGTGTTGAACACGATCCGCGAAGCGACGATGAGTATGCGAGATCGCCTTATGATGATCATCACAAAGACGGCAATAGCCCGTTAGCTTCCCTACCAATGGGAATGGTAACGCAAGTACCATTCGAATACATGCATTTGGTATGTATCGGTGTTGTGAAAAAGTTACTATTTGCCTGGGTGCGTGGTGATTATTCCAAACAAGTAAAATTATCTGCTAGACAAATTCATATAATCTCCCATAGAATGAAGTTAATGCATAAATACTGCCCATCTGATTTTGCTAGGCGTCCCAGACCAATCAGTGATTTTTCTAAATTCAAAACGACCGAATATCGGCAATTTCTTTTGTACACCGGCCCAGTTGTCACATACGGAGTGATAAATGATCGGGTATATTTCCACTTCTTGCTCCTGCACAGTGCCATCAGAGTACTGGCTTCACCAAACTTTGTCAAGAAACATTTTCTTTTTGCAAAAACAGCATTAATACAATTTGTTAATAATTGCGAACAGCACTACGGAAAAATATTTTATTCGTATAACGTGCATGGTCTTCTGCATTTGGCGGATGACGTCCACCGTTTCGGCACTTTAGATGCATTTTCCGCTTTCCCGTATGAAAGCAACATGTTTTTTTTTCGAAAATATTTTAGAAAGCCGCGGCAACCTCTGCAACAGTTCGCCAAGAGATTGGCTGAACTCGAACGTCATGATAGCATGGACAGTGATGCTGTTGCTTCCACCACTCCCCGTGTTTCTATATCGTTCCGCGATAGTAGCGGCGCGGTTTCATACCGGAAAATTCGATTTGGCAATTTATTGCTTTCAACTAACGTGCGCGACAATTGCTGTATTTTACACGACGGCTCAATTTGCATTGTTTTCTCTATTTGTCCGCATGAAAATTCGTTTATATTAGGCGTAAAACGGTTTCAGTACGTAGATAAGTTTTATGATATTGTATTAACGTCTCCTGATACGGACTCCGTGGTCGCGAGTTCGATCCCCGACGCCGGCACCTCTGGAAATACTCCATGTGCTCTGTAAACTGTGTTGCCCAAGGTGGTTCGGAACCCACCTCATAAAAACTGTAGGTCCCGTCGTGAAATAATTCCGAATAGAAATTCACAAAGCGACGTAAAATAATAGAAAAAAAAAAAGTCTCCTGATTTAGAGATTTTTAAATGTGCCGGTTTGAGCAGCGGAATAGTTGTTGTTAGCCTGGAAAATGTCAGAGCGAAATTCTATCGAATGCTCCAGGCATGACGGCATGACAGCAGTTCCTTGGTTGTGGGGGGGTTGTACTGTCCCTTCGCAACGATGTTGAGTTTCCTCGGCACTTTACGTGCTGGCTCTACATCTGCCTCCTCTGACGTTTTTTGGTATTTAATCGGCATCCGTACCAGCCTTTTTCATGACCATTGAAAGAAAATATTAATGTCACAAATCAAAGAATGGAAAGAAAAAAACCAGACGATTGTCGCTGGCACTGCTCGTAGGCTGTGCGTGACACTGTAATGTAATTTTAATTGGATATCTATTATCCATAATTATATTTTTTTTACACAGGAAGAAAGGTAAGTGTATTTAATCTTCTTCACTTACTTCTCATTGATGAATTTTTCAACTTCTAGTGATGAATATAATTGGGAAATAAGATATCGCCAATAGTTGAAAAATTCGTTGATGAAAAGTAAGTCGAAAAAATTTAATACTTCCTGTGCAAATGAAAATATATTAGATTGGGAGGAAAAAACCCATTATTTTTACGTTATCCCAAGCGGAGAAAGGATGGATTTCTTTTTCCCGAACCTAATGTAGAGGGTGTTCGCGATAATTTGGACCCGAGTTTTTTTCGTGAACGGTAAACATTAGAAAAAAAACCGAAGATGAGGAAGTTGTAGTACATTTTACTAGCAATATGATAGCTTATCTACATTTTTTGTATTTGCAATATTTTTCTTAAAATAGAGGTGACCTTAATTTTTTTTTAATGGAATGGTACATATTTTTTTACATCATGTAAAAGCGGGAATTAAGACGATTTCAACCATGTAGTTCAGTATGGCCTTCAGGGTCATACAAGGGCAGAAATAAATTTAACATTTTGCCAATGGAAATCACATTGAACGCGAGATGTAGTCTTATGAATACAACATAAATAAATACAATATTACAAAGTTTTAAATTTATTTCTTTTATGTCTGCCCTTGTATGACCCTGAAGACCATACTGAACTACATGGTTGAAATCGTCTTAATTCCCGCTTTTACATGATGTAAAAAAATATGTATGTACCATTCGATTAAAAAAAAATTAAGGTTACCTCTATTTTAAGAAAAATATTGCAAATACAAAAAATGTAGATAAGCTATCATATTGCTAGTAAAATGTACTATAACTTCCTCTTCTTCGGTTTTTTTCTAATGTTTACCGTTCACGAAAAAATCTCGGGTCCAAATTATCGCGAACACCCTGTATAATTGTGGACAATAGATATCTAATTTAAATAATATTACAGTGTCACACGCAGTCTACGAGGTGCGCCAGCGACAATGGCAACGAGACGATCAAACACATTGTCAACTCGAAACTAAAAATTCACACTCACATTATCCATGATTGCAAACTTCGGATATCACCGGAAAACGCACGTTGTAATTACTTTGTCGCAAGTGGGCTGAAGCGCTTCTCAAGAGCTACTACTGTTGAGTGCTGACAAGAAGCTCCCCGGGTGGGCACAGAGGCAAGAGAGGTCTCCAGCTAGCATCGTCCATCCCCACCTCTGACGCTATCACCACTCCACTATCCTATTCCAGCTCCATGCGCCCAATCCAGCGCTCCCACTAAGACAGAGAGGGGGTAAACTGTATTCTCCTCGATTTCCTCGATATGTCCTTTTACGTGTCCTACGAACATATCGGATTTTACCACGTTTTTATTAGTTTATTTTAAATTAGCCAAATCGCAGTCCAGCCGTTCTCAGCTGATGTGCTTACCAACAAACAGCATTTCATTATTATTTATATAGATAAAGATAGATAGATATTTTCAGTGAATAACAATCGTAAGACAAGTAGTATAGTCATTGGTAATAGTATATTATTTATAGTATAATAATAGTATATACTATGAGTATACACTATTAATAATATACTATTACCAGTAGTAATAGTCTAGATTGGCACAGTAAGCAGTGCACAGTAAGAAGTAAACGTTAAACAGGCTATTTGTTTTATTAAACATATACGCGTTTATGACATCTGTAGTACAGTCCGAAATTGAGTTATAAAGCGATAAAGTATACTTACTCGCAACGAAAATTTTAATAAAACACTTCTTACACTGCACTGTGGTCATCCGTCGGCCCTACTGGATGTACTAGCGTTACTAACAGTAATATGTGGAACTCTGTTATGAAAACTTACAACGTTGCTTTGAAATATAAATAAGGGGCAATATAAAATGATTTTCTACACCAGGAATTCTTAATATTCGCCGTTTAAATCAAAAGTGCCAATAACTACTGCAATGCCAGCAATAGTACAGTGCACCCTACACCCACTTAATTAACACCCTACTTCCACGTTTTAAGGCTTCGTACAGATCTGAACAATTTGGCGAACCTCGCGACGGAAGTAGAGATACAATTTCGATGTCTTTGTGTATGAATGTTTAGGACATGCTATATCTGACGTGGAAACAGATCTTTTCGGTTATTCGTTATAGTAATTCGATTTCATTTTGCCTGCAATGTCTAGCAAAAGGTTAAGAACGTCGGTACCGCGAAAACCATTTCGTGAATTAAGTTCAAGTCAGAAACGGTGCGTTTTGAACGAAATTAGGACAAATTTGAGGTCGCGTAAAAACTCAGCACGCCCCGCTAATGTTAGTGTTCAGGATATTCTTCCCACCACCTCCTCTTCGGCCGCGCTAAATTACAATGTTGAGTCTTCGCGTGAAGACTCGCAAGCTTCTTCGAGCACTACAAATTCAATGCTTTATATTGACATGCCGGGTACTTCATTTTCACATTCTGCAAATCAAATCCCGTCACGCGATGATCCCGTCACGTCAGAACCCTCGTTCCGCGATCGTTTGGCCACATGTTTCATCGACAGTAACCTAACGCACGCCCAGGTGAATAACGTACTACGCGTTCTTCGTACTCATTCGCCCTTTCGTGATTTACCGAAAGATGCTCGAACAATGGTTCACACACCGCGTACCACTGTCCCCACGTTTGTGGTGGCACCCGGTAATTATGTTCATTTCGGAGTAGAAACTAAAATCGTTGATTGTTTATTACTTGAAGCTTTTGAAACCATTCCCGACCGTCTACAGTTAGATTTTCACGTCGACGGGTGCGCTCTAAACGATTCAAATAAAATACACCTCTGGCCAATTCAAATTAGAATTATCAATATTTTAAACAGTAAGCCTCTTGTTGTAGGCATCTATGAAGGCCGAAGCAAACCCATAGATCCTAATGTTTATCTTCAAAAATTTGTTTCCGATGTAAATTTAATAATATCGAATGGCGGCATTCTTTTCCGGGGTAGAAGAATCCCTATAGATTTAAGGTGTTTTATAGCCGATGCACCAGCTCGGGCTTTTATTCTTAACCACCGCGGTCATAACGGTCGGTATCCCTGCTCTAAATGTAAAGTATGTGGCGAATGGACAGATAATCGCATGGTTTTTCGCGGAATTGATCACCCTCCTCGAAGCGATGATGCATATGCAAGTCGTCCTGAGGTTGACACTCATTATGAAACGGGTAATAGCCCATTAGCTTCTTTACAAATGGGAATGGTTTCTCAAGTACCATTCGAATATATGCACCTAGTGTGTCTCAGGGTAGTAAAAAAACTATTATCCGCCTGGGTGTGTGGTACGTTTACTAAAGAAGTAAAATTATCCAAAGACCAATGTAAACTAGTCAACGCGAGAATTAACGAAATTATTAACTACTATCCGTCCGATTTTGCTCGACGCCCCAATCCGATCGAAACTTTTTCAAATTTCAAAGCGACCGAATTTCGCCAGTTCATTCTGTACATCGGCCCGGTCGTCATGCACGGGGTACTAAAAGATAACGTATATTTTCATTTTTTGCTGCTTCACAGTGCCATTCGGATACTGGCTTCACCCTCCCTTCTCAACCAATATTTAAAATTTGCAAAAGCAACACTCAAACAATTTGTCCTTAACTGCGAACGGTTCTACGGTACGTCCTTTAATTCATACAATGTGCACGCCCTGCTCCATTTGGCAGATGACGCGGGACGTTTAGGCCCCTTGGATTCATTTTCTGCTTTTCCTTACGAAAACAATATGTCGATTTTCAGAAAGTACAATAGAAAGCCGGGTCAACCTTTGCAACAATTTTCAAATAGAATGGCTGAAGTGGAACGTTGTGGTAGCAGGGAGGAAGGTGGTGATTCTTCCACCACCACTGTCCCTGCTTCTACAACGTTTCGCGGCAGCAGTGGCGCGGATTGTTGTCGTAAAATTCAATTTTCCGATACAACTCTTTCACTTGATAACCGCGACAATTGCTGCATTTTATGCGACGGCTCAATTTGTATTATTTCATCAATTTGCCCGTACCAGAATACTTATAGATTAGGCCTACAACGGTTTGAGAACGTAGGTGAGTTTTACAGTATATCGCTATCTTCTTCGACTTTCGAAATTTTTAAATGTCCGACTTTGAGCACGGAAATAACTTTTACTAGCGTAGAAAATGTCAAGGCAAAATGTTATCGGATGCCGTTGGACAGCAACCAATGGGTTGTCGCGGTACTTGCGCACGCCGGAGATGCGTAATTTCATTGCATGCTTTACTCAATTTATGTTTTCACTTATGTTTTCAGTCATTTATCATTTATCTCCAACACATTCTCTCGCGGTGTTTCATCATTCGACCCGTCACTCGTTCTGTTTATTCATTCGCTCACTTTCCGAGTGTAATTTCCTTTATTGTAGTAATTTCCTTTCTTATGTAATTTTCACACAGTGGAGTAGGCCTATTGGGGATACCACTGAAAAAAACGCATTATCAATAGTACCTCCTGGGTAATGAGGAAATCTATTGGTCTTTGTTTTAGGATGGAAGTGCAGCAATTCGAGCAGAAGCTGGAGTAAGTAACACGTCGTTATATGTAATCGTTAGTATGTGATAATTGCAATTAATGTACAAATTTTTCCACAACCGACAGGGAACTAGGTCGGACAATGACGGCTGAACACCTGGGGTGAGCGACTCGATTTCCTGCCCGTACAAACTGTAGAGGAGATACGCAGCTTCGAGGGTGCTCCCGTCGATGACTACCAGAGTGTCGTAAGTATATTGCAATATATAAGAACCAGAAGAGTATTGTGTTAAGGGGGACGGCCCACTAATACCATCACCACTCACACATCGCTAGATCCCCATATACGTATACACAAATGCAAGGTTTTACGGGGGCTCGTATTCACGCCTGAATATTGCAATGAGAAGTTCAGAACTGGTCGATTATGTTTCCTAAAAGTCCAATCTAGGATTATGCAGAGCGTTTTTTTCGATACGAAAGCTAAATCTCTTGATATTTAAGAAAATCTGTCAATGGCGGCCATCTTGTGACGTCACACTTGCTTCGAACGGCATGAAATCACCGAATATTACAAATAACTCCACGATAGCGTAGAAATTGACAATTTGGGCTCTGCATAATCCTAGATTGGACTTTTAGGAAACATAATCGACCAGTTCTGAACTTCTCATTGCAATATTCAGGCGTGAATACGAGCCCCCGTAAAACCTTGCATTTGTGTATACGTATATGGGGATCTAGCGATGTGTGAGTGGTGATGGTATTAGTGGGCCGTCCCCCTTAAGTTAATGAATATAAACAGTAATGTTTATTTTTCTTTTCAGGTTGATTTGCTTCAGGGAGGTCTTCCCCGACAAAGTGCCAGTTAATTACACGTGGATGGCTACCCGTGGGACCCAACCACTGCACGACACACACTTAAAGAAGGCCATACACGGTAAGCATTGCACATTGCACATCTTTCATTTCGTTGAATCCAATTATTAATTCATCGATTAATATATCTATTTAAATGAATGTTACAGAGGCTATAATGCGATCAACCGCGTTCATGGCGACGGCGACAGCGGCAATTCTGACGAAATTGGCGACAAAATCAAAGAACTTTCGATAGAAATGAGATAGAGTGATGAAATTTTTTTTAAATTGAAGCTGAAACTTTGTAGAATGTGGGAAAAATACATTTCCAATATATTCATTTCAAATATATTTCCCGTAGATTTTTTCACGCTGATTTCAAATCTGGTTTCAAAATTTGTCTACATCACGATTTTGAAAAAATTTTTTTTTTGACAAACAACTAATGCAATAATTTTTTCGTAGAAATGATTTAATAACACATTAGTTTGCAGGTATATCGTATTTTCATATATGGAACACAATAAAAATAATAATAATTAAGTATTTTAACGTTTTGAGTTACTTACGAAACATGAAGAAATTAATTATTATTATTTTTATTGTGTTTCCACAACAGGTTACAATTCACATATGAAATTGAAGCCAATTCATGCATTAGTTTCCTTGATGTAAAAATAATTAGAGCAGGATTAGAATTAAAAACTAACTGGTTTCACAAACCAACATGGTCAGGCAGATATATTAATTTCTTGTCAGCCCACCCATTACAACATAAAGTGGGTCTAGTAAAAGGTTTGGTTGACCGAGCCATTTTACTCGCCAACCCTGAATTCAGATCTGATAATTTATCTCTTGTAAAAAAGGTGCTCAAAAAGAATGGTTTTCCCACTTTGTTAGTTTCAGATATTATTAGGGAAAGAGTTTTTCAGATTTTTCATCCTTTTTTGGTCGCTCAATTAAAAGAGGAAAAAATTATGAAAAGAGGTCCTATCAATTCTAGAAACACTGTAGTAATCCCATTTATAGATAATATTTCTTATGACATCAAAAGAATTTTTAAGAGGGTAGGCATCCACACCATCTTTAACATACCGTCATATCTAAAAGCATGGTTTCCCCCTATAAAAGATAAATTACCATTAACAAAAAGGTGCAATGTTGTGTATGAAATACCATGTAAAGGCTGCAGCCTAACATATATAGGTCAAACATCCAGACAATTGGACACACGTTTAACTGAACATAGACGTAACATTTTTCTTTCTCCGACAAAACACACTGCATTGACGAAACATTCTATAGAACTTGACCACAGGTTCGATTTTGACAACGTGAAAGTTATTGACAGGGAATCTAATTTACAACGTAGATTATTATTGGAAACCATTCATATGATTAAACAACAAAGCGTTAATCTTAGGTATGAAACACCTATGATACATGAGTTTTACGCGGCATTACTGAATCGGTAATGTTTTTATGATGAGATTTCCAATAATAACAATTAGATTCTACCAAAAAGATATATTTTTCTTTTTCTTTATCAACTTCATGTTGTACATATCAAACTTCGTAAATGGTGATTTAGATAAAATTATGTTGCACTTGCACTTTGAATGCTGCGTGTGTTCTATTACTTCAAATTAAATATACATTTTTTAGTTTGGTTTTTGATTCACAATTTTGTATTGTGTTATCTCGGTTGATCTACGTCAATATGAATGCTCAGTTACACGGTTCAAATTTGCCGCTCAATATGATGACGAATCACCGTCGATCGATATCGAAGAACCAATTGTCTAACGTAATAACATACATAGCATCGTTTCTTCCGATGTTCAAGTCTACATGGGTTAGTTATACATCTGCCACCATGTGGTGAATACCGCTTGGTTGTGTAACTCTTTAATATATGTATATTTGTTTTTGTTTTTTGTTACACAGCAAGTAAGTGTGTTATAAATTTATTTTTCTATGAAATTTCATGGCTGTGACACTATTGTTGTTCAATTAATAACTTTTTTTGTTTATTCTAGACGCATAATGTCGTTCTGAAGATGGTCTATATTGAGATCGAAACGTTAATGATAATGATTATTTAGTGCATACTGCTGTTTTTCTTGAAATGATCGAACCTTGCGCCGAAAGCATTTACATATTTATTCCAAATTACGATCGATAAGAAATCACCTTTAAACTTTATTAATATTGTACATTACGATTTGAACGTTTGTAAGAAGTTAGAAGTCGGTTAATAAAGAAAAATCATTTAAATAAATGAAAAAATGTATATAATTCATTATTCACTAGTTTATTCATTTATTATCCCTTCTGATATAAATTTAAAATTAAGATATAATTTATATAATTCATATATCAATTTGAATTTTTCCATTAAATGATAGCGTAGTCTAAATTTAAAATTATTTATATTTAAACACTTTAAACACATTTAAATCAATTTCGAAATGTAATAAATTAAACTTTAAATAAAGTCTTAATGACAATGCAATTTTTATAGTTTCCATCTCTTCCAATCGATACATATACAATTTTTATTTCGCATAAAGATCCGCAGTCTAGGAAAAATAACAAATATGAGAACAAGTAAAATTTGCATGTGCACAAAATAAAATTCTGCATTCACAAATCGGACAAAATTTACTTCGCTGGCATTGGCTGGCATCTGCCACATTAGTTCGACCTACCCTCACCGACGGTGCTGCCCTGGCAAGCAGCATTTGCCACATCAGTTCGACCGTGCTGCCCTCTTAAACAAAGGCAGATTCAGGCTCAATCTGCCAACAAAACAGGTCACTTCTGCGCTTACAGGCGCTCGGCAGAAATAAAATTTTTGGTTGTCAGGGGGTCTTCTTATCGCGCGTCCAACAAAACAACCCTTATTGTTTATGAATTGGTGGGTTACAAATTCATTTCAACGAAAAAATTATTTCATTAGTTTTGTTCACAAAAATCGACTTTTTGTAAAATCCTGAAATCGTAAACAAATTTTGAGACCAGATTTGAAAACAGCGTGAAAAAATCTACTGGAAACGATGTGTGGCATGTTTAAAAAACAAATTTTCCGCGCGTTGTAGTTGAAAAAACCACTATTTTCTTAAAATTGTGCATGTTTAACGAATTTTTTCAACGTTGAATAACGTTCGTACAACAATCGCTATAATTATCCCATATTCTGCAAAGTATCAGCTTTAATTTTTAAAAAATGTCATCGCTCTATCTCATTTCTATCCAAAGTTCTTCGATTTTTACACGCAGATTTCATCGGTTTGTCCCATGATGCGGCGCTATCGCCTTAGAAAATTCCTTATTTCCTTTCCTATTGTTGTCCGTTCTGCGCGACTGGTCAGTTCTGGTACACATCTGGCGACCAGATCCACGCAGGCCTAATACTCTCCCCTGTGTCTTTTCCTGGTGTAACAGTCTTGTTACCCGGTCGATAGCTCGTCGTGCCGGGGTTCGTACGGAGGAGGAAATGGTTCAATCGACAGGGTTAAATAAAACTCTCTTTGTTATCTGAGACGGTGAGAGTCTCGCTGCAATGGATTCCCTTGGTGTTCGCGACTACTGGATCCCGGTGGAGCGCGGTACGCGATCGCGGGAGATACGGAGCGCGGTCAGGGCAGACGTTACTAGGGTGGAGGATGGTCTGTACGGTACCCGGTCGCTGGCTCGGCGCTCGGTGGGTGGAGGGCAATCGATCGTTGGTTCGACGATCGATCGGCGGAGAGCAGTTCGATCGTTGGCTCGACGATCGATTGCGATGGAAAGAAAGGACAGTGAGAGAGTGAGAGAGTGAGAGAGAGAGAGAGAGAGAGAGAGAGAGAGAGAGTGCAGATCGCTGGCTCGGCGAAGCTGCTCTGAACGGGGGAAAGACTTACCTCTGGGGTGAGTGAAAAATACGGTAATGGGCTCTTTAGGCTTTGGTACGGTATCTCTACTAGTCGAGGCGGCGTCGGCTCGGCGGGTAACCTCTGGTCCCGTTTGTTGGATCGGCCGGTCGATATATCCCCGCGCCCGGTTAGTTTCAATTGCGAGAATCGGTATTCGCGGCGTTGGCCATCTGGCGGCCGATTCCCGAAGGTGTGGCGTGCCCATTTTCCCTTGCGGGAATCGTAGCCATCTCGCGGCCGGTTCGCGGTACTGACGCGGCGCGTTAGTAACAGGCCTGCAGTAACAGGTCTGTTACACTGGTATCTCAGTATATGGCCTGTTCAAGGTTTATGGTCAGGCCCTGGCGAACCTATCCCGTTTATGACATCTTTTCCTCATTGCCTTTTTCCGCTTTCTCCGTTTTTTATAACACCCTTCAGCAATCTGTTTTTAAACCTATTATACAGGGTGTTTCCTACTTTTCCGGCAAGCTTATAGAAGCACGATCTACAAGTGAAAATACGAAAAAAATGTTATATGAAGTTTGCTTATAAACGCTTTATTACAATATTATAGACAAATATTGAATGTAGCCTGAATAGGAAGAAATAAGAATAATGAATAACTTAATATATTAATTAGCTTGTATCAATGCAGAAGGTGGTAATTTTGAAATGATGCTTTGAATCTGCTGTAGCGCACCTATTCAGGCTACATTCAATATTTGCCTATACATAATATTGTAATAAAGCGTTTATAAGCAAACTTTATATAACATTTTTTTCGTATTTTCACTTGTAGATCGTGCTCCTACAATCTTGCTGGAAAAGTAGGAAACACATCAGGAGACTTTAATATGAGATCATAAAACTGATTTACGTCCTTAAACCGTTTTACGCCTAATTGAACAGCATTTTCATACGGACAAATAGACGAAACAATGTGAATCGAGTCGTCACGTAAAATACAGCAATTGTCGCTATCAGCTATATTGAAAGCAATAAATTGCCAACTCGAATTTTGCGGTAAGAAACTGTGCCACCGCTGCACAGTGGTTCGAAATCGCCAAAACGTGGCCAAAAATACATTTTTCAACTTGGTCCAAAATGAATGAAATTTATGCCAATAGCTTCTTAAATGTTCAAATAAGTAGTAGCCTAAATATGAATTGCTCAAAGTCACCCATTATTGTTCTAGAGCAGTTTGAAAACAAGCAAAAATTGAAGTCTAAGATAGTTTGCATTTCTTCCCGAAAGTTGACGTTGTTTGCCTCATCATACTTTTTTATGGTTAACATTTTTAGACAAACTAACTACATAGTGTAACTTTTAACAATATATTGTGACGTGGCAGTTTTGCCAACGTCTTCCGAGACCGGATATCGGAAGACCGGGTCACCCTCTGGCAGAATAAATGCGAGATGGGCCGTAGCGAGCGCTCGCCCTGGGCACGAGCGAGACCCATGGGCGAGTACTCATGTTTTTGAGCGTCGCGCCAATTTGCGCGACGCGATTTCGCAGGACCGTAGTCAGGTCCCGGCGAGGACCTGAAACAAAGATTCCCCGAAGGAGAGGAACGCGGTCAGCTCCGACGGAAACTCCGGCACCGGAATTCGAGGGATCAACGCGGCCCAGGAGGAACACCCTGGAGAGGCAGAGGAGGACATGCGGTGCCGTATACGGAATCGCTGATGCCTCGCTGCCACCTCGTCCGGAGGAAAACCTGGCCAGTTTCCGGATAGGCCCGCGTCGATCGCCGCACGATGAAACAACCAATCATCGAACGCCGCTGCCGGGGAACCGAGGAATCGCCGATCGCCAGGGACCGTCGCGCCGAGGCTAGGCCCCGGCCGAAAATCTATTCGCGATAGGTCGAATCGCCTGCGGGGAAAGAGCGCGGAAAGGGGGGGACGCTCCGCTTCCGCGTTCCCGAGTCATCGCGCAGGGAAAATCACTTCTTCGTTGGCTCTACTAGGAACTAGTCGCGTTTATAATAAAGTAGTATTAATTAGTGCGACCTGCTGCCGGAGAAAGAGGGACGAGCACACCAAGCGTTGCCGTTGCCGGGTAAGCTTTCGTCAGATTGCCTCTTGTTTCAGTGATTTTTCCTCGCGTTGGCTCGGTACGCGTGTTCGTGATCGCGTCGCCGAAACCCAGAAGCAGCCACGAGGCTGCCGGTGTTTGCGCTAACCGTAGGGCAACGAACGCGCGGGGACCATATTATTTGGTGAGGGCCGTGCCCTATTTATTTCGTTAGTGAGGATCCGCGCGTCGTTGTAGTTTTCACGCCAACCTCGACTCGTTCCACGGTGCGACGCCGCCACGTGCTCTCGCCGTATTTTCGCGACTTGTTACGCCGACGAGAAACTAACTGTAACGCGTTTTCCATCGGAATTCGGGCGTAGAACGCGAGTATCGCGTACGCCGACGCTATCCCCGCGTTGCTGCCGGATTCGACGCGTCTCGAAGGGGTCCGAAGAGGGCAAATCGCGCGTGTACCGATCTTCCGTCACGCGCCGGCTAACCTAGAAACGTTGCCGGCACGGCCATTGTGAACCGGCAAATAATAAAGACTTGTTAGCCGAAATTCCGAGTGTCTTATTACGTGAGAAACCTTCCCGCCGCGGGGAACGCCTCGTGTTCGCCCCGCGTAGTACCCTGCGACCGTTCGCGTAAAATCGTGATTAAATATCGGTTGTCGCAGGCGCGTCCGAACGCTTCTCGAACACTTTGGTTGCGGTAATCGCTTAGCGTGGCACCTTCCGTGCCTGGCGCCCGAACATCTAGGCAAGGGTTCGATAAGTGACGGGCCTGCGAACAACTTTTGTCCCGGGTGGACCGCGTCTCGTGCGGCCGAACGCGGCCCGGCCTTCGGGCTTGTAAATACCCGGTGTCGTCGGGAATTTCGCCCTCCTAGCGACGGTCAAATTCTGGACGACGTGACAAATTTGGCGCCCGAACAGGGACCTCTCATTGAAAGAGCAGGTCTTTTTCTAAAAAGAGATACGCGAAACGACGCGAGGCTCTCATGTAATTTCTAAATTTTCTCGTCGAACGTACAAGAATCGAACGCGAGCGTGGCCGTCGCGGCGTCGAAAACACAAACACCCGAAACGACCGTGACATTCCTACGTCGTACAAAGAGCCAACGAAGCGAGCCAGTTCTTATACGACCGTCCTTTGATGGAATTTATTTGAATTGTTGTGGCCGTGACTGGAAGGAATTTCGGATACGAATTTCCGAAATTACTTTCACAACCACGCTGCCGGTAATTTGGATATTTCTGCTGTTTCATTCTAATGTTATTATGATGTTTTTATGAATTGATTTATCTGCATTTTTTTTTGGTACTGCATTATTGATCTATTAATGAATTGTTCGATGCATTATTTATTTATTGTGTATGGAGATCCCATCGAACGGAGAGCGGTGAGAAACGTGATTCGAGGTCTCAGGTACGATTCGGTCAACAGAGGATATTACGCTATTCTCTGGGAGGCTGAATCGGACCGGTAGCTTCGGTGAAATGTATTTCGCCTGCTGCATGATGTTCGATATGGAGCTCACTTGGAAAAATTTCGACGTCAGTTTATTATGTGCCAGTTTGATCGAGACGGTCTTCCCGGTGCTGTTCATCTATTTGTCATTCGATTTTCTATTCAATTTTGATATTTATTTTTCGGTATTAATTCTATTTATTTATTTATTCTGGTTGTCGTCCGTATTTATTACTGTAAATTTTTGTCGTGTGTTCGCGTATCAATTGTACATAATCTAAATTGTAAATATCTTTTTTTTTGTTTGGATTTTGGGAGAGAATAGCGCCCGCACCTCTTGTCTTTTCTTTCTGCTGCTTCTTTCTCTTATCTGATCTTTCTCTCTTTTCTTCTCCACTCTCGTTATTCTCTTTCACATTTTCCTCTCTTCTCGCTATTCTCCCTAGTAGAATCTAGTTTTTTTTTTGTTATCGCTGTAATATAAAATTCTTCTCTCTTCGTGGTATTTATTTATTTTTTTTATTTATTTATTTTCTCGCGGTTGTTATTAATTTATTAAAATCCTTTTTTTTTACTATTCTCTGTGGTTCCGACGCGTTCGAGCCCCAGCACTGGCACCGGGGACACCCACCATTTCTTATGTAATTCTATTTTTATGCAACTGTTTTTTGTATATTTTTTGATAAATGTGGTGATGGACGGGGCGTGTTAAGAGCTGTGCCGTAGTAGAGAGTGACGTCACGTGTTGTTTACTTGTTTATTGCGAGAATATTACGCTCACTTAGGAAAAATTTGGGTACCTTTTGTGATCACCGGTTAGGTGAAATATTTAATTGCGGAACGACCTTGCTGCCGGTTTAGAGAAAGTTGCCGGGCAGAGCCGTTCAATTGCGATATCGGTTATTAATTTGGATTTTATCGGGGAATTAGTTATCGGGAAAATAGAAATTTGTACGGTCTTGTGAGGATTGCTGGGAGGTAAGCAAGCCGAACTACGGGAAGATTCGCGCCGCCGGGATAGGAATTTTTTTTTTGGGTCATTGGATAGCTGGCTCAAGAATTCGGAAATTTTTTTTTTTTGGTTTTTTTTTTGTGTTTGCCTTCCGCAGACGACTGGAGGCTATAGGAACGCGATCGAGATCGGGTTCCCTTTGTTCGCGTGTAGTGAAGCGAGGCCCGGGTACGACTGGCAAAACAAACAGGCGGTGTTTATTGCCGGGTCGGGTTGAGGCGGTAGTAGAGTGTCGCACGGTTTAGAAATCGCACGCTGCCGGTAAACATGTTACGGCCAGATATTGATGGGGAGGATGAGTGGGATTATCATTCGGCATACGACGATGGCACGGACGGAAGTGATAATCCGGACGCGATGACCTCGGATGAGGAACCGTACGGGGGGAGGAGATCGCCTCCACGCGACCTTTTCCTACCCGTACCGGGACTGGAACGGAAAGTATACCTCCCACCGTCTTCCCCTCAATGGAGATCCAAGAAAGAGCTGCCGGAAGATGGCCCCGGTACCTCGGGGCAACCCTCGCCGAGTACCAGTACCGAAATGTACCAAAGGGGAACATCAATAGCGGACATAATGAGACGATGGCGGACGAAATTTTCCGGGGAGCCCGAGGAAGATTCAGAAGCCTTCCTCGAACGCCTCGCAAAACATCGGAGACACTCGAACATCTCCGACCGATGCTTGCTCCGCTGCATGTCGGTCTGCTTAGAGGGTACAGCAGAGTACTGGTACGAGGGGAGGGAAGCCCAGATAGAGACCTGGGAGGATTTCGTGCGCGAGTTTCGGAAATACTTCGGCGACCCAGACTATAACGACACTCTACTCCGTAACATAAAGGATCGGTATCAGGGGGAAAGCGAATCGGTTCGCCGCTACCTGAGTTGTATGAGGGGGATGTTCGACCGATTAGATCCACCGTGGCCGGAGAGTAAAAAGATTAAACGGACCTATTGGGGGGCGAAACCGCTAACTAGGAGCGCGACGGTGTTGTCGTCGCTCACAGAATTTAGCCAGTTGGAGGAGGCGTTAATAGACGCCGAACGTGAAGCCACGGTAGACCGGGTAACACGAAATCCGAAGCCGTCGGAGATGGCCCATCCGCGATTTGCCTATGACCCCAATCACAAATCCTCTAACAAACAACCGGGGAAGGGGAGGACCACGCGCGTAGAGTATGCGAACGCGATAGCTGCCGGGGGTAGCAGAGAGGGCGATCGAACCCCCAATTCCGTAGACATAGAATCCCGGTTCGGGCTGAGACCACGAGACTCCTTAGCGCCGTGCGCGAAAAGTTTTTCAGCTGCCGGGCGAGGGGAATCGGGTTCTCGGGCCGAGCCGAGAGAACGGTCAGATGCACGCCCACCGCGTAAACCGGAGGAAACCGCGAACGTCGATCGGCGAACGGAGCCGTCGCGCGCCAAACCACGCGCGTCGGGGAGTTCGTCGTTCGAATGTTGGAACTGCCGGAAAAACGGGCATAGGGCGCGGGATTGCCGGGAAGCACCACGGTTACACTGCTACGGGTGCGGGGCGCAGGGCGTAACGGTCAACAACTGCCGGAGATGCCAAAGACCGTCGGGAAATGGGGGGAGGAGTCACTCGACGGGGCCGGAGGGACTTCGCCGGAATTAATATCGGCCCAAGTAGTCACATTGGGTAAGAAAAAGCGACCGCCTCTATTAACGGTCGAAGCATGGGTGGGAACGCTGCCGGTTCGCGCCCTAGTAGATTCGGGTTCGTCCATCACGTTCGTTAGTCGCGACGTGTTAGAGCGGGTTGGCGACGGGGTCGCATTAGTCGAAAACACAGAAAAACCCTGCTATTTTCTCCTGGCCACGGGGACGATCGATCGAGCGGTAGAGCGGGCCCAATTGCCGGTAAGAATAGGAAAAAGGGAACACCGAGTCTCGGCACGCGTATTAGATCAGCTCGTGACCCCTCTCCTATTGGGGACCGATTCGATTGCACTCTTCGGGATTGTGGCGGAATACCACAAGGCTATCTGGTATTTTGCGTCTCACCCGAGTGAGAGATTCCCTTTCGATGACGCTCTGCCAGCTACCGTATGCTGCGGATTACAACTACTGAATGATGCCGAGAAAGACCGTTTGGCGAAATTCCTCGAGACCGAGCTGCCGGAATTCAAAACAATGAAGGGATTAACTGACTTGATCAGCCACCGGATAGACGTGGGCGATCATCCACCCATTAAGCAACGCTATTATGCCGTCTCTCCCAAAATACAGGAGGCCATTTATGCGGAGGTCGACACTTTGTTGGCCGACGGCATAATACAGCCGTCGCAAAGTGGCTGGTCAAGTCCGATAGTGATGGTCAAAAAGGCCAACGGTAAATATCGATTTTGTTTGGATTTTAGGAAAGTTAACGAGGTCTCGAGGAAAGACGCGTACCCATTACCGCTCATGACTCAGATCCTAGACAAATTACGAGCCGCAAAATACATCTCAACCCTCGATCTCAGTCAGGCCTACTTTCAGATTCCGTTAGAATCAAAAAGCCGGGAAATAACAGCATTCACGGTGCCGGGGAAGGGACTTTTTCACTTTTGTCGGATGCCATATGGGCTAACGGGAGCCCCGGCTACATTCCAGCGATTGTTAGACCGTCTGATTGGGCCAGAGATGGAGCCCCACGCGTTTGCTTATCTAGACGATATAATTATCGTCACGAAAACATTCGAAGAACACCTGGAATGGTTAAAACGCGTGTTAGATAAAGTAAAAGCTGCCGGTCTAATAATTAACCCGGACAAATGTGAATTTTGTCGCGCGGAAGTCCGTTATTTGGGGTTTGTGGTCAGTAGAGAAGGGTTAACAGTAGACCCAGAGAAGATCCGGCCGATAGTGTCCTATCCAACACCGAAGAACGTGAAGCAAGTGCGGCGTTTCTTAGGGATGGCTTCCTGGTATCGGAGGTTCATCCCGGGATTCGCTACGCTTGCGGAACCGCTAAACGAACTCCTTCGGAAGGACCGCGAGTGGGTTTGGAAGGACGGACAACAATCCGCCTTCGAAGCCCTCCGCGACATGATCACCACCGCGCCTACGCTATCGTGTCCTGACTTCAAGATACCATTTACGGTACAAACCGACGCGAGTACCGTCGGATTAGGGGCTGTGTTGACACAAGAGATCGAGGGTAGTGAAAAAGTAATTGCATTCGCGAGTCGCGCGCTCACGCTGCCGGAACGGAAGTATTCGGCGACGGAGCTGGAATGTCTAGCTATAGTCTGGGCGGTACAGAAATTTAGACCGTATTTGGAGGGGTACAAATTCACGGTAGTCACGGATCATAACAGCTTACGGTGGCTGCGCAAATTACAAAATCCATCGGGACGTTTGGCGCGTTGGGCTTTGCAGCTCCTCGAGTACGACTTCGAGGTCGTATATCGACAGGGGGCCCTAAACCGAGTGCCGGATGCGCTCTCGCGCGCGTATGAGGGAGGAGAGGCCATCGAAGGGGAAATCGAGATAGCAGCTGCCGTGCGTGCGAGGTGGTACGAGAGCAAATTCGCGGAGGTAGAGGGAAACCCCCAAAAATTTAAGGACTGGTCGATTCGGAATGGGGAACTGTTTTGCCGGAGAACCGATCCCTTGATCGCGGAGACCTTAGGTCAGGATGGGGACGAATGGAAGTTAGTGGTCCCCGAGGAACGCAGGACCGAGATCCTGCAGGAGGCACATGATGGTCCGCAGGCAGGGCATTTGGGTATCGAGAAGACATACCACCGCGTCGCGACTCGATACTACTGGCCGGGCATGTACAGAACAACAGTAGAATACGTGAGACGCTGTACCACTTGCCAGCTGACGAAGGTGGAGCAGACGCTGTACCACTTGCCAGCTGACGAAGGTGGAGCAGACGCTCCCTCCAGGGCTGATGGGTCGGCGCCGTATCGACATGCCCTGGTCAGTAGTCGCCGCCGACATTATGGGTCCATTTCCTCCTAGCAGGTCCGGTCATGCGTACCTCCTCGTAATGCAGGACCTTTTTACGAAGTGGATCGAGTGCGCCCCACTCCGACGAGCGACCGGTCCGAAGATTGCGGAGGCCCTCGAAAACCTCATTTTTTCGCGGTGGGGGACACCGGATGTGCTCCTCACGGATAATGGTACGGAGTTTTCCAATAAATGCCTACATGAACTGGCAAACGAGTATGGCATCCGTATCAGTACAACCCCTCCGTACCACCCGCAAGCAAACCCGGTGGAAAGGGTCAATCGAATCCTGAAGACCATGATGGTCGCTTACATAGGGAGGGATCACCGAGATTAGGACGCGAACCTAGCGAAGTTTAGATTCGCGTATAATACGGCGCATCATTCGGTCTTGCAAACTTCCCCAGCATTCTTAAATTTCGGGCGAGAACCGCGACCAGCTAAATGCGTGCGGGCGAGCAGCGAGCCGCCGTTAGAATTAGAACTAGCGCCGACAAAAACGTGGAAAGGTAGGGTTGCCCAGCTGCAGACGTTGCGCAGCTGGGTGGTAGAAAATTTGGAAGACGCGTATAATCGCCAAGCGCGATATTATAACGAGCATCATAGGGATGTCGAATTTGAGGTCGGGGATCGCGTAATGAAGCGACACAGAGTTCTCTCCTCGGCGGCACAGCACATTGCGGCGAAATTGGCTCCCAAATATACCGGTCCAGTCGTGATAACGCGGAAGTTGTCACCAGTAGTATATGGGCTAGCGACCGAAGACGGCAAAGATCTAGGGAAATCGCACATAAGCGATCTTAAAGCGTACCGTCCATCATACGCACCCGAAGATAATAGCTAAATGTTCGAGCATGCTCTACAGAAAAAAAAAAGGATCAGCTGCCGGAAGAGACAGGCCGGAACCCAACTGCCGGAGGCGCGATGTCAGGCCGACAGGGAGACACCCGAGTGGAGGAGCTGTGGGAGGCAGTACGCATGATCCACACCACCGTGGGAACGAGGGGGTTGCGCCAGATAGTGCGGCTATTCCTCGCCACGGAAAGGGACGAGGACCAAAGGGAGGTGGCCACCCAGACCGACCAGGGGGTCGAGCACGCCACCACGAAGATAGAAGAGGTGCCGGAGGAGGGCCCGGCCGAGGGTCCCGAGGAGAAGAAGGGCGACGCGCCGGACGCAGGGCTGCTGGACGAGACAGAAGGGGGCAAGCTACAGGAGCCGGGGGAGGCAATCCCAAACCCATCAGGGAGCCTGAAACCAACTGCTGCCGGGAAGGTCGAGGGGGCCCGGCCCGTCTGGGTCTATGCCGGGAATGCGAAGGAGCCCACCCTGGAATGGGTGGTAGAGCCGAAGGTGCCAAAAACAACTGGAACCAGGGCGCAGAAACCAACCCCACCCCGAGAGGACAGGCCGATGAAGCTGCCGGAAAGGAATGAGGAGGAGTTGAAGGCCCGGCAGGACGGCTGCTGGAGCTGCGGCTCCACCAGTCATCGACAGCGGGATTGCGGGAATCCCCGGGGGGATTACTGCTACCGGTGCGGGCGAGTAGGATACTCGGTGAAGACATGCCCGAAGTGTGGGCCCCGCTGGAAGCTGGGAGGGCCACACAACAGGTGGTAATGGAAAAAAAAAAAAAAAAGAGACAAAAAGACTGACAGCCGCTAAAAACAATTTATGTTCGCGTTAACAAAGACTAATTAAGTTTTGTTTGATTGGGGGGGATACTCCCATGTTCAGTGCTCCGGCACCCACTGTAAGTAAAGTTACGATCCCGGAAGAGCCAGGAGATTAAAAGAGCAAGTGCTGCCGGTCAGGAGAAAGAGAGAGAGACCTCTGTTGTTTTTTTTTCTCCCCGACCCCGCCCCCCTGCGAATATAGCCATGCGAGGCTAGCGCGTAAATTTTCAGTTGGCTGCCGGTAGGATAGGAGGTCTCGCCCGAGACACTGTACAAGTGAGCGTAAGTATTCGTTTGTTTTTGTCAGAGCATATTATGGGGAAAACGGTATCGGAGGGTTGTTTGTGAAAGTCCCGAGGAACGACCGAGGTCGAGCGTTCGCTACCGAGCCTGCAAGGAGTCTGACGAAGGTTTGCTGCGGGTATGACCCGGTCTCCCCTGGGGGGGGAGGAGTTGTGACGTGGCAGTTTTGCCAACGTCTTCCGAGACCGGATATCGGAAGACCGGGTCACCCTCTGGCAGAATAAATGCGAGATGGGCCGTAGCGAGCGCTCGCCCTGGGCACGAGCGAGACCCATGGGCGAGTACTCATGTTTTTGAGCGTCGCGCCAATTTGCGCGACGCGATTTCGCAGGACCGTAGTCAGGTCCCGGCGAGGACCTGAAACAAAGATTCCCCGAAGGAGAGGAACGCGGTCAGCTCCGACGGAAACTCCGGCACCGGAATTCGAGGGATCAACGCGGCCCAGGAGGAACACCCTGGAGAGGCAGAGGAGGACATGCGGTGCCGTATACGGAATCGCTGATGCCTCGCTGCCACCTCGTCCGGAGGAAAACCTGGCCAGTTTCCGGATAGGCCCGCGTCGATCGCCGCACGATGAAACAACCAATCATCGAACGCCGCTGCCGGGGAACCGAGGAATCGCCGATCGCCAGGGACCGTCGCGCCGAGGCTAGGCCCCGGCCGAAAATCTATTCGCGATAGGTCGAATCGCCTGCGGGGAAAGAGCGCGGAAAGGGGGGGACGCTCCGCTTCCGCGTTCCCGAGTCATCGCGCAGGGAAAATCACTTCTTCGTTGGCTCTACTAGGAACTAGTCGCGTTTATAATAAAGTAGTATTAATTAGTGCGACCTGCTGCCGGAGAAAGAGGGACGAGCACACCAAGCGTTGCCGTTGCCGGGTAAGCTTTCGTCAGATTGCCTCTTGTTTCAGTGATTTTTCCTCGCGTTGGCTCGGTACGCGTGTTCGTGATCGCGTCGCCGAAACCCAGAAGCAGCCACGAGGCTGCCGGTGTTTGCGCTAACCGTAGGGCAACGAACGCGCGGGGACCATATTATTTGGTGAGGGCCGTGCCCTATTTATTTCGTTAGTGAGGATCCGCGCGTCGTTGTAGTTTTCACGCCAACCTCGACTCGTTCCACGGTGCGACGCCGCCACGTGCTCTCGCCGTATTTTCGCGACTTGTTACGCCGACGAGAAACTAACTGTAACGCGTTTTCCATCGGAATTCGGGCGTAGAACGCGAGTATCGCGTACGCCGACGCTATCACCGCGTTGCTGCCGGATTCGACGCGTCTCGAAGGGGTCCGAAGAGGGCAAATCGCGCGTGTACCGATCTTCCGTCACGCGCCGGCTAACCTAGAAACGTTGCCGGCACGGCCATTGTGAACCGGCAAATAATAAAGACTTGTTAGCCGAAATTCCGAGTGTCTTATTACGTGAGAAACCTTCCCGCCGCGGGGAACGCCTCGTGTTCGCCCCGCGTAGTACCCTGCGACCGTTCGCGTAAAATCGTGATTAAATATCGGTTGTCGCAGGCGCGTCCGAACGCTTCTCGAACACTTTGGTTGCGGTAATCGCTTAGCGTGGCACCTTCCGTGCCTGGCGCCCGAACATCTAGGCAAGGGTTCGATAAGTGACGGGCCTGCGAACAACTTTTGTCCCGGGTGGACCGCGTCTCGTGCGGCCGAACGCGGCCCGGCCTTCGGGCTTGTAAATACCCGGTGTCGTCGGGAATTTCGCCCTCCTAGCGACGGTCAAATTCTGGACGACGTGACAATATATATATATATATATATATATATATATATAAGACAATTATTATTATTCAGGATGATAAAGCAAACGAAAATATGTTTCTCTGTAAACAAGAAAAATTTTGTCTTTATTCATTATTTAACAAGAATTATTTACACTATTTACAACCTTACCTGTAAACAAGAAACGACAATTAAAGTTTACTATTATCACTTCTCTGCCTACCCTACTAATTTTGTTTATAACCTTTTAATCACTGTATTTTGCACGTGTGCTCTATTGCGTAATAACTATATCTGTCTCTCCTCAATCATTCCGCTAATCGTCGTTCCATCTATCGGTAATTAAAATAAAAGACGCGCGGAGCATCAGAAGCGCGGCAAATTCAAAACTAAAGAAGGTATACTTTCTTTACATATACATATATATTTTATCAGTTTGAAAATTGTCTCTTCCTAAACAACTACATTCCAGTTTTTGTTTTTCTTTAATGGCAAGTACAAAGCAGAGGTCACGCCAGGTCACGATGAATTTTGGATAGCTTATTTGCTGAAGCCTCCTGAAGATTTCCACATAAAAATATCTTGCATGACCCTGCCCGATGAAAAGTTACAACAATAAATAGGCAACGACCCAAATCGCCAAAACACAAGCAGTACTCCAGTTTAGTTAAAAATTAATAATCAGGGGTTTTTCGGGTCGCTGATTATGAATCTGATTTCAAAATGAATAATTATAATAAATTAAAAGTTATAATAAATTTTTTAAACCGCAAAAATAAAAAATTTGATTTATCCGTATATAGTATTTGGATATACACTTATCACACATAAATAGTCAAGAAAATTTTTATTTTTAAACAATGCTACAGAATTTTCTTGACTGTTTATGTGTGATGAGTGTATATTCAAATACAATATACGGATAAATCAAATGTTTTATTTTTGCGTTTTAAAAAAGTTATTTAATTAATTTTTAATTTATTATAATTATTCATTTTGAAATCAAATTCATAATCAGTAACCCCAAAAATATGGGAATACTAAATTTGAAGGAAATCCGACAATTTTTTGAGTAACTCATCTGCCATATTGAATCCGCCATTTTGTTTTTTGAAATTTTGAAATCAGATTCATAATCAGCAACCCCAAAAATATGGGAATATCAATTTTCAACTAAATTGCAGAATGTTTTCTTTTGAATGGGGTTCAAAATCACTCGCGGCGATTTATCACAGTCATCGCAAAATCACGAACACCGTGACTGTGACAACGATCGACAGCAGATTATATTGAGATTACGTTAAATGCACTTAGGTCTGGGTTAAATCACGCGTTGTAGAAAATGTACAATCAAGAAATACTACATATACTACATATACTATGTATGTATGTATTCTTCTCGATATTCCTCCCGATAATTATTACAAGGAAAGAGATAAATCCTAGGAACTACTTTCAGGGAAATTGCTGCTGCGAGACGACGAATATCATGGTGTGTTTTCCTTCGTCTTTTCGTGGGACGGTGGTCATAAAGTAATTCACTCGTCACAGAAACTAATTTTTACGATAGCTTCAATTTTCGAGTTGACCAGCATCTGGCTTTACCTGTCAGAATATTCTTAATTTGTGGAGCTTCAAAAGTTACGGTCAGGTAAAGCCGGAAAAGGGCGCGGGGTCCGACGTATCAGCTAATTGTAAGACACCGAATGATCGACCGCTATTCACCGGCAGGCTTGGAAAAACCAATGCCCATTGTACTATGGGTGGTAGTAACCTTTCCTGTACACTCGAGCGTACGACATCCCAACAACAGTTTAGGTAAAATAAATGACATCTCGCGTCATTTCTCTTTTTGCTACGCGAAAGTTGTAATTTTAGGACAGGCGCTGTCCACAAATTATAAACTCTAATGAATATTCAACAATTTCATGGACCCCAAATAATAAATAGTTCAAATCTAACAGCCGTTTGTAGTTATTGGGATGTTTCACACTCCATGTGTACTGTATGAAACTTTTATACGGTGTTAATCAAGTTGCAAAGTATTGTAGTCTGCGAAATGACATTATTGGTTCCCCTAAAATGAACATTTTATTATTTTCCTCTCTGTGTGAGAACAAATTTTTGATATCATATACATATATTTTTATAACAGTTCTAAGTATCCAATATTTGCAATTTTTGAGGCGCCGCGAATTAAAATTAACGAAATTTCAAAGAAGAAGAATCGTAGATTAGGAACATATTTTTTCAAATATTTTTCACGCTTGAACCGGTGGTCCATGATGTTGTAGAGAAGATATACCGATAGTTTACCTAAGGAGCTGCGGATCCCCTAGCCCTAAAACATGTTACGACCAAACCTTGGGGTTTCGCAGCCATCTGGAAACCAGACACGATGTAGCTTCGAATAATTTTCTGCCAGGGCTGCGAGAAGGCTTCGAGAAATTAGAGGCCATCCTCTTCCCCGGTTGCCGCAGCTTCCTTCACCTCCTTCCCTGGACAGCAGATTATGTTTTCCATTGAATTTCAATAGATTTCCTCATTACCCATGAGGTACTATTGCCAATGCGTTTTTTTTTAAGTGGTATCCCCAGTAGGCCTATTCCACTATGCAACTCCATCCACCAACAAAGCGACCAACCTAAAAAAAAGTAAACATTAGTTTGCATATTAATAGATTACATATACTTACTTGTATTATAATATACTTACGATGGGCGCTCAAAGAGTAGAGCGCGCGACTGCGGACTCTGTGGTCGCGGGTTCCACCTCGCTCATCACGACGCCGGCATCTCTGGAAATATTTTATGTGCCATTTAAACTGTAGGTCCCGTCGCGAAATAACCCTGGCAGTTAAGTGCGACGTAAAATTAAAAAAAGAAACATATACTTACGACGCCGCGGCGCTGTTCCGCCAGCAGTTCCGCTTATCTCTAGCAGCGGAGGTGTTTGTCGAGACGATACGGCCGTGCTCCCTGCTCTTTATACGGTGCCGTTCTTTTGCCGCTTTAAGCGCATCTCGCACCAGCCTCTCGAACTCTCGTTCGAGAGGACGCGAGAATAGTCTGCTTCGCAGCATTGCCTCTGTAACATTAATTTTAGTCAAGATAAATAAAACAAAACAATAAATTAATAACGAAATTAAACAAAATCAATGATGTGCAATTCTCACCGTATATGGCCCTCATTATACGGGTATCCGATAATGAATTTGCCCCATTGGCGCCAAGCCATGTATGTCCAGATGCGCATGCGTCCGACACGGCCTCCTTAAAGCACGCCCTCACCGCCTCTTTTGGGGTGAAGCCGCCTAATTGGGCGAAGTACACAACCTAAAAAAAAAATTAACATTAGTTTCCACATTATACTTACTTTTATTATATGTATATCTGCATTACAATATACTTACCACACTCTCATACTCCTCTTCGGATGTTGTTTCAAACGATGAGATGTCTGCCGAGGACTTGAGCGGCAAAAAATGCGGCGCCTCCCCTCGCTGCTCGCACAGCATCGCTCGACGTTGCGCCCTGTTCATGGTAGGAGCAAAGAAAAATTAATAAATGGAACAACTTTTTCAGAAATATACGTTATAAAGAAACTCTGAGGATAACTCACTCGTGCCGCCGTACGTCCTTCCGCTCCTGAAGTAGCATTTGCAGTGTCTGCTCTATTCTAAAACAAATACAAACATTACACCATGTACTATACAATTTAATGAAAATTATTATTAAATTTAAAAATATGTATGCAACTTACCGTTCCAACACTGCAGGAGGCGACAGGAGAGTCGGAGGCGACGGGAGAGTGGGAGGCGACGGGAGAGTGGGAGGGGATTGCACGGCGAAAGTAGGTGTAGGGGGGTGCGGGAAATAATTATTCCCGGCAAGGTAATGGTAGGGGGATAGGTGGGGGGATAGGATTATTTACCTCCGTCACTGCTCCCGTCAGCGTTCGCACTAACTGTTCAACGCTGGGCGATTTTGGTGACGGCGACGGCAACGGCGACGGCGACGGCAACGGCGACGGCGACGGCGACGACAACGGCGACGGCAATCTCTGCGCCGGCAACCTCTGCGAGGTGAGGCTCCTCGACCACTTCCTGGACGGTTCGTCCTCGGACGACGTCGTCAAATATCGCGCCGGCTTTGTTGCCGATCTTGTCGGGCGATCCAGCTGAAATATGTGAATATTGAAAAATATTTTAAAAAAGAAACAAACAAGGTCTGGGTTAGGTAGATATTTAAAACTTACATTACTCATGGTATGTATTTAAAAAAAATAGAAACCAAAAACAGCAACTTTGTATAATCAGAGATGTTCGCCTCTCGAGAGATTTTGAACTTCTGCGGACACCAGACAGATATCCAAAAAACGCATTGGCAATAGTACCTCGATGATAATGTGGAAATATATTGACACGCGTGTAGGTCTGAAGCGCCACGAATAGCGACTACGCTATGGTACGTGCCTGAGCGGCTCCGAGTACTAGGACCATCACGGGGGGGCGAGACGCGCGGCCGGGTCGAGGGGCGTAGCCTTCGAAAATCGGCCGTCGCGAGCCATTAAACGGCAGCCCTGACATACATTAATACAATGCCCGAATTAACAACAAAAAGAATAAATTATCGAACTCAATTTGGCGCACCAAAAAATCTAGAAAATATAGAATTTAAAGCTTCTAAAAATCCCAAATAAATATCGTTATTCGATGGGAAAAAAAAACTTTAAATTTATAATTGCCAAAAAAAAAAAAAAAAATCGTTATCCCACTTACAGCCATAAACTTTTAAATTAATTTTCGGTACCAGGAGGGAACTTTCATACAACTGTGAGAAGAGAAATTACATACGTCTCTACCTGGCTCAGGCAGAAACATATCAAATTTCCCTCGTCGGTTCCGTATGAAACTTCCTTTTTTTCCGAATAAAAGGTCGTTCCGAATGAAATTGCACAACAAAGTTAGCTCCCGCTCACACACCGCGCCCGCACCAGCGAAACTAAGCCTGTTGCTTGAGGAAAAAAAAAAAAAAAATTTTTTTTTTTTAATTATTTTCAAAATTTATATAAATTTATCAAAAGCTCAAACTTAAAACTCAAAATTTCACGTGGATTTAGCCGACTCAAAAAAACTATTATTTAAATGCTGAATAAAATTCTCATTTTGAAATATTCACAATTTCGCATGCGTGGTCGGGCTGGCCTAACGGCCGGCCCTCACCGCCCCCCCCCCCCCGCCAACTAACCCTAACTTATTCTGATTATCAAAAATTATGCGATCAGAATTAGTTAGGGTTAGTTGGCGGGGGGGCGCAGAGGGCCGGCCGCCAGGCCGGCCCGACCACGCATGCGAAAATCCAGAAGTAGTCTTTCAAAATTGAAAGCTCACCCTATATAGAGTGACACTCTGTTCTGATCTCCACAATGTGTTTACAAACAGAAAATAAACAGATGCCGCCCCGGGGAACAGGCTCACGTTGCCACGGAGCTTGGAAGAATACGTAAAATTCAATACAGTATTAGCAATAGTTTTTCGCAAATATCTCGAAAACTAAGACCGAGCACCGGGTAGTTGTAATGACAAAAGTTGTTCAGAATGTTGTTCCCGACAACATATGTGATGATCAAGGTCATCGGAGCTGCCTCCCCTAAACGTAAGGTTTACCAATACAGCCATCAAGCGGAGAAATAATGGATTACTTTTTCCCCAACCATATATGTATAGAAAAGAGAAAAGATAGATTACTGATTTTCTTTGTATTTTTTAGGTATCCCGCCTATGCCAAAACATGCTGTAGCGGTGCACTCGACTTGCCACTACCGAGGAAATGTATAATGTCCTGTATGTTCACTGCTTATTGTATATCATTTCGTAATAAAAATTGAAAATTGAAAATAAATAAAAGATTTATAATATTTATTATTGTTTGTGTCAATATCCCTTTTTTTTTTTTTTTTTTTTTTATTGTGGGGAAATGCATTACGCATACCTCGGCCCCCGGGGGGGGGGGACCGAGGTTATGTGGGACTACCACCGGGGAGGGGGGCGCCGAAGGCGCGCCCGTCCCCAGTGGCTACCCACTAAAACCCCACACCCACCTAAGCTAAAAGGGAAGTGCCTGGATCACGCGAGTACTCAACAGGACACTTCCCAGCTATCATGAAATCCCGGGGGGAGGGGTTAGCCTCCCCACTACCTACTCTATAAGACCCCGGGCGGAGGGACCCGCCCGGTGTCCCCATCCCTATCCCTGGGGCCGTCGGAATGGGCTTCCCGAGCCCCCGCTCGGTCCACCCACGGCCCCTCGGCGTCCTCGTGCCCCGCCCGGTCCGGGTGACCCGAAGGCACCCGCCTCAGGCTAGGGCAAGAGGACGCCGTCACCGGTAAGGAAGGGTCGTCGGAGGCGTGATCCGGCACGCCCCGACCCTCCCCACCCCACCCCCACGCGCCCCAATCGACCCGGTGGTCTAAACGGGGCGGGCCGGCTTCAAATCAGCCGGCCCGTCCCGAGAGGAGCCATGCCCGTCTCTGGGGGCCGGGGTCAGCTCACACCCCGACCCCCATCTTCCTCCGCCCCCCGGGATGGGGGCACACGGCGGCGCGAGGAGCGAACCCCTCGCACCGCCAAGGGACAACCCGCCCCCCCGCTAGGAGGGGGCATCAATTGACGCGGAGAGGGGACCACTCCCTGCGCCCTCCCCCCACTCGCCCCCTCTACGGGGGCACGCACGGACGCGGAGGGCGAACCCCCGGCCTCACCCGCGCCCGCAACCCCCCCCCGCTCGGGGGGGCCTCGATCCGCCGCGCGGGGACGACCCACGCGCCGTGTCTCCGTCCGACTCCGCCCCCCTCCTCCGTGGAGGGGGGGGCACACGTCGGCGCGAGGGACGCCCCCGCGCCCAGACCCTCCTCGCCGAGCCCGGGTCCCTCTCCCGGGCTCGCTCGGCGGCCTCCTTCTGCGAGATCACATCTTCACAGAAGGAGACCGCCGCCTTCCACGACCCCTCACTCGAGACCATGTGGTCGACCATGGCCGCGAGCGAGAGGTCCCACCCCTCCACCGCGGCTCTAAGGACACGGCGCGGCTCTGCCCATGCAGGGCACTCCTCGAGAGTATGCCGCGCCGTATCCACCTCCTCGCCGCAGTGGTGGCACTGCGCCGTCGGCTCCCGCCCCATCCTATGCAGGTACTCCCCAAAGCACCCATGGCCGGAGAGCACCTGCGTGAGGCGGAAGGTCAACCTTCCCCGCCTCCTGCACCACGTATCAAATATGGGCAGGAGGGCCCGGACAATCGGACGCGCCGATGGGGCGAGCTGTCGCCGCCATCCGGCAAACGTCTCCGTCCGGGCCTGACGCCTCGATTCTTCAAACTCCTCTTGCTCCCCGCGCGTGAGTTCCACCCCCGGGGGGCGGCGGATCGAGCAGGCGACGTGGTATAGCGTCGCCCGCTCCGCCGCCACCAAAACGAAGGGTGGAGACACGGCGAGGAGGCCCGCCACCTCGGTCGAGATGGTGCGGTACCCCCGTATGGCCCGCAGGGCCAGCCGGCGCCGCACTCTTTCCATGAGTGCTTGGCTGCGCCGGCCGGCCTCGAGCGAGCGGTGCCATACGGGGGCCCCATAAAGGGCAATGGACCGCACCACCTCGTGTCAATATCCCTGTGTCGTAACCAACTCCCTGAATTAAATTAATTGAATTTAGATTAAAATTAATTGAGATTAGATTGAAATAAATGTTTTAGCATTAAAATTTTCTTATACAACTTCGTGTGGTTCCTTAAACAACTGTTTGTTTCTGTTGCTAGGAAAAATAATAAAGACATTTATAGAATAAATAAAATGGTTTATTTTTTTCCTTTTCCTTTATTGCATGTGACTGAATATTCATTCAGAAATGAGTATTGTTGGTAAAAACGAAAACTGCCACATATTTTTAGAATAGAAATTTACTTTACCAACGCACGCGCACGCACGCGCACGCACGCACGCACACGCGCACACGCACACGCGCACACGCACACGCACACCCACACGCACACCCACACCCACACCCACACCCACACCCACACCCACACCCACACCCACACCCACACCCACACGCACACGCACACGCACACGCACACGCACACGCACACCCACACCCACACGCGCACGCGCACGCACACGCACACGCACGCACGCACACACACGCGCACGCACGCACGCACACGCACGCGCACGCACGCACGCACACGCACGCACACACACGCACACACACGCACACACACGCACACTAATATTTACCATACATCACTCAGATCACTCTCACTGCTGCTAATCTCGGTTTCGTCAGGGAGCAAGATCCCAGCTAATTCCGAAGGTACTTCTTCGCTGTGATACATTTCCGAATTAAAATATTGCAACATATGGTCCGATATATTGAAGTTGCAAGCATCCATATTCTTCGACTTTAAATATAACTTAATCCTAGTCACAGCACAAATCATTTGTGTACCTAAACTATTCCTTTTTTTATTTTTTATGTCAGTGATCATGGAAAAATATCTTTCGACATCTGCATTAGAATGTGGTAGTGACAAGCATATAAATGCTAGTTTTCCAAGCTGTTCGTACATTAAATCACCTGACATATGTTTGAAATTTATAACTGTGCTCCAAAATGTTATGATGTCTAATTGTTGTAATTCTTTTTTCTGTTCTTCAGAGGGTCTCGCAGCCAATAAAAACCATTGGTCAATTGCCTCTGTAGCTGTCACTTTGGATGGAAATTGTTCTGCAATGATTTTAATTTGACCTACGTGCTTACTAAGATCTAACGCTACCTTCGGATTTAAAAAATTTAACGCGTCTATAAACTTATCATTGAATGGAAGTCGTTTTACTAACTCTACATATGCTGTTTTATAAAATTGTTGGATATTTTCGTAAAATTATTTAACTTTCTCGGGCTGACTTTCTCTTAAATCATCTATCAATTTGACTGCTTCTGCCCCAATATAAATTTCATTTAACGGCAATAATATGACTTGATCGTTTACATTTAATTTATCCAGATTATTATCTATCAAAAACTCCTGTTTGACAAACCCGTGTGCTATTAGTCTCAGAAATGATTTGCATTCCTCGCTAATTCTATGTATTAAAATGTTATTTGACTGGAATAAGATATTAAAGTTGGAAAATTCATTTAAGATGTAATTTAAAAATTGCAAATATGGCTTGGTGAAATCATTTGTAAATTGAAAATAAATACTGTTCTCATCCAAAGTACCATCACGATGATCATGATTATTGACAGTTTCCTCAGCAAACATTTTGAACAATGGATCCCATTGGCTTAAGACCCTTTTTATACATGCTGCTTGTGCTAGCCACCTGGTCTTCGATGGGCGTAAAATTTTTCGTTTTTCTACTCGCATTAACGATTGTATGTCGCGTAACATTGCTGCCCTTTTGGAACTATGTGAGAAGTATTTATAAATATCTTGTAAAACTTTATCTATTGAATCGGGTACAGCAACTAAATGAATACTATGACACATGCATGCAAATGTGAGTATTTCACTATTTCTATCCTTAAATCTAGTCATTACTGAATTGAGACGCCCTACCATGACATTGGCATTGTCTACTCCTATCCCAATTATATTACTAACAGGCAAATTTAACCGTTCTCAACTATTCATTACACACTTAAATATATTTTCTGCAGTAGCGTCTTTTACTGCAATTAAATCTAACAATTGCGTTTCAATATGTTTGTTATTTATAAATCTAATTAAAATACTTAAATTTTTTATGTTTCCTACGTCTGTACTTTCATCAATAATGATAGAAAAATGTTTGTTTTCGAGTATTGCTTTAATATCTAAAACTAGTGATTTATTTACAACATTTTTAATTATAGCGCGTATCTTAGTTTTTCCTAATTTTATATTCCGCATTAACGGTAATTTTGAACCTACAATTCTATTTAATTTATTTATTGATTGTAATGTAATAAAACTAATATTCTGTTCACATGCAAGTAAACAATATCTAATTTCTGCTCGCTTAATATCATTAGTGGAAACTTCTTTTACAACTGAACTAGTACCTGAAGCTGTTCCTCGAGTTCCTTCCGTGTATTTTTTCATATTCGCCTCGTGATGAAGGCTGTCTCCGTGTTTCAATAACGTACTCTTCTTATGGCCACTTACAACCATGTCACATATGGCACACCTTGCATCTTCATTGTCCTGTTTTTGCAACCACGTGGACAGTTTTGGGTGTTCCAGCCATGCATCCACGAAACGTCGTGGCTTTTTAAAGTAAGGGCCGCTGCCCTTAACACATAACACGTAAAATATTCATTATTATTATATATCCTAAGTCTTTTAGTTATTATTAAATAACTTTTTTATTAAAGTTATTATTAAAATTATTATTAAATAACTAAAAGTAAATATCCTCCACGTACTGTGGAGGAACTAATGAAATAGGAACGACTCAGTAATATGTTTCTTTTAGTTACATGAATATTAAATATTTGACTTACCTGATTTCTCACTAATTATTGCAGTTGAAGAACGCCAAATGTGGTCGTTGAATAAATACCAGTCGGTAGAAAATTGCACTTTAATGCAATTAATAACTGACTGAACACCTAAGGAAAACGATAATACAATACCTCTGAATAACTCCGAAATGCAAAATAACAACGTGTCGTTGCGCGTGTGCGAATGGGAATGGGGGAATGGAATGGGAGAGGGAGACACAGTCTCCCCGGTCTCCCGCTCAATCCTCGTCGCGCATGCGCAACGCGTCTACGGCTTAGTGTGGGGGACCGACGGTAGGGCGATGGAATAGGATAGTGGAAGGGGAAAAGGAGGAGAGTATTTCCGAGAAATTGACCGCCGTTCTTCTTCTCTGAACCGTGCAACGGTGTGGTCGTACCGTAAACGCTCTGCGTAATTTCTTAACCTCACCTCCACGTGCTCTCCGAAATCGGAACACGCTTCGGCCGAGGAACAAGTGGAACCCTCGGTTCGAATTCGCGTAGCTGGTCGCTCGCAACGAAAGTCGATACCGACTTCTGCTTATTTGCTGTCCATCAGGCAGCTGGTGACCCTGCGAACCATCCATGGTTCGAGCGTGGCTTAGTGCCTCGTTGACGAGACACGCGGTTGTCACCGCGGTGCATCTCTACCATTCGATACTCTAGTCAAAGAGGATTAGATAGAGGCGAAGGTCCCGTAAGAGCCCTATGTTAAAGCTGTGGCTCGTTTCGCAGCGCTCCTAACGTGTCAGAAACCGAACTATTCAGTTATCCCCTTGCTCCGCACCCCGAAAACAGTCCCCTCCTCAATACCTCATTTTACGGTTCGCTCTACATTAAACTCTAAGACTACATTTTTTTCTGACTATACAATTTAAAAAAGTTTAAAACATTAATTCATATACATACATGTTATATAGCTAGGAAGGAGGAATATATAAAATACAATTGAAAAGTACATTTACATTTATTTTCAAAAGAAATATACGTATGTATACATACATATTTATAGAAACTTATAGATATTTACATATTATATTATACAGCAATTTATACATATTTACATATTATTTATACATTTACAAAAACTTTTTATATTTATAAAAACTTTTTAAGTTTATACTTACATATGTGGCTCTTTCGGTATATTAAACAGACTACGAACGTTCTTAACTCCTTTAGGCTTGCAAATACAGCAAAGTATAGGCATTTTGATCTACTTTCAACAATACCAAACGAAAAATACAAGGAAATATTGCAATGATCCACTCACAGCGATTTGATCAGAAATGGCGTGGCGCAGAATGGCGTGGGGACGCGAAGATTTCAGTCGGCGTGTACAAGAAAAATATAAGAAGGGAAATAGACTGAATAGAACTCAAACGTATAGTTCGGTTTCTGACATACTAGATAGCGCTGTAAAAGAGAGCATGTAGGATTCCGCCTACTCGGTGGAGTGTGGACGTGAAAATGAAATAAATTCGACGGTGTGGAACGATTCTACCGTCCACGTGCACTCTAGCAGGGGGTGTCGACTCCCATATTAAAAAGTGGACACTAATTTAGTTGTAGTTCAGTACCCCTTAGGTATGATGGCAGCACAGTAGAGACCAAAGAGTAGGGATACAAGCAGTGTGTGTGCACCTGACTCACACATAATCAACCTTGCATATACGTGTAATTGCGTGTAATCGTATTCTTCGCTAAATAGCTATTGATGGTTATGAATTTATTTTCAGGGAAAATTAATTGGTAATATAACGGATAATAATATAACATATTTATTATTAAAACTACATATATACTACATACATAGTAAAGTATACAATAATAAATAATGATAATAAAAAATACATAAAAATTATAATAATAAATTACAATAATAATATAATAATATAATAATAATATAATAATATAATAATATAATAATATAATAATATAATAATATAATAATATAATAATATAATAATATAATAATATAATAATATAATAATATAATAATATAATAATATAATAATATAATATAATAATATAATAATATAATATAATAATATAATAATATAATATAACAATATAATAATATAATATAATAATATAATAATATAATATAATAATATAATAATATATATAATAATATAATAATATATATAATAATATAATAATATAATAACATAATAACATAATAATATAATAATATAATAATATAACAATATAGTAATATAATAATATTGAATTTTGAATTGAATTGGAAGGTGAACCGGGCACTCAGTCCTATGGGACCATTGTACCCGGGCCCGTTGAAAGTTGGGCTACCGACTTAAATAAGGCGCTCGAGTAGGTCGGCCTCTCTGGCAAAATCCAGGAGGGCATCAACCCCGTCGGCCTTAAGACAAAGGACACCTTGGTTTGAGAGCCCTAAGAGTTTACTTCTTAGGGCCTCAGTACCTTTGCAGTGCCATAGTACGTGGAGAGGGGTTTCGTCCTCCTCCCCGCATCTTGGGCAGTTAGAATCCATCTGGATACCAAGCCTGGCCAAGTGCTTACCGGTGTACCAGTGGCCCGTGGTGATTCCCACGAGCCGCCGCACCTTTAGACGGTCCATATGACACAGCTTGTTGGCGAGGTCTTTACTAGGCCCTTCCACCAGAGCTTTCGTGTGTCGCATGCCTGGTTCGGAAAACCATAAATGGGCAAGTTGATTCCTCGCCCATTCTTTGTTCCAGTTTTTAATTACACTGGGTGCCAGTTTTAGAGGTCTGTAGATAGCTGCGTTCTGGCAGCGGGTGCCTTCACGCGCTAGTCTATTTGCCTCCTCATTTCCCTTGATTCCAGAGTGACCTGGAACCCACAGAAGGCTGACGTGATTATGGTCAGCTAGCTCTGTTATGGTTGTAGCACAGTCACGGACAAGCTTAGATCTGGTCATAACTTTGCCCAGCGATCTAATTGCCGCGCGGCTGTCGCTACAAATATATATGTGTTTGTTCTTGTAGCCTTTGCTGAGGTTGAGCTCAGCGCAGGCCAAGATAGCACATACTTCCGCTTGAAAGACCGAAGCGTGTTGCCCAAGTGCTAGAGATAGGCTAGTCCTTGGGCTGACACCGCAGACGCCTGCACCTGCTCCGGTTCTATTCTTTGCGCCGTCTGTAAACCAGACCAGGCCTTGCGGAGAGAGAAGCTCTCCAGCATTTGACTCCCAGTCACACCTATTAGGGAGGCGAGTATGGTGTTTAACCGTAAAGTTATAGTGCGGCTCGCATCTATCCCCACCACGCAACATGATCCATTGAAGGTCCTGTGCGTCCAGTAGGGTCGAGTGGCCGTACCTTGACTTGATCCATCTGTTATCCAGATGGAGTCTTAAGGCGGAACTTCTCGCTAAGCTCTCCGCCACTATGTGTGGGGGTGCAAGATTAAGGAGAACTCCCAGCGCCAGGGTGGGCGTGGTGTGAAAAGCGCCCGTGATACCCATTAGCGCCAAACGGTAGGCTCTTCCCAATAGTCTTCTATGTGTGGCCTTCTTCATGGAGGTCCACCAGACAAGGGAGGCGTACGTCATCTGTGGTACCATGATCGCAGTATAGATCCATTTTACCACATGGGGTTTCAGGCCCCAGGTCCTAGCAAACATCGACTTACAGGCCCAGTAGGTATTAATAGCCTTCTGGGATAGCCTGGCGACGTGCCTTTTCCATGTGAGCCTTTTGTCTAGGGTGACACCTAAGTAACGCACCTCATCCGAGATTCGTAGTTCGGTGCCGAAGATGGAGGGGGCTTTGAAGTTAAAGCGTCGCTTCCTCGTGAAGAGTACCATTTCCGTTTTGCTCGGGTTAACCCTGAGGTTGTGGTTGAGGCACCAGTTTTGGGTTAGCGTAAGAGCTGTTTGCATTCTCCTAGCTAACAATAGTGGATGTTTTCCCCTGACTGAGAAGGATACATCGTCAGCATAGCCTTGGACCACGAAGCCCTCATCGACCAGCTCTTTCAGGAGCCCGTCGACCACCAGGGTCCACAGTAGGGGGGAGAGGACTCCTCCCTGAGGGCATCCCCTGCCGGCCCGGGCATACACTGTCGAGCCGTTCGCCTCGGTCCTCATGGTACGGTTCCTGAGCATGCTGCTGATCCATCCGCTCAGGGGTTCCCTAATGTTGAAACGGTCCAGGGCCTTCTCTAAGACGTCGAAGGACGTGTTATCGAAGGCACCCTCGATGTCAATAAAAACACTGAGGACCGATTCTGTGTTTGCTAGCGCTCCTTCAGTGAAACCAACTAGGTGGTGGAGCGCCGTCTCTACTGATTTGCCACTTTGGTAGGCATGCTGATTGGCATGTACCGGCGTCAGGATCAGCGCTGCTTCTCTAATGAACCTGTCGATAAGCCGTTCCATCGTCTTGAGTAGGAAGGATGTGAGGCTTATCGGCCGGAATGATTTGGCCGAGCTGTAGTCACTTTTTCCTGCTTTAGGAATAAAGACGACTCTGGCCATTCTCCAGGAGATAGGGGTATAACCCAAGGCGAGGCAAGATTTGAAAATCTCCCTTAGGCGATCAGACAGGATAGCCCCGCCTTCTTGCAGCAAGGCGGGAAAGATGCCGTCCAGGCCAGGGCTTTTGTATCTATCAAAAGATTGTAGAGCCCAAAGTACTCTTTCTTTCGTGAACACCTCTGAGGCAATTCTCCAGCGATCTCCCATATTGTTCCTGGTACCAGCCGGAAAGGTCGGCTGCCCCTGGCTCAACGGGGTAGATCCTGGGAAGTGAACCTCCAGCAGATGTTCTAAGAGCGGTGTGTTGTCATCACCAATGTTCCCGTCTGGGAGGGTGATGTCGTTGATCGAGGTGGTTAGTGGCCCACTTGTGAAGACCTTGCGTAGCCTAGCCACAAAAGGGAGGGCCTCCGTTTCTTCACAGAAGCTTCTCCAGGCCGCTCTTTTAGAGGATTTTATGAGCCTTTTGAAGTCCCTCTGGGACTCCCTGTAGGTACTCCAGGCGTCCTCAGAGTTGATCTTCATGGCCCTATTGAACAGGTTTCTTGTTCTCAACCTGGATTTATTGAGCTCGTTGTTCCACCAAGGGACCTTTTTGCTCGTTTTCCTTGACTTAGCCGGGCAGGCGAGTTCATACGATTGGATGACGGCCGATTGGATGTCGGCAACAGAACATTCCGTCTCGTTGGTCGTCCTTGGGCGCACGAACAGCCCCCCCAGCCTGGTGGCTAGCTCCTTTTTATAGAGGCTCCAGTCACAGACCCTGGGGTTCCTGTAGGGGCCCGTTGGAACGGCGCATGCCTCGCCCTCCAGCCTAAAGGAAATGAGTCTATGATCCGAGAGGGTGATCTCATCGGAGACTCGCCAATTTTTGATAGTTTGTGATACCTTAGCAGTACCGAGGGTGATGTCAATCACTTCTTGCCTGCGTGAGGTCACAAACGTGGGTCTGTTTCCTCTGTTCACAATCTCCAGATTGTGAGCAGATAGAAATTCTAGAAGGGCTATGCCCCTCCTGTTGCAGTCTGAGCTGCCCCAAAGGGTGTTATGCGAGTTAGCGTCGCAGCCAATAACCAACTGAAGTCCCTGGGCTCTGCAGTCTTCCACGAGCGCTCTGAGTTCCCTAGTTGGTGGTGGTTCCTCGGCGTCGTACGGTAGATATGCAGAGCAGACTACCAGTTTGGTCATGTGGCCATTAAGTTTTATTTTTATGAGGGCGGCCGCTAGATCCCTTGAACAGTGGCTTCTTAGGCCCATGGCATTCAGCTTATTGTTAACTAGTAAGCAGGCCCTGGGCCCGGCCGCTGTGGTATCTTGTATCACGGTGCCCCAGTTTGATCTTAGTCCTCCTACATGCCCCATGTGTAGCCATGGTTCTTGTATGAGGATAATATCTGTGTGCATCACTGTTATGCGGCGTCGGAGCAGGTCCGTAGCCGCTTTGCAGTGTTGCAAGTTGATCTGCGAAAATACGGTTCCGCCGGAAGCCAAAGGGGCTTCCGACGCGTGCCTTTTCGCGCGGTTGGGGTTACGAGAAAGCTCCGCGAAGGCGCTTAATCGTCTGACCCCTGCTTGGGGGGAGCCCGTCCCGGATTTGTTCCGGGTCTGCTCCCTGCGCCCTTGGCTCGATGGATTCCGAGAGAGACCGGCAGGGTTTTTTGTTTACCCCTGCGAGTCTCGTCGGTCCCCATCCTGTAGGTGAGGGTAGCCCCCGTAGGTCTACCCCTGCTAACGCCTCTATTGGAGGGCCCCCGAGTTTTGGTGGCCCCCCGTCCTTGGGGCACTGGGCCAGCCGCTGCGCGGTCCCCCTCTTCCACAGATGGGTTGCACGCAGCCACTGGCGCCGGCCTGTCTTTGAGGCTGGAATTAATCCCCTCTGAAGCGGTGGCTTCAGAGGGGACAGTGGTTGTCGCGGAAGTGCCAGCGGGCCTGGAGGGCGGGGTTGACTTCATGTCTTCCCCGTCCCTCCTGGTTGCCACAGCAGCAGCTGTGTCCCCCTGTCCACCGCTGGTTAAATGAGGGTCGTGGCCTTCCCGGGGGTGGGTAGTTCCCTCTTTGAAGAGGGCCCTTACCGTGCCCACGTGGGCCACGTAGCCCCTAGAGCACAGGACTTTCAGGGAGTCCGCATCAATGCCCATGACAAGATGCGTCCCCCCATCCGCGTCCCTCCGGTCCCACACCCTCCAGAGGTTGGTGCGGAGGCCCGGATTCTGCCTGGCTAGCCTATGCAGCAGGACCTCACTCTTTGTGGAGGGGCCTGGTACAAAGGTAGTGACCCTTTTCAGCCTTGGTAGGCAGTCCCTTTCCTTAAGGGAAAGGGACGCACCCTCCCAAGGCCTGATCTTGGTCACCGTAGTGCCTAGCCAGGTTTTAGATGCAGGGTTCGTACAGGTGACCCATATGATCCCCTGTACTGCCCTGCATTCGTCGAACAGGGGGGGTGTCTGGCTTTCGGGTACGGCGTCAATTTCCGCCCCTAGGGCCCGGATCACCAGATCCCCCTGTTCCGTAGTCAGCAGCTCGTCCGGGTAGCCGGGCAGCGTAATGGCTACCCTTCTACCGGCCGCGACTGCCTCGCTGAAGCTGGTGGGGCCCGGTAACAAGCCCCCCCTCTTTTTTGGAGGCTGCTCGGGGGTGTCGCCCGCAGGTTGCCGGTTCCTTTTAAGGCCCCGGCCCTCTGCCGCGATCTCGCCCTTGGCCTCAATTGAGATCAGCGACGGGCCAGGGGTCGGGCCTGCCAGAGCCAATCTGGCTCTGCGGGCCCTTTTCCTGGCCGCACCACTGCTCCTCGATTTAAGCGTGCAACCGACCGCGGTTTGCAGGGGTTGCCCGGTTCCAAGACCGGTATCCGCCTCTGCCCCCGCGGCGGGAGCCGCCGTTGTGGATGCTGCAGAGGGCCTGGCATCGATTGTCTCCATTTTCTTGGGGACATCCTCCGCCAGTCTCACATCTGCAGCACCGGAGTAGGCTGGTGGCGTCCCCTCTGCTGAGGGTCCTTCCGCCGCCTCCTCCACCTCTGCAATTTTTAAATTTTTTATGTTAATTACGTCCATAAGAAATCCCACGAGAAGACAGGAATGGGTGGTCCGCCCCCGCAGAGCCTGACTTGCGAGGGTAAGGCTAGAATACCACGGGGGGTCGCCCGGTACCCCGTGGGCATCGTTTAAGACACCATACAACCCCTGGTGCCATGCAGCCCTCGGCACGATAGCTCCCACCTTGGCTTGGGTGAGTTGGTCCGCGGCAGGGCTTTCGTTCTCCCACTTACGGTTTTTAGGCCGCTGGGGGTCCCTATGGCACCTACTAACCTGGGCTACCGCCGGGGTCGTCCCGCGCAGACCTGGCGATGCTGGAAGCAAAAACCGGCCTACGTGGTCCGGGCCCCGGGCGGCCCAGGCTGACTCTCCTATCCGCCACCTGGAGACGCGCTCGGTCGGCACTCAACCTTCCTGGGGGGCCTCGCGCGCAGGGCCCGAGGCATACACCCATTCATACACCCATTCGTGCATCCGATACACTCACCCATTCATACTGCCAACCACGGTGGGCCCTCCAGGCCAAGAATATAATAATATAATAATATAATAATATAATAATATAATAATATAATATAATAATATAACAATATAATAATATAATAATATATATAATAACATAATAACATAATAATATAATAATATAATAATATAATAATATAATAATATAACAATATTGTAATATAATAATATAATAATATAATAATATAATAATATAATAATATAATAATATAATAATATAATAATATAACAATATAATAATATAATAATATAGTAATATAATAATATAATAATATAATAATATAATAATATAATAATGCAATAGAAAAAAGGAGGGAAGCTGTATACCTTTTTCGCAGACCTAAGCGCGGTATTCGACAAAGTGGACAGAGTAAAACTCCAAAACATAATGGAAAAAATGGCAATAAGTAAACGCCTGAGGCTGAGAAACGGAGAAATTTACAGGGAAACAAGAAACACGATAAAAGTAAACGGTGAATTAACATCTGGATTCTGGACAACAAAAGGGGTAAGACAGGGTTGCCCATTGAGTCCAACTCTATTTACAATCTACATAGCGGATCTGGAGGAAACTATGAGGAAAAATCAAGCTGGAGGAGTTAGAGTAGGAAAAGAAAAAATCTGGACTCTAGCTTACGCGGACGATATAGCGTTACTAGCAAATGAGCCAAAGGACCTTAAGGACATGGTAAGACGATTTGGGAAATATCTTGAAAGGAAAGGGTTGCAACTGAACGCGGAGAAATCCAAAGTGTTAATTTTTCACAAAGGAAGAGGAAAGAAAATGAAAGAAGAATGGAGCTGGCAAGGGACCGACCTGGAAGAAGTTGAGGAATTTAAATATTTAGGGTATAATTTCCAGAAAAACGGTGGCAGAGAGATGCACATAAGGGAAGTTACAAAGAAGGCTAGAAAGCAATGGCGCAGATATGGGGTATAGGACAAAGAATGTTCAAAAACAACTTCGAAAGAAGGATGAGAATATTCACAAGCACGGTAAAGAGCATACTGCTGTACGCGTCAGAAATCTGGGGTTGGACGGAAGAAGAAAAAGTAGAGAAAATTCAGGAGAAATTCATAAGATGGACGTTAGGCCTGGACTTCAACACACCAGCATACTTAATTTTGGAAGAAACAAAGACGGACAAAGTAAGGATAGAAGCGGGGAAAAGAGCAATAAGGTATGAGGAAAAAACGAAACGCTTGAACAAAAACAAAATAGTTCAAGAATGCTGGAGGGAAATAGATGCGAAGCTAAAAGAGAAAAAATCGAAATGGGAGGAAATGAGAGACACATATTATAGGGAAAAATGGTTGATATACAGGAAATAGAAATAGAGAGAGGGAGAGGAAAAGAGTTTGACGTGGAACTAGCACGAAGAGATAGAGCAGAGCAGGTTCAATGGCAATACGACAGAGTAATAGGAAGCAGATACAGTGTACACTACGTAGAAATTAGGGATAACCAGAGGGCCAATTACCTAAACGGAGACTACACAGGAAGAGACCAAGCCATGATCGCTGGTTTAGATGTGGAAATGAAGAGAGAGGAAGCAAGTACTGGAAGGATGAAAAAGAGGTGGCATGCAGATTTTGTAAAGGAGCAAGGGAGACGCTAAGACACATGATCCAAGAATGTAAGGAGTTGAGAAAGGAAAATGCAACGATAAGAGGTATTCTAAAGGGAGAGGAAGAAGGTGCGGAATGGATGCGTATGGTTCTGGAAAAAAGGAGGAGAAAAGAAACACAAGAGGAAAGCAAAAGACATAGTGAAACTACATGAATTGAGTTAACAGTCCCTGATACACTTACACACACACCACATGTAACCCCATTTTGAGGTCGAAAGGCGAAAAATAAAGTAGTATAAAAACGAGTGTCGTGTTGTTGAACTGTACTATCAGCTGGGCGCGTCGATCCACCGCGTCCGCTCCCCCTGCCGCACCCGCGAGGCACGAGCTACTCGATCCATCCGAGGAGCTCGCGGGAAACAGTGAGATGGTGCGGGGACGACGGCGCACCGAACAGATAGCTATTTAGAAATTTGGAGTTGCTTTATTTTTGGGTTTCTTCGAGCGTTTCTTGTATGATGATAATGCTCGTTTGAATATTCTATTGTCCAGAGGCAATGTTGTCTGTTTTCCAGATAAAATTGCATTTGTCTGTTTGCAGAGCTGTTTCGTGTAATACGTTCCGATCTCTGGACTTAGAAATTCATTCAGGATATTGACGTGGTTTGTGCAAGAAGTCCAAGAAGTTCCCAATTCTTCTTTAATTTTCTCTTGCAGTTCTTCACTGAATCTCCTCTTGAAACAAATTGTGGGCACGTATGTATGTAGAGAACACTGAACTTTTGAAATTATTTTATCGAAATTGGACTCCTTATCCGCAGCAACACGGGGTCTGAAAAAACTGTTCTCGCAATTGAAACAGTTTTTCACCACATCCAAGGATAAGGCTTTCCGGCTTATACATATAATCTGCCATATGATTTTTTATCATGGCTCTTCCTTCTTCTGGGATGATTATTTCCTCTTCTGGCACAAGCACGTTGTCTTCAAATCCATCATTTGCAGGAGGATTATGTTGGTTATCTACATCCTCAAGGAATTTCTCCAATGTAAAAAGCATTGTACCGTCACACACATCCTCACAGTTCTTGCCTATTGATTTTCTTGAAGTAAGATTGTTCACTAGCAAAACTTTAAATGAGGCAACAAACTGATCGCAGGTAGGATTATTGTTTCTTCCACCAATGCTGCGAATTTGGCTGAAAAAATTTTCCAGCGGATCCTGATTTGCATATCTGGGCTTGAAATTTTTGAAGCCTGCAGTAGATACAAGCTTCCATAATTTCTGAAAGCCACAGATAGTGTAGATCCAATTCCGCAAGTATGGTACGGATCTTGTACGTATATGTGTCTTCGGATCTACGTACTGCATGTGACGTAGTTCCTCTAGTGCCTCTTCCCAAAATTTATGATGTGGGCTATTCCTTGTTATAGCCACTCGTAGGGATGTTTCTGGCCGAATGCTGTGTCCATTTACGGAATCCATTAGGTTATTAAAGAAGTTGAGGATTCTTGCCGTTGTCTTTCCTTCTTCTTTTGGCATCACTTTTGGCCCAATGCGTGTTTCAATATGATATGAACCTAGAAAATACAACTGTTTGTTAATTTAACAAAGTACAAGATTGATATAATACATTTAAATATGAGCATTAATAATTTACCTTCGATATTTGTTAAAAATTCTATATAACTAGACACCTGTTTACTAAAAACTTGTGTCGCACATTTAACACGCATTTTTTTAATTTTCCTTGGGACTACGTGCTCTTCTGTTAATTTCTGTAGTTGGCGGTTTAACATGTTCGTGTTAACATCAATTTCATACGCCAACATTACAGGACGCCAAGATGCAATTTGTCTACTTGCAGCATCTTTCCCAACATTTGCCTCCAAGTCCTTGGTTAGCAAATTGTTTCTGATTCCTTTTATCAGATGCGGAGGATCATACAAAGGGATTAATTCTACTCCGTTTATATCAATTGTTCTTCCTATAATGTATAATGGATTAATTAGAAACGTTTAGATAATACAACAGATCACAATACATATTACAATATATTACTCACTGTTAGACTGTCCAAGTTTACAACGTTTACGATTCGTTTGCAATAAAAGTTGATTTACTGCTTCACGATTCGAAGATCCCTGCTCGCAAACAGTTGCAACAATTTGCAAGCCTGTTTCACTGACTGCATTGGTCACATCTCTAATACATTTCATTAGTTGATGTGACACTGTCTGATCTTCGCAGAAGAAATATGCAATTGGGACTTTCCAGGCAGTGAATAGTCCTCGCAGCATAAAAACAAGTGCATGATTAGCAAACTTGTTTGTCCTCCGGCATTGAAAATCTTCAAATCCTATGATTTTATTATGGGTCTTGTCATATGCAATATGTGGTTTAAGTGCCACTTCGTCCCACATTAAAATGCAATATTTATTGCGAGCATCTTTCATCTCCGATGTCGCTTTTTTTAAATGACCCATAATTATAGGATTGATGCCTGTATCGAGTGAGATTTTTTTTACTAATTCGTTCAATGTACTCCGGCTGGGTAACGAGAACATCTCACTTAAGAATCTGTAACTTCTTCCCGACTGCTTCATAATTAATAAAGCCAAAATCTTCTCAGAAGTAGAGAATCTTCTACCCTATACATATTATTTTATACGTTACACATGCATTTAAGTAAGGAAAATAATAAAATGTAGAAACACACAAAGTTAATTAGCAAGTGCTTATATAAAAAAGAATATTGCAGCATAACATTAAGAAGAATAAATATAAAATTATTCAAAAGAATACATGCAGAAAGGTTGACAGACAAATTTTTACATTTAATTGTAAGAATAAATATAAAAATATTAAAAAGAATACGTGCAGAAAGGTTGACAGGCAAAGGGTTAGACCGATAAGCATATGCCAGTGGCCCCCGCTCCGATTTTCTTGATTCTTGTCTCAAAACATCGTTTTATGTCTAAAAAAACATTGTGTAAAATTTCAAATGTCTACCCCCACCGATAGGGGTGATATTGGGGTAAATTCCCCCGCACTTAAATGCAATTTGCTCTAAAACGAAAAAAGATATCGACATGGGGTCAACGGCAAACGAAATATATAGATACACTCTATATTTCAGAATTTTTTCAGAATTTTTTGCTAATTATTTATAGTTGAAAATAATTAATTAATTTTTTGGGAATTTTTTTAACTATCTTCCCCTTGGTTGACACCTACCAAAAAATTCTAAAATATTGCTATAATGCTAACCTATTTTGTATAAAAATCTCAGAAGTGTCCATTTGGTGGAACAGTGTCAAAAAAAATAAAGTATGCCAGCGAACGCTCGGTTTGATCAGTAACGCCGCAGCGACCGAGTCCCCTTGCGGTGGCTACTGATGGGAGCGAACGGGAAGTCGGAAATCGCCAAAACGTGGTCAAAATAGGAAGGAGTACTCCAATTTAGTTCAAAATTGATACTCGTAGGTTTTTCGGGTCGCTGATTATAAATCTGAGGTCAAAATTACAAAAAACAAAATGGCGGATTCAATATGGCGGAAGCATAACCCAAGAAATTATTGGACTCTCTTGAAAATTAGTATTCCCATATTTCTCGTGCCGTTGAATATGAATCTGAGGTCAAAATTACAAAAAACAAAATGGCGGAATCAATATGGCGGAAGCGTAAAATTAGTTTTGTCTACGATTTAGGGCAAATTCGCCATTTCGGAACGTTACCGGTCGCTAAAGAAATGGTGATAATTCATAAGGTCGTAATAGGTCGCTGGAAAATGAAACGTACACTTGAAATGAAATGAAATCTTACATTTTTTGCTATCTGAAGTCACCTGATAATAATTTAATATTTGTGGAAATAAATAATTTTTTTCACATAACCGGCCGCCATTTTGTTTTTTGTAATTTTGAAATCAGATTCATATTCAACGGCACGAGAAATATGGGAATACTAATTTTCAAGAGAGTCCAATAATTTCTTGGGTTATGCTTCCGCCATATTGAATCCGCCATTTTGTTTTTTGTAATTTTGACCTCAGATTTATAATCAGCGACCCGAAAAACCTACGAGTATCAATTTTGAACTAAATTGGAGTACTCCTTCCTATTTTGACCACGTTTTGGCGATTTCCGACTTCCCGTTCGCTCCCATCAGTAGCCACCGCAAGGGGACTCGGTCGCTGCGGCGTTACTGATCAAACCGAGCGTTCGCTGGCATACTTTATTTTTTTTGACACTGTTCCACCAAATGGACACTTCTGAGATTTTTATACAAAATAGGTTAGCATTATAGCAATATTTTAGAATTTTTTGGTAGGTGTCAACCAAGGGGAAGATAGTTAAAAAAATTCCCAAAAAATTAATTAATTATTTTCAACTATAAATAATTAGCAAAAAATTCTGAAAAAATTCTGAAATATAGAGTGTATCTATATATTTCGTTTGCCGTTGACCCCATGTCGATATCTTTTTTCGTTTTAGAGCAAATTGCATTTAAGTGTGGGGGAATTTACCCCAATATCACCCCTATCGGTGGGGGTAGACATTTGAAATTTTACACAATGTTTTTTTAGACATAAAACGATGTTTTGAGACAAGAATCAAGAAAATCGGAGCGGGGGCCACTGGCATATGCTTATCGGTCTATACCCTTTTTACATTTAATTGTAAGAATAAATATAAAAATATTGAAAAAAATACGTGCAGAAAGGTTGACAGATGGTATGAATAAAAAGAAAGAAGCACACGAATTATAGCAAAGTTAAAGGAACCCATTCCTAATTGAACTCTTGCCAAGTAACTTACGGTAGTAGTGATCAATAATTGATTTATACTGCATTAAAAAAAAAACTGATTAATCGTATGTTTAATAAATTATATCTACATATGTATATAATGATATTGTGATGAACATACCTTTGCCTTTTTGTCCACATTACACAGCTGCATTTTCAAAAATAATTTCTGCGCCGGATTTAATTTATTGTACTTCTTCAAGCCATTGTCCTTTATGAAGTTGTTGGCCGTTGCAAGACGCCTTTTGAAGCTTTTTAGTTTCATCACATGATTATATTGTCGTCTCTTCCATGCTTTGGCAACGTTGTGATATTCTTCGACTCGTGGAGTAATACTGGGTAGTATTTTTTTATATGCATTTTTCCTTTTCCGTTTAGTTATTCTAAACTCTGCTGCAGCTGCTTTATCCTGTCAAACATTATTAGCATATACTTTTATTGTTAATATTGGGTCATTCCATCCTATCTATTACCTTAATATACATACCTCTTCTTGAAGATTTAATGTATTATTATCTTCTGGTAGCTCAACACACATTTCTTCCCTTAAATGCGTATCCAACTCCTGTGGAGGCAACAGCAAACTGGGCACTGCATCCTCTCGTAATTTGCGCCTGACTAACGTTGGGATGACGTCGTCTTCTGTGAAATGCAATGCGCATATACGTAAATGTTTAAGATCCTCGTTCAATAACTTATCCAGTTTTGGAGAACATATGGCTTTCTTCCATTCCAGTACTCGAACTGGATCTTTCGGGAAAGAATGTGCTGGAACCTTTGCATTAGATGTGCAATCAGGTACTACACATGTGTACTTCGGCATCTTGCAGCTTTCAAGTCCGTCTCACGGGTACCAGATTGATCTGAAAACACAAAAGAGAGCGCAGAAGAGAACACAAAGGGGAACAGAAAGAGGCACAAATTTCTGGTTTTCACTGCGGTGCACTTGAGTGCACTGAAGTGAAAACTAGATATACTGAAAGAAATTTTATATTTTGCTGTATTAAATAGTATGAATAAATAAAATATTATTAAATTATTTATTCCACTATACATATATATCAGCAAACTTATATTTTTCTTTCAGTATTTTTTGAGTAAATATATATAATAAACTAGATATACTGAAAGAAATTTTATATTTTGCTGTATTTATATATATATCATTACCACTATATATACAATATCAGCAAACTTATATTTTTCTTTCAGTATTTTTGAAGTAAATATGTATAATAAATATATATAAATAATAAGTGTATATAATAAATATATATCAATAATAAATATATATAGATAATAAGTATATATAATAAATATATATAAATAATAAATATATATAAATAATAAATATATATATTGATATAAAAATTGATGTAAAAATAAGTTTGTATTGAAAATATTGCTGAATTTGCGTCAAGGGGTGTCGATTCCAATTTGCATCCAGCCAGCAACAGTTTGCAATTGTTTAAAACCGTTGCCGTTGGCAACTTTAAAATGACGCGCGCAAAGCAAAGATAGGATTTCCCCACCACTGAGGCACTACTGTGCTGCCACCATACCTAAGGGGTACTGAATTACAATTAAATTCGTAGCTATGGGAGTCGACACCCCCTGCACTCTAGGCTCTGCTCTCTTCCTGCTCGGAGCAGAACTGGCTATCAGGGTTATTTTAGCATTATTTCAAGAGTTAAAATCATAGTATTGTAGGTCGTTGAATTCGTCTTGACGTCAGCTATGTGATTATGAAATAAAAAACATATAGTGACGTCTAAAAAAATAGGGGTGGCCTTGATATTTGAAGAAAAAAAAATTTTTTCCAAATTTTTTATATTGACGTTTATAAATTCCTGAATGCTGATTAACTTTTGTTGGAACCTTTTTTTTGTCAGATCATCACATATAACTGAAACATTATAGACAATGCTTCTCGAAAGTAGTTTTTTCTTGGCTTACATTAATTACGTACATACTGAAATTTTTCAACATGTCTAAGCATTAAGTAATGCTACCAATATGAGTAATATATATTATGATTTTTAGATTACTAATTCTGATTCTAATTCTATATCCTCCAAATATTCAAGCATGGGCAAATCATATTCATCCTCTTCTTCTAAATCTTCATTGTCAATTGGTTCTCTGTTCACTTCGAATATTACACTAAAAACTAATGTGAACAGTAGAAGTATCTTCGGACCAAACCGATTTCACTTGTTTATAAAACAAAACACTAAAGCGAACAAGACTGGCGTAGAAAAAACAAATACATACATTGTACTTCCAAGCTGCTATGCAAGATTCAAGTGGAACTGCGTATCCAGGCGTTGAATAACCGCGGGCCCGTATTTGTTAAAATCCGTTTATAGTTCAAGACTGCGGGAGATTGCAGTTAAAATTTACATGATCTTCTTACTAAATGTTCAAGCTTTCATATAAAACAAGTCCGATGTTTAGCGGTCTTAAGCGTTTTTGTATAATTCTTTTCAAAGTTTGAAATGCTATTAATTTACGCTATTCGTGTATGGACTATACAATGCTTAAAAATGGATTAAATATTTTAAATGCGCTTACTAACATATATAAAACCATCATTAAAATCTATTTTCTGATATTCGATGATTGAAATCTAAAACGTTTTATTTTACTTTGATTTTTCTGACTTTGTCTTTAGAACGCTGTATCTCATAACAGAATTATCTAAAATGAATAATATTTTGGATTTGGGAGTTTTAAAGGGTTGTTAGTTTATAGGGAAAAAAATTTTTTCAATATATTAAAGTTGAAAAATTGAATTTTGGCCACGAAAACAGGGTCTCCAGACTACTGTGCGGCGGCTTCTTCCGGCCAGGTAGAAGGCAGCTCGTGGAGACTGCGTGGAGCGGCGGATTCCGTTATACAGGGCAGCACCGTCGGCGAGGTTCTGTTGGTAATGTCGGTGAAATGAATTTCTACATATCGAACAAATATAAGGCAGTCTTCATTTTTACCGACAATTTCAAATACCGATTTTGAATGAATATTCAGTCTGTGGGTGGAGCCACCGACGAGATACAATTTTTCAAAACGTCAATCAAATCTGCTTTCCCGTAGAAGTGCAAAGAAGCAAGTATCAATGCAATAATACTGCACTTATTCGATGTGCAAGCTGTTACTGTATGCTATGTTTCGTATGCTCTTACGACATGTACCACTGTTGTAATTAAAAATATGAGGGTGTAATATTATTAAATTAATCGTATACCATATTTTCTTTACCCATATTTACTTTATTCTTTCTACTGTTTTCAGGCACGAGATGGAAATGTACTATTTTATTAATTTCGGTTAATTTATTTATAATTTATTAATACTTTTGATCTTTAACTTGTAATAAATGTGCAATCTCACATAGACAAGTCAATGTTACACTGCGAATAAATAATATAAATAAATATAAAAAAAAACCTCTACAATAGCAGATTTAAGGTATATTCATACTGCGCTGCGAGACATAAGACGCTAGTCACAAGACGTTAATGCATGCATTCTTCTCGATATTCCTCTCGATAATTATTACAAAGAAAGAGATAGATCCTAGGAACTACTTTCAGGAAAATTGCTGATAAGAGACGACGAATATCATGGTGTGTTTTCCTTCGTCTTTTCGTGGGACGGTGGTCATAAAGTAATTCACTCGTCACAGAAACTAATTTTTATGCTAGCTTCAATTTTACAGTTGGCCAGCATCTGGCTTCACGTGTTAAAATATTCTTAATTTGGGGAGCTTCAAAAGTTACGGACCGCTATTCACCGGCAGACTTGGAAAAACCCAGGGCTTCGGAGTCGGTAGACAATATTCATAACTCCGACTCCGACTCCAACTCATCTTTTTTTTTACCTCCGACTCCGAATCCGAATCCGACTCCGACGCCGATTTCGACTCCGACTCCGATTTCTACTCCGATTCCGACTCCGACTCTCCAAATTGAAAAAATATCTACTTAAAATAATTAAAAGTTGTAATAAAACTGAATAGATTTGTGAAAATTAAAAGAACCTTTGCAAATAGGGATACAAATGTACAAGTTGTTCATGAACCAAAGATAACGGATCATGCATGGTTAAAAGTAGTACTAAATAAGAACAAAAGTGTAAATAAATATAACGAATTTAGTGGTAGGGATTATAGTAGATTTAATGCTGACGATTTTATTAAGCTAGTCGAAGATAACTTAGAGGAAAAACAAGACTTAGTATCCCAGCATATAAGTATAGATGTGAACATAAGAGCGAGAAGACTTATTAATAGTATAGTAGATGCGTTAGATATCTCGGCACCCAAGAAAGTTTTTAAAATTCCAAAAATTTGGGAAGGTAAACAATGGTATACGAGCGAAATAGAAGAACTAGCGACCAAAAGGGATGAAGCGTATAGAAAAGCATTGTACGAGGATACAGAGCAAAACTGGAAACAATTCAAAATTAGAAGGAATGAAAATAAGAATAACCCCACAAGTATGTGGAGAGCCCTAAAAGAAGTCATCAGGGGTGAGCCAGTAGGGACAAAAGCAATAGATAATATAGACTTCGAAATATTGAATAATATCACAGGGTGCAATATGGCTGATAAATTTAACTTATATTATATACAAAGTATTAAGGATATAATAAAATCTATAAAAGGGAACAATAGTGCGAGTATAAGTAGGAGAATTATTTATGTCATTGAAAATAAGGGAGAGATGGAAAAATTTGAAATGGTTACGGAGGAACAGTTAGGAGAAATCGTTAGGGAATTACCAAAGAAGAAGGGTACAGACGAAGGAATAAGTAGTGATATATTAAAAACGGTCTCTTTTTAAATCAAAAGTTATAGCAAAATGTACGCCGCGCTGCGCCGGGAATCGAATGCGCGCTATCTCCAGATTCCGACTCATGCGTCCGAAACTTCAGTAACGTGAAATTCGGAGGAACGCGACGAGGCTCGAGCAGTCGAACAGGCAGCTCACACGGACAGAGTAGAGGTACGTCTGTGTGTAGCGCGTGTTCAGTGAGACGACGATACTCCAGAGTGGGGAAACTCAGCCGCTCAGGACCGTGGCCCACGAATATCCCATCACTGCTGTCGAGGGTGATTTAAGGACTGCGCATACCGGAGTCTCCGGCAAGCCGGAGATACCTGACACCGTTTTGCTAGTGCATACCGAGTTTTTGGAGCCGGAACGTCAATTAAGAGGGTTCGAGATGCTCGACGAAGAAAGGCACAGCGTGACGTCTGCTACCCAAAACCTAGGGGTTCCCAAAATCCGAGATGCCTTTGCTAGAGCCGGACAAGTGCTTAGCAAGTATGCCTCAAGACTACTTTTCTGTCCGGCAAATGGCGTTGTTTATTTAAAATAGCTATAGACTAGAAATTTTTAGAGTTCTTCGTGGTATTTTAAGGTGGGGAAGTACGTTGTTAAGGAATTTATAAACATTATAAGAAAGAGTAACGAAAAAAAAAAGTAAAATACATCTGACAATCTGTACGGTGAAACAATTCGTCAAACAACTCAACTAAACACGGCGGAGGTTTTTGAACGTTCTGGTTCTTTGCCGTCCTGAAAAACGTTGACGGAGCACGCCCAAAAAATATCCCACCAATAAAATGTTCCTTGGAACGGCGAGAAACAAACCGATGCAAAGAACATTGCTTCCTTCGCAGGCAAAACGGCAATTCTGACGGCGAAAAAAATATTTATTACCACCTGCAGATCGACGCGACGGCAACGTACAATCGATGGTCCGAAAAAGTCTCCGTATACCCTTCAAAGTAAACCTAAACGACGATGAGTTTCTTCAACAACTTAGAAGAATCATTTTACTAAATGGCGTGTTTACAATTTTTTTTTTAAATTCCTATCTGTCAAGAATTCTAGAGAAAATTATGAACATTGCTGTTTACAAATTCTTTATGTAAACCTCTAAGGAAAATTTAAAATGTATGTTTATTAAATTTGTGCCACCTACTATCTGGCAGAGTACAATATTCGAACATTTTTAAAAAAAGACGATGCACAGTGGGGTATTTATTAGCCCGAAAAGTTATGCTTATTTCTTCATATTGTGTTAATCTGTACACTTTGGAGAATACTTTCGTGATTGAAAATTGTTCCTTCATGACTAAATAATGAAATTACAATAGACGTTTCCTATCTCCATGATGTTGTAGAAGAGAGATAACGATAGTTTACACGTAAGGAGCTGTGGAGCTCCCTCCTGCAACCTTTTTTTTGTGCCATGCACAGCAGGGACTCTCGACCCTCTCTCGAAGAGCCAGGTCGAAATTCGAGCTGAAACTCCGGACCCTACCAAAACCAAGTATGGTAAAGGGAACTTACCGGAAAGCTCGGTATGCGCGTAAGATACAAAAGCCCATTACCATATTAGAAGCCTGACAGGCAAAAACTCGGTATGCGCATTGCTTTATACGCCAGGGATACTATTCTTTGAGTTTTACCGAACGCCGAGAACTGTAAACAACTAATGATCTAAATCGCAGTTTCTTATAATTGTTTTAATTTACACATGAATCCTTCCATGCAAAATAGAACTGCTGTTTCGAATTTTGTTCGAATTTGCATATGTTGCAGTGTTCAGTGAAATATGAACGTATCTCAAAGAATTCTTTCACATCTTCAAAATTGTTGTTTTTACATATGAGGTTTACACGCTTTTCATTTAATTATAACGTTCCAGTATCTTTTATTCGACTCGTTATTTAAATAATTTTTTATTCGACGAATAATAGATAAATTTTTATTCCAAGCGGATTTATTCAAAACGTCGAATAAAATTTTTATCTATTATTTCTATTTATTAATCGGAGACTGAATAATTTTGACCTGCTCGAGGCTCCAATGAACACGTATCGAGGCCCAAGAATTCACTGACAAGTGAATTGCAGCCCTTGTTTATTTTTCAAAATTCTTTCACGGAAGTGACGCTAGCTACTTCGTGGCGTTCATCTGATTAAAAAAAGACTAAACTCGATAGTCGGTGTCTTCGAATAGATCCTTCATATAATTTTCTCTTATGTTAGGGCGACGAGGCAACGAGGCGTCGAGAGCCTCGGTCTCCGTGGACACGTGGTGCAATAAACACAGCCGGGCAACCCCACGGGGAGCCAGGTATATCGGCATGGAATCACTAACAAGTGATTTCCTAAACTTGTTTATTTTCCATGATTCTTTCACGGAAGTGACGTTAGCTACTTCGTAGCGTTCATCCGATTAAAAAAAGACTAAACTCGATAGGATTTGGACTGTGCATGGCGGATTTATTCGAAGTCTTCGAATAAAAATTGCAATTTTCCATGATTTTCGGCCACTTCACCACTTCTGATCTTTTATAACTCCTAAACCAATTAAATTTTCAGAGTGCATAATTTATACGAACTCACCAAACACATCTTTTAAACTTTCGTTATTGGCCTTGCTAAAAAGTTGAAAACATCAGGTTTCACTATTCTTTTTTCGCAATTCCGAGCAAATGCATTTTTTCAACATATTTTTGAGACGTCATTGACTAAACTAATTCTTCTAGCTTTACAGAGAAATGGTGTCGTTTCGTCCATTCATAAAAAAATTATTCTGATTTAAAGGTGTGTGATAAGTAGACTGCGGATCTTTATGCAAAATAAGTTCTATAAATAATTTAGAAGCCAAGTAACAAATTATGTTCCTCATTAATACTTTTTATATGTTGAAAATTGTATTTGGACACTGTTAAACTCATTTCATCTTTTTACTATTTCGAATATTACACTTGTTCATCTTTGTCATAAATTAATGCATAAAATCTGCACAGTCTATGTAGTGACAGGTGGTGCTCCTAATTGTATGATTTCGATCGAACATTTCGTCTAATAATTTGTATTTAAATGTTATTTGCGACAGTATGGATAGGAAAATATTAAATGAAAATATTAATGAACAAAAGGTAAAAACGGTTTATGTACAATATATATGATTTATTCAATTTTGGACCAGACAGAATTGACGCAGCAATGGTCCTTCCTCGTGTTCAAAAAGTCCTTTTTACTTTCAGAAAATGCAAAAAATAAAAAATCAATTTTTTTAGTGATGTAGAGTAGAATAAAAATATTAAAAAATCGGAGATAGTGTTGATGACAATATCTCATTATTAAATTAATAATATTCAAGATGAAATCTGTATTTTTTCGAATTCTTCCGTGTTTTTTATTTTTTACAACTATAGATGAGTTTGTAACTAAAAGATTGGAAAAAATTAAAATACTTCTATCGTTATAATTAATGTTATATTTAATTTATATTAATTAGAGATTTGTGTATTAGATCTATATCTTAGTTACATATTTTATATAAAACGATATAAACTTTTCGTTCTGATCAAGGCCAAATATGATGTAGGTTCTTGTCCGGACTGAGTGTGGAGAAGAGTGATGCCCGTTTGGACTCCGACTGATTGGACACGTCCCGATTGGACGGTGCCGATTGGACGCGTTCCCTTTCGACTCCGTGCCGATTCGACTCGTGCCGTTTGGACGCTGTGCCGTTTGGACGCCGTGCCGATTGGACGCCGTGGCGGCTGAATTCATGACGTTTGGACGCCGTAAATTTTATAATCATTGCTTTTCGAAGTCTACATATGGTCTACATACGGTGATATTGTATTGTGAAATATATGGGAACCTATTAAATTTGGATTTGAATTTTAATTTTTATGTGTTTCTTCAGACTCGTGCCTTTTGGACGCCGTGGCGGTTGGATTCATGACATTTGGACGCCGTAAATTTTATAATCATTGCTTTTCGAAGTCTACATATGATGATATTGTATTGTGAAATATATGGTTAACAACGCCCGATTAACAACAACTTCAGTTATCTAGCCAAACCTAACCCAGACTAATGTCATTTCCGCTCGCTCTTAAAATAAACTTTCCGGAGTAAGACTTCGGAATCACCCCCCTCCGAAGCTTTACATAATTATTTTTCATTAAATTAACAATAACTTCAGTTATCTAGCCAAACCTAACCCAGACTAATGTCATTTCCACTCGCTCTTAAATTAAACTTTCCGGAGTAAGACTTCGGAATCACCCCCCTCCGAAGCTTTACATAATTATTTTTCATTAAATTAACAACAACTTCAGTTATCTAGCCAAACCTAACCCAGACTAATGTCATTTCCACTCGCTCTTAAAATAAACTTTCCGGAGTAAGACTTCGGAATCACCCCCCTCCGAAGCTTTACATAATTATTTTTCATTAAATTAACAATAACTTCAGTTATCTAGCCAAACCTAACCCAGACTAATGTCATTTCCACTCGCTCTTAAAATAAACTTTCCGGAGTAAGACTTTGGAATCACCCCCCTCCGAAGCTTTACATAATTATTTTTCATTAAATTAACAACAACTTCAGTTATCTAGCCAAACCTAACCCAGACTAATGTCATTTCCACTCGCTCTTAAAATAAACTTTCCGGAGTAAGACTTCGGAATCACCCCCCTCCGAAGCTGTACATCATTATTTTTCATTAATAGATTCTTAATCATAATTTAAAATTTAATAGATTCCAAATCATATTTAATCATATATTTCACAATACAATATCACCATATGTAGACTTCGAAAAGCAATGATTATAAAATTTACGGCGTCCAAACGTCATGAATCGTACTGCCACGGCGTCCAATCGGCACGGCGTCCAAACGGCACGAGTCCCAAGAAACACATAAAAATTAAAATTCAGATCCAAATTTAATAGATTCCAAATCATATTTAATAATATATTTCACAATACAATATCACCATATGTAGACTTCGAAAAGGAATGATTATAAAATTTACGGCGTCCAAACGTCATAAATACAGCCGCCACGGCGTCCAATCGGCACGGCGTCCAATCGGCACGGCGTCCAAACGGCACGAGTCCAATCGGCACGGAGTCGAAAAGGAACGCGTCCAATCGGGACAGTCCAATCGGGACGTGTCCAATCGGTCGGAGTCCAAGTGGGACACCCCCGTGGAGAATGGTTCTTGTCCGGACTGAGTGTGGAGAATGGTTTTTGTCCGGACTGAGTGTGGAGAATGGTTCTTGTCCGGACTGAGTGTGGAGATAGGAGCTGATCCAGGCTAAACACTATAGTAGGCGGCAGCACTATAATGGGCACGGCCAAACCCCGGGCGTGAGCACTCTCATTACTCTCTGCTTCATCGGAACATCAGGCTAATGTAAGAAGAGCAGGAGACACGACTACAGCGCTGCGGCGGAAAGCGCGATAGTGAAGCAGCCATCTTGACATACAAATGGTTCTTTCATAACAATGAAGCCCATCCAATATTTTGAAGCGAAGAAGCAATATTTTCTCACGTTTCTTTTTTTAAAATATTCTTTGTTCTATTTCGGGTAACCGTACAGAGCCCTTTTTTGCATTTTGGCTCTTGAAACTTTTTAAAAAATAAAAGTGTACGTTTTTGTAGAAGATATTTTTTTCTGTACACTTTTTCCAAAAAAACGCTCTGTACGGTTACCCGAAATAGTATAAAGAATATTTCAACAAAAAATTATTATAAAATATTGCTTCTTCGCTTCAAAATATTGGTTTAGCTTCATCGGAACATCAGATTATTGGGTTATCTATCTGTCTTTGTCTCTCCTACGAGTGACAGATCTCCCTCTCTCTGAGACACGACGACAGCGTTGCGGCTGAGAGCGCGGTAATGAAGCAGCCATCTTGCAATCCAAATGGTTCTTTCTTAACAATGAAACCCCATCCAATTTATTGAAGCGAAGAAGCAATGTTTTCTCACGTTTCTTTTTTTAAAACATTCTTTGTTCTATTTCGGCTAACCGTACAGAGCCCTTTTTTTCAATTTGGCTCTTGGAACTTTATAAAAAATAAAAGTGTACGTTTTTATAGAAGATATTTTTTTCTGTACACTTTTTCCAAAAAAACGCTCTGTACGGTTACCCGAAATAATATTCCGAATATTTCCACTTGAAAATTATTAAGAAATATTGCTTCTTCGCTTCAGAAAATTGGATGGGGTTTCATCTTTTTCATCAAACAATCAAGCCGCGCGGTAATTCTGTCTTCTCGGTTTCTTTGTCTCTCCTGCGAGTGACGGACTCCCTCTCTGTCACAGCTCTGTGGGAGAGACAAGGATCTCTCTATCCTTGTCCAGGAGCTTCTTAGTTTCCCCGCATCTGTCGCTGAAGTCAATTCTAAATTCTGTTCTGGCTCCAGCGCACCCTTAAAGGGGGACGGCGCACTAATACCATCACCACTCACACATCGCTAGATCCCCATATACGTATACGCAAATGCAAGGTTTTACGGGGGCTCGTATTCACGCCTGAATATTGCAATGAGACGTTCAAAACTGGTCGATTATGTTTCCTAAAAGTGCAATCTAGGATTATGCAGAGCCCAAATTGTCAATTTGTACGCTATCGTGGAGTTATTTGTAATATTCGGCGATTTCATGCCGTTCGAAGCAAATGTGACGTCACAAGATGGCCGCCATTGACAGATTTTCTTAAATATCAAGAGATTTAGCTTTCGTATCGAAAAAAACGCTCTGCATAATCCTAGAAAAAAAAATTACGAAGACGGTGGTATGCATTATCAGCTGATTACTTATTTGTTTAAACACGAAAAACGAGCCCTCCTAAAAACGACATTTAGGCCTCCTGAAACAGCATCTCGAACTTACGATATTTATCACTACGAGCGCCACTGTCGCTTTCCCAGCAAAACTGTATGTGACAACGATAAAGTAAGGTCGATAATGCAGGTCGACAATTCAGGTTTCTGTATGTATCATTTGTATTAGACTTTGAATTATGCTTTAATTAAAGAAGTCTGTGGTTGAGAGAAGGTGCATTGTTCAATGCGAACGTAAATTTATTCATCAGAAACTCTGGCAACAGGCAGCTATCTCGAAACGTCACGCTTGCTTCGGATGCCTCGTGGCAGACAGTATGCTGCCGAATATTACAAATAACTTTACGACAACGTAAAAATATGAATTTTGGGCTCTGCACAGTCCTATTCTGAACAACTTTTTGCTTTTCCAATATAGGAGGGTCGCTTTTAGTTTTCGAGATATTTGCAAAAAACAATCGCGAATACTGTATTCAATTTTTCGTATTCCTGCACGCTCCGCGGCAACGTAAGCCTGTCCCGGTGCGGCGTTTGTTTACATTTTGACGCTGACCTAACCCGGACCTAACCCTAACTAATTCTGATTGCATGATTTGGTAATTGTGCATAATAGGGCCACCCCCCCCCCCGAGTTCGATGATTTTTTAATATGTTGTCAGGGTGAAGATTCTGAACAACTTTTTCCTTACATGTAATCGTCGCTCAGCCTAAGTTTTTGAGATATTTGCGAAAAACTGCAGCTACTACTACTTTGAATTTTGCCTATACGTGCAATTCCGTGCTGTCCGTATGCGTCAGCATGATGCGACCGCTCGTCAACTGTTTCACTACAATTATCGAACAATCTATATACCGCGTGAACTTTTTAAAATATATGTTGATGAAGAATTTGGGATAAACTTCCGAAAAGCCCATACCTCCGATTTTTTTATACTCTGGATTCTTACGTAAGAATTAGTGACATTGACAAAACTAACCCAGACCTAACCAAGACAGATATTTAACAAATTTAAATATGTTATAGATTTCGACATTTTGAACAACTTTTTCCTTTTCCAATATAAGGAGGTCGCTTTTAGTTTTCGAGATACATATTCACAGTTTCGTCTGCGTGGTCGGGCCGGCCCTCTCCGCCCCCTCCACGACTTAAGCCAGACCTCACTCTGTTCGCATAATCTTTGCATTATAGTTGTCATCCAGAATTTGAAATAGTACTGGAAAAATAATGCAAACAGAGTGAGGTCTGAGTTAGGTCGTGGAGGGGGCGAAATTGTGAATATCTCGAAAACTAAAAGCGACCTCCTCATATTGGAAAAGGAAAAAGTTGTTCAAAATGTCGAAATCTATAACATATTTAAATTTGTTAAATATCTGTCTTGGTTAGGTCTGGGTTAGTTTTGTCAATGTCACTAATTCTTACGTAAGAATCCCGAGTATAAAAAAATCGGAGGTATGGGCTTTTCGGAAGTTTATCCCTAATTCTTCATCATCATATATTTTAAAAAGTTCACACGGTATATAGATTGTTCGATAATCGTAGTGAAACAGTTGACGAGCGGTCGCATCATGCTGACGCATACGGACAGCACGGACGTGCACATATAGGCAATATTCAATGTAGTAGTAGCTGCAGTTTTTCGCAAATATCTCAAAAACTAAGGCTGAGCGACGATTACATGTAAGGAAAAAGTGGTTCAGAATATTGAGTTTTACAACATATTAAAAAATCATCGAAATCAGTGGGGGGCCCTATTATGCACAATTACCTTTACGTTGCCGCGGAGCATGCAGGAATAAGAAAAATTCAATACAGTATTAGCGATAGTCTTTTGCAAATATCTCGAAAACTAAAAGCGACCCCCCTATATTGGAAAAGAAAAAATTTATTTTTAAAAAGTAATTTATTTTTATCATTTTAGCATTATTTTAGCATTATTTTTATCATTTTTATTAAAACTTGAAAAAAACAAAAATTAGTTATGTATATACATTTATAGTGGTTCTGCCGCGCTCGCGATCTTTCGAGTCGCGGTACCCTCCGCGGGATCGGTGTTGTTGGGTCGTGCGGCGGTCTTCTCCGCGCTGGCCTCTCCGCTGCCCGCGGTGTCGTTTGCGGTACATCATTTGTTTCATCAATTTTTTTATTTGTGACTGTAACATAAAAACATTGTATATTATTATGTACCGAACGCATTTCTGAATTATTATTCTACATTACATAAAATTTTTCTACTTACATAAGAAATGTTTTCTGTCTTTTCTTCTTTCAGTTTTCTCGTCGGGCCATCCATTTGGGCAGTGCTTTCTCCCGATTCGGAGGATGCGTCGTTCCGTGTCCTATAATTGCATTTACTGGACCCAGGTTTACTTGCGGGGCCGGGTTTGCTTGAGGGGCCTGGTTTGTTTGACGGGCCAGCTTCGCCCGAGGGGGCAGGACTTATCCTGTCCTTATATACGACTAGAGCCCCAAGTCTTGCTATTGTTTGTTCCATTATTCTGTAAAATAATTTAATATTATGTCAAGAACACATGAATGACAAATGTAAAGAATCGTTTTTGAGAAGTTATGAAATAAAATCTATTTTTTTTCAATTTACAAGTGCGCGAGAATGTATTTGTAGGTGTGCAATAATTCTAAAGAGTCGGGTACCTAATCGTTGAGACGCGCAGTGGGGCCGCGGCACCTGATAGAAACTCAAAATATGAAAATTCGACAAAGGCTAAATTCGGTGTCATTTCAGTTCATAATTGGTCATTGCTATTCAGTTTAGTTACAGAGTGAAAAGTAAATGTTCTAATAAGTATATTTTTGTAAGTACGCGACAATATTTATCAAATGGCTTGTTCGTGTAGTGGGTGTAAGTGGAAAGAGAAGGATTACATATCGTGGTATTTATAAAACAATCAAAATTGCATACATTGGTAAGGTTTCAGTTATGTTCCCAGTGCGTCCAAAACAATTTTTTTTTTTTCAAAATGCTAAAAAGATAGAGTTGCAACTTTTTTTACACTTTTTGAGAAATTACATTATTTTTACTTGCACGCATATCGCATATGGGAACATAACTGAAAACTTTAGGAATGTATACAAAGATTATTTCTTCAAGGTAACAAAAAAAAGTTCACTGTAACTAACTATTTCAATATTTTCTAAATACCACGATAAGTAAGTGAAGGATTACATATCGTGGTAATTTATTCGAAAAGCCCAGCGAATAATGGTGTCGAATGACATCGCGTCATCGACATCGCACGCGGCACGCAACAGCGACGTGTATGTGTATGAATAAATGTGTGAGTACAGTCTAGAGTGTGAAGCGAAGAATCGTGGCAAAGAAATGTGTGTGTAAAGATAACGAAGGTCCCGGTCCCGGTCCCGGTCCTAGGATTGCTCACCACTAAGCATTATTTTGAATAATCTACTACTAAATAATTGTTTACCGTATGAAATCATTATTACATTCACGAATAAATCCTCATATTTTATTTATTATTTTTATTTGTTATTCGAAATAAAATGTGCTCAAAATCTAGGGACGGTTCCCATTAGGCAAATCTAGTTAGATAAAATTAGATTAGCAGTTCCTTAGATTTAATTATTTAGGTACTCATAGTTATGAGAGAATAGCTCAGCTATTACAAGAAATCGATATGGAATATTTTTTATTCATAAAAAAAATATCGATGGTATTGTACTGCCTGTGTTAAAAGAATCACTGTTTAGTTATCTATTGTATATGTCATCAATCGTCAACCGAGATCTCGTCACGAGAAGCCTTGGGCCTCGAGTCAAATGAAAAAAATGTATGGAATCTCCTGCAAAATAATCTGCAATTAAAAATTCCGCAAGTTCAAAAAATAAAATTTCAGAAAAAATTTAGGATTTTGGTCGGACATTTTTCTCAATTTTAACTGGATTTTTACTATTGTTGTATATGTGCTATTAGGTAGAATATTTAGGAACGTCCGATATTTTGTATTATCAGGCGCAAGTGTGCAGCAGTATCAAGAAGAGTTGCGACGCATGGAGTGTAGGAAGCCACATTTTTAAGGAAAACAGAAGAATCGACCGAGGATGTTCGAGAAACAATTGAAGATGTCGAACAAGCACAAATGGACACAGACGATTTGGTCATCGAGGCCGCAACGAGGGAGGAAATTCGCGAAGAATCAACCGCCGAACAATTGAGCATCGTGAACTTCCGAGATGTATTTAAACAAATACAAGAAATTGGCAACCATTCGAGAGCCTTCGAATGTTCAACGGCCCATTTAGACATCACCGGAATGAGGCGCAATGGCTTGAAGACAACTCTTCAATTACGAAGCGTAAATAAATAGCGAATCCGCAGAAAGTCCAGCAATGGATATAAATACCAGTGCGGTCATCGGAGCAATGACTTCTGGAGGCGGTTTCGCCCAGCTGGAAGAAACGTTATCGGCAATGAATATCTCATGCATGTCGAGTGAAAAATACCGGCGATGTCATGACGATATTGTCGATACAACGATCAAAACTGCAGAAGAAGAAATGAAAGCAGCAGCTGAAGAAGAGAAACAATTAGCCATCGAAAGAGGCGATGTATTACCATCGGGAATACCGTTCATCCCCGTCGTGGCTGACGGTAGTTGGATGAAAAGATCCTACCGTACTGGCAAGTATGACTCCATGTCCGGTGTAGGTATTATAGTTGGACACTATACACAAAAAGTTTTATTCACTTCAGTGAAACACAAGGTTTGCAGCATTTGCCACAATGCTTCTAAAAGGATGGAAAGTCCAAAGAAGCATATGTGTTTCAAGAACTGGGGATCTAACCAAACGTCAACGAAAATGGAGTGCGACGCAATCGCCGAGGGTTTCGAGACCAGCATCGAGAAAAGAGGTCTCGTGTACGCGGCACTGATCGCGGATGGCGACAGCGTCTACAAAAGGATTTTGGATTGCGATCCATATAAAGCAGAGATGGTTCGTGTAAAAAAAATTGAATGCACGAACCATTTGTTACGCAATTTTTGCAATAAGATTTGTAGGGATACGCACGTGCGTGTGCGTACCCGTGTGTGTCTGTGTGGCTGTGGCTGTGTGTCTCCATGTACGATCGGCACGGCGCGGCGCGGCTCTAACGCGCCGCACCGCCTTTACGCGTAACATTGTAGTTGCCGGCCAAAAGTGCCGAGGTTTTGTCCGAAAGACAACCGATCCCGCCACCGTGGAGCGGCGGCTACCGAACGCGCCTTTTGGTGATCTACCGACTTCTAAAGGGAACAGCAAGTATATAAGAGGGCTGACGCGCTCCTCGAGTCAGTCTGACTCTCGCCGTGAAGCACGCGCCGTTTATACATATTTAATAAAACAGTTTTAGCGCAAACCTTCATCACAGTTATTTACCCCTACAAAATTCAGAAGTGGGATATAGCAACCTAGTTAAAAACGCATGTCGGGACAGACCTGAAAGTTAGTGATTTTTTTTCTTTCTTTCCCGCTTGATTACGGTGGTGTCAGTGTTTCAAACATGAATTCATGCACCGTCGCCGAATTAAAAGACATGCTGCGAGCGAAGGAGTTGCCGAAGACCGGGACGAAGGTCGAGTTAATCCATAGATTGCTCGCAGCCGGCGTTTCCGAACCAACTCCTCGAGCGAACGCAGAAAACGAGGACCATTTCGAAGATTCGGTGGACCACGAGGTGCACGAGACGATGCAACGACAGGGACAATACGAGGGGGGCACCCTGACGTCCGAAGTGGACCTGCTGCAACGAGAGAGAGTTTTGGCCCAGCGTGAGATACAGCTGCTGCGAAGAGAGCTGGAAGTCGTACCGTTGGAAACACCACGAACAAACAGCGCAACGCCCACGCGTACGCGTGAACTAAAATGGACGGAGATTAAGGACATGATCGGCGATTACGATGGAACCAGTTGCACTTTCAAGAATTGGGACAATCAGATGCGTAAGCTAATTCGAAACTACCGATTAGATGACCAAGCAGCGAAGGCTCTGATCTGCCAAAAACTGAAAGGGAAAGCGCTCCGATGGTTCCACTCGAGAGAAGATTGTGTAGACTTGACGTGGGAAGAATTGCTCAAGGAGTTATTCGCTATGTACGGTCAGCGGATTAACATCGTGTCACTGCGGCACGAGTTCGAACGGCGAACCTGGAAAGCCAGTGAATCGTTCGCCGATTACGCCCACGAAAAAATTATTTTGGGCAACAGGGTACCCGTGGCCGCCCATGAAGTAATTGACTACTTGGTGGACGGAATTCCCAGCGAGAATTTGCGTGCGGTGGCTCGCGCACAGCGCTTCAAGGAAACGAGGGACTTGCTGGAGGCATTCGCGGAAATATCGCTGTCGCCAGAACCACGACGACTAGGACAGGTGCAGCATCGCGAAGAATACACACCGAGGGATAGATACAGAGAGCCGTTCAGGCCACAGCAGGTCAGGCAGGTCCGGTGCTACAATTGCAACGGCATGGGACATTTTTCGGCGGAATGCAGGCAGCCAAGGAGGGAACGAGATACCACGCGCAGACACGGCGGCAATGGGAAGGCAGAGGACGAACGACGGGCACTGCCACAGGGGAGGTAAACTTCGTGAATCGATCAGCGGAGGAGAAGGACGGTTTTCACCCGAAGGTTCAATTGACGGTTGGTGACGAGGACGAAGTAACAATCGAAGTAAGAGCGTTAATTGATACTGGTAGTCCGATAAGTTTTGTAAAACAAAGTCAGGTACCGCGACGGTTGGTTACGGAGAACGTTGAAAAGAGTAGATTCTTCGGGATAAACGATAGTGCTTTGAAAATCGTCGGCGATATCAAAGCGAAAATTAAATTTCAACGACGCGAACTCGACACATCGCTACGGGTTGTGGCAGACGAGACGATGCGAAGCGCGCTAGTTCTAGGCCGAGATTTTATAAAATTAGCCAAGCTCGCGTTCATTGTAGACGAAGAAATCGCAGAAATAATGAATATAGAATTAGAATCAGACACCCGTAAATCAGTATCATGGCCCACAATAAATAAAGCGTTACGATACGAAGTGAAAGAGAATTTCTACCGGTTATTCGAGGAGGAATATGTTATTCCAACTCGCCCAGAACACCCGCAAACAGAAAACTTATTAAATTTTGCGCCGCGTAGATTGTCGTTTGCGGAAAAAGATAAGCTAAGGGGAATCCTGGACGACTTGTTGGCAAAAGGCGCGATTAGGGAAAGTACATCGGAATACGCGTCGCCGATCGTTCTAACAAAGAAGAAAAACGGGGAGACCCGAATGTGTATAGATTTCCGAGTACTGAACAAGGTAACGGTGCGCGATAATTTTCCGTTGCCCCTAATTGAGGATCAGTTAGGGGAAAAAATATTTTTCATCGCTAGACTTGAGAGACGGGTTTTTCCATATTCGAATGCACGAGGATTCTATTAAATACACCTCGTTTGTTTCACCGTTCGGGCAATACGAGTGCACCAAAATGCCGTTTGGTTTAAAAGGGGGCCCTTTAAGATTTCAACGGTATGTATCGGGAATATTTAAAAATTTAATTAGCAGGGGGGATGTTTCGGTATATCTAGACGATTTTTTGATTGCGTCGGTCACGGTTGAACACCACCTAGAAGTGTTACAAGAAGTTTTCAAATTATGCGTAGCAAATAAGTTGGAACTACGGATGGACAAATGCAAATTCTTAGAAACAGAAATCGAATATTTAGGATACAGGGTAACGAGCGACGGCATCAGACCCACTGAACGTGGTATTGATAACGTGCGAAAATTCCCGGTTCCGCGAAACACCCGCGAGGTGCAAAGTTTTCTGGGCCTTTCCTCTTATTTTCGAAAATTTATCGAGAATTTTTCAATTATTGCCAAGCCGTTGTACGACCTAACTAAAGAGAAAAGTAAATTTAAATTTGGCCCCGAGGAAAAAGAGGCATTCGACGCGTTGAAAGATTGTTTGGTACAGGCACCCATTCTGGGCATTTACTGTCCGCGTGACGAAACAGAACTACACTGCGACGCCAGCGCGATAGGTTTCGGCGCTATTCTGTTACAGAAGAAAGCCGATCAAAAATTCCACCCGATTTTCTACTTTTCGAAACGAACGACGGACACCGAATCGAAATACCATAGTTTCGAGCTAGAGACGCTCGCAATAATCTACGCGCTGCTCCGATTCCGCCCGTACCTATGCGGAGTTCCGTTTAAAATAGTCACGGATTGTCAGGCACTCAGTTTAACGCTTAAGAAGAAAGAAACAAACCCTAGAATCGCCCGGTGGACTTTAGAATTACAGGACTACGACTACACTCTCGAACATAGAGCGGGTACGAGAATGAGGCATGTCGATGCGTTGAGTAGACAAGTTTTGGTACTACAGGATAACAGTTTAGATAGAAATTTTGCTTTATGTCAACAACAGGACGAACAAATTCAGAAAATACGTCAAAAGTTAGAAACATCCGAAGACAAATTTTTTGAAATGATAAATGGGTTGATCTACCGTAAGATCGACGATCGCGCTTTATTTTTTGTTCCGGCAACATTAGAAAACAGTATAATGCACCAATACCACAACGAGCTAGGACATGTTGGGCCAGAGAAGACAATAACGAATATCATGAATAGCTACTGGTTCCCCAAGATAAAAGAAAAGGTTACGAAGTATATAAAAAATTGTTTAAAGTGCATAGCGTTTTCACCAAAATCGGGACGACAAGAGGGCATGCTACACGAAATACCGAAGGAAAATAAGCCGTTCCTTACGTTGCATATCGATCACCTAGGGCCCATGTCAAAGAAACAATCTTTAAAATACCGCTACATTCTTTTAATAGTTGATGGTTTTACAAAATATACAAAGATATACCCAACAAAAAGTACAGGTACTGCCGAGGTAATTAAATATTTAAAACACCATTTCGCAACCTATAGTAGACCACTACGCATTGTGTCCGATAGAGGCAGCTGTTTTACCGCGCACGATTTCGAACAATTTTTAGAAAGTCACGATGTACAACACATCAAAATCGCCACCGCAATGCCGCAGGCGAATGGCCAAGCGGAAAGAATGAACCGCACGATCATACCGATGATATCAAAATTGGTGGATGAGCGTAACGCGCATTGGTATGAAGTACTCGAAGATGTAGAGTTCGCCATAAACAATTCAGTCAACAAGTCGACCGGTGAAACCCCTAGCGTATTATTGTATGGAGTGCCACAACGCGGAAAAGCGATCGACGCTGTTCGAAATATATTGGAGTCTTCCGGAGCGTTAAGAACCGAGCGTAACTTAAGCGAAACACGCGAAAAAGCGGCATTACGGATACGCCGAAGCTTTGACGCAAATAAAAAATTATATGATAAAAGGCATAAACCAGCCATAGCGTACAAAGTCGGGGATAAAATAATGATCGCAAATTTTGTAAATTCCAGCGATTGTACGAAACTGGTACCGAAATATAAAGGACCGTACGAGGTGGCACGTGTCTTGCGCAACGACCGATACGTTGTCAAAGATGTCGAGGGGTTCCAGGTCACTCCTAATACCGTACCAGGGAACATGGGCTGCGTGTCATATGCGTCCGTGGCTATCCAATTAAAAATGCGAGCCAAAGAATCTTTATTTTGTTTATTTGCGATTATTTTGTAAAACTTAAGTATTATTAGGATAAGGTATATAGTAATTATAATATATGACAGTTAATCCAATATGTATTATAGGTTAATCGGGACGATTAAAAAGTCAGGATGGCCGAGTTGTAGGGATACGCACGTGCGTGTGCGTACCCGTGTGTGACTGTGTGGCTGTGGCTGTGTGTCTCCATGTACGATCGGCACGGCGCGGCTCTAACACGCCGCACCGCCTTTGCGCGCAACATTGTAGTTGCCGGCCAAAAGTGCCGAGGTTTTGTCCGAAAGACAACCGATCCCGCCACCGTGGAGCGGCGGCTACCGAACGCGCCTTTTGGTGATCTACCGATTTCTAAAGGGAACAGCAAGTATATAAGAGGGCTGACGCGCTCCTCGAGTCAGTCTGACTCTCGCCGTGAAGCACGCGCCGTTTATACATATTTAATAAAACAGTTTTAGCGCAAACCTTCATCACAGTTATTTACCCCTACAGATTAAAGATATTGCAAAAAAAACTCCACCCGGCAAATATAGAAAAGCCGTGGAAAATAGTGCCCGCAGAATGCGCATAGATATTGCGAAAGCTGCGGCCCATCGATCCAAGGAAAATGTTTCGAACAATGAAAATGTCAGAAACTTGAAAAAAGACATGTCGAACATTCCGAACCACGTCTTTGGGGAGCACAAGGAGTGCCGAAGAATAGGATATTTCTGCGACCGCACCGCAGAAGACTCTGAAGCAAACATGGTGCCGCATCTGATGGAAATCGGAACATATCAACTGATCCAAGATATCTTCCGTCCATTGATGGCGCATGCAGAAAGTCTATTAGAAAACAGTAATAACAATCCCGTGGAAAGTGTGAATGCAGTAATTGCCAAATATACAGGCGGGAAAAGGATCAACTGGGATCAAAGGGGATCATATTCCGCAAGATGTGCCGCTGCCGTAATACAATATAATACTAAGGAAGTATTATCCCGGCTAGCCAAGGCCAAGGGAAAGGAGCCGTCGAAACTAGTAGCAGCATTAGAGGAACGAAGAAAAACAGAAAATGAAAGAAGAAGGAAAAGTAAGAAATGCACATGGAAGTGTGCACAAAAGTCGTTTTCCAAAACGAAGAATGACAAGGACTACGGACCCAGCGCCGAAAAACCGGACATGGAGAAACACATCTTCGATGCAGAAAAGGAACGTCACATGGAAATTCTGCAGGATTGGCAGAATAACAGAGAAACCATCGAGAAGGAGACCCAGGACTAAGCAAAGAGCCAGAAGTGGCTAATGTATAGACAAAAATTATTGACAGCATCGAACTTTGGAAAAGTGTGCCGTCGACGGAAAACAACGCCGTGCGGTAAGATGGTACAGTCGCTACTGTTCCCAAAAGTTTTAAATCTGCCTGCCATTGAATATGGCCGGCAGTGTGAAAATACTGCCCGAGAAGAATTATCGAAGAAGGAAGGCATAAGAATAAATAAATGTGGCCTCTTCATCGATACCGCCCTTCCATTTTTGGGAGCAACGCCGGACGGCATAATCGACGATAACGACGGTATCGTCGAAATAAAATGCCCGAAAACGGCAGAAAATCTTACGCCAGAAGAAGCGATACAAAAAATCCCTCTAATACGAAAAATGTTTGAGGATGATGCAGGTACTGCACTACGCAGAACCCATCCGTAGTTTTATCAAGTACAGGGACAGCTGCACATTGCAGCAAAGAAATATTGTCTGTTTTGCCTTTGGACACCAAAGGGTTTAAAATCTATTAAAATATTCAAAGACGACAAATTTTGGCAGCATGAACATGAAATTTTGGCGCTTTTACATTCAATGTATGCTGCCAGAAATAGTGGACAGTCGATACATAAGGAGTATGGCCATTCGAGAGCCCTCCGACACTGAAAGAACCAAACCAATAATAATTAGCTCGCGAATCATCGCTGGAGATAGTGTGCGGACACTGTGAAATAGTGTGCGGAATCGCTGATTATTTCAGCGATTGAAAATTAACAAATTATTGATCCCTCAGCTCGCGAATCATTAGAATCGCTGGAGCTTCCCGACGCAATGTCGGGCCGCACACTGTGAAATAGTGTGCGGAATCGCTGATTATTTCAGCGATTACAAATTAACAAATTATTGATTCCTCAGCTCGCGAATCATTAGAATCGCTGGAGCTTCCCGACGTAATGTCGGGCCGCACACTGTGAAATAGTGTGCGGAATTGTTTTCCTTCATGAACTCTCCAGAGTGCTGCCAATGGATCGCTAAAGGATGCATATAGGACAGCTGCCATCTCAGACTCGGTATGTATACAAAATTAGACAAATGTTTGAACAGTTTATTAATGTTTATTTATGTCAGGTTACAGATGAGATTCATGCGGACTTCGTGTGTTCGAATAGGAACATTGAGATCAGAGGGACGGATAGACAACGGCTGGACTTTACCGCTGCGGGTCGCGGGTGTCACGATCTGGGGCTCGTGGCGCCCAGCTGAGCGGCCCTCTGGTGGGGGGGACACCGTGTGGGTGACCTGTACGGTGTCCTATTAGAGAAGGTAGTTGGGGGGAGCTCCACTCCCCCCGGGATGTTTTTTTTTGTCTGTGAGGGAGGTCACCGTGGTGGAGTTAGCGGGTATATCCGGAAGGGGAGCCCCGCATATCCCCGCCTCTCTCCCCAGAGAAGACGGGGAATCCGTAATGAGTGATTACCACCACGTTAAAAAAAAAAAAATAAAAAAAAACGAACTGTATATCCCAGACCCGGTATATGTATACAAAATTAGACGAATTTATGTATTATTAAATGTTTTAACAGTTGATTAATGTTTATTTATGTCACGTTACAGATGAGAGTCATGCGGAGTTTGTGTGTTCGAATAGGAACACTGAGATCGGAGGGACGGATAGACAACGGCTGGACTTCACCGTTGCCCCCCCCCCCTAAAACAAATCATTGTAAAATCATTCTAATGTTAAATAAACTGATTCAATTTAATAAACCAATCAATGAATGTCAATCAATGAACTTGAACGACGTAGGCTCGGGTCCGAATCCCTTCGTGGCACCTTTTTTTAGATCTATCACTACATACACAAAAGATAATGATTATAAAACAATAATAATTGTTCCTGAACTATACCCACTCCTGCGGGGTATACCCCGTGAGGGGCCGTAAAACTCGAGAGGCCTCGGCCGCCAACAAGTGTAACATGATGCCGGTCGGATGTATCTGTGTGAGGGAGACCACTACTAATCCAATAACAAAACTTCTTTATTTTTGATTATTTTTTTATAATAAACATGTTTAAACAATCATAATGTATTAATATTGGATATCACTGTATTCGGGAAAGTCTAAGGAATCTTTTGCTGTAAAGATCAATTCAATATCTTTTATCATCTGTTGACGATTCGCAGAATATGTTTAAATAGTCATATTTATTCTTCATTGTTAATTGTTTGTACATTGTATATTGTTTCAACTTGTCCAATAAACTCGACTGCGAACTAGCGATCAGTTCGGAGCGCCGTCGTCCCCGCACCGTTCCCCGCTCCCCGCGAGCTCCTCGGGTGGATCGAGCAGCTCGAATCTCGCGGGCGCGGCGGGGGGACGGTCACGATGGATCGACGCGCCCAGCTGATCGTTCAGTTCGTCTATTGACACGCATACACGACTTCCGTAGCCTTACGTATTCGTCTCGTCGACTCATTACAGTCTTATTTCTATACGTTCTTTTTACCTTAGAGTCTCGGTATCGTTCCAAGTTTGGTAACGACCGTGAACCTAAAACATCATCACAATATTTGTTCAAAGTTGAAAAATATGTCATTTTTTCAAACTCAAATTTCTCAAAAACTGTGCGTCTAGGAGAAAAATTAAGGACAGATTCGGAATCAGCGCGAAAAACTCTATAAGAATTTCATAGTGAGAATCGGAGCATTTTTTGGCTGTTGGACAGTGTAATTATCATTTTCAATGAATCCTGCAGTCTCCTTGAATCGGGCTCATGAGGCAGGAATCGGTTTCACGAAACTAAGCTTCTACATAAAACGGTGACATGGCAACAGTGAGGCGAAGAGTGAAATGTGACAACCATGTCTAGTCGCTAGTCTTCTCTCTCGCTTTTCGTTTCTCTCTTCCGCTACTGTTCAATTCTCGTACCTTCGTCAGTCGGCATTTCATATATTCTTTTTTACCGATACGTAGTGTGCGATATAGCTGGTCACAGAAAATTAGAACCACCCCACCTATCGGTCGAAAATCTTACTAATCAGCTTCGTCTACTCTCCGTTCGCAAGACTATAGCGTGACGATCGATTCCTCAAGGTCAAACTACTCGTCCGTCCCCCTTAAGAGGGCAGCACGGTCGAACTGATTGTGGGCTCGGCGCTGTGCTCGTTCTATGACGAGGCTCCGCGCCTGCGCACGTAGCTTCTTCTCGCGGAACGCTCTCGTGAGCAGATCTGTTCCGCCTGTTCGTCTTGTGATCTCGAAGCGTATGTACGCGTTACGTTCTCGCTCCAGCGCATTGCGCATTTTTTGTAACCGTTGACGACCACGTTGTGGTTAATACCTTTATCAAGGGTGTTTGTAGCTTTATACACAAGTACATATCCGCTGTCTTCACAGCACAATAGACACGTGCTGTTCGGTGTGAATCGTGAACCGTTATTTACTACCTCGAAATATTCTTTCCAAAGGAGTCATTTAACGTGAGTGTGTGGGCTCACGACAATTTCCCCACACTGGTGACCCAGAGTCAATACTTGCTATTGCACGTGGACAGAGACAATAGTTTGTCCCTGTTCCACGGTGTTGCGTTGGAAATCTCGCCATTTCCCACATTGGTGACCCCGACGTGATCAACATACGACGCGCGTGTTGCGCGAGTTCACAAAGACTCTTCCTCCATCCTCGCCGTTTCTACATTGGGAGCAAGGAGTTCGAAGAATTCCTGTTGAAGGACACCGACACGCCGTGCGGCGTGGGATCTGCGGACATCAGAAAAAGCCGCTGCTGGGGCCTTTTGCGGTATCCAGCCGCCCACGTGTACCTGCATTCAAGGAACGAGAAGACGGACATTCCGCCGCCCCGCTCGGTCCAGCGAGGAAGTTGCTGAATAACAGCCCTGGGCTTACTCTTGCCCTTTTCCATGAGATCGATGAACAGCATCCTGCACGTCTCTCAGCGTGGAGTCACATATTTTGGTGAGACAGTTGCCGTGCTCTTGGCAAAAGAATTTGTTTCAGGTCTATAGAGAGAGTCAAAGGAAATTGGCAGCCATTTTGTATTCCTGCTTTCGTCCCGTGGATGACTTTGAGAGGTCGACGCTATTAACGTCTCACCTCAGCATCGCCTGTTGCCAAGCTGTTTTTGCGATGGCAGAGGACAACACTTTGTCCACAAACTCTCTTTGCCTGTTGCCAAGCAGTTCTGTCCCTGGACAAAGTCAGCGAAGCAGTTCGGATCGCATCGTTGCCTGTTGCCAGGCAGACTCGACCTTGAAGGAGGTTACTGGTGTAATCATCGTCCCCGGTGCCTGTGGATCTGGCGTGTGCCAGAAACAAAAACAATTCCAAGGTCTCGCGAACCTTTACGTGCGTGCGATTCCTATCGGTAGCCTACGCGTGCATGTGCTCGCGGTGCTCTTTTAGGTTAGGGTACGCCGTGGTTGACAGTTCGCGCGTGTCGCGCGATCACCCGGTTCGCGTATTTTATTTCGTGTTTTCCTCTCTCGCAGTCGATGCGTACTGCTCGCGTCATTGCGTTTTCCATCGCGATTTTATCATATTATCTTGCGGTTCTCGCGTTCTTCTCCCTGGTCTCGATTCGCAGACGGCTCGCGAAATACCTCGAGCGTAGAGTGTACATTCTAATTGCTCAGAGATTCCGTGATTGCTCAGTTTCGCATTATAGTGCGTGTCACAAACGCAGTGGTCGTGTGTGACAACTGCTTGCTTTTCAATCGCGAAGGATTAGGTTGTAATATTGTAACGCGCCTGTGCGCGACATTCGGGTAGCATATGTGCTACGCGCTCAGCGTAAGGATAGAAGTACCTAGGTAAAATCAAATTCGGTTTTTGGCCTGCATATTGCATTTTCAAGCTGCGACATGTCGAATACAGACGGACATACCGATATTAATGCCGCGCTTGCGGCGCAGCTCGAGGAGACGCGTCGCGAACTCGCGGTCATTAGGGCGTCCATGGCGAATTTGGTTTCAAATTCCAATAGTTCTGAAGGGGTGACCCAGGTCGCAGTTGCCAAAATCCCAAAGATTCCTCCGTTTTCGAGGAAAAACCCGGTACTCTGGTTTCACCAGATCGAGGCGTCTTTGCGCCGTGCAAATGTCTCCTCGGAGACATCCAAATTCGATTATCAGCGACATCTCTCGACGAGGATGCTATGGCTAACATTAGCGATATTGTAGTGAAAGATCCTCCATATCCCGATATGTTTTCTAGAGCAAAGGCTAGACTTATCAAAGTCTATGCATCCACTGACGAAGAAAATCTTCGTAAACTTCTTAGAGGGCAGGTCAATATTGACTGTCGCCCATCTCAAATTCTACGGCAATTGCGTGATTTGAACGCTGCCTGTCGATGCACGGATTCGATACTGAGACAGATATTTCTCGAACAGTTGACCGAGCATCAACGTGAGGTATTGATTGCGACAGAATTTAAAGAGTTGGACAAGGTTGCAAAAATAGCAGATAAGCTTGTGGCAATTTCTAGCAGTCCTTCCATAGTGTGCGCTGCTTCCAGTGATTCTTCAGCACCCATACCTTCTAGTTCCTCCAACCAGTTGAATGATCAATTTCAACGCATTGAATCATTGTTAAAGTCAATCGCTTTGAAATTGAATGCCCCTTCCGAGCAGGGTAGGGGAACGCGACGTGCCAATTCTGCGGCGCGGTCGCTGTCGCATCCGCGACGACATAGGGATACTTCTCCTACTCCTTCATCTTCCAACTCCTCTCAGAGGAGATCGGACTTGTGCTATGCGCATACTCGTTACCCCCACAACCCCACGTCATGTAAACCGGGTTGTCCCAAATATGCGGAATTTTCCGCTGGAAAAAATTTGTAGCTCCCTCCTGCTCGGAGACGGTGGGCAGTGGAGCGGTCCAATCTAGACATCTTCATTTGAAGGATAGAATCTCGGGTCAGAGTTTTCGAATTGATACTGGCGCGGATATCTCCCTGCTTCCGGCGGATCCTAAGATACGCGGGAAGCCGTCAGATTTTAAATTATTAGCTGCTAACGACTCGAGAATAGACACGTTTGGCGAATCATTTCGCGTCTTAGATTTGGGGTTGAGACGAGAAATTAAATGGAACTTCATTATTGCGAATGTTCCCTCTGCGATCATTGGAGCTGATCTCCTATACCATTATGGTCTTGCTGTTGATCTCAAGAGACATTGTCTTCTTGACAAAGCGACCAAGGTAGCTTCATCTGGAGAACTTCTGGTTTCCACGGGGTACTCTGTGCAATCAAGTGCACTCAGGTCCTTGTACGGTGTGATTCTGACAGAATACCCCGAAATTACGGGGAGCTCAAATCCGGTCCCACCTTCTTTGTCGGAGGTGTTCCATCACATCTTGACGAAGGGCTCACCCATTTCTTCGCGTCCACGCCGTTTGGCGCCGGACAAGCTGATGGCTGCTAAAGCCGAGTTCAAAACCTGGCTTGAGGCCGGCATTTGCCGCCCCTCAAGTAGCCCCTGGGCTAGCCCTATGCACTTAGTGCAAAAAAAGGACGGCTCGTGGAGGGTCTGTGGCGATTACAGACAATTAAACGCTGTAACTATTCCCGACAAATACCCTACGCCGTACCTTCATGATTATAGCAACAATCTGGCTGGAAAAATTATATTTTCTTCATTAGACCTGCACAAGGCGTTTAATCAAATTCCGGTGGCGCCGGAAGATGTGCAGAAGACAGCCATAACTACGCCATTCGGCCTATTCGAGTTCATGTTCATGACTTTTGGGCTGAGAAACGCAAGTCAATCCTTCCAGCGCTACATAAATCGAGCGCTAGGGGATTTGAACTTCGTTTTTCTATATATTGATGATATATTGGTTGCTTCATCATCGGAGGAGGAGCATTCTGTTCACCTGCGTACGGTCTTTGAGCGATTAAAAAAGTATCATCTCCGACTGAACGTGGAGAAATGTTTCTTCGCAGTTCAAGAACTGGAATTCTTAGGTTATACGGTGAATGCTAGGGGCATTCGCCCCACGGCATCCAAAGTTGAAGCTATACTGAGTTTTCCGAAGCCCAAGACGATCGTCGATTTACGACGCTTCTTAGGGATGGTAAATTTTTAGCATCGAAACATTCCTAAGGCGGCTGCCACTCAGGCATCGCTAAATTCGTTATTCATTGAATCGAAGAATATGATAAGAGAGAGATTAGGTGGTCTAGCGAGGCAGAGGTGGCCTTCGACAAAATTAAGAAAGATTTTGCGCAAGCCACTCTCTTAGTGCACCCGCGTGCCGGTGCAGACCTTCGGTTAGTTACCGATGCTTCCGACCGTGCCATTGGGGCGGTCTTGGAACAAAAGAGTTCCTCTTTTGGTGTTGACTGCTCGGCCTGGGAACCCCTCGCCTTCTTCTCTAAGAAGCTTACCCCTGCGCAACGTAATTATAGCGCGTACGACCGGGAACTGACGGCGATTTATGAGGCAATTAAATACTTTTCGTACCTGCTAGAAGCGCGTCAATTCAAAATTGTAACGGATCATAAGCCGCTAATTTTTGCGTTTTCTCAGCGTCCTGAAAAGGCCTAGCCGCGTCAGCTTTCTTTTATCGCGCAATTCACGACTCAAATTGAACATGTCAAGGGCCCAGACAATATTGTCGCTGATGCGCTATCACGAGTGGAGTCACTCAGACTTCCTTGTGAAATCAATCTAAAAGAGTTGTCAAACTTGCAAAAGGAGGACGATCAACTGGCGAAATTGCGCAAGTCGACCGATCACTCCTTAGTGCTCAAGGATATTTCCTGGGGCCCAGAGCACCACACCGTCAGCTGTGAAATTTCGGCAGAGGCCATTCGGCCATATATTCCACCGACGCTGCGTCGTTCGGTGTTCAACACCTTTCACATGCCAGCGCATCCTGGTCCTCAGGTGATCGACAGATTAATCAGGCACAGATATGTGTGGCCAGACATGCACCGCGACATTCAGCGCTGGTGCAAAGAATGTGTTGACTGTCAACAATCAAAAACGGCTCGGCATGTGAAGATGTTGCCCGAAAAAATTATCGCACCTGACGGTCGATTTGACCATGTCCATGTGGACATAGTCGGTTCGCTTCCCGTGAGAAATGGTATGCAGTACCTGTTAACGATGATCGATCGTTTTTCGCGTTGGGTCGAGGCCGTTCCTCTGTCAGAGACGTCAGCCCAGACAGTTGCCCGCGCATTTTTTGACACTTGGATATCTCGGTATGGCGCGCCAAAAGCCATAACAACAGACCAAGGTGCCCAATTTGAATCGCGACTTTTTACGGCATTGCTATCCCTTGTAGGTTGCGAGCGAATCAGAACCACTGCATACCATCCCTCCTCGAACGGCTTAATAGAACGTTGGCATCGGCCTTTAAAGGCGGCACTGATGTGCCATCGCGACACGGACTGGACGCGCTCGCTCTCCACGGTCCTTCTAGGCTTGCGGTCGCACGTCCGTACGGACACTAACGCGTCCCCCGCGGAATTCGTGTTCGGGACGACGCTAAGATTACCTGGTGAATTTTTTCTCCCGGACGACTTCACGCCGGACCCCAATATATTTATTGAAGAGCATCGCGAGCACATGCGTCAGGTACGTCCTGTTCCTGCGGCGCATCATAACAGACGTCGCGCGTTCATTTATAGAAACTTATACGAATGCACACATGTATTCATGCGCAACATGGCCAAAAAGGCCCTAGAGAGACCGTGTACGGGACCTCATCGGGTTCTTTCTCGTCCTTCCGACCGTGTTTTCACGATCGACGTGAATGACACGTCGAAAAACGTGTCGATTGAACTATTGAAACCAGCATATCTGGTTAGTCAAGAAATTGACGACACGGTCGTGAACGAAAATCGCCCGGGCGGCTCAGCCCCCATCAGGCTGAAAACATACTCGCGAAAATCGATCTCGTTCAATGTATGAACGAGGTCGCGTTCAGCAATTCTTTGAGATACGCGAGCGCTAACACGTCAGTAAGATTGTAAACAATGCATGCAATCTCTAGCTTGTTGGGTTTACTGCGGCAAGCATGCATTGACGTGTCTGCCCGCGTCGCACTTCGTTGCAACGCGGACATACACGTGAGGTAATGCTGACACGGTCGGTCAGCATCATATGCGCGTACCTGTATGGTTTTGTAACCTCTTAACATATAATCGTGAATTTATGTAAATGCATTAAGTGCATCGTTTCCCCAACATATTTGTATTCGTGCCATTGCACTAGGGGGGGAGTGTGTGGGCTCGGCGCTGTGCTCGTCCTATGACGAGGCTCCGCGCCTGCGCACGTAGCTTCTTCTTGCGGAACGCTCTCGTGAGCAGATCTGTTCCGCCTGTTCGTCTTGTGATCTCGAAGCGTATGTACGCGTTACGTTCTCGCTCCAGCGCATTGCGCATTTCTTGTAACCGTTGTCGACCACGTTGTGGTTAATACCTTTATCAAGGGTGTTTGTAACTTTATACACAAGTACATATCCGCTGTCTTCACAGCACAATAAACACGTGCTGTTCGACTGAAAAGAAAATTTATATTTTTTGTATGACTACTATATATTTATTTTAATGTTTAAATATAAATAATTATAAATTTAGACTACTCTATATACTTTCTTTATTTCAATAGGCCGCGCTTCATACGCGCATATGATAGTCTAATTAACGTCTCGTGACGATAGATAGCGTAGGTAGACCAAAGAGAGGAAGTAGACTACATGGGAACACGTGTAATAGAAGTTTCGCGATAAGAATAAATAAGAATAGCTAAAGGATAGATAGAGAAAAAAGAAACTTTAATTGTCGTTACTCTTATTACAGGTAAGATTGTAAATATTGTACATAGTTGTAATATAATTAATAAAACTTGAATACTCTTATTACAGAGCAACAAAGTTGAGTTTTTGTTTTCTGAAAATCCTCAATAATAATAATAAATAAGATTATTGTCTTATATACATTATATAAATTATATCTTAATTTTAAATTTATATCAGAAGGGATAATAAATTAATAAACCAGGGAATAATGAATTATATACACTTTTTCATTTATTTATATTATTTTTCTTTATTAACCGACTTCTAACTTCTTACAAACGTTCAAATCGTAATGTACAACAATATTAATAAAGTTATCCGGAGTCTGGACGGTTTCCTGCCGCCGCCGTCGCCGCCGTCGCCGTTGCCGCTGACGCCGTCGCCATGAACGCGGTTGATCCCATTATAGCCTCTGTAACATTCATTTAAATAGATATATTAATCGATGAATTAATAATTGGATTCAACGAAATGAAAGATGTGCAATGTGCAATGCTTACCGTGTATGGCCTTCGTTAAGCGTGTGTCGTGCAGTGGTTGGGTCCCACGGGTAACCGTCCACGTGTAATTAACTGGCACTTTGTCGGGGAAGACCTCCCTGAAGCAAATCAACCTGAAAAGAAAAATAAACATTACTGTCTATATTCATTAACTTAACACAATACCCTTCTGGTTCTTATATATTGCAATATACTTACGACACTCTGGTAGTCATCAACGGGAGCACCCTCGAAGCTGCGTATCTCCTCTACAGTTTGTACGGGCAGGAAATCGAGTCGCTCACCCCAGGTGTTCAGCCGTCATTGTCCGACCTAGTTCCCTGTTGGTTGTGGAAAAATTTGTACATTAATTGCAATTATCACATACTAACGATTACATATAACGACGCACAGTGGTCGGAAATCGCCAAATCGTGGCCAAAAGTCGAAAATTTTTTTCCGTTGTTTAAAAATCTATGTAATAGTACTTTATTTATAAGGTTCCAGAGCACGTTTTTTTGCAACAGCCAATATTTAATGCGTACTTCTGTCGGAGATACGTAAGTTCAAAGTTAGTAGTTCTAGAAGACCGGCATTTTCAACCGTAATTGAAATTATCTCTGTGACTTATTATAGCGCTGTAACGCTGGTTTATCATTCTTGCTATTGTTGGGCATGTCCTAATTTAATATAATATTCTGATTTTATTGCTTTATTTAATTTTTTAAAGCTCTGGGAGATGAAAAAGAGAAATCTACACATCTGGTACATTTGATTAACGAAAAAGTTGCTTATCAATCGCGATCAAGCGTTCATTTTTTTTTTAAAGAAGCTGTGAAGACTATTAAACAAGTGTACGTTTCATTTTCCAGCGACCTATTGCGACCTTACGAATTATCGCCATTTCTTTAGCGACCGGTAACGTTCCGAAATGGCGAATTTGCTCTAAATCGTAGACAAAACTAATTTCCACAAATGTAAGGTACATTATTGTTGTATATTACAATAAAATGCTTCAGATAGTCAACAGTGTAAGATTTTAAATTCAATTATGAAAAATACAATATAATTTGTATACAAGTAATTTTACAATACTTCGTCACATGACGTATCTTCATTTATATTAGGTTCTTCAAAAAATTGTGTGACTTCTAGGGGATATTGTTTCATCTTTTTTGTACATGACATCTTAATACTACTTATATATGGATCAGATGAAACTAGTAATCGATTAAAAACATCTTCCATAGTTTTAATTCTGCATATCTTTCTACTATTAAATTCTCGAAAATTTTTGATATCTTTATTACGAGCTTCTTGGGCTTCTTCTCCCAACTGTCCTATTGGCAAAATTGCGTGTCGCATTATATCTCCACAATGAAACAGTACTTTGTGCACTGTAGGAGGCATATTGTACCATGGGTACAATTGAACATATTTTTGTGCTGTTTCATAGCAATAATTCTGGAACAGTTCTATTTTTGTGGGGAATGTGCTTGATATAGTTAGTAAAATGGTACGAAATCGGTGTATTATCTCCTGATCTACTCCAGTAATTTGTGCTGACCTATTAGAATCGTCGAAAAAACAACGAGCAGTATTGCCGTCATTTGTCGTACCATATCCAGGTTTTGGTCTGTCGACAATTAAGCCCATTTCAGATTTAAATAAGTTTTGTATCCTTCGTTTATTATCTGCTACTTTTTTTTTATTTTCATCGCCACGAATATACCATTGGCAAATAACTAATTTATACGACAAGTGCAATATGCACTCAAAAAATCGTAAGTAGGCGTGTAATGGAGATATTCCAAGTCCTAATTTGTACTCGTCCTGGATACTTTGACCCATTACCAATTCAATTTTATTAAAATTTTTGGATGTTATTCCGCATAGGTAGCATCTTTGAGTGGAGGAATTTTCTGAAATGGCATTGCACACTTTGCCGTCAATCATCGTTAATAATAATTTGTGTCTTACAAATACATCGATGCCTTTGCACTTAACAAACGTTGGATTTAGGGATTCTATTTGTTTCTGAATGTCTTGTACTTGTTTTATTATGATATCTGTTGTTTCATGAACAAAATGGAGGCGAATGGGTCTGCAAAATCTTGTAGAGGAGGGTTGATGGTTTTGCCATAATACAATTTTTTTCTTTGCATTTATATCACCGGAGATTAACTGCACAGGAACGATAGAAGAAGCAAACATATTCGCATCAGATACGGTCTGGTCTTGAAATTTTTGTTTATATTCCGTAAAGCCGGAAGTACCATCGCAACCCCATTTTGTTATTAAATGAATATTATTTAAATCGGCGGGAGTCAAAGTGTTCAAGACCTCTTCTTGGACCTGAAATAGTCTATTAACGGTATGATCTAATAAACTTTGCAATGAAACCTCTGCACTCGATTCGCTAATGCTAATGTTTTGAGGGTAACATTTTTTCTTTGCTTCTAGAATGGCTTCATAACTTGGATATAGTGTACTATTGTCTTCTATGGCTGCATTCCGAATAAGAGTAGATTGATGTTTACTTAATTTTGCGTTTATTAATATTGCTAGAGCCTTATCAGGGGTATGCGACGATTTAATACTCTCATTGCTCTTCTTATACGCTTCCTTATAGTTTTTAGTACACGATGAAGACAATGCAATGTCCTTTATGATATTAGCCGTATCCAACTTGTGTTCTTTCCTAAATTGCATCTGACTAGCATAAAATAATTCCTCAGGACCAAAATGTAATCTAAGTTCCTCAGTCCTCCTTCGCTTCGACCTTTCGCTCACCTTAAGTAAAATACATTTCCACACTTTAAAAAATTTGTTCTACGTGTAATAGTTGTTTAAAGAGTTTCTCGTCTACCTCAGAAAAATTAGTTAATGGTCTTCCACTGCGACTATAAATTGTATTAGACGGAAATTCAATTTTATTTTCCAGCCACAACCGATTTTTATTGCAAAATTTAGAATAGTTTCTAGCAGATGCATTCAATTTCGCTCTAAATTGTGACGTAAAATAAGCCAAACTTTGCTTCGTTTCTTTTGATAAAACATCGCATTGGGTAGTTTCTTTTATATGCTCGTAAAGATAATTACACTTTTCTTTAAAATCATTTGAAGAACAATTTCTAAGAATGTTAACAAGCTCATTTCGAGTTAATGAAACATATATTGCTTGTGAATTTCCAGGTACTCGTTCCATAATACCTTATAATATAATAATTTACAAAATAGTAATACAAAAGTCAACAATGATATATAAGAGTGACTCAAATTTTCAATTATACGGTCACGCTGAACAGTGAACGCTTATTAAGCTGATGTGACAAATGCAATAATGGCCAGGCCATAAACAAATGACGCTCGCAGATTTTCCCAGCCAATTGTATTTTCTGCCACTTTCAACCATAGACTTATACCAGAGATAGATTGCGCAGTCTGTACGAAGCGTTGAAGCCCACAATGGCGGCGAGGGATATAAAGAGTGAGAGAGAGAGAGAGAGAGAGAGAGAGAGAGAGAGAGAGAGAGAGAGCAATAGTTGGTTGTGGTGCGCTCTCTTTCTAATTGACGAGTTGGTGGGGAGAGATTCTGCTTCCCCTACTTGCTTGTATTTATATAGACATAGACTCTGTACTCTGTACTGCTCTGTGCTTACAGGAGAAAACACGTGTCACGGTGAAAGTATACATATGTTTTATTTTATAAATGGTATACAGACTTGAATTATTTACGTCTATTATTAATTCTTACGATTTATTTAGTAATTATTTATGTTAATAGCAAAACACTTTATCGATAAAGCTGTCTTTGCTAAAAAATTTGGGGATTATTTGGATATTTTTATTTTTACAAATTTGGTTTAGGCTTCAAGGTTCATTGTTTACATTTTATTTTATATCTGCTTTACAATCCTCTTTGTCATCTCTGGTTTGTTTAATTTTCTAGAAATCTTTGCTTTTTTTTTTAAATTATTTTTGCTTATTTTATTAATTATATGTTGGTTGATATTGCTTTTATTTTTAATATCAGGCGGTACTTTTAAGTAAGTTCGTTTAAGTGTGACTCGTACATACGAAGTTACAGAGTATATTACATTTCCCCTCATGCGCTTTTCGCCTGAGCCCCCACCAACTATCGGTGTGTGAGTGCGGTAGACATACATCCAGCCGCCATTGTAGGCTTCAACGCTTCGTACGGGCCGCGCAGTCTATCTCTATAAGTCTATGTATTCAACTATATCTCCCATAATATACATTATATCTTTATTTTACAATATCGGAGCGAAACAGAACTGAGAAACCTCTATTACATTTTAGTACTAAAGAATTACCTCGGATGCAATATTTAACACTAAAATCTTACATTTTTTGCTATCTGATGTCACCTGATAATAATTTAATATTTGTGGAAATAAATAATTTTTTCACATAACCGGCACCCATTTTGTTTTTTGTAATTTTCACATCAGATTCATATTCACCGGCACGAGAAATATGGGAATACTAATTTTCAAGAGAGTCCAATAATTTTTTGGGTTACGCTTTCGCCATATTAAATCCGCCATTTTGTTTTTTGTAATTTTGACATCAGATTCATATTCAACGGCACGAGAAATATGAGAATACTAATTTTCAAGAGAATCCAATAATTTTTTGGGTTACTCTTCCGCCATATTGAATCCGCCATTTTGTTTTTTGTAATTTTGACATTAGATTCATATTCAACGGCACGAGAAATATGGGAATACTAATTTTCAAGAGAGTCCAATAATTTTTTGGGTTACGCTTCCGCCATTTTGTTTTTTGTAATTTTGACCTCAGATTTATAATCAGCGACCCGAAAAACCTATGAGTATCAATTTTGAACTAAATTGGTGTACTCCTTCCTATTTTGACTAGGGCTGTTACTTTTCCGAAGCTTCGACTCTTCGAAGATTCGAAGGATTCGAAGGAACGAAGGGAATTTCGAAGTTTCGAAGTTTCGAAGTTTCGAAGCTTCGAAGTCTTCGAAGTGTCCGAAGTTTCGAAGTTTCGAAGCTTCGAAGTCTTCGAAGTGTCCGAAGTTTCGAAGTCTCGAAGCTTCGAAGTCTTCGAAGTGTCCGAAGTTTCGAAGTCTTCGAAGTGTCCGAAGTTTCGAAGTCTTCGAAGTGTCCGAAGTTTCGAAGACTTCGAAACTCACGAAATTAGCAAGGATACAGCGGCACTTGTCAATCCGCACGAAATTTATGGAAAATGTCCGCGCGGACAATGTATAAAAATTATAAGTGTCCCAAGACTTTAGTGCCCCCACCCCCTCCTCCATTAAGAAATTCCCATTATTATTGTTTATACGAAGTTTATTATACATTTTATCATGTTACTTTTTGTACTGGTACAAACATTATGAGTCATAAATTATTCGGGTATTTGTTTAAAATGCCTACCTTCAATCTTTTAGCTTTAGGGGCGTATGTTTTTCGAAATGTAAGAGTGTCCAATCACTTTTTACACTCACTGTAATTGTATCAAATACATATAACTTAACAGCGATATTTCGAAGTTTAAAGATTCGAAGCATCTTCTAATAATTTACTACGGAGGTTTGAAATTCGAAACTTCGATTCTAATCACCTTCGAAGATTCTGAAATCGAAGCTTCGAACCTTCGAACCTTCGAACCTTCGAAACTTCGAACCTTCGAAACTTCGAAGTTTCTGAAATCGAAGCTTCGAAATCTTCGACCTTCGAAGGAAAGTAACAGCCCTAATTTTGACCACGATTTGGCGATTTCCGACCACTGTGCGACGTGTTACTTACTCCAGCTTCTGCTCGAATTGCTGCACTTCCATCCTAAAACAAAGACCAATAGATTTCCTCATTATCCAGGAGGTACTATTGATAATGCGTTTTTTTTTCAGTGGTATCCCCAATAGGCCTACTCCACTATGTGAAAATTACACAAGAAAGGAAATTACTATCCATGTGTGGTCCAATCTGGAAAAATATTCATACACGTGAAAATTCGCAGTCAATTTTGGATTATAATATTTTTTATAAAAAGTATGGCAACCGGATTAGATGGTCAAACGTGTCCGAAATCCCCAAATTGATCTTTCCTCATATTATTCTATAATTATACAATTAAATTTTTACAAACCTTGGTTTGCGCGGCACTGCTCGTATTATTGTTGCATTGCACCCAACTGAAATAGAAAGAAACATTGATTTGCATATCAATAGAGTGGATATACTTGTACTTGTATTTTACTTTTATTAGAATATACTTACGGTATTCTCATGACATAGTTCATTCTTTTCTTAGTGGAATGTCGACTGTCACGTCGTTGTCGTCATACATATCTCATCTCTTCGTAATCGAAGTTGCCGTCGTAGTCATAAATGTATTCGTAATTGTAATAGTCTCCGCCGCCACCGTCGCCGTCGCCGTTGTGACCCCAATTAACATCCCGAATCCCACGCTACCGGCTCACCCGACACCAGGCGATATCAGCTCCAGACCAAACCGTCCGGCTTATCGTTCCTAAGAAACACCGACCGTCGGTTGTCAAATTTCAATAACCACCTGTATAAATAGGACCATTCGACCCGGCGACAGTCAGTATTTTGTCTCGTCTCCAAGCTGTAACATATCGTGCTACTATTGTAAAAACTGTGTAATAAAGGTATCTTCTGGTACGCCAGAAGAACTCGCATTTTTTTTATATCGTCCCGTCAAAATTTACGTGACATTTTGGCGATCCTGCCAGGATCCACTAAAGTCAGTGTAAACGAAATCACGCGTTTCGGCCCACGGGAACACTCGACCCAGAGGATCAGCGGACCACACCACGAGCTGCATACGTGCACCTTTGGAACCACGCAAAACGAAGAGTACGTTTGTAACGTACAGAACTAGGATAGATAGCTTCTCTAGCAACAGTTCAAGAGACAGTGTAGATTCAGTTAGAATCATGAGTAAACCACAACCGAGCACCTCTGACGCTCAGGTGAAAGAATTATTGGAGACAATTAGAAAACAGAATGAGACTATTACTCGCCAACAAGATATGTACAGCCAAAGAATTTCCATACTAGAAGCCGCTTTACAATCGGTAGACAAAGAGAATAAGAAACGCGTTAAAGAAATTGAGATATTAGGCAGAAATCTAACGGGCTTGAGCATGACTGAGGATGACGATGCGGATTATACTTCCGTCATGACCGAAGACGATTCCGTGATTAGAGCTAAAGTCAAACCCACTGCACCACCTGCACCAACGCGAGAAAATGCACCTGGCGAAACGAGCTTGCAGAGCTCTAACCTGAAAACCAAGGATGCTATACGCTACATCCCAACGCTCAACGGAGATGATGATGTAGGAGTTGAAGACTTTATTAAAGAAGTCAAATCACTTCGAAACATGTGCATGGAACCGATGCTATTGTTGAAAGCAATTAAAGTAGAAAAGATAGTAGGCAAAGCAGCACAAAGCGTCCGTAACATGAGTATTGAAACGTATGCCGAGCTTTACGAAGCACTGCGTACTAACGTAGCCACACAGGCTTCTGCAGACGAATTTAACGAACAACTTCGGGAAATAAAGCAAGGAGCTACCGAAACCGTACAGAATTTCAACATTCGATTCCGTAAAACTTTGAATAAACTAACGTACGCCATTACTAACGAGTATCCACAACCCATAACCAGAAGAGTAATGATGGAGGCAACCATGAAGAGAGTTACGAAAATCTACATAAACGGTCTCAAGAGAGAAATCGGACATATGATATTCACTAGCAAACCCACGACCCTGATCGAAGCTGAAAAGGAGGCTGCCGATGTGGAGAGATACCTCCGAGAAGAACGCCATGACTCGTTCCGTCGCCAACGTCCAGCGATGGTCAGACCACCCGTTATTCCAGACAAAAGATACCAGAGCTATGTACCGCCGCGCACGCCACAGATTCAGGCGACCGCTGTTACCAAACCCGGCCCGTTCAACCAGATGGAAAGAAGACCGCTCATCGACCGACAACAGGTTAAATGCTTCAAATGTGGAAAAATCGGCCACACCGCCAACCAGTGCTCAAATTTTCAAGTGCGAGCCTCAGAGGAACGCGGGCCACCGCGAGTGAACAACACTGTGGTATCAACCGAGGATTACGAATCAACACCGTCACCGGACAACTACCGACAATCCTATTACGATCCCCATCCGGACGACAATGGAGATTTCTCGTCGATTCAGGAGCAGGAGTCAACCTTGTCAGACGAAGACCTGCAGGAATGAAGATCTATGCCGACCACGAAACCAAACAGTTTGCTATGGGACATTCTAAATTCCGAACGAACGAATTCACTAATTTTAGAATAGCCGGTCAATCTATAAAATTTTATATCGTAGACGAAACTTTTCCTATCATTGAAGACGGCATATTCGGGTTACCAGCCATGAAACAATTTAACTTCAGCATCACTAACGATCATTTGAAATCAAACGACACGATATTAACATTTCAGAACCAAACTATCAAACCATGTGAGAGAATCCACAAACTTGTGTACCTCGAGGGAAAACCTACCAGGGTATGCTTTATCAATTGTGGTGAGTCAGAAAAACAAATTACTAACAATATTGAAAATTCTAACACCTATGATCAAATATCCACCTTTAAAGAAATAATTAGACTTTCACATATAGAAAACAGTTTGAAACAACCGATAGAAAAATTGCTTCTCTTTTATATCGATGTTTTCAATTTAGATAAAGAATTCCTTCCTTGCACCGACCTCACTAAACACACGATAACACTAAAAGAAAATAAGGTCATTAACACAAAATCGTACAAACCACCTGAATGCCACAAAGCAGAAATTAGCAAGCAAATGAACGAGATGTTAGAGAAAGGAATAATTGAACCTAGCGATTCCCCTTACAATTCACCAGTCTGGGTAGTACCAAAAAAATCAGACGCATCAGGCAAACAAAAGTGGAGGATAGTTATTGACTTTAGAAAACTGAACGAACTGACTGATCAGGATGCATACCCCTTACCCGACATAGACGACATTTTATCACAACTCGGAAACGCGAAATTCTTCTCAGCTTTAGACTTATCCTCGGGTTTCCATCAGATCCCGATGGAAGAGAAATCCAAAAAATACACCGCCTTTTCTACTCCCCAAGGACACTATCACTATAATAGAATGCCATTTGGACTGAAAAACGCCCCAGCAACTTTCCAGAGAATGATGGATACCGCCCTACGTGGACTTATAAACAAACATTGCTTCGTGTATCTAGACGATATTGTAATATTCGGACAATCCATCGAAGAACATAACGGGAATTTAGCAATCGTGTTACAAAGACTAAGAGAACTAGGATTGAAACTGCAACCGGACAAATGTGAATTTCTAAAGCCAGAACTAGAGTACTTAGGCCACATAGTAACCTCTGAAGGAATAAAGCCTAATCCAAAGAAACTAGAAGCCGTTCAAAATTTCAAAACCCCTAAAACACCGACCGACGTAAAATCATTCTTAGGACTCGCGGGATATTATCGAAAATTTATACGAAACTTTAGCAAAATCGCGAAACCATTGACCGAACTGACAAAAAAGACCGTACCGTTTCACTGGAACGAACAGACGCAGACCAGCTTTGACACATTAAAAGAGAAATTATGTACTGCACCAGTTCTCAAATTCCCTGACTTTGAAAAACAATTCACTCTAACGACTGACGCGAGTAATTTAGGAGTAGGAGCCATCCTTTCGCAAGACGGACACCCCTGTTGCTATATTTCACGCACTCTCAATCCGCCCGAACGAAATTACTCGACTACCGAAAAGGAACTGTTAGCAATTGTATGGGCAACTAAAAGACTTCGACAATACCTGTTAGGAAGAAAATTCATTATTAGAACCGATCACCAAGCCTTGACATGGTTACAAAATTGCAAAGACCCCTCATCTCGACTGATCAGATGGAGACTACGACTAGAGGAACCATGCATAACCGACACCCCGATAGACTCGAACGAAAAAATAGCTATGGATTTGTTAGGACCATTACAAAAGACAAAGAACGGTAACCAGTACATACTCTCAATTCATGACGAACTGACTAAATATCTTATACTAGTACCCCTCAAGACGCAACGAACCGAATCCATATGGGACGCCCTACTGAACCACTACATTTATGTATTCTCCGCACCCAAGAAAATACTAACAGACAGAGGACAGAATTTCATTTCCGAACTAATGCAAAGATACGAGGAAGCTTTTAATATAAAACATATCAAAACTACCGCATTCCACCCGCAGAGCAACGGATCCCTAGAAAGAACGCACGCAGTTGTCACTGACATGTTAAAATCAAAACAACAAACATCCACCGACGAATGGGATGAACAATTGAACTTTATTTGCTTAGCATATAACACAATGACACACGACGCCACAGGCTACACACCCTTTGAACTAACGTTTGGACACAAAGCTAACCTACCTTCAACCATTTCCAAAAATCCTCAGCGAAGTTACGAGGACGAAGTATCCTTTCGAAAAAGAGAATGGGACTCACGGTTGAAAAGAGCCCGAGACACCTTGCTAAAGAGTAAACAAAGATATCAAAGAGACCAGCGACGTAAAATTATTAAACCGCAATCAATTTTCAAAGAAGGAGATCAAGTTTTGATACACAATGATCATAAAGAACACAAATTAGACATAGAATGGTTAGGACCATTCACGATTGATAAAGTATGCACACCGTATTATGTCATTAACGATAAGAAAGTACACGGCAACAGACTAAAATCTTATTTTCCAGGACGACAATCCTCCTCGCGGGATTAACTTGCGCACACGTCACTATAACACCGTTAGATGCTCGGAATAACATATTTTTAGAAAAGATAAATAAGGGTTATTTATACAGTAGTACCGCCAATGTGATAATAGGTCTAGACACGAGCGAGATGTTTAAGCAAATCGAGAATATAGTAGTATATAAGAACAAAATCAGTGGATCAGCTATTAACTCTGACTATACCGAAGAATTAGATGCGTTAGACATACGTATTAACAATATTAGACAACTAGCCAGTCATGTAAGAACCCTCATACACCAGAGAACGAAGAGAGGATTATTGAACTTTGTCGGATCAATCTCTAAAAACTCATTCGGAACACTAGACACAGACGATTTGGATTTAATAAATAAAAACATTGACACCTTATTTGACGACAACAAGCAGATTAAAGTCATACTAGCTAACCAGACTTCGCTTATAAAGAAAATGCTTAACACAGAGAGTTTAGAGAATTTGGAACGTTCATATAACAAATTAACGCAGCAATTGAATATAGAAAGCATATTTAGGGGCACGCAGTGGCTCAGTGGGTAGAGCGCGCGACTACGGACTCCGTGGTCCGCGAGTTCGATCCCCGACGCCGGCACCTCTGGAAATACTCCATGTGCTATGTAAACTGTGGTGCCCAAGGTGGTTCGGAACCCACCTCATAAAAACTGTAGGTCCCGTCGCGAAATAATTCCTGAAGGAATTCACGTCGACGTAAAATAAGAAAAAAAAAAAAAAAAAAAAAAAAAAAAAAGAAAGCATATTTACCAAACTCATAATGAAAATCGATAACGCCATACAAGATTCGCACTTCCAACTTGACGAAATATTAAACGCGATCATTTTAGGTAAACAAGGTATCATTAGCCCACAGATTATAGAACCCGAAAAGTTTATAAGCAACTACGCGAAGATCATAGGACATCACATTTATAACATTGCCATTACGCCCAAAATCGAACACTTTCAGTTCATACTCGACATCAGTGACTTAACCGTTTTCACGTATAATGACAAATTATTTTTCAAGATTTCGATACCTCTAGTGCTCGAACAAGAGTGGGATATAATGCGCGTATACCCCATCCCGCACAAAAGAAACAATATATTTATGGCGCCCGTGATAGAAAATTCAGTATTTCTAACTTCAAACCTCCTTTACATGAACACTGATCTAGACTATATCACCGAATATTGTAAACAAAAGATAGTCATGATCTGTAAACAAACGCAGCCGATCCACAACGATAATTCCGACAATGACTGTCACAGCGAAATTATTAATTACAAGAAGAACATCAACAATTGCGAGATATCCATTTATAAGATCGACCACATCAGTTTCATACCGCTGCACGCCGAAAATCAATTCTTAGCGATACCCTCTAAAGCAGTAGAAATTGACGCGATATGTTCCGCAAAACATAATATTCAGACCATTGACAGACCATCTGTAATTAGCTCTAACGATTCATGCGATTTATTGTTTAATAACGAGTACATGCGAATAGGCGAAAGCAAAACCGAACTAGCTTACGGTATGAAGATGAAAACCATAGCACTTAATAACAATGATAGCTACATTAACATTTTGGATAAGATCAAAAACACGCCGAAAATTATAAGTAACATTGCCTCGTACCGAACTTCCGCGGATCAACTCGATAGCGAAATATCAAAGCTAAATTTCGAACATAGAATAAAGACTTTGCGATCATATGCTATGAGTACATTACAAATAATAGGATATGTATCGGTAGGATTGATAGGTTTGTACACGCTCAACAAGTTAGGAATACTCGACTGCCTGAAGAACTGCGTTCCCGGAAAACTCTGTTTCCACCTGCTCTGCTGTAAGATCAAGAAAGGGCCACAAATCCACAACGACTTCCAACCAACGCAACCGAGTGTGCCAATCAACCTGTACACCACTGCAAGCCGCCCTTTGGCAATCGAAGACAATGAGGGAGGAAGAGTCTTGATACAGCCCCAGCGGGTCCGCTTTAAGAAGAGCATCCTCAAAAAGAACTCAAGGGACTAAGTTCAATCTCAAAAGGGGGGAATGTGACCCCAATTAACATCCCGAATCCCACGCTACCGGCTCACCCGACACCAGGCGATATCAGCTCCAGACCAAACCGTCCGGCTTATCGTTCCTAAGAAACACCGACCGTCGGTTGTCAAATTTCAATAACCACCTGTATAAGTAGGACCATTCGACCCGGCGACAATCAGTATTTTGTCTCGTCTCCAAGCTGTAACATATCGTGCTACTATTGTAAAAACTGTGTAATAAAGGTATCTTCTGGTACGCCAGAAGAACTCGCATTTTTTTTATATCGTCCCGTCAAAATTTACGTGACACCGTCGCCGTCGTTGCCGACGCCGTCGCCGCCGTTGCCGACGCTGCCGCCGTTGCCTTCGCCGCCGTTGCCGACGCTGCCGCCGTTGCCGTCGCTGCCGTCGCTGCCGCCGTTGCCGACGGCGTCGCCGCCACCGCTGTTATTGTGGTCCGCCCATTTACTGCGGGCATACTTCAGTGCACGGGTGTTGTCCGTCGTTGCTCCGGGCGACATACGCGACCGCTCCTTTGCCGCTTTCAAGACTAACTTGACCGCATGTACGAACTCCGTCCTGGTCGGCTTCACGAAAGTCGTCGAGCGCATTATGGCCTCTGTGTCAGTCATTCAAATAAATATATTAATCGATGAATTAATAATTACATTCAATTAAACGATCTGCAATGCTTACCGTGTATGGCCGTGATTAGGCGCGTGTCGTGTAGTGGTTGGGTCTGACGGGTACCCGTCCACGTGTAATTGGTGAGGGCTTTCTCCGAGAAGACCTCCTTGAAATACACCTTGACGGCTTCTTTCGTCGATTGCCCCCCCAATTGTACCAAATATCCAACCTGAAAAAAAATAAACATTACTTTCTATATTTATAAACTTAACACAATGCTCTTCTGGTTCTTATATATTGCAATATACTTACGACACTTTGGTACTCATCATCGGGAGCATCCTCGGAGCTGACTATCTCGTCCGGAGTTTTCACGGGCAGGCAATCTGGTCGCACACCCAAGAATTCGGCCGTCATTGTCCGACCTAGTGCCCTGTTGGATGTGCAAAAATTTGTACATTAATTACAATTATTACATACTAACGATTACATATAACGACGTGTTACTTACTCAAGCTTCTGCTCCATTTGCTGCAATTTCTGCTGCACTTCCATCCTAAAACAAATACATACACACATTATAGAGTGCGGCCGCTCCCCCACTTACTCTGACGACGATATCTTACTTCTCTTCCAGCTGTTTTCGAGAGTGCTGCACTAGATACCTAAAACAAAGGTTGATAAATTAATAAATTCATATTAATTAATTTTAATTATTATTGCATTACTTACTCAAGCTTCTGTTCCAGCTTTCAAGAGTGCTCTTCCTGCTTGCGAGAGTGCTGTTCCATCAACCTAAAACAAAGGTAGATAATTTAATATTAATTATTTTGATTATTATTGTAATAGTAATAACTTACTCAAGCTTGTGTTCCAATTTCTGCTCCATCTTGTAGAAGGACTGCTGCACTATGAACCTATAACAAAGGTTGATAAATTAATAAATTTTGAGGATATAGAGGTAGAACAAATCATTTAACTCACGTGTTGTATTAAAAACAATTTAATAAAATAACACTCGAGAAAACACTACCAATAACGCTACGAGAGACCAACTCGTAAGATACTCAGAAGCGAAGCGTTCGCTATGAGTGTTGGTAGCTTTCTGCCCGCTGGTAAACCTTTTTCCGTGGGACTCTTGACGACGTCCCAAAACCGTTAAAATAAGGGGAGGAAACTCTCCACCCCCACAAGGCATGGAGAAAGTTTCTTCCCGGAAAACAACGCATCTGGCATCGTCATTGTCACAGACTTTGCAACGATCGAGCCAAGGTTCTAGCAATCGTCATTTTTATGACCAGACCCTCGAACTGACCGCCTACGGTGCGCACTTGGGAAGACGGAATTTCCGCGTCCAAAAATCCCCTCGTTCCCACGCACTATGTCCGCTACAAATTAATATTAATTAATTTTAATTATTATTATTATATTACTTACTCAAGCTTCTGTCTAACTGCTCCATGCGGTGCAGCGGTAGCATCATACTAAAACAAATACAAACGTGATACCATCTATTATACAATTTTATTACAATTATTACTAAAAAGAAAACAAATGTGCAATTTGCGCTTCTCACCTGTTTGCCTGCGGAGGAGGCGCCCGGAGTGTCGGTGGCGGGAAGGGAGTTGAATTAGCGGGGCGGTTGGTCGGTGGAGAATGCTGGATCGGTGGATAGGGTGGGAAAGAGTGGTATAACTCCATGTTCGGAGACGACTCCTGGGTTAGGTCTTGCTCCAGACATGACAGCAGTTCCTCGGTTGTGGGGGGTTTGTGCTGTCCCTTAGCAACGACGTTCAGCTTCCTCGGCACTTTACGTGCTGGCTCTAGAACTGCCTCCTCTGACGTTTTCTGGTACTTAATGGGCATCCGTACCAGCCTGTTTGGAGGTTGTCGATTCTGAAATGCATGACCATTGAAAGAAAATATTAATGTCACAAATCAAAGAATGGAAAGAAAAAAACCAGACGATTGTCGCTGGCACTGCTCGTAGGCTGTGCGTGACACTGTAATGTGATTTTAATTGGATATCTATTATCCATAATTATATATTTTTTTACACAGGAAGAAAGGTAAGTGTATTTAATCTTCTTCACTTACTTCTCATTGATGAATTTTTCAACTTCTAGTGATGAAAATAATTGGGAAATAAGATATCGCCAATAGTTGAAAAATTCGTTGATGAAAAGTAAGTCGAAAAAATTTAATACTTCCTGTGCAAATGAAAATATATTAGATTGGGATGAAAAAACCCATTATTTTTACGTTAGCTCAAGCGGAGAAAGGATGGATTTCTTTTTCCCCAACCTAATGTAGAGGGTGTTCGCGATAATTTGGACCCGAGTTTTTTTCGTGAACGGTAAACATTAGAAAAAAAAGTGAAGATGAGGAAGTTATAGTACATTTTACTAGCAATATAATAGCTTATCTACATTTTTTGTATTTGCAATATTTTTCTTAAAATAGAGGTGACCTTAATTTTTTTTTAATGGAATGGTACATATTTTTTTACATCATGTAAAAGCGGGAATTAAGACGATTTCAACCATGTAGTTCAGTATGGCCTTCAGGGTCATACAAGGGCAGTGTGGCGGCCTCGCCGCTGCCCTACGCTGCTGTCGCTAGAAAACCCCTTATTTCCTTGTCATATTCTTTTCCGTTGTTCCCTGTCCTGCGCGGGTCCGGTCAGTGCTGGTTCACATCTGGCGACCAGACCCACGCAGGCCTGCTTACCTCCCACTCCTTACTTTCCTCTCCTTGATTTTTATCCTCTCCAAGGGAGTTTTTCAAGAAGGTCGACAGGACACTTCGTCACGAACTGCGCGGTAGGAAACATTGGTCTTCGGTCGTACACTGATCGATTTTTAATAAAGTTGTGTTGAGGAACTCTCATCGTCAAATCTGATTTCTTATTCAATATACCTCCACAGCAGAAATAAATTTAACATTTTGTCAATGGAAATCACATTGAACACGAGATGTAGTCTTATGAATACAACACAAGTAAATACAATATTACAAAGTTTTAAATTTATTTCTTTTATTTCTGCCCTTGTATGACCCTGAAGACCATACTGAACTACATGGTTGAAATCGTCTTAATTCCCGCTTTTACATGATGTAAAAAAATATGTACCATTCCATTAAAAAAAAATTAAGGTTACCTCTATTTTAAGAAAAATATTGCAAAGACAAAAAATGTAGATAAGCTATCATATTGCTAGTAAAATGTACTATAACTTCCTCCTCTTCGGTTTTTTTCTAATGTTTACCGTTCACGAAAAAAACTCGGGTCCAAATTATCGCGAACACCCTGTATAATTTGTGGACAATAGATATCTAATTTAAATAATATTACAGTGTCACACGCAGTCTACGAGGTGCGCCAGCGACAATGGCAACGAGACGATCAAACACATTGTCAACTCGAAACTAAAAATTCACACTCACATTATCCATGATTGGAAACTTCGGAGATCACCGGAAAACGCACGTTGTAATAACTTGTCGCAAGTGGGCTGGAGCGCTTCTCAGGAGCTACTACTGTTGAGTGCTGACAAGAAGCTCCCCGGGTGGGCACAGAGGCAAGAGAGGTCTACAGCTAGCATCGCCCATCCCCACCTCTGACGCTATCACCACTCCACTATCCTATTCCAGCTCCATGCGCCCAATCCAGCGCTCCCACTAAGACCGAGAGGGAGTAAACTGTATTCTCCTCGATTTCCTCGATATGTCCTTTTACGTGTCCTACGAACATATCGGATTTTACCACGTTTTTATTAGTTTATTTTAAATTAGCCAAATCGCAGTCCAGCCGTTCTCAGCTGATGTGCTTACAAACAAACAGCATTTCATTATTATTTATATAGATAAAGATAGATAGATATTTTCAGTGAATAACAATCGTAAGACAAGTAGTATAGTCATTGGTAATAGTATATTATTTATAGAATAATAATAGTATATACTATGAGTATACACTATTAATAATATACTATTACCAGTAGTAATAGTCTAGATTGGCACAGTAAACAGTGCACAGTAAGAAGTAAACGTTAAACAGGCTATTTGTTTTATTAAACATGTAACGAATATATTACAGACGCGAGACTCCTCTCTCATATGCTCGTCGCGACCACCGCGAGATGGCCACCGCGAGCGCGCACGGTCTCTCTCGCGAGTACCGCGAAGCTACTTAGGACAAGTCGGGTTTCTCCGAGCAGCCTCGACCGTTATTAGTGGTTACTCCACGAACACCGTCTTACGCAGCAACCGAGAACACCAGACTTTCCTCCTGACCGCTACCGTATTCTCCGATCCCGCAATCCTCGTGGCACACGCCCTTGGATCCCTCCTGACCTGTCGAACATCTTCGTGGCCAACGCCCCTAGATTACCGTATTCTCCGATCCCGCAATCCTCGTGGCATACGCCCTTGGATCTCTCCTGACCTGGCGGACATCTTCGTGGCCAACGCCCCTAGATTACCGTATTCTCCGATCCCGAAATCCTTGTGGCACACGCCCTTGGATCTCTCCCTGCCTGGCGGATCATCTTCGTGGCCCACGCCCCTAGATTACCGTACATTCCGATCCACCGATCCTCGTGGCAAACGCCCTAGGATATTCCCCAATCCGACACGACGTCTTCGTGGCCAACGCCCCTAGACGATTGCAACTCAGCGTTTACTCTAAGATATCATTGTACTAGTCAAGGTCACCGGACCACGCTTTCCAACTCCGCATCTACGACACGGCCATCGAAGTGCCGTCACGACGCATTGTTACTTCTTAGTTTTAAGTGTTGACCAAAATATACACTATTTATTACTACAAGCCTGCTGTATTCATTCGTGGCAAAAGAATCCTCGACACCCGATTGAGCCGGCACTTTCTCCCGAACTATATCCGTTACAAACATATACGCGCTTATGACATCTGTAGTACAGTCCGAAATTGAGTTATAAAGCGACAAAGTATACTTACTCGCAACGAAAATTTTAATAAAACACTTCTTACACTGCACTGTGGTCATCCGTCGGTCCTACTGGATGTACTAGCGTTACTAACAGTAATATGTGGAACTCTGTTATGAAAACTTACAACGTTGCTTTGAAATATAAATAAGGGGCAATATAAAATGATTTTCTACACCAGGAATTCTTAATATTCGCCGTTTAAATCAAAAGTGCCAATAACTACTGCAATGCCAGCAATAGTACAGTGCACCCTACACCCACTTAATTAACACCCTACTTCCACGTTTTAAGGGGCTATGCGCACCCAACTACCACCACCACCCTTACCACTCACACATCGATAGATCCGCATATACGTATACGAAATGCAAGGGTTTACGGCAAAAGAAACTGACGCCTCAATATTGCAATTAGAAGTTCAGACCCGGTCGATTATGTTTCCTAAGAGTCCTGGCCAGGGTGGTTCAGAGTTAATAATCGGCAGAATACTTTTTGTCACAAGTCAGCTGCCGATTATTGCAAATTACTCTTCAACAACGTTAAAATATGAAATTTGGACTCTGAACCACCCTGGCCAGGACTCTTAGCAAACATAATCGACCGGGTCTGAACTTCTAATTGCAATATTGAGGCGTCAGTTTCTTTTGCCGTAAACCCTTGCATTTCGTATATGTATATGCGGATCTATCGATGTGTGAGTGGTAAGGGTGGTGGTGGTAGTTGGGTTGCGCACAGCCCCTTAAGGCTTCGTACAGATCTGAACAATTTGGCGAACCGCGCGACGGAAGTAGAGATACAATTTCGATGACTTTGTTTATGAATGTTTAGGACATGCTATATCTGACGTGGAAACAGATTTGCAAGTGCTACCCGTTCGCGTTCGTGCGCGGCGAAATGCGAGGGGAAATGCGCGGCGAAATGCGCGCCGTGTCGTTCCCTGAGCTGGTGGATCGACCGCGCGCACGAATGGCCGGCGAAATGGTAGAACTTGCAAATCTGTTTCCACGACGGATATAGCATGTCCTAAACATTCATAAACAAAGACATCGGTGATTTAAATTATCTGAAAAAATTATATCTCTACTTCCGTCGCAAGGTTCGGCGCGCGGTTCGCCAAACTGTTCAGGTCTGCACGAAGCCTAATAGTTAATTAAACGTATTTAAAAATACAGCAAATAATATTTGTTACTGAAAAGAAGAAATTCTCAGGTATAGGCCCGACGGGGCGGGGGTCGCACAATCCGTAATGACTAACGGTTCGCATCCTTGAAGGTTCATGATACGTCCATTGCTATTGAGCGAGAACAACCATGGAGGAACACGTGTTTGCAAAAAGACCTTGGACCTAGCTGTATTAGTAATAAAAAAACATCTGGATTGCCAATTGTACTTTCTTGCCAATTGTAATTTTAAAAGAAATGTTGAAGTGATTTCTGAAATATAAAACGTTATGGGCTGAATTTTACTTTTGCTAAAAATTATAGACTTTTTTATGTTTCAGATAACGGTTGCATAGAATAATAGTTTACGCACAATTACATAGACATTTTGCAAAACTTGCAATTGATATTGAATGATAGAAAGAAATTTTAAAAATACTCGTTTCTATTTCAAAATGGAACCATCCCCCCCCCCCCCCACCAAGAAAAAGGACCATTTTAGGCAATTTCTGGCAAGAGACTGTCCAACAAATTTCAAGCAGTCTTCTGTTTGTTTGTTGTAATTTTTTTATTGCAGGTCATAATCGGATAAGATTTAAACTAACAAGAACTATTTTATTTTGTAATCAATAATTAAGAATGAGTACTTATTGCATTATATGTGTGGTGCCAAAAGATCGAGACGTTTCTTCCACTCACCACCGCGGCGCTTCCGGCGTTTCGAAGAGGAAGCAAATTTTACATTCGCGACCGCTCTTGTCTATTCATGTTCCGTAAGAGCGGCCTGTTTGTTTCTACCTTTTATTTATTGATTTTTTATGTTGCTATGTATGAATATTCTTTTGTTAAAATTAATGTTACTATGTTTTTCTGATTTCTGTTCATTCTGTTCTTGATAATTGATTAATCAACATCACTTATTAATTTGTTAAAAATAAAGTTTATTTTTGGCTTTATATACAAAAATAGTGTGATACATTAATTTCCAAATTGGTGACCCCGACGTGATTTGTATTATAAAGTAAATTGTAATTATGCCAATCTCACGTTCTCCAATTCCAACACTGCGAGACCATGGAGAGACAGGTGATCCATCGACTAGTCGTGTTATGCCGGAAGTTGAAGACAAGGCAAGAAGAGACTCGTTCGAAGACAGCTTCTCAGATCCGGAAACTCTGATGTTACCACGAGTTGGTGCTGTAACTGGTTGTCGTCTTCCCCCCTTCTGGAAAACAAACCCGGAACTCTGGTTCTTTCAAGTAGAAGCAGCTTTTGGGATACATCATATACGTTCGGACGATTCTAAATACAATCTTGTAATCTCAAAATTAGATCAAGAATCACTTCAGGAGGTGACGGATATAGTAAAATCACCACCGAGCTCAGGGAAGTATGACAATATCAAGGCTATTCTGCGCCGTTTTGTAGATTCAACAGATCGGCAATTACATAAATTACTCACACAACTTGAACTTGGTGATAAAAAACCTTCACAGTTACTTCGTCGTATGAAGGCTTTAGCTGGAGATCGTGTCTCTGATGAATTATTACGAGTCAAGTGGTTAGATTTGTTACCTGGAAATGTTCAACGTCCTTTAAGAATTTTCAAGGCGGCCGATCTTGAAGAACTTTCTATCGCCGCTGACGAACTTGTGGGGAGCTCATCGCCTGTTGCTTCCATTTCTGCGGTGGAGCCTGGTGCGCGCGTACGCTCATCATCCCCTGCACATCAGAACTCTTTCAGTCGGAACGAAAACTTGATGACCCTTAGTTCCATCAACACTTCGTTATCATAAATTGTGGAACTCAGTCGCCAAATTTTAGACAAACTTACTTTTCAAGCAAAAGGGAGCTCTAATCAACGTTGGAATGATCGAAGACGTAGTCCGGCACGCACACATTCACCTGCTTCACTCTCTGTGGGTTATTGTTTCTTTCATAGACGGTATGGTATGGATGCTCACAAATGTGAACAACCCTGTTCTTTCAAACCGATTATTTCACAAATTGACCAATCAGAAAACTAAAGTATACCGGCGCAGGTACAGGCGGGTGACGTCGGCATGGAATATAAAGAAAATCGCCTTCACGTTTATGACAGACAATCTGGCATGCGGTTTTTAGTGGACTCGGGTTCTGTGGTATCTCTTCTACCTCGTTCAGCAATTAAAAAACCATTGACTCCACAGAGACTCACTTTGTCAGCGGCAAACTCTACATCTATTCCGACTTATGGCCTTCAGATGGTTGAGCTTAACCTAGGTCTACGCAGATCTCCCAATTGCGGCCTCGCAGTGTTCGAGGGGTTTTTGGACCGGTTAGGGGCGGCGATCGCCCCCTATATATCCGGTCCAGTTTTGGTCCTGGGGGACTTCAATGCGAAGTCCCCCTCTTGGGGTAACCCCCGGACCACCCCTCGTGGCGAGGCCCTTGAGGATTGGGCTGGGGGCATGGAGCTCCGGTTGATTAACCGGGGCTCCGTTCCCACGTGCGTGCGGTGGAACGGGTGGTCCATAGTCGATTTGACTTGGGCCACCCCTGCAGCCGTGCGCCGTGTGTCCGCTTGGAGGGTGGCCACAGAGTGGGAGACTCTGTCGGACCACCTCCACGTCACCATGATGGTGGCGGCCGAATCGGCAGCGGACAGGCCCCCTGGATGTAGCATCCGTTCGGCGCCCAAGAGATGGGCGCTGAAGCGACTGGACGTGGACGTCCTGAGAGCCGGAGCTCTCGCCTACTCCTGGCCGGTGGCCAGGGAGCGCGGGGCTGACGAGGGGGTGTCGTGGTTCCGGGGCATCTTAGAGTCGCTTTGCGACGCGGCAATGCCCCGGACCGGTCGACTACCCCCGAAGCGGTCAGTTTACTGGTGGTCGGGCGAAATTGCGGACCTGAGGGATGGCTGTGTCCGCGCCCGACGCCAGTTTACCCGCGCTCGTCGCCGCCTCTCCAGGAGCGGCGGCGACGAGGCGAGGGTGGCCGTCCTGTACGGTGTGTACAGGGCGGCCAGAATGGCTCTCCAGCGTGCGATTGCCGCTGCCAAGGCCAAGGCCTGGGATGAGCTCTTACGGACCCTTGATAGGGACCGTTGGGGGCGCCCTTATAAGGCGGTGCTTGGGAAGCTCCGCCCATGGGCGCCCCCTGTCACGGAGCAGTTGGAGCCCGAGTTCCTGGGGCGGGTCATATCCACCCTCTTCCCCCCTACGGGGGGCGGGGGGGTTGACCCGCCCACTGCGGTCCAGTTTGACTGGACCGCGGAACTCGGGGTCTCCGAGTATGAGCTCTCCCAGGCTGTTCAGCGAGTCCGGGAAGGGGGCCGTAAGGCCCCCGGACCAGATGGAGTTCCCGGACGCGTGCTGGCCTTGGTGTTGGACGTCCTAGCCCCGGCTTTCAGACGGGTATTGGACGCCTGTCTGAGCCGGGGCACCTTCCCCCGGGAGTGGAAGGTCGCCAGGTTGGTCCTCCTCCGTAAGGATGGAAGGCCCGCAGATTCTCCCTCTGCGTATCGGCCCTTGTGTCTCCTCGACGAGGCGGCTAAGATCTTTGAGAAGATCATTGCCGAACGCCTCGTCGAGCACCTGTCCCGTGGTGGTCCCGATCTGAGCGACAGCCAGTTTGGGTTCCGGAGGGGGCGTTCGACGATCGATGCGATTGGTCGTCTTGCCACCCTCCGGAGTGAGGCTGTCGCTCGGGGCAGGGTGTTGTTGGCGGTGAGTCTTGACATCACCAATGCCTTCAACACCCTGCCCTGGGGTGAGGTAGTGGGGGCGCTGGATTACTTCCAGGTGCCCCCCTACCTCCGGGCTGTGCTTCGGGACTACCTGAGGGACAGGTGGTTTGAGTATCCGGGCCGATACGGTGTAATGAGGAGGGAGGAGATGCACCGCGGTGTCCCGCAGGGGTCGGTCCTTGGGCCGCTCCTGTGGGACCTCACTTATGACGCGGTGCTGCGGGCCTCTCTCCCCCTTGGCGTCAACGTTGTCTGCTATGCGGATGACACATTAGTTGTCGTCGAGGGGGAGACGTGGAGGAGGACCAGTAGCCTGGCGACTGCAGCGGTGGGCTGCGTCGTCGGTGGAATCCGGAGGCTGGGTTTGGAGATTTCCGCCGGCAAGACCGAGGCGATGTGGTTGCATGTATTGCCTCGGGGCCGGCGGCCTCCCCAGCTCCGGATCCAGGTGGGTGATGCCTCTGTCGAGGTGAAGGGCGAGATGGGGTATCTCGGCCTGACCCTCGACAGCCGCTGGTGCTTTGAACAGCACTTCGACCGTGCGGCCCCCCGAGCAGAGAAGGTGGCAGCTGCCCTTGGGCGGCTGCTGCCTAATATCGGGGGGCCCGATGGAAGGACACGTCGCCTCTATGCGGGGGTGGTGCGGTCTAAAATCCTTTATGGAGCCCCAGTGTGGTCGCAGCAATTAATGGCCAGTCGGCGCAGCCTAGCGAATACTAATCGCGTGCAGCGCCGACTGGCCTTGCGGACCATACGGGGTTACCGCACCATTTCCGCTGAGGCGGCGTGCCTCCTCGCGGGGATGGCTCCCCTTGAGATGGTGGCGGAGGAGTGGGCGTCCCATTACAGGACGGCCTGCTCCATCCGCCGCGGGGAGCTTGATCCGGAGGGGGAAGAGGTCGAAGTGCTTAGGCACCAGGCCCGGTTGGACACGCTGGCCCACTGGCGGCAGCAGGTTGTTGCCGCCAACTCGGGCCGGCCTATTGTCCGGGCCCTCCTGCCCATTCTGGGAGATTGGTGCAGGGGGCGGGTAAGGCTCACCTACCGTCTGACGCAGGTGCTCTCCGGCCATGGGTGCTTTGGAGAGTACCTGCGTCGGATTGGCAAGGAACCGACGACGCAGTGCCATCACTGTGAGGAGGAACAGGACTCGGCGCGGCACACGCTTGAAGAATGTCCGGCGTGGTCGGCGCCGCGCCGAGTCCTGAGAAGGGTGATGGGAGCGGACCTCTCGCTGCGGGCCATAGTTGATGGCATGGTCGGCAGCGAGAGGTCGTGGAGAGCAATCGCCTCCTTCTGCGAGGACGTTATCTCGCAGAAGGAGGCGGCGGAGAGGGGGCGCGAGGCCGACCCCCTCTCTGCAAGGAGATTGGCCTCTAGGGGACGTCCCCCTAGAGGCCGGCGGCCCCCGGTGAGGGGTCGTAGGCGTGATGGCGGTGGTGGGACTAATTAGTTGTTCAACTCCCACCACCGCCATTGAGGGACTGTGGAGTCCCCCAGGGGTTGACCGGCTGGCGGGTGGGCTGGGTGCCTGTTTGCACCCTGCCTGCCCGCTCCGCCGGCTTCACCCCACATAAGGGGTGTACTGGGGGGTGGGATTGGGTTGGTGTTCGTGGGGGGGGGAGCGCTTGCTCCTCTCCCCCTTCTTCTTCTTCTTTCTTCCTTCTTTTAGCGCGTGCGGAGACCTCCTCCCTCGGCCGGGTGGGGCCCCTTCGGGCCCGCCCCTCCGAGCGAGGAAGGGGGTCTCCGGGGGTCGCGGGCGGCCAGAGCTGGGGCTCTGGTCGTCCAGCCGAGCGACCCTTGGGATGGGGGACGCTGTGTGGGTGGCCCGCACGGCGTCCTACTAGGGGTTTAGGTTTGTTGGGGGGAGCTCCTCTCCCCCCCGGGATGGGGCTCATTGCCAAGAGGTGGGGGTGGTCGGTGGCATTCGTTCACGAGATCCCGGCCACCCCCAATTAGCTCAGGGAGGCCACCGTGGGGTCGTTAGTGGGTATGCCCCGATCCGGCGTTTGCCGGGTCGGGGAGAGTCCCACATAACCCCGCTTCCCCCCCAGGGGGGCGGGGTATGCGTAATGCATTTTCCCCACGTAAAAAAAAAAAAAAAAAAAAAAGGTCTACGCAGATCTATTAAATGGCCTTTCATAATTGCGGGGGTGTCCTCCGCCATCATTGGAGCTGATTTACTAGCTCATTATGGTCTTCTGGTAGATGTCAGACGTCGCCGCATCATGGACCCGTTAACAACTTTAACTTCGGAAGGAGACATCGCACTGGCCTGTGTACATTCAGTCTCATTAGTAGAGAGTGGAATTTCCTCAGATTTTGCCCCCCGTGAAAGAATCTCAAAATTGATTACAGAGTATAGTGATCTGACCATTTTCAACAGTGCAACCGCACAATTAAAAAATCCGTTGGTACATCATCGCATTCATACTGAAGGACCTCCGGTGTTCGAACGTCCTCGCAGGCTTTCTGGAGAATTGTTGGCAGCTGCTAAAACAGAATATTATAAACTACTTAATGGAGGCATTATTAGACCATCATCCAGTCAATGGGCCAGTCCTTTGCATATGGTTAAAAAATCTAATGGGACATGGCGTCCCACAGGAGACTATCGTCGTTTAAATGCAATTACCATTCCTGACCGTTACCCACTACCAGTCATTGAAGATCTTCTCCAAGACTGTCATGGTTGTTCAATCTTCACCACCATTGATTTACAAAAGGCTTATCATCAGATTCCGGTTGCGTCTGAGGATATTGCCAAAACGGCTATTACCACTCCTTTTGGCATGTTTGAATATTTGGGTATGCCCGTTGGTCTACGGAATGCAGCACAAACCTTTCAACGCTTCATGGATTCATTATTTCGTAACATGCCATTTGTTCGTTGTTATCTTGATGATCTTTTTATTATGTCCAGGTCAATTGAGGAACATATACGTCATCTCCGACTTGTATTTGAGGTGTTACGAGAGTCTAAACTGTCAATTAATCTTCAAAAATGTGTTTTTGCTAAGTCTGAAGTTATATATTTGGGCTATTTGGTTTCCAAAGAAGGTTATCATCCTCCTCCTACGAAGATTAAGGCCATTGAAGATTTTCCCAAACCAGAGACGAATGCTCAATTACGACGTTTTCTAGGGATGATAAATTATTATAGACGCTGTATTCCAGGTGCCGCAGGCATTCAAGCACCACTTAATGATCTTCTCAAAGGAACTACCAAATGCTCCAAGAAACTGTTGGTTTGGACATCGGATGCTGATCAAGCATTTCTTAAATGTAAAGAGAGCATTGTTAAGGCGGTCAGCCCTGCTTTTCTGAATCATGATGCACCACTCACGCTTACTACAGACGCCTCCAATACAGCCATAGGTGCAGTTCTTGAACAATGGGAAGAGAATGTTTGGAAGCCTGTAGGTTTCTTTTCGCGTAAACTAAGCGAAATTGAACAAAAATATGCTACTTATGATCGAGAACTTCTAGCTGTTTTTGCAGCAATCAAATTCTTTAGACGAATTCTAGAAGGTAGGCCTTTTACTGTGAAGACAGATCATAAACCACTAATTTTTGCAGAGTTTCAACGTTCTGATAAAGCATCTCCAAGACAACAAAGACAGTTAGACTACATATTACAATTCAATATGAAAATGATTCACGTTAAAGGTGAAGAGAATGTTGTTGCTGACGCCCTATCTCGCACATGTGCCATTGATATGCCGACACTTTTAGATGGTATTACCATCAGTGAAGCTCAGTCTACTGATAAGGAACTTCTTCATCTTCAAAAAAATCCAGTTCTGAATTTTAGACAGCTAATTTGGGATGGTCAAGAAATTTTCTGTGAGGTATCTACTGGTACTTTAAGACCTTATTTACCAGTAGCTCTCAGACGTACGGCCTTCAATGTTATACATGGTCTCTCGCATCCAAGTGGAAAAGCAACAAGCCGCATGATGGTGCAAAAATTCTTTTGGCCAGGATTAAAAAAAGATGCACTCCAATGGGCTCGCACGTGTGAAGCGTGTCAACTTGCTAAAGTCAATCGTCATAATCGAGCTGCTCTTGGAAACTTTTCCACACCAGATGGACGATTCGACCATATTCATATGGATATCATCAAGTTACCACTAGTGCGAGAGATGCAATATTGTCTTACCATCATTGATCGTTACACTCGTTGGCCTGTAGCAATACCCCTCGAAAATATAGATGCTGAAACGGTTGCCAGAGCTTTCTTCGACAACTGGATTGCCAATTTTGGATCTCCACTAACAATCTCAACAGATCAAGGAAGACAGATTGAATCAGCCCTTTTCTCTGCATTGGCTCATTTACTTGGCTCAAAACATATTCATACCACTCCTTATCACCCACAATCCAATGGCATGGTGGAAAGGTTTCATCGATCTCTCAAAGCTGCTTTGATGTGTAGTCCTGAGACTCCGTGGCCTGACATTCTTTCAACAGTATTCCTTGGCTTACGGAATACTTTCAAAGAAGATTTGCAGGCATCATCAGCTGAAATGCTTTTTGGAAACAATCTTCGAATTCCTGGAGAATTTTTTGTACAGGGAGATGTTTTTATCGAACCTCCTCTTTTTGTTTCTAGGCTACGAGGGCTCATGAGAGAAATTAAACCTGTGTGGCGGCGACTTGCTGACGCCACGTCTCCGTCGTATGTTTAGTTTTAAGCTAAAGTGTGTCTGGGATGAATGTATCGGGTTGCGTGCTGCGCGATAGTGTCGAGTGGATGCTTGGACGATTGGGTCGAGTGTTCGTTTAGGGTGAGAATGTTTAGTTTAGTTCAGAGTGAAAGCGAACTGTGCGAATGAGAAAGAATGATTTTCGTGGGAATGCATCTGAGAGCGAACGGTTAGTTTGTAAGTTAGTTCGGCTACAGAATTCGTAAAGAGCGGTCGTGCGAGCTACGCACAGTGAGACCAGCTCTTGCAATAAAGCAATCTGCCGTTAAAAACTGAGTCTAGTTATTTGTCCATGCATCGATCCCACCACATTGGTGACCCCGACGTGATACTTCGGCAGTGATTAAAACGAATTTCGCAGTCGCGTATCATTCGTGTGTTTCGTGGTGGTGCATCGCGTTATATTCGGACGAGGACACAATTTTCGCCTATAGACACTTGGACATCGTTCGTAGTGCGAAAAGTGCCGGCGTGTGTTTTATTGACTTTTGTTGTATATATATTGTAGTCCGTAAGTTATTTTAGTGCTTAGAGACAATGGCAACGCCGCCCGAACATTCACTGGCAGGGGGTAGCGCGCCCGCTGTCAATCGTGTCGCGGTTAAAATCCCCGAGTTTTCGCCGTCCGACCCTGAGCTATGGTTCGCCATGGTCGAGCGTAGTCTTGACGCGAGATGACGAAGTTCGGTTATGTTCTGGGAGCCCTTAAACCAGAATATGCGAAGGAGGTCCGCGACATCATTCTGGCACCCCCGGCTCAGCCGTTCACCAAGCTCAAGGCAGAGCTCATCAAGCGGGTGGGTTCGTCCCAGGAACAGAAAACGCGGCGTTTTCTCGAGCACGAGGAGATAGGCGACCGGAAACCGTCGCAGTTTCTTCGCCACCTGCGATCCTTGGGCGGTACAACTGTGTCTGAGGAAATTCTGCGTACCCCGTGGTTGGGCCGACTGCCTTCCAACATGCAGGTCGTCTTGGCGACGCAACGGGATGTCGAACTCGACCGAGTGGCGGAATTGGCCGACACCATCGCCGACACAATGGGCCCACGCGCGCAGGTAGCCGAGGCCTCTGCGGGTCCTTCCGCGCCGCCGTCCGCAGGACTGTGCGACATCGAGGCACAGCTGTGCATGAAGATGGCACAGCTGACGGCAACGTTCCAGCAGGAGCTTGCCGCGATTCGACGCGAAATAAATTCAGGTCCGCGTCGTTTCGAGCAACGACGAAACGGTCCGGGCCGAGTTCGAGCGCGATCGCGATCCCGAGAACGCCGCACCGAGCAGCGTGGTGGAAAATGCTTCTACCATTTTAAATACGGGGCGAACGCGTTGCATTGCGAATCCCCATGCAATTGGTCCGCGTCGGGAAACGTGTTGGGCAGTCGTTGATGGCGGCCAGCGACCAGTGCCCGTCGTCGCGCCGTTTATTCGTCACCGATCGCATGACGAAAACGCAATTCTTGATCGACACCGGTGCCGATCTCTGTGTTTTCCCCCGATCGAAGACGCGCGGGTTTCGCGAGCGGTCGACCTACGCGTTGTATGCGGCGAATGGGTCGGAAATTGCCACGTACGGAACAATTACGTTGAGCCTCGATTTCGGGCTCCGTCGCGCGTTCGTATGGCGGTTCGTGGTGGCCAACGTGTCGAGGCCGATAATAGGCGTCGATTTTCTCGCGCATTACGAGCTGCTAGTGGACGTCGGCAATTGCAGACTTTTAGACCAGGTGACGTCGATGACAGTGCCAGGACGCTCAGTGCGCGGGTGCGGGCCGTCGCCGCCCTCGGTAAAAACAATTTTTGGTGACTCGAGGTTCCACGAGTTGCTGCAGCGGTTTCCGAACATTACGCGACCAGTGGGAACACCCGCGGAAGTGCAGCACGGTACGGTCCATTATATTCGCACGACGCCGGGACCGCCTGTGGCGTGCAGGCCCCGCCGTCTCGCGCCGGACCGTTTGAGGCTCGCGCGGCAAGAATTTGAGACTATGATGCGTCTCGGCATCACGCGACCGTCGGAAAGTGCGTGGTCTTCGCCGCTCCACATGGTGCCGAAAAAAGGTCAGGACGCTTGGCGTCCGTGCGGGGATTACCGGGCTTTAAACGCGCGTACAGTGCCGGATAGATACCCCGTGAAGCACATTGAGGACTTCGCTCAAGCGCTTCACGGAAAAACAGTGTTTTCCACCTTGGATCTGGTGCGTGCCTACAACCAGATTCCCGTGGCCGCGGAAGACATTGCCAAAACCGCGATAACGACTCCCTTCGGACTATTCGAGTTCCCCTGTATGTCGTTCGGGTTACGAAACGCGGCACAGACGTTTCAACGATTTATCGACGAAGTGCTACGCGGTTTGGACTTCGTGTACGCGTACATCGACGACATACTGGTGGCGTCTTCGACAGAAGAGGAGCACATGCGCCACTTGACGGAGGTTTTTGCGCGCCTCAATAAGCACGGCATAACGATCAACGCGGCAAAGTGCTGTTTCGGCCAGGCGCAGGTCAAATTTCTGGGATACGCTGTATCGTCCAGAGGCACCAGCCCGTTGGAATCCAAGGTGGAAGCGATTGCCAACTACCCGCAGCCGACCACCGCAAAGCAGTTGAGGCAGTTCCTGGGCATGCTAAACTTTTATAGACGTTTCATGCCCAGGGCCGCGCAGGTACAGGCGCCCCTGAATGACCTGCTGCACGACAACGTCAAGGGTAACGCCAAGATAGAGTGGACCGTGGAAGCCGTCGCGGCTTTCGCCGAAGCCAAGGAGTGTTTGCAGCGAGCGGCGTCATTGACGCACCCGAGAGACGACGTGCCGCTCGCTCTGTTCTGCGACGCGTCCGATTTTGCAGTCGGAGCGGCGCTACAGCAGCGTATCGGAGAAGATTGGCAGCCGTTGGCGTTCTTCTCCAAAAAGCTCAGTGCCACCGAGTAGAATTACGGCGCATATGACCGAGAAATGTTAGCTATATACTTAGCGATAAAACATTTCAGGCATATGGTGGAGGGGCGAACCTTCACGGTCTACACGGACCACAAGCCCATAACTTTTGCCTTCCAGCAAAAGCCCGAAAAATGTTCTCCCAGGCAATTTAGATACCTGGATTACATCGGGCAGTTCACCACCGACATCCGCCACATCGCCGGGGAGGAGAACGTCGTCGCTGACGCGTTATCCAGGCTGGAGGAGGTTGCGGAGCCTTTCAGCTACGCCGGTTTGGCGGAGTCGCAGCGGCACGACGCGGAGCTTCAGGGGTACGTGCGCGGAGACATCGCAAACAATTTGCGTCTGCAATGGATACGCCTGCCCGGTTCGGACATCGAAGTGGCCTGTGATGTATCATCGGGAACTTCGCGACCGTTTGTCACGGGACCGTTCAGACGAGCCGCATTCGACGCGGTGCATCGCCTGGCGCACCCAGGGCTTAACGCGACGGTAAGACTTGTCACGGGACGATACGTGTGGCCGTCCGTTAAAGCCGATTGCCGGAATTGGGCTCGCGGTTGTGTTCCGTGCCAGCGCGCCAAAACGACGAGACACGTTTCCGCGCCGCCGGGAAGTTTTAACGTGCCGACCGGAAGATTCGAGCACGTGCATATAGACATTGTGATTCTTCCGGTCTCAGAGGGGTTCAGGTATTGCCTAACCTGCGTCGACCGGTTTACGCGTTGGCCTGAGGCTTTCCCGATCGGGGACCAAGAGGCTTCGACCGTGGCACGCGCTTTTTACGAGGGATGGATTTCCCGGTTCGGAACCCCTCTGCGCGTTACGACCGACCAAGGACGACAGTTTGAGTCGCGGTTGTTCCAAGCGTTGTCCCAGCTGACAGGTGCAACCCACTGGCGGACAACGGCCTACCACCCGGCAGCAAACGGGATGGTGGAAAGATTTCACCGGCAATTCAAGGCAGCAATCCGCTGCCACCAGAACGTCCGTTGGACGGAAATACTTCCATCCATTTTGCTGGGCATCCGCGCAGCCTGGAGGGAGGATTTAAAGTCCACTGCAGCAGAGCTGGTGTACGGCGAGACGCTGCGCCTACCAGGGGAATTCCTGGCACCACGAGGCGGAGAGTCGCAGCCGTCGCCAGGGGATTTCGTCGCGAGGTTGCGCGAGCATTTCGCAACCCTCGCTCCGACGACTGGCAGCAACCATTCCGCGAAAAAAGTTTTTGTTTTCAAGGACCTTGCCACGGCGGAGCAGGTTTTCCTGCGCCACGACGCTGTCCGAGGAATCCTCCAGCCGCCGTACGACGGTCCATATAGGGTCCTCAACCGAAGGGATCGGACCTTCACATTGGACATCCGGGGCAAGCCAGTTGCCGTCACCGTGGATCGTCTGAAGCCAGCGTACCTGCTGGCTGCAGATCCAGCACCGTTGACGACAACTGGGGCAGCGCGGCCAGCGTCACCTGGACGGTCCGAGGGACCACCGTCACCCACACCGATCGCGAGCACGGGGCAACCGCTCCGATCATCGCCGACATCGCGGGGGCCGGCATTGCCGCCTCCCATCCTGACGACAACAAATGCGGGCGTACGCATTACACGGCCCGGAAGAAGAGTACGATTCCCGGACCGATTCGTTTCGTGATTTGGTCAATCACTGGCGGGGGGGGGGGGGGGTGAGGTGGCGGCGACTTGCTGACGCCACGTCTCCGTCGTATGTTTAGTTTTAAGCTAAAGTGTGTCTGGGATGAATGTATCGGGTTGCGTGCTGCGCGATAGTGTCGAGTGGATGCTTGGACGATTGGGTCGAGTGTTCGTTTAGGGTGAGAATGTTTAGTTTAGTTCAGAGTGAAAGCGAACTGTGCGAATGAGAAAGAATGATTTTCGTGGGAATGCATCTGAGAGCGAACGGTTAGTTTGTAAGTTAGTTCGGCTACAGAATTCGTAAAGAGCGGTCGTGCGAGCTACGCACAGTGAGACCAGCTCTTGCAATAAAGCAATCTGCCGTTAAAAACTGAGTCTAGTTATTTGTCCATGCATCGATCCCACCACACCTGTATCTGCATCCAGACACTGCAATGTTCGTCCCTTTATACATGATAAATTAGAAACCTGTTCCCACGTTTTCAAGAGGGTGGATTCTATTCGGAAACCTCTGGAGCCTCCGTACACTGGACCTCATGAAGTTGTTAAAAGAATTGATGACAAAACTTATGTGATTCGTTTCAGAGGGATAGAAAAGACGGTGTCAACAGATTGCCTCAAACCAGCCTTTCTAGAGACAGCTGATACATCAAAACATCGATCTCTGTCTGAAGAATCTTCGTCGAAGCCTACACATTTACCTGGTACATCATCGCTTTCCTCTTCGTCACCTGAACCAGTGTTTCGTCGCCAGTTATCTGATGTACCATCGCAGAAATCTTCACTTTCAACTTCCACAACCCAGCATCCCTTGTCTTCACAACAAACCTCTTCTCGGATAATCACACCGTCTCAGCATTCTTCACCCATAAGACGAAAAGTTTCGTTCTCTTCGCTGCCTGCGAAGATCTCTGGGGATGGAGTAGTTGTGGTGCCAAAAGATCGAGACGTTTCTTCCACTCACCACCGCGGCGCTTCCGGCGTTTCGAAGAGGAAGCAAATTTTACATTCGCAACCGCTCTTGTCTATTCATGTTCCGTAAGAGCGGCCTTTTTGTTTCTACCTTTTATTTATTGATTTTTTATGTTGCTATGTATGAATATTCTTTTGTTAAAATTAACGTTACTATGTTTTTCTGATTTCTGTTCATTCTGTTCTTGATAATTGATTAATCAACATCACTTATTAATTTGTTAAAAATAAAGTTTATTTTTGGCTTTATATACAAAAATAGTGTGATACATTAATTTCCAAATATGTATTATCCACTTGCATATTCACGAACAATGGCAAGATAGTGTACTACCGCGTGTGAAGGGAGGGATGTATTCATATCTATATTGCTTATTCGGTTTCATTTTGCCCAAATGGATCTCACAATCTTGAAAACGTCACTCTCGCGAAAACCATATTGGGACACACTGGCCCCAAGGTAGGTATCAATTTCAAGAAAAATAAAATCGATAGCGCGACTCGAACCAACAACCTACTGGTTACTAGTACTTCGCGCGAAATTTGGCAATGCAGCGGTATTTCCTACGGGCCCGCGGTGCATTACATGTCTGGCTGTCGCTTGCCTGCCTAGCTTCGCGGTCCCTTCGAAAACAATCGAGGTTTATGGTACCCGTTCGAGCTGGTGAGGCCGAAGGTAAGAGGGTCTAATAAAGTCTAAGCCCCGTTTCACACTTGAGCGGACCGTCCGCGCTCCGCGCGCGGAGCAAATTACTTGCAATGCAATGGAGGCTTTCACAGCCAAGCGGACTCCGCCGCGGAGCAAACAGGGCCTGTTCAGACACCGCGCGTTTTCGACCGCGCGATTTGAACCGCGCGGATCTTATTACATTAGCTTCTACTATTCATTCGTTCACACGTGACCGCGCTGTCCAACAATCCAAAACGCAAAACGCGCGATCGAACTTCTGGTCTGAATCGAAATTTTTAACGGTTGGTAACAATGACATTAAAAATGTGTTATCGTCGTCATTATCGCTATTATTCTCGGTTAATAATTTAATTAAATTATCCTCAAAAGCAGTCATTCTGGCAGTTTTCCTTCGAGGTGTAGGAATAGCTTGATCGTCTGATCTGTATCGATCAGATGTCACTTTCCTCCTGTTGTGCATTGTCATCTTGCGAATCTACATCTAGATTTGATTATGTCTCTCTTTCATTCGATCGATCAAGGAACCGCATTTGGTCGTAATATGTGTATTTGACACGTTTTGTAAGTCCAGATCCAGACCGTTGAATCTGCTGCATTCTTTTGCTTTTCATATAAGCGTCTTTTGCGGTCTTCCATCGTCTCTGTATTTGATTAACTAAAATAATGGCGAATTTGTAAATTCAGTAACATTTCTTTTAGAAAGTGAGTAGAACAATACATTTATTTTCAGATATTTGGCTACGGGTAACACATTTACGGATCCACATTATACCTACAGGTTGGGTATATCTACAATATCTGACATCGTTCGACAAATATGTCAAGTAATTTGGGATACATTAAAAACAGAATGTATGGCTCGGCCTACATCAGAAAAATGGCTGGAAATCAGTGAAGGCTTTAAAAATAATGCTAACTTTCCGAATTGTATCGGAGCATTGGAAAACATATTCGAATGATTAAGCCCATTAAAAGTGGTTCAGTACTTTTTTAGGTACAAATGAAATAGAGCGATGACTTTTTTTTCTATTAAAGATGAAACATTGTAGAATATGGGAAAAATATAGAGATTATGATACGAACGTTTTTTAATTTTGAAAAAATTCGTCAATTCAGATATTTTCCTGCCCAAAACATTCGACGGTCCGCCGTGTGTTTATGCGTTGCCAAGACGAATGCAGTCTTTTCTGCAACTCATTTTATTTTTCTGGATACTGCACCTGGGAAGTTTTCTAAATTTTCACAGAGACAGTTAGTTCTTTCCTTTTTGTATAAACGTGTGTTGAGGAAATATTCTACGTATCAGACTTTAGTTCACTAGTTCCTCCTCAGTACTATGGATATCGATACTGAATTAGTAATAAAAGAAATACATTCCAGACCCAATTTATGGGATGTTTCACGCGACGATTACAAAGATCGTGATTTAAAAAATCATTCATAGAATGAAGTTTGTTCTGCGTTAGTGGAACATTATGACACTTTAGACTCGGAATCTAAGAAAAAATGGGGTAAGTTTTTGAGTTAACAAATTTATTGAACATTTGGTTAGATATAGAACTGGTTGGTTATATACAATTACACAATTAGTTGGTTATATACATTATATACAATTAGATCTAATGAATTTTTGAATCTTGCCATGGAACTTTACCAATAGTTGTAAAATATTGCGCGAATCTGTCTCTATTGGAATTCCATGACATGTTGGAAGGCGTTAATTCTTCACATTCATCAAATCCAACCACAGTAAAAGTGTCTTCACTGTTGTAACCGTCTCTGTCTCTAACAAAATTATGTAAAATACAACAACTTTTTGCAATAGAAACTGCCAAATTAAGATTTACATTCAATGGGCGGTGAAAAATACGCCATTTGTTGCTTAAAATTCCAAAAGAACATTCAATATATCTCCGTGCCCGAGTGAGTCTGTAATTAAAAATCTTTTTTTTGTAATTTAAATTCTTTTTGGTATACGGCCGCAAAACGTGTTCGGATAAAGCAAAAGCTTCATCAGCTACTAGAGCATACGGAAGTGACGGTTCGGAAGTGCCAGGAAGTGGTGCAGGTTGAGGTATATTTAATTCATTCCTCTGTAATTTCTTCCAAAAGGCACTCTGTTGAAATACGTTTGAATCAGAATTTTTGCCAAAAGCACCAACATCGACAAAAACAAATCGATAATTAGCATCACAGATAGCTAGAAGGACGATAGAAAAATAATTTTTGTAATTCATAAATAATGAACCACTTTTAATGGGCTTAATCATTCGAATATATTTTCCATCTAATGCTCCGATACAATTTGGAAAGTTAGCATTATTTTTAAAGCCTTCACTGATTTCCAGCCATTTTTCTGATGTAGGCCGAGCCATACATTCTGTTTTTAATGTATCCCAAATTGTAGGTATAATGTAGATCCATAAATGTGTTATCCCTAGCCAAATATCTGAAAATAAATGTATTGTTCTATTCACTTTCTAAAAGAAATGTTACTGAATTTACAAATTCGCCATTATTTTAGTTAATCAAATACAGAGACGATGGAAGACCGCAAAAGACGCTTATATGAAAAGCAAAAGAATGCAGCAGATTCAACGGTCTGGATCTGGATTTACAAAACGTGTCAAATACACATATTACGACCAAATGCAGTTCCTTGATCGATCGGATGAAAGAGAGACCGAATCAAATCTAGATGTAGATTCGCAAAACGACAATACACAACAGGAGGAAGAGACATCTGATCGACACAGATCAGACGATGAAGCTGTTCCTACACCTCGAAGGAAAACTGCCAGAATGACTGCTTTTGAGGACAATTTAATGAGGATAATAGCGATAATGACGACGATAAAGCATTTTTAATGTCATTGTTACCAACCATTAAAAATTTCGATTCAGACCAGAAGTTGCAATTTCGATTAGAAGCTATGCAATTATTAATGCGGATTAAAAATAAAAATTATTTACAAAGTTCGGCTCCTGTTTCCAGCTTTCCTGTTTCTTATCCGTACCATAATTTTCCTCTACACAGCAATTACCGACAAACCAGTTCCCCTTATCAAAATCCACAGTTCCAAAACCAAGCATCAAGTCATGAAAACCCTCAAAATAGTTTACATGGTACACCAGCCAGTACCACTTAATAATATCTCCAAAAAAACCGTTTTTTCTTTGGAAACAAATTGTAATTAATATACTACTAATATAATAAATAAGATGCTATACTAATATGATAGATGTTTACTGCAATCCGACTTGTGTTTTCCATTTACCTTAAAGTTACAGCAAGACGTTCCGTTGGAGATATAGGAATTCTGTAGAAATTAGAAACTTGTAACTGCGTTCCAATTTTTCCAATTAATTCGTCAAATGATTGTACAGACATACGAAAATAGTGAAAAAATTTGTCTTCGTTGTTACGTAAATCTACGTATAATGAGACAAACGCGCCTTTTAAACTCCGCTTCTCAATAAGTGAATGTACCCAGTATCGCCTGTTCGTTATAATCTCTTTTTTCTTTTTTTTGTTTATATAATGAACAGCAACAACTTTTAGCAGTAATTCAGTCATACTTAAATAATATTGCAGGCTATATTCTATCGACTGAAGCTGCATGCGGCCTGCGGACGCTCCGCTTGACTATGCAAACAGCATCGACTCGTCCGCGCTCCGCGGACGGTCCGCTCAAGTGTGAAACGGGCCTAATTGCCAAAACGTGCTATAAAAAAACTAAAACGAGTAATAGCTTTCTCAAAATCAGCTGTGGGGTAACGGGTTCCATAAACTCGCTGGACTATTTGCACGCCAAATGTTATTAAATCGTTAAGTGAAATGTACGTTCCGATAGCCGCTGCGCTGGAGCGCCTGTAGGCGTGGTGCATCCTAATTCCTAATACTAAATACTAAGCATTGGAAAAACCGAATAATACCGGTATTTCAAAATGGTTACCGGTATAGTTCTGTTGGCCCAATACCGATATCAAAATTATACCGGTAAAACGTCACACAGCGTAATACTGGTATGAAAATTTTACCGGTATTCGTAATACCGGCATACTACCGGTATTAAGTCCCTGTCAAAGACTGGAATGCAGTTGTTTAGGAAATGACAATTTTCAAAGTGATAAAATATATATTTTTTTGTAAAAGTTACACATACGCATAGCTGAAAGAACGCTCTTTAACGCTATGTAGTTAGTTTTTCTAAAAATGTTACCCATAAAAAAGTATGATGAGGCAAACAAGTCAACTTTCGGGAAGAAATGCGATCTATCTTACTCAATTTATGCTTGTTTCCAAACTGCTCTAGAACAATGATGGGTGACTTTGAGCAATTCATATGTAGGCTACTACTTAGTTGAACATTTAAGAAGCTATTGCCATGAATTTCAATCATTTTGGACGAAGTTGAAAAATGTATTTTGGCGATTTCGAACGACTGTGCAGCGGCATCGTTTTGCCTTTCTCCTGTGTATTGCAATGGGAGTGCGCACACTTGGTAGCCACAGCACAGCACCAGCATGCCTCCGTATCGACTCGACAGACGGAACATTCTCGGCGAGAATGTTTTGCCGGTGCTATTTTAACCCCCTTATTACCCAAAATTATTCATCCTTTTTGCTTCCATGGTAGCGTATATGTACCTACAAAATAACCCAATGGAACTAATTTTATATTTCAGCTTATACAGGAGGGTGGTCCACCAGATGTTACCACCTCGATTTTCGTCATTATTATTATTTGCAGCGAAGGCATGTATCTCTCAAAACCATTCAACCTTATATAAACATTCTTCGAAACGAATAATAGCAATGACGAAAATCGAGGTGGTAATGTCTGGTGAACCACCCTGCATTTACAGTCCATCGCACGCTCAGCACTTTTCAGAGCAGATCTGAGAAAAATTTCGAGAAAAAACATTTAAAATACTATGTTTAATAGTATACTTTAATATGGTTCAAATAAAATACTACTTTAAGTAGAACGAAAAATTTCGGCAAATAAAATATTATTAAAATAAAATAAAATTTAATTTTGTAACATATTTTTTAAACAAATTATTTATTTTTTAATCAGTTTAGACGAAAAGATGCGCCATTCAAAGACGCACAAATTGGATTTTGAAATTTTCGTCTAGGCCTAATACTTTCGGAGATATTCAATAAAATGGAATTGTCCACCCAACTTTGAGGCCTACTTCCATCCCCTTAATATGAATATCGACAACTATAAAAAATATACGCGTGAAATATTTTTTTGAGTTCTATATCGTACCAAAATTTCATTAAAATTGGCGAGTTACGATTATTATTACCAACCTCCCTTGTTAGCCCGTTCGCCTATCCCCATCACCGGGGAACATACCCCGCGGGGGGCCTTGAAGCTGGAGCCTCGAGCTGCCGCGGTCGCCGAGTAGTGCAATAAACACGGCCGGGTTGGGTATATCGGTGTGAACCACTACTAATCCAATAACAAAACTTCTTCATTTTTCATTATTTTTTAATGGGACTTTCACCAATTTATATGTGGCATTTTTCCGATTAAAATGACACTAAACACGGTACAATTGCAACTGTATTTAGTGGTTTAACTGACGGTATATTGTGCGCCGCGCGGTGCTGAGGCGGTGCTGGTGCGTTCTAGTGTGCGACGGCCTTAATAGTATTTAATAAAAATTATTTCAGTTGAGAAAATATGTTTTTGTTGAGTATTCACCTGAATTAGAATCAATGGAGTGCTGAGTATTCACCTGAATTAGAATCAATGCGTGTTTAGATGTAAATTGCGTTGCTATGAATGATCGTCGTGTTATGTTTATAATATGTTTCGTTGTTGTTCTTGTTACGTTCGCATGCGCCGAAGTTCACTAACTTTCGATACACGTTTCCATTATGTTATTATACTCTTTCAATATACTTTTATTTACATTTAATAATTCTTTTGTATTCCCCGTTTTCATAGCTTATTCTGCAATTCTTTTAAACAGGTGCATTGCTATCAAAGCACGAAAGACGTGCCCGCTCTTTTGCCGCTTTGAGCGCCAGCTTCGCCGCCTGCACGAAATCGGTCTTGGTTGGTTTCGTGAACGAGGTTGGTTTCCATTGAGCAACGACACCTTTCTTGTAAAACATGTACAATTTGTATAGAAACTACATATCTATAAATGACGTTGTGATTGGAAAGGTGTAGTTGGCCAAGAGTGCTTAGTAATATTGTTGTGGAGGTATAAATAGGGTTATTTACTCGTATACGGTCTGCCGGTATTGTTTTGAGACCAGCGGAATAGAAAACTCACCATAATAGCGGTGCGCTCGACTCGCCTACACCTGAAACGCGGGTACACCGCGTCCTTTCCCAGCATATTGTGACAATTACAGAAAAAATGCCACATTTTAAAAGGTCTTATTTTCAAGAGGAAACTTCAAGGAATACAACCATATTTTTTTCAAAATTTACATTACTGGCCAAAATTGAAAAAAAGAATTTGTTTAAATTTATTGACATTATAAAGTTAATTATCGAGGATGGAAAAATTATTTTATAATAGCCCAATCCTTTCCGAATAAAACAACAAAAAGTATAGCTCAATCGGACAAACAGTTCCTGAGATAAAAATTCGTAAGTGAGGCCTATTTTCGCCAAACTGGGCAAAAATCGTAAACTTTGGAGGTCTGCCATGTCTAAAAAAATTCGAAATCGGCAAAATGATGACTTAAACCTCCCCCCCCCCCCCCCCATAATTTCAGATGGACCACAACATATTTCAATTAGAACAAAATCGAAGATGGTGACCGCTACAAGTGATCGATTCGCGCCGCGCCGCGCCGCGCCGTCTCAGGACAATCTCGTCCTGGACAAGGGAAGAGCTAATTTATGGTATCCTCAAGTGCTTTCTCATTTTGGGTCTTCCGACGGAAAAATCAAGCTGTCGCAAAAGTGGTTAACAAACGGGACGGACCGATAGACACAAAGAAATGCACGTGTGCAGGGCAGGGTTACAAGAACAGATTCCTACCAAATAGAAAATAACGAAAGAAATAGTATACGCGTTTCTCATAAAATTTCTCGTTATCAATGATTGTTGAAGAGGACGTGCACAAATTTCCGAACACCTTTTGAAAAGACAAATTAGTTTTTAAAAATTGTAATGTATAAAATAAAAAATACATTTTGCAAAAAATTACAATCACCCGACGCAACAGAAAAAATGTTTACAATTGCGTTTTTCAATTTTTTCTGAGTCTACAATGTGAATATTGAAACAATACATCTTGCACATATCACCATGACTGATTGAAATCCGTTGTCGAAGATGCGAGATCGTAATCTTCTTTTTCTTGGTGGGGGGGGGGGGGGGGGGATGGTTCCATTTTGAAATAGAAACGAGTATTTTTAAAATTTCTTTCTATGATTCAATATCAATTGCAAGTTTTGCAAAATGTCTATGTAATTGTGCGTAAACTATTATTCTATGCAACCGTTATCTGAAACATAAAAAAGTCTATAATTTTTAGCAAAAGTAAAATTCAGCCCATAACGTTTTATATTTCAGAAATCACTTCAACATTTCTTTTAAAATTACAATTGGCAAGAAAGTACAATTGGCAATCCAGATGTTTTTTTATTACTAATACAGCTAGGTCCAAGGTCTTTTTGCAAACACGTGTTCCTCCGTGGTTGTTCTCGCTCAATAGCAATGGACGTATCATGAACCTTCAAGGATGCAAACCGTTAGTCATTACGGATTGTGCGACCACCGCCCGGCGCCCCGTCGGGCCTACACCTGAGAATTTCTTCTTTTCAGTAACAAATATTATTTGCTGTATTTTTAAATACGTTTAATTAACTATTAGGCTTCGTGCAGACCTGAACAGTTTGGCGAACCGCGCGCCTAACCGTGGTTTTTTTCTTTCCATTCTTTGATTTGTGACATTAATATTTTCTTTCAATGGTCATGCATTTCAGAATCGACAACGTTCAAAAAGGCTGGTACGGATGCCCATTAAGTACCAAAAAACGTCAGAGGAGACAGATCCAGAGCCAGCACGTAAAGTGCCGACGAAGCTGAACGTCGTTGCGAAGGGACAGCACAACCCCCCTACAACCGAGGAACTGCTGTCATGTCTGGAGCAAGACCTAACCCAGGAGTCGTCTCCGAACATGGAGTTAAACCACTCTTTCCCACCCTATCCACCGATCCAGCATTCTCCACCGACCAACCGCCCCGCCAATTCAACTCCCTTCCCGCCACCGACACTCCGGGCGCCTCCTCCGCAGGCAAACAGGTGAGAAGCGCAAGTTGCACATTTGTTTTCTTTTTAGTAATAATTGTAATAAAATTGTATAGTAGATGGTATCGTTTGTATTTGTTTTAGTATGATGCTACCGCTGCACCGCATGGAGCAGTTAGAACAGAAGCTTGAGTAAGTAATATAGTAATAGTAATTAAAATTAATTAATATTAATTTATTAATTTATCAACCTTTGTTATAGGTTCATAGTGCAGCAGTCCTTCTACAAGATGGAGCAAAAGTTGGAACAGAAGCTTGAGTAAGTTATTACTATTACAATAATAATCAAAATATTTAATATTAAATTATCTACCTTTGTTTTAGGTTGATGCAACAGCACTCTCGCAAGCAGGAAGAGCACTCTCGCAAGCTGGAACAGAAGCTTGAGTAAGTAATATAATAATAATTAAAATTAATTAATATTAATTTATTAATTTATAAACCTTTGTTTTAGGTATCTAGTGCAGCACTCTCGAAAACAGCTGGAAGAGAAGTAAGATATTGTCGTCAGAGTAAGTGGGGGAGCGGCCGCACTCTATAATGTGTGTATGTATTTGTTTTAGGATGGAAGTGCAGCAGAAATTGCAGCAAATGGAGCAGAAGCTTGAGTAAGTAACACGTCGTTATATGTAATCGTTAGTATGTAATAATTGTAATTAATGTACAAATTTTTGCACATCCAACAGGGCACTAGGTCGGACAATGACGGCCGAATTCTTGGGTGTGCGACAAGATTGCCAGCCCGTGAAAACTCCGGACGAGATAGTCAGCTTCGAGGGTGCTCCCGATGATGAGTACCAAAGTGTCGTAAGTATATTGCAATATATAAGAACCAGAAGAGTATTGTGTTAAGTTTATAAATATAGAAAGTAATGTTTATTTTTTTTCAGGTTGGATATTTGGTACAATTGGGGGGGGCAATCGACGAAAGAAGCCGTCAAGGTGTATTTCAAGGAGGTCTTCTCGGAGAAAGCCTGCACCAATTACACGTGGACGGGTACCCGTCAGACCCAACCACTACACGACACGCGCCTAATCACGGCCATATACGGTAAGCATTTGCACATCGTTTAATTGAATGTAATTATTAATTCATCGATTAATATATTTATTTGAATGACTGACACAGAGGCCATAATGCGCTCGACGACTTTCTTGAGGCCGACCAAGACGGAGTTCGTACATGCGGTCAAGTTAGTCTTGAAAGCGGCAAAGGAGCGGTCGCGTATGTCGCCCGGAGCAACGACGGACAACACCCGTGCACTGAAGTATGCCCGCAGTAAATGGGAGGACCACAATAACAGCGGTAGCGGCGACGGCGTCGGCAACGGCGGCGACGGCAACGGCGGCGACGGCAACGGCGGCGACGGCAACGGCGGCGACGGCAACGGCGGCGACGGCAACGGCGGCAGCGACGGCGTCGGCAACGACGGCGACGGCGACGGTGGCGGCGGAGACTATTACAATTACGAATACATTTATGACTACGACGGCAACTTCGATTACGAAGAGATGAGATATGTATGACGACAACGACGTGACAGTCGACATTCCACTAAGAAAAGAATGAACTATGTCATGAGAATACCGTAAATATATTCTAATAAAAGTAAAATACAAGTACAAGTATATCCACTCTATTGATATGCAAATCAATGTTTCTTTCTATTTCAGTTGGGTGCAATGCAACAATAATACGAGCAGTGCCGCGCAAACCAAGGTTTGTAAAAATTTAATTGTATAATTATAGAATAATATGAGGAAAGATCAATTTGGGGATTTCGGACACGTTTGACCATCTAATCCGGTTGCCATACTTTTTATAAAAAATATTATAATCCAAAATTGACTGCGAATTTTCACGTGTATGAATATTTTTCCAGATTGGACCACACATGGATAGTAATTTCCTTTCTTGTGTAATTTTCACATAGTGGAGTAGGCCTATTGGGGATACCACTGAAAAAAACGCATTATCAATACAGTATTTCATCGATAAATGTCCCAAACTTCTCGCACATAATTGTCCCTGAACTATCCCCACTCCTGCGGGGTATACCCCGTGAGGGGCCATCAAACTCGAGAGGCCGATGCCGCCGAGAAATGTAAACAAGATACGGATCGGGTATATCGGTGTGAGACCAGGAGACCACTACTAATCCGATGACAAAACTTCTTTATTTTTCATTATGTTTTTATGGAACTTTCACCAACATATTCCTGGCATTTTTCTAATGAAAATGATACCAAATATGATATAATTCCGATGATATTTACGTGTGTAATGGACGGTCGCCGGCACAGTTCAAAGGCCCGCGGTGTCCTCACAATGTAATCCCAATATAAAACTTCTTTATTATTACTTATTTTTGTATGAGACTTTCACCAATATATTTGTGACATTTTTCTGATTAAAATGATACTAAACACGATATAATTCGCATCATATTTACATTAATTGTCGTTCATATAATTTCAATGAGAAGTTACGCGGGGTCGTCCATTACACACGTAAATATAATCGGAATTATATCATATTTGGTATCATTTTCATTAGAAAAATGCCAGGAATATGTTGGTGAAAGTCCCATAAAAAAATAATGAAAAATAAAGAAGTTTTGTCATCGGATTAGTAGTGGTCTCACACCGATATACCCGACCCTTATCTTGTTTACATTTCTCGGCGACCGAGGCTCCTCGAGGTTCCCATTCTATTTCTACGTTCGGCACAAGTCAAAGAATAGTTTCCCTCGCGCACAATTGTCCCTGGCCGGACCCGTGGTTTGGACATTTATCGATGAAATACTGTAGTACCTCCTGGGTAATGAGGAAATCTATTGGCCTTTGTTTTAGGATGGAAGTGCAGCAATTCGAGCAGAAGCTGGAGTAAGTAACACGTCGTTATATGTAATCGTTAGTATGTGATAATTGCAATTAATGTACAAATTTTTCCACAACCAACAGGGAACTAGGTCGGACAATGACGGCTGAACACCTGGGGTGAGCGACTCGATTTCCTGCCCGTACAAACTGTAGAGGAGATACGCAGCTTCGAGGGTGCTCCCGTTGATGACTACCAGAGTGTGGTAAGTATATTGCAATATATAAGAACCAGAAGAGTATTGTGTTAAGTTAATGAATATAGATAGTAATGTTTATTTTTCTTTTCAGGTTGATTTGCTTCAGGGAGGTCTTCCCCGACAAAGTGCCAGTTAATTACACGTGGACGGTTACCCGTGGGACCCAACCACTGCACGACACACGCTTAACGAAGGCCATACACGGTAAGCATTGCACATTGCACATCTTTCATTTCGTTGAATCCAATTATTAATTCATCGATTAATATATCTATTTAAATGAATGTTACAGAGGCTATAATGGGATCAACCGCGTTCATGGCGACGGCGACAGCGGAAACGGCGACGGCGGCAGGACACCGTCCAGACTCCGGATAACTTTATTATTATCCCTTCTGATATAAATTTAAAATTAAGATATAATTTATATAATTTATATATCAATTTAAATTTTTCTATTAAATGATAGAGTAGTCTAAATTTAAAATTATTTATATTTAAACATTAAAATAAATATATAGTAGTCATACAAAAAATATAAATTTTCTTTTCCGTCGAACGACACTTTTTCCGTGAACAATTTCGAAATGTAATAAATTGAACTTTAAATAAAGTCTTATGACAATGCAATTTTTATAGTTTCCATCTCTTCCAATCGATACATACAATTTTTATTTCGCATAAAGATCCGCAGTCTAAGAAAAATAACATAAATATGAGAATAAGTAAAATTTGCATGTGCACAAAATAAAATTCTGCATTCAAAAATCGGTATTTCGAATTCTTAGTAAAATGGACAAAATTTACTTCGCTGGCATTGGCTGGCATCTGCCACATTAGTGCGATCTACCCTCACCGACGGTGCTGCCCTGAAAAGCGGCATTTGCCACATCAATTCGACCGTGCTGCCCTCTTAAACAGAGGCAGGTTCAGGCAGTGATGCCAGAATCGTGGGCGCTGGGCATATTTCTCCTCCGCTGGCTCAGTGGCTCGGCCCCCCACTCTGACGTACCGTCGACTCCTTACGGTGCTTCTACTGCGCACGCGCTACACACAACCGTACAGCGTACCTCTAGTCTATCCGTGTGAGCTACCTATTCGACTCGATCCGTTCCTTCGAAAGTCACGCTTTACCGAAGTTTCGAAAGCATGAACCGCAATCCGGAGGTAGCGCGCGCGATTCAAGTCTGTTCCCGGCGCGGCGCGGCGCGGTGCACATTTTGCTATAACTTTTGATCTAAAAAAGATATCGAAGCGAAATTTGGACTAAATTAAAAAGAGAAAACCGGGTTTAATGGTACATCCTAAAATATGTTTGGTATTTTTAAAATAATTTTTTTTTCGTTGATTTTTAAGGTTAAGATGGTCTAGAGGGCCCCCAACACAAATTGATTTTTAGTCAAACCAGGCTCCATAAACAATTACGAAAAAATTCATGAATATTCTACCTAATAGCACACATGACTGAGATTTTTTCAGATTTTTCGGATTATGCAAACATGTTTGAAAAAATTGAAAATCTCCGAACATTCGAAGAAAATGCATACTTCGTATTGAAGTTTTCGAGATACCAGTTTTATAAAAATTCAGCAGTCAGATATTATTGAAACAATTGTCCCTAATTTTTTTCAAAATTTTTTATATAGTGCATCATTGTTAAAAATTAATTTTTTCAATACGTCTTTACCTTTTTGTAGATGTATCATGTAATATTGAATATTTTTATCTTCAAAAAAATAATGTACAGACTTAATAATGCAATATAAAATATTTTATTTAGGCTAATTTCAATATACATAGGAGCATCACTTCTAACAAAAGGCTATACCCGGATTTGGTGGTGAAATTCGCCCCCGACGGGATTTTAATCGAGCTTGGACTATTCAATAGCCTACCAAAAAAGACCCCTCTCTGCCAAGTTTCAGCCCCATATCTCATCTGTAAGGGTAGTTATTGAGAAAAATCTAAAAACCAGTTTTTGGCCCATTTTGCCTATTTATTGACAATTAAAAATTCTGACACATTTCGGATACTAAGTCACATATTAGATATCATTTTCAGATTTTTCCGTTGCAAACTCTGGTTGTAAAAAACGAAAAACACGAAAAAAATAGGAAAAGTGCAGATTTCTATGCAAAATTAACTATCACAGAATTAATTTAGCAATAAGATATTACCGTAAGTAATATGCTCAATTTTTTTCAAATTCCTGAGAGTGGTGCGTCATAGTTAAAAAAAATAAAAATCACTTTTTTTGGCGTTAAAAGACTCGACCCGTATCATGTTACACTTCTCGGCGGCCGAGACCGCTCGAGCTTCGCGGCCCCTCACGGGGTATACCCCGCAGGAGTGGAGATAGTTCAGCGACATTTATCCGCCAGACATTTGAGACATTTATCGATAAAATGCTGTAGTAGCCTAAATATGAATTGCTCAAAGTCACCTATTATTGTTCTAGAGCAGTTTGAAAACAAGCAAAAATTGAAGTCTAAGATAGTTCGCATTTCTTCCCGAAAGTTGACGTTGTTTGCCTCATCATACTTTTTTTATGGGTAACATGTTTAGACAAACTAAATACATAGCGTTAAAGAGCGTTCTTTCTGCTATGCGTATGTGTTAACAATATATATATTTTATCAGTTTGAAAATTGTCTCTTCCTGAACAACTACATTCCAGTTTTTGTTTTTCTCTAATGGCAAGTACAAAGCAGAGGTCACGCCAGGTCACGATGAATTTTGGATAGCATATTTGCTGAAGCCTCCTGCAGATTTCTAGATAAAAATATCTTACGAGACCTTGCGCGATGAAAAGTTACAACAATAAATAGGCAACGACCCAAATCGCCAAAACACAAGCAGTACTCCAATTTAGTTAAAAATTAATACTTAGGGGGTTTTCGGGTCGCTGATTATGAATTTGATTTCAAAATGAATAATTATAATAAATTAAAAGTTATAATAACTTTTTTAAAACGCAAAAATACAAAATTTGATTTATTCGTATATTGTATTTGGATATACACTTATCACACATAAACAGTCAAGAAATTTTTATTTTTAAACAATGCTACAGTTGTTCTCATACACGAATCGTTATGTTTCGAACTGCTCCCTTTTTCATTAAAGACACAATGGTTTTCATTATTTAACTGCCGTATCGGTGACCGGGGTACAGGTTAATAACCCTTTTTAAGACCTGGTTTGTTCAAACAGAGCACTATACCGGATTGCAGTTCTAATATTGAAACATTAAAATACCCACACCGATTACTGCCTGCTAGCATTTCTTTCGCGGATCGCGGTTTATGACCTGGTTTTCCCGAGTCTTAAAAGGGTAACTCGGTCACCGAAACTGAAATAAATGCCGGTATTTTTCGGTTTTTCCCATGCAAAGGATACCCCATATAAAAAAGAACTGCGTGCAATTTACCCCAGAACCCTCGAGAAGCACAGTTACCTAAATTAGTTTAGTCTATACAATATAAATACGTTCCGTCGCGTCGTAAAACCGGTAGAACCCTCCGTGTGAAGGAAGAACATTTCCTCTTTTATGACGTCCTTTCTTCATTGCCTTTTTCAAATCTTTCCGTTTTTATAGCATCCTTCAGCGATTGCTTCTTCCCACGTGTCCTTACCTGACTTTCTACTCCTCCTGGCTTTTTCCGTACCTTCCTCTCTTTACTTTCCTCTCACTATTTTTTACTGCCTGTTATGCCGCGGCCTTGCAGGTGAGAGGATGGTCCGGGATCCGGATCAGAAGCTCAGAAGGTTACGGACAAAGATCGAGACTTTCGGGCGGATGCGTGTATTTGTTCTCTTACAATTAATGTATAAGACGACTTGACTCGACAGAGAAGACACTCAGTCGTGGTCGTGTGATGTTTATATATCATGATTTTGACAGTGCTTGGGGTACTGAATTCCTTGAGTCATGGAATTCCTCATTGGTCAATAATGGGTTACTGGGCCATTGCGCCACCGATGACTGACCCAGCAGTTGTAGTACTGATGAGCCAGCGATGTGCAGTCCAGGGCCGCACGTAACACCTCCTTCCTTGGAAAAGATTTTTCTTCACCAGAAAAATCTTAAGGTATTGGCAGCCTTGGTGGAAACTGAAGCAGCGATATGTTCTTGCTCAGGGCGACCTTGACTGTCTCGGGTGTTGGGGTGGTCGGCATGTCTCTGACGGCTGTCTGGAAGAAGCTGGATTCGGCGAATGATGGCGAGGTGGCCGGTATTTTTGGTGGAGTTATTGAGATGCGCTTTCGTCGGATTACGTTCTTGATAAGGCCGAAAAGGCCTACCTTGTTACAAATGTACATGATAGCAAAAATAACCAATAGGGTTGTTATTGATCCAATAGTTGTCCAAAGACTTTGATCGCGTGCGGTTGCTCGTGTATGAGTTTCAATTTCTTGTCACTCTCGTTTTATGTCGGCTAACTCTCGTGAATATTGATGAAGTTCATCTACGTTAATTAATGAATGCGGTATGGTTGGTAGGTGTGCAAGTAGTGTTTTCGTTTCGTTTGCAATTGGTAGAATTTTTAGACCTACCGTGATCTGTATTTCATGTTTCGTTTTGTCCTGGTTACTAGATCTCAGTGTGGTTGTGATTGTCTGTCCTACGCATCCTGGTTCTAATGTAATTTTATTGACTCCGATGAAAGTGCGGGTGTACGTAATGTGATTGTTCGGACATGTCACATGTATACTTTTTATGTCGCTAGTGATCGAGATCCATGCTTGATTCGAGTGTAATTGAATGAATATTGGATTTTTGAATTTTGCAATTTTGAGTGGGCACTCCTTTATCGTTGCAGGTAATACATGTAGTGTTTTAGTCAGGTATGGGTCTTGAACGGCTGAATTTTGTTGTGGTGTGTTCCTTTCGCCAATATTAATATTGTAATGGTCTTTGCAGCGTCTTTTTTCGTAAACAGCCGGTTAAGTGTAACTTCTGGTTTGTGCGTCTAGGTAAATAAACTGTTCTGGGACCGGTATAAAAATTAAATTATCTTTTTCAATCTTCGGTATGGGTATGATTTGGAGGAAACTATATATACTGTCTTCTAGAATAGGGATTTTAATTTCGAAGCAAAGTTTGTTAGTTTGTAACGTAAATATGTTGACGTCTGCAAATTGCATTATTTTATGTTATTTAACATTTCCTCTTTTATGACGTCCTTTCTTGATTGCCTTTTTCAAATCTTTCCGTTTTTATAGCATCCTTCAGCGATTGCTTCTTCCCACGTGTCCTTACCTGACTTTCTACTCCTCCTGGCTTTTTCCGTACCTTCCTCTCTTTACTTTCCTCTCACTATTTTTTACTGCCTGTTATGCCGCAGCCTTGCAGGTGAGAGGATGGTCCGGGATCCGGATCAGAAGCTCGGAAGGTTACGGACAAAGATCGAGACTTTCGGGTGGATGCGTGTATTTGTTCTCTTACAATTAATGTATAAGACGACTTGACTCGACAGAGAAGACACTCAGTCGTGGTCGTGTGATGTTTATATATCATGATTTTGACAGTGCGTGGGGTACTGAATTCCATGAGTCATGGAATTCCTCATTGGTCAATAATGGGTTACTGGGCCATTGCGCCACCGATGACTGACCCAGCAGTTGTAGTACTGATGAGCCAGCGAATACTTTTCACACCGACTGTAAATGAAAATACAATTATGGAAAATAGATATCTAATTTAAATTACATTACAGCCACACACAGCAGCTTGCAAGTAGTGCCAGCGACAATGGCAGCAATTCGTCAAGCGCTCACGAGATTTGAAGTGTTTCATGCTCTTCGAAAGTAACTCTAAACGTTTAAATATTCCATTATGTTTATTTTCATTCGGTTCCATAAATAATAATACAATAAACCTTCAAATTAGTGGGTTATCAAATCATTTCAACGAAAAAATGATGGTTTCATTGATTTTTTTTCACAAAAATCGATTTTTTGAAATATCCTGAGGTCGTAGTCAAATTTTGAGAACAGTCGCATGTTAAAAAAAAAGATTTTCCGCACGTGGTATTGGAAAAACCACAATTTTCTTGAACTTGTGCAAGTTTAATGCATTTTCTCAAGGTTAAAAACCGTTCGTACCACAATCTCTATAACTATTTCATATTCTGCCAAGTTTTAGCTTTCATTTTAAAAAAATGTCATCGCTCTATCTCATTTCTATCGAAAGTTCTTTGATTTTGACATAGAATTCTGCCGTTTGCCCCATAGTGCGCCGCACAGTGGTCCAAATCGAGAAATTCAGTGATATTTCGCCAAAAATCGACGTTCTCATATTACTATCCGATCAACATGTATCTCTTCTTAAATGTTCATAGATTTCGAGCATGAAGAAAATAAATCAAATTTAATTCAGCTTTGAATTATACAAACACTCAAGTTGGTCATTTTGAAATTCGAATCTTTTACGCGGAGAAACTTGTCTGTTTCTTTGTGGTGTCCTGAGGAGCTCAGTTGAGAATTGGTTTCGTTTTTTTTTTGTTTTGAAGAGCATTCTTTTGAGATAAGAAATCGTGCACGCCATTAATAATTATCGTACATAATGTCTTTTAAACGTAATGTTGAATGAAATAAAGAAAAATCTCAAAATACTTTACAGTTGACAAGGTGTATCTGTTTTTGCTTAGGAGATCAAGCATTGTAACAAAATAGAATATTTTCAGTAGATCTTCCCCTGTAAGATCATGTAAAAATCATTTCCCCCGCAGTCCCTCTGTTGAAGTTTCTAAATAGTGTTTAATAAATGTATGTATGTTATTAATTTCCTTTAAATCGAAATGAAATATATGCTACCTTGGTTTTGTTAATGTAGGTACAGCTGTTGGAGAACATGTAGGCATACAATGGATATAAAGTTTTTTCTTTTTTAGTAATTAAGAATTACCAAAAGACTTTTAATCACTGAAATCGCAAAATAAATCCCCGAAAAAGCACCCCGAGCGCGCAAGGAATGGCAGGGGCGTGCACTGACCCAAGAAAGCAACCAACGCTGTCCAATCAGCGCACCTTTCTCAGTCCACGTCACACCCCCACAAGTCCCATGAAACTGTGGGTAATCGGCTACGCAAGCTGTCAATCCAGTCAGAAACGGGGCTGAGACGCGATCCTCTGCTAATCGTCTCAAACTGAACTGACAAACCACCGTCGCGAGCGCGCTTTTTTTAAGTGTTTTGTAACGTGTGTTTTTCGCGTGTGTCGTGTTTTGATGAGTGTGAGTGAAACCACCATGGAACGCGCCTACATCAGAAAAATTGTAAGTACACATGTAGTATGGATTTTCTTTATTCAAATTAAAAGTTAGAACAATTGGTTTGCTACACAACGTGACAAAAATTAAAAATGAAACCGCAAGTTGTCGGAATTGCAGAGAAAATACTAAAAGTTGTATTTTTCAAGTTTTTCATGTGGGCCTAAATGGAAAATTTTGAAAATACGTATCGTAGATCTGTATCAATTAAACATATTCTGAAAATTTCATCAAAATCGGTCGACGTTGTAATGAGCTACAAACGTTTATAGATAGTAAAAATTGCAGTTTTTCACGATTTTCATCCTCCAACTGCAGTAATTCTAAGGATTCTTACATCTTCCTCATGCATGTCGTTTTTTCCCGCATCAACCGATTTATATCAAACTTCCGCAGTGCATATAATTGACACAGATCTACGAAATGTATTTTTAAAAACTTCAATATAGGCTCCCATGAAAAAGTTGTAAAATGCAACTTTTAGTGTTTTCTCTAGAATTCCGACCAAATCCAATGTTTGAAGAAATATCTACTCACATCCTGTAGGAAACCAATTGCTCTAGCTGCCTAAAAAAGTTCAAATCGCATAGTCTTGCCACGTCCTAAGGTGGATGTTTTAAAGAGGTATCGTTAAACTTAAAGATTTGAATTGAGGACAAAACGCAGCTTTGAACCTGCATTCGTCGGCTTCGGTTCGGGAGATTGCGGATTTCTTAAAAACTAAGTGACTTTGTTTGTGGATTTGGAACGGAGAAATCGAAGTTGGGTAAACTCTTTTAAAAATGATTTGAATTTTCGATGTATAGAAACGTAAAAAAAAAATGTATGAAAAACGTTAAACCGACTTCGAAAAAACGCACTGAACAGTATGAAGTAATTTCCTTTTGATTTGTATGAATACTCACCAACTGTTAATAAAATTGATTAAAATAAAGTATTAAATATCATATTAAATACAATACAATCGTTCTGGAGGTGGCGCAGAATTGAAAATTCTCCAAATGACAGATGTTGCTGATTATGATTTCATTGGAATATGATGAACTAGGAAATCAGTAGGTGGGAAGAGAAGATACGTGAATATGTGAAAGCATGCAGAAGAATTTAAAGATTTTCGTAATTTCTACTGTCGAAAATTTTCAATTTTGCGCCGCCCCGAAAAGATTGTATTGTATTTCATATTTTATTTTAATCAATTTTATTAACAGTTGATGTGTATTCATACAAATCAAAAGGAAATCATTTCATACTTGTTAGTGCGTTTTTTCGAAGTCGGTTTATTGTTTTTTATAAAATTTTTTTTTATTTCACAATTTTTAGTGTAACGAGAAGAATTCGTAGAACACCAAAGCATGGTTTTTCGGTCTTATTGGTTAGGTAATATACAAATAAACAATTTACTGATTGAATTTTCCTTTTCCAATATAGAAGGGGGGTCGCTTTTAGTTTTCGAGATTATTGCAAAAAACTACTGCTAATATTGTATTGAATTTTCCGTATTCGTGCACGCTTCTGCCCTGGCGCGGTGTCTGTTTAAATTTTTTGGAATTGTATATATACATATACAATATACATACATATAATATTTATTTACTAGTGGATCACTAAATTTCATTTCAACGAAAAAATGATTTCATTGGATTTGATGTATGCAAACGGGATTCAATGTTATTCAATTTTCTCACATTCCAGAAGAAGACACAACGTTGCGGGAGACCAATAGTCACCCCGTACCGCTACCAGACGACGTCGTCGTCGTCGTCGTCGGAGGGCCAGTCCGAGGAGGTTGAAAGGGCACCATCACAATGCCAGGTGGAAAAAGATATGATGGCCATATTCGGGGATACATTGGCGACCGAAGACTTGGGGATTATTCTGCAGGATAAGGCAGAAGAACCACCCATCCACCCTCTGCTCACCCCTGTACATACCCTTCCCTCTCCCCACCCCTCCCCTGTACATACCCATCCCTCTCCTCACCCCTCCCCTGTAGAAAGTATATTTTCTCCCCTCCCCTCCCGTGTACATAATCCCCCCTCCCACTCCCTAAATAGCCCTGCAGAGGCGTGGTAGGAACTGTAAGTTTCTTATTTATTTTCAAATTTAGTAATAATTATAATTACATTTTATAACATATGGTGTGTTACGTCTCACGCGGGGTCTGCGAAGACGTTACGTTTTTACGCGTGCGAATTTCTTTTGCTGTCCACGGTTCGTTGCGACGTAGGACGAGTTATGTCGTTCCGTCGTCAGAGAGAGAATGTCGGGATGGGATCCCCGGTCGGCTGGACCTAGTCCGCCTGGCCGTGAATTGGAGTACACACACGCAATCAGTTGGACCAAGTCCGCAAAGATTGTGGTGAGTACGGTAGATCGAACGGCTAGACCCAGTCCGCCTAGTTCGAGGAAAATTGGAGACTTCACAATCAGCTAGAGCCAGTCCGCAAAGATTGTGGTAGTGGGGGAGCTCGAGAGGCTAGACCCAGTCCGCCTTGCTCGAACGTGTAGGTATAGGACAGGGGTGAAAAGTGGTTGGCGACTACTCTCACGACTAAGGTTCTTGATACACGCACATCCGCACACGCAAATGAATCTATTCTTTGCTGGTCCGCACGCAGCAATATCGACGTATAAGGGGATTAGGAAGGAGGTGGTGTATCATCTCAGTTTGAAGGCCAGAACTACAAATAGTTCAAAGTGCTCTCGGTTTCATCATCGAGAACGATGGAAGTAGGTAAATGGTTAAAAAGTTTGGATTGAGGAAGGTGAACGCGAACAGTCGTTGCACTGGATGGTGCACCGAAGAATTCTGACTTCAGACTTCAACCGACTCATGACTTCGACTGACTCCTGACTTGGACTGACTTCGATTATGGTTCTGTCTTCGACTGCCTTCGACTGACTCCTGACTTCGACTGCCTTCGACTGACTCCTGACTTCAACTGACTTCGTAGGTGTCCAGCTGCTTCCCTTATAGTCCAACGTTGGTGGAAGGGGGTAGTCCCAATCACATGTCAAGTTGTTCCAGTGGAAGGGGTAGTGGATCACTGCAGGTGGATCGACGTTCCTGCGTCTAAGTCCTTTATCGTATTTTGTGAAATAATTCTGTTCTGAGACTATGTCCTTATCGTATTTCGTGAAATAATTCTGTTCTCAGACTATGACCTTATCGTATTTCGTAAGATAATTCAGCTGCAGGAGTGGTGTTGTCGGTTCGAACTGTCGACTACTAATAATCGATTTGATCCGCTGTCTCGATGATTTCGACTTCTGGTGGGGGCTGGTGACGTAGTAGGTTCACTAGACTAGAACGGACCGTATCAATAGGGAAGCGGTCCCTTGAAACTTTATTCTTATATTATGAAATAGTGTTGTGTGAATGAGGGGGCGGACCCCTTGAGAATATACCACAGGTACGGCCTGGGCTCACGAGAACAGGACGGACTGTGGTGACGAACGTCACAGGTGTAATGTTCGTATTTGTTTTAGGATTCAGCAAATGGCGACGAAGTTGGAGTGAGTGTCACAAAATTATTTCACAGTATTTGTTTCAATATGATTGTAATCAAAAGGATGTGTCGTTTATTAATTTCTCGTTTCTCAGGCAACAAACAAGCGAGATGGCTCAGCTGCGGGAGACCATGGCCCAGCAGGAAACCAAGATGGAGTGAGTGTTACAACATCATTCTCAGTATTTGTTTAAATATGATTGTAATGAAAAGGATGTGCCGTTTATTAATTTCTCGTTTTTCAGGCAATAAACCAGCCAGCTGGCGCAGCTCCGCAAAACGGTGGCCCGATTGGAGCAGCACCACTCGGTATATGCAGGGGACCGACGTGCCTCCCAATAAAGTCAGTAGAGGAGATCACGACGTTTGAGGAAGAAGAAGAATACGACAGCGTCGTAAATATATCATCGCATTACACCCATAATATAAGTAAGTGTACCAAATTTATGAATATGCAAACTGATGTTTATTATTTTTCAGGTTGGATACCTAGCTCAGTTGGGAGAGCACTCCTTAAAGGATGCCGTAAACGCGTGCTTTAAAGAGGCCCTCTCCCCTGAGACCATAGAAAAGTGTCAGTGTAAGCACTGTACATTACTGATTTAATTTAATTTCATTATTAATTCACTGTTTGTCTTGATTCATTTATTGTTACGTAATATTTATCTCGATTTAAACGAATGTTACAGAGGCTGTCTGCCGGATGAGGAGCTTTAGCACGCCGACCACGCACGACTTTCGTAATGCGGCGATAGCGGCGTTGAAAGCCGGGAAACAACGTTTCCGAAGCCGCAAGTATAAACAGGGACTCGCGGCGATCAGCGTTGCAATCGCCGACGAACGGGACGTCTGGGGCACCTCCTCCTCCCCCTCTCCCGCATCGCCGTGAACGTGAAAACGACATAGTGGACTAGGCCTACTGGGGACACCACTTAAAAAAAAACGCATTATCAATAGTACCTCAAGGGTAATGAGGAAATCTATTGGCACGGTCGCAGTTTTCTCCTGGAACGACTAGGAATGCGAAGGAACTGACAGTGTCCGGGCAACCCAAGGTTGGTAAAAATTCATTTGTGAAATTGTATATTGTCGAGTAAAAAAAAAAAATATTATGTAAAATGTATGTACATCAATATTTTTCCAGATTGGACCAAACATGGTTGTTCGTGTTACCCCGATGAACTACGTCGTTTCGGAGAAGAGGCGCAGAAGGCAGCAGCAAAAATGGCCTTGCTCGACTTCCATGAGAAGATGTGTTGAGAGCACTGTACTCAAGCGATCCACGGGGCTGCGGCAACCGGGAACGAGGAAGACGACGTCTAGTTTCTGGCGTGGCAAGTATATCTGATTATGCAATTTAACACATGTATACATGTATATAAATTGTACACTAATAATTCTGCTTGTTTTTTGTTTTGTAGGTATCCTGTTTACGCCAGAAGAAACTGAGAACGTGTTACCGGCCACAAATTGGGGGAAGAAGGAAGAATTATATACAGAGTGGCCCACGTAACTTTTAACAGCTCAATATCTCGAAAACTATGCCATCGATTCTAACACAAACGGACAAAGTTGAATGGTCAAATGGAGCTCATACGATACTAAAACAATGTTTTTTTTTATGTAATTTTTTTTTAGATAAATGAAGGTCACCTTCATTTCTTTTAAATGGAATGAGGTATTTTTTAATACAATAATCGATGCAGCTGGACATTCGTTATAAAAAAGTACTAACCTTTGTATGTCGAAAAGTTAGTAGTTCAGGAGATATTTCAATTTAAATAAAACTCTAAAATACCATTACTGTCGTACTAAGACGTTTGCTTACTAGTGTAACGTCTTAGTACGACAATAATGGTGTTTTAGAGTTTTTTAAATTGAAATATCTCCTGAACTACTAACTTTTCGACATACAAAGGTTAGTACTTTTTTATAACGAATGTCTAGCTGGAAGATACAGCTCGAGATATTGAGCTGTTAATAGTTACGTGGGCCACTCTGTATAGTCCTTTACGCGTCCACCTACAAAAAAGCTACTAACATCAGATTAATGATCCCTCGAAACCAAGCAAGTTCCATCTGATGCATTTCTTCCCAACACCATTAGCAGCCGAGATATTTAGGTGTTTCCATTTAAATGCTCCACTCTGTATAAAGTAAAATTATAAGATAGATCTAAGTTGATAAAATTTTGTAATTCATGTGTTTTTGACTGTAATAAAGAATATTAATAATAATAATAAATTAAAAATCACGATTCATTATTCCCTATTTCATTTATTTGTTGTCCCTTCACCAACCCGCTACGATTTAAGAATTACGACGTTAATCATTGAAACTAATTGAGTAGATGAATTTTAAAATTGTTGGAAAATTTTCTATTAAAATCAATAAGGGAAAAAATAACATTGAATCTAGTTTCTATTCCTAGCAATCGATCTAAACAATTTTTATTTTGCACAAAGATCAGCAGTCTACGAAAACTATCATAGAAAATAAAATTATAAAAATACATCATTCAATGAGGTTTATTATTTCGTTTTCCCTCCTTGCGTGCCAAATAAGTAAAATAAGTAAAAAGTAAATAAGTAAAAATTTTCTTTACCGACATCTGCCACACTAGTGCGACCTGCCCTGTATAACGACATTCGCCACATTAGTGCGACCGTGCTGCCCTCTTACAATCTCGGACCTACTTAAAACTTGGCAGAAACCAGGACCGACGTGCCGAGGGCAGCTTGTGTCGGGGAACTTTACGAGCCCACACGGTCATAAGTGCCCTGGTCAGAATCGAGCATTTTGGCTATCTAGGTTGTTACACGATCACAATCATTTGGAACAAATGTATACAATCGATCAAGAGAAAATGAAGCACGAAATGCTTCAGTTTTGTCGAGAAACGGCGTTACCATTGAAGCAAATATTTGACGATGTTTGTAGAAAGTATGTTTTCAAACATTTTTTTATACAAAATTTTATTGAAATAGAGTTTTTAATCGAGCTTTGGATATTCGATAGCCTACCCAAAAAGACTCCGATCTGCCAAGTTACAGCCCGATATCTCATCTGTAAGGGTAGTTATTCAGGAAAATCGAAAAACCAGTTTTTGGCCCATTTTCCCTATTTATTGACAGTTAAAAATTCTGAAAAAATTCTGACACATTTTGGATACTAATCCACATATTAAGTATCATTTACAGATTCTTCCGTTGCAAACTCTGGTTGTAAAACGCGAAAAACACGAAAAAAATCTAGACAATGCAGATTTCATATACAAAACGAAAGAGCACTACTCCAGATTTAATTCAGAAATGAGATATTATCATAAGTATTATGCTCAATTTTTTTCAAATCCCTGAGAGTGGTGCGTCATTGTTGAAAAAAATAAAAACCGTTTTTTCGGCGTTTTTCCTAAGTTATACCTTTCTAAGTTAATCGTATCTTGGAAATATTCGAATATAACGACTTAGTATTATTTTCGTTTTTTGTACTTGTTTGAGATTGGCGCGTGCGAGCGCCATGTCTGTCTTGGAACACAGCACTCTCCCGCCAACGCCTCACGCGATCCTGCCCGAAACGCCACGAGAGCGCCTGCCGTCGAGGCTTGCGCGGGCAAGCGATCGCGCTCACGATTGGCGAAATATCTTCTCGATCCTTCTGGAAGGCTCCTGATTGCTCGATCGGGATCATCGATGCATGCAGAAACTTCTAGAAGGTTCGAGACAATAAAAGAGGGAGAAAGAGACCGTTTCTTTCTCTTTTAGACCGGACGACCACGTGCAAACAGCTGTTTAATATAAGTCTCTTTAAAGCCTCAATATTCGCTATCTTTATTCTTCACATGTACATTCGGGTTTGACAATTTTGCATAAGTGAAAATACAGTTATTTATTAGTAGATTCGTGCTCATAGTTTCCAGATTTATACAGTCCACTCTTTCTCCATTTAAATTCAACCGTTTCCCAGTCATCCATTCTCATTCCACCGATCCCATCTCTCTCACTCACGAGCGTTCAATTGGTCTCAGCAAAACCTCTGCCTCGTTTTGCTCGCAAAGTAAGGTCTTGCACAGTACTACAACTTTTAAAGTCCGTAAAATATTTCTCTGAACATGGTAATGTTTAATATAACATAATATATTTTTTTAATTCAGAAAAGATAGGTATAACTTAGGAAAAACGCCGAAAAAAATGGTTTTTATTTTTTTCAACAATGACGCACCACTCTCAGTGATTTGAAAAAAATTGAGCATAATACTTATGATAATATATCATTTCTGAATTAAATCTGGAGTAGTGCTCTTTCGTTTTGTATATGAAATCTGCATTGGCTAGATTTTTTTCGTGTTTTTCGCGTTTTACAACCAGAGTTTGCAACGGAAGAATCTGTAAATGATACTTAATATGTGGCTTAGTATCCAAAATGTGTCAGAATTTTTCAGAATTTTTAACTGTCAATAAATAGGGAAAATGGGCCAAAAACTGGTTTTTCGATTTTCCTGAATAACTACCCTTACAGATGAGATATCGGGCTGTAACTTGGCAGATCGGGGTAGGCTATAGAATAACTAAAGCTCTATTAAAAACTCGTCGGGGGCGAATTTGACCATCAAACCCGGCTATAGCCTTTGTTTATAATTGCAGGTACCCAGATGCTGGAGCACATTGCTCTTTTCGAAAATTAAGACCTACATTACAAAGGGAAAGAGCATATTGTAGGCCACGGATACCAGAGACGCTTATACTGTTAAATGAAATGATTCCAAATTATCAACCTCTGGAATACTTAAATGTATATTATGCAGTGTCAGAAAAAGGGGAAAACGCAATAATTTTGACATCTGACATTTTAATTGAAGCATTGTCCAAATCTACAGAATTGTACGTAGATGGAACTTTTACAGTAAGTATAGTAATACCATTATAAATCTTGTATAACGTCCTCCTTTTATACTTTACCATTAGATATAACATTTATTATAATAGTTTTATTATAATAGTTATATTCTTACATCTATAATGCTGACATTCATCCTGTGCATTGTTCCTAATTGGTCAGTTTTTCATTTTGGTAATCATTTTGGTAAATGAATGGTAAAGTTGTTCAGTATCATATCTTAGTTAGTAACCAATTTTTGAAATTATGTCCAATAGCATCTAAAAACTATGTATGTTGTAAGTCCAAAATGTGTATATGTCATAATACGTTATGTGTTTGGGATTGGCTGTTTGTGTCGACGACGTCAATATATCGACCCGGATCGCCGTCACGCGATTGGGCGGGCTAACGAGTGAGAACGAGATCGAGAATCGATCGGCCGCGCTGCGCGTCACGGGCCACCGTCGGAGATCGATTACGATCGATTGTCGCGTCAACGTAACGGTAATCCGATTGGCGGATCCCGCGATCGATCCACCAATCCCGCGTTCGGCTGTGGCAACGGACGGCCAGCAGTTCGATCGTTCTCGCCTCGCTCGCACTCTCGCAAGTGATCGCATCGAAATACGTTCATCTCGCTTTACTCTCGATACTTTACCTCGCTATCTGAAAATCGCGCGTCTGCTTTGACCGGTTTGAAGATAGAGATTATCATTGTATAAATCTCCGGTTCCGGAATTATCCGGGAAACTACTTTTGTAATTCATTCAAAGAAGTCTTTATTGTGCGGTGTAATTACATCGATTCTTATAAAGACCGTTAAAGTCGACGTTTTTCTATCTAGAAATAAAGTGACGTTTTTCTACCGTGAATCGCTCGTCTCAACCCTTTCTTCTCCGAAACATTATGTGATATTTGTTTTTTTAGGTCTTACCGAAGAAACCCCATATAGGACAGCTGTACACCGTTCACATGCGCTACATGGATAATGTAAAACATGATTTGCATTAATTTTATATATTAAAATGAGTGCAATATTATGGGATGATTTTTTTTTAGGGTATTGCGACTCTACTTATTCTATGCGAAAAACGAATAGCTACTTTATATACTGCCATATGGGAAAAAATAATTAATATAATACCCAATTTGCCAAACACTGTAAAGTTTATTATGAGCGATTATGAAACAGCAGCTGTTAAAACCTTAAGCAATTTATTTCCCAGAGCAGATATACATGGCTGCTGGTTCCATTATTGTCAGGTTTGTAATGCTATTTATAATACATTTATTTGTATTAACACAATCCTAGTTTTCGCTTTATACATTGTAGGCTGTTCTTCGAAAGTGGCTCGTACTGTTGTACATATGGCAATGTCTTTGCCTTTAATACCTGCAATAAAATTTGAACAAGGTTGTAACCGTGTCGGTCACATATAGATGCTCCCGTGTATCGATAATAAATATCGATCCCACCACAGCGATCCGCGATATCGCGCACGCTCCTTGTCTTAACAAAGGACAGCGAGATCGCCCCACTAATTAGGTATGAGTACGCATCAATCCCCACTTTCGATAGCGATCGAAGGAGGTCGATGCGGATCGTCGAGAGATCACTCTACGTCTGGAAGCGATCAAGTAATCACGCGTTCGCGAAGTGTTCCGTTCGACGAAAATCGGTGCGTAGTCGGGAGTGTTAATATAAATACTGGTTTATTATAATATTACACATACTTCACTTTTGATAACATATTAATATATATATTATTCTATTATAACATTGCACAGACCATGTTCGCTCTCAACGACTCTGTAACAAACAGTGAACGAACGCCTTCTTCTTGCACCCTCGTGGCGCGCGCTCTCACAGATGGCGCAGCCCACACCACACATACACACACAGTATGAATTTACTATATATTCCAACAGGGAGGCCAAACCGGCCTGTTGGAATCGACAAACCGTCGATCCAACCTCGGTACGTGCGCGCCTCAAACCGAGGAGTCGCGATTGCAAACCGCGTCGTGGCATAGTCGAAAAACGTTTAATTAACAATTTGGTAAGAACGTAACCGCGTAGTAGTCAACTGCGTAACGTAAATTTTGTAAAAGTATCCGAATTCTGTAACTTGCCATGAGCATGCCGCGAGTTATGCAGTGAAAGCACGAGCGTAAGAAAGCGACGCGTCGGTCGAGAAATAAATACAAGCGCGCCGTTCTCGGAAAATGATTGTAAATTCGCCGAACGGAACGGATTTTACCTTTATAAAGGCTTCAGTCGTGCTAGACCTATTCAAAAATTAAACGATTATACACTCACAAATTCGTTAGGGCAATCGAGATTCCACTCGGATCACCTCTGTGTGCCCCGCTGGTGTCGCGTTATTGTTTCCTCTCGCCTTTGTGAGCGAATCGCAGTTTAATTATATTGTTACCGGTCGTACAAGACATATTCAAAAAATTAAACGATTATACACTCACAAATTCATTAGGGCAATCGAGATTCCACTCGGATCACCTCTGGGTGCCCCGCTGGTGTCTCGTTATTGCTTCCTCTCGCCTTTGTGAGCAATCACAGATAGACAATAACTACGTCCATCCGAGAAATCGGCCGGACCTGTTAATGTTGCTATTTATGTGATCACAGACAAATTCGCGAATATTGGTTGAGTAAATACTCTCACAACTCCGTTAGGGCAATCGAGATTCCACTCGGATCACCTCTGTGTGCCCCGCTGGTGTCTCGTTATTGTTTCCTCTCGTTTTTGTGAGCGAATCGCAGATAGGCAATAACTACGTCCATCCGAGTTTCGGCCGGACCGGTTAATGTTACTGTTTATGCGATCGCAAACCAAATCCGCAAATGGCTGTAGTATAAATACTCTCACAACTCCGTTAGGGCAATTAAGATTCCACTCGGATCAGCTCTGGGTGCCCCGCTGGTGTCTTATTATTGTTTCCTTTCGCCCTTGTGAGCTGATTATAACGAGTCAATAATCGTTCTATTTCCTGTGAGTGACTTGACGAAATTCGCGAACATCGGTCGGGAGAACTTTACGAATAGGCAATACCCACGTCCATCCGGAATTCCGGCCGGACCGGTTGTTGTTACTATTTCCGTGAATCACATCACGAGATCCGTAAACGTAGTAATTATACCCTCACAATTTCGTTTGGCAATTGAGATCTCACTCGGATCACCTAAGTGTGCCCCGCTGGGATCTCGTTATTGTACCACTCGCTATTGTGAGGCATAGGCAATACGCGTAAGCTGCTTCCATCCAGAGAAATCCGGCCGGACCAGTACGCTATAAACACGATCACGGTCACTCTACCGAAGCCAGAGGTTACTCTAAGTCCATATACGTGCTGAGGAGTACCTCTTAGGCGGAGCGGAGGGACTGGGGTTTGGTGAGCGTCTCTATCTGTGCGTATCATCTGGAAACAGCCGAGCGCACTGATAGTAAGACGTAATGTACAGTAAAATCATGTACATTAAATCAAGAATCGGTAAACTCGTCAAGGGAGTCACTCGGAAATGTATATAGATATATATAGATATATACCTAGTGGTAACAACGTGATTCAAGGGACGGTCAATAGAGACCTTTATAATTAAAAAGGTGATCTAGCAATATCAAAAGTAAAATTTCGCGAACCAGACGTGGAACAAAGTAATACCGTAAATAAGATTTCGCGAACCAGACGTGGAACAAGCCACATCGCGCCGCGGATAACGTGAATTTAAATTGTAAGAGCCGGTGCTCCGGGAAGACAATGTTAGTAAATATCCATTCGAGACCGTGTCTCAAGTTGTAAATTTGGTATCAGATTCATAATGAGAATATACTCATCTTTTACCAGTTATTACACTCTATTACTCTGACTTTCGCCTAACCTCTCCGCCGTCCATTCCTGGAGGCACGGACCTCCACCGAATCGCATCCAGAGAGATTTAGCATATTTAATGTTGATAGATCAAAGGTAACAAGCATAAAGATATGTACGGGAAATAACGGTTACAAGGTTTGGCAATTATTCAAAAGGAAACAGATATTGCATCGAGCAAGTTTCCGGGTATTCTTTTGTTTATGACATATATGAGACGTACTTGGTTAAAAATAGCTTCGCGTGTCAGCGTACACAATTGTCCAGTACGTACAAATAATATAGCAGAATCATTTCACAACATTGCATGTCAAAAACTGGGGAAACAAAATATTAATATTTGGGCATTTCTAGGTACAGTATTTTTTACTTTTATTGTTTATTATACACTGAAACGGCCGTTTGCGAGCGCTCTCCCTGGGCATGCCGATTTGCCAAGGGCGAGTATTAACGCGTTTTGAGCGTCGCGCCACTTGGGCGACGCGAATTTCACAGGACCGAAACCGGGCTCCAGGGGAGCCCGGCCCCTATTTCTCGCCGTACGAGGCTTTATCGGAACTGGCTCCGGAAGGATTTCGTGCTGAGACATCGGAGGAAGTACCGAGCCCGGGTCGACGAACCTGGAGGCACCGACGCACAGTGGTTCGAAATCGCCAAAATGTGGCCAAAAATACATTTTTCAACTTAGTCCAAAATGAATGAGATTTATGCCAATAGCTTCTTAAATGTTCAACTAAATAGTAGCCTAAATATGAATTGCTCAAAGTCACCCATTATTGTTCTAGAGCAGTTTGAAAACAAGCAAAAATTTAAGTCTAAGATAGTTCGCATTTCTTCCCGAAAGTTGACGTTGTTTGCCTCATCATACTTTTTTATGGGTAACATGTTTAGACAAACAAACTACATAGCGTTAAAGAGCGTTCTTTCAGCTATGCGTATGTGTAACTTTTAACAATATATATATATTTTATCAGTTTGAAAATTGTCTCTTCCTAAACAACTACATTCCAGTTTTTGTTTTTCTTTAATGGCAAGTACAAAGCAGAGGTCACGCCAGGTCACAATAAATTTTGGATAGCATATTTGCTGAAGAACTCCTGAAGATTTCTACATAAAAATATCTTGCGGCACCTTGCAGAATGAAAAGTTACAATAATAAATAGACACCGCGCTGGTAAAATTCTCCATACCCGAACACCTACTTTCCCGACTTTTTTTCTTTAATGGCAAGTACAAAGCAGAGGTCACGCCAGGTCACGATGAATTTTGGATAGCATATTTGCTGAAGCCTCCTGAAGATTTCTACATAAAAATATCTTGCGGCACCTTGCAGAATGAAAAGTTACAATAATAAATAGACACCGCGCTGGTAAAATTCTCCATACCCGAACACCTACTTTCCCGACTTTTTTTCTTTAATGGCAAGTACAAAGCAGAGGTCACGCCAGGTCACGATGAATTTTGGATAGCATTTTTGCTGAAGCCTCCTGAAGATTTCTACATAAAAATATCTTGCGGCACCTTGCAGAATGAAAAGTTACAACAATAAATAGGCAACGACCCAAATCGCCAAAACACAAGCAGTACTCCAATTTAGTTAAAAATTAATACTCAGGGGTTTTTCGGGTCGCTGATTATGAATTTGATTTCAAAATGAATAATTATAATAAATTAAATGTTATAATAACTTTTTTAAAACGCAAAAATAAAAAATTTGATTTATCCGTATATTGTATTTGGATATACACTTATCACACATAAACAGTCAAGAAAATTTTTATTTTTAAACAATGCTACAGTTCTTCTCATACACGAATCGTTATGTTTCGAACTGCACCCCTTTTTCATTAAAGACACCATGGTTTTCAGTATTTAACTGCCGGATCGGTGACCGGGGTACAAGTTAATAACCCTTTTTAAGACTTGGGAAAACCATGTCATAAACCGCGACCCCCGAACGAAATGCTAGTTGGCAGTATTCGGAATGGTTATTTCAATGTTTCAATATAGAACTAACTCAGTTCATAGAAATATTTTGCCGGGAACAGTTCACTGCGATCCGGTATAGTGCTCTCTTTGAACAATTCTGCCAACGCAGCATTTTGTGTAATATTTTGTGTGAAATCTTTCATTAATATCATTTAGTGATTGTGTGAAAGAATGGCGCAGAGAAATGATCCGACAATTTTTTGAGTAACTCATCTGCCATATTGAATCCGCCATTTTGTTTTTTAAAATTTTGAAATCAGATTCATAATCAGCAATCCCAAAAATATGGGAATACTAAATTTGAACGAAATCCGACAATTTTTTGAGTAACTCATCTGCCATATTGAATTCGCCATTTTGTTTTTTAAAATTTTGAAATCAGATTCATAATCAGCAACCCCAAAAATATGGGAATACCAATTTTCAACTAAATTGAAGAATGTTTTCGATTTTTGGCCACGTTTTGGCGATTTCGAACCACTGTGCGACGAGGGAAAGTGGACACGAGACGAACACCTCCTCGACCCCGTCGCTGCCTCGCCCGGAAAAGAAGGTGTCCACGACCGGAGCGGCTGGGACTCTACTCTTCACGAACCGGCGCCGCACCAATCAGAAAAGCGGCGAATGCGATTAGGAAAATCCGCGAGCCAGGGATCCCGTGCGACAGGATGCGATCCTGCTAGGAGATACCGCGCGATAGGTCCGCGAGTCTCAAACGGGAGAAATAGGGTAGGGAGTAGGGGGACGCCTCGCTTCCGCGTTACCGAGCCTGCCGAAAGTAGGCCACTGGGTCGTTGGCCACATTTTCGAGCAGTCGCGAACGGAAAACCTAAAAATCAAATAGAAAATTGTAAAGCGTGCGTGCCAATAGTGAGGGACCAAAAAGGAGCCGAGCGTGCCGTGCAGCAGCCGCCATCCTTCGTTACCGTTGGTAAGCGCCAGTCAGGCTTCCTCTTTATCGTAATTTAACGATTATTTCGTGTTGGCTCGGTAACGTTTTCGCGAGGTCCTTTTTCGCGTCGCGAAATTACGACACCGTTTCCGTGCCGCGTGGCCGGCCATATTTTGTGAACGGGAAAACGGTCGTCGATCGGTTAACGTGCGAGCCGGTTGGTAACGCGAGGGCGCGAACTCGCGGGGGGCCGTATCGTTGCCGATTTTCCGAATTAATTGTACGCTATCTTCGAGACGTTCCCCGGTGTGACGTAGCAACGGTCCGTATCGTGTTCGACGGCGAAGCGCGAGCGATCCAGCAATTATACCGCGTATTCCATCGGAATTCGGCAGTTCTTCCGCGCCAAAAGCGCTTTGTAAAATTACTTCTCCATCCTGTAAAACTGCCGGGTTCGACGCGATCGAAGGAGAAGAGCGCGTGCGACCGAAAACCTGTCGCGTAATTATCGTGAACGCGCCGGCTTGTAAATTTCCGCTGCCGGCCAGTGTCGCCAGGTTAGGGGAGTCACGGTGAAAAAATATACCCCCTCTCTCACAGAGCGGCAGAGGAGTTCAGGAGAGTAGACTGTAGAGTATGTGAGACGTTGCGCGTGCGCGATGCGGACTCTGCCGCTCTGGTCATCAGAGAGGGGGTACCTTGTATTCCCCTCGAGTGCCGGTTTGGGCACTTTCTGGCGACACTGCTGCCGGCTCTCACCGGCAGCTCTGTCGTGTCCAACGGACAAATAAATTATTACAGCCGATTCTCTCGTTACTTATTTCCGTCGAGAAACCTTTCCGCCGCGGGAAATGCTCCGTACTTCGTCCACGTAGAATCCTGTGCCCATCCGAGAGCTATTCAGAATATCGTGTGGTTCTCGCAGTTTCGGATAGGTCGTTTGCGCCTCGTGCCGTTATCACGCAATTTGCGTGACACTGCCGAGTGTCTGGCGCCCGAAAGTAGATTCCATTAACGGCTTCTTTCGTGACAAATCCGAATCGGCGAGATACCTTTTGTCCCGGGTGGACCACGCATCGTGCGGCCGAGCGTGGCCCGGCGTTTCGCCTGTAAAATCCCGGAGTCGCAGACGTTCCGTCCTTCCGACGGGTACGCGAAATTTGGGCGACGTGACAAATTGGCGCCCGAACAGGGACCTCTCACTAGAAAGGTGACCTGTCTAAGGGCTTTTCTTTACCGGAGGTGCGTGAAGAGTGTGGAGCTCTCGGGGAAATAAGAAAATTGCTTTTTGATCGTTCGAGCGGAGTCGCGGACGCGATCGGAGCCGTCGCGCCGTACCAAGACCGACCCCCTTCGTTTTAGAGTTACGGGTTTGAAAATACCCCTTTTCGACGAGCCAACGCCCAGACCTATTTTAATATTGTTTTATGGTATTTTATGTTATTTTTTTTTTGTTTTTTTTTGTCAATTTTATGCTATTTATTGGTTGTGATAAATTGATATTTATTATATTGAATATTGTGCCAGTACACTGGCTTCTCACAGTCTTTGAATCACCCGTTCCGAAAAAGGTCACTGGCCGTTCTTTTATTCAATATCGCACGACAGTGCGAGCAATAGTTTAAATTATCAGGGCCAACAGTAAATTTCAAATCTAAAAGCTAATAGTCGAGTCATTCTCGCCGTAACGGCGAATAATAGATCCTTGGTTCACCTTGCCGTGTTGTTGCTCCTTGTTTTTGCCGAACCAGAGACATTCCAATAGAGCATAATAAACCTTGGAACGGAACGGTAATGGCTGAACAGATGTGAGGAATCATGTACAACTATTTATATCATGCGAAATTTATTTATGAAATTTATGGACGAACATTTTCGAATGTGATATTTTGAAATTGTATATATTTTTTTTATAATATATTTGAAAATTGTATGATATTGTGTACCGTCGGGTGTTGGAGGATATGTTTTGAGGTTGTGTCGTTTTCGGGATTAGGGTCGCGTGATTGTTGGTATTTTTGTTTATTTTTTTTTGTCATTTGCGAACGGCGAGCATTGCCGTACGAAGAAAATTCTTCGCGAATTACGTGCCGCGACCCTGTATAAATACGGTACCGTGCAAATAGCACGTTTTGTTATTCAAGATGTTGTAAGAAAAGCTGGGGAAAGCCACGCGGAAAAATCTCGTGTAAACGCGATAATACTTTCGTGTACACGCGAATAATTAGAGTCGCGTCAACCGCCCGGTATAGCGAGCGGAATTCGGTAAAATTTTTTTGGAGAACGCGCTATTGTGCGAGTCGCGTAGCGTAGCTACGTCGTCAGCTGGAACGCCCGGTTCGGAACGCTGAGCGCGGATAATAAACAATCGTGTTTCTTGCCGTGATCGACGGGTCGAACAACACGGTATCGGGTGTCGAAAATCGAAAATCCCCAACTTTCGTGAAAAACGATGTTAAGAGCCTGGCGCGACGAGGAGGAGGAGGGGGATAACCGATCCGTATACGGCGATGCCTTCGAGGATGACGAAATACCGTATGTCACCTCCGATGACGAGAAGGCAGGGGGAAGTAGATCTCCGCCGAGGGATATTAAAATACCGGTACCCGAATTGCGCGGTCAATTCCCCGTCCCTCCCCCTCGATCACGGGTAGGTCAAAATTCGGGGGTGGAGGACCCGTCCAGTCGTCCTGCCGGTACTTCCGGGTCCGTACCAACCGCGCTGAGGTACCGCGGAAAGCCCATCGCGGAAATGATGCGACGATGGCGAATAAAATTTTCAGGGGGGGCGGAGGAGGATTCGGAAGCCTTCTTAGACCGCCTGAAACAAGAGAGACAATATTGCGATATTACGGATGCCCAACTTCTCCGTTGTTTACCGGTATGCCTAGAGGGAATAGCGGCGCATTGGTACGAGACCTCGGAGGCCGGGTGGGCGACTTGGGACGAGTTCGTTGCCGCGTATCGGCGATTCTTTGGGGACCCTGAATACCGAATAATATTAGAAAACAATATAAGAGAGCGACACCAGGGAGACGACGAGCCGCTGCGCGAGTATATCGTGGCAATGCGCGCGATGTTTAAACGTTTGGACCCCCCGTGGACAGAGGCGGAGAAAATGAGAAAAGTTTACTGGGGCGCGAACGCAAAAGTACGACAAGGGATACCGTTAGCCCTGATGACGTCAGTAAGGGAGCTAGAGGAAGGGTTATTAGATGCGGAGCGGGAAAACAAGAAAACCGCGAGACGGAACCCCAAACCTTCGGAAATGGTACACCCGAATTTCGCGTACGACCCTAGTCGCCACTCCCGCCAAAAACAACAGGGCAAGGGAAAATACGGCGGAATGGAATACGCCAATGCCGTGAATATCGTTAGTAGCGACGAGAGCGACGATTCGGAGCAAAAACCCCCCTACCGAGGCCGAGGGTATCGCGAACCGCGAGCAACGCGCGCGAAAAATTATTCCGCTGCCGCGCCGAGGGAAAGCGATCTCTACCGAGCCGACCCGAATAAGCAGAAGCGAGAGCGAAGCCCCCCACCGCACCGATCGGAGCAGTCCGCGCGCGACAGCAGCCGACGGGAACCGCCGCGCGAAAAACAACGCGCGAGCGGCAGTCAGCTGTTGCTGTGCTGGAATTGCCGTAAGACCGGGCATATGTCGCGAGATTGTCGGGAGGAACCGCGGCTGCATTGCTATCGATGCGGGGCGGAGGGGGTAACGCTCCGAAACTGCAAGAGATGTAATAAGCAGACGGGAAACGGGGGGAGGGGTCGCTCAGGGGAGCCGGAGCGACCACGCCAGAATTGATATCGGCTCGTATCGCGATCGAAAGGGGAAGAAAGGGGCCGCCTCTATTAACCCTGGATGTGAAAATCGGGAAAATTACCGCGCGCGCCCTAGTAGACTCAGGTTCGTCGGTTTCGTTCGTAAGTCGTGCCGTGATAGAACGCGCGCCGAACGAACAAATTGAAATTGAAGAAACAGAAAGACCTTGTTATTTTCTCCTCGCCACGGGAGCGGTCGATCGTGCCGAAGAACAGGCGCGTTTCGTGTTAAAAATTAGAAATGTCGAGCGAAAAATCACAGCGCGCGTATTGAATAATCTCGTGACCCCTCTCCTATTGGGAACGGATACGATCGCGCTTTTCGGCATCGTGGCAGAATACCATAACGCTGAATGGTATTTCGCAGCGCGACCGGATGAGAGTATATGCGTACCCGTTACCGCTCATGACGCAGATATTAGATAAATTGCGAGCGGCAAAGTACATTTCGACCCTCGATCTTAGTCAAGCGTATTTTCAAATTCCTCTCGAGCCGGGAAGTCGCGAAATCACGGCGTTCACGGTACCGGGAAAGGGTTTATTTCATTTTCGCCGCATGCCGTACGGATTGACAGGAGCACCGGCGACATTTCAACGGTTATTAGACCGGTTAATAGGTCCAGAAATGGAGCCACATGCTTTCGCGTATTTAGATGACATAATTATCGTCACTAAAACTTTCGAGGAACACCTAGAATGGTTATCGCGAGTACTAAATAAAATCAAAAGCGCCGGTCTAATAATCAATCCCGAGAAATGCGAATTCTGTCGTACGGAGGTCCGGTACTTAGGTTTCGTGGTCAGCCGAGAAGGGTTAAAAGTGGACGCGGAGAAGATACAACCGATAATATCGTACCCCCCGCCGCGAAACGTGAAACAGGTGCGGCGTTTTCTCGGGATGGCCTCCTGGTACAGGAGATTTATTCCGGGTTTCGCCACGCTTGCCGAACCATTGAACATCTTGCTTCGGAAAAATCGGGAGTGGGAATGGGAGGACGGTCAACAATCCGCCTTCGAGACCCTACGCGATATGATAGCCACCGCGCCAACCCTTTCGTGCCCTGACTTCGAAATACCTTTCGTGCTGCAAACGGATGCAAGTACCGTAGGACTAGGCGCGGTGTTAACGCAAGAGATCGAGGGAGTCGAAAAAGTTATCGCGTTTGCAAGCCGTTCTCTCACGTTGCCGGAGAGAAAATATTCCGCGACGGAATTAGAATGTCTCGCGATATTCTGGGCGGTACAAAAGTTTCGACCGTATTTAGAAGGGTACAAATTTACAATAGTTACCGATCACATCAGCCTACGGTGGTTGCGGAAATTGCAAAATCCATCGGGACGTTTAGCGAGATGGGCCTTGCAACTGCTGGAATATGATTTCCAAGTGGTATATCGGCAAGGTGCCCTGAATAAAGTGCCGGATGCACTCTCGCGCGTTTTTGAGGGGGGGGGGGGGGAGTTGTCGGGGGAGAGCTGAACATCGCGGCAGCAGTACGCGCGAGGTGGTACGAGGAGAAATTCGCGGAAGTCGAGAAAGACCCGGAAAAATTTAAAGACTGGTCCATTCGGAACGGGGAGCTATTTTGTCGTCGAACCGATCCCCTTATCGCGGAAACTTTAGGACAAGACGGGGACGAGTGGAAATTAGTCGTCCCCGAGGAACGCAGAACCGAGATCTTGCAGGAGGCGCACGATAATTTACAATCCGGTCATTTAGGGATCGAAAAGACCTACCATCGGGTCGCGACCCGTACCACCCGCAAGCCAATCCTGTCGAACGCGTGAACCGTATCTTGAAAACGATGATTGTCGCGTATATAGGGAGGGATCATCGAGATTGGGACGTTAATTTGCCGAAATTCCGATTCGCGTACAACACGGCGAAACATTCCGTATTACAGGCTTCCCCAGCCTTTTTAAATTTCGGGCGAGACCCGCGGCCGACCAAATGCGAGCGTGCTAGCGTAGAGCCGCCTGTCGAATTGGAGGTGGCGGCGACCAGCCGGTGGGAAGGCCGCATGTCGCGTCTGCCGAGTTTGCGGCATTGGATTCTTGAGAACCTCGAGGATGCGTACAATCGACAGGCGCGCTACTATAATTCGAAGCACCGGGAAACGGAGTTCGAGGTGGGGGATCGGGTCATGAAACGTCAGCGCGTCCTCTCGTCCGCCGCACAACATGTCGCGGCCAAGTTGGTCCCGAAATTCCTCGGTCCCGTCGTAATATCGCGCAAATTATCCCCGGTAGTGTACCGGCTGGCCACGGAAGAACGCCGAGATCTCGGCAAGGCGCATATAAGCGACCTCAAACCCTATCGTTCACCGCGACAGGAACCAGACGTTGTTTAACCAGCCGGTTGCGCCCTACAGATACGGACACGAGACCAACGAGAAAAAAAAATTTTATCGAAGAGGATAGCGCCGAGGATGGCCCTACCGGAATTGGCCGGAGCTCTGTGCCGGTGCAGGGCACTGGGGGCCGCCCAATGCCCCAAGCAGGCCCTAGCGCTACTGGAGGCCTGGGCAGTCCAGGAGGAGAATTCGACCAACCCGCCACCCTCCAACACGGAGGTCGACCAAGAGGAGGCGGCCGAGGAGCCATTTCCCACATTGGGGAGAGGGCGCTCGAGGCGAGCGCCCGACCCGACGGCTCGACCGGGCCCGGTGATAACTCCCACCCGGCCGCCGGGGGGAACAGGGAGCCCTCCCAGCCCAGCGCCTCCGCCACGGGTCCACCTCGAGAGGGGCATGGAGAGGCCGGATTTTACCCACGGGTGTTGGCGGTGTGGCGCTCGAGGTCACCGCCACCCGCAGTGCGTGGCACCGCCACGCAAATATTGTTTCCGCTGCGGGTGGCCGGGGGTGACCGTGGGGACGTGTCCCCAGTGCCGCGGACAAAAGAAGGAAGGGAGGCCCCGGAAAGGCAGCAGGGAGTCACCATCAAGAGGGATCTGCTGAGCAGAGTTCGTCTCGGAGCCAAGGTTGCGGTAGGAGTCGTTCAAAGTCCGTTGGAGATCGCGTGTCAATCAGCTCTGCGTCGTTGAGGTGGCGACGAAAACATTTGTCCTTAGCGAAAAACGAGAAGAAATAAAGAAAAAAAAAAAAGAGAACAATCAAGGGAGAGTTTGGTTTCACCTACCCCGAAACGTTCCCACCCGAACTCCGCCGCGCCCAATCCCGGGGGCCCGCGTTTATTTTGTAGGGCAAAGTACAGCCGAGGCCGAGGATCTCGCCCGGGATATGGTGTACCGCCCGTAAGTATATGTTTGTTTGCTTTTTAGCGCGGTGAAGGGTAGTGTCGGTCTTGCATGTTTGTGATATGTCTGAGGAACGTCCGGGGATGAGCGTTCGTTACTGAGCCTAAGGAAGCCTGACAGCCCTCTGGCAGTGCCGATGCGAAACGGCCGTTTGCGAGCGCTCTCCCTGGGTATGCCGATTTGCCAAGGGCGAGTATTAACGCGTTTTGAGCGTCGCGCCACTTGGGCGACGCGAATTTCACAGGACCGAAACCGGGCTCCAGGGGAGCCCGGCCCCTATTTCTCGCCGTACGAGGCTTTATCGGAACTGGCTCCGGAAGGATTTCGTGCTGAGACATCGGAGGAAGTACCGAGCCCGGGTCGACGAACCTGGAGGCACCGACGAGGGAAAGTGGACACGAGACGAACACCTCCTCGACCCCGTCGCTGCCTCGCCCGGAAAAGAAGGTGTCCACGACCGGAGCGGCTGGGACTCTACTCTTCACGAACCGGCGCCGCACCAATCAGAAAAGCGGCGAATGCGATTAGGAAAATCCGCGAGCCAGGGATCCCGTGCGACAGGATGCGATCCTGCTAGGAGATACCGCGCGATAGGTCCGCGAGTCTCAAACGGGAGAAATAGGGTAGGGAGTAGGGGGACGCCTCGCTTCCGCGTTACCGAGCCTGCCGAAAGTAGGCCACTGGGTCGTTGGCCACATTTTCGAGCAGTCGCGAACGGAAAACCTAAAAATCAAATAGAAAATTGTAAAGCGTGCGTGCCAATAGTGAGGGACCAAAAAGGAGCCGAGCGTGCCGTGCAGCAGCCGCCATCCTTCGTTGCCGTTGGTAAGCGCCAGTCAGGCTTCCTCTTTATCGTAATTTAACGATTATTTCGTGTTGGCTCGGTAACGTTTTCGCGAGGTCCTTTTTCGCGTCGCGAAATTACGACACCGTTTCCGTACCGCGTGGTCGGCCATATTTTGTGAACGGGAAAACGGTCGTCGATCGGTTAACGTGCGAGCCGGTTGGTAACGCGAGGGCGCGAACTCGCGGGGGGCCGTATCGTTGCCGATTTTCCGAATTAATTGTACGCTATCTTCGAGACGTTCCCCGGTGTGACGTAGCAACGGTCCGTATCGTGTTCGACGGCGAAGCGCGAGCGATCCAGCAATTATACCGCGTATTCCATCGGAATTCGGCAGTTCTTCCGCGCCAAAAGCGCTTTGTAAAATTACTTCTCCATCCTGTAAAACTGCCGGGTTCGACGCGATCGAAGGAGAAGAGCGCGTGCGACCGAAAACCTGTCGCGTAATTATCGTGAACGCGCCGGCTTGTAAATTTCCGCTGCCGGCTCTCACCGGCAGCTCTGTCGTGTCCAACGGACAAATAAATTATTACAGCCGATTCTCTCGTTACTTATTTCCGTCGAGAAACCTTTCCGCCGCGGGAAATGCTCCGTACTTCGTCCACGTAGAATCCTGTGCCCATCCGAGAGCTATTCAGAATATCGTGTGGTTCTCGCAGTTTCGGATAGGTCGTTTGCGCCTCGTGCCGTTATCTCGCAATTTGCCGTGACACTGCCGAGTGTCTGGCGCCCGAAAGTAGATTCCATTAACGGCTTCTTTCGTGACAAATCCGAATCGGCGAGATACCTTTTGTCCCGGGTGGACCACGCATCGTGCGGCCGAGCGTGGCCCGGCGTTTCGCCTGTAAAATCCCGGAGTCGCAGACGTTCCGTCCTTCCGACGGGTACGCGAAATTTGGGCGACGTGACAACACATAAAATTAATTTTTGATAAGTAGCATGAATTTATTTATAATTTAGTGACTATACTAAATTTATTCTTTATGTTATTCTACATATACAGCGGTTTATATATAATTAAATGTTATTACATTTTTAGAAAAAGTAAAAGATCTACTTATTGATCAAGAGCTTGATTTGAGTCGATTAAAAAATGGTATAGCATCTCGAAGACGTCGTACAAATGCCAACATTAATCATAAAAAAGAAATAACAAGTGCTCAAAATGAATATGATGCTGGAAGGTATATGTCTTTTTCTCTAGTTCCAACTGGCGTGTTTACTATTTGTCCATATACATATATGTATGTGTATTTTACATTTGGATATATATGATTTTTAGATTATCTTTAGAAGAATTTTTAAATATGTTTTCTCATAAAGAAAAAATTTTTCAAATTAATCAAGTTAGCACATTGGCAAGTATGTACCTTATATATCTTATGTCTTCGCGTAGAAAATATTCCATACAATTAACATGTTTTTCTTGTACAGATGAAGATAGTGTAGCGTCCGGTCGTACGCACAAAGGAGAATTGTTTCTTTCGTGCAAACGGCCAACGTAATTTATGACTCTTGTTCCACGAAGCTATTTTTGATTTCCAGATCTTTTTCGTCGCATGTTTATTAGAGTTTTTCACGAAGGTCCTCAATAGTAAACAGAGACCGTCATAAATTACGGGATTAACTGAAGGGCACTTAGAGCGGACCTATCGGTCTCTCGCCAAGAGGGTCAGGCGCGGGTGGCCCGAAGGAAAGTCCCACGACAAATTGCATCCCCTCTGATCGCCTCGTCGTTCCGAAAACAAGCATGCCAAGGGCGTAAGGAATAGGCGAGGGGACAAGAAAAGAACAGTCCTGATTGGAAGGATCCAACGCGTGGGTTAGCCAATCAGGGTTGTTACAGAATTTTACCAGGGCAAACGCAGAGAGTCAAATGAGACGAAGGACTGAGTAGTAGTTGAGCCGTCCTGAGACACAGTGGTGAATAGTCCAGAGATCGCGAACCGTCTAAAGACTTAGTTCGCGAAGTTAACCAATAAAGATATTTTAACCACTGAACCATACAGTTTATTACACAAACATACTACCCACAATAGTAATGATGATTTTGATATAAGTTATGGACTGGTGGAGAACTGGTTACCAACTACGACTTCGACATCATCGGGTACACAAAAGTTACAGGTAATTTCACATGTTTTTTTGTTAGCATCAAAGAATTAATTTATTTTTCACTTGTTGCATTTTTATGAACTCAATGCTATTTCCTGATATAATATTTGTAGAAAACAATCTCAACGAACCCCAGAAATGTATTTCATACAGCAGCATGGAAAATATACAAAGTACACAAAATCTCGATGATAAATCTGACAGCAGTCAAATTGACGGTAATTTATTGGACTTTATATATCTGTATCCTATATAGAGCCAAAGTGTACTATAACCAGGTAGAACCTATAAACTTATTACATTTTGACTCTGTAGACTCAGCGTAAGATAATGTTCGAACCATCTCGAGCTTCGGACCAGCGTGGGAATATTATGTGCTTTTCGTGCGCATGCGCGACCAAAACCAAGAGCGTATTTACGTCGTAAGTGTGTGGGGAACTATTACTAGCGGGAAATTGCCATAACTAAACTTGCCGTCACGAGAGAACCGTACCGTTTCGCGCAGCTCAAGACGGCCCTGGGATCCCGTGATTGGTAAGGGAGCGTATGGAGGGGGCATACGTACCAATCAGGGCGAAAATGCGGCGAAGATGCGCAGAAACGAACGAAAACTGGTTTTCTCGCGGTACGGTTCTCTCGTGGGGTATACTTTATATCAGTGATGGGCACGGTAGGGGCCCCTGAGTTGCTTACTTCTCGCACCAACCTCGTCAGCTATGGAGGGACGTATGAGGGGGGAAACGAAGGTACTGGAAGGCACGAGGCACCGATGCGCAGCGAAGGTGCGCGCTGCACAAAAGAGTAGTTGGTGGGGGAAGCTTCTTGACTGCGGCAGTCAAAGATGCCCATCACTGCTTTATATATATATGTATTATATATTGTGTGTACATATATATTGTACGTATATATAACCTGGAGACGCAGAGGAGGGCATGCGGTGCCGAAATCGGAATATACGCTGTCTCGCTGTCGCCTCGTCCGGAGGAAAACCTGGCCAGTTTCCGGATAGGCTCGCGTCGATCGCCGCACGATGAAGCAGCCAATCATCGAACGCCGCTGCCGGGGAACCGAGGAATCGCCGATCGCCAGGGACCGTCGCGCCGAGGCTAGGCCCCGGCCGAAAATCTATTCGCGATAGGTCGGATCGCCTGCGGGGAAAGAACGCGGAAAGGGGGGGACGCTCCGCTTCCGCGTTCCCGAGTCATCGCGCCGGAAAACCACTTCTTCGTTGGCTCTACTGTCGAACAGTCGCGGTTAATTGTACAGTAATAGTAATTAGTGCGACCTGCTGCCGGAGAGAGAGGGACGAGCACATCGAACGTTGCCGTTGCCGTTGCCGGGTAAGCTTTCGTCAGATTGAATTTTGGTAAAGTGATTTTTCTCGCGTTGGCTCGGTACGCGTGTTCGCGATCGCGTCGCCGAAACCTCGAAGCAGCTTCGAGGCTGTCGGTATTCGCACAACCCTAGGGCATCGGACGCGCGGGGCATATTATTTAGCGGGGGCTGTGCCCTATTTCTTATTTAGCGAGGATCCGCGCGTCGTTGTAGTTTTCACGCTAACCTCGGCTCGTTCCACGGTACGACGCCGCCACGTGCTCTCGCCGTATTTTCGCGACTTGTTCCGCCGACGAGAAACTAAGTGTTACGCGTTTTCCATCTGAGTTCGGGCGTAGAACGCGAGTATCGCGTACGCCGACGCCATTACCGCGTTGCTGCCGGATTCGACGCGTCTCGAAAGGGTCCGAAGAGGGCAAATCGCGCGTGTACCGATCTCCCGTCACGCGCCGGCTAACCTAGAAACGCTGCCGGTCGTTGCCGGCATCGCCATTGTTAACGGGCCAAAAATAAAGAGTTGTTAGCCGAAATTCCGAGAGTTCTTATTGCGTGAGAAACCTTCCCGCCGCGGGGAACGCCTCGTGTTCGCCCCGCGTAGTACCCTGCGACTGTTCGCGGAAAATCGCGATCTAATATCGGTTGTCGCAGGCGCGTCTGAACGCTTCTCGAAAACGCTGGTGGCTGAATAGCTTAGCGTGGCACCGTCCGTGCCTGACGCCCGAAAATCTAGGCAGATTTCGAGAAGTGACGTGCCTGCGAACAACTTTTGTCCCTGGTGGACCGCGTCTCGTGCGGCCGAACGCGGCCCGGCCTCCTGGCTTATAAATACCCGGTGTCGTTATGATTTTCGCCCTCCTGGCGACGGCCAAATCCTAGACGACGTGACAACATATATTACATTATATTATGTATAGTATCATATACACACATACGCATGTTATACATTCATTTTTCAAAATTATGGCATAACAAATTTTGCGAAATTATGTGGGGTGAACAAGGTACCCCATTTTAGCCACACGTCTTACGTCATTAACGCTAAAATTCTCGTGCATGCGCATGAAAAACGCACAATATCTCCACGCTGCTTCGGAAACGTACCATATGTTTATGAACATGAATTGCGCGAGGCGCATTAGGGTCGGTTTGTACACTTTCAGGCAAACGGACAGCACGAACGATCTGTGTAGAGATGCTAGGTACAAAAATCCCGTTTCATTACGCTGGTTTTGTATCTAGTATCTCTACACAGACCGTTCGTGCTGTCCGTTTCCCTGAACGTGTATAAACCGACCCTTAGTGCGACACTCATATTGATAGATTTCCACATCATCCACGAGATACTATTAGTGATGGGCATTATCGACTAAAAACTATCGAATAATTCGATAGTTTCTGTTATTAATTTCATTCGATTACTTTTACTAAACTATCGAATAAATTTTTCAGTGGTGATTTTCAGTCTGTGGGATCGGCTTTACCTCTCCGCGTGCGGCGGAGTGGGGACAGCCGAGCCTGCGCACAAACCCCCTAGCGACAGGTGTCGGCCAGTCTGGCTCGACACGGTCTTCTTGTCCTGGTGCTTAGATCGAGCGGTCGCGCTCGTAGAGGTCCGCTCTAACCTCTAAATCCACATCGCCATGTGGCGTTCAACGTGTTTCGTGCGATAGTCTATCTAAGCTCATAGAGCTCGCGCTTAACTGTAGTTATAATCATTGACTTATTTAATAAAGTTTTAGTTGTTTATTATACTTCAAAATCGATTCATTGAACTCTCTCGCGGATAGTAGGTACGGTGGGCGAGAGACCACGGACCATATATAATTGGTAAAGGAGAAACACAGCTTCTCCTCACTCCATTACCCACAATTGGTGACCCCGACTAAGGATCAAGCAGCATTGGGTTACAACCTGTGACCCCGACTAAGGATCAAGCAGCATTGGGTTACAACTGGTGATCCCGTCTCAAGAGCTAGCGGCGTATTGCAGCATGGTAACAAGGAGCGCCAGGATAAGAACTTTTCTTTTCTAGCGTTTTCCAATTCGGACGGCGTTTCCCCGCTCCAGATGGAGACAGGACGCTCGTTCCGGTGGTGACGTGCTCTTATTCCATTTGGAAGCCGAAATTCTCGGAAATTGGCCGCCATCTTGCTGCCTGTTGCCAAGCGGTGTTTTTTTCACCTCGTGGCCTATTCTAATGAAGTTCTCGGAAGTTGGCCGCCATCTTGCTGCCTGTTGCCGTGCGGCGTGTTTCCTAACCTTGTGGCCTGGTCCGCCCAAGGTCACGATGATGTGTTGTCATCGTCTTCGGAGCCTGATGAAACTTGTTCCTTGTGGCCTGGTCCGCCCAAGGTTACGTTGGCGTGCAGCCATCGTCTCCGGTGCCTGAGCTGTCTTCCTTGTGGCCTGGTCCGCCCAAGGTCACGCTGACGTGCTGTCATCGTCTCCGGCGCCTGGAGCTGTCTACCTTGTGGCCTGGTCCGCCCAAAGTCACGATGATGTCGCCGACGTCGTCACCGGTGCCTGGTGCTACTTTGCAGCGTGATTTATAGAGACTTTAATATTTGTTGCGCGCGCTCGTGCTTCCGCGTCGCGTATTGCGAACCTGTCGCGTGAGCTCGCGTGCTCTAATAGTATTCAGTGCCCTTATTGCGCGTTTATTCACAGTGGTCACGTTAATTTCGCGGGTGTCCCTGTGCTGCGCATGTGCGCATTTTGAGGTTAGGTTGTAAACGCGATAGCGTAGTTTTTAGTTCGTGTTTACCCTTCATATTTTGCGATGAATAGTTCGGTGTCCGACGCAAATCCGCGCCCGCCAGAAACTCTAGATGAGATTCGGCGTGAGCGCGTTGCGCTTCGCGAGCAATTGGAGGGCGGTAGCTCGCGTGTAGAACCCGGGGATGTCTCCCAGATCGCGGTCGCACGTGTTCCGAAGATTCCGCCTTTTTCTCGCAAGAACCCAATTTTGTGGTTCTGTCAACTCGAAGCTACGTTGCGTCGTTCGGGGGTTACCCACGAGTCGACGAAATTTGATTATCTTGTAATGTCTTTAGACGAAGACTCGTTGGCTAATTTAAGTGACATTGTCACAAAACAACCCCCCTTCTCCGATATGTTCTCTCGTGCAAAAAAGCGTTTACTTTCTGTGTATGCTCCCACTGACGAGGAAAACCTGAGGAGGTTATTAAGAGGACAGGTTAACGTTGATTGTAAGCCGTCCCAAATACTCCATCAGCTACGCTACCTCAACGAGAATTCCAAATGCGATGACTCGGTTTTAAAATCGATATTCTTCGAACAGTTGTCTGTTAATCAGCAAGAGATTCTAGTTGCCACCGAGCACAGGGATCTTGACATCCTAGCTGGCATTGCCGATAAGTTGGTAGCCATTCATGGCTCTAAGCCAACTGTTAGCTCGGTGGAAGGGGGTAGGCAGTCCATTGCCTCTTCCTCCAATTGGGTTTCGCCCAGCCCAACCTCTTCTGAGGGTTTTGTCGCCCTTTCGGCGCAGTTAAATAAGATAGAGTCGCTTCTTAAAATGCTTTTATCTGATAAAGCCAAGCCATCTACCTCTTTCAGGGCTAGATCACAGTCTCCAGCGCGTGCTCGCTCCAATTCCAGGGGTTCTTCGAGCAAACCGCGCTCGCTGTGCTTTGCGCATACGCGCTATCCTGACAATCCCACCTCTTGCAAGGAGTGGTGTAGCAAATTTGCTACTTTGTAAAATCCAAAAAACTAATTTCCCCAGCTCTGGAGGAGACTAGGGCTGAGGGGTCAGGGGATTCTAGACGTCTCCATATTATGGATCGTATCTCCGGTCAAAGATTTCTTGTTGATACTGGAGCCGATCTTTCTCTACTTCCGTCGAATGCTAAGATTCATGGTAAGCCGGCTCGCCTTAAGCTGATGGCCGCAAACGACACGTCTATTAGTACATTCGGTGAGTCACTGCGCACGCTCGACTTAGGATTGCGCAGGGTCATTAAATGGAATTTTTGCATTGCAGATGTTCCACATCCCATCATTGGAGCAGATCTTCTCTGGCATTATGGCCTTATTGTAGATGTTCGTAGGCGTTGCCTAGTTGATAGAACAACGAACGTTTCCTCTCCGGGAGAATTCAAAATAGCTCGTTTTCACTCTGTGCATACTGCTGCCTCCGGCACGGCGTGCGCCGATATTCTTGCTCAATTTCCGGAGATAACTGGAACTTCAATTCCCAATCCACCCTTCTCTAAGGAAGTGTTTCACCACATCCTTACTAAGGGACCGCCGATTTCGGCTCGTCCGCGTCGTTTGGCGCCTGACAAGCTTCGTGCTGCGAAGCAAGAATTCGCTTCGTGGTGTGAGGCTGGTATCTGTAGGCCTTCCAGCAGCCCGTGGGCAAGCCCAATGCACATGGTGCTGAAAAAGGATGGTTCTTGGCGGGTCTGCGGAGACTACAGACAGCTTAATGCTGTCACAATCCCGGATAAGTATCCGACGCCTCATCTCTATGATTGCTGTTGCAATCTTGCCGGGAAGAAAATCTTCTCTTCCCTAGATTTGCATAAGGCATTTAATCAAATTCCTGTAGCTCCTGAGGACGTCCAAAAGACGGCCATTACAACTCCGTTTGGGTTATATGAATTTGAATATATGACGTTCGGTCTTCGGAACGCGAGCCAATCCTTCCAACGGTATATTAACCGTGCTTTGGGGGATTTGGACTTCGTCTTTCTTTATATTGATGATATACTCGTTGCTTCTTCCACTCGGGAGGAGCACATCGAGCATCTCAAAATTGTTTTCTCCAGGCTGAAGGAGTACCACCTTCGCTTAAACGTGGAGAAATGTAATTTTGCTCGTGATGAACTCCAATTTCTGGGTTACACGATTAACGCCGAGGGCATGCGCCCCATGGCGACTAAGGTCGAAGCAATTATCAACTTCGCCAAGCCTAAAACGGTAGTTGAACTTAGACGTTTTTTAGGCATGGTTAATTTTTGCCATCGGAATCTTCCGAACACGGCGTCGTTGCAAGCTCCCTTAAACTCTTACTTTATTGATAGTAAAAAAAATGACCGTAGAGAAATCATTTGGTCTAGCGAGGCCGAGCGGGCTTTTGAGCAAATCAAACAAGACTTTGCTAGAGCCACGCTCTTGGTTCACCCACGTTCCGGGGCTGAACTACGTTTAGTTACGGACGCGTCCGATCGCGCGATAGGCGCGGTATTGGAACAAAAGAGCCTTCGGCTCGGTGCGACTGACCCGGTCTGGGAGCCCCTCGCGTTCTTTTCCTAGAAGCTTACGCCTTCTCAACTCAATTATAGCGCGTACGATCGCGAACTCACGGCTATATATGAAGCAATTCGCTACTTTTCGTATTTGTTAGAAGCCCGCGAGTTCAAGATCCTAACGGATCATAAACCGTTAATTTACGCTTTCAAACAGAAGCCCGAGAAAGCTTCTCCGCGCCAGTTGCGTCAGCTATCGCTGATTGCACAATTCTCCACAGACATTGATCATGTGAAGGGCCCGGATAATGTAGTTGCTGATGCACTTTCTCGAGTGGAGTCACTTCGACTCCCTTGCGAGATCAGTCTTATTGATCTCGCAAAGGCTCAACAGGATGACGAACAGCTGGCGGAACTCCGCAAGTCGCCTAATTATTCCTTAATGTTTAAAAATATCTCTTGGGGCCCTGAGCACACCTCAATTGTCTGTGAGATTTCTGGTGAGGCCATCCGGCCGTATATACCAACGAGTTTGCGTCGTACCGCGTTTAATATATTCCATTCGCCTGCGCACCCTGGTCCGCAGGTTACTGACAAGCTCATCAGACATAGGTATGTCTGGCCAGATATGCACCGCGATATTCAACGCTGGGAATGTCTGGATTGCCAGCAATCAAAGACGTTGCGGCACGTCAAACTTACCCCAGACAAAATTATTGCTCCCGATGGTCGTTTTGACCATATTCACATAGATATTGTAGGTCCGTGGCCGGTGCGTAATGGCTTTCAATACTTATTAACGATGATCGATAGGTTCTCTCGATGGGTTGAGGCTATTCCTCTCAAGGAAACCTCCGCCCAAACGATTGCGCGTGCATTTTTCGACTCCTGGGTATCGCGGTATGGTGCACCTAAAATCATAACCACGGACCAGGGCGCGCAGTTTGAATCGCGTCTGTTCTCCGCGCTTCTGTCGTTGGTAGGATGCGAGCGAATAAGAACGACGGCCTACCACCCGTCTTCTAACGGTTTAATTGAGCGATGGCATCGCCCCTTAAAAGCGGCACTTATGTGCCATCATGAGGCCGATTGGACTCAGTCCCTATCGACAGTCCTATTAGGAGTGAGGTCGCATGTCCGCTCGGACACGAACGCCTCTCCGGCGGAGTTCGTGTTCGGGACGACATTACGTCTTCCGGGGGAATTCTTCCTCCCGGATGACTTTACGCCGGACCCGAACATTTTTGTTGAGGAGCACCGCGAGTTCATGCGAGTAAAGCGTTCATTTTTAAAGAATTAAGGGAATGCTCCCACGTATTTTTACGTAACATGGCCAAAAAGGCCCTTGAAAGACCGTACTCTGGTCCGCACAAAATTGTGTCACGCATAAGCGATCGTGTCTACCAGATCGATGTGAATGGCGCGTCGCGTAACGTTTCGGTTGAGCTCTTAAAGCCCGCCTATACGTTATCACAAGATCTGGAGGACACGATTGCTCCTGACGGGTCAACGAGCGCCGGCTCATTGCCCCCTGTCAGGACGTATACGAAGAAAAAGGTTACCTACAAAACCTAATGCATATTATCAACGATGCGGGCATTCTGCCTTGTCTTCGACATGTGTCGAAAAATATTATTTTTATATATAGTTCTGGTGGACTATGTTCACCGTTCCGCGTCGTTTCTTTCAAGTAGTAAAGCGCCGATATATATTTCTTTTCTTTCTTCCCCGTGACTGCACTGTGGCTGTTGGGTCACAGTACAGCCCCCGGAACACATTGTTTTGTGTCATGCGTTTCTGTGTAACGCATTAGGGGCGGAGTGTGTGGGGTCGGCTTTACCTCTCCGCGTGCGGCGGAGTGGGGACAGCCGAGCCTGCGCACAAACCCCCTAGCGACAGGTGTCGGCCAGTCTGGCTCGACACGGTCTTCTTGTCCTGGCGCTTAGATCGAGCGGTCGCGCTCGTAGAGGTCCGCTCTAACCTCTAAATCCACATCGCCATGTGGCGTTCAACGTGTTTCGTGCGATAGTCTATCTAAGCTCATAGAGCTCACGCTTAACTGTAATTATAATCATTGACTTATTTAATAAAGTTTTAGTTGTTTATTATACTTCAAAATCGATTCATTGAACTCTCCCGCGGATAGTAGGTACGGTGGGCGAGAGACCACGGACCATATATAATTGGTAAAGGAGAAACACAGCTTCTCCTCACTCCATTACCCACAAGTCGACTGTTTACAGCGCCATCTTTATGTATTCATAGAGAGATAAATAAACCACTAGCCACTAACGGCAGTAACCAGTAACTAAACCATCGAATAATTTTCGCCGTGGAGGGGGTTACTAAACTATCGAATAATTTTCGCCGTGGAGGGGGTTACTAAACTATCGACTAATTTTCGCCGTGGAGAGGGTTACTAAACTATCGAATAATTTTCGCCGTGGAGGGGGTTACTAAACTGTCGAATAATTTTCGCCGTGGAGGGGGTTACTAAACCATCGAATAATTTTCGCCGTGGAGGGGGTTACTAAACTATCGAATAATTTTCGCCGTGGAGGGGGTTACTAAACTATCGAATAATTTTCGCCGTGGAGGGGGTTACTAAACTATCGACTAATTTTCGCCGTGGAGGGGGTTACTAAACTATCGACTAATTTTCGCCGTGGAGAGGGTTACTAAACTATCGAATAATTTTCGCCGTGGAGGGGGTTACTAAACTGTCGAATAATTTTCGCCGTGGAGGGGGTTACTAAACCATCGAATAATTTTCGCCGTGGAGGGGGTTACTAAACTATCGAATAATTTTCGCCGTGGAGGGGGTTACTAAACTATCGAATAATTTTCGCCGTGGAGGGGGTTACTAAACTATCGACTAATTTTCGCCGTGGAGAGGGTTACTAAACCATCGACTAATTTTCGCCGTGGAGGGGGTTACTAAACCATCGAATAATTTTAGCCGTGGAGGGGGTTACTAAACCATCGAATAATTTTAGCCGTGGAGGGGGTTACTAAACCATCGAATAATTTTCGCCGTGGAGGGGGTTACTAAACTATCGAATAATTTTCGCCGTGGAGGGGGTTACTAAACTATCGAATAATTTTCGCCGTGGAGGGGGTTACTAAACTATCGAATAATTTTCGCCGTGGAGGGGGTTACTAAACTATCGACTAATTTTCGCCGTGGAGAGGGTTACTAAACTATCGAATAATTTTCGCCGTGGAGGGGGTTACTAAACTATCGAATAATTTTCGCCGTGGAGGGGGTTACTAAACCATCGACTAATTTTCGCCGTGGAGGGGGTTACTAAACCATCGAATAATTTTAGCCGTGGAGGGGGTTACTAAACCATCGAATAATTTTAGCCGTGGAGGGGGTTACTAAACTGTCGAATAATTTTCGCCGTGGAGGGGGTTACTAAACCATCGAATAATTTTAGCCGTGGAGGGGGTTACTAAAGTATCGAATAATTTTAGCCGTGGAGGGGGTTACTAAAGTATCGAATGAATTCCGCTATAGTGGTGGTTATTATTTCAGTCGACTGAATTATCGACTGATTTTGGGTGTCCCAAAACGACTGCGTTAAATTGAAATAGGAGGTTCCATGGGTCATTTGAAGCGACATTTCCCTTAACAAAAATGGCGCCCGCGGCTTTGTTTAGGAGTTATTAACGAAAAATACGGACCAATCAGAACGCGACCTAGACGCTCGTTGGCACGTTCAGCGGTTCAGCGCGGCAAGCCGGCACGCTCTGATTGGTCCGTGTTTTTCGTTAATAACTAATAACTCCTAAACAAATTTAATCACAAACGACGTAGATGTAAATTATGTAAAAATAATCCTGTATTCCTTATTGATTCCTTATGTATATATAAATAATCCTTATGTAGAAATTATGCTGTCCATTCTTTCCGTGTATCGAGAACATAGTTGGTTGTAGGGAGCTTGACGTAACTCCCTAGTTACTCCCTCAGATGGCGCTGCAGCAGCGCCATCTGCGGAAGTAACTAGGAAACTATCGATTGAAAACTATCGAATAATTAGTCGATAGTATATCGCGACTAAATAGTAAGTATTCGATAGTTCGCCTGTAGGCCTATTTCACTGTGTTTCACAATAATTTTTGAAAATAAATTGGAAATTTTGGCAGTACGTAATTTGAAACTATCTATTTTTATTTTCCTAAATTATCATATGACAATATACCTACAGGGGATACCATTGACAAAAAATATGCATTGGCAGTAGTGCCAGTACCTCATGGATGCGTCTCGTGCAGTTCATACGGTGCGCGTTTGTAGTGCCTCAAACACTATTACTCTATTCTATATGTATCCTAGTACATATAGTACCTAATTTATACATACAAGATGTCCCACGCAATTGGAACGAATTATATCACGAGAATGATAAGTGCTATAAAGCTGTTTCAGAAAATGTTGAATGGTGTGGGAGGGGGTCTATTATTTCAGAATTACTTATTTATATAGTTTTATATATTATATTATTTTTTCATATAGTACGTGCAAATGCAGTTCTTCAAAATGTCACGAATAAATAGAGAAGACACCATTTGAAAAAAGTGCATCCACAATTGCTAAATGCATCATTGGATTTATGGAAAAAGTCTATGAGAATTTAGACTTTCCCACACTATTTAATTTTCTTCTCTATAAAATGTTTGTAGCACTAACGATTCTCAATATATAATTCATCCCAATTGAGTGGGACATCCTGTATACTACATATTAAGGTCGAAACATACAAGACCGGTTTGGGTGTCGATCTTGTCCGTCCGCTAGATACGAGAACAGAGTTGTAGAAACTCTTCCCTCTTTACCGACAGAGTTTCTACAACCCTGTTCTCGTATCTAGCGGACGGACAAGATCGACGTCCAAACCGGTCTTGTATGTTTCGAGTTTCGACCATTAACAATCCAATTTATATTTTTCTAGATGATGAGTACATTTATGAAATTCTTGATGATACGTTTTGGTATGATAAAACGGAAAATAAAATCAGTAATGATAATAATAATGGAAAAGAAGATATTAGAGAACATAAGGAACGGTATTGCACAATCTGCTTTGTTAAGAAAGCAACACAAGTTTGCGTTCCATGTGGTCATCTTGCATGCTGCATGATATGCATCATGCAACTAGAGTATAATAGATGTCCCACATGTAATGAGTAGATGAGAGTGCTCACGCTCGGGTTTTGGCCGTGCCACTTTTTGTTTCGTTTCGACTTAGCCCGTAACAGAACCGGTTTCGACTTAGCACATAACAGAACCGGTTTCGACTTCGGTTTGGACTTAGCACATAACAGAACCGGTTTCGACTTAGCACATAACAGAACTAGAGATGACGTTCAAAATCACTCACGGTGATTTATCACAGTGATCGCAGAATCACGATCACGACTGTGATTCTAACTTTTTTATCTCGAGTCATAGTACTTCTTCATCTTTGAGTTAAAAAATGGTATTATTTATGTAGTTAGTAGAAAGGTATAGACAATTTCTTATTTAAATACCTATACCAGACAATATATATATGTTACTTAATATAATGATAATTCGTGGTATGAATAATGATAATTCGTAGATCGTGATTATTTCACGATCACGACTACTGTGATCCTAACTTTTTTATCTCAAGTCATAGTACTTCTTCATCTTTGAGTTAAAAAATGGTATTTTTTATGTAGTTAGTAGAAAGGTATAGACAATTTCTTATTTAAATACCTATACCAGACAATATATATGTTACTTAATATAATGATAATTCGTGGTATGAATAATGATAATTCGTAGATCGTGATTATTTGACGATCACGACTACTGTGATCCTAACTTTTTTATCTCAAGTCATAGTAATTCTTCATCTTTGAGTTAAAATATTGTATTATTTGTGTAATTAGTAGAAAGGTATAGATAATTTCTTATTTAAATACCGAAAGTGAACAAATTTTAAACTGAACTTTCTTTTACAATTTATAGTCATTAGTTATTACTAATTATTAATTTATTCAATATTCTTCATTGTTTAATATACTTTTTGCCTTTATGCGATATAACTTATATTTTTGTTTTTATTTTTTGTTATGTAACATGTCCCGAGAACATAGACTTCTATACATATATAGAGTGACCAAGAACAGTTATGTTCCTATGCTCTCCACCAATCAGAAGCGATCATGAAAAATCACGAATCACTGTGAAAAAACACCGTGATTTAGAACAAACGTAATCGAATCACAAGTGATTCGGAATGAGCAGTTCATCCCATCTCTAAACAGAACCGGTTTCGACTGTTTAATTGTTTTATCTGGTTTTACATGAAATATGCAACTAATATATAAATCTAATATACCAAACTTTAATTAATATAAATTAAATATAATATTAATTGTATAATGATAGAAGTATTTTCATTTTTTCCGATCTTTCAGTTGCAATCTCTAATTGTAAAAAATAAAAAACCCGGAATAATTCGAAGAAATACAGATTTCATATCAAAGCATTAATTTAATAATGAGGTATTGTCATCAACAATATCTCCAATTTTTTCATATTTTTAACTACGGCTATTATTAATTTAAAAAATAAAAACAAATTTCGACGAAAACCGATATACGTATTATATCTAAATGTTTCGAATGTATATAATTCCGACAGCGCCGATGGGTGAAAATGTAGCGTATCCGACTGTGGAACCGAGGGAAACTTTTTCAACATGGTTTGAGACCATTCGGGGCATACATTTTTTCCTTCATGAGTAGATATTTTTTCCACCTTCTGACCTCAAGATTTTTAGTAGATGATTTTAAAAACATATTTGAACTACTTCTAAATAGTTTTAAGCGAAAATATTGTGGCTTACTCTTTATTTCATCGTTCTTTTGATCTCTTATGGGCTACATTACAGCTCTGTTTAACACTCGTTTGCAATATCACGCATATTTTGGTAATTCTTAAATATATAAAATGTATTAGACTAGTTATGTGAGGTATGTGTACACAAATGTATAGAAGAAATGTCTGTATCCATGTAATTTAATAAAAATTCATGAAAAATTAATTATGATGCGTTATTATTATTTCCTTCGGATAAAATTGGGAAGAGCACAATATGCATTTGGTGGAGTGTGAGGGTGAGGAACTCTAAATATGGGGTCTCTACTTTCTACTACTGGGGGGTCCCCGTTGTAACCAATGACCGGTCCAGCGAAGTGTCGAGTATCGGTGAGGCTCACACAAATGAACGGGAAGCAAATGATTACAACTTTTCTAATTTTTAATTTATTTCTATTAAACTTTTTCCATCGTATTTGTTCCTTTTTCTGATTAAATATGAAAATAATATCCAATGCGATATAATTACGAATATAATTACTCGTGTAATGAGCGACTAAATTTTCGGACACGAAAGAGGATGGCAAATGTAAAAGGAAGAGAGGCATAGAGTGAAAGCGTTCGACGAAGATGAAAAACGTTAAACTTTGCTATTTTTGGTCTCATAAATGCAAGTTGTTAGAGAATTCCGTCTCTAATTTTAATAGATATTTCGTTCTCCATATAGTTAATGCTGTATTTATAATACCTCTTTACATGAACTGTACAATCACGCTTATATACTCGATATGTGTACATATTCAAAATAAATTGGACAACGACCTAGCGATCAGCTCGGCGCGCCGTCGTCCCCGCTCCGTCCCCTCGTTCCCCGCGAGCTCCACGGGTGGATCGAGCAGCTCGTGGCCCGCGGGCGCGGCGAGGGGAACGGACGCGATGGATCGACGAGCCCAGCTGATCGTTCAGTTCGTCTATTGACACGCTTCACACGACATTCGATTTCGCATTGCTCAGCCTTCCGTAGCCTTCCGTCTTCGTCTCGTCGACTCATTACATTCTGATTTCTTTACCGTTCTTTTACCTTAGAGTCTCGGTATCGTTTCAAGTTAGGTAACGACCGTGAATCTAAAACATTGGTCCTTCGAGCCGGATTATATTAACTCGTTCACGTTCGTCGATTCTACGCGGAGACACGAGATCCCAATTCTCGTGTGTGCGACCCGATAACGTGTTCGAATTCCGTAACTTCGAAAGTGCAGCGTCGCGAAGTAAAGGGATCCACAACCCTTCAGTCGATCGCGCTTCCGAAAATTCGCGTTTTTGCCAAATTGGAGGCTCGATCAGATCTCCAACGGCTTTTTACTTTTGAACGCGCTAACGGACTTCTTTGTCCTCGCCGATCGAGCGCGAACAAAACAAGTGTGTGACCTCGTTATCGTAACCGCCGCGTAACGTTCGCGAGCAGTGTGTGTTGTTTGTTACGTTGTCCAACGGTTCGAGTTCACGGTGTTTGATTTTCAACCGATCAAAGATGTCGGCCGAATTAAAAAAACTCGTCGCCGAACAAAAGGACTTAGGGCGCCTCATCTCCCGAATTCTTCCCAACGTGAAGAAGATGGGGAAAGATAACGTCACGGTTGAGGTACTACAACTTCGGTTGGTCAAACTAAACGACTATTGGAAGGATTTTCGAGCCCTCCACAGCAAGATGGTCTCGATGGAGCTGTATAATCCGGAGTTCTTCGACGACATCGAAGCTGATTATGACAGCCAGGTATTATCAATGCACAACTGGATCAAGTCGTTGAGTCCGGCGCCCGCGGCAGAACCGACGCTGACAAAGGATGCCGCTTCAGATCGCGATTCGGAGACGAAGTTGCCGAAGCTCCAATTGCCGACCTTCTCCGGAGACCTCCTCCTGTGGGAAAGTTTTCGGGACCAGTTCCTGTCAGTGGTGCACAATAAGACCCGGTTATCAAAGGTAGTCAAGTTCAATTACCTTATATCGTGCTTAACCGGAGATGCTGCCAAAATGCTCGCTCGGACGCCGGTCACGGAGAGCAACTACGACGGGGCTTGGCAGTCCTTGGAGAGACGCTTCGGCAATCCACGCATCCTCTCGGCGACGCATATGAGGCGATTAATCAACTGCACCCCGATCACCAAACCATCGCCATCGGAATATAAACGATTAATCGACGACTTCGCACAATCCGAAAAGTCATTCGCGGCGCTCGGCAAACCCGTCAAGGAATGGGAGGAGTGGTTCGTGTTCCTGATGATCGAGAAGCTGGACGAGACGACCCGATTAGCGTGGGAGGCCACTCTTGCCGATCCGACCGTCATACCGCGACTGGACTCTCTGGAGAATTTCTTGGAGAACCGTTCTCACTCCCTCACGTCCATGCAAGGCATAGAGCCGTCCCAGGCCTCGCAGGCAGACGGTTCTTCAGGTCGTGGCGGCTCGCCCGTCACGAGTCGTCAACTGTTGGCCGTCCAGTTGGAGGATGCGAAGTCGACAGGAAAGGGCGGTCGCAAGTGCCCGCTCTGCTCTGGAAACCACGCCTTAGGCTCCTGTAAGCGATATCAGGAGTTATCGGTTGTGAAGCGCCGGGATCAGGTCGTCAGACAGGGTCTCTGTCTCTCTTGCCTCTCGACTGGACATCGACTTCCGCAATGCCCCTCCACCAACCGGTGCTGGGTATGCGGGCAGCAGCACCATACGTCACTCCATGACGCTTACGTTGTCAAGGGAGGGACAACTTCGAGCTCGGTCGAAACAGCCGCCATCCACGCTGTGAGGACTCACCAAGGGATCCTCTTAGCCACCGCAAAGGTCCAGCTGCAGGCTCCAGGTGGCCAGACCCTACTGGTACGAGCTCTGCTGGACTCTGGCTCTGAGACGTCCTTCCTCAGTGAGTGGGCTGCTCAAACGCTGCGACTACGGAGAAGAGCTGTGCGGGTGTCGTTGACGGGTTACCAGGGCACTGACGTAGGGACTGCTCGGTCCAAAGTGCAGGTAGGTCTTCGCTCCCCGGTGGATCCTGAGTTCCAGATGGATCTAGAGGCATTGGTGACCAAATCCCTGGTCGCTCCCACGCCATCGACGCAAGTGATGCTGCAGTACTGGTCACATATCCAAGGGCTGCCATTGGCCGATCCTGAATTTGCCAGCCCGGCGCATGTGGATGTGCTTCTCGGTGCCGACGTTTGTGGACTCTTGTTCCGAGAGCGGAAAGTCGGACCGGCCGGAACCCCAGTCGCGATCCGAACCCCATTCGGATGGACGCTGATCGGGCCTGTTGGAGAAGAGCATTCGTCGATGAGGAGGGCCCAAATTCACCATGTGAGCTGCCAGGAGCCGCTCCCTGATCTGCAGCGGTTTTGGGAGATCGAGGAGGTGCCGTCGTCTCAGCCGATGTCACAAGAGGACCTGAAATGTGAGAAGTGGTTTCAGGACACGACATCTCGAGACGATTCCGGTAGGTATGTGGTTCGCTTACCTTTCAGGGGGGAGGAGCGACCACCGACGGGAAAGTCGAGAGTGGCCGCGTTCAGGATGCTTCTCAGTGCCGAGACCAGACGAGCCCGGGACCAGCAACTCAGGACTCAGTACGTCGATTTCATGCAGGAGTACAGCCGACTGAGACATATGACTCTCGCAGAAGCCCCCCTCCAGGAAAGCGATCCTGGATCTTACATCCCTCACCACGCAGTTTGGAAAGAGACTGATGGGAAGAAAAAGATCCGCGTGGTCTTCAACGCCTCAGCTGCGTCGATTGCTGGTCGGTCCCTTAACGACGAGTTGTTGACTGGACCGAAGTTGCAAAGCGATCTCTGGGCGATCATCACTCGCTGGCGGCTCTTCAGAGTGGCATTCGCGACGGACATCGTCAAGATGTTTCGGCAGATCTCAGTCCATCCTGACGATCAAGACTGGCTCCGTGTTCTTTGGCGAGACGACTCTTCACAAGCTGTGTCTGATTTTAGATTGACCACCGTGACGTATGGAACTGCTCCCGCGCCGTATCTCGCTCATAGGGTGCTGCAGCAACTGGCGTCGGACGAGGAAGCCCGATTTCCTTTGGGCGCCAAGGCCCTCCGTCGAAATTCCTACGTCGACGACATCTTGTCTGGCGCAGACAATATACAGCAGGCGTGGGAGGTCCGACGACAGCTGACGGACATCCTGGAAACGGCAGGCTTCCCACTCGACAAGTGGGCCAGCTCGAGTCACGAGCTTCGAACGAGCCATTTGGAGCTGAAGACTTTCCAGGACGAGGAGATTCACGGCGCGCTAGGACTCCAGTGGGAGACGCAAAGCGACTCTCTGTCCGTACGAGGCTTCCAGCCGGCGACGACACTCGTCGAGCCTACTTGGACGAAGCGGACGATCCTCTCCGAGATCGCCCGCCTCTTCGATCCCTTGGGGTGGTTGGCCCCAGTACTAATCCGTGCCAAAATTTTAATGCAGGACCTCTGGCTGGCCGGAGTATCTTGGGACGAATTAGTGGAGCCAGCACTCGTTCACCGCTGGGCCGAATTCAGAGCGGAGCTCCATCAGTTGGGAGAGATCGCCGTTCCCAGATGGATCCACTATTCGCCAGGGCACTGCGAGTCGGAGCTCCACGGCTTCTGTGACGCCTCGGAACGAGCCTACGCCGCCGCGGTGTACCTCACGGTTCGTCGGCCATCTGGAACGAGGACGTCGTTACTCTTGGCCAAATCCCGCGTCAGCCCCATCAAGACGCAGAGTATTCCTCGGCTGGAGTTGTGCGGGGCGGTGCTTCTCGCCCGCCTCCTATCGGCCCTGACGGCCGCTCTGGAGCTCGGCAGTACGCCGGTGCATTGCTGGACGGACTCGACGGTAGTCTTGGCCTGGATCCACTCGCACCCGTCGAGATGGAAACCGTTTGTTGCCCACCGAGTTACCGAGCTGCAGACTGTACTTCCAGGCATTCCGTGGAGACACGTTGGCACTCTGGACAACCCTGCGGACCTGGCGACAAGAGGGATCTCCGCAGGCGATCTCCGGACAACCAACCTCTGGTGGAGCGGGCCCTCTTGGCTGCGTCTGTCCAGTTCCGATTGGCCGATCACAGCGGAGTCATCCGTGCAAGGGAGTCTCCCGGAGGAACGCCACGTCTCAGTGGCCTCTGTGCAAGCACCGGTCCCCAAAGCCGCCTACGCAGAGCGATTCTCTTCGCTGTCTCGCTTGATTCGGACCACTGCCTACGTTCGCCGTTTCGCCGACAACTGCAGATCCCCGAATACACGGACGACGGGCCCACTGACGACGTCGGAGCTACGAGAGGCACTCCAGGCAACCGTGCGAGCTGAGCAACGAGTTCATTTTCAGCCTGAGATCGCCGCGATCCAGCAAGGGACGAGGATTCCGACCTCCTCATCTCTTAAGGCGTTGAATCCATTCATCGCCACCGATGGCACGCTCAGGGTGGGCGGTCGCCTGGAGAATTCAGGTCTGTCGGAGCCGCGCCGTCACCCAGTCATCCTGGACCGAAGTTCGCATTTGGCCACGCTGGTGATTCGAGACGCGCATCTGAAGACGCTCCATGGCAGTCTCAATGCCACGATGGCTTGGATCCATAGAGGGTTCTGGATTCCCCGACGCCGACCTCGGGTGAAGCAGATCCTGCGGGAGTGCGTCACCTGCACGAGGATGCGAGCAGCTACAGGACGCCAACAAATGGGGAATCTTCCACCGGCCAGGGTACAACCGTCGAAGTCCTTTCTCCATACGGGAGTGGACTACGCCGGACCAATTTCTCTCCGTACAGCTAGAGGCAGAGGTCACAAGAGTTACAAGGGATATGTGGTCGTCTTCGTGTGCCTAGCCACCAAGGCCGTGCATCTGGACGCCGTAAGTGACCTTACCTCCACCTCATTTATCGCTGCATTCCACAGGTTCACCTCGAGACGCGGCCATTGTCAACGTCTCTACAGTGACAACGGCAAGACCTTCACGGGCGCGGCCTCGATCCTACGACAGATGTTCCACGCAGCGTCAGAATTCTACATCTCGGTCGCTGAGGAACTGGCGAACGACGGTACCGAGTGGTCCTTCATTCCGCCATATTCACCGCACATGGGAGGCCTGTGGGAAGCAGCGGTGAAAAGTATGAAGACGCATCTGAAACGGGTAATTGGAGACGCCACTCTTACCTATGAAGAGATGGCCACGCTGCTGAGCCGCATCGAGGCGTGCTTGAATTCCAGGCCGTTGACAGCACTGTCCGATGATCTGCGGGACTGCGATCCACTCACACCGGGACACTTCCTTGTGGGGGAACCCATACGCTCCCCTCCCGAAGTCCCGACCGATGACGTCGCGTGCACACTCACGTCGCGTTGGCGACTAATTTCTAATATGCGTGATCACTTTTGGCGCAGGTGGAGTAAGGAATATGTGAACACGCCGGCACGATCGTGCTTGTAAAGGACGACGACTATCCGACGACGCCGACACGCTGGCCGCTTGCACGTGTTGAGGAGGTTATCCGCGGACAGGACGGCCTCGTACGTGTGGTAGTTTTGCGATCGGGGTCCCGGTCATTCCGCAGGTCCATCGCCAAGGTCGTAACACTGCCCGTACACGAGAGCGAACACGCACACGGTTCCACGCAAAATTTCACGTTGGGAACATCCCAATGTTGTCATGGCGGGCGGCGTACTACGACTGATTAACGCGGCTCTCATTCGTCAAGACGTCCCCCTACCCGTCTGACCATCCAACCGGCATTAATGGTGACGCGATCGTGGCGCGTCACGGCGGGCGGCATGTTAGAGAATTCCGTCTCTAATTTTAATAGATATTTCGTTCTCCATATAGTTAATGCTGTATTTATAATACCTCTTTACATGAACTGTACAATCACGCTTATATACTCGATATGTGTACATATTCAAAATAAATTGGACAACGACCTAGCGATCAGCTCGGCGCGCCGTCGTCCCCGCTCCGTCCCCTCGTTCCCCGCGAGCTCCACGGGTGGATCGAGCAGCTCGTGGCCCGCGGGCGCGGCGAGGGGAACGGACGCGATGGATCGACGAGCCCAGCTGATCGTTCAGTTCGTCTATTGACACGCTTCACACGACATTCGATTTCGCATTGCTCAGCCTTCCGTAGCCTTCCGTCTTCGTCTCGTCGACTCATTACATTCTGATTTCTTTACCGTTCTTTTACCTTAGAGTCTCGGTATCGTTTCAAGTTAGGTAACGACCGTGAATCTAAAACATTTTTATTTACAACATCAGTTGTAAATGAAAACTTCCTAGTAATGTTCGATAAAATTATAGACAATCTGCTCGGATTAATGTTATCAAAATTTATTACAAGAAACAAAGAAATATAGAAGAAATTATTTGTACAGTAAACGCTTGATTCTTGTCCAACAGCCGTGTTTTTCATGGACAAGAATCGTGCCCTAGAAGTGCTTTTTGATTTATGACTGCATCTAGATATCGCGCCGAGCGAGACTTCAACAGAAAGCCGAACATAGAGAAGGACACGCTTGAAACAGGAGCCAAGTTCTCTATGGCCGTAAAAAGTTGTGAGATCAAACAAAATACGGCCAAGTTCGTTAGCTTAGAAATACCTGTTGCAATACTGAAAAAAGCGTTTGTAAAAATTAGTATAAAAGAACGCTATTTAATTTTTAAAGAGTTACATGGAAGGCTAAATTATTCAAACTTGGCCGTTACCTAACACCTTTTATGGCCATTGGTTTAAAAATTTCTTACATAAAGAATTTGTAAACAGCATTGTTCATAATTTTCTCTAGAATTCTTAACAGATAGAATTGTATAGCCGGATAAGATGGTCAAAAATGCCCTTGAGCCGAATAATATCGGGGATGGGTCATTCGATAGGGCATAAAAAAAACATACAATGTTCAAGGTTTATCAGTGTCTAATAGGCTTACAGAATAAATAAAATGTAACAATTTATAGGTTAGCTTAGCTTTTCACGGAAGAAACGACGAAAAAATCGGTTTTTATTTCTTTTAATAACAGCGCACCTCACTTAAAAATCTTAAAAAATTCATGAACGATACTTCTAATAATATATCGGTACTGTAAAAATATAGAGATTGTCAATCTAGAACTACCATGTAAAATCTGCATTTGTTTGGGTGCTTGACATGTCTCAGATTTTTTTCAGAATTTCTAAACATCGTTAACTAGGGAAATTAGGCCAAAAACTGATTTTTCAATTTTACCCCATAACTACCCTTCCGATCGAGATAGAGTTAAAATTTTACGCAGTATGTTTTTTTTTATGCCCTATCGAATGGCCCAACCCCGATATTATTCGGCTCAAGGGCATTTTTGACCATCTTATCCGGCTATACCCTTTATTGCATTTGAATTATAAATAACATGTATTTATTTACTAACAACAAGATTATTTACTATTAGTATATATTATTATTTATATATTAAATATATATATTAAATTTTAAAAAGTCTTTATTAACATCGTGTGTTAATTTTCCGGAGTTCGAATAAGTTACTATTACGTTTGTGTGATCTGACATAAGTTCACCTGCCTTTTTTGAACAAGTGCGGTCTTTTCTCCCTTATATATATATTATTGTCCTTTCGAACGTTGATTGATATACTGACATCCTGTCTTTGATCCGTGTTGATTATTTAGTTTAAATTAAATTGCGGGGTGATAAATTTTAAATGATTTTTTAAATGTAAATATTTATACTTTTCAATAGTGCACATAACGTAGACGAATAACGTAAAAATATTAATTACAAGCCGCAGTACTTGTTTGAAAAATAGCAACAAACTTTACAATCCGATACGCTCCTCTTAAAGGACTGATCTTGCACTCGAAACACCCATTTTAGCAAAAACGGTTTATAACAAAAAAAGTAGAGATCTCAAGCTTGAAAATGGTTGCTGTTTCATCAAATTTCGATAAATTTTAACAAAGTTATAGCAGTTCAAATATTGAAAGAATATTGAAATAGCGTCGTTTGAAGAATTACTCCAATACGGGAAATAAGTCTCCATGTTTGCGGAGGCTCGCGGGGTACACATACACCCGCGCTCTGCGGAAAGTCCCCACTCCATCGAAAGACAAGCGAAATTTAGACAAATGTCTTCAGTTTGCTATCAAGCACCGTGCCTACAAGCAGTGACTGTTCTGCACTGTTTACGGTGTCCAAAGCAACAATCAATAATTATCACTTTTTCATTGTTTTCATTAGCACTTTAATTCATTAGTATTAAATTTTCCATCACATTCTTTTAACATTTATTTATCACATTTTTTTAAATTTTTGCCGAAGAGTTGGCGGATTTGTGCGTGTTCGCGGATTTGTGAGTGTTCGCGGATTTGTGCGTTTTTTTTTGTAGTTTGTTTCAGGTTTCTTAGGACTTAGAATATGGATTTATCCAGGACATCAGGGCGGTGGATTCTTGACACTTGCATGTACAAGGACTGCAGCAACAGCCGACGAAACGGACATCACCTGTATCTCTTCCCGAATAGTAACAATCCCTTGTGTGCTCAATGGATTGCCAGAGTTGGTGAGTACATGGTCTTTTTTTGAAAACTAAAACACGTTTCACAGACTTCATTAAAAAAAGGGTAATTATTGCGAAAGGGTCCTCATACTCCGATTTTGATGAAATTTAAATATGTTATAGATGTTATAGATTTCAACATTTTGAACAACATTTTCCTTTTCCAATATAGGGAATTCCTTTACCATTAGCGATAGTTTTTTGCAAATATCTCGAAAATTAAAAGCGACCCCCCCCCCCCTATATTGGAAAAGGGAAAAGTTGTTTAAAATGTGTTGCTACATAACATATTTAAATTTCATCAAAATCGGAGTATGAGGACCCTTTAGCAATAATTACCAAAAAAGGGTAGTAGACGTCGGCTATATATTTCATGATCAATACTGAGAAGATTAATATCTGCTCCTTTTTCCTCTACAATCTACAAGAAACTTGACGGTTTCTAAAACATATATGTAAATTACGGTGGACCTTATTTTTTGAACAACCAATTTTTTTCACAATGCCCCCCCCCCCCCCCCCCCAATTGTTTCTTTATTATGAGAAAAAAAATTGTGTGCAGTTTGAAATCGATCGGATAAAAGGATCACGTAACGCATTTAAATTGATAATTTTGAAAATTTTAAAATCACCTTGGCTGTGGAGTATGACTTATCATTGGATTTGTGTTTTTTTTCTAAATAGGAATATGTAAAAATTATATAACCTTCTTTAAATAGAAATAACGATATCCCTGAAATGTAGAAAATTTGAATACGAACAAATTTTTCTACCACTATATTTACTTTGCTGAACAATGCAATTTTCTCCTATGGCATTTTTCCGTATAACAACACATAACAGAGATATTCAAATAGTAACTGTAGTATTGTATTCAAATAGTCCGAATATTTTCGGACGCTCTTAAAAAAACGATAACTTTTTTTATGTTGAACCAGACGATTTTATGTTTTTTTGGGAAGTTAGAGCAATTAGTTTACTAAATGATGTGAAAATAAATTTTTTCAAAAATTACAATTGGTAGGAATTATAGAGAAAATACTAAAAGTTGCATTTCACAACTTTTTTATGTGCGTCTATATTGAAAATTTATTTTATTTTATTTTTTTATTTTTTTTGTACATCTGTGTCAGTTACATGCATGTAGGATCGGGGTTTTGATAGAGCTGGCTTTGTACAATAGGTGGAATAACGATTACTTTATTAATTAGCGCGCGAGGGATGGGTTTACATTTTACATAAATGGTGCTGTGGTTTTTAGCGACGACCGGACACGACAGATGATTCTCTTACGTTTTTCAATCCGCTCGTCGCTTCGTGTTTTTCGCTTGTTTCGCGAGGACCGATATTACAATGATTGAGGCGATCGCGGCTTGTTTTTAACGGTCGTCGTAATGTGCATAATCATTACGCGGAGCATCCTTCACTCAAGTTTCATCGAAATCGGTTGATGTGTTAGAGGCCGAAAATTGAGAAAAATTGCAATTTTTACCATCTTTAAATGTTTATAGGTCATTGCAACGTTGACCGATTTTAATGAAATTTTCAGAATATGGTCAATCGATACAGACCTACGAAACGGGTTTTCTACATTTTCAATATGAGCTCACCTAAAGCAACAAAAATGCAATGTTTGCAAAACATAACTTTTAGTATTTTCTCTGGAAATCCGACCAATTGCAAATTTTTTAAAAATTCTTTTCACGTTACGTAACAAAACTTAGGGATGTGCGGGCCGGGCCTGGCTCATGTATCGGGCGCCCAAATGGTCCAGTCGGGCCGCAGACGATCGGGCGGGCTCGATTCGGGTGCGCGATACTTCTGACCAGGAATCCTAACCCGACGTCTAACCCTAACCCAAACCCGGTTAACCAAGGCAGGTTACTGTAACCCGCTGTAACCCATACCAACCTCGAGGGAACGGTTCTCAAATCGTAGAAAGAGCGGGTTAACCCGCTCGGAGCGGGTTACAGAAATTCAAGGAATCTAAATCTAACCCGCCGTATAACCCGAATCGTAAACTAATTATAGCTAACATAAATAAACATGTCAGGTAATAACCATATTGAAAAGAGCTTTCCAAATAAAATTATTAAATATATTTTGCAATAATAACAATAATAAAAATAATAATAGTAATAGTAATAATAACAATAATCTCGTTGGTAATGACAATAAAAACAATAATAATAACAATATTTTTACATTTAAAGATCGAATTCGTTTGTTCGAAGTATCATAATGTCATCTATGATGTCATTATTTAAGCGTGATCGTTGATCGTTCAATATATATTTTAATCCGGAAAATAATCTTTCTACCGACACTTGAGTTGCTGGTACAGCGTGCACAATTGTAGATAGAATATATAATTCGGGATGAACACATTTTTCACGTTCCCAATATTCTATGTATGATATTTTGGCTTCTCTCAACTCTTGGTAATATGGAAAACGTATTAAGAGACGTTTTTATATCGAAAGCAGCGTGGACGTCATCTTGTTCTTCGTCCTTCTCTGACAATAATTTGTCCATATCATCCATCTCGATTTCGGAACACGTACTAAAACTAGAGGTTGGTGTCATGTCAGGAGTTTCCAATAATTTTGGTACACGTATTTTTTCATAGTGTTCCCATATATTTACTAAATGACGTATAGCTTTTTGTTTGTCTTGTGTTGATAGTAATGTCTTATATCGTGGGTCAAGAAAAACCGATGCTACTAATGCATCATTGTCAAGAAGCATTTTCTCTCTCACACTAATGGAGTTTATTAGCATGATCGCATAATCATTTCGAACTTTTTTTATATTTAATTTTAATTCAGTCCAAATAGCATAAAAATCTGCCATAGTTAATTGTTCATATTGCAAACGCTTTGTTGCAATAGTGGCGGGTTGTAATATATTTACTAATTCTTTCACAGTGGTCCATTCGAAGTCTTCTAAACTTGTTTCCTTTATTTCTGTGCAAAAATTTTGCAATTCTTCAAATTATTTAATTCACATACAAAATAATGAGTTGAAAGAATTACATAGATTGTAACTTGTAAACTTCATGGCCAACTTACCGTTAATTCTACATCGCATCCTTCAATAAGGCACTTAGATTTTCCAGCAGTCATATCATAATGAAAATATTGACGCACAGGATGTTCACGATTCATTTTAATTAGTTTTATCGTTTGCACTTTCTTTTACAACTAATTAACTATTGAACTATTAATCAACTAATTAAATTATTAAATAAACTAAAATATATGTATAAATAATATATACATATGTATAAATTAATAAGAATTACTAAGAATTTTCTGAAAGTTTTATAATTTATAAATAATAGACACTGAACACGAGTTAGGTAACGCGAACTCTTCAACAGAACGTGTGAAATAAGAATGGAAAACATTCATGTTAGTGGCCCATAACAATGGAGAAATAAAAAACAAATGAAAGTAAAAAAAATGAATCTCGCTACTGTTGCCTTATTATATATGTATATACGTTCTTTTAGACACACAACATTCATACTCCTCATAATTATCTAAAATATAAATTTCTTTACATCAATAATAAGTTGTCCTCATATTATTTAAAACTGAATCGTAGAGAAATTCAACTGATTGGCATCAAAGCATAATTTATAAATAAGAAAAGAAGTTCAAACTTCGTACTGAAAACCCGCTCTTAGTGTGGGTTACAGAGTGTTATGGGTTACAAATAACCGAAACCGATTCGGGTTACGGTTACGATCCCTGTTTTAAAGTTTTCCGACCATAACCCGCTCTTACCGGGTTAACCGGGTTACAGTTACCCATCTAGTAACCGGTTACCGAAGCTACACGGGTTACAGCGGGTTATTGAGAACCGAATCCGATTCGGGTTAGGTTTTCGATCCCTGCTTCTGACACGTCGCACAGTGTGCAATTTCGGCCAAAACGCGGACAAAATATGAAATTGTTGTTTGATTTTCATGAAACTTGGTATACTAAGGTTTTTTGTACTCCTGATTAAGAATCTAATACTAGAATAATGTTTAACTAAACTGTTTATTAATTTTCATTAATAAAATAATGAAATTTTGGATTCTGTATTAAAATTTTAACATATTATCACATAATACAAGACAATTGAACAACAAGTGAAAGTATATTAATAAATTCAAACATTAATATTCATAGTTTATTTGTTTGAAGCAGAACTATGTAGAATTAATATCATTTGATATAAGAGATATCGAAGAAACACCTTTATGTGTATAAATATCTTTTAAAAAAAATACAGTATAACAATATAGCAATATAAAACAATATAACACAACACAATATTCTATCGAAGCCTGAACACAGCAAAATTATGCCTAAAGTACCGCGTGGTCGGTTCGATACCGAATTGATACTATCGATACCAATCCGCAAGTTATGATGCCGTATCGAGTAGGTATCAAAAGTAAAGTATCAAAAACATTGATACCAATTTGATACTTCTACGTAAGTATCGATACCCGTTTGATACCTTACGAGAGTATCGATACCTGTTTGATACTTTACAAACATTTCGATACCCGTTTGATACCTTATGAAAGTATCGATACCTGTTTGATACTTAAACGAATACTTTACTTAAGTATTGATAGCGTTTTGTTCCTTCACGAATGTATCGACTACAATGTATCACGAATGTATCGGTTTCAAATCTCCTGAAATTTTTGATACTTATTTACCGAACATTGCACCGGAAAGTTTATATTTATCTGACATTTATCTAAATTAAAATACATACCTATCTGTCTTCGTCTCTAAACAATACAAATAATACTAAAGTTTTGCTCAATATCTTTTCTTTCGATTATATAAAATAGTTTTGTGGTTTCTGTCGCCCTAAAACGCCGAGCGGGTTGCCTTCTGAAGGGGAACTGAAAATTGAGCACCGTGACAGTGTTTTTTTCAGAGAGAGCGGGAGAGAGATAGATATATAGATAGATAGATAGATAGAGAGAGAGACTTGTATCATTTAGAGACGAAGACAGGTATAGGTATGTAAAAAGTTCAGAAGATTTGATACGGTTATTGAAATTTGCATAGAAATATTAAATGGGTATCGAACTGGTAATAGATACATTCGTAAAGTATCAAAACTTTTGTGAAGTATCAAAACTTTTGTAGTATCAAACGGGTATCGATACTTTCGTAAGGTATCAAACGGGTATCGATACTTTCGTAAGGTATCAAACGGGTATCGATACTTACGTAGAAGTATCAAATGGGTATCGATACTTACGTAGAAGTATCAAATGGGTATCGATACTTACGTAGTAGTATCAAATGGGTATCGATTCATGAAGTATCAGTATCGAAAATGAATACCAAATACCTTACCCTTCAATACGTATCGATACTTCCCATTGAGTACTTTGGTATCGACTTGATTGAATATCATCAATAGTATCGGTATCGAACCGACCACTACCGCACGATACACGGATCTACGATCGACTAGCGACTGCGACCCGCGACTCACGACTGTGATCTGCTCTGGACCGAAAAAGGCAATTAGGACCCGTGTCACACGATATCTACCGATCTTATCTTAGCGTTAGAAAAACATAGATTTCTCTTGCTTATAGAAACGTTATTTATAAATCGAAGTTTAAGACTATGTATTCTGGAACGGCATCACAAATCAGTAACAGGATGCATCTAATAATATTACGTTTACATTACAAACATGAATAATTTATTAAAAGCATATACATTTCATTGGTGATCAGATTAAGAATACTCTCTTGTTAGTAGATATTTTTAAATAATATTTTAAGTATACTTATTGACTGGATTTATGCATCTATGCCATATACAAACGTTAGTGTAATAAATCCAGGAAAAGTCGCTCACACTTAAAACACGAGTATCTTTTTTTTAGTAAAATTTCAGAAACTTTTTCTTTTTGCATATTATTATAGACATATTCAGTAATAAGTTCCATGCAAAATCTCCGTGTTTTCGCGTGTTTCTCACTTAGTGAATGAAACTAAGAGTTGGTCAATGTGACTTTTCTACGCAAAATCGTAATGTTTAAGCTCTGCACGCTCTTATACTGAATCAGGAATGTCATATTAACGTTATAGTCTCATTATGTAATCACAGAAGTACCCATTTTCAATAAAAAAAACTCACCCAAGCGTTCACATTCAAGACAGGTACAATATGTTCTCAGTCTCGTTCAAATCATTTGAACGAATAAAAATCGACATACAACTATGATTCCATAATGTTGCAAGAAGTTTTTTTCATTAACTTTTATGGTTTCTTATACGTTGAACTATTAACTAACGATATTACAACTCATAAAAACAATATCTGTTACTTTGAAAAATAGCATTCGCTTGCATTTTGTCCGCGTTTCGGCCGAAATTGCACACTGTGCGTCGCGTCGGGCGGCCCGAGCGTTTCGAACGGCCCGAGAGATTCGGGCGGCTGGTGACTGGTGACTCGACTTCGTCGCTCGTCGACCGGGTTCGGAAAGAATCAGACAAGTTCGGGCGAGCGAGCTATCGCGCTACCCGAGATTCAACTCTGCGTTCCTATGTTCTTACAATTAGTTCTTATGAAATAGAAATAGAAATAGAAATAAGTAATGGTAATAAGTAATAATGGTATTTCTTTCATAGATAATTCATTATAACGTAATTTTTAATATACTTGGAAATAGAAGTAAACTGAAAATATAATCATATAAATTCTATGAGTATACAAAACACATTTTTTAAATTTTCGTTATTGGCCCAGATAAAAAAGTTGTAATAATCACTTTTACTATTTTTTTTTAACATTTCCAACCAAATGCATTTTTTTAACGTGTTTGTTAGACGTTATTTATTAAACTAATCCTTCTAGCCTTACATAGAAATTCTGAAATTGTAGTATCCAGCAAATGAAAAGTTTATTAAAATCGGTTACATGTTTCGTGTTTCGGGCGTAAAATCAGACTGTCGGTCTGGCGTAATTGCCGTCGTCGTGACCACGCGTAAAACAGAACGATCTGAACAGCGGTAAACAAACGATGAGGCCGTCGAATGATCTGAACAGCGGAACGTTCTGGAACGTTCCTACCGTGAATAGGTGTAACGACTTAGGAGGAAAGCCATCTCGCATATTCGCAGCCTCCCAAGTTCCCCGATACGGAATTTGCGAAATTTGGTGTCCGTCGACGTCCTTAATTACGTAACGGTCATTTCGGAGCACCTTGGACACCACATACGGACCTTTAGACTGAGGCGTCAGTTTCGCGCATACACCAGGTGTATTGTCAAAATTTCGAATCATAATTTGATCGCCTTCCACGTATTTTGATGGTGCCCGATGTTTATTGTCAATCTTTTGTCGACATTCTGCCTCAATTCTTTTAACTTCCGTTACTCGTTAGTAAGCCCGTGCGATTCTAAATAATCTCGCACACTATTATTCACTTTGCCACGTTGTTTTATCCCATATAAAAGCACACTAGGACATTCTCCTGTCGATCTATTTACAGTGTTATTGCATACAAATTCTACTTCACTCAGCACGTCGAACCATTGAACTTTCCTTTCGTCACTCAGTTTGGCTATCATCGGAATAATAGTTCGATTCATACGCTCGGCTTGTCCACTTGCCTGTGGAGACGCTGTGGCAACTTTAATGTGTTTCACGCCATAATCGTTTGTAAAATTTTGAAAATCACGCGACGTAAAACAACTGCCGCGATCGGATACAATTTGTAGCGGACTACTAAAAGTGGCGAAGTAGGATTTTACACAATTTATGACTTCCATCACACTGGTCGTCTTTGTCGCGTACAATTTGATATATTTCGTAAATCCGTCTATTACGACAAAAATAAAACGTTTCTTCGCGTTACTTGATTTTGATAACGGGCCTAAATGGTCAATGTGTAACGTGTTGAACGGTTTGTCTCCTTTTGGGACGCAATGCAATGCACCTTCGGGCTTCCCGGAATTCGGCGAAAACGCGATACATTTTAAACAGGCTTTGATATGATTGTTAATTTTGTTTTTCATATTCGGAAACCAATAACTGCTCATAATGTTTTGGAGCGTCTTATCAACTCCCACGTGGCCAAATTCGTTGTGATATCGGTGTATGACGCTAGATTCCATGGAAGATGGTACATAAAATAAGAGTTGGTCATGATATTTCCGGTATACTAGACCATTTCGTAATTCTTAGTGCTTATGTTCCGATTTCTCTAATGAATTTTGTAAATTTGCAATAATGTCGTCCCCATTCTGGCATAAAGAAAGGTTTTTATCAAATGAGTTATCTTTTACCACAAGTATTTGCCTACTCAACGCATCGACGTGAGCCATTCGCGTGCCTATTCTATGTTCGAGCGTATAATTGAATGACTGCATCTCGAGTGCCCATCTCGAAATCCGAGGATTAGTGTCTTTTTTCACATCAAATTAAATATTTATAATCTTTATGCCACAAAAAAATTTTTGGTGTCCCAAAACGATAGCGTTAAAAAAGAGGTCCCTTGGGTCATTTGAAGCGACAGTTTGCTTAACAAAAATAAATATGTATATACAGTTACTCATATAATAGATCACAAACACTTTAGATCAGAATAACTATTTTGCAAATGGACCAAACGATTTCAATTTCTCTGTAAGGCTAGAAGGATTAGTTTAATAAATGACGTCTAACAAACATGTTAAAAAAATGCATTTGGTTGGAAATGTTAAAAAAAAATAGTAAAAGTGATTATTACAACTTTTTTATCTGGGCCAACAACGAAAATTTAAAAAATGTGTTTTGTATACTCATAGAATTTATATGATTTTATTTTCAGTTTTACTTCTATTTCCAAGTATATTAAAAATTACGTTATAATGAATTATCTATGAAAGAAATACCATTATTACTTATTACCATTACTTATTTCTATTTCTATTTCTATTTCATAAGAACTAATTGTAAGAACATAGGAACGCAGAGTTGAATCTCGGGTAGCGCGATAGCTCGTTCGCCCGAACTTGTCCGATTCTCTCCGAACCCGGCCGACGAGCGACGAAGTCGAGTCACCAGCCGCCCGAAACGCTCCGGCCGCTCGATGTGTCAGAAGTATCGCGCACCCGAATCGAGCCCGCCCGACTTTAAGTGGCCGGACCCAAACCCGACTAACGGGCGGCCCGCACGTCTCTAAACAAAACCGATTGTTGTAACTTCTAAAAAACATCCAAGTTGTATGGTCGAATATTAAAAAAGTTATCGTCTTTTTAAGAGTGTCCGAATATTAGTGGGAGTCACTGTATGTATTACATTATTACATAAACGCTCCTTCGTTGTCCAAAGGCCGGGGGTTTGATCGTGCCCGGACACTATTTTTTATTTATGACTGCGTCTAGATATCGCGCCGAGCGAGACCAGTAGAGAGCCAAACATAGAGAAGTACAGAATGAAATACGGATCGCGTGACCGAAGCGGCACAGTTTAAAGTTTAAAGGTCCGCATTTTCTCACTGTACATAATGCTAATTAAAAATGCTTTATTTTTCATTATTTTTTTATGGGAAAAGAAAACAATTATTATATATAATAAATATACATATATATATATGTATATATGTTTATTACCTTCAATGTAAACTTGAAGGAATCGGATGTCTGAACTCACAAGAATCGATGTTCCCAGATGATTCTCGACAAATCAATATTTCCAGATGGTTCCCGAAAAATCAATATCTCCTGGGTAACGATTTCATTTGTTTCAATCGATCAGCCTCCTTTAGGAATGTCCCTTTAAACTTCGTTTCGCTCGAGGCACGCACACGATCATGTTCTGTCTCATCGACACGGTCGGGTGGACTGTAGTATGTAGTAGGCTTTTGTCTATACGTGTAATGCCACACAATCAAATTTTGCAAAAAGTTTAACAGCTTATATCTCATTAACTATTTGTTTGCGATATATGGCTCCTTTCAGACTTTTTCTCTTCTCGATGAGTAAAAGGTGTTGATGTAAAAAAAAACTTTAACAACAATTATCTTTGTTATAAACAATTTTGCGGCAAGTTTCCCTTGCAAATGTCCACCAATCCAGAGGTGTAGATTCACCCCTAGGACGGATGACCATTACTTTTCATACACCCAACACCTTCTACCTTCATTATTGGCGTCCGTACCGTACCTTGCTCAGTGGAAAAAGTACCTGTATAATAATACACGGTACTTCCTTTCGGAGTCATCGATTTTGAACAATGTAGGAGATAAATAATTTGTAGGTCTTTATGGATAGAAATTCTGAAGTCGAATGTTTTCATTATAAGCTTCTAAAAACTCATTTCCGTTTACTACATAATGTGAAAAGAAATTTTTTCAAGAATTGCAATTGGCTGGAATTGTAGAAAAAATATTAAAAGTTTCATTTTTAAACTTTTTTATGTGGGTCTGATTGCAAATTTTAAAAATACGTTTTGTAGATCTGTGTCAATTATATTATATGCATTGTGCCGGCGCGGCGCTACACTGGTCCACTCGCCCGATCTAGCTGTTCATTTATATTTTAGCACTATTTGACAGTTTAAAGGTATAATAATTTAGGTCGTTGGATTCGTTTTGATATCAGCTACAATATTATGATGTCAAAAATACATATTGACTTTTAAAAATTCAAGGCGACTTTAATTATTTATGCATTAAAAATGTCGTTTTTAATTTTTAAAATTGAAATTTGTAGACTACTGAATGTGATTAAGTTTTGTTTAAAACATTTTTTTCTGAGAATATTGGAAGTGTGTGGTAAATCATGTTCATGTTTCAAATGAACACAATAACCAATCATTTTTGAAGAAATGGATTTTATAAACATAATTAAAAATATTTTATTTAAAATTGTGCAAGTAAACATAATTTTGATTATAAAAAACAAAAATATAATTCTTGTAAATAAAAATAACAATTGACATTACATCACATTAACAAATCATTATTGTTAATATCTTTGAACATTAATTGTCCAACTTCATCATCAAAATGTGTTTGTTTCTTTAATTTAAAAGAATTGAATAAAATCGCCGCGCCAGAGATTCGGCCGCAGTTCAGGCGATACATGCGCTTTAAACAATAACAGCTTTTGTACCGGGGCCGAATGGAATGTGTCTCTTGCATGATTTCATAGAGAAAAGTACGCTGAAAATAATGCACTTTGATAGAATGGGGAACGATGTGGAACTCAAAAGATATCCTTTACCAAAGATAGAAAACTTTGAAGATTCTCTTTAGTTTATTGAGCATTGTTATTCCAATAAATTATAAATATTAAGTCTTAGTACGCAAGTTCTACTCTAAATATAGACAAATATTATTCATTTGAATAAAAAATGGACACATAATATTAATTAGATTCTCCAGGGTATCGATAAGAAACGAGGTAATTTTTTCGATAACAAAGAGGATTCATTAAATGTTGATTTTTAATGCTTATTGTAATAACAATTTTCAATAAATCTCATTAATTTCATCGTTTATGAATGTCATGGACATTTAAGAAGCAATATACTATTGGAAATGGGAGTTCTAAATGAACAAAAACACAGAACAATCTTTCTTTAACTGTTTAGACTTTATTCACTGAGCAAGGAAGAACGTCTGTTCGGTTCAAGAGCTATAACCAGAGTGACAAAATGAATCGTTTAGGGCCAGCAGAAAATCTGCTGCCCACTTGAGAAAAAGGGGAGAGCCCAGGTCAGAAGATTTTCCAGGCCTTCGATGCAGTCACGGACCCATGGTCGATGACAGCTGGCCTTGAAAAACAAACTGCACAAGGCAGGGTCTCTCATACTATCTAAATTCATTTTTGCCCTCTAGCTTATTCTAGCTGACGCAATGTCAATAATTCAACATATACATTCGATAAACAGCGATATGGGCAAGATGATTTTTTATAAATGAACAGCTAGATCGAGCGCGTGGACCAGTACGACTCTCCGCGTTTCTTTTTTTTCCATACGCTGCCCTTCTTTGCGTCCAAAACATTGGTCGTTCATGACACAAGTAATTCGAAATTATATCACATTTGGTATCATTTTCATTAGAAAAATGCCACGTATATGTTGGCGAAAGTCCCATAAAAAAATAATGAAAAATAAAGGAGTTTCATAATTAGATTAGTAGTCTCCAGGTCTGACACCGATATACTCGACCCGGATTGTTGCACTTTTCGGCGACCCAGGCCTCTCGGGCTTCGCTTTCGTTTTCTACGTTCGGCAGTGCATCAAAAATCGATTTAATTGGGACCCAGGCGGTTCGGAAAATCGAATTCTTTGGATAATCGAACAGTTTTGAAATGACTTATGAAATAAAAGAGTACTATGCTCGAGCTGCCTCGGTCCGCCGAGCAATGTAAACAAGCCACGTAATCCGATGCCGAATCAGGTATAGTAGTGTGAACCACTGCTAATCTAATTACAAAACTTCTTTAATTTTTGTTTAATTTGCGGCATGGACTAAGTTTTCGGCCACGCAATCCGTGTTAACATGCGCTGCCCTTTTTCACGTTCGGCGCAGTCGACATAAACAAAAATTGTTTTCAACATGTTTTTATGCCCCCCTCCCCGGATTATTCCAATTAATAAAAAGAAATTTGTGTGTAAGAAATCACGCTAGTCGCAGCAATAATAGTCAGTGGTATCAACTATTTAGCGTGTATTTCGCACTATGATAGGACTATTTCAGCAACTTTTACACAGGCATGCAATCCATCAATATAATCCCACTCGCGCACATGTGAAATATTAATATTTTGATATATGATTGTGTGTATAAATAAATATGCTTCAACTGTTATTACTCTTTTTATAGGTACTCCAGATTTAATAAATTATGCCGCATCCACGCTAAGGCGTTTGGGTAAGTAGAAATTAGACATTTACATTCACACATCACATTCACATTTAAAAATGAATAAATTTGCACTTTGCCCTATTCGGTACTATTATTAATCGTCGTACGCCGGATTAATAGAAGTTAGTGTTGTCGTCATTGAAAGTGAGTTTTACGATAAAAAATTGCTTATCATCAATAGTTACTGTATATACTTATCATAATGTTAATACATTATATTTATACATGTTAAAACGGATATTATAATCTAATAATTGCATTCCTTAAACATTGAATAAACAGAAAAACAGAAAAATTTATCATCGACACTCGTTAGACCCTTCGAACTCTATAGACCCTTTTTAAACTTCCGTCAACCCCCAAGATGTCCACTTGGACCCCGTTGGGAACCCCTGGTCTACTTCATCCCATAGATGTTCTATTCGTTTGTGCTGAACATTTCTCGCCCGAAATTTTCAGGCCAATGAACAGATATAGCCGGGGTATAAGGCGAAGATTGAAAATGAATGCTGTGCCCGAACCATGGGCAGATCAGGGCCAATATCTAGAAGAAGAGGAGGAACTCCTAGGCATCGAGGGATCCAACGTCGAAGAAGAGGAACTCCAAATCATCAAGGGATCCAACGTCGAAGAAGAGGAACTCCAAATCATCGAGGGATCCAACGTCGAAGAAGAGGAACTCCAAATCATCGAGGGATCCAACATCGAAGAAGAGGAACGCCAAAACATCGAGGGATCCAACATCGAAGAAGAGCAAGCTTATCGTGCCGAACAAACGGATTATATGGACGTGGCGACGCGGGTTTATGCAAGGAAGCCATTACACTTTTCCGATACTGAGGACGATAGGATGGAATGGCTAGACTGCAGAATGGCTAGAATGCAGGATTGCAAAATACTAATAAAAAACTAAAAAGGGAGATTAGAAATTTGAAGTTGGCATTGAAGTGTCTAAAACAAAAACTTCAAAGATCAAAGTTAGCAAAAGTTCGTGGTACCAAAGCAACAGAAACGGTGGACGAATTTTTGGATAGGAAAAAGTGTCTGAACACAGTTGCACGCACAATGGTGAAACTGCAGCTGAAGAAGGACAACGCGCCATATACGACGGAGGAACAAGATTTATCAAAAATGATTTTTTATAATTCTCCGTCCGCTTACAATAGGCTAAGGAGAAGTGGATGTCATCTGCCAGCAGAGGGTACAGTCCGAAGGTGGATCGCAATTAATCATCTGGAGACTGGGTTTGCTGTCAACATCTTCGATGACGTAAAGAGACGCCTAGCCCAATTCTCATTGGAGCAAAGATTGTGCGCCCTGAAATGGGATGAGATGTCCATCAAGACATGGGAAGAATACTCAGCTTCCCTGGACCAAGTGGAAGGACTTGTCGACTTAGGAATGTTGGGTCGACGTGACGAGAAAGCACGTTACGTGTTCGTGTTTTGTGTGGACAGCATCAACGGTGAAAACAGATGGAGACAGCCGTTAGCATACTTCCTATCAGGAAGAGGAGGATTGAGGACAGAAGACCTTCTGAATTTGCTGCATTCCTGTTTGCGCCGACTGAAGGAGAGTGGTGCTCATGTCAAGATTTTGACATGTGATCAGTGCACTACAAATCAGAAAGTCTACCGGGAATTGGGAGTAAGCGAGGACCGTCCGTTCTTCCACTACGAGGGATCAACGTATTATGCGACATTTGATTTCCCACACTTAATTAAGCGACTAGTATCGCAATTAAGAAGACATGGGAATGTGTATGTCGCAAACGATAGCATCATTTCATTCTCCGATATGGATGAAACATGGAACTACGACAGGGCCATGAATTCATCACGATTGCTACCGCACATATCGGAAATGCATTTGCATCCAAATGCATTTCAAAGCATGAATGTCAAGAGGGCATTCCAACTGTTTGGAAGACGATTCGCTGCAGCTGTCGAAGTTGCAGGCAATGACGCAAAAGGGCTAAAGGGCAGAAGTGCTACGTGGGAAAAGACGGCTGCATTTATCAAAAGGATTGATAAATTAATTGATTACTGTAATTGCTACAACACGAACAGCAATCACAAGAAGAGGCCCCTTCGCGAGCAGCATGACATCGTATACAACACGCTGCAAGACATGATGGAATGGACCAAACAATGGAGTGTTTCTACATACAGGCTTCAATCACCGATGATGAAGAGACCGCCCTGCTTCAAGGGTCTAACCCAGACCCTCAGGGCATTTCTACATGTATACGACACGATAACCAACGAAGAGGGCACACGTCACTTCCAGTTTGCTTTAGGCTTGGCAAACCAAGATTCGGTAGAACATTTGTTCTCGAAACTGCGACAACGAGGTGGTTTCAATATGAACCCAACGTCGCGTGTGGTCCGCTTAAATTTGCGGCACATTATGTGTTCCCAATTAATAAAAATTGGAGTTCGGACCAACACGCAAGAAGAAGACGAAGAAGCTTCAACCCTAATTGGAGTTCAGAGCTGCATTCCAGCTCAATGTAATTTGACAGATAATCATTTAGCGGCAGACGAAGAAGACGACGGCGCATTAGAATGCGCAACACATTTGTCTCACAATACGGAGGACAATGCAGAGGCGGCGACTTCCAACGAGAGGAACGAAGATCTATCATTTTACGAGACAACATCAATAACATATTTCGCAGGCTACATCGTGCACCACATAATGCGGAAGTATAATTGCACTGAATGCCGCGATCAAATGATGAAAACGCCATTGGACATCATGGAACCTGCAGAGGCGTACATTGCAAGCAGAGAGTTTTCAGATGACGACGACGACGACGACGACGACGACGACGAATATTCACCCGACGTGAGAAAACTCTCACGTCCCACAGACACGTTCGTGAAGGTCATCACAATGCAATTACAAATATTCAACGACAACTGGAGGAAATTTTGGACTCAACAAAATCTACTCAACGAGTTATCCATGACAGCAATTCAACAGAGCAACATTAAAGATCCGGCTTGGTTTCGACAAGACAATAGCTGCTACGACCATAGGGTAGCAGCATTGAAGCACTTGTATAAAGTGAAACTGCACGACCAGGCAAGAAAAAGGAACGAAGAAGAAAAGTGTCTGTACAAACCGACTAGAAGCCAGAAAATGAAAAATGTATTGCATAGGTGAGCTCCGATAATCAGTCTGTCCGAACTCGCGTTTCGGTGGACCGAGTAGCTGAAATGCGAGTCAGGAGAAGCGCAGCCAACAAGAAAAGTCACCGAGATCCGCCACTGCCAGCAAGAAAAATCACCGAGATCCGCCGCTGCCAGCAAGAAAAGCCAACATGTCCTCCACTGTCGCCATTCTCCTCACGCCTCTCCGAACTCGCGTTTTGGTGGACCGAGTAGCTGAAATGCGAGTCAGGAGAAGCGCAGCCATCAAGAAAAGTCACCGAGATCCGCCACTGCCAGCAAGAAAAATCACCGAGATCCGCCGCTGCCAGCAAGAAAAGCCAACATGTCCTCCACTGTCGCCATTCTCCTCACGCCTCTCCGAACTCGCGTTTTGGTGGACCGAGTAGCTGAAATGCGAGTCAGGAGAAGCGCAGCCATCAAGAAAAGTCACCGAGATCCGCCACTGCCAGCAAGAAAAATCACCGAGATCCGCCGCTGCCAGCAAGAAAAGCCAACATGTCCTCCACTGTCGCCATTCTCCTCACGCCTCTCCGAACTCGCGTTTCGGTGGACCGAGTAGCCGAAATGCGAGGTAGGACTGGTCAGGAGAAGCGGAGCCAACAAAGACAATCACAGAGATATCCGTCAATGTAAGTTTAATGAATTATTTACAACGCAATCAAATTGTTGGAACAAATAAATTTTTTAAATGAATCTCATAATTATATATTTCAATACATTCAATTTTTCTGGACAATACAGTTTGTTTTAGCAAATACAATTTTTAAAAAACATAATTTTTTTAATGAATTAAATTTTAAACAAATAATTTTTTTTTAGTAAACGTCTTTTTAGACATAATTTTGAATGTCAATAATGTTGTTTAAACAAATTGAATTTGTACATAAATTTTTTTTTAATGCACAGATTTTTATGAATAAAAATTTCTGAGTAAATAAAATGTTTTAAACAAATAAAGAATACATATGGTTTTTTAAATAGATTTAAATAGATTGAATTTCAATAGAATGAACCTTTAAATTTATTAAAAAAATGCATTTTCCTATTTGCAGAGTCTTTGCTTTCGTTCCGAAGATTGCATAGAACATAATGTGAAGCCAAGAGTTGGGCAAAATTTCTATTTAAATAATAATTTCGAATAACGAATAAATGATTAAAAAATTTTTATTCGTTATTCGAAGGTTGGAATTAAAAAATTATCTTTATTCGATGAGGTTCGAATAAATAATTTTATCCAACGAGAATTTATCCGACAAATAAAGATAATTTTTTCTATTCGAAGCGGATTTATTCGAACTTTAAATAATTTTTTCATCTTTTTTCTTTCATCTTTTGAAGGCTTCGAATAAACTTCGAATAACTTTTTCCTCCTCGAATATACGGTGACGAGGCCCGACGAGAGCTGAACATGAAAGACCAGCGACATCGACCGATCAACAGCATACATACATTGTAAGCACCTGGGGAATCAAGCATTATTGACAATTTAAACTTTCATATTTTTAGAATACGAATAATATTTTTAATACGAATGAGTTGTAGAGATCATCCCGATGAAAATGAGTCCAAACAGGACATCATTTGGACTATCTTTAATAAGATTATAATTTTTATCATAACATTACGTATCAATAAAAATTGTTCGATTACACTCGAGTTTGGACTCATTTTCACCAGGAAAAGCACCCCAATATAATCGCAATAATTTTATGAAGGTATATTGAAAAATCTCAAAGTCTAAACTTTCATTCGTGTGTGATTCCCAATCTGCTTACATTGTATGGCGTTTGTCAGTTGCTGTCGTTGGGTCTTGGACAGTCGGAGCTCGGCGTTCGGAGCTCGGCGTTCGGAGCTCGGCGTTCGGAGCTCGGCGTTCGGAGCTCGGCGTTCGGAGCTCGGCGTTCGGAGCTCGGCGTTCGGAGCTCGGCGTTCGGAGCTCGGCGTTCGGAGCTCGGCGTTCGGAGCTCGGCGTTCGGAGCTCGGCGTTCGGAGCTCGGCGTTCGGAGCTCGGCGTTCGGAGCTCGGCGTTCGGAGCTCGGCGTTCGGAGCTCGGCGTTCGGAGCTCGGCGTTCGGAGCTCGGCGTTCGGAGCTCGGCGTTCGGAGCTCGGCGTTCGGAGCTCGGCGTTCGGAGCTCGGCGTTCGGAGCTCGGCGTTCGGAGCTCGGCGTTCGGAGCTCGGCGTTCGGAGCTCGGCGTTCGGAGCTCGGCGTTCGGAGCTCGGCGTTCGGAGCTCGGCGTTCGGAGCTCGGCGTTCGGAGCTCGGCGTTCGGAGCTCGGCGTTCGGAGCTCGGCGTTCGGAGCTCGGCGTTCGGAGCTCGGCGTTCGGAGCTCGGCGTTCGGAGCTCGGCGTTCGGAGCTCGGCGTTCGGAGCTCGGCGTTCGGAGCTCGGCGTTCGGAGCTCGGCGTTCGGAGCTCGGCGTTCGGAGCTCGGCGTTCGGAGCTCGGCGTTCGGAGCTCGGCGTTCGGAGCTCGGCGTTCGGAGCTCGGCGTTCGGAGCTCGGCGTTCGGAGCTCGGCGTTCGGAGCTCGGCGTTCGGAGCTCGGCGTTCGGAGCTCGGCGTTCGGAGCTCGGCGTTCGGAGCTCGGCGTTCGGAGCTCGGCGTTCGGAGCTCGGCGTTCGGAGCTCGGCGTTCGGAGCTCGGCGTTCGGAGCTCGGCGTTCGGAGCTCGGCGTTCGGAGCTCGGCGTTCGGAGCTCGGCGTTCGGAGCTCGGCGTTCGGAGCTCGGCGTTCGGAGCTCGGCGTTCGGAGCTCGGCGTTCGGAGCTCGGCGTTCGGAGCTCGGCGTTCGGAGCTCGGCGTTCGGAGCTCGGCGTTCGGAGCTCGGCGTTCGGAGCTCGGCGTTCGGAGCTCTGCGTTCGGAGCTCGGCGTTCGGAGCTCTGCGTTCGGAGCTCGGCGTTCGCCGTAAACAAACGGCATACAATGTAAGCAGATGGGGAATCACACACGAATGAAAGTTTAAACTTTTAGATTTTTCAATATACCATCATAAAATTATTGCGATTGTATTGGGGTGCTTTTGCCTGAAAAAAATGATTCCAAACTCGAGTGTAATCGAACGATTTTTATTGATACGTAATGTTATGATAAAAATTATAATCTTATTAAAGATAGTCCAAATGATGTCCTGTTTGTACTCATTTTCATCGGGATGATCTCTACAACTCATTCGTATTAAAAATATTATTCGTATTATAAAAATATGAAAGTTTAAATTGTCAATAATGCTTGATTCCCCAGGTGCTTACAATGTATGTATGGTGTTGGTCGGTCGCTGTCGCTGGTCTTTCATGTTCAGCGCTCGTCGGGCCTCGTCGCCGTTTATTCGAGCAGGAAAAAGTTATTCGAAGTTTATTCGAAGCCTTCGAATAGAAGATGAAAGATAAAAGATTAAAAAATTATTTGAAGTTCGAATAAAAAAAATTATCTTTATACGTCGGATAAATTATCGTCGGATAAAATTATTTATTCGAACCTCGTCGAATAAAGATACATCTTTTATTTGAACCTTCGAATAACGAATAAAGATAAAGTATCTTTTATTGGAATCGTTATATAAATAATTTTTTATCTAAATAATGCCCAACTCTAAAGAAGCAGTCAAGCAGTCGTATCATCGCTGTCATTGCTGGTATCGCTGCCTGCAAGAAAAGTTAACGATGTCTTCCACCGTCGCCATTCTCCTCACGCCTCTCCTAACTAGCTGTTTCGGTGGACCGAGCAGCTGAAATGCTAGTCAGGAGAAGCGGAGCCAACAAGTAAAATCACCAAGATATTTTTCTTTGTGTTTGAAGCGGAACTAAAATGTTGTTCAATCTTTTTTGTTTAAATAAAAATAATTATTCCGTAATGTGTCTACTTCTTTAATCATTTCTTTTATTTGACCTTATTAAATAAATATTTTTTAAAATCATTTTAATACAGGATTTCTTTTATTTCGTGAAAGTCTGAACTTGTCAAAAAATATTGTTCGCGATCGAATCGCGCGCTCTACGGAGATCGCAACATGCCGTTCTTCGTCACGTCGTGACGTCATCGATCAATCGCGACTTCACGCGAAGCCGGTCCTCGGCTCGCGCTCCGACGTCGGGATTCCACAGGATCATGCGACGATGATCCTCCAATCATCGATCCCTCATCGTCGCGTGATCCTGTGGAACCAATCCTCAACCGACACCGCTCTGAGGAATCGCCGAATCGCCGAAAACGGACCCGAATTCTCGCTAAACGCCTAGTCATCCGCTGCTTCTTCGTCGAACACGAGGCCGCTTTGTACAAGCACGGATGCTAACGCTAAATTCAACTTTGTAATTTTCATTCTCTTATACAATCAGTAACCAAGTTTCAATTAAAATACAGTCCACTTGCTCTTCTTTAAATTCAGTGTCGTTCGGTTGTACCATTCTTTCACCTTCTCGCACAGCGCTGTGCGTTTCCCCGGCTCCTACTCTCACGAACCACGAGGCCGTCGTCTCGGTCCGTTACAAATATGTACATAAAAATTGTTTGATACGAAGGGGTATTCAATACGGTGCAAGTTAATTTTTTAATTTCATTAATGCTTTGATATGAAATCTGTATTTCTTCGAATTATTCCGGGTTTTTTATTTTTTACAATTAGAGTTTGCAACTGAAAGATCGGAAAAAATGAAAATACTTCTATCATTATATAATTAATATTATATTTAATTTATATTAATTAAAGTTTGGTATATTAGTTGCATATTTTATGTAAAACCAGATAAAACAATTAAACTGTACGTTCTGATCCAGGCCAAAGTCGAAACCGGTTCTGTCACAGGCTAAGTCGAAACCGAAGTCGAAACCGATTCTGTTATGTGCTAAGTCGAAACCGAAGTCGAAACCGGTTCTGTTATGTGCTAAGTCGAAACCGAAGTCGAAACCGGGTCTGTTCCTGGCTAAGAACTAGACTAGGGGGCAGCACTATATGGGCACGGCCAAAACCCGAGCGTGAGCACTCTCGTAATGATAATTTTAATACACATGTGACGCTCTGCTATCCATGAAATTTTGATATATATACAGGGTGATGAAAATGAAGAATAAAAACCACGCATGGCAGAAGTGAATCTTCTTGCAGTCTAGCAATAGAAGTAAATTAACATTGGAAATGGTAAATAATCCTAATGAAGCGACAAGAAGATCAGGAACAACTAATACAAAAAAAAATAATGCAGCGACAACAAGATCAGGAACAACTAATACAAAAAAAAATATTGAACGATCAAAATTTGTAACGCAAAGAAGGAGAGCGTATGGGAAAGAAAGAGACATAGTTCATAGCGTTTCCCATACGCTCTCCTTCTTTGCGTTGCAAATTTTGATTGTTCAGTATTTTTTTTTGTATTAGTTGTTCCTGATCTTGTTGTGGCTTCATTATTTTTTTTGTATTAGTTGTTCCTGATCTTGTTGTCGCTTCATTAGGATTATTACCATTTCCAATGTTACTTTACTTCTAAACATTACTAGACTGCAAGAAGTTTCACTTCTGCCGCGCGTGGTTTTCCACGCGTATATTTTTTTTTTGTAAGAAATAAGTTTTCATTAAAGTTACGTTTGCACAACCCTGTATATGTATTCATTTTAATTTTAAATATATTTTTAAATGTAATTTTGTAATTTATATATATATCTCTTCTTTTACTTACATATTTATTCTGTTCCACACACGGTAGGTTTTTAAAATCATAGACATGTAAATTATGCTATGGTCCAGTGTTCTTCTCTCTGTAATATATTTAATTATTTAGTTGCACGTGCTGTCATAACATAACCATGTATTTCTAACCTTTTCGTTTGATCCTACCTTAGACCATATATACCTATAGACCCGGTGCAGATAACTTTGCCATGTTCCAAGATAAAACCAGCTAGCAGACGATTTATGTGGGCAAAGTGCTATAGTATGTTAAGAAATCGCAGTACCACGAAGCTGAAGTTGGAGAGGGGAAAGGGGAATCGTCATCGCATCTCATTCTGTATAAATATTTATGGAAATTGTAACTGTAATATACATATATACATGTATTTTATTTTATTACTCGTTCATTTTTACTTTACTCTTATTATTTTAAATATGGCTAACACTATTAAATTAAATTAAATTTTAATGTAGAAGTTGATAATATAAAATCTGTATTTACTTCTTCACAACTTATTTTATTTAAAAAAAGAATAGTAAGAACAATATACATGTATATGTCGAATACAATACATATATTATATATAATGTATGCAAGGTAATATAAAACAATAATAATAAAATCAATAATATTTATTAACGGAGTAATATGTACATATAATACATATAGTACATATAACACATATAATATATATAATACATATAATAGACATAATACAATTTGAATATTTCTCATTACTGATTACTAAACAAAATAGTTTTTGTTAACTTATTTCTTATCCTATTACTATCATGATCTTTTTTATTACCTGTACTATCCTCAATTCCGTACAAAAGGGAGGGAATTCAGTATAATTGTAAACTACTAATATTTCTGTATATTGCCGGATTTCGTATCTACGTCCTGAACGCTTCCTTCTCCGTTTGTGTTTCCCTCTCGACTGACCCCGCGACTCTCTCCCCACGCTCGAGAGCGTGTATACCTGCCAGTCCCGCGGCCACGTTCAGGGCGCATACACTACATCCCTTCTTTATTTAATAAATTTTTTTTTTTACAATATAATACTAACCGAACGTATAATTACTATATAATACTAAACGAACGTATAATGACAATATAATACTTAGTTACAAAAGATTGGTACGCTTTGTCTTATATGAATTAGGTCTCATCCTTATTGTTATTCTCATCTAACTCTCCGTTATTATCTTTTTTGACCACCAACCATTCACCACCGCTAGCCCTTTTAAGGTGAATTTTATTTCTTCGGTATTCCTTGCCTGTTGAGTCATTTCTTTTATCTCGACATCTCCCCCTTTCACGCTTGTTACGGTATGTGTGTCCGGGTTGAAGTTCGGTGTGAGCTTGTTGTCCTTTGTCATGTTCTTGACATATACTTTTTCGCCTACTTCCAAATTACAGTCCGATGCTCTTCGTCTTCTGTCTCCATATTCCTCTCCCTTCATCTTTTTTTGTGTGTCTCGGTCCTTAATTTCCGTGTCCACCATTCTGTGTTCAATGTCCAATGCCGCTGGTATCTTATCCCGGAATTGTCTCTTAAAAAATAATTCGGAAGGGGTTCTGCCTGTAATTGTGTGGGGTGTGCTATTATACATGGTTAGATACTCTAATAGGTCCTCCTTCCAGTTCTTCTTCTCCAGTTGATTGATTCTCAATCGTTTTAAAACGTCCCTGTTTTGGCGCTCTACCTCTCCGTTCATCTGTGGCCAGTACGGGATTGTGTTGCATATGATAATACCACATTCTTCGCAGAAATGTTTGAAGGTCCCGCTAGTGAATTGGTTTCCATTATCACAGGTTAGTGTTGCTGGATAACCCAGTCTGGAAAATATTTCTTTCAACTCTTGGATTGTTTGATCCGCCGAAATATTCCTCATGATTTTAATTTCTTTGTATCGACTGTAGTAATCGACCACGATGAGTAAATAATGGCCAGTAGGAAGAGGGCCCATGAAATCTATTACTACGTCAACCCATGGTTCTACTGGGAGGTCTCGTCGTTTCATTGGTTGTGGTGGATTAGGAGCTGACACTAAAGTGCATCCTTTACACGCTTTAACCCTGTTTTCGGCATCTTTGTCAATTCTAGGCCACCACACTTTAGTCCGGAGACGGGCCTTCATGGCAACTATGCCAGGATGACCCTGATGAGCCGCTTCCAGTATTTTTTTCCGCAAATATTTGGGAATTATGATTTTACTCCCTCTCAAGGCTATATTTCCATGAAAACATATTTCTGACTGGAAAATTTTATAATTGTTGACTGAATCATCCCAAGCGTTCTTATAAACTCCTTCCTTTACTTTGGCGATCTCTTCGTCGAGTGCCGAAGCCGTTTCAATTTCTTCCAAGGATACTGCTGTTGGTCTGCTGTATTCTACAATCTCATTAATGTAATTATCGTCGTCAAATGGTTCCAATGTTTTCGATTTACACAGCCGTGAAAGGGGATCTGCAATATTTGATTTACCGGGTCGATATATGATTTGGTATTTGTAAGCCTGTAATCTAAGAACCCAGCGTTCTATTCGCGCACACGGTTTCGATCTTGGCCCAAAAATGATCTCGAGCGGTTTATGGTCACTTATAAGTTCAAATTTTTTTCCCAGTAAATATACTTTGAAATGTTCTACCGCCCAAACAAGTGCTAGAGCTTCCTTTTCTGTTTGGCTGTAACGTTTCTCGCAATCAGTGAGGCTTTTACTGCCGTACGCTATTACTCGAGGACCATGTTGTCCTATTTGTATGAGGACAGTTCCTAATCCGACAGGAGAAGCATCCGCTAAGACTTGAGTTCTGTCTGTAGGATTATAATAGCCTAATGTTTGTATTTTAGACAAACAATCTTTTAACCATTGAAATGCTTTATCCTGGTCGGCTGTCCAGTATTTCTCAATATTTGCCGTTTTGTTTAATTTCAATCGTAGCAATGCTCTAAGGGGTTCTGTACGTGATGCTAAGTTTGGAATCCATTTCCTCACAAAAATTACTAAGCCTAAGAAACTTTTTATTTCTCCTACCGTTGCAGGTTCTCGGCTGGTTTGTATGACCTTTATATATTTTTCAAGAGGTTTTACACCCCTCTCTGACAGCTCGTGTCCCAAAAAGTCAATTTTCCTTGTTTTGAAGACACACTTCGCTTTATTTAAAAGAATATCATTATCCTCCAATACTTTCCTTAACTTGTCGAGTCGTTGGTCATGCTCCCGTTCTTCGGTTCCGTATACGATTATATCGTCGATGAAATTTGCAGTCCCGTCGCATCCTAACAGTATTCCTTCGAGAGTTTTTTGAAATATTTCTGGTGCACATGATATCCCAAACATAAGCCTTTTGTATCGATACAACCCTTTACTGGTGCTAAAGGTTGTAATAGATCGGCTTTCTTCGTCAATCTCCAATTGATGAAATGCATTTTTTATATCTAAGCGTGAAAAATATTTAGCTTGTCCAAACCGCGGCAGGAGTTCATTCATTGTCGGCAGTGGGTGGTTCTCTCTGGTAATGGCCTCGTTGGCTCTTCGCATGTCAATGCAAATGCGGATTTCCCCATTTTCTTTCAGTACCGGAACCATTGGAGAGACCCACTGTGAGGGACCGTTGACTTTTTCTATGATGTCGGCTTTTTCCAATTCCATTAGTTTTGTGTTCACTTTCTGTTCTAAGGGGATCGGTATCCTTCTATACGGTTGAACCACGGGCTTAATGTGTTTGTTAATCGGGATATGGACTTTTATATTCTTAAATTTCGGAAAGGTATCGATGGCATTGATTTGAAGGCCGATCCGTAAAACCCCAAGCTCAATGGCAGTATTTTTCCCCAGAAGATCACGCGTGCCGTTGCAGATAACGTAAACAACTGCCTTTCTTTTGTTTCCATTTATGCTAATATCCGCTTTAAACGAACCTATAACCTTTAGCGGTTTATGACTACCATACGATACGAGTACCTTGTCTGGGTTTTTTATTTGATCGAAGGCTTTCACTTTGTGGCTCTTCAAATATTCCCAGGTGTTATCTGTAATTACATTACATTTGCTACCTGAGTCAATCAGCATGTTGATGACCACTCCACCCACTTTGCACCTTATACTTGCATCATTATCCAAATTAAAGATGTAATCTATTTCGTTGCTTTTCTTTGGGCTCTGCTTCGGTCTTTTGGTTCTAAAGTCCACTCTGGAGTTCGTCATCCGTCTTTTTTGTCTTGTCTTGCAATGTTCTCTGAAATTCCCGATGAAGCCACATTTTAAACATCTTTTATCTTTGGCTGGACATTTGCTGTCGTCAGCTGAATGTTTCCTGCTACCGCATCTAGAACAGTCTTTGCTTTTTGTGTGTATATTCGATCCTTTATCTATTTTATTAATATCAACTTTATTAGTATCCCACGTTCTTTGGTTTGTATTTTTATTCTCAATTTGTTCTATTTGTCGTGTAATAGCTTCCAAAATATTTGCCTCGTTTATTATTTGTTCTAGAGTGACCGCGTCCCCTGCCTCAAGAATTTTTTTCTTCCTTAGTTTAGTTGAATTGCATTTCTCAATAATTTGATCTATTAGATGATCGTCTTTATTTATAAATTTGCATCTATCTGCTTGGTTACGAAGTCTGAGCAGAAATTTCTCAAATCTCTCCCCTTCCTCTTGTTTGATTAATCTGAAGCGGTATCGTTCACAATACCTGTTTTGTTTTGGGGCAAAGTAATCATTTAGTTTTCCCAGAGCGATTTCATAGACATCTACGCCCTCTTTTTCTTCACTATGAGCTCCTGGTATATCATAGTATATCTCTTGTAATTGTAAGCCCCCAGTATGCAAAAGAGTAGCGCGTTTTTTTATAGGTTTGTCTATATTAAGCGCTAAGAGATATATTTCCAAGGCTCTCCTCCATTTTTCCCAGCGTGTACCCACTGAAATTTGGTCCCCTTCGCAATCGAATGTTTCTAGGCCTATTGTAGATATCTGCATCTGAGCCATTTGGACTGACCTAAAATCAAATTTCCAAACTCCACTATCTGGAAATCCTGTCAACTTTTCTTGCGTGGCCCTTTATTTTAGTAACAGTATTGAAACTGCGTGGCCCTTAGTTAATTTTTTTTTTTTTTTTTCATAGATTTGTTTTGCCCTTCAACTTTTGTTAGCATTGCGTGGCCTTATTGATGAACGCATTGTCTCACATAGCCGAGCCAGTGCAGGGATATAGAAATACTATGTGGGTATGATTTAAGATTTCAACACAAAAGAAAACCTTTATGCTTCCTTTTGATACAGCTCAATTATGAAAATCGTATTACTAAGCTTTCCGCAGGAAAGATGTTAACATAACCTCAAAGACACCTTCGACTATGTGGACAACGTCGTTGATCTCCTTTATGTGGACAAGGCATTCACATGGTAGTCTAGTACCGTCATTTTTGCGTGCAACAGTTTTTAACTGCATGACCTTTTATCCTTTCGATTTCTCTTATTATTCAAGCATGGCCATTTGCATGGTGAAGCACGTTTTCTGCACTCCATTACCTCTTCTCTTGAAACTAATTATGGAGCCAGAACAGAATTTAGAATTGACTTCAGCGACAGATGCGGGGAAACTAAGAAGCTCCTGGACAAGGATAGAGAGATCCTTGTCTCTCCCACAGAGCTGTGACAGAGAGGGAGTCCGTCACTCGCAGGAGAGACAAAGAAACCGAGAAGACAGAATTACCGCGCGGCTTGATTGTTTGATGAAAAAGATGAAACCCCATCCAATTTTCTGAAGCGAAGAATCAATATTTCTTAATAATTTTCAAGTGGAAATATTCGGAATATTATTTCGGGTAACCGTACAGAGCGTTTTTTTGGAAAAAGTGTACAGAAAAAAATATCTTCTATAAAAACGTACACTTTTATTTTTTATAAAGTTCCAAGAGCCAAATTGAAAAAAAGGGCTCCACACTCAGTCCGGACAAGAACCATTCTCAACACTCAGTCCGGACGAGAACCATTCTCCACGGGGGTGTCCCACTTGGACTCCGACCGATTGGATACGTCCCGATTGGACTGTCCCGATTGGACGCGTTCCTTTTCGACTCCGTGCCGATTGGACGCCGTGCCGATTGGACGCCGTGGCGGCTGTATTCATGACGTTTGGACGCCGTAAATTTTATAATCATTCCTTTTCGAAGTCTACATATGGTGATATTGTATTGTGAAATATATTATTAAATATGATTTGGAATCTATTAAATTTGGATCTGAATTTTAATTTTTATGTGTTTCTTGGGACTCGTGCCGTTTGGACGCCGTGCCGATTGGACGCCGTGGCAGTACGATTCATGACGTTTGGACGCCGTAAATTTTATAATCATTGCTTTTCGAAGTCTACATATGGTGATATTGTATTGTGAAATATATGATTAAATATGATTTGGAATCTATTAAATTTTAAATTATGATTAAGAATCTATTAATGAAAAATAATGATGTACAGCTTCGGAGGGGGGTGATTCCGAAGTCTTACTCCGGAAAGTTTATTTTAAGAGCGAGTGGAAATGACATTAGTCTGGGTTAGGTTTGGCTAGATAACTGAAGTTGTTGTTAATTTAATGAAAAATAATTATGTAAAGCTTCGGAGGGGGGTGATTCCAAAGTCTTACTCCGGAAAGTTTATTTTAAGAGCGAGTGGAAATGACATTAGTCTGGGTTAGGTTTGGCTAGATAACTGAAGTTATTGTTAATTTAATGAAAAATAATTATGTAAAGCTTCGGAGGGGGGTGATTCCGAAGTCTTACTCCGGAAAGTTTATTTTAAGAGCGAGCGGAAATGACATTAGTCTGGGTTAGGTTTGGCTAGATGACTGAAGTTGTTGTTAATCGGGCGTTGTTAACCATATATTTCACAATACAATATCATCATATGTAGACTTCGAAAAGCAATGATTATAAAATTTACGGCGTCCAAATGTCATGAATCCAACCGCCACGGCGTCCAAAAGGCACGAGTCTGAAGAAACACATAAAAATTAAAATTCAAATCCAAATTTAATAGGTTCCCATATATTTCACAATACAATATGACCGTATGTAGACCATATGTAGACTTCGAAAAGCAATGATTATAAAATTTACGGCGTCCAAACGTCATGAATTCAGCCGCCACGGCGCCCAATCGGCACGGCGTCCAAACGGCACAGCGTCCAAACGGCACGAGTCCAATCGGCACGGAGTCGAAAGGGAACGCGTCCAATCGGCACCGTCCAATCGGGACGTGTCCAATCGGTCGGAGTCCAAACGGGCATCACTCTTCTCCACACTCAGTCCGGACAAGAACCTACATCATATTTGGCCTTGATCAGAACGAAAAGTTTATATCGTTTTATATAAAATATGTAACTAAGATATAGATCTAATACACAAATCTCTAATTAATATAAATTAAATATAACATTAATTATAACGATAGAAGTATTTTAATTTTTTCCAATCTTTTAGTTACAAACTCATCTATAGTTGTAAAAAATAAAAAACACGGAAGAATTCGAAAAAATACAGATTTCATCTTGAATATTATTAATTTAATAATGAGATATTGTCATCAACACTATCTCCGATTTTTTAATATTTTTATTCTACTCTACATCACTAAAAAAATTGATTTTTTATTTTTTGCATTTTCTGAAAGTAAAAAGGACTTTTTGAACACGAGGAAGGACCATTGCTGCGTCAATTCTGTCTGGTCCAAAATTGAATAAATCATATATATTGTACATAAACCGTTTTTACCTTTTGTTCATTAATATTTTCATTTAATATTTTCCTATCCATACTGTCGCAAATAACATTTAAATACAAATTATTAGACGAAATGTTCGATCGAAATCATACAATTAGGAGCACCACCTGTCACTACATAGACTGTGCAGATTTTATGCATTAATTTATGACAAAGATGAACAAGTGTAATATTCGAAATAGTAAAAAGATGAAATGAGTTTAACAGTGTCCAAATACAATTTTCAACATATAAAAAGTATTAATGAGGAACATAATTTGTTACTTGGCTTCTAAATTATTTATAGAACTTATTTTGCATAAAGATCCGCAGTCTACTTATCACACACCTTTAAATCAGAATAATTTTTTTATGAATGGACGAAACGACACCATTTCTCTGTAAAGCTAGAAGAATTAGTTTAGTCAATGACGTCTCAAAAATATGTTGAAAAAATGCATTTGCTCGGAATTGCGAAAAAAGAATAGTGAAACCTGATGTTTTCAACTTTTTAGCAAGGCCAATAACGAAAGTTTAAAAGATGTGTTTGGTGAGCTCGTATAAATTATGCACTCTGAAAATTTAATTGGTTTAGGAGTTATAAAAGATCAGAAGTGGTGAAGTGGCCGAAAATCATGGAAAATTGCAATTTTTATTCGAAGACTTCGAATAAATCCGCCATGCACAGTCCAAATCCTATCGAGTTTAGTCTTTTTTTAATCGGATGAACGCTACGAAGTAGCTAACGTCACTTCCGTGAAAGAATCATGGAAAATAAACAAGTTTAGGAAATCACTTGTTAGTGATTCCATGCCGATATACCTGGCTCCCCGTGGGGTTGCCCGGCTGTGTTTATTGCACCACGTGTCCACGGAGACCGAGGCTCTCGACGCCTCGTTGCCTCGTCGCCCTAACATAAGAGAAAATTATATGAAGGATCTATTCGAAGACACCGACTATCGAGTTTAGTCTTTTTTTAATCAGATGAACGCCACGAAGTAGCTAGCGTCACTTCCGTGAAAGAATTTTGAAAAATAAACAAGGACTGCAATTCACTTGTTAGTGAATTCTTGGGCCTCGATACGTGTTCATTGGAGCCTCGAGCAGGTCAAAATTATTCAGTCTCCGATTAATAAATAGAAATAATAGATAAAAATTTTATTCGACGTTTTGAATAAATCCGCTTGGAATAAAAATTTATCTATTATTCGTCGAATAAATTCTCGGCGAATAAAAAATTATTTAAGTAACGAGTCGAATAAAAGATACTGGAACGTTATAATTAAATGAAAAGCGTGTAAACCTCATATGTAAAAACAACAATTTTGAAGATGTGAAAGAATTCTTTGAGATACGTTCATATTTCACTGAACACTGCAACATATGCAAATTCGAACAAAATTCGAAACAGCAGTTCTATTTTGCATGGAAGGATTCATGTGCATTAATGGTATGTAGATTAACGATCATGGAAGTGTGGGAATTTGAAAATAATAAAAAATTAAAACAATTATAAGAAACTGCGATTTAGATCATTAGTTGTTTACAGTTCTCGGCGTTCGGTAAAACTCAAAGAATAGTATCCCTGGCGTATAAATCACCCTCGACAGCAGTGATGGGATATTCGTGGGCCACGGTCCTGAGCGGCTGAGTTTCCCTACTCTGGAGTATCGTCGTCTCACTGAACACGCGCTACGCGCTACACACAGACGTACCTCTACTCTACCCGTGTGAGTGCCTGTTCGATTCAGGTCCGTGGCTCGATTGCGCGGGCGCTACACACACAAGCGTACCTCTACTCTGTCCGTGTGAGCTGCCTGTTCGACTGCTCGAGCCTCGTCACGTTCCTCCGAATTTCACGTTACTGAAGTTTCGGACGCATGAGTCGGAATCTGGAGATAGCGCGCATTCGATTCCCGGTGCAGCGCGGGACTTTTGATTTAAAAAAGAGACCTTTTTTAATATATCACTACTTATTCCTTCGTCTGTACCCTTCTTCTTTGGTAATTCCCTAACGATTTCTCCTAACTGTTCCTCCGTAACCATTTCAAATTTTTCCATCTCTCCCTTATTTTCAATGCCATAAATAATTCTCCTACTTATACTCGCACTATTGTTCCCCTTTATAGATTTTATTATATCCTTAATACTTTGTATATAATATAAGTTAAATTTATCAGCCATATTGCACCCTGTGATATTATTCAATATTTCGAAGTCTATATTATCTATTGCTTTTGTCCCTACTGGCTCACCCCTGATGACTTCTTTTAGGGCTCTCCACATACTTGTGGGGTTATTCTTATTTTCATTCCTTCTAATTTTGAATTGTTTCCAGTTTTGCTCTGTATCCTCGTACAATGCTTTTCTATACGCGTCATCCCTTTTGGTCGCTAGTTCTTCTATTTCGCTCGTATACCATTGTTTACCTTCCCAAATTTTTGGAATTTTAAAAACTTTCTTGGGTGCCGAGATATCTAACGCATCTACTATACTATTAATAAGTCTTCTCGCTCTTATGTTCACATCTATACTTTTATGCTGGGATACTAAGTCTTGTTTTTCCTCTAAGTTATCTTCGACCAGCTTAATAAAATCGTCAGCATTAAATCTACTATAATCCCTACCACTAAATTCGTTATATTTATTTACACTCTTGTTCTTATTTAGTACTACTTTTAACCATGCATGATCCGTTATCTTTGGTTCATGAACAACTTGTACATTTGTATCCCTATTTGCAAAGGTTATTTTGATTTTCACAAATCTATTCAGTTTTATTACAACTTTTAATTATTTTGAGTAGATATTTTTTCAATTTGGAGAGTCGGAGTCGGAATCGGAGTAGAAATCGGAGTTGGAGTCGAAATCGGCGTCGGAGTCGGATTCGGATTCGGAGTCGGAGGTAAAAAAAAAGATGAGTTGGAGTCGGAGTCGGAGTTATGAATATTGTCTACCGACTCCGAAGCCCTGGGTTTTTCCAAGTCTGCCGGTGAATAGCGGTCGATCATTCGGTGTCTTACAATTCTCCCCAAATTAAGAATATTTTAACACGTAAAGCCAGATGCTGGTCAACTGTAAAATTGAAGCTAGCATAAAAATTAGTTTTTGTGACGAGTGAATTACTTTATGACCACCGTCCCACGAAAAGACGAAGGAAAACTCTTAATGGCAAGACGCCATTTCGTATGGGTTCGAAGTGGTGACATTGTATTGATGCGAAGCTGAGAAGAAGGTTCCCTGGCAGGACTGCGCTGACGTATCTAGATACGAATGTGCGGCCGATTGGATCAGAGTGGAAGAGGCAGGCAGAAATTAATTTTTACGCTACTTTAAATTTTTGAGTTGACCAACATCTGGCTTTTCCCGTCACAAAATTGATGGGCTTAAGCTAAAGTACGACTGGTACAACACCTTCTTTCTACCTTAATTATTGCCGTCCGTACCGTATCTTGCTCAGTGGAAAAAGTACCTGTCTAATAATACGGTACTCCCTTTCGGAGTCATCAATTTTTAACAATGTAGCAGCTAAATAATTTGTAGGTCTTCATGGATAGGAATTCTGAAGTCGAATGTTTTCACCGTAAGCTTCTAAAAACTCATTTCCGTTTACTACATAATGTGAAAAGAAATTTTTTCAAAAATTGCAATTGGTCGGAATTATAGAAAAAAATACTAAGTTTCATTTTTAAACTTTTTTATGTCTGTCTATATTGAAAATTTAAAAAATACCTTTTGTAGATCTATGTCAATTATATGCATTGTGAAAGTCTCATCGAATCGGTTAGTGCGGGAAAAAACAACAGGCATTGAAAGATGTAAGAATCCTTCGATTTATTGCAGTTAGAGGCCCAAAATGGTGAAAAACTGCAATTTTTACCATTTTTAAACGTTTGTAGCTCATTGCAGCGTTGACCGATTTTGATGAAATTTTCAGAATATGTTTGATTGCTACAGATCTACGAAACGTGTTTTCTACATTTTCAATACAAGCCCACATAAAAAAGTTGTATTTAGTATTTTCTCTAGAATTCCAACAAACTGCAATTTTTTAAAAAATTTCTGTTCACATTATGTAGTCAACTACATACATATAATAATTACTCTAACTTCTCAAACAAAATCAAATCGTATGGTCCGATATTTAAAAAGTTATGGTCTTTTTAAGAGTGTCCGAATATTGTAAAAGTGTCCGGCGTCACTGTATCTGAAATAATTTTTTATATCATACAGGGTGTTTAGCTACAGGTGGGAGAAAATTTAAGGGGTGGTTCTCGACGATAATAAAAGACGAAAATGAAGAATAAAAAAATTTCGATTTCGGCTTCGTTATTTAGTTATTAACAATTAAAAATCCGCCTAAAATGCTGTAACACTTCTGACAAAAGTATACGTTGCGTACGTCACACAGTCGCGCGACAGTCTCGTATCAAGTGACAAACGCATGCATACCTTGGTTCTCATTTGGAGCCCCAGCGAGGTGAAAATGTTTAATAGATTGTTGGACGACATTGAACCTACCTACTCGTTAAAATCCTCAAGGGCATTTCTAATATCCGCCCTATGGAATTATCGAGTAGAAGGGGTCAATGCCTTTTCACTTTTATTACTGAGGGGAATGAAGAGAATGTAAAGAACTGGTAATCCTTTAATGTTGAAACACTGCACTTTATTGAACTTGATTTACGTCGGGTGACTCGCTCCCAGACGGAATGGACATCTTGAGGTTGTGTGATTTCTGCCGTCGGATCGCGAACGGAAATCTTCAACGCGTGTAACGGAGATCTTGCCGCGGGCAGAGGCACGACACGCGACGCGAACAGAGCACAAGCGAGTAGACGATTTTACAACCCTTTGCAATTACAAATGGTTTTCAATGTGACCACCATTTTCATTCACATCTTGGAGGACATGCGATTTCTGCGAACGGAAATCTCCGACGCATGCGGGAAAAATCGTCCGTACAAGCCAGCATCCGTATGCACACTGATTCAAGACAGCTGATGAGGTCAATGCCTGAGCCCGATCGATAAAACACGCGTCGCGTGTCGTGCCTCTGCCCGCGGAAAGATCTCCGTCGTACGCGTCGAAGATTTCCGTTCGTGGAGGCACCCGGTCAGGCTCTGCTCAAGATCTCTGTCGCGATCCGATGGCAGAAATCACACGACTTCAAGATGTCCGTTCCGTCCGTTCAAGTTCAATAAAGTGCAGTGTTTCAACATTAAAGGATTACCAGGTCTTTAGATTCTACTCATTCCCCTCAGTAATAAAAGTGAAAGGGCATTAACCCCTTCTACTCGATAATTCCATAGGGCGGATATTAGAAATGCCCTTGTGGATTTTAACGAGTAGGTAGGTTCAATGTCGTCCAACAATCTATTAAACATTTTTACCTCGCTGGGGCCCCAAATGAGAACCAAGGTATGCATGCGTTTGTCACTTGATACGAGACTGTCGCGCGACTGTGTGACGTATGCAACGTATACTTTTGTCAGAAGTGTTGCAGCATTTTAGGCGGATTTTTAATTGTTAATAACTAAATAACGAAGCCGAAATCGAAATTTTTTTATTCTTCATTTTCGTCTTATATTATCGTCGAGAACCACCCCTTAAATTTTCTCCCACCTGTAGCTAAACACCCATACATTATTTCTAAAACAGTTCCAAGTACCCAATATTTTAAATTTTTGAGGTTGCGCGAATTAAATAAACAATAATGAAGCGACAACAAGATCAGGATCAGCTAATACAAAAAAAAAAAATTTGCAACGCAAAGAAGGAGAGCGTATGCGAAATGCTATGAACTATGTCTCTTTCTTTCCAATACGCTCTCCTTTTTTGCGTTGCAAATTTTTTTTTCCAAAAACGAATGCTTCAAAAGAATAGTACATATTACAATGAATTTTCTCTATAACGGAGTATTTAAAACTCGAAGACACGTATAGATTTACTGCAGAAAATATTTAATACTACCAGAATTAAGAAGATGCGTTGTTAGAACTGTATGAACTAATCGCGACATCTATCATATAATCGTCTAAATCAGTCTATCATATAATATTGTGAATCACCGTAATGATGTATGTGTGAAACGTGTGATTTCGTTCCGGTTTGCTTTCCGTGCCCTCCTTCTCGATTGGGCCGTCGACCGGTACGCACGTGTTTAGTGATAACTCTTGAAATATATGTAACTTATACATAGAAGTTCTGGCTTCCTACCACGTGAATATTCCATCAGGTTATGGGCCCAGAAGTTCACAAAGTGAAGCAATAGATAAAGTTATAATATAAATTTGTGAAAAAGAAGAAACATGATAACGGTCCTTCCTCAATTCAAAAAGAAAGGAAAAGGGCAGTCGGCCGTCTTGATCAAGTGCTGGAACACAATCAGTAAGTTCACATCACTTTTATAAATACTCCATCGAGAAGCATATTGGAAAGAAATTGCCTCTGTAACCCATTCTTTGTTACAAAAAAAAAATTTTAATTTTTGGTACGAATATTTCATTGCTTACATCGATTCGTACAAATTTCGATTACGTAAACTGTAACATTCCAATATGGCGACACAACAAGCAATTAATTCCGCATTTATAATTGGAAAAATACCGAATATTTAACCGAAACTAGATGGGTCTTCTAATTATAATTGCTGGAAGTTTGTTATAAAAATTACTCTCATGGGCTTAGATTTATGGGACTTTGTGAAGGCTACGGAAACTACACAACTAAGTACATTAGAGCAAAGGAAAAATCAAAAGGCCTTGGCCTGTATATGTTTGAATGTTAAGCCACACTGTCATGTTCACCTAAAAGATTGTCTATCTGCTAAAGACGCTTGGAATAAATTGAGTACACCGTATGAAGACAAAGGGCTACCTAGAGTGTTAAATTTATTGAGAGCCTTGTTTAAAATAGATTTTAATAATTTTCAAGGTATGAATGAATACGTATCCGAAGCATTGAGTTTATCACAGAAGCTTTCTGATATAGGAAATCCAATTGAAGACAAACTCCTTGCAGTTATAAGTTTAGTGGGTCTACCACCCGAATTTAAGCCGATGGTAATGGCTATAGAGAGCTTGGGCGTTCAAATTACAACAGATTTGATTAAATAAACTTCTCCAAGAAGAAATAAAAGGTCATATTTACAATAACTCAAATGAGGTAGCATTTGCGTCAAAGTCATATCAAAAAGACACAAATAAACACTTTCAAAGAAAACTAGTTCGTTGTTTTGGCTGCAACAAACCTGGTCATGTAATTTCGCATTGTAAGAAAAATCAGTCGGAAAAACAAATGGCTCGAACCAAAGTTTTCTAAAAATCAATCAAATTATAAATCTAATGATTGGAGCTTACTTTCAGCCCTATCAACAAGAATGGACAATAGAAGTTGGTTTATAGATTCAGGTGTCACACAGCATATGTCACCGAAGAAGGATTTATTCAAGGAATTTAAGATATCCGACGAAAACTTTATTACGATTGCCAAAAACACCAAGTTAAAAACCACAGGAGTATGTCATGTACACATAACGCTGAACGGTGAGTACGTAAACAAAACAGTTTCGAACGTCCTCCATATACCGAATTTGAATACTAATTTGCTTTGTGTAAGCACACTTGCAAGAAAACGATTTATAACTGTGTTTGATAATACTAAATGCAAATATAAAATATTATAGCGTTATTTATGGGCTCAGGGTCCCAAATGAGTAGGTCGTTGGATTCGTCTTGAAGGCAGCTATAAGATTGTGAAATAAAAATTGGACTGTAACATTAAAAAAAATCAAAGTAGTTCTCATTTTTTATCGAAAAACAATTTTTTTCGAAATTTCAAATATACAATTTTTTTAAATGTCTCGGTACTCTTTAACTTTTATTGCAAACATTTTGTCGTCAGATTATCCGAAATGGAATGCTTTGATTACGATGTACTGAGTTGAGATGGGTGGACAAACTCTTTACAGATTTCATTCTGTTATCATGTAAATTAGTATTGTTATTAATATTCCAACATCATTCTGTAATTTGTTTGCGATTTTAAAACTTTCTTGACGATTTTGGTAAACCATTGCGCTGTAGTTCCGCACTCTTTCTCGTACCATTACATTCGATAAAGGTTTACGATCATAGTCCAAAAAGAATCTGTTCCGACTCGTTCTAAATCCGATAGTTATAGCTAATTTTTTAGAACCAATTCTTATTGGACTACGATCGTGTAACGGCCATCGGCACGAACATGAAACAGTTATTGGTGTGCAGATGGTCGGGCGTTTTATGAAACAGGCAAGAGGAAAGCTATTTTTGAGAAAGCTGATTTTTAACGCGTACAATTTGAATATTGCAAACAATACACGTCTCGTCCATAAAACCTTCCGTCTCAGCCACAATAGCGAATGCCGACATCATAAACCCCCGAGTTACGGAAGGGTCACGCCGACCGAGGTCCGAGAGGCCCAGGCAAGGCCGCGACACGGTACATCGCGGACCCGGAGGAAAAACCCGCTAATCGTAAACCTTTCTCGAATGTAACGGTACGAGGAAGAGTGCGGAATACAGCGGAATGGTTTACCAAAATCGTCAAGAATGTTTTAAAATCGCAAACAAATTACAGAATGATGTTGGAATATTAATAACAATACTAATTTACATGATAACAGAATGAAATCTGTAAAGAGTTTGTCCACCCATCTCAACTCAGTACATCGTAATCAAAGCATTCCATTTTATCACTACTTTTCAAGAGTTCGGATAATCTGACGACAAAATGTTTGCAATAAAAGTTAAAGAGTACCTAGACATTTACAAAATTGTATATTAAAAATTTCGAAAAAATTGTTTTTCGACAAAAAATGATAATTACTTTGATTTTTTTAAATGTTAAAGTACAATTTTTATTTAACAATCTTATAGCTGCTGTGCAACGCACAGTGGTGCCGAGGAGGCAAAAAATCGATTGTTTGGCGATAGCGGTGTTTGGTAGTGAAATTCGCCCCCGACGAGTTTTATAATCGAGCTTTGGCTATTCGATAGCCTACCCAAAAAGACCCCGATCTGTAAAGGTAGTTATTGAGGAAAATCGTGAAACCAGTGTTTGGCCCATTTTCCCTATTTATTGACAGTTAAAAATTCTGAAAAAATTCTAACACATTTTGGATACTAAGCCACATATTACGTATCATTTTCAGAATTTTCCGTTGCAAACTCTGTTTGTAAAACGCGAAAAAAATGGAAAGATGCAGATTTCATATACAAATCAAAAGAGCACTACTCCAGATTTAATTCAGTAATGAGATATTATCATCAGTATTATACTCAATTTTTTTCAAATCCCTGAAAGTGGTGCGTCATCGTTGAAAAAAATAAAAACCACTTTTTTCGGCGTTTTTCCTATGTTATACCTATCTTCTCTGAATTAAAAAAATATATCATGTTATATTAAACATTCCTACGTTCAGGAAAATATTTTCCACACTTTAAAAGTTCCGTAGTACAAAAAACGAAAATAATACAAGTCATTATATTCGAATATTTCGAAGATAGTTTCAACGGCGCCGGTTGGTGCAGCGGCTTTGGTCTCGGACTGCGGACAGCGGAATCGCTGATAACTTTTTGGACCAGGTTCGAATCCCACCCGGGTCAATCTTTTTTTTTTTTTTAATCAAATGTTTTTTCGCTTCCTAAGTATATGTTTGTTGTTAAACCTTTGTAAGAACATTTTTTAACTATTTTTAAATAATTTTTCGGAAAAATATTTTTGGAGTACTTTAAGACTTTAAGAAAGGAGAGAATTGAACAATTTTAATATTATTATCATGTTCATCCATTATTTCGGATTATTTCAAATACGAAACAGCTTGCGATAATTCATCTGATCCTGTGAAGAGGTTCTTTACATCATCGAAGTTACTATCAGTGTTATGAACCTGGTGCATACAAAAAAATATTGGACCACCTAAATGAAACCAATGTTCACAGCTCGACAGTCTCAGGTAAGTTATTATTTTCGTTTTTTGTACTACGGAACTTTTAAAGTGTGGAAAATATTTTCCTGAACGTAGGAATGTTTAATATAACATGATATATTTTTTTAATTCAGAGAAGATAGGTATAACATAGGAAAAACGCCGAAAAAAGTGGTTTTTATTTTTTTCAACGATGACGCACCACTCTCAGGGATTTGAAAAAAATTGAGTATAATACTGATGATAATATTTCATTACTGAATTAAATCTGGAGTAGTGCTCTTTTGATTTGTATATGAAATCTGCATCTTTCCATTTTTTTCGCGTTTTACAAACAGAGTTTGCAACGGAAAATTCTGAAAATGATACGTAATATGTGGCTTAGTATCCAAAATGTGTTAGAATTTTTTCAGAATTTTTAACTGTCAATAAATAGGGAAAATGGGCCAAAAACTGGTTTCAAACTTAAATTGCGGCCAAGGTTGTACGAAGTTGTCCGAGATCTTTTACACAATATTAGTTCAATATAACACCTTACCAATACAATTAGTGCCACACCGAAGCTGCTTAACATTTTTAAGATTTGCTTCCATGAATAAAAAATGAACCCAAAACCGAGATTTCCAATGAGCTCGTATTACTAAATGTTTAGTAATTTTTTGAAAAAATTTTGTAGTCATTTCAGCGTAGTATCTGTGGCAACCTATCCACAAATTTTTAAACATATTCGTTCGATAGTTTCGGTTTTACGGATTTTTGCCAATTTCGCACCACTGTGCGACGGTGCGTCAGTGTGGGTGACCGAGCCGGCCGAGCCAGCGGATGGGAAACGGTCAACGGCCGACAATTCTGGCATCACTGGGTGGAGGGAGGGAATGACCCACGGGGTTCGCGAATATACCATCACCACCGCTGGTTCAGTTCCCAGTTCTCGTTCCCTTAGCTCGGTCGTGGTCGGTCGTGGTCCGTCGCAGTGCGTTCTTTAGTTACACTCGCGAGTGCGGTAGTGCGTTGTTGCAGTTGGAGAACATTGATCAACATTGGCAACATTGATTTCGTGGGTTTCCGCGTAGAAAAAAGGTATTTGCACATTTTTATATTGTGCGGTAGCATTTTGCCACAATGTCTTCCAGAGTTTTAAAATCTTCAGTTTCGCGAAAAGCATTTCGGCACCTAGGTCCTGCCCAAAGACGACGCATATTGAACGAAATAAGATCCAATCTGAAAAGCAACAAGATAGCAAAACCCGTGAATGTTGGCACTGTGCAGGACATATCCACCACCACCTCTTCATTCGCGGATAATTTAAATTCAGTAGAAAATTCGGAATCGCTTTTTAACATTGAATATCACAATTTGCACAGTACGTCCTCTTCCATTCCGTCATGCGATAACACAGCCCGGTCTTCTGCTGGCGCTGTGTCGGAACCGTCGTTTCGTGCTCGTTTGGCGTCTTGCTTTGTGAACAATAACATATCGCACAAACAGGGAAATAATATACTACGCCTTCTGCGTACCCACCCATGTTTTGAAAATTTACCAAAAGATGTTCGAACGCTTGTCGGCACACCTCGCGATAGTGCCATCTTGTATGACGTACTACCGGGAAAGTACATTCATTTTAATGTAGAGTCCAAAATAGTAAATTATTTAAATGATACTTTTGTAACCATTCCCGACCAGTTGCAGTTAGATTTGCACGTTGACGGTTGCTCATTAGACAATTCAAATTCAATACAGCTTTGGCCCATACAAATTAGGATTAGTAATATTCAAAACAGTAAGCCCATAATAGTAGGCATCTATAGAGGTGCGCACAAGCCCATGAACGCGGAAAACTATCTTGAAAAATTTGTTTCCGACATTGAATCCATCATGTCTAATGGAGGCATTATTTTTCAAGGTAGACGAATCCCTGTTAATTTAAATTATTTCATTGCCGATGCGCCAGCCCGGGCGTTTATTCTTAATCATCGAGGGCATAATTCGAGTCACGTGTGTTCAAAGTGTAAAGTAGAGGGTACACGGGTACAAGATCGCATGGTTTTTTTTGGCGTTAGACACGATTCGAAAACCGACAAAACTTATGTGACATCTCCTTATGATGATCACCATAAGGACGGACACAGCCCCATAGCTTCACTACCAATGGGAATGGTTACACAAGTCCCATTTGAATATATGCATTTAGTGTGCATCGGAGTAGTAAAAAAGTTATTATTTGCCTGGGTGCGTGGCTATTACAAAAGAGTCGCCAAATTATCATCGAATCAAATAAATATAATTTCCCAAAGAATGAAATTCATTCATGAATACTGCCCCTCCGATTTTGCTAGGCGTCCGAAGCCAATTACAGATTTTTTTAAATTTAAAGCGACCGAATTTCGGCAATTTCTTTTATATACTGGCCCGGTTGCCACGTACGGAATATTAAACGATACAGCGTATTTACATTTTTTGATGCTGCACAGTGCCATCAGGATACTGGTTTCGCCCTTGTACGTGAAGGAGCATTTCTTGTTTGCAAAATCAGCTTTGATCCATTTTGTAGAGTCTTGCGAAGCGGTCTACGGCAGGACCTTTTTATCGTACAATGTTCATGGTCTACTGCATTTGGCAGATGACGTCAACCGTTTAGGCAACTTAGATTCATTCTCAGCTTTCCCGTACAAAAGCAACATGTTGTTTTTTAAAAAATATTTTCGAAAACCGCGACAACCTCTCATACAGTGCGCCAATAGATGAGCTGAACTTGAGCGTCATGGTCGCAGAGAGAGTGATGGTGATCCTTCCGCCACTCTCCATGCTTCTATGCCGTTTCATAGCACTAGTGGCGCGCTTTTTTACAAAAAAATTCGATTTGGAAATTTATTGCTGTCGACAACAGATCGCGATAATTGTTGTATATTACGCGACGGGTCCATTTGTATTGTTTCAAGTATTTTTCCCTATGAAAATACTTTTAGATTAGGCGTATACCGGTTTCGAAACATAGATAAATTTTATGATATTTATTTGAAGTCTCCCGACATAGACATTTTTAAATGTGCCAGTTTGAGCACTGAAGTGGTAGTTGCTAGCCTGGAAGACGTTCGGGCAAAATGTTACAGAATGCCATTAATCAGTACGAGCGAATACTACGATAGCGCATTGGGATTCTCCGAATGGGTTGTCGCAGTCATTGCTCACACTCAAAAACCATAATTTTTTCAATGTAGATATTATGCTACAAATTGGAATAGGCCTACTGGGGATACCACTGAAAAAAACGCATTGGCAATAGTACCTCCAGGGTAATGCGGAAATCTATCGGAATCCTAGAAAAAAATATAATGTACTGTCCAGGGAAGGAGGAGAAGGAAGAAGCAGCGGCAACCAAGGAAGAGGGAGACTTCCATAATTTCTACTGTGGTACGTATATTTAATTATGCCGTTCAACACACGCGTATACATGTATTGTTCATTTTACTGATTTTTTTTTGTATTTTGCGGTATCCTGCTCGTGTCGAAAGAAGCTACAGCGGTGCGCTCGACTTGCCTCTACCGAGGAGATAACTTCATGTGTTGTCCAGGGAAGGAGGAGAAGGAAGAAGCAGCGGCAACCGAGGAAGAGGGTGGAGCATTAACTACGTCCACCTTGAATGTCTCCGTTATTAGTAATAATATTGAAAAATGTTATGAACAAAATTTTCACGGTACAGAGGGGGACGTGTCGTAACACAAACATTTTCTGCGTGGGTGGTGGTATGGACAACATTTCTTGGTTACCTTAATTTTTTTAAATGGAAACACCTACTTTCTGTATCATGAATTGATAGACCATCGACTTCTGTGTAAAGGTGTATTGACCTCCATACGTCCTAAATGTAATAGTTAACGAGATATTATCCAATGAAGAAAGCAAATTGTTTCGATAATATCTCGTTAACTATTAGATTTAGGACATATGGAGGTCAATACATTTTTACTCAGAATTCGATGGTCTATCGATTCATGATACAGAAAGTAGGTGTTTCCATTTTAAAAGATCAAGGTGACCTTGAAATGTCCTCTGTGCCTCCACCCTCGTAGAAAATGTTTCTGTCGCGATATGCCCCCCTTTTACCGTGCAAATAACGGAGATATTCAATGTGGACATAGTTACTGCCCCACCCTGTATATAGATTTAGGTCCATGTAAAGATTGTAACGTTTTTGTTATTTTCAACAATAAAGGATTGTAATAATAAATGAAAAATTGTAATATTTATTATTCCTTGTGCCATTGTCCCTGTATGCGTCTTCACGAACTCCCTGCGGCGTATTTAATATAACTTCTAGCGTTCAAATAAATGTAGCTATATATAAAAAATATAAATTTTCTTTTCCTTTATACGACAGTTTATTTTTTTGGGGACATTTTAATCTTAGCTTCCATCTGAAAGATTCGCAGTGTAGGAAAAATAATATAGATATAATAGAATAAATAAAATGGTTTATTTTTCTTTCGTTTTCCGTTCTTGCATGTGACTGAATATTCATTCAAAATCAGTATTGTCGGTAAAGAGGAAAACTGCCACATATTTGTACAATAGAAATTTACTTTACCGACATCTACCACATTAGTGCGATCTGCCCTTACCGACGACGCCGCCCTGTATAACGACATTCGCCGTATTAACACCGACTAGGTATAGAATAGACCTATCATCCAATGTATTTTGGCGGCCATCATTGCTGGGGTTACGTACCCCATTTCCGAACTCGGTTTTGGGGCCCCAGGCAGGGTCTCGTCGGTACTGCTGGAACTAAAATAGGCTGACAGCACAAACGAGATATACGAATAGGATTCCTATATCTCGTTTGTGCTGACAGCTTTCTTAGGGTACGCGTCCATCTGAGAGTTTGTAGAACCCCTCTTTTTTTGTAATAATAACCAACTTTTAAATATTATAACTAATTTAAAACACTAAATAAAAGTTGTTAGTTTTATTTTTAATAATGTTAGTTTTACATATTAGATACATATAAATGAAAAATAAATACGCGCACGCCGCACACGTGACACACGAAGCAAGGCACACACTCATCTGAATACGGCGGCCAAAGAGAGAGAACTAAAACGAAAGAAGGTCCACGAATTTTCTAGAATGGCGCGTAATTTGAACATTCCAACACTCCCCCTAATTCGTGGGCCGACGCAGAATAATAATATTCGCAAGGTACATGTCTTACAAATAATCTTTAAGCTCTCAATTACATAGTTTCAACAATTCAACGCATTTTTCATGTTTCAGTTTTGGCAGTGATTTTGTCAGTATATCAGCTGCCATGTCATTCGTAGATTTATATTCAACCTTAATATGCCCTTGTTCCTGGGCTTCCCTAGAAAAATGAAATCGTATGTCGATGTGTTTACTTCTAGCATGATGTATATTATTCGTGCACAACGCGATTGCACTTTGATTGTCGCAATATACTTGTGTCTGTTTGGAAACAAATTTGGACTGCTTCATATGCTTCAACAACTCTCGCAAGTATACAATTTCTTTCGTTACTTCCGAGAGAGCTATGTATTCCGATTCCATGGTGGAAAGCGCGACACATTTTTGCTTTTTCGTCGCCCAGCTTATCGGTGCTCCACCCAAAAACGTCACAAATCCGGAACTCGAATGTCTATCCTCAAGATTTCCACCCCAATCAGAATCTACATACGCTTGTAATAACTTATTTGTCTTTTCATACTGAATACTATAATCACGTGTTCCTCGCAGATATCTTAATACGTGCTTTGCCATTTTCCAGTGTATAATTCTTGAGTTTTCGCAAAAACGACATAGAAAATTTACCGCAAACATTATGTCTGGTCTAGTTGTATTGCCGATATGGTTTTTCCTTTATTTCGTCGATTTCCGAATCTGTTGGTGGTTTCAAATCTTTTACCTGTTGGTTCACATTAGCTTCTAGAGGTGTATTCGCAGTTTTACAATTTTTCATATTAAATCGCTCAAGTAAATCTTCTATATACAAACTTTGATTTAACTTTATCTTTCCCTTTTGACCTTGTCTTTCAACGCGAATGCCTAAGATATTTGAAACTGGCCCTAAATCATTCATGGCGAATTGCTTCTTTAGTGAGTCTTTTACAACTTTTAACTTCTTAAAATCAGCAGAGGCTATTAGCAAGTCGTCTACGTAGATTATTATTATAACGTCACTTCCATTTGAGTTATCAACGTATACGCACGGATTTATTTCGGACTTATTAAAAATAAAACGAAATTAACTCGAAAGAGGATGTAACTAATAGCGGGAATCCTTCGCTGGAGGAGCTGGACATAAAGCGAATGACTTTGGATGCGAGTCTTACACCGAGTGAGATATCAGCTCCTAAACTTGCTTCAAAACTGGATGATTTACTCGACTCAACGAATATTGTTAAGGTCTGTCCTAGAAGTATATCGTTCACTGACAGTGATGAGAGTTCCGATAGCGATGAGGAAATATTATCAGTAGAGGACAAATTATTAACATGTTTTAAATGTATAAAGAAGCCAAGCTACGTGGAAGTACCTAGTAAAGTTTTGAATAAACTAATGGGAGCGAAATATCATGGAGAGGTAACGTCCTTCGCGCGCATTAAGAATTTTACAGGCAATACTAACTATTCAATTTCTGTTGCCGAGAATGGTAAGCAGTTGTACCTTGTTGAGGGAGTGTCAGTATCCGATCCCTCGACGGTGTACACTATGCGTGATGGCAATATGACTTTCGCTTTAGTTCGAGCAACGGAGTAGTGATGGCTACATTTTGTCGGCGGCCTCAACAGCGACTATCGATGTGGTCGATATAGTGCTGTGGCATGCATTGGGATTTTCAGTACTGATAGCCAAAAACGCTCTCAACATCTCAAATCTTGCCACAGGCGCAAACGTCTCGTCATAATCCTGTCCTGGTATTTGTTGGTCTCCGCGTGCAACTAACCTGGCTTTAAATTTTTGAATACTTCCATCCTGGTTTCGTTTTATCCTGTAAACCCATTTATTCTTTATAACCTTTTTGTTCAATGGTCTACTTACCAAACTCCAGGTATTGTTGCCCTTTAGAGTATTGAGCTCAGACTCCATAGCCTCTAGTCAGAACGATTTTTCTGGCGAACGCATCGCCTCCTCAAATGTTTTCGGTACTTTGCATTCGTGACATTCTGCAACATTAGCGCTATGATACAATTTTCGCGGTCTACCAGGCCGTCCGGTTCTTTCCAATTTCGGTCGTCCGCAACTTCTGTTTCGTGTGGTAGGTTCCAACATTTGATTAATTTCCTGTTCTTCTCTTGCTGTTTCTTCCTCTTCTTCTTGAGAATCTTCAGGATCATCTTTATAGTAGTCTTCATTTCATGCTGCTCTTCTTCCTCGTCTAGGTCCTCATACATGGGATCTTTTGGGTTCTCAATCATATCGTAGGTCAAACTTTCTAGTTCAGATTCTGGTTTCTTCTCCATTTCGAAGTTCGTTGATTCTGGAATTTCTTCTATGAAACGTACATCTCTTCGTTTCACTACTTGGTTTGTTCCCTTTTTCCACAATCTATAAGCTTTTGCTTCCTGAGAATATCCGACTAAAATGTATTCTTCCCCTCTTGCTGCGAACTTGTTTCCTCTGTTATTTTTATTGAGTGCAATAGTTCGGCTTCCGAATGTTCTAAAATATCCTACGTATGGCTTCCTTTTGGTCCATATTTCAATAGGAGTTACATCGTTTAACGCCTTGGTTGGGCATCTATTTCTAATGTATGCGGCTGCGCACACCGCCTCAGCCCACAACCCGTATGGTAAATTAGATTGTAACAACATGCAACGCGCCATTTCTACTAGCGTCTGATTTGCGCGCTCAGCCACGCCGTTTTGTTGCGGTGTGTATTCCACACTTAACTCTCTTTGAATACCTTCTTGTTTTAGAAACTCATTGAAATCGCGAGATAGGTATTCTTTGGCATTGTCACTTCGAATCTTCTTTATTTGACGCCCTGTCTGCTTTTCAACGCGAGCTTTATATTCTTTAAATGCTTCAAAGATGTCAGATTTTTTCTTCAAAATTGCTACCTCAATGTATCTACTTTTGTCGTCAATAAAGGTCGCAAAGTATTTCGCTCCCCCTAGCGAACAGGTTTTAAATGGCCCACAAATATCAGTATGTATTAAATCTAAGACGTCGTTTTCTCTTCTTGTTGATTGCCTGAAAGGTTGCTGATGAATTTTTGCCTTCATGCATACTTCACATACTGGGTTTTCATTTTTCATACACAATTCATCTCTCAGTCCATCTACAATTTCTTTCTTTTTAAGTTTTCTTAAATCTTCAAAATTCAAGTGGCCCATTCTTTGATGCCATTTCATTAGATTCTTATTGCACTGTTGAGAGATCATAGCCGATTGCACTTGCTGTTCTTTTATCACGTACAAGCCATCTTCCATCGTTGCTTTCATTACTGTTGATCCATCTTTGCGTCTCACGAGTGCATGATTCTCATAAAACGCCACAGAATATCCATTGCTTGTAATACTCGACACAGATAATAAATTGCTTTTAAATTCTGGAACATACATTGCTTGCTGTAATTTGATACTTTTAGTTTCTTTGGGAGTTTTTATATTTATGTTTATTTCTCCCTGCCCCTGTGAATTAATGCTATCTTCTGCTGCTGTATAAATTCTCGTTTTTTCATTGTTGTCCAGATTGTGGAACTTCTTCTCATCGTAGCACATATGTGTACTTGCTCCGCTATCCAAGCACCAAACTCCTGCTCTTCGTGTGGTAGTGCTGAAAGCAGTGGCTGTAAATGCATCTTGTGTCATTCTCTTATTTCCAAATTTTGCTTTTGATCTGCAATTTCTAGCAATATGTCCCACTTTACCACATGTAAAACACTTAATTTCAAACTTCTTTCCTTGTTCATTGTGTGTAGTGCTTCTCTGAGGACCTTTCTTATATGATTTACCTCTACTCGACAGTAGAGCTTCTTCTGCGCTTCCCTCGTGTTCCCTTGTATTCTCAGTTCGTCTTGACTCCTCTTCGAGTATCTTGTTTCTTATTTCTTCCAAGGGTGGCATTTGCTCTCTTGATTCAATTGCTATAGACAAAGTTTCATATTCATGAGGCAACGAATTCAACAACCAAATAGATAATAGATTTTCTGGCAATTTTAGCTCACATTCCTCTAGTTGTTCCGCTATGTTCATAAATTCATTTATGAACTGTGTCATGCTTTGATTTGAAGTTTTCTTTAGACGATACAACTGCTTAAACAAAACGCATTGCCTCATTGGACTTTTAGATTCATATTTTTCTTTCAATACTTGCCATGCATCTGCAGAGGTTTCTGCCTTTTTTACATAGTTGTATTGGTCAGGTTGTACGCAGAGGATAATCGAATCCAGAGCTTTTTCATCGTTTGTAGTCCATGCCTGGTAGTTCTGTTCAGGTTTTGCAACGCTTCCATCTACGTATCCCCATAATCCATTGTAGCGAAGTATGCTCTTTATTTGGATTTTCCATGTATCGTAATTTGTAGAATTTAACTTCTGAACTTGGTCTACCTTAGCAAGTTTCATTTTCGATTCTTTTTGTCGAACACGTGGCACGTGGATAACCTTACTTTTTTTTTTTTTTTTCGGTCACTATTCACGCACTTAATTATTCACATGTATCACCTGACTTTAAGTCTTCAGGGTCTCCTGGGCCCATAACCTGTTAGTTTTATTTTTAATAATGTTAGTTTTACATATTAGATACATATAAATGAAAAATAAATACGCGCACGCCGCACACGTGACACACGAAGCAAGGCACACACTCATCTGAATACGGCGGCCAAAGAGAGAGAACTAAAACGAAAGAAGGTCCACGAATTTTCTAGAATGGCGCGTAATTTGAACATTCCAACAAAAGTAAAATAAGTAAAGAAAATTATAAATAAGTGTACAACAGTGTACATATGCATTATGTGTGTGAAAAGTATAAATGCGAATGGCAACGACTAAATAGTTAGTAGTTAATTTTTTTCTAAACGCAGTTCTCTTTATAAGACCTTGACCCTTAAGAAAGTGGAACTCAAAAATTAAGACTTTTAAAAAAATATATAATATATATAGAATATCTAGCAAAAAAATCTGCAATTAAACAAAAGTAAGTTCCGCAAGTTAAAAAGAATACATTTGTCGCTAATGTTAATTGATAAAAGATAATAAAACCACACTTCAATTTTCAAAGGCCATATGTACCCGCGGGTTTGGTGGTGAAATTCGCCCCCGACGAGTTTTTAATCGAGTTTTGGCCATTCGATACCCTACCCAAAAAGACCCCGCTCTGCCAAGTTACAGCCCCGTATCTCATCTGTAAGGGTAGTTATTGAGGAAAGTCGAAATACCAGTTTTGGACCCATTTTCCCGATTTATTGATAGTTAAAAATTCTGAAAAAATTCTGACACATGTTGGTTACTAAGCCACATATTAGGTATCATTTTCAGATTTTTCCGTTGCAAACTCTGTTTGCAAAACGCGAAAAACACGAAAAAATGCAGATTTCATATAGAAATCGAAAGAGCACTACTACAGATTTAATTTAGAAATGAGATATTATCATAAGTATTATGCTCAATTTTTTCAAATCCCTGAGTGTGGTGCGTCATAGGAGAAAAAAATAAAAATCACTTTTCTCAGCGTTTTTCCTAAGTTATACCTCTTTTCTCTGAATTTAAAAAATATATTATGTAATATTAAACAATCCTACGTTCAGAGAAATATTTTCCAGACTTTAAAACTTGCGTAGTACAAAATGAGAATATAATACATGTCGTTACATTCGAATATTTCGAAGCTACTTTCAAGGGCGCCGGTTGGTGCAGCGGCTATGGTCTCGGACTGCGGAACCGCTGATGATTTTTTGGACCATGTTCGAATCCCGCCCGGGTCAATCTGTTTTATTTTGTTTATCAGATGTTCTTCCGATTCCTTTCAGAAAAAATTGTTGGATTTGGGTCCAAGGTTTTTTTCAATTTTTCGGAAACCGTGTGTTTTACGAAAAAAAGTAAAACGATATAAAATACGCAGCCTGTCCAGATCAACATGTTTTGTTGAACATTTTTTTGGACGCAGTAAATATATAGTTTAAAAGATATTCGAGAAAAACGATTTTATGAACCTTAAATTAATTATTTTAATGTTTAATCTAGTTGGGGTACGTTGTCCCGGTATCCGATCGAGCTCAAACTTTGCACAGATTTTGTTTTAATTATTCGGAATAACTCTGTGGGGTGCCGTGTAAAAGAAATTTTGAAAAAATGTTTGACAAGAACAAATAAAAGCCACCCTAATGTGTATGTATACATATATGTACATAAATAGTACACATGTATCAATATATTATTTCTTTCCTTGACACTGTCTCTAGTTTTTGAATCCTACATATTGCTTTATTCAATAAATATATTTTATATATAAAATGGTACTATTTATTTCATCCCCTGTTTCATATTAGTTAGTGATCTTTTAATTGCAGACAACGAATAAAAATGTAATTGCTAATTTCACAAAATAATACAGTGATTATTGTTTCAAAACTGATAAAAATAATGGTAAAAGATCAACTATATAAATCTGAACTCCTCTATGCTTTTGCAATATAATGACAAGTCAGATCAATACTATACATAGACAGAATTTAATACATATTTATTACACATTTAATTATTGTTTATAATTAATGTAAATTCTTGCATAACTTATAAAAATATTTGAAAAAGGACTAATAATTAATTGTATATTTAATATTAACGCATATGATAACAGACACGCTACAACTTGTAACGAAACCAACTTAACAATAACATAACTTGTCCTTAAAATTTTTTATTAACTGATCTTCTGAATATTTTTCCGTCCTTTTCAAAATTATGTATTTATAATTATAGCAAAAGGTTCAAAGAAACCAACAACAGTTTATATGAAAAAATTTTAAGATAAAAATAGCGTTATATAGGTAATCCTATTTTCAACACTATTTTTGATAACAATAATTATTTTGTTTGCTATCAATAAATAACAGTTTATTTATATAAATCAAAAAAGCATTTATTCAGCTTTAAAATGATTACAGAAACAGGAAGCATTATATTTAAACAGAGATGAAATATTCAGGTGGAATTAATCATGTATTGACTGACTCGACTCGTTTCGTTTACTTTTCCAGAATTGTGACTGTAACATGGAAAATAGCAGAAATGCGCGCTGTGCATTACACGGCAGTAACAGTAAATTGGCAACCACGCGACAAATATTTTCGGATGTGATTTGGCAACTGCGCCTTCGAAATCTGAAATTCGACATAATTCCTAAACTCGCCACTCTAAATCGTAGAGGGCATACCAAAACCTCCGGTTTTTTGAACAGTCGGTATTTCAGAACATGAGACACGAAGTCCCATAAGATGATAGGTCTATTCTATATCTCGTCGGTGGTTATAATTTCGTAACATGTTGTTTCGTTTTGAAACTACCGCCAAATTTGATTCTGGCCAATAGATCGATTACAATCAATCATATATATTTCTGAATGTCTTCACGTTTCCTCACTCACCGGTATGCTGCCTAAGCGGTAACTTGTGAGTCGTTTCAATATGTTTAATTTTTTGTGCAATTTACTTTACGACACTAAGCAAGTGAGTAAAGTGTTCTTTTATTTTTATTGCTGGTTTTTTCCGAATTTTGGTTCACTAGTTATTATTATATCATTCATTATTAATTTACAGACGCAATATTTTGTTGTTTTCTCTTGAGAATGATCTAAACTGAGATCGAAACGTTGAGAAGAAATTTTGTGAAAATTTGCAAATATAGTTGTCTTGGTTTATAATTGATCGAACCTTTTCGCCGAAAACATTCAAAATTTGATTTTAACATATGTGAAGATCAAGGTCATCGGAGCTGCCTCCCCTAAATGTAAGGTTTACCCTGAATTTTTATAAAACTGGTATCTCTACAATTTCAATACGAAATATGCATCCTTTTCGAATTTTTGGAAATTTCCAATTTTTTTAAACATGGTTGCATAATCCGAAAAATTTGAAAAAAATCTCAGTTATGTGTGCTATTAGGTAGAATATTCATGAATTTTTTCATCATTTTTCGTTGAGTATGGTGCGACTAAAAATAAATATAGTTTGGGAACACCTTTAGCCATTCTATGCGGTTATACATTGAAAATCGACAAAAACAAGTTATTTCGAAAATACAAAACATATTTCAGCATACACCATTAAATCCGATTTTTACACAAAATTTTAGTCCAAGTGTCGCTTCGATATCTCTTTTAGATCAAAAGTTATAGCAAAATATGTGCCGCGCCGCGCCGCCGTACCGGGAGTGCGCTACCTCCAGATTGCGCGACTCATGCGTCCGAAACTTCGGTAAAACGTGAATTTCGGAAGAACGCATCGAGTCGAATAGGCAGCTCACACGGACAGAGTAGAGGTACGCTTGTGTGTGTAGCGCGCGCGCAATCGAAAAGGCACTCACACGGACAGAGTAAAGGCACGTGCGTGTAGCGCGTGCACAATAGAAGCAATGTAAGGTGACGATGTTTGTCGCAGTAGGGGGGGGGGGGGGGGCTAGCCGGCCACTGAACAGTTGAACACTGCATAGTGCTGAATTGCTGATCGCCGCGGCCGATTCAGTTCCTAGTTCTCGTTCGGTAGCTCGGTCGTGTGCTCGGAGTGCAGTCTGTGTTGTGGCACCAACGATACTAAATAGGATTACGTGAGTTACGTGGATAACGTGCACTGCGTGGAAGGAAGGTATTGTATATACATTTATATTTTTTAATGAGTCCGAAAATTTTGAACACCTCCATCTCGCGAAAACCATTTCGAAAACTAAGCGCGAGTCAGAAATACAGTATCTTCAGCAAACTAAGGGCGCATTCGAACTACTTGCGTAATAGAGCAGCAGTCCCCGTAATAGAGCAGCAGTTCGCGACCTCCTCTTTATCCGTTCATAGTGACAATGTTCCAAATTTACAAGACATTTCCAGCACGTCTTCTTTTTCAATTTCAGACACAGCCCAGAACTCTGCTGGCGCTGTCGAAGAATCGTCTTTTTCCGATCGTTTGGCCTCCTGCTTCGTAAATAATAATTTATCACACACCCAGGGAAATAGCATATTACGCCTTCTGCGTACTCATTCATACTTTCGCGATTTACCCAAAGATGTCCGAACACTTGTCGGCACACCACGCGGCAAACCCATCATATCTGTAGTGCCGCCGGGCGAATATATCCATTTTAACGTAGAGTCTAAACTAGTTAAGTATTTACTTCAATCCGATGAAACCATTCCCGACCGAATTCAATTAGATTTTCACGTGGATGGCTGCACGTTAGACAAAGCCAACACGATCCAACTTTGGCCAATTCAGATTAGAATCGTTAATATTAAAAACAGCAGCCCCATCATAGTCGGTATTTATAAAGGCGAACACAAGCCCGCGGAGCCCGTAAAATATTTAGAAAAATTTGTCGCCGACATCGACTCGATCGTGTCGAATAGAGGTATTAGTTTAGAAGATAGAACAATCCCCGTTGATTTGCGCTGTTTTATTGCCGATGCGCCGGCCCGAGCATTAATTTTAAATCATAAAGCCCATACATCTCAACAACCTTGTTCAAAATGTAAAGTTATTGATCACCATAAAGAAGGTCACAGTCCGTTACTTTCACTACCTATGGGAATGGTTTCGCAGACACCATTTGAATATATGCATTTATTGTTGCTCGGTGTAATGAGGAAGCTGTGCTTCGCCTGGGTGTGTGGTAGTTATTCCAAAAAGGCAAAATTGATTCATACTTATTGCCCTTCTGAATTCGCTAGACGTCCGAAACCGATACATCTTTTCACAAAATTCAAAGCGACTGAATTTCGTCAGTTTCTTCTCTATACCGGCCCAATTGTTACATACTGTAACAACTGCTGGATAAACCCCTGTACACCCACTTCTTACTTCTGCACAGTACCATTCGGATTCTCGTTTCACCCTCCCTCGTAAAAACACATTTCCGGTTTGCAGAAGTTGCATTAAAACAATTTGTTCGCTCTTGCGAACACCACTACGGCCCAGCCTTCCCTTCATATAATGTTCACGGCCTTCTGCATTTGGCGGACGACGTTAGCCGTTTCGGTACTCTAGATTCATTTTCTGCTTTCCCGTACGAAAGCAACATGTCTTTTTTTAAAACAAAATTTAGAAAGCCCGGGCTACCTTTGTCGCAGTTTGCCAAGAGAATTGCAGAAATTGAACGTCATGGTAGCAGAAAGGAACTTGGTGATTCTTCCACCACTGTTCGTGCATCCATGATGTTTCTCAATAGCAGTGGCGCGGTTTCTTACCGCAAAATTCGATTTTGCAATTTGTTATTATCCATAAATGCTCGCGATAATTGCTGCCTTTTACGCGACGGTTCGATTTGCGTTATTGTATCAATTTGTCCTTACGGAGAAAGTTTTAGATTAGGCGTGAAACGGTTCCAAAGCGTAAACGATTTTTATGCTATCCATTTAGCATCAACGTGTTTAGAAGTTTTTAAATGTGCAACTCTGAGCACAGAAATAATAGTCACCAGTCTGGAAAATGTTAGGGCAAAGTGCTACCGCATGCCGCTTATCAGCGAGAGAGAAAACTACGATAGCACGTTGGAAATCTCCGAATGGGCTGTCGCAGTTCTTGCTCACGCTGACGATGCGTAATTTTTTTCATATTTTACAATATAGTGGAATAGACCTGCTGGGGATACCACTTTTAAAAAAATGCATTGTCAATAGTACGCCCAGGGTAATGTGGAAACCTATTGAAATGTGTGTGAAATCGGGGGTTTCCCACTTGAACGCCGACCGATTGGACGCGTGCCGATTGGACGCGTTTCTTTTGGACGCCGTGCCGATTGGACGCGTTCTTTTTGGACGCCGTGCCGATTGGACGCGTTCCTTTTGGACGCCGTGCCGATTGGACGCGTTCCTTTTGGACGCCGTGCCGATTGGACGCGTTCCTTTTGGACGCCGTGCCGAATGGACGCGTTCCATTTGGACGCCGTGCAGATTGGACGGTTTATTTGTAAATTATGTATATCGTTTGACAGGTGTAGGTTAGAATAGAGGTTTATTTACAAGATAGTTATTTGGATATCTGAGGAATATTCATCCTTGTAGTGCATGAAACAGGAGAAAAGATACAATAATATTGCTTTGTGACGCAGATTTATTAGTTTATGACATACAGAGTTTCGATTAAAATACCACGACAAATAACAGGAATATGTTCTCGAAACAGAAATGCAATTACTTTCTTGCAAGATATATCTGGAAATATGAGTAAGGTAACGGAGCATTAAATTTCATTGTCTCTAATACATTGTTTATTTCAAGTTATATTTGTTGAATATATATGCGAATACATGGAATTTTATTTCCATTATTTTCAGCATTTGAACAGAAATGGAGGGAGAAATTGGATCAAAGATATCATGGAGCAGAAGTATTTCATGGATACATGGGAGAAATTATGCAAGAAAGCAGTTTTTAAAAACAATGTAATGCCAGTATATTTAGAATAAACAGTTTTATACAGGTAGATGAATTCCATATATTTTAATTTCCTAGTTCAATTTTCTAAATATAGAATGATAGTTACAATTCACATTGTTTGTTTCTACTTTCGAAGAAAGACTTTTACAAAGTAACGATTTATAAGAAAAATAACTTGTAACAACGTAGTTTCATCCATATCACTGACTGTTGTACTTTCTACTTGTACATATAGAGTACAAAGGGCTCCGTTAATCATGTACTCGAGCAATCTGTCTTCTGAAAAAGATTTATATTAAATAGCTAACAGAATTAATCTCAGGTTGGGGATAGAGATTTACCTGTACTAAATGTTCCACTCAAGCGAGTTCCATTCTACGCATCACAACGTGGCGTTGGTAATGTATGAAAACGTACCACTTGTCTTATAAACATAGTGCTGTTGTTCATAATCTTTATTAAACATCTTCAAAAATCGTTCAATTTCACATTCAATCACACATGATAGTTTCTAAGTTGTCTTGCAATCGTGGAACAAGAGAAACTATTTTTCTCCATATTGCTTCGTACATTGTCTTAGTACGACATTCACATAAAACGAAAATGGTAGCGATTCCCTGTAAATTATCATCATTTTTTAATCTGACAATGTGAGATAAGCGTAATGGAAATTATCAATAGTGGTATACCGTGTCATTGTAACGTATGTGTACAGTGTAGAGTTGATGAAAAGGAGGCGTTCGTGGTACCACCTAATAACAGATAAAAAATGATCAAATAGTAGAGACTTTCTTTACTTGAAAGATATTAATCATATAAATGGTTTATGTTAAATACTTACAGAAAAAGTACCATCCATATATATTTCTTTGGCATTTTCTAATGCAGTTAGCAATGTAGTATTAGAGAAAATTAGAGCGTATTTGTTATCGTTCGAGATTGCACATCCCTTGTAAATTTCTTTCAGGACATCATAATTTTCTAATATTTCGTGCGCATTCGGCACAGTTTTTGGCAAACCTGGTCGTAGTTTTCTTTTCTTCCTTGACATTACCGATTTCATACTATTGTATGAAATATATGTTGCTGCGTCAGAATTTGTACGACAAATATTATCAAAAATGTCTTTATTATTTACTGAAGGATTGTTACTACATTCCTCCAGCATGGTTGATTTTAATTTTAGTATTTCTGCACAGCGCGGGTCGTTAGAATGACTGTGTGGTTTTTGCACAAAATAATGATCATCTTTTTGAATTAATGTTCCTGTACATTTGTTAGTTTGTCGACCAGAACAACGGTAGATCTTTGGATTCTTAGAATCTTTGTTATAAGAATATCCTTCGTAAACGTATACATAAGTTCCCTTTCTTCTCCCATTAAGAATTTCCATTTCACATGCAGGAAGGTATTAAATCCACTTCTACAACACAAGTATGTTAGCGTCAACATATGCTAGGCCGATTCAGGGGCTGGTATCGAGACGATCTTTAGGTCTAGACAGATTTATGGTCGGTTTTTATTGTTTTTATTGCTACTTAATTTTATAGTGAAACTGGTGTAGTGGCAACGTACTAGACTTACAATCCGATGGGCTAGGGTTCGATTCTCGTCCGGGGAAAAATATTTTTTTACTCATTTATTGATATTATTTATAAGAGATAACACATTTATTACAAATCAAAGAACAATTGTTTTAATAAATTATGAATAAATTAATCGAAGTGAATAAAATAGCTAATTACCCTCACATGTCTGGAAATAGAAGAATATTGTTCTTACAATTACATATTTTTAATTATAACAGTGGTACATGTCGTAAAAGTATACGAAACATAATACGCAGACACAGCTTGCATGTTGAATAAGTGCAGTATTATTACTGTGGCACCTGCTTCTTTCTACTTCTATGGGAAAACTGATTTGATTCGTGTTTTGGAAAATTTGTCTCTCTGCTGTTAATCCGGCTGCATTCCATACATATTCCAGCATAGGTTAAAAAATTGGTGCAAGCTGTTTCAGCGTATTATGTTTCGTATGCTTTTACGACATGTAAATCGGTGACTCGAAGGCCTTGCACTCTCCTTGTAAGTGTAATATAGTATGCATAATAAATAATTATAAGCCGAAACCCCACAACAATTATGATAATTGAAACAATTAAATATATTCTAAATTGAATAACAGTAATACTGATTTACTCTTATATCTCTACATGTACATTTTTTTTTTATTATATTCTAATATCTCTACGTATACATTTTTTATATATATATATATGAAACTATATTTATTCTAAACCCATCTTTGTTCTACATTCTATAAATTTAGGTGTTGGCAATGGCTTCGTCAAGACGTCAGTTACTTGATTTTCTGTAGATACAAATTTTAATTTAATAACATTCTTCTCAATATGCTCCCTGGAAAAATGATACTTGATATCTATATGTTTCGATCTCTTGTGATTACTTGGATTATTTGCTATACTTGTACAGCCATTGTTATCTTCAAATATTACTATTCGCTTTGAAAAATTTATACTTATACTGGCCGCTAAAGATTTTACCCACAAAACTTCTCTTGTGGCTTCAAAGAGCGCCATATATTCTGCTTCAGTAGAAGAAGAAGCTACTTACAGATGCTTGTCTTTCTGTTGACCAACAAATTGTGCATCTTTCAAATAATTTGAATAAATATCCCGTTGTACTCCTTCTGTCATTCTCATCATGACCTCCCCAATCAGAGTCGGTATATCCAGCTAAGATTTCATCATAATTTCCTCTTACATATATTAATTTAATATTAATTGTACCTTTAAGATATCTTAATACTCGCCTTAAATTTTGCCAAAGTTCTTTATTAGTTTTGTTTGTGTATCTACTCAATATATTTATTGCTGCACTCAAATCGGGCCTTGTACATAACATTACGTACATTAGACAACCGATCAAATTACGACATGGTGCTTCTAATTTTTCTTCAGAATTTAAAGCTTGATAATCTAACTTGCTTGGCAATGGTGCACTAACGGGGTTACATTCATTCAAATTAAATTTCTCTAAAATAGTCTTAATATATCCACTTTGATCTAAGGTAAGGTAAGAGAATGTGATATTTTCAATGATTTTAAATAATTAGGAACATAAAAAGGTTCGAATTTGTGCGTTATTCAATTCCTTGGTGTTTTCTGAAGTATAAATAATTTTTATAATGTAATTTTAACGTTAAAAAATAATTATATAATTGAAAAATAGGAGTAATGTACAAGTACGTATTATGAGACAGCTTGGATACACCATGTCCCTGGTGTTTCACACTGTATGTCCGTATTTAGGGAACAGATTATAAAAATTTAAAAACCACTCTTTTTTATATTTCAGTTTTTTATTCCTTTTTTAATAAATAATATAACACAGTAAATAAAATATTAAATAAACTGTAAAATAAAGTAATATATAAAACATAAATAAAATAGTAAATAAAAAATAAATAAAATAGTAAATAACAAATTAAATAAATAAATGATTTTCGCAACTAAAACATGCAATCTACTTTGTTTCTTTTTTGATTTTTTGCTATATTTCCTTTATTTTTTCCTGTAATATTTTCCTTTCATTTGCTAATTTCAATTTCTCCTCTTGAAGTTTCTTTTTTTTAGAAATCTTTTCTTCTTTAATTTTTTGTTGGTTTTCTTTTTCAAGTTGTTGTTGCCACCAGGCATCAGAAGTTCCAGCTGATGGAAACTTTGATTTACTAGAAGTTTCTTGTTTCATCCTTTTCTTTTTAGGTAAATATTTAGAAAAATGTTATAATGGCACTTGTATCGTAATCAATATTTTTCTGTTACGCGCCTACTGCGTAACGTTATTGAGCAATTACGCCCTTGCGTTACGGGTGGATTCCACAGGCGGAACGAAATAAATATTGAAGGAATTCTTTTACAACGCTATTGACTGGAAAGGTTACGGATCTCAAGAACAAAATAATATGCCTTCGAGTATATAATAGAAATTAAACACATATATTCTTGATCTCGAAGAATGATACAGTATTCGTATGTTTAACACAAAATAAAGAAAAGATGGCTATGCCCTACTGATTTATATTTAACACGTGCTCGATGGTTCGCACTATCGATGAATGTATATATATATATATATATATATATACGTGGTTTAAACAATAATTTAATGTTAATACTCGCAGGGTAATATCCAATAAGGGAAGCCCCACAGTTCGGAACGAACTATTGGATTTTATTCTGCCACGACAATCAAATTACATACATGTGGAAAATGGTGAGAAGAGTCGAACGGAAAACAACTTACCCTAGAGAATCTATTCTCTATTCGATATGCGTAATATATATATATATATTTATACGTATAGTATATCGGGTTATTTCGCTTTCTTTGTCTATACTACTTCTGTATCTCGGTATCTGGAACAGAGAGAAAGAACGCACACGCACGCACGATTAGCCTACAGTCTACACGGTGATATCGGTGTTAAGACGGCGTTAATATTCGTGATGTGAACGCGGATAAGGTATTTATATTAAGTTAGAACAGAGAGAAAGAAATAAGAATAAATCTTCTGATAATGAGAACGAAAAGACGATACGAGTTAACGAAAGGCCGAGTCCTTTGTCTAAATATATTAATATACGCGACAACTCCCGCTCTAATAGCCTTACGGACTAGACGACACGCACCTCGCGATTATACGTCGAAGAGTGATCGCGGTTCGCGATTTTTCGGCAGACGTGCTTGCCGGTCGCGAGAGTCGTCCCCGCTACGCGGTGCGCGCGGACCAATCAGATAACCGAATTCGGAGCGCGACAATGTTCTCTTTGTCGCGGCGCGTGCTTTCTTTGTCTCTTTCCATAGTCTACGGTTTTTAGATGTATCTAACCGTTTCGTACGGCGCGACTTTGGTATGTCCTTATTTACACAGCTACGCGTCGGTTTTCGGTTATCGAGGAAAGGTACCTGTCCTGTATGATGTACGGCACGTATAGCTAGGGTGACCCCACAACGCTAAGCGTTGCTATCGCGCTCCGCACAACAACGCCTGAACGGACTTTGTCCCTTCCTCGATGATCGGTACATATGGTTTTTGCGCACGCGGTATTTGACTGGCGTGTCTTCGCAACTCGTGACAATGCCCGGTATTGACTTTGAATCTACCGATTTCCCGTGTTTGGGACGATGTTGATTTCAAGGAAGGTATGCGTTATATAGGGTGTAACAATCGCGATACCGAGAAAGGAATGATTCTAATTTTACGCATCAAAGACCGTACTGCAGCTGACTAGGGAATTCCCACAATGCTAAACGCAATGTCGTTAAGACACAAAAGATATTAACGAATCAGACGTTTCTTTTTTTCTGAACTATGCAGAACCAGACGGTTAAGCCTAATGTTGCTGGAAAACCAGTAATGAATCGCAACGCTCGCCGAATGTTTGAATACAACATGAAGAAATACAACCAAGCTCCGGTAGCCGACAACTGGGCGGATGAACCAGAGTCTCCTAAACAAAGACCGGCTGGAAGAGGAAAACCCACCGCCAGGACAAGAGGATTTAGAAAGGAAGGAAAACCTCCTACTGCTGAAAAGCAGCCATCGGTAATACAAGATCCTGCTGAAGTAACACCTCTAGTCGTTAAGGCTAGTAAGGAAGTGCTAAGAGATGAGCCAATGTGGCAGGATGGCATGTACACTGGTACCCAACCGGTATCGCGCATATATTCACACAATGCGGATTTTTCTACATTTCCGGTTCTGTGTGAGCGCGTATACTGTGACCTTGAGGCGGAGAATCCACGTCTAAGGAGGGAAGTGCCATTTTGCGCATTTCAGCATGTGTATACAAGCATTTTAAATGCTACACTGATTGACCACGTCCGTACTGTCAATGCGGAAGACCGCTTTGCGGATGAAGAGTCACCGATGAATCTAATTCCTGAGGATATGGTTATTCCCGCTCCGATTGCGGAATACTATCGGATGATTGCGAACACAACTACGCCTCAAGGCGATCTCGTAAAGATAAACGTGCCAGACGTTGGAATTCCACGAGGTACGATCCCGGCTGTGGCACCTTTGCCTGGAGTTTTGGTCATGTTACAGCAAATGACCATAACAAATACGAGTGTTATGTTTCGCCATACGTTACATCAAAGCTTGTGATTGAAACACGGCAACAGAACGAAGCGCGACAATTCCGGGCATGGAATCCCTTACCCGAAGGTGCGTTTCCGTTAGCGGCGATTCCGAATTTGAATTTGCTAGGCTACCGCAATCAAGTCGAGAAACTGACACAGGAAAGCCTGCAGTCAATATCGAACTTTGAATTCCCCGACAGTGATGATATGGTAGGAAGACTTCGATGGGCCCCAGAACTAGTAGCCCGAGTATCTGAACACCTCCAGAAACTTGATGGAAAATACAAGATGAGGGTTGGAAGACCGGAGCATGGGACGAATTCCGCCGCAATTGGCTGGACCGTCGTTCATGCCGCTGGAACTACCGCTGCTGAACACAACAACATGCGTCTGGCCACCCTGAATGGGCCTGTCAGAAGTAGTGTTGCACTCGGAAGCTCGCAGTGCAACATAGTGGGAACCTTTGGACTGAAACGTGAACGAAAGGCAAATGCACGAGGCTTATGCTATACCCTTGAAAACGGGAATGCCGTTCAAGGATGGGCAGCCACCATTAATAGCAATTTTGCAATGGTTGATGCTTTTGCTCCCACCATCGGATATGCCTGGTTTACGCAATCCAGCCCACGAAAACGCCAGTCCATCTGGCGACCGTACCCTAGCCATCACCACCTGGACGAGCATGTCGGGGCACGCTCGTTGTCCGCTCAAACCCCCGGCCTTTTGACAACGATCGAGCGTTTACTGTAGTCAGTTAGATATTCCTGACTGAATCCGAGTGCAACAAGACGTGCCTTGTATTTCGACGGATTTCCGTGTTCATCGCTCTTAATAGTAAATATCCATTTACAGTCGACTATATTTATACCTTTAGGTTTCTCAACTAATGTCCAAGTTTTATTTAACAGCAGTGAATTAATTTCACTGTTTATTGCCTGTTTCCAATTAACAATATCATCCCTACTTTCAATCTCTTCAAATGAATTTGGTATGTGATTTACAAAAGATTGTGCACACATAATAATATCATTTTGTGTAATAACATCCCTGTGCATCCCCGTTCAGGGCCTTGAGTGGGCTAAAAACCGACCATAAATCTGTCTAGACCTAAAGATCGTCTCGATACCAGCCCCTGAATCGGCCTAGCATATGTTGACGCTAACATACTTGTGTTGTAGAAGTGGATTTAACACCTTCCTGCATGTGAAATGGAAATTTTTAATGGGAGAAGAAAGGGTACTTATGTATACGTTTACGAAGGATATTCTTATAACAAAGATTCTAAGAATCCGATGATCTACCGTTGTTCTGGTCGACAAACTAACAAATGTACAGGAACATTAATTCAAAAAGATGATCATTATTTTGTTCAAAAACCACACACTCATCCTAACGAATCGCGCTGTGCAGAAATACTAAAATTAAAATCAGCCATGCTGGAGGAATGTAGTAACAATCCTTCAGTAAATAATAAAGACATTTTTGATAATATTTGTCGTACAAATTCTGACGCAGCAACATATATTTCATACAATAGTATGAAATCGATAATGTCCAGGAAGAAGAGAAAATCACGACCAGGCTTGCCAAAAACTGTGCAGAATGCGCACGAAATATTAGAAAATTATGATAACCTGAAAGAAATTTACAAGGGATGTGCAATCTCGAACGATAACAAATACGCTCTAATTTTCTCTAATACTACATTGCTAACTGCATTAGAAAATGCCAAAGAAATATATATGGATGGTACTTTTTCCGTAAGTATTTAACATAAACCATTTATATGATTAATATCTTTCAAGTAAAGAAAGTCTCTACTATTTGATCATTTTTTATCTGTTATTAGGTGGTACCACGAACGCCTCCTTTTCATCAACTCTACACTGTACATATACGTTACAATGACACGGTATACCACTATTGATAATTTCCATTACGCTTATCTCACATTGTCAGATTAAAAAATGATGTTAATTTACAGGGAATCGCTACCATTTTCGTTTTATGTGAACGTCGTAGTAAGACAATGTACGAAGCAAAATTGAGAAAAATAGTTTCTCTTGCTCCACGATTGCAAGACAACTTAGAAACTGTCATGTGTGATTACGAGAGAGCTGCTATGGAAAGTGTACGAGCACAATTCCTCAGGGTTACCATACATGGATGCTGGTTTCATTTTACTCAGGTAGAATATAACTCTTTCATGTATTTTTTGCAATACTTACCTCATGAACGTGCTGAATAGAGAATCGAATAATCTTTTATTTATTATTCAGGCTCTATTAAGGAAGTGGAAGAAGTTGGGGTTGCAAGGTCAAGAGCAATTCGGACAATGCCTTTAGCTCCATCTGATATGTTTCCAGAAGCATTACATCAAAGTCAGTTAGTCGCTGACCTAATATGCGGCACATTTCCAAATGTACTTCTGTTTACGGCATATCTGTGCAATGTGTGGCCTTCTATTTCATCCAAGGTTAGCATATACGGCTTTCCATTGAGGACTAACAACATTGTTGAGTCGTTTAATAATACCCTTGCGCAACGTTTCCACACCACGCTGTTGAATTTGTGGATCTTTAAGGTAAGGGTCCACGTGCTTTTAATACGTGTCATTCTTTTTGTTTCTTTGCACTAACATTTTAATAAAATAGATTTACAGAGAACTTAAAGCAAATCAAAGATGAGAAGAGTGATTACCAATGTTTATTAAAAAAACTTAAACGTCACATGGATTCGTACTCGCACCAATACAGAAAGGAACGCCAATATTAAGTTATTCCAAGATAACATAGTTTCCGGGATACTGCCAATTACGATGGCTATGACGATAATTTATTGTCAAGTGGTACGTTTGCATACATTAACAACGCTACGTTCGACTAATGCTTCAAGTAAAATTTTTTTAATTCGTTTTCAGACTGCGATGAAAGTGATGCGTATAATGGAACTCGCTTGAATGGAACATTTAGTACAGGTAAATACCTCTATCCCCAAACTGAGATGAATTCTATTAGCTATTTAATATAAATCTTTTTCAGAAGACAGATTGCTCGAGTACACAACTAACGGAGACCTTTGTACTCGATATGTACAAGTAGAAAGTACAACAGTCAGTGATATGGATGAAACTACGTTGTTACAAGTTATTTTTTTATAAATCGTTACTTTGTAAAAGTCTTTCTTCGAAAATAGAAACAAACAATGTGAATTGTAACTATCATTCTATATTTAGAAAATGAACTAGGAAATTAAAATATATGGAATTCATCTACCTGTATAAAACTGTTTATTCTAAATATACTGGCATTACATTGTTTTTAAAAACTGCTTTCTTGCATAATTTCTCCCATGTATCCATGAAATACTTCTGCTCCATGATATCTTTGATCCAATTTCTCCCTCCATTTCTGATCAAATTCTGAAAATAATGGAAATAAAATTCCATGTATTCGCATATATATTCAACAAATATAACTTGAAATAAACAATGTATTAGAGACAATGAAATTTAATGCTCCGTTACCTTACTCATATTTCCAGATATATCTTGCAAGAAAGTAATTGCATTTCTGTTTCGAGAACATATTCCTGTTATTTGTCGTGGTATTTTAATCGAAACTGTGTATGTCATAAACTAATAAAGCTGCGTCACAAAGCAATATTATTGTATCTTTTCTTCTGTTTCATGCACTACAAGGATGAATATTCCTCAGATATCCTAATAACTATCTTGTAAATAATCCTCTATTCTAACCTACACCTGTCAAAAGATATACATAATTTACTCATAAACCGTCCAATCTGCACGGCGTCCAAAAGGAACGCGTCCATTCGGCACGGCGTCCAAAAGGAACGCGTCCAATCGGCATGGCATCCAAAAGGAACGCGTCCAATCGGCACGGCATCCAAAAGGAACGCGTCCATTCGGCACGGCGTCCAAAAGGAACGCGTCCAATCGACACGGCGTCCAAAAGAAACGCGTCCAATCGGGACCGTCCAATCGGCACGCGTCCAATTGGTCGGCGTCCAAGTGGGCATCACTCGTGAAATCGGTCTCTCGAAGGAGAAGAAGGAAGCAAGCCATGGCAATCGGGCAAAAAGCGAGCGGATCGCCAATTTCTGGTGTGGTAAGTATATCTAATTTGCCATTGTACATGTGTGAATATATTGTATATTAATCATTTTCATCGTATTTTTTAGGTGTTCAGTTTATGCCGGAAAATGCTTGGAGGAGGAGAAGAAGGAAGCCACGGCAACCGGGGAAGGTGCCAGCGGATCGCCAATTTCTGGTGTGGTAAGTACATCTAATTTGCCATTGTACAGGGTGTAACAAAATTTACTGTCATGGTTTTGGCAGATGGTTCTACATATTCGGATCGGTGGAGATTTGTTAAAAGAAATTGCCGCAAAATTGACTTTGACTTTGAAATTCGAGGTCAAATTTTTTATGCTTGCATCGGATTCTACTAAGAGAAAGAAAAGTTAAAAAATTTGACCTTGAATTTCAAGGTCAAGGTCGATTTTGCGTGTTACGTTCCGAACACGATTTGATAATGCTTCAGCATTGTGGGAATTCCCTAATCAATCGCAGTATGGTCTTTGACGATTAAAAATTGAATTCCTTTGGCAACGCGAGTAATGATTTAATAACGAATATCTCTCCTTGGAATCAACGTGGTCCGCATGTAAATGTAAAGACACAGAAAACAGCTGTTGCCGTCGGAACAAAGGAACGTCGATAGTCGCGAAATTGTAACAATGTGCGAGAGAAGGACAATGTTTTGATTCTAATTATAGAAGCATGTGTTAGCAACATTCGTCGTTGTGGGTATTCCCTAGCTAGACATGCTTCTCCTTTCGACAAGGTCCTTCGCATTTCTTCTCTCTCGCACATCGCTCGGTAACAGCAGCAGTTATGTACAATCATTACACCATGGTCGAATCGGGCGTAAGATTCGGGACTCTGAGATAAACGGTCGTTTTGAAAAACAATAGACCTGATTGGTTGAAACGCGCCGCGTAATAGGAGAAGACTCGAACCAAGCGTTCTCGCCTTCCGCGACACGACGGCATGCTTTACTCTTCGACGTACAATCGCGAGGTGCGAGTCGTTTTGTCCGTAACCTATTACCGTTAGAGTGTCTAGAAAAAGGAAAAACCTTTTCCCTATTCGGGCAAAACGTGGTTTACGAAATAATAATTAAATTGTTCAGTTCGTTATTATAAAATTAGTTTCTTTTTATTTTATATCAAGTACCAGTTTGTATTAATTGCGAGTCGGACGTTAGAATATACCGATCGACACCACATTGTCTCTCTTCTAATCGAAGTGCGTGCGTTTGATTTTTCTTTACAGATATCCAGCTTTAACCGTTGATTAGCGAACACAGTTTCACGTTTTGTTTGGAATATAATATTATTAATAGTGTTCGGTTGGTGAGTTGCACAGGGTCTATTCTAGTTCATTTTCGTGTATAACGAACATGACCACTTGCACGTGAATACGGTAGTCCTTATACGACTGTGGGTTTCCCTCACCAGATTCACTGCGTGATCATGTGTATTATTATTGAATATTTATATGTGTTCCGATTACGGACGAATAATATCCAGTAGTCTATTATACGACTGTGGGTTTCCCTTACTGGAATATTCTTTCCGTAACGATTTATTAACCATTGCAATTTCATCGGCGAACCGATAAAGATTCCATCGTTCAAGGAATACTTATATATACATAGATATGTGTGTATATATATATATATATATATATATATATATATATATATATACATATAGACCTACATTAATATATTACTGTTTTTTTTCTTTGATTTCTTGATTAATAGAATATATTTGAGTTTATACCAGATACGTATGCCTATATCCTCATTATTGTATCCCTTATTCTTCCTCTCTGTTAACTAATAGGTGAAATTGCCTATCAGGGGGTATAGTCATTCCGAACCCTTCGTTACTTTATCGGACTATGTCAGACTGAAATACACGTAGGCAATTCGTAACATGCGGCATTTTCTTTTAACAAATCTCCACCGATCCGAACATGTAGAACCATCTGCCAAAACTGTGACACTAAATTTTGTTACACCCTGTACATGTGTGAATATATTGTATATTAATCATTTTCCTCGTATTTTTTAGGTGTCCAGTTTATGCCGGAACATGGTCTATAACGTTGTAATTATAAGATAAATGTTGTTTTATGAAAATATTGTAGTCTTGATTGATGAATAAAGAATAATATTAATAAATTTTTAATTATAATATTCATTATATATTGCCTGTGTAATTGATATATATTGTCCCTTCACAAACTGTCTTCGGCGGAACCAGATTAATTTAAGGCTAATTAAATTTGAATAGATGAAATTCAAAATTGTGGTATTTTCACTCGCGGTATTGATTTTAACAAAGTTTAAGAAATATAAATATGTTAAATGTAGCCGTACAAAAAATATAAATTTTCTTTTGCCTTCTATGACTTCTTTTTAATTATATTTTTTTGTGTATATGAATTTAATATTTCATTTTAACATTACATAATATGAATTTAAAGAAATATTACTTTTGTCGGTAAAAAGGGTCGGTAAAACTGCTGCGCATATGCACAGTAGAAATTTACTTTATCGACATCTGCCACGTTGGTGCGACCTGCCCTGTATTCTGTATATGACGGCAATCGCCAAATTAATGCAACCGTGCTGCCCTCTTACGGGGTAGACTTCTTTTTTCAGGATTGCAAGTGTGCGAGATTCGGGTTCTTATTCCTCGATAATACAAAAATGGGATTTTTCAGTAGCCAATAGCCGCAGTCGCCCTCGAAAGTCCTATTTTTACGTCTACGAGTCGTAATTTGCATCATTCGGAAGCATACAACTGTGCATGTAGCTATTTTCATAACATATATGCTGCCGAATAATGCAAATTACGCCTCGTATACGAAAAAATAAGACTTTTGAGGGCATTATTGGCTATTGAAAAAACCCGTGTTCGTATTATCAAGAAATGAGAACGCGAATCCCGCACCCTTGCAATCCTGCAAATGGGCAGAATACCGGCCCGGCCGACCGGCCCTGGGCTCGAGTTTCTGCAGGTCACAGGCATGGACTCGCGGCTCTTGCAGTGGCCGAGCCGAAATCGAGCCGGCGCGGCGTGCTGACTGGGCAGGTGTATCATTTTTGTATCTCAATGCCTTACAATGTGGGCAACACAACGCTCATGGTTCCAATAGCAACGGATTTTTCTGCACTGTAATCAATTGTCATGTTATAACGGAATGCAGCTCTATGAGTATTCAACGCAACATTTGTTTGTCTTCTTGCACGATTATTCGAATTCATTGTCGCGCGATTGGTTTCTACCGATCGATGATGTCTCATTCGATGCATATCATCTTTGTTTCCATTTTCTCTTTCTTCTGGTGTACGTGCTGAACGTGTTTGGGATAATCTATTCCGTTAAATTTCACGTCGCTCTTCACGTTGCTCTACAAATCGATTAGATCTAATATTCGTTTGCTTTGTAGCATTGCGAGTTCTGCGACCTAAAGTCAGTGCAGCCAGATGAGGGGAATCACGGTGAAACGACGTACCCCCTCTCTGATGACCGAAGCGCGACAACACAGCTCGGCGTCTACGGTCTTAGTGTGGGGGACGGACGGTAGGGCGATGGAAATAAGATAGTGGAAGGGGAAAAGGAGGAGAGTATTTCCGAGAAATTGACCGCCGTTCGGCGGTCATCTGGCTGCACTGCCTAAAGTGCTCCGTCTTATTGGCGGCATTGCAATGCGATAATAAATTTTGTTAATTCAAAACAAATTTGGTCGATTGTACGGTCAATAATAAAAATAAATTAACTATAAAATAATTAATTAACTATAATTAACAATAATTAACTATAATTAACTATAAATAAAAATATAAATAAAATAAATATTGAAAATTTGTCGGAAACCAACAGAGTACAACAAGGGGCAACTGGGGGCAACAGGGGGAAACAGGGTAAAAATATAAATAAAATAATACTTAAATTTTGTCGGAAACCAACAGAGTACAACAGTACAACAGAGGGCAACAGCATCGATATGTTTAGCAATTGCTAACATAATTTCAATATCCGCGTCCGCTACGCATATTAATACCGCCCACCGCAACACTTTAATTGCGAGAAACTCGCTACGTCGCGTTGGCCATCTGGCGGTGGCCGCGGCAGGTGACGCCGCCGTGGACTTTACTTGCGAGAAACTCGCTACGTCGCGTTGTCGATCTGGCGGTGACCGCGGTAGGTGACGCCGTCGTGGCCCTCTCGCGGCGGTCGCGGTGTGGGTAGTCTCACTTCTTCCCGAATTTTCCATGTTTCCGGGAACTTTTCCAATTTTTTTTACTGTAAAAACCTGATTCGGATTGATTCCACCCCCCTCTCTCACTCAAAAGAGGGCGAAAAAGTCATCTTTGATCACTAATGACGTCACAACATTTTCGAATGCGATTTGCTCTAAAACCTTCCCGAAGAATCGCCGCGTCTAATGGTTCAAACCCCAGCTTTCTACGTTCAGCCGTTCTCAGTTGATAGTGTCACAATCAAACAGACGGATAAGGAATAGAAATAAACTAACTGGCGGCGCCGACGAGATACTGTTAAGTCTAGGATAGATACTCTAGGATAGATTCTGACTGGAGTGAGAAACAGAAGGCCACCGACGGCATTTCGTCGATGTAATAGACCACTGAGGAGATTCTCGTCGCGACGCATTGGTGAGAAGACGAATCATCACGAAACCATATCGATTATCATCAAATGTTACATTCTCCGCCATATTTCAGACGATGTTTTAAAACTAATATCAGAACAAAAAATTTATAGAAATATTGTACGTGAGAAAGTATTAAAGCATAATTTTAGGAAAATTTAGAATTCCTACTTCAAATTTCATATCAAATACCTAAATTTCTAATTAAAAAATATTTCATAAATGAACATTATTTCCTTACACTTTCTTTATACATAATTGGGATCTGTGGAAACAGATATATCCAGAAAAATGGAATAACTTTTATTTGACATAGCTTACTTATTGACATTTCGAATAATAAAGAGTTCGATAAAGAATTACGTGGATGAATTAATATGTAGGATGCGTGACGAGTGGATCGGTGATCAAACCGGGGAAAAAGTCGTAACTCTTAAATTATGTAATTTTCGAGTAAAGTACCTTAATACTTTTTGAAATAAAATGCAAAGACGAATCCATTGGTAAATAAAAAGAATTTTTTTGATTACTTAAAGAAATTTTCTTTTAATTGCGATGACCTTGTTATTTATGTTTTTTTATTGAATAAAAAGTGGTTTACAATGCGTGTAAAGCGAGATCACGCGCGGGCCTGTGAACTGTGCCGGCGACTGCGACTCTCCGTGTCGCGTAGTGGTTCACACCGATATACCGAGCCGAGATCAGATTACTAAGTTGGAGGGGATATTTTTTTCGCATCTATCGTATATAACTTTTCGCATCTATCGAACATTTACTGTATTATATACACTATTTACGTAAATCTTCACAAGGACGAATTAAAACTTAGGAGTCCTTAAGAATTCCCAATAACAAAAATACTACTACAGAATATTATAATTTTAATATGTAGAATAAATATAAATACTGTAGGAAATGAATTTACAGATTATTAATAACTTGAACGCGTGTGCAATTGATTATGTTCAGCTTCTGTTTCACATCTGATACGTCTGTCCACGACGGATATAGTATTATAGACAATTGAAAATAAGGAAGTGTATATTTAATATGTGTAACTAATGAATGAACATAGTGTCTTATCGTTTCGCGCGGACTCAAGTGGGAACTCGTGGTCGGCGAACGCGCGCGTCTCAACATCAAAATAAATTTTTACAATTTTTAATATTTGTGTATATTTATGCACTTAAAGTCGACCGGCATGTCAAATCTAATGTGGTCTAGATTAATATGATACACAATTTCAAAGAAACCTTTTGGTACTTTCTTTAATACTCAATTGAAAGATTGTAAATATTTAAACAATTTTAAAACTAAATATACAGGGTGTCCCAAAACTCCTGCAGAACCCGGAAATGGAAGGTTCCTGAGGTCATTTCTGGGTTCTGCAGGAGTTTTGGGACACCCTGTATAATTTATAAGAATAAAATTGAACACATAAGTACTTATCAAATGTTTAAAAATAGCTTAAAAAAATGTTAAATGTTAAAAAAATATTAAATAGCTTAAAAACTATTAAAAATGTTTAAAAAAGCGTTTAAAAATAATTGCCTTCGAAAGACTACGTAGAAAGCCGCCGATCGCGAGCTTCTTAATATGGATTTTTATTATTTTCTCCATTTTGTGCAAATATGTGTAAATTAAAACCAACGCGAAATTAAAGTTTAATATGCCACCAGTTATTGTAAAAAAATTCACGGGGGTACACTCTCGGGTACTTTCTTTAAAACTCGAATTAAAGTTGATAAATGTTAAACATAAAAAATTAGGACAAATTGCGATTATTTCAGAAGAAATTTTTGACAGAAGGACGGTCTTATAATACTAAACACACAATGTGAAAATCAACTTAAAAAACCAAATAGCTTGCGGGGAACGCATGTTTAAAAAAATGCACTGAATTTGACAGTAAAGTTTGAGCCTCAATTTTAATAACAAATTGATTTATTCAATTACAATTGAAGGTAGTTTTAGAAACTACGTTTTGTTACGAATGTTTTAAGATACATAAATTTGCAGATCTTACACTTTGATTTTCGGACTTTTTTCCATTGGACGACACACTGTGCGCGGTGGAAAACATCTTTGGAAAAATAGGGGGAGTCCCAAGTGGACGTGCCCAAAGCATTTCCTCGCATTTCGTTCCGCTTAGCCTCTTCGCGAAGAAAACATATGTATATTGTATACAGGGTGTCCCAAAACTACTTCAACTCCGGGAAATGGGAGGTTCCTGAGGTCATTTCAAGCGCCATTTTCCTTTTGCAAAATGTTGTCCGCGGCTTTGTTTAGGAGTTATTAACGAAAAACACGGACCAATCAGAGCGCGAGCTCGACGCTTGCTGGCACGTTCAGCGCGGCGAGCCGGCAGGCGGTTGGCTGAACATGCCAACGAGCGTCGAGCTCGCGCTCTGATTGGTCCGTGTTTTTCGTTAATAACTCCTAAACAAAGCCGCGGACAACATTTTGCAAAAGGAAAATGGCGCTTGAAATGACCTCAGGAATCTCCCATTTCCCGGAGTTGAAGTACTTTTGGGACACCTTGTATGTACAACCGTCGCCTCACGAAGAGGAAAAGTGTAGGAATGTCTAGAAATTCGAATCGCTGATAAATATAATATAATTGTAGGAGCAGAGATAGACAAGTTTTCATTGAATTAAAAATTTCAGATACCGAATAAAAGATTAAAAAATTATTTGTCACGCGTCAAATAAAAATAATTTTGGTTATCTCTATTCTCTATTCAACGCATGAAGAATAATGTTTTATTCAATGAAAATTTATCTTTAGCGTTGAATAAACGTTTCCTTTTCATTTTTTCATTCGACGGTTTATTCGACTTCGAATACTCTTCCGAGCCGCGTTCGAATACTGTAGAAAGGACCGAGCAGTCAAAGACTGAAACGCGCGTTACAATGTATAGTATGTATCGCCCAAAGACGAATGCAGGGATCGAATAAGACTGTGGATTCTTCTAAATTCTAAATCGTAGTTCTTTTTAGACTTTTTAACTTTTGCATCATTTCATTTTTGGTTTAATTGAACTTTCTACATTAATATATTGACTCTGTTGTAAAAATTTATTTCATAACTAGCTTTCCCCCGTCACGCCTTGCTGTGACTCAGTATTTTTTAAAAGCATGTTTTTATCTGTCACAGATGTGACATTTATATGCTTTATTTTACAACTACGGCACGCCAGTTTTCTCTCTCTCTCTCTCTCTCTCTCTCTCTCACTCTGCTTTCCTCTCCCTCGCTCCCTCAAATTGAATATAGATGCAACCAGTCACAAGTTATAAGCAGAAACGTGCTCCAAACAGGGCGAAGAAGTAAAACCATATCGATTAGTCTACATCAATGTTTTCGCCAACGCGCCACATTCACATAACTTGAAGTAAGCAGTTAGCGTTGTAGCCGGTGGAAAAAGTCGTCAAAACTCTTGAACGAATGGACTTTTTTGAATGCGGATTGTCCTAAAACCTTCCCAAAGAAGCGCTGCGTCTAATGGCTCAAACCCCAGCTTTCTACGTTCAGCCGTTACGGAGATGTTCGACTACAAACAAACGGACAGTTACATTTTTATTTATATAGATAGATAGTCCAAATGATGTCGTGTTTGCACTCATTTTTATCGGGATGATCTTTACAACTCATTCGTATTAAAAATATTATTCGTATTATACAATTATGAAAGTTTAAATTATCAATAATGCTTGATTCCCCAGGTGCTTACAATGTATGTACATTGCTGTTGGTCGGTCGCTGTCGCTGGTCTTTCAAGTTCAGCGCTCGTCGGGCCTCGTCGCCGTTTATTCGAGCTGGCAAAAGTTATTTGAAGATTTATTCGAAGCCTTCGAATAAAAGATGAAAGATAAAAGATAAAAAAATTATTTGAAGTTCGAAAATTATCTTTATTCGTCGGACAAATTTTCGTATAATAAAATTATTTATTCGAACCTCGACGAACAAAGATAATTTTTTCATCCGTCTAGCGATTCATCTTTAACGTTGAATAAAGTTTTCATTTTCATCTGTATCTTTATTCGACTTTGAATAATTTTCTGACAATGAGCCGCATTCGAATGCTGTATCAAGGATCGAGCAGTCAAAGACTGGAGAGCGCGTTACAATGTAGTACATATCGCCCAATGACCAAAGCAGGGATCGACGAATGAAAACCTGTATTCAACGAAACTGGGTATCGTTAAGTACAAATGTGATTAAAAAGTTATATAAATCTATACCAAAACGTTTTTCCCAAGTTCTACAAACAAAAAGAGGAGTTACAAAATATTAAGACATTATTTTTTTATACATATACTTTATTTTTTAGTTATTCTAAGGTCACAAAATACAAACTACCAAATATAAAATACAAAAATTATAAAACAAAAAATATAAAATATAAAATAAAAATATAAAATAAAAAATATAAAATACAAAACTATAAAACAAAAAATATAAAATACAAAAACTATTAAACAAAAAATATAAAATATAGATTACAAAAACTATGAAATATATAAAATACATAAAACTACTTAATTAATAAAAACGGGGTGGATAGTAGGTGGAGGGTGGTCGGTAGGTGAGATAAGTGGGGGTGGGATATGCCGCGATAAGATACGTTGAGGGAGGGTACGTGGGGGGAGGGTACATGGGAGGAGGGTACGCGGGGGGAGGATACGCGGGGAGAGGGTACGCGGGTGGAGGGTACGTAGGTGGAGGGCTCGCAGGTGGAGGGTAGATAGGCGAGTCGTCTCCGCTGGGCCTCCTGCCTTTTCATTTTTTTAAAATGGGTGTTTACTGCCCTCCGTGCAGCTTCATTGATTCTCTGAAATTCATACAAAATTACATTTGTAGCCATTTCAATAAGGGATTCTCAGGGAATTGCTGGACAAACAAAGTTTATTGTGGATTAGGTCACGGATACATGGATACATGGATATATGGATATAAATTCATACGTTCGAACGCTCTAAGTTTAATGCGCATACAAAATGGGAAACGTCCACGGCCAACTCGTCCTCGGAAACCCCAGTATGAGGCCGGATTCATAGTGAGGTTTCCGTGGACGAGTTAGCCGTGGACATTTCCCATAAATTTCGTGCGGGTTGAGAAGTCCCGCTGTGCCCCTGCTAAGCGTGGCAGAAAAAAAAGGTCACCAAGTGGCAGGAACGGAGACCTTTTTTTTCTGCCACGCTTAGCAGGGGCACGGCGGACTCCTCCACCTCCGCTCGAAAATGGGAAATAGCCGCGAACAAGCCGTCCGCGGAAACTCCACTAGGAACGTAACTTTTCTTCCAACCACATATACATACATATATATGGTATCAAAAATTATTTCGGATACACCGGAAAATAATGAAATGTTCATTTTAGGGAACCAATAGTGTCATTTCGCCCACAACGATACTTTGCAACTGTACGCACCATGTAATAATTTCATACGTCACACAGTGGACGAAATTTGGACGAAATCTGTGTCAAAATTAAAGAACTTTCGATAGAAATGAGGTACAGAGCGATGATTTTTTGTCCAAATCAAAGCTGAAACTTTGCAGAATATGGCAAAAATAAGGATAAAAATCAATATAACGAAGTATTTGAACGTTTAGTTGTCGTATATCATTTGACAAACGATCACTTGACGTATCGCTGCGATTGTCGCTGGCACTCCCTTGTAGGTAAATAGGCTGTGTGTGACTGTAATGTAATTTGAATTAGATATCTATTTTCCATAATTATGTTTTCAATTTGCACAGGAAGTAAGGTAAGTATTCAATCTTTTCAACTTACTTCGTATCAACAAATTTATTAACTTCCGATGATAAAAATGAAAGAATAAGGTATCAGCAGAAGTTAAAATCTCCCTACTTTTCCCATATTCTACAAAGTTTCAGCATTAATTTTAAAAATAAATCGTCGCTCTATATCTCATTTCTATCGAAAGTTCTTTAATTTTGACACAGATTTCGTCCAAATTTCGTCCACTGTGTGACGTATGAAATTATTACATGGTGCGTACAGTTGCAAAGTATCGTTGTGGGCGAAATGACACTATTGGTTCCCTAAAATGAACATTTCATTATTTTCCGGTGTATCCGAAATAATTTTTGATACCATATATATGTATATGTGGTTGGAAGAAAAGTTACGTTCCTAGTGGAGTTTCCGCGGACGGCTTGTTCGCGGCTATTTCCCATTTTCGAGCGGAGGTGGAGGAGTCCGCCGTGCCCCTGCTAAGCGTGGCAGAAAAAAAAGGTCTCCGTTCCTGCCACTTGGTGACCTTTTTTTTCTGCCACGCTTAGCAGGGGCACAGCGGGACTTCTCAACCCGCACGAAATTTATGGGAAACGTCCACGGCCAACTCGTCCACGGAAACCTTACTATGAATCCGGCCTGAATCCGGCCTTATACCCATTCGTTGCTATCCGCGGACGCGAAATCAACAGCCGGGTTGGTAAACACAATTCGTTGTTTCGCACGCTCCCCTCGCGTCGTTCCCCCCGTAATCGTCTATCAACTTTCTTCGGGAAACTTCTGGAAGCTTCGCGAAGCTTGTCGCTCCGCGTTTTTGTCTCTAACGTTTTTTCGTACATGCTACACATTATTAATATAATACATATACATATGATACAGAACAAGTTAATTATAAGATATATAATACGGTGATTAGCAAAACAAGCAGTTTCCGAAAAAATTGAGACAAAGGTTAGAACAAAATAAATTTGTGAACTGAAGTGTGTTTTGATTATCTTCTATTAATAAACATTAACGAAAAATGTGTATTTTTTTTTACTTGCGGAACTTATTTTTTTTTAATTGCATATTATTTTGCAGGAAATTGCCTACATTTCTTTTATTAGAATAAAATTTTCAGGTTCGACTTTATCAAGGGTAAAGGTCTTATAAAAAGAATTATGTTTCGGAAAGTTGTTTGAGGATGAACAAGTTGCGTGGACCACCCTGTATCTGTTTAACAATATCATTACATACCTTTAAATTCGGACTAGCCATAATCGGCGTCAACACCGATGTCGTTGTCGTTGACGTCGGCGGCGACGGCGATGTCGTCGTCGTTGTCGTTGTCACGTAATAAACTTCGAAATTATATATATATATATATAATTAGCCAGTAGTTGAACCGTAGCCCAACGGACTATACTTTATTTTATAATATAAGAATAATTACAACAATTACAATAATGCGTTTATGTTTAAATACCGTAGTGATTGATAGCGAGGTCAAGACTGAAGACTGTGGGTTAGAGGCGGTCGTTTTATATTAATTGGGAAATGCTTAGTATTACAGAAATGGTCGGCGGAAATTCTAAGAGTGATAAGTCAGCGCTGGGTCATCGAATATTTGGGCTGTTGCAATCTTTCGTGCTAATTGTGAAATGCTTAGTCTTACGGAAGTGGACAGCGGAACGTCTAAGAATGATGAGTCAACAATGGGTCATCGAACCTGTTGAGCTGTGACATTCCCCTCGTTTTAGATTGAACTTGGTCCTCCAAGTTTTTGGCTATTTCTTTTTGAGGATGGATCGGTGAAATTTTACGCTTCTTGGTTCAAAGGCGATGGTTTTGTTGAATGGTTGATAGATCACAGTGTCCTCTGTGGTGTTGCTGTGTCCTGAAGAATGTTGAGGTGTTTCGGTGTAGAGGTTTATTGTTGGTGGGCTCGGTTGGCGTGACGCTTCTATTCGATTTTCTATACTGTTTGACTTTCTGCTGCAGCAAAGTGAATGTGTACATAGTTTGTTGGGTAAATATGCTTTTATATAATTCAAAATTCCTATTTTATCTAATCCCCATATGATTATTGCGGCTAAGGCTGTGTATCCCAGTATCTGTAATATTGATATTTCCCAAGATTTAATATTCGATATTCTGTGTGAGAAATTCAAAGAGTTAGTTTGTTCGGTTATTTCGTCTAAGGTACTTCGATATCCGTTTAGGGTGCTCATGATTTTTGGCGTCTTCTCTAATCGTGTCAAGATCGTATCGAAAGCGGTGTTGTTAGGGGTGGAAATTTCTTTTCGTTGTATTTCGTATGAGACGTTGTACTTAGTTTTTCCGATTCGCATATGGCTATTGTTATATATCAAATCGCAACTCTTATTAGATCTTAATAGGGTAGGGCCGTGTAAGTGAATGATTTCGTGTTTCGTTCCGCAAATAGTGTTAATATCTAAAGGTGTCTCAGGTATGGCTATGAACTGATTTAAACCTTCAAGTGGAATGAAAGTAATCTCTTCAATTTTTAGTATTACAACTTGGCAGATTTTTATATTGTCATCGTAGTTGATGAGTTCCGAAATGCAATCATGTCGTGTGTGTCTATCGTGAATTGGTTGAGTTTGTTTGCACATAGTTATACCTGCTTTCCTTTTACAATATTGGTTAAGATAATCGTCGTCTACGTTAATGTAACTTAATCCGGCCAAAAAATATAGTTGATGTTCGATAAATGGAATCATGAATACATTGTTTTTCTTACTTGGTATGGGGTATATGCGATCTACGTCCCATTCCAAGTTTGGAATTATTGGTATCGAAATTTTAAAGAAGATCTTGTTTGGAAGTGTAAATACTTTTAAATTGGCAATGTCTAAGATGAATTGAAAATTTTCCTTTTTTGGTAAAATGGCTGTATTCAAGGTTTCATTTTCTAACGTATTTTTGTATGTTCGCATGAAAACGTCTTGATCAATGATCTGTGAACTAATTATTCCTTGTTTTGCTAGAGTGATGGTGTTTAATAATTCATCGTATGAAAAGTGTAAATCATATATGGCTCCTTCTGTTTTTATCATGTATCTTGTTAGTAATTCGTCTTTGTTTATACGTTGGGTGAGGGTTTGTGAATCTATACTGAGTTTGTCGATTTGCTCGAGGCTGTTAGAATTGATAATTTTCCGTATAAGTGCTGTTTGGTTATTGACAATGGTTTTCATTCGATTACTGTTATCAAACAATTTGTCTATGTTAGCGTTTATTGTAGTTAGATCATCGTCGTCTAAGGTTCCGAAAAGTGATTTGGATATCGATCCGATAGCGTTTAGTAATCCTCTCCTGTATCTACTGTGAGTTATGATGCGTAAATGTACGCTAAGGTTTTCTAATTTCTTCATGCGTTCGTCTATAGCTTCTAACTCGTCTTGCAATTTGCAACCGCTTTTACAGTGTTCGTGTAATATGTTTATAAATTTGGTTAAGCTTTCCAATCTTGTAAAAATGTCACTAACATCTAATCCTATATAAATGTCTATTTCGTTATTATATAAATATGCCTTTTCTACCTTCTCGTGAAATATAGAATTTTCTTTTAATGGTACCATCTCTAGTCCATTCGAGAGGTGCCAGGTACAGGCGATAAAGGTGAACGTCCTGGAAAATAAAGTTTCAATCTATTTCCATGTATCTTTTTAATTTGTCCGTCAACTAAAATTTCGTAATACGGTGTATTAACTTTATCTATAACGTATGGTCCTAACCATTCCGTGTCTAATTTATTCGTTTTATGATCATTATGGATCAGTACATTGTCTCCTGTTCTAAATATCGTTTGACTTCGAACTATCCGTCGTTCTTGGTCGCGTTTATAACGTTGTTTGCTTTTTTGTAAAGTCTCTCGTGCTTTCTGTAAATTACTGTCCCATTCTCTTTTCCTAAACTGTACTTCGTCTGCGTAGGTACGTTGTGAATTTAAGGATATGGAAGAGGGTAGGTTTGCTTGTTGTCCAAATGTTAACTCGAACGGTGTGAATCCCGTAGATTCGTGTACCATGGTGTTGTAGGCTAAACAGCAGAAATTTAGGATCTCGTCCCATTCTTCATTTTTCTCTTTTTGCGTAGTGCGTAACATATCTTTTATTACTGCGTGCGTTCTTTCAAGTGATCCGTTACTCTGGGGGTGGAAACTCGTAGTCTTTATATGTTTTATTTTAAAGGCTTCTTCATATTGTTGCATGAGCTGACTAATGAAGTTTTGGCCTTGGTCTGTTAGTATTTTCTTTGGTGCTGAGAATATATAAATATAATGATTTAACAAGGCGTTCCATATGCTCTCGGTTTGTTGGGTTTTCAGTGGAACTAGTATTAAGTATTTGGTTAGTTCGTCATGTATAGAAAGTATGTATTGGTTTCCTTGCTTAGTCTTTGGTAGAGGTCCTAATAAATCCATTGCGACCTTTTCGTTAGGCATTGTCGGGGTGTCTGGTATGATTGGTTTTTCCTTGCTTCTAATTCTCGTTAATTTTTCCGTTTGACATATTTTGCATTCTTTGATTTTCTGTTCTACCTTCTCTATTAGCTTAGGGATTTTATACTTTGTTTTGATTCTGTCGTACGTCTTTTGTATTCCTGGGTGTCCTATTAAATCGTGATTCTCTGTAAGTATCTGGTCTATTTCTTCTTCCGTTAATGGACATACTGATTCCTTGGCGTACGTAATTTCTTTTACTTGGTCGTTGTAATACATGAGCATTCTGTATATGGTGTTCTTTTCAGTTACGTTAAATTCTTCTGCTACTATGCCAATTTTGTTGTGAGCTTGTACGATTTCTAAAAGTTTTATGAGCCATTTTGTTTTGTCGTAAGGGCCTAGAAGTTCTTTAGTTATTTGAAAGAATGAACTGTGATTGGGTTTGATCGTAAGTTTCTTGGGTAATTTGTCACTCTTTTCCCATTCGTCAAATTTTATTTCGTGGCTGATCTGAACTTTACCTTTAAATACTTCATTTCTTGTTATTGCGTGAACTCGTGATAGTGCGTCTGCGGCTGTATTGTCTTTTCCTTTAGTATATTCTATTTCGTACTCGTACTCTTCGAGTCTTAATCTCCATCTCATTAGTCGTGAAGAGGGGTCTTTACAATTATTTAACCATTTTAAAGCTTGATGGTCTGTTCTAATAAGGAATTTTCTCCCGAGTAAATATTGTCTTAAACGTTTGATTGCCCATACTATTGCCAGTAATTCTTTCTCTGTGGTGGAATAATTCTTTTCAGGTGGATTTAAGGTTCTCGAGATATAACAGCATGGATGTCCGTCTTGCGACAGGACTGCTCCTAATCCTTCGTTACTCGCGTCGGTAGTCAGCGTAAATTGTTTGTTAAAATTTGGATATTTCAGTACCGGTGATTCGCATAATTTGTTCTTTAATGTATCAAAGCTATTCTGTTGTTTTTCTGTCCAATGGAAACTCGTGTCTTTCTTTGTTAGTTCGGTCAGTGGTTTTGCTATTTTAGAGAAGTTTCTTATAAATTTTCTGTAATATCCTGCTAGTCCTAAAAATGATCTTACGTCCGTGGGGTTCTTTGGCAATCTAAAGTTCTTTACTGCTTCTATTTTCTTTGGGTTTGGTTTTACTCCTTCGGCTGTGACTATATGTCCTAAGTATTCAAGTTCTGGTTTTAAGAATTCACATTTGTCTGGTTGTATTTTTAGTCCCAGTTCTCTTAGTCTCTGTAATACGATGGCTAAATTCTTATTATGTTGTTCGATTGATTGTCCAAAAATTATAATGTCATCAAGGTATACGAAACAGTGATTGTTAATTAGTCCCCTTAATGCTGTGTCCATCATTCTTTGGAATGTAGCCGGAGCATTTTTTAATCCAAATGGCATTCTGTTATAGTGGAAGTGTCCCTGAGGCGTGGAAAAGGCAGTATATTTCTTTGAATTGGGATCCATAGGGATTTGATGGAATCCAGAGGATAGGTCTAAGGCTGAGAAATATTTGGAATTTCCTAATTGTGAAAGGATATCGTCGATTTCTGGAAGTGGGTATGCGTCTTGGTCTGTAAGTTCGTTTAGTCGTCTAAAGTCTATAACTATTCTCCATTTTTGTTTTCCTGATGCGTCGGTTTTCTTGGGTACGACCCATACTGGTGAGTTGTAAGGTGATTCTGATTCTTCAATAATATTTTTATCTAACATTTCTTTCATTTGACGATCGATCTCATGCTTATGGCATTCGGGAGGTCTGTATGACTTTGTGTTAATGATTTTGTCTTCTTTTAAAGTTATAGTGTGTTTTGTCAAGTTAGTACATGGTAACAAGTCGGTTTCTAAATTGAAAACGTCAAGGTAATGTAATAGAATTTTTTCAATTGGTTCTCTAAGTTCTTTTTCTATATGTGATGTACGTACTAATTCTCTAAATTTTGAAGTTTGTTCGAAGTCTTTTGTGTTGGAAATATCGTTAGTTATCACGTAATCTTGCTTACCAGAGTTGATAAAACATACTCGCGTTGGCTTTCCTTCAAGGTATATGGTATGGGTTTTCGTTTCGCCGGGTGAGATGATCGGTTTCTCCTGTAAACGAATTATGTTCCCATCTAATGTTAATGTTTTGTTAGTGAGTTGGTAATCGTAATTTTCAAGAAATGGTAAACCTAATATACCGTCTTGTATTAAAGGGAAATTCTCATTAACAATGTAAAATGTGTTAGTCTTATCATGCAATTTGATATTTAAACACTCGTTAGCCTCGTATCTGTCTGTTCCCATAAAAAATGTTTTAGTTTCGCATTGTCGTCCTACAGTATGTGGCTTTCGTTTTACTAAATTTATTCCTGATCCTGAGTCAATGAGAAATGATTCTCGTTCTCCGTTTGCTCGTACGATGAGCATGGTAGGTAGTCGTCCGGTTGTGGTGTTGACTCGTATTCGTTCATCTCTTCCGTGTGGCAATCTTGAGGTGGGCCGTCGGGAATGTAGTTCGCTCGTATTCGCGGTGGAAGATTTTGTTGGCTGGGTACGCGAAAATTTGCGCATTGGTTAGCCAGATGTCCTAGTTGATTACACTTGAAACATTTCATCGTGCGGCGTTCTATTGGCGGTTTCTGTTCGTGTTGTTGGAACGTCGAACTTGGTCTGCTCACTGGAACTCTCGTTCTTTCAATGATTCTTGGTGGGGCAGCTGGTAACGTTCGTATTTGTGACGTGCGTAGACGTTTCTTCTCACTGATGGTGGTTTCTGCTTGGAATGCTGCTTCTTGTGCTTCGACCAGGTCTTTGGGTGATGAGGCAGATACTCTTGTTTCGATGTCGTCCCTGAGGTTAAGTACGTAGATTTTGACTGCTCTTCTGCTCTCTAGATCGATGGCTATTCTTCTCTCGATTGCTTCTTTATGCTCGTACTGAAGTGCGTAGGTTAGTTCGTTTAACGATTTTCTAAATCGTATAGTATAGCTGTGTACGCTTTCTGCTATCCCTTGTCGTACTTGTCGTAATCGGTCTCTTGCACTATCAGCTGTAGTGGGTATACTCACGAATTGTCGCAGGGCGGTGTATAATTCCGCGTAACTTTCGATTTCCAGATGTCGAATACTGCGTTCTGCGTCTTCGGTAATGCGTTGTGCAATGATCAAGTCTAATAATTCTGCTTGTTGTTTGCACTTTGTTCTTACTTTGCGTACTTTCTTGATAAACCCCTCGACCCCTATGTCGTCTCGTCCTTTCAGTGTTGGTATGAACTGGACAGAGAGTTTGGCCGTATGTTGTGGCGTTTCAAGATCTTCTTGGGTCTGCCTTTCTTCTTCATCGGATTCGTCGTCAGTGATGGCTCTTACTGGTTCGGTGCGTGAAGACCCTGGCTGTGCTGCCTTAGGTCTGGGCCTCAAAGTGGTTCTGGCAGTACGTATACTGTCGTCTACCGTCTCAACTGAGCTGAAATCAGAGGTTGCTAGGCTTCCTGCTACTTGTAGGTTGGCTAAACTTTTCCCTAGAGTTTCTATTTCTCTTGCTCGTTTGGAATTCTCTTCGTTGGCCGTTTGCATCATTCGTCTTATTTCCGCCATACTGATCTCGTGGCGTTCGTTCTGTTTCTGCATGGCATCTAACAGAGTTCTCATACTAGGATCGACTGCCGGGCTGGCTGAATCTCCGTCTTTCCTTACATGAGTCATTATAATCGAGCTTGTTGAACTATTGTTGCTCGATGAGTCTTGACCGGAGAAGCTGTTTCTTCTCGCTCTATAAACGACAAATGAATCCAGTATTTACCTGTTTTGATTCTTCGTAGGAAGTGTTCCGTGGAAGGGACTCCGAATCGTGGTAGACACTGCAACTCAAAATTCTTCGCTGGTCGCTCGTAATAGTGTGCTCGTCTTCTGGTGTGGTGCGTAACCCTGAATTTCAATCTTCTCTCGTAGTAAGAATGAAATGTTCAGTTTCCCGAAGAACAATTGACACTATCCTGGCAGGATCGCCAAAATGTCACGTAATAAACTTCGAAATTATATATATATATATATAATTAGCCAGTAGTTGAACCGTAGCCCAACGGACTATACTTTATTTTATAATATAAGAATAATTACAACAATTACAATAATGCGTTTATGTTTAAATACCGTAGTGATTGATAGCGAGGTCAAGACTGAAGACTGTGGGTTAGAGGCGGTCGTTTTATATTAATTGGGAAATGCTTAGTATTACAGAAATGGTCGGCGGAAATTCTAAGAGTGATAAGTCAGCGCTGGGTCATCGAATATTTGGGCTGTTGCAATCTTTCGTGCTAATTGTGAAATGCTTAATCTTACGGAAGTGGACAGCGGAACGTCTAAGAATGATGAGTCAACAATGGGTCATCGAACCTGTTGAGCTGTGACATCGTCGTGGACGTCGTCGTCGACGAACCAATAGTTGTGGTCGCCATTGTAGTTTAGTCTTTGTGTAAAAACATAAATTATTATAAAATTATTAAAACAGTATACATAATAATGAATTAATATGTATTGTTTATAACGTATGCAGGGCCGGCGTGACCGTTTGCGGGGCCGGGTTCAAAAATTTTGCGGGGCCTGAATACACATTCAAATCCTATACATAAATTTCACAATAAGGAATTATTTATTATAAGCAGGGCCGGCGTGACCGTTTGCGGGGCCGGGTTCAAAAATTTTGCGGGGCCTGAATACACATTCAAATCCTATACATAAATTTCACAATAAGGAATTATTTATTATAAGTACAAAGAATGTTACATATATTTTTTGTAAAATGAATATTAAATAATTTTTCTCGCTTTTTTCGCCGCAAATTCTGTGATGACGTCATCAAAAGTGATGGAATTTGCTATTTCGCTTTCTATTGAAAGAATAGCCAGAGATGTAAATCGTTCTTGGCTTATTGACGATCGTAGATAATTTTTGATTAGTTTCAACCGCGAGAAACTACGTTCAGCTGAAGCCACGGTTACTGGCGTAGTTAATGTTATCTGTAAGGCAATTAATAAATTTGGGTATGCTTCCGAAAGGTTGTTTTTTACAATGTATTTCATCGCATCTAGAGCCGAATAATTGGCTTGCATTATCGACCGGAACATCTTAAGCTCTTCCAACATTTCAGTTCCGTCGAGATCTCCTTCCAAATGTAAGTGAAGATCTTGACAACATTTTAATAAATATACGTCATCTAAATTCGCAATCTCATTCAAATATAGAAAACCAAAAATATTCTGGTGATTTGCATACAATTCAAATCTACTTTTAAATGACACTAACGCAGAATCTATTATTTTTAAAAAGTAATGTATACGGAAGTATTCTTCGTCGCTAATCGTCGACGATTCATCGTGTCCTTCGTAATCAAATAATTTCCGTTTTCCGCGCCTGTATGATGACTTGAAATCTGGCGCTATGTTTATTTCCTTTGCAACTTCATTTGCTGCGATCATGGCTTTGCTGAATCCTGCATTTTTGTATTCCGCAAAGAATACGTTCAGACCTTTTAGATGCTTCGTGGCCAAATCTATTTGCATCTTTTGATTTTGCAATACTTTGCTGACGATATTAATTTTTGATAATATTTCGTACCAAATGATGAGACTGATAATAAATTCAAATTCATTTATCTTTCGCACTGTAGACAAAATCTCAATTTTTATTTTATTGTCAGGTGCGTTGTTGGCAATTTCGTTCAAGGCATTTCGAAATTGGAGAACTTGAAAGCGAACAGCCTTTACACTATCAAGACGGCATTCCCACCTAGTTGCTGATAATGGTTTAGGTGTAATTTTTACATGTTTTTTTAAAACATCCCAACGCGATGTTGATGCTGCAAATATCGTATAAATCTTTTGTAAAACGCCAAAAAAATTTAGTGCTTGGGTTGATGATTTTGCTATATCTCCCACTAACAAATTCAAGTTGTGACTACCGCATGGTACATAAAACGCTTTATGATTTTCACGTAATATATTTGCTTGTAGTCCCTGATATATTCCCTTCATATTGGCACCGTTATCATATCCTTGTCCGCGACAGTCAGATATTTTTATTCCCAACTGATACAGAATAAGCATGATTGTCTCGGATAGTCCTTTTCCTGTTGTATTGTGAACTGTTTCAAATTTGATAAAACGTTCTTTGATTTCAACGTCATCGTTTGTTATATTCACATAACGAAGGACAACCGATAGTTGCTCTTGATGGCTCACATCTGGTGTACAATCCAATAAAATGGAATAGTATTTTGCTCTCTTTATTGCATCGATAATTACTCTTTGTACTTTATTTGCCATTGCACTTATTAATTTGTTTTGAATTGAATGAGATAAATAATGATGCCCTTTTATGGCTGTTTTGATTAAATGGACATTTAGAACAGAATCAAATTTTGCAATTAACTGTATTAAACCCAAAAAATTACCATTGTGCGGTGTGTACAATGTATCGGAACTTCCACGGAAAGCTAAATTATGTTGCGCCAAATATAAAATAATTGCAGTTATTCTTTGGAAAACTTGTTCGCATCGTGCCGTTTCAAGTTTTAAAAGTTCTTCAAACTCTTTATCAATTACATTGCCAGTGCGAAGATTTTGTTCAGTCTGAAGCCACTTGTTTATAGCTTGTAAATGCATCGCAGATCGTTCGTGCATTTTGATTCGCTGTGTTAAATGAGACCAATCGCAAAATCCATGTGCCCCCAATGAAACATCAGATGTTGAAAATAATTTACAAGCGAAACAGTACACCTTATCTTCAGGTTTAGAATAAATTAGCCATCTCCGTGCTATCCTTTGCCCATTCGCCAGTATTCTTGTAAAATATGTTGCAGAAAAACTGCTTTTATTTTCGTTCTTAGGGAAGTTAAAATGATTAACTTGTACAGGACCATGCCGAATTATTAAATTTACTGTTTGTACTTCATTTTCCATGTCTTCAATTGCTTTTTCTCGATGAGTTTCACAATCGCTCGTTTTCCTATTGTCTTCATTTTCGTCCATTTCAGTTTCATTGGTGTCTTTTTGTTTTTCCTTCACGGGTGTATTTAATTGTTGCTTTCCCTCTTCCAAAGGGATCTGATGCATTACCGAATCTTCTTCACCTTCGTTTGGTTGTCTTGAATGACCAGTACTTTGAATTACGTATTTCATAATATTGTTTGCTTGCTGCTTGATATAATCATCTCGCAGCTTTTTCCTCTTTAGTTTTTCAGCCCCACTTATGTATTTCCTTCCACGATCTCTATCTCTGCTAGCCATAACGTTTCTTTAAAAAAAAACATATTTCTATATATAAAAGTTTATGTCTGTTACAAAAATGAATAAAACTACATGCCAAAAAAGAACAATTACAGCAAGATAGGATAAACTACATATTTCAATAGTTTGTACGTAGTTAAAACATTTCTATTTTATTACTTACTTTATCGAAATTTTCACAGTTGGGGCGAAATTAATTAATAATAACGAATTTGAATTCTCTACTAGTTGTATGTTTCGGATTTTATTTGTATCAGCGCGATACGTCTTTTCGACGCAATTTCAGTTAGGGTTGATTTTAAGTTAAAAGAGGAAAGATAATTGAAAAAAATACTTACCAGAAATCAAACGTTTTCAAAATGTATAACAGCAGGTGAGAAATAAAAATGTATATAACACGGATTATACCACAATATTACTTTCAAAAATATTCGTCGTCTTAAGCTCACGGAGACGCGGACGTAACGATCAGAGTCCTCGCTACGCGTCGAGAGATTGAATAACGCCCAACGTCGAAAACGGTAGCAATGGGATAGCCTGATGCGTCTTTGTTTAAAACGAATGAAACGCGATTTAAGATTTGGACAACGAACCGCAAGATGGCAATTGTCTTCAAAAAACAGAGACAAAAAATCTGAGACTCGAATATTCAATATAGTATACAGAGGGTCCTGCAAAATGTCTGATGAGTTTTTGTAGACCGCGGGGCCCTACAAAACGCGGGGCCGGGTTCCGCGAACGCGCTGAACCCGCCTCGCGCCGGCCCTGAACGTATGACTATGTTTATAGACTATAGTAATTTAGAATAGATTATAGAACTATTCAGGTAAAGATACATACTTACATTTCTGATTGCGAACAAAGTTTCCCGCTGTCATCCGTCTTCTGCGGATGGAGAAACAGATCTGACTGCTCGTTCCGTCAATTTCGGACGGCCCGAGCGTTTCGAACGGCCCGAGCGTTTCGGGCGGCTGGTGACTCGACTACGTAGCTCGTCGGCCGGGTTCGGAAAGAATGGGACAAGTTCGGGCGAGCGAGCTATCGCAATACCCGAGATTTACCTCTACGTTCTTATGTTCTTAGTTCTTATGAAATAGAAATAGGTAATGGTAATAAGTAATAATAGTATTTCTTTCATAGCTTATAACTTATAACGTAATTTTTAATATACTTGGTTTTTTTACAATTACATTAGGTATATTAATTAACAATCATTAAACTTACATAAATTCTTAAAAGATAATATACAATAAAATAACAAAATAGAAGTGAACTGAAAATAAAATCATATAAATTCTATGATTTTATTGTATATTATCTTTTAAGAATTTATGTAAGTTTAATGATTGTTAATTAATAAGTTGTGTAACAGTTAATAAAAACAGCAATCCCTAAAAAAATTGTCATAATTTACCGTATTTTTAAACTTTCTAGGCGTATGTAACTGCGTAAGGATATTTTTATGATATTATCGTACATATGCAAGTTCATTCGGAACAAATTGGTTTTTTGAGCTTTTTCACGTGTAAGGTGCTTCATTTCAAATTTTAATACGAGTAAAGATTATGCGAATGTTTGCCGAATATATATACCTAATGTAATTATAAAAAAACCAAGTATATTAAATATTACGTTATAAGTTATAAGCTATGAAAGAAATACTATTATTACTTATTACCATTACCTATTTCTATTTCATAAGAACTAAGAACATAAGAACGCAGAGTTGAATCTCGGGTATTGCGATAGCTCGCTCGCCCGAACTTGTTCGATTCTTTCCGAACCCAGCTGACGAGCGACAAAGTCGAGTCACCAGCCGCCTGAAACTCTCGGGCCGTTCGAAACGCTCGGGCCGCCCGACGCGCGACGTGTCAGAAATATCGCGCACCCGAATCGAGCCCGCCCGACTTTCAGCGGTTCGACCCGAACCCGACTATCGGGCGGCCCGCACTCCCTACTCAACGCATATTCCAGATCAAAATTTGTGTTGGACAGTGTAATTTATACAATGTAGTGGTCTTCCACACCACCTCTGAGGTTCCACTAATGGCGCGTTAGATTTTTTTTTAAGTGGATCTTCGCCTGGAGCCCTATCATACCACTTGTTATAATTATGTTAATCGTAACAGGAAAGTCGAAAAATCGGCGTGTATCAGTCGTCGATGTTCCTTTGTCCCAGGATCGTTGTCTTTCCCTGGAAAAGTCAACCTGGGAGTGCATATGTCCGCGCCAATTGCTCATCCCTCGTTACAACCCCAACATCTGCAAGCCATCAACGAGGTATCGGCGCCGTGATCCAAGGACACTGCATCTCAGCAGTGTCATAATTTTCCGTGACTCGACCACCCTCGCTTCAGCAGATCCTTGGGATGTCGATGTTGCGAGAGAAAGCTCTCACTTTGTCCCCCACTTTTTGTGCAAGAAATTCTCTCGAGAGCACGAACGATGCTCTCTTCGCTCATATCACAGCTCCACTATAAAGTTATAAATTAAAAATTGTCAGCTCACGTTAGATCGCCTCTGACTGTATACATGTATATACTGTATATAAATATAAATTGTCAGCTCACGTTAGATCGCCTCTGACTGTATACATGTATATACTATATATAAATATAAATTGTCAGCTCACGTTAGATCGCCTCTGACTGTATTGAGTATACATTTATTAAAAATTGCCAACTCAGTATGTCTAAAATTGTTTCACATACTTTGTACATTTCTTAATTTTTGTACAGGTTTATGGCGATAATCTGTTTTTTTTATTTTATTTCCTAACCATATTACATCTTTATGAATTTTGACTTTTATCATATAGTATGCAAGATCCTTCCGATGGAGCCCACAAGTTTCATGTTGAAACCAACCTGGATATTTCATATCCACGGCTTCCACCATTAATGGAAATAACATATCTTGTATACCATATTTTTCTCTAATCTTAGGATAGCCCGCGTCAAATATTGCATTCATTAATTTGAATACAAATGAAAACTCTGCTGATGGAGCACATAAATGGCCCAATAATTCGCCGTCATTTGTTTCATAGGCTCTAAAAAATGTTAATATCTGTCTATCCTGTATGTATTTATGATTTTCACTAATTAATGAAATCGAACATTGTTCGCAACCAGATTTCTTAACACATTTCATCGCCATAAATCCTGCAAAAAATTCAACGGCGGAGGCTTCTAATGTTTCGTCATTAATATACGAAGCATCAATGGCAATTTCTTCGACATCAATAAACATTTCTTGATCAATTTCATGTTCACGACTTGTATTTGGTAATGCTAATGCAATGTTAGATGTAGCACCATGTTTCGAGCTTGGAAGTAACGTTTCATCCTCATCATCCAAACAATTGGCAGATTGGGCCGGTTTTGATAAATTTAATACAATGTTTTTCTGCAATGTCAAGCGCAAAGCTTTTGCAGACGGATTCTGGTTATAGGTTCCACCATAAGTGCGCATCATTGAAAATAAATTTTCTAATGGGTCTCGATTCACTCTAGACGTCATACAAAATTTAATTCCTTCGCATTTAAGATCGTCCCATAATTGCAAAATAGCTTTAACAGAAATTTCCAAACCTTCGAAACATGGTGGTATGTTCAGGCCATTTTTCGTAATGGTGCGCCATTTGGAACATTTTTCTAACAGCTGAATTAAATTATTTTCTGCATTTAAACGAATTTCCGACAAAGCACATCTATCGGTATTCGAATCGTTGCAATTCCTGCTGTTTAAAGAATCAAAACTATCGTTAAGCATTCTGAAAAATTCAGCAGTATGCATGACAGTTTGACTGTCAATTCCTCTCACCGTTCCAGCGGTTAGAAGAGCTGCTGAAACTCTGCGACTAAATACTTGCAGAGCTAAACGACATTTCACGTATTCACGTACATTCACGTACATTTCATGTATGAAATATGGATGGTCAACAGAAATTCTATTTTTAATGGTACTTCGATTATTAGCACCTTGATCACAAACAACAGCACGTATTTTTAATCCTGTGCTCAAAATTGCTTCTATAACTTCATTTAACAAGGATGCTAAATGAATATTTTTGACTGCATTACTAGTCAAGAAGTATGCTACAGGTTGTTTCCAATTATGTAACAAGCCTCTGACCATAAAAACTAATACATTAGTCGCTACTTTCTTAGTACATCCTAGTGATCCTAAATCTTCAAAACCTTCAACTTTCTGTCGACGTTCATGGAAATCAAAACATTTCTTTATCCGCATTTCATCTATTAATAAAACACAGTTGCTTCGCTAATGTCCATACAATCAACTTTTGATTTAAGTTGTAAAAACAAATTATTGCAAATTCCTGGCCATAGATTTACAATGTTAAACCATTTGCTGATTATACTTCTCCCAGGTAATATAAAATTAAATTCTTTACGCATTTTTGCATACAAACTGGGCGAAGTATAATGCATTTTTTTTGCTAATTGCTGCTCTTCTTCAGTATAAGAAGATTGCTTGTTGTGAAATAATTGCATCGTGATAAATGTCAATAAAAATCCTTGGACTCGACGTCGTATAGCATTTAAAAGTGTTTTATCCAACAAATTACCGTCTGTCAATATTTGTAATTTTTGTTGCAAACGTGAAATAATTTGCTTCTTATTTCGACATTCCCGTATTAGTCTAATATTTTTATTTTTTAATGTTTTCATAGCAGAATTTTTTCGCTTTAGTTTTATTTCCAAACTACGTATTTGCTCGCGGTAATGATTGTCAGTATCACTGTCAAAATCTTCATCCTCATCATTAGATTCAATATCATAAAGAAGAGGTTCCGCATTTCTTTTCAATCTACCATTTGGAAATACTACATTTGCCGAAAAATGTCTGCTGCATATTGAAAATTTCCGCAATTCTGCATCTGATTCTTCTATTAGATGATCGCAACCACTATTTACTAACCATGTGATTAACCGATCCCTATCAGAAACAGGCAGACCATAAAATCGGACATTTAATATATTGTCCCTACTTCTAATTCCACAATTTTTATAAAGGCTGAACTTTCTCTTGGAAACCCCGAAATTTTCGGTTATTATATGTCTTATCTTGTTGATTTCTGCGAAAAACTCTCTACATGGAAATCCTAGGCCGCGGAAACCACTTGTTTTTAAGTTGTGAGCTTGTAAAGTTGAGTAATTTAACATTAATTTTCACTGTTTTACCTCAGAATGTGACAGGTATGGGCGCCGCCATATTGGTAAGCAGGGAGCTCCCTGTGTGTAGTGACTCAGTGGCGACGCTAGATGGGAGTACTAGCGCGCTGATAGTAGCCGGGGTTAGGTGTGGGTTAGTTCTGGTTAGATTGTGTATCGGTTTTGTAGCTCCCTACGTACCAATATGGCGGCGCCCATACCTGTCACTTTCTGAGGTAAAATAGTGAAAATTAATGTTAAATTACTCAACTTTACAAGCTCACAACTTAAAAACGAGTGGTTTCCGCGGTCTAGGACTTCCATGTAGGGGTTTTCTCGCAGAAATCAACAAAATAAGACATGTAATAACTGAAAATTTCGGGGTTAGGTTTTCCAAGAGAAAGTTTACCCTTTATAAATACAAAAGGTACTATGAGTTTCTTTACTCACCATTTTGTTGACCTTTTTGTACGATTGTAAATCCAAAATTGTACTCTATATCCTCACACTTCACACCTGATTACTTAACAATTTCACTGCACTACAAAAGCACACACGGGAAATATTTTACACGCGTGGGCATTCGATCGCACGGTATCGCAAAGTGAACGAACGCTTCTCGTGACGCGATGCGCGCGCGACGATGATTCGGTTTCGGTGGTGAGATGCTATGAAGAAATCACAACAATGTATGGCTTTTGTGAAAAAATCGCGCCACCCTGGAAGTTATTTGAATCCTTCAATTAAATAACGGCTCCTATATCCTATAACGGATACATAGAGATATATGTATAATGCTTATTTTAATTATGTTGTCATAATTAAGATTTTGTAAAATTTTTCCCTATAAGTGTGGTTCTGCAGATATTACCAACTCGATTTACGCCATTACTATTATTTACAGCGAGAACTATGTACATGGTGATTAAATGGTTCCAAGAGATGCACAGAATGGTATTATTCTTTCTTTTTGTAGGTGAACGCGTCAAGGACTTATGAAGGTCAACTTTGATTTTTGAAACGGAACCGTGTGGTTTTATATATCAATCGATGCAGCATTTTGCTTTCTATAAAAAGATTAGTTTAGTAAAAAATTATTAGTTTTATAGATATATTAATGTAAATATTGCAAAGAAAACCTCGGATAAAGAATACAGTTTATGCAGAAGATTTTCTCGATATGAAGGAACGTATCATAAACGATTGTTGTAAAATATCGACCGAAATCTTGAAGGTGGAGATGTAAATAGACGTTGCATTAAACCCTTTTTGTAAATAGATATTAAAAAAATAAAGTTATTATTAGCAAGAAAAAGTGAGGGTTTCTTAGCAATATTTAAATTAAAATAACTTTTAAACAAATGATTTTTCGACATATACATATACGTTAATACCTTTTTTTATAGATAATGAAAAACTGCATCGATTGGTGCATAAAAACATGTGGTTTCATTAAAAAAATCAAAGTTGACCTTCCTAAGTCTTTGACGCGTCCACCTACAAAAAAGCTCATAACACCACTACGTGCATCTCTTGAAACCATATAATCTCTATCTAAACATTTCGCGCTGTGAATAATAATAATGGCGTAATATATGGTGGTTACCGCCTTTTTGGCTCAAGTTTTTGTTAGTTTTCAGTTGTTTTTATATCGTTATGGGTCATTTAAAAAAAGCTATTATTTGCGCAAGCGTTGTCGAAAACCAACCCATAAATAAATCCGAGACTTTGAAATTGAACCCAAACCTAATCCACAACCTAATCTAAAACCTAACCCAAACCTAAACCAACTGACTAGGTCTGGTGTAAAAAATCAAACTTTCATTATCATTTGTAGTAAAAAGTTCACGCGGTATATGTATAGATCGTTTGCTGCTCGTCGTGATGTATCTGTAGAAACAATTGACTCTTGATGCATACGCGCGCTACAGACAGTTTTTCGCGAATATCTCAGAAACGAAAAAGTTGTTCGAAATGTTGAGTTTTACAACATATTTAAATTTTATCAAAATCAGCAAGATGTTACCTTTTATGCACAATTACCATAATTTTATGATTTTATTTTTAAAGTCTTGTCCAAACTGACGGACAATTGTCCGCAGACAGTCCGCGTACAGTCCGGATACCCTTTTTAAAATTGTACATTGATTTACTAAATGACGTGTAAAACAGATTTTATAAAAATCACAATTGGTAGGAATTACATGAAAATTGTACGGGGCCCTTCGCGCTTGGATTCTATATCATTAATTGCGCTTACTGGTCATCCGAAGAACACGATATTGCATATCCGAGTAATGCTAGCCTAGCACAAGTCAGTACAACTGCTGATTTCCCCAGCACAACGATATTAAGGGCACTTTACTCTTGTACGGGGCCCTTCGCGCTTGGATTCTATACCATTAATTGGGCTTTCTGCTCATCAGAAGTACACATTATTGCATATCCGAGTTGTGCTAGCCTAGCACAAGTCAGCACAACTGCTGTTTTCCCCAGCACAACAATATTAAGGGCACTTTACTCTAGTACGGGACCCTACGCGCTTGGATTAAATATCATTAATTGGGCTTTCTGGTCATCCGAAGAAGACAATATTGCATATCCGAATTGTGCTAACCTAGCACAAGTCAGGACAACTGCTGATTTCCCCAGCTCAACGATATTAAGGGCACTTTACTCTTGCACGGTTCACATCGCGCTTGGATTCTATATCATTAATTGGGCTTTCTGGTCATCCGAAGAACACAATATTGCATATCCGAGTTGTGCTAGCCTAGCACAAGTCAGCACAACTGCTGATTTCCCCATCACAACGATATTAAGGGCACTTTACTCTTGCACGGGGCCCATCGCGCTTGGATTCTATATCATTAATTGGGCTTTCTGGTCATCCGAAGAACACAATATTGCATATCCGAGTTATGCTAGCCTAGCATACGTCAGCACAACTGCTGATTTCCCCAGCACAACGATATTAAGGGCACTTTACTCTTGTACGGGGACCTACGGGCATGGATTCTATATCATTAATTGGGCTTTCTGCTCATCAGAAGTACACATTATTGCATATCCGAGTTGTGCTAGCCTAGCACAAGTCAGTACAACTGCTGATTTCCCCAGCACAACGATATTAAGGGCACTTTACTCTTGCACGGGGCCCATCGCGCTTGGATTCTATATCATTAATTGGGCTTTCTGGTCATCCGAAGAACACAATATTGCATATCCGAGTTGTGCTAGCCTAGCGCAAGTCAGCACGACTGCTGATTTCCCCAGCACAACGATATTAAGGGCACTTTACTCTTGTACGGGGCCTTTCGCGCTTGGATTCTATATCATTAATTGGGCTTTCTGGTCTCCCGAAGAACACAATATTGCATATCCGAGTTGTGCTAGCCTAGCACAAGTCAGCACAACTGCTGATTTCCCCAGCACAACGATATTAAGGGCACTTTACTCTTGTACTGGGCCCTTCGCGCTTGGATTCTATATCATTAATTGGGCTTTCTGGTCATCCGAAGGACACAATATTGCATATCCGATTTGTGCTAGCCTAGCACAAGTCAGCACAACTGCTGATTTCCCCAGCTCAACGATGTTAAGGGCACTTTACTCTTGCACGGGGCCCTCCGCGCTTGGACTCTATATCATTAATTGGGCTTTCTGGTCATCCGAAGAACACAATATTGCATATCCGAGTTGTGCTAGCCTAGCACACGTCAGCACAACTGCTGGTTTCCCCAGCACAACGTTATTAAGGGCACTTTACTCTTGCACGGGGCCCATCGCGCTTGGATTCTATATCATTAATTGGGCTTTCTGGTCATCCGAAGAACACAATATTGCATATCCGAGTTGTGCTAGCCTAGCGCAAGTCAGCACGACTGCTGATTTCCCCAGCACAACGATATTAAGGGCACTTTACTGTTGTACGGGGCCTTTCGCGCTTGGATTCTATATCATTAATTGTGCTTTCTGGTCTCCCGAAGAACACAATATTGCATATCCGAGTTGTGCTAGCCTAGCACAAGTCAGCACAACTGCTGATTTCCCCAGCACAACGATATTAAGGGCACTTTAGTCTTGTAAGGGTCCCTTCGCGCTTGGATTCTATACCATTAATTGGTCTTTCTAGTCGTCCGAAGAACACAATATTGCATATCCGAGTTGTGATAGACTAGCCCAAGTCAGCACAACTGCTGATTGCCCCAGCACAACGATATTAAGGGCACTTTACTCTTGTACGGGGACATACGGGCATGGACTCTATATCATTAATTGGGCTTTCTGGTCATCCGAAGAACACAATATTGCATATCCGAGTTGTGCTAGCCTAGCACAAGTCAGCACAACTGCTGGTTTCCCCAGCACAACTTTATTAAGGGCACTTTACTCTTGCACGGGGCCCATCGCGCTTGGATTCTATATCATTAATTGGGCTTTCTGGTCATCCGAAGAACACAATATTGCATATTCGAGTTGTGATAGACTAGCCCAAGTCAGCACAACTGCTGATTGCCCCAGCACAACGATATTAAGGGCACTTTACTCTTGTACGGGGACATACGGGCATGGACTCTATATCATTAATTGGGCTTTCTGGTCATCCGAAGAACACAATATTGCATATCCGAGTTGTGCTAGCCTAGCACAAGTCAGCACAACTGCTGATTTCCCCAGCACAACGTTATTAAGGGCACTTTACTCTTGCACGGGGCCCATCGCGCTTGGATTCTATATCATTAATTGGGCTTTCTGGTCATCCGAAGAACACAATATTGCATATCCGAGTTGTGCTAGCCTAGCACAAGTCAGCACAACTGCTGGTTTCCCCAGCACAACGTTATTAAGGGCACTTTAGTCTTGTAAGGGTCCCTTCGCGCTTGGATTCTATACCATTAATTGGTCTTTCTAGTCGTCCGAAGAACACAATATTGCATATCCGAGTTGTGATAGACTAGCCCAAGTAAGCACAACTGCTGATTGCCCCAGCACAACGATATTAAGGTCACTTTACTCTTGTACGGGACCCCTCGAGCTTGGATTCTATATCATTAATTGGGCTTTCTGGTCTCCCGAAGAACACAATATTGCATATCCGAGTTGTGATAGCCTAGCCCAAATCAGCACAACTGCTGTTTTCCAAAGCACAACAATATTAAGGGCACTTTACTCTAGTACGGGACCCTTCGCGCTTGGATTCTATATCATTAATTGGGCTTTCTGGTCATCCGAAGAACACAATATTGCATATCCGAGTTGTGATAGCCTAGCCCAAATCAGCACAACTGCTGTTTTCCAAAGCACAACAATATTAAGGGCACTTTACTCTAGTACGGGACCCTTCGCGCTTGGATTCTATATCATTAATTGGGCTTTCTGGTCATCCGAAGTACACATTATTGCATATCCGAGTTGTGCTAGCCTAGCACAAGTCAGCACAACTGCTGATTGCCCCAGCACAACGATATTAAGGGCACTTTACTCTTGTACGGGGCCCTCCGCGCTTGGATTCTATATCATTAATTGGGCTTTCTGGTCATCCGAAGAACACAATATTGCATATCCGAGTTGTGCTAGCCTAGCCCAAGTCAGCACAACTGCTGATTTCCCCAGCACAACAATATTAAGGGCACTTTACTCTTGTACTGGGCCCTTCGCGCTTGGATTCTATATCATTAATTGGGCTTTCTGGTCATCCGAAGAACACAATATTGCATATCCGAGTTGTGCTAGCCTAGCACAAGTCAGCACAACTGCTGATTTCCCAAACAAAACGATATTAAGGGCACTTTACTCTTGTACGGGGCCCTACGCGCTTGGATTCAATATCATTAATTGGGCTTTCTGGTCATCCGAAGAACACAATATTGCATATCCGAGTTGTGCTAACCTTGCACAAGTCAGCAAAACTGCTGATTTCCGCAGCACAACGATATTAAGGGCACTTTACTCTTGTACGGGGCCCTTCGCGCTTGGATTCTATATCATTAATTGCGCTTTCTGGTCATCCGAAGAACACAATATTGCATATCCGAGTTATGCTAGCCTAGCACAAGTCAGTACAACTGTTGATTTCCCAGGCACAACGTTATTAAGGGCACTTTACTCTTGTACTGGGCCCTTCGCGCTTGGATTCTATATCACTAATTGGGCTTTCTGGTCATCCGAAGAACACAATATTGCATATCCGAGTTGTGCTAGCCTAGCACAAGTCAGCACAACTGCTGATTTCCCAAACAAAACGATATTAAGGGCACTTTAGTCTTGTAAGGGTCCCTTCGCGCTTGGATTCTATACCATTAATTGGTCTTTCTAGTCGTCCGAAGAACACAATATTGCATATCCGAGTTGTGATAGACTAGCCCAAGTCAGCACAACTGCTGATTGCCCCAGCACAACGATATTAAGGGCACTTTACTCTTGTACGGGGACATACGGGCATGGACTCTATATCATTAATTGGGCTTTCTGGTCATCCGAAGAACACAATATTGCATATCCGAGTTGTGCTAGCCTAGCACAAGTCAGCACAACTGCTGGTTTCCCCAGCACAACGTTATTAAGGGCACTTTACTCTTGTACGGGGCCCTTCGCGCTTGGATTCTATATCATTAATTGGGCTTTCTGGTCATCCGAAGAACACAATATTGCATATCCGAGTTGTGCTAGCCTAGCACAAGTCAGCACAACTGCTGGTTTCCCCAGCACAACGTTATTAAGGGCACTTTAGTCTTGTAAGGGTCCCTTCGCGCTTGGATTCTATACCATTAATTGGTCTTTCTAGTCGTCCGAAGAACACAATATTGCATATCCGAGTTGTGATAGACTAGCCCAAGTCAGCACAACTGCTGATTGCCCCAGCACAACGATATTAAGGTCACTTTACTCTTGTACGGGACCCCTCGAGCTTGGATTCTATATCATTAATTGGGCTTTCTGGTCTCCCGAAGAACACAATATTGCATATCCGAGTTGTGCTAGCCTAGCACAAGTCAGCACAACTGCTGATTTCCCCAGCACAACGTTATTAAGGGCACTTTACTCTTGTACGGGGCCCTTCGCGCTTGGATTCTATATCATTAATTGGGCTTTCTGGTCTCCCGCAGAACACAATATTGCATATCCGAGTTGTGCTAGCCTAGCACAAGTCAGCACAACTGCTGATTTCCCCAGCTCAACGATGTTAAGGGCACTTTACTCTTGCACGGGGCCCTCCGCGCTTGGACTCTATATCATTAATTGGGCTTTCTGGTCATCCGAAGAACACAATATTGCATATCCGAGTTGTGCTAGCCTAGCACAAGTCAGCACAACTGCTGGTTTCCCCAGCACAACGTTATTAAGGGCACTTTACTCTTGTACCGGGCCCTTCGCGCTTGGATTTTATACCATTAATTGTACTTTCTGGTCATCCGAACAACACAATATTGCATATCCGAGTTGTGCTAGCCTAGCCCAAGTCAGCACAACTGCTGATTTCCCCAGCTCAACGATGTTAAGGGCACTTTACTCTTGTACGGGGCCCTCCGCGCTTGGATTCTATATCATTAATTGGGCTTTCTGGTCATCCGAAGAACACAATATTGCATATCCGAGTTGTGATAGCCTAGCCCAAATCAGCACAACTGCTGTTTTCCAAAGCACAACGATATTAAGGGCAGTTTACTCTTGCACGGGGCCCTTCGCGCTTGGATTCTATACCATTAATTGGGCTTTCTGCTCATCCGAAGTACACATTATTGCATATCCGAGTTGTGCTAGCCTAGCACAAGTCAGCACAACTGCTGATTTCCCCAGCACAACGATATTAAGGGCACGTCACTCTTGTACGGGGCACTTCGCGCTTGGATTCTATATCATTAATTGGGCTTTCTGGTCTCCCGAAGAACACAATATTGCATATCCGAGTTGTGCTAGCCTAGCACAAGTCAGCACAACTGCTGATTTCCCCAGCACAACGATATTAAGGGCACTTTACTCTTGTACGGGGCCCTTCGCGCTTGGATTCTATATCATTAATTGGGCTTTCTGGTCTCCCGAAGGACACAATATTGCATATCCGAGTTGTGCTAGCCTAGCACAAGTCAGCACAACTGCTGATTTCCCCAGCACAACGATATTAAGGGCACTTTACTCTTGTACGGGGCCCTTCGCGCTTGGATTCTATATCATTAATTGGGCTTTCTGGTCTCCCGCAGAACACAATATTGCATATCCGAGTTGTGCTAGCCTAGCACAAGTCAGCACAACTGCTGATTTCCCCAGCTCAACGATGTTAAGGGCACTTTACTCTTGTACGGGGCCCTTCGCGCTTGGATTCTATATCATTAATTGGGCTTTCTGGTCTCCCGAAGAACACAATATTGCATATCCGAGTTGTGCTAACCTTGCACAAGTCAGCAAAACTGCTGATTTCCGCAGCACAACGATATTAAGGGCACTTTACTCTTGTACGGGGCCCTTCGCGCTTGGATTCTATATCATTAATTGCGCTTTCTGGTCATCCGAAGAACACAATATTGCATATCCGAGTTATGCTAGCCTAGCACAAGTCAGTACAACTGCTGATTTCCCCAGCACAACGATATTAAGGGCAGTTTACTCTTGCACGGGGCCCTTCGCGCTTGGATTCTATACCATTAATTGGGCTTTCTGGTCATCCGAAGAACACATTATTGCATATCCGAGTTGTGCTAGCCTAGCACAAGTCAGCACAACTGCTGATTTCCCCAGCACAACGATATTAAGGGCACTTCACTCTTGTACGGGGCACTTCGCGCTTGGATTCTATATCATTAATTGGGCTTTCTGGTCTCCCGAAGAACACAATATTGCATATCCGAGTTGTGCTAGCCTAGCACAAGTCAGCACAACTGCTGATTTCCCAGGCACAACGTTATTAAGGGCACTTTACTCTTGTACTGGGCCCTTCGCGCTTGGATTCTATATCATTAATTGGGCTTTCTGGTCATCCGAAGAACACAATATTGCATATCCGAGTTGTGCTAGCCTAGCACAAGTCAGCACAACTGCTGATTTCCCAAACAAAACGATATTAAGGGCACTTTAGTCTTGTAAGGGTCCCTTCGCGCTTGGATTCTATACCATTAATTGGTCTTTCTAGTCGTCCGAAGAACACAATATTGCATATCCGAGTTGTGATAGACTAGCCCAAGTCAGCACAACTGCTGATTGCCCCAGCACAACGATATTAAGGGCACTTTACTCTTGTACGGGGACATACGGGCATGGACTCTATATCATTAATTGGGCTTTCTGGTCATCCGAAGAACACAATATTGCATATCCGAGTTGTGCTAGCCTAGCACAAGTCAGCACAACTGCTGGTTTCCCCAGCACAACGATATTAAGGGCACTTTACTCTTGCACGGGGCCCATCGCGCTTGGATTCTATATCATTAATTGGGCTTTCTGGTCATCCGAAGAACACAATATTGCATATCCGAGTTGTGCTAGCCTAGCACAAGTCAGCACAACTGCTGGTTTCCCCAGCACAACGTTATTAAGGGCACTTTAGTCTTGTAAGGGTCCCTTCGCGCTTGGATTCTATACCATTAATTGGTCTTTCTAGTCGTCCGAAGAACACAATATTGCATATCCGAGTTGTGATAGACTAGCCCAAGTCAGCACAACTGCTGATTGCCCCAGCACAACGATATTAAGGTCACTTTACTCTTGTACGGGACCCCTCGAGCTTGGATTCTATATCATTAATTGGGCTTTCTGGTCTCCCGAAGAACACAATATTGCATATCCGAGTTGTGCTAGCCTAGCACAAGTCAGCACAACTGCTGATTTCCCCAGCACAACGATATTAAGGGCACTTTACTCTTGTACGGGGCCCTTCGCGCTTGGATTCTATATCATTAATTGGGCTTTCTGGTCTCCCGCAGAACACAATATTGCATATCCGAGTTGTGCTAGCCTAGCACAAGTCAGCACAACTGCTGATTTCCCCAGCTCAACGATGTTAAGGGCACTTTACTCTTGCACGGGGCCCTCCGCGCTTGGACTCTATATCATTAATTGGGCTTTCTGGTCATCCGAAGAACACAATATTGCATATCCGAGTTGTGCTAGCCTAGCACAAGTCAGCACAACTGCTGGTTTCCCCAGCACAACGTTATTAAGGGCACTTTACTCTTGTACCGGGCCCTTCGCGCTTGGATTTTATACCATTAATTGTACTTTCTGGTCATCCGAACAACACAATATTGCATATCCGAGTTGTGCTAGCCTAGCCCAAGTCAGCACAACTGCTGATTTCCCCAGCTCAACGATGTTAAGGGCACTTTACTCTTGTACGGGGCCCTCCGCGCTTGGATTCTATATCATTAATTGGGCTTTCTGGTCATCCGAAGAACACAATATTGCATATCCGAGTTGTGATAGCCTAGCCCAAATCAGCACAACTGCTGTTTTCCAAAGCACAACGATATTAAGGGCAGTTTACTCTTGCACGGGGCCCTTCGCGCTTGGATTCTATACCATTAATTGGGCTTTCTGCTCATCCGAAGTACACATTATTGCATATCCGAGTTGTGCTAGCCTAGCACAAGTCAGCACAACTGCTGATTTCCCCAGCACAACGATATTAAGGGCACTTTACTCTTGTACGGGGCCCTTCGCGCTTGGATTCTATATCATTAATTGGGCTTTCTGGTCTCCCGAAGGACACAATATTGCATATCCGATTTGTGCTAGCCTAGCACAAGTCAGCACAACTGCTGATTTCCCCAGCTCAACGATGTTAAGGGCACTTTACTCTTGCACGGGGCCCTCCGCGCTTGGACTCTATATCATTAATTGGGCTTTCTGGTCATCCGAAGAACACAATATTGCATATCCGAGTTGTGCTAGCCTAGCACAAGTCAGCACAACTGCTGGTTTCCCCAGCACAACGTTATTAAGGGCACTTTACTCTTGCACGGGGCCCATCGCGCTTGGATTCTATATCATTAATTGGGCTTTCTGGTCATCCGAAGAACACAATATTGCATATCCGAGTTGTGCTAGCCTAGCGCAAGTCAGCACGACTGCTGATTTCCCCAGCACAACGATATTAAGGGCACTTTACTGTTGTACGGGGCCTTTCGCGCTTGGATTCTATATCATTAATTGTGCTTTCTGGTCTCCCGAAGAACACAATATTGCATATCCGAGTTGTGCTAGCCTAGCACAAGTCAGCACAACTGCTGATTTCCCCAGCACAACGATATTAAGGGCACTTTAGTCTTGTAAGGGTCCCTTCGCGCTTGGATTCTATACCATTAATTGGTCTTTCTAGTCGTCCGAAGAACACAATATTGCATATCTGAGTTGTGATAGACTAGCCCAAGTCAGCACAACTGCTGATTGCCCCAGCACAACGATATTAAGGGCACTTTACTCTTGTACGGGGACATACGGGCATGGACTCTATATCATTAATTGGGCTTTCTGGTCATCCGAAGAACACAATATTGCATATCCGAGTTGTGCTAGCCTAGCACAAGTCAGCACAACTGCTGGTTTCCCCAGCACAACGTTATTAAGGGCACTTTACTCTTGCACGGGGCCCATCGCGCTTGGATTCTATATCATTAATTGGGCTTTCTGGTCATCCGAAGAACACAATATTGCATATCCGAGTTGTGCTAGCCTAGCACAAGTCAGCACAACTGCTGATTTCCCCAGCACAACGTTATTAAGGGCACTTTAGTCTTGTAAGGGTCCCTTCGCGCTTGGATTCTATACCATTAATTGGTCTTTCTAGTCGTCCGAAGAACACAATATTGCATATCCGAGTTGTGATAGACTAGCCCAAGTCAGCACAACTGCTGATTGCCCCAGCACAACGATATTAAGGTCACTTTACTCTTGTACGGGACCCCTCGAGCTTGGATTCTATATCATTAATTGGGCTTTCTGGTCATCCGAAGTACACATTATTGCATATCCGAGTTGTGCTAGCCTAGCACAAGTCAGCACAACTGCTGATTGCCCCAGCACAACGATATTAAGGGCACTTTACTCTTGTACGGGGCCCTCCGCGCTTGGATTCTATATCATTAATTGGGCTTTCTGGTCATCCGAAGAACACAATATTGCATATCCGAGTTGTGCTAGCCTAGCCCAAGTCAGCACAACTGCTGATTTCCCCAGCACAACGTTATTAAGGGCACTTTACTCTTGTACTGGGCCCTTCGCGCTTGGATTCTATATCATTAATTGGGCTTTCTGGTCATCCGAAGAACACAATATTGCATATCCGAGTTGTGCTAGCCTAGCACAAGTCAGCACAACTGCTGATTTCCCAAACAAAACGATATTAAGGGCACTTTACTCTTGTACGGGGCCCTACGCGCTTGGATTCAATATCATTAATTGGGCTTTCTGGTCATCCGAAGAACACAATATTGCATATCCGAGTTGTGCTAACCTTGCATAAGTCAGCAAAACTGCTGATTTCCGCAGCACAACGATATTAAGGGCACTTTACTCTTGTACGGGGCCCTTCGCGCTTGGATTCTATATCATTAATTGCGCTTTCTGGTCATCCGAAGAACACAATATTGCATATCCGAGTTATGCTAGCCTAGCACAAGTCAGTACAACTGCTGATTTCCCCAGCACAACGATATTAAGGGCAGTTTACTCTTGCACGGGGCCCTTCGCGCTTGGATTCTATACCATTAATTGGGCTTTCTGCTCATCCGAAGTACACATTATTGCATATCCGAGTTGTGCTAGCCTAGCACAAGTCAGCACAACTGCTGATTTCCCCAGCACAACGATATTAAGGGCACTTCACTCTTGTACGGGGCACTTCGCGCTTGGATTCTATATCATTAATTGGGCTTTCTGGTCTCCCGAAGAACACAATATTGCATATCCGAGTTGTGCTAGCCTAGCACAAGTCAGCACAACTGCTGATTTCCCAGGCACAACGTTATTAAGGGCACTTTACTCTTGTACTGGGCCCTTCGCGCTTGGATTCTATATCATTAATTGGGCTTTCTGGTCATCCGAAGAACACAATATTGCATATCCGAGTTGTGCTAGCCTAGCACAAGTCAGCACAACTGCTGATTTCCCAAACAAAACGATATTAAGGGCACTTTACTCTTGTACGGGGACATACGGGCATGGACTCTATATCATTAATTGGGCTTTCTGGTCATCCGAAGAACACAATATTGCATATCCGAGTTGTGCTAGCCTAGCACAAGTCAGCACAACTGCTGGTTTCCCCAGCACAACGTTATTAAGGGCACTTTAGTCTTGTAAGGGTCCCTTCGCGCTTGGATTCTATACCATTAATTGGTCTTTCTAGTCGTCCGAAGAACACAATATTGCATATCCGAGTTGTGATAGACTAGCCCAAGTCAGCACAACTGCTGGTTTCCCCAGCACAACGTTATTAAGGGCACTTTACTCTTGCACGGGGCCCATCGCGCTTGGATTCTATATCATTAATTGGGCTTTCTGGTCATCCGAAGAACACAATATTGCATATCCGAGTTGTGCTAGCCTAGCACAAGTCAGCACAACTGCTGGTTTCCCCAGCACAACGTTATTAAGGGCACTTTAGTCTTGTAAGGGTCCCTTCGCGCTTGGATTCTATACCATTAATTGGTCTTTCTAGTCGTCCGAAGAACACAATATTGCATATCCGAGTTGTGATAGACTAGCCCAAGTCAGCACAACTGCTGATTGCCCCAGCACAACGATATTAAGGTCACTTTACTCTTGTACGGGACCCCTCGAGCTTGGATTCTATATCATTAATTGGGCTTTCTGGTCTCCCGAAGAACACAATATTGCATATCCGAGTTGTGCTAGCCTAGCACAAGTCAGCACAACTGCTGATTTCCCCAGCACAACGATATTAAGGGCACTTTACTCTTGTACGGGGCCCTTCGCGCTTGGATTCTATATCATTAATTGGGCTTTCTGGTCTCCCGCAGAACACAATATTGCATATCCGAGTTGTGCTAGCCTAGCACAAGTCAGCACAACTGCTGATTTCCCCAGCTCAACGATGTTAAGGGCACTTTACTCTTGCACGGGGCCCTCCGCGCTTGGACTCTATATCATTAATTGGGCTTTCTGGTCATCCGAAGAACACAATATTGCAAATCCGAGTTGTGCTAGCCTAGCACAAGTCAGCACAACTGCTGGTTTCCCCAGCACAACGTTATTAAGGGCACTTTACTCTTGTACCGGGCCCTTCGCGCTTGGATTTTATACCATTAATTGTACTTTCTGGTCATCCGAACAACACAATATTGCATATCCGAGTTGTGCTAGCCTAGCCCAAGTCAGCACAACTGCTGATTTCCCCAGCTCAACGATGTTAAGGGCACTTTACTCTTGTACGGGGCCCTCCGCGCTTGGATTCTATATCATTAATTGGGCTTTCTGGTCATCCGAAGAACACAATATTGCATATCCGAGTTGTGATAGCCTAGCCTAAATCAGCACAACTGCTGTTTTCCAAAGCACAACGATATTAAGGGCAGTTTACTCTTGCACGGGGCCCTTCGCGCTTGGATTCTATACCATTAATTGGGCTTTCTGCTCATCCGAAGTACACATTATTGCATATCCGAGTTGTGCTAGCCTAGCACAAGTCAGCACAACTGCTGATTTCCCCAGCACAACGATATTAAGGGCACTTCACTCTTGTACGGGGCACTTCGCGCTTGGATTCTATATCATTAATTGGGCTTTCTGGTCTCCCGAAGAACACAATATTGCATATCCGAGTTGTGCTAGCCTAGCACAAGTCAGCACAACTGCTGATTTCCCCAGCACAACGATATTAAGGGCACTTTACTCTTGTACGGGGCCCTTCGCGCTTGGATTCTATATCATTAATTGGGCTTTCTGGTCTCCCGAAGGACACAATATTGCATATCCGAGTTGTGCTAGCCTAGCACAAGTCAGCACAACTGCTGATTTCCCCAGCACAACGATATTAAGGGCACTTTACTCTTGTACGGGGCCCTTCGCGCTTGGATTCTATATCATTAATTGGGCTTTCTGGTCTCCCGCAGAACACAATATTGCATATCCGAGTTGTGCTAGCCTAGCACAAGTCAGCACAACTGCTGATTTCCCCAGCTCAACGATGTTAAGGGCACTTTACTCTTGTACGGGGCCCTTCGCGCTTGGATTCTATATCATTAATTGGGCTTTCTGGTCTCCCGAAGAACACAATATTGCATATCCGAGTTGTGCTAACCTTGCACAAGTCAGCAAAACTGCTGATTTCCGCAGCACAACGATATTAAGGGCACTTTACTCTTGTACGGGGCCCTCCGCGCTTGGATTCTATATCATTAATTGGGCTTTCTGGTCATCCGAAGAACACAATATTGCATATCCGAGTTGTGCTAGCCTAGCCCAAGTCAGCACAACTGCTGATTTCCCCAGCACAACAATATTAAGGGCACTTTACTCTTGTACTGGGCCCTTCGCGCTTGGATTCTATATCATTAATTGGGCTTTCTGGTCATCCGAAGAACACAATATTGCATATCCGAGTTGTGCTAGCCTAGCACAAGTCAGCACAACTGCTGATTTCCCAAACAAAACGATATTAAGGGCACTTTACTCTTGTACGGGGCCCTACGCGCTTGGATTCAATATCATTAATTGGGCTTTCTGGTCATCCGAAGAACACAATATTGCATATCCGAGTTGTGCTAACCTTGCACAAGTCAGCAAAACTGCTGATTTCCGCAGCACAACGATATTAAGGGCACTTTACTCTTGTACGGGGCCCTTCGCGCTTGGATTCTATATCATTAATTGCGCTTTCTGGTCATCCGAAGAACACAATATTGCATATCCGAGTTATGCTAGCCTAGCACAAGTCAGTACAACTGCTGATTTCCCAGGCACAACGTTATTAAGGGCACTTTACTCTTGTACTGGGCCCTTCGCGCTTGGATTCTATATCATTAATTGGGCTTTCTGGTCATCCGAAGAACACAATATTGCATATCCGAGTTGTGCTAGCCTAGCACAAGTCAGCACAACTGCTGATTTCCCAAACAAAACGATATTAAGGGCACTTTAGTCTTGTAAGGGTCCCTTCTCGCTTGGATTCTATACCATTAATTGGTCTTTCTAGTCGTCCGAAGAACACAATATTGCATATCCGAGTTGTGATAGACTAGCCCAAGTCAGCACAACTGCTGATTGCCCCAGCACAACGATATTAAGGGCACTTTACTCTTGTACGGGGACATACGGGCATGGACTCTATATCATTAATTGGGCTTTCTGGTCATCCGAAGAACACAATATTGCATATCCGAGTTGTGCTAGCCTAGCACAAGTCAGCACAACTGCTGGTTTCCCCAGCACAACGTTATTAAGGGCACTTTACTCTTGCACGGGGCCCATCGCGCTTGGATTCTATATCATTAATTGGGCTTTCTGGTCATCCGAAGAACACAATATTGCATATCCGAGTTGTGCTAGCCTAGCACAAGTCAGCACAACTGCTGGTTTCCCCAGCACAACGTTATTAAGGGCACTTTAGTCTTGTAAGGGTCCCTTCGCGCTTGGATTCTATACCATTAATTGGTCTTTCTAGTCGTCCGAAGAACACAATATTGCATATCCGAGTTGTGATAGACTAGCCCAAGTCAGCACAACTGCTGATTGCCCCAGCACAACGATATTAAGGTCACTTTACTCTTGTACGGGACCCCTCGAGCTTGGATTCTATATCATTAATTGGGCTTTCTGGTCTCCCGAAGAACACAATATTGCATATCCGAGTTGTGCTAGCCTAGCACAAGTCAGCACAACTGCTGATTTCCCCAGCACAACGATATTAAGGGCACTTTACTCTTGTACGGGGCCCTTCGCGCTTGGATTCTATATCATTAATTGGGCTTTCTGGTCTCCCGCAGAACACAATATTGCATATCCGAGTTGTGCTAGCCTAGCACAAGTCAGCACAACTGCTGATTTCCCCAGCTCAACGATGTTAAGGGCACTTTACTCTTGCACGGGGCCCTCCGCGCTTGGACTCTATATCATTAATTGGGCTTTCTGGTCATCCGAAGAACACAATATTGCATATCCGAGTTGTGCTAGCCTAGCACAAGTCAGCACAACTGCTGGTTTCCCCAGCACAACGTTATTAAGGGCACTTTACTCTTGTACCGGGCCCTTCGCGCTTGGATTTTATACCATTAATTGTACTTTCTGGTCATCCGAACAACACAATATTGCATATCCGAGTTGTGCTAGCCTAGCCCAAGTCAGCACAACTGCTGATTTCCCCAGCTCAACGATGTTAAGGGCACTTTACTCTTGTACGGGGCCCTCCGCGCTTGGATTCTATATCATTAATTGGGCTTTCTGGTCATCCGAAGAACACAATATTGCATATCCGAGTTGTGATAGCCTAGCCCAAATCAGCACAACTGCTGTTTTCCAAAGCACAACGATATTAAGGGCAGTTTACTCTTGCACGGGGCCCTTCGCGCTTGGATTCTATACCATTAATTGGGCTTTCTGCTCATCCGAAGTACACATTATTGCATATCCGAGTTGTGCTAGCCTAGCACAAGTCAGCACAACTGCTGATTTCCCCAGCACAACGATATTAAGGGCACGTCACTCTTGTACGGGGCACTTCGCGCTTGGATTCTATATCATTAATTGGGCTTTCTGGTCTCCCGAAGAACACAATATTGCATATCCGAGTTGTGCTAGCCTAGCACAAGTCAGCACAACTGCTGATTTCCCCAGCACAACGATATTAAGGGCACTTTACTCTTGTACGGGGCCCTTCGCGCTTGGATTCTATATCATTAATTGGGCTTTCTGGTCTCCCGAAGGACACAATATTGCATATCCGAGTTGTGCTAGCCTAGCACAAGTCAGCACAACTGCTGATTTCCCCAGCACAACGATATTAAGGGCACTTTACTCTTGTACGGGGCCCTTCGCGCTTGGATTCTATATCATTAATTGGGCTTTCTGGTCTCCCGCAGAACACAATATTGCATATCCGAGTTGTGCTAGACTAGCACAAGTCAGCACAACTGCTGATTTCCCCAGCTCAACGATGTTAAGGGCACTTTACTCTTGTACGGGGCCCTTCGCGCTTGGATTCTATATCATTAATTGGGCTTTCTGGTCTCCCGAAGAACACAATATTGCATATCCGAGTTGTGCTAACCTTGCACAAGTCAGCAAAACTGCTGATTTCCGCAGCACAACGATATTAAGGGCACTTTACTCTTGTACGGGGCCCTTCGCGCTTGGATTCTATATCATTAATTGCGCTTTCTGGTCATCCGAAGAACACAATATTGCATATCCGAGTTATGCTAGCCTAGCACAAGTCAGTACAACTGCTGATTTCCCCAGCACAACGATATTAAGGGCAGTTTACTCTTGCACGGGGCCCTTCGCGCTTGGATTCTATACCATTAATTGGGCTTTCTGCTCATCCGAAGTACACATTATTGCATATCCGAGTTGTGCTAGCCTAGCACAAGTCAGCACAACTGCTGATTTCCCCAGCACAACGATATTAAGGGCACTTCACTCTTGTACGGGGCACTTCGCGCTTGGATTCTATATCATTAATTGGGCTTTCTGGTCTCCCGAAGAACACAATATTGCATATCCGAGTTGTGCTAGCCTAGCACAAGTCAGCACAACTGCTGATTTCCCAGGCACAACGTTATTAAGGGCACTTTACTCTTGTACTGGGCCCTTCGCGCTTGGATTCTATATCATTAATTGGGCTTTCTGGTCATCCGAAGAACACAATATTGCATATCCGAGTTGTGCTAGCCTAGCACAAGTCAGCACAACTGCTGATTTCCCAAACAAAACGATATTAAGGGCACTTTAGTCTTGTAAGGGTCCCTTCGCGCTTGGATTCTATACCATTAATTGGTCTTTCTAGTCGTCCGAAGAACACAATATTGCATATCCGAGTTGTGATAGACTAGCCCAAGTCAGCACAACTGCTGATTGCCCCAGCACAACGATATTAAGGGCACTTTACTCTTGTACGGGGACATACGGGCATGGACTCTATATCATTAATTGGGCTTTCTGGTCATCCGAAGAACACAATATTGCATATCCGAGTTGTGCTAGCCTAGCACAAGTCAGCACAACTGCTGGTTTCCCCAGCACAACGTTATTAAGGGCACTTTACTCTTGCACGGGGCCCATCGCGCTTGGATTCTATATCATTAATTGGGCTTTCTGGTCATCCGAAGAACACAATATTGCATATCCGAGTTGTGCTAGCCTAGCACAAGTCAGCACAACTGCTGGTTTCCCCAGCACAACGTTATTAAGGGCACTTTAGTCTTGTAAGGGTCCCTTCGCGCTTGGATTCTATACCATTAATTGGTCTTTCTAGTCGTCCGAAGAACACAATATTGCATATCCGAGTTGTGCTAGCCTAGCACAAGTCAGCACAACTGCTGATTTCCCCAGCACAACGATATTAAGGGCACTTTACTCTTGTACGGGGCCCTTCGCGCTTGGATTCTATATCATTAATTGGGCTTTCTGGTCTCCCGCAGAACACAATATTGCATATCCGAGTTGTGCTAGCCTAGCACAAGTCAGCACAACTGCTGGTTTCCCCAGCACAACGTTATTAAGGGCACTTTACTCTTGTACCGGGCCCTTCGCGCTTGGATTTTATACCATTAATTGTACTTTCTGGTCATCCGAACAACACAATATTGCATATCCGAGTTGTGCTAGCCTAGCCCAAGTCAGCACAACTGCTGATTTCCCCAGCTCAACGATGTTAAGGGCACTTTACTCTTGTACGGGGCCCTCCGCGCTTGGATTCTATATCATTAATTGGGCTTTCTGGTCATCCGAAGAACACAATATTGCATATCCGAGTTGTGATAGCCTAGCCCAAATCAGCACAACTGCTGTTTTCCAAAGCACAACGATATTAAGGGCAGTTTACTCTTGCACGGGGCCCTTCGCGCTTGGATTCTATACCATTAATTGGGCTTTCTGCTCATCCGAAGTACACATTATTGCATATCCGAGTTGTGCTAGCCTACCACAAGTCAGCACAACTGCTGATTTCCCCAGCACAACGATATTAAGGGCACTTTACTCTTGTACGGGGCCCTTCGCGCTTGGATTCTATATCATTAATTGGGCTTTCTGGTCTCCCGAAGGACACAATATTGCATATCCGATTTGTGCTAGCCTAGCACAAGTCAGCACAACTGCTGATTTACCCAGCTCAACGATGTTAAGGGCACTTTACTCTTGCACGGGGCCCTCCGCGCTTGGACTCTATATCATTAATTGGGCTTTCTGGTCATCCGAAGAACACAATATTGCATATCCGAGTTGTGCTAGCCTAGCACAAGTCAGCACAACTGCTGGTTTCCCCAGCACAACGTTATTAAGGGCACTTTACTCTTGCACGGGGCCCATCGCGCTTGGATTCTATATCATTAATTGGGCTTTCTGGTCATCCGAAGAACACAATATTGCATATCCGAGTTGTGCTAGCCTAGCGCAAGTCAGCACGACTGCTGATTTCCCCAGCACAACGATATTAAGGGCACTTTACTGTTGTACGGGGCCTTTCGCGCTTGGATTCTATATCATTAATTGGGCTTTCTGGTCTCCCGAAGAACACAATATTGCATATCCGAGTTGTGCTAGCCTAGCACAAGTCAGCACAACTGCTGATTTCCCCAGCACAACGATATTAAGGGCACTTTAGTCTTGTAAGGGTCCCTTCGCGCTTGGATTCTATACCATTAATTGGTCTTTCTAGTCGTCCGAAGAACACAATATTGCATATCCGAGTTGTGATAGACTAGCCCAAGTCAGCACAACTGCTGATTGCCCCAGCACAACGATATTAAGGGCACTTTACTCTTGTACGGGGACATACGGGCATGGACTCTATATCATTAATTGGGCTTTCTGGTCATCCGAAGAACACAATATTGCATATCCGAGTTGTGCTAGCCTAGCACAAGTCAGCACAACTGCTGGTTTCCCCAGCACAACGTTATTAAGGGCACTTTACTCTTGCACGGGGCCCATCGCGCTTGGATTCTATATCATTAATTGGGCTTTCTGGTCATCCGAAGAACACAATATTGCATATCCGAGTTGTGCTAGCCTAGCACAAGTCAGCACAACTGCTGGTTTCCCCAGCACAACGTTATTAAGGGCACTTTAGTCTTGTAAGGGTCCCTTCGCGCTTGGATTCTATACCATTAATTGGTCTTTCTAGTCGTCCGAAGAACACAATATTGCATATCCGAGTTGTGATAGACTAGCCCAAGTCAGCACAACTGCTGATTGCCCCAGCACAACGATATTAAGGTCACTTTACTCTTGTACGGGACCCCTCGAGCTTGGATTCTATATCATTAATTGGGCTTTCTGGTCATCCGAAGTACACATTATTGCATATCCGAGTTGTGCTAGCCTAGCACAAGTCAGCACAACTGCTGATTGCCCCAGCACAACGATATTAAGGGCACTTTACTCTTGTACGGGGCCCTCCGCGCTTGGATTCTATATCATTAATTGGGCTTTCTGGTCATCCGAAGAACACAATATTGCATATCCGAGTTGTGCTAGCCTAGCCCAAGTCAGCACAACTGCTGATTTCCCCAGCACAACAATATTAAGGGCACTTTACTCTTGTCCGCGACCCTTCGCGCTTGGATTCTATATCATTAATTGGGCTTTCTGGTCATCCGAAGAACACAATATTGCATATCCGAGTTGTGCTAGCCTAGCACAAGTCAGCACAACTGCTGATTTCCCAAACAAAACGATATTAAGGGCACTTTACTCTTGTACGGGGCCCTACGCGCTTGGATTCAATATCATTAATTGGGCTTTCTGGTCATCCGAAGAACACAATATTGCATATCCGAGTTGTGCTAACCTTGCACAAGTCAGCAAAACTGCTGATTTCCGCAGCACAACGATATTAAGGGCACTTTACTCTTGTACGGGGCCCTTCGCGCTTGGATTCTATATCATTAATTGCGCTTTCTGGTCATCCGAAGAACACAATATTGCATATCCGAGTTGTGCTAGCCTAGCACAAGTCAGTACAACTGCTGATTTCCCCAGCACAACGATATTAAGGGCAGTTTACTCTTGCACGGGGCCCTTCGCGCTTGGATTCTATACCATTAATTGGGCTTTCTGCTCATCCGAAGTACACATTATTGCATATCCGAGTTGTGCTAGCCTAGCACAAGTCAGCACAACTGCTGATTTCCCCAGCACAACGATATTAAGGGCACTTCACTCTTGTACGGGGCACTTCGCGCTTGGATTCTATATCATTAATTGGGCTTTCTGGTCATCCGAAGAACACAATATTGCATATCCGAGTTGTGCTAGCCTAGCACAAGTCAGCACAACTGCTGATTTCCCAGGCACAACGTTATTAAGGGCACTTTACTCTTGTACTGGGCCCTTCGCGCTTGGATTCTATATCATTAATTGGGCTTTCTGGTCATCCGAAGAACACAATATTGCATATCCGAGTTGTGCTAGCCTAGCACAAGTCAGCACAACTGCTGATTTCCCAAACAAAACGATATTAAGGGCACTTTACTCTTGTACGGGGACATACGGGCATGGACTCTATATCATTAATTGGGCTTTCTGGTCATCCGAAGAACACAATATTGCATATCCGAGTTGTGCTAGCCTAGCACAAGTCAGCACAACTGCTGGTTTCCCCAGCACAACGTTATTAAGGGCACTTTAGTCTTGTAAGGGTCCCTTCGCGCTTGGATTCTATACCATTAATTGGTCTTTCTAGTCGTCCGAAGAACACAATATTGCATATCCGAGTTGTGATAGACTAGCCCAAGTCAGCACAACTGCTGGTTTCCCCAGCACAACGTTATTAAGGGCACTTTACTCTTGCACGGGGCCCATCGCGCTTGGATTCTATATCATTAATTGGGCTTTCTGGTCATCCGAAGAACACAATATTGCATATCCGAGTTGTGCTAGCCTAGCACAAGTCAGCACAACTGCTGGTTTCCCCAGCACAACGTTATTAAGGGCACTTTAGTCTTGTAAGGGTCCCTTCGCGCTTGGATTCTATACCATTAATTGGTCTTTCTAGTCGTCCGAAGAACACAATATTGCATATCCGAGTTGTGATAGACTAGCCCAAGTCAGCACAACTGCTGATTGCCCCAGCACAACGATATTAAGGTCACTTTACTCTTGTACGGGACCCCTCGAGCTTGGATTCTATATCATTAATTGGGCTTTCTGGTCTCCCGAAGAACACAATATTGCATATCCGAGTTGTGCTAGCCTAGCACAAGTCAGCACAACTGCTGATTTCCCCAGCACAACGATATTAAGGGCACTTTACTCTTGTACGGGGCCCTTCGCGCTTGGATTCTATATCATTAATTGGGCTTTCTGGTCTCCCGCAGAACACAATATTGCATATCCGAGTTGTGCTAGCCTAGCACAAGTCAGCACAACTGCTGATTTCCCCAGCTCAACGATGTTAAGGGCACTTTACTCTTGCACGGGGCCCTCCGCGCTTGGACTCTATATCATTAATTGGGCTTTCTGGTCATCCGAAGAACACAATATTGCAAATCCGAGTTGTGCTAGCCTAGCACAAGTCAGCACAACTGCTGGTTTCCCCAGCACAACGTTATTAAGGGCACTTTACTCTTGTACCGGGCCCTTCGCGCTTGGATTTTATACCATTAATTGTACTTTCTGGTCATCCGAACAACACAATATTGCATATCCGAGTTGTGCTAGCCTAGCCCAAGTCAGCACAACTGCTGATTTCCCCAGCTCAACGATGTTAAGGGCACTTTACTCTTGTACGGGGCCCTCCGCGCTTGGATTCTATATCATTAATTGGGCTTTCTGGTCATCCGAAGAACACAATATTGCATATCCGAGTTGTGATAGCCTAGCCTAAATCAGCACAACTGCTGTTTTCCAAAGCACAACGATATTAAGGGCAGTTTACTCTTGCACGGGGCCCTTCGCGCTTGGATTCTATACCATTAATTGGGCTTTCTGCTCATCCGAAGTACACATTATTGCATATCCGAGTTGTGCTAGCCTAGCACAAGTCAGCACAACTGCTGATTTCCCCAGCACAACGATATTAAGGGCACTTCACTCTTGTACGGGGCACTTCGCGCTTGGATTCTATATCATTAATTGGGCTTTCTGGTCTCCCGAAGAACACAATATTGCATATCCGAGTTGTGCTAGCCTAGCACAAGTCAGCACAACTGCTGATTTCCCCAGCACAACGATATTAAGGGCACTTTACTCTTGTACGGGGCCCTTCGCGCTTGGATTCTATGTCATTAATTGGGCTTTCTGGTCTCCCGAAGGACACAATATTGCATATCCGAGTTGTGCTAGCCTAGCACAAGTCAGCACAACTGCTGATTTCCCCAGCACAACGATATTAAGGGCACTTTACTCTTGTACGGGGCCCTTCGCGCTTGGATTCTATATCATTAATTGGGCTTTCTGGTCTCCCGCAGAACACAATATTGCATATCCGAGTTGTGCTAGCCTAGCACAAGTCAGCACAACTGCTGATTTCCCCAGCTCAACGATGTTAAGGGCACTTTACTCTTGTACGGGGCCCTTCGCGCTTGGATTCTATATCATTAATTGGGCTTTCTGGTCTCCCGAAGAACACAATATTGCATATCCGAGTTGTGCTAACCTTGCACAAGTCAGCAAAACTGCTGATTTCCGCAGCACAACGATATTAAGGGCACTTTACTCTTGTACGGGGCCCTTCGCGCTTGGATTCTATATCATTAATTGGGCTTTCTGGTCTCCCGAAGAACACAATATTGCATATCCGAGTTGTGCTAGCCTAGCACAAGTCAGCACAACTGCTGATTTCCCAGGCACAACGTTATTAAGGGCACTTTACTCTTGTACTGGGCCCTTCGCGCTTGGATTCTATATCATTAATTGGGCTTTCTGGTCATCCGAAGAACACAATATTGCATATCCGAGTTGTGCTAGCCTAGCACAAGTCAGCACAACTGCTGATTTCCCAAACAAAACGATATTAAGGGCACTTTAGTCTTGTAAGGGTCCCTTCGCGCTTGGATTCTATACCATTAATTGGTCTTTCTAGTCGTCCGAAGAACACAATATTGCATATCCGAGTTGTGATAGACTAGCCCAAGTCAGCACAACTGCTGATTGCCCCAGCACAACGATATTAAGGGCACTTTACTCTTGTACGGGGACATACGGGCATGGACTCTATATCATTAATTGGGCTTTCTGGTCATCCGAAGAACACAATATTGCATATCCGAGTTGTGCTAGCCTAGCACAAGTCAGCACAACTGCTGGTTTCCCCAGCACAACGTTATTAAGGGCACTTTACTCTTGCACGGGGCCCATCGCGCTTGGATTCTATATCATTAATTGGGCTTTCTGGTCATCCGAAGAACACAATATTGCATATCCGAGTTGTGCTAGCCTAGCACAAGTCAGCACAACTGCTGGTTTCCCCAGCACAACGTTATTAAGGGCACTTTAGTCTTGTAAGGGTCCCTTCGCGCTTGGATTCTATACCATTAATTGGTCTTTCTAGTCGTCCGAAGAACACAATATTGCATATCCGAGTTGTGATAGACTAGCCCAAGTCAGCACAACTGCTGATTGCCCCAGCACAACGATATTAAGGTCACTTTACTCTTGTACGGGACCCCTCGAGCTTGGATTCTATATCATTAATTGGGCTTTCTGGTCTCCCGAAGAACACAATATTGCATATCCGAGTTGTGCTAGCCTAGCACAAGTCAGCACAACTGCTGATTTCCCCAGCACAACGATATTAAGGGCACTTTACTCTTGTACGGGGCCCTTCGCGCTTGGACTCTATATCATTAATTGGGCTTTCTGGTCACCCGCAGAACACAATATTGCATATCCGAGTTGTGCTAGCCTAGCACAAGTCAGCACAACTGCTGATTTCCCCAGCTCAACGATGTTAAGGGCACTTTACTCTTGCACGGGGCCCTCCGCGCTTGGACTCTATATCATTAATTGGGCTTTCTGGTCATCCGAAGAACACAATATTGCATATCCGAGTTGTGCTAGCCTAGCACAAGTCAGCACAACTGCTGGTTTCCCCAGCACAACGTTATTAAGGGCACTTTACTCTTGTACCGGGCCCTTCGCGCTTGGATTTTATACCATTAATTGTACTTTCTGGTCATCCGAACAACACAATATTGCATATCCGAGTTGTGCTAGCCTAGCCCAAGTCAGTACAACTGCTGATTTCCCCAGCTCAACGATGTTAAGGGCACTTTACTCTTGTACGGGGCCCTCCGCGCTTGGATTCTATATCATTAATTGGGCTTTCTGGTCATCCGAAGAACACAATATTGCATATCCGAGTTGTGATAGCCTAGCCCAAATCAGCACAACTGCTGTTTTCCAAAGCACAACGATATTAAGGGCAGTTTACTCTTGCACGGGGCCCTTCGCGCTTGGATTCTATACCATTAATTGGGCTTTCTGCTCATCCGAAGTACACATTATTGCATATCCGAGTTGTGCTAGCCTAGCACAAGTCAGCACAACTGCTGATTTCCCCAGCACAACGATATTAAGGGCACTTCACTCTTGTACGGGGCACTTCGCGCTTGGATTCTATATCATTAATTGGGCTTTCTGGTCATCCGAAGAACACAATATTGCATATCCGAGTTGTGCTAGCCTAGCACAAGTCAGCACAACTGCTGATTTCCCCAGCACAACGATATTAAGGGCACTTTACTCTTGTACGGGGCCCTTCGCGCTTGGATTCTATATCATTAATTGGGCTTTCTGGTCTCCCGAAGGACACAATATTGCATATCCGATTTGTGCTAGCCTAGCACAAGTCAGCACAACTGCTGATTTCCCCAGCTCAACGATGTTAAGGGCACTTTACTCTTGCACGGGGCCCTCCGCGCTTGGACTCTATATCATTAATTGGGCTTTCTGGTCATCCGAAGAACACAATATTGCATATCCGAGTTGTGCTAGCCTAGCACAAGTCAGCACAACTGCTGGTTTCCCCAGCACAACGTTATTAAGGGCACTTTACTCTTGCACGGGGCCCATCGCGCTTGGATTCTATATCATTAATTGGGCTTTCTGGTCATCCGAAGAACACAATATTGCATATCCGAGTTGTGCTAGCCTAGCGCAAGTCAGCACGACTGCTGATTTCCCCAGCACAACGATATTAAGGGCACTTTACTGTTGTACGGGGCCTTTCGCGCTTGGATTCTATATCATTAATTGTGCTTTCTGGTCTCCCGAAGAACACAATATTGCATATCCGAGTTGTGCTAGCCTAGCACAAGTCAGCACAACTGCTGATTTCCCCAGCACAACGATATTAAGGGCACTTTAGTCTTGTAAGGGTCCCTTCGCGCTTGGATTCTATACCATTAATTGGTCTTTCTAGTCGTCCGAAGAACACAATATTGCATATCCGAGTTGTGATAGACTAGCCCAAGTCAGCACAACTGCTGATTGCCCCAGCACAACGATATTAAGGGCACTTTACTCTTGTACGGGGACATACGGGCATGGACTCTATATCATTAATTGGGCTTTCTGGTCATCCGAAGAACACAATATTGCATATCCGAGTTGTGCTAGCCTAGCACAAGTCAGCACAACTGCTGGTTTCCCCAGCACAACGTTATTAAGGGCACTTTACTCTTGCACGGGGCCCATCGCGCTTGGATTCTATATCATTAATTGGGCTTTCTGGTCATCCGAAGAACACAATATTGCATATCCGAGTTGTGCTAGCCTAGCACAAGTCAGCACAACTGCTGGTTTCCCCAGCACAACGTTATTAAGGGCACTTTAGTCTTGTAAGGGTCCCTTCGCGCTTGGATTCTATACCATTAATTGGTCTTTCTAGTCGTCCGAAGAACACAATATTGCATATCCGAGTTGTGATAGACTAGCCCAAGTCAGCACAACTGCTGATTGCCCCAGCACAACGATATTAAGGTCACTTTACTCTTGTACGGGACCCCTCGAGCTTGGATTCTATATCATTAATTGTGCTTTCTGGTCTCCCGAAGAACACAATATTGCATATCCGAGTTGTGCTAGCCTAGCACAAGTCAGCACAACTGCTGATTTCCCCAGCACAACGATATTAAGGGCACTTTACTCTTGTACGGGACCCTTTGTGCTTGGATTCTATATCATTAATTGGGCTTTCTGGTCTCCCGCAGAACACAATATTGCATATCCGAGTTGTGCTAGCCTAGCACAAGTCAGCACAACTGCTGATTTCCCCAGCTCAACGATGTTAAGGGCACTTTACTCTTGCACGGGGCCCTCCGCGCTTGGACTCTATATCATTAATTGGGCTTTCTGGTCATCCGAAGAACACAATATTGCATATCCGAGTTGTGCTAGCCTAGCACAAGTCAGCACAACTGCTGGTTTCCCCAGCACAACGTTATTAAGGGCACTTTACTCTTGTACCGGGCCCTTCGCGCTTGGATTTTATACCATTAATTGTACTTTCTGGTCATCCGAACAACACAATATTGCATATCCGAGTTGTGCTAGCCTAGCCCAAGTCAGCACAACTGCTGATTTCCCCAGCTCAACGATGTTAAGGGCACTTTACTCTTGTACGGGGCCCTCCGCGCTTGGATTCTATATCATTAATTGGGCTTTCTGGTCATCCGAAGAACACAATATTGCATATCCGAGTTGTGATAGCCTAGCCCAAATCAGCACAACTGCTGTTTTCCAAAGCACAACGATATTAAGGGCAGTTTACTCTTGCACGGGGCCCTTCGCGCTTGGATTCTATACCATTAATTGGGCTTTCTGCTCATCCGAAGTACACATTATTGCATATCCGAGTTGTGCTAGCCTAGCACAAGTCAGCACAACTGCTGATTTCCCCAGCACAACGATATTAAGGGCACTTCACTCTTGTACGGGGCACTTCGCGCTTGGATTCTATATCATTAATTGGGCTTTCTGGTCTCCCGAAGAACACAATATTGCATATCCGAGTTGTGCTAGCCTAGCACAAGTCAGCACAACTGCTGATTTCCCCAGCACAACGATATTAAGGGCACTTTACTCTTGTACGGGGCCCTTCGCGCTTGGATTCTATATCATTAATTGGGCTTTCTGGTCTCCCGAAGGACACAATATTGCATATCCGATTTGTGCTAGCCTAGCACAAGTCAGCACAACTGCTGATTTCCCCAGCTCAACGATGTTAAGGGCACTTTACTCTTGCACGGGGCCCTCCGCGCTTGGACTCTATATCATTAATTGGGCTTTCTGGTCATCCGAAGAACACAATATTGCATATCCGAGTTGTGCTAGCCTAGCACAAGTCAGCACAACTGCTGGTTTCCCCAGCACAACGTTATTAAGGGCACTTTACTCTTGCACGGGGCCCATCGCGCTTGGATTCTATATCATTAATTGGGCTTTCTGGTCATCCGAAGAACACAATATTGCATATCCGAGTTGTGCTAGCCTAGCCCAAGTCAGCACAACTGCTGATTTCCCCAGCTCAACGATGTTAAGGGCACTTTACTCTTGTACGGGGCCCTCCGCGCTTGGATTCTATATCATTAATTGGGCTTTCTGGTCATCCGAAGAACACAATATTGCATATCCGAGTTGTGATAGCCTAGCCCAAATCAGCACAACTGCTGTTTTCCAAAGCACAACGATATTAAGGGCAGTTTACTCTTGCACGGGGCCCTTCGCGCTTGGATTCTATACCATTAATTGGGCTTTCTGCTCATCCGAAGTACACATTATTGCATATCCGAGTTGTGCTAGCCTAGCACAAGTCAGCACAACTGCTGATTTCCCCAGCACAACGATATTAAGGGCACTTCACTCTTGTACGGGGCCCTTCGCGCTTGGATTCTATATCATTAATTGGGCTTTCTGGTCTCCCGAAGAACACAATATTGCATATCCGAGTTGTGCTAGCCTAGCACAAGTCAGCACAACTGCTGGTTTCCCCAGCACAACGATATTAAGGGCACTTTACTCTTGTACGGGGCCCTTCGCGCTTGGATTCTATATCATTAATTGGGCTTTCTGGTCTCCCGAAGGACACAATATTGCATATCCGATTTGTGCTAGCCTAGCACAAGTCAGCACAACTGCTGATTTCCCCAGCTCAACGATGTTAAGGGCACTTTACTCTTGCACGGGGCCCTCCGCGCTTGGACTCTATATCATTAATTGGGCTTTCTGGTCATCCGAAGAACACAATATTGCATATCCGAGTTGTGCTAGCCTAGCACAAGTCAGCACAACTGCTGGTTTCCCCAGCACAACGTTATTAAGGGCACTTTACTCTTGCACGGGGCCCATCGCGCTTGGATTCTATATCATTAATTGGGCTTTCTGGTCATCCGAAGAACACAATATTGCATATCCGAGTTGTGCTAGCCTAGCGCAAGTCAGCACGACTGCTGATTTCCCCAGCACAACGATATTAAGGGCACTTTACTGTTGTACGGGGCCTTTCGCGCTTGGATTCTATATCATTAATTGTGCTTTCTGGTCTCCCGAAGAACACAATATTGCATATCCGAGTTGTGCTAGGCTAGCACAAGTCAGCACAACTGCTGATTTCCCCAGCACAACGATATTAAGGGCACTTTAGTCTTGTAAGGGTCCCTTCGCGCTTGGATTCTATACCATTAATTGGTCTTTCTAGTCGTCCGAAGAACACAATATTGCATATCCGAGTTGTGATAGACTAGCCCAAGTCAGCACAACTGCTGATTGCCCCAGCACAACGATATTAAGGGCACTTTACTCTTGTACGGGGACATACGGGCATGGACTCTATATCATTAATTGGGCTTTCTGGTCATCCGAAGAACACAATATTGCATATCCGAGTTGTGCTAGCCTAGCACAAGTCAGCACAACTGCTGGTTTCCCCAGCACAACGTTATTAAGGGCACTTTACTCTTGCACGGGGCCCATCGCGCTTGGATTCTATATCATTAATTGGGCTTTCTGGTCATCCGAAGAACACAATATTGCATATCCGAGTTGTGCTAGCCTAGCACAAGTCAGCACAACTGCTGGTTTCCCCAGCACAACGTTATTAAGGGCACTTTAGTCTTGTAAGGGTCCCTTCGCGCTTGGATTCTATACCATTAATTGGTCTTTCTAGTCGTCCGAAGAACACAATATTGCATATCCGAGTTGTGATAGACTAGCCCAAGTCAGCACAACTGCTGATTGCCCCAGCACAACGATATTAAGGTCACTTTACTCTTGTACGGGACCCCTCGAGCTTGGATTCTATATCATTAATTGGGCTTTCTGGTCTCCCGAAGAACACAATATTGCATATCCGAGTTGTGCTAGCCTAGCACAAGTCAGCACAACTGCTGATTTCCCCAGCACAACGATATTAAGGGCACTTTACTCTAGTACGGGACCCTTCGCGCTTGGATTCTATATCATTAATTGGGCTTTCTGGTCATCCGAAGAACACAATATTGCATATCCGAGTTGTGATAGCCTAGCCCAAATCAGCACAACTGCTGTTTTCCAAAGCACAACAATATTAAGGGCACTTTACTCTAGTACGGGACCCTTCGCGCTTGGATTCTATATCATTAATTGGGCTTTCTGGTCATCCGAAGTACACATTATTGCATATCCGAGTTGTGCTAGCCTAGCACAAGTCAGCACAACTGCTGATTGCCCCAGCACAACGATATTAAGGGCACTTTACTCTTGTACGGGGCCCTCCGCGCTTGGATTCTATATCATTAATTGGGCTTTCTGGTCATCCGAAGAACACAATATTGCATATCCGAGTTGTGCTAGCCTAGCCCAAGTCAGCACAACTGCTGATTTCCCCAGCACAACAATATTAAGGGCACTTTACTCTTGTACTGGGCCCTTCGCGCTTGGATTCTATATCATTAATTGGGCTTTCTGGTCATCCGAAGAACACAATATTGCATATCCGAGTTGTGCTAGCCTAGCACAAGTCAGCACAACTGCTGATTTCCCAAACAAAACGATATTAAGGGCACTTTACTCTTGTACGGGGCCCTACTCGCTTGGATTCAATATCATTAATTGGGCTTTCTGGTCATCCGAAGAACACAATATTGCATATCCGAGTTGTGCTAACCTTGCACAAGTCAGCAAAACTGCTGATTTCCGCAGCACAACGATATTAAGGGCACTTTACTCTTGTACGGGGCCCTTCGCGCTTGGATTCTATATCATTAATTGCGCTTTCTGGTCATCCGAAGAACACAATATTGCATATCCGAGTTATGCTAGCCTAGCACAAGTCAGTACAACTGCTGATTTCCCCAGCACAACGATATTAAGGGCACTTTACTCTTGCACGGGGCCCTTCGCGCTTGGATTCTATACCATTAATTGGGCTTTCTGCTCATCCGAAGTACACATTATTGCATATCCGAGTTGTGCTAGCCTAGCACAAGTCAGCACAACTGCTGATTTCCCCAGCACAACGATATTAAGGGCACTTCACTCTTGTACGGGGCACTTCGCGCTTGGATTCTATATCATTAATTGGGCTTTCTGGTCTCCCGAAGAACACAATATTGCATATCCGAGTTGTGCTAGCCTAGCACAAGTCAGCACAACTGTTGATTTCCCAGGCACAACGTTATTAAGGGCACTTTACTCTTGTACTGGGCCCTTCGCGCTTGGATTCTATATCATTAATTGGGCTTTCTGGTCATCCGAAGAACACAATATTGCATATCCGAGTTGTGCTAGCCTAGCACAAGTCAGCACAACTGCTGATTTCCCAAACAAAACGATATTAAGGGCACTTTAGTCTTGTAAGGGTCCCTTCGCGCTTGGATTCTATACCATTAATTGGTCTTTCTAGTCGTCCGAAGAACACAATATTGCATATCCGAGTTGTGATAGACTAGCCCAAGTCAGCACAACTGCTGATTGCCCCAGCACAACGATATTAAGGGCACTTTACTCTTGTACGGGGACATACGGGCATGGACTCTATATCATTAATTGGGCTTTCTGGTCATCCGAAGAACACAATATTGCATATCCGAGTTGTGCTAGCCTAGCACAAGTCAGCACAACTGCTGGTTTCCCCAGCGCAACGTTATTAAGGGCACTTTACTCTTGCACGGGGCCCATCGCGCTTGGATTCTATATCATTAATTGGGCTTTCTGGTCATCCGAAGAACACAATATTGCATATCCGAGTTGTGCTAGCCTAGCACAAGTCAGCACAACTGCTGGTTTCCCCAGCACAACGTTATTAAGGGCACTTTAGTCTTGTAAGGGTCCCTTCGCGCTTGGATTCTATACCATTAATTGGTCTTTCTAGTCGTCCGAAGAACACAATATTGCATATCCGAGTTGTGATAGACTAGCCCAAGTCAGCACAACTGCTGATTGCCCCAGCACAACGATATTAAGGTCACTTTACTCTTGTACGGGACCCCTCGAGCTTGGATTCTATATCATTAATTGGGCTTTCTGGTCTCCCGAAGAACACAATATTGCATATCCGAGTTGTGCTAGCCTAGCACAAGTCAGCACAACTGCTGATTTCCTCAGCACAACGATATTAAGGGCACTTTACTCTTGTACGGGGCCCTTCGCGCTTGGATTCTATATCATTAATTGGGCTTTCTGGTCTCCCGAAGAACACAATATTGCATATCCGAGTTGTGCTAGCCTAGCACAAGTCAGCACAACTGCTGGTTTCCCCAGCACAACGTTATTAAGGGCACTTTACTCTTGTACCGGGCCCTTCGCGCTTGGATTTTATACCATTAATTGTACTTTCTGGTCATCCGAACAACACAATATTGCATATCCGAGTTGTGCTAGCCTAGCCCAAGTCAGCACAACTGCTGATTTCCCCAGCTCAACGATGTTAAGGGCACTTTACTCTTGTACGGGGCCCTCCGCGCTTGGATTCTATATCATTAATTGGGCTTTCTGGTCATCCGAAGAACACAATATTGCATATCCGAGTTGTGATAGCCTAGCCCAAATCAGCACAACTGCTGTTTTCCAAAGCACAACAATATTAAGGGCACTTTACTCTAGTACGGGACCCTTCGCGCTTGGATTCTATATCATTAATTGGGCTTTCTGGTCATCCGAAGTACACATTATTGCATATCCGAGTTGTGCTAGCCTAGCACAAGTCAGCACAACTGCTGATTTCCCAAACAAAACGATATTAAGGGCACTTTACTCTTGTACGGGGCCCTACGCGCTTGGATTCAATATCATTAATTGGGCTTTCTGGTCATCCGAAGAACACAATATTGCATATCCGAGTTGTGCTAACCTTGCACAAGTCAGCAAAACTGCTGATTTCCGCAGCACAACGATATTAAGGGCACTTTACTCTTGTACGGGGCCCTTCGCGCTTGGATTCTATATCATTAATTGCGCTTTCTGGTCATCCGAAGAACACAATATTGCATATCCGAGTTATGCTAGCCTAGCACAAGTCAGTACAACTGCTGATTTCCCCAGCACAACGATATTAAGGGCAGTTTACTCTTGCACGGGGCCCTTCGCGCTTGGATTCTATACCATTAATTGGGCTTTCTGCTCATCCGAAGTACACATTATTGCATATCCGAGTTGTGCTAGCCTAGCACAAGTCAGCACAACTGCTGATTTCCCCAGCACAACGATATTAAGGGCACTTCACTCTTGTACGGGGCACTTCGCGCTTGGATTCTATATCATTAATTGGGCTTTCTGGTCTCCCGAAGAACACAATATTGCATATCCGAGTTGTGCTAGCCTAGCACAAGTCAGCACAACTGTTGATTTCCCAGGCACAACGTTATTAAGGGCACTTTACTCTTGTACTGGGCCCTTCGCGCTTGGATTCTATATCATTAATTGGGCTTTCTGGTCATCCGAAGAACACAATATTGCATATCCGAGTTGTGCTAGCCTAGCACAAGTCAGCACAACTGCTGATTTCCCAAACAAAACGATATTAAGGGCACTTTAGTCTTGTAAGGGTCCCTTCGCGCTTGGATTCTATACCATTAATTGGTCTTTCTAGTCGTCCGAAGAACACAATATTGCATATCCGAGTTGTGATAGACTAGCCCAAGTCAGCACAACTGCTGATTGCCCCAGCACAACGATATTAAGGGCACTTTACTCTTGTACGGGGACATACGGGCATGGACTCTATATCATTAATTGGGCTTTCTGGTCATCCGAAGAACACAATATTGCATATCCGAGTTGTGCTTGCCTAGCACAAGTCAGCACAACTGCTGGTTTCCCCAGCACAACGTTATTAAGGGCACTTTACTCTTGCACGGGGCCCATCGCGCTTGGATTCTATATCATTAATTGGGCTTTCTGGTCATCCGAAGAACACAATATTGCATATCCGAGTTGTGCTAGCCTAGCACAAGTCAGCACAACTGCTGGTTTCCCCAGCACAACGTTATTAAGGGCACTTTAGTCTTGTAAGGGTCCCTTCGCGCTTGGATTCTATACCATTAATTGGTCTTTCTAGTCGTCCGAAGAACACAATATTGCATATCCGAGTTGTGATAGACTAGCCCAAGTCAGCACAACTGCTGATTGCCCCAGCACAACGATATTAAGGTCACTTTACTCTTGTACGGGACCCCTCGAGCTTGGATTCTATATCATTAATTGGGCTTTCTGGTCTCCCGAAGAACACAATATTGCATATCCGAGTTGTGCTAGCCTAGCACAAGTCAGCACAACTGCTGATTTCCTCAGCACAACGATATTAAGGGCACTTTACTCTTGTACGGGGCCCTTCGCGCTTGGATTCTATATCATTAATTGGGCTTTCTGGTCTCCCGAAGAACACAATATTGCATATCCGAGTTGTGCTAGCCTAGCACAAGTCAGCACAACTGCTGATTTCCCCAGCTCAACGATGTTAAGGGCACTTTACTCTTGCACGGGGCCCTCCGCGCTTGGACTCTATATCATTAATTGGGCTTTCTGGTCATCCGAAGAACACAATATTGCATATCCGAGTTGTGCTAGCCTAGCACAAGTCAGCACAACTGCTGGTTTCCCCAGCACAACGTTATTAAGGGCACTTTACTCTTGTACCGGGCCCTTCGCGCTTGGATTTTATACCATTAATTGTACTTTCTGGTCATCCGAACAACACAATATTGCATATCCGAGTTGTGCTAGCCTAGCCCAAGTCAGCACAACTGCTGATTTCCCCAGCTCAACGATGTTAAGGGCACTTTACTCTTGTACGGGGCCCTCCGCGCTTGGATTCTATATCATTAATTGGGCTTTCTGGTCATCCGAAGAACACAATATTGCATATCCGAGTTGTGATAGCCTAGCCCAAATCAGCACAACTGCTGTTTTCCAAAGCACAACAATATTAAGGGCACTTTACTCTAGTACGGGACCCTTCGCGCTTGGATTCTATATCATTAATTGGGCTTTCTGGTCATCCGAAGTACACATTATTGCATATCCGAGTTGTGCTAGCCTAGCACAAGTCAGCACAACTGCTGATTTCCCAAACAAAACGATATTAAGGGCACTTTACTCTTGTACGGGGCCCTACGCGCTTGGATTCAATATCATTAATTGGGCTTTCTGGTCATCCGAAGAACACAATATTGCATATCCGAGTTGTGCTAACCTTGCACAAGTCAGCAAAACTGCTGATTTCCGCAGCACAACGATATTAAGGGCACTTTACTCTTGTACGGGGCCCTTCGCGCTTGGATTCTATATCATTAATTGCGCTTTCTGGTCATCCGAAGAACACAATATTGCATATCCGAGTTATGCTAGCCTAGCACAAGTCAGTACAACTGCTGATTTCCCCAGCACAACGATATTAAGGGCAGTTTACTCTTGCACGGGGCCCTTCGCGCTTGGATTCTATACCATTAATTGGGCTTTCTGCTCATCCGAAGTACACATTATTGCATATCCGAGTTGTGCTAGCCTAGCACAAGTCAGCACAACTGCTGATTTCCCCAGCACAACGATATTAAGGGCACTTCACTCTTGTACGGGGCACTTCGCGCTTGGATTCTATATCATTAATTGGGCTTTCTGGTCTCCCGAAGAACACAATATGGCATATCCGAGTTGTGCTAGCCTAGCACAAGTCAGCACAACTGCTGATTTCCCGGGCACAACGTTGTTAAGGGCACTTTACTCTTGTACTGGGCCCTTCGCGCTTGGATTCTATATCATTAATTGGGCTTTCTGGTCATCCGAAGAACACAATATTGCATATCCGAGTTGTGATAGACTAGCCCAAGTCAGCACAACTGCTGATTGCCCCAGCGCAACGATATTAAGGTCACTTTACTCTTGTACGGGACCCTTCGAGCTTGGATTCTATATCATTAATTGGGCTTTCTGGTCATCCGAAGAACACAATATTGCATATCCGAGTTGTGCTAGCCTAGCACAAGTGAGCACAACTGCTGATTTCCCCAGCACAACGATATTAAGGGCACCTTACTCTTGTACGGGGCCCTTCGCGCTTGGATTGTATATCATTAATTGGGCTTTCTGGTCATGCGATGAACACAATATTGCATAAGCGAGTTGTGCTAACCTAGCACAAGTGAGCACAACTGCTGATTTCCCCAGCACAACGATATTAAGGGCACCTTACTCTTGTACGGGGCCCTTCGCGCTTGGATTGTATATCATTAATTGGGCTTTCTGGTCATGCGATGAACACAATATTGCATAAGCGAGTTGTGCTAACCTAGCACAAGTGAGCACAACTGCTGATTTCCCCAGCACAACGATATTAAGGGCACTTTACTCTTGTGCGGGGCCCTTCCCGCTGGTAGTCTGTATCATTAATTGGGCTTTCTGGTCATCCGAAGTACACAATATTGCATATCCGAGTTGTGCGGGCCTAGCACAAGTCAGCACAACTGCTGATTTCCCCAGCACAATGATATTAAGGGCACCTTACTCTTGTACGGGGCCCTTCGCGCTTGGATTCTATATCATTAATTGGGCTTTCTGGTCATGCGAAGAACATAATATTGCATATCCGAGTTCTGCTAGCCTAGCAGAAGTCAGCACAACTTCTGATTTCCCCAGCACAACGATATTAAGTGCACCTTACTCTTGTAGGGGGCCCTTCGCGCTTGGATTCTATATCATTAATTGGGCTTTCTGGTCATGCGAAGAACATAATATTGCATATCCGAGTTCTGCTAGCCTAGGAGAAGTCAGCACAACTACTGTTTTCCCCAGCACAACGATATTAAGGGCACTTTACTCTAGTACGGGGCCCTTCGCGCTGGTAGTCTGTATCATTAATTGGGCTTTCTGGTCATCCGAAGAACACAATATTGCATATCTGAGTTGTGCTAGCCTAGCACTAGGTAAGTACAACTGCCGATTTCCTCTGCACACCGATATTAAAGAACGGTTTCCTTTATTTCGATCGACAATGTTGAATAATTCTAAATAATGTTATTGGCGCACTGGTACGATCCTCTTTAACTAATTAAGCAATTTTGCAAATTGTTACATCAACTAATTTTCAACGTTTCGGTCTGAAATTTAGACCATCTTCAAGAATAACTTTGTGTAATTGCGTCTGTGAACAATTTTTATTATCAATTAATTATCATCTGGTTGACTAAGCCAAATGTAGGAACAGAAAAACAAAAAGAAAAAGAATGACCAAGAAAATTATGTATAAAACTCACTTGCTTAAATACAAATTTTTAATATATACTTCCAAGTGTTGTTAAACCCATGTTGGTTCCATGCCGGTGACAAGTGAACTGAGTAAGCTATGGTAATTTGAACTTACTAGCGAATCAAAGAGCACAGATCTATGTATTGGCCAATCGATAAATGGCGGCAATTACGAATGTTATGAACCGTTAAACACTACATAGTTGTTAAAATACCAAACAAAATATGTTGGTAATGAAATAATTGACATTCGATTTGCTTTTGTTGAAATTCATAGGATCTATTTGTTGGAAAAGATGATTCATCATAAAACATTACTGATTCAGTAATGTCGCGTAATATTCATGTATATTAGGTGTTTCATACCTAAGGTTTACGCTTCGATGTTTAATCATGTGAATCGTTTCCAATAATATCCTACGGTGTAGATTTGTTTCTTTATCAACAATTTTAATATTTTCAAAATCAAAAGCATGATCAAATTCCAACGAATGTCTCGTCAAAGCAGTATGTTGTGTTGGTGGTAGAAAGATGTTATGTCTGTGTTCTCTGATTCTATTTTCTAAATGTCTACATTTAAAAATTTTTTTATTAAAAGCATTTATAACGAAAGACAAATTGTCAGACCGAAATTCTGGATCTGCTAGTCGAATTGCACGATCAATCAAACCTTTTATTAGATCTATTTTATGTTGTATAGGGTGGTAAGAGTAGAAATTAACATATCTACAAGACCAACTCGATTTATGGAACCAATTTGTTTTAAATCTGTTCTCTGTCCTTATTACAGAGGTGTCAAGAAAACTCAACCTTGAATTAACTTCAACTTCATGAGTGAATTGAAGTCTGGGATGAAAACTATTGAAAGTGTCCAATAGTATCTGTAACTGTTCAGGCTTAATACAAGTGAAATTATCGTCGACATATCTTTTATAACAAAATAATTGAAAAGGTAGTTTAGAAATAGAAACTTTTTCCAATTCTTCCATCACCACGTTTGCAAAATTGCTTAATTAGTAATAAAGGATCGTACCAGTGCGCCAATAACATTATTTAGAGATATTAAAGAACGTAGTACCTCTACGTTTTCTGAGACTCCATAGCCTCGAGGTTGTAACACTATTCAAGACAAAACTGTATAACGTAATGTAACGTTAGTAATGCAAATATATGTGCATATAGAGTATATATTTATAGTGTATTATTTAATGCTATTATTAATATTATTATTAATAGTAGTCTTAACATTATTCTGACTTTTATACAGTAAAAATATATGTAGATTTATATATATTATATACATAGTTATATCGCAGTGCACAGGTATATAGAAATCTATTAAGTACACAAAAATATACATAACATAAATATACATATAAAGCAAAATGTAGACATAAATATACGTATACGAAGAATGCCGTTGTATACTATACAAAATTAAACAATAGTAGCAGATAACAAGAAAACAATTATATTCTATCATATTATTATACTAATAATGTTAGTATTATTAAATTATTAAGAAGTTCCACTACAGAGTCAAGCCAGCAATCAGTTTGTTCGATTCAATTGAAAGATGAATTTCTTTCAAAAGTTCTCGTTAGACGTCTACTTCTTCTCAGCTGCCTCGGAACTGTAATAAATTGTAATATCAAAAGAAATATAATGATATATATTGCCACGTGGCCCCTCTTCTGTCGTATCGAGTACGGGGATGAACGGCAACTTCCGGGATTTTACAGTCTCTGAGGCCGGGCCGCGCGCAGCCGTGCGGACGCGGTCCACCCGGGACAAACGCACCTCTCGAAATAAGGTCGAGGCTGACGTGAGTCGGCAAGTTCGGGCGCCAGGTACCGGAAGGGTACTGCACGAAACGTTCTCGCGATTTGCTCGCGAGTCAGCTGGCTCGAGGGTCGAACCTCGAGAAGCGCGAGGTCGATAGAAAGGCCCGAGGAGTCGGAAATTCGGACACGGGAATAGCGGGGACAGCCCTCACGGCAGGGTGGATCTCACAAGCGAAATTAACGAACTCTGGTTTCGCTCTCAGTCATTTACTTGTTCGTCAGATGTTACAATAACGCGGCCACGTGGCCGCAACCGGGGGCCCGCGCTCCTTGTACAGGATTGCGAAAAGGTGGAGGTTCGCAACGCGTGATCCGTTCGCAACGCGCGTTCGCAACACACACACACACATACACACACACACACACACACACACACACACACACACGCGCGCGCGCACACAAGAGATGTAAATCCGACCGTGCAACCTCCACGTGGTACATCTCGGTTAACGCTAATGCCGGCGGTATTGTTCTTTTTTTTTATTGTGTTTTGGAAAGCTCTTGAGATCAGCTACAAGAATATATAATAAAATATAGGGGGTGCCATTTAAAACAATTGAGGTGACCTTCACGTGACCTTCAAATGACTCTTCAAGGTCAAACCAATGGCACCACCTAATAGCTCTTGCGAAACCATAAATACATGTCTGAACCATTTTTCTCTAAAATTCTTTTTTTTGAGATATTCGACCGTTGCCAGACTTTTCTAACCGTGTTCGCGGCGGAATCCTCTCGGGCCCGGAAAGCTCGTCGTGCCAGGGTGACAGCCGGCGAGAGGACGGATTAATCGCGTGCGTCGGGAATCGAGGTGCGGGTGTGAAATAATGACACGTGTTTCTACGGCAAGAGTTCCGTGTTCGTCGCTCGGTCTTTCGCGGATGTCGCGATCCGCGGTGCTAGTGTTCGCGTCGCGATGGGTCGTACGGAGGGTCAAAAGAGTGCAGGAGGTGATTTCCGATCGTGGTGGGTGCCACGATCTCCCCTGCCACGGGTCTGGTTTGTCGGATCCTCAGCGCCGACAGCGTGCCGACGATGAGGCCTCCCGTGGCGGTTGTACGTTTAACGTGGTGGTGGGCGAACCCTGCACGGTTAAACGACTCCAACGCTGGCGGAGTTTGTGGACAGCGTGTCACACATTTTCCGGTGTAAAACACCGGACTTCAGTGGCATGCAGTGCTCACCGAGAAGACGAGCCTTGACTCGGAGTGTCCCGCGCGGCGGCAAAACTCGTTGTCAAGGAGGATCAGGTAGTTAGCGGAAGGTACTTACGAGTCAGAAAATATCGGGAGCTGGAACTGACTGGTTGGAGATCCAGTCGAGGAATAAGAGATCTATGTCGAATCTGTCGCGCCTTATATAGTTCTCGGTTGGTGGTAAGGGGTAGTGGTGCGATGAGGTAAGTGTGTGACGTATGCTTTCCGGTTCCCGCCAATTCCGCGGAAAATACGCATCCGGTTCGCGCCAAAAGTGTTCGATGACGAGGGGTCGCGGGGCGGTGTATCGAACCGCGCTGTATCGGTGACGCGGCTCGGTCTTATTCGGTTACGTTCGGCGGTATTCGGTCGTGGGCTTAGATCGTAACAGTCCTGCGAGCAGGTCTGTTACACCCTGTATATAAAAATAAAATAAATTGTAATATTGAAATCAATGTATATTTCAATGTAAATGAAAGTATTCTTTCTACACTACATATAATAACTATTCTTACTATATTCTATATTCTTATCTTTACACTCTTATACGCTTGCTTTTATGTACAAACAAGCTACTGGAGTTATAGTAATTTCTTCTTTAACGGCTCGACATTTTACCACGTTTTTATTAGCTCGGTTTCTTGTCTGTCTGTACGTCTGTCTGTCTGTCTGTCTGTCTGTTCGGTACAAATCTTGCAATTGATTTTAAACTAACTTCCCGATGAGCTAGAGACTTGAAATTTTAAACATAGCTCAGAACTGGATGACAATGCAATATTTAAAAAAAATTTTTTTAAAAAGTCTATGCGTTTAGGATATATAAATTATTATTAATAAATCTAACCGTTATACCCCATCGCACTACCTGTACGTCCCCACTCTACTACGTGTTCCCACTCTCACTCTGACTCATCCCCACTCCACTGACCCGTTTCGCACCGAAGGAGCTCAGTGTGCGTCAGTGTGCGTCAGTGTGCGATCGAGCTCCGTGCGGTGTTTACAAAGTCACTACTTACGTATTATTTGTTTACCAAGCGAAAGAACAGTTACTGTCCGTCCACCACAAGAAGTCTCTTGGTAGGAGTTTCACATCAAATGGACAACAAACCGTCCGATTGGTCTGAGCGGCAGGGGCTCGAGTCGCGTCACACGCATTGTCGGTTCTAACGAGCTATTGGCTACAGCGCTCACACACACTAATCGGATCGTGTGACGAAGAGAGTGAATAGACTCTTCCAAACCGAGTGAGATAATGCGAAGCGAGCGATCCAGTAGCGTAAGGACAGAATCAAATGTATCCTACGACGTTAAACATCCCCGCGCTGAGCCACTCTCAGCATCCAAGAGGAACGTGACTTCACGCATATTCTGTATTAGAAACTTCTAACTCGTTGTCAGTTAAAATTTTAATTTAACGCTACAGATCAGAACAAATGTATAATCAGTCCAATATGTATATGTTCCCTAATACTAAAATTATTAATTTCTTGAAAATGAATAAGTAACGATCATTCGTTTAACACATTTCTATCATACGGAAGAGTAAAAAATAGATCGATTGTAGCTGTTCTGCAGATTCATCCTATTTTTAAAGTTTAATTTTCGCGGTAGATACAGATACAAAAACCTCTGCAATACTGATCAAACAGACTGCTTTAGCAATTTCGACCAATTTATAATATAACATTTGTAGAAGTTATATGAATTTTATCTAATTTTTGTTGTAACTTATTGAAAGACGTGTCAATCGTGAATTATGTGTTACATTAAATATAAATATAAACGTGGGGCGCAAGATAATAGTAAGGAGTTCGTTGAACAATTCATGCATCAATTATCTATGTGTTGCATGCGCCCCACGTTTTTCGTTTTAAATCTTACAAGTATTTTCATAGCTATTAAAAATTCACAATCACAAATTTTCAGGACTATCTGTATGGGGTTAGGAACCTGTACGTGGCTAGGAAAAATTATTTTATACTTTTTAGTCCGTTTTTTAAACATATTTTTATTTAAATTATTTTATTTTTAATAAATCGTTAAATAGAATCCATCTATCTCCATATATGGCATAAGCGGTGTAATGCCCAACTGATGTTGCGCTGCTTCCACCGCTGTAATTTATAATTCCAACCAACAAAAATGAAGTAGTGGAAATTGTAATTTTTTTTGGAAAAGTTTTTAATTGCACTTTTGCATTTGTATCTCCAATGCATTCAACTAATAAATAAGAATTATAATTTATTTGTATGTGCAGGTCCCCTGCACATTGCTTGCAGGTTTTGTAGTTATTAATTGTATATTTCTGAATAGCCTGTGCAATAGCGTGGTATCCACGCGATTTAATTGTATTGAAGTCAAGGTTTACAAGTGTTAAGATTTTGGTCGTAGCTGTCTTGCAATTATTGCACTCCCTCTGTAATGTACAACTTGGCTCATTCTTCAGTAGGTATTCGCACAAGTTGCACATATTTGAAACAGCATCGATTGTTGTAACATTACACTCATTTTTATGTACAAAATACCCTATTTTTCTTAATATCGTTGCTCGTTGGCGATAAATCGATTTAATCGCACCTTTATTTATGAAATTATAAGTAAATGTGAACGTTTCTGACGTAGCATTGAGTAAACTGTCGTAGAATACTCCGTGCATACATGCAGCAGCAAATAATTGAATAATACTGTCAAACCCGCACGTGTTTAAAACAACGAGTCTACCCTTCCCATCTTTAAATGATTAACAAATGTTTCCATTTTGCAATATTGCAATGTCAATTTTTTTTCTCTTGCAAGCTCTTGCATAATCGGGTCGGGGTTCGAGGTAGGTTCTTTTCCGTGTTTTTTCGTTTTTATTTCGCCAATTGTGTTCTTGGCTCAAATTAGAGTACTCATTGGCTGGTATTTCACTACCCAATAATATGGTATCGGATTCGCAATTTACATTTTCGCCAGAGGTGTTTGAAATTGGATGTGTCTTTGCAGTTTCGAAATGTGTTACGTTCATAATTTTGTTTATATTTGTCTCTGGGTTTTCGACCAAATCTATTTCTTTTTCTTCAATTGTATTTTCTATTTTATTTTCTATATTTTCAAATACAGTTTCAGATCTAGCTATTTGTTCTGCTGCTGTTAATTTTGCACGACCAGAAAATGATTGCAGGTGTAGAGTTACGAACTTATCGATGCGCATCGGACGCGAAATATTTTTTAACAATCGGTGTTTGCAGTCGTTAAATTCAGCCTCCATTGCCGAAGATGTTGCAGTTGATGATCCATAAGTAAAAATGGGTACCATGACGTTCGAATATAGCGGGAAATATAACAACAATGATATTATTCGCTTCCCTATTCCTATGGAATAGTACGAATTTACATTGTATCCTGGATTATGTTTTGCCATTGCTATACATTCAGCAGAGAATGTTGTTGTCCACGCAGTAATATCGGATACGCTCTTCGTTTCTTCCATTTCCGTATCAGATGTATGAAAGTCATCAGCTGTATGTTCCGTCTCTTTTTTTTCATTGTCAATGATTTCACGTGGAACAGTATTCCGGGTAACAACTGTGAGGTGTACCTACACGCTCAAGCGGTGTCTTATTGTGCTAGAGTAAGCAGGTAAAGTAGATCGCACGATTACCAGTCAAGGAGCGTGCGTGCCGTGTGGGATAAGCGAGGCAGTATTGTTCTGGCGATCGGACACTACGAGCACGCCGCAATTCAAGTTGTGACCGCGTCGATCACATTGTTGGAGTGACGTAAGGTCACACACACTTGTGCGTGAGCATGCATGCGAGTTGCTCCGAGTGGCGGGTCGCCCCAGCGACATTCATTTTCTGTTTTTAGAGATGTTCATTTGTGTTTCCTCTTTTTTGTTTCTTACGTGTTTCGATGTTCTCGATTCCTTTTTATTCATTCGTCTGTCGTCCGTGCTACGAGCTACACGTTCCTTATATGAAACATTTCATTTTCGCGCGTGTCGTATTATTTGAATAACCCAGTCCTCAACAGGTTATGGGCCCAGGACGTCCATATTCTAATTTCGGTTATTGTTGACAACGCTTTGTGAAAAGTTTTTTTTGTGTCGTGTGTTTTCGCTCGTGTGCTTTTTTTGAGAATTTAACTTTTCCAACGACGACCTGATAAGATGTCGGACACATCAGATTTACGAAACATTTCGAAGTTCAACGGGCAGAACTATCAGCTCTGGAAGTTCCAGTTGCGGGCTGTCTTCGTCGCCCACGACCTTCTCGACATTGTGGAAGGAAGAGAAATAAAGCCGGACCCGATTACAAACGAAAACGTGTTGGCGAGGAACACGTGGATCAAAAGAGACGCGAGAGCCATGTTCTTTCTATCTGCGTCTATGGAGTACAGCCAGCTCGAATATCTTGTGACGTGTTTGAGTGCAAACGAAATGTGGGACAAACTTTCGAGCATACATGAACAAAAAAGTGCTTCGAATAAGTTAACGCTCACCACGAAATTTCACGAGTACCGCGTTGCACCCGGGGATACAATACCACAACACGTAGCCAAGGTGGAAAATCTCGCCCGACAACTTAAGGACATCGACGAGCCAGTTTCGGACACGATGGTCATGGCAAAAATATTGAGCACGTTGCCGGCCAAGTACAACGCTTTCGTCTCAGCATGGGAGAGCGTCGCTCCAACCGAGCAGACGCTGGCGAACCTACGGGAAAGATTGCTGCGAGAAGAAAACCGAATGACGGCCATGGACAGCATAGACAGCGCTCTCGCTGCCGCACAGTGGACCAGATCGACGCACTAGCTGTTCACGGCTATTTCAGCATTATTTATTAACTTAAAGACCACATTAAGTAGGTCGTTGGATTCGTCTTGGTGCCAGCTATAACTTTATTGAATAAAAAATATATAGTAATAAATAAATAATGAAGGTGACCTCAAATTTTTATTTAAAAAAAAATATTATTTAAATTTTGTATATTGAAATTTGTAGAAGACTGAGTACTGATTACTTTTTGTACGAAACATTTTTTTGTCACACCACCGGAAATGTCTGAAAACTCGTGTGAATAATGAATAATATTTGAAAACTGGCTGTTCACCATTATTTCAAAACATAAAGACCACGTTAAATAGGTCGTTGGATTCGTCTTGGTGCCAGCTATAACGTTATTGAATAAAAAATATATACTAATAAATAAATAATCAAGGTGACCTCAAATTTTTATTAAAAAAAAAATTATTTAAATTTTGTATATTGGAATTTGTAGAAGACTGAGTACTGATTACTTTTTGTACGACACATTTTTTTGTCACACCACCGGAAATGTCTGAAAAATCGTGTGAATAATGAATAATATTTGAAGACTGGCTGTTGAGGCTTTCAAACAAGAGTAATCCATAATTTTTGAATTTAATTTATAATTTTTCAGGTAGTTCGTATTCCATATTTCGGTATACACTACCTGTATTCAAATGTTCAAGAAAATACATTAATATTACAAGTAAAAGAGTGAACAGAAAATAATATTTTTTAATATATTATTTAAAAAAATAGTAACATTTTAAATTTGTCTTCGTAAGTGTATTCCCCATAAAAATACACACAACTGTGCCATGTATACTATTCATCTATCTTTAATAGTTTCCAAGATATTCGTGGAAATTGTTTTCTACCCTCACTTTTGAGGGCTGTTTTCACCTGGATTCTTTCCTTGTGAAAACTAGTAGAATCGTATATTCTAAACAACTTGTAACATAAGCCTCTTTAACCTCAAGATGCACTGGGTGGTCATCAACGCGTCTCGTGCGACGTGACTCGCCACAGAGTTGCGTGTCACGCGACACTTTAAACTATCATAATTTCCAAACGGGTTTACGAGGGGACGAGATCTTTGAGGGTCTTTTAGAGGAGATGTTGCTGAAAATGTTCCACTTTGTTAGAACACTCAACTCGATAAACTTTTTAACTTATCTCTTGTCAAAGGTGAAAAACTTTTACGATTTTTGTTAGTTCACTAAATATTTTTTTTTATAATAAATTGTGAACAATAATTTTTAGTTCCTGGCGCGTACTGAACATAGATATACGTTATTCATAAAACAAAAAATTGGGCACATAATGTTCAGTAGGTTCTGCAGGACATCGTTATGAAGAAAAGGAATTTTTTCGGTGGAAAATGGTATCTGAAAAAGTTTGATCTTCGAACGCTTATTGTAACGAGAGTTTTTAATAACTGTAATTAATATTATCGTTTTCGAATGTAATGGACATTTAAGAAACATTATACATTCGTTAAAAATCGAAATGAGGACTTTGATTTTTTAGCCCGTGAACAGCTAGCGCGTCGATCTGGCCCACTGTGATGCCGTCAGCATCTCCAGAGAACGGAGCAGCAATCATCGGTTCGGCGGCAACAATGCGGATAAGCGTAAGAAACCCATGACATGTAATTTCTGTAAAAAACCGGGTCACGTTGCGCGTTTTTGTTTTTCTAAAAAGCGATCGAAAGGCGCAAGTCAAAATTCGCATAACGACGGAAAGAGTCAGTCGAGCCCAGAAAATTATGCAAATTTCAGCGCGTTTGTAGTCTCCGAAAATTGTAAAATTCCCGCGGACATCGACGCGAATATTTTAGAATCGGAGAAAAATCTCAATTGTTTGCGTGAAACAGATGACAAGGAATTCTGGATATTAGACAGTGGCGCATCCCGCCACATCTCGTGCCGTCGGGAGTGGTTTCATGAACTCGTGCCTTATCGCAGCGAGCGCGTTTACCTCGGCGACGAAACAATTGTGAACGTCGAAGGACACGGTAAAATTTTTATAAAAAGGCTGGTTGGCAAAGAATGGCTTGACGGAGTCATTAACGATGTTTTGTATGTCCCGTCGCTTAAAAAGAATTTATTCTCTGCGGGTGTTTGTACGTCGAACGAATGTTCAATCGTTTTCGATCAAGAACACGCGAATATTTTTTCGAGAAACAAAGTTTTGTTGGCACAGGGCACTAAGCAGCGGAATAATTTGATAAAATTGTTAATAATACCAAGCGTAAAATACGAAGCAAACTACGCATCCGCTGCACCGATAAAGTTGTGGCACGAACGCATGGGCCACGTTAATTGCGATCGCATTAATGATATGCTAAAGCACAAAATTGTCTCCGGCGTATCCGTAGTCGGTAAAACGCAGTCTTTTTGCGAGGATTGTCCGCTTGGAAAACAATTTAAATTACCTTTCAAAAAGATTGAGAAAAGTACATACGTTGCTCCAGGTCAAATAATACACTCCGATCTTTGCGGCCCGATGCAAAACGCGTCCGTCGGCGGAGCAAAATTCTTTTTGCTATTCAAAGATGAAGCATCCGGTTTTCGCTCAGTGTATTTTCTCAAACATAAAAGCGATACTTTCGAAGCGCTAAAGAGGTACATAAATATGGTCAAAAATCATTTCGGCAGAGAAATAAAAATTTTGCGGTCGGATAACGGGTCAGAGTACAAAAATAAAGACGTCATGAATTTCTTAGAAGCTAGAGGAATTAAGCTTTCGACGTCGGCACCGTACACACCCGAACAGAACGGTCGCGCAGAACGCGAAATGCGAACGATCGTCGAAAGCGCGCGCACGATGTTGCTGTCGCGAAATTTACCGACGCGTCTCTGGGCTGAAGCCGTGAATACAGCCGTGTATGTTTTAAACAGAGCGTTGAGCGCGCGTTCGAATACAGCTACGCCGTTCGAGCTGCGGACTAAGAAAAAGCCCAATTTATCGCATCTCCGCGTGTTCGGATGTGACGCGTTCGCACTCATCCCCGATATTTTTCGAAAAAAATGGGACGCCAAGTCAAAGAAGCTCATTTTTGTAGGATACGAAATCGAGTCTGGCAATTATCGATTGTTTGATCCTCAAACCGGGCGTATAACTATTTCGAGGAACGTAATCTTTAACGAAAATTCACCGAATACCGGGAGCGGAGAATACGTGCAGATTTCTATTGATTCCGATGAGACCGATCGTGAAGCACCGGTGGATAATGCACAGGCACAGCCTGTCGAACCTCTCGATAACAATAGTAACGCGAACGCGCCTGAAACCAATGTATCTGAAACCGATGCACCCAAAAATGTACAAGCGAACGCTCAAAAATATAATTTACGCCCGCGTCAAGAGATAAAATCACCGCAACGATACCAAGCGTGCGCCGTCATTTATGATCCGCCAACTAGTTTCAAAGAAGCGTTGAGCCGCGACGATTCCGCACATTGGAAACGCGCGATCGACGAGGAATTAGATGCTCACGCGAGAAATAAGACTTGGGATATCGTTGAGCTCCCCGAAGGAAGAAAACCAATAGGTTTCAAATGGGTATTTAAAATAAAAGATTTAGGCGGCGAAAATACGCAGCGCTATAAAGCGCGACTATGTGCACAAGGCTTTTCGCAAGAAGCGGGGGTAGACTATAACGAGATTTTCTCACCTGTAGTACGGTTCGAATCTGTGCGCCTTCTTCTTGCGATAGCAGCCAAAGAAAATTTGAGCGCTTTACAATTTGATGTCAGTACCGCTTATCTGAATAGTGACCTCAAGGAGACCACATACATGCGCCTCCCCGATGGTCTAAACGTTAACGATAAGAATTTTGTTTTAAAACTAAATAAAGCGATTTACGGCTTGAAACAATCCGGACGTTGCTGGAACGACAAATTCGATCTTTTTATTAAAAACTTGGGCTTCACGCAAAGTAGTTCCGACAAATGTGTATATATAGGTTCTTTTGAGGGTGATAAGACTTATTTAGCATTGTACGTCGACGACGGATTGTTACTAGCCCAAAGGCCGGATACTTTGGAAAAATTAGTTAAAGTTTTTAAAAAGAAGTTCAAGATAACTGCGAGCGATTTAAATGTTTTTGTTGGAATGGAAATTTCACGCGAAAAAGATAGCATCTTCATTAGTCAAGCAAATTATATTAAAAGAATGCTACAAAAGTTTAACATGGAAGATGCAAACTCCATTAGAATACCGGCCGATCCTCACGTCAGGCTAGTCAGCCCTCTCGAGCCCAAGTTCGATTTTCCATATCGCGAAGTAGTAGGATCGTTATTATTCTTATCGATGATTTCTCGACCTGACATTGCGTATGCCGTCGGCGTTGCCAGCAGATTCCTCGATAAACACGATGAATCTCATTGGCGCGTAGTAAAACGAATTCTGCGCTATATTAAAGAAACCCAAAATTTTGGGCTACTGTTTCACGGTAAACACGAGTCGAGCGCACTTGTCGGATATTCCGATGCGGACTATGCCGCCGATCTCGACACGCGCCGGTCCACGACCGGGTATGTTTTTATGATGAACGGCGGATGTATAGCGTGGTCTTCGAAGAGACAAGCAACCGTCAGCATGAGTACGACTGAGGCTGAGTTCATAGCGGCGAGCGAAGCAACCAAGGAAGCGGTATGGCTACGAAAACTATTGTCAGATATCGAGCATGGATGTGTCGGACCCACAACTTTAAATGTGGACAACCAAAGCGCGATAAGATTGTCTCGAAATCCGGAATTCCATCGCAGATCTAAACACATCGATGTTCGCTATCATTTTATATGCGAGAGATTGCGAAATGGCGAGATCGATACGAAATACGTCAGCACCCACGATCAGTGCGCCGATATATTAACAAAACCGCTAAGTTACGAAAAATTCAATGTATTGCGCACGAAAATAAACATTTTAGAACGCGTACACAAAACGCCCAAGTAGTGAGGGTGTTGGAGTGACGTAAGGTCACACACACTTGTGCGTGAGCATGCATGCGAGTTGCTCCGAGTGGCGGGTCGCCCCAGCGACATTCATTTTCTGTTTTTAGAGGTGTTCATTTGTGTTTCCTCTTTTTTGTTTCTTACGTGTTTCGATGTTCTCGATTCCTTTTTATTCATTCGTCTGTCGTCCGTGCTACGAGCTACACGTTCCTTATATTAAACATTTCATTTTCACGCGTGTCGTATTATTTGAATAACCCAGTCCTCAACACACATATCGATACTTCGTGCGACGAGAACAACAATATCGATTCCCACCACGACGATTTGCGGTGTTACGTGCGATCCTTGTCGTAGAAAAGGAGCATAGAATGAATCCACTTGTACGATGCGCGCGCATCGATCCCCTCTCGATAGCGATCGAAGGAGGTCGATGCGAGCACAGTGATGCCAGACGGGATACTTTTTTTCGCGCATGCGCGACGATTTCAGCCTCAGTAAAGTACGATTCTCGAGGAAATGTGGCACCTTGAGCGCCACGCAGAACTTTAAGAAATTGATATGATTTGATTATGAAAAACGAATGTATGACAAGTGTATTTGTATATAGATCCGTATATACATATGAAATATTAAAATTTAATATATATTTATACATATAATAATATTATTTAGACTTATTCTATATTTTGAGGATGGGGAAAGGAAGTAGTGTTAAAATAATTAAGCAAAATAAATAATAAACAATAAAATATTTTATTTGCCAGACACAATTACAGAATACCAACATTTGTTGCTAGAGCAAGGGAAACTGGCAAAACCTTACCAGTATTGTCAAATCAAGGATTATTACAAATAAAAAAATTAACAATAGATTAAATACATACAATAAAACAAAATATTGCACTGTCAGCTTACTCTTATATGATAAAAACATTTTAAATTGAATACATAAAATAAAATAAAAATAAAAAATTAAATAAAACAAAATATTGCACCGTTAGCTTATTCTTATATGATAAAAACATTTTAAATTGAATACATAAAATAAAATAAAAATAAAAAATTAAATAAAACAAAATATTGCACCGTTAGCTTATTCTTATATGATAAAAACATTTTAAATTGAATACATAAAATAAAATAAAAATAAAAAATTAAATAAAACAAAATATTGCACCGTTAGCTTATTCTTATATGATAAAAACATTTTAAATTGAATACATAAAATAAAAATAAAAAATTAAATAAAACAAAATATTGCACCGTTAGCTTATTCTTATATGATAAAAACATTTTAAATTGAATACATAAAATAAAATAAAAATAAAAAATTAAATAAAACAAAATATTGCACCGTTAGCTTATTCTTATATGATAAAAACATTGTAAATTGAATACATAAAATAAAATAAAAATAAAAAATTAAATAAAACAAAATATTGCACCGTTAGCTTATTCTTATATGATAAAAACATTTTAAATTGAATACATAAAATAAAATAAAAATAAAAAATTAAATAAAACAAAATATTGCACCGTTAGCTTATTCTTATATGATAAAAACATTTTAAATTGAATACATAAAATAAAATAAAAATAAAAAATTAAATAAAACAAAATATTGCACCGTTAGCTTATTCTTATATGATAAAAACATTTTAAATTGAATACATAAAATAAAATAAAAATAAAAAATTAAATAAAACAAAATATTGCACCGTTAGCTTATTCTTATATGATAAAAACATTTTAAATTGAATACATAAAATAAAATAAAAATAAAAAATTAAATAAAACAAAATATTGCACTATTAGCTTATTCTTATATAATAAAAACATTCTAAATTAAATATATAATATAAAATAAAAATAAAAAATTAAATAAAACAAAATAAAAACAAGCTAATTGCTGTCGCATGTCACGTGCTTTTTTTATACAAATTTTGTGCACTATGCAGTTCAAGATGCCGCGAATCTACTTCGAAATTTGTGCAATTAATATTTTGAGCTTGGAAGCTAGAACGAACTACGCAATTGGAAGATATCGTATCGGTATTCAAAAGATTTTTTTTTTTAGTTTTAACATCTGTAACTATCGAAAAAACGCGCTCGGCCTCAGCATTAGAGTGGGGTAGAGAGAAAACTATTTCAATTAATAATTTCAAATTTGGGAACATCTCTTCGTCTTCGAAATTTTTATGTTCTAAAATCTTAAACCACATAACATCAATTTCTAATGAAGCTAATTTTGTTTTATAATCTACATCAAAACACGATGGTAGAATTCGCCATTCGACAGCTAATTCTGTAATATTAGGAAGGTTTACGCGTTTGGCAATATCTGATAAATCAGCAATGATGAGTCTGCCTTCATTATATAAAGCAATTTTTGGATCCAAAAAAATTAAACTTTTAAGAAATGTGTCGCGCAAAGATAGACGTGCAAGCATCTCTTGAACTGCAGTAATGTAAAAATTCAAACATGTTGACCGAATTTGTTGGGCACATTCGAAGTCTAATGATTCTAAAATGCTTGTGCATTCCGGTCCCACATATACGTTTTGTAGTTCGACGATATTATTTGTGTCATTTAAATCTAAATTAATAACGTCTTCTAAAACTCCAGGTTTGATAAAATTTTGCCCTATTTGACAAATTAGCTGCCGGCTACTCTCAAATAATTTGTGTATTAAAATTTTTCTCGACTGAAATAAGGCATTGAAAGTATTAAAAAAATACATTTGTGTAAACAAAGCCACCTGGTATTAGATAACTTTAAAATTTTGTGATTTTCTACTTCGAAAAAATTCTGAAATTCAACCAGAATTGCGCATCTCTTAGCACTGCCCGAAATATAAGTGGCAACTCCTCTAAGTAAATTTTCACATTCCAGAGGTAATTGATTACAAGATTTACTGGCTATGATCGCGGAAGTGTGGCAAAGACACCTTAAAGTTACTAAATGTGGTACTTCTGCTTGTAAATGTGTCATGAAAGAATTGTTACATCCAATCATGACAGATGCATTGTCGCACGCCATTCCGATAATATTCGTAATGGGAATACTTTTATTATCTAAAAATTTTTTAAAAGTTTGAAATATACTACTCGCGGAACAATCAGCACTGTCTAACTGCATTAAATCTAATAGCTGAGTGGTTACTTTATTGTTTAATGGAGATACAAATTTAACTAAAACACACATAATTTTTCTATCTGAAATATCGGTTGTTTCGTCTACTAAAATGGAGAATTTGCAGATTTTTAAATTTTCAATTAAACGCTCGATTTCGCGCTGGGCAATTACATTTTTAACTATACTGGCACACTTAGTTCGAGCAAGTGTAAGATTCTGCACAACTTCGGGTTCCTTGCAAACATCTTGAATTAAAGGAGTTAAGTGATCTACTGTTTGAAAAGCTACATTATGTTCAGCATAAAAGGCTGATAATTTGATTTCTGCACATTTGACTTTATCTTGGAGGGATAAAACTGGGATATTAGAACTACTACTATTACTGCAGGTGGCTTCGTTTTGAATTAAATTCATACTACGTATATGTTTGACCGTTCGCGAGTGCCTAATTAACGATGCTTTGTTACATGCGACAGCAATATTGCATGCAGTACAATGCGTTTTATTTTCTAGTGGAGAAGGAGCTAGCCATTCTTTAAACATATTATCCTCCCGCCAAGAATATTGAAAACGGCGAATTCTACGCCTCATTGCAGCTCTTTCTTCCCTATTATGTGACATTTTATATTAAATAATAATAATATCTTACTACTACACTAATACCACAGAAACCAGCAGGTCACTCACTTACTCACTACTCACTGAACACTGAACTCACGCACTCGTCCCGTTTCGCGGAGAACTTATCTTGCTGGCGTCGCGTCGCTCTGAAGACTGAAGACGTTTTGTTATTTAGTTTTACGAATCCCCCCAGGGTGAATTCTTTACCCAAAACTACACTGATTGGACAGCCAATGACAATTATTGCTAGCGATCAGGTAGTTTATTTATTGGCCAGTTCACCCTCACCCCCATCGTACCCGTACCCTGCGCTTACTTTGGGAATCCTGGTCCGCGGAAGTGACCGTGGGGTGTTTTTAGTATACAGCGGATTATAGCGGTATTTTTCGCCGGACCGTCAGGTACTATCATAATCATAAAGCCTTGGCCTTATGCAAAACCTTCGGAAACTCCGGGGTTTACGATTACCACTACCCTTTACCTATTAGTCTTTATTAAGGCCGGAAACGAAGGATTTTAAGGGACGGGACGTCGGGACATTCATTGTCTAAAACATCTAAATAGTATGCGATAAAATCGTCTTTTTCAAAAATGTGTAGCTTTGTTCTGCACGCTAAATGTTGATAGAAGTTTTCATACTAAATTTTTATATTAATTTTAAACGGGAACTACGAGTGGCAACTACATTAGCTGTATATTCCATTTCTAATATTTAAGCAAAAATTAACGCGAATACGAATATGGGCGAGTATCATTACTAGACTGCGGATCTTTATGCATTTATAGGAAAATTGAGCAGACGAAATTCGAAATTGTTGGAAAATTTAAAAAATTGAAGACGTCAATATATGATTTCTCCTCTATTAAAATCATTAAGGGGGGAACCCTATGTAAAATGACATTTTTTAGCATTTGTTTTTTGCTTAAATCGATGGAAAATTTCCTTATGAATGTGGTAGGAAAATGAGTGGAATACCATGTTAGTAAATAAACATTTTAATAGTTAATAATACTTGTATAAAATATAACGCGCACTCTTTGATACATAGTCTCTCACACGATCAGCGTCCATCCAGAGTCACTCTAGCGTCCCTCAAGCGTCGCCATCATCGCTCTCAACACACACACACACACACTCTCTCTCTCTCTCTCACTCATATTCAACTAAAAACAATCACCACTCACACATACGCCCCTTGTTTTTATTGCTTTTCGGTTACTAAAATCTTTTTTACATTTCTTAACAGATTCGGTCCGCTCAGTGGTTTTGTCATGCAATCGGCTGTCATTACTACACTCGGTACATGTATTATTTCTAAATTTTCATTTATCACCGCTTCTCTCACATACCAACATTTTCGGTTTAACAATTTTGATTTTGTTTTAAAGTTTCCGCCATTCGCTAACTTTACCACGTTCAAATTGTCACACTTTATCACTTTCTTTATAATCTTTTTGCAATCAATCTCATTCAATATTCTGTCACACCATATCAATTCCTTCACACATTCTAGTACACACTCAAGCTCACTTTCTGTAGACGATAACGCAACCATTTTCTGTTTCCTACTTCTCCAGTGAATTAAGTCACCATTTCGGTACATCAACATGCCACTATAAGATTTTGCATCTTCCGTGCTATCCCATGAGGCATCTGATTCGCATTCTATCCCTTTTATACAATCTTTATCTCCAAACACTAGACGGTAGTGAGTTGTTCCCTTCAAATATCTTAATATTCTCTTTAACGCCATCATATGCATTACTTTAGGATTTTTATTAAATTGTGACAGGCAACTCAACGCGAACGATATATCGGGTCTAGCATACACACTCAGATACATGAGTCTACCCATTAATTCCTGGTATCTCTCTATGTTACATGTCGGACTTTTCTCATTATTTTCCATCTTAACATTAACATCAATCGGTGATGTAACGGCATTGCACTCTCGCATCCCATATGGTTCTAATAGTTTCTCTATGTAGTCATTTAAATGTACTGCAATCTTCCCTTCTATCTGTTCAACCTGTAATCCTAGAACACTCTTTGCTTCGCCTAAGCTTTTTAATTCTATTTCTCTCCCTATCTTTTCCATATAATTTTTCTCAAACTTATCACTACTTGATACTACTATTATGTCATCTACATGTATTGCACAATACAAAAAATGTTCACCTTCTTTCCTGTAAAACAGACATGGATCTTCTCTGCTCTGTTCCAATCCATTTTTTATTACAACTTCCACCAAAAATTGGTTCCAACATCTTCCTGCCTCTTTCAACCCATATATGCTTTTATTCAGTCGACACACATTATTATTTTCTTCATAACCCTTTGGCATTTCCATAAATATCTCTTCTGTCAATTTCCCATGCAAGAACGCTGTTTTCACGTCGTACATGTGTATCTTCTTCTTCATTTCTGCACCTATACTAAATAACAGTCTGACTCTTTCAATACGTACCACAGGTGCAAATGTTTCTCCGTAGTCGTATCCAGGTCGCTGTCCACATCCGAGCGCAACCAAACGGGCCTTGTATCTCCTTTCCTTAGTTGTAGGATCTTCTTTAATACTGTACACCCACTTGCTGCTAATTACCTTTCTTCCTTGCGGTCGTGGAACCACATTCCAAACCTGATGTTTTCGCATCGACTTCATCTCCTCATTCATGGCCTGTCTCCATTTCTCCCAGTTCTCCGATTCTTTTGCTTGATTCACAGTTTTTGGAATTTCCTCACCTACTATCATCATGGCGTAGTTCCTATCTCGTATTCTTTCAGACCTTCGCAATCCCTCTTCTTCCGCTCTCTGTTTCTCTTCCTCCTGTTGGAGATGTCTCTGTACTTCTATCACCTCCCTTGTTGCACCTCTTGGTCGTCCCCTACTTCTACTTCTTACTTCCTCTTCTTCTACTTCTATAGCATCCTCTTCTCTTCAATCTTCATCTTGTCTTTCACTCTGTTCATTAATTCCTTCTTCGCCTGCATCTAAATAAATACTGTCTTCATCTTGTGCAATCTCATCAATATTTTCTTCATATGGTTCAGTCTCTTCATATGTTGTCTCAATATCTAGGCCCACAATTGACAACTCTTCTTTCTTCTTATTTTCAGTTTCTTTCTTCCCATTAAGCAGTTCTACCTCATTTCTACTTTCGTCAAATTTCACATCATTATCGTTCCTGACCTTTCCTGTCTCAGGTATATACACTCTATAGGTATTGTTTTCAGCATAGCCTAAAAAAATTCCTTTGCACGTCTTCGGTTCAAATTTTCCTTTTGAATGTTGCTTGTTTAGGACAAACGCAATACAGCCAAATCTTTTCATGTAACCTATATTTGGCTTTCTTCCATTCCATAATTCATATGGAGTCTTTTCATGTACCATCGACTTCACCCTATTTCTAGTGTGCGCAGAAACACACACTGCTTCTGCCCAAAAAAACATGGGTAGGTGTGAATCAGACATTAATGCCCTCGTCATCTCTATCAGTGTCCTATTAGCTCTCTCAGCTACACCGTTACACTGAGGTGTTCTGGCCGGGCTTAATTCATGCTTAATTCCTTTATTTTTTAGCCATGTGTTTAAATTGTCTCCGATAAATTCTCCTCCATTATCTGAACGTATTGCTTTTACTCTTTTATTAGACTGATTCTCCTTTAATATTATTAATCTCTTCAATTCTTCAGCTGCTTCGCTCTTCTCTCTTAACAATATGACAAAAATCATTCTTGAATAGTCATCAACTATTGTAAATATATACATCTTGCCGCCCTTTGAGATTGGATTTATAGGTCCAATCAAATCAATATGCCATAGTTCCAGAATTTCTTTCGCTCTTCTATTTTTCAATCTGGCATGGACTTTCCTACATATTTTACCTTCGACGCAGCTTTCACATTGCACATTTATTTTATTTTGTTCTTTCATGCCTATTGCCAGGTTCTCTTTCTTCATCTCCTCTATTATGTTCCTATTTACATGTCCCAGTCTTTGGTGCCATATATCATTATCTGTTGTCAATGTCACTTCTTCTCTGTTTATTGTGTTTGATTCCACATAGTATCCATTTCCTCTTCGTACTGCTATCATCTGTACATTATCTGGTTCTTTATATATTTCAGCACCAAGTTTGCTGAATTTCACAATATATCCAAAATCTGTAAATTTCGCCACTGATAGCAAATTAGCATTTAGGTCTGGAACACATAGTACATTTGTTAGTCTTACTCTATTTTTAATTTGTTCTTGTTTCATAACAACGTCTCCGATACCACTAGAAATCAGTTTCCTGCCTTCCTTATCTGCTAGTGTGATTTCTCTCATGTCATGCTCTAATTTATTAAACACTTTTATATCATTTATCATATGACTCGTTGATCCTGAGTCTAACAGCCATTCCAGATTTTTTACATTTACGTCACTTCTGTCCTTTTCACTTCCTACTGTCTTATTTACATAGGTTCGATCACTCACAGTCATCACATTCTCTTCACTCGTACTCATCATCGCTTCTCCTCTTCCACGTCCATATCCATACCTATCCTGATGACCTCTCCTTTGAAATCTACCTCTCTGTCCTCTTCCTCGAGTAGGTCTGCTGTTTCTTGTTTCCCTACACTCATTAGATTTATGTCCATATCCTTGGCAATTAAAACATTTTGCCTTTCCATAGCATTCGCTTGACATGTGGCCCTTTTTGCCACAGTTGAAACAGTATATCTCGTTATTCACTTTTTCCTTAGCTCTTCTTATCCCTTCTTGCTCTCTATGGATTCGCTCACCTTTTCTTCTTTCATTTCTCTCTTCCTCTTGTTTCAACGCATACCTTATTTCATTTATAGTTACTTCTCTTTGGTTTTCTAGTATCCTCACATTTTGGTCAAATTCACTCCTCAAACCTCTCATCACATACATCTTTAGTTCATACTCTTCTATGATTTTTCCCAATTGTGCGCATTTATTTGTTAAAGCTTCTGCCCTGTTGATATATGCGTCTACACTTTCATCTTTTGTCATTCTCATATTTGTTAATTCGCTTAGGGCTTTTACTTTTATAGGTTCAGATTCTTCTGCCATATTGTGTTTAATTTGATTCCATAATCTACCTGCATTCTTTTCTTTACAATATTTCAACACTTGTGCCGGTGACATGGTGTTTATCATAATTGCTCTCGCCGCATGGTTTCCATCGTCCCATTCATCCCATATTTTGAATCTTTGTTCGTAGTTTTGCTCGTCCTCTTGAGGTTTCTCTGGTTCTTTCTTTTCTATTACTTTTTTCCATAGTTTCTTTGCTCTCAATATTCCTTCAATTTTTTCTTTCCACAGGAAATAGTTTTCGTCATTAAGTGGTTCGATACTAGCAAAATTCCATCCTTCTGCCATTTTTATTTCTCTTCTTATTTTTTTCCTCGCAAAAACGTGCTCAGTATCACATAACCTCGAACCACGAACCACGAACTTCGAATCACGAACTAACAAACTAAAGAACTAACCATGCTCTGCTACCATTTGTGGTAGGAAAATGAGTGGAATACCATGTTAGTAAATAAACATTTTAATAGTTAATAATACTTGTATAAAATATAACGCGCACTCTTTGATACATAGTCTCTCACACGATCAGCGTCCATCCAGAGTCACTCTAGCGTCCCTCAAGCGTCGCCACCATCGCTCTCAACACACACACACACTCTCTCTCTCTCTCTCACTCATATTCAACTAAAAACAATCACCACTCACAATGAATACGATAAAAAAAGTTAGAAAACTATCAGAGATGTTCTTGTACGTTATTTTCAAAATAAAGTGAAGAGTTGTATTGAGCAGGAGCGACAACTGTAAGTTAAAAATAATTACGATGTTTTCACAATTTTTCTGCTACACAAACTTTCGCACGCTGTGAAACGTAGCTCGTAAACTAATTACCCGATCTTTATGAAATTGGATGTATATATTCTATAAACAATTGGCCTCAGCATGACGAGCTCCGATTTTTTAATTTTTTATTTAAAATAAAGTTATTATCAATTATTTATATCAGAAAACACGTTTTTTTCATAACGTCGCCATTTTTGCAATTTGGCAAATTAAAAAAAAAAGAAGAATGCCATGCTGAGCGTTTATGCATAAACTAACGTGTAACAGACCTGCAACGTGCAGGCCTGTCACTAAAAGTAGACACCGAAATACGACCGACCGAACCCGAACACAACCGAGCGCCGCACCGCCGGCACACCGCGCACCCCGCTCCCACAACCACGTCGCTCGCGTATTTGGCGGGAACCGGACGTCAATGAGACACAATTCTAACACAAACCGGATGTCACTGCTCACACTTTCGGCGGGAAAACCAACACGCAGCACCGCACCGCACCACCGCCCTCACCACCAACCGCGAGCTATATAAGACGCGGCGAACACGACTCGATCTCCTGTTCCAGCTGGGATTCCGCCCAGAACACTTCCGCCGTACCACTCTCCGTAAGTAATCCTGACGTTCTTCACGAGCACCGTATCCTTCCCAGGTCCAGGTGACGGCGAGCCACCTTTTTTCCGTACAGCGACGGCGCGTCGCTATTCTAGTCCCGGTGACGGCGAGTCACAATCCTTATCCGGCAACTGCGAGTCGCCATTCCGCTCCAGGTGACGGCGAGTCACTATACCTAGTCCGACGACGGCGAGTCATCGGCAAACCACGAGACGGCGAGTCTCGGGGAACTTCGACTCCGTCGAAGTCGCTCGACGCGAAAGGTGCAATACCCTCCACGTCGAGCGTAAAACCGCCACGGGAGGCCTCGACGCCGGTACCACACCGACGTCGCAGAGCCGACCAACCGGACCCGTGGTAGGGAAGATCATGGTGTACGCCACGATCAGAAGCTCGGTCCTGTAATCACCCTCACTCCTCCGACACCCCTGTATTCCAGGTCGGAACCGTACCTCCCCCGCCCTCGTCTACCCTGGCCCTGCACTAGACGCCGACGATACCGCCGCGAACCTGTCACTGACTGTACCGAGACACCCCGAACACCGCGAAGGCCGCGAAACCCGGACGCACGACAAATGAGCGCGAGCAAATAAACAACACCAACACTGTCTCATTCTTGTTTAAACACCTCTCCCTGCTAACCGACGACCCTGGCACGGCGAGCTATACCGGCACGGGGAAACCACCGAAACACCGTTGTGACGGTCGACGATACGGACTCGTTACATGGCGCCCGAACAGGGACTAGAATATACCGAATAAAACAAACGCCACGTGGCGCACGGAATTTTGAGGTTACGACAACTAACCACGCGAAATAGATCACGATCGCGACATACACGCCGCCCAGCGCCACCAGGTCGCACCAAGACACAAGAGCAACGTGCCTACCGCAGAGTCGCGCCGTACCAGACCTCGCGCGCCATCTATCGGTAAACACTCGATACTACGCCCCGCGGCGCGCGAACATTTGAATCGCCGTACACCAGAAAACAGGATATACGCGCTCCGAAAAACAACGGACCGACGCGGGACACGACAAAATAAAGATCTCGCACGTCGGGGATGAAAAGGGGCACGCTCCGGCCAACAAGGGAACGATTAATCGCGGACCTCCACCGACAAGGCTTATCTACGAGCGGAAATACAAGCGAGCTCCTGCAACGGTGGACCGATTATACCGAGAGACAGGCCGGAGAATTAGTCATTATGCCGGACCCGAAGGTACAAATAGGCGGCGAGCTCGACGCACCAGGCCCGTCCACCGGCAAACGACATGACACTATCACCGATGCACATGACCCCGAAGAAAAGGACGGGGAACAGAACGACCCGCGCCGAAATATGGACCGTATGCGACAGTGGGGGTGTACTAGTGACGGGAAGGATCCGTTCTCATTTCTGGAGCGAGTAAACGAACTCCAGGCCGGATACCGACTCAGCGACGACGAGCTCCTCCGAGGGCTCCCGGAATTATTGCGCGGAGAAGCGCAACTATGGTACCGGAATTTGCGCCAACAAATACATTCCTGGACTCAGTTTACCGAGAAGTTTCTCGCGTTCTTTGCCTCGAACCGAACACGACGACAACGGGAACGGGAAGCACTGGAGCGTGTACAGCAACCGGGGGAGCCCTTCCAACTTTTTGTGAACGCCTTGCTGACGCTGATGCGGCGAGCACAGGTGCCGGCGGACGAGCACCTCGAAATTATACAAGAAAACATGCTACCAGAATACGCCGGAGCCTTACATCCCGACACCGTTCCCGACCTAGACGAGCTCCTACGCCAGGTGCACCGGCTTGAACGCGCGGAGGCACGCAAACAACGGCTCCAGCGCACACCAGCTCGGCACGTGGCCGCAGCTAACGCCGGTCCCGAAGAAACAAGACCCTCGGTCACCCGGCCAGTAGAAACGGCGCGGCTAGAACCTATCGGCAACCGGTTGGCGCAACTGAGTAATACGCCACAAGCAGGAAGAGGCGCCAACCCCGACATTTACAGCCCGGAGACACATTGCTGGAGGTGTAAACAACGGGGACACCACCGGTACGAATGCCGAAACACGTACCGGAAGTTCTGCTCGCGTTGCGGCCGAGACGGGACGCTCACGAGAGATTGTCATCCGCCTCCGTCAGTTATACCACCCGCATCGGGAAACGAAGCACGGGGCCCGCCAGCACTGGGCAACCGCCGGCCCCCACAATAAAGTACACACCACGCCCAACAATACCGATCCAAATCCTCGGCCGAGAAGTAGAGGCGCTCCTGGACACAGGAGCGCAACTCTCGTGCATAAACAGAGAGGTACAACAATGGGCAGAGGCACAGGGCATAGCCACGGATACCGATGACCCGGGCCTCGTTGGCCTGGCCGACGGGTCTGATATACCCGCCGCCGGAACCATTCGACTCCCATTTATAGCAGTTGGATACGAATGGGAACAGGACTTCACCATCCTACCGAGAATGAGTTCACCAGTACTACTGGGGATACAGACCATCGCCGCACTGCAGCTACAACTAGCGCCTCCACGACACCTTGCCACCTGGTCCGACGAGGGCCCCGCCGACCCCTGCCACCAGGCCGGTCTCTGCACGCCGCCGCACAGTGGGACGAATGTACGAAAATCCGCGACATTGACTAAAATTTGAAGTTTGTTATAAGGCTTTGGTGGCATATATACTTGCTTTAGTGCACCTTGACGAGCGGCATTCACATATAGAAAATCGAAAAAAAAAATTTTTTATGTGCTGTATAGACGAAGAAAGAAAAATTCTACATTTTTTTTACGTTTATATTTCAGTAAGCGTGAATTGAAAGGAAAAAAAACTGTGACGAATTTTTTTGTTCATCGTCTATAAAGCAATAAAAATTTTTTTTTTGTTATTTTTGAAAACATTTTTTTATTTTTTGAAAATGATCTTTTTTTCATTTTTAAAATGACTGCCGAGGTTTGCCGAAAAACGGGCTTCATGGACTTTTTCCTTTGGTATTATGTGAGAGAATCTCGTTGCGAAAACAACCGGCAAGGCCCGGCTGCGGTCGGCATTTGGGTTTGAAAAAGTGGCGGGAACCTCCAAATAAGCAATACTGGTTTTAATACTGGCATAACTGACTCCGATCGGATTTAAATTTGATATGGGTACTTGTTGATAGGTACTTAACACTAATTAATTAATTAATAATTAATAATTTATTAATTTATTAATCTTTATTTCATACACCACCCCATTGACAAATTTTCTGAAGAAGCTCAAGAGGCCCTAAATAAAGTGTTTCGGCAGGTCAGAGAATTTAGATCTAGGAAAATGAATAGAAAGGCCACAAATGAAGATATCGTCCACAATCTATTGATCAACTCGGATCCAAGAATATCAACATTGAGACCACGTCAAACTCAGAAATCTAGAATGCCTTTATTTTCGGAAACATTAAAACTCCTTAAACATGATGTACCCGAAGCAACAGAGAAAGAATTTCATGGAGAAGGTGACAGACGATGAAATGGAGATCGACGATCATTATTGAGTTGGTAGCATCTTTCACTTAATTAGTCAATTACCTAATTAATTTTATTTCATTTCGAATATAATTTATTTTAATTTATTTATTAATATTATATTTATTTATATATTTATTTATTAATGTCGGAACAATTATAGGATATGAGTCATTTTTCCCTTATTTCCAACAATTTGAAAAAAAAATTTTTGGGTGGTCAAAAAATTTTTTGACTTCAGATTCGTATTCTATAATACTGAAAACATGGATATTTAAAATTTCAAGACGATACAAAAACTGAAAGGGGTGATAAATGCATGGTAAAATATTTCCATTTAACAATTTTTTCGATATCTCGATTCTTCGATTTCTTCTTAAGTGTCGCTTTGGTAAACCTTACGTTTAGGGGAGGCAGCTCCGATGACCTTGACCTTGACATATGTTATCGAGGACAACATTCTGAACAACTTTTGTCATTACAACTACCCGGCGCTCGCTCTTAGTTTTCGAGATATTTGCGAAAAACTATTGCAAATACTGTATTGAATTTTACGTATTCTTGCATGCTCCGTGGCAACGTGAGCCTGTTCCCCGGGGCGGCATCTGTTTATTTTCTGTTTGGCGATCATTTTTTAGCAGATTTATCTTCAAAATCACTACTAACACTTTTGTATATTTCTGAAATTGGTGCAACAGGTTTTCCGTAAGAATCCGAAATAATCTTATATCTTATATTTTCCAATGCGTGTTGAGCCATATTAATAATACAAAAACTTTATCGTACCAGAGACAATTATTCGATTATGCTTCTCGTATACCTCACGTCGAATAGAACAACATGCACCGCGACGCTTTCGTTTTTCCTAGTATGGTTCATACTGTCCATACCAACACATGCTTTTATTAAGTAAAATATTTCCTAGTATGGAACCATATTAGGGAAAACAAAAGCATCGCTTTCAACAGCAGCAGAACAAATACCTAGATCTGAAACTGTATTTGAAAATATAGAAAATAAAATAGAAAATAAAATTGAAGAAAAAGAAATAGATTTGATCGAAAACCCAGAGACAAATATAAACAAAATTATGAACGTAACACATTTCGAAACTGCACAGACACATCCAATTTCAAACACCTCTGGCGAAAATGTAAGTTGCGAATCCGATACCATATTATTGAGTAGTGAGATACCAGCAAATGAGTACTCTGATTTGAGCAAGGAACACAATTGGCGAAATACAAACAAAAAAACACGCAAAAGAACCTACCTCCAACCCTGATTATGCAGGAGCTTGCAAGAGAAAAAAAATTGACATTGCAATATTGCAAAATGGAAATATTTGTGAATCTTTTAAAGATGGGAAGGGTAGACTGTTTTAAACACGTGCGGGTTTGATAGTATTATTCAATTATTTGCTGCTGCATGTATGCACGGAGTATTCTACGACAGTTTACTCAATGCTATGTCAAAAACGTTCACATTTACTTATAATTTCATAAATAAAGGTGCGATTAAATCGATTTTTCGACAAAGAGCAACGATATTAAGAAAAATTGGGTATTTTGTACATAAAAATGAGTGTAATGTTATAACAATCGATGCTGTTTTAAATGTGTGCAACTTGTGCGAATACCTACTGAAGAATGAGCCAAGTTATACATTACAGAGGGAATGCAATAATTGCAAGACGGCCACGACCAAAATCTTAACACTTGTAAACCTTGACTTCAATACAATTGAATCGCATGGATACCACGCTATTGCGCAGACCAGGGCTGCCGTTTAACGGCTCGCGACGGCCGATTTTCGAAGGCTACGCCCCTCGACCCGGCCGCGCGTCTCGCCCCCCGTGACGGTCCTAGTACTTGGAGCCGCTCAGGCGCGTACCATAGCGTAGGCGCTATTCGTGGCGCTTTAGGTCTACACGCGTGTTACAATTACCTTTTATCATTCGGAAAGTGAAGGTGCAAGCCCAGATCGTTTACGTGACCGCGCATCCTTTCGGTTGTCATTTTACGATCAGCTGTGCAGTTCGTTGACCTGACCGTACAACCCTTAGCTTTCGGTACTGTCGTACACCTGAAGACATCTGTGCAGTTCGTCACCGAGTGACCCAGTGACAGTGACACACATTTCGAAGCAGCAAATGGAGTTACGGCTGAATAAGTAAGTTTTTAATGCAATCAGTTTCTGCTTCTTCTCTCGTTCGGATAAAGTTGCCATAAGTCGGGTAAAGATTATGTGGATCCTCACCGATTTCAATGACTTTCAAATAAGTTTGACATGGTTATACAACAATGGTTATTCAATCGTGGTCTTGACAACATATCCAAAGCTCATTGAAATCGGAGAGGAGATAGTAGTATGAACTGTCACGTTGTCCTTTTTCCGTCGGACCGAGTACGGGGAAGAAGCACCTCTCGAAATTCGATCAAGATTGACGTGATTCGACAAGTTCGGGCGCCAGGTACTGGAAGGGTACCGCACGAAACGTTCTCGCGGTTTGCTCGCGAGTCAGCTGACGCGAAGGCCGAATATCGAGAAGCGCGAGGTCGAGAGGAAGGCGCGAGGAGTCGGAAATTCGGACACGGGGATAGCGAGGACAGCCCTCACGGCAGGGCGGATCTCACAGGCGGAATTAACGAATTCTATTTTCGCTCTCAGTCATTTAACTATTCGTCAGTAATTACAGGCGCGCGGCCACGTGGCCGCAACCGGGAGCCCGCGCTCCTTGTACAGGATTGCGATAAGGTGGAGGTTCGCAGCGCGCGGTTGTCGACGTGCGAAGACGTTCGTCGCACGGGTCGCGACTGTCGCGATCGTTCTCGGGAAATTCGAGAGTTTCCGCGAACGAGATGGTAACGGCTCGCGCGATCTAAGCGATATCTAATTCCCGCGAAATGGCAATTCCTACCTTCGCGAAACGCTTACTGTAATGTTCGCGAAAAGGAACTATCTCACGACGCTGTCGGTTCTCCCGAGGAAAACTTCCGAAAGGCTAACGGGAGGGAAACACTAACGTGGCTCAAAGTACCAGCGAACCGGTACGAGCCCTTGCACGAGGCGGGAAGCGCCTCGGCGTATGCGAAACTCGGGGACAGAGTCGGATTCGGCTCGTGCCCCCCGCGAAACGAACGAACTCACTCGTATATGAGAATCTCAAATCACTGTCGACTCACCGTTATTCGTTCTTATCAGTCCTGCGATACGGTCTCTATGCAGGCGAAGGTCGGCTCGGTGCTGTCACGAAATCACGCACTCGAGACTCTTCCGCACGCGGAACTTTTCCGGAAATCGGTACTCGTCGGAAAGTCGGTTCACGGGACGCGAGCCGGGACGACAGTGATTCTTTCGATTCTCGTTACGGCGCGTATCGATTCTTGTTCCCCCCACTCTAGCGACCTAGCCGAAATTCCCTAGTAGCGTACTTCACACCCGCGATCTATCGGTATGCAGGGCCGTGTCCTTACGGAACCTAGGACCCCGAGAATCGCTCGCGACATTACCGGCTGCGATAAACAGCCGGCGAGGGTACGCCCTCCTAGGTGTCTCCCACACCACCCATGCTAGAACCCCATTTTAAGCGGGGTGAGGCGACGACGGGATCGCGAAAAGAACGGTGTTCGGTAGGGGTTCTGGTCCCACGTCGGCGCCTCCGGGTTGATTGGCCCGTGTGTGTCGACTCCTTTTATTTTCGCCCGTGCACGGACTATGGTTTTTCGGCCTTCCTCAGATTTCGGACTCTCCTCTCATTGGATTCCTGCTTCGGGGAATTTTCAGCCGTACTCGGCCGTACTCGGCAAACGTATCGGGCGTCAGCTGTAATTTTTCCGGTTTGTTTTTCCTCGGGAAACCCTCGCTTTTTCCGCGTGCGGATTCGAGATTTTCGACTGAGTCGGCCCGGTCCATGCGTACATTGGTTTTTCATTCTTTTTGGGGCAGAGCAGGGACGTCGCAAACTTGCAACGTCACAACTCCCCCCCCCCTTAAAATGGACCGGACCGACAACCGTTCGTCGACTCCGTAATTTCGAGTTCGTAAGACGAGAGAGCGTTTCCTTCGGAAGTTTTCCCCTTACACCTGAAAACCTGTAACCTCGGACAGACACACGCTCCCCATGCAATGTACCTTACTAGATCGCTTATTTTTCTACCGCGATTCGGACGAGATATGCACGGAAACCTTAACCTACGTAATGACGGGTCTGAAATAACTTTTCACTTTTCTTTAGTTTCTGGTATAACAAAATTATTTAATATAGTCAGTCTTTTACATGAGATCTTAACCGGTACTTACTGATTCGAGACAACAAAAAAACCGTGGTACTTAACCCACAACCGGAACGGTAACGAAACCGAAAAAAATTAGATCGGTCCCGGGATTTACGGGACTCCACGAAAAAAAATATAAAATGCGGAGCCGGTACCCCCGATCTTGGTCCCCCAACGAAAAATTAGGGCGAGCCTTTTCTAACGAGAAGAAAGGAAAAAAAAAACGGTAGCGGAACCGGAAGACATCCGACGAAATTCAACAAAAAAAACTATAGCCATCGATAGCAGCTCGGCTGGCTCGATAGACGCGGGCGGAAATAACCGGAACGACACGGGGCCTATTTTCTCCCCTTGATGTCCCGCCCCTGTTGGGGTTGAGGGGGCCCCACGAAAACCCAATTCGGTCCACAGGACTCGCACGTCCTCACTGACCGGTCGGGTCTTCCGCAGCGGTAGCAGTGCGGGCGTGACCTCCTTGGACATTCGGTACGGCGGTGTCCATATTTCCCGCAGTTCCAGCAGGCGTCCGGGTCCCGGGCTGCCTGCTTCTCGCCCCTTTCCCTCCTCTCGTACTGCGCCCAGGAGGCCGTCGCTTCATTCTTCGGGGTGCAGTACTTAGATGTTTTGGTGAGTCGGGACGGCTGTTGCATCTTTCCCGCGGTAAATTCCTCCTCTTCTCCCTCTCCCTTTCGGGGTGGTTCGGCCTGCGGTAATTTCCTCTCCAGGCAAATGAGGTCCCCTTTTTCGCCTGGGACATATGGCCCTTTTTTGCCCTTCTCCTCCTCCAGGAGGTGATGTTCTGGTGGAAGTACCACTAGTCCGACTTCCTTCTTCGCCTCCGGGAGGGGTCGGTTCGACTCTATTGGCGGCGTTATCGCCGCTGCTGCCTCGTCCAATGGGCCTAGCAGGTCGCCCACGGGAACTGCGCAGACGACTCTCTCCACGTCCTCTGCCTCTCCGAGGACGAAATTCCTCATCGCGATTATCGTCTGCGCCACCATCTCCAGATTTTTGGCGGCATCGGCGTAGCGCTCATTTACCTCATTGAGCTTCGGCATCTGTAATTGTTATTTCGTTGTTGTTGTGTTCTTTCCCGCATTTTCTACCGGTGGTGTGTACGTTTTTAGGTCCGAGATATGGGCCTTTCCCGCGTCCTTCCCCTCCTTGGTACTCAATCGGTACACTACGGGGGATAATTTCGCGTCGATTTTAAACGGACCGCTAAATTTTGGGCAAAGTTTGGCGGCGATATTCTGTGCCGCCGACGATAGGACGCGGTTTCGTTTGAGGACCCATTCCCCTATCTCGAACTGTGCGTCTTTTTTATTGCGGTTATAATACTTTGCTTGGGTTTCGTAAGCGCGATCTAAATTTTCTACTATCCAGTGCCGTAACGTAGCTAAATGCCCCATCCTCTCTTTCCATTTCTCGTTCGGGGTTACCTCGATATCTAGGGGGTTTCCGTGCTCGTCCCGATGGCACGACGCAGGTTTCGGTTCTCGTCCGAAATTCAAAAATGCGGGAGATGCCTGTAGTACTGTGTGGTATGCGGTATTATACGCGAAGCGGAATTTCGATAAATTCGCGTCCCAATCGCGATGGTCTTTTCCGATAAACGCAACTATCATGGTTTTTAATACGCGATTAACCCGTTCTACCGGATTCGCCTGCGGGTGATACGGAGGTGTTGTCGTAATTTTTATCCCGTAGGTTTTCGCGAGCTCGTGAATCGCTTTATTAACAAATTCGGTACCGTTATCTGTTAGTAGTACTTCTGGGGTTCCCCAGCGCGAGAAAATTAAATCTTCCAGGGCTTCGGAAATTTTTACCCCTGTTGCCCGGCGGAGGGGGCAGCATTCTACCCATTTTGTAAAAAGATCTTGCATTACTAGCAAGTAGGAGTACCCTGCACGACTCGACGGAAACGGGCCCATTATGTCCGCTGCGACGACAATCCACGGAGCTTCGATACGACGCCTTCCCATGAGCCCGGAGGGGAGAGTTTGTTCCACCTTCGTTACTTGGCAAATGGGGCAGCGTCGCACGTACTCGACCACGGTCCGAAACATACCCGGCCAATAATATCTGGTCGCGACTCGGTGGTAAGTTTTTTCTACGCCCAGATGGCCCGCTTGCGCTTCGTCGTGCGATTCTTTTAGAATCTCGGGTCTCCCCTCTACTGGTACGACTAACTTCCATTCATTTAAGTCGCCCCCGAGAATCTCGGCCATTAATGGGTCGGTACGGCGATGGAAAAGCTGCCCCCCTCGGCTCGACCAGTCAGGGTGTTTTTCCGGGGAACTTTCTACTGCCCGAAATTTTTCCTCATACCAATCTAGTCGTATCGCGGCCACGGTCTCTTCCGCGTTTTCCCCCTTTTCGGTATTTTCAAACATTCGCGAAAGGGCGTCCGGTACGCGGTTTAATGCGCCCTGTCGATAAACAATTTCGAAATCGTATTCTAGCAGTTGTAATGCCCAACGAGCGAGCCTTCCTGATGGATTTCGTAATTGCCGTAACCACCGTAAACTATTGTGATCCGTGATTACCGTAAAACGGTAACCCTCCAAATACGGTCAGAATTTCTGTACGGCCCACACGATAGCGAGACATTCTAGTTCCGTCGCGGAATATTTTCGTTCGGCGTTGTTTAAAGACCGACTCGCGAATGCGATAACCCTTTCGACTTCCTCGATCTCCTGCACCAGTACTGCGCCCAGACCAACGGTACTCGCGTCGGTTTGGAGAACGAACGGGAACTCGAAATGCGGGCACGCAAGGGTCGGGGCTGTCGCGATCAAAGATCTTACTTTTTCGAAAGCGGATTGTTGTCCGCTTTCCCATTTCCATGTTTGTCCCTTCCGAAGCAAAATGTTCATCGGTTCCGATACCGTTGCGAAATCCGGAATGAATCTTCGATACCACGAAGCCATTCCGAGAAATCGTCTTAGTTGTTTAATATTTCTCGGAACCGGAAAGGACAGAACCGGCGCGACTTTGTCTCCGTCGACTTTTAGCCCCTCCCTGCTGACCACGAATCCCAAATACCGTACTTCCTCCCTGCAGAATTCGCATTTATTCGGGTTTATTATCAGGCCGGCCGTTTTTACTCTATTTAGAACCCGGCTGAGCCACTCGAGATGTTGGTCGAACGTCGTCGTCGCGATAATAATATCGTCCAAATACGCGAACGCATGGGGCTCCATTTCCGGTCCTATTAGGCGATCTAATAAGCGTTGAAACGTAGCCGGGGCTCCCGTGAGTCCGTACGGCAACGTTTGAATTGAAACAACCCCTTCCCCGAAACGGTAAACGCGGTAATCTGCTTGCTCGATTCTTCGAGCGGTATTTGGAAGTACGCCTGGCTGAGATCGAGGGTCGAGATATATCGCGCGGCCCGTAATTTATCTAGAATGCTCGACATAATCGGTAGCGGATACGCGTCTTTTTTCGAGACTTCATTGACTTTGCGAAAATCTAAACAAAACCGATAGGTGCCATTTGGCTTCTTGACCATGACGATAGGGCTTGACCATTCACTTTCCGACGGCTCGATAATTCTGTTGGCCAGTAACGAATCTACTTCTTTATAGATCGCTTCCTGAACTTTCGGTGAAACCGTGTAATAACGTTGTTTAATTGGTTTATTATCGCCAACATCAATTTTGTGCATGGTCAAATCCGTTACGCCCGGTACTCCCGCAAAATCTTTCATCTCGCGTTTTAAAAATTTTCGTAACCGCTCCTTTTCGTTGACCGTTAAAATCTGTAGGCCGCAACAGAGCGGCTCGCTCATTGTTCTGCCGAAGGGAAATTCGACACGTGGTCGCGACGCGAAGTACCATACGGCTCGATGGTATTCGACTACGATACCGAATTTTGCGATTACGTCAATTCCCAATAATACTGAATTGACTAAATTATCGAGAACGCGTACGAGAATTTCGTGGGTCTGGTCTCCGATTCGCAATGTAAAACGTGCCTGTACGGTCGCGCGATCGACTGCCCCCGTGGCCAAAAGAAAATAGCACGGTCGCTCAGCTGCCGATATCTGGGTTGCATCTCCGATTAAATTTAAAACGGCGCGACTTACGAACGATATCGAAGAACCGGAATCAATTAGGGCTTTTACGACATGTTTTCCGATACGCGCGTCGATTACGAGAAGCGACGGTCGAGGCGCGCGGTCGCGCTCGACACTTTGTTCGCTTACGCGCGCCGAAATCAAAACATACGGTACCGATAATTTTTCGTCCGAGACAGGTAATAATTCTCGCGACGCCGACAGATGTTTTTCCGGAGCCGTTAATAATTTTGGCGAAGCCGATCGGGCTCTTACGAGCGGCTCCCTCGTCCGTTTCCCGCGTTCCGATTGCACCGACGGCATTGCTTCGAGGTTACTCCCTGTTCGCCGCATCGGTAGCAATGGATTCGCAGTCTTTCACGACAATTTCGCGATCGATGGCCCGGCTTTTGACAGTTCCAGCACGTGTCGTCAGCCGTCGGTTGGTTGTCCGGCGACTTGACGGCGCGGCCGGTACCTGCAGCCGTCGGGCCTTCCCAGCTGTTCTCGCCGCGCGTCATACGCGCCGGTTTCGGGCGCGGTCGGTTGGTCGAGCGTTCGGTGGTAGGGGCTCCGCGGGAACGAGAGGGGCCGGCGCGGTATCTCTCTTCCTCGCTGTCGGTACTCTCGGCTGCGGCGATACGATTTACGGTCTCATATTTTGACGTCCAATGGGCTTTTTCCCGACCTAGGTTTTTCGTCTTCTTCGTGTATCTCCGCGGATCGTAATCAAATTCTTTATTCGCGAAGAACGGAGAGCGATAAACGTCAGCGCTTCCGGGAGAGAGATGCCGCGCGGCTTCTCGCATGTTTATTTCTAATTCGCGTACCGTATTTAACGACGCGAGCGGTATTACTGCCCGCAATTCATCTCGCGCGCCCCAATAGATTAACTTCATTTTCTTTTCTTCGGGCCACGGTTTCTGCAGTCGCTGCATCATAACCTTCATATACGTGAGGTAATCGCGTACAGGCTCGTCCGGACCCTGTTTCCGCACGCGGAGATCGTGCTCGAGAAGTTCTTGGTAATCCGGATCGCGGAAATTTAGACGCCATTCTTCGGTAAATTCTTCCCACGTGGTCATTACGGGGCAGGTGGAGTACCAGAGCGCTGCAACGCCCGAGAGACAAACCGGCAAACAGCGAAGGAGGTCCTCGTCTTGAAGGTTCGAAACCCTTCGCAAATCCGTGAGTCGGGTGAAGAACATTTCGGAATCTTCCCCCGCCTCTCCGGAGAATTTGAGCTGCCATTTTCATAACACCTCGTAGGCCGTTAGCGGTTTCTATCACTTTACTACGGGGCTCGGCTCTTCCTTGGTACTCGGGGGCACGGAAACACCGGTTTCGAAACCTTGGGTCGGACGACGCCGCGGAGTCGGTATTTGCAGGGTCGTTACAGTTCGGTGCGGGCTGAGGTCCACCGGGTCGCTTTTTACAGTCGGCCCGGTGTACCCCTCTCCGTCGCACTCGCTATATTTCGACCGATCGTCATCCTTCCAAACCTTCGAGCTGGTGTACATCTTTCCGTCACCCGGTATGTCGTTCGAAACTGCGAAGTTTGTTTTTCTTCGCGTCACGGTTAATACCAGGCCCCCCTTGACTCAAGGCCTTTTAACGCGAACTATACAGCGCGATGTTTACGCGACGTGTCCGGACACCTTCGTTCGCCCGGGACCGTTGTTCTCTGTTACCCGTAACACGAAACCCGATTTAAGGCCGATTCATACTGGGGTTCCGCGGACAAGCTGTCCGCGGACATTTCCCATAAATTTCGTTCGGGTTGACAGTCCCGCTGTGCCCCTGCTAAGCGCGGCAGAAAAAAAAGGTCAGCAAGTGGCAGGAACGGTTCGTATTTCCTCGGTAGTTTACCTAAAGGAGTGTGGAGCCCATAGAGACCTTTTTTTTGCCACGCTTAGCAGGGGCACGGCGGACTTGTCCACCCGCTCGAAGATGGGAAAATAGCAGCGGACAAACTGTCCGCTTACGAACTGTCCGACGCGGACACTTCACTAGCGACAGAACTTTTCTTCCAACCCCATATATGTGGTATCATAAATTATTTCGGATACACCGGAAAATAATGAAATGTTCATTTTAGGGAACCAATAGTGTAATTTCGGCCACAACGATACTTTGCAACTGTACGCACCATGTAATAATTTCATACGTCACACAGTGGACGAAATTTGGAGAATATGGGAAAAGTAGGGAGATTTTAACTTCTGCTGATACCTTATTCTTTCATTTTTATCATCGGAAGTTAATAAATTTGTTGATACGAAGTAAGTTGAAAAGATTGAATACTTACCTTACTTCCTGTGCAAATGAAAACATAATTATGGAAAATAGATATCTAATTCAAATTACATTACAGTCACACACAGCCTATTTACCTACAAGGGAGTGCCAGCGACAATCGCAGCGATACGTCAATTTATCGTTTGTCAAATGATATACGACAACTAAGCATTCAAATACTTCGTTATATTGATTTTTATCCTTATTTTTGCCATATTCTGCAAAGTTTCATTCATTTGGACAAAAAATCATCGCTCCAAATTTCGTCCACTGTGTGACGTATGAAATTATTACATGGTGCGTACAGTTGCAAAGTATCGTTGTGGCCGAAATTACACTATTGGTTCCCTAAAATGAACATTTCATTATTTTCCGGTGTATCCGAAATAATTTATGATACCACATATATGGGGTTGGAAGAAAAGTTCTGTCGCTAGTGAAGTGTCCGCGGCGGACAGTTCGTAAGCGGACAGTTTGTCTGCTGCTATTTTCCCATCTTCGAGCGGGTGGACAAGTCCGCCGTGCCCCTGCTAAGCGTGGCAAAAAAAAAGGTCTCTATGGGCTCCACACTCCTTTAGGTAAACTACCGAGGAAATACGAACCGTTCCTGCCACTTGCTGACCTTTTTTTTCTGCCGCGCTTAGCAGGGGCACAGCGGGACTGTCAACCCGAACGAAATTTATGGGAAATGTCCGCGGACAGCTTGTCCGCGGACAGCTTGTCCGCGGACAGCTTGTCCGCGGACAGCTTGTCCGCGGACAGCTTGTCCGCGGAACCCCAGTATGAATCGGCCTTTATTCGACCGACACGAATTCTCTTACGCGTGTTTTCCGAACGCGTACCACACAGCGCTAACGACAACGCCTATTATTGGAGCGATAACAACTCTAATGCTACAGGAATCTCCCGTACGACAATACGCGGTACACGACAATGACACCAACAATTACAAACGTTAACGGTTTCTCGGATGGGAATTTTGGAAAGGGCCACGATATTTGCCCCAACACCGAAAAACGTACACACCCTTACATAATTTACAAATTTACAAAATTACACAATTTATTTTACAACAATACTGTCGAGCTGGCTCGTCGTAAATTTTCCTCCGTCGAGAGGTACGCACGGAGAAAACGCTAACCGTTACGAAACGTGGTTGAGCGTGGCCTCCGAGCACAGCGTCGGAGAGATAGTCCTTTGTATTTCGTCGAATACGCGATTCCCGAAAACTGACCGCGACCTTTCTGTGAGAGTCCCTAGCTATTACCGTGCCTCTCTCTGTTCTCGGAAAAACCCTTACAAGAGAGAGGTCCCTGTTCGGGCGCCAATTTGTCACGTTGTCCTTTTTCCGTCGGACCGAGTACGGGGAAGAACGGCAACTTCCGGGATTTTATAGGCGCTGAGGCCGGGCCGCGCGCGGCCGTGCGGACGCGGTCCACCCGGGACAAACGCACCTCTCGAAATTCGATCAAGATTGACGTGATTCGACAAGTTCGGGCGCCAGGTACTGGAAGGGTACCGCACGAAACGTTCTCGCGGTTTGCTCGCGAGTCAGCTGACGCGAAGGCCGAATATCGAGAAGCGCGAGGTCGAGAGGAAGGCGCGAGGAGTCGGAAATTCGGACACGGGGATAGCGAGGACAGCCCTCACGGCAGGGCGGATCTCACAGGCGGAATTAACGAATTCTATTTTCGCTCTCAGTCATTTAACTATTCGTCAGTAATTACAGGCGCGCGGCCACGTGGCCGCAACCGGGAGCCCGCGCTCCTTGTACAGGATTGCGATAAGGTGGAGGTTCGCAGCGCGCGGTTGTCGACGTGCGAAGACGTTCGTCGCACGGGTCGCGACTGTCGCGATCGTTCTCGGGAAATTCGAGAGTTTCCGCGAACGAGATGGTAACGGCTCGCGCGATCTAAGCGATATCTAATTCCCGCGAAATGGCAATTCCTACCTTCGCGAAACGCTTACTGTAATGTTCGCGAAAAGGAACTATCTCACGACGCTGTCGGTTCTCCCGAGGAAAACTTCCGAAAGGCTAACGGGAGGGAAACACTAACGTGGCTCAAAGTACCAGCGAACCGGTACGAGCCCTTGCACGAGGCGGGAAGCGCCTCGGCGTATGCGAAACTCGGGGACAGAGTCGGATTCGGCTCGTGCCCCCCGCGAAACGAACGAACTCACTCGTATATGAGAATCTCAAATCACTGTCGACTCACCGTTATTCGTTCTTATCAGTCCTGCGATACGGTCTCTATGCAGGCGAAGGTCGGCTCGGTGCTGTCACGAAATCACGCACTCGAGACTCTTCCGCACGCGGAACTTTTCCGGAAATCGGTACTCGTCGGAAAGTCGGTTCACGGGACGCGAGCCGGGACGACAGTGATTCTTTCGATTCTCGTTACGGCGCGTATCGATTCTTGTTCCCCCCACTCTAGCGACCTAGCCGAAATTCCCTAGTGGCGTACTTCACACCCGCGATCGATCGGTATGCAGGGCCGTGTCCTTACGGAACCTAGGAGCCCGAGAATCGCTCGCGACATTACCGGCTGCGATAAACAGCCGGCGAGGGTACGCCCTCCTAGGTGTCTCCCACACCACCCATGCTAGAACCCCATTTTAAGCGGGGTGAGGCGACGACGGGATCGCGAAAAGAACGATGTTCGGTAGGGGTTCTGGTCCCACGTCGGCGCCTCCGGGTTGATTGGCCCGTGTGTGTCGACTCCTTTTATTTTCGCCCGTGCATGGACTATGGTTTTTCGGTCTTCCTCAGATTTCGGACTCTCCTCTCATTGGATTCCTGCTTCGGGAAATTTTCGGCGGTCTCGTCGCCCTGTTGATACGCCCCTGCAACTCAGCCGTACTCGGCAAACGTATCGGGCGTCAGCTGTAATTTTTCCGGTTTGTTTTTCCTCGGGAAACGCTCGCTTTTTCCGCGTGCGGATTCGAGATTTTCGACTGAGTCGGCCCGGTCCATGCGTACATTGGTTTTTCATTCTTTTTGGGGCAGAGCAGGGACGTCGCAAACTTGCAACGTCACAGAACATCGATCAATTTCAATTACAAGTTTTTACAAATATCTCGTAAACTAAAGCCGCGAGGCAAACAGTCTAAAGGGAAATGTTGTTCAGAATCATGGTCTGGACAACATATCCAAAGCTCATCGAAATTGGAGAGGAGATAGTAATATGAACATCGATAGATTTTCAATTACAAGTTTTTACAAATATCTCGTAAACTAAAGACGCGAGGCAAAAAGTCTAAAGGGAAATGTTGTTCAGAATCATGGTATTTATAACATATCCAAAGCTCATCGAAATCGGGGACATAATCGAGTAACTGCTGTTTATTACGACATCGCGGCGTACCGACAACACTCTCTTCCCCCCGGCTCGCCGCGCTGACCGTGCCACCGAGCGACTAGGCGCGCTCTGGTTGGTCCGTGTTTTTCGTTAATAACTCCTAAACACAGCCGCGGACGCCATTTTTGCTAAGGAAAATGTCGCTTCAAATGACCCAAGGAACCTCCCATTTCCCGCTTACACAGTCGTTTTGGGACACCCTGTATAATTGTTTTCTTGTTATCTGCTACTATTGTTTAATTTTGTATAGTATACAGACCTGTAACCCGACAGGCCTGTTACTAATAAAGCGCGTACCGCTCAGAAACACGATCAACGCCAGTACCAGGAATCGACCGCCAGAGGGCCACAATGCCCGCAAGTGAAAGTGTACGCAGCGCGACTTCCGAAATCGGCCACTAGGCGGCTACAATTCCCGCAGGTGAAAGTACGCACAGTACACCTTCGGGAATCGGCCGCTAGACGGCCAACGCCGCGACTACCGATTCCCGCTAGCGAAATTGCACGGTCGCGGGAATATAGCACCCGACCGGCGCAACGACAGGTCAGCTCAGTTCGATTTCTGTAACCGCGATTACCAGTAGAAATACCGAACCCAGTACGCGACCTGTATTACCGACATTAGTCGAGTCAACCACCCCGACAATCCCGTAAGTACCATTCCGACCATTTCGTTCCTCTTTACTTCGATGACGTCTTGAAGGCGTTGTCGAACCCCCGAATCAAAACGCCTCGTCGTGATAACGAGACCGTGCGACTCTCCCGTTCCCGCGGCTTCGTCTTGACGGCGAAGTCCTTCCCGCGCTGCAGCGTCTCGTCGCGATAACGAGCCCGCTCCAGCGATCCTGCCCCGTGATTTCGTCTTGACGGCGATCTCCCGTTCCCGCATCGGTACCTCTCTTTGACCGCGAGGCCCACCGACGACTCCGCAACCCCGACCTCGTCTTGACGGCGATGTCGACTCTCCGCGTCGGCGCCTCCGTGTGACAACGGGCTGCACCGACGGCCCCGTACCCTCGACCTCGTCTTGACGGCGATCTCGAACTCCGCGTCCGCGTCTCGTTGCGATGACGAGCCCGTCCGACGTTCCCGTACCCTCGACCGCATTGTAACCGCTCTGGCGATCCCCACGTCGGCCGTCCGTAACGTAACCGACACGATCCGACACCGACGGTAACACGGTCCGATAAACCGTATTTCCACGTCCCGACACCGCCGCGATCCTTGCGCCTCCGCGAGCGTTGCGAACGACGAGCATTTAACCTATATAAGTCGCTTTATTTTACCTCGTCCCTTCTGAACCTACCGATTCCCTCGTCCGACCACGGACCCTGGCACGACGAGCTCAATCCGGCACGAGGAGATTCCGTTGCAACGAGCGAGCAACTCGCGGACTCGTTACAACTGCATTCTTCGTATACGTATATTTATGTCTATATTTTGCTTTATATGTATATTTATGTTATGCATATTTTTGTGTACTTAATAGATTTCTACTATATACCTGTGCTCTGTGATATAACTGTGTATATAAAATATATAAGTCTACATATGATATATTTTTACTGTATAAAAGTCAGAATAATGTTAACACTACTATTAATAATAATATTAATAATAGAATTAAATAATACATTATAAATTTATATACTATATGCACATATATTTGCATTACTTATGTTACATTACGTTATAAAGTTTTGTCTTGAATAGTGTTACAACCTCGAGGCTATGGAGTCCTAGAAAACGTAGAGGTATAGTATTCTCTCGATAATTGTCCCAACCACGGGTCCGGCCAGGGACAATTATCGTCCAGGGATACTATTCTTTGACTTGTGCCGAACGTAGAAATGGACAGGGAAGCTCGAGGGGCATCGGTCGCCGAGAAATGTAAACATAATACGGGTCGGGTATATCGGTGTGAGACCACTACTATTCGGATGACAAAACTTCTTTATTTTTCATTATATTTTTATGGATCTTTCACCAACATATTCCTGGCATTTTTCTAATGAAAATGATACCAAATACGATATAATTCCGATTACATTTACGTGTGCAATGGACGACCCCGCGTAACTTGTCATTAAAATTATATGAACGGCAATTAATGTAAATATGATGCGAATTATATCGTGTTTAGTATCATTTTAATCAGAAAAATGTCACAAATATATCGGTGAAAGTCTCATAAAAAAATTAGTAATAATAAAAATCACTGCATCCAGAGTTTTTCCTGATCTTGTTGTCGCTTCATTAGTATTATTTACCATTTCCAATCTTAATTTACTTCTAAACATTACTAGACTGCAAGAAGTTTCACTTCTGCCGCGCATGGTTTTCCACGCGTATGTTTTTTAAATGTAATTTTGTAATTTATATACAATATACCTGTTCTTTTACTTAAATATTTTTTCTGTTCCACACACGGTAGGTTTTGAAAATCATAGATATGTAAATTATGCTATGGTCCAGTGTTCTTCTCTCTATAATATAATTAATTATATTGACTTTAATTAATGTAAACGTAGTTGCACGTGCTGTCATAACATAACCATGTATTTCTAACCTTTTCGTTTGATCCTACTACCGAGCGGCGGTAAAATCCTATCGCTGCAGCATTCTCAAATTTTCTTGTGATGAATGCGAAATTGTCATAAATAATAATTAAAAAAAAAAAAAAATTATTTAAAAAACCACGTTTTTAAAATGGAATAAAAAGTATAAAATAATGTAAACGTAGTTGCACGTGCTGTCATAACATAACCATGTATTTCTAACCTTTTCGTTTGATCCTACTACCGAGCGGCGGTAAAATCCTATCGCTGCAACATAAATAATAATTTAAAAAAAAAAATTATTATTTTAAAAACCACGTTTTTAAAATGGACTAAAAAGTATAAAATAATTTGAAAATAAAATACTGGTAGGATTTAAAACGAACCATTTAAATTTTCGCGCCACTCTCGACTTCCGTAACATCAGAAAATTGTTACCCTCAGCAAAGAAGTTTCACTTCAAAAAGTTTTTTATTGGGATTACATTGTGAGGACCCGGCGGGCCTTTGAACTGTGCCGGCGACTGCGACTCTCCGCGTCTCTTTCTTTCCCATACGCTGTCCTTCCATGCGCACGAAAATTTTATCGTCCATTACACACGTAAATATCATCGGAATTATATCATATTTCGTATCATTTTCATTAGAAAAATGCTAGGAATATGTTGGTGAATGTTCCATAAAAAAATAATGAAAAATATAGAAGTTTTGTTATCGGATTAGTAGTGGTCTCCTGGTCTCACACCGATATATTCCGACTCGTATCATGTTACACTTCTCGGCGGCCGAGGCCTCTCGAGTTTTAGGGCCCCTCACGGGGTATACCCCGCAGGAGTGGGGATAGTTCAGAGACAATTATCGTCCATACATTTGGGACATTTATCGCGAGAATACTGTACTACGTTCTTTAATATCGTTGTGCTGGGGAAATCGGCAGTTGTGCTGACTTGTGCTAGGCTAGCACAACTCGGATATGCAATATTGTGTTCTTTGGATGACCAGAAAGCCCAATTAATGATATAGAATCCAAGCGCGAAGGGCCCCCTACACGAGTAAAGTGCCCTTAATAGTGGTGTGATGGGGAAATCGGCAGTTGTGCTGACTTGTGCTAGGGTAGCACATCTCAGATATATGATTATTTGGTGTTTGCATTACTCTTACTAACTTTAACGTTAATTGCATGTCCAAACCTATTATTTACCATAACTTCTTTATTTATTATTATTTTAAAGTAATACTTTAGCACAATCGTAGCACAACCTAGCACAACTTAGCACAATAGAGAAAATTTAAAAAAATGAAAAGTGGGGGCTACTCAAAAAATCGTTTTTCTCAATTTTCTGTCTTATTTTTTATATCATAATTTTAATATTCGAGCACAATGTAGCACAAACCTAGCACAACTCAGCACAACTGTTAAAATTATTGAATTCAACAAGTGGGGGGCTAACTTCTAGGAGGCCATCTAATTGGACATTATTTAATTCTAATAAAAACATATCTTTTCGCTTGTACTGCTTATCATTAGACGTACTCTGTTTCCACTTTGTCGTTTTACTTTGTGTCCTTGTTTTACAATAATGCGCAAGGTGTCCCTGTTTACCGCACTTGAAACATCTCCTTTCGTTCTTTTTATGTTCCTTCGGTTGATCTTTTATGTTCCTCTGTTTTGATGATATGCTTCTCTGTTTTGGTGATATGTTCCTCTGCTTTGATGAGACGATTCTCTGCTTTGATGATGCGCTTCATTTCTATCTTTCGAGCTGCTGCTCTCCTTCGCTACTCTCCTGTCGAACTCGTTCAGCAATATCCCTTTTATTTCTGACGACTTGAACTTTTCGTCATCAAGGTTCGCGAATGCCATGATACTTCCTTCGTACGTATCCGGTAATCCACTGTCACGTCGCTGGCTTTTCGTTTACCATCGGAAGGACGGAAACGCGTGCGACACCGGGTACTTACAGGCCAAAGGCCGGGCCACGCTCGGCCGCACCATACGTGGTTCACCCGGGACAAAACGGCGTCTCACAGATTCGGATTTTCACGAAAGAAAGGGGTTAACGAAATTCCTTTCGTGCACCAGACACTCGGCAGTGTCACGCGAATTGCGCGATAAAGACGCGAGGAACGAAGGAACAATCCGAAGCTGCGAGAACCGCGCGATATCCTGGATGACTCAGATACGGGCGCAGGGTCCTACATGGACTGAGCACGGGGCATTACCCGCGGCGGAAAGATTTTTCACACGAAATAATTGAACGAGGATATTGGCTTGAACAATCTTTATTAGTCGGATGACGACGACAAGGCTACAGGTGGAAGCCGGCAGCGTTTAAGTACAAGCCGGCGCATTCACTATAATTTGCCGACGGATTTTCGGTCGCTCGCGCTTTCCTCTCTCGCTTGTGTCGAACCCGGCAGTTCACGAGATGTACGTAATTTACCCCGCTCTTTACGCCGAAAATCTGTCGGATTCCAATGGAATACGCGATACAATGATTATGGTCGGTCGAATTTCGCCGTCGGATACGGTCTGGGCACGTTGCATCCTCACACCGGGGAACGTCTCGACGATAGCGTACAATTATCGCGAAATCGGCACGGTACGGCCCCCCCCCTCCCGAATCCGCTACTCCTCGTTAATACCGGCGTCGTGCTACCGCCTTACGACGGGCACGCGGTCCCCGTTGTCCGACCGGATTCACGTTACAACCCCGGCACGTACGTTTACCGGCCGACGACCATTCGGCCTTTTCGATAATATGGCCAAACACGCGGCAAGGAGACGGTTTCGTAGTTTTGCGACGCGAACAAGGACCTCACGAACACGTTACTGAGCCAACACGAAAAGATCGTTAAATTACGATAGTAGGGAAACCTGACCGGCGCTTACCAACGGCAACGATTAGACGGCGGCAGTTGCTCGTCAATGTCGTTTGGTTCGTCTCTCACAATCGGCACCCACAAATTACTTTTAATTTTGTTTTTGGTCACAATGTAACGACTATTCCCTATCACGGTCAACGACCCAGTGGTCTACTTTCGGATGGCCCGGTAACGCGAAAGCGAGGCGTCCCCCTACTCCCTACCCTATTTCTCCCGTCGCGACGCTCGGGCGTATCACACGCTATCTCGCCGCAGGATCGCATCCTGTCGCGTGGTCCCCCTGGTTCCTGGATAATCGCCATCTCTTCCGCCGCTCTCAGATGGTTGTGGCGGTATCTCGTGAAGAGGGAGGGCCCGGCCGCTCCGGTCGTGGACACATTCTTTTCGGGCGAGGCAGCGACAGGGTCGAGAAGATGTACATCTCGTGTCCACGTTCCCTCCTCGATACCTCCGGGTTTGTTGACCCGGGCTCTGTCCTCTTCTCGGTGTCTCAGCACGAATATGGTTCTGGAGCCAGTTCCGATAGCGCCTCGTTCGGCAAGAAATGGGGACCGGGCTCCCCTGGAGCCCGGTTTCGGTCCTACAAAGTGGCGCGACGCTCAAAACGCATTAATACTCATCCCTTGGGAATCGGACTTCCCAGGGAGAACGCTCGCAATCGGCCGATTCGTATCGGCACTGCCAGAGGGCGGCCCGGTCTCTCTTTTACGGATCAGAGGGACGTAGACAAAACTTGCCACGTCACACCACATAGCATCGCATATGCTAAATCATCATCTCTGATTTCATGACCTGCTTCTTTGAGATTGTCGCTGCATGTCTTTATTCTTCCTAGGTACGACATCATTGTTTCATCGTGCTCAAGCTTTATCGAATCCATTTGTTTCTTGATCTGTAATATTGTAGGCCGTGACATTGGTTCAAATACCTTTGTTAGTACATCCTATGCTTCAGATGCTTTTGTACAGACCATGATGTGTATTTGGTGTTCCGGCTAAGGGGGAAGTATACCCATCAGAAGTAACTAGAAAGGAACTAGAATCTCGCTAGATTTTGGGTCGAATCTTATTTGAGCAGATTTTGGGCTGTGTAAGGGCTCATTCTAAAGAGGAAGGTTAAACGCGGCGTGCTCTTCTCATTATATAACGAGATTATGTTTATATCTAATAATATGAGTGTCCAAAGTAGAGGAAAACATCGAGAAAAACAACCGCACATTCCAATGTATTTTTCTGTCTCTAAGAGATTTTTTTGACTGATTTGATGAGAAGAGCACACCGCGATGGACTTTCCTCTATCAAATGAACCTGTGTGCAGCTCAAAATATGCCCATATAAGGACAAAAAATCTTTGGGCGTGATGGCATTCACATTAGCATAAATTTCCCCATGATGACAGAGGTCCTGGGTTAGGTCTTTGATGCAGAGCCAGTCTAGAGCCAATTTTAGCTCAGCTAGTTTAGACGAGATGGCGCCTAGTCAGGAGGATTGTTTTTTTATTCTACAAGTAAATAGAGATGGCGTTTATTTTCAATGATACACTGCATATTACGTTATATTTTAAGGTATTTTCAATAATACACTACAAATTACGTTATATTACAAGAATTCAGTACCGAGCTGAATAGAATATGGAAATAGCGTGTTTATCAATGTTACCAAACTTTTTTTCTGCACAGAGGTTGGTAACACTTCCTTTCTGGTTACTTCTGATAGGTATACTTCCCCCTTAATACTTACAATTAGTGAAATTGTGGCTAATGCCTTGTCTTCTTTGCGTCTGAACATTGCCTTTGCTTCGTTATTTTCCATCGGTTCAACAGCTTTACCGTTCACGTGTTGCCACAATTCACGTTGCACTAAAGCCAATTTCACATTAAACTCATGATCGGTAATTGTTGCCATTCAATTTATGTATCCGATCAGTTGGAATTAAAGTAGCCATTTTTCCTTTATTTATTTATTAAGCTTACTTCTTTATAATCTTTGGACCACGTGGTTATTCTTACATAACCTCACTTTCAAGTGTACCTTTCATTCTATTTATGCGTGTCTTTTTATTTCCACTTCCGTTCGCGTGATGGAACCGTTCCTGGGCCCATAACTTTGTTGGATTATTGAATATACAGGGTGTCCCAAAACGACTGCGTAAGCGGGAAATGGGCGGTTCCTGAGGTCATTTGAAGCGCCATTTTTCTTTTGCAAAATGTTGTCCGAGGCTTTGTTTGGGAGTTATTAACGAAATACACGGACCAATCAGAGTACGAGCTAGACCAGGGTGGCTGGCTTCGTGTGGCGCGCCAGGGGTCTCTACTTGGAGGAGCGTAGCGGTACGCCACGACGATGCATCGAACAAGAGAAGGAGTAGAAATTGAACGTATGGAATTAAAAACTCACTTATTCAGCCGTAAATCCACTTGCTGCTTCGAAATGTGTGTCACTGGGCCACTCGGTAAGGGACGTACGGTCAGGTCAACGAACTGCACAGCTGGTGGTAAAACGACAACCTAAGGGATTCGACAACCTACGCAGAGTCGATGGGTTATTGTTCCAAAACGTCGTCTATCCTTTTTTTAGAAAGTTTCTTAAGAGAGGTATAGGACAATAGGGACCCTAAAACGCCACGCGGACCTGACAGTTCTACCTCTTGCTGGGTAAAAGGACGGACGACGTTTTCGAACAGTTACCCATCGACTCTGCGTACCTATCTGCAGGAAAACTGAAACATGTGATTGCCATAAATTGTAGTCTTACCGCGGTCCCTCTCGTATCCTTTTTTTCGTCTGTCCATCCCGTCGTTTTCGTAAACGCGCTACACGGAGTGCATTTTCGACACGCATAATGTCCTCCCTAAACTTTTCAGAAAAATCTTGGGTAAAATCAGTGTCGTTCGAGCCGCGGTAGAGAGAACACCTCCAAAGACTTGTCAATTCTAAGTTCACGGTTGCTAAAATCTGTGTTTTTAGTAGTCATATTTAAACTAATCACTAGACTGCGGATTTTTATGCAAACTGAAAGTTGGCTGCTCCTATTGCAAGGGACAGGAGCCGGACAGATATTTGATTTTTACTTTAATCATTTGATCAAGTTGAAAATAATACATTGGTGTTTTTAAACTATCTTAATCTCTCTACTGTTTTAATGACATCCGCAGTCTACTGATCGCATTACCTCATTACTGTGCCGCAATACAATTGATATTGTAATTGTTATTAGTGCATAGCTATGTGTTGACAAATGTGAACAGTGATCGTGAGTGTGGAAAAATTTCATTTGTATGAAATTTGGAATCTGTATGAAACGAACATACGATTTATTTATCGTTTGGAACGTGAAGGTGCAAGCCCGGATCGTTTACTTGACCGCACATCCCTTAGGTTGTCGTTTTACCACCAGCTGTGCAGTTCGTTGACCTGACCGTACGTCCCTTACCGTTCGGGACAATGCCGTATACCTGAAGCCAGCTATGCAGTTCATCACCGAGTGGCCCAGTAACACACATTTCGAAGCAGCAAGTGGATTTACGGCTGAATAGGTGAGTTTTTAATTCCATGCGTTCAGTTTCTACTCCTTCTCTTGTTCGATTCATCATCGCGGCGTACCGCTACGCTCCTCCAAGTAGAGACCCGTGGCGCGCCACACGAAGCCAGCCACCCTGGTCTAGCTCGTACTCTGATTGGTCCGTGTTTTTCGTTAATAACTCCCAAACAAAGCCTCGGACAACATTTTGCAAAAGGAAAATGGCGCTTCAAATGACCTCAGGAACCGCCAATTTCCGAGACTTGAAGACATTTTGGGACACCCTGTATACGATGGTTCTTGAGGAGAAATTGGAAAGGGAGGTGGAACAGATGAAGATGGTACCGGAGAACCAGACAGGATTTATGAAGGAAAGAGGAATGATAGACAACATCTATGTATTAGCTTACCGAATAAATAGAGAGCTGGCGAGATAGAAAGGGAAGATGTTTGGTTGTTTTGTGGACCTGAAGGCAGCATTTGACAGTGTAAATGAAAAGAATTAATGGAAAGCGTTAAGAGAAAGAGGGGTAAGCGAGGGGTTAAAGGAGAGAATAGAGGAGGTATATGGCGAAACAACCGCAAGAGTCAAAATAGGAGGAGAGATGGGAGAAAAATTTTGGGTAGGGAGGGGGGTGAGACAAGGGTGCCCTTTAAGTGCAAAGCTATTTATATTATTCATGGCAGATCTGAAAGAAAGAATGAGGATGAGAGGGAAAGGTGGAGTGGAGATAAGGGGACAAAACTGTATACACAGCAGTATGCTGACGAATTAGTGCTGCTGGCCAAAGAGGAGAACGGAATGAGACTGATGATGGAGGAGTTTAGGGAATACGTAAGAGAGAAAGGGCTGGAGGTGAATAGAGATAAGACGAAAGTGATGAGGTTTGAGCGGAGGAGGGAGAAAAAGATATGGAGATGGGGAGAAGGGGAAGTAGAGGAGGTAGAGGAAATAAAGTACCTAGGGTACGTATATAAGAAGAACGGGAGTCAAGAAGGACAGATAGCGGATAGAACAAGGAAGGGAGGAAGTGTGATGAGGAACGTGTGGGGTATAGGAAAGAGGTATTTTAAAGACAACTATAGAAGAAGAGAATGGTTTTTCTCCCATATAAAAAATTATATGATATGAAGGAAGTAAGTTCACGTATTTTCGTTTTCCTTCCATCTGAATATCTTAATTAACAACCGAGAAAAAAAATTATACAATTAAGGGTATTTACCCTCATATTATCCTTAAATGAAGGGTTAGCGATTTGAAATTTTGAGGGATTATCAACCTAAAACCATTGTTTTCCACACAATACAAATAAAAATTGTGGCCGGGGCCGCTGAACCATTCTTATCCTGCCAGACCCTTTCTTTGTGCTAACAGAATAAAAAGTGTTTTTAAAAATGAATGAATTTGAACCCACTTACCGCTTACTTTTAGTAGAAAATAAGGTTTCTTTCGCCATTAGTTCGGCAATTGTTTTAAACAAATGAGGTGTTTTTTCCAGCAGGGAAGTATTCAAGATACCGAAGTATCCCTATTTCACAGCCGTGTTCTTAAAAATGGTGACACTTCCAAAATGGCAAAATTAAAATTGCTGCAAGTGGACCGGTGAACCGCGATATTACATTCTCGGACGGCCGACGAGCGTTTGCTTGTATAACTTTAATTTTGCCATTTTGGCAGTGTCACAATTTTTGAGAACAGGTCTGTCAAAGGGATACTTAGGGCTACGTCCTCATTCTTTTTTCAAATTCTTCAATACTTCCATGCTGGAAGTCATTTGTTTAAAACAATTGCCAAACTAATGGCGAAAGAAACATTTTTTTCAACTGGAACCATTTTTTGAAGTGAAACTTCTTTGCTGAGGGTAACGTATTTGTTATGTTACGGAAGTAACGTTACGGAAGTCGAGAGTGGCGCGAAAATTTAAACGGTTCGATTTAAATCTTACAAGTATTTTAGTTTCAAATTATTTTATACTTTTTAGTTCATTTTAAAAACGTGAGTTTCTAAATAATTATTTTTTTTTTAATTATTATTTATGACAATTTCGCATTCATCATAAGAAAATTTGAAAATGCTGCAGCGATAGGATTTTACCGCCGTTTGGTACTCGGTAATCAAACGAAAAGGTTAGAAATACATGGTTATGTTATGACAGCACGTGCAACTACGTTTACATTATTTTATACTTTTTAGTCCATTTTAAAAACGTGGTTTTTTAAATAATTATTTTTTTTTGAATTATTATTTATGACAATTTCGCAGTCATCACAAGAAAATTTGAAAATACTGCAGCGATAGGATTTTACCGCCGTTCGGTAGTAGGATCAAACGAAAAGGTTAGAAATACTTCGTTATGTAATGACAGCACGTACAACTACATTTACATTAATTAAAGTCAATATAATCTATAATATATAAAAAGACAGTCCTGACTCACTCACTGATCAACGCCCAGGCTAAACCTTTAGACCTAGAAAGCTGAAATTTTGCACAGAGGTTTCCTTTATGAAATGGTAAAAAATAATGAAGCGACAATCAGATCAGGAACAACTAATACAAAAAAAATCATTAAAAAATCATAGAAAAAGTTTGATTTCAAAAATAATGAACGATCAAAATTTGCGACTCAAAGAAGGAGAGCGTATGGGAAATGCTATGAACTATGTCTCTTTCTTTCCCATACGCTCTCCTTCTTTGAGTCGCAAATTTTGATCGTTCATTATTTTTGAAATGAAACTTTTTCTATGATTTTTTAATGATTTTTTTTTTGTATTAGTTGTTCCTGATCTGGTTGTCGCTTCATTATTTTTTATTTTATGTTTAGAGTAGTCCCCAATACACTGCCCGAACGAGCGATAGCTGAACTGCAGTGGGCTGAGGTGTTCAACCGTTACCGCCCACTACTACGCGATTGTAGGGAGTGGCAAAGCGCCATGTTGTATTTTGACACTGTGCTATGCATTGATGCCAGGCTGAGAAGGAGGTACCCTGCCAACGTTTCACACGCATTTTCGGTTGCAGACGAAATATTGGCTGAAGCGGTCACACTTGGGCCTACGGACGCGGCTGAGGTAGGGATTGGCAGACCTAACGATAGACCCCACTTGCCCATGTGCCGGCTCGGGGCTCTTCTGTGTGGAGAGGTTTATGACAGGTTCTTGCTATTGACTTGGAAGCCATGACATTCGGACAGTAATAACGGTCGATCATTCGGTGCTCTTACAATTAGCTGATTCGCCGGACGCCGCGTCCTTTGCCGGTCTTACCTGACCGTAGCTTCAAAGAAGCTCCCTAAATTAAGAATTTTATGACAGGAAAAGCTAGATGCTGGTCAACTCCAAAATTAAAGCTACGGTAAAATTAGTTTCAAAAGAGCACATTCAGTGTCGTCCTTGTCATAAATGTACGTTTCTACAGCCTGAAAAGTGTAGTGCCCACCTTTTTTCATTACATTCTAACGGCTGCGCTAACAAATCAATGAAGACGATATTTGCGGAGTATACAGCGATGAGATAAGGGTATCCAATAAAAAAAAAATAATGAAGCGACAACCATATCAGGAACAACTAATACAAAAAAAATCATTAAAAAATCATAGAAAAAGTTTAATTTCAAAAATAATGAACGATCAAAATTTGCGACTCAAAGAAGGAGAGCGTATGGGAAATGTTTGGGATTGGCTGAGCGTGTCGGCAGCGTCAACGCGCCGATTTCCGATAATCGCGAGATCGAGAGTCGATAAGCAGCTCGCAGTAGCTTAGACCAGCACCGTCGGACTTCGATTAGGATCGATTATCGAACCCAAAAGTGGGATTACTATTGGCGGATCGCTCTATCGATCGGCCAATCACCAGCTCGACGGTGACGGTAACTGCCAGCTGTTCGACTCCGATCTCAACGATCGTCAATCGTGCTCTCTCTTGCAAACGGTAAACGTCGCGCGTCTCTTGACCGGTTTTCGCTAGCAAGATAAGTAGATTCGTTATCTGGATTCACGGACGCTAAACGTGAATATCTCTGTACTAATAATCTCAATTAAAATAAAGAGACATAGTTCATAGCATTTCCCATACGCTCTCCTTCTTTGAGTCGCAAATTTTGATCGTTCATTATTTTTGAAATGAAACTTTTTCTATGATTTTTTAATGATTTTTTTTTGTATTAGTTGTTCCTGATCTGGTTGTCGCTTCATTATTTTTTACCATTTCCAATCTTAATTTACGTCTAAATAAACATTATTTTTTTGTATTAGTTGTTCCTGATCTGGTTGTCGCTTCATTATTTTTTACCATTTCATAAAGGAAACCTCTGTGCAAAATTTCAGCTTTCTAGGTCTAAGGGTTTAGCCTGGGCGTTGATCAGTGAGTGAGTCAGGACTGTCTTTTTATATATTATAGATTATATTGACTTTAATTAATGTAAATGTAGTTGTACGTGCTGTCATTACATAACGAAGTATTTCTAACCTTTTCGTTTGATCCTACTACCGAGCGGCGGTAAAATCCTATCGCTGCAGTATTTTCAAATTTTCTTGTGATGAATGCGAAATTGTCATAAATAATAATTTTAAAAAAATAATTATTTTAAAAAACCACGTTTTTAAAATGGACTAAAAAGTATAAAATAATGTAAACGTGGTTGCACGTGCTGTCATAACATAACCATGTAGTTCTAACCTTTTCGTTTGATCCTACTACCGAGTACAGAGCGGCGGTAAAATCCTATCGCTGCAGCATTTTCAAATTTTCTTATGATGAATGCGAAATTGTCATAAATAATAATTAAAAAAAAATAATTATTTAGAAACCCACGTTTTTAAAATGAACTAAAAAGTATAAAATAATTTGAAACTAAAATACTTGTAAGATTTAAATCGAACCGTTTAAATTTTCGCGCCACTCTCGACTTCCGTAACGTTACTTCCGTAACATAACAAATACGTTACCCTCAGCAAAAAAGTTTCACTTCAAAAATCCGCGGGAAACACACCACCCCTTTTTTCGGGCAACGTTGCATGTATCCATCACACGTACTGTCGTTATTGGCTGAAGGATTGCGACAGCGATCGACAGCAGATCATATTGTTACGACAGCTCTAAATGAAGTTGCCTTTTCCCGCGTTATTCCAAAGATATCGCGGAGATCGACAGAAGTTGGCCGTCGGATCGATATTGTGGTATCCGGCCAACGGGGTTGTTATTAACAAGAAGAACGAAGACAGAACCTCTCGAGTCGGTGAAGCGAGAGGACGCACATTCTTTCATCCTTAGATATTGTCTGTTGATGCGTAATAAAGAGTTCTAGTTGTTTGTAGTGTGTAGTACTGTGAGTTAATTGTTGTGATGTGTTCACCGGCGAGGCGGGGCCGCACAGTGTTCAATTTCGGCCGAAACGCGGCCAAAATGCAAGCGAATGCTGTTTTTCAAAGTAACAGATATTGTTTATATGAGTTGTAATATCGTTAGTTAATAGTTCAAAGTATAAGAAACCATAAAAGTTAATGAAAAAAACCGATTACAACATTATGGAATTATAGTTGTATGTCGATTTTTATTCGTTCAAATGATTTGAAAGATAATGAGAACATATTGTACCTATCTCGAATGTGTACGCTTGGGCGAGTTCTGTTTATTGAAAATGGGTACTTCTGTGATTAAATAATGAGATTATAACGTTAGTATGACATTCCTAACTCAGTATCAGAGCGTGCAGAGCTTAAACGTTACGATTTTACGTAGAAAAGTCACATTGACCAACTATTAGTTTAATTTAAGAAGTGAGAAACACGCGATAACACGGCCATATTGCATGGAAGTTATTATTGAATGCGTCTATATTAATATGCAAAAAGAAAATTTTGCCGAAGTTTACCCAAACAAAAGATACACGTGTTTTAAGTGTGAAAGACTTGTCCTGGATTTACTACACTAACGTTTGTATATGGCATAGATGCAATAAATCCAGTCAATAAGTATACTTAAAATATTATTTAATAATTTCTCCTAACAAGAGAGTATTCTTAATCTGATCACCAATGAAATGTATATGCTATTAATAAATTATTCATGTTTTTAATGTAAATGTAATATTATTAGATGCATCCTGTTACTGATTTGTGTTGCCATTCGAGAATACAAAGTTTTAAACTTCGATTTATAAATAACGTTTGTATACGCACTAGAAACCTGTGTTTTTCTATTGATAAGATAAAATCGGTAGATATCGTGTGACACGGGTCCTAATTGCCTTTTTCGGTGAAGAGCAGATCACAGTCGAGAGTCGCGAGTCTCACTCGCTAGTTGATCGTAGATTAATTTAAACATTAATTTGGTATTAGATTCTTAATCAGCAGCACAAAAAAACCTTAGTATACCAAGTTTCGTGAAAATCAAACAATGATTTCATATTTTGTCCGCTTTTGGGGTGAAAAATTATATTAATTCTACATAGTTCTGCTTCAAAAAAATAAACTATGAATATTACTGTTTGAATTTATTAATATCCTATCACTTTTTCTTAAATTGTCTTGTATTATGTGATAATATGTTAAAATTTTAATACAGAATCCAAAACTTCATTATTTTATTAATGAAAATTAATAAACGGTTAAGTTAAACATTAATTTGGTACTAGATTCTTAATCAGCAGCACAAAAAACATTAGTATACCAAGTTTCGTGAAAATCAAACAACAATTTCATATTTTGGCCGCGTTTCGGCCGAAATTGAACACTGTGGGCCGAAGCCTCCGCAACAATATCGAGATTAGGCTAAATGCACTTAGGTACATAGGTTAAATCACGCGTCGTGGAAAATGTACAATCAAGAAATACTACATATTCCTCTCGATATTCCTCTCGATAATTATTACAGGGAAAGATATAAATTCCAGGAACTACTTTCAGGGAAACTGCTAAGATTCGGTGACGTTATTTAAATATAATTCCCTGAACATTGAACATTCAAAATCAGACCTCCTATTATATGCTCAAAATTTTAAAAGTTTTAATTTTAGGACAGGCGCTGTCGACCCTTATTTCAGAATGTCTAAAGAATATTCAACAATTTCATGAACTCCAAATAATAAATAGTTCAAATCCGACAGTCGTTTGTAATTGTGAGGTGTGTCACACCCCATGTGTACCGTATGAAATTTGTACACGGTCTGTACAGTAAAAGTTAAATATTAATTTAAAAGTATTGTAGTCGGCGAGATGACACTATAATTGGTGTCCTTAAAATGAGCATTTGATTATTTTCCTGCGTATCTTAAATCATTTCGATATCATTTATATTTTTATAACAGTTCTAAGTGCCCAATATATGCCATTTTCGAGGCTCCGCGAATTAAAAAATTATCAGCGTCTTGGCGGCGCGGCGGTCGCTTCGGTACAATCAACGTCGGGAATTAGTTTATTTAACGTACTTAGCCTACTTATTTACTGCTCGGCTCGCGGGGAACGGTGAGTGTCCCCGGCGGAACGGGAGGCCTCGCGGTCGGTCGCGCCGGAGGGACCGGACCGGATCGTATAGTTCGACGCGTTGAAGGCGGCCCGGCGCTCTCTCGGCGGCACCCGAGGGAGGAGCCGGGATCACACGCGCTCGGGGCTCGGGTGCGCCCGGGGAAGCGTGCTCGCTGTTCCGGTTGTCGGCCGATACGACCCGGGACGTCGTCGAGAACGGTCGGCGCAGAGCTAGGAATGGAGCGCCGGTTATCGGTCGTCCTAGCCCGCATGGGCCGGTGAGACGGGTGGTGCCGCAACACTCCGACGGGACCACCCGAAGGAAGGGTTACGGTCGCACGCGCTCGGGAGCGCCCGAGGAGGCGAGCTTGTCACCATGGAGAACACCGGATCGGCAATTCGGTTTCTTTTTTTTTTTTATATATATATAAGTTGAAGTCAGGAGGCCTGTACCTAGCAGCTTTTAGTGCCGCTTTACCAGGGAACAAAAAAGGTTAAGAATTAAGAGTTTGGTGTTACCTTTGTAAATTAAAAGTTGCAATGTAGCAGAAATAAAACAGGAGGGGGATAAAATTTTCAAAACGTCCGGGAAGAACATGAGAGATGGGGAAGATGAAAGATGAAGGATGAGAGATCGAATAGTCGCAAGTCGCGAGGTATAAGGACCCCTTATGAGGGTTTTTCGGAAAGCGACGGCTTTTTTATGTAGCCGTAGCTTTTAGGAACGTGTACAAATATGTACACACAGTACCTTACATAACAGTAACATAGGATGTGAAATGATAGGGAGGTAAAAGAAGGATAATTTTAAGAGAGTAATTGGCAGGATGAACATGCCATATTAGACGGTGTTGCAGGAGTGCAACAAAAGGACAGTCTCAACATCGGGATGTTGTACGTTAAGAGGTTGAGCGGAGAGACACGCTGTGGAGGGTAAACAGCGGCACCGCCAAAGAGGCAGAGAAGTTGGCACCGATACACGTTAGGGCGGTCGATGATGGTAGTAATGTAATGGAAATCTTTTTTTGATACGATAGGGAATTTGATGAGGATTAAATTCTCCTGTAAGCCGAACGAGTTGGTTCGGGTGGAGGTGAACCTCGTATTTGTTAATAGTACTTATGCAAAAATCCAGTAAATTGGGCATTTTTGAGATGTCGTTAATTAGACGGGTAGGGGTTCTCGTGGGGAGACCCAGAATAATTTTTAAAATGCGAGACTGAGCACGGTTCGCGATTTTAAAGTTTGTGACTGAGGCGGCTATCCACAAGTGCAGACCGTAAGTGAGAACGGAGCGTAGGCACACCTTGTAAAGGGTGAGTCTTAGACTGCGGTTTAGAGGTGAATTTTGAGAGATTAATTTATGAATGGCACCGGCGGCCGCACGTATTTTGGAGACACGATCTAATATTGCCTCCCTCCATATAAGTTTGCTGTCCATTATTACGCCCAGATATTTGATTTTACTTTCCCAAGGAATAGACACATTCTTGATGGTTAGCCGAGGAACAGACTTGAGTTTAATCCTCGAAGAGAAGAGAATAGCCATAGTTTTAGTTGGATTAACGGTGAGTTTCCAGGCTTCAAAGAAGTTGATAACTTTATTTAGGTAACATTGCAAGTTTAACGTAGCAATGCGGGGAATCTTATGCGGGCTGAAGAGCAGAGTATCATCCGCATACATTGCGAGTTGAGAAAATTCATCCTTGGGATGTCATTAACGAAAATGTTAAATAGTATCGGGCCAAGTATGGAGCCCTGTGGTACTCCAGCAAGAACGTTGTGACTGTCAGAGTCAGACCCGTTAATTGAAACGTATAATTTCCTGTCTGACAGATAATTTAAAATGAATTTTTGGATCAGCAGGTCGAAGCCCAAATAATGTAGCTTGAAGATTAACGCCTTGTGCCAGACAGTGGCGAAGGCCTTCGTCAGGTCGAGGAAGACCGCAGGGACCGACTGTCCTATATTTAATTGGTGAGTGACCAGTTGGGAGAATCTCACCAATTGGTGAGTGGTCGAATGCATTGACCGAAAGCCAAATTGTTGGTCAATTATAAGGTTGTTACTCTTAAGGAAAACGAGAAGAAGTTTCTGAATATATTTCTCGAGGAGCTTTCCCAGAATCGGGAGCAGGCTAATCGGCCTGTAGTTATCAGGAGATTTGTGGTCTTTGCCTGGCTTAGGTATAGGTACGACCTTCGATTTATCCGGAAAGTACGCAAGGTTGTAACAAGAAGAGAAAGTATAGTAGAGTTGCATAACAACTTTCCGACCGGCATTTTTTAGCATCAGGGCTGTGATTTTGTCGCAGCTGGGAGCCTTATTGTTTCTAAATGACTTGATAGCGTCGAATATTTCAGAAGGTGAGGCGAAAGGGCGTGTCGAAGAAAGGTCTGAAGGTGCGTTTGCTATAAATTGATGGTGGTCAGAAATGACTTTATTGAATGGTGAATTCGAGTAGTCGGTTCCAGAAAAGGAACTGGCAAAAACAGTTGCGAATATGTCTGCCTTGGCCTTGTCAAGAATGATAGGAGAGGGAGAAGCAGAAGAAGTGAGTGGAGGGTACTTGGTACGAGTGCCCGTGAGAATCTTGTAGTTCCGTCAGAAGGTGGGGTCGGATTTGTTTAACTTTGTGAGGTTCTTGGTGAAGAGCTCACGCTTATATTTGGCAGCCCTATGCTTAATTTCGTTAGTCATATGTTTGATGCTAACGGTGAAGAGCCAGCATCCGGTGCGTTGAAGATCGTGGCGGTGCCTTCGTCTGAAATGGATAAGAGCAGTCAGGAGAGGGTCATCACAAAGGTGAGGACGTGAAGTCTCTTTGTAGATAGAAGATCTCCTGAGACAGGCAGTGAGAAAGGATTCGATGGTCTTTACTGAGTATAAATGAAGTGATGTTTTCGGCGCACAGGTTCGATCATTAACAAAAAACTAAAGCAATTTTGCAATTTTTAAATTTTTAAATACTCAACGTTTCGACCCAAGTGTGGATCATTTTCAAAAGTAAAAATTTTACTGCGTCTGTAACCAAATTGTAGTGAGAAAATTACTTCAAATTGAAATATGAAATGGTATTTAAAGTAGAATGAATTTGTTACGTACTTGCTAAAAACAAGAAAATTTAAATAAGTTTGAATTTAGAATATGCTAACTCCATGCCGGCAGCACCTAAACTGAAACCTTGTAAAGGTTACAGCGTAGACACAAACATAATGGAAACAAACGTATTCAAAAACGACCAATCAAAGCCAACTGATTCATAGAGCAGCGGGTCGATAATTGGCGGTAAATTCAAAATTCAATATTCAATAAATCTATCTTTCTCAAAACACAACTTAGTAGATTATACCTTATACATTGTTAAGGTAACAAAAAATTAACATTCAAATCATTTGAACGAGAAACGTAATTATAGCAGAGCCCAAACTTATGAAAAATTTCATAAAAAATGAGAAACTTCATCATAAAAAGCATTACTGATTCAGTAATGTAGCGTTATAGTCACGAATCTTAGGTTTTTCATACCTAAGATTTACGCTTTGTTGTTTAATCATATGAATAGTTTCTAGTAATAATCTTCGTTGTAAATTGGACTCTTTGTCAACTATTTTAACGTTCTCAAAATCAAATGCATGGTCCATTTCTATTGAATGTTTCGTCAATGCTGTGTGTTGTGAGGGAGACAAAAAAATATTTCGTTTATGTTCAGTTATACGTGTATCAAGATGTCGAGAAGTCTGTCCTATGTATGTTAAGCTGCAACCCTTACATGGAATTTCATATACTACGTTACACCATTTTGATAAAGGCACTCTATCCTTTATGGGTGGAAACCATTTTTTTAAATATGACGGTATGTTAAATATGGTGTGAATCCCTACTTTCCTGAAAATTCTACGTAGGTCTAAAGAAATGTGTCTTTACTGAGTCACCAATTTCGGCTTTATTACAGGGATATCCAGTAATTTGAAGTTTGTTTGTAAGGAGAGTCTACTTCTTCCAGTCAAATGTCCGAAGAATATGTGGAGGAAACAGTGAGGCTTCCTTAGGACTCAAGAGAACTGGACTATGATCGGTTGGAAGCTGATCAATTACCACACAGTCGAAGTCACACGAGATGTCAGTGAGAAACAGGTCAAGATAGGATATAGTGTTGTTCTAACGATACGTGGGTAATTCAGAAGAAAAAAGTCTATATTTAGATTTGGACATATGATCCTGTAGGGTTCTGCCATTACGATTAGAACGCCGCACAGTGGTCTGAGAGCGGCTAAAACTCCATGTTTTCAAGTGGCTTAAAAAATCAAATTTTTTATATTTTTTACTAGTAGGGGAGTAAATCAAAACGTTTCAAGGGTGAATCAGTTCAAAAACCAAATTCACTTGGTTATAGAACATCTTAAATTTGGCGATGCTAAGCATACCTAGTTTTCAGAATGAATTCAAGCTCATGTTTGAAGAAACCGTATGCGCCTGTAAAAAATATTTTTTTTCTGGCTTACTTCGAGTACCAAGACCCGGAAAAAATCGCGAAAAATATTCATTTTTAATTTTCCGAACAGTTTTACATGTAGTACTATTAAACGTGGAAAAGAGCAATGTTAATGAAGTTTGAAAGGCGATATCTATCTTGCGCCAACGTGCGCCATCGTGCTCATGGAAAAAAAACGTTTGTTCATATCTAAGTAAACAATAAATGCAAAGTTCAAATGCGGAAACCAGCGGCTCTGGGTTTTATCTCATGCAATGTCGGTGAGAAACCTCGTCACAGAACGCTCCGCTTTCTGGAACATGCGACGGTTCGTCGTGCGTTATGCGTCGTCAAGACAACGGCAAATAACTTATTTGTTTCTTAATTAAACAATAAATAAAATAAGCTTAATTAAACTGTAAATAAACGTTACCTCTATATAATAAATTTCCATCAAATCTTGTACATAACCGTATACTTTTTACTTCATTTTATTTTAAATTACATAAAATTATTATTTCTTAAATTAAGAAGTTATTTTTTATGGAAAGGAATTATTTTTTATTATGTTTAATTTAAATTGAATCATATTTTATTTTAAATTTATTTTATATTCAATTTAAGTGTAAAATTTATTATTTATTATTTGTTTGGGATTGGCTGCGCGTGTCGTAAGATCGTGACGCACGATCCACCACGCCGCGCGCTCATTGGCGGTGTCTCGCGGTGTCGCTGGATCGATGATCGATCTGCTGCGCTCCGCGCTATAGGCTGTCGCCGCCAGATCGATTATCGATCTAGAAATTAGACCGCCGATTGGTCTAGCGGTTAGGATCGAAAATTATCGTTCCGACGAGAGAGAGAGAACGGTTCTCTGCTCGTCTATCGTTTAATCGCCGATTAGCATCGATTACGAAAACGTCGCGCGTCGTGGTACCGGTTTTCTAGATCAGTCGGAATTCAAATCCTACAAGGTTCATAAGCGGTTTTCATATTCATTCAAGCAATAATTTATTTTGTGTTCATTAGTTTTGCTCAGCCAAACGTGTAAGAGGTACTGAGTCGTGTACATAGTTGTATAAAGTACAGTTTTCGACAACTCGTGATACGGGGAAATAAAGTGTTCTCGTCCCAATACGCAGAGTCCCTTTTTTTCGCCCGTCTAATCCTAAACATTATTAATTAATTATTTAATTCATTTATTATTTTTCGGGGCCAAGAACAGTTGTAAACACACTTTTTATCGAGATTTTCCGCGAAATAGAGCTTTCATAGGGTTTCAGCCGTTTTTGGCCTTTCCAGACCACTGTGCGCCGGTCACCCCAATCAGAGTGCTTGGCATTGAAGTCTCCGCCAATAATGAAAGGATATCTGAGACGAGTAGAATAATCAAGAATCACAGACGTCAAAGCGGTTTTAGGATTAACGTAGATTGCGGCCAAGGTGAGCGCTGGAGAAGTGAACCTGACACAGGCAATCTCAATGCCATCCTGGACTGGAATTTCGATAATGCTATATTCCAAGGTGTTTTGGATAAGAACGGCAACTCCACCGCCACGCCCAAGAGCACTATTGCAGAGTCGGTCAGTCCGAAACGAGCTACGTAACCAGGTAGATAAAAGTCGAGATCAGGTTTGAGCCAAGTCTCAGTTAAGATTGCAATGTTAACATTATTCTGTTGTAAATATATTGCAATGTCAGTTTGCTTTGCCACGTTGCCCTTTTTCCGTCGTACCGAGTACGGGGAAGAACGGCAACTTCCAGGATTTTACAGGCTCTGAGGCCGGGCCACGCGCGACCGTGCGGACGCGGTCCACCCAGGACAAACGCACCTCTCGAAATTAGATCGAGGCTGACGTGAATCGGCAAGTTCGGGCGCCAGGTATCGGAAGGGTACCACACGAAACGTTCTCGCGTTTTGCTCGCGAGTCAGCTGGCTCGAGGGTCGAACCTCGAGAAGCGCGAGGTCGAAAGAAAGGCCCGAGGAGTCGAAATTCGGACACGGGAATAGCGGGGACAGCCCTCACGGCAGGGCTGATCTCACAAGTGAAATTAACGAACTCTGGTTTCGCTATCAGTCATTTAATTTTGCGTCAGAAATTACAATAACGCGGTCACGTGGCCGCAACCGGGAGCCTGCGCTCCTTGTACAGGATTGTGATAAGGTGGAAATTGCAGCGCACGGTTGTCGACGTACGAGGATGGTCGTCGCACTGGGGAGGGTCGGGGCGTGCCGGATCACGCCTCCGACGACCCTTCCTTGCCGGTGGCGGCGTCTTCTTGCCTAAGCAAGAACCTAGCCTGAGGCGGGTGCCTTCGGGTCACCCGTACCGGGCGGGGCACGAAGACGCCGGGGCCCATGGGTGGACCGAGCGGGGGCTCGGGAAGCCCATTCCGACGGCCCCAGGAATGGGGACACCGGGCGGGTCCCTCCGCCCGGGGTCTTATAGAGTAGGTAGTAGGGGAGGCTAACCTATCCCCCCGAGATTTTATGATAGCTGGGAAGTGTCCTGTTCAGTACTCGCGTGATCCAGGTACTTCCCATTTAGCTGAGTTGGGTGTGGGGTTTTAGTTGATAGCCACTGGGGACGGGCGCGCCTTCGGCGCCCCCCTCCCCGGTGGTAGTCCCACATAACCTTGGTTTCCTCCCCGGGGGCCGAGGTATGTGTAATGCATTTCCCCACAAAAAAAAAAGGATGGTCGTCGCACGGGTCGTGACTGTCGCGGTCGTTCCCGCGAATTTCGATACGTTGTACGAACGCGAGGTGACGAGCTTACGCTATCGAGATGTTCACGCGTACTTCATGCGATAATTGATTTCCGCGAACGGACGATTACGATCCTCGCGAAAGGGATATCTTGATCTTCGCGAAAATGACTATCTCTACGCCGCTGGCGGTTCTCCCGAGGAAAACTTTCGATATGCTAACGGGAGGGAACCTCTTGAATCGGCTCAAAGTACCGTCGGATCGGTACGAGCCCTTGGCACGAGGAGGGAAGCGCCTCGGCACACGCGAATATCGGGGACAAAGTCGGCAATCGGCTCGTGCCCCCCGCGAAATGAAGCGAGCTCGCTCGTGTACGAGAATAAGGAATCACTGTCGACTTACCGTTTAGCAGCTTGAGACTTCGGTTCGAATGCGTTTCCTCGTGCTCTACTCCGTGTCCTCGTGGAACTCGGAACTATACTTCACGATACTTGCACGCAGGACTCGAGATTTCGTCGGAATCGGTACGACAGTGATCTTTCGATTCTTGCCACGGCGAATATCGATTCTGGTTCCCCCCACTCTAGTGAACTAGCCAAAATTCCCTAGTGGCGTACTTCACGCCGGCGATCTATTGCCACGCAGGGCCGTGTCCTGACGGAACCTAGGGACCCGAGAATCGCTCGCGAAATTACCAGCTGCGATAAACAACCGGCAAGGGTACGCCCTCCCAGGTGTCTCTCACACCACCCACGCTAGAACCCCATTTTGAGCTGGGTGATCGTTGCATAAATGCAGCGAATTTCTCAGAGTCCGATCTGCAGAGTCTCAGTTTGGATAATAGAATTTTAGCAGCAGCAAGGATTTTTTCAACGTTGCAAACTGCAGCAATCTCTTTAAAAACTTGCATGGTCTCCTCAATCGGAGAGATAGATACGTTTGTTGGCTGCGCCTGATGGTCAGGGACAGTGCAGAAAGTATTTATTTGTTTTTCAGAAAGGTGCGTTTTCTTCGGTGCAAGAGCACTGCTATACGACACGTTGGGGCGCAACATAGCGGTTTCAGTTGACCTGTGAGGGCCAGTTGAAAAAGAAATTCGTTGCGAAGAAACAGGAGGAGGATATGGCTTTGCCCGCTTTTCCAGGTAGTTACCCAGAGCAGGGCATTTAGAGTAATTAGCCGTGTGGTCGCCGTTACAGTTAACACATGTTGGTTTCTCTATCATAGGGGTAGGGCAGTCAGATGAAAGGTGGGGACCAGCGCATTTCACGCATTTAGGTTGGTAACCACAGTTAGAAGAAGAGTGGCCGAAGGCCTGGCATTTGAAGCACTGAGAATAATTAGTTCGAGAAAGGAATTTATCCCAGTATACTCAAGTGTAAAATAAATGGGCAACCTTACGTATATTGTTAAGGGTAACACCATTAGGAAAGGTGACTTTATAGACACAGTAGAGTAAATTCTTGGAGTGCCTACCTCCGAAAGGGATGCAGGAAACCGGATTCAAGTCATGGAGTTTCATCTCCTCAATCAACTCATTGACATCCATACGAGGAAGGCCCTTCAGTGTAGCTGAAAGGACCTTTTCGGAATTTATAGTGAAAGTATGGAATGGGAGGTTCGCCTTCTCGAGCTTTCCCTTAAGATCGAGGAAGTGCTCGATGGTGTTCAACTGAACACGAACTCTCGAGCCCAGAAATTTTAGTTTAAAGTCGCGGCCATATGATTCGGCTAGTGACTTGGTTAAACGTGGCATATTGCCATCAAAATTAGAGATATAAAGAGGAGGCGGCTTGGAGATAGCTTTCTTAGAAACAGTACTTGGAGAGGTGACGTTATTGGATTTCTCCTGATGTTTATTTGAATTTGAATTCGGAGGGGATGAGCCTCGGAGAGAAGGACCAGCACGGTGTATATTTACAGGCAAGGCAGGAAAGTCGTTTGGGGCTCCGACGAACGAGCCGAGCACATCAAATCTGTTTCGAACCGCTACAGAGGTGATAGCCCCGAGGTGGGTCACCTCAGACATGTTGACACACGGTACCGGGCTGTCGGCAGAAGAACTATTGATGATTGTCCTTTGTTTTTTTAGCCAAAGGTGACAACCTTAACTGTTTGTCCGACGGCACATCGAAGGCCGACGGCGCGGATACGATGACAATAAACGACAAGCCTTAAAACGAGAGTTAAAATTTAACTTTAGATTATCTTTATGAGTCGATCCAGAAGGGTCTTCGACTTTAGGGGTGGCCGGTGGCCCCGTATCTAAAGTCCCGAAATCACAGGGGGAAAATTCACCAAGAGCGGTGGGAGAATCTTCACGAACAGAGTTAACCGGAGAAACGGGCACAGGTATTTGAAAAATATCGAGCCGATCGACAGAAGATTCAGAGAGAGAACGCACATGAATTGAAGGGTCAATACTAGCACTTTGTATATTTAGGCCTGTAACTGACCTGGAAGTTTCAAGAGGTAGTGCATCCGCATCCTGCGGGAAAATGCTGTTCGTAGCAATAGGGCACGAACCTGAAGAAGAAGCAAGGACCCGACGGGTCACACTCGGCACTTTTTTTCCTTTGGCCGTGGCCGACGTAACTAAATCCGGCGAAAATTTGCGGACGACTCCGCGGTTTTCCGTCGCGAGAATTTTGAATTCGCTAGCTTTGCGCCGCACATTGGGGCGCTTGGTTAAAAATCCAGTGTGGCGGCTGGACGCCACTCAAACGGAAAAACGAACGATTTTTTCCCTGGAGAAGGGAAAACACTTCGGAGGCGAACCGACGCGTTAACTCGAGTCACAGGTGAAGAACAGAAGATGTTTGTACTTACAGAACAGATGAGAAAGAACAGAGATCACATCGATATTCAGAAATGAGGTAGAAACCAGAATAAACTGAAACGAAACTCAACTCAGAGCGCTGCAGAGACACGCCCGACAGCGACGAACGCAAACGACCGAATGAACACCGGATCGGCTATTCGGCGCGCCTTATATACCCTGAGAACCGGAGCACGGACTATGGAGAGCGCGTTTCGCGTCGCGTTCGGCTCGCGGACCGATAACGCGTTGCGATTGGTGCGTGCCCGGGCTCGGCTGTGATTGGCGCGGGCCCGTGCACGCGTTAGTCTATAACTATGGCCCGTGCTCGGTAGCCTCGGTTTATTGGATCCCGGACCTCGCAACGGCCTACTTCGTTGCAAAGACATTACATTTGCGAATAAAATGATAAATTATTTTAGAAGAATTATATGTATAATTTGCGTATAATACATATAAGGATGTGTGATGCTATTTCACCAAGTAGCAGTGTTGTAAACTCTAGTTGTGAAAGGATAGAATGAACGGTATCGAATACAAGGTTTAGACTGGCATAGGTAACAAGAAAATATATTGTACAGAAACGGAAATTACAAACGGATAATGATACAAACGATGAAATGAGCGATGAATGACTACGGTCGGTGTTAGGCGCGAGTATCGCGGGTATAAACCGGGCGTAACGACTTTGAAACCAAAGAGTAACGTGTCAGTATGACAGAGGAGAAATTACGATAATTCCCCGAGAGGCAAGCGTTGCTCTCTTTTATACATTGGTGGGCCATCGGTTTCGGAAGGATTACGGAGTGGGGACTTTGAAATTAAACTTCTAGGATCGCAGCAACGTTCACTAGGGCAATGACCTAATAAGCGAAGCCGTGAGGGAGACAAAGGAATTAGGTAACGGAATCATGGTAAGGAAAACACAGGAGACAATGGCCCACGAGACAATATGACGAGTTCGACGAACTTTCAGTGCGGCGAGGTTTACATTTGCGGTCGATCACCTCGTCGCTTGTTGTCGAACTCGCGCAGCTGATCGTTGTCGACACATAAGAAATGGTCGCGCGCGACATGTTTTTGCTTCACCCGTGTCGCGGGTAATAAGAATAAATATAGCACCGAAAAATGCTCGGAACAGAATTGCAGATCGTAAAATTAATTAAATTGACGTTTCTGAACATTTCGCCCGCCTTCGGCTGTCGCCGAATATGACCATAATAAAAATCAGAATTTTGAATTACTGGCTCGACTCACGGTACAAGGGAACAATCTTAGTGACTGGGCGTTTAAATTGACTCGTCGCGGTTCTTACGGTGACGACTCGAATAAGCCCGTCGGATCCCGGATGTACCTCTGTAACACGAGCCAGCGGCCACTTGCACGGGAGTGTCAGCTCCGACTTGATGAGGACGAGCTCCCAGATGGTCATTGATGGCTGCGTGGTGGTCCATTTTTTCCGCGTCTGGAGTTGGTGCAGATATTCGCTGGACCAGCGACGCCAGAAGTGCTGTACCCGTTGTTGTTGCTGCCATCGGGAGAGACGGTGTGCAGTGTTGGCTCAGGTACAGCCAGCAGAGGTTCTCCGATAAGGTGTAACAGACCTGTAACAACAGGCCTGTTACTAACGCGTCGCGTACCGATCAAGTACCATGAACCGATCGCTAGGTGGCTACGATACCCGCAAGTAAAAGTGTGCGCAGCACACCTTCGGGAATCGGCCGCTAGGTGGCCAACGCTGCGACTACCGATTCTCGCTAACGAAATTATCCGGCCACGAGGATATAGCGACCGACCGACGCAACGAATGTTACCGGAAAACCACCGTCGAACCGACAATACCGACCGACCGACCAGTGCACTCCAGTTCGATCTCTGCGCCAACGATCTCTCTCCAAAAACCCCTATCACCGAAGGTAAGTATCCCCCCCCCCCCCCCCGCCTTTTCGACCGTTGTGCCGACGATCGTACTCCTTGCAGCGGTCAATCATTGAGCCGACGATTTTCCTCGCTTTCCTGCAGCCGATTGTCGTGCCAACAATCCGCCGCCCTCCACCAGTAGATCGCCGTACCAACGACCGACCGTCCACTCTAGCCGCGCTCCGCTCGACTGCCCTGACCGCGTACCGCGCCTCGTGGAAACGGCATCACCGCGGCCACCGACAGCACGGGAACACCTTCGCGGCGAAACTCGCCGTATCGGAATACTGTCTAATTTATTTCTCCACGCACCACGTCCTTTCCGACCGATCGCTTCCTCACCGGTAACACGAACCCCGGCGCGACGAGCTATCTCCCGCGAGGAAGCACCCGGGTAACAGAACTGTTACAAAGGAAATGCCCTGGCGTCATGCGTCAGCGGGGTGAGGTCCTCTGGGTCGTCAGTCAGCGCTTGTAGTGGGCGTGAGTTGAGGCAAGCCTCCACCTGGCAAAGGACGGTGGTGAGCTCCTCGAACGTCAGGGTTGGATCGCCGATGATCCGCCGCAGATGATGTTTGACGGACCGGACGGCAGCTTCCCACAGTCCCCCAAAATGAGGTGCGGCGGGTGGAATGAATTTCCATTGCACCCCGTTTGTTGACAGGTGATGGGAAATGGCTGCTGCTTCCTTGGATGAGGCGGTGAACAATCGTCGCAGCTCCTGGTCTGCTCCGATAAAATTGGTCCCGCAATCACTGGTCAGAGTGGAGCACAGACCGCGACGACCGGAGAAACGGCGGATGGCAGCGAGGAAGGCGGAGGTTGAATAATCGGAGACAGCTTCTATGTGTACGGCTCGAGTGCTGAAACAGACAAAAATCGCAACGTATCCCTTGGTCGATTTATGCCCTCGTCCTGCCGTCGTCCTGATGAGCATCGGGCCAGCGTAGTCGACGCCGGTGTGGAGGAAGGGTCGCGCTGGCGTCTCTCTTGTGGAGGGGAGGTCACCCATCATTTGCTCCTTCGTTACCGCCCGCCATCGAAGGCAGACGATGCATCGGGAGATGCACTTTTTCACCATTCGCCGGCCTTGTGGAACCCAAAATCGTTGACGGATGGAGGCCAGCGTGAGTTGCACTCCTCCATGCAGGGTGCGCCGGTGGTGATAGTCGATGACAAGACGGGTCAACGGGGACTCCGGAGCCAGAATGATTGGGTGCTGCTCGTCGAAAGATAGCAGCGAATGTTTTAGGCGGCCTCCGATACGTAGAATGCCCTGGCCGTCTAGAAACGGTGCCATCGCCTGGAGTCGAGATGATCGTCCGGCCGTACCGCTGGTGGACACTGCGGCGATGACGGCAGAGAGGTCACAGAGCTGGGCAAGTTGGAACAACCGAAGCTCTGCCTGTCGCAGCTCGTCTGGTCGTAACTGCAGACCGAGCGAGCCTCTTTGTGAGTTGTTTCGCCAACGTAAACACCAGGCAGTGATCCTCAGTAGCCGATCGAAGGACAAGTATCCTGGACTGTGCCACCACAGCGGATGGTCGCGCAGCTGGGCGGATGATGTTCCTCAAGAAGCGCAGTCCGCCGGGTTGTCCTTCGTGCCCACATGGTGCAGGCGAACGTCTGGAACGGTCGTCTGAAATTCAGAAACGCGATTGGCGACGTATGTGTTCCAGCGGGACGGCTCGCCTCGTAACCATGCTAACGCGACGGTGGAGTCTGACCACAGGTGCACCTCGTTGATTGTGATCCGCTGCTCTCGGCGAATGTGGGAGAGTAGTCGAGCTCCTAGGACAGCAGCGCAAAGTTCGAGCCAAGGAAGAGACACGACCTTCAGTGGCGCAGTTTTTGATTTTGCCACTAACAGCGAGGCAGAAACGGTCTCAGTGGAATCTCCGATACGGAGATACGCAACTGCAGCGAATGCCTTCTCACTTGCGTCGACGAAAATGTGCAGCTTCCTTGACGACTGTTCGCTAGTCGCTCCGATCCATCGTGGAATGCGAATCTCGGCCAAGGTGGGCATCTCGGTGGTGATGTCTTTCCACTGCTCCGTCGCCGGGGGGGGGGGGGGGGGGTGTACGTCGTCCTAATCCAGCTGTTCTCTCCAGAGCAGTTGCATCAAGATCTTGCCTCGGATGACGAAAGGTGCTAACCAGCCTAGAGAATCAAATAATTTGGCTACCTGCGACAGAACAATGAACTATTGAACTATCCAATTGGTTTTAACCGCCAACGCGTTCTCGTTTTCGAGATAATCGATATTGAAATGCGACATGTGTAGTATATTCCATGAGTGAAAGCCTCTTGTCACAGCGGTCGGTGGCCGAGCGGGTTGAGCGAATGTCTACCACTAGATTGATTGGGGTTCGCGTCCCGTGTCGGCATTTTTTAAAAATATTTTTTTTCATTTTCTTTTTTATTTTTCTACGTGCTACACATTATTTCTAATATAATAAATAACAAGTAATCTAGTTTTACGATGGATAAGATATATGTTTACGTGCGGGGAAATTTTTTTTTGTTTATTTTTCGAAGTTTTTGCAATCATGTACAATAAGTTCACAAGAAATAATTAAAAAATTAAATATATTAACTCCACGATTCCCGCATGCACGTAGTGGGGTGATCGGCGTCGAAAAAGCACTCGAAACACAAATATGTTCTGCACCACGAACACCGCACAAATGCTGTTGCATCCTCGTTGCAGTTGCACCTTTCTTTTTTCAAATCTTCCGGAAACGCTACCTCGTTCACATTGGCGAAGATTTCTTTTTCCGCTCGCAATTTGGAAGCGTACCACGCGTATCTGATAACATATGATAAAATATTGTTAATTATACCGTTAGAACTGCATTATTAAATAAAAGAAAATGTATCTGGATATTTACCGTAACATTTTCTCATATATGGGAGCCTGCAGTTGATCGTGTATGAGGGAATGAATTCTTATGACATCCATCCTCGATGTTAATTCCCGGTTGGATTGTAGAACAGCCGGGCAATTTTGAATATGCCGTAAATAGTTATTTACTTGCCGATAAAAGTAAACATCGCACGGCTGGCAAAATGGAGTGCACTTTGGTGGAATAACGGCTAACGTGCACGTTGGATGTCCTTCATCGTCCATGAATTTTGTTTGGTGCAAGGACACGGATGTCTGCCCGCTCCAGGAGTCAATAATATGTGGGACACGGGTGAGAATAATTAAGAAAGAGTTTGCTCGCACGTTTCTTTATTTCGCGTGACTGGTTCGCTGGGACGCTCACAAGCGAATGCCGATCGCGTCTCCTCAACTGCCGAATGCTCGCCCTCGGCAGTCGACTCTTTTAGCAACTGATGATCGTCCTCGGAACCGATCTTCGATTGTTCTCAACGGTTTCCGGAGACGACCGTAGCCGCGCGTACAATATGTGTTGGCGGTCCGACGGCGTGCTCGCTGCACGGGCCGCCACAAATATATAGAAATTTTTCATTTCTCACATACGGTTTGATGACACTGTCCAAAAATTCTTCGTAAGTGTCCCGCTGCAATTTCCCCGATTTGGTGGAAGTTCTATATACATTTCTATATTTCTGCATGTACGCTTCCACGTCTTCCGCAACGCGAGGGCCGAATTTTCCGGTTGTCTCTTGTAAGCATACGAAAACTTGCGGCAACAACTTCCCCGAATATGTCATAGCGTATTGCGCCGTGTACGAGTGGGTCAATTTTGATACCTGACCCACCGCAAAGTGAGTCATTTTCTCACCTTTGTACGGCAGAGTACGCTGGCTACTGTGACGTTCGTCATCACAGTCCGTCCTGCTCTTGCAAGCCCAGGCCGTTCCTGTGGTATATTATCGAGGGGCCCGCCCCTCATTCACACGCCACTATATCAAATCTCATAAGAATAAAGTTTCAAGGGACCGTTTCCCTATCGATACGGTCCGTTCCAGTCTAGTGAACCTACTACGTCACCAGCCCCCACCAGAAGTCGAAATTATTATTATATATTTATTATTTATATTATTATTATTATCTTACCAAATACGATAAGGATATAGTCTGAGAACAGAATTATTTCACAAAATACGATAAAGGACTTAGACGCAGGAACATCGATCCACCTCCAGTGATCCGCTACCCCTTCTACTGGAACAACTTGACATGTGATTGGGACTACCCCCTTCCAAAAACGTTGGACTATAAGGGAAGCAGCTGGACACCTACGAAGTCAGTTGAATTCAGGAGTCAGTCGAAGTCAGTTGAAATCAGGAGTCAGTCGAAGTCAGTTGAAATCAGGAGTCAGTCGAAGTCAGTTGAAGTCAGGAGTCAGTCGAAGGCAGTCGAAGTCAGTCCAAGTCAGGAGTCAGTCGAAGTCACGAGTCAGTTGAAGTCTGAAGTCAGAATTCTTCGGTGCACCATCCAGTGCAACGACTGTTCGCGTTCACCTTCCTCAATCCAAACCTTTTAACCATTTACCTACTTCCATCGTTCTCGATGATGAAACCGAGAGCACTTTGAACTATTTGTAGTTCTGGCCTTTAAACTGAGAGGATACACCACCTCCTTCCTAATCCCCTTATACGTCGATATTGCTGCGTGCGGACCAGCAAAGAATAGATTCATTTGCGTTTGCGGATGTCCGTGTATCAAGAACCTTAGTCGTGAGAGGAGTCGCCAACCACTTTTCACCCCTGTCCTATACCTACACGTTCGAGCAAGGCGGACTGGGTCTAGCCTCTCGAGCTCCCCCACTACCACAATCTTTGCGGACTAGGTCCAGCTGATGGTGCGTCCTTCAATTTTTCTTCGAACTAGGCGGACTGGGTCTAGCCGTTCGATCTACCGTACTCACCACAATATTTGCGGACTTGGTCCAGCTGATTGCGTGTGTGTACTCCAATTTACGGCCAGGCGGACTAGGTCCAGCCGACCGGGGATCCCATCCCGACATTCTCTCTCTGACGACGGAACGACGTAACTCGCCCTACGTCGCAACGAACCGTGGACATCAAAAGAAATTCGCACGCGTAAAAACGTAACGTCTTTGCAGACCCCGCGTGAGACGTAACACTACTAATTCGGTACTCGCATCCAGTTTGGTCGGTGTTTATCACAAAATCAGGCGAAAATTTTTTAACCATATTAGCCGTCTGCCTTTGAAATATTGACGCAGTCTCCAACAGCGTATCAAACGACAGGTTATCTTTTTGGCTGACATACTTTGTCACACGCCGTTGTGAAATTTGATGGGACTTTTTAAATTCGCACACCCACGTGTCCGACGCAGAAAATTGAAAATTGTCGTCAATTAGGTGAAATGCGGTGGTCATAGCCCACTGCTTTAACATACGGGTCGTAACAAGAGCCAAGTTATTTCGCCTTGCCATATCTAAGCGTTCGAACACAACTTTATTAATAATTTTCAATTTGTCCAAACGAGAACCGCCTTTTAAAATTTGCTCCTTCCACATAGATAGTTGCCATTTATTCTTCAGAAAACGCGTTGAACGTGTTTGTAAAGTGGCGACCAACCACTTTGGATTTTCCTCTGCCAATTTTACTGCTTTGAGTTTTACCTCATAAGGAACTAATTGTAAATCGCTGTGTTCTCCTGCATCGTCACTGCTCGTCGATGAAGATTCCGGTCCCTCCGCAGGTCTCTTTGTGCCACGAGACTCACACATGTCTGCTTCCGTAGTCATCAACAACACTTCTTCCTCGGGGAACGTCATTTCTCCACACATTTTCATGAAACGTTTCATGAGCCCCCTCCCGATTAGAATGGAACGTTTGCTTATTTTAGCACTCACTCCATCTTTTATGCACTGCATTCGAATCAGCAGCTCCTGCATATGATGTATTCCATCGGCCAGCCCTTGTTTTTGCTCTTCACTCGTAGGGGTGAATAATAGCTCGAATACTTCATCATCCACATCCGCAATAGTTTCCACAATATAGGGTTCGCGGGAACTGACTTTTATTCAACAGAACGACTTTACTCTTACAAGACTTTAGAGCTTCTTTAGGTTTTTCTTACCGATACGCCTTTTTAAAACTATTCTGAAAGGCGGATCCTATATTCTAAACTACACTGTTTATTCGGGAATGCTGGAAGTGACCGTAAGGGTTTTTATGATATAGCGAGATTTTCCTCCGGATCCGCGAGGTACTTACCGTGGCATTGTGTGGGCCCCGCGGATCTAGGTCGGCGTGACATCGGAAACTCGGGGGTTTACGATACCAGCATGTGCTATTGAGGCCGGCAACGAAAGATTCTAAAAGAACGGGGCGTGCATTGTCTACAACATCTAAATTGTACGCGTTAAAAACGGCTTTCTCAAAAATAGCTTTATTGCTGCATGCCTCGCAAACCGTCCCGACCATTTGCACGCCAAATGTTTTATTGTGCATGCCGATGGCCGCTACAGGGCGATTCCTTAAAAGATACTGAAGTTGAAAAGATACTGATTTATGATAATTTATTATTCTATATCATTTATAATAATTTGCGTTATTAATACTTACCTATGCGAAACTTACTTACCTATACAACGAATATGTTAGATTTTTATCAAACATATATCTTGTCCATCGTAAAACTAGATTACTTGTTATTTATTATATTAGAAATAATGTGTAGCACGTAGAAAAATAAAAAAGAAAGTGAAAAAAAATATTAAAAAAATGCCGACACGGGACGCGAACCCCGATGAATCTAGTGGTAGACATTCGCTCAACCCACTCGGCCACCGACCGCTGTGACAAGAGGCTTTCACTCATGAAATATACTACACATGTCGCATTTCAATATCGATTATCTCTAAAACGAGAACGCGTTGGCGGCTACAACCAATTGGATAGTTCATGAGGATGTCTAAGCTTTGTTCACACAAAATTTCGTTGCGATCCCAGAGTCTAGGTACGCGGGGTCTCCTTGTAAGAGTGGAGCTGGAAGGTTTCACGGAGAAGGAAAGATCGTCCGTATCGGGATGCCATGAGAGTCCCAGTGCGCTGCAGCCTAGCTCGGGATGCCAAGGTAGGGCAGACGACGTTGCCAGCGAGTCAGGCGCTCGGTCGCGCGACACGTGGTCCTCCCGGGACAAACAATCGTTCGCGGAATCGAATCGGAAGGGTTTAATATTCGGCACAATACAGAATTCGGGCGCCAGACACGGTAGAGTGTCACGCGAAACGTTCACGAGGCGCGAATTCGACCGAACGATTTCGATCCTGAACCTGTAATAGCCGCGAACACGGTCAGGGTTCCACGTGAGAAGAAGGAACGGGCATTCCCCGCGACAGGAACGTTTCTCGTAGGACGAATAATTGACTCGAAATTCGGCAAAAATAGTCGTTTATTACGAGATGACAATAGCGGCCGCCGGTGAACGCCGCGCCGGCGGCAACGGAAATTTTGCCGGCGCGGAGACGCTACTCTACGGCAGATGTTCGATCGATCGCGCGCAATTTATTCGTTCGCGTTGAGCTCGGCAGTCACAGGACTTTAGGTGATATACAAGCCTTTACGGCACGGATTCTGCCGAGCTCCGATGACAGACGCGTAATTTCGACGTGGACTGGGCGCGGATCACGGCAAAGTCGCGAGAAGGTCGAGATCGGCACGTCGCGTCGTCCCACCGTGGAACGTTCGAGATACGCTTTTTATTTACTCGTCGAAAATCGTACGCCCCGAATATTCCGCGTTCCGGACAATCGGCGACGATACGACCCACGGCCTCGCGTTCCTCTCAGGAGAGCGACTCCTGGTCCTCGGAAACGCCGGCGGCAACGCGGTGCGCGACACGACACAGAGGTTTCGCAAAAACGTCCCGAGCCAACACGAATTGTTCACGCACTTATATGTTCGAAATAATCGGATCGGCACTTACCAAACGGCAAAGGATTCTCGCTCGAACTTGTCCTTCGGTATCACGAATTAACTACAGGATACTGCTCGCGGGTTTAGTGGCGGTACTACGTGTTCTGTCGCGATCTCGTGACCCAGTGACCCAATTCGAGCCGGCTCGGGAACGCGGAAGCGAGGCGTCCCCCTACTCCCTCAACTATTTCCTACTAGGCGGCGCTCGGGCCTATCGCGTGGCTCCTCGCAGCAGGGACAACTATCGTGCCCCTCGGACCCGTGCTTCCGGCAATTTGTCGATTTTCCGGGGCTCCACGGTACGGGGCTGCGAGGACTGCCAGAGTGGGCGCGAGCCATTCCAGGGTGTTCTCCGTGCATCTCCTGGACGAGAGTCGACGAGGTTGAGCTGTTGTACGTCCCGCATTCACGATATCCTCGTCGGCCTCTCCGGGTTGGTAAATCCGGACTCGATTCCCACTCGATCGTCTGGTTCGTAAATGATGCGCTGCGATAGGTGCTCCGAGCGTCTCTTCCAGAGACTCTGCGCCAATCACGGCAGGAAATAGGTACCGGGTTCCTTCTGACTCCGGCTACCCCTGAAACTTCGTGTCGCGCCCGGCGGCGCGACATTCAAACGCGATAATTCCGTCCCGCTGGAACTCGAACGTCCAGGGAGACCAATCGCACGGCCGATTTCGCTTTAAGGCGGTGCGCCCTGCCAAACACCATCAACCACCCTACCACTCACACATCGCCAGATCCGCATATACGTATACGCAAATGCAAGGGTTTACAAGAAAAGAAACTGACGCCTCAATATTGCAATGAGAAGTTCAGACCCGGTCGATTATGATTCCTAAGAGTCCTGCGCAGCGTCGTCCAGAGCCCAAATTTCAAATTTTTACGTTGTTGAAGAGTAATTTGCAATAATCGGCAGAATACTGCTTGTTTCGAGTCGCGAAAACGCAAATGCAAGGGTTTACGAGAAAAGAAACTGACGCCCCAATATTGCAATGAGAAGTTCAGACCCGGTCGATTATGTTTCCTAAGAGTCCTGCGCAGCGTCGTCCAGAGCCCAAATTTCATATTTTTACGTTGTTGAAGAGTAATTTGCAACAATTGGCAGCATACTCGCTTCCGAAACTAGTGAAATGTCACAAGATGGCCGCCACAAAGTCCACCTTGCAGTTCCGAAATTTTCCACTACTAGCGTTAGTGTCTCTGTCCCATGCATTTGTATAGGGTAACTGCGAAAGAGACAGTGGCGCTAGTAGTGGAAAATTTCGGAACCGTTAGGTGGTGTCAATGGCGACAATCTTGTTACATTTCACTTGTTTCGGAAGCGAGTATGCTGCCGATTATTGCAAATTACTCTTCAACAACGTAAAAATATGAAATTTGGGCTCTGGACGACGCTGCGGAGGACTCTTAGGAATCATAATCAACCAATTCTGAACTTCTCATTGCAATATTGAGGCGTCAGTTTCTTTTCTCGTAAACCCTTGCATTTGAGTATACGCGACTCGAGACAAGCAGTATTCTGCCGATTATTGCAAATTACTCTTCAACAACGTAAAAATATGAAATTTGGGCTCTGGACGCCGCTGCGCAGGACTCTTAGGAATCATAATCAACCAATTCTGAACTTCTCATTGCAATATTGAGGCGTCAGTTTCTTTTCTCGTAGACCGTTGCATTTGCGTATTCGCGACTCCAGAAGCCGCGCCGCGCATTCTTCAGGCGCCTCGTGGCAGGCAGTTTGCTGCCGATTATTGCAAATTACTCTTCAACAACGTAAAAATATGAAATTTGGGCTCTGGACGCCGCTGCGCAGGACTCTTAGGAATCATAATCAACCAATTCTGACCTTCTCATTGCAATATTGAGGCGTCAGTTTCTTTTCTCGTAAACCCTTGCATTTGAGTACACGCGACTCGAGACAAGCAGTATTCTGCCGATTATTGCAAATTACTCTTCAACAACGTAAAAATATGAAATTTGGGCTCTGGACGACGCTGCGGAGGACTCTTAGGAATCATAATCAACCAATTCTGAACTTCTCATTGCAATATTGAGGCGTCAGTTTCTTTTCTCGTAAACCCTTGCATTTGAGTATACGCGACTCGAGACAAGCAGTATTCTGCCGATTATTGCAAATTACTCTTCAACAACGTAAAAATTTGAAATTTGGGCTCTGGACGACGCTGCGCAGGACTCTTAGGAAACATAATCGACCGGGTCTGAACTTCTCATTGCAATATTGAGGCGTCAGTTTCTTTTCTCGTAGACCGTTGCATTTGCGTATTCGCGACTCGAGAAGCCGCGCCGCGCATTCTTCAGGCGCCTCGTGGCAGGCAGTTTGCTGCCGATTATTGCAAATTACTCTTCAACAACGTAAAAATATGAAATTTGGGCTCTGGACGCCGCTGCGCAGGACTCTTAGGAATCATAATCAACCAATTCTGACCTTCTCATTGCAATATTGAGGCGTCAGTTTCTTTTCTCGTAAACCCTTGCATTTGAGTATACGCGACTCGAGACAAGCAGTATTCTGCCGATTATTGCAAATTACTCTTCAACAACGTAAAAATTTGAAATTTGGGCTCTGGACGACGCTGCGCAGGACTCTTAGGAAACATAATCGACCGGGTCTGAACTTCTCATTGCAATATTGAGGCGTCAGTTTCTTTTCTCGTAGACCGTTGCATTTGCGTATTCGCGACTCCAGAAGCCGCGCCGCGCATTCTTCAGGCGCCTCGTGGCAGGCAGTTTGCTGCCGATTATTGCAAATTACTCTTCAACAACGTAAAAATATGAAATTTGGGCTCTGGACGCCGCTGCGCAGGACTCTTAGGAATCATAATCAACCAATTCTGACCTTCTCATTGCAATATTGAGGCGTCAGTTTCTTTTCTCGTAAACCCTTGCATTTGAGTACACGCGACTCGAGACAAGCAGTATTCTGCCGATTATTGCAAATTACTCTTCAACAACGTAAAAATATGAAATTTGGGCTCTGGACGCCGCTGCGCAGGACTCTTAGGAATCATAATCAACCAATTCTGACCTTCTCATTGCAATATTGAGGCGTCAGTTTCTTTTCTCGTAAACCCTTGCATTTGAGTACACGCGACTCGAGACAAGCAGTATTCTGCCGATTATTGCAAATTACTCTTCAACAACGTAAAAATTTGAAATTTGGGCTCTGGACGACGCTGCGCAGGACTCTTAGGAAACATAATCGACCGGGTCTGAACTTCTCATTGCAATATTGAGGCGTCAGTTTCTTTTCTCGTAGACCGTTGCATTTGCGTATTCGCGACTCGAGAAGCCGCGCCGCGCATTCTTCAGGCGCCTCGTGGCAGGCAGTTTGCTGCCGATTATTGCAAATTACTCTTCAACAACGTAAAAATATGAAATTTGGGCTCTGGACGCCGCTGCGCAGGACTCTTAGGAATCATAATCAACCAATTCTGACCTTCTCATTGCAATATTGAGGCGTCAGTTTCTTTTCTCGTAAACCCTTGCATTTGAGTATACGCGACTCGAGACAAGCAGTATTCTGCCGATTATTGCAAATTACTCTTCAACAACGTAAAAATTTGAAATTTGGGCTCTGGACGACGCTGCGCAGGACTCTTAGGAAACATAATCGACCGGGTCTGAACTTCTCATTGCAATATTGAGGCGTCAGTTTCTTTTCTCGTAGACCGTTGCATTTGCGTATTCGCGACTCCAGAAGCCGCGCCGCGCATTCTTCAGGCGCCTCGTGGCAGGCAGTTTGCTGCCGATTATTGCAAATTACTCTTCAACAACGTAAAAATATGAAATTTGGGCTCTGGACGCCGCTGCGCAGGACTCTTAGGAATCATAATCAACCAATTCTGACCTTCTCATTGCAATATTGAGGCGTCAGTTTCTTTTCTCGTAAACCCTTGCATTTGAGTACACGCGACTCGAGACAAGCAGTATTCTGCCGATTATTGCAAATTACTCTTCAACAACGTAAAAATATGAAATTTGGGCTCTGGACGCCGCTGCGCAGGACTCTTAGGAATCATAATCAACCAATAATGACCTTCTCATTGCAATATTGAGGCGTCAGTTTCTTTTCTCGTAAACCCTTGCATTTGAGTACACGCGACTCGAGACAAGCAGTATTCTGCCGATTATTGCAAATTACTCTTCAACAACGTAAAAATATGAAATTTGGGCTCTGGACGACGCTGCGGAGGACTCTTAGGAATCATAATCAACCAATTCTGAACTTCTCATTGCAATATTGAGGCGTCAGTTTCTTTTCTCGTAAACCCTTGCATTTGAGTACACGCGACTCGAGACAAGCAGTATTCTGCCGATTATTGCAAATTACTCTTCAACAACGTAAAAATATGAAATTTGGGCTCTGGACGACGCTGCGCAGGACTCTTAGGAAACATAATCGACCGGGTCTGAACTTGTCATTGCAATATTGAGGCGTCAGTTTCTTTTCTCGTAAACCCTTGCATTTGAGTATACGCGACTCGAGACAAGCAGTATTCTGCCGATTATTGCAAATTACTCTTCAACAACGTAAAAATATGAAATTTGGGCTCTGGACGCCGCTGCGCAGGACTCTTAGGAATCATAATCAACCAATTCTGACCTTCTCATTGCAATATTGAGGCGTCAGTTTCTTTTCTCGTAAACCCTTGCATTTGAGTATACGCGACTCGAGACAAGCAGTATTCTGCCGATTATTGCAAATTACTCTTCAACAACGTAAAAATATGAAATTTGGGCTCTGGACGACGCTGCGGAGGACTCTTAGGAATCATAATCAACCAATTCTGAACTTCTCATTGCAATATTGAGGCGTCAGTTTCTTTTCTCGTAAACCCTTGCATTTGAGTACACGCGACTCGAGACAAGCAGTATTCTGCCGATTATTGCAAATTACTCTTCAACAACGTAAAAATATGAAATTTGGGCTCTGGACGCCGCTGCGCAGGACTCTTAGGAATCATAATCAACCAATTCTGACCTTCTCATTGCAATATTGAGGCGTCAGTTTCTTTTCTCGTAAACCCTTGCATTTGAGTATACGCGACTCGAGACAAGCAGTATTCTGCCGATTATTGCAAATTACTCTTCAACAACGTAAAAATATGAAATTTGGGCTCTGGACGCCGCTGCGCAGGACTCTTAGGAATCATAATCAACCAATTCTGAACTTCTCATTGCAATATTGAGGCGTCAGTTTCTTTTCTCGTAGACCGTTGCATTTGCGTATTCGCGACTCGAGAAGCCGCGCCGCGCATTCTTCAGGCGCCTCGTGGCAGGCAGTTTGCTGCCGATTATTGCAAATTACTCTTCAACAACGTAAAAATATGAAATTTGGGCTCTGGACGACGCTGCGGAGGACTCTTAGGAATCATAATCAACCAATTCTGAACTTCTCATTGCAATATTGAGGCGTCAGTTTCTTTTCTCGTAAACCCTTGCATTTGAGTATACGCGACTCGAGACAAGCAGTATTCTGCCGATTATTGCAAATTACTCTTCAACAACGTAAAAATATGAAATTTGGGCTCTGGACGCCGCTGCGCAGGACTCTTAGGAATCATAATCAACCAATTCTGAACTTCTCATTGCAATATTGAGGCGTCAGTTTCTTTTCTCGTAGACCGTTGCATTTGCGTATTCGCGACTCGAGAAGCCGCGCCGCGCATTCTTCAGGCGCCTCGTGGCAGGCAGTTTGCTGCCGATTATTGCAAATTACTCTTCAACAACGTAAAAATATGAAATTTGGGCTCTGGACGACGCTGCGGAGGACTCTTAGGAATCATAATCAACCAATTCTGAACTTCTCATTGCAATATTGAGGCGTCAGTTTCTTTTCTCGTAAACCCTTGCATTTGAGTATACGCGACTCGAGACAAGCAGTATTCTGCCGATTATTGCAAATTACTCTTCAACAACGTAAAAATATGAAATTTGGGCTCTGGACGCCGCTGCGCAGGACTCTTAGGAATCATAATCAACCAATTCTGAACTTCTCATTGCAATATTGAGGCGTCAGTTTCTTTTCTCGTAAACCCTTGCATTTGAGTATACGCGACTCGAGACAAGCAGTATTCTGCCGATTATTGCAAATTACTCTTCAACAACGTAAAAATATGAAATTTGGGCTCTGGACGACGCTGCGGAGGACTCTTAGGAATCATAATCAACCAATTCTGAACTTCTCATTGCAATATTGAGGCGTCAGTTTCTTTTCTCGTAAACCCTTGCATTTGAGTATACGCGACTCGAGACAAGCAGTATTCTGCCGATTATTGCAAATTACTCTTCAACAACGTAAAAATATGAAATTTGGGCTCTGGACGCCGCTGCGCAGGACTCTTAGGAATCATAATCAACCAATTCTGACCTTCTCATTGCAATATTGAGGCGTCAGTTTCTTTTCTCGTAAACCCTTGCATTTGAGTATACGCGACTCGAGACAAGCAGTATTCTGCCGATTATTGCAAATTACTCTTCAACAACGTAAAAATATGAAATTTGGGCTCTGGACGACGCTGCGCAGGACTCTTAGGAAACATAATCGACCGGGTCTGAACTTCTCATTGCAATATTGAGGCGTCAGTTTCTTTTCTCGTAAACCCTTGCATTTGAGTATACGCGACTCGAGACAAGCAGTATTCTGCCGATTATTGCAAATTACTCTTCAACAACGTAAAAATATGAAATTTGGGCTCTGGACGCCGCTGCGCAGGACTCTTAGGAATCATAATCAACCAATTCTGACCTTCTCATTGCAATATTGAGGCGTCAGTTTCTTTTCTCGTAAACCCTTGCATTTGAGTATACGCGACTCGAGACAAGCAGTATTCTGCCGATTATTGCAAATTACTCTTCAACAACGTAAAAATATGAAATTTGGGCTCTGGACGCCGCTGCGCAGGACTCTTAGGAATCATAATCAACCAATTCTGAACTTCTCATTGCAATATTGAGGCGTCAGTTTCTTTTCTCGTAAACCCTTGCATTTGAGTATACGCGACTCGAGACAAGCAGTATTCTGCCGATTATTGCAAATTACTCTTCAACAACGTAAAAATATGAAATTTGGGCTCTGGACGACGCTGCGCAGGACTCTTAGGAAACATAATCGACCGGGTCTGAACTTCTCATTGCAATATTGAGGCGTCAGTTTCTTTTCTCGTAAACCCTTGCATTTGAGTATACGCGACTCGAGACAAGCAGTATTCTGCCGATTATTGCAAATTACTCTTCAACAACGTAAAAATATGAAATTTGGGCTCTGGACGCCGCTGCGCAGGACTCTTAGGAATCATAATCAACCAATTCTGAACTTCTCATTGCAATATTGAGGCGTCAGTTTCTTTTCTCGTAGACCGTTGCATTTGCGTATTCGCGACTCGAGAAGCCGCGCCGCGCATTCTTCAGGCGCCTCGTGGCAGGCAGTTTGCTGCCGATTATTGCAAATTACTCTTCAACAACGTAAAAATATGAAATTTGGGCTCTGGACGACGCTGCGGAGGACTCTTAGGAATCATAATCAACCAATTCTGAACTTCTCATTGCAATATTGAGGCGTCAGTTTCTTTTCTCGTAAACCCTTGCATTTGAGTATACGCGACTCGAGACAAGCAGTATTCTGCCGATTATTGCAAATTACTCTTCAACAACGTAAAAATATGAAATTTGGGCTCTGGACGCCGCTGCGCAGGACTCTTAGGAATCATAATCAACCAATTCTGAACTTCTCATTGCAATATTGAGGCGTCAGTTTCTTTTCTCGTAAACCCTTGCATTTGAGTATACGCGACTCGAGACAAGCAGTATTCTGCCGATTATTGCAAATTACTCTTCAACAACGTAAAAATATGAAATTTGGGCTCTGGACGACGCTGCGGAGGACTCTTAGGAATCATAATCAACCAATTCTGAACTTCTCATTGCAATATTGAGGCGTCAGTTTCTTTTCTCGTAAACCCTTGCATTTGAGTATACGCGACTCGAGACAAGCAGTATTCTGCCGATTATTGCAAATTACTCTTCAACAACGTAAAAATATGAAATTTGGGCTCTGGACGCCGCTGCGCAGGACTCTTAGGAAACATAATCGACCGGGTCTGAACTTCTCATTGCAATATTGAGGCGTCAGTTTCTTTTCTCGTAAACCCTTGCATTTGAGTATACGCGACTCGAGACAAGCAGTATTCTGCCGATTATTGCAAATTACTCTTCAACAACGTAAAAATATGAAATTTGGGCTCTGGACGACGCTGCGCAGGACTCTTAGGAAACATAATCGACCGGGTCTGAACTTCTCATTGCAATATTGAGGCGTCAGTTTCTTTTCTTGTAAACCCTTGCATTTGCGTATACGCGACTCGAGACAAGCAGTATTCTGCCGATTATTGCAAATTACTCTTCAACAACGTAAAAATATGAAATTTGGGCTCTGGACGCCGCTGCGCAGGACTCTTAGGAATCATAATCAACCAATTCTGACCTTCTCATTGCAATATTGAGGCGTCAGTTTCTTTTCTCGTAAACCCTTGCATTTGAGTATACGCGACTCGAGACAAGCAGTATTCTGCCGATTATTGCAAATTACTCTTCAACAACGTAAAAATATGAAATTTGGGCTCTGGACGCCGCTGCGCAGGACTCTTAGGAATCATAATCAACCAATTCTGAACTTCTCATTGCAATATTGAGGCGTCAGTTTCTTTTCTCGTAAACCCTTGCATTTGAGTATACGCGACTCGAGACAAGCAGTATTCTGCCGATTATTGCAAATTACTCTTCAACAACGTAAAAATATGAAATTTGGGCTCTGGACGACGCTGCGCAGGACTCTTAGGAAACATAATCGACCGGGTCTGAACTTCTCATTGCAATATTGAGGCGTCAGTTTCTTTTCTCGTAAACCCTTGCATTTGAGTATACGCGACTCGAGACAAGCAGTATTCTGCCGATTATTGCAAATTACTCTTCAACAACGTAAAAATATGAAATTTGGGCTCTGGACGCCGCTGCGCAGGACTCTTAGGAATCATAATCAACCAATTCTGACCTTCTCATTGCAATATTGAGGCGTCAGTTTCTTTTCTCGTAAACCCTTGCATTTGAGTATACGCGACTCGAGACAAGCAGTATTCTGCCGATTATTGCAAATTACTCTTCAACAACGTAAAAATATGAAATTTGGGCTCTGGACGCCGCTGCGCAGGACTCTTAGGAATCATAATCAACCAATTCTGAACTTCTCATTGCAATATTGAGGCGTCAGTTTCTTTTCTCGTAAACCCTTGCATTTGAGTATACGCGACTCGAGACAAGCAGTATTCTGCCGATTATTGCAAATTACTCTTCAACAACGTAAAAATATGAAATTTGGGCTCTGGACGCCGCTGCGCAGGACTCTTAGGAATCATAATCAACCAATTCTGACCTTCTCATTGCAATATTGAGGCGTCAGTTTCTTTTCTCGTAAACCCTTGCATTTGAGTACACGCGACTCGAGACAAGCAGTATTCTGCCGATTATTGCAAATTACTCTTCAACAACGTAAAAATATGAAATTTGGGCTCTGGACGCCGCTGCGCAGGACTCTTAGGAATCATAATCAACCAATAATGACCTTCTCATTGCAATATTGAGGCGTCAGTTTCTTTTCTCGTAAACCCTTGCATTTGAGTACACGCGACTCGAGACAAGCAGTATTCTGCCGATTATTGCAAATTACTCTTCAACAACGTAAAAATATGAAATTTGGGCTCTGGACGACGCTGCGGAGGACTCTTAGGAATCATAATCAACCAATTCTGAACTTCTCATTGCAATATTGAGGCGTCAGTTTCTTTTCTCGTAAACCCTTGCATTTGAGTACACGCGACTCGAGACAAGCAGTATTCTGCCGATTATTGCAAATTACTCTTCAACAACGTAAAAATATGAAATTTGGGCTCTGGACGACGCTGCGCAGGACTCTTAGGAAACATAATCGACCGGGTCTGAACTTGTCATTGCAATATTGAGGCGTCAGTTTCTTTTCTCGTAAACCCTTGCATTTGAGTATACGCGACTCGAGACAAGCAGTATTCTGCCGATTATTGCAAATTACTCTTCAACAACGTAAAAATATGAAATTTGGGCTCTGGACGCCGCTGCGCAGGACTCTTAGGAATCATAATCAACCAATTCTGACCTTCTCATTGCAATATTGAGGCGTCAGTTTCTTTTCTCGTAAACCCTTGCATTTGAGTATACGCGACTCGAGACAAGCAGTATTCTGCCGATTATTGCAAATTACTCTTCAACAACGTAAAAATATGAAATTTGGGCTCTGGACGACGCTGCGGAGGACTCTTAGGAATCATAATCAACCAATTCTGAACTTCTCATTGCAATATTGAGGCGTCAGTTTCTTTTCTCGTAAACCCTTGCATTTGAGTACACGCGACTCGAGACAAGCAGTATTCTGCCGATTATTGCAAATTACTCTTCAACAACGTAAAAATATGAAATTTGGGCTCTGGACGCCGCTGCGCAGGACTCTTAGGAATCATAATCAACCAATTCTGACCTTCTCATTGCAATATTGAGGCGTCAGTTTCTTTTCTCGTAAACCCTTGCATTTGAGTATACGCGACTCGAGACAAGCAGTATTCTGCCGATTATTGCAAATTACTCTTCAACAACGTAAAAATATGAAATTTGGGCTCTGGACGCCGCTGCGCAGGACTCTTAGGAATCATAATCAACCAATTCTGAACTTCTCATTGCAATATTGAGGCGTCAGTTTCTTTTCTCGTAGACCGTTGCATTTGCGTATTCGCGACTCGAGAAGCCGCGCCGCGCATTCTTCAGGCGCCTCGTGGCAGGCAGTTTGCTGCCGATTATTGCAAATTACTCTTCAACAACGTAAAAATATGAAATTTGGGCTCTGGACGACGCTGCGGAGGACTCTTAGGAATCATAATCAACCAATTCTGAACTTCTCATTGCAATATTGAGGCGTCAGTTTCTTTTCTCGTAAACCCTTGCATTTGAGTATACGCGACTCGAGACAAGCAGTATTCTGCCGATTATTGCAAATTACTCTTCAACAACGTAAAAATATGAAATTTGGGCTCTGGACGCCGCTGCGCAGGACTCTTAGGAATCATAATCAACCAATTCTGACCTTCTCATTGCAATATTGAGGCGTCAGTTTCTTTTCTCGTAAACCCTTGCATTTGAGTATACGCGACTCGAGACAAGCAGTATTCTGCCGATTATTGCAAATTACTCTTCAACAACGTAAAAATTTGAAATTTGGGCTCTGGACGACGCTGCGCAGGACTCTTAGGAAACATAATCGACCGGGTCTGAACTTCTCATTGCAATATTGAGGCGTCAGTTTCTTTTCTCGTAGACCGTTGCATTTGCGTATTCGCGACTCCAGAAGCCGCGCCGCGCATTCTTCAGGCGCCTCGTGGCAGGCAGTTTGCTGCCGATTATTGCAAATTACTCTTCAACAACGTAAAAATATGAAATTTGGGCTCTGGACGCCGCTGCGCAGGACTCTTAGGAATCATAATCAACCAATTCTGACCTTCTCATTGCAATATTGAGGCGTCAGTTTCTTTTCTCGTAAACCCTTGCATTTGAGTACACGCGACTCGAGACAAGCAGTATTCTGCCGATTATTGCAAATTACTCTTCAACAACGTAAAAATATGAAATTTGGGCTCTGGACGCCGCTGCGCAGGACTCTTAGGAATCATAATCAACCAATTCTGACCTTCTCATTGCAATATTGAGGCGTCAGTTTCTTTTCTCGTAAACCCTTGCATTTGAGTACACGCGACTCGAGACAAGCAGTATTCTGCCGATTATTGCAAATTACTCTTCAACAACGTAAAAATTTGAAATTTGGGCTCTGGACGACGCTGCGCAGGACTCTTAGGAAACATAATCGACCGGGTCTGAACTTCTCATTGCAATATTGAGGCGTCAGTTTCTTTTCTCGTAGACCGTTGCATTTGCGTATTCGCGACTCGAGAAGCCGCGCCGCGCATTCTTCAGGCGCCTCGTGGCAGGCAGTTTGCTGCCGATTATTGCAAATTACTCTTCAACAACGTAAAAATATGAAATTTGGGCTCTGGACGCCGCTGCGCAGGACTCTTAGGAATCATAATCAACCAATTCTGACCTTCTCATTGCAATATTGAGGCGTCAGTTTCTTTTCTCGTAAACCCTTGCATTTGAGTATACGCGACTCGAGACAAGCAGTATTCTGCCGATTATTGCAAATTACTCTTCAACAACGTAAAAATTTGAAATTTGGGCTCTGGACGACGCTGCGCAGGACTCTTAGGAAACATAATCGACCGGGTCTGAACTTCTCATTGCAATATTGAGGCGTCAGTTTCTTTTCTCGTAGACCGTTGCATTTGCGTATTCGCGACTCCAGAAGCCGCGCCGCGCATTCTTCAGGCGCCTCGTGGCAGGCAGTTTGCTGCCGATTATTGCAAATTACTCTTCAACAACGTAAAAATATGAAATTTGGGCTCTGGACGCCGCTGCGCAGGACTCTTAGGAATCATAATCAACCAATTCTGACCTTCTCATTGCAATATTGAGGCGTCAGTTTCTTTTCTCGTAAACCCTTGCATTTGAGTACACGCGACTCGAGACAAGCAGTATTCTGCCGATTATTGCAAATTACTCTTCAACAACGTAAAAATATGAAATTTGGGCTCTGGACGCCGCTGCGCAGGACTCTTAGGAAACATAATCGACCGGGTCTGAACTTGTCATTGCAATATTGAGGCGTCAGTTTCTTTTCTCGTAAACCCTTGCATTTGAGTATACGCGACTCGAGACAAGCAGTATTCTGCCGATTATTGCAAATTACTCTTCAACAACGTAAAAATATGAAATTTGGGCTCTGGACGCCGCTGCGCAGGACTCTTAGGAATCATAATCAACCAATTCTGACCTTCTCATTGCAATATTGAGGCGTCAGTTTCTTTTCTCGTAAACCCTTGCATTTGAGTATACGCGACTCGAGACAAGCAGTATTCTGCCGATTATTGCAAATTACTCTTCAACAACGTAAAAATATGAAATTTGGGCTCTGGACGACGCTGCGGAGGACTCTTAGGAATCATAATCAACCAATTCTGAACTTCTCATTGCAATATTGAGGCGTCAGTTTCTTTTCTCGTAAACCCTTGCATTTGAGTACACGCGACTCGAGACAAGCAGTATTCTGCCGATTATTGCAAATTACTCTTCAACAACGTAAAAATATGAAATTTGGGCTCTGGACGCCGCTGCGCAGGACTCTTAGGAATCATAATCAACCAATTCTGACCTTCTCATTGCAATATTGAGGCGTCAGTTTCTTTTCTCGTAAACCCTTGCATTTGAGTATACGCGACTCGAGACAAGCAGTATTCTGCCGATTATTGCAAATTACTCTTCAACAACGTAAAAATATGAAATTTGGGCTCTGGACGCCGCTGCGCAGGACTCTTAGGAATCATAATCAACCAATTCTGAACTTCTCATTGCAATATTGAGGCGTCAGTTTCTTTTCTCGTAGACCGTTGCATTTGCGTATTCGCGACTCGAGAAGCCGCGCCGCGCATTCTTCAGGCGCCTCGTGGCAGGCAGTTTGCTGCCGATTATTGCAAATTACTCTTCAACAACGTAAAAATATGAAATTTGGGCTCTGGACGACGCTGCGGAGGACTCTTAGGAATCATAATCAACCAATTCTGAACTTCTCATTGCAATATTGAGGCGTCAGTTTCTTTTCTCGTAAACCCTTGCATTTGAGTATACGCGACTCGAGACAAGCAGTATTCTGCCGATTATTGCAAATTACTCTTCAACAACGTAAAAATATGAAATTTGGGCTCTGGACGCCGCTGCGCAGGACTCTTAGGAATCATAATCAACCAATTCTGAACTTCTCATTGCAATATTGAGGCGTCAGTTTCTTTTCTCGTAGACCGTTGCATTTGCGTATTCGCGACTCGAGAAGCCGCGCCGCGCATTCTTCAGGCGCCTCGTGGCAGGCAGTTTGCTGCCGATTATTGCAAATTACTCTTCAACAACGTAAAAATATGAAATTTGGGCTCTGGACGACGCTGCGGAGGACTCTTAGGAATCATAATCAACCAATTCTGAACTTCTCATTGCAATATTGAGGCGTCAGTTTCTTTTCTCGTAAACCCTTGCATTTGAGTATACGCGACTCGAGACAAGCAGTATTCTGCCGATTATTGCAAATTACTCTTCAACAACGTAAAAATATGAAATTTGGGCTCTGGACGCCGCTGCGCAGGACTCTTAGGAATCATAATCAACCAATTCTGAACTTCTCATTGCAATATTGAGGCGTCAGTTTCTTTTCTCGTAAACCCTTGCATTTGAGTATACGCGACTCGAGACAAGCAGTATTCTGCCGATTATTGCAAATTACTCTTCAACAACGTAAAAATATGAAATTTGGGCTCTGGACGCCGCTGCGCAGGACTCTTAGGAATCATAATCAACCAATTCTGAACTTCTCATTGCAATATTGAGGCGTCAGTTTCTTTTCTCGTAAACCCTTGCATTTGAGTATACGCGACTCGAGACAAGCAGTATTCTGCCGATTATTGCAAATTACTCTTCAACAACGTAAAAAATATGAAATTTGGGCTCTGGACGACGCTGCGCAGGACTCTTAGGAAACATAATCGACCGGGTCTGAACTTCTCATTGCAATATTGAGGCGTCAGTTTCTTTTCTCGTAAACCCTTGCATTTGAGTATACGCGACTCGAGACAAGCAGTATTCTGCCGATTATTGCAAATTACTCTTCAACAACGTAAAAATATGAAATTTGGGCTCTGGACGCCGCTGCGCAGGACTCTTAGGAATCATAATCAACCAATTCTGAACTTCTCATTGCAATATTGAGGCGTCAGTTTCTTTTCTCGTAGACCGTTGCATTTGCGTATTCGCGACTCGAGAAGCCGCGCCGCGCATTCTTCAGGCGCCTCGTGGCAGGCAGTTTGCTGCCGATTATTGCAAATTACTCTTCAACAACGTAAAAATATGAAATTTGGGCTCTGGACGACGCTGCGGAGGACTCTTAGGAATCATAATCAACCAATTCTGAACTTCTCATTGCAATATTGAGGCGTCAGTTTCTTTTCTCGTAAACCCTTGCATTTGAGTATACGCGACTCGAGACAAGCAGTATTCTGCCGATTATTGCAAATTACTCTTCAACAACGTAAAAATATGAAATTTGGGCTCTGGACGCCGCTGCGCAGGACTCTTAGGAATCATAATCAACCAATTCTGAACTTCTCATTGCAATATTGAGGCGTCAGTTTCTTTTCTCGTAAACCCTTGCATTTGAGTATACGCGACTCGAGACAAGCAGTATTCTGCCGATTATTGCAAATTACTCTTCAACAACGTAAAAATATGAAATTTGGGCTCTGGACGACGCTGCGGAGGACTCTTAGGAATCATAATCAACCAATTCTGAACTTCTCATTGCAATATTGAGGCGTCAGTTTCTTTTCTCGTAAACCCTTGCATTTGAGTATACGCGACTCGAGACAAGCAGTATTCTGCCGATTATTGCAAATTACTCTTCAACAACGTAAAAATATGAAATTTGGGCTCTGGACGACGCTGCGCAGGACTCTTAGGAAACATAATCGACCGGGTCTGAACTTCTCATTGCAATATTGAGGCGTCAGTTTCTTTTCTCGTAAACCCTTGCATTTGAGTATACGCGACTCGAGACAAGCAGTATTCTGCCGATTATTGCAAATTACTCTTCAACAACGTAAAAATTTGAAATTTGGGCTCTGGACGACGCTGCGCAGGACTCTTAGGAAACATAATCGACCGGGTCTGAACTTCTCATTGCAATATTGAGGCGTCAGTTTCTTTTCTCGTAAACCCTTGCATTTGAGTATACGCGACTCGAGACAAGCAGTATTCTGCCGATTATTGCAAATTACTCTTCAACAACGTAAAAATATGAAATTTGGGCTCTGGACGCCGCTGCGCAGGACTCTTAGGAATCATAATCAACCAATTCTGACCTTCTCATTGCAATATTGAGGCGTCAGTTTCTTTTCTCGTAAACCCTTGCATTTGAGTATACGCGACTCGAGACAAGCAGTATTCTGCCGATTATTGCAAATTACTCTTCAACAACGTAAAAATATGAAATTTGGGCTCTGGACGCCGCTGCGCAGGACTCTTAGGAATCATAATCAACCAATTCTGAACTTCTCATTGCAATATTGAGGCGTCAGTTTCTTTTCTCGTAAACCCTTGCATTTGAGTATACGCGACTCGAGACAAGCAGTATTCTGCCGATTATTGCAAATTACTCTTCAACAACGTAAAAATATGAAATTTGGGCTCTGGACGACGCTGCGCAGGACTCTTAGGAAACATAATCGACCGGGTCTGAACTTCTCATTGCAATATTGAGGCGTCAGTTTCTTTTCTCGTAAACCCTTGCATTTGAGTATACGCGACTCGAGACAAGCAGTATTCTGCCGATTATTGCAAATTACTCTTCAACAACGTAAAAATATGAAATTTGGGCTCTGGACGCCGCTGCGCAGGACTCTTAGGAATCATAATCAACCAAATTCTGACCTTCTCATTGCAATATTGAGGCGTCAGTTTCTTTTCTCGTAAACCCTTGCATTTGAGTATACGCGACTCGAGACAAGCAGTATTCTGCCGATTATTGCAAATTACTCTTCAACAACGTAAAAATATGAAATTTGGGCTCTGGACGCCGCTGCGCAGGACTCTTAGGAATCATAATCAACCAATTCTGAACTTCTCATTGCAATATTGAGGCGTCAGTTTCTTTTCTCGTAAACCCTTGCATTTGAGTATACGCGACTCGAGACAAGCAGTATTCTGCCGATTATTGCAAATTACTCTTCAACAACGTAAAAATATGAAATTTGGGCTCTGGACGCCGCTGCGCAGGACTCTTAGGAATCATAATCAACCAATTCTGACCTTCTCATTGCAATATTGAGGCGTCAGTTTCTTTTCTCGTAAACCCTTGCATTTGAGTATACGCGACTCGAGACAAGCAGTATTCTGCCGATTATTGCAAATTACTCTTCACAACGTAAAAATATGAAATTTGGGCTCTGGACGCCGCTGCGCAGGACTCTTAGGAATCATAATCAACCAATAATGACCTTCTCATTGCAATATTGAGGCGTCAGTTTCTTTTCTCGTAAACCCTTGCATTTGAGTACACGCGACTCGAGACAAGCAGTATTCTGCCGATTATTGCAAATTACTCTTCAACAACGTAAAAATATGAAATTTGGGCTCTGGACGACGCTGCGCAGGACTCTTAGGAAACATAATCGACCGGGTCTGAACTTGTCATTGCAATATTGAGGCGTCAGTTTCTTTTCTCGTAAACCCTTGCATTTGAGTATACGCGACTCGAGACAAGCAGTATTCTGCCGATTATTGCAAATTACTCTTCAACAACGTAAAAATATGAAATTTGGGCTCTGGACGCCGCTGCGCAGGACTCTTAGGAATCATAATCAACCAATTCTGACCTTCTCATTGCAATATTGAGGCGTCAGTTTCTTTTCCTCGTAAACCCTTGCATTTGAGTATACGCGACTCGAGACAAGCAGTATTCTGCCGATTATTGCAAATTACTCTTCAACAACGTAAAAATATGAAATTTGGGCTCTGGACGACGCTGCGGAGGACTCTTAGGAATCATAATCAACCAATTCTGAACTTCTCATTGCAATATTGAGGCGTCAGTTTCTTTTCTCGTAAACCCTTGCATTTGAGTACACGCGACTCGAGACAAGCAGTATTCTGCCGATTATTGCAAATTACTCTTCAACAACGTAAAAATATGAAATTTGGGCTCTGGACGCCGCTGCGCAGGACTCTTAGGAATCATAATCAACCAATTCTGACCTTCTCATTGCAATATTGAGGCGTCAGTTTCTTTTCTCGTAAACCCTTGCATTTGAGTATACGCGACTCGAGACAAGCAGTATTCTGCCGATTATTGCAAATTACTCTTCAACAACGTAAAAATATGAAATTTGGGCTCTGGACGCCGCTGCGCAGGACTCTTAGGAATCATAATCAACCAATTCTGAACTTCTCATTGCAATATTGAGGCGTCAGTTTCTTTTCTCGTAGACCGTTGCATTTGCGTATTCGCGACTCGAGAAGCCGCGCCGCGCATTCTTCAGGCGCCTCGTGGCAGGCAGTTTGCTGCCGATTATTGCAAATTACTCTTCAACAACGTAAAAATATGAAATTTGGGCTCTGGACGACGCTGCGGAGGACTCTTAGGAATCATAATCAACCAATTCTGAACTTCTCATTGCAATATTGAGGCGTCAGTTTCTTTTCTCGTAAACCCTTGCATTTGAGTATACGCGACTCGAGACAAGCAGTATTCTGCCGATTATTGCAAATTACTCTTCAACAACGTAAAAATATGAAATTTGGGCTCTGGACGCCGCTGCGCAGGACTCTTAGGAATCATAATCAACCAATTCTGAACTTCTCATTGCAATATTGAGGCGTCAGTTTCTTTTCTCGTAGACCGTTGCATTTGCGTATTCGCGACTCGAGAAGCCGCGCCGCGCATTCTTCAGGCGCCTCGTGGCAGGCAGTTTGCTGCCGATTATTGCAAATTACTCTTCAACAACGTAAAAATATGAAATTTGGGCTCTGGACGACGCTGCGGAGGACTCTTAGGAATCATAATCAACCAATTCTGAACTTCTCATTGCAATATTGAGGCGTCAGTTTCTTTTCTCGTAAACCCTTGCATTTGAGTATACGCGACTCGAGACAAGCAGTATTCTGCCGATTATTGCAAATTACTCTTCAACAACGTAAAAATATGAAATTTGGGCTCTGGACGCCGCTGCGCAGGACTCTTAGGAATCATAATCAACCAATTCTGAACTTCTCATTGCAATATTGAGGCGTCAGTTTCTTTTCTCGTAAACCCTTGCATTTGAGTATACGCGACTCGAGACAAGCAGTATTCTGCCGATTATTGCAAATTACTCTTCAACAACGTAAAAATATGAAATTTGGGCTCTGGACGACGCTGCGGAGGACTCTTAGGAATCATAATCAACCAATTCTGAACTTCTCATTGCAATATTGAGGCGTCAGTTTCTTTTCTCGTAAACCCTTGCATTTGAGTATACGCGACTCGAGACAAGCAGTATTCTGCCGATTATTGCAAATTACTCTTCAACAACGTAAAAATATGAAATTTGGGCTCTGGACGCCGCTGCGCAGGACTCTTAGGAATCATAATCAACCAATTCTGACCTTCTCATTGCAATATTGAGGCGTCAGTTTCTTTTCTCGTAAACCCTTGCATTTGAGTACACGCGACTCGAGACAAGCAGTATTCTGCCGATTATTGCAAATTACTCTTCAACAACGTAAAAATATGAAATTTGGGCTCTGGACGACGCTGCGCAGGACTCTTAGGAAACATAATCGACCGGGTCTGAACTTCTCATTGCAATATTGAGGCGTCAGTTTCTTTTCTCGTAAACCCTTGCATTTGAGTATACGCGACTCGAGACAAGCAGTATTCTGCCGATTATTGCAAATTACTCTTCAACAACGTAAAAATATGAAATTTGGGCTCTGGACGCCGCTGCGCAGGACTCTTAGGAATCATAATCAACCAATTCTGACCTTCTCATTGCAATATTGAGGCGTCAGTTTCTTTTCTCGTAAACCCTTGCATTTGAGTATACGCGACTCGAGACAAGCAGTATTCTGCCGATTATTGCAAATTACTCTTCAACAACGTAAAAATATGAAATTTGGGCTCTGGACGCCGCTGCGCAGGACTCTTAGGAATCATAATCAACCAATTCTGAACTTCTCATTGCAATATTGAGGCGTCAGTTTCTTTTCTCGTAAACCCTTGCATTTGAGTATACGCGACTCGAGACAAGCAGTATTCTGCCGATTATTGCAAATTACTCTTCAACAACGTAAAAATATGAAATTTGGGCTCTGGACGACGCTGCGCAGGACTCTTAGGAAACATAATCGACCGGGTCTGAACTTCTCATTGCAATATTGAGGCGTCAGTTTCTTTTCTCGTAAACCCTTGCATTTGAGTATACGCGACTCGAGACAAGCAGTATTCTGCCGATTATTGCAAATTACTCTTCAACAACGTAAAAATATGAAATTTGGGCTCTGGACGCCGCTGCGCAGGACTCTTAGGAATCATAATCAACCAATTCTGAACTTCTCATTGCAATATTGAGGCGTCAGTTTCTTTTCTCGTAGACCGTTGCATTTGCGTATTCGCGACTCGAGAAGCCGCGCCGCGCATTCTTCAGGCGCCTCGTGGCAGGCAGTTTGCTGCCGATTATTGCAAATTACTCTTCAACAACGTAAAAATATGAAATTTGGGCTCTGGACGACGCTGCGGAGGACTCTTAGGAATCATAATCAACCAATTCTGAACTTCTCATTGCAATATTGAGGCGTCAGTTTCTTTTCTCGTAAACCCTTGCATTTGAGTATACGCGACTCGAGACAAGCAGTATTCTGCCGATTATTGCAAATTACTCTTCAACAACGTAAAAATATGAAATTTGGGCTCTGGACGCCGCTGCGCAGGACTCTTAGGAATCATAATCAACCAATTCTGAACTTCTCATTGCAATATTGAGGCGTCAGTTTCTTTTCTCGTAAACCCTTGCATTTGAGTATACGCGACTCGAGACAAGCAGTATTCTGCCGATTATTGCAAATTACTCTTCAACAACGTAAAAATATGAAATTTGGGCTCTGGACGACGCTGCGGAGGACTCTTAGGAATCATAATCAACCAATTCTGAACTTCTCATTGCAATATTGAGGCGTCAGTTTCTTTTCTCGTAAACCCTTGCATTTGAGTATACGCGACTCGAGACAAGCAGTATTCTGCCGATTATTGCAAATTACTCTTCAACAACGTAAAAATATGAAATTTGGGCTCTGGACGACGCTGCGCAGGACTCTTAGGAAACATAATCGACCGGGTCTGAACTTCTCATTGCAATATTGAGGCGTCAGTTTCTTTTCTCGTAAACCCTTGCATTTGAGTATACGCGACTCGAGACAAGCAGTATTCTGCCGATTATTGCAAATTACTCTTCAACAACGTAAAAATATGAAATTTGGGCTCTGGACGACGCTGCGCAGGACTCTTAGGAAACATAATCGACCGGGTCTGAACTTCTCATTGCAATATTGAGGCGTCAGTTTCTTTTCTCGTAAACCCTTGCATTTGAGTATACGCGACTCGAGACAAGCAGTATTCTGCCGATTATTGCAAATTACTCTTCAACAACGTAAAAATATGAAATTTGGGCTCTGGACGCCGCTGCGCAGGACTCTTAGGAATCATAATCAACCAATTCTGACCTTCTCATTGCAATATTGAGGCGTCAGTTTCTTTTCTCGTAAACCCTTGCATTTGAGTATACGCGACTCGAGACAAGCAGTATTCTGCCGATTATTGCAAATTACTCTTCAACAACGTAAAAATATGAAATTTGGGCTCTGGACGCCGCTGCGCAGGACTCTTAGGAATCATAATCAACCAATTCTGAACTTCTCATTGCAATATTGAGGCGTCAGTTTCTTTTCTCGTAAACCCTTGCATTTGAGTATACGCGACTCGAGACAAGCAGTATTCTGCCGATTATTGCAAATTACTCTTCAACAACGTAAAAATATGAAATTTGGGCTCTGGACGACGCTGCGCAGGACTCTTAGGAAACATAATCGACCGGGTCTGAACTTCTCATTGCAATATTGAGGCGTCAGTTTCTTTTCTCGTAAACCCTTGCATTTGAGTATACGCGACTCGAGACAAGCAGTATTCTGCCGATTATTGCAAATTACTCTTCAACAACGTAAAAATATGAAATTTGGGCTCTGGACGCCGCTGCGCAGGACTCTTAGGAATCATAATCAACCAATTCTGACCTTCTCATTGCAATATTGAGGCGTCAGTTTCTTTTCTCGTAAACCCTTGCATTTGAGTATACGCGACTCGAGACAAGCAGTATTCTGCCGATTATTGCAAATTACTCTTCAACAACGTAAAAATATGAAATTTGGGCTCTGGACGCCGCTGCGCAGGACTCTTAGGAATCATAATCAACCAATTCTGAACTTCTCATTGCAATATTGAGGCGTCAGTTTCTTTTCTCGTAAACCCTTGCATTTGAGTATACGCGACTCGAGACAAGCAGTATTCTGCCGATTATTGCAAATTACTCTTCAACAACGTAAAAATATGAAATTTGGGCTCTGGACGCCGCTGCGCAGGACTCTTAGGAATCATAATCAACCAATTCTGACCTTCTCATTGCAATATTGAGGCGTCAGTTTCTTTTCTCGTAAACCCTTGCATTTGAGTATACGCGACTCGAGACAAGCAGTATTCTGCCGATTATTGCAAATTACTCTTCAACAACGTAAAAATATGAAATTTGGGCTCTGGACGCCGCTGCGCAGGACTCTTAGGAATCATAATCAACCAATTCTGAACTTCTCATTGCAATATTGAGGCGTCAGTTTCTTTTCTCGTAGACCGTTGCATTTGAGTATACGCGACTCGAGACAAGCAGTATTCTGCCGATTATTGCAAATTACTCTTCAACAACGTAAAAATATGAAATTTGGGCTCTGGACGCCGCTGCGCAGGACTCTTAGGAATCATAATCAACCAATTCTGACCTTCTCATTGCAATATTGAGGCGTCAGTTTCTTTTCTCGTAAACCCTTGCATTTGAGTATACGCGACTCGAGACAAGCAGTATTCTGCCGATTATTGCAAATTACTCTTCAACAACGTAAAAATATGAAATTTGGGCTCTGGACGCCGCTGCGCAGGACTCTTAGGAATCATAATCAACCAATTCTGAACTTCTCATTGCAATATTTAGGCGTCAGTTTCTTTTCTCGTAAACCCTTGCATTTGAGTATACGCGACTCGAGACAAGCAGTATTCTGCCGATTATTGCAAATTACTCTTCAACAACGTAAAAATATGAAATTTGGGCTCTGGACGCCGCTGCGCAGGACTCTTAGGAATCATAATCAACCAATTCTGAACTTCTCATTGCAATATTGAGGCGTCAGTTTCTTTTCTCGTAAACCCTTGCATTTGAGTATACGCGACTCGAGACAAGCAGTATTCTGCCGATTATTGCAAATTACTCTTCAACAACGTAAAAATATGAAATTTGGGCTCTGGACGACGCTGCGGAGGACTCTTAGGAATCATAATCAACCAATTCTGAACTTCTCATTGCAATATTGAGGCGTCAGTCAGTTTCTTTTCTCGTAAACCCTTGCATTTGAGTATACGCGACTCGAGACAAGCAGTATTCTGCCGATTATTGCAAATTACTCTTCAACAACGTAAAAATATGAAATTGGGCTCTGGACGCCGCTGCGCAGGACTCTAGGAATCATAATCAACCAATTCTGAACTTCTCATTGCAATATTGAGGCGTCAGTTTCTTTTCTCGTAAACCCTTGCATTTGAGTATACGCGACTCGAGACAAGCAGTATTCTGCCGATTATTGCAAAGTACTCTTCAACAACGTAAAAATATGAAATTTGGGCTCTGGACGACGCTGCGGAGGGACTCTTAGGAACATAATCAACCAATTCTGAACTTCTCATTGCAATATTGAGGCGTCAGTTTCTTTTCTCGTAAACCCTTGCATTTGAGTATACGCGACTCGAGACAAGCAGTATTCCTGCCGATTATTGCAAATTACTCTTCAACAACGTAAAAATATGAATTTGGGCTCTGGACGCCGCTGCGCAGGACTCTTAGGAATCATAATCAACAATTCTGAACTTCTCATTGCAATATTTAGGCGTCAGTTTCTTTTCTCGTAAACCCTTGCATTTGAGTATACGCGACTCGAGACAAGCAGTATTCTGCCGATTATTGCAATTACTCTTCAACAACGTAAAAATATGAAATTTGGGCTCTGGACGCCGCTGCGCAGGACTCTTAGGATCATAATCAACCCAATTCTGACCTTCTCATTGCAATATTGAGGCGTCAGTTTCTTTTCTCGTAAACCCTTGCATTTGAGTATACGCGACTCGAGACAAGCAGTATTCTGCCGATTATTGCAAATTACTCTTCAACAACGTAAAAATATGAAATTTGGGCTCTGGACGACGCTGCGCAGGACTCTTAGGAATCATAATCGACCGGGTCTGAACTTCTCATTGCAATATTGAGGCGTCAGTTTCTTTTCTCGTAAACCCTTGCATTTGAGTATACGCGACTCGAGACAAGCAGTATTCTGCCGATTATTGCAAATTACTCTTCAACAACGTAAAAATATGAAATTTGGGCTCTGGACGCCGCTGCGCAGGACTCTTAGGAATCATAATCAACCAATTCTGACCTTCTCATTGCAATATTGAGGCGTCAGTTTCTTTTCTCGTAAACCCTTGCATTTGAGTATACGCGACTCGAGACAAGCAGTATTCTGCCGATTATTGCAAATTACTCTTCAACAACGTAAAAATATGAAATTTGGGCTCTGGACGCCGCTGCGCAGGACTCTTAGGAATCATAATCAACCAATTCTGAACTTCTCATTGCAATATTGAGGCGTCAGTTTCTTTTCTCGTAAACCCTTGCATTTGAGTATACGCGACTCGAGACAAGCAGTATTCTGCCGATTATTGCAAATTACTCTTCAACAACGTAAAAATATGAAATTTGGGCTCTGGACGACGCTGCGGAGGACTCTTAGGAATCATAATCAACCAATTCTGAACTTCTCATTGCAATATTGAGGCGTCAGTTTCTTTTCTCGTAAACCCTTGCATTTGAGTATACGCGACTCGAGACAAGCAGTATTCTGCCGATTATTGCAAATTACTCTTCAACAACGTAAAAATATGAAATTTGGGCTCTGGACGACGCTGCGGAGGACTCTTAGGAATCATAATCAACCAATTCTGAACTTCTCATTGCAATATTGAGGCGTCAGTTTCTTTTCTCGTAAACCCTTGCATTTGAGTATACGCGACTCGAGACAAGCAGTATTCTGCCGATTATTGCAAATTACTCTTCAACAACGTAAAAATATGAAATTTGGGCTCTGGACGCCGCTGCGCAGGACTCTTAGGAATCATAATCAACCAATTCTGAACTTCTCATTGCAATATTGAGGCGTCAGTTTCTTTTCTCGTAGACCGTTGCATTTGAGTATACGCGACTCGAGACAAGCAGTATTCTGCCGATTATTGCAAATTACTCTTCAACAACGTAAAAATATGAAATTTGGGCTCTGGACGCCGCTGCGCAGGACTCTTAGGAATCATAATCAACCAATTCTGACCTTCTCATTGCAATATTGAGGCGTCAGTTTCTTTTCTCGTAAACCCTTGCATTTGAGTATACGCGACTCGAGACAAGCAGTATTCTGCCGATTATTGCAAATTACTCTTCAACAACGTAAAAATATGAAATTTGGGCTCTGGACGACGCTGCGGAGGACTCTTAGGAATCATAATCAACCAATTCTGACCTTCTCATTGCAATATTGAGGCGTCAGTTTCTTTTCTCGTAAACCCTTGCATTTGAGTATACGCGACTCGAGACAAGCAGTATTCTGCCGATTATTGCAAATTACTCTTCAACAACGTAAAAATATGAAATTTGGGCTCTGGACGCCGCTGCGCAGGACTCTTAGGAATCATAATCAACCAATTCTGAACTTCTCATTGCAATATTGAGGCGTCAGTTTCTTTTCTCGTAGACCGTTGCATTTGCGTATTCGCGACTCGAGAAGCCGCGCCGCGCATTCTTCAGGCGCCTCGTGGCAGGCAGTTTGCTGCCGATTATTGCAAATTACTCTTCAACAACGTAAAAATATGAAATTTGGGCTCTGGACGACGCTGCGGAGGACTCTTAGGAATCATAATCAACCAATTCTGAACTTCTCATTGCAATATTGAGGCGTCAGTTTCTTTTCTCGTAAACCCTTGCATTTGAGTATACGCGACTCGAGACAAGCAGTATTCTGCCGATTATTGCAAATTACTCTTCAACAACGTAAAAATATGAAATTTGGGCTCTGGACGCCGCTGCGCAGGACTCTTAGGAATCATAATCAACCAATTCTGAACTTCTCATTGCAATATTGAGGCGTCAGTTTCTTTTCTCGTAGACCGTTGCATTTGCGTATTCGCGACTCGAGAAGCCGCGCCGCGCATTCTTCAGGCGCCTCGTGGCAGGCAGTTTGCTGCCGATTATTGCAAATTACTCTTCAACAACGTAAAAATATGAAATTTGGGCTCTGGACGACGCTGCGCAGGACTCTTAGGAATCATAATCAACCAATTCTGAACTTCTCATTGCAATATTGAGGCGTCAGTTTCTTTTCTCGTAAACCCTTGCATTTGAGTATACGCGACTCGAGACAAGCAGTATTCTGCCGATTATTGCAAATTACTCTTCAACAACGTAAAAATATGAAATTTGGGCTCTGGACGCCGCTGCGCAGGACTCTTAGGAATCATAATCAACCAATTCTGACCTTCTCATTGCAATATTTAGGCGTCAGTTTCTTTTCTCGTAAACCCTTGCATTTGAGTATACGCGACTCGAGACAAGCAGTATTCTGCCGATTATTGCAAATTACTCTTCAACAACGTAAAAATATGAAATTTGGGCTCTGGACGCCGCTGCGCAGGACTCTTAGGAATCATAATCAACCAATTCTGAACTTCTCATTGCAATATTTAGGCGTCAGTTTCTTTTCTCGTAAACCCTTGCATTTGAGTATACGCGACTCGAGACAAGCAGTATTCTGCCGATTATTGCAAATTACTCTTCAACAACGTAAAAATATGAAATTTGGGCTCTGGACGCCGCTGCGCAGGACTCTTAGGAATCATAATCAACCAATTCTGAACTTCTCATTGCAATATTTAGGCGTCAGTTTCTTTTCTCGTAAACCCTTGCATTTGAGTATACGCGACTCGAGACAAGCAGTATTCTGCCGATTATTGCAAATTACTCTTCAACAACGTAAAAATATGAAATTTGGGCTCTGGACGCCGCTGCGCAGGACTCTTAGGAATCATAATCAACCAATTCTGAACTTCTCATTGCAATATTTAGGCGTCAGTTTCTTTTCTCGTAAACCCTTGCATTTGAGTATACGCGACTCGAGACAAGCAGTATTCTGCCGATTATTGCAAATTACTCTTCAACAACGTAAAAATATGAAATTTGGGCTCTGGACGCCGCTGCGCAGGACTCTTAGGAATCATAATCAACCAATTCTGACCTTCTCATTGCAATATTGAGGCGTCAGTTTCTTTTCTCGTAAACCCTTGCATTTGAGTATACGCGACTCGAGACAAGCAGTATTCTGCCGATTATTGCAAATTACTCTTCAACAACGTAAAAATATGAAATTTGGGCTCTGGACGCCGCTGCGCAGGACTCTTAGGAATCATAATCAACCAATTCTGAACTTCTCATTGCAATATTGAGGCGTCAGTTTCTTTTCTCGTAGACCGTTGCATTTGAGTATACGCGACTCGAGACAAGCAGTATTCTGCCGATTATTGCAAATTACTCTTCAACAACGTAAAAATATGAAATTTGGGCTCTGGACGCCGCTGCGCAGGACTCTTAGGAATCATAATCAACCAATTCTGACCTTCTCATTGCAATATTGAGGCGTCAGTTTCTTTTCTCGTAAACCCTTGCATTTGAGTATACGCGACTCGAGACAAGCAGTATTCTGCCGATTATTGCAAATTACTCTTCAACAACGTAAAAATATGAAATTTGGGCTCTGGACGCCGCTGCGCAGGACTCTTAGGAATCATAATCAACCAATTCTGACCTTCTCATTGCAATATTGAGGCGTCAGTTTCTTTTCTCGTAAACCCTTGCATTTGAGTATACGCGACTCGAGACAAGCAGTATTCTGCCGATTATTGCAAATTACTCTTCAACAACGTAAAAATATGAAATTTGGGCTCTGGACGCCGCTGCGCAGGACTCTTAGGAATCATAATCAACCAATTCTGAACTTCTCATTGCAATATTGAGGCGTCAGTTTCTTTTCTCGTAGACCGTTGCATTTGCGTATTCGCGACTCGAGAAGCCGCGCCGCGCATTCTTCAGGCGCCTCGTGGCAGGCAGTTTGCTGCCGATTATTGCAAATTACTCTTCAACAACGTAAAAATATGAAATTTGGGCTCTGGACGACGCTGCGGAGGACTCTTAGGAATCATAATCAACCAATTCTGAACTTCTCATTGCAATATTGAGGCGTCAGTTTCTTTTCTCGTAAACCCTTGCATTTGAGTATACGCGACTCGAGACAAGCAGTATTCTGCCGATTATTGCAAATTACTCTTCAACAACGTAAAAATATGAAATTTGGGCTCTGGACGCCGCTGCGCAGGACTCTTAGGAATCATAATCAACCAATTCTGAACTTCTCATTGCAATATTGAGGCGTCAGTTTCTTTTCTCGTAAACCCTTGCATTTGAGTATACGCGACTCGAGACAAGCAGTATTCTGCCGATTATTGCAAATTACTCTTCAACAACGTAAAAATATGAAATTTGGGCTCTGGACGCCGCTGCGCAGGACTCTTAGGAATCATAATCAACCAATTCTGACCTTCTCATTGCAATATTTAGGCGTCAGTTTCTTTTCTCGTAAACCCTTGCATTTGAGTATACGCGACTCGAGACAAGCAGTATTCTGCCGATTATTGCAAATTACTCTTCAACAACGTAAAAATATGAAATTTGGGCTCTGGACGCCGCTGCGCAGGACTCTTAGGAATCATAATCAACCAATTCTGAACTTCTCATTGCAATATTGAGGCGTCAGTTTCTTTTCTCGTAAACCCTTGCATTTGAGTATACGCGACTCGAGACAAGCAGTATTCTGCCGATTATTGCAAATTACTCTTCAACAACGTAAAAATATGAAATTTGGGCTCTGGACGCCGCTGCGCAGGACTCTTAGGAATCATAATCAACCAATTCTGACCTTCTCATTGCAATATTGAGGCGTCAGTTTCTTTTCTCGTAAACCCTTGCATTTGAGTATACGCGACTCGAGACAAGCAGTATTCTGCCGATTATTGCAAATTACTCTTCAACAACGTAAAAATTTGAAATTTGGGCTCTGGACGACGCTGCGGAGGACTCTTAGGAATCATAATCAACCAATTCTGACCTTCTCATTGCAATATTGAGGCGTCAGTTTCTTTTCTCGTAAACCCTTGCATTTGAGTATACGCGACTCGAGACAAGCAGTATTCTGCCGATTATTGCAAATTACTCTTCAACAACGTAAAAATATGAAATTTGGGCTCTGGACGCCGCTGCGCAGGACTCTTAGGAATCATAATCAACCAATTCTGAACTTCTCATTGCAATATTTAGGCGTCAGTTTCTTTTCTCGTAAACCCTTGCATTTGAGTATACGCGACTCGAGACAAGCAGTATTCTGCCGATTATTGCAAATTACTCTTCAACAACGTAAAAATATGAAATTTGGGCTCTGGACGCCGCTGCGCAGGACTCTTAGGAATCATAATCAACCAATTCTGAACTTCTCATTGCAATATTGAGGCGTCAGTTTCTTTTCTCGTAAACCCTTGCATTTGAGTATACGCGACTCGAGACAAGCAGTATTCTGCCGATTATTGCAAATTACTCTTCAACAACGTAAAAATATGAAATTTGGGCTCTGGACGCCGCTGCGCAGGACTCTTAGGAATCATAATCAACCAATTCTGACCTTCTCATTGCAATATTTAGGCGTCAGTTTCTTTTCTCGTAAACCCTTGCATTTGAGTATACGCGACTCGAGACAAGCAGTATTCTGCCGATTATTGCAAATTACTCTTCAACAACGTAAAAATATGAAATTTGGGCTCTGGACGCCGCTGCGCAGGACTCTTAGGAATCATAATCAACCAATTCTGAACTTCTCATTGCAATATTGAGGCGTCAGTTTCTTTTCTCGTAAACCCTTGCATTTGAGTATACGCGACTCGAGACAAGCAGTATTCTGCCGATTATTGCAAATTACTCTTCAACAACGTAAAAATATGAAATTTGGGCTCTGGACGACGCTGCGGAGGACTCTTAGGAATCATAATCAACCAATTCTGAACTTCTCATTGCAATATTGAGGCGTCAGTTTCTTTTCTCGTAAACCCTTGCATTTGAGTATACGCGACTCGAGACAAGCAGTATTCTGCCGATTATTGCAAATTACTCTTCAACAACGTAAAAATATGAAATTTGGGCTCTGGACGCCGCTGCGCAGGACTCTTAGGAATCATAATCAACCAATTCTGACCTTCTCATTGCAATATTGAGGCGTCAGTTTCTTTTCTCGTAAACCCTTGCATTTGAGTATACGCGACTCGAGACAAGCAGTATTCTGCCGATTATTGCAAATTACTCTTCAACAACGTAAAAATATGAAATTTGGGCTCTGGACGCCGCTGCGCAGGACTCTTAGGAATCATAATCAACCAATTCTGAACTTCTCATTGCAATATTGAGGCGTCAGTTTCTTTTCTCGTAGACCGTTGCATTTGCGTATTCGCGACTCGAGAAGCCGCGCCGCGCATTCTTCAGGCGCCTCGTGGCAGGCAGTTTGCTGCCGATTATTGCAAATTACTCTTCAACAACGTAAAAATATGAAATTTGGGCTCTGGACGACGCTGCGGAGGACTCTTAGGAATCATAATCAACCAATTCTGAACTTCTCATTGCAATATTGAGGCGTCAGTTTCTTTTCTCGTAAACCCTTGCATTTGAGTATACGCGACTCGAGACAAGCAGTATTCTGCCGATTATTGCAAATTACTCTTCAACAACGTAAAAATATGAAATTTGGGCTCTGGACGCCGCTGCGCAGGACTCTTAGGAATCATAATCAACCAATTCTGAACTTCTCATTGCAATATTTAGGCGTCAGTTTCTTTTCTCGTAAACCCTTGCATTTGAGTATACGCGACTCGAGACAAGCAGTATTCTGCCGATTATTGCAAATTACTCTTCAACAACGTAAAAATATGAAATTTGGGCTCTGGACGCCGCTGCGGAGGACTCTTAGGAATCATAATCAACCAATTCTGAACTTCTCATTGCAATATTGAGGCGTCAGTTTCTTTTCTCGTAAACCCTTGCATTTGAGTATACGCGACTCGAGACAAGCAGTATTCTGCCGATTATTGCAAATTACTCTTCAACAACGTAAAAATATGAAATTTGGGCTCTGGACGCCGCTGCGCAGGACTCTTAGGAATCATAATCAACCAATTCTGACCTTCTCATTGCAATATTGAGGCGTCAGTTTCTTTTCTCGTAAACCCTTGCATTTGAGTATACGCGACTCGAGACAAGCAGTATTCTGCCGATTATTGCAAATTACTCTTCAACAACGTAAAAATTTGAAATTTGGGCTCTGGACGACGCTGCGCAGGACTCTTAGGAATCATAATCAACCAATTCTGAACTTCTCATTGCAATATTGAGGCGTCAGTTTCTTTTCTCGTAGACCGTTGCATTTGCGTATTCGCGACTCGAGAAGCCGCGCCGCGCATTCTTCAGGCGCCTCGTGGCAGGCAGTTTGCTGCCGATTATTGCAAATTACTCTTCAACAACGTAAAAATATGAAATTTGGGCTCTGGACGACGCTGCGGAGGACTCTTAGGAATCATAATCAACCAATTCTGAACTTCTCATTGCAATATTGAGGCGTCAGTTTCTTTTCTCGTAAACCCTTGCATTTGAGTATACGCGACTCGAGACAAGCAGTATTCTGCCGATTATTGCAAATTACTCTTCAACAACGTAAAAATATGAAATTTGGGCTCTGGACGCCGCTGCGCAGGACTCTTAGGAATCATAATCAACCAATTCTGAACTTCTCATTGCAATATTTAGGCGTCAGTTTCTTTTCTCGTAAACCCTTGCATTTGAGTATACGCGACTCGAGACAAGCAGTATTCTGCCGATTATTGCAAATTACTCTTCAACAACGTAAAAATATGAAATTTGGGCTCTGGACGCCGCTGCGCAGGACTCTTAGGAATCATAATCAACCAATTCTGAACTTCTCATTGCAATATTGAGGCGTCAGTTTCTTTTCTCGTAAACCCTTGCATTTGAGTATACGCGACTCGAGACAAGCAGTATTCTGCCGATTATTGCAAATTACTCTTCAACAACGTAAAAATATGAAATTTGGGCTCTGGACGCCGCTGCGCAGGACTCTTAGGAATCATAATCAACCAATTCTGAACTTCTCATTGCAATATTTAGGCGTCAGTTTCTTTTCTCGTAAACCCTTGCATTTGAGTATACGCGACTCGAGACAAGCAGTATTCTGCCGATTATTGCAAATTACTCTTCAACAACGTAAAAATATGAAATTTGGGCTCTGGACGCCGCTGCGCAGGACTCTTAGGAATCATAATCAACCAATTCTGAACTTCTCATTGCAATATTGAGGCGTCAGTTTCTTTTCTCGTAAACCCTTGCATTTGAGTATACGCGACTCGAGACAAGCAGTATTCTGCCGATTATTGCAAATTACTCTTCAACAACGTAAAAATATGAAATTTGGGCTCTGGACGCCGCTGCGCAGGACTCTTAGGAATCATAATCAACCAATTCTGACCTTCTCATTGCAATATTGAGGCGTCAGTTTCTTTTCTCGTAAACCCTTGCATTTGAGTATACGCGACTCGAGACAAGCAGTATTCTGCCGATTATTGCAAATTACTCTTCAACAACGTAAAAATTTGAAATTTGGGCTCTGGACGACGCTGCGGAGGACTCTTAGGAATCATAATCAACCAATTCTGACCTTCTCATTGCAATATTGAGGCGTCAGTTTCTTTTCTCGTAAACCCTTGCATTTGAGTATACGCGACTCGAGACAAGCAGTATTCTGCCGATTATTGCAAATTACTCTTCAACAACGTAAAAATATGAAATTTGGGCTCTGGACGCCGCTGCGCAGGACTCTTAGGAATCATAATCAACCAATTCTGAACTTCTCATTGCAATATTGAGGCGTCAGTTTCTTTTCTCGTAGACCGTTGCATTTGCGTATTCGCGACTCGAGAAGCCGCGCCGCGCATTCTTCAGGCGCCTCGTGGCAGGCAGTTTGCTGCCGATTATTGCAAATTACTCTTCAACAACGTAAAAATATGAAATTTGGGCTCTGGACGACGCTGCGGAGGACTCTTAGGAATCATAATCAACCAATTCTGAACTTCTCATTGCAATATTGAGGCGTCAGTTTCTTTTCTCGTAAACCCTTGCATTTGAGTATACGCGACTCGAGACAAGCAGTATTCTGCCGATTATTGCAAATTACTCTTCAACAACGTAAAAATATGAAATTTGGGCTCTGGACGCCGCTGCGCAGGACTCTTAGGAATCATAATCAACCAATTCTGAACTTCTCATTGCAATATTTAGGCGTCAGTTTCTTTTCTCGTAAACCCTTGCATTTGAGTATACGCGACTCGAGACAAGCAGTATTCTGCCGATTATTGCAAATTACTCTTCAACAACGTAAAAATATGAAATTTGGGCTCTGGACGCCGCTGCGCAGGACTCTTAGGAATCATAATCAACCAATTCTGAACTTCTCATTGCAATATTGAGGCGTCAGTTTCTTTTCTCGTAAACCCTTGCATTTGAGTATACGCGACTCGAGACAAGCAGTATTCTGCCGATTATTGCAAATTACTCTTCAACAACGTAAAAATATGAAATTTGGGCTCTGGACGCCGCTGCGCAGGACTCTTAGGAATCATAATCAACCAATTCTGAACTTCTCATTGCAATATTTAGGCGTCAGTTTCTTTTCTCGTAAACCCTTGCATTTGAGTATACGCGACTCGAGACAAGCAGTATTCTGCCGATTATTGCAAATTACTCTTCAACAACGTAAAAATATGAAATTTGGGCTCTGGACGCCGCTGCGCAGGACTCTTAGGAATCATAATCAACCAATTCTGAACTTCTCATTGCAATATTGAGGCGTCAGTTTCTTTTCTCGTAAACCCTTGCATTTGAGTATACGCGACTCGAGACAAGCAGTATTCTGCCGATTATTGCAAATTACTCTTCAACAACGTAAAAATATGAAATTTGGGCTCTGGACGCCGCTGCGCAGGACTCTTAGGAATCATAATCAACCAATTCTGACCTTCTCATTGCAATATTGAGGCGTCAGTTTCTTTTCTCGTAAACCCTTGCATTTGAGTATACGCGACTCGAGACAAGCAGTATTCTGCCGATTATTGCAAATTACTCTTCAACAACGTAAAAATTTGAAATTTGGGCTCTGGACGACGCTGCGGAGGACTCTTAGGAATCATAATCAACCAATTCTGACCTTCTCATTGCAATATTGAGGCGTCAGTTTCTTTTCTCGTAAACCCTTGCATTTGAGTATACGCGACTCGAGACAAGCAGTATTCTGCCGATTATTGCAAATTACTCTTCAACAACGTAAAAATATGAAATTTGGGCTCTGGACGCCGCTGCGCAGGACTCTTAGGAATCATAATCAACCAATTCTGAACTTCTCATTGCAATATTGAGGCGTCAGTTTCTTTTCTCGTAGACCGTTGCATTTGCGTATTCGCGACTCGAGAAGCCGCGCCGCGCATTCTTCAGGCGCCTCGTGGCAGGCAGTTTGCTGCCGATTATTGCAAATTACTCTTCAACAACGTAAAAATATGAAATTTGGGCTCTGGACGACGCTGCGGAGGACTCTTAGGAATCATAATCAACCAATTCTGAACTTCTCATTGCAATATTGAGGCGTCAGTTTCTTTTCTCGTAAACCCTTGCATTTGAGTATACGCGACTCGAGACAAGCAGTATTCTGCCGATTATTGCAAATTACTCTTCAACAACGTAAAAATATGAAATTTGGGCTCTGGACGCCGCTGCGCAGGACTCTTAGGAATCATAATCAACCAATTCTGAACTTCTCATTGCAATATTGAGGCGTCAGTTTCTTTTCTCGTAGACCGTTGCATTTGAGTATACGCGACTCGAGACAAGCAGTATTCTGCCGATTATTGCAAATTACTCTTCAACAACGTAAAAATATGAAATTTGGGCTCTGGACGCCGCTGCGCAGGACTCTTAGGAATCATAATCAACCAATTCTGACCTTCTCATTGCAATATTGAGGCGTCAGTTTCTTTTCTCGTAAACCCTTGCATTTGAGTATACGCGACTCGAGACAAGCAGTATTCTGCCGATTATTGCAAATTACTCTTCAACAACGTAAAAATATGAAATTTGGGCTCTGGACGCCGCTGCGCAGGACTCTTAGGAATCATAATCAACCAATTCTGACCTTCTCATTGCAATATTGAGGCGTCAGTTTCTTTTCTCGTAAACCCTTGCATTTGAGTATACGCGACTCGAGACAAGCAGTATTCTGCCGATTATTGCAAATTACTCTTCAACAACGTAAAAATATGAAATTTGGGCTCTGGACGCCGCTGCGCAGGACTCTTAGGAATCATAATCAACCAATTCTGAACTTCTCATTGCAATATTGAGGCGTCAGTTTCTTTTCTCGTAGACCGTTGCATTTGCGTATTCGCGACTCGAGAAGCCGCGCCGCGCATTCTTCAGGCGCCTCGTGGCAGGCAGTTTGCTGCCGATTATTGCAAATTACTCTTCAACAACGTAAAAATATGAAATTTGGGCTCTGGACGACGCTGCGGAGGACTCTTAGGAATCATAATCAACCAATTCTGAACTTCTCATTGCAATATTGAGGCGTCAGTTTCTTTTCTCGTAAACCCTTGCATTTGAGTATACGCGACTCGAGACAAGCAGTATTCTGCCGATTATTGCAAATTACTCTTCAACAACGTAAAAATATGAAATTTGGGCTCTGGACGCCGCTGCGCAGGACTCTTAGGAATCATAATCAACCAATTCTGAACTTCTCATTGCAATATTTAGGCGTCAGTTTCTTTTCTCGTAAACCCTTGCATTTGAGTATACGCGACTCGAGACAAGCAGTATTCTGCCGATTATTGCAAATTACTCTTCAACAACGTAAAAATATGAAATTTGGGCTCTGGACGCCGCTGCGCAGGACTCTTAGGAATCATAATCAACCAATTCTGAACTTCTCATTGTAATATTGAGGCGTCAGTTTCTTTTCTCGTAAACCCTTGCATTTGAGTATACGCGACTCGAGACAAGCAGTATTCTGCCGATTATTGCAAATTACTCTTCAACAACGTAAAAATATGAAATTTGGGCTCTGGACGCCGCTGCGCAGGACTCTTAGGAATCATAATCAACCAATTCTGAACTTCTCATTGCAATATTTAGGCGTCAGTTTCTTTTCTCGTAAACCCTTGCATTTGAGTATACGCGACTCGAGACAAGCAGTATTCTGCCGATTATTGCAAATTACTCTTCAACAACGTAAAAATATGAAATTTGGGCTCTGGACGCCGCTGCGCAGGACTCTTAGGAATCATAATCAACCAATTCTGAACTTCTCATTGCAATATTGAGGCGTCAGTTTCTTTTCTCGTAGACCGTTGCATTTGCGTATTCGCGACTCGAGAAGCCGCGCCGCGCATTCTTCAGGCGCCTCGTGGCAGGCAGTTTGCTGTCGATTATTGCAAATTACTCTTCAACAACGTAAAAATATGAAATTTGGGCTCTGGACGCCGCTGCGCAGGACTCTTAGGAATCATAATCAACCAATTCTGAACTTCTCATTGCAATATTGAGGCGTCAGTTTCTTTTCTCGTAAACCCTTGCATTTGAGTATACGCGACTCGAGACAAGCAGTATTCTGCCGATTATTGCAAATTACTCTTCAACAACGTAAAAATATGAAATTTGGGCTCTGGACGCCGCTGCGCAGGACTCTTAGGAATCATAATCAACCAATTCTGAACTTCTCATTGCAATATTGAGGCGTCAGTTTCTTTTCTCGTAGACCGTTGCATTTGCGTATTCGCGACTCGAGAAGCCGCGCCGCGCATTCTTCAGGCGCCTCGTGGCAGGCAGTTTGCTGTCGATTATTGCAAATTACTCTTCAACAACGTAAAAATATGAAATTTGGGCTCTGGACGCCGCTGCGCAGGACTCTTAGGAATCATAATCAACCAATTCTGAACTTCTCATTGCAATATTGAGGCGTCAGTTTCTTTTCTCGTAAACCCTTGCATTTGAGTATACGCGACTCGAGACAAGCAGTATTCTGCCGATTATTGCAAATTACTCTTCAACAACGTAAAAATATGAAATTTGGGCTCTGGACGCCGCTGCGCAGGACTCTTAGGAATCATAATCAACCAATTCTGAACTTCTCATTGCAATATTGAGGCGTCAGTTTCTTTTCTCGTAGACCGTTGCATTTGCGTATTCGCGACTCGAGAAGCCGCGCCGCGCATTCTTCAGGCGCCTCGTGGCAGGCAGTTTGCTGTCGATTATTGCAAATTACTCTTCAACAACGTAAAAATATGAAATTTGGGCTCTGGACGCCGCTGCGCAGGACTCTTAGGAATCATAATCAACCAATTCTGACCTTCTCATTGCAATATTGAGGCGTCAGTTTCTTTTCTCGTAAACCCTTGCATTTGAGTATACGCGACTCGAGACAAGCAGTATTCTGCCGATTATTGCAAATTACTCTTCAACAACGTAAAAATTTGAAATTTGGGCTCTGGACGACGCTGCGCAGGACTCTTAGGAAACATAATCGACCGGGTCTGAACTTCTCATTGCAATATTGAGGCGTCAGTTTCTTTTCTCGTAGACCGTTGCATTTGCGTATTCGCGACTCGAGAAGCCGCGCCGCGCATTCTTCAGGCGCCTCGTGGCAGGCAGTTTGCTGCCGATTATTGCAAATTACTCTTCAACAACGTAAAAATATGAAATTTGGGCTCTGGACGACGCTGCGGAGGACTCTTAGGAATCATAATCAACCAATTCTGAACTTCTCATTGCAATATTGAGGCGTCAGTTTCTTTTCTCGTAAACCCTTGCATTTGAGTATACGCGACTCGAGACAAGCAGTATTCTGCCGATTATTGCAAATTACTCTTCAACAACGTAAAAATTTGAAATTTGGGCTCTGGACGACGCTGCGCAGGACTCTTAGGAAACATAATCGACCGGGTCTGAACTTCTCATTGCAATATTGAGGCGTCAGTTTCTTTTCTCCTAGACCCTTGTATTTCTTGTATTTCTTGAAATATTCATGATATGAAGGATAAATTTCAAGAAATATAAGACAATTTATAACCAGACATCGGTCATTTAAATTGTCTACATAAATACTAAACAAGCAACAACTAAACAACTTTAAATATTATTTTAAGACAATAAAATTTAAACAATCAATTAAAAAATTATTGCAAAAATATATATTTATTACCATAATTGTCAGTAGATAGAAATAATTTTTTAATGAATTTTAGTGCGAATTTCATCCCCGTATGTCTTACGGTTCAGGAGTTCTAGTAAAAGACCACCTTTCTCGATCCAGCCCACCGTGTGCGCAAAGTTGGGCAAAATGTTTATCTAAATAAAAATTTCGAATAACGAATGAAAGATAAAATAATTTTTATTCGTTATACGGAGGTTCGAATACAAAATGTATTTTTAGTCAACGCGTATCGAATAAATAGTTTCCCAAATCCGTCGGATAAAGATAATTTTTTTATTCGAAGGCTTTATTCGAATAACTCTAATGATAAAACCATTAGATACAATCCAAATTATATCGTGTTTAGTGTCATTGTAATCGGAAAAACGCCAGGAATCAGCAGGTGCAACTTCTATAAGGAGATTATGAAAAATAAAGAAGTTTTGCAACTGAATTAGCGATGGTTTCACACCGATGTACCTGACCCTGTGTTGGGTTACCCGGCCGTGTTTATTGCACTACTCTGCGACCGAGGCAGCTCGTGCTACTGGGCCTAGGCAGTCGGTGCTCGTCGTAGTTTTTTCGATCTGTCAGAAAATGTCGGAATATTTAATAATACATAATATATTTTTAAGGTTCCGGAAAGATAAATATAACATGGGAAAAACGTCGGAAAGAGTGGGTTTCATTTTTTCCAACAATAACAATTATTTCTATCTACTGACAATTATCGTAATAAATATATATTTTTTGTAATCATGTTTTAATTAATTAAAATAAAATTTGAAATTGTTTATTTTTTACTCATTCAGTACTTTTCCTGATAATTCCAATCACACATTGGATTATAACTTTCTTTGTATTTATTCGTCATATCCTGAATATTTCAAGAAATACTCCGTTTTCGACTAACAAAGTATGCGAAGAAATGCTGGTCTGTTTCTCATTATTGAACTAGTTTAAATCACCGATGTCGTTGGTTATAAAGTCTGTATTTCATGAAATATTCATGATATCTCAAGAAATAGCCAGATAAGATTGTCAAAAATGCCCCTGGTCCGAATAATATCGGGGATGGGCCATTTGATAGGGGATAAAAAAAAACATACTGTGTAAAATTGTAACCCTCTATCTCGATCGGGAGGTTAGTTATGGGGTAAAATTGAAAACCAGCTTTTGGCCTATTTCCCCTAGTTTAACGATGTTTTGAAATTCTGAAAAAAATCTGACACATGTCAAGCACTCGAATACATACTCTGCAATTCGTTTCAGATTGTTAAATTGAAAATCCTGCTTGTAAAAAATCAAAAACCTAAAAAAAAATCGAAAAAATGCAGATTTCACATGGAAGTTTTAAATTGACCACCTCTATATTTTTACAGTACCGATATATTATTAGAAGTGTCGTTCATGAATTTTTTCAGATTTCTGATATTTTACCTTACAATATTTTACCACGTTTTTATTAGCTCGGTTTCTTGTCTGTCTGTCTGTCTGTCGGTTCGGTACAAATTTTGCAATTGATCTTAAATTTTAAATAGTCAAATGTAGGTTCTAAAAGTATTCTACAAAAGTAGCCTTGATTATTATATAGCTAGGAATAAAAAAAAGTAGGTACCTGAGGGGGCGCGAACCTAGTACACGCAGGTTGAGAGACGAGCGCCTACCGCGCTGACCCAACTGAGCTATTGGAAACAACGTTAATATCTTCTAATGTTATGCGCTGACGCGGTAGAATACTAATCAAGTTAACTTCATTTTTTAATTATTTCTGTGAAATGTTCAAGGTTTATCAGTGTCTCATAGGCTTACAGAATAAATAAAATATAACAATTTGAAGGTTAACTTAGCTTTTCACGGGAAAAACGTTGGAAAAATCGGTTCTTATTTTTTTTAACAACATCGCACCTCTCTTCAAAATCTGAAAAAATTCATGAACGACACTTCTAATAATATATCGGTACTGTAAAAATATAGAGGTGGTCAATTTAAAACTTTCATGTGAAATCTGCATTTTTTCGATTTTTTTGAGGTTTTTGATTTTTTACAAGCAGGATTTTCAATTTAAAAATGTGAAACGAATTGCAGAGTATGTATTCGAGTGCTTGACATGTGTCAGATTTTTTTCAGAATTTCTAAACATCTTTAACTAGGGGAAATAGGCCAAAAGCTGATTTTTCAATTTTACCCCATAACTAACCTCCCGATCGAGATAGAGGGTTACAATAGGTAACAACTACACAAATAAGACAATAATTTTCATATATGTATATTTTATTTTTTTTACATTTTTATGTAAATGGCATTACCGCCGCCGCCGCCGCCGCCTCCACCCCTGCCGTCGCTCGCTCCATCCCACCCATCGCGGCCACTCCACCCACCGCGGCCACTCCACCCACCGCGGCCACCTCTGCCGCCACGGCCACCTCGTCCGCCGCGGCCACCCTTCATTTTGCTGCCGCGGCGGCGTCTGCCATACAACAGTTGGCGCATTATTTTTTTCAACTGTGACTGTAACATAGGAAAATTTAACATATTAATATTAAATTTAATATTAACATACTATAAGGTACGGTGTTGCGAGGGAGACATAGGAAATAGTCAACGGATTTTTCTTATGAAAGGTAGGATACGGTGGCTCACGCAACGAGTTCAACCTTTCAGTTGAACCTGTGTTTACGAACGGCTGAGCTCGCTGGTGAGCAAAAACTCCCAAAACCGATCAAGCGTAAAAGAAACCTAAATATCGGGTTATCGCCCGGATTATAATCGCGGCCGGACGACAATTAACGGATTTTTATAAATTCTTAACCTTTTACTTACATTCGATAATGTTGGATATGTTCCAACTTGTGAGGGGCCCGCCTCGTCAGCGGTTGCTCGCTGCGGCGGCACCGCGGCCGGTGTGGTGTTTTCTTCATGTAACATACAAATATTTATTACGATCATCTAAACACTTTTTTACAAATATTACATTAATATTTTTTTACAAATAATTTACTTACGTTCGGGACACACCGAATGCCCCCTGTTTGGCGTTGCCGGCGCTGCCGCGGATGGCTGCTCCTCGCCGTCGTTCACCCGGAGGTCTTCCAATTTCTTGACAGTTTTTTCCATTATCTGGAAAAAGAGAAACAATATTACTTCATGGAGGATCTGCGACACCTCGAAAATATCGTGTTAGGACTCTCCAGTAAAGATTGTGAGTTTCTGCAGGTGTGCAATAATTCGAATGAATGGGGTACCCAATTGTTGGAATAGGATAGTGGTACGCGACTCTTTCGAATTACTGCACACCTCACAATAGTCACAATCTGTGTTCGAGAATCTGATACGATCCCGAGAAAAACGTTCTCACACACTTTCACATTATACACTGTAACATATGGTACACATCACCATATAACACTTTATCACGCGTCCAATGAATCAAGTGAATAGAATGCAAATAAGCTTCATGTATTTTCGCGTAATACAATAGACTCCCGTATAACGCTACGGAAAACTTATTTTAAAAAACTGTATATATGTATTTTATGTGGCAGTAAATGTACAGTACATGTACGAAACATTGTGTAAGAAGAATGTACATTTACTGCCACAAAAAATACATATATACACTAATTTTAAACAATTTTTCCATCGCGTTATATGGGAGTCTACTGTAAGTAAGAAAGAATGAACTATGAATTTGACTCGACGCACAGCAATACTAACATTGTATGTGGTACTTACATGTTCGAGGTCGAAATGAGCTCTCGGGACTCAGGCGGGCCGTGTCGGGTCAAGCAGCGCCGTGCACGGAGGATCCAACGAATTTTGAATTTGACTGATGTTCGTCTTTGGAACTTCTCGCGACCGTTGGTCGCGGCACGAGAGTCAGAAATCAAGTTATCATCAGCGATGAGAATATTAATTGTTTATTATTCTTGTATACAAATTTTGTGTATTTCGTTACTTACCTAATAATACTTAAATGTTTTTTCACCATTCACTCTGCAATTGTTTGAAACAAATGCAATGGTTTCGTAGCAGGGAACTTTTTAAAAATTTGGAAATAAATGAAGATGTGGTCTCAACCCAATGTTCTCTTCACCAATCTGGTTTTATAAAGATGGATACTTTAAAATTGACGAAAATAAAATTATTTGCAGTGGATGCTGCACCGCGTATAATATATTGTGTCACTATCTAAATATTGCTTCTAAAAGAATTCTAAAAAAATATCAATGATTATGATACAGTCAGAATTGCTCAAATTGTATAAAAACCGTTAATTATTTATATTATCGGTCTGGGTTAGGTTTACGTTAGATTTAAAAATGCTGTTTTTAGCTTGCGTGCTCGTGGCTGGGTTTTTGCTAGTCAGGCCGCGTCGAAACAACAATGCCCTGCCAGCGTCGAGTTTGGTTTTTGCGCCCATCACCGAAATCAGCTGTCGAGCTCGGCGCTTCAACATCAACACCGAAATTTCATTCTATCATCTATATATATATATATTATATATAGCTTTAGTCTACTGTTTCAATTATCGCACGCTACCCTATATGAACAAAGTGTATGCTGGTTCCTCTATAGGCGACAATAGATGAGCGAATGATCAGGTAATAAAATAAATTACATTTTACCTTTTTACCTGTACAATGACCGCGATGAATGTTTTCAAAGATTTTATTGCCTAGAGTCAATTACGACGACACTGATTGTTTTATTGGTAGCCGAAGGGTGACGCAATCCGTCTTTTATGGCCATTTCCATAGCCAATATGCTTGGGGATTTCCGAGATCGTTGGGCCTGTTGTAAAAATATTTTTAGTGCAATAATGGGAAACACACCAGCATTTCTTCGTTTAGCCGAAGACCGAGTATTTCTTGAAATATTCAGGATGCGAAGAATAAATACAGAGAAAGTTATAATCAAAGCCATCTGTGATTTGAATTATCTGGAAAACTACTGAATGAGTGACAAATAAACAATTTCAAATTTTATTTTAATTAATTAAAAAATGATTACAAAAAATATATATTTATTACGATAATTGTCAGTAGATAGGAATATTTGTTATTGTTGGAAACAATTAAAAACCACTTTTCCCAGCGTTTTTCCTAAGTTATACTTATCTTTTCGGAACCTTAAAAATATATTATGTAATATTAAACATTCCGATGTTCAGAGAAATATTTTCCAGACTCTAAAACTTGCGTAATACAAAAGCGAAATAATAGTATGTATGGTACAGTATTTTATCCATAAATATCCCAAATGTTTGGCACATAATTGTCTCTGAACTATCCCCACTCCTGCGGGGTATACCCCGTGAGGGGCCAAGAAGCTCGGGCGGCCTCGGTCGCCGAGAAGTGTAACATGATACGGGTCGAGTATATCGGTGTGGGACAGGAGACCACTACTAATCCAATGACAAAACTTCTTTATTTTTCATTATTTTTGTATGAGACTTTTACCAATATATTTCTGGCATTTTTCTGATTAAAATGATACTAAACACGATATAATTCGCATCATATATTTACATGAATTGTCGTTCAGATAATTTCAATGAGAAGTTACGCGGGGTCGTCCATTACACACGTAAATATAATCAGAATTATATCATATTTGGTATCATTTTCATTAGAAAAATGCCACGAATATTTTGGTCAAAGTCCCATAAAAAAATTATGAAAAATAAAGAAGTTTTGTCATTGGATTAGTAGTGGTCTCCTGGTCTCACACCGATGTACTCGATCACTTCTCGGCGGCCGAGGCCTCTCGAGCTTCGGTGTCGAGTTTCTACGTTCGGCAAAAGTCAAAGAATAGTATCCCTGTCAGATAATTGTTCCTGTACGGACCCGTGGTTGGGACAATTATCGATAAAACACTGTACATGAAAACATTTCGAAGATAGTTTCAACGGTATTGGTTGGTGTACCGGTTATGGTCAACGATTGTGGAACCGCTCTTGATTTTTTGGCCCATGTTCGAATCCCGCCCAGGTCAATTTTTCCCAGATGTTTTGTCGCTTCCAAACCATATAATTGTTGTTAAACCATTGTAAAAACATTTTTTAACTATGTTTAAACTATTTTTTAATAACATTTCGGAAAAATATTTTTGGAGTACTAACAATATTATTATTTTCTTCTAAATAACGGAACCTAAATGTAATACTAGAGTTTGCAACGGAAAAATCTGAAAATGATACCTACTATATGGCTTGGTATCCGAAACGTGTCTGAATTTTTTCAGAATTTTGAATTGTCAATAAATGGGGAAAATGTGCCGAAAACTGATTTTTCAATTTTCCTCAATAACTACCCGTACAGGTGGGATGTGAGGCTGCAATCTGGCAGAAAGGAGTATTTTTGGGTAGTCTCTCGAATGGCCAAAGATCGATTAAAAACCCGTCGGGGGCGAATGTCACCACCAAACGCGGGTACGGCCTTTGTATAAAATTCGAGCAGTACTCCAAAAGTCGACGATTTCGCGTGGAATGATCCAATTTTGTGGTAATATTATTTTATTAGTTTATAAAAACTAATGAAATAATAGTTTATAAAAACTTATGAAAATTGTACATAAATTATGAAATTTCTAAGAACGTAACGAAGCAACACTCTTAGGCCCTCCAGTAGCCGGAGCACGCCCACTACCTGCGCGCGCCGGTTCCCCCACTCCCGACTGTGCCGAACCGCCGCGCCGGTGTTGCCTTTTTGACATTTTTCGAAAACAGTTGAGTGCACAGATTACTGACGGACAGAGACGCATTCAGTCGTGAATGCTCCTGTAACAGTAATTACACAAAACGCGATTTATATTCAATATTATATTAATTGTAGTTCTATTTCATTTTATTCTTATTTTATTCTATTTTATTCTTATTTTATTCTATTTTATTATTATTTTATTCTACTTTATTCTTATTTTATTCTATTTTTGAAATAAAAATGACTAAAATTGCGGGAAACAGTGCGGAAGATTTAGTGCCATCAGTGTCGACACTGCATGTGAAGCAACATGCAGTAAGAAAACCTCGACATGGCGGATGGAGACGCAGTTTAAAGAAAATTATGAAAGAGAGGTAGTGTACATTTTCAATACTATTAATAAACTGTACAGCTTGTACAGTGTTTTATCGATAATTGTCCAAAACACGGATCCGGCCAGATACAATTATCGGCCAGAGATACTATTCTTTGACTTCAGCCTAACGTTGAAAATGACAGTGAAACTCGAGGGCCTCGGTTGCCGAGAAGTGTAAACATAACTAATCCAATAACAAAACTTTATTTTTCATTATTTTTTTATGTAACTGTCGCCAACATATTCGTGGTATTTTGCTAATGAAAATGATACCAAATATGATACAATTACGATGATATTTACTTGTGTAAAGAATAACGAAAGTCTGATACAGAAAGTAGGATTGCGTATGGGAAATAAAGAGACGCAGAGAGTCGTGGCGCGCTGGCACAGTTCAAAGGCTTTCCCATAGGCTGTTCTTCCGTGCGTCCGAAACATTCATCGTTCATTACTCTTTACACAAGAAAATATCATCGGAATTATATCGTATTTGGTATTATTTTCATTGGGAAAATACCAGGAATATGTTAGTCAAAGCACCATCAAAAAATAATGAAACATAAAGTAGTTTTGTTATTGGATTAGTGTGGTCTCCTGGTCTAACATCGATGTATCCGACCCGTATTATCTTACACTTCTCTGCGACCGAGGCCTCTCGAGCTTCCCGGCCTATCATGGGGTTTACCCAACAACAAGAAAAGCAAGTGCGTCTAAACTTCCGATACGCACTGTAGTTCTGGGGTAGTTATAGGCTACATATTTGCGACAATTATCGACAAAACACTGTATTGTGGTAATATGCTTGTGGTAATATCCCTTCGATGGAAGTAAAATCTGAAGGGCAAAATTTTTGGTCTTTCACCCTTCTAACATGTACAAGGAGGATTGTTGTGGTGGATATTCCCCGCGAAATCAGACACTTTTTGGAATACTCCTTACTCTTGGTGTGTTTAGTCGTAGACGATAGGAAGAAAAGCTTCTTTGTCCCCCTTTATTGCACTCAAAAGGTTCCATTTATATTTTTGACCGAGGGCCCAACGACCGTGGAAATCCCCAAGCGTATTGGCCATAAAAGACAGTACCCTAACAGCGCGGAGTTGATGAGCTCCGCGTCACGACAACTTGGCTACTAATAAAACAATTAGTATCATCGCTGAGAACACTATAAACGTTTATACTAAATGCTTATACTTCCACAACAAAAATCTGAAGAAGACAAATTTCGAAAAATCCTTTGAGATTCGTTTATAGGTCACCCATATAAAAATGACTACATGTTATCAACGTCTTTTTATGTTTCGTACTTTTAGAAGGGTGCAAGCTTTAGCAAAAAGAGTTGCAGCGCCAAGAGTCGACGAAGAAGCAGCTCGGCAAAAAATGGTCGACCAATCAACGAAAGATGTTGGCGACAAGTCCGAAGAGTGTGAACCAATGGTCACCGACACAGAGCGTGCAACAGCAGAAGGGGTTGCCAAGCCACGGGTCGACGAAGAAGGAGCTCAGCAAGAAATACTCGACAAATCGATGGAAGATGTTTGCGAGAGACTCGAAGAGTCACAACCCATGGACACCGACACCGACTCTTTCGTCATCGAGCCAGCAACGCGAGAGGAAACTCGTCCAAAATTCACCATCGCGGGATTGTGCATCGTCGACCTACAGCACGTCTTCGAGGAGATAAAAAAGATTGGGAACCATTCAAGGACCTTTGAATGTTCAACGGCCCATTTGGAGATCACCGGCACGAGGCGATCGGGCCTGAGGACAACAATGCTGGTGCAATGCAAGATGTGCAACTACAAAGCGGAGATAAATAGCCAATCCGCAGAAAGCAAAGAAATGGATTTAAATTCCAGTGCGGTCGCCGGTACGCTGACCACTGGAGGTGGTTACATGCAAATGAAGGAAATGCTCTCAGCAATGAACATTCCATGCATGTCGAAGAAGTATTACCGGAAGCATCACGACAACATTGTGGAAGACTTCGTCAATGTTGCAGAAGCAGAGATGCTAGCAGCGGCTGAAGAGGAGAAACGATTAGCCATTGAAAGAGGCGATGTTTTGCCTTCCGGGATTCCATTTATCCCCGTCGTGGCTGACGGTAGTTGGATGAAGAGATCCTACCGTACGGGAAAATACGACTCCATGTCCGGTGTCGGTGTAATAGCTGGATTCCACACGAAGAAAGTTTTATTTATTGGAGTGCGAAACAAGATGTGCAAAATCTGCCACTGTGCGTTCGAAAAGAAGGAAAAGCCAAAAAGTCATGCGTGCTTCAAGAACTGGAGACGAAATCAAACGTCGACGAAAATGGAGAGCGACGCAATTGCTGAGGGCTTCGAGACCAGCATAGCAAAAAGAGGTCTTGTCTACGCAACTCTAATTGCTGATGGTGACAGCAGCGTGTATAAAAGGATTTTAGATTGTGATCCATACAAAGCGGAGCAGGTTCGTGTGAAAAAAATTGAATGCACGAACCATTTGCTACGAAACTTCTGCCAAAAGATGAAGGACGTTGTGAAGAAAATTGAACCCGGCAGACACAGAAAAGCAGTGGAAACAAGTATTCGCAGAATGCGCACGGATGTTCTGAAAGCTGCAGATTATAGATCGCAGGAAAAGGTTCAGATTATCCACAAAATTAACAATTTAAAAAAGGACATGCTGAATATTCCCAGCCACGTCTTCGGGGAGCATAAAGAGTGCCGAAGACTGGGATATTTCTGCAACCGCACCGCAAATCAGGACGAGGAAAACATGGTGCCGCATCTGAAGGAAATCGGAACGTATGCTCAGATGGAAGAGATCTTCCGTCCATTGATGGCTCACGCTGAAAGTCTGTTATATAACAGCAATAACAACTCAGTGGAGAGCTTCAATGCTGTCATTGCCAAATATACTGGCGGAAAGAGGATCAACTGGAGTCAGAGGGGATCGTACACCGCGAGATGTGCCGCTGCTGTCGTCCAATATAACACGAAGGAAGCATTATCCCGCCTAATGACGGCCAAGGGAAGGGAGCCGCCAAAATGTCTGCAAAAAATGGAGGAACAAAGGAATGAAAACTGCGAGAAAAGGAACAAAAACCGAAGATGTCTACCCAAGAGCGAACGAAAGCCGGTTTCCCAGACGAAGGACAAGGATTACGGACCCAGCGCAGAGAAACCGGACATGGAAGAACATGTGTTCAATGCAGAAAAGGAGAGGCACATGGAGATTCTGCAGGATTGGCAGCAGAGTAGACAGACCATTGAAAAGGAGACTACAGATCAAGCAAAGAGCCAGAAGTGGCAATTGCATAGATCAAAATTACTCACGGCATCCAACTTCGGGATTGTGTGCCGCCGACTGAAGAAAACGCCGTGTGGTAAATTGGTAACGACACTGCTATATCCAAAAGTGCTGAATCTACCCAGCATTGAATATGGCCGGCAGTGTGAAGAAATTGCCCGAGAACAACTCGCGAAGAAGGAAGGATTGCAAATAAGGAAATGTGGCCTCTTCATTGATGCCTCAATCCCATTTTTGGGAGCAACTCCAGACGGTGTGATCGACGATAACGACGGTATCGTCGAAATAAAATGCCCAAAAACGGCAGAAAAGTTATCGCCAGAGGAAGCGATAAAAACAGTTCCGCGAATAAGGAAAATGTTTGAGGATGATGCAGGTACTGCGCTACGCAGAACGCATCCATATTTTTATCAAGTGCAGGGACAACTGCACATAACAGGTAAAAAGTATTGCCTGTTTTGTCTCTGGACACCCAAGGGTTTGAAATCAATAAGAATAGACAGAGATGACGAATTTTGGCAGCATGAAATGCAGTCAAAATTGTCAAGATTTTATATTCAATGTATGCTGCCGGAAATAGTGGACAGCCGATACAAGAGAAGTATGGCTATTCGAGAGCCCTCTCGTCTTGAACAATCAAGACCAATAGTAATCAGCTCGCGAATCATTAGAATCGCTGAAGCTTCCCGAAGCAATGTCGGTCCTCACACTGCAAAATAGTGTGCGCAATCGCTGATTATTTCAGCGATTGAAAATTGTCAAATTGTCGATTGCTCAGCTCTCGCGAGTCATTAGAATCGCTGGAGCTTGCCGACGCAATGTCGGTCCTCACACTGCAAAATAGTGTGCGCAATCGCTGATTATTTCAGCGATTGAAAATTGTCAAATTGTTGATTGCTCAGCTCTTGCGAGTCATTAGAATCGCTGGAGCTTGCCGACGCAATGTCGGTCCTCACACTGCAAAATAGTGTGCGCAATTGCTGATTATTTCAGCGATTGAAAATTGTCAAATTGTTGATTGCTCAGCTCTTGCGAGTCATTAGAATCGCTGGAGCTTGCCGACGCAATGTCGGTCCTCACACTGCAAAATAGTGTGCGCAATCGCTGATTATTTCAGCGATTGAAAATTGTCAAATTGTTGATTGCTCAGCTCTTGCGAGTCATTAGAATCGCTGGAGCTTGCCAACGCAATGTCGGTCCTCACACTGCAAAATAGTGTGCGCAATCGCTGATTATTTCAGCGATTGAAAATTGTATTATTTCCAGATTCGCCTTCCTTTGATGCAGCAGCCAGGATTTATCAGATCGACGGAGAGTACCATCCGAGAGGCCATCCGACCGCACATCTCAAACCCGGTATGTACACACAATTATACGAGTTTATGTATTATATGTTGCAACAGTTTATTCATTTTTACTTTTGTCACGTTACAGATGAGATTCATGCGGATTAGGTGGAACGTCGAGCTGCGTCGGTGTTTCGACAAAATAATATAAATATACTTTTTGTTTTGTGTACGAATACTGATAAGGTTTTTGCAGTTTTCCTTATCCTAGCAGCGAATGTTGGTATTCTTTGCTTCTGCCAAATAAAATATTTAATTTTTTCGATACATATTTTGCAGTTATTTTACTATCCTTCCGTTCCTCATCCCCCAAATGAAGGATAAGTATCGCGTATATAACACTTTAGGGGCAGATAGTCAATAGTTTATATTTGATTATAATCCACTTCCAAAACTTCTTTATTTTCAATTGTTTTTTTATAAGACCTACATCAACTAATTCGTGGAATTCTCATGATCAAAATGACACTAAACACGATATAATTTGGACTGTATCTAGTGGTTTTATCCGCGGGCCACTCGTAACCTTCGAACAATTTTCTGCCAAATCGAAGAAACGGTGACGAGCACCGACTGCCTAGGCCCAGTAGCACGAGTCGCTTCGGTCGCCGAGTGGTGCAATAAACATAGCAGGATAACCCGACAACGGGTCAGGTACGTGGATGTGAATCCACTACCAATCCACTTCCAAAACTTCTTTATTTTCAATTGCTTTTTTATAAGACCTACATCAACTAATTCGTGGAATTCTCATGATCAAAATGACACTAAACACGATATAATTTGGACTGTATCTAGTGGTTTTATCCGCGGGCCACTCGTAACCTTCGAACAATTTTCTGCCAAATCGAAGAAACGGTGACGAGCACCGACTGCCTAGGCCCAGTAGCACGAGTCGCTTCGGTCGCCGAGTGGTGCAATAAACACAGCAGGGTAACCCGACAACGGGTCAGGTATATCGGTGTGAATTCACCACCATTCAATTCCAAACTTCTGTATTTTCCATTTTTTTTTTATGGGAATTGCATCAACTAATTCGTGGCATTCTCCTTATTAAAATGACTCTAAACACGATATATTATTGGTATGTATCTAAACGTTTTATCTGTGGGGCTATTCGGTAGTGTAGCATCGAAGCCTTTTAATAAATCCGTTTCGAATAAAAAAATTACCCTTATACGTCGGATAAATATCTTGTCGAATAAAATTATTTATCCGACACTCGTCGAATAAAGATACTTTCTTCATTCGATACTCGTCGAATAAAGAAACTTTTCTTATTCTAACCTTCGAATAACGAATAAAGATAAGGTATCTTTTATTCGAATCGCTATTTAAATAATTTTCTATTTTAATAATGCCCAAACTTGATTTTGGGGATGGAGAACGGAAGGGTGGTAAAAAAACAGCAAAATACATACTAAAAACATAAGACGTCTGAAGCAAGCGCGCCGCGGATTGATGAGTCGCGTATACTCAAATGCAAGGGTTTACGAGAAAAGAAACTGACGTCTCAATATTGCAATGAGAAGTTCAGAATTGGTTGATTATGATTCCTAAGAGTCCTGCGCAGCGTCGTCCAGAGCCCAAATTTCATATTTTTACATTGTTGAAGAGTAATTTGCAATAATCGGCAGCAAACTGCCTGCCACGAGGCGCCTGAAGAATGCGCGGCGCGGCTTCTCGGGTCGCGAATACGCAAATGCAAGGGTTTACGAGAAAAGAAACTGACGCCTCAATATTGCAATGAGGAGTTCAGAATTGATTGATTATGATTCCTAAGAGTCCTGCGCAGCGTCGTCCAGAGCCCAAATTTCATATTTTTACGTTGTTGAAGAGTAATTTGCAATAATCGGCAGAATACTGCTTGTCTCGAGTCGCGTATACTCAAATGCAAGGGTTTACGAGAAAAGAAACTGACGCCTCAATATTGCAATGAGAAGTTCAGAATTGGTTGTTAATGATTCCTAAGAGTCCTGCGCAGCGTCGTCCAGAGCTCAAATTTCATATTTTTACGTTGTTAAAGAGTAATTTGCAATAATCGGCAGAATACTGCTTGTCACGTAGCGGCTTCTGAAAAATCCTACTTAATTGTAGCTCGTCACAGAAAATTAGACCCACACCACCTATCGGGCGAAATTCTTACTAATCAGCTTCGTCTATCCCATCTATCGGTCGAAAATCGTACTACTCAGCTTCGTCTAATCTCCGTTCGTACAAATTTAGCGTGACGATCAACTCCGTCAAGGTCAAATCGGGGCGCACCCCCTTAATACCGGCCCGGTCCTTCGCTGAGGGTTCGGCAGGACGGTGGCAAAATCTGCCACGTCACAAGTAGTAAAAACATGCAATGGCCGAAGAACGAACGAAACGACGGTCTTTGGCTGACACTCGAAGTGTGCAGTTCGTATCGCTTGTATCTGTTCAATATCTTTATCTCTTATTAAATCTATTGTACCACGTTTTTATTAGCTCGCTTTCTTGTCTGTCTGTCTGTTCGGTACAAATTTTGCAATTGATTTTAAACTAACTTTCCGATGAGCTAGACACTTGAAATTTTAAACATAGCTCAGAACTGGATGACAATGCCATATTTAAAAAAATTTTCTAAAAAAGCCTATGCGTTTAGGATATATAAATTATTATTAATAAATCTAACCGTTATACCCCATCGCACTACCTGTACTTCCCCACTCTACTACGTGTTTCCACTCTGACTCATCCCCACTCTAACTCATCCTCGCTCCACTGATCTGTTTCGCACCGAAGGAGCTCAGTGTGCGTCAGTGTGATTTCGAGCTCCGTGCGGTGTTTACAAAGTTACTACGTATTATTTGTTTACCAAACGAAAGAACAGTTACACCGAGATTCTCCGTCGAACCTTTATTGAATAATATTGGTATACATCAATATGGCGGCGCCCATATCTGTCACTTTCTGAAGTGAAACAATGAAAATTACTATAAAATTACGCAACTTTACATGCTCATAACTTTTTAACGAGTAGTTTCCGTGGTTTGGGACTTCGATATAGGAGTTTTCTCGCCGAAATGAACAAGATAAGATGTTCGGCCGCGCACATAAACTTTGTCGTGACAAAGACGTTCCTCTTCAGATTAAGTGGTCGAAGCGGAAACGTCGGCAATAAAGTAAAACTCGGAAAACGGTTAGAACAGGGCCCCCTTTGTTGGGAACTCTAGTACGGGTCGGTCCCAAGGACAAACACGTGAAGGCCTAGCGTAGGCGTCATAAATCGTTCGCCAATTGCTCAGCGCCGAATTTTCCTTGAACGCTTTAACGATCAAGGGGAAGTTTTTTTTATGAGACTGTTCTTCGTAGTTGAACGGGCCGTTAGGGTAGTTCGAAAGTTAGTTGGAACCGGTCTTCCGCGCGCATCACTTCAAGACAGTCGTCCGAGAAGGTCTAACGGGACCTTTTGTATAAAGTTAAATTAATAAGTTAAACGCAATAATCGGTAGTGTATAGCGCGAGTGTATTCATCTCGAATTAATCACTATGTACATATATACATAGAAATACATACACATACGTACATACACATATACAAATATAATGGATCCCTCGGAGTCAATCTCCACCAGGTCGTGCTTAGCACACAATACATACTTGAGGGATCCGCGGAGTCATTCCGCCAGGTCGTGCTTTGCACACATTCACACACAACAAACATACGGAATCATTCCGCCAGGTCGTGCTTTGCACACATTCACACACAACAACATACGGAATCATTCCGTCAAGTCGTGCTTTGCACACAATAGAACAACACTTCTCAACGTAATACTACTATTGTATTAATGCTCACACCTTCACTGTTTATATATATAAAATAGAAATTAGTCTTCTGGGGTTTTTATGCCGCAAGGCTTTTCCCCAAATGAGCCAATAAATTCATTATCTTTCTTTCGGCTCAATTCTGCATTATTTGTTTTTTATTTAACCTTCCTATATAACCCTATCCTTACGAAAATAAAAATACGGAATTTCTCCACGTTGGAGAGGTTTCGACGATACATAAGACATACGTGTATAATAACACTGTCCAACAGCCAAAAAGGGTTTCGATTCTCACTATGCAATTCTTGTAGAGTTTTTTGCGCTGATTCCGGAACTGTCCTTAATTTTTCTCCTAGACGCACAGTTTTTGAAAAATTTGAGTTTGAAAAAAAGACATATTTTTTACACTTTAAACAAATATTTTGATGTTATTATAAAAGATATTGAATTTATCTTTACAGCAAAAGATTCCTTAGACTTTCCCGAATGCAGTGATATCCAATATTAATATATTATGATTGTTTAAACATATTTAAACGATCATTAAAGACGGAGAGACACCATTTTTGCACCAATTTTTGACGATATTTTTTAATTTATCTAAAAACATAAGTGTCCAGCGGAAAATCGAACTATACCACGCGATAGAGCAGACTTTTATCTTGAGAAACCCCCCTTTGAAGTTTGAAACGTCAACGTTTTTTTCGAACCAGAAAGCAAAATATCTTTGTCCGACATGAGTTGCTGCCAGTGGCGCTCACCCCTAGAACGGTCGTTCGCCGCTCCGTATTCCGTCACTGCGCCGCGCCGCGCCGTATCCCGTCTCGAGCGTCACTGGCGGCAGATGATCTCTCGTGACGGCTACTTTAGTGACTTAGGTGAACAATTCATGTATCAATTATTTATGTATTGCATGCGCTCCACGTTTTTCGTTTTAAATCTTACAAGTATTTTCATAGCTATTAAAAATTCACAAATTTTCAGGACTATCTGTGTGGTGCATGGGGTTAGGAATCTGTATGGGGTTAGGAACCTGTACGTGGCTAAGAAAAATTATTTTATACTTTTTAGTCCGTTTTAAAAACGTGGTATTGTTTAAAAAATTTATTTTTATTTAAATAATTTTTATATTAACGACACGTAAGTTAGACCGCTACTCAGTCCTAACCCAACATACACTTATAGTATACAATGGAGACGCCCACATGGACGGTGGTCCAATTCTTGAGGGATGGCAGCGTGGAAGCTGTGCCGTCCAACTGGATAGTGGGGCAAGTGTGCTACTGGCCACTAATGCAGCAAAATCGCTTAATGACTGCGATCAAGAAACTGGAGCCACGCAGCAGCTCCTGGACGCAACACGACGTCAGAACTTTTATTAACGGCACTTTCGGTAAATAACAATTATTATACACCATAAATGTACAATTGAAATTGTTGGACAACGTGGGCTGTTGTTACAAATATTTTACACTGTTGTTCTTGAGAAACAGGCAAAAAAAATAAACTCGTATTTGTAACGAATGAATTGTTAGCCTTTCTCACGGCAACAAAACTTTACACTCATTAATAACATCAATCAGAGATTACAATGGATTCTTTTCTTTAACAATATAGATCTTTGCACGAGGCACGGAACAGGACTTCTCGTCCTTTTTTTTTTAACCTCTAGCTAGCTTCTACCAACTCTCTCACACGCACGCTTCTGCAAACTCTCAATGTTGCCAACATGCAGAGTCATCGAGCATACCCGCCAAATATTCAAATTCTAACACTCTTCCTTGATTCTGCATCATGGCAATCTACAAGAAAAGAGTATTTGTATCTCACTCACCGTCATACTCTATCTGTTCAACTAACATGTCTCGAAACGCCTCGAATTTAACACCTGACAGCGCTTTTGTTAACACGTCCGCACATTGTTTTTCCGTTTGACAATAAGTTACATTTAGGATTTTATTTTTTACTTTTTCGTGAATAAAGTGGTATTTAACATCAATATGTTTAGACCGTTTGTTCATAATTCCATTTTTCATCAAATGAATCGCGCTCTGATTATCTACTTTCAAATTTACAAAGAAGCTGCGGTCTGTCAATTCCTCAAGTAACGATTTCAGCTATAGAAGTTCTCTGCAACAGTCTGCTGCTGCAATATACTCAGCCTCAGTGGTTGAAAGTGCAACTATTCCCTGTTTCCTGGAGTACCAAGCAATTGGACCTCCTCCATATATGATCACATATCCAGTAGTGTTTTACGACTTTCCGTATCTCCCGCAAAGTCTGCATCGCAGTATGCCTCAATAACATCCGCATTATGTTTTATAGTATATTATAACCAATTCCCGTTTGAATTGTACCCTTCAAGTACCGATATTATACGTTTTACATCCTTCACATTGTTAGACTTTGGTTTCGTGGTATATCTGCTTACATATCCCGTTGCATAAGCAATGTCAGGTCTAGTCTTACTTGACAAGTATAGCAGGCTTCCAACAGCCTCTCGATAAGGAAAAACTACTTCTTCTGAATCTTGAGATTCATTTGTACTTGGCATCAAGGGTGTGTTCACCTGTTTAGCATTCTCCATGTTGAACTTCTCGAGAATTTTCCTTGTATATTTTGCCTGAAAAAGTTTTAAACTTCCTTCATTTCTGTAGATTTCTTGACCTAAGAAAGTCCCTGGATTTTTGCAAACTCTAACTTCAAATTTCACTTTTAAGTCTGTGACGGTGTCTCGGGGCGGTGGAAGGTCTTGCCGCGTCAGTCGGCTGTCCAGAGTCGCGGTACCTCGAAGAGCGAGAGGGGACCCTTAGCTGGACGGTCCGATACTGGCGGTCGGCGTAGCGGCGGTTCGGCGATAGCGATCGCTCGGGGTGCCGGCTGGTCGGATCGGATTTCGGTGTTCCGCTGTGGTAAAAGTGGGGATTCCCGTGGGTTTTTCACCCCTCGGGCCTGGATCGGTCCTGCTCGGCGTTTCGCCACTGAGGAGATAGGCATTCCCGTGGGTCTTTCACCACTCGGGCCGGGATGGGTCCTGCTCGGCGTTTCGCCACTGAGGAGATAGGGATTCCCGTGGGTCTTTCACCACTCGGGCCTGGATGGGTCCTGCTCGGCGTTTCGCCACTGAGGAGGTAGGGATTTCCGTGGGTCTTTCACCACTCGGGCCTGGTCAGGAAGTACGGGTGTGGTCGGCGGATCGGAGGTACGGTCGGCGGATCGGTTGGAGGAGTTTCGACGGACCCCTTACTCAGCGCTATCCAAAAACGTTCCAAAAAATGAGTCTGGCTTTCCGGTTCGGTATTTCACCACGAGGGTTACTCTCCTTTACGGGTTCGGCGTGTCTCCCCTTACCGGTGATTATCCCGGGTAATTATACCCGGGCGCGACCAGGTTTAGCCGCGGGAAACCGGTTTGTCGCGGTGGCCACCTGGCGGCCGCGCGCCGCGGCGCGAGTCGCTCTTTCTCGGCGTTTAATGTCGTGGCCATCTAGTGGCCGCGCTTGGTACTTGCGGGCCGTGATTCCCGTTGATGGGGATAGCTTCGCGCCCAAAGGCTGTGACCGTCACAAGTCCTTAAGCAAATTATCAATTTCCTGCATACTTTGACCAATTATAATACCATCGTCCACATAAATTCCTAAAATCAATGAATTGTTATTATGTTTGAATAGACATTGTTCTGTTTTCAGTTGACACATCAGTCTTTCCTTCAAAAAATTAGATTAAATTAGATTGAATAAAGAGCCTTTTTTAATTTACAAATTCTTTTAACGTATTCATAGCCCTCTGGAGGTAACATAAAAATCTCTTCCTCGATCACCATACAGGAAAGCTGTTTTTACGTCAAATTTTACTATGATACTTACTCGGTGTAGCGAGCGCGAACAATATTCTCAGTGAGTTATTACTTATTACTGGGCTAAACGTTTCTTCATAGTCTATACCGTATTTTTGTTGACACCCCTTGATGACCAGACGAGCCTTTTTTACACCGTTTTCCTTTTCCTTGAAAACCCATAGGCTAGATAACAGTTTCCTTCCGTCAGCTGCCTCTTTGTCCACTAGCTCCCATACATTGTTCTTGCTTAGTGATTTCTTCTCTTCATCGATGGCTGTTTTCTAGGGATCTGCGGGCCGCTCGTTAGACGGGTTCGGGTCGGGCCGCTGAAAGTCTCGGGCGGGCTCGATTCGGGTGCGCGATACTTCTGACACATTGGGCGGCCCGAGTGTTTCGAACGGCCCGAGCGTTTCGGGTGGCTGATGACTCGACTTCGTCGCTCGTCGGCCGGGTTCGGAAAGAATCGGACAAGTTCGGGCGAGTGAGCTACATATCGCGCTACCCGAGATTCAACTCTGCGTTCCTATGTTCTTAGTTCTTATGAAATAGAAATAGAAATAGGTAATGGTAATAAGTAATAATGGTATTTCTTTCATAGCTTATAACTTATAACGTAATTTTTAATATACTTGGAAATAGAAGTAAACTGAAAATGAAATCATATAAATTCTATGAGTACACAAAACACAATTTTTAAATTTTCGTTATTGGCCTAGATAAAAAAGTTGTACTAATCACTTTTACTATTTTTTTTTTTAACATTTCCGACCAAATGCATTTTTTTAACATGTTTGTTAGACGTCATTTACTAAGCTAATCCTTCTAGCCTTACAGAGAAATTGAAATCGTTTGGTCCATTTGCAAAATAGTTATTCTGATCTAAAGTGTTTGTGATCTATTATGTGAGTAAATGTGTACAGGGTGTCCCAAAACGATAGCGTTAAATTGAAACGGGAGGTACCTTGGGTCATTTGAAGCGACATTTTGCTTAACAATAATGGCGCCCGCGGAACGCTCTGATTGGTCCGTGTTTTTCCTTGATATTTCCTAAACAAAGCTGCGGGCGCCATTATTGTTAAGCAAAATGTCGCTTCAAATGACCCAAGGTACCTTCCGTTTCAATTTAGCCCGATGTGTCAGAAGTATCGCGCACCCGTATCGAGCCCGCCCGACTGTCTGCGGCCCTACTGGACGATTCGGGCGCCCGATACACGAGCCGGCCCGCACATCCCTACTCTTTTCCAATCCTTTCTGTCGGGACCTGTAACGGCTTCATTATATGTAAGTAATGCAACATAGTCTTTGAGTCTTTCTGGAGCTTTCCTAGTACTGTTTGATCTTCGAATTTCAGGTGTTCCACTCTTTTGCACAGTGCTTTCTTGATTTTCTTCTGCATCGTCAATTTCATCGGATGAGATTATCTCTGCTCTTACATTTGATTCTTCTATGGTTTCTGTGTCTGATCGCTCGTTTTCATTTTCTTCTTCCACTTCTGAAGACTCTTCACAGAATATTTCGTTTTCAAAATTTTTAGTTTCTGAGCCAGACTTTTTACTTTTGTTTTCATCGAACTTCACACCTCTGGACAGAACTATTTTCCTGGCTGCGTCGTCCCACAGCCGATATGCATTCGGTGCATATCCTACAAAATATTCTTTACTCCTTTCGTTTAGTTTCTTTAATGGAGTGAGCACTTTTGCAAACGCTTTGTAGCCAAACATTCTCAGATTTTTCAAATCAGGTTTCTTGTTCATCCATTCTTGAAATGGTGTCACATTTATAGCTTTTGTTGGACTTCTACTAATCAGGTAGGTAGCCAGATGCACTGCTTCTCCCCACATTTCTTTCCGTAAACCAGATTCAATCAGTAAAGCTCTAGTCTTTTCTATTAAAGTTCTGTTCATCCTTTCTGCTCTACCATTTAATTGAGGTGTATATGCCGTGGTACAGTCCATCTGAATTCCTTTAGATTTACACCAGTTCATTAATCCCTTATTTATATATTCGCGCCCGTTGTCGCATCTTAGCTTCGACATTTTAAGATTCCACTTTGCTTCTACCCATTGTGTGTATTCTTTAAAACTTTCTGTCACTTCATTTTTAGTCGCTACTAACAGTGTTACTACAAAGTGCGTATAATCGTCTAAAAACGTTAAAATCTATCTCTTGTTATCCCATGTATTAGGACTTATTGGACCGCACAAGTCCGTACGCACTAGCTCCAATGGTCTCCTTGCTCTGCTTCTCTCGACTCCAAATGGTTGTCTCGCTTGTTTCGCTTTACCACAGACATCGCAGAATATGTTTACGTTATATACCTCTGCAGTAGTTATATTAATTCCTTCTGACATAGTCAACAGTTTCTTCATGCTCTCTTTATTCAGGTGACCCAGCACCTTGTGCCAATGTTCTATCGAATTGTTATTTATTGTTAAGTACGAGTTCCCTCCTGGTTTTCTTTTAAGTTCAACTTCGTAGAGTCCGTCTTTATTTTTATTTCCTTGTAGAATTTCAATATTAGCTTTTTTTACTACCACTTTATCTTTTGAGAAGACAACCGTTGCGTCAGTTGCAGTGATTGCGCTTACTGACAACAAGTTTGACGCTAGATCTGGAACATAAATGATATTTTTAAGGTTGCATGAAGTAAACTCACCATGTCCAGTTCCTTCTGCTTTCATTGTTTGATTTGCTTTGGCTGTATGTATACTAGAATCTGTTGGTTTTACATTATATATTAGTATGTCATTATTCACCATATGAGCTGTCGTGCCGGAGTCCATAATCCCAGTAGAGATACTACTAGAGACCTTGTTTGCAAGAAATGTGTTTTAGAATCCCGGAAATCTCAAAACTGAAATTTTACCGCTTTTCTAAAGTCTGTAAACTTTGCGAATGTATTCGACGAACCGCTTGCGAGAATAAACACACGTGTGAAGATTACTGTATAGCGTTGTCGTAGGGTGTCAAAGACGAACTGATCGATCAGCTGGGCGCGTCGATCCACCGCGTCCGCTGCCCCCGCCGCACCCGCGAAGCTCGAGCTGCTCGATCCACCCTAGGGGCTCAAGGGGGGCGAGGGGCACAGAGCGGAGACGACCGCGCGCCGAACTGATGGATAGATCGATGTCGTTTATTCAGTATACAGGGTGTCTCAAAATTCCTTCAGCTTCCGGAAATGGGCGGTTCCTTGGGTCATTTGAAGCGACATTTTCCTTTTGCAAAATGTTGTCCGCGGCTATGTTTAGGAGTTATTAACGAAAAACACGGACCAACCAGAGCGCACCTAGTCGCTCGATGGCACGGTCAGCGCGGCGAGCCGGGGGGAGGAGAGTGTTGTCGGTACGCCGCGCCGCGATGTAACAGACAACAGTTTCTCGATTATGTCCCGATTTCGATGAGCTTTGGATATGTTGGAAAGACCACGATTCTGAACAACATTTCCCTTTAGACTTTTTGCCTCGCGTCTTTAGTTTACGAGATATTTGTAAAAACTTGTAATTGAAAATGCTTCGAAATGTGTGTCACTGTCACTGGGTCATTCGGTGACGAACTGCACAGATGTCTTCAGGTGTACGACAGTACCGAAAGCTAAGGGTTGTACGGTTAGGTCAACGAACTGTACAGCTGATGGTAGATAGCAGGTATACGACAATCACATGTTTCGGTTTTCCTGCAGATTTGTACGCAGAGTCGATGGGTTACTGTTCGAAAACGTCGTCCGTCCTTTCACCCAGCAAGAGGTAGAAATGTCAGGTCGGCGTGGCGTTTTAGGGTCCCTATTGTCCTATGCCTCCCTTAAGAAACTTTCTAAAAGAAAGACGGACGACAAATCTGCAGGAAAACCGAAACATGTGATTGTCGTATACCTGCTATCTACCATCAGCTGTACAGTTCGTTGACCTGACCGTACAACCCTTAGCTTTCGGTACTGTCGTACACCTGAAGACATCTGTGCAGTTCGTCACCGAATGACCCAGTGACAGTGACACACATTTCGAAGCATTTTCAATTACAAGTTTTTACAAATATCTCGTAAACTAAAGACGAGAGGCAAAAAGTCTAAAGGGAAATGTTGTTCAGAATCGTGGTCTTTCCAACATATCCAAAGCTCATCGAAATCGGGACATAATCGAGAAACTGTTGTCTGTTACATCGCGGCGCGGCGTACCGACAACACTCTCCTCCCCCCGGCTCGCCGCGCTGACCGTGCCATCGAGCGACTAGGCGCGCTCTGGTTGGTCCGTGTTTTTCGTAAATAACTCCTAAACAAAGCCGCGGACGCCATTTTTGTTAAGGAAAATGTCGCTTCAAATGACCCAAGGAACCGCCCATTTCCGGGAACTGAAGGAATTTTGAGACACCCTCTATGTAAGATTTTGTACAGTTTGGTACAATGGTCAGTATTACAATATTAAACATGCCGCCCGCCTCGACGTGATTGGATCCCGTCGAAATTGTGTTTGGCCGTACATATGAGTCCGCCTGCAGGTAGCGGGGCGTCATGGAGGGGGCCGAGTCCGATTGGCACCGGCGCGTGATGAATGAGCAACGTGCGTAGTACGCCGCCCGCCATGACAGAGTGTTGACGCGATCGGTGTGGAATTTTACGTTGATCCTCGTGCGTCGGTTTTTTCGCCCACCGGCAGTGCAACCACCTTGGTTACGGCTCTGCGGAAGGTGCGGGAACCGGCTCGCAACGTCACAACGCGAACAAGACCGTCTTGTCCAGGGATGACTTCCTCAATCCGTGCAAGTGGCCAACGAGTCTGTGGGGAGAGGTCGTCCTTCACTAATACGATCGTGCCGACGCGTAAATTCTCCTGTCTGTTTGGCCATTTCGTGCGTTGTTGGAGATCGTTGTTGTACTCCCTGCTCCACCTGCGCCAAAAGTGTTCGTTCATATTAGCGATAAGTCGCCACCGCGAAGTGAGGTTGCACGTGACGTCACCGATCGGCGCATCTGGTGGTGCATGAATGGGTCCCCCCACCAGGAAATGGCCCGGGGTGAGGGGAGCGCAATCCTGCGGATCATCAGACAGCGGTGTCAACGGCCTAGAGCTCAGGCACGCCTCGATACGGCTCAACAGCGTGACCATCTCCTCATAGGTGAGTGTTGCCTCGCCGATGACTCGCTTCAAATGTGCCTTCATGCTTTTGACGGCTGCTTCCCACAGGCCTCCCATGTGCGGCGAATACGGCGGTATAAACGTCCACTCGGTCCCGTCGTTCGCCAGTTCCTCGGCGACCGAGGCATAGAAGCGTGAGGCTGCGTGGAACATCTGCCGCATGGTCGAGTCCGCGCCCTTGAAGGTCGTGCCGTTGTCGCTGTAGAGGTATTGACATTGCCCACGTCTCGCAGTGAACCTAGAGAAGGCAGACAGAAACGCGGAAGAGGTAACATCACTTACCGCGTCCAGGTGCACGACCTTGGTTGCCATGCACACAAAAACGACAACATAACCCTTATAACTCTTGTGTCCCCGTCCTCTAGCAGTACGGAGAGGAAGTGGTCCGGCGTAGTCGACTCCCGTGTGCAAAAACGGTTTCGACGGTTGCACCCTAGCCGGCGGAAGATTCCCCAGTTGTTGTTGGCCGGTAGCCGCCCGCATCCTGGTGCAGGTGATGCACTCGTGCAGGATCTGCTTCACCCGAGGTCGTCGTTGCGGAATCCAGAACGTGCGGTGTATCCAGATCATCGTGGCGTTGACCCCACCATGAAGAGTCATCAGATGCGCGTCTCGGATCACCAACGTGGACAGGTGAGCGCTCCGGTCCAAGATGGCCGGGTGGCGACGTGGCTCCGGCAATCCTGAATGCTGGAGTCGACCGCCCACCCTGAGGATACCATCCTTGGCGACGAAGGGTGCCAACGACTTAAGGGGAGAGGACGTTGGAACGGCCTTACCGTGCCGAATTGCGTCGATCTCTACATGAAACGACCTTCGCTGCTCGGACCGAACTGCCGCGTGGAGTGCCTTTTGGAGCTCCAACGTCGAGAGTGGGCCTACTGTTCGGATGTTCGGGGCTCTGCAGTTGGCTGCGAAACGGCGAACGTAAGCGGTAGTCCGGATCAGGCGGGACAACGAAGAGAACCGCTCCGAATAGGCGGCTTCAGGTTCCGGAACATGGAGCAGTGCCACTGAAACGTGACGCTCCTCCGGAGGGCTCCCTTGGTCAGGAACCACCGTCACGGTCGGCCAATCGGAGCTAGGGAGATGAAGCCAGGGATGTCCGTTCCACCAGAGGGTGGCTGATTGGAGCTCATCCGCTAAAATTCCTCTCGTCGCCAGATCTGCGGGGTTGTCCAGAGTACCCACGTGCCTCCATGATGCCCCCGGTAGTACGGTCTGCACCTCGGTCACTCGGTGGGCAACGAACGGCTTCCATCGTGACGGATGCGATCGGTATCCAGGCCAATGCCACCGTTGAGTCGGTCCAGCAGTACACCGGCGTGTTCACGCGATCTAGAGCCTCAGTCAGGGAAGACACGAGGCGTGCGAGGAGCACGGCCCCGCACAGCTCTAACCGCGGAATGCTCTGCGTTTTGATCTGGCTGACCCGAGATTTTGTCAGCAGCAGAGACGTCGTCACTCCAGACGTCCGACGAACTGTGAGGCAGACCGCGGCGGCGTACGCGCGTTCCGAGGCATCACAGAAGCCGTGGAGTTCCGAATCGCAACTGTGTGTCGAGTAGTGGGTCCACCTTGGAATGGCGATTTTCCCTAGTTGGTGAAGGTCTCCTCTGAAGTCCGCCCAGCGGTGATCGAGGGATGGCTCAACGGGGTCATCCCAGGATACTCCTACCAGCCAGAGGTCCTGCATTAAAATTTTGACACGGATTAAAACGGGTGCCAGCCAACATTGAATCTCCTCGTCCTGAATCGTCTTCAGGTCCGTGTCGATCGACTGCAGCTCGGGATGCGTGCTGGCCCATTTGTCGAGCGGGAACCCTGCCGACTCGAGAATGTCGATCAACTGGCGACGCACTTCCCACGCATGCTGGAGATCCGCGCCGGACAGGATGTCGTCCACATAGGAGTGTCGACGGAGCGCCCTGGCGCCCAGCGGATATCGCTGTTCCTCATCCAGCGCCAGCTGCTTCAACACCCGATGCTCAAGGTAAGGGCCCGGAGCAGTTCCGTACGTCACTGTGGTGAGTCTGAAATCAGAAACCGCTTGAGACGAATCGTCTCTCCACAAAACGCGAAGCCAGTCTTGGTCTTCAGGGTGGACTGCGATCTGTCTGAACATCTTGACGATGTACGCCGAGAATGCCTGAAGAGACGCGAGCAGGTGATGATTGCCCAGTGGTCGCTCTGCAGCTTCGGTCCCGCCAATAGATTGTCGTTGAGGGTGCGACCTGCGATCGACGCAGCTGCGGCGTTGAAGACAACTCGGATTTTCTTCTTTCCCTCATTCTCCTTCCAGACCGCGTGGTGTGGGATGTAGCAGCCAGGATCACGATCCTGGAGAGGAGCTGGTGCGAGGGTCATATGTCCTAGACGGCGGTATTCCTGCATGAAGTCCACATAGTGATGCCTGAGCTGCTGGTCACGTGCTCGTCTGGACTCAGCACTGAGGAGCATCCGGAAAGCGACCACTCTCGACTGGGCCGTCGATGGTCGTTCCTCCTCCCTAAAAGGTAAGCGAACAACATACCGTCCAGACCCATCCCGATACGTCGTGTCCCTGAACAGCTTTTCGCACTGCAGGTCCTCCGGCGACAGCGGCTGCGACGACGGCACTTCTTCCATCTCCCAGAACCGTTGAAGTCGAGCGGATCCTGACGGCTCACGTGAAGGACCTTCGTCTTCCTAGGCACTGCGTGCTCCTCGCCAACAGGGCCGATCAGCGTCCACCCAAGTGGCGTCCGCACGGCAACCGGCGTTCCGACCGGGCCGACCCTTCGTTCACGAAATAGAAGACCGCACACGTCGGGTCCGAGGAGAAAATCCACATGTGCCGGGTTGGCAAAGTCCCGATCTGCCAGTGGCAGTCCTTGGATGTGTGACCATTCCCGCAGTACTACGCGCTTCGAGGGCGTGGGAGCGGTGAGGGATTTGGTCACCAAGGCCTCCAGCTGCACCTGGAACTCAGAGTCAATGGGGGAACGCAGGCATACTTGCACCTCCGATCGAGCAGTCCCGACGTTGGTGCCCTGATAGCCCATTCGCTCAGGAACGACGATTCCGACCCCGAATCCAACAGAGCCCTGACCAGAAGTGTCCTGCCATCGGGCGCCTCCAGTTTAACCTTCGCGGTGGCCAGCAGGGTTCCTTGATGGGCACCCACAGCGTGGATGGCGGCTGTTCTGAATTTGTCCTGGTCGGTCCCTTCCTTGGCGGCGCAGGCATCATGGAGCGTCGTGTGATGTTGCTCACCACAGACCCAGCATCGAAAAGTGGAGGAGCATTGGGCTAGGCGATGTCCAGTCGCGAGGCACGAAAGACAGAGCCCCTTGCTGTCGACAATTTCCCGTCGTTTCGCAGCAGAACGGTCTTCGTATTGACTGCACGATGCAATTGAGTGGCTGCCCGAACAGAGAGGGCATTGACGACCGCTCTTCTTTTTTGGCTACGCGCCCTCCACCTTAACAGTCATCAGATTGCGGCTGACTGTTGAGCACCCACCGTGACCGGACGACCCATCCGCATTCGAAGCCTTGGACGGCTCTGCGCTCCGCATGGAGGTGAAAGAGTGAGAGCGATTCTCCAAAAACGTTTCCAGAGAATCAAAACGTGGAACGGCCATGGGGTCAGTGAGTGTGGTTTCCCATGCCAACCTGGTTGTTTCATCCAGCTTCTGCGTCATCAAGAAGACGAACCATTCGTCCCACTCTTCGACGGGTTTCCCACGAGCCTGGAACGACTTCTGGGTCTGTCGGAAAACGTCGATGCGGCGTTTGAATTCGTCCGGCGATGGCTTTGTGATCGACGGACAGCTGATCAACCGTCGCATGTGCGTTGACGAGAGGATGCGCGGGTTACCGAACCGTCGCTCTAGGGACGCCTAGGCCCCGTCATAATTTTTCGCCGTGACGGGCGTCATGGAGAGCATCTTGCCGGCTTCGCCGGTCAGGCACGCCTTAAGGTATTGGAGCTTCCGTACCTTCGGCACACAAGCCACGTCATGAACTAGCGCCATAAACTGATCGCGAAAACTTTCCCACAGCAGTAGATCACCGGAGAAGGAAGGCAAATGAATTTTTTGGCAAGTTCGCGTCGAGTTCCTGATCCTGCTCTTCAGCCTTCAACGACTGAGGGTCAGCTGTCGACGTCGGAAGCATCGACTTGATCCAGTCCCTAATGGCAACGGCTTGCAGATCATGCTCGGTCTCAATCGTCTCATAGAGGTCAGAAGGATAGAGCTCCTCCTTTCCCTCGGTCAGTGAGAGAATCTTGAGGTGTTGGATGGCGAACTTCTTCCACTGATCGTCGAGTCGATTCAACCTCAACTGTAGCAGTTCGACCGTAGTCTCGTCCTTGCCAATCTTTTTGATATTGGTCAGGGTCCTTGGGATGAGTCCTGCCACCTGCTGTTGTTCGACAACGAAGAGTTTCAAATCGTTCGACATCTTGTTTCGAAGCCGCGCGACAACACCGTTTCAGAACTGAACGTTGGAAGTCACCACCAACATAAAACACCGTTCGCGAACGTTAATTGTGGCGGTTACGCCGTCGAGGTCACGCGCGGTAGGCGAGAACAAAGAAACGTTCGTTAACGCGTTCAAATGCGAGCAGCCATTGGAGATCCGAACGCGACTCCAAACTGACCAAAACTCGATGGTTTCGAAGCGCGATCGAACGAAAGGGTTGTAAGTCCCTTCTCTTGACGATGCAGCACTCTCGAACGCACGAAATTCGAACACGAAATCGAAGGAGCACGCACAGGGGTCGAGATCCCTGGTTTGTAACCGAACTTTTATATGATCTTATTTACCGGATATTTAAGTATTATTAGGTATACCGGATCGGTTACTTTATCCGATATTACTATTACGTCCTGTAAGACAAGGAGATTCGTGCCTCCAGATACTGGAAAGCGGAAAGGCTTAGACGAAATGAGTAAACGTTGGAATTTGATGTATGGGTGTAAACAACGTTTGTATATTCTGGTAATCTTATATGGTACAAGCGTAATCCGTATCAGCTGTGACCTAATTATAGATCTCGGTATGTTTACAGCGCGTCTAGTCCGTATGCTAAGTGATTTGACGTCACACAAGGAATGCGTGCAAGAAACCGCGACCAAATCTCGGTATGTTTATAACGTGCCGAATCCGTACGTCAAATCGGATTCGACAATACTTTCGACCGAGTGTGGTCACCTTGCCAATTTCCGAGCGTGACAGGACGCACCGAGTGATCCGACTGAAATTCACAGCAAGTGTAAATTATATTGATATATTAGGACATCCAGGATAACGTGTGCGGAAGATAACGAATTGTCGGCAGGGCACGTTTACGTGGCCTGGGTGACTCCTCAATCCCCGAACGATACTCTGGATACCTCGCGACCGTCTCCGACTCGCTCTCGCTTTAAGTGTCACAAACGAAGTAGAATGCAACGATCCTCCTGCCGCAGCACGGGAGGAGGAAACGGCACCTACTCGCTAGGACGGTCACAAGACGTATGCGGAAGATAACGAATTGTCAGCAGAGCACGGTTACGTGGCCTGGGCGACTCCTCGATCCCCGGACACTCTCATCAGCTTCATGCAATAGGACACACGCAAGATCCTATGCCTTGATTCACGGGAGGCCCGAAACGCACCCGTCCGTGTGTACTGTCCACGATATATTCAATGTAAATTCTTAGAAACTCAACGTGCTTCCTTAGAATCACGTCTGACCACTCGACAGTCTCGCGGCTACACTGGTTGCCTGCTACACGGCGCAAGATGCAAGGTTTCTCACTTGCTACAACTTGTGCGAGGATTCGTGATGCCATATGCCAATAAATTTTACTTGACGGATGTATTTACATCCTGAATTCCAAAACACGTACACACAATCACAAATCTTTTGTAGCTTGCCCTGTGTTCCTGGCAGTAGACGCAAGCGATCACGAATTATTACCGATTTACTCACGATGCACGAGCTACTATATTTGAACGACAGCCTCTCTGGGCTATACAGACTCTATCTGTAAAACAACGATTTACTCACTAAACGCGAGCTTCTATTTTTGAAGGAGAGCCACTCTTTGCTATACAGACTCTATCTGTAAAAGGCTGTGTTTCCGTTTACGTCCATGCTCAGAATTCGATGAAATTTTGAAAATAGGTTCTTTTTTGACTAAAATGACGATTGCCAGAAGGATTTTTGGCGACTCGAAAAAAAATTTTTTATCATTTCAATGTCGCTCTCTACCTTACCGACTTTGACTTTCTACTTTGTTCGTCAACTGATTTTAGACAGTTCGTCAACTGATTTTAGAGTTGATGCGACAGTCAACTGATTTTAGACAGTTCGTCAAGTGATTTTAGAGCTGATGCGACAGTTCAACTGATGTTAGAGTTGATGCGACATTAAAGAAATATCTATTAGGTAAACTCGAAAAGTCTATTTTAAGAGGGAGCAGAAATGACATTAGTTTGAGTTAGGTCTGGGTTAGGTTCAGTTCGGTTTGGGCCCCCAGAGATGGGCTAGGCTCATCTCGGGGCGGACCGGCTGGCTTGAAGCCGGCCCGCCCCGAAGCGACCACCGGGTCGCTCTGGGGTGCGTGGGGGGTGGGGTGGGGAGGGTCGGGGCGTGCGGGATCGCGCCTCCGGCGGCCCTTCCTTACCGGTAACGGCGTCTTCTTGCCCTAGCCTGAGGCGGGTGCCTTCGGGTCACCCGGACCGGGCGGGGCACGAAGACGCCGGGGGGCCGTGGGTGGACCGAGCGGGGGCTCGGGAAGCCCGGTCGACGGCCCTAGGGATTGGGATGGGGACACCGGACGGGTCCCTCCTCATGATAGCTGGGAAGTGTCCTGTTGAGTACTCGCGTGATCCAGGCACTTCCCATTTAGCTTAGGTGGGTGTGGGGTTTTAGTGGGTAGCCACTGGTGACGGGCACGCCTTCGGCGCCCCCCTCCCCGGTGGTAGTCCCACATAACCTCGGCCCCCCCCCGGGGGCCGAGGTATGCGTAATGCATTTCCCCACAATAAAAAAAAAAAAAAAAAAAAAAGGTTCAGTTCGGTTTGGTTTCTCAGAGAGTGCAGACGCGTTAATTATTGAGCTTGAGTTTCGGTTGGGATTTCTAAATTGAGTTGAAACCGGTGCGGGATTGGTGTTCTTGGGTGCTTATCGGCTATTATTCCCGGTTATTTCGGTGTTTAAAACGATACAAGTACAGATTACACTATTTTGGCAAGTTGAATTAGGATAGTTTCGTACTACATAGAGCAGTTTGCAGTTTCATACTGTCACGTCGTTTCCTTTCTCGCGAACGAGGAAGGAACCGCGCACGGGAAATTACGGCTTGAAGACCGGGCCACGCTCGGTCGCGCGACACGTGGTCCTCCCGGGACAAACAATCGTTCGCGGAATCGAATCGGAGTAACTATCACGATGGCTAATACGAAATTCGGGCGCCAGACACGACAGGGTGTCACGCGAAAGATTCACGAGACGCGAATTCGGCACGACGATCTCGATTCCGTGAGGACTGCGCGATAACCTGGGATAGCCGCGAACACGGTCAGGGTTCCACGTGGAGAGAAGGAACGGGGCATTCCCCGCGACAGGAACGTTTCTCGTAGGACGAATAATTAACTCGAAATTCGGCAAAAATAGTCGTTTATTACGAGGTGACAATGGTGGCCGCCGGTGAACGCCGGCGGCAACGGAAATTTGCCGGCGCGGAGACGATACTCTACGGCAGATGTTCGACCGATCGCGCGCAATTTATTCGTTCGCGTTGAGCTCGACAGTCACAGGACTTCGCGTGAAAATACAAGCCTTTACGGCACGGATTCTGTCGAGCTCCGATGACAGACGCGTAGTTTCGACGTGGACTGGGCGCGGATCACGGCAAAGTCGCGAGAAGGTCGAAATCGGCACGTCGCGTCGTCCCACCGTGGAACGTTCGAGATGAGCTTATTATTTCACTTCGTCGAAAATCGTACGCCCCGAATATTCCTAGTTCCGGACAATCGGCGACGATACGACCCACGGCCTCGCGTTCCTCTCAGGAGAGCGACTCCTGGTCCTCGGAAACGACGGCGGCAACGTGGTACGCGACACGACACAGAGGTTTCGCGAAAACGTCCCGAGCTAACACGAATTGTTCACAAACTTTGATTTTAGCAAAGAAACGGATCGGCACTTACCAAACGGCAAAGGATTCTCACTCACTAGCCTTCGATATAATTCTTACTTTCGCTATTGTTCGCGGTTTTAGTGGCGGTAGAACATTCGCTGACGCGATCTCGTGACCCAGTGACCCAATTCGAGCCGGCTCGGTAACGCGGAAGCGAGGCGTCCCCCTCTCCCTTGACTATTTCCTTCTAGGCGGCGCTCGGGCCTATCGCGTGGCTTCTCGCAGCAGGGACAACTATCGTGCCCCTCGGACCCGTGCCTCCGGCAATTTGTCGATTTTCCGGGGCTCCACGGTACGGGGCTGCGAGGGCGGCTAGAGTGGGCGCGAGCCATTCCAGGGTGTTCTTCGTGCATCTCCTGGACGAGAGTCGACGAGGTTGGGCTGTTGTACGTCCCGCATTCTCGATATCCTCGTCGGCCTCTCCGGGTTGGTAAATCCGGACTCGATTCCCACTCGATCGTCTGGTTCGTCGACGATGCGCTGCGATAGGTGCTCCGAGCGTCTCTTCGGGAGACTCTGCGCCAATCACGGCAGGAAATAGGTACCGGGTTCCTTCTGACTCCGGCTACCCCTGAAACTTCGTGTCGCGCCCAGCGGCGCGACATTCAAACGCGATAATTCCGTTCCGCTGGAACTCGAACGTCCAGGGAGACCGATCGCACAGCCGATTTCGCTTTTAATACCGGCCCGGTCCTTCGCTGAGGGTTCGGTAGGACAGTGGCAAAATCTGCCACGTCACAATACATGAAAACTACATACCACCCCGGAGAAGTGAAGTTTGTTAAAAAAGAATTACGTTTTTCGTGAATAGTTCCCTTAATATTAACACTAGCCGCTTTTAGTGTTAATAAAAGTTGCAGTTCGTTCTTTCCCGGACAGGATACCATCACCTCCGGTGAATTCGGTTGAACCGTTCGGGTTCTATAGAGTCCAACGCGTTGGCGAGTTCATACATTTTTCCCTTGCGGCTAGGAGAAAATATTTGAACTGGCAAACGACGGCATTTTTTGTAAATTTTATTAGTTTATGTTAAATTCGGTGTAGGGTTCGCGTTCTAGGGTTAGATTAGTTACTTATTAGTGGTTTTTAGAGTGTTTAGGATTATTTGTAAATTGTTATATTGCGGTTAGTTTTAAGCGACTTTATTGTGATCTGTGAGTGTTTAATGGTTAGTCAATAAAAGTGGGAAATTGTTCGAAAAAAAAGGTCTGGGTTAGGTTGCCATCGCCGTCGAGAAGGCCGGCTCGATCCGGGTGGGGTGGTCCGCCGCCCGAGTTGTCGTGTTGGCTGGGAGGCCTCTGCAGTGTTTCCGCTGCCTCGCCCTAGGGCACGTTAGGCAGCGGTGCACTGCGGAGGTCGACCGCTCCGGTCATTGCTACCGGTGCGGCGATCCCGGCCATCGGGCGGTGGACTGCCGGTCTCCCCCGCACTGCGCTGTGTGCGCAGCGGTGGGCAGACCGGCGGCTCACAAGGCCGGGAACAAAGCTTGCTCCCCGCCTTCAAAAAAGAAGAGACCCAAGGGGGCGGCCGGTGCGGGGCCGTCCTCCGGGTCGCCGTGGTGGGAGTGGCAAGAAGGCCCAACCCCCCACTCCCACTGCCTCCACAGAGATGGAGGTGGAGCAGCCCGCGGGCCCGCCACAGGCTGCCGCGTCGGGAGGACCTGTGAGCAATTAATTTATGGCTCATAGGTCCTCCTGGTTGGTGCTCCAGGCCAACCTCAACAACTGCCGCCAGGCGCAGGATCTAATGGTCCAGCACATGGCCGAGTGGGAGGTTGACCTGGAGGTGGCCGCGGAGCCCTACGATGTCCCCAACCAGCCGCACTGGTTTGGGGATTTGGAGGGCTCCGTGGCGATAGTCAGCCGCTGTGATAAGGCGGCACCCCCCTGTACCGGGGTCGACCGGGACAGGGGGGTAATGTTAGTCAAGTGGGGAAGGTACTTAGTCGCTGGGTGCTACTGTTCACCAAATTGTGGCTCCGATCATTGGGCGCGGTCCAGTATTGGTCCTGGGGGACCTCAACGTCAGGTCGGCGTTGTGGGGTAACCCTGGGACCAACGCCCGAGGAGGAGCCCTGGTGGACTGGGCGGAGGGGATGGAGCTCCGACTGTTAAATCGGGGTTCCGTCCCAACCTGCGTGAGGTGGAATGGCTGGTCCATAGTGGATGTATCGTTCGCTTCAGCCTCCGCCTCGCGCAGTGTGTCCAATTGGCGGGTCTGGGAGGGGGAGACCCTCTCGGACCATTGCTACGTCCTGATGGACGTGGCGGGGTCCGTAGACCCGCCTGGACACCTACGCCGTCGCACCCTGACAGCGCCCAGATGGGCGCTGTCACGAGTAAACGAGGACCTATTGAGGGCCGCTATTCTCGGCTCCGCCTGGCCTGCGGCCAGGGAGCGCGGTTCAGAGGAGGGGGTCGCCTGGTTCCGGGAAACGTTGCAAATGGTTTGCGACGTTGCGATGCCCCGGAACCATGGTGCCCCCTCGAGAAAGGCAGTGTATTGGTGGACGGTCCGGCTGGCAGAGTTACGTGTGGTAGCCGGCCGTGACCGTCGCCAATACACCCGCGCTCGGCGCCGCCACTTTTTAGGCGGTGACCCGAAGTCGAGGGTCGCCGGCCTGTACGGTGTGTACAGGTCGACGGCTAAGGCCCTCAAGCGTGCAATAGCCACAGCCAAGGCAGAGGCATGGGATGAGCTCCTGCTGACCCTCAGAGGCGATCCATGGGGGCGCCCATATAAGGCGGTGCTTGGGAAGCTCCGCCCTTGGGCGCCCCCGATCACGGAGAGGGTTGACCCGGAGTTTTTGGGGCGTATCGTGGACACCCTCTTCCCCCTCGCTGATGAGGGGGATGAGAGCGCCCCCCGGTAGCGCGGCTGCTGCCTAATATCGGGGGACCTCAGACGAAAGTCCGTCACCTCTATATGGGGGTGGTGCGGTCGATAGCCCTATATGGGGCCCCAGTATGGTTCCGGTCGCTCGAGGCCAGCCGGCATTGCCAAGTATTCTTGGAAAGAGTACTTGGCAATGCCGACTGGCACTCCGGACCATACGGGGGTACCGCACCATCTCCGGTGAGGTGGCGGGACTCCTGGCCGGGATTCCTCCCCTACATTTGGAGGCGGAGGAGTGGGCGATTAACTACGGCGTCGCCTGCTCCTTCTGCCATCCGCGGGGGGGGGGGGGGGACTCTCGGTCAGGGAGATGGAGGAGGTCGATGTTGCTAGGCGTCGGGCCCGGGCAAATACGCTGGCCCGGTGGAGGCAGTCGCTTGCCTCGTCGCCGCGCCCGGTAGGCCGGGCACTCCTGCCCATCTTTGAGAGATGGTGCAGGGGTCGGTTCAGCTTGACCTTCCGCCTCACGCAGGTGCTCACCGGGCATGGTTGCTTCGGTGAGTACCTGCACCGGATGGGGCGGGAACCAACAGCGCAGTGTCATCACTGCGGCGAGGAGGAGGACACGGCGCGGCATACCCTAGAGGAATGTCCTGCGTGGGCAAGGCTGCGCCGAGTCCTGAGAGCAGCAGTGGGAGGGTGGGACCTCTCGCTGGCGGTCATGTTCGTCCACCTGACCGCCAGCGAGAAGCCGTGGAAGGCGGTAGTCTCCTTCTCCGAGTCTGTTATCTCGAAGAAGGAGGCCGCCGAGAGAGCCCGGGAGGGGGACCCGGGCTCTGCGAGGAGGGAGTGGGCGGGGGAACGACCCTCGCGCCGAAGGGCCCCTCCTGTTTGGCGCAGGAGGGGTACAGTTGTGGACGGGACGGTGTCAGGGTCGTCCCCGCGCCAACTTGTGCCCCCACGGGGGGGGGGGGGGGGGGGGTGGAATCGAGGTCGCCGCGAGGGGTCACGCCACGACGGAGTAGCTCCTCCGGGGGATGAGCTGACCCCGGTCCCCCCGGGGGGGAAGCTAGTTCCGCCCCCCTCCAGTGACGGGTCGACATCCCCGAGGTAACTCGGTGTGGGTGATGTCGGCTTGTGCCCTCTAATGAGCGACGAGATCTGGGGGGGCGTGGGGATGGGTGGGGTGGGGAGGGTCGGGGCGTGCCGGATCACGCCTCCGACGACCCTTCCTTGCCGGTGGCGGCGTCTTCTTGCCCAAGCCTGAGGCGGGTGCCTTCGAGTCACCCGTACCGGGCGGGTCACGAAGACGCCGGGGGCCATGGGTAGACCGAGCGGGGGCTCGGGAAGCCCATTCCGACGACTCCAGGAATAGGGACACCGGGCGGATCCCTCTGCCCGGGGTCTTATAGAGTAGGTAGTGGGGGTGGCTAACCCCTCCCCCCGGGATTTTATGATAGCTGGGAAGTGTCCTGTTGAGTACTCGCGTGATCCAGGCACTTCCCATTTAGCTTAGGCGGGTGTGGGGTTTTAGTGGGTAGCCACTGGGGACCGGCGCGCCTTCGGCGTCCCCCTCCCCGGTGGTAGTCCCACATAACCTCGGTTTCCCCCCCCCCCGGGGACGAGGTATGCGTAATGCATTTCCCCACAAAAAAAGTCTGGGTTAGGTTAGGTCTGGCGAGGAATTTGTGCGCGAAACGAATTACTTGAATTAGTAATGGAGGTATGTGGGCCATTTACGACTTTGTTGGTAAGGTAGAATGTGACAAAATTTTTTTTCGAGTCGCCAAAAATCCTTCTGGCAATCGTCATTTTAGTAAAAAAAGAACCTATTTTCAAAATTTCATCGAATTCTGAGCATGGACGTAAACGGAAACTTCGCCCTGGGAGGAGTTGTCGATTAGAGATATGTTCTTTTATTTTAAGGATAATTGCGGTCTCATCTGAGCAGAGGAGTGTGGTGGCTGGTGGAGCTGGTATAGGATAGCACAGGACGTCTTACAGACGTCGTTTTCTTGTCTTTTTTACGTTTTTACGTCTTAGGTCTCTAAAAGACGCCTTTCACACGTCTATAAAGGCATCTATTCCCAGACGTCGTTTTGACGGTTGAAGAAAGGTGCCATTTATGCGTCTCATTTCTGCCGTCAAAACGACGTCTGAGAAGAGATGCCTTTATGGACGTGTAAAAGCCGCCTCTTTAGAGACGTCGTTTTTACGTCAGAATTCAATTGGCCAAAAATGAACTTTTAGATATCTACTTCTACTGAACGGATTCTTGTTTTTAAATGTTCATATGTATATCTCGAAAATAAAATATTAATGAAATTGAATAAAAAGTTTTAGAGAAAACAAAGCTTCAAGTCGAGCATTTTAGAAATGATGTTTTTTCTTCAATCAAATTGCCTTTCTTCTTCTAAGAATCTTGATCATTGCATTTAATATTTTGATTCGACGTTTATTTCTCGATAAAAAGCATTCTTCGGCGGTGAGAAATCATCCCTTCAATTAATAATTACTATATACAATAGATCAATAAAGTAGTGCTGAAAAAATGTAGAAAAATTCGTATGATTGTTTTTAATTGTGATAGTGGATATCTTTCACGGACAGCGGGGGTCTACCTTCTATCATATCTACCTTCTCCCTCTTTGGATGTGTTACGAGCCAGGGCCGTGAAGTAGCACGAATGGCCGGCGAGGTGTTATTACTCTTGGATTAAGGTTTTAAGAGTGCAGACGAACCTGATGCGTAACCAGGGTGCTGCTAGGTAGCGGACGAACCTGATGCGATAATCAGGGAGCCGCCTAGGATAGTTAAGAGTGCAGACGAACCTGATGCGTAACCAGGGTGCTGCTAAGGTGACGGACGAACCTGATGCGATAATCAGGGAGCCGCCAAGGATAGTGGGTGATTCTTGTGTTGGATAAGAGTGCAGACGAACCTGATGCGTAACCAGGGTGCTGCTAGGTAGCGGACGAACCTGATGCGATAATCAGGGAGCCGCCAAGGATAGTTAGTGGGCCTCGTAACAAGTATAATTTAATTGATACAATCCGAGCGGTAAGATTGTATAGTGTGGGAACGTTCGATTACTAGATTAGGATTTTGGTCAATAATTGAGGGTTTAAGAAAGTTGCACGATTTACCAAACAACACAAATATATTCTAATAAAGAATGAGTATGTACAATTGTGGTGTCGCGACTGAATTGAAGTAGTAGTGTATGTTAAATATTATTACCTAAGATGCTCGGTGTTGACGCACTGGCAATGCGGGGGTCTCGAAACCAACTTAAGAAGAGCCTAATAGATTTAATACCGGACTAGCGGAATCTATACGGTTATATTTGATCGAAGGGGAACTTTAGCCCGATCTCACTGGAAGTGACTTTACGAGATGCAGCACGACGTGACACGGTTTGAGTCTACGAGAGTACTAGCCCCCGAGAGTAAAGACGCAAGGGTTTATATATCCCTAGAATGAATGGAACACATTGTTCATTATCTGTATCACTTAGGGCCAGACTCTCGTTTTTTGTCACTTTCAATTAAATCGGGTCCGAACTCGGTCTTCGTTAAAAAGGGGTTAACTATGATATGAAAAGGTTATCTAGGGCGCTTCCTTCCAGAGACGATCCTGAACAGATTCCTATGAGGAATGCAATAGGGAACTGTTCTCTATCCGTCACAGATGCATCGAAGTTACATCGAGCCCCCGCGCGTGATGGATGAAACTCCGCCAGAAACGAGTGTCCCCAACTTGTTAGTTAAAGATGCTAATAAGCAGCTTTCGACTCTCTGTTCGCATTTGGACATCAAACGAAGATATAATTACATCGACTTCTTTTAACATCCGACCGTATTTATCGAGCATAAGAATGAATGCTGGTATTTTTCGGTTTTCAAATGAACTGAGATAGAGCGATGAAATTTTTTAAAATTAAAGCTGAAACTTTGCAGAATGTGGAAAAATAGGGTAATTATGGTACCATCGTTTTATAACCTAGAACAAATTCGTTAAACTTGCACAATTTCAAGAAAATTGTGGTTTATCCAATACATACCACGCGCGGAAAAATTTTGTGTTAATATTCTATACATCATTTCTCGTAGATTTTTCCACGCTGATTTCAAATCTGGTCTCAAAATTTGTGTACGACCTCAGGATTTTGCAAAAAATCGAATTTTGTGAACAAAACTAATGTAATCATTTTTTCGTTGAAATGAATTGGTAACCCACTAGTTTGAAGGTATATTGTATTCTCATATACAGGGTGTTCGGTAACTGGTGGTACAAGCGACAAGGGGGTGATTCTACATGAAAAAATAAGGCGAAAATATAAAATAAAATTTTTTCATGTGAGGCTTTGTTTTCGAGAAAATCGACATTGAATTTTCGTCGGATACGCGTGCAGCTGATCACGTCTCGTTATAACAGATTTTACTGTAGATCATTGTCTGTCTCGATTGAAATCACGGAAATGTTTATTTTATCTGTCATCGTACTATCTTACCTTTACCGCTAAACACTATAATGCGATCCGTTATAACGAGATATGACCAAGTGGACGCGTACCCGGCGAAAATTCAAAGTCGATTTTCTCGAAAACAAAGCCTCGCATGAAAAAATTTTATTCTATATTTTCGACTTATTTTTTTATGCAGAATCACCCCCCTTTACGCTTGTACCACCACTTACCGAACACCCTGTATATAAAACACATTAAAAACAATCGTAATGAAGTGTTTGAGAGGTTACTTGACGACGTACATTGTACATACATACAGTATTTCATCGATAATTGTCCAAACCACAGGGCTGGCCAGGGACAATTATGTGTGAGGGATACTATTCTTTGACTTGTGCCGAACGTAGAAATGGAATGGGAACCTCGAGAGGCCTCGGTCGCCGAAAAATGTAAACATGATACGGGTCGGGTATATCGGTGTGAGACCACTACTAATCCGATGGCAAAACTTCTTTATTTTTCATTATTTTTTTGTGGAACTTTCGCCAAAATATTCTCGATATTTTTCTAATGAAATTGATACCAAAAATGATATAATTTCGATGATATTTACGTGTGTAATGGACGATGGGAGTTGACGGGACAAGTTGCCTCACCGATGTACTCGACTTGTAAATGTCCATATACATGCCTTTATATTGTAGTATCCAGAAAAATGAAAAGTTTATTTAACACGGTTACATGTTTCGAGTTTCGGGCGTAATATTGGACTGTCCATACGACGTGATTTTCCGTTGTCGTGTTTACCGTCGTCGTTATAATTGCTGTCGTCGTGACTACCCGTAATCAAACGATGAATGATCTGAACAGCGGAACGTTCAGGAACGTTCCTACAATTCGGCCAGCCTGACAATTAATCGTCCCAATTAATACAGAATTTCATACTTTTCATCCGTACACACACACACACAACGTCGTAATAACAAGAATAATGTTAACTCAATCTAACATGTACAAGTGTAAGAACTTAGGAAGGAAGCCATCGTCGCATATTCGCAGCCTCCCAAGTTCCTTGATACGGAATTTGTGAAATTTGATGTCCATCCACGTCCTTAATTACATAACGGTCATTTCGGAGCACCTTGGACACCACATACGGACCTTTATACTGAGGCGTCAGTTTCGCGCATACACCAGGTGTATTGTCAAAATTACGAATCATAATTTTATCGCCTTCTACGTATTTTGATGGCGCCCGATGTTTATTGTCATAATATTCGCGATTTTTTGCTTGTGACATTTGAATTCTTTTGTCTACATTTTGCCTCAATTCTTTTAACTCCCGTTTCTCATTAGTAAGCCCGGTCGATTCTAAATGATCTCGCACACTATCATTCACTTTACCGCGTTGTTTCACTCCATATAAAAGCACGCTTGGACATTCTCCTGTTGATCTATTTACAGTGTTATTACAAACAAATTCTACTTCACTCAGTACATCGAACCATTGAACTTTTCTTTCGTCTTTCAGTTTGGCTATCATCGGAATAATAGTTCGATTCATGCGCTCGACTTGTCCATTCGCTTGCGGAGACGCGGTGGCCACTTTAAGGGTATAGACCTTACTCACACACTCGAACTCACACACCGCTAGAAACTGTATACGTACACGAGATTGCAAGGGGTCCAGTTCTAGACGTGCCATTTCTCTAAAAAGCACATTTGGGACCCCTACGTTGCACAATCGCTAGATGAAAGATTTCTCCATATCGCGAGCTCATCCAAATGGCCTGCTTTTGCGTTTTCGAGGCGTAATTTACATTGTTCCACAAAATTTAGCGGAGCCACGAGAAGCATCGAGCAGCGCGACAGTGCTGCCACTGTCAAGAGACACACATTTTCTTAAATATCGAGAGAAGTGGGATTTTTATAGAAACGATCGATAGCTCGCGATCTGCGGGGGAAAAATAGCATGTCAATGCTACGTTTTTATGATAAAATAAATTAATTTAAAAAAATGGCACGTCTAGAACTGAAGCATATCTCAGAAGGGACGGTCCTCTGAAACTACAGCTCCGGCATTTTTCCGCTACGAGCGCTGATGTCGGTTCTTAGCATTCGGTCACCCGGCAATTCCATCATTGTATCGGTAAAACGGAGGATGACGAGTGTTGCCGGTAAGTTAGGCACACACGCACACGTGACGTCACTACGTTGATGCTCGTTGGTGTGCTCGAGTGAGAGTGTGTGGCACAGCTCACCGCTCGGGAAGCGTGTAGGTACGTGCGCCTGCTGTGCCTCTGAACCATTCTGTAAAAACTGTACCCAGCTCCCCTACTGGACGGAGCTCAAACTAATTTCGAGGTCAAATATTGGTCTACACCCTTAATGTGTTTCACGCCATAATCGTTTGTAAATTTTTGAAAATCATGCGACGTAAAACAACTGCCGCGATCGGATACAATTTGTAGTGGTCTACTAAAAGTGGCAAAGTAAGATTTTAAGCACTTTATGATTTCCATCACATTAGTTGTCTTTGTCGCGTACAATTTAATATATTTCGTAAATCCGTCTAATATGACAAAAATAAAACGTTTCTTCGCGTTACTTGATTTTGATAACGGGCCTAAATGGTCAATGTGTAACGTGTTGAACGGTTTGTCTCCTTTTGGAATGCAATGCAATGCACCTTCAGGCTTCCCGGAATTCGGCGAAAACGCGATACATTTCAAACATGCTTTAATATGATTATTAATTTTGTTTTTCATATTCGGAAACCAATAACTGCTCATAATGTTTTGGAGCGTTTTATCAACTCCCACGTGACCAAATTAATTGTGATACCGATGTATGACGCTAGATTCCATGGAGGATGGCACATAAAATAAGAGTTGATCATGATATTTCCGGTATACTAGACCATTTCGTAATTCATAGTGCTTATGTTCCGATTGCTCTAATGAATTTTGTAAATTCGCAATAATGTCGTTTTCGTTCTGGCATAAAGAAAGATTTTTATCAAAAGAGTTATCTTCTACCACAAGTATTTGCCTACTCAACGCATCGACATGAGCCATTCGCGCGCCTATTCTGTGTTCAAGCGTATAATCGAATGACTGCATCTCGAGTGCCCATCTAGAAATCCGAAGATTAGTGTCTTTTTTGTTCAATGTCATGCTCAACGCTTGACAGTCCGTAATAATTTTGAATGCGGTGCCAATTAAGTAGACTCGAAATCGTCGTAAAGCGTAAATGATTGCTAAAGTCTCAAGTTCGAACGAATGATATTTTGATTCAATTGGTGTAGTTCTTTTGGAGAAATAAAAAACCGGATGAAATTTGTGATCCGCTTTTCGTTGCATTAAAATGGCTCCAAAACCAACAGCACTAGCGTCGCAATGCAATTCTGATTCGTCTTGTGGTGAATAGATGCTCAAAATAGGTGCGTCTATTAAAACAGCTTTGAGTTTTTCGAATGTTTGCATTTCTTCGTGCTCGAACTTGAAATTCACATCTTTTCTAAAATAGGAACACAATCCTAAAAAAACTTTGCACGTCCCGAACGTTTCTTGGAATCGGAAACCTTTTGACTGCTTCTATACCGCGCTCTGTTGGACTAATACCTTCGCTCGTAATTGTGTACCCTAAATAGTCAAGTTTCGTTTCTAAAAATTTACATTTGTCTAATCGTAACTCGAGCCTATTTTCTACTAGTAGTGAAAACACTCTCTTGAGTATCTGGAAATGATGCTCGATTGTTGTGGTTGCAATTAAAAAATCGTCTAGACAATCAGATACATCTCCCGTACTAATTAGATCTTTAAATATCGTTGAAACAAACCTTTGAAATTTGAGGGGCGCTCCCTTTAAACCAAAAGGCATCCTAAGGTACTCATATTGGCCCAACGGAGTCACCTAATATGAAAAAAACCATCCTTCAGGTCCAGCGTCGTAAAATATCGATTCCCGGCTAAAACATTTAGTTGATCTTCAATTAACGGTATTGGAAAGTTATCGCGAGCAGTTACTTTGTTCAGAATACGAAAATCTACGCACATTCGTATTTCGCCCGTTTTCTTTCTTAATAAAACTATCGGAGACGCGTATTCAGATGTACTTTCGCGAATAATGCCTCTCTCCAACAGTGAATCTAATATTTCTTTTAATTGACCCTTTTCGATATGTGAAAGTCTTCGCGGCGTACAGTGGAAAGGTTTTTCATTCGTAACCGTTAGTTTCATGATATTTTCTACCTTCGGTTTCTCGGGTCTCGCCGGATTCAGATAATTTTTTCGAAAAATTTCCTGTGTTCGTTTCTTTATTTCTGCAGGCAACTCTTCGTTCACAATTAGATCGCGCGTGGACAATTCTGCTTCGGAATTTGTTTCGATATTCATAATTTCTCGTGCTTCGCGACACACTAACGTAAGATTTGCATTTTTGATAAAGTCGCGCCCGAGAACTAAGTTTTTCTGCATCGTATTGTTAGGAACGATGTATAACCGAACTCTACATTTTTGCTCGTCCATTATTACTGTAGCGTTTACATTTCCTAAAACGCGTAGTTGACTATTGTTTATGCCACAAAAATCGGTTGTCGGATCTGAAATTCTAAAAATATCTTTTGGCACAAATTTTTCTTTTACAAAACTTACAGGGCTACCCGAGTCTAATAACGCTGTCATCGAAATAGAAAATTTGTTCGTTTCACCCAATTGTAGACCCACGGAGCGGAGAAATTCGTCATCGTCCTCGCGTTGCGTCGTCACGTAGTTAACCTGCGCCGATGTCGATATCTGCTTTCCGCAATCCGCTGCTCGATGTTCAAATTGTCCACAAGAATAACAGGAACCTCTGTCCCTCTTTGGTTTTGGACAATCCTTCGCGTAGTGCCCCGTACCATTGCAGTTGTAACATCGTGTTGTCGCCCCGTCCTTTTGTTCCCTCGGTGTCTTTGAAATTTTCTTCACCGTCGTCCAATTTTCTCCTCGATGCACGCCTTCTCGTCGTGTTGTTTCTCGTGGTATAATTACTTTTTCAAACGCCGTCAACAACGCGTCGATGGACTGGAAACACTGGATGCGTGCCTGAGTCCGGTAGCTCTCGTTTGGGATGCCATCAATCACATAATCAATAATTTCATTGTCGGCAACAGGGACTCGGGACAGGGACTCGGTTCACTTTCTGGCTTCGAAATCTTTACGCAAGCTCAAAGGGGTTGCTCGCCGTCCGAACATTTTCTTGATTTCTGCTAACAAATTCTCACAGCTCATTTCCACACAATCACTTCGCGTATGATACCACTTCAGCACTTTTCCTGCCAATTTGTTACACACTAGAGCTTTGGCAGTACCGTCCGGTAGGGCATAATTTTGAATTAATTGTTTAATTTGTTTTTCCCATACGTGGTAATCGTAAGAAATACCATCATAATTTGCGACCATATCTTTTATGTCTCTCCATTTTGTGGACATAGGCGGCATTGGCGATCGGCTGGCTTCTCACGGGGTGACTCGTAAAATTTCTAATTCTCTTCGCAGTAATAGTACTTCTCGCTCGGCCAGATCTCGTTCTCGGCGTAATAATTCTGTTTCGGTAGTCATCGCTGCCTGTCGAGAAACGGCATTTTCAGACGTGGTGGCTGCTTGGTACGTCTGTTCAATAATTTCTTCTTCTTCCAGCTCGGAGCCGGTATTTCGGTACGATTCTGGAGGCGCACCCGCTTCTATTAAACGGCTAATCAATTCAGCTTTCGTGCCCGTCGTTGGCAAATTCATGCCGCGTAATTTTTCTTTCAAACTCGAAACCGATATTTTTGCACTCATTTTCGGATCACTGATTTTAACGTCACTTAAATCACAATAAATCACGTAATCCCAGAATCTGTTCCCGTTTTGTGTCACGGAATTCACATAAAGTTACTTAAATTGTGGAAAAAAATTTCTCCTTTTTTATTTTCCAAGCGTAAACTAACACGTAACTCGCGGAATCTATCCCACTTCTGAAATTATAGTATCCAGAAAAATGAAAAGTTTATTTAACACGGTTACATGTTTCGAGTTTCGGGCGTAATATTGGACTGTCCATACGACGTGATTTTCCGTTGTCGTGTTTACCGTCGTCGTTATAATTGCTGTCGTCGTGACTACCCGTAATCAAACGATGAATGATCTGAACAGCGGAACGTTCAGGAACGTTCCTACAATATGATCCGAATTATATCGTGTTTAGTATCATTTTAATCAGAAAAATGCCACAAATATATTGGTGAAAGTCTCATACAAACATAAGTAATAATAAAAAAGTTTTTTATTGGGATTACATGAATGGGCCTTTGAACTGTGCCGGCGACTGCGACTCTCTGCGTCTCTTTCTTTCCCATACGCTGTGTTTACTTACGCACGAGCCTCCTATCGTCCATTACACGCGTAAATATCATCGGAATTATATCATTTTTGGTATCGATTTTATTAGAAAAATATCAAGATTATTTTGGCGAAAGTTCCATAAAAAACTAATGAAAAATAAAGATGTTTTGTCATCGGATTAGTAGTGGTCTCCTGGTCTCACACCGATATACCCGACCCGTATCATGTTACACTTCTCGGCGGCATCGGCCTCTCGAGTTTTATGGCCCCTCACGGGGTATACCCCGCAGGAGTGGGGATAGTTCAGGGACATTTATGTGTGAGACATTTGGGACATTTATCGATGAAATACTGTATATCACTTGACGAACGATCACTTGACGTATCCCTGCGATTGTCGCTGGCATTCCTTGTAGGCTGTGTGTGACGGTAATGTAATTGAAATTAGATAACTATTTTCCATAATTATATTTTCATTTACACAGGAAGTAAGGTAAGTATTTCATCATTTTACTTTATTTCTCGTCAACGAATTTTTCAACTTCTGGTGATAATTTAGGGATTTAATTCTGGGATCGTAAGTTGTACGATCCCAGGTAGGGCCGAACAACTCTTAAACAGCGACGGCAAGCACCACGTGTTTGGCAGATGCCACTTAAACACGGAAAAAGGTCCGATCTTGCCAGCGGAAAAATAATGGGTCTTTGTTGCTAGTTTTATGACTCGGTGCTAAAGCCTTTTCATATATACTCTTTCTTTATTACTTATTTGAGTCAAAGTTACTCTTTACTTTTCCTTAAAAGTTGCAGCATAGCATACCACTTTTTCTTTTACCCTATTATATAGTTTTCGCTCAGTCATTTAAAGTGCACTAAAGTACTTTATATTTCTTGGAGAGTTTATCCAAGAGCAGTTATTTCTGCTTACAACAATCTTCTAAAACTAAATACGCATAACCTAAAACTACCACACGATGAGAGAGAGTGAGTCAAAATATAATAAAAAAAAATCTTTTTTTTTTCCTTTTCAGATTAACTATATAAATAATTATTTCTAATATTTCTTACTCATTTATAGATCTGTCAGGGTTCTTTCCCACATAAACCGAAGGCGCATATCCAGAGAGTCCTCATCAGTCCTCCGCTCTGTGGCGTGCCCCACCCCACTCCGGGGTTTGGCAGAAGGGGCAACACTACCACCTCCGCCCGGTAAACGTTTTAATTAAACCTATCTCTTCAGGCTGATTTGGAAGCTAACTTGCCCGTTCTCCATCACCAGGTCGGCCCAGCGCAGCGTCCACAGAGCCCTATTCTGAAGATGCGTCCTCAGTCTTGGTCCAGAAGTCCCTTTACATTGCTACAACAATTTAAAATCATAAATTATTTATTTTAGAAAGGTAATTTCTTCTAATTTAATCTAACTGACTGTATCTGGTTTTAGTACTTAACTTATCTCTCTATTTACAGATATTTTCGATGTTTTTGTTTTTTTTACTCTTATGTTCCGGTAAGTATCCTATTTATTTCTCTTCATGTCCTCGGACTCACCTTCCTAGGAATGAGAGGGGAGGCTTTTATTTGCAGGTTTCATATTTTAACTAATAACATTTTAGATTTCTCGAAGCGGTTCCTTTTCAAGCGATTTATTTAACCAGAGGTAAGTAGTCACTTTTCTGTTTTTTTATTTAAGCTGATTTCTATCTTCTGTCTCTATTCGCTGGATCCAGTATATCCGGTAGCTCTTCCTCTTCATCTTGATCTTCTCCGTTTTTTTCTTTTCTTTTCTCCTCTATTTCATTTTTCTTAAGATCTCTTTGCAGAATTTCGAAAAAGCCGACCATTCTATCTGTCCTTTCTTTATTTTATGCATAACCTCTTCTATTTTAATATTTTCTTTTCTTATTTTTAGCTTATTTGCTAACTCTTCTCTCTCTGCACTCCATTTATCACATTCCATTAATGTATGTTCCGGAGTATCTACAGGGTGGGGCATTTTAAACAGGTCACCTGAATAACTCGCTTGATTTTGAAGATAGGAGAAAATGTATTAGACCAAACTTACTTGGTATCGGGGGGCTCATAATCTGGTATTACCAATTTTTCTGTAGGTGGAGGCGTCAAGGTGATATAAAGGTCAACTCTGTTTTTTTAAACGGAACAGTATATTTTTTTGCTTACATTCTGATAGAGTGTTTCAAGAGGAATACAATGACCTATTATGAAGGTCATTCAAGGTCACGCAAGGTCAACTGCAATAGAAAATAAAATGTCTCAAAGCACTCTTCAAATACTTTTGTGTCTTCTCTGGTTGTTGGCATACTGCTCTTCTAAGTATTGGTAAGGGTCGCAGAACATAAATAAACATACCATCACATTGTATGCTTACCTGTATCCAGAAATGTTATTAGTAGTTTGACTACCGACTAGAGTACGGCTTCGAAATATTCAATCTGAGTGTTTAATTTTCAAGAATGCTAATAGTTACACGTATAGCGATCGTAATAAGCTTAAAGCAAAATTTTAATGTTATCGGCGCATTGGTTCGATTGGTTCGACACTTCAAAAAAATGGATATCCTGAACTTCTGTTATCCCGAATTATAAAAGAAAGGGTTTTTGAAATTTATCATCCTATTTACGTCAGTGAACATAAAGAGGAAAGGGCCAGAAGGACTGGACCTATAAATTGGAAAAACACTGTTGTAATTCCTTATATTGAAGGTGTTTCTGAGGACATTAAAAGGATTTTCAGAAAGGTTGGGTTACACACTATTTTCAAGGTACCACAATATTTAAAACAGTATTTTCCCACCGTTAAAGACAAACTACCGTTATTAAAGAGCCATAATATAGTATATTCTATACCTTGCAAAGGATGTAGTCAAGTATATACAGGGTGTCCCAAAACGACTGCGTAAGCGGGAAATGGGAGGTTCCTTGGGTCATTTGAAGCGACATTTTCCTTAGCAAAAATGGCGGCCGCGGCTTTGTTTAGGAGTTATTAACGAAAAACACGGACCAACCAGAGCGCGCCTAGTCGCTCGGTTGCACGGTCAGCGCGGCGAGCCGGGGGGAGGAGAGTATTGTCGGTACGCCGCGATGTAACTGACAACAGTTTCTCGATTATGTCCCGATTTCGATGAGCTTTGGATATGTTGTAAGGACCACGATTCTGAACAACATTTCCCTTTAGACTTTTTGCCTCGCGTCTTTAGTTTACGAGATATTTGTAAAAACTTGTAATTGAAAATGCTTCGAAATGTGTGTCACTGTCACTGGGTCATTCGGTGACGAACTGCACAGATGTCTTCAGGTGTACGACAGTACCGAAAGCTAAGGGTTGTACGGTCAGGTCAACGAACTGTATAGCTGATGGTAGATAGCAGGTATACGACAATCGTCTTTCTTTTAGAAAGTTTCTTAAGGAAGGCATAGGACAATAGGGACCCTAAAACGCCGCGCCGACCTGACATTTTTACCTCTTGCTGGGTGAAAGGACGGACGACGTTTTCGAACAGTAACCCATCGACTCTGCGTACAAATCTGCAGGTAAACCGAAACATGTGATTGTCATATACCTGCTATCTACCATCAGCTGTACAGTTCGTTGACCTGACCGTACAACCCTTAGCTTTCGGTACTGGTTTTACAAATATCTCGTAAACTAAAGACGCGAGGCAAAAAGTCTAAAGGGAAATGTTGTTCAGAATCGTGGTCTTTATAATCGAGAAACTGTTCGTTGTTACGACATCGCAGCGTACCGACAACACTCTCCTCCCCCCCGCTCGTCGCGCTGACCGTGCCACCGAGCGACTAGGCGCGCTCTGGTTGGTCCGTGTTTTTCGTTAATAACTCCTAAACAAAGCCGCGGACGCCATTTTTGCTAAGGAAAATGTCGCTTCAAATGACCCAAGGAACCTCCCATTTCCCGCTTACGCAGTCGTTTTGGGACACCCTGTATAGGACAAACGTCTAGACGTCTGGAAACTAGAATTAAAGAACATAAACGTAACATTTTCCTTCCACCCATTAATCATACAGCTTTGACTAAGCACTCGATGGAATTTGACCACCCGTTTGATTTTGACAATGTTAAAGTAGTGGACCATGAAACCAATTTACACCAAAGGATATTGTTAGAAACAATTCATATGATTAAACAACGTAGCGTAAACCTTAGGTATGAAACGCCTACGATACATGACTATTACGCGGCTTTACTGAATCGGTAAAGTTTTATGATGAAATTTTCTAAATGAATCCTTTTTGTTCTGGTCACTCTTTAATTGATTCTATATATTCATTTATATGTATATTTTTTGTGGCAAACCATTTTATGTGTGTATTTCACTTAATTACCTAAAAAGGTTTATTGAGGTTTATTGAGGTGAAAGGTTGTAGTGAAAAATGAAAGTATTACGTTTATACTATGTTTGAAATTGCCGCCTTATCTTGATTTTGTCCAATAAATCGATACTTGATCAGCCATTGGTTTCCCCGAGTGTCTATACGTTTTCCTTACGTTTATACTTTCTTCACTACCGTGATGACTGTCCAGGCAGCAACATGTGGTCATATTAATTTTTGTAACCTTTCTAATTTAAAGTTTGTTTTGTAACACTACGCAAGTGAGTAACTTTTTTCTTTCTATAATATGGTTCATCGTTTGTTTTTTGATTTTTAATATAAACTGAAATAATTTTCTTTTGTTTCATTACAGACACAAATTTGTTTTTGTAAATCTCTTGAAAATGATCTGAATTTAGATCGAAACGTCGAGATAAAATGTTGTGATAATTTGCAAATAGTGTTTTAAAGTAGTTAACTGATCGAACCAATGCGCCGATAACATTAAAATTTTGTTTCAAGAATGCGTTACACAATAGCAGAGAAAGTGGAAATGGTTATCATTTATGGTGAATGTCATAGAATTATGAGGAAAGCGGTATGCGTGTATGGTTAAAGAAGTACCGCGAAAAACCAACAACCACAGTTGATATGCAAGAACGTATAAAAATAGCTTGCTCTGTAATAGATACAACTGAAATTTGTCAGGCAGTATCATCAGTATTGCAACGTTTTAGATTATGTCTTAGTGTTCAAGGTCGACATTTTGAACACTTGAAGTAGCAGTGAATACGTACATAACATGTTACATGTAAATCGTCGTAGTGTTCGAAGAGTGCATTGAGACATTTTATTTTCTATTGCAGTTGACCTTGCGTAACCTTGAATGACCTTCATAATAGGTCATTGTATTCGTCTTGAAATACACTATCAGAACAATACACTACCGTTCCATTTAAAAAAACAGAGTTGACCTTCATATCTCCTTGACGTCTCCACCTATAAAAAAATTAATGACATCAGATTACGAGCCCCTCGATATCAAGTAAGTTTGGTCTAATGCATTTTCTCCTATCTTCAAAAACAAGCGAGTTATTCAGGTGACCTTTTTAAAATACCCCACCCTGTATAATGTCCGGGTGAAACCAGCATTTATCTGATCTTGTTTTACCAATTCTGTGTCTAAATTGATTGAAAACTCCGTGGCCCGTGAGTGCTTGTGTAAGGTAGAAATTTACATAACCCGCCTCTCTTTCATTCCATTCTTTTATATCCGGTATCAATTTAAATGTCCATCTTCCTACTATGCTTTCGTTCCATTTTTTTTGCCATCTCTCTTCTGTTCTTTTCTTCGCAAGACTCTTGATTCTTTTTCTGAGGATCCTTCTTATTTTCATCGGCTCATCCCCCTCCTCTGTTCCTTCCAGGACTTCCTCGAGGTTTATTTCCAGGTGGCTTACTTCCCCTTTGTTCGCGATTGGAACAAAATGAATTTATAATTGATACTGACGCGTGTACGAACTCGCGTCCACTTGAAATATGGATTCGAACTAAAACGGTTGTTTAAGAACACGTGATTGATTACAATCTTTATTTAAACCTTCCCACTAATTTTCCTCTCCGGGAAGAGTCGTTTCTTTAAATCGCGGTTATTTTCGCTTAGCGGTGCGCATAGAATTCGGTTCTCTATGGATTATTTAAAAGAAACAAGATCGCGTTCTAGCGGTTGCAAAAGGACGGAAAGCTAAAGGAGAAGCTTTGTCGCGAGAGTTTGATAGAGCGAACTCGCAGAGAGAGAGTACCTTGCCGGAGAAGAAAAAGGACTGCGAGAGCATGCGGTTGATCTAGATTCATTAGCCAACAGAGTAGAAAAAACGACTTCCTTCTGGTCGGCTAGATCCTTCTAGAATGATCTAGATACTCTGTTAGCCAATAATTCGGTCGATCCACCGAATGCTCCTTCCTCGAGCGCCGCGATTGGTTACCGCATCTACCGCGAAGCGTCATTAGCTAATTGATATGAGCGCGGCGGCAGGTGTCTTACGTCACTAACCGCGCGCATCTTGAACACCCTTCCTCTTCAATTTCTACATTTCTTACCTCTCTGCTATTATTTTCTGTTATCTCTCTCAATTCTTCGCTGTCCATTTTCATTATTTTTTCTTCCCAATTAAAACTCTCTTTTCTCTCTCTTATTTTCAGTTCCCAGGGAATTACACCTGCTAGTACACATAGCGTCTCGTTTGGGACAGATCTATAGGCCTGAACCACTCTTCTAAGGCCAATTTTCTGTGTGTTTTTAAGCAGCCTGCTGTTCTTGATAGAAATCGCCGCATCCGCCCATACAAGTGAGCCATATAGAGTAATAGACTCAAGAATCATATAATAGAGCTTTCTTTTGTTTTGTGCTGGACCTTTTCTGTTCCTGGTTAGGCAGCTAATTGCTGTCATTACCTTTATTCCTTTATTAGTGACGTTTACTAAGTGATTTTTAAAATTCCTTCTATTGTCGAAGGTGACTCCTAAATATTTAATTTCGCCTTTTGGGTGTATTTTGTTTCCCTCAATTGTTAGTCCAAAGTCTTCCGGGATTTTCTTTCTGTTCATCATCATAATTTCTGTCTTTTGTGATGCCAGTTCTAGCCCTGCTCCTTTCATCCACTGTTTGGTTTCTTCGATTAATTTATTCACAATTTTTTCCAGGTATGGGAATGAGCTAGCTTGAGCAGAAATGATAACGTCATCCGCAAACGCCGTTATAGAACATCTGGGAGGGATCTGCTTTCTGAGGAGTCCATCATAAACAATGTTCCAGAGGAACGGTCCAATAACAGATCCTTGCGGAACACCTCTTTTCATTACAATGTTTATATTGCTTCCTTTTGAATCTTCCTGAAAAATAATTTTGTATTAGTTTCAATAAATGTTTCGATATTTTTCTTAATTTTAGTTCTTTATTTATCCTTCTCCATGATAGGGAGTTGAATGCATTTTTCACATGTAGCGCTATTAATATGCCAAATCTTTGTTTCTTTGAGGATTCAACCATTAGCTTTTTTATTTTCTCCATAGCCTGAATCGCACTTCTGCCTTTGGCCAAACCAAATTGCTCCGTATTAAAGGGTGTCTCTCCGAGTTCCTTTGTTATTTTGTTTTTCAGAGTGTATTCGAAAAGTTTAGCCACCGCATCTAGAACACAAATTGGCCTATAGGCTCCCGGCGATGTAGGGTCCTTACCTGGTTTCCTGAGTAGGACCGTTCTCGCCTCCTTCCAGTTTCTCGGTATCTCCCCTCTAGTTATGATACCCGAGAACAAAGCTGCAAAAGCGTCGGGTCTAAAATCTGCAAAAGCTTTTATGATGTCAGGAGACATCCCATCTCATCCTGTTGCTTTTCCTTTTTTAATTTCCTTTAGTGATTCTTTTATTTCTGCTATTTTAACAATATATGTTTCTTCTATTTCATTTCCCATGTTAACTCCTTCTTCTTCTCCCCCTGTAACGTTTAATGCACTTGTTAGAGTATTATTATTTATTCTCCTTACCTCTAGAGTTTCTTCCAGCACTTCTTCAACCCCTTCATCTTCATCTTCCTCTTGAAGAAAAAGTCCCTACATTACGGTTGAAGCGAATTCCTTTGAGAGCGTGGCCGGTGGGTTTGATTCTCTTACCTTCTTCATTATTTCAAGATATGGTCTACCCCATATATCTTACTGAATTAGTTCGCAGAATTCTTCCCACTTCTTTCTCTTGGCTTCTTCTATTAGTTTCCTTAAATTTTTCTTAGTTTGTTTATATATGAAAATATTAAACTCCATTTCTTCTAGTTTTCTTTTGCCTTTTAATCTGGATATTTTTCTTCTGATTTTTTGCGATTTTTTCCTTACCTTATCGAGCTCTGAATCCCACCATATATTGGTTTTTACCTTCCTTTTACCTGTTTCTGTTTTCTTTAGAACTTTTCCGCATATTTCCGGAATTATTTTTAAAAATTTAGTTTCTTCTTCTTTGCTAAAATTAACTTTATTTTCTAAGCCAGATTATTCTATGTATGTACCTGTCCAGGACTGGTCTCATTCTCAGCAGTAGTTCAGGAGATGTTTTCCATTTACTAACCGTTTTATTTACTTGGATGTTCTTGTTTTCTATTTTTTCTTTTAATATCGTGTGTAAGTATTTATGATCCGATGCAGATTCTTTTTTTAACACTTTAGTTACTAAATAGTCTCCCTTCACTACTTCTGAGGATGAAGCCGGGAAATCTAGATTAGAGGTTGCACCTCTCCTTTCGAAGGTGCAACCTCCCACTAATTGCATCGGGTAAAAGTCTATTTTTGCCAGTTCTTCAAGCAGAATAGCTCCCTTCGTATCTGTTTTCTTAGAACCCCAGGCTGCTGCCTTGGCATTCCACCCCCCCCTATAATAACTTTTCTTCCTTCCAAAACTTTTTTTTTATGTGATCTATTATTTTTTTTAACTTTTACAGCAAACCGTCCTATGGTAAGATTTGGTGTAATGTATACTGATATAAATATTGTGTTGTCGATTCTTACCGCCACAAAATCCTCATCTGAATAATCTCCATCTGCAAATCTATGCCTTTGGTTTATTCCTGTTACCCATATTGCTGCCGAGCTACCCTTATCTGTGTATATCCAATTTCCGGGGTTAAATAATGGCTCTGATATTAATACAATATCCGCTTCTATTTCCTTTGCTGTCTGGTCCATTAGAAATTGAGCCAGGCTGCAATGGTTTACGTTTATCTGTAAAATAATAAAAATTAATTCTTTGCTTTTCTACTCCCTGCAAGTAGTTGCAGATACTTTTTATATTGGGGGCAGTTTAGTGCCCCCGCCACATGCTCAGATTTGGCTGTCGGCAGCCCTTCTTTTACGCAAAGAATACAGCTTTTGTTGTTCTTACAGTCGTTTATTTATTTATTTACCGCACGTATCGTGCGGCCGAGCGTGGCCCGGCGTTTCGCCCGTAAATACCCAGAGTCGCAGGGTTCCGTCCTTCCGACGGACACGTAATAATCAGGCGACGTGACACAGCATATGTTTTTCCTTCTGCCGTTTTAATTATGATAGCATCTGTTTTCGGAACTTTGGGTTTTCTTTCATTTGCTTTTCTTTCTTTCTCATTTTTCCTCTCTTCTTCTTCTTTATCTCTAGTTCTTTTAGTTTTCAGCTTTCTATTTTCTTTTCTTTACTTGGTTTGCCATTCTCCTTCATCTTCCTCTCTGTTTCTTTCCAATTCCGAGAAGTCCTCATTTCCAGAACATGTTTCCCAGTTTTTTACCTTTTCTCCCACCATATCACTTTTACTTTTCCCCCTATGCTCTCCAAGTTTAAATTTCTCATTTTCGTAACCCTTCTCCATTCATCCTCTACTCTTTCCTTATTTCCTCCCTGTCCCTCCCTTGGGGAATACTGCGTTTGCGCATCTCTATTTTTAATCTCCTTTTGAAGTTTCGTAATTTCCATTAAGGCTTCCAATTTTGTGGCACACGTTAGTGCGTGTTCGAGGTTTCTGTCTGTTATTTGAATATTTGATCTAAAAACATTTTTAACATCCGCTATGGTTGTATTTCTCATTTCCTTCGTTACATGCTTCGCCTTTTTAATCATTATTATTAGATCTTGCATTCGTTTGTAAATTTCCTCATTATTTCCAACTTCATAATCTAAATTACTTACTTCAGTATTTTTAATAATATCAACCTCTAACCTTCTCTTTTTTGAAATCACAGACGGTGTTTCCGAAACCATTGATTCCGTATCACTCTCGCTTTCCTCATTTCTATTTTTCCTCTCTTTATCTCTATCTCTACCTTTTCCTCCCGGCGGAGCTGGCGTTAAGAACGTCCCTTTTATAATTTCAACCTCCATATTTTAGAAAAACAAAATTTTTTAAATGTAGATGAACTAAGGGGGCAAAGACCCTATCTTATTTTCCGCCACCCTTATTTTTCTCTGACCCCGCAATCCAAACCCTTATTTTGACTTTATCCTTGCCCTCCTTTATCTATCTCTTTCGATTTTGTTAATAAGTAGAAAGAAAAATGCTCTTCTTACCTCACTCCTGAAATCTCCGACTTTCTCTTACTTTGCACCTTCGTAGATGGGTATCAATAAGACAGTCGCTGACACTTTTATTTATTTTAGCTATTTATTTGATATCCTATTTTATTCCGCATTTTATTTATACACTTTCAGTTATTCTCTGTTTTACTCCTATTAACTAGTTCTTAATTTAAGTTTTACCAATACTCTATTTATTTTTCACTCTCTCTCATTAAATTAATTTTTTTTTCCTCTTTCAGTATTTGCCCTCGAATCTACCCCGCAATTTTGAATTGGAACCCCACCTTATTTCATATGAAATACCCTTGGTGGTTCCTCTTCTAACTTGCGGTTTGTTATTTTTTTATTAACTTTTTTGTTTTTTTTCTTTCTTTACTTTAAGCCGTCTTAAATTGATTTCTCGAAAAAAAAAATTTTAATTTAAATTTTTAACAAAAATAAAGCTAAGATTTTTACTTGTATATTTTAAACACTCTAATATTAAATTCCTATTTACTAAATTTTAAAACTCACTTACTTATTATCTATATTTAACTTAAATTATAAATCTTCTTTAAACACTATTAATAAATACTAATAAACTTTAATGGTCAAAAGACCTGTCCCCTCTTTGTCTCCTTTTACTAATAATCCGGTTTATTGCTCGCTACTACTGTTCCCTTACAGAAACTTCCTCGAACTCATAAAGCCTGCAACAACCGAATCAGAGACGCACGCAGCCCACCCTCGACGCAGTGTCGCCAGATGAGGGGAGTTGTGGAAATTTTGGTGACTAGACTACCGAACGGCAGAGATACACCGCGGCGACAACCGCGTGTCTCGTAAACGAGGCGCCAAGCCACGTTTGAACCATGGATGGTTCGCAGGGTCACCAGCTGCCTGATGGACAGCAATTAAGCAGGAGTCGACATCGACTTCTGTTGCGAGCGACTAGATACGCGTATTCGAACCGAGGGTTCCACTCGTCCCTCGGTCGGAACGTGCTCCGACTTCGGAGAGCACGCGGAGGTGAGGTTAAGAAACTACACCGAGCGTTTCACGGTACGACCATACCGCATCGCGCACGCGTAACTGTTGGAATTTATGTTTAAGAAATAATAAATTGACAAAAATAAATCTTCGAGAATATCTTCGAGAATATTCTATTGCTTTTGTCTCTCGAAATTGTCGAAGATATATCCCAATCAGCACAAAGACATCTAAAAGACGTCTGAAAGTTGCCTGCCGCAAGACGTAAGTACGTCTACCAGACGTCTGCTACATCTTTGGCACGTCGTTTTCCCGTCTTTAGCACGTCTTTGTACGTCTTTAACAGGTCTTTGTTACAAAACTGTGCGTCTTTTTGACGTCTCTCACAGGTCTTTTTGACGTCTTAAAGATGCCTTGTAAAGACCTCTAAAAAATCGCCTGAAAGACGTATCTTTAAGACGTCTTTTTGAACATCTTTTAGGCGTCTTTTTAGGCTTCTTTTATGCATCTTTTACACGTATTTTTAGAGGTCTTTCAGGCATCTTTTAGAGCATTGATTATTACATAGTTAGGAATAAAAAAAAAGTACGCTGAGAAACTACCGCGCTGACCCAACCGAACTGTTGGAAACAACGTTAATATTTTCTGATGTTATGCGCTGACACAGTAGAATACTAATCCAGTTTTTTTTTATTTTAGAGGCCTTTTTGAAACCTGTTGGTTTATTTCGGCTTGGACCTACACAGTTTTTATTAAGGTGGGTTTCCGAGAACCACCCAAGCGACTACCAGTTTTATATCACTTGAGAAAAATCTCAGAGGTGACGGGGGGAATCGAACCCGGGACCACGAGATCGTAGCCGCGGGCCTCATCCACTTGAGCCACTGCGACTAATCAAATTAACTTCATTTTCTAATTATTTCTGTGAAATGTTCAAGGTTTATCAGTGTCTAATAGGCTTACAGAATAAATAAAATATAACAATTTGAAGATCAACTTAGCTTTTCACGGGAAAAACGTCAAAAAAATCGGTTTTTATTTTTTTTAACAACGGCGCACCTCTCTTAAAAATCTGAAAAAATTCATGAACGACACTTATAATAATATATCGGTACTGTAAAAATGTAGAGGTGGTCAATTTAAAACTTCCATGTAAAATCTGCATTTTTTCGAGGTTTTTGCTAACGAATGGTCGAGCTGAAAGTTCAGTTTCGAGTAGATCGAAGTTTTTTGAGGGCTCGAATATTCGAGCCGTTCGACTCATTTCTGACGTAAAAATGACGTCTCCAAAGAGGCGACTTTTACACGTCCTTAAAGGCAGCTTTTCTCAGACGTCGTTTTGACGGCAGAAATGAGACGCATAAAAGGCACCTTTCTTCAACCGTCAAAACGACGTCTGGGAAAAGATGCCTTTAAGGACGTGTAAAAGACGCCTCTTTGGAGACATCGTTTTTACGTCAGAAATAAGATGCATAAAAGGCACCTTTCTTGAACCGTCGAAACGACGTCTGAGAAAAGATGCCTTTAAGGACGTGTAAAAGGCGTCTTTTAGAGACGTAAGACGTAAAGACGTAAAAAAGACGAGAAAATGGCGTCTGTAAGACGTCCTGTGCTGATTGGGTATGTATGTTGTTAACGTCATGAAACTCTCAATTATTTTCTTCATTCGTATCATATTAGTTAAAACGAAAAGACGTGCCTCTCCGCGTATTCCAAGTTGATTAAATAAATTCTATTTCATTAATGTTCAATAGTTTATTTAGTTTATTGCCTTATAAACCAATAGGTTATGGGCCCAGTGATTTGCATTTATTAACATTGTTAAATTTTAATAATATGTATTTAGTAATTTCAAGTGATTAAATTGTTGTAAATATAACTTTATTGAACCGTGTGCGCGAGTGACAAAATAATGGAAACTTTGAAAGCTAAAAGAAACATTAAACCATTCGAAGGTGATAGATACAGTGTGTGGAAGGTTAGACTGCGTGATTTATTAAGTGAACTTGACGTGATCCGGGTGATTGATAATCAAACCCCCGAGAGACAAACTGATGCGTGGGCAAAGGCTGAAAGGATAGCAAAAGGTTTAATCGTCGAGTATCTGTCCGATTCTTTTCTTGGATTTGCAAAACCAGAAAGTCCAGTCAACGAAAAGTTGTAGAGGGAAATGGAAGGAACACAATTTTTGACTTTGGGACTTTGTTTGGACAAGTTAGGAGATAAACATACTAAAAGTTTTTCGGTTTTTCGCTTATATCTCGGAAACTAGGAGTCCTAGCGATAATACTACTGTATACAAAATTAATGCTGACGAAATGTGCCACAAGATTGGTCTCATTCAATTTTTCGCTATTTCGCATAGTTTCCGAGATATTCGCGCTCAAAGTTCACTAATTTTGAAAAAAAACATTTTTGCCTCACAATTTTTTGCCTTATTTGACTAGCTAACTCTTCAGCCTTTCGTCCTACGAAAAAGTCATGCGAAAAGAAGTTGTTAAACATTAAAGTTCCTTCAAGAAGATATGATATTTACTATTTTATCTTCAACCGTTCAAAAGTTAGAGCAATTTTAACTTTATGTGTAAATTCCGAGATCTCGTACGTTGGATCCTTTATGTTGGAGTATGCGCACCGTGCTTATGGTACTAGAATGGGATAGTGGCAAGGGAAATGGAGGAGAGAAAAAAACAATTGAAAACAAAACAAACAAAAACAACGTTTCGATTGTTTTTGTTACCATTCAGTTTTTTCTCAAGTTAGCTTGTGAAACGTTGCGTTCAATTTTGAAACGATTTATATGTGCTACATCTTGCGGTTGTTCGATATGGAGACTGATGTACCATCACAATGAGTAGTAGGTGTTTTGTGTGTGATGAAGAGATAAGTAAATCAAGTGATGGTGTTTCAAAAGTGGGTCAAAAGGGAATAAGTCCGCTCAAAAAAGCCAGGAAACAAAGGTTCGACGGCAAAATCCAAGAGCTAGCTAGATTTGGAGTCACTACTCGTCTACACTTCGTGTCGAAAAAATTACACGAGAAGCAATACGATTGTGGCTTTGAAGAAACATGAACCACTAACGTCTTCACAACCGCCGGTCAGGAGGTCTGCTAAACGCACATTCGATTTTAAGAAGAATTGTTTCTTCTGCGGAGAGCCTATTAAAAATGAAGTTAAGAAGCCCCTGAGCAAAAGGAGGAAGGTGTTCAATGTCCGCACTATGGAGTTACACAAAGCATGTCTGGAGACCGCCTCAGCAAGAAAAGATAGTTGGGTCGATGAAGTATCAGGTCGCCTGTCCTCTATTAACGATCTCGTCGCTGTGGAGGGTGTTTATCACAATGATTGTCGTTTGAAATTTGTTAAGCACTATTATGCTCAACCGAAATCAAACACTCGCGTTCCCCAATCTGTCCATGTCACAAAAGCAATGGATGAAATTTGTGCCTAGTATGCTTAGTACGAACACAAGGAGGACAACGCATTTGACGAGCGACTCAGGATTGTCAAAAAAGCAGCCGAAATCATTAAGCAGGATATTCAGAGTGAATTGTACACTTATGACAAATATTCCCCTAGTGATGACTTCCTAAAGGATGCAGAAGCTCTCCCTCAAACCCTACTAACTTTTCTGGAGGATGCGATGATCAATGAAATAAATACAAAGTGTATTGCTATCGGGCATGCTATCGTATCAATCGTCAGACCACGTACCTTCACGTCTTCAGTAATTAGCAGCCTTTCCGTCTTTCTCCACAGGAAATATGCCTCTAAGAGACTAATTGATGTTTTAACGAATTTGGGTTTTTGTTCATCGTATTATGAAGCCCAAACATTGGAAATGTCTGCTGTCATGCATGCTCAACCAACTTTCAAGTCAGATTCATTCAGCCTATTCGTGTTTGACAACGCTGACTTAATGCGTGCACCATCGATGGGCTCAATTCTTTTCATGCAATGGGTGGTATCAGATGTATTACACCGTCCAGTTCTGTGGAGAGAGGATCCAACATTCCTAAATTGACCAACATGCCAATGTCGCTGGAGACTGGAAAACTCGGGATTATTCCACTCGAAACATTCCACGGCAAGGAAGTGGGCTGATCGTCATGAAACCTTGTGGTTTGTTGCTAAGCAGCAAGGTATTAAAATACCAGAGTGGAAAGGATACGTGCAGTCCATTACAACAGGATGCTTCAGCGAGAAGACAAGAGTTGTTATACTTCCCTTCATAAATGCTCCTCCCTCCAGCTACGATACCATCTATACAGCGCTACAATATGCAACTAATTTATGTAGGAAGCAACAGTGCTTGATCATCACGTTTGACCAGCCTCTTTATTGGAAGGCCAGAGAGATTGTGGCAGCTGCTCGACCTGACTCGAAACTTTCAGCATACGTAATGCGTCTTGGAGGATTCCACCTCCTGATGTCCGTTTTGGGAGCCATTGGCTATTTGATGTCTGGAAGTGGTCTGAGGGAACTTTTGAGTACTGTCTATGCTCCTCTGTCAGTAGACAAAATGCTGCAAGGCCATGCTTTTGCCAGGGCAGTGAGAGGACATTTGCATGCAACCACAGCTTTGTCAGCCATAATATTAGGAAACATCCAGTTGACGGAAGAAGAGCAGACATGTATTAAAGAAGTAATGTCAAATTTTCTTAACCAGCCTCCCTCTCTGCTTTCAATAAACGAAAACTTTCACCTTAAAGAAGTATCCATCAAATTCAGAGATGAACTGGATCAACTCAGTGATAAGGGACCAACAGCACAGCTTTGGGTGCAGTACTTCAAAATGGTATGTGTTCGGACGCGCACATAAAGTTTGTCGTGACAAAAACGTTTCTCTTCAGGTTAAGTGGTCGAAGCGGAAACGTCGGCAATAAAGTGAAATTCGGAAAACGGTTAGAACAGGGCCCCTTTGTTGGGAACTCTAGTACGGGTCGGTCCCAAGGACAAACACGTGTAGGCCTAGCGTAGGCGTCATAAATCGTTCGCCAATTGCTCAGCGCCGAATTTTCCTTGAACGCTTTAACGATCAAGGGGAAGGTTTTTTTATGGGACTGTTGCTCGTAGTTGAATGGGCCGTTAGGGTACTTCGAAAGTTAGTTGGAACTGGTCTTCCGCGCGCATCACTTTAAGACAGTCGTCCGAGAAGGTCTAACGGGACCTTTTGTATAAAATTAAGTTAATAAGTTAAACGCAGTAATCGGTAATGTATAGCGCGAGTGATATTCATCTCGATTCAATCACTATGTACATATATACATAAAAATACATACACATACGTACATACACATATACAAATATAAGGGATCCCTCGGAGTCAATTTCCGCCAGGTCGTGCTTAGCACACAACAACATACATGAGGGATCTGCGGAGTCATTCCGCCAGGTCGTGCTTTGCACACACTCATACACAACAAACATACGGAATCATTCCGTCAGGTCGTGCTTTGGACACACTCTCTCACAACAAACATACGGAATCATTCCGTCAGGTCGTGCTTTGCACACACTAAAACAACACTTCTCAATGTAATACTACTATTGTATTAATGCTCACACCTTCACTGCTTATGTATAACAAATAGAAATTTATCTTCTGGGGTTTTTATGCCGCAAGGCTTTTCCCCAAATGAGCCAATAAATTCATTATCTTTCTTTCGGCTCAATTCTGCATTATTTGTCTTTTATTTAACTTTCCTACATAACCCTATCCTTACGAAAATAAAAATACGGGATTTCTCCATGTTGGAGAGGTTTCGACGATACAGTATGCCTGATGAAAGAGTACATCCATGCAGAGAGGTCTGGGGATTGGAAAAGACACCTCGATTGTGTGAAGTGAATGATCCCGTACTTTCATGTTTCAGGGCACTTTCCCTACGTCAAGTCGTGCTATTTATACGTCTAAGATATGGAAAATCTGTCTTCAAAACTGACAGCCGAACAATACATCAAATTTGTAAATAACAGTTACTTCATAATGCGGCGATCTGATTGCTTTTGGTCAGGGTTGTGGTCCGATTTGATTATCGAGACCACACTCATGCGAGCATTTTCTGGCCAAGGTGGCATGACCCGTGGTAGAGGAGTGACAAATAGTACACTCAGCAAATGGGTAATTGGAATGAGTGTGACCCATGATATTTGCACCTCTCTAGAAGAGTTTTGTGGGGTTTTATTCACGTCAAGTGAGCAGCACAGAGATTTTGGACAAGCCCGCCAAACAAAGGATGCAGCTGATGTTATTAAACTAATTGAGTGGTTTGGGAAATATTCTCCCTTTCCGGTTACCAGCGACATCATGTCTATTGCGACTGGGGTGGTCGGTGACAAAACAATCACGTGCTACAATGCTGTTACAGTTGGTAAACAAGCAATGGCTAAAATGGTGAATTCTCCATTTTCAGATATAAAACTGTCTCGGACAAATCGAGCACTCCTCCTTTCGACTGTAAGCTCGTCAATTAAGATCAACGTCGAAAAGGTATCTGTGGATCCTTATTTGCTATTCCAACGCATATCTATAAGCAAGAAAACCAACGAAGATTTAAAAACTTATTTGCAATATGAATTAGCCCCTTTCCCTTTGACCTTCTTCAATGAGGGTGGGGTGAGGAAATCGACGAAATCAGTTCTCTACAAAGAGCTCAATCCAACAACCAAAGATGTATGTGTGACACACTTCGACATTGTTATGGACGGAGGTCTTCTCCTCCACAAAGTAATTTGGCAAAGAGGTTCCACGATATCTGCTATTTGTGATGGGTACGCCAATTTTGTGAACAGTCACTATCGTGGAAGGAGTTGCGCTGTAGTGTTTGATGGGTACACGAGCTCATTATCAAGTACCAAGGTCGCTGAGCAGCAAAGGCGGTATCGCCTCAGCAAGTCAGCCGACATACAATTTAATCAGGAGACAGTCATAACTGTGAAGCAGGGAGACTTCAAGCACAGAACAATGTGCACGTCCTCATTGTAGACACGGCTGTGGAGTTGTCCATACCACCGCTGTTGCTGTTGTTGATGAGGATGCCGATCTAATAGTCCTGTTGATGGCCAAAACACCTGCTGATCAGGACATCATTTTCGTCAAGCCTAGACGTGGAAACATAAAACCTTCATTGTTTTCTACCCAGGAGCTTCAGACCCAGGGACTGCGAGACATACTATTTCTACACGCCTTCACTGTGTGCGATACCACCTTAGCAGCCTTCCGAAAGAGTAAGCTGGGATTTATCAAACTATATTTGAAGTCTCCAGACGTCCAGGGAGCTGCTGCAGTTTTCTCAGACCCTTCCTCGACCAAGGATGATATAGAGGAAGCTGGGAAAAAGTGTATTTTGAGGTGCTACGGGACCCCACCTAAAGAGAAATCTCTAAACGCTTACCGTTACCAATCCTTCGTTAAATCGGTAGCCAATATCAAACCGGACATCTCATGCCTCCCACCAACTGAGGGGGCAGCGAAACAACATTCTGTGAGGACATATCACCAAGTCCAGATGTGGTTGAGACATGAGCTGCTTCCTCAGATATATGGGTGGGAGCTAACCACCAACAAATTTCTAAGCCCGGTGCACAGTGAGCAGCAGGCTGCACCGGATGAAATATTAAGAATGATTTTTTGTCGGTATACAAAAGATTGTGCCACCACCAAATGTGGATGCAGAAAGGCATCTCTCAAGTGTTCCCCTGCCTGCCAAAACTGTCAGGGGAACTGTCTTAATGGGGGCCCCTTCATAGACAATGAGGATGAAGAACTCAACATCGATCCTCTGGCAGTCATCCGCGAAGATTTATCACTTTCTACCACTTTCTCAATGGATGAAGAAGAAAACGAAGCAGAACCCATCCCAGGACCAAGTACCCATGGCAAACCACGACTACGACCCTCCCGCCTCAAGAGAGCCAGGAATTGATAAAAATTATTACTGTATAATTGTACTATAAGGTATATATATATATATTGGCTTATAAATATATAGAGTTAGAGCAGTGGAATAACGAAAAATACGAAAGTTAAGTTTTTCCGCAAAATAAAGAAAGTGGGCCACTGGGTCGTTGGCCGTAGTAAGAGAAAGTATAGGATTGCGAACTAAAATTACAATTAATAAGTGTGTTGCCGAGACGAGGGAACGAATCCAAGGACGAACCGCCGCCCACCCGCTACCGTCCTTCGTTACCGTTGGTAAGCGCCAGTCAGGCTTCCTTAATTATTTGCCGAATTAAGTGAACTTTTCGTGTTGGCTCGGTACCGTTTTCGCAAGGTTCTTGTTCGCGTCGCGAAATGACGAAGCCGTCTCCTTGCCGCGTGGTCGGCCATCTTGTCGAGAAAGGACGAACGGTCGTCGATCGGAACGTGCGTGCCGGTTGGTAACGCGAGGTCGCGGACTCGCGGGGGGCCGTATCGTTACCGATTTCGTGAATAAATTATACGCCATCTTCGAGACGTTCCCCGGTGTGACGTCGCAACGGTCCGTATCGTGTCCGACGGCGAATTTCGAACGACCCACACATTGTACCGCGTATTCCATAGGAATCCGGCCGTTATTCCGCGCCGAAAGCGCCTTGTAACAACGCAGTAACATCTTGTAAACGGTCGGGTTCAACGCGACCGAGGAAAATAGCGCAAGCGACCGAAAACCCGTCGCGAAATTATCGTAAACGCGCCGGCTTGTAAAATACCGCTGCCGGCTCTCACCGGCAGCCCTGTCGTGTCCATCGGACGAATAAATTGTTCAAGCCGATTCTTTCGTTGATTATTTCCATCGAGAAACCTTTCCGCCGCGGGAAATGCTCCGTACTTCGCCCACGTAGAATCCTGAGCCCATCCTAGAGCCATCCAGACCATCGCGAGGTTCTCGCAGCTTCGGAGCATTCGTTCGCGCTTCGCGTTAATATCGCGCTATTCGCGTGACACCTTCGAGTGTCTGGCGCCCGAGAATTGATTGTAACATCGAATCCTTTCGTGAATATCCGAATCTGCGAGATATCTTTTGTCCCGGGTGGACCACGCATCGCGCGGCCGAGCGTGGCCCGGCGTTTCGCCCGTAAATACCCGGAGTCGCCGGCGTTCCGTCCTTCCGACGGACGCGTGAAATTCAGGCGCCGTGACAATATAAAGTATGGGATGTTGAAAATATAAAATTTGTTACAGTTAGAGATGTGATAGTGGATGAAGCAACTTACTTGCAATTTCGGCCTATAATGAGACTTGATGAGATAAATTCTGAAAAAGGATACAAGAACACTGTTGCATCTGAAATGCAGTCTGTTCGGGACCCGGGACGAATATTTGAGGAGTGGACTGTATTGGGAAATCGAAAGGATCGGGTGCGGAACACAGAAGGGAGTTCGGATCGGGAAATCGTGTGGGAAGCGTGAGGAAACGGCGGTTAAAGAAAGGCGTTGAAAAACCGGTACACGTTGACGATGAAATTATGATTTATTGCGTTTAATCGCGTAAACGAAAAAGGGCGCACGATCAAGGCGAACGAGAGGTCGATCTTGAGCGGCAATACGAAAAATACTGACAATACACTGGGCGCGATATAAAGCGTGCAAAACGTTAGGATGGTAGAACTAGTCTGATCGGCGAGGACGTGCGAGCGATTAACGGTCGTTCTTTATTGCTCACGTGATCACGCATCGCGAGCGCGTTACCGGGAATCGCCAAAACCACGGCTCCGCTTACCGCTAATTGACAGGCGCGTCAATCCTTGGTACGGGTAACGCAGGGGGGTTTACAAAGACCGTGTCGCTCGGCCTCAATATCTTAAAACTAACTTAATTTTTACGCTTAATCCTAAACACAGTCGAAATCAGTGGAATGGTATAATAAATCTGGTAATGATAAATCAGATATGATGAAAAATAGTAAATCTGATAATGTTAAATCAGATACAATAAATAGTCATAAATCTGATAGTAGTGATTCAGATATAGCTAGGCCGAGTACAAAAGTAAGCTCTGACGAAAAATTAGGTGATGAAACTAATAAATCTACGATTGAAGTAGATGTGAATAATAAATCTTTATCTGAAGACAAAACCAATGAAATACAAGAAAATTCTCAACCTAGAAGGAGTGGTAGGATTAAACATTCCCCCTGTTTCATATGACGAATGTGATAACTGTAAAGATTATATTAAGTGTGCTCAACCCTTTGTTTGTAAAATTCCAAATTCATTTGATGAAATTAAAACTAGAGACGATAAAGTACAATGGGAGAGAGCTATTACTAACGAGATAAATTGTCTTTTGATAAACAAAACCTGGACATTGGTTCAAATGCCTAAAGATAAAAATATTGTTGATTGTAAATGGATATTTACTGTGATGTATGGGCGCTCGAGCGTATGTCGGTATGCGTGCGTGTGAAGGTGTGCGAGAGACGCGACACCGTCGGAGAGACAGCGCCGCGAGAGAGACATAGGTTGAGTCGTGTATGAGCAATGAGTGAGCACGTGTTATCCTCCGGTATATGTAAAGCGTTTAATAAACTATTATATATATTATCATTAGTTGAGTTGACTCGCTAGGTGTACGTACATAACAACTTGGCGACGAGTAGTGAAACGAATCAAACGTAGTGCACAGCAAGAGTGATTTGGAGGTTAAGCTCGAGAAACAGGAAGGTGTTTCTAGAACATTCGAAAACGTGCGTGGCTTTGGGAAGGCGAGCTACGAAACAGAGTTTCCAAGGATTTTTTTCCTGTGAATGTCGAGCAAGGAGGGTACCTCGTGGATTCATACGCAGAATTAGTGAAAATAATAAGTGAACACCTAGCGCCAAAGCCGTCAGAGGTTATGGAACGGTGCAAGTTTAATTTGGCAAAACAAGAAGCCAATGAAAGTGTGGCCGATTTTACGGCAAGGTTAAAGAAATTAAGTTTATATTGTAATTTCTCAGACATGAAGGAGGCTCTCAGGGATCAATTTGTATGTGGTTTAAGAAGTTTTAATACAAAAACCGCGCTGTTCAAAATGGAAAAGCTGGACTACGATACGGCTGTGAAAGAAGCGGTCGCCAGAGAAGCGGCAGAGAAGAATGCATCAAATTCCTCAAATGTGCTGGAACACAAAATCGAAAAAGGTGATGTTTTTTCGCTACGGAGCTCAAATAGGGCATCAAGATGGAATAATAAGGCCGAGTGGTACAAGCAAAATAAGAGCAAAAACGCAGAGAGCAGCAACACACACCAGCAAAGAGATCAAAGCGACAGCATAGTATGCTATTGTTGTGGTAGAAGAAATTACATCAGCAAGGAATGTCGTTTTCGGGACTACAAGTGCCGCATCTGTGGCAAGAAAGGTCATCTACAGAGAGCATGCAAAAACAAGGACAACAGTCAAAATCGACATCAGGTAAAGCTTCTAGAGGATGACGAGCAGAGGGAGTCATCGACCACAGCTGAGGAGTCATCGCACAGGTACGATTTCTTCAAGATGAAGATCGAGCGTTTTGTTAAAAATGATTGCGTGTTGTATGAGAGTAGTAAAGGCAATGCGGAGCCTATGGTCTTGAATGTGTGCGTGAATGGTAAGCACGTTCAAATGGAAATTGATACAGGAACGTTTGTGACAGTGACGTCAGAGTTAGGTTACGATAAATTTTTCAAAGGTCTTAAAATTGAAAAAACTGCTAACAGATTAAGAACTTACGATAATAATATTTTGAATCCAGTCGGTAAGTAAAAAACTTACAAATCGAAGTAAATGGTAGAAGAGATAAAGCTGAGTTGTTTGTATTGAAAGGCTCAGGACCTACTTTAATCGGGAGGCAATGGTTAAATAAATTGGGATTGTGGCCATTAAAATTTAATGGAAATTTGGAATGTAAATTAAACAAAATAGACGAAGAAAACGTATCAAAAATTCTTTTTGAAAAGTTTGATTTATTATTCAGTGATACGCCAGGTCAATATAACAAAAGTCAAACGAAATTATATTTAAAAGAGGGCGCGCATCCAGTAGCGTTGAAATGTAATAGCGTAGCGCATGCTTTAAAACCTCTTGTTGAAAAAGAAATTGGTAGACTGTTAGAGCTTGGGCACATTGAGCCAATAGAAATTAGTGAATGGGCAACCCCGATTATTCTAGTTTTCAAGAGTAATAATAGTATAAGGTTATGTGGAAATTTTAAGCTCACGTTGAACCCATTTTTAGTCATGGATAAGTACCCATTGCATACCATTGACGAGATTTTTTCAAGCTTACAAGGGGGGACGTTATTTTCAGAGCTAGATTTAAAGCACGCGTACATGCAGTTCCCAGTTGCTGAAGAGTGTAGACAATATCTTACGATCATAACGCATAAGGGCCTTTTTAGATATAAGAATATTCCAGAGGGAGTATCACCCGCACCGTCTGATGTACAAAGGAAAATGGACGAGTGTTTAAGAGGAATAGATAAGGCGATTACGTATATCGATAATGTTTCTGTTACGGGAAAAACCGAAGAACAGCACATGAAAAATTTGTTAGCGGTATGTGAACGATTACAAGAATGTGGGTTGAGAGTGAACAAAGAGAAAAGTAAATTTTTTCAGGATAAAATCGAAATCCTAGGCTTTGTAATTGATAAGAATGGATTGCATAAAGCAAAGTCTAAAGTAGACGCGATTGTAAATGCACCGAAACCGCTAAATCAGAAAGAACTTAGTTCGTTTTTGGGTCTTGCAGTTTTTTACGATAGATTTTTAAGCAACAGATCGGTAAACTTGAAACCGTTGTATGATTTACAAAATAGCGTTAAATTTGATTGGAATTCCGATTGTGATAAAGCATTTGAATGGGTAAAGAACGAACTAATTTCTCCTAGAGTGTTAGCGCATTATGATCCGAAAGAGACATTATTGTTAGCGTGTGATGCATCAGATTATGGGATTAGCGCTATACTTTCGCATAAATACGCAGATGGCTCAGAGAGACCAATAGCTTTTGCTTCCAAGCGCATAGCAAAAAAAGAACTGAATCGTACAATTTTAGACAAGGAAGCAATGGCAATTGTATTTGGCTTTAAAAGATTTTTCCAATATGTGTTTGGTAAAACGATTATTTTGAGAACAGATAACAAAGCGTTGCAATATATATTGGGACCAAGGAAAGGTATCCCAGTTACAGCCGATAACCGTGTACAGAGATATGCGTATTATTTGTCGGGTTTTCGTTATACGATTGAACATGTGAAGTCCGAAGCGAACGCAAATTGTGATGCGTTATCAAGGTTACCGGTCATAGATAGTGAAGGTGATACATTTTTCCTTGAACCTGAAGCAGATTTTTCGTACGTAAACTTTTTTGAAGAAGGCATGGGAACGTTAGATTATACGATATTAGCTGATGAAAGCAAAAAAGATAAAATTTTGAGTCAAATAATAAAGTATGTATGGACCGAATGGCCGGTTGAGCATAACTTATCAGAGGCAGAGAAATGTTTTTATTCAAGGAGATTAGAATTAACAGTCGACAAAGGATGTTTATTTTGGGGCCTAAGAGCGGTCATTCCAACAGATATGCAAAGATTAATATTGAATGAACTACATGCTACGCACTTGGGCATAGTAAAAATCAAAATGTTGGCTCGTTCATATGTTTGGTGGCCGACCATTAATTTTGACATAGAATCAGTAGTAAAAGAATGTAAAATTTGTTTGATTGAACGGAAAAAGCCGTCAAATACGCCGTTAACTACATGGCCTTGGCCTACCAGAGCATGGAGCCGTATACATTGCGACTTTGCAAAATTTTATGGAGCCATGTATCTTATTATTGTAGACGCGCATTCTAAATGGCCAGAAGTTATAAATTTTCAGAGTAATACAAAAGCGTATAAGTTAATAGAGATTTTTAAATGTTTATTTGCGCGATTCGGGTTACCATTACATTGTGTTACGGATGGTGGACCTCAATTCAGAAGCGTTGAATTTCATGAATTCTTGCTTAGAAACGGAGTAAAGCATACATATTCACCCCCGTACCACCCAGCGACAAATGGTGCGGCGGAAAATTTTATCCAGACTTTTAAGGATAAGGTACATAAAATTGTTAAAGGGGGAAAGAGACTAGATACAGCGGTTAATATGTTCCTGTTCGACTATCGCAGTATAGATCATTGTACGACAGGGAGAAGCCCAGCGTTTCTAATGTATAATCGTGAGTTGAGAACGCGATTTGATCTGCTGAAGCCAAATGTACAAAGCACGGTAGATGATAGGCAACGAGCACAAATTGTAAGTAGACCAGGTGGGCGACGAATTAATTTACAGATCGGTGACGATGTGCTTATAGATGAATACGGTAAAAATACTGAAAAGCGCAGCATCGGTAAAATTGTAAAAAAGACTTCGCCGTCGACGTACGCAGTACTAACAGAGAACGAGATTGTAAAAAAGAGACATGTAGATCAAATTGTTGAGGGTAAACCGAACGACAGAGTTTTGCGTCGATCTCCACGACTTGTTAAGTCTTAGATAAAAAGCGAGGGAGAGTTGTGATGTATGGGCGCTCGAGCGTATGTCGGTATGCGTGCGTGTGAAGGTGTGCGAGAGACGCGACACCGTCGGAGAGACAGCGCCGCGAGAGAGACATAGGTTGAGTCGTGTATGAGCAATGAGTGAGCACGTGTTATCCTCCGGTATATGTAAAGCGTTTAATAAACTATTATATATATTATCATTAGTTGAGTTGACTCGCTAGGTGCACGTACATAACATTTACAATTAAAAATAATTAATTTGGAAATCCAATGAAATACAAAGCCCGTCTTGTTGCTCGAGGTTTTAGCCAAGAGTATTTGGTCGATTATAATGAAACATTTGCACCTGTTGCAGGGATTGCAAGTTTCAGATTTTTAATTGCTTTTGCAAACCAATTTAATTTATTAATACACCAAATGGATGTCAAAACAGCATTTTTAAATGGTGAGCTAAAAGAGGAAATTTACATGAAAGTTCCTCAAGGAATTGAAAGCAAAATTGGTCAAGTTTGCAAATTAAATAAAGCCTTGTATAGCTTGAAGCAAGCGGCAAGATGTTGATTTGAGAAATTCGAGAAAAGCCTAGTAGAAAAAGGTTTTCGAAATTCAGCTGTTGACCGTTGCATGTATATTTTAGATAGAGGAAATATATCTGAAAATATATATGTAATTTTATAAGTTGATGATCTTGTGATTGCGAGTGCTAAAAATGAGACAATGAATAGTTTTAAAGATTATTTAATGAATAGATGCTGTATGGTAGATTTGAAAGATATTAAGCTATTCTTAGGAATAAAAATTGAAAGATATAATGAGAAAATAACATTGGATCAAAGTGTCAATATTAAAAAGGTATTAGAGAAATTTAGTATGCTCGATTGTAAAACGGTTAACACATCTCTTCCAAGTAAATTAGATTATCTAGCTTTAAATTCTGATGAATCGTATGATGCACCATGTAAAAATCTAATCGGATGTTTAATGTACATAATGGTGTGTACAAGACCTGACTTAAGTATTGCTGTAAATATTTTAAGTAGATATACAAGTAAAAATAACAAAGAAGTATGGCAAAATTTAAAACGTGTGTTACGATATCTGAAAGGTTCGCAGAATATAAAATTAACTTACGAAAGAGGAAATTATAGCTATCAAGGTTAAAAAACGTTTGTACCATAATCTCTCTATTTTTCCCATATTCTAAAAAGTTTCAGCTTCAATTAAAAAAAAATTTCATCGCTCTATCTCATTTCTATAGAAAGTTCTTTGATTTTGTCGCCGATTTCGTCCGAATTGCCCACTGTGCGGCGTACAGTAAGACGCTTTTCACTATGCTTCTAATAAATATGTATTCTCATTCTTCTCTCAAAATTGTTCTTGAACATTCTTTGTCCTATTCCCCATACCTGCGCCATTGCTATTCTTGCCTTCTTTGTAACTTCCCTTGTACATGCATCTCTTTAATTAATTGTATTTATATCGTAATTATGTGTTGAAATTAGTCTCTAAATTTTATCGTACTTTTCAATTCCTAGGAAATACACATACAATGGAGGCAACGACATGGATAATTGTTCAATTTGTGGCAGCCGGGACGGTGGAAGCGGTGCCAACTAACTGGCTGGAAGGTGTTAGAAGCAGCTGGCCACCGCTCAATAAAAAAAAAACGATAACACCTCGAACAACGTGGAAACAGTTTGAGGTGAAGATTTTAAAAACAGCTGTTTTGGTAAGTGAACAACTTTTTCGTTAATAACTCCTAATCGAGCTTAGTGTCATTTTAATCGGAAGAACGCCACGAACTAGCCGGCGCCACTTCCATGAAACAATTATGAAAAATGAAAAAGTTTTGCAATTGAATTACACACCAATATACCTGACTGGACGGCAGGTTGCCCGACCGTGTTCATTGAACCACGTGGCCACGGCTACCGACGCCTTCGTCGACCTGGCAGAAAATTATTCGAAGGACTACCATGAATAATTTTACAAATAAACCCACTTTATTCGAACTTTTTATTTATATAAAATTTTTGCCCATCTCTGGTTAACATGCAGAATGTCATATGCCTCTATATTTACCAATGAGGTACCTTTCTGGCAAAGTGAATGTAGTAATACCTGAAACTAAAAATTAATGAAACTTGTTTAAAGTGGAGGGGGTTGAAATGCATTTACGCACAACTTCCCGGGATCATCGCAACCCCGGGAAAGTGTGAGACTCCCCAGCGTACTTTTCTTACGAGAAAAGTGTGAGACTCCACTAGCTTCTCCAGTGTCTTCCAGCAAAGTAAATAAAAATTAATAAAAGAGGTTGAAAGGGCCTACTACTCACCTTCGTCAAAGAAGGTCCCTTTCGCTAATTGAATAGCGCTTCACGTGCGCTGTCTTGCACTCGCCGGTGCAGTGCCGATAGGCCAAACAACAGCTCTTCATATGCTCTGTTCAGCTCTTCATATGCGCTGAACAGCGCTACACGTGCGCTGTCTTGCACTCGCCGGTGCAGTACCGATAGGCCAAACAACAGCTTTTCATATGCGCTGTGCAGCTCTTGATATGCGCTGAACAGCGCTACACGTGCGCTGTCTTGCACTCGCCGGTGCAGTGCCGATAGGCCAAACAACAGCTCTTCATATGCGCTGAACAACGCTACACGTGCGCTGTCTTGCACTCGCCGGTGCAGTGCCGATAGGCCAAACAACAGCTCTTCATATGCGCTGAACAGCGCTACACGCGCGCTGTCCTGCACTCGCCGGTGCAGTGCCGATATAGGCCAAACAACAGCTTTTCATATGCGCTGTGCAGCTCTTCATATGCGCTGAACAGCGCTACACGTGCGCTGTCTTGCACTCGCCGGTGCAGGCCTCTTATCTATCATTGGATGTACCTTGTTCTATAGCACATCTTTTACTCATGTATGATGGCTCTCTGATCGGCTGACCTCTGTTAAATCTACCGTCTATTATTTCTGGCAGCATGCAATCCTCGTAAAACATTTGCAATTTTTCTGCTATCTCTTCTGTCCAGAAAGAATCGTCTCTTTCAACTTGGGTAACCTTCATTCCCTTCGGTGTCCACAAACGGAAAAATGCATGCTGCCTATTTGTTATATGTAATTGTCCTTGTACTTGGTAGTAATAATGATGACTCCGGTTCATTTCATCATTCCGAAAAATGCGTCGTATAGCAGGAAGCTGCTGTATCGCTTCATCTGGAGTTAAATCCTTCGCCGATTCTGGACATTTGATTTCGACAATGGTATTGTCATGTATCAGTCCATCGGGTGTCGCACCTAAGTAAGGTATGACGGAATCAATGAACAGCCCACACGGTAGAATAGGGATTCCTCATTCTACTTCCAATTGTTTGAGGGCGATGATTTCCTTGTCCCTTCCGTATTCCACGGATCGCAAATGTTGTATCTGTGGATACATTATGCTTTTCACCGTATTTCCGCGTGGTGTTTCTTTTCGTAATCTGCATACTTTGCCGAAATTGGATGCAGTTAATAATTTCCTTCGGTAGGCAATCCATTTCTCGCTGTTCCCTTGGTCACGCGTTTCAGCCTCGATCTTATTGCGCATTTTTTGCCACTCGTAGAGCGTTGCCAGGTGCCTCTCGAACTCCGAAATATAACTTGTTTCCTCCATGTCTGGCTTTTGCGCATTGGGGCCATAATCTTAATCGCATCGTTGCCTTTCTTTTTGAAAGGAGGCTGCTTTCGCGTTTTCCTTATATTTAATATTCATTGCCGCTACGTGCTTGCGTTTATGTTCCATCTTTTTTATGATGGTTGTTGGCTCTTTGCTCAGTGCAGTACTCAATCGACTGAACGCTTCTTTTGAATTAAATTGCACGACAGCAGCAGTTACTCTACCTTGGTAAGAGCCTTTCAGTCCAAAGTTAATTCGTTTCCCTCCGATGAATTTTGCTATAATGTTTGTTAAAGCATTCTACCGCGTTATTATTTAACGTGTACAGTAGGCTTTCGGCGTGAACGAAGAGCGGCTGCATTGCATCTTCAATGGTTTGGTAAATACCCGTTTCCCGTAATTGCGGCACATAATCAATATTTTCGGGGTCAGAGTATTTTGTACAAAAATACTCCAACTTCTGACACACTTTGTGTTCACCGAAAACGTGACTTGGCACATTCTTCAAATCTCCTTTCAAGTTTTTCACTTGATCTGCTAATTCCAGCTTTTCCTGAAATCGATATTCTGCAGCTTTCTTGATTCCAGTCGGTAGACGGAGGGAATTTTTCTTGACGATGTCCCTTAAATCCTTATAGCGGCCTTTGGCGGCGATCTCCTTTATTTTCCTGTTAAAATTTCTTAACAGATGGTTGGTGCATTCAATTTTCCGCACACGCACCATATATTCCTTGTACGGATCATTGTCCAGTATCTTTTTGTATACGCTGCTGTCACCATCGGCAACTAGAATCGCGTAAATCAGTCCGTGCATTTCTACGCTGCTTTGAAATCCTTCTACTATAGCAGCGCTTTCCATGCCAGTCGATGTCTGACTACGGCTCCAGTTTTTAAAGCAACGATGCTCGCGTGCCTCTTCCTTCTTCTTAGCCGCTGCTTGGCACACGATGCAGTATTTATTTTTTACACCGATGCATAACACCTTCTTCGTGTAGTAACCAACTATAGCTCCTACTCCAGAAAGGGAATTGTAATCGCCGCCACGGTACGGTCTCTTCATCCAGCTGCCATCTGCGACTACTGGAATCGTCGGTATATTGCTGCTTGTATGGACATCGGCTCTTGCTATGGCTAAGTCCCTTTCTTCTTTTGCAGCAGCTTCCATTTCTCGTTGTGCAGCCACTTCGAAGCCATCGATTATGTCGTCTTGACATTTTTGGTACATCTTCTCCGACATACACGACACGTTCATGGCACACATCATCTCTTCTAATTGAGTGTATCCGCCTCCTGTCAGCATTGTTGCGGAAACTGCGCTGTGGTTGAGGTCCATAATGTCATCATTCTTTGGCAGACATCGTATGCGTTCGTTGTGGTTGCACATTTGGCATTGCACGTTATACGATTTTTCCAATCCTTTTTGTTGACATCCAACTATTTTTAGATGCTCAATACCACAACCTATGATTGAATGTTTTCCAAGCTTCATTATTTGCTCGAAAACATAGGCAAAGTCGACAAAGTCTATTCCTTCTGCAATTGGTGGTTCCAACGTTGGCGTTTGCGCTCTCTCTACAATCCAGTAATCTTCTGAATCAGCGCCACTTCCGACAGTTTCATTAATTTTTTCATTATTGCCTATTTCGTCGATGATTGGCTGCTCATCCCCTTGAATTACTGATGGCATAGTGTCCTCTTCAAATTCATCTTGAATGGCTTCGTATGCTGCATTTTCTTCGACTACGTCGATTTCCATGATTTCTTCATTTATTTCCGCTTCTTCATTCTTCTCTCTTGTATCTTCCGCGTTGCTTACTTTCTCAATTAATCGTCTAATGAGAAACATTATACAACAACAAATATATATAACATACGTATATAACAAACATATATAAAAATCATATATAACATGCATATATTTTCAAATGTTCATAAAGAGGACACTTGCGGCTATATCCTTATTTTTTCAAATTTTTAAAAAGTTCCCTGCTATGAAAACATTGCATTTGTTTAAATCAAATTTTCCAAAAAGTCTGTATACATATAATAAATATATACATACGATATATACATAGAATTTACGATTACTCAAATATCCAAATAATGCAACATTTTTCAACGAAATTAGCTACAGACAATATACTAGTGACACTATACTCAATAAACATTTCATTGATTAATTTTGCACAACCGGCGCCATTGCCGTAAAATACAAGTGGCAAAAAAAGTTGTAAGGCCATGCAATACATGCCACACAACGTTCTCCCCGTTCCCCGCGAACGCCATGGATGGATCGAGCAGCTCGAGCCACATGGGTGCGCCGCGCCGGGGGGAGCGGATGCGGTGGATCGAAGCCCCCAGCCCCAGCTGATCGCTCAGTTCGTCTATTGACACCGTATACGACAGTCTTACACGTGAAGTCAACCGTTCTCATAACGTCCGTAAGAGTTTCGTCGGCCCAATCTTTTTGATTACAAAAAGATATCTCGAATGTATATTTTACGTATTCCATAAAGCATTATACATGTATAAAACATAAATATAAAATACATATTTAGAAAGTAAAAAATAGTTCGGAAGATTATATTTAAACAATTTTATTTTAATCAAAGATATCAATGGAAATTAATTAAAAATTATTGTTTAATATATGAAAAAATATGTATTTGTCTATAGTTAAAAATGACTATTTTAAAAATTATTTTTAGTGAAAATTTCATTGCAACATCTCTACTGGTTTAAAAGTTACAACAAAATGTCACTAAATTCTTGCATCCGGCCCCCTGTGTGGCCTAACAACCGGCTCGGCCTTCTCCTCCCCCGCGACCTAATAACAACTAACTCCATTCACATAGTCTTCCCATTGCACCTGTCATCCAGAATTTACAGGTTGTTCCACTCCTGCAGACCCCAAACCTAACCCAGACTCAGAGTTGGGCATTATTTAGATGAAAAATTATTTAAATAACGATTCGAATAAAATATACTTTACCTTTATTCGTTATTCGAAGGTTCGAATAAAAAAATGATCTTTAAGGCCTTCGCACACTAGGACGCACCAGCACCGCCTCAGCACCGGCACGGCATCGGGCGCCGGCCACGTTTTGGTGCTGTTAGCCGCACACTAGGACGCACCAGCACCGCCTCAGCACCGCGCGGCGCACAATATACCGTCAATTAAACCACTAAATACAGTTGCAATTATACCGTGTTTAGTGTCATTTTAATCGGAAAAATGCCACCAATAAATTGGCGAAAGTCTCATTAAAAAATAATGAAAAATAAATAAGTTTTGTAATTGGATTAGTAGTGGTTCACACCGATATACCCAATCCGGCCGTGTTTATTGCACTACCCGGCAACCGCGGCAGCTCGAGGCTCGAGCTTCTTGGCACCCCGCGGGGTAAGTCACCCGGGGATGGGGATAGGGGAATGGACTAACAAGGGAGGTTAGTAATAATAATCGTAACTCGCCAATTTTAATGAAATTTTGGTACGATATAGAACTCAAAAAAATATTTCACGCGTATTTTTTTTATAGTTGTCGACATTCATATTAAGGGGATGGAAGTAGGCCTCAAAGTTGGGTGGAAAAATCCATTTTATCGAATATCTTCGAAAGTATTAGGCCTAGACGAAAATTTCAAAATCCAATTTGTGCGTTTTTGAATGGTGAATCTTTTCGTCTAAACTAATTAAAAATTAAAAATTTGTTGCAAATTAAATTTTATTTTATTTTATTTTAATAATATTTTATTTATCGAAATTTTTCGTTCTACTTAAAGTAGTATTTTATTTGAACCACATTAAAGTATACTATTAAACATAGTATTTTAAATGTTTTTTCTCGAAATTTTTCCCAGATCTGCTCTGAAAAGTTCTGAGGTTGCCCACTTCCAATCTCATCTTGTTCTCTCAGTAACCAGAACACATACAAATTAATATTTTAGAAAAACTAGATTTTCCGAATAACTTCTGTGAAATTCAACGATTACTGCCTTCTCTGTCATGAAATATGAACTTTTGATAAATGATTATTTTTATTAAATTTTTATAAAAACTTATTTATGGTCTTTTTATAACACCTATCGAAAAATTGGCAGTCTCTTCAAGTTATGTAAATATAATTTTTTTTATAAATATTTAAAACTTAAAAATTAGCATAATTAATATTGTAATTTTTTGACGAATATACGAAATTGACGAACCAATTCAATTTTTTTATGCGAGGATATGACTCGTTACGATCATCTATCGAAAACTGTACGAACAGCACATCTAGCACCGGCAAAACATTCTCGCCGAGCATGTCCCTTTTGTCGAGTCGATTCGGAGGCGTGCTGGTGCTGTGCTGTGGCTACACAGTGTGCGCACTCCCATTGAAATACACAGGAGAAAGTCAAACCGTCGGTTGGTACGGTGCTTGTCAGGCGATGGTGCGTCCTAGTGTGCGCACATTTTGCCGAGTCGATACGGAGGCGTGCTGGTGCCGTGCTGCGTCTACTAAGTGTGCGCACTCCCATTGAAATACACAGGAGAAAGGCAAAACGCTGCCGCTGGTGCGGTGCTGGTGCGTCCTAGTGTGCGAAGGCCTTTATTCGACGAGGTTCGAATACATAATTTTATCCGACGAATAAAGATGATTTTTTTTATTCGAAGCGGATTTATTCAAACTTCGAATAATTTTTTCATCTTTTATCTTTTATAAAATAAACGGCGACGAGGCTCGACGAGCGCCGAACTTGAAAGACCAGCGACAGCGACCGACAAGCAGCAGCCGCTCTTCTGCTGTTCTGCTCGCGAGCCGACACCCGACTTGGACGTATAGAAAGGGAACCCACTAAGCGTGTGAGTGTCACAAGTTCACACGCACACTGTTGCAGTTCTCCCCACGTGTGCCAGGCAGCTCGCGACTCGGCTTACGAGTCACGAGATGAAGCGAGAGCTCGTGCTCGCCAGCCGTCGAGTTGGGCATGTCTGGCGTACAATGTACACAGATGGAGAATCAAGCATTATTGACAATCCCGATGAAAATGAGTCTAAACACGACATCATTTGGACTATCTTCAATAAGATTATAATTTTCATCGTAACGTTACGTATCAATAAAAATTGTTCCATTACAATTGAGTATGGACTCATTTTCATTAGGAAAAGCACCTCAATTCACTCGTAATAATTTTCTGAAGATATATTGAAAAATCTAAAAATTTAAACTTCCATTCGTGCGTGATTCTCCATCTGCTTACATTGTATGTATGACGTTCGGAGCTCGACGTTTGGAGCTCGACGCTGGGTAAAGCGTGTATTAGAGTTGACAAAAGTTTTATGGAACGATATATTGGAGGCCTTCGAATAAGGAAACTTGTATTCGTTATTCGAAATTTTCACTTAGATAATAAGATTGTGTAATATACATGAAATATGTGAATAAATGTTCGACTGGAAAAATAAATTTAGGAAGATAGAATAATCAGTAGAATCAAAATTCTTCTTGACTATTCGTTTTGGGGCTGGGTTACTTCTATCTTGTAGACGACTTGTGTACTTCTTTCTTGAAGATGAATCGTGTAAGCACTTCTTTCTTGAAGATAAGTACTCCATTCTTGAAGATAAGTATTTCTTTCTTGAAGATAAGTACTTCTTTCTTGAAGATAAGTACTTCTTTCTTGAAGATAAGTACTTCTTTCTTGCCGTCTTCACGGGTGTTTCCCCCTCCGAACAACTACTGAAACGTCCTTTCAGGATGCACCTCCAATTACCGCAAAAATCAATTTGCAGTAATATGGGAGCCGGTACATCGCTTTTTGTGGACCGGCCGGGAAGGGGGGTACCCTCCTGGGGACGTATCCCCGCGAGGATACCACTTCCTCCTCCGAATACTTTGGGCCGTATCTTCCACAAATGAAAGGAGTCAGATTGGTTCATACAGAGACCACACCCTCGTCTTCTGTGACGAAACGTCCTCTTCGTAAAACATCACTACGGTAAATCCTGTGGCAGTCGCATACATGATACCTATACGGATAACGCGACGGCAGACATAGCCGCTCAGCATGTTCGTACCGCGCGCCAGCGCATTCTTTCATAGCTTATATAACTTATAATTTATAACGTACTTTTTAATATACTTGGAAATAGAAGTAAACCGAAAATAAAATCATATAAATTGTATGAGTATACAAATCACATTTTTTAAATTTAGTAAAAAATTTTAAATTTTAAAAATGTGTTTTGTATACTCATACAATTTATATGATTTTATTTTCAGTTCGCTTCTATTTTGTTATTTTATTGTATATTATCTGTTAAGAATTTATGTAAGTTTAATGATTGTTAATTAATAAATTATGTAACAGTTAATAAAAACAGCAATCCCAAAAAAAGTTGTCATAATTTACCGTATATGTATACTTTCTAGGTGTATGTAACTGCGTAAGGATATTTTAATGATATTATCGATACATATGCAAGTTCATACGGGACAAATTCGTTTTTTGAGTTTTTTCACGTGTAACGTGCTTTATTTCAAATTTTAATACAAATAAAGATTAGGCACATGTTTGCCGAATATACCTAATGTAATTATAAAAAACCAAGTACATTAAAAATTACGTTATAAGTTATAAGCTACGAAAGAAATACCATTATTACTTATTACCATTACCTATTTCTATTTCATAAGAACTAAGAACATAAGAACGCAGAGTTGAATCTCGGGTAGCGCGATAGCTCGCTCGCCCGAACTTGTCCGATTCTTTCCGAACCCGGCCTACGAACGACGAAGTCGAGTCACCAGCCGCCCGAATCTCTCGGGCCGTTCGAAACGCTCGGGCCGTTCGAAACGCTCGGGCCGTCCGACGTGTCAGAAGTATCGCGCACCCGAATCGAGCCCGCCCGACTGTCTGCGGCCCGACTAGACTGGACGATTCGGGCGCCCGATACTCGAGCCTTACGGTGACAATGGTACAAAAAAAAACTGTATCCTGCAGCGTAGTCTTAGGTCAGTTCTCTCGACCTGGACGGGGGAAGGGCTAATTTATAGCACCCTCAATTGCTTTTACGTTTCGGGTTCACAGACGGAAAAATCAAGCTGCCGCAAAAGTGGCTAACAGACGGGACGAGCTAATATATAGATGCAAACACGTGCACGTGAGCAGGGTAGGGTTCACTCACAAATCCCTACGAATTAGAAAATAACAGAAGAAAGAGTATACGCTTCACATAGGATTGTTCGTTGTCTATGAATGTAAATATACGCGGGGACGTGCCCAAATTTCCGAACAGCATTTAAAAAGAAATTAGATAAACGAATTATTGCCCGGTCGAGAATCTATTCCCGAGCAATAACCTCGTATTTACTTTTCTCACATGAGCCGATCGCGTTTCGGGAGTTTTTGCCTCACCGGCGAGCTCAGCTGTTTGCGTTCGACAACAACCGACGGGGTGAACGATCGAGATTGTAAACCTCGCTGCATCGAAAGTGCGTTCACCTCGCAATTATTTCCGCGTGGGCCATCGTATTCTATTTTCGATAGTAAAATAATGAGAAAGCAAAATAATTTCAATGAAATGTTAATTTTGCATAGAAATAGAGAAAATACCATTCCCCGATAAGATAAAATAAGATAATTTTTTAATGTGTCGTCAGGGTGAAGATTCTGAACAACTGTTTCCTATACATGTAACTGCCGCTCGGTCTGAGTTTTTAAGATATTCGCGAAAAACTGCAACTGCTACTATGTATGTATATTGAATTTTTCCTATACATGCACGTCCGTGGCGTGCGGATGCGTCAGCATGTGGGACCGCTCGTCAACTATTTTTACAGTACATATATCACGACAATCGTCGAACGATCTATAAAGTGTTTTCTCGACAAAGTTGATTTCCGAGGTTGAAAAAATTATTTCGTAATAGCCCAATCCTTTCCGAATAAATATAAAAAAAAATTGAACTCAATCGCACTAACAGTTCCTGAGATAAAAATTCGTAAGTGAGGCCTATTTTCGCCAAAATGGGAAAAAATCGCAAACTTTGAATGCCTGCTATTTCTAAAAAAATTCAAAATCGGAAAAATGAAGACTTAAACCCCCCCCCCTAATTTCACATAGACTACAACATATTTCAATTAGAACAAAATCGAAGATGGTGACCGCAAAAAATGGTCGATTCGGCATGGCCTCTTTGAATTGTGCCGGCGCGGCGCGCTGCAACTCCTCCGCGACTCTTTCTTTTCCATACGCTGTCCTTCATTGCGTCCGAAACTTTCATTCATTACACAAGTAAATATCATGGGAATTATATCATATTTGGTATCCTTTTCATTATAAAAATTCCACGAATATGATGGAGAAATTCCCATAGAAAAATAATGAAAAATAAAGAAGCTTTGTTATTGGATTGAAATTTTACTCTCGGATTTGGTTTTATTATTTGAAATTCATAATAGAAGACGTAACTTACCTTTGTCGCCACTTCCTTTTATTGGATAACCGCCTCGTAGGTCGTGTACGGCTGCTTCTTGTTTTATTGAGTATCAAATGTTGTTCGATGCTGCATTCTGGTTCATCGCCTTGCATTCTTATTTCCATGAATGAACACTCTCACTATTGCACTCGACGAAATAATTAATATATTGTATTCTAAAAACACATTGATTGCTTCGAACTTCGAAGTAGGAAAAGAAGTAAATAAAAAAGTCTTTATAATAAAGCCCGATATTGCACTTCCTTTCTGTAAACTCCGAAACGATCATAACTGACCACACATTCGTTACATATCGGTGAAGTCGCGACTGTCGCGAGAGAACGAAAGACAATGTAACAGAAGAGATTCTCTCTCTCTATCATTCATACAGAAGACCATAAAAGTAAGAAAATAGCATTTGGTACAAAAATAGGCACAGGAAATAATTATTTATATTTATTATTATATACTTATAATTATTACATACTTATACATCATAAATTACATATACAACTTTTGTTTTGAGCCTTGCTAATCCTGGCCAATAGGACCAGTAATGCAGTGGTGGACAACTATTGATAGTTGACACCATCGATAATTTTTCATAGTGAGAACCATCGGTAGTACCTCGATACTTCCCGCGTCTGGAAAGTAAACAAAACTGTAGTGCTCGGTGAGTGAGTGCGAGGCTACGTGTTTTGTTTTCACGCGCCAAAAAATGCCTCTGCGGCCGGTGTGTGTGCAGCCGTGCGTGTGCGGTCGCGATCTAGGCGTCCCAGACGCCAGTATGTTCGAAATCGACAAGCAAGGTGGAAGTGACAAGACGTCCACAAAACATAATGTAAGTACCACTACCATTACTACGCCAGTCTCTTGTAGTTAATCGTCAAAAATTGGTGCAAAACTGGTGTCTCCGTCTTTAAGGCTGCGCAGGAGCCAAAGTGGTGCCTCTATCGGCGTAGAGGTGAAGTAAAAATAAACTAGGACAAGGATAGAGAGATCCTTGTCTCTCCTACAGAGCTGTGACAGAGAGGGAGATATGTCACTCGCAGGAGAGACAAAGACAGAAAGATAACCAAGCGGCTTATTTCCTGAACTTTAGAACAATTTTCTGAAGCGAAGAAGCAATATTTTCTCACGATTTTTATGTAGAAATATTCGTGGTATTATTTTGCATCGCACTGCAGAGCCCTTTTTTGGAAAAAGTGTACAGAAAAAAATTTCTTCTATAAAAACGTACACTTTTATTTTTTATAAAATTTCAAGAGCCAAATTGCAAAAAAGGGCTCTGTGTTGCGATTTGGAATAGAACAAAGAATATTTCTACACAAAAATCGTGAGAAAATATTGCTTCTTCGCTTCAGAAAATTGTTCTAAAGTTCATCGAAAAATCAAGCAGCGCGGTTACTCTGTCTTTGTCTCTCCTGCGAGTGACATATCTCCCTCTCTATCACAGCTCTGTAGGAGAGACAAGGATGTCGCACAAAGTTATGAAATACATAGAATGACACCTCTACTGCCGATAGAGGCACCACTTTGGCTCCTGCGCACCCTTAATGATCGGTTAAACATGTTTAATCAATCGTAATGTATTAATATTAGATATCACTGCATTCGGGAAAGTCTAAGGAATCTTTTGCTGTAAAGATGAATTCAATATCTTTTATAATAACATCACAATATTTGTTTAAAGTCTAAAAAGATGTCTTTTTTTCAAACTCAAATTTCTCAAAAACTGTGCGTCTAGAAGAAAAATTAAGGACAGATTCGAAATCAGCGCAAAAAACTCTATAAGAATTGCATAGTGAGAATCGCAACCCCCAAAAAAAGTTGAAATTTGTTGGACCGTGTTCTTAGATGTAGCGGATATTTACGATAATTTTATTGTCTACTAATTATGATAATATTAATATGGAATAATATGCAATAATAATAATTATGATTGTTATATATATAATACTTTAACAATATATGTATTGAGTTGTAAAATACAATCAATTTATTGCCGTGATGTTTGGCTCCGCGAGCGTGCCAAAAAACAAAAGACACCTCAATCATACATTGTTGCACCTCCCACTTCAGCGTCCGGATTGTTTCTCGATCGTATTTTGTTAAGTTTGGAATATGTATATAAGGTGTTGACAATCCCGTGAAATTCAGTACACGAATTGACAGTATCAAAGTCGCGACATAAGAAATAGCAGAGTGAAAATTTTATTTTATATTTAATTTTACCCTATATAATGCAACATCCTGTGCGTGAGTACTTTTCGTTTAGCGTAGACGACAACAAGTTCGCGTGCCTTATCAACGAATGCAAAACAAAATTGACAGTAAGTTCTTTATAACATTTTAACTGTAAATATTTAATTTGGTCAGATATGCATGTATGTGCTTACAATGAGAGCCAACAATATACTGTATACACTCTGAAATCATAGAATTTATTCAATATATTTCATACATATTGCTCCAAATTATTTTTCCAAAAAATTTCGAACTTACTATTATGAATACATAATGCCTAATATCAATTTCCAATATTGCAATGGTTCAGTTTGGTATTGCTTTGCGAATTTTAATCGCAAAATACATTGCTTAGCGACTTCTTTTAAAGTGTATTATCACTTTTGACTCTCACGATATACATATTAATAGATAGGTGTGCATACTTAGAAATTTTTATTTTGAATTGTAAGGGAAATCATGCTGCCAATTTAACGCGACACCTTCAATATAACCACCCCAACGAATATACACTGGTCACAATGTCGAAGGACAGACGAAAAAGAAGGTCAGGAGAAGAATATCCTTCCGCTTCCACGTCCACGTCCGCGTCCGCATTAAATAAAAATGCGAAAGTATTAGGTGTAGAAATGACAGGAGAATATATTGTAAATGCGTGTATAGAGTTTGTCACGAAAAATGGTCGACCGTTGAGCATCCTACACGATTCGGGCTTTCGAAAAATATTAGACCCAGTTTTAGATACACTACCATCACCCGTGACAATTAACGAAAACAACATTAGGGACGCTATCCTTAAAAATGTTATGGAATTAAAAAGTAAAATCAAATTTGAAGTGAAAAACAAATTAGTTTCGTTAAAAATTGATGGAGCCACTCGTTATTTGAGATCTTTTATGGGCATTAATATTCAATATATTTTAAATGGTGAAATTGTTATTAGAACTCTCGCCCTGAAAGAAATGTTTGGAAGACATACAGGTTCTAATATAAAAGACCTGGTAATCGATGTATTAAAAGAATATGACCTTACTGTTAATAATATCTACAGTATAACCACAGATAATGGATCAAATATGATTAAATTAATTAAACTCCTTGAAGAAGAGTGTGATCATTTTTACGATGTATTTGGTGTTAGTGAGACAGATGCTGATCACACTTTTCTAGATAAATATCATGATCGATTTTATTTAGAGGGCGAAACATTTTTTTCCACAGAGGGAAATAATGTTCAGTTAGTAGGTGTCCGCACAAGATGTGTTGCACACACGTTACAACTAGCTGTACAGGATGCGTTGAAAATTTGTAAGGTACAAGGATTACTGCAAAAAACGCGTGAAGTAGTTAAAAAACTGCGGACTCCTTCGATAGGAATTCTTATAAAAGCTATGAAGTTGCAGAAACCAATATTAGACTGTACAACTAGATGGAATTCCACTTTTAATATGCTGGCAAGATTATTAGAATTAAAAGATGTTTGTACAGAATTGCATGATGTTACTTTATCGGCAGATGATTGGGGCAATATCAAGCAACTATTAGTAGCACTAGAACCGGCAAAAATTGCCACAAAAAAGATGCAGTATGAACAATTAACCATGGGCGATTTTTATGCAATATGGTTGCAATGCAACTTCAGCTTAAAAAAAATGGAGGATAATCATTTCGCTAAGATATTGTTTGAAGCAATCCACAATCGGGAGCACGAAATTTTGTCAAATAAATCATTGTTGGCTTCCATTTTGTTAGATCCCAGCTATTAATCAAGTACCGCCAAAAGAGCTCCCATCTACATCAACGGATGATATCGAGAAACTTCTAGTTCAAAAAGATACAGATTTGCATAAAAATCAACATACAGTAATTCCAACTGTCAATATCGCTGCCGCATTAAACGCTTTCTCTCAAACAACAAGAATCGACAAAAAAGAAAATATTATACAATATTGGCAAAAACATGGACTTCCGGAATTAAGAGAACTTGCAAATATTGTACATGCTGTGCCACCAACTCAAGTGTCGGTTGAACGACTATTTTCTGGCTTGAAATTTATCTTAAACGACAATAGAGCTAGATTAAACCATGATATTTTAGATCATATTATGATTTTAAGAACAAATACATTTAGTAATTAATGAGTTTTCTTTATGTTGTTTTTTATTAATATTGTAGGTATTATAAACTATTATTATAATGTTTTATACAATTAGTATTTACATATTTTTGTTTGCTTTAATATTGTATTATATTATTTTCTTTGTATATGTTCTTGTAAACTATTTATATATTTTTGTGTGCTATAATATTATATTATTTTCTTGCATCTATTATGTATTCAGTTCATACACGCTAAATATTATGTTTTCATTTTTACAATTATGTACATACTATTTTCAAAAGCCCTTGATACGTAGTAACCCACTTCTTGTAACCGGGTACGGTTTAAAATGAGTAACCCGCTCTGTGCGGGTTAACCCGCTCTGGTTGCTACTTGAGAACCGTTCCTCTAGGGTTACTGCGGGTTACAGTAACCGCGCTTGGTAACCCAGGTTACGGTTCGGGTTAGGCGTTGGTTAGGATCCCTGCCTTAGACACAAGTGTCGGAAGACATTTTAAGGAACATTATTAATATACTAATTGATGACAGTTTAGTAACTTGCGAGAAGGTAATTCGACGATGTGTACCATCTTGTGGACGGGGTCGAAACTAAGCCTACTCGAACTCTGTAAATTTTTTCGCCATTAATGATAAATTGAGAAATTTTTGTCGATCGTAAATTGGTTTTAAACAATTTTCTGGAATAATAATATCGGCGCCAGGTTCGATCAAATTCTATCCTAAATTATAGCTAATATGTAGTAAACTCAAACGTTTCGATTCGGATGTGAATCTGTGTGTCCTAAGACCACGTTTGCTATAGAAATATTCTATTAGAGGAAAAGAAAGGTGGTGTTTCGTCCTGGACCCGCTAGAGAACTCATCAGTAAGGCTATCTAGCGGACCCTGCCTTAGACACAAGTGTCGGAAGACATTTTAAGGAACGTTATTAATATACTAATTGATGACAGTTTAGTAACTTGCGAGAAGGTAATTCGACGATGTGTACCATCTTGTGGACGGGGTCGAAACTAAGCCTACTCGAACTCTGTAAATTTTTTCGCCATTAACGCGGCATTTACAATACCATCATCCTGACGAATTTACGATCGTTACCATGTGGAAGGAAAGACGGAAAAGTAGGACAATTGAAGATTCCTTCAACAATTTCAATTTCACCGTCGACGTCGGCTTCAACTTCAACCTCAACGGCGTTTCCAATAACAATAGAATCTATTGTTGACTCCTGCGTAGAATTAGTGACAATAAATGGTCGACCTTTGAGTATCGTGGAGGACTCAGGTTTTCGAAAACTACTTGACCCAATCCTCGAAGTACTAAAGCCATGCACCGCGATTAATAAAACTAATATTCGCGAAGCCATTATTAATAAAGGTAATAATGTGAGACGTCAAATAAGGAAGAAAGGGTTGTGGAAAAGAGGAGGATGTGTAAGCATTGTAACCCCTAGGGGAATCAATAAAGTTATATATATATGTGAGACGTCAAATAAAAAAGGAAATGATTAACAAACTAATTTCATTAAAAATTGACGGTGTAACAAGACTATTTAGATCCTTCATTGGGATCAAAGCCCAATATGTATTAAATAAAAAAATAGTTATAAGGACGCTAGGATTAAAAGAAATATTTGTCAGGCATACTAGCGAAAATTTGAAAACTTTAATACTCGAGGCTCGAGGTATTAAAAGAGTATAATCTTACTGCTAAAAATATATACTCTATAACGACAGATAACGGTGCCAATATGGTGAAGATGATTCGTCTCCTTGGAGATGAACAAGGAAAGTATGAAGTATGAATGACATGGATGAAGATTTTCTTAGCGAATATCGCGAAGAATATTATTTAGAAGGTGAACAGTTATTTCCTTCGGATGATAATAATTTTGAATTTATAGGAGTGAGGTGGGTTGCACACACCTTTCAACTTGCAGTTCAGGATGCAATGAAAATATTCAATATAGAGGATTTATTACAAAAAATACGCCAACTAGTGAGGAAACTCCGCAGCCCTACTTTAGGAATTGTATTGAAAACTATCAAACTCCGTAGGCCCATCTTAGATTGCGTAACTAGATGGAATTCTACACTGAATATGTTATATGAGCTGAAAGATTTCTGTTGTGAAATGAATGATACAATATTACTTGAAAGTGAATGAGATAGTAATAAAGAATTGATAACTAGTCTTGAACCACCAAAAATAGCTACCAAACAAATGCAGTATGAAAAGTTATTAATGGGCGATTTTTACGTAGTATGGTTACAGTGTAGATTAAATTTAGAAAAAATAGATAACAATTTTGCCAAAGTCTTATTAAATACAATAAAAAATCGTGAAAATGAAATTTTGGGTAATAAATGTTTATTAGCTTCGATATTTTTAGACCCGAGATATAAAAATTTATTATCTGAAAACGAACAGAATACTGCTACTGCTCATTTATTAAATACTTGGAAGCATTGCGACTCTTTGAATTATAAAAAAATAACCGAAAATTCCAGCGACAACATTTTCATCTCATCATCTGATGATATCGAACAATTACTACTAAAAAAAGATGCGGAACGGCAAAACTCGTCACACTCAATATGCAATATCATTGCGGCGTTAAATGCATTTTCTCAATCACCGAGAATTAATAAACAACAAAATATTTTGGAGTTTTGGGATAGTAATTTTTCAGAATTACGAATACTTGCGAATACGGTTCACGCATGTCCTGCAACGCAAGTATCCGTCGAGAGAATATTTTCTGGTTTAAAATTCATTCTCAATGATCAGAGATCAAGATTGCACAACTTTGATGGCAACATGCCTCGCTTAACCAAATCTCTTACCGAGTCATATGGGCGTGAGTTCAAGCTGAAATTTCTTGGCACGAGAGTTCGTGTCCAGCTAAATTCTATCGAACACTTCCGTGATCTCAAAGGGAAGCTTGAAAAGGCGAACCTCCCTTTTCATACCTTTACAATTAACACAGAAAAAGTTCTTTCTGCGACCCTGAAGGGCCTCCCACGCATGGATATTGATGAACTAATTGAGGAGATGAAACTCCACAATCTGAATCCTTTTTCCTGTTCTCCCATTGGTGGCAGACGATCCAAGGAGTCGTTGTATTGCGTATACAAAGTTACTTTCCCCAACGAAGTTACTCTCAACAACGTCAGGAAAGTTGCACACCTGTTTTACACACGAGTATACTGGGATAAATTTTTATCCCGCACAAACTATTCTCAATGTTTCAAGTGTCAGGCCTTTGGCCACTATTCTTTAAATTGTGGCTACAAGCCCAAATGTGTGAAATGCGCTGGCCCGCATTTCTCTTCCGATTGCCCAACGCCCACAGTTGCTAAACCAACTTGCGTCAATTGTAACGGCGATCATACCGCAAATTACTCGAAATGCCCAGCTCTGGGTAATTATTTAGAAAAACGGGCGAAACGATACCCTTCACCTGTCTTCGCGCAGCAAATCTCATCGGCTGCAGGCCCTCATAGGTCGGTAGAAACTGCTATGCTTCGGCCAAATGTATCGTACAGTAATGTACTTACACCAAAAAGATCTTCTTTTTACCAGTCCTGAGTCCCAGGGACAAACTGCAAATCCACCTGCTTCCTCGATTGAGGAGACCATGCAAAATTCTCGCTGCGTCCAAAACTCTTTTGTCTAAATTAAAGATGTGCAGGACGGATTCCGAGAAATTCGCTGCTTTCATGCAAGTTTCGGCAACCTTATCATAGGTGGGCTATATCCTAAAGTTTTTTTCTGGAATGTGAATTCCATTCTACACAAACAAACAGACATTACGGTATATCTTCAACAGAATAATATTAATATTGCTATTCTGACTGAGACTTGGCTCATACCAGATCAAGACTTTCATCTACCTGTGATAGTATCCTTGGACGTGGAGGAGGTGTAGTAATCCTTGTACAGAATTCTCTTGATTATAATATCATTGACTTTCCTCAACACGATGGCATTGACATCGTATGCATCAGGCTTACTTCTCCTGCACTCACTCTGGTGGCAGTATACACACATCCTCGCACCTTCTTGACTCCGGGCTTTCTGGATCAACTTTCTTGTCTTAGATATTATATCCTATATTATCGGCGGAGATTTTAATGCTAAGCACCCCTCCTGGGGTGACCCTCACTCAAACCGGAGTGGCAGAAGCCTCCACGAGCACAGCTCCAAGTCTAAATACAGAATTTTTTCCTCACAATTACCTACTTTTCGCCGTGGGAACGTCGGGCCTTATCTTGACTTGTTCCTTGTCGACATTTCTTGTGATTTCGATTGCACGCTAGCCGAACAGCTACCGTACGACCACAGTCCGGTTCTTCTAAATCCGAAAGAAACTGTCTTGTTCTCTCCCAATATTCTTAGAATGTACGATTGGGAGAAGTATAAATTTCTCACTAATAAGCTGAAAATTACTGGACATCTCAGTAATAAAGCTGAAATTGATATCTTAGTAAGAACCATTGAATCTTTTCTTACCGCCTGTCTTAGGAAGTCTTCCATCTATAAGGAGAAATCCTCATGTCCTTATCTTCCTGATGATCTTCTTCTAACATCCCTCATTCGCCTCAGGAGAAAACATCGGCGTGATCTCCAGCGTACAGGCTGTAGTTTCTTCTCCGTGGTCATCAAGCAACTGACTAAAGAAATCAAGTTAAGGGCGAGTAAATATAAGCAAGAAGTTTTTAAAGGAAACCTGGCAAAGGTCAATAAAGCCGACCCTACCTTCTGGCGAAATTATAAAATTCTTACGGGCAGTCGTAATAAGTATCCTCCGCTTACTTCCTCTGCTTCTCCTTCTCCGATTATTCTCGACAAAGAAAAGGCAAATACCTTTGCCGCAGTCTTTGCCAGCGCTTTCTCCGAAATTGATTGTACGGGCTCACCGTTTAATGACACTATTGCCGAGTATTGTCAGCTCGTCTCGGGTATCCCCCCCAGATCTTTCTCTGAGACGCATTCTTGCCTCTCCCTCTGAAATTGCCAACGCCATTAAGTCTCTTAAAAGCAAAAAGGCTCCTGGCTGTGACAAAATCACAGCCTCAATGCTTAAGCACGCCGGTCATAGGATCGTTTTACAACTGTTTTACACTTTTAAAACGCTATCCCGCAACTTACTGTCAACAATGTTGCCATACCGTGGAAGAATAAAATTAAATATCTGGGTGTCGTCATGGACAGTAGGCTTACCTGGAGAGAGGCTATCCTCGACCGTGTGTCAAAAACACGTGCTGCCGCTGGGGCTATCCATAAATTAATCTCCCAAGATTCACCTTTAAATCGCAGTCTGAGACTAACCTTGTACAAGGTCTGCCTGCGTTCAGTCCTCACCTATGGCTTGCACTTATGGATAGCTGCCTCAGCTACTAACTTTAAAATTGCGAGTCGAGCTCGATCCCGCATACTAAAAATTATATCTGGCTTTCCTACACTCACTCCCACCTGTGTCCTAAATGAAATACTGAATGTTCCGAGTCTCCTGGAATTTTGCATTAATATTATCAACAGATATGAGGTCAACTAGCATCTGAACCAGCTTGTTCGTCTCACTGGAGAATACAATCTCCATCAGATACCATACCGAATAAAGAAAAAATGTCCGCTGCATTATCACCATCACCGTCCACCTTGTCACTCCTTATAGTTTATCCTGCCTGTCGTTCTGACGGCATTTCTTGTCTGCTCTGCCTCGTGGGTTTCCTGTCTGACATTTTCTTGCTTCTTGCATGTTGACTACTGCACGTGCTGCACTTTTGCAATTTTACTCTATGTGGTATGCCTCACGCTATTTACCCACGCATACTATTCTTCTCTTTACACTCTTGTGTAAAAACTCCGAAAGGAACTACATACTATCACATGGGGTGAGACGTGGCAGATTTGCCAACGTCCTCCGAAACCGTATATCGAAAGACCGGGTCACCCTCTGGCAATATTAATGCGGGATGGGCCGTGGCGAGCGCTCGCCCTGGGCACGAGCGAGACCCATGGGGGCGAGTACTCATACTTTTGAGCGTCGCGCCAATTTGCGCGACGCGATTTCGCAGGACCGTAGTCAGGTCCCGGTGCGGATCTGAAAGGCTTTTTCCGCCGAAGGAGAGGAATGAGGTCGGCTCCGGCGGAAACTCCGGCACCGGAAATCGAGGGATCAACGCGGCCCAGGATCGACAACCTGGAGGCGCCGATGAGGACATGCGGTGCCGAAACCGGAATCTCCGCTGTCTCGCCGTCGCCTCGTCCGGAGGAAAACATGGCCAGTCTCCGGATAGGCTCGCGTCGATCGCCGCAAGATGAAGCAACCAATCATCGTACGCCGCTGCCGGGGAGCCGAGGAATCGACGATCGCCAGGGATCGTCGCGCGGGGCTAGGCCCCGGCCGAAAATCTATTCGCGAGAGGTCGAATCGTCCGCGCGGAAAGCGCGCGGTAAGGGGGTACGCTCCGCTTCCGCGTTCCCGAGTCATCGTGCCGGAAAACCACTTCTTCGTTGGCTCTAGTTGAGATTAGTCGCGAGTACTAAAGTCGTATTAAATTAGTGCGAACGCCATCGTTACCCTAGGTAAGCTTTCGTCAGATTACATCTCGATAAAGTGATTTTCTCGCGTTGGCTCGGTAAGCGTGTTCGCGATCGCGTCGCCGAAACCCCGAAGCGGTTTCGAGGCTGTCGGTATTCGCGAAACCGTCGGTCAACGAACGCGCGGGGAATATTATTTTGCAGGGGCCGTGCCCTATTTATTATTTTGCGAGGATCCGCGCGTCGTTGTTGTTTTCACGCGAACCTCGGCTCGTTCCACGGTGCGTTGCCGCCACGTGCTCTCGCCGTATTTCCGCGACATGTTCCGCCGACGAGAAGCTAATTGTTACGCGTTTTACATCTGAGTTCGGGCGTAGAACGCGAGTACCCGAGGGGTCCGAAAAGGGCAAATCGCGCGCGTACCGATCTTCTGTCACGCGCCGGCTAACCTAAAAACGCTGCCGGTCGCTGCCGGCAGTGCGAATGTCAGCTTGCACGAATAAAGATTTGTTAGCCGAAATCCCGAGAGTTCTTATTCCGTGTAAAACCTTCCCGCCGCGGGGAACGCCTCGTGTTAGCCCCGCGTAGTCCCCTGGACCCGTTCGCGGAAAATCGCGATCTAATACCGGTTGTCGCAGGCGCGTCCGAATGCTTCTCGAAACGCTGGTAGCTGTAACAGTTTAGCGTGGCACCGTCCGTGCCTGGCGCCCGAATATCTAGGCTCAGATTTCGAAAAGTGACGCGCCTGCGAACAACTTTTGTTCCGTGTGGACCGCGTTTCGTGCGGCCGAACGCGGACCGGCCTCCTGGCTTGTAAATACCCGGTGTCGCTAGAGTTCTCGCCCTCCTGGCGACGGCAAAATTCTAGACGACGTGACAGGGGATATTTCCGACGTGTCGCTTTCATCTTTACATGCTTCTCTTGAGAACCCGCTACTCAACAGCTTCTTTTATCCTCGCTTTCAATGCGAACTAACTAGGGAACTATTTTGCAAATTTTATTCCCCACCTATCTTCGCCTGCAACATTGCAACGACTACCTTTATAAAGGTAATACCACTTTCTCTTAATAAATCTTCTTCCACCCTGGTTAAGTGGCACTTATGCCACTAGGTACAGGCCTTCTGTTCTTATGTTAATAATAAAAAAAAAAAAAATTCGGCGGAGTTCGCCAGCCACAGCTCTTCCGAAGAATTCGGGCTCTCCACCAAACCAGACAGCTCTTTTCAGAGCTCCGACTCGGCGACGGTGACGAGCTCGTTCCCTCGAGTTCTTCCTCGCGCGAGCAATTCGGAGCCTGTTCTCCGGGTGCACGTAGTCGGAAGGAAACGCAGGCGACCGTTCACTGGGAATCGGTATCACCATCCTCCGGCCGTCGTCGTCACCGTCACGGACCGTACCGGGAGTCGTCGGGGCAGAGAGGTGGGGCACGAAGCCTTTGGGTGCTCCCGAACGCGTGCGGCCGTAACCGAAGGGTTAGAGAAGAAGTTCTGGGTGCCTCCGGAGGAGCGTTGCGGCACCCTCTGTTTTCGGCGGCCCGTCCGGGCTGACGCGCCCGATAACCGACGCACCGATCCCGCCGCCACGCCGACCGTTCCTGCCGACGTACCGGGGCGTCCCGTCCTGACCACGAGAAGTGGTATGCGCTTTTCCCCGGACGCTTCCGGGCACGCGGTCCCCTGGCACATCCTACGAGTGCTCCCGTAGTAGTTCCAGGGCATCCTCCTCCGCTTCGGACGGCCCGGCCCGACCCGTCCAGCTTCGGCCGACCGGGGCTTTCCCGACCTGGTGGTACCGGAACCGAGTCCGAGAGCGAAACAGATGTAAACAGGCGTAGTGCCGCGAACCGTAGCCGCGTACCGCGTCGACCGTGACCGCGCGTCATCAAACAGTTCCAAGTATTCCGCGCTGACTGACTTCCCCGTATTCTTGGAATTGCATGTATGTTTATTCCTGTTCCCTTACGGGTTACAAGAGGAACCCGTTCCCTTTACAATATTACATCATTTCTGCTTGTCTCTTACTATTTTGCTTTATAATTCTGATATAATACAGTATAATATAATATAATATAATATATATTTTTTCTTTTGCTTTTAAAATCTCTCTCTCTCTCTCTCTTCTTCTTCTTCTTCTTCCTCCCAGTACCTTCCTCCCTTCATTTCATTCCCTAGCCTGTACCGTGCTATTCTTCTCCATTTCTCTTCCTTCGTTCCTTGCTCCAAGTACTTCGGTAAGCCCTTCACTCTTATTCCTTTATACCATTTGTTATACCTCGAGTCCATTGCTGATTTCCTGTTCTCCTCTTTCTCTATCCCCTTCTCTCTGTTCTCTATTCTTCCCCACTCCTCCTCTCTTCTTTCCTTATCTTCCACCTCTAACTCTCTTCTACTCCCCCTCTCCTCTATATATCTCTTTTTTCCTTTTTCCCACTTTGATATTTTCTCTCCTCCTCTGGCTCTCTCTTCTATCTCTTTCAAACATTGTCTGGCCCATTTACTTCCCTCTCCACTTCTTAACCTTCCTTCAAACTTCCATGCCCTCCTCGCACCCCTTGCTCTCATTTCGCTCTCTTTTCGTTTCCTCCCTAATCATATAACCTGGCGTCGCCCAATCCAGCCCTAGCACCCATCTTATATACCTTTCCTGCATCGCCTCCACTTTCTTTCTTTCCTCCCAGCCCCATATCTCCACGCCGTATGCCATCACTGGCCACACCAGCGCGTCAAAAAACCATTCTCTTCTCTTGTATTTGTCTTTAAAATATCTTTTCCCTATCCCCCACGCCTTTCTCATTACACTTTCCCCCTTTCTTGTTCTGTCTTCTACCTGTCTTTCTTGTCCTCCATTCTTCTTGAAAATGTATCCGAGGTATTTTATCTCTTCTACCTTTTCCACCGTTCCATCTCCGAATCTCCATGTCTTTTTCTCTTGTCTTCTCTTTTCGAACCTTATGATCTTCGTTTTTTCCCTGTTCACCTCCAGTCCTTTTTCCCTTATGTATTCCCTAAACTCGTTGATCATCATCTTCATCCCGCTCTCCTCCTTCGCCAGTAGCACAAGATCATCCGCGTATTGCAGCGTGTATATCTTTCTTCCTCTTATCTCCACCCCTCCTTTCCCTCTCTTCTTCATCCTTTCCTCTAAGTCCGCCATCAGCAATATAAACAGCTTCGCACTTAGCGGACATCCCTGCCTTACCCCTCTTCCTACCCAGAACTTCTCCCCTATTACCCCTCCCACTTTCACTTTTACTATCGTCTCTGTATATACCTCTTCTATTCTTTCTCTTATTCCTTCACTCACTCCTCTTTCCTCTAGTGCCCTCCATAAAATTCTTCTGTTGACGCTATCAAATGCTGCTTTCAAATCTATGAAACATCCTATCATTCTTCCTTTCTTCTTGGCCAGTTCCCTATTTATTACATAATTTAATACATATATGTTGTCCATCGTCCCCTTCTCCTTTCTAAATCCCGTCTGATTCTCTGGTACCATCCTCTTCTCCTTTACCTCTCTTTCCAGCCTCTCCTCTAGCACTATCGTGTATATTTTGTACATAGTGTCCAACAGCGTCACTCCTCTGTAACATTCTACTGACCTTCCATCTCCTTTTTTTTAAATTGGTACTACTACTCCCGTCTTCCATTCTTCTGGCCATCCTTCACCCTTCCAAACCCTATTACATATTTTCCACACCTCTCGCTTTATATTCTCTCCTCCATATTTCCATATTTCGTTTCCCATTTCATTCTCTCCTGCTACTTTCCCGTCTTTCAATTTTCTTATTACTCTTTCTATCTCATCCATTCCTATCTCATCATTCTTCTTTTCATTTCTCCTTCCCCTGCCACCTCCTTCTACCTTTGTTTCCACTCCTCCTAGCAATCTCATAAAATACTCCTTCCATTTGTCCATTTCTATCTCCTTCTCCAATCCTTTTCCCTTTCCTCCTCCCATTTTCCTTAGAAAATCCCAGACCTTTCCTTCTGTATTCGCTTTCCCTGCTTCTAGTAATATTCTTTCTCTTTCCTGCTCTTTTTTCTCTTCACATAGCTTTTTGTATCTGTTTTTCAATATCCTATATTCATCTCCTTCTTCTTTCCCATCTTTCCATCTCCTTAACGTTCTTCTTTTTCTCTATGCACTCTTTATCCCACCAGCCTCTCCTGTTCCTCCCTTCCTTGCTCTCCGTGCTCTTTATTTCTTCCATTATTACCTTGATCTTCTCTTCTAGCTCTCCTAATGTTTCTCCTACACCTTCTCCTTTTCCTTTTATTTCTATTCCCTCTGTTCTTCTTCTGAATTTTTCTTTCACCTCTTCCCCCCATTCCACTTTTTGTACGCTCTTCTTTTTCTTCTTTCTTTCCTCTCTATCATCTACTTTCCACCCTTTCTTCATTGTTATTACCAACGGCAGGTGATCCGAGTCTACCCTTTCTTCCACCACCATACTTTCTATCCCTTCCCTCGTTCTTTCGTCTCCTATCACATAATCCGTTCTTCCTCTGTGTCCTATATACGTGTGCTCTCCTCTCTCATCTCCTTTTATCCCTCCATTCATTATTTCCAATCCCAGCTCTCCTAACGTTCTTAGTAACTTCCTCCCATCGCCATTTATTTTCTTGTCTTTCGACTCCCTGCTTCCTTCTCCTTCATCTTCTTCCTGTCTTACTTCTCCTCCTTCTTCGCCTGTCCTTGCATTAAAATCCCCACCTACTATTATGTTTTCTTCTCTTCGCATATCCCACCAGTCCCTTAATTCCTTCATTTTCTGGTCTATATCTTTGTTCACATAGACCCCTAGTATTTTCCATTCTTCATCTTTTATAGCTATTCTTCCCTCTATTATTCCTTCTATTCCTTTTACTTCTCCCCCTCCATTCTTTTCACTCATAGCCCCTTTTCTCATTCCTATCAACATTCCCCCCTTCGCTCTCCCCATTATATTATCTCTAACTGCCCATTGTTTCTTCCATATATATCCTTGTGGTAGTCTTCTTTCTACTTTTTCCCATCTCTGCTCTTCTACCCATGTCTCCACCAACACCATTACATCCCATTGTTCTAGGTCCTTCCAGAATCCTTCATCTTTTCCTATCATTCCTGCCACATTCCAAAATCCAATTCTCATTCTTTCTCCTTCCCCTCTTTCTTCCTTCTTCTTTTCTGTTTTCTTCCTCTCTTCTTTACCCTTCTCCATTATGTCTGTCTTACTTTCTCCTTCTCTCCCCATTCGTTTCCCTCTCCGTCTTTCAGTACTTTCTCTCTCTCATCCCATTTCCACAACTTTCCTTCTATCCATATCTTCATATAACCCACTTTAACCATTTTCCCATTCCCTCTCTCTTTCTCTATTATCTGCCTTATCCTCCATTGTATGTTTCTTTCTTCCCATGTGAGATCATCCTCTATCCTTTCCCGTCTCCCTGCTAATTTCTTCTTTTCCATCATTACTCTTCTTTTCTGTTCTGTTGTCGACATATTTACCACTGCCCATTCTCCTTTTCCTATTCCTTTTTTGCCTCCTCTCTTTACCTCTTCAACTTCAAACTTTCCACCTATCACATCTAATAGTTTCTGCACTTCTTCTATTCCATCTCCGGCGTCTTTTATCTCTAAACCTTTAACTATTATGTTCTTTCTCCTTATCTCCCTTTCCTTTCTTTCCCACTTCACCTCTATCTCTTTCATTCTTCTTTCTATTTCACCACTTTCCCTTTCTCCTTGTTCTCTACCTCTCTTCTTTTCTAACTCTTCGAACATTTTGTCCTCTACTTTCCCGTCCAGCTCTATCTTTTTTACTCTCTCCTCTATCTCTCTCCACGCTTTTCTGTCTCTCTCTCTTTCTTTCTCCCATTCTTCTTTCATTTCTTTCAGCTCTCTCATTGTACTTTTCAACTCTTTCCATCCGTCTGACATTTCGCTCATCAGTTTTATCGTTCCTTCTAATGCTCCCTTTATCTCCTCTCTTATTATATCTCTAATGTCTTCTTGTGTCCCTATTCTTTCTTGACTGTACTCTCTCTGTTCCTTCTCCGGCGATCTTCCTGTCTTTCTACTTTTTATGAACGGATCTTTTTCTTTTTCTTCACTTTCCTCACCTCCCCTCTCCTTTCTCTTCTTATCTAACCACTTTCCTAGGCCCTCTATTTTTGACAGGCTGTTACTTCTTACCCTTTCCTTCCCTCTTATCATCATTAGCTCTCTTGCCATTTCCTTTTCCTGATTATTTGCTTTCTCTTTATTCATTTCTTTTTCTTATTTGTTCGTCTGCCTTCTTTACCTGCCTTCCTGTCACCCGCCTCTTAATTTCCTTCTTTTCCTGCAAGGTGGCGCTCTCCGCTCAGCTCTCTTTCCTCTGGACACCTTTCTTAACCTCACTTTCTTCTCCTTCTCTCTTTCTCTCTTTCTCTATTCTCTCTTTCCTCTCGCTCACCACCCCTTCTTACTTCCCGCTACTCCGCTTTTCTTCCTCCACCCACACAACACACTCACTCCACCTTTCTTTCACTTTTACTCTTTATTTTCTCCTTTTTACCTACTACACTTACAATCGCGCCTTTTCTCTATGTCACCTGAAACGGTTCCCCCGTATTCTTGGAATTTGTTTTAACGTAGAGCGAACGCGGACCGTCCCGAGCGGAGCCGCCCGAAATCCGGACACTGCCGCATTGCCCGGCGCTGCCGAAACCATAGAGAAATAAATATTATTTTTACCAGATTTCCGGCATTCTTTTCTTTCTCTCCCCTCCCCCGCTCCTCTGCACGGACCCTGGAGTGCTCGAGCATCCAGCAGGAGAGCGCCGCGAGGGCAGACTGTTACACGCGGAAAGTTGTCGCCCTCGAGGATGGCCAATTGCGTCATGCATCGTAATGCGAGGAACGGGGCGCACGCGAGGCCGTAGGTGACGGTGGTAAGCGCGTATTCCTGAAGCGTATTCATGTACGCGGATTTGTCGGTACATCTTCGCAACGTCTGCTGCAAACGCGAACTGAAATCTACGCCAACGGAGAATAACGTTGGATAAGTCCACTTGCAATTTCGGACCGATGTGCCGTTGTCGTTGAGGGATATACGCGTATTTTAGACTCTCGGAGGACTCCGTGATGCGGTAGTACAACGGACGCGGGTTGCGTTTGAATGTTGCGGTCGGGTACAATACGCATGTGACCGAGTCGTTCGTACTCGTCGAGGAACTCGATGTAATTGTTTTTCAATTCCGGAGGCGACGCGAGGACCTTTTCGTTTCGAAATAAAATTTGAAGCGCTGTCGATCGCGAGTCCCCGAGCTCGCAGGGTTGTTTTGCGAACGGCAAGCGCACGATGTACCGTCCGGTGACGTCGCGGGAATGAGTGTTAACAAAGTGGTTCTCACATTGCCGTTCGGAGTCAGTTAGTGTCGTTACGAGTTGAGTGTTCGGCTCCTCCTGGACCCAGAATTTCTGGATCAGATCGTAGAGGTCCCGGTCGTCGCCGCTCTGGAAGCTGGAGACTCCGACGTCTGCAGCGTTAGTGAATCTGGAGACAGCCGGACCAGAAATGATCCAGCTCATCTGGGTGCGTCAGCGACTGGAGCGTCGTCTTCCCCTAAGTCGGGTCGAATGATGCGGCTGTACACATCGACGCCGATCACGATGTCGATCGGCTGCGCCTCCAGGTAGGCAGGGTCGGCCAACTTTAACCCTCGTATATGCGCCCAACTTGCGTGTTGGGTAGCTACGGTGGGGGCATAATGCGTTAATTTGGGCAGAATGAACGCTTTTACCTGGCAGGTGTACGTTTCGGTATGCGAGGACATGATGAACGTGGAAACGCCCCGGGTCGTCACATTGTGACCGGCTCCGATCCCGTAAATTGGCAAACTGGCGTGCTGCCGTGGAAGACGCAGCCGTTGGCAAATGGACTCGGTGATGAAGGACACCTCGGACCCTTGATCGAGCAAGACGCGAGGCCTGGATGCATTCTCCGGTGGCGACGATGACATCGACGAGTGTGGTGGCCAGGAGCATCGGACGCGGCGCAGCGAGACCTTGGGCGAGATTGGAGTGACCTGATGCGCGGCTGCGGATGAAGACTCGCCTGTCGTTGCTGACTCCAAGGATGTTGACGCGGAGGTGACGTTGGAGCATATGTTTTATCGATCAGGCATTGACCTGATCAGCTGTCTTGAATCAGTGTGCATACGAACGCAAACTTGTACGGACGATTCCTCATACACAAACACATTTTCTTAAAACATTGAATTAAGGTGTTTTTTATGTGTGTACACTCAAAGACTTCACATTAATTACACTATAATTTTATTCGCCGTGTGCGAAAGTCAAATTGACTTGCATTTTTGTGAATACTTGCACTTGTAAGGATTCCATTCAACATTTATGGACACAATGGATACCACCTTACAGTGATCTCGAGTAAATTAGTTAGGTGAGACAAGAAAGTGAAAGGGCATTAATCCCATCTGCTCGATAATTCCATAGGGCGGATATTAGAAATGCCCTTGTGGATTTTAACGAGTAGGCAGATTCAATGTCGTGCATCGATCAATTTGTTAAACCTGTTCATCAATTTGTTAAACATTTTTACCTCGCTGGAGGCCCAAAGGAGAACCAAGGTAAGCATGTATTTGTCACTTGATACGTCACTGTCGCGCGCCTCTGTGACGTCCGCGGCGTGTACCTTTGTTGATCGGGTTGCCGCATTTTAGGCGGATATTTAATTGTTAATAAATAAATAACGAAGCCGAAATAGCAAATTTTTTATTCTTCATTTTCGACTTATATTGTCATAGAGAACCACCTCTTAAATTTTCTCCCATCTGTAGTCGAACACCCTGTATATCCAGCATAAGAATGAAGTCATACGTTAAAAAAGTTAAGGACTTAGATGCAGAAGCATTAGAATTAATAAATAATTAATATAAAGTATGTAACAATAATAACAACATCAACAATAACAATAATGATACCATTTTTCTTTAACCTATCTATAGCCTGACATTTCCAATTATCCATTTCAAGTTTCATGCCAATATCGGTAAACCTTACGTTTAGGGGAGGCAGATCCGATGTCTTTGATCTTCACATATGTTGTTAAAGACAACATTCTGAACAACTTTTGTCATTACAACTACCCGGTGCTCGGTCTTAGTTTTCGAGATATTTGCGAAAAACTATTGCTAATACTGTATTGAATTTTACGTATTCTTCCAAGCTCCGTGGCAACTTAGCCTGTTCCCCGGGGCGGCATCTGTTTATTTTCTGTTTGTAAACACATTGTGGGGATCAGAACAGAGTGTCACTCTGTATAGGGTGAGCTTTCAATTTTGAAAGACTACTTGTGGATTTTCGCATGCGTAGTCGGACCGGCCTAGCGGCCGGCCCTCTCCGCCCCCCGCCAACTGACCGTAACTAATTCTGATCGCATAATTTTTGATAATCAGAATTAGTTAGGGTTAGTTGGTGGGGGCGGAGAGGGCCGGCCCGACCACGCATGCGAAATTGTGAATATTTCAAAATGAGAATTTTATTCAGCATTTAAATAATAGTTTTTCGCAAATATCTCGAAAACTAAGACCGAGCACCGGGTAGTTATAATGGCAAAAGTTGTTCAGAATGTTGTTCCCGACAACATATGTGAAGATGAAGGTCATCGGAGCTGCCTCCCCTAAACGTAAGGTTTACCCCAATATCTTTTACGATTTAAAAGTTTCACGAAACTGGTACACGATTTCCCAATAAAGAAGTTATGATTATTATAAATTATTATGAAAAATATCTTTTGACACGCTTGTGATGCGTTTCTACCTCTTTAGTAATTTTTGTATCTGTTGATTACAACAAGATTTCTCTTGAAATAAATAAATATTTATTTGTCTACAGTTAAAATTTACTATTTTTTAAATGAATTTTAGTGAAAATTTTACAGCAATATCTCTACTGGTTCAAAAGTTATAACAAAATAGGTCACGATTTTCCAATCCGGATCACTGTGCGGCGCGGCGCGGCGGTCAGAGGAGAATTTCGGATTACAAATTTTTCGACGTTTCTTCAGAATTTTTATCTGATAAGTTTTAATTCTATATAATAATTATTTTCATCCATATTAATAAGTGTTTCTATTTTATGCTTGTGACGCTAACTTGAGGAGTTGCCGGCTCAGTCGGTCGTCCGGGATTCCGGTAGCACGAGTGTAAGTCGGTTGAGGTTACCACTGACGGTTTATTCCTTAATACTACTGTGACGTTCGTCACCACAGTTCCTGTGGTATATTTTCGAGGGGCCCGCCCCTCATTCACACGCCACTATATCAAATCTCATAAGAATAAAGTTTCAAGGGACCGTTTCCCTATTGATACGGTCCGTTCCAGTCTAGTGAACCTACTACGTCGCAACCCCCACCAGAAGTCGAAATCATCGAGACAGCGGATCAAATCGATCATTAGTAGTCGACAGTTCGAACCGACAACACCACTCCTGCAGCTGAATTATCTTACGAAATACGATAAGGACATAGTCTGAGAACAGAATTATTTCACGAAATACGATAAGAACATAGTGTGAGAACAGAATTGTTTCACAAAATACGATAAAGGACTTAGACGCAGGAACGTCGATCCACCTCCAGTGATCCACTACCCCTTCCACTGGAACAACTTGACATGTGATTGGGTCTATCCCCTTCCACCAACGTTGGACTATAAGGGAAGCAGCTGGACACCTACGAAGGCAGTTGAAGTCAGGAGTCAGTCGAAGTCAGAACCACAGTCGAAGACAGAACCATAGTCGAAGTCAGTCCAAGTCAGGAGTCAGTCGAAGTCACGAGTCAGCTGAAGTCTGAAGTCAGAATTCTTCGGTGCACCATCCAGTGCAACGACTGTTTGCGTTCACCTTCCTCAATCCAAACTTTTAACCAATTACCTACTTCCATCGTCCTCGATGATGAAACCGAGAGCACTTTGAACTATTTGTAGTTCTGGCCTTCAAACTGAGAGGATACACCACCTCCTTCCTAATCCCCTTATACGTCGATATTGCTGCGTGCGGACCAGCAAAGAATAAATTCATTTGCGTGTGCGGATGTGCGTGTATCAAAAACCTTAGTCGTGAGAGGAGTCGCCAACCACTTTTTCACCCCTGTCCTATACCTACACGTTCGAGCACGGCGGACCGGGTCCAGCCTCTCGAGCTCCCCCACTACCACAATCTTCGTGGACTAGGTCCAGCCGATTGTGCATCCTTCAATTTTCCCTCGAACTAGGCGGACTGGGTCCAGCCGTTCGATCTACCGTACTCACCACAATCTTGGCGGACTTGGTCCAGCCGATTGCGTGTGTGTACTCCAATTCACGGCCAGGCGGACTAGGTCCAGCCGACTGGGGATCCCATCCCGACATTCTCTCTCTGACGACAGAACGACGTAACTCGCCCTACGTCGCAACGAACCGTGGACATCAAAAGAAATTCGCACGCGTAAAAACGTAACGTCTTCGCGGACCCCGCGTGAGACGTAACACTACTATGTACAATTTGCGGGCTCGGTGCGTGTTTCCGATAGCGGTATTAGTCACCACGGCGCGGCGGTGGTTGAAAAGACGGCGGTGATCGAAAAGACGGCGGTGATCGGAAAGACGGCGGTGATCGGAAAAACGGCGGTTATCGGAAGCGACGGCGATTCGCGGAGACGGTGATTACCGGTGCGCGACGAGGTGGGCATCGGCCCACGTATTCGGCGGAGGGAGCGGCACGGCGTAACGGAGAGCCCGGGTCGTTGTTCGCTCCTCCATGGGTCTGTGCCTAGAGGCCCCTAGCGTCCAATAAGTAGGGGAAGGCGGGGTATTGTGAGCCACCTTTTTTTATTGCCAAAAAACTGCTATTAAATTAAGTTTTTCATCAAATTTCAACGCTAAATGTTGTAGTATGAAGATTTACCTTTCTTTTAGACACAATAGTTTAATCGAATATCTGCAAATTAGATGATTTTAAGACTATTACAAAAAATTAAACAAATAGAGACGAAGATCTATCTACAGTATTCTACAGCATACAATGAGCGTTTATGAGTTAAACAATTCCTTCAAATAATTCCTTAGTAAGTACTTACTTTACGGAGATATAGAGGATCCGAACATGCAGGTATGTGAGAAATGCTGCGATTTTCGATAGCCATGTTTCGAAAGATTTCATTTTCATAGATTAACTGTAAAACACGGAGTCGGACGTAGTCGGAACCAATTTTTCTTGCATCTAATCATAAAACTTTAAAGAACACAATGGCACAGAAATGAACACCGAGACTCACCCCAAAGTATAACAAAAAATCATTACCAAAGTTTTAGAATCTTAAAAAAGTGACTGAATCGTTGGTTATCTTTAAATATTAATAAGTACAAAAATGTATATAGTACAAAAGTGAAATTCTCTTAAAAGTATACCTTATAGTTAATTAAAAAAACTTCGATAGAACAAAAATCTATTTAAATTATGTAAATAAGGTAAAAATTACTAATAGGTGAATTCGTTGAGAAATGGAAGCGTATAACAGAATATCAAACTTCAGACAAATTTCAGTGCTTTTTGGATAGATGAATGGGAAAACGAATGATGGGAGATTGTTCCTCAGATATTTAATTAATTCAAGCAACAAAAATTTTACAATTTATGTAAAATTTTTAAAATCGACTTTTGGCCGCTGAAATCGGTCCCACTGTGCGTCGCGCCGCGCGCCGCACAGTGGGCCAGATCGACGCGCTAGCTGTTCATGAGCTAAAAAATGAAAGTCCTCATATCGATTTTTAACCAATGCACAGTAATTCTTAAATGTCCATTACATTCGAAAACGATAATATTAATTAAAGTTATTAAAAACTCTTGTTACAATAAGCGTTCAAAGTTCAAACTTTTTCAGATACGATTTATCACCGAAAAAATTCCGTTTCTTCATAACGATGTCCTGGAAAACCTACTGAAGATTAAGTGCCCAACATTTTTTTTTATGAATAGTGTATATCTATGTTGAGAACGCCCCAGGAACTAAACGTTAATGTTCATAATTTATTATTTAAAAAAATGCTTAGTCTACTAAGGAAAATCGTCAAAGTTTTTCACCTTTGACAAGGGAAAAGAAAAAAGGCAGGGAGAGGCAGGAGCTCTAGCGAAGTGGAACATGTTCAGGAAAGTCTCCTCTAAAAGATCCTGAAAAATCTCGTCCCCCTTCGTCCCCTTTTTTAAATTATCATTGTTTAAAGCGTCGCGTGACACGCAATTCCGCGGCGAGTCGCGGCGCTCGAGACGCATTGACGACCACACAGTGGCTCTTAAGAGTGGAAAGACCTAACCCAAACCTATCTTATGAATTTTTTTATACTATACAACCATTAATAAACAATCGAACTTCTTGCTAGCTCAGTTGAATCATTTGTATTTGAGAGAGCATAGCATCAACATCGCAGCATAGCATCACAGCTGTTTTCCCACATTGGAAACCTGTATTTTATCTTTGTTAAATAGAATTATTGTATAGATCTTTGTTTATTAATAGATAAATATAATTATAAACCGCAAATCCGTATGATTAATTGATTATAGTCGGTAACTGTCTAAAATATAATACTTATTTTTGTTTAAATATTTGTAATATTTTAAATAAGACAGTAATAACACGTTTTTGTTATTTCAGTAATTGTAATAAAATTCCTCGATTCAAAAATTAGAGATTACTTTTGTATGAAAGCCTAAACAGCCAGTTTTCAATTAATTCATTATTCACACGATTTTTCAGACATTTCCGGTGGTGTGACAAAAAAATGTTTCCTACAAAAATTAATCAGTAGTTAGTCGTCTACAAATTTCAATATGAAAAATTAAAAAAAAAATTTTTTTTAAATAAAAAATTGAGGTCACCTTGATTATTTATTTATCACTATATATTTTTTATTTAATAATATTATAGCTGACGTCAAGACGAATTCAACGACCTCCTTACTGTGGTCTTGAAGTTTTGAAATAACGTTAAAATAGGCGTGAACAGCTAAATCGTCATTCTGGCCCACTGTGCGCCGTCTCGATTTTGAAATATACAAATTAAGCGAGCTCCCGCGTGTGATAATGCGGTGGAGGAATTCACCTGTACGACCGTTGTGAACCGTTGATTCCAAATCAGATCAGCTGAACCTCTTTGGCGAGTACACGGGAAATCAAACTGTTCAGAGACATTGTGCGACTGTTTAATTACGGAAATCGCAGAAACACGGTTTCAACATTGGGGTTCCGCGAATCATAGATTTTTCTCCCTCACGATCAAGATCTTGAGCCTAATTATTTCCTGCACTCGATCCCGGCGCCTTTCTTTTCATTCACCACATTTTTCTGAACGACGACGGTGAAACAATATTAACAAAAAAATTAAAAAGTAAATGAAATATGTATTACTGTCCGGATACTGGGACATGGTTAGCTACTGGGACATTTACCTTACTTCAGAATTCGGCTGGGAAATCGTGTGTTACGCACGGTTAGAGAGCACCGACCACCGAGCTGACTCCCGTATCCGCCGCTAGATTTTGTACAACGCGCCCGGCTTGTATTTGACCGTTGTCGGTTCCCACCGACAGCTGTTGTTCCCGCTGCGAGCGGGCCGCAGCGGTAATTCATGATATAGTTGTTGTTCGAGAGATAACTAAGAAAATTTTGAATTTACTCCGGTGAACGCCGGAAGATTTCGAGATTGCGTGGGAAGGAATGAGGGCGATTCACGCTTGTAGCACTCACACTTGTAGCACTCACACTTGTATCGAAAGTTCCGTTAATAAACCCCACGATTTATCGCGCGAACTGCTTGTGCTTACACGTTGTTTAATTCTCCAAAGAGATTCGTCACGGAATTGAACGCCGCGAGGGCACTTTAAATGAGCTTCGTTAAGAGGTAGATGACGATAGATACGGACAGTATGCCTATAAAGAAGTGTTAATAAGCTTAGATACGATAACTGTCTGGCGAAAGGAGACAGAGAACTACACTTTGTCCCACGAGAGAAACGTAAGGTTTCGCGCAGCTCGACTGATCGCGAGACGGCGCAGAGATTCCGTGATTGGTAAGGGAGCGTATAAGGCCGGATTCATACTGGGGTTTCCGAGGACGAGTTGGCCGTGGACGTTTCCCATAAATTTCGTGCGGGTTGACAAGTCCCGCCGTGCCCCTGCTAAGCGTGGCAGAAAAAAAGGTCTCTATGGGCTCCACAACTCCTTTAGGTAAACTACCGAGGAAATAGGAACCGTTCCTGCCACTTGGTGACCTTTTTTTTCTGCCACGCTTAGCAGAGGCACAGCGGGACTTGTCAACCCGCACGAAATTTATGGGAAACGTCCACGGCCAACTCGTCCTCGGAAACCCCAGTATGAATCCGGCCTAATACGTACCAATCAGGACGAAGATGCGCAGCGACGAACGAAAACTGGTTCTCACGCTTTACGTTTCTCTCATGGGACGAAGTGTATGTATCCAGTTTCCCTATTTATAGGTTAACCAGCTCCTGATGTGTGCGAAAACAGGCGATTTCCTGTTTTCGGGAACAGATGCTTCTGGAAGGATCTAGATCCTTGATCAATCAATAATTAGATTCGATTGGCCGGACGCCTACTCAGCGGCCCTCCGATATGCACGTGAAGGTAATTGACCTACTTGTCTAGCGCGCGCATTTTGAACAGTTGTTTATTATAGTTATATAGTTCATTATAAATATCTGTGTTCTATTGTGCAATTATAAATTCTGTATTCTATTCTGTTCCTGTACAGGAATAGCCGAAATATTGTGCCCCAAAAAATTATATGGTCGTGATCGAGGTTTGCCGCTCAAAGACGGTAAACAGAGGAGAAAAAAGGAGGCACGATCGAGGTTTGCCGACCGACGCGAGGTTTGCCGCGCAGCCATGTGGGGGACTGTGTATCCTGCAGGCATTGATGGTTGAGCCCTCGCGGTGGTCGGACGCGCGTGGACTCTATCTATGCCGGAATCGCAATTTTTTTATTCTTCATTTTCGACTTATATTATCATGGAGAACCACCCCTTAAATTTTCTCCCACCCGTAGTCGAACACCCTGTATATACTAGATCTCCTGTGTTAAACCGGTGATTCTTTCTATTTTTGTTAAATATCTTTTTGTTATATTCGTGTCATTTTCTTGTTCTTTCTAGAGCTAGTTCTTTATCTCTTACCCAATTTTCTTTATTGTTTCTTCTTTTTATTTCCTCAGGTAAAATGCTGGTATCTGTGCCATCTAATAAGTACTTAGGCGTAAAGCCAGTTACCGTATAAACCAACAATAAAGCTAGTACTTTGCGAAGTAGAGTGTCAGTTACCCTTACCGGTTTCTTCTCGCGAACAGCTGTAATATTTTATATCATGATTAAATCCACCGTAAAACCGTAATCTCGTGTCGAACTTTCTAACGCTCAGTACTATCCTGCGTAGAACCCTCCGCCCGTTCGCCAGCTATTCCGGACATCGCGCGGCTTTCGAGGGCTGAGGTTTGTCGGTAATTGTTGGAAGTTCGTCGAGTACCGTTTGCATGACCTTGTTTGGTGTTTGGCGCATAAAGTGAAGAAATTCCAAGTTCTTCGTGTAAAGGAAAAGTCTGAGAGAAACCATTTGTCGCGACACCTGAAACATAATCGATACCTCCCCACGATACGCCGATAAGAACAGGTAATCATACGATAGACAATACACCTGTGACATAATCGATACCCCCCCCCCCCACGATGCGCTGATAGGAACAGGTATGCGGAGCCTGATGAGCCACTACTGTAACTATGCTAATAAAGTCAGTCTACCATTGTCTTTAGCCACGACCACTTCTTATTTCACTCCACCTCGTCTCAATTACTTTATCTCTTAGGACATATATTCTCGCTAGTTATCTTCTCTTTTACTTATTTCGTAGCAAAGTACGAGTGTAAGTTCGACGGCTATACAGGGTGGGGCAATAACTATTACCACCTCAGATATCTTCGAGACTATAAGTTTCACAGAAATATTTGCTGAAATAAAATTGCACGGTAGGAAGGGGCCATCCGGTGGTGATAATGGTTTTTTTGCAGGTGGAGGTACTTCGGACATTTGAAGGTCACCTCCATTTTTTTAAATGGATCGGTATGTTTTTGCTTCCGTATCATGATAGAGGACCGTAAAACGAGTTCAACGACCTATTACATAAGGTCATTGCAGGTCATAGAAAGTAGAGAAAGGCGATAATACTTACGGTTTTGGTAATAGGTCGTTGAACTCGTTTTAAGATCCTCTATCATAATACGGAAGCAAAAACATACCGATCCATTTAAAAAAATGGAGGTGACCTTCAATTGTCCGAAATACCTCCACCTGCAAAAAAAACCATTATCGCCACCGGATGGCCCCCTTCGTACTGTGCAATTTTATTTGAGCAAATATTTCTGTGAAACTTATAGTTTCGAAGATATCTGAGGTGGTAATAGTTATTGCCCCATCCTGTATATTCAACGTATAATATTCGCTAGATATAAGTTCCCACACTCCGTTACGTCACCAAGACCAGAATCTCACGCCCGCCATAATTCGCAGTAGTCATGTCTCGCCATAGTTCTCAGTAATCATGTCACATTATATTTTTGCAATCTCGTTCTCATAACCGACCATATCTCACTGTAAGCATCCTGTAACAACAGCCGTAACCGTACACCGTATTAGCCGTAGCTCCTTGTCTCCATATCTTAATCAATTCCCCGTAGCCGTTAATATTTCTCTTTTGTAATAACAACGATGGAATCCACATGTCGACGTGGTCCGAGAAGGGCCTAGCAGCGGCAGTTCTAGTTCCGACTTTGAAGCGAACAGTCCTTCTACTTCTTGCGTCCATCCGCCCTCGTGCGGTCTCATCGTTCTCGCGCGATTATAACTCCAGTCTCATTTCAACTCTAGTTCTAATTCTTGAGCATTGTACTTTTATTTCGTACGTCGATACAAATATATATTGTCACGTCGCCCAAATTTCGCGTACCCGTCGGAAGGACGGAACGTCTGCGACTCCGGGATTTTACAGGCGAAACGCCGGGCCACGCTCGGCCGCACGATGCGTGGTCCACCCGGGACAAAAGGTATCTCGCAGATTCGGATTTGTCACGAAAGAAGCCGTTAGTGGAATCTACTTTCGGGCGCCAGACACTCGGCAGTGTCACGCAAATTGCGAGATAACGGCACGAGGCGCAAACGACCTATCCGAAACTGCGAGAACCACACGATATTCTGAATAGCTCTTGGATGGGCACAGGATTCTACGTGGACGAAGTACGGAGCATTTCCCGCGGCGGAAAGGTTTCTCGACGGAAATAAGTAACGAGAGAATCGGCTGTAATAATTTATTTGTCCGATGGACACGACAGAGCTGCCGGTGAGAGCCGGCAGCGGAACTTTACAAGCCGGCGCGTCCACGATAATTACGCGACAGGTTTTCGGTCGCACGCGCTCTTCTCCTTCAATCGCGTCGAACCCGGCAGTTTTACAGGATGGAGAAGTAATTTTACAAAGCGCTTTTGGCGCGGAAGAACTGCCGAATTCCGATGTAATACGCGGTATAATTGCTGGATCGCTCGCGCTTCGCCGTCGGACACGATACGGACCGTTGCTACGTCACACCGGGGAACGTCTCGAAGATAGCGTACAATTAATTCGAAAAATCGTCAACGATACGGCCCCCCGCGAGTTCGCGCCCTCGCGTTACCAACCGGCTCGCACGTTAACCGATCGACGACCGTTTTCCCGTTCACCAAATATGGCCGACCACGCGGCACGGAAACGGCGTCGTAATTTCGCGACGCGAAAAAGGACCTCGCAAAAACGTTACCGAGCCAACACGAAATAATCGTTAAATTACGATAAAGAGGAAGCCTGACTGGCGCTTACCAATGGCAACGATGAGGTGGCGGCAGCTGAACGGCACGCTCGTCGCTTCGTCCCTCGTTTCGGCACGTACAACTTAATATACTTTTTTGGTTTTAGCAGTCGTTAAATGCGGGAAGCGCGACTTCGATTAATAACGGCCAACGACCCAGTGGCCTACTTTCGGCAGGCTCGGTAACGCGGAAGCGAGGCGTCCCCCTACTCCCTACCCTATTTCTCCCGTTTGAGACTCGCGGACCTATCGCGCGGTATTTCCTCGCAGGATCGCATCCTGTCGCGCGGGATCCCTGGCTCGCGGATTTTACTATTCGCTTTCGCCGCTTTTCCGATGGTCACGGCGACGGCTCGTGAAGAGTAGGGTCCTAGCCGCTCCGGTTGTGGACACCTTCTTTTCCGGGCGAGGCAGCGACGGGGTCGAGGAGGTGTTCGTCCCGTGTCCACTGTCCCTCGTCGGTGCTTCCAAGTTCGTCGACCCGGGCTCGGTACTTCCTCCGATGTCTCGGCACGAATTCTTCCGGAGCCAGTTCCGATAAAGCCTCGTACGGCGAGAAATAGGGGCCGGGCTCCCCTGAAGCCCGGTTTCGGTCCTGTGAAATTCGCGTCGCCCAAGTGGCGCGACGCTCAAAAAGCGTTAATACTCGCCCTTGGCAAATCGGCATGCCCAGGGAGAGCGCTCGCAAACGGCCGTACGCATCGGTACTGCCAGAGGGCGGCCCGGCCTCTCTTTTTAGGGATCAAGGGACGTCGGCAAAACTTGCCACGTCACAATATAATACAATTATTATTCGGGATGACAAAGTAAACGAAAATATGTTTCTCTGTAAACAAAGAAAATTTTGTCTTTATTCATTATTTAACACCAATTATTTACACTATTTACAACCTTACCTGTAAACAAAGAAACGACAATTAAGGTTTACTATTATCACTTCTCTATTTACACTACTAATTTTATTTATAGCTTTGAATCTTTGTGTTTTGCACGTGCGCTTAAAATCAAAGACGCGCGGAGCATGAGAAGCGAATTCAAAACTAAAGAAGGTATACTTTCTTTACATCTACCCCCCCCCCCCCCCCGAGGGGAAATTCTTATAATTATCAGTCTTCTAATGTTGGAAGTAATTTTGTTACGTGGAAGAATCCAGTTTCTTGTTTTCGTTTTCCTGTTTTTATTTTGTATAATGAATCTGATATCTTTTCTATTATTTCGAAAGGTCCAATTCTCAATTCGTCTAATTTCTTTCTGTTCAACCTATTGCCATTTTCTATACAGGGTGTTCGACTACAGGTGGGAGAAAATTTAAGGGGTGGTTCTCCATGACAATATAAGTAGAAAATGAAGTATAACAAAATTGCGATTTCGACTTCGTTATTTAGTTATGGGTTGCAGCATTTTAGGGGGTTTTTTAATTGTTAACCCTTTTCACTCGAAGCTATTGTAATTTTAAAGTTAAACATTTCTTCCGACCTAGATATGAAATTGATATAATACTTCATAGAATACTTAGATGTTTAGTAATTGATTAGATACCAATACAATATTTAATAATGTAAACAATATTTTGAGTAATGGCACAGCAATTTTTAGTGGCGCCGCAGAATCGCCACTCGAGTGCTATGGATATTTAGTTATGGGTTGCAGCATTTTAAGTGGATTTTTAATTGTTAACCCGTTGCACTCGGAGCTATTTTAATTTTAAAGTTAAACATTTCTTCCGACCTAGATATTCCCTCTGATTTTTCAAATTTGATGGATATGATATAATACCTCATAGAATACTTAGATGTTTAGTAATTGATTAGATACCAATAACATATTTAATAATGTAAACAATATTTTGAGTAATGGCACAGCAATTTTCAGTGGCGCCGCAGAATTTCCACTCGAGTGCTATGGATTAATAACTAAATAACGAAGCCGGAATCGCAATTTTTTTATTCTTCATTTTCGACTTATATTATCATGGAGAACCACCCCTTAAATTTTCTCCCACCCGTAGTCGAACACCCTGTATATACTAGATCTCCTGTGTTAAACCGGTGATTCTTTCTATTTTTGTTAAATATCTTTTTGTTATATTCGTGTCATTTTCTTGTTCTTTCTAGAGCTAGTTCTTTATCTCTTACCCAATTTTCTTTATTGTTTCTTCTTTTTATTTCCTCAGGTAAAATGCTGGTATCTGTGCCATCTAATAAGTACTTAGGCGTAAAGCCAGTTACCGTATGCTCTGTTTTATTGTATTTGTCAATACATTCTCCAGCGATCGTTGTCCAAGCTCTTTTTTCTTCCTTCTCGTTTATTTTGCATCTTATCTTGGTGACTAAAGTCTGATTCAGTCTCTCGTTCAGACCGTTGGAGAAGGGCGCATTGACGGCCGTAAAAATTAGTCTAATGTCATTTTCTACCAGGAATTCCTTAAATTCTCTTGAGTTTATTCCCGGATATCGATCTGCCAGTATTACTCCAATTTTGTCTGTTTCTAGCACCTTATTTGTCAGCTTGATGAAGTCCGTTGCACTCTGAGTTTTTGTCGTTACAATGAACGCGTATCTTGTAAAATGGTCCACCAGCAGGTGGAGGTATATTTTTGTTGATCTTTGTCCTCCGAAACCTCCAATGGTGTCTATTGACACTATTTCAAATGGTCGTGTTGCTGGCCCTAATTGTGACATCAGCCCATATTTTCCTTGCCCTCTGGATTTGTTCTTAATACATATTTCACAGTTTTGATACACTTTTTTTATATTTGCTGTTATACTCTTAGCTGTATAGTAAGGGCATACCCTATTCATCATTTGTTTAATCCCTATATGGCACCATTCAGAGTGTATTTCTTTAATTAATTCTAAGCTTAACTCTTCAGATAAAATTATTTTTTCTTTATTTCTAACTTTTTTATAGAACACTCCATCTTTTTCTATTAATTTTGTTTTGGTTTTCTGCAGTGTTCTATTTTCTTTTTGATGTGTTTTTATCTCCTTTATTTTTATTAGATTAACTATCTTTAGCATTTCTTCTATATTTTCGAGTGGTTCTAGTACTGGATTTCTACTCAAACTATCTGCTTCGGCGTTATCTTTTCCCGGAATATATTTAATTTCAAATTGTATTGTGATAAATAATAAGTCTATGGGGATAATTATTTATGTTACACAGTTCGTTTTTAAAAGGAATGTATTTCCTGAAAGACAGGATAAAAATCAAGCGGTACACGAAGGACTCTCGGCTAAGAACTGACTTCGAGTCCTCGTCGTCCTGTCTACTTATTCTCTGTGCCGTGTCCTTTTCTTTCTAATGGAAGGTAGAAAAATCCCTTCCAAAACGCTGCTTTCCTCCAGACCTTACGCACAAGGTCCTTCAGCACTCCACGATTTATGGTACCCGTATGCCGCTATTGAGACTGTGACTAACGAAAACTAAAATCATACTCGGCTCTGAAACTAAACAGTTTTCTCAAAAATAGCATTGTCTAGTCACGTACACCATAAATCGCGTTCAGCTGTTTCGTACATTTAGGACTTCGAGTTGTCTCGACTGGTCCCTACATTCACCCCCTTACCAGTGCAAACGTTATCTTATTTACATGCATCGGTAGTACTCTTAAAAGTAATAAACTAACCTAATATTGCCTAAACTTACTATTTACATCTTACACTACTTATTACTAAAGTTACTACTAACTACCGATTTGTAGACGATCCGGAAACCTAACATGCCTACCCGAACGCGTCCGCACAGGTACTTGTTCTGATTCCGGGTCTAACGCAATGTCGTTTCTAACTGGTAATTGTTGTGTTACTAAATTATCCTCAATTCCATCATTTACTATATAAGCTGGCTTAAGTCTATCGATTGATACAGTTGTATTTTTACCTTTAATAGAAATAACAAAAGTCTTATCACTACGAGAGACTACTGAGAATGGACCTTCGTAAGAATTCTGTAATGCGCTTTTTGTTCTATCAACACGCAAGAACACGTGTGATGCTATTTTCAAATCTTTAAACACAAATATTTTTCTATTTCTAGGACGTGACCCTGCTGCTGGTTGTTAATTTTCAAAATGCTTTTTGGGTTCTCTAATTAATTCTATTGGTTCGCTATGGGTTTCTGTAGTTTTAACAAAAAATTCCGCAGGCAAACGAAGGTTACCACCATAGACTAATTCCGCTACTGATGCGTCTAAATCCGGTCTCAGCGCTGCTCGCAACCCTAATAAAACTATTGGTAATGCGTCCGTCCAACGTTCATCACCATGACACTTTATTGCACCTTTCAATTGTCGATGCAAACGCTAAACTACATCATTCACTGCAGGATGAAAAGCCGTGGTTCTAAGGTGTTTAGTCCCTAACAGATTATTCAATTGTTTAAAAAGACTACTTTCAAATTGACGACCTTGGTCGGTAGTAATTCGAACCGGCGTACCAAACCTTGCTACCCAACCCATCATAAATTCTCGCATGACCGTCTGAGCCTCTATGTTTTCCAATGGAAAAACCTCAGGCCAACGCGTAAAACGGTCTATACAAGTCAAACAATACTAGAAATTTCGCGAGACCGGTAAGGGTCCTACCAGGTCGATGTGTACATGCTCGAACTTTTCCGCTGGTAACGCAAAATTTCCTATCGGGCTAGACACGTGCCTGGTTACCTTCGCACGTTGGCAGTTAACACAGCCGCGAGCCCATTCGCGACAGTCTTTCTCCATTGCTGGACATACAAAACGCTCTTTTATTAGCTTTACCGTAGTCTTAATACCAGGATGAGCTAACCCGTGAATCGAGTCAAATACTTGGCGTCGGTATGGTCTCGTAACAAACGGTCTAATCATACCTTTCGCGATATCGCAATAAACCATGGTCTCAGATGTCAGACTGAGGCGTTTCAATTGCAACGCGCTGTCTTCGGATGTTAGGAATTTGTTTAATTCCTTCTCAGTTTCCTGTGACTTTGCTAATTCTTGCGAATCAACTGCTTCGGTAATCGATTCTATTCGCGACAATGCGTCTGCGACTTCGTTTTCTACCCCTTTAATATGTTTTATATCGGTTGTGAATTGAGCTATGAAATCTAAATAACGAAACTGAAGAGGAGTACATTTTTCTAATTTCTGTTTAAATGCGAAAATTATTCTTTTGATTGCAGCGTAGATCGCAAGCAATTTGCGTTCATATGCACTGTATTTCCGTTGTGTACTCGTCAAGGATTTTGCATAAAAGGCCAAAGATCTCCACAAATCTCCTTCACGTTGCTGTAACGTTGCACCTAGCGCGTAATCGGAGGCATCGACCATGAGAGAAAGAGTTCAACTGTTCACACCGCTTGCGCGGCTGCTGCCCAATATCGGGGGGCCGCAGTTGAAAGTCCGCCGCCTCTACGCGGAGGTAGTGCGGTCCATTGCCCTTTATGGGGCCCCTGTATGGCACCGCTCGCTGGAGGCCGGCCGGCGCAGACAAGCACTCATGGAAAGAGTGCGGCGCCGGCTGGCCCTGCGGGCCATACGGGGGTACCGCACCATCTCGGCTGAGGTGGCGGGCCTCCAAGCCGTGTCTCCGCCTTTCGTTTTGGTGGCGGCGTAGCGGGCGACGTTATACCCCGTCGCCTGCTCGTTCCACCGCCGCCCCGGGGTGGAGCTTACGCCCGAGGAGGAAGAGGAGTTCGAGGAATCGAGGCGTCAGGCCCGGACGGACACTTTTGCCGAGTGGCGACAACTCGCCCCCTCGGCACGTCCAATTGTCCGGGCCATATTCGACATATGGTGCAGGAGGCGGGGAAGGTCGACCTTCCGCCTCACGCAGGTGCTCTCCGTCACGGGTGCTTTGGAGAGTACCTGCATAGGATGGGGCGGGAGCCGACGGCGCAGTGCCACCACTGCGGCGAGGAGGTATACACGGTGCGGCATACTCTTGAGGAGTGCCCTGCATGGGCAGAGCCGCGCCGTGTCCCTAGAGCCGCGGTGGAGGGGTGGGACCTCTCGCTCGCGGCCATGGTCGACCACATGGTCTCGGACGAGAGGTCGAGGAAGACGGCGGTCTCCATCTGCGAAGATGTGATCTCGCAGAAGGAGGCCGCCGAACGAGCCCGGGAGAGGGACCCTGGCTCGGCGAGGAGGGTCTGGGCGCGGGGACGTCCCCCGCGCCGACGTGTGCCCCCCCCCCCCCCTCCACGAAGGAGGGGAGCGGAGTCGGACGGAGACGCGGCTCGTGGGTCGTCCCCGCGCGGCGGATCGCCCCCCCCCCCCCGGACGGGGAGCATTGTGCGCGTGGGTGAGGCGGGGGGTCCGCCCCCCGCGTCCGCACGTGCCCCCGTTGGTATGGTGGCGAGTGGGGGGAGGGCGCGGGGAGTTGTCAACTCCCCGCGCCAACTCCCCCCTCCTAGTGGGGGGTGGGCAGGGTTTCCCTTGGCGGTGCGGGGGGTTCGTCCCTCGCGCCGCCGTGTGCCCCACCCCGGGGGGCGGAGGATGATGGGGGCTGGGGTGTGTGCTGACCCCGGCCCCCAGAGAGGGGCTTGGCTCCTCTCGGGACGGGCCGGCTGATTTAAAGCCAGCCCGCCCCGTCAAGACCAACGGGTCTTTTGGGGTGCGGGGTGGTGGGGTGGGGAGGGTCGGGGCGTGCCGGATCGCGCCTCCGACGACCCTTCCTTACCGGTGGCGGCGTCTTCTTGGCCTAGCCTGAGGCGGGTGCTTTCGGGACACCCAGACCGGGCGGGGCACGAAGACGCCGGGGGCCGTGGGTGGACCGAGCGGGGGCTCGGGAAGCCCATTCCGACGGCCCCAGGGATGGGAACACCGGGCGGGTCCCTCCGCCCGGGGTCTTATAGAGTAGGTAGTGGGGGAGGCTAACCCCTCTCCCCGGGATTTTATGATAGCTGGGAAGTGTCCTGTTGAGTACTCGCGTGATCCAGGCACTTCCCATTTAGCTTAGGTGGGTGTGGGCTTTTAGTGTGTAGCCACTGGGGACGGGCGCGCCTTCGGCGCACCCCTTCCTGGTGGTAGTCCTACATAACCACTTTTTCCCCCCCGGGGGCCGAGGTATGCGTAATGCATTTCCCCACAACAAAAAAAAAAAGGATGTGCTAAAAGAGTTGCATTACTCAATGCAGTTTTTAAATTTTCAAAAGCTTCTTCAGACCAATTTACAGGAGCATCTCCATTTAATTTGCTTCCTTTTAGTAATTTGTTCATTGGTGATTGTAACTCAGCTGCGTTAGGTATAAAACGTCGATAAAAATTAATCATTCATAAGAATCTACGTAATTGCTTGATCTGTTGAGGTTTTGGAAAATCTAATATTGCTTGAACCTTTTCTCTCAATGGGCTAGTACCTTGACCATCTACGGTATCTCCTAAAAATTTAACTTCGCTCTTCGCGAAAGTGCATTTAGCCGGATTTATTATTATCCCATACTTATCCAGACGAGCAAATAACTGACGCAAGTGTTCCATATGTTCTTGTTCATTACTGGAGGCTACTAAAATGTCATCCGAATATGCGTAACAAAATTCTAATCCTGTTAAAACAGTATCGATGAACCTTTGGAAAGTTTGCGCTGCATTTCTTAATCCAAAAGGCATCGCAAATGGCGTAGTTATTGCTGTTTTTGGAATATCGCTCGGGTTAACGGGAATTTATGATACGCTCTAATTAAATCTATAGTAGAAAATATCTTTTTTACTGCTAACATTCGCGAAAAATACTCTATACAGGGTGAATTCGATAAAGCAGGACACCTAAATATCTCCGTTACTTTTCGTTGTACAAAAAACCTTCGTAGGACAAAGTTACACTGTTTGAAGGGCCACATATAACGGGCTAAGGGAAAAAAAAATTTCAAGGTCATTTTTATGAGATTTCAAGGTTATCGATGTTTTTTTAAATGGAATGATATATTTTCATTGACGTAATGTTGTAGCTGACAAAATAACGAATTCATGGCATGTAACACAATATGACCTTCAAATGACCTTCAACCCAGAAAAATGGTCTAAATAAAATTCAACGTGTAAGATTCATTTGATGTATTTCTGTTACGCCAAATGTTCAAAAATATTCCCTTGAGCTGCTATACATTCAAATGTATCGCAATACACAACATAATAATAGATTCGGTGTTGACTGGAGGACAATTATGATATACCTTCACCTATACGTTCGTACAGAATCGTGTTTATACACTACTAATTACTCAGAAGACCTTCTTGCTATCAGATTTCCACAGTTTCTAAGATTTCTCGATCAGTTTATCGATGAACGTTTCACAATGCGTTACTCGAAGGAAGATAAGATTGATATGATTTTCATTTATGGAGAAAGTCGACAGTGTTTAAGAGAAGCCGTGCAGTTGTACAAGGACCGATTTCCTAATCGTAATTGTCCATCAGTTTCCGTTTACTCCAATTTGTTAAATAAATTCCGTGAAACTGGTAGTGTCGAAAATAAAAAACGTACAAAGGTGAGGACTGTAAGGAATGAAGCAAACACAATTAATGTTCTGGCAGCAGTGAATACAAACCCTCATGCTAGTACGAGGCAAATCGCATGAGGAAGTGGCATTAGTCAAAAATGTGTAGTGCAAATACTCCAGGAACACAAATTTCACCCCTTTCACCTATCAATTCATCAAGAACTTCATGGTAGAGACTTTGTAAATCGTGTAAACTTTTGCCAGTGGGGATTGAGACAATTGATAAACGATGGAGCATTTTTTAATGATGTATTATTTACCGATGAAGCTTCGTTTACAAATCACGGGCAAATAAATTTAAAAAACCTGCATTATTGGTCATCTGAAAATCCGCGGTGGTTACGGACAGTCGACAAACAAAGACCATAGTCCGTCAATGTTTGGTGAGGAATTTTAGATAACCAAATAATTGGGCCTCACTTTATTACCGGAACATTAAATGCAGAAAAATACATTGCATTTTTACGAGAATCGTTACCAATTCTCCTGGAAAATACACCCTTGAACATTCGTGAAAATATGTGGTATCAACATGACGGATGTCTGGCCCATTCTTCCCGTGTCGTAACACAATTCTTAAATAACAAGTTTCCAAATCGTTGGATTGGACGTAACGGACCCGTATTATGGCCAGATCGCTCACCAGACCTTACACCCCTTGATTTTTATCTATGGGGAAAACTGAAAGACGATGTTTGTAGTGAACCACCAACGACTATAGACAACATGAAAGAAAGAATCGTCCAGGCTTGTGCGTCGATTTCCTCAGAAATGAATTACGCAGCAGTACGTTCTGTAACTTCACGGCTGAATGAATGTATAGCAGCTCAAGGGAATATTTTTGAACATTTGGCGTAACAGAAATACATCAAATGAATCTTACACGTTGAATTTTATTTATACCATTTTTCTGGGTTGAAGGTCATTTGAAGGTCATATTGTGTTACATGCATGAATTCGTTATTTTGTCAGCTACAATATTACGTTAACGAAAATATATCATTCCATTTAAAAAAACATCGATAACCTTGAAATCTCATAAAAATGACCTTGAAATTTTTTTTTCCCTTACACCGTTATATGTGGCCCTTCAAACAGTGTAACTTTGTCCTACAAAAGTTTTTTGTACAACGAAATGTAACGGAGATATTTAGGTGTCCTGCTTTATCGAATTCACCCTGTATATACCCAGTCGTTAATTAATAAGTGAGTCTCGCTTAGTTCTCCTCCTAACCAGTTGCTCGGTGCGTTCCTTTGGTTCCAACGGGAAACGCAGAAGTCTCTTTTGACTTATTCTATACGAGTATCACATGCCAGGTCGCGCCGGTCGTCGATATCAATTACGGAAGCTCGTGCGCGCCTACCAACGTGAGGACGGAGGACAACAGCTGCTGGGCATCCCACGTCAATTGAGGATCATCAGCGACGTGATCTCCCAAATACGAGTGAGGATCGTCGCCTCTGTGATGACCCAGCCTGATCCTACAGCAGCCGTCAACGAGCAGTGAGAGCAGACCGGCTGAAGGAGGCCTGCCGTATCCACTGACCGCTCATTCTACTGCCCGAGAGCCGCAGGCATTTCTACCCGAGAATCTCGTCGTTCAGACCGGCCGCACTATCTCCTTTCATCTGTAAGTGCTAGCTAGTAGATTGTGTTCGCGAAGGTCGTGGTTCCCCGTCAGACATCGGACGTACGTGCCGCGTGGACAATAGGTTGTGTCGTATTTGAGCGCCTCGCGAAGTAACGTATCGCGAAGCGATAAAATCACGCAAATCAACTTCCGGGACGTAACAACACTGTTTTTTCATGTGTCCTTTTCTTTTGCAAAAATAGCATTCGTTCAAATTAGTTGGAATTTCCTTTTTCGAGGTATGCCAGTTTCGAACCTTCAGTGCTGTATCAGAAATAGCTGCTGCGTGCGTGGAGCAGTTCAACCTTCTACTTCTTATCAAAGTGTTATATGATTCCGGTAAGCTACAGAGTATCATTGCAATAAATAAATTTTCTTTAATTATTTTCCCGATTGCGGTTAACTGATTGTGCAAATCGATCATTCGGTTAATATGATCCTCCATATTGCCATTTTTTTCAAGCTTTAGGCTACATAAATTTTTTAATAAAAATACCTTGCTTGATAATGTGGATTTTTGATGATACTCTTTCAGTGCTTCCTAAGCCTCCTTTGCACTTTTAGCAGTTCGGATATGTATTGTGACGTGGCAAGTTTTGCCGACGTCCCTCGATTCCATAAAAGAGAGGCCTGGCCGCCCTCTAGCAGTGCCGATGCGAAACGGCCGTTTGCGAGCGCTCTCCATGGGAAGTACGACTTCCAAGGGACGAGTAATAACGCGTTTTGAGCGTCGCGCCACTTGGACGACGCGAATTTTACAGGACCGAAACTGGGCTCCCCTGGAGTATCGCGTATCGCCTCGATTCTAAGCGCGGATCGCGACGTCGACGTCGGCCTCGCGCATGTGTACTAGGTATCGTATGGCGTGTGTGTGTGTTCGCGATTCTAACCCTCTAACGATGTAGAAACTAGAGATCCCCGTTTCACGTGTATGTAAATACACGTGCCACGTGAACCGTGTAGTACGAATTTAAGGATCCGTGAATACGTGTACACGGATCCACAAACCGTGCACTACACGGATCTGTGAATACGAATCCGTGTACACGGATCTACGAACACGGATCCGTTCGGCGATTGTTTTCGAACAGTCGAACGTGCTTTTCAGTATGTACCAATGTTCTACAGAGTAAAACTTTCTTATATGGGCAAATATGGACTTTAAACTATACCGGGTGGTTCACGAGAAACAGGCCACCTAAATAGCTCCGTTAGGATTAGAGCTGGAAGAAAATGTTAGAGAGGAAAGTTGTACTGTTAACCTTTTAACAGGCAAATATGGTGATACAAAAAAATGTTCCGATTGTAGTCTTTTTCAAGGTCTTTTGAAGGTCAACGATGATTTTTAAATAGCACCATATATTTTTATCTTCACAGTGTTGTAGCTGATGTCAAGACGAGTTCAATGATGTGGTACACTATGACCTTCAAATGATCTTGGACTCCTACATAGGTATAGTTTGACTACTCTGTTTATCAACGGAAATTTAATTTCTTAAGCCATTCGGTCTCATAAAACGTATACCGTTAACGGAAGGTGACCTCTAAGCGTACACAAACAAGGTTATCAACAAACTTACGCTTTTAGGAGAAACATTGCCCATATTTTTAGAAGATATTCCTTTAGAAATTCGTCGAGTAATGTGGTACCAACACGATGGCTGTCCTGCTCATTCTTCACGTACCGTAAGAGAATTTCTGAACAATAAATTTCCAAACCGGTGGATAGGACGTAATGGACAACACATACTACGGCCAACTCGTTCAGCCGATGTAACTCCTCTTGATTTTTTTTGTGGTGAACACTCAAAGATGATGTATATCGTGATCAACCGACTACACCAGAGAAAATGCAAGAAAAAATAATTAGATCTTGTAGATCCATTCCAACAGAAACAATTGAAAGTACAATTGATTGCCTTGTAAAACGTTTAAATGTTGTGTTACTGCTCAAGATCATAACTTCGAACATTTAATTTAGTCAAATAAAATGATTGCACATTTTGAAGTTATCATTGCCTTATCATAAATTTTCTAGTTCAAGGTCATTTGTAGGTCATAGTATACAACATCATTGAACTCCTCTTGACATCAGCTACAACACTGTGAAGATAAAAATATATGGTGCTATTCAAAAATCATCGTTGACCTTCAAAAAACCTTGAAAACGACTACAAACGGAACAATTTTTTTATATCACCATATTTGCCCCTTTTAACTGTACAACTTTTCTCTCTAACATTTTCTTCCATCTCTAATCCTAACGGAGCTATTTAGGTGGCCAGTTTCTCGTGAACCACCGGTATAGTATGTATACTTTGAAGTCTTGTCTAGTCGGCTATGAAAACAAATTCTGCGTTCGTCTGCGTCTTTGGTAGTTTTCATTTGTTTTCCACAGCCTCACGCAGTCACCTCGCGCAGTCGTCTAACACAATTTATACGAGTAAGAAGAATGTGTTCATAAGCCTGCACTTTGATTGTTACTTATTAAATTGTTATAGTTTTGAATTGTTATTGTTTAACTGTTGTGTTTGATTGTTATTACCCTTGATAGTTTTTGTTCTTTGTTTAATATTATTTATTTAATTACTATTATTTGACATATTGTTTATTTTGGCGATTATTTCACTCCTTAAGGTAAGTTTTCAATATTTTTGGTTTCAAAATGTGGTATATACTTTAGAGACCCTACATAATTTATGACTAGTAACAAACGATTACCATACAAAATTAGAGAACACTTTTCATTCTTTAGCGAATATGCACTTCATTCTTCATTGAATATCGAAGTTGTAATTTTACGTAGGCAGAAATAAAAAGAAAATTGTATCAATGTATTTGGGATTGTGAGAGTTTTCTTTCGTTTTCAGAATGTGTTCTAGTATTTCTAGATCCACCATAAGGTATGCACATACCGAGTTTTTGCCTGTCAGGCTTCTATATACTAATGCGCTCTTGTATCTTACGCGCATACCGAGCTTTCCGGCAAGTTTCCTTTACCATACTTGGTTTTGGTAGGGTCCGGCTTTTCAGCTCGAATTTCGACATGGCTTTTCGGGAGCGGGTCGAGAGTCCCTGCTGTGCATGGCACAAAAAAAAGGTTGCTATCGTTATCTCTCTTCTACAACATCATGGAGATAGGAAACGTCTATTGCAATTTCATTATTTAGTCATGATGGAACAATTTTCAATCACGAAAGTATTCTCCAAAGTGTACAGATTAACACAATATGAAGAAATAAGCATAACTTTTTGGGCTAATAAATACCCCACTGTGCATCGTCTTTTTTTGTGGCACAAATTTACTAAACATACATTCTAAATTTAACTTATAGTTTACATAAACAATTTGTAAACAGCAATGTTCATAATTTTCTCTAGAATTCATGACAGATAGGAATTTTTAAAAAAATTGTAAACACGCCATTTAGTAAAACGATTCTGCTAAGTTGTTGAAGAAACTCATCGTCGTTTAGGATTACTTTGAAGAGTATACGGAGACTTTTTCCGACCATCGATTGTACGTAGCCGTCGCGTCGATCTGCGGGTGGTAATAAATCTTTTTTTCGCTACCAGATTTGCCGTTTTGCCTGTGAAGGAAGCAATGTTCTTTGCATCGGTTAGTTTCTCGCCGTTCCAAGGAACATTTTATTGGCGGGATATTTTCTGCGCGTACTCCGTCAACGTTTTTCAGGACGGCAAAGAACCAGAACGTTCAGAACCTCCGCCGTGTTTAGTTGAGTTGTTTGATGAATTGTTTCACCGTACAGATTGTGAGATGTATATTCTTTTTTTCGTTATTCTTTCTTATAATAAATGAGAAATTTTTGTCGATCGTAAAGTGTTTTGAATAACCTTGGAATAATAATAATATCAAAGCTACGGTTCGATCAAATTCTACCCTATATAGCTAATTTGTTGTAAAACTCAAACGTTTCGATTCGGATATGAATCTGTGCGTCATAAGACCACGTTTGCGAAACGTTAAGTTAAGCAACAGGTTAAGAAACGTTTGAGTCTTTCTTATAATGTTTATAAATTCCTTAACACCGTATTCCCCACCTTAAAATACCACAAAGAACTCTAAAAATTTCTAGTTAATAGCTATTTTAAATAAACAACGTGTTACCGTGTTGGCCACATATCGATATCTCGTGCGACGCGAAGATGGAAATCGATCCCCACCACGATAACTCGCTGTGCCACGTGTGATCCTTTTCTAAGACAAGGATCACAAGATCGATCCACTTGTAAGATGCGCGCGCATCGATCCCCTCTCGATCACGATCGAAAGAGGTCGATACGAGCAGCAAATAGATCACTCTGTGTCTGGACACGATCCTGTTAGGACGCAGTAGTCACCGCGGTAAACTCGTTCTCAGCGCAATATGCGTAAGCCCAGAAAGGCTCTCATTCAAATATTGTAGCTTGCTTTTGCAAGCCTTTTTCTATTTCACAGACTAAGTCTGTATAGCCCAGAGTGGCTCCCATTCAATATTATAACTTGCCGAATGCAAGCTTTTTTCTAATTCCCAGACTAAGTCTGTATAGCCCAGAGAGGCTCTCATTCAATATTATAACTTGCCGAATGCAAGCTTTTTTTCTAGTTTACAGACAAGTCTGTATAGCCCAGGAGTGGCTGCCCTTATAAGATTGAAACTCGCGTGTCGCGAGTAAATTTTGAATACTTAAACGGAATCGGTGCTCGAAGGCTTGTATCGCCAAACGCGTTCGAAAATTAAAAAGGCGTCGCGATTAACACGATGCAAGATATAGAGGCCTGGTGATTTGTTATCTGTGTATATCGAAGTTTAAAATATAGTGAACAGTTCACCTGCAAGTGAACGAAATTTGATATGTAGTAAAGTGAATCACGAGGTTCTCGAAATTGTGACATGTGAGAAACCTTGTATTTTGCGCCGTGTGTTAGGCAACCTGGTTAGCCACGAAACCGGACGGGACGTCGGCGTCGGTTTCGTGCATAATAATAAATAAAGTTAAATTCAACATTGCCCTCACAGAAACGTTTGGAGATTGAGGAGTCGTCCAGGCTACGTTTCGTGCTCTGCCGACAATTCGTTATCTGCCAACAACGTTTTGTGGAATTGCTGAGGAATAGGTACCGTTCACCCCTCCCGTGAATACCGGCAGGACTGTTCGTGTATCCTATCTTCGTCAGTTACTTCATAGGTGATTGCATATCGTATGGTCGCCTAAACTCACAAAATCGTTTGGAGATTGAGGAGTTGCCCAGGCCACGTATATCGTGCCCCGCCGATAATTCGTTATCTGCCAAATACGTTTTTGTGGAACATCTAACGGATAGGTGCCGCTCACCCCTCCCGACAATTGGCAGGGCTGTTCGTTGAATCCTGTTTACGTTAGCGCTCTCGAAAGAACACAATTGGGTCTCGTACAATTGTGAAAAGCTCACTGAAACGTCCGGTGATTGAGGAGTCGCCCAGGCCACGCATGCGTGCCCTGCCGACAATTCGTTATCTGCCGTGTGCGTTTCAATGAGGTTCCTAACGTGTGGGCCTCGATCTGTCCTCCCGTATTTTATACGGCGGGTCCGATTGGCGCTTCCACATCGTTAGCGCGTTAGAACCGCGGAAACATATATACCATACGAATTATTTAAATTACACGTACACGAGGCCGACGTCGACGTCACGATACGTGAGCAAGCGAGCGTTGGAAGTTTCGTTTCTTGCACGCATTCCGTGCGTGCCAAGTCATTGTTCTACGCGCTGGCTCGTCGCGTTATACACACGTCTTGTTGACAATAGATCGCTCCTATTGAAATCGTGTACACAACAACGGATTAAAATTCAGAATATACCTTACTTATACCAGTCAATATATTCTCCAATTAATTGATAATCGCCTAAACCTTTCCGCTTTCCAGTGCCTGGAGGCACGAACCTCGCTCGTTTATTACGAGAAATAGTGGTTACATCGGATATAGTAACCGATCCGGTGTAGGTCGAAAATAATAAATAGAAGGTAACAATAGATCGGTTACAAACGCCACTTGCCGGACAGAAAAATAGTCTTGAGGAATACTTGCTAAGCACTTGTCAGACTCTATCGAAGGTATCTCGGATTTTGGGAACCCCTAGGTTTTGGGTAGCAGTCGTCACGCTGTGCTTTTCTTCGTCGAGCATCTCGAACCCTCTTAATTGACCTTCCGGCTCCAAAAACTCGGTATGCGCTAGCAAAACGGTGTCAGGTGTCTCCGCTTCGCCGGAGACTCCGGTATGCGCATACCTTTATTCGACATTTGGTGTTCAAGCACAAAAGGGGATCGACTTAGTGCATTATATTCTTTTATTCTACGGACATATGAAAATGCAGATATGACTGAAGAAACCACAAAATATATTAAGGAAACTTGTAGAAGGCTATGTCAACAAATTCAGTTGAGATGGCAGAAATGTTATCGAAATCGTGATCGGTTCCAGAAAAGTAATAAGCACTGGCTTGAAACAAATATTGATTTTTCTAAGGTTCTGAATAAACTTCTGCGGTCAACTTCAACAGGTTCTTCTTCAAAACGTGGAAGACCCTCAAAATCACTTGTCGAATGTAGCCAGAAAACAAAACGACAAAAACTGAAACATGTTGTACAGGAAAAAACTTTAGAAGAAATATCTATCATGACACAAATGAAGTTGCATGAAGCAGGAAAAAGAAATAATGCTGCAATAATTAATGAGTTATGTCAAGCTTCTCCTAAACGGTTAACAACCATCAAATGTGCTAGAAATGCATATAAGTTCAAAAGTAAAGGTCCATCTGCCGATCAAGCTCTAGCTTTAATCATCGATGCTAATCTTTCCATAAGGCAGTACAATATGATAAGAAAGCAAGTAAGTAAAATCGTCCGCAATATATTCCCTTCTTATCATATAATTAAGCAGGCAAAACAACGCTGTTATGCATCGAATATAAACACAACGGAAACGAGTGTAGAGATTAATTTGCAATCTTTAATGGACCACACTATTCAAAGACTGTGTACAGCTAATGAGGAACTTTTTGATACCCTAGGAAATTTTCAAAATCTTACCTTTATTATGAAATGGGGATGTGATGGTGCACAGCAACAACGATACAAGCAAAAATTTACTACTATAGGAGCATCAGATGAAAATTTATTTAGTATTTCTATGATGCCTATCCAGTTATTTTATCAGGCTGAAGAACAAAAGAAAATTGTATGGCACAATCCAGCTTCATCTTCAACGCGATATTGTCGACCCATTAAATTAATGTTGGCTAAGGAGTCGACTGAATTAATTTTAACAGAGATCGACAAAATTGAGCAGCAAATAAACTCTTTAATTCCAATTCGTGTCGAAATCAATACAAAAACTTTCATGATTAAGCCTCTGTTAATTTTAAGTATGATCGATGGCAAAGTTTGTTCAGCATTGTCGTGTTATTCATCATCCCAAGCCTGCTTTCTGTGTGGAGCCACGCCAAAAGAGATGAATAAGCCAAATGTTATTGCAGAAAAAATTATATATGAAAAAGCATTAACATTTGGTTTATCACCATGACATTCATGGATTAGGTTCATGGAATGCATACTGCATATCGCATACAGGATACCAGTGAAAGTTTGGCAAGTCAGAGGTCCCACAAATAAACGAATTGTTAATGAGAGGAAAAAACTTATTCAAGATAGATTCAGAAATGAAATGGGTCTTTTGGTCGATGTTCCCACTGAACAAGCAGGCAATACTAATGATGGAAACACTGCAAGACGTTTTTTTAGAAATGCTGCAAAATCGTTTGAAATAACAGGTGTTGATGAGGAGTTAATACAACGTTTCCATATTATTTTAGAAGTATTAAACTGTGGATTTGCTATAAATGCCGACAAATATGAACAATATGTCAATGATACTTCAAATTTATATTTAAAAATGTATTCCTGGTATTACTTGCCAAGTAGCGTACACAAAGTACTATATCATGGAAGAATTGTAATTGCCTCTTGTATTCTTCCGATTGGCCAACTTTCGGAAGAAGCACAAGAGGCGCGAAACAAAGATAATAGAAGGTTTCGTGAACTTTTCACAAGAAAACTTTCTCGGATTGACACGAATATCGAGCTTATGAATAGGCTGCTCATATCGTCAGACCCTCTGATTACCAGTTTAAGGCACATTCCCACAAGAAGAAAAGGGATTCTTACCCGAGGAATACTACAATTACTTGCAGTGCCTAAATTGAATAATACAGAATACGATAATGAATGTTCGTCGGAATACGATAAAGTCGACTCCAGTTCTGACTCAATACAACCAGATTAAGTGAAAAATAATAGATGATATATACAGGGTGGCCCACATAACTCTGAACAGCTCAATATCTCGAAAACTATGCCATCGATTTTAAAGTTCTTAGTCTTAAATTGCATGGAACTGAAGGGCCTTTCTGACTACATAAACGTGAAGTGGCCTCTCTTCCCCTTTAACGGGGGAGGGGAGGTACCTTTATAATTTTAAATGGAACCCCCTATAAAATGTTACATATTTAGATTCTACAGGAAAAAGCAAGTCAATTTTGTCTGAAACATTTTTTTGTCAGATACTTCCATGATGAGATATAACAGTTTGAAGTTTCGAGTTGTAGGTACTTGAAGCTCTCGGAAATAGCGTTATGGAATTATACGCGCTTGAGTCCTTTGCTTATTCATGAAGAAACACAAACAATAATATTTACAATTCTTGAGTTTGACTCACTTATCTATGAAAACGTTTTCAGTTTAGAGCTGTTATTCAAGCAGTAACATTGTGATTATGGCTACTTTTGACACAGAAGTGAATATGTTATTAACGTTAGGTGAATTCCAAAAAAATTATCGGCGTGCAGCAGTGATGTTTTTTGAACGTTATGGAATCAAAAAATGTCATGCAACATTTCATAATTTAGAAAAGCGGCTTCGCGAGCACGGTGAATTGTGTAAAAAAACTCACAATAAACCTAAAACTGTCACTAATGAAAATAATAGTGCCAGTATTCTTGCTGCAATTACATTAAATCCTCATATTAGTCAACGTACACTTGCACAAACATCACATATTAGTCGTTCATCAATTCAACGAAATTAAAACGGCAAAAGTATCATCCATATCACATGGTTTTATCACAAGAGCTTTCGATAGCAGATTACGATCACCGCGTAAGATTTTGTGAGTGGCTGCAGGGTGTTGTGGAAAATGACTTTTTGTGCAAAATACTTTTTTCCGATGAGGCCACTTTTATGAATTCAGGGCATGTAAATAGACATAATCTGCATTATTGGGCCGTGGAAAACCCAAATTGGATGCGATGTGTTCCCTTTCAACATCGATGGTCTTTAAATGTTTGGTGTGGCATAATAGGAGATTTTGTGATTGGACCTTATTTTTTTCAAGAAACTGTAACATCTGCAAGTTATTGTGATTTATTAAAAAATCATTTGCCTGCGCTTTTGGAAGATGTGCCACTGCACGTTAGAAGAGAAATGTGGTTCCAACAAGACGGCGCTCCTCCACATTTTGCAATCATCACCAGGCAATTTTTGAACGAAAAATTTGGGAACAAATGGATAGGTCGTGGGGGACCTCATCAATGGCCTCCTCGATCCCCCGATCTAACACCATTAGATTTTTTCTTATGGGGATATGTAAAGGACAAAGTTATGTTTGAACCACCGACGACAAAAGAGGATATGAAACAAAGAATACGTGACGCTTGCGCTTCAGTGACTCCCGAAATGTTAAAAAATGTTAGAACAACTTTGATGTTTCGAGTAAATAAATGTTTACAAGCCTGTGGTGGACATTTTGAACATTTAATTTAAAGTACATTTTATTTCTTCACGAATAAGCAAAGGACTCAGCGCGTATAATTCCGTAACGCTATTTCCGAGCGCTTTAAGTACCTACAACTCGAAACTTCAAACTGTTATATCTCATCATGGAAGTATCTGACAAAAACATGTTTCAGACAAAATTGACTTGTTTTTTCCTGTAGAATCTAAATATATGCACAAGTGATATCGGCGCTACAGGTTCGATCAAGAATACAAAAATTAGCAATTTTGCAGTATTATAATTTCAACGTTTCGGTTCGGTTTTGAACCATCATCAAGAAAAGTCCACGTCTGTGAAATTTAATAGACACTGTTATTCATTGACACAAATTTTATGGATTATACATGAGGTAATATACATACTTGCTAATTGTGAAAAATCACAGAAATAAGAGTGTAAATGAAATGGTACTTGTCAGTAAGAAGGTTTTTAAATTGTACTAGACTGTAACCGTTGTGTCAAAGTCAAAGCGGAAAACAGAGGTAGCAACGTAGATCTATCTAGCCAATCAGATTTCAAGGATCAAGAGACACCAAATCAATGTTTGGCGCGAAATTCAAATTTAAAATATTCAACAACATCTTCCAATCAATGTATTACCAAAAAATTGGTAGAAAAATTAGCAATCATTTTATGTGTGAGATTTCACATAACAATGTTAATGTGTTTAACCATATTTATAAAACTGGAAGTCATAAGTTAGATTATTATAGAACATCATCATAAAGTAATTACTGATTTAGTAATGTGGTGTATATTTCATTAATCTCAGGTTTTTCGTACCTAAGATTGACACTTTGATGTTTAATCATGTGAACAGTTTCTTTTTGATGTTTAATCATGTAACTTACTTTCTTTATCCAGTATTTTTACATTTTCAAAATCAAATGCTGTGTCAAGTTCAAATGAATGCTTCGTCAAGGCGGTATGTTGTGATGGTGGCAAAAATATATTTCTTTTATGTTCTTTGATCCTTGTAATCAAATGTCTAGACGTTTGTCCTATGTACGAAAGATTACAGCCTTTGCAAGGTATTTGATATACTACATTACAACTTTTTAATAATGGTATTGGATCTTTGATCTTTGGAAACCTACATCTCAAATAAAACGGGATTCTATAGATAGTATGTAACCCAACTTTTCTGAAAATTCTTTTAATATCATTGGAAATATTATTAACAAATGGGAGGACAACTGTGTTTTTCCAACTAATTGGACCCCTTTTCATATATTTTTCCTCTTTCTGTTTTTCTACATAATGAGGATTGAGCAATCCTGAGTTTAGACCCAACAATCTCGCATTAATTAAAAATGTACTTAAATTAAATGGTTATCCCATTAATTTAATCTCCATCATCATTAAAAAACGCATTTTTGAAATTTACCACCCCCTTTATGTAGAAAAACAGAAAGAGGAAAAATATATGAAAAGGGGTCCAATTAGTTGGAAAAACACAGTTGTCCTCCCATTTGTTAATAACATTTCCAATGATATTAAAAGAATTTTCAGAAAAGTTGGGTTACATACTATCTACAGAATCCCGTTTTATTTGAGATGTAGGTTTCCAAAGATCAAAGATCCAATACCATTATTAAAAAGTTGTAATGTAGTATATCAAATACCTTGCAAAGGCTGTAATCTTTCGTACATAGGACAAACGTCTAGACATTTGATTACAAGGATCAAAGAACATAAAAGAAATATATTTTTGCCACCATCACAACATACCGCCTTGACGAAGCATTCATTTGAACTTGACACAGCATTTCATTTTGAAAATGTAAAAATACTGGATAAAGAAAGTAAGTTACATGATTAAACATCAAAAAGAAACTGTTCACATGATTAAACATCAAAGTGTCAATCTTAGGTACGAAAAACCTGAGATTAATGAAATATACACCACATTACTAAATCAGTAATTACTTTATGATGATGTTCTATAATAATCTAACTTATGACTTCCAGTTTTATAAATATGGTTAAACACATTAACATTGTTATGTGAAATCTCACACATAAAATGATTGCTAATTTTTCTACCAATTTTTTGGTAATACATTGATTGGAAGATGTTGTTGAATATTTTAAATTTGAATTTCGCGCCAAACATTGATTTGGTGTCTCTTGATCCTTGAAATCTGATTGGCTAGATAGATCTACGTTGCTACCTCTGTTTTCCGCTTTGACTTTGACACAACGGTTACAGTCTAGTACAATTTAAAAACCTTCTTACTGACAAGTACCATTTCATTTACACTCTTATTTCTGTGATTTTTCACAATTAGCAAGTATGTATATTACCTCATGTATAATCCATAAAATTTGTGTCAATGAATAACAGTGTCTATTAAATTTCACAGACGTGGACTTTTCTTGATGATGGTTCAAAACCGAACCGAAACGTTGAAATTATAATACTGCAAAATTGCTAATTTTTGTATTCTTGATCGAACCTGTAGCGCCGATATCACTTGTGCATATACAACAATTTACGATCGTTAAAACTCAAAATTAGAATCTAAATATGTAACATTTTATAGGGGGTTCCATTTAAAATTATAAAGGTACCTCCCCTCCCCCGTTAAAGGGGAAGGGAGGCCACTTCACGTTTATGTAGTCAGAAAGGCCCTTCAGTCCCATGCAATTTAAGACTAACAACTTTAAAATCGATGGCATAGTTTTCGAGATATTGAGCTGTTCAGAGTTATGTGGGCCACCCTGTATATGTACATAGTATTGTTAATTCTACATGTATTTAGTTTATTAAAACTTTGAATATATTTATGTAAGACTCTGTTTGCAACTTCCTTATATCATTTGAATGAAATACCCATTCACACAGTAATTTGAAGAGTTAAAATACGTATTTTCGGCCAATACAACAAAAGTAATGTTAAAGTAATTAGAAATCATCATATTTCGAGTAGTTTTAACAAAATACATGTGGGATCTATGGTACTGGCGGGGTATGGCAGGCTCACGATACAAACAAAAGTCACACAAGACACAAATCTCGTTATAATATATATATCTATATTTACTAATACTAAGTCTACCATACATAAATAGAATAACAAGTGCGCCACGCCTTAACGCCGAACGTTCGCTATTCTCGCCTAAATGTTCTCTCTCGATAACTCGTCTGCTCTTTTTGAAAACTCGACTACGACTGACTCTCCTTTTCATTTTTGGCCGTTACGCCTCGACCTTTCGCGCCTATTATGTATTATTGTCTTAACCGCTTCGATCGCTCGCACCGCTGCCGGGTCAGGGCCCCGACGAAAACATACACACCCGCTCATACACACTGTGACGTGGCAAGTTTTGCCGACGTCCCTCGATCTCTTAAAAGAGAGGCCGGGCCGCCCTCTGGCAGTGCCCAGTGCCCATGCGAACGGCCGTTTGCGAGCGCTCTCCCTGGGCATGCCGATTTGCCAAGGGCGAGTACTAACGCGTTTTGAGCGTCGCGCCACTTGGGCGACGCGAATTTAACAGGACCGAAACCGGGCTCCAGGGGAGCCCGGCCCCTATTTCTCACCGTACGAGGCTTTATCGGAACTGGCTCCGGAAGGATTTCGTGCCGAGACATCGGAGGAAGTACCGAGCCCGGGTCGACGAACCCGGAGGCACCGACGAGGGACAGTGGACACGAGACGAACATCTCCTCGACTCCGTCGCTGCCTCGCCTGGAAAAGAAGGTGTCCACGACCGGAGCGGCTAGGACTCTACCCTTCACGAGCCGTCGCCGCGACAATCGGAAAAGCGGCGAATGCGATTAGCAAAATCCGCGAGCCAGGGATCCCGCGCGACAGGATGCAATCCTGCGAGGAAATACCGCGCGATAGGCCCGCGAGTCTCATACGGGAGAAATAGGATAGGGAGTAGGGGGACGCCTCGCTTCCGCGTTACCGAGCTTACCGAAAGTGGGCCACTGGGTCGTTGGCCGTAATCGAAGGAAGAGCAGATTGCGAAATAATAGTATATTTAAAATTGGTGCCTTGCCGAATCGAGGGACGAGTGGACGAGAGCCGGAGACCTGCCGTCGCCCACCGTTGCCGTTGGTAAGCGCTAGTCAGGTTTCTTAAATATCGTGATCCAGTGATCTTTTCGGGTTGGCTCGGTAACGTTTTCGCGAGGTCCTTGTTCGCGTCGCGAAACGATGAAGCCGTCTCCTTGCCGCGTGGTCGGCCATATTTTCGAGAAAGGACGACGGTCGTCGAGCGGTTAATGTGCGTGCCGGTTGGTAACGCAAGGTCGCGAACTTTCGGGGGGCCGTACCGTTACCGATTTCGTGAATCAATTATACGCTATCTTCGAGACGTTCCCCGGTGTGACGTCGCAACGGTCCGTATCGTGTCCGACGGCAAATCTCGAACGATCCAGAAATTGTACCGCGTATTACATCGGAATTCGGCAGTTATTCCGCGCCAAAAGCGCCTTGTAAATTCGAGTCTCCATCCTGTACAACTGCCGGGTTCGACGCGATCGAAGTAGAATAGCGCGTGCGACCGAAAATCTGTCGCGTAATTATCGTGAACGCGCCGGCTTGTAAATCTCAGCTGCCGGCTCTCACCGGCAGCCCTGTCGTGTCCATCGGACGAATAAATTGTTACAGCCGATTCTATCGTTCCTTATTTCCGTCGAGAAACCTTTCCGCCGCGGGAAATGCTCCGTACTTCGCCCACGTAGAATCCTGAGCCCATCCTAGAGCCATCCAGAATATCGTGTGGTTCTCGCAGTTTCGGAGAGTTCGTTCGCGCCTCGTGCCAAATCCAAATCTGCGAGTTACCTTTTTGTCGCGGGTGGACCACGCATCGTGCGGCCGAGCGTGGCCCGGCGTTTCGCCTGTAAAATCCCGGAGTCGCCGGCGTTCCGTCCTTCCGACGGGTACGTGAAATTTAGGCGACGTGACAACACACACACCCATTCATCCCATTCGTACATGCTTGATTTTCGTATCCTACACTCGGCCATCTTGGTCTAGCATCTGCCCTCAGATGCATCATCTTCCTGCTCGCTTTCTCCGCCACTCATGTCCGTGTCAGTTCGGACCCACGGTTTCATGTGGTCCGCCACGGTGGTTGTCTGCTGCGGCCCTTCGTGGTTTCCGTCCTTCTCTACCACGTACCTGTTATGTCGCAACACTTTTACGACGCGATACGGACCTAAATACTTTGCCGCTAACTTCAGTCCGGGCCCTGCTTGGGTCCGTTTGATCGCGACGAGCTCTTGATCGCAGTACGTCCTAGCCTCTTTTCTCTTTTTGTCGTAGGTCCTCCGGTTATCCTCTTGCATTTTCGCAATGTTCGCCTTGGCTTTCGCTCGATCTTCGTCTCTTTTCTCCTGGAACATCGCCGCCCATCCTTGTTCCAACATTTTCCGGACCGGCGCATCGTCCTTTGCTCGCATCCGCGCTCCAAAAAACAGTTGGAACGGTGTGGTACCTATGCTCCGATGATGGGCCGCGTTCAAATATTTTTGTACCGCCTCTAATTATTTGTACCACTCCTCTGGTTTTGGTGCTGTCAACTTTGTGAGGAGGGGAATGAGCGTCCGATTAACTCGTTCTACTTGCCTATTGCCTCGCGGCACTCCCGTCGCGATCAGCGAGTGTTCAATTTTCTCCTTCTTACAGTAGTCTCTGAACTCCCCCGACGTAAATGCGGTTCCTCTGTCGGAGATGATGCGTCGTGGATTCCCAAATGTCCCCGCCTGTTTCTCCAACCGTTGTACGACCTCGCTGGTGTTCGTCGTCTTCGTCGTATATAACCATACGAATTTGGTGAACGCGTCGACGACGACTAATATGTGGCGGTAGGATTTCTTTGTTGACGGCAAGGGTCCCAAATGGTCGATATGGTACGTATCCAGCGGCACCTCGCCTTTGTCGATTGGAGTAAGGAATTGTTTCCCCATCTTCCTCTCCGCCAGTATACAGTCCACGCAGTTCCTAATTACTCTTTCTACCTTGGGACGGAGTTCCTGGAACCAGTAGTCCTTCCTTACCATGGTCTCCATCTTGGCTATCGAGAAATGGCCCCTCTCGTGTATGCGCCGTATGATCTGTGTCTGTAGGCTCATCGGTATTACCAAACGCATATCGTCATCGACTATTTTGAAGAGTAGGCCTCCTCTCGCCAGATATCCGTCCATCTTCCCTTCAGTAGCCAACTCTAAAATTCTTCGCACTCTCTCGTCGTCTTGTTGTGCCCTCCGCATTTTCCCCGTCATGGCGTCCCCTTCTTCGCTTATTACTAAGCACGATGACAACGGATTTCGGCTCAGAGCGTCCACGTGCAGCATCTGCTTTCCCGATCGATGTTCGATTTCGTAATCGAACTCCTCTAGTAGCAGCGCCCATCTTGCTACCCGCACACACAAGTCGCGTTTACTCATGGTCATTGCGAAGGCCTTACAGTCCGTTACAATTTTGAAACGCGTTCCTAATAAATAAATTCTAAATTTTTTCGCTCGCGTAATACACCGGATGCATTCTCGAGGATGCGTCCTCGCTCCGTTGCAACAAAACCGCCCCCAGTCCGAACCTTGACGCATCGGTATGCACCTCTGTCTCCGCACCCACCCTGTACAATTTTAAAACCGGCTTAACGCATAGGCTGGCTTTTAACTCCTCGAACGCTTTTGCTTCCTTATGACCGAATTCGAACTTTACATCCGCCCACAATAAATCCGTCAACGGCCTCGCGATTAGTGAATACCCTTTCACAAATTTTCGGAAATACCCCGTTAACCCTAGGAAACTCTGTACGCGTCTAACGTTTTTTGGCCTCGGAAACTTCGCGACGGCATCTGTTTTCCCTTCGGACGGCCGTATTCCCCCGTTCTCCACTATGGGCCAGAGGAATTCAACTTTCGGTTGTAGTATCCTACATTTCTTCCAATTAATGTCAAGTCCGACTTCTCTCGCTACCGACAACACTGTATCGAGACTCCGTATTCCGCTTATTACATCGCGCGACGGTATAATCAGATCGTCCATGTAAGCTAACACAATTTTTTTGTTGATGAGGTCTCTAAATACCCCGTGAATAAATTTCGCGAAGACGGCGGGCGAGTTGCACAGCCCAAACGGTACGCGCAAAAATTCGTATTGCCCATCCGGCACAACAAACGAGGTAAATTTACGGCTATTCTCGGTCAACGATACGTGAAAAAATCCGTTTTTCAGATCTAGTGTGCTGAACACTTTCGCCCCCTGCAACGCATCCACTTGATCCTCCACTAACGGCAGGGGATAACGATCCCTTACAACTTTTCTATTTCACATTCTGTAGTCTACGCACAATCGCGCCGAACCGTCTTTCTTTTTTACGAGTACGATTGGGCTGGCGTACTCTGAGATCGACGGCTGTACAATCTTATTTCGCAGCCACTCCCCAATCTGCTCGTTCACCGTTTCCCTTTCCGCCGGGGACAAACGTCGCGCTCTCTGGTAAACGGGCTCGTCGTCTTTTAGCTCGATATTCATCTTTACGTCTATTTCGCGCGTTTTTTCGAGGACGTAGCTGTCGATTTTTTCCTGCACTTCACGCCTAAACGCAGTATCTCCCAGATGTGACAAATCCATAACCTGAGGACTATTGTCATATTCGACACAACATATTTCCGCCATTTCATTATCGCCGACGGATTCTCGTTTACTCGCCCCTATGGTTACTACGCCCCGGCTTATCGTCACGTCTACCGAATTTAAGAAATCCGTCCCGATGAGCAGATCGTGTTTTAATAACGCGTCTGCCACTACGTGTATTGCTACCAGGTAGCTGTTCCCGTCGACAAAAAGGCGCGTCACGAATTTGCCCAGCGTGTTGTTTACCGACGCTCCGACCCCTCGGAAAGTCACCTTGCCCACCTGTAAACGCGGCGGTCCGATTTTGACGTAACGCTCCGCTCTCATGAGCGTCAGGTCGCTGCCCGTGTCTATCGAGGCGGTTAGGTCGGTATTGGCTAACCTCACCGTTTTAAATGTCTTTTCCGTCGACGCCTGTTCCACTATGTTTGTGGATTTAAAAGCCCCCCTTTCGTCGCGTCGCGCGCATGTCGACGAAATGTGACCGTATTCGCCGCAACGGTAACACTTCGCACCGTGTTCCTTCGGCGGGCAATTCTTGCTTAGATGCCCCGCTTCCCCGCAATTGTAGCATCTGTTGACATCGTTCCTCGTTCATCCCGCTTCGCCCCGCTGACTTACTACGGTGTATGTCGGAACCGTTGGCCTCAGGTGACTTCCCCTCCCGCTGCCCCCCTGACTCCCTAGCGGCAACGAGAGTTTTTCGAACGCCCGCAGAACCGACTCTGGTGTTCCAAAACAATGCATTTTCGCCTGGTTGCGTAACGCTTGGTCAGGTATGTCGTCCACCAAATAATCGACCACCTCGGCCTGGTTCGTGATCGGGACACGATTTGCCATAATTATTTTGTCGTGGAAGTAGTCGTCGATCGCCTCGCCTCTCCTCCAGATGCGCTCCTCGAATTTCCTGCGCGCTGTAATTGCGCTTGGTCGATGGTAGAACATGTCCTCGAATTTCGTCCGAATAATGTCCTCCCGGGATTTTCCTTGTAGTCTCATCCCCATCAAGATCTTTGCTTCGTCGTCGACTAACCGGTACGTCGATTTCAGCACGCGCAGCTGTTTCGCCCAGGTCGGAAAGTCCTCCGACTTTTCACTAAAATAACCCAGCAGTTCGGCCACCGTTTTCACGCCTACTCGCGCACGACTATTTGACGTCGCCGGCCGCTCCTCCTCGGACACGCTCATGCGGTCCATGCTCCGCGCCAACGCCAATTCGCCCAGCATCACCGCCCGTTCTCTCTCCCACAGGGCCCTTTCCCGCCGGAGATGGTCTAGCTCGAGCAACACTTTTACGACGCGATACGGACCTAAATACTTTGCCGCTAACTTCAGTCCGGGCCCTGCTTGGGTCCGTTTGATCGCGACGAGCTCTTGATCGCAGTACGTCCTAGCCTCTTTTCTCTTTTTGTCGTAGGTCCTCCGGTTATCCTCTTGCATTTTCGCAATGTTCGCCTTGGCTTTCGCTCGATCTTCGTCTCTTTTCTCCTGGAACATCGCCGCCCATCCTTGTTCCAACATTTTCCGGACCGGCGCATCGTCCTTTGCTCGCATCCGCGCTCCAAAAAACAGTTGGAACGGTGTGGTACCTATGCTCCGATGATGGGCCGCGTTCAAATATTTTTGTACCGCCTCTAATTATTTGTACCACTCCTCTGGTTTTGGTGCTGTCAACTTTGTGAGGAGGGGAATGAGCGTCCGATTAACTCGTTCTACTTGCCTATTGCCTCGCGGCACTCCCGTCGCGATCAGCGAGTGTTCAATTTTCTCCTTCTTACAGTAGTCTCTGAACTCCCCCGACGTAAATGCGGTTCCTCTGTCGGAGATGATGCGTCGTGGATTCCCAAATGTCCCCGCCTGTTTCTCCAACCGTTGTACGACCTCGCTGGTGTTCGTCGTCTTCGTCGTATATAACCATACGAATTTGGTGAACGCGTCGACGACGACTAATATGTGGCGGTAGGATTTCTTTGTTGACGGCAAGGGTCCCAAATGGTCGATATGGTACGTATCCAGCGGCACCTCGCCTTTGTCGATTGGAGTAAGGAATTGTTTCCCCATCTTCCTCTCCGCCAGTATACAGTCCACGCAGTTCCTAATTACTCTTTCTACCTTGGGACGGAGTTCCTGGAACCAGTAGTCCTTCCTTACCATGGTCTCCATCTTGGCTATCGAGAAATGGCCCCTCTCGTGTATGCGCCGTATGATCTGTGTCTGTAGGCTCATCGGTATTACCAAACGCATATCGTCATCGACTATTTTGAAGAGTAGGCCTCCTCTCGCCAGATATCCGTCCATCTTCCCTTCAGTAGCCAACTCTAAAATTCTTCGCACTCTCTCGTCGTCTTGTTGTGCCCTCCGCATTTTCCCCGTCATGGCGTCCCCTTCTTCGCTTATTACTAAGCACGATGACAACGGATTTCGGCTCAGAGCGTCCACGTGCAGCATCTGCTTTCCCGATCGATGTTCGATTTCGTAATCGAACTCCTCTAGTAGCAGCGCCCATCTTGCTACCCGCACACACAAGTCGCGTTTACTCATGGTCATTGCGAAGGCCTTACAGTCCGTTACAATTTTGAAACGCGTTCCTAATAAATAAATTCTAAATTTTTTCGCTCGCGTAATACACCGGATGCATTCTCGAGGATGCGTCCTCGCTCCGTTGCAACAAAACCGCCCCCAGTCCGAACCTTGACGCATCGGTATGCACCTCTGTCTCCGCACCCACCCTGTACAATTTTAAAACCGGCTTAACGCATAGGCTGGCTTTTAACTCCTCGAACGCTTTTGCTTCCTTATGACCGAATTCGAACTTTACATCCGCCCACAATAAATCCGTCAACGGCCTCGCGATTAGTGAATACCCTTTCACAAATTTTCGGAAATACCCCGTTAACCCTAGGAAACTCTGTACGCGTCTAACGTTTTTTGGCCTCGGAAACTTCGCGACGGCATCTGTTTTCCCTTCGGACGGCCGTATTCCCCCGTTCTCCACTATGGGCCAGAGGAATTCAACTTTCGGTTGTAGTATCCTACATTTCTTCCAATTAATGTCAAGTCCGACTTCTCTCGCTACCGACAACACTGTATCGAGACTCCGTATTCCGCTTATTACATCGCGCGACGGTATAATCAGATCGTCCATGTAAGCTAACACAATTTTTTTGTTGATGAGGTCTCTAAATACCCCGTGAATAAATTTCGCGAAGACGGCGGGCGAGTTGCACAGCCCAAACGGTACGCGCAAAAATTCGTATTGCCCATCCGGCACAACAAACGAGGTAAATTTACGGCTATTCTCGGTCAACGATACGTGAAAAAATCCGTTTTTCAGATCTAGTGTGCTGAACACTTTCGCCCCCTGCAACGCATCCACTTGATCCTCCACTAACGGCAGGGGATAACGATCCCTTACAACTTTTCTATTTCACATTCTGTAGTCTACGCACAATCGCGCCGAACCGTCTTTCTTTTTTACGAGTACGATTGGGCTGGCGTACTCTGAGATCGACGGCTGTACAATCTTATTTCGCAGCCACTCCCCAATCTGCTCGTTCACCGTTTCCCTTTCCGCCGGGGACAAACGTCGCGCTCTCTGGTAAACGGGCTCGTCGTCTTTTAGCTCGATATTCATCTTTACGTCTATTTCGCGCGTTTTTTCGAGGACGTAGCTGTCGATTTTTTCCTGCACTTCACGCCTAAACGCAGTATCTCCCAGATGTGACAAATCCATAACCTGAGGACTATTGTCATATTCGACACAACATATTTCCGCCATTTCATTATCGCCGACGGATTCTCGTTTACTCGCCCCTATGGTTACTACGCCCCGGCTTATCGTCACGTCTACCGAATTTAAGAAATCCGTCCCGATGAGCAGATCGTGTTTTAATAACGCGTCTGCCACTACGTGTATTGCTACCAGGTAGCTGTTCCCGTCGACAAAAAGGCGCGTCACGAATTTGCCCAGCGTGTTGTTTACCGACGCTCCGACCCCTCGGAAAGTCACCTTGCCCACCTGTAAACGCGGCGGTCCGATTTTGACGTAACGCTCCGCTCTCATGAGCGTCAGGTCGCTGCCCGTGTCTATCGAGGCGGTTAGGTCGGTATTGGCTAACCTCACCGTTTTAAATGTCTTTTCCGTCGACGCCTGTTCCACTATGTTTGTGGATTTAAAAGCCCCCCTTTCGTCGCGTCGCGCGCATGTCGACGAAATGTGACCGTATTCGCCGCAACGGTAACACTTCGCACCGTGTTCCTTCGGCGGGCAATTCTTGCTTAGATGCCCCGCTTCCCCGCAATTGTAGCATCTGTTGACATCGTTCCTCGTTCATCCCGCTTCGCCCCGCTGACTTACTACGGTGTATGTCGGAACCGTTGGCCTCAGGTGACTTCCCCTCCCGCTGCCCCCCTGACTCCCTAGCGGCAACGAGAGTTTTTCGAACGCCCGCAGAACCGACTCTGGTGTTCCAAAACAATGCATTTTCGCCTGGTTGCGTAACGCTTGGTCAGGTATGTCGTCCACCAAATAATCGACCACCTCGGCCTGGTTCGTGATCGGGACACGATTTGCCATAATTATTTTGTCGTGGAAGTAGTCGTCGATCGCCTCGCCTCTCCTCCAGATGCGCTCCTCGAATTTCCTGCGCGCTGTAATTGCGCTTGGTCGATGGTAGAACATGTCCTCGAATTTCGTCCGAATAATGTCCTCCCGGGATTTTCCTTGTAGTCTCATCCCCATCAAGATCTTTGCTTCGTCGTCGACTAACCGGTACGTCGATTTCAGCACGCGCAGCTGTTTCGCCCAGGTCGGAAAGTCCTCCGACTTTTCACTAAAATAACCCAGCAGTTCGGCCACCGTTTTCACGCCTACTCGCGCACGACTATTTGACGTCGCCGGCCGCTCCTCCTCGGACACGCTCATGCGGTCCATGCTCCGCGCCAACGCCAATTCGCCCAGCATCACCGCCCGTTCTCTCTCCCACAGGGCCCTTTCCCGCCGGAGATGGTCTAGCTCGAGCCGATTTCGGACGGCTTTATCGCTTACGGCCGCAATCGGGGCCTGCACCGTTTCGACTTCACTCCCTCCTCTTGCGAGCTCGTCGGCGGGCGCGTCCTCTTGCACCTCCGACTCCTCTCTGCCGCCCTTGAACACCCATTCGCCTGTAGGGTCTTCGTCGTACAGTCGGCCTATTAACTCGGCTTTCACTCCCCCGGTATTGAGTCCTCGGACTCTCAGAAGGTCCTTCAGTTCGGCCACGGTGAAACTGTGCACATCCTTGTACGGCATTACTCTGCAGTATCTGTTTTTACCACCGCACGCTATCGATAAACTTCACGTTCGTACCGTAATTCCGCGAATATCCCGCGATCTGCCACACGTTGATCTTGCTACGATCCCGAACGAGCCCCCAAAATTGTGTGGGATCTATGGTACTGGCGGGGTATGGCAGGCTCACGATACAAACAAAAGTCACACACGACACAAATCTCGTTATAATATATATATATATATTTATTAATACTAAGTCTACCGTACATAAATAGAATAACAAGTGCGCCACGCCTTAACGCCGAACGTTCGCTATTCTCGCCTAAATGTTCTCTCTCGATAACTCGTCTGCTCTTTTTGAAAACTCGACTACGACTGACTCTCCTTTTCATTTTTGGCCGTTACGCCTCGACCTTTCTCGCCTATTATGTATTATTGTCTTAACCGCTTCGATCGCTCGCACGGCTGTCGGGTCAGGGACCTGACGAAAACATACACACCCGCTCATACACACACACACCCACTCGTCCCATTCGTACATGCTTGATTTTCGCATCCTACATACATGATAAAAAAAAGAAACAATACCATTAAGAATTTAATGCTCCTAAATGATCGAAACGTCACACTGTGCGACGGGGTCGAGAAGATGTACGTTTCGTGTCCACGTTCCCTCGTCGATGCCTCCGGGTTTGTTGATCCGGGCTCGGTCCTATCCTCGGTGTCTCGGCACGAAGATGGTTCCGGAGCCAGTTCCGATAGCGCCTCGTTCAGCGGGAAACGCGTTAATTCTCGTCCCTTGGGAATCGGATTTCCCAGGGAGAGCGCTTGCAATCGGCCGTTTCGTATCGGCACTCCCAGAGGGCAGCCCGGCCTCTATTTTCCGGGTCCGAGGGACGTAGGCAAAACTTGTCACGTCACAGTCTGCAACAGAATAGCAGAAAGGTGATATTGTGTCGTCTGTTGCGTTTGGGGATTTGGCATCAATTACGCTGTTAAACTGTGTGTATGTAATATTGTTACGTCTGTTTGTTGTGAATTCGCTAGTCAGAGTGTTGGCTGTGTTGTGAACAAATGTTTTTGAGGTGTGAGCCTTCATAAAGGTATCGTGGGAAATTGAAGATTTCATAGTAGGCTGCTATTACATTAAGTTTGTTCGTTGGGGTGGTGAGGATGTAGCTGTCATTTGTCTTTTGAAGGGTTGTGATGTTACACTTACTTCGGTTGAGGGTCGTGATATCGTTTTGCTTTATGTGGATGGCGTCAATAGAAGTTGGTTGTTTGCGTCAATTTTTGGGAAAAAAGTGTCTGTGATTCTATAGTCGATTTGTTTTATTACGTTCGTCCAGTAGTTGTCTATTGTTGTGTTGAATGCTGACTGTAGTTTCTTTGTTATTTGTTTGTGTGTAGTTTTGGCTATTTTTGTCAAAGTGAGATTTGAGTGGGCGTCTATTAGATAGAGGTTGTGTAGGAGCGATGTTAAAGATCTTTTGTATCTTTGGAGTTTTATGCTTTTTCGGTTGATATATTTGGTGGTGTTGTCATAGCTTTTGTATCGAGGGGTGCGGTATTCTATTTCACGTTGAATGGCTTCTGTTATGGTTTGTAGGGTTTTATCTATTTCTGGGATGGAGAGGATCGTGTCTGTTGGAATGATGTTAGAGTAATTTCGAGCGAGGTATTTGGAGAAGTATTTCCATTTGGTGGGTTTGTAGTTGTACTTTATATTGGATTGGCTTGCGGCGGTCGTGATATTTGTAGGCATATCGAAATCAATTCATATTGTGAGGTGGTCACTGTCGTAGGGCAGCGTATTGACTTTTCCGGAATTGCAATTTCTTAAAGTTAGCCTAGAATCTGCTAGACATATGTCTAGGAAAGATAGGCCAGGCTTATAAGTGGGGATCCAGGTTGTTATAGTGATCAGTTTGTATTTGAGGTCGTGTTTGTTTTCCCATTTTTTGTAATATCTTCCTCTTTGGTTGTTTGTGTTTTCTCCCCAGTCTTTACGTTTTGTGTTTGAATCTCCTGCTAAAATGTAGTAGTTGCTATTGTCGTGTAGTTTCAGGCTATGGAAAAGGTGGTCTAATCTTGTGATATAAAGTGTTTTGTTGTCGTTAGTTGCATACGCGCTTATTATGTATAGTTTGTTATTGCTGTTTATATTGATCTTGATGATTTTGTATTCAAGAATTTGGTTGTTGGATGAAGAAGGGAAGTAGATGGGTTCGAATTTAATGTTTTTCTTTATTAGGATAGTTCCACCACCTTGTATAACGTTGGGCCTATCTTTCCTAATTATGTTATATTCTTTGAAACTGTGGTTGTGGTTGGGGTTGAGCTTCGTTTCGGAAAGCAGGATGATGTCGCGGTGGTAGGTCTGTAGGAATTGTAATAGTACGAGCCTACGGTGGTGTGATATTAACGAATTAACATTGATTGCTGCTATTTTAATTTGTTGGTTGGTGTTTAAGTTAGGCATTATGCTTTTCAAATAGTGTATTGATAATAAACTCAATCTTTTCGGAATTGATAGCTACCTGCGTAGCTGTGCTTGAAGCTGGGTTGTAAGAATTGCAGTCAAATCTTTTTTGAAGCCTTCAAGCCAGTCGTTGGTATGTGGTGTGCTTCGTTCTTCTGTATTCAGTCGGTTGTGTTCTCCGTTGATGATGGTTTGTTGGCTGTTCACTGTTGGTTGTTGTGTGGAGCTGATGCTCGGTGGCGGTTGAGCATTTGTGGATATTCCTTTAACCATTCGCGAGAATGATATATTGTTTGAGACGGCAGTTGCTATTTTATGAATTTTGTTCTGAGTAGTTTGAGTGCGTTTCGCTTGTGCCTCTCTTTTTTGTTTAGTCGTGAAATTGATGTAGGGGCAACCCTTATAGGAGGCTGGGTGTCCAGTCTGGTTTCAGTTTGCGCATCTGAGGTTGTCCTGGCTATCTAATGCGTTTAATGGGCAGTTGCCTGGCCTGTATTTTTGTGCGCATTTGACACAGCGAAATTGTAGGTAGCAGTTTTTGTTGGCGTGCCCTAACCGTTGGCATTTTCTGCTCTGGAATACCTCAGGCTGTCTGAGATGTTCCCTTTTGATTTTTTTGTACGCTAGCGTTTTGATCTTAAAAAGGTTTGCTGTACGGCTTTCTCTGGATAGTTGGAGGAGGTGATGGTGTTTTTCCGGGTGTTGCTTGTTGTAGATAAATTTCGTTAGATTTATTATGCAACGAGGGACGGCGGCAGATGGTGCACTCTCGTTCGTTCTCGTCCCACTTTTTCAGCAACGCAAAATTATTAATCTTAGCAATCGTTAACGAGGTGACTACTATTCAGCGGCCAACGACTCAGTGGCCTACTTTCGGCTGGCCCGGTAACGCGGAAGCGAGGCGCCCCTACTCCCTACCCTATTTCTCCCGTCGCGACGCTCGGGCCTATCACGCGTTATCTCGCCGCAGGATCGCATCCTGTGGCGTGGTCCCCCTGGCCCGCGGAAAATCGCAATCACGTTCGCCGCTCTCAGGTTTTGGCGGCGGTGTTTCGTGAGGAGGGAGGGCCTGGCTGCTCCGGTCGTGGACTTGTTCTTTCCGGGCGAGGCAGCGACGGGGCCGAGAAGATGGACGTCTCGTGTCCACATTCCCACATCGATGCCTCCGGGTTTGCTGACCCGGGCTCGGTCCTCTCCTCGGTGTCTCGGCACGAAGATATTTCCGGATCCAGTTCCGATGACGCCTCGTACAGCGAGAAATAGGGCCGAGCTCCCCTGGAGCCGCGTTTCGGTCCTGTAAAGTTCGCAGCGCTCTAACGCGTTAATATTCGTCCCCTGGAAATCGGACTTTCCAGGAAGAGCGCTCGCAAACGGCCGCTTCGCATTGGCACTGCCAGAGGGCGGCCCAGCTTCTCTTTTACGGGATCGAGGGACGTAGGCAAAACTTTCCACGTCACAGGGCATATAATACCATAGATACAATCGCACAAATAGTTTTGCTGTTTCTACTGCATATTCTTCGAAATTTTTCGACGTCTATCTCGAATCAACTGGAAATAGCTTGCAGTAATATGTACAAGCGTTTGATTAATTTCAAATCTACTCCTGTTATGGGTGCAGAAATATCAGCATTTTAAAAAAAAACATCGAGCTGTATTGCCGTCATTAGGCTGCCGAAAGTTTGCTTGGATCGATCCACGATAAGACAGCATTGTTAACACGATTTTAAAAATATGTTTGATTTGACAAAATACACGTTTCCAATCAAAGTTGATCAGTATTCACTTTTCGACAAATTTCAATATAAAAAGTAAAAAAATTTTTTTATAAAAAATTAAGTTTACCTCAATTTTTCAAATATTAATATATATTTTTGACTTCATAATATTGTAACTGGTATTGAGACGAATTCAGCGACCTATAATAATATAGCTTTAAACCTTGAAATAACGCTACAATAGTTTAGATAACAAAATGCAGGTTTCCAGCGCATAGTGCAGTATTACAAGAATTGCCATGACAACCACAGAGGTGCCTCGTGGTGCTCAATGTCTGATGATTCTACTAGGTCATAATATACACTAAAGGTGTATGTAATCCACATGATCAAATCGGTTAAAATCATAATTATTTTCTCCTAATTTCCCAAAATTATCGTAAGAAATTTTGTTATATTTTATACAGGGTGTCCCAAAATGTCTTCAACTCCCGGAAATGGGAGGTTCCTGAGGTCATTTCAAGCGCAATTTTCCTTTCGCAAAATGTTTTCCGCGGCTTTGTTTAGGAGTTATTAACGAAAAACACGGACCAATCAGAGCGCGAGCTCGACGCTCGCTGGCACGTTCAGCGCGGCAGGTGGTTGGCTGAATATGCCAACGAGCGTCGAGCTCGCGCTCTGATTGGTCCGTGTTTTTCGTTAATAACTCCTAAACAAAGCCGCGGACAACATTTTGCAAAAGGAAAATGGCACTTGAAATGACCTCAGGAACCTCCCATTTCCGGGAGTTGAAAACATTTTGGGACACCCTGTATATTAGGTTATCCATTGTTATTTGCATTTTATATAATGTATAAATATGATTTACTTACCTCTAGGGACACTCTCCTTATTGTAGAATAAAAAAAAGTAGAATATAATACAAATATATTCACTTCTGGATACTTTTCTCACTCGTGTGACGTTCGTCACCACAGTCCGTCCTGATTTCACAAGCTCAGGCCGTTCCTGTGTTACATTTTCGAGGGGCCCGCCCCCTCGTTCATACGGTACTATTTTCGGATCCCGAATCCGTAAGAACAAAGTTTCGAGAGGCCGTTTCCTTATCGGTACGGCCCGTTCCTGTCTGGTGAATCTACTACGTCACAGTGCCCCCACCAAAACTCCAGATCGTCAAGAGAGTAGATCAAATCAATCAATAGTGATCGACATTACGAAGAGATAACATCGCTCCTGCCATCGAATGAATTCACGAAATTGCCTAACGGACTTAGTCGCAGAATCGAATTGTTTCAGAAAATTCGATAATGGACTTATTCTACTAGTACCTGCAGTGAACCGGTACCCCTTCCACTGGAACAACCTGGCACGTGATTGGGACTACCTCCTACCACCAACGCTGGTCTATAAGGGACAAGTATAAGGGACAGCAGTCGGACAACAACGAAGTTAGTCCTTATCAGACCTCTGTAGCAACAGTTGACAGCAAAATAAAACTACAAGCCTCTACCAAAGGACACACACGTCGAATAGAATTATTTCACGAAATTCAATAACGACCTTAGTCATAGAATCGAATTGGTTCACGAAATTCGATAACGGACTCAGCCTCAGAAGCCAACTGGATCACGAAGTCCATCAAGGAACCTGATCTACAAAAGGACAGTTCAAATTCAGCCGTCAACACGATCGGACCACCATCGATGCAGGAAGAATTCCGGGAGCAACCACAGAGGCTTCAGTTCTCCATCCAGTGCAACGACTGTACGCGTTGCCCTTCCTCAACCCAAACCTTTTACCAACCAACCCACTTCCATCATTTTCGATCATGAAACCGAGGGCATCATTGAACTATTTGTAGTTCTGACCCTCAAACTGAGAGGACACCTCCTGCTTCCTAATCCCCTCGTACGATGATATGTTGTGTGTGGGCCAGTAAGAGAATCTGCTAACCTGTGTATGTGGATGTGTGTGTAACAGGGACCCGTGCCTCGAATGAAAGTCAGAGCCACATTTCGCCCCTGCCCCATACCTATAGCTCCAGCAAGGCGGACTAGGTTCAGCCGTTCCAGTTTCCGCACACACCACAATCTTTGCGGACTGAACCCAGCTGCTTGAGCGTTCTCTTATTCACCTCGAACAAGGCGGACTGGGTCCGGCCGTTCAGGCTACCGTATCCACCACAATCTTTGCGGACTGGGTCCAGTTGATTGTGTGTGTGTACTCTAATTCACAGGCGAACTAGGTCCAACCGACCGGGAATCCTATCCCGACATTCTCTCTTTGGCAACGGAACGACGTGACACACCCTACGTCACGTCGCGGTGAACCGTGGTCCTCGAAACCCGAACGCGTGGCAGCACGTACTATTTTTCCGAGACCCCACCTCAGACGTAACACTCGACAATTTACCGAGCGTAACTGCTACCCCAACGATGGTCACTTGCAGTTCCCAATCAGGCAGAAGGGACAAGCCCTTCTCCCATTAACCATACAATAGCCCAACTATCGGGGTAGCCAACCCACGTATACAAAACTCTTGATTTGAAAGTTTATTTTCTTGCTTTTTGGCCACGTTTGGCGATTTCCGATCATTGTGCGGTGCGGCAGCGTGATTTCGTTGTACCGAGACGCGAACGCGTATCAACTGAGAGAGTGGGTTCTCCAACACGATCCTCATAGTCGTGAACTCGTCTCACCAAACGAAGTATCCCACACGGTAACGGTTCGGAGGGAAGTAGGCAAATTTGCAACGTCACAACAAATATCCGCTACTAATCGTAGAGAAGCAACATGACGCCTTGCAGAACACAAGAATATTCAGCACTCTCAATTTAAAAAACGGGTTTTTTTACAATCCAACGAAGGTTAGTCGTTGGCTAATTGTAGTCATTATTGGGAATATAGATGTTCTTGAATAAATGAATCTTATACTAGGTTTGCAATAGCTTCCAAAACTGAATGCGTTTGCGAAGGTAATATAATTAATAAGTGTATCACAAAAATTTTTAGCAATTTTAGGAAACTAAGGACATTGCGTGGCTATCTTCATTTAGTATAACGTGTAGGGAACGTTATCCTACTCATTCCCATTAAAACGAATAAACATTATTACAATTCGCAATTTTATAAACTCATGTATATTAGTTTCAGATATATGTAAACACAGAGTTTCGTTAATATCTTTCAATATTCTAAGAAAAAATAGAACCCTTTATATGGACCACCCTATATACTAAAATTTATAGTACAACACACCCTAATTAGTAAATTCTAATATGAACAAACAAGCATTATAATTACATTTTCCACAATTTGGACTGCTTGAAGTTACTTATGAATCGAAGTCGCCTTGAAAAATAAGTTAAGGTTACCATCGAGTTATTGATATTAGTAGTTATACAAGACAGCAATCTATTAGAAGATTTAAATAGTAACTCATTTTTCATGGCGACTGTGTGGTCTGTCTCGGAGATCAAATCTTTTATTTACAAACGAATCATGTTGAAAATATTCAAAAACGCTAAATTTTACATTGTCGTGTTACGATTTTCTTTATTGTACTATTGTCCCTATATGTTCTTGTTAGCTCTTTTAAATAGTACTTTTCTACGTCATACGAAACATAAATAGTAAATGATATACTTAATTATTAAAAATACTGGGACACATTCGCTGCTGTTTCGTAAATTGTAATACTTCCAAGGGACGATCCCAAAGTGACATATGCAGATCTTAATGAATCTTCGGGAGGACGTAGTTCTTGCAAAAATATTAGACACATATTGTTTGTAACAGCCATTGTTCATATTCAGGGAGTGAGAACGGCCCTCGAAGTTTCGGGTTGAATGTATCGGGATCTATTAAAGCTAGATGGGTAGTTCAAATGATGAAGTTGTGTATTTTTTAATACGGAATTCAGCCGCGGAACCGAGTTTTAGATATTGGTAATTATTTTCTTTAATGATTTTCAATGATCTTGAAATACGTTGTCAAGGTCATTATTCTGAACAACACACATTCTGTGTGACACGTCAGCATGTTTGTAAATAGACACTGGTAATGTATTTTATGAGTCTGTTTGATCTTTACAGTCAGATTATGGTTATTATTCTGGCTCAGTGATTATTGAGTGTCTTATTACAAATACATAAAATGAAGTTATATGAATTTTTGGACATATGTAATGATTATAACAATTTAATCGATTTCTTAATTGCATGAAAATTTATTCACAGGGCTATAAATTGAGAAAGAAATTAAATTCGACCGAGGAAACATAATATTTTTATGTACGACCACGAGTTAGTCGAGAGTCGGCCATGCTATCAATCACCTAAAACAGCTGTGGACACAGGTGGTGCCCTTCAAACACTTGTTCCCCCACCATCCTCCCTTTCGTGCAGCGGGCACCTTTGTTGCGTTCGCTGCTATCACGTGCCTCCGTGGCCAATCACGCGCACGACGAAGGCCGTGATTACCCAAAGAGCGACGAGAGATGAGCGACAATTTTTGTTTTTTTTTTTCGCTCGATCTTCCACTATCTATCTATGTTCTTTTATCTATCGACGCTCTTCGCTCGTCGCTCGTCGCTCTCTGTATTATTCTACCTTATTCGACCGCGGAATGCGTATCATCAACATGCATGCGTAGCGTACAAAAGTAGCGAGACGCGTACGCTTCGTTTACTGTCCACCGAAGCGTAGAGGAAGCGTGGCGTGTAAAATACAGGGTGTCCCAAAACTACTGCGTTAAATTGAAATGGGAGGTTCCTTGGGTCATTTGAAGCGACATTTTCTTAAACAAAGGCGCGGGCGCCATTTTTGTTAAGGAAAATGTCGCTTCAAATGACCCAAGGAACCTCCCATTTCAATTTAACGCAGTAGTTTTGGGACACCCTGTATTATATGCCTATTTCTAGTACGGAAAAGTGGTGGTTAGTCATAAAAAAGTAACTACAAGTTTTTGAAACTTATTAGATATTTTCTACCCAGACAGCACGCGACGTCTTAAATACGTCTTGTTTACGTTCAGTTTAGGTCTGTACGTCTTACGTCCTGAATAGACGTCTTTAAAACGTCGTAGAGACGTCTTTTTAGGGACGTCTTTTGAACGCCTAAAGTAAGACGACTTAAAGACGTCTTTTTCGAGGCTTCTTAAAGGTCTCTTATATCAGACGTCTTACAGATGTCAGTTTCGGAACGTTTTAACGTCTGAAATAAGACTAAATGACTTGAATTTTTGGAAATGTTATGAGATGTTAGTTTATTGTACAATCACTAAAATACTTTTGTAAGTTTACTACTACTTGGAATGACAAAAAAAATGAAGCACTCACCTTTTTTTAATTTTCTCATCTGAGCTTGTTTATAAAAATTCATCAAAATCAGCATTGACGTTGTTACGAGTTACAAACAATTAAAGACCTCAAAAATCGCAGCATTTTCACGATTTCTGACACTTTTGACCGTAACTGCAGTTTGTTTTCAAAAATTGCAATTGTTTGGAGTAACCAAAAAAAGACTAGGGACAGATTAAAAAGTTAAGAAACTTGAGTTTTTTCTTTTTCTTGTCACTCCAACTAATTGCAATATTTTAAAACAATTTTTTAGCCAATGTCTATAGAATTTTTTCAGATTTTTAAGTCCGTGGCGACGCGCGTCATAGTTAAAAAAAATAAAATCCGATTTTTTTGACGTTTTCTGCGCGAAAAACTAAGCTAACCTTCAAATTGATACGTTTTATTTATCCTATAAGTTTAGGCACTGATAAACTTTGAACATTTCGCAGTAAAAATTAAAAATGAAATCAACTTTATTAGTATTTCGACTGCGTCAGCGCATTACGTCTGAATGTATTAACCATGTTTCTAACAGTCCAGTTGGGTCAGAGCGTTAGGTGTTCGACTGTGGACGTGCTTATACTAGGCTCTAGGTTTGCACTCAGCATGCGCGGATAACGGGTACCCCAGGAGCTATAGGGATGGACATGAAGGATTTAGTGAGTATAATAACTTCGTTATAATTCTTCTCCAACCGGGGGAAACGGGGTCGACGCCTTAAAGATGTCTGTTTGACGTCTAGAATACGTCTTTTAGACGTCTACAAGACCACTTAGAGACATCTTAAAGATGTCTGAATGTCCAACAACAGACGTCTGTAAGACATCTCTGAGCTATCTGGGGATGAATTTAATAGTAAGTTTGCAGATTTTCAAAATTGAGATAAAGATATTTTGTTATTTACAAATCCACTATCTGTTCCGATTCATTAAGTGATGTTTCCTCAGAAAACGCGTTACGTATTGCTACAGTTCTGTTTCGAGGAACGGCACCAATGTTTGTTTTGAGAATAGGAAATTTCTATCCCCTCTGCTTTTTTGAAGTCATTCTTTCGACATAGCTTAAGTCCAGAACGAAAGGCTATGTCATATTTTATCTTTTACAAAAGGTATTGTTGTTCGGCTTCATGGTCTGCCGGACAAAGTGTGTAGCAGGATAAGCATGGTCCAGCGGCCCTGACGACAATTTTTATTGGTATCGTGTGCAAAATATTGCTTTTAGGTTGAAAGATAAACTCTCAAAACTTTAAATCGCTATCCCCTCTTTTAGAGATAATATGAGGGTAAACGCTCTTAACTTTATCATTCTTTTCTCAGTTGTTAATTAACATATTAAGATGAAAAAATCTTGAAACTTTCATATATATTAGATAGGTAACAGAACATTGTTCTTGAATTTTTCGGTAAGTGTCACTCAAAGGGTTGCTTGCAACCACCACTCTTAAGAAAATAAATATTTTTTCTAATCATAATAATTTGCTTACAATTATGAAAAAATATATAAAATGCAAAAGGTAAGTTCGAGCATTTTCGTTCTTTTTATCTTAATATGTAAACTAACAACCGAAAATAAATGATAAAGTTAAGGGCGTTTACCCTCATATTATCCTTAAATAAGGGGTTAGCGACTTAAAATTTGAGAGGGTTATCTTTCAACCTGGAAGCAGAATTTTGCACACGATACCAATAAAAATTGTCGCGAGGGCCGTTGGACCATGGTCCTTCTGCTAGACCCTTTAAGCTAGGCGCATACTGAGTTTTTACCTGTCAAGTTTCCATTACGATACTTCGTTTTGGTAGGATCCGGCCATTCAGCTCGAATTTTAACATGGATTTTCGAGAGCGCGTCGAGGTTTCCTGCTGTGCATGGCACAAAAAAAAGGTTGCAGGAGCTCCTCAGCTTCATAGGTAAACTGTCGTTATCTCTCCTCTACAACATCATGGAGATAGGAAACTTTCCTGCCCGTGTCCGAATATTAGTGGGAGTCACTGTATCTGAAATAATTTTTAATATGATATACAGGGTGTCCCAAAATGTCTTCAACTCCCGCAAATTGGAGGTTCCTGTGGTCATTTCAAGCGCCATTTTCCTTTGGAAAAATGTTGTCCGAGGCTTCGTTTGGGAGTTATTAACGAAAAACATGGACCAATCAATGCGCGAGCTAGACTCGCGATGGCTGGCTTCGTGTGGCGCGCCAGGGGTTTCTACTTGGAGGAGCGTAGAGGTGCGCTGCGACGATGCATCGAGCAAGAGAAGGAGTAGAAATTGAACGTATGGAATTAAAAACTCACTTATTCAGCCGTAAATCCATTTGCTGTTTCGAAATGTGTGTCACTGGGCCACTCGGTGACGAACTGCAGAGCTGGCTTCAGGTATACGGCATTGTCCCGAACAGTAAGGGACGTACGGTCAGGTCAACGAACTGCACAGCTGGTGGTAAAACGACAACCTAAGGGCCACCTTCACTTTCCAAACAATAAATAAATCGTATGTTTGTTTTCATACAGATGCCTTGAAATTTTTCCACACTCACGATCACTGTTCACATTTGTCAACACATAGCTATGCACTAATAACAATTGCAATATCACTTGTATTGCAGCAAAAATCACAGTAATGAGGTAATGCGATCAGTGGACTGCAGATTTCATGCATTTGTAGCAAAAATGAGGGCTGAACTTTTCCTTCCGAACCCACAAATTTTCGATTTTTACATATCTAATCCTGTACATTTCATCGAGAAAACACCAAATTCGATGTCCCAGACTGCGGAAACCACTCGTTTTTAAGTTAAGAGCACGTAAAGTTGACTAATTTAACACTAATTTTCATTGTTTCACCTCAAAAAGTGACAGGTATGGGCGCCGCCATATTGGTACGTAGGGATCTCCTTGCGTGCAGTGACTCAGTGGCAGCGCTAGATGGCAGCACTAGCGCGCAACCTGATAGTAGCCTGCTCATGTGAAGGGGGAATTCTAATTTCTAGTTTTACAGTGTACCAGAATGGCTACCGCAGAGTTTAATTTTTGTTCTGGGTTAGTACTGGGTTAGTTTTGGGTTAGTTCTGGGTTAATTTTGGGTTAGTTCTGGGTTAATTGTGGGTTAGTTCTGGGTTAGTTCCTGGTCCCGATCTCAGCGACAGTCAGTTTGGTTTCCGGAGGGGCCGCTCCACGCTGGATGCGCAGGAGCGCCTGCGTCTCCTCCGGGAGTCGGCTGTCGCTCGGGGCGGGGTGTTGATTGCTGTGTCGCTGGACATTTCCAACGCTTTCAACACCCTGCCCTGGAAGGAGATAGAGGGGGCACTGGAATATTTCCGTTTCCCCCTCTATCTCCGGGCAGTCATTCGGGACTACCTCAGCGGTAGGGAGGTGGTGTATACCGGCCGGTATGATGTCATACATCGGAGGGAGATATACCGCGGGGTTCCGCAGGGGTCGGTCTTGGGACCACTCCTGTGGAACCTTGGATTTGACGCGGTACTGCGGGTAGACCTCCCCCCTGGGGCGGGTGTCATCTGCTATGCGGATGACACCCTGGTATATGCAGAGGGGGAGGATTGGAGGGGTGCCGGGCGGCTTGTGGAGTCCGCCCTGGACCGCGTTGTTGGACGGATCAGTGCAATGGGCCTGACTGTGGCCGCCGCAAAGACCAAGGCGGTATGGCTGTATGGCCAACCGCTTCGGCCGCGGCGGCCTGCGTTTGGTCAGGACCTGCGGATCCGGGTCGCTGAGGTAACTGTCGCCGTTGGGCCCGGTTTGAGATACTTGGGCCTAACTATCGATAGCCGCTGGCGCTTTGATAGGCATTTTGACCTCCTGGTCTCCCGGTTGGAGAGGACGGTGGCCGCGTTAGCGCGGCTGCTGCCTAATATCGGGGGATCTCAGACGAGAGTCCGTCACCTCTATATGGGGGTGGTGCGGTCGATAGCCCTATATGGGGCCCCCGTGTGGTTCCGGTCGCTCGCGGCCGGCCGGTATTGCCAAGTGCTCTTGGAAAGAGTACGGCGCCGGCTGGCACTCCGGACCATACGGGGGTACCACACCATCTCCGGTGAGGTGGCGGGACTCCTGGCCGGGATTCCTCCCTTACATTTGGAGGCGGAGGAGCGGGCGATCAACTACGGCGTCGCCTGCTCCTTCCGCCGTCCGCGGGGGGAGGAACTCTCGGTCAGGGAGATGGAGGAGGTCGATGCCGCTAGGTGTCAGGCCCGGGAAAATACCAAGGCGCAGTGGGGGTAGTCGCTTGCCTCGTCGCCGCGCCCGGTGGTCCGGGCACACCTGCCCATCTTTGAGAGATAGTGCAGGGGTCGGTTCAACTTGACCTTCCACCTCACGCAGGTGCTCACCGGGCATGGGTGCTTCGGTGCGTACCTGCACCAGATGGGGCGGGAGCCGGCAGCGCAGTGTAACCACTGCGGCGAGGAGGTGGACACGGCGCGGCATACCTTAGAGAACTGCTGTGCGTGGGCAAGGCCGCGTCGGGTCCTGAGCAGGGTTGCCATATGCAGCCGCTGCCAGGCCCCTTACCTCTCCGTCCCTCGCCACGATGCTGCGTAAAGCCTGCCTTCGCTTCCCCCACTCTTACCACTACGGCTGCCGCGTGCCGCGTGGAGCATGCTACCGAGTGTCGCAAAAATAACCGTACGCTTATACAAGCTGATTTGCTTCGGTAAGGTAGACTATACTGCAATAACCAAATAAATTTATTCGTGTATTGTTAAATAAACACAAATTAAGTTTTGAAAAATGCATATATTTGCGACCTGCTAAATACCATCATCGCTTTCGCTGGTACATTCGCTTTCGCTTTGTATAATATTCGCAAATTCTTGCGGTATACTTTCTTTTTTGTACATACCGCTATTAAAATTTTGTACAAAATCGTCGCTTATAATATAATTGTTACATTGTTTATTAGTATTTCTAAATTCTAACTTAATTCTACCGAGAGCAGCAACCATTTGTGGCTGCAGTCGATTGCGATCTGGCGTTTTCATTTCATTTACAATGAAAAAAAATCGTTCAATTTCAGCGTTTCTATCTATCTCGGTAGAATTAAGTTAGAATTTAGAAATACTAATAAGTTGTGGGCGGGAGGGTGTCGGGGTCGTCCCCGCGCCAGCTTATGCCCCCACGAGGGGGGGTGGAGTCAAGGTCGCCGCGGGGCGTCACCCCGCGACGGAGTAGCTCCTCTTCGGAGGAGGAGGATATATCAGAGGAGAAGAGTTCGTCGCGGGGTGTCCCCCTGCGGCGTCTGTTGCCCGGGCGCCGGGCGGTGGGTGGGGGGATCGGAGGGTGAGCTGATCCCGGTCCCCCGGGGGGGAAGTTAGGTTCCCCCCGGGATGGGTCGACGTCCTCGAGGGAATCTCGGTGCGGGGGACGTCGGCCCGTCCCCCTGTTGAGCATCAGGCTCTGGGGGGGGGGGGCGAGAGATGGGGGGGGGATTGTCGGAGCGTGCCGGATCACGCCTCCGACGACCCTTCCTTACCAGTGGCGACGCCCTCTTGCCCTGTCCGAGGCCGGGACCTTCGGGTTACGCGGGTCGGGTGGGGCACGAGGACGCCGGGGGCCGTGGGTGGACCGAGCGGGGGCTCGGGAAGCTCATTCCGACAGCCCCTGGGACACCGGGTGGGTTCGTCCGCTCGAGGTCTTATAGCGTAGGTAGTGGGGGACTCTAACCCCTCCCCCCGGGTCTTTATGATAGCTGGAAAGTGTCCTGTTGAGTACTCGCGTGATCCAGGCACTTCCCATTTAGCTTAGGCGGGTGTGGGGTTTTAGTGGGTAGCCTCTGCGGACGGCGCGCCTTCAGCGCCCCCTCCCCGGTGGTAGTCCCACATAACCTCGGTCCCCCCCCCCCCCCCCCGGGAGCCGAGGTATACGTAACGCATTTCCCCACAAAACAAAAAAAAAAAAGTTCTGGGTTAGTTCCGGTTAGGTTGTATTTTGATTTTGTAATTGTAATTCCAAAAAATTTTGATATCTTGGTTGTGTGAGTTGTGAATGTTAGATCGTTGAAATTTTTGTGAATAAAAAGTAGTTGTAATTAATTTTATAGAATTGGGAAAGAGAGTAGTTGTAGTTGTAGTTGTTTGAGATTGTGTCTGGGTTAGGTCTGGGTTAGTTCTGGTTAGATTTTGTATCGGTTTTGTAATTGTAAGCATGAAAAATTTAGATATCTTGATTGTGTACTTCTGCAGCGTGCATTTTCGACACGCATAATGATCTCCCTAAACTTTTTAGAAAAATCTTGGGTAAAATCAGTGTCGTTCGAGCCGCGGTAGAGAGACCATCTCCAAACTTGTCAATTCTAAGTTCACGGTTGCTAAAATGTGTGTTTTTAGTAGTCATATTGAAACTAATCACTAGACTGCGGATTTTTATGCAAAATGAAACTTGGCTGCTGCTATTGCAAGGGACGGGAGCCAGACGGATATTTGATTTTTACTTTGATCATTTGATCAACTAGAAAATATTACATTGATGTTTTTAAATTATTTTAATCTTTCTACTGTTTTAAAATGTTCTTACTCATTTTTGCTACAAATGCATGAAATCTGAAGTCTACTGATCGCATTACCTCATTACTGTAATTTGTGCTGCAATACAAGTGATATTGCAATTGTTATTAGTGCATAGCTATGTGTTGACAAATGTGAACAGTGATCGTGAGTGTGGAAAAATTTCATGGCATCGTTTACTTGACCGCACATCCCTTAGGTTGTCATTTTACCACCAGCTGTGCAGTTCGTTGATCTGACCGTACGTCCCTTACCGTTCGAGACTATGCCGTATACCTGAAGCCAGCTCTGCAGTTCGTCACCGAATGGCCCAGTGACACACATTTCGAAGCAGCAAGTGGATTTACGGCTGAATAAGTGAGGTTTTAAATCCATACGTTCAATTTCTACTCCTTCTCTTGCTCGATGCATCGTCGCGGTCGCGGCGCACCGCTACGCTCCCCAAGGAGAAACCCCTGGCGCGCCACACGAAGCCAGCCATCGCGGGTCTAGCTCGCGCTCTGATTGGTCCGTGTTTTTCGTTAATAACTCCCAAATCAAGCCTCGGACAACATTTTGCAAAAGGAAAATGACGCTTGAAATGACCTCAGGAACCTCCCATTTGCGGGAGTTGAAGACATTTTGGGACACCCTGTATATCATATTAAAAATTATTTCAGATACAGTGACTCCCACTAATATTCGGACACTCTTAAAAAGACCATAACTTTTTAAATATCGGACCATGCGATTTAATCTTGTTTGAGGAGTTAGAGTTATTATAATTTACTACATAATGTGAAAAGAAATTTTTTCAAAAATGCAGTTTGTCGGAATTGTAGAGAAATTACTAAAAGTTCCATTATACAACTTTTTTATGTGGGCTTATATTGAAAATATAGAAAACACGGTTCGTAGATCTATATCAATTAAACATATACATTGTTGCAATGAGCTACAAACGTTTAAAGATGGTAAAAAGTTTTTCACGATTTTCGGCCTCTAACTGCAATAAATCTAAGGATTCTTACATCTTTTAATGCCTGTTGTTTTTCCCGCATCAACCGATTTCGATGAAACTTTCACAATGTATATAATTGACACAGATCTACAAAAAGTATTTTTTTAAATTTTCAATATAGACCCACATAAAAAAGTTTAAAAATGAAACTTTTAGTATTTTCTCTACAATTCGGACCAATTTCAATTTTTGAAAAAATCTCTTTTCACATTATCTAGTTACCGGAAATGAGTTTCTAGAAGCTTATAGTGATTACATTTTTTTCGACTTCAGAATTCCTATCCATAAAGACCTACAAATTATTTATCTGCTACATTGTTCAATATCTATGACTCCGAAAGGGAGTACCGTATTATTATACAGGTACTTTTTCCACTGGGCAAGGTACAGTACGGACAGCAATAATTCTTTTTTTTTTGTTACCATAGTAATAAATTGTTATTTTCTTTGTTATAACGCTTAAATTCCTTAACACTGTGTTCCCCACCTTAAAATACCACGAAGAACTCTAAAAAATTCTAGTTAATAGCTATTTGAAATAAACAACGCCACTTGCTGGACAGAATAAATAGTCGTGAGGAATACTTGCTAAACACTTGTCAGGCTCTAGCAAAGGCATTTCGGATTTTGGGAACCCCTAGGTTTTGGGTAGCAGACGTCACGCTGTGCCTTTCTTCGTCGAGCACCTCGAACCCTATTAATTGGCCTTCGGGCTCCTAAAACTATGTATGCATACGGCAAATGGTATCAGGTATCTCCCTCTTGCCGGATACTTCAGTATGCGCCTACCTTTATGGGAACCATAAACTCCCGGCCCACTTTGATTTGATTTGAGAAACTGCAAAAGCCAATTCTGCGCCACTACTGTTTCTCGAGACAAAACTGTATGAATGAATTGTGTCTTGAAAATTAATTCGAAGGAATCAATGAAAACATTTACTATTCGCATTTAACTTCATTAAGCAATGCGTGTTTTATGAAGGGTACTTTTATGATGCTTGTTTCTTTTTATTTTTGTTTGCTTGTTGAACGCTTATGGTTATGCTTAAGTAACCATCCATATTATAATATTTATTATTAGTATACTTATGGCTCTTATAATGGTACGATTGTTCTGACATATATAAAGATTTTGAACTATCACTTCTGAAGAGCATTTTATAAATAAATAATTTATCAAAAAGAAATAGATATGTAGCGAGTAACAACTGAGATTTCTTGATTTCGGAATCGCTAACCGACAACGGCTGAATAAATAACTAATAAATATAACTAAATTACATAAATATAGTAAAGATAATTAATGGCTATTTTTCCGTACTAGGAATGGGCATATAAGAGTTTATTCGTGGTCAGAAAACTTTCCGCGGCAACAAGTTTTATTTACTTCAAATGAGATATCGTGTTCCACCCTTATATGATTATTCAAAATATCGTAGAAATCGTCTATCCGATTAATCATTAGCACTTAAAGCCACCGTCTTGCAGAAATGCCGAAATATTTAAATTATAACTTTTTCTTAAAATGCAAGAACCAAAATTCTATTTGATCTGGATTTTTTTACTTGGATATGCACTACTCACACACAAATATTCAGGAAATAGATTAACATTTGAATGAAATTAACAAAAAAGTGTTATCTTTGGTAAATGTTGATAAAAGGGGACCCAGCACCAGAGACCTTGGCCTTGAAATATACTGTCGAGGTCAACGTTCTGAACAACTTTTTCTTATACATCTATACATCGCTCGGTCTTAGTTTCCGAGATAATTGCAAAATATTTTCGTTTTATTTTTTTTCTAATTTCTTTATTAGATTTTTGTATACATCGTCGGGCCGGCCCACGATGCATTATGTACAGAGGTGTTCCAAGTTCCCTTAGAAAAGTATGATATTTAGATGGAAGATCCTCTGGCGACCGCTAGAGGCGTCGTGGTCTGGAGCAGGCTTGCCATATTGCCCGGGCAAAAGCGCCCCTTACCGCTGCGCCCCTCGCCTAGCTGTGCCGCTGAGCCCGTCTAACTTGCCCCACTCTTCCGTCTGTGGGTCCCACAGCGCGGTAAGGGGCGCTTTTGCCCGGGCAATATGGCAAGCCTGGTCTGGAGTACCGTGAGCTCGGTAGTGGGGAGCAGTGATGCCGAAATCGTGGTACTGTGGTATTAAGCCGTGGAACTAGACCTCCCCACTACGACCTACGGTTGCCCCTACAGTCCTTTTCCAACGCGCTCGCGCGCTACACGCACTAGCGTACCTCTACTACAGTGATGGGCAGCTATGACTGCGGCAGTCAAGAAGCTTCCCCCACCAACTACTCTTTCGTACAAGGGGGCAAAAGAAGAGCGCGGGGCACCGCTCCGCGGCGAAGGTGCGCGCTGCACGAAAGAGTGGTTGGTGGGGGAAGCCAGCACCTCAGGGGCCCCTACCGTGCCCATCGCTGCTCTACTATATACTAGAATATATACTAGTGCGTGTAGCGCGCGAGCGTGTTGGAGAAGGACTGTAGGGGCAACAGTAGGTCGTAGTGAGGGAGTCTAGTTCCACGGCTCAGTACCACAGTACCACGATTTCGGCATCACTGGTGGGGAGACGAGCACATCTATTCTACGCCGAACCTCGCTATTGCACGAACGTGCTCGGAAGGCTACCCTCACACTCCAGCCATAAATACATACGTACAGACGTATAAGAATAATACTTATTTATATGTATACTTACGTACACTTCCTGGTGCCGGTAACTTCTTGAGAAAAAGAAAGGAATTTACTAACAATATAGTAAATTATACATTGTTTTTAGTGATTGATAATCAGCAAATAAAATAAACGACATATATTGTTTATAATTACTTGAAAAAATTTTAAACGTTACAATATATGTATATGAAGAAAAACTAAAACTAAACTAAACTATATGAAGAAAAACATTTTTGTGTAAATATAACAAGTTTTATTTCAATTATATACATAAAATATTTATATACATAAATGAACAATATTAAAATTTTGATAATTTTTTTTATTTATGTTATTTTCTTTACGAACGATTTTCTGCTTTTACATACTGTCGCATGCACATCGTAATGTAATGAAACAAAGATTTACTAATTATAATGGCAACAGCATTTACGTACCACTCTTTAGCCGATTGTGCGAGGCAAAGCGTATCTTACAGTAATACCTTACCATGGGCACGCTGCTACACACAATCTCATTTACACACGTACATGGTACACCAGACCACGACGCCCCTAGCGGCGACCAGAGGATCTTCCATCTAAATATCACAAAAAGTCAACCTTACAGAGGTGCTTCGTCGGAACACCTCTATAATATACCGTGGGCGGCCTGACGGCCAGCGCTCTCCGCCCCCTCACGAACCTAATCCTAACCAACTTCATATCAATGAGGTCGTAGCTTTTTTACAAGTTCAACAAAAATAATATTTAATTTGATATATTTTTTGAGATAATGTGCAGAGTGTATGCAATAAACAATTGATTCAAGATTCAAGTTTTTTACGTATGTCTCTGAAACTAAGACCGAGCGACGGATACATGTATAGGGACAAATTGTTCAGAATATTGTCCTTGACAACATATGTCATGATCCACGTCATTGGAGCTGGGTCCTCTTTTGTCAACATTTACCTTATCTTTTAATGTATTTTTCTAAGTAAATTAAAATATGTAAAATCGGATTGCACGGCCGAATTTCTTATTAAAAAATACACAACTTTGTGTAAGAAACGACAGGAAATGAAAAGAAAGGGAGAAATATTCCCACGCATCCCCGATATCAAGTACCCCTGGAGTAAGGATGGATAGAAAGGCACGACACTATCCAATTGTGGTGTTCTCAAGTCCCAGCGCCGATAACCCCGCGGATAGCTTGCAGATGTGGTGGTTGCGATGAGGGACAAACACTTGAGGCAAGGCCGCCTTCCCCGGAAAAAATCCAGGAAATTAAGTAACCCTCGATCCTGCAGGGGTGGAGATTGATAAGGAGAATCTATCCTCGAGGATAGTCTACTCAGCACTCTTGTCTGAATCTTCGAACCTTTCAGACGTTGTTTTACTCGAGATCGACACCGAGCATTATATTCCATCACACAAGATGACCTCACCCTAGTACGATATATACGCGAATTGAACTGTACTCTTGCATTGTTATTATATCAACCGGCGTGATTTCTTACATTTTCCATTTGAACCACCTCCTTAGCTTTACCAGTTCCTGAGAGAAATGCGACCAAATACGGTTCCGATCCCAAATTTTGAGGGCTGTTGTCATCCCTGAATATGACTGATAGCCGCTAAGAAAGATACGTCTAAACTTTTGCAAAAATGAGTTCCTCCCAAAGTTCAATGAAGATCTGCAGATGTCATTTCGGGATCGTCCCTTGTTAGCCCAGGAGCAAATAAGTCGGTCATTTATTGTAATTGAAGCCGTATTAAGTTATAAAATAAAATGTCTACAGTATCAATAGTAAATTGCAAAATACACAGATACGTTACCAGTAGCGTATGCGTTCTCTAGTAAATTTATTAACCAGCTTAACGTAAATGTCTACACTAGAATTAGCGAGGAATTCGTCTGGTGATTGACTAGTTTCAAATATCATCATCGATTGTAATTAAGCGTGATCAAGGCTCCCTGTACTCATCGTGCAAGTTTACAAATTCAATTGTTTTTTCTACAGGATCCTCTCGCGTCTTTCGTCGTTTATACTACATTAATTATTATTTATCGCTATGTTAGTTCCACGGCAAGGAGTGACGTTCCACTTTCAGACTATTTCATTATTGTTTACGAATAATTTACAATATCTAGTATCATTACACATTAGGATGTTATTATACAATAAAGTATATGTGGTCAGCGCATTTCATGAAACTTATCCTCGAATGGAGTCCCTGAGCGATGAAGTTCTAAGTGGATTTACAAATTTTCAATGGGTTACGATCGAAAAGAGAATTGGATGATATACTAACACTGCGGTGGGAAATTTTTTAAACCGAATAGAACGTTCTCAACTGTGGCTGATGATGGAGATAAATAGTAAATGAAACTAAAATTAAAATCAAGACGAAGGGGTTGTCCTTTGTCTTCACTCCAGAATCATCGTAATCGTCGATATTGTCACCGTTGGTCTCCTTACGGCCGCGTAATTTCAAATCTGGAAAAGAAAATTGTAAAGTTACTATTATGTCAGTATTTGATGTTACAAACTTAAGTAGCATTTTAGGAACATGTGATCATTTTGATGAATGCATGAACACTAGGGTGGACCTTATTTTTCGACCATGAAATTTTGGGCACGCCGCCCCCCTCCCAATATTGTTCCATTTCATGAAAAAATGATATACCCAAAGTTTTAGATCAATCGGACGTCGGGAAGATGTGCCACAATCGGACGTCGGGTAACTGCGCGCTAAATGTGAAGAGTATACTGAAAATTCTAGTTAAATATTTTATACCTTCAAAAATATCATACTTTCTTACATGCATTCAAGTACAAGTGTACTTTGTACGAATTAAGATTATTTCACATTAATTAGCCTGTCTAATTTCTGTCCGCCACTTTCCCGCTAACAAGTCCGTTTTCGCAAAGCGTAACACCGCACCGGTGAGAACGTCGCGTTTCAATTGGAGTAATAGCTTTAATTCGCCCATCCCAAATCAGATGGATGACGAAGGCTACATATTCTTTAAAAATATTCTTACTTAGAGATCAATTGACATTATCAACGGATGACGAACATGGAATACGTCAGATTTGCATTTTTATGTGTAAATTGTATTTATAAGCATGGATCCAAGCCCCAATTGCTGCAGAGGCTTCGAGACAAGACCATGAGTTTTTAAAAAGTCTATACGCATATAGTGCCATCAATGACCAAGTAATTCGTGTAGAACTATGAAAATTTTGTAATCATTTGTGGTATTTAACACCCGAATCGGTAGCACTAGCCTTTTCTCACCCCAATGTTCTGCATCATATAAAAAAAGCAAATGGTTGTAGCTTTAGGTACCGTTAATGACGGTGATGTAAAAAGATTAGTAGTTAATTCAAATAATGTAAATGAGTACGTTGGTAGCAAGATTGCAGCCTTTATTTCTAAAAAAACTTTAAATTTTTCTAAAAGATTTTCAATTTCCCTAGATTTTATAAATAAGGAGCCCTCAAAATGGCAAAGTGATCACGCTTTTGGATGTGTATTGGATGTATTCTTTATACACGGATACACGGGAACAGAAGTAAACGTGTACTGTTGAGTGCTGACAAGAAGGTCCCCGGGGGGGCCCAGAGGCAAGAGGGGTCTCCAGCTAGCTCCGCCCATCCCCACCTCTGACGCTCCCGTAGTGGCCGCGTGATCACGCCGTTTCGACTGCTTACGTCACACGACGCAGAATAGTAGGATTCCCGTATTTACTCGAGTAGTGTGTGTGACTGCTTCGGCCAATAGAACGCTCTAGCCGAAATTACGTGTGAGCCTAGCCGCGCCCCTTCCAAGCCAACCAATCGGGTGTGCATTCTTGCCTACGTCACCGCATTCCTGCCAGGGCTCTTCTTGTCAGCACTCAACAGTACATGTGTATCGAAATACACAGATAATACACGGGTACACGTGTATAGGGATACACGGATAGTACAGGGTGTCCCAAAATGTGTTCAACACCCGGAAATGGGCGGTTCCTAAGGTCATTTGAAGCGCCATTTTCCTTTTGCAAAATGTTGACCGAGGCTTCGTTTGGGAGTTATTAACGAAAACCACTTACCAATCAGAGCGCGAGCTAGACTCGCGATGGCTGGCTTCGTGTGACGCGCCAGGGGTCTCTACTTGGAAGAGCGTAGCGGTGCGCCGCGACCGCGACGATGCATCGAAAAAGAGAAGGAGTAGAAATTGAACGTATGGAATTAAAAACTCACTTATTCTCTGCGTACCAATCTGCAGGAACACCGAAACATGTGATTGCCATAAATTCTAGTCTTACAGCGGTCCCTCTCGTATCCTTTTTTTTTCGTCTGTCCAACCCGTCGTTTTCGTAAGTGTGCTACAGCGTGCATTTTCGACACGCATAATGATCTCCCTAAACTTTTCAGAAAAACCTTGGGTAAAATCAGTGTCGTTCGAGGCGCGGTAGAGAGAACACCTCCAAAGACTTGTCAATTCTAAGTTCACGGTTGCTAAAATGTGTGTTTTTAGTAGTCATATTTAAACTAATCACTAGACTACGGATTTTTATGCAAAATGAAAGTTGGCTGCTGCTATTGCAAGGGACAGGAGTCAGACGGATATTTGATTTTTACTTTAATCATTTGATCAAGTTGAAAATAATACATTGATGCTTTTAAATTATTTTAATCTTTCTACTGTTTTAAAATGCACTTAATCATTTTTTCTACAAATGCATGACATCCGCAGTCTATTGATCGCATTACCTCATTACTGTGATTTTTGCTGCAATACAAGTGATATTGCAATTGTTATTAGGGCATAGCTATGTGTTAAAAAATGTGAACAGTGATCGTGAGTGTGGAAAAATTTCATGGCATCTGTATGAAACAAACATAGGATTTATTTATCGTTTGGAAAGTTTAGGTGAAAACCTGGATCGTTTACTTGACCGTACATCCCTTAGGTTGTCGTTTTACCCCCAGCTGTGCAGTTCGTTGACCTGACCGTACGTCCCTTACCGTACGGGGCAATGCCGAATTCCTGAAGCCAGCTATGCAGTTCGTCACCGAGTGGCCCAGTGACACACATTTCGAAGCAGCAAGTGGATTTACGGCTGAATAGGTGAGTTTTTAATTCCATACATTCAATTTTTACTCCTCTTGTTCGATGCATCGTGTTTTTCGTTAATAACTCCCAAGCGAAGCCTCGGACAACATTTTGCAAAAGGAAAATGGCAATTCAAATGACCTCAGGAACCGCCCATTTCCGGGAGTTGAAGACATTTTGGGACACCTTGTATAATACACGGGTATCCGTTATTTTGAATACACGTGTATTCTCCGTGTATAGAAGTTCAAGGATTTACACGTGTGTTACCGTAAAAAGGAACCGTCTTTGGCCGGTTTTTGAACTCAAAGCAATAACTATTTACCGAAAAAAAATTATTCGGCGCGGGATTCGAGCCGGGCCCAAAAGATTCCCAACCTGAGACCTTACAGCATGCACCAACCGATACTGTTGAGAGTCGTGATCATATATTGAAATGTAACGCAATCAAAATATTCTATATTGCAGTTTTCATTATTACATAATACACCTATCATAAGGTGTAGGAAATGAATAAGGAAAGAGGCAACGAAAAAATTGATTTTGATTTTTTTTAACGACGATGCTATTTATAAAAAATTATGAAAAAAATTAAGAACGATTTGTGGCTGTGTTTCCGTTTACGTCCATTCTCAGAATTTGATGAAATTTTGAAAATAGGTTCTTTTTTTACTAAAATGACGATTGCCAGAAGGATTTTTGGCGACTCGAAAAAAAATTTTTTATCATTTCAATGTCGCGCTCTACCTTACCGACTTACCGACTTTGACTTTCTACTTTGTTCGTCAACTGATTTTAAACAGTTCGTCAACTGATTTTAGACAGTTCGTCAACTGATTTTAGAGTTGATGCGACAGTTCGTCAACTGCTTTTAGAGTCGTATAAGTCGTATAGTTTATAATGAGTCATTTAATATGTTTTACATTATAAAAAAAAATGAATGATTTCTATTCAGCACTAGAATGAGTGCGAGAACTTGGATTACTTCCTAGAGAAAAATATTGTCGAAAACATTAGGTAAACTCGAAAAGTTTATTTTAAGAGCCAGCGAAATGACATTAGTTTGAGTTAGGTCTGGGTTAGGTCTGGGTTACGGCGGAACATGTAGTACGAAATTGTCCAGCCACGGTACAAAAAAGATTGACACTATTGGGCAAACACTCCATAGAAGGGAAAATCCCGGAAGAAATAGAATGGAGAAAAATAAAGAAATACATGGAAGTTATAGACCCATGGAAAATATGAAAAATGGAATGGAAAAATGGCATAAACAATGGTTAGTACCAGGGCAGGAGGGCTGAGACACTTACACGTCAGTGATGATAAACTCCTGTCAAACTGGTTCTTTCTAATCCTTAAAAAAAAAACTATCAAGGAAATCAGACAAGGGTCTGCATATCCCAGAAATACGCTATTAGGTCTATGAAAACAATAATAACGACAACAACAAAACAACAATTTTAAAAACAACAACAAACAATAACCCATAAAAATATATAATCAAACCTATAACACTATACAATCAATCATGATTAATAAAAACCAGCTAAATCAATAAACACGAATAAACAATCGAATGGACTGCCCCTAAGAACAGGCAATATACCGACACAACATGCTTGATCTGTAAAAGCCGAGCATGAAACGTAACAACAAATCATGGCAAACATCCCAACCAAAGGAAAAAGACAGACTTGTAATAGGAAACATTAATAATAAAACACAAACAAAGACACAACTCATAAAACTGAAACAAATGAGGTAAACCGGGTGCAAATGTATCGCAGAATAGGGCACACTAGTACTAGGCACAATTCTGGAACTGCATACACAACCCACAAGATCCCTCTAATTAAACACAAAACTGACCAAACAAGACAACAAAGACCAACTTACATTAAAAGGTTAGGCTATGTCTAAACCAGATACAAAGATATTACATAAAAAATTGTTAAACTCAACATATAAACACCATCATGGAAAACGCATAATGGTAATCTGAAATCAGAAGGCAACGCCATCTAGATAAACCTCGGGAAAGACATACGCAACATTGTTGCGGAGTATGTCACGACCGATTCGCGAATGACTCTGCTGCGTATAGCACGTAATGTGCGCCGAATAGGTGTCAAAGGACCACCCACTGATGTGGGAAAAACTTGTAAGTGTAAAACTCAGATTACTCGGAATACGAGTTTATTGTTAAGCAAACTTTGATGTACAGTGTGGAAAAAACGAATGCCCTTCTAAAGGTCCGTGACTAAAAAAGACCCCGTCGTCTTGTGTTTGCTAAGCCAAGTTGACTCCAAGCTGGTCAAAAACGTTCTACCAAAAACCAACCCTCAATCCGCCTTGGGCCCGATTCTCCTTCCCTTGCGCCCTTATCTACGTGAAGGGTGGGAGTGAGGGATGGTCCTCTTTTCCGCACGTGGTGGACGGCAATTTTGGCAACCGTGCCGAGTGACTCCGGGTCGAAGGTTCGTCGGTACCCGTGAACCGTTACCTTCTCTTCCTGGAAATCACTCGTCGAGGCCACGGTTTATGACACGTCGAAAACCCAGGAAAAAAACCCCAAAACGTGCTGCAGAATAATTTCGACATCTGCGTACCAAACGTCGACCGGTTCGACAACCCAAAAAGATAATCCCGATCCGTGTCATAAACCTTTCCTAATTGCTAGCCTCAACAAACATACAATCGACTAGCCGTTGGTACACGAGTTACCGACACTAGGCAAGTAAAGAATCACATTATAAAGTACCACCATCATCGGATGGTAAAAAGTAAAAGCAAACTAAACCAGTCATCAAACTATCGATTTGAATAATAAGCAAGCACAATACAAACATCCACAGGGTACACTACGTTACAATAAACGGATAACATCTCTACACAAACATTCATAATAAAAAAAAAATCAATCAATCAATCAACGACAATCACAAAAAATACCAACACACAGCTATAACACTTAAAAAAAAAAAACCTCTTCAATCCCAATATTTACACAACCACGGGAAGAAGTCTTCCCTCCTTATATAACAACAAAACAATAAAATATATATTTACAATATAAACATCTCTCCATAAGTAGTATATCAAATACTATAGAAGCAAAATACATCCTCTCCAATCTAATTCTGCTACCTCGAGCTAGATCAAGGAATCAAATCACTTACACATCACTCCGATCATAACAAAACATAAAGTAAAACACCGTTGGCTGGTAACAGACAAACAACGAAATACACTCTAACAAAGACAAACAGATACATATACAAAATATACATATGTCCGAATCAACCAACACGAAAGCATGGCTAAATAAGAATCCCTCAATATCATTCTCTAGGAATAGAATCGAAACACAAAAAATAACCTGTTAGCTACAGCAAAATCAAAAGATAGCAACTAGCTAGTCGATAAAACAGACATCAGACTAACCCGTCAACATACCAATACAAGATAAAAACGAAACCGTCTTGAAGTAAAACCATTGGAATAATACAAGGATAGAAAGTAGGGCTGTGCGAGTACTCGCATAATGCGAGTCGAGCTTAGCTCGACTCGAGTGTGCGAGTCGGGTCGAGTACCCGCACGAAGCGAGCGGCTCGATCGATGCGCGCTACTCGCACCAATGCGAGCTACTCGCATCTATGCGAGCCGTTCGCATTGTTCGAGCTGCTCGCTTCGTGCGAGTACTCGACTCGACTCGAAATGCGAGTCCCGACTCGACTCAACTCGAACTCGGCTCGCATATGCGAGCTTGTTTGCAGGCCTAATAGAAAGACATAAGCAATCGACCAGCTGTCGGTACAAGTTACCGACACAAGGCAAATGGAGAAACATGACAATACAAAACTCTACCATCACCACATAAAAAAAAACCAAACTATAATAAACCAGCTATCGGAATATCGTCTCTATCGATAAGCAAGCGCAACACAAACCTCTACAGGGTAAATATGTTATGATGAACGAATAACATCCACACCTGCATGAAAATACTCACAACAGATATAGAACTATATAAAAATAATAATAATAAAACCCCAAAAAAAAACAAAACCAAATTAACAAAAACCACAAATAAAATCAACATACAGCTAAAAACACTCACAACACAATAAAAATTGACTATACATAACAATAACTGAACCAATTCAATTCCAACTCTCACACAACCACGGGAAGAAATCTCCCCTCCATAACAATAAACAATAAAAAGTATTAAAAAAAAAACAACAACACCAACATCTAGCTATAACACTCGTAACATAATGAAAAACGACTATACATAACTAAAACTGAACCGTCCCAATTCAACATTCACACAATCTGGGAAGAAATCCCCCCTCCATAACAATACTCCGATATAAACAATAAAATATATTTACACAACATAAATACCCGATAACCACACATAAAAACACCAATATACAGCTATAACACTCATAACATAATGAAAAACGACTATAAAAACAAAAAATGAACAACCTCGATTCCAACATTCACACAATCATGGGAAGAAACCCCCCTCCATAACAATACTTAGATATAAACATTAAAAAACATATATAACATAAACATCCGATAAATACAAATAACACTAATACATAGCTACATAACTTATAATAAAATTGACTACACATAACAAAAATTGAACCACTCCAAATCCAACACTCACAAAATTATGGGAAGAAATCTCCTCCCCTCTCCATAACAATAAACTATAAAAACATAAATACACAATATAAATATCTCTCCATAAGTAGCATATCAAAACCTATGGGAGACCATCACCACTCATTACACTAAAAAAGTAAGAAATATCCTCTTCAATCCAATTGGATCATTTCAAACTACCAAATCACGTATATACCACTACGACCATAACAAAACACATAATATAATACCGTTGGCCGGTAATGAATAAATAATGAAGTACACCCTAGTAAAGACAAACAATATAGTAAAAACATACAACTATCCGAATCAATCAGCACACAAAGCTGGATTAAATGAAACTTCCTCAAATTCATTCTCTAAGAACAGAACCAAACCTAAAGAGACAACCCTCAAACATACGGGAAACAAACAGGAAGTTTTCACCGACCAATAAATACGAGAATCCGCCAAACAAAATATCTAAGACTCTATTTAGAGTCTGAAAAACAGCAATTATCATTATAAAACATAGGCCATATCGTATCAACCAATCTGAGAAGAATATTACAATCAATACATTAGCCAATTAAGGAAATCTAGAGAATAAAAAGACAACAACTAATCCTATAAAAAGTAGGCATTCCAAAAAAAAAAACACAACACCATGAATGAAGACCACCTCGACCAAAACTAGTACCCTGAAATAGGGAAATAAAAATGGGAGACCAATATAATCCGCCACCTCACACAGAAAAGTGGCACCCTGCAACATACTTGGTGTTACTAAACAGTTTTCGAAGGGCTGAGAATCTAGTTCGAGCTTGAAAAACCGCAAAAATCATTGTTACAATGACGGTCTTTTCAAGCTCTACCGTAGACTGATCACCCCGATGAGGGAACTGCATCCGACACACCTGTCTTGACAAGAAAGACAAATGGAAAATATAAACCCCACTTGGTGGGGGATGGAATTTACCAACAGTATCCTCTACTGTCCGTCCACCACAAGAAGTCCCTCGAGACGGCTGAGGGGTCCGGGGGGATCTCTCGCTTGCTCCACCCCTCCCCACTATTTCCACTCCCGTATTCACGACCTCCAAGATCCTGACGTCACACGCTACACAGTAGTAGGACTTGTTTATTTTCGAGATACAAGTTTCCTGACCTATCGTCGATATTTAACGTTTAAGTGGACTTCAAAATGTACTTTAAAAATGCATTAATTCATTTAAATTACATTTAATGTTATATTTATATTTAATGTAACACATAATTCACGATTGACACGTCTTTCAATAAGTTACAACAAAAATTAGATAAAATTCATATAACTTCTACAAATGTTATAAATTGGTCGAAATTGCTAAAGCAGTCTGTTTGATCAGTATTGCAGCGGTTTTTGTATCTGTATCTACCGCGAAAATTAAACTTTAATTACCATTAAAAATAGGATGAATCTGCAGAACAGCTACAATCGATCTATTTTTTACTCTTCCGTATGATAGAAATGTGTTAAACGAATGATCGTTATTTATTCATTTTCAAGAAATTAATAATTTTAGTATTAGGGAACATATACATATTGGACAAAATTGAAAGCTGTAGTTCGAAAATATTTCTCATTTGTTCTGATCTGTAGCGTTAAATTAAAATTTTAACTGACAACGAGTTAGAAGTTTCTAATACAGAATATGCGTGAAGTCACGTTCCTCTTGGATGCTGAGAGTGGCTCAGCGCGGGGATGTTTAACGTCGTAGGATACATTTGATTCTGTCCTTACGCTACTGGATCGCTCGCTTCGCATTATCTCACTCGGTTTGGAAGAGTCTATTCACTCTCTTCGTCACACGATCCGATTAGTGTGTGTGAGCGCTGCAGCCAATAGCTCGCTAGAACCGATAATGCGTGTGACGCGACTCGAGCCCCTGCCGCTCAGACCAATCGGACGGTTTGTTGTCCATTTGATGTGAAACTCCTACCAAGAGACTTCTTGTGGTGGACGGACAGTACTTATTGTAGGAGGGGAATAAAAAGGGAGGTCATAGGATGACGAAAACCAGCACTCATAGAGTAAAGGAAAATTGAAATATAACTTAATCTAAATCTGGAGAAGGAAAAACTCGACAAACCAAAAAAGGGTGGTTACAAGGACCAAAGAAAAACAAGGCATTCATAAACAATTTCCGACGGGCTGAGAATCTAGTTCGAACTTGAAAAACCGCAATAATCATTATTAATAATGACGGTATTTTCAGGCTCTACCGTAGACTGACCACCCTCATGAGGAAATTGACAAGGCTACGGAAAAAAGAGACAGCAAAAGATTAAAAACATAATCATCCATCTCTAAGTTTTCGATATCCGGAGGAAAAAATGGTGCTACTATTCTGTCAGGAGACACAGAAAAAAGACGCAGGAAACACTAATGTCTCCTTGTTTTCCATGACTGTCAAAGATATAATAGTATAATTCCGGGGGGAGCCAGTTCTCAAAATCCAGAAAACTGATAAATGAAAAATCGATAGCAGTATATCGAAATGGTAAAACACCTTTAACAACAGTTTCCGAAGGGCTGCGAACCTAGTTCGAGCTCGAAAAACCGCAATAATCATTACTAATAATGACGGTCTTTTCGAGCTCTACCGTAGAAAGAGCACCCCGATGAGAAAACCGTAAGCTAAGCAATCCGCCTTAAATGACTGGCAATCGAAAAGACTACGGAAAAAAAGAGACAGCCATAGTTTATCAAACATAAACACGCATCTCTACGAATAATTGTTTCTAGGAAGCAATAAGAAATGCCATCAATCTGTCAGGTCGACACAGTAAAGCTAAATACAGGAAACAAAAGGTAGTATTCTGGGTTTCTGCGACTGTCACAGATGAAATAGCATATACACTCAATGACAACCAGTTCTCGCAAATCAGACAGCTGATAACGGAAGGAACTTCGATAACAGTATATCGTAAAGGAAAAATGATGGAACAAAATACCAAGCTAATAAGCTAATAAAGACTTTTCACACAACAGTTTCCGAAGGGCTGAGAAGCTAGTTCGTATATGCGTAAGCTAGACCGGTGTAAAAACCGCGATCGTAGCCGATACAATACGATCGTAGAGTTGACCAAATCGACGAGGAAATTGCAGTCCAAAATAATGGCCCTCTATCATGGGCAAACGAAGAGATCAGAGAAAAACAGACAGCTTGAGAGGTTACATAGATAACCGTTTCATCTCTACGCCGATGGTCTGCACCCACTGTGCAACGATAAAGACAGACACGGATTAAAAACCTTTAAGGGGAAGGTCTGGCAGGGAAACCAAGAGTGGATCGCCGACTGATAACCAGGGATGTTGGTGACATCCATTCTACCAACCATAATTACTAGAGTACGTCAAGCCCACCAGAAGGGGGAGAACCCGATGTAGCCGATATTTAAATCTTCCAGGAGACGAATCTCGGCGAAATTGGCGAACGATCCCTCTTTACCCAACGTGGAATAGTCTCGACAGTTGAAGAACTGCATGGCATTGATATCTTGGCTCTGTCAAGATTTCATTAAAGTCGGATCGGATCTGTGGATTTGTCATAACTTCTCCCCAATGTATAACAATTCGCGATCCCTTACTTGTACACCCCTGTAGAATCAAAGATTAGGAATGGGTGGGAAAGGGTGAATTTCTGGACTATCTGGAAATAGAGTAGGAAAGGGATTAACAACTTGACGTTTTTAACATGTAATTATGGTGAAGCGGGGGGAGTCATAAACGGCAGGCGAGACACCCTGCGGGTCTGAAGGTGAGACAGTCCAACGTTTACTCCGAGCCCTAAAAAGCTCAAAAACTTACAAACTAGGTAGCATGGCCGTTTCATCAATGATGACCATTCCGTCTAGTAAGTCGACGTTTCTGAAAGTGGCCCGGGCCATATAAAACAGAGACGAGGCTGATAAATGAATGGATAATTGCAACCCGACATACTGGACCGAGAGCCGGCAACGCCAATTGTGAAACCGATGATGAAAGAACGGTGTGCCTTACAGAAGCGATGAGTGATCGAATCATTCATCCCCGGCAAAAGCAATACTACTACTACTACTAGGTCTGGGTTAGGTCTGGCGAGGAATTTGTGCGCGAAATAAATTAATTGAATTAGTAATAGAGGTATGTGGGTCATTTACGACTTTGTTGGTAAGGTAGACAGTGACAAAATTTTTTTCGAGTCGCCAAAAATCCTTCTGGCAATTGTCATTTTAGTCAAAAAAGAACCTATTTTCAAAATTTTTATAAAACTGATATCTCTAAAACTTCAATACGAAATATGCATTTATTAGAATGTTTGGAGATTTCCAATTTTTTTTAAACATGTTAACATAATCTGAAAAATCTGAAAAAAATATACATTAATAATCACGATGTAACACAACTAACACAATCATATAAACGTGGTAGACTGAAAACTTCGATATAAAATCGGCTATTGTATGCTTTCCGATTTGTTTAAAAATCAATTTTGGAACGAAAATTTTTTTGAAAAAGTCAGTCGTGTATGCTATAAAGTAGAATATTTATGAATTTTTATGTAATTTTGTGTTGAGCATGGTGTGACAAAAATCAATTTGGATGGTCACTTTTGACCATCTTATCCGGCTATACCTTAAAAATCAACGAAAACATTATTTAAAAAATATATTTCAGTATACATCATTAAACCAGATTTTTCAAAAAAAATTTAGTCCAAATTTCACTTTGATATCTTTTTTAGATCAAAAGTTATAGCAAAATGTGCCCCGTGTCGGGAATCCAATGCGCGGTATCTCCAGATTCCGACTTGCGTCCGAAACTTCGGTAACGTGAAATTCGGAGGAACGTGTCTAGGCTTGAGCAGTCGCACAGGCACTCACACGGACAGAGTAGAGGTACGTTTCTGTGTAACGCCTAGCGTGTGCGTAATGAGGCGACGATACATCGGAATGGAGGAACTCAGCCGCTCAGGGGAACGTAAACCGTGGGCCATAGCCCACGAATATCCCATCACTGGCGGCCGCCCATAGGTTAGGAGAGTACGAAGCAATGCTATCGGACGATCAGCAGCCCAGGAGAGGACAGGGGTTACACCTGGACGCCTCTCTGGATACATGGGAGAAATCGGCCATGAAGGCCGGCCGCCCGCAGAGAGAAAAGAACAGGGTAGCTTCCTGGCCGCCTGAGAGTAGGATCACTTGGTTCCTCTGTATGTCAAGGAGAGGGCGGCCATGAAGGCCGGCCGCCGAGTGGGCAGAAGAATCTGGGTGAATCCGAGTCGTCGTTTGAAAGTAGGATCCCATGGTTCCTCTGTACGTTTCGGAGAGGATGGCCATGAAGGCCGGCAGGGGAATCCGGGTAAATCCGAGTCGTCGTCGATTCCCCAGAAGAAGAGTACGGTTGCAATAAAGGTACTAACGAATTACTATAACAATTCGTTGCTAAACTTCTTCAAAGATTTATTGTAAAATACACGAAACATCCGAGGTTCATAACCTATTTACGAAAATATATCCTGTGTCCATAGAAATTCCTATTCCTGTGGTTGGGAAAACTTCAACCTCAACCCGTACCCTACAATGTACTTTTAGAGAGACAAACAAAAGAAAAATAAATATTCGTCGTCATCATTTGGATTTGGAAATCTCTGTTTATATTGAGTGTGACCAGAATTTCCGCGATAACCCCATTTACTGATTACAATTAATTTATCTTCTACAAATTGATCTAAAACATCTTTTTGAAGATATTGTGACATGGCAAAAATGCTACGTCCCCCTAGATTAGAGGGGAAACCTCTAATCAGCAAATTGAAAGGACCGGGCTGCCCTTTGGTGTGCTCAAATTGTTCTCTGCCGGTTTTGCCGCCGACAGATCACCCCGAACGTCTGAATAAACGTTGTCGATCTTAGCAAAACGCAGTTAATTTATTTTCGAGGTCCCTTCCCGCCGCGGGGAACGTCCCGTCTGATCCTGCGTAGAATCCTGTGCCCGTCTCGAGCTCATCCAGCTCTCGCGACCGTTCCCTCGTTGGCTCCGACCCTTTTGCGTACTTTCGAACCTTTGGGGTAGATGAGTTCTCGTCCAAGTCTCCGGGAGAACGCTTTATCACGAGTGGATTGCGTTACCCACGGCCGAACGCAGCCCGGCATTCAAGCCAGCAAACTCGAAGCAACTTATTCTTCCGCCTCTTCCTAGGAGACCCGGAGAAATAAATGGCATGATAAGTCTTACACATTGCTCTGTTTGATAACAATTTTCCTTTGGCTTTTTAAAATTATAACATGATCAGTAAATAGTATTCTCTAAATTTAGTGCTCGATTTCATATTAATCTGGTAACACGTATAATTAATAATTTATTTGTTGAGAAAAAAAATAAGACTAAATTTACAATAGTTGCACGTATAAAACTAACAGTTAAATTAAACTACTGATTACTAAATTAATAATAACAACTTTTCTATCCAGCAACGGAATTTCCAAGGATCCCTTGCCTGGCATTCTTCGACACGGCTCATTAAGTTGTTTTCAACTGAAATATTTTCCAATTTCGAAACAACCTTTTAGTCCAACAGGACAATGTCCATTCTTCAAATGGTCGGTGCAGCCTCAATAAAACTAGGTCTCATTACCACAAGAGATTTTCTTCCAAAATTAATTTTCGTCGAACCTCCCGCAATCATTGTCGTCGAACCAACCGCCAATAAAGAATCATTGTCGTCGAATCATTAGGCCTCTTATCAGCGACCTAAGGTTTGTGACCGACTCGCCAGCTCGCGTCCTCTTCGGTCGCCTACTCAGGGTACCTGATCTGCCTGTACGCGTAAGCGTTTCCGTCTCTATCGAGCCACTAGCCAATCAACTGCTAGTTATTCATTGTCGAAAAACATAAAAGCCAAAGACAGGATCCTCACTCTCAATCTAAACCCAAGCTTCTAGTCAGACGTTAGGGTTCGACGCCACATCTTTTAATTCAGTCTTTTGATTTTCGTCAAGACCCCCCTCCTAACCACTCCATTTCACATCTCTTCAAACCGATCTACAATATCCTTGCAAATCAACGTTGTAACTACTTGGTTGTAAGATTGTAAATATACGTTACTAACAAAATAGCTGTCCTTTAAAAAGTAATGGTCATCCGTCCTAGGGGTGAATCTACACCTCTGGATCGGTGGACATTAGTAAGAGAAACTTGCCGCAAAATTGTTTATAACAAAGAAAATTGTTGTTAATCTTATACTCATCGAGAAGAGAAACAGTTTGAAAGGAGCCATATATCGCAAACAAATAGTTGTTGAGATGTAAGCTGTTAAAGTTTCTGCAAAATTTGATTGTGTGGAGTTATACGTATAGACAAAAGCCTACTACTACAATCCACCCGACCGTGTCGATGAGACAGAACACGGTCGTCTGTGTGCCTCGAGGAAACGAAATTTAATGGGACATTCGTCGCTAGACATGTACCAAGTCATCGTCTCCCTGCCCATAGGCTAGAACGTCGCACCGGGGTAGGCGGAAGATGTGTGTGTGTACGTGTGTACACGAAGGCGCGAAAAATTCATGATCGCCGATAGGTCCAATCGAACAATAGTCGCGGCCGGAACGGCAGTCGCGTAATCTCCTTCTATACAATTACCTGCTATTACATCTCTTGCCTAATAAACAGTATTTTTAGTACGGTGTCGTGTCTGCGGTATTTTCCCCATTTCTTCCTGACAACCCATCCTAAATAAATATGTCCTACATATGTCATGGTATAAAAAACATTTTGGGTAAATATTACGTTTAGGGGACCAAACTTGGATCACCTTGACCTTCACATATGTTGTCAAGGACAACATTCTGAACAACTCTTGTCATTATATCTATCCGTCGCGCGAAAGAAGAAAATTGCAAAAAACTATTTCTAGTACTGAATTGAATTTTCTGTATTGCGTACGCATATTTCCGATTTTCGTATGGGTGGTCGACCCGGCCTGACGGCCGGCCCAGTCCGCCCCCTCCGCATACCTAACCACAACTCATTCTATTCGCATAATCTTTGTAGTGTAACTGTCATCTAGAATTTGATCTAGTAATTAAGACTAACCTAACCCAATCCTAACCACACCACAACTCATTCTATTTGCATGATTTTTCCATTACTAGATCAAATTCTGGATGACAGCTACAATGCAAAGATTATGCGAATAGAATGAGTTTGTGGAGGGAGTTTGGGGAGAGGGCCTGCCGTCAGGCCGGCCCGACCACGCATACCAAAATCCAGGAGTAGTATCTCACTCTTATTATACAGGTTGTTCGACTACAGATTAGGAGAAAATTTAAGAGGTGGTTCTGCATCACAATATAAGTCGAAAATGAAGAATAAAAAAATTGCTATTTCGACTTCGTTATTTAGTTATTAACAATTCAAAATCCGCCTAAAATGCGGCAACCCGACCAACAAAGGTACACGCCGCGGACGTCACAGAGGCGCGCGACAGTGACGTATCAAGTGACAAATACATGCTTACCTTGGTTCTCATTTGGGCCCCCAGCGATGTGAAAATGTTTAACAAATTGATGAACAGGCTTAACAAATTGATCGATGCACGACATTGAACCTGCCTACTCGTTAAAATCCACAAGGGCATTTCTAATATCCGCCCTATGGAATTATCGAGCAGATGGGATCAATGCCCTTTCACTTTCTTGTCTCACCTAAGTAATTTACTCGAGATCACTGAAAGGTGGTATCCATTGTGTCCATAAATGTTGAATGGAATCCTCACAAGTGATCTCGAGTAAATTACTTAGGTGAGACAAGAAAGTGAAAGGGCATTGATCCCATCTGCTCGATAATTCCATAGGGCGGATATTAGAAATGCCCTTGTGGATTTTAACGAGTAGGCAGGTTCAATGTCGTGCATCGATCAATTTGTTAAGCCTGTTCATCAATTTGTTAAACATTTTCACATCGCTGGGGGCCCAAATGAGAACCAAGGTAAGCATGTATTTGTCACTTGATACGTCACTGTCGCGCGCCTCTGTGACGTCCGCGGCGTGTACCTTTGTTGGTCGGGTTGCCGCATTTTAGGCGGATTTTGAATTGTTAATAACTAAATAACGAAGTCGAAATAGCAATTTTTTTATTCTTCATTTTCGACTTATATTGTGATGGAGAACCACCTCTTAAATTTTCTCCCACCTGTAGTCGAACACCCTGTATAAAATAGTCAATAAGTATGCAAAATAATAATTTTAATTACATTTCTAGATTATTTAATGGATACTTTACTTACTTTATCGGCCAGAACTACCGTTACAATAAAGTGTAGTTGCAATCAAAATTTAACAAAGCTTTTTCGTAATTATCTCGGAAACTAAGTCCGAGCGACGGATAGTTATATTGACAAAAGTTGTTCAGAATGTTGTCCTTGACAACATATTTTGTATGTAGGTAAACGTTTATGAACACTGGCTGACGCAGAAGCACCCAATATGTATTATTGTCATGTATGACATGATAGCCAGATTGTATTGAGTTACTGAATTTGTTCGATCGTCAAAGTCAATACTCTCAAAAGTGAAACCTTGGTGGAAAAAATTGTAATACACAATGTTGTTTTTATTTTTTCAAGTAGAACACAGGTCGGCAAGAAATGCTCGTCTCGGCCGATTTTCGAGGGCTTCGCCCTCTGGCTTCGGCCACACGTTCCCCCTCCCCCCATGTCGGACCGAATGCACGACTGAACTCAGACGCGTAAGGGCCGATTCATAGTGAAATGCCCGCGGACATTTCCCATAAATTTCGAGCGGATTGACAAGTCCCGCTGTGCTCCTACTAAACGTGGCAGAAAAAAAGGTCGATATGGGCTCCACAACTCCTTTAGGGGTTATTCCATGTCGAATCGATCACTTTTTGCGGTCACCATCTTCGATTTTGTTCTAATTGAAATATGTTGTAGTCTATATGAAATTAGGGGGGGTTTAAGTCATCATTTTGCCGATTTCCAATTTTTTTAGAAATGGCAGACCTTCAAAGTTTGCGATTTTTGCTCATTTTGGCGAAAATAGGCCTCACTTACGCATTTTTATCTCGGGAACTGTTTGTCCGATTGAGCTATACTTTTTTTTGTTTTATTCGGGAAGGATTGGGCTATTATAAAATAATTTTTTCATCTTCGATAATTAACTTTATAATGTCAAAAAATTTAAACAAATTCTTTTTTCATGTTTTTTCCAAATTTGGCCAGTTATGAAAATTTTGAAAAAAATATGGTTATATTCCTTGAAGTTTCCTCTTCAAAATAAGATTTTTTAAAATATGGCATCTTTCCTGTAATCGTCACAATATGTTGGGAAAGGACGCGGTGTACCCGCGTTTCAGGTATAGGCGAGTCGAGCGCACCGCTATTATGGTCAGTTTTCTATTCCGCTGGTCTCAAAACAATACCAGCAGACCGTATACGACTAAATAACCCTATTTATACCTCCAGAACAATATTTTAACCACTCTTGGCCAACGACCAACGTAATGTAATGCGACCGAAACTTTTACCGTCGCACAGTGTGTTGTCCAATGGAAAAAGGTCCGAAAATCAAAGTGCAAGATTTGCAACTTTATATATCCTAAAATATTCCTAACAAGACGTAGTTTCTAAAACTGCCTTCAATTTTAACTGAATAAATCAATTTGTTATTAAAATTGAGGCTGAAACTTTACTGTCAATTTCCGTGCATTTCTTTAAACATGCGTCCCTCGCAAGCTATTAGGTTTTTTAATTTGATTTTTATAGTGTGTATTTACTATTATAAGACCTTCAATCACCCAAAAAAATTTTTTTAAATAATCGCAATTTGTCCTAATTTTTTATGTTTATCATTTGTAACCGTGCCAGTTAGATATCGGTTAGACAGGACGCCGCGTGAACGACGCGGATCCCCACCACGACACCGATGGTCGAAGCGAGATCCGCGAGATAGGAAGGGAGTAAGAATCCCCACTAATTATTATTGTGCGCGCGCATCGATCCCTACTCAATACGGATCGAAGGAGGTCGATACGCGAGCAATTGAGATCACTCTACGTTTGGGAGCGGCTCTGATCACACCTCTAACTCTAACAACCAGCGAAAACCGGTGCGACGCCGAAAAGTCAAACCGACTTGGCAACTTACGTGTCAAACCGACCGAGTTGTCCTCACCTCGTACACGCCTCAAACCGAGGAGTCGCAGTAGCAAACCGCTATGTGGCACACCGTGGATTGTTGGAACTTTTCAATACATTAGCCGTAACCACGTAGTAGTCAACACGAGGAAGTGTACGAGACGACGATAACCGTTCGGATCGCCAAGGTTGTTATTGTGTGAGGAATTCGAAAGATAAGAAAAAAAACGAGAGCAATCAGGAATACGGGTAATAAGCGCGCCTGGGCATAATAAGTGTTGGTGGACCCACGTACGCATGCCTCTCCAACGACTTCTCATTGTGTTCACGCGCGTCTGCGGGCCGCGTATTATCTTAAGTGGATTAAAATACAGTGGAGATCGTTCCTCCATCACCACAGTACTACCGAATCCACTGCAAAGTGACGACGGTGGTATTGCTCTGGTGTGGCCGACCGATCAAAGCCTTGTATAGATCGTCACGCGCGCATCTCACCTGAGAAATCAGCTGGTTGCGCGAATGTTACGGTAATCCACGGTAGCATCGCGTAGGGGCGTATACGGGATCTAGTACGGTTGGAACTACCCCTCCACCACCACAGTACGTCTGAATCCACTGCAAGTGAAGACGGTCGTACTGGTCAGGTGTGGCCAGGTAACTACAACTTCGTGCATGTCGTCATACAGGCGCATCTCCTGAGAGATCAGCTGAGTGCATGTACGTTACGGCGGTCCTCTGACGTTCGGTATAGACGCGCGGTCACAATAAAGAAAGGGATTAAGTACAGTCACAATCGTTCCTCCTCCATCACATCGTCTACACTCATTCAATACTAAAAACGCCTTTCCGTCAGCCAGTATCTGGAGACTCGAACCAGAGATTCATTCGAATCTCCAGGATCGTAGCCGTTCCTCAAATCACCGATGCACTAAGATTAATAACGGTTAAACATTTATTAACTTTGATTCAAGTTTTAAAAAAAGTACGCTGAGGTAACTCCATGAATTTTTTCACAGTAATTGGTGGCATATTAAACTTTAATTTCGCGTTGGTTTAAATCTGCTCACATTTATTCACGAGGAGAAAATAATAAAAATCCATATTAAGGCGCTCGCGCTCGGCGGCTTTTGCGTAGTCTTTCGAAGTGCAATTATTTTTAAGCGCATGCCATTTGATAAGTACTTATGTGTTCAATTTTATTCTTCTAAATTATATATTTAGTTTTAAAATTGTTTAAATATTTACAATCTTTCAATTGAGTATTAAAGAAAGTACCAAAAGGTTTCTTTGACATTTTGTATTATATTAATTTAGAGCACATTAGATTTGATACGAATGTCGACCTTAAGTGCATAAATACACACAAATGTTAAAAATATTAGAAATTTATTTTGACATTGATTGTGAAACGCGTGCGTTCGTCGTCCACGCCTTCAACGCAGTCTATCGAGTTCCCACTTGAGTCCGCGCGAAACGATATGACACTATGTTTACTCATTATGTTATTCTAAATATACAGTCCCTTATTTTCAATTGTTTATACGATATCAGTCGTGGTCAGAAGTATAAAGCCTCGTACAGACCTGAACATTTCGGAAAACGGGAATAAAATATTGTAGCGTTATTTATGGGCTCAGAGTCATAAATAAGTATATCGTTGGATTCTTTATTATCATTGGATTTTTTAGTTGGATACTTTAACATTTAAAAAATCAAAATAATTCTTACTTTTTGTCGAAAAAATTTTTTTTTCGAAATTTTAAATATAGAATTTTGTACATGTATAAATACTGTTCAACTTTTATTTCAAACATTTTGTCGTCAGATTATCCGAACTCTTGAAAAGTAGTGATAATGGAATGCTTTGATTACGATGTACTTATAACTAATTTTCTGAATAGTTCGCTCAACACTCTCTGATGGAACTATTTCAACTGAATACTGCAAGGAAACTATTTAGTTAGCGGGCGAACGCGTTCGAACGTACTACGTGATACGCTGCGACTTTTGACGCGACGCGCGACGCTCGTTTCAACTTAAATTAGTTATAACTCTCTAAAGCAGAACAAAGCAGAACCAATTTTTTTGGACTATGATCGTAAACCTTTATCGAATGTAATGGTACAAGAAAGAGTACGGAATACAGCGGAATGGTTTACCAAAATCGTCAATAAAGTTTTGAAATCGAAAAAAACTTACAGAATGATTGGTAATGTTGGAATATTAATAACAATACTAATTTAGATGATAACAGAATGAAATCTGTGAAGAGTTTGTACACTTATCTCAACTCAGTACATCGTAATCAAAGCATTCCATTAGCACTACTTTTCAAGAGTTCGGATAATCTGACGACAAAATGTTTGAAATAAAAGTTGAACAGTATTTAGACATGTACAAAATTCTATATTTAAAATTTCGAAAAAGAAATTTTTCGACAAAAAATAAGAATGATTTTAATTTTTTAAATGTTAAAGTACATTTTACCACGTTTTTATTAGTTCGCTTTGTTGTCAGTCTGTTTGTTTGTCTGTTTGTTCGGTACAAATTTTGCAATTGATTTTAAACTAACTTCCCGATGAGCTAGAGACTTGAAATTTTAAACATAGCTCAGAACTGGATGACAATGCAATATTTTAAAAAAAATTTTTTAAAAGTCTATGCGTTCAGGATATATAAATTATTTTATTATTAATATAAAAAAAATCTAACCGTTGTAACCCATCGTACTACTTCTACGTCCCCACTCTACTACGTGTTCCCACTCTAACTCATCCCCACTCCACTGACCCGTTTCGCACCGAAGGAGCTCAGTCTGCGTTCGATCTCCATGCGGTGTGTACAAAGTTACTAGTACTGTCCGTCCACCACAAGAAGTCCCTCGAGACGGCTGAGGGGTCCGGGGGGATCTCTCGCTTGCTCCACCCCTCCCCACTATTTCCACTCCCGTATTTACGACCTCCAAGATCCTGACGTCACACGCTACACAGTAGTAGGACTTGTTTATTTTCGAGATACAAGTTTCCTGACCTATCGTCGATATTTAACGTTTAAGTGGACTTCAAAATGTACTTTAAAAATGCAATAATTCATTTAAATTACATTTAATGTTATATTTATATTTAATGTAACACATAATTCACGATTGACACGTCTTTCAATAAGTTACAACAAAAATTAGATAAAATCTCTCTTCCGTATGATAGAAATGTGTTAAACGAATGATCGTTAATTATTCATTTTCAAGAAATTAATAATTTTGGTACTAGGAAACATATACATATTGTACAAAATTGAAAGCTGTAGTTCGAAAATATTTCTCATTTGTTCTGATCTGTAGCATTAATTTAAAATGTTAACTGCCAACTAGTTAGAAGTTCCTAATACAGAATATGCGTGAAGTCACGTTCCTCTTGGATGCTGAGAATGGCTCAGCGCGGGGATGTTTAACGGCGTAGGATACATTTGATTCTGTCCTTACGCTATTGGATCGCTCGCTTCGCATTATCTCACTCGGTTTGGAAGAGTCTATTCACTCTCTTCGTCACACGATCCGATTAGTGTGTGTGAGCGCTGTAGCCAATACCTCGCTAGAACCGATAATGCGTGTGACGCGACTCGAGCCCCTGCCGCTCACAATCAGACCAATCGGACGGTTTGTTGTCCCTTTGATGTGAAACTCCTACCAAGAGACTTCTTGTGGTGGACGGACAGTACTTAAGTATTATATGTTTACCAAGCGAAAGAACAGTTACACCGAGATTCTCCGTCCAACCTTTATTGAATAACATTGTTATATGCCAATATGGCGGTGCTCATATCTATCACTTTCCGAGGTGAAACAATGAAAATTACTATAAAGTTACTCAACTTCACATGCTCATAACTTTTTAACGAGTGGTTTCCGTCGTCTGGGATTTGAATATGACAGTTTTCTCGCCGAAATGAACAAGATAAGACATATAATAATCGAAAATTTCTGGGTTCCGAAGAGAAAGTTCACCCTTTAATCGATAGAAAAATTTCACACACACAAGACTAAAAAGCTGAAAATAATTATTTAAATAAAAATTAATTTTTTTAAAAATACCACATTTTTAAAACGGACTAAAAAGTATAAAATAATTTAAATAAAAATATGTTTAAAAAATGGACTAAAAAATATAAAATAATTTTTCTTAGCCCCGTACAGGTTCCTAACCCCATACAGATTCCTAACCCCATACAGATAGTCCTGAAAATATGTGATTGTGAACTTTTAATAGCTATGAAAATACGTGTAAGATTTAAAACGAAAAATATAATTGATTTTTAGTTGTTTAACAAAAATATTATCAATTTAATTGATAATTGAAGCATGAATTGTTCACCTAAGTCACTAACAATTTTATTGCATTACAAATGACATGAACTGTTGTGTGTGTTTTCTCAACGGCAGCTACTCTCTACACTCCTTACTATTATCTTGCGCCCCACGTTTTTCGTTTTAAATCTTACAAGTATTTTCATAGCTATTAAAAATTCACAATCACAAATTTTCAGGACTATCTGTATGGGGTTAGAAATCTGTATGGGGTTAGGAACCTGTACGGGGCTAGGAAAAATTATTTTATACTTTTTAGTCCGTTTTAAAAACGTGGTATTTCTTAAAAAATTAAGTTTTTTATTTCATAATCTTATAGCTGGCGTCAAGACGAATCCAACGACCTACTTATTTATGACCCTGACACCATAAATAACGCTACAATATTTTATTCCCGTTTTTCAGTGAAATACCCCACTGTGCGCCGTTCGTTCAGGTCTGTACGAAGCATCAGCCGTGAAACTGAAGCCGAACATAGTCAATCGCAAACGCGTCCAAGTTATTAATAATCTGTAAATAATTAAAAAAAAAAATTTTTATACATCATTCGACTCGTTTTTGCATTTTATTTCGAAAAGTATTAAGGTACTTTACTCGAAAATTGCATAGTTTAAGAGTTATGACTTTTTTCCCGAACGCCCATATACTCGACACACCGTGCCACAATTAAACCACTAAATACAATTGAAACTATATCGTGTTTGGTCTTGTTTCAATCAGAAAAATGCCAGAAATAAGCCAGTGAAAGTCCCATAAAAAAATAATGAAAATTAAGAAGTTTGAACATTCGATTCATAGTGTCAATGTAGTGGTGTTTACACCGATATACCAGAGCCTACATCAATCGTCGCCGCCCTGCGTAGCTGCGCGGCATTGACAGGCAGTGGAGTGGGTAGACATTGGACAGGAATCGTGCTCACGACCACGGACAAGAATCAAGTATTTACTGTATATTGTAATCTCAAAGGATTTATCGAAATGAGGAAAATTGTTGGTTTTACAGACGTGTAAAAAAAAGTGTTAACATTTTTTTCCATTACATTGTAATGGTTGTACTAACAAATCGATGAAAATGAGTTTTTACGAGAACCACCTTTACAAAAAAAATTTCAATCGCGGTTGTTATTAAAAATAGAAACATTTCCTTTTATTAAATTATCATTGTGAAAAACTATTCTTTTAAAATAATTTATCAATTTGCATGCAAATGTAATTTTGAGGTGCAAAAATATAAAAAATGTGGAAAGATTTTCGTAGAAAAATTTTCACAAATTTTAAACGAATATGACCGCACTCTATGATTGTTCCTCTTTAAAATTCCATTTTTTAATTCGTCGACGCTCAAAAATTGCGATTGGAACAGGCCAGCAACGGACATGGCGCGCGCAGTGGTGTCTTTTATCTAAAATGCAGATCGTTTGCAGGGTTTGGCTTCCAAGTCAATGACGATTTATTAGTGTGTCATAAACATTTCGATAAGACACAGGTGGATTTGCTAGGTGAGCGACCACCCTCGGACTCGGTGCATCTTGAGGCCACTTTCAAGGGGTTAGTTTCTATCTCCCAGCCGTGTGTAATAAACTCCTCGAAAATAGCCGACTTTTTCGCCGGCTATTATGTTTTATAACTTAATGAATGCATAGCACAGCGAACGTTGGTTTTTCCAATCGTTCCGATTCTTGAGCGTCCGTTTATTAAAATATCCAATTGTAAAGAGAAACGAAACCTGCGTTTCAGGTGAACGAGTTTGCGCCGGAGAATTTGTTTAGTGAAAGTAGAGGCATTCTAAAATTTTAGAATATTAAAATGTTTTTTTAGTCAAAGATAAGATTAGAATTAATTCTTTCCTGCTATCTTTTTCACATAGAACAAATGTACTTATAACAAAAATCAACGCGCGCGGCAGCGCGCGAACCAAGTTCCCCTCCCGCTCCCTCTAAGCTGCCGAGTAGTATATCTCAAACCAGAGTTAAGCGGTTTTTAGCCATATTGGTACCGTCACTGCCGCTCTCCCCGATAACCGAGGACAACCAAAATTTGTATGTGTGCTAGATATAATATCAACTCTCATGTAAAAAGCAACTTTCTACCTAGCCTGGAACATGAGATATAAATACGCCAAAAACGCATAATTCTTGGAATAGAATATAAGTCTCTGTCAGAATTAATGCGAGATGGGCCGTGGCGAGCGCTCGCCTTGGGCACGAGCGAGACCCATGAGTACTCATACTTTTGAGCGTCGCGCCAATCTGCGCGACGCGATTCTGCAGGACCGTAACCGGGACCCCGGGGGGGGGCGAGGCACCTTCCCCGCGGAGAAAAAGGAGAAACGAGCGGCGCCGGCGAAACTCCCACTGAAAGGAAGCGAGGGATTCACGCGGCCCAGGAGGGACAACCTGGAGGCGCCGACGAGGGCATGCGGTCCCGAACCAGGAACCTCAGCTGTCTCGCCGTCGCCTCGTCCGGAGGAAAATCTGGCCAGTTTCCGGATAGGCTCACGTCAATCACCGCAAGAGGAAGCAACCAATCATCGTACACCGCTGCCGGGGAGCCGATGAATCGCCGAGCGCCAGGGACCGTCGCGCGGGGCTAGGCACCGACCGAAAATATGTTAGCGATAGGTCGAATCGTCCGCGGGGGGAAGAGCGCGGACAGGGGGGGACGCTCCGCGTCGCCGTCACGTGCTCTCGTCGTATTTCGGAGACTTGTTACGCCGACGAAAAGGTTATTGTTACGCGTTCTACATCGGAATTCGGGCGTAGAACGCGGGTATCGCGTACGCCAACGCCGACATCGCGTTGCTGCCGGATTCGACGCGTCTCAGAAAGGTCCTTGAAGGGCAAATCGCGCGTGTACCGATCTCCCGTCACGCGCCGGCTAATCTCAAAACGCTGCCGGTCGCTGCCGGCCGTGCGAATGTCAACTCCCCTAAATAAAGATTTGTTAGCCGGAATTCTGAGAGTTGTTATTACGTGAGAAACCTTCCCGCCGCGGGGAACGCCTCGTGTTCGCCCTACGTAGTTCCCTGTGCCCGTTCGCGGAAAATCTCGTTCTAATATCGGTTGTCGCAGGCTCGTACGAACGTCTCTCGAAGTGCTCGTAGCTTCAAAAGCTTGGCGTGGCACCTTCCGTGCCTGGCGCCCGAATACTTTGTCGAAGATCTCGAGAAACGACGAGCCTGCGAACAACTTTTGTCCCGGGTGGACCGCGTTTCATGCGGCCGAACGCGGCCCGGCCTTCTGGCATGTAAATACCCGGTGTCGCTAGCGTTCTCGCCCTTCTGGCGAGGACGAAACCCTAGACGACGTGACAATATATATATATAGGAGGAGGTGGAGGATCATGTTAATTCTAACCCACTTCCGGACAAGCTAGAAACTTGAAAATTTGGAATTAGGTGTCTTTTATATCGAAACCAACAGGAAAAATCGAAAAACCCGAAAAAAATATATATTTTTTATATAGGAGGAGGATCATGTTAATTCTAACCCACTTCCAGTGAAGCTAGAAACTTGAAAATTTGGAATCAGATGTCTTTAATATCCAAACCAACAGGAAAAATCGAAAAACCGGGAAAAAAATTCCTTAAAACACTTAGGACACCACACAAATAAATCAGTCACTTGTGTGTAACGTTATTGCAATATACTGAGCGTGTTTAAAGTGAGATGCATCATGCTATTTTCTGCAAATTAGCTTCCGCTTATGAATCCAAGTTGTGATTGTGATATGATGGATGGATCAAGTTCCTCTTGCCTATAAGGGCTGTGATATCGGGAATGATTGTTGCACTTACCTAATTCAAACTTTACAACCTAGGGAAATTGGCGTCGGCGCTGGCACAAGTATTTTGACTTGCATGAGAAAAATTTATATCCGGATTCCCAAGTGCTTAAGCGAAAATCTTATGAATTTTTTAAAATTAAGTAAGACAAAACACAATCAGGACATAAATCAAACAGAAACTGTAAAACTAAAATGTGTTGAGACAGTAGATAGTATAAAATACTAGTGCCAGCGCCGACGCCAAGTTCCCTAGGTTGTAAAGTTTGAATTAGGTAAGTGCAACAATCATTGGCCTGTAGGAATTGGTCCTTATCCTGATATCACAGCCCTTATAGGCAAGAGGAACTTGATCCATCCATCATATCACAATCACAACTTTGATAGGCGAGAAGAACTTGGTCCATCCATCATATCACAACTTTGATAGCCGAGAGGAACTTGGTCCATCCATCATATCACAACTTTGATAGGCGAGAGGAACTTGATCCATCCTTCATATCACTGAAGTGGATTGGCCGGAGAACTTGGTCAACCTTTACTCGAAGTGTTTTGGTTTGGATTCAATTCTACAATAAAACAGTAAGTACAGAAAAAATAAAAATTTTGATATAACATTTCCTATAATAATGGTGTTTTAATTTTGCTTAAAGAAAATAATATTTTAAATAAGATATACAATTTCGAAAATAAAATATTTTTATTTTAACTATCTGAGCCACAAATTAAAATATTTTATTTTCTGCGTCGTTATAATACTCTGAGCAACCTCATTACTTATGGGTGATGTAATATTTCTTATCATAGCAATAATTGACCCATTCACAAGCCAAATCGATTAACTCCACTTTTTGAAATATTTTCAATTTAAGTGTCAACGCAACTTGGTTCAGTCATAACTATATTATTTTATCGCATTTCTCCACTTTCTGTCTTATGAAGTTAATCGATTTGGCAAGTGAGCGGTTCAATTCAAAGATGGAAATGAAGATGACCTTATTCGAAGCGCATATATTCGTAGCGCCGAATAAAATTTTCATTTTTTAGATAGAATTTAGATTATCGTTATTCGAGGGCTTCGAATCATTTTTCGAATAACTTTTGCCAGCTCGAATAAACGCGTGCCGAGCGTCGAGCCCAGAAGTGCGAGCTGCATCGGTTGCCGATTAGTGTATAAACATGCTGCGTAACCCGATACGGGGTCAGGTATCGCCGTCCTTCTTTGTGTTAAAAAATTTCATCATTCATGACCCAAATAAATACAGCACAGACGATGGAAAAAGAAAATATGAAATAAAATAACTCCATCACAATCACAATTGTGAAAAAAAATAAATGAAATGCACGAGGTAAGTTCGAGTATTTTCGTTTCTTTCAGCCTAAAAGCATTGTTTTGCACACGATATCCATAAAAATTTGTCGTGAGGACCGCAGGACCATGCTTATCCTGCTAGACCCTTTCGGTTCTTTGTAAAACAGTTTGTCGAAATAAAAGTTGTTCATACCTGTTTGAAAAACCGAAATTGATATTATAACAGTTTTCGAATCCTGGTTCTGACTAATTCCATTACATCGTATTTCAATTACATTGTACTCTAAATACATTGAATTTCAATTACAGTGTAATTCAATTATGCTCACGATTATCGTAATTAGAAATCAAATTGATTGAACGGTTTGAATTATGTAATGCAACTACAGTATAATCTATCCTTTGCTGAATATTAAATTAATTAATAATTTTATGCCAAGCTTAGCAAAAAATTACGCAAAATATGACTGTCGTATAAATACGGATCATTGTAAGTGCGTATGTTGTTTGTATTGTTAGACGCGTTCAAACGGTCTGTACGAATGCCTAGCACCGTCAACACCCCCCACGTCGTCTCGACACGAGAAGACGCCACGAAGCGAGCTCCCGTGTATGAACGTGGTGGGGCATCTCTCCACGCACGTAAATAGGCCCCCCTGCCGGGTTAGATTCGATTCCGTTAATCTCCTCTGCGAGCATACGTGATATCTCCGAGTGTTTCCAAGTGTTCAAATTGCGATATATTGTAAAACGGTCCGCTCCCCTGCGAGAGGTCAGTGCGGGTGATTGCAGTCTCCTCTGAGAGAAAAGTAACTCCCACATAGTTTTCAATAGTTTATTGTTGTTTGTTGATTATACATATACACCTTCGATCGGACAATCTCGACTTCGGTGCGAACGTGTCCAATGCCGTTCGATACGCACGCGTTTTTTAAAAATTGTACGTTGCAAGCTATTAAAGTCGATCGTGAAAACCGCAGAAATCCGGTTTTGTGAAAGCAAGGTGCATTCGAACAGTTTCATTAAACCCTGATTCCGGTCATATCCGAGCGTCATTTTCCTCCACCAAATCCAAAGTAACGGGTCGGTGCAACAGTATTGCTTCTACATAGATAGAACTACGCAGGTATAAACATTTTAAACATTAAGCATAGAGCATATATTTGAGTGTAAAATAAGATAAGTTTCGTTAAAAAAAAAACGAAGTAGTCCTCGATTTATTGCGAGTTTACTGAATGACTAAATTCCCACGAAATTCACGAAAAAGCGAGGCAGAGGGGGAATATCCTCTCTGCCAAAGAGGATTAGATAGAGGCGAAGGTGCTGTGCTCTCTTTTACAGCGCTATCTAGTATGTCAGAAACCGAACTATACGTTTGAGTTCTATTCAGTCTATTTCCCTTCTTATATTTTTCTTGTACACGCTGACTGAAATCTTCGCGTCCCCACGCCATTCTGCGCCACGCCATTTCTGATCAAATCGCTGTGAGTGGATCATTGCAATATTTCCTTGTATTTTTCGTTTGGTATTTTTGAAATTAGATCAAAATGCCTATACTTTGCTGTATTTGCAAGCGTAAAGGAGTTAAGAACGTTCGTAGTCTGTTTAATATACCGAAAGAGCCACATATGTAAGTATAAACTTAAAAGTTTTTATAAATATAAAAAGTTTTTGTAAATGTATAAATAATATGTAAATATGTATAAATTGCTGTATAATATAATATGTAAATATCTATAAGTTGCTATAAATATGTATGTATATATACGTATATTTCTTTTGAAAATAAATGTAAATGTACTTTTCAATTGTATTTTATATTCCTCCTTCCTAGCTATACAGGGTGTCCCAAAAGTACTTCAACTCCGGGAAATGGGAGGTTCCTGAGGTCATTTCAAGCGCCATTTTCCTTTTGCAAAATGTTGTCCGCGGCATTGTTTAGGAGTTATTAACGAAAAACACGGACCAATCAGAGCGCGAGCTCGACGCTCGTTGGTATGTTCAGCCAACCGCCTCCCGGCTCGCCGCGCTGAACGTGCCAGTGAGCGTCGAGCTCGCGCTCTGATTGGTCTGTGTTTTTCGTTAATAACTCCCAAACGAAGCCTCGGACAACATTTTGCAAAAGGAAAATAGCGCTTGAAATGACCTCAGGAACCTCCCATTTCCCGGAGTTGAAGTACTTTTGGGACACCCTGTATAACATGTATGTATATGAATTAAGGGGGACGGGACACTAATACCATCACCACTCACACATCGCTAGATCCCCATATACGTATACGAAAATGCAAGGGTTTACGGGGGCCCAAATTCACGCCTCAATATTGCAATGAGCAGTTCGCAAGCGGTCAATTGTGCTTCCTAAAAGTCCAATCTAGGATTATGCAGAGCCCAAATTTTCAATTTCTACGCTATCGTGGAGTTATTTGTAATATTCGGCGATTTCATGCCGTTCGAAGCAAGTGTGACGTCACAAGATGGCCGCCATTGACAGATTTTCTTAAATATCAAGAGATTTAGCTTTCGTATCGAAAAAAACGCTCTGCATAATCCTAGAAAAAAAAATTACGAAGACGGTGGTATGCATTATCAGCTGATTACTTATTTGTTTAAACACGAAAAACGAGCCCTCCTAAAAACGACATTTAGGCCTCCTGAAACAGCATCTCGAACTTACGATATTTATCACTACGAGCGCCACTGTCGCTTTCCCAGCAAAACTGTATGTGACGATAAAGTAAGGTCGATAATGCAGGTCGACAATTGAGGTTTCTGTATGTATCATTTGTATTATACTTCGAATTATTCTTTAATTAAAGAAGTCTGTGGTTGAGAGAAGGTGCATTGTTCAATGCGAACGTAAATTTATTCATCAGAAACTCTGCCAACAGGCAGCTATCTCGAAACGTCACGCTTGCTTCGGATGCCTCGTGGCAGACAGTATGCTGCCGAATATTACAAATAACATCACGACAACGTAAAAATATGAATTTTGGGCTCTGCACAATCCTAGATTGGACTTTTAGGAAACATAATCGACCAGTTCTGAAATCGTTATTGCAATATTCAGCCGTGAATTTGGGCCCCTGTGAAACCTTGCAAGTCCGCGTACGAATCTCATGGCAGACAGTATGCTGCCGAATATTACAAATAACTTCACGACAACGTAAAAATATGAATTTTGGGCTCTGCACAATCCTAGATTGGACTTTTAGGAAACATAATCGACCAGTTCTGAACTCGTTATTGCAATATTCAGCCGTGAATTTGGGCCCCCGTGAAACCTTGCAAGTCCGCGTACGAATCTCATGGCAGACAGTATGCTGCAGAATATTACAAATAACTTCACGACAACGTAAAAATATGAATTTTGGGCTCTGCACAATCCTAGATTGGACTTTTAGAAAACATAATCGACCAGTTCTGAACTCGTTATTGCAATATTCAGCCGTGAATTTGGGCCCCCGTGAAACCTTGCAAGTTCGCGTACGAATCTCATGGCAGACAGTATGCTGCCGAATATTACAAATAACTTCACGACAACGTAAAAATATGAATTTTGGGCTCTGCACAATCCTAGATTGGACTTTTAGGAAACATAATCGACCAGTTCTGAACTCGTTATTGCAATATTCAGCCGTGAATTTGGGCCCCCGTGAAACCTTGCAAGTTCGCGTACGAATATCATGGCAGACAGTATGCTGCCGAATATTACAAATAACTTCACGACAACGTAAAAATATGAATTTTGGGCTCTGCACAATCCTAGATTGGACTTTTAGGAAACATAATCGACCAGTTCTGAACTCGTTATTGCAATATTCAGCCGTGAATTTGGGCCCCCGTGAAACCTTGCAAGTTCGCGTACGAATCTCATGGCAGACAGTATGCTGCCGAATATTACAAATAACTTCACGACAACGTAAAAATATGAATTTTGGGCTCTGCACAATCCTAGATTGGACTTTTAGGAAACATAATCGACCAGTTCTGAACTCGTTATTGCAATATTCAGCCGTGAATTTGGGCCCCCGTGAAACCTTGCAAGTCCGCGTACGAATCTCATGGCAGACAGTATGCTGCAGAATATTACAAATAACTTCACGACAACGTAAAAATATGCATTTTGGGCTCTGCAAAGTCCCAGATTGGACTTTTAGGAAACATAATCGACCAGTTCTGAACTTGTCATTGCAATATTGTGACGTCAGTTTGGGCTCCCGTAAACCCTTGCATTTGTGTATACGCGAATCACGACACTGCGCTTGCTACGGACGCCTCGTCACAAGCACTACGCTGTCGATTATTACAAATTACTCCTCGACAATGTAGAAATATAAATTTTGGGCTCTGCTCTCCCCTAGATTGGACTTTTAAGAAGCATAAGCGACAAGTTCTGAACTTCGCATTGCAATATTGACACGTCAGTTTGGGTTCCCGTGAACCCTTGTATCTTTTGTATACGTATCACCTGACGTCACGTATTGAAAATTGTTTAGTTGTTACTTTTTTATTTAGTATTTTTGCACATAAGTTAAAGCACCGATGTCTTTGGTTATAAATTTCTCTGTACACATTACTTTAAATATTTATGATATGAAAAATAAATGTCAAGAAATACAAGGAAATTTATAACTAAAAACATCGGTGATTTAAATTATCTACAAACATACTAAATAAGTTACAACTTAACAATTTTAAATATTATTTTAGGACAATAAAATATAAACAATCAATTAAAAAATCATTAGAAATATATATATTTATTACGATAATTATCAGTAGATAGAAATAATTTTTTTGATAATTTGATAATTTTTTCATCCCCCATATTTCTTATGGTTCTAGAGTTCTAGTATAATATCGCCTTTCTAGATCTAAGCCACTGTGTGCGCAGAGTTGGGCAATATATCTATCTGAATAAAAATTTTGAATAACATAAATTATTCGTTATTCGAGGGTTCGAATAAAAAATGTATCTTTATTTGACGAGTATCTAATAAATAAATTTATTCGACGAGATATTTGAGCGACGAATACAGATAATTGTTTTATTCGAAGTGGGTTTATTCGAAGGCTTCGAATAACTCTGCGAATAAAACCACTAGATACAGTCCAAATTATATCGTGTTTAGTGTCATTTTAATCATGAGCATTCCACGAAATAGTTGATGGAGTTCTCATAAAAAACAATTGAAAATAAAAAGGTTTTGGAATTGGATTGGTAGTTGGTTCACACCCATATACCTGACCCAGTGTCGGGTTACCCTGCTGTGTTTATTGCACCACTCGGCGACTGAAGCAACTCGTGCTAGTGGGCCTCGGCAGTCGGTGCTCGTCGCCGTTTCTTCGATCAGCCAGAAAATTGTTCAAAGTCTACGAATAGCCCCACGGATAAAACCACTAGATACAGTCCAAATTATATCGTGTTTAGTGTCATTTTAACCAGGAGAATGATACGAATTAGTTGATGTAGGTCCCATAAAAAAACAATGGAAAATAAAGAAGTTTTGGAATTGATTTTGTGGTGGATTCACACCCATATACCTGACCCGGTGTCGGGTTGCCCGGTCGTGTTTATTGCACTACTCTGCGACCGAGGCAACTCGTGCTACTGGGCCTAGGCAGTCGGTGCTCGCCGCCGTTTCTTCGAGCAGACAGAAAACTGAGCAAAGCCTACGAATAGCCCCACGGATAACACCACTAGATACAGTCCAAATTATATCGAGTTTAGTGTCATTTTAATCATGAGAATTCCACGAATTAGTTGATGTAGGTCCCATAAAAAAACAATGGAAAATAAAGAAGTTTTGGAATTGATTTTGTGGTGGATTCACACCGATATACCTGACCCAGTGTCGGGTAACCCTGCTGTGTTTATTGCACCACTCGGCGAGCTGCCTCGGGCGCAGAGTAGTGCAATAAACACAGCAGGGTAACCCGACACTGAGTCAGGTATATCGGTGTGAATCCACTACCAATGCCATTGCAAAACTTCTTTAGTTTCCATTGTTTTTTATGGGACTTGCATCAACTAATTCGTTGCATTCTCCCTCTAAATAAGTTACAACTTAACAATTTTAAATATTATTTTAGGACAATAAAATATAAACAATCAATTAAAAAATCATTAGAAATATATATATTTATTACGATAATTATCAGTAGATAGAAATAATTTTTTTGATAATTTGATAATTTTTTCATCCCCCATATTTCTTATGGTTCTAGAGTTCTAGTATAATATCGCCTTTCTAGATCTAAGCCACTGTGTGCGCAGAGTTGGGCAATATATCTATCTGAATAAAAATTTTGAATAACATAAATTATTCGTTATTCGAGGGTTCGAATAAAAAATGTATCTTTATTTGACGAGTATCTAATAAATAAATTTATTCGACGAGATATTTGAGCGACGAATACATAGATAATTGTTTTATTCGAAGTGGGTTTATTCGAAGGCTTCGAATAACTCTGCGAATAAAACCACTAGATACAGTCCAAATTATATCGTGTTTAGTGTCATTTTAATCATGAGCATTCCACGAAATAGTTGATGGAGTTCTCATAAAAAACAATTGAAAATAAAAAGGTTTTGGAATTGGATTGGTAGTTGGTTCACACCCATATACCTGACCCAGTGTCGGGTTACCCTGCTGTGTTTATTGCACCACTCGGCGACTGAAGCAACTCGTGCTAGTGGGCCTTCGCAGTCGGTGCTCGTCGCCGTTTCTTCGATCAGCCAGAAAATTGTTCAAAGTCTACGAATAGCCCCACGGATAAAACCACTAGATACAGTCCAAATTATATCGTGTTTAGTGTCATTTTAACCAGGAGAATGATACGAATTAGTTGATGTAGGTCCCATAAAAAAACAATGGAAAATAAAGAAGTTTTGGAATTGATTTTGTGGTGGATTCACACCCATATACCTGACCCGGTGTCGGGTTGCCCGGTCGTGTTTATTGCACTACTCTGCGACCGAGGCAACTCGTGCTACTGGGCCTAGGCAGTCGGTGCTCGCCGCCGTTTCTTCGAGCAGACAGAAAACTGAGCAAAGCCTACGAATAGCCCCACGGATAACACCACTAGATACAGTCCAAATTATATCGAGTTTAGTGTCATTTTAATCATGAGAATTCCACGAATTAGTTGATGTAGGTCCCATAAAAAAACAATGGAAAATAAAGAAGTTTTGGAATTGATTTTGTGGTGGATTCACACCGATATACCTGACCCAGTGTCGGGTAACCCTGCTGTGTTTATTGCACCACTCGGCGAGCTGCCTCGGGCGCAGAGTAGTGCAATAAACACAGCAGGGTAACCCGACACTGAGTCAGGTATATCGGTGTGAATCCACTACCAATGCCATTGCAAAACTTCTTTAGTTTCCATTGTTTTTTATGGGACTTGCATCAACTAATTCGTTGCATTCTCCTGATTAAAATGACACTAAACACGATATAATTTGGACTGTATCTAGTGGTGTTATCCGTGGGGCTATTCGTAGGCTTTGCTCAGTTTTCTGTCTGCTCGAAGAAACGGCGCCGAGCACCGACTGCCTAGGCCCAGTAGCACGAGCTATCTCGGTCGCAGAGTAGTGCAATAAACACGACCGGGTCACCCGACACTGGGTCAGGTATATGGGTGTGAATCCACGACAAAATCAATTCCAAAACTTCTTTATTTTCCATTGTTTTTTTATGGGACCTACATCAACTAATTCGTATCATTCTCCTGGTTAAAATGACACTAAACACGATATAATTTGGACTGTATCTAGTGGTTTTATCCTTGGGGCTATTCGGAGACTTTGAACAATTTTCTGGCTGATCGAAGAAACGGCGACGAGCACCGACTGCCGAGGCCCACTAGCACGAGTTGCTTCAGTCGCCGAGTGGTGCAATAAACACAGCAGGGTAACCCGACACTGGGTCAGGTATATGGGTGTGAATCAACTACCAATCCAATTCCAAAACCTTTTTATTTTCAATTGTTTTTTATGAGAACTCCATCAACTATTTCGTGGAATTCTCATGATTAAAATGACACTAAACACGATATAATTTGGACTGTATCTAGTGGTTTTATTCGCAGAGTTATTCGAAGCCTTCGAATAAACCCACTTCGAATAAAACAATTATCTGTATTCGTCGCTCAAATATCTCGTCGAATAAATTTATTTATTAGATACTCGTCAAATAAAGATACATTTTTTATTCGAACCCTCGAATAACGAATAATTTATGTTATTCAAAATTTTTATTCAGATAGACATATTGCCCAACTCTGCGCACACAGTGGCTTAGATCGAGAATGGCGATATTTTACTAGAACTCTAGAACCATAAGAAATATGGGGGATGAAAAAATTATCAAATTATCAAAAAAATTATTTCTATCTACTGATAATTATCGTAATAAATATATATATTTCTAATAATTTTTTAATTGATTGTTTATATTTTATTGTCCTAAAATAATATTTAAAATTGTTAAGTTGTAACATATTTAGTATGTTTGTAGATCATTTAAATCACCGATGTCTTTGGTTATTTTCCTTGTATTTCTTGACATTTATTTTTCATCTTGAAATTTATAAATTTATAATCAGAGAAATTTATAATCAAAGACATCGGTGCTTTAACTTATGTACAAAAATACTAAATAAAAAAGTAACAATTAAACAATTTTAAATACGTGACGTCAGGAGATACGTATACAAAAGATACAAGGGTTCATGGGAACCCAAACTGACGTCTCAATATTGCAATGCGAAGTTCAGAACTTGTCGTTTATGCTTCTTGAAAGTCCAATCTAGGGGGGAGCAGAGCCCAAAATTCATATTTTTAACATTGTCGAGGAGTTATTTGTAATAATCGGCAGCGTAGTGCTTGTGACGAAGCGTCCGTAGCAAGCGCAGTTTCGCGAGTCGCGTATACACAAATGCATGGGTTTACGGGAGCCCAAACTGACGTCTCAATATTACAATAAGAAGTTCCGAACTTGTCGATTATGTTTCCTAAAAGTCCAATCTAGGACTGTACAGAGCCCAAAATGCATATTTTTACGTTGTCGTGAAGTTATTTGTAATATTCGGCAGCATACTGTCAGCCACGAGATTCGTACGCGAACTTGCAAGGGTTTACGGGGGCTCAAATTCACGCCTGAATATTGCAATGAGAAGTTCCGAACTTGTCGATTACGTTTCCTAAAAGTCCAATCTAGGACTGTGCACAGCCCAAAATGCATATTTTTACATTGTCGAAGAGTAATTTGTAATATCCGTCAGCATACTGCATGTCTCGTGGAGGCTTGTGAAAAAGGCTACCTAAGTGTACTTCGTCCAAGAAAATTAGAACCACACCACCTATCGGTCGAAAATCTTACTAATCAGCTTCGTCTACTCTCCGTTCGCAAGACTATAGCGTGACGATCGATTCCTCAAGGTCAAACTTTGGACCGTCCCCCTTAAGGGTGCGCTGGAGCCAGTCTGGTGACTCTATCGGCGTAGAGGTTGTCATTCTATGTACTTCATAACTTTGTGCGACATCCTTGTCTCTCCTACAAAGCTGAGACAGAGAGGGAGATATGTCACTCACAGGAGAGACAAAGACAGAGTAACCGCGAGGCTTGATTTTTCGATGAAGCCCAACCAATTTTTTGAAGCGAAGAAGCAATATTTTCTCACGTTTCTTTTTTTCAAATATTCTTTGTTCTATATCGGGTAACCGTACAGAGCCCTTTTTTGCAATTTAGCTCTTGAAACATTATAAATAATAAAAGTGTACGTTTTTATAGAAGAAATTTTTTTCTGTACACTTTTTCCAAAAAAGGGCTCTGTACGGTTACCCGAAATAGAACAAAGAATTTTTCAACACAAAAATTATTCGAAAATATAGCTTCTTCGCTTCAAAAAATTGGTTGGGCTTCATCGAAAAATCAAGCCGTGCGGTTACTCCAGGTTACTCTGTATTTGTCTCTCCTGCGAGTGACAGACTCCCTCTCTGTCACAGCTCTGTAGGAGAGACAAAGATATCTCTATCCTTGTCCTAGTTTATTTTTAGTTCAGCTCTACGCCGATAGAGGCACCAAATGCCCCCACATTGGCTCCAGCGCACCCTTAATGTTTTAAAATTTTTTAAATTGTATAGTCAGAAAAAAATTTAGTCTTAGAGTTTAATGTAGAGCGAACCGTAAAATGAGGTATTGAGGAGTGGACTGTTTTCGGGGTGCGGAGCAAGGGGATAACTGAATAGTTCGGTTTCTGACACGTTAGGAGCGCTGCGAAACGAGCCACAGCTTTAACATAGGGCTCTTACGGGACCTTCGCCTCTATCTAATCCTCTTTGCTCTCTGCCGTGGGTGTGGGATCTGATTCAGGCTAGAAATTAGTGTGGGGGCAGCACTATACCGGGGACAAGCAAAACCCGGGCGTGAGCACTCTCTTATTCCTCTCGGCTGTAATATAATTTGAATTAGATATCTATTTTCCCTAATTATGTTTTCATTTGCACAAGAAGTAAGGTAAGTATTCAATCTTCTTAACTTACTTCGCATCAACAAATTTAATAACTTCCGATGATAAAAATAAAAGAATAAGGTATCACCAGAAGTTAAAATCTCCCTACTTTTCCTATATTCTGCAAAGTTTCAGCTTTAATTTGAAAAATAAATCGTCGCTCTGTATCTCATTTCTAATAGAAAGTTCTTTGATTTTGATACAGATTTCGTCCAAATTTCGTCCACTGTGTGCCGTATTTTTACATGGTGTGTACAGTTGCAAAGTATCGTAGTGGGCGAAATGACACTATTGGTTTCCCTAAAATGAACATTTTTATTATTTTCCGCTGTATCCGAAATAATTTTGGATACCACATATATGTAATTGGAAGAAAAGTTCTGTCGCTAGTGGAGTGTCCGCAGACATTTTCGAGCGGGTGGACAAGTCCCGCCGTGCCGTGCCCCTGGCAAAGGTCTCTATGTGCTCCACAACTCCTTTAGGTAAACTACTGATAGCTTTCCTTTAAGACATCATGGAAATAGGAAACGTTCCTACCACTTGGTGACCTTTTTTCTGCCACGCTTAGCAGGGGCACAGCGGCACTTGTCAACCCGCACGAAATTTATGGGAAATGTCCGCGGACACTCCACTATGAATCGTCCCTAAATGACCGCCGGTCGAGCTTTGCCTGAATGCCGATCCGCCCAGCGCTGAGCGCGGAGCGAGCTGAATTTTCTTCCGTGGAAGGAACGCGAGATGGATTGATAAAAGACGGAGGAACGAAGTTGTATGAACTCTATGTAACTGATGAAATAGGCAATTTATGTTTTGCGCTCCTTTCTGTCGTGTGAACACATAACGATACTACTACGTGGGTCAGGTAAACATCCGCGGATGTCTAGCGTTCTTTTTTCTAGCTGTCGCGCTCTCAGCCAGAATCGCCAGATGAGACCGAACGGGTCTCATTTACTCCCCTACTTTTCTCCTTCTACTATCCCATTCCAGCACCACGATATACTCCAATATACTCGTGTCGGCATCAATAGTGTTGACGGCGTAGCGTGGTGCGCGCCAAAGTGAGACGTCCCACTCAATCCCCGTCGCGCACGCGCAACGTGTCACATATTACAACTCTGGCCATCAGAGACGGGGTACTGTTGAGTGCTGACAAGAAGATCCCTGGCAGGAATGCGGTGACGTAGGCAAGAATGCACACCCGATTGGTTGGCTTGGAAGGGGCGCAGCTAGGATCACACGCAATTTCGGCTAGAGCGTTCTATTGGCCGAAGCAGTCACACACACTACTCGAGTAAATACGGGAATCCTACTAAATACTGTGCGTCGTGTGACGTAAGCAATCGAAGCGGCGTGATCACGCGGCGACTACGGGAGCGTCAGAGGTGGGGATGGGCGGAGCTAGCTGGAGACCCCTCTTGCCTCTGTGCCCCCCCGGGGACCTTCTTGTCAGCACTCAACAGTACTTGTATTCCCCTCGATTTTCTTGACCTGGCGACACTGCTCTCAGCCGCTCAGTGAGGCCTGAGGTGTTGCCCGAGTAACTACGTCGAATGGTGTGTCTGTGCTCGAAATAAAAGCCTTTACATTGTTACGTGCAAACAATATCGAGTTCATCGTCGTGCCATACTCGTTGAGTAACAACGGTAACTTTAATTAAAACTCAGGACGATTCACACACGGACAAAACAGAGTACAATTTAACGTAAAGAGTGCGCGATGCTGCCGCGAAGAAACGTATGTTAGGTGACGCAGTCACGAAAAAATTATGGACGTGTGATCACGGAGACGTTCGAATTTGAATTCGCCTTGCGCTGATTGGTAGAATTGCTTGGGATTCAAACGCAGGAGTTTAGCCGTGGTCGTGGATATTTGGGTTTCTACGTGAAACGTTAGAGCGGATGCGGTGCCCGAGACCCCCAGCAAACAATCGTCAACGACAAACCAGCAGTCTCGATCGCACACGAAACCGCTTCGTTTTAATCCCAAACATATTGTCAATGCGTTCGTTTTGTCAATAATATCCCCTGTATGCCTATTCCACTGTGTCGCATGATAATTTCGAAAAATAAATATAGAAAATAAATTTTAAAAATAAATACGGAAGATAAATTTGGAAAATAGTTTTTAATTTAATCGCCAAAATTTTATTCAAATGCGGAAAAACATTTTCGCGTACGTTTAGTTGTGGTTGGTAAATCCAAAATGTCGCATGGAAGGTTGGATGTCGCTGTTCGCATTGATACGGATGTCGCTCTAATGCGCCACGCGCAGTCCTACGGTACGCGCCTGAGGACGCTTGTGCACTCGGGCCATCACAGGAGTACAAGACGTGCAGCGGGAACCAGAGGGCGGCGCCCTCGACAATCGGGTGAAATGAGCATTTCTTACCGACTTCTAAAGTAGAGTAATCCCTCTCTCCGATTGTTCTAGATTACTGCCCACATTGTGTATCTCAAATTCATTAGCAAATGCGATACCCACCTCGTTCCTTGAGCATGTCTTGATTTCCCTCAAAAATGTCGTTCCCCGAATTATGTCTTAATTTTCCTGCAATAAGAATACAATAAAATTATTATTCATCGTTGTTAGTGTAACTAAATTTCACATAATATTATACATAATATATCATTACTTATCACGACAAATTTCGATTATATATTTGTTGAACCAAATAGGAACAATTTATAGTTTAGAACGCAACAGTGCGGAATATGATTTGCAATACACAATTTCTCACAGCAGATCATATTCAACAGAAAGTAACCGAGTAAGCTAGAACTAAATTAAAATTACACATTAACATACATATACAGGGTGGGGCATTTTATACAGGTCACCTGAATAACTCGCTTGTTTTTGAAGATAGGAGAAAATGCATTAGACCAAACTTACTTGGTATCGGGGGGCTCATAATCTGGTATTACCAATTTTTCTGTAGGTGGAGGCGTCAAGGTGATATAAAGGTCAACTCTGATTTTTTAAACGGAACAGTATATTTTTTTGCTTACATTCTGATAGAGTGTTTCAAGACGAATACAATGACCTATTATAAAGGTCATTCAAGGTCACTCAAGGTCAACTGGAAGAGAAAACTGATTATCTCAAAGCACACTTCGAATACATGGATACTTTGATACTGATTTTTTATAATGTTTGTAAAGACAGAAAGTGAAGGTCCATTACGATCGGGAAATCTTTCACCATACACACGTACCGCTTCCCTCATAATTCTATGACATTCACCATAAATAAGAACCATTTCTACTTTCTCTGCTATCGTGTAACGCATTTTAGAAAACTGAACACAGACTCAATAAATATTACGAAGCTGTAGTCTAGTCGGTAGTCAAACTACTAATAACATTTCTGGATACCGGGGTAAGCATACAATGTGATTGTATGTTTATTTACGTTCTGTGATCCTTATCAATACTTACAAGAACGGTATGCCAACAACCAGAGAAGACACAAAAGTATTTGAAGAGTGCTTTCAGACATTTTATTTTCTATTGCAGTTGACTTTGAGTGACCTTGAATGACCTTCATAATAGGTCATTGTATTCGTCTTGAAACACTCTATCAGAATGTAAGCAAAAAAATATACTGTTCCGTTTAAAAAAACAGAGTTGACCTTTATATCACCTTGACGCCTCCACCTACAGAAAAATTGGTAATACCAGATTATGAGCCCCCCGATACCAAGTAAGTTTGGTCTAATGCATTTCCTCCTATCTTCAAAAACAAGCGAGTTATTCAGGTGACCTGTTTAAAATGTCACCCCGTACCGGATATGTACGCGCCTCGAAGCCGCCGCGATTCCGCGTCCCCGTGAGAGTGCGAACGACGAGCATAAACAGACAATCACGTAGCGTTATTTCACCTTGTCCACCCTGAACCAACCGACTCCCTCGCCCGACCGCGGACCCTGGCACGGCGAGGTGAATCCGGCACGAGGAGATTCCGTTGCAACGGGCGAGCAACTCGCGAACTCGTTACAACCTATTATCTACCACCAGCTGTGCAGTACGTCCCTTACTGTTCGGGACACTCCCGTATACCTGAAGCCAGCTGTGTAGTTTGTCACCGACTGGCCCAGTGACACACATTTCGAAGCAGCAAGTGGATATACGGCAGAATATGTGAGGTTTTTAATTCAATTCATTCAGTTTCTGCTCCTTCTCTTGTACGATGCCTCGTTTCGGCGCGCCGCTAACGCTCGTAGAAGTACAGACTCCTGGCGCGCTGGACCAACTTTGCCAACACGCGTCTAGGTCGCGCTCTGATTGGTCCGTAGTTTTCCTTAATAATTCCCAAACAAAGCCCGGGCGGATATTTTCGAAAAGGAAAATGGCGTTTCAAATGACCTCAGGAACCGTCCATTTCAGGGAACTGACGGAGTTTTTTGATTCCGTGTATATACAAAACTTGCATGGAGAGATGGAAGAATATTATGATGTAAACATTCTTTATGTTGGTGAAAATATAGAGGAGATTTTAAGGTCATCCCTACTTTTTTAAATGGACTGCTCTGTTCTTTTGTCGTGATATGATAGCCGGTATTGAGACGATTTGAAGAAATTGTCACCGAAGGTTATCTATGGTGCAATGTGGTACGAAAATAAACATTTTTACTTCACAGAAGATGTTTGGAGTGGTGACCGTTTTGTGAATACCGAGTTGCAATCTTTGTATCGCTGCATCACGTGCATTCAGCTTTTTTTTAATTTTTTGGATATAATTTTTCATACAGGGCTTAAGCTCTTATCAAATTTTATTGCGTTTCTCCATAACTGAAGATCATGTGCACTAGCTCTGGAAAGAAGAAACTTCATTTTTACAATTGCACTAGTATTTGATGCAGCACTTTACTAACACGAAGCATTGATATTTTATGCTTATATTTACATTCTTGGCTACACGTGATGTGTTGGTACAATATAAACAATGTTACAAAATAAAAGTAGGGATACAGTATTTACTAAAACAAACAGAAAGCCGATAGAACTATTTGAAAACACTCATTACAACAAATTGAGTATCATCGACATTGGTTGGTTATTATCAGTGTCCTGTAGAATCCTTGGTGATTACGGAATTGGATTTAGACCATTAAAAAATCGTTTACCAAAAACGGAATAGGCGGTGGTTCGCTCCCACCACCCACCACCCCGGGCGTTGTCACTATACCAAACTTCTGTCCTGGAATAAGTTCAAAGACGGTAAGACATGCACGAGATGCACCATTTCGAACATTTTCTGTAAAATAAGAAAGTATGTTCTATTATCACATTTGACCTTCGATGACCGATGATAACTAGCTAAAATCGTTTTAATACCAGCAATCACATCACGATAAAAAACATAGCATACCATTTTAAAAAATGGGGATTACCTTGAAATTTTCTCTATGCATCCACCCATATAAAAAATGTTTACATTACAATATTTCCCCATCTATACCATATCAAAATCTTATTCTACAGTTTTACTTATTTCAACATGTACAGAGTATAAGAAAAGTAATAGTTACCGTCCTAGGGATGAATCTACACCTCCGTATCGGTGGCCATTTGTAAAAGAGACATCTAATGTTAATGGTAGTGGCTTGTGAGTCCGAAGGAAGAACAAAAGATTCTGAATAATTTTTAAGTATACTTTACATTAGTATTTTATAATGTAAGACTAGTATTCTCTTGTATATAACAATAGATATAAAGTTTTCTTTCATATTTTACAACATAAAATTTATAATCTGAATGGGCAGGGAAACAATGACTTGATACCGGCATAGCGACGAATGTCCCTTTAAATTTCGTTTATCTCGAGGCGCGCACAATATTATGTTCTGTCTCATCGACACGGTTAGGTGGACTATAATACAGTAAAAGCTCCTTCGTTGACCAAAGACCGGGGGTTTGAGCTATTTTTGATTTATGACTGCGTCTAGATATCGCGTCCACCGTGCCGAGCGAGGCTTCAGTAGAGAGCCGAACATAGAGAAGGACAGAATGAAATACAAAAAGTTTACAGGTTCGCGTGTTCTCACTGTACGTAATGCCATTAAAAATGCTTTATTTTTAATTATTTTTTTATGGGACTTTCACTGGTATGTTTTGTGACGTTGCAAGATTGCGACGTCCCTGCTCTACCCCCAAAATAAGGTAAAATCGAATTACGTATAGACCGGGCCGATCCCGTCGGAAACCATGAAACCGCACGCGGGAAAAGCGAGCGTTCCCCGAGGAAAAACCCTACCAAAATTCCAGCTGACGCCCGATACGTTTGCCGAGTACGGCTAAGTTGCAGGAGCGTATCAAGCGGGCGACTAGACCGCCGAAACTTCGCGAAGCAGGGCACAGATGCAAGGAGCGCCCGAGATTTGAGGAAGGCCGAAAACCAGAGTCCGTGAACGGGCGAATTGAAAAGGGAGTCGACACACACGGGCCAATCAACCCGGAGGCGCCGACGTGGGACTTGAACCCCTACCGGACATCGTTCTTTTCGCGATCCCGTCGTCGCCTCACCCCGCTTAAAATGGGGTTCTAGCGTGGGTGGTGTAGGAGACGCCTGTGAGGGCGTACCCTCCCCGGTTGTTAATCGCAGCCGGTAATTTCGCAAGCGATTCTCGGGCTCCTAGGTTCCGTAAGGATACGGCCCTGCGTAGCAAAAAATCGCCGGTGTGAAGTACGCCAATAGAGAATTTCGGCTAGGTCGCTAGAGTGGGGGGACCAGAATCGATACGCGCCGTGGTGAGAATCGAAGGATCACTGTCGTACCGATCCTCGAGTCGCGCGTTCCGTCCATTTCAGTCCGCTTATCGCCGTACCGATTCCGACCAACTATCGAGTCCCGCGTGCAGATATCGTGTAGTAAAGTTTCGAGTGCCACGAGGACGCGGATTATCGCACGAGAAAACTAATTCGGACAAAAGGCCCAAGCGGCCTAACGGTAAATCGACAGTGATTCCATATTCTCGTACACGAGCGAGCTCGTTTCATTTCGCGGGGGAGGGGGGGGGGGGGGGCACGAGCCGATTGCCGACTCTGTCCCCGATATTCGCGTGTGCCGAGACGCTTCCCACCTCGCGCCAAGGGCTCGTACCGATCCGACGGTACTTTGAGCCGATTCAAGAGGTTCCTTCCCGTTAGCATATCGGAAGTTTTCCTCATGAGAACCGCCAGCGTCGTCGAGATAGTTCCTTTTCGCGAAGATCAAGATAGTCCTTTCGCGAGGATACTAATCGTCCTTTTGCGGGAATTCGGTTTCGCGCGAAGTACGCGTGAGAGTTCCGATCGCGTGAGCCCGTAACATCTCTTTCGCGGCAATCATCGAATTTCTCAGGAACGATCGCAACAGTCACGACCCGTGTGACGACCATCTTCGCACGTCGACAACCGCGCGCTGCGAATTTCCATCGTCTCGCTATCCTATACAAGGAGCGCGGGCTCCCGGTTGCGGCCATGTGGCCGCGCTTTTGTAAATTCTGACGATCATTAAACGACTGAGAGCAAAACACGAGTATGTTTCTTACGCCTGTGAGATCTGCCCTGCCGTGAGGGCTGTCCCTGCTGTTCCCGTGTGCGAAATTCCGACTCCTCGCGCCTTTATCTCAATCCCGCGCTTCTCGAGGTTCGACCCTCGAGCCAGCTGACTCGCGAGCAAATCGCGAGGACGTTTCGTGCGGTACCCTTCCGGTACCTGGCGCCCGAACTTGCCGATTCACGCCAGCCTCGATCCAATTTCGAGAGGCGCGTTTGTCCCGGGTGGACCGCGTCCGCACGGCCGCGCGCGGCCCGGCCTCAGAGCCTGTAAAATCCCGGAAGTTGCCGTTCTTCCCCGTACTCGGTACGACGGAAAACGGGGAACGTGACAGTTTCTGTCATTTTTCGGATTAGAAAAAGACCAAACACGATATAATTTGTCCCATATTTACTCTACTTGTGAAGCATAATTTATAATTTATCATATATTTAACACATTCTATATATAGCATATGTTTAAATAAACAACTTAACATCTCGAAAATATGTTCTCAAAGAATTAGACTTGAATTTTGCATATTAACGGAGTTACAGCCCGTAGGAGCACAGCGCGACCTGCGCTGTGGGCACGATCGTTGTCCAGCGCCTATGTTTTGACATGAATTCATTTTAAACGACTAATTATACGTGATCGAAAAAGAATAAGAAAAATAATCACTAGAAACTCATTTATAAAAGTGTTAGCATCGCATTGGTATTTTAAACATTACAGTTTTTCTTTTTTTTCACTCGCTATCCTCTTCCATGTCCTACAGTACTCCATACCGTCAATGAAACCACTACATAAAGTTGAAATTATATTGTGTTTGGTATCATTTTAATCAGAAAAATGCCAGAAATAAGTTAGTGAAGGTCCCATAAAAAAATAATGAAAAATGAACAATTCTATCATTGCCATAGCATTGTCAGAACACGCGGGCCTTTGAACTGTGCTGGCGACGTCGACTGTTCGCGTCTCTTTCTTTCCAATACGCTGTTCTTCGTTGCCTTCGAAACTTTCATCGTCGATAAAACCACTTAATACTGTTCAAATTATATCGTGTTTGGTGTGATTTTAATCAGAAAAATGCCAGAAATAAGGCAGTGAAATTCCTATAAACAAATAATGAAAATTAAGAGATTTGTAAAATCGATTCCTCGAGTCAATGTTATGGTGATTACAGCAATATACCCCAGTCGACATCAATCGTCGCCGCCCTGCGGAGCGACTCGCCGTTGACAGGCAGTGGAGTGGGTAGGCACTGGACAACGATCGTGCCCACGATTCAGGACAACGAAGGAGCGTTTACTGTAGTAGGCTTTTGTCTATATGTATAACTTCTCACAATCAAATTTTACTCAACTTTAACAGTTTACATCTCAATAACTATTTGTTTGCGACATATGGTTGCTTTCAAACTTATTCTCTTCTTGATGAGTAGAAGGTGTAGATGTAAAAACATTTTAACAACAATTTTCTTTGTTATGAACAATTGTGCGGCAAATTTCTTTTACAAATGGCCACCGATCCAGAGGTGTAGATTCACCCTTGGGAAAGATGACCATTACTTTTCTTACATCCTGTATAATAATCTTCTATCGATTATACCTCCCGTGTTCAATTAGAAACTACTACTGACATGTACTGCTCGTGGCATACAAGATGTTCTGTGCAAAAAATGCGGCGTCGTGGCTGGCAAATTGGGTAAGAATGAAAGGTGTTAAGTCTCATTTCACACGCATTATCGAATCACGAAAACGATCACACATACTATATATTGTGTAACGTCAAAGCGTAAATATTGGGATTACGGTAGCGTCAATGGTAGGGATAGGCGCACAGTGAGGTTAAACGGTCGATTTTTGAAAAACCTCTTGGAACTAAATATCTTTCATAATTGGTACCAAACATTTACAATTAATGTTGTAATGTTAACGTTTTAAAATTTTTTTTAACGTTTATTGTTGTTGTTTTACATTTCAAATTAAAAAAATTTGTTGTTTTTTTTAATATCAGTATCACAGTTGCTCTGGAATAGTGTGATACACCTTCTGAGGTGGGTTTTTTGAGATAGTCCAACGTTTTTGAGAAATAACACTTTAGTTACATTATTTACATTAATTACAAAATATTTACAATTTTTACTTGGTACCTTATAGAAATAAAGTTTACGAAAGAGTTAATACCCTTCTTTGCTTTAACGCTTCTTCTTTCACAGGAAGATTATTTACATTAACTACAAAATATTTAAGATATATTAAGTGTAGGATAGTGTCGAGGATGAATGTATGTAGGTGTGTGTGTATGCGAGAGTGGCCGTTGGTTTCCGCGAATGTCCGTTGACATGAAGGATGATCGACAGACTCGCCGAAAGAGTGCATATGGGCGCGTGTGTGTGAATGTCCGTTAAAGAAATTAAGATCGCGCGTCTGTAAAAAGACGATCGGCCGAGGCTTCGTAGGCAACGCCGCGCTGCGCCGCGCCGTACGAAGAGGGCTCACTGTTTTGTAGAACGGCCTATCGAAAGGACGTAATAAAGTAGTGTGTTAATCCTCCTCGTGGATTTTCCCCTCTTACAAATCAGAAGCGGGATCCAGGCGGCGCAAGTAAAGTAAAATGAGATTTATTCGAGTTTTCGAATATCGGAAACAAAATTTTTTACCGTAATAGCTGAGGAATACGTCCAACAGTGAGTGATTCGGTAATCGGTTAATACTGTTGTAAGCGAAGTTACGTAACGAAGTGCGAAAATGTTCAAAGGAGTGAGTGCGTATACGGTCGCTGAGCTGAAGGAAATATTAAAAACGAAAAATATGAGTACGTCAGGATCGAAGAATGAATTATTGACCAGGCTAATGGAAGCAGACCCTGAAGGACGATGGATAGTAGAAGAGGATGATGTACACAGATGATGAGCACAGTTAGAGACGCTCACCAAACCGCGGCCCCTCCGCTACACCTAAGAGGTACTCCTTAGCACGTATGTGGAATTGGAGTAACCTCTGGTATCGGTAGAGTGACCGTGTTTAGTCAATTTGTCAAATTGAACCGATAGGCGAAATAGCAGCGAGCACTGGTCCGGCCGGATTACTCTGCATGGACGCAGTTTACGCCTATTGCCTTTGCCTCACAATTGCGAGAGGTACAATTATGCCGGCGGGGCACACAGAGGTGATCCGACTGAGATCTCAATTGTCCTACCAGAGTTGTGAGAGTATTGCCTCGACCGATGTTTGCGTATTTCGTCAAGCCATTCACAGAAAATAGTAACACTAACTGATCAGGCCGAATCTCGGATGGGTGTGGTTATTGAACATTTGTAATCAGCTCACAAGGGCGAGAGGTACAATAATGAGACACCAGCGGGGCACACAGAGGTGATCCGAGTGGAATCTCAATTGTCCTAACGAATTTGTGAGTGTATATTACGCGTCGAATATTCGAATATTTTCTTAGACGACTGAAACCTTTGTTTACGGTAAATCCGTTCCGTTCGACGAATTTACGATTATTTACCGAGAACGGTGCGCACGTGTTTATGTCTCGCACCGACGCGACGGTTCGACACCGACGCGTCGCTCTTTCTTTCGCTCGAGCTTCTAAACTGCGTAAACCACGGCTTGCTCACGGCAAGTTACATTCCTTCGAATTCTTTTACAATTTATTTGTTTCGCAGTTGACTACTACGCGGTTACGTCCGTATCACATTTATTTAAACAAGAGCGTTTCGAATTTGCCACGACGCGGTTCGCGATCGTGACTCCTCGGTTTGAGGCGCGTACGTAACGAGGTTGGATCGACGGTTTGTCGATTCCAACAGGCCGGTTTGGCCTCCCGAATACGCACCGGTTTTCATCGAACGGACACTTCGCGAACGCATGCTAACTAGATCGCTTCCAGATGTAGAGTGATCTATCGACGGTCCGCATCGACCTCCTTCGATCGCTATCGAGTGGGGATCGATGCGTACGCAGACCTAATTAGTGGGGCGATCTCGCGGTCCTTTATGAAGACAAGGACCGTGTGTGACGTCGCGGATCGCCGTGCTGGGATCGATATTTTTTATCGATGCTCGGGGAGCGTCCGTATGTGACCGACACGGTTACAGGCTGAACTATACCTTCCGATCCCAGAGATTTTCGATTATTATATGTCTAATCCTGTTCATTTCGTCGAGAAAACTCCAAATATCGATGTCCCAGACCGCGGAGTGCACTCGTTAAACAGTTATGAGCGTCTAAAGTTGAGTAATTTTCATTGTTTCACCTCAGTTTTTGAATGGTATGGGCGCCGCCATATTGGTAAGTAGGGAGCTCCTTGCGTGTGATGACTCAGTGACGACGCTAGATGGCAGCACTAGCGCGCCACCTGATAGTAGCATGTAGTGTTTTTGATAAAGGAACTGTGATGGTTGAATATAAAAAGCACTTCACAAACACGAGGATCCGAAAAAGACAAGAAATATGCTTTATTAATTATGGACGTACAGAAATGAAGACCGTCGCACTTGTACGATTCCCGATAAATACAATATTCGCGTGTCGTGTTTACTGGTGAACTAAAATCTCGACACTCCGCAAAATCTAAACTCTGAGTCCGAATCCATAATATCTCAGTACTTGAATCCTCCCTCTGCTCCGGGGTCAGCTCTATTTAAAGTAAAATCAACTGGGTTAGGTATCCGCTAATGGGGGAAAATCACCCCTATTCGCTAGAAGACTTGGGGAAGGAGGGTCTTCCTGATCCGTGGAGGGAGAAAGTCACTCTCCCAAGGCGTTTCAGTGAACTTCTAAAAAATACTTGTAATATGACCCCCGGAGCAGCGCGTTCATACTACCCTAAGTGGGCCTCTTAATTTATGGCCTCTCGACCTGGCGCAGGCTAAGGGTAGTGCCAATTGCTCGGATAGCCTGTACATGTGCTAGGACCCACTCTGTCCGTTCGAGGCCCTCGCGTACCCGGATTAAGGACCCTGGGTATCATTTTATGGCCCCTTTGCTAAAAGTCGAGAGGTCATCTGTGCCGCTTGTAAACGAACACGCATTTCTTACAGCATGTGCATGTTGAAGGGGGAAATCAAATTTCTAGTTTTAGAGTGCACCAAAATGGCTACCGCACACTTTAGTGGGGATTTTACGAAATTAGGGGGGATTTCGGCTTCTGGAACTCCGATTATAGTCTAGGTAGAGTATACTGAGTTGGTCTGAGTTAGTTTTTCGGGGGGTCTGGGGGGGCATAGCCCCCCCAGCAACATCACCGAATAAGTTGTTGTATGTATAGTAATATGTACAAATTTGGTTTTATCTGATTTTACAGATTGACAAAGCAAAATTCGGCAAGAGGAAATATAAATGTATGTTATCGGCATTGCAGAGTTGTGGCGCGATGTGCGGCGCCACGCGCCGCACGATAAAGTACCTACAAGATGCGCGATATAGCGGCGCGCCAGTGCTGCCACGTAGTGTCGCCACTGAGTCACTACACAGAAGAGCTCCCTAATTACTAATATGGCAGCGCCCATACCTGTCAAAAACTGAGATGAAACAATGAGAATTACTGAACTTTAGTCGTTCATAACTTTTTATCGAGTTCACTCCGCGATCTGGGACGTCGATGTTTGGAGATTTCTCGGCGAAATGAACAGGATTAGACATATAATAATCGAAAATCTCAGGGTTCGGAAGGTAAAGTTTACCCAAATCAATAAGTAACGATCATTCGTTCAACACATTTCCATTATTGGATTTTATGGGAAATTGACATCAACTTGAATACAGTTTAACGTTTCAAAATGACTTTATTTGACAGCGACAGAAAGAACGTCTTTCCTTGAAGAGGATTTGCAGTGAACTAACAGAAAACTGACCTGAACGATACTAGACACTCGAAAAAGGAAACGGGGTCCTAGTATATCTATGGGCCGCTTTCTTATTTTAGTGACCTTGGTGCTTCAAGGGTTTTCCAGGCAAGACCCTTCTGCGACACATCTGGCAGCCTCTTTACTACCCTTGTTTACTACAAGGACATTTTAGAAAGTCGAGGCAATTTTGAAATTGTCGGTATATCCAAAATCCATCATACGGAAGAATAAAAAATAATGCACATATCTCTCATTTTTTTATTAAATTGAATTAGATAAATTTTAGAAGTAAACGAATAATGCTATTTAAGTAATTTATACATACTTGTTATACATATTGTTAGATAATTTTTGGAAAATCTTCACATTTTTAACAACCTTTTTCTTCGCATGTTGACGGTGGTCCGTGACATTATTAATGCAGAAGAATAGGCAAAATTCACTGTACTGGTAAATACCGATAGTTTTTCATGAATATTTCGGCAAATAAGCGAAACCATCATTAATATGCAACGCAAAAAGTTGTTAAAAATATACATAGATTTCCACAACATATGCTGACATCATCGAAATCGGGGGATAGGTTGTAGCTGTTCCGCAGTTTCATCCTATTTTTAATGGTAATTAAAGATTAATTTTCGCGGTAGATACTGATACAAAAACCGCTGCGATACTGGTCAAACAGACTGAATTTTACAGAATGTAAATTAATATAATAATTTTCAATAAATTTGACAGGATTTTATCTAATTTTTGTTGTAACTCATTGAAAGACGTGTCAATCATTAATTATGTGTTACATTAAATATATAACATTAAATGTAATCAAATTGAATTATTGCATTTGTAAAGTACATTTTCAAGTCCACTTAAACGTTAAATATCGACTATAGGTCAGGAAACTTGTATCTCGAAAATATACAGGGTGTCCCAAAACGACTGCGTAAGCGGGAAATGGGAGGTTCCTTGAAGCGACATTTTTATTAACAAAAATGGCGCCCGTGGCTTTGTTTCGGAGTTATTGACGAAAAACACGGACCAATCAGAGCGCGACCTAGACGCTCGTTGGCATGTTCAGCCAACCGCCTGCCGACTCGCCGCGCTGAACGTGCCAACGAGCGTCTAGGTCGCGCTCTGATTGGTCCGTGTTTTTCGTTAATAACTCCTAAACAAAGCCACGGGCGCCATTTTTGTTAAGGAAAATGTCGCTTCAAATGACCCATGAAACCTCCCATTTCCCGCTTACGCAATCGTTTTGGGACACCCTGTATAATAGAATGCCTATTACTGTGTAGCGTGTAATGTCAGGAGCTTGAAGGTCGAGAATACGGGAGTGGAAATAGTGGGGATGGGTAGAGCAAGCGAGAGACCCGCCTGGCCCCTCAGCCGTCTCGAGGGACTTCTTGTGGCGTACGAACAGTACCTTCATTGTTCAAAAACATTAAATCAAATTATCGGCTGGCCGCGATTCTATTCCGCGAAATACCCTTATACATATTTAAATGTCTTGTATGAGTCGTCGGTGAGGCATAAGAACTCAGCTTTTTGCGTTCGGCGACAACAGAGGAGGTGAACGATCGAAATTGTAAACTTCGCTGCGTCGAAGGTGGGTTCAACCCGCTGCTATTGTCGCGTGGGCCATCGCATCCTATTGTCGATATGCCAAGTCCGTTGCCTATTTCCTTTGTCTCCCTCGCAGCACCGCTCAACGTTTGGTGCTGTGTTAACCTTTTAATTTCAAAATTCCCACTCCTTATTCCGAAACCGATGGCCAACCAAAGTATAAATATGGATGCTTTGCTTCAATACCAAGACTTTGATATTTCACTTCTCGATTGACTGTTCACGTTCAAGAGTTGGGACGTGAATTTTGCAGGATCTTTTAGAGGAGATGTTGCTGCAAATGTTCCACTTTATTAGAACTTGAACTTTTTTAAACTTTTTAACTTATCCCTTGTCACAGATGAAAAACTTTGACGGATCTCTTGAATTCGTAGAGTATTTCTTTTTTTTTAAGTTATTAACAAAAATTTTTAATTCCAAGTGCGTCGCAAATATAGACGCATATACTATCCATAAACAAAAATGGGCTGATAATGTTCACTAGGTTTTTCAGGACAGCGTTACGAAGAAAAGGAATTTTTTCGGTGAAAAACGGTATCTGAAAAAGTTTGATCTTTGAACGCTTATCGTGACGAGAGTTTTTAATACTTTTAATTAATACTATCGTTTTCGAATGTAATGGACATTTAAGAAACAATGTACATTCGATATGAGGACTTTGATTTTTTAGCTCATGAACAGCTACCGCGTCATTCTGGCCCACTGTGGGACGTAGGCAAAACCTGCCACGTCACAACACATATGGAGATATACAGGGTGTTCCACCCGATTTTAACATCTTGATTTTCTCGCTATTGTTACTCGTAGCAAAAAATGTTTCAGCGGAGGCTTGAATGGTATCGAGTGGAGCATTTTCTGATATTAATAGTGTTGAATTGCGCGCCACCATTTGAATTGGTCGGTTACCGGTCGGTTGGGAGACCGATGTGAATCGGGCTGTGTACCAGTGGTAGAGTGGGGAGCGCGGGAGAAGCGTAATGTAAAGATGGCCGCTAGGCACGCGTACGTATCATTAAAACCGCTTGTGAAATTGTGGTCCGCATAAGTTAAAACTCGCGGTTACAACGTGTGACGCAAAGAGATGCGTATTGGTATTTACTCTAGGGCGAGCACCTATCGCGCGAGCGAGCACCGTAACGGGCTAATACAAATTTCGAAGAGCCAGTCGCGAACGAGTAGTCGAATAGAATAGTCTGTGTGACACAAGCTGTAAAGATTAATTAACGTGTAATCGTCTTATTACGTAAATATATTTTATATTGCTTGTCTGATCAAAATATATATTGATTTTTGAACAAACTCCAACAAGTGGTAGCAAAGAGCGTGGTTAAATACTCGACAAGCAAGTGCCACGTGGTGAATTCACGAAATTCTAAGATGGAGAAAGGGCCGTTACCGGCAATTCCCCTGTTGACCGGGGCGAATTACCTTGTATGGGCAATGAAGATGGAAGCTTTTCTAAGCCTGAAAGGATTAGATAATGCCTTATACGAGACGATACCAGGAGAGACAGCCACGGAAAAATTGAGAACCGAATGGGCTACAAGGAACAAGAACGCAGTGGCGTACATACGACTACATCTGTCTGACGATCAGGCATTACAGTTCGCAACCGTTACTAGTGCGCAAATATTGTGGAGCACGATTAAAAGAGCCTATGCGGGAGCAGCGGAAGACCAAAAAATTGATACGAGCAACGATTTGAAATTCCTACGCATGGAAGATAAAGAATCCGTAGCGGATTACATTGCCAGAGCACGTGGCCTCAGGACGAAGTGTATCTCACTGGGGGTCGAAATATCGGCAAGAGAACTCGCATATTACACGGTGCGAGGAATAAACGACAATTATAAGGATCTTCGTGAGATATTGAAGACACAAAGAGACAGATCTGTAGAAGAAATCCAGGAGATTCTAAAAGAACGCGAAAAGGAAAGGAAACGGCAGGACGGACATCGAAGAGAAACGGAAGGCGCCGCCTATGCGATACAACGAAGAAGCAATAAAAGGTGTTACGAGTGCGGAAAAGTCGGCCATATTGCGAAGGAATGCTGGCACAGGAGGTCAAACAAACAAACATACCGTTCGGGATACAAAGGCAACAGACGAGAGAGCGAGCCTGCCCCGAAGGACGTTGGTAAGAGAAGGACAGCGAATAATGTCACAAAAACGGTCGACGTCGACAACAAGGTATACGCGTTTAACATAGGTAACTCAACCGACACAGGTAATATCCAAAACTCCTTCTATACATGGGTACTAGACAGCGGAGCGTCAAACCACATGGCTAATGACATAACATGGTTTGATAATATAATTTTACAGCGCGGCGAACTCTGCCAGGCGGGAGAAAAATCTAAACTATGGTACGAAGGCGTAGATACCGTCAATATCAATGTAACTAGCGATGGGGGATATAACATACAAATAAGGATGGAGGACGTCCTGTACGTACCAGGATTGAGACAAAACCTCCTATCCACGACTACTCTAATGATGCGGGGCTACACGGTTATGCAGAAAGGCCATACGACCACAGTATACGACAGTAAGGGTAACAAAGTCCTAACCGGGAAAATTTACGATCGGCAAATAAAATTATTAGCGAAACCTTGCGCGACAAAATATCTCGAGCATTTATCGTGTAATGTAATAAAAGTAAAGAATGCATACGAAATCTGGCACAAGCGTTTAGGCCACATAAACGACGAATATCTAAAGAAAATGTACGACAATGGCATGTTAGGCGAAGTGGACGTTGATTGCATCAACCACAGTTACACGTGCGATAGCTGTGAACTCGGTAAAATAACAAGAAAAACGCATAAACGATTAACCATAGATCAAAGTAAAGCACCCTTAGAGTTGATTCACGCAGATGTATGCGGACCGATGCCAGTCACTTCTTTAAACGGATCGAAGTACATGCTAGTATTTGTCGACGATTTTTCGGGGATGTATTTCACTTTCTTTATAAAACATAAGAATGAGGTTGTTGAACGCTTAGCGGCATTTATAGAAAAATACGAAAACTTACTCGGTAAACGGATCAAACGAATGAGGACAGACAATGGCCGCGAGTTCGTCAACAAAGAAATAGATGAATTGCTAGAGAAAAATGGAATTTCACGCGAGAAAACCGTCCCTTACAATCCGGAAAGCAATGGCAAGGTAGAAAGGGCGAATAGATCAATATTGGAACGGGCAAAAATCCTGTTATTTGACAGTAAATTACCAGCAAATTTTTGGGCGGAGGCAGCGGCTTGTAGCAGCCACATTAGCAACCTTACCCCACGTAAAAATAAAAATAAGATTCCATACGAACTATTTTTTAATAGAAAACCAAACGTCAGTTATTTAAGAACCTTTGGATCCGTCGCATACTTTCACGTTCCCAAACAGAAACGAGGTAAACTTGATGTACCTGGAAAAATCGGCATTATGGTAGGATACTCGAGAGAGAGACATAGCTATAGGATATACGATCCGGAAAGCAAAATAATAATAGAGGAGAGATCCGTCAGATTCGATGAACAAGCTTTTGGGAGTAAATTCATCCGAGATAATGAACAGTGCGTAGAAACGTATCAGCAGAATCACGAAAAATTAGCGTACGACTCGAATTATAATTCTTCACTCTCGGACATGATCGAAGAACGCGTAGATACAGAACAATCGCAAGTTACAAACTCCAATACGCAAGTAGAGAGATCGGATAATAACGACGAAGTATCAGGGGAAATAATAGAAGCATCGCGACGGCGAGGTAGGCCAAAAGGGGCAAACAGGGATCAGATAGAGCTAGGAAACGACTTGCGTAGGATACAGGAACTCGAAAGGGATATACAAAGCGGAGCCCGGAGATCAGATAGAATCAAAGAAAGAAATCAGGTTAATCTTGTAAATAATATTAACGCACCGTTAAATTATGACGAGGCCAGACAAAGTAACGAGTGGCCACTATGGGAACAAGCTATGAGAGAGGAGCTTAGGTCGTTCGATAAACTTTCAGTATGGGAGGTTGTGCAAAAGACCAACAAGCTAAATATTATTAAAAGCAAATGGGTATTATCGATACGGCACAACAAAGGAATCGAAAAAATTAAATTCAAGGCGAGACTAGTTGCCGCAGGGTATAACCAAATTAAACAACGAGACTACGAGGAATCATATGCCCCCGTAGTATCTATCGAAAGTTGGCGCCTTATAATGGCTGTAACAGTAAAGCTTGGTTGGAAATTTAAATTTTTTGACGTTAAAACAGCGTACTTACACGGAGATTTACGAGAAACCGTCTACCTTGCTTTGCCACCAGGTTTTGAGAAGGAATACGGAGAACAAAACGTACTTAAACTAAGGAAGAGCGTGTATGGACTTCCTCAATCGGGCAGGAACTGGTATATAAAATTGAAAGATACACTATCTCTGATAGGTTTCTTAGCATTAGCGTCAGAAAGTTGCATTTTTACTCTTAGAGAAAACAAAAAGATAATTATATTAGCTGCGTATGTTGACGACCTGACGGTAGTTTACAACAACGACGAGTTATATGAGAGGGTAATTAAACAATTAAATGATACATTCGAAATAATCGAGATAGGTACTAGCATGTTCTTAAATATAAAAATTGAAATTTTTGAATCGGGAATAGCATTGTCCCAAAGGGAGTATATCGAAAGGGTATTAACTAAACATCAAATGATTGATTGTAACGCGGTATCTACACCGATAACTCCCGGAGAGGACAAACCTTGTGAAAAAACTGGCGAGGAAATGGATAGAAATACTTATCAGGAATTAATTGGCGAACTTTTATATTTGGCTAATAGGACTAGACCCGATCTGTCGTTTGTAACAGCGTACTTATCTCAATACAATCACTGTCCTGAAAAACGACATTGGCTATTGGCGAAGAGAGTATTGAGGTATCTACAAGGCACTAAAGAGAGAATGCTTGTTTACAATCGTGATCAGGGAAATATAATAGCATACGCGGACTCCAGTTGGGGAAATGCTGAACAAGGAAAATCCTTTTCAGGGGGAGTGATCATGATCGCAGGATCAATGATCCTGTGGCGTAGCAATAAACAAAAAACTGTTGGCCTTTCTACATGCGTTGTAGAGTTATTCGCTTGCTCCGAAATCGTTAAAGATTTAAATTGGGTTACTAATATATTACTAGAGATAGGATTAAACGAATTTGTTTGCGATACCAATGTATTATATTGCGACAATACGGCGGCCATCGAATGGTTAAAGAATGCGAGATCGTCAAGTAAAACCAGACATGTGAACTTGAAGTTTCATTTTGTACGCGATGAAGTAGAAGAAGGAAAACTTGTAATTAAACATGTAGACACGAAGTATATGATAGCTGACTTCCTTACGAAAGCAGTCACTCGAGAAAAACTATCGTGGACTCTAAACGAAATCGGATTAATAGATATTTCGAGGTAACGTTAACTCAACTAATTCGAGTTGCGTCACCCGTAGGGGGAGAGTGTGGTCCGCATAAGTTAAAACTCGCGGTTACAACGTGTGACGCAAAGAGATGCGTATTGGTATTTACTCTAGGGCGAGCACCTATCGCGCGAGCGAGCACCGTAACGGGCTAATACAAATTTCGAAGAGCCAGTCGCGAACGAGTAGTCGAATAGAATAGTCTGTGTGACACAAGCTGTAAAGATTAATTAACGTGTAATCGTCTTATTACGTAAATATATTTTATATTGCTTGTCTGATCAAAATATATATTGATTTTTGAACAAACTCCAACAGAAATTGCAGTGTCTCCTCCTTATTTCGAACCCGTCCAACCCCTAAAAACAAATAGTTTTTCGTGAGTAGACGAGTAAAGGTTATATAAAGGTCAACTTTGTTTTTTTTTAATGGAATGAGGTATTTTTTAATACATCAATCGATGCAGCTGAACATTCGTTATAAAAAAGTAGTAACCTATGTATGTCGAAAAGTTAGTAGTTCTGGATATATTTCAATTTAAATTATTTAAATTCTTAAGTTTAGCTCTTAGCTCTGTTTGCCAACGTTAAACTAGCAAAAACGATTGACTGAGGTCGGTAACGTTGAAATGGAAACATTTAAGAACTCTTCGATTATGACAATCATTTTTCAGTTTGAGTTTAGTTTCTCTTAGACATCTATCTGTTTGGTTCTAAAATGAAGTACTCAAGAGCCGAAAAAGTAGAGATGGTTGCAGCGTATTTGGAAGCTGGAGATTATAAGTTACTGCTAACTCAACAAATAACTTTATTTAACATATAGTAGGATCGATGATACGTAATATCCAACAGATTTACCTTCTGCACGTTTCATTATAGCTCTGTTCATTCGTCTCACCGACACCAAAAGTTTGCAAAAAATACTTCTTACATACAAGAATGGTAGAGTCACCAATATTGGGTACACAATATAACTGGGTTACTGCTACTTTTCATACATCTACTTTCATCTCGTGGTCGTCTTCTTTTTATAGGTACACTTTGTATACATCCACAAAGATATTCCTTTTGTGCTTCAAAGGATCCTATTTTCCAAAAATTATAGAAGTGATTCTTCTGTGTTTCTTCATCAACTTTGTCTGTATATTCTTTCTGGCATCCACAGTATTTGTTTTCAAACTTTTTTGCAGGAACTATATTATTGTTCCAGTGTACGTATTCCGCACCCGAATTATGAAGTCGTTTTGCAACATTCCTAGCTCAACCATCACTATTTCTTCTAGAATTGAGTTCTAGAAATGAATGTGAACATGAAATACCCTCGTCGGTTTTATTAAATACGAAACGATTATCGCGTATACATAATCGAATGTAATAATAGAGTAACTCCATATGTTACGTAGAATAATGGAGTAAGTCTATTTTTACAGCCACTTCATTTATGATGTAAAATTGACTTTCTTTTTCATTAACATAAAACACAGTATACACAAGTTACTGTGTTAAATAAAACAAGTATTCTTAATACTTACTATTTTTGTAAAAATTCCATTTTTCGTAAATTTGGACTTATGCCACTTGTCCACTAAGGAGCTTAGGTCATTTCGCAAACAGGATACAGTAATGCTTAAAAGTAATAGAGACATCGATTCCTGTCTGTTTTAATAGTTGTTCATTTTTTCAACCTCGAATTACCTCAAGGTCATTGCAAAGACGTATGCTGAACTTTTTTTTTGTACTTTCCTAATATCAAAACAAAAATATGAAATTCCAATTAAAAAAACACGAAGTGATCTTGAAATAAACTTGAAAATATAAACAAAACCTTTTGTTGTTACAGTGAAATTCTGCATAGAAAATGATGATAAAAGTCTGTCTACCTCTTTGCCCTATCACCTACCGTTGAGGACTTGTATCCAACGGCACTTACCGTGGAATACCCTGAATATATTATTACACACTATCCCAGCCGAATATAACATAACTAAATCTTATCCTTTTGTCTGCCGAGAGCGCCCGGGCTCTACCTGCCTGTCTCGCTCCTCGAGCTAATTGGTCCTTTATACCTACCCCGGTCGTAGGATCTCTGCCCGGCTTATTCCCTCCGGAGAATGAAGGAAATTCGATCTCCACATTCATTACTTCACTTTGTAATAGATCTCTAGAAACACTTCTACGAAGGTTTTAAATACCAACATGAAACATAGTTTTTTGATTTTTATCCATTGGACAACGCACTGTGAATTTTTGTGAGTCGTGCTAAAAAGAATTGTTCAATTTGTGTAGATTCGTTTGAATTTGAACAATTTTAGGGAAGAGAAGCATCGTTGCGTTTTTATCCTTCCACATGACGTAGAAGCAACTTTGAAAAAACCTAACCCAGTATTCTGAAAGTAGAGGCTTAAAGCTTTCAAACGAGCCCAGAATGATTGTTGTATTATTTTTTGTTACGAAGTTATAACAACTTTATATATCAGCTATTTTTATAATTTCTTTTATAGTTTCAGAACACTACTTGAAGAGGAGGTGTTAGATATTAGTCAAAGCAGTCCGACCGATAAAATCGAAAGCGACCACAGATTACTAACGACACCTGTTAATGAGATTTTGTAGCAGGTGACACTTATTACAATAACCTTATTACAATCCTCGCTTGTTTATACCGGGTGGTTCACAAGAAACAGGCCACCTAAATAGCTCGGTTAGGATTAGAGATGGAAGAAAATGTTAGAGAGAAAAGTTGTACTCTTAAAGGGGGCAAATATGGTGACATAAAAAAATGTTTCGATTGCAATCGTTTTCAAGGTCTTTTAAAGGTCATCGATGATTTTTAAATAGCACCATATATTTTTCTCTTCACCGTGTTGTAGCGGATGTCAAGGCGAGTTCAATGATGTGGTACACTATGACCTACAAATGACTTTGAACTAGAAAATTTATGATAAGGTAATAATAACTTCAAAATGTGCAATCATTTTATTTGAATTAAAGTAAATGTTCGAAATTGTGACCTTGAGCTGTAACACAAACATTTAAACGTTTTGCAAAGCAATCAATTGTACTTTCAATTGTTTCTGTTGGAATGGATCTACAAGATCTAATTATTTTTTCTTGCATGTTGTATGGTGTAGACCAGTGATGGACACGGTAGGGGCCCCTGAGTTGCTTACTTCTCCCACCAACCTCGTCAGCTATGAAGGGACGTATGAGGGGGGAAACGAAGGCACTGGAAGGCACGAGGCACCGATGCGCAGCGAAGGTGCGCGATGCACAAAAGAGTAGTTGGTGGGGGAAGCTTCTTGACTGCGACAGTCAAAGATGCCCATCACTGATGTAGACGGTTGATCACGATATACATAATCTTTGAGTATTCCCCACCAAAAAAATCAAGAGGAGTTAGATCGAGTGAACGTACTGACCATAGTATGTGTCCATTACGTCCTATCCAGCAATTTGGAAATTTATTGTTCAGAAATTCTCTGATGGTACGTGAAGAATGAGCGAGATAGCCATCGTGTTGTACCACATTACTCGATGAATATCTAAAGGAATATCTTCTAAAAATATGAGCAATGTTTCTTCTAAAAACGTAAGTTTGTTGATGAACTTATGTGTGTACGCTTAGACATCACCTTCCGTTAACGGTATACGTGTTATGAGACCTAATGGCTAAAGAAATTAAATTTTCGTTGATCAAACGTAGTAGTCAATCTATACCTATTTATGAGTCCAAGGTCATTTGAAGGTCATAGTGTACCACATCATTGAACTCGTCTTGACATCAGCTACAACACTGTGAAGTTAAAAATATGTGGTGCCATTTAAAAATCATCGATGACCTTCAAAAGACCTTGAAAACGACTATAATCGGAACATTTTTTTATATCCTCATATTTGCCCCCTTTAACAGTACAACTTTCGTCTTTAACATTTTCATCGATTTCTAATCCTAACGGAGCTATTTAGGTGGCCTGTTTCTCGTGAACCACCCGGTATATTTTTATATCTTTATAATGTCGATAATATTGTTTTTATGAGTATCATTATTTTTATTTTTGCTCAAATGAGAAATATCCAACATGTATATTCTACGTACTAACAGAATACCAGAACCGAGCGGTGGATCGGGTCGGCCATCGGGCGGTCCAGCGGGGGGTGAGCGTCGCGGGGCTACCGCGCGGCGCTCAGAGTAGCTCAGGGAGGAAGGGGGAGGGGCGCCTTCCTTCCGGGGGTAGAATGTAGATGGGGAAGTACCGGTTGAGTTGCGCGTAGATACCGGTATTTCCCCGGGGTCCGTAGGACCTGGGGCGCCTACAGTGGAGACTCTGATCCACTGTCGGTCCGTTCTCTCTAGTTGAGAGATGTCCCAGGTCTAAAATCCTCTCTCCACACCTTCTCGTGGTGGACCCTAAGGGCGCACATAGTTGTGCGTCGCTAACGGGGAGAGGGGTACGCGGTGGGAAGTAGCTCCTGTGATGTGTGAGGCGATGCCGGCAGGATCTTCGGATCCTGGCTGAGCTTCCCTTGCCGGTAAGGCTCACACTGAGTAGGAGTGAAAACCGCTGCACACGTGTCCTGGGCAACAAGTTGTCTGTCCAGGGCCGCATACCGTAAACCGGTGGTCATGTTTTACCGGTGGTGGTTTTGCCTTAATCGGCCGGCCTGCGAGGAGGATAAACCTCTATAAAAAGTCTCTATCCCAAGCTATCGTAACGTGGCGACGGGAAACTCCCGGAGTAAGCGCCGGGGTGGGCGATGGATGCATCTGCTCTCAAGCGTTGTACAACTACTGGGTACCTGCCGCCCCCCAGTAGTACCAGGCTTACCGGGGTATGCGGCTCTGCCCCGGTGGACCTTTATGTCCGCGGTGTATACACAGGGTATCGAGTGAAGCGCCCCCAGAAGCGGGGTTGGTGGGAGTCTCAGTAGCACGAATAGTGCTATCGAGGTGCTCTGCTGCGGGCTCTTCGCAGAGCCCGCAACCGGAGCTGCTGGAGAGGGAGGGCCCCCGCCGGGGATCGCGGATTCGTCCTGCGGCCCGGAGGGGATCAGTATCCGTCTCGGTGGAGACCGCGGAGAGCGGTGGGGGTGAGGATGGGGACAACGACGGTATGTCGTACGTCTCCGCCGCCTCCCTCGCCCCGTCGCGTCGCACAGTGCGGCATGTAAATGGACATTCGGGACAAAAATTATAACTTCTAAACTAATCAATTCTTGACCTAAGTACCTTAATAATTTTTTAAAGGGAATACAAAGATACATCGATTAATGCACCAAAAATGTAAGTTTCCATTAGTAAAAAGGTTTATCCTAATTTTTTTTTTTAATGAAAAGTTTTTTACGATTAGTTGTTATTGCAATTTGTCGTCAACTGTACACTGTACAACTTTTCGTCGAAATATGTTTTAATTATATTTACTATAATGCTTAAATAGGTGACGTCAATTTCGGTAACTGTCTCTCCACTTTCTTGCAAGTGCCACATAAAAAGCTTTTATTCTCTTTTCCACTTCATCTGATATAACGTTCATGTTTAATAGAGAACAAAGTTTTTGTCTAACTTTTGATAGTTTCTTGGAATAAGTGTGCTCAGACATCCAAGCTTCAAGTAAATCGCGATTACGAATGCATTTCTCTAACAAAAATTAAATAACATTGAGTGTTGCAAATTATCGCAGAAAAAAATTATATAGCAATATACTACAACATCTTGTTGATACAGAACATTGAAAATTACAGGATGTTTTGAACCGTTCTTTTGTAAATTGCATTTTAAGAAAAAAACGGTATTTCTAAATTGCCAGTTAAAATTATGAATACCTCTGGTCAAATTCTCCATACTTAAGTTGTAACAAACAGTTTAAAACAAGAACCAGTCTAAAGGAGCAATTAGGGCACGAGTAATCGAACTTTTCAGAATTTAAACTACAATAAACTCTTGGCTGTTATTGACCCCGTATTTAATTTTTTGGATACCAGTTTTTACATATACATTCCTTAGTTACCGACTGATGATTTTATTGGATAATTAGATTAGAATCTAACCATGATTATTTTGATTTTTATCCATTGCATGCCGCACTGTGCGTCGGCTGTATCCACGAGCGGCGGAAAAAGGCCTCGTGAGGCCGCACAGTGGTCCCAAAGCGCGAAAACGTGGCCAAAACCCTAAAAATGAACTTTTAGCTAGGTAAGTTTTAATTATTGGTTTGGTTACTCTAAGAGTGTTTCTAAATGGGTGTAAACAGCAAGAAGGTCGCATTTTTATACCTGACCACCAGTCGCAGTCCGAACTTCGATTTCATTGAACCGTACCTTCTTACGCTTGTGAAGCCCATTGCGAATTTTAAGTGTACAGTGTACAAATTTTCTTGAAAGCTATCGATTTAAATTGTGCATTATGGATGCTGTTTGTGGAGGTAAGTTGCATAGTTTTTAGTGCCAAATGTTTATTGTTAACTGATAACCATGTATGCAAAAGAGAGAGTAAAAGTGAAGGCATAAATTTTGACGTTTTAGAGTAGAAGTTTTTCAACTCACACCAACCTATGCTAAAACTTATTGGAGCTTCTACTTTATACTATTATCTTGCAATTCCAAAAAAAATTAGCTGCAGTCACATGAACTCTCGGTCGTACCACTGTTTTTTGTAATGCAGAGTAGGTATTTTATGAGTTTTCGTTGCATTTCTTGTCAAACTGTGAGGGATATGCATTAAGTCTTTCTGTCAAATTTAAACAGATTTTGAATAGAATGTCAATTTTTTATAAAAAATCATTTTTCGAAATTTTTTTATGTAAAGAATAACGTGAATGCTTCTTTGGGAACTATGAAGTGCGGATAGAATACCTATTTTATACAATACAAAGGGTACATTTGCTGTCAGAGAGAGCGAGAGAGAAGGTAGAGGGGTGTTCAGGTAATCCCCGACCAGTACACAAATATCCTTAGCTTTTACTTTCACTCTTGAACAGTCTGTTTCACCCTCTAATTTTTGACCCCGTCAACATGGTATATTATACCTGAGCGAACCTTGAGAAACTGTGAATGGACGTCCGTATTAGTGAAAGGTGGTGTAAGTCAGAAATGACCCCAACACAACACTAGAAGTCCCAGTAATCGGATGGTTAAAACGTAATATTTATTTCCGTTATATTTATTTATTTATTTATTTAATTAAATATAATATTCATTTTTGTAATATTTATTTTCATTTATTTTCAGGATCTCGTGAAAGTCAAATTAGTTTTACAAGAAAACAAGTTTTTCTTATGATACGACAACATTTAACTGATAATACTAATACCATAATAGATCATTTAAAGAAGCAAGTGTTGGAGGATACCGAGTGCCTCATCGAACTAGACGATGAAATGAAGCAGGTCCTGCAAAAATTATTTTCTTTAATGCGGAAAAAGTGGCACAGTGTTTTCAGAATGGAGAACAGATTCTTCACAAATTTTGCCAATTGGCTGAATGAAATGGTAGCCTTTCGGATACCTGGAGGTGCAATCACCGAACCATCACACAAAGGCGGTGGCCGTCCTTATGCGGAGTTTATGACTTGCAGTGAAAGAACAAAGCGAAGGAAAACGGAAGAGATTCGATCTACTGTCGCTTTAGAAGAATTAGCATACTGTACACAAATGGGCCTTCGAGCAACGGGAAATTTGGCTGCATCGAAAGTTGTCCAAACTATTATAAAAAACCCATCAAAAGCCACAGAATATATTGAATCTGTAAACACCAAAAAGGAGAAATCATTATCCCCGGAAGCTGCAGTGTCATATATTGTACAGAAACATATGTCAAAAAGCGACTATGTGGATCTGAGAAAACTAGCTTTGGAAAATAATTCTAATTTATTTCCAAGCTACAAAATTGGTTTAAATTACAAAAATGAATGCTATCCTCCCACACCGGATATCATTATCAAGGAGTATAGTGATGAAGTAAAATTGCAGGGTTTGTTAGACTATACCACCCTGCGTATTTTACTACTAAAAAATATGGTTGTTAATAGTTTGGAGGACGAAATAGTAAAAAATATGACACTAGTTTGCAAATGGGGGTGTGATGGAACCTCTGGACAAAGTGTCTACAAACAAAAATTTTCCGACGACACAAAATTCGATATGGATATCTTTTTGACTACAGTAGTTCCACTTCAATTATCATCTGAAAATGGAACGATAATTTGGAAAAACCCAAGAACATCGTCACCTCGTTTCTGCAGACCGATCAGGATTCAATTCCTGCATGAAACCACAGAGAGCACTATCAACGAGGTTGCAGAAATAGAGCACCAAATCAAACATCTTACACCGCTGGAAACGGTAGTAGGAGGAAAAGAAGTTAAAGTGCATTATAATTTAAATTTAACTATGGTCGACGGAAAAGTATGCAATGCTGTCACGCACACTGCTTCAGCGCAACGTTGTTTTTTATGTGGAGCAACGTCCAAACAATTTAAGGATATAGACCAGGTTGTGTAGAAAGAAATTAATCCAGAGCACGTGCGTTTTGGCCTATCTACGCTACATGCTTGGATACGGTGTTTTGAGTGCTGCTTGCACCTGTCTAATAAATTGGGAATTCAAAAGTGGCAAGCACGCAATTATGAAGAGAAGGAAAAGATGAAAGAAAGAAAACGCATAATTCAAAGACGCTTACGTTGTGAGTTAGGACTAGTTGTAGATATGCCTAAGCCAGGATTTGGCACTACTAATGATGGAAACACAGCCCGACGATTTTTTCAAGACTATAAAATGTCAGCTCATATAACCAGAGTTGATGAAACGCTGATTAAACGTTTCTACATCATTCTTCAGGTAATTTCAAGCAGTCTTAGCTCTAATAAGGAGAATTAGTGAACATTAATTACATTTTTTCATATTGTGTTGCAGGTCATTGCAAGTGGATTTGGAATAGATTCCACAAAATTTCACCAATATGCCATGGACACCGCGAAGCTGTACGTCGACCTATATCCATGGTACTACATGCCGACCTCCGTGCATAAATTATTAATTCATGGAGCCGAAATAATAGAATCTTCGAACTTCCCTATTGGACAAATGTCTGAGGAGGCTCAAGAATCACTGTATAAATGCATTAAGAATTTTAGAGAAAATTTAGCTCGTAAATGTTCCCGTCTAAAAACAATGGAGGATGTAATGCATCGACTCCTATTAAATTCCGACCCTTTCATTTCAAGTTACAGAAAATTGCCTAAAAAGAAATTGCAAAGCCTTTTTCCAGAAGCAATTGCTTTGCTACAAACACCGGAAGAAGATATTACAATGGAAGAGATAGAGTTATCTTCTAGAATTTATGTTCTATTATATTATAGCATTGTATTATATTATATATAATTTTAAGTATCTTATATTATATTACATGTAAATTTAATCATTTTATATTATATTGTAATTTATATTACATTATATTTATATTATAGTATACATATACTAAGAATTAAAAAGGACTTCCGTTTCCGGTTGCGAGAGTGGCTGAAGTGTTGAAAGATTAGTGCGAGATTTTGGTGTGAGAGTGAGGAGATTGTAAGGAGTGAGTGGAGAGAAAGTGGTGGAGAGGGGTGTGGAGAGATGTAGGTGTGGGCAGGGATAAAGGGAAAGGGAAGAGAGGAGGAATAACGTGATAGTAAGGGGGATACAGAAGGAGGGAAAGCACGTAAAGGAAGAGGTGAAGAAAGTGTGGGACGTAATGGGATTAAAGACAGAAGGAATTAAGGAAATAAGACAGATAGGGAGGGGGGGAAAGGGGGCCTTTGGAATGGCGTTGGTGGAAATGGCTGACATGGAGCAGAAAAGGAAAGTGATGGGGGAAAAGAGCAAATTAAGAGGAAGGAAAGAAAGAATAGAAGACGACCTGACGGAGGAGGAGAGAAGGGCGAGGTGGAAGATAGAGAGGGAGGCGGAGGAGGAGAGGAGGAAGGGAAGTGACGTGCGAATAGGTTACATGAAAATGTGGGTAAACTGTGTGATGAGGAGATGGGACGAGATAGAAGAGAAGTGGATGGGGAGGCAGGGAAACAAGAATGGGGGGATAGGGAGGGGGAGAGGGGTGTAAATAATAGAAACACAGGCTGTAAGATAGGTTTTTGGAACGTGGCGGGGCAGAGGAACAAGGATGTGGACTTTTGGAAAGGGTTGGAAGAGTGGGATCTGGTATTTTTGATGAAGACGTGGGTGGAGGAGAAAGGTTGGGACAAGGTCAGGGAGAGATTGCCAAGGGGGTATTCATGGAAGTCGCAATGGGCCAGGAGAGTGGGGATGATGGGGAGGGCAATGGGGGGCATGGTTATGGGGGTAAGGAAGGGGATAGAGACTGACGGAGGAGAAGTAGAAGGGAGGGAGGGATTGATGGCGATAAGAGTGAAGATAGAGGGGGGATGGTGGAGGGTGATTGGGGTTTATGTGAATAGTAAGGGTAATTATAGGGGGGTACTTCAATGTAAGAACGGGGAGGGAAGGGGGAGAGGTGGAGGAAGAGGAGGAAAGGGGGGAGTTGGGAAGCAGGAATTCCAGGGATGAAAAGGTAAACCCTGAGGGGAGGAGGCTGTGTGAGTACTTAGGCGAGAGGGGGTGGGGGATTGTGAATGGAACTATAAAGGGGGACGAGGAAGGGGAGTGGACGTACATCGGGGTGAGAGGAAATTCGGTCATTGACTACGTGCTAGGAAATGAGGAGACAAGAAAGGGGGTGGAAAAGATGGTGGTAGGGGACAGGGTTGACTCAGACCACGTGCCGTTGACTGTGTGGATAAAGGGGGAAAGGGGAGGGAGAAGGCAGGAGGAGGGTAGAAGGAAGGAGGCAAAGGTACGGTGGTCGGAGGAGACGGTGAAGGAATTTAGGGAAAAGTTTGGGAGAGGGAAGGAGGGAGAAGAGGGGGTAGAGGAAGATTGCAAAGGGCTGAAGGAAAAAATAAAGGAGGTGTTAGGGGGGATGGGGGGGAAGAGACTAGGGAGGAGAGGGGGTTGGTGGGATGAGGAGTGTAGAGAGGAAAAAAGGAAAGTGAGGGAGGAGTTGAGGAGCTGGAGGAAGAGGGGAGGAGTGGGAGCGGAGTATAAGTTAAGGAAGAGGGAATACAAGGGGTTGTGTGAGGAAAAGAAGAAAAAGGAGAGGGAGAGGTGGGAAAAGGAGATGGAGGGAGTAAAAACGGAGAAACAGGTGTGGGAGGTGGTGAATAGGGAAAGGAGAAGGGGAAATAGGGTGAACGAGAGAATAAAAATGGAAGAATGGGATGAACACTTCAGGGATCTATTGGGAGGAGTGGAGTGGAGGGTGAGGAAGGGAGGGGCAAGTAAAAGGGGGGATGATGGGGAGGAGGGTATAGAAAAGTGGGAGGTCAGCAGGGTGATAAAGGGACTGAAGGAGGGAAAAGCAGCTGGGGGAGATGGGATACAGAACGAGGTTTGGAAGCATGGAGGAAGCGAGGTGGTGGATTGGCTATGGAGGGTGTGTAGGAGGGTGTGTAGCAGGGTATGGGCGGGGGAGGGATGGCCGGAGGATTGAGTGGAGGGGGTAATCATCCCAATCGCAAAGAAGGGGGATGGGAGCAAGGTAGGCAACTACAGGGGGGTAACACTGCTGCAGACAGCCTACAAGGTGTACGCAGCGGTGTTGGCGGAAAGGCTGAGAGAGGAAGTGGAGGGGATGGGGCTGCTACCGGCGAGTCAAACGGGATTCAGGAAGGGGGTGGGATGCATCGACAACATATATGTGATTAACTATCTGATTAACAGGCAGGTGAGGAGAAAGAGCAGAAGGCTGGTAATCACGTTTGTAGACCTGAAGGCGGCGTTTGACTCGGTAGATAGGGAGATATTGATAAGGGCCATGAGGAAAAGGTGGGTGAGGGAAGGGCTGGTGGGGAGGTGCGAGGAACTGCTGAAGGAAACAAAAAGCACGGTAAAAGTGGGGGAGGAGGAGGGGAAAAGTTTTTGAACGGCAAGGGGGGTGAGGCAGGGGTGCCCACTCAGTCCGCTGCTTTTCACACTGTTGCTAGCCGATCTGGACGAGGTGTTGGAGAAAGGAAGATGGGGAGGGGTAATGGTAGGGGAGAGAAAGATTTTCACGCTTGCGTACGCGGATGATATCGCGATGTTGGCGGAGGAGGAGGAGGGGATGAGAGGGATGCTGGCGGCGCTAGAAAGGTACCTGGAGGAGAAAAAGTTACGGATGAATGTGGAAAAGTCAAAGGTGATGAGATGCAGGAGGGGTGGGGGGAGGTGGAAAAAAGTGACCTGGAGATGGAAGGGGAAGGAGATTGAGGAGGTGGGGGAATATAGGTATTTGTGGTACATTATCACGAGAGACGGGGGACAGAGGAGGCAGGTGGAGGACAGACTAAGGAAGGGGGCGGCGGTAATGGGACAGGTGTGGGGGATAGGAAAGAGGAAATTTAAAAACGACTGGGGTAGGAGGTTATGGCTTTTCGATAGATTGGTATGGTCGGTGATTAGCTATGGCGTGGAAATATGGGGATGGAAGGAGTGGGAAGGGCTGGAAAGACTCCAGGAAAGATTTCTGAGATGGGTCCTAGGGGTCGAAAGGTGTACGCCGGGATACCTAGTAAGGGAAGAACTGCAGAGGGAGTTGCTGAGGGGGAGAGCAAGGTTTAGGGCATGGGGCTTTGAGAAAAAGCTGGGAGAGGGCAAAGGGGGGGAGCTGGCGCGGCTCTGTTGGGAGGAGGTAAGGAGAAGGGGCGGAAGAGGGGGTGTAGTGGATGGATGGGAGAAGGAGAGAAGGGATTATTGGGAGGAGAGGGGGTGGTCGGCGGAGGTGGCGGAAAGAAGGTTGGAAGAGAAGAGGGAGACAGTAAGTGAGGAGATGGTAAAGTGGGAGAAAATGCGACAGAGCGAAGAGAGATGGGAAAGAATAAGGGGGGCCAGGTACAATGTGTGGTATTGGATGGTAAAGGGAGAGGGAGCTCCGGGGTATTTGGGGAAAGGGTGGGGAGAGAGTAGGTGGCAAAGGGTGGCCAGGTTCAGGCTAGGGAACGGAATGAAAGGGGGGAAATATTGGTTGGAGGAAGATGAGAGAAAGTGCAGGGTGTGTGGATGGGAGAGAGAGACGTGGGAGCATGTTTGGGAAGTATGTTTGAGAATGGATGAGAAAAGAGGCTGGCAGGAGGTGATGAGTGAAGTGTTACGGGACGAGGGGGGAGGGGAGATGTGGATGAGAAAGGTGGAAGAGTGGAGAGAGGGAATGAATGAAAGGAGTGAAAGAGTAGGAGAAAATGTGCAAGATTGGAATGAGAATGGAGCGGCCGGAAGAGGGGGTCCAATTGGTTAGGGAAGGGTGTGTGTGTGTGTGTGTGTGTGTGTGTGTAGGATAAAGGGGAAAGGGAACTGCGGCGAGCGTTTAGGTTAAGGTGTATTTAGAGGATTAAGCGGAATAGGTTAAGTTAGGAATAAGGTAGAGTAAGGTGTTGTGAATATTGTAACCCTTAGGGGAACAAAAATAAAGTTATACTAATTGTAAGTATTAAAAAAGTGTTCTTTTTATTTCATTAATTTGATTTATAGTGACCATGTGAATTACTATTAAAATTTAAACGGACCCTCATGTTTTTTTAATATATTAAATTCACATTCGTAATCAGCTTCCCCTAAAATCCCGATAAACAATTTTTGAGAAGAACTAATAATTTTGTGCCACCATATTGGATCCGCCATTTTGTTTTTTCTAATTTCAAGTTCAGATTCGTGATCAGCGACCCTAAAAACGGCTTAATACCAATTTTCAAACAGAACAGATTATTTTTTAATACGTTATTAGGTTTTGACCACGTTTTAGCGATGTGGGACCACTGTGGGTCGGCTCGAGGGGCGGACGCGGCGGCTGCCCCCTTCCTTCGGTCTTTCCGCGGGGAGACTCCCGACCGGGTTCGCCCGACCGGAATGATCCCGAGGAGGCGTCGCCGCCCGTCTCCCTCAAGGGGGCAAAGCGGGCCCAGATGGGCGATCGGGCACCCACGGTCGGCGCACGCCAGACCGAGTTGAGGGGCCTCCTCCCGAGGGAGATTGCCGCTGTGGTCGTGGAAGACAGCCGACTGGTTGAGTCCACGGCCACAAAGAGCGGCAACCTCAAGGGCACCTCGGTTCGCGACCTCAAGGACGCGGCGAGGTCCATTGAGGCGGCCATGCGGGAGTTGGAGCAGAGGGGGCTCCAGGGCCAGCCGGCCCTCCCCCTTGTGGTTCCAACCGGCGTTGGTTCTGCTCCGCCTGCGACCCTGATCGACGCGAAGTTTGCGTCGATCAGGGAGGAGCTCCGTCTAAATCGGCGGGACCCCGCTACTCCGGGAGAGGCCAGGTTGACCAGGTTGGCCAGGGCGGCCAGGTCCATGACGGACATACCGCCGCGCCGGCCCCTGTCCCCGTCCCGTCGATGGGCCCGATGCCGGTTGCTGGCGGGGTGAACCTCATCGCCAATACCGGGAAGAAAAAGAAGAAGAAGAAGGGTGGCGATCAGGGGACCGCGGTAGCGACCTCCGTCCACCCTCCGTCCCTTCCACAGGCACCGACGACCTCCCGCGCTGCCCCGACCCGGCCTGTGGCGACGGCCCCCCCTGCTGGGGAGGACTGTTCACAGGTCTTGGGCCGCAAAGCCAAGCGGCAGGCCAAGGCCGCGGTGGTTCCTCCCCGCCCCCCGCTCGCGCTAAGGGGTCCAAGGGGCCTGCAGCTAAGAGGAAAGGGCCTCCGCGTGTGGTTGCCCCTCCCCGCTCGGCGGCGGTGACAATCACCGTCCTGGAGGGGAGTAAGGCCACCTACGAGGAGGCCATAAGGAGGGCACGCCAGGGCGTGGACCTGGGGGCCCTCGGCATAGAGGCCCTCTCGTGGAAGAGGGCCATCACCGGGGGCCTGATTATCCAGGTCCCAGGTGCCGATGGAGGCCCCAAGGCCGATGTCCTGGCGGCAAAAATGACCGCCGTCCTGGGGGATCTGGAGGTTAGGGTGTCCTGGCCCGTCAGGCGGGATTCCGCCTTCTTGACGGGCCTGGACGTCTCCGTGGGCTGGATCGAGAAATTCAGTGACATTTCAGTATAACTCTTGAACCAGAAGAGATATCGGGATAAAATTTGCACTAAAATTCATTAAAAAATTATGCCTACCAACTGATAATTATCGTAAGAATTATATATTTTTGATAATAATTGTTTTATCATTTGTTTAAATTTTATTGTCTTAAAATAATAATTAAAATTGTTTATTTATTACATACACAGTACTTCCCAAGATAATTTAAATCACCAATGTCTTTGGTTATAAATTTCTTCGTATTTGTTGACATTTGTTCTTCATATTATGAATATTTCAATAAAATTTAAACAAATAATAAAAACATTATTACAAAAAATATATATTTCTTACGATGATTATCAGTGGATAGGCATAATTTTTTAATGAATTTATTTTAGTGCAAATTTCATCCCGATATCTCGTATGGTTCAAAAGTTACAGAATCAATTCGCGAAATGAAGATAATTTTTTATTTAAACGCATCATTTTTATGATTAACCTTAACAATTTGTAGGTATATGAGTATCTGTAATATAAAGAGTTTCTTAAAAAAATGTCTTTATATCCCGCAGAGTACCGATGGTGGCTATCGAACCCATGCGAAATGACGTAACATTAGTAACTTTAAACGGTAATAACTCAGAAAGGTGGACGAAGGTGGACAAGATTTTTGTACATTATGTAAAGGAAAGTGTTCTGAACACATTGTGATTTGTCCAAACGCGGGTTCTAACGGGTATAAAAAGATATTGCCTGTTAATTGTAAAATTTTTGACAGTTTTCTGTCCTACATTGAACATTAAATTTTTAATACATTGCATATAATAATTGTAACTGCAATTATAGTTTCTTAACAGAAAATAATGCTGTTTACTGTAGGAAAAAAAACGGGACCGAAATCTTGAACAAGGATCGTCAAAATATTGCTAAAAAGATAGGACATTTTTCGGGTGTCAAACGTAGATTCTAAAATTTTCAACTTTAAAAGCTCGGTACAACTACAATTTTCATTTAATTTGATTAATTCTTCCATTTTTTAGGTCAGTGGATATTCGAAAAACAATACCAATTGATTAGACATCGATATGAGAAAGTGCATTGGTTGGTAAAATGTCACTAAAATCTTCGATCCAGCCCACTGTGCGGCGGTGGCGTTGGCCGGGGGGTGCACCCTCGAGTCCGTGTGGGTGGGGGAGCTGAAGGCTCCACCCAGCGGGCTCGGCACCATATGGGTGCAGTGCCCGGCTGTGGCGGCCTTGGCCATTGAGAAGGCCAGGAGAGTCAGGGTGGGGTGGTCCCTCGCCTAGGTGGCAGTGCTGGCGGCTCGGCCGTGCAGTGTTTCCGCTGCCTTGCCGTAGGGCATGTGCGGCAACGGTGAACTCCGGCGGTGGACCGGAGCGGGCACTGCTACCGCTGTGGGAGCCCCACCCATAGGTCCGCCGAATGTACCGGGACTTCCCACTGTGCGGTATGCGCCGCCCTGGGGAGACCGGCCGGGCATAAGGCGGGGAGCAAGGCTTGCTCCCCCCCCCCCTCCAAAGGCTAAGAAGGGCCCTAAGGGGATGGCTGGTGTGGCGCCACCCCCTGGAGCAACTGGAAGAGGTGGGGGGATATTACACTCCCTCCTACCCCCTCCACGCCCACAGCGATGGAGGTGGAGGCGGTGGAGGGGGTCATCTCCCCCCCTCTGCCGTCACGAGCCGCTGACGAGGGGAGCACTGTGGTTGCCAATTAATGGCTCACAGGGCTCCCCTATCGGTTCTCCAGGCCAACCTGACCAACTGCCGCCGGGCGCAGGACCTGTTGGTCCAATGCCTGGCTGAGTGGCAGGTTGGCCTGGCAGTGGCCACGGAGACCTACCAAGTCCCCGACCATCCACACTGGTTCGGGGACGGGGAGGGCTTAGTGGCCGTGTGGCACCGACGCCACTCGGCGACGGTACCCCCCTGCTCCGTGGTCGAACAGGGCAAGGGGATGGTTTTAGTTAAGTGGGGAAGGTTCTTGGTCGCGGGATGCTACAATTCACCCAATTGTGGCTCCGCCGAGTTCGGGAGGTTTTTGGACCGGTTGGGGGCTATGATAGCCCCCTATAGATCCGGTCCGGTGCTGGTGCTGAGGGACCTCAATGCGAGGTCCACCATGTGGGGAAACCTCAGGACCAGTCCCCGAGGCGGAGGAGCCCTAGAGGATTGGGCGGAGGGGTTGGAGCTGTGGTTGTTAAACCGGGGCTCCGTACCTACGTGCGTGAGGTGGAACGGCTGGTCGATTGTGGACGTATCGTTCGCGACAGCCGCCGCCTCATGCCGTGTATCCAACTGGCGTGTCTGGGATGGAGAAACACTGTCGGACCACTGCTACGTCCTCATGGACGTGGCAGTGGTCTCGGACCCGCCGGTGGACATCCCCCTTCGACGACGTGGCATCCCTTCAGCGCCCAGATGGGCGACTAAACGGGGACTTAATGAGGGCCGTGATTATCGGCACCGCCTGGCCACAGGCCAGGGAGCGCGTGGCAGAAGTGGGGGCTGCGTGGATCCGGGGCGCGTTGCAAATGATTTGCGACGTTGCAATGCCCCGGATTCGCATACAGCCCCCGAGGAAGTCCGTGTACTGGTGGACGGGCGAATTGGCCGAATTACGAAGAACGGCCGGCCACGCCCGTCGCCAGTACACCCGCGCTCGGCGCCGGTCAGTCCTCGGACCACTCCTGTGGAACCTGGCGTTTGTCGCGGTGCTGCAGGTTGTCCTCCCCCTGATACGGGTGTCATCTGCTACGCAGATGACACCCTGGTTTATGCAGAGGGGGAGGACTGGAGGAGGACCAGGCACCTTGGCCTCGTCCGCCCTAGACTGCGTTGTCGGGCGAATCCGGAGGATGGGGCTGACCGTGGCCACCGCAAAGACCGAGGCAATCAGGTTGTATGGATTGTCTCGGTCGCGGCGGCCGCCCCTTGGTCAGGACCTCCGGATTCGCGTTGCAGATACCTCCGTCGACGTCGGGCCCTCGATGAAATATCTGGGCCTGACCGTCGACGGTCGCTGGCGCTTCGAAGAACACTTCGATCTCCTGGCCCCCCGACTGGAGGGGACAGCGGCAGCTCTCGCGGGACTGCTGCCCAATATCGGGGAGCCACAATTGAGGGTACGCCGCCTCTACGCGGAGGTGGTACGGTCGATCGCCCTTTATAGACCCCCCGTATGGCACCGCCCGCTCGAGGCCAGCTGGCGCCGCCAAGCACTCTTGGAGAGAGTGCGGCTCCGGCTGGCCCTGCGGGCCATACGGGGATACCGCACCATCTCTGCCGAGGTGGCGGGCCTCCTGGCTGTAGTTCCGCCCTTTCATTTGGTGGCGGCGGAGCGGGCGACGATGTATCAAGTCGCCTGCTCCGCCCGCCGTCCTCCAGGGGTGGAACTCGCGGCCGTAGAGGAAGAGGAGATCGAGGTGCGAAAGCGCCAGGCCCGGCAGGACACTCTGGCCCCAATGGAAGCAACTACTTGCTCCATCGGGTCGTCCGGTTGTCCGGGCACTCCTGCCCATATTTGAGACATGGTGCAGGAGGCGAGGAAGGTTGACCTTTCGCCTCACGCAGGTGCTCTCCGGTCATGGTTGTTTCGGAGATTACCTGCACAGGATGGGGCGGGAGCCGACAGCGCAGTGTCACCACTGCGGCGAGGAGGTGGACACGGCGAGGCACACACTCGAGGAGTGTCCGGCATGGGCCGAGCCGCGTCGTGTCCTTAGAGCCGCAGTGGAGGGGTGGGACCTCTCGGTCGGGGTCGTGGTCGACCACATGGTCTCGAGTGAGGGGTCGTGGAAGGCAGCGGTCTCCTTCTGCGAAGATGTGATCTCGCAGAAGGAGGCCGCCGAACGAGCCCGGGAAAGGCACCCGGTGGGGGCAGTGGTTGGGAGGGCGCGGGGGGTGTCCCCGCGCCGACGGCGTCAGGGTCGACGCGGGGGGGATCCCCGCGTCATAATGTACCTTCCCTAGACGGGGAGGGGGTGAGGGTGGTGACGCGGGGATCACCCCCCCCCCCCCATCGACGATTGCCCCGAAGGGGGCTGGAGGATTTGGGGGCACGGAGATTGAGCTAACCCCGGCCCCCAGAGGGGAGCATGGCTCCCTTCGGGACGGGCCGACTTGAGTTAGTCGGTCCGTCCCTTTAAGACCACCGGGTCTTTCAGGGGCGCGTGGGGGTGGGGTAGGGAGGGTTGGGGCGTGCCGGATCACGCCTTCGACGACCCTTTCTTACCGGTGGCGGCGTCTTCTTGCCCTGGACGCGGCGGGGACCCTCGGGTCACCCGGACCGAGCGGGTCACGAAGACGCCGGGGGCCGTGGGTGGACCGAGCGGGGGCTCGGGAAGCTCATTCCGACAGCCCCTGGGATGGGGACACCGGGTGGGTTCCTCCGCTCGAGGTCTTATAGTGTAGGTAGTGGGGGTGGCTAACACCTCCCCCAGGGTTGTATGATAGCTGGGAAGTGTCCTGTTGAGTACTCGCGTGATCCACGCACTTCCTACTTAGCTTAGGCGGGTGTGGGGTTTTAGTGGGTAGCCGCCGGGGACGGGTGCGCCTTTGGCGCCCCCCTCCCCGGTGGCAGTCCGACATAACCTCGGTTTCCCCCCGGGAGCCGAGGTATGCGTAACGCATTTCCCCACAAAAAAAAAACCGGTTCTGGTCTAAACAGTGCTCTACCGTGGATGCAGGATCTGATCCAGGTTAAGTGTGGGGGAGGGATATCCGCTCTACCGTGGGTGTTGGATCTGATCCATGCTATAAATTACTGTGGGGGCAGCACTATACCGGAGGCAAGAAAAATCCAGGCGTGAGTACTCTCTTATTTCTCTCTGGTCGGGGTTTATGCTACCACCGAATTAGGTGATGCCATTTTTTAGAAGGTCTCCTATTTCCTTTTTATTGAATTTATTGCTTTACGACCGATGTACAGGGTGTATAAAAAGTAATGGTCATCCGTCCTAGGGGTGATTCTACACCTCTGGATCGGTGGACATTTGCAAAGGAAACTTGCCGCAAAATTGTTTATAACAAAGAAAAATGGTAGTTAAAGTTTTTTTTTACATCAACGCCTTCTAATCATCGAGAAGAGAAAAAGTCTGAAAGGAGCCATATGTCGCAAACAATTTTTGTGTCTCCTGGGTAACGATTTCATTTGTTTCAATCAGCCTCCTTCGAATGTATTGTTGCTGGGATAGCAGTGTCTTCCCGCCGAGCCCAGATTTATTTCGACCGTGTTCGGAATTCGGAGTCATTTCTTGTGTCACAGTTTATTGTGTAGTGTTAAGTGTTCGTGAAGAAGTGTGGTGTTTTGTGTTTCTGTAAGGAACGGTTACAAGTGTGTTTGGACACTGGTGGTGCCCACATTGAATCTGGAAGACAGGCGCAACTATTACGACAAATTCAAGAAAATGGTAGAGAAAAATATTTAAGTATACTTTACGTTAGTATTTTATAATGTAGGATTAGTATTCTTATGTATTTGCAACTTCAAATACATATATTATCTGAATGGGCAGGGAGACAGACGTTGACTTGGTACGGGCCTAGCGACGAATGTCCCTTTAAACTTCGTTTGGCTCGAGGCACGCACACGATCATGTTCTGTCTCATCGACACGGTCGGGTGAACTGTAGTAGTAGGCTTTTGTCTATACGTATACTGCCACACAATCAAATTTTACAAAAACTTTAATAGCTTATATCTCAATAACTATTTGTTTGCGACATATGGCTCCTTTCAAACTTTTTCTCTTCTCGATGATTAGAAGGCGTTGATGTAAAAAAAAACTTTAACTACCATTTTTCTTTGTTATAAACAATTTTGCGGCAAGTTTCCTTTGCAAATGTCCACCGATCCAGAGGTGTAGAATCACCCCTAGGACGGATGACCATTACTTTTTATACACCCTGTACGGCTTGAAAATATCAGCGGAGTATCACGAGGAAATCAACTCGGCCGTACCGCATACAATGGCACTTGACGTAACATAGGCTCACGTGTAACGCCAGAGGGCCCATGAGTTAGGGGCCGATTTCAAAAATGCAAGGCACTTAGTGTCGTCTCAATAAATACAATATTGTGGTTTTCTATTTGTATGAAAAATGGTAGCGGAGCTACAGTCTGTAGCCACTAATGGCACACATAAGACGAGCGTCAGTGATGGAAGGTTAAGAACCATAACCATAACTGATATACGTAAGCCAGAACCGATTCCTCATAACAGTTATAACAATATTTCGGTTCATAACTGTTTCAATCAGAATCGATGTATTACAGTTTGAAAAGGTTCCTTTCAGGACCTTATCTGCCTCTCCCACATACTTCGATTCGAACAACTGTGCAACGCCTTTAAATCTAATTCTTGTTACTTAGTGATCGAATTCGGACATTGCGTCCTGAACGTGTTAAGCTTCGGAAGTTTATCCTCTTATACTATAATAAAAAAAAAAATGTATAATATCTTACCTTTGTATCTCGTATTGCTATTACTCGAATTTGTATTTGACGTTATTCCTGAAACATGAAAGAAAATATATTAGAAAGAGTCACAATAATAATGTGTATATGAGTCATAATAATGTGTATATGGTGTTACGTTGTAACAACAACCCGAAATACATATTCCTTCCTCGAGCAAGAAGATTAAGCTGCAAGGAGGTGCAACATCAAAGTACTACTTTTAAGAATACTGTTACGTACCGAGAGTCCCTAGTTTTTGGTCAAACCATTAAAGGAATTTACCTGGGGTAAGGGTTAAGAAGATAGTGACCACAGATTTTAATTACACACACACACACACACATTTATTTAGACGCTGAACTTTCCGTAAAATCTAATACAGCTGTTGATCGGTAAAATGAATTTAGCCAACTGACACTCCCGCTCGAGATCTCACACTTTTTAAAGGGAAGCTTCCCTCTCCTGTCCTCGGGGTGGTGGGAAAAATGCATGGGAAAGGAAAAATGGAAATGAGGATAGTTCTTGGAAACTTCCAAACGGGCCCACCCAGGATTAGACAATTGCCTTTTACAAAACATTGAAGACACGAACCAGACGCACGCACTTTGGCATTAGGGCATCCTTGAGTGTCGAACCTCAAGTGATGCGTCCAGTTCCCCAAATTTATAGCACCAACCCCGGGTGGCCCGTCGCTATGCAGGGAGTTTGGTTACAAGTTTATTACTTTCCCCGAAGGCAGAAGAGGTTCGCTAGACTCCCAGGTTACGGACGTGACACCTTCCCCCTTAGGATCAAACACGCAGGGGTTAATACCTCGAGTGTTTGATGGACAAAGACGGTTTACAGTAATACCTTCTCGACGAAATACGAATGATATAATACGATTCTTAATACTACTACATATAATACTTAATACTATCAAGGACAATGGAACACAAAAATAATAATAATATACTGGTGTGATTATCTACTAATGACCGCGGTGTGAGCTAACTTCAATTTATCCATATGTACTATTCGAGCCTTTCCATTAACGAAGATTTTTACATTGTTGTTCCTTAATACCTCATGTATTCTATACAGACCCATGTAATGTTTGGGTTGGAAGATTTGAGGATTAATCTTTCGGTCATAATAAGTTTTGGATTTTAACTTAGATCCTATTAAATTATCGCGAGCTATCTGTCTCACACCGTGCATTGTTTGGATTAGGTCGGTTAGATAATCGCCGTAAGTTCGCATGCGATCTTCATCGTATGGTTCGCTGGATGGTTGGCGGGCAATTTTTCCGAACACTAGTTCATACGGAGTGAAACCCGTGCTTTCGTGGACGCAGGTATTATAAGAGAATGTTGCAAGCTCTGGGAATTCATCCCATTCATGGCGATTGTCTACGTATTGTTTTAAGTATTCCGTTAGTACTGCATGCGATCGTTCCAATGAGCCGTTAGATTGGGGATGGAAAGCTGTAGTTCGATATTGTGTTACGCGAAAGTACTTTGACAGATTTTTTAGTAATAGGCTAGTGAAATTTGCGCCTCTATCTGTTAATATCGCCTTAGGTGGACCGAATATAATAAAAAAACGCTTAACGAGGGCCTTGGCTACACTTGTGGCAGTTCCGGACTTCATGGGTATGGCTAACGAAAATTTCGTTAAATTGTCCTGTATTGTGAGCAGGTACTCGTTACCTTCCGTTGTCCTTGGTAGGGGGCCCACCATGTCCATGGATACTTTGTCGAATGCGGATTCCGGAGTATCGGTGATGATCATGGGTTGTTTAGTTTTATTGCGGGTTATTTTCCTGAGCTGGCACCTTGCGCAACCGCGCACGAAATTTTGCACGTCGTCTTTAAGGTGTTCCCAGTAGAACCGTTGTCTAATTCTGTTGTAAGTTTTAGAACAATGGGCTTCTTCGAGGATGTCTTTTCGGCGATATTCTTCGGGCTCTTCCACTGTACCGTGGCAGACAATTATTTTCGTCCCGCTGTGTGCAACGGCACTACGTAATAACGCGATAATATTCTGCCAAATTATTCCGCCTATTTCCTTTGTTTTTGCGATAGCTATTGTTTCAAACTGATGAGACCTGATTTGCTCACTGAGTGCTTGGAAAGCTCTGATCAATGTTTCTTTATGTACCTGGTTTTTCTCCGTTGATTTGCATATTATTGCGATATCGTATTTATTGCCCTTTTTAGTAAAAACTGCATCCCCGACCTGTGGTTTTCGTAACTTCGGTAACTGGTTCCGATCAGCGAGTTGTTGGCTTCCGTTGTCTGCCGGTTGACCGTCGGCTGTCAGAAAGTAGAGAGAGTTATCTCTCCTCATCCAGAGTTTATCACGCTGATTCAACACTATCGACCCAGTGGATCTAGTTTCATGCTGCTCCTGATACTCGTTCTCCTCCACTCGTCCATCGAGAACCTCGGTGCCTGATTCGCTTTCGGTACTGCTAATAGTTTGATCGTCATCTTCGGATTCGGAAGGGTTATCTCTAGCTACACGTTCCCTATCGGGTATGGTTCCCGTGTTTAATCTATTTCCAAGGCTAGGAAATAACTCATGATTGTCGAGACCAGCCAATGGTGATGACCCTATGGAGATTTCAGAATTTGCATCGGGGTTTTGGGTGGAGTAGGAGCTCATGATTAATTTGTTTCGCTGATTTGTTTGGTTGAGTCGAAATGCCAGTGGTACGTCATCGTAATCGGGTGTTGTGGTTCCCTGCGACAAGGGACTAAAGCCAGGTGATGGATTTCGATGCACTTGTGCCTCAACTACATGCCGTTTAAAAGGGGGCTCACGAAGTTCGCGCTCAGTAAAAGGAATCGATCCTCCGGGGCCCTGATTGATCTGACTTCGGGTTCTGGGGCTTGATCTTGAATTAGTTGGTTCCGCCTCTTCTCTCATTCGCGCGGTTTGTGGTGGTGGAGTTTTTAATTTCTCCGGATTTTTGTTGGCGGCTATAACTTCTTCATCTTCGGATTCCGTGGTTATGTCGTCTGGTTCCCCCGATTTAATTGGGTATGACGCTTCATGCACGAACTCCACGGGATTTCTAGATAACGCGTCAGCATTTGTGTTGACTTTTCCTGCTTTGTACAGAATGTCGTATTCGTACTCAGCGAGCCTTAATCGCCATCGCATTAACCGAGAAGTCGGGTCTTCCACAGAGTGTAGCCAAGTGAGCCAACAATTCTTTTTGGATAGTGGGGTAATTCGATTCTGCGCTATTGAGGACTCGCGACGCATACGCTATAGGCCTATCTTTACCAACAGAACCCTGACTCAGTATACCGCCTATCGCAAAATCCGATGCGTCCGTTGTGAGTAGGAAAGGTTTGCTAAAATCAGGAAATAGTAATACGGGTTCCTTGCACAGTTCGTCGCGAAGGATTTCAAATGCTTCCTGCTGTCTTTCTGTCCATCGGAATGGCTCGTCCTTTTTCAACAATTTGGTTAATGGATTGGCAATTCTCGAGAAGTTTGGTATAAACCTGCGGTAATAACCGGCTAACCCCAGAAATTGTTTAATATTTTTCCCAGTTTTGGGGACAGGAAAGTTTTTGACGGCCGAAACTTTCCCCGGGTCAGGTCGAACCCCGTGCGCGCCTATTATGTGGCCCAGGTAACAGACCTCCTTTCGTAAAAAGTGACACTTCTCCGGCTGCAGTTGTAAATTAGCTCGTCTGAGTCTGTCCATCAGTTTTCTAAATTTAATTTCATGTTCGCGTAAAGAGGAAGAATATATGACAATGTCATCCAGGTAGACGAACATTTCATTACCCTGCAGACCGGTCAGAACCCTGTCCATCAACCTCTGAAACGTTGCCGGAGCGTTTTTCAGGCCAAAGGGCATTCGGTCGAACTCGTAATGACCATGGGGGGTCGTAAAAGCAGTTTTGCAGCTGTCTTCTGGTTTCATGCGGATTTGGTGGAAACCCGACGCTAAGTCAAATACCGAAAAATATTTTGCGCCCCCTAACTGATCGAGAATTTCCACGATGTTTGGTAACGGATATGCGTCGCTGACTGTTTTTTCGTTCAGCGCGCGAAAATCCAACACCATTCTCCAGCGTTTATTTCCCTGGCTGTCCGGTTTCTTAGGAACGACCCAAACAGGTGAATTATAAGGAGATTCCGATGGCTTGATTATGCCACTGTCTAATAATTCTGTTACCTGTCGTTTGATTTCATCTTTATGTATTGGGGGAAAACGGTATTGTCTTCGATTTATCGGTCGGTCGTCGGTCGTCGGTATGTGATGTTCTGTTACCGTGGTGGAGCCTAAGGATTCACCTGGGATGTGGAAACAATCTGAATATTCCTGGACTAGCTGTTGTACGTTCGTACGTTCCTCCAAGTTTAAATGAGCCAGGATAAGGAAGGTTTGAATTTTTGCGGCACGCTCAACGTGCGCGTTTCCGATATTGAAACAAATTGATTTCTTATATGAAATTTTGGATGTGGTTACGCGTGGTCTCGTTTCCTGGGGAAGATGGTTTGAGGAGGTAGAATACCTAGCTTGATTCGATTGATTTTGGGACTTCGAGAGATTTTGTCGACTTGAATTCGTGAAAGAATTAGAAGAATTTTGTGAGGCGAGTCGCTTTAGAGATTTAGATGAACCGTCCCGATTGTCCGGGGAATTGAAGGATTTAGATTTCGACTGGACGGCCTCGCTTATAGGGGCTGTGGTACTTACGCTAGAGACTTCTTGAATTTTTATTTTCGGAACTACCAGCTCTACATCACGATCGTTCGTATTAATAACGTCAAGATGAGCCTTTCCGTTGATTACCTTAACTAGCGCGTCGCCGAGATACAGGCCGCCGACTCCGCGAAATTTTAATTTGGGCACGTACCCTTCTCCTATTTCCGGATTCGTTGCTATAACATATGCTTGGACACGCGATCTAGCAGGGATAATAATTCGCTCCTTGTTTTGGAACGGAATAGATCGACCGTTACTCTTTAATAATTCATTTTCGTAGTCGATATGGGCTTTATGGCGTTTAAGGAAATCAGATCCAATGATTCCTTCCTGAGCTATCGGGAAACTGTCATCTACTAGGTGAAAAGGGGCAGGTAAACCCAATATTTTCAACGTTACTTGGCCCCGAGTGTGAACGTGTTGCGCGGTGATTCCGGTCAAACGAAGAATTTCGGTTTGATTGATCTTGGTCGATGGATGCAAAGAACGGATTTTAAGTAAGTTTGGACCCGATCCACTGTCTACCATGAAATCGGATGGAGAAACTACGCTGGAGCTGTCAACGCGGATGATGGGCACTTAACCGGTCTGCGTTAGATTTATTCTTGCGTCTCTAATTCGAGGCTTTCCACCGAGATCGGGTGAGTTGAACGCGCTGGAAGATTGCTGCGAGGGGCGCTCGTCCCCGCGGCCTCCCGCAAGTTTTCCGTCGAATTTTGTCCATTTCGCGTGTTGAAACCGTTACCTAACCTGCTATTATTATAGGCCAGTTTCCTGCACTCTTCGATTTCATGCCCAGGTTTTTTGCAATATCGGCAGAATTTCTGATTTTTGGGATTATTGTCGCGGTGAAATTTTTGATTTTGAATTTGGCTCTGCGCCTGCAAAACTGCCTGTACGAGTTGTTCGTAATCGATCTGTGCATTGGACGACGTAGATGGAAAAGGTTTGCTATCTTGATTTTTCGAGAATTTAGGAGTATACATGCAGCAGTGTAATGCGTCATGTCCCGATTGTTTACACAATTGACACGTGATTATTTCGGATTGGACCTTATGTACAGTATCATTTGCAATCCGTCTATCCGGTTTCCCTTCCGACGAACTGCGCATTAGGGAGATCGCGTCATTCTCTTTTTGAATTATGATGGCTTTTGCAATTAACTCATTTAAGGAACCATTACTCATTGGAGGCATACGCACGGCTATCTCGGATTTCAGTCCACGCAAAAAACATCTTATTAGGCTTTCGTCTGTACTGTTAGCAAAGCTTGGTGAACTTGAATTATGTTCGTGATTGAACGCATCTAAAATACGCTTCCCTAATTCGCGAATTCTGTTGGCAAAGGTTATTACCTCCTCGTCCGATTTTTGGAAAACACTCGCGAGTTTCCCTAATGTTTCATACACGGTCTCTTGAGGCGCATAAATTGATCTAAGGTGTTCGACTAACGCACCTACCCTGTTAAACCGCATGCCGATGATAGAACGCCGCGCATCGCCCTTCAACTTATTCCGCAGCGACTTGGCAAGACTTTCTTCATATTGTTGAGGAATCATGCCCAGGGCTTCCTCGCATCCCTCGGCGAAGCATACGAAGTCCAGGTTGTGGCCGTCATACTCCGGGATTGCAGCCAGGGCGTCTTTGTAGGATGTGACATGGTATGTACTATGTTCTCTCCGACTCTGCGTAGGATGACCATCTTCGTCCTCGTCTGAAGATGGTGTTTGTCCCTGTGGCTGCTGTTGTTGCCGGAGGAAAATCTCCCGTTGTCGTGCCAACCCTTCCTGCTGCACTATGAGTTGTTGTTGCTGAATTTGCAATTGGGTAATTTGGGCCGCCAGCAACGATCGCATCTCATCTAGCTCCCTCCTTTCCACCTGTAAGGATTGCTCCTCTGACCTAGCTGGTTGTCCTTTATCCGGAGTGTGGGCTAGAGGCATCTTCTTTCCTTGAATAATTGCACTCGTTCACTTCACCTGTCTGTTAGTCCACGTTTAAATAGTCACTATCAATCTTTGTATCCCACCGCTGTCACCAATTTTGTTACGTACCGAGAGTCCCTAGTTTTTGGTCAAACCATTAAAGGAATTTACCTGGGGTAAGGGTTAAGAAGATAGTGACCACAGATTTTAATTACACACACACACACACACATTTATTTAGACGCTGAACTTTCCGTAAAATCTAATACAGCTGTTGATCGGTAAAATGAATTTAGCCAACTGACACTCCCGCTCGAGATCTCACAGTTTTTAAAGGGAAGCTTCCCTCTCCTGTCCTCGGGGTGGTGGGAAAAATGCATGGGAAAGGAAAAATGGAAATGAGGATAGTTCTTGGAAACTTCCAGACGGGCCCACTCAGGATTAGACAATTGCCTTTTACAAAACATTGAAGACACGAACCAGACGCACGCACTTTGGCATTAGGGCATCCTTGAGTGTCGAACCTCAAGTGATGCGTCCAGTTCCCCAAATTTATAGCGCCAACCCCGGGTGGCCCGTCGCTATGCAGGGAGTTTGGTTACAAGTTTATTACTTTCCCCGAAGGCAGAAGAGGTTCGCTAGACTCCCAGGTTACGGACGTGACAATACAACTAAAGAATAAAACTGAAAAACTCCGTTTGTTCCTTAATTGTGCATCGAAATACATGACAGAACTTCGAACCCACGTAGCAGGATCATACCTAGATCCACGTAGTTCGTCTTCGCTCACGCAAATCACTGGGTAAAAACCCAAAAAGGCGGACATTCTTCCGACAACGAAACGCAACCCTTTGATATGTGCCTTAATAGAGTCTCTAAATTATTGGTATTCAGAGTGTGGTATATTTGGTTATTTGTCATAACATGAATATACGATATACATGTATATAAAACGTTGTTGGTACAGACGGGGAAACATTGTGATGCAAACATATTTTATGTGGGTGGAGATATAGATGAGATTCAAGGTTATTTCTATTTTTTGAAATGGAATGCAGTATTTTGTTTATTGCAATGCAACGATATGAATATTGCAACTCTGTACTCACACAAACGGTCACCACTCCGAATATCTTCTGTAAGATAAGAAAGTCTATTTTACTACTACATTTGGCCTTGGATGACCTTGAATGACCTTGACTGATAGTCTGCTACAATCATCTCAACACCGGTGTACTGTATTTTACGGAACGAGAATGCTGGAGAGGATGACGGGACGTACACGAGAAACTGAGATACAATTGTTCACAAACACGGCTATTTACAAATATATTTACACTGCTGTACAATGGCGCGTCGGCACGGAATGGACATGCTCGCAGGGCGTGCTCTCGTCTGAAATTTTCGCGTCGAGGAATCGCGAATACGGATACTGCGGATGGATGGTTATAACAATACGTATCGTGTGTCTCGTCACGCTCATGCTTCTTCTCTCTGCACCTCAGTGTGCGGGGGGTATAAATTACCACCTTCTCAGCGCGGAGAAGGGGTGTCGCGGGATACGGATTTCCGAACCGTTCGACCGGGCAACGGCGCGTTCAAATCGAAATAAGCCGGTGCGAGCGGCCGTTTGGCGAGCGCGTATTGTTGTTTGGGGACCGCGGCGGTCCTTTCGGTCACTCGGCCATTGCTTCCGATGTTGTCAGACGCAGCCGACGGTTGAGTTCGAACAACCGAATATTACCTCCAGATAAAGACACACCATTCCGCTTAAAACATAGAGATGACTGGGAGTGTCCTTCAAGCCTGGTTTATACCGAAGAAAACACGGTGGGACCTCGGATCCGGGCAAAGTTTGGCTACCCTGGTCTTGTACCTAACATTCTTACGACAACCGTCCGGCTGAGCGAAGAAAGGTTCGTGGCAATACTTCCTAATCGCCCGGCCGAGCTATGGCCGGGTGGCCTTTCGAGAGCGCGTTGACAGTTTCCTTCTGTGCATGCCGCAAAAAGAAAAGGTTTTAGGGGACTCTACAGCTTCTTAGGTAAACTATCGGTATCTCTCCTCTACAACATGATGGAAATGGGAAACCTTCCTGCCACTTGGTGAAATAGCATCACACATCCTTATATGTATTATTCGTAAATTATGCATACAGGGTGTCCCAAAATGTCTTCAATTTGAAGCGCCATTTTCCTTTTGCAAAATGTTGTCCGAGACTTCGTTTGGGAGTTATTAACGAAAAACACGGACCAATCAGAGCGCGAGCTAGACACGCGATGGCTGGCTTGGTGTGACGCGCCAGGAGTATCTACTAGCAAGAGACAATTTTTTTTATGTTACATAAATTATTTTTATAGCGGTCACTGTTAGAAAAATGCCAGTTGAATTATTGCGACAGTGGTCCAGCGAACGAAAACTTTTGTTCATTTAACATAAAAAAATTTTTATTAAATATTTTTTTATAAATATGAATTTCATATTTTTCTTTATTATTTAAGATATATCCCTCCAAAATTTCACCGAGAATGTAAATGTGCAACCTCGTCGTAGTGTACCTTGGGTTTTTCTAATGCCGGCGATACACTTTCCATTTAATGTACGATAAAACGATAACAAATTTGTTGGATAGTTCCATTTTTACGGATTGTTTGCCACCTTTTGGCCAAAAACAGTGATCTAATGCACGGAAACTTGGTTTATTTAACATAAAAAAAATTTTTTTTTATTTAAACAATTGATTTTAACTAACTATTTCACATATTTCTTTATTGTTTAGAAATATTCCTAAAACAATTCACCTAAAACATCTAATACACCGTAACCATCGCAAGAATTCATTCTTGGAAATTCTAAAAGTCGATGGGTAACTGTTCGAAAACGTCGTCCGTCCTTTTACCCAGCAACAGGTAGAAATGTCAGGTCCGCATGGCGTTTTAGGGTCCCTATTGTCCTACACCTCTCTTAAGAAACTTTCTAAAAGAAGGATAGACGACGTTTCGAACCGTAACCCATTGCCATAAATTGTAGTCTTACAGCGGTTCCTCTCGTATCCTTTTTTTTCGTCTATCCACCCCGTCGTTTTCGTAAGCGCGCTACAGAGTGCATTTTCGACACGCATAATCCTCTCTAAACTTTTCAGAAAAATGTTGGGTAAAATCAGTGTCGTTCGAGCCGCGGTAGAGAGAACACCTCCAAAGACTCGTCAATTCTATGTTCACGGTTGCTAAAAGGTGTGTTTTTAGTAGTCATATTTAAACTAATCACTAGACTACGGATTTTTATGCAAAATGAAAGTTGGCTGCTGCTATTGCAAGGGACAGGAGCCAGACGGATATTTGATTTTTACTTTAATCATTTGATCAAGTTGAAAATAATATATTGATGCTTTTAAATTATTTTAATCTTTCTACTGTTTTAAAATGCACTTAATCATTTTTTCTACAAATGCATGACATCCGCAGTCTATTGATCGCATTACCTCATTACTGTGATTTGTGCTGCACTACAAGTGATATTGCAATTGTTATTAGTGCATAGCTATGTGTTGACAAATGTGAACAGTGATCGTGAGTGTGGAAAAATTTCATGGCATCTGTATGAAACAAACATAGGATTTATGTATCGTTTGGAAAGTTTAGGTGAAAGCCTGGATCGTTTACTTGACCGCACATCCCTTAGGTTGTCGTTTTACCCCCAGCTGTGCAGTTCGTTGACCTGACCGTACGTCCCTTACCGTACGGGGCAATGCCGAATTCCTGAAGCCAGCTATGCAGTTCGTCACCGAGTGGCCCAGTGACACACATTTCGAAGCAGCAAGTGCATTTACGGCTAAATAAGTAAGTTTTTAATTCCATACATTCAATTTCTACTCCTTCTCTTGTTCGATGCTTCGTCGCGGGGCACCACTACTCTCTTGTAAAGACGTATTTTTAGAAACTAAATAACTTGAATTTTTTGGAGATGTTATGATAGGGACTAGTTAACTGTACAGTGGCTAAAATATACTGGTTTTTAATTTTGCTATTTCTTGGAATGATAAAAAAATTAATTTTCACAACATTATATATTTATTTGTTAGAAATCGCGGAAGTACTTGATATCGAAAACTGGCAAAAACGTTGTCCCTTGACGGTTCTGGGGTAAGTGCCGAGCTGTTCCTCTCAGTCCTCTTACCGGAAAGGCACCCTCGCCTTCCCCCACTCCGTGGCCAGATCCTTGAGGCACACAGTCCCAATTTTATAAGCTTATTAGTTTTTCCACATCTGTTTACAACAACATCCTCTCGATGGTCAGCGGCGAGAAGACCCAACGTGGTCAATCCGTCGTCGCCCATCGAAGGCCATTTTTATTGCACTCATCCCCGTTTAGGGCCTTGAGTGGGCTAAAACCCGACCATAAATATGTCTAGACCTAAGGATCGTCTTGATACCAGCCCCCCACTCTGCCTAACACATGTTGACGCTAACACGGCCATACTGACGTGCTTCACGCTCTCGGGAAGCTACAACATACCTGCGACAAATCCGCATCCAAAGTCTCTGCGTGTTGCTCAGATGTCGTTTATGACTCTAGAATTCTTTACTTTCCCTGCTCACTTAACATTCGCTGTACCCTACTTCATGGTACCCTGTTTTTTTTTCACAACATAATTTCAAGTTTCCGTCACCAACTACTTCCAAGTGTCTCCAGGCGTCGTAACTGCCACAACTCCGTACATGGTTTGTACCCTGTTGTCGTCACCGCCAAACACCTCCAGGACAGTATTTTTTTTTTCACGGTACAGTAATGCCGCAATTCCATGCTAACGCATCTTTCTAGCAATTACTTTCCAACAGCATTCTACTTCCACAACACACACAAACGTCTTTATTCCGTATCACTCGATACCTTTCTAACGTTTGTCTTCAACAGGAACCCTTCAAAAGCGAACGACAATTCGCACCAAGTTAAGATCATAACGTCCTCTATTTCGCGATCTTGCGAGCTTTTAAAACGCCGTCCTTCGAGTACTACACCAGGTCCGTGGCCACATGCCACCCAAGGTGAGAACTTCCTTTCGAACACATAGCGTTACTCTATTCTGCATGCAAGTCTATCGCTTTTCATACGTTAGTCTCAACATTCACAACCGGTAATGCCCTCAAGCAACACCCAGTCCAAGGTTCCACGAACCTTACCCTTCAAATAACAACCACCATGTTATCTGCCAGCAACGATACCCGCAAGTATCTTGCAACAATTTGATATCACCTACAAGTGATTATCAACAACAATGCCCGCAAACACTCTGCAACATGTCGGTAATAAATCTACAATACATAGAATTCACTCGAACGAGTCCATGACAAAGAGAAAAACAAAATAAAAGAATAACTACAATACACACTTTTTTTTTTTTTAGATTATTTTCTTTTTCTACTCGCTAAGAGTTTCAACATTCCACGGCGCAACGGAATGAATCAAACATCACGAACGCGTCGAACGTTTGAGGAAACAATTCAATTTCCTCAACGAGATACAAACGAATTCGGACATTACGAAGAATTCGTCAAGAACGAGACCGAACGCGAAGTCGCGAACGTTCCAAACAATGACGTATCGCGGACGCGACTCAATTACATTCAACGTCAATCCCCAAATGCGAGAATCGCGATCGACTCGCTCGTACTGTCCACGTTCACCAACAGCTTCCCAAAGTCCATCTTCTTAGAAAGACATATTTCTAAGCTTGCGACACGCGCACATTGGATTCACGACATCCAGCAATCTACGATTGTCAGTTTCCGGAAAGGCCGAATTTCGCGATCGAATCATTTATTACCAACGAGTAAATTTACAAAGCCACGTAGACTCAGCGGATGGAAACATACGACACCATCGCGCACTCGTTATGCGTTACAGTTCGTAATTATTTAATGCAACCGCCATGCCGGATAATTCGGCGGATTCGATACACGATTCTAGTCATTACACGATTTCGCAGATACGAACATTGCAATCATTCAGCCGATCATGCAAAGACATCGCGAATGATCTCCTCACGAGCTTCACGATCGATCTAACTCCCGATACGCGAAAACACGGGAGCAACCGTCAACGGATACGCGTATGCCTAACGCTTCGTCACCCGTCGCATCAACGCAAATCGTACTCAACGGTGACGAACGCGAAATATCCGAAACACGCACGACTTACGAATCCAGGAATACTCTCGATACGGTTTGTCATCGCCGATCCGCGTAAACCAATTACACATTCCTCACAATTCCTCAGGGCGAACAAGCATTCAGAAAGATTCACGACAGTTCGGCTCAAGCTTTCGAATACGTAACATCGTCACTTCGTTCCAAGCAGTCGATCTAGCTTCGTCGTCTCAATTCAGTGCTTGTTTCAGTGCCACACTTCTTGTCAATCTCGACTTCCTGCGCTTAGCCAGGACGAGTCACAATACGAATCGCCATCACGGATCCGCGCGCGTCAAGACACGTAAGCATAACCAGCAACGATAAATTCGCGATGATGAAATCGCGAACAACCCTGACGTTGCCCGGTTCAGCAAAGCAGGACGTTATCGAACTTTCGCATCAACCGCGGTACATCCTCGAACGGAAATTCGAACGCGATGTAAAATCGAAGCAACGGTACCCGGTGTAACAACGCAATGTCTCGGGCCGGGTCACAGTAGAACAGGTAAAAACTGTTCACGCGCCGAGTTTTCTACCTGCCGCATTACGCCGTCGCGTCGTCAACCATCTCTTCTCACAAGAGACACCCAATAATAATCGACAAGGGGAAAATCCGGTCGTCTTTTGCACAGTCGTATTTAATGATAACATAAGTTTAGGCAACTTGCTCGGCCATTCCGAACTTTTATTAATTTCTGCTGAGAGCACATTTGTCACGGTCGAAACGTAGCGTTCGGTTTGTCCTTGTACCGCACAAAACAGATGCTCACATAGCCGATCTTCCGGCACAAACACGGTGCACAAGTCCTCACGAAACGTTGCCCAGGTTCGCGGACTACCAACCCACCTTTATACCATTTTTGGGCCGCACCTGTCAGTGCATGTGTAGCCAAGCTCAACCTTTGCGCTGCAGAGAGTTTCTCGGTGATTGTTTCAACAATTCCACGCCACTGTTTCGCGTTCTCTCCAATATCCGTCCCACCAAACTCCGACACGGCATCAGCGATCACTTTATCACTCATCGCACTCGAAGTTGAAGGTATAGCACCAGACGCGACCGTTTCTAAGAAACGCCGGAAGAGTTCATCGAATGACGGCACGTTAGCGGTATTTGATGTACCTTTTATTGTGAACGTAGATTTACGAAATTTACTTCTTTGTATCCCACTTCTGATGTTAGAAATCGCGGAAGTACTTGATATCGAAAACTGGCAAAAACGTTGTCCCTTGACGGTTCTGGGGTAAGTGCCGAGCTGTTCCTCTCAGTCCTCTTACCGGAAAGGCACCCTCGCCTTCCCCCACTCCGTGGCCAGATCCTTGAGGCACACAGTCCCAATTTTATAAGCTTATTAGTTTTTCCACATCTGTTTACAACAACATCCTCTCGATGGTCAGCGGCGAGAAGACCCAACGTGGTCAATCCGTCGTCGCCCATCGAAGGCCATTTTTATTGCACTCATCCCCGTTTAGGGCCTTGAGTGGGCTAAAACCCGACCATAAATATGTCTAGACCTAAGGATCGTCTTGATACCAGCCCCCCACTCTGCCTAACACATGTTGACGCTAACATATTTGATAATATTTATATTTAAAATGAATCTATATTTAATATTAGAAATGCTTGGCCTGGAGGGCCAATCGTGCTTGGCAGTATGACTGTGTGAGTGCATCAGATGCATGAATGGACGAATGCAAGGGTGTATGCCTCGGGCCTTGGGCGCGAGGCCCCCCAGGAGGGTTGAGTGCCAACCGAGCGCGTCTTCAGGTGGCGGATAGGAGAGTCAGCCTGGGCCGCACGGGGTCTGGACCACGTAGGCCGGTTTTGTCTCTAGCATCACCAGACCTTACACCCCTTGATTTTTATCTATGGGGAAAACTGAAAGACGATGTTTATAGTGAACCACCAACGACTATAGACAACATGAAAGAAAGAATCGTCCAGGCTTGTGCGTCGCTTCCCCACACTTTAAACAAAAAAAAAAGATCGGGTCTTCCAGGGGCGCGTGGGGGGTGGGGTGGGGAGGGTTGGGGCGTGTTGGACCTTCGGGTCACCCGGACCGAGCGGGTCACGAGGATGCCGGGGGCCGTGGGGGGACCGAGCGGGGGCTCGGGAAGCCCAATGCGACGGCCCCAAGGATGGGGACACCGGGCTGGTCCCTCTGCCCGGGGTCTTATAGTGTAGGTAGTGGGGGAGGTTAACACCTCCCCCAGGGTTGTATGATAGCTCCGGCGTCTTCTTGCCCTGGCCGAGGCGGGGACCTTCGGGACACCCGGACCGGGCAGGGCATGGAGACACCGGGGGCCGTGGGTGGACCGAGCGGGGGACTCGAGGAGCCCATTTCGACGGCCCCAAGGATGGGGATACCGGGCGGGTCCCTCCGCCCGGGGTCTTATAGTATAGGTAGTGGGGGAGGCTAAAACCTCCCCCGGGTTGTATGATAGCTGGGGAGTGTCCTGTTGAGTACTCGCGTGATCCACGCACTTCCCATTTAGCTTAGGCGGGTGTGGAGTTTTGGTGGGTAGCCTTCGGGGACGGGCCTTCGCCTTCGGCGCCCCCCTCCCCGATGGCAGTCCCACATAACCTCCGTTTCCCCCCGGAAGCCGAAGTATGCGTAACGCATTTCACCACAAAAAAAGGTCACTCTGGAATTAAAGGAAATGAGGAGGCAAATAGATTACACTCGATGCCAGAACGCAACTATCTACAGACCTCTAAAACTGACACCTAGTGTAATTAAAAATTGGAACAAAGAATGAGCGAGAAACGAGCTTGCCCATATATGGAATTCCGAACCAGGCCTGCGACACACGAAAGCCCTGGTGGAGGGTCCTAACAGAGACCTCGCCTACAAGCTGTGTCGCTTGGACCGTTTAAAGGTGCGACGGCTCGTGGGAATTACTACGGGCCACTGCTACACTGGTAAGCACTTGGCTAAGCTAGGTATCCTGAAGGATCCAAACTGCCCAAGATGCGGAGAGGATAATGAAACCCCTCTCCACGTATTACGGTACTGCAAAGGTACTGAGGCCCTAAGAAGCAAACTCGACGAGCTCTCAAACCAAAGTGACCTTCGTCTTAAGGCAGACGGGGTCGCTGCACTCCTGGAATTCGCCAGAGGGGCCGCCCTGCTTGAGTGCCTCATTTGTGTCGGTAGCCCAACTTTCCCCGGGCCCGGGTACAATGGTCCCATAGAATTGAGTGCCCGGTATTACCTCCTAATTCAATTCAATTCAATATATGTATATGGATAGTTTCTAATTTCTGTTATAACTGTTTTAAATCAGAACATTTTATTGAATATTCTTTAAATATTGAATTTATATTTCTCGAATATTGGTTTCACATTTTTTTAATATTCAGATTATATTTTTTAAATATCTTGTTTATATATATGAACGAGTTTGCCTTAAAAAATATTTTTTCAATATTTTTCAATATTATATCTGTTGTTGGATACGCCTCCAAGACGTCTCCGTACGTCTCCCGTACGGCTCCCGAAGATCTCCGTTACGTCGTTTGTGAGCAAACGGTGCGTCTTTAAGACGTCTCTAAGACGTACTTTAGACGTATAAAATACATCTTTTATACGTCTAAAGTACGTGTTAGAGACGTCTTAAAGACGCACCGTTTCCTCACAAACGACGTACCGGAGAACTTCGGGAGCCGTACGGGGGACGTTTTCTCAGTTTCCCGGCGGGTTCTAGCATATAGGCATCTCCTGAGGTTGGGGGGAGTAGAAGCGGTTCTGGAACTCCTGGGGTTCTGGTAGTAAACGACAGGCTGTGCCTTTGTTCCAAGCGTCTCGAACCCTCGCAACATCGGCGACATCTCGCACTCTAAGTCCAAAAAAAATAGAAAATCCGCCGGTAACCAAGGCAACGTTCGAATCAAGACGATTTGAAAAGTTGGCTCTCGCCGACTAAATAAACGTACCATTATTCGACTTGCGGCATTCAGTTACTCCACCTATCCTAAACGCCCTCTCACGCGAACCCTGGAATGCTCGAGCATTCAGCGAGAGGGCATTGCGATGTCGGTCCGTTACACTATTACTGTTTAAAGATCTATTAGCAAGTCCTTAGCCATGGACTATTAGGAGTATTATTGTAGGTTGTGCAATAAATTCGTTCGCATCTCGAGAAGTGTTATATCTTTAACTGTTGCAAGTTTTAACTGCAATGTTTATACGTAATTAATTAGGTATCGTTTAGATGTGCTTTAGCTGTCGCATCAGTCAGTTTTCGTTCAGTCTTAATCGACTAAAGTGCATTTTTGAGGAGAGCGAACACAATATTAATTTTCGTCACTTAATTCTTTTTTATTTTCTGAAGCAAAAGAATATGGAAATTAAAAAAAAATTGTGTTTATTGAAAAGTGAATCAAGAAGTTCTAACTTGGAGATTTTAACTTAGACATGTAGATGAAATTGTGGATTTAATCCATCAAAATCCAAGCCATACGACTAAAGAAATTTTCCAACATATTACACATACCACATAAATCAGTTACATCACATTTAAGAAAATTTCATACACCAACGCGAACAGACTTATTACACAACCTCAGCCCTCTTTTGATTTTTGACGTGAAACGTCTTTAAAATCGGGTACCAGAACAGAAAACGGAACGTTTAGACCGCAACGAAAATGTTACGTCCAAACCGTAACGAAATGTTTAAGATCGATGAAGTCAGCTGCAATTCAACCTTTCGGTACCCGAAAGCGCGGGGGTTCGTGTGTTTTTGAACAGAGCGCGGTGATTCGTGTTTTTCTGTATAGAGTTTGTAGGTATCGATCGATTTAAGTGTCACGTGTGTAACAGACTCGACAATCCGAGAAGCCTGAAAAAGGTTTGGATCTGGCCGGGTGCTTGGGCAGCGCAATAAAGTGTCACGTCCACAGCAGACCCGGAAATTCTAAACGCCGGAAAAAGGCTCGGATCTGGCCGTGTCCTTGGGCAGTGCAATAAAACCATTTCCCAAAGATTCAACGAACGGCTAGCCACCCGTACGACCAAAAAGCCGGAGCTTACAGTGAAAACATAAGAGTATTTTTCATTAGTAGTTAATTATTTAGAAATTTTCCCTCCGCACCGATTTTGATGACCTTGAAATATGTTGTCAAGGTCATCATTCTGAACAACTTGTCCCCATACATGTTACCACCGCTTGGCTTTCCAGATATTTGCAAAAAACTTTAGTTATACTTATATTACCAGTACACTGTATTCTGGGAAAAATGGTCACTGAATAGTGATGGAAAGAGTAATTGGAGGGGGTTTGGGTTAGGTCTGGGTTAGCCTAGGTTAGGTCTGGTTTCACATTACCATCTTACAGCATCTCAAGTAGAATCTCGTCTATTTTATTGGGGGAGGGGCAGCCGCCTAACCAAAGCCTAACCACAACCCACTCCAATCACTTTTTCTTTCCCTTTTTATATATTCTATACCTGTCATTCATTTTGTGTTTGGTTAGAAATCGGAAACATTTCGGCCATCATGTTGAAAAATGCCATTACATGCTCATTAACATTATTAACATTATATTGACGTCGGAATAAAAACTCAGCTATGTATCCTACGTAATGAGACGTATGAGTTCCATAACGAGGAATATTAGCTCTCGTATCTCGCCATACACGCTCTATTTTCTGCGTGTGTGCTCCAAAGTCTGGGTTGAAAAAGTTCATTTTGTAGTTTACAGTTAGATGTTTATAACCTTGATGTTTTAAACAGTTATAGGCTCTCCAAGAATCCGATATTAGTGTCGTTCCCGGTTTGATCCACTTTTGAATAACACCAACTAACGATTTGACGTTTGCAACTGGTTCAATAAATAGTTGCATACTTGATCGTTCAATACCAGCACAAATCCACTGACCAGTAACTAAACGACCTTTAGTATATTTACGTTTTCCTATTTTAGCTACATCAACTTCAACAATTGTATTCTCGCATCCTATTTGGACTGAACGTTTTTCAATCCATAATGAGCATAATTCTCGACAGAAGCTAGCCCAATCAACTGCTGTGGTTGAAGATATTTCGAATTCACTCAGTATAAACTCCTGTCGAGGAAGCCGGAGCATTATATGATAAGCGATAAAACGGCATATAGTCTGTAGTGGTAAATGTACATGTTCAAATCACGTATTATGGAATGCCTTAATTTTTAAATCACACTGTTTTTTAACATGTTTCTTGTTTCGATTTTTCACATAATGTGTATTGTGACATTTGAACATTAGTTGTTCACGATCAAATTTCATTAGCTTATTGCACTTTACACAGTTCATTGTAGTATGAATTACTTTTCGTTTGATTAAAAACACTAACAACTTATCGTAATCGTTACACAGATTTAAAAATTCATACAATTTCATTCTGAGTGAATTTCTTAGCACTATAACGACTTTAGCAGCTCCGATACTCGTCAGTTTGTCAATAGCTCGCTCGAAGACTAATGACAACACATCAATCAGAAGGAATACTTATCAAATACCCAAACAAGCACAAAAACATAACATTTGTACTTAAATTTGACTAAAGATTTTTGTAAATATTTCAATAACTAAGGCCGAGCGGCGTAACATGTATAGGGAAAAGTTGTTCAGAATGATGACCTTGACAATATATTTCAAGGTTATCAAAATCGGTGAGGAAAGCAACTTCTAAATAATTACCGTAAATTTGTATACTATTAGATGTAATATATATTTTTATACTTAATAGTAATACTTACGGTAAACTTTGATGCTGCCATCAGTGTCTCCTAATGAGTTTCTGGAGACACATTTATACGAACCAAAATCCGACGGGCTGACAGAATTTATAGTTAGTTTCATGTGGACTTTGTACGCACTTTCGAGTGATATGGGTTCATATTTCCCTCCTGAAAAACATACAAATTTTGGTAAAATGTAATAAAATAGAAACAAATGATTATCGTATTGGTAATTATTTACAAAACGGTACTCCGCTCCGATTTTGATGAAACATGTTATAGATTTCGACATTTTGAACAACTTTTTCCTTTTCCTACATGAGGCGCTCTCTTTTAGTTTTTGAAATATTTGCAAAAAACTTTTGCTACTACTACATTGAATTTTCCGTATGCGTGCACGCTCAGTGACAACGTTTGTGTCAGCCTGGTCCGGGTGTCTGTTTAGTGTTCTTGTAAATACGTTGCGGGAAGCGGCAAGAAAACACAGGGTTTGAGTTTGGTCATATACAGTATAAGGTGAGCTTTTAATTTCGACATGCTACTGTTGAATTGGAACTAGTTATTCAATTGTTCTTCTGGTATAAAATATGCATAACCCAGATCTAACCCAAACCTTAACCCAGACCTAACTCAGAATTAATCTATGTTTATAACGTTGAAAGCATTTTAAAACCGTTCTCAAAAATCTAGACATTTGCAATACTTCAAATGAATGCGGCTTAGATTTAGGTTACACTTTATATGAATCTAGGTCTGGTTAGGTTTCGGTTAGATTAAATTTCATCAAGATCGGAGAGGAGTACCCTTTTGTAAATAATTATTGTATTTTATACTAGTCACAAGATTTTATTATAGCACAATAGGAATTATTAAAGGAATTTATAAATTTATAAATTTTAAAAGTGTTTCCTCCTTAGAGTTTACGAGATAAAAGAATACACTGAATCGGCGGTGTATTTGTAAGATATCACTATTTTTATTAGTGACATTTTGGTTTCCACTCGTTTACCGAGTGAAAGTGACCATCGTTGAGATACCAGCTACGCACGGTAAATTGTTGAGTGAGAAAAGTATTCAGAATTGAATATATTTGTATTGTATTCTATTTTTTTTTATTCTACAATATGGAGAGTGTCCCTGGAGGTAAGTAAATCATGTTTATACGGTAAACCTTACGTTTAGGGGAGGCAGCTCCGATGACCTTAATCTTCACATATGTTGTCGGGAACAACATTCTGAACAACTTTTGTCATTATAACTACCCGGTGCTCGGTCTTAGTTTTCGAGATATTTGCGAAAAACTATTATTTAAATGCTGAATAAAATTCTCATTTTGAAATATTCACAATTTCGCATGCGTGGTCGGGCCGGCCCTCTCCGACCCCCCAACTAACCCTAACTAATTCTGATTATCAAAAATTATGCGATCAGAATTAGTTAGGGTTAGTTGGCGGGGGGAGGGGGGGCGCAGAGGGCCGGCCGCCAGGCCGGCCCGATCACGCATGCGAAAATCCAGAAGTAGTCTTTCAAAATTGAAAGCTCACCCTATATAGAGTGACACTCTGTTCTGATCCCCACAATGTGTTTACAAACAGAAAATAAACAGATGCCGCCCCGGGGAACAGGCTCACGTTGCCACGGAGCTTGGAAGAATACGTAAAATTCAATACAGTATTAGCAATAGTTTTTCGCAAATATCTCGAAAACTAAGACCGAGCACCGGGTAGTTGTAATGACAAAAGTTGTTCAGAATGTTGTCTTTAACAACATATGTGAAGATCAAGGTCATCGGAGCTGCCTCCCCTAAACGTAAGGTTTACCGTTTATACATTATATAAAATGCAAATAACAATAAATAATCTAATATATAAAATATAACAAAATTTCATACGAACATTTTGGAAATGTAGAAAAATAGTTACGTACACATCTAGTGTATATTATGACCTAGTAGAATCATCAAACATTGGATGCCACGGGACGCCCCTGCGGTTTTTATGGCAATTTTTGTAATACTGCACTATGCGCTAGAAACCTGCTTTTTGTCATCTAAACTGTTGTAGCCGTATTTCAAGGTTTAGAGTTATATTATTATAGGTCGTTGAATTTGTCTCGATACCAGTTACAATATTATGAAGTCAAAAATATATGTTAATATTTAAAAAATCAAGGTGAACCTCATTTTTTTATAAAAAAAATTTTTTTTTTAACTTTTTATATTGAAATTTGTGGAAATGTGAATACTGATCTAATTGGATTGGAAATATGTTTTTGTCAAAACAAACATATTTGACAAATCGTGTTAACAATGCTACGTGGTCTAGAAACTATGACTTCGGTCGTGCCTGCACACTGCACAGGTATATCCAGGCGTCCAAACATCGCAAGCATCTATTTGGGTAATAAAAATCGGGTTTCCAGCCCATAGTGTACTGGGGGTATGCAAAAGTCTTTGTCTCTGCTAGTTTCTTTGTCATTTAAGCCTCGAGGTTTTCTGTTTCTGTATCCATCTTTCTTCCTCGATCTCTTTTGTCTTCTAACTCTATTTCTCGGCTTCCGTATAGCCATTTCTGTCTCTTTTCTTCTCTAACGGTATAAATTTTATAATAATTTCGCTCTTACTTCATGCATAATTGTTTTATTTCAGCTTCCGGTGTCAAAATTGTAAAAGTTACCAGGAAGGAACTTTCTTGTTTAATAAAGAGTAATTTACACAGCGAGTTCCGTGTAATATTTTCAATTATTCAAGAACTATTATCTGACAAATTTAGAAGTTCTTATGAATTAACGAACCATAAAAAACGAACGCTTCGAAATTTGATTTTTATATTCAGGAAAAAGTGGGCAAAAGCTAACAGAACTGAAACAAGATTTTACGCAAAGTTCGACCAATGGCTGGACGGTTCCCTGACATTTGACCACATGTCGAATGCAAAAATCAATGATAAGTCAGTGAAAAGTCGATGATAAGTCAGTGAAAGATCTAAAAGAAGGAAGACGGAAGATATTCGTTCTCATTCGAGTGTAGAGGAATTGTGTTACGCTACACAAATGAGCCTTCGATGCATAGGACAATTAGATGCTGCAAAAGTAGTAACAGATGTTACGTTACGGAGCCCAAATAAAGCATCAAAATATAGAGAATCGATGGAGACGAAAAAAGAAAAACCATTATCTGTTGAAGAAGCTCTTTCTGTTATAGTGGAACTACAATTATCAAGAAGTCAATATGAAGGATTACGAGCTATTAGCATTGCACATAACTGCCATATATTTCCATCATATACAGCTGTGCTGGAGGCAAAACAGAAGTTTTATCCTGATCGAAGTGAAATGTTCCTTTACAAATGATTATTGATGGGATAAAAATCAACGTTTCATACAAACTAGAATGCACAATGTTAGATGGCAAAGTGTGCAACGCAACAACTTCAACTACGTCGATGCATCGTTGCTACTTATGTAATACTTATGTATTTATCGTTTGGAGTTTCCACATTGCATGCGTGGATTAGATTTTTTTAATGCTGTTTACACGTTTCTTATAGATTGGAAATTAAGAAGTGGCAAGCACGCTCTGCGGCAGAAAAAAGTTCAGTTGATGAACGCAAAAAAGTTATTCAAAAAGGTTTCCGCATCGAACTGGGTCTTATCGTGGATCGACCCAAGCAAGGATTCGGCAGCTCCAATGACGGCAATACAGCTCGATGCTTTTTTGAAAATGCTGATATTTCTGCACGCATAACAGGAGTCGATTTGACACTGATCAAACGCTTATACACATGTTCCGTCGCAAGAACCGTAGATTTGAAAAGAAACGTCTTTTTCGTGTAATGTTAATAAACCAAGAGTTTGCCATCAGGCCCCTTTTTATGACATCGTCACGGATTAACTTATATAGTCACGGAGAATCGTCTTTCGTATTTTTCTTCGAAACATCGTGACCAAGAGACCGTTTTAAGGATTAAGCTAATTATCTTTACTGCTGCTATCCAGATGTAGCCAATATTAACTTCAGGTACCTTGCAACCCTCGAAGCAATCGACCCTCGGTCCGCGGTCATAAAACGCCTAAACCTAGAGTACCCTCACATTCGTTAAACATCGCTTCAAGGACAAACCATTCAAGTTCTTTACGATACGGTTCGAGGATGCGTCGGTCAACCTTCAAGCAGTTTTCCATTTAGCGGAACTCTTCATTTCCCAACTCAGGTATAGCTCCACTCCTCCTTCTGACTGGCCCATCCGCTAGACCATACAGAGGGAGGTTTGAACAATTACGGGCATCCTGATTGGAGAATGAAAAGGTGACAGCACCAATCCGGACATCTTCCTCCCTCGTTACAATAGATGATGCGTTCCTCTCCTTACCTAAGGCCAACCTCTCAATCCACGAGGAGCCAAAAAAGACCTCATCGGAGACAGAGGATACGAGACAAGTTCTCACTTGCTTTTGCGATCTCGTTCGTGAACGTCAGTCGAGTTTGAACTTAGCTTACAAACAACTCAAAGTACCTGTCTCATCGGAGTGTCGCACTTACTTGCAACCGTTATCGTGCAAGTCGAAGTACAATACAGATCTATCGAAGATCTGCGCGCGTATAAGGCAGGACTTGTCGAATCAGCCTTACTGAAGAATCCACCGACAAGTCTGGGACGAAACGCGATTCCTTTCAATTCGCTCCCACTCGATCCTATCCCGTAAATTTAACTAGTTACCCAAGATTAATTTGGCGGGTAACAAAACGAAAATAAGCGAAACGGCATCCTCGCTTATTACGAAATAAACATTGGTCCTTCGAGCCGGATATAGTGGCCTAGTGATTGTGCAGTGTATGCAAAGACAATAGAGTGATCATCATCAGCCAGATTGAAGGAATCAGCCAGTCTTAGCCGAGATCAATCGTCGTCCCTAACCAGACGACGAGAGCATCCGAGATCAATCGTCATCCCTATCCAGACGGCGAAAGCATCCGAGATCAACCGTCATCGCTGACCAGCCACATCAGTTAAGGTAGGCACGATATTCGAATTTACCGATCAGGAACGTTCTATTGGCAATTTCTGTAAAAAAAAGAGCTTCAAAATGGCTGGCGTGGCCAAAGTTAATCAACGCATTCGCGCCCTCAAACATAAACAACGTGTTTTCAAGTCAAATCTAACAAATTTCATAACTGAACTGTCAGACTATCAAGATTCCTCAACCGCGCGAACTAAATTACGCGAAAGAATAGATCGGCTAAGAAAACAATTCGACGCTTATAACGACGCGCAAGATGAATTAGGGCAACACGAGGACTTCGATCAAACCGAAACCGAACGTAAGGCTGTAACCACCTCGTATGACGACGCGCTAGCAAACGCGATACAACTATTAGAAAATTCACAATCGATTCCAAGCATGTCCACGAGAAACGCGACAGATTCACCAGCACCATCAACATCTACTAGCATCACTGGAATACATCTCCCAAAGATCAATCTTCCACGGTTCGACGGCCGTCTTGAAAAATGGCTACCGTTCAAAGACGCGTTTTTAAGTCTGATTCAAGGACACGCCGGACTTACCGATATACAGCGATTTAATTACTTGAGATTATCAGTATCAGGACAAGCCGAATCCGCAATCGAATCGTTCACAACGAGCGAAGAAAACTATAAGGCCGCGTGGGCTCAATTACTCGAAACGTACGATAATCAACGCGCACTCGTTTTACGGCACACCACGTTATTGCTCGAGACACCTGCGATGCCAGATGATACGCCGAACGCTATTAACAATTTAATTAATTATATGCAATCACACATCCGTTCGTTACAATCACTCGGCCGATCCTGGGAGGACATCGCGAACGATTTCATTACTAGTATCGCGATCGATCGAATGGGTCACGAAACGCGCCGAACATGGGAACAAACGCTAGTTGATACGCGTATGCCTCACGCGGCAGAGATGTTCAAGCATCTCCGCAATGCATCTCATCAAGGCAGTTCGCACGCCACAACAAACAACAATAAACAAATTAGACACGCATTACCAGAAAATCATCAACGAACATCGACAAATCTTCGACCGCGAGCCCCGAAACGATCATGGGAAGCCGCGGCAACATTCAAGAGGAATTCTTCATCCCCCATTCCGCGAAAACGAACATTCGTGACAACGACAATCGCTCAAGCATGTAGGATCTGTAAGTCAAAACTTCACAAATCATACGCATGTCCTACACTTGCAAACATGACAATCGAAGACCGATGGGCAGCCGTGAAAGCCGCAAAATTGTGCCCAAATTGCATCGAATCGGGTCATAATATCGATGACTGCGTTAAAGCTCGATGTCGTGTTTGCGGTCAAAGACATAATACTCGACTTCACTTAGACCGGAAACCGACAATTCCAGCTACCGAAGCATGACTAACACCGGAAATCACACAGGATCCATCGCCTCACTACCGTACCTTCTTTTCTAATGAATTAACGAGCGGTTTATTAACAACCGCACGAATCCAAGTAGACCGCGATCGTAACCCGGTATTGTGTCGGACATTGATTGACACTTGTTCCAACGCAAATCTTATCACAGACGAGCTCGCCAAACGGTTACGCCTGCCGACAACCCGTCAAACTGCAGTCATCGAAGCGTTGAATCAAGCAATCTCGTGACCACCACCGTCAAATCACTACTAACTAATTACCAACGGACTCTTACTTTTTGCACAATACCTCAAATCGCAGAATCAATACCAGATAATCAAATCGATCGAGCCAATCTTCGCATCCCAGCAAACCTACGTCTAGCCGATCCAGAATTTCATCGCCCTGGAAAGATCGACATGTTGCTCGGAACCGGACCCGCGTTATCGTGTCTCAGCATCGGGCAAATTAATCTATCTAAGCAAGCCAACGTCGATCTCATTCTCCAAAAAACTCAGTTCGGATGGATTTTAGGCGGCGGTCTTCCAACAACACTGCGAACAAACCATAGAACATTTTCTACCAACGTGCAGTTCGATTTGCAAAAATTCTGGGAAATTGAAGAAGGAACGATTCAACAATTCCGTTCAATTGAAGATCAAGCGTGCGAAGACCACTTCGTAGCCACCGTAAAACGTGACGAATCCGGTCGATATATGGTAGCATTACCCTTTAACGACAAAAGGGAACAACTCGGGGATTCTCATTCACGCGCCTTGAATCGGTTCCTAGCCCTTGAACGTAAACTAGACCGCGATGCGGAATTAAAGGAACAATATACAAAGGTAATGGATGAATACCGTACGCTTGGACATATGAAGCAGGTAACAACCAATCACACACCAGGCTTCTATTTACCGCATCACGCTGTCATTAAACCATCTAGTTCGACAACTAAAGTCCGAGTAGTTTTCGACGGGTCAGCCAAGTCGAACACGAATTTATCATTGAATGACACCCTCAGAATCGGTCCTACGCTGCAAGACGACCTCCGATCACTTTTATTAAGATTCCGAATGCACGCGTACGTCATAACTGGGGATATCGAGAAAATGTATCGTCAATTTCTTGTTCGCCCCGAAGACCGTGTATATCAAAGAATATTGTGGCGTGACCCACTCGAAGAAATTAAAACGTACGAATTAACTACTGTCACTTTCGGACTCGCCTCAACTCCATATTTAGCCATTCGATGTTTACATCAATTAGCAACAGACGAAGAACGCGATTTTCCGGAAGCCGCAGCTCGTGTCAAAGAAGACCTATATGTAGATGATCTATTAACGGGCACCGATTCAATCAGAGAAGCGAAGACGTTGCAACGTCAAATAATCACTCTATTGAAAAGAGGTGGTTTAAACATTCGTCAATGGGCGTCAAATGAACCAAAATTATTATCGAACCTGAATAAAGACCAGATACATCCAAAAATTCTCGGAGATTCGTCCACTATGAAAACACTCGGAGTGTCGTGGGATCCCCGCCGCGACGTTATTCGATACTCGGTCCAACGAACCACAACCACGGAAGTCACCAAACGGAACATTTTATCAACAATTGCAAAAATATACGACCCACTTGGTTTGCTAGGACCAATTACAATTGTTGCCAAAATCCTGATGCAACGACTCTGGACCTTAAAAATCACTTGGGACGAATCAATTCCAGCTAGCATCCACACAGAGTGGCTCAATTTCGAAACTGACTTACAACGACTCAACGACATCGAATTCAATCGCCTTGTAAAGTTAAGAAACGCCAAACGGACTGAACTACACGGGTTTTGTGACGCTAGCGAAAAGGCCTACGGCGCCTGTTTTTATGTACGAACAATCGATCATTCCGGATCCATTCATTCTCACCTACTCTGTGCCAAATCACGTGTCGCACCACTCAGTCAAATAACTCTTGCACGTTTAGAATTGTGTGGCGTCGTATTATTAGCCACATTGTTTCAAACCGTTCGAGGAGCGTTAACTCACAATGTGGACAAAACAACCTTCTGGACCGATTCGACAGTCGTGTTAGGCTGGTTGCGTAAACAACCTTCCAATTTAAAGACTTTCGTCGCAAACCGCGTGGCCGATGTTCAACGGAAGACGGATATTCAATCGTGGCGGTATGTTTGTTCATCAGATAATTCAGCTGACCTCATTTCCCGCGGAGTCACCGCAACAGAATTCGATAATAATAATTTTTGGCGCAACGGACCCGATTGGCTCACTCGAGAGCAAACTAAATGGCCATCTGCAAGATTTACAAATTATAACTAATTACCGGAATTGCGAACGATCACATGTCTAATAAGTTCGATCATCCAAACCGACGAGATCCTTATGCGGTACTCGTGCATTCAAAAGCTTAGACGAATAATCGCCTATTGTTTACGTTTTCGAATCAATCATCGAATCACTGGACCTTTGACGATCAACGAAATAAAAAACGCAAACAACCGAATAATTAGATTGTTACAAGCCGTCACATTTGCTCAAGATATACACGATTTGAAAACGGAAAAATTAACAAACACCAGCAAGTTACAGCCGTTATGTCCATTTCTCGATGACGAAGGAATATTACGCGTCGGAGGACGTTTACAAAATTCAACTTTACCCTTTGAACGAAGACATCCAATACTTTTACCTCGAGGACATCACATAACCAAACTAATAATTCGGGACTCCCATCATCGAAATCATCACGCCGGAATCACAGCCACTTTATACGACGTTCGACAGTTATACTGGCCAATTGACGGAAAGAATACCACACGCCAAACCGTTAGACAATGCGTAAGATGTTTCAGGATAAAGCCGCGCACCGTCGAATACGTTATGGGCAACCTACCTGCCGCGCGCATTACCGAAGGTCGTCCATTCATTAGCAGCGGAGTGGATTATTGCGGTCCTTTCTTTATAAAGGAACGGCAATTCAGAAATCGAAACCGAGTCAAAGTTTACGTGGCCGTATTTATTTGCTTCGCAACAAAAGCTGTACATTTAGAGGTGGTTAGCGACTTAACAACCGAAGCATTCATCGCAGCGCTGAAACGTTTTATAGCACGTCGAGGAATTTGCAAAAATCTTTATTCCGACAACGGTACGAATTTTGTCGGCGCGAACAACGAATTAACGCAACTTCAGCAAACATTATCGAAAGACGAAAAGTTCTATTATTTCCTCACAGCCAAAGCAATATCTTGGCACTTCACGCCCGCTTTATCACCACATTTCGGTGGACTATGGGAGGCCGCGGTCAAATCATTCAAACATCACATCAGGCGTGTAGTCGGTGAAGAATTATTCACCTATGAACAATTTACCACATTTGTTATCGAGATCGAAGCCATTCTCAATTCGCGGCCTCTGACACCATTATCATCAGACCCGAACGACCTATCCGCTCTTACTCAAGGCCATTTCCTGATCGGTGATTCTTTGACGTACATTACTGAGACTGATTTCAGCAAAACACCATCCAACCGTGTATCCACCTGGCAACACATTCAGAAAGTCAAACAAGATTTCTGGACCAGGTGGCATAAAGAATATATTCACCAACTCAGTCTTCGCCATAAATGGAACAAAGGATCTCACAACATCAACATCGGAACTGTTGTTCTTCTCAAGGATGACAACCTCCCACCATTATGTTGGCATTTGGGTCGAGTACAAAAAGTACACCCAGGAACTGATGGCGTCATACGTGCCGTGATCGTCCGCACCATCAATGGAGTCTACAAACGAAACGTAAAGAAGCTAGCGCCTCTTCCTAATGCAGACAGTACACAAACACTCGGTGTCACCGTGTCAACGTAAACGTGAGTTAACATCATCATATTCGATATTGATCGATCGAATCGATCAACGAGGAGGAGCATGTTCCGTCGCAAGAACCGTAGATTTGAAAAGAAACGTCTTTTTCGTGTAATGTTAATAAACCAAGAGTTTGCCATCAGGCCCCTTTTTATGACATCGTCACGGATTAACTTTATATAGTCACGGAGAATCGTCTTTCGTATTTTTCTTCGAAACATCGTGACCAAGAGACCGTTTTAAGGATTAAGCTAATTCTCTTTACTGCTGCTATCCAGATGTAGCCAATATTAACTTCAGGTACCTTGCAACCTCGACAATCAACTTTATAATGTCGAAAAATTTTAAGTGAAATTTTCGTGGCGTACACTTCGTACTATATAAGAGTGAGTGAAATATCGGAAATGGTGCGTCAAAAGTGCTGTAATCCATTTAAGCGAACGGGTCATGATCATTTCGTGAAAGGACTTCGTAATGTCACATTGAGGATGCGTCAAGTAATTCCAGCTCTTCCCACTAAGGGATTGATTTGTACTTCTTGTCGTATTAAAATAAGTCTTGAAGAAAAAAAACAGCAAGCGGAAGTTTTATTAGCTGAACCAGGGCCATTCGGATTATCGCATGGACAAGTACCTAATAGTAGCGACAGTTCCAGCAACGTGTCAACATCAATAGATCCCGCCATTATTGTAAGCTCTACAAATGTTTTAACGTCATCCTTGGGTGATTCTCCCATTACACCTGAAATTTTAAGGTCCGGTAAACGGACAACTGAAAAAATAAATAGGATTTCTAAAAGATTAAAATCTCATTTAATAAATGTAGAAAGTAGGTCACCTGATACTGTCGAAGATAATGAAATAGTTAAACAGTTAAAAGATAAATTTAATGCAGAACATAGTGATAGTGAAAAAATTCGTATTCTTACAACTTTGCCTAACTCATGGAGTATTCGTAGAATTTTATTAGAATTTAAAACTACATATCATATGGCAAGACAAGCCAAGCATTTGCAAGTCAGTCACGGAATAATGTCTACTCCAAATCCAAAACATGGTCGTCCATTATCAGAAACTACGAAGTCATTAGTAGAAAATTTCTATCGTAGTGACGATGTAAGTAGAGTAATGCCGGGAAAGAAAGACGTTGTTTCAGTAAAAAGGAATGGATGTAGGGAGCATTTGCAAAAACGATTAGTGTTAGGAAATCTTAGAGAAATTTATACAATTTTTTATGGAGAAGCATCCCACAGATGTAGGTTTTAGTACTTTTGCAAGTTTGCGACCGAAAGAGTGTGTTTTAGCTGGTGCCAGTGGAACACACTCTGTTTGCATTTGTGTTATCCATCAGAATGTGAAATTAATGTTGCAAGCGATTAAAACAGCAGTAGCTGCACGTGGCATAGATTCAAACATTGTTACTATAACAGATTATAAATTCATTTTAAAATCTTTAATGTGTGAGCCACCGACTTCATCTTGCCATTTACGGAAATGTACTTCTTGTCCCGGTTTTAATAGTATCCGTTCTGAATTTGAAAATTTTTTTGATGATAATTACATCACAGATATCACTTTTAAATGTTGGACAAATACCGATAGATCTTCCTTAGAGACACTTACATGTTCTGCTGATGACTTCGTAGACCGTCTCGCAGATTATATCGCTGGAGCGCAGAGTTCGTACTTAGCACAAACAAAAGACTTACTAGATCACGGAGAATTTGTTGTCATAGGCGATTTTTCGGAGAACTATAGTTTTGTTATACAGGATGAAGTGCAAAATTACCATTCGAGTAATAAGCAAGTCACTCTTCATCCTTTCGTTATATATACCAAAGAACATAGTCATAATTTTGTTATAATTTCTGAAAGTTTAGAACATAATACAGTTGCCGTTCATATTTTTCAAAAAAAGTTGATGGAATATCTAAAACATATATATGCGGAAAAAATAAAAAAGATTATATACTTTTCTGACGGGGCAGCTGCACAATATAAAAACAAGAAAAATTTCATTAATTTAACACATCATTTTAACGATTTTGGTGTTCCTGCTGAATGGCATTTTTTTGCAACGGCTCATGGTAAGGGACCATGTAATGATCTTGGAGGAACCATCAAAAGACTTGCAATGTGCACTAGCTTACAAAGACCATTAGATAATCAAATTCTCACCCCTAAAAATTTATTTGAATGGGCAGAAACATCTTTTCCAAATATAATATTTAATTAGCTCGCTTTGCAACAGCATTACCAATTACAGGCACTAGAAGCTTTCATAGCTTTACCCCATTATCGAATAAAGAACTGCTATGCAAAACATGTTCGTGCGACAATGATGGCTCTGTTTTCAGTGTAATGAAATAATTTTTCTTATATTTTTTTCCACAATTCTTAAGTGCACCCCACACAATGATCCTATCCATACTTCTTACCATGAACCCTCCTTATTCCTTCCCGATGGAAGAAAACCACCACCTTCTCGTGGTTTCCATTGAGCAACGACTCCTTTTTTGTAGAACATATATACAATTCGTCTAAAAACTAATATCTATAAATGAAGTCATGATTAAAAAGGTGTCGTTGGCCAAGAGTGGTTACTAATATTGTTCTCGAGGTATAAATAGGGTTATTTAGTCGTATACAGTGTGCTGGTATTTTCTCGAGACCGGCGGTATAGACAACGGACCATTATAGCGGCGCGCTCGACTCGCCTCTACCTGGAACGGAGGTACACGGCGTCCTTTACCAGCTCATTGTGACGCCAATTTTAAAGATACCATCTTTTTCAAGGGCTCATTTTAAAGGGGAAACTTCAAGGAATATAACCATATTTTTTTGAAAATTTAAATCACTGAGCCCCATCATCGAAAAAAACGCAAAAGAAGAATTTGTTAAAATTTTTCGACATTATAAAGTTGATTGTCGAGGTTGCAAAAATTATTTTGTAATAGCCCAACCCTTTCCGAATAAAACAAAAAAAAAGTATAGCTCAATCGGACAAATAGTTCTTGAGATAAAAATTCGCAAGTGAGGCCCGTTTTCGCCGAAATGGGCAAAAATTGAAAACTTTGAAGGCCTGCCATTTCTAAAAAATTTCGAACCCGGCAAAATGATGACTTAAACCCACCCCAATTTCACATGGAATACAACATATTTCAATTAGAACAAAATCGGCGATGGTGCCTGCAAAAAGTGATCGATTCGGCATGGAATGACCCATTAATTAATTCCATGACCACAAATAATATCGACAGCACTATTGCCGATCGGCCAAATGTCGGAAGAGGCTCAGGAAGCATGTAATAAATATATCAGAAAATTCCGTCAAAATTTTGCACGAAAAAGTTTCTGAACGAAAAATTTGGAAGATGTTTTTTGTCGACTCCTTCTTACATCTGATCCATTTATTAATAGCATCAGAAAATTGCCACAAAAGAGGTCAACACCCTTATCTGAAGATGCTGTAATGTTATTAAATACTAAAGTTCCTACAGAAAATGTACACAACCCTGGCGACAATTCTGACTGTTCAGATGTTGAATAAAATATTTTATACATTCATAATTACAATGCTTTCTAATTTATAACCTTCCATTCTTCAAAACACATATTTAAAACAAGAATTCCTTCTTCTATAATTTAATAATTAGTCGGCTACTTGTGTTTTTTATATATAACGTAATATTAGATTCACATTTAACAAGATAAAAAATCTTGAGGTGTCATGTTTCAGCTGTATTTCATACTTTTTTACTACGTACATCCGCCATATTGATTCCGCCATTTTGTTTCGTGTTCTTTCAATTACAGATTCACAATTTACAACTTCAGGAACCCCAAAATACAAAGATTTGTCCCAATCCGATAGTTTCGATATGTTCAACCTCCATTTTACAGCCGCCATTTTGTTTTTTTGCGATTTTGATTTTAAATTCGTAATCAGCGACCTCGAAAACCCCGAGGTACCTAGTTTCGTATAAATGAAAGAAACATTTCATTTTTGGCCACGTTTTGGCGATTTCCGACCACTGTGCGCCGTTGATAGCTTGACCGCGGGTGGGGGGGGGGGGGGGGATCTGGTCTATGTGCTGCAGCGTCAGGCCCGTTCAGAGAAGATGGCTGTCTAGTTGTACCAACTATTTGTTGAGCAATCCTTCTGGCCAAACGCTTAGGACCACCTGCCCATTCTGGAGAAATGTTTGGGAGGCGAGGTAGGCTCACCTACGATCTCCTCTCCGGAGGGGTCACCCGCTTCGGCCGGGGCAGGTGGCCGCCGGGGGGCCCAGGGTGGACCGAGCTGGGGCCGATACCGCCCGGTGACCTACTAGTATAGATTAGTGGGGGAGGTTAATCCCTCCCCACGGGTTCTATTGTAAGCGAGGGGGTTGCCTGTTGAATACTCGCGTGATCCGGGCACCCCCTCCATACCTTAGGGATGGGTGTGAGGTTTTAGTGGGTAAACCCTCGGGCTGGCGGGCGCTGCGCAGCGCCTGCCAGGCCGGGGGGAGTCCCACATAACCCCGGCTCCCCCCAGGGAGGTCGGGATATGCGTAACTCATTTCCTCACATAAAAAAAAGGCTCACCTACGGTCTGCCGCAAGTGCTCTCCGGGCATGGGGTCTGAGGACCTATGGCGCCTACAGTGGTGACTGTGATCCACTGTCAGTTTGTTCTATCTATTTGAGAGACGTCATAGGCCTAAAAGCCCTCACACTCCACCTCCTCGTGGTGGACCCTGGGACACACTTCGGTGTGTGCTAACGGAGTGAGGGGTGCAGGGGTTGGCGCTGCCTGTGGCTTTGTACTGCGCCTTCTGCGCAGAAGGGCGGCGTTCCCACTGTAAGTGTGTCCTGGGCGACAAGTTGTTCGTACAGGGCCCCATACCGTAAACCAGCTTGCCGGAACGGGTGGCTTGCCTTCACCGGCCGGCGTGCGAGGAGAAGAAACCGCTATAAAAAAGTCCTCAACCTCAAGTCTTCGGTGCGCGGCGAGGAGGCACCCCCGGTTTAAACACCGGGGGTGGGCCGATGGGTGCGTCGGTCTCTAGCGTACTACCTTGGTAAGGAGGCTCTGCCGATATGGACCATATTCCAATCATGCTCGTGGGACCACATATGGATTCAACAAAAACTTTTGGGGAACGGGGGTGTAAAGGCGTGGGCAGGCGCGGCTCGACTAGGTCGAGTGGCGGGAGGAGAGGGCGAAGCTACAGGGGGGGGGGGAGGAATCCCTCACCGCTGGTGGAGCTCTCTCCCCGGTTGTCGACTTGAGACCGAGTCGACAGCAGCGGCGGGGCAGGAGGGGCGATGGCGACACCGTCCCATGCGGCTCAGACGCCGCCGCGACCTGTAGCGGCATCATCACCGTTCTGGTTCGCGGTGTCGTTGAGTCCGGGGAACGATGGCGCGGTGTGGCCATTCTCGTGGGCGGGGCCTCTAATCCCGCCCCCGAGGGGGGAGGGAGGTGGCGGCGGGCGCGGAGTCGAACCGGGAGTCCGTCTTCTCCGCGTCCTCCGTCTCGTCGGCCGGCTCGCGATACGTTCGGGGAAGCCCAGGGGGTGAAGCGGCCCTCACATACACGGGACATTTTGGTTCCGCCGGGGTTGAGCTTCTCGTGATCTCCGCGGGAGTTTCCTCCCCCGGCGGACGACCTGACGGCGCGGTGTCGGACGGCCGGGACATATGAGCTCGTCGAGCTCATTAACGCCGCGTCCCTGACGGTGGACAGGGTGTCCACCGTCAGTAAGGGCTTGAAGGGAACCCTTATTAAGGACCTTCGAGTCGCGACGAGGGAGATCCCCGCCGCGACGAGGGAGATCCCCGCGCGCGCTGTTGGCGGCCGATCCGCCCGACGCGGTCGACAAGAGGGAGATCGAGGAGCTTCGCCACACGATCCGCGTGCAGGAAGTGGCGGTCCGGCGTGTGGAGCGTGACCGCAACAAGCTCCTCGAGAAGTACGAGGGGTATCCGCCATCAGAAAAGATGGCCAAGATGGGCCTGAGCCCCCCCCCCCCCCCCCCCGCCGGCCGATCCGCGGGGGGCTTCATCCCACTGCACCGTGGAGAGGGAGGCCGAGGGCGAGCGCGCACGAGCGCTAATGGGGGGACAGAGCGTGTGACCGCGAGCCCAAGCGCGACCTCGGGCGTGACCACAATGGAAGAAGGGAAGGCCGCTTCGGGAAGACTCCACCCAATAGCGGGGGGATGGATACCGGCGAATAAGAGGCCCCGCCCTTCTGGCGTGGTCCAACCGGGGTGGGACCTCCTCCCACGGTAGGGGCGCGACTACCGCCGGAGGGGGGTGTACGGGGGGTACCGGGAACTCTCGCGGCACAGGAAGGGGGGCGAGGACCGGGGGTGTGCGAAATGCGCCCCTCCGAGGGACTCGCCTTACCTTGCGCGGGGACCTCGTTCGCGCCGGCGGCGAAGAGCGGCCAATGCCAATCGACCCAACCGGACGAACAGCGGGGTCACCGGGGATCGCTAGGGGGGTTCGAGCGCATTCCATTTGGAGACGGAGGACTGGGCATTAAATTACGGCGTCGCCCGCTCCTTCCGCCGTCCTCGAGGGGAGGAACTCTCGGTCAGGGAGATGGAGGAGGTCGATGTTGCTAGGCGTCGGGCCCGGGCAAATACCCTGGCCCGGTGGAGGCAGTCGCTTGCCTCGTCGCCGCGCCTGGTACTCCGGGCACTCCTGCCCATCTTCGAAAGATGGTGCAGGAGTCGGTTCAGCTTGACCTTCCGCCTCATGCAGGTGCTCACCGGGCATGGATGCTTTGGTGACTTCCTGCACCGGATGGGGCGGGAGCCAACAGCGCAGTGTCACCACTGTGACGAGGAGGTGGACACGGCGCGGTATACCATAGAGGAATGCCCTGTGTGGGCAGGGCCGCGCCATGTCCTGAGAGCCGCAGTGTGGGGTGGGACTTCTCGCTGGTGCACATGTTCGACCACCCGATCGCCAGCGAGAAGTCGTGGAAGGCGGTGGTCTCCTTCTCCGAGACTGTTATCTCGGAGAAGGAGGCCGCCGAGAGAGCCCGGGAAGATGACCCATACCGGGAAGAGCCCTACCTATATGGCATAGGAGGGGCGCAGTTGTGGACGGGAGGGTGCCGGGGTCGTCCCCGCGCCAACTTGTGCCCTCACGAAGGTGGGGGCGGTGTTGTGGTCGCCGCGGGGGGATGCTTCGCGACAAGGTAGCTGCCCCTCCTTGAAGGGGGAAATAAGAAACAGGTTCGGCGCGGTGTGTCCCCGGGCTGTTGCCCGGAAGGCGGGCGGAGAGGGGGGTGGACGATCGGGGGGTGAGCTGACCCCGGTTGCTCCGGGGCGGAAGTTAGTTTCCCCCCGGCATGGGTCGACATCCTCGAGGTAACTCGGTGCGGGGAATGTTGGCCCGTCCCCCTTGACGAGCAACGAGCTCTGGGGGGGTCGTGGGATGGGTAGGGTGGGAAGGGTCGGAGCGTGCCGGATCGCGCCTTCGACGACCCTCTCTTACCGGTGTCGGTGTCTTCTTGCCCTGGCCGAGGCGGGGACCTTCGGGTCACCCGGACCGGGCAGGGCATGGAGACACCGGGGGCCGTGGGTGGACCGAGCGGGGGCTCGGAAAGCCCATTCCGACGGCCCCAGGGATGGAACACCGGACGGGTGCCTCCGCCCGGGGTCTTATAGTGTAGGCAGTAGGGGAGGCTAACTCCTACCCCCAGGTTGTATGATAGCTAGGAAGTATCCTGTTGAGTACTCGCGTGATACAGGCACTTCCCAATTAGCTTAGGCGGGTGTGGGGTTTTAGTAGGTAGTCCCACATAACCTCGGCTCCCCCCCCCCCCCCCCCCCCGGGCAAGAGTGACAATGCACGCAGATTTTTACTTTCTATGTCTGCAAACCACGTGTTGTGTTTTGAACTTTTCCTCCAGCTCAGTTTTGCTTCGTGGTGGGGTTATTTGGGGGTGGTCGAAGAATCTTCCGAAAACTGTAGTCAGTCTTCAACATCATTCTTTGTGGAGTGTGCCCCTTGGATTTTACTGCGATCGCGTACCTGCCACCAATCACCAGTGCTGCAATTCCCGGCCTGACCACAGGACTAATTTATGGACAACGAACGGGAGGGACAACACCGTATACCCGCTATGCGCACCTGGATTTCTACCTGTTTCTGGATAAAAGGACCTGTATTGTGATTTGTGCTGCAATGCAAAAGATAGTGAAAATGTTATTAGTGCATAGTGCATAGCTATGTGTTATCTGTGTGAAACAAACGATTTATTTATCGTTCGGAAAGTGAAGGTGAAAGCCCGGATCGTTTACGTGACCGCGCATCCCTTCGGTTGTCATTTTACGATCAGAAGTGCAGTTCGTTGACCTGACCGTACAACCCTTAGCTTTTGGTACTGTCGTACACCTGACGACATCTGTGCAGTTCGTCACCGAGTGACCCAGTGACAATGACACACATTTCGATGCAGCAAATGGATTTACGGCTGAATAAGTAAGTTTTTAATGCAATCAGTTTCTGCTTCTCCTCTCGTTCGGGTAAAGTTGCTATAAGTCGGGTAAAGATTATGTGGATCCTCACCGATTTCAATAACTTTCAAATAAGTTTGACATGGTTATACAACAATGGTTATTCAATCGTGGTCTTGACAACATATCCAAAGCTCATCGAAATCGGAGAGGAGATAGTAGTATGAACTGTGACGTTGCAAGTTTGCGACGTCCCTGCTCTGCCCCAAAAAGAATGAAAAACTCACGTCGAAGTCGAAGATCTCGAATCCGCACGCGGAAAAAGCGAGCGTTTCCCGAGGAAAAACAAACCGGAAAAATTACAGCTGACGCCCGATACGTTTGCCGAGTACGGCTGAGTTGCAGGGGCGTATCACCAGGGCGACGAGACCGCCGAAAATTCCCCGAAGCAGGAAACCGATGAGAGGAGAGCCCGAAATCTGAGGAAGGCCGAAAAACCATAGTCCGTGCACGGGCGAAAATAAAAGGAGTCGACACACACGGGCCAATCAACCCGGAGGCGCCGACGTGGGACCAGAACCCCTACCGAACACCGTTCTTTTCGCGATCCCGTCGTCGCCTCACCCCGCTTAAAATGGGGTTCTAGCATGGGTGGTGGGGGAGACACCTAGGAGGGCGTACCCTCGCCGGCTGTTTATCGCAGCCGGTAATGTCGCGAGCGATTCTCGGGCTCCTAGGTTCCGTAAGAACACGGCCCTGCATACCGATAGATCGCGGGTGTGAAGTATGCCACTAGGGAATTTCGGCTAGGTCGCTAGAGTGGGGGGAACAAGAATCGATACGCGCCGTAACGAGAATCGAAAGAATCACTGTCGTCCCGGCTCGCGTCCCGTAGACCGACTTCCCGACTACCGGTTTCCGACAAGTTCCGCGTGCGGAAAGATCTCGTGCGCGAAGTATCGTACACCCACTGAAAGGGATCTGGACTGCCCCGCTACCATATCGCCGGAAGGGATTAAGAACGAGTAACGGTGAGTCGACTGTGATTTTAGATTCTCGTATACGAGTGAGTTCGTTCGTTTCGCGGGGGGCACGAGCCGAATCCGACTCTGTCCCCGAGTTTCGCATACGCCGAGGCACTTCCCGCCTCGTGCAAGGGCTCGTACCGGTTCGCTGGTACTTTGAGCCACGTTAGTGTTTCCCTCCCGTTAGCCTTTCGGAAGTTTTTCCTCGGGAGAACCAACGCCGTCGGTGAGATAGTTCCTTTTCGCGAACATTACAATAAGCGTTTCGCGAGGGTAAGAATCGCCATTTCGCGGGAATTAGATATCGCTTAGATCGCGCGAGCCGTTACCGTCTCGTTCGCGGAAACTCTCGAATTTCCCGAGAACGATCGCGACCCGTGCACCGTCTTCGCACGTCGACAACCGCGCGCTGCGAACCTCCACCTTATCGCAATCCTGTACAAGGAGCGCGGGCTCCCGGTTGCGGCCACGTGGCCGCGTGCCTGTAATTACTGACGAATAATTAAATGACTGAGAGCGAAAATTGAATTCGTTAATTTCGCCTGTGAGATCCGCCCTGCCGTGAGGGCTGTCCCCGCTGTTCCCGTGTCCGAATTTCCGACTCCTCGCGCCTTCCTCTCGACCTCGCGCTTCTCGATATTCGGCCTTCGCGTCAGCTGACTCGCGAGCAAACCGCGAGAACGTTTCGTGCGGTACCCTTCCGGTACCTGGCGCCCGAACTTGTCGAATCACGTCAACCTTGATCGAATTTCGAGAGGTGCGTTTGTCCCGGGTGGACCGCGTCCGCACGGCCGCGCGCGGCCAGGCCTCAGCGCCTGTAAAATCCCGGAAGTTGCCGTTCTTCCCCGTACTCGGTGCGACGGAAAAAGGGCAACGTGACAGAACATCGATCAATTTCAATTACAAGTTTTTACAAAATATCTCGTAAACTAAAGCCGCGAGGCAAACAGTCTAAAGGGAAATGTTGTTCAGAATCGTGGTCTTTACAACATATTCAAAGCTCATCGGGACATAATCAGGAAACTGTTGGTTGTTACGACATCGCAGCGTACCGACAACACTCTCCTCCCCCGGCTCGCCGCGCTGACCGTGCCACCGAGCGACTAGGCGCGCTCTGGTTGGTCCGTGTTTTTCGTAAATAACTCCTAAACTAAGCCGCGGACGCCATTTTTGCTAAGGAAAATGTCGCTCCAAATGACCCAAGGAACCTCCCATTTCCCGCTTACGCAGCCGTTTTGGGACACCCTGTATATGAGATTCCTTTAATTCCCCCCTTTTTTTTTTAAATAAAATATCTTCCTGAACAATTTCTTAAATGTTCATTCACTGGTGCAGTTACCCTGCTTTTCTGAGGGGGCAGAATACGCAATATAAAAACAAAAAGAATTTCATTAATTTAACGCATCATTTTCAAGATTTCGGTGTTCCTACTGAATGGCATTTTTTGGCAACGGCTCATGGTAAGGGACCATGTGATGGTATTGGAAGAAGCATGAAAATACTTGCAATGCGCACTAGTTTACAAAAACCATTAGATAATCAAATTCTCGCCCCTAAAAAGTTATTTGAATGGGCAGAAACATCTTTTTCAAATATAACATTTAATTACGTCACCCAAGACGTACATAACAAACATGCTGATTGTTTACAAGCTCGCATTGCAACAGCATTACCTATTACAGGTACTAGAAGCTTTCATAGCTTTACCTCATTATCAAATAAAGAACTGCTATGTAAAACTTGCTCGTGCGATAATGATGGCTCTGTTTTCAGTGTAATGAAATAGTTTTCAATGATCCTACCAATACATACTTCTGACCCTTCCTTATCCTATACCTGATGCAAGAAAACCGCCACCATTTCGTGGTTTCCATTCAGCAACGACACCTTTCTTTCTTGACATTATAAAGTTAATTATCGAGGATGAAAAAATTATTTTATAATAGCCTAATCCTTCCCGAATAAAACAAAAGAAAGTATAGCTCAATCGGACAAACAGTTCTTGAGATAATAATTTGTAAGTGAGGCCTATTTTCGCCAAAATGGGCAAAAATCGCAAACTTTGAAGGTCTGCCATTTCTAAAAAATTCGAAATCGGCAAAATGATGACTTAAACCACTCCTAATTTCATATGGACTACAACATATTGCAATTAGAACAAAATCGAAGATGGTGACCGCAATAAGTGATCGATTCGGCATGGAATGACCATTAGTAAAAAAGTTTATTCTAATTTTTTTTTTAATGAAGAGTTTTTTATGATTAGTTGTTATTGCAATTTGTTGTCAACTGTATACTGTACTACTTTTGTTTGAAATATTTTTTAACTATGGTTAAATTTAATTATATCTACTATAATGCATAATTATTTGACAATACACAACACCGTATTTTTTACTAGTATTAAGTAATGGTTAATTCAGATTGCTAGATAAATCCAGAAATAAACTAAACGACATATTACTCAGGAACCATAATACTTTTAATATAAATATAATATGTATGTTTCGGATTATCGAAGAGTTTCGCCAACGGAGTTGATGACGATCATTGTACCTCGCCGAGTTTACGCTAGACGGGTTACCGTTGACACTAGTTACGCCATCTCTGCTCAAATTATTAGATCGATAAGTAACCGAAGTAAGATTTCGCGAGGTGTCGCGCATCGTCATCTTCGTCATCTGCTCCCTACTCTTACGCCTCCTCGCCGCGAGAAGAATCGCCACGAGGCAGTCGTTACAAGGATCTTAAATCGATACTACGTATCATGTGAATACGCGTTCGCGTATCCTTTGTCTACTTTCTTGTACGTATCACGTACTAGCGCTTCCGCGTATCCTTTGTCTACTTTCTTGTACGTATCACGTACTAGCGCTTCCGCGTAGCCTTTGTCTACGTTCTTGTACGTATCACGTATTAGAGCTTCTGCGTTTTTCTCCACGTTTCCTGCGCGAGTCTTAAATTCCTTTCACAAGCCAAATTAACCGAAGCGGGCTGCTTTCACACCGCCCTCTTTTTCCATTAAATTACTAGGCAATTCGTCGAATTCGTAACAGTAAAATTGGTCCTTCGAGCCGGATTTTGTGAAACGGAATTTATTAGTCGCCGCGAAGATACGTGGATACGTGACTGTAACGATTCACCTTGATCGTCGGTAGTGCGCGACCTTCGGACGCGACGCGTGGTTCACAACATCAACGTCGCTTTTGTCGAAAGACCTTCGTCGTTCGATCCTACGGTCAATCCGTAAACATGTATGACTTTGGGGAAACTCTTGTTGAGCAACGACTGGCTATTGGTGCCTTAAGCCGTGTCCTTTCGAATTATAAGAAGCTTGGACAGGCCAAGCAGAACGCCGTCACTGCTTCTGCACGACTACTCATTCTTCAGGAGAAGTGGGAACGTTGCACGATTCTCCACAACCGTCTCCATCAACTTGCTACCCCTGCTCAAAAGGAGAAGGAAGGGTACTTCGGAGCTGAGGAGTACAACATCGCCGAAGAACTCTACTACGAGGCCTATGATTATCTTCATGAGCAGATAGATAAGTTTAAGGTTATGCCGGGTGTTTCATCTCCCCCGCGTTTATTGGACGGGTCACAAACGTCGGCCGGTGCTTCTGCGACAATTAAACTCCCGCGTATTCAACTCCCTAGATTTTCGGGGCAGTATAAGGACTGGTTGGGTTTTAAGGATCTCTACGAATCATTGATTCATACTAACGCTGCCTTAACGGATGTACAAAGGCTTCATTATTTGAAATCGAATTTAGAGGGCGAAGCCAGCCTCCTTTTGCAACACGTGACGGGAGCTGCTGCTAATTACGCGTCGGCTTGGCAGATATTAGTCGACCGATATGATAACAAGCGTGCCTTGATACACTCACATTTGTCAACGTTGTTTGACCTCGCGCCGGTCTCTAACGATAATCTTCAAGCCTTGAAAACACTTCGGGATGTAACTCGCGAAGTACTAAGTGTTTTGAAAAATTTAGAGTGTCCGACTGATTCCTGGGATCATATTATTGTCCATATGACCTTGCGAAAATTAGATAAGCCATCCCTCCGTGAATGGGAGATGAAACAAGGATCGAGTACTGAGTATCCGACGTACTTAGCTCTCGATCAATTCATACTCGCGCGCATACGTTCGTTGGAAGCTATTCTCTTCTCATCGCACTCTAATACGCACTTGTCTGTGTCTTCGACCACGGAGAGTAAGAAAAACAAAGCCTTAATACACGCGCACGCGGCCTCGTCCGCTAGTGAACCGTCTTGCCCTTGTGGCAATCGACACCGTCTAAATTCCTGTTTTAAATTTAAGAGTTTCAATGTTATCAAACGGAAGGAATTTCTGCGGTCACAGCGACGATGCTTCAACTGTCTTCGCCCGGGCCATTTTCCAGTTACGTGTACTTCGGTACACACTTGCCAGAAATGCGGACAACGCCATAACACGCTCTTGCACTACGACGCTAAGGGTGTTCAAAACATCGAACCATCTAGCGTCCCTGCTTCCACTGGCGACAACGTCAAACAAGAGCCCACCTCCGCTACGGATAACGAAGTAAAATCCACTTCTACCGTTAAACTCAACTGTTTACATGAACATGTATTAACTAAGCCACATGTATTTCTTGCTACAGCCATAATTACGGTGGAGTCGAAGAACGGCAGGCGGGCGCGCGTCCGTGCCCTTCTTGATCAAGGTGCGGAAGCCACGTTTGTGTCCTGCGCTCTTGCCCAAACTTTGCGAGCCAAGAGACACACTACTGCAACGAGGGTGAGCGGAGTTGGCGAGTCGTTTATCGGCGTTGCGCGGTCTCGCGTTCAACTCATACTACGGAGTGATTCCGAGACGACAACGGTGTCCGCGCTCGTATTACCGCGTCTAAGCTCATATAGGGCCCGCGTACCATTTAATCGTTCGGGTTGTCCGCACTTGAAGGATCTCCTCCTGGCAGATCCGAATCCGTCCAGTGGTGAGCCAATCGAACTTATTATCGGCGCAGATTATTACGGGTCTCTACTCAGAGAGGGTCTTCGTCAGGGACCACCCGGAGCACCTACTGCTCAATTAACTATTTTCGGCTGGGTATTGTCTGGACCCTCGCGTGCCCCTCAAAGACATTCTGATCCCGCGTCAGACGTTACGCTATCACACTGTTTGACCGCCGTAGAGCCCACTCCTACCTTACAACTCCTCCATCAGGATCTCGCCCGTTTTTGGGAGATTGAGGAGCTTCGCACTCCACTTCCATTGTCTGACGAGGACAAAATTTGTGAAAGCCATTTTGTGCGAACTCACTCTCGCGCTGCGGACGGCCGGTATATCGTAAGACTCCCATTTAAGAAGGAATCTCCGGTTATTCTGGGCGAGTCCTTATGTCGCGCTCGCAACATGTTGAGCAAAGTATCTAGACGCTTAGATCGTAATTCCGTATTACGCGAACAGTACAACGCGTTCTTGTCGGAGTACGCAAAATTGGGTCACATGTATATCGCGCCAACGTCGTTCACGATTCCTTTTCCGGTGTATCTTCCTCACCACCCGGTAATCAAGGAGTCGAGCAGCACTACCAAATTGCGGGTAGTTGTTAATGCGTCAAGTCCGACTTCTAACACTTCGTCGCTCAACGATCATTTATTAACGGGGCCGAAATTGCAGTCTGACATCAGCACTATCGTCACCGCCTGGCGTATACACCCATACGTTTATAAGGCTGATCTACAAAAAATGTTCAGACAAATACGTGTTAATTCAGAGGATCACGATTTTCAACGCATTTTGTGGTGCTCCTCGTCTCAAACGGAACCAGTACATTATCGGTTAGCCACCGTGACTTATGGAACTGCTTGCGCTCCATTCCTTGCTAATAGAGTCCTATTACAACTTGCGGAAGACGAAGGGGCAGCGTATCCCCGTGCACAGTCCGTGGTACGACGCAATTTTTACGTTGACGATGCGTTCTTTGGCGCGTTCGCCGAGTCCTCTGCCAAGGAGATTCGCGATGAATTGATCGCCCTTATGCAAAAGGGAGGTTTCACGTTGCACAAATGGGCAACAAATAGTGAAGCCCTTCGCCAAGGAAATCCCCTTGAAGACGCTGCTCGTCCTATCGGCCCTGGTTCTTCTGACAACGAGCAGCAGAAGGTGCTCGGTATATCGTGGCTTCCGATGCAAGACGTTTTTCGCTTCTCGTTCTTATCTCCAACGTCGAGTGTGCTTACGAAACGCACCGTGCTTTCACTAATTTCTCGTCTGTATGACCCACTTGGCTGGATCGCACCTACGGTGATTCAAGGAAAGATTCTTATGCAAGATCTTTGGTTATCCGGTATCGATTGGGATGACGCGTTACCTGCGGAACTTGCTGCGCGCTGGTCGTCGTATGCTTCCTCTCTTCCCGATGTACAATATCTTCACGTACCTCGTTGGTTAGGTATCCGCGATGTTGGGGAGGAGTGCGAACTTCATGGGTTCGCAGACGCCTCTACACGTGCCTACGCTGCCGTTATCTATTTACGAGTTAATGGGCGTGACGGTCCTCCCAAGGTTACATTGATTGCCGCTAAATCAAAGGTCGCGCCGGTGAAAACCCTAAGTGTACCACGTCTAGAGTTATCCGCCGCGCTAATACTTTCGCGACTGATGAATCGCGTCATTGTAGATCTCGATCTCCAGAGAGCTTCGGTGCACGCTTGGAGTGACTCCACGGTAGCTCTTGCGTGGCTTAGTAAGCACCCAACTACCTGGAACACTTTCGTAGCTAACAGAGTATCTGAGATTCAGACCAATATGCCTTCGGCGAAATGGCATCATGTAGCTTCTCAATACAATCCAGCGGATTGTGCCTCTCGGGGTCTAAATCCCGTGGAGTTACGAGACCACGATCTTTGGTGGAATGGTCCTGTATGGTTACAGTCTCCCTCGTCAGACTGGCCCGCAACCAGTTTTCAAGAACCTCGGGATCAGCTCCCTGAACGAAGAGTGCACGTTACTCAGACCGATCAGGTAGATTCAGCGTCGTCCCCGTTAGCTGACCTACCAGACCTCGTGTCTTCGTGGGCAAAATTGTTGCGTGTCACCGGTATCGTCCTTCGCTTCTGCGACCTCTTACGGCAACGCGATACCACTCGAAACTATTTCCACTCCGCCAAGGAGTTCTGGGCAATGTATTTACAGTCAGCCTACTATACGGCTGAACTCCAGGCTCTGCGGGCTGGCAAGCCAATTCCACGGACCAGTCCGCTCAGGCGGCTAAATCCTCTTCTCGATAAACGTGGAATCATTCGTGCGGGAGGAAGACTTCGTCACGCTCTCCTCTCAGAAAGTGCGCGACACCCCATTGTGCTCCCTCAACATCGCGCATCCGAACTCTTAGCCAGGCATTGCCACAGCCGCTGTCTGCACGGTGGCACTCAGCTAACTTTGGCTACTCTTCGTCAAGAGTTCTGGGTGTGTGCCGCTCGAAAGGTAGTGAAGACGGTTATCAAGCAGTGCGTAACGTGCGTTCGTCAACGTGCTGCGCCGCCACAGCAGCTAATGGGCGATCTACCGTCCGTCCGGGTCAACCCCAGTGATGCCAGATGAGGTTGAAACCAACCTCATTTCCCCCTCCAGGGTACCCACTTTTATCCCCTTCCACTATCCTATTCCACTACCATGAGCACACTCCAACGTCCCCCACTAAGACCGTAGACTGGTCGCGCAGTCGCGCAACGTGTCACATATTGCGCTGGTCATCAGAGAGGGGGTACTTGTGTTCTCCTCGATTCCTTTTCGATTACCCCTGTCTGGCATCACTGGTCAACCCTACCCGAACATTTAGTAATACCGGGGTCGATTACGCAGGTCCTTATCTTGTACGCACTACTAAGGGTCGGGGGTACAAGGCCCACAAGGCTTACATCGCCTTGTTCGTGTGTCTTTTCTCTCGCGCAATACACCTCGAACTGGTCAGCGATTATTCCGCTCCAGCGTTCTTGGCCGCGCTCAAACGTTTTGTGTCACGCCGCGGCTTACCAGCTGTAATGTTCAGCGACAACGGCACTACCTTCGTAGGGGCTGCACGCGAAATTAATCAAGTGGTTCGTGATTCTATGAAATCTGCCGAGTTTCGCGAAGATACAAGTATCGACTCCATTTCGTGGAGGTTTATACCTCCCGGTGCTCCACATTTTGGTGGAATATGGGAGGCCGGGGTAAAGAGTGTCAAAGGACACCTGAAGCGCGTATTGGGAGAACACACCCTCACCTATGAGGAGTTCTCCACCTTATTGTGCCAAATCGAGGCGTGTCTAAACTCGCGCCCAATTGCCCCTATTACTGACGATCCGGACGATCTCGACTATTTGACACCGGGTCATTTCTTAGTGGGGGGCCCCTTACTAGCGTTCCCTGAAAGGTCCGTTTATGAGTCTAACCCAAACCTCTTGTCGCGTTGGGTACGGATTCGAAACCTGCTCGAACACTTTTGGCGCCGATGGCGGGATGAATACCTACATCATCTCCAACAACGTGTCAAATGGGATAAAAAATTACCTAATCTCCAAAATGGTAGCCTAGTGATTATCCGCCAACCAAATTTACCACCGTCCAAGTGGAAACTTGGTCGTGTGATTAGCTGCCATCCGGGGGCAGATGGGTTGGTACGGGTGGTTACTTTAAAAACGCCTTCGGGTACGTTGCAACGTCCTATCACTCAACTCGTTTTGTTGCCGGTCGAAGCTACCGCTTCGGCTCGTCCATAATAATGCTTATCTAGCCCTTAGGATTTCTCCGATTATCTCTCGAACCGCAACTCCGATCACGCTCTTGCAGTAGCGCCGTTCTGTCGATTTTGTAGCTACTAGTTTAGGCTTAACAGTCGGCCACCCTCAAGAGCCGTGGCTTGTCACGGTGTGTGGTACCGACTTCTTTAATGTATCTAGTTTTAAGGCTGCGACGTCGGCCGCCCCTCAAGAGCCAAGGCCTGTCATGGCGGGCGGTCCCGACCACCCTTTTTATACAGTATTACCATGTGGTACTCTTTGCACTTTAGCATTTCATTGTTTTCGTTCTGAGAGAACGAGGCAGGCGGTATGTTTCGGATTATCGAAGAGTTTCGCCAACGGAGCTGATGACGATCATTGTACCTCGCCGAGTTTACGCTAGACGGGTTACCGTTGACACTAGTTACGCCATCTCTGCTCAAATTATTAGATCGATAAGTAACCGAAGTAAGATTTCGCGAGGTGTCGCGCATCGTCATCTTCGTCATCTGCTCCCTACTCTTACGCCTCCTCGCCGCGAGAAGAATCGCCACGAGGCAGTCGTTACAAGAATCTTAAATCGATACTACGTATCATGTGAATACGCGTTCGCGTATCCTTTGTCTACTTTCTTGTACGTATCACGTACTAGCGCTTCCGCGTATCCTTTGTCTACTTTCTTGTACGTATCACGTAGTAGCGCTTCCGCGTAGCCTTTGTCTACGTTCTTGCACGTATCACGTATTAGAGCTTCTGCGTTTTTCTCCACGTTTCCTGCGCGAGTCTTAAATTCCTTTCACAAGCCAAATTAACCGAAGCGGGCTGCTTTCACACCGCCCTCTTTTTTCATTAAATTACTAGGCAATTCGTCGAATTCGTAACAATGTACATGTGAATAAAAAGTTTATTTACATAAACAAAAACTATTAAAAAATTAAATTATTTGCTATTCTTAATATAAATATAAATAATATATACATGTAAATAAAAAGTTTAAGTACATAAAGAAAAACTATTCAAAAATTAAATTATCCGCTACAGGCTTCTTCACTACTATTGTTTCCTTCCAATTCTACATCGTCTAAATTCAGCCCTTCAAAAATATTTTCTGTCTCAGACACAATGTCAATATATTGTTTTATTCCTTCAAAGTTTCTAATTTGTTTATATGTTGTTTTTCTGAAAGATATAAGGGGATCCGAGGTGAGTAGGAGTCTATTCATTAAATCTCTATTGGTATCCTCTCTATTTGTTTTCCGGGTGTGATTTAGACGGTGTTCCCTAATTTCCTTATGGGTAGTTTCTAATGCCTCTTCGGAAAGAAGGCCTATAGGGAACTCAAAAGAATTTATTATGTCACACCCATGAATTAAAATAATGTGGACTGTACAGGGCATATAATACCTATTGTATAATTGAATATATGTATAAATCAAACGTCTCATTCAGTAAACATTTAAAACGATCAATGTGGATTTTTTTCCTACACGATAAAACTCGCAAAATCAAGTGAAAATTATGTATCAATATTTTATTTATACCTGTAATTTTAGAGCTTATTTCGAAATTATCGAAAAACTTTTTCGACGTATTACTGTCATTTGATGACCCGAAACCAGGTTTTGGTTTGTCTATCAGAAGCCCTAATTGACATTTGAATTCTTCCTGAATTCTTTTTTTATTATTTTATTTTCAGCCCCTCTTATTTGTCAAGACTTAAGTGGTAGTCGATAAGAGATATGAATGAGACATTCAATAAAACATATCCAGGCGTGTAAACTAAATATACCAAAACGATAATTTTCAATATTTGGAGATTTTTCAGTAACTCTCTTACTGTTCATCTCTTTTGGAGTTGCTCCGCAAATATAACATTTCGAAGACGAATTTGTGCCCGATAATATATTTATGACACTCCCGTCTACCATGGTGAAATGTAGTTCATACATAATGCTTAAATTGATGTTATTAGAAAGGTCAAGTTTATAGGGAGAATGTTGGCTGATCTGAGTTTTACTATTATTTGTTTATATTGCTTTATAGTTTTATAAACTGCAACGAGGCGACCCGTTGCGAAGTACGACAGCGAGTAAACCGAGGCAACCGAGCACGGGCCCGCGCCAATCACAGGCGAGCCCGGGCACGTGCCAATCAGAGCGCGAGATCAGCGAGCGAGCCGAGTACGACTCGAGCGCGCTCTCCAAGGTCCGTGCTCCGGTTCTCGGGGTATATAAGGCGCGCCGAATTGCAGATTCGGCGGAGTTCGATCGCAGGAATACTTGTAAGAGCTTGAACTCTCCAACACGGAACAGCTCTTCTCAGGGCTATCCCTAACCACGGTGACGAGCTCGCTCCCTCGGGGGCTCCAGAGCGCGAACGTTCGATACCCTGTCTTCGGGTGCACCCCGAAGAAGAGTACCGACGTCCCGTATAAGGAGACAGAGGAAACGATAGGTTAGCCGTCCTGGACCGTACCGGGAATCGCCATGGCGACGTGGTGAGCACGAAATCCTCGGGCGCTTCCGAGTGCGTGCAACCGTAACCCTTCCTTCGGGCGCTCCCGTCGGAGTGTTGCGGCACCACCTGTCTCACCGTCCCGTGCGGGCTGGAGTGACCGATTCCCGACGCGCCGATCCTGCCCCAACGCCGACCGCTCCTGGCGACGTCCCGGGTCGTGCCGATCGCCAACGGGAACAGTGAGTAGGCGTCTTCCGGGTGCCCCCGGGTGCGTACTATCTCCGCCCCCCTTCGACCGGACGACCTCGGGGCCTCCCTGCCCGCCAGGGCTTAGAAGCACGAATCGACTTCCGCGACACTTCGAGGCGGTTACCGCGTAGATTATAATTATCCAAACTCCGACACGTTGATTGTACCGTATCCGACCTGTTTAGACCGAACGCGGCCCGACGCGAATTCTAAGGTGACGGTACTACAGATTCCTGTGGCCACCAAGTCCCATAAGGTGTCAGGTCTATTCCTATATCTCGTCTGTGATACTATTACTAATGCGGAAAAAGAAGTACACGGTTCTGCTGCGACGGTGTGCCCGGCACAACTCGAGGGCAGATAGAAGGCATACCGTGGCGTCGTTATAGTGGGTAGGTCGGTCGCACTAATGTGGTGGATGTCGATCATGTAGATTATTCTGTCGGTAATAAGCATTTCTATTGTATAAATGTATATCAGTTGTCCTTTTTACCGACAGAATTAATATTAACTTTTGGACACATGGCAAATATTCAAACATTTCTTATATAAAACAGGGACAAGTAAAACCTTCGAAGAAGTAACACAACCCCTAGTAGCATTTGTGGTTCGCCAACGGTGGCCAACGGTTGGGAGTTTGTTGGGGAATGGTGGGTGATTTTACGAACCTGATGCGTAGTCACGAAATCAGGGAGCTGCTAGGATACGGATGAACCTGGCGCGTTGACCAGGGATCCGCAAGGATGGTATAGTTTTCGTGGATGAACCTAGTGCGAAACCAGGGAGCCACTAGGTTGGATAAATCTGTGTTTGGATTATTGATGTGTTGCGAACAAACCTGATGCGAGATCAGGGAGTCGCTACGATTGTTAGTAAGCCTCGTGACTAGTATCATTTAATTGATACAATCCGAGCGGTAAGATTGTATCGTGTGGGAACGTTCAATTACTAGATTAGGATTTTGGTCGATAATTAAAGGTTTAAGAATTGTACGAGTATAAATGACACAAATATATTCTTGATAAAGAAGTGTCGTACAAGTGTTAATGTCGCGATTGAACTTGTGGATTAAAAGTGTAGAATTGAAATTACTATTACCTAAATGCTCGGTGTTAACGCACTGGCAATGCGGGGTCTGATAGTACTTATAACTGCCAAGCAGACTTTAAACCGGACTCGCGGAGTCTGTAAGGTTAACTTTGATCGAAAGGGAACTTTAACCCGATCTCACTAGACGTAGATTCAAACGAATGCAACACGACGTGACACTACTCGTGTCTAGACAAGTACTAACCAAAGAGAGTAAAACTGCACGGGTTTATATATTCCTGCAGATGTGCGTATAGTGACTGTTATGAACATGTGAAGTTTGTCATGAACATATGGAATCTATCGTGGACGGGTAGTGTCTGTTATGAACAGGTGGAGCCTGTCATGAACCCTAGGTCGCATTCGTTTTGCCGTTATCTAGTTAGAAGGGGTGCATGTTTGGTTCTTAACTAAACAGCTAGGTTTGTGGGTTTATCTAGGATGATTCCTGCCAGAGAGGATCTCGAACATCTGTTCGCCATCCGTAACACCTACAAATCCCCAACGTAGGGCCACCGACGAAAAATTATGTCAATATGCCAACGAATATCCAACGTTGGGCCTACAGATATTATAGTCGGTTAAGTAACGTGGAATTTACGACGATTATAGTACATTGGCCCAACGAAAATCTGCCAACATTTAAATATATCGTCTAGCAGACACGAGAAATGTTGCTGCAACTAAAAACATGTTATATTCCAAATTAATTTTTTTCATATTTCTGAATATACTCACAATTTATTATTTTTGTGCGATGGTTGATACACCAAAGTTTTATTGTATGCAGCCTTGGAATTTATTTATTTCTTTAAGTTTGTAGTAATACAATAAAAATTGGTTAGTAGTTGAAAATATATATTTAAAGAAGAAAAAGAAAAGTTAATACGCATGGATTTGAACTTGGGACCTTCAGCGTTACAGTCAAAGACGCTAGTAGCGTTACTGAAACTCCTTCTTGTAGTACGTTCACCGTATTTGGCATAAAGAACAGAACGCTGCGCCAAAAAAACATGCGAAGCGCGCGTGATTCGAGATGTTGCGCCGATCGTCATTTGGCATTTATCGTTATTCACTATTTCATTCTTCTGTGTTGTATCGAAGTGATCGTTGCCTGTGTCGCGTGGGTTCTTTATAATTTGATTATTGCCGTTTAAATACCGCCACAATTAAATATCAAATTTTCATAATGTATAAAGTGGTGGAATTTAATTCAACACACGACAACTGTAGTGGAGGCATCAGTATTGTGCGAACAGAATGGTTAACACCTCGTAAGAAAGGATGTATGTGGCCGCCTTATAAACTGATGTCTAAATTTACTAGAGCCCTCCTTATAAGGAGGAATAATTCCTGATGAAAATTGGACATTATATGGTGTTAGACGAGTATTTTATGAGACTGGTAAGGAAGTGGGCTGTTTTATAACATAAAATTACATAAAATTACGTACAATTTGTGTGAAGCGGATCACTTTTTTTGTACTATGTGTCTCAGAATTTGTTGTAATTGAAATGTATTAATAGTCCATATGATAATTGAAAGGGTTTATGTCATCACTTTGTTATCTTCGAAATTATTTAAAAGATATACAGACCATCAAAATTTGTAATTTTTACCGAATTTTACAAAAACTTCTTTCACAAAAAAATGTATATCTCAGTTATCATTAAAGATAGAAATATTTTTCTTTTTTAATCATCATTTAAAGACTATTTAAATAATTCATAATTTTATATACAAATGTAATTTTTGAATGAATTGGATTTAAATATATACAGGGTGTCCCAAAAGTACTTCAACATCGGGAAATGGGAGGTTCCTGGGGTCATTTGAAGCGACATTTTCCTTAACAAAAATGGCGTCCGCGGCTTTGTTTAGGAGTTATTCACGAAAAACACGGACCAACCAGAGCACGCCTAGTCGCTCGGTGGCACGGTGAGCGCGGCGAGCCGGGGGGAGGAGAGTGTTGTCGGTACGCCGCGATGTCGTAGTAAACAGCAGTTATTTGATTATGTCCCCGATTTCGATGAGCTTTGGATATGTTGTAAATACCATGATTCTGAACAACATTTCCCTTTAGACTTTTTGCCTCGCGTCTGTAGTTTACGAGATATTTGTAAAAACTTAAATCCATTTGCTGCTTCGAAATGTGTGTCACTGTCACTGGGTCATTCGGTGACCCAGTGACGAACTGCACAGATGTCTTCAGGTGTACGACAGTACCGAAAGCTAAGGGTTGTACGGTCAGGTCAACGAACTGTACAGCTGATGGTAGATAGCAGGTATACGACAATCACATGTTTCGGTTTTCCTGCAGATTTGTACGCAGAGTCGATGGGTTACTGTTCGAAAACGTCGTCCGTCTTTCTTTTAGAAAGTTTCTTAAGGGAGGCATAGGACAATAGGGACCCTAAAACACCACACCGACCTGACATTTCTACCTCTTGCTGGGTGAAAGGACGGACGACCTTTTCGAACAGTAACCCATCGACTCTGCGTACAAATTTGCAGGAAAACCGAAACATGTGATTGTCGTATACCTGCTATCTACCATCAGCTGTACAGTTCGTTGACCTCACCGTACAACCCTTAGCTTTCGGTACTGTTTTTACAAATATCTCGTAAACTAAAGACGCGAGGCAAAAAGTCTAAAGGGAAATGTTGTTCAGAATCGTGGTCTTTACAACATATCCAAAGCTCATCGAAATCGAGACATAATCGAGAAACTGTTGGTTGTTACGACATCGCGGCAAGACAACACTCTCCTCCCCCCGGCTCGCCGCGCTGACCGTGTCACCGAGCGACTAGGCGCGCTCTGGTTGGTCTGTGTTTTTCGTGAATAACTCCTAAACAAAGCCGCGGACGCCATTTTTGTTAAGGAAAATGTCGCTTCAAATGACCCCAGGAACCTCCCATTTCCCGATGTTGAAGTACTTTTGGGACACCCTGTATATATAGTTCTATAATTACATTTGTGTATATATGTATATAGACATTTTTATTGATTATAATCAGAGTTGGGCAAAATTTTCATCTAAATAAAAATTTCAAATAACGAATAAAAAATTAGAAAATTTTTATTCATTATTCGATGGTTTGCGTTTATTAGAGTTGGCAGTAGTTGTGGAATGATTTATTCGAAGCCTCCGAATAGAAGCTACAGACAAAATAGGATAAAAAAATTATTCGAAATTCGAATAAAGCCATGTCGTAAAAAAAATTATCTTTATTCGTCGGATAAATTCTCGTTGAATATAATTATTTAATCGATGCTCGTCAAATAAAGATATTTTTTATATTCGAACCATCGAATAATGAATAAAAATTTTTTAATTTTTTATTTGTTATCCAAAATTTTTATTTACATGAAAATTTTGCACAACTCTACTGTGATCACAGTATAATGCACTATTGGCAAGAGTATAAATGCAATAGGGTCATTCCATGCCGAATCGATCACTCTTTGCGGTCAGCATCTTCGATTTTGTTCTAATTGAAATATGTTGTAGTCCATGTGAAATTAGGGGGGTTTAAGTCATCATTTTGCCGATTTAGAAATGGCAAGCCTTCAAAGTTGGCGATTTTTGCCCATTTTGGCGAAAATAGGCCTCACTTACGAATTTTTATCTCAGGAACTATTTGTCCGGTTGAGCTACATTTTTTTTCGTTTTATTCGGAAAGGATTAGGCTATCACAAAATAATTTTTTCAACCGCGGAAATCAACTTTATAATGTCGAAAAATTTAAACAAATTCTTTTTTTACGATTTTTTTGATGAGAGGCCAGAGTGATTTAAATTTTGAAAAAAATATGGTTATATTCCCTGAAGTTTCCCCGGGGCGCGCAGTGGCTCAGTGGATGAGACTCGCGACTACGAACTCGTAGTCCCGGGTTCGAATCCCGCCGTCACCTCTGAGATTTTTCTCAAGTGATTCATACTGTAGCCGCCCAGGTGGTTCGGAACCCACCTTAATACACTGTAGGTCCTATAGCTATAAGTTAGTTATAGATTATAGTTATAAGTTATAGTTATAAGCTATAGTTATAAGCTATATATAAGTCGTCGCTAATGACCAAAGTAGTCGATGCGACGTAGAAACACAATATAACTAACTAACTGAAGTTTCCCCTTTAAAATGATATCTTCAAAAAGATGGAGCCATAAAAATTGGCGCCACAATGAGCTAGTAAAGTACACCGTGTACCTCCGTTTCAGGTAGAAACGAGTCGAGCGCACCGCTGTTATGGTCCGTTGTCTACAGGGTGTCTCAAAATTCCTTCAGCTCCCGGAAATGGGCGGTTCCTTGGGTCATTTGAAGCGCTATAAAATCCGCCATTTTGTTTTTTGAAATTTTGAAATCACATTTATAATCAGCAATCCGAAAACCCACGGAATACCAATTTTCAACTTAATTGAAGAATGTCTTCGATTTTTGGCCACGTTTTGGCGATTTCGAACCCCTGTGCAGCGCAGCGGTGAGCTCGACTCGCCTCTACCTGAAACGGAGGTACACGGCGTACTTTACCAGCTCATTGTGACGCCAATTTTTATGGCTCCATCTTTTTCAAGGTCTCATTTTAAAGGGAAACTTCAGAATATATAACCATATTTTTTTCAAAATTTAAATCACTCTGGCCCCTCATCGAAAAAATCGTAAAAAAAGAATTTGTTTAAATTTTTCGACATTATAAAGTTGATTTCCGAGGTTGAAAAAATTATTTCGTAATAGCCCAATCCTTTCCGAATAAAACGAAAAAAAAGGAAGCTGAATCGGACAAACAGTTCCTGAGATAAAAATTCGTAAGTGAGGCTTATTTTCGCCAAAATGGGCAAAAATCGCAAACTTTGAAGGCCTGCTATTTCTAAAAAAATTCGAAATCGGCAAAATGATGACTTATCCTCCCCCGCCCCCCAATTTCACATGGACTACAACATATTTCAATTAATTACCTTCAATTCAATTATTAGAACAAAATCGAAGATGGTGACCGCAAAAAGTGATCGATTCGGCATGGAATGACACAATATCCTTTCAGATGATTTGACTAAAGCCCGTGAAAAATGTAAGAAGGCTGAAAGTGAGTCAGAAGTAGCTACTGAATGGAAAGGAGAGCAAGGAGCATCAAAAAGAAAGAGGAAAATAAGAAAAATTATTTATGATAGCGATGATGAGTTTGATAACGACGAACAATAGTTTATTAGTAAGTCATATGCATGCATTTGATTGTAATTAAAAATTTTGTTTTTCTTGTTGTAAGATTAACTTCTATGTTATTATTTAGATTTTCCTAAAGCACCATCGTTCGATAGAACTCCTGTGAATGTAGCTATGCCAAATACTAGTAGAACACCAGTGAATGTAGCTACACCAAATACTAGTAGAACATCAGTGAATGTAGCTATGCCAAATACTAGTAGAACATCACTGAATTTAGCTACGCCAAATATTAGTAAATATATTGTTATATTAGTAATTAGTAGTTGAGTTTAGTAATTAGTTAATACTATAATTAATTATATGTGTTACCACGTATTGTAGATTCATTTTAGTGAATATGTCTGTAATTTATGAACTAATGTATAATTATTTGTAGGTTCGTTGAACGCTTCTCTAACGTCAGCAGAGCCACTGCACGAGCAAGGTAACTTATCGAAGCTGAATAATTCATTAGGTAAAGTAACTATTTATCTTGCTTATTAAATCTTACTTTTGTTATTTTTATTATGCACAAGACGTTGAATTTAATGTTTTAATTATATATTTTTTATTTCAGACGTGATTGCCAAACATCTTGCTCGCATAGAAAGTGAGCTGAAAGAGTTAAGGCAAACGCAGAACAATATTTTAAATCAATTACCGCCCTCTACTTCAACAACACCAGCTTCTCTGCCTCCAGAAGTCAGAATTCTGTGTAATGAAATTGAGGATTTTGTAACTTTAAATGTTTGGCTTGCAACTGAAGAACATGAAAAGATATTCGTAAGTACTTTATCACTGAAGTGTTTTGGTATTATACAGGTATTTTAAAATGCAGCACATAATATTTCTAATGAAACTTCATTTAGAGTTGTCTGTGGTTTATCTACGACTTACAACTTTGAAACTAGTCAACGTAAACGATAGATATATAAACATTTTATGTTTTTGCTAAACCAAGTTTAAAAAATATTTACAATTATTAATTTATATCACACATTATATCAGGTTAATTACTTGAGCTATATGGGTGACAATACACTGATAGTAATTGTTAGAAGAACGCTTTTGCTCTTAAGTGCAATTGGTAAAATATAAGTACAAAAAATTTCCGGTTGTGGAGTGTTTGCAGCGTTGTGAGAGCAGAGTGAGAGAGTTTGAGAGAGAGTGGAGTTTTTGGAGGGGTGAGAGAGAAGAAAGTGGTTGAGAAGGAGTGTGCGAGATCCAGGTGCAGGTAGCAGATAAAAGGGATAGGGTGAGAAAGAGGGTTAGGGAGCGTAAGGGAGGAGAGAGGAGGAATTAGGTTAGGACAGCGCGGCGTGGATACGGGAGGTCGCGCGGGAAGAGAGAGAAGGAGAGATAAGTGGCGCGACCTGGGTAAGAACGGAGAAAGGAGGGAAGGCAGGAGAATCGAAAAGGGAGTAAGGTGAGAGTGGTGAAGAGTGAAGGAAATAAGAGGAAAAGCGAAAGAATGAATGAAAAAGGGGAGGAAGGTATGGGTGAGGGAAGGTTAGGTGGGAAGGTAGAGAGGGGAAATGTGAGGAGGCCGTGGAATGCGGAGAGACTGGGAAGAGAAGGCATGAGCAGTGGGAGAAGTCTCGATAGTTTATGGAAGAAAAGAGGAAGAGAAAAAGGGGAGGAGAGGGGCGAAGAGGAAGGGATGGTTTTTAAAAAGAGCACACTGACAAAATGGTCGCCGAAGGAGGATAGGAAGGGAGAGGGAAGTAACGTAAGTGGGCTGGGGGAAGCAATAAAGGAAATGATGGAAATGATGGTAGGGATGATGAAGTGGAGGGAAGAAATTAGGGAAGAGATGAGGGAACAAAGGGAGGACAGGAGGAGATTGATGGAAGAGTGGAGGAAGGAAAGAGGGTAGGGGGGGGTGATGAAGGAGGAGGAAGGAGAGGACTGGGGGAGCAGGAAATCCAAGGATACGAAGATGAACGCAGAAGGGAGCAGACTGGGTGGGTATTTGGGTGAGAGGGGTTGAGGATTTTGAACGGGAATATAAAGTGGGATGAGGAAGGGGAGCTGACATACATAGGAGGGAGAGGGAACTCGGTAATAGACTATGTAATAGGGAATGAGGAAACAAGAGAAGAAGTGGAAAGGATGGAGGTTGAGGAAAGAATCGAGTCGGATCACCTGCCATTGACGGTATGGATTAAGGAGGAAAGGGGAGGGAGGAGAAGGAAGGGGGCGGAGGGAAAGGTAAGGTTATGGGATGCTGGTCGGAGGAAGGGAAGAAGAAATTTAGGGAAAGATTCGGGACAAGAATGTTGGGCAAGGAGGGTGTGGAGGAGGATTGGAAAAGCCTGAAGGAAAAAATAAAGGAGGTGATTGGGGAGATAGGGAAGAAGGAGAAAGGGAAGAAAAAAGGATGGTGCGATGAAGAATGTAGAGTAGAAAAAAAGAAGGTGCGGGAAGAACTGAGGGGGTGGAGGAAGAGTGGAGGAGAGGGAGTGGAATATAAGGAAAAGAAAAGAGCATATAGATTGATGTGTGAAGAGAAGAAGAAAAAGGAGAGGAAAGATGGGAAAGGGAGCTTTTTTAATAAACCCAATATATCAAAATTTACAAAACCACAAAAAACAAAATACTAAATCCAGAATATTATAATGTTTACCAACTCGGGGGCTCGTGGGGAGTCCACCGAGTACCCACACGGGGGGGGGGGGGGGGGGGGGTAAAAGTAACCTCAAACTTTCTAAAAAATTTTCACAGATAATAACATAAACAGATTCGGGAGCTCACAGCGAGTCGTCCAAGTACCCACACAGGGGGTGTACAAACACTTTCAAAATTTTCAAGAATTTTTGAAAACTAATAATATATTCAGACTCGGGGGCTCTCGCCGAGTCACCCGAGTACCCACACTATAGGGGTATGAACACTTTTCGAAAAATGTTAATATTTTAAACGAACCAAGTTATATTCCGTCTCAGGAGCTCGTAAGGAGTCGTTCAAGTACCCACACAAAGGGGGCAAGAACACTTATTAAATTTCCACTAAATTTCCACTAACCAAATTTGAAGCCAACCACGGGTGCTCACAGGGAGGCACCCGAGGATCCCAAGGTGGGGTTTCCTGGCTACACACAATTATACAAAAAACTTATAAACAAATTTTTAATCCGCGTTCTGCCTGAAAACGACAAGTAAGAAATTTCATCGTTCCGGGCCTAGCTGCTTAGGTCGGGAGCGATGAAAATTCTAATCACTCGAAGTTTCTTCTCAGTTCAAACAGCGTTTTTCGAAAAATTTTCAAAAATTTCTACAAACGGCGTAAAACTGCACGAGCACACACAGAAAGGCCTCCACCGGCGTCTGAGTGGATGCCCAAAAATATTCTCAAAATTACTTCACTTGAACTCGAACTCTAACACTAGTAAACTTACACTCAGAACCCAGAAAACCCATCACCTTATTGTAGAATTAATAATCAGAACCAATATATATTAAAGAAAAAAAACATACGCGTGGAAAACCACGCGCGGCAGAAGTGAAACTTCTTGCAGTCTAGTAATGTTTAGAAGTAAATTAAGATTGAAAATGGTGAAAAATAATGAAGCGACAACCAGATCAGGAACAACTAATACAAAAAATAATGAAGCGACAACAAGATCAGGAACAACTAATACAAAAAAAATAATGAAACAACAACAAGATCAGGAACAACTAATACAAAAAAAAATCATTAAAAAATCATAGAAAAAGTTTCATTTCGAAAATTATAAACGAACAAAATTTGCGACTCAAAGGAGAGAGTATAGGAAATGCTATGAACTATGTCTCTTTCTGTATACGTTCTTGTATAGGCTCTCCTTCTACAATATACAATATATTTTCTATATTTTTCATACATAATTTTGTATTTCTGAATATTTTTTTATTTCGTATATTTTTTATATTTTGTACGGTAATAAATTCTAGTTATGGTGAAATAATCTTGGTTACTATTATAGCTGAGCTTCTACCCGCTTTCTGAGTTTCAGAGTCGTTAAATGTCTCGCTCGCTCGCGAATTATATCGTGTTTAGTATCATTTTAATCAGAAAAATGCCACAAATATATTGGTGAAAGTCTCATACAAAAATAAGTAATAATAAAAAAGTTTTTTATTGGGATTACATTGTGAGGACGCCGCGGGCCTTTGAACTGTGCCGGCGACTGCGACTCTCCGCGTCTCTTTCTTTCCCATACGCTGTGTTTCCTTGCGCACGAGCCTCCTATCGTCCATTACACACGTAAATATCATCGGAATTATATCATATTTGGAATCATTTTCATTAGAAAAATGCCAGGAATATGTTGGTGAAAGTTCCATAAAAAAATAATTAAAAATAAAGAAGTTTTGTCATCGGATTAGTAGTGTCCCGTATCATGTTACACTTCTCGGCGGCATCTGCCTGTCGAGTTTGATGGCTCCTCACGGGGTATACCCCGCAGGAGTGGGGATAGTTCAGGGACATTTATGTGCGAGACATTTGGGACATTTATCGATGAAATACTGTATTTGCACAAGGCTTTAAATAAATAAACTATAATCTCGCGAACCGAGTGTGCCACGTGGCAGCACGTGGCCACTAATAGTACGCGAATCCACAGCTATTTTGCTTTAAAATACTAACAAAAATTTTGTTTTTTTTACAAGACAATTATCACTAAATAATATACAAAAATATCTACATAAAAATTAACTAATAAGTCTATATGCAAAATTCCTAATTCGGTTAACACTTTTAACGAGATGTTAATCCGATACTAATTCCACTCGGACTCATGGGAAAGGGAGCTGGAGGGCATAAAAACAGAAAGGCAGGTGTGGAAGGCCGTGAACAGGGAAAGGAAAAGGGAACGAGAGTTGACGAAAGAATAGGGATGAAAGAGTGGGACGAACACTTCCAGGTGCTGTTGGGGGGAGTGGGGTGGAGGGTGCGGAAGGGTGGAGTAGGTAGAGAGGAGGGTGATGGGGAGGGTGATATTGAAAAAAGGGAGATTGTAAAAATAATAAAGGGGTTGAAGGAGAGGAATGCGGCGGGGGGAGATGGAATTACGAACGAGGTGTGGATGTATGGAGGAAGCGAGGTGGAGGAATGGGTGTGGAGGGTTTGCAACAAGGTATGGAGAGGGGAGGGATGGCTGCAGGAATGGACGGAAGGAATAATCATCCCGATAGCGAAGAAAGGGGACAACAGGAAGGTAGGAAATTATAGGGGGGTAACACTTCTTCAAACGGGGTATATAGTTTATGCAGCGGTGCTGGCGGAGAGATTGAGGATGGAAGTGGAGGGGAAGGGGCTGTTGCCAGCCAGTCAGACAGGGTTTAGAAGAGGTTTAGGATGTGCAGACAACATCTACGTCCTAAATTATCTGATAAACAGGCAGGTTGAAAGGAAAAGCAGGAAAATGGTGGTGCTATTTGTGGACCTGAAAGCAGCGTTCGACTCAGTGGATAGGGGGATATTGGTAAGGGAAATGAGAAAGAGGGGGTGAGGAAAGTGCTGGTGGGGTGGTGCAAGGAAATTTTAAGAGAGACGAAAAGTAAAGTGACAGTGGGGGAGGAAGAAGGGGAAAGTTTTTGGACGGCTAGGGGGTAAGGCAGGGGTGTCCACTGAGTCCGCTGCTTTTCACGCTACTGATAGCAGATATGGACAAAGTGCTGGAAAAGGGAGGATGGGGGGGGGGCGAAAGATTTATACGCTGGCATATGCGGATGATATAGCATTGCTAGCGGAGGATGTAGAGGAGATGAGAGGGATGAAGGGAACGATGGAGAGGTATTTGGAAGGGAAGCAGCTGCAACTCAACGTCGAAAAATCTAAGGTGATGAGGCGCAGGAGGGGTGGGGGAAGGTGGAAGAAAGTGAGTTGGAGATGGGCGGGTAAAGTGGTAGAGAAGGTAAATGAGTACACATACCTGGGGTATGTGATCGCGAGAGACGGGGGACAAAGGAGACAGGTGGAGGACAGGATAAGGAACGGAGCTGCAGTAATGGGACAAGTGTGGGGGTTAGGGAAGAGGATATTTGGAAATGACTGGGGGAGAAGGGTATGGCTGTTCGACAAGTTGGTGTGAACAGTAGTGGGGTATGGAGTCGAAATTTGGGGATGGAAGGAGTGGGAAGGGGTAGAGTGGCCACAGGAAAGGTATCTAAAATGGGTGTTAGGGGTGGAAAGATACACGCCGGGTTATATGGTGTAACGATCACGCTTGTCGCGAGACAAACTCCCCTCCTGAACGCCGTACGCGAGCATGCACAAACACGGTAGTTCCCGCGGCGGCCGCTAGGTGGCGACCGCGACGACGCGGATACCCGCAAGGGAAAGTGCACCGGCCCGGCATATATGCGGCCGGCCGGGCGCTGGAAAGGGGTTCGAAACCAACCGCAGAAACACTAGTAAATCTCACTTACAGTGCGACGCCACGGAATCGAACACCTCCATTAGAACCTCTGTCCAAGGCCCGAGTCTTAAGCAAGACCGGGAGACCTTCCCCGAGATACGAAAGTATCCAAACGCCCCAGCTGTATACACAGCGGGGCTCTTCCCGACTCCGAGACGCGCAAGCATCCGGAATCCTGCCGGCCCGAGTCGCACGCGCAACCGGGGCTCCTCGTCGCTCAGCCGCGGAAGCTGCGAGCCGTACCTCTCCTAGTCCGCGTACGCAATGGAGCACGCCTCCGTATATTAGCAGTAAGCCGTATAAACCCGTAAAATATAAGCCGTACTAATCTAAGCCGAAATGACCGTCGCCGTATAGATATAAGCCGCCGTATAAACATAAACCACCGTATAATCACGAGTCACAGTATCGAGACTCGCGCCGCCGTCATCAACCGACTCTCAAAGAAACCGCGAGCCGCAATTAACCCGTTCGCATAACGACAAAATAAAGCTTCCTGTCAAAATATCCAGGCGTACTTATTCGTGGTCCCGAAGAACCCTCGACAGCCGGCTGAGTCGGCACTCTCCCAACCGGCAATCGTTACAATGGTAAGGGAGGAACTGCAGAGGGAAATGCTGAGGGAGAGAGCGGGTATAAGGGCGTGGGGATTTGAAAAGAAGTTGAGGGAGGGCAAATGGGGGGAGCTGGCAAGACTGTGCTGGGAGGAGTTAAGGGGAAGGAGCAGGAGGGAGGGGGTGCAGTGGATTGGTGGGAGAAGGAGAGGGTGGATTTTTGGGAGACGAGGGGTTGGACAGCAGAGGAGACGGAAGTAATGATGGAGGAAAAGAGAGAGATAGTAAGTGAGGAGATCGTGAAAAGGGGGAAGACACAACAGAGGGAGGAGAGATGGGAAAAGATAGGGATATCCAGATACAATAAATGGTACGGGATGGTGAAGGGAGTGAGGTTGTCGGGATATCTGGGGAAAGGATGGGGGGAGAACAGATGGCAAAGGATGGCCAGGTTTAGACTGGGGAACGGGATGAGAGAAGGGAAATATTGGTAGAATGAAGATGAGAGAATGTGCAGAGTGTGTGGATGGGAGATTGAGTCATGGGAACATGTATGGGAGGAGTGTATGAGGTTGGATGAGGAAAGATGATGGCAGGAGATGATGAGGGAAGTGGTAGGGGATGAGGGGGGAGGAGAGGGAAGGTTGAGGAAGGTGGAGAAATGGAGAGAGAGTATGATTGGAAGGAGTGAATGCAAAGGAGTGAAAGAATAAAAATGTGAAATGAATGAGGAGCGATCGGAAATGGGGGTCCAAGAGGATAGGGAAGGTGTGTGTGTGTGTGTGTGTGTGTGTGTGTGTTTAGGAAAAAGATGTAAACGAGCGAGCGTGTAAATAGTAGGCTAAGGAGTAGTCGTAAGTTAGAATTAAGGATAGGTTAAGGTAAGGCCGCTGTACAAAATTGTAAACCCTAGGGGAATCAATAAAGTTATATACAATAATACTTCTATTTCTGACCTTGTGTGACCTTCAAGGTCATTATGTCGTATACGAATGAATTCGTTTTGGCACACGTTTTTAAACGATATAAAAAATACATAGCATTCCATTCAAAAAAATTGAGGGTCACCATCATTTATAAAAAAATAATGCAGATACAAAATTATGTACATATGTATACAGGGTGGTCCACGCAACTATTGTTCACCCTCAATAACTTCTAAAGTATGCATTGTATGAAAAAACTTTTTCTAGAAAAGTTATATGGCTTGAAGGGATACATAATGTAATTTATATACTTTTTTTGTAAGTGGAGGCGTTTCGGTGATTTGAAGCTCAACTTTGTTTTTTTTTAGGAATGCTATAATGTTTATGCCAAAATATCGAAAAGCGTTAAATTTGGAGTAAAAAAGTACTGACCTTTATTAGCTGTAAACCTATTAGTTAACGAATAATTTCACTTTGTTGCATGAAAAAAGTCTGTGCGTGATATCAAGGAGGAGATTCAATACCAGCTAAAGCCTCGTACACACCTGAACATTTTGGCGAACATTGCGCCGAACGACGAAGCGAACGGCGAAAGGAGCGCAAAATCGACATTACGCCGAACGACGAACAGAACGGCGAACGGAGCTCAAAATCGACATTAATTTCTGCGAACCGAACGACAAACTGAAAGCCAACGGAACGGCGCACTCTGGTCCACGCGCTCGATCTAGCTGTTCATTACTATTTTAGCACTATTTGAAAGTTGAATGGTATAATAATATAGGTCGTTGGATTCGTTTTGATATCCGCTACAATATTATGAAGTCAAAAATACATATTGACTTTTAAAAATTCAAGGTGACTTTAATTATTTATTCATTAAAAATTTCTTTTTTAATTTTTTGGATTGAAATTTGTAGACTGCTGAAAGTTGATTAAGTTTTGTTTAAAACATTTTGTTCTCAGATTATCGGAAGTGTCTGATAAATCAGGTTCAAGTTTTAAATAAACACAATAATCAATCATTTTTTAAGTAATGGATTTTATAAACATAATTAAAAATATTTTATTTAAAACTGTGCAAAAAAACAATATTAATTATAAAAAACAAAATTATAATTTTTATAAACAAAAATAACAATTGACATTACATCACATTGACAAATCATTATTGTTAACATCTTTCAACATTAATTGTCCAACTTCATCATCAAAATTCCGTTTGTTTCTTAAATTTAAAAGAATTGAATAAAATTGCCGCGCCAGAGATTCGGCCGCAGTTCAGGCGACACATACGCTTTAAACAATAATAACTTGTGTAACTGGACCGAATTGGATGTGATTCTTGTATGATTTCATAGAGAAAAGTACGCTGAAAATAATGCATTTTGATACAATGGTGGACAATGTGGGACTTGAAAGATATCCTTTAACAAAGATAGAAAACTTTGAAGATTCTCTTTAGTTTATTGAGCATTGTTATTTCAATAAATTATAAATATTAAATCTTAGTACACAAAATATACCCCAAATATAGACAAATACTATTCGTTTGAAACAAAAATGGACACATAATATTAAATAGATTCCCCAGGGTATCGTTAACAAAGAAGAGGTAATTTTTTCAGTGACAAATGGTCTCCCCTTTACGGATGTTTGCGCGAGTAATAAATAATTTGTCTCGGCGGTTAAACTGTTCTTTATTGTTGGCGAGAAGTTGTAAGCTTCTTCGCTCTTTGTAAACTTCAAGGGTTTACAGACGGTGGATTACAAAGTGCTCTGAGTTTACCACGTGCTCTCTCTTGCGAACAACCAGAAGAAACTGAACCTGCGACCGGCAACGCGTAACCGGGCGCTCTGAATTGTAACGGCCTAAATGCGAATTACTTCGCCTAATTAGCGATCTCCTAGATGGAGCATCAAGCACCGAAAATTTAGAAATTTCTGCTTTGAATACGGAACAACGGACCTGTTTTAAAAAAGCGGACACTTTAAAATTGACGAAATTAAAATTATTTAAGTCAACGATGCCCCGCGTTATACAGCCTTGGACGGCCGCACACACTGGGCTGGATCAAGAAATTTGGTGACATTTTACTATAACTCTTGAACCATAATTATGAGATACCAGGATGAAATTTGCACTAAAATTAATTTAAAGAATGATTACAAAAAATATATATTTGTAACCGATAATTATCAGTATATAGGAATACTTTTTCAATGAAGATTAGCACGTTCGCATATTCGCCGTTTTTTTTTGTGATATATATGTGTATGTATATGACCAAACCTGCGAACAAATTCGCGCGCATTCCCTTTAATGTATACGAAAAACCGACAACTGATGGATCGACCGCGCGCACGAATGCGCGCCCGATTCGCCGGACCGGTGGGATTTGCAAATCTGTTCGCAGGACAGAGATGTCCACAATACATAAAGAATAAATGTCAAGAAATACAAAAAAAATTAAACATAGAAATCGGTGTTTTCTTTAATAAACATTGTCACGTAAACTCCTGTTACATGATATTGTGGCGGCCTTGGCGCTGCCCTACGTCGCTGTCGTTTTAGAAAACACCTTATTTGCTTGCGATATTCCCTTCCCATTGTTGTCCGTTCGACTGTAGCGCCTGATCCACGCGGGCCTAATCCTCTCTTGTGTCTCTTCCAGGTCTCGCTTGGGCCTGTTCAAGGTCTACGGCCAGGACCTGGCTAACCTTTAGTTTTTTTATGACATCCTTTCCTGATTGCCTTTCTCTGCTCTTTCCGTTTTCTCCGTTTTTATAGCATGCTTTCGCGATTGCTTCTTCCAGCGTGTCATTAACTGACCTTCTTCTTCTCCTGGGTTTTCCGTATCTTCCTCTCCTTACTTTTCTCCCACTATTCGGTTTTTCCTCCTCTCCTCCATTTTTACCATTTCCTGGGTAGTTTTCCTAAAAGTTGACAGGGTCAGTCAGTCACGAGTCGTTGCAGAGACAACATGGTCTCTGGTCGTATACCGAGCTTTTACTTGAATAAACTTGTGTTGAGAAAACATACTACGGAGTCCGATTTTATTTTAAGAGTTCCTCCACAATATCGTGCACTGACCATTTTCAGTGAAAGTGAAATTATTCGTTAACCATTAGGTCTACGGCTAATAAAGGTCAGTACTTTTTTAATCAAAATTTAACATTACATTACTTGGAAAATACAGTATAACTTCTTCCTCTTTCATTTTTTCTAATGTCTACTATGTGCAAGAAAAATCCTGGTTAGTGTTAGCGTGAACACCCTGTATAGCAAAACAAAATTACTTGTTGCAGGTGCTGTGCGTATAAATAAGGTGACAGAAGCAGCCACAGATTCCGACATACTTGCTATCCTAAGCAATTGGTTTAGATATACGAAAGATAGAGATGGAGGTCGAGAGAGAAGAAAAATCAGCATGTTATACAGAAATCTCGAAGCGGACAAGAAAATGAAACATAGTCTGCGTATAAATATTCCAGAGTGCGACAATAATCCTAATTCGAGTTTGTCTTCGTCTCATAGTAGTACATACTACCAATTTATGTATACCCTGTGATCTACCTTCTACATCTTCTACATCAGAAGGTGATTTACCTTCTACATCAGCCAGTACAATTATTGATGCTACTTTGACAGCTAATGTATCTCTAAAAACAAATTTAGATTCATCTCTGGTCTCTTGGTCCCATAAACATAATATAACTCATGCTGCTCTTGACGATTTATTAAAATTATTAAAATTGCATCATCCATCTTTGTCAAGCGATTCACGAACATTATTACGAACACCAGGGCTGCCGTTTAACCGGCTCGCGACGGCCGATTCTCGAAGGCTACGCCCCTCCACCCGGCCGCGCGTCTCGCCGCCCGTGACGGTCCTAGTACTGTTGAGTGCTGACAAGAAGATCCCTGGCAGGAATGCGGTGACGTAGGCAAGAATGCACACCCGATTGGTTGGCTTGGAAGGGGCGCGGCTAGGCTCACACGCAATTTCGGCTAGAGCGTTCTATTGGCCGAAGCAGTCACACACACTACTCGAGTAAATACGGGAATCCTACTATTATGCGTCGTGTGACGTAAGCAGTCGAAACGGCGTGATCACGCGGCGACTACGGGAGCGTCAGAGGTGGGGATGGGCGGAGCTAGCTGGAGACCCCTCTTGCCTCTGTGTCCCCCGGGCACCTTCTTGTCAGCACTCAACAGTACTCGGAGCCGCTCAGGCGCGTACCATAGCGTAGGCGCTATTCATGGCGCTTCAGGTCTACACGCGTGTCAATAGGTTTCCGCATTACCATCGAGGTACTATTGCCAATGCGTTTTTTTTTTGTTAGTGGTATCCCCTGTAGGCCTATTCCACTATATCGCACAATAATTTCGGACAACAGCTGTAGAAAATTAATTAGAAAAATAAATTCGTAAAATAAATTTAAAAAATAGTTATTAATTCTATTGTTCAAATTTTAATACCATCTGGAATAGCATGATTTTCGCGCACGTTTAGACGTGCTTGGCAAATTGGTCAAGTCTACTGGAAGTTTAATTGTGACTGTTCGCATCGCAAACGCGAGCGAAGGAGCATTTAAGGATGTGCGGTGTTCTGATTTAACATAGCGCATTTTTGAAAATGAGCATTCGCATAAGTAAGTTGATCCGAACATTGAGAATATTCGGATCGCGAAATTATTGTGCGATATAGTGGAATAGGCCTACAGGGGATACCACTAACAAAAAAAAAACGCATTGGCAATAGTACCTCGATGGTAATGCGGAAACCTATTGACACGCGTGTAGACCTGAAGCGCCACGAATAGCGCCTACGCTATGGCACGCGCCTGAGCGGCTTCGAGTACTAGGACCGTCACGGGGGGCGAGACGCGCGGCCGGGTGGAGGGGCGTAGCCTTCGAGAATCGGTCCTCGCGAGCCGGTTAAACGGCAGCCCTGACGTACACCAAAGACTATCAACGTTAAGAAATGTGATAGTGGTTCGTACGTATATTTTGGACTTGAAACTGGCATAATAGAAAGAGTTTCAGCAGGATTAGTATCGGAAAATTATCCTTTAGTAGATAGAAAAATATCGGAATTTAAATGGGATTCACTTTTATCTATTACCGTTAATGTCGATGGTTTGCCACTACATTCCAGCACAACTAATTCCTTTTTGGCCCATTTTATGTGTAGTCGATCTATCTGTTAATAAAACACCTTTTATTGTCAGCCTTTATTACGGAAAATCTAAACCAGATGATGCTAACAATTTTCTTCGTCCCTTTGTGGATGAATGTCTTGATTTTGAAAAAAATGGCATCACAATTAATAATAAAAAGTTTACTTTTCGTGTTAGTTGCATTGTAGCTGATGCACCCGCAAGAGTTTTTTAAAAATTGTAGCGTCCGGTCGTACGCACAAAGGAGAATTGTTTTTTTCGTGCAAACGGCCAACGTAATTTATGATTCTTGTTCCACGAAGCTATTTTTGAGTTGATAATTGCCAGATCTTTTTCGTCGCATGTTTATTAGGGTTTTTCACGAAGGTCCTCAATAGTAAACAGAGACCGTCGTAAATTAGGGAATCAACTGAAGGGCACGTGGAGCGGACCCATCGGTCTGTCGCCAAGAGGGTCAGGCGTGGGTGGCCCGAAGGAACGTCCCACGACATATTGCATCCCCTCTGATCGCCTCATCGTTCCGAAAACAAGCATGCCAAGGGCGTAAGGAATAGGCGAGGGGACAAGAAAAGAACAGTCCTGATTGGAAGGATCCAACTTGTGGGTTAGCCAATCAGGGTTGTTTCGGAATTTTACCAGGGTCAGTCGTGAACCGTCTAGAGAGTCGCGAACCGTCCTAAGACTTAGTCGCGAAGTAAACGAATAAAGACATGTAACCAAACTATTATGTACTCTGTATTTATCGGATGGTTAAATCTGATTAGTATATCGGATTGGTTACCGTATCCGGTATTACTATTATGTCCTGTAGGACGAAACGGGGTTCGTGCCTCCAGGTGCTGGAAAGCGGAGTGGTTTTAACGAAAGAAAGTAAATGCTGAAGAAGTTGATGTATGGGTGTAGCTAACGTGTGTATATTCTGGTACCCTTGTAGATTTATAATGTATCTATTCCGTACGCCAGGTGATTTGACGTCACGCAAGAACTGCGTGTAAGAAATCGCGACTAAATCTCATTGTCAGTATGTTTACAACGCACCGACTCTGCACGCGGAATCGTACACAACAATACAATGTGTTCACCTTGCCACGTTTCGAGCGTGACGAAGCGCGACGAGTGATCCGACTGGAATTCACAGAAAGTGTATATGATATTAATTAATTAGGACATCCAGGATAACGTATGCGGAAGATAGCGAATTGCCGTCAGGGCACGTTTATGTAGCCTGGGCGACTCCTCGATCCCCGGACGATCCTGAATACCTCGCGACCGTCTCTGACTCGCTCTCGCGTTAAGTGTCACAGCGAGATAGAATGCAACGTTACTCCTGCCGCAGCACAGGAGGAGAAAACGGCACCTACTCGCAAGAACGGTCTCAAAACGTATGCGGAAGATAGTGAATTGTCGGCAGGGCACGTTTACGCGGCCTGGGCGACTCCTCAATCCCCGGACGACCTTGAGACCTCCTTGTGTCCACTTAAAGCTTGATTACGGTCGCGACCACTACGAAATAGAATGTCCGATCTTCCTGCCGCTGCGCGGGAGGAAAAACCGGCACCTACTCGCTAGGACACTTACAAGACGTATGCGGAAGATAGCGAATCGTCGTCAGGGCACGTTTACGTGGCCTGGGCGACTCCTCGATCCCCGGACGATCCTATAAGCCCCTTGTGATCGCTTGAGAATGTATATTGACCATCATACACACTAACACGGAATGTAAGTTCGATTCTGCCGGAATATACGGGAGGAGCAAGCGGCACCTATCCCTTGGAAAACTCACAAAAGCGCATGCGGAAGATAGCGAATCGTCGGCAGGGCACGTTTACGTGGCCTGAGCGACTCCTCGATCCCCGGACACCCTCATTAGCTTCGTGGAATCGGATGCACGCAAGATCCTATGCCTTGATTCACGGGAGTCACGAGACGCACCCGTCCGTGTATATTGTCTACGGTAGAAATTCGTGGAAGTTCGACGCGCTTGCTGAGAATTACGTCTGACCACTCGACGGTCTCGCGGCCACACTGTTTGCCTACTACACGGCGCAAGGCGCAAGATTTCTCACGTGTTACAAGTTAACGAGGATCGGTGATAGCGCGTAACATGAAATCTTACTTGACGGATGTATTCCCATCATCTATTCTGTATCACATATGCACAATCACAAATCCTTGCCAGCTTGCTCCGTGTTCCTGGCAAGAGACGCACGCGATCACGAACTTTTACCAATTTGCGCACTTTCCGCGAACTATTTAATTTTTAATGTCAGCCGCTCCGGGCTATACCGAACAATCGGTAGGAAAAACGACTTACTTACTAAACGCGAGCATTTATATTTTAATGTCAGCCACTCTGGGCTATACCGAATGATCGGTAGGAAAAACGATTTACTCGTTGAACACGAGCTTCTATATTTTAATGTCAGCCACTCTGGGCTATACCGAATGATCGGTAGGAAAAACGATTGACTCGTTGAACACGAGCTTCTATATTTTAATGTCAGCCACTCTGGGCTATACCGAATGATCGGTAGGAAAAACGATCTACTCGTTAAACGCGAGCTTCTATATTTAAAGTCATCCTCTCTGGGCTATACGCGACCGGCGTTAATCGCGAATTGACTCGCGGTGACTCGTGCGTGCTTATCGGAGCTAGTCCAGGCGCAGAGTGATCAATCTGATGCTCGCATCGACCTCCTTCGATCGCTATCGAGAGGGGATCGATGCGCGCGCATCTCACAAGTGGATTTATCCTGTGCTCCTTTTCTACGACAAGGATCGCGCGTGATACCGCAAGTCGTCGTGGTGGGAATCGATATTGTTGTTCTCGTCGCACGAGGTATCGATATGTGATCGACGCGGTCACAGACATTTTTACCAGATCCATACAGTTCATTTCACAAACTTTCAACCCACAAAATCTATTAAATCACATAATTCTGTTTATGCTTGTGAGAAATGTACATAAAAGGGTACATATATTGGTAGAACTACATGGAGATATAAACCTAACTTAATATATATATATATATATATATATATATATATATATATAATATTCCCTTTAAATATATCCAAGTTTCAGCACATGCTTTGTCTTGGTACCTGCTCAAATAATTCACTGCAAAGCTAATATCTGGTCTCTTTTACCGGCTTATCTTTTACATTATCACTCAGTTGAACCATAGACATTCTTAGTTTTTGATCGATTGGCAACGCACTCATTTACGCAATTACATCATACCCTTGTCTCTATCAATTTCTATCTCTAAACGTAGAAAATTTTTAATTTCGCCTTTATGTTTTATCTCACACATTTTCGTTAATTCCGTTGTACATGTGTTTAATAAGTTCATATTTGGACCAGCTAATATAATATCATCTACAGATATTAATAAATGCACAACATCCCTTTCAAATCCTGTAGTATACAAACAATAGTCATTATCCGACCTGTGAAATCCTATCTTTAGTAAATATTCATTAATCTCATTATTCCAACATCTCGACGCTTGTTTTAGTCCATAAAGTGATTTCTTTAACTTTAAAACATGTCCCTCTTTACACATTACACCATGTGGTGGATATATATATATATACATATATATATATATATATACATATATATATATATATATATATATATATATATATATATATTTTTACATCTTCGCTGATTCTACTGTTTAGAAACACGCTTGTGACATCTAATTGTTTGAAGTAATACTTGTCCTTGTGAGTACTAATAGTGAATTCTACGTTAGCTATTCTGTTTTGGAGAGAACCACGTGTTTGATTCACCTCTTCTCGTTTAACTGTATAACACGTAAAGAGAATGTTTTGTTTTTGTCACCCAACGTTTACATTATTCCGTATATTTTCTATTTTAAAGAGTACTCTCAGTTACTTATGTGCTGCCATTATAAAATTTATTATTTTCTCTCTGAAGTCTGGGTTCAGATCTATTCTAGGCTTTTCCAGGTCCATAACCTGTTAATATGAATTATTTAGGTGGACAGGCGTTATTTAATTGAACTGCACTCGTCTATATTTATCGATGGAAAGCAAGATATATGTATATTTTCACTTTGATCCAACTATCTATCTTAACACGTGGACAACACTTTCTATTTCTAAGCTTTGTGACGTGGCAAGATTTGCCGACGTCCCTCGATCCCGTAAAAGAGAGGCTGGGCCGCCCTCTGGTAGTGCCGATGCGAAACGGCTGTTTGCGAGCACTCTCCCTGGGAAAGCCGATTTCCAGGGGCCGAAAAATTAACGCGTTTGAGCGTCGCGCCACTTGGGCGACGCGAACTTTGCAGAACCGAAACCGGGCTCCAGGGGAGCCCGGCCCCTATTTCTCACCGAACGAGACGAAATCGGAACTGATCGGAACTGAGACACCGAGGAAAGGACCGAGCCCGGGTCAGCAAACAAGGAGGCACCGACAAGGGAATGTGGACACGAGATGACCATCTTCTCGACCCCGTCGCTGCCTCGCCCGGAAAGAAGGTGTCCACGACCGGAGCGGCCAGGCCCTTCCTCAACACGAGCCGTCGCCGCTACCACCTGAGAAGCGGCGAACGCGATCGCGATTTTCCGCGAGCCAGGGAACCCGCGCGACAGGATGTGATCCTGCGAATAGATAGCGCGCGATAGGCCCGAGAGTCGCGTACGGGAGAAATAGGGCAGGGAGTAGGGGGACGCCTCGCTTCCGCGTTACCGGGCCACCCGAAAGTAGGCCACTGGGTCGTTGGCCATTAGCCGCAGTAGACGTTAGAATATTGAATATTAGTAAAAACTTGTAACAGTGCGTTGCCGAACTGAGGGACGAATCCGGACGAGAGCGAGCCATCCACCGCCGTCCGTCGTTGCCGCTGGTAAGCGTCTGTCAGGCTCAATTATACCGTATTCTATTGCTAATTCGTGTTGGCTCGGTAACGTTTTTGTGAGGTCCGTGTTCGCGTCGCGAAACGACGAAACCGTATCCTTGCCGCGTGTTCGGCTATCTTCTCGGAAAAGGACGAACGGTCGTCGGTCGGCTAACGTGCGTGCCGGTTGGTAACGCGAATCCGGTCGGATAGCGGGGGCCGCGTGCCCGTCGTAAGGCGGTAGCACGACGCCAGGATTAACCCGGAGTCGCGGATTCGCGGGAGGCCGTATCGTTGCCGATTTCGCGAATAAATTGTACGCCATCTTCGAGACGTTCCCCGGTGTGACGACGCAACGCTCCGTATTGCATCCGACGGCAAAGTTCGTACAACCTAAACATTGTACCGCGTATTCCATCGAAATCCGGCTGTTATTCCGCGTAGAAAGCGTGTTGGAAAACGAACAAGATCTCGTAAACTGCCGGGTTCAACGCGAACGAGAGAAGGAAGCGCGAGCGACCGAAAGGCTGTCGTTAAATTATCGCGCCGGCTTGTAATTCACAGCTGCCGGCTCTCACCGGCAGTCATGTCGTGTTTATCAGGCAAATAAAATGTTCAAGCCGATTCTAACGTTCTGTTATTTCCGCTGAGAAACCTTTTCGCCGCGGGAAATGCTCCGTGCTTAACCCGCGTAGAATCCTGAGCCCGTCCTAGAGCCATACATAATATCGCGCGGTTCTCGCAGTTTCGGAGTATTCGTTCGCGCCACGTGCTGTTATCGCGCAATTTGCGTGACACTGCCGAGTGTCTGGCGCCCGAAAGTAAATTCCAGCATCGACTTCTTTCGTGAAAATCCGAATCTGCGAGATACCTTTTGTCCCGGGTGGACCACGTATCGTGCGGCCGAGCGTGGCCCGGCGTTTCGCCCGTAAATACCCGGTGTCGCACGCGTTCCGTCCTTCCGACGGCAACGTAGAAATTAGACGACGTCGCAGCTTATACAAACTTGACCGTACCGCTCCAGTTCTCACAGGTGAATAGAACGTTACTTACGCTCGCTACGTCGACTTCCTCATTCTCTCTCACACACTGCCATCTAATGGCTATCACACTGATCACGCGTCTATGCTCACGATGGTAAATTATTAGAATCTCAACAAAAAAGGAATGATTATGAAGATCACCAAGTATCAGAAAGTGTGCTTTCAAAACTTGATCTAGGATTAGTGACCCAGGTACCTACAGATTATATGCATTTAGTTTGTTTAGGTATTGTAAACAAACTTATTCAGATTTGGGTGGAGAACGAACCAAAAAAGTGTAAATTAAGTGCCCTTCAAATAAACGTAATATCGAGACGGCTATTACAAATAAGAAGTAACAATTACCCAGTAGAGTTTTCTTGGCGTCCACGGCAATTAAATATGTTCAAATATTGGAAGGCTACAGAATTTCGAGCGTTTCTTTTATATTTAGGACCTGTAGTTTTGGCAATTGTACTGCCAAGTAGTTTATATAAACATTTTTTGATATTTCATTGTGCAATTTACATATTAATTTCCGATTTTCGTCAATATTCTCAGTGGCGAAGATATGCTAATGATTTACTACATTGCTTTGTTCAAAATGTACCAACCTTATATTATAAAGAATTTCTTGTATACAATTTTCACAATCTCCTTCATTTGGAAGAAGACGTTTTGAATTTTGGTAATTTAGACAATTATTCTGCACTTCCGTTTGAAAATTTTATGACTCAAATTAATCGAATGGTCCGATCGCATAATCTTCCTTTGGAACAAGTTGCTAAGGGATTAGGGGAAGAGAAATTTCATGGTAAAACTAAAGATAAGTCGAAGTCCCCAGTATCGTAAAGAATAAAGACGGTACAATAAGATCTGTAACTATGACAAGCAATTGTATTTTAAGTACTTCATTGCCTGATGCTTGTTTTACTAGCGTAAGCAGAGATATTATAGTTATCAAATCTATTGAAGAGGTTCCTCATTCTTCATTTTACAAATTACTTTGTGACTGTTTTACCGAGAAAACAGACAACTTTACGGCACCATTAGAAAGTAGCAAAATCGGTATTTACAAAGTAAATCACCCCAAAAAAATATATCTTTGTTCATCTAATGTACATAAGAAATATTTACTTTTACAGAACTATTGTGAAAAAGATACTTTTGTTTGTATATCTTTTGCGAATATGAAAATTTTTCATTGATGTTACTATAAATTAGTGTAAATATAGGTACCCAGATAGCAAAAAATCCAAATCTGGACGAGACTCTATGTCGGCAGCCGTCGCTCTCCTGGACGGCCAATGGACCAGGTATTATACCTCGGCTGAGAGTCGGCCCAGGGCCGGCCGGCGGCGGCCGAATTTTCCTTTGGAAACGGTACCCTAGCAACTGTCCCTAGAATTCCCCTAGAATACCGTAGAAATCTGGCCGAAACATGGGTTTGCGGGAATACATTTGACGTCCTTATACGAGCAAATTTTGAACTGTATAAAGGCTCAATCTAAAGAGGAAGGTTCAGCGCATAGCGCCCTGCTTATGATAGCAGTCAAAAAACTGTTTTTGTAACAGAAAAATACATTGGGATTCTGTGGGTGATTTCTCGACTTTTTTCCCTACTTTGACACTCACATTATTAGATATCAACATAGTCACGTTACGTCATGACCAGAGCGCTCTGCACTGAACCTTCCTCTTTAGATTGAGCCTTTATACAATCAGAGAGTAGATATACAATTCAAAATTTGCTGGTATAAGGACATCAAATGTATTCCCGCAAACCCAAGTTTCGGCCAGATTTCTCCGGTATTCTAGGGGAATTCTAGGGACAGTTGCTAGGGTACCGTTTCCAAAGGAAAATTCGGCCGCCGCCGGCCGGCCCTGGGCCGGCTCTCAGCCGAGGTATAATACCTGGTCCATTGGCCGTCCGGGAGAGCGACGGCTGCCGACATAGAGTCTCGTCCAAAATTGAACTAAACCGGCCTTGGTATGCTCCAAGCGTGGCTCGTCCTCTATTCTGCCTGTTTTCGTCCGTGGTATGACTTGGCCCTGGAAATGCCTGGTTTACTGGGTAGTTATTTAAGCTTTGTACATAATATATCCGTTCTATAAACAGGGAAAATGCTAATGCTCTCGGCGCAACGGTTCGATCATTTTTAAACAAAATAAAGCAATTGTGCTAGTTAAATTAAACCTTCAACGTTTCGACCATTATGTGGGTCTTTTTCAAGAAAGAAGAAAACTGCGTCTGAAAATTTTTAATTATATTGTAATGTCAACAAAATTAAATACAGAATCAGAACTCCATATTATTTACTCACTTGCTTTATGAAATTTTTAAAGAATAAATTTGAAACACATAAAACACATGTTGTGTCTATGCCGGTAGACAAGTTACAAAGGCAGAGATCCGAGGTTGACAGAAACAAGAACCAATGAGAAGCAGAAACCAATAGGAATCAATAGATCGAAGCCGAACAAATCGATATTTGGCGGCAAATTCAAAAACCATAAGACCGTTTCATACATAACCCTTAATAATCATATACAACAAAATGTAAATGTGAAATTGAATAAACATCAACGGTGACCGGTAAGATTAAGCCGTTAATTAAGTTGACAAATAGTAGGATACAAAATGTTGTTAGGAAAGAAAATTCATCATAAAACACTACCGGTTCAGTAGTGTTGCGTAGTATTCTTGAATCGTAGGTTTTTCATACTTAAGAATTACGCTAGGATGTTTAATCGTATGAATTGTTTCCATTATTATCCTATTTCTCAAATTAACTTCTTTGTCAATAACTTTAACGTTGTCGAAATCAAAACTGTGGTCGAATTCCAAAGAATGTTTAGTCAAGGCAGTATGCTGTGACGGGTTCAAAAAGATATTACAAGGTATTTTGAAGATAGTATATGTAATCCTGTTTTTCTGAAAATACGTTTAATATCATTTGAAATATTTTCAACGTAAGGGAGGACGACGGTGTTCTTCCTATTAATAGGTACCGTGTTTTTGAATCTATCCTCTTTTCGTTCATTGCAAACAGGGAAAATGCTAATGCTCTCGGCGCAACGGTTCGATCATTTTTAAACAAAATAAAGCAATTGTGCTAGTTAAATTAAACCTTTAACGTTTCGACCCTTATGTGGGTCTTTTTCAAGAAAGAAGAAAAATTTTTTAAAAAATTTGAAGAATTGAATGAGGAAATTCGATTTTTAATACCTTCTCATCTGTTTGAAAAGTTTTGTTTCTTTGAAAATAGAAAGTATAAAAGGCTTTTTAAGGTTTTGAAAAAAAAGGCATTGAAAAGGTTAACAATCTGGTGAACGTTGTTAGCGACAGTATTGTTGATTTTTCCAATGTTGATAACAATAACCAAACAGAGAATGATAACAACAATTGGCTTAAGAATTTAACAAATATTATTGTTCCAAAACGTGTGGAAAAAGTTTTAAAATTGGGACCCAAGTTTGCTATCGATGCTGGAAGAAACTACATCTCATCTCCCAGATTTATTGCATCAATTGAATCTGGTTTATTAAAAGTAACAGATAGTAATAACTTACAAAATGAAACCAGAATCAAAATTGTTAATAAAATCTTGAACCATTTCACACACACACGAAATTCTAACAATTCATTGTTATCTGGAACTGAGATCAAAGAAACAAAACAATTTTTGAAAAATCATGAGAATCTGCTGTTACTTAAATCTGATAAAGGTAATACTACGGTATTAGTTGACAGAGATAGTTATAATACCGAAGTGATAAATATGTTGAATGACTATAACACTTACAAAATTAGTAGATATCAATACACTAGTACTTTTGAAAGAGAAGCCCATTCCATCGTCAGTAATTTGATAAAAAAGAAGCAAATTGATGAGAGTTTAGGGAAACATTTAAAAACCTACAATGCTGTTATACCTCCTAGGGCATATGCATTACCTAAAACACATAAAGCTGTTTTAAGCTGGAGAATTATTGTTTTATCAATTGGTGGTCCCACATACAAACTGTCAAAGTTTTTGGCAAAAATTTTATCTAATATTGTTGGGAATTTTCCCTACCATACTGTTGATAGTTGGCAATTTGTCAAAGAAATCAGGACAATTGTAATCCCCGAGGATTCCATGCAGCTGGTATCACTTGATGTGGCAGCCCTATTTACCAACGTTCCAACAGATTTGGCATTAGAAGTATTAGGGAGTCGGTGGGATTAAAATTAAAGTTCACACCACCATACAACGAGATGAATTCCTCCATGCTGTCAAATTTGTTCTTGAGGCATATGTCTTTTCGTTCAATAACGTGTATTATAAACAGGTTTTTGGTACTGCAATGGGTTCTCCCATTTCTCCAGTAATTGCAAATCTAGTGATGGAAAAACTTGAACAGGTTTCTATTTCAAAATTACCATTTGAGTTGATCTTTTATAAAAGGTATGTAGATGACATTATCACCTGCATAAAACCGAATCAATTGCAAACTGTGTTAGACACGTTCAACAGTTTCCACAATAGAATACAATTCACACATGAGATTGAGAATGATTCTTGTTTGAACTTTCTTGATGTCAGTGTGCTGAGAAATGATAACAGGTTAATAACAAATTGATTCCATAAAACCAGTTGGTCTGGTAGATATGTCAATTTCCAGTCTCACCATCCCTTACAACATAAAGTTGGTCTTATCCAAGGTTTAATTGATCGAGCTATTTTATTAGCTAATACTGAGTTTAGATCTAAAAACTTACAATTAATTAAAAATGTTCTGGGGAGAAATGGCTATCCTATCGGTTATGTTTCTAACATAATAAAGGAACGTATTTTTGAAATCTATCATCCTCTTCTTGTCAATGAACGAAAAGAGGATAGATTCAAAAACACGGGACCTATTAATAGGAAGAAATGGTATTTTTAGAAAAACAGGATTACATACTATCTTCAAAATACCTTCCCAGTCAACCAGATCTGCTTCGAACCGATATCGATCATAGCCTGCAATCATACGATGCGAGCAGATGGCGGGCATTATGGCGTCAGAACGACACTCTGTGGGGATCTGTTCCCCCACTCCTCGATACCGGTGTAGTGGGGATGGCGTGGCGTTGTCCGCCATTACCTTCTTCGCTCGCCCTTTTTCTTCTCTGGATCGTGCAACGGTGTGGTCGTACCGTAAATCGGCTCGGTGTAGTTTCTTAACCTCACCTCCGCGTGCTCTCCGAAGTCGGAGCACGTTCCGACCGAGGGACGAGTGGAACCCTCGGTTCGAATTCGCGTAGCTAGTCGCTCGCAACGAAAGTCAATATCGAGTTCCGCTTATTTGCTGTCCATCAGGCAGCTGGTGACCCTGCGAACCATCCATGGTTCGAGCGTGGCTTAGTGCCTCGTTGGCGAGACACGCGGTCGTCACCGCGGTGCATCTCTGCCATTCGATACTCTAGTCACCAAATCTCCACATTGATGACCCCGACGTGATTACGTCGTCATCGTTGGAGTTCCTGGATCGGGTGAGGCCACCTTGGAAACTGAGCTGGGGCCAGGTTGCTGTTCACGGAGGAGCCGTCCTTTCCACTACATTGAAGGATGGAAGGATGTATTGCGTGAAGCCACCGACACCGGCGCCTTCACCACGCGGCCTTTTCATGTCGTCGGAGAAGCGGCTGTGCTGTGGGTGAACGAATAGTGCTGTGCAGTGTAGGTGTGCGAACACGTGCCGTAGCGTTCATTGCGTTCGTTTTGTCCCTGCGTTAGCCGCGTTACGCTCGTGCGTTTCGTGCGTCGGAAACGTGGCGTGCGCGGAAGTCCGCCGCCATATTGCGTGCGCAGTCGACGCGGCCCGTTCAAATTCGCGCGTCGCGTTCGATTTCTATAGTTCTGGGATCGTTTTCCGTGCGAATTGAAAAATATTCTCTTTGTTCGCGTGGCTATGTTTGTGCGCCAGGCGACGTACTTGATAGTTTTTATAGCCAGATGTAAACCACGTTCTCGCGACTTTACTTAGCTTCAGTGATGTTTACGATTTTTTTCTTCTGCGTTCGCGACGTTGTTCGGTACGCTTAGCGAATTGCGTGCCCTTCTGGCGGTCATGGTTGTTGACGATCACGACCTGTGTCATTGTGTGACACACGGTATATGAAGAAGGCGTAACACACGCGAGATCGTGTTGTTCTAGATCGTTCGTGTTTACGAGTTTCAGAGACAATTATTTGCGTGACTCGCGTTCTCCCTCCCGTCGTCCCCTGTGACATACATGCCTACGGGGCTAGCGGTTGATTATAGCGCGTTTGTTCTAGGCGTAAAATCTTTTACATAGAAATGCGTCCGTGTACTTTGCGACTTTTGCGTAGTCATGTAAATTGCGTTATTGGTTAACGGTCGGTTCAGCATTCGGTCTGGGGATTTTTGTCGACGGGGTTTTCGTTTGTTGCACGTTATACGTTGTTGTAATGGCTGATGAAGCTAGCGGGTCTGCCTCGGGGCCTCCCGAGGGCCCGCGGGCGGGACACGTCGAGACGTACCGCGTTCCGAAGATGCCTCTATTTTATAAAAATGATCCAGCTCTCTGGTTCGCTCAAGCCGAGGGTATGATGCGCTCCGCCCGCATTACCTCGGAGGCCACGATGGCAGACACGGTGCTAGCGGCGATAGATTATGATCTGTCCCCCCGTCCCCCAGACATCTACGAGTTAATCAAGCGTAGGGTCATTTCGACCTACGGTCCATCCGCGGAGACCAATCTCCGTCGGCTTTTAAAAGGACAAGTATTGTCAGATGGCAAGCCCTCATTAATCCTGAACCGACTGCGTAACTTGAATGACGGCACGTGCGATGATGCCGTCATTCGGAGTGTGTTCTTGGAACACCTCCCGGCTAACCAGCGAGCTATCCTAGCTGCCACCGGTGTCACTGACTTGGACAAGCTGGCACAGGTGGCTGACAAGATCGCGGAAACTGCGGGACCGTCGGACCATTCGGTGTCAGCCGTGGCACTGCCTGTCGCGAATTCGCGACCTGTTCCTCCTGTCTCTTCGATAGAGAAGGAGTTGAAGAGACTCTCCGTTGAGGTCTCGAAACTCAGAACCGATTTAAGTAATTTGCAGCGGCGTAGGTCACGTTCGGTAACCCCTTCGAAACGCGCGCGTTCTGGGTCGCGCGATCCATCGGGTCCGAAGTTGTGTCGGGCGCATCAATTGTATCCCGACAATCCGACCTCCTGCAAGAGTTGGTGCTCCAAGTTCTCTACCTTTCGGGCGGGAAACTGAACCGCCCCTCCGTGTCTGAGGCGGGCACAGACGGGTGTGACGACACCCCTCGTCTCCACGTGCGTGATCGCACGACCGGTGTATGGTACTTGATTGACACCGGTGCAGACTTGTCCTTGGTTCCAGCCAACCCCTTGATGGCGGGTAAGCCAACTGGATTTCAGTTGCTGGCTGCGAACAATTCTGTGATCGACACGTACGGTGAGTCCCACCGTACCTTGAACTTAGGGTTGCGGCGTTCCATTCGTTGGAATTTTTGTATCGCCGCGGTGCCACACGCTATTATAGGGGCTGATCTGATTCAGCATTATGGTCTACTCGTCGACCTGCGGTCTCGGCGTTTAATAGATCCCCTTACGAATATCTGTACTGTTGCTCTTCCTCGTCGCGGGGTACGAGAGGTAGTTGGCACTATCATGGGTACCTCTCGGTACTCCGGTATACTCTCGGAGTTTCCTGGCGTCATTGGTGCGTCGAAACTCGGTGCGCCCACTAAGGCCGATGTGTTCCACCACATCCAGACCACGGGTCCCCCGGTGTCAGAGAGGCCGCGGCATTTAAACCCTGAAAAGTTGGCTGCTGCCAAAAGGGATTTCGGGGCGCTCATGGAAGCGGGTATTTGTCGTCCGCCGTCCAGCCCTTGGGCTAGCCCCATACACATGGTGTTCAAGAAAGATGGATCTTGGCGCATTTGCGGTGATTATCGCAAATTAAATAGTATCACTATCCCGGATAAATATCCTACGCCCCATCTTCATGATTTCTCTTCAAATCTTCATGGTAAGAAGATTTTTTCATCCCTCGACCTTTTTAAGGCATATAACCAGGTGCCTATGGCTCCCGAGGATGTACAGAAGACTGCGGTGTCCACGCCCTTCGGGCTGTTTGAATTTCTTTATATGACGTTCGGTCTTAAGAACGCCAGTCAGACCTTTCAGCGGTACCTGAACCGGGTACTCGGCGATCTTGAATTCGTGTTCACTTACATTGATGATATTCTGATCGCGTCAACCTCTGAGGAGGAGCATGAAAGCCACCTTCGAGTGGTGCTCTCCCGGCTCCAGGAGCATAACCTGCGTATGAACCCAAGCAAATGTGTGCTCGGTGTTCCCGAAATAGAGTTCCTCGGCTACTCGATTAGCTCAGCGGGAATCAAACCGCTCAGGACGAAGGTCGATGCCATTTTGCAGTTTCCCAGGCCTCAGCGAGTCATGGACTTGCGCAGGTTCTTGGGGATGGTACATTTTTATAGACGAAATACCCCTCGTGCTGCGCACATACTTGCGCCATTGAATGAGTTTCTTAAAGACTCTAAAAAAAATGACACGAGGGAGGTCCCTTGGACCGACTCAGCTGTTGATGCATTTGAAAAAGCAAAGGAAGCCCTTGCTAAGATGACTCTTCTAGTTCATCCGCGGGCTGGTGCTGAATTGCGTATTGTGTCTGATGCGTCGGATTTCGCTATGAGCGCTGTTCTAGAGCAGCTTGGGGTAACTCCCTATGGGAACCCCTTGCTTTTTTCTCCAGAAAGTTCTCTCCGGCTCAGGTTAACTATAGGTCAACCATTTTCGGCACTTTGTGGAAGGTCGAGAATTCTCGGTCCTGACAGACCACAAGCCGCTTACTTATGCGTTTGTACAACGTCTAGAGAAAGCTTCCCCTAGACAAGTTCGGCAACTGTCGTTTATAGCGCAGTTCACGACGCGGATCCAATACGTTCCCGGACCCGAGAATGTAGTTGCGGATTCCCTGTCCAGCGTTGATGCCCTTAGGTTGCCCCTCGAGATGAGTCTCGAGGAGATTGCTTCTCAGCAGTCCGCTGATGAACAGCTCAAACTCATCAGCGCTGATCCCGATTTTCCTCTTAAAATGAAGAAACTCCTCTGGGGTCCGCAGCATGTTCCTATTTACTGCGAGATTACAGGTGAGGCAATACGTCCTTACATTCCCGGTGCGTTGCGGAAAAGAATCTTCGATCTCTTCCATAATCCAGCGCATCCTGGTGCGGGGGTTACTCTGCGTCTGGTTCGCCAGAGATATGTGTGGCCAAATATGTCCAAGGACATTTCCTCATGGTGCAAGGTGTGCATCAAGTGCCAGCAGTCAAAGGTATCGAGACACTGCCGTCTCCTCCCTGAGCATTTCATAGCTCCTGACGGGAGATTTGACCATGTACACATGGATATCATTGGTCCATTACCCCCTTCAGAAGGTTTTTCCTACTGTCTCACGTTAATAGACCGTTTCTCACGGTGGGTGGAAGCTGTCCCACTCAGGGACATTAGCGCAATGGTTGTCGCGCGCGCGTTCTTCGAGACCTGGGTTTCGCGATATGGCGCGTCCAAGGTGTTGACCACCGATCAAGGGGCTCAGTTCGAGTCAAGGTTGTTCTCGGCCTTGTTGTCGCTGATTGGTTGCGACCGGATTCGTACAACCCCCTATCATCCCGCCTCGAACGGCATGATAGAGCGGTGGCACCGCGTGCTTAAGTCCGAGATTATGTGCCACACTGGTACCGAATGGTCACGTGTCGGTCGCACTAATGTAGTGGATATCGATCATGTAGATTATTATGTCGGTAATGTACATTTCTATTGTATAAATGTATATCACTTGTCCTTTTTACCGACAAAATTATTATTAACTTTTGGACACATGGCAAATATTCAAAGATTACTTTTGTAAAACAGTGCCAAGTAAAACCATCAAAGAAGTAACACAACTTGTGTAGAACACCAAATGTTGCATTTGTAAATACATAAATTATCTGAATTCATTACGAAGTTATAAGTGTGGAAATAAGAATCATTTATATTATATAATTACATAATTTATTTCAGGACACTGCCCATACTAACAAGGAGACATCGCGACATTCGGGACACCGATGGTGTTGAAACTTCGCACCGTTCTCCTTGTTTACGAATATGTATATACCATTCTAGGTGTAGAAACTCAATAGTTTTCGAGATATGTATTGACAATTAAAGTTTCATTGCTTCCATGAAATACAATATTCTTTCAGGATTTTAACAAGAACCGTGGTGTGATGGTAGCGTGTCAAGTTCTCACGCGGAAGTCCAGTGTTCAAATCCTGCCGACAGACTCAGTTTTCTTTTAAATTTTATTATTACGTTTTTTTATGAATCATTTGTCTTGATGTATATGTATATTTCAATTAGATTTCACGCATAAAATTAATAAACGAATGAATATTTGCAATGTGTCCAAAATTCAATAGTAGTTTTGTCGGTAAAAATGAGAACTGATACACATTTATACAATAGAAATTCACTTTACCGACATAATAATCCACATGATCGATATCCACCACATTAGTGCGACCTACCTGCCCTCGCTAACGGAAGGCACGGTGTGCCTTCCATCTGCCCGTATTCTGCCCTCAGCTTGTGCCGACACACCCTGCCGTCAGACACAATTACTAATGCGGAAGTAGAAGTATACGCTTCTGACGGCAGAAGCGCTGTCCAAATCTGAGCAGAATCAGAGCATTTTGCTTACTGGGTTGTTATTAAAAAAATTGGTTTCCTCCAATTAAAGATAAGTTACCACTTTCCAAAAGTTGTAACATTGTTTATTCAATACCGTGTAAGGGATGCAATCAAGTTTATATTGGACAGACATCGAGATTGTTAGAAACAAGAATCAAAGGCTGTTTCCGTTTACGTCCATGCTCAAAATTCGATGAAATTTTGAAAATAGGTTCTTTTTTTACTAAAATGACGATTGCCGGAAGGATTTTTGGCGACTCGAAAAAAAATTTTGTCACTCTCTACCTTACCAACAAAGTCGTAAATGGCCCACATACCTCTATTACTAATTCAATTAATTCGTTTCGCGCACAAATTCCGAAGATTAGATAAACAGAGTGAGTCTTGGTTAGATCGTTAGAGGGAGTGGAGAGGCCCGGCCGTTAGGCCGGGCCGACCACGCATACGAGAATCCAAGAGTAGTCTAGTAGTACTTTAAAAAAAATTATTATATTTTTAGTATATTTGTCGTAAAAAATGGAATTTTAACATCATTTTAGCGTTTTTTATAGGAAATCTAATTTCCTACAAAAAAGGTCTCTTGATATTTTGCCATATTTCGCATAGTTTCCAAGATATTTGGAGGTTTATAAAAAACAGGAAATCTACTTTACCGGCTAAACCAGGCCGATTTGACACCATGTTATATATACATTTTTTTCTTGAAATAACCCCAAGAACACAAATATAACTTCAAAACGAGGGGCCACGGAAATCGTAATCGTGCCACTTTGTTGGTAAGATAGAGAGTGACAAAATTTTTTTTCGAGTCGCCAAAAATCCTTTTGGCAATCGTCATTTTAGTAAAAAAAGAACCTATTTTTAAAATTTCATCGAATTCTGAGCATGGACGTAAACGGAAACTTCGCCGAATCAAAGAACAAAAACGTAATATCTTTTTGAACCCGTCACAGCATACTACCTTGACTAAACATTCTTTGGAATTCGACCACAGTTTTGATTTCGACAACGATAAAGTTATTGACAAAGAAGTTAATTTGAGAAATAGGATAATAATGGAAACAATTCATATGATTAAACATCCTAGCGTAAATCTTAGGTATGAAAAACCTACGATTCAAGAATACTACGCAACACTACTGAACCGGTAGGGTTTTATGATGAATTTTCTTTCCTAACAACATTTTGTATCCTACTATTTGTCAACTTAATTAACGGCTTAATCTTGTCGGTCTCCGTTGATGTTTATTCAATTTCACATTTACATTTTGTTGTATATGATTATTAAGGCTTATGTATGAAACGGTCTTATGGTTTTTGAATTTGCCGCCAAATATCGATTTGTTCGGCTTCGATCTATTGATTCCTATTGGTTTCTGCTTCTCATTGGTTCTTGTTTCTGTCAACCTCGGATCTCTAGACACAACATGTGTTTTATGTGTTTCAAATTTATTCTTTAAAAATTTCATAAAGCAAGTGAGTAAATAATATGGTGTTCTGATTCTGTATTTAATTTTGTTGTCATTACAATATAATTAAAAATTTTCAGACGCAATTTTCTTCTTTCTTGAAAAAGACCCACATAAGGGTCGAAACGTTGAAGGTTTAATTTAACTAGCACAATTGCTTTATTTTGTTTAAAAATGATCGAACCGTTGCGCCGAGAGCATTTGCATTTTCCCTGTTTTTAACAATTTACGATCGATAACTTTAACAACATTATATCCGTTCTATGTTCTAACTTATTGTTACTTCCAAATGTGTGAGATTTAAAAATAAAATACTTTTATAATGCACATATATGTATATAATTAATTGGCCCTACACTACAGAAAAAAATCTCTTGTTGGCTTTTCGTGTTACAATGATGTAGGCCCTACGTTGTGCGTGATTGTTGGCCCCACGTTGTGCGTGATCGTTGGCTCTACGTTGGCCCCACGTTGGGCGTTTTGTTGGCCCTACGTCGCACAGTGGGATATTTCGCTGAAACACGGGAATAAAATATTGTAGCGTTATTTATAGGCTCAGGATCATAAATAAGTAGGTCGTTGGATTCGTCTTGACGCCAGCTATAAGATTATGCAATAAAAATTTTTTTTTATCGTTTAAAAAATCAAAATAAATCTTATTTTTTGTCGAAATTTTAAATATAGAATTTTGTACATATTTAAATACTGTTCAACTTTTATTTCAAACATTTTGTCGTCAGATTATCCGAACTCTTGAAAAGTAGCGATAAAGGAATGCTTTGATTACGATGTACTGAGTTGAGACAGGTGTACAATAGGGTGGACCTTAGCTATACTTGGTGAAATTTTTTTTTGCGAGATTTTTTTCACACCTCCCCCCAAAATTGTGCTATTGGGTAAGAAAATAATTCCTGCAAAAGTTGAAGTTGATCGGATAAGGGGAAGGCGTGCCTCATTGACGTTGAAGTTGCGAAAAACATAAAATATTGTAGGAATGGGAATATTTGAAGGAAAGACTTTTTATTATGACTAAATGTTCTCCTTGTGTCAAAATATTGATTATATTGGTACCAAAATGTAATATTTTCAATATAACAATTAACTAATTATCATATTTTTATGAATATTTATGCTAAATTTTATGTATTTTATTGAAAGTACCAATTCTTTTACTTGTATTCTTATACTAATTTAAAAAGGACATCAATTAACGTTCGACATAAATATGTTATATGTAATCAGAGCATAATATTTTTAACAGGCTATTTAATGTGAAATAATCTTAATTCGTACAAAGTACACTTGTACTTGAGTACATGTAAGGAATTATAATATTTTCGGAGGTTTAATATATTTAACTTGAATTTTCAGTATACTCATCACATTGAGCGAGCAGTTACTTCTATTTCAAAACTTCGCGCTCGATTAGGCCCGCCTTCCCGACGTCCCATTGATCTAAAATTTTGAATATATCATTTTTTCATGACATGGAACAATATTGGGGGGGGGGGGGGGGTGCGTGCCCAAAATTTTTTGGTCGAAAAATAAGGTCCACCCTATGTACAAACTCTTCACAGATGTCATTCTGTTATCATCTAAACTAGTATTGTTATTAATATTCCAACATTTTCAATCATTCTGTAAGTTTTTTTTTCGATTTCAAAACTTTATTGACGACTTTGGTAAACCATTCCGCTGTATTCCGCACTCTTTCTTGTACCATTACATTCGATAAAGGTTTACGATCATAGTCCAAAAAGAATTGGTTCTGACTCGTTCTGAATTGGAGAGTTATAACTAATTTTCTGAATAGTTCGCTCAACACTCTCTGATGCAACTGTTTCAACTGAATACTGCATGGAAACGATTTAGTCGAATGCAGTATCCTATAAACACTCTCAATATCGGTAATCTAAACAATTCCCTCATGAGATCTAGTGGAAGAGCAGGCGAACGCGTTCGAACATACTACGTGACACGCTGCGACTTTTGACGCGACGCGCGATGCTCATTTCTACTTAAATTAGTTATAACTCTCCAATTTAAAATGAGTCAGAACCAATTCTTTTTGGACTATGATTGTAAACGTTTATCAAATGTAATGGTACAAGAAAGAGTGCGGAATACAGCGGAATGGTTTACCAAAATCGTCAATAAAGTTTTGAAATCGAAAAAAAACTTACAGAATGATTGGTAATGTTGGAATATTAATAACAATAATAATTTATATGATAACAGGATGAAATCTGTGAAGAGTTTGTACACCTATCTCAACTCAGTACATCGTAATCAAAGCATTCCATTATCACTACTTTTCAAGAGTTCGGATAATCTGACGACAAAATGTTTGAAATAAAAGTTGAACAGTATTTAGACATGTACTAAATTCTATATTTAAAATTTCTAAAAAAAATTTTTTTCGACTAATAATAAGAATTATTTTGAATTTTTAAATGTTAAAGTACATTTTTTATTTCATAATCTTATATCTGGCGTCAAGACGAATCCAACGACCTACTTATTTATGACCCTGAGCCCATAAATAACGCTACAATATTTTATTCTCGTTTTTCAGTGAAATACACCACTGTGCGTCGGAAGTGATCGTTGGCCCGACGCGACGTTGGGTGTGATCGTTGGTCCTACGTTGGCTCAACGTTGGCTCAACGTTGGCTCAACGTTGTCCCTGACCATTAGCCCATTGCAAAAAAAAGCGATGACCTCAAATAACTCGTATGGTATTCGATATACGAAAAAATGTATAACACAAATGTTGCATGATATCTAGGGGGACATATAATGCTCTAATCTGTTGTTTATTACCTTACTTTTTTATTGAGATATTAAGGTCACCTTCAGTTTTTTCAATAGAATGCCCAATATTTTTTCTCAAAATAAGATGAAGCAGAAAATTCTGCGTAAAAAAGTATTGACCTTCATACAGGGTGTTTAGCTACAGGTGGGAGAAAATGTAAGGGGTGGTTCTCGACGATAATATAAGACGAAAATGAAGAATAAAAAAATTTCGATTTCAACTTCGTTATTTAGTTATTAACAAATAAAAATTCGCCTAAAATGCTGCAACAGTTCTGACAAAAGTGGACGTTGCGTACGTCACACAGGCGCGCGACAGTCTCGTATCAAGTGACAAACGCATGCATACCTTGGTTATCATTTGCGGCCCCAGCGAGGTGAAAATGTTTAATATATTGTTGGACGACATTGAACCTACCTACTCGTTAAAATCCACAAGGGCATTTCTAATATCCGCCCTATGGAATTATCGAGTAGAAGGGGTCAATGCCCTTTCATTTTTAAACTGTTCTAACACATATTCAAAAATTCTTAATCTGCACTGTTCATAAAACCGTACATAATACACTGGAACAAACCACACATATGCTCTAGCACTATTTACGATATCATACACACGCACTACGAGTTTACAGAGAGTACAAGTTTACTGAGGGGAATGAGGAGAATGTAAAGAAGTGATAATCCTTTAATGTTAAAACTCTGCACTTTATTGAACTTGATTTACGTCGGGAGACTCGCTCCCAGACGGAACAGACATCTTAAGGTCGTGTGATTTCTGCCGTCGGATCGCGACGGAGATCTTGAGCGGAGCCTGACCGGGATCCTGACCGGGAGCCGCCGTGAAAGGAAATCTTCGACGCCTGCGACGGAGATCTTGCCGCGGGCAGAGGCACCACACGCGACTCGAACAGAGCATAAGGGAGTCGACGATTTTACAACCCTTTGCAATTACAAATGGTTTTCAATGTGACCACCATTTTCATTCACATCTTTGAGTACATGCGATTTCTGCGAACGGAAATCTCCGACGCGTGCGGGAAGAATCGTCCGTACAAGCTAGCATCCGTGTGCACTCTGCTTCAAGGCAGCTGATGAGGTCAATGCCTGAGCCCGATAGATAAAACAAATGCCGATCTACAACATCATACGCCCGCCGAATTACAGCAAACGCCTGCCCAAACATCGCGCGTTACTATGCCAATACATCGTGTATCCCGTTTCCTCGAACTTCGCGATTCTTTCTCATTCTGGCTGTGACCGTCAAATATCTTACGTTCCTTAGTCAAATATCAGAACGATTTAATTTAATTTATTCTGTTCAACGTTTAAATTTTAGAATTTAATTTAAAATTAAATATGTGTTCAACAATCACACGACCTTAAGATGTCTGTTCCGTCTGGGAGCGAGTCTTCCGACGTAAATCAAGTTCAATAAAGTGCAGTGTTTCAACATTAAAGGATTACCAGTTCATTACATTCTCCTCATTCCCCTCAGTAAACTTGTACTCTCTGTAAACTCGTAGTGCGTGTGTATGATATCGTAAATAGTGCTAGAGCATATGTGTGGTTTGTTCCAGTGTATTATGTACGGTTTTATGAACAGTGCAGATTAAGAATTTTTGGATATGTGTGAGAACAGTTTAAAAATGAAAGGGCATTGACCCCTTCTACTCGATAATTCCATAGGGCGGATATTAGAAATGCCCTTGTGGATTTTAACGAGTAGGTAGGTTCAATGTCGTCCAACAATATATTTAACATTTTCACCTCGCTGGGGCCGCAAATGATAACCAAGGTATGCATGCGTTTGTCACTTGATACGAGACTGTCGCGCGCCTGTGTGACGTACGCAACGTCCACTTTTGTCAGAACTGTTGCAGCATTTTAGGCGAATTTTTAGTTGTTAATAACTAAATAACGAAGTTGAAATCGAAATTTTTTTATTCTTCATTTTCGTCTTATATTATCGTCGAGAACCACCCCTTACATTTTCTCCCACCTGTAGCTAAACACCCTGTATAAAACGGCAAGAAATTAACATTCAGGCGATCTCGAGTGGTCGCCGAATGAGGCAATAGTTTGCTTAATCTTCGAAAAGACTCTTTAGTCACGAGCGCATCATAAGTACTGTCCGAAGGTAAAACTCCACAAGTACGGTTCCCATGCGACGGAACATGCATACAGGGTGTCCCAAAATGTCTTCAACTCCCGGAAATGGGCGGTTCCTGAGGTCATTTGAAGCGCCATTTTCCAAAAATACGGACCAATCAGAGCGCGAGCTAGACCCTCGATGGCTGGCGTCGTGTGACGCGCCAGGGGTTTCTACTGAGAAGAGCGTTAGCGGTACGCCGCGACGAGCAATCGGACAAGAGACGGAGTAGAAATTAAAAGTATGGAATTAAAAACTCACTTATTGAGGAGTGTAACAGACCTGCATAATGCAAGCCTGTTACTAACGCGTCGCGTTTAAACCTCGCCGAGCTAGACCGAAAATGACCGAACGCGTCGCGCCCCGAATCCCACCGACCGACACCGATTGCGACCGAACAAACAGCCGAACGAATCAGCTGGACCGTGTCAAGGAACTGTCACGCCGACACTAGACACCCCGCACTACCCGCGGACCTAGAAGCACGAATTGGCGGGAACAGGACATTCATAAACACTTCTTTCTCTCTATCTTCCTCTCTCTCTCTCTCTCTCTCTCTCTCTCTCTCTCTCTCTCTCTCTCTCTCTCTCTCTCTCTCTCTCTCTCTCTCCCTCTCCCTCTCCCTCTCCCTCTCCCTCTCCCTCTCCCTCTCTCTCTCTCTCTCTCTCTCTCTCTCTCTCTCTCTCTCTCTCTCTCTCGCTCCCTCTCTCTCTCGCTCCAGCGGTCGATCGTTGCGCCAACGATCCTCTGCTCTTCAGCAGCCGATCGTCGTGCCGGCGATCCCGCCATCGTAACAAAATACTCGCGTCCGCTCTGTCGCCCCGTACAGCCTATCGCGACGACAAGCACACCGCCGCGCCGCACAGTGGGTAAAATCGACGTTCTAGCTGTTCACGCCTATTTCACCATTATTTCAATACATAAAGACCACATTAAATAGGTCGTTGGATTCGTCTTGCCGTCAGCTATAACATTATTGAATAAAAAATATATAGTTATAAATAAATAATGAAGGTGACCACAATTTTTTATTGAAAACAAATTTTTTTTGAAATTTTTTGTATTGATATTTATAAAAGACTGTGTACTGATTACTTTTCGTAGGAAACATTTTTTTGTCACATCACCGGAAATGTCTGAAAACTCGTGTGAATAATGAATAATATTTGAAAACTGGCTGTTTATGCCTATTTCACCATTATTTCAATACATAAAGACTACATTAAATAGGTCGTTGGATTAATAATAATAATAATATTAATAATAATAATAATAATAAGATTAATAATGATCGAAATACATTTTTTACAGATGGTTACTGGTTGAAAAACTGTAATTTACAGAAAATACAGAAAAATTAAGCTATAATAATATTAGGACGTAAAAATCTCTAAATTTCAGTTAATTAGTATTTCATAATTGGATACACACTACCTGTATTCAAATGTTCAAGAAAATACATTAATATTACAGGTAAAAAAGTGAACAGTAAATGAAAAAGTCAACAGAAAGTAAAGCATATGGCATCCGCCATATTGAATCCGCCATTTTGTTTTTGTACTTTTGACATCAAATTCATAATCAGTGACCCGAAAAATCCCATAGTATCAATTTTGAACTAAATTGTAGTACTCCTTCCTATTTTGGCCACGATTTCGATCCAACTCACCACTGTGCGCGTGTCACGCGACGCTTTAAACTATCATAACTTCGGATAATGGATTATAACGGATCTAAATTTTGCACGATCTTTTAGAGGAGATCTTGCCGAAAATGTTCCACTTTGTCAGAACATGGACATCCCCGGACATGACAACTTATCCCTTGTCAAAGGTCAAAAACTTCGACAATTTTCCTTAGTTGATTAAATATTTTTTTTTATAATAAATTATGAACAATGATGTTTAGTTCCTGCTGCGTTCTCAATATAGATATACATTCTTCATATAAAAAAAAATTGGTCACTTATTCTTCAGTAGGTTTTCCAGGACATCATTATGAAGACAAGGAATTTTTTCGGTGATAAATCGTATCTGAAAAAGTTTGATCTTTGAACGTTTATTGTAACGAGAGTTTTTAATAGCTTTAATTAATATTATCGTTTTCGAATGTAATAGACATTTAAGAAACATTGTGCATTCGTTAAAAATCGATATGAGGACTTTGAATTTTTAGCCCGTGAACAGCTAGAACGTCGATTTTACCCACTGTGCGCCGGCCCGTGCACCGCGCCCTGCTAGGGAGTCGTCACCGCGTACCGTACACCGCGAAAACACCGTCGCAACCTCGCCTCATTTATTTCTTCCCGCACCACGTCTTTCCCCGACCGAGCGCTTCCTCACCGGCAAATCGAACCCCGGCGCGGCGAGATATCGTCAGGAGGAAGCCACCGGGTAACAGAGCTTGGTGACAACCGCGCCAGCAGATACTGTTACTAATACGGAAATAGAAGTATACGGTTCTGCCGGCAGATGTGCTGTCCAATTCGCAGCAGAATCAGAGCATTTTGCTTACAGGGAAGAAGTAATATGTCTCTTAATTTCAGCAGCTCCGGAAAGCAGAAAAGAAACCGCTCGAACGCTTTCGATGCGAGCATCGACGGTTTTTTTTATGAAGATAATGCGGCAATATTGCACTTTTAAAGCTGACAACGCTGTAAAATCTAGCGTCCTCGGACACACACCTTTTGTGTTGCAACGTCATGAAGTTCAGTAGCTGGCCGTTCCATTTCAATAGAGTCCGTTATCGTACACGAGCATTTTCTACAGAGTCGGTAATTTAGAACCGTAGACAGAAAAATGCATTGCATGCAATGTCTGTACTGTTCTTAAGTCTGTGTCTTAAGTCTGTGCTAAAAACGTAATCCCGGTAAGATAGAAAATGATACTAAAATGATAAGAAATTTTTTAACGAGTCGCCAAAAATTCCTTTGGGAAACATGTTTTTAATTTAACATAAGGCTATGTGCAAAATTTTAGCTCCATCCGATTTGATCGATTTTCGGAAGTTTAAGCGATTCGCCTTCTCACCAACGGGAATCTCGTCAGCGGCCTTCTGCACAAACGGGATATCGTCGGTGATATTCTGTTTCTTACTCCGTCCACAGTATATTCTAGAGGGCGTTACAAAACACCGAATTGAGGGGTCTGGTGTTACCACTGCGCATGCGTCGTGAATCTATTAAAAAAATAAAAGGTAGGGAGGTGCGGAAAAAATTTTTTTTTCGGGGAGGCGTAGCTGCATATAAGTTGGAAACTGCTGACATAATGTTTAACAACTTCTTAAAAAATTATTTTTGCCAAATAAGCGTTGTGCCCGTAGTAAACTTTCTTTCTTACGTGATTCTTAACGTTCAACTGTCCAATAATTCAAATTGATGTTATTGGCGCAACGGGTACGTTCAACTGTCCGTTGTGCGTTATGCGTCGCAGAAACAACGACAAATCGGGCGGGAAACCGTCCGAACCTTATATGGACTAGAAATCGCATAAACGCATAAATATAAGACAATATGATGGGGCTACCTTGCAATTATATCATCGATAATGATTTATTATCTCTAGATCCTAAAAACAAAAATACCACGTGTCATAGAATACTACTTGAGTGTACATTTGTGTACTAATAATAGAGATTCGCAATGTTAAAATTAAAATATCTTCCAAAGTAATAGTTCTTCGACATGAATAGGTTAATATATTTTTATTCAGGATACTGAGAGGTATCGAATGGTGTGTACAAAAGTATATGATTCCATTAAAAAAAATAAAGATAACATTCATGTGTATTTCATGTGTACTTCATGCGTACACCTACAAACAAAATAGCGACACTGAATTACATCCCTTCTGAACAGGAAAAGTTTTTTTTATTGATAAAACGGGACGCTCTGTATATATTAACATATACGTACATGTATGTGTATTATTACAATATATGTTAATATATACAGGGTGTCATATATTGTGAAGTTGCAAATTTTGCGACGTCTCTTCCCTGCCCGAAAACGGTTCAAAAGCCACATGACGTATGGACAGGACCGCCAGATTCAAACCCCGAAACCGTACGCGGGAATAGAGAGCATCCCCCCCGGAAACTTCGTAGCCGGTAAAGAAACTGTCGTGCCGACTCTCGTACCGCGAGCAGTTAGTTCCGAATCTCGCATTTCGGGTACCGCATACAGTTTCGGATAAGTGCCAAGGCGAGAGCGGCGCCAAGCATAGAGAAACCCAGCAAGCGACGATCCCGAGGATCCGATAACGGTCGCCTACCGTAGAGACGAACAACGATACGATGCGAGATCGGAACGGTAAGTCGACCACGGTTTCATTGCATTCTCGTAAACGAGTAAAGCTCGGTCAGTCGCGGGGGCCCGAGACGTTTTCCGTCTCGTTCCCCAATTTTTGAGTGTGCCTCGTGCCGAAAGCTCATATCTGCCCGAGGATACTTTGAACAACACAAAGAGTGGGTCAACTTGCTCTTGAAAGTCCAGAGATTTTCGATTATTATATGTCTAATCCTGTTCATTTTGTCGAGAAAACTCTAAATATCGAAGTCCCAACCTGCGGAGTTGTACTCGTTAAAAAGTTCTGTAATTTTCATTGTTTTTTACAGGTAAGGGCGCCGCCATATTGGTAAGTAGGGAACTGTTCCGTATAGTGACACAGTGGCGACGCTGCGTGGCAGCACTTGCGTGCCACTGTAGAGACGCTTGTACAGCACACCAACTATGTTGGCGCCTACACGCAATTTATATCGACCGTGCCGGTAGATTATACTTAGGCGGATCGGGAGAGGTTAGAAAACAATCAAATCTGTCACGTGGAGTTTACGTCCGTTCAGCACAGTGGTCGCGAGACAAGAGAGGGAGCGGTAGGTCCGGCGCACCAATGGCGACGCCGGGCCCCCCACTCCGGACCATCTAGGGGAGGGGGAACACGTCCCCACACCACGCAATGCCGATAACATACATTTATATTTCGTCTTGCTGAATTTTGCTTCGTCAATCTGTAAAATCAGATAAAACCAGAGGCTATACCCGGATTTGGTGGTGAAATTCGCCCCCGACGAGTTTTTAATCGAGCTTTGGCCATTCGATAGTCTACCCAAAAATACCCCTTTCTGTGAAATTACAGCCCTATAGCTCATCTGCAAGGGTAGTTATTAAGGAAAATCGAAAAATAAGTTTTTCGCCCATGTTCCCCATTTATTGACAATTCAAAATTCTGAAAAAATTCTGACACATTTCGGATACCAAGCCACATGTTAGGTATCATTTTCAGATTTTTCCGTTGCAAACTCTGGTTATAAAACACGAAAAACACGAGTTTTCCGAGGGGGATATCTTCTGATGTATATGTCGTCGTTATAGGTAGAGGGGCCTAGGTGATCTCAAGGTCAATTTACTTTTTTTAATGGAAGCCTATATTATCTGCCCTACTGAGTCTGATAGTGTCTTGTGTGACGAGTTCGTTAACCATAGTACATGGTCGTCCAAGATCATACTAATTCACACGGACCAAAAGCTTCAACTACTATGCTAATAGAAAATAACGTGTTTATTAATGCGTTATTACATCAAATGCTCAAAATTAGTGCTCCCCGCTTGTCTGCAAAGATCCATCTTGTTCGAGAAACTGTCTACAGTTTCCATAATAACTCTAGCCGATAATACACAGGACTTATGATTTGACGTGTACTGGTTTTCGTTTCCACGAATGTGCAGGAAACGCTGCAGAACATGTCACACCACAGCAGCCGCTCAGTGATGCGAATTATGACAAGAGCTGTAAACAGTTTCTTGAAGAGGATTGATATTTGCAGACAAGCAGGGGGCAATAATTTTGAGCATTTGTTGTAATAGCGCTTTATTAAACACGTTATATTCCTTTAGCATAGTAGTTGAAGCTTTTGATCTGTGTGACCTAGCATGAGCTTGGATGACCTTACGTCGCGGTTAACAAACTCGTCACACAAGACACTAGCAGACTCTAGAATATGTTATGGGGTTTGTAATAATAGTTATCTCGATATTGTCTTACCATAATTGATCACTTGTGTATTAGGTAATACCTACACGATTCCTAGAATCTTATGGTGCCTAATAGAGTGAGTTAACCGAGAAGCACTAGTGAAGGAGGATGGCATTGGGTGGTGTTCTGCGTCAAAATGTGTTTGACCCGACCATGAGTAAGTCGTAAGCATATCGTGATACAGGGAAAATGTGGGGATCTGAAAGGAATGGTAGTGGATCGATGGAAGGTAGCTTTTATAGACCGGGCATAAAGCAGAGCGGAACGTTTATACTCGCGCTTCGTCGGTGCCCATGTTTATGCGTTTTTAGCATGAGGTTTCATTATTCAAAAGACTTGTTACAACTGGTTATTTTTCTGTCTGCCGGATACATTGTGCAATAAGTTTACGAGGGACATGCACAGATAATTAGGGCATGTAAGGAGATATTAACAATACGTACACCTGGTACGAGCAAACATTCAAAAGACTGAAAATATAACGTAGTAAACAATTTGATGCTAACTATAATCACAATACAATATCTATAAAATACGATAACACAATTGTTTTAACGAACTTAGACTTTCAGAATACTGAGATTGTGGGGAAAATGTCTTTAAATGACAAACCAGACCAAAGATTAGTCTACAATGTTACAGGAAACTAATTTAAAAGTTATTTACTAATTTTCATTTGAATGACGCTCGGGTATGCTCACTCTAGTTTCCTAATAATGTCATTTTTAATTTTTTTACATAGATAATTTTTGATCTACGATAACGTTTTTACCGATGATTTACAGCTTATGTGTACTTTTTAAATTCTCTTACATATCTTCTGTCCCTATAGGAAGCAGACCGTGCAGTTTTTATCTTATTAGGATATACAAATTACACTGTACAATTATTCCTAATATTCAATAGGTCATAAAGCGGTGAGGTCTATGCGTCGCTAGGACACAAATTTACAATCCGTTTACCACCAATATCCTTAATTTTTGAGAAAATTGAAGGAGGCGATCAATTAAGTAACTCTAAAAAATCGATCTTTTTGTTTTTATCAATAGTATCACATATAGATGTCATATACCAGAAGTTTCAGACAGAAATTTAACATAGTTATCTGGATATTAATCATGAAACAATAGTGCACCGTACACATAGGCAGGGACTTAATACCGGTATGATTTTGATACCGGTATTAGGCTAAAAAATGTTATACCGAAACGCATTATTACCGGTATGATACCGGTATTCTGAAATTCGATATAAATCCTTGCAAACAGGTGTACATGCTGAAAACTTTAGACGCGTTTTGCTCGAAACCATTTCTTTGGAATTGATGGATACAATACATAAAACATTACCCGACTAAGGAAACTATCTTTTTGCATAAAAACCACGAAAATTTTTGGTTGAAAGCGTAACATCTCATTCAAAATCTCGCTAATCTATCAATGTTGTATTTTTTCGAACTTTCTAGATTTATCGACAATGTAAGTATACAGAAAATCCTATTTCCGGTTATTACCGGAAATTGCAACTACCGCCATTCGATAGAGCGTACCCGAATTAGTTATTAAATTTTTTTTAGGTTTTAAGAAAAATCACTCTCCACCATTTTAATAGGGGTGAACGGGTGGTCTAGGACACCCTGCATAAAAATTAAGAATATAATTCGGTTTTTTGTTTCTCGCTAAAATGAAAGGCTACAGGATGTCCGCCAATTTGCATCTCCGGTTAGGAGTACCGATTAAATATTTTCCGTAAAAAATTAGTTCATATTTCTTGAAAATGAGATACATTATCCTAAATGTTTTTAAAACACGGGTTCATAATTTCTTTGAAACACCGCAAAACAAGAAAACTCAAATTTAAAGATTATTTGGCAAATCACATTAATCTAAATAAAGGTTTTTTGGTAAAAAATGTATCAGATAAGAGTTTTTTTTAATGAATGTGTGGGTGACACTCACAAATGTCAAGTTCGTGCTTTTTTTAAATGGACTCATACATTTCTTATTGCGGTCGTCGCGGCAGATATCACCAAGATTGTAGTGCTGTGTAAAAGGAGTTACTGATCTATTTGTACAAAAAACCATTAGTTTAGGAGATATTACAACTCCAAACTAGATTTTTGAAACTTCAATTAACCAAACTTTCTAAAAATAATGTTGTAACGGTTACTTGGGAGGCGGAGAATGAGTGCCGACTCAGTCGGTTGTCCAGGTTTCGGCCGTTAAATGAGGAGACGCTGGTTTCTCGGTAGTGGAATTATCCGTGGTATCTATGCATTAGAGTTTATTATACAGCGTTGCTTAAATCTATCACGGTACCTGGTGCGGAGGACGGTGTTTTCGCGGAGTATTCGTCGGGAGTCTGGGGAGTGTCTCACTACCGTGTAGCCTCGGAGACGTAGGGAATCTCACTGCCCTGTAGCCTCGGAGATAGGATCGGACGGACGGTCGGTCGGTCGGAAGGTTTGTCTTTGGTGGAGGAGCAGTCTTGGGCGGCTCGAGAGACGAAGCGTTGTTATCCGGTTCGGTTCGCTGCCTCACTGTCCCGATTTGGTATCGGATCGGTCTTCTTATCTACGCTCCCACTTGCTTTCACTCGCGAGCGTGTGCCTCACCGCGGTGGCCATCTAGCGGTGGTGGCGTGAGCCTGCGTATAGCAAGTGGGAGCGGTGCGGCGGCGCGGCGGTCGGCGGGAAAGGTCTCGCGTCGGGTTTGGACTTTAACCGTCACAATGTAATGACGATTGGTTTTCAATGTTAGAAAATCGTTAGAAAAAAACTTAACTTACATTTAACATATTGAAGATGGTCTAGAAATTTCTGAAAGTGCAAAATACGGGTACAATTTGAATTGCTTCCTATGTGTCATTTTTACACAAATAGGTATGCGCTTTACGCAATTTGTTTACTAAAAAGAGCAATCGCACCAAACTATGCCCGCCCTCTCAGGAAAAGTATGATGATAAATCCAAAAAATGTAGTATTTCGCTGGCCAAATAGAAAATTCAAGTTTCATGGAGTAAATCATTAATAAGTACCGGTTAATAATATATGTAAAACATAATAATGGCAAATGTTTACTTTAGGGGACGCATCTCTGTTGACCTTGATCTTGCATTTGTTGTCGAAAATAAAATAAAACATGCTTCTATTTCAGCTCATATCCACGTGCGATTTATATTGCGATTGAAATGTTCATAATTATAATATATCGTACACGAATAAGGAAAACTGTTTAAAATTTTTAAATAAATTTTATTTACAAAAATAGAAATTACTTATAATAAAAGCGGAAACGAAAATAAATTTTATTTTGTAAATAAAAAACTTAAACCTATAAAAGAACAACTAACTCTACTTGTTTTACAAATTTTTTCTAAAAATTTAATGCTAACTACTTTATATTCAAAGTAACATCTTTCTATAAAAAAATTAATTAATGACCGTTCAGTGACAGCTTGTACGAGAATAAAGTGTACTTGTAACCTAAAAACGAAAGTTTCTTGCAATTATCACGGAAACTAAGTTCGAGCGACGCTACGGGGAGATATATAGGGAAAAGTTGTTCAGCATGTGTGTGTGTGGTGTTGATCTTGACAACATATTTCAAGGCAACAGTCATTGGTGCTTGGGTCCCCTTTTGTCGATATTGACCTTCAACTTTCTTCGATTTTCGAAATCGGTTTTCTTGAAAATGATACACGAGAAATAAGAAAAAATCATATGTTTGTCTTCTGTTCTCGAAAAAGTATTACAAACGTTTAGGAAAATTATAATCGGTCAGAAATTGTAATTTCTCTGTTGTAAACAGACTAATACATATCTATATCGCCGTTTGAATACTTGGATGTTAAGGTATTTAGATATATACAGGGTATTTCACCTAACTTGACCACCTTAAATATATCGCTTATTTTGTATGATAGAAAAAATGTCAGAGGGGGAAATATTCTGTTCGAAGGCGGCAATACGGTGATAGACCGAATTTTTTTCTCAAGGTCATTTTTTTCGAGATTTGAAGGTCATCGTATTTTTTTAAAATGGATATTTTCAGACATTCGTATTCTCCTTTCATCGGTTGAAATATGTTTACAAGCATTATTATCAAAGCGTAGTGTATGTGTACATGATGGATAAACTTATTGCACTGATACCGATACCGTAGCTTGTTGTGCTGATACTGATTGTAAAGCGATAATCTTCTGCTAAGATTATTGCTTTGATAATAATGCTTGTAAATATACTTCAACCGTTGAAAGTAGAATACGAATGTCTGTTTACAAGCACCAGGAACAATTACATGGTACACTGTTTCAATGAAATTGAAATTCCTTCATTTACCGTCCCCGAACGCGTACTGAAGTTACTAACAAACATTTCATAATTTCCTCGCTAAAGGTCACGTGAAGGTCAACATATTGCACCTCGTTGGATTCGTTTTTTTATAAGCTATACGACTGTTGTAGTGAAAATATGCAGTCCCATTAAAAAAAAATACAATGACCTTGAAATCTCGAAAAAAATGACCTTGAGAAAAAAATTCGGTCTATCACTGTATTGCCGCCTTCGAACAGAATATTTCCCCCTCTGACATTTTTTCTATCATACAAAATAAGCGATATATTCAAGGTGGTCAAGTTAGGTGAAATACCCTGTGTATGTGGGATCGATTAAATCGGGGTCGACGGAAAATGCTTGCCGTTGGTTTGACAACAATTTTCATAGTATCAACGAAATTGGAGTCGAACGAACTAATTATTATGAAACGTACACAGTCCATCTACCGCACGCCACGCCGCACAGTGTTGCATCGGCGGCAAAAAATCAATTTTATAAATTTTCGATTTAAAAAAAAAAAATACTTTCGTATTGCTAAATGGTAAGTGAATAACGTGCCAAAGTCCGATTAAAGTAAAAAAATTTTGTTACGGAGATATAGGCATGGTAAATAACCCTTTCTTCTCTCCTGCGAATTCATCAGTTTTCAGTGCCATCGTTATGTAATTACTCCGCCTACAATTGAATACTTAGGGGTCTACAAATTATATGGGTTATTACGCATTGTTTAAACTATTAACTAGCACAAATAATTTTTCCACAAAGTTGTTTAACATTAAGGAATATGGATTACCCGGAATCCTCTTTGCGTTGCGCTCATTTTTTATTTATGGAAGCATATCTAAAATCTGTTAAGCAGAGTCGGTCTGGCACTAATCGTTTTCGCAAGGTGTAATGTTGAACTAACTTTGTGTAAAAAATCTCGGCATACTTCGAACCACTTTGGCCGCAATTTAAGTTTAAATATCAATTTTTAGAATTTCCAAGAATGAATTGCGCAGAAGTTACTTTTATTTCATGTTTAGGGTGAAATTTTTTAAGGATATATCATAAATAATAATGAGAAATGTGAAATAGTTAGTTAGAATCAATTGTTTAAATAAAAAAAATTTAATAATCATTTTTTTTATGTTGAATAAACCAAGTTTTCGTGCATTAGATCTCTGTTTTTGGCTAAAAGGTGGCAAACAATCCGTAAAAATGGAACTATCCAACAAATTTGTTATCGTTTTATCGTACATTAAATGGAAAGTGTACCGCCGGTATTAGAAAAACCCAAGGTGCACCACGAGGAGGTTGCACATTTACATCCTAGGTGAAATTTTGAAGGGATATATCTTAAATAAGAAAGAAAAATATGAAATTCATATTTATAAAAAAACATTTAATAAAAATTTTTTTATGTTAAATAAACAAAAGTTTTCGTTCACTGGACCACTGTCGCAAAAATTCAACTGGTATTTTTGTAACAGTGACTGCTATAAAAATAATTTATGTAACATTAAAAAAATTGTTATTAAATATTTTTTTATACATAAAGGATTGATAAATCATGTGCATTTCACAGTTTCATTATTATTTAGACATATTCCTAAAACAATTCACCTAAAACATCAAATACACCGTAACCATCGCAAGAATTCATTCTTGGAAATTCTAAAAGTTGATATTTAAACTTAAATTGCGCCCAAAGTGGTTCGAAGTAGGCCGAGATTTTTTACACAAAGTTAGTTCAACATTATACCTTGCCAAAACGATTAGTGCCAGACCGACTCTGCTTAACAGATTTTAGATATGTTTCCATAAATAAAAAATGAGCGGAAAACAGAGATTTCCGATTAGCCCATATTACTTAATGTTTAACAACTTTTTTAGAAAATTATTTTTGCCAAATAAGCGTTGTACTTGTGACAATCTATCCACAAAATTTCAATCAAATCCGTTGGATAGATTCGTTTTTACGGATTTTTTGCCACTTTTTGGCCATTTTGCAACACTGTGCGCTGCTCTTGCTCGCTCGCTCGCCGTTTTTTCCCGCGAGAAACAGGCGAAACGCGCGTCCCGCCGAAAGCAAGCGGAACGCGCGTTCTACGAAAAATAGATGAACAGATGAATTCGCCTGTCGTTTGTCGAAACAAACGACAGGCGAAGACCGTTGGAAAAGGCGTGGAAGAAGCGAAAACGGGGAGTCTCTCGCCGGTCGTCGTCTTGTAAAATTGTCTTGTAAAGTTGTACTTAATCTTTGTTCTACCTTTTTTATTATTTTATTAAACATAGTGATCGTAAGAGTCGAATCCTTTATTGCTCCCCGCCCGCGTAGATCGATTAGCTAACTCGATCGCCACCGAAATAAATATAAAATAGGGGAATCCTACATATATACATTTTTTTCTTAAAATAACCACAAGAACACAAATATAACCTCAAAACGATGGGGCCACGGAAATCGTAATCTCCCCACGATAAGTAATTAATTTAAATTTCACTCCTAACAGATACACCCTAAACTTTTGCATCGCTCTTATAACCGCCAATAATTCTAATTCATGCGAATGATAATTCTTTTCGGCATCTCAAGTTTTCCTACTCATGAAATGCACTGGATGCCAGACTTTTTCTCCTACATCTTTCTGCAGCAGTACCGCGCCATATCCCTCTTTGCTCGCATCTGCATTTAATTCGGTTTCCGCCGTCGGACTGTAAATACGCAACATCGGTCCGGTCGACAATGAATTCTTTAACGCATCGAATGATCTTTGTTGATCCGTCCCAAACCGAAATTTTTCTTAATTTTTTAACAGAACCGATAGCGGGCGGGCCAGCTTAGCATAATCACGAATAAATTTCCTAAAATAACCTGTTAGCCCTAAGAAACTCTGTACCTGTTTTCTATTTCTCGGCGTCGGAAAATGTTGTACGGCTATCGTCTTCAGAGGCGAGGAATATACGCGTCCGTCCTCAAGTTTATGACCTAGGTACTAGGTATCTATTAGAGATTCCCATTTCATGTGTATGTACATGCACGTGGTACGTGAAACGTGTAGTACGAATTTAAGAATCCGTGAATACGAATCCGTGAATACAAATCCGTGAACACGGATCCGTTCGGCACGTTCCATTCCGACAACTAAGGCGTTATTGTTTTTCGATCGAATTCATTTCGACTGTTGATGTTAGCACTTAGAAGTGAGACAATAATAAAGTCGCGATAAATTGTTCGTCGTTAAATCACCGTACATTAAAATGCACATGTAAAATAAATACGCGAATATTTGTGAAATTAAAATACACGGGTTCCCGTGTACTTAGTATTACGTGGATTAAAATTTGGATTCGTTTATTGCACGTGAAGTACGGACCTATATTAGATTTGATTCTGGAAACGGGTGGCGCAGAAGGAAAGAGATACTGAATAAATTAGAACAGGTGTTACAGTTAGAAGAGCGATGCGTTTATTGCGAAATAGAGAGCGATAATGACGCGAAAGAGAACAATCCAAAGAAAAAGAAAGGATGACATAGATGGACATAAGCATGCATTTAAAGAAGGCAGCAATGGTGACGCGTAAATATAAACAGAGAACCTATTTGAGTAACGCCCGCGTTACTTGAGGCGTGAGCGTGAACAACGAGTGTCCTGAGCTAACACTCATTTTGATAAACAAATTTTTGGGTTACAGGTAACAAAAAATAATTAACACAATTTTACGTAATAAAATTTAATCGATCAATTTTCAATTTTGATATAAAAAGACTAAAATGTTTACGTTTTTTGGTAGTAAACGCGTTCTTTTTCGCGTTACAATATTTCCGGCAGTTCTATGCTACTTCAACTGTTTTCAGTTGACAAACGCTGCGCTGTAGCGCTTCTTTTATTTTCGAATCAGTTTCTTCGTCGGATTCCACCTTTCTTATGTTAGTTCGTATTTATTTAAATGGATGCTTTATAACCAATGTAATTATAGACAGAACGATAACTAATTTAACCAAGACAAGAAATTTAGAAGTAACAGAATGTCTATGGGAAACGATAGAATATTTATTAAACGTTTTGAAATCGTTTCAAATAGTAACCACGCTATTTTGTGGGGAAAAAATGCATCATTGTCAATGGTAAGATCATTCCTTAAGAAATTAGTAGAAAATCATTTATATACTCGAGAAACGGATAATGACGTTATTCGTATATTTAATGAAACGGTACTTCCCGAAATAACGCAACGATTTCAGCTCAATTTTAATGAAGATAGCAATACTACTATAACGTTAACTCAAATTTCGTGCTTCCTCGACCCCCGATATAAAAATGTAAAGCACGAATCTTCTCACACGAGAAATGAAATTCGTAGTATAATAAAAAACAAATTAGAAATTTTGTAGAATACGAGAAATATATTGTGGAATAACAATTACGTTTTGATTTATGTCCATATTTGTACCAAAACTTGCAATGAAATATTTGGCGATACCGGCAACATCGGATAGTTCCGAACGGTGTTTTTCAACTGCCGGAAATATTGTAACGTGAAAAAGAACGCGTTTACTACCAGAAAATGTAAACATTTTAGTCTTTTTATATCAAAATAGAAAATTGATCGATTAAATTTTATTACGTAAAATTGTGTTAATTATTTTTTGTTACCTGTAACCCAAAAATTTGTTTATCAAAATGAGTGTTAGCTCGGAACACTCGTTCTTCATGCTCACGCCTCAAGTAACGCAGGCGTAACTCAAATATGTTCTCTGTTTATATTTACGCGTCACCGTTGCTGCCGTCTTTAAATGCATGCTTATGTCCATCTAGGTAATCCTTTCTTTTTGTTTGGATTGTTCTCTTTCACGTCATTATCGCTCTCTATTTCTCAATAAACGCATCGCTCTTCTAACACTAACGCTTATTTTAATTTATTCAGTATCTCTTTCCTTCTGCGCTACCCGTTTTCAGAATCGTATCTAATATAGGTCCGTACTTCACGTGCAATAAACGAATCCAAATTTTAATCCACGTAATACTAAGTACACGGGAACACGTGTATTTTAATTTCACAAATATTCGCGTATTTATTTTACATGTGCATTTTAATATACGGTGAATTAACGTCGAACAATTTACCGCGACTTTATTATTGTCTCACTTCTAAGTTCTAAGATCAACAGTCGAAAACGGAACGTGCCGAACGGATCCGTGATCGCATATCCGTCTACACGGATTCGTATTCGCAGATCCGTGTACACGGATCCGTATTCATGTGTTCGTGGATCCGTGTTCACGGATTCGTATTCACGGATCCTTAAATTCGTACTACACGGTTCACGTACCACGTGTACACGTGTATTTTAATACACGTCCAAAACCGCGAACTCTAGTATCTACACGCGTCTGCATAAACTTAGATTTCGACCAATTAATTTGTAACCCGTTTTTCGCCGCGATTTCTAACGCTTCTACTAACTATTCGCACGCTCCTTCTCCGGTTTTCACTGGGATTGTTATATCGTCGACATATATAATAACGCTCTTACTCCGAATTAACTCCTTTTCGATTATAAAACGCGTAAAACTAGCTGGACTATTCGACAGACCAAACGGAGTCTTCGCGAACTCATACTGCCCACTTGGGATCACAAACGCTGTATATTTTCGACTATTTTTCTCTACCGGTACATGTAAAAACCCGTTTTTAAAATCTATTAGCGAGAACACTCGAGCTTCTGCTAAGGAGTCTATACTGTCTTCTATGAGAGGCATAGGAAATCTATCACGCACCATTTGTCTGTTTATTTTCCTATAATCTATACACACTCTGTATTCCGCATTATTTTTCGGCACAATCACCACTGGACTCGAAAATTCGCTTGTACTGGGGTATATTATGCCATTCTCCAGACACTCACCTATCTGTTTATCCAACACCGCTTTCTCTCTTGGAACCAGTCGCTTCGGACGGTGACTGATCGGCTCCTTGCCGCGCAAAACAATCTTTGTATCTACCGACGTATTCGTATTTTTCGCTGGCTGATAATTTGCAACTAATGTGTTTCTCTCGCGATATTTTTGAGACACGTTTAATTCGCTCCCTTCCACGTAATTAATTTGAATCGGCTCCCCTACTTCGATTCTTACGTCGTCCAATACGGTGTCCTTTGCTCCGTCGCGTCGCACTCGCTTATTCCTTTAAACCCCGAAACCACAGTATTTACCGGTCTTATGGTAATCTCACCGCCGCGAATGTATACCTCTACCTGTACTAAAAAGTTTTGCCCCAAAATCACTTCGGACGTCATCGTTTCCGACAGTAATACTAAAATTTCGGTATTATATTCCGTTCCATCTACACTTAAATTAGCGTCGAACCGACCCACCGGTAATGTTTGCACATTCCCGAAGCCCGTCAACACTCGACGCGTTGCACATAACTTCGCACTTGCAATCTTTTAAAAATATCGTTTCGAATCAAGTTTACGTCACTGCCCGTGTCTATTAACGCGCAGCACATAACGTCATTGATTGTTACAAGCGCGAGTTCATCGTCCGTACTTCGCACACAATTCACTGACTTGCGCTGCTCTTCTTCACCCCTTTTCGGGCATGCCTTCGAAATATGTCCAAATTCATTACAGCCGAAACACTTCGGGCCTTTCTCTTTATTCGGGCAGACCTTCACTGCATGCTCCGTCGCTCCGCATGCGTAACAGTGTGACTTTGCGGCGCCCTTTGATACTGCCTTACTTGTCAATCTTCTTTCGTTTTTCTTCATCTCTTCTTTCTTTGTCACTCCCTTTTTCCGATCGGTTCTTTCTCTCAATCGATCATATAGCTCCAGGTATTTTTTTAACGCACGTAAGCTTCGTGCACTATACTGCATTGCTTTATTAGATTCATTGCTATCCGGTATACCATCTATTATGTGTTGTATAAGAGTCTCTTCGGCGATCTCTCCTTGCTCGGCTATCTCCTGCATTTCATAAATGTATTGGCGACTGCTCTTGCTGGGCAATTTCCTTCGCGGATACAGTTGGGCGTGCACATCCGCGTTGTTTTCCCGAATATAGAACTCACAGATTAGATGGCGTTTCCGTTTTTCCCACGATGTGATTCCCTTTACAAACGTCACGAATTTTTTCGCTAATTCTTGCAACATTTTTTTTGCCATATATAAAACTCTGTATCCTATTCCAGCCCAATAATTCGCTTGTATCTTCGAGGTCCGATATCCACTTTTTAATCGACCGTTTATCGTCTCCAGTGAAATGGCAAAGACTACCCTCTACGTCGTTGATAGTAAATTGCTTGCTTTTCGTTTCCGGTCCCTCTTCCTGTTCCTCCGTCCTCGCTCCTCTTCCTCTTCTTCACTACTTTCCTCGTCATCATCCGTGGACTCCTCTTCGTTGTCCGTATCTTCTTTTGCCTCGTTTCGCACGGTTGATAACAATCGCGCACGCAGTTCCCATTTCTGCCTCATCGATGATAAACCGAGGGTTTTATATTTTTCTCTTAATTGGGCTACTTTCATTTCATGTATCGTTTCCTCATCCAACTCCTCGATCTGGTTCACCTTCTCGTCAGACCCATCTCCGACGTTTGTCCCGTTCTCTGTACTCTTTCCGCCTGTTTTATCCATGGTTCTTCCTTGTACACTGTTCGACCGTTCTTTAAGCAACTTAGGTACAACTTATCAGCACGTGGTCAACTTTCCACCGCACCGGACAACCGTAAAACCCGTCCGTCTCACTCGCGAATCGAACGATCACCGCACCGTACAACGTTACGCCACGTTTTCCAACCGCCACGTCGCACAGCACCAACTTCGCGATCCGTCTGATTCTCTCGATCCCGGCTAAGACCCCAATTGTATGATCGATTAAATCGAGGTCGACGGAAAATGAAGAATGCCTGCCGTTGGTTCGACAACAACATTAATAGTGTAGGGAGATTCCATCTTCGATCGGCGGGAATTCCGCCGAATGTCACGTTGTTAGTAACAGTATCAACGCGACGATTCGTTATCTGTTATTAATGTTATTGATTTCGTTCTTCACATTGTATAATATTCGATGTTAATTTATTCTTGTACAACGCGCGAGAAGGAAAAGACATGTGTGATCTCAGACGGAGATTCAGACGGAACAATTGTATTCGTTGTGTTTTCAAATTAAATGTTAAACTTTCTCGTGTATACGGCCGTATTATTCTATTGACGTCTTCATTCCTACAATAGTATCAACAAAAGGGGAGTCGAACGAACTGCTTCTTATGAAGCATACACAGTCAGGCTTGTGCGAGAACCCGAAATCTCGGGAAACCCGACGCTCGGGTCGGGTCGGGAATTCTCGGCCGAGAATTCGAGCTCTCGGGATCTTGATTTGATACGTTCGTATGTAGTCGGATAGCTTTGGGGTCCCGAAGAGACATAGGCAGCCGGATACTTTCGGGAACCCGAAGCGTATCATACTTTCGGGAGCCCGACATTTCTCGGCCGAGAATTCCCGACCCGACCCGAACCCGAGATTTCGGGTTCTCGCACAAGTCTGTACACAGTCCATCTACCGCACACCACGCCGCTCTCGCCGTTTTTTCCAGCGCGAAACTACCGTCGCGTCACCTTTATCCAGGTTCTTTCCGAAAGCCCTCGAGGCGCCCCATCATGCCCGATCGCCCGATCGCCCCATCGCCTCCGATCGCACGATCGCGCCCGACCGTAGTTGCCAACTCACGACTAACCTATCCCTCATATATATAATTCTACTTTATTTGAATATTTAATTATTTTAATCTACCTTGTGGTACTATTTCGTCTTTATCTCTTGTCCAATAATTAATTGATTTAGGATAAGCTTCTGAATGACACTCCAAAATCAATTGTTGTCCTTCTCGAGCGCCTACCAATTGATTTGGTATCCAAATCATGGGTGGAACTGGAAGAAGCAGTAAAAATGTCCGTCTTTCATTACTATTTGCTAGAAATAGATTAGCCAAAAAATAATAAAGTGGTATCTAATACAATATGTACTTATTAAATATTCGAATTTGATTTTGACTGTCTATTGTTATGAAAAAGTTTCAATTAATACTGAAGCATATTAGAATGATATTAAAATAAATGCTGATATATTATTACTACGTATAGAAGAAGCGAGTAAGGTCGCTACAGTATATAAAGAAACGACAAAAATATAATAAATATTAGATAATACTTACAATGCACAATCAGCATAATTCTTTTACTAACCGATGGCGGAACACGGTTAGATGCGATACAAAGGTACGATCCCATGTGTAATCGATTTACTTTAGTGATATTAAAACTTGATCCTTCAACGCTGGCAACTGTAATCAGAATTAGAAATTTGACTTGAAATCGCAATGTTTGTATGTTATGAACCTTAAAAGATCATTCAATGTTTCTCATTTTCAGTGATATATGAATATAATATGGTTTAGGGTTACTTTTTTTCAGCAAAAACACAAGGTTGATTCGTCTAAAAATAGGGTTTCTAATATTCACAAAATAAATAGTTAATTGCAAGCTTCCCATGTGTTGTACTAACCTAAAAATAGGGAATCAACAATTAAATGTTCGTGCTTCCCTATCTGCTCTCAACTTGTAGCCTTTGTAGTAGGTTTACTTTTTGTAGTAAGTTTACTTTTTATTTATTCGTTCACTCACGAATTATCAATCAAACTTGTTGTATGTTTGGTTGTCCCTCTGGATATCTATCTGTCTGCTTATTACTCCTGATTTCTCAAGTCCCGCCATCTCTCGAGAATATAGTGTGTCGGCTCACCGACACATACACAAAGCTTACATGAATATGATGAGCTATCCAATAAAATGTAGTCGATAGTTCATTCTTTTCGGTAATTATCTGGAAACGGGGCAACATAAGTTGTCAAGGTCATCATTCTGACCAACTTTTTTCTATACATGTTATTTTCACTCGGCCTTAGTTCTCGCGATATTCACAAAAATATTTCTGTCATAGGCGGTCACTAGCATACAACTCTTATCATGTAAACATACTCTTTATAACTTCTGTTCACCTATTTATTAATATTCTAGAGCAGTGCTCCCCAACCTTTCTATTGCCGCGGACCGGTCAACGTTTGATAAATTTACCGCGGCCCGCTGGGGGGGGGGGGGGGGGGACGTTAATTGTTTATATTTTATATTGTTTTGATTTAATAATTTCAATTTAATTGTATTTAAACATGCCTTCAAAATAAAATACAGTTACACCAAAAAATGAATATAAAGTGATTTAACATTTTAACTCACTAGAACGCTAAATCAACGAGAACCCTGAGCTTGTTTCTTTGCAACGAGACGGTTCCATCTGGGGCTAATAGGAGACAATGTCACCCGAAGTGTGTTGCTTATGTCCAGTTTATTCCGTTGTTTTGTTTTGGTTGCTGTCACTGCAGAAAACCCCGCTACACACAGATAGGTTCTCGGAAATGGCAATAAGGATTTAAGTGCTGTGGTGGCAATCTCAGGGTATTCCGCCATGACTTTAATCCAGAACACCGGCAGAGTTGTTGTCTCGAACGTAGTTTTGAGGCCGCCGTTATTTACAGTCTCCAGTAGTTGATCTTCTTCTTGCACAGACGTGCTAGATTCGTCTGATTTGTTGACAAATGGGTTGCGGATCCATTCCTTACCAGTTCGTGAGTCTTTTGTGGTTGGGGAGTAGCGCTCGAACTCTTTTAAAAGCAAAGACAGGTGATCGTGCATCAACTGGGAGAATGAATGTTCAGGCTCAGTCTCGCCTAAAATCACCGCTAATGTCTGAAACATTGCCAAAATGCCTCTGTTCACGCGCCGTCCCCACAACTCCAGTTTGGCTTTAAATGCAGCTACTTTGTCTGCCAACTTGAAAACAGTTGTCATTTTCCCTTGAAGGCACAGATTGAGTTCATTGAGCAGGCTGAATATGTCACACAGGTAAGCCAGTTTTGCGACCCATACCTTGTCACTGAAATGTACTGCCAGCAGTGACTTCTTTTCTGAGAGAAATCTTTGCAATGGCTCTCGCAATTCAAATACTCTGATTAGTCATTTTCCTCTGAATAACCATCTTATTTCTGTGTATAAGAAAAGGCATCTGTACTCTGCGTCCATCTCCTCACAAAGCTGCTCAAACAGGCGCGAGTTAAGGGCGTCTGTTTTGATGTGGTTAATAACTTTAACTACATCAATCCATACGCTGTTAAATTTCGGTGACATTTTTCGGATTGCCAGTATTTCCCTGTGAATGAGACAATGCGTAGATTCACTCTCAGGTGCAACCTCCTTAATCCGAGCAGTTGAAACAGATAGTCGTCCGGTCATGGCAGCAGCTCCGTCTGTGCATATGCCGACACAAAATGACCATTTTAGTTGTCCTGTTATATAACCATCCAGTGACTTGAACAGTTCTGCTCCTGTGGTGTTGGTTGGCAAAGATAGTGCACATAACAAATCCTCATCCACATCCTCCTGATATAGATATCGCACATAAACAAGTAGTATTGCCTTGTTGTCGATATCTGTAGATTCGTCAACCTGGAGTGCGTACCACGGTGATGTATTAATCCTCTCCAACAATTGTGTTTCAATGTCTTCGGCTATTTCCCCAATGCACCTAGTCACAGTGCTAGCCGACAAAGGCACGTGTGCTATCTTTTCCACAGCAGCCTCACCTAGAAGTTCACGGCAAATGTCTTTAGTGGAGGGCAAGTTCAATTCTTCACCGACAGTGAATGGATTTTTAGCCTTAGCAATACGGTTAGCCACCAAATATGATGCTCTCAGTGCATTCTCCTTTATTGATGTGGTGGCCCTCATAAATTTCTGTGGAGAATTAACCGTGGAGGAGCGGAGGTGTTCCCCCTGCGACGTAGAGTGCCCCCACGAGGGGGGCGGGGGTTGGGACGGCGCGGGGTCTCCCCAGCGTTGACGAGTGCCCCACGAAGGGGGGCGGAGGATGATGGGGGCCGGGGCGTCAGCTGAACCCGGCCCCGGAGGGGAGTTTAGGTCCCCTCGGGACGGGCCGACGTGGCACTCCCGGAGACAATATCGGATGTGGGGTGACGGTCGGTCCTCTCGTGTTTGGGACGACCACGGGGGGGGGGGGGTCGGTGCGTGCCGAAACACGCCTCCGACGACCCTCCCTTACCGTATGCGGCGTCCTCCTGCCCTGGCCGGAGTGGGCCCCCTCTTTGGAGGGATCACCCGTTCCGAGCGGGGCAGGAGGCCGCCGGGGGGCCCAGGGTGCACCGAGCTGGGGCTCGGGAAGCCCGTTCCGACGGCCCTTGGGGAAGGGTATGGGAACCGCCAGGTGTTCAATTAGTGTTGGTTAGTGGGGGAAGTTAACCCCTCCTCCCGGAATCTATTGTAAGCGAGAGGGGGCCTGTTGAGTACTCGCGTGATCCGGCCATCCCCTCCATAGTTTAGGGATGGATGTGAGGTCTTAGTGGGTACACACCCGGGATGGCGGGCGCCGCGCGCTCCGCCAGACCGGGGGGAGTCCCACATAACCCCGGCTCCCCCCAGGGGGGTTGGGGTATGCGTAACGCATTTCCTCACATTATAAAAAAAAGGGTGCTTGGTGTTCAAGTGGCGAAGCAGTTTTGAAGGTTTCATTGCCTCATTAGAGAGCTGGTCGCCGCAAAATATGCAGATCGGTATTGGTGTGTGGGAATCACCTGTCCCGATAAATCCATATTTCAAGTAGGACTCATGGTATTGTCTGTTAAAAGTTACATGTTTCTTTGATGTTGAAGGCTCTTGTTCTGTCTCTTCACTGGGCCTTTTCTTTTTCCCAAGGAAACTTTCTAACGACGTCTGTTTCGTACTCATTTTTGCTTGTAGGTTAAATTTGAGCAAACACAATATACACGTACACCAAGCTCTGTTAAACATGAGAAAGTACCGGTAAACAGAGAGAAGAGCGATACACACCTTCTCTTTACCAAAGCTACAAAACGCCACTGCCGAAGAACCTTGTTTTTCACTTACGAAGAAAAACGAAATAGCATCGCCCAAACTCGAACACGTGCGTCGATCGATTTACGATATGTGTTTAGCGCACACACTTGCGTTTGTTTTTTCGCTTCGAGACCTCTGAATGTTGCGCTAGACCCAAACGTACGCGATTTTTGACCCACTGCTTCCGAGACAATCCAGACGCTCAGCCATGTGTTTTGTCGACCCACTGCTTCAGAATACTATTATAATAGCAGAACTAGCAAACTGCGAAAAATGAATTTTTAGGAGCTTATAATGAAAACATAAGAGTATCCACTCAAAATGTTGTTATTTGAAAAAAAATGTTTTTTCACCATTTATTTATAGTCTCGGTCATAAAATGGAAATAATTTAATGTTCCTTGGGCGGCCCGGTACCATTTGATCCACGGACCGGCACCGGTCCGCGGGGTTTGGGGACCACTGTTCTAGAGTACTTCAATCCATGTTACGATGTGAGAGTGAATTGTAATTATATAGAAAAGGGTACACCTCACCGATTTTTATGAAACTCAAATATGTTGTACACTGCGTATCAAAAGTTTAGACGCACAGGGCAAGGGGATCATTCAGGAGGGTTTGAGCACGGCTCCCCTCTAACGGATCGTCCCTTACCGGGAATGGGCGACGTCTTTCCTCCGCACCCTGCGACGAGTGGCTTGAACGACTCGCCCAACGGGCAGCTCTTTGGGGGGGGGGGGGTATGGTGAGAAATTTCGCCATGCCCCACGTAGAGGTTGGCCGAAGGGGGCTTCTCATTCTTCCCGAGTGTGCATCGAACGGGCGGGGCCAGGCAGGAAGTATGCTGTCAGCGTTCCCAGCTGGTCCCAGAGGGCTCAGGGACGGTTCAGTGCGGTTTAGATGGTAGGTCGGGCCTGCAGCCCGGTGAACCCAACATACTCCCTCCCTCCTTTCGGGCGTGGACGAAGGGGTCCATAAGGAGGACTACCACACTTAACAAATAAAAAGAAGTCTTCATTATTTCCACCAGGGAGTTGGGGAGAGAAGTGATTCCCGAATCTCCACGGTCGACGGGCCCGGAGAGTGCCATATATTCCAGTTCCTCCCCACAGGAAGGGCGGGGAATCCGTGAATAGAACTACCTCCCCATCAAAAAATAAAGCATCCATTGTTTGTTTAAAATGGTCGCCGGTTATATAGATTGCCTACCGGTTCCTATGACGTGATTATAGATACAGTAAATAAATAGTGGCACCGTGCGGACGCAAATGTTGCCATGGTGCATGCGCGTATACACAAAATTGGCTGTAGTAATATAATATCTCCTGTTTTCTGCGAATATCTCGAAAACTAAGACCAAGCGGCTACTACTACGTGTAGAAAAAAGTTGTTTAGAATGATGTCTTTGACAACATATTTCAAGATCATTGTAATCGGTGAGGAAACCTCTTTTTTGGATAAATACCTTGATTTCATATAATTATATAAAGTAACAGTTAAGTTTAATAAATATCCATTGAAAGCAAAACGTTTAAATTCAATTTTATAAGCGCAAGTTACTGTTGAACTGATATTATGACTATACAAGGTCGCGTTACTCTAGGACGGACACGTGTTCGCGGTTAACCTAAACGACGCCGGTCGCGCGTGTTAAAGACTCCTGCCCGTTAGTACCATACGACGCGAAGTGTCGATATAGAATGGAAGATGGAGCCCGGACAAGTACCGTGTGGGGAACTGGTATAGAGATGTATAATATAACTGTTGATTATCCTCTAGACCAGTGATGGGCATCTTTGACTGCCGCAGTCAAGAAGCTTCCCCCACCAACTACTCTTTTGTGCAGCGCGCACCTTTGCTGCGCATCGGTGCCTCGTGCCTTCCAGTGCCTTCGTTTCCCCCCTCATACGTCCCTCCATAGCTGACGAGGTTGGTGGGAGAAGTAAGCAACTCAGGAACCCCTACCGTGGCCATCACTGCTCTAGACACTTAACGGCTCCTCACAAGCCGCCACGTTTTTGTACCGTGGAAAAGTTTATGGGCTGCACAAGGTAGGAAAAATACTTGACTCGAGTCTCGAAACCAGAAGAAGGAAGAGCAGTTCGACGGAGCCGACGCTTCTGCCGATCCCCACTCTTCAAGATTCGGGAGTGGGGGAACAGAGCCCCACGACCGATCACAAAAAGGGCGCCTCTTGGATGGCGCCACGATTGTCCGGCGAAGCGGGACGTTCAAGCCCATCAACCGTCACGGGTAAGGAGTTACACACAAAACATGTCCGCACATTCCCTGTGCATAGCGACGAGAATCTAGTAAGATGATTCAACAGAGATCACAAATCTCTCATACGTATGATACGAATTGGTATAGACGCTGTAAAAATAAACGCGCCCTTAGCTACGCTTAAGGTAGTAGATATAAAGGAAGACAGAAAACATTATTATGTAAGTGCATTGAGTAACTGATGTATGAGGTGTTTCCGGGTATCTTGCACCAACGCTTTCTTTAGTGGAAATTGAAGCGGCGAGTAGGGCTATGCTTCGCACTGCATTCGACCAACACCACTGCTCTGTTCGACGCTCTCTTCGCTAGTATCGCAGCTGCAATGTACTCGTAGTGTCACCAGATTAAGACTTTTCTCCCACTCTACCTTCCCCTTCTGCGACTCCATTCTTTGAGGGCAAGCGTCCTTACGCTTCTGCCACGACCCGATCACGAGACTCGTTTCGTCTCTATCGTGCATGTGTCACAATGTCACGTGACTAATCCACTAATGACAGAGAGGGGGTAACCTGTATTTTCCACAATTTCCCCGTTCTGGCTACATCGTGTACTCATACCTTAACACTTTAGCCACTGTAGAGCACAGTTGCCAACGTAGAGTCTGCCACTTCCCCTCCACCATCAAATTCTCCTTCCGCGACCTTCTACATGAGAGCAGTGTCGCCGGATCAGTGGAATTGACTTGAATTGAGGGGAAAGGTAACCCTCGCTCTTCCAGTACCGGATTAGTCACGTGACATTGTGACATATGCACGACAAAGACGAAACGCGTCATGTGGCCGGGCCATGGTGGAAGCGTGGGAAAATAGCGTCGTAAAAGGGGAAGGGTAGAGTGGGAGACAAGTGTTAATCTGGCAATTCTACACGAGAAAGAGGAACGTCCCGTATATCATCGTGCAGAGTATCGTCACTCGTGTCTCTAGAGGAAAATTGAGCGACATTTAATAGTAGAAGAGGAAGCATGTTGAGGGGAATACAAACCCGCCTGGCAACTTTACTGCCGAGTACCATCTCCTCCACTAGAATACTACACGATTTATCAACTTCGTCACCGCCCAATGACAGATTTGTATATGGCTAAAAGTAGACAGCAGCGGAATAAAATCATTACTTACTGTTTCAACACACACTCTTTGCAACAGTTGCAGTTTTGTACTATTTTACTTCAGTATTCAAATACAGTCCACAAACAACGAAAAAAGTTTTTTTTTTGTTCCATTACAAATTACTTACACAAAGTTAATTTTGTGTCTAAGTATGTTACACTTACACAAACTTTTATCTGTTTACAATAAATATTATTGTATTTTTGTATTATTCGGCTACCTTAGAATTCCAAGCATGTGTAGAACAAGAAACAGATTAAAAATACTTTTGCAAACCTTTCAATTTACGATTGACCTTGACGGAGTTGATCGTCACGCTATAGTCGTGCGAACGGTCAGTAGACAAAGCTGATTAGTAAGATTTTCGACCGATAGTTGGTGTGGGTCTAATTTTCATTTTCAAAGAGAATATATGAAATGCTGACTGAGGAAGAAAATTGAACTGTAGCGGAAGAGAGAAAAGGAAACTGAGAGATAAAGCTAGCGACTTGACATTGGTGCCACATTTCATTCTTCGCCTCACTGTTGCCATATCATCAAAACCGTTTTATGTTAGTTTAGTGAAACTGATTCTTGCCTCATGAGCCCGATTCAGCCGTCCAACACATGCTAACAGATACACTACCACGGACACGTAGGTAATATTACCAGCAGTTTCTCGCTAGTGTCTCTGAAACGAAACTCGAACGGGGGTCGCATGTATACAAATAAACTTGAAAATTATTCTTCATATTATGAATATTTCAAGAAATACGAAGAAAGCCTGATGAGATAGTTAAAATTGCCATTGAGCTGAATTATATGGTCGATAGGTCATTCAATAGGGCATCAAGAAAAAACATACTGTTTTCTTGCCTATTTTCCGTAGTTAGAAATTCTGAAAAAAATCTGACAAGGAGAGCACAAACTCAACGGGTCTCTGATTGGGTTGAAACTTTGTATGACAGGCCTGTTACTAACAGACCGCGTTCCGAAACCCGACCCGCACCGATCGAAACCGAAGGATGTCGAACCGCGTCTCCGACTTGGCGCGCGGCGAACCGATCTCACCGTTTCTTCCCGCGGCTAGAAACCATATTTGGCGACAAAGGGAAGCCAAATATGGTCAAAACGGATACCCGACGTCACCGGAACTTCCGCGATACGCCGTGTCGCACCACTACTCCTCACCACCAAGTGAGGATATAAATATCGCTCGCGTCCTCTTCTCGGTTGACTTCGCGTATGAACGCGGAGCCTTCAAACATCCACCTGTGTAAGTACCAGTTTCAGTATACGATCCCGATTATTCCACGCTCCCGAAGCCTGTTGTGACAACGCCTTCGAAACGTATCCGCCAATTCTCCCACGTTCCGAACTCGTCGTGACGACGGCCTCGACTCGTGAATTCCATAACCTCAGCGTCAACGACTCGTTGTGACAACGAGACCGTAGGGCGTGATCCCGGCACGCCGAAATCGTCGTCACGACAACCGCGTACCTGGTTCGTTGGGACAACGATATCAACAAGGTACGATCCTGCCCGCCCGGAATCATCGTGGCGATGATTTCGGATTTCCCATGCTCCCGGCATCGTCGTAACGACGGTGTCGCGACATGAAGCTCCCTGACCGAATCCCGTCAATACCAGAGTACACGTCCGCCGCTCACCAGGTCCAGTAGAGTCACCGCGACGCGGTCCGGCATCCTCGCAACCGCATTCCGCCGTTACCTCGTCACCGTCGACGAAGCCGTATCCGCAACCATTACGTCCGCGTCCCGGAAAAGTGAGCGTTCTGTGTCCCCGCGAGAGTGCGACCAGCGAGCGTGAAAATACAACTATGTGGCGTTATTTCGACACCGTTCTCCTCGTCCATTCCGAACCGACCGATTTCCTCGTCGATTCTCGAACTCTGGCGCGGCGAGCATATTCGGACACGAGGGGATACCGTTGCAACGATCGGCCGACTCGTTAACGGACTCGTTACATCATTACCATGAATACAGTTTTAATTCCACGTATACCAAGTGCCTTCATAGCGCGTGGTGATAGCGTACCGGAATAGTACGGCGTTGACCAGGGTTCAATACCTTGTTCATTAAATTTTTTTTTATCAAAACTTTCCTTATTTGCTTGTCCTACTATAATACCATTACTCGTTGTAACATTTACACGTATAATATAATATGACATGCAGAAACGCATATAATAAAAAAAAAAGTTTTATCAACATGGAATTGAACGCTGGTCAATGCCGTACTATTCCGGTACGCTACCACCTTTTTTTTCAACAAAGCGTTTATTGTGCCGAATAAAATACATATATGGTATACAAGGAGGTACACTAAACTTAAACGCTAAAAGAAAGTATAACAAGTTCAATATATCTTGAGAACTAAACTAAAGGACCGGAAGTCCGGTCACACACTGTTTTTCAGTGTAACATTTTTAATTCAAATTCTGAATGTTATCGGCGCAAAGGTTCGATCTATTAGAAACCAGACAACTATTTGCAAATTTTCACAACAATTCTTCTCGACGTTTCGATCTTAGTTTAGATCATTTTCAAGAGAAACAAATGAAATATTGCGTCTGTAACAAAACAAAATTCGGAAAAATAACCAATAATAAAAATAAAAGAAAACTTTACTCACTTGCTTAGTGTCGCAAAGTAAATTTCACAAAAAATTAAACATATTATGAAAGATTAAAATTTACTTTTGAACTTGAAAATGATTCAAGTTTGAGTTTTTTAGATGTCAGCATAATCAAATCAGGTAACAAATTCATAACGAACTGGTACCACAAAAAGAGCTGGTCGGGCAGATATATTAATTTTTGTTCATCTCATCCCATACAACACAAAATTGGTTTAGTTAAAGGACTTATTGATCGTGCAATCTTATTATCAAACCCTGAATTTAGAACAAACCATCTTTTGTTAATTAGAAATACCCTAAAGCGAAATGGATACCCAGATAATTTTGTTTCTAACATCATTAAAGAACGCACTTTTGAAATTTACCACCCCCTTTACGTCCAAGAACGTAAAGAAGAGAGATTTGAAAGGGTAGGACCGATAAATCGGAGTAACACGGTTGTGGTTCCTTTCGTTGAAGGTATTTCCAATGATATCAAAAGAATTTTTAGAAAATCAGGAATTCACACTATTTTTAAAATTCCACAATATTTAAAAAACTGGTTCCCAAGTATAAAAGATAAATTACTGTTGTCAAAGAGGCACAATATAGTCTATTCAATTCCATGTAAGGGTTGTAACCAGGTGTATATTGGACAAACGTCCAGATATTTAGAAACCAGAATCAAAGAACATAAATTCAACATTTTCAAACCTCCAACTCAACACACTGCAATGACGAAACATTCTTTAGAATTTGACCACCCGTTCGATTTTGATAATGCTAAAGTTGTTGACCGTGAAGTAAATTTACATAAAAGGATATTATTAGAAACAATTCATATGATTAAACATCACAGCGTAAACCTTAGGTATGAAACCCCTAAGATACATGAATACTACGCAACATTACTGAACCAGTAATGTCGTATGATGAATTTTTCTAAACAAATTCTTTTTGTTTAATTTCACTTTAAGCATTAATTTTCTTATACAATTATTTGTATATTATGTTGGTCAAACAAATCTGAATGTCAATTTTCTTAAGAAATACCACAGTTTATGTAGGTATACTGGCAGAAAAATGGAAGGTTATAATTTCGTAACATGTTGTTTGTTTTTGAAACTACCGCCAAATCTGATTTTGGCCAATAGATCGATTACAATCGATCATATATATTTCTAAATGTCTACACGTTTCCTCACTCACCGGTATGCTGCCCGAGCGGTAACTTGTGAGTCATTCTAATATGTTTAATTTTTTGTGAAATTTACTTTGCGACACTAAGCAAGTGAGTAAAGTTTTCTTTTATTTTTATTATTGGTTATTTTTCCGAATTTTGTTTCACTAGTGATATATTTTATTTATTAATTGTTGGTTTACAGACGCAATATTTCATTTGTTTCTCTTGAAAATGATCTAAACTAAGATCGAAACGTCGAGAAGAATAGTTGTGAAAATTTGCAAATAGTTGTCTGGTTTCTAATTGATCAAACCTTTGCGCCGAAAACATTCAGAATTTGATTTAACATTTTGCGATCGACATTATTGAACATTTAACATTTTTAATTGCACTTATTGCACCTACGTTTACTAAATCTAAGAACGGATTTGCTTATATTCTAACGGTTTATTATGTACAGAAAGGCACGAGAATAAAAACTGTACATTTGTTCTATGGCATGTTTATTTACATTTTTTTTTAGTAACGATTATCATATTTGTGTGTAATTTCTAAATATATTCTTATCTTAGGGTTAATCTGAGCCAGGTAAGTTTTAGCGTAAACGAGTGGAGTGGTGTGGGTCCTGGAATACTTCCTGGTGCCCCCACTACCTCCGGGGGGTAATTCAGAGAGTGCAGAGAGAAGAAATGCACCGCGGAGTCTCACAGGGGTCGGTCCTTGTGCCGCTCCTGCAGGACCTAGCGTATGACGCGGTGCTGCGGGTTTCTCTCCCCCTTGGCGCCAACGTCATCTGCTATGCAGATGACGCGCTGGTGTTCGCCGAGGGGGATACATAGAGGAGGACCTTAGACCAGGCTGCGCTGTCGGTGGTATCTGGAGGGTGGGGATGGGTATTTCCGCCGGCAAAACAGGATACGGATACGTCGCCTTACGCGGGGGTGGTTCAACCCCAGGTCCTATATGGGGCCCCCGTATGGTCCTAGCAATTAATGGCCAGCCGGCGGAGTTTGCTGCACACGAATCGTGCGCAACGCCGGCTGGGCTTGCGGACCATACGGGGATATCGCACCATATCCGCTGAGGCAGCGTGCCTCCTCGGGGGTATGGCTTCTCTACAATTCATGGCGGAGAAGCGGCCAACCGGATATCGGATTGCCTGCTCCATCCGCCGAGGGAAGCACGACCCCGAAGGGGACGAAGTCGAAGTGCTGAAGCGCCAATCCCGGCAGGACATGCTGGCCCGCAAGCGGCAGCAGGTTATTGCCGCCAACTCGGGCCGGCCTATTGTCCGGGCCCACCTGCTCATTCTGGGAGAATGGTGCGGGAGGCGGAGAAGGCTAACCTACCGCCTTACGCAGGTGCTCTCCGGACACGAATGTGTCAGAGAGTAGTTGCGGAAAATAGGCAGAGAACTGACAGCGCAGAGCCATCACCGCGGGGTGGCCCGGGATACGGCGCGGCATACGCTGGAGGAACGTCTCGCTGTCGGCCGTGGTCGAACACATGGTCGGCGGCGCGAGACCATGGAATGCGGCTGCCTCCTTCTGCGAACAAGTAATGTCGCAGAACGAGGCGGCGGACATCTCCGCCAGGAGAGTGGCGTCTAGGGGACGTCCGCGTACAGCCCGGCGGGTCCAGGTTAGGGATCGCAGACGAGATGGCGGCGGTGGGGCTAACTAATACTCCCATCGCCGCCATGGGGGGGACTACTACCAGGCTTCCCCCCAGAGGATGGCCGGCCGCAGGGGCGGGCCCGGGAGAGCGCCTCGCCCCGTCCGGTCAATGCCACTGGCCGACCACCACTCTGTACGGGGCGTCACAGGCTGGGGGGGGGGGTTGAGCCGGAACTCGCCTGGACCCCTCTTTACCGCGTGTGGGGACCTCCTATCTCGGCCGGGTTGCGAGCTCCTCCGGGTTCTCTACCCCCTGAGCGAGGGAGGGGATCTCCGGGACCGCAGGCGTCACGAGCTGGGACTTTTGCCGAGCGGCTCTCGGGTGGGTGGTGATTTCAAGATCCCAATCACCTCCCAATCATCTCAGGGGGGCCACCGTGGGGTTTAGTGGGTATACCCGGCATTGCACACACCGCCAGGGAGTCCCACATACCCCCGTTCCCCTCCCAGGGGAGCGGGGTATGCGTAATGCATTTCCCTCACGTTAAAAAAAGGTAAGTTTTAGCGTTAGGTTACCTTTAAGGTTAATACTTAAATTCCTCAGTTGCTTATTCTACGGGTCTTTGGCAATGCCATTGAGTTTGGGTAGTGGGAAATAAACTAATAAAATGTATTAATACGGATAATAAAATGATAAAATGACCTACTGACGAAACTAAGGTGTAAACTCATAATGACTAAATGGCGGTCTTTTGAGTTTCCGCCAGGGATCCTCTCCGCTAGGTTCTCGTGGGCTGCTCGTGGCGAATGATTACTTATGAACTATTTTTCTTAACCACCAGTATTTTTCCGTGTTTTTTCTGTGTTCGTCTTCTATGTCGTATTTAGTGAGTTTGTAGCCGAATCTCATGTCTAGATCGTATAGTCTTATGTTACTGTTATATGTTAGTGTTTTGTTGGAATTTTTTCTGTTGTAGTTTTACATTATTTGGTGTCCGTAAGTGTTTTGTATGAGTCCTGCGTTGTCTAGGTGTATAAAGCTTCTGGTGGTATGTATCTTGTCTGTCTCGTTTTTTCAAAGTAATGGGGGTTGGGGTAGAACGAGCTGGATATGAGGCTATTGCTTTGTATTTTTCGTATGTTTGCCCAGTGGTTTCTTACTAGTTTTATCATGTGAAAGTCTATTCGGATGATTTCTGCTCTATGCAGAACATTGTGGTTGCTGATGTATTTAGTGTAATTAGGTTCTGGTGTTCTGTATGCGTTTATACATGCTCTGAGACATCTGCGTTCGAATAAACGGATCTTCTTCATAGTGCTGGCGCTGATGTTAAACCATATGGGAATACCATATGTTATAATTGGTTTTATTAGTAGTTTGTAGCATAGGAGTTTGACTTTAGTGTCTAGTTGTTTGGAGTAGAAGATCCGTTTATTCGCCGCGAATACCTTTTGCGCTTTGACTATTTGTAAATTTACATGGTCGTTATAGTTCAATTTAAAATCTAAGTGTACGCCTAAATAACAACCTGTTTGTGTGGGATTTTATTTTTGTGTCTCTATTGTCCTGTAGGTGAAAATGTTTGGCGTTCGTACGGACGTCCCCGTTTGTGTCTGAAATCTTTGAAATGTATGGTCTAAATAGGATTGTCTCGCATTTGTTTGTATTTATTTTTAATTTCAATGTATTGAATTAATCTTGTATTTTCTTAAATAGTTCTTGCAGTTTTATTTTTAATCTTGATGGTTTGTTATCACTGATGTATATTAATAGATACGGCTCCTTTTTGATTGTCGTTATTCAGGTCGTATTATCGTATTATCAACACATCGCTCATATACATATATATTAAACAGGATGGGGGAATTGACAGCACCTTGTTGTAAACCGTTTCAGACTTTAAATGTTAATGTGGAGGTGTTCTGACCTTCGGAGACCTGGAACTTCTTTTTGTGGACCATGTTCCATATAATTTTAGTGTGGTGTGGGGTTTAAGTTTTTTTTTATTAGTTTGAAATAGAGACCATCCAGCCAAACCGTATCGAATGCTTTTTCTAGGTCTATGAAAGCTGCGCCGACACAGGCACCGGCATTTCTCGCCCAGCAGATGTCGGACGTGAATTTCGTGATTGCATGCATGGTCGAGTGTTTGCGTCTGAATTCAAATTGCGTTTCGGGTATAAGGTTATTTGGGTAAACTTTCTCTTGGGAACCCAGAAATTTTCGATTATTGTATGTCTTATCTTGTTGATTTCTGCGAGAAAACTCCTATATAGAAGTCCCAGACCGCGGAAACCACTCGTTTTTAATTTATGAGCATGTAAAGTTGAGTAATTTAACACTAATTTTCATTGTTTCACCTCAGGAAGTGACAGGTATGGGCGCCGCCATATTGGTACGTAGGGAGCTCCTTGCGTGTAGTGCAGGCATGGCCAGAAGTAGCTCACGCGGAGGCAAATTCATGGGAGACGCTTCCTTCTCCCGCCCGCGCGTCTCGCTCCCCGTGGCGGTCGTAGTCGGTGGAGCTCTTCAGACCCGTACCTACCGCATGACGTTTGCACTGCGCGTGGCGCGTTAGTGCAACTCTCGTACACATAGGTTTCCACATCACCTATGAGGTATTATGGTCAATGCGTTTTTTTTGTCAGTGGTTTCCCCTATAGGCCTATTCCACTGTGTTCCACGATAATTTCGAAAAAGTAAATTTGGAAAATAGTTTTTAAATATACTGTCAAAATTTTACTGACAATTAGGAAAGCTTGATTATTGAGCGATTTCTCGCTATCATCTTTGATGCGGCTATCAACGCCCAACCTCCCTTTCGATCTTTCGGATTTGCCAAGCAGTTCTAATCAACGTGCGCAGTAGTCTCACCTTCAGACTTGCAGGGAGTCTCGCCTGCCCTTTAATAACCGGAACTAACCCAGAACTAACCCAGAACAAAAATTAAACTCTGCGGTAGCCTTTTTGGTACACTATAATATTAGAAATTAGAATTCCCCCTTCACATGTCCAGGCTACTATCAGGTTGCGCGGTAGTGCTGCCATCTAGCGTCGCCACTGAGTCACTACACGCAAGGAGCTCCCTACTTACCAATTTGGCGGCGCCCATACCTGTCACTTTCTGAGGTAAAACAATGAAAATGAGTGTTAAATTACTCAACTTTACATGCTCATTACTTAAAAACGAGTGGTTTCAACAAGATAAGACATATAATATAATCGAAAATTTCTAGGTTCCCAAGAGAAAGTTCAGCCGATGCTTTTGATACGCTGACTTTTTTTAAAAGGTTTGGTGCAGGGTTGAACCGATTCGTGTTATTGTAATTTTTTTAGTATTTGTTTTAACAGCCGGGCCGTTTGCGGATCCTCCAGGTTGCTGACTGTTTTACTGCATTGTGCTCTCAACATCTTTATCGAGTCCGTGTGGACAATATTGTCTTTTGAAGGTGGAATATTTATGTTGTCCGTTGCAGTATTTACCTCATAAGGCGGCTGGCTGAGACCTACATTTGTCGAGGCGCACGCCCCGCGTAGGGCAGCGCTTTCACGCTCAATTGTTTGTCTTTTAATACTCACTTTTGGTTATCGGTGATAATAGTGGCACTATTGAACTTCACTTTGTTATCCACTATGCGAATATTCGTCTTTACGCTGTCACGTGGCAGGTTTTGCCTATTTCCCTCCCAACCGGTAAAGAGAGGCCGGGCCGCCCTCTGGCAGTGCCGATGCGAAACGGCCGTTGCGAGCGCTCTCCTCTCTCTCCATTAACGCGTTTTGAACGTCGCGCCACTTTGGGCGTCGCGAAATTTCAGGTCCGAAACCGGGCTCCAGGAGTGCCAGGCCCCTATTCCTCGCCGAAAGAGCGGAACAAAACCTCAAGATGCGGCGCTCCCGGAACTGGCTCCGGACCAACCACCGTGCCGAGACATCGACGGAAGAACCGAACCCGGGTAAGCAAGCCCGGAGGCACCGACGAGGGAACGTGGACAAGAGACGGACACCCTCTCAACCCCTTCGCTGCCTCGCCCGGAAAAAGTCATGTCCACGACCGGAGCGGTCAGGTCCTCCCTCCTCACGTGCTGCGGCCGAGACAACGGAAAGGCCGCAGAAGAAAATGCTATTTCCCGAGAGCCAGGAGGTCGCAAGGCAGGATGCGTTCCTGCCGCGAGCGAGCGTACGAGAGGCTCGAGCGTCGCACCAGGAGAAATAGAATAGGGAGTAGGGGGACGCCTCGCTTCGAGTTGTCGAAGCTTACCGAGCCGCACAAACGTGAGTCACTGGGTCGTTGGCCGTCAAGCGTCGTAGTCATTAAACGATTGCCTATTAACATTGTATTTTGCGTTGCCGAAGAAAAAGGACGAGCGAGGACGAAAGTGCTGACCAGCTGCCGTCGTCTAGCCGTTGCCGTTTGGTAAGCGCCAATCATGCTTCGATATTACCGTTATTTGACGATATTTTCATGTTGGCTCGGTAACGTTTTTGCGGGTCCTTGTTCGCGTTGCATAACGACGAAACCGTCTCATTGCCGCGAGTTTCGACGATAGTCGATAGACTCGGGATAGTAACGCGAATCCGGTCGGATAGGGGGGGGGGGGGGGGGCGCGTTACCGTCGTTTGACGGTTGTAGACGGTTCGAGAGGTTCCCCGGTGAGAGGACGCAACCTGCCCGTATCGTGTTCCGTAGGCCCGTTAGAACGATCACAGTCAATTGATGGTGCCGCGTATTTCATCGGAATTCGGTAGTTTTCCCACGTAAATCGCGGATTGTTTAACGTAGACCATCTCGTAAACTGCCGAGTTCGACACGATAAAGAGGAACCGGAGAAATATGCGCGGGCGATCGAACAGCCGTCGCTACGATATCGTGAGCGCGCCGGCTTGTATCCGAACGCTGCTGGTCTTCACCGGCAGCCTTGTCGTTAAGATCTGAGATAATAAATATTGTTCAAGCCCATCTCTTGGTACCCTATTTTCTTGTGAGACCCTGCGCCCGTCCGTGAGCTATTCAGAATATCGCGCGGTTCTCGCAGAATCGTATTGTTCCTTCGCGCTTCGCAACTTTATCGCACTATTCGCGTGACACTGCCGAGTGTCTGGCGCCTGAAAGTCATTTCAAGATTGAACTCTCTCGCGAAAATTCGAATCTGCGAGCTACCGTTTGTCTCGGGTGGACCACGCATCGTACGGCCGAGCGTAGTTCCGATGTCGCATGACGTTTTTAAACAATTCAACGAATATTCAGATGATTGTTTAATAAAATGATTTACGATGGAAAATTCTATACTTCAAATTAAGGAGCAATATGTCTCTGAATTACGGCATCTCCGAAAAGCAGAAAGGAAACCGCTAAAACACTTTCGATACGAGCATCGACGGTTTTTGTATGAATATAATGCGGCACCATTGCATTTTTAAAACTGACAACGCTGTAAAATCTAGCGTCCTCGGACACACATCTTTTGAGTTGCAACGTCATATAGTTCACTAGAGCATTTTCTACACAGTCGGTAATTCAGAACCGTAGACAGAAAAATGCATTGCATGCAATGTCTGTACTAATCTTAAGTCTGTGACGTTGGTTTTTAAAATAATAAAGGCAAAACTAATATCTAGGATAACAAATTACAAAAAATATTGTACGTAAGAAAGTATTATAGCATAATTTTCGGAAAACGAAGAATTTCTACTTCAAATTTTATATGAGATACCTCAATTTGTAATATAGAAATATTTCATAAATGAGAATTATTTCCTTACACTTGTTTTTATACATAATTGTTCCAAAAATCGATCTATGGGAACAGAAATATGTTGAAAAACAGAGTAACGTTTATTTGATATACTATTTTCGAATAACAAACCGTTCGAGAAAGAATCACGTGGATGAATTAATACCCAAATAGCACGCGGTGTCTTAGAGACGTCTTTTTTACGGCTTTTTTAGGTCTAAACATCTTACGTCCTGAAAATACGTCTTTTTGAGACATTTTAAAGATGTCTAATTTCGGCCGTTTTTAAGCCTTCTTTAAGACGTCTTTCTGGAGACCTCATTTGAACGCCTGAAATGAGTCGTCTTAAAGACCTCTTTTTCGAGGCTAATAAATGACTTGAATTTTTTGGAGATGTTATGAAAGAAACTACTTTACTGTATAATGACTTGTTAGAAATCGCGGAAGTACTTGATATCGAAAACTGGCAAAAACGTTGTCCCTTGACGGTTCTGGGGTAAGTGCCGAGCTGTTCCTCTCAGTCCTCTTAACGGGAAGGCACCCTCGCCTTCCCCCACTCCGTGGCCCGATCCTTGAGGCACACAGTTCCAATTTTATAAGCTTACTAGTTTTTCCACATCTGTTTACAACAACATCCCCTTGATGGTCAGCGGCGAGAAGACCCAACGTGGTCAATCCGTCGTCGCCCATCGAAGGCCATATTTATTGCACTCATCCCCGTTTAGGGCCTTGAGTGGGCTAAAACCCGACCATAAATCTGTCTAGACCTAAGGATCGTCTTGATACCAGCCCCCCACTCTGCCTAACACATGTTGACGCTAACAGACTAAACTACCCAGTCAACCAGATCTGTTTCGAGCCGATAGCGATCATTGCCTGCAATCGTACAATGTGAGCAGAAGGCGGGCATTATGGCGTCAAAACGACACTCGATGCAGAGTATGCCCTCTATCTGCTCTGAATTGGACCGTAATGCGGAAATAGGAGTATACGGTTCTGCTGCCAGTGTGTGCCCGGCACAACTCGAGGGCAGACAGAGGGCAGATGGAAGGCACATCGTGGCGGTGTTATAGAGGACAGGTCGGTCGCACTAATGTGGTGGATGTCGATCATGTAGATTAGTATGTCGGTAATGTGCATTTCTATTGTATAAATGTATATCACTTGTCCTTTTTACCGACAAAATTATTATTAACTTTTGGACACATGTCAAATGTTCAAAGATTACTTTTGTAAAACAGTGCCATGTAAAACCTTCGAAGAAGTAACACAACTTGTGTAGAGCTCCAAATGTTGCATTTGTAAATACATAAATTATCTGAATTCATTATATTTCACCGACCCTATTTCTTTGAGAAGTCGGGAACTACAAATGTCGGGATTGTGTTGAGGGAAATGACGCGAGGATATGCTCGGAACCAGGTGCAAAAAAAACTGTTAGAGTTCACTTGGTTTTCTTGAAAACCGGGTTTCTGCGGTTTTCACTGTCTCGTTTAATGTTGCAACGTAAACAATGTTTAGACGCGTGCGTACCGAACGTTACTCGATACCGTAGGTTATCACGTTCGCACCGGAGTCGAGATTTTCGGTTATTAGTATAATAGGTGGATATACAATTTGTACTCGAAACAATAAATTTTTGGAAAATACGGGTGATTTGATGATTCTCTCAGAGGAGACCGTAATCGCCCGCACATTTCTCTCGCAGGGGAGATGACCGCTCGAACAATAAACCGCTTTAAGATACGTTAGAAGTCGTGTGTGCTCTCAGAGGAGGTAACAACGGAACCGATTCAAACACGGCAGGGGGGCCTATTTACGTAAGTCGGTGGGTGCCCCCACCTCAGTCACACCCGGGAGCTCGTTTCGATGCAGCTAATTGCCGCGTCCTCGTCGAGACACCAACGTGGGAATCGCGGCGTCAAATTATCGCGGGTACGATTTAACGTGTCCAACACATTACGAAGTTATAAGTGTGTAAATAAGGACACTGCTCACACTAACAAGGAGACATCGCGACCTTCGGGTCACCGATGGTGTTGAAACTTCGCACCGTTCTCCTGTTTACGAATATGTATATATGTTTCTAATTCCAGTCTTATTCTAATTCTAGTTTAGTTCTCGAACGTTGTACTTCTATTTCATTATCGTAATATACTCCCAGTTATTAAATCAATAAGTGAGTCTCGCTTAATTCCTGCCCCTACACCTCGCACTTGCGATACTCTCTTTTAATTCGTATTCCGTCTGCTTCAGCGTTTCCACTTCCCACGTCCGAGCATAATATTGTTCGGTGAGTTCCTCTGGATCCAACGGGAAACGCAGAAGCCTCTATTGGCTCTGCCTACTAAATTATACGAGTATCACATGTCGCGCCGCGCCGGTCGCCAGTACCAGTTACAGAAACTCGCGCGTATCTACGCAAGTAAAAACGGTGGACAACAACTGCTGGGTATCACAAGTGAACCCAGGATCATCAGCTACGTGATCTTCCAAGGACGAGTGAGGATCATCGCCCCTGTGACGACCCATCCTGATCTTCCAAGGACAAGTGAGGATCGGTACCCCTGTGACGACCCTGCCGTATCCACTGACCGCTCATTCTACTGTCCGAGAGCCGCTGGCGTTACTACTTGAGAATCTCGTCGTTCAGACCGCCCCACAGTGGTCCCAAAGCGCGAAAACGTGGCCAAAACCTTAAAAATGAACTTTTAGCTAGGTAAGTTTTAATTATTGGGTTGGTTACTCTAAGAGTGTTTCTTAGTGGATGTAAACAGCAAGAAGGTCGCGTTTTTATACCTGACCACCAGTCGCAGTCCGAACTTCGAGTTCATTCGACCGTACCTTCTTACGCTTGTGAAGTCCATTGCGAATTTTAAGTGCACAGTGTACAAATTTTCTTGAAACCTATCGATTTTAATTGTGCATTATGGATGCTGTTTGTGGAAGTAAGTTGCATAGTTTTTAATGCCAAATGTTTATTGTTAACTAATAACCATGTATGCAAAAGAGAGAGTAAAAGTGAAGACATAAATTTTGACGATTTAGTGTAGAAGTTATTCAACTCACACCAACGTATGCTAAAACTTGCTGGAGCTTCTACTTTATACTATTATCTGGCAATTCCAAAAAAAATTAGCTGCTCGAAAGTGCTCTTTTGGTCGTACCACTGTTTTTTGTAACGCAGATTAGGTATTTTATGAGTTTTCGTTGCATTTCTTGTCAAACTGTGGGGGATATGTGCATTAAGTCTTTCTGTAAAATTTAAACAGATTTTGAATAGAATGTCAATTTTTTATAAAAAATCATATTTTTCGAAATTTTTTCATATTTTTCGAAATTTTTTTATTGGATCCGTCATTTTGTTTTTTCTTATTTCAAGTTCAGATTCGTGGTCAGCGACCCCAAAAACGGCTTAATACCAATTTTCAAGCAGAACCGATAATTGTTCAATGTATATGTCCACCATATTGGATCCGCCATTTTGTTTTTTCTAATTTCAAGTTCAGATTCGTGATCAGCGACCCCAAAAACGGCTTAATACCAACTTTCAAGCAGAACCGATAATTTTTTAATACGTTATGAGGTTTTGACCACGTTTTAACGATTTAGGACCACTGTGCGGCCGCATCCTTTCGTCGCCTCTATCGAATCCGCCATATCTGTAAGTGCTAGCTAGTAGATTTGTGTTCGCGAAGGTGTGGTTCTCTGTCAGACATCGGACGTACGTGCCGCGTGGACAAAAGTATTGCGAAGCGATAAAATCACGCAAATCAACTTCCGGGACGTAACAATATGTATTGTCACGTTGCCCTTTTTCCGTCGCACTGAGTACGGGGAAGAACGGCAACTTCCGGGATTTTATAGGCGCTGACGTGATCAAGGCTGACGTGATTCGACAAGTTCGGGCGCCAGGTACCGGAAGGATACCGCACGAAACGTTCTCGCGACTTGCTCGCGAGTCAGCGGACGCGAAGGCCGAATATCGAGAAGCGCGAGGTCGAGAGGAAGGCGCGAGGAGTCGGAAATTCGGACACGGGAATAGCGGGGACAGCCCTCACGGCAGGGCGGATCTCTCAGTCATTTAATTGTTCGTCATTAGTTACATGCACGCGGCCACGTGGCCGCAACCGGGAGCCCGCGCTCCTTGTACAGGATTGCGAGAAGATGTAAATTCGCAGCGCGCGGTTGTCGACGTGCGAAGATGGTCGTCGCACGCGTCGTGACTGTCGCGATCGTTCTCGAGAAATTCGAATGTTTCCGCGAACAAGATGTTAACGGCTCACGCGATCCGAGTTATTACGCGCACTTCGTGCGATGTCGATTTCCCGTGAAAGGGCGATTTCTACTTTCGCGAAAGGACTACCGTGATCGTCGCGAAATGGAACTATCTCAACGACGCTATCGGTTCTCCCGAGGAAAAACTTCCGAAAGGCTAACGGGAGGGAAACACTAACGTGGCTCAAAGTACCATCGAACCGGTACGAGCCCTTGCACGAGGCGGGAAGCGCCTCGGCGTATGCGAAACTCGGGGACAGAGTCGGTTTCGGCTCGTGCCCCCCGCGAAACGAACGAACTCACTCGTGTACAAGAATCTAGAATCACAGTCGACTCACCGTTACTCGTTCTTATTTCCTCCCTGCGAGATTATAGCGGGGCAGTCAAGATTCCGCTCGGTGGATGCACGACACTTCGCACCCGAGATATTTCCGCACGCGGAACTTTTCGGAAATCGGTAACCGTAGTTGGACAGTCGGTTCACGGAACGCGAGCCGGGACGACAGTGATTCTTTCGATTCTCGTTACGGCGCGTATCGATTCTTGTTCCCCCCACTCTAGCGACCCCACTTCACACCCGCGATCAGGGTGGTTTCACTCTAATAGGAGAACTGTTAGCACGAATTTAGTACTGTAACACAAAATAGAGATGTCACTACTTTGCAAGAGTAATTCTCAAAGTGTCCGCCAGATGGAATTGATGACAGCATTTTGGTGCATATTTATTGGAAATGGTACATATATATTGTACAGCGCAAGAGTGAGAGAGAGAGGAACGAGAGTTGTATGTATAATATGTGCGCCTCCCCACTCCCTAGTCCCAGGGTGTGTATGTGTGTGTGTGTGTGTATGCGAGTAGAGCATGATGTACGTGCGAGCAATTAGCGCTAGCGTTCATTACTACGTATAGTGACTCCGACCTGTGACCACGTGCAAGTAAATATCTCATAAGTATTGTTAGTGTAAATTTAACAATAAATGTATTTAACCACCATTCTAACATGGTAGCAGAGCGTGGTTGACGCCTTTCAAAATCTTCTATTTACGTGTACTCTCGAGTTCCGCAGAAATATACAGTGAGATTAAAAACAAAGTGCTGATTGCTTAATAAATAAAAGTGAAGTGAAGAAAAAAATATAGACGCAAAAGTAATACTGAAAGTGCCTAAGATACTAGGAAAGCAAAACAGTAAAAACTAAATAAGTGCGATTAGTAGATGCACGTGGATTATATATACAGCACGTGGTGTACTTATGAGTGTCGTGGAAGTGAAAAGCGAGGATAGCACAGATTCCGAACACGAAGGAACGTTCGAGAATAATCAAGAAGACAAAATGGAAAAAAGGGACATTACGATACCGGTTTTTGATGGAGAAGACTACAGTATGTGGAAAAAAAGGATAACAATGTTCTTGAAGATTAAAGAATGCCACACAGTGATCACAAGAGAAAAGGTCGCAACAGACAGAGCTGAGTGGGAAAAGCAGGATTTAAAGGCTATAAATCTTATATACAGCACGATTTCCAACAAGCAATTAGAATACGTAGGCGACGAGGAAACGGCATACAAAATTATAAAAAAGCTGGACAGTATGTATTTGAAAGAGTCAACAGCTTTACAAATTGTATGCAGAAATAGATTAGAAAAAATGAGATTGATAAATTACAGTAATACGGAGTCATTTTTCAGTGATTTTGAAAAATTAATAAACGAATTGAAAGGCGCCGGTGCTACAATAAATGAAAAAGAAAAATTGAATTACATGCTCAACACGCTACCAGAGTCATATAGCTATATAGGCGATTTGATTGATACTCTAAAAGAAGAAGATCAAACAGCAGATTATGTAAGAAGTAAAATCAAGTTAGCCGAAATGAAGAATCATAGTGAGCATAGTGAAAAAAGGACAAATACATTTATGGCAAGGAAAAGCCAAAATGAAGGCTGTTTCAAGTGCGGAAAGGCTGGACATTTCGCAAGAGACTGCCAAGATGGCGGCCAAGCAGCAGACAAAGGTAGCACATGGCGAGGACCACCACGTGGCCGTGGTCGAGGCCGCGGCAGAGGCGGAAGAGGGCGCAGTAACTTCCATGGACAACGTGGGTCAAGCACGAACGAGCAGAATAGACCAGGACCGAGCACATGGATAGCGACAGCACACATGACACACAGCAGCGAAGCGAAAAGGTCATGTAATAGGGAAATTGAATGGTTACTCGATAGCGGTTGCACGGACCATATAATTAATGATGAAAATTATTTTGAAAATTGTATTGAACTTAAAGAACCGGTAAATATTTATCTAGGAGATAATAGGTCGGTAAAAGCTACAAAAATTGGTAACGTAGTAAGCTACTTTAACGCTTTTGGCATTAGAAATGAAGTAAATATAAGAAACGTATTTTACGCGAAAGATATGAATGTAAATTTGATAAGCTTTGGAAAACTAACTGAAAATAATACTATTATATCTAGGGGAAATACAGCAAAAATTATTGATAAAATTTATAGAATGAATAGTAAAGTGAAAAGCGACGAAACTTTTGTAAACACTGCCAAACACGATAATAATATGAGTCAAAAGGAAAGGTGGCACAGAGTCCTAGGCCACGTAAATTTCAACTACCTTAATACGTTATGTAAACAACAGCTGTTAACAGGAATTCCAAACGAACTTGAATCAGATTTTATGAAATGTAAAACTTGTATTGAAAATAAGATGCATAATTTGCCGTTTAATAATAATAGAACTAGAGCTAAAGATATATTAGAAATTATACACACTGATGTTTGCGGTAGTTTTAAAACAGCTGGGTTAAACGGAGAAAAATATTTCGTTTCTTTTAGTGACGATTATAGCAAAATAGCTAAAGTTTATTGCATTAAATCTAAAGATGAAGTTTTTGATTGTTTAGTCCAGTTTATAAATGAGAGCGAAAATTTAACTGGAAAAAGGGTAAAAGTATTGAGATGCGACAACGGCAAAGAGTATTTGAATGGAAGGATTTATAAATTTGCCAAAGAAAGAGGTATTAGTTTAAATAAATGCCCAACGTATACACATGAGCTAAATGGTACCGCGGAACGATTTAATAGAACACTCATGGATATGGCGCGTTGTCTGCTTTCAGAGGCACAAGTGCATAAATGTTATTGGCCTGAAATAATATGTGCGGCGACTTATTTAAAGAACCGTACGTTAGCAAATACAATTGAAAGAAAAACCCCGTACGAAATATTTTTCAAAAAAAGGCCAGATGTTAAACACTTGCGTTTATACGGTAGTAAAGTGTTTGTAAGAATACCGGAACAAAAAAGAATTTCAAAATGGGACAAGAAGGCCGACATGGGCATCTTATTGGGCTACAGTGATGTAGGCTACAGAGTACTTGTAAATAATAAGATAATAGTAGCAAGACATGTAGATGTCGTAGAAAAGGGTATAAAATGTATTAGTCTTGATGAAGTTAATGACGGTAATGAACGCAAAGCCAGCACAAATGGTGATTTAACTGATGATAATGATCTTGAAAGCGCCGATGAGACTGATGATAAACAACGTAAAGAAAAACAGAGTGATGTTGAAAATGTAGAATTAGAGGTCCCGCGCAAATCTACGCGTGATAAAAAAAGCCCAGTAAGATACCCAGAAAATGAAAGTTATAACATTTATGTAAGGTACTGTAGAGTAGATACGCCTTGTACATTTGAGGAGGCGATAAATAATAATGATAGTAAAAATTGGAAGATTGCAATGAATAAAGAAATAGATTGCATAAATAAAAATAAAACATGGAAATTAATAGATCGAATTCAAGGAAAAAAGGTCCTAGACGTAAAATGGGTTTATACAAGAAAAGCAGATGATAAGTATAAAGCTAGGTTAGTGGTAAGAGGCTTTCAACAAACCGACGTAATAGATGACATATACGCCCCAGTTGCGAAAAACCAAACGCTAAAAATTTTATTTTCATATTGTTGTCAAAATGGGTTAATAATAGAACAAATGGATGTAGAGACTGCCTTTTTAAATGGTAAAATTAACTCGGAGGTATATGTCAATCAACCTAAAGGCTATGAGGATGGAACGAACAGGGTGTATAAATTATCAAAAGCTTTGTATGGATTGAGAGAGAGTCCTAGAGACTGGTATGAGTGCTTTGATGAATACGTCACAAAACGAGGTTTTAAAAGAAGTAATGTAGAATTATGTCTATATACTTTTGGGAAAAATGAAAATATTATTTACTTATTAATATATGTTGACGACCTATTAATATGTGGAAAAGATAAAGAGGAAATAAGTAGAATAAAGAAATTGTTATCTGATAGATTTAAAATGAAAGATTTAGGCGAAATAAGTGAATATTTAGGAATTGAAATAGATTATAATTATCATAAGTATGAAATGAAGCTGAGTCAAAAAAGATATATTGAGTCTTTAGCAAATAAATATAATATACAAAATAGTAAATTATATAGCACTCCCATGGAAACAAATTTAAAAATCAATAAGGCTGAACAATGTGTATCTGACATAAAATACAAAAATTTAATTGGTGCTTTATTATATATAAGTTCTAGCACAAGACCGGATGTAAGTCAAAGCGTAAACTACTTGAGTAGGTATCAAAATTGTTACAACGAAACACATTTTAAATATGCTCTACGTATATTGAAGTATTTGTACTTAACAAAAAATTTAAGTTTACGGTACCAAAGAAATAAAAATGCCGAAATCATAAATTGTTATGTAGATGCCGATTGGGCAGGTGATCATATAGATCGAAAATCTACATCGGGATATGTAATTAGCTTGTATGGGAATACAATTGACTGGAAATCGCGAAAACAAAAATGTGTAACTAAAGCGTCAACGTATGCAGAGTACGTAGCACTCTCTGAGGCAGTAAGCGAATTAAAGTATATAAGAGAATTACTAAAAATATTTGGGATAAATTTAATTGATCCAATAAGGATTTATGAAGATAACTCAGGAGCAATAAATATAGCAAACTTTGGAAATTTTACAAAGAACTCGAAGCACATAGAAATTCATTATCGCTATGTGCATGAAAGTGTAAATGAAAATTTGGTTGAACTAACTAAAATAAACTCTGATGATACTATTGCAGATATTTTTACGAAAGCGCTATGTAAGGTAAAATTCGAAAAGTTTAGAATGTTAATGAATATTAAATAAAGCATACAATATCAATGTAAGGAGGCGTATTGGAAATGGTACATATATATTGTACAGCGCAAGAGTGAGAGAGAGAGGAACGAGAGTTGTATGTATAATATGTGCGCCTCCCCACTCCCTAGTCCCAGGGTGTGTATGTGTGTGTGTGTGTATGCGAGTAGAGCATGATGTACGTGCGAGCAATTAGCGCTAGCGTTCATTACTACGTATAGTGACTCCGACCTGTGACCACGTGCAAGTAAATATCTCATAAGTATTGTTAGTGTAAATTTAACAATAAATGTATTTAACCACCATTCTAACAATATTTATTTAAAGATTCTTTTTTCTACCATAAAAGTGTTTGTAAATATATTTTCAAAATGGTGAAGTGCGTATTTTGTGGGATTTTGGGCTCGAATAAGAAAAATGAGTCCTTACACAGGTACGTAAAGATAACATAACCTCTTATCAATTTTCAATAGTATTAATATATTTTTATTCTAATTTTCGTACTATAATGCGTAGATTTCCACAAGACAAATCACTACGTAATGAGTGGTTGAAACAACAAATCACTTTACACAAGACTGCTTTATAAAGCACTTTTGTTCCCGGAGATCGTTGAAACCAGGAAGTGTGCCTACAATTTAAAAAAAAATGGCAAGGTTTCCAAAACAGCAGGACGTTTCGATTGAAACAAATTGTACAGGTAAAAAAGTGTTTCATCATTCATAAAAGTTATTAAAACTAAGTATCCGTCATAAAAGTATACATACAGAAATTGATAGTTAATGTATTTGAATGTTGACTTCCTTTTCCGGTTGGTAGTGAGGCAGAAGTGTATAGAGTGCTGGGAGATTTTCAGAGTGAGATAGTAGAGAGTGAAAGGTGTGAGAGGAGCGTGAGTGGTGGATAAAGGGGTGCGTGAGGTGTAGGTGTAGGCGGAAGCTAAGGGAATAGGGCGAGAGAGAGGGAGTGGAGAGTAAGAGAAGGGTGAAGTGAGCGGTGGAAACAGGTTAGGTTGGCGAGGAGCGGAGTGTAGTAGGCGGGAAGAGTGAGGAGGAGTAGCAGGTGGCGCAACCTAGTGGGGGTTAGTGTTAGGTGGTCAGGCGGGAAAATTCGAAAGAAGTAAGAGGGGCAATAGGAAAGAAGATAAGGCGAGATATGGAGAACGTGGAGGAGGGCATGGGGAGGGGGAGGGGAGTTGGAATGACAGGGAAGGGCAGAGTGGGGGTGGTGGGGAGAGAGGACAAACTTGAAAGGTGGTTCAGTTCGGAGAGTGTGGAGAATCTGGGGAAGAAAAGAGGAATAGGAGGTAGAGGAAGGGGAGAAGGGGGAAAGCGTTCTCTTCAAAAGGAGCGATATGACGAAAAGGTCGCCAAAAGAGGATAGGAAGGAGGAGGGAGGAGGCAGTATGAGAATGGAGGAAATGATCAAAGGACTTATAGGGGAAATACGGGAGTTGAGGGAAGAGATGAGAAGGGAAAGGGAGGAAGGGAAGAGGTGGATAGAGGAGTGGAGGGTGGAAAGGGAGAAGTGGAGGGAAGAGAGGAGGGAGGAAGAGAGGAAAAGGGAAAAGTTAGAGAATGGGTTGGAGAATTTAGAAGGAAGGGTAAGGGGGGTAGAGGGGAAGTTAGAAGAAGTGATGAGGGAGAAGAGGGAGGGAGGGAAAGAAGGCAGGGATGGAGGGACAGGAGGAGAGCTAAGCGAGGAAAACAGGAGGAGGTTAAGGAGAGTAGAGGTCACGCAGGATAAGAGAGAAAGAGAGGGGAAAAGGAATAATATTATTATACGAAGGATTCAGGTAGAGGGAAAGGAGCTAAGAGAGGAGGTAAGAAAGTTATGGGAGGCTTTGGGGGTGAAGGAGGAGGGGATAAAAGAGGTAGAGAAGATAGGGAAGGTAGGTACGGACGGGAGGGGGATGGTCCTGGTGAAAATGTGGAATAGGGAAGAGAAAAGGAAAGTGATGGAAAGGAAAAGAACCCTAACTGGAAGGAGGGAAAGATTGGATGATGATCTAACGGAGGAGGAAAGGAGGACGAGATGGAAGATTGAAAGGGAGGCGGAAAAAGAGAAAAGGGAAGGGAAGAAAGTACAGGTAGGATACATGAAGATGTGGGTGAATGGAAAGATGAGAAGATGGGACGAGATAGAGGAGGATTGGTGCAGGGTGCAGGGAAACGAGGAGAGGAGAAAGGGAGAAGAGCTGGAGAGAGGGGGGAAAGGGGAGGAAGACAGGGTACAACATAATGTACTGGAACGTCGCAGGTCTGGGGAATAAGGATGAGGAGTTCTGGAAAGGGCTGGAAGAGTGGGATGTAATAGTCTTGATGGAGACTTGGGTGGAAGAGAAGGGATGGAGCAGGATAAGAGAAAAACTGCCGGGGGGGTACATATGGGAAACACAATGGGCAAGGAGGGAGGGTAAGAAAGGCAGGGCGATAGGGGGTATGGTCATGGGAGTGAGAAGAGAGATAGAGACGGTAACTGAAAGTAGAGGAGCAGGAGGGAAAGAGGGTATTATGACGGCGAGAATGAAGTTAGGCGAAGGGTGGTGGAGGGTGGTAGGGGTTTATGTAAATAGGGACTGGGATAAGAAATTCGAGGAGCTAGGGGACTGGATAGAGGGGAGGGAGGAAGGGACAAAGGTGATAATAGGGGGGGATTTCAATGCAAGAACGGGAAGGGAGGGGGGAGTAGTGGTGGAGGAGGAAGAGGAGGGAGGGGGAAGGGGGAGCAGGAATTCAAAAGATGGGAAAGTTAATGGGGAAGGGAGGAGGCTTTGTAGGTTCTTGGGAGAAAGGGGGTGGAGTATTTTGAATGGAAACGTGAAGGGGGATGAGGAGGGGGAGTGGACGTACGCGGGGGGAAGAGGGACTTCGGTAATAGATTACATATTAGAAAACGAGGAAACAAGAGAGAAGGTAGAAAGAATGGAGGTTGGGGAAAGAGTAGACTCGGACCACGCGCAACCATGGGTATGGATAAAGGGGGTAGGGGACGGTAGAGGAAGAAAGGATGGCAGAAGTAAGGGGATGGGGGTAGGTAATTGGTCAGAGAATGGGGTAAAGGAATTTAGAGAGAAGTTTGGGAGGAGGAAAAACGGGGACGAGGGAGTGGAGGAGGACTGGAAAGGGTTGAAGGACAGGATAAGGGAGGTGTTAGGGGGGAGGGGGAAGAAGGTAGAAAGGAGGAGGAGAGGGTGGTGGGACGAGGAGTGCAAAGTTGAAAAGAGGAAAGTGAGAGAAGAAATGAGGAAATGGAGAAGGTGGGGAGGGGAGGGAGAGGTGTACAGGGAAAAGAAGAGGGCATACAAAGCACTGTGCGAAGGGAAGAAGAAGGAAGAGAGGGAAGTATGGGCAAGGGAGCTTGAGGGGGTGAAAACGGAGAAGCAGGTGTGGAAGGTGGTGAACAGGGAAAGGAGAAAGAGAGTCAGAGTAGATGAAAGAATAAGAATGGAAGAGTGGGATGAATATTTCAGAGGGCTATTGGGGGGAGTAGAGGGAAGGGTTTGGAGGGGTGTGGAGAGCAGAAGGAGGGAGGATGGGGAGAAAGAAATTGAGATGTGGGAGGTATTAAAGGTGGTTAAGGGATTGAAGGAAAAGAAGGCAGCGGGGGGGGGGGGGGGACGAGATTAAGAACGAGGTGTGGAAGTATGGAGGGCACGAGGTGGAGGAATGGTTGGGGAGAGTGTGTAACAGGGTATGGAGAGGGGAGGGATGGGTGGAGGATTGGACGGAGGGGGTAGTGATACCAATCGCAAAGAAAGGGGACAGCAGGAGAGTAGAAAATTACAGAGGGGTAACGTTGTTGCAGACGGCGTACAAAGTATACGCAGCGATTTTGGCGGAGAGGATAAGAGAGGAAGTGGAGGAAAAAGGGTTACTGCCAGCAAGTCAGACGGGATTTAGGAAAGGGATGGGGTGCATGGACAATATATACGTCTTAAACTATCTGATAAATAGACAGGTGAGGAAAAAGAACAGGAGGATGATAGCGTTTTTCGTGGACCTTAAGGCGGCGTTTGACTCGGTGGACAGAGGTGTTGTTAAAGGCAATGAGGAAGAGGGGGGTAAGGGAAGGGTTAGTGGAGAGATGTAGAGAATTGTTAGGAGAAACGAGATGTAAAGTGAGAGTAGGGGACGAGGAGGGGAATAGTTTTTGGACGGTAAGGGGGGTGAGACAGGGGTGTCCGCTAAGTCCGCTGCTATTCACTCTGATGATGGCGGATCTGGATGAGGTTCTGGAGAAGAGTGGGTGGGGAGGGGTCAGGGTGGGGGGAAAGAAAATAGTGGCGTTAGCGTACGCGGATGATGTGGCCCTGATGGCGGAGGAGGAAGAAGGAATGAAGGGGATGATAGGGGTGCTAGAAAGGTATCTGGAGGAGAGGAAATTGTGCCTGAACGTGGATAAGTCGAAGGTGATGAGGTGCAGAAGGGGCGGAGGGAGGTGGAAAAGGATGAAGTGGAGGTGGAAGGGAAAGGTGTTAGAGGAGGTGAAAGAATACAGATATCTAGGATATGTAGTAACGAGGGACGGGGGACAGAAAAGACAGGTGGAGGACAGGATGAGGAAGGGGGCAGCGGTAATGAGGCAGGTGTGGGGGATAGGGAAAAGGAAATTCGGGAATGATTGGGGAAAGAGGATCTGGCTATTTGATAGGTTGGTATGGACGGTAGTGAGTTACGGGGTGGAAATTTGGGGCTGGAAGGAGAGGGAAGAGATGGAAAGGATGCAGGAAAGGTATCTGAGGTGGGTGCTGGGGGTGGAGAGGTGTACGCCGGGGTACATGGTAAGGGAAGAGTTACAGAGGGAGCTTCTGAGGGGGAGAGCGGGACTGAGGGCGTGGGGGTTTGAGAAGAAATTGAGAGAGGGCAAGGGGGGGGAGTGGGCAAGACTATGCTGGGAGGAGGTTAGGGTGAGGGGGGAAAGGGGGGGAAAGGTGGGTGGTTGGGAGAAGGAAAGAAGGGACTTTTGGGAGGCTAGGGGATGGACAGCGGAGGAAGTGGAACAAATGTTGGAGGAGAGGAGGGAGGAAGTGAGCGGGGAGATTGTGAAATGGGAGAAGGAAAGTCAGAGGAATGAGAGATGGGGCAGGATAAGGGAGTCAGAGTATAATAGATGGTACGAGATGGTGAAAGGAGAAGGGCTGCCTAATTATCTAGGGAAAGGGTGGGGAGAGAGTAGGTGGCAGAGGGTAGCTGGATTTAGACTGGGAAATGGTATGAGAGGGGGCAAGTATTGGGTAGGGGAGGAAGAGAGAGTGTGCAGAGTATGTGGATGGGAGAGGGAAACGTGGGAACACGTGTGAGAGGTGTGCATGAAAGGGGAAGAAGAAAGCGGATGGCAGGAGATGGTGAGGATGGTATTAGGGGAGGAGGGGGAAGGGGAGGATTGGTTGAGGAAGGTGGAAGAATGGAGAGAAAGAGTGAATGTCGGAGTTGGGCTGTGAGGCAAGGAAGGGTCAAGATGGAAGGGAGAGAAGATCGACCGGAAGAGGGGGTCACGGGGAAAGGGGGAAGAGGGGACAGCGGGGTGCAGATACATACAGGTGTGTATGTATAGGGGTACATATACATTTATATTTATATATGAATATGAGGGGGGGTATGTATGTATGTGTGTGTATACATGTGTGTATATATATATATATATATATATATATATATATAAGTATATATATGTATATATGTATGTGTGTATGTATGTGTGTATATGTATGTACGTACGTATATATATACATATAGGGTCTCTCTCTCTCTCTCTAACTTAGAGTGGATATTGTATTGTATAGTTGGTCGCGGTCATAGGTTAGGTTAGGTTAAGTCTAGGTATAAGATAGTATTTAAGTTAGAAGTAAGATTTAAGGTGTATAGGCGGCGTGTTGAAAAGAGGAGTTTGTGTATAAAATTGTAACCTCAAGGGGAACAAATAAAGTTATATGTATTTGAATGTTTTTTCTTTTACAAGTTTTTCTTTCTACTTTAAATGTAAATACTATCATTGATATATCCACAGTTATATCTTTTTCAGATAAAGCTCAAGATGTGGCTACTATGTTTAAGAAAGAAAATGTACCAGAAAGGAATATTTTGATGGAAGTTAATTCTATAGGTAAGAAAGAGTGTCTATGTTGACAAAAGGTACAAATGAAAGTTGCTTTACGCTTCTACATTAGCTTATATAATGAATATTTCAGATAATGACGCTGTACCAACCTCCATAAATGAACAAATCCCCGAGGCAAGCACAATAGTGGATTATAGTGACTCACCTACAACGAGCAGAGATATATGTAAGTTGAAATAAGTTTCAAATACAGTATTTAAGTTAATTATATATATTAGTAAAAGAAAATTTGAAGATTTATTATTGAGATATTGAAAGTGGTATGAAATGTTAATGTTCATGGACTAAAATCTCTGTGTACAGTAAGTACTGAGCATTATTTCTCATTGCAGTTAGTCAAGAGGATTGCTTCTTACCAAGCACATCATATGCAGTGAAGAAGAAATATGAATGTGTAACAGCACGTGATATAGTTTGCCGCGACCACCATTTTGAAGACACTCCATGCACTATGAAAAGAAAATTTAACGTATTCCGAAAAAAAAACAAAAAGGAAAACAAAACAAACCGTAAATACCGTTCCAAAAGCCTATTGTCTAAGGATAATAAGTGTAACACACATCGACATCGTATAACACACATTTTTGCCCCTCAATAATATTAAATTTTACTGTAAAATTAATTTCTTCATATAAATTCAATGTTATCCTTCAATAATATTAAATTTTACTGTAAAATTAATTCTTTATATAAATTCAATACTACCCCTCAATAATATTAAATTTTATTATAAAATTAATTTCTTCATATAAATTATCCATGTATGTTCTGCGATATGCGATGTGTGTTACGAGATATACGATGTGTGTTACGCGATGTCGATGTGTGTTATGAGATATACGATGTGTATTATACGATCTCGATGTGTGTTATGCGATATGCGATGTGTGTTACGAGATATACGATGTGTGTTACGCGATGTCGATGTGTGTTCTGCGATATACGATGTGTGTTATGCGATATGCGATGTGTGTTATACGATGTCGGTGTGTGTTTTGTTTTTCTTTGAGCCAGTTCATTGTTAATTGGTGTGATATGCATTTAATGCATTCTTAGTATGAAAAAGGTTGTAAATAATGTATAACTTGCAATATTTGTAATGAATCAGTGTTATCGCGGCTGATAATATGGTTTAAATTGATTAATAAGTATAAAGTTGTACATATACTGTTAATAATTGTTATAATATTGAATAAAATGTATTTAAAATGTATTAAAATGTTTTAATTTTTTTATTTTTAAATAAAAATTATAAATTAGCAAGGAATAGGTAGTATGGATTTCAAATTCCCGCGTTTTGATCCGTTAGTTGTGTAACACAAAATTCAGATGGCGTTCGATTTCGTGCTTACAAAAAAATACATTGAGTGACACTACCCTGCCCGCGATCTGTTGGTATGCAGGGCCGTGTCCTTGCGGAACCTAGGAGCCCGAGAATCGCTCGCGACATTACCGGCTGCGATAAACAACCGGCGAGGGTACGCCCTCCTAGGTGTCTCCCACACCACCCACGCTAGAACCCCATTTTAAGCGGGGTGAGGCGACGACGGGATCGCGAAAAGAACGGTGTTCGGTAGGGGTTCTGGTCCCACGTCGGCGCCTCCGGGTTGATTGACCCGTGTGTGTCGACTCCTTTTATTTTCGCCCGTGCACGGACTATGGTTTTTCGGCCTTCCTCAGATTTCGGGCTCTCCTTGCATTGGTTTCCTGCTTCGGGGAGTTTTCGGCGGTCTCGTCGCCCTGGTGATACGCCCCTGAAACTTAGCCGTACTCGGCAAACGTATCGGGCGTCAGCTGTAATTTTTCTGGTTTGTTTTTCCTCGGGAAACGCTCGCTTTTTCCGCGTGCGGATTCGAGATCTTCGACTGAGTCGGCCCGGTCCATGCGTACGTTGGTTTTGCATTCTTTTTGGGGCAGAGCAGGGACGTCGCAAACTTGCAACGTCACAGTATATTACGATTAGATTTCGCGCATAAAATTAATTAATGGATGAATATTTGCAATGTGTCCAAAAGTCAATATTAATTCTGTCGGTAAAAAGGACAACTGATATACATTTATTAGGCCTGCAAACAAGCTCGCATCGCACTCGCACCGCTGCGAGCCGTTCGCATCGTTCGAGCCGCTCGCACAGAAGCGAAAGGCTCGCGCTGAAGCGAACAAAAACTAATTAATAACGACTTGTGTCTGTTATGACTACGGACGAGGTATATATATATATATACTCTCTGCATAGTCATAATCGTCTGTGTCATAGCACCGTCATTGTACCTCGTCCGTAGTCATAACAGACACAAGTCGTTATCAATTAGTTTTTGTTCGCTTCAACGCGAGCCTTTCGCTTCTGTGCGAGCGGCTCGAACCATGCGAACGGCTCGCAGCGATCGAGCCGCTCGCTTCGTGCGGGTACTCGACCCGACTCGCACACTCGAGTCGAGCTAAGCTCGACTCGCACTATGCGAGTACTCGCACAGCCCTAACATTTATACAATAGAAATGCACATTACCGATAGGATAATCTACATGGTCGACATCCACCACATTAGTGGGACCGACCTGCCCTCTATAACGACTCCCCTCGAGTTGTGCCGGGCACACCCTGGCAGCAGAACCGTATACTTCTATTTCCGCATTAGTAATGGTATCTGCTGGCGCGGTGTGTTGTCCAATTCAGTGCAGATGGAGGGCATACTCTACTACGAGTGTCGTTCTGACGCCATAATGCCTGCCTTCTGCTCGCATCGTACGATTGCAGGCTATGATCGCTATCGGCTCGAAGCAGATCTGGTTGACTGGGTACTTCCCTAATATCTGGAAGAGCGCCAAAGTATTACCAATTATAAAAAAAAGGGAAAACCCCAGCGACCCATCCAGCTACCGCTCAATAAACCTGACTCCCAGTATAAGTAAAGTCTTCGAAGTACACAAAAGTTCCCAAATCACACAGTTCTGCAACACTAATAAAATCATCCCGGAGTCCGGGTTAGGTCCGGGACCCGGACCACTAATTCGGTTTCAAACACCAACACTTATCAACACATGCATTTAACAAACTCTTATCCGACATCAACTCATTAGTCAGCAACAGCAAATTAGTAGGAGCAGCCTTACTAGACATCGAGAAGGTATTCGATTCAGTATGGCATAACGGCCTTCTTTTCAAACTTAACAAAAAGGAGTTTCTAAATTGGTTAATTGTCTGTATCTGGAACATGGTCAGAGATAAAACCTTCACTACCTGGGACGGAAATCTCATGTCTTCTGAAGTCTTTAGAATCCTAGAAGGGTTACAACAGGGCACGGTAAACTCACCCATCCTATTTAATATCTACATGAGAGATCTGACCAATCTATTCGGCCAAAACCAAGATACAAATCTCTTCTCCCTGGCATTCGCTGATGACTATATAGTCTACTTCGCCAGCAACAGAGTCTCAATACTCCAAAACAACCTAGAAGACATAGTAAATAAATAACCAAGAAACCAATGCCCAATAAAAAAAATGGTTAAGTACTTGGGAGTACATATTAATTATTTATTACGTGGTAATAAACACAAAAGCATCCAGCTTGAAAAAGCAAGATCGGCGTTCATATCCCACAGCAGAATTTTCCACTACAAACATCTGACACCCAAAACAAAAATCATCCTATTAATGTTCCTGATCCGACCAATTATTCTAGGAGTGTCTGTATACCGTTTGATACTGTTCTAATCCGTAGAATAAACCTGTTGTGTTTAGTACGCGAATGAACCCGTCTCCTGGATTATTTCCGTCTCCTGCGTGGTCCATTGCAGACAAGGCTGCAGATAAAAGTAGTACCGTTAAAATACGCGGGAAACTTAATCCTACATTATCACATACGCTGCTCCCATCTTGTGGAATTAGAACCATACTCTCATGGAGGAGCTTCGCGCCTTTGAAAGAAGATGTCTGAGAGCATGCCTCGGCATATACAGATCCCAGAATACAGTCTGACAACATTACTACAGTAATAAACTGTTGTATGGAAGGGCGGAAATCCCCAGAATTGACAATTTCATCCTAAAACTAACCCGTGACTATTTCTATAAATCCGCATACATAGATAATCAACTAACCAAAGACCTAATCATTCAATCCACTACCATATAAGCAATTACTAGCAGGATACATCCCTCCACAAGCGTTCACTACATACGATAAATCTGGCCTGGTTCCAAATGAGAACAACATTCCCATAATTTACCACTGGAAACGGAACAAAGCCAACAAGCGCATAGCGTTTAAGTACGAAGACTCTTCGAAGTGCAATCTTCTGGTTGTTTTTTTGTCACATGTTTTTACGATCTATTATATTCTCTATTGTATGACCGCTACCAATAAACATTGTTTAAAAAAAAAAAATTAGGCGCTCCACTGTCAACCTGCGTATACTTGGTTCGCGCCTCCGTCATATACCTACTTTTCTTGGTTTGATTAATTCTTTTTTTTTATCGCTAACTATATAATAATCAATGCTACTTTTGTAGAATACTTTTACAAGCAATATTTAAATATTAAAAAAATATTTTAAGGGAAAATACATAATAATATGTAATTTTCGAGCAACTCAGTTTTAAATACTTTGTTATAGAGAATCATAATTTTACATATAATGCACATAACACAAGGATTTAGTATCAACGAATCCTACACTTTCACTTGCCATGCTCATAACACTCAGAAAATTAGTCTACTTGCACGTTTTAAACGCTACTAACTCACTACGTTCTTCACCGTTTGGAGGTCCGTACAAGAATGATTACGATTCACGATTGCTTGGGGTAAGAATTTTCACAATTAGGAGTGTACTTTCCTAATTTCCCGGTCTGGAGAGGGTAAGTTCAGTTTTGCGACTGCACCCCTCCACCACCCTACCCCGGCGGCCGATGGATGATTAACAGGTAATAAGTAATTTAGCAATTCGTTACCTGGTAGTCGTGACTGAGAGAGTCATGAAGCGAGTAGAGAAAAGAAAAGTTAAACGTAAGACGGCCGACAGGTACTTTTATGAATGTACAATAAAAGTTAATGGAACACGGAAAGTTTGATTTTTAAATATGCTTTCATGGATTTGTTATTTTACTTTAACAGGTATCGGACCATCTGCTTTCTTCACTGAATGTTAGGGAAGGCATGTAACGGGGAAATATTTCATTAACGAACCTGCGTGGTTCATACACAACAATTGCTGTTCCGCATAAAAGACGAGGTACCAAAAGCGAATGCCTCAAAAGAACTGAATAACAATCGGGCCATTTCTACTACTTGAATTTCTTTCTTTTTTCTATAACAAAGTATTTAAAACTCAGTTGCTCAAAAATTACATATTATTGCGTATTTTACCTTAAATTATTTTTTAAATATTTAAATATTGCTTCTAAAAGTATTCTACAAAAGTAGCATTGATTATTACATAGTTAAAAATTTAAAAAAAGAATTAATTTAAAAAAATAGGTATATGCCGGGGGCGTGAACCTAGTACATATACGCAGGTTGACAGTGGAGCGCCTAAAGGTCAACGCATACTGAGTTTTTCCCTGACAGAGTAAATATATACTAATGCGCTATTGTATCTTACGCGCATACCGAGCTTTCCGGTGAGTTTCCTTTAGGATATTTCGTTTTGGTAGGGTCCGGGTTTTTAACTCGAATTTCGACATGGCTTTTCGAGAGCGGGTCGAGACTGTCGAGAGTCCCTGCTGTGCATGGCACAAAAAAAAAGGTTGTAGGAGGGAGCTCCACAGCTCCTTACGTAAACTATCGTTATCTTTCTTCTACAACATCATGGAGATAGGAAACGTTTCTGACACTTGGTGAAACAGCATCACACATCCTTATATTATACGTAAATTATATATATTATAACATTCTTCTTAAATAATTTATCATTTCATATGTAATGATGTAAATGTAATTTCTTAATGAAAACATATTAGAAATATCTTTGTTCTGCAAATTTTACCACCGGTTCAAGTGTGAAAAAATAAAAAAAAAAGTGGTCGTATTCTACGATTTCTTCCTCTTTGAAATTCCGTTTTTTAACCGACTTCGAAAAAGAAGGAGGTTACTCAATTCGACCTGTATGTGCCTTTTGTTCGCTTTTTTTTCTATGTATGTTCACCGATTACGAAACCTTTTGCATCTTGTGGAGTATGTCCCCGGGATGGTCCCGTTACAAAATTTTTTGCATTTCCTTGGCATCGGTTAGTTTCTCGCCATTCCAAGGAACATTTTATTGGCAGGATATTTTCTGCGCGTACTCTTTTTTTTATACTTATAATACTTATTTTTTAAATAAGCATAACTTTTCGGGCTAATAAATACCCCACTGTGCATCGTCTTTTTTTTTAAATGTTCGTATATTATACTCTGCCAGATAGAGTAGCTGACACAAATTTACGAAACACACATTTGAAATTTTCCTTATAGGTTTACATAAAGAATTTGTAAACAGCAATGTTCATAATTTTCTCTAGAATTCTTGACAGACAGAAATTTAAAAAAAAATTGTAAACACGCCATTTAGTAAAATGATCCTTCTAAATTGTTGAAGAAACTCATCGTCGTTTAGGTTTACTTTGAAGGGTATACGGATACATTTTCCGACCATCGATTGTACGTAGCCGCCGCGTCGATCTGCGGGTGGCAATAAATCTTTTTTTCGCAGCCAGATTTGCCGTTTTGCCTGCGAAGGAAGCAATGTTCTTTGAATCGGTTAGTTTCTCGCCATTCCAAGGAACATTTTATTGGCAGGATATTTTCTGCCTGTACTCCGTGAACGTTTTTCAGGACGGTAACGAACCAGAACGTTCAGAACCTCCACCGTGTTTAGTTCAGTTGTTTGACAAATTCAGATGATATTCTTTTTTTTATTACCATAGTAAAAAATTGTTATTTTATGTTTTAACACCGTATTCCCACCTAATACCACGAAGAACTCTAAAAACTTCTAGTTAATAGCTATTTAAAATAAACAATGCCACTTCCCTGACAGAAAAAATAGTCTTGTAGAATACTTGTTAAGCGCTTGTCAGGGTTTAGCAAAGGCATCTCGGATTTTGGGAACCCCTAGGGTTTGGGTAGCAGACGTCACGCTGTGCCTTTCTTCGTCGAGCGTCTCGAACCCTCTTAATTGACCTTCCGGGTCCAAAAACTGTGTATGCGTTAGGAAAACGTGTCAGGTGTCTCCGTTTTCCCGGAGACTCCAGTATGCGCTGACATTAACCCATTCAGCCAACCGGGCTGTTGGAAACATGGTTGAAACTTCTAGATACGCTGACACAGTAGAGTCTCTTTCAATTTATGTACTCTTGTCTCGTTTTCCGAAATCCTAAGATTTCGAAATCCCAAGATTTCTTCTCTCACCTTTTCTTTAATACCTAACCCAGACCTTCGTTTCTCTCTTTTTTACCTGTTTTCTAGCATTTTTTCACTCCTAACTTGTGCAAAACCTTCCAGCACTTGCGTTTCGAAGGTGATCCCTGCATAAGCACCAAGGAAGCATAAAGAGTTTATCTAACAAGGGAACATACCAAACTCTGACACCGATTATGATGAAATTTATGTAAGATGTAGTTCTCGGAAAAATATTTGACACGTACTCATTTTATCGGCAACCATTCATGTTGAAGGAATGAAAAAAGCCCTCAAAGTTGGGGATTAAAAGTATTTTTCTTAAATATCTCGAGAACTAGTAGGTGTAAACAAATTTCTTTTCGTCAAATTGCGTGTTTTTATATTAAAAAACCAACAATGTAAGATAAGTTTTCATAAAATCATTTGTGTGAAAAGTACTTGTATGGAAAAATAAAAGTTTTTGCTGTTTTGATTATTAAATATTAATCTATTTTTATGAAAAGTTGTATGTGTGTTCTATGAATCAAAATAGCGGATACGTGTTTTTGGAATTTTTTGTCTTTTGCCATGTAACAAAAATTATCATGGTTTTTCTATCTCGCGCGAGAAGTATTCTGACATGTATGTATATCAGAAAGTACAAACCAGAAAGTTTTATAATGTTTGCTTTTCTATTCTACAGGGTACTTCACCTAACTTGACCACCTTATGTACAGGGTGGGGCATTTAAATGGGAACACCTAATTATCTCGGTTATTATTAGTCGTACAAAAAATCTCCACTGAATAAAGTTGTACTGTTTCGAGGGGCGAATTTGATGATGGTAAAATTTTTTTCTCAAGGTCATTTTTTTGTTCATATTCTTATAGAGAATAAAATGACAAATTCAACAACCTATCATAATGTATGATTCGGCTCATCTGATCTCAAGATATTTACATTAATATGTCCTAACGTTGTGGAACAGATACTGGCTCATGAATTCATACTGAAACCTATGTTTATTATGATACGCGTCATTGACAGCGATAACCGATGTATCGTAGATTATTGGAGTAAATATCTTATTCCTTCTTCAGCAATCCTAGTCTAAACTTCGAAGTGATTACAATGCGTTATACCGTACAAGAGAAAAATGATATGCTTTTCATTTATGGTGAAAGCCAGCAATACCTAAGACAAGCAGTTCGTTTATACAGTGAAAGATTTCCAGGCCGTATTTGTCCCTCAGTCCACGCATTTTCTGTTATTATAAAACAGTTTAAACAAACCGGTAACTCCGTAACCAATATCATTGTTTACCAGGAAAAACCTACGACGCCACAAGATATGAGGCAAAGAATTACTAGGGCATGTGTTCTACTTACGCCGTAGGAAATAGAAAACGCATACAGATCGTTTATTACGAGCCTTTAGTACTGCATAGTACTAAACATAGTTTAGCAATGCCAATGGCCATCATTTTGAACACGATATTTGATTTCGGAACATGTAAGTAAATTGTAAACATTGTGACCGTGTTGGCCACATATCGATATCTCGTGCGACGCGAGTATCTATATCGATCCCCGCATAGGGCCCACAAATCGTTAGGAGATTGAGGAGTCGCCCAGGCCACGTATCGTGCCCTGCCGACAATTCGTTATCTGCCAACAACGTTTTGTGGAATTGCTGAGGAATAGGTACATTTCACCCCTCCCGTGAATACCGGTAGGACTGTTCGTGTATCCTATCTTCGTCAGTTATTTCATAGTAGATTGCATATCGTATGGTCGTCTAAACTCACAAAATCGTTTGGAGATTGAGGAGTCGCCCAGGCCACGTACCGTGCCCTGCCGACAATTCGTTATCTGCCATTCATGTTTGTGAGTTCTGTAGGCGTGAGTGTGTTTAGAACAGTTACATAGGGCCCATACGTTACGTGGAGGCCATAGAGACCTTTTTTTTCTACCACGCTTAGCAGGGGCACAGCGGGACGTGTCACCCCTCTCGAAATTTATGGGAAACCACCGTACGGACAGTGACCGTACGGTCGCTCTAGTATGAATTGGCCCTAAAGCGGTGGGCCCCACTGCAGCAGTGGAGGAACCGGTCGAACCTATGCTATCGAGCTCGCGCGATATGAGAACACCACCATTAGGGACACCCGTCGGTACCGTGAAGGAAAACCGCGAAGCGTCAGCCGATGACGTTCAAACCCCGGGGTCTTCTTCCGCGCAGGATAGGGAACAAATGACCGCTGTCATTCGGGAACTGCGGGAAGAAATCGCGCAGCTCAGAAATCAGGTGACCCAGTTGCAATCAAGGGTGGAGGCTCAAGTGGGAAACGATGAGCTTTATGAGCGCGTTACCGAACACAAGGTCGAGATGCGCGATTGACGCCGGGAGATCGAAACTCGGCTGGAAACCGAAGCGAAAAAACGAGCAGAGCATGGTAGCACTGTACGCAAAGAGGTTCATAACTGTCTCGAACATCTCCGTCGACACGTCATATCAACCAAACCGACAAAGGTCGAGGAACGAGCAGGCCCTAGCATTCGTATTGAAGAACGCCGAACGGAACAGCCGGATTTTGCAAACGCGAATACATCGCATCGGTTGCGACGTTTCTCTGTCGATTCGACATGGGGGCAACAGGAGTCCCCGCGTTTTGATGAAACGATGGCATCTTTTGCGCGACCATTCGTAGTCAAACCTCAATTGCCAACATTCGAGGGAAAAACCACGGAAAGACCGGCTAAATACCTCCGCGAGCTTAAGCGCTTCGTCGAAGCGGCTCGATTGCCCGACGAGGAGATGAAGTTTATAATAACGCAGTCGCTCCGAGGGAGTGCGGGCAAATGGTGGGACATCGTGTCCGATCAAGTCAATACTTGGGCCCAGTTTACGAGAGCCATCACTGACCGATTCTGGAGCCCCGCCATTCAACGAAAGATCAGGGACAACCTCAACATCGGGGTATACCGGTCGGACGCTGGAATCTCAAGAGTGGCATATGCCATGAGAATGATAGGGACGGCTCGCGACCTCATACCACGTCCATCAGACGAGGAGATAGTGGAGATCTTGGCTTGGCACTACACGCAGGCAGTAGATGATTGCGTGTTAGGCCAGAACATTAGCACGATCAATGCGTTTCTTGCATTGCTTCAATAAGGGATTCTCAGGGAATTGCTGGACAAACAAGGTTTATTCAGGATTAGGTCACGGGTACATGGATACATGGAAATGTGGATATAATTCAATCGTTCAAACGCTCCAAGTTTACTGCGCATACAAATTTTCTCGAGAAAAATCACACGTGTACTCTAGGTTCCGTGGTATAAACAGGTGTCCAGGAGATATTCCCCACACTACCGTTCGGATGGCGTCCAGGTATTATCGCCGTACTCTCCATACCGAACGGGTGACCAGGAATACTCTCCCGTACTCTCCTGCACCGTATCTCGGGCGTCCAGGAGTTATCCTGTCCTCTCTCGTTCGACAGGCGTCCAGGTATTGTCGCCGTACTCTCCATGTCGAACGAGCGGCCGGGAACAAACTCCCGTACTCTCCCGTACTCTCGGCAGGCGTCCAGGTATTGTGGCCGTACTCTCCTGCCGAGTCCTGGGTGTTCAGGAGGTGCCCTGACCTATTTCGTTCGACAGGCGTCCAGGTATTATCGCCGTACTCTCCATGTCGAACGAACGGCCAGGAACAGACTCCTGTACCCTCTGATCCTCCCGGCAGGCGTCCAGGTATTATCGCCGTACTCTCCTGCCGGGGGCCAAATTTACTAACCAAGAGCGGCCGTGGTCTTACCTCGTTCTCTCTCTCGGAATCGAGCGGTTCGACAATGGGAGAACGGTTAATCGCCAAAGACAGGATGAGTGCCCCAATTATACTAGTGATTGGAGTAGCCGAAACATACAGGAGCGGGCAAATCAAAATACAACAAACGCGCCGCGTCCAGCAAATACGAGTTCGGCGCAACCACGGTTCTCGAGGGAAAACCAGCGACAAAACGCCGAACACCAACGACCAAATGCTGAGCAACAGAGGCCAAGGTTTGAGAACACTCGAGCTTGGCAAGATAACCGTCGCACGCAAGAGCGTACACGAGACGGGGTTCCCGAGCGTATACGGATGGCCCACCTAGAAGAGGAGACGCCAGAGGAAGAACCTGGGGTGGCTGAACCAATGGCCAGTTTGGAAAACGAACAAGGAGGATCTCTGAGACATGTCTGAGTAACTTCCCCACTTAGGCGAGAGAGATCTCCTCCGAACAACTCGGGGAAGAAATTCAGCTTAACATCACCTCGATCTTCCCGGACGTGCGCAAAGAGCTCCAGGACGAAGGAAGTTCACCGTTTTCATGCAAAGAGATAAATCGATGCCCGGAGATCCAGATAAAAATCGAAGGGATTCCCGCACGGGTCCTCGTTGACACGGGAAGCACCGTCACAGCTGTGTCAGAGGCATGGTACTGTGAACACCAAGAAAAAATGAGCAAATGCCCAACCCTTCCAGTAACGGGAGCGGTCGTGATCGAAGCAACGGGAAGCAAATCAGCGCGTCTAAAGAAACAGATATGGATGACGCTCAGTCATGATGAACAATCCATTGAGACCACAGCAATTGTCGTGCCTGGTTTAATATGTGATGTCATTCTTGGAATCGACATATTAAGACGAGCAAAGGCCAATGTCGATTTTGAAAAAGAACTCCTCTCACTAACAACTATAAAGGGGAAAATGACCATCAATATGCCACATGAATTAAAACCCGACGAAACCATGGTAAGGGTGATAGCTGAGGATAAAAGAAATAAGGAAACAAGAAAATCACCGGCTGAAATCTTGCAAACCCTCCTCGAAGAAGTTCCGGTCACCAAGGTACAAAAGGGCGCACTACAAAACGTGATAACAGCATTTCCAGAGGTGTGGAGGGAAGAGATAGGACGCGTAATGGGTTACAAACACCACATACACGTGCAACCTACCAAACCGTACTGAAGCCGTACGTATCCTATACCTCTAAAATACATGGAAGCTGCAGACATTGAGATCCAGAGAATGTTGGAAAACGACATCATCCGTCCAAGCAATAGCCCGTATGTAAACCCGGTGGTGCCGGTACTCAAAAAGAATGGATCATTACGTCTGTATTTAGACGCAAGGAAATTGAACGAATTCCTAATAGACGACCATGAAATGTCAGAGACGCCAGACACTATCTTCCAGCGATTTAAAAAGGTGGTCTACCTAACGAGCCTTGACCTAACAAATAGTTTTTGGCAAGTGCCCTTGACACAATCATCCCGAAAGTACACCGCTTTCCTATACCGCGGACGCTGCTACGAATATGTAGTAACACCATTTGGACTCAAGACGAGCAGTGCAAGCCTGGTAGGAGCCCTACGATATGTCCTGGAAGGAATGGAAGGATTACTCGTAAATTTTATTGATGACATCCTATGCTTTTCGGCAACTTTCGAACAACATCTCGAACAACTCAATATGCTGTTTAAAAGACTTCGAGAAAACAACGTCACGCTTAATTTGGAAAAATGCAAATTTATGAGACGAGAAATCAAGTTCCTCGGGCATGTACTATCAACGGATGGGTTAAAGCAAAATCCCGAAAACTTGCACTTATTCGCGCGTTCCCATCGCCGCGAAACGTAAAACAGCTGAGAGGTTTTCTTGGCTTGGTAAACTATTACAGTAAATTTATAAACAAGCATGCCGAAACAACAGCATCGCTATTTGCACTTCTAGAAAAAGGGAATAAATGGAAATGGGATGATGCAATGCAGAAATCGTTCGATCAGGCAAAGGATGCATTCTGCACAAAAGTCGCGCTACAATACGGAGACATGCGGGAACCGTTTTTCCTTGCGACGGATGCAAGTTCAACCGCGCTCGGAGCGGTGCTCGAACAGCGTGACGTCAACGGCGAACTCAGGCCGATTACATTCGTGAGCCGTACACTAAGGGGTCCGGAGTTGGCATATTTCACTACCGAAAAAGAGTTGTTAGCAATAGTATGGGCATTGGGAAAATTCAGATCATATATAAATGGAGTAAAAATCTTACTATTGACCGACCATAAAGCAATTACGTTCCTGATGAACAGCAAACTACTGAGCCAGAGGTTAACGCGATGGATATTGTCTATACAAGACTATCAAATTAAAGTACAATATCGCCCGGGGAAAGACAACATTCCCGCAGATACAATGAGTCGTATGGACAATATCTCTATCGGAGATACGGCAGAACGTGAAGCCCGTGTTCCTATTTTAACAGCCCTGGCGCGGGTAATGTCAACAGCATTAGCGAACGCTCTCAAGCGACTCCCCGAATGGCAGCGGAGAGACGAAAAATTACGATGAATATCGATTACATTATGTAATATCGATTACGAAAAATATCGATGACCTTGAAATCTTTTAAAAAAATGACCTTGAGAAAAAAATTTTACCATCATCAAATTCGCCCCTTGAAACAGTACAACTTTATTCCGTGGAGATTTTTTGTACGACTAATAATAACCGAGATATTTAGGTGTTCCCATTTAAATTCCCCACCCTGTACATCGCTTATTTTGTATGATAGAAAAAATGTCAGAGGCAGAAAATATTCTGTTCGAAGGCTCCAATACGATGATAGACCGAATTTTTTTCTCAAGGTCATTTTTTTCGAGATTTCAAGGTCATTGTATTTTTTTAATGGAACTGTATATTGTCACTACACAGTCGTATAGCTGGCACGATTACGATTTCCGTGGCCCCTCGTTTTGAAGTTATAGTTGTGTTCTTGGGTTTATTTCAAGAAAAAAAATGAATATATAACATGGTGTCAAATCGGCCTGGTTTAGCCGGTAAAGTAGATTTCTTGTTTTTTATAAGCCTGCAAATATCTCGGAAACTATGCGAAATATGGCAAAATATCAAGAGACCTTTTTTGTAGGAAATTGAATTTTCTATAAAAAACGTTAAAATGATGTTAAAATTCCATTTTTCACGAAAAATATACTACAAATAAAATAATGGTAAATATTAAGTTTAGGTGAGGCAGCTTCGATGACCTTGACCCTGACATATGTTGTCAAGGATAACATTCTGAACAACTTTTTTCATTACAACTACCCGGTACTCGGTCTTAGTTTTTGAGATAATTACAAAAAACTATTGCTAGTACTAAATTGAATTTTCCGTATTCAATTTTCCGCTTTAGTTTTTCAGATATTCACAATTTCGTCTGCGTGGTCAGGACGGCCTAACGGCAAGCCCTCTCCACCCCCCCCCCCCCCACACGACCTAGTAGTAGTAGTAATGCAATCGCCTGGGAAAGGCGGCCGTGTCATCCCTCGCACCGTTCTTTCATCATCGGTTTCACAATTGGCGCTGCCGGCTCTCGGCCCTTCTTGTTAATAACAAGTGTCGGGTTGCAATTATCCTTCGTTTTTCCGCCGCGTCTCTGTTTTATATGGCCCGGACCGCTTTCAGAGTCGTCGACTTACTAAACGGGATGGTCATCATCGATGAGACGGCCATACTACCTAAATTTTTGAGTTTTTGAGCTTTTTAAGGCTCGGAGTGAGCGTCGAGCCATCTCACCATCAAACCTGCAGGGTGTCTCGCCTGTCCTTTAAGACTCCCCCCACTTCGCCATAATTACAGATTGAAAGCGTCAAGTTAATTATTCCTTTCCCTACACTAGTTCCGGATATTCCAGAAATTTACCCTTTCCCACCCTTGGAATAGATTCCAATCCTGATCTCTCCACAACCTAACCCAGACCTAATTCTGTTCGCATAATCTTCTCATTGTAGATGTCTTCCAGAATTTGATCTTTTCAGAATAGAGGCTTTACGTCCTCCCGACCATTATTTCGGGGGAGAGGCAGTTGTTCTGCAAATTCACCGAAATATAAATATACTCGGAAACTGCGCAGCTGATAGAAAAATGTCATACGACATAAATTATTGGAAATTTAATTTTCTACAAAATAGATCTCTTGATATTTTGCCATATTTCGCATAGTTACCGAGATATTTGCAGATTTATAAAGAACAAGAAATCTACTTTACCGGCTAAACCAGGCTGATTCGACAGAATGTTATATATACATTTTTTTCTTAAAATAACCCCAAGAACACAAATATAACCTCAAAACGAGGGGCCACGGAAATCGTAATCTTCCCGTATAGCTTATAAAAAAACGAATCCAACGAGGTGCAATATGTTGATCTTCACGTGACCTTTAGTGAGGAAATTAGGAAATGTTTGTTAATAACTGCAGTACGCGTTCGGGGACGGTAATTGAAGGAATTTCAATTTCATTGAAACAGTGTACCATGTAATTGTCCCTGGTGCTTGTAAACAGACATTCGTATTCTCCTTTAATCGGTTGAAATATGTTTACAAGCATTATTATCAAAGCGTAGTGAATGTGTACATGATGGATAAGCTTATTGCACTGATACCGATACCGTAGCTTGTTGTACTGATACTGATTGTAAAGCGATAATCTTCTGCTAAGATTATCGCTTTGATAATAATGCGTGTAAACATACTTCAACCGATGAAAGGAGAATACGAATGTCTGTTTACAAGCACCAGGAACAATTACATGGTACACTGTTTCAATGAAATTGAAATTCCTTCATTTACCGTCCCCGAACGCGTACTGAAGTTACTAACAAACATTTCATAATTTCCTCGCTAAAAGTCACGTGAAGTTCAACATATTGCATCTAGTTGGATTCGTTTTTTTATAAACTATACGACTGTTGTATCTCTGCCATTTTTTCTATCATACAAAATAAGCAATATATATAAGGTGGTCAAGTTAGGTGAAATTCCCTGTATAATATCATTGCACTCATTTAATCATTCCGCCTCCTCTTTCTCTTTATATCCCCATAGTTCCACAGCATATAACACTCCCAATACTAGAGCATCAAATAAAAACATTCTCATTCAAAAATCATTTTTGAATTTACGCTCTCCAATTTCCCACACCTGATTTAATGCGATATTTAGCCTTTTTATTCTTTTCTTTCCCTTGTATGTTTCTTCATATTCCCATTTTTTTGAAATATTAGTCTCAGGCAGCAAAATTTGTAACGGACCGATTCGGCGTGACGTGGCGCGGCGGCGCGGCGGTGCCCTCTCGCTGGATGCTTGAGCAAGGTTAGCGCGAAAAGGCGTTTGAAGGAAGGTGGAAAGAGTTAACGGCGCAGGTCTGGTAGAAACAGGCTTTATTTTCAACTACCCCTGGAGTGATCTCAGCGCGACGTCGCGTCTGCTGGGGTCTCGGATTCCGAAAGAGCAGAAGATTTTGAAAAATTTGTAAGTATACTTTACATTAGTATTTTATAATGTACTATTATTATTTTTTATGTATAACAACGGATATAAGGTTTTCTTTCATATTTTGCAATTTCAAATTTATGATCTGAATGGGCAGGGAGACAATAACTTTGTACGGGACTAGTTACGAATATCCCTTTGAATTTCGTTTGTCTCGAGGCACGCTCACGATTATGACCTGTCTCATTGACACGGTCAGGTGGACTGTGCAACAAGACGACATGTCGCGAATCGCCAGGCGACTAAACCGAGTCTATTTTTTTTTTTTTTTAGTACAGGTCGGAACCCGCGTTTCTATCTGGGGATTTTAAAAGTTTCCTGGAGCTGCAGCGCTCCCTACACTTTTGACTTCATTGTATCCTTCCTTTCCTTTGGAGATGGATTTGGCATTAGCCAGCTTGAGTAATTTTGAACAAGAAAATTTACAAACAACTTGTTAAGGCTGTTTAAGCTGATAGCTTCATCATAGGGATATTTGGTTTACTCATGAGGGGCTGCCTTTAGGTTGGAGGCAGTCCTTACATTTTCATCCTGGATCTGCCGCTTAGGGCGCCCCAGAAGCTGTAGTGGTGATTTAAGGCAATGAGACGATGTGTGTGTAATGGCTGCGTCACATGTTGTACAAATGATGGCTGCTCCACGCATCGCGTTAATGGTCGTGTCCTATTTTGAATCTTCAAGCTGTATACAAGTTTTCATCAGTATTCGACTGTGCTAGATATCTTCCAGCTGGGCCAGGAGTTGCATGAAACCACCTAGGTGTGTAGAATGATTTTTAGGATGATTTCAGATGTTAGTGTCAGTGGTGGTTGATTCTGTGGGTTCCGGGGGAATGTCCAGCGGGAACCGAATTTTGGGAGTGTAGGGAAGTAGTTCTCTTTTGAACGTGGTGGTCTGTTGTATAAACAGGTTGTGGTGGCTATCCGGATTGTATTTTTTTGACTAAATTATATAGTGTTTTATTTAGCATCGGGATGTTTGTCTTGAGATGAATGTCTGATGTTTTTAGGATGATTTTAAGCGCCTTGTTCTGTATCCTCTGCAGACTTAAAATGTGGGTCTTGGCAGCGGTGTGCCATACATGTACACCGTAGGTGATCACAGTGCTAATGCAAGTTTTATGTATTAGTGATTTTAGATGGAGTTTAAGTTTGGATTTCTGTCCAATGAGCATTGTAGCTGCCGCCAAAGCAGCAGTGGCTTTTTTCCTTCGGCCCAGGATAGCAGGACCCCATGTGAGTTTTGCATCAAATATTACACCCAGGTACTTGACTGTTTTATTCCATTCTATTTCAGTGTTATTGATTTTTAACAACGGTATTTCCTTCTTCAGGTGTTTGAGCTTCCTGGTAAATATAATAGCCTGCGTCTTGCTACTGTTCAGTTTCATCTTCCAGTCCGAGAGGAATTCCTTGATTAATTTTAAATGATTTTGAAGGAGGTCAATAAGTTTCAAGTAGCTGAATGAATGTCCAAGAATAGCTGTATCGTCAGCGAAAAGGGCGAGTGACGTGTCCTTCGATTGAAGAATATCATTGATTTATATTAAGAAGATTAATGGCCCTAGCACGGATCCTTGAGGCACTCCTGTTTTTTTTTTTTTTTTTTTATATTATTTTACGTCGCTTTGTGAATTCCTATTCGGAATTATTTCACGACGGGACCTACAGTTTTTATGAGGTGGGTTTCGAACCACCTTGGGCAACACAGTTTACAGAGCACATGGAGAATTTCCTCCAGAGGTGCCGGCGTCGGGGATCGAACTCGCGACCACGGAGTCCGTAGGCGCGCGTTCTACCCACTGAGCCACTGCGTGCCCCTAGGCACTCCTGTTCTGATGATTTCCAGGTTGGATTTTTTACTTTCAATTTGAACGTAAAATAGTCTCTTCTTAAGGTAAAAGTGGATTAGCTTGATTAATCTTGGGTGGAAATTCAACTTTATAGATGATCCCATTGTGCCAGACCGAATCGAACGCTTTGTTTAGATCGAGGAGGACCATTCCTAAGAATCTATTTGTGTTAACGTGGTGAGTGTGGTATTGAGTTGTTCTAACTAATTGATGTGTTGTGGAGTGGACAGCTCGGAAGCCGAACTGCGAATCAATGAGGATTCTATTAGCTTCCAGGTGTGTTTTCAAGATTCCACGGAGGTGGCGGGCTTCCTCGCCGTGATTCCGCCCCTTCATTTGGTGGCGGCGAAGCGGATGACCATTTATCACGTCGCCTGCTCCTCCCGCCGCCCTCCTGGGAGGAGGCGCGGGGGTTTCTTCTCTGCGTCGTCGTGTGCCCCCGCGAAGGGCAGGTCGGACTTATGAGGGCCATTGCAGTTTGCACACTTAGCCGGGGTGACATCTGTTTTAGTACATTCCTTGGTTTTGTAGCAATTTGCACTAGCATGTCCGAATTGCCATCTGTGGCATTGGGTGTAATTTCTGGATTTTAGGAATTGCTCCCAGTAAATCCTACAATGATAAAAGAAACTAACTTTTCTGACCTGGGCTAACTTGGTACCCGGAGGGAATGAAATTTTATATATAGTACTACTTTGGCAAGACTTGAGAACTATACAATTTGAGGGGTTCAGGCCCTGATTTTTGAGCTCATTTAGGATGATGTCTGTATCTACCACTGGGAGCCCTTTCAATACCACTGTCAGGGGCTTTCCATCAGGTAAAGCGTACGTGTGGAATTTCAAGCCAGTCTTCTGGAAAGCCTGTTTGGTTTCTATGAAACATTTACTATCTTTTAGATGTAATCTGATTTGGTTACCCAAAAATTATAAATACAAATTTTCTCAAATAGTCTTTTTTAATTCATTGTTAAATTTGAGCACCTCTATTTCTGTCAACTTTATATATGTTGGCGGGATTCTTGAATTGACTTTTGTTTCAGTAACATTACTTTCAGTAGCCGATTTCTGTTCGTTAGAAATGGCAAAATTCTTAAATGCCTCAGACGAGAAAATTTCAAACCTGTTGGATGTAGGTACATTCGCGCCGTTGGACAAGGGTCCGTGGGAATTCATTTTTTCCAGCTTCTGCCTTTTAGGATGCATAGAATCTGCAGGAATGATGTTGGATGGGAATTCCAAATTCAGGATCTGTTTCTTCCCGCCAAAGGCGACTAAACCGAGCCTTCCCAGCACTGGCCATATTTATAGACTAAGGGCCGATTCATACTAGAGTGTCCGTACGGTCACTGTCCGTACGGTCACTGTCCGTGCAGTCATTTCCCATAAATTTCGAGTGGGTTGACACGTCCCGCTGTGCCCCTGCTAAGCGTGGCAGAAAAAAAGGTCGCTATGGGCTCCACAGCTCCTTTAGGTAAACAACTACCGATAGCTTTCCTTTCAGACATCATGAAAATAGGGAACGTTCCTGCCACTTGGTGTGAATTGTACTTAAATAATAATTTAAAATAATTGTTAAAAAATATATTAGACACATCTTTGTTCTGCAAATTTTTCCACCGGTTCAAGTGTGTGAAAAAGTTTTTAAAAATACGATTCTTCTTCTTTGAAATTCCGTTTTTCCGCATTATTTGTAACAACTTGTTGCCATCTTTCAGGTAACCTGTACATTCCCGTATCCCAATGACTCCTAGCAACATGTGTTTTCGATGTACAAGCAAAATTACTTGCTTATTTAAAATGCGACAAAACTTTTCTTCCAACCACATATGTGTGGTACCAAAAATTATTTCGGATACACCGGAAAATAATAAAATGTTCATTTTAGGGAAACCAATAGTGTCATTTCGCCCCAAAGTGCAGTGTCCACGGACAAACTGTCCCCGCGGACGTTTCCCATAAATTTCCTTTAGGTAAACTACCGATATCTATTTTCCATAATTATGTTTTCATTTACACAGGAAGTAAGGTAAGTATTCAATCTTTTTAACTTACTTCGCATCAACAAATTTATTAACTTCCGATGTTAAAAATAAAAGAATAAGGTATCACCAGAAGTTAAAATCTCCCTACTTTTCTCATATTCTGCAAAGTTTAAGGGGGAAGTATACCCATCAGAAGTAACTAGAAAGGAACTAGAATCTCACTAGATTTTGGGTCGAATCATGGGTATGCGAAAAAAGATTTTTCGTCCTTATTTGGGCAGATTTTGGGCTGTGTAAGCGCTCATTCTAAAGAGGAAGGTTAAACGCGGATCGCTCTACTCATTATTTGACGAGATTATGTTTATATCTAATAATATGAGTGTCCAAAGTAGAGGAAAACGTCGAGAAAAAGAACCGCACATTCCAATGTATTTTTCTGTCTCTAAGAGATTTTTTTGACTGATTTGAGGAGTAGAGCGATCTGCGGTGGACTTTTCTCTATCAAATGAACCTTTGTGCAGCTCAAAATATGCCCATATAAGGACAAAAAATCTTTTGGCGTGATTGCATTCACATTAGCATAAATTTCCCCATGATGACAGAGGTCCTGGGTTAGGTCTCTGATGCAGAGCCAGTCTAGAGCCAATTTTAGTTCAGCTAGTTTAGACGAGATGGCGCCTAGTCAGGAGCACTGTTTCTTTATTCTACAAGTAAATAGAGATGGCGTTTATTTTCAATGATACACTGCATATTACGTTATATTGTAAGGTATTTTCAATAATACACTACAAATTACGTTATATTACAAGAATTCAGTACCGAGCTGAATAGAATATGGAAATAGCAAACAACTCCATCTCGCGCAACTGCCTAATAGCGTGTTTATCAATGTTACCAAACTTCTTTTCTGCACAGAGGTTGGTAACACTTCCTTTCTGGTTACTTCTGATGGGTATACTTCCCCCTTAAGCTTTAATTTGAAAAATAAATCGTCGCTCTATATCTCATTTCAGTATTTTTAAAAACTTTTTCATACACTTGAACCGATGGAAAAATTTGCAGAACAAAGATGTGTCTAATATATTTTAAATTATTATTTAAGAACAATTCACACCAAGTGGCAGGAACGTTCCCTATTTCCATGATGTCTTAAAGGAAAGCTAGCGGTAGTTGTTTACCTAAAGGAGCTATGGAGCTCATAGTGACCTTTTTTTCTGCCATGCTTAGCAGGGGCACAGCTGGACGTGTCAACCCGCTCGAAATTTATGGGAAACGACTGCACGGACAGTGACCGTACGGATATTCAAGTATGAATCAGCCCTTATGCGTGCATGATAATCAGAGTGCTGATCGACTGGCCACGACTTGAGCGGTACCCTCCATGGTGCGTGTTCCGGTTCAGGGTATGTAAAGGCGTGTGCCAATGCCTCGTTTAACCTGTCATTCGACTGTTGTCGTCCGTTGCGTGCGGACGTCCTTTGGCCGAGCTCCGCGAGTCTTGTGTTGGTGTTTCTTTAACGCTTACCGTTGCTTAGTATTTCTGCAAATAGTTCATGAACTTTAAAAAATTTTACTGTCTTAATCCGTGATATATTCGCGTTGGTTTTCCCGCGTGTTTTCGCGTTTTTCGCGTTTTCGCGTTCGCGAAGCCGGCTTCGCAGTCGCATGTTGGTGCATTTTCTGGTTTCCTCGTCTACGTGGCGGATAGCCGCCCGTCCGTGTCCATTAACAAAAGACCAAATGTGAAACGAAAGAGTGAACACTTTAAGAGAACCCCACTGGGTCAAAGTAAGGTTAATAAGAAATATACGCCGGGATTAGTCCTCCAGTCCGCATCCAGGATTGGAAAAGTGCAGATTGTTTCCAAGAGGCAACCAGCCCCAGAATCCAAGGTTTCCACCCCTTCGTCTACTCAGGTGACTGCGAGCTGCAGTGACTTGCTATGTGCTGAGGATCCACCCTCTCCTTTTACCTCACCGAAACAAGTAAGAGATAGAAATTGTGTTATTGGCAACCCTTCCGCCGCTGCTACTGCTTTATTCCGCACGGTTTCTGAACCTTCTGTTGCTCAGCCTTTCAATACTCTAACCACGGAGCCGATCACTCCTCCGGGCTATTTCTCTAACTTTGTTCCTCCGCTTCCCGGCGAAGTTCTGTCCAAAAAGAAGGATATCTCTATTAAGGATCCCTTTAACCCTTCAGCAACCACCTCGGATGCGCATTCTTTTCAACCTCCTCTCTTCGAGGCAAATTATACCTTGGCCACGGTAGAAGATAGCTTAAATTCTAACCCATATTCGATTCTTCACCCCGAAGCAAATTCGAATATTTCTTTCGTAACGGCTGTGCCGTCCTACGGCCGGTCACCTCCTAGTGACAATAATAACACCTTGCCTGAAGCGAAAAAACAAAAGACAGGAGGGGACAAAGGCCCTCCCTTGTCCTCGGGCCTATCTAAAAACGACATGACGAATCCTCACAATCTTGGGGCTCTACCCAATGTTACGGTGAACAATCGGTTTAACCTTCTAGGGTCGTTTAGCAACGATGATGTGAATTTTCCCCCCCTTAAACCAAATGTGCGCCACGGCGGACCTTCTCTGCGCGACACTGCGTCGCAGGCAAATGTTGGTACACAGAATAGGTCGAACAAGACCATAGCTCCTTCTTCGTCTGTGGCAGAAACGTTATCCAGAAAACAAGTTGCCAAACCACCACCTCTGTATATTTCAAACTTCGACGGGAATATTCCTCGCTTAACCAAGTCCTTGGTCGAATCTTATGGCAAGGAGTTTAAATTAAAATTTCTGGGCTCAAGGGTACGGGTACAGTTAAACTCTACGGAGCACTTTCGCGATCTAAAAAAGAAGCTGGAGGACGCTAAACTTCCTTTTCACACGTTCACTATTAACGCTGAAAAAGTCCTCTCCGCTACCCTGAAAGGACTCCCACGTATGAACCCTGCTGATATTATTGAAGAGCTGAAGGCAAACGAGTTAAACCCTGTCTCTTGTGTTCCAATTGGTGGTAAACGTAATCTGGATTCTCCATATTGTACCTACAAAGTTTCTTTCCCCAACGGGGTAACCTTAAATAACGTTGGGAAGATACCCTATCTGTTCTATACTCGAGTATACTGGGATAAATTCCAATCCAGGATTAACTACTCGCAATGCTACAGATGTCAGGCATTCGGACACTCCTCCTTAAACTGTGGCCATACGCCAAAATGCGTTAAATGCGCAGGTTCACATTTCTCATCGGACTGCTCCTCCGGGAAAATAAGTGAACCCACCTGCGCAAATTGCAAAGGCCCCCATACGGCTAATTACTCAAAATGTTCAGCTTTACTCGAGTATCTCGACAAAAGATCTCGGAGAACTTCTCCTCCCGTTTTCGACTCTCAGGTTTCTACTTCACCGGCATTTACAGGCCCTCAAAGGCCGGTAAACGCCTCCATAAGGCGTCCAACCGTTTCGTACAGTAGTGCCCTAACAGCTAATAGGAATGTTCCCATGCCTAGTCTAGAACACAGGAATCTGTCAGCTATAAATCACGAGCAATTCTCAAATGTTAACAACAATAACTTACCACCGTCTTCCTCTGCCATCGAAGAAACAATGATGGTTTTCAAGGAAATCGCCAGTATATGTAATGTAGATAAAATCTTGGCCGCGGCCAAGGATTTGCTTAACAGATTAAAATTATGTAGAACGGAATCCGAACAGTTCATCGCGTTTATGCAAATCTCAGCCTCCTTTTCATAGGCAGTAAATACCCCAAAATTCTTCTGTGGAATATAAATTCAGTCCAAAATAAAAATATTGATCTTTCCCTGTACCTACAGAACAATGATATTAATGTAGCCATGCTAACAGAACCTGGCTCAAGCCGGATCAGGATTTTTTCATCTCAGGGTACAAGGTAATACGTACTGACAGACCCGTGAACAACCTAAATAGCAAAGGCGGAGGAGTAGCCATACTTGTACAAAATTCCCTCGAATTCAGTATCATCGATCTCCCCTCCTATGAAGGGCTGGATCTAGCCTGTATAAGACTTGCCTCGTCGGGCTTAACCTTGGCGGTGGCCTACAAACCACCCATGACCATCCTGAATCCTCGATTCCTTGATGCTATTTCAAGACTGAAATACCCATATATACTCGGCGGCGATTTAAATGCCAAACATTCTTCCTGGGGAAACTACCGTGCAAATCGCAGCGGCATTATTCATTTCGAGCACATGCAGAAAGCTAAATATAGGCTATTGTGTCCATCCTTGCCCACGTTTAAAAACACCGTAGGCTCGTCGTCTGTTATTGATATCTTTCTCGCGGAAACTCCTTGTGACTTCGACTGTTTACTTATTGAACAGCTCCCTTCCGGGCATAGCCCGGTCTCACTCGTTCCAAACAAAGACACACTGTTTGCCCCGAATATACAGGTCACTTACGACTGGGAAGCGTTTAAACGCTTATATACGTATATACGTATATACGGAGAAATCCTCCCGTCCTCACCTCCCTGATGACCACCTTTTATCCGCATTAGTACGACTGAGGCGCAAGATCAGACTATAATTAAACTAAATATAATTAAATATAATTAAACTCTAAGGAAATTAAAAAAAGAGCCTTCAATTATAGACAGGAAGTCTTCAGATCCAGACTAGCCAAAATCGATAAAACCGACCCAACCTTTTGGCGGAATTTTAAAATAATCACAGGTACCCGCACAAAAATTCCTCCACTCATGTCCAACGCTTCTACTCCTTCGGTGTTTTTGGACAAGGATAAAGCGGAAGTCTTTGCTAAATCCTTTGCCAGTGTTTTCTCCAGTGTTGACCATTCTCAATCACAACACAAACAATCTGTAGAAAACTACTTGAAATCTGTCCAAGATACACACATAAATGCATCTAGCAGACAAATGCTCGTTACCCCTTCTGAAATTGATGGACTGATCAGGAGCCTAAAAAACAACAAGGCCCCTGGTCACGACAAGATATCAGCAATCATGTTAAAAAACACTGGCCAAAAGATTATTCTTCAATTATACTATATTTTCAACTCATGCTTCAACCTTGCATACTTTCCGGAATCATGGAAGCTTGCTAGAGTTGTAAAATAGCGGATAATTATAGACCTATCAGCTTATTACCAATCTTAAGCAAATTGCTGGAAAAATGCATACAGGTCCATCTTCTTAGATTCCTTCGTGAGAAAGACCTAATTATAAACCAACAGTTTGGGTTCAGAGCTAGGCATTCCACCACTCACCAATTGGTTAGATTTGCACAACTGGTCACACACCAAATTAATGTTAATCGGGTCGTTCCAGCAGTCTTCCTGGATTTAACTAAGGCTTTTGATACGGTCTGGCATCATGGGCTAATTTACAAGCTAGGCAAAGCAGGACTGAACATCCATCTGTTGAAATTCCTGCTTAATTATCTGACGAACAGGAAACTGTATGTCTCGATAAACGGTCGTGACTCTTCTACACAGGCTGTGTCTGCTGGGTTCCCCAAGGATCCATCCTGGGTCCCATTTTATTCAATATATATATAAACGATGTCCCAACGAGTAATCGCTGCCAACTTGCGTTATACGCTGACGATACCTTATTGTTCTGTCCACACAAATCCCCACGCATTGCTGTTCAATATCTTCAGAACTACCTATACCAAGTTATATACTTTTTCCAATCCTGGAGCCTGACGGTGAATCCCTCCAAAACCCAAGCAATTATGTTCACAATCCGTAAATTTTCGAAACCTAATAAGCTAGTAATTGGCAATTCAGAAATATCGTGGGAAAAGAACATAAGATATCTAGGAGTAATTATGGATTCCAAACTAACCTGGAAGGATGCGATACGCGATCGAGCTCAAAAAACGCGCGCTGCAGCGAATGCACTGAATAGGTTTATTACCCAGGGTTCTCCCCTAAACCGTAAACTAAGACTCACCTTATATAAGATTTGTTTACGGCCAGTCCTAACATACGGACTTCACCTGTGGATTGCAGCTGCACAATGCAACTTTCTAATTGTTAGTCGGGCCCAGTCCCGCGTGCTGAAAATAATCACCGGTTTTCCCGTTCGTACACCTACGTGCATCCTAAATGAAATCCTGGATATCCCTAGTATCCTGGAATACTGCATAGATGACCATAAGAACCAGCTAGTTCGAGCCACCCGCACGTACGAACCGCAAATGATTCCATATAAAAAACTCAAGAAAAGATTTCCTCTCTATTACCACCATCTGAGGCCTCCGTAAGTTGCCGCATTTTCCGTATCCTATTTTCCATATTTTATACGATATAGTATTTATACCGTAATAGCTTATTTACGCCACTCCATATTACATGCAATTACTCCGCTGCCTGATTTCTCACTAACCAATATTGTTAAGTGTAAAGCTACTAATCTAGTGCTCTACTATTCTCTTCTCTGCCTACATTATAGGCACAGCTTGGATATTTTTTGAAAATTTTTATCCACTCCACTTTACTTGCAAAATTTGCACTCAGATTTTTACTAAGGTAATACCAAATCCACTCCTTTCAAATCCCTGGTAAAGCGGCAATGGCTGCTAGGTACAGGCTGTCCGTTATTAAAAAAAAAAAAAAAAAAAAAAAAAGCCAATGCCTCGTTTAACCTGTAGCGGCCAGCTGCAAACAGTAAAATTAATATCTGCTGTGCAAATGCTGGAGAGATTTCAGGACTCACGCGACAATAGAAGCTATTTTTGAGGAAACTGTCAGGTAGTTTCATTAAGGCATCTGCTAGGGTTGCCATTAGGTTTATTAGCGTCAGTCTCAATAGTTCTCGCAAAGAGTCATAAAAACCGAATTTCTAAAGGCCCAAGTCGATGGTATGGGACTCCGCTAAAATAGAAAGGACCCGTTACCTGAAGACGCACAAAGCATGCTTGGGGTGTTGGGCCCGTGGAAATTCCGCTACAGGGTCGAACTCGCGACACGTCACTCTCGTGAATTTCCCACTCCTTAGAGAAGTATTCATATGAGTGGGGGTGCAAATTAACCCCATCTAGCGGCAACAGAATTATATTTTGCGCCTTGCGTTTTTGGGAATGTTACGAGACTTCAGTCTTGTCCTAACTATCTAAGCGACCAGTTCATTTTAATAAACAGAGAGTTCGTCCTAAGAGGCTTTCCTTCATTGAACAATCACACATCCTACAAACCCTTTCGGTACTACCGCCGCCTATTGGCGACATCCCCGATTTTCTATGAATACCGAAAAACACGTTTTCGCGGCTTACGCTGCCGTACAGTGCACTCTTGTGGAAAACTTCCTCGTACCACGAATACATTACCGCGGCCAGCGCCTCCGTACCGAAAGGGTTAACAAAGTCGTTAGCTGAATCATACAGACGCGACTTCAAACTTAAATTTCTCGGTACAAGAGTTCGAGTTCAGTTGAACTCTATCGAGCACTTTCTTGACCTTAAGGGGAAGCTCGAGAAGGCGAACCTCCCATTTCACACTTTCACAATCAATTCTGAAAAGGTCCTCTCATCCACACTGAAGGGCCTTCCTCGTATGGATGTTAATGAGCTGATTGAGGAGATGAAACTCCATGACCTGAACCCGGTTTCCTGTACCCCCTTCGGAGGCAGGCATTCCAAGGATTCGCTGTACTGCGTCTACAAAGTCACTTTCCCTAACGGGGTTACCCTCAACAATATTAGAAAGGTTGCCCACTTGTTTTAAACTCGACTATATTGGGATAAATTCCTATCTCGTACTAACTACTCGACAGTGCTTTAAATGCCAGGCTTTCGGTCACTCCTCTTCAAACTGTGACTACAAACCTAAATGCGTGAAATGCGCTGATCCGAACCTTTCATCCGACTGTCCTACGCCCACGGTTGCGAAATCGACATGTGTAAATTGCAACGGCGACCATACAGCCAACTACTCAAAATGTCCTGCTCTGGAAAACTACCTGGAAAAGCGAGCAAGGAGACACCCTCCACCTGCCTCTTCGCAACGTATTTCTTTCTCGACTGGCCCTCACAGGTCAATCGAAACCGCCATGCTGCGCCCTAACGTGTCGTACAGCAGTGTCCTTGCGCCGAAGAAAACGTCTCTTTCTGAAAAATACATAAATACTTTTCCCACTGTTCCTGACCATCATGGTCAACCAACAAATTCATCTATCTCTCCGATTGAGGAGACCATGCAAGTATTTAAAGAAATTGCTGCCGTCTGCAACGTTGGAAAAATTCTTGCCGCTGCTAAAATTCTATTATCTAAATTGAGATTGTGCAGATCGGATTCTGAGAAATTCATAGGTGGACGTTATCCTAAAATCTTACTCTGGAATGTCCAATCCATTCTAAACAAGCAAACGGATATTGCAATATATTTACAACAGAAGAATATAAATATTGCAATTTTAACCGAGACCTGGCTTAGACCTGATCAAGACTTCTATCTGCCTCGATACAAGCTTGTACGCACTGATCGACCCTGCAATAGTGCCTTTGGGCGAGGTGGAGGGGTTGCCATTCTTATTAAAAACACCTTTGAATACAGCATTATCGAACTCCCAGTTCACGATGGTATTGAGATTGCCTGCGTTAGGCTCACCTCTCCTGCGCTTACGTTGACTGCAACCTATATAAATCCAAAGACCGCCTTGACATCAAATTTCTTAGATTATTTATCTCGCCTCAGATATCCTTACATTATAGGCGGTGACTTCAATGCCAAGCACCCTGTCTAGGGTGCCTTCGTACAAATCATAATGGCAGAACCTTTCACGATCACATGTCTAAATCTAAAATACAGACTAAGATCTAAATACAGACTTTTCTCTCCTCAATTACCGACGTATCGTTGTCACAACGCTACATCCTATCTAGATCTGTTTCTCACCGAAATTTCATGTGATTTTGATTGTGCGGTAATCGACCAGCTCCCAACTGATCATAGTCCAGTTCTCTTAACCCCTAAGGAAGCCCCATTGTTTCCTCCTCATATCCTTATTACATTCGACTGGGAGAAGTAGCATCATCGCTATTATTCCCACGTGTGTCGGTAGGAACTCTTTCTAACAGATTTTTTATTTCTTTACGTAGATATTACGCTTTTCTTTGGCATTTCGAATGTAGTATTTCTTAAATTTTTACATTCGTGTTCATATTTACTTGGATTTTGCAAATATACTAATATTCCACTTTACGAAGTGCTGTGGCTAAATCAGTGCTAAAAAGAGTAGACTGTTTATCTAATTTTTCCAAAATAAATTTAAAAGTTGTTTCTGCGGTGATCAGAGTTGAATCTCTTCTGCAGATTACTTCAAGTCCCACCTTAATTGGTTCCAGACATAACTTCAAGTCATTTATTTTGGACCATTCTTCATTGGTGAAATATATTTCAGATTCAATGTCGATTAATGTCTTGCTTACGCATAATCGTAAGTTGTGAAATCGTTCCACCATATTGAATAAACTATTCCAACGAGTCTTGCAATCTAAAATTAATTCTAGATTTTTTCCCAGTTCTTCTTGAACATATTTTTGCAAATAAATATCATTTTTTGTTGGTGACTTCTTAAAAATCTTCACAGCCTTTCTCACTTTCGCAATAAGATCTTTATAATTTGGAACCACTTCTGCACATGAAAATTTTGTAGTTACTGATAACGAACTTTCTTCTCCTGTGTATAACCTCAAAATTAGAAGGCACATGGTGAGAGCAGTTTTCTATCGGTCTGCGTGACGAAGAAAGTTTCCTGTGTGGAGAAAAAAAAATAATAATCTTTGTGATAAATATCTGTGTGATAAATATACAATATGAGTTCAATGGACAGTTCGCGAAATTTCCAAATAGATAAATTAATCGGCAGAGAGAACTTCAAATCATGGAAAATCGCCATGCGTGCATTACTGGAATGCGAGGACCTGTGGGGATGTGTCGAAGGCTCTGCTACACATATTCCAGATCCCAAGAAGATGCTCAAGGCAAAAGCAAAAATTATTCTGTCCATAGAGAAACAGAATTATGGTCACGTACAAGGTACCCTCACGCCAACAGAAACGTGGAATAAACTTGTTGAAACCTTCGAGGACAAAGATTAACCCGAAAGGTAGGACTATTGAAATCACTCACTTCTATAAAATTGACTGAGTGTAAAGATGTTGATGAATATGTAAATCAAATAATAGATACTGCTCATAAGTTAAGGGAAATCGACTTCCATATTGAAGAAGAAATGATTGGAGCACTCATGCTGTCTGGTCTACCCGAATGCTATAAGCCGATGATAATGGTTTTCGAAAACTCTGGAGCGAAGATCACGGGAGATTCTATTAAAATAAAACTACTCCAGGAAGTAAATCCTCGAAATCCAGAGAAATCTCAAACAGAAGAAACCACGTTCTACTCAAAGGGCAAATATTCAATCAAAAGGAATGAAAAATGGCAAAAATGTTTTGCCTGCGGAAAAAATGGACACCTCGCAAACAAGTGTTGGTCAAAAACCAAAAAGAAACATGTGGAAAACTCTACAGACAGAAGTGGTCCATCGTCAAAATCCTTTTTGGCCCTCGCTGCTATTGAAGACACGAACCAAAAAGAATGGTTCATCGATTCGTGTGCTTCAACGCACATCACAAATAAAGAGAGCTGGATTGAGAACGTAGAAAAGTGCAACAGTCAAATAATGACTGCGAACAAGCAGGGTTTGCACGGAGAATTCAGGGGCACCGTTAATATACAAGTGCTTGGGAAAAATAAAACAAGCAACATTAAAGTGAAGGATGTTGCCTACATTCCTGAAGCTGCTGGAAACTTGATGTCCTCAATGACGCCAACTTGTGGTATCGTAGGTTAGGTCACTTGAATCGGACCAGCATGAAAATACTCAGAGGTAAATACACCTCTGAAGCACCGAAAATAGAGGTAAGCGATAAAATTTGCCAAGCATGTGTTGTTGGAAAACAAGCGAAATTACCTTTTACTGAAAGTTGTAATAAGCGTGCGAAAAATTCTAGATACTTCCTAATATTCGTAGATGACTTTTCTAGAAAATTTTTTATTTACTTCATGAAACATAAAAGTGAAGCTCTCGACAAATTTAAAGAATTTAAAGCTCTTGTTGAAAAACAAACTGGAAAGCAAATAAAGATTCTTAGGTCCGATAACGGTCGCGAATACGTTAATCATAAGTTTAAACAATTCCTTAGGTCAAATGGTATCAGACACCAAACTACGATACCATACAATCCGCAACAAAATGGAATTGCGGAACGCGCGAATAGGACTGTTGTCGAAAGAGCTAGGACCATGTTGATAGATGCTGGATTAGGAAAAGAATATTGGGCCGAAGCTTCAAACACAGCTACACATCTCATAAATAGATCACCTTCAAAAACACTAGGTGGAAAACTTCCCGAGGAAGAATGGAGCGGAATAAGACCTGACATAAAATACTTAAAAGTATTTGGCTGCATGGCTCTGGTACACATTCCAAAAGAGAAACGAGGCAAATGGGATCCGAAAGTAGAAAAAATGAACTTCGTAGGGTATAACGAAGACGTCAAAGGCTATAAATTTATTAACCCTCGTACAAAGAAGGTAACATTCGCTAGAGATGTTGTTTTTCTCGAAAATGAACCTTTTAGAGAGCCGAAATCACAGGAAAACATTCCGAGAATCACACTTTGGGAAGAGAATGAAGACACTCATGAAAAAACGCCTGAGTGGCATGGAAATGTTAAAATGGAAAATGAAAACCAACAAAACGAAAATCAACCCAGAAGATCCACCAGACAACGGAAACAAGTAGTCAGAGAGGGGTACGTAACATACATAACCGTAAACGACGAAACTCCCGATCCCCGAATCTGAGGAGGATGCGTTGAACGGGCCTGAAAAAGAAAAATGGGCTGAAGCCATAGAAAGGGAGCTAAAGGCCCTGCAAGAAAATCTTGGGTAAGTGTAAACGAACCAATAGATAATGTAAAAACTCTCTGGACCAAATGGGTCTTCAAAAGAAAATATTCTAGTAAAAATGGTACAACCTACAAAGCGCGTTTGGCGATACAGGGTTTTGCTCAAACCCACGGGGTAGATTACAATGAAACCTTTGCCCCGGTGGCAAAATATAGTACAATTCGATATCTTTTATCTCCAGCTGTTCAAAAGAACTTAAAAATAATGCATTTAGATGTCGAAACTGCATATTTAAACGGATAATTAGACAAAGACATATTCATAAAAACCCCGAAATTGTTGATAGACACCTACGGCGATAAAATATTAAAATTAAGAAAAACGGTATACGGCTTAAAGCAAAGCGGTAGGATGTGGTACCAAAAATTAAATGAAACCTTGCAAAAACTAAGTCTAAATAGGTTAAAATCCGATCAATGTATTTACATAAAGCGAAACGGCGATAAAGTACTAATTGTTGCAGTCTATGTAGACGATTTGCTTATCCTTTATAATAATGAAGAAATAGCGCTCGATGTTAAGAAAAAATTAATGAATGCTTTTAAGATGCGCGATCTAGGAAAAGTGCGAGAATTTTTAGGAATGCAAATAGAATACGATGAACGTATCGGCGAACTCAGTATTTGTCAATCGAATTATATTAAAAGAGTACTTGACAAATTCGACATGTATGACTGCAATCCAGTGAAGGTTCCCGTGAGTGTAGATGCAAAAAGTAATATGGAATCAGCTGAAAATGAACAGACTGAATACGATATGAAAGGGATATCGTATCAAGAGGCGATAGGTAGTTTATTGTACATAGGCCAAATCTCTAGACCAGATATTGCTCACGCGGTTAACGCCGTCAGTTCCTATTCACAAAATCCAAAGAAATGTCATTGGGTGGTGGTTAAACGCATAATGGGGTATTTAAAGGGTACCATTAATATAAATTGTCATATAGGGGAGAAGGAAACCCAGAAGTAAAGGGTTTTAGTGATGCAAATTGGGCAAATAACAGTAGAAATCGAAAGTCCATAACAGGGTGCGTATATACGGCATCAGGCGGTGCAATTTCATGGTTTAGTAAAAAACAAGCAACGGTAGCATTGTCAACCGTCGAAGCGGAATACATAGCACTTTCCTTTGCTTGTCAGTCTGGTTAAGAGAACTAATTAAAGAAATTGGCTTCTAATTGCAAAGTGATTGCATCACAATTCACTGTGATAATAAAGGAGCAATATGTGCATCCAAAAATAATGAAAGCAGTCAAAGAACGAAACATATAGACGTGCGCCATCACTTTGTAAAAGAAAAAATTGAAAAACAAATCATAAAAGTTATGTATTTAGAAGGCGAAAAAATGTTAGCCGATGGCTTAACCAAAGCATTACGAAGCGAGAAACATAATTATTTTGTCAAAGCGTTAGGGTTAAACGAAACTTGTAACACGCCGAGGAATGCTCAAAATAGTTAAATAAACTAAGTATAAGGATAAATACATAACAAAAGACAGCGAAAAACAAGCGTCCAAAGATTGATTTATTTATTTTTAAAGGGGCCGCGTTACAATGTAAAACATAAAGAAATACAAGGTCCAAACTATTTTTAAGGGGGCGTGTTGGAATCGTAAAAATAGAATTTGAATTTAGCGCTCCCTACTGCGACATGCGTCGCCATCGCTCCCCATAGAGGGAATATACAGGGTGTCTCAAAATTCCTTCAGCTCCCGGAAATGGGCGGTTCCTGAGCTCATTTGAAGCGACATTTTCCTTTTGCAAAATATTGTCCGCGGCTTTGTTTAGGAGTTATTAACGAAAAACACGGACCAACCAGAGCGCGCCTAGTCGCTCGGTGGCACGGTCAGCGCGGCGAGCCGGGGGGAGGAGAGTGTTGTCGGCACGCCGCGATGTAACAGACAACAGTTTCTCGATTATGTCCCGATTTCGATGAGCTTGGGATATGTTGTAAAGACCACGATTCTGAACAACATTTCCCTTTAGACTTTTTGCCTCGCGTCTTTAGTTTACGAGATATTTGTAAAAACTTGTAATTGAAAATGCTTCGAAATGTGTGTCACTGTCACTGGGTCATTCGGTGACGAACTGCACAGATGTCTTCAGGTGTACGACAGTACCGAAAGCTAAGGGTTGTACGGTCAGATCAACGAACTGTACAGCTGATGGTAGATAGCAGGTATACGACAATCACATGTTTCGGTTTTCCTGCAGATTTGTATGCAGAGTCGATGGGTTACTGTTCGAAAACGTCGTCCGTCTTTCTTTTAGAAAGTTTCTTAAGGGAGGCATAGGACAATAGGGACCCTAAAACGCCACGCCGACCTGACATTTCTACCTCTTGCTGGGTGAAAGGACGGACGACCTTTTCGAACAGTAACCCATCGACTCTGCGTACAAATCTGCAGGAAAACCGAAACATGTGATTGTTGTATACCTGCTATCTACCATCAGCTGTACAGTTCGTTGACCTGACCGTACAACCCTTAGCTTTCGGTATTGTTTTTACAAATATCTCGTAAACTAAAGACGCGAGGCAAAAAGTCTAAAGGGAAATGTTGTTCAGAATCGTGGTCTTTACAACATATCCAAAGCTCATCGAAATCGGGACATAATCGAGAAACTATTGGTTGTTACGACATCGCAGCGTACCGACAACACTCTCCTCCCCCGGCTCGCCGCGCTGACCGTGCCACCGAGCGACTAGGCGCGCTCTGGTTGGTCCGTGTTTTTCGTTAATAACTCCTAAACAAAGCCGTGGACGCCATTTTTGTTAAGGAAAATGTCGCTTCAAATGACCCAAGGAACCGCCCCTTTCCGGGAGCTGAAGGAATTTTGAGACACCCTGTATACATATAGAGTTGGCACCGCCGTCTCTCTCACTCTCTTGCTGTACTGCGTGCTACGCATCAAGTATTGTATCTATAATAATAACCATGTGTCGGGCATAGCCCTCAATAAAGTTACACAATCGTAATCCACACGAGACAATTCTCATCCTTTTCCATCATATCCTGTGACCATCGTCCGGTCCTACTAGTTTCAGACATCAAACACTCCTTTGCCACCTCGGCCCCAATTACCAATCAGAAATCCTTTCAAAATTTTGCAGCTAATATTAGGATCACTCCACACATTGACTCTATTGATGACAGGGACCACAAGGTCGCACAGTTTCAAAGGTTCCTAAAGCCTTATTTTTCAAGTCTACCTCGTTTGTCAACATACCTGATAATTTCATCTCCGCCGATGAAAAACTTAAGTTCATGATCCGATTGCGTAACGTTGCCAGGAAAAGATGGTATCGTACCCGAAACCTGATCTCCTTCTAGTATCTTCTACAAACACCTAAATAAAGCCATCCAAAATAGAATAAAATTGCTCAAATATGAATATGTTCACAAACAGATTAAAGACGCTAATAACACTCACACCTTTTGGCCAATATATCGTAAGATTATGAAAAATCCAACAAATATTCCTCCGCTCCTGAACAACTCTGGCAGTTACCAGGACTTAGACACCAGAAAACCACAGATAGTGGCTGATCAATTCAGTAAAGTATTTGATAAGGCATACGGGTCTAAATCGCCGCTCTAAGATCAGATTAACCAGAAAGTTAAGAATTTTTATCTGAGGGAACATTTTTCTCCATCTCCTTGCTTTGACCTTGTCAGCCTTTTTTCTCCAAGAACCATCAGGGAAGCGGCAGATAGCTCAAAACCAAGAAAAGCCTGTGGCTGGGATGGTCTTACCCCGAACCTAATTAAAAAAGCTCCTAGAAACGCCTTCGTGCAGCTATTGTACATATTCCGAGCTTGCTTACAGCTTGCCTACTTCTCTAAAGCCTGGAAGATTGCAAAGGTCATACCGAATCCCAAACTCTGAAAAAACCGCAAGTTTCCCTCAAGTTATAGATCTATCAGCCTTTTGCCTATCTTAGCAAAGCTTTTCGAGAAAATCAACTTACAAATTTCTGAAATATCACACTGTTGAAAAGGACATTCTCATTGATTCCCAGTTCCGTTTTCGTAACTGTCATGCGACAATCCACCAACTGGTCCACACTTCCCAATTCCACTTCTACCACATGAATATTAAACGATATTCAGGTATGGTCCTGCTTGACCTAAATAAGGCCTTTGATTCTGTCTGACACAACGGTCTCATTGCCAAACTGATGGACCTTAAATTCCATCCCAGACTGATCAAACTCTTGCAATTCTTCCTAGAGAAAAGATCATTCTTCGTCCAAGTGGGCGACAAAAAATCTAATTCCGCTCTCGCTAGGGCTGGGGTCACGCAAGGGTCTGTTCTGGCCCCCCTCCTTTTCCTCATATACATCAACGACTTGCCTCCTTCAAAGAACACTTCTTTAGCACTTTTCGCTGATGACACGGCATTGATAGCAGCCTCTCTGTCACCTTCGCCTGATTAAAGTTCTCCAGAATCAACTTGACCTCCTAAACAAGTTCTTCTCGGACTGGAAGTTAAAGTTAAACGGCTCCAAAACTCATACTATTATCTTTACTAGAAGGAGGAAGCACCTTAAGAAGGGTCTTCCACGACTGAAGATCAACAACGATATAATTGATTGGAGCAACGAGGTCAGGTACCTTGGCGTTGTCTTGGACTCAAAACTGAGATGGGGGCCGGCGGTTCTCGATAGGAGGAAGAAGACTGTGGCTGCCCTGGCAGCGTCCTTGGTCCTGATTGGGCGAAAATCGAAATTGAAAACCCATTTGAAGCTGTTGATTTTCAAGGTCTGAATTCGTACGGTCATGATGTACGGTGTGCACCTTTAGCATGTCGCCGCCAAGTCTCATATTAACGCCTTGCAAAGAATTCAAAACAAGGAAATTAAGGTCATCCTGGGGCTGCCAAAGGACCACCCCACTTTGGAGATACACTCTATCTCCGATATTCCAATGCTTGGCGGTGTCCTTTGGGCCTTGGTCATGGGCTACAGGCCGGAGGAGCATATAAATCCGCTTGTACGTAACACTGCACTGTTCAAGAGAGAACTGTTACCATACACTTCCAGAGTGCGTTTTGACAACGCCTACATTCCTACCCAGGGTAGGAGGTCTCTTGCAGCAGATTGGTGGGCTCAACGACCTGTAGGAGCTTAACACGTTGAATGCCACGGGGGTCATCGGTGACCGGCACTCAAATTGGCGGTGGCGCCATGGGGGCACCAGTGATCTGCGCGCCCAGATTCATAAAAATATATACAATTTAAGCAAATGTCAACACTTATAAATTTTTATTATTACCATCGTTAATGCAATAGTGTCAAGAAATGAATGCAGTATAAAACATCTAAAAAAAGTTTTATCTACGCATATTACGATGTGTGGTATTAAAGCATTTCAAACAAAGAAATGGTGAACCACCACAGTCTTCAGAAAAAACAATGTGAGTGCGCTGGTGTGCGATTTCGCGCGACTTCTAAAAATCAGTGAGTCATGATAATTTCCGATTGCATTTTTGATCACTTATTTTTAGAAGTAACGCGAAATCGCACTCCAACGCCACGGGAGCGCGAAGCCCTTGGGTGCTCCCGACCGCGTGCGACCATAACGCTTCCTACGGGTACTCCCGTAGGAGTGTTGGAACACCCTCTGTTTGACCATCCGTCGCGCCGATCCCGCCTCGCCGCCAACCGTTCCTGCCAATGCCCTGGACCGTTCCGGTTTCCGGCAAGAAGGAGTGGTGTGCACCTGTCCCCGGGTGCTCCCGGCCGTGTGAAAACCCAGTTCTTCCTACGGGAGCACCTCGTAAGATTATAGGGGCACTCTCCGCCTCGTCGGGCCGTGCGGTCCGGTTCGCCCGGCCTCGGCCGGTTACGAGACGTGCCGACCTGTTACCACGGTGTTGCGACCAGGTTTTGATGTTTAAGTTCCTGCGTTGTATTGTAGTAGAGTTTAATTACTAGTAGTAAGATTTAAGAATAAGACTAGCCGTTCTCAAACACCGCGCACACATACCGCGCTGACTGACATCCGTGTTATAAATCTAGGGTGAACACTGACCACTACTGAGGCCACCTCAGCCCGGACGCTCCGACGCCGCCGCCCATCGACGCCGCCGCCCATCGACGCCGTAGATGATAGAATAAATCTAGTTTTACCAGATTTCCGGCATCTCTGTATTACACCTCTCCTTCCCGTCACTCTCTCGCACAAACCCTGGAATGCTCGAGCATCCTGCGGGAGAGCACCGCAAAGTCGAACCGTTACAACTGCAGTAGTTGGCTTCTGTCTATACGTATAGCTCTACACAATCAAATTTTGCAAAAACTTCAACAGCTTACATCTCAATAACTATTTGCTTGCGACATATGGTTCCTTTCAAACTGTACCTCTTCTCGATGAATATAAGGTATGATGTAATAAAAAACTTTAATGTTTGACCATTACTTTTTATACACCCTGTACTTATACTACTCTAACGGATGTACTATACAGGGTGTCCCAAAAATGTCGTACAACATTGTAAGGGGGTTTTGGTTCTTTAGGTCATTTGAAATGACATTTTCATTTGAAAATATGTCCGCCTCGACTTTTTTAAGGAGTTATTAACGAAAAACACGGACCAATCAGATCGCGGTCACGGCGAACGATGGCGCGGAGAGTCCAGCTCAGCGGCAGGTTCCACTGAGCGCAGCGTTGGTGTTGCGCCGCGGTAAAGCAGTGAACAAGAGAAGGTGCAGAAATTAATATCATTAAAACTCGCTTATTCAGCCGTAAATCCACTTGCTGCTTCAAAATGTGTTGTCATGGGGCTATTCAGAGATGAACTACACAGCTGACTTCAGGCATGCAGCAGTGCCGAAAGCTAAAGGATGTACGGGCAGGTTAATCGAATTGCACTGCTGGTGGTAGATAATAAGTATACGACAACCTAAGGGATGTGCGGTCAAGTCAACGAGCCGGTTTTAACTTTCACTTTCTTATCGATAAATTAATCATATGTTTATTTGACACAGATGCCGTGAAATTTTCCCACCCTCACGATCATTGTTCACATTTGCCAACACATAGCAATGTACTAATAACAATTGCAATATCAATTGTATTGGAACACAAATCACAACAATCAAGTAACGTGATCACTAGACTGCGGATTTCATGCATTTGTAGCAAAAATGAGAAGGTCTGGGTTAGGTATCGGTACAGAGATTAAAATAATTTAAAAATTCTGTTTTTCAGACGAAAAACAGGATATGAGAGGGACCGCTGTAAGACTAGAGTTTATGGCAATCACATGTTTCGATTTTCCTGGAGATTGGTACGTAGAGTCGATGGGTAACTGTTCGAAAATGTTGTCCGTCCTTCTTTTAGAAAGTTTCTTATGGGAGGTATAGGACAGTAAGGATCCTAAAACGCCACGCGAACCTGACATTTCAACGTCTTGCTGGGTAAAAAGACTTGTATTGGTTACTGGTAACCAAAATTAAATTTTCGTACTCAATAATGGTCGTTCATATCCAAAATAAAATTTCCGTCTTCAATAATTGTTACCGGTAATCAAACAAATTTTAATAATTTATGATGGTTATCCGTAATCAAAATATTTCAATTAAAGATATTATATCTTATTTCACAATTTTAAAAATTTTTCGTATTTACATTAAATTTACATTCATTATGTAAAAAATATTGCTTCCGTTAACAAGTGTACCCTTCTGTATTATGCATGTAAAGCAGTGACGGGCACGGTGGGGCCCCCCAAACGCCTGCTTCTCCTACCAACCTCTCTTCCATGCAACGCGCGCCTTCATCGCGAACGCGCACTGGTCGCTCTCGCGGCCCCGAGGACGCGAGACATGCGCATTGCTCGCTACGGGCGAAGCGCGTTCTTTCTCCATGGTAACGGTGGATGCTGGTGGGAGGCAGTGGGCGCTGCGGTAGGGACGCTCTTGCCTCAATTGAGGCAAAAATGCCCATCACTGATGTAAAGGCTCGTACAGACCTGAACATTTCGGCGAACATCGCGCCGTGCATTGCGCCGAACGGCGAACGGAACGCCAGTTTGGACGGGGCGGGGCCACGAACGCCGCGTGCATTTGTGCGCGCATTCGGGACGACGTTTTCGAACAATTACCCATCGACTCTGCGTACCAATCTGCAGGAAAACCGAAACATGTGATCGCCATAAATTCGAGTCTTACAGCGGTTCCTCTCCTATCCTTTTTTTTCGTCTGTCCACACCGTCGTTTTCGTAAGCGCACTACAGAGTGCATTTTCGACACTCATAATATCCTCCCTAAACTTTTCAGAAAAATCTTGGGTAAAATCAGTGTCGTTCGAGCCACGGTAGAGAGAACATCTCCAAAGACTTGTCAATTCTAAGTTCACGGTTGCTAAAATGTGTATTTTTAGTAGTCCTATTTAAAGTAATCACTAGACTGCGGATTTTTGAGGGACAGGAGCCAGACGAATATTTGATTTTTACTATATTCATTTGAACAAATTGAAAATAATACATTGGTGTTTTAAAATTATTTTAATCTTTCTACTGTTTTAAAGTGCACTTATTCATTTTTGATACAAATGCATGAAATCTGCAGTCTACTGATCGCATTACCTCATTACTGTGATTTGTGCTGCAATACAAGTGATATTGCAATTGTTATTAGTGCATAGCTATGTGTTGACAAATATGAACTGTGATCGTGAGTGTGGAAAAATTTGATTGCATCGGTATGAAACAAACATACGATTTATTTATCGTTTGGTAAGTGAAGGTGGAAGCCCGGATCGTTTACTTGACCGTACATTCCTTAGGTTGTCGTATACCTACTATTTACGTCGCCATTTTTCCACACTAAAGGGCCTAAGGAGGAATGAGGCAACTCACAGTCCGAGCCTGCCTACTGAGCTAGTCACGGCTCTCACACTTTTTCTTTCTAACTGTCAATAGTTATATTTCAATGTAATAGTTATAAAGTATAATATTGTGTAACCTCGTTATCCCAATTTCGATAATAGTTTCGGCTTACCTTCATCTCCATTTGGCAAAAGTATCAGTTGAGAATCTTCACGTCGCCAGGTAATGGTAGGTTCTGGTGATCCTGTTGCTGCACAACGCAATGTTACATTGCTACCTTCTTGTACTACCATGTCTGTACTTGTTTGGTAATCCAAAATATCCGGCGGAACTATTAAAGATAAACAGAAGTAAATAAATATCTTATAAACCGTTAATAAAATCCGTTATGAAGCTTCTAACGCTATTTGTTATATTAGAATATAATGCATTATATAAATTTTTTCTGTTAATTAAAATTGATGTAATATTAATGTATATTAGAGTGTAAAATGTCTTGTAAGGCGCAGAGAAATTAGCCTGCGCTGCGTTGACACGCTTGATCTGGATGTTGAACTCCAAAACATAAGAAATAATAAACATAATGTAAATGTTTCCACTCCTCCTCCACATTAAGGTCTTTATTGATATATGTGTGACATAAATTAATATTGTTCCGAGAACTATATATATATATTAACAATATGGCTGAACTTTACCTTCCGAACCCAGAGATTTTCGATTATTATATGTCTAATCCTGTTCATTTCGTCGAGAAAACTCCAAATACCGATGTCCCAGACCACGGAGTGCACTCGTTAAAAAGTTATGAGCGTCTAAAGCTGAGTAATTTTCATTGTTTCACATCAGTTTGTCACAGGTGTGTGCGCCGCCATATTGGTAAGTAGGGAGCTCTTCCGTGTAGTAACTCAGTGGCAACACAACGTGCCAGCACTAGAGCGCCATCTGATGGTAGCACGGGCATGTTGAAGGGGGAATTCGAATTTCTAGTTTTAAAGTGCACCAAAATGGCTACTGCACGCTCTAGTGGAGATTTTACGAAATTAGGGGGAATTTCGGCTTCTGGAACTCCGATTATAGTTTAGGTAGAGTATATGAGTTGGTCTGAGTTAGTTTCTTGGGGGGTCTGGGGAGCGTAGGCCCCCAGCAACACCGCGGGAAAAGTTGTTGTAAGTATAGTAATATGTACAAATTTCGTTTTATCTGATTTACAGATTGACAAAGCAAAATTCGGCAAGAGGAAATAAAAATGTATGTTATCGGCATTGCAGAGTTGTGGCGCGATGAGCGGTGCCACGCGTCGCGCGATAAAGTACCCGCAACATGCGCGATATGGCGGCGCGTTAGTGCTGCCACGCAGTGTCGCCACTGAGTCACTACACGGAAGAGCTCCGTACTTACCAATATGGCGGCGCACACACCTGTGAAAAACTGAGGTGAAACAATGAAAATTACTCAACTTTAGACGCTCATAACTTTTTAAGGAGTGCATTCCGCGGTCTGGGACATCGATATTTGGAGTTTTCTCGACGAAATGAACAGGATTGGACATATAATAATCGAAAATCTCTGGGTTCGGAAGGTAAAGTATACCCAACAATATATCCCGTATAAGCGGGACCGAAACATTGTACTTCGCGGAACCTTTGAGTTTGAAAAATCGGGTGTGGCTGTGTCGGGGCGCATGGTCGTTGGTTTAACGTGAAACATTTTTGTTCTTTAATAAACTAATTACACTGTCCAACAGCCAAAAACGGTTTTGATTCTCACTATGCAATTCTATAGAGTTTTTGCGCTGATTCCGAATCTGTCCTTAATTTTTCTTCTAGACGCAGAGCTTTTGAGAAATTTGAGTTTGAAAAAAAACATATTTTTAGACTTTAAACAAATATTGTGATGTTGTTATAAAAGATATTGAATTGATCTTTACAGCAAAAGATTCCTTAGACTTTCCCGAATGCAGTGATATCCAATATTAATACATTATGATTATTTAAACATGTATAAACGATCATTAAAGACGGAGAGACACCACTTTTGCAACAATTTGTGACGAAATTTTTCAATTTATCTCAAAAAATAAGGGTCCAGCGGAAAATCGAACTATACTACGCGATATAGCAGACTTTTATCTTGAGAAAACCCCCTTTGAAGTTTGCAACGTCAACGTTTTTTTCGAACCAGAAAGCAAAGTATCTTCGTCCGACATGAGTTGCCGCCAGTGGCGCTCACCACAAGAACGGTCGTTCGCCGATCCGTATTCCGTCACTGTCGGACGAAGATATTTTGCTTTCTGGTTCGAAAAAAACGTTGACGTTGCAAACTTGAAAGGGTGGTTTTTCAAGATAAAAGTCTGCTCTATGGTGTGGTATAGTTCGATTTTCCGCTGGTCCCTTATTTTTTGAGATAAATTCAAAAATATCGTGAAAAATTGGTGCAAAAGTGGTGTCTCTCCGTCTTTAATGATCGGTTAAACATGTTTGAACAATCATAATGTATTAATATTGGATATCACTGCATTCGGGAAAGTCTAAGGAATCTTTTGCTGTAAAGATCAATTCAATATCTTTTATAATAACATCACAATATTTCTTTAATGTCTAAAAGTATGTCTTTTTTCAAAATCAAATTTCTCAAAAACTCTGCGTCTAGAAAAAAATTAAGGACAGATTCGGAATCAGCGCAAAAACTCTATAAGAATTGCATAGTGAGAATCGAAACCCCCCAAAAAAGTTGAAATTTGTTGGACCGTGTTATTACTTAATTCGATCGATATGTACAAACACTATACATTAACACACGAATCACCGCGCTCTATACACAAACACACGACTCACCTGGCGGTGTAGATATCGATCGATTTAAGTAATAATAAGGGTATTCACCATTTTCATGCTTTACGGTCCGCTAACTTCATGTGTAACGCGTTTGCGTAATGGTCTGAAAATTGCATTTTCTTTATTGCAGTCCTTTGTGTCCGCATGCAGACTTGAGTTTGTCTGTTTCGATGAGAAGCGAAGTCAGTCGAAGCATCGCTTTGGAAGAGAGGGCAACATAAATATCGTTAGTAAAGAAGTCTGTCTTTTCATTTACAAGACACCTTGCTTCCCAAAACCAACAATCCTGTTACGAGCCAGGCCGTGTGTAGCTTCACACTACCCCCTACCCTCATCAGAGGGGGGTGTGCGTTAAGGCATTCCCTCACCGCCCTTAACCCTCCGATGATCGACAATTTTTTAAATGGTCAAAGCCCGACAAGGTCCCCAGGGACCTGCGGCACCGCTCACTCCCGCGCAGTATCGCACATCTCGAAAGAGTGAGGCGCCGGCTGGCCCTGCGGACCATACGGGGATACCGTACCATCTCCACGGAGGTGGCGGGCCTCCTCGCCGTGATTCCGCCCCTTCATTTGGTGGCAAAGAATCGGGCGATCATTTATCAAGTCGCCTGCTCCGCTTGCCGCCCTCCGGGGGTGGATCTCGCGGACGGGGAGGCATTGGAGGTCGAGGTGTGGAAACGCCAGGCCCGGACGGACACTTTTGCCCGATGGAGGCGACAGATGAGAGCCGCCTCCTCCGAACGTCCAATCGTCCGGGCCCTCCTGCCCATATTCGATATATGGTGCGGGAGGCGGGGAAGGTTGACCTTCCGTCTCACGCAGGTGTTCTCCGGCCCTGTCCCCCTTGACGAGCAACGATCTCTGGGGAGCGTGGGAAGGGTGGGGTGGGGAGAGTCGGGGCGTGCCGGATCGCACCTTTGACGACCCTTCCTTACCGGTGTCGGCGTATCCTGCCCTGGCCGGGGCGAGGACCTTCGGGTCACCCGGACCGGGCGGAGCACGGAGACACCGGGGGCCGCGGGTGGACCGAGCGGGGGCTCGGGAATCCCATTTCGACGGCCCCAGGGATGGGGACTACGGGCGTGTCCCTCCGCCCGGGGTCCGGGTTAGGTAGTGTAGGTGGTGGGGGAGGCTAACACCTCCCCCCCCCGGGTTGTATGATAGCTGACAAGTGTCCTGTTGAGTACTCGCGTGATCCAGGCACTTCCCATTTAGCTTAGGAGGGTGTGGGGTTTTAGTGGGTAGCCTTCGGGAACGGGCGCGCCTTCGGCGCCCCCCTCCTCGATGGTAGTCACGCATAACCCCGGCTCCCCCCGGGGGTCGAGGTATGCTTAATGCATTTCCCCACATTAAACGGAAAAAAGGTGCTGTCCGGCCATGGTTGCTTTGGAGAGTACCTGCACAGAGTAGGGCAGGAGCTGACTGCGCAGTGTTACCACTGCGGCGAGGATGTGGACACGGCGCGGCACACTCTGGAAGAATGTCCAGCGTAGTCCCAGCCGCGTCGTGTCCTTAGAGCCACGGTGGAGGGGTGGGACCTCTCGCTCGCGGCCGTGGTCGGCTACATGGCCGCGAGCGACGGGTCGTGGAAGGCGGCGGCCTCCTTCTGTGAGGATGTTATGTCGCAGAAGGAGACCGCTGAGAGAGCCCGGGAGAAGTACCCGGGCTCGGCGAGGAGGGTTTGGGCGCGGGGACGACCCTCGCGCCGGCTTCCGCTCCCGCAGTGGGGGTTGTTGCCAGATGGAGGGACGCGGGCGTTCTTCAACCAGCGCCAGCCTGTGCCCTCAAGGCGGGGGGCGGAGAGGGAGGGGCCGCAGGGGTCTCCCCCCCCCGCCGCCGTCGTCGAGTGCCCCCGCGAGTGGGGGGGAGGATGGGACGGCGCTGAGGGATGCCCCATGGCGTCGTCGAGTTCCCCCACAAAGGGGGGCGGAGGATGATGGGGGCCATGGCGTCAGCTGACCCCAGCCCCGTAGGGGAGTTTAGCTCCCCTCAGGACGGGCCGGCACCTCCGGAGACAGTGTTGCATGTGGGGTGCCGGTCGGTCCCCTCTTGCTGTGGGCGATCGCGGGGGGGGGGCGGGGCGTGCTGGAACACGCCTCCGACGACCCCCCCTTACCGTGCGCGGTGTCCTTCTGCCCTGGCCCGAGTGGGCCCCCTCTTTGGAGGGGTCACCCGCTCTGGGCGGGGCAGGAGGCCGCCGGGCGGAACAGGGTGGACCATGCTGGGGCTCGGGAAGCTCGTTTCGACGGCCCTTGTAGAAGGGGACACTTGGCGGTTCCCATGCCGCCCGGTGTCCAATTAGTGTATGTTAGTGGGGGAGGTGCTGCGCGCACCGCCAGTCCGCGGGAAGTCCCACATAACCCCGGCTCCCCCCAGAGTGGTCGGGGTATGCGTAACGCATTTCCTCGCATTAACAAAAAAAAAAGGTCCCCAGGGACCTTCTGTATTAATATTGCTTGTGATGCGTATAATAGTTTTTTTTGTTAACCCTAATGGTGCTATTTCAATTTTCATGTGTTCCTATGTTTGTTGTAGTATTGCAGAATGCGTACGTATATATACTTCGGCAAATAAGAATAAAATAAGAATCGGCGGCGATTGTTAGGTCGGCAACTATGTTCCATACGGAGGCGGCACGTCATCGCCACGCTGTGCCGATCGTGCACATGCGTAGCCCTACACAACCACTTTTCGCAGTAATTTCTTCGCAGTACAGCACTTTATCGACAATCGTCCAAAGCATAAAACACAAACAAATTACATGAAAATACCTGCATGACCACAAAATAAGAACAAATTATATGGAAGTCCCGACAAGGTCCGCAAGGACATACATCTACATACCACATACATTTCTAAAAATTATATTTTTTAGGAAAATGCAAAAGAAAAAAATTGGGCTGAACTTTCTCTTGGAAACCCCGAAATTTTCGGTTATTATATGTCTTATCTTGTTGAGTTCTGCGAGAAACCGCTAGACCGCGGAAACCACTTGTTTTTAAGTTGTGAGCTTGTAAAGTTGAGTAATTTAACATTAATTTTCACTGTTTTACCTCAGAAAGTGACAGGTATGGGCGCCGCCATATTGGTAAGCTCCTTATGCGTAGTGACTCAGTGGCGACGCTAGATGGGAGTACTAGCGCGCTGATAGTAGCCGGGTTTAGGTCTGGGTTAGGTGTGGGTTAGTTCTGGTTAGATTGTGTATCGGTTTTGTAATTGTAGGCATGAAAAATGTAGGTATTTTGCTTGTGTGTAAATCTATGTTATCGGCATTGCAGAGTTGTGGCACGATGTGCGGTGCTACGTGCTGCTACGCGATAATGTATTTGTAACATGTGTGATGTGGTGTCTTGTGGAGATTTGGGCCAGTAATGCGGTAAGCTTATGCACCGCAACGGCTAGTGGTGCCATCTAGCGTCGCCACTGGGTCACTACATGCAAGGAGCTCCCTACTTACCAATATGGCGGCGCCCATACCTGTCACTTTCTCAGTTAAAACAGTGAAAATTAATGTTAAAGTACTCAACTTTACAAGCTCACAACTTAAAAACGAGTGGTTTCCGCAGTCTAGGACTTCCATGTAGGGGTTTTATCGCAGAAATTAACAAGATAAGACATGTAATAACTGAAAATTTCGGGGTTTCCAAGAGAAAGTTTACCCGAAAATTGACTTTTTCAACCACATTCGAATACCCCTTAAAGAAGAAATATATAACTCGAACAATATCACGAATATTAGTAGATATTAAACAACAACTTTTACGTGAAATTTTGAGATTTAATGTAAAAAATAGTACAGATGCGAACGCAGACCGCCGCGACGATGCATCGATCAAGAGAAGGAGTAGAAATTGAACGTCTGGAATTAAAAACTCACCTATTCAGCCGTAAATCCACTTGCTGCTTTGAAATGTGTGTCTCGGGGCCACTCGGTGACGAACTGCATAGCTGGCTTCAGGTATACGGCATTGTCCCGAACGGTAAGGGACGTACGGTCAGGTCAACGAACTGCACAGCTGGTGGTAAAACGATAACCTAATTGATTGGTACGCAGAGTCGATAGGTTACTGTTCGAAAGCGTCGTCTATCCTTCTTTCAGAAAGTTTCTTAAGAGAGGTATAGGACGACAATAGGGACCCGAAAACGCCACGCGGACCTGACATTTTTTCCTCTTGCTGGATAAAAGGACGGACGACGTTTACGAACAGTTACCCATCGACTCTGCGCACCAATCTGCAGGAAAACCGAAACATATGATTGCCATAAATTGTAGTCTTAGAGCGGTCCCTGTCGTATCCTATTTTTTCGTCTGTCCACCCCGTCGTTTTCGTAAGCGTGCCACAGCGTGCATTTTCGACACGCATAATGTTCTCCCTAAACTTTTCAGAAAAATCTTGGGTAAAATCAGTGTCGTTTGAGCCGCGGTAGAGAGAACATCTCCAAAGACTAGTCGATTCTAAGTTCACGGTTGCTAAAATGTGTGTTTTTAGTAATCATATTTAAACTAATCACTAGACTGCGGATTTTTATGCAAAATGAAAGTTGGCTGCTTCTATTGCAAGGGACAGGAGCAGGCGGATATTTGATTTTTACTTTGATCATTTCATCAAGTAGAAAATAATACATTGATGTTTTCAAATTATTTTAATCTTTCTACTGTTTTAAAATGCACTTATTCATTTTTGATACAAATGCATGAAATCTGCAGTCTACTGATCGCATTACCTCATTACTGTGATTTGTACTGCAATACAAGTGATATTGCAATTGTTATTAGTGCATAGCTATGTGTTGACAAATATGAACTGTGATCGTGAGTGTGGAAAAATTTGATTGCATCGGTATGAAACAAACATACGATTTATTTATCGTTTGGTAAGTGAAGGTGGAAGCCCGGATCGTTTACTTGACCGCACATCCTTTAGGTTGTCGTTTTACCACCAGCTGTGCAGTTCGTTGACATGGCTGTACGTCCCTTACCGTTCGGAACAATGCCGTTTACCTGAAGCCACATATGCAGTTCGTCACCGAGTGGCCCAGTGACACACATTTCGAAGTAGCAAGTATATTTACGGCTGAATAGGAGAGTTTTTAATTCCATACGTTCAATTTCTACTCCTTCTCGTGATCGATGCATCGTCGCGGCGCACCGCTACGCTCCTCCAAGTAGAAACGCCTGGCGCGCCATACGATGCCAGCCATCGCGGGCTCTGATTGGTCCGTGTTTTTCGTTAGTAACTCCCAAACGAAGCGACGGAAAACATTTTGCAAAAGGAAAATGGCGCTTTAAATGACCTCAGGAACCTCCCATTTCCGGGAGTTGAAAACATTTTGGGACACCCTGTGTGTATACCGGGTGATTCACGTGAAACAGAACACCTAAATAGGTCCGAAGGCTTGACGATAGAAGAAAATATTGAATGAGAGAAAAGTTGCACTGTTAAAGGAGGCAAATATGGTCATGTAAAAATATTCTGATTCTTGTCGTTTTCAATTGTCTTTTGAAGGTCATCCATGATTTTTAAATTGCACCATATATTTTTAACTTCATAGTGTTGTAGCTGATGTCAAGTCGAGTTCCATGATGTAGTAACGCTATGACCTTCAAATGACCTTGGACTCATAAATAGGTATAGTTTGACTACTCTGATCAACGGAAATTTAATTTCTTAAGCCACTACGTCTCATTACACGTATACCGTTAACGGAAGGTGATCTCTAAGCGTACAGAAACAAAATTATCACAAACTTACGTTTTTAGAAAAAACATTGCCCATATTTTTATGAGATTTTTCTTTACATATTCGTCGAGTAATGTGCTACCAATAAGATGGCTGTCCCACTCATTCTTCGCGTTCTGTTAAGGCAAGGACGCTAGGAATGACTTTATGGTAAAGTCGAACATTTGGAAGTTTTTGAGTAATTTCTTTCATAGCATCGAGCCATTGCACCACAAGCACAATTAAAAGGTTTCTTAACTTATACATTCAATTTAACCTCCCAGCTCCAAGAGACTGTATCGTAAAGTCCCAGTGCCGAAGGTTCAGGTAGCAAATAAGCATCTGGGAAACACAATCGGCCCAGTCACCCCCACCCTACACTTGGAGATGACCCAAAGGGGCGGTTAGTAGACCGAGGTGTAGAACCAGTGAGTAAGTCTGAACAGCTCAGATCACTAACAACCATCAGACAGTAGTAGATACTGTTGGGATCGTGATTGGAGAAATTGAAGGATAATTAACAGTAAATAAACTATATATTTAATGATAACTAGATTCAGTCTACACGTGGTTAATTTCAGGTTATGTCTGCTCACTCTCTGTTCACTCTATACGTCCGCTCTCTACGGATTCACACTCTCGAGAGAGCATTGTTCACGCGCCACCAGTCTCACGCTCGCACGCACTCAGTCTCTCTCTTTCTCGCACACACTCCTTTCATTCTTTCTCTCACTCTATCCATCCTTCCAGAACATTCTTTCGTCATACACACACACACTCAATAAAAACAATTACACACACACACTCCCCTCTTGTTTTTATTGATTATTTATCTCTAAGACATTATTGATGTTCTTATTGAACTTTGATGCGCTCAAAGCTTTGGTTAAGTAATCCGCTCTCATGTCTTCGCTACGTACATGCGTAATACATATATCATTCTTTTTTACATTTTCTCTTACAAAACAGCATCTTCTATTTAGTAACTTAGATCTGGCTTTATAGTTTCCTCCATTCGCTAATTTTACTACATTCAAACTATCACATTTTATTTCCTTAAGTATTTCTAGTTGTTCTGTTATTTCTTTTATCAACCTATCAAGCCAAATCACTTCTTTTACACCCTCTATTATTGCCTCTAATTCGCTCTCAGTAGAAGAAAGTGCTACAATTGACTGTTTTTTACTACGCCAGTGTATTAAATCCCCATTTCTATAAACTAGTAAGCCTGTAAATGATTTCGCGTCTTTGGTTGCATCCCATGAAGCATCTGTATCACACTCTATTTTATTCCTCACATTTTTATTTCCAAAACATAATTTGTAATCAATTGTACCTTTTAAATATCTTAATATTCTTTTTAAACTATTCATATGTACCTCTTTAGGTTTATTATTGAATTGTGATAGGCAAGATAGTGCGTAAGCTATATCCGGTCGCGTGTTTACGCTTAAAAACATTAATCTACCTACAAGTTCTTGATAGTCTTTTTCATTACATTTGTTGGAATCTTCATCATTATCTAATTTTACATTTACATCTATCGGAGTAGATACACTATTGCACTCATTCATTCCATATATTTTTAACAGTTTTTCTATATAATCTCTTTGGTGAATATAAATTTTTCCTTTATCTTGTTCTATTTGTACCCCTAGAAAATTGTTCGCTATACCCATATCTTTAATGTCTATTTTTTCACTGAGTCTTCTCATATAATACTGTTCAGTTTCGTCATCACTTGATACTACTATTATGTCATCCACATGAATACAACATAATAAAAATTTTTTTCCTTCCCTCTTGTAAAACACACATTGATCCTCTCTTGATTGGCATAATCCTGTTTTAATTATTTCTTCTGTCATGTAGTCGTTCCAGCATTTTCCTGCTTGTTTTAATCCATAAATGCTTTTCCGCAGTTTGCATACTGTATCCTTTTCATATTTATATCCTGAAGGTGTTTTCATGTACAATTCGTTGTTTAATTTTCCATGTAGGAAAGCAGTTCTAACATCGTACACTTTTATTTTTCTTCCCTTCTCTGCAGCTATGCTATAAAAGAGTCTTATTGTTTCGGTTCGGGCCACTGGTGCGAAGGTCTCGTCAAAGTCGTATCCTGGGCGTTGTGCACATCCTATCGCTACTAGACGGGCTTTATATCTTGACTCTTTTGTATTTGGGTCCTCTTTGATACTAAACACCCATTTGTTATTTATTACACGCTGCCCTTTTGGTTGTTGCACTATTTCCCATACTCTGTGTTTTTTCATGCATTGCATTTCTTCGTCCATGGCCTTTTTCCACATTTTCCATTTGTCCGAATTCATAGCCTCTTCAACATTTCTTGGTACTTCTCTTTCACTTACAAGCATTGCTGAATTCTTATTTCTGACTCTCAATGATCTTCTTACATTATTTTCTTCTGCTTCCCTCTCTCGTTTTTCTCTTTCTAATTGTTCACGAACCAGTATTACTTCTCTCATTGATCCTTTTGGTCTTCCTCTCGTTTTTGGTATTTCTGCTCTTTCATTGTTTTCTTCATTTTCTTGAGTTTCTTCTTCATCTCTTACTTCTGGATTTTCATTTTGATTTTCTGGTTCTCTCACATCATTATTCTCTCTTGAATTGTCCTCTATATCTCTCTCTATTTCACTCTCTTTATTTTCGTTTTCCATTCCCATAATGGTTAGTTCTATTATTTCTTGTTCTTTTTCATTTATTTCCTCCATATCTTTCTCGATTATTATGTCGGTCCATGTTTTTTCTTCATCAAATTTGACGTCGCAATCACATAGAATCTTTTTTGTTTTTGGTAAGTATATTCTGTAGGTATTATTCATCGCGTACCCAACAAAGATTCCTCTTATAGTTTTTGATTCGAACTTTCTCTTTTTATTACCCTTTTCCAGTGCGTAAGCGACACATCCAAATCTTTTCATGTATTTAATATTTGGTTTTCTACCTTTCCACAATTCGTATGGTGTTCTCCCATGAACTGACGATTTAACTCTATTCTTTATGTGTGCTGCAGTGCACACTGCCTCTCCCCAGAAGCTCATGGGTATTCTTGAATCTGAGATCATTGACCTCGTCATCTCAATAATGGTTCTATTGGTCCTTTCCACCAGTCCATTGCATTGTGGTGTCCAGGGTGGACTGTATTCATGTTTTATTCCTTTGTTTTTCATCCATTCGTTTAGGTCTCCGTCGACGAATTCTCCACCGTTGTCGGATCTTATGGCTTTCAACTTCATTCTTGTTTCATTCTCCTTTTGTATTACTAATTTCTTTAATATTTCTTTTGTCTCACTCTTTTCTCTTAGCAATTCTACAAAAATAAATCTTGAATAATCATCTACTACGGTTAAAATATATGATTTGCCTCCCATTGTGGACGGTCTAACTGGTCCTATCAAGTCAATATGCCACAATTCCATTATTCTTACCGTTCTTTTCGTTTCGAGCCCATGATGTGTCTTCCTATGTGCTTTCCCTTCGACACATGAATCACATTGTTTGTCGAACTTCTTAGTTTCTTCCATCCCGATTACCAATTCCTCCTTTTTCATTTCTTGAATCAGCCTTTCGTTGACGTGTCCTAGTCTTCTATGCCACACACGTTTATCCATGGTGACTGCTGCCTTTTCTTCTCTTGCAATATTTCCTGGAACGTAATACTCATTACCTCTGCGTTTAGCCTTCACGCATTCCGCACTGTCCTTTCTATATATGATAGCACCCTCCCTATCAAATTGCACTTTAAACCCTTTGTCAGTAATTTTCGCAACAGATAATAAATTCGAATTCAAATCGGGGACGCATAATACCTCAGATAATCTGATCCTACCTGTTTCGCCTGTTTGGTCTAGTACCACATCTCCTATCCCGCTCGACTTTAATTTTCTACCTTCTTTGTCTGCTACGGTAATTTCCCTATCATCACTTCTTAGAGTCTCAAAAATGGCACTATCACTCGCCATGTGGCTTGTTGAGCCTGAGTCTAGAATCCACTCACTATCTACATCGTCAAAGTTATTTTTATATCTATTTTCACCACATTTCCTACTTATCTCACTCACACTCATGTTGTCATTCTCGTAACCAAATTTTTTAACACTCTCTCTTACACTCATGACAGTCTCATTCGATTTTTTTTCTGTTCCTCTTCTAATATATCCTCTTCCACGGTAGCTCGGTTGATAGTTCCCTCTGAATCCTCTTCCTCTCATTGGTGTCATCGTTTTTGGTTTTTTGCACTCCTCTGCTATGTGTCCGATGCCATCACAATTGAAACATTTCTGTTTCGCATAACACTGATCAGCGAAGTGTCCTCTCTTACCGCAATTGAAGCATTTTATTTCTCCTATTTTATTCTCTTTTATTTTCCGTACGTTCTCTCTGTCCCAGACTGTATTTTCGTCTCGTTTCTTTTCTCTTCTTGCTTCTTCCTGTTTTAGTGCGTACCTCACGTCATTGATAGTTACGTTTGCCTGGCTTTCCAGGATTCTAACATTTGGTTCAAATTCCACCTTCAATCCCTTTAAGAGAAACATTTTTAATTCGAAATCCTCAATACATTTACCCAACTGTATGCATTGGTTTTTCAACCCTTCGGCTCGATTTATATAATCGTCCACGTGTTCCCCTTTTTTCATTTTCAGGTTAGAGAGTTCACTAAGAGATTTTGTCTTCAATTGTTCAGTCTCCGCCGCCATGTTGAATTTAATCAAATTCCATAGAGCCTCAGCGTTTCTCTCGTTACTGTATTTCAGCAACTGAGCCTCACTCATCGTATTTATCATGATGGTTCGAGCTGTGGAATTGTCGTCGTCCCATTTGTCCCATGCTAGATATTTCCTTTCATATTCCACATCATTCTCTTCTGGTTTTTCAGGTGCTTTTACACCTATAATCTTTTTCCACAGTTTTTTCGATCTCAAAATACCTTCTATTTTTTCTCTCCAGACGAAATAATTCGTGTCTGTTAATTTTTCAACCGCTGCGATGTTCCACTGGTCGGTCATTTTGCACGTGTTATTTTTCTCTCGTGTTCACTTTATATATCTCTCTTTTTTGATTTATTCTTCCAATATTCTCCTAACCACGCTCTGCTACCATTTGTTGGGATCGTGATTGGAGAAATTGAAGGATAATTAACAGTAAATAAACTATATATTTAATGATAACTAGATTCAGTCTACACGTGGTTAATTTCAGGTTATGTCTGCTCACTCTCTGTTCACTCTATACGTCCGCTCTCTACGGATTCACACTCTCGAGAGAGCATTGTTCACGCGCCACCAGTCTCACGCTCGCACGCACTCAGTCTCTCTCTTTCTCGCACACACTCCTTTCATTCTTTCTCTCACTCTATCCATCCTTCCAGAACATTCTTTCGTCATACACACACACAGATACGTACACACAGTACATCAGTTCACAGTCCACAAAAGTGGCGGTCCTTCGATTGTAGACGGCACCAAGTGCAATATTCAAAGGGCTCTCCTGAATCATCAGTCCAGTCCAGTGATGGGCACGGTGGGGTCCTTGAGTTGCCTGCTTCTCCCACCAACCTCGTCAGCTATGGAGGGACGTATTCGTGCGCGCTGCACGAAAGAGTGGTTGGTGGGGGAAGATCCGCGGATCCTTCTTTTCCGCGGGGGACAAAATTGCCCATCACTGGTCCAGTCTTTAACACGCACTGTAAGAGAATTTCTGACTAATAAACTTCCAAATCGCTAGATAGGACGTAATGGACACATCTATGGCCAGCTGGTTTACGAGCTCGGAACACTCAAAGATTATGTATATCGTGATCAACCGACTATGCCAGAGAACATGCAAGAATGAATAATTAGATATTGTAGATCAATTTCAATAGAAACACTTGAAAGTGCAATTGAATGCCGTGCAAAATGTTTAAATGTTTCTTTTACTGCTCAAGGTCATAATTTCGAATATTTAATTTAATTCAAATAAAATGATTGCACATTTTGAACTTATCATTGCTTTTTCATAAATTTTCTAGTTCAAGGTCGTTTGAAGGTCATAGTGTACCACATTTTTGAACTCGTCTTGACATCAGGTACAACACTATGAAGCTAAAAATATATGATGCCATTTAAAAATCATCGATGCCTTTCGAAAGACCTTGAAAACGACAACGATTAGAACATTTTCGAATCATGAAAATGAAACTTTTCAGTTAAAAAAATAGCGAAGTTCATCAAAGGAAGCCGTAAATTTATTTACATACAATTTGTTGAAAGATGTGGATAATTCTGATAAGAAAGCAAGAGTAATACATGATGTGCTAGGGTTCCTGTTTGTAAAATGCGTGTCAATCTGCGTGCTGAATCACATTGTTGTCTTACATCACGAGAAATTGCTCGCAAAACTGGAGTCGAACTTCATTTTGAAAACGTTCATCATAAATTTAGCACATGTGAGAATATTCTATTATAAAAGCTAAAACGATTGCCTTGTCAGCTTCGAATTAAACAAGAATGCTGTGACTCATTACAACAGGGCTGCCGTTTAACGGCTCGCGACGGCTGATTTTCGAAGGCTACGCCCCTCGACCCGGCCGCGCGTCTCGCCCCCCGTGACGGTCCTAGTACTCGGAGCCGCTCAGGCGCGTACCATAGCGTAGGCGCTATTCGTGGCGCTTCAGATCTACACGCGTGTCAATAGGTTTCCGCATTACCATCGAGGTACTATTGCCAATGCGTTTTTTTTTGTTAGTGATATCCCCTGTAGGCCTATTCCACTATATCGCACAATAATTTCGGACAACAGCTGTAGAAAATTAATTAAAAAAATAAATTCATAAAATAAATTTAAAAAATAATTATTAATTCTAGTGTTCAAATTTTAATACCATCTGGAATAGCATGATTTTCGCGCATGTTTAGACGTGCTTGGCAAATTGGTCAAATCTACTGGAAGTTTCGATGTGACTGTTCGCATCGCAGACGCGAGCGAAGAATCATTTAAGGATGTGCGGTGTTCCTCGACGTAGGGTACCTCGATGGTAATGTGGAAATATATTGACACGCGTGTAGACCTAAAGCGCCACGAATAGCGCCTACGCTATGGTACGCGCCTGAGCGGCTCCGAGTACTAGGGCCGTCACGGGGGGTGAGACGCGCGGCCGGGTCGAGGGGCGTAGCCTTCGAAAATCGGCCGTTGCGAGCCGTTAAACGGCAGCCCTGCATTACAAGATCGTATTTATGGCTTAACTGGTGGACTTAATTCTTCATCAAAACGAATTATCGAAGTAATTGAAACTAATAATAAGGAAAAATCGATATTACTAAATAATAAAACGCATTATGGATTTTCTTTCGATTAGTTTTATTTTTGTTAAATAAACGTTTCATTTTTTTAAATGTGCTATACTTCACCAATTCTATGTCACATGCTTTCCGAGTTAATAGACAATCTTACATTGGACGTTAATTTTTTCAATGAAATATGTGTATCAAAGTACATAGTAGGTAATGTTTACGTATCATTCACAGAAAAGTGTTGGGCAATTTTCAATTTATTACATCACTAACTGTAAGAAGCTAATGATACCACGCGTGTGCAATCTCTCCGAATCAGAAGTATATATGTAATGTATATTGTCAAGTATTTTTAATATCTCACGATTAGATTTTCCCAGTTGACCATGTTCATTAAAGCCAACTAGATTTTCCCGCCCTTCGTAAACTTCGAAAAAGATTCGTGTATAGCACATATCGATTTACATTGTCTAACATCTGTGAATGTAGATTTCTACATTATAAGGAGTGATTTTCAATCTTTTGCAAGGTTCGTGTATTTCAATATTAATGGCCTCCACCATTCGCAGATTCGTGCTCTTTCTGCAGTGCCACACTTTTGTCAACAAATGCTAGTTCTGCCGCCTCAGAAGATAAATACCGTAGATGGTTACACAAATTTTGTATTGATATGCTTCTTATTTTTTCATGAATATAGCGATATGAATAGTTTTTTAAAAAATTCTAAATCTTGTCGTGGAGCGTCCATTGTTACTGGAGCTGGAATCCACGCCTTTACATAAACAGTAAGAAGAAAAATGCATATAGCACGAATTCTAATTTCTTCTCCAATAGTTAGTGTTAATTTATTTTTAAATAAATATATTTTCAAATAATATAAAGCTTTCTCCATCCATCGAGCGTGGTGGAAACCTCCTGGAGCATGAAAGCTTGTATTTCCTGGTGAAAACCCACCCCAGAAAATAATTCTTAACTCCAGAAATTCATTATAATCCTCTCTTGGTTGTTGTACTTTCTGCAAAATGTTCATCGAAAATTGGATTAAAGAAAGCCTCACTCTCTTAATAATGATAACTTTGTGTACCATTACTACTAAATACTACCAAAACGTTTTCTTAGCAATATTCAAATTAATATATCTGCTAAACTAATCGATCATTTTTCGACATGCATGGGTTAATATTTTTTTATAGAGAATAAAAAATCGCATTGACCATTAAATTTCCTAAACGCATCTACTTATAAAGAAGCCATGTACACCAACTTATTTTTATATAATTCTGTAGATTTTTACGAGAAAATGTCAAAAATTCAATTTAGAGCGTTAGGAATTCATTGGTTCAAAAGTTATACTTGTACATAGTTGAGCGATTTTAACACACGAGGGAGCCGCCATTCCCTTGAGAGATTCCCCCTTCCCTTAACGGTCTGGAGTGGGGGTCGGCGCTTGCCGTTGGCGCCCCGAGCCACTCTCCGTCTCTCGTCTTCCGGCCACCGAGTTAAACAGTTGTGAAACACAAGCTCCAAGTATTTCATTTCTTGAACCTTCGCTGCGAGTGGGACGCTTGATCCCACAGTATTTACTCAGTCATCGTCCGATGAACGGAGTCGTAAGAAGGTTGGTCAGGGTTAGGTTCGTGTAAGGGGGGACAACGCTACGTTATCGACATCACATGCGTGCTTGTGGTGCCATCTAATGGCTTCGTTCATTAGGACGATGCGCAACGCGCGACGCAACTGACGAGACTGCTAGCCCCTGTGCCACTGACGAGCTACTGATAAAGACTGCCAGCCCTACGAAAGATCGTGTCACTCGAATAATTCCGTGTTTTCTTACGCCCCCTAGGATATATTTTCGCCGGAGTAAGAAACAGAAAGCCACCGACGGCATCTCGTCGGTGTAGAAGACCACTGAGGAGATTCTCGTCGGTTAAAAGGTGAATCATCACTGAACCATATCGGTATCATCAAATATTACGTTCTCCGACCAACGTATTTAAATATTTCAGACAATATTTTAGCGTTGGTTTTTAAAATAATAAAAACAAAACTAATATCTAGGACAAAAAATTCCAAGAAATATTGTACGTAAGAAAGTAGTATAGCATAATTTTAGGAAAATCAAGAATTCCTACTTCAAATTTCATATGAGATACCTCAATTTGTAATTTAAAAATATTTCATAAACGAGCATTATTTCCATACACTTGTTTTTATACATAATTATTCCAAGAATCGATCTGTGGGAACAGAAATATGTTGAAAAAAAGAGTGACGTTTATTTCATATTCTATTCCGAATAATAAAGAGTTCGAGAGAGAATCACGTGGATGAATAAATATAACTTTATCCCCCAGTAGCATTTATGGTTGGCCAATGGTGGCCAACGGTTGGGAGTTATTTGGGATATGGTTAGTGGTTTTGTCTACAAATCCCCAACATAGGGCCTATGACGAAAAATTATGTCAATTTGACAACGAATATCCAACGTTGGGCCTACAGTTATTATCGTCGGTTAATTAACGTGAAATTTACAACGATACTACTGTTCGGTCACAATCAGACCGAACTTGAGATTTCGAGACACTCGACGCGACGCGACGGTCCTAGAAGTGTTTTGGGTGTCATCGGACACCACTTCGAGACCTACGTCAACGAACCCATTGATAGGGCGATTGAAACCAAAACAGCACTTATAGTATCCTGTATCCTTCACACTTAATTTCTCTTAACAAAAATACAGATTACTTTTGCATATCCCTACTCCGACGACTTAAACAAATCACACATTCACCAATTAGAAACCATTTACTCACTCCCATACAGTTCAATACACGACACAATACTATCGAACAGATTCAAACTAACTCTCGAACCGATTAAAACTAGTTCTCGAACATCGCAACATCTCATCAACCTAACGTAAAACATTGTAATTACATTGTTAAGTTTTAAAAATATATTTAAATGTTGATTTACCAGAGTCGAGTTTCATTTTCAAATAGGTGTTGTTAAGATAAACTTCGTCAAAGCACCTGAGTATCGTCGCGAGCGGAATTTAAGACTCCGCGAAGTACGATATATCGGACTTGCGAAATTCGGGACGCTTCAACTACTATATTGGCTCAACGAAAATCTGCCAACATTTAAATATATCGCCTAATAGACGCCATAAACGTTTATTTTATTACATTACAGCCCAAATAAATTTTTTTCGTATTTCTAAATATACTCACAATTTCTTATTTTTGCGGGTTGAACTTTCTCTTGGGAACCCAGAAATTTTCGATTATTGTATGTCTTATCTTGGTGATTTCTGCGAGAAAATTCCTATATGGAAGTTCCAGACCGCGGAAACCACTCGTTTTTATGTTATGTGCATGTAAAGTTGAGTAATTTAACACTAATTTTCATTGTTTTACCTCAGAAAGTGACAGGTATGGGCGCCGCCATATTGGTAAGTAGGGAGCTCCTTGCGTGTAGCCTGGGCATGTGAAGGGGGAATTCTAATTTCTAGTGTCTAGTAGCCAAAATGGCTACCGCTGAGTTTAATTTTTGGTTCCGGTTATATTGTATTTTGATTTTGTAATTGTAATTCTAAAAAATTTTTATATTTTGGTTGTGTGAATTGTGAATGTTAGAGCTTTGAAACTTTTGTGAATAAAAAGTAGTTGTAATTAATTTTATAGAATTGGGAAAGAGAGTAGTCGTAGTTGTTTCAGATTGTGTCTGGGTTAGGTCTGAGTTAGTTCTGGTTAGATTGTGTATCGGTTTTGTAATTGTAAGCATGAAAAATTTAGATATCTTGATTGTGTGTAAATGTATGTTATCGGCATTGCAGAGTTGTGGCGCGATGTGCGGTGTTACGTGCTACGCTATAATGTAATTGTTAAATTTTTGCTAAATACTTGACATGCTCATAAATTAAAAATGAGTGGTTTCCGCGGTCTGGTACTTCCATATAGGAGTTTTCTCGCAGAAATCAACAAGATAAGACATATAATAATCGAAAATTTCTGGGTTCCCAAGAGAAAGTTTACCCTTTTTGCGTGATCCACCAAAGTTTTATTGTGTTCAGCCTTGGAATTTGTTTATTTCTTTAATTTGTCCATTTTCCAAGGGGAAAGCAAGGAGTACTGCTCATATAGTATAAGAAACCCCTATCGGATTTCTTCATAATGGGCCTCAGCGTTTTTTGATTCGTTTAGATATTTTGAATTAAAGTTGACATATCTATTAACCCAGATCATAGCATCTAAAATTTTTATTTAAATAAAAATTTCGAATAACGAATAAAAGATAAAAAATTTTTTATTCGTTATTCGAAGGTTCGAATAAGAAAATTATCTTTATTCGATGAGGTTCGAATAAATAATTTTATCCGACGGAAATTTATCCGACGAATAAAGATAACTTTTTTTATTTGAAGCGAATTTATTCGAACTTCGAATAATTTTTTAATCTTTTATTTGAAGCCTTCGAATAAATCTTCGAATAACTTTTGCCAGCTCGAATAAACGGCGACTAGGCCCGACGAGCGCTGAACTTGAAAGATCAACGACAGCGACCGACCAACAGCATACATACATTGTAAGCACCTGGGGAATCAAGCATTATTGACAATTTAATAGTTCATATTTTTATATATACGAATAATATTTTTAATACGAATGAGTTGTAAAGATCATCCCGATGAAAATGAGTCCAAACACGATATCATTTGGACTATCTTCAACAAGATTATAATTTTTATCATAACATTACGTATCAATAAAAATTGTTCGATTACACTCGAGTTTGGACTCATTTTCACCAGGAAAAGCACCCCAATATAATCGTAATAATTTTATGAAGAATTATTGAAAAATCTAAAAGTTTAAACTTTCATTCGTGTGTTGTATGACCAACCGTTTACTTTGTGACAAATAGTGACTAATTGTAAGATAGTTGTTTTCGACAGTGAACCTCGACTGGTCACTACCCTTAGTCATGCAGAAAATCAGCACTATGACACGTCGTGGTAGTTATCTACCTCTCCCTTTAAGGGACTTCTATTTAAATTCACGCAAAAGACTGTTCTTCAGATCATTTTAGTAGAAACCTCAGCGCAGCTAGATCTCGCTCTTCCGTATCTCTGTCAATTTTGAATTGTCAGACTTCCGACGAATTATATACTTGTAACGCTTCTCGTACTTTGTGACCGGAGTAATAGTTGAGGAGTTTTATTAATAAACTAGTGTTTTGATACAATAAACCTACAACGTTTATTAACCCTCATCCGGAATACAACACATGGCGTTTGTCAGTTGCTGTCGTTGGGTCTTGGACAGTCGAAACTCGGCGGTCAGAGAACAACGCTCGCCGCAAACAAACGGCATACAATGTAAGCAGATGGCGAATCACACACGAATGAAAGTTTAAACTTTTAGATTTTTCAGTATACCTTCATAAAATTATTGCGATTATATTGGAGTGCTTTTACTGATGAAAATGAGTCCAAACTCGAGTGTAATCGAACAATTTTTATTGATACGTAATGTTATGATAAAAATTATAATCTTGTTGAAGATAGTCCAAATGATATCGTGTTTGGACTCATTTTCATCGGGATGATCTTTACAACTCATTCGTATTAAAAATATTATTCGTATATATAAAAATATGAAATATTAAATTGTCAATAATGCTTGATTCCCCAGGTGCTTACAATGTATGTATGCTGTTGGTCGGTCGCTGTCGTTGATCTTTCAAGTTCAGCGCTCGTCGGGCCTAGTCGCCGTTTATTCGAGCTGGCAAAAGTTCTTTGTAGAGATATTCAAAGCCCTCGAATAAAAGATGCAGATAAAAGATGAAAAAATTATTCGAAGTATGAACAAATCTGCTTCGAATAATAAGAATTTTCTTTATTTGTCGGATAAATTCTCGTCGAATACATTTATTTATTCGATACTCGTCGAATCAAGATACTTTTTTTATTCGAACTTTCAAATAACGAATGAAGATAAAGTATCTTCTATTCGAATGGTTATTTAAATAACTTTTTATCTAAATAATGCCCAACTATTCTCGAACTCTTTATCATTCCGAATAGTATGTCAAATAAATGTTACTCTGTTTTTCAACATATTTCTGTTCCCACAAATCGATTTTTGGAACAATTATGTATATAAACAAGTGTAAGGAAATAATGCTCGTTTATGAAATATTTTTATATTACAAATTGAAGTATCTCATATGAAATTCGAAGTAGGGATTCTCCATTTTCCTAAAATTATGCTTTCCTACTTTCTTACGTACAATTTTTCTACGAATTTTTTGTTTTTGATATTAGTTTTGCTTTTATTATTTTAAAACCCAACCCTAAAATATTGTCTAAAATATTTAAATACGTTGGTCGGAGAACTTAACATTTGATGATAACCGATATTATTCACCGACGAGAATCTCCTTAGTGGGCTTCTACACCGGCGAGATGCCGTCGCGTCGGTGGCTTTCTGTTTCTTACTCCGGCGATAATATATCCTAGAGTACGTAAGAAAACGGCAAAATTTCTGGGACATCACGATATCCCGTAAGGCTGGCAACACAGACTTAAGATCTTAAGTCTGTGCTAGCAGTCTTTAACAGTATCTCGTCGGTGGCGACGCTGCATTCGTACCAAGATGGCGGCGCCCTTACCTGGTAATAACACTTAAAATCGCTCTTTAAACACGCGTAACTTTTGAACCAGGGAATTCTCGTTTTCTCGTGAAAATCTAGAGAATTATATAAAAAGTAGTTCAAAATATGTGGTTCCGTAAGGTGAAGTTTAACCGAGGTCTGAAACACACATCAAAAATAGTATTTAGAATGATTAAATTCTCAGGCATATAAAATTCTAAATTGCACAACACAAAGCACAGACTTATATCCAATCGGATAGTATGGGTTTTCTTAAAGAGGAAATTGAATAAAAATATTACTCTTCACAAAGGGATATCATGATAGTAAGCCCGTCCGGGCAACTTATAATAGTTGTTGAAGGATATGATAGGATTGGAGTTCCTGTCTAATCAAAAGAAAGCCTAGTGAAATAAGTCCCTTCTAAAACTTAAACATTATTATAAAACAGCGAATAGAAACTATACCAGGTATGTCCTTCCTATACCGACTCTTCCGTCGAACTGAACTTCGGGGCGACGCACAGTGGGCCAGATCGACGCGCTAGCTGTTCACGGCTATTTCAGCATTATTTATTAACTTAAAGACCACATTAAGTAGGTCGTTGGATTCGTCTTGGTGCCAGCTATAACGTTATTGAATAAAAAATATATAGTAATAAATAAATAATGAAGGTGACCTCAAATTTTTATTTAAAAAAAAAATTATTTAAATTTTGTATATTGAAATTTGTAGAAGACTGAGTACCGATTACTTTTTGTACGACACATTTTTTTGTCACACCACCGGAAATGTCTGAAATATCGTGTGAATAATGAATAATATTTGAAAACTGGCTGTTCACCATTATTTCAAAACATAAAGACCACGTTAAATAGGTCGTTGGATTCGTCTAGGTGCCAGCTATAACGTTATTGAATAAAAAATATGTAGTAATAAATAAATAATCAAGGTGACCTCAAATTTTTATTAAAAAAAAAAATTATTTAAATTTTGTATATTGAAATTTGTAGAAGACTGAGTACTGATTACTTTTTGTACGACACATTTTTTTGTCACACCACCGGAAATGTCTGAAAAATCGTGTGAATAATGAATAATATTTGAAAACTGGCTGTTGAGGCTTTCAAACAAGAGTAATCCATAATTTTTGAATTTAATTTATAAATTTTTCAGGTAGTTCGTATTCCATATTTCGGTATACACTACCTGTATTCAAATGTTCAAGAAAATACATTAATATTACAAGTAAAAGAGTGAACAGAAAATAATATTTTTTAATATATTATTTAAACAAATAGTAACATTTTAAATTTGTTTTCGTAAGTGTATTCCCCATAAAAATACCCACAACTTTGCCATTTATACTATTCATCTATGTTTAATAGTTTCCAAGATATTCGTGGAAATTGTTTCCTACCCTCAATTTTGAGGGCTGTTTTCACCTGGATTCTTCCCTTGTGAAAACTAGTAGAATCGTATATTCTAAACAACTTGTAACATAAGCCTCTTTAACCTCAAGATGCACTGGGTGGTCATCAACGCGTCTCGTGCGACGCGACTCGCCACAGAGTTGCGTGTCACGCGACACTTTAAACTATCATAATTTCCAAACGGGTTTACGAGGGGACGAGATCTCTGAGGGTCTTTTAGAGGAGATGTTGCTGAAAATGGTCCACTTTGTTAGAACACTCAACTCGATAAACCTTTTCACTTATCTCTTGTCAAAGGTGAAAAACTTTTACGATTTTTGTTAGTTCACTAAATATTTTTTTTTATAATAAATTGTGAACAATAATTTTTAGTTCCTGGCGCGTTCTGAACATAGATATACGTTATTCATAAAAAAAAAAATTGGGCACATAATGTTCAGTAGGTTCTGCAGGACATCGTTATGAAGAAAAGGAATTTTTTCGGTGGAAAATGGTATCTGAAAAAGTTTGATCTTCGAACGCTTATTGTAACGAGAGTTTTTAATAACTGTAATTAATATTATCGTTTTCGAATGTACTGGACATTTAAGAAACATTATACATTCGTTAAAAATCGAAGTGAGGACTTTGATTTTTTAGCCCGTGAACAGCTAGCGCGTCGATCTGGCCCACTGTGCGACGCGACGCGATGTACAATCAGTGTTGGGATCTTGCGCAGGTTACACGCGCATGCGTGACGATTTTAGCATCAGTAACGTAAGACGTTTGGCCAAAATGGAGTACCTTCGTCACCCCGTATACTTTCGCAAATTTTGTTATCATTTATTTTTGTGTATGTATATATATACATATACATATATTAAAATTTAATATATACATAGTTATGGCACTTTCCCACCAGTAATAGTTCCCCACTACTTTGCCTACAAAAAGACGTAGATACGTTCCTGCATTTGTTCGCGCATGCGCGTGTAACCCGCGCAAGATCCCAACACTGCGTACAATCACAATCCACGTCCTACCCACTCGCGTCTCATGCCGATGGTCATTTTTCTGCCGATCGTCATTTCGTTACATTGTATCAGCTGATACAACACCGCAACAATTCCTAGATCCTGAGTTTTTTCCAGAAATGTTTTACTTTAACAATAGTAAATCTTTTGTTATCTGTTTAATATTGTCTGACTAATAATGCTTTCGTTTTAATTTTATGTTGGTATTCGCCCCAATATTCCGAGCGATTTCTTTTGCTGTATTCGAACTTGGAAAAGTTGCGTCATATCGTACTATGCGTGCTTCGATCATGGGTAGGTATCATACAACTGATTTTCCACTAAATTCCTTTTTTTTCTATATTCGTTAGTAGGTACATATAACTTTTAACAAACTCTCGAAAGCTTACAATTCTGCTCCTTCAAAACAAAAACTACTTTAATCTTGATGGTGACCGTATTTTTTTAAGGGGGCTCATTAAAGTTATGATGTACTAACTACAAATTATATTATTTACAGCATGAGAAATTAAATGTAACAGACGTGTGCTATCATTTTTTTTTTTAGTGTAGGTAGTAAATTCGCTTTTTTTGTCGGATTCTACATATTTATTGTAATTTTTAATAATGTGTTTCTAAATCTATACACGTAAATGTTCCCATTTTGTTTGTAGTCTTTTAGTTTAATAATTTATCCATAAAACATTTCTTATATAATTTTGACGGACTTGTAGATACAATGTTAAAGACAAAAGCTGCATTTCCATGTCGCGCATCGTACCGAGAAATGCAATCAACATACCCTGCAGAGTTGTACAGCTAATCTGATTCGTTGTTCGATCATGCAGATGTGCGTCATGGACAGATGGATCGTATTTTCATGATACATCAATTGAACGATACTTCACTGAACGAATCATTGCATATAATGTTGAAAATTTTCTATTACAACTGAATAAACGACTGAATAATTGAATTATCTGATTGTTACTGTAAACAGACGCTATTAAATGGAAATATTCATTCGTTAAAATGAAAAAAGTGACAATTCTAACTACCGGGGTTGGATAAAATAATGGAGACATTCCTCACAAATCGTGTATTGCGTATTCTTGGATTAGTGGCCACGAAACTATACAAGCAATCTCCATTAATAATCTAGAGACGCGGTACCGTCTTGATGTGCAACGCCAGGTAGTACATGTTCGACACCCTGTATGTATATAGCAGAGTTGGGAAAAAATTTAATCAACGATTGACGAATTTTCTACTTCAATCGCTAATCGCAATTAACAATTAAACTGCTACTTTAGTTGTTAATTGCGGTTAACGATTAAATACTTATTAACCGTTAATTGGGATTATCGGATAAATTTCTACTTTAGTCGTTAATTGCAATTAACGATTACATTTCTTTCAATTGTAATCGTCAATCGGATAATTGATTAATGATTAACTTCTGTAATTTTGAAATGAAAGACGGACTCAAAACTGTATGAATACTGAAAAAAATGTAAACTGAGTTTAGGTGTATTGTCATGTGGTCTATAATACGAACTCCGTTTATATGCTTATATGTTTGAAGTTATTGTTCCTGGAAAGCTACGACCATCGTACTTAAACTCAGTTTACATTTTCTTCTGTATTCTTAGGGCTCTTGATCAGTTTCCATTATCACGTGAATGGTATGTGTCACACGAATAGTGGTAATTAAAACGTTTGTCCATTTATTGTGCAACAACGTGTCCATTCACTGTCCCATCTAGTTATCTTCTAGTTTATTATTTAAATATAATTATTCATTCTAAACTTAAACGAAATTGATTTCATTTCTAACAGTGTAATGAACGATATTGAAACACTTCTGAGATGATGAGATCTTCAACTTCATCAACCATTCAGGATTTAAACAATGTTCAAAACGAAAGTAATATATTAATCCTTGATGGTACGTTTCTCCAATATTTACCCAAAAAAACCAATTCTCAAACAGTAGTGGGATTATGTGTAAAATGCACAAAAGGTGTTGAAATTAAGGGATATAGAAATACTACTTCCAATTTAATATCTCATTTAAAACGAAAGCATGGAGAGGAAGTAGTGTTGATTTACAACAAATATGCTGCCTCTAAAAGGAGAAGGATGACAATATCTGCAAAATCGCACAATAATTTCTGGCATCAACAATTTGACAAAGAGATCACAGACTTTGTTATCCATTCAATGGTTCCATTCAGAACTGTGAAAGATCCATAGTTCATTTCGATATTTGATAACTTTAATCTTACTGTTATTAGCCGACGTTCTCTTGGACGTCTAATCGACTTCCATTTTGAAAATTATTGCAATAATGTGAGACAGGAATTATGTACTACTGCTGATATATGGTCAGGAAATAAAAGAAGTTTTCTTGGAGTTACTGCACATTTAATAGAAATCAATGATTGTAAGCGAAATTCTATAGCCTCGGCGTGCCGAAGATTTCGCAGTGCTCATTCATATGACAAAATTGCAGAGTTATGTTACATGAAATTCATGCAGACTTTGGCATATCAGACAATAAAATCGTAGCAACAATTATCGATAATGGGTCGAATTTCACCAAAGTGGTGAACAGGTGTGGCACAGGAGCATATATGTTCATACGCGGAATACGTATGATATGGGATTAGATTCTAGAGCTGAGTCAGACACGGACAATTCAAGCGACGCGACGGAGAAAAGTGTTTGATGCCAGAGTTGGAGAAATTATTTCCAGCTCACTTAAAATGTTGTGCCCACACCTTAACTCTGTGCTACGAATGATGCAGCCAAGGTTTTGGAAACTTTGGAGAGCTTATTTCTTATACACAGACAAGTTATGAGAAAATGTAATTTATTGTGGAAAGCTGCTATGCGGCCGAAAACTGCCGAAATTATACAGGACATATTGGGTTATACATTGAGTCGTCCTGGCGACACAAGGTGGAACAGTATACATATACGATTCCTTAAGTCAAATGTTAAATATTAGTACGAAATGCTCTCAGTTATTCAGAGCTTTGAAAATTGACAGCATGTTCAGTAAAAGTGATTTCAAGTATTTGGAAGAACATTTAACTTGTACAAGACCGATTGCAGAAGCACTAGATTTGCTCCAAGGAGAAAATACTACCTACTATGTTATTACCTTACCATGCCTCGTGGTTTTACGTCGTAAGTTACATTTACTGTTTGTTAAAGAATGGACATATTGTTCTTCTTTAAAAAAAGTTTTGAAGCTTCTGTTGAAAGAAGGTTCCAGAAAATTTTTCATTTTACGTCCACTGCAGCGGAAAAGGTTGCAGTTGCTGGTCTATCATATCCACGTTTCAAAAATCCCTGGTTATCTTGTATACAGGGTGTCCCAAAACGATAGTGTAAGCGGGAAATGGGCGGTTCCTGAGGTCATTTGAAGCGCCATTTTCCTTTTGCAAAATGTTATCCGAGGCTTCGTTTGGGAGTTATTAACGAAAAACACGGACCAATCAGAGCGCGAGCTAGACCCACGATGGCTGGCTTGGTGTGACACGCAAGGAGTATCTACTTTCGCGAAAAAGAACGCGTTTACCACCAGAAAATGTAAACATGTTAGTCTCTTTATATGAAAATAGAAAATTGATCGATTATATTTTATTACGTAAAATTGTGTTAAATATTGTTTGTTACCTGTAACCCAAAAATTTGTTTATCAAAATGAGTGTTAGCTCGGAACACTCGTTGTTCACGCTCACGCCTCAAGTAACGCAGGCGTTACTCAAATATGTTCTCTGTTTATATTTTCGCGTCACCATTGCTGCCGTCTTTAAATGCATGCTTATGTCCATCTATGTAATCCTTTCTTTTTCTTTGGATTGTTCTCTTTCACGTCATTATCGCTCTCTATTTCGCACTAAACGCATCGCTCTTCTAACTCTAGCTCCTGTTCTAATTTATTCAGTATCTCTTTCCTTCTGCGCTACCCGTTTCCAGAATCAAATCTAATATAGGTCCGTACTTCACGTGCAATAAACGAATCCAAATTTTAATCCACGTAATACTAAGTACTTACACGGTTACCCGTGTATTTTAATTTCACAAATATTCGTGTAATTATTTTACATGTGCATTTTAATGTACGGTGATTTAACGTCTAACAATTTACCGCGACTTTATTATTGTCTCACTTCTAAGTTCTAACATCAACAGTCAAAAAGAATTCGATCGTAAAACAATAACGCCTTTGTTGTCGGAATGGAACGTTCCGAACGGATCCGTGTTCGCAAATCCGTCTACACGGATTCGTATTCGCAGATCCGTGTACACTAGGGTGGACCTTAGCTCTATCTTGTGAAATTTTTTTTGCGAGATTTTTTTCACGCCCCCCCCCCCCCCCCCAAAATTGTACTATTGAATAAGAAAATAATTCCTGCAAAAGTTGAAGTCGATCGGATAAGGGGAAGGCGTGCTACATCGAGCGCAAAGGTCAAGAGTAAACCTTATTTTTCGATTGAAAAATAAGGTCCACCCTAGTGTACACGGATCCATGTCCACGGATTCGTATTCACGGATTTGTATTCACGGATTCTTAAATTCGTACTACACGTTTCACGTACCACGTGTATTTACATACACGTGAAATGGGGATCTCTAGTTCATACATTCCATTACTCATATCGCGGACATTTTAATAATGTGAAGATAAAATGCAACATCTAGACAATTGGCTAGGTGTCCGCGGCCTGGAAGTCAAATACTTGGCGTGGCCAGGCAAGGTATTCTCAGATCATCAATACCCATACCTTCCCTCTCGAAGGCTTTCAGATAATTTGTCAATTTAAAACTCTGACAATGAGTCCGCTTTCATTATTTAAAGTTTTTAAATCATTCTTATTCATCGATACCTTGACCTTGCCTGGCCACGCCAAGTATTTGACTTCCAGGCAAAAAAATTCCAAAAACACGTATCCCGAAATCTTATAATATGAATACATACCTTGAACTAAAACACACCAATTTAAAAAGTAATGATTGTCCTAGACTCTCTAGTTTCCGAGATATTATCAAAAATAAGATTTTCACGCCCGACTTTAATGGCTATTTTCACCCCCTTCATATGGATCATTGCAGATAAAAAAAGTACTTATCAAATATTTTTCATCGAATTAAGTATATCCTGTATAAATTTCATTAAACTCGACGTGTTACACTTTGGTAATATCCCTTGTGAGTACGACTACTTCAAAACGAGATTGGGAGTAACGATGTCAACTGTCCGATTGTACTATCCGTACCGTCCAGCAAGGATTTAATTTCGAAGATTTATATGCTATAGAAAATGAGTGAGGATGCTTTGAATATTTCCATATGAGGAAATATCATGAAATCTTCAATAATCTCTTTACTGAATCGCGCTTTTGTGCTGGCTGCATTAACTTGAAAAGTAGTTATTCTCTTTCTGTAGACAGTTCTTTCTTCATAGAAGCGAGATTAGAAGCATTTTAATCGAAATGAACGAGAAGATTCGCCGTATAAATTGCGGATAAAGTTCGTCGTAATTGAAAAAAAAATTAAAATCCAATTGGTTCAACGTTTTAAGGAAGCGTAAAAATCTAATGTGTTACATGCAATTTTTAATTTTCATTATTCAGCAAGTTTATTAAATGTTTAGTAAATGATTTCAAATATTTCAATGCGAAGTAAATCAGTACACTCACAAAAGAAGTACACTCGAGTCGGAAAGAAAGTTAACGATTGATGCATGCATGCAAATGAATATGACAGTTTTTTAATCTTGATAATGATAATATATGTTTTACTAACATCACAGACGAGATATAGGAATAGACCGGACATCTTATGGGACTTGGTGACTGTTCCGTCGCAACGAAACATACCCCAACGGGACGAACGGTCCTCGGGTGCGAAAGCTCTATTCAGAGAATATCAGGTGTCGCCTGTTTCTCTCATTCGATCTCTCATATTCCACCCGAAGGTTGCTCGAGACAACTGTGAAGGACGACGAGCCATCAAGGTTGCGTTGAACTGGGAATACAGCGTTCGGCAGAACCCAATCAACGCATCGCGTCTGTGGTTTTATCACAGACGAGGTTAATCTGTGGTTTTATTATGTATTTGGCGGTATATTAAATTGAGGCGAAGTTGGTGGATTGGTAGCAAGGGAAATTCTTTGTCTCTCCGCTCCTTGTGCTCTCTGTTTCTCCTTCGGTATTTGCTCTCAAGTATTCCTTGTGTTTTCCGTGACGAGTTCTGGACAATTTTCTCCGTTGCAAGACATTTTCTGTCATGGTTCGTTGCTACCTTGTTATCCGCTACGGATCACAGGAAAGAAGGAAAGAAACGAAAATAAGGAAACTGAAAAAAGGGGAGAACGGAAGAGACTGCGAATGGCTCTTTGTAACGGGGTACAGAAGAAACATGGAAAGTTCGACACCTGAATCGAACATCGAATTGAGAGAGCAATAGATCACTTTGCGAGACACACGATCTACAGAACAATTCGATACACTGCTGGAAACTGCTCGGATCGTTGCAACGTGTGTTCGACATGCATACACGCAAGCATTTACTCTTGTCTAAAATTGTCTGCGCGCGTGTTTGGTTTTACATTACGGATGAAAGATGTATAGCACCATTTGCGAGATACTTATAGATACATTTGATTTTAAAATTGTCTATGAGCTCATCAATTTAAGCAAAATCTTACTATCGTTGTTTTCCACGGTAACTGGTACGTCGCGTGGCGTAGGTCCGCATACAGTAGTAGAAAGGTTTTATGCAATATCCTACGTATCCTATACCGTCAGACACAATTTCTTGTCGATCGTACAGAATAATTGGAAGAATAAATATCCAAGGAAAAGTATTCTTAATATTCTTAAAAAGAATTTAAGAAGATGATAAGACCTATAAAGCAAATCAAATACAGTAGAACTCTGTTTATGCAAACTTGTTGGGAGCCCAGAAATTAATATAGGTAACTGAGACGTTCGCAATATAGGAGTCTACTGATTACCTTCACTATCTACTTAATTATGACTTTTCGGTCGAATAATATCGGAGTTTACGTTTAGGTTTACATAAATGAATTCAATCGTATGCTCATAATTACGATTTTAGATTATACTTGGAAGTAAAGTTACACAAACAATTTTCTGATATTTTATAATGAACATTGTTCTTCAGTAGAAGTAAAGATTACTATGCGGTTCACAATAACAGAAATGCAAAAATTCAGAAAAACAAAATATTAAACATTAGTAATTGGAGTGAAATACTACAAGTGAAAGTAATTAGTTTCATTTAGAGATTTTATAAGTGCAAGTTTCTTTAAATTGTTTAAACGCTCTAAGTTTAATTTAATTGCGTTTATATGTTTCAGAATCAATTCTTTACCAATACCACCTGTTTGCTTTATTTCTATATTATCTTCTACCCGCTCTTCTTCTTCTTCTTTGTATTATTTCATTATCATTTAAAATTTCTAAACTATGATTTCTGTCATCGCTTTTCAGCCATCCAGTGAATATTTATTAGCTCATTCTCTTCGTCTGCTTTATCCATCGCTTCTTCGTCAGAAATCAGTTTTTTCCAAGCTTTATAAACATTGTTTTCTGTGATGCAATTCCATACATCAGTTGTCAAAGATGGAACAATCTTTTAACATTATTTCCTTTGAGAATAGTAACACATTTTCTGTTTCATCTATAAATAATATTTGTCCTAGTAAATGTTTTCGGTAGTCTTTGAACTTTTTCTATGACCCTCCTACTCCACCGGTTGTGCTAAGGAAGTAATATTGGCAGCAAATATAAAATTGTGCAAGTGTACAACTAAAAATGTAAAATCGGTATTCGTCATCGTTCTGATAAATGGAGCGACACACGACATTATTTCATATAACAGGAGTTCATCAACAGTCTATATAATTCGGTACTTACTAAAATTTCGTTCACACAAATAGAATTCATTTACATTAGTTCACAGATACTTGCACACTATGCACACAGCTTGAATGTAGCCAAAAAACGCGATTCCTGCTGTGATTTTTTGGTGGCGGCACTGTCAGATCGGGCCCAGATTGCCTTTTTAGATTTCACGTGTTCGGTACTTATTCTATTTTGGTAGATTCATCAACTACTTCAAGCCTCCGGACCGCGAGTGTATCTCAATCGAGCAGTAATACTTATTGTTGGATAACAATGCCATATCCTCAAAGAGTTACCTCGACACGACAATTGTAAGAGATTCACATTCTTATAAAAGTTGATTTTAACTTGTCATTCAGATTCAGTAATTCTTAGTTGACAATTCCTATACGATATATCCTAATGTTCGGGTGGTATAAAGTAAATTATAATATTAATGTTATGAGGACGTTACTAACATTTTCCAGTGATTACCTGATCGCGTGTCAGGGTAGTTCTTGTATTATAACAGAGCCGGGCAACTGGCGGCCCGCGGGCCATACACCGCTTCTTTCCTTCCCCTCTTCTCAGTGCCTACCAGCGATTCCCATCATTCGGACTTATGAAAGAAACAGAGGGTCGTGAAAGTGGGGGTCGCGCAGCGACGCAATGGCGAAGATGAAGTTGCCCGGCTCTGTAGTATAAGAATCCGAAACAGGTTCTTCCAACCTCTATCAGACTCTCAACTGGTGTCCTAAAGCTGTCTGATTTCGCATGAGGTTCATCTGCATACCAAATAACCAATTGACTACAATTTCCTACAAACAAACTGCGCCAGCCATACGCACCACTTTTGATAAACGAAATAGTACACGTGATACACGTGAAATTTTTTCTTACAATTTCGCGTTTTTCAGTCATCAGTTTTTAATTGGTTTAGCGATGCAATTCCAAGGATTTTGTTGATTATAAAGATATAATTGGATTAATCGCATATTTATCTATCACTTGACAGGTCACTAAAAACTTTAGAAAATCACGCACCCGTGCCACTGTTTCACTACTCGGATGTTTTTAAGTTATCCCAGATGTTAATATAATTTGGACAATACAATTAAAAACTATTTTTTAAATTTATCTTCCGAAGTTATTTTCCAAATCGTTCGACATAGTGGAATAGAAAAACCGCATTGACACTAGTACCTCGACGGTAATGTAGCAACCCATTGAAAGGAAGAGCCGTAAACGGATTTAGTAATGAAATTGGGCAAACGGATAACCACAGTTGACAACCGACGTGTTTGTCACGGGCGCTCGGTACGATCTGCCATCTTTTTGTAATCCGTTTGGCGATCGCAATTTTGCAACTCTTCTGTCATTCCCGATTTTCCATTTTTATAAATCTAGCCATACACAGGGTTGGCTGTTAGTCTAGCGGCATCGCTCGTTAGACGACGCGCGACGTGCGACGCCTCAGACTTAATACACAGATTTAAGATTCGTACAGACATGTACTAATCTGTCTATACGAATAAGTAAAATTCAAATAAGATACAAATCGTGTCTATACAAATAACAATTCACTACATTTTAACAATTTAAGGGGGAGCCTGGTTTAGAGTGTCTAAAAACGGTGATTTTTACGAATTTTTTTCTCAACAACTACAAAGCGAATCTTATTGAAATTTTTATGCTGTTTTATTCCACATTTAAGTAATATAAAAAGTGGTGTAGGAAGTATGATTGTTCAATGAAGGAAAGATTCTTATGACAAACTCTCTGTTTATTAAACTGAACTGAACTGTACGCTTAGGTAGTTAGGACAAGACTGAAGTCTCCTAACATTCCCAAAACGGCAAGACGCAAAATACAATTATGTTGCCGCTAGGTGGGGTTAATTTGCACCCCCACTCTTATGAATCCTTCTCTAAGGAGTGGGAAATTCACGAGAGTGTCGTATCGCGAGTTCGACCCTGAAGCGGAATTTCCACGGGCCCAACACCCCCAGCATGCTTTGTGCGTCTTCAGGTAACAGGGTCCTTTCTATTTTAGCGGAGTCCCGTACCATCGACTTGGGCCTTTAGAAATTCGATTTTTATGACTCTTTGCGAGAACTATTGAGACTGACGCTAATAAACCTAATGGCAACCCTAGCAGATGCCTTAATGAAACTACCTGACAGTTTCCTCAAAAATAGCTTCTATTGTCGCGTGAGTCCTAAAATCTCTCCAGCATTTGCACAGCAGATGTTAATTTAACTGTTTGCAGCTGGCCGCTACATCACCCCCTTACCAGTGTAACGCTATACTAACTTAAATACTACTTATTAACTACTAAATGCTAAGACTAGAAACGAATATAAACTATAGATCTTAACTAAATTGTTACACGGCTCAACCAACTTGCAAACGTTCTGGGAACCTTACATGTCTACCGGAACGCGTCCGTACCGGAGTCCGTGTATCTCCCGGAATGCTCACTGGAGTCGGTTGTTGAGGTTCAGTGCTATTATTTTGTCTATCAAAATTGAAATCGTCATTTAATATGTAGGCTGGTTTAAGACGGTCCACTGATACAACCGTGTCTTTACCCTTACATTTCACTACATAAGTCTTATCCGCTCGCGATATAACTTCATACGGTCCCTCGTATGGGTTCTGTAAAGGTGTTTTTACAGAATCCGTGCGAATGAAAACATGTGAGGTTGTACTTAAATCTTTAAACATAAAAATCTTTTTATTCCCGTGACGCGATCCTGCTACCGGTCTTATATCACGAAAATGCTCTTGTAGCGGACTCTGCACGTGGGAAAGAAAGTTCTTCCGGACGCGGAAATTCTTTCTTTCTTAAGAATGCAGCGTTGTTGGCCGGGTTGAAGGATTGGCCATAAAAACGATGATTGCCAGAACCTTCGTCAGGTCACGTAAAGTCCTTGGCAGTGACGGTTGCCAGATGTGTTAATTCGGGGAAAGAACTTTCCCTGTGTCCTTGAGGGACAAGGGATTTTCCCCTGTTTTTAACCGTTTTCTGGGACCTCACTGGTTTGGCCACCAAGAGCAGTCCCCACGATCGGCAGAAAGCTTTTAGCAGTCTTCGAATGCGCATCGTTCTCAAGACGTCATCATTATAACGTATCTCGCTACCTTTGTTTTAGTAGAGATAGTTTGTTATATTTGTTGTGAAGCTTTTTCCGTTGTTTGTGTTGATTTCTGTTTCTCTTGTTCTGTTTCATTAAGTTTTGTTTGTTATTGTTATAAAATATATATTTTCGTTACCTGTTATACAACATGTGTTTACACCAACATATTTATTAACCCGTCATCCTAAACTCTCTCAATTCTTTAATTAAATCTAACGGCATTGGATTGTCATCTTGAGCGCTTACAAAAAATTCTGACGGTAGTCGCAAATTTTCGCCATAAACGAGCTCAGCCGCCGACGTCTTCAAATCCGGTCGAAACGCGGCTCTAATACCTAATAATACCGTAGGTATTGCTTCAGTCCAACGTTTATCGCTGTGACATTTTATCGCGGCTTTAAGCTGTCTATGCAAACGTTCTACCATACCATTTGCCTCTGGATGGTACGCGGTTGTACGAAAATGAGTTGCTCCAAGTAGTTTGTTTAATTGCTTAAACAAATGAGACTCAAATTGGCGACCTTGGTCTGTGGTGATACGAATCGGCGTGCCAAACCTAGAAACCCATCCAGAGAAAAATGACCTAGCTACTGTGTCGGCTTCGATGTTCGGAAGTGGAAAAACTTCAGGCCATCGTGAGAATCTATCTACACACGTGAGACAGTACCTATTATTATCCGAAATTGGCAGCGGACCCACTAGATCAATATGCACATGATCGAATCTAGCGGATGGCGGCGAAAAATTTGCTGTTGGACTTGATACATGCCTCGTTATTTTTGCCCGTTGGCATTCTATACAGCCACGCGTCCACTCCCGACAATCTCGATCTATACCCGGCCATGTAAAACGTTGCTTTACAAGTTTTACCGTAGATTTAATTCCGGAATGAGCTCAATTATGTATCGAGTAAAATACACGCTTACGAAACGACGGTGTAACATAAGGTCTAGCTACATTCGTTGATACGTCGCAAATTAACTCGATATCTCTATCTACACATCTAATCTTTTTTAATACTAACGAAGTATCAGATGCTGTGAATAGTTTATTTAACTCTTCGTCTGTTTCTTGTGATCTCGCTAACTCTTTGTAGTTCAAAGACCCGGAAACCGTTTCTACACGAGACAAAGCATCCGCTACTTCGTTATCCTTACCACTAACATGCCTAATGTCGCTAGTAAATTGACTAATATAATCTAAATATCTAAATTGTCGCGGTGTACTCTTTTCTGGTCTTTGCTTAAACGCGTAAATCAGTGGTTTATGATCGGTGTATACGGTAAATAATCGGCCTTCTACAAAATGTTTGAATTTTTTAATGGCAGCATAAACAGCTAGTAACTCTCGGTCATATGCACTGTACTTCTTTTGCGCAGTTGATAGAGTTTTTGTGTAAAAAGCTAGTGGCCTCCACGCATTTCCTTCTCGTTGCTGCAAAGCCGCGCCTAAAGCATAATCGGACGCATCCACCATAATTGCGATTTCTGCACAATTAGATGGGTGCGCTAACATCGCGGCGTTAACCAAACTATCTTTTAATTTTTGAAATGCTATTTCTGAGTCATTTGACCATGTGATCGGTGCGCTGCCTTTTACTTTCTTACCGCTCAATAAATGATTCAGTGGTAACTGAATGTCTGCGGCGTTCGGAATAAATCTTCTATAAAAGTTAATCATACCCAAAAATCTACGAAGTTGTTTAATTACCGTTGGTTTTGAAAACTCTACTATTGCCTTGACTTTCTCTGCCAGTGGTTTTGTGCCATCTTTATTTACCGTATATCCCAAAAATTTTACTTCTTTCGAAGCAAAAACACATTTGCTCGGGTTAATTGATACACCATATTCTTCCAGTCTTGAGAAAAGTTGCTCTAGGTGGTTTTTGTGTTCGGACTCGTTTTCTGATGCTACTAAAATATCATCGAGATACACGAAACAAAAATTTAAACCTCTTAAAACCGTATCTATAAATCTCTGAAAGGTTTGAGCGGCGTTTCTTAAACCGAAAGGCATTACCGTGTATTCATATAACCCGAACGGTGTCGTAATAGCAGTTTTCGGAATATCGTCTGGAAACATAGGAATTTGATGATATGCTTTGACTAAATCTAATGTTGTAAATACTGTTTTACCCGATAATGACCTTGAAAAATCTTCTATATGCGGAATTGGATAACGATCCGGAATCGTTCTCGCATTCAGAGCTCGATAATCACCGCAGGGTCGCCAGCCGCTGTCTTTCTTGGGAACCATGTGCAAGGCCGAAGCCCACTGGCTCTTAGAAGGGCGTATGTGACCCTGGCTTAATAGTTGCTCGAACTCAGTCCGCGCAATTTTGTACATATCAGTCGTAAGTCGGCGCGTTTTACAAAAAGACGGTGTCCCGGGGGTTGTCGTTAAATGGTGTACTACATTATGTTTTTTCTCACCATTACCCCGAAAAGGTCTCACAATGTCTGGAAATCGTGCTAGCATAGCATGGTAAGGTGAATTGTCCACAATGCACTTGACTGAGGCGGTGTCATCTGCGGCGATCCTCCCGTACGTCTGCAGCGATGTCGTCTGATCTGCGAGTCTTCTGTTGCGTAGATCCACTAACAATCCGTAATGGCTGAGGAAATCTGCACCAATAATCGGTTTCTCCACATCAGCGATTACGAATCTCCACGGAAACGCTCGTCGCAGTCCAAAATCCAGATTAAACACTCGTGAACCATACGTGCTTATAATAGAACCGTTTGCCGCGAATAATTCGTATTTAGATTTTTCCGGTCGGCCTTTGACTCGCGTACGAGGAAATACGCAAAGGTCCGACCCGGTATCTATAAGGAATTCTTCTTTAGTGACCTTATCAGTCACAAACAAGCGGCTAGTCCTCAGGCCGTCACTGTCCACCGCGCTCAGTGTCGGTCTCCCTCGTTTCCCGAGGTGGAATATGAGCAAGGTGCTCGACACTTAGTCGATCGAGCACCAAATATCTGATGGTACCAACAATGACTCTTGTCTCTCGGTGATCGATTCCTATTTTTCGGCGATGATTCATTTCTCAAACTTCCATTAGAGCTGGATCTTGATCGATGACGATGCCATGACGAACTTCTGTCACGTGATCTAGAGCGAGAGGTTAACTCCTCTATCTTCATCTCCATCCGCTCGAGTCTGTGGATCAGCAGCTCATTAACACGATCCGTTGAATTGACCGCTGCTACCTGTGGCTGTCCTGCATCTTCCGCGTGAATTTGATCCGCGATCTCCGCTAATTTGATCAGCGAAAGGTCCGACTGAGCCGTGACGATCGCTCTCGTCATATTCGGCAGTCTTCCTGCCCACAATGTCCGTAAAAATTCATCTGACACTGTCGTACCAGCTAAATTCCTCATATGTCGCAGGAATTGCGATGGCGTGCGGTCTCCAATTTCTTCTTGCTCTAGTAGCTGGCGAATCCTTTTTCCTTGAGTCGCTGTTAATCGTTTGATTAATTCTGCCTTCAAGGTTTCATATTTATTTATTTCCGGCGGATCTTTTAAAATGTCTTGAACCTCAACGGCAAACTTTGGTTCTAACTGCGACATCACATAATAAAATCGCGTCGAGTCCGCGGTTATATTATTTAAAATAAACTGTGCCTCTACTTGTCCAAACCAAATCATCGGCTGATCTGGCCAGAAAGGCGGTATTTTAATCGCGACACGACTCACACCCGGCGTCACGTTATTGTCATTAAGCTCTCCTCCTGGCATGATTGCTTCTTTTTCTCACTCACGCACGAGAACAAGGAAAGAAAAACAGAAAAGATAAAACAAATCAAATTTCACTTATTCACTTGCGAACGACGGAGTCACCAATGTAGGAAGTATGATTGTTCAATGAAGGAAAGATTCTTATGACAAACTCTCTGTTTATTAAACTGAACTGAACTGTACGCTTAGGTAGTTAGGACAAGACTGAAGTCTCCTAACATTCCCAAAACGGCAAGACGCAAAATACAATTATGTTGCCGCTAGGTGGGGTTAATTTGCACCCCCACTCTTATGAATCCTTCTCTAAGGAGTGGGAAATTCACGAGAGTGTCGTATCGCGAGTTCGACCCTGAAGCGGAATTTCCACGGGCCCAACACCCCCAGCATGCTTTGTGCGTCTTCAGGTAACGGGGTCCTTTCTATTTTAGCGGAGTCCCGTACCATCGACTTGGGCCTTTAGAAATTCGATTTTTATGACTCTTTGCGAGAACTATTGAGACTGACGCTAATAAACCTAATGGCAACCCTAGCAGATGCCTTAATGAAACTACCTGACAGTTTCCTCAAAAATAGCTTCTATTGTCGCGTGAGTCCTAAAATCTCTCCAGCATTTGCACAGCAGATGTTAATTTAACTGTTTGCAGCTGGCCGCTACAGTGGTCTTAAATGATGATTTGTTTGTTTATTGTGGAAATATTTATAAATGTTCGTTGCGCTGCGCCGTTGGGTGGTTAGTTTATGTACTCTGGAGTCTCCAATTTTTGTGTAAAACAGGAAAATTATTTAAATAAAAATTAATATTTTAAAAAATACCACGTTTTTAAAACGGACTAAAAAGTATAAAATAATTTTTCCTATCCCCGTACAGGTTCTTAACCCATACAGGTAGTCCTGAAAATTTGTGATTGTGAATTTTTAATAGCTATGAAAATACTTGTAAGATTTAAAACGAAAAACGTGGGGCGCATGCAATACATAGATAATTGATACATGAATTGTTCACCTAAGTCACTAACAATTTTATTGCGTTACAAATGACATGAACTGTTGTGTGTGTTTTCTCAACGGCAGCTACTCTCTACACTCCTTACTATTATCTTGCGCCCCACGTTTTTCGTTTTAAATCTTACAAGTATTTTCATAGCTATTAAAAATTCACAATCACAAATTTTCAGGATTATACTTTTTAGTCCGTTTTTTAAACATATTTTTATTTAAATTATTTTATACTTTTTAGTCCGTTTTAACGTGGTATTTTAAAAAAAATTTATTTTTTCACCTAAAACCACGTTGCGTGCCGTGCGCTTAGCGAATCGCGTTTTGTACGCGTAATTTATATTCTGATATTTGATTTCACTCAAAGCGAACCGCGCTCTAATAGAACATTAAATTCTAGAAGAAAGTTTTTAGCTGCATTCGCTTTTAAAATTGATCTTTAGTACACAAAGAAAATAGAATTTTGAAGAGTATGAATTATTTGATGAAATGAAAATGCAATGAAAAATTATTTTTTAAAAATAATTTGGCTGTTCGAATAAACTAACATATGATTATTTGAAATAACATGTAGCCAAATAAGATAATATATCATTTTATTGATTATTTTTAAAATACTTAATTTTTATAATGCTAAAGACAGCTTTAAAGGTAAAAAAAGTTTCGATAATAGTATTTCTTTTGAATGTATGAAAATGAGTAATTCAGAAATTCTTCTCGGTCAGATTACTTTACCGTGGAGCAGAAAATCGAGGGAGTTTCTTGGTTGCGTGAGTAGTGTTCCATATTGCCAGCATTTCGCAAAATTAGAGGGAAAGTAATAGCACCGAGTAGCACAGCACAGCGTAAGAAAGTAGTCTGAGGTAACGTCGGAAAAGGTCGGATCAACAACACGAAGGATGAGACGAAGTGGTTAACGTGCAGCTTAACCTTTCATAAGTTATGTAATGAATAACAACAGTACGAAGTGTTTGCTACCAACGAGGGGAAGAACTTCTGACTAAATACTCTCTCCCTCATTTACAATGTTTAATTAGCACGTCTTGGCTGAAACCGGCACGCGGCGCGGCGCAGTACGGTTTCTACGTGAGTATTATATAATAACATTTTAATGATGTAACAAAACTAATTACAAGCATGTTGATGCCCATAAAAATTACAGCAATAAGACTTAATTTTTTAAAGAGACATTTGTCGGCATATTAAAAGTTGTAACCAATCAAAGGTAAGTACAGCCTAATGTAGAGTTCAATTTATTTAGAATGATTGCGGATCCCCCTAATTTACTGCACAAGTGATGTGATTTGACACACGAATTTTTATGTCGCGCCAAAGGGGAACAATCTAGAAACGCGATGCGTAGCCCTCTACGTTTTCTTTTTACTGTTCTGTTCCTTCCCGCGCCGAGCTCGTTCATTCCCGCCAGAATGTTGGTTGTGTGCTCGTCGCTTGTATGCAATTAATAAATATATATATCAACAAGGTTATGGGCCCAGAACGATTCCACTGCGCGAGCAAACCAAAAAGTGTTGTGAGTAGAAGAAAATAAAAGTATAAGTAAAAAGAATGTATACAAGGTATGTACTACGTATACGAAAGAATTAAAAGTGAGGTTAAGTAAATCATTGCCACGTGGGTCATTCGTAGTAATTGACGAAATAAAAGGGCAATCAAGTAAAAAATGGCCTCGTTAACTCACACAACGGATAGAATTGATGAATTGAACGGAAATAATTATAGAACATGGAAGTTCAATATGAAAATGTTGTTAGTGCAACGTGAGTTGTGGGAACACGTGGCGGGCGAAGCAATTGCACCGCCAGATGAGAACAATGTGGAACAGTTCAATCGTAAGAAAGAAAAGGCACTGGCAGCCATCGCATTGAGTGTGGAGGCTGAACAACAAGTACACATGTTAGATTGTGAAACAGCATATGAGGCATGGGAGGCGTTGAAGAAAGTCTTTGAGCCAAAGTCGAGACCACGAATATTGCAATTAAGGAAACAAATGGTTTCTTTAAAACTAGAAGCTGATGAAACCATGACGTCTTATCTGGGGAGGATAAAAATATGTAGCGATGGTCTAAAGTCTAAAGGAAGCTGGGTATGAAATCAAAGACGATGACCTAGCATATACAATGCTATCCCGTCTGCCAGATAGTTACGAGGGAATCATTATGGCACTGGCAAATATGGATGACAACAAGTTCAAGTCATCAGAAGTAAAGGAAATCCTGCTATCCGAGTACGACAGGAGAACAGCGAAAGAGATGGACGGAACCAGTCGACAGAAGGAAGCGTATGGAACCAGTCGACAGAAGGAAGCGCATCACCAAATCAAGGAAACGTACCATCAACCAGCAGAACGCAGAAAAGAAGAGAGAACGTGTTTTAAATGTAATAAAAAGAGACATATTGCGATAAACTGTAGAGTACCGTCCACAAAGGTAAACAACTGGAAACAAGGTATGAATGCTCCACGTAAGCATAAAGACACATTTCTGTTAGAAGTAAATAATAAACTGAAAAATGCTCTCGGCGCACGGTTTCGATCAAATTAGAAAACTAAGCAATTTTGCAATATTTAATTTCTCTACGTTTCGATCCGAATTTGGATCATCCTCAAGAGAGATGCGTCTGAAATTATACATATAATTAATATTTTGTAAATTTAACAGGGGGAACAAACTAATTATAATTAAATTTTTAAACCACATACTTGCTAAGTATCAAAACATGTTAATTAGCTATTATACACTGACTGAGTTTTATGCTGGTCTGCATTCAACTGAGGTACCGGCAGTTAAGATAGAGCGAACACATAAATTGAAAACGACGTATATTGACACTCAACCAATCAGACATTATGATCGACAAGTTATTGAATCGATTCTTGGCGGTAAATTCAAATTGACAAAATATCAATCCTAACCCAACATAACCAGTAGGATACCATTTTACATGGTAAGAAAATTAACATTCAATAGTTTTGATCACAGATGTTATGAAAACATATTTTAACATAAATAATACTTCGTATATACGTAGAAACTTCATCATAACCTACATTACTGGTTTAGTAATGTTGCGTAATATTCATGAATCTTTGGTGTTTCATACCTAAGATTTACGCTTTGATGTTTAATCATGTGAATAGTTTCAAGAAGTATTCTACGTTCTAAATTGGGTTCTCTGTCCACAATTTTTGCATTTTCAAAGTCAAATGCGTGATCAAACTCGAAAGAATGCTTCGTCAAAGCGGTATGTTGTGTAGGAGGCAAAAAAATATTTCTTTTGTGTTCTTTAATTCTTGTGTCTAAATGCCTTGACGTCTGTCCAATATATGTGCTGCTACAACCTTTACATGGTATTGAATAAACTATATTGCAATTTTTTGAAAGTGGTAATTTGTCTTTAATTGGTGGAAACCAATTTTTTAAGAAGTAAATAATACACAGTTAGATGACAATTGGCTAATCGATAGTGGTGCAACTCACCACATATGTAAATACAAAGAGTGGTTTGTTAATTATAGGCAAATTGCGAATGAAGTAATATATTCAGCAGATAGTCATACCAAAAATGAGTTAAAAGCAGTAGGAAACACGTGTGAATGACAATGTATTTAGTTTGACGTTACAGAATGTTTACCATGTACCTAACATAAGGAGAAATTTAATATCTGTGTCTCAGTTAGAAAGTAAAGACAAAAGACTAATATTTGACAATGGAGAGGTAAAAATATTCAATAAAAGGAGTAAGATGATAGTGGGGGAAGCATTCAATAGTAATGGATTATACATTATAAAAACAGAAAGTATTAAGAATGGTTTTTGTCCTGATGAATCACATATAGTAAATAACAATAAAACAAATAACAATCAGATATGGCACCAGAGATTTTGCCTTGTAAGCTTGTCAAATATAAAAGGAATTTAGTTAGAGGTTTAGAAAACATAAATAGTGATAACATTCATTGTAATGGGTGCAGGGTTGGTAAATCTACCAAAGCCCCATGCAAACAAATAAAACATAGGCAAACAAAAGCCATTCTAGAATTAGTCCATTCGGACTTATGTGGGCGAATGCAGACGGAATCTATAGGAGGTTCAAAATATTTCTTAACTCTTACAGATGATTACTCGCGAAAGACAACGGCATATTGTCTAAAAGGTAAAAACGAAGTATCTAGTTATATTCAAAAGTACATAGCTAGAGTAGAGCGGGTATCAGACAGGAAACTAAAGAAAATAAGAACAGATAATGGGTTGGAATTTTATAATACGGAATTAACAGCGCTGTTTAATAATTTAGGCATCATACATCAACGAACTAACACGTACACGCCACAAATGAATGGAGTAGCGGAAAGGATCAACCGAACGTTGTTAGATTTAGTACGAGCGATGCTAAAAGAAGCGCAATTACCTGATAGATTCTGGGCGGAAACGCTTTGGCAGCATGTTATATTAAAAATAGAGTAATACATTCGGCGATTAGCGATGGAGTTCCAGAAAGCGTCTGGACTGGAAACATACCGAGCGTAAGGCACCTTAGAGCATACGGATGTCTAGTGTACGCTCCATTACAAAGCCAGGTAGGCCCAAACTAGAAAAAAAGGCAAGGGAATGTATACTGGTAGGTTATTCCAATCAAACGAAAGGATACAGGTTATGGGATCCTAAAACCGATGATATCATACAGACAAAACATGTAGAATTCATAGAGGATGTATGTGGCTTTGAGTACATTCATCAGAAGAGAACATACAGTAGTCCAGTAGATGAGGAAGAAACTGTACACGAAACGATAGATGAAACGGCAATTGAAAAATTAGATGCGAAAAATGATAAAGTAAATGAAAACCATAATGAAGTAGATAATAGGATATATAATTTGCGAAATAGGCCGGGACGAGAAAGAACTGTAGTTTATACACCAAACCGCGATAAAGTAGTAAGAAATCCATGGGGACGCGGGAGTAAACCTAGAAATATCGAGATAAACTTATCAGAAGTAACAGAACCGGTAACATTTGAACAAGCCATTGCATCACCTCAACACGATGAATGGAAGGAAGCAATGAATGAGGAACTTAGTAATTTAGAAAGTAGAGATACTTGGGAATTAGTGGATAAAACAGAGGATATTAAATGTATAGGCAGTAAATGGGTATACAAAATAAAAACAGACCCGACTGGAAAGGTAGTTAAATACAAGGCTAGATTAGTCGCGCAGGGTTTCAACCAAAATAAAGATGTAGATTACTTCGAATCATATGCACCTGTAGCGAATATTTCAAGTATTAGATTATTATTAGCAATGTCGGTATCGCAGGATTGGAAAGTACATCATCTAGACGTTAAGTGTGCATATTTATACGGGGAACTTGCAGAAGATATATATATGAGATTGCCACCAGGGTATGACACATCAGATGAGAAGGTAGCCAAATTAAAGAGACCAATTTATGGCCTGAAACAATCGGGTCGGAATTGGAATAATGCTATAGATTCATTTCTGACTGAAAGTGGGTGTAAAAGACTGAAAACTAATAACTGCATATACGTATACGATAATGAGGTCATAATAGCAATATATGTAGATGATATAATACTATTTACCAAAAATACAAATAAGCTGGAGCGAGTGAAATCAATGTTAATGTCAAAGTATGAGATGAGAGACTTAAACACTGTATCATATTTGTTAGGGATAAGAGTAGATTATAGTGAGCGAACTATGAAATTATCACAGAAGTTATATGTAGAAAAATTATTATCAGAATATAACGTGGATGAATGTAAAGCAGTGAATACACCGGTCGAATTAGGTATAAAGTTATCGAAAAATGATAGTCCATCGACCGAAATAGAGAAAAAGGAGATGGAGGAAGTACCATGTAGACGATTGGTAGGTTCCTTAGCACTCAAAGCTGTCACAATTCGCTTCAAATCCAGGTAGATTGCATTGGATACAGGCTAAGAGAGTTTTGAAGTATTTAGCTACAACCAAAGATAAATTCTTAACGTATAGCCCAGGAAATAATGAGATAGAAGTATTTAGTGATGCGGATTGGGCATCTGACATCGACGACAGGCATTCTTATAGTGGAATGGTAGCATTTTTAGGGGGAAATGCAATTTCGTGGAAATCGACCAAGCAAAAGTCAATATCCACTTCCACGATGGAAGCCGAGTACGTAGCATTAGCGACAGCTGTGAAAGAAATCATAGGTATGAACATGATGTTTAAGGAATTAAAAAGTTTGCATATTGTTGAAGTACCATGTGTGCCACATGTCATCAGATGCGATAACAAGTCTGCAATTGATTTCACATCGAACAGAGTGGAAAGGTCAAGGTCGAAACATATAGATATCGCATATCATATAACCAGAGAGAATTATGAAGAAGGGTTAATAAAATTAAAATACGTCTCATCTGGAGACAACGTGGCAGACATACTTACTAAGGGACTACCTCATAGTGTAATGAAACCTCATGTACAAAAGTTGAGACTGTGCGAAAGCAATATACAGGGTGTCCCAAAATGTCTTAAGAATCTCGAAATGGGAGGTTCCTGAGGTCATTTCAAGCGCCATTTTCCTTTTGAAAAATGTTGTCCGAGGCTTCGTTTGGGAGTTATTAACGAAAAACACGGACCAATGAGAGCGCTCCCTGTCGCTCGACGGCACGGTCAGCGCGGCGAGCCGGGGGGGAAGATAGTGTTGTCGGTACGGCGCGATGTAGTAAGAAGTAGCAGTTTCTCGATTATGTCCCGATTTCGATGAGCTTTGGATATGTTGTTAAGACAATGATTCTGAACAACATTTCCCTTTAGACTTTTTGCCTCGAGGCTTTAGTTTACGAGATATTTGTAAAAACTTGTAATTGAAAATCGATCGATGTTCATACTACTATCTCCTCTCCGATTTCGATGAGCTTTGGATATGTTGTCAAGACCACGATTGAATAACCATTGTTGTATAACCATATCAAACTTATTTGAAGGTCATTGAAATCGGTGAGGATCCACATAATCTTTACCCGACTTATGGCAACTTTACCCGAACGAGAGAAGAAGCAGAAACTGATTAAATTAAAAACTCACTTATTCAGCCGTAAATCCATTTGCTGCTTCGAAATGTGTATCACTGGGTCATTCGGTGACGAACTGCACAGATGTCTTCAGGTGTACGACAGTACCGAAAGCTAAGGGCCGTACGGTCAGGTCAACGAACTGCACAGCTGGTGGTAAAACGACAACCGAAGGGATGCGCGGTCAAGTAAACGATCCTGGCTTTCACTTTCACTTTATAAACGATAAATAAATCGTATGTTTCACACAGATGCCACGAAATTTTTACACACTCACGATCACTGTTCACATTTGTCAACACATAACTATGCACTATGCACTAATAATATTTGCAATATCTTTTGCATTGCAGCACAAATCACAATAAATGTCCTTTTCCCCAGAAACAGGTAGAAATCCAGGTGCGCATAGCGGGTATACGGTGTTGTCCCTCCCGTTCGTTGTCCATAAATTAGTCCTGTGGTCAGGCCGGGAATTGCAGCACTGGTGATTGGTGGCAGGTACGCGATCGCAGAAAAATCCAAGGGGCACACTCCACAAAGAATGATGTTGAAGACTGACTGCAGTTTTCGGAAGATGCTTCGACCACCCCCAAATAACCCCACCACGAAGCAAAACTGAGCTGGAGGAAAAGTTCAAAACACAACACGTGTTTTGCAGACATAGAAAGTAAGAATCTGCGTGCATTGTCACTCTTGCCTTTCCTCCGGAACAAAAAACTTCCGGCGGGCGCCAAATCTTCTCCTGAACCGTGACTGCCTCAGCAAGGGTCAAGCGGCGCCCGCCGAAAGTTTTTTATGGCTTAATTGCACAGCTTAGAAAGAGGTGCCCAAATACGACACGTGCGGAAGGAAATCTTTCCGTCCCCGTACTCTGTGAAGACCTTCGTGTAACTGCCCAGTTTCGATTTATGGCACAACCCCATGGAGACGTGGATCTCTGTTTTTTGTCCCGGAGGAAAGTCAAAAGTGACAATGCACGCAGATTCTTACTTTCTATGTCTGCAAAACACGTGTTGTGTTTTGAACTTTTCCTCCAGCTCAGTTTTGCTTCGTGGTGGGGTTATTTGGGGGTGGTCGAAGCATCTTCCGAAAACTGCAGTCAGTCTTCAACATCATTCTTTGTGGAGTGTGCCCCTTGGATTTTTCTGCGATCGCGTACCTGCCACCAATCACCAGTGCTGCAATTCCCGGCCTGACCACAGGACTAATTTATGGACAACGAACGGGAGGGACAACACCGTATACCCGCTATGCGCACCTGGATTTCTACCTGTTTCTGGGGAAAAGGACATTTATTGTGATTTGTGCTGCAATGCAAAAGATATTGCAAATATTATTAGTGCATAGTGCATAGTTATGTGTTGACAAATGTGAACAGTGATCGTGAGTGTGTAAAAATTTCGTGGCATCTGTGTGAAACATACGATTTATTTATCGTTTATAAAGTGAAAGTGAAAGCCAGGATCGTTTACTTGACCGCGCATCCCTTCGGTTGTCGTTTTACCACCAGCTGTGCAGTTCGTTGACCTGACCGTACGGCCCTTAGCTTTCGGTACTGTCGTACACCTGAAGACATCTGTGCAGTTCGTCACCGAATGACCCAGTGATACACATTTCGAAGCAGCAAATGGATTTACGGCTGAATAAGTGAGTTTTTAATTTAATCAGTTTCTGCTTCTTCTCTCGTTCGGGTAAAGTTGCCATAAGTCGGGTAAAGATTATGTGGATCCTCACCGATTTCAATGACCTTCAAATAAGTTTGATATGGTTATACAACAATGGTTATTCAATCGTGGTCTTGACAACATATCCAAAGCTCATCGAAATCGGAGAGGAGATAGTAGTATGAACATCGATCGATTTTCAATTACAAGTTTTTACAAATATCTCGTAAACTAAAGCCTCGAGGCAAAAAGTCTAAAGGGAAATGTTGTTCAGAATCATTGTCTTAACAACATATCCAAAGCTCATCGAAATCGGGACATAATCGAGAAACTGCTACTTCTTACTACATCGCGCCGTACCGACAACACTATCTTCCCCCCCGGCTCGCCGCGCTGACCGTGCCGTCGAGCGACAGGGAGCGCTCTCATTGGTCCGTGTTTTTCGTTAATAACTCCCAAACGAAGCCTCGGACAACATTTTTCAAAAGGAAAATGGCGCTTGAAATGACCTCAGGAACCTCCCATTTCGAGATTCTTAAGACATTTTGGGACACCCTGTATAATGCGTATAGATTTAAGGGGCTGTGCGCACCCAACTACCACCACCACCCTTCCCACTCACACATCGATAGATCCGCATATACGTATACGAAATGCAAGGGTTTACGGCAAAAGAAACTGACGCCTCAATATTGCAATTACAAGTTCAGACCCGGTCGATTATGTTTCTTAAGAGTTCTGGCCAGGGTCGTTCAGAGCCCAAATTTCATATTTTTACGTTGTTGAAGAGTAATTTGCAATAATCGGCAGAATACTTTTTGTCACAGTCAGCGCTGCCGATTATTGCAAATTACTCTTCAACAACGTAAAAATATGAAATTTGGGCTCTGAATGACCCTGGCCAGAACTCTTAGGAAACATAATCGACCGGGTCTGAACTTGTAATTGCAATATTGAGGCGTCAGTTTCTTTTGCCGTAAACCCTTGCATTTCGTATACGTATATGCGGATCTATCGATGTGTGAGTGGGAAGGGTGGTGGTGGTAGTTGGGTACGCACAGCCCCTCAATGTGTGTGAACGTAATATACAATGTGTATGGAGTTAATGTGTGTCGAATGTGGGGGATTTGATGTGATTTGACACACGAATTTATATGTCGCGCCAAAGGGGAACAATCTAGAAACGCGATGCGTAGCCCTCTACGTTTTCTATTTACTGTTCTGTTCCTTCCCTCGCCGAGCTCGTTCATTCCCGCCAGAATGTTGGTTGTGTGCTCGTCGCTTGTATGCAATTAATAAATATATATATCAACAACAAGTATACAAAATTTTATTTTATCAATTACACAACTGCTACAACTGATTGCATCGCTGTCGTGTGTATAGGTGTAGCTGTCTAATTACAGATACATGAACTCTCGGTAACATGTTTTGATTTTTCAAGTATTCAAAAGTGTGAATAATAGTATGTATCTATTAATGGGTCTTGCCTTTTTATGGATAACATATTGAAAATCGAGATTAATCAGTAAATTAGTATAAAGAATTTGTTCCGTCTTAAAACCCTCTGCGAAGGGACAAGAGCGTTACCTTGAAGGTCAGTTAGCTGGACTACCTACTCGAGACAATAACGACCGTAAACGCGAAAAACCCGAAAAAGCCAGCTGACAAGCACATGGTGAACAGTCATTCCGTTACCCTACAGAGTTTACTCTTCCTAATTTTCCACCACTTTCACCACTTTCCAAAATACACCCTTCAACCAATCACCTACAATTTTCCAAGACCACACCTACTTCCGAGCTTTCCCCTAATTGTTGCGAGCTCTGTGAAGTCAGAACTGAATCGACTAACGAACGATCATCATCTCCAAGCACAGCCGAGTCTTACTTGGAGACAGCAAGCCAAGTCTTGCATATTTTCAATAAACACCAGTTCTCCGGAATTTGAGTTTACATTCAATTTCGTCATCTACCCTAGTCGTGATACGACTTACCCAATTTCGGAATCGACACGACACCACATTTTTTGGTCCTTCGAGCATTGTCGCGATTGTTATCGCGAGTTACTATCGAACCAACGAGGAAGCAGTAGTTGAGTGTTCCAAAGGACATCAGCAGTCTCCAGAGGAAGCATCTACGATTGACCGGATCAGCTTGGACAACCCAGCATCCAGTTCAATCGGCCTGGCAGAGAACTACATCGCGAGCGACGCAGCATCTACTTCTGAACCATTGACGTCATCAGAAGGGGACATCTCGTCGTATCAACCGATTCATCTTTGGGACCATTGGACGTCCTGAGAAGGCAACGCCGTGAAGGAGGTAGCGGTACTGCACAGTCTCCATACGAGTAAGGTTTCGACTCACTTATCTAACTTCCTAAATCTCCGTAATTCCCAAAATTTGCTTCAATCTTTCGAACAATGGCGGAAGAATTAAAATCGCTTGTAAGACAGCGTGCCGCCGTAAAGGCACAGTTGACGTGTTTAACCAAACAGGTTCGGGATTCAATTGTCAGTTTCGAGGTGGCGGACCTAGAGGTCCGACAAAAGAAGTTAGAAGAATATTTTCAAAAGTTTTTTATTTTACTAGATCAGGTCGAATCATTAGAAGATAGATCAGACGATGAGGTTATTCAGGATTTTGAATCGATGTATTTTGAATGCTCCGATTTATTGGCTAGACGATTGCAAGAGTTAAATCACAAGACTCAGATCCAAGCTGTTCCGACTGTTAGTAATACCTCGACTCAAATTATTACAACGCCACAAGATTTATTACCGAAAATTCGCATTAAACAATTCAGCGGAAACTTCTTAGAGTGGCTAGGTTTTCATGATACTTTTCGATCATTAGTTCACGATGTTGATACAATTCCTACAATTCACAAATTTCACCTGTTAAAAACATATTTAATAGGCAGCACGGCCAACGTTATTCACGCGCTATCTGCTTCCGAAGAAAATTATTTTGTTGCATGGAATCTACTACGGAAAAGATTCGATCAACCGCGTAAAATCATTCAATGCCACATTCGTGCATTATTCGAACTACCCGAGGCATCTAGGGACAAACCATCTTCATTGCGCGTTTTAGCGGAAGATGCAGAAATGCATATAAATGCGTTGAAATCACTGGGCCAACCGGTGGAGTGGAATGAAATGATTATTTATATCATTTCATCAAAGCTCGGCAAATCGACACGCAATTCTTGGGACAATCGAAGATGGGATTCTGCCGACTTATCACGAATTATTAGCTTTTTTGAATAAATATGCACGAGACGAGGAACCCGTAAAATTAGTTTCACATACACGGGACAATAATTATCCAAAACGTTGGACTGACAGGAGTTTTAAACCGGAAAATAGAACCAATACCTTTGTCGGTACCAAGCCCGTGATTTCGTGTCCGGTATGCAAACAATCGCATTATATTAATCAATGTACAGAATTCTTAAAACAATCTCCTCGCGAAAGAATAACTACAGTGAAAACTCTTAAAAGCTGTATCAATTGCCTAAATTCTACACATTTCGTTTCACAATGTCGTTCATCTACATGTAGAAAATGTGGTGGAAAACACCACACATTATTGCACATTGACCAGTCAAATATTTCGAACGTTGCGGAAGTTAATACTGTGAACGAAGCCGCATCGTCTACCATAGCGTTAACGACCTATGGTAATTTAGATCGAGAAGTATTGCTATCCACGGCGAGAGTTAAAATTTTAGATCAAAAGAATCGAGAACATGAATGCCGTGTTCTTGTAGATCCAGGTTCGCAGCGCAATTTTATGACCGAGAGGTTAGCTATGTACCTGCGTTTACCGAAAAAGCGACTCAACGTAACGACGTCAGGTATAGGGCGTCAGGAAAGCCGTGTTAAATTTTCAGTAGAGGCTCAAATTGGCTCAAATAATTCTAATTTTAAGTGTAGTGCACTATTTTTAATGCTGCCTGAAATTACCGGGCCTTTACCATCGCGTACATTTGAACGAACAGTTTTACAAATTCCGAATAACGTGGCTTTAGCTGATCCCTCCTTCAACAAGTCTTCGAAGGTCGATCTTTTACTTGGGGAATATTTGTATTACAAGCTCTTAGGAAAGGATAGAATCAGATTACAAAACGATACGGTCGTCCTTCAAGATACCGAGTTGGGCTGGGTGCTGTCAGGAGAATTAAGTGATTCTGTATCGACAAATATAAGTTGCCATTTAACTACCCAAAATCTAGACGCGCAGTTAGAAAGATTCTGGCAAGTAGAGCAGCTTCCAATCGCAAATTCATGCTCACCGCAAGAGCAATTGTGTGAGGAGTTTTTTAAACAAAGCACCTATCGAGATGAAGGAGGTCGCTACACAGTCAGACTTCCATTCAATGACAACAAGCAACAACTCGGCAATTCGTACAATATCGCGTTAAAAAGATTTTATAGTTTAGAAAGAAGGCTACAGTCAAATAACGAACTACGCGATCAATATACCAAATTCCTAAGCGATTATGAAACTTTAGGTCACATGACCGAAGTAAAAGATAAGGATTGCAAAGATGCGGGTTGTTATTTACCGCATCATCCTGTAATAAAGGCTAGCAGCCTTACAACCAAAGTTAGAGTCGTTTTCGACGCGTCCGCGAAGACCGACACAGGTCTGTCACTAAATAATGCACTAATGATAGGTCCGCCAATTCAGGACAGTGTGTTTTCATTGATTGCTCGCTTCCGTAAATACGAATACGTAGTTACTGCTGACATTGAAAAGATGTTCAGGCAAATATTAGTTCATCCAGAGGACGCGAATTATCAGAAGATCCTATGGCGCAAAAGTCCAAAAGAGGCGGTTAAATCATACCGTTTAAATACCGTAACCTACGGTACGGCTTCCGCTCCGTTTCTCGCGGCAAGATGCTTACAACAACTTGCCGAGGACGAAGCACGGTCGTATCCTTTAGCAGTTGATGCAATTAAAAATGATTTTTATATGGATGATTTGTTAACTGGCACGAATTCTTTAAATGACGCCGCGAAATTAATCGAACAGTTAATTGAAATTTTTCAAAGAGGGGGGGATGAATTTACGACAATGGTCATCTAACAGACCACAACTGCTAAAGGGACTACAAGAGCGTACTACCGATGACTGCCTATGCTTAGATCCGCAGACAGTCAAAAAGACATTAGGTATCTACTGGCATCCTCGCGAAGATACAATTGGGTACAAGGTCACTACAGATAATCTCATACAAAACACTAAACGATTAATTCTTTCAAAAATCGCCGAACTATTTGATCCATTAGGGTTATTGGGTCCGATCATTGTAAAGGCAATAATAACAATGCAAACACTGTGGAAGACCAAATTAGGTTGGGACGATCTAGTACCGTCAGATATACGTGATCTGTGGAAAACCTACAAGGTACAATTAATTCTACTAAATGAATTTTCAGTGCCGCGGGAAATGTTAATAAAAGATTATACAGATGTACAGTTACACGGGTTTTGCGATGCCAGTGAGATAGCCTACGGCGCTTGTATCTATGTAAGATCGAGCGACGCCAAGAACCGCGTTAAAATCAATTTAATTGCGGCGAAATCAAGAGTTGCTCCGCTAAAAACCATATCGATACCTAGGCTGGAATTATGCGCTGCTTTAGTGCTCGCTGAGCTATATCAAACGATTTCTAAATCGTTAAAACTTAAATTTAATTCGGTGCATTTCTGGTCCGATTCAACAATAACGTTGCATTGGATCAGAACAGCCCCGCACATCTTGAAAACCTTTGTGGCAAACGGGGTATCCAAAATTCAAGAAGTCACTGGTGAACACAATTGGCTTCATATAATCTCCAGTGACAATCCTGCGGATTGTCTCTCGCGCGGCCAACTACCTGGCGAAATCTTAAAGAACCGTTTATGGCAGAAGGGCCCTACCTGGCTTTCCGAGTTACCGGCGAATTGGCCCAAGACTACAATTCCCAATATTGATGTGCCTGAACAACGGCCTATTGTGAGTTTAGCAATAAGGATAGGGAACCCAGATTTTCTAAATCGATTTTCGTCGTGAATAGTTTTACAACGAGCAATAGCCTACTGTGTCCGTTTTTGTAAAAATGCTTCACGTTGTGAAAGGAATACAGGTCCACTGTCGATTTTCGAAATAAAAAGAGCACACAATTATGCTATTAAAAACCTGCAAGGTCGACATTTTGCAAAAGAATATACCAACCTAAAACACAGAACTGCAATTCATAAAGACAGTAAAATCTTGGCCTTAACGCCTTTTATTGATGATGAGGGTATTATACGCGTAGGAGGTCGTTTACAGAATTCCGATCTTCGATATAGCCAAAAGCATCCCATACTTCTAACGCGGTCAGACCACATCACGCGATTAATAATTGAATACGAGCATCAAAGGCAACTACATACCGGTATTTTAGGCAGTTAGACAAAGGCAGTTAAACGCAGTTAGACAAAGGTATTGGCCTATTGACGGAAAGAATTTAACGCGTCATATAGTTCGAAAATGTATGCGTTGTTTTAAAGTTAATCCATTGACCGTACCAGATTACCCGATGGGAAATCTACCTCGTGATAGGGTTACGGCCACAAGGCCATTCCAAACAATAGGAGTAGATTTTTGCGGGCCATTCTTCACCAAAGAAAAGAAACATCGCAATACAAAAAAGATGAAGGTCTATGTAGCCGTATTTATCTGCTTCGTAACAAAGGCAATTCATCTGGAACTAGTTAGCGAATTATCCACTGAAGCCTATATTGCCACACTGAGAAGATTCTTCTCGAGACGCGGATATGCTAGTATAATTTATTCCGATAATGCAACAAATTTCGTTGGTGCAAAGAATAAATTAGACGAAATACAAGAATTTCTAAGGTCAGAACAGCATAAAAAACGAATAAATAGTTATTTAAATAGTAAGAGCATTTCATGGCATTTCTCGCCGCCAAGAACTCCTCATTTCGGAGGCCTGTGGGAGGCAGCAGTAAAAACATTTAAACACCATATGTATCGCACGATCGGGGACACGCTGTTTTCATTCGAGGTATTCAATACGTACATAATCGAGATTGAAGCAATTTTAAACTCTCGACCCCTAACACCATTATCCTCGGATCCCAATGACCTCTCAGCCCTTACTCCGGCCCACTTCCTGATAGGTGAGTCGTTAATTAATATTCCGGAACGTGATGTGTCTGATATCGCTACCAATCGATTATCGGTGTGGGAGCATATCCAGAAAATGAAGCAACATTTTTGGACACGATGGTACAAGGAGTACCTAAATGAATTAAATATTCGGAGCAAATGGCGCAACAACCCTAACGTCCATCTTCGTATTGGAACGTTGATTCTGCTGAAGGAGGACAATCTACCGCCCCTACAGTGGAAGCTAGGACGCATAATCGAAATTCACCCTGGCGAGGACAAGGTCATTCGCGTGGTTACAGTTAAAACCGCGAATGGTTGTTATAAACGAGGCGTGAGATCTATTTTTCCGTTGCCATTAGAATAATGCAACTAAAGGACATTTAAAGTAGCTTTCACGAGACAACATTTATATCAACTGTGTATAGATATTATCTAAGTCAGCTATTTTGTATATAGTAGATGGAATTTGCGTAATCATAGTAATCATAGTATTCTACCCGTATTGTTAGTTGAAGTAAGACTTGTACAATATGTGATTTAGTTATTAAGTTTAGAGTGTACATATTGTTCTAGCTTTTAGATTTAGACAAACGTACCGACTTTAGATTATTTTATCCGATCAATTTTAGTGGGAATCATTGAACACGTCGGTTCAAGGGGGGCGGCATGTTCCGTCTTAAAACCCTCTGCGAAGGGACAAGAGCGTTACCTTGAAGGTCAGTTAGCTGGACTACCTACTCGAGACAATAACGACCGTAAACGCGAAAAACCCGAAAAAGCCAGCTGACAAGCACATGGTGAACAGTCATTCCGTTACCCTACAGAGTTTTATAGTTTTACAGCCGTAGCCGCCTATACCCAAATGTATCTCTACTCCTACTCTTCCTAATTTTTCACCACTTTCACCACTTTCCAAAATACACCCTTCAACCAATCACGTACAATTTTCCAAGACCACACCTACTTCCGAGCTTTCCCCTAATTGTTGCGAGCTCTGTGAAGTCAGAACTGAATCGACTAACGAACGATCATCATCTCCAAGCACAGCCGAGTCTTACTTGGAGACAGCAAGCCAAGTCTTGCATATTTTCAATAAACACCAGTTCTCCGGAATTTGAGTTTACATTCAATTTCGTCATCTACCCTAGTCGTGATACGACTTACCCAATTTCGGAATCGACACGACACCACAGAATTAATCAAGTGTTTGAAGACACATACCTGCAGCTGCATCCCTGTGTTATAGTGTAGATGTAGATTATTGTAGTGTAGATCAGGGCTGCCGTTTAATGGCTCGCGACGGCCGATTTTCGAAGGCTACGCCCCTCGACCCGGCCGCGCGTCTCGCCCCCCCCCCCCCCCGTGACGGTCCTAGTACTCTGAGCCGCTCAGGCGCGTACCATAGCGTAGGCGCTATTCGTGGCGCTTCAGACCTACACGCTTGTCAATATATTTCCACATTACCATCGAGGTACTATTGCCAATGCGTTTTTTTTGTTAGTGGTGTCCCCTGTAGGCCTATTCCACTATATCGCACAATAATTTCAGACAACAGCTGTAGAAAATTAATTAAAAAAATTAATTAGTCACATCTAAACTTCCAGTAGATTTGACCAATTTGCCAAGCACGTCTAAACATGCGCGAAAATCATGCTATTCCAGATGGTATTAAAATTTGAACAATAAAATTAATAATTATTTTTTAAATTTATTTTACGAATTTATTTTTCTAATTAATTTTCTACAGCTGTTGTCCGAAATTATTGTGCGATATAGTGGAATAGGCCTACAGGGGACGTTATGTTTGCGACTTCATTGTTCCATGTTCTCAGCAATTTCGGAACTAGCGGAGCCACATGCCATGCCTGCTTCGAGAGGTTGAATCTTAAACATATCTTCATAATACTATAATTGTTTAAAGCGTGCATACATTTTTTGTTGCCACCTGTATAACTCATAACAGCTGATCTTTATGCAAAATAAAAACTTTTCAGCAGGGAACAGAAGTTAAAATAAGTAGAGAGCAATGCAATAACGTTTTACAGTTCAATGTCTTCACAGTTTTATATCTCACCTGTTAATTTTTCCCATAAATGCATAATATCCGTAATCTACTCGTAACTACAATATTCTATTAGTAAAAAAGCAGAAGATAACGCTTACATGTGTCAAGCAGGTCAGAAGTAAATATGTTACTAACATACGGAACGAGAACTGTTGTTAATTATACAAATTTTAACCGCGCAATCCCTCTAAGTGTTTAGTTAACACCATTGGAGTTTCAAGTAATAGAATCAGTCAATTATTTTACACACCGTTAAATATACAAATCAATTTTTAAGTTGCAGTTACATGGTACGAAAGGACATACCTATTGGCGAAGATAAATTTTCTTTTGTAATATACAGGGTGTCCCACCTAATTTTAGCATCTTGGGTATTTCGCATATTTTTTATGATAGGGCAAAATGTCAGAGTAAAACATTATTTTGTTCGGAGGGGAAAATACTATGATGGGGCAAACATTTTTCCCAAGGTCATATTTTTCGAGACTTCGAGGTCATCAGAGTTTTTTTTTTAATTGGTAGTACATATTTTCACCGTCGCGCGCGATACTATAGCTGAGATCAAGATGTATCCAACCACTTATAATACTATGACCCACGCGAGATCTTGATTACAAAAAGTTCATAAACACTGGGCAATTGATGCAAATAGTGAAAGAACTCTGACAAAAGGATTAACGAACGAAATTTTATTTTAACAAGTATACATATACAGATGAATGCAGGGATGTATGTGGAAGGACATGGTATGAATGTTTGACGTGAGGAAAAATTGATTGTAAAACGAATCCTTTTTCATGATCGAGAGGCTGAAAATAAATTTATTATTATTACTATCTAAAAGAGAAGCCAAGTCTCATTGTATAAATGCAGTTACATACTTTTTGTTACATTATTTGATAGTTCATTATAGTATAAATTCAACAACCTACAAAATGTACATTCGATTTCAACTAGTTTTTGGATATATTAAGCGTGTAATTATGTCCGTACAAGGTAATATTTACCTAGTATTCAAAAATTTCGCTCTATCATAATCATAACACAGTGCTGTCCAAAGTTGTCTCCCGGGAGACAAACGCCGCGCCGTCTCTGCCATTGTTCATCTACACCAGGGCTGCCGTTTAATGGCTCGCGACGGCCGATTTTCGAAGGCTACGCCCCTCGACCCGGCCGCGCGTCTCGCCCCCCCCCCCGTGACGGTCCTAGTACTCTGAGCCGCTCAGGCGCGTACCATAGCGTAGGCGCTATTCGTGGCGCTTCAGACCTACACGCGTGTCAATATATTTCCACATTACCATCGAGGTACTATTGCCAATGCGTTTTTTTTGTTAGTGGTGTCCCCTGTAGGCCTATTCCACTATATCGCACAATAATTTCGGACAACAGCTGTAGAAAATTAATTAGAAAAATAAATTCGTAAAATAAATTTAAAAAATAATTATTAATTTTATTGTTCAAATTTTAATACCATCTGGAATAGCATGATTTTCGCGCATGTTTAGACGTGCTTGGCAAATTGGTCAAATCTACTGGAAGTTTAGATGTGACTAATTAATTTTTTTAATTAATTTTCTACAGCTGTTGTCTGAAATTATTGTGCGATATAGTGGAATAGGCCTACAGGGGACACCACTAACAAAAAAAACGCATTGGCAATAGTACCTCGATGGTAATGTGGAAATATATTGACAAGCGTGTAGGTCTGAAGCGCCACGAATAGCGCCTACGCTATGGTACGCGCCTGAGCGGCTCAGAGTACTAGGACCGTCACGGGGGGGGGGGGGCGAGACGCGCGGCCGGGTCGAGGGGCGTAGCCTTCGAAAATCGGCCGTCGCGAGCCATTAAACGGCAGCCCTGGTGTAGATGAACAATGGCAGAGACGGCGCGGCGTTTGTCTCCCGGGAGACAACTTTGGACAGCACTGTGTTATGATTATGATAGAGCGAAATTTTTGAATACTAGGTAAATATTACCTTGTACGGACATAATTACACGCTTAATATATCCAAAAACTAGTTGAAATCGAATGTACATTTTGTAGGTTGTTGAATTTATACTATAATGAACTATCAAATAATGTAACAAAAAGTATGTAACTGCATTTATACAATGAGACTTGGCTTCTCTTTTAGATAGTAATAATAATAAATTTATTTTCAGCCTCTCGATCATGAAAAAGGATTCGTTTTACAATCAATTTTTCCTCACGTCAAACATTCATACCATGTCCTTCCACATACATCCCTGCATTCATCTGTATATGTATACTTGTTAAAATAAAATTTCGTTCGTTAATCCTTTTGTCAGAGTTCTTTCACTATTTGCATCAATTGCCCAGTGTTTATGAACTTTTTGTAATCAAGATCTCGCGTGGGTCATAGTATTATAAGTGGTTGGATACATCTTGATCTCAGCTATAGTATCGCGCGCGACGGTGAAAATATGTACTACCAATTAAAAAAAAAACTCTGATGACCTCGAAGTCTCGAAAAATATGACCTTGGGAAAAATGTTTGCCCCATCATAGTATTTTCCCCTCCGAACAAAATAATGTTTTACTCTGACATTTTGCCCTATCATAAAAAATATGCGAAATACCCAAGATGCTAAAATTAGGTGGGACACCCTGTATATTACAAAAGAAAATTTATCTTCGCCAATAGGTATGTCCTTTCGTACCATGTAACTGCAACTTAAAAATTGATTTGTATATTTAACGGTGTGTAAAATAATTGACTGATTCTATTACTTGAAACTCCAATGGTGTTAACTAAACACTTAGAGGGATTGCGCGGTTAAAATTTGTATAATTAACAACAGTTCTCGTTCCGTATGTTAGTAACATATTTACTTCTGACCTGCTTGACACATGTAAGCGTTATCTTCTGCTTTTTTACTAATAGAATATTGTAGTTACGAGTAGATTACGGATATTATGCATTTATGGGAAAAATTAACAGGTGAGATATAAAACTGTGAAGACATTGAACTGTAAAACGTTATTGCATTGCTCTCTACTTATTTTAACTTCTGTTCCCTGCTGAAAAGTTTTTATTTTGCATAAAGATCAGCTGTTATGAGTTATACAGGTGGCAACAAAAAATGTATGCACGCTTTAAACAATTATAGTATTATGAAGATATGTTTAAGATTCAACCTCTCGAAGCAGGCATGGCATGTGGCTCCGCTAGTTCCGAAATTGCTGAGAACATGGAACAATGAAGTCGCAAACATAACGAATGATTTGATTGGGCATGACTTGAACACAGTTTCTTTCAATGGTTGCCAGAATAAAATTCATTATCTGTTGCAGATTTCGTGCTATCACCGAGCAACTGCGAAGTGCGAGGGATATTCAATCTACCTTTTTATGTCCATTTCTGCACTCATCTGTTCGGCAAATTTCATCGAGATTGGTTTCTACATTGGAATGGTATTGATGAGGTGGATAATATTGTTAGAAATAAAAGTTCTCTTCGTCCTACAACAATTCACGCATGCTTGTGGTACGACTGCAGCAAATACATACAAGGAAACAGTAAATAAATAGTACGGGTCACAGTGTTGTAACAACGACAGGTTCAAATTCTGACAATTAATACGATAATACAACTTCTAGTAAATTAGCATGATGTTTCTCCGTAACATGTGGATTCTCAAATGCCCAGTAGCTGGAATTTGCAGTGATTAATTGACCTGTCAAACCAAATCATTCGTTATGTTTGAGATTCCATTGCGTTACGTTATCAGTAATGTCTGGACTGCGACGAAGCATCCCGTGACGAAGCCCCGTCGCGAACGAACGGTACCGTCCAGGGACAATTATCGGCCAGGTATACTATTCCTTGACTTGTGCCGAACGTAGAAATGGACAGCGAAGCTCTAAAGGCCGAGGTCGTCGAGAAGTGTAAACATAATACGGGTCGGATATATCGGTGTGAGACCACTACTAATCCGATGACAAAACTTCATCATTTTTCATTATTTTTTGTGGAACTATCTCCAACATATCACTGGCATTTTTCTAATGAAAATGACAACAAATATGATATAATTCCGATTACATATTTACGTGTGCAATGGACGATGAATGTTTCGGGCGCACGGAACGACATCGTATGACGTATGGGAAAGAAAAAGACGCGGAGAGTCGCAGTCACCGGCGTAGTTCAAAGGCCCGCCGCGTCCTCACAGTGTAATCCCAATAAAAAACTATAAAAAATATAATTCGGATCATATACAGGTATATGGACATATACAAGTCAGGTACATCGGTGAGGCAGTACCCCTTACGGGGTATACCCCGCAGGTGTGGGGATATTTCTGGGACAATTATAGGCCAGACATTTGGGACATTTATCGAGAAAACAAGTGTCTCAGAAATAATGAGTTCTTTCCTTTTTGGTTAATAAATGTTCAACATAATTATGCCTTAGGATAGCAATGTACTTACAAGTTGTATATTTTCCTGTGTTCACACATCTTTGTTGAAATTGATGTGTCCATAATATTAGCTCCAATCCTATAAAAGTATGTATACTAGGGTGGCTCCTATTTTCGACATTTGAATTTTTTTGTGGCTCCCCTAGGAATGTTCTAATTGACAAAAAAAATCTGTGCAAAGTTTGAGCTCGGTCGGATAATGGGAAAATGTGCCCCCAATCCCATAAACGTTAAAATAATTAATTGATTGCTTATAAAATCGTTCTTCTCGAACATCTTTTAAATTATTGAATGTATCGAAAAATATGTCAGACGCAACCTGTAGATCTGGATAGACTGCGACTTTTATGTCGTATCACTTTATTTCGATAAAAACGGTTTTCGAAAAAATTCAGGTAAATGTCAAAACAAAATTACAAAATTTTTTCGGAAATTTGAAAACTGGAGCGTGTTTTGATTATCTATTATCCATAAACATTAACGAAAAATGTGTATTTTTTTTAACTTGCAGAACTTACTTTTTTTTAATTGCATTTTATTTTGAGGAAATTTCCTTTATTAGAATTTAAAACAATTTTCTGCTTCTACTTTAGCAAGGGTAAAGGTCTTATAAAGAGAATTACGTTTCGAAAAGGCCTCTAAAATGAACCGTTAAATAAATGTAAGCAAATCTGTACGACGGTCTCCGGGCGAGGCAAATGTTAATGTTTATTGATAATAGATAATTAAAACACACTCCAGTTTTCAAATTTCAGTAAAAATTTGATAATTTTATCCTGACATTTTACTCAATTTTTTCAAAACTTTTATTTTAGAAAAGAAAGTAATACGATGTAAAAGATACAGTCTGTTTAGACCTACATATTTTGTCTAACATATTTTTCGATACAGTTGTTTTAATGTTTAAGGGCTCGGGGGAAGATTTTCGCGTTATCCGATCGACATCAAAAAGTTTGTGTTGCGTCTCCATCTCCAATTCTGTCTGGGTTTATGCTACGGTCGCATTAGCTGATGTCATTTTTGAGGAAGTCTCCTATTGCCTCTTTAGCAAATTTATTGCTTTACGACCAGATCACGACTGGTGAGTGTCAGCGGATTTTCATGGGAAAATCAGCTCGACCGTACCGCTCTTAAGGGGGTGCGCCCCGATTTGACCTTGACGGAGTTGATCGTCACGCTAAATTTGTACGAACGGAGATTAGACGAAGCTGAGTAGTACGATTTTCGACCGATAGATGGGATAGACGAAGCTGGTTAGTAAGAATTTCGCCCGATAGGTGGTGTGGGTCTAATTTTCTGTGACGAGCTACAATTAGGTAGGATTTTTCAGAAGCCGCTACGTGACAAGCAGTATTCCGCCGATTATTGCAAATTACTCTTTAACAACGTAAAAATATGAAATTTGAGCTCTGGACGACGCTGCGCAGGACTCTTAGGAATCATTAACAACCAATTCTGAACTTCTCATTGCAATATTGAGGCGTCAGTTTCTTTTCTCGTAAACCCTTGCATGTGAGTATACGCGACTCGAGACAAGCAGTATTCTGCCGATTATTGCAAATTACTCTTCAACAACGTAAAAATATGAAATTTGGGCTCTGGACGACGCTGCGCAGGACTCTTAGGAATCATAATCAACCAATTCTGAACTTCTCATTGCAATATTGAGACGTCAGTTTCTTTTCTCGTAAACCCTTGCATTTGAGTATACGCGACTCATCAATCCGCAGCGCGCTTGCTTCAGACGTCTTATGTTTTTAGTATGTATTTTGCTGTTTTTTTACCACCCTTCCGTTCTCCATCCCCAAAATCAGGTTTGGGCATTATTAAAATAGAAAATTATTTAAATAGTGATTCGAATAAAAGATACCTTATCTTTATTCGTTATTCGAAGGTTAGAATAAGAAAAGTTTCTTTATTCGACGAGTATCGAATGAAGAAAGTATCTTTATTCGACGAGTGTCGGATAAATAATTTTATTCGACAAGATATTTATCCGACGTACAAGGGTAATTTTTTTATTCGAAACGGATTTATTAAAAGGCTTCGATAAAGAAGTTTTGGAAGTGGATTGGTAGTGGATTCACATCCACGTACCCGACCCGTTGTCGGGTTACCCTGCTGTGTTTATTGCACCACTCGGCGACCGAAGCGACTCGTGCTACTGGGCCTAGGCAGTCGGTGCTCGTCACCGTTTCTTCGATTTGGCAGAAAATTGTTCGGAGGTTACGAGTGGCCCGCGGATAAAACCACTAGATACAGTCCAAATTATATCGTGTTTAGTGTCATTTTGATCATGAGAATTCCACTAATTAGTTCATGTAGGTCTAATAAAAAAACAATTGAAAATAAAGAAGTTTTTGAAGTGGATTGGTAGTGGATTCACATCCACGTACCTGACCCGTTGTCGGGTTACCCTGCTGTGTTTATTGCACCACTCGGCGACCGAAGCGACTCGTGCTACTGGGCCTAGGCAGTCGGTGCTCGTCACCGTTTCTTCGATTTGGCAGAAAATTGTTCGGAGGTTACGAGTGGCCCGCGGATAAAACCACTAGATACAGTCCAAATTATATCGTGTTTAGTGTCATTTTGATCATGAGAATTCCACTAATTAGTTCATGTAGGTCTAATAAAAAAACAATTGAAAATAAAGAAGTTTTTGAAGTGGATTGGTAGTGGATTCACATCCACGTACCCGACCCGATGTCGGGTTACCCTGCTGTGTTTATTGCACCACTCGGCGACCGAAGCGACTCGTGCTACTGGGCCTAGGCAGTCGGTGCTCGTCACCGTTTCTTCGATTTGGCAGAAAATTGTTCGGAGGTTACGAGTGGCCCGCGGATAAAACCACTAGATACAGTCCAAATTATATCGTGTTTAGTGTCATTTTGATCATGAGAATTCCACTAATTAGTTCATGTAGGTCTAATAAAAAAACAATTGAAAATAAAGAAGTTTTTGAAGTGGATTGGTAGTGGATTCACATCCACGTACCCGACCCGTTGTCGGGTTACCCTGCTGTGTTTATTGCACCACTCGGCGACCGAAGCGACTCGTGCTACTGGGCCTAGGCAGTCGGTGCTCGTCACCGTTTCTTCGATTTGGCAGAAAATTGTTCGGAGGTTACGAGTGGCCCGCGGATAAAACCACTAGATACAGTCCAAATTATATCGTGTTTAGTGTCATTTTGATCATGAGAATTCCACTAATTAGTTCATGTAGGTCTAATAAAAAAACAATTGAAAATAAAGAAGTTTTTGAAGTGGATTGCTAGTGGATTCACATCCACGTACCCGACCCGTTGTCGGGTTACCCTGCTGTGTTTATTGCACCACTCGGCGACCGAAGCGACTCGTGCTACTGGGCCTAGGCAGTCGGTGCTCGTCACCGTTTCTTCGATTTGGCAGAAAATTGTTCGGAGGTTACGAGTGGCCCGCGGATAAAACCACTAGATACAGTCCAAATTATATCGTGTTTAGTGTCATTTTGATCATGAGAATTCCACTAATTAGTTCATGTAGGTCTAATAAAAAAACAATTGAAAATAAAGAAGTTTTTGAAGTGGATTGGTAGTGGATTCACATCCACGTACCCGACCCGTTGTCGGGTTACCCTGCTGTGTTTATTGCACCACTCGGCGACCGAAGCGACTCGTGCTACTGGGCCTAGGCAGTCGGTGCTCGTCACCGTTTCTTCGATTTGGCAGAAAATTGTTCGGAGGTTACGAGTGGCCCGCGGATAAAACCACTAGATACAGTCCAAATTATATCGTGTTTAGTGTCATTTTGATCATGAGAATTCCACTAATTAGTTCATGTAGGTCTAATAAAAAAACAATTGAAAATAAAGAAGTTTTTGAAGTGGATTGGTAGTGGATTCACATCCACGTACCCGACCCGATGTCGGGTTATCCTGCTGTGTTTATTGCACCACTCGGCGACCGAAGCGACTCGTGCTACTGGGCCTAGGCAGTCGGTGCTCGTCACCGTTTCTTCGATTTGGCAGAAAATTGTTCGGAGGTTACGAGTGGCCCGCGGATAAAACCACTAGATACAGTCCAAATTATATCGTGTTTAGTGTCATTTTGATCATGAGAATTCCACTAATTAGTTCATGTAGGTCTAATAAAAAAACAATTGAAAATAAAGAAGTTTTTGAAGTGGATTGGTAGTGGATTCACATCCACGTACCCGACCCGTTGTCGGGTTACCCTGCTGTGTTTATTGCACCACTCGGCGACCGAAGCGACTCGTGCTACTGGGCCTAGGCAGTCGGTGCTCGTCACCGTTTCTTCGATTTGGCAGAAAATTGTTCGGAGGTTACGAGTGGCCCGCGGATAAAACCACTAGATACAGTCCAAATTATATCGTGTTTAGTGTCATTTTGATCATGAGAATTCCACTAATTAGTTCATGTAGGTCTAATAAAAAAACAATTGAAAATAAAGAAGTTTTTGAAGTGGATTGGTAGTGGATTCACATCCACGTACCCGACCCGTTGTCGGGTTACCCTGCTGTGTTTATTGCACCACTCGGCGACCGAAGCGACTCGTGCTACTGGGCCTAGGCAGTCGGTGCTCGTCACCGTTTCTTCGATTTGGCAGAAAATTGTTCGGAGGTTACGAGTGGCCCGCGGATAAAACCACTAGATACAGTCCAAATTATATCGTGTTTAGTGTCATTTTGATCATGAGAATTCCACTAATTAGTTCATGTAGGTCTAATAAAAAAACAATTGAAAATAAAGAAGTTTTTGAAGTGGATTGGTAGTGGATTCACATCCACGTACCCGACCCGTTGTCGGGTTACCCTGCTGTGTTTATTGCACCACTCGGCGACCGAAGCGACTCGTGCTACTGGGCCTAGGCAGTCGGTGCTCGTCACCGTTTCTTCGATTTGGCAGAAAATTGTTCGGAGGTTACGAGTGGCCCGCGGATAAAACCACTAGATACAGTCCAAATTATATCGTGTTTAGTGTCATTTTGATCATGAGAATTCCACTAATTAGTTCATGTAGGTCTTATAAAAAAACAATTGAAAATAAAGAAGTTTTGGAAGTGGATTATAATCAAATATAAACTATTGACTATCTGCCCCTAAAGTGTTATATACGCGATACTTATCCTTCATTTGGGGGATGAGGAACGGAAGGATAGTAAAATAACTGCAAAATATGTATCGAAAAAATTAAATATTTTATTTGGCAGAAGCAAAGAATACCAACATTCGCTGCTAGGATAAGGAAAACTGCAAAAACCTTATCAGTATTCGTACACAAAACAAAAAGTATATTTATATTATTTTGTCGAAACACCGACGCAGCTCGACGTTCCACCTAATCCGCATGAATCTCATCTGTAACGTGACAAAAGTAAAAATGAATAAACTGTTGCAACATATAATACATAAACTCGTATAATTGTGTGTACATACCGGGTTTGAGATGTGCGGTCGGATGGCCTGGTACTCTCCGTCGATCTGATAAATCCTGGCTGCTGCATCAAAGGAAGGCGAATCTGGAAATAATACAATTTTCAATCGCTGAAATAATCAGCGATTGCGCACACTATTTTGCAGTGTGAGGACCGACATTGCGTCGGCAAGCTCCAGCGATTCTAATGACTCGCAAGAGCTGAGCAATCGACAATTTGACAATTTTCAATCGCTGAAATAATCAGCGATTGCGCACACTATTTTGCAGTGTGAGGACCGACATTGCGTCGGCAAGCTCCAGCGATTCTAATGACTCGCAAGAGCTGAGCAATCGACAATTTGACAATTTTCAATCGCTGAAATAATCAGCGATTGCGCACACTATTTTGCAGTGTGAGGACCGACATTGCGTCGGCAAGCTCCCGCGATTCTAATGACTCGCAAGAGCTGAGCAATCGACAATTTGACAATTTTCAATCGCTGAAATAATCAGCGATTGCGCACACTATTTTGCAGTGTGAGGACCGACATTGCTTCGGGAAGCTTCAGCGATTCTAATGATTCGCGAGCTGATTACTATTGGTCTTGATTGTTCAAGACGAGAGGGCTCTCGAATAGCCATACTTCTCTTGTATCGGCTGTCCACTATTTCCGGCAGCATACATTGAATATAAAATCTTGACAATTTTGACTGCATTTCATGCTGCCAAAATTCGTCATCTCTGTCTATTCTTATTGATTTCAAACCCTTGGGTGTCCAGAGACAAAACAGGCAATACTTTTTACCTGTTATGTGCAGTTGTCCCTGCACTTGATAAAAATATGGATGCGTTCTGCGTAGCGCAGTACCTGCATCATCCTCAAACATTTTCCTTATTCGCGGAACTGTTTTTATCGCTTCCTCTGGCGATAACTTTTCTGCCGTTTTTGGGCATTTTATTTCGACGATACCGTCGTTATCGTCGATCACACCGTCTGGAGTTGCTCCCAAAAATGGGATTGAGGCATCAATGAAGAGGCCACATTTCCTTATTTGCAATCCTTCCTTCTTCGCGAGTTGTTCTCGGGCAATTTCTTCACACTGCCGGCCATATTCAATGCTGGGTAGATTCAGCACTTTTGGATATAGCAGTGTCGTTACCAATTTACCACACGGCGTTTTCTTCAGTCGGCGGCACACAATCCCGAAGTTGGATGCCGTGAGTAATTTTGATCTATGCAATTGCCACTTCTGGCTCTTTGCTTGATCTGTAGTCTCCTTTTCAATGGTCTGTCTACTCTGCTGCCAATCCTGCAGAATCTCCATGTGCCTCTCCTTTTCTGCATTGAACACATGTTCTTCCATGTCCGGTTTCTCTGCGCTGGGTCCGTAATCCTTGTCCTTCGTCTGGGAAACCGGCTTTCGTTCGCTCTTGGGTAGACATCTTCGGTTTTTGTTCCTTTTCTCGCAGTTTTCATTCCTTTGTTCCTCCATTTTTTGCAGACATTTTGGCGGCTCCCTTCCCTTGGCCGTCATTAGGCGGGATAATGCTTCCTTCGTGTTATATTGGACGACAGCAGCGGCACATCTCGCGGTGTACGATCCCCTCTGACTCCAGTTGATCCTCTTTCCGCCAGTATATTTGGCAATGACAGCATTGAAGCTCTCCACTGAGTTGTTATTGCTGTTATATAACAGACTTTCAGCGTGAGCCATCAATGGACGGAAGATCTCTTCCATCTGAGCATACGTTCCGATTTCCTTCAGATGCGGCACCATGTTTTCCTCGTCCTGATTTGCGGTGCGGTTGCAGAAATATCCCAGTCTTCGGCACTCTTTATGCTCCCCGAAGACGTGGCTGGGAATGTTCAGCATGTCCTTTTTTAAATTGTTAATTTTGTGGATAATCTGAACCTTTTCCTGCGATCTATAATCTGCAGCTTTCAGAACATCCGTGCGCATTCTGCGAATACTTGTTTCCACTGCTTTTCTGTGTCTGCCGGGTTCAATTTTCTTCACAACGTCCTTCATCTTTTGGCAGAAGTTTCGTAGCAAATGGTTCGTGCATTCAATTTTTTTCACACGAACCTGCTCCGCTTTGTATGGATCACAATCTAAAATCCTTTTATACACGCTGCTGTCACCATCAGCAATTAGAGTTGCGTAGACAAGACCTCTTTTTGCTATGCTGGTCTCGAAGCCCTCAGCAATTGCGTCGCTCTCCATTTTCGTCGACGTTTGATTTCGTCTCCAGTTCTTGAAGCACGCATGACTTTTTGGCTTTTCCTTCTTTTCGAACGCACAGTGGCAGATTTTGCACATCTTGTTTCGCACTCCAATAAATAAAACTTTCTTCGTGTGGAATCCAGCTATTACACCGACACCGGACATGGAGTCGTATTTTCCCGTACGGTAGGATCTCTTCATCCAACTACCGTCAGCCACGACGGGGATAAATGGAATCCCGGAAGGCAAAACATCGCCTCTTTCAATGGCTAATCGTTTCTCCTCTTCAGCCGCTGCTAGCATCTCTGCTTCTGCAACATTGACGAAGTCTTCCACAATGTTGTCGTGATGCTTCCGGTAATACTTCTTCGACATGCATGGAATGTTCATTGCTGAGAGCATTTCCTTCATTTGCATGTAACCACCTCCAGTGGTCAGCGTACCGGCGACCGCACTGGAATTTAAATCCATTTCTTTGCTTTCTGCGGATTGGCTATTTATCTCCGCTTTGTAGTTGCACATCTTGCATTGCACCAGCATTGTTGTCCTCAGGCCCGATCGCCTCGTGCCGGTGATCTCCAAATGGGCCGTTGAACATTCAAAGGTCCTTGAATGGTTCCCAATCTTTTTTATCTCCTCGAAGACGTGCTGTAGGTCGACGATGCACAATCCCGCGATGGTGAATTTTGGACGAGTTTCCTCTCGCGTTGCTGGCTCGATGACGAAAGAGTCGGTGTCGGTGTCCATGGGTTGTGACTCTTCGAGTCTCTCGCAAACATCTTCCATCGATTTGTCGAGTATTTCTTGCTGAGCTCCTTCTTCGTCGACCCGTGGCTTGGCAACCCCTTCTGCTGTTGCACGCTCTGTGTCGGTGACCATTGGTTCACACTCTTCGGACTTGTCGCCAACATCTTTCGTTGATTGGTCGACCATTTTTTGCCGAGCTGCTTCTTCGTCGACTCTTGGCGCTGCAACTCTTTTTGCTAAAGCTTGCACCCTTCTAAAAGTACGAAACATAAAAAGACGTTGATAACATGTAGTCATTTTTATATGGGTGACCTATAAACGAATCTCAAAGGATTTTTCGAAATTTGTCTTCTTCAGATTTTTGTTGTGGAAGTATAAGCATTTAGTATAAACGTTTATAGTGTTCTCAGCGATGATACTAATTGTTTTATTAGTAGCCAAGTTGTCGTGACGCGGAGCTCATCAACTCCGCGCTGTTAGGGTACTGTCTTTTATGGCCAATACGCTTGGGGATTTCCACGGTCGTTGGGCCCTCGGTCAAAAATATAAATGGAACCTTTTGAGTGCAATAAAGGGGGACAAAGAAGCTTTTCTTCCTTTCGTCTACGACTAAACACACCAAGAGTAAGGAGTATTCCAAAAAGTGTCTGATTTCGCGGGGAATATCCACCACAACAATCCTCCTTGTACATGTTAGAAGGGTGAAAGACCAAAAATTTTGCCCTTCAGATTTTACTTCCATCGAAGGGATATTACCACAAGCATATTACCACAATACAGTGTTTTGTCGATAATTGTCGCAAATATGTAGCCTATAACTACCCCAGAACTACAGTGCGTATCGGAAGTTTAGACGCACTTGCTTTTCTTGTTGTTGGGTAAACACCATGATAGGCCGGGAAGCTCGAGAGGCCTCGGTCGCAGAGAAGTGTAAGATAATACGGGTCGGGTACATCGATGTTAGACCAGGAGACCACACTAATCCAATAACAAAACTACTTTATGTTTCATAATTTTTTGATGGTGCTTTGACTAACATATTCCTGGTATTTTCCCAATGAAAATAATACCAAATACGATATAATTCCGATGATATTTTCTTGTGTAAAGAGTAATGAACGATGAATGTTTCGGACGCACGGAAGAACAGCCTATGGGAAAGCCTTTGAACTGTGCCAGCGCGCCACGACTCTCTGCGTCTCTTTATTTCCCATACGCAATCCTACTTTCTGTCCCAGACTTTCGTTATTCTTTACACAAGTAAATATCATCGTAATTGTATCATATTTGGTATCATTTTCATTAGCAAAATACCACGAATATGTTGGCGACAGTTACATAAAAAAATAATGAAAAATAAAGTTTTGTTATTGGATTAGTTATGTTTACACTTCTCGGCAACCGAGGCCCTCGAGTTTCACTGTCATTTTCAACGTTAGGCTGAAGTCAAAGAATAGTATCTCTGGCCGATAATTGTATCTGACCGGATCCGTGTTTTGGACAATTATCGATAAAACACTGTACAAGCTGTACAGTTTATTAATAGTATTGAAAATGTACACTACCTCTCTTTCATAATTTTCTTTAAACTGCGTCTCCATCCGCCATGTCGAGGTTTTCTTACTGCATGTTGCTTCACATGCAGTGTCGACACTGATGGCACTAAATCTTCCGCACTGTTTCCCGCAATTTTAGTCATTTTTATTTCAAAAATAGAATAAAATAAGAATAAAGTAGAATAAAATAATAATAAAATAGAATAAAATAAGAATAAAATAGAATAAAATAAGGATAAAATGAAATAGAACTACAATTAATATAATATTGAATATAAATCGCGTTTTGTGTAATTACTGTTACAGGAGCATTCACGACTGAATGCGTCTCTGTCCGTCAGTAATCTGTGCACTCAACTGTTTTCGAAAAATGTCAAAAAGGCAACACCGGCGCGGCGGTTCGGCACAGTCGGGAGTGGGGGAACCGGCGCGCGCAGGTAGTGGGCGTGCTCCGGCTACTGGAGGGCCTAAGAGTGTTGCTTCGTTACGTTCTTAGAAATTTCATAATTTATGTACAATTTTCATAAGTTTTTATAAACTAATAAAATAATATTACCACAAAATTGGATCATTCCACGCGAAATCGTCGACTTTTGGAGTACTGCTCGAATTTTATACAAAGGCCGTACCCGCGTTTGGTGGTGACATTCGCCCCCGACGGGTTTTTAATCGATCTTTGGCCATTCGAGAGACTACCCAAAAATACTCCTTTCTGCCAGATTGCAGCCTCACATCCCACCTGTACGGGTAGTTATTGAGGAAAATTGAAAAATCAGTTTTCGGCACATTTTCCCCATTTATTGACAATTCAAAATTCTGAAAAAATTCAGACACGTTTCGGATACCAAGCCATATAGTAGGTATCATTTTCAGATTTTTCCGTTGCAAACTCTAGTATTACATTTAGGTTCCGTTATTTAGAAGAAAATAATAATATTGTTAGTACTCCAAAAATATTTTTCCGAAATGTTATTAAAAAATAGTTTAAACATAGTTAAAAAATGTTTTTACAATGGTTTAACAACAATTATATGGTTTGGAAGCGACAAAACATCTGAAAAAAATTGACCTGGGCGGGATTCGAACATGGGCCAAAAAATCAAGAGCGGTTCCACAATCGTTGACCATAACCGGTACACCAACCAATACCGTTGAAACTATCTTCGAAATGTTTTCATGTACAGTGTTTTATCGATAATTGTCCCAACCACGGGTCCGTACAGGAACAATTATCTGACAGGGATACTATTCTTTGACTTTTGCCGAACGTAGAAACTCGACACCGAAGCTCGAGAGGCCTCGGCCGCCGAGAAGTGATCGAGTACATCGGTGTGAGACCAGGAGACCACTACTAATCCAATGACAAAACTTCTTTATTTTTCATAATTTTTTTATGGGACTTTGACCAAAATATTCGTGGCATTTTTCTAATGAAAATGATACCAAATATGATATAATTCTGATTATATTTACGTGTGTAATGGACGACCCCGCGTAACTTCTCATTGAAATTATCTGAACGACAATTCATGTAAATATATGATGCGAATTATATCGTGTTTAGTATCATTTTAATCAGAAAAATGCCAGAAATATATTGGTAAAAGTCTCATACAAAAATAATGAAAAATAAAGAAGTTTTGTCATTGGATTAGTAGTGGTCTCCTGTCCCACACCGATATACTCGACCCGTATCATGTTACACTTCTCGGCGACCGAGGCCGCCCGAGCTTCTTGGCCCCTCACGGGGTATACCCCGCAGGAGTGGGGATAGTTCAGAGACAATTATGTGCCAAACATTTGGGATATTTATGGATAAAATACTGTACCATACATACTATTATTTCGCTTTTGTATTACGCAAGTTTTAGAGTCTGGAAAATATTTCTCTGAACATCGGAATGTTTAATATTACATAATATATTTTTAAGGTTCCGAAAAGATAAGTATAACTTAGGAAAAACGCTGGGAAAAGTGGTTTTTAATTGTTTCCAACAATAACAAATATTCCTATCTACTGACAATTATCGTAATAAATATATATTTTTTGTAATCATTTTTTAATTAATTAAAATAAAATTTGAAATTGTTTATTTGTCACTCATTCAGTAGTTTTCCAGATAATTCAAATCACAGATGGCTTTGATTATAACTTTCTCTGTATTTATTCTTCGCATCCTGAATATTTCAAGAAATACTCGGTCTTCGGCTAAACGAAGAAATGCTGGTGTGTTTCCCATTATTGCACTAAAAATATTTTTACAACAGGCCCAACGATCTCGGAAATCCCCAAGCATATTGGCTATGGAAATGGCCATAAAAGACGGATTGCGTCACCCTTCGGCTACCAATAAAACAATCAGTGTCGTCGTAATTGACTCTATGCAATAAAATCTTTGAAAACATTCATCGCGGTCATTGTACAGGTAAAAAGGTAAAATGTAATTTATTTTATTACCTGATCATTCGCTCATCTATTGTCGCCTATAGAGGAACCAGCATACACTTTGTTCATATAGGGTAGCGTGCGATAATTGAAACAGTAGACTAAAGCTATATATAATATATATATATAGATGATAGAATGAAATTTCGGTGTTGATGTTGAAGCGCCGAGCTCGACAGCTGATTTCGGTGATGGGCGCAAAAACCAAACTCGACGCTGGCAGGGCATTGTTGTTTCGACGCGGCCTGACTAGCAAAAACCCAGCCACGAGCACGCAAGCTAAAAACAGCATTTTTAAATCTAACGTAAACCTAACCCAGACCGATAATATAAATAATTAACGGTTTTTATACAATTTGAGCAATTCTGACTGTATCATAATCATTGATATTTTTTTAGAATTCTTTTAGAAGCAATATTTAGATAGTGACACAATATATTATACGCGGTGCAGCATCCACTGCAAATAATTTTATTTTCGTCAATTTTAAAGTATCCATCTTTATAAAACCAGATTGGTGAAGAGAACATTGGGTTGAGACCACATCTTCATTTATTTCCAAATTTTTAAAAAGTTCCCTGCTACGAAACCATTGCATTTGTTTCAAACAATTGCAGAGTGAATGGTGAAAAAACATTTAAGTATTATTAGGTAAGTAACGAAATACACAAAATTTGTATACAAGAATAATAAACAATTAATATTCTCATCGCTGATGATAACTTGATTTCTGACTCTCGTGCCGCGACCAACGGTCGCGAGAAGTTCCAAAGACGAACATCAGTCAAATTCAAAATTCGTTGGATCCTCCGTGCACGGCGCTGCTTGACCCGACACGGCCCGCCTGAGTCCCGAGAGCTCATTTCGACCTCGAACATGTAAGTACCACATACAATGTTAGTATTGCTGTGCGTCGAGTCAAATTCATAGTTCATTCTTTGTTACTTACAGTAGACTCCCATATAACGCGATGGAAAAATTGTTTAAAATTAGTGTATATATGTATTTTTTGTGGCAGTAAATGTACATTCTTCTTACGTACATGCACTGTACATTTACTGCCACATAAAATACATATATACAGTTTTTTAAAATAAGTTTTTCGTAGCGTTATACGGGAGTCTATTGTATTACGCGAAAATACATGAAGCTTATTTGCATTCTATTCACTTGATTCATTGGACGCGTGATAAAGTGTTATATGGTGATGTGTACCATATGTTACAGTGTATAATGTGAAAGTGTGTGAGAACGTTTTTCTCGGGATCGTATCAGATTCTCGAACACAGATTGTGACTATTGTGAGGTGTGCAGTAATTCGAAAGAGTCGCGTACCACTATCCTATTCCAACAATTGGGTACCCCATTCATTCGAATTATTGCACACCTGCAGAAACTCACAATCTTTACTGGAGAGTCCTAACACGATATTTTCGAGGTGTCGCAGATCCTCCATGAAGTAATATTGTTTCTTTTTTTCCAGATAATGGAAAAAACAGTAAAAAAATTAGAAGACCTCCGGGTGAATGACGGCGAGGAGCAGCCACCCGCGGCAGCGCCGGAAACGCCAGACAGGGGGCATTCGGTGTGTCCCGAACGTAAGCAAATTATTTGTAAAAAAATATTAATGTAATATTTGTAAAAAAGTGTTTAGATGATCGTAATAAATATTTGTATGTTACATGAAGAAAACACCACACCGGCCGCGGTGCCGCCGCAGCGAGCAACCGCTGACGAGGCGGGCCCTTCGGAAGTTGCACTAAATCCAGCATTATCTAATGTAAGTAAAAGGTTAAGAATTTATAAAAATCCGTTAATTGTCGTCCGGCCGCGATTATAATCCGGGCGATAACCCGATATTTAGGTTTCTTTTACGCTTGATCAGTTTTGGGAGTTTTTGCTCACCAGCGAGCTCAGCCGTTCGTAAACACAGGTTCAACTGAAAGGTTGAACTCGTTGCGTGAGCCACCGTATCCTACCTTTCAAAAGAAAAATCCGTTGACTATTTCCTATGTCTCCCTCGCAACACCGTACCTTATAGTATGTTAATATTTAATATTAATATGTTAAATTTTCCTATGTTACAGTCACAGTTCAAGAAAATCATGCGGCAATTGTTGTATGGCAGACGCCGCGGCAACAAAAGGAAGGGTGGCCGCGGCGGACGAGGTGGCCGTGGCGGCAGAGGTGGCCGCGGTGGGTGGAATGGCCGCGGTGGGTGGGATGGACCGAGCGACGGCAGGGGTGGAGACGGCGGCGGCGGCGGCGGTAATACCATTTATATAAAAATGTAAAACAAATAAAATATACATATATAAAAATTATTGTCTTATTTGTGTAGTTGTTACCTATTGTAACCCTCTATCTCGATCGGGAGGTTAGTTATGGGGTAAAATTGAAAAATCAGCTTTTGGCCTATTTCCCCTAGTTAAAGATGTTTAGAAATTCTGAAAAAAATCTGACACATGTCAAGCACTCGAATACATACTCTGCAATTCGTTTCACATTTTTAAATTGAAAATCCTGCTTGTAAAAAATCAAAAACCTCAAAAAAATCGAAAAAATGCAGATTTCACATGAAAGTTTTAAATTGACCACCTCTATATTTTTACAGTACCGATATATTATTAGAAGTGTCGTTCATGAATTTTTTCAGATTTTGAAGAGAGGTGCGATGTTGTTAAAAAAAATAAGAACCGATTTTTCCAACGTTTTTCCCGTGAAAAGCTAAGTTAACCTTCAAATTGTTATATTTTATTTATTCTGTAAGCCTATGAGACACTGATAAACCTTGAACATTTCACAGAAATAATTAGAAAATGAAGTTAACTTGATTAGTATTCTACCGCGTCAGCGCATAACATTAGAAGATATTAACGTTGTTTCCAATAGCTCAGTTGGGTCAGCGCGGTAGGCGCTCGTCTCTCAACCTGCGTGTACTAGGTTCGCGCCCCCTCAGGTACCTACTTTTTTTTATTCCTAGCTATATAATAATCAATGCTACTTTTGTAGAATACTTTTAGAACCTACATTTGAATATTTAAAATTTAAGATCAATTGCAAAATTTGTACCGAACCGACAGACAGACAGACAGACAAGAAACCGAGCTAATAAAAACGTGGTAAAATATTGTAAGGTAAAATATCAGAAATCTGAAAAAATTCATGAACGACACTTCTAATAATATATCGGTACTGTAAAAATATAGAGGTGGTCAATTTAAAACAACCATGTGAAATCTGCATTTTTTCGATTTTTTTTTAGGTTTTTGATTTTTTACAAGCAGGATTTTCAATTTAACAATCTGAAACGAATTGCAGAGTATGTATTCGAGTGCTTGACATGTGTCAGATTTTTTTCAGAATTTCAAAACATCGTTAAACTAGGGGAAATAGGCCAAAAGCTGGTTTTCAATTTTACCCCATAACTAACCTCCCGATCGAGATAGAGGGTTACAATTTTACACAGTATGTTTTTTTTTATCCCCTATCAAATGGCCCATCCCCGATATTATTCGGACCAGGGGCATTTTTGACCATCTTATCTGGCTATTTCTTGAGATATCATGAATATTTCATGAAATACAGACTTTATAACCAACGACATCGGTGATTTAAACTAGTTCAATAATGAGAAACAGACCAGCATTTCTTCGCATACTTTGTTAGTCGAAAACGGAGTATTTCTTGAAATATTCAGGATATGACGAATAAATACAAAGAAAGTTATAATCCAATGTGTGATTGGAATTATCAGGAAAAGTACTGAATGAGTAAAAAATAAACAATTTCAAATTTTATTTTAATTAATTAAAACATGATTACAAAAAATATATATTTATTACGATAATTGTCAGTAGATAGAAATAATTGTTATTGTTGGAAAAAATGAAACCCACTCTTTCCGGCGTTTTTCCCATGTTATATTTATCTTTCCGGAACCATAAAAATATATTATGTATTATTAAATATTCCGACATTTTCTGCCAGATCGAAAAAACTACGACGAGCACCGACTGCCTAGGCCCAGTAGCACGAGCTGCCTCGGTCGCAGAGTAGTGCAATAAACACGGCCGGGTAACCCAACACAGGGTCAGGTACATCGGTGTGAAACCATCGCTAATTCAGTTGCAAAACTTCTTTATTTTTCATAATCTCCTTATAGAAGTTGCACCTGCTGATTCCTGGCGTTTTTCCGATTACAATGACACTAAACACGATATAATTTGGATTGTATCTAATGGTTTTATCATTAGAGTTATTCGAATAAAGCCTTCGAATAAAAAAATTATCTTTATCCGACGGATTTGGGAAACTATTTATTCGATACGCGTTGACTAAAAATACATTTTGTATTCGAACCTCCGTATAACGAATAAAAATTATTTTATCTTTCATTCGTTATTCGAAATTTTTATTTAGATAAACATTTTGCCCAACTTTGCGCACACGGTGGGCTGGATCGAGAAAGGTGGTCTTTTACTAGAACTCCTGAACCGTAAGACATACGGGGATGAAATTCGCACTAAAATTCATTAAAAAATTATTTCTATCTACTGACAATTATGGTAATAAATATATATTTTTGCAATAATTTCTTAATTGATTGTTTAAATTTTATTGTCTTAAAATAATATTTAAAGTTGTTTAGTTGTTGCTTGTTTGGTATTTATGTAGACAATTGTAATGACCGATGTCTGGTTATAAATTGTCTTATATTTCTTGAAATTTATCCTTCATATCATGAATATTTCAAGAAATACGTCACGAGTCGCGAATACGCAAATGCAAGGGTTTACGAGAAAAGAAACTGACGCCTCAATATTGCAATGAGAAGTTCAGAATTGGTTGATTATGATTCCTAAGAGTCCTCCGCAGCGTCGTCCAGAGCCCAAATTTCATATTTTTACGTTGTTGAAGAGTAATTTGCAATAATCGGCAGAATACTGCTTGTCTCGAGTCGCGAATACGCAAATGCAAGGGTCTACGAGAAAAGAAACTGACGCCTCAATATTGCAATGAGAAGTTCAGACCCGGTCGATTATGTTTCCTAAGAGTCCTCCGCAGCGTCGTCCAGAGCCCAAATTTCATATTTTTACGTTGTTGAAGAGTAATTTGCAATAATCGGCAGAATACTGCTTGTCTCGAGTCGCGTATACTCAAATGCAAGGGTTTACGAGAAAAGAAACTGACACCTCAATATTGCAATGAGAAGTTCAGAATTGGTTGATTATGATTCCTAAGAGTCCTCCGCAGCGTCGTCCAGAGCCCAAATTTCATATTTTTACGTTGTTGAAGAGTAATTTGCAATAATCGGCAGAATACTGCTTGTCTCGAGTCGCGTATACTCAAATGCAAGGGTTTACGAGAAAAGAAACTGACACCTCAATATTGCAATGAGAAGTTCAGAATTGGTTGATTATGATTCCTAAGAGTCCTCCGCAGCGTCGTCCAGAGCCCAAATTTCATATTTTTACGTTGTTGAAGAGTAATTTGCAATAATCGGCAGAATACTGCTTGTCTCGAGTCGCGTATACTCAAATGCAAGGGTTTACGAGAAAAGAAACTGACACCTCAATATTGCAATGAGAAGTTCAGAATTGGTTGATTATGATTCCTAAGAGTCCTCCGCAGCGTCGTCCAGAGCCCAAATTTCATATTTTTACGTTGTTGAAGAGTAATTTGCAATAATCGGCAGCATACTCGCTTCCGAAACAAGTGAAATGTAACAAGATTGTCGCCATTGACACCACCTAACGGTTCCGAAATTTTCCACTACTAGCGCCACTGTCTCTTTCGCAGTTACCCTATACAAATGCATGGGACAGAGACACTAACGCTAGTAGTGGAAAATTTCGGAACTGCAAGGTGGACTTTGGGGCGGCCATCTTGTGACATTTCACTAGTTTCGGAAGCGAGTATGCTGCCAATTGTTGCAAATTACTCTTCAACAACGTAAAAATATGAAATTTGGGCTCTGGACGACGCTGCGGAGGACTCTTAGGAATCATAATCAACCAATTCTGAACTTCTCATTGCAATATTGGGGCGTCAGTTTCTTTTCTCGTAAACCCTTGCATTTGCGTTTTCGCGACTCGAAACAAGCAGTATTCTGCCGATTATTGCAAATTACTCTTCAACAACGTAAAAATTTGAAATTTGGGCTCTGGACGACGCTGCGCAGGACTCTTAGGAATCATAATCGACCGGGTCTGAACTTCTCATTGCAATATTGAGGCGTCAGTTTCTTTTCTTGTAAACCCTTGCATTTGCGTATACGTATATGCGGATCTGGCGATGTGTGAGTGGTAGGGTGGTTGATGGTGTTTGGCAGGGCGCACCGCCTTAATGGCACGTGACGTAGCATAGGCCCACTTGTAGCGCCAGGATGCCCGTAATTTATGGGACGGCTTCGGGGTACGAGGGACTTGGTGTCGTCTTCCTCGGATCGACTCCGTCAAGTGTTTACCCTTAAAACAACGTACCAGTTCGTGGGCGCTGCATAATTCCAAAAACTCCCCTAAACGCGTTTATTGGTTCCCCACTATTCTAACCCTATTCGTGGAGGGAATCTTTCTAGTCAAGCTTTTCCGATTCTTTTCCGTTTTAGTCAGATAACTTCGAACTCTCGCTTCTTCAACATCGCTCTATTGCATTCATAATACTGTAAAGTAACTATTCTGTTTTTATTAAATAGATATATATTGTTACCAAAAGGTGTTTTGATTATTGGCGTGATAAATTCTCACGAGAACCTGAAACTAGCGCGCATACATTTAAAAGATTGCGCGAGCACGCGTCACATAGTGAATGATACCATTTTCACGACGTTGGTGATGCCACAACAGTTTGCTCAGATTTTTTTTTATTAAATAAGAAAAATATTTTCTTCAGGAGTAAATAAGAGTCATCCTACTGTATACTCCTGCTTCGTATGAGTTTACATGGAAGTAGCGATCAGGACAAAGCTTAGTAGATCTATTTTGCACAAGTATAAAAGTATAGTTTCTATCCGGTTACTCACTTCGTTGACAATATTAACTCACCGACATTTTGAGATCACCGACAGTCATTTCCCCGACAATCATTTTCCCTACAGTCATTTCATCGACAATATCGATTCTCGGTAACAATGAAAACGTTTGTCGGTGAAATGATTGCCGATGAAATGACTGTTGGGAAAATGATTGTCGGGGAAATGACTGTCGGTGACCTCCAAATGTTGGTGAGTTCATATTGTCAATGAAGTTAGATGTCGATGAAGTCGTGCCTGTGAAACGAATTTCGTTGAAATAATTGTCGGTGAGATAAGGGTAACGTTTCTATCAAAGCTCAAACGCAAATGTAAATTACTTATTCATAGTTTTGAACTCAAAAATAAGACACTAAGATCTCTAATACCTCGGGTTCTTGAATTAGCGCAATAGTGTACCTGTTGTCCTTATATAATTTTTACATAATAGAAGAGTAACTTCAAATTACCTTAATTTCCATTGTTTACCGTAAATCTGTTCCTCCGAATCTTTGCTATGTTATGTTTACTGAAGCGAATATGGAAAGGGATGAAATTTATGTAGATGAAATATCCATCATATTACGCTTGATTTACTGAATCTATTTACTTTCTCGTTCTAGTTACCTTATGCTAACGCCAGGAATGTAAGTATCCAATGTCCAATGGTTTATTAGCATCAATCAAAGGTCTAGGTGGAACAAATATTTTATTGATCATTTTTAATACTCCTTTTTTGTATTGTTTCCTATCTGTAACAAGTTTTTAAATGAAATTACCATAGAATATGACGTAATAACACATAAGTTCCAAGAATTCAGTTCTAATAAAAAAAAGCACGTGGCGCACACCATCGTTCAGGCCGATTTTGGTGCTTTATAAGGGGCATGGAAGTCTTATTAATCGGGTGATTCGAGTAAACTAAAGTCAGTAAGAATCGTATCACGACGCGAATCAGTTCGAGCAAGATCGGGTAACCAAAGTCCTTATCAAGCAGATTTACCAAACAGTACCTATACCGTCAGTGATCACCACCGCATTTTTCGGTGCGATAAAACTGAATTCGTCAGACAAACAATCCGCGACAAGTTACACAAACCAAATGTATTGTCCGGTGTTTAATCCAGAATATATCACTCTATATTGACATATTAGAGTCCATCCTTTCGAATTTCCAGTAGTTGGTATTTTACGACGATACACCTTTGCCTCTTGAGGAGTCTCTAGTTAATTCTATAAGTTACGAGGCAACGGAACAACCTAACCCTTTCCCCACGCGACGACCCGGTGGTGGAACAGCCAACGGCTAGTCTACGTGTTCCTACCTAGTGGCGACCCGATGATGAAACAGGCACCGGCTAGTCCACATGAAATACAAACAATCCTCGGTCACGTATAGCCTGCCTACCCGTCGACTCGTAAAAATTTTGATGAGAAAATGCCGAAAAGCCAAGTTATAATTAGGAATCCACTGGTTCAAAAGTTATGTGTGCGTCAAGTTTCGTACAGACCTGAACATTGTGCCGCGCATTGCGCCGAACGGCGAACGAAACACCAGTTTGGACGGGCCCACGCCGCGCCGCGTCGTGCCGATCCATCAGTTGCCGATTTTTTCACTCATTCATTGGAAAATTATACCTATCTACTGATAATTATCTTATAATTATTTTATTGTCTTAAAATAATATTTAAAATGATTTTTTTGTTACTTATTTAGTACTTCTTTCAGATTATTGAAATCACCGATTACTTCGTTAATAAATTTCTTTGTATTACTTGACATTTGTTCTTTATATTATGAACATGTAGGATATGCTCTCTGTCCTGCGAACACATTCGGTTGTCCACCGGTTCACATTCATGCGCGCGTTCGTGCGGATGGTCAGGACTAAAAACAAAAACGGCGAATGTATGAACTTGCTAAAATTCATTGAAAAATTATTCCTATCAACTGATAATTACCGGTTATGAATATATATTTTTTGTAAAGATTTTTTAATTAATTTTAGTGCAAATGTCATCCCAATATCTCTTAATTATGGTTCAATAGTTATAGTAAAATGTCACCAAATTTCTCGATCCAGCCGTCCGGGGCTGTATATCGCGGGGGCGAGACGCGCGGCCGGGTCGAGGGGCGTAGCCTTCGAAAATCGGCCGTCGCGAGCCATTAAACGGCAGCCCTGCTTTATGTATAAAAAAATATTTAATAACAATGTTTTTTATGTTACATAAATTATTTTTATAGCAGCCACTGTTAGAAAAATGCCAGTTGAATTTTTGCGACAGTGATCCAGTGAACGAAAACGTTAGTTTATTTAACATAAAAAATTTTTTACTAAATATTTTTTTATAAATATGAATTTCATATTTTTCTTTATTATTTAAGATATATCCCTTCAAAATTTCACCTAGAATGTAAATATGCAACCTCCTCGTTGTGTACTTTGAGTTATTCTAATGCCGGCGGTACACTTTCCATTTAATGTACGATAAAACGGTAACAAATTTGTTGGATACATTTACTTTTACGGATTGTTTGCCACCTTTTGGCCAAAAACAGTGATCTAATGCACGAAAACATGGTTTATTTAACATAAAAAAAATTATTATTAAATTTTTTTTTAATTTAAACAATTGATTCTAACTAAGTATTTCACATTTCTTTTTATTATTTATGATATATAATTGTTGAATTAACAAAACTAAATCGGCGTTCTCAGATTCATTTCCAAATAGAGATTTCAAGGGAACTCATTCTTTGTATACACTTTGTATCAAGAGCCGGACTGTGAAGGCTAACCTAAACAGTCCGGAGATATAAGGGGACCCTGTTCCCTCTTAGGGTACCAAAAGTGTTTCTTTCTTCTAAGAGTCAGTCGAAGCAAAGATTCCTTCCAGTAAAGAGCTTTCTCCCGCGCCGGAAAATAAAGTCATTTATTTTAAAAGAAGTATCCAATAATAATTAAAAAATATCACCCTAAACATCAAATAAAAGTAACTGCCGCGCAATTCATTCTTGGAAATTCTAAATGTGTCAGACCGACTCTGCAACGCAAAGAGGCTTCCGGTTAATCCATATTCCTTAATGTTAAACAACTTTGTCGAAAAATTATTTGTGCCAGTTAATTTGTAGACCCCTAAGTGTTCAATTGTAGGCGGAATAATTACATAATGATGGCACTGAAAACTGATGAATTCGCAGGAGAGAAGAAAAGGTTATTTACCATGCCTATATCTGCGTAACAAATTTTTTTGTTTAAAATCGGACTTTGGCACATTATTCACTTACTATTTGGCAATACGAAAGTAATTTTTTTTTTTTTTAATCGAAAATTTATAAAATTGATTTTTTGCCGCCTTTGCACCAGTGTACGACGTCGCGTCGCGTCGTCGCTACCACGTCTCGGGGAATTAGGTATCCCATTATTTCAAAAGCGATTTTTAGAGCTTTTACCTGGGCCCGGTACGTGCCTGCTTATGATGGGTCCCCCGACACATTTGGCAACCAGACTCGCCCGGGCCGATATCATCCCGCCAGCGAGTGTCCTTGGTTCGTGACGAGTCCAGCTACCTCAGGTACACGTACATACCTGATACCTGGCCTCGCACGACGAAGGGACTTTTCGTTGATCATTTTCGCGACCGGCGGGTTTTTCCGCCAGCCTTCATCTGTCCTTTCGCGGGACACTCTATCCTTTTCAAGGACTAAATAAATAGCCCTCCGAAGGCATCGGAAGGCCTCATTACTTTGTCTACCACTGGTGACAGAGGTTACTCATTGTTCCGTCGCGCAAGAACCGTACACGTGTATTTCTTTCGGAGATTATTTGTGACACGTTCGTGACTGAAAACAATTGAACCATCGGCACTCGGCGACCAGTCGAGACATCTGCTAGATGTTTAGTTTTCCACGATTTCGAGTGTCATAAATATCGTCCCTCCGAAGGACCGCCGCGGTCGTAAAGAAGGGTCAAATTACCGAGACCCGTCGTTCGACTTCGTCAAAGGTTCTTCTTACAAAGACCTCATTCAAGGCTACGGGAACGAGATATAAACAGCCTAAAGCGCGCTGATTGGGAAATGCAACTTTCGGCAGGAACCAATCAGTGCATTTTCTTCCTCGTCGCGTTAGGACTGGAAGTCAAGTTCACTCAGTTGAATTCTACGCTTGAACGTCGTGACACCTTCCAGTCCTCGGTTAGACAAGTACAACGCGCGAGCCGTCGTACTATGTATTTATTACATTTTGCAATCGCGTAGTTTCATTGTCCAGCGGTCAGGACAACCAACGAAATCGCAATCGTATTATTCTTTATAATCTCTCGCGTGCGCTAGCGTATAAGGCAGGACCTGCTAGATTAGCCTTACTGACGAGTCCCCTAGCAGGTCCGGGACGAAACGCTCGTATTCCTGCATGCTCCGCGGCAACGTAAACCTCTTCCGGGGGCGCATCTGTTTATTTTTTCTTTGTAAAGACGTTGTGGGGATCAGAACAGAGTGTCACTCTATACAGGGTGGTCCGTTTAAATAAGAACACCTAAATATCTCTTCAGGTTATTGTAATGCAAAAATTATTTGTTACGTAATGTGCATGGTGTCAATGGACCAAATATTTGGCACGCATATTTTTTTCCGAGATCCGACATCAGATATTCGACATCAGTTCTAGGTATAACTTTAATTTTCGAGGATCAAGGTCATTTCAAGGTCATATTATTATACATATCTGAATGTATTTTTCTATCAGTTACACGATGCAATAAAAAAAAAAGTCGTTATGTACTAAAAAACATCGATGACCTTGACAACTCCGAAAAAAATGACCCTTGGAAAAAAATATTCGTGCCAAATATTTGGTCCATTGACACCATACACATTACGTAACAAATAATTTTTGCATCACAATAACCTAAAGAGATATTTAGGTGTTCTTATTTAAACGGACCACCCTGTATAGGGTGAGCTTTCAATTTTGAAAAAGTACTTCTGGATTTTCGCATGCTTGGTCGGGCCGGCCGCGAGGCCGGCCGCGCCGGGTAGTTGTTATGACAAAAGTTGTTCAGAATGTTGTCCTCTACAACATATGTCAAGGTCAAGATCACCGGAGATGCCTCCCCTAAAGTAAATATTTACCATTTCATCGAAAATGGTTGTTCCGGGAGAAAACGAATCCTTAGATTTGTTATAGTTAAACGTTGAATATCGTGAAATCCTGCGGATTCCATCACCTTGTTCATCTGCTTGGAGCTTATAGCAAAATTGACGTTACCGTACTCTCTTTTAAAGAATGAACGGATACTTATATGAGTTACATTGTTTACGTAGATTTAGAAAAATTCGAAACACTTTATGTAAATAAAGAAGCAAATACAATTTGTATGCTTGTATATTTTAAAATGAAAATTAGAATTTATTTATTTGAATACAGAGACATATTTCAAAGCAGCGTCATATTAAAAATTTTAAGTAACAAATCTATCGGACCAATACTGCTTGATCAAGGGTTCTGCTTTTGTTTCGCTCATTTTTAGTTACATATAGAACGATTGTGGATATTTTTTTGTATGTTTTTATTTAAATAAGAAAATTATGTTTATCAATATTACTAACAATTTCGTAGATAACGTTATAAAGAAAATATTCGCGGCTTAACATTTCTCCTCTTTCATGCAAAACAGTCTTTTATGCAAATGTATGACAATTGAAAAATCACGACAGATCACAATTCTATAAATTATTACATTAAAAGAATACGAGAGTTGGATGAGTGGAGGACAAAGTTTACTGTTTGCAACTCGAAACGAGGTTTCTTTAACGACGACGGAACGAATGAAAACGACCCTGTTAGCTTCATTATCTACTGTTGAGTGCTTTCTAGCGGCAATACACAACCAAATCTTTTAGTATCTAAGAGTACTTGGTAACTACTTCTCAATAACAGTCAAAAGCCACTTTTCTGTTTGCGAATGCAGCAACTGGTTTGCAGAGGGATAGCGTATTTCTTTGGTGGACTTGGTCAACCTTAATTCTCCTAATAAAGTAAATGGACCCTCAAAGGAATATATAGTATATACTATATATAATATAGGAATATACTATATATATATATATATATATATATATATATATATATATATATATATATATATATATATAGTACAAGGATCAGTCAAGTATAAACCGCACTTTTTCTCGAATTTTATATTCTATTCAAGTTATTTTTCTATGCATGTTCCGCTATATATACATACATATATGTACGTTACGGTGGACCTTATTTTTCCCCTAATATTGTTCCATTTCATGAAAAAATGATATATCCAAAGTTTTAGATCAATCAGACGTCGTGAAGACGTGGCACATCGAGCGCGAAGTTTTGAAATAAATGTAACTGTGCGCTAAATGTGAAGCGTATACTGAAAATTCAAGTTAAATATTTATACCTCCTAAAATATCATAATTCTTTACATGCATTCAAGTGCAAGTGTACAAATTAAGATTATTGAACGAATATCTTCTGCCTTTCTTCGCTTTGATTTTTGACTGGAGGTTTCAAATTCTGAAGGACTGCCAACTTTTTTTGCATGTTCACAACTATTTGCAGCTATGCGTAATGCAACAAAGCCATTAAGTCACGTAGCAGACCTTATAAAAAACGAGTCTTCTGTTCTGTTTGCACTTTGCCATTTTGTTCTAATGTTAGAAAATAAATTCCCTAATGCGGTCTTTGTTTCATCATTGATTTCAATTAAACTCCCGTGCTGTTCGAATATCTGATTCTGAAGGCGTTCAGATATTATACTGGTATTATTATTCAAATATCCTTTAATAAAGAGAAAAATCTGTTTTCTCGTAAAATCGGATTTCGCTGACACGAGAACCTGAAAGTAAGTAATATAAATAAATATTTAAAACGTAATGTCTAAAAATTAATTAAAAAATTAAAAATTTATTATTTAATTTTAAGAATTAATTTACTTAGACCTTTCTATCCCTGGAAGGTCGTTTTCTCTATAGGTCTCTTATTGAGACGTTTATATCTCGGTAAAAAATTGACTAAAAATAATGTTATTATAGTGTTTTGAAAATGTCTGAATATCACACAGCTATAAGAATATGAAAAAAAACTTTTTTTTAATTGACTCGTGACCTACGCAGGAAATTTCAAGGTCACTATACGGTCAAACGCATACCATCGTCAAATGTGCTCCTTCAAACCATACAATTTTCATTTGAAACATTTTTTAGTATCATTCATACTTTTTGAGATATTTTGATGAAAGCTAATAAAATGCCTACTCTGCGTTGTAAAAAATGGCGATACGTGTGAATAGGCAGCATTCGGCAGCTGATTTGTTGGATATTGCAAGATTATACTATAAACTAAAACCCTATGTAAGTTATTCGACAGGATATAGCTGAGGTTTTAACTTATCTCTAAATCTTTAAAATGTATCCATCAAATTTTACGTTCCACTTCCGTATAACTATTTAGCGGTTAATATTAACAATTCAGCACTAAAAACGATTAAACCTACTTCCACAAACTGCAATATAACTTACACACTTTGCACTTACACATTGTACCTACGCTCAAGCTCGTGAAAAATGCCTGTTTAACGAACGCAAAGTTTCTATTACGAATGCAACTCGGGTAAAAAGATGCAAGCATTTTTTCGTGTACCCCATGACGGAGTCACTATTAGAGTACCCATCCCAATGGGTAAAAAGGTTCTAAGTCATAATTCATTTTTTGGATTTTGGCCAGTTTTTACATTTTGTTTCGTGTGCCCCGCTACACACTCGTCGTGGCCTAATCTTACTTATAGTTATATTTTTTCCTGCGCGTGACAGCCTTCATGCATATGCTTTTTCTATAAGTACGTATTGTAAGCGGGACATATCGAAATCAAATTAATATTTTTAAACGGAACTGTTGTGAATAATGCCTTTATTTTACATGCATCACCAATTTTAGCGAATAGTGTTCACACTAAAATTAAATTGAATTTAATTTCATTAAATCGCATTGTAAGCTTTACTAGTCCGTGAAAAATACCTCTGTATGAAATATCCAACTAATCTTGTAGTCACATCAACGTACATGCTTGTATAGTATTATGCTTTCCTCTGTGCACAGAATGGAGTGCTTTTAACAAATATTTGAACGTGGATACAATTCTTTCACATGTGTATGCATAGTTTTCGAATTACATGCATACTTTGAAGGTATTATCACAGACGTACTGTATAATTTGGTCCTAAATTGATCGGCATTTTCAAACAAGTTGCATAACTAATTCAACTTGCTCTATCATTCAACTGAACCACTTAAGATACCTCAAACTAAGCTTTAGGAATAGCTTCAAATCGATTGGTCAGGTTTCGCAAGAAACTCGATTTCGTGGACTGGTTATCTCATCCCTGTCATCAGGATGCTGTATCGAAACTACTCTTTGAAATGGATAGTTTGCATCGTTCTTCAAATAGTTGTGCAAACTTTCTGCGACTAAGGTCACATTCGATACGATTTTCGATCGTAGGCGGTGCATACTCGTCGTTTTATTTGTTTCAACGCGTTTGGAATGTATTTGAATGTGAGCCGTTTACATTCACTGAACTGCTAAATAAACTCGTAAAGTAAACAATCACAAATTGTATCAATTATGAATTAAATAATCATATTATCAAAAGTTGTTAGAGTTATTTATTATAAAACATTATACAACGAAACATTAAGTCTTTAATCTACTTCCATCACACTCTATCCCATCATATCCCAATGGACATTAATTACAAGAATAAATACCACTGACAAAGAGCGGGTTTTCTCAATAGCTTATAAGGGTGTCAAATTCTGTAGTATAGTTCATTCCGCGCGTCAGCTGTCCGAGACGGTGCAGCGTTCACTCCAAATAATTTTCATGCCGCCAATTTTAAAGTGGCCCCATTTTGAAAAACGGATCTATACGGGGAACACTTGGAGCTATATCGTAATTTTTTTAAATTGTGCAAGTTTAATATAATTGCAAAATAAGTGATGAGAAAAATTATTTATTAAGTACCTTCACTGATGGTTTCACAGTAAGAGTATTCCTGTTTGAAGAATATCTTGACAATGTTTCGATATGATAAGAGTTCAATGTAATGTGATTGTACATGACACAACACTCGTCTAGGGTCCTTTAGGTATGAATAAATGAATACTGAACAATAGAGCACGAACATGGTTTGCTTAGACTTGTTCACTTTATTCTGTTCACACCGAACTTTACAGCGTCGCGTGATAACTGATTATAACTAAAGCGTAAAGAGCGTAAAGCGTACAGATGTAAAGAGCGTAAAACGTAAAGCGTAAAGACGGAAAGACTTAAAGAGCGTAAAGGCGTTAGCAAACTTTGAAAGATACAAGCGTTCAGAGAGCGAGAGCAAAAACTCATTTGTATCAGTTAGTTAGCTCAGCCGTTATAATTCATTAAATTTTTCATTAAAAAAGTTTCACACTTAATTTTACGCGTCAAAAAAGGGTTTCAAATACGTTATATTAATATCACTAAAGACTCCAATATATCCAAAGAGTATAGCCGGACAAGATGGTCAAAAATGCCCTTGAGTCGAATCCCAAGTAGCACCGTACGTCCACGGGACGTCCGTTTTATGTACCGTTTACGGCCATACGTCCTATGTCCGTTTTGTATGTCCTACGGACGTCCCTGGCACCTAAATTTCGGACGTCCATAGTACGTCCGTGGGACCTAAATTCTGGATGTCCCAGGGACGTCCATTTTTTTCGTCCCAGGGACTTCTGTTCGACTTGAATTTCGGATGTACAAAGTACGTTTATTTTTTAAGTCTTATATCTGTGCTCAGGACTTTCGTTCGTACAAGGATGCTCACTTCTTATGCATGAGACATATTTATATACAACAATATACAGGGTGTCCCACATAAATGATAACACCTAAATATCTTTCGTATTTACAGTCCTATCAGAAAACTTCAGAGGACAAAGTGACGCTATTGCAGGGGGGCAATATAATGATGACGAAAAAAATTTTTTATGTCGTGTTTTTTAATGAAATTTCAAGGTCACCGATGTTTTTTTAAATGGAATAGTATATTTTTTATTGCATCAGCCTATGCTCCTTCATATTCTTTACAAAAAAGTATTAATCTATTTGTGTAAAAAAATCATTAGTTTAGGAGATATTTTAATTATAATTTGTTAAGAAATCTCGACTCTCTGGTCAATAATATGAATTCAATGTGATAATGTAGTAGGAGAGCAAGAATTCTCAATGTAAATATTTACATTTTCTGTGTTACATATCTCCTAAACTAATGATTTTTTTACACAAATAGATTAATACTTTTTTGTAAAGAATATGAAGGAGCATAGGCTGATGCAATAAAAAATATACTATTCCATTTAAAAAAACATCGGTGACCTTGAAATTTCATTAAAAAACACGACATAAAAAATTTTTTTCTTCATTATTATATTGCCCCCCTGCAATAGCGTCACTTTGTCCTCTGAAGTTTTCTGATAGGACTGTAAATACGAAAGATATTTAGGTGTTATCATTTATGTGGGACACCCTGTATATGTATTTATAGTAATGTATTTTTTTTAATTTACATACATACACTTATATATATTGTTATAAATGTATATATCTATTTATAACAATATATTTACCCATATACATATATTTATTTATTTACATATATGTATACGGTCCTTGCTTCGCTGTGTTCAGCTGTGTCGTACAGCTGTACGGTACCATCGAAGCAAGCGATGATCGGTAAGAAAAGCTACGATCGATGAAACAAGCGACGATCGAATACGGGAGAAGAACACGCCGTTGCGTTGCTGTGTGACAAACAGTGACAAAACAGTCTTGTGCAAGTGCTTCGAGAACGTGCTTGAGAAATCTCCTGTGATAAATTCATAGTTACCACATTATCGGATTTACTTCATATTTAGACAAGTATTAATCATTCAAGTTTAAGACAAGCTTTGGATATGTTCAAATGAGCCCAGGAACCTCCCATTTCAATTTAACGCAGTAGTTTTGGGACACCCTGTATATAGGATAAGCTTTCAATTTTGAAAGACTACTCCTGGTATTTCGTATGCGTGGGCAGGCCGGCCCTCTCCGCCCCTCCACGACCTAACCACACCTCACTCTGTTCGCATTATTTTTACAGTAGTATTGCAAATTCTGGATGACAACTATAATGCAAAGATGATGCGAACAGAGTGAGGTCTGGGTTAGGTCGTGGAGAAACAGATGCGGAAATAATGGCATATGCAGATGACGTAGCAATCATTAGCAGCAACAAAAACAAAGAGAAATGTATGGAAATCCTACAAACAGGACTAAATATCACGGAGATATGGTGCAACTCGGTAGGGCTATCGGTAAACCCTGAATACACCGAGGTAATCGAATTCACCTGGTCTAGGGTTTACCCTAAAGACAGCGGGTTAACATACAGGGTGTCCCACAACGACTGCGTAAGCGGGAAATGGGAGGTTCCTTGGGTCATTTGAAGCGACATTTTCGTTAGCAAAAATGGCGTCCGCGGCTTTGTTTAGGAGTTATTAACGAAAAACACGGACCAACCAGAGCGCGCCTACTCGCTCGGTGGCACGGTCAGCGCGGCGAGACGGGGGGAGGAGAGTGTTGTCGGCACGCCGCGATGTAACAGAACAGTTTCTCCATTATGTCCCCATTTCGATGAGCTTTGGATATGTTGTAAAGACCACGATTCTGAACAACAATTCCCTTTAGACTTTTTGCCTCGCGTCTTTAGTTTAGGAGATATTTGTAAAAACTTGTAATTGAAAATGCTTCGAAATGTGTGTCACTGTCACTGGGTCATTCGGTGACGAACTGCACAGATGTCTTCAGGTATACGACAGTACCGAAAGCTAAGGGTTGTACGGTCAGGTCAACGAACTGTACAGCTGATGGTAGATAGCAGGTATACGACAATCACATGTTTCGGTTTTCCTGCAGATTTGTACGCAGAGTCGATGGGTTACTGTTCGAAAACGTCGTCCGTCCTTTCACCCAGCAAGAGGTAGAAATGTCAGGTCGGCGTGGCGTTTTAGGGTCCCTATTGTCCTATGCCTCCCTTAAGAAACTTTCTACAAGAAAGACGGACGACGTTTTCGAACAGTAACCGATCGACTCTGCGTACAAATCTGCAGGAAAACCGAAACATGTGATTGTCGTATACCTGCTATCTACCATCAGCTGTACAGTTCGTTGACCTGACCGTACAACCCTTAGCTTTCGGTACTGGTTTTACAAATATCTCGTAAACTAAAGACGCGAGGCAAAAAGTATAAAGGGAAATGTTGTTCAGAATCGTGGTCTTTACAACATATCCAAAGCTCATCGAAATCGGGACATAATCGAGAAACTGTTGGTTTTTACGACATCGCAGCGTACCGACAACACTCTCCTCCCCCCGGCTCGCCGCGCTGACCGTGCCACCGAGCGACTAGGCGCGCTCTGGTTGGTCCGTGTTTTTCGTTAATAACTCCTAAACAAAACCGCGGACGCCATTTTTGCTAAGGAAAATGTCGCTTCAAATGACCCAAGGAACCTCCCATTTCCCGCTTACGCAGTCGTTTTGGGACACCCTGTATATGGGCAAACCACTACCACTTAAAGACAACGTCAAATATCTTGCCATAACAATGAACAGAAAACTGACATGGAGACAACATGTCTTCAGCAAAATAAACTTAGCGAAGAAGAACCTCATGGCACTGAGCAGAGCAATAGGACCAACATGGGATCTAAGCCCAAAAATAATGAAATGGATCTACGAGGCTATCGTGGTTCCGAGAGTCACTTACGGAGCCGCGTTACTACAAAGTACAGCAAATAGGAAAATCCTAGGGTGTGTCAGAAACACACCCAGCCGCGCAATGGAAGCGATCACAAATACATGCCCCCTGGATATTAAGATAAAGAAATTGGCGCTTAAAACAGCGTACAGACTAACTAGTTGGAATAAATGGAAAGAATTACGCTTTGGCCATTCAAACATCATCGAAATAGAGGGGAACACAAACTCTATAAAACAGAAATTAGAAAAAGGGAGGACTGGGAATAGGGCCTGCCCGTTGATATAAAAAACACGGAACTCTGGTACACGGATGGCTCCAGGAAGAATAATCTTACGGGAGCAGCATGGACAAACAATGGAGGAATAGATAATTATCTAAAACTAGGCGAGCATCCGACGGTCTTCCAAGCAGAAATGCTAGCTGTACAGATGTACGCAATGGAAATAAAAAAACAAAACGGACATGGTAGAACAATCACTATCTGTTCGGATAGCCAAGCAACGATAAAGAGTTTACAGCAAATGGAAAGCAGATCCAAACTGCTCTGGGAAACGCACGAGGCATTAAATGATCTCTGCAAAACAGGGAGGAATGTTAAAATTACCTGGATTCCAGCTCATTCTGGACTAATGGAAAACGAAAGAGCGGACAAACTGACAAATTTGGTCTCTGAGTCACAGCCAGAAGGTCCGCAATCTATGATTGGTATATCTACGGCAATCTTTGATTTACAAGTTGCTAGATGGTCAAGGTCAAAGAAAGATAACAAATGGAAAGAAACAAGAGGCCTGAGACACAGTAAAAGTTTCCTAGGGAACGAATACTGGCCAGTCAACAAAGTAAGAGGCATCATAGGTCTCGGCAAGAAAGATACAAGAAGAATGGTGGAAACGATAACAGGTTTCGCACCATTAAATCATCACCTAACAAGAATTGGTAAAGCAACAACCAACCTATGCACAATGTGCGAGGAGGCAGAAGAAACACCCGAACACATAGTAAGAAACTGCCCAGCTACAGTCCAGAAAAGGATAACATTGCTGGGCAAACACACCATAGAAGGCGACATTCTAGAAGAGATAGAATGGAAGAAAATAAAAAGATACATGGAAGATATCAACCCATGGAAAAACTAAGATGGAAAAAGAAATAAACAAGATACTAGAAGACGGAACAGGTGTGCAGAGACAATAAATGTCTATGATGGTACTCACCTGCCGCATAGAATTATGCCTATCCGCCTGTCCGTCCAAAACCTCTCAAAGAACCGAAAAAGAGCAACAAATGCACAAACAAACACAAGTAAGTGATAAAAAGACACATAACACAATTTACACACTGGCTAACGTTCCTTGAACTAAAGAATCTGAAACAACACATCTCGCAAAATCTAAAAAAGAGCGCAAATTAGAAATATGCCACATCTAGAACTGACGCCGTCATCTATGTACTAATGGCGGTACCAATGCAGGTGGAGAGAAGGACGTCAGCCCATCGTGAAAAAAGACCGATAACAAAGGAACATACAAATGCTAAGCAGAAGGAAAACACTGGCAGCAGAAGAAAAAAAAAGTGAGAAGAAAAAGAAGTAAAGACAAAAAGAAAACTCAATTATAAAGCACAATAACAAGAACACACAAAGAAAATAATAAGTAATAAAGAAAAGAAAATGTCAGCAAAAGCAGACTGCAACTAAACAAATACGAGAACAAAGATAATAAACAAGGAATGGTGCCCACAAATTCACAGCATAGGAATCTGACTCAGGAGTGTCAGGGGTAGGGAGAGGGTAAATTTCCGGAGTATCCAGAAATAGAATAGGGATGGAAATAAAACTTGACGTTTTCATTATGGAAATATGGTGAAGAAGGGGGGGAGTCCAAAAGGGCAGGCGAGACACCCTGCAGGTTCGAAGGTGAGATGGCCCGACGTCCACACCGAGCCGTAAAAAGCTCAAAAACTCTAAAAATTAGGTAGCATGGCCATCTCATCGATGACGACCGTCCCGTCGAGTACGTCGACGCTTCTGAAAGCGGCTCGGACCATATGAAACAGAAAGTTTCGGTAGCGCCGCAGTGAAACTGGTGACGAACGATCTGGTGTGCCCTAAGGAAGCGAGGAGCGACCGATTCGCTCTTCCCCGGAGGAAACATTTACTACTACTACTACTAGGTCGTGGAGGGGGCCGACCACTTATTGTTAGACGAAATTGTGAATATCTCGAAAACTAAAACCTACCTCCCTATAATTGGAAAAGGAAAAAGTTGTTCAAAATGTCGAAATCTATAACATATTTAAATTTGTTAAATATCTATCTCAAAATGAGAATTTTATTCAGTATTTCAATGGTCTAATGCAGGGATGGGCATTTTTGCCTCAATTGAGGCAAGAGCGTCCCTACCACAGCGGCCACTGCCCCCCACCAGCATCCACCGTTACAACGGAGAAAGAACGCGCTTCGCCCGTAGCGAGCAGTGCGCATGTCTCGCGTCCTCGCGACCGCGAGGAGGCACGTGCGCCGTAGCCGCGCGCATTTAAATGCACATGATAGACAAAAAGGGAAATAGATTCTATTTCTTATGTCCCCACACACTCAATGGCGAAACCGCGAAATGATACCATTTCTCCCGTAGCTATTGCTTTGGACAGTCGCGTAGTACATATAGTGCTTATATTATTTAAAGTATAATAATTTTTGTGTGTAGCAATTGGTTTGTAGTTTGGCATTTTTATTATTTTGCATTTAGTATTTAGTTGCATTGCTTTTAATAATGCCTAAAGTAATTGTTGGTAAATACGTTTTTTCAAAATTAGATGTCGAGCTTGATCTTTTGTTTGTTAGACAAGCTGACAACAATGCAAAATGCATAATTTGTAAATCCGTTTTAAAGGACAAGTAAGGTTGTAATCTTTCTCGCATATAATACAAGAATTATTCTAGAGTAGAAAGAAGACACCCAGTAAGCAAAATGCTCTGATTCTGCTCAGATTTGGACAGCGCTTCTGCCGTCAGAAGCTAATACTTCTACTTCCGCATTAGTAATTGTGTCTGACGGCAGGGTGTGCCGGCACAAGCTGAGGGCAGAATACGGGCAGATGGAAGGCACACCGTGCCTTCGTTATAGAGGGCAGGTCGGTCGCACTAATGTGGTGGATATGTGGATATCGATCATGTGGATTATTATGTCGGTAAAGTGAATTTCTATTGTATAAATGTGTATCAGTTCTCATTTTTACCGACAAAATTACTATTGACTTTTGGACACATTGCAAATATTCATTCGTTTATTAATTTTATGCGTGAAATCTAATTGTAATATACATATACATCAAGACAAATGATTCATAAAAAAACGTAATAATAAAATTTAAAATAAACTGTCTCTGTCGGCAGGATTTGAACACCGGACTTCCGCGTGAGAACTTGACACCCTACCATCACACCACGGTTCTTGTTATAATCTTAAAAGAATATTGTATTTTATGGAAGCAATGAAACTTTAATTGTCAATACATATCTCGAAAACTATTGAGTTTCTACACCTAGAATGGTATATACATATTCGTAAACAAGGAGAACGGTGCGAATTTTCAACACCATCGGTGTCCCGAATGTCGCGATGTCTCCTTGTTAGTATGGGCAGTGTCCTCAAATAAATTATGTAATTATATAATGTTGAACTTTTAGGTTGGGTATCTTTGGTACAGAATAACTAAGTATATTTTAATGTAAATAATATTTAATGTATAACAGAGATTAAACTATTAATATATATAAACTTTATAACTATGCGTGTTTTATATACTACAACTTATGCTTTTACTTTATTTTACTTTTACCTGCACGTGCTGCATGCTACAACAGTACAAAGAGCTCTGAAACAACCGAACGCTCTCCTGTTGCTCGCTTCGCTCTTCACACCGATCCCGGCATGCGCATACGCACATGCGCACTTGCACATTCACACAATACGCTGAGGAAGGTGTCTGATATTTCCAACATTCTCTTCCACATTTCTCAGCGTATATCCCTCAGTCGTGGATCTCACTCATACATACACACACACGGTGAGGAAGGTGTCAGACACTTCAATGTCCTCTTCCACCTTTCTCAACGTGTATTCTTTGGTTTTAAATCTTACCCATTCAACTGATTCGTACATTCTTTGAATCTTTTTTCGCTTTGTATTTTAGTGAATACATCTGCTATTTGTTCTGTCGTCGGACAATACTTTATTGCTAAATTCTTTTCTTTTAGTTGTTCGTGAATGAAATGGTATCTTACGTCTATGTGTTTCGAACGTTTGTGTATCACACCAGTCTTGATGAGGTTAATTGCACTCTGATTATCTATATTTAATGTTACGCTAATTTTTGTCTCTAGCAACTCGTTTAACAAGTTTCTCAAGTATATTAACTCTTTACAGCAGTCAGCCGCTGCTATATATTCCGCCTCTGCGGTTGACAATGCCACTATTGGTTGTTTTTTTGAGCACCAGGCTACTGGACCTCCACAATAAAAAATCACATAGCCTGACGTGCTTCTTCTCGAATCTTTATCTCCTGCAAACTCTGAATCGCAGAATGCAATTAACTCATCCACATTCGCTCTTTCATTATACTCTATTCCTAAATCTTTAGTTACATTTATGTATCTGAAAATATGTTTTAAATCAATTACTCGACGCTTTGTAGGTTGTGTTACATGTCTACTGCAAACGTTTACCGAATAGGCGATGTCTGGTCTGGTTTTGTTAGACAGATACAGCAGGTTTCCTACGGCTTCCCTATACGGATATTCCTTGTCTATTTCCTCTTCGTCTGTATCATCGCCTTTGCTCATCGGAGTTTTCGCAGGTCTACTCTCACTCATATTGAATTGTTCTAACATCTTTTCTGCAAATGTTCGTTGAGTGAGTTTCAGTCTTCCATCTCCCCTGCGTATTTCCATACCTAAAAATAATTTTGGTTCAAAATTAAACGTGATTTCGAACTCCCGTTTTAATTCGTCCGCTAACTGCTTGATTTCTGCTTCGTTTTCTCCTATGATGATGCCATCATCTACGTAAATGGCAAGGAACATTGTACCAGCTGAATTTTTAAACGTGCACTGTTCAGATTGCAGTGGCTTCAGTCCATGGTTTTTTAGAACAGTTGAGAGTTTAATGTTCCAGTTTAATGGAGCCTGCTTTAAACCATAAAGCGATTTATTTAGTTTGCAAATTTTATTTTCTATACCGTAGCCCTCAGGTGGAAACATATATATTGTTTCTTCTAGTTCCCCATACAAAAAGGCAGTTTTAACGTCAAATGATGCTATACTATAATTTCTTCTGGAAGCTAGTGCTAAAAGAATTCGCAAAGCATTTATATTTACCACTGGACTAAAAATTTCAAAGTAATCTATTCCTGGTCTTTCTTGACAACCCTTTACTACTAATCGAGCCTTATACGTACCATTCTCCTTTATTTTGAAAACCCACTTGGACGTTAGCGGTCTCTTTTTTATTTCATTGGGATTTACCAGTTCCCAGGTTTTGTTTTTTTCTAACGACTCCTTTTCTTGATCAATTGCCTTTTTCCATAACACTTTGTCTGGTCCTGACATTGCTTCTGTATATGTCAGTAAGGCACAGTTTTCGTACCTTTGAGGTGGTCGTTTTTGTCTTTGTGATTTCCTCAGAGGTTGTTTTTCTTCTCCAGCTTCTTTTTCCTTGTCCTCTTCTAATTTCTTGTTCTCTTCTAATTTCTTGTCCTCTTCTAATTTCTTGTTCTCTTCTATCTTCTTGTCCTCTTCTAGTTTCTTATCCTCTTCTAGTTTCTTGTTCTTTTTTTCCTTTATTGTTTCTGCAGTCTCTTCGTTCGACAGAAGAATGTTTTTTGTTTGAGTGCAGCTTGCATTTACTTCTTTATTTCTTCCAAATTTAACATCTCTGGCTATATATGTTTTCTTTCTATCTGGATCCCACAGTCTGTACCCATTAGGTGCATAACCTAGAAAGATGCCTTTCTTACCTCTGTGGTCTAGCTTTTTTTGTGGACCCAGTACTTTTGCAAAGACTTCAGTGCCGAAAATTTGCAGGTTTGTTAGGTTAGGTTTCAATCCAGTTAATTTTTCTATGGGTGTTACATCTACTGCTTTGGTATAGCTTCTGTTAATCAAGTATACTGCTGTGAGGACTGCTTCTCCCCACATTGTTTTACTTTGTTTTGCGTCTTCCAACATTGCTCTGGCTTTTTCCATTATTGTTCGGTTCATTCTCTCTGCTGTTCCATTCAACTGCGGAGTGTATGGAACGGAACAGTCCAACATTATCCCTTCTTCAAGACACCAGTTTTTTAGGTTTTGATTTATATATTCGCGACCATTATCACATCTGATTTTGGCCACCTTTTTTCCCATTTTCCTTTCCAGTCTTCTTATATGAAATTTTAGGAGAGCTGCAACTTCGAATTTATTCTGTATTAAGCTTACCTCAGTGTAGTGAGTGTAGTCATCAATTACTGTTACAAAATATCTTTTACAATCCCATGTGCTTGGGTTTATTGGACCACATACATCCGTGTGTATGATCTCTAGCGGTCTGCTGGCTCTTGTCCGTTCTGTTTTGAAAGGCAGTCTTGTTTGCCGTGTCTTGATGCAGGTTTCACAGTTTTCTAGTCCATGTAGCATCTCCTTAGAAATATTCATCCCTTCTGATATCGTTATCAGCTTCTGCATTCCTGTGACGCTCAGATGTCCCAATTTTCTGTGCCAGTCTTCTGTTGTATCAATTTTTTTAATCACTGCGTATGTCTTTTTTTCCACTGGTTTCTTTGACATCAAGTCTATTGTATATAGGCCTTGTTCTGTTTTTGTCCCTTCTAAAACTTTGTTTTCGTTCACAAAAACTTGTACCTTTTGTTTAGTGAACAATACGTCACCCCCTTTTTCTGTTATTGCACTTACTGACAATAAGTTTGTACTGAGATTTGGGACATGCATGATTTCAGTCAGCGTACATTCGTCAAATGTCATATTTCCCACTTTTTCTGCTTTTAAGAACTCTGATTTCTTGGCGGTACCTACCTCCATGTTTATCATCTTCACAGAGCTTAGCTGTTCTCCACAGTTGGTCATGTGTGAGGTTGTTCCTGAGTCAACTACCCACTTCGCACTTTCTAATTTGTCTGCAGCTAGGAATGATACTGGGTGTTGTCTGTTATTTCTCTGTTTGTCTCTGAAATAACAGTCCCTCTCCACATGGTTCTGTTTTTTACATATTGCACATCCTTTCTTAAATTTGTTTATTTCTGCTCCCTGGTTGCACATTTTCGCTACATGTCCCATCTTACCGCAGCTGAAACACTTTATTGTTTTATTATTATTTGTTACCTTTTTACAGAATTGTGCAATGTGTCCCTTTTCTTTGCACTTGTAGCATTGTACTTCTGTTGACTTGAATGCAACTGCTCCTTCGGTTTCGTGACTATCCTTGTTCCTTTGCTCTTCTGCCAAGAGCCTCGCTGTTAGGTTTTCTAGTGTTTTACTTTCATTTGCTGTTGATTCCCACGCTGTTACAAAATGTTTAAATTGTTCCGGAAGTGTGGATAGAATTTTAGAAATCAACATACTGTCGCTGATGTCTTCTTTTAACTCTTTTAGTTTACAAACTATTGTCCGCATCTTTGCTATATGCGACGCGATGTCGCTGTTTTTATCGTAGGAACACATAAAGAAATCCTGCATTAATTTACACTTTTGTTGGTTAGAATCTCTTTGGTATATCATGCAGAGTTTGTCCCACATTTCTTTGGCTGTTTTACACTCGATTACGTGTAACAGAGGTTTTCTGTCCACTGTGGTCACGATGACCTTTTGTGCCTGGGCATCTTTCCTATCCCATTCTGCATCGTCTTCTTCTTTTACGCATGTGGCCACGTGGTACAGATTGTTTGCCTTCAGTATTATTGAGACTTGAAATTTCCACATTTGAAAATCTTCTAGATTAATTAACTTCTGCACATTGCTCAAGTCTTCCACAACGTATTTCGCCATTTCGCTTTCTTTAATTTTTAATTAATTTAGATTCTGTATACCAAAACTAACCCTCAATTTGCCACGTGTTCTGGGCCCATAACCTGTTGAACTTTTAGGTTGGGTATCTTTGGTACAGAATAACTAAGTATATTTTAATGTAAATAATATTTAATGTATAACAGAGATTAAACTATTAATATATATAAACTTTATAACTATGCGTGTTTTATATACTACAACTTATGCTTTTACTTTATTTTACTTTTACCTGCACGTGCTGCATGCTACAACAGTACAAAGAGCTCTGAAACAACCGAACGCTCTCCTGTTGCTCGCTTCGCTCTTCACACCGATCCCGGCATGCGCATACGCACATGCGCACTTGCACATTCACACAATACGCTGAGGAAGGTGTCTGATATTTCCAACATATAATATAAATGATTCTTATTTCCACACTTATAACTTCGTAATGAATTCAGATAATTTATGTATTTACAAATGCAACATTTGGTGTTCTACACAAGTTGTGTTACTTCTTCGATGGTTTTACTTGGCACTGTTTTACAAAAGTAATCTTTGAATATTTACCATGTGTCCAAAAGTTAATAATAATTTTGTCGGTAAAAAGGACAAGTGATATACATTTATACAATAGAAATGCACATTATCGACATAATAATCTACATGATCGATATCCACCACATTAGTGCGACCGACCTGCCCTCTATAACGAAGGCACGGTGTGCCTTCCATCTGCCCGCATTCTGCCCTCAGGTTGTGGCGAGCACACCCTGCCGTCAAACGCCAATACTTCTACTTCCGCATTTGTCATTGTGTCTGCTGGCACGGTGTGCTGTCCAATTTAGAGCAGATAGAGGGCATACTCGGCTTCGAGTGTCGTTCTGACGCCATAATGCCCGCCATCTGCTCGCATCGTATGATTGCAGGCTATGATCGATATCGGCTCGAAGCAGATCTGGTTGACTGGGCAGGTAAGGTGAAGTGCCCTATGCCTGGACAGCATGTTTTTCTATTTTAAATTTTATCACTTTAAATATACAAAAATAATTTATTAAGAGTTTTAACATACAGTTCAGAGTTTGTAAAGTAATTTAAAATAAAAAAATCATTGTTTAGGTTAATATCTTAATTGTATTAACAAGAATAATTCAAACCTATAGTTGGACATATTAAATCCAATCTAAGCTAGTACCTGGACAGAAGTAAAGTCTATACCTGGACAAATTCAATTTACGAGTTGATCGAGCGAACATAACCTAAAACGTTGGTTGGTTGCGCATGAGGAATAGAAGATGCTTTGCGTAATATGTAGTATTCTTATCATAGTTTATAGTATTGTATTATTTAACCAAATATATATTTATATCGTTAACCATCGAAGGTGCTTCTCGTTATTTACGAACCCACAACATAATTATGTCTATAACATCGACCTTCATTAAATTCTTAACAAATTACATACAAAAATATTATTCCATTAAATTCTATTCCCTATCATTTTTATTTTTTGTTGTAATGCAATCACTTCCAGAGACAATACTTCTTTTTCCATATTGTCTAATTGAGTGCATAATTTTGCTTTTTCTTCTTTAATTTCAACTTTTTTTGTATCATTAGTTGCTTTAGACTTTAGACCTTATTTTTTTAGATTTATCGTTGATTTGTAACTTAATATCTTTAATTTGTTGTGTAATTAGCTTTTTTCTTTCATGTAATTTTTTATTGATTTCTTGTTCCTTTTTCTTTTCTAATCTTGTTTCTCTCTTTTTCCTGTTTGTTTGTCAAATGTTCTTCTTCTATAGCTTTTTTTTCTTAATAACATAATGTTAATAATATTATAATATTTTTAGAATATAATTAAATTAATTAATTAAGGGATTAATTTTAATAAAAATCCTTATAATAAATTTAATTGAGTGTAATTTAAAATAGTAATTATTATTTAAAATTAATTAAGGGATTAATTTTAATAAAAATTCTTATAATAAATCTAATTGAGTGTAATTTAAAATAGTAATGATTCTTTAAAATTAATTAATTAATAATTATTGATATAATTATTATATAATATATAATATTATAATATTTTCTTACGTTACTAATAGAAAAATAATGAATTATATTGTATTGATTTTACATTGATTGCCTTTAAATTTAATATTTTTAAATTTAATATTTTTTTTATTTAAATAGTTTAATATAAAATATTGAGTTGTGATTTCAAAGATGTTTTTATAATAATATTTTATATTAAACTATTTAAATAAAAAAATATTAAATTTAAAAATATTAAATTTAAAGGTAATCAATGTAATTCTAAAGAATAATTACTATTTTAAATTATTTATTATTAATGTATATTAATAATAACATACGTTATTCAAGCTAATAGAAGACTAACTATACGTACATGTAGTTAAATAATTTGCACAAAATACGTTGATTTTATTCACAAACACGTGTCCGGCTTCAGGCGTAAGCATATTGCGTATAAGCTTAGAGTGGGACAGCTACTGTCATGGCGTCCCAGTATGGAGTACTTATATTTGAAAACAGTCCTAATCTTGGACATCTAATATTTGGATTAATAATTATTATTTACGTTAAATTTGATTGCCAATTTATTTTAAAATATCAGTATTATTATGCGTGATAATTATTTTTTGACTGAGGGCTTAAATTATATCTTTTTTTCTAACAAAAGTTCGAACTATAAATGCACATGATTCGCATGTAAATAGACTATTTTGTATACTGTTTTCAGATGAACTTTGAATTTATTTTTAAATTTCAATTGATGTCATAATGAAATAATATTCACACTTACATGTAGCTAAGGCCTCAGAATATACAGGGTGTCTCAAAATTCCTTCAGCTCCCGAAAATGGGCGGTTCCTGAGGTCATTTGAAGCGACATTTTCCTTTTGCAAAATGTTGTCCGCGGCTTTGTTTAGGAGTTATTAACGAAAAACACGAACCAACCAGAGCGCGCCTAGTCGCTCGATGGCACGGTCAGCGCGGCGAGCCGGGGGGAGGAGAGTGTTGTCGGTACGCCGCGATGTAACAGACAACAGTTTCTTAATTATGTCCCGATTTCGATGAGCTTTGGATATGTTGTAAAGACCACGATTCTAAACAACATTTCCCTTTAGACTTTTTGCCTCGCGTCTTTAGTTTTAACTACGCGCTTTTGCATATGTTTGACTTCCCGTTCTGCGGAATCATTAACTACAGCTACATTACAGGGTGTCCCAAAACGACTGCGTAAGCGGGAAATGGGAGGTTCCTTGGGTCATTTGAAGCGACATTTTCCTTAACAAAAATGGCGTCCGCGGCTTTGTTTAGGAGTTATTAACGAAAAACACGGACCAATCAGAGCGCGACCTAGACGCTCGTTGGCACGTTCAGCGCGGCGAGCCAGCAGGCGGTTGGCTGCACGTGCCAACGAGCGTTACGCTGGTGACCCAACTCGACCTGGAACTTTTGCAGTTCGACGTGAAGACGGCTTTTCTTTATGGCGATTTGAAAGAGGAAGTATTAATGGAATTGCCGGAAGGAGTTAACGAGGATTTCGAGAAGAATGCTTTCGTGTGTCGTCTTCGAAAATCATTGTACGGTTTGAAACAGGCGGCCAGGTGTTGGAACGAGAAATTCAAAAGTGCGATAAAGGCTCTGAATATGGAGCAATGCGAGGCTGATAAATGTATTTTTCGCGGCGTATTGAATGAGCATGAGGTAATAGTCGCATTATTTGTTGACGACGCGACGGTCTGATAGCATCGAGTTCAGGAGAGGCTTCGCAGATTGTTTAGAATGCGATAAGCGAGTCCTTTGAGATAAAGGTCGGCGATTCTTGTACGTTTGTAGGCGTGCAAATCATGAGAAATCGCGAGCGAAAAAGTATGTTTATTCACCAAACATCTTATGCGAACCAAATTGTAAAGAAATTCGGTTGCGAAAATGTAAAGCCAGTTTCGATACCAGCTGACCCAAACGTGATATTAACGCCAGTAGATAGCGACGAAACCGTAACACAAAATGTACCTTTCCGTGAAGCAGTAGGTTCACTGATGTTTTTGGCGATAGTCTCGCGTCCAGACTTGGCGTATGCACTTAACAACGTCAGTAAGTTTTTAAATAAACATAATGCAAGTCATTGGCAAGCGGTTAAAAGAATCATAAAGTATTTGTCAGGCACGTTAGACTACGGCATTTTGTACGAAAGGAATGAGAATGAAATGAACTTGGTTGGTTTTTCTGACTCGAATTTCGCGGGCGATCCTGAGACAAGACGCTCGACTTCCGGTTTTGCGTTTTGCCTCGCGAGCGGCGTTGTAACTTGGGCTTCTCAGCGACAAAGACTTGTAACCCTAAGTACGACTGAGGCAGAGTATGTTGCGGCCGCCACGACAGCTAAAGAGGCCATTTGGCTGCGAAAATTGTTAAAGGATTTGGGGCGGATGGGAGACGATCCTATTGTTTTGTTTTTAGATAATCAAAGTGCGATTAGGTTAGTCAAAATCCCCGAATTTCATAAGAGGACGAAACATATCGACATAAAATACCATTTCATCCGAGAAAAGGTCGATCAGGGAGATTTAATGGTCAAATATGTGTGCTCGAATGATCAAAAAGCGGATATATTTACTAAGCCTTTTCGAAGCAGCGTTTTTCTTCCCTGCGACAGAGTCTTGGTATGTTTTCGCGCGCAGAGTATTCAAGCGGAGAGGCTGTTGGAATGTAGGCTTTTCAAACTCTGCGCCACACTAATGGCCAGTGAGGAGAGCGCCCACCGATTTACATAATCGGCTGTGCCTTCTCCGTTTCGTTTTTGTTTCGCGATGCCATCGGCTCTGTTGCGATGCCATCGTGGATGCGTTAGTTGTAATACTCACTAGGCAAGCGACGTGACGTAACTTCTAGTATTCACCAACATTTTCTTTTTGTAAAGTGGAAAATAAACTTTATCTTAAAAGTAACAGATAAAGACGCATTATTTTCAATATAATATAATTATTTAATCTCTTAATTACTGATTTTACTATGAAAATTCAATTGTCCAGATTTAGGTATCACTTTTGGACTGTCCAGACTTAGGGCATTTCACCTTACTAGAGACATTTAAAAGACAAAACGATGAGTCAACAGAGAGTTTCGACTCCGAGAGCAAAATTGCGTCTTACCGAGTCGTTTGGGAAATCGGTCGCGCGAAAAAATCTTTTTCTGATGGGGAATTTGTAAAAAATTGTGCTATTGAAATGGCTAAATCTTTTGGCAATGATGCGGAAATTGCAAAATTTAAAACTGTTCCTCTGTCTCGCCGCACAGTATCCAGACGTTTCTTAGATATTGACAATTATTTAAAAAACAAGCTCCGTTCTTTAATCGAAATCTGTGCGTATTTTTCGCTTTGTTTGGATGAAAGCACAGATGTAACCGATGTTTCTCAATTAGCAATTTTTGTACGTATGGTGCAATTTGATTTTTCAGTGCATGAAGAGCTACTTCAGAGATGGCCAATTTTTTATCTGTAATTTTTAAATGAAAGATAATTTTCGGTTATCTTGTATTTGTACTTATTTTTCTGAAATACATATTCGACACAGTTTATCTGTAAGATACTCTCCAAAAAATTTCATTTGACATCTGTAGGTTATCTAAGCTCGAAGTAACGGCGTATGCGTATTCAACGCCTCTAGCGGCGAGAAGTTATTCGAGACGCACTATCCGTAAAATACAGCGCAGCGTGAGAATTTTCAGTTTATCTTTCACAATTATTTGAGAGTCGAAGGTAGCGCCACCATGTATCTTACGGTGAATCCGTCAGATTTTCGCTACGGAAGATTATCTGTGAGATTTCAATTTAACGATTTCATCGTAACTGTGAGATTTATTTCGAAGCTCGATGGAGTAAGATGATTTATTCGATTGTTTTATTCGTGACGAGTATTTCGAAGAGATAAAAATCACATGTATCTTTATTCGTTATTTTTATTTGACTTCAAATAACTGACATCTTGATCCGACGCGACGTTGTCAGGTTATGGTTATAATATGTACAAATGAACGGTTAATCAGAGTATCGATGGTGAAACCAAGTGACATTTCCATTTATTGTAAAGACTTTTACTCATAGGAAAACGTGACGAAAATTGTTTAAATAATAAAAATTGATTTGGTTATACAAACGTGTAAGTGTTAAAAATTGATTTGTTTAAACAATCGCGTAAGTAATAAAAATGTATGCGTTGAAACATCCGTTTAAATAATACAAATTTATTTGTTTAAACAATTGTTTAAATAATAAACATTTATTTGTTTAAACAATCGTGTAAGTAATACAAATTTCTTGGTTTAAACATTCGTTTAAATAATAAAACTTTATTTGTTTAAACAATCGTTTAATTAACGATGTTTGATTTATGCAGTTCTCCATTCAACTCTTCTAGATTAAACTAATTGTTCTAATTGTTCATAAAAATTCAAGTCGTATAGTCCAATATGTATTACAAAAGTTATCGTCCTTCTAAGAGTTTCCGAATCGTACTACGTACGTATTACGACGTGGCAACGCCGGATCAAAATGTCAATTATTTGAAGTCAAATAAAAATAACGAATAAAGATACATGTGATTTTTATCTCTTCGAAATACTCGTCACAAATAAAAGCGTCAAACAAATGGTCAGGCCAAATACAGCGTCAAATAACGGATAAAGATGACAGATAAATCTCGCGCGACATCTGGAGTCAAATAACCCACAAGGACACAGCTTACTCTAGTGCTAGCCATGCTGAAGGATGTGGCAACACGGCGAGAGTTCTATTGTATCTATATCTATATATGTATATTATATATACAGATATAGAGACAATAGGACTCTCGCCGTGTTGCCACATCCTTCAGCATGGCTAGCACTAGAGTAGGCTGTGACAAGGATTATGAATCTATTTCTTTCAATAAAATCTGACGGATACTCTGCGACCAAGTAACGACAGATACAACCGCAAGATACATCGTGGCGCTGTATTCGACCGTCAAATAAAAGTTGAAGATAACTAGAAAATTCTCAGGGAGCCATACGAATAAACTCTCCGAACCAAACAGTTGAAAGATACAAGATACGGATAAATTCTCGCGCTTCATCTGACTTCGAATAAAAACAAAAAGATACAGAGTATGTTATCTAGAATTTATTTGAATAATTTTTTATTTAGATAATGCCGATCTCTGAGCTACTTGCATTAGTACCTTTCCATAGCACCACTAAAGGGTTAGATATATTTAATGGTTTGAAAATGCAAGTAGAGAATTACACTAGTTTTAGTAAATGTAGTTGTTTCGTTACGGATGGAGCACCATCAATGCGGGGACAAGACAAAGGATTAGTTGGGTTTTTAAGAAAAAATGGCATTAATTGCGATGTTTTTTATTGCATAATACATCAGGAAGTATTATGCACAAAATCTATAAAAGCTTCAGAAGTAATGAAGTTAGTAACGAAAGTAATCAATCTTCTCAGAGCCGGTAACCGCTCTTTGACTCATCGTAAGATAAAGTTGTTTTTAGAGAATGTAGGTGCCGCGTACTCTGATTTGCAAATGTACACAGATGTTCGTTGGTTGAGCGCCGCTACAGCATTACAAAGATTCTTTGCACTTCACAAAGAGTTAGTTGCATTTTTAAATTATTAAATTGATAATTTAATTTTATTAGTATTATTAGTATTGATAAATTAGAAAATAAAGAATTTCTGTGTTCATTAGCATTTCTTACAGATATGACGTGCCACATTAATTCACTAAATCTGCTTTTGCAAGGGAAAGGGAAGAATATTGCTAATTTGTTTTGGCATGTAAATAGCTTTCGTAGTAAATAGTATTCGTACAGCAATTTGAAAAAGAAGATCTGATTCATTTTCCTTCTTGTCAAGAAATTAAAGATGAATTTCTTGATGTAAATTTTTCTTCATTTCGAGAAAATATATTAGATATTTTGCATGAGTTCAATAGTAGATTTTTAGATTTTCAAAATTTAGAAAAGAAGATATTATTATTTAGTATTTCATTAGCAGTTCCAATTGAAGATCAAGACCACGATCTTCAATTTGAATTGTGTGATATACAATCAGATCCCCTGTTTTCTTTGAAGAAAGAAACACAGGAAGAATTTTTCAAATTGTTACAACCTGCCCAACACCCAAAATTGCGAAATTTTGGTTTGAAAATTTTTTCAATGTTTGCATCGACTTACATTTGCGAAACTAGTTTTTCCGCGATGAAACAAATTAAATCGAATATTCGGAATCGATTAACAGATACATCTTTGGAAAGCGCATTCCGTATAGCAATGTCTCAACTGGGGCTTGACGTTTCCGAATTAATTCGATACGAGCAATGAAAACATTTAATATTCGCTTGTAATGTAGTGCTTTATATTGCTTAGTTATTTTTACTTTGCATTGCTTATTTAATGCTTATGCGCATGCTTAGAACCCCATCGATAATTTAACTTTTTTTCAGAGGCAGCTCTTATGATGATACGATCGTTTTGGAATCTTTAAAGATTCTTTGCATTTATGATCAACTCTGAAGAGTGTTTTTATAAATACATTGTGTATTAATATAGGGAAGAAATAGATATGTCGCGAGTAGTATCTGGTATGGTAAACCTTACGTTTAGGGGAGGCAGCTCCGATGACCTTAATCTTCACATATGTTGTCAAAGACAACATTCTGAACAACTTTTGTCATTACAACTACCCGGTGCTCGGTCTTAGTGTTCGAGATATTTGCGAAAAACTGTTGCTAATACTGTATTGAATTTTACGTATTCTTCCAAGCTCCGTGGCAACGTGAGCCTGTTCCCCGGGGCGGCATCTGTTTAATTTCTGTTTGTAAACACATTGTGGGGATCAGAACAGAGTGTCACTCTATATAGGGCGAGCTTTCAATTTTGAAAGACTACTTCTGGATTTTCGCATGCGTGGTCGGGCCGGCCCAGCGGCCGGCCCTCTGCGCCCCCCCCCCCCCCACCGACTAACCCTAACTAATTCTGATCGCATAATTTTTGATAATCAGAATTAGTTAGGGCTAGTTGGTGGGGGCGTAGAGGGCCTGCCGGCAGGCCGGCCCGACCACGCATGCGAAATTGTGAATATTTCAAAATGAGAATTTTATTCAGCATTTAAATAATAGTTTTTCGCAAATATCTCGAAAACTAAGACCGAGCACCGGGTAGTTATAATGACAAAAGTTGTTCAGAATGTTGTTCCCGACAACATATGTGAAGATCAAGGTCATCGGAGCTGCCTCCCTTAAACGTAAGGTTTACCTCTGGTATTTCTATATTTCAGAATTGCTAAGGGTACGACTACATTGGAGCTCCGATAGAAGCTAAGAAAGCGTCGATTAGAGCGGCGATTTGTCCGTTGGTAGACTGCTAAGAGTAGCTCTGTTCGCCGCTTCAACGTGAACGTTTCCACAAAACAAAACATTGTAATGTGTTTCGATGCTTCGTTCTCTCGCCAACCGTTACTGTCCGTTACTTGTTTACATCGGTGACTTGTTTATATCTCGTGCGCGGTTCGGTACGAAGATGTGTATGGTGGGGGCAACGAAGTCGCGAGACATGCGCGTTCGCGATGAAGGCGCGCGTTGCATGGAAAAGAGGTTGGTGGGAGAAGCAGGCGTTTGGGGGCCCCACCCGTGCCCATCCCTGGTCTAATGGATACATAGAATTCATTATTTCGAAAAAAGCATCAATGCGTTTATCAAAATTGTACATTCTTTTAAATAAAAATTCGGCAATATAATGTAAGCAGCCTTATGTTCATACGATAACCGTGCCGCTTGAGGAGCTGCGGAGAGTGCTGTATGGTGTGTGAAGCGTAAGTTACTCGGCAAAAATTCTATTAGGCGTGGGTTAAAAATTTTCTTTAAGTTTGCAATAATTCGTGTGCCTCTTTTCTTTAAGCTTGCAATATTTCGTGTTCCTCTTTTCTTTAATCTTGCAATAATTCGCGTGCCTCTTTTCTTTCTATTCACACAGTTTAGTTACTGTGCCTTGTTGTACGCTATTTGTTACTGTGAAGGTTTTGATGAGTTGGTTTCGTTTTCTTGTGTTATGAATAGTTTGTTATGCTCCATATGATTTTCACGAGATAGGGGGGGAAGTTATATTTTGTTAATTTATAGAGTAGCCCAGATCAAGTATATCAGACATGCTCCTACACAATTGTTTTTATTTAAGGCTTCGTATACGTCCGATGTGAATTGGTTTATAGCATGGGTTGTTCAGGATTTGTTGCGGAAGCCAAATTCGTATGGGGAGAGGATGTTCTGTGTGTATGTATGTGTTGAGATTGCTTGGTGGAGAATTATTTCGAAAATTTTACTGATACGGGGAGTAGGCTTATAGGTCTGTAGTCTGATGGGTTGTTTCTTTTTTTGTTTTTCTTTTCGAGAGCTATTGTTTTTTCTGTTTTCCATTTGTTTGGAAAGTAGTAGTTGTTAAATGCGTTACTGAAGAGGATGGCGTAGAGAATGTGAATTTGCCGGGGAGTTTCATTAGGACTGTATTTGGGTTATTATCAAAGCTGGCGGATGTTTTGTTATTTAGTCTTTTTAGTATACAGGGTGAGTCACCTAACGTTTGCACCTCAAATATCTTTGTTGTTTCTAAAGATACGTAAAATATGGTAAAGACAAAGTTGAATGGTACAATAGGGCTGACACGATGCCAAAAAAAATTTTGTTTTTATGACATTTTTTTTAGAGATATCAAGGTCACCTTGACTTTTTTAAATGGAACCACCCTTTTTTAAACACCTACAATGATAGTCCCTTTCATTAGGAATTCAGTGACTATAATTATTCCAAGGTCATTCAATGTCACAGACAGAGAAAACGTATAAGATTTAGAATATGAGCTCTAAATGTTTCGGTAAATACGCATCGTAGCGTTTTGTAACTTGATATTGATTGTTAATACTGTTTATATTACAGTGATCTAACATTTAAAATCATCTGGGAACGATAGGAAAAAAGTTTACTCTTACCATTGGGACTTAGAAAAATTTCACTTGAGCAGCGAAGTCGTACGCTCTCGATCATTATTTTCAATTATTTCGGTAAATACGGATCGTAGCGTTTTGTAACTTGATATTGATTGTTAATATTGTTTATATTACAGTGATCTAACACTTAAAATCATCTGAGAGTATATTTACTATTTACTACGAGTCTCAACCATGATAAACGTATTCTGCTTTCATATTCTAAATCTTATACGTTTTCTCTATCTGTGACCTTGAATGACCGTGGAATAATTATAGTCACTGAATTCCTAATGAAAGGGACTATCATTGTAGGTGTTTAAAAAAGGGTGGTTCAATTTAAAAGAGTCAAGGTGACCTTGATATCTCTAAAAAAAATGACATAAATAAAAATTTTTTTTGGCATCGTGTCAGCCCCATTGTACCATTCAACTTTGTCCTTACCATATTTTACTTATCTTTAGAAACAACAAAGATATTTGAGGTGCAAACGTTAGGTGACTCACCCTGTATATCTGAGGTGGGTTTGGGATGTGAAGTAATTTTTTGTGTTCCTGTGTGATGGGTTGTAGGCAGGTGAGTCTGGTGACCGCCTCACGCAGGTGCTCTCCGGACACGGATGTTGCGGAGAATAGGCAAAGAGCTGACGGCGCAGTGCCATCACTGCGGGGAGGCCCAGGATACGGCGCGGCATACGCTGGAGGAATGTCCAGCGTGGTCGGAGCCGTGTTGTGTCCTTAGGGGCGTTGTAGGGATGGACCTCTCGCTGCCGACTGCGGCCGACCACATGATCGGCGGCGAGAAGCAGTGGAATGCGGTTGCCTCCTTCTGCGAACAAGTAATGTTGCAGAAGGAGGCAGCGGAGAGGGAGAGGGAGGCCGACCCCCTCTCCGCCAGGAGTGTGGCCTCTAGGGGACGTCCCGCTAGAGGCCGGCGACCCCCGGTAAGGGACCGCAGACGTGATGGCGGCGGTGGGCCTCACTAGACTCGTCCCACCGCTGCCATGGGGGGCTGCTACTCTCCTCGGGGCGGGCCGGCCGGGCGAGGGGGGCAGGGTGCATGTTGACGCCCTATCCTGCTGGCTCGGCCGGCTGCGCCCGTTACTTCGGGTGTTGGGGGTAGGGTTGGGGCGGGGTTTTCGGGGGGGGGGGCCTTGCTCCCCTTCCCCTTCTTCTTCTTCCTCTTCCCTCTATTTTCCTTTTAGCGCGTGCGGAGACCTCCTCCCTCGGCCGGGTGGGGCCTCTTCGGGCTCGCCCCTCCGAATAAGGAAGGGGGTCTCCGGGGGTCGCGGGCGACCGGAGCTGGGGCTCTGATCGTCCAGCCGAGCGACCCCTGGGATCGTCTAGCCGAGCGACCCAGACAGCGACGCTGTGTGGGTGGCCCGCACGGCGTCCTACTAGTATTAGGATGTACTTTGGGGGGGAGCTTCTCTCCTCCCCCGAGATGGGGCCGTAGTGCCAAGAGGTGGGGGTGGTCGGTGGCATTCGTTTACGAGATCCCGACCAGCCTCAATTAGCTGATGGAGGCCACCGTGGGGTCGTTACTGGGTATGCCCCGACACAACGGCCGCCCTTCGGGCGTCCGCGGGGGCCGGGGAGAGTGCCGCATAACCCCTCTCCCTCCCAGGGGAGCGAGGTATGCGTAATGCATTTTCCCCACGTTAAAAAAAAAAAAGGTAAGTCTGATGAGATATTGGTGATAGTTGTGTGGTTAGTGTTTTCTTCGGTGTATTTGTTTGTTGGTGTAGTGATTTTTTATTTTATTATGCTGTAACGAGTCCGTATCGTCGACCGTCGCAACGGTATTTCGGTGGTGTCCCCGTGCTGGTATAGCTCGCCGTGCCAGGGTCGTCAGTCAGCGGGGAGAGGTGTTTAGACAAGAATGAAACAGTGTTGGTGTCGTTTATGTGCTCGCGGTCATTTGTCGGGCGTCCGGGTTTCGCGGCCTTCGCGGTGATCGCGGTGTTTCGGTACAGTCGGTGGCGCGGTCGCGGAGGTATCGTCGGTGTCGAGTGCAGGGCCAGGGTAGCCGAGGGCGGGGAAGGTATGGTTCCGACCTGGAATACAGGGGCGTCGGAGGAGTCAGGATGCTTACAGGACCGAGCTTCGGATTACGGGGGTTGACGCTTGACGTGGAGGGTATTGCGCCTTCCGCGTCGAGGGACCTCGACGGAGTCGAGGTTCCCGAGACTCGCCGTCTCGGTGTTTTGCCGGTGACTCGTCGTCGTCGGACTAGATGTAGTGACTCGCCGTCACCTGGAGCGGAATAGTAACTCGCCGTTACCTGGATAAGGATTGTGACTCGCCGTCACCTGGAGCGGAATGGTAACTCGCCGTTACCGGAAAAGGATTGTGACTCGCCGTCACCTGGAGCGGAATGGTAACTCGCCGTCACCTGGACTAGAACAACGACGCGCCGTCGCTGTGCGGGAAAAGGTGGCTCGCCGTCACCTGGACCGGGGAAAGATACGGTGCTCGTGAAGAGTGTCAGGATTACTTACGGAGAGTGGTACGGCGGAAGTGTTCTGGGCGGAATCCCAGCTGGAACAGGAGAGCGAGTCGTGTTTGCTGCGTCTTATATAGCTCGCGGTTGGTGGTGAGGGGCGGTGGTGCGGTGCGGTGCGGCGTGTTGGTTTTCCCGCCGAGAGTGTGAGTGGTGACATCCGGTTTGTGTTAGAATTATGTCTCGTTGACGTCCGGTTCCCGCCCAATCCGCGAGCGACGTGGTTTTTGGGAGCGGGGTGCGCGGCGTGCCGGCGGTGCGGCCCTCGGTTATGTTCGGGTTCGGTCGGTCGTATTTCGGTGTATACTTTTAGTGACAGGCCTGCACGTTGCAGGTCTGTTACAATGCAATCTAGGTGCGGGTTTCCCATTCCTTCGTTTTGTTTGTGGGTGAGTTCAAAATGTGTTCCTATTATGTTTAGTTTGTCTAATGTGTGTGATATTAGTAGGTTGTTGTCTTTGTCTGTATTGTATTTTGTTATTTCTATTTCGGCGTTGTTGATAATTTGGTTGTTGTTTTTGTTGACTGTTAGTGTATCTATTGCGTTGGGGGATTTTTTTCTGAATATACTGTTAATCTGTGTGAAGGGATTCTGTGGGCTTTTTATTGTAATATAATTTGTCTTATTTTCGTTTCCCCATAGTTGGAGGTTGTTTTTTTGGAATTCAATGGTTATCTCTTTATTTATGTTTTTCAGCAGATTTATTAGTGTTGGTAAGGAGTTGGTTTTGCAGGGGTTGTGTGAGTTTTTAATTTTGTTAATTTGGGAGATAATGTATTGTTTGCTGTTTGTGGCTTTTTATTTTTTTGTTTTTTTAATGGGATTGTGCCGATGAGCGTTATGTTCCATGGATAAGGTGAATTTAAGTGCATTGTGGTCACTGTCGAATGGGATTGTTTTTAGTTTATAATTGGCTATGTTGTGGAATTCAATTCTGGGGTCGTGGAGGCAGGGGTCTATGTAGAAGTTACCGTTAGTTGTATGTTATACTTTATGGCGTTTAGATTTAGCCCGTTTTTGAGATTGGTTCCTCTGGGGTTATTAGTGTTGTTGTTCCAGTCTGTGTGTCGAGTGTTCAGGTCTGTTGGAGTTTTGTTGACGGTTTTGTTGGGGGAGGAGGGTGTTTTGCTTTTTGAGCTCGGTTAATAAGCTGTTGTTGGGTGAGTTTGTATCGCCTTGAGCTGGTTTGGCTGCATTTGCTTTTGTTTGTAGGTCGCTGTTGTTTCTTGCTATTTTTTATGTTGATGTTGATGGTGTGTTGATTTTCTTTTGTGTGACCGTTGGGGTGGTTTTTTGAAGGAGTGCTTCCACCTCCATGTTCCTTAATGTGCCGTTTTTCTCCTTTTTTATTATTTTTTGTATGGTTTCATTTAGGTTGGAGTGGTCCACGTTCGTTTGCTTGCCAGCGATGAGGGCGCATGGCATGGTACATAATAGCTGCGCTATCGGTTCACTTTCGGCTCACTTTTTCCCACTGTATAGCACAGACACTGTCACTGTCCAGTGGTAGGTCGTCGGTCGGTCGGTTCCGCTCCGATGCTTCCTGTTCGACGGTCACTGACGTTTACACAGTTGAGCGTCTAACGCATTGAGCCCACCGGGCTGTTGGAAACATGGTTAAAACTTCTAGATGTAATAGACTGACTCAGTAGAAATATTAATCAAGTTGATTTAATTATTTAATTATTTCTGTGAAATTTTCAAGGTTTATCAGTGCCTAATAGACTTACAGAATAAATAGAACGCAACAATTATAAGGTTAGCTTAGTTGTTTGCGGAAAAAACGTCGAAAAAATCGGTTTTTATTTTTTTTAATAACGGCGCAGACAGCCGAAAAATCTGAAAAATTAGCGCCGAGCGAGACTTCAACAGAGAGCCGAACATAGAGAAGGACAGAATGAAGTACGGTTCGCGTGACCGAAACGTGTCGCCGTCGCCGGGACAGTTTAAGGGCCCGCGTGTTCTCACTGTACATAATGCCAATTAAAAATGCATTATTTTTCATTATTCTTTTATGGGACTTTCACTGGCTTGTTTCTGGCATTTTTCCGATTAGAACAAGACCAAACACGGTATAATTTGGCTCATATTTACTCTACATGTGAAGCATAATTTGTAATTTATCATACATTTAACATATGCTATATATAGAATTAAATAAACAAACTTAACATCTCAAAAATATGTTCTGAAAGAATTAGACTTGAATTTTGCAAATTAACGGAATTACAGCCCGTAGGAGCACAGCGCGACCTGCACATATGCCGCATAACGATACTTTTGATATGAATTTGGCCTCTTCGTCAAAAGACGACGCGCAACGGCTAATTCTGCAATTTTTATTAATTCATTTTCGATTTAATTAGACTTGAGTGAAGCGGCTAGTTAAATGACGGCTAGAACTTTACCTGAGAGGTCACTCTTCCAGTGACGCTCGCAGTGTAACCTTTCTTGGTTTTTCAATAAATCGCACTCGTTGGCGGACGGCTTCACCGTCAATACTGGTTTTCTTTCAACCCCCGCATCAGTGATCCTTTTTTTCCTAGCTCGTCATGTATAGTAATTTCTTACAGTAACAAATTTTAAAACGACTCATTTTACATAATCAGAAAAATAATCAAAAGAAAGTAGTCAATAAAATTGTTAGCATCGCATTGGTATATTACACAATAGAGTAAACAATAGAGTTTTTTTTTCTTTTTCACTCGCTATCCTCTTTGTTAGGAATGGAATGACTAGGGTAAACCGTTAAAATAATGCAGTGAGGTCTTTCTATTAGATAACTATAAAACGTCTTTATTCAACGTGCCGTGCGATACTACGCCTCGTTTCCGTCTCTCGATCCCATCTCTCCTCTTCGCCACCGTCGCCCGATGGCGCTGACCGCGAGCCTTCATACCAATTCACAACACTCTTCTATGTCCTACAGTATTCCATACCGTCAATGAAACCACTAAATAAAGTTGAAATTATATCGTGTTTGGTATCATTTTAATCAGAAAAATGCCAGAAATATGTTAGTGAAAGTCCCACAAAAAAATAATGAAAAATGAACAATTCTATCATTGCCATATCATTGTGAGAACACGCGGGCCTTTGAACTGTGCCGGCGACGTCGACTGTTCGCGTCTCTTTCTTTCCAAAGCGCTGTTCTTCGTTGCCTTCGAAACTTTCATGGTCGATAAAACCACTTAATACAGTTCAAATTATATCGTGTTTGGTGTCATTTTAATCAGAAAAATGCCAGAAATACGGTACTGAAAGTCCCATAAACAAATAATGAAAATTAAGAGATTTGTAAAATCGATTCCTCGAGACAATGTTGTGGTGTTCACACCGATATACTCGAGCCGAACATCAATCGTCGTCGCCCTGCTGAGCAACTCGGCGTTGAGAGGCAGTGGAGTGGGTAGGCACTGGACAAGAATCGTGCCCTCGCTCCGGACAAGAATCAAGAGTTTACTGTACATCGTAAATATACATTTCTATATATCGTTGAATTTGTCATTCCGTATTCTATAACTGTATGCAAATAAAATACAAGGAACAATACAACTTTTGTTCGTCACATTTTTTCATATGTTTATGAAAATATGTTACAAATTAAGGCCGCGAACAGCGCGAGTGGCTGGCGAAGGATTGTTTTCCTTGGAATGTGGTTACAATTTGAATTCAGGGAGCTGCTAGGATGGTATAGTTTTCGTGGACGAACCCAGTGTGAAAGTGGAGAGCCACTAGGTTGGATAAATCTCTGTTTGGACTATTGGTATGTCGCGGACCAACCTGATGCGAATTCAGGGAGTCGCTAGGATTGTTAGTAGGCCTCGTAACTAGTATAATTTAATTGATACAATCCGAGCAGCAAGATTGTATCGTAAACCGAACTCGCGGAGTCTGTAAGGTTAACTTTGATCGAAGGGGAACTTTAGCTCGATCTCACTAGACGTGGACTCTAACGAATGCAGCACGACGAGAGATTACTCGTGTCTGGACAAGTACTAACCAAAGAGAGTAAAAATGCAGGGATTTATATACCCCTGAGATTAGCGTATGGAATCTGTCATGAGCGGGTAGTGTCTGTTATGAACAGGCGGTGTCTGTCTTGAACCCTGGGTCGCATTCGCTTTGCCGTTATCTAGTTAGAATGGGTGCATGTTTGGTTCTTAACTAAACAGCTAGATTTGTGGGTTTATCTAGGGCGGTTCTGTAATCGTGTCGGTCATATACAGTCATTGTCTTAAGGGGCTCTGCGCCCCCAACTACCACCACCACCCTTACCACTCACACATCGATAGATCCGCATATACGTATACGAAATGCAAGGGTTTACGGCAAAAGAAACTGACGCCTCAATATTGCAATTAGAAGTTCAGACACGGTCGATTATGTTTCCTAAGAGTCCTGGCCAGGGTGGTTCAGAGCCTAAATTTCATATTTTTACGTTGTTGAAGAGTAATTTGTAATAATCGGCAGAATACTTTTTGTCACAAGTCAGAGCTGCCGATTATTGCAAATTACTCTTCAACAATGTAAAAATATGAAATTTGGCCTCGGAACGACCCTGGCCAGGACTCTTAGGAAACATAATCGACCGGGTCTGAACTTCTAATTGCAATATTGAGGCGTCAGTTTCTTTTGCCGTAAACCCTTGCATTTCGTATACGTATATGCGGATCTATCGATGTGTGAGTGGTAAGGGTGGTGGTGGTAGTTGGGTGCGCACAGCCCCTTAATGGCATTGCCATCCGTGCCCGGGTACCTCCGACGCAGTCCCTTGCCATAAAACGGCTAAAATCGTTCGTCTCTTGGGCTCAGCGCGCCTAAGCGCTTGAAACTACAGCGTAGATGGTTTCCAGATGTCTGGAAAAACCCAAGGTTCGGTCGCCCTGCATGTGCGGCTTTGGCGAACCCTGGAGCTCGTTTCAAGTACCTAGCCCTAGATCCTCCCACCCCAAGTCTCCGAAGTAGGAATGAAATCCTGCAGTGGTTGGGAGAACCGAAGCGTTGTTCTGTATGACTCGCGTTCCTCTACTCAGATAGCAATTAGAAGTGACTCTGCTCACTTTAGTCCTAGTATCACCACGTTCACTCCGAACATTGTACGTAGCTTGAAATATAGTTTTTCAATAACATTTTGTTGTCTTCGTTCCTTCAAAGTTTGGATTGTGGTCCTCCGAATTAGAACTCGTTACCATGTAGTCGGTACTCACGTGCAAAAACATACAAAGTCCGAACGAACATTTCGAACAGCTTTATTACATAAATAGGCACGTGTTTACATCGCAGGAAGTTCTTACAGATAATGACTCGCACTGCTCGTGTACGCAACGTTTGTCCTAACCCACACATACACCTCCCCCCCCCCCCCCCCCCGACACACACACACAGAGAGAGGCCACGTATTCGTGCCTAAGTTTTCGACAGCCTACATTTCTTGTCACATCCCGGAACACGGGCGTCAAAAAGATTAGTTACAGACCGTTTCGTGTGGCCCTCCATTAACAAAGATTGTAAGCAATGCATCCAATGTCAACGGAACAAAATCACGCGGCATACAACATCCCCAACAGGTACTTTTCAACCATCCAATTCCAGATTCGAACATATACATATCGACGTCGTGGGAACGCTGCCGGTTTCTCAAAGGTTCCGATATTGCCTTACCTGCGTCGATCGCTTTACCCGCTGGCCGGAAGCGATGCCAATGGAAGAGATGACTGCAGAAACCGTGGCAAGAACCTTGATACACGGTTGAATTCCACGTTTCGGGGTGCCAGCGAGGATAACAACATTAACAACCGACCAAGGCAGACAATTTGAGTCCCATCTTTTCAAGGAGTTAACGCAACGAATCGGTACAAAACATACTCGAACTGCGGCATTCCACCCAGCAGCCAATCGTATGGTTGAAAGACTCCATAGACAAATGCAAGCCGCCATAAGATGCCACGACACCGACCAGTGGACAGAAGCCTCCCCACTGATACTGCTAAGAATAAGGACAGCGGCAAACTCACTGTACATGGTAGATCGTAAGAAATATCGCAAACTAAGTAGATTTTAAGAGGCGTTATATCGTTCCCATCGATACGCATAGTATTAACACCTCCCTAACCGTCGTAACTTTTATAGCGTTTACACTGGCAAGGGAGTGATGTAGCGGCACACGGTTGGCGACCGTAATAACCATTAGAACTATCCCCTTACAGATGGCAAGGAATAGGCTATAAAACCTTTCTTGACATCTGCAAGGCCCGAAAAATGACTTTATTCTTTTATCGTTTTCACGTGTATACCTTACCGCCAAACGCACCGCGACCCGTGTACCGTTACGGGACTACCCGGTCGCAGGGGTTCCCTTCCCCCACCAAACAGGGGGGTGGACTTTGAGCCTATCGAAGCTCAACTCTGACGTGGTCAAAGGAACACTTTCATCCACTTTCACACACTTTCAAGTATCAAAGGATACTTGTACATACTATCTAGTCAACACAACGAATAAAAACATAAAACATACTCGTACAAGTCTATCACCAGTAACAGCTACGCAACCTACACAAAGATTACTAGAATATGCGACTCTTGTTTAGACATATCTCGTTCTCCAACATTTATTGAAATTGCGCGTAAATCTTCCCGCTTTCCAGTGCCTGGAGGCACGAACCTTTCTGATTCTCTCCTTGAATGGAAGAAGCATCGGGTTACGTAACCGATCTGGTATAGCAAAGGGGTAAGGTTAGGTATAGATAACCGATTAAAGTAACGACTACAAAATAGATTCAATAGTTCGGTTACAAGTTGTGACAGTTCTTGTGACAGTTTTCTTGTAAGTAAGTCGAAATGTCCATTTTGTTCGTACTAACTGTTAACGTTCCATTGAATAATAGACCTAGATAGCACAAAGACGTCTTAAAGACGTCTTGAATGTCCCACGAACGTCTTCCAAACGGCTTCCAAACGTCTTCTAAACGGCTTATGTTACAAAACGTTACAAGTACGTCTTAAAAACTACTTTTAAATGACTTTTGGACCACTTTTGGACGTCTTTTAGACGACTATAAGACGACTTGTAGACGACTTCAAGACGCCTTTAAGACGAATTTAAGACGACTTTTAAAAGATAAAAAAGTAGACGTGTACCGGGCGCGAACCTCGTATACGCAAGTTGACAGTCGACCGCCTAATTTTTTTTTAAAATTATTTTTATTCAAGAATTCAATGAGTACAAGGGGTTTTTTAAACATTGAATAGGGTAGTGAATAAGCTACATGATTTTTTTCTATCCTTATCAGCTATCGTATGGCCTGGTCCCGTATTGACGCTCACAACCTTGTCTTTACATTATCTTAGCCTATCAGTCTTCGCTAGTTGTTCGGCCGCGCACATAAACTTTGTCGTGACAAAGACGTTCCTCTTCAGACTAAGTGGTCGAAGCGGAAACGTCGGCAATAAAGTAAAACTCGGAAAACGGTTAGAACAGGGCCCCCTTTGTTGGGAACTCTGGTACGGGTCGGTCCCAAGGACAAACACGTGAAGGCCTAGCGTAGGCGTCATAAATCGTTCGCCAATTGCTCAGCGCTGAATTTTCCTTGAACGCTTTAACGATCAAGGGGAAGGTTTTTTTATGAGACTGTTCTTCGTAGTTGAATGGGCCGTTAGGGTAGTTCGAAAGTTAGTTGGAACCGGTCTTCCGCGCGCATCACTTTAAGACAGTCGTCCGAGAAGGTCTAACGGGACCTTTTGTATAAAGTTAAATTAATAAGTTAAACGCAATAATCGGTAGTGTATAGCGCGAGTGTATTCATCTAGATTTAATCACTATGTACATATATACATAGACATACATACACATACGTACATACACATATACAAATATAATGGATCCCTCGGAGTCAATCTCCAACAGGTCGTGCTTAGCACACAACAACATACATAAGGGATCCGCGGAATCATTCCGTCAAGTCGTGCTTTGCACACATTCACACACAACAAACATACTGAATCATTCCGTCAAGTCGTGCCTTGCACACAATATAACAACATTTCTCAACGTAATACTATTATTGTATTAATGCTCACACCTTCACTGTTTATGTATATAAAATAGAAATTTAACTTCTGGGGTTTTTATGCCGCAAGGCTTTTCCCCAAATGAGCCAATAAATTCATTATCTTTCTTTCGGCTCAATTCTGCATTATTTTTTTTTTATTTAACCTTCCTATATAACCCTATCCTTACGAAAATAAAAATATGGAATTTCTCCACGTTGGAGAGGTTTCGACGATACACTAGTCTTTGTCTAAAGCATATGTAATAGTTAACATTTTAGTTTGTTTTTCATAGTGTTAGATTCGGCAAAAACAGTTCTATTTTTAGGGTCTTCACGGTATTGAGACGGAAACTAGTACCTATTATTTACACTGTTTACATATATATACATTAACACTATACTACTTAATATTAAATATACTAATCATTTCTACGTTGTATGGGTATTTCTTTGTTTTTTATTGGACTTATAGCTATTAGTGTAGTCTTTTCCTTATTGGTTTAATTCGCTATACAAACAGTCATCTGTTTCAGTCATCCAACCACCAATACCTGTCTTTTAGGGGTGTGCGGGTACCCGAAATCTCGGGTACCCGAACCTCGGGTCGGGTCGGGCAATGATCGGGTCGGGTCGGGATCCCGAAAGTTTACAAAGTTCGGGTACCCGCGATTTCGGGTACCCGAAACGGCAGTCGGGTCGGGTCGAGTAGTGATCCCGAAAGTTTGCAATATTCGGGTACCCGAAGTTAAATTTGTATTTATACAGGGTGGGGCATTTTAAACAGGTCACCTGAATAACTCGCTTGTTTTTGAAGATAGGAGAAAATGCATTAGACCAAACTTACTTGGTATCGGGGGGCTCATAATCTGGTATTACCAATTTTTCTGTAGGTGGAGGCGTCAAGGTGATATAAAGGTCAACTCTGATTTTTTAAACGGAACAGTATATTTTTTTGCTTACATTCTGATAGAGTGTTTCAAGACGAATACAATGACCTATTATGAAGGTCATTCAAGGTCACCCAAAGTCAACTGAAAGAGAAAACTGATTATCTCAAAGCACACTTCGAATACATGGATACTTTGATACTGCTACTGCAGGTGTTCAAAATGGCGACCTTGAACATGGATACATAGTCTAAATCGTTGCAATACTGATGACACTGCCTGGCAAATTTCATTTGTATCTATTACAGACCAAGCTCTTCTTATACGTTCTTGCATGTCAAGTTTGGTAGTTGGTTTTTCGCGGTACACTTCTGCCTTTAATTTTCCCCACAAATAAAAATCGAGAGGTGTCAGGTCTGGGGATCGTGCCGGCCATTTGTTACTTCCTGATCGACCTATCCAACAATCTCCAAATTTTCTATTTAGAAATTCTGTAACATTGCGTGCTGAATGAGCAGGACATCCGTCTTGCTGGAACCACATGGATTGTCGTATGTCCAATGAAGTATCTTCTAACAATTCTGGCAAAACTTCTTCTAAGATTCTCAGGTACTTACTACTATTTAGCGTGCCATCAATAAAATATGGACTAATTATTTTATTATGAAGAAGGCCGCACCAGACGTTTACAGACCAAGGTCTCTGTTTGTTGACTTCTCTCAACCATCGTGGATTATCTACTGACCAGTAGTGCATGTTGTGACGGTTAACTGCTCCATGGTTTGTAAATGTGGCCTCATCGGTAAATAATATTTTAGTCAAGAACATTTCATCGCCTTGTAGTTTTCGTAAGCCCCATTCACAAAATTGTAAACGTTTTGTATAATCATTTTCAGTTAATTGTTGATGAAGTGATATATGGAACGGGTTAAATTTGTTAATGTGTAATATTCGTAAAATACTTCGTCGACTGATCCCACTTTCGCGTTCCAGTTGTCTTGTACTAACATGTGGATCTCGTATTACAGCTGCTACAATATTTGTCGAGTTTCCATCATCAGTTGCTCGTTTGGCAAGATTACGTGTTTTTTTATCCACAGTTCCAGTTTCTTGGAACTTTTTTATAATGTTTGTAAAGACAGAAAGTGAAGGTCCATTACGATCGGGAAATCTTTCACCATACACACGTACCGCTTCCCTCATAATTCTATGACATTCACCATAAATAAGAACCATTTCTACTTTCTCTGCTATCGTGTAACGCATTTTAGAAAACTGAACACAGACTCAATAAATATTACGAAGCTATAGTCTAGTCGGTAGTCAAACTACTAATAACATTTCTGGATACCGGGGTAAGCATACAATGTGATTGTATGTTTATTTACGTTCTGTGATCCTTATCAATACTTACAAGAACGGTATGCCAACAACCAGAGAAGACACAAAAGTATTTGAAGAGTGCTTTCAGACATTTTATTTTCTATTGCAGTTGACTTTGGGTGACCTTGAATGACCTTCATAATAGGTCATTGTATTCGTCTTGAAACACTCTATCAGAATGTAAGCAAAAAAATATACTGTTCCGTTTAAAGAAACAGAGTTGACCTTTATATCACCTTGACGCCTCCACCTACAGAAAAATTGGTAATACCAGATTATGAGCCCCCCGATACCAAGTAAGTTTGGTCTAATGCATTTTCTCATATCTTCAAAAACAAGCGAGTTATTCAGGTGACCTGTATAAAATGCCCCACCCTGTATATGTAAGTATAATGCTGTTTTATGATTTTTCAGTTCAATCTTTTATTTTCACTGGCAGGTTCAGAATGATTTTTGTATTTTTGGTGTAATCGAACTTTAGTTATCGAACTTCACAAGGAAAAAAATATTTTATAATACATTATGTGAAATATTAGTATTTTATTTTAAATTTGTGTGCAGGAAGCATAATTGCTCTACTTTTTCGGATACAAGTTTTGTTCTCGTGGCTGTGACAATATTTCCAGCGTCAGAAAACAACCGTTCGCTGGATACTTGAGTGGCAGGAATGCCAAGGTATTGTCTTGCTGTTTCTGCAAATATAGGTAGTTGTTTACAATTATATTTCCACCATTCTATTATCTCAGTGTTTCGGGGAACAGCGCTTTCTGAAAAGTAAATTGGGGCTTCTTCGTTTATGTGAAACTGGAAGGACGGTATTCTTTCTGTTTCCACACTACCCAAGGCCTCGTTGAAAAATTTCATTAATTTGGAAGGTTGTTCTATGACACGAATTAAAATTTAAAAAGTAGTTTTGCTGATGTAATTAAAAATTGTCAAAAGTAATTTATTTATAAATAATATTGGAGAAATACCATCGTTTTGACGTGTGGTTGACGTGCTCGTCAAATTACTATTTTGGTCGACATCTATTGCATTTGCCATATTTCCAATTTTTTGTTTTAAACTATTTATAGCCTCCCATCTTTCTTCTCCTGGTGGTAAAAGGAGATCCTTAAACCGTGGATCTAGTAACTTCGCATGAACGAATATCTCGTGCTTTATAATGGGTTCAAAACGCACCTGTAAGCGAAATATTATGTTACATGTACAGGTAGCTTTTCATTGGTTTCGGACTCAACGAACTAAAAAAATAACAGAATTACCTTCAATGAATTAGACAAATAATTAGAAATTTCGATGGCTTTTTCAGTTTGCGTTTTATCTGGTTTAATTTCATTTATCAGACCAATGTACATTGGTAGATATTGAGATAGAGTTGGATAATTTTCTCCACACATTATCTCGGTAGCTTCTTTTATTGGTTGAAGAACGGTTACTATGGCATCAGCAAGCTTCCATTCATCAGTATTCAAATTTTCTGGCATATGTTCTTCACATAATGTCATGGTTAATGGTTTGCGTAAAATTATTAGTCGGTGTATATTATTATTAATGTGTAATTATTAGTGTGTCTATATCTTGTATCAATTGGAGAGGTTCTTCATGAGGATTATTGGTCGGCTGCATGTGTAAAACCTTCTCCCTGCTAAATGTAGATCGTGAGAAAAATCCTACTAGTTCTCTGCATTTTTTTCGCAATCCTGTATATACTGCACTTTGTTTCATTGCAGATTTAACTGCTAACTGTAGGCAATGAGCATAACAGGGAATTCGCTTCCAATTTTCTTGAGAGTCTATTGCTTTCACTATATAGCGACCATTATCGGTGACAAAAAATTAGGGTTTAATGAGTGTATTACTATTACTATTTAATTCCCATGTTCGTAAAGATGTCAGCAATACAGTTTGTAAGTGTTCAGCCGTATGCGATTGTGTTAAGTGAGTTAAATTTAACATAAAATGACACATCTTAAAATCTTTACTTATATAATGGACTGTTAGTGATAAATAACTCTCGATAGATCGAGAGGTCCAACCATCGGTTGTAAATGCGAAAACTAACTCTCCTATTAATTCCGTAATATATAAAAATGAATTAATATATGCATATTAGAATCAATCAATACAAAATTAAACAGAAAATGAAAATAGCAAAAATCTGTTACCTTCTGCCATATTCGCATGTGAAGTTGATGGTTATTAATTTAACCTTTTCTTGTATGAACATAACCCAAAGTTTATTATAATAAAGAATATACGTTTATAATAAATGTACAATATTTACTGTGAATGATATAATATAAAAGAACGTATTCACGCACGTGGCACACGCATCGCGGTCACTAGACACACTCAACACGCATACCGGCTCGCGCAGCTCAATCGCGCAGACAAGAGAAGAAAGAGAACGAGGAACATACATACACGAACAATTGAATCCGTTCGTTAGGAGGAGCAAACTTCACTTCAGCATGTATTTTTTTTCCTGTTAGATATTTATTGAATTTATTGAGAACAGTAGATAATAATAATACTTTTGAGTGTTATTCGAACATTGTTCGATATTTTATCGGTGGTACATTCACGTTGATTCACGTGTGGCAACTACACGTTCTAAGCGCACTCATACGACGACTGCACACAGGAACAAGCGACACTCATCACACACATTCCACCAGACTCGCGCGTAACCAAATCAGGGGTACCACCGTAGATGATGGTGATTATTTTTCACATTTCCTAATATCGTTTTTTAAATCTTCGTACATACGAGGTATAATATTTCTCGCAAATGTTGAACGGCTTGGGATCTGGTATCGTGGTTCGGCAATATTTAATATGGACCGAAATCCGATATCCTCAACGATACTGTACTGATTGCTTCGGTTAATTGTTTCGCACGTACAGAATCTGTATTTAAATACTTGTATACTCTTTTTTCTTTACTAGTAGTATTATCGTTTCGTAATACAGCTGTATCTATTACTTCAGTATGTTTGGATCTTAAATGTCGCGTAAGACCACTAGTATTGCCATATTTAACACGAAATTCTCGCATACACAGTAAACATTGGGCTTTAGACCGACTAATTTTTTTGAAATGTTGCCACACGAAACTTCTATTACGATGTTGTCGTAGTAGACTGTCACTATCATCCTGCACTACTGCACTATCGACAACGAAATCTTCACTGACATGCGACATACTTTAGCAAACTTTGCTTAATTTGAACAGTTTCTACAAAATATGTTCGCACTGTGTGACGTCTTCAAGACTACTGAATGTATCGGGACGTTTCTGTTTCTAGTAAACACTGTTCTTACAAGACAAGGACTCTTCGTCCGCACATTGTTCGTATAAGAGCACTGTTTAGGAAACAGTGTTTACTACAATTCGAAATATAATTACAACCGATGATTGGACATATTAATATGCACAGAGTTATTTATCGCTGATTTGACCGCAGGCTTGCCCCAACTTTAACTCCGGGTACCCGAAAATTGCAAACTTTCGGGACTTCGACCCGACCCGACCCGACTGCTATTTCGGGTACCCGAAATGGCGGGTACCCGAAGTTTATAAACTTTCGGGATCCCGACCCGAACCCGAACAAATTTCCCGACCCGACCCGAACCCGAAATTTCGGGTACCCGCACACCCCTACTGTCTTTGTTTTTATGGTAAACATTTTCGGCATCTCTGTCAGGTAGTGCCATGTTGTATATTATTTTGTGAGTTGTATTCATGCAATTTATGTTAGGGGGGTACATTATTCTTTTATCGCTCGATTTTCTGTCTAAATGTTATATTGCTGTATTCTGCCTGTTTTATCCAGTAGGAGGAAGACTTCACGGGGAATGTTGCCTGTTTCAAACGTTTTTGCATAGTATTCGTCGTGTGGGTACAAGGATGTGAAGATTAGGTTATTGCTTTCGATTTTATTTGATTTTGCGAAATACTCTCTAATTAGTTTTATTATGTGGCTGTCTATTCGCGGGATATTTGCTTTGTTGTATAAGTTTTTACGGCTTTCGTATTTATTGTAATTCGAGGAACAGCTCCTGTACATGTATGAGCACGCTCTTAGGCATGTTCTTTCAAATGCTCTAATTTGTTCCATTAAATACGGGCTTATATTATACCATATTGAGCAATCATATGTGGTGATAGGTCTGACTAATACCATATAGCAGATGTTGATCTTTGTTGTTTAGATAGTTTGAGTTGAAGAGTCTGCTGTTTGCTGTGAAGGCTTTTCTTGCTTTTTCAAGTTGAATTTTCACGTGGTTATTTAACACCAAACGATCGTCTAGATCAATGATTCCCAAAGTGGTCTATATCGACCCCCAGGGGTCGAATCCAAACTGCAAGGGGTCCATATCAGCGAAAACAAAAATTGGGGGTGCATGAGATGTAAATGGGGGTCCACGAGTGTTCCGTAGCGAACGAACGAAACACGTGGGGTCTTCATCGACAAGGTTTATAACACGGACGTGACGGAAAGGCTATTTTTAAGATTAAGGCATGTTCTACATTTGACGACCATTCGCCATGCAACGTTCGTTTCCGTGTATTGCTTTGAAGTCAGCGGAATAGAAAACTGACCATAATTGCAGTGCGCTCGACTCGCCTATACCTGAAACGCGGGTACACCGCGTCCTTTCCCAGCATATTTTGACGATTACAGGAAAGGTGCCATATTTTAAAAAGTCTTATTTTGAAGAGAAAACTTCAAGGAATATAACCATATTTTTTTCAAAATTTTCATAACTGGCCAAATTTGAAAAAAACATAAAAACAGAATTTGTTTAAATTTTTTGACATTATAAAATTAATTATCGAGGATGAAAAAATTATTTTATAATAACCCAATCCTTCCCGAATAAAAAAAAAGTATAGCTCAATCGGACAAACAGTTCCTGAGATAAAAATTCGTAAGTGAGGCCTATTTTCGCCAAAATGGGCAAAAATCGAAAACTTTGAAGGTCTGCCATTTCTAAAAAAATCGAAATCGGGAAAATGATGACTTAAACCCCACCTAACTTTATATGGACTACAACATATTTCAATTAGAACAAAATCGAAGTTGGTGACCGCAAAAAGTGATCGATTCGGCATGGAATGACCCATACACGAGTGAATATACAAGTTAAAGTGAATTAACGTCATCTTGTTTGGGAGTGCCGGAGAAAAGTAAGTAAATTATTTTTTATAATTTTTTTTCGTAGTTCCTCCGATTGCATAGATACGCCGATCATAACTTGAGGTAATAGTAGTATAATATTCAAGTCAACCTCAATTACATTAGTATTCCTTAATAGTTAATATTAATATTAATATTCCCTCCCATTAAAAGCATTTATTTTTATGTGTACTTATTTTATGTTATAAGTTTATTTTGTATTTTATGTTGTATTTTGTATAATTTGTATTTTGTGTCGTTTTAATTAATAAATGTCTAAAACGTAACATGTGCTCTATTTAACTTTTTCACTCTACAGTTAAACCTATCAAAGTGAGTAGCACTGTGTCAGCTGTCAAAAACACATTTGAAGTTGATGAATCTGTAACAATTCAATATTAGAAAGGCGGTGGTCTACCCAGAACAGAAAAAATTGGTACGTGGTCTACGAGACAAAAAAGTTTGGGGACCTCTGGTCTAAATGTACTCCGAAATATCTGACTATATTTTTATGTGGAATGTTTGTATCGTTTGATTTAATATGAAATGATTTACATGTTTTTCGGAAAGTTTGGCATTGGTTTTTTAGATTTCGTCTGAATAAGATTGTCTCGCATTTCGAAGGATTTATTTTTAGCTTCCACGTCTTGTAATATTCATTGATTTTATTGAAAATTTCTTGCATTTTTTCTTGTAGTTTAATTACATTTTTTTCCTTTATGTAGGTGATAAGATCGTCTGCGAAAAAGAGTACTTTTATATCTATCGAGTCTGAGATGTTGAATAGTTTTGGGATGTCTGCGTTGAAGAAGTTAAATAGAACCGGTGCCGTTACGGTACTCTGTTGCAATCCGTCAACTACTTCATAGAGTCCATTTCTTTTGTTGTCTATGGAGACGAAACATTTTTTGTTATGCAACATGTTGGCAATAATTTTTATTAAGTGGGCTGGGCAGCCCTTCTTGTTTAGCTTATATAAAAGGCGTTTTACCCATACCGTGTCAAAGGCCTTTTCCAAGTTAATTAGGCATGCTGCTACACTTTCTTTATTAAATATCGCTTTTTGTATGTCCAATGTTAGTTTTTGTAGTGCATGTACGGTGCTCAGCTGACATCTAAATCAGAATTGTACGTCCGGTATTATTTTATTTTTTTCATAAAATGATTCTAGTGAATTTTTAATGAGGATTTCGAAAACTTTAGAAATATTAGGCAATAGGCTTATTGGACTATAGCTTGTGGGTTGTGATGGATCTTTTCCTTTCTTGCAAATTGGTATGACCTTATTAGCTGTTTTCCAGTCATTCGGGGGTAAACCTTATGTTTAGGGGAGGCAGCTCCGATGACCTTGATCTTCACATATGTTGTCGGGAACAACATTCTGAACAACTTTTGTCATTAGAACTACCCGGTGCTCGGTCTTAGTTTTCGAGATATTCTTCGTCGAGCCTCTCGAACCCTCTTAATTGACCTTCCGGCTCCAAAAACTCGGTATGCGCTAGCAAAATGGTGTCAGGTATCTCCGGCTTGCCGGAGACTCCGGTATGCGCATACCTTTAAGCGTTATTTCTGCTTCTTCGATTACCTTTGTGTTTTTATAATCTATTGCTAAGTATGGCCCAGATAGCACCCGGACGTCCGTATCGGACCTTCTGTACGTCCCAGGGACATCCGAATAATGTCCGAGATATGTCCTAGATACGTCCCAGAAATGTCCCACACAGGTTCCACTTACGAAGTGGGACGTACATGGGACGTCCCGTGCGGACCTATCGGGGACGTCCCTGGGACGTACGTGGCCGTATCTGGGACATATCTGGGACATATCTGGGACATACGAACGTCATTTATGGACGTTCCTGGGACATACGGCTGGACATTTACAGGACGCCTTAGAGGTTGTAAAAAACATAGACATTTATAGGATATGGTTAAAAAGTGAAACAAAATATCACATTTATTATTAATACAATGGATTAATTACACATAGTACAATACAAAAGCGCATATACGTTTAACACTAATATATATTAATTTATAACAATTTACAACAATACTTATGTACAGTCTGGGTTTTTAAATTAAGACATAAATGACGTAAGTACGAATACGATAAAATGGAAGGCATAATATTAATAAAAACGTTAATAAATATAAATTTTTTTATTGTGAGATAGCCATTTTTTCACTTAATTATTAAATTATATTATTATTCTATTAAATAATAATAAAAATAATATATAATATAAAAATAATACATAATAATATATAATTAAAATAAAAATTAAATTACATTAAACACAAGAATTTCCTTACATGGTAGTGAACACGTACATACAAACGATTTGTTCCTATATACAAATAATAAATAAAATAAAAAATAATAAAAAAATATATATATAATTAAATTATTAAATAATATTTTAAAAAAAAACTTTCGTTAAAAGCTTCGATCTTTCTGGCGCCCTCCTGAGCCACTTCTGCATTGCAATTTCAATGTCCTTTTGAGATACCGTCACTTTAGATATCATTGCTGCATCTAAACATTAGAATTTCAATTCATTAATACATTCAAATGTATACAACTAAATATACAGGGTGTCTCAAAATTCCTTCCCCGGAAATGGGCGGTTCCTTGGGTCATTTGAAGCGACATTTTCCTTTTGCAAAATGTTGTCCGCGGCTTTGTGTTGGAGTTATTACCGAAAAACACGGACCAACCAGAGCGCGCCTAGTCGCTCGGTGGCACGGTCAGCGCGGCGAGCCGGGGGGAGGAGAGTGTTGTCGGTACGCTGCGATGTCGTAACAACTAACAGTTTCTCGATTATGTCCCGATTTCGATGAGCTTTGGGTATGTTGTAAAGACCACGATTCTGAACAACATTTCCCTTTAGACTTTTTGCCTCGCGTCTTTAGTTTACGAGATATTTGTAAAAACAGTACCGAAAGCTAAGGGTTGTACGGTCAGGTCAACGAACTGTACAGCTGATGGTAGATAGCAGGTATACGACAATCACATGTTTCGGTTTTCCTGCAGATTTGTACGCAGAGTCGATGGGTTACTGTTCGAAAAGGTCGTCCGTCCTTTCAGCCAGCAAGAGGTAGAAATGTTAGGTCGGCGTGGCGTTTTAGGGTCCCTATTGTCCTATGCCTCCCTTAAGAAACTTTCTAAAAGAAAGACGGACGACGTTTTCGAATAGTAACCCATCGACTCTGCGTACAAATCTGCAGGAAAACCGAAACATGTGATTGTCGTATACCTGCTATCTACCATCAGCTGTACAGTTCGTTGACCTGACCGTACAACCCTTAGCTTTCGGTACTGTCGTACACCTGAAGACATCTGTGCAGTTCGTCACCGAATGACCCAGTGACAGTGACACACATTACGAAGCATTTTCAAGTACAAGTTTTTACAAATATCTCGTAAACTAAAGACGCGAGGCAAAAAGTCTAAAGGGAAATGTTGTTCAGAATCGTGGTCTTTACAACATATCCAAAGCTCATCGAAATTGGAGATAATCGAGAAACTGTTGTCTGTTACATCGCGGCGTACCGACAACACTCTCCTCCCCCCGGCTCGCCGCGCTGACCGTGCCTCCGAGCGACTAGGCGCGCTCTGGTTGGTCCGTGTTTTTCGTTAATAACTCCTACACAAAGCCGCGGACAACATTTTGCAAAAGGAAAATGTCGCTTCAAATGACCCAAGGAACCGCCCATTTCCGGGAGCAGAAGGAATTTTGAGACACCCTGTATAATATAATTAGAATAATTACCAATTATTACTGTGGTTAATTTTGTAGCCTGAAATCTCTTCTTCCCCTTCTTCCCCAGCCAGCTAAATTGCGTCGCGAATTCACTTCCTATGACAGCTTGTGTTCCGGCTGCGCCGTTATACTCGACCGCGTCGTCAAAAGTATTTTAAACGACCAACCAAATTTAAACACCACGAGCGATTACCGTTGACGAGAGAGAAAACAAACATGTAATTCGAGCGTTGCGCGGTCACCGTAACCGGTGAGCGAGAGAGAACCGTTTTGGAGAGTGTGCCGAACACACGTAGCGAAGTGGCGAGCGAGAACGGAATTTAATCAGTTTTTGTACGGATTAGGAGCCCGAGCTCCAATTGTCGATTAATAAATTAGTGGTTTGTGTAGAAATCATCCCTAATTTGTCAGTATATCACTTCTTTCCTCAATCGGACCGGCCAACAAATAAATATTTAGAGTGTTCGCACGAGATCGAAGGCGTCGTGAACATCTTGTAATGTCCTTTTTACAAAATTGTCACAATTCGCACCGCCTATAGCTACTAATTCGGTGGCCTGCAAATTAATAATTTATTTACAATTTAGTGAGAACTTTTGGTTAAAAACTGTTAGGGTGAAGGTTCTATTTAATTACCACATTTTTTTAATTATCCCCATCTCGCAAAAATGCATCCAATATTTTAAACTCTTCTTCCGAGTTGACGGGACATGAAATGTTGTCGAAAATCGATTTTTTCTCTTGTTGAACTGATGTTCGATGATTTCCTTCAAGAGTTTTCTCGATTTTTCCTACGCGCGACAAAACATCAGTGAGCAGACATCGTAGAAGATGCTGCTGTTCGATAATTGTTTTAAAACATCCCTCCGTTTTGTTGTGTCCTGAAAATTTAGATTTTTAGATACGTCTTTACGCTAATATGTATTTCCATATTTAAATTCCATACATAAATTACATAGTTCTATTAACTTACCAATAATTGTAGTATTTGTTGGAACCTGATCGGATTCAACTCGATCGACATCTATTGTCTTACTGCATGTTTCTGAAAACAATAATTATGGTCTATACACCGATGTAATAATTATTGATCGAAAAATTAAGCTATTAGCATAAAATAGCATAAAATCGTTTATTTACGTACTAGCTTGTACCGTCGTTTTGCGGTCAGAGGCGAAGGCAACACCGGTGTTGAAGGGAACGCCGTTGTCGCAGGGAACGCCGGAGGCTGAGCCAACACCGATTGTGCTTCTTCATCGCTGGAGCTGTCGCTGTCGCTCATAGTTATTATTTTTTTTCGCTTTCTGAGCTGACTGACAATTTTCGACTTCTGACTGCAAGTCAGAACTCGCCTCGGCCACTTCCGCCTCAGCTCTTGCTTTTGCATAATCATCTGAAAGCATTTTTAAATTATATGTAATTATTTTAGTTTCATTATCATATTATAAAATCACTAACTCACCAAAAGTGCATTGCCTAAACGATTTAACCGCGTGTTTTGTCCAAGATATGTTCACTCCTTCGCTCTTTTTTATGGCCTTCATCATTCGTGTCTGGAGCAACGAGGGCCAATGACAATAATTCCCTATCAACCACGAGGATGGCACTGCCTCAACAGTACCATCTTCCAGGAATTCTATGACTGTCCAGGACTTCATGCTTACAGGTTCTGCAAAATTTATATTTAATTAATGTATAAGAAATATTTTTACACTGTCTGCCGCGGGTTCTTTGACGTTCGGGGCTCGACACTCGACAACAGTATTTTATTGATAAATGTTCCAAAATATGATGAAAAAATGCATTTGATCGGAATTGTGAAAAAACATAGTAAAAATTGATTTTTACAACTTTTTTAGTAACTATATTAACCACTTTCAATGAAATTTTCACAACTTATATAATTTATACGAATTTACAAAACACATCTTTTAAATTTTCGTTACTGGCCCATCTAAAGAAGTTGTAAAAATCAATAGTTACTATGGTTTTTCACAATTCCGATCAAATGCATTTTTTCATAATATTTTGGAACATTTATCAATAAAATACTGTTGTTGAGTGTCGAGCCCCGAACGTCAAAGAACCCGCGGCAGACAGTGTAAAAATATTTCTTATACATTAATTAAATATAAATTTTGCAGAACCTGTAAGCATGAAGTCCTGGACAGTCGTACAGTTCCTGGAAGATGGTACTGTTGAGGCAGTGCCATCCTCGTGGTTGATAGGGAATTATTGTCATTGGCCCTCGTTGCTCCAGACCCGAATGATGAAGGCCATAAAAAAGTGCGAAGGAGTGAACATATCTTGGACAAAACACGCGGTTAAATCGTTTAGGCAATGCACTTTTGGTGAGTTAGAGATTTTATAATATGATAATGAAACTAAAATAATTACATATAATTTAAAAATGCTTTCAGATGATTATGCAAAAGCAAGGGCTAAGGCGGAAGTGGCGGAGGCGAGTTCTGACTTGCAGTCAGAAGTCGAAAATTGTCAGTCAGCTCAGAAAGCGAAAAAAAAATGATTATGAGCGACAGCGACAGCTCCAGCGATGAAGAAGCACAATCGGTGTTGGCTCAGCCTCCGGCGTTCCCTGCGACAACGGCGTTCGCTTCGACAACGGTGTTCCCTTCGACACCGGCGTTCCCTTCAACACCGATGTTGCCTTCGCCTCTGACCGCAAAACGACGGTACAAGCTAGGTACGTAAATAAAAGATTTTATGCTAGTTTATGCTAATAGCTTAATTTTTCCATCAATAATTATTATATCGGTGTATAGACCATAATTATTGTTTTCAGAAACATGCAGTAAGACAATAGATGTCGATCGAGTTGTATCCGATCAGGTTCCAACAAATTCTACAATTATTGGTAAGTTAATAGAACTATGTAATTTATGTATGGAATTTAAATATGGAAATACATATTAGCGTAAACACGTATCTAAAAATCTAAATTTTCAGGACACAACAAAACGGAGGGATATTTTAAAACAATTATCGAACCGCAGCATCTTCTACGATGTTTGTTCACTGATGTTTTGTCGCGCATAGGAAAAATCGAGAAAACTCTTGAAGGAAATCATCGAACATCAGTTCAACAAGAGAAAAAATCGATTTTCGACAACATTTCATGTCCCGTCAACTCGGAAGAAGAGTTTAAAATATTGGATGCATTTTTGCGAGATGGGGATAATTAAAAAAATGTGGCAATTAAATAGAACTTTCACCCTAACAGCTTTTAACCAAAAGTTCTCACTAAATTGTAAATAAATTATTAATTTGCGGGCCACCGAATTAGCAGCTATAGGCTGTGCGAATTGTGACAATTTTGTAAAAAGAACATTACAAGCTGTCATAGGAAGTGAATTCGCGACGCAATTTAGCTGGCTGGGGAAGAAGGGGAAGAAGAGATTTCAGGCTACAAAATTAACCACAGTAATAATTGGTAATTATTCTAATTATATTATATATTTAGTTGTATACATTTGAATGTATTAATGATGTTAAGAAATTAATGAATTTAACTGTACTCTGTAGTATGTGTGTATGCGTACGAGAGAGAGAGAGTTGAGAGGCACTGGACGGAGTGTAGAGGAAAGAAGAAACGCTACGCATGCGCGGTCGCTCGACTGATCGGTAGCGTAGAGAAGGCATGCGAAAGATCGGCAGTTTTGTAAGAGCGTGAAATGTTATAGTAAATAAATGTTAGTGAGAAAACAGTTACAGAAAAGTCAGTGTATTATTCAGTGAAATATTCAACCTCTGATTCTTAACATGGTAGCAGAGCGTGGTTTATGTGAAAAATCCGTTCTATGGAAGAAAGTTCGAGAAGTGTGACTAAGAGGTTATGAAAACACGTGGCGGTTCGAAAGGTGAATCGAAGCGTAAAGTAGAAATAAATGTTGAAAAACTAAGGAGAAGATTTCTGCAAATTGCAACAATTGTAATAATTCTAAAAAAGGTGATATTTGAAAACTACGAAAGTGAAAATGATGCTACCTGTATTTGATGGGAACGACTACAGTACATGGAAGAAAAGAATAACGATATTTCTAAAAATGAAGAAATGTGAGAAAGTTATTCAGCGAGAGAGAGCTGAAACAGAAAATGAAGCGACGTGGAATGAAGCTGACTTGAAAGCAATGAATTACATGTACAGCGCTTTATCAAACAGACAAATGGAACTCATCGATGAAGAGGATACAAGTTATGCCATAATCAAGAAATTAGATAAGATGTTTTTACGTGAATCAACTGCACTGTAGATATGTGTAAGAAACAAGTTGGAAAAAATAAAATTGAAAGATATACTGAATCAAGTAAATTTTACGGTGATTTTGAAAAACTGATAATTGAATTGAGAAATGCCGGAGCTAAAGTGAGTGAAAAGGAAAAACTGAACTATTTACTAAGAACGCTACCAACCTCGCTAAGGCCGTCCACACACGGGTCGATTGCTTCTCAGTCGATTTGTGTCTTTCAAACAGAAAGGAACGCGTTTTCACGTTTTCACTTTCAAAAATGAGCCGTTCTAGAGATGAGGAGGAATTCGTTATGTTTTTGTGATACCGGCGCACAGTGGGCTGGATCAAGAAATTTAGTGACATTAGAGTTATCAGGATGAAATTTGCACTAAAATTCATTACAAAATTATGCCTATCCACTGATAATTATCGTAAGAAATATATATTTTTTATAATAATTTTTTCATTATTTGTTTAAATTTTATTTAGTACTTCCCAAGATAATTTAAATCACCGGTGTCTTTGCTTATAAATTTCTTCGTATTTCTTCACATTTATTCTTCATATTACTGAATATTTCAAGAAAAACAAAGAAATTTTTAACCAACGACATTGATGATTTAAATTATCTGGGGAAGTACTAAATAAGTAACAAATAAATAATTTTAAATATTATTTTAAGACAATAAAATTTAAACAAATAATCAAAAAATTATTACAAAAAATATATATTTCTTACGATAATTACTAGTGGATAGACATAATTTTGTAATGAATTTTAATGCAAATTTCAACCCGATATCTTGTATGGTTCAAAAGTTATAGAAGTCAATTGCCGAAATTAAGTTAATAGAATCGCGCGAATCGTACGATCCAGTCGACTGTTTCTTTTCGCTTCCGATCGCACGCGACGTGAATCGAGGCGATTTCAATCGCGGAGATTTAAATCGACCACAAATCGACCCGTGTGCGGGTTCCCATATACTAGCATAGGAAGTCAGGTGGAGGGGAGAGTCGCATGCGACTGGGATCGCATCGACCAAATCGACGATCGACCCGTTGAGTTTGTAATTAATAAAATCAAAATGTATGAAGACAAGGAAAAGGATGAAAATGATAATACGAAGAACAAAACCGAATATTCAAATGTATTCAAAACTGAGAAGAAAAGGGACAGGACGTGTTATAAGTGTGGAAAACCCGGACATGTTCAATTCGAGTGTACCAGCCAAAGCAGCGCAGGAACCTCGTGGAGGGGCGCAAGAGGAAGAGGACAGCAGTACGCGCGAGGAGGCGCGCGCTATCAGCCTCAACCTCAACAGCATCGATATATCAGTGATCGAGATGGCGGTAGCTCTGGTTACTACAGCAGAGGAACGGGCTACTACAACAGAGGCAGAGGCTCATACCAACAAGGACGAGGTGGCAATGGGCAACATCAACATCAACACCGCCAGAATGCGGACCAAGAAAGGCTGACGTTCGCCACAGAGGTGGTCAGTAGAGTAGGTAGTAATATTGAAGTAAATAATTGTGAAAATAGACTAGAATGGGTACTCGACAGTGGTTGTACAGATCATATCATAAATGATGATAAATACTTCGTTAAATGTAATAGGCTAGAAAATCCCGTTAATGTTAAAATAGGGGACGGTAGAACGTTAAAGGCAACTAGAGTAGGTGACATAATAACGAAATTTATAACAAACAATAACGAGGTAGAAGTAAAACTTTAAGACATGTTCTATGTAAAAGAAATGAGTGGAAATTTGATGAGTTTTGGAAAAATTGCCGATAAGAATAAAATAGTATCAATTGGAAATACCTCGAAGATTTATACAGAATAAGTAGTTTTGTTGATAAAAAAGAAACATATGTAACAGAAAATATAAATATGACATTGAAAGAAAAATATCATAGAGTTCTAGGTCACGTAAATTTCACATATTTAAACATTTTGACCCAGAATAATTTAGTTCATGGTTTACCAGACAAACTCGAGGATGATTACTTAAAATGTGGTACCTGTGTACAAAATAAAATGCATAATGTAAGTTTTGAGAATAATAGCACTAGAGCAAAAGATATAGCTGAAATTTTTATACACGCAGATCTAAATGGACCACACAGTACAGTAGGTTTTATGGGTGAAAAATATTTTTTGGTTTTGATAGATGATTATAGTAAAGTTGGAAAAGTTTATACCATTAAAGGAAAAAATGAAGTTTATGACTGTCTTGTAACATATATTAATCAACTTGAAAATTTAACAGGGAATAGAACAGAAAAGTTGAGATGCGATAACGGTAGAGAATTCTTAAATAAAGAAATATACAATTTTGCCAAGGAAAAGGGAATCTATATTGAACCGTGCCCTCCGTACGTTCACGAATTTAACGGAACTGCGGAGAGGTACAATAGGTCAGTAATGGATACGGCGCGATGTCTATTGGCAGATGCAAAGTTGCACAATAGATTTTGGCCAGAGGTAGTCAAAACAGCTGTTTATTTGAAAAACAGAACCTTGGCGAATACTATTGTGAAAAAATCTCCATACGAGATTATGATGGGAGAAAAACCGAACATTAGTAATTTGAAATTATATGGAAGTAGAGTGTTTGTAAGAGTACCAGAGGTTAATCAAAGGAGTAAATGGGATAGAAAAGCTGACGTGGGGATTTTAGTAGGATATGAGAATGTAGGCTACAGAGTGTTGATAAATAATAGAGTCATTATAGCTCGACATGTAGATATCGTTGAAGAGAATGTAAATTTAATAGGATTTAATGGTAATGAAGAAAATGATTCAATAGAAAACAATGAACATGAAAATGACGTTGAAATTGAAAATAAAGAAAGTGACTCTGATAACGATAGCGTAACTCCTAAGGAACCAAAAGTAATTCCTGATCTAAGAAGGTCTACTAGGGACAGAAAACCGCCAGATAGATACAACTCGCAAATGAATGCTAAGGCCCTGTGTCCACGATGCGTTGCGTCAGAGACGCGTACGCGGCTCGATTTGATTTTGTCTGCGATGCGTCGCGTCGGAGATTCACGAAACGTACAGCAAGTTTTCTATCATTACGAGAATGTTGAGTGACGATGAGGACGTGCTCTATAGTCGAAACAGAAGGAAATTCTAGGTGGACCCCTTATACAGAGAAATATTGATTGTAGAACGTTTATAGCTGCAAAAGATTGATCAGAAGATGATGCTAAACGAGATATTTCGTTTCCACGATGTCGACGAAACGATGCTATGGACGAGATATCTCGTCACCACGATGCGTACAATGCTATGGTCGAGATATTTCGACATGTCATCGTTGGTAAAAGGTGCTTTAAAGATGATAAATATAAAATGCTCCATATTTTACACAATTAGAGTTTTTATTGTTTATTTTATATGGAATACAGAGGGATAATTGTAATCGATGTAGAAGATCTAATATACAAAAATACAACCCACAGAAAAAGATCTCATCTAACAAGACAATGTGTAGTTTGCAAAAAAAATGGTCGACGGAAGGAAACCAAATCCGTCGTATTCCGTTGTATTCCATACAAAATAAACAATAAAATTATAATTGTGTCAAACAACATAACAACATTACAACATTAAACCCAGACCGTTTCTTTAATTATTATTTAATGTTTACATATTGTTTTTATGCTGAAATTCTGTAGAGTTTGATGGAGGAGTGGGGGATATACATATAAATGAAGGAGTGGATGAATGGCGTGTAATAATTGATGGTGGAGTAGTGATGGTGGCTTGATGATGAGGGTGGTTTAAAATTTCATCGAGTAGCGTCATGGTTTTCATTTTAAACTCCCGCATCTCGCTATCCGTCAGTTTGTGAACATCAGGGAGCCAACTCATCAGAAACATTTTCCGGTGGTCCTCAGTCGTAGTTTTTGTTTTTTGTTCTAAATATTGCATGAACATCTTGTCCACCTCATTCGAAGATTTTTTTTTCGCCTTGTATCCTCTTGATGGACTTCTGGAACTGTCTCAACGAAACTATCATCCCGTTCTCCAGTGTCTGGGATTTCCTCAATTGGTGGAGGTAAAATGTTTCCACAATTTTCTATATGCATTGTGGGCTTCACAAACGGGAGAATAAATTGCATAATATCATGCAAGTAGTACTGCCTCCTTTGTTTTGTGGAAGAACCACTAGCTCCTGGTTTCAAACTCCTTACAAATCCGTTCCGAATATTCTTCCATTTTTCTTTACAATTGGCAACTACAGAAAGTAACGTTAGTAGTATTAACGGTTAAATGATATTTCGTGTTCACAGACAGTGACTCGAAAAAATATGCGGGCGCTCTAAAAAAGACAATAACTTTTTAAATACTGTACTAAGTATACGATTTGAGCTTTTTTGGGAAGCTAGAGCAATTAGTTTACTACAGAATGTGACATTTTTTTCTTCAAATAAAAACGTGGTAAAATAACAATTGATCGGAATTGTAGAAAAAATTCAAAAAGTTGCATTTTACAACTTTTTTATGTTGTGTCTTTCAATGCCTGTCGTTTTTTCCCGCATCTACCGATTTCGATGAAACTTTCACAGTGCATATAATTGACTCAGATCTACAAAACGTATTTTTTAAATTTTCTTTACGGGCCCACATAAAAAAGTTGTAAAATTAACATTTAGTATTTTTTCTATAATTCCGATCAATTGCTAATGTAGAACAATTTTTTTTTCACATCTTGTAGTAAACTAATTGCTCTAGCTTCCCAAAAAGTTCAAATCGTATAGTACAATATTAAAAAAGTTATCGTCTTTTTTAGAACATCCGAATAGTTTTTAGAACTTCCGAGTCACTGTACATATTTAGCAACGGGATGTGCTTTTGTATAATAATATTTACCAGGCCATATTATTTGGTTCTCAACTTCATTCCACGCCTTTTTTGTAACATCTTTCTTTGCGTACTCCGATAATGTATGATTATACAAACATGGATATCTTTCTATCAATTGTACAAAAGTTGTAATTTTACACATGTTTAACAACAAGACACAACAAACAATAAACAAATAACAACAAGACACAATAAACAATAAACAAATAACATCTAACAATAATTAAATATTAACTGTACTAATAAAAACAATGAATAATAATTTGTATTTATGCAGCGCGTCGGCGAGAAAACATCTACGGTTAATGTAAAACAATGGAAATACGCTAATGAAGCGATATCTCGATATTGGTCGCAATCTTCATTCATTACAACGCCTGCCGTACGACAGTGTCGTACGCTGGGCGTACATTGCCGTATCTACATATACAGTGAGCCACGAAAGTATTCGAACGCCATTTAAAACAGAATAACGTTTTTATAATTGTACTAAACAAACTCTTGCAGCCACAAATATTCTGCAGTTAATATTATTGCGAATGTAAGGATGCACCCAGAATGTTCTTGTTCTTCTTCTTCTCCGTCGAATATAATTATACAAAATAACATTCTCCTCGTCACTCGACATCTTTCTTTGCTTTTCGTAAATTACGTGAAGTTTGCTCTACGCTTCGTGTATAGACGATTGCGGCATCGTACGCTAATCATAATGACGACTGAATGTAGCGACGATTACGCGCCGATGACGCTTCGTGGACACACGTCAATTATTTTACATTGGTTGCAGCCACGTCCTCGTCGTAGATCCTGGGTTATGCCAAGAGCAGATAGTGTAAAAACATTATTTCGCCAAGACTCATTTTGAAGGTTACTTAAGGACATAAAATGACATTTTACGAAAAAATGTTTCAGATAAAAGTTTCTTGTTTTTTTCCCATAGAATCCGAATCCGTAATAAAAAATACCATATTCCATTTGAAAAATGTAACTTCCGGTCTAAATCACCTATTTCCAGCCGAAACCGGAAGTTAAAAATATCACCATTTGATAGAGCGTACCTGATTTATAAAAGAAACGCTTTGACTTTTTGAAAATAACCTATTTTATAGATTATAAATGGGTGATACGGGTGGTCTGAGACACCCTGTATACTAAAAAGGCGGAGAATAAATTCGAAGCCAGAATTGTTGTAAGAGGGTTCCAACAAAGAGAAGTGTTGGCGGATATATACTCGCCAGTAGCGAGAACACAAACCTTAAAAATTATGTTAAATTATTGCGTGCAAAACGGTTTAGAGGTCAATCAAATGGACGTAGAGTCTGCCTTTTTAAATGGAAAAATAAAATCGGAGGTGTATGTGAAACAGTCTCAAGGTTACAATGACAATACAGGGAAAGTATGCAAACTAAATAAGGCTCTGTATGGATTGCGAGAGAGCCCTCGAGCGTGATATGAGTGTTTAGATGAATATCCCTCCTTAACCGGCCTCCCCCCTGGAACCCCGTTGAGCGATCGCGGGTACGTCGGAAGCCCAAATATGGCTTCGGACGGCACCGATTTTTCGCAAATAAACCTGCAACACTGCAAGGCGGCTACGGACTTGCTTCGCCGGCACTTAGCAGTGCTGCATACAAAGTTAGTCCTCATTCAGGAACCATGGTTGCACATGGGGAAAGTAGGAGGACTAAACGTTAACTCGGGCACCATCATACAGGAAACCGCGGGGGCCGGGCCCAAGGCGTGCATACTTGTTAACAAGGAGGTAAACGCCGTGGGCATTCGGAGCCACTGCTCTAGGGACCTAGTGGCGGCCCTAGTTAATATCAAGCTAAACGGTCATATGACCAAACTGGTAGTCTGTTCGGCATACTTAACCTACGACGCAGAGGATCCCCCTCCAACGAGGGAACTCAGGGCGCTCGTGAAGGACTGCAGGACTAATGGACTGCAATTAGTGGTGGGATGTGACGCCAATGCGCATCACACCTTCTGGGGCAGTTCGGACTGCAACAGCAGAGGAACTGCCCTCCTAGAGTTTATCGCGATTCAGAACCTGGAGATTCTGAACAGTGGTTCTAGCCCCACCTTCGTGATACCGCGTAGACAAGAGGTGATAGATATCACACTCGGATCTACCAAAGTATTACAAGCTATCAAAGCCTGGCAAGTGTCCGATGAGGTCACCCTCTCGGACACCGACTCGACCATATAGAAACCCCAGAGCCTGCAACTGGCAGCTCTTCAAGGAGGAGCTAGCCAATAGGCTAGGGGGGCTACATGTGCGCCCAACAACGGTGGCGGAGACTGATTGCGCTGTTGCCGAGGTTCAATCGGCCGTCGTTCAGTCTTACAAACTCGCCTACCCGGCGAAATCCAAGAAATGCAGAAAGAAAGTCCCCTGGTGGAGCAATGAGCTCAATAAAACCAGGGCAAGGACCAGGAAGCTGTTCAACAGAGCCATGAAGGCCAACTCGGAGGTCGCCTGGAATACCTACAGGGAATCCCAGAGGGACTTCAAAAGGCTTATCAGGTCCTCTAAAAGATCGGCCTGGAGACAGTTCTGTGAGGAAACTGAGGCCCTCCCCTTTTTGGCCAGACTTCGCAAAGTTCTAACGGTGGGGCCTCAGACCATAACGATCGACGCTATCACCCTCCCTAACAGAGGCACTGGCGCCGATAGCACGCCGCTTCTGAAACATCTCCTGGAGGTACACTTCCCAGGATCCACACCATTGCACCTGGGGCAGCAGACCTTCACTGCTGGTACCAGAACCCATGCGAAGGAACACTGGTAAGTTGCCTCTAGTGTGTTCTTCAAAGATAGAGTGCTATGGGCTGTACGCTCTTTCAAGAGATACAAAAGCCCTGGCCCGGACAGCATCTTCCCGGCCTTGCTTCAAGAAGGCGGGACCATTCTTACCGACCGGCTAAGGGAGATAAAGCTTGCCTCGCCCTAGGTTACACACCCTCCGCTTGGAGGATGGCCAGAATCGTCTTCATACCCAAAGTGGGTAAAGGCGACTACGGCTCAGCCAAATCTTTTCGACCCATAAGCCTCACATCCTTCTTACTGAAGACGATGGAACGGCTTATTGATAGACATATACGGGAAACAGCGCTGGTCCAAGTACCAGTGCATGTAAACCAGCATGCATATCAATGCGGCAAATCTGTCGAAACGACGTTCCACTACCTCGTTGGTGTCATTGAGGGAGCCACACTACAACTTTAAGATTGCGCATCAAACACGCTTCCCGAGTATCTGTGACTGGGAGGACGACGCGGGGGAGCTACTCTCACCGTAGGGGTTGGTCTGGTTCACGGACGGCTCAAAAAACCCGACTGGGGCGGGAGCAGGTGTCTGCGGCGTCAGCCCTAAGGTTCAAACGTCGTATGCACTGGACCCACACGCAACAGTCTTTCAGGCTGAGGTGTTTGCTATCTTGGCCTGTGTCAAACAAAACCTTGATAGAGGATACAAGAACAAACACATCTACATCTGCAGCGCCAGCCGGACGGCGATCGGCTCACTACGTAATGTAATGACCAGATCTTGCCTAGTCCGGGACTGTATCGCTGCTCTGACGCAGTTGGCGGGCGACAATTTCGTCAGCCTTCTGTGGGTTCCAGGACATGCTGGAATCGAAGGAAACGAAGAGGCAAATAGATTGGCCCGCGAGGGCTCACGGGGGCTCAACGGGACTATCTATCACCCTCTTAATCTGGCACCGGGAGTGATCAACCGTTGGGTCAGGGACTGGACAAGAACGCAACTTGACCAGCTCTGGAACTCCGAATCAAGCCTACGACACACGAAGGTTCTGGTCACGGGCTCCTCTAGGGACCTCGCCAACAAGGTATGCCGCTTGGACCGGTCAAATGTACGACGGCTCGTGGGTATTACCACGGGCCACTGGTACACGGGGAAGCACCTAGCTAAGCTGGGTATCCTGCAGGATGCCAGCTGTCCTAGGTGCGGAGAGGCAGACGAGACTCCTCTCCACGTTCTTTTGCGCTGCAGTGGAACCGAGGCCTTAAGAAGTAAGTTCGGCGCGGCGGGCCCCCAACTCACGGCGCCTTTCGCATAGAGGCCTGCTCTATCAAGATGCTCCTGGAATTTGCCAAGGAGGCCGGCTTGTACGAGCGGCCACTATAAATACGGCTGCCCTACCTTTTTTGGGCCCGGGTACAATGGTCCCATAGGATCACGTCACAAGAAGAAGAAGATGTATTATTTTTATTTTAATTATTATTATTATGTATTATTTTTATTTTATATATTATTATCATGTATTATTTTTATATATAATTTTTATTATTATTTAATAGAATAATAATATAATTTAATAATCAAGTGTGTTTGGGACTGGGTGGCTGGTACAGCCTTATCGGAAGACTTGGATTTCGAGGCGGGAATGCGGAAACGTGGTTTAGAGAAAGGGTTTCAAGTGCGCCAAGAATCGACGGAATTTGGGATAAGGATCGCGCACGTGGTCTTTCACGCCCGAATAAAGAATCTAATTTTGTAAACTTGATTGTATTTGGAAGCGCCCTTGTATAAGGGGAAATAAACTGTTAGCTAGAACGAAATCTAATTGAATTTACACCTTTGGTTCGGCACGACGATTACAGGTATTGTATCGGTATGAGTCACGCGCACGTGTTGTCGCAAGGACGGTTCGGAGAAGAGAGAGAGTTTCCTGGAATCGGCCGCGGATCGCCTGCTCGCGAGCAGGAATGCGATTCGCGGACAGGGCGTACACCTGTAGGCTAATCAGCGCGGCGCGTAAGCGCGCGCTGGTTAAACGCAGTTTCGCGAGGTGGTCTAATGACAATGACGATTCCGATTCCCGAACAAAGTGAAAAAATGGCTATCTCTCGATAAAAAAATTTATATTTAATAACGTTTTTATTAATATTAAACCTTCCATTTTGTTAGAGTTAAATGAGTATGCGCGTATATTTAATGCGTTATTGCGTATATTTAATGGTTAACAAAAGATTGGTCCGAGAGACATTTCTATAAACGCACGCTATGAACAAAACGGATAGAGACGCTACAACCGCCCTAGCGCATGCGCACAACATACATACGGGGTGCTCGAATTGCACCGTTACAACACCTCCTCTCAATGCGAGCATCCTCAACAATCATTGCATAGCCCAATGCCCATACGTTTAACACAAAAATGATGCTTATACTTAGGTAGAGGTTTAGTGAGCACATCAGCCGGCATATTTTCGGACGATAAATGTTCTAACTTAAAATTACCTTCTTTGAACACATCGCGCAAAAAATGAAATCTGAGATTAATATGCTTAGTACGCGGATGTACAATAGGATTTTGCGCCAGTAATTGCGCGCCGAGATTATCATTGTAAACTGTCATTTTTGAAAGCGCACACAATCCTAACTCTACGAGGAACTCCGAGAAGTAGATAGCATCCTTTACTGCTTCCGCCATTGCCACATACTCGGCCTCTGTGGACGACAATGCTACGGTTCGCTGTTTCGTGGATCTCCAACTAATTGGACTATTTGATAGAACTGTTACATATCCCGTATATGATCGTCTATCCATCTTACATCTCCCCCAATCAGCGTCCACGTATACCTTAGGACAATCATCTGACTTCCTGTAAACAATACCATAATTAAGAGTGTCCTTTAAATACCTTAATACTCGTTTACCAGCCGCCCAATGTGCTTCTCCGTTATAATCGTTAAATTGTGCCAATGTGCTGACGGCATACGAGACATCTGGCCTCGTTGCGACAGCGAGATACATGAGAGCTCCGACGAGTTCTCTATACGGCCTCCTCCTGTTTGAATGATCTCCTTCGATCTTATCTAAGGCAGTATCCTTGTCCAGGGGAGTAGCCACTGTGTTGCAATTTTCCAATCCAAATCGTTTCAGTAAATCCAAAATATACCTCTTTTGAGAAATTGCTATCGTCCCAGATGTTTGCTCAATTTCTATACCTAAACAATACTGAGCCTTCCCCAGATCCTTGACATCGAATTCAGCAGCCAGCTGATTTTTAATGTCAGCTATCCAACCTAGATCTTGTGAGATGATCAACATATCATCAACATATATAGCCATAAATAAAGTATCTTTGCCTCTTTTTGAATAATATACACAGGGATCAGCTACGGTTGACTTGAACCCCATTTCCTTTAATTTTTTAGACAGTCGTTTGTGCCACTGTCTGCCGGCTTGGCGCAAGCCATAAATGGCTTTGTTCAAGTGACACACTAAATCTTTATTTTCTTTCAGACGACTTAATAACTCCCTCGAGTCCTTCCTTATTTGTCTATCTTCTTTAACATCGTTAGCTAGATCGTTCAAACATTCGCTTAATAATTCAGGTTTTTCCATATAAACCTCCTCTGAAAGTGTTCCATTTAAATATGCGCTTGTTACATCCATTTGTTCAACTGTCATGTCGAATATAACAGCTAAGGCTAACAATAATCGTATTGAGTCTAGTCTCGCTACAGGCGCAAAAGTGTCAAAAAATTCTACTCCAGGGCGTTGCGCAAACCCCTTGGCAACGATTCTAGCTTTCCGTTTTGCCAGGGAACCGTCAGAATTGTACTTATTTGTCAATACAGTTCTACAACCAATAACTCGTTTCCTCGATGGACGCTGTACCAGATTAAATGTATCATTTTTAATTAAATTTCGTACCTCATGTCTTATTGCATGTATCCATTCGAGTTTCTCTGTACCAGTAAGAGCATCGTTCATGGAAACTTCTGCTGCACTGGCTACCAGCTCAGCCAGATCGGTCTCTTGATTCTCTGTACCTTCTGGTTGGCTTTCTTCATGACTTTCATCTGTATTTTCTTGAGTATCTTCGTTTTGATCTGGTTGATCATTAATTACACGATAGTTAAATAGCTTTCTAGGACGTCCTCTACTTCCGGTTCTCTCTATTTTCGGTCTCCCTGGTGCTCTACATAATTGCCGTTCATCCTGATTTTCTGCTGCTGTTTCTTCCTCTCTCGTTTGATCCACGATCTGTTCTTCATCATTTCTTGAACTCGGACCTACAGTGTTCACCGGAGCATTATCTTTTTCAGTGCAGGTGTCCGGTTCTTCACATTTTTCAGGCATCTGAATAATTTTTTGATTCGAGCATTTATCAGATTTATAACTTTCTCTTTCAATCACCCGGATATCCCTAGATACAATTATTCTTCTTTCGTTGGGAATCCATACTCGATATGCTTTCGATGTTTCCGAATAACCTATAAAAGTTCCTACTTTCGTTCTTTGTGCAAACTTTGGTTTGTTAGGCTCCTTATTTAATACATATGCTTTCATTCCAAAAACCCTTAAGTGGTTCAAAATTGGTCTTCTGTTATTCCAAAATTCGAACGGCGTCCTACCATCCAGGGTTTTTGTTGGGCATCTGTTTCTCAAGTAATTGGCAGTCATTACTGCTTCGGCCCAAAATCCATGGGTTAAATGAGCCCTTAACAACATGCATCTTGCGGTTTGAATTAGCGTACGATTCTTTCGCTCGGCCACCCCATTTTGTTCTGGGGTGTAAGGTACAGTTAGGCGTCTTTGTATACCTTCTCCTTGCAAAAAATCATTAAATTCTCTGTTGCAATATTCTCGCCCATTATCGGTCTGGAGGTACCTTATTTGGTGCCCTGTTCGTCTTTCTGCATAACTTTTGTACTCTTTGAATTTTTTCAGCACCTCATCCTTCGTTTTAAGAAAATAAACCTCGCTCCATCGCGAATAATCGTCAATGAACAATACCATGTACCTAGATCCGGCCAGGGACTCGGTGCGCATAGGACCGCAGACATCCGAGTGTATTATTTCCAACAGCTTTGAGCTTCGTTGGCGATTGCCAGGAAAAGGCGTGCTAGTTAGTTTACCTTGTATACATATTTCACATATAGGCATCCGTGTTTCTCTCGGAATTTTGATACCGATAGCATTTTCCTTTTTCGCAGCATCTATTAAATCTCTAATGTTTAAGTGACCCATTCTTTCATGCCATAATTGTATTTGAGATTCTTCCGTTCCTTCGGGGCATATATTCTTAGCTGCTTCAGATCGTTCCTCACAAATATAATATAAATCTCTGATGCGATTAGCCTTCAACTTTATCCTCCCATCTCGTCCAACTACAACTGCCTCTCTATCCCTGAAAATCACTTCGTTACCTCTGTCTGTTATTTTGGCAACAGACATTAAATTGGTCCTTAATTCAGGCACGTATAAGGCATTTTCGATTTCAATATCCTTTATCTCCCTATGCATACGTGTTTTGATGAGCACGTTGCCTTTAGCCTTGACTGTAGCCGATGAATTATTAGCCAAATTCAATTTTTCATAGTCTGTATGCTGCATTTGAATGAACCTTGACGAGTCTTTACAAAGATGTGTTGTACAACCGCTATCTAGACACCAGTACTGTTTTTCTGGGTCCTCAGTAGCAATGTACGTCTCATTACAATTTTGATAATTAACATAAAATAGTTCTTGAGATTTACCTACGTATGGTTTATAATCAGTCTTCGTAGAGTAACAATCGACAGCCACATGTCCTGGCTTACCACACTTATAACAAATAATTCTTGGTTTCCTTGCAGCATTTTCTTTGGTATTTTTCCATTGTTCTTTGGTATTGTTCCATTGTCCTTTGTTATTGTTCCATGGTCCTTTATATTTAACCCCGTTCTTTCGATAATTGCCTTTAACAATCATTGCGCCGTGATCTTCCGATGTCTTTTGATGTCTAGTTTCAAATTCCTCTAAAATTTTAATTTTTAGTGTATCTAAATCTGGAAGGTCATCCCTGGATTCCATTGCACATCTGAAATTTTCATAATTCTCGGGCAGACTATTCAGAAGCATTGCACTTTGCAAATCTTTGTGAATATCAATATTCATTTCCGCTAATTTATCAACTACTTCTATAAACTTATTTATATGCTCTCTAACATCGTCTCCGCTTGCCATACGGTGTGAAGTTAACTTTCTCAATAATGCCGCCCTTTTTGCAGGACCTTTCGACGCATATATAGAACGCAATTTTTCCCATACCTCGTTCGCGGTTTCACACGCTTTAACTTGTTTTAATTCAGAAGGACTAATTGTCAAAATAAGGTCGGACTTAGCTTTCTTATCGTTAATATCCCATTCCTTCGCTGCGGCTTCCGTCCGTGGGTCTGCGACATCGACACGTGGTCGTTCAAATTTTCCATTTGCGTAATCCCACAAATCGTGCTTTACCAATAGTGCTTCCGCTTGCATACACCAGGTATCATAATTTTCTTTGGTCAAGGTCTCTATTCTTGTTATACCACCAATATTACAAGCCATTTTTAATTTCACCGTACTTTTTAATCACGTGGTTAACCTCACTTTTCAAACACGTGTCACGAATATCTCTTATTTAATATATATTTTTCAGGAACGCAACTTCCTGGGCCCATAATCTGTTAGAGTTAAATGAGTATGCGCGTATATTTAATGCGTTATTGCGTATATTTAATGGTTAACAAAAGATTGGCCCGAGAGACATTTCTATAAACGCACGCTATGAACAAAACGGGTAGAGACGCTACAACTGCCCTAGCGCATGCGCACAACATACATACGGGGTGCTCGAATTGCACCGTTACAACACATTTTATCATATTCGTACTTACGTCTTTTATTTACGTCATTTATGTCTTAATTTAAAATCCCAGACAGTACATAAATATTGTTGTAAATTGTTATAAATGAATATATATTAGTGTTAAACGTATATGCCCTTTTTTCGTATTGTACTAATTAGTGTTATTCGTATATGCGATTGTATTGTATACTATACCTAATCCATGTGCTTATATACTAATTAATGTTAATAATAATTGTGAAATTTTGTTTCAGTTTTTAACCTCAACAAAGAACATTGTTTAGTAGTTTTTAATATTCAGATATATACATTAGTATATATATAGTATATATATGTATATAAATAAAAAAAAATACATTGCTATAAATACATATACAGGGTGAATTCGATAAAGCAGGACACCTAAATATCTCCGTTACTTTTCGTTGTACAAAAAAACTTCGTAGGACAAAGTTACACTGTTTGAAAAAAATTTTTCAAGGAAAAAAAATTTCAAGAATGAAATGTGAATGTATAGCAGCTCAAGGGAATATTTTTGAACATTTGGCGTAACAAAAATACATCAAATGAATCTTACACGTTGAATTTTATTTATACCATTTTTCTGGGTTGAAGGTTATTTGAAGGTCATATTGTGTTACATGCATGAATTCGTTATTTTGTCAGCTACAACATTACGTTAACGAAAATATATCATTCCATTTAAAAAAACATCGATAACCTTGAAATTTCATAAAAATGACCTTAATTTTTTTTTCCCTTATACCGTTATATGTGGCCCTTCAAACAGTGTAACTTTGTTCTACGAAGTTTTTTTGTACAACGAAAAGTAACGGAGATATTTAGGTGTCCTGCTTTATCGAATTCACCCTGTATATTGTTGTATATAAATATGTCTCATGCATGAGAAGTGAGCATCCTTGTATACGTACGAAAGTCCTGAGCACGGACATAAGGGTGCGGTTATAGTGGAGCGGCGAGCAGCGATAATAGCGGAAACAAAAACAAACTACTTTTTTCTATCTTTTTCTTTTTCATTTAATTACATCGGTTTGTTTCCATCGCGCTGCTCACTGCGCCGCTATCATCGCTGCTCGCCGCTCCACTATAACCGTACACTAAGACTTAAAAAATAAACGTACTTTGGACATCCGAAATTCAAGTCCAACAGAAGTCCCTAGGACGAAAAAAATGGACGTCCCTGGGAAATCCGAAATTTTGGTCCCACGGATGTCCTTAGGACGTAAAAAACGGACGTCCATGGGACATAAAAAACGGACATAGGACGTATGGACGTAAACGGTACATAAAACGGACGTCTCGTGGACGTACGGTGCTATCTGGGGGGATTGCTATTTTGTTTTTTTTTTTCTAAAATTGGATTCAGTTGTGGGAACATATTGTGCGAGTTTATTGGTATCTTTTTAATCTTGTTTTCCCATCATTTATTTACTGAAGATTGGAATTCTTGTTTGATTTTAATTTTACTATTTTTTAATTAATTCTTTTGCTTCCAGTCGATCGCCTCATGCGTTGACCCAACCGGGCTGTTGTAAACATGGTTAATACTGTCAGGTGTACTGCGCCGACGCAGTAGAAATGCTGATCAAGTTGATTTCATTTTTTAATTTTTCCTGTGAAATGTTCAAGGTTTATCGTGCCTAATAAACTTATAGAATAAATAAATCGTAACCATTTTAAGGTTAGCTTAGTTTTTCGCCCAAAAACGTCGAAAAACTCAGTTTTTTGTTCTTTTAACTACGACGTCGCGTACTTAAAAATCTGAAAAAAAATCTATAAACAATGGCTAAAAAATTGTTTTAAAAAATTGCAATTAGTTGGATTGACAAGAAGAAGAAAAATATTCACGTTTCTTAACTTTTTAATGTGAGACTAGTTTTTTTTTGTCACTCCAAACAATTGCAATTTTTGGAAACCAATTCGTTATCGGTCGAAAATGTTAGAAATCGTGAAAACGCAGCAATTTTCGCGATCTTTAATTGATTGTAACTCATAACAAAGTCGATGCTGATTTCGATGAAATTTTATAAATAAGCTCAGATGACAAAGTGAAAAAAAGTGATTTCGTTAATTTTTATCATTCCAAGTAATAGCAAAACTTAGAGAAAGTAGTTTAGTCATTATTCAGTAAAGTAGTCTCTTTCATAACATCTCCAAAAAATTCAAGTCATTTATTATCCTCGAAAAAGACGTCCCTGAGACGTCTCATTTAAGTCGTCTCAAATAAGACATCTTTAAAAGGTCCCGAAAAAGACGTCTTATTTCAGACGTTCAAACGACGTTCCGAAAAAAGACTTTTTAAGACGTCTTCGAGACGTCTTTTTAGGGCGGAAGACATTCAGTCCCAAACTGGATGTAAAATGGACGTCTTGAAGACGTCGTGTGCTATCTGGGGATTCATTCATTTTTCCTGTTTACTTAATTTCTTAGTTGATTATTTTTCTTTACTAAATAAGTTGTCTATACTGACGTCGGCGATTATATCTTCTTGTTCTTCAATGTTTGAGAAAGCTTTTGAATAAGTTTCGTAAATATGTTTTTGAAGTGAAACTTCTTTGCTGAGGGTAACAATTTTCTGATGTTACGGAAGTGACGTTACGGAAGTCGGGAGTGCCGCGAAAATTTAAACGGTTCGTTTTAAATCATACAAGTATTTTATTTTCAAATTATTTTATACTTTTTAGTTCATTTTAAATTCGTGGGTTTTTAAATAATTTTTTTTTTTTAATTATTATTTATTATTATTAGAAAATTTGAAAATGCTGCAGCGATAGGATTTTACCGCCGCTCGGTACTCGGTAGTAGGATCAAACGAAAAGGTTAGAAATACATGGTTATGTTATGACAGCACGTGCAACTACGTTTACATTATTTTATACTTTTTAGTCCATTTTAAAAACGTGGTTTTTTAAATAATTTTTATTTTTTTTAAATTATTATTTACGACAATTTCGCAGTCATCACAAGAAAATTTGAAAATACTGCAGCGATAGGATTTTACCGCCGTTCGGTAGTAGGATTAAACGAAAAGGTTAGAAATACTTCGTTATGTAATGACAGCACGTACAACTACATTTACATTAATTAAAGTCAATATAATCTATAATATATAAAAAGACAGTCCTGACTCACTCACTGATGTGAGGTTTCCTTTATGATCTATACAAGGCATAAGAAAGGATATTTCGAAATTCAACCCCCAAGGGGGTGAAAAAGGGTTGCAACGTTTGTATGAGGAATATTTTGTTCGTGGTCGGATTTGCTTGAAACATGGTCTTACTGCTCCTTGATATAATTAATCAAACACATATAGAGCCATCCGTGTAAATCAGTGATGGACATTTTTGACTGCCGCAGTCAACAAGCTTCCCCCACCAACTACTCTTCTGTGCAGCGCGCACCTTCGCTGCGCATCGGTGCCTCGTGCTTTCCAGTGCCTTCGTTTCCCCCCTCATATTTGGTGGGAGACCCCCATCGTTGGTGGGAGAAGTAAGCAACTCATGGGCCCCTACCGTGCCCATCACTGGTGTAAATAGTGTAGGAGATAGGCGTAAACAGGAGAGCTCAAGAACACGGTTAAAGCTAAACACGTGCAAAAACAGCTGATCGAGGTTCTTGAACTCTCCTCCGCCCAATATACGCGTGCGATCGGGCGTGTGTATGTACTATCCGTTCGTCGAGAGTTGGCAGAGATTTCGACAGTGCAGTGCAGGGATATCTACGAGTCCCCACTCTTGACGCCAGGCTGCGGTTCACATTCTTACGCTTACAGCATGGCGGGAATGGTCGACATAGGAGCTCAGCGTCACCACAACGCTCTGTTTCAGTCATACTAATACGCGCATTTGCTGTCTTCGTCAAGCGATTCGGCCAATCGCGGAAGACGTGTAGTACGTACTGGGAATATCACGTGGTACCTACGAGTTTCTCTGTGCCAACTCTCGCGGACGTATGATATGTATGCGTGAGCGCCGACGGTATTGTCACCGCAGTATAGCCGAAAACAAACGCTAGTGGCCGCTGAACAGCGGGCGTTGAGGCCGTTTACCTCAACGCACGAAATTCAAACGGGAAACATCGAGAACATTCGATCGTGGCGCGGATGAAAGGACGCGTCCGCGCCGCGGCCGGGGACTCGCGAAAGAACGATCACACGTTGAGGATTAGGAGCGCGATACGACACAATACGATACGCTACGATACGATACGATACGATACGATACGATACGATACGATACGATCCGATTACAGTTACGACAAACGGCTTACGAACACGGATTACGATTTAGGATCTTTTTATGTTATTCGGTGTGCGAATTGTCTTGTCTGTACTAGTATTATCGTCTTGTATTCTCTCTAATAAAGGACAGATACTGTTTAAAACATTCTACTTCCTACAATAGTAAGGAAGCCACTGTAGAGAGATTTGATGATGTCAAAGAACTCAGCACTGATATTGGTGCTGGATTTGCAGACTTGGCCTGTTTGTAAACTGCAATCGGTTTGCATGTACAGATTAGCAAAGTTCTCAGAAGATGTAGAAAAGCATTGGTCTGTAATCATGAGGTGCTGTTAACTTAGAATTTTCTGAATTATATCTAACAGTAAGATAACTCTAATACTGTTTGATTTTTGAGGTTAAAGGTTTGAATGATTGCGTGTTGATTAAACAAACGGAAAAAACTTAAAGTATATTTTTGGTGTCACATCACAATAATTTGTATCACGTAGACGTATCTTATAAACTAAACTAATTTATTCTTTTGCACAACCCATATTGCTGCGTCTCGCATGCGGTCGAGCGAGCGTCTCTCGATTTCTATTGTTTTGCGTTCTTTGCCGATCTAGTTATGGAGATCTGTTCACACCAGATGGAGCCACTAGTATACGGGATTGCCAACTTGAAAGGTTCAAGATTACCTCGAGTATTCAACAGATACAATTCAAGACGTACTGGAAGGAAAGGTTTCCTTTAGCAGTTTATGTTGGAGGAATAATTTCTAAGGTTTGATGCTGTGGAAATGTATGATTGGACGAGTGAGTGAAGCGAGTGTATGATTGGACGAGTGAGTAAAGCGAGTGTGTGATTGAACGAGCGAGTGAAGCGAATGAGTGAAGCGAGTCACGACACAGTTTTGAGAGTAACCTTCCGAGAGAACGGTCAGTGACGATAAAGTAAAAAGTAAAAAGAAGTAAAAATGTGGTTCTGAGAAACTAACCGTATCCATTTACATCAGCGTGAAGATTGGTTCTATGTTAAATTTCTCTTACAAGTATTATCTTTGTTGCAACACAATAAATAATATTACTATATTATTTATCCAAATATATCTGGGACACGCGGTCATTTCCACACCTGATACCTCAACAGTTTACCATCTTTGGAATAGTGTGCACAGAAAGTGCGATGGATGGCCCTACTCGATGTAGATTGTGCTTAACAGTGTTGCAAACATTCTGTAAGGTAGAAATAGCCGTAGCAAAAGAACTTTGGGTGGTGAGGTAGTTGGGTAGTGAATGAACGGTGAAGAAGGAGAGAATGCCGACATCTGACGGAAGCCATAAGTAATAGAGCCAGCGTGGCCCGACGGAAAAGGAAAACTTGTTGAATCGTGTTGACGCGAGGATAGGCAGAATGGGAAACGCAAAAGATGCGAGTAGGAGATTTCAAACAACGACGAACGATGCGGGAAATGGAATGATTTTTGAAGGAATTAGAAAAAGGAACATACAAATGAATTAAAAGAGAGAGAATTTAAAAAAAGAAAGTAACACAAAAGAAAGATAAAAATAACTTAAAATAAATTAAATTCCCACTATTTTGAGATTCCTTCAAATAAAATACTATTTTAAATACTACATGCTTAAAAAATTTTGAAAATTATTTACAATAGGGATCAATAACCTTGAAATATGTTGTTGAGGGCATAATTTTGAACAACTTTTTCGTAAACATGTTACCGCTTTACGAGCTTCGTTTCCGAAATATTTGCAAAAAACTGTTGTTACTGCACACAGTCCGTTTCCTAACCCACAACACGACATACATACTTCTCGCATACCTATTTTTATATTATACTCGTTGCTGTCTTCACGAGTCAATTTTTGTTTCTACGCGATGATATGGCTGGCCTTATAAATTAGTGTCAAAGTCAAACCTTACTCAGACTTAACCATGATTCTTTTCAAATAGCTCTAAAAATCTAACTCTCCGTGATCTTTGAAAACTCCAAGAAAAGTTAAAATACTTATCCTAACTAAAGTTTGTATGTATAGACATTTTGAACGAATTTTAGCGGAGCCTCTTCTCCGCCGTAAAGGGAAAATTTAGTCATTGGAAACAGTTTGATATAGTCATCCGAACAGTTCTCCGCAAATATTTCGCAAGCCAAGGTCGTCCGGCGGCAACATGTATAGGAAAAAGTTGTTCGGAATGATGACCGTTATAACATATTTCAAGGTGATTGAAAATAATTACCAAAACTACCAAAACTTTTTCTAACAAATAAAATATTTCAGTTTTTAAAGAATACGTATGATTTCATATCAAATAGACTATTTAGTATTTGAATTAGTATTGTACCCAGCTCTGCCTACTACTGTGCCGAATAGTTCGAGTCGTTTACAGGGTAAATATGCTGTCCTATACTACAGCACGAAAGATAGCCTCGTGGCGGCCTTGGTGCTGCCTCACGCCGTTGTCAATTTTCAGAAAGCTTTTCATATTCTCTCTATATTTCTCTTCCATTATTTTGTATTTCCGCTTCGCACGGGTCTGGTTCAGTTCTGTTACACAACTGACGACCAGACCATGCGGGCATAACCATTACTGTCTAGAATTGTCTAGACATCGTGTCTGGGTCTGTGCTTCAATCGAGTGGAACAATGTAATTTTTGAGTTATTGATTGGCATGCTTGGCCCTTAGAATTAGTTACGGACTTGGGTACGGCTGAAAGTTAAGGGAGGCGGCGCACTCACACCATCAACCAACCTTAACACTCACACATCATAATATCCGTATGTACGTATACGCAAATGCAAGGGTACACGGGGGCTCAAATTCACGCCTCCATATCGCAATGAGCAGTTCGTAAGCGGTCAATTGTGAATCCTAAAAGTCCAATCTAGGACTGTCCAGAGCTCAAAATCCCTACTTGTACGCTATCGTGGAGTTATTTGTAATATTCGACAACTCCATGCCTTTCGAAGCAAGTATGACATCGCAAGATGGCCGCCATTGACAGATTTTCTTAAATATCGAGAGATTTAGCGTTCGTATCAAAAAATCGCTCTGCATAGTTCTAGAAAAAACAATTACAAAGACGGTGGGATGCATTTTTAGTTGATTACTCATTTGTTTAAACACGAAAAATGAGCCCTCCTGAAACGGCATCTACACCTCCTGAAACAGCATCTCGACCTTGCGACATTTATCATTACGAGCGCCACTGTCGCTTTCCCAGCAAAACTGTACGTGACGATAAACTAAGTACGTACGATGTATAGTACTTAGTACGACGTACGCTGCCGATTATTACAAATTACTCCTCGACAAAGTAAAAATATGCATATTGGGCTCTGCACCGCCCTAGATTGAGCTTTTAGGAAATATAATCGATCAGTTCTGAATTCTCATTGGAATATTGAGGCGTCAGTTTGGGTTCCCGAGAACCCTTGCATTTGTGTATACACGTGACTCGTGACGCCACACTTGCACCGGCCGCCTCGGTACAGGTAGTATGCTGCCGATTATTACAAATTACACCTCGACAACGTAAAAATATGCATTTTGGACTCTGCATCGCCCTAGATTGGACTTTTAGGAAACACAATTGACCGCTTTCGAACTGCTCATTGCGATATTCAGGCGTGAATTTGAGCTCCCGTGAACCCTTGTAACTTTCGCATACGTATCTCGTGACGTCACGTATTTAAAATTTTTTAGTTGTTACTTATTTAGTACATTTGCACATAATTTAAATCACCGATGTCTTTGATTATAAATTTCTTTGTATTTCTTGAAATATTCATGATATGAAGAATAAATTTCAAGTAATACAAGGAATTTACCAAAAACATCGGTGATTTAAATTATCTACAAAAATGCTAAATAAGTTGAAGGGAATGGATTGTCCAACTTCCACAATCGATTTAATATATACAACAATTTATTTGATAACTAAAACTAATACGAATATACATATTTACAAAGCGTGAACGCGAATAAACTCCATCAGCTATATGCACTATAGAAAGCGAGGACGACTAACGAGTCGTCCAGAAGCTGGAAAAACTAGGTAATGAGCCCCTGCGCTATCTATCGAGGGCTATATAAGGGGCCTTAGAAAGAGACGGAAGAAACGTCTTGAGAGGGGGAAAACGGCGACGGAGAAAGGTCCGTTTTCGCCAAGGGAAACTACCGGGCCCGCGCGAATCAGGTTACCAGATGCGGAGCAACTGCGATAGCCAGGCTCGTACTGAAACCTTGGGGAAACCCCATGAAATTAGGGACTGACTAGTTTAAAGGTATAGGCAGAATAACGAATAAAATTGACTGTTTTAAAATTGCTAGAATTGAAAATTTTTAAAAAATTTTCATTTAGAAAAACATTTTGCCCAACTCTGCGCACACAGTTGGCTGGATCAAGAAATTTGGTGATATTTTACTAGAACTCTTGAACCATAAGACATATGGGGATGAAATTCGCACTAAAATTGATTAAAAAATTATTTCTATCTACTCATAATTATCGTAATAAATATATATTTTTGTAATAATTTTCTAATCGATTGTTTAAATTTTATTGTCTTAAAATAATATTTAAAATTGTTTAGTTGTTACTTATTTAGTATTGTTACGCGCCTACCGCGTAACGTTAAAGAGCAGTTACGCCCTTGAGTTACGGGTGGATTCAACAGGCGGAACGAAATAAATATTGGAAGGAATTCTTATAGAGCGCGATTGATTCGGAAAGAACTCGGATCTTGAAAGGTGAATCAATATATGTTAGAGTATCTAATAATAATAAAAATAAATATATTCTTAATGCCAGAATATGAACAATATTCAGATGTTAACAAAGGAAGAAAAGAAAGAATGGGCTATGCCCTGTCGAGTTGAATATAATATATGTTCGAATGTTACGCACGAACGATTAGTTATAGGTATACCCGTATAACTATATACATATATATATTGATAAACAAGTAGCAATTAATACTATTCGCGGAATAATATCCAATAAGGGAAGTCCCACAGCCTGCGATAAGCTATTGGATAATATTCAGTCGCAACAATGAAATTATATACAGCATGTGAAAAGTTCGAGAAGAATAACCAGAAAACAACTCACCCAGGAGATATTATCTCTATTCAATTCTATTCAAGATAGATTAATATTTGTAGCTGGCTTTAATATACAATGTGTAAATTTGATATCTATACCTGTAGAAAGAAAGAGGCAAACGCACGATTAAATAATGTATAAGCCGACAATTGCGTGAGGTTAACACGAATATTGAGTTGTAACAGACCTACTAAGCAGGCCTGTTACTAACGGGTATCAAATATTCAAATACAACGGATCAGCTGAGTCGCGTCATCAACACGACACCGCCCGCGCCGCGCAAACCCCGCGTCTAGAAGCTGTCACGGCAACTGACAACACCCCGCACTAACCGCACCCCTAGAAACATAATTCGGCGGGAACCGGACCTACGTAACTACCCCTAAACACTGCCGCACCACCGCCCTTCACCATCAAGAGAAATATACAGGGTGGGGCAATAACTATTAGCACCTCAGATATCTTCGAAACTATAAGTTTCACAGAAATATTTGCTGAATTAAAATTGTACAGTACGAAGGGGGCCATCCGGAGGCGATAATAGTTTTTTTGCAGGTGGAGGTACTTCGGACATTTGAAGGTCACCTCCATTTTTTTAAATGGATCGGTATGGTTTCTCTTCCCGAGCTTTGGTAGGGTGTTGCAGGAGAATTAGGATTTAGTACTACTAGAACATTCGGAACTGTAACAACCTCTGAACTATTAGAACACTGTGAACTATAAAAACCTCCGACTAGTACGGTCAGAAGTCTGAACCTTAGAACGCTACGAACTGTTTAGAAGTTTGAACATGAATTTTGAAATCGTGAGTGCGTACCAAATTTTACACTATTGCGATCGATGAGTGTGTTTTACGAATGCAAAGTACATGAATTACTTTTACGAACTAGAGTGTTTTAGGTCTAGAGTTTTACGGACTAAAATTGCCCCTGAAACAGCGGCAATCTTTAACAGGACAACGCTCGAAACAATTACCTTTCTTTGTTTCCCAGGTCTCGCTTGGGCCTTGTTCAAGGTCTACTGTCTTTATGACACCCTTCTGGGATGGCCTTTTTCCGCACGTTCTTACTTTCCTCTCTTTACTTTTCTGTCCTTACTTTCCTCCTCTATTGCGGTTTTATCCTACTCTTCCATCTTTGCTTTCTTGGCCATAGTTTTTTCTACAGGAGGGAATTAGTCACGAGTCGCCTACGAAGCAACAAGTATCCTGCTCACTGAGCACTATTTTAAATATACTTGTGTTGAGGAAATTTACTACATAGTCCATTCTACTAATTCCTCCACGGCCTACCTACTTAATCGTCCATTACACACGTAAATATCATCGGAATTATATCATTTTTGGTATCAATTTCATTAAAAAAATATCAAGAATATTTTTGCGAAAGTTCCATAAAAAAATAATGAAAAATAAAGAAGTTTTGTCATCGAATTAGTAGTGGTCTCCTAGTCTCACACCGATATACCCGACCCGTATCATGTTACACTTCTCGGCGGCATCGGCCTCTCGCGTTTTACGGCCCCTCACGGGGTATACCCCGCAGGAGTGGGGATAGTTCAGGGACATTTATGTGCGAGACATTTGGGACATTTATCGATGAAATACTGTATATGCTACCATGGAAACAAAAAGGACGAATAATTTTGGGTAATAAGGGGATGTAAAATTATTCCGGACTGCTGGTTGATACGTCCGGTCGAGTTTTTATTGCTTTATGACGGGGTGACTTCGTTGAATTCTTCTGATTGAGTCCTATGTCGATAATTGGCACGCTGTCGTAATTTGATTATTGCGGATTACCGGGGTTTGGGCACAGTTAGTTTCGAGCGGCGAGCTTTAACGCTTCTTACAATCGTTTATTATTTTAAGAAAGGGACGAAAAGAAAAAAGATCTTACAAGTGGGACGAAAAGAAAATTTTCGAGGCATCCGTGCCGTTTCTTTTGTTTTCCATATTAACGTGCTACTGCGGATATATCCACAAACATAATTTCGATTTCGATCTATTCTGACTCGCGCATAAATTGATAATGGTCATTAGTAGACAAAAAAAAATTTCTGTCCTCGACAATGGTCGCAAACAGCTAAAAATTATTTCCATCGTCGATAACGGTTCCTTATGACCAAGAAGAATTGTCGTCATTTACAATGGTTATTTGCCAGCAAAAATAATGTCTATCATCGATAGTGATTATCTGCAACTGATGCAATTCGTCGAATCAGCGCCCTTTGTTCCGGGGAATGATTGTAATATATTTTTTAAACAAATTATTTATTTTTTTAATCAGTTTAGACGAAGAGATTCGCCATTCAAAGACGCACAAATTGGATTTTGAAATTTTCGTCTAGGCCTAATACTTTCGGGGAATATTGAATAAAATGAATTTTTCCACCCAACTTTGAGGCCTACTTCCATCCCCTTAATATGAATGTCGACAACTATAAAAAAAATACGCGTGAAATATTTTTTTGAGTTCTATATCGTACCAAAATTTCATTAAAATTGGCGAGTTACGATTATTATTACTAACCTCCCTTGTTAGTCCGTTCCCCTATCCCCATCCCCGGGTGACTTATCCCGCGGGGTGCCAAGAAGCTCGAGCTTCGAGCTACCGCGGTTGCCGGGTAGTGCAATAAACACGGCCGGATTGGGTATATCGGTGTGAACCACTACTAATCCAATTACAAAACTTATTTATTTTTCATTATTTTTTAATGAGACTTTCGCCAATTTATTGGTGGCATTTTTCCGATTAAAATGACACTAAACACGGTATAATTGCAACTGTATTTAGTGGTTTAATTGACGATATATTGTGCGCCACGCAGTGCTGAGGCGGTGCTGGTGCGTCCTAGTGTGCGGCTAACAGCACCAAAACGTGGCCGGCGCGCGGTGCCGTGCCGGTGCTAAGGCGGTGCTGGTGCGTCCTAGTGTGCGAAGGCCTTAAGTCTTGTCTCACGCGCATTCGAGATTCGAATGCGAGCGGCTACCTTCGACCAATAACGATAATACGTATGACGAACACATGCAATGTTGCATCGTTCGTTGCCCGCCAAGTTGCTTATATCCGGTATGGCTTATATTCTCTGACTAATAATAAGATTTGTTTGTCTGGCGATTTTGCGTGTACTAATGTGTGAATTGTCAACTACGGAACCTAAAATATTTATTTCATTATTTACATTTGTTTTTGGTTTATTTTGTACACGTTTTTTCTTTTCTACACTTCCAGTTTCTCGAAAGAGCTTGAAAACGCTCCTGATAGTTGGAACACTAGGATGTCTCCCACCAGTATTTGTTCTTGCATATTGTAATTGAGCTAGCACTGCGTTTTGTCTATATTCACAGTAGACGATTAGAATATCACATTTTTCACGGATCAAATACAAAATTTCGAAACTGAGACTGAAATCATATAATACTGATGAAATCATATTACTGATATAATATGACACAAAGTGCTGCACCGTACGGCAATTTGTAAACAAAAGATGTCTTTCGACAATGTTTCAACAGTGTTTACATCAATGGAACCGTAGTTAGAGTACGGTAAGCATGAACATGCTTTTTGGAGAATAACTCCTTCGAAGGTCATTTGAAGGTCCACATATTATACATGGTTGAATTTGTCTTATCATTAGCAATAATGTTACACTAATCAAAATTTTAAAAAACGACAACGACCTAGAAATATCGGAAAACTTGACCTAGAAAAAAAAACTTCTCCGTCACAATAATTGTCTCACTGAACCAAACATTATCTGCCTGAAACATTTTCCCGTATTACTAAAAACAGCGGAGATATTTTTAGTGAAAGTCTAAGATGCCTCACCCTGTATATAAATATTATCCAAAAAAATGTTATTCCTTTTTATCGTCTCACTTTTGCATAAAGAATTACTTCCTAATCAATTGTATAATTGATACAATTGTATAATTGATAATCAATTGAATAATTTTTGTTAGTTAAATCTTAATAGCCGGAACAATGTTGTTTGAATGACACGTAAACATCTGTGTGCTTATGTAGCATCAGCTTCGACTAATTGAAGCCAGTTTCATTAATGCGATTGATTTATCAGTAACTATTTTTCTGAATACACTGAACTTTATCGGCTTAGGAAATATGGTAACATTCTTGAATATCGTTGAGAAGAATATTTTCAACATTTTTGAATATTGTCAGACAGCAGTGATCCAATACTTGATCTTTACACTGGATTTTGTATAAGATGTGGCAGTTACTTAACCTCATTTGTCAGGAAGATACAAAAGACCCAAATCTTAATTAAAGTTCAGCAGATCCAAACTTACAATTTACCATATTAACGATAAAATTAAGTGACTGGTATTACCTCTGTACAACTTAAAAATATAGTGCTCTTAGAAGAAATTAAATGAAAGATTTAATGGAAAAAGTACATTTAATATATACATATAGTTATAAATGAACTGAACACCAAAATTAACAATTATTTATCAAAAAAGTAAATTTACTTAATTCGTTGCATTATAACATATACATTCTAGAAAATATTAATTACTTTTGCCACGATACCTAGTTTTTACAATTGAAAGCTGTTCATCTATATATTTTGGATTAAAAATAACGTGTATCACTAAAACTTCCAATACAATTTTTTGAGTATTTTTACGATAAACCCAATTTTTTACATATACACAACACCTATATGTATAATAGTGAACGATCGTCTTTTAATTCACACATTTTTAGTTTCATAAAACTATTTATAGTCTCCTTTCTACCGACACAACAAGTATGTCCATGTACATGAACAGTATGTATTGTTCGTTCACACCGCGTTAAGACGTCTTTGACCGGAATGACGTCTCTGAGGGTCGTAAATCCTCAAATCAGCTGTCCCGATAACGCGATTTGAACCGATTCCCTACGACCTGATCGGGTGGTAAGGATATTATTTTTGTAATTATCAACACTGAATAACAAATAATTCTAAATTTATTCAACAACTATGTACACTTAGAATAGACTGATAAAATTGAATGAAAATCAGAAACGAAAAAATGAGGTGATCGAGTGTTTGAAATTGACGTTCTCGACTGACGACTGGAGATGAAGTGACGATGATGGTGAGGATGAGCAAAAATCAAGGTTCGGAAAGGGCGTGACTTCACTATGAGCCAAGCGGATTTGTCAATTGTCATTTTTGCGAAATTGGTGAGGGAAGCGTCCGTCTCAGCTAATTGGTTAAAAGACATGCAATGGAAAGGGCAAGTGACCACCCCTCATTAACGTTCACTCGCAGGTACAGGTATACCTGCGGGTGATCCTCGCGGGAAATCCGCGTGGTCCGGGTGAGAGGCATAGCAAGCAATAAATCAGAAAAGCGCGTGACTCGAATAAAGCATGGTTGGACAAAATGTGACGATGGCTCGAATTTGGCCGTCAGATGCGGACCTAGGATCTATAAAACACTAAATTCAGACGAGGAGTGATGGTTTTTCGGAGAAATGGCTGCTATGCTTGTTTTGATGCTACGTTCTTTCTTAAAATGTGCAAGGCAGATGGGGTTGTTTTATGACCTCAACTACCTGGCTTACAGTTTGGAGTGAAAATACTATGAAAGGTCAGAAGATCTTTAACTCCGCTGAACATGTATATTTCCGTTTGTGTTTCGTTTTACAATTTTTTAAATAATTTTAATTTTCGTAATATGGTATAGCAATATTACAAAGACTCGCAAATAACATTGCTATTGCATTTTATTTTACTAGTAATTTTCAGCAGGATCTACTTAAATTCTAGATTAAATAATTATTATTGTTTCAAAAAAATAAACTGTTTACCATCTTAGTGTTAAATTATTCTATCTAAGTCCATCTTTATTATGAATACATACATAAATGCACTAATAGGTGATTTATATAATTGCATTGACTCAAATTGATAAAATAATGAATCATTTGCCTAAGACTAGAATAGGAGTTGAATCAGGATCAGATTCTCACAGGTTGTCATGGTTGATTAAAATACTGCGAATTACGTCCGTATATCAGTATGCAACGCTAACACGACGTAATCGGTGTTACAAGAGCTATTACGAATGTTATCGATAACTGTATAGTATGGTATTCTCCCCTTCCCGTTCAGCCATTGATCTAATCCTAATTCTACGAATGATCAGACAGACAATTGTTAATTTTTTCAGTGTAATTTGTTATAAAATCACGACAACAACTCATTAAAATATTCGTATGATGGTACTACTGATTAGTTATGTATTTCTCTACATTTTCTTCTAAACATATTGTATCTAGATCTTTATGTTTATCACCGAATATTTTACAATAAATGTCAACCAAGGGATAATTCACGCAATTGATGTATGAAAATAGTTCGTGGATCGCGTCGTGTCGTGGTGTCGATCAATAAATTTAGGTGTGTTTATATGTGTTTACACCCTTGCTTGATTTTAGGAGATCGTTCAGACTTTGAAGAGTTTTGCACTGCGAGGTGCCCGCTAATAATTTCTCGAAGGACCACCTTCCTGACGGAAGGACTAAACACGTTTTTTATGATAAACAAACTATATTGAACAGGGTGAAACTGCAAGTCAGTTTCGTTACAATATTACAAAACAAAGTTCTAAGGTTTGAGAATTAACTTCTCTGCCTGTGCATAGTCTACAAGGAGAGAGATATGTGTCCAGGTCTACTAATTTGTCAATTCTGCTTTCGACGACCTCGAGTCAACCTCGTTCAAGATGCGGTGCGCCCCTTCCCTAATCGCACCAAATTTCTCTTCCCTCGAAAAATTGAGGGTGGGGGAGCTTGCAACTAAGGGTTGGAGGCGGGCCCAAAAGTCGCCAAGGTGATCGCGGTGTTAACCCGTCGAGATAGGGGGGGGGGGGCTGACGTTCACGAACAGGTCAACGCGTCCCAACTCTGTCGAACCCGGCTGGGAGACCCCACATCTGGTAGCCATAAACCAGGGGCATAAAGTGAAGCGTCTTATTACGGCCGCACAGGGAAACCTAATCTATGTAATCCTTGGGACTCGGAAACAAGGCCGGAGACTATTAAGAAGGTACAGTGACAGGCCCGAACCGTAGCCATACGAAAACAACCGTACCGGTCCCAGAGATACAATAGAAATGTAGTGGGCACGAAAAATCTTCCATTGGCATATTTTTGACAGTGTGAATAAAGTTCTAATAGTAAACGATAAATATGTGATTATTTAAACAGACAACAATGTATTATAACTTTTGGTTACATTAAAAAACGGTAGATTTAAAAGCATATTTACTCTACTGAAATCTGAAATAAATGTTATCACTTAGAATTAAAGTATTTTTAAGATTCGTATTAATAGCTAAATTTTGTTATGTTTTTTTAATTGATTGGTGTCGTGATCATGAAATCATCGTAGTCCGTTTCCATGATAATAAAATACATTAAATTGAGTCTGTTGACAAAAGGATACTAGAAACGTAGAAAAGATTGTGTTTGTTAAATGTAGTTTATGATTCTAACACGTAGACACAATTAAATACAAGTTTCAACAAAAGTTTGAATAATTTCTATAATATTTTATTTGTAACTATTTACAATTATTATTGAAACAAATACACATTGCCACAATCACATTTTATAAAAGTGATTCAGAAAACCCTCAATTCTCATAAATATTCACAGTCTACATACAAGTAGGTACTTAAAGTTGATATGTAAACGTACGTCTCCTACCATTTTTAATTGAAAAAGAAATACTTTACTAATTATCTTGTCTTAAAAAGTTTGTATAGTAAAAATCAAGGTACTTATTTACTTTAGTGACTTCCTCACCGATTTTGATGATATTGAAATATGTTGTCAAGGTCATCATTCTAAACAACTTTTTCCTATACATGTTACCGCCGCTCGGTTTTAGTTTCCGAGATATTCGCAAAAAAGTTTCAACATCTCAAAAAGTGATCCGAGTAGGTCTGGGTTAGATTAGAAATAATTTAATGTTGCCATGTTTATAAGGCATCATTTACCAGATACTTTTAATGCTTGCTAGGTTTAGTGTTAATGATATTAATGATATGCGTCGGCGACAAAAAGCCGATTAATAGGCTATCGGTCGGTAAGGGATTTTCGTATGCGTGGTCAGGCCGGCCTGACGGCCGGCCCTCCTCGCCCCCACCACGATCTAACCCAGACCTCACTCTATTCGAATAATTTTTTCAGTACTATTTCAAATTCTGGATGACAACTATAATGCAAAGATCGTGCGAACAGAGTTAGGTCTGGGTTAGATCGTGGAGGGGCGGACAGGGCCAGCCGTCAGGCCGGCCCGACCACGCATACAAAATACTAGGATAATTATTTACATTAGGAGCTTCCTCACCGATTTTGATGACCTTGAAATATGTTGTCAAGGTCATCATTCTGAACAACTTTTTTCTATACACAATTTCAAATCTAAGCCAGACCTACTCCGATCACTTTATGAGATGTTGAAACTTTTTTGCGAATATCTCGGAAACTAAAACCGAGCGGCGGTAACACGTATAGGAAAAAGTTGTTCAGAATGATGACCTTGACAACATATTTCAATATCATCAAAATCGGTGAGGAAGTCACTAAAGTAAACAATTACCAAAATCAATTCGTATACTTGAAGCAATGTGTGTTAAAATATAATATTTTTTAGAAATCATATGTAAACATGATATGTGTGAACCGTGGCGAGAAGAAACAAATAATGTTTCTTATAATGTAACAAATCAGTCCACGTGTATAATTATACAATATATGATTTAAAACATAATAGTATAATATTATGGAAAAATTAAATTTTAATATTTTAACTTACCACCAAAGAAACGATGTAATAACGAATTTAACTCTACAGGGTGAACAGAATAAATTGATCACCTCGACTATTTTAAATTCTTGTTCTATTTTTATAATTTTATTCAATTTCCCTTCAACATGATTACAACTATCGGAACCTTCGATTACAATTGGTCTAAATAAGAAATACAATGAGCAGTTTTTTATGTGTATACATACAGGGTGTCCCAAAAGTACTTCAACTCCGGGAAATGGGAGGTTCCTGAGGTCATTTCAAGCGCCATTTTCCTTTTGCAAAATGTTGTCCGCGGCTTTGTTTAGGAGTTATTAACGAAAAACACGGACCAATCAGAGCGCGAGCTCGACGCTCGTTGGCATGTTCAGTCAACCGCCGGCCGGCTCGCCGCGCTGAACGTGCCAGCGAGCGTCGAGCTTGCGCTCTGATTGGTCCGTGTTTTTCGTTAATAACTCCCAAACGAAGTCTCGGACAACATTTTGCAAAAGGAAAATGGCGCTTGAAATGACCTCAGGAACCTCCCATTTCCCGGACTTGAAGTACTTTTGGGACACTCTGTATACATACTTCAAATAAGTACTTCCTTGTTAAACCTTGTGATTGAGTATTTTTATAAATAGTTTTAGAAATCTTCAGGATGGAGAAGAGCACAAAATTATAAAAAATAAACAACAAACTATATAAAATAAAAATCAATAGGAAAATGAACACTATATACTTCTAACATGTCTATTGTAATTGTGGACTTAATAAATCTTACCATAGTTATTTTGTAGGATAATCACCTTAACGCTTAAATTCCATAAAATCAAAGTAATTTATTTAATGAAATAAAATTTGATAAATAAAGATATGTGACGATGAGTGCTCTTTCTTTCTTCTTGAATTTGGCAGCTATTAATCAAATTTCGTACAATGATTGTGAGTATATTAGCAGAAGAATTTATTTCCAAATCGTGATAAATAAGTCGGTCACCCATATATGAGTGACACGGCAGTCAACATGTTAAATGGAAAAATTAATCATTATATGATTGATTATTTTCTTGCAATATCGAATAAAGAATATTGTTCATTAATTTTACAAAAGCTTTGAAAGCAGATGAGTAGCTTTCATAAAAAGGAAATGATAAACTGACGTTGGCGCATATGAAGCGTCGTTCTTCTCGAACACTTTGTTGTGTCTACCGCCCTTTCCAATACGACGTTTTTATAATTAACACAGAAGAAAATTCCAAAATAAAAGATCAAAGTGACAAAAAATACAATCCAATCTTCTTTATGAAAGATATACTAACGTGTACGCGTTCATATATTTAGCCGACAAATTTTTATTTTCTGTAGGATTTACGTTACGTTTCAACATAATAAGTTCTCTCAAAGTACACAATTCTGAAGAGAAGATAGGAAAGATTTATATTTTTCAATTTGTAGATTAGGTTTGACTAAAAAATTGTACTGTTTTAAAAAAAACTAGTGCGACATTATAGAATTTGCAAAAATGTTGTTAACTGCTGTATGTAATGCAGAAGATCACGAAAGAAAATAAAATAATATGAAGATTTTCATGGTTTTTTTTACTGGAATAGTAGAGTCACGAAAGGCAATTAACTGGAGTGGACAATATTGTAATTTGTCGTGTTTTCAAGACATGGATGAGTAATTTACTTATTTAATGTCTTGAGGGGATCATGTTCGAACAACATTTATAATTTTCAGTAGCTTTCAGTAACAGTAACAAAATTTTCTGAAATACAATAATAAGTTCAAATAGTATATATTCTGAGCCCTTCTAATCCCCTGGGGTTCTCATACATCTTTTACAATGTCAGCTAAATGGGCGGTCAGCTAATTCGAAAAGATCCGGTTCTACTCACCGACAACTTCCAGGTAACCAGTTTGACTCTTCATTGGATCCGTATTAATCTGACACATATACCATCCCCTGTCAGATTCCCTTACTTCTCGTATGTGAAGAAACCAGGTGCGATGATCGCTGTGAGAGACGGATATTCGATGGTTCTTCGTAATAATATGAGTAGATATTGTCAGTATTGTTTGTGTGTCCACACGCAGCCATGCCACCTGAAACATATTTCATGTATCCCATTATATATAGTAACTCCCACTAATATTCGGACACTTAAAAAAACGATAACTTTTTTAATATTCGACCATACAACTCGGATTTTTTTTTGAGAAGTTAGAATAATCGGTTTTGTTACGTAAAGTGAAAAGAATTTTCGAAAAAATTGCAATTGGTCGGAATTGCAGAGAAAATACTAAAAGTTATGTTTTACAATTTTTTTATGTGGGCTCATATTGAAAATGTAGAAAACACGTTTCGTAGATCTGTATCAATTAAACATACTCTGAAAATTTAATTAAAATCGGTCAACGTTGCAATGATCTACAAACGTTGAAAAATGGTAGAAATTCCAATTCTTCACGATTTTCGGCCTCTAACTGCAGTAAATCTAAGGATTCATATACCTTTCAATGCTGGCGTTTTTTCCCACATCAACCGATTTCGATGAAACTTTTACAATGCATATAATTGACATAAATCGACAAAACATATTTTTTAAATTTTCAATATAGACCCACATAAAAAAGTTGTGAAATGCAACTTTTAGTATTTTCTCTACAATTCCGACCAATTGCAATTTTAAAAAAAATTCTTTTCACATCATGTAGTAAACTAATTGCTCTAACTTCTCACAAATTTTCAAATCGTGTGGTCCAATATCAAAAAAGTTATCGTTTCTTTAAGAGCGTCCGAATATTAATGGGAGTCACTGTATGTAGTATCGTGGAAAAACTGTTAATTATGCTGCAATGACGAGCTATGAGATTGAAGTCATAAGAAAAAATGGTTAAACTGTACCTTGACCAACCAGACATTATTGCCTTTGTCTTGTATAATCCTGTAGATTTTGACGAGAAAACGCTAAAGTCCAAGTTTCAATCGTAGAAATTTAGTAGTTCAAAAGTTATGCGTGTTTAAAGTTCAGCGATTTTCACTGTTTTTGAAAGGTGAAGGCGCCGCCATGTTGGCAAGTAGTGAGCGCGTGCACCGTTTAACGAACGCAGTCACTAGGTGGCACCACAAGCACGCGCTTATGTCGATAATGTAGATTTCCAACAGTAGTCAGGCCGCTGCCCTGACGGCCGTTCCTCTCCGTCCCCACACCGACCTAACTACCTATCAACTTGGACGATACCTTCTCTTTGAGATCCTAGATGATTCTTTATATTTTAATTACGGTTCGATAACAACTTGTCTGAAAACAAAGAGTACATCTCACAGATAGCCGCTCCACATTATCGACGTCACCGCGTACTTATACTGCCATCTAGTAGCACCGCTTATTAGACGACACACGACGCTCACTACGTACTAACATGGCAGCGCATTTACCTGTCAAAAACGGTGAAAATCGCAGAACTTTAACACGTTGAATGCCACGCCAGTTTGACAGGGATTGCCCGTGGCGTCACGATGAATTTTCTATTATACGATACATATAATATTGAAGTATCATCTGCAACGGATAAGTTACAGTCGTTAACGATGTTTGACGTGGTAATTGCGCCGGGGGTTACACTATTGCATTAACGATGGTAATAATAAAAATTTATAAGTATTGACATTTGCTTAAATTATGCAGTGTCCCACATAAATGGGAACACCTAAATATCTTTCGTATTTACAGTCCTATCAAAAAACTTCAGAGGACAAAGTGACACTATTTCAGGGGGCAAATATAATGCTAAAGAAAAAATTTTTTATGTCGTGTTTTTTAATGAAATTTCAAGGTCACCGATGTTTTTTTAAATGGAATAGTATATTTTTTTACGATACCATGATAGACAATAAAAAACTGAATTTTGTGGATACCACCTTATTGACCTTGAGCAAGAATAATCATGTTGGACCGGATAAAATGTGGAAGTTTAAAACTTACGTGTTTCAGCAAAGATTACGCGTTGTTTACGTCGGGTTGATCTTTACAAACCACAATAAATGTTTGAAATATTTTTCATAGTAAACAGCGTATGTTTATGTTACAGTATGTATTATTGAGATCGTTAACAGAAGGTTAATCGGTTAGAATAAGTACGTTGTTCCTTCTGCATTATTCGAATTCGAAACGTGAAAGTGGTAACAATGTGTTATACTGTACAGGAACGAATCGATATGGTTTTCACTTATGTGCGAAAGCCACCAATCTTTGAGGCAAGCAGTACATTTGTATCGTGAAAAATTTGTGAATCGTATTTGTCCTTCGTTACACGCATTTTCCGTTGTGGTAAAACAATTTAAAAATACCGGTAGTGTAAGTTCTAAAAATCGTAATAAACAAAGAATTGTAACGCACGAAGAAAATAGAATTATTATCCTAGCTGCAGTATCTAATGATCCACATATAAGTTTGCGACAACTCGAACAAGAGTCCGGTATTAGCAGAAGTAGTATTTCACGAATACTGCAAATAGAAGTTTCACCCATATCACTTGAGTTTACATCAGGAATTGTCTGCCACCGACTATTTTAATCGTGTCCTGTTCTGCCAGTGGGCACGATGTCAATTAGAAGTGGACAATACTTTCTTTCACAAAGTTCTTTTTACGGATGAGGCATCTTTTATCAATCATGGGCAATTCAATTTTGACAATATGCACTTCTGGTCAGCTGAGAATCCACGATGGTTAAGAGAAGTAGAAAAGCAAAGACCGTGGACCGTTAAAGTATGGTGCGGAATTTTATGCAGTAAAATAATAGGCCCGTACTTTATACAAGGAACTCTTACTGGTATAAAGTATGCTACATTTTTACGTCAGGATTTGTCAGGCCTTTTAGAAGAAATTACGTTATTCGATCGGGAGCGCATGTGGTTTCAACATGATGGTTGTCCAGCGCATTATTCTAAAGTTGCTAGAACGGTGCTAAATACGAAATATCCTGGTCGCTGAATTGGGCGACGAGGAACAATTCCATGGCCAGACCGTTCTCCGGATCTGACACCATTGGACTTTTATCTATGGGGCAAGATAAAATGTATTGTGTACAAAGATAAACCCACAACGCCAGAGGATATGTGGCAAAAGATTACTGCAGCATGTGCTTCAATTACGTCTCAGGAAATCGGCAATGCCTACAGATAATTTATTACAAGATTGCAATATTGTATAAATGAGGATGGTCACCATTTCGAACATTTATTATGATATGTAAAGATCAACCCGACGTAAACAACGCGTAATCTTTGCTGAAACACGTAAGTTTTAAACTTCCACATTTTATCCGGTCCAACATGATTATTCTTGCTCAAGGTCAATAAGGTGGTATCCACAAAATTCAGTTTTTTATTGTCTATCATGGTATCGTAAAAAAATATACTATTCCATTTAAAAAAACATCGGTGACCTTGAAATTTCATTAAACAACACGACATAAAAATTTTTTTCTTTACCATTATATTTGCCCCCTGCAATAGTGTCACTTTGTCCTCTGAAGTTTTCTGATAGGACTGTAAATACGAAAGATATTTAGGTGTTTCCATTTATGTGAGACACCCTGTATACAGGGTGGTCCACCTAAATGTGTACACCTAAATGTAGCCACCTAAATATCTCCTTTATTTGTGATGACATAACAAGTGTTTTTAATGCAATATAAATGGTATCACAAGGTGAATTTTTTGCAAATATTTTTTTTTCTCAAGATTATCTTTTCCGGAGTGTTCACTTTCATTTTCAAAGATTAAGGTCATTTGAAGGTCACGTTATTATACATATCTGATTGTATTTTTTGCTCAGCTACACGGTGCAATAAAAACAAACGCAGTTATGTGTCAAAAAAACACCGATGACCTTGATAACTCCGAAAAAAATTACCTAGGTGGAAAAAATATTCGTGCCAAATATTTCGTCCATTGACACCATGCACATTACGTAACAAATAATTATTGCATCACAATAACCTGAAGAGATATTTAGGTGTCCTTATTTAAACGGACCACCCTGTATATGTATATGAATCTGGGCGCGCCGCGCCGGTCACTGGTGGCCACCATGGCACCACTGCCAAGTTGCGTGCCGGTCACCGGTGACCCCCCTGGTATTCAACGTGTTAAACACGTATAACTTTTGAATCTCTGAACTTGGATTTTCGATATTTTCTCATCAAAATCTACGGATTATATAAAAAAAGTACAAAATTTGTGGTCCCCTAAACCGAATAGCAGCCATTTTTCCAAAACCACTTATTAGTTTTTGAAACGGGGACTTGATGTACTTAAACTTCCGCAAGTTTTAAAATTCTATTTCATTAGAAATGACTGTTTGTTTCGAATCTTTTAGGGTTTTGTTTTATTACATATGTTGAAAAGTCGATTTTTCCCGTATAATCTTGTTAATATTTTTATTTCTAGTTTCAAGTTTAAACACGCTAAAAAGGGCCGACTGCATTCAATTCATGTCTTGCGCGAAGTTACATATGTATTTATGTAGTATTATTGATTTGAATTAATATTCAGTGGGTAGACGTCATATACAGATATACATACAGACACACAATACCTACATAGATCACGTAACGGACTATAAGGATTTCTAGAATGCAGTAATTCTGAAAGTAAATTTTCATTTACGTACCTAACAATTACGTTCAGCGGAATCATTTAGCATTCGATAGTTACACAAACGAAGGTATTTAAATGATCAAAATGTTCCTTACTCTGGAAAGAGCGGAGCAGCGTTGCGTTTCTAGAAAGATCCTCGGTTACGTCGGTAAATCGGTCTAACCACGTGGAAAACGGGGGAAATGGGGGAAAAGGAGAAAAGGAAGAATGGTAGTAAGAGTAAACTTTCTCTTTCCTAGCTACACTTTGGCACTGGTCGACGAAGAAAAGAGAAAGGAATGAGAGTGGGGACGGGGTAGAAACCTAAAAGGCCCACGTATATATTTTGGCATAAAAGCGTAGCCGTTGGCTTGAAGTAAATCAAGCTGTTAAGAAAATGTGATCTGTTTGCAAAAAGAAACCTGAAAGTAGCAAAAACTATTCACACGAGGACCGCATTGAGGTTCTTCCGTCTGCGGATGTTGAATCGTCCGCGCAAGTCTGTATTTCCGACTCGCCTTTGTGTGGCGGATACTATGTACTTATGTAGCATGCGATCCCGTATTATCCACGCTCATATGCACAATCGTCTTTGGTATTGGTGATAGCAATATTTTCGTTCGCGGCGCGTATATTTACGTTCAACGGCGAAGAATAATGAAATTGCCATTTTGGAAGGCAAACATTTATCCCAGATATCTATTAACCTGTACTTTCTAGAGCGACGTGTCTGTGACTGCAGCTTGCACATCGTGAACCAATCTTCAGTTGCGTAACGGAAGATCATTTGTAATCAAGCGTATTTAGATTTATTAACCGTACTTTTCATTTTTGCCCAATACAATAACAATAATAAGAATAATTTTATTACACGTATAAAGTCAAGAAACAAAATAAGAATATGTGTGCGAAATGTGTGAGAAAAGGAGAAAGAGAGAGAGAGAGAGAGAGAGAGAGAGAGAGAAATAACATCAAAAGAATAAATATGTATAAGCTTCAAATGCAATTCAGAAAAAAGCAACATTCGAATTGAGGAAGCGGAAACCAACGGAAACAAAAACGTATTGAAGGACGGAATTTAACAACTCGCATTATTATTAAACCAAACCAGAACATCCAATACATATGTGTTTAAATACATTTCTTTCTTTAACACGTTGTTGTCCTTCCATTCCCTTCAGTCCCGAAGGACTGACGCACAAAGTGGTATTTGTGCTAAAAATATTTTCTTGTTTTTCCTACGTTATACAGTTGGTTTATGAATAAAAAAAGTCATTTCTAACTACATACTAGTGATAGTAAGTTTTATTTATGGGTGTTCATATGAAAACTAAGGCACTAACTTTTCTTGTAAATCTTTCAGTTTTTCGTCAAACAGTCACTTTATGCTTTCTCTTATTAGCTCGTGCAGTTGCTTTCGAGTCATAGACTTGATGGAATCCACAGAAACTGGACTAAACGAAAAAGAAAATTAACCAAATAACAAAAGAAGGGCTATATTTGGAGCTTTATTTTCCTTTAATGTGAAAACTTTTTTGCGGTATAGTAGTTCTAGATATCCTGAAGTTTAACAACACGTAACTTTTATGCAGTTGCGATGAGTTGCATACGTTTAAAAACACTAATATATGCAAGAAAAGTAATGAAAATCCAAGAGCTTCTAATCAGGCTTGTAGATCGGTAAAAACACGTATAAAAAGATTTTAACATTGGTAAAAATATGATTACTATAATGTACATACCTTGTGCAACAATATCCATCATAAGTTTCACCACAAAAATCACTTCCAACATAAAAATTATCACAACAAAAAGATGCTTTCGAACGGAATGTTGCGAAGAAAAACATGCGTATCGAACAAGTGCTAGATTCTCAGTGCTGGCACCTGTGACTGGTTGGGTTAACACAAATAGGGAATCCACCACAGCTCTATATGTAAATATTTATAATTTCGATTTTTGGCCAGGTTTGTAGCACAAATACCACTCTGTGCGACGTGCAACACCGCACTTTCAGTGTTAAACATACGCAGTGTTAATCAATAAAGTATTGAATTCGTTGGTAATTATATACTTTACCGACACCTCACCGATTTTTGTGACCTTGAAATATGTTGTCCAGCTCATCATTCTGAATAACTTTTCCCTATACATGTTACCGTCGCTCGGCTTTAGTTTTTTGGATATTCGCAAAAAACTACGGACAACCACTACAGCGAATTCTGTCCATTTTAATTGACCGAACGCGTGTTTTAGAGCGAAGCCCCTCTCCCAGCACGCCCAACCCAGTAAACCTAACTCGGAACAAACCAAAATTCATTTAAAATGACGGAGTTGGCTGGAGTTTTTTACAAATATCTTGGAAACTAAGGGCGAGTCGCGGTAACATGTATAGGGAAAAGAGAATGATGACCTTAACAACATATTTTAAGATCGCTGAAATCCGCGAAGAATCGCTAAAGTAAATAATTACCGGTTTAAATTCTAATATTTCAGTTTTCAGATTTCAGATTTCAGATTTCAGATTTCAGATTTCAGATTTCAGATTTCAGATTTCAGATTTCAGATTTCTGATTTCAGATTTCAGATTTCAGATTTCAGATTTCAGATTTCAGATTTCAAGATTTCAGATTTCAGATTTCAGTAAGAAGTAAAAAAGACCATTGTAAGACTTGTGAAGTTGCGAAATTGTCACGTCCCTTCCATGCTAGAGACGTTTCTCTAGCAGGAAAATCCGAAGGACTGAACCGCCCTCTGGCATGGCATTCACCAAAGAACTAGCCCGAGCGCTCTGTTGTGAAGAAACTTTTCACAATACAATTACAAACTATTTTCAGAATTTATTTTTCCGAATTTATTTTCTACATATATTGTCCGCAATTATCGTGCGATAATACATAGTGGAGTAGGCCTACAGGGGATACCACTGACAAAAAAACGCATTAACAATAGTACCTCACGGGTGATATAGAAATCTATTGACGGAGTCTGGTGTCGACTGCCGAACAGTGCGGACGTGTAATCGCGAGTAACATTATATCCAGTCTCTGTTTACAATCGTGCAAGAACCTTGCTAAGTGAGTGGGTGAGTAAGTGAGTGAGAGTGTTTATGAACGTTTCAAACCCACATGCCGGAATTTCCGGGTACAGGCATCCTCCAGCAAATTCTCACCGTGAAAATCAACTAACTGATAAAATCCAACCGAAAATACAATCATACGCAACAGCAGCAACAACAAATCTTTTCCCTCAGAATTTTTCTGAGAAGTTTAGGGAGGACATTATGCGTGTCGAAAATGCACACTGTAGCACGCTTACGAAAACGACGGTGTGGACAGACGAAAAGAAGGATACCAGAGGGACCGCTATAAGACTAGAGTTTCTGGCAATCACATGTTTCGGTTTTCATGCAGATTTGTACGCAGAGTCGATGGGTTACTGTTCGAAAACGTCGTCCGTCTTTCTTTTAGAAAGTTTCTTAATGGAGGCATAGGACCATAGGGACCCTAAAACGCCACGCGGACCTGACGCTTCTACCTCTTGCTGGGTGAAAGGACGAACGACCTTTTCGAACAGTAACCCATCGACTCTGCGTACAAATCTGCAGGAAAACCGAAACATGTGATTGCCAGAAACTCTAGTCTTACAGCGGTCCCTCTCGTATCCTTTTTTTTCGTCTGTCCACACCGTCGTTTTTGTAAGCGTGCTACAGTGTGCATTTTCGACACGCATAATGTCCTCCCTAAACTTTTCAGAAAAGTCTTGGGTAAAATCAGTGTCGTTCGAGCCGCGGTAGAGAGAACATCTCCAAAGACTTGTCAATTCTAAGTTCACGGTTACCAAAATGTGTGTTTTTAGTAGTAATATTTAAACTAGTCACTAGACTGCGGATTTTTATGCAAAATAAAAGTTGGCTGCTGCTATTGCAAGGGACAGATGCCAGACGGATAGTTGACTTTTGCTTTAATCATTTGATCAAGTTGAAAATAACACATTGGTGTTTTTAAATTATTTTAATCTCTCTACTGTTTTAAAATTCACTTACTCATTTTTGCTACAAATGCATGACATCCGCAGTCTACTGATCGCATTACCTCATTACTGTGATTTGTGCTGCAATACAAGTGAAATTGTAAATCTGAACAGTGATCGTGAGTGAGGAAAAATTTCATGGCATCTGTGTGAAAGTGAAAGTGAAAAGTCCGGATCGTTGACATCACCGCACATCCACTGGGCTGTCGTATAAATGCTATCTACCATCAGCTGTGCAGTTCGTCACCGAGTGACCCAGTGACAGTGACACACATTTCGAAGCAGCAAATGGATTTACGGCTGAATAAGTAAGTTTTTAATGCAATCAGTTTCTGCTTCTTCTCTCGTTCGGGTAAAGTTGCCATAAGTCGGGTAAAGATTATGTCGATCCTCACCGATTTCAATGACTTTCAAATAAGTTTGACATGGTTATACAACAATGGTTATTCAATCCTGGTCTTCACAACATATCCAAAGCTCATCGAAATCGGAGTGGAGGTAGTAGTATGAACATCGATCAATTTCAATTACAAGTTTTTACAAATATCTCGTAAACTAAAGCCGCGAGGCAAACAGTCTACAGGGAAATGTTGTTCAGAATCATGGTCTTGACAACATATCCAAAGCTCATCGAAATCGGAGAGGAGATAGTAATATGAACATCGATAGATTTTCAATTACAAGTTTTTACAAATATCTCTGTAACCAAACTATTATGTACTCTCTATTTATCGGATGGTTAAATCTGATTAGTATATCGGATTGGTTACCGTATCCGGTATTACTATTATGTCCTGTAGGACGAAACGGGGTTCGTGCCTCCAGGTGCTGGAAAGCGGAGTGGTTTTAACGAAAGAAAGTAAATGCTGAAGAACTTGATGTATGGGTGTAGCTAACGTGTGTATATTCTGGTACCCTTGTAGATTTATAATGTATCTATTCCGTACGCCAGGTGATTTGACGTCACGCAAGAACTGCGTGTAAGAAATCGCGACTAAATCTCATTGTCAGTATGTTTACAACGCACCGACTCCGCACGCGGAATCGTACACAACAATACAATGTGTTCACCTTGCCACGTTTCGAGCGTGACGAAGCGCGACGAGTGATCCGACTGGAATTCACAGAAAGTGTATATGATATTAATTAATTAGGACATCCAGGATAACGTATGCGGAAGATAGCGAATTGTCGTCAGGGCACGTTTATGTGGCCTGGGAGACTCCTCGATCCCCGGACGATCCTGAATACCTCGCGACCGTCTCTGACTCGCTCTCGCGTTAGGTGTCACAGCGAGATAGAATGCAACGTTACTCCTGCCGCAGCACGGGAGGAGAAAACGGCACCTACTCGCAAGAACGGTCTCAAAACGTATGCGGAAGATAGTGAATTGTCGGCAGGGCACGTTTACGCGGCCTGGGCGACTCCTCAATCCCCGGACGACCTTGAGACCTCCTTGTGTCCACTTAAAGCTTGATTACGGTCGCGACCACTACGAAATAGAATGTCCGATCTTCCTGCCGCTGCGCGTGAGGAAAAACCGGCACCTACTCGCTAGGACACTTACAAGACGTATGCGGAAGATAGCGAATCGTCGTCAGGGCACGTTTACGTGGCCTGAGCGACTCCTCGATCCACGGACACCCTCATTAGCTTCGTGGAATCGGATGCACGCAAGATCCTATGCCTTGATTCACGGGAGTCACGAGACGCACCCGTCCGTGTGTATTGTCTACGGTAGAAATTCGTGGAAGTTTGACGCGCTTGCTGAGAATTACGTCTGACCACTCGACGGTCTCGCGGCCACACTGTTTGCCTACTACACGGCGCAAGGCGCAAGATTTCTCACGTGTTACAAGTTAACGAGGATCGGTGATAGCGCGTAACATGAAATCTTACTTGACGGATGTATTCCCATCATCTATTCTGTATCACATATGCACAATCACAAATCCTTGCCAGCTTGCTCCGTGTTCCTGGCAAGAGACGCACGCGATCACGAACTTTTATCAATTTGCGCACTTTCCGCGAACTATTTAATTTTTAATGTCAGCCGCTCCGGGCTATACCGAACAATCGGTAGGAAAAACGACTTACTTACTAAACGCGAGCATTTATATTTTAATGTCAGCCACTCTGGGCTATACCGAATGATCGGTAGGAAAAACGATTTACTCGTTGAACACGAGCTTCTATATTTTAATGTCAGCCGCTCTGGGCTATACCGAATGATCGGTAGGAAAAACGATTTACTCGTTGAACACGAGCTTCTATATTTTAATGTCAGCCACTCTGGGCTATACCGAATGATCGGTAGGAAAAACGATTGACTCGTTGAACACGAGCTTCTATATTTTAATGTCAGCCACTCTGGGCTATACCGAATGATCGGTAGGAAAAACGATCTACTCGTTAAACGCGAGCTTCTATATTTAAAGTCATCCTCTCTGGGCTATACGCGACCGGCGTTAATCGCGAATTGACTCGCGGTGACTCGTGCGTGCTTATCGGAGCTAGTCCAGGCGCAGAGTGCTCAATCTGATGCTCGCATCGACCTCCTTCGATCGCTATCAAGAGGGGATCGATGCGCGCGCATCTTACAATTGGATTTATCCTGTGCTCCTTTTCTACGACAAGGATCGCGCGTGACACCGCAAGTCGTCGTGGTGGGAATCGCTATTGTTGTTCTCGTCGCACGAGGTATCGATATGTGATCGACGCGGTCACATATACCCCCTTCTCCACCCTCAAGATCACTGATGCGGACACGCAGTTAGTACGCATTCCAGTGATCTGGATGATGGAGAAAAAAAAACAAATCAACGCATTGCCGAGAACGAAAGTAAAAGGATTATTGCACTATGGCGTATAAAAGTATGAAACTAAATGACTTATTTGTTGAAACGGTAACTAAAAAAAATTTTTGCAGCTTTGGCGTATAACAAGTATTGACACATTCATCACGTACCCACACACATACACTCATACATGCGTTCCAGAAACATTAAAGCACTATTTTCACTCGCGCTCGCACGATAACCAAAATTTTACTATCGTTTTTCTGCACGCAGGTATCTAGCGTGACCAAAAAAAAACACAACGCGCACACTCCCATTCACTTGGGCAACTCCCACTGCGAGGATGTGAGCATTTCATCCATCATCGAGTCGGTCGACATCTGGAGGCCAAGGGGGTTGTACGGGTCCAGCACCGGAATTTCCACGGGCGGATCGAAGTACTCTTCTTCCCATGACAGTTCTGATTCGGCCGCAGTGGCCTCTGCAATCTTTCCTGGTGTCGGTTCCGGGATGACAATCCATGATTGCTCCATTTCGTCTTCCTCCCTCGCAGCCACCTTGGCTGGAGCAGCCACCTTGGCTGGAACAGCCACCTCGGACGACGGTCCGGGTTTTTCCTTAAGTTGGCGTTTCTCCGCTCCTGGGCCCTTTTTCGGCGTCTGCGTCTGTACGGCCACCATCTTCGCCTTAGCTTGAGACGCCACCCCCTTCATGCATGGCCGGTGCTGGTGCTCCTGGCTCTGCCATGGGCCCGCAATGCGTATTGGAAATTTGTTTTCCATTGGCTCGTGGAATCTCAAGTCCATGCCCGTTTGAGTTGGTCTGCTGACCATTGCCCATCCTGCGTAGGTTTGCACCCCGGCGTCAACTTTTGCTTTCGCTTGGTTGTCCATTGTGAACTGTATCATCTCGTCGCGTTTCATGGTTTATATACCCGCACGGATTTGTTATTTCGCCGAAACTGTCACGCGTACTTATGGTGTGTTTGTCTGTTTGTCTCGCTCTAGCTGCTTGTATGGCCGTAAGCATGATGCGTGGAACATTCCTCGGGTGTCTTCCGAATGGGGTTTACGCAAGATGAACGTTGACGGTCCTTTTTTTCCGCTAGTTCATATGGTCCTTCATACAGGTGAAAAAACTTGGCGATCTCTCTGTCGGCGGCATTGGATATTGGGTTTGTTTTTACCAACACCCAATCGCCTACTTCGTATTGTGTATGGCATTTTTCCATGTTAGCGCGTTTACACCGTTCCTGGGCCTTCTTCGTCATTCGTTGGAATGCTAGCTGTAGTTTATCGTTATGATAGTTCTCTGTTTTTCCTGGAACCTCTATGTGCTTGAACCATCTGGACCATGGTCGTATGGGTTTTTCTTTTAACAAGAGTTCTGTTGGTGTAAACCCTGTGCTGTCGTGCACAACCTCGTTGCAGCAGGTCTCGATTAAATCGATCCATTTGGCCCAAGATGCGTGTGCGTGTGATGCCACCGTACGGAAAATCCGTCCGATTTCCCTATTCACCCTTTCCACCGGGTTGCTTTGTGGGTGTCGTATTGATGAGAGAACGTGGTGGATTCCCTCTTCTCGTAGGGTCTGTGTCCATTTCTTCGCTGTGAACTGTGTTCCATGGTCAGTCAAGATCTTTTTAGGTTTGCCATAGCGCGGTATATAATGTTTGAAAATTCTTGCCAGGGATACGGTGGTCGTCGCGTTTCGCATCGCGTATAGTTTCACAAATTTAGTAAATAGCTCTTCGATTACCAGAATATACCTCACGCCTCCCCTTGACGTCGGTAACGGACCGTAGAAATCGACGGACAACACCTCAAGAGGGCACCGCGGTATTATGCTTTGTAAGTCGGTATGAATTGTATGGGTAGGAATTTTCACGCGTTGGCACGTGTCGCATGTTGCCACAAGTTTTCGCGTGCGCCGGTGTAATTTCGAAATATAGAAGTCCTCTGACAGGAGCTTCATCGTCTTTTCCCCCCCAAGATGCGCATAAATCTCGTGCACCTCTCGTATGAGCGAGTCGTGCAACTGCGAGGGAACAACCGGTCGTTCCTTCCCACTTTTGTCAACATGGTATAACGTGCCATCGCGGAGATTATAACGGTTATACGCGTGATCTGCCCGTTTTTTGCAGCGCTCGATTTCGCGTTGTAATTTTTGATCCTTCCGCTGCCATTCCGAAAGTTGTTTAAGCGCGGCTCGTAACGTAGGTGACATTGCTCTTGCGAGGGTCATTAGCATTGGTACGTGTCTTTCTCGTTCGACCGAATCTTCGGTCGTTACATTGTTTAACCTGCTCATTGTGTCCGCCGGAATGTTCTCTTTTCCTGGGCGATACTGGATCTCAATTTGATAATCCTGTATCGATAGAATCCATCTTGTCAATCGTTGACTTAGGAGTTTGCTATTCATAAGGAATGTGATTGCTTTGTGGTCTGTTAATAATACAATCTTAACCCCGTATAAATACGTTCTGAGTTTCCCGAGTGCCCATACTATGGCCAACAACTCTTTTTCGGTGGTGAAATACGCCAGTTCTGGACCTCTTAACGTACGGCTTGCGAACGTGATTGGTCTTAATTCGCCGTTTGCATCTCGTTGTTCCAAAACTGCTCCGAGTGCCGTCGAACTTGCGTCCGTTGATAGAAAATATGGTTGGCGCGAATCTGCATACTGCAGTACAACTTCTCTGCAGAAAACCTCTTTTGCTTGATCGAAAGATGTTTGTAGTGCCTCGTCCCATTTCCAGCGATTCCCTTTTTTGAGCAGCGCCAGCAGCGGTGTTGTAGTTTCGGCATGCTTGTTTGTGAACTTGCTATAATAGTTCACTAAGCCTAGGAAACCACGCAACTGTTTGACGTTTCGGGGTGTCGGAAACGCCCGAATGAGTTCGATTTTCTCTGGATCTTGTCTTAGACCTTCCGCTGACAGAATGTGGCCCAGAAATTTAATTTCCCGCCTCACAAATTTGCATTTCTCTAAATTGAGGGTGATGTTATTTTCCCGTAGTCGTTGCAATAGCATTGCGAGATGTTCGAGGTGTTTTTCGAATGTCGGAGAGAAACATAAGATGTCGTCAATAAAATTGACAATGAATCCCTCCATTCCTTCCAATGGGTATGCGTCTCAGCGCTCTCACTAGGCTCGCGCTGCTTGTCTTTAACCCAAAAGGCGTGACTACATACTCGTAACATCTACCGCGATAGAGAAAGGCGGTATATTTTCGGGATGATGGTGTCAGTGGCACTTGCCAAAAGCTATTTGTCAAGTCGAGGCTGGTTAGGTAGTCGACTCTTTGAAATCGTTGGAATATTGCATCTGGTGTCTCTGACATCTCGTGGTCATCAATGAGAAACTCGTTCAGCTGTCTCGCGTCGAGGCATAGTCTAAGCGTCCCATTTTTTTTTAGCACTGGTACGACCGGATTCAAATACGGACTTGTACTTGGGCGAATAATATCGTTTTCCAACATCCTTTGCACCTCTGCATCGGCCGCCTCCATATATTTCAATGGAATTGGGTATGTTCTACTGCAGTATGGCCTGGTGGGTTTTACGTGTAGATGGTGTTGGTAGCACGTCACACGTCCGATAGTATCTCTCCAGACCTCCGGGAACGCCTGTATTGTTTTCCGTAGAGCAATTTTTTGTTGTTGGTTTACCTCTACTGGTTCGAGCAGAGATTTGATTTTCTCTGTTTGTGATTTTTGATGGTCATTTATGGTTCGTACCATTGTGTTTTCGGTATCAGTTTCGGGTGTCATTTTGATTAGAATTTGACCGTCTGCCGTGTTCAGTGAAAGAGATTCCTTCCCAAAGTCGACTGTGGCCTTCGCTCGTCTTAGAGTGTCTACGCCAAGAATCACCTCACAGATTAACCCTGGTACCACAATCGCTGTTGTTTCGATCGTTTTGTCTCCATGGTTGAGGGTTACCCAGATTTGTTTCTTTAATCGGGCCGATTTTCCGCCCGTTGCCCCAATTACTACTGTTCCCGTTACTGGCAGCGTCGGGCATTTTATTAATCGCTCCTGGTGTTCGAAGTACCATGCTTCGGATACTGCAGTGACTGTGCTTCCCGTGTCAATCAGGGCTTTGATGGGAATCCCTTCCAGTTTGATTAGTACCTCCGGGCATCTGTTGGTTATTTTGCTTGTACGTGGCGACAGTTCATCCTCCTGTAATTCTTGGCGTATGTCTGGGAATATTGACCCAATTGTTATTTGGATATCTTCCCCGTGTTGTATATTGGAGATACCTCCCACCTGAGCGGGGAAGTTGCTCAGACGTTCTTTTGTGGTTCCCCTTATTCGTTTCCCATATTCTCCTCTGGTTCAACGGCTTCCAGCTCCTCTACGAGCTCCTCTTCTTCAAGGTGAGTTGCTCGTATTCGATTCGGGGCATAATCTCTATTACGGTCTTGTGGACGGCGTTGTTCCTGCCAAGGTTTCGCGTTGTCGTACCTTGTCTTTGGGTTATCGGCATTTGGCCGTTGGTATTCTGCTCCTGTTCGCGGATGCTCTCTGTTCTGTCGTTGCTGAAATTGGCTGACAGGGTTCATACGCGGAGCGTTTGCGGTCGGTTGGTTAATTCGATCGTGTGGCGTTTTAGTACCCCATTCTCTATTGTAGTTGGGACGCTCATCGTATCGCTGTCGGTTTACCGTACCCCCGTTATCAAACCGTTCCAGCAACGCTAGAAAAGCATCTATGGTGCGTATATCTTGACCGAGCACGCAGTCGTCTACTGCCTGCGTAAAATGTTTGGACAGTGTTTGTATAATTTCATCGTCTGCGGGTCGCGGACGTAAGTCACGAGCCAGTCCGATCAATCTCATTGCATACGCTACACGGGAGATTCCAGTATCCGTTCGATGTACCCCGACATTTAGGTTGTCTCTGACCTTCCTTTGGATTGCAGAGCTCCAGAATCTCGTCAATAGGGCGTTTGCAAATTGATGCCATGTCGCAATTTGTTCCGACATAATGTCCCACCATTCGCCTGCATTACCTTTCAGTGACTGTGTGATGATGAACTTCATCTCCTCGTCGGGTAAACGTGCGGCATCTACAAATCTTTTGAGCTCCCTCAGATACTTTGCAGGCCTCTCTGTGGTTTTTCCCTCGAAGGTTGGCATATGCGGTTTTACGACGAATGGTCGAGCCATCGACGCCATCGTATGGTCAAACCTCGTGGACTCGTTCAGCCCCCACCTCGAGTCTATATGACCGGTTGTCGTTCGGTGTGCGTCTACGTCTAACTCTGGAATCAGATTTCGTCGGTGGTCATCAATTTCCCTCGACCCATTGCCGAATTCTGTCTCGTTTGGTGGTATTGTCGTTGTTTGCTGGGTCGTTGCTCGTGATCGGATCTGTTCCATGCAGGTTTGTATTTTCTTGAGTGCGTCCGCTTGTGCTTTTTCATTTCGCTCCAAGCGCTCTTCAATTTTTCGACACCAATCTCTCATCTCCACTCGGTGTTCAGTCACACGTTCGCAGACCTCATCGGTGGTCACCTGTTCTTCCACTTTAGCATTGAGTTGCAACTCCCGAATGGCAGCGGACATTAGGTCTTTATCGTGCGCGAAGGTTGGCCCCGGAGCCTGATCGTCACCGGACGCGTTCGGATTCTGGGTTCGCGGACGGTTTACCGTACCGGTCGGGGTGCCAAGAGGTGGTGTTCGTTGAATTGATGTACTAGATAATAGTGGCATCATTGACATGTCATCGTTCTTTTTCGCGCCCGTCATTTTGTTACTACGGGTTTTTGGCTTACTCATACTTCATTTCTCCAACATTTAATTCGTCTGAACCAAAACCGCCCCACGTTGGGCGCCAATATGTAACCAAACTATTATGTACTCTCTATTTATCGGATGGTTAAATCTGATTAGTATATCGGATTGGTTACCGTATCCGGTATTACTATTATGTCCTGTAGGACGAAACGGGGTTCGTGCCTCCAGGTGCTGGAAAGCGGAGTGGTTTTAACGAAAGAAAGTAAATGCTGAAGAACTTGATGTATGGGTGTAGCTAACGTGTGTATATTCTGGTACCCTTGTAGATTTATAATGTATCTATTCCGTACGCCAGGTGATTTGACGTCACGCAAGAACTGCGTGTAAGAAATCGCGACTAAATCTCATTGTCAGTATGTTTACAACGCACCGACTCCGCACGCGGAATCGTACACAACAATACAATGTGTTCACCTTGCCACGTTTCGAGCGTGACGAAGCGCGACGAGTGATCCGACTGGAATTCACAGAAAGTGTATATGATATTAATTAATTAGGACATCCAGGATAACGTATGCGGAAGATAGCGAATTGTCGTCAGGGCACGTTTATGTGGCCTGGGCGACTCCTCGATCCCCGGACGATCCTGAATACCTCGCGACCGTCTCTGACTCGCTCTCGCGTTAGGTGTCACAGCGAGATAGAATGCAACGTTACTCCTGCCGCAGCACGGGAGGAGCAAACGGCACCTACTCGCAAGAACGGTCTCAAAACGTATGCGGAAGATAGTGAATTGTCGGCAGGGCACGTTTACGCGGCCTGGGCGACTCCTCAATCCCCGGACGACCTTGAGACCTCCTTGTGTCCACTTAAAGCTTGATTACGGTCGCGACCACTACGAAATAGAATGTCCGATCTTCCTGCCGCTGCGCGTGAGGAAAAACCGGCACCTACTCGCTAGGACACTTACAAGACGTATGCGGAAGATAGCGAATCGTCGTCAGGGCACGTTTACGTGGCCTGGGCGACTCCTCGATCCCCGGACGATCCTATAAGCCCCTTGTGATCGCCTGAGAATGTATATTGACCATCATACACACTAACACGGAATGCAAGTTCGATTCTGCCGGAATATACGGGAGGAGCAAGCGGCACCTATCCCTTGGAAAACTCACAAAAGCGCATGCGGAAGATAGCGAATCGTCGTCAGGGCACGTTTACGTGGCCTGAGCGACTCCTCGATCCCCGGACACCCTCATTAGCTTCGTGGAATCGGATGCACGCAAGATCCTATGCCTTGATTCACGGGAGTCACGAGACGCACCCGTCCGTGTGTATTGTCTACGGTAGAAATTCGTGGAAGTTCGACGCGCTTGCTGAGAATTACGTCTGACCACTCAACGGTCTCGCGGCCACACTGTTTGCCTACTACACGGCGCAAGGCGCAAGATTTCTCACGTGTTACAAGTTAACGAGGATCGGTGATAGCGCGTAACATGAAATCTTACTTGACGGATGTATTCCCATCATCTATTCTGTATCACATATGCACAATCACAAATCCTTGCCAGCTTGCTCCGTGTTCCTGGCAAGAGACGCACGCGATCACGAACTTTTATCAATTTGCGCACTTTCCGCGAACTATTTAATTTTTAATGTCAGCCGCTCCGGGCTATACCGAACAATCGGTAGGAAAAACGACTTACTTACTAAACGCGAGCATTTATATTTTAATGTCAGCCACTCTGGGCTATACCGAATGATCGGTAGGAAAAACGATTTACTCGTTGAACACGAGCTTCTATATTTTAATGTCAGCCACTCTGGGCTATACCGAATGATCGGTAGGAAAAACGATTGACTCGTTGAACACGAGCTTCTATATTTTAATGTCAGCCACTCTGGGCTATACCGAATGATCGGTAGGAAAAACGATTGACTCGTTGAACACGAGCTTCTATATTTTAATGTCAGCCACTCTGGGCTATACCGAATGATCGGTAGGAAAAACGATCTACTCGTTAAACGCGAGCTTCTATATTTAAAGTCATCCTCTCTGGGCTATACGCGACCGGCGTTAATCGCGAATTGACTCGCGGTGACTCGTGCGTGCTTATCGGAGCTAGTCCAGGCGCAGAGTGCTCAATCTGATGCTCGCATCGACCTCCTTCGATCGCTATCAAGAGGGGATCGATGCGCGCGCATCTTACAATTGGATTTATCCTGTGCTCCTTTTCTACGACAAGGATCGCGCGTGACACCGCAAGTCGTCGTGGTGGGAATCGCTATTGTTGTTCTCGTCGCACGAGGTATCGATATGTGATCGACGCGGTCACATCTCGTAAACTAAAGACGCGAGGCAAAAAGTCTAAAGGGAAATGTTGTTCAGAATCGTGGTCTTTACAACATATCCAAAGCTCATCGAAATCGGGACATAATCGAGAAACTGTTGGTTGTTACGACATCGCAGCGTACCGACTACACTCTCCTCCCCCCGGCTCGCCGCGCTGACCGTGGCACCGAGAGACTAGGCGCGCTCTGGTTGGTCCGTGTTTTTCGTTAATAACTCCTAAACAAAGCCGCGGACAACATTTTGCAAAAGGAAAATGGCGCTTGAAATGACCCCAGGAACCTCCCATTTCCGGGAGTTGAAGACATTTTGGGACACCCTGTATATGGAATCTACACAAACAGTCTCACAAATAATGTCAAAATTCAAGGAACTAACAATTAATAATCACAAGATCTACCTGAGACCTCTAATAACCCCTTCCCAGAAAATTATATTATCAAACGTCTACCCGTCGATACCTCATGATGTTATCGAACTTGTGTTGAAACAAAATAACATCCGTACCACTTCAAGACTGGTCTTGATCAAAGCGAACTTATACACATTACAAGTTTTAGATGTTCAATCTACGTAAACGTGGAATCTTTGCAAGTTCAGATAAATTAAAATGCTTTCTCTGTGGTCTCGAAGGACATGTTGTCAAACAGTGTCCTAGAAACGACAACTCGCAAGTGAACAGTGACGAACCAAACAGCCAGAAAAACACAACGTCGAAAATCGAAAACATTCCGACAATGACAGACATCTCAGAATCTGTGAATTCCGAAGCAATAGACGAACACTATGTCAAACCTTCTAACAAGAGGCCACTATCAACATCTTTGTCATCAACGTCTTTGACAACAGTTCCCTGCAAGAAAATAATTCCGACAACTTCAATAAGCCGAAGTCCCCTGCCCCCAACTCTAATATCAACAAAAAATTACAACATACTGGTTCTCTACTCAAAAAACCCAAACGCTCAAAATTAATTAAAACCGCAATCGAAAAAGTTGGCGAAATGGTGGAACTTGCCAAAAGTATCATCGAAGATAATACCAACAATTTCCCACTAGATTTTATTCAATTTCAAAGCATTTTAGAAAACGTTTTCGGTGTTGAAAATGCAATAGCTGTGGCCGAAGTATACATTCACGACATACAGACCTTATATCAAATGATGAAAAAAATATACCCGACACTAAAAGATCGCAGCATTAAGAACAGACTCCACAGAATCTGCAAAAAACTAAGTAAGGATCTACCTGATGTCTACCAAGACGAACCATTCGCTATGGAATACTCGTCAACTCCTGCTTAATCCGACTTCGAATCAGACACTGATACCCAATAACCCTTCTCTCTCCCTCTATTTCTTCTTTTTGGACTGTAATACCTTTTTCAAATCCCTTTATACACCATGCCTGACATTATCCAGTGAAATGTCAATGGTTTTCGCCCACGTTTTGAATCCATTAAATTACTTCTCAACGAACTGAGTCCTGCAATTTTCTGTGCCCAGGAAACTAACTTTAAGAATAAACACAAGACAGACCTGACAAACTATACTCCCTTTTACAAAAATAGAACTCAGTGCTCCCATACAAGCGGAGGAGTCGCTATATATGTGAAAAATAATTTCCATTGCGGAGAGATCCCACTATCAACGAACCTCGAAGTTATTGCAGTCAAGACTTATATTCCTCATAAAATCCACATAGCCACCATATACTTACCAAATTCGCAAGACTTCACCAGCGATGACCTATCGGACCTACTGTCTCAAATACCAAAACCTTACATACTATGTGGAGACTTTAATAGCCATAACCCGTTATGGAGATCCTCTCACCTAAATTCCAGGGGAAAAGACATCGAAAAATTCATCGAACTCAGCGACTCAATTCTTCTCAATACGAAAACAAATACTCACTACAACCTATCTTCAAACTCCCACTCAGCCATCGATCTTACCTTTTGCAGTAATGATATCGCACACTTGAATAACTGGAAAGTTTTGGATTCCTCGTGGGACAGTGACAATTATCCTATTAAAATCCATATTGATTCTTCGAACTCGATTCAACCGACAAATTATAATCGAATTAACTGGAACTTGAAAAAAATGAATTGGTTCCTGTACGAAGAAGTGATCCTTGACAAAATCACTTCTGAGTGTCAGCTTGATGAAGAAGCCGATATCAACCACCACCTACAAAAATTCATCAAGATTATAACGGAAGCTGCAGACAACGCCTGTCCAAACACCCCCCAAAATTAAAAAAACGAAAATCCCTTGGTGGAATGAGGAATGCTATTTAACTAGAAAAGCCTTCAAATATTCCCTAAATGTTTTCAAAAGACACCCTTCCATAAAAAACAAAATTAATTTCAAGAAACATCGAGCAATTTTTGGTAAAACCATGAAGACAAGTAGGAAAAATTCCTGGATTGACTGTGTATCCAATATAAATCTAAAATCTGACTCTAAACTTAACTGGTCCAAGATACAGAGAATAAATGGATTTACAGACGGACTGATATAACGACAAAACATCTCCAGACAATCAAGTAACCGAGTCAAATTGACAATCTACTTGACACTTTCAACAATTTCCATAATAGATTACAATTCACTCATGAACTTGAGGTCAATTCATGTCTTAGCTTTCTTGATGTTAATATAATTAGAGTTGGTTCTACACTTAAAACAAACTGGTACCACAAATCCACTTGGTCTGGCAGATACATTAATTTTTACTCAGCTCACCCATTACAACACAAGGTGGGTCTTATAAAAGGACTGGTTGACCGTGCCATTTTACTCGCTAACCCTGAATTCAGAGCAGATAATTTATCTTTAATTAAAGAAGTACTCAAATACAATAACTTCCCTATTTCTTTAGTGTCTGACATCATCAAGGAAAGGATCTTTCAAATTTATCATCCTGTTTTAGTCACTCAACTAAAAGAAGAAAAAATTTCATTAAGAGGTCGTATTAACTATAAAAATACAGTTGTCATGCCATTTATAGATAATATTTCCTTTGACATTTGAAAGAATATTCAGGAAAGTTGGTCTTCACACCATTTTTAATATACCATCATATTTGAAAAATTGGTTTCCACCGATTAAAGATAAATTACCTGTAGCGAAAAGTTGTAACGTTGTGTATGAAATTCCATGTAAAGGTTGTAATTCAACATACATTGGACAGACCTCTAGGCATTTAGATACACGCATAACTGAACACAGAAGAAACATTTATCTCTCTCCGTCACAACACACTGCTTTAACGAAGCATTCGGTGGAAGTTGATCACAGTTTTGATTTTGATAATGTGAAGATCATTGACAGGGAATCCAACCTACAACGTAGATTATTACTGGAAACCATTCATATGATTAAAAAACAAAGCATTAACCTTAGGTATGAAACACCTAAGATACATGACTATTACGCGACATTACTGAACCAGTAATGTTTATTTATGATGATTTTTCCAATATAATAATCTTTTTGTTTGGATTCTACCTTGGGGGATTCTTTTGTTCTCCTTCTCTTTCTTCGCATTATATATATCAACTTTGTTTATTATTATTGTGTGTGAAAATTCAGTACAATTTCCCGTGAATGCAGATATTAATTGCTGTTTATAAAGATTATGTCTTTTTATATTTTTTCTCTCCATAATTTTTGCAAATGTTACGCATTTTGTATTTATCATAACGGATCTGTTCAGTTACGCTATTCAAATTTCCCGCCTAATATAGTTTTGAATCACCATCGATCGATATCGATAAACCAATCACGATATAGGTCGTCTTTCATGACACATTCCTTCTCACGCTTAACTGGCATTTGCTTCAGTTACATATCTGCCACCATGGAACAAAGTCCATAATTTGTAACTCAAAACAAAATTTTTCTACAATGTGGTTAATTGTTATCACAGCAAGTATGAGTTATTTTTAATTTTCTTTTTTCCACACTCTCCGCCCCCCACTAACTAACCCTAACTAATTCTGATCGCATAATTTTTGCATTCTATATAGCCTTCATACAGAATTTGAACTAGTAATGGAAAAATCATGCAATCAGAATTTGTTAGGGTTAGGTCTGTGCGACCACTCGCTGACGGTCATGTCCGACCACTTGATCGCCAGCGAGAGGTCGTGGAAGGCGGTGGTCTCCTTCTGCGAGACTGTTATCTCGGGGAGGCCGTCGAGAGAGCTCGGGAAAGGGACCCGGACTCGGGTAGAAAGGAGTGGGCACGGGGACGACCCTCGCGCCGAAGAGCCCCTCCTGTATGGCGCAGGAGGGGCGCAGTTGTGGACGGGAGGGTGCGGCGGTCGTCCTCGCGCCAACTTGTGCCCCCTCGAGGGGGGGCGGCGTTGGGGTCGCCGCGGGGAGATTCCCCGCGACGAGGTAGCGCCCCCTCCTCGGAGGGGGAAATAGAAGAGAGGGGTTCGTCGCGGGGTGTCCCCTCGCGGCGTCTGTTGCCCGGAAGGCGGGCGGAGAGGGGTGGATCGGGAGGGGAGCTGACCCCAGTTACCCCGGGGGGGAAGTTAGTTCCCCCCCGGGATGGGTCGACATCCTCGAGGTTACTCGGTGCGGGGGATGTCGACCCGTCCCCCTTGACGAGCAACGAGCTCTGGGGGGGGGGGTCGTGTGATGGGTGGGGTGGGTGCGCGCCGGATCGCGCCTTCGACGACCCTCTCTTACCGGTGTCGGCGTCTTCTTGCCCTGGCCGGGCGGGAACCTTCGGGTCACCCGGACCGGGCGGGGCACGGAGACACCGGGAGCCGTGGGTGGACCGAGCGGGGGCTCGAGAAGCCCATTTCGACGGCCACAAGGATGGGGACACCGGGCGGGTCCCTCCGCCCGAGGTGTTATAGTGTATGTAGTGGGGGAGGCTCAGGCGCGCCTTCGGCGCCCCCCTCCCCGATGATAGTCCCACATAACCTCGGCTTCCCCCCGGGGCCGGGGTATGCGTAATGCATTTCCCCACATTAAAAAAAAAAAAGTCTGGGTTAGGTCTGTTTTAGTGTAGGGAAAGGAATAATCAACTTGACGCTTTCAATATGTAATTATGGTGAAGTGGGGGGAGTCTTAAAGGGCAAGCGAGACACCCTGCTGGTCTGATGGTGAGATGGCTCGACGTTCACTCCGAGCCCCAACAAGCTCAAAAACTCAAAAATTTAGGTAGTATGGCCGTCTCATTGATGACGACCATCCCGTTTAGTAAGTCGACGACTCTGAAAGCGGCTCGGGCCATATAAAACAGAGACGCGGCGAAAAAACGAAGGATAATTGCAACCCGACACTTGTTGTTAACAAGAAGGGCCGAGAGCCGGCAGCGCCAATTGTGAAACCGATGATGAATGAACGGTGTGCCTTACGGAAGCGAGGGGCGGCACGGCCGCCCTTCCCCGGCGATTGCATTAGTACTACTACTACTACTAGGTCTGGGTTAGGTGCAGGAATACGAAAAATTCAATACAGTATTCGCGATTGTTTTTTGCAAATATCTCGAAAACTAAAAGCGACCCCCCTATATTGGAAAAGGAAAAAGTTGATCAGAATGTGTTGCTGCATAACATATTAAAATTTCATCAAAATCGGAATAAGCAGACCTTTTCTATATAATTACCCATATTACCTTTGGGAGAGTTAGAAAAATACTTCCCAACATAAACCTCAATGTAAACTCCGACCCAATTGCTTCCCGACCCTATTTTTGCCAAACGAATGTCTTCACGAATGGGTTCACCACGCCAAAAACCTTAAAAATAATTGCTTAAGAAGACTAAACATCTTGAATAGCCTGGCTTGTAAGAGTTGGGGGACCGACAGAAACACCTTACTAATAACTTATAGAGTTTGATTCGGTCGAAATTGGACTATGGTTCCATAAAATACGGTTCGGCAAACAAAAACATTTGAAACATACTAAATCCTATCCAATCTTCCTGTCGAAGAATTATTCTGGGAGCTTTCTGCACCACACCCATAACCATTTTGGAAAGTGAACAAAAGGAACCCCCAATAAGCATTAGACGCAAGTCACTGGATATTTTCTACGCCCTTTCAGTCTCATCCGTCCCCAATAACCCAGTTAGTAAATTCTTCCTACCAAATAATCTACCAAACAGTTATAAAACAAAATACTACCCCAAACCCCTCTCAGTGAGAATACAAGAAATTTTACAAGAACTCAACATGGCGCGCAAGGAAACCTAATCAATGCAATCCCTGGGACTCAGGAAAAAGGCTGGAACCTACTAAGAAAATACGGTGACAGGCCCGAACCGTATCCATATGAAAAACAACTGTGCCGGTCCCAGAGATACAATAGAAATGTAGTGGACACGAAAAATCTTCGTCAACGCGAGCCGCTACAGTGACCACGTTAAAATAAACTATGAAAAAAAAATCTATTGATGCGAGTAACGCTCTAAAGATCGGTTTATACTGGTCTGTTAGGACCCGGAGCGTAAATTGGGCACGTTTCCCGTGTTTATACCGATTTGTGCGTATCCGAAGGCCACTTGAGAGGCGTTCGAGATGCTCGCAACAAAGGCCAAGTGCCGACCATTTTGACATTTGCTACCAGAATACCCGAACCGTATACTCCCCTCTATACCCCAGGAGATGCCTATCCTAGAGCATTCCGGACCCTGTTAAATATTGTAGGCGACCAAATTCTCTCCGGGCACTGGCGTGGTGTGGAAGCACGGAGGCAGAAAAACATGCTATATTATTTAAAAAAAACTATTTCACCGATATTTTTTCTATCGACGTCGAGTGACTAGAAATTAGGACTTTTCGGAGTTCGTCGTGGTAATAGGTGGGGAATACGTTGTTAATAAATTGAAACGTTATAACAAGCAAAATACAACATCTTCTACCTTCATTATTGCCGTCCGTACCACACCTTGACGAGTGGAAAACAGTATCAGAATACTAGAACCGCTTACATAAAAACCATCATTAATAATACGATACTCCCATTTGTAGCCATCGATTTTGAACAAAGGAGATAAATAATTTTTAGGTCATTATGGATAAGAATTCTGAAGCCGAATGTTTTAACTATAAGCTCCTAAAAACTCATTTTCTCTTTGAGATTCGTTAGTAGATCACTAAAGACTACACATGTTCAAATTTGAACAAAAGTCTACATCATGTTTCATGGGTGAAACGATTTGACCTTGTAAAAAAGTGTATATAATAGTTTTTTTTTACAGAATTGTTGAAAAGAATTAATTCGATGCTTTCTCTTTGAAATTCCGTTTTTTAATTTTCGGAGGTTCAAAAATTGCGATCAGGTGAGGCCGGCAAAGGACGTGGCGTCCGATGATTCAGGTAATTGTAAGTGCACCGACTGATCAACCGGTATTCACCAGCAGGCTTGGAAAAACCAATCTCCTGTGTACTATGGATGGTATTAACCTTTACTGTACACTCGGACTAAACGACACCCCAACAATAGTTTAGCTAAAATAAATGACATCTCGCTTCCTCTTTCCTCGTGTCCTTTTTCTTCTTGCTACGTGAAAGTTGTAATTTTATGACTAGCGCTGTCGACCCTCATTTCAGAATAAAAATTTCTAATTCTTCTTTCTAAAGAACATTCATCAATTTTATGGACCTAAAATAATAAATAGTTCAAATCTGACAGCCGTTCGTAGTTATTGGGTTGTGTCACACCCCATGTGTTCCGTATGCAATTTTTATACGGTGTGTACAGTAAATTTTAAAAATGAATTTGCAAAGTATTGCAGTCGGCGAGATGATACTATTGGTTACCCTAAAATGAACATTTGATTATTTTCCTGTGTATCTGAAATAATTTTGATATCATTTATATTTTTATAACAGTTCTAAGTGCCCAATATTTGCAATTTTTGAGGCTCTGCAAATTAAAAACTGGAATTTCGAAGATGAAGAATTGTAGAATACGGCCTTATATTTTCAAATTTTTCACACTTGTACCAGTGGTAAAACATGCATTACATAGATATTTCTAATATATTTTCATTAAGAAATTACATTTGCGTATAAAATGATAAAATATTTGAGAAGAATTACATGCATAATTTACGAATAAAATAAGGATGTGTGATGCTGTTTCACCAAGTGACAGGAACATTTTCTATCTCCATGATGTTGCAGAGGAGAGATACTGATAGTTTACCTAAGGAGCTGTGGAGTCCCTAAAAACATTTTCTTTTTCTACCATGCACAGCAGGGAACTGTCAACCCGCCCTCGAAAGGCCATCAGGAAATGGTCAGACGTTCAAGCTAAATGGTCCGGCCGCGGCCGTGCCGAGAAGAAATATCGGAACGGACTCTAGCACGGACCGCACGGACAGTCCGTGTATAAATGCTAGATACAAAACCAGAGTAACCAAACTCTGTCCGGGCTCCGGATCTGACACAGCATTGATGAGCATAAAGACCAGGTTATACCGGAGAAAACACGTTGGGACCCCGTATCCGGGAAAAGAGTGGCTACCCTGGTTTTGTATCTAGCACTTGTACAAGAACCGTCCGGTTGATCGAAGAAAGGTTCGTGGCAATACTTCTTAATGGCCCGGCCGAGCCATTTAGCTTGAACGCCTAACCATTTCCAGATGGCCTTTCGAGAGCGCGTCAACAGTTCCCTGCTGTGCATGACGCAAAAAAAAAGGTTTTTGGGGACTCTACGGCTCATCAGGTAAACTATCGGTATCTCTCCTCTACAACATGATGGAGATAACGTTCCTGCCACTTGGTGAAATAGCATCACACATCCTTATATGTATTAACGTAAATTATACATATAATTCTTCTTAAATAATTTATCATTTTATTAGCAAATGTAATGTCTCAATGAAAATATATTAGAAATATCTTTGTTCTACAAATTTTACCACTGATCCAAAAATGAAAAAATTTGAAAAACAATTTTTTAATTCGCGGAGCCTCACAATTACAAACGACTGTCGGATTTGTACTATTTATTATTTGGGGTCCATGAAATTGTTCAATAGTCTTTAGACATTCTGAAATAAGGATCGACAGCGCCTGTCCTAAAAGTAAAACTTTCGCAGAGTAAAAAAAAAGGATGCGAGATGCCAAAATTTTGAGCATATAATAGGAGGTCTGATTTTGAATATTCAATATTCAGGGAATTATAGTTAAATAACGTCACCGAATCTTAGCAATTTCCCTGAAAGGACCCGATTAGAATTTCAGTTAGGCATGCCTAAAGACGAATGTGGGCCTAATGCGGAAAGAATGGTGTACGCCTACGTTAGGCATTCCTAACAGTTGCCATACATGGGCCTAATGCGGAAAGAATGGTGTACGCCTAAGTTAGGTATTCCAAACAGTTGCCATACATGGTCCAAATGGGGATGGTCGAGCGCACGCCTACGTTAGGCATTCCTAACAGTTGCCGTACGTGGTCCAAATGGGGAGATTCGAGCGCACGCCTAGGTTGGGCATTCCTTACAGGTGCCATAGCATATACAGGGTATTTCGTTTATCTTTGAACGGAAATATCTCGATTGTGACGCACTGAAATTACAAAAAAAATTTATTTACAAAAATTGATCAGTATGAAGGGAAAAGTGAGGAAAAGGAGTAAGCTCCAGCAAGGAAGAAGAAAGTGGAAGAGGGCAAAAGGAAGAAGAAGGAGAAGGGGAACGAGAAGGAAGTCACCAACGGTTTCCCAAGGACCTCTTTGGACCTCATTTCCAAGCCGATAACTAATTTAAGTATTACTATATGTACTTAAATAATTTTTTTTAGGACTAGTATTAAAAGGTGGAGTAGTAAGTAGGTTAAGAAAAGTGAGGTATAGAGGGATAAGGAGGAGACCTCTGAGAGAAATTCCGAAAACGAAAATTAGTTGGGGAACTTTGTGTAGAAAACGTCAAAAAAAGAATTTCGAGAATCGGAGTATCCGTTTAGGAGGTACAAGCAAAAAGGTGTGCGCAACTTAGTGCTGGAAAACCTAGGTGGTGTAAATGTTTCAAATGGCCAACGGCCGCGATAATCGATAGATTAAAAGAGAGAGAGCGACAAGGACGGTATAGAGACGAGAGTAGTGAAGAGATAGGTTTCGACCGTGTCCTACTGGTCTCCCCCCTCCGGGCACTCTCTCTTTCAATTTTAAAATTTTAAAAAAAAATTTTCTTTTTCTCTTTATTATTAGGAATAAATGAATGTGTATGATCCGTAGAATAAGGTACGCGTAAATTAGTAGTAATAATAAGGTAATTTGTAGGATAGGAAATAAGGTTATTGTTAGAGGTAAAGTTAAGGTGGTATAGAGAATAAAGGGAAATAATTCTAAAAAAAAGGTTCGTCTGCGCTTGATTCTATTCCTCAAACTAACAAATTGTAATCTTATTCCAAATGTAATAACCCTTCGCCAGCCACACGCGCTACTCGCGGCCCTGGCTCGTAACATAGCATTCCATGTTTGCGTTACCTGTTTTTTGTGAGCAGATAGGATTTGCGATTGTCCAGAATTCTTTTTTTCTATAATTATCTGGATGTTCCAATTAGTCCATTACCTTTACAACTTCTGTTTGTGACTTTTAATGTTTGTGTCACTGAATATTGTTCACTTTTTAGTTTTGAAATGGTATATACTTTCACGAGCACTTACAATTAGTTACCTTTCATGGCCCATTTTTATTAATCTATTGTCTTCGTTAACGAATGCAAATAAAAAAATGTTATTACACATTTTATTAACTATAATTTTGAGTTTTAATGATCGTAAATTGTTGTATATGCACAAGTGATATCGGCGCTACAGGTTCGATCAAGAATCTATTCTTGATCGAACCTGTAGCGCCGATACCACTTGTGCATATTTATTAACTATGTTTCATGTTCGATGCGTAGATTTTAGGCTTGTGCTGTCATTCTACCTCGTTTGCGTACTACAAACTTTACATTTGCATTCGTATAATTTTGTTGGAGTGAATATTGTGGACAATATTGAGCATATTATACATACATACAGGTATGCTAAAAGTGAGTATTGATACACAACTTTAAACAATGTAAGATGTGCTACCTTTTTGTTTCAGAGTGTGTATAGTACCTATATATACTATAAACTATCCTAATTAAAGCGAGATGGAATCTATAAATAAATCAATCACGTCGGTCATTTTTCAATTTATTTTAAAACCTAAATATACATATAAAAGAAAATCTAATTACACCGTGCGATCAAGCGAGCCTTTGATCTGCAGGAGCCGTGAACAAAAGTTAGAAATCATGTTTCGTTTCCAATATAAAAGCGAAATAGTTTGACAAATTGAATGACGCCGGCCTGGATTCTAAACGTTTACACGGTGCGGGGGTCGTTTCTTGTTCTATTCACTATAGCGCAACGCAATAGAACCTCCGAACATCAAGAATCACGGTCGCGCCGCGCCGCCCGTGGCATTCATCGTGTGGCATAATTACATTTGTTTTACATTTTCCATATTTAAAATTAATTTGAAAATATTCTAAGAAATTGATACATACATATAAGATACTCCATCCGTGTTAATCATTGTCTAAATGTATTTATATGTTCATAATGTAGGACCCGCTTAATCGCGAGTTCAAAAAAACAACGGCCGTTTCGCGAAAGAAAGAGTATAAACACCGGGATGTGTCGCGAAAGACAAAGAGCCGTGTTTGGAACGAAGAGTGTATGTGCGAGAGAGAGAGAGAATAGCGCGAAGAGTGTGTGTACGAGAGAGAGAGAATAGCGCGAAGAGTGTGTGTGCGAGAGAGAGAGAATAGCGCGAAGAGTGTGTGTACGAGAGAGAGAGAGAGAGTGAGAGAGAGTACGTGCGGCCGTGACAGCGGCAATGATCGAGGGACAGTGTGAGAAGGACGACCAAAGCGACGGTTAGAAATACGAAAAGTGACGAAAAGACGATCGACGGACGTTTTGTGCGGTCGGAAAAAAGCGGAGGGTCGGCCTCAGACGGAGGTGAATTCCACTAATCCGAACGCGGATGCCGTTTATGTGTATTTTCTTGTAATCGTTTTTGTTATTCATTAAAGTTCTTTTGTTCACGAAGTGACCGGTATCTCCTACCACCTCTGTTCCCACAATAATGGAATTCTAGATTACATTATCTTATTCAAAAGACTTCACAGATTAGTATTATTATACATATAGTGATTCCCACTAATATTCGGACTCTCTTAAAAAGACGATAACTTTTTTAATATTCGACCATACAACTTGGATTTTTTTAGAAGTTAATATGTATATATATATATTTGTTTCCTTTACGGGTTACGAAGGAGCCCCGTGCCCTTTACAATATAATATTTTAAATTTCTTCTCACGCTCTCATCCTTCCATGCTTCCATCCTTTTTCCCGTTTCTCCCCTCATTCACACTCTCCCACCTATCTGCCCTTTCTCTCTTTATCTAACTTTGCCATCCACCCCTCTCCCTCGCGGTCTTCAGCTAATATCTTTTTTAATTTCCCCTGTATCCCTTCCTCTATTCCCTCTTCTTCCCTGGATCTCTCCAACACGTGCTCCCAAGTTTCTGCTTCGCTTCCACATTTTTTGCACTTCCTGTCATCTTCGTCCTCCCAGTATCTCCTTCCTCTCATTTCGTTTCCTAATTTATATCTCACCACTCTATTCCACTTCTCTTCCTTCCATCTTCTCTTTAGGTATTCTGGTGTATTCTCCACCCTTATCTCCCTATACCATTTGTTATACCTCGACTCTATGGCCTTTCTCCAATTCTCCTCTCTCTGTATTCCCCTCTGTTTTCTATCCTGTTCGACTCGTCTTCTCTCTATTCCTTGTTCCCCTCTTCTAGTCTCCTTCTATTCCCTCTTTCTTCCCTTCCCTTGCTCTATTTTCTATCTCTTTCAGGCACTCTCGCGCCCATTCACTTCCCCTTCCTTCTCTTAATCTTTCCTCGAATTTCCATGCTCTCCTTGCACTCCTCACTATCAACTTCTCCCTCTTCGTTTCCTCTCTCACCATATATCCCAGTGTCGTCCACTGTACTCCTAGCACCCATCTCATATAGCGTTCTTGCATTGATTCCACTTCCCTTCTTTCTTCCCATCCACATACTTCCACACCGTATCCTATCACCGGCCATATCAGCACGTCGAAAAACCATTCCCTTCTTCTATAGTTGTCTTTAAAATACCTCTTTCCTATACCCCACACGTTCCTCATCACACTTCCTCCCTTCCTTGTTCTATCCGCTATCTGTCCTTCTTGATACCCGTTCTTCTTATATATAATACGTACCCTATGTGCTTTATTTCGTCTACTTCCCCATCTCCCCATCTCCATATCTTTTTCTACCTTCTTCTCCGCTCAAACCTCATCACCTCCAGCCCTTTGTCTCTTACGTATTCCCTAAACTCCTCCATCATCAGTCTCATCCCGTTCTCGTCTTTGGCCAGCAGCACTAAATCGTCAGCATACTGCAGTGTATACAGTTTTTTCCCCCTTATCTACACTCCACCTTTCCCTCTGTTTCTCATTCTTTCTTCCAAATCTGCCATGAATGATATAAATAGTTTTGCACTTAAAGGGCATCCTTGTCTCACCCCCTCGGTTGTTTATACTGTCGAATGCTGCCTTCAGGTCCACAAAACAGCCAAACATCTTCCCTTTCTTTCTCGCCAGCTCTCTATTAGGTACGCTAAAACGCTAATAGATTAATTAGGTACGCTAATAGATGTTGTCCATCGTTCCTCTTTCCTTCCTAAATCCTGTCTGGTTCTCCGGTATCATCTTCTTCTCTTCCACCTCCCTTTCCAATCTCTCCTCTAGAACCATTGTATATATCTTGTACATTGTGTTGAGCAATGTCACTCCCCTGTGACACTCTACCGATCTTCCGTCTCCTTTCTTTCTTATCGGTATTATTACCCCTACCTTCCATTCTTCCAGCCATCCTTCTCCTTTCCATACCTTATTGCATATTTCTCATACCTCCCTCCTCAACTTCTCTCCTCCATATTTCCACACCTCATGCACCATACCATCTTCTCCTGCCGCTTTCTCCTTTTTCAATCTTTTGATCACCTTCCCTATCTCTTCCACTTGTATCTCTTCTTCATTCTCTTCGCTTTTCCTTCTTATTCCTCCTTCTCTTATTTTTTTTCCACCCCGCCCCCCTATTCTTCCATCACACTTTTCCCTCCGTATTTGCTTTCCCCGCTTCTTGTATTAGTCTATCTTTTTCCTGCTCTGTTTTCCCTTCACATAACTTCTTGTACTCGTTCTTCTTTCTTCTACACTCCTCTCCTTCTACTTTCCCTACTTTCGATTTCCTTAACGTCTTTCTCAACTCTCTCTTTCTTCCCTTGCACTCCTTGTCCCACCACCCTCCCCTTTTCTTCTCTTTCGTGGTCTCGGCGTTTTTTATTTTTTCCAGTATCTCCTTGATTTTCTTTTCTAAGTCTCCTCTCTCCTATTCCATCTCCTGTTGCCTCCATTTCATCTGTTTGTCTTCTAAATTTTTCTTTTACTTCCCCCTCCCATTCCATTCTCAAAACCACCTTCTTATACTTCTTTCTTTCTTTCTCGGTATCTCCTTTCCATCCTTTTTTCATCGTTACTACTACCGATAGGTGGTCTGATTCCACCCTGTCTTCCACTTCCATTCTTTCTATTCCTTCCCTTGTTTTCTCATCTCCTATCACATAATCTATCACTGATCTTCCCCTCTGCCCTGTGAATGTATATTCTCCTTTTTCATTTCCTTCTATCCTACCATTCATTATTTCCAGCCCCATCTCGCCTAACGCTCCTATTAGTTTTCTTCCTTCTCCATTCGCTTTTATCTCTTGACGTCCTACTGCTTTCTCCTTCATCTTCATCCTGTGTTACTTTTCCCCCTCTTCGCCCGTTCTGGCATTAAAACCTCCTCCGACTATTATCTTTTCCTCCCCTTTGTCCTACCAGTCCCTCAGTGCTTTCATCTTTCTACCCATATCCTTATTAATATAAATCCCTATAATCCTCCATTCTTCCTACTCTATCTTTACCCTTCCCTCTATTATCCCTTCTGTTTCTTTTGTTTTTACTTCCTCCTCTTTTTTGCCTACCATTTCATTTCTTATTCCTAACAACATTCCTCCCTTTGCTCTTCCCACTTTCTTGTCTTTAATTGCCCACTGCTTTTTCCATTGGTATCCTTGTGGTAATTTGTTCTCTATCTTTTCCCACATTTTTTCTTCTACCCACGTTTCCATCAGCACCATTGCAACCCATCTTTCAAGATCTTCCCAAAATCCTTCATCTTTTCCTATCATACCTGCAACATTCCAGAATCCAATTTTCGTCTTTTCCTTTTCCCTTCCTTTTGACTTCTCCTTTTCTCCTCCTCTTCTCGTCTTCTCCTTTTTCTTGTCTCTTCCATCTACTTTCCCCTCTCCATCCCCCTCTCTCTCCATTCGGTTCCCTCCCCGTCTCCTCCTCCGGTCTAGCTATCTTGCTTCTCTCTCTTTACTCTACTATCACGCTAAACTTTTCTGTTTCTCTTCACTCAAATGCTATGTACTTTCACTATATGACCGGAAACGGAACTCTCCTTTATATTTTACAACTTTTTTATGTGGGCTCATATTGAAAATATAGAAAACATGGTTCGTAGATCTGTATCAATTAAACATACTCTGAAAATTTAATTAAAATCGGTCAACGTTGCAATGATCTACAAACGTTTAAAGATGGTAGAAATTGCAATTCTTCACGATTTTCGGCCTCTAACTGCAATAAATCTTTGGAAATTAATGTATTACACTATTTTGTATATAAAGTCAAAAATAAACTTTATTTTTAACAAATTAACAAGTGATGTGGATTAAGCAATTATCAAGAACAGAAATCAGAAAAACATAGTAACATTAATTTAAACAAAAGAATATTCATACATAGCAACATAAAAAATCAATAAATAAAAGATAGAAACAAAAAGGCCGCTCTTACGGAACATAAATAGACAAGAGCGGTCGCGAATGTAAAATTTGCTTCCTCCTCGAAACGCCGGAAGCGCCGCGGTGGTGAGCGGAAGAAACGTCTTGATTCTTTGGCACCACAAATCTAAGGATTCATATACCTTTCAATGCTGGCGTTTTTTCCCACATCAACCGATTTCGATGAAACTTTTACAATGCATATAATTAACACAAATCTACAAAACATATTTTTTAAATTTTCAATATAGACCCTCACAAAAAAGTTGTAAAATGCAACTTTTAGTATTTTCTCTACAATTCTGACCAATTGCAATTTTCGAAAAAATTTGTTCACATCATGTAGTAAATTAATTGCTCTAACTTCTCACAAAAGTTCAAATCGTATGGTCCAATGTAAAAAAAGTTATCGTTTTTTTAAGAGCGTCCGAATATTAATGGGAGTCACTGTATTATACATATATTTCGTGCCTCACAAGAAGTCACTTGCGACGCCTGAGGGGCAAGGAGACTCTCTCGCTCGCTCTACCCATCCCCACTATGGAGCGAGCGAGCGAGTCTCCTTGTCCCTCAGGCGTCGCAAGTGACTTCTTGTGAGGCACGAAGAGTACATATACACGGGCTGATTTACGAGGAACAGGACACCTAAATAGCTCCGTTAGACTTAAAGATAACACAAAATGTTAGAGAGAAAAGTTGTACTGTGAAAGGAGGCAAAGGTAAACCTTACGTTTAGGGGAGGAAACTCCGATGACCTTGACCTTCACATAAGTTATCGAGGACAACATTCTAAATAACTTTTGTCATTACAACTACCCGGTGCTCGGCCTTAGTTTTCGAGATATTTGCGAAAAACTATTGCAAATACTGTATTGAATTTTACGTATTCTTGTATGCTCCATGGCAACGTAAGCCTGTTCCAGGGTGGCATCTGTTTATTTTCTGTTTGTAAACACGTTGTGGGGATCAGAACAGACTGTAACTCTATATAGAGTGAGCTTTCAATTTTGAAAGACTTCTTCTGGACTTTCGAATACGTAGTCGGGCCGGCCTGACGGCCGGCCCTCTCCGCCTACTACGCAGACGATATTGTGAATATTTCAATACAGTATTAGCAATAGTTTTTCGCAAATATCTCGAAAACGAAGACCGAGCACCGGGTAGTTGTAATGACAAAAGTTGTTCAGAATGTTGTCCTCGACAACATATGTCAAGGTCAAGATCATCGGAGCTGCCTCCCCTAAACGTAAGTTTTACCGAGGCAAATATTGTTTTCAAGGTCTTTTGAATATATTTTTAACTTTATACTGTTGTAGCTGATATCGACACGAGTTCAATGATGTGACACACTATGATCTTCAAATGACCTTGAACTAGAAAATTTATGATGAAACATTGAGAAATTCAAAATGTGCCCTCATTTTATTTGAATTAAATGAAATGTTCATAATTATGACCTTGAGCAGTAACACAAAACATCTAAATGTTTTGCAAGGAAATCAATTGCACTTTCAATTGTTTCTGTTGAAATTGATGTACATTAGGCATGTGCGGGCCGCCCGATTTTCGGGCGCCCGAATCGTCGGGTCGGGTCGCAGACTGTCGGGCGGGCTCGATTCGGGCGCCCGATACTTCATGACACATCGGGCAGCCCGAGAGTTTCGGGCTACCCGAGAGTTTCGGGCCGCTCGAGAGTTTCGGGCCGCTCGAGAGTTTCGGGCCGCCCGAGACAGTGACTCGATTTCGTCGGGCGGATTCGGAAAGAATCGGACAAGTTCGGGCGAGCGAGTTATCGCGATACCCGAGACTCATAGAGAACGTTATATACTTGGTTTCCTTTTATAATTACAGTAGGTGTATTTGGGGAACATGTGCATAATCTTTATTTGTATGAACAAATTCGTCAGAATGCCAGAAATATTGTCTTTTAAATTTTTCACATGTACGTGCGTTATTTCAAAATTTAATACAAATATAGATTATGCACATGTTCCCCAAATACACCTACTGTAATTATAAAAAGAAACCAAGTATATAAAGTTCTCTATGAGTCTCGGGTATTGCGATAACTCGCTCGCCCGAACTTGTCCGATTCTTTCCGAACCCGCCCGACGAAGTTGAGTCACTGTCTCGGGCGGCCCGAAAATCTCGGGTAGCCCGAAACTCTCGGGTAGCCCGAAACGCTCGGGTTGCCCGAAACTCTCGGACTGCCCGATGTGTCATGAAGTATCGGGCGCCCGAATCGAGCCCGCCCGACTGTCTGCGACCCGACCCGAGCCCGAATATCGGGCGGCCCGCACATGCCTAATGTACATACAACATCTAATTATTCTTTCTTGCATATTCTCTGGTGTAGTCAGTAGCGCGGTCAACGCGGCCACAAACGGACGATGCAATTGTTACGAGCCAGGGTCGCAAGCAGCGCGTGTGGCTGGCGAAGGGTTATTACCCTTGGAATAAGGTTACAATTTGTTAGTTTGAGGAATAGGATCAAACGCAGACGGACCTGAACAGTAGTTACTATACGTGAACAGGGAGCTGCTAGGATGGTGTAGGAAAGACACGCAGACGAACCTGATGCGTAATTGCGTAATCAGGGAGCTGCTAGGAGGTTGTAGAAGGGTGCGGATGAACCCAATACAAGATTAGATAGCCGCTGGGAGGTTGGATGAAATGCAGACGAACCTGATGCGAAATCGCGTAAACAGGGAGCTGCTAGGATGCGAACGAACCTGATGCGTAACCAGGGAGCCGCAAGGATAGTATAGTTTTCGTGGACGAACCCAGTGCGAAAGTGGGGAGCCACTAGATTGGATAAATCTTTGTTTGGACTATTGGTTTGGCGCGGACGAACCTGATGCGTAATCAGGGAGTCGCTAGGATTGTTAGTAGGCCTCGTAACTAGTATAATTTAATTGATACAATCCAAGCGGTAAGATTGTATCGTGTGGGAACGTTCAATTACTAGATTAGGATTTTGGTGAATAATTAAGGGTTTAAGAAAATTGCACGATTTACCAAATAACACAAATATATTCTAATAAAGAATGTATATGTACAGGGTGTAACAAAATTTAGTGTCATGGTTTTGGCAGATGGTTCTACACGTTCGGATCGGTGGAGATTTGTTAAAAGGAAATGCCGCAAAATCGACCTTGACCTTGAAATTCAAGGTCAAATTTTTTTGTTTTTCTTTCTCTTAGTAGAATCCGATTCAAGCATACAAAATTTCACCTCGAATTTGAAGGTCAAAGTCAATTTTGCGGCAATTTCTTTTAACAAATCTCCACCGATCCGAACGTGTAAAGCCATATGCCAAAACCATGACACTAAATTTTGTTACACCCTGTACAGATGGTGATGTCGCGACTGTATTGAAATAGAATTGTATGTATTATTACCTAAGATGCTCGGTGTTGACGCACTGGCAATGCGGGGCTTGATAGTACTAGTAATGCCAAATAGACTTTAAACCGAACTCGCGGAGTCTGTAAGGGTAGCTTTGATCGATGGGAAACTTTAACCCGATCTCACTAGACGTGGATTCTAACGACTGCAACATGACGTGACACTACTCGTGTCTAGACTAGTACTAACCAACTAGAGTAAAAATGCAAGGGTTCATATATCCCAAAAACGGGAGGGGTAGTCTGATTTTAATCTGCAGTTACATGGGACTGCTCGATCTTCGTCAAGAGGGTAGATTTTTAGAAGGGCCTGTTATGTAGGACGTTTCCTGCCAAAGACGCTCTTGAAGAGATTCCCGTGAGAAAGTCAAAGGAATCTCTTTTCATATCGTAACACAGTCATAAACCTCCCACCCCGAAATTTTCTCCCTTTTATGGAAAAACATTGAATCATGGATATGTTTCGGAGGGGGGAGGGAGGCTATTTCAGGGTCACACTTTTTGGTGGTGTCATCACGCAAATTTTGGAATGACCCCAGCCCTAAAACATATTCATGTTCAAAAAATCAAGAGGAGTTCGGATGGGTGAACGAGCTAGCCGTAGCATGTGTCCATTACGTCCTATTATTTTATTGTATTATTCAAAATTCCGCACCAAACGTTGATAGTCCAGAGTCGTTGTTTATTCACTTGTCGTAACCATCGTGGATTCGCATTATTGCAGTAATGCATATTTCTTAAATTAACTTGACCATGATTTGTGGAGGAAGCCTTATCCGTAAATAATACTTTAGTAAAAAAAATCGACTATCATTTCTACCATGTCTATCATGTCAAAATTTCTACCATGAAGTTCTTGGTCGAGCTATATGTGATGTGGGTGGAATTTGTGTAATTGTAATATTCTCATGAACTTGCTTGGTTAGAACTCTTTTCTCTACTGAGTTGTCTACTGCTGACGCAAGGATTTACATTTACTGCAGCAGGAACATTGACTGCATTTGCTTCATTTGTTACACGTCTCACTTCCACAGGTCTTTTCTTTTCCACACTACCTGTCTCACGGAACTTTTTAACTACATTTTAATAGGTAGAAAGAGATGGACAATTGCGATCAGGAAATCAGAAATAAATGGAAATAAGACCTTATTCTCCTTTGAGAAACGCATCGTTAAACGGTTATTGTTGAAAGTTTATCGATAAACTGATACACTCGCAATAATTCGATGACAATAACTGACTCGGCATACATACCTGTAGTTTGGTAATAATCTTGTTTGTGTACGCTTAGAGATCACCTTCCGTTAACGGTATACCCGTTATGAGACTTAATGGCTTAAGAAATAGGGAAACTATACATATTGAAGAGTCCAAGGTCATTTGAAGGCCATAGTGTAACACATCATTGAACTCGTCTTGAAATGAACTACAACACTATGAAGTTAAAAATATATGATGCCATTTAAAAATCATCGATGACCTTCAAAAGACCTTGAAAACGACAACAATCAGAACATTTTTTTGTATCACCATATTTGCCTCCTTTAACAATACAACTTTTCTCTCTAACGTTTGCTTCTATCTTCAAGCCTAACGGAGCTTTATAGGTGTTCTGTTTTTCGTGAATCACCCGATATACAGGGTGTTACAAACATATAAACATGTAAACGTTAGAAAGAAACTGAAGAGGAGGAAGTTGTAGTATATTTTACTAGCAATAGGATAGTGTGTCTCAATTTTTTTTGTTTTTAATATTTTTCAAGAAACAAAGGTGACCTTCATTTTTTTAAATAGATTTGGTCTTCAGGGTCATACAAGGGCAGAAATAAAAGAAATTTTAACATTTCGTAATACATACTGTATTCACTAGTATGTTGCAGAGATAAAACTACATATCGTGTTCAATGCAACTTCCGCTGACTCTGTGAGTGTTTATGTTTTCATAAGACAAGCTTTTCCTTTAGTTTCAGTACATTTGTGCGAAACAACCAGGAACGATTGCCTTGGTATAATTTCCTGAAGTTCTTATCAAACTGAATCTGTTTAATAATACGTTATCATTTTGTATTGTTATTCTACGCAGGAAAAAGTGGATATGTAAAATATTTTTTACGAGTGTAATAAAAATAAGAGACAAAGTAAATTGGTGTACGAAGAAATCTATCCACAGAGAGTACAACCCAATGAAATTCAGTTTCTCTATCTTAATAAACGTTTTCAATGAAATAAGATCTATAGAGTCGAAACATCAGAGGATCCGTCGAATGACTCTTTCAGAAAGCAAAAAATTAGAAATACTTCTTCATGTACAAGAAGATCCGTCTACTTCGGTAAGAAAAGTGGCCAGACTATATAATTTTTCAATTGTATCAACACATAAAGTTCTACAATTGTACAATTACAAACCTTTCAATATCACAAACTACAAAGTCTGCAGGAATTTGATTATCCACGGCGCGGCGGACTGAATTTTGTAATTAGTTCCTAACAAATAACATGAACGATTCCAATTTTGATAGTAATCTACATAATTCCCACTTTTAAACGACCGAGAATCCGAAATTGAAAAAACAGACAAATTTCCAAGTACAATTCAAAACAAATGTTTGGTGTGGAGTGGTTGATAACATTTTACTAGGTCCATATTTTTACACTGAAATTCTAAATGGAAATAAGTATTTACAATTTCTAAATTGTGATTTTCAAAATTATTGAGAATCACTGCCATTGTTTCTTGTACGAGACATGTACTTCCAACAAGACGGGGCTCCTTCTCATAATTGTACATCGGTAAACAATTTTTTACATAATATGTTTAACAATAATGTTCGGAACTATACGGACCTATAGAATGGCCTGCAAGATCCATCGATTTGTCACCACTAGATTTTTTTTGTGGGAACATACTTATTAAAGATATTGTTTACACTACACCACCGAGAAATTTAGACGGCTTGCAAACTAAGATAAAAGAGGCGTGTGCATCCATATCCAGTGCAACGTTGGCAGAAACTAACAGTAGTGTGGTCAGCAGTATTCAGAAATGTATTCTTGCTAATGGAAGTCACATTGAACACGATGTGTAGTCTAATCAATACAACAAATATTATGAAATGTTAAATTTATTTCTTTAATTTCTGCCCTTGTATGATCCTGAAGACCATAGTATATTACATGTTTGAACTCGTCTTAATTTCCGCTTTCATATGATGTAAAAAATATGTAGTATTCCATTTAAAAAAATGAAGATCACCTTTGTTTCTAGAAAAATAAAATAAATTGAGACGGTTTCGTTCGGTTTCTTTCTACTGTTTACCGGTTACCAAAAAAAACGCTGGTACAAATTATTGCGAACACCCTGTATATACATACATAAGGTATTTGTCTTCACCGATTAAAAGTACAGTGTGCCAACATATAATTTGATAGATATTAGTAACGATAACAATATCTATGTTTGGACATTATAGAATATTATGATAAATATTTGTGGAATACAGTAAAAAGAAAATATGTACCTTAGTATTCACTAGTGATTCACAGAAACGTAAATAAACCGTTTGAAACGACATCTAAAAGTTCTCTGATTACTGGAATAGTTTACTTGGTTGATTTATCTTAGAGATGTGCTCGCGAAATCGCAACTTGACGGAAAGTATACAGAGATCCGGGACAGGTGGAACTAGTCCAGGACTCTCGGATGCAGATATCAAACCTCGCGCCTGTAAATCTGCCAGAGACCGGTGTGAAACGGTGGGTGGTTGGATTAGGAGGTAGAGGTCGAGGACTGGTCGACCACCTAGTCGGAAGCGCACCATGAACTATTGCATTTGATATCCACTCCGATGAATGGAAACGCTGAAGCCATATCCATGGTTAGCGCCATCTCTGGCCACGATGTACGCGAATGTAGGTATAATGCCCCCCCCCTCATGCTTCCGTCAAGTATGATAACCAAGTATTTACGGCTTCTCCTACGAATTTCAGTAATTTACGGAGACACCGACGCGGCGCGGCGCGGCGCGGCGCGGCGTACCAACTGCGCGTCTGCAACTATATGTCATTTGTTGTTTTTAATGTCAAGTTTACCTACTCCTTGGTTACAGGTCACAGGGTTTCTTCTTCGGGGAGTTTTCAGGTGCGTACTTTTGCATTTCGTATAGAATATCTTCTATGTATTTACTTGAACTGGTAATTGATAATACATAATATTACTCTAAATGAAACATTTGAAAATTTTATACAAGATTTGACTGATTTTCCAGCAGCATTTTTAGCTATCACCTATGTATTAATTTGCAGTAATGAAAAATATGGAAGTACGCTTTCAATTATTGTAATCAGTTCGTACCATTTTCGATATTAGCATCGATGTCATTTTCAAACACAACAATAAATTCCATCTCTCATGAATCATGAAATAAGTGTATTTCTGTGAACTATAAAGTGATGAAGGTGTACTATAATGTTAAGTTATAGGAAAATTCTTTAAGCAACATTCGGGTAAATATTACGTTTAGGGGAGGATGCTCTGACGACCTTGACCTTGACATATGTTATCAAGGTCACCTATCTAAGTAACACCCAAAAGGTTTTAGCCGTCGCTCGTTTTTTATTAAAAAGTTATGAACCAAAGAAGTTTGTAAAATATGTACGTGTAATTGAAGTAACTATTAAAGAAAAAAGTCTTTTAAAGCACTAAAACGATAATGGACAGAGGATTACTATATAAAAAAATAGTCAATGAGTATGCAAAATAAGAATTTTAATTGAACGATTAAACGAACTTACCTAAGTGAAGTTCTATCGTAATTGTATGAAGCGCCCCCCCCCCCTTCGATCAACTCGTAGATGTTTAAAGACGTACGGCAGTGCACAAACAAATACGTATTTTCTTTCTTTTTCTTTTTAAACAAAAAACACCTCGATTTAATAAAATCTAAAATATTAGCCTAATGACTCTAATGATACATCATGTTATAAACAAAAAACTTAACCTCAATACAAAAATAACTTTAATCTGCCTTATTTTGAGTTAAGGACAGCTCTGGCAAAATTTTATTCTTTGGTTACTATAATGTTGCGATCATAAAACTTCGCAAAGGTCTCTGACCCCCTTACAAAATCTCTTGACTTGATCATCTCGTTCTACATCTGGGCCAATAATTAAAGCCACCGCTGATCTAGCCGTATTACTAGAGCCATACAACCCTCCGTTTTCATATTCATTTGTTAAGAATTTTAAGACGTCCGCAATTTGGGTCTTATATACGTCTATGTTTGTCGAATGACAAAATTGCCTTTGCTGAGTTTAACGTTTTCTCCAGATTTTTTCCAAAAAGCCATTTATCCAAGTTGCTCGAGATTAACGTATTTTTCAACGCGTTAAGGACTGCGCACACTGGAGTTTTGCCTGTCAGGCTTTAAATATAGCCATGCTGTTTTGAATCTTGCGCGCTCACAGGGCTATCCGGCAAGTTTTCTTACCGATACTTGGTCTTGGTAGGGTCCGAGTTTTCAGGTCGAATTTCGACACGGCTTTTCGAGGGCGGGTCGAGAGTCCCTGCTGTGCATGGCACAAAAAAAAAGGTTGCAGGAGGAAGCTCCACAGTTCCTTACGTAAACTATCGTTATCTCTCTTCTACAACATCATGGAGATAGGAAACGTTCCTGCCACTTGGTGAAACAGCATCACACATCCTTATATTATATGTAAATTATACATATAAAATTCTTCTTAAATAATTTATCATTTCATACGCAAATTTAATTTCTTAACGAGTTTAACCACCGGTTCAAGTGTGAAAAAATAAAAAAAAATATGGTCGTATTCTACGATTTCTTCCGCAATGAAATTCCGTTTTTTAATTCACGCAGCCTCAAAAATTTAAAATATTAGTTACCTGGAACTGTTTGAAAAATATTGTATGATATAAAAAATTATATTAGATACAGTGACTCTGGACACTCTTTCAATATTCGGACACTCTTAAAAAGACCATAACTTTTTAAATATTGGACCATACGATTTGATCTTGTTTGAGAAGTTAGAGTAATTATATGTAATTTACTACATAATGTGAAAAGAAATTTTTTCAAAAATTGCAGTTTGTCGGAATTGTAGAGAAAGTACTAAATACAACTTTTCTATGTGGGCTTGTATTGAAAATGTAGAAAACACGTTTCGTAGATCTGTATCAATTAAACATATTCTGAAAATTTCATCAAAATCGATCAACGCAAAGTTGAGTTCAGGACGGCAAAGAACTAGACGTTCAGAACCTCCGCCGTGTTTAGTTGAGTTGTTTGACAAATTGTTTCACCGCACAGAATGTCAGATGATATTCTTTTTTTTTCGTTACCATAGTAATAAATTATTATTTTGTTTGTTATAAGGTTTACATTTCTTAACACCGTATTCAACACCTATTACCACAACGAACTCTAAAAAGTTATAGTTAATAGCTATTTAAAATAAAGAACGCCACTTGCCGGACAGAAAAACTAGTCGTGAAGAATACTTGCTTAGCACTTGTCAGGCTCTAGCAAATGCATCTCGGATTTTGGTAACCCCTAGGGTTTGGGTAGCAAACGTCACGCTATGCCTTTCTTCGTCGAGCATCTCGAACCCTCTTAATTGACCTTCCGACTCCAAAAACTCTGTGTGCGCTAGCAAAACGGTGGCAGGTATCTCCGGCTTGCCGGAGACTCCAGTGTGCGCAGTCCTTTATTCAGTTTGCTTACAACGAGCAAGCGCCTAGTCTGAGATTCGTCTCGTTGTAAATTCACCAGCATTCTTCTTACATCACTTAGCAATTTAGCATAGTGATTAGAGATAACTTGTCTGGTACGTTACCTCTTAGCATATCATATAACATTGGGTCTAATGCTACCAGACAAACACTTTTTGTTGTTTTTCCACTATTTTTTTATCCCTCGAGATAAGCGGGTCCAAAAGAGTGGTTTTAATCTGAGGATTTAATTTAGGAGGCTCCATCGTTATGCAATTTTCAGGCATCCAATACTTCCTCGTTAACTCTCTCTTTTCTTCTCCCGGAAGTTCTTCCCTGAGGATATGTCCCCATTTAATGGCAATATCATTGAAGATAACGTTTCCCTATTGCATCCAGTAATTCAGGAGCCAGTGACTGTTTTTCCAAACCCTGTTCCTGAGAAATCTGCTCCTGTATCACCTCCGCAGATCTAATCACTTCTGCGACTGGTTGGTTTTGTTAGATTTCTGGCTCTTGTCCTGAACCAGAATCTGAATGTCTTGTGTAATTTGAAATATTTCTTGGAAGTAAATTTTCCAGAGGAATTAATGGCCGGTTGTAAGGCCGTGTCCCCCTTGAATTATCTGAATCTGATAACGAGGATTATCTACCTATCGTATGGAGAAAAGCGAAAAAAAACAACAACGAAGAACCAAATTAGAGTATTGCAAATGCCCCTCATGACATGTGTTCTTGACACAGTTTGGAATTGATCTTAACTCATAGAGCCAAGGTTAATTGTCTATCAATATGTATAATATTCTTCATTTATGAGGAATACAAAAAAAATTTGATATCTTTCTTTTTCTATTAGGACACTTGTCCATGAAGTTTTAAACAAATAACTAGTATTTGGTTCAGACATGTGTTCTTGACACCATATGCATTTAACCTCAATTATACAGATTTCCGATTAGAGAAAATTACTTCTGTTCCTGAAACTTATCCATGAATTTATCTCAATTACCTTGAATTGAATAAATTTTTCATAGTACAAACCGAATGTTATAAAGGAAAGGCTTGTGTCACTTTTAGCTTTGTTCAATATCTTGTATTCATGTATCAACACTCTATTATATGTTTGTTGGTATCGACCGTATCGATTGCCACGTGTCGATCGCGTTCTGAAACCGAAAAGGAAAAGTGGTTATACGTATGGCGCGACGCGGCGCGGCGCACAGTGGGGACATTTGACCACACTCGATTCAAAATCAAAGAACTTTCGACAGAAATGAGGTAGAGCGATGAAATTTTTTTTAAATTAAAGCTGAAACTTTGCAGAATATGGGAAAATAGGGAGATTATGGTACAAACGTTTTTTAACCTTAATAAAATTCGTTAAACTTGTACAATTTCAAGAAAATTGTGGTTTTTCAATCACCACGTGCGGAAAAAATTTTTTTAATACATGCTAAACATCATTTCCTGTAGATTTTTTCACGCTGATTTCAAATCTGGTTTCAAAATTTGTCTACGACATCACGATTTTGAAAAAATTTTTTTTTGACAAACAAATAATGCAATCATTTTTTCGTAGAAATGATTTAATAACACATTAGTTTGCAGGTATATCGTATTATTATTATTTTTATTGTGTTCCATATATGAAAATACGATATACCTGCAAAATAATGTGTTATTAAATCATTTCTACAAAAAATGATTGCATTATTTGTTTGTCAAAAAAAAAATTTCTTTCAAAATCGTGATGTCGTAGACAAATTTTGAAACCAGATTTGAAATCAGCGTGAAAAAATCTACAGGAAATGATGTTTAGCATGTATTAAAAAAATTTTTTCCGCACGTGGTGATTGAAAAACCACAATTTTCTTGAAATTGTACAAGTTTAACGAATTTTATTAAGGTTAAAAAACGTTTGTACCATAATCTCCCTATTTTTCCCATATTCTGCAAAGTTTCAGCTTTAATTTAAAAAAAATTTCATCGCTCTACCTCATTTCTGTCGAAAGTTCTTTGATTTTGAATCGAGTTTGGTCAAATGTCCCCACTGTGCGGCGTCTTCTCAAACGCTTCATTTTCCTTCTCGGCTTCCTAATCCTTCTCCATTCGCTTAAGCTTGTTGGATATTCTATTTTTTGCATCTTCTATATCGCCCTTCTCTATTATTATTCCGAAGATACACAAAGAAAAAACCGAAAATTCCACAAAAGAAAGAAAATACGTGCGTGACTCTTGGCACAAAATAAAAGAATGATGGATTTGGAGTATTTGGACACAGCGCCACGGACCACAGTTTTTTTTTGTTTCCATCTGTAAACACTGTGGCGATACTGGCATAAAGTAGAGGTACTACGAGTTGATCGAACGTGGAGGCGCGTAACACAATCACTATTTAAATTATATAATGGATACACAGAACTTATTATTTTAAAGAAAGCTTGAGACGCCGTTTCATATCGTACTGAAACTGACCATACAGGTAGAACGTATTATATACATTCATTACTAAACTTACTGTTGGACTTCCGTTTCCTGTTGCGAGAGTGGCTGAGGTGTTGAAAGATTTGTGCGAGTTTTTTGGTGTGAGAGTGAGGAGATGGCAAGGAGTGAGTGGAGAGAAGGTGGTGGAGAGGGGTGTGCAGAGGTGTAGGTGTGGGCAGGGATACAGGGAAAGGGCGAGAAGGTGGGAGAGGGTAGATAAGGGAAGTGAAAGGGGAGACTGCGAAAGAGGTTAGGACAGCGTGGCAGCAGGGAGTGTTGCACGGGAAGAAAGTTGGTGTAGTGGGTGGCGTGATCTAGTGGGGGACAGAGGCAGGTGGGCAGGAGGGAAGTTTGAAAAATCTGAAAAGGTGGATAAGGACTAAGGAGAGTCTGGTGTAGGTGAGAATGAGTGGTAGAGGTGAAGAGGGCAAGGAAGAAGGAAGGGAAGGGGCGAAGAGAGAAGAGTGGGGAGGCCTTCGAATGCGGAAAGGTTAAGAAGGGACAGTATCAGCAGTATGGGGAATAGTAGTATGGGGAGTTTGTATGTATGTATAGTATGGGGAATAGTAGTATGGGGAAAGGGCCGAATGTAAAAGGAGTACGGTGACAAAAAGATCGCCGAAAGTGGATAGAAAAGGGGAGGGGGAGCTGATGGGGAGGTTGATGGAGATGGTGAAGGAGATAAGAGAGATGAAGTTAGAGTTGATGGATGAGATGAAGGGGATAGAGGAGATGAAGGAGGAGTTGAGGAAGGAGAGGGAGGATAGGAGGAGGGTACAGGAGGAGTGGAGAAAGGAGAGGAGGAAGTGGGAGGTAGAGCTGAGGGAGGAAAAGGTGAGGAGGGAAAAAATTGGAAAAGAGAGTAGAAAGGGTGGAGGGGATGGCAGAGAAAGTAGGGGGGGTGATAAGGGAGATGGAGGGTTGGAAAAAGGAAGGAGGGGGTAGTGCTGTGGAAGGAAGGGTGAGAGAGGGAGAAAGTGTGGAGAATAGAAGGAGAATAAGGAGAATGGAAGTAAGGCAGTATAGAAGCGAAAGGGCAGAGAGGAGGAATGACGTGATAATAAGGGGGATACAGAAGGAGGGAAAGGATGTAAAGGAAGAGGTGCAGAAAGTGTGGGACATAATGGGTTTAAAGACAGAAAGAATAAAGGAAATAAGACAGATAGGGAGGGAGGGAAAGGGGGTCTTTGGAATGGCATTGGTGGAAATGGCTGACATGGAGCAGAAAAGGAAAGTGATGGGGGAGAAGAACAAATTAAGAGGAAGGAACGAAAGAATAGAAGACGACCTGACGGAGGAGGAGAGAAGAGCGAGGTGGAAGATAGAGAGCGAGGTGGAGGAGGAGAGGAGGAAGGGAAGCGACGTGCGAATAGGTTACATGAAAATGTGGGTAAACGGTGTGATGAAGAGATGGGACGAGATAGAGGAGAAGTGGATGGGGATGCAGGGAAAAGAGCATGGGGGATCGGGAGGGGGGAAGGGGTGTAAATAAGAGAAACACAGGTTTTAAGGTAGGTTTTTGGAACGTGGCGGGGCTGAGGAACAAGGATGTGGACTTTTGGAAAGGGCTCGAAGAGTGGGACATGGTATTTTTGATGGAGACGTGGGTGGACGAGAAGGGTTGGGACAAGGTCAGGGACAGATTGCCAAGACCGAGGCAATGTGGTTGCATGCATTGCCTCTGAGCCGGCGGCCTCCCCAGCTCCGGATCCAGGTGGGTGATGCCTCTGTCGAGGTGAAGGGCGAGATGGGGTATCTCGGCCTGATCCTCGACAGCCGCTGGTGCTTTGAACAGCACTTCGACCGTGCGGCCCCCCGAGCAGAGAAGGTGGCAGCTGCCCTTGGGCGGCTGCTGCCTAATATCGGGGGGCCCGATGGAAGGACAGGTCGCACAGTGTGCAATTTCGCCCGAAACGCGGACAAAATGCAAGCGAATGCTATTTTTCAAAGTAACAGATATTGTTTATATGAGTTGTAATATCGTTAGTTAATAGTTCAAAGTATAAGAAACCATAAAAGTTAATGAAAAAAACCGATTACAACATTATGGAATCATAGTTGTATGTCGATTTTTATTCGTTCAAATGATTTGAAAGATAATGAGAACATATTGTTCCTGTCCCGAATGTATACGCTTGGATGACTTCTTTTTATTGAAAATGGGTACTTATGTGATTAAATAATGAGATTATATACAGAGCTGAAACACTACGATTTTGCGTAGAAAAGTCACATTGACCACCTCTTAGTTTCATTTAATAAGTGAAAAACACGAGAAAACACGGCGAGTTTGCATGGAAGTTATTACTGAATATGTCTATAAGAATATGCAAAAAGAAAATTTTCCCGAAATTTCCCCAAACAAAAGATACACGTGTTTTAAGTGTGAGAAACTTGTCCTGGATTTACTACACTAACGTTTGTATATGGCATAGATGCAATAAATCCAGTCAATAAGTATACTTAAAATATTATTTAATAATTTCTACTAACAAGAGAGTATTCTTAATCTGATCACCAATGAAATGTATATGCTATTAATAAATTATTCATGTTTTTAATGTAAATGTAATATTATTAGATGCATCCTGTTACTGATTTGTGTTGCCGTTCGAGAATACAAAGTTTTAAACTTCGATTTATAAATAACGTTTGTATACGCACTAGAGACCTGTGTTTTTCTATCGATAAGATAAAATCTGTAGATATCGTGTGACACGGGTCCTAATTGCCTTTTTCGGTGCAGAGCAGATCACAGTTGAGAGTCGCGAGTCTCAGTCGCTAGTTGGTCGTAGATTAATTTAAACATTAATTTGGTATTCGATTCTTAATCAGCAGCACAAAAGACCTTAGTATACCAAGTTTCGTGAAAATCAAACAACGATTTCATATTTTGTCCACTTTTGGGGTGAAAAATGATATTAATTCTACATAGTTCTGCTACAAAAAAATAAACTATGAGTATTACTGTTTGAATTTATTAATATCCTATCACTTGTTCTTCAATTGTCTTGTATTATGTGATAATATGTTAAAATTTTAATACGGAATCAAAAACTTAATTATTTTATTAATGAAAATTAATAAACGGTTAAGTGAAACATTAATTTGGTATTAGATTCTTAATCAGCAGCACAAAAAACCTTAGTATACCAAGTTTCGTGAAAATCAAACAACGATTTCATATTTTGTCCGCTTTTGGGCCAAAATTGCACACTGTGCGTCGCCTCTATGCGGGGGTGGTGCGGTCTAAAATCCTTTATGGAGCCCCTGTGTGGTCACAGCAGTTAATGGCCAGTCGGCGCAGCCTAGCGAATACTAATCGCGTGCAGCGCCGGCTGGCCTTGCGGACCATACGGGGTTACCGCACCATTTCCGCTGAGGCGGCGTGCCTCCTCGCGGAGATGGCTCCCTTTGAGATGGTGGCGGAGGAATGGGCGTCCCATTACAGGACGGCCTGCTCCATCCGCCGCGGGGAGCTTGACCCGGAGGGGGAAGAGGTCGAAGTGCTTAGGCACCAGGCCCGGGCCGGCCTATTGTCCGGGCCGTCCTGCCCATTCTGGGAGAATGGTGCAGGGGGCGGGTAAGGCTCACCTACCGTCTGACGCAGGTGCTCTCCGGCCATGGGTGCTTTGGAGAGTACCTGCGTCGGATTGGCAAGGAACCGACGACGCAGTGCCATCACTGTGAGGAGGAACAGGACTCGGCGCGGCACACGCTTGAAGAATGTCCGGCGTGGTCGGCGCCGCGCCGAGTCCTGAGAAGGGTGTTGGGAGCGGACCTCTCGCTGCGGGCCATAGTTGATGGCATGGTCGGCAGCGAGAGGTCGTGGAAAGCAATCGCCTCCTTCTGCCAGGACGTTATCTCGCAGAAGGAGGCGGCGGAGAGGGGGTGGGAGGCCGACGCCCTCTCTGCAAGAAGATTGGCCTCTAGGGGTCGTCCCCCTAGAGGCCGGTGGCTCCTGGTGAGGGGTCGTAGGCGTGATGGGGGTGGTGGGACTAGTTAGTTGTACAACTACCACCACCGCCATTGGGGGACTGTGGAGTCCCCCCAGGGGTTGGCCGGCTGGCGGGTGGGCTGGGTGCCTGTTTGCACCCTGCCTGCCCGCTCGGCCGGCTTCACCCCACATTAGGGGTGTACTGGGGGGTGGGATTGATTTGGGGTTCGTGGGGGGGGGGGGGGGGGGAGCGGTTGCTCCTCTCCCCTTCTTCTTCTTTCTTCCTTCTTTTAGCGCGTGCGGAGACCTCCTCCCTCGGCCGGGTGGGGCCCCTTCCGGCTCGCCCCTCCGAGCGAAGAAGGGGGTCTCCGGGCGTCGCGGGCGGCCAGAGCTGGTGCTCTGGTCGTCCAGCCGAGCGACCCTTGGGATGAGGGACGCTGTGTGGGTGGCCCGCACGGCGTCCTACTAGGGGTTTAGGTTTGTTGGGGGTTATTGCCAAGAGGTGGGGGTGGTCGGTGGCATTCGTTCACGAGATCCCGACCATCCCCAATTAGCTCAGGGAGGCCACCGTGGGGTCGTTAGTGGGTATGCCCCGATCCGGCGTCTGCCGGGTCGGGGAGAGTCCCACATAACCCCGCTTCCCCCTCCCCCCCGGGGGGCGGGGTATGCGTAATGCATTTTCCCCACGTTTAAAAAAAAAAAGGGACAGATTGCCAAGGGGGTATTCATGGGAGGCGCAATGGGCCAGAAGAGTGGGGAAGATGGGGAGGGCAATGGGGGGCATGGTCCATAACCATTACCCCCATGGGTAAGGAAGGGGATAGAGACTGACGGAGGAGAAGTAGAATGGAGGGAGGGAATGATGGCGATAAGAGTGAAGATAGAGGGGGGATGGTGGAGGGTGATAGGGATTTATGTGAACAGGGACTTGGAAAGGAAGCTGGTAGACCTGGGGGAGTGGATAGAGGGGAGGGAGAATGGAGTAAGGGTAATTATAGGGGGGACTTCAATGTAAGAACGGGGAGGGAAGGGGGAGAGGTGGAGGAAGAGGAGGATAGGGGGGAGTTGGGCAGCAGGAATTCCAGAGATGAAAAGGTAAACGCTGAGGGGAGGAGGCTGTGTGAGTATTTAGGCGAGAGGGGGTGGGGGATTCTGAATGGAAATGTAAAGGGGGACGAGGAAGGGGAGTGGACGTACATAGGGGGGAGAGGAAATTCGAAGAGGAAGACTGGAAAGGGCTGAAGGAAAAAATAAAGGAGGTGATAGGGGGATGGGGGGGAGAGACTAGGGAGATGAGAAGGGGATGGTGGGATGAGTAGTGTAGAGAGGAAAAAAGGAAAGTGAGGGAGGAGTTAAGGAGCTGGAGGAAGAGGGGAGGGGTGGGAGTAGAGTATAAGTTAAGGAGGAGGGAATACAAGGGGATGTGTGAGGAGACGAAGAAAAAGGAGAGGGAGAGGTGGAAAAGGGAGATGGAGGGGGTAAAAACGGAGAAACAGGTGTGGGAGGTGGTGAATCGGGAAAGGAGAAGGAGAAATAGGGTGGAAGAAAGAATAAAAATGGAAGAATGGGATGAACACTTCAGGGATCTATTGGGAGGAGTGGAGTGGAGGGTGAGGAAGGGAGGGGCAAGTAGAAGGGGGGAAGATGGGGAGAAGGGTATAGAAAAGTGGGAGGTCAGCAGGGTGGTAAAGGGACTGCAAGAGGGAAAAGCAGCTGGGGGAGATGGGATACAGAATGAGGTTTGGAAGCATGGAGGGAGCGAGGTGGTGGATTGGCTATGGAGGGTGTGTAGCAGGGCATGGGCGGGGGAGGGATGGCCGGAGGACTTGGCGGAGGGGGTAATCATCCCAATCGCAAAGAAGGGGGATGGGAGCAAGGTAGGCAACTACAGGGGAGTAACACTACTGCAGACAGCCTACAAGGTGTACGCAGCGGTGTTAGCGGAAAGACTGAGAGAGGAAGTGGAGGGGATGAGGCTGCTGCCTGTCAAAGTGGGAGAAAATGCGACAGACGGAGGAGAGGTGGGAAAGAATAAGGGGGCCAGGTACAATGTATGGTATGGGATGGTGAAGGGAGAGGGAGTTCCGGGGTATTTGGGGAAAGGGTGGGGAGAGAGTGGGTGGCAAAGGGTGGCTAGCTTCAGGCTAGGGAACGGGATGAAAGGGGGGAAATATTGGTTGAATGAATGTGGGAGAAAGTGTAGGGTGTGTGGATGGAAGAGAGAGACGTGGGAGCATGTTTGGGAAGTATGTTTCGGAGTGGATGAGCAAAGAGGTTGGCAGGAGGCGATGAGTGAAGTGTTAGGGGTCGAAGAGGGAGGGGAGCAGTGGATGAGAAAGGTGGAGGAGTGGAGAGAGAGAGTGAATGAAAGGAGTGAAAGAGTAGGAGAATATATGCCTAATAGATTATATGCCTAACAGGTTAAGACATGTTGTTAAACAAAATGGTTATGCCAAGAAGTATTAAACAAATTTTGTAATGCTAAATTACATTATCTAAATAGAAAAATTAATTTTGTCCGAATATTTTTGTGAGCCACAAATGGTCCATTATTCGGTTTAATAATTTTTATTATGAAACGTATGTATATTTTTCAAATAAACTATGTATGTTTATCAACATTAATAAATGTTTTATTACTCGGAACAATTCTCAGGGCGATTGCTTTATCAACAAACGAATTATCAAATCGTAAAGTCAGTTATACTCAGTGTCCGAATATTTTTGGGAGTCACTGTATATGTATCTATATATTTTTGTTACTAGCTTAACAAATTCTTACCATACATATAAAGTGAATATAAATAAATAAATGTAATTGTGCCTTAGTATTTGACCACCGTTGGAAGCAACATAACTTTTTATTATAAATTGGACCAAACATCTACCATTCTTTTTTTAGTAGTTTTAACAAGATAAGTTTACTGGATGATAAGAAAAATAAATTTTGTAAAATTTGCAATTGTTCGGAATTGTGGAGAAAATACTGAAAAGTACGTTCTACAACTGTTTTATATTCGCTTCTACGAAACGTGCTTCGTAGATTTGTAGTTACACACACTTTGAGAATTTTATCAAAATTGGTTCATGCAGGAATAAGTAATAGGAATCGAAAGTTATGAGAATCTTTCTATTCATTACAGTTATAGACCAAAAGTCGCAAAAAACTGCGATTTTTACCATTTTAAACTATTAATCACTTTAATCAACTCCGTCGATTTCGATGAAATTTTCCACATCTACAAAGGGATGTCACAGCTGAAGTAGGTCACCTAAATGTTTTTTTCGTTTTTATGACAAAGAGATATTGATGACACAGCACTAATGGTTTAAAACGAGGAATAATCTGAAAAAAGAATTTTTTTGTATGATAATTTTTCTTGGTTCTTTTTAAGGTCACCGTTATTGTTTATGTGTGAAATACGTATTGTTTCATTATATCTTGTAGCCGACGAAAAAATACGTATGCGTATATTTCACTTATGACCTTGAAATGACCTTTAAGTGACTTTAAATGTGAAAAGTGTAATAAATTTGCTTGAATAATATTCGAACTTACTTGTGACGGTAACTTGAGGAGTTGCCGGCTCAGTCGGCCGTCCAGGGTTGCGGTAGCACGAATGGCATAAAACTGTTTGGTTTATCACGGCGAGTTTATTGGCTATTGAGTATAAAAGTACCGACGGCGGTGATCGTCGGTGATCTGCGGTAATCGGCGGTAATCGGCGGTAATCAGCGGAAATCGGCGGCAATCGGCGGCGATCGGCGGTGATCGGCGGTGATCGGCGGTGATCGGCGGTGACCGACGGTGATCGGCGGTGAGCGGCGGTTGTCGGCGGCTTATAGCGGCGTGGTGGGCATCGGCCCAAGGATTCGGCGGAGGAAGCGGCTTAACGGAGACCCCGGAGTCGTTTGCACTCCTCCATGGGTCTGTGCCTGGAGGCCCCTTAGCGCCCGGTGAGCTGACTTCCGTCCACTACACCGGACAAGGCAAGGAGGTTGCCTTCACTCGCAGGTTACGGCGGGAGCAGGTTGACACGCCGGGAGTCGCTAACCACGGCTCGTCGGACCGACCTGTTGGAGGTAAGGTAGAGCAGAGGGAGGTGAGACAGTCTCGAGATCGGAGCTTGGTGAGCGTGTATATTTCGCCGGCTCGGTAGGCTCGGATATCGGACTCCCTTTTGGTGCGTCGGTCGGTCGTTATATCCCCGCTGCCGGATATTTCTGCCAGCGGGAATCGGTGATCGCGGCGTTGGCCACCTAGCGGTCGATCGTCGCAAGCGGACCGGGCGCGCCTTCCACCGCGGGAATCGGCAGTTCGTGGCGCTGGCCACCTGGCGGCCGATCCCCGAGGGTGTGCCGCGCACACTTTCTCCTGCGGGTATCGTAGCCACCTGGTGGCTGATTCACGACCCAGGGTAGCTCGTGCCTCGAGGAGAACGTACTCGTTACATCCCCCTCCTACTTCGGGGCGCGAGACTTCCCATGGGTCGTGTATCTTGTTTTGCTCTACCTTCTTACAACTAACTATACAACTTATGCTACCTTAACCTAACTTACCACTAACTGTACAACTTATGTCTAACTTAAACGTGACTTAACCTACGGTGCGTTTTCGTGGCCGCCCTCGTCCACGGCGGGGCGGAACCGGACCGACAGGTCCTGCCCCTGTAGGGCCCGGACGTGGAGCCACCCCCCCGGGATTCGGATCCGGTACCGTCGACCGGGCCGCAGTTCCGGCAAGTGGAGGAGGTTTCCCTCCGGATGACCCGGTTCCGGACGTACCGGTGGCCATCTCCCCCTTGCTGGTCCGGTGGGTGGTCTGGAGGCAGCCTCTGCTGTCGGCGGTTCCGGTGGCGGCGGCTGCTCGGGGCGGCCGGCCTCGGCGGCGGCCTGCGGGCTGTTGGTTGGCCTCGCGATCCGGACCGTTGTTGACGGGGTCTGGATCCTCCGGATAATTGGGCGGCCGGCCCTGGCGTTGGATGATCCCGGGGCCCGGGCGATGCGGCGGGTCGGTTGTCCCGGCGTCCGGATCGTTAGCCGCTGTAGCGCGGCGGCTGGCGATGCGGGGGCTTGGCTGCTGGTGGCCGGTGGAGGCGTCCCTTCCCTCGGCTCGTCGATCGCCATGATCGGCGGTTCCCGGGCTGGTGGACGCATCCTGGCCGGGGGTCCTCGGCTGGTCGGAGTTTCGGGCGGTGGTGGTTGCCGGCGTACCCTGTTCGGCCATTCCCTTTCCCGTAGCCGTTGCCGTATACGGGCCTCGATCGGGCGGTCGTCGGGGTTCGTCCTTAGCGGTGTCGCTGAGGCTCTGGCGCCTGGTGGCGGTATGTCCTGCCACTTTGGCATTCTGTTTTCGTATGCCTGCCTTGGCTTGCTCGTCGCCTTTTATAACCGTGCTTCGCTCGGTTTCCAAGAATTCCCCTTCCTGACTACTCGGTTTTAAGTCCTGGAGGTGGACCCGATGGCGGGGCCCTCTGTCGGCCTGTATCTCCACTATCGTTGGCCCGAGGATCTTCCGTACCTGGTACGGGCCTGAGTATTTTGGCGCGAGTTTCGCGCAGAACCCGTCGGCGCTTGATGAGAGTGGGTGTTCCTTCCGGAAAACCGTGTCCCCGATGCGTGGTGTCCACTGCCGGCGGCGGAGGTTGTATTGCTTTCTTTGTGTTTCGGTGGCCCGTGCTTGTGCTGATCGTGCCAGCTGGTGTGCAACGGTGAGGTGATCAATTGTCTCTTCGCGGTCGATGTCACACTTGCGACGAGCGACATGTCCGACAAAGTGCGTCGCTGGAAAGTCCACCGGTACTTAACGTCCAGCGACCACCGAGTCATAGAGTTTTCGTTACAGTTCGCTACTAGGAATGAGAATCAGCCCCGAATCGGGCGATTCCACCTAGGTAGTGCGGACTGGTCGAGATACGCACAAGCGCTGCAGGGGAGCAGGAGGGGTCTAACCCTCCGGCCAAATGGCCGAGAGGAGGTCGAACTTCTGGCACAGGGAATCGAGGCATCGATTGTCCAAGCGTGCGACTCCTCCATGCGAACCAAGCAGTGGCACTCCAAATCTGTCCCGTGGTGGACACCAGAATTGACGAGGTGGAAGAAGAGCGTCAACAGATGTAGGCGCTCCTTCCAAAACCCGAGATGTTCGGAGGAAGAGCGAGCGGAACGTAAGGCCGATTATCTTGTCCGGAGAAAAGCCTACACGACCGCTCTGAGAGCTGCAAGGATGCAGAGTTGGAAAAACTTTGTAACCGAGCAGGGGAATAAAGAACCGTGGGGTCTTGTTTACAAGATCACACAGAAGAAGCTGAATGTTGAGACAGCGGTTTCAAACATTCGCACTTCGCAAGGATACACGATGGACTGGGAAGCCACTGCGTCAGCGCTACTGGAGGCGTTAGTTCCGGACGATACGTCTGTGAGCGACACCCCGGAGCAAGCGCAGCTCAGATTGGAATCCGTCACCGAGCCAGCGAGTGAAGACGATCGTGCCTTCACTCGCACGGAGCTTGAAGAGGCGGTGAAAAGTCTGAAGCGACGCAAGTGCCCAGGCTTGGACCGTATAGAGCCAGAAGTTATGAAATGCTCAGTCGGAGTAATCCGTACCGAGTTACTGGGGCTCTATAATAGTTGTCTAGAGCACGGGGTCTTTCCCTCCAGGTGGAAAGTCGGCTTGATCAGAACCGTTCTGAAAGGGCCTGACAAACCGGAGATGGAGGTGAAGTCCTATCGTCCCATCTGCCTGCTATCCGTAGTAGGCAAAGTTCTTGAGAAGCTAATCGCCCGGCGATTAGCTGATATATTCCTAAGTCCGGAATACGCCTCTGACCGGCAATACGGATTCAGACCTGGGCGATCCACGGAAGATGCCGTGGTAAAGCTGAGGGGTCTGGTATCCGGCTGCGAGGAGAAGTATGTCCTGGCGCTCGCCTTCGATATATCTGGAGCATTCGAAAATCTCTGGTGGCCGAGCATCCTCAATGAGTTGAGGAGGCGAAGCTGTCCCCGCAATCTTTATCGGCTGATGGCCGACTATTTCGCCAACCGTGTCGTGACCATAAGGTCCAATCACGGAGAAGTGCGGAAAGTCGTAACCAAAGGCTGTCCGCAGGGATCAATTCTTGGTCCGAGCTGTTGGAACTTAGTCTTTGACGGAGTTCTTCAGCTCTTATCGAACACCGGGCTCGCATGCGAGCCCATTGCCTATGCGGATGACCTACTCGTGCTTGTGAAAGGCAACTCGAGGAAGGAACTCCAGCTTAAAGGGCAAAAGGTAGCGGATGCGATTTCTGCGTGGTGCAAATCACAAAAGTTGTCGCTACCTGCTCCTAAGACCGAGATGATTCTCCTGAGAGGCCGTCTCCAGATGGAGAGGCCGCCCGTGATAAAGATAGATGGAAGAAGTATCGTCGCGAAGAATACCGTAAGGTACCTTGGCGTGTACTTCGATAAAAACATGGGAGTTGCGACCCATGCTGAGTATGTGAGTGCTAAGTCCTTGCGAACGTTTAACGCGCTAGCGAGGATTGCCTGTGCGAACTGGGGATTGAGACATCGGGCCATGCGTATAATGTACCGTGGACTGTTTGTCCCAATCGTGGCGTACGCTGCTGCGGGCTGGGCAGACCTTCTTACCTCTAAGTCGAGACTAGTTCTCCTTAGAGCGCAGAGGAGAGTGCTGCTTGGCTGCATCAAGGCCTATAGAACGGCATCGACAGATGCGATCGCAGTGATCGCTGGTCAAGTGCCGATAGACTTGGTGATAGCGGAGCGAATATGCGCCTATAAGATACGAAAAGAACTAGACACAGAATATGGAACATGTCGTATAAGTCATGCCGATCTGGCAAGCGGGGCTGTAGATCATGCCGAAGCATTAGCTGAGGTAAGACAAGCGGCCCTGGCAGTGTGGCAGCGAAGATGGTCGTCATCGCAGGTCGGAAGAACTACCTTCCAGTACTTTAGCGATGTATCAGACCGTCTTAGTGCGCGCTGGGTGATCACTGATCACTACGTGACTCAGTTCATGAGTGGACACGGAGACTTCCGTGCGAAGCTCAAAACTTTCTCGCTGGTAGAGGACGAACACTGTGAGTGCGGCGAAGTGGAAACACCGAGCCACATCCTGTTCGTTTGTCCGAAGTACGTTCAAGCGCGGGAACTCCTACGACAGGAGGCTACTGCAAAAGGCCATCTTGAATGGCCGCTGCAGGAAGCAGTCCTTGTCAGTGAACAACTGTTCAGGAGCTTCCGGAATTTCGCGCGAGACGTACTCAAGCAGAAGGCAAGTCGAACGAGAGAAGTCACGGAGTAGAGGCAAAAGGAAACCTCACTCCGAGACGTCACAATGAGTACCAGCGACAGATCAAGGTCATCCGGACCTTGATCCCTCGGGCCGGGAATCCGCCCCTCCCGCTTACAGCGGGAGCTCCTGGAAAGGGTTGGTCTCGAGGTGGCGGTGGAGTCGACATTGCTGTCCCTCCAATTATAAGGCAGCGATGGCAGAGAGAGTAGAGCCATACCATCTGGCAAGATAAAAGAAGTAGAAGCCGGTATGAACCGAATGTTCGAGGTACGGCGTAGTCGGGGTCCCCCCCGACTCACACACTACACACTATTTGTCTCTTCGCGGTCCTGGTAGTCGTCGGTTGTCGCTTCCTCTCGGAGGCTCTGGTTCGGTGGTCGGTCGGTACCGTAGTTCGCCGGTTCCCGGCCGTACACGAGGTATGCCGGCGTTAGTCCGGTTGCCTCGTGCCGGGCGGTGTTGTAGGCGAATACGGCGGCTGGTACGGATCTATCCCAGGTTCGGTGGTCCCCGGCGGTGAATTGGGCAATTATTGTTTTTATGACCCTATTTGTTCTCTCCACGGGGTTACACTGCGGAGTGTACGGTGGTGTGCGCCGGTGCTCGATCCCGTACTGTTGTAGCAGGCTGCGGAAGTCCTTGCTTTCGTATTGCCGGCCATTGTCCGTGATGGTTACTCGGGGACAGCCGTGCCGGAGGATGATGAGTTCCTCGAATGCCCGAGTGATGGCCTTGGATGTGGCTTGGCGAAGCAACCGAACCTCGACCCATTTGGTGAATTTGTCCTGAAATATCGCTAACGTGGTGTAGCCCTGGCTAGATCTCGGGAGTGGTCCTACGAGGTCGGTGGTGACAACGTCCCACGGGCGGAGTGCGGGTGTGGTGAACATTTCTCCGGCCGGTGCCTGTTGCATCGCTTTGTAACGGAGGCAGTTTTGACATCCCCGGACGTGTTGCGCGGCCTCTCGTTGCATTCTTGGCCAGTGGTATCGCTGTGTGAGTCGGGCTATGGTTTTTGCCGTCCCTAGGTGTCCGGCGGTGGGGTCGTTGTGCGCTTGCTGGAGGGCTGCGGGTCGCTGGTTTGCTGGTAGGCACTTTTTCCACTCCCATTCCGGTCTGAGGCCGGTGTTGTCTGGGATGTGCCTCTACAGCTGACCCTCGTGTTCGCGGTACTCGGGATATTTTCCCGGCTGTTCGGCTACCTTGGCTCGCATTCGTTCGTACCAGGAGTCCTGGGGTGTGTCGATGAGGCTTGCTTCCTCGGGTTGGCGTGAGAGGGCGTCGGCGACAAAATTCTGTTCGCCCCGGCGGTACTGGACTTTGAAATCATATTGCTGCAGTTCCAACCCCCACCGTGCGAGTCTTCCTGAGGGGTTGTCGAGCTGCTGTAGCCATTTTAGTGCCTGGTGATCGGTCACTACGGTGAATTGATAACCTTCTAGGTACGGCCTCATCTTCCGTATGCCCCAGACTACCGCGAGGCACTCCTGTTCTGTTACGGAATAGTTCCGTTCTGCTCCGTTTAGCGTCCGGCTGGCGTAGGCGATGACTCTTTCTTCGCCTTCGGTTTCCTGCGTTAGTACGACCCCTAATCCGTTTTGACTCGCGTCTGTCTGGAGGGTGAATGGCCGGGTAAAGTCTGGGCAGGCCAGGACGGGGGCGGTCGCGAGTTGTGTTCGGAGGTTTTCGAATGCTTGGTGTTCGGTGACTCCCCAGTTCCATCCTTGTCGCTTCTGGAGTAGGCGGTGGAGCGGTTCGGCGGTGTCCGCGAAGTGCGGTATGTATCTCCTGTACCATGATACCATCCCCAGAAAGCGGCGTAACTCTTTTATGTTTGTCGGCGGTGGGATGCTTCTAATGGCTTGTACTTTGTCCGGGTCGGTCCTAACGCCTTGCTTTGTGACGAGGTGTCCTAGGTATCTTAGCTCGGTGCGGCAGAAGTGATATTTCTCCGGATTAATCCGGAGATTTGCTTGTCGCAACCTTCTTAGGACTTCCTGGAGGTTATCGAGGTGTTCTTCGAAGGTTTCTCCTAGGATAATTATGTCGTCCAGGTAGGCAAAAGCCCGTGGTTCGAGGCGTGGACCGATTACTGAATCGAGGAGTCGTTGGAATGTCGCTGAAGCCGAGTGTAGGCCAAATGGCATTACTCGGAACTGGTATAGTCCGCGTCCCGGGACGGTGAAGGCGGTGATTGGACGGCTAGCTTCCTCCAGTGGCACTTGCCAATATCCGTTGACCAGGTCGATGGTGGAGAGGTACCTGGCCCCTCGTAGTTTCTCTAGGGTGGCTTGGACCTGGGGTAACGGGTATGCATCCTTTTCCGTGGCGCTATTGACTCGTCGGAAGTCAATGCAAAATCTTGGTTTGCCGTTGGCTTTGCGGACAATGACGACGGGTGAGCTCCAGGGGCTTTCGGACGGTTCGATCACCTGGTTCTGTAGCATTTGGTCGACTTCCGTGTCGATGATGGCTTGTGTGGCTGGATTTCTGGGAATGTACCTCTGTTTGATCGGTTCTGGTCGGGTTAGTCGGATGCGGTGTTCGGTGAGGAGGGTGGTTCCCTGTAGGGTTTGGAACTGCGGTAGTTCTTTGTCCAGGAGTTTCTTTAACTGTCGGTCTTGGTCCGGTGTGCACCCTATGAGTCCTTCCGGGGGTTCCAGACTGGCGGCTTCTGTGTGGAAGTTCCATTGGTGTGGGCCTATTGTAAGGGCGGCACCTATAGTGTGTAGGGTGTCCATCCCTATTAATATGGCCTGGGAGAGCGTGGGTAAGGTGAGGCCTTTTACCGTTAGTTCCCTTCCTAGGATTCGTACTGGTACCTCCAGCTCTCCCCCGAGTTGTATTGTGGACCCATCGGCGATGCGGGCGGACATTCCGCCTGGCCTGATTTGGGCTCCCTGTTGGTGGCACCATTCGGCAACGTCCTGGCGGAGGTAGGTGCGGGTTGCCCCGGTGTCGATTAGGGCTCGGTATTTTCTTCTGTATGCCTTGACGGTGACGAACACTCGATTGTCCGCGTCTATGCTTGTGGAGGCGCCGGTTGGTTGCTCGGTCGGCTGGGGCCTCGTCCGCCGGTCCGGTTTGCGTTTCCCGTTGTCGTGTTGCACGGGCAGCGTATTGTGGTTCGTCCTTCGGTCCCGCAATACGAGCAGAAGAGTCGCGGTTCCCGTTGGCATTCCTGCCGGTTGTGTCCGCGCTGTCCGCATCTCCAGCAGCAAGTGGCCCGCTCGTACCCACTGGTGATTTCGGAGATACCTGTTGGTTGTGGTGTACCTCGGGTGATCGGGTAGTTCGCTCGCTGGCGTCGTTCCTCGGCTATGGCTACCTCGAGTTCTTCCGCCCGATTTAGTAGCTCCTCTACGGTGTTGATATCCGCCCGCCGAATAAATTTCTTATGTTCTGCTCGCATGTTTCGGTAGGTTCTCTCCAGTTGTTGATCCGGACTGAACCCGCCATGCCGTCTTATTAGGGTCTCCAAGTCCCTGGCATAGTCCTGGACTGCCTCTCCTGGTTTCTGGAGTCTGTCTCGGCTGTTGTCCTCCAGGTCGATGAGCCGGTTCCGTGGGAGGAAGCTGTTCTGGAATGCCTTTTGGAAGTCCTCCCAGGTAGTCCAATTTTCGTGTTTGTTCCAGTACCACTGGAGGGCTTTCCCCCGGTAGACTTCGGCCAGGCACGGTAATATTTCTTCCGGGCTGACGCCGAATCCTCTCCGGAGGTCCTTGAGGCGGTCGAGAAAGTCCTCGGCGCCTTTCTCGCCATCGTAGTGGGTCCCCCAGCGGCGTACTCGCTCCATCGTGGAATGGGTCTGGCAGGTGTGGGTACACGGGGTGGGTGGGGGGCAGGGGTGTTGGTGGGCTCATCTTTTTGATTCATCTCGGTGCGGAGGTGGGCGATGATACGGCTTCGGAGCTCGTCTACTGTTCCCGCGGTGTCGAGTCCCCTGTTGTTGGCTTCCTCGATTAGCTCGGTTTTCCGCAGTTGGTATACCCAACCGGTTCTATTGCTCATTCGTGCTCCTCCGGTTAGTCCTTACTGTTCGGGCGCCATTTGTGACGGTAACTTGAGGAGTTGCCGGCTCAGTCGGCCGTCCAGGGTTGCGGTAGCACGAATGGCATAAAACTGTTTGGTTTACCACGGCGAGTTTATTGGCTATTGAGTATAAAAGTACCGACGGCGGTGATCGTCGGTGATCTGCGGTAATCGGCGGTAATCGGCGGTAATCAGCGGAAATCGGCGGCAATCGGCGGCGATCGGCGGTGATCGGCGGTGATCGGCGGTGCTCGGCGGTGACCGGCGGTGATCGGCGGTGATCGGCGGTGACCGGCGGTGATCGGCGGTGAGCGGCGGTTGTCGGCGGCTTATCGCGGCGTGGTGGGCATCGGCCCAAGGATTCGGCGGAGGAAGCGGCTTAACGGAGACCCCGGAGTCATTTGCACTCCTCCATGGGTCTGTGCCTGGAGGCCCCTTAGCGCCCGGTGAGCTGACTTCCGTCCACTACACCGGACAGGGCAAGGAGGTTGCCTTCACTCGCAGGTTACGGCGGGAGCAGGCTGACACGCCGGGAGTCGCTAACCACGGCTCGTCGGACCGACCTGTTGGAGGTAAGGTAGAGCAGAGGGAGGTGAGACAGTCTCGAGATCGGAGCTTGGTGAGCGTGTATATTTCGCCGGCTCGGTAGGCTCGGATATCGGACTCCCTTTTGGTGCGTCGGTCGGTCGTTATATCCCCGCTGCCGGATATTTCTGCCAGCGGGAATCGGTGATCGCGGCGTTGGCCATCTAGCGGTTGATCGTCGCAAGCGGACCGGGCGCGCCTTCCACCGCGGGAATCGGCGGTTCGTGGCGCTGGCCACCTGGCGGCCGATCCCCGAGGGTGTGCCGCGCACACTTTCTCCTGCGGGTATCGTAGCCACCTGGTGGCTGATTCACGACCCAGGGTAGCTCGTGCCTCGAGGAGAACGTACTCGTTACATACTGAACGTGTGATCTAACTCTTCGTTTCGAACCACTAACTATTATGTTATAAAAAGGAAGAAAATATATAGGTTGTCTGTTTCAACTGGGACACCATATGTATGTATAAATGACACATCTCTACACAACATTTTTTTAAATTTGTCAACGCAGGCCCAGAATAAGAAAAATTGTAAAAACGGTCATTAATATTTTCACCTCGATACCAAACGATTGCAATTTTTTCAAAATTTCTTTCATACGTACTCTAGTAAATTAATCCTTTTAACTCAATCACTGTATAAAAGTTACCTTGTTCAAGTGGGTGCTTCAATATATTTTGGTGAAATCGAATTGTTTTCTGTACTATCAGCTTACGAGATCCTACAGTGAGGTTGTAAAAAAAAAGAGAAGCATCAATAATAGTTTGGTTCGGATCCTCAAGTGTAGCGCATCAAATTTCGCTACTGGAAACTGTTGTTTCCAATCAGCTATCTGTCAGCTACCTGTCAGGTACCTGTAAGCTACACTTTCCAATGGGCGAGGTTAATTATTTCAAAGAAATACGGTATCTACTGATCTAACAAAACATATAAATACACAGTTTTACTTAAACAATCAACTCGATTGTCGAGTGAAAAATAAAATTTTATACTTCAAAATATTGATTTCTTACTACTCGACGAATATTCCACGGAATTCATAAACTGCATAAAGCTAATTAAAAGCATATAAGTAATCATTAACCAAATCGTCTATAGATAACATTTAATTAATTTGTATGTGCAAATAAAAAGTTTAATAATTTTGTAAGAAAGATTGTTATGTTGAGTATGCACTTACTTATAACGAAACATTATCCCTGCATTGATGTTTCTATGATTTGTAGAGAATTAAGCTTTGCCACATAGGTATTCGTCTAGTATATGCAAATATTTATTAGTTTCTTAAAACTATTCTTAGCGTTCCGTAAAATTATAACAAAGACAATGTTTCCTGTGCAGTTCAACACAGCTTGGAGTTCCAATTTCGTTCCACGAAGTTTCACAAGTACAGTAGCCGAAATTTCTATGAAATGATTTTCTTTTTCATAGATATTATGAGAATATCACCACCATTTTTGAGGCTTTATCATCTCTGGTCTTGTACTTTGTTGACACTCAAATAGAGGGAATGTGCAAATGTGCACTGTGCACTTTACACCGCTACGTTTGCAATGTACGTTTGTTTGGTTTTTTTCTGCGTGGTGCAGAACATAAGTGTGAAGTTTCTATAAAGTCACGTTACTCTGTATTCGAAGCAGAAAACTACGGAAAATTGCAAATAATCCAAAAGTATTAGTTTCAGAACTCGTAAGAATCGTGATTGTTATAATTTGATTCACGTGTATTAGAGTTGCAAGTTGAGAAATATTAACAAGCGAAGAAATGGCATCGATCGATGCTTATAAAAATACGGCCTGCTGTAATCGTGCAATTGCTAAAAAATAGTTAGTTTCGTCAATGCTCAACGTATTTTTAATGTATTTTAAACAAAAAAATGGAGGTTACACTAAATGTTAAAATGGATATAATAAAAAAATATTGGTGATTTCAACTTTATCCATGGAAAACGAGAATGACATTATAGAAATTTCGTAGTTTGTTTTCCTGTAAAATTATATTTTTGTTATTATCGTGGTATTTATGTTGTATGTAAATGCTCTTGCAGAAACATCGCGATAATAATGTAGAATGAGCTAATATCATTTTCATATTCAGATAAACGAATATAATCTTTTACATTTTAAAGTCTATCAGAATAACGTTTCTAAATATTTCATAAAATACTGCAGTGAAAGAGAATCGTGTTCAAAACACAGGCATCAGTCGTATGTGGCGTAACTTCCTGAAGTTAAGCATGTATACTCGAGTATTATGAATGCATCGTCGAATGCACTGCACTTGCCATTGATGGAAGTAGTATCATGTTACTGGACTCGATGCCACTTTCATGAAGTACTCTTGCGAACCGTGTAGCTTCTGGTCAGTATAATATAGAATAGATATACATTTGATATTGTCGGAGTAATACGCGGATGTATTAATTACACGCATACTCACCATAACTCGTTTATGGTCGATGGCATCGTAATGCAATGAATGTGTACATACTAGGGGTGTGCGAGAACCCGAAATATCGGGAACCCGATGGTCGGGACGAGTCGAGAAGAGGTCGAGTCGGGTCGGGTCGGGTTCCCCAAAAATTTCGATATTCTCGAATTTATCGGGATTCCCGAAAGAATCGGTATTCTCGAATTTATCGGGATTCCCGAAAATTCCGAGAACCCAGTAATGAATAGTATTCATTAAAATTTTCGGGAATCCCGATAAATTCGAGAATCCCGATAAATTCGAGAATATCGAAATTTTCGGGTACCCGTCCCGATCCCGAAAAAATTTCGTGTTCCCGACCCGACCCGATGTATGTATGTCTGTATGAATGTGTATATATATATATGGTGGTGTGTTTAAGAAGAAATTTGGGGCGATAGCGAGTCGCAGTATGATCGTCAAGAAATTTGTAATAGTGTCGTAGTCTGCGTATGGTACATATTGATTCAAAATATAGATTCAGGCAAAAACATATAATCCTGACGTTCATGCAAATTTAAAAGTCTTTTAACGGTTTGGAAGTTAAGGCTTTCCTTTCAAGATAGTAGCGGGAAATTGTAGGTTTAATTTCTTTGAGTGTACTGTTCAAATTACAGGGGAAGGCTAGTCGGGTAAACAAATATTACCTGTTCTACCCAGGTATCTCACGAGTAACCAAACACATTAGCTAGACAAGAATCTCGTGTCGAATTGAGTCAATCGGTTTTCAACCGCCTTTCTATCATTTTCACCTAAATCTGAATAACATTAACATTATTTTTCGTTCATTCATATGTGTTCGGTGAGTTATGAGATAGGTATATAGTGTGGATAAGTTTTTTTTACCCAGGTATGTATCTCACCTCGGGAAATACTTGGGTACCCGGATATCTCATAATTAACAGTTGTAGCAATTTTTCACTACTATAGTAATGTTTCGATATAATTTGAAAACTTCGGCACCAAATATGAAACTGTTGGGATGATGAGGTTGGGAGATTAAACAGAACTTGTTATTTAAGTAATTTATTTAAACTCCACCGCACATGGAAATAACTGTAGTCAGATTGTCCATTACACAAGTAAATATAATCGGAATTATATCATATTTGGTAACATTTTCATTAGAAAAATGCTCCGAATAATTTGGTCAAAGTCCCATAATAAAAGAATGAAAAATAAAGAAGTTTTGTCATTGGATTAGTAGTGGTCTCCTGGTCTCACACCGATATACTCGACCCGTATCATGTTACACTTCTCGGCGGCCGAGGCCGCTCGAGCTTCGTGGCCCCTCCCGGGTATACCCCGCAGGAGTGGGGATAATTCAGGGACATTTATCCGTCAAACATTTGAGACATTTATCGATAAAATACTGTACTAGGTCGTTAGGTATGAAATGTTCGTTTTCAGAATGCAAATGTTATGAAGTTTTTTAATCGAGAAATAATATTATAATCTACAAGTTTATTACATATCATTTGAAGGTAAATACAAAGCTAATCTTTCAAGTCCAATCTTCAGTTTGTATTTACATATTCAAGTTTACTTTTAAATAAAGTTTCTGTTAATATCAGTCGATGTGATCGTCGTGTATTCTTTTAATAGTTCTCATAAAGGGATGTTTAGTCAAAATGTGGTAGGAAATGAACACACTGTTACACAATCATAGAAGAAGCTCAAAAATAGAGATGGCAATCTCATAAATGAAGAAGGTGAACCCTCAAAAAATTCAATTTTTACAAGTAGTATAATTGAAAACCTTGTCGTTTCTTGACAGAATATTTTGATTACAGTGGTGCTTACTTTAACCAATAAGTTTTATTTAGGGAATATTATGTTAGTTTAATGTTACTGTTATGAATCGGACATTTCGTAATCCTGTAGATTTTGACGAGAAAATAGCGAAAATCCAAGTTTCAATCTCAGTAATCCACTGGTTCAAAAGTTATGCGTGTTTAAATTTTAGCGATTTTTACTGTTTTTGATGGGCGCCGCTATGTTATTATGTAGCGTGCGGCGCGCATCGTTTAACGAGCGCAGCTGCTAGGTGGCACCACAAAGTCACGCTTGTAGAGGCTATGTCTAGTTCCTCTCCTCGCCGCGATTGGCCGCATGCCAGCGGCAAGAGTTGAGTCGTCTCTCTATGTAGAGTCGATGTCGAATCAACCACGTTTGCGTTGAGACGCATTTCGTACACACTGGATTTTGTATTCTCGTGATCTGGTGATCAGGTCAGGGTTAGCTCCACACGTGGCGGGCCCGTAGAGTGTCTTAGCCTTATACGAAAGAACCCCGATGAACACTGATATTGTTGATCCGCGCCTCGGCCGGCCTGCAATTTCGGAATAGTGGGTGGTTCCGGAGTATCGTTTTCACTCTGGGGGGGGGGGGGGGGTTGCATATTAGGGGTGACCGTATCGGGACTTAGGGCAGTTACAACTTGTGGACAGCCACCGAAAATACGGAAGCCAAACCCGCGTATTATACCTAATCCCTCTATTGCTGGGTCGTTCAGTATTAAACTCACTGTTCCATCACGTAGACTCACTCTCTAACTGTATTTCTCGCAACCTTCGCTCGAAACTTCTATCACGCGGGGGGGGGGGGGGGGCGTCAGTACTTAAAACCGGGGAACCAGAACATACAGGGGAGGATACCCTCCGAGAGCCGAGTTTGGCCCGCGAATACGTCAGAAAGGAAATAGCCAAACTCTCCACGCTGCTCGATCGTTGACCAGGACAGGGGGGCAATGTATGCAGGATAGCCACTGCAATAGCCACGAGAGGGTCGGTTTTCCCGACGTCCGACCACTCCCTACTCTTTAGGTAGCATGGCTCGACCCTTTATGACTGGCTACCCTCCGCCCATCGATACCGATGCATATGGCCCGCGCGCCGAAAAAGCTCGGCCTTTGGGAGGTGGAAGTTGCATCCTCGGTAATGCGCCGCCTCTTTACGAGGTAGTAAAGGGACACACACGAGCCCCTAATATCGCTGCCTTGCTGTTCGGAATCGTCCGGCAGTCCGGGGGCCTCATTAAATAAAAATAAAAATAAAAATAGCTCCACACGTGGCCGTGCGGATGATCGGAATAAATATATTATAGTTTCTCTACATCAGTTGTGATTTACTAGAAGACTATACCTCAGCAGTTTCCCGCGGTAGTAGATCGCGTTCCTCGATAATTAAGAGGGCATAATCCTACACGATGATGTCTATAACGTAGATTTCCAAGCGTGGTCGGCCCCCCCGCCCCCCGACAGCCTAACCACCAGCCGACTAGGACTATTCCTTCTCTTTGAGATCCTGTATATGATTCTGTACATTTTACAAACTGTACGATGACTGCTTGTCCTAGAATTAAGTGTACTTGTAACGTGTACTAGGAAATCGAATGACATCTCACTCAAAGATAGCCGCTCCACGTTATTGACATCACCTGTGGGAAATATGTCGATCACCAGTGTAGAGATGATCGACTGAAGAAGATGATGAAGTAGGAAACGTAAGTTCCGCGGTCTGGTATAATCAACACATGTCGAGCCTACTCTCTTCACGCGGATTAAATCTGTACACGCTCAATCAACACTGTAAACGTTTATTTAACTAAACAGATATAACAACTAGGAAACTGTGGAAGAACACAGTTTCTACAAACAGTGGAAACAGTACAAAGGCCGAAGACGGCGAAGCGTTATACGTGATGTCTATACAAAACGAAGCACGATGGAGAAGTGAACCGATGACGCACTTGTCACCGTTCCCTGTTCTCTCTGCCACGACGGTGGTGCGCAGGCGCAATGCCCCCACTTCGTGACATAACGCGCAGTGGTAGCGCTGCACCCCACACACTATGTGGGACTGGGCTGCCCCAATCCCGTGCCGTTTAATGGCGGGAATCAGCAGCCGCCATGTTGGCGTGCCGTTCTCTCGCTCGCGGGCTTCCGTAGTGAACGGACGTAAAAATCCAGCTCGTGTTTTATTCTTCCAATTTGTTCCCCCGTATTTATCGGGCTATTAGCGTGTGGAGGCTACGGCTACTGACGTCAATACAGTGCCCCAAATATCCACAACCACGTGCTTGTGGTGTTATCTACCAACTCCGGTCGTTAGATGATGCGCGACGCTGAGTACATACCAATATGGCCTCGTCATTACCCGTCAAAAATACTTGAAATCGTTCAACTTTACACGCGTATAACTTTTGAACGAGTGAACTCCGCGCTTTAAAACTACCTTTTTCGGAGTTCTCTTGTAAAAATCTACATGATTGTATAAAAAAAAACATATGCGTGGAAAACCACGCGCGGCAGAAGTCAAACTTCTGGCAGTCTAGTAATGTTTAGAAGTAAATTAAGATTGGAAATGGTAATAAATAATGAACCGACAACAAGATCAGGAACAAGTAATACAAAAAAACAAATAATGAAGGGACAACAAGATCAGCAACAACTAATACAAAAAAACCATTAAACAATCATAGAAAAAATCATAGAAAATGTTTCATTTCAAAAAAAATGAAGGATCAAAATTTGCGACTCAAAGAAGGAGAGCGTATTGCAAAGAAAGAGATATAGTTCATAGCATTTCCCATACGCTCTCCTTCTTTGAGTCGCAAATTTTGATCGTTCATTATTTTTGAAATGAAACATTTTCTATGATTTTTTAATGATTTTTTTGTATTAGTTGTTCCTGATCTTGTTGTCACTTCATTATTTTTTTTGTATTAGTTGTTCCTGATCTTGTTGTTGCTTCATTATTTATTACCATTTCCAATCGCAATTTACTTCTAAACATTACTAGACTGCAAGAACTTTAACTTCTGCCGCGCGTGGTTTTCCACGCCTATGTTTTTTTTTGTATTACTTGTTCCTGATCTTGTTGTCGCTTCATTATTTATTACCATTTCCAATCTTAATTTACTTCTAAACATTACTAGACTGCAAGAAGTTTCACTTCTGCCGCGCGTGGTTTTCCACGCATTTTTTTTGTGGGACTTTCACCAATATATTTGTGACATTTTTCTGATTAAAATGATACCAAACACGATATAATTTCAACTGTATTTAGTGGTTTAATTGACGGTATGAAGTAACTTTAGGACAGAAGAGTATAGCGAGTGAAAAAGAAAGAGAAATTGCGATCTCGACGTTAGGCAAAGATTCAAAGCTTACTGTATTGTTTAAAATACTGTAGGAAATTAGTCTATAAACTATACCTATCATTAGGTCGGAAAGATGACTGGCGTGGGCGTTAAATGAAAACAATTATTGACGGTGAAGCCGTCCGCCAATAATGCGATTTATTAAAGAAACTCTGAGTACATATTTATTTCAATTTTCTTTCGAGAAATCTAATACAAAGAGTGGAGCTCTGTATCGTAGAAAAATGGACGCAGTTCCAACATCTGATGTAATTTGATTTATTTTGTAAGTAATAAGTTTTCATTAAAGTTACGTTTGCACAACCCTGTATATGTATTAATTTTGATTTTAGATTTTTAAATGTAATTTTTTAATTTATATATACCTATTCTTTTAATTAGATATTTATTCTGTTTCACACACGGTAGGTTTTGAAAATCATAGATATGTAAATTATATTATGGTTCAGTGTTCAAGTATTCAAAGACCGTTGGTTGTCCAAGCGGTTAAGGAGTTGGACTGCCAAGCGGTAGACCGGGTTTCGAATCCCGTCAGGGTTAGAAATTGTTTTTCTCTGTTTTTTTCTGAGTTTATTCACCGTTTAAATTTTCGCGCCACTCTCGACTTCCGTAACGTCACTTCCGTAACATAACAAACTTTCGTACCCTCAGCAAAGAAGTTTCACTTCAAAAGTGCAAAAGTTTTGGTCCCAGAAGATACACTTCAGCCGAAAATATTGCCCACCCTACAATATTACTTCTTTCCTAAGCGTGCAAAACTATTGCAGCACTGACATTTATTTATCATTTCCTTAAAAAATGTAAAATTAGAATTTAGCCTCTATCGCACATATTAATATAATACTATGTACTTCATTGATAATTGTAAACTGTTGTGCTAGTGGATGCTATATATAAACCAAACATGGTTTACGGCAACAAATAATAAATAAATAAATTCCACGATCACTGGTCTATGTACATATCTGATACTGTACTCATTTTCAAGTGTTGGTTCTTGAGAATCAGATGCGACGTAGTTTTATAACATTATTATATATTATACATAAAAATACGTGACGATGTAATACGACATAATTGCATTGGGGACAATTTTTCCGAAGGAAAAATTACATTAAATATTATGGAAATTGTTAGGCTTTATCATTTCGTTATACGTACTTTAATATGGAACATGACTAAACTACATAGCGTGCGACTGCACGTGGATCACGTTCTTCTACAACCATTGCTTAGCTAGACTATCGGTTGTCTCGTTCGCATGGTGGCGGTATCCCCACCTTGGCGGTCCCAGTGCCGTATGCATTGGGACTGGTATGGGAAACATTGGAGCCCTCAACACTCCCCCTCAATGTTGACAAACCCATAGCCGCCGTGAACTACTCATGCTTCATTCGCGGCAGGCCCTTTGTAAGAACATCCGCAACCATATTTTCTGTTGGCAAATATCGTACAATAATGGATTCCTCCTGCACCAAATCCCTCAGGAAATGATATTTCACATCAATATGTTTGGTTCTACTGTAATGTCCACCACCTTCTGCTATTAATTTAGCACTCTAATTGTCGTTGTATATTATCTTTCTCGACAATCTTTTTAAACCTAATTCCAACATAAAATCGCTCAAGTACAGCGATTCTTTGGCTGCTACTGATATTGCGACATATACTGCCTCCGCGGAGGACGTGGCGACGGATCTTTGCTTTCTTGACTCCCACGAAATGGTACCTCCTCCAAGGGAGAAAAAATAGCCAGTATATGACTTGCGATCAGTTATATCATTGGCATAATCCGCATCGGCATACCCTATTAGCAAATCATTGTTGGCCCCAAATACCAGGCCAGTATCCTTCGTGCCTTTTAGATACCGCAGCACATGTTTTGCGGCAATCCAGTCCTCCTCATTATGGTGGTCATTGAACTTGTAACCGTTTCTTTTGTATTTATACTATATTTAATTTTATAGAAAATAATGATCAAAGTAGTGAGTTCGTGCCTCCAGGCACTAGAAGACGGAGAGGGTAGGATTATCTGATAAATAAGTTGACAGCCAGTTAGAAGGTATAAGTAGGGTATATTATACCAATTTCTTTTACATGCCGCAAACGTTGCAGCTCAGTACTCCCGGATTTATCGCATCGCTTCACGTAGTTCGCACAATCGAATTTGTATTGTGTCCTTCGCTCTGACCTGAGTTGGCAACGAATTCGCCTACTCTGTCCTAAGTGATTAGCCGATCCTACGACCCGGAATACGTTCGCGGAGATATCACGTAAAGTCAAACAAAACTTGCACATAGGCAAGGTATACAATTTTACCGAAAACTCCTCGTTTCAAATACGGTCGCCAATGTGATACTTCTATCAAGAACCAAAACTTGCACGTAGGCAGGTTATACAATTTTTACCGAAAACTCCTCATTTTAAATACGGTCGCCAACGCGATACTTCTATTACTCGTCGAGACACCCCTTTGAGACACTACGTCTAGATTCGATTTAAACGTTCGTTAGCGCTTTGGATTTGGATATTATGGCGTTCACGCCTGACGTACTCGATCGTTATAACATGCGCGTACTCTGCCGACTTCTCGGAGAAGCATCGCCATGATAACACGTACAACTCTCATTACCCTCGCCTTCCCAAAAGAGTGCACCCTTCGGCACCGAAGGGTGAGTCAGGATGCACTCCGGTTCTGGGGAAGGTAACTCGTATTATACTTAATCGACCCGTCTATCTGGTGTGACGCTCCGAATGTCTAGTGATCGTCGTAATACCCAAGTACTCTGCCAATTTCTTGGAGGAGTGCCCTGTGTACCGACACGTACTAGCGTCTCTTAATGTGCAACACCGAAAGAGTGTACTCTTCTGCGCCGAGTGGCGAGCCGGAATACACTCCGGTTCTAGAACAGTAAGGCGACCCAGTACATAATCACACTCGTTGTTAATACGCGTGAACCCGGACAGATGGGGACCGTCGTAGTATACAGGTACTCTGCCAATTTCTTAGAGAAGCACACTGTATAACGACACGTATAAAACCCTTTCCTGCTATGCCACACTGAAAGAGCGTATCCTTCTGCATCGTGAGACCAGCCAGGATGTACTCCAGTTCTAGAATATCAAGTCAAGGCCATACATAGTTTTTCTGTCATAATTTCCAACAATCGCACGACTCTATATCTCGGCCGTCCTTTCGATTGCCATCTTCTCGTGCGAAGTCTGTGTCTTTGACTCTACCCGGACACGTTCAATTACAATTATCGATACTATTAAACACGGCAGTGCCACAATGCGGTTTGCATTTGCAACTCCTCGGTTTGAGGCGCGCACGAGACGAAGGCAATCTAGGCGGTTTGACTAGACTTGCGAAGTCGGTTTGACTTCTCGAACTCGTACCGGGTTTCGCCGGAGCTATTAGATTCGCATGTTATTAGAACCGATTCCAGACGTAGAGTGACTCGATTGCTTCGCGCATCGACCTCCTTCGATCTGTATCGAGTGGGGATCGTTGCGCGCGCATCCTAATTAGCGGGATGATCTGCGGTCCTTTATTCTGACAAGGATCGCAGATCCTCTCGCGGTTCGCTGTGGTGGGGATTCGCGGCTGTCCGTCGCGCTCTTACATGGTATGTAACTGGTACGGTTACAAACTGGCACAACACACTGGCCGCATGAGCAATATCCAGCCTTGTCGTGGTAGCCAAATACATTCAACTACCTATTAGCTCTTTATAGGGTTTGTTGTCGCATTCGGTTGCCCTTTTTAACAGTAAACCGGTCACCATCGGCGTTTTGCACGCATTTGCGTCGCTCATATTGAACTTTTCCAGCAGGTTTTGTATAAGGTTCGACTGTTTCATGGTAATTGTGTTGCCCTGTCTATTAAATTCAGCACCTAGACAGTTTGAGATTTCGCCAAGGTCCTTAACCTCAAAGTACCTTTGCAGGTGCTCTCTTAATTTAACAATTCTGTCATCATCCTGACAACAAATTAAAATATCGTCAACGTAGACGCAAACGATCATTAAATTCTGCGACCTATTACAAAAAAATACACAGGGATCACGTCTGGATTGCTTTAGACCGTAACTTAATAATTTTTCGCTCAGCTTCTGGAACCATTGTCGACCAGCCTGTTTAAGACCGTACAAGGCTTTTCTTAAATGGCATACTCGATTTTCCTTCTCTAATTCTGTCAACATTTTCTCAGCTGCCATCTTAATTTTACTATTCTCCGACTCATGTTCGACTAGATATTTAAGTCCAGTCTTAAGGTGTTTAGGAGCTTCCATAAAAATATCCTCATTCAAAATTCCATTCAGATAGGCTGTTGTAATATCGATTTGGTTTACCTTCATATTGAACCTAGAAGCCAAAGACATTATTAACCTAATCGAGCTCATACGACTTACCGGTGAGAAAGTTTCGTTCAAGTCCACGCCATATCTTCGAGCAAAACCCTTGGCGCCTATTCTTGCCTTCTTCTTTTCAGCTATACCCTCAGCATTTCTCTTCAGGGTAAGTACAAACCAACTGCCTATGACATTTTGATCGGTTGGTCGGTTGACTATTTCTCAGGCGTTGTTTCTTCCCCATTGTCCCCCCCCCCCTGCGTCGTCCAGTGCCCCCGTGAGGGGGGCAGAGGGTGGGACGGCGCGGGGGTCTCCCCCGCGTCGACGAGTGCCCCTACGAGGGGGGGCAGAGGGTGATGGGGGCCAGGGCGTCAGGGGCCGGCACCGCCGGAGACAGTGTCGGATGTGGGGCGCCGGCCGGTTCCCTCTTGACTGGGACGACCGTGGCGGTGGGGAGGAGCGGGGCATGCCGGAACACGCCTCCAACGACCCTCTTTTACCGTGTGCGGCGACCTCCTGCCCTGGCCGGAGTGGGCCCCCTCTTTGGAGGGGTCATCCGCTCCGAGCGGGGCAGGAGGCCGCCGGGGGGCCTAGGGTGGACCGCGCTTGGGCTCGGAAAGCCCGTTCCGATAGCCTTTGAGGAAGGGGACACCTGGCGGTTGCCATACCGCCCGGTGTCCAATTAGTGTAGGCTAGTGGGGGAGGTTAACCCCTCCCCCGGGTTCTATTGTAAGCGAGGGGGTTGCCTGTTGAATACCCGCATGATCCGGGCACCCCGTCCATAGCTTAGGGATGTGTGTGAGGTTTTAGTGGGTACACCCCCAAAATAAGGGCTTTTGAAATGCAGGAAAATAGTATGTAATTGTAAAAATGAAAACATAATATTTAGCGTATATGAACTGAATACATAATAGATGCAAGAAGATAATATAATATAATATTAAAGCACACAAAAATATATAAATAGTTTACAAGAACATATACAAACAGATACAAAAAAATAATATAATACAATATTAAAGCAAACAAAAATATGTAAATACTAACTGTATAAAACAGTATTACAATAGTTTATAATACCTACAATATTAATAAAAAAACAACATAAAGAAAACTCATTAATTACTAAATGTATTTGTTCTTAATATCATAATATGATCTAAAATATCATGGTTTAATCTAGCTCTATTGTCGTTTAAGATAAATTTCAAGCCAGAAAATAGTCGTTCAACCGACACTTGAGTTGGTGGCACAGCATGTACAACATTAGCAAGTTCTCTTAATTCCGGAAGTCCATGTTTCTGCCAATATTGTACAGTATTTTCTTTTTTGTCGATTCTTGTTGTTTGAGAGAAAGCGTTTAATGCGGCAGCGACATTGGCAGTTGGATTTACTGTATGTTGATTTTTATGCAAATCTGTATCTTTTTCAACTAAAAGTTTCTCGATATCATGCGTTGATGTAGATGGGAGCTCTTTTGGCGGTATTTGATTAATAGCTGTGCAATTGAATCTCTCGTACCGTTTCCACGTATTCATTAGATGAACAGTAGCAATATCTTTTTGCTATTCAGATAACAGACTTTTATACCTTTTTTTTCGAATAATTTCCCACTTTATTAAACAATCCTTGTACTGCTCACAAAAACATGAAAACACTTAAACAACTAACCGCAAAAATCAAACTAACACTAATCCTAAAACACTCGAAAAATCAATAATAACTGTAAATACTAGTCCTAAAACACGAAACCTACACCGAATTTAAACAAAAAACAATAAAAATCTACAAAAATGCCGTCGTTTGCCGTTTCATAAATTTTGCAAAATGTATGAACTTGCAAATACGTTTGCCATTGAAAATCCCGAACGGTTCAACCGACAACACCTGAGTTGATGGTTTATTGTCCGGGAATGGTCGACCTGCAACTTTTATTAACACGAAACACGGCTAGTGTTAATAATAAGTAAACTATTCGCGAAAACGTGAAACTATTTTAAAAAATCTCAATTAGCAAGGGTGGTATGTAGATATCCTGAATGAAATTGCAAACTACACCAGGTGGTATGAAATTGTCCTACTTCAAATTGCAAATTAGTGTGGTCTGTACTTGCATTGATTTTAAAACCGATATGACCGGAATAAAATCCCACAAGCACCTTACGAACACTAAAACTGCCCTAAATTAAACTCAATTTGAATATCCAACTCGAAACTAAAGCACTCTATATTACGCGTCTGCACTCTCTGAATAACCAAACCGAACTGAACAGACTTTTATACCTGGGATCTAACAAAATGGAAGCCAACAATGATTTATTTGACAAAACTTCGTGCTCCCGATTGTAGATTGCTTCAAACAATATCTTAGCGAACTGATTGTCCTCAATTTTTTTAAGCTGAAGTTGCATTGCAACCATATTGTATAAAAATCGCCCATGGTTAATTGTTCATACTGCATCTTTTTGTGGCAATTTTTGCCGGTTCTAATGCTACTAATAGTGGCTTGATATTGCCCCAATCATCTGCCGATAAAGTAATATCATGCAATTCTGTACAAACATCTTTTAATTCTAATAATCTTGCCAGCATATTAAAAGTGGAATTCCATCTAGTTGTACAGTCTAATATTGGTTTCTGCAACTTCATAGCTTTTATAAGAATTCCTATCGAAGGAGTCCGCAGTTTTTTAACTACTTCCCGCGTTTTTTGCAGTAATCCTTGTACATTACAAATTTTCAACGCATCCAGTACAGCTAGTTGTAACGTGTATGCAACACACTGTTGTGCCCCGGATGAGGATTACAACGATTCTTGGGGAATCCAACAAGCCTTCTCGGACAGTGTAGCGGGTTTGACGGAATGAGAGCCGTGAATATGTGTATCGCCTATATTTGTCAAGTCAAGTCTGCTTTTTGGGTGGTGCCCAGTTCTTTTATACTACGGCCTTGATGTCGACTCTGCAATATAATTGTCACTGCCCCGCTTGGCCTGTATCGCTGATTCTACAGTTCGTCAGCACGAACTTGTAGAATCGCTTCCACATTAATTCAGGGCACCACAACACCGTACACCTACTAACTGAACATTATTTCCCTCTGTGGAAAAAAATGTTTCGCCCTCTAAATAAAATTGATCATGATACTTATCAAGAAAAGTGTGATCAGCATCTGTCTCACTAACACCAAATACATCGTAAAAATGGTCACACTCTTCTTCAAGGAGTTTAATTAATTTAATCATATTTGATCCATTATCTGTTGTTATACTGTAGATATTATTAACAGTAAGGTCATATTCTTTTAATACATCTATTACCAGGTCTTTTATGTTAGAACCTGTATGTCTTCCAAACATTTCTTTCAGGGCGAGAGTTCGAATAACAATTTCACCATTTAAAATATACTGAATATTAATGCCTATAAAAAATCTCAAATGACGAGTTGCTCCATCAATTTTTAGCGAAACTAATTTGTTTTTCACTTCAAATTTGATTTTGTTCTTTAATTCCATAACATTTTTAAGGATAGCGTCCCTAATGTTGTTTTCAATAATTGTCACGGGTGATGGTAGTGTATCTAAAACTGGGTCTAATATTTTTCGATAGCCTGAATCGTGCAGGATGCTCAACGGTCGACCATTTTTTGTGACAAGCTCTATACATGCATTTACAATATATTCTGCTGTCTACACCTAATAGTTTCGCATTTTTATTTGATGCGGACGCGGACGTGGACGTGGAAGCGGAAGGATATTCTTCCCCTGACTTTCTTTTTCGTCTTTCCTTCGACATTGTGACCAGTGTATATTCGTTGGGGTGGTTATATTGAAGTTGTCGCGTTAAATTAGCAGCATAATTTCCCTTATAATTCAAAATAAAAATTTCTAAGTATGTACACCTATTTATTAATATATATATCGTGAGAGTCAAAAGTGAGTATACACTTTAAAAGAAGTCGCTAAGTATTGTATTTTGCAATTAAAATTCGCAAAGCAATACCAAACTGAACCATTGCAATATTGGAAATTGGAATTAGGCATTATTTATTCATAAGAGTAAGTTCGAAATTTTTTGAAAAATAATTTGGTGCAATATGTGTTAGACGCGTTCAAACGGTCTTTTCGAAGTCCTAGCGCTGCGAATACCGTCCTTGGCGTCTCGACAATGCCGCGGCAATTAGCTGCCTCGAATCGAGCTCCTGTGTGTGACTGAGGTGGGGGCACCCACCCATTCATGTAAATAGGCCCCCCTGTCGGGTTTGAATCGACTCGCGAATATTCTACGATTCGCGAGTTCGAATCCTTCAAATCGACCGGCATCGTCTCCCCTGCGAGATAACCGCGGGTTTGATAATGAATCTCTTCTCTGCGAGAGTAATTCGGGATGCGACCAGTACCACGCACGCTGCAGATAGAAGACCAGTGAAGTGTAAATAAAGACCTTTGAGAAACCACAGAAACCCGGTTGACGCCAGTGAAATCTTCTCGGTGTACATTCGATTTCAAACCGTTTCCTCTCCTCTCTCCGCACGCAATCCTGCGCATTGTATATTTCGCGGACTCTTCATTCAGGCAAGGGTCGGTGAAACAACATGTATAAGATATATTGAATAAATTCTATGATTTCAGAGTGTATACAGTATATTCACTGTTGGCTCTCATTGTAAGTACATACATGCATATCTGACCAAATTAAATATTTACAGTTGAAATGTTATAAAGAACTTACTGTCAATTTTATTTTCCATTCGTTAATAAGGCACGCGGACTTGTTGTCATCTACGCTAAACGAAAAGTACTCACGCACAGGATATTGTATTATGTAGGGTAAAATTAAATATAAAATAAAATTTTCACTCTGCTATACTTATGTCGCGACTTTAATACTGTCAATTCGTATACTGAATTTCACGGGATTGTCAACACCTTATATACATATTCCAAACTTAACAAAATATGATCGAGAAACAATCCGGACGCTGAAGTGGGAGGTGCAACAATGTATGTTTGAGGTGTTATTTGGTACGCTCGCGGAGGTCCGAAAGTGGTGTCTATATATTTACAAAAATCACGGCAATAAATTGATTGTACTTTGCAACTCAATACATATATTGTTAAAGTATTATATATAACAATAATAATTATTATTATTCTATATTAATATTATCATAATTAGTAGACAATAAATTTATCGTAAATATCCGCTACATCTAAGAATCTGTATCAGTAACCCGCTTTGTAAGAGCGGGTTAACCAGTTTAACCGTACAACGATGTCTTCAGTAACCCGGTTAAGCGGGTTACTCCCAGGTTACAAGAACCGAAACCGGTTAAGCGGGTTACTCCCAGCTTACAAGAACCGAACCCGGTTACGGTTACGGTTAGGATCCCTGCCAATACCTGGCGGTGTGGCAGGTTGGCCTGGTAGTGGCCGCGGAGCCCTGCAAAATCCCCGAGCTTTCGCACTGGTTCGGGGACGAGAACGGCTCCGTGGCGGTGTGGCACTACTAAGGAAGGGCAGCACCCCCTGCTCCGTAGTCGAGCGGGGCAGGGGGATGATCTTGATCAGATGGGGAAGGTTTTTGGTCGCGGGGTGCTACAGTTCTCCGAATTGTGGCTCCTCCGAGTTCGGGCAATTTTTGGACCGGCTGGGGGCTATGATAGCCCCATACATGGCCGGTCCGGTGTTGGTCCTGGGGGACTTCAACGCGAAGTCAACCAGTTGGGGGAACCCCAGGATCACTGCCCAAGTCGTCGTCTGCTCCTTCCGCCGTCCGCGGGGGGGAGGGGGGAGGGGGCTCTCGGTCAGGGAGATGGAGGAGGTCGATGCTGCTACGCGTCGGGCCCGGGCAAATACCCTGGCGCGGTGGAGGCAGTCGCTTGCCTCGTCGCCGCGCCCAGTAGTCCGGGCACTCCTGCCCATCTTTGAGAGATGGTGCAGGGGTCGGTTCAGCTTGACCTTCCGCCTCACGCGGGTGCTCACCGGGCATGGTTGCTTCGGTGAGTACCTCCACCGGATGGGGCGGGAGCTAACAGCGCAGTGTCACCACTGCGGCGAGGAGGACGAGAGGGCGCGGCATACCCTAGAGGAATGCCCTGCGTGGGCAAGGCCGCGACGAGTCCTGAGAGCCGCAGTGGGAGGGTGGGACGTCTCGTTGGCGGTCATGTTCGACCACCTGACCTCCAGCGAGAGGTCGTGGAAGGCGGTGGTCTCCTTCTCCGAGTCTGTTATCTCGGAGAAGGAGGCCGCCGAGAGAGCCCGGGAGGCGGACCCGGGCTCTGCGAGGAGGGAGTGGGCACGGGGACGACCCTCGCGCCGAAGGGTCCCTCCTGTTTGGCGCAGGAGGGGTGCAGTTGTGGACGGGAGGATGTCGGGGTCGTCCCCGCGCCAACTTGTGCCCCCACGAGGGGGGGTGGAGTCGAGGTCGTCGCGAGGGGTCACCCCGCGACGGAGTAGCTCCTCCTCTTCGGAGGAGGAAATAGCAGAAGAGAGGGGTTCGCCGCGGGGTGTCTCCTCGCGGCGACTGTTGCCCGGAAGACGGGCGGAGAGTGGGGGGGGGGGGCGGGGGGAGAGCTAACCACGGTCCCCCCGGGGGGAAAGCTAGTCCCCCCCCCCCGTGACGGGTCGACATCCCCGAGGTAACTCGGTGGCTGGGATGGGGTGGGGAGGGTCGGGGCGTGCCAGATCACGCCTTCGACGACCCTTCCTTACTGGTGGCGGCGTCTTCTTGCCCTGGCGGGGACCCTCGGGTCACCCGGACCGGGCGGGTCGCGAAGACGCCGGGGCCGTGGGTGGACCGAGCGGGGGCTCGGGAAGCCCATTCCGACGGCCCCTGGGATGGAGACACCGGGTAGGTCCTCCGCCCGGGGTCTTATAGTGTAGGTAGGGGGGGGAGGCTAACACCTCCCCCAGGGTTGTATGATAGCTGGGAAGTGTCCTGTTGAATACTCGCGTAATCGAGGCACTTCCCATTTAACTTAGGCGGGTGTGGGGTTTTAGTGGGTAGGCGCCGGCGCACAATGGTCGAAACGAGCCCACTAGCTGAACAAAACCCATAAAATGGTAATGCTCCCAGAAAATTTTCCGCTACGGTAAATGAGAGGTAGGTACCAGGTAAGAAGGATCGCAGCTGTTTTTATCATTGTTTATTACCCTATAATAAAATATGCCCTCACCCGCAAAGCATTTCCTAACTTCGTATTTCTTCATTATCGTTCGACACCTCTCTATTCGTTAGTATTTCTCGTTGTGAGCATTTGCTAGTGGAAATATTTGTGCAATTTTTCATTCTGTGATGGATACTAGCATGACCCGTAAGTACAAAACTCAAATAAAACTCAAACATCACGATTTTTCGAGCATTTCTGATAATTTGACAAAAAAATGTTTCCAATAAAAGTTAATCGATATTCAGTCATCTATAAATCCCAATAAATCCCGGTGTCCAATTAGTGTAGGCTAGTGGGGGAGGTTAACCCCTCCCCCCCCCCGGGATCTATTGTAAGCTAGGGGGTTGCCTGTTGAATACTCGTGTGATCCGGGCACCCCCTCCATAGCTCAGGGATGGGTGCTACCGCCAGGCCGGGGGGAGTCCCACATAACTCCGACTCCCCCCAGGGGGGTCGGGGTATGCGTAACGCATTTCCTCACATAAAAAGAAAAAAAAAGGGTGTTGATCGCTGTGTCGTTGAACATCACCAACGCCATCAACACCCTGCCCTGGAAGGAGATAGAGGGGGCACTGGTATATTTCCGTTTCGCCCTCTATCTGCGGGAAGTCGTTCGGGACTGCCTCCGCGGCAGGGAGGTGGTGTACACCGGCCGGTGTGATGTTATACAGGGTGTTAGAAAAGTCTGGCAACGGTCGAATATCTAAAAAAAAAATCATTTTAGAGAAAAATGGTTCAGACATGTATTTATGGTTTCGCAAGAGTTATTAGGTAGTGCCATTGGTTTGACCTTGAAGAGTCATTTGAAGGTCACATGAAGATCACCTCAATTTTTTTAAATGGCACCCCCTATTTTTTATTACATATTCTTGTAGCTGATCTCAATAGCTTTCTAAAACACTATAATAAAATGTTTTTTCATTAATTATTTTTCGAGTTATAAGGCTTCAAAAGTACAATACCGCCGGCATTAGCATTAACCGAGATGTACCACGTGGAGGTTGCACGGTCGGATTTACATCTCTTGTGTGTGTGTATGTGTGTATGTGTGTGTGTGTGGTCCTCTAGACCACCAGATCTATCTCCATTGGACTACTTTTTATGTGGGTATGTTAAAAACAATGTATACGTAACGAAACCTACTTATTTGGCAGACCTTAGGGAACGCATATTGCACCAAGTAAATCTTATTTCACCAGAAATGAGACGAAACGTTTTAAATGAATTTTATCTACGATTAGGTCATTGTCAAGCAGCAGACGGAAGACAATTTGAACATTTAATTCAATAAAAAGCCGTTTACACACACGCATACACAAGAGATGTAAATCCGACCACCACGTGGTACATCTCGGTTAACGCTAATGCCGGCGGTATTGTACCTTTGAAGCCTTATAACTCGAAAAATAATTAATGAAAAAACATTTTATTATAGTGTTTTAGAAAGCTATTGAGATCAGCTACAAGAATATGTAATAAAAAATAGGGGGTGCCATTTAAAAAAATTGAGGTGATCTTCATGTGACCTTCAAATGACTCTTCAAGGTCAAACCAATGGCACCACCTAATAGCTCTTGCGAAACCATAAATACGTGTCTGAACCATTTTTCTCTAAAATGCTTTTTTTTTAGATATTCGACCGTTGCCAGACTTTCCTAACACCCTGTATATCAGAGGGAGACGTGCCATGATGCGGTAGTGCGTCTGCGCCTTCCCCCTGCCACGGGTGTCATCTGCGTAGCTGCTGCTCTAATATTTGCAGAGGGGGAGGACTGGAGGAGAACCAGACACCTCGTGGAGTCCGCCCTGGACTGCGTTGTTGGACAGATCCCATAAATGGGCCTGACCGCAGCCGCTGCAAAGACCGAAGCCATAAGGTTGTATGGGCCGCTTCTGTCGCGGCGGCCTCCATTTACTCGGGATCCGCAGATCCGGGCCGCTGAGGCAACTGTCCACATTGAGCCCTGTATGAAATACTTGAGCCTAACTGTCTACAGCCGCTCACCCTGACGATCATTCGCAGGCAACACCTCAACATCTGGGTGTTTGTGATCGTAGGGTGAAATCGGCCCAAGAACGGCTGCCATACCGTTGCCGAGCCTGTTAGAGATCGTAGCCGCGGTGCTGGTAACTCCGCCTCCTCGTGGCCCCCGCTGGAAACGTTCCATTGCCAGGGCACAAGTTGCGAATGCGTGTGCCTGCGTGTACGTGAGGGTAGGTATATCTATATATATATCATCACACTCACGTATGCGTATGCACGCGTGTGTAGCATCGGTGCGCCTGTCGTGGAACGGCTAAGCGAGTTACCTCCTGAAATATGGGGCGGTCTACCTTTCTGATGATCCTTAAGTGGTGAAGAGGGGGTTTTTCCAAGCACACTTACCATCTACGTGCTGTATCCCTTGGTGCCACGTGATCTCGCTAGAAAGGCCATAACATCTGGCACTTAAAGCGCGAAATTGCCGGTATGGATCGTATATCCGAGGTACGGCTAAGCCTGCAAGGGCTCACATGCTATAAACTACATGTCTACAGCCGCTGGCGCTTTGGCAGGCATTTCGTCCTCCTGGCCCCCCGATTGGAGAGGACAGCGGCCGCATTACGGCGGCTGCTGCCCAATATCGGGGGGCCTCAGACGAGAGTACGACACCTCTATATGGGGGTGGTGCGGTCTATAGCCCTATATGGGGCCCCCGTATGGTTCCGGTCGCTCGAGGCCAGCCAGCGTAGCCAAGCACTCCTTGAGAGAGTGCAGCTGGCACTCCAGACCATACGTGGTTACCGCACCATCTCCGGTGAGGTGGCGGGACTCCTGGCTGGTATTCCTCCCTTCCATTTGGAGGCACAGGATCAGGCGTCGAATTACGGCGTCGCCCGCGCCTTCCGCCGTCCACGAGGGGAGAACCCTCGGTCAGGGAGATGGAGGAGGCCGGTGCTGCAAAGCGCCAGGCCCAGACACACACCTTGGCGCGGTGAAGGCAGTCGCTTGCCTCTTCACCGCGCCCGGTGGTCCGGTCACTCCTGCCCATCTTTGAAAGATAGTGCAGGGGTCGATTCAGCTCGACCTTCCACCTCACGCTGGTGCTCACCGGGCATGGATGCTTCGGTGAGTACCTGCACCGGATGGGGCGGGAGCCAACAGCGCAGTGCCACCACTGCGGCGAGGAGGTGGACACGGCGCGGCATACCATAGAGGAATGATCCGCGTGGGCAGGGGTTGGGGGGGTTTCCCTGCGACGGGGTAGCTCCCCCTCCTCGGAGGGGGAAGTAGCAGAGAGGGGTTCGTCGCGGGGTGTCCCCTCGCTGCGTCAGTTGCCCGGAAGACGGGCGATGAGTGGGGGGATCGGGGGGTGAACTGACCCCGGTTCCCCCGGGGAGAATTTAGTATCCCCCCGGGATGGGTTGTCTTCCCTGAGGTAACTCGGTGCGGGGAATGTCGGCCCGTCCCCCCGATAAGCGACGAGCTCTGGGAGGGTCGTGGATGGGTGGGGTGGGGAGGGTCGGGGCGTGACGGATCGCGCCTCCGACGACCCTCTCTTACCGGTGTCGGCGTCTTCTTGCCCTGGCCGGGGCGGGGACCTTCGGGTCACCCGGACCAAGCGGGGCACGGACACACCGGGGGCCGTGGGTGGACCGAGCGGGGGCTCAGGATCCCTCCGCCCGGGGTCTTTTAGGTTAGGTAATGGGGGAGGCTAATCCCGCTCCCCGGGATGCATGCTAGCTGGGAAGTGTCCTGTTGAATACTCGCGTGATCCAGGCACTTCCGAATTAGATTAGGCGGGTGTGGGGTTTTAGTGGGTAGCCACCGGGGAGGCCTTCGGCGCCCCCCTCCCCGGTGGTAGTCCCACATAACCTCGGCCCCCCCCCCCCGGAATCCGGGGTATGCGTAACGCATTTCCCCACAAAAACAAAAAAAAGGCGTTGTTTGTTATTATGGGTTTGATTTCTGAACTCATCGCCTCTAACAATCCGTTTACATTCGAATTCTTCATTATATTATCTATCCTTAGTTCGGTTGCATATACGAATCCGTCTTCGAGGAGATTCGTTTCATCATTCTCCGGGGTCTCCCCCTTAATCCTGTCCGTTCAAGTCTTGGACGGCCAGGACCTCTTCGGTTTCTTATGGTTTCCTTTAATGTTATGTCATCTGCTTCTTTAGTTTTATTTGTAGGATTGTCATCTTCTTCATTTGTTTGAGGATTGGTTTCGTTATCATTGACAACTTGATAATCGTTGGATGTTCTTTGCGGACTCGTGCCTTTTTTCAGAGAATTTTTCCAACTTTATTGTCGCACACGTTTTGTCAACTATCAACACTTTCAGCACGACAAAAAACAAAAATAAAACTCACAGTATAAATTCACAAAAAGCTTATCCTACAGCACTTAAACCTATCCGCAAAATACAAAATTCAAAAAGAAAGAAAACCGAACAAAAATACCAAAAAACCACAAAAAAACTTATTTATTCTAAACCGCGCAATTTACTTAAATATAACCGAACACCCTTAAAACTGTCCCTAAAACCTAAATCCGCAATTTTCCGTGTAAAGGAAATTAGATATTTTTCGACCTTGCCGTGTGGGTCTGAACAAATCAAATTTCCTTTTTTAAAATTCCCGTATCTCCCAAACGGCTTGTGTGATCCCCTTCAAACCTTTTTCCCCTTATATCGCGACCCTCCGACTTCCTTTTTTGTCGCACACGTTTTATTCTAGGACCGCTCCTTCCGCCCTTATTCACGCAAAAACGCGGCCACGTCTAATCGGCGCCTCCACCTTATCCTATCCTTTGTAATATTCCCTATCCCAATTCTTTTCCCCCACAATTTACACACAATTCCTATCTATTTGATCTGTTCTCTACTTTTCTACTCGCTCAGAGTTCCCGAACCGTTCTAATATTTGCGGACTCATGCCTTCGACGATCCGGTGTTTCTCTGAGCTTCCTTCCAGGTTTGAGTCTTTCTCAGGGTAGAAATCTTCGTAGTTGTTTCCAGTATTCATCATTGCATTTATGAATTTGACGTTCCTAACTATCGCGAATCTTCTTTTATTACTTAACCATACCTTATAACCCTTGGTTTCGTCGCTATATCCAATGAATATACATTTATCAGATCTCGGGTCAAATTTGCCACTGTTTGTACCAGCTCTCATTGCATATCCTATTAGACTAAACTTCTTGAAATGCATCGTGTATGGCAACTTATTATACCATAATTCGAACGGTATTCATCCATTCGCTGAATGCCTTTCCCTTTTAAATATTCGTTAAATTCATTATTGATATATTCCTTTCCGTTATCTCTCTGTAAATACTGAATTCTTTTGTCTGTTAAATTTTCGGCCTTTGCCTTGAAATCCTTGAATTTTTGGAATACTTCACCTTTATGTCTTATGAAGAAAACCTCTGTATATCTTGAATAATCATCGGTAAACGTCAAGAAATACCTTGATTTTCCCAGAGATTCGACTCTCATTGGACCACACACATCGGAGTGGATAATTTTCAATAATTTGGTTGATCTATTGGATTTCTTTGGAAAAGGTATATTGGTTAGCTTACCTCTCAGGCATACATCACAATTTAAGTTAGGATTCTTGTTCCAATTCTAGTACATCTTTTGAGTTTAAGTGTCCTAGTTTTCGATGCCACATTTCCATATCACTGCATTGATTGCGGATCTGATGTACCTCTTCCTTACTATTGCTTATTGCGTAGTATAGGTCACCAACCCGCTGCGCCTCCAGCACCACGTGTCCATCTTCATTTAGAATCAATCCCTTGTCTTTTTGAAATAGTACCTCTAAATATTTATTTGTTATCCTTCCTATTGATAGTAGATTCATACTTAACTGCGGTGCACATAAAATATTATCAAGATTAGCATTGTTCATATCACCGTGTCTATTCGTTATCTTTATCTGAGCCTTTCCTTTGGCGGTTACGTTGATTGAATCTCCGTTAGCTAACTTTAGATTATCTGAATTGTAGTTGAATATATTTGTTAACTTATCCGGATTATTGCACAAGTGGCTTGTACTTCCACTATCTAGACACCACCAAGAGTCTTTTCTGCAGCTTACATTATTGGCAATGGTTAACATAGCTATGTCATTATTGTATCTGTTTCGCATAAACTTAATTTTCAATCCGCATTCAAGTGATTTGTGGCTCATCTTATTGCACTTATAGCATTTAGGTTTATTTTCCTTGTGATAATTGTGGTAATTGTCTTACTGGTTATTGCATTCGCATTAGGTACTTCAGATCTCGAAGGGTTTTCCTTACGTGCATCACCCTCTTCAATTATTTTGATCCTTAACATATCTGGTGCTAGAAGCTGGTCTCTCGATTCGATTGCACATCTAAAGTTATCGTAAATCTTTGGTAGGCTGTACAACATTATTATAGCCAATAAATCGTCGTTAACATGGGTATCCAAATCATCCAGTTTGTCGACTATATCAAAGAATTGTCGTAAATGTAGCCTCACATCACCATTTTGTCCATTTTTGTCGTTATCAACTGTTTTAACAGTATGGCCTTTGTGGCTGGTCCTCTGGACTGGTAAATTTCTTTAATTTTCTTCCACGTTTGGCGCGATGTTTCACAATTCTTCACCAGATTTACATGCGAGGAAGCAATGGCCAATTCAATCTCTGCCCTCGCATCTTCATCTTTCTCTATCTATTCCTGGATACCAGCGTTATGTTCGATACCTGGTTCTGGTTTAACTACGGATCCGTCTACGTATTTCCATAGCTTTTCCTTTCTGAGAATAGCTCTCATATGTATAACTCACGATTCGTAGTTATCTCTCGCTAAACGTTCAATTTTATATTCGTTGGAAGCCATCTCACCAATTCACAACATGCACGTGGATTTTCTAACCTCAAAATTTGAAATGACACTGTTCTATTGAAACTTTCGTAAATCCTGGGCTCATAACCTGTTAGGCTTTATCATTTCGTTTTACGTACTTTAATATGGAACAACTGAATAATACAAGAATAGTATACATATATTTATATGTATATATATTGTGACGTGGCAAGTTTTGCCGACGTCCCTCGATCCCGAAAAAGAGAGGCCGTGCCGCCCTCTGGCAGTGCCGATGCGAAACGGCCGTTTGCGAGCGCTCTCCCTGGGCATGCCGATTTGCCAAGGGCGAGTAATCACGCGTTTTGAGCGTCGCGCCACTTGGGCGACGCGAACTTTACAGGACCGAAACCGGGCTCCAGGGGAGCTCGGCCCCTATTTCTCACCGTACGAGGCTTTATCGGGACTGCCTCCGAAAGGATTTCGTGCCGAGACACCGAAGGAAGTACCGAGCCCGGGTCGACGAACCCGGAGGCACCGGCGAGGGAAAGTGGACACGAGACGAACATCTTCTCGACCCCGTCGCTGCCTCGCCCGGAAAAGAAGGTGTCCACGACCGGAGCGGCGAGGACTTTCCTCTTCACGAACCGTCGCCGTTACCATCGGAAATGCGGCGAACGCGATCACCAATTTCCGCGAGCCAGGGATCCCGCGCGACAGGATGCGATCCTGCGAGGAGATACCGCGCGATAGGCCCGCGAGTCTCAAACGGGAGAAATAGGGTAGGGAGTAGGGGGACGCCTCGCTTCCGCGTTACCGAGCTTACCGAAAGTGGGCCACTGGGTCGTTGGCCGTAGTACTCGTTAGAAGTTTTCCGTCTGAACCGACAATTCAATTAAAGAGTGCGTGACGAATTGAGGGACGAAAAGGGCGAGTTGCTGCCCACCATCTGCCGCCGTCCTTCGTTGCCGTGGTAAGCACCAGTCAGGCTTCCTTAATTATTTTGAAACGACGAAACCGTCTCCTTGCCGCGTGGTCGGCCATCTTTTCGTGAAAGGACGATCGGTCGTCGATCGGTTAACGTGCGTGCCGGTTGGTAACGCGAGGTCGCGGACTCGCGGGGGGCCGTATCGTTGCCGATTTTGCGAATAAATTATACGACATCTTCGAGACGTTCCCCGGTGTGACGTCGCAACGGTCCGTATCGTGTCCGTCGGCGAATTTCGAACGATCCAAACATTGTATCGCGTATTCCATCGGAATCCGGCCGTTATTCCGCGCCGAAAGCGCCTTGTAAAAGCGAAGTAAAATCTAGCAAACGGTCGGGTTCGACGCGAACGAGAAAAATAGCGCATGCGACCGAAAACCTGTCGCGAAATTATCGTGAACGCGCCGGCTTGTAGAATACCGCTGCCGGCTCTCACCGGCAGCCCTGTCGTGTCCATCGGACGAATAAATTGTTCAAGCCGTTTCTCTCGTTGATTATTTCCGTCGAGAAACCATCCTAGAGCCATCCAGCACATCGCGAGGTTCTCGCCGCTTCGGAGCATTCGTTCGCGCTTCACGTTAAAATCGCGCTATTCGCGTGACACCTCCGAGTGTCTGGCGCCCGAAAATTGATAGTAACATCGAATCCTTTCGTGAATATCCGAACCTGCGAGATACCTTTTGTCGCGGGTGGACCACGTATCGCGCGGCCGAGCGTTGCCCGGCGTTTCGCCCGTAAATACCCGGAGTCGCCGGCGTTCCGTCCTTCCGACGGACACGTGAAATTTAGGCGACGCGACAATATACAGGGTGTACGCGTTAAGTTATGTCACCATTTTTTAGGCATTTCCGGTAGTGCAATTAAAAAATGTTTTAAACAAAAGTTTATCAAAAAATGCTTTTTACATAAAAATGTAAGGGTCACCTTGACTTTTTTAAATGGCACCATATGTTTTGGACGTCATAGGATTGTTGCTGACGTCGAGGCGAATTGAACAGTGTATTATACCATGACCTTGAAATGACCTCAAACTCAAAAATTTTGTGCAAACGTAATTTTAATGAAAAGTTATTTCTTACAATATAAATCAAGTTACATCACATGTTCGAAATGCGATCCACCTTCTATGATACAGAACTCCGCTCTTTGTATTAGATTTTTCGTTGTCGCCATAATTAGGGCGTCTCAGTTTATGTTTACTCTCGTCGCTTCCCATATTATGTTTGTATTTACCACTTACGGTTCAGAATCGTCAGTGTGTCATCGTGTCATCGATCTAATTCTCTTATTGTAGACAGTATTCCATCAGTCGTAGTTTAGTATATCACGATTTGATCTTTCAGAATGAGTAAGTTTTCAAACACGGAAAGATGTGATATGTTATCTGTTTTCAATGAATGTGGAAAAAGTGCACCCACGGCGGAGAGATTGTACAAAGAACGATTTCCAAATAGGAATTGTCCTTCTAGAGAAACGTTCCGTTATCTTACAAAATCATTGCTTTTACGTGGTAAATTTCCTGATGGGAAACATCCTACTCCCAGTAGGCCCGTCACAAATGAAGACAATGCAATATTAGTGCTAAGTTATTTTGAAGCCAATCCGCACGCGTCTCTTCGACAAGTTGCAAAAGAATTGAATATGTCGGTCACAAGTATTAATACAATTACGAGAAGATACAAATATCATGCATTTAAAATGATATTAGTTCAAGAACTGCGTATTACTGATGGACAGCGGCGATTAGAATTTCTGGCATGGCTAGTTGCTGTTAATGAAGAGGATCCTGAAATTTTTATGAAAATTATGTGGACAGATGAATCTAAATTTACAAATAATGGTGTTTTCAATCGACGAAATCAACGTTATTGGTCAACAGAGAATCCACACTGGACACGAGATCGCAACTTTCAAACTAAAATTAGTGTCAATGTTTGGTGTGGTATTTTAAATGGTCACTTAATCGGACCATATTTCTTCGAAGAAAATTTGACAGCTGTTCGATATCTCAACTTCTTGGAAGAGAAACTTCCACAGTTATTGCAAGATATTTCACTGAACATTAGGAACGATATGTACCTTCAACAAGACGGGTGTCCTGCCCACAATGCTATTATAATTAGGGGATATCTTAATAACAAGTTTAGAAATCGTTGGATAGGAACGTATGGTCCAATTCGTTGGCCACCGCGTTCTCCAGATCTGTCTCCGTTGGATTTTTATTTTTGGGGATATCTGCAATCCGTTGTATACGACACGACGATCAATAGTGTTCAAGAACTTCGAAATCGCATAACAACTGCATGTAATAACATAAACCGAGACGCCCTAATTATGGCGACAACGAAAAGTTTAATACAAAGAGCGGAGTTCTGTATCATAGAAGGTGGATCGCATTTCGAACATGTGATGTAACTTGATTTATATTGTAAGAAATAACTTTTCATTAAAATTACGTTTGCACAAAATTTTTGAGTTTGAGGTCATTTCAAGGTCATGGTATAATACACTGTTCAATTCGCCTCGACGTCAGCAACAATCCTATGACGTCCAAAACATATGGTGCCATTTAAAAAAGTCAAGGTGACCCTTACATTTTTATGTAAAAAGCATTTTTTCAGATTTATGAATATGCGAAAATGTAGCTCACCAAGTACTGATAAACTTTTGTTTAAAACATTTTTTAATTGCACTACCGGAAATGCCTAAAAAATGGTGACATAACTTAACGCGTACACCCTGTATATATATATATATATATATATATATATATATATATATATATATATATATATATATATATATATAAATTACTAAACTACATAGCGTGCAACTGCACGTGGATCACGTTCTTCTACAACAGTGATGGGCACGGTAGGGGCCCCTGAGTTGTCTGCTTGTCCCACCAACCTAGTCGGCTATGGAGGGACGTATGAGGGGGAAAACGAAGGCACTGGAACTGGAAGGCACGAGGCACCGCTGCGCAGCGAAGATGTGCGCTGCACGAAAGAGTGGTTGTTGGGGTAAGCTTGCGGATCCTTCTTGACTGCGGCAGTCAAAAATGCCCATCTCTGTTCTACAACCATTGCTTAGCTAGACTGTCGGTTGTCTCGTTCGCTTGGTGGCGGTATACCCCACCTTGGCGGTCCCAGTGCCGTATACATTGGGACTGGTATGGGAAACATTGGAGCTCTCAACAGAAATGTAGATTGTAACGGAATTGAACTCGGCACAAAATATTGGCGACTGATCCTCTACGACTCTACGCTTACAGTTCCACTACAAGAGTTGAGAAGTCCTCTAACACAGAAATATACCTGACTATGCTGTTTCAGTTGATAACTTTTTTGATATCCGGAATATAATCTCAGTTGCTCTAATTTTTACTTCTTAGAATCCATTTCCTGCTCGACAGTTTTGAAGCATCAGGTAAATATCGATGCAAAGAGTAAAATTTAACATTATCATTCTGATTTATGTCATTATTATTATTTTCAACGAGAGATGTTGTAAATAAAATGGTTTTGAAGAGGGCATATTCTGATGTTACTAACATTTTTGCCGATGAACGCATAAATGACTTGTTAAGAACAAGTCTTTTTAGGTGGAATCATACGTTTTCTAAAACATAAATCGATGCAGCTCATATCCATTATTATTAATTGTTCTTACACCGTGTATGTTAAACAGTTACACTGACTGACTGTGACTAACTTTGTGTGACTCTGTTTTTCACATAGAGGTTTTGCATTCGGCACGCTGCAAAGTTTATAAAGCTATAACTTGTAGAAGTCGAAGAACGATTTTTAACTTTAACTTTGAAATTTAGAAGTCATTGTCACTAACTATTAGTACTTATTGCTGTAAACTGTATGCCGCTACAATTCTATTAAAAGAAAAACCAAGTTGACTTTCAACTTTTTTTCTCTTTTATACACTTTTTATTCGCAATATATCTCGTTATGGATAATGATGATAACATAAATCAAGGTGGTAATATTAGATGAGATATATTATCAAATTTTAAAAAGTGCACTCTTTTTCTATCAGGACTACGCAAGGTTTAGAATATCTATTTTCATAAACTTGCATGTTGCAGAAACAAACGTTATTCTACTAGCTATCAGAAAAGTAAAGACGAATTTTAGAACTGTACACGAGAAGTCCAACTTGGATCGTATATCTCGAACAGTCTTGAACGTTTCACACTAGCGACATTATTGTTGTGCTACATCCAAGATGAGTCTCTAACACATAGTGTTCTTGATAAGAATTTACGAAGCACAAGGCGTATAAAAAATAAATCTCGCGGCCATTACATCGCGAATCTATACATCTGGAGATCGGTAAAGATCTGTTAAAAATATTTGCCGGAAAAGTGACATCGACATTAAATTCCAAATGTTTCATATTTCATTCTTCAGAACTCAACGCGAGGAACATGAATCTCCGTATGCGTTCGTATTCTAGTGAAGTGTAGGATAAATAAACGAATCGTACTTCTGATACGATAATATCGCGCATAAATATTTCAGTAGTTATGAATAAGTTTGTTTCTGATACTGGCACCACCGATCGCAGAGTGTTCCTCTGATATACAGTAGTCCAAGAAATTATTTGAACAGCCTTTAAATCAGAGTAACTTTTTTAAAATTGGACCAACCAACTTTTTTTTAGCAATTAGAAGCATGTAGGACTAGGTGCATTTCAAAACGGTAGGGAGAAGTAATTTAAAAACACCAGTGTTTTATTTTCAACTTTTTAAAATGATTAAAGTAAGAATCAAATATCTGTCTGGCTCCTGTCCCTTGCAATAGCAGCAGCCAACTTTCATTTTGCATAAAAATCCGCAGTCTAGTGATTAGTTTAAATATGACTATTAAAAAGACACGGCTAAACTTGTAACCGTGTCGGTCACATATAGACGCTCCCGTGTATCGATAGTAAATATCGATCCCACCACGGCGATCCGCGACGTCGCACACGGTCCTTGTCTTAATAAAGGACCGCGTGATCGCCCCACTAATTAGGTCTGCGTACGCATCGATCCCCACTCGATAGCGATCGAAGGAGGTCGATGCGGATCATCGATAGATCACTCTACGTCTGGAAGCGAACAAGTAAACACGCCTTTGCGAAGTGTTCCGTTCGACAAAAACCGGCGCGTATTCGGGAGGCCAAACCGGCCTGTTGGAATCGACAAACCGTCGATCCAACCTCGGTACGTACGCGCCTCAAACCGAGGAGTCACGATTGCAATCCGCGTCGTGGCAAAGTCGAAACACGCTTATTTAACAATTTAATACGGACGTAACCGCGTAGTAATCAACTGCGTAACATAAATTTTGTAAAAGAATCCGAATACTGTAACTTGCCATGAGCAAGCCGCGGGTTACGCAGTGAAAAGCACGAGTGTAAGAAAGAGCGACGCGTCGGTGCGAGAAATAAACACGTGCGTGCCGTTCTCGGAAAATGATCGTAAATTCGTCGAACGGAACGGATTTTACCGTAATAAAGGTTTCAGTCGTGCTAGACATATACAAATATTAAACGTGTATTATACACTCACAAATTCGTGTCGACAATTGCGATTCCACTCGGATCACCTCTGGGTGCCCCGCTGGTGTCTCATCATTGTGCCTCTTGAAATTGTAAGAGCTTCACGAATAGGCAATACCCACGTCCATCCGGAATTCCGGCCGGATCGGTTGTTGTTACTATTTCCGTGAACGTGGTAATTAATACCCTCACAATTCCGTATGGCAATTGAGATCTCACTCGGATCACCTAAGTGTGCACCACTGGGATCTCGTTATTGTACCTCTCGCAATTGTGAGGCACAGGCAATAGGCGTAAGCTGCGTCCATCCAGAGTAATCCGGCCGGACTAGTACCCGTTGCTATTTCGCCTCGGTTCGATTTGGCAAACTGACTAAACACGATCACGGTCACTCTACCGGTGCCAGAGGTTACTACAAGTCCACATACGTGCTGAGGAGTACCTCTTAGACGGAGCGGAGGGACCGGGGTTTGGTAAGCGTCTCTATCTGTGCGTATCATCTAGAAACAGCCGATCGCACGGGTAGTAAGACCGGCCAGTTTGTTCTTCGCGTGCGATAAAACATGCAGTACTTATAGAGAAATCGGAAAACTCGTCAAGGAGGCATTCGGTTATATAACGGAAACGACGTAATTCGAAGGGCATTGAATAGAGACCTTCATTATTGGAAGAGAACTAATCATATCGTAAGGCGAAGTTTTGCGAACCAGATGTGGAACAATCCACATCGCGCCGCAGATAACGCAAATTTAAATTGTAAGAGCCGGTGCTCCGGGAAAAGACTGTTAGTAATCTCCATCTGACATGAGACCATGTCTCAAGTTGTAATTTCCTATCGATTGATAATGAGAATATACTCACCTTTTACCAGTTATTACTCTCTATTTACTCTCACTTTCGCCTAACCTCTCCGCCGTCCATTCCTGGAGGCACGGACCTCCGCCAAATAGCATTCAGACAAATTTGGCATATTTCAAGTTAATATATCAAAGATATCAAGGATAAATATATGTACGGATAAAATAACGGTCACAAACTTCACCTTACGGGATTAAAAATTTTGGACTTCTTCAAATATAATTCTGTAGACTTTAACGAGAAAATGCCAAAACTCCAAGTTTTGACGTTAGGAATTCACTAGTTCAAAAGTAATGTGTGTTTAAAGTTTTGTGGTTTTAAGTGTTTTTGACAGTTAATGGCGCCGCCATGTTGGTATGTAGCGACCGTTGCTTAGGCTTAGACAACATACAGACATATAGACAACATATTCAGATAACATACCTTGTTTCAAGATTACATCGTCTACCAGATTAATGTCGATGTTGATAATATGAAATCTGTATTTATTTCCTCACAACTTACTTAATTAAAAAAAAAAGAATAGTAAGAACAATGTATATGCGATATTGAGTATAAAATACTTACTTGTGAAAATATATATTTATATCACGGTTTTGTCGTTCCTCACAATTCTTTATGCAACTAGTTTGCACCATTTTTCCAAATATGTACGAAATAATCCATAAATATACTTGTATACCTCGCTTTTATACCGCTTTTCGCCATTTTGAATTATCTTCGTCTTATGCATATCCTACACCTATGAGGTACCTATATACCACTGATGAGGTCAGTGCCTGATCGATAAAACAAATGAAGATCTACAGCAAACTCCCATACGAACACAAATGTCTACGGACGATTCCTCTTGCACAAACACATTTTCTTAAAACATTAAATTAAGGTGTTTTTTATGTTTGTACACTCAAAGACTTCACATTAATTACATTAACATTTTATTCTCCGTGTGCGAAAGTCAAATTGACGTGCATCAAACGCGAATTAGTTGTGCGGGATTCCGGTAAACATATCGCATATGTGCATTTTCGTGAATACTTGCACTTGTGAGGATTCCATTCAACATTTATGGACACAATGGATACCACCTTACAGTGATCTCGAGTAAATTACTTAGGTGAGACAAGAAAATGAAAGGGCATTGATCCCATCTGCTCGATAATTCCATAGGGCGGATATTAGAAATGCCCTTGTGGATTTTAACGAGTAGGTAGGTACAATGTCGTGCATCGATCAATTTGTTAAACCTGTTCATCAATTTGTTAAACATTTTCACCTCGCTGGGGGCCCAAATGGAAGCCAAAATAGCATGTATTTGTCACTTGATACGTCACTGTCGCGCGCCTCTGTGACGTCCGCGGCGTATACCTTTGTTGGTCGGGTTGCCGCATTTTAGGCGAATGTTTAATTATTAATAAGTAAATAACGAAGCCATAATCGCAAATATTTTATTCTTCATTTTCGACTTATATTGTCATGGAAAACTTACATTTTCTCCCGCCTGTAGTCGAATACTCTGTATATGGTCCAAGGATCTGTAGGGAACAATATGTAACTCCCTAGTTACTCCCGCAGATGGCGCAGTTGGCGCTATTGCCAACTGGCATAAGACGGATGCCAAGATGCACTAGCGGATTTTACCCGAGGCACTCTCGGTGTCCCTAACGGACGGACTAGTGTCTCTCAGCTTAGCGTAACGTACGCACGTCAATAAAGAGAGTTCTTACCTTAAGCTTTAGCGTCCAACTTATTAACCTGTCCTCACGCGTAGGATCCTACCTACAGATCTTTTCGCATCGTCTAACGAGCAGGCCGCTAGGTGGCAGCACAACCACGCGGTGATGTCGATAATGTAGAGCTGCTATTGGCTTTCCTAGTATTTTCTATACTTGGATTCATTTAAGAATGTACTTGTACTGCGCAAGTCGTTGCGCGACAGCCTTGTTGTACTTGCATGGTGACCAATGGTGACCAGGAAGAGGTGCGTGGTGGAGTAGGGGATTAGCCAATGAACGAGTTCCGTTAGAGTCAGATGCGCAGTAGAGTCTTAAACTCGTCGGCTAGTAACTACATTCTTAAATGAATCCAAGTATAGTTGTTTTCAGGGATTGGAATGGCTCCTGAATGTAATGCATAAAGCACTAAAACTCCCGGCTCCTTAAATAATTAAAACCAAAACGAAGAAATCTGGGTTAGGTTTATGCGACCATTTGAACATGTGCGCAATTCATACTATGTGTCTTATTCTTGTTTGTAATTGTTGTGAGCGAACTCGGACTATTTTCAATAATGCCGTGTCTAAAAGAGCCATGTGAAATATCGTTGTGTGCAATCGTCTGTGCGCAAAAGATGGCCTTTCATTAATTGCGGATTTTTCTGACCGTCGCTCGGTCTTAGTTTCCGAAGTATTCTCTAAAAAGTGTAGTTAAAGTTTGGTTACATGTACGCTTTATTCTGGGACAAGCAGGATGTCAAAGGTATAGTTCAATTTGGAGGTGGTGCGGAGATGCTTGCGAATCTACGATATCGACATCACTGCGTGCCTGTGGTGCCACCTAGCGCCTCGTTCATTAGACAACGCGAGCCGCTGAGTGCATACCAACATGGCGGCGACCTTGCCTGCTAAAAACGCTGAAAATCGCTTAACTTTAAATATGCAGACCGTTTGAACCAGTGGATTCCTAAAATTAAAACTTGGATTTTCGGCATTTTCTTGTCAGAATCTACAGGATTATATTTGAAAAAGTCCAAACTTTGTAGTCCCGTAAGGCGAAGTTTAACCAAAACACACATATTAGCAACTGTAAGCTTTGAATTGACAAATGTTTGGAGATTACAAAACGACACTGATTTTACGCATGATTTTTCTGAAAAATTTAAGGTGGGCATTTGCGTGTCGAAAATGCACGCTGTAGCACGCTTAAGAAAACGACGGGGTGGTCAGACGAAAAACAAGATACGAGAAGGACCGCTGTAAGATTAGAATTTATGGCGATCACATCTTTCTAACTGTTCGAAAACGTCGTCCGCAATTTTACCCAGCAAGAGGTAGAAATCTCAGGTTCGTGTGGCCTTTTTGGGTTCCTATTGTCCTATAGGACAATATCCTGCCTTAAGAAACTTTCTAAACGAAGGACAGATGATGTGGCCGGTTCCTTCTCTTTCCTAAAATCCGACACTATGGCCTATCAAAGGAAAGCATTATATTGTAATACTTTATTGTAATACTAATTTTCTACTAAAATTAAAAAATATCATTTAATATAGTACTATTATAATGGCGTTCACATTATTTTAATTATATGTTCGCATTACACGTAGATCTTTTACATTTAAACATTAATTTGAGTGGCAGAAACGAATTTTGAAACGAAGCTTTCATCAGGTTGGTAGACGTTTTACTTTGTTCCGTCTGCATTGAAATAAAGTTAGCAAAACCACTAACCACTACCAAGTCATCCTAACCGTCGCGCCCCCAACTTTCCAGGGTCGATTCCCATTTACGGGAACCACTCTTAAGTTGCTCGATAACTGTACTGAACTACTTTGAAACTTGCCTCAGCTATAACTTCATTAACGACAGGTAAATGCTTTACATTGGTAGATTACACTTTGAAATAGCATAAAAATCGACATTTTCATTTAGTTAGTTTTAGTTTAGTTTCCTTTTAGTAAAACTTAAAATTGTTTTTTTTTAATGTCGAGCCTAATTTAGTTATGCTGAACCTCATTATTTTAATTCCGCAATTATGATATTAATGACAAAAAGAAACAAAATGATACGAATAATAATATTACCTATGATGAAGACGGAAATGTGTTTCAACCATAAATAACATAAAATTTATCCAGAAGAAGGAAATAGTGGAATAAATAGTTGTCGAACGTCTTTGTTCATATTGCTGTCAATGCTTTCTTTCCTTTTAACTTTGCATTTGTTTAATTTTAAGATACTATTTAGTGATACCGCAAGTTTAAGATACCGCAGTGTACAATATTCTTATCTACTAAAAAATTATTAGAAACATTACTTTAAATAGTGGATTCGTTACATTTATACTTAACTGTCGACTAACAATAAGTAATACGTCGTTAAGTGTTAAGCGAACATAATAGAATGAACTCACAATTGTTTAATTTTACGTATAAAACCTGTAACACACTTTACGCATATGATGTGTTATGTACATAAACAAACAGCACCTCAGACTTTCACCGAAAATATCTACGTTGTTTTTAGTAATATGAAAAAATGTTTCAGAATGAAAATGTTTGGTTCAGTGGGACAATTATTGTGACGGAGAAGTTTTTTTGTCTAGATCATATTTTCCAATATTTCTAGGTCATCCTGATTTTCACATGGATATGTTTTAGGGCTGGGGGTCATTCCAAAATTTGCGTGATGACACCAAAAAATGTGACTCTAAAAAGACTGATTCGCCTCCGATTCATTCCTGGCGCAATATCTAAATACTTTTCCGCGGACCACATCAAAATATGAATTACAAGCTCAGCACTTTTGTTGAAATAAAAAAATGTTTTTGTCTCTCACAATACACCGTGTAAAATAGCCTCACCCCCCCCCCCCCAAAACATATCCATGATTCAATGTTTTTTCATGAAGTGGAGAAATTTTTGTTATAATTGCATTATAATTTACAACTGTAACAATGTCCCGCATACTAACAGTTGATCGCAATTACTGACTTTTAATTATCCAAACATAGTGTAACATTTAAAAAAGTAATTATTTTACAGACGGTTTATCCTCTTGAATTGCAAAATTAACAATGAAATACGCAGTTACTCACGTAATAGATCACACACACTTTAAATCAGAATAACTTTTTTATAAATGGACCAGACGACTTCACTTTCTCTGTAATGCCAGTATTCGGAATTGTGAAAAAAAATTGTGAATATTGATTTTTAAATCTAACGACGTATTTTGATTAGTGTAACATTATAGCTAATGATAAGACAAATTCAACCAGGTATAATATGTCGAACTTCAAATGACCTTCGAAGTAATTATTCTTCAAAAAGCATAACTTAACGTACGAAAACCAGTGTTCATGTTACCATACTCTACTATGGTTCCGTTGATGTAAACACTGAAACATTGTCGAAAGACATCTTTTGTTTATAAACTGCCGTACTGTCTAGCATTTTCAAGTATGTGGTCGAAATGGTGGCCGTCAGCATTTAAACATGCTTGTAACGTGCTTCGTAAAGAAGATTGCACAGTATTTAATATCTCACGGTTAATATTCCCATATTCTGTCACAATACGTTGACACGGATCATCAGCAGTTGTTGGTACAAAGGCATATACTTAATTTTTTAATGTTCTCCATGAAAAAAAACGAGTGGATTCAAATAAGGTGAACGTGCTGGCCACTAAACTGTTTCACTACGTCTTATCCGACGGCAGGAACCACACTTTACTACGATTTTTTAGGAGTATGTGTTCAAGTAAATTCGGCAAAATTTCTCCCAAAAATCGTGCACAACTTCGTCCCGTCAAAGTTCCGTTTATAAAGTATGGCTCGATCATTATAGTGCTTCTAATACCGCACCACACTCCACTTCCTTTGGTTTTCTACTTCACGAAGCCAATGTGGGTTATCAACGGCCCAATAATGGTCATTTTGTAAGTTCACTGAACCATGATTGGTTCTGGACAATTTGTCTTTTCATTAGCTATAATGTTACACTAATCACTCATCAGTCGTTCTATTTAAAAAAAAAACTACGATGACCTTGAAATATCAGAAAATATGACCTAGAGAAAAAACTTCTCCGTCACAATAATTGCACCACTGAACCAAACATTTTCTCGTATTACTAAAAACAACGGAGATATTTTCGGTGAAAGTCTTAGGTGCCTCACCCGGTATATGTGAACATAAAAAATAAATGCTGTTCTACTTTCTAAATTTATTTACTGAAAAATAGAATACAAACATATTAATCTAGGTCTACTTAGGATCAGGATCATCAATATCGTTAAATTCCATACTTTGTCCAACTCGAAGATCTTTGGAGGTGCCTAGTCACGATAATGGTTATAACGATTTGACCACCGCCGCCCCGCGCCGCCCCACGCCGCGCCGCACCGTGCCGTACATGGAATCAGTCGTTAACCGAATCGTCGTTAAGCGACGCATGACTGTCAATTTATATGGCTTTTTATCGAATGTAATTTAACTCTATTTAGACTAATTATACAGAGAATATAAAAGTAATGTTTGATTTCGAATAAAATAAAAAGTGTATTATTAAATTCCTAAAATTAATAAAATATTAATTGTTCCCTAATTGTATGAATGCTTTTTAATTGTGATTGGAGATTATCAACTTCAAGTAACTGGAGAGCATAAATGCTACAATTACATAATATAATTGAACAAATTGAATCTCAATAACTATTGTATAAGCTTTTACATTAAGTGAAATACTTTCGACAAAATGTATTGCTATTTTTGGCGAGGTAATAATATTCTTTAATTAAGTAGTGTTACATACTCTTTAACCGACAGTGCAGTGTCTTCATTCGCATTTGGAAGTCATTAAGGTTACATTAATCAATTTTCTGAATTCTGAATCTACAGTATTATACTATACGGCATTATAAGTTTCTTATACGCCTTGACAATCTGTTTTTAATTACCCTTTCGATTAGCTTTATCATCGAGCTAGACAGTCCGATCGCACAGACACAAATGAAATGATCACGTCTTCTCTCAAAAATACCAAATTGGATTGATGTGTGCAATTGAAAACGGAAGATCCTTCATTTGTCGAAATGTGATCGAGCGCCTATGAAGATGCAAATTCAACTTGCAGTTCCAAATTCATTATTTCCAATAGAAGCTACTTCTGTTTCAGTTGGGATAAGTAGTTAATTTAACCAATTGTGAAGCTGTAATATTAGATTGAAAAACATACACCATATCCTTCGTATTTGCAGTTGCACACTGACTGCTGTTAGAAATGATATTTTGTGACAATTACTCTGACAGTATGAGAACATTGCAATATTCACAATAATAATGTGTTTTCGTATAATAATAAAAAGTATCATGTTCTATATGTCGTCGACTGTGATGCCTTTATGATTTGAATAAATTATCGGGTATCTGTTTTTCTATCAGGAATATAATTTTCGATTGTTGGTTATATAGGAAACGAATCTGATATTAGTAACGTTAATTATAGAGGTCACTTTGCCAATACAGTTGAACTCCATTTACACGAACCCGTGGCGCGTCGGGGTGGCAAGCAGTTGATATAACTGGATCGTTTGCATGATTGAAGTCCACCTAATTCTCCTCAATGACTATGATTTGTGGTTCTAATAATTGGGATTCAAATAAGGGAACTCCATTAAATATTTCTCATATAATATATAATAATATTTCGAACTTCGTAATTATAGGAATGTTGCGGAAAGAATAATTTCATAATTTTTATGAATTAATTTTATTTTTATCTTATAACAAGGAACGGTGTTGAACAATTCAGGGAACATAAATAAATATGCATTTTACGAAAAAATTACAAGATTAAAAAATTTTTATATGTTGTATAATGTATACTGTATACGAACGCTTTATCAATTACAGGTGAGATAAATTACATCTGGGTCTCTTTTTACATAGTGGAAAAGTGTTAAACACCGTATAAAAATAAATAACGCATGCTGAAAAAATATATGAAAGTGAATAAATCACGGTAAATAATTGAAAAAGAGAGTAGGCTCTCCCACGTGGTCACTCAACGGCCACGGAACCATGCCGGTTCCGCTGGAGGAAGATACCAGATCAGGACGTGTTCAGAGCCGCGAACTGAGCCGTTTCTCTAGATGGCCCACTGGATCCCTACATTGGTGACAGGTATAAATTCTATATCAGGCTTTCAAACAAGAGTAATCCATAATTTTTGAATGAATTTTATACTTCTCGTCCCTTGAGGCGAGCGGCTGTTGTTTGTCGGTCGGTGGTCTTTCAAATTCGACGCTCGTCGGGCCTCGTCGCCGTTTATTCGAGCTGGCAAAAGTTATTCGAAGATTTATTCGAAGCCTTCGAATAAAACATGAAAAAATTATTCATAGTTTGAATAAAAAAAATTGGTAAATATTTACTTTAGGGGAGGCATCTCCGATGACCTTGATCTCGACATATGTTGTCAAGGACAACATTCTGAACAACTTTTGTCATTACAACTACCCGGCGCTCGGTCTTAGTTTTCGAGATATTCGCGAAAATAGAGTGATTGGAGTAGGTTTCATTGGGATGGATGGAATTTCACAATTTCGTCAGCATGGTCGTAAGCATGCTCTCCGCTTCCTCCACGACCTAGTAGTAGTAGTAGTAGTAGTAGTAGTAACGGTTCGCCGGGGAAGAACGAATCGGTCGCTCCTCGCTTCCTTAAGGCACACCGGATCTTTCATCAACAGTTTCCCGATTGACGCTACCGGCACTCGGCCCTTTCGGGTTGCGTTTGTCCTTTGTTTTTCCGCCTCGTCTCTGTTTTATTTGGCCCAGGCTGCTTTCAGAAACGTCGGCGTACTGGACGGCAGAGTTGGGCAAACGCTAGTCACAATTATGATTATTGACTAATACCTTCATAAGCTTTACAAAAGTGACTAATGATTAATGACTAAGTCAATACTTGAGCATGACTATGAGTAATGACTATATAACTATTTGATCGTGATGACTAATGACTAATGACTAAATTTTTATTAAGGATAACTATGGACTACTGACTATATTGGCATAACTAATGATTAAATACGCAATCAAAATTGCACTATGACTAATGACTAAAAATGGTTATAAGTTGAAATAAGACATAATATTAACAAAAAAATATCCTATTAGTTTATAAACATATAAAGTACAGATTATGATAAGTTATGCTGACTAGAAAGGAAAAGGCACTTGAATAGGAAAAGTTTTCCAGATTTTCTTATTTTATTTTTGTGAAGACAATCATCGCACAATAGTGACTAATGACTAAAGATTGATGACTGATCATTTAAACTAATTAATGACTAATCATAACTAACAAGCAATAACTAACGATTACTTAGAGTTGTGACTAACTAGTGCCATGTAGTTATGACTAACTAATCAAAAAAATTTAACTGATTTTTTAAAGTTTTGACTAACAATCAATCAGACTATTAGTCATTTTCAATTATTAGTTGATTTTTGCCCAACTCTGCTGGACGGGCCGGTCGTCATTGATGAGATGGCCATGCTACCTAGTTTTAGCGTTTTTGAGCTGTTTTACGGCTCAGTGTGGACGTCGGACCATCTCACCTTCGGACCTGCAGGGTGTCTCGCCTGCCCTTTTAGACTCGCCCCTCCCTTCACCATATTTACTTGTTGAGAGCGTCAAGTTTTTATTCCCATCCCTACTCTGTTTCCAGATATTCCGGAAATTTGCCATCTCCCTTCCCCTGACATCCCTGGGTTAGGTGCCAAACCTATTCTGTGATTCTATAAGGAAATTGCAAAAACAGGGGATCGCGACGAGTTATACAGGGTTTTCCAATTGGGACGGGTCGATGTTGACAGACTGTGGCGGCCTTATTGTTTTGATGGGGTCAGTCAAATCTGTTGTTTGTAATTCAGTCAGTAATGCCAAATCACCATGGCAAGTTACGCGATTCAGCAGCACGTCCAAATGATAAAACTTTATTATCAAAATTTGTGTTCGTTAGTGCAAACGTTGCGCGCATTGGACATTCTGCATGAATGATTTGAGGGTATGGTTATCTCTCGCGGAGGTGACGTTAATTGACCACCAACATCGTGCGATTTGACCCCGCTAGACTTTTTCTGTGGGGTTTTCTGAAGTCGCAGGTCTATGTCAATAAGCCGCAATCGACCGATACCCTCAAACTCAACATAGCCCAGGCCATCGCTCAAATACAGCCGTATCTATGCGGCAGAGTCATTGAAAATTGGACCTCTCGGATCCGTGCCACCGTGCGAAGCCGCGGCGGACATATGAACGATGTCATATTCCACACATAATTCCCAGATAGCACAGAGACGTCTTAAAGACGTCTTAAAGACGTCTCTTGTTGCAGGTTGAGACGTCTTGGAGACGTCTCCGAACGGCTTCGGAACGGCTTCCGAACGTCGCCTGAACGTCTTCTGTTACTAAACGGTACGTCTTTAAGACGTCTCCAAGATGTCTCCAAGACGTCTCCAAGACGTCTCCAAGACGTCTCCAAGACGTATCCAATAAAATCTTCGAAACAAAAAAGTTATAACAAAAATTATAAACTATCCACGTATTATACATATTGTATTACTTTTCTATGTACTGCTTACGGAAAAATTCGAAAGGACCTTATTATTAGAATTCAGAAATTTTTATGCAGTTGGCGGGATTCGAACCCGGGACTTTCCGTTTACTTGATGATGTGCTTCCTTGCTGAGCCATGCGAACCTATTGTTACTTCTCTTACTTTTTATTCTTATAAAGGTTCAAATCATATGAAATGATATAATAAGAAGAGATAAACTTCTATTAAAAAATTAAATGACACGCACGAATTCAAAGTAAATTACAAGTAAATATCTTTATTGAATAAAGATTTATTTTATATTTGAAACCAATATTTCATTCGTAATATGAAACTTGTATGTCTTCCATATTCTGGAAAAAATATTTTCCCATGATAAACATAAAGTATTTCCTGCATATTTAAAAAAAAATATTCTATTTCTAATATTAAATAATGATTCATTTTATAATGAGAAAAAATATACCATTTCTAATATTAAATAAAGATTCATTTTATAATGGGAAAAAATTGTTTCTTACATAATATGAAATAAATATAAATTATTTCTTTTATAATATGATATAAATATTATTTGTATATTAGGAAAAAATTGAGATGGCTCAGAGACGTATCGAAAGAGACGTCTTTACAACGTCTAAAATGAGACGTCTCTGAGACATATCGAAAGAGACGTCTTTATGACGTCTAAAATGAGACGTCTCTGAGACGTCCCGTAAAAGACGTCTTTAAGACTTCTAAAATCAGACGACTCTGAGACGTCTCGTAAAAGACGTCTTGAAGACGTCTCATTTCAGACGTTCAAAAGACGTATCCAGAAAGACATCTATAAGACGTCTCACAGACGTCTAATATTAGACGTCTCTAGAACATCAGAAAAAGACGTCTTTAAGACGTCTCATTTCATACGTTCAAACGACGTCTCCAAAAAGATGTGTTTAAGACGTCTTAAAGACGTCTATTCAGGACGTAAGACGTTCAGACGTAAAAAGCCGTAAAAAAGACGTCTCCAAGACGTCGCGTGCTACTTTAATGGCGTACATGGGCCTTTCAAATAAAAAAAAATTTCGTTAATACCTCACACACAGTTTGTTTTATTCCATTTCAACATCGACCCGCTCTTGTTGGAAAACCCTTTACATTTGGAGAAAGCTAATTAGCAAATCTTCAGATCCGATCCGACTTCATCGAAATCTCGACTGAGCCGAGATATCAATTCCATACGGTCTTCACCTGCCGAAAACCTACAACGCGTTCGGGTTAAGAGGGATCGTTCGCCAACTTCGCCGAAATTTGTCTCCTGAGAGATTTAAATATCGGTTCCATCGGGTTCTCCCTCTTGTGGTGGGCTTGACGCAATCTAGTAAATATGGCTGATAAATAGGATGTGACCACCATCCTCGGTTATCAGTCGGCATTCAACAAGTAGTTCCGTCCGCCAGACCTTCCCCTTAAAGGTTTCTTTCCGTTTCTGTTGGTGTTGCTGCATTAGATTATGCAGGCCTTTTTCGGAGAGATGGTTGGTTAATTGTAACCTTTGAACTGTCTCTTTTACTATAGTCTCTTTGGAAGCCCCTCATAGAAGGCATTTTTTCGTTTGCTTCAGTTTCCTTCTCGGGGTGACATTCCTACGGTCATGCTGTTCCGGCTGCGTTCGCGGTTTTTTACCGGTCTAGTTTTCCCACACACGAACTAGGTTGTCAGCCGTTCGAGAACTGGTATTGAATTGTTTGAATGATGGCTCTGTATCGATAAGCGAGCAATCCATTTATCCCCCATATCAGCGGCACTAATGGTTCATAGGTGGCAGTATTAGCCTTATTGCATATTATAGTTTTTTTTTTAATTTGTGCATTACTTAGTGCCTTTTTATTTGTCCTATGATTTATAGAAGCATTTTTATTGTCTGTAGTGTTGTTATTTCATTCATTCTTTTTTTTTTTCTTTTGATGACTAGGATGGGGTGTTGGATGAGGAGAATCCAATACAGCAGGTGTTTGTCATCAATGTTCCGTCTCCTAGCGTTCATTTTCCTTGAATGGCATTTTCCTTTTTCCTTTTCAGTTTTTCCATGGATTAACATCTTCCATGTATCTTTTTATTTTTCTCCATTCTGTTTCTTCCAGGATGTTACCTTCTATGGAATGTTTGCCTGCAGCGTTATCCTTTTCTGGACCGTTGCTGGACAGTTTGTTACTATATGTTCAGGCGTTTCGCCTTCCTTCTCGCACAATGTGCATAAGTTCGTTGTTGTTTTCCCGATTCTTTCTAGATGGTAGTTTAGTGGTGCAAACCCAGTTATTGTTTCCACCATTCTTCTAGTTTCTTTCTTACCGAGACTAGTGATGCCTCTTACTTTCTTAGCTGGCCAGTGTTCGTCTCCTAGGAAACTTTTACTGTGTTTCTGGCCTCTTGTTTCTCTCCATTTATTGTATTTTTTTGAACTTGACCATCTGCTAACTTGCCGGTCGAAGTTTGCCATGGGTATTCCTATTGTGGGTTGTGGGCCTTCTGGATGTGAGTCGGAACCCACATTTGCAAGACTGTCCGCTTTTTCATTTCCCATATGTCCAGAGTGAGCTGGGATCCATGAGATTTTAACATTTCCCCCTGTCCTACAGAGATCGTTCAATGTTTCGTGTGTTTCCCACAGTAGTTTGGATCTGCTTTCCATTTTTTGCAGGCTTTTTATCGCAGCCTGACTACCGAACAGATAGTGATTGTTCTACAAATTCCGTTTTGATTCTTTATCTCCATGGCACACATCTGCACGGCCAGCATTTCTGCTTGGAATACTGTTAGATACTCTCCTAACTTCAGGTAGTTATCGATTTCTTTATTATTTGTCCATGCTGCTCCCGTCAGATTGTTTTTTCTGGAACCATCCGTGTACCAGATTTCCGTAGCTTTTATATCATTGGGCATATCCTTTTTCCAGTCTTTCCTTTTTCTTATTTCCGTTTTGTATAGCTTGTGATCCAGATATCTCTTTTGGTCATTATCCTTTGGCATTTGGGTCAGGGTTTTAATCTCCTCATTACCCTCTGATTTAATGATATTTGAGTGACCAAAGCCTAGTTCATTCCATTTTTTCCAGCTTATTAGTCAATAGGCCGTGTTTAACGCCAATTCTTTTATTCTAATGTCCAGAGGACATGTGTTTGTAATTGCTTCCATAGCTCTACTAGGTGTGTTCCTAACACATCCTAGTATTTTCCTGTTTTCCACGCTTTGCAATATGTCTAGTTGAGTTTTTACGGTAGACAGATTGGCTGCTTGCCACCATATAGTGGCTCCGTAGGTAACTCTTGGTACCACGATCGCCTCATACATCCATTTCGTTATTTTCGGGCTTAATCCCCATGTTGACCCGATTGCTCTACTTAGCATCATAAGATTTTTCTTTGCTAGGTTTATTTTACTGAAGACATGTTGTCTCCATGTCAGTTTCCTGTTCATGGTTATGCCAAGATATTTGATTTTATCTTTAAGCGGTAATGATTTACCCATGTATGTTAGGCCGCTATCATCAGGGTATACCCTGGCCCAAGTAAATTCTATTACCTCGGTCTTCTCGGGATTTACCGTCAGTCCCGCCGAGTTACACCATGTCTCTGGAATGTTTAATGCTGTTTGTAACGTATCCAAGCATTTTCCTTTGCTTTTATTTCTGCTTACGATTGCCACGTCGTCCGCGTATCTTATTATCTCCGCCCCTGTCTCTTTCAGTTCCCATAGTAGGGAATCTAATGTCATGCACCATAGTAGTGGTGATAGGATTCCACCCTGCGGTGTGCCTCTTTTCACGGTTCCTGTTACCGTTACGTCTCCTCTGCATGCTTGTAGCCTTCTGTTACCAAGCATATTACAGATCTATTTTCTTATGTTTTCTTCCACGTTGAATTTTTCGAGTGCTTGTTCGATTGTATCTATTGGTGTCATATTGAATGCACCTTCGATATCCATAAAACATGCCATTACATGTTCTTTCTGCTTCTTTGCCATTTCCACCTCACAGATTATTCTGTGAAGTGCCACTTCTGTTGAATGACCAGTCCTGTATGCATGTTGCCTAGGGAACAGGTCTTTTTCTTTAAGTGTTATCGTTTTAATATGCCGATCATATAGTCTCTCGGCAGTTTTTAGAAGGAATGACGTCAGACAAATTGGTCTGTATGCTTTTGCCTCTGCGTAGTCATTTTTGCCTGGCTTGGGCAGAAAGACTACTTTCGTGCATGTCCATGCTTTTGGTATGTGACCAGTCGCTATGCTGGTTTTAATGAGGTTTGTTATGGCCTGTTTATAATGTTTTAGCGCTATTTTTAGTATTTTCGAGCTTAGTTCATCCACGCCCGGTTCTTTGTTAGGTTTAAATGATTTGATTGCCCATTCTACTTTCGTTGGATTGGCTATCTGATTTGCCTGTCCCCAGTTTGGTCTGATACTGTTTCCTTCTACTACTGGTATTTCCTGGCTTCTGTCAAATCCAAGAAAGTACGTCGTGTTCGCGATTTCTCTGTGTTTTTGTATTTTTGTAATGTCGATTGTATGCACCGTGACGGAAGACGATAGTCTCGCCGTGTGTATGTGTATACGCGGGTCTGGCGAGCGATTCACGGTGGTCGCGATTGACAGCTGGGAGTAGTTGTAGCGACGGTTGCGAATGTAAAAAGGGCAATTGACGGAATGGATGAAACGACGTGAGGTTTTCCGCGATAATGAGCAGATTTGAGTTTTGTTTGGGTCTTGAGTGTTCCGCTAGTGATCCCGGGTAATGATGGTTTTGGACGTTGGGTCCTTGTGCACTCGGTTCGGCAATACTTGGATTCTACCAGGCCGGTTGCACATTTCAGGTCGAGAGCATTGGAAGCGTTGAAGATCCTTTGCTGTGTATACCGAAGCTGGGATGGATCGCAAGGCTAACCGTAGTCCTGCCGGCGAAGGATTGTCCTAAGGGCAAGCCGGCAATCGTACAGGGAGTTCCAGTCGAACTCTGCTGTGGATCACTGCGCGTTGAGGTCTGATGATAAACGGTAAGAGAGCTCTCTTAGTTTTAAATTAGAATGGCCATTTAGGAGGTAATTTGTTAAATCGCCGATTCCCTGAAACCGCGTTTATTGTTTTTAGCTGAACGTCGGAATCCCCCCCCCCCCCCCCTTCCTTTCGAAACAAGATATACGTCATTCTATTCGTTTTGGCATGCCGAACACGAAATGTAATTGTCATTTTTGGCGGAAATTAATAGTTTTCGAGATATTCGTGAAAAACCGCAGCTATCATACATTGAATTTTGTATATACGTGCACGTCAGTGCTGTGCGTGTGCGTCAGCATGATGCGATCGCTCGTCAACTGTTTCTACAGATATATCACTACGACCGTCGAACGATCTATATACCGCGTGAACTTTTTAAAACATATGATGATGAAGAGAGTACATATTACGACAATACCACACACACCCCCCAGTGTTTCTGAGAAGAAGGTTCCCACATTAAATAATATAAAATCAACTGAGACCAATACCAATTTGTTTTACTACCAAATGCGATAATATAATGAAAAATAATTATGTAAAGCTTCAAAACTTACCGAAAATTCCATAGTCAAGCGGAAAAGCCAATTGTATTTTTTTGTATTATAGAAAAACAGTGTATTATAGAATGACACTGTCGTGACTGTGTCCTGAGTTCTGGTGCTATTACTTACTTTGTTTGCGTGCATTGTGCCAGCTTGACTCAAGTCTTTTATTCCGCCATGTGTTATCCATGGTTCTTGGATTATTGCTATATCATAGTTTCCCTCCATGAAATTCTTGGTCAGGAGCGCTGCCGCTCCTGCTGCATGATGCAGGTTCACCTGAATTATTTTCATAGTGAGAGTTTCCCTTTTTTTTAAATTTCCTTTACGATTATGTTCCTTGTTACAGGAGCCTAGTTTCCGTTCTGTGATTCCGTTTGTTGATATTGTCTTTATTCCGTTTTTAGTTGCCTTTTGCTTCCTTGGTTCGTTAGTCACCACTTCCTGGATTTTCGGAAATGGTCTGAGGACCGGGCTGCTTTGTGACCACGTTGTTTTTCTTTATCGTTGATCTGTAAATGATACTCCACGACATAACCCAGACCTCACTCTGTTCGCATGATCTTTGCATTATAGTTGTCATCCAGAATTTGAAATAGTACTGGAAAAATAATGCGAACAGAGTGAGGTCTGGGTTAGGTTGTGGAGGGGGCGGAGAGGGCCGGCCCGACCACGCTGATGAAATTGTGAATATCTCGAAAACTAAAAGCGACCTCCCTATATTGGAAAAGGAAGAAGTTGTTCAAAATGTAGAAATCTATAACATATTTAAATTTGGCCCGACCATGCTGACGAAATTGTGAAATTCCATCCATCCCAATGAAACGTACTCCAATCACTCTATTTTCGCGAATATGTCGAAAACTAATACCGAGCGCCGGGTAGTTGTAATGACAAAAGTTGTTCAGAATGTTGTCCTTGACAACATATGTCGAGGTCAAGGTCATCGGAGATGCCTCCCCTAAAGTCAATATTTACCAATTTTTTTTATTCGAAGCGGATTTATTCGAACTTCGATGAAAATCCGGAAAATTCTAACGAAGTTTTTTGCAATTATCTCGAAAACTAAGACCGAGCGCCGGGTAGTTATAATGACAAAAGTTGTTCAGAATGTTGTCCTTGACAACATATGTAAAGGTCAAGGTCATCGAAAATGCCTCCCCTAAAGTAAATATTTACCAAAAAATTATCTTTATTCGTCGAATAAATTCTCGCCGAATAAAATTAATTATTCGACCCTCGTTGAATAAAGATACTTTTTTTATTAGAACCTTCGAATAGCGAATAAAGATAAAGTATCTTTTATTCGAATCGGTATTTAAATAATTTTTTATCGAAATAATGCCCAACCCTGGTGGCCGCCTTATAAACTAATGTCAAAATTTAATAGATCCCTACAAGGAGGGATGATAATACCTAATGAAAATAGAACATTGTATGATATTAAACGAGTGTTTTATCAGACTGGTAAGGAAGTGGGTTGTTTTATAACATAAAATTTTTGTACTATGTGTCTCAGAATTTGCTGTAATTAAAATATGTTATAGTCCGTATAAAAATCGAGAGGGTTTAAGTTTTCACTTTGTTATCTTCGAAATTGTTTAAAAAATACAGATCATCAAAATTTGAAATTTTTACCGATTTTTACAAATACTACCTACACAAAAAAATTTATGTCATAGTTATTATTAAAGATAGAAATATTTTCTTTACTCTAATCCTCATAGCAAAAGTATTAAGTGAGTGGTGTCTGAGACACCGTAGTGAGCAGACGTGTTTCGTGTCGCGCTCTCAAAGTAAACAATCATTCGATTACGAGTTACTACGAGTGTATACAATAGAGTGAAATAGTTTCTTAAGAGGTCTCATTGAAGCCTAAAATTCGGACTGCAATTGCAGTCTCGAAAAGTATACCAAGTTGGTATTATGGCTTCTGACAACAGGGTTCATAACAACATAAAAAACCAAAGTACAATGCAACCATCCGTAATGCAAACCTACGCTAGAGTGACAGCACACAGTACTCTACCAAAAAAAGACCAGGCCATAATAATGGACTCAATTGAAGGAATTACTAATGATGACTATTTAGATGGTTTGGCAAATATTACGGACATAGAAAACATCTTGTTTATATAAAAAATCTCAGGAGGTACAGTTTGTGCTTTTTTATCCAGCAGATCTTTAGTAGAAAATCTAACAAATAAGTCAGTGCAAGTAAAGGACCATTTATTAACAATCAGACCTCTATGGAAAAAAATAAGAGAGTTGTCATCTCCAATGTAAGCCCCATTATACCACACGAATTATTAGTCGACTTGTTAAAAAGTAAAGGCATTAGATTGGTTTCCCAAATGAATTACGTTAGAGCAGGGCTGATCAAACCCGGGTGCTCTCATATTTTTTCATTTTGTTGCCAAGTCTATATCAAACAAGAAGATGAGCACCTTCTTCCTGACAAATTACAAATAACTTACGACAACGTGCTGTTTCATTTGTAAACAGAACGGGCACGTGGCAAAGGCATGCCCGATACAAACTCAGGAAAGGCCTACGACTATCGAATTAATTCATAATGCCAACGAGGATAGCATTGACAACACACCGAGTGTTCTCTCAAATACACACGACATAATTAACGAGAAAAAAGGTATTAAAAGACCTGTTCCATCATCCGCGTCATCGGAGGGCCCTCATGAAAACCTGAACTCCAAGTCAAACGAATGTACAGTTCGATCTCTTGACGAAAGAAGCTCATCACCTCCCTTACCAATGAAGAAGAACGACAAATTTAAAAAACCGATCACCAAAAAAAAGAAACTTGCTGACGGAGATACTTCAGAAAACTGTACCAAGGATTTAGATGAAATTCTTGCGGCAATTAAAGACATCTTGGAGATCTCTCCTGATCTTTATGTTTTGGACTACACCCAATTTAAAATGTTTCTGGAAAAGTCTCGAGGACAACACAATTCTTTAGAAGTTGCTATAGAATTCACCAAAGACATAGATGGTTTAATCGAAATGATAGACATAGTTCATAAACATATTGATGATCGAAGTCTAAAATCAAGATGCACGAGAATTAAAAAGAAAATCCTCCTTCAGAATATGTCCGACTCTGAACACGACTCTGACCAATCTCGATTATCTGATAAATTATAAGATTTAAAATATCACCTTTAATAAAAGAACTTTCTATCAATCCGATGATGACCACCTATCATCATAAGGGCTTGAAGATACTGTTTTGGAACCCAAGAAGCATTTTAAGAAGAAAAGAAGAACTTCCCAACATCCTCATCAATCTGGATATCTTGATATGTGTAGAATCCTGGCTCTCAGAAGAATCACAAACGGATAAAAACTTCCACTTCGCTGGTTTCAAGACCTTCAGGAAAGATCGTCTGCACTCCAGAGGGGGTGGTATTCTTATTCTAATTCGCAACAACTTAGCGTACTTTGAACTTCAAAATCTAAAGTGTCCTGATCAATCTGTTGAACTAGCTGGCATAAAAATTACTAATATAAACCCCGCAATAGATTTATTCGTATGTTATAGAGCTCCCCATTCAACACTCTCACAATCTCAGTGGGACGAAATATTCACACAGGTAGATAAAAGCCAACGTGCAAGTTGGAATTGCAAAAACATTGACACTAATGGCGAAAGACTTTTTAATAGTTATAACAAATCTGATTTATTTCTTCATAATTCAAAATCCATTACCTATGTTCAATTTAATAATGATATAAAGTCCAATGTAGATCTTATATTCTCTTCAGCAAACATAGCTCATATTATCAATGTAGAAATAAACGACGAAACTTGGGGCTCTGATCATTACCCCTTATTTATAACAGTATCGACTAAAAAAAGTATATATCACAAGAAATCCTTCAGATTAAAATCATTAAGAACTAACTGGGATGAAGTATCTTCCAACCTAAAAAAAAATTACGATCGATTTTTGACAACAGATTACGATCTTTTATCCGCATATGAAAAATATAATATTTTTACCGATATACTAACAAATGCTGTAATAGCAAACACTCCAAAAAAAAGAATTGTTAATGACAAAGTCCATCGAAATCCGGTACCATGATTGGATTTGGAGTGCGACAAGGTCAAAAGGCTCAGAAAAGCGGCTTTCAAAAAATGGCAATATACTAAGAACAGTAATGATTACATAGAATATAAAAAATTTTCGGCTCTGGCTAGAAAAACATTTAAAAAAAGAAGAGAGACAATTTTAGAGATTTTGCAAAGAGCATCAATTTCCGCACCAGCAAAAAATATGTTTGGAACCGTAGCAAAATCTTAAAGAACAAATGGATCAAAGTAACACCTTGCCACACTATCACCAGTCTGAAACCAAAATTAGGGAAGCTCTAGATAAAATTAGTCCATCATGGGTCTCTGATGACCCAGATAGATTGCCTCCTTGTAAGGATAACGAATTTCTCAACTCACTCTTTGACTTTGCCAAGTTTAACATTGCTCTCAAAAAAAGAAACGCTTGTTCAGCTCCAGGCAGAGACGATTTAGATTACGAAATTCTTCAAAAACTACCAATCAAATACAAATTAATTCTTCTACACATATACAATGAAATGTTTACTACAGGCAGCTTTCCAGCACAATGGAAAGAATCATATATCCACTTTATAGGAAAATCCGATGGCAAAAATGTTAGACCTATATCTTTGTCATCCTGCTTATGCAAGCTTTTTGAATCAATGGCAAAACATAGATTGGATTGGTGGGTTGAGCGAAATAACGTTCTTCCTAAATCTCAAACGGGTTTTCGCCAAGGACAATCCACCATAGACAATTTGACTAACATTATCCTAAGCATTGAAGAATCCGTTAATAATAAAAAGAATCTTTTAGCTGCATTTTTAGATGTCAGCAGCGCATTCGATAACGTCAATATAAATATTCTTTTGCAAAAATTAGCAAGTATTGGTTGTCCAATAAATATGATTAGATTCATTAAATTCATAACTTTTGAAACGATAATATATACAGATCTCACAGGCGACCAGGCTAGAAAAGTGTTTAAGGGTGTTCCTCAAGGTGGAGTCCTTAGCCCGCTTTTATACAATATACAGGGTGAATTCGATAAAGCAGGACACCTAAATATCTCCGTTACTTTTCGTTGTACAAAAAAACTTCATAGGACAAAGTTACACTGTTTGAAGGGCCACATATAACGGTGTAAGGGAAAAAAAAATTTCAAGGTCATTTGTATGAGATTTCAAGGTTATCGATGTTTTTTTAAATGGAATGATATATTTTCGTTAACGTAATGTTGTAGCTGACGAAATAACGAATTCATGCATGTAACACAATATGACCTTCAAATGACCTGTTACGCCAAATGTTCAAAAATATTCCCTTGAGCTGCTATACATTCATTCAGCCATGAAGTTACAGAACGTACTGCTGCGTAATTCATTTCTGAGGAAATCGACGCACAAGCCTGGACGATTCTTTCTTTTATGTTGTCTATAGTCGTTGGTGGTTCACTATAAACATCGTCTTTCAGTTTTCCCCATAGATAAAAATCAAGGGGTGTAAGGTCTGGTGAGCGAGCTGGCCATAATACGGGTCCGTTACGTCCAATCCAACGATTTGGAAACTTGTTATTTAAGACTTGTGTTACGACACGGGAAAAATGGGCCGGACATCCGTCATGTTGATACCACATATTTTCACGAATGTTCAAGGTATAGCAGCTATGTTGAATGTATAGCAGCTCAAGGGAATATTTTTGAACATTTGGCGTAACAGAAATACATCAAATGAATCTTACACGTTGAATTTTATTTATACCATTTTTCTGGGTTGAAGGTCATTTGAAGGTCATATTGTGTTACATGCATGAATTCGTTATTTCGTCAGCTACAACATTACGTTAACGAAAATATATCATTCCATTTAAAAAAATATCGATAACCTTGAAATCTCATACAAATGACCTTGAAATTTTTTTTTCCCTTACACCGTTATATGTGGCCCTTCAAACAGTGTAACTTTGTCCTATGAAGTTTTTTTGTACAACGAAAAGTAACGGAGATATTTAGGTGTCCTGCTTTATCGAATTCACCCTGTATAGGGGAGGTGGTTGGGTTGTGAGACGGGTTTTGTTTTTGGGCTGTAACGTTTTGCTTGATGAAGATATCAAAGAGTTTTATATACCGTTGGAAAGGTGAAGGAAATACGCAACTTTATACGGAAAATGTTTAGTGATTTGATCAACAAGTAAAATTTTATGGCCATTTTTCCGAGGACATGTTTTTTGGCTTCCTGAAAAAGTGGTTGGGTTGTGAGACACTCGAAAAAATCAACTAAAAGTGATAAAATATAAAGTAAAAACCATGTAACTTTAAGTAAAAATGAATTTTTATTTATTTTAAAGACATTAAGTGGCCAAAGAAGTTAAAAAAGAATGGGAAGAAATTGAAAAAAAGCAAAGAATGGCGAAGACAAGTAAAAAAAAATATAATGAATGGAAGGATTCAATAATCATCTTCCTCTTCGTCATCCAAGTCGCTGTCACAATGTTTGCCTTTCGTCTCCAGCAAATGATCTTTAACGGCACTAAACACAACGTTTGTTAAAAGTTAATAATTTCCCTACTTCTTTTGTTGAGAATATCATCAAGGAAAGGATTTTTCAAATTTATAACCCCCTTTTAATCGCTCAATTAAAAGAGGAAAAAATTTTAAAAACAGGTCCGATCAATTTTAGGAGTACGGTGGTTATTCCATTTGTTAATAATATTTCATTTGATATTCAAAGGATTTTTAGGAGGGTAGGCATTCACACTATCTTTAACATACCATTTTATTTAAAACAATGGTTCCCTCCCATCAAGGATAAGATACCATTAACAAAAAACTGTAACGTTGTTTATGAGATACCTTGTATGGGTTGTGATACAACGTATATTGGACAGACAAGCAGGCATTTGGACACACGTGTAACAGAACATAAACGAAACATTGTTCTTTCTCCTACGCAGCATACTGCTTTAACAAAACATTCTTTAGAGTTTGACCATCGTTTTGATTTCAAGAATGTGAAGATTATTGACAGGGAATCTAATACTTTTCGTAGGTTATTTTTGGAAACTATCCATATGATTAAAAACCAAAGCGTAAATCTCAGATATGAGACACCTAAGATTCATGACTATTACGCGGCATTACTGAGACAGTAATGTTTATGATGGGTTCTTTCCAAATTAACATTAGATTTTGCCTCCATAATTTCTTATTATTTTTCTTCATTTTCTGTTTTTATTTTTGTGGTTTTTCTCAAAATATATTTTTTCGTTTTATGTCACGATTTTTGAATCGGTTTATAAGTTTCTGTTTTGAAATAAAACGTGTTTAGTTACACTGGTGTTTCATATCTTGCCGCCAATACATATTGCTTGCCACCATTGATCGATATTGATCGACCAATCAGTCTAGGTCTTCTATATCCAAGACAATTCTGTTTTGTTTTTCGTGCTAGCACGTTTCATGCTTCAGTTACATTTCTGCTAGCTATGGGTTAAGCTGATGTTTGTAACTCACAAATATGTGTCTAAAAGTTTTTGTCCCTTTCTACTACAGCAAGTATGTATTTAATTTCTTTTTTCTTTTTTACTAATCTCTTGGTAATCTTTATGGCTGTGTTTTATTGCTTACTGTTATTTTTTGTTTTTTCAATTTCTTTATTGTTATTGTTCTTTTTCAGACGCAAAAATTTTGTCTCTTGATAATGATCCACATAGGGATCGAAACGTTGAGAAATTTAAATATTTAATTTGCATATTTGTTGTTTCTAAAAGTGATCGAACTTGGCGCCGATATCATAATTATATCTTATATACAGAACAACTTTTGTCATTACAACTACCCGGTGCTCGGTCTTAGTTTTCGAGATATTTGCGAAAAACTAATGCTAATACTGTATTGAATTTTACGTATTCTTCCACGCTCCGTGGCAACGTAAGGCTGCCACCTAATCCAGACCTAACCCTAACTAATTCTGATTGCATGATTTTTCCATTACTAGTTCAAATTCTGTATGAAGGCTATATAGAATGCAAAAATTGTGCGATCAGAATTAGTTAGGGCTAGTTGGCGGGGGGCGGAGAGGGCCGGCCGTGGGAGGGCCGACCACGCATGCGAAAATCCAGAAGTAGTCTTTCAAAATTGAAAGCTCAACCTACTGTTCTGTATTCAACCACTCTGTTCTGATCCCCACAACGTGGTTACAAACAGAAAATAAACAGATGCCGCCCCGGAACAGGCTTACATTGCCACGGAGCATGCAAGAATACTTTAGAATACGTAAAATTCAATACAGTATTTGCAATAGTTTTTCGCAAATATCTCGAAAACTAAGTCCAAGCACCGGGTAGTTGTAATGACAAAAGTTGTTCAGAATGTTGTCCTCGATAATATATGTGAAGGTCAAGGTCATCGGAGTTGCCTCCCCTAAACGTAAGGTTTACCACAAAAGTTTTGTTCGATCAAAATTGGACTATGGTTGCTTTGTATATTTTCCCACTCAATTAAATCAAATAGAAAAACTAGAGAAAATTCAATTCGCGTCATTAAGACTCGCTCTTGGGTATAGAATCAGTACACCTACCAACATTCTGCTATCGGAATCCAAACTACAACTCATACAAGAACGATCCCGATTCTTATGTATGAACTACCTCAATAAAGTTCATTCGAATCAATACTCGATAATATATGCAAGCATTTCACGGCTCCGAAAAATTATTGATAACAAGTATATCAAGCGTAAAAATAATAACCGGCTTTTATATCAATGCATAAGAGACACCAAGAATTCAATCAATCATATTTACTCCGCTAATAACCACAATAATGATGTTCAAGAATATTATTCTTTCATTAGTAATATTTATATCAACACAGAATTTGGTTCGTCTCTTACATATGTAGAAAATCCCAATATATTAATTGAAAATCTAATTAAAGAATAAAAATCCTATGCTCTGTACACTGACGGAAGTAAGTCTAAAAATTCAGTTTCTGTAGGAACTGCGTGTGTCTGTAATGACTTAGATATGACAGTTGTAAGAAGCTTAACTAAAAACGTGTCAATTTTCACTGCAGAATCTATAGCCCTGAACGACGCTGTAAAAATAGTTTTGAATCATCCCAATCAGAATTTCCTCATTTTTACGGACTCTCTCAGCGCTCTACTCTCTTTACAACAACCTATTATAAACACAAAACCGAATCCCTATATTCTTGAAATAAGAAAAAATGTTTTCAAATTCGCCTCCCAGACCGTAAACGACAGTAAAATTAAATTCTACTGGGTAACGGCTCACATGGGGATTCTGGGCAACGAGAGTGCTGACGTATTAGCGAAATCGGCGGCTAACACGATAGCTGCACCCTCCATCAAAATTCCCTTCACAGATCTAAGGGAATCGACTAAATCAGTGGCAACACAAAATACATATAATACCATAGAGAAAGAAGGTTTATACAAAGGTGTAAACTACTTCACACACTTCCACAACCGAAAGTCAAAACCGTGGTACAGTCACACAAATCTCCAACGTGAGATTATTACAACGGTAAATAGATGCAGATCAGGACACTACAATCTTGCCAGTTCTCTCTTTCGAATTGGTTTCATAAATGATCCAAAATGTCAGTGTGGCTATGAAACTCAGGATATTGACCATGTGTTATGAACAGAGGTTGGTGTTTATCAGGCAATTACAGAAACTGCATCTTCTCCTTCCGCTTTGATGCAATGTTCTATTCCCCAGACCTACGGTGGAAATATGAAAAATAAGTTACTCGTTTTTGAAGGCCTGTGATTTAAAAGTTCAAGAGAACGGTACATCTTTAAAACTGTTTGAGTATTGACCGACGTTTATTTATAATTTGTATTGTATTATAAAAAGTATCACAATGTATTGCAAAATAATCTCTACCTAGAGATTCAAATTGCATTGAATAAAAAAAAAAGTATTAAGTAAGTTGTAAAGTACATACGGTATACCAGTAACCTTAAAATGTTGTCGCACACTAGACCGGCCCGACCCGTACCGGCACCGTTCCGGCGCGGCCGTTTTGACTTTCTCTAATGTAAATCAATGGGACTGCGCACACCTAGCCTGTCAGGCCAACACCGACATCGGTCCGTAACCGACTCGACAAAACGTGTGCACACTTAGCAGCATCGTACCGACCAGAACCGACCCGGCACACAGTTGGCTGGATCGAGAAATTTAGTGACATTTTAGTATAACTCTTCAACCATAAGAGATATCGGGATAAAATTTGCACTAAAATTCATTAAAAAATGATGCCTACACACTGATAATTATCGAAAGAAATGTATATTTTTTGTAATAATTTTTTATTAATTGTTTAAATTTTAATGGCTTAAAATAATAATTAAAATTGTTTATTTGTTACATACACAGTACTTCCCAAGATAATTTAAATCACTGATGTCTTTGGTTATAAATTTCTTCGTATCTGTTGACATTTATTCTTCATATTATGAATATTTCAAGAAATACAAAGAAATTTTTAACCAACGACATTAATGATTTAAATTATCTGGGGATGTACTAAATAAGTAACAAATAAACAATTTTAAATATTATATATTTCTTACGATAATTATCAGTGGATAGGCATAATGTTTTAATGAATTTATTTTAGTGCAAATTTTCCGCCCCTACTTTGAGGCTTATTTTCACCCCCTTAACATGAATGTCAGCAGCTATAACAAAATATGTGTCAAATATTTTTTTACCAAACACTTTTAACAAAATTTCATTAAAATCGGCGTAAACCTCCCTTGTTAATCCGTTCGCCTACCCCCTTCATTGGGGGGCATACCATGCGAGGGGCCAAGAAGCTCGAGCTGTCTAGGTCGCCAAGAAATGTAAGTTTGCCGCTTTGGACTTACCTGTGTTAATCCGATACCGGGTCAGGTATATCGGTATGATCTACCACTAATCCAATTACAAAACTTCTTTATTTTTTTATGAAACTTTCACCAACTTATTTGTGGCATTTTTCTGATTAAAATGACACTAAACACGGTATAATTTCAACTGTATTTAGGGGTTTAATTGACGGTGTAGTGCGCCTTCGGCCGCGAAGTCGGGGCCTGCCGGGTCGGTGCCGGTCCGTGGTAGTGTGCGGCAAACAGTACCATTCCGGAGCGACCGTGACGCGGTCGGTACGGTGCCGGTACGGGTCGGGCCGGTCTAGTGTGCGACAAACTTTGTACTTATACGACACGCCGCACAGTGGGCCAGAATGACGATTTAGCTGTTCACGGCTATTGTAGCGTTATTTTAAAACTTAAAGACAACAGTAAGGAGGTCGTTGGATTCGTCTTGACGTCAGCTATAATATTATTAAATAAAAAATATATAGTGATAAATAAATAATCAAGGTCACCTCAATTTTTTATTAAAAAAAAAATTTTTTTTTATTTTTGATATTGAAATTTGTAGAAGACTAACTACTGATTAATTTTTGTACGAAACATTTTTTTGTCACACCATCGGAAATGTCAAAAAAATCGTGTGAATAATGAATTAATTGAAAACTGGCTGTTCAGGCTTTCATACAAAAGTAATCTCTAATTTTTGAATCGAGGAATTTTATTACAATTAATGAAATAACAAAAACGTGTTATTACTGTCTTATTTAAAATATTACAAATATTTAAACAAAAATAAGTATTATATTTTAGACAGTTACTGTCTTATTTAAAATATTACAAATATTTAAACAAAAATAAGTATTATATTTTAAACTGTCTAAAATATAATACTTATTTTTGTTTAAATATTTGTAATATTTTAAATAAGACAGTAACTGTCTAAAATATAATACTTATTTTTGTTTAAATATTTGTAATATTTTAAATAAGACAGTAATAACACGTTTTTGTTATTTCATTAATTGTAATAAAATTCCTCGATTCAAAAATTAGAGATTACTTTTGTATGAAAGCCTGAACAGCCAGTTTTCAATTAATTCATTATTCACACGATTTTTTTGACATTTCCGATGGTGTGACAAAAAAATGTTTCGTACAAAAATTAATCAGTAGTTAGTCTTCTACAAGTTTCAATATCAAAAATAAAAAAAAATTTTTTTTTTAATAAAAAATTGAGGTGACCTTGATTATTTATTTATCACTATATATTTTTTATTTACTAATATTATAGCTGACGTCAAGACGAAGTTTATAATTATATTTACCTATTAATAAACAAAAATCTATACAATAATTCTATTTAACCCCTTAACCTACAACTACGTGTGAGACACGTGGTCTTGTATTCGGGCCAAAACTGATTATGACGGGCCTGGCCCGTGGTACATCGGTCGGGCCAAATGTAAATATCACTGGCATGGGCCATTTTGGTCCCAGGCTGTTGGAACATAAATCGTAGGTTAAGGGGTTAACAAAGATAAAATACAGGTTTCCAATATGGGAAAACAGCTGTGATGCTATGCTGCGATGTTGATGATATGCTCTCTCAAATACAAATCATTCAACTGAGCTAGAAAGAAGTTCGATTGTTTATCAATGGTTGTATAGTATAAAATAATTCATAAGATAGGTCTGGGTTAGGTCTTTCCACTCTTAAGAGCCGCTGTGTGGTCGTCAAGGCGGCTCGTGCGCCGTGACTCGTTGCGGAATTGCGTGTCACGCGACACTTTAAACTATCATAACAAAAAAGTTGGTTTGAGTTGGGACGTGAATTTTGCGGAACCTTTTAGAGGAGATGTTGCTGAAAATGATCCACTTGGTTAGATCTTGAATTTTTTAAAACTTTTTAATATAACTTATTCCTTGTCAAAGATGAAAAACTTTAACGGATTTCTTCAGTTCACAGAGTATTTTTTATAAAAAAAAGTAATCAACAAAAATTTTTAATTCCAAGTGGGTCGTAAATATAGACGCATATACTATCCATAAAAAAAGGGCTCATAATGTTCACTAGGTTTTCCAGGACAGCGTTGCAAAGAAAAGGAATTTTTTCGATGAAAAACGGCATCTGAAAAAGTTTGATCTTTGAATGCTTATTGTGACGAGAGTTTTTAATATTTTTAATTAATATTATCGTTTTCGAACGTAACGGACATTTGAGAAACAATGTACCTTCGTTAAAAATCGATATGAGAACTTTGATTTTTTAGCTCGTGAACAGCTACCGCGTCATTCTGGCCCACTGTGGCGCCGCGTCGCGCGTCGCGCCTTAGGGCCGATTCATACTAGAGCGACCGTACGGTCACTGTCCGTACGGTGGTTTCCCATTTTCGAGCGGGTTGACACATCCCGCTGTGCCCCTGCTAAGCGTGGCAGAAAAAAGAGGTCTCTATGGGCTCCACAGCTCCTTAGGTAAACAACTACCGATAGCTTTACTTTAAGACAGCGATGGGCACGGTAGGGGCCCCTGAGGTGCTGGCTTCCCCCACCAACTACTCTTTCGTGCAGCGCGCACCTTCGCCGCGGAGCGGTGCCCCGCGCTCTTCTTTTCCCCCCTCGTACGAAAGAGTAGTTGGTGGGGGAAGCTTCTTGACTGCCGCAGTCATAGCTGCCCATCACTGCTTTAAGACATCATGGAAATAGGGAATGTTTCTGCCACTTGGTGTGAATTGTTCTTAAATATAATTTAAAATATATTAGACACATCTTTGTTCTGCAAATTTTTCCACCGTCAAGTGCGTGAAAAAGTTTATAAAAATACGATTCTTCCTCTTTGAAATTCCGTTTTTTCCGCATTATTTGTAACAACTTGTTGCCATCTTTCAGGTAACCTGTCAATTCCCGTATCCCAATGATTCGTAGCAACATGTGTTTTCGATGTACAAGCAAAATCACTTGCTTATTTAAAATGCGACAGAACTTTTCTGCCAACCACATATTTGTGGTACCAAAAATTATTTCGGATACACCGGAAAATAATAAAATGTTCATTTTAGGGAAACCAATAGTGTCATTTCGCCCCAAAGTGCAGTGTCCGCGGAGAAACTGAATTGTTGTTTACCTAAGGAGCTGTGGAGCCCATGGAGACCATTTTTTTCTGCCACGCTTAGTAGGGGCACAGCGGGACGTGTCACCCATCTCGAAATTTATGGGAAACCACCGTACAGATGGTAACCGTACGGACAGTGACCGTACGGTCGCTCTAGTATGAATCGGCCCTTATCCTTTGCCGGCTTGTCCTCACCGCAATTTTTGAACGTACGCAAATTAGGAAATGAAAATTTAGAGAGGAAGAATCGTAAAATGTGGTCATATTTTTTCACACTTGATTCGCGAGACAACTTTGCAAAAAAAATATATTTTGAATATTTTTGCATTGAAATGATGATTAAAAAAGAGAAATGTTTCTATTTTTAATGATTACCGAGATATACATTTTTTTTGTAAAAGCAGTTTTCGTAAAAATCGGTAAAAATTTCAAATTTTGATAATCTGTATCTTTTAAAGAATTTTGAATATAACAAAGTGATAACTTATAAACCCCCCTATTTTCATATGGATTATAACATATTTAAATTGCAGTAAAATCCCAGAGATAGTACAAAAGAAGTATATATATAAATCTCTATATAAACATATTTATTGATTATATAAGATTATATAAGATTATGTACTGCGATCATTAATGCACTATTGGTAAGAGTATAAACAATATTTTTTTCAGATGATTTGACTAAAGCCCGTGAAAAATGTAAAAAGGCTGAAAGTGAGTCAAAAGTGGCAACTAAATGTGAAGGAGACCAAGGAGAATCAACAAGAAAGAGGTTCGGCACAAGTCAAAGAATAGTTTACTTCGCACATAATTGTCCCTGGCCGGACCCGTGGTTTGGACAATTTTCGATGAAATACTGTAATGCCCATCACTAGTTACAATGTAATTGTCGGCGATGCGAACAGCTCCATCCAAACTTCCCGTAGATCTTACCAATTTGCCAAGCACGTCTAAACGTGTGCGAAAATCAAGTTATCCCAGATGTTAATACAATTTGGACAATACAATTAAAAACAATTTTTTAAATATATCTTCCGAATTTATTTACAAATTTATTTTCTGCATGTGTTATCCGAAATTATTGTGTGACATAGTGGAATAGGCCAACAGTGGATACCACTGGCAAAAAAAAAGTGCATTGACAGTAGTACCTCGGCGGTAATGTGGAAACCTATTGATACGGGTGTCGCCCTAATGCATCACGAATAGCTCCTATGGTACGCGCCTGAGGAGTTCCGAGCACTGTGGCCGCCACGGGGAGCGAGACGCTCGGCTGGGTCAAGGGGGCGTAGCCTTCGAAAACCGGTCGTCGCGAACACATAATTCGAGGCCTGATTTATGTAATTATTCATTCAACTCTTCTAGATTAATCTAATTGTTCTAATTGTTCACAAAAATTCAAGTCGTATAGTCCAATATTACAAAAGTTATCGTCCTTCTAAGAGTTTCCGAATCGCACAACTCTTCGAAATACTCGTCACGAATAAAAGCGTCAAATAAATCGTCTGGCTCAGGGCTGCCATTTAACGGCTCGCGACGGCCGATTTTCGAAGGCTACGCCCCTCGACCCGGCCGCGCGTCTCGCCCCCCGTAACGGTCCTAGTACTCGGAGCCGCTCAGGCGCGTACCATAGCGTAGGCGCTATTCGTGGCGCTTTAGGTCTACACGCGTATCAATATATTTCCACATTACCATCGAGGTACCCTACGTCGACGAACACCGCACATGATTAACCATGACCACACCTTAAATGATTCTTCGCTCGCGTCTGCGATGCGAACAGTCACATCTAAACTTCCAGTAGATTTGACCAATTTGCCAAGCACGTATAAACATGCGCGATAATCATGCTATTCCAGATGGTATTAAAATTTGAACAATAGAATTAATAATTATTTTTTAAATTTATTTTACGAATTTATTTTTTTAATTAATTTTCTACAGCTGTTGTCCGAAATTATTGTGCGATATAGTGGAATAGGCCTACAGGGGATATCACTAACAAAAAAAACCGCATTGGCAATAGTACCTCGATGGTAATGCGGAAACCTATTGACACGCGTGTAGATTAGGGTGGACCTAAGCTACACTTGGCGAAAAATTTTTATCGAGATAAAAAGCACGACGCCACCCAGAATGGTTCTCTATGGTGAGAAAAAATTTTGTGCAAAGTTTGAGATCGATCGGAAAAAAGTATCACGTGGCACATTGCAATTGAAAATTTTGAAAATTTTGAAATTCATCGTTGGATTTTGTAATTTTTTTCTAAATAAGAATATGGAAAAATTATATGACCTTAATTTAAAAAAAAAATAACGATGACCTTGAAATTTCGAAAATTTGATTTTCAAAAAAAAAATTTCTTTGCCATTATATTTACAATATTGAACAGTGCAACTTTCTCCTCTGACATTTTTTCGTACAACCACAAATAACAGAGATATTTAATTTTGTATTGGACTATTATAGTCCATTTTTCCATATTCTTATTTAGAAAAAAATTACAAATTCAACGATATATAATACTTCATAGTTACGATGAATTTCAAAATTTTCAAAATTTTCAATTGCAATGTGTCACGTGATACTTTTTTCCGATCGATCTCAAACTTTGCACAAAATTTTTTCTCACCATAGAGAACCATTCTGGGGGGCGTCGTGAAAAAAATTCGTTGGTCAAAAAATAAGGTCCACCCTAGTTCTGAAGCGCCACGAATAGCGACTACGCTATGGTACGCGCCTGAGCGGCTCCGAGTACTAGGACCGTCACGGGGGGCGAGACGCGCGGCCGGGTCAAGGGGCGTAGCCTTCGAAAATCGGCCGTCGCGAGCCGTTAAGGGTGTAGACCAATATTTGACCTCGAAATTAGTTTGAGCTCCGTCCAGTAGGGGAGCTGGGTACAGTTTTTACAGAATGGTTCAGAGGCACAGCAGGCGCACGTACCTACACGCTTCCCGAGCGGTGAGCTGTGCCACACACTCTCACTCGAGCACACCAACGAGCATCAACGTAGTGACGTCACGTGTGCGTGTGAGCCTAACTTACCGGCAACACTTGTCATCCTCCGTTTTACCGATACAATGATGGAATTGCCGGGTGACCGAATGCTAAGAACCGACATCAGCGCTCGTAGCGGAAAAATTCCGCGGCTGTAATTTCCGAGTACCGTCCCTTCTGAGATATGCTTCAGTTCCTGACGTTAGGTGGGTTTAAATTCGTTTGATTTAACATAATAAACGTTGCATTGACACTGTATGTGTCCCCCGCATTGCGCGAGCTATCGATCGTTTCTATAAAAATCCTACTTCTCTCGATATTTAAGAAAATGTGTGTCTCTTGACAGTGGCAGCACTGTCGCGCCGCCCGATGCTTCTCGCGGCTCCGCTACATGCTGCCGAATAATGTAAATTACGCCTCGAAAACGCAATAGTAGGCCACGTGGGCGAGCTCGCGAACTAGATTGATCTTTTATCTAGCGATTGTGACTACGTAGGGGTCCCAAATGTACATTAGCGAGACGAATAACGTCAGGAACTGAACCCTTGCAATCTCGTGTACGTATACAGTCGCTAGCGGTGTGTGAGTTCGAGTGTGTGAGTAAGGTCTATACCCTTAAACGGCAGCTCTGGTCTGGCTAAATAGAGCTTCAAATAACGGATAAATATAACAGATAAATCTCGCGCGACATCTGGATTCAAACAACCCACAAGGTTACGAATCTAGTTCTTCCATTAAAATCTGACGGATACTCTGCGACCAAGTAATGACAGATACAACCGTAAGAATACATCGTGGCTTTGTATTTGACTGTCAAATAAAAGTTGAACATAACCTGAAAATTCTCGGAGAGACAGACGAATAAACTCTCCGAACCAAACAGTTGAAAGATACAAGATACAGATAAATTCTTGCGCTTCATCTAACTTCGAATAAAAATCAAAAGATACAGTATATTTTATCCACAACTTATTTGACTAATTTTTTCTTTAGATAATGCCAAACTCTGATATCGTATAGCCTGATAACCCGCCGTCCGACTATTTAACCATAATTATACATCGAGTACTCAACAAATAGGAAAAAATATTGGATTTCGTCATAGAATTCACTAAAAAACCTCAAGATTAGTGAACAGATTTTATATCTCCAACAAGGGTAAATATTGTATTGTTGGTCCAGACAAAGGATAGTGTTAGAGACTAGATCTGGATTCAGGACTGGAAAGAGATTCCTAGTCGAACTGAACGAGCAAAACTCTATTTTCCCGAACCGGGCTCGTCGAATAACAAGACTATGTACAAGAAACTGTATAATAGAAAACGTGGTTGTAGAAATAAACAATATACTTAAAGAGAAAGATAACGTGAAAGGACGATTATTCCGGAGATTTAAGACAAATTACAATGTAGAGAAAAGTGCTAACCGGTCAACTAGACGCTCAATTAACACCCCAGATTACGTTGTTCTTTATAACTAAGTAGCTAGAGAACTGAACAATCCGGGTCGCGCTCCGCGGTCGATAATCGATCGATAGTGATCTCGACGGTGACAGCCAACGACGCAGCGATCCGACGATCGATCACAGATCTCGTCGTTCCCAGCCAATTGCCCGTAACGAGATTGACGTTGCTGGCGCACTCAGCCAATCCCAAACAGATAGTATGGCAGAGAATAAATGGAGCTTACAAACTAATTTATAATACAATTGACCCAATATTAAAGTTTAACAACTGAATATCTTTATTACAGTGGAACGAATGAATAACTTTTACACACTCAAAAATTAATATACTTTATCTTAATGCAGTGGAAACAAAAACGTGTGGTTCGTAGGGAAGTCGAAGACGAAAGAGAACGAATCGGCCGATGCGATCTCGCCGCTAGAGTCAACCGGTAGATGCGCGCGCACACTCAGCTCAACATCGGCATGCATTGGAGTCTTACAATTTATAATGTCTTAACACCCAAAGTTGTACATCGAGCTGCACAGATTTTGAACTTCTATCTAAATAGAGTCATAGAGAATCTATGAGATTGGCTAGAGTTTAGCCGGATACGATGGACAAAAATTCCATTTGACCAAATGAGACGGCCTATGAGCTATTCGATGCGGTATTGAGAAAAAATATGTGCAACATTTGTTATATGGATTTGGGGAGGGGGTGGGGGCGATGTTGGACTAGTCGCCATCACTTTAGATTCAATAAATATAACTACAAAAAAACAAATAATTACAGAACAATATTTTCATCACACATGCTTTTTCTCAGTCAGATCATCGTGCTGCTTCTTCTGGAAGACCCACAGGGTTTAAAGTGTACCTTCTGGGACTTAAATTTTGCACATTTTCTCTACAATCTTACAGATTTTGACGAGACACCTCCAAAAATTCAAGTTTTAAAGCGCGGAGTTCACTGGGTCAAAAGTTATGCGTGTTTAAAGTTGAACGAGTTTTAGCGTTTTTGACGGGTAAGGGCGCCGCTACGTTGATATGTACTCAGCGTCGCGCGTCGTCTCGAGCAAAGTCGCTACATATCACCACAAGCACGCGGGTGTAGCAATACTGGCGCTGCAGGCGCAATTCCCCTAGTCGCGAGTCTACCGATCGCTCCAACGAGGTTGGGAGCGCCGACCTCGGGCGATGAAACCGCGAAAGAAGCGTTCCCACTAGCTCTCGCCTGCCAACCACCGATCAAGCAACACCGCGTTCTCTTGTAAGGTTGATCGGCTATCTTATACAGTCGTTAATATACAGTATACAGAGTTTTTAGTTACATTCTCACCTTTTATACTTCCATCACCCTTCAAAGAGTCCGAAGCAGAGTAGGCTGCTGAATAGTTCCTAATCCATACACAGAACAGTAAAATCTACAGGTGATGGCGGTAACGTAAATTTGCAAATGTAGTCGGGACGGCCTCACGGCGGGCTCTCCCAAGCTCCCCTTTTTTAATTTTTTGACGTGAAACGTCTTTAAAATCGGGTACCAGTACGGAAAATGCAGCGTCCAGACCGTTACGCAAACGTGTAACGAAAATGTAACATATGAAAACGGCGAATACACTTATTATTACTTAAATCGATCGATATCTACAAACTCTATACACAAACACACGAATCACCGCGCTCTATACACAAATACACGAACCACCGCTAGGTCTGGATTAGGTGATTCTGAGTCAGATAACCTAGCGGTGTCTAAAGTTGAGCGATTTTCAGTGTTCTTGACAGGTAAGTGTGCCGCCATGTTGGTATGTACTGAGCATCGCGCAGTGTCTAACGAACCAGGTGGCAGCACAAACACACATTAAAAGGGAACGGTAGGCACGTGACTTTCCCTAGAATTTCCCTAGAATACCCTAGAAATTTGGTCGAAACTTGGGTTTGCGAAATTAGATTTTTCGTCCTTATACGAGCAAATTTTGGGCTGCATAAAGGCTCGTTTGATGGTGGAAGGTTCAGCGCAGGGTGCTCTGCTTATGATATCAGTCAAAAACTCTTTTTGTGACAGAAAAATACATTGGATTCTGCGATTGTTTTCTCGACTTTTTTCCCGACTTTGCAGACGCATATTATTAGATGTCAACATAATCTCGTTACATCATAAGCAGAGCACCCTGCGCTGAACCTTCCTCTTTAGATTGAGTCCTCACCCAGCCCAAAATCTGCTCGTATAAGGACGAAAAATCTAATTTTGCAAACCCAAGTTTCGGCCAAATTTCTAGGGTATTCTAGGGAAATTCTAGGGAGTCTCGAGGCGGCCGTTCCCCCTTAATGTTGATCACGTAGATTTCCAAGCGTAGTCGGGCCGGCCCACTGTGGTCGAAACGAGCCCGTTAGCTGGACAAAACTATTGTAGCATTATTTTTAAACTTAAAGCCATAGTAAAGTAGGTCGCTGGACTCGTATTGACGTCAGCTACAACAATATATAATAATAAATATATGTGGTATTTAAAAAATTAAGGTGACCATAATTTTTTATTAACAAAAAAATGTTTTGTAATTTTTTTCTATTGGGATTTATAGATGACTGAATATCGATTAACTTTTAGTGGAAACATTTTTTTGTCAAATTATCAGAAATGCTCGAAGAATCGTGATGGCAATTGGGCATTTGCACCGAAAAGCTGACAGAACTGTTTTAGCATCATTCTATAAATATTCTATTATCGCACCGCTATTAAAATACGAAGTAACGATACCTGACGACTCACAGTGGTCAAAATGGACTTTCTAGCTAGACCAAACTGTTTTGTTCTTTGTGGTTTACGTAGAAGAGAATCACAGAAATGATTCGTAATATATCGACATCGGATTACTAAAAAATGTTTCAACTTCGAGTGCGTCAGCGGGTGCAAATAAAATTGATTTTGTGGATACTCTAGACTTGCATGAAGAAGTTCCAACAAGTTCCAAAGTGAAACCTTTTAAAACTTTTTTTGCGGGGCTGTCTAAGTATAAGTACTATATGCATTTTTAAGTATTTTCATTTTTAAGCAAATAAATAATGTATTTGAGTTTTATTTTAGTTTTGTACTTACGGGTCATGCTAGTATCCATCACAGAATGAAAAATTGCACAAATATTTCCACTAGCAAATGCTCACAACGAGAAATACTAACGAATAGAGAGGTGTCGAACGATAATGAAGAAATACGAAGTTAGGAAATGCTTTGCGGGTGAGGGCATATTTTATTATAGGGTATTAAACAAGGGTAAAAACAGCTGCGATTCTTCTTACCTGGTACCTACCTCTCATTTACCGTAGCGGAAAATTTTCTGGGAGCATTACCATTTTATGGGTTTTGTCCAGCTAGCGGGCTCGTTTCGACCACTGTTCATCTCCGGCTTCTCCGTCCTCCACCCCATCCTAACTACCGACCAACTTGGACTAAACCGTCTCTTTGAGATCCTGTATATGACTCTGTATATTTTAATTACTGTCTGATGACAGCTTGTCCCAGAACAAAGTGTTCATCTTAAAGATAGCCATTCTACAATATCGACATCACCGTGTGCTCGTGCTGCCATCTAGCGACTCCGCTCAGTAAGTGGCACGCGATGGTTACTACATACCAACATGGCGGCACTCTTACCTGTAAAAAACACTGAAAATTGCTCAACTAACTCAAATAAGTAAACACTATAACTTTTGAACAACTGATCTCGGCGGAGTGAAACATGGATTTTGTCGTTTTCTCGCTAAAATCTACAGGATGGCATAAGAAAAAGCTAAAAATTTCTGTTTACTCAAGTTAAAGTGCAGCCGCAAAAAGTGTACTAGAAAATCGAATGGTACATATCAAAGATAGCTGCTCCACGTTATTGACATCACCGTGTGCTTGTGGTGCCATCTAGCGGCTCCATTCGTTAGACGATGCGCGACACTGAGTACATACCAACATGGCGGCGCCCTTACCTATCAAAAACGCTTGAAATTGCTTAACTTTACACGCGTATAACTTTTGAACGAGTGAGCTCCGCGCTTTAAAACTTGCATTTTTGGAGTTTTCTCGTCAAAATCTACAGGATTGTATAAAAAGTGCAAAATTGTTGGTCCCAGAAGATAAACTTCATCCCTAAAGATCTGTATTGCGTGCGTTACGGTTACGATTACTCCTATGGGAGCATTCCTCCCTTCCCTCCCTCATTTTAACCCTATTGTATCTCTACCGGAAGGGAAGTTATGAGGTAAAATGGAAATAATTAGTTTTTAGTCTATTTTCACTATTTACTCAACCTTATCTGGCTACACCATTTAATTGCAAATGAGACTAAACCAAAAATGAGACGCTACTTATTCGTAATATTTAAAAGAAAAAGTATTTGCAAATAAACAAAAGGTACGAATGTTATTAGAAACAGAATAAAAGAAAAGTCGCCATTAAGCCACGAGAAATGCGCGTGTTCAGAATAAAATAAGGTTTAATAAGGAGAACTTTTTATTCTCGTCCTACTTACAATACACATATTTACTCCAGAGGGTATTCGAAAAATGTGTGCCAGAAACAAATTTATATTACACGCATAATACAGTTTCGACCTATCCCAGTGAAGGTGCCCACAAAAAAGTATTAATAGGAAATATTGCCTGTAGTTTTTTAACTTTGTGTGCGAATCCGTATCCGGTGTTCGGTACTAATCTTCAACTGTGAATATTTTTAGACACGCAGTTTCAATTTGCAAAGTTGTAAAATGTGGTCCAAACGTTCGTAGTTTAGAAAGAATCCCTATCTCTAAATATCCGCAGATATTTTATTAATTAATCTCACATAGTAATGAAAACTTTTTACTATTTGTTTAGTTCACACCCTCAAAACTGTATCATCACAACACATCTTTTAAAACATTACACACAAAAATTTCGTACAAACTTTCTATTTAGTTTACAATTGTTATCCGAAAATTATTCACAATAGCTTTAATTAAATGAGCTAGGTATACAAAAGTTATTATTCTGTAGTGTTGTTATAACAGTATATACATACGTATAATCCGTTGGCGGGCTATTCTATTCTGAAAATTATCGTATAATGAATTTCATCACCTTGGCCAAATTTATTTTATCCGACTATGAAGTTGATATTGGCAGTATCGAGTTCTACGTGGTACCTGCTTTAGCTTTGTACGCGTGTGTAATAATCAAAGTTCATGTTAAGGGATTATATTCTTCCTCGATTTCAATGCGTGGTAGGCTCCACGTTTCAATGTGTAGTTCATGTCTACATGTAGTTGTGTCCTCATTTTGTGAATCGTTCGATATAACAGTTGGTGAGCAAACGATAACCAAGAAACTAACTTCTAAGTCATGTATAACATATGCCGAATTAAGCGGAACCATAGTCAACACTCTCTAGCACTGAAAGCTTGGGCCCAAAGGTACTCCTGAACTTTCTAATTAAAATTCAAAACATGATGAGACCTCTCAGACGGAGCCGTAAACCTCGAGAAAAGCTATGACCAGCAGAGTGACCATTGCACTATAGTTTGTAATAGCAACGGTCTCCGTTTTCCCAATTCCCATACATATTCATTTCTATCTAAATCATATAGAAAGGCATAGTCCTCTCTTAAAATAAACTACTGTCAAATCAAAGATTTATTTTAATAATCGTCCAATCTAAAATTTATTTGAATATCTTACACATTGATTCGTGCATGTATGTATTCACCCCCTTATTGACTCAAATAAATTAAACAAGACTCGAGAGACTAAAGTGTCTCAAATTTTTGACATTTAAAATTTAGCATTTGTTCTCTCCCTTTATCGAATTACTTTCGAACTTCTATCAACTTAATTACTCTTTCAATTTTCCAAATTAAATTGATCATGTTAGATTATGCTTTGTTAGACAATACGAGAAATAATTTTAGTATGAGATCTTCCACCATATTCTTAAATCGTTCACGTATCTTCATTTCCTTAGAAATTAATTAATAACTAGGTTCATCAAAATAATTGAAGTACAAGTTTAAATTTTGTATTTGACAGCTAGTTTGTCTAGAAACAGGATAAAATCGCGGTTGATTGAAGCTACTAGCAAAACGCAGAAAGTAATAGCAAATAACAATAACTATATGACTGTAAACCGTAACAAAGTGTTATGAAACATAGCTACCTTCTTGGGGGATTTTTGTTAATTAATTTTACAATAAACGCACTCTGAACATGTTCATTATTTATCGCGTTTAACCCGACGAAACAGGGTTAAAGAGGCATTGTTTTATCTCTGGATTGTGATGCTGGCAGTTTTCCGGCATAGTAGCAGCCGTTATTCGTCATCTTAATGCATAACCGGAAGACTGAGCGACGCACCAGCAGCTTATAAACGGCGCGATTATTCTAACTTGACCTATCCGTCCCTTTCCAATGTCTCCTCCCTTAGCTATGCTACGGTATCTCCTTCGTTCAGAAGAGGGTAATGTTGGCTGCTGGTTAGCCTAGACGTATTTACTGGCCTCTGTAAATACGTCTATTTGAATTTCATACGACGCGCGACGCGACTCGACTCGAGTAGAATATTTTCCAATTCCTTTCTTTTTCTTAACCCTTCTACCTTCTCTGAAATGCGTTGATTTCAAACAGAACCATATACAGGGTGGGGCACTTAAGACAGGACACCTGAATAACTCGCTTGTTTTTGGAGATAGAAGAAAATACCTTAGACCAAACTTATTTGGTATCGAGGGACTGATCATCTGATGTTACTAGTTTTTTTTTATAGATGGACGCGTCAAGGAGATATGAAGGTCAACTTTTTTTTTTTTAATAGAACAGTATATTTTTTTACTTACATACTGATAGAGTGTTTCAAGACGAATACAATGACCTATTATTAAGGTCATTCAAGGTCACTCAAGGTCAACTGCAAGAGAAAACTGATTATCTCAAAGCACACTTCGAACACTTTTGTATCTTCCGTAGTTGTTGGCATATAGCTCTTGTAATTACTAATAAGGGTCATTAGTAGGTTATTAGTAGTTTGACTACCGCCTAGAATACAGTTTCGTAATATCCAATCTTTGTGTTCACCATATACACGTACTGCTTCCCTTATAATTCTATGACATTCACCATAAATCAGAACCATTTCCACTTTCTCTGATATCGTATAACGCATTTTTGAAAATTGAACACTAAGATTGGATATTACGAAACTGTATTCTAGGCGGTAGTCAAACTACTAATAACATTCGTTGATATAAACAAGTTTACATGGTGATTGAATGTTTGTTTATGTTCTGTGACCCTTATTAGTAATTACAAGAGCGATATGCCAACAACTACGGAAGATACAAAAGTGTTTGAAGTGTGCTTTGAGATAATCAGTTTTCTCTTGTAGTTTACCTTGAGTGACCTTGAATGACCTTAATAATAGGTCATTGTATTCGTCTTGAAACACTCTATCAGTATGTAAATAAAAAAATATACTGCTCTATTAAAAAAAACAGAGTTGACCTTCATATCTCCTTGACGCATCCATCTATAAAAAAAAACTAGTAACATCAGATGATCAGTCCCTCGATACCAAATAAGTTTGGTCTGAGGTATTTTCTTCTATCTCCAAAAACAAGCGAGTTATTCAGGTGTCCTGTCTTAAGTGCCCCACCCTGTATATATTAGCTCCTGCTACAAAACCTTCAATTCTTTTACTCTATGAACAAAAACAACGTATATGTGCTACATTCCTAACTAACACAGAAACATTTCTCCAACATATCACAATGATGACACTCAGGAACGGTATATTATTTCAATCATTTCAGTATAACAACAAAAAAGCATTTCAAACAAAGAAAATAAATCTAACAATAAGAAAACTACATTAGCGTGAAAAACAAGAACAAAAGAGTATAATTTCTATAAAGTACTTGTTTTTCTGTGTTTGGAAACGGACTTTTGCAGATGAAAGTAAATTCAATATTTGCATATCAAGTGAATGAATTACAGGTTTTATGCCATGTTGTTGCATAAAAAAAGAATATCGGTCCTACAATGAAATTGATTGTGGTGTGCGGAGCATATAGGTGACAGGACGCGATAATTTGCATTTCATTAAAAAAATATGTATATGTGTACATATCTTAAAATATCTAAAAAAGAATGCTAACAAATTATACAAGGTAGGTAAGTCAAAACATGTGGAAAGTACAGCATTTGCTGAATCAGCACATTCAAATAAGGAGAAAAGTCTCTATAAACATAGTCCCGATATGACCCTGTTTTCGAATTACAGGTTATTTTTTGTGTTAATATACTGTTTTTCAGCATGGCTCGAGTGACATGCAAATATTATGAAGTACTATGAAATGATAGGAGCTAGCAGTTCTCTAGCTCTTTCAGCTTTACATTTTGCAAGCCCATACGTAAGATGCCTGCCAGCTAATTCGCAGTTGGAGTGACTCATTTTCAAGACGCAACATACTATCAGAAATACGGAATAATCTTTCTTCACCGAACGTAGTGGTTTTCAAACAATTCTTCCAATCACTTCAGAATACTTCATAACATTTACATGACATTCAAACCATGCAAGAGTATTGTAACGCAAAATAAGCTGTAACTCGAAAATAAGGTCGTGTGGAAAGTATGTTTTCATGAACTTGTTTTTGTTATTTTAGCGTGCTGCATTAGTTCTTGCTTCACTTCTCAAATATACTGACTGAGCTTGTACATATTTTAATGCTTTGTTACAGAGTTACGAACGGTAATTGACGATATCGCTACGACCTCACCGATTTCGACGATTTTTTAATATGTTTATTTAGTAAATTAATATTTTGAACAATTTTTGTCTATACATACAAACGTCGCTCGTCTTTAGTTTTACAGTGAATTTTGCCTATATCTCCGCGTCTGTAGCGGTGTTGGGTTAAACTTCACCCGACGAAACCAGAAATATTTAACATTTTATAAAATATAATCCTGTAGATTTTTACGAGAAAATGCAGAAAATGCAAGTTTCAATCGTAGGAATCCACTTGTTCAAAAGTTATGCGTGTTTAATGTTCAGCGATTTCCACCGTTTTTTACAGGTATGGGCGCCGCCCTGTTGGTATGTAGCGAGTGTCACGAGTCGTCTAACGAGCGGAGCCGCTAGATGGCACAAGCACGCGCTGATGGCAATAACGCAGATTTACTAGCGCAGTCGCCCCTCCCCCCCTTCCACCAACCTAACCACAACCAATTTGGACTATACCTTCTGTTTGAGATCCTGTATACATATAATTCAGTACATGTTAATTACTGTTCAATGACAGCTTGTTCCAGAATCATGTCTACTTGTAACCTAACTTTAACTACAGTTTTTTTTTGCAAATAGCTCGTAAACTAAGAGCGAGCGACAGTCAGAAAAATGTTCAACTAATGAAAGGAAATCTATTGCGCACAGGCGATTGCACACAACGATATTTCACGTGGATCTTTTAGACACGGCATTATTGAACACAGTCAGAGTTCGCTTACGCAACAATTGCACACAAGAAGAAGACACATATTCAATTAGACGCGGAGTGATTATAAAGCTAACGCGGACATCTTTCTTTTTTTAACTGTTTAAAGTGCAGGGACGCATTTTTATGCAATTTCATCTCTCTACGATGCACACCGCACTACTTGAATTCCCGGAATAACCCGTGTTCACGAGCAAAAATAGCTGCGGCTTTGTTAGCACATTTGTGCTGCCATCTAGCGGCTCCGCTCGTTAGACGACGCCATATCAACATGGCGGCGCCCTTACATGTCAAAAACGCGTCAACTTGTTCAACTTTAAATCCGCATAACTTTTGAACCAGTGGATTCCTGAGATTAAAACCTGGATTTTCGGCATTTCTTCGTCAAAATCTACAGGATAATATTTTCAGAAAGGTTAAAAATTTCTGGTTTCCTCGGGTGAAGTTCAACCTGGTGTTGTATTACAATTGGATTTCCGTGTAGCTACTGTTTTTAAGAATTCTTTACCGGGTGATTCACGAGAAGCAGAACACCTAAATAGCTCCGTTAGGCTTGAAGATAGAAGAAAATTTGACGTGCCCGACGGTACATATAGAAATTCATGTGAAATGCGGCACATTGTAAGCGTAGTCGATCCGGCCGTACGGCCGTCTCTCTCCGCCCCCACCAACCTAACCACTAACCAACTTGGACTATACCTTCTTTTCGAGATCCTGTATATGATTCTGTATACGTATTTTAATTACAGTTCAGTGATAGTTTGTACGAGAATAAAGTGTACTTGTATCTTAAATTTAACGAAAGTTTGTTGCAATTATCTCGGAATTTAAGTCTGGGCAACGGGTAGATGTATACGGAAAAGTTGTTCAGGATGTTGACCTTGATAATATATTTCGTGGCCAAGATGATTGGTGCTGGGTTCCCTTGTGTCAACATTTACCAATTTTTTATATAATAATCCTGTGTCCATTATCGTTTTACTGCTCAAAATGACTTTTCTCCTGAATACATGTTTCATTTCCACGCACGTATTAGTCGTTTTGGCCTTCCATACTTAAAATAACTGTTAAACTTTGCAAACTTTTTAATATAAAACGAGCGACGATTAAACCTCTTGGGGGATACTCAGAAAGGTGAACTTAAATGATATTTACCAAATGTTCTGATTGTTGTCGTTTTCATAGTCTTTCGAAGGTTATTGGTTCATCGCGGACGGACGCGTCGATTTCCGAATACCGCAGGTGTGATACCCGCCAAATTAATCTTGGGTAGCTGTTTCAACGATTGAATACGAATCAACGTTACAGTGGAGGAAGGGCGTTTCGTCTCAGGCCCATATCTAGCAGGCCCTGCCTTAGACACGTCAGATCGCTGGAGATCTCGAATGGTTAGCTTGCCTTGTCCAGATTTTGAACAGACAAGGTTATAGAACGAAATTCTCGAATGCACGGAAGGCTGTATGAACGAACTAGATGAGACTGTACGAAAAGACTGGGTCGCGTCGGCACGGTTCGAGTATGTCTGTCCCCGCTTTGCGTCAAAATCGTGAAGTCCTGAAAAACCCCTGTATGTATGCGAGAGGGGGTGTTCCTCATTACGATCTTTCTATGTGGCGACAAGATGTTCACCGTGAGGATCCTTCTATGTATGCGAGAAGGAGTGTTCCTCGATTTGGGCATTGGTCTTTGACCGAATGCTATGCGAACGAAATGCACTGATTGGTTCCTGCCGAACGTTGCATTTCCCAATCAGCACCCTCACGATTGTTGAGACTCCTTTTTCTTTTTTGAAACGGAACCTTTTGGTCTGAAGTGATCCTTCGCAGGGACCAGATTTATGGCACGTTGTAAATATGAAACGGCAAGAAATTAACATTTCGGCGATCTCGAGTGGTCGCCGAATGAGGCAATAGTTTGCTTAATCTTCGAAAAGACTCTATAGTCACGAACGTACCACAAATACTGTCCGAAGGAAAACTCTACGAGTATGGTTCCTATGCGACGGAACAGTTATTGATGATTTTTAAATGTCACCATATATTTTTAACTTCATAGTGTTGTAGCTGATGCCAAGACGAGTTCAATGATGTGGTGCACTATGATATACAAATGACCTTGGACTCATACATAGGTATAGCTTCACTACTCTGTTTAATCAACGAAAATTTAATTTCTTAAGCCATTAGATCTTACAACACGTATACTGTTAACGGAAGATGATCTCTAAGCGTACACAAACAAGATTGCCCATAACATTGCCCATATTTTTAGAAGATATTCCTTTAGATATTCGTCGACTAATGTGGTACCAACACGATAACAGTCGTTCATTCTTCACGCACCGTCAGAGAATTTCTGAATAATAAATTTCCAAATCGCTGGATAGGACGTGTAATGTTATATACTATACTTATATTATATATGTTATAGTTTTATTTATAGTTTTATTTATAGTATATTATATATTATATAGTTATATAGCATACTATAGTTAGCTTGTTTACCCCATCTAACTTCTCTTGATTATTTTTGTGGGAACTGTCAAAGATTAACAGATGAAAAATTTAAAAATTGTGACCAATACTTTTTTCTTCTCAATTGCGACCAGTAGCATTTTTTAAAAAATATTATTAAGGCATAACCTAGTAAATTAATCTTTTTAACATATCAAAAAAGCTGTTTGGGTCCAATTTTTAAAAAGTTATTCGTTTTTAATGGGTGTACGAATACTTTTTACACTGAGTATACATTATAAAGAGAACTTACAAAATAAGATTCTGTTATTGCAACATATATTTTTACCATCCAATGACCATTTGAGTCGAGGCTGAGCTCAAATAATTCAAATCAAATTTTTCATTAAAACGAATAAAGTCAGCTAAATCCAACCTTAGTTTGTAAGATAAACGTATATGTATAACTTGTCTTCAGAGAGGTGAACACAAATTGAAGAATTGGATTGGAAAATTCATATTTCATGAATTTTGAAATTATGTGAAAGTGAGATCGACTGCAAAATGTGATCGATTAATAGAAAGAGAAGATAACATGTAAAGTACCTACGATATTATGAATCAGATAAAATATTAATATGTTACATGGTCATACATAGAAACAATATACATATTGTAAAACAATATTTGTATGTGCTTCCGCATGATAGAACTAAACAATTGGAAATTTTTCTGTGTGAAATGTACAATAATCTTTACAATTATACATATGGAATAGATACGAAAATCAAAGTTATTCTTTTATAAAATTCTTCTAAAATATGTATTTAGTGAAAGAGAATTTCTGTATTGGGCTTGTACGCGTAGTAGGTACACTTCACCCGTATCCTTTTTTTACGTATTCAATTTGTTTAGTCCACTATAATATAAATACAAAAGTGTATTTTCTGTTATTCGAATATCTTTTACTTACCTGCATCCAATTTTAATAAAAGTCCAAAATTATAAATTCGTCCGATTGCTTTCACGGTATTATATTTAACGCTTCTGATTTGAAATCTTTAAAATTATGATGTAATATTCGTATGTCAGTTAATATGTTTTCAGCTCACCCCTCGTTATTCATTTAATACGAATTTAACGGTCTTATACAACATAATATATGGATGTGGAATAAGAAGATGGAGATTTCGTAGGATATGTGAAATTAGCTGAAACAGCTGGAGATCATATTAGTCAGCTTCAAAGCATCTGGTGCAAAAGGTACGTCTGGTATAATAAAAGGCTTTTGCGAAAAGTAATTCGAGCGAATATTATCGAAACTGTTCGTTCGTTTCAAGTTGAATCTAAAATGGCATTTCGTTTATTAAAAATTTTAAATCATAAATAATACTATTTACAAAGCGTTGATTTAATCTCTTAAGAGAAGCTTATTTGTAACTTAGTAGTCGCTTTATAAAATATAAGTTTATTAGATTTATAGTTTTTTGATGAGCTTGGAATGAAGTTTTATAAAGCTAACACGAATAGGTATCGTGCACCTACTTTCTTCGCATGCATTGAAACGGGGTTTTATAATACCAAAATAATTCTGCGATGAGAACTCATTAGAAGCTGAAACAATTTTCTGAAAAGATACTAAACATAATTGCGATCGTATTTCACACCAGAATATTTCCTTGAAATTCATTTAATTTCTCTTACAACGTTTTCATTGTTCTGTTTAACGTCTTCCAAGGAGGTCAAGCTTTCATAATCTTTCGTTGCAGTTTTTCTTCCGCGACGAGGTTTTCTTAAAAGGAATTTTCGCTGTTTTAAAATAAAGGCAATTAACGTTTTACACTAAAAAGCGCTGTCATTTTTTAACGAGAACGGCTTACGGTGAGTAATTTTTCCCGTCGCGTCGGTCTAGTGTTCTTCATCAGGTAAAAGAATCTTATTGTTCGAGCGCAAGGAACGAGACTCTTTGATAGATTTCCACGGTTTCTTGACATTTTATCTCGCTTTAATTGAAGTCCATTACTTAAAACCAGCTACTGATATTTTAAAACGTAACTGAAGCTTTCTCAGCACGGATAGATATTACTGAAAGTACCGAGGAGCAAAATGAAATCTAGAGCATGGACATCCAGTAAGGTTGTTTAACCCGTTGACCTCGTTAACCGCTCACGAAAAAGTTAAGTGAATTTCTCTCTGTTTCATCCCATTTCTGCCCCCACTCCTCTCACTGCACTTCCCTCTCTCTTTCTCTCGTTCTCTCTCTTATATTCTACTATCTCGAGTTTCAAGAGTCTCCTGCGTCCGTGACCGAATCAGTTAATTAATTAGCTAAATTACACGAACGCAGAAGAAACGTATTTGTCTGAAGTGGACTGGTCAATTTTATTGTGTCTATATATGTAGGTATGTAGTAGGTACTGCGAACCTGACGAATCAGACAGAGTGGCTTTAACGAAAATGTTCCGTTCCAATGTTTCCTTAGAAACCGCTAATTAGGGAATAAGATGGGAAGAGTAAGAATGCAGTCTCAATGGAATCCGATAAGCTTCGAATGTTTGCCCTTTTGAAAACAAGGAGCGTCGATCTTCCCAACTCCAATCGGATGATCTTGCCAATCCGGATTTATGGAGATCTATAAATTGCAGATCTTGAATATCTTCATCGTTAACGCAAATTGCCAGAGTGTTTACTTCAACGGAATTGCAGTTTCCGTACTATTTCTATGTGCGTTTCAAACTCTATTCCTCCTTATAATATCTCGGAAGTGTGTTTCCGATCGAATTATATCCACAGAATCTAACAGGATTTTAGGAAAACTTTCAAATGTCTCAGTCCAACACACATCAAAATCAAAAGAATCGTGTAATGTCCTCGCAGGAAAGCATTCGATACTTTTTACCGTACTTTAAAACGGATATTCCAACGTACAGTAAAGTCTTGATCTAAGTCAGATCCTTGGTTCCGTGCTCGGACATAAATCGTACAGGGCTACTATTTTTTTTTTTTGTGACCGAGTCGACTGCGTCGAACATAGAAAAGGACAGCGCATGTAAACACGGACTGCGCGGCCGAAAACTTGCTACATACCGTCAATTAAACCACTAAATATTAATCAGAAAAATGCTAGAAATAAGTTGGTGAAACTCCCATGAAAAAATAATGAAAAATAAAGAAGTTTTGTAATTGGATAAGTGTGGTTCACACCGATATACCTGACCCCGTGTAGGGTGCCCCCCCTCCCGTGGAAGGGGTAGGCGAACGGACTAAGATCGACGAGCTCTGAGGGAGCTAGATCGCGACATTAGTGTACATATACACAAATAACTGCTCGTATATGATCCACGCGACAGCGATCGTGTTAATGGTATAATAAAATTTAATGATATGCATACCGCATCAGTCGATCGGATAACGGGAAAACGTGCCCTCGGAGCCTTAAGGTATAGTCATACTGCACGTGCTAGACACAGACGTCTGTGACCGTATTTTTGTGTTCATACACGTTTTTGGGTGTCTTTGGCGACTTTAGACGGTTCGGAAGAAAGGCACAACATGACGTCTGCTACCCTAACCGCAGGGGTCCCCAGAACCGTTTACTCCCCTCTACACCCCAGGAAATGCCTATGCTAGAACCTGCAAGACATTTCAAAAAGTCTGCGTGTCTATTGGAGGCGGCCGCAGGCTGTAAGACAGCGTAAAACATTCGTCGTGGTAATAGGTGGGGTATACGTTGTTAAGGAATTTATGAAAGTTATAAGAAACGAAATAACAATTTATTACTAATACTATGATAACGAATGAAAAAGAATATACATCTGACAATCTGTACGGTGAATCAAACAACTCAAGTAAACACTGCGGAGGTTCTGAACGTTCTGGTTTTTTGCCGTTTTGAAGAACGTTGACGGTGTACGCGCAGAAAATATCTTGCCAAAAAAACTTTTTTCCTTGTTTTACATCGCCTATTAATAATCCTCTTGAAAACCATACATTTAATTGTATCCTGCATCTTCATGACATAAAATATTCTTTTTAATTAATTATTCAACGTCGCATCTATCACTTGTGCAAGTATTGGTAGCGATCTGATGTTGAGATTTATTATTTGTTATACAATTTATTCTATAAGACCATTTAGTCGATACACATGTATTTAACAATAAACTTGCAACGGTGGAATGACCGGTTCCATATTTCGCGATTATTGAAATTATAAAAATTCATTTGTGGAATTATTATAATGAAAATTAGTGTCGTCATTTTTATACGGCGACATTTTTCATATACTTTCAATGCTTGACGCTTCCTTTCAAGGTCACAAAATTTTTTTATAGCGTCGTATAATATTCATCCCAAGCAACACAAGGCTCGAAGGAACAATGGGTCCTAAGTCAACCGTTCTCTTAAAAAACGACTTTGAAGTTTCGTAAACTAATTTATTCGATATGTCTACAGGCTGTTTCAAAATTGTTTAAACGTGGTGGAAATGATTCTATATGAGAAAATAAATTGAGAATATACAATAAAATTTTTCATTTGACGCCTCGTTTTCGAGAAATTAGAGTTTGAAAATTCAGTGAACACGCGTGCTCTTGAATAGGAATCGTCTGACGCGTCTGTTCATGACATACTAATTCTACTTCTTAAAAACGTTCGGCACGCGAACTTGACTGATTTTTAAAGTCAATTTTTTCGAAAACAGGGCATAAAATGAAAAAAAATTATTCTATATTTAAAATCTATCTTCTCATGTAGAATCATTCCCTCCACGTTTATACCATTTTGGGACACCCTGTAGACATATGGAAGTTAGTTTACGAAACATCAACGTCGTTTTTTAAGAGAAAGGTTGACTTCAGAACCATTGTTCCTCTGAGACTTTTGTTCCTTACGATGAATACTATACGAAGCTATAAAAAAATTTTGTGACCTTGAAAGGAAGCGTCAAGGTCAATTTTGCGGTTCATTTTTTTAACAGATCTCCACCGATCCAGAGGTATAGAATTCCGCTATGGTAGTCGTGACATATAATTTTTATACACCCTGTACTCCGCACGCATTTTACACCCCTTCATGACGGCACCTAAACAAATCGAGCCTATCGTTAGGTCTGTCTATCCCCACCTCAGCCGCGGTCGCAGTCCCAATGTTTTGACTTCGATGTCACACGTTACATACATAGTAAGTACTGTTCGTACGTCACAAGAAATCTCTCGTGAGGGCTGAGGGGCCAGGGGGGTGTCTCGCTTGCTCCACCCATCTCCACTATTTCCACTCCCGTATTCTCGACATTCAAGCTGCTGACGTCACACGCTACACAGTACTGTCCGTCCACCACAAGAAGTCTCTTGGTAGGAGTTTCACATCAAAGGGACAACAAACCGTCCGATTGGTCTGAGCGGCAGGGGCTCGAGTCGCGTCACACGCATTATCGGTTCTAGCGAGCTATTGGCTACAGCGCTCACACACACTAATCGGATCGTGTGACGAAGAGAGTGAATAGACTCTTCCAAACCGAGTGAGATAATGCGAAGCGAGCGATCCAGTAGCGTAAGGACAGAATCAAATGTATCCTACGACGTTAAACATCCCCGCGCTGAGCCACTCTCAGCATCCAAGAGGAACGTGACTTCACGCATATTCTGTATTAGAAACTTCTAACTCGTTGTCAGTTAAAATTTTAATTTAACGCTACAGATCAGAACAAATGAGAAATATTTTCGAACTACAGCTTTCAATTTTGTCCAATATGTATATGTTCCCTAATACTAAAATTATTAATTTCTTGAAAATGAATAAGTAACGATCAATCGTTTAACACATTTCTATCATACGGAAGAGTAAAAAATAGATTGTAGCTGTTCTGCAGATTCATCCTATTTTTAATGGTAATTAAAGTTTAATTTTCGCGGTAGATACAGATACAAAAATCGCTGCAATACTGATGAAACAGACTGCTTTATCAATTTCGACCAATTTATAACATTTGTAGAAGTTATATGAATTTTATCTAATTTTTGTTGTAACTTATTGAAAGACGTGTCAATCGTGAATTATGTGTTACATTAAATATAAATATAACATTAAATGTAATTTAAATGAATTATTGCATTTTTAAAGTACATTTTGAAGTCCACTTAAACGTTAAATATCGACGATAGGTCAGGAACTTGTATCTCGAAAATAAACAAGTCCTACTACTGTGTAGCGTGTGACGTCAGGATCTTGGAGGTCGTGAATACGGGAGTGGAAATAGTGGGGAGGGGTGGAGCAAGCGAGAGATCCCCCCGGACCCCTCAGCCGTCTCGAGGGACTTCTTGTGGTGGACGGACAGTAGTAGGATTTGTTTATTTTCGAGATACAAGTTTCCTGACCTATCGTTGATATTTAACGTTTAAGTGGACTTCAAAATGTACTTTAAAAATGCAATAATGCAATTAAATTACATTTAATGTCTTTCAATAAGTTACAACAAAAATTAGATAAAATTCATATAACTTCTATAAATGTTATAAATTCGACGAAATTGTGAAAGCAGTCAGTTTGACCAGTATCGCAGCAGTTTTTGTAGCAGTATCTACTGCGAAAATTAAACTTTAATTACCATCACCGATTTCGATGATGTCTGCAAATGTTGTAAAAATCTATTTATATTTTGAACAACTTTTTGCATATTAATAATGGTTTCGCTTATTTGCCGAAATATTCATGAAAAATTATCGATACTTACCAGTACAGTCAACGTGCGAAGAAAAAGGTTGTTCAAAATGTGAAGATTTTCAAGAAATTATCTTACAATATGTATAACAAATATGTATAAATTACTTAAATAGCATGTTTTCGTTTACTTCTGAAATTTTTCTAATTCAATTTAATAAAAAAATTTGAGAAATTGGCATTATTTTTGATTCTTTCGTATGATGGAAATGTGTTAAACCAGTGGTCGGCACGGAGAGGACTCTACAGCTCGATCTAGGCTCGCTCCGCCTCAATTCTCACCCCGCACGTCTCGCTCCCCGCGATGGTCCTAGTCCTCGAGGCAGCTCAGCATTAGGGCGACACCCGTATCAATAGGTTTCCACATTACCATGGAGGTACTATTGTCAATGCGTTTTTTAATGTGGTTTCTCCTGTAGGCCTATTCCACTGTGTTGCATGATAATTTCGGAAACTAACTTTAAACAATAAACACGGAAGAGAGAGAGCACGCTTCCGATTAACAAGAAGAACTTCGCGATCTTCAGCAAGAAGTTCCTCTGAGGAATACGGAAGAAAACAGTATCGAATTTTCTAAAACATTGATTAGATGAATCGAGATATCCTCTCCTCAGAATGTGAATGTTCGTTCTCCAAAATGCGGAATATTAAATCGGAAAAGCGCACACGGTTGAGTGACACTTCGCTATTATCTGCGATCCGAGCCGCGACATCTAATGTTTCGTTCGATATATCTGATATTCCGAGTACATCTAAACGTCCACGAAGAAATTTGTCTGAATGACTGCTTAAAATTTTGGCAATGGAATTAAAAAGTATTTTTCAAAGTAATCTCTCCCTCTTCCGTGTTTATTGTTCAAAGTTAGTTTCCGAAATTATCATGCAACATAGTGGAATAGGCCTACAGGAGAAACCACATTAAAAAACGCATTGACAATAGTACATCCATGGTAATGTGGAAACCTATTGATACGGGTGTCGCCCTAATGCGCCACGCGCAGTTCATACGGTCTGGGACAGGTACGCGCCTGAGCTGCCTCGAGGACTAGGACCATCGCGGGGAGCGAGACGTGCGGGGCGAGAATTGAGGCGGAGCGAGCCTAGATCGAGCTGTAGAGTTCTCTCCGTGCCGACCACTGTGTTAAACGAATGATCGTTACTTATTCATTTTCAAGAAATTAATAATTTTGGTACTAGGGAACATATACATATTGGACAAAATTGAAAGCTGTAGTTCGAAAATATTTCTCAATTGTTGTGATCTATAGCATTAATTAAAAATTTTAACTGACAACGAATTAGAAGTTCCCAATACAGAATATGCGTGAAGTCACGTTTAACGTCGTAGGATACATTTGATCTCACTCGGTTTCGAAGAGTCTATTCACTCTCTTCGTCACACGATCCGATTAGTGTGTGCGTGTGCTGTAGCCAATAGCTCGCCAGAACCGATAATGCGTGGGACGCGACTCAAGCCCCTGCCGCTCAGACCAATCGGACGTTTTGTTGTCCCTTCGCAGTTAAATTCCTGCCAAGAGACTTCTTGTGGCGCACGAACAGTACGTATGACCGCTGATAACCAATATTTCGACTACAGCCGAAAATGCGTGTGAAATGAGGCCTGCCTATACGGACCAATCAGAGCGCGAGCTAGACCTGCCTTGGTCTTACGCGCATTGAACGGATGGAATTAAAAACTCACTTATTTAGCCGTAAATCCACTTGCTGCCTCGAAATGTGTGTCACTGGGCCACACGGTAACGAACTACACAGTAAGCCGGACCGAAAAACACCAAAGTAAGTGTGGCGTTTGGTCCTAGTGCGGGAAAGTTATGTCTTGGGGTCAATAAGAACTGTGCAAAAGTTGAGCCCTGTGAGTTGATATCTTCTGTTCCGGCAAGAGCCGTGAATTTTCGAAAATTTAGTGAAACGGTATAAAGTGACTTATAAGTGAATGATCGACGATATTCTCAACCGAATTCAATAGGCTTTGGATATTTTATAGAGCATAAAAAACTATTAGACCCGTATTTTTTATTATCGGCTAATCTCGAAGTTTAAAGGTTGAAACTACCCCTGCTATATGAGCTATATGAAAAAATGTTTCATACAAAAGTTTTATAGCATTTTATATTCTTTGCAACAGTGTATTCATTTTTTTTTAATGTCAAATTTGTTCACCCCCCCCCCCCCTCCCCACTCGTCACTTTCGCAAATTTTTAAGTTTTTGTAAAGACAAAAATTCTGGAGCATTTAATGCTAAATCCATTCATATACAGGGTGAATTCGATAAAGCAGGACACCTAAATATCTCCGTTACTTTTCGTTGTACAAAAAAACTTCGTAGGACAAAGTTACACTGTTTGAAGGGCCACATATAACGGTGTAAGGGAAAAAAAAATTTAAGGTCATTTTTATGAGATTTCAAGGTTATCGATGTTTTTTTAAATGGAATGATATATTTTCGTTAACGTAATGTTGTAGCTGACAAAGTAACGAATTCATGCATGTAACACAATATGACCTTCAAATGACCTTCAACCCAGAAAAATGGTATAAATAAAATTCAACGTGTAAGATTCATTTGATGTATTTCTGTTACGCCAAATGTTCAAAAATATGAAATTTTTAAGTTCAGAAACGGTAAAACATGCACGTGATGCAGGGATACGAAGATTGCAACTTTGCATTGACGCAAACAGTCATCAATTCGAGCATCTCCCGTAATGTAATAAAGTTTATTTTACTACCTAATTTGACCTTGCATGACCTTCAATGATAACTCGCTGAATTCGTCTCAACACTGGCTATCACATCGTGATATAAAAAACATAGCATTCCATTTAAAAAAATAGAGATGACCTTAAAATCTCCTCTATGCCTCCACCCACGCAGAAAATGTTTGTGTCACAATATGTCCCCCTCTATACCGTGTAAGTTTTCTATATAACATTTTTCATATTATTACAAATAACGGCAATATTCAAACTGGACATAGTTATTGCCCCACCGTGTATATGAATGAATTTAGCATTAAATGCTCCAGAATTTTTGTCTTACAAAAACTTAAAAATTTGTGAAACTGACGAGTAGGGGGGAGGGTGAACAAATTTGACATTTAAAAAAAAAATGAATACACTGTTGCAAAGAATATAAAATGCTATAAAACTTTTGTATGAAATATTCTTTCATATACCTCATATACCATGGGTAGTTTCAACCCCCGAAAATGTACGCTGTAGCACGCTTACGAAAACGAGGGGGTGGACAGACGAAAAAAAAGGATACGAGAGGGACCGCTGTGAGACTAGAATTTATGGCAATCACATGTTTCGGTTTTCCTTCAGATTGGTACGCAGAGTCGATGGGTTACCGTTCGGGACACTGCCGTATACCCGAAGCCAGCTGTGTAGTTCGTCACCGAGTGGCCCAGTGACACACATTTCGAAGCAGCAAGTGGATTTACGGCTGAATAAGTGAGTTTTTAATTCCATCCGTTCAATTTCTGCTCCTTCTCTTGTTCGATGTCTCGTCGCGGCGCACCGCTACGCTCGTAGCAGTAGAAACTCCTGGCGCGCCAGACCAAGGCAGCCAACGCGGGTCTAGCTTGCGCTCTGATTGGTCCGTGTTTTTCGTTAATGACTCCCAAACGAAGCTTCGGAGGACATTTTGCAAAAGGAAAATAGCACTTCAAATGACCTTGGGAACTTCCCATTTCAGTGAGTTGAAGGAATTTTGGGATACCCTGTGTTACGTCCTGTGACGTATTGCGTAGTTATAAGATAATTACTATTAATACTATTAAGATACCGTTAGCAGTAAGTACACTAACCTCTGTAACACAAACACGATAACCATAAGAATCTCGATCCACACATCATCACAATATTTTCTATTTCAACTCTATTTCTCTATCTTCATTTTGACTCCATCTCCCAATTCTACCTCAAGTCCAACCCCGTCAACCATCCACGCTGCAGCGCGACGCTCGGCAGTACGTCATCGCGTCCAGCGATCCCTACTCCTTGCCCTAGTGCTCCCTAATCTTACGCCCACTCCCACTACTAATTACCCCACTCCATTAACATATTCCACACCTCAGGAGCTCAATGAACCAATTCTTTTATTCAGTTCTTTTCGTGACTTCCATTAAGAGACCTCGTCTTCTACTGGAGTCAATCCCTCCCTTCAATTTCTCGCGACTTTATATTTTCTATACACTTAATCCCAGTATTAATCATAGTTGATAATTTGTATCACCCTTGGTATTATAAGCATTACCATTTATATTAAAGTCCATATTATTAGCAATATATATCTTTACTCATTCCGTTACCCTCACATTCGCTGCATGTGGTGTTAATTCGTTCATCAATTATTCTGACTCCCTACATTGTACGTCTGTAGCCCACCAGGTCGCTCGGTACAATCTACGGACTCTTTGTTTCGTTCCTTCTGATTCAGTACATTGTACGTCTGTAGCCCTCCAGGTCGCTCGGTACAATCTACTGAGTATATTCGAAGCCAGTTGGTTTCATTGATTGCTAAAGTAGATTCACGCTTGTGCTCCGCGAATACCACATGCCCCGACGCGCTGGTCGGAAGTACCAGCTACGAAAGCTCATCCTCGAGTACTCTCTCGAACGGCCAGACGCAGCCGAGCGTCTTGAAACCATCGGCGTGCGCGTCGTCCCGAGTATCGTTCGTGACTCGGTATTCGCGGAGACGGTCCGTATTATTTCGACCCAGCAGGAGCGAACTCCGTGGAAGACGCCAGCCCGGCTTTCGTTGGCTCCCTTCAACCTCCATCGAGACCGATCGCTGTACAGGTCGGCCGAGCACGCTGCATATCCTGCTCCCAAAGACTAGCCAGCTCTGAAAGGCTAATCCGCGAGCGCAGCAGTTCAATCTAACCCTCGAGACCAGGTCGGTAAGTGCTTGTTGTAAATCGCGTGTGACCGTTGCGTCGTGACCGAGTTAGACACGGTTATACTCGCCGTGTGGACTCCAAAGCTGAAATAATCTTTACGTCTTAATACGCGAGCTCGCTATCCGTTACAAATAACGAATCCGAACTGTGGGACGTAACACCCTGTATTGAGATTACGTTAAATGCACTTAGGTACATAGGTAAAATCACGCGTTGTAGAAAATGTGCAATCAAGAAATACTATACTATATGTGTGTATGTATTCTTCTCGATATTCCTCTCGATAATTATTACAAGGAAAGAGATAAGTCCTAGGAACTACTTTCAGAGAAATTGCTGCTAAGAGACGACGAATATTTTCGTCGGACGGTGGTCATAAAGTAATTCAATCGTCACAGAAACTATAATTTTTACGCTAGCTTCATTTTTAGAGTTGACCAGCATCTGGCTTTATCTGTCAGAATATTCTTAATTTGGGGAGCTTCAAAAGTTACGATCAGGTACGGCCGGAAAAGGACGCGGGGTCCGACGATTCAGCTAATTATAAGACACCGAATGATCGACCGCTATTCACCGGCAGGCTTGGAAAAACCAATGTCCATTGTATTATGGATGGTATTAACCTTTCTTGTAGAGCACTCAGAGCGTACGACACCCCACAACAGTTTAGATAAAATAATTAACATCTTGCGTCTTTTTTCTTTTTGCTACGCGAAAGTTGTAATTTTAGGACAGGCGCTGTCCAACCTTATTTCAGAATTTCTAAACTTTAGACTCTAAAGAATATTCAATAATTTCATGGACCCCAAATAATAAATAGTTCAAATCTGACAGCCGTTTGTAGTTACTGGGATGTTTCACCCCCCATGTGTACCGTATGAAATTTGTATATGGTGTTAATCAAGTTGCAAAGTATTGTAGTCGGTGAAATGACATTATTGATTCCCCTAAAATGAACATTTTATTATTTTCCTCTGTGTCTGAAAAAATTTTTGATATCATATATATTTTTATAACAGTTCTAAGTATCCAATATTTACAATTTTTGAGGCTCCGCGAATTAAAATTAACGCAAAGAGGAAGTATCGTAGACTAAGACCAAATTTTTTCAAATTTTTTTCACGATTGAACCGGTGGTCCATAATGTTGTAGAGAAGATATACTGATAGTTTACCTAAGGAGCTGTGGAGATAAAAGATAATGAAAATGCATTTCAAATCTCAAATTTCAAAAAATTTTTTGATTTTGTTCTGAAATTTTCCTCAATTTTTCCGAAAACCGTTTGTTTTACGAAGAAAGGTAATACGAAATAAAAGACGCGACCTGTCCAGATCTACAAGTAATATTTAACATATTTTTCGATACAATCAATAATTTAAAAGATATTCGAGAAAAACGATTTTATCAGCATTTAATTGATTATTTTTTTGCTTAAGGGCCCGGGGACACTTTCTCCCGTTATTCGATCAAGCTCAAACTATCCACAGATTTTTTATAATTATTTGGAACAATCTTGGGGGTGCCGTGAAAATAATAAAAAAGTAAAAAATAAGAATCACCCAAAATTTGTACGTGTTACAAGTTACAAGGCCAAGTTTACGATAGAATGGGAGAAGCATATTGTTGTGCGCTGGCTTAAGTAGATATGAATTCTGAGAAATGGGCGACGGTGAGGACATTTACGATTGAACTAACAGAGTTTTCGGCTGAGGGCAGTTCTATTGTAGAATAACGGTTACCGCCCACCGTGGCATGATCGGGATGATATTAGCCGCCGGAATCCCGTTACGGAAAATGCTCGGTGAGGCAGTTTAGTGAAATAGAACGGGGGTGTCGAACTTGTTCCCCTCCCAGATCCTCACGAGTTTGGCTGTCGGTCAGCCAGTGCCGTTACTTCTTTTCCTCCAAAAATTGTACGCGTTCCACTCTCAGACAACCGTTCCATCCACCATGAGCAGACTAACCACTACAAAACGTATTTTTAGTCGTTAAAATCGAAATATACATAGAGCCTGTGGATGATGATGCACGTTGCGGTACCTCGAGGAAAAGTTCAGCAGAGAGAAGGACGCATGTAAATGGGTCCACCCTCCTACAGGTTACAGGTCTGCGGAGCAGGCAAAAAGAAGAAGAAGAATAACCATAGAATATGGAAGCTTGGACATTCCGAAGCGGGCATTACAAACAGCAGGTTTTTACGGTCACGGTTTGGATCAATCGTTCTGGGTTAGGTTGATGTGTTGATAATGTCTGCTACTGATTGTTCGCTGTCGCGCAAAGAAGTTGAATGGTTTTTTATAGTTCGGAACTACTGGTATTCAGATGTGGACAAGGCGATCATCGGTACACACGTTAACACTATTGAGTAAGAAAGAAGGACAAAGATGGGTTTAAATGGTTTATAATAAGAATAAGAAGAAGTTCTCGGAAGGTCATATTGAAGGATTTTTCAAGGTCACGGTTATGATGCATAGTTGTAATCGACATCAAGACGACTTCAAAATCCTATGACACCATGACCTTGAAGTGACCTTGAAAACGAAATCATTTCTCTAGTTCATAGTGTAACATGTATTCCTAATTCGTTTCTTCATGTCCTCTGGTGTAGTAGGCATTTCACCATAAACACATAATCGATATATTTTAAAACTCCTCACGAAAAATAATTTAGTGGTGGTAAGTTAGATAATCTAATCGATCGGACAATGTTTACACCATACTGTATCTATGTATAGGTTTGAAAATGTTTCACGTGTAACACACACATCGCACTGCTGTGGCATTACGATCTGTGTATCGAAGTATGTATCAAAAGAAAAACATTCAATATGATCATCCGAAACCTTCTGTTTATCGTTATTAAATGTACTTTGAATCTTTGTCATTTTTTTCTTACTTTTCATAGTAACAGTGTTCGATTTAAAAGGAACACCCTGTACAGTAATGTACAAGCTATTAGATTTTTATTTCACACGCTTTCCCATGTACAAAATAGCAACATTTGATAAGTTCTCTACTACCATGTTGCCACAGCACAATCCAAAATTAGTATAAAAGCAGTCTGCGATGTTTTAGATTTTATACAATGCTGCAATGGGTCAGACGGGTTGGTTCATTTTGAAATTGAGAACAGCAGGTGAAATTATTAGTTTCATCGTACCAGTAGATGCTGACGTGGCGAAAATATTGATTGGAATTCGTCCGAAAGGCAAGGTATTTGGCTAGCATAATTTCCGCTCTGAACATCTTAAAATGAACGTAAATCAAACTTTGCTTCAAATGCGCTAATTATTGGACTACTGACAAAGTAAACTGAAACTTCGAAAGCAATTTGAAAAGAATGCGACAGCCTGATAAAGAATCGAATATGCTATTTTTACAAAAATATCTGTTTCGGAAATATTCAATCAGTTAATGCAGAAGGAATACTAGAATAGATAAGTACGTATGTATGTTATCGATAGAACCAATCGGGATTGCAATGATTTCAAACTGTAATTAAGGATGGTATTAATTACATACGAATATATCACAGGTCAAGACAATTTACTACAAATGTAGAAGAAGGACACATGTCTATGTATATCTCTGTAGTTTGAGAAGGCATATAACTGGCGATTGTAAAGGAAGCAAAAATCGATATTAATATTTTGCAATAGTGCAATGATGCATAGTCAGTTTCAGAATGTAGATGATATTCAACAAATTGTTACATTCCAGACTCATTATAAAATATAGGTATACGTAGAACTTTAATCGAAGACACCTTGCACTTGCATCGAACTCAAACTTAACGCTAAACCTAACGCAGATCTAATCCAGACGTTTATGTTACTCTCAAATACTATTCCCGACGTATTTCAGGTTAAGTCTTAATCTCCGATAAGTGTTTCTGCTAAAAAAATCATTGTTCAAATCATAAGTGATAATAAAAAAACGCAAATCAAAAAAAGATAATTCACGATAACACGAAGATTTACGTTAGATCTGGATTTTGTCTTATAGAAACAATTTATATGGTATTAAATACATACAATGATAAACATATTTCTTCGTATATCTTGGAAACTAATACCGACAACATACTGCAGAATTATCGAGATTTGTGAGGAATCCCCTTATTCTAGATATGTAATTGCGAATTCTATTCTCTGAAGTATCGTGAAAAATAATGCAAATGCTTACTAATGCTAAGCAGGGGCTTCCGTTTCCGGTTGTGTGAGTGGCAGTGGTAAATAGTTAGCTGAGCGTGATTTTGGTGTGTAAGAGTAGAGGCGAAAGAAGTGTGAGTGGTGAAAGTGGTAGAGAAGGGGTAGTGGAGGGTAGGGATAAGCGGGAGAGAAAGGGCTAAGGGTGAGGGAGTGAGAGAAAGAGCAGTAGGGAAGGGATAAGTGAGTTAAGAGTGTAGGTTAGGTGCGAGTGGCGGTAGACAGGTGGGCGCGGGAAAATAGAGTAGGAAGAAGGTGGCATTACCTAGAGGGAGAAAGTTAGACTGGGAGACAGATAGATTGAGAAGCGGATACTTTTGAAAAGGAATAAGAGAGAAGAAAGTTAGAAGTATAGTGGAAAATGAGTGAGAGAAGAGAGGTAGACGGGGGATGGTGAGGGAGGATGAGAAGGAAGGGAAGGGAAGACTGGTGATGATTTTGAAGGATGGTAATTTAGAACGATGGTTCGGCTTGGAAAGTGTGGAAACCGTGGGGAGGAAAAGAGGAATAGGGGACGTAGAGGGAGGAGAGGAAGTCGAAATTGCAATTTTTTAAAAAAGCGATAATACAGTAAGGTCTCCGCAAAAAGATATAAGGGTTGAGGGAGGGGAATTTAAGGAAATGGACGAATTGTTCAGAGGGATAATGGGGGAGGCGAGGAGGATGAGGGAAGAGATGAGGGAGGAAAGGGAGGAAGGATAAAGTTAATAGATGAATGGAGGAGGGAAAGGGATAAGTGGAGTGAAGAGAGGAGAGAGGAAGAATTAAATAGGGAAAGGATGAAGAATTGGTTAGAAAGCATAGAGGGAGTAAAGGTGGAGGGGAGAATAGAGGAACTGGTAAGGGGGAGGGGGAAGGGGGCAGGAAAATTGGAAAAAGTGGAGGACTGGATAGGAGAAAAGGAAAAAGGGGGAAAAGAGGGGGAGGAGAATGGGTTAAGGGGAGAACTGGTATTGGATGAGAATAGGAGCAGACTAAGGATATTGGAAATTAGGCAGGACAAGAGGAATAGAGAGGAGAAAAAGAATAACATAATAAGGAGGATAAAGGTGGAGGGTAATGATTTAAAAGTAGAGGTGGGGAGACTGTGGGAAAAGATGGAGCTGAAAGAAGAGGGAATTAATGAGATTAGGAAGATAGGGAAAGTAGGTAAAGACGCAAGGGGAATGGTACTGGTCAAGTTGGCGGGTAGGGAAATTAAAAGAAGGGTAATGGAGGGGAAGAAAAAGCTTAGGGGGCAAGAAAAAAGGGTAGATGATGATCTTACGGAAGAGGAGAGGAGGGCAAGATGGAAGATTGAAAGGGAAGCTGAGAAGGAAAGGAGGGAGGGAACGAATGTTCAGATAGGGTATATGAAGTTATGGGTAAATGGGAAGGTGAAAAGATGGGATTAGATTGACGAAAAATGGATGGGCGCAGGGAAACGAATAGGGAAGGAAACAGGGGGGAGCAGGGAAACGGGGAAGGGGGGAAGAGAAATGGGACGGGGAGAGGAGAAGGGGAAAGAGGAAGAACACAGGATACAAGTCAGTGTTTTGGAATGTGGCGGGGATGAGGAATGAGGATGCGGAGTTCTGGAAAGTTTTGGAGGAGTGGGATATAATTGTATTAACGTAGAAACGTGGGTAGAGGAAAAGGGATGGAAGCAGATAAGGAAAAGGTTGCCAAAAGGATATATATGGGAAATACAATGAGCGAAGAGAGTAGAGAAAATGGGGAGGGCAAGAGGGGGTATGTTAATAGGGGTGAGAAAAGAGATAGAGATAGAAAGAGGAGAAAGTGGAGTGAGAGAGGGATTGATGACGGTAAATGTGAGGTTAGAAGAAGAATGGTGGAAGGTGATAGGGGTATATGTAAATGGAGACTTGGAAAAGAAATTAGAGCAATTGAGTGAATGGATGGAGGGGAGGGAAAAAAGTGAAAAGGTGATAATAGGGGGGATTTTAATGCGAGGACGGGAAGGGAAGGGGGGGGGGGAAGTAGGAGAGGAGGAAGAGGAGGGAGGGTGGACAAAAGGAGGGTAAGAAATATAAAGAATCAAGTTGTGTGATGAGAAGAAGAGAATAGACAAGGAAAAATGGGAGAGAGAGGGAGAGAATATGAGAACAGAGAGACAGGTATGGAAAGTAGTGAACAGGGAAAGGAGAAGGGAAATGAGAATAGAAGAAGGACTAAAGATGGGTGAATGGGACGAGCATTTTAAAAATGTATTAGGAGGAGTAGCATGGAGGGTGAGAATAGGGGGAGTTGATAGAAGGGGGAAGGACGAAGAGGAGGAAATTAAAAAGTGGGATGTGCACTCCGTCCCACGAGAGAAACGAAATCGGGACGACCAGTTTTCGTTCGTTTCTGCGCATCTTCGCCGCATCTTCGCCCTGATTGGTACGTATGCCCCCTCCATACGCTCCCTTACCAATCACGGGATCCCAGGGATTTAGTTTACCAATCGCGATCAGTCGAGCTGCGCGAAACCTTTCGTTTCTCTCGTGGGACGGAGTGTAGTCAGGGTGATTAAAGGATTGAAGGAGAGGAAAGCGGCAGGGGGGACGGGATACCAAATGAAGTGTGGAGACAGGGAGGGAAAGAGATAGAGGAGTGGATTTGGAAGGGGGAGGGATGGCCGGAGGACTGGACAGAGGGCATTGTAGTGCCAATAGCTGAAAAGGGAGACAGTAGAGAAGTGAGGAATTATAGGGGAGTAACACTCACGCAAACGGCTTATAAAATATGTGCAGAAGTATTGGCGGAAAGATTGAGGGAAGAGGTGGAGGGAAAAAGGATGTTGCCTGCAAGTCAGACGGGTTTCAGGAAGGGATTAGGATGTATAGACAATATATATGTTTTGAACTACCTGATAAACAGGCAGGTGAAGCGGACGAAAAGGAGGTTAATAGTGGTGTTTATAGACCTGAAAGCAGCGTTCGATTCCGTGGATAGGGAGACTCTAGTAAGGGCGATGAGAATAAGGGGGGTGAGGGAAGGACTGGTGGAGAGATGCCAAGAGCTATTAAGGGAAACGAAAAGCAAAGTGAGAGTGGGGGAGGAGGAAGGGGAAAGTTTTTGGACGGAAAGGGGAGTCAGGCAAGGGTGTCCGCTGAGCCCTTTGGTGTAGAAAGGGTGGGGGGAGATGGAAAAAGGTGACATGGAGGTGGAAGGATAAAGTAATTGAGGAGGTAGGGGAATATAGGTATCTGGGGTACACAATATCCAGGGATGGTGGACAAAAGGCGCATGTGGAGGACAGGATAAGGAAAGGAGCGTCAATAATGGGACAAATATGGGGAATAGGAAAAAGAAGATTTGGAAAGGACTGGGGCAGGAGAATTTGGTTATTTGACAAGTTAGTATGGTCGGTAATTAACTACGGGGTAGAAATATGGGGGTGGAAAGAGAGGGAAGGCATTGAAAAGTTACAGGAGAGGTAACTAAAATGGATGCTAGGGGTGGGAAGGTCAACACCGGGATATGTGGTAAGGGAGGAGTTGCAAAGGGAGTTGCTAAGGGGGAGAGCGGGATTGAGGGCGTGGGGATACGAGAAAAAGTTAGCGGAAGGAAAAGGGGGGGAGTTGGCAAGGTTATGTTGGGAAAAGATTAGGAGAAGAGATTGAAAGGGAGGGATAAGGGATGGATGGGAAAAGGAGAGAGAGGACTTCTTTGGGGAAAGGGGATGGTCAGCGGTGGAGATGAGTGAGTGGTTAGAGGAAAGAAAAGAAAAGATAAGCGAGGAAATTGTAAAAAGGGAGAAGAAGAGACAAAAAGAGGAAAGATGGGAAAGAATAGCAAATTCGAGGTCGAATAAATGGTATGGGTTGGTAAAGGGAGAAGGGGTACCGGGTTACTTGAGAAAGGGATGGGGGAGAGCAGATGGCAGAGAGTGGCAAGATTCAGGCTAGGAAATGAAATGAGGGGGGATAGATATTGGCTAGAGGATGAGTTGAGAGTATGTATACTTGGATTCATTTAAGAATGTAGTTGTCCTGCGCAAGTCGTTGCGCGACAGCCTTGTACTTGCATGGTGACCAATGGTGACAGGAAGAGGTGCGTGGTGGAGTAGGGGATTAGCCAATGAACGAGTTCCGTTAGAGTCAGATGCGCAGTAGAGTCTTAAACTCGTCGGCTAGTAACTACATTCTTAAATGAATCCAAGTATAGAGTGTGTGGATGGGGAAAAGAGACATGGGAGCATGTGTGGGAAGTATGCATGAGAGTAGATGAGGAGAATGGATGGCAGGGGAGGATGTGTGAGATGTTGGATGATGAGGGGAAAGGGGAGGAGTGGATGAGGAAGGTGGAATATTGAAGAGAGGATATGAAAGAAAGGAGGGGAATGGGAGAGGTGCGGCTGGAAAAGGAAGCCCGAAAACATTTGTAAATATTGTAAATATTATATAGCGTAATTAACTTTTGTATATATTGTATTTCTCTCTCTCTCCCTCTCTCTCTCTCTCTCTCTCTCTCTCTCTCTCTCTCTATCTCTCTCTCTCTCTATCTCTCTCTCTCTCTCTCTATCGATATTGTAGGTTAAGATAAATATAAGTTAGTTAGTAAGTTAGAATTAAGAATAGTTTGTAAGAATGATGGAACGAATGAAGCGGATATAGAGGAGGAGTGGTGTAAGAATTGTAACCCTAAGGGGAATTCAATAAAGTTATATATACTAATGCTAAATATTAACATTACTGGTCTTCTTCTAAAGAATGAGATGTCGTAAAAAATTATAAAACTGCATAGGTAGCGCTTATATGTATAAACTGAACGATCACTTTCATCATCATCATATAATAAAGTAATCGTCATTTTTTCCAATTGTACTATTATGAGAATATATGGTAACCGTTAGATAAATAATTGCCAAGCTCTATCTAGCAGTGTCGCACACAGTCATGTCGTGTATTACTGAATTTTGTTTAAACATCGTACTTTATCACGTTGTGTATTTTTCCAGGTCTTCAGAAAAGTGGTGGAACTATATTAGTATTGTTTTTATGCACGCACGCACGAACGCATGCACGCACGCACGCACGCACGCACGCAGTCCGTTCGGAATAATAGGATTGTCTAGAGCAGTGATGGGCACGGTAGGGGCTCTTGAGTTGCCTGCTTCTCCCACTAACTTCGTCGGCTATTGAAGGATGTATGAGGAGAGAAACGAAGGTACTGGTAGGTAGGAGGCACCGCTGCGCGGCGAAGCTGCGCGCTGTACGAAAGAGTGGTTGGTGGGTGAAGCTCCGCGGATCCTTCTTGACTGCGGCAGACAAAAATGCCCATCACTGGTCTAGAGTCTAGAGTGTGTGAAGCCAGCACGGGGACGGTTGGGGCCCAGTGTCGCCTTCTACAACACTATTCCTCCATTTTTGATATTTATAAAATCACTAATTATATATATGAATGTATACATACTTTACTCTTGAAAAATAAAAAAACATTGCAATGCACAGCATTTATAAATTTATGGAAATACTTTTTCCTTAATTCCAAGTCATATCTCTCAACAATTTTCCTTATAATTCCGTGTGTTGTATCGCAAGGTATCGATATTTTTAAAAGGCCTTGGATAATGGAGTATACTGTACAAATTTTATTGAGCTTCTCTGATTTAATCCAAAATTCGAGCAAATCTGCATTTCTGAGGTTCCTATTGTTTTCTAAACAGAAAAAAATAAATTATATAAAAAAACTTTTTAAAAAGTTTTTTTTATATATTTTATTTTCTACTTTTATTGTCATCGGAAGCAAGTGGGTATATAAAATTTCAGTAAGATTGGTCTATGGGAAGAGGCTTAAAATTCGATTACAAGATTTGACGCATACGCGTGGTAAAGAAGAGCACAGAGCCGTTCAAAGCAGTTTGAAGCAAGAAATGTTTACATATTTGTTAAGTATAATAGTTCCGAAATCGAAATATATCAAAACCCCAGGATGTTTTGACCCGTAATTGAGAAAAGCTTATCTGAAGATATTAACGTCTATAAAACTTGCTTCTAACTTAGTGTCTTGTTTATTGCTACGAAACTATTTTTATGGTTAATGAAACAGGAAAAGTGGATATTATTCACCTTCTTCGATACCTTCCATATTCAAAATTTAAGGAAAGGACACAAAACAACGTTCGTAATTACAAAAAGTCAGTAATTGATTGGGCCAGGTCTCGCGTGATTTTTCCGATGAGCTGTCTAACGAGCTCTCTGCCACTTATGCAAACGTGATTCTTGACGTTTGTTGTGCTAATTTTAGATTCCCACCATTTGTTTCATATACTAGAGACATCTCTGAAGGGATTAGTAAAGCCAAACAAGGTGTGAAGGATAGTTACATTTTCGACTTTTGTCCACACGTGGCTGCACTGTGCGCCGTGGGCCTGGGTTCGAATCCCGCCGTGGTAACTTCTTTTAATTTTTTTTATATTCTACATGTAAAAATGCATTTTCGATGTTAAATAAATTTTAAATAAAATATTTTTATTCACTAAAGGGTTAATTGAAAATGATACTTATTATTTTATAGAACAATATTAAAATTATATTATTTATTGTTTGTTATGTATAATTTTAATATTATTATTGTTTCATTAATTAGAAAAAGACTGCAACATAACCAAATTTGAACAAAATTCGAAACAGTAGTCCCATTTCACACTGTGAGCACATCGACCGTACCGACACCAACACATGCCTCTCGAATCGCTCGAAACGCTCGTGCGTGTGTGCCGAAGTCGGACGTCGGATGAAGTCGGTTCCACTGTGATCATACCCTTAGGCGGTCGACTGTCAACCTGCGGTATACTAGATTCGCGCCCGGTACACGTCTACTTTCTTTTTATCTTTTAAAAGTCATCTTAAAGTCGTCTAAAAGTCGTCTTTAAGACGTACAGTTTTGTAACATAAGCCGTTCAGAAGACGTTCGGAGGCCGTTCGAAAGACGTTCGTGGGACATTCAAGACATCTTTAAGACTTCTTTGTGCTATCTGGGATTATTAAGCTTAATAAAGATTAAAATATCAATAACAAAGTGCTAATAAGGTGATCCATAATAATGATTCAATGTAATTGTAAATCCATCAGTTAATACTGTATCATGTACAAAACCGCGAAGAACACTCCAAATGTAGTAACCAAAATTAAAGGACTATTGTCAGAATTTGAAAATGTTGATTTGAGCCTTATTAGATTAAAAAATAAGAATGTCTAATTTAAAAAATTACTTATTTTATTGTTTTAGCATTTTACACGAAAATATATAAAATCCTAGTACTGTTCGTACGCCACAAGAAGTCTCTTGGCAGGAATTTAACAGCGAAGGGACAACAAACCGTCCGATTAGTCTGAGCGGCAGGGGCTTGAGTCGCGTTACACGCATAATCGGTTCTAGAGAGCTATTGGCTACAGCGCTCACACACACTAATCGGTTCGTGTGACGAAGAGAGTGAATAAACTCTTCCAAACCGAGTGAGATAATGCGAAGCGAGCGATCCAGTGGCGTAAGGACAGAATCGAATGTATTCTACGACGTTAAACATCCTTACGCTGAGCCACCCTCAGCATTCAAGAGGAACGTGACTTCACGCATATTCTGTATTAGGAACTTCTAATTCGTTGTCAGTTAAAATTTTAAATTAATGCTATAGATCACAATAAATGAGAAATATTTTCGAACTACAGCTTTCAATTTTGTCCAATATGTACTAGAGAACAATCCATAGTACCAAAATTATTAATTTCTTGAAAATGAATAAATAACGATCATTCGTTTAACACATTTCTATCATACGGAAGAATAAAAAATAATGCCCATTTCTCTAATTTTTTTATTAAGTTGAATTAGAAAAATTTCAGAAGTAAACGAAAACATGCTATTTAAGTAATTTATACTTATTTGTTATACATATTGTAAGATAATTTTTGGAAAATCTTCAAATTTTGAACAACCTTTTTCTTCTCATGTTGACGCCGGTCCACTACATTATTAATGCAGAAGAATAGGCAAAATTCACTGTACTAGTAAGTACCGATATAGTTTTTCATGAATATTTTGGGGCAAATAAGTGAAACCATTATTAATATGCAACGCAAAAAGTTGTTCAAAATATACATAGATTTCCATAACATATGCAGACATCACCGAAATCGGGGGATAGATGTAGCTGTTCTGCAGATTCATCCTATTTTTAATGGTAATTAAAGTTTAATTTTCGCGGTAGATACAGATACAAAAACCGCTGCAGTACTGATCAAACAGACTGCTTTAGCAATTTCGACCAATTTATAACATTTATAGAAGTTTTATGAATTTTACCTAATTTTTGTTGTAACTCATTGAAAGACGTGTCAATCATGAGTTATGTGTTACATTAAATATAAATATAACATTAAATGTAATTTAAACAAATTATTGCATTTTTAAAGTACATTTTGAAGTCCACTTAAACGTTAAATATCGACGATAGGTCAGGAAGGGCCGCGTACGAGAGTAAAGTGCCCTTTATATCGTTGTGTTGCGGAATTTAAAAGTTGTGCTGACTTGTGCTAGGCTAGCACAACTCAGACATGCGATATGATCCTTGTCGGATGACCAGAAAGTCGGAAAATGATATACAGTCTTAGCGGGAAGGGCCGCGTGCAAGAGTAAAGTGCCCTTTATATCGTTGTGCTGACTTGTGCTAGGCTAGCACAACTCAGATATATGATTATATGCTGTTTGGATAACTGTTTCTTACTTAAACGTTAATTATATGTCGAAAACGTTTTTTCACCATAACTTCTTTATTTATAATTTTTTAAAAGTAATACTTGAGCACAATTTTAGCACAACCTAGCACAACTTAGCACAATTGAGAAAATTGAAAAAAATGAAAAATGGGGGGCTACTCAAAAAATCGTTTTTCTCAATTTTTCATCTTATTTTTCATATTATAGGGATAATATTCGAGCACAATATAGCACAAACCTAGCACAATTCAGCACAACTGTTGAAATTGTTTAATTCAACAAGTGGGGGGCTAACTACTAGGATGCTCCCGAGGTCATTTCAAGCGCCATTTTCCTTTTGCAAAATGTTGTCCGCGGCTTTGTTTAGGAGTTATTAACGAAAAACACGGACCAACCAGAGCGCGCCTAGTCGCTCGGTGGCACGGTCAGCGCGGCGAGCCGGGGGGAGGCGAGTGTTGTCGGTACGCCGTGATGTCGTAACAAACAACAGTGTCTCGATTATGTCCCCGATTTCGATGAGCTTTGGATATGTTGTAAAGACCATGATTCTGAACAACATTTCCCTTTAGACTTTTTGCCTCGAGGCTTTAGTTTATTGCAAATGTGAACAGTGATTGTGAGTGTGGAAAAATTTACAACCATTGTGTACAATAGGGTGGACCTTATTTTTTGACCAACGAATTTTTTTCACGACTAATAGTCCAATACAAAATTAAATATCTCGGTTATTTGTGGTTGTACGAAAAAATGTCAGAGGAGAAAGTTGCACTGTTCAATATTGTAAATATAATGGCAAAGAAAATTTTTTTTTGAAAATCAAATTTTCGAAATTTCAAGGTCATCGTTATTTTTTTTAAAATTAAGGTCATATAATTTTTCCATATTCTTATTTAGAAAAAAATTACAAATCCAACGATATATAATACTTCATAGTTATGATGAATTTCAAAATTTTCAAAATTTTCAATTGAAATGTGCCACGTGATACTTTTTTCCGATCGATCTCAAACTTTGCACAAAATTTTTTCTCACCATAGAGAACCATTCTGGGTGGCGTCGTGCTTTGTATCTCGATAAAAATTTTTCGCCAAGTATAGCTTAGGTCCACCCTAGTGTACAACCTTTTGTACAACCGTTCTGTACAACCCTTAGCTTTCGGTACTGTCGTACACCTGAAGACGCTTCTTCTCTCGTTCGGGTAAAGTTGCCGTAAGTCGGGCAAAGATGATGTGGATCCTCACCGACTTCAATGACTTTCAAATAAGTTTGACATGGTTATACAACAATGGTTATTCAATCGTGGTCTTCACAACATATCCAAAGCTCATCGAAATCGGAGAGGAGATAGTAGTATGAACATCGATCGATTTTCAATTACAAGTTTTTACAAATATCTCGTAAACTAAAGCCGCGAGGCAAACAGTCTACAGGGAAATGTTGTTCAGAATCATGGTCTTAACAACATATCCAAAGCTCATCGAAATCGGAGAGGAGATAGTAGTATGAACATTGATCGATTTTCAATTACAAGTTTTTACAAATATCTCGTAAACTAAAGCCGCGAGGCAAACAGTTTAAAGGGAAATGTTGTTCAGAATCATGGTCTTTACAACATATCCAAAGCTCATCGAAATCGGGGAGATAATCGAGAAACTGTTGGTTGTTACGACATCGCGGCGTACCGACAACACTCTCCTCCCCCCGGCTCGCCGCGCTGACCGTGCCACCGAGCGACTATGCGCGCTGTGGTTGGTCCGTGTTTTTCGTTAATAACTCCTAAACAAAGCCGCGGACAAGATTTTACAAAAGGAAAATGGCGCTTGAAATGACCTCAGGAACCTCCCATTTCCGGGAGTTGAAGACATTTTGGGACAACCTGTAGATCACACATTTGATCAGCAACGTTATATGTATGTATACATCTAGTAGAATGAATTTGTTACAACACATCACACGTATCGAACTACAGAGAAATGTAAATACTAAGTACAAACATTTATTAGGGGTACCATTATGTTATTCAAATTTTTACAATATTTTGGGCCTTTATTCTTAATTACTTACCCTGTATCCAGCTAGATCTTGAACAACACAGGTTAAAATTGCTTCCCTTCCTACTGATGCTGTTACATTGGCAATTGGCTCCTTGAAATTGGGATCTGAAAAGAATACAAATGCAATTGTTAAATTTTTATGAACATTATATACTTTTCCCGAAACTGATAATTCACGCGGGCACGCGGTTGAGGAACACGAGGCCGCTCATCGCGGCAAAACAATATATGTTTTTGGTAATTTTTGATTTTTACCCTATAACAAAAGTTATCACATATATAGATTTTTTTTACTTCGCACAAGAATTATTATGGCTCGTATTCCAGAAAGTGTTATAATGTTTTATACTGTTTTCGGAAATTATTTATTTATATACACATATAGTATACTACGACTATAATGTCATTAGCTGTCGCTTTAACATATAAAAAATGATACAAATGTTATGCGGCGCCCGTTAATGATTGTCGCTACATCGCGTTGCGACTGCGGATTTTATGCATTTATGGCAAAAATGAGTGGATGTAATTTAAAACAGTAAAAACATTTAGACGACTTAAGAACTGTTGGATCTGGGTGGATATATAAATGCACCGACACACTCTGCTACACTTTAATCTGCATATCTATATATATAATTTCATTTATTAACTATAATAGAGTACAAAAAGAGAACAATGGATATTCTGGTTCCGATTTCTCGATCGCTGGTCGCGACATCTTTCCGGGTGTTTCAAGAATAGTATCGCGGTCGGCACTTCGGTTAGTATAATGTTTGCCTGCCATTGATCTACATTATCAACAAGAACGTCCATATGTTGTTTTCAATTTACTAAAATTGTTAAAGATAGGAAGCAATTTTTATACGATTCCTGCGTCTTGTAATTGACGAAGAAAACGTTTATTTTACATAAAGATCCGTAGTCTAGTTATTACACGAGGTGTCATGCAACTTATAGTACAACCAGATAATAAATAAAATATTTTTCATTTAAGACTTTGTTTTCGAGAATATCGACTTTAAAAATGTTCTCGATACACGTACCTACATTCGTCTACATTTTACATTCGTTCATACTTATACAAATAAATATAGTTGTGTGGAGGTATTACAGAAAATAAATTTGTCTCAGCGGTATGATTCCTCGACACAAGTTTATTTTTACCAAAGTTCGGTGTACGACGGGAGACCAATGTTGTCTCCCTAACCGTTTGTAACCAGGGACTTGTACCGGTACGTAAAATACCGGTATGATACCGGTATATTTCGGTATTTCTGCCTAACCGTAATAGGAACCGAAATATCGGAATACCGGTATCTCGTCATACCGGTATTTTCATATACCGGTATGACGTCATACCGGTATAGTTGCATTCAGCGAATTATACCGGTACGTAAAATACCGGTACGTAAAATTTACCGGTATAAATATCGGTATGATGAACGGGGCAAGAGGGCTATTCCACACAAATTCAATGTTTATCTGAAAACACCATACAAAATAGTCCATTTACATCCGAATCATGTGTATAAATAGTTTGAACTTTTATTAAAAAAAGTATTTAACTTAAGCCCTTAGACAAAAAATAATTATCACGCATAATAATATTGATATTTTAAAATAAATTGGCAATCAAACTTAACTTAAATAATAATTATTAATTCAAAATGATTCAAATATTAAATGTCCAGATTTAGTACTGTTTTGGAATATAAGTATTCCATACTGAGGCGCGGATGACGGGAAACGGATTTTCCTGAAACTTGCAGTATTTGAAGATGACGTCTCCATATGTAAATTCGCAAAGCAGTAGCGCGCGCTTTTCAAGATTTTCCGAGAAAATTGTATTTTTAAATTTTACTCGGTTATAAACAGTTCGCGTTAAGTATTTAACAAGCAGATGAGTGGCCGAGAGCGAAGCGCGAAATACTATGTAACCGGTAGGTTGTTGGTTCGAGTCCCGCTATCCAAATTTTTTTTTTTTCTTGAAATTGATACCTACCTCAATTTTTAGCCTAAAATCTATTATTTAAAAATTATTTTTATTTTTTAATTAGAAAATGCATGTTTTTTATTTGTGGACAATGGGAAATAAATTGGAATAAAAATAATACGCAATGTCATTTTTACTTTATTACTGCACATTTTCTATATTAATTATATGCTATATATGACATGAGCCAGGGTGATGTTCATCGTACAAACATGGAAAGCAATAGTTTTTCGGCATCTAGCACACACTATAAACGCCGCGTTCGTACAAGAGCACGCTTTTTTGAGTACTAAGTTTACTAAGCATTGGAAAAACCGAAAAATACCGGTATTTCAAAACGGTTACTGGTATAGTTCTGTTGGTCCAATACCGGTATTAAGTCCCTGTCGTAATACCGGTATACAAATTTTACCGGTATTAAGTCCCTCGCGTAATACCGGTATGAAAATTTTACCGGTATTAAGTCCCTAGCGTAATACCGGTATGAAAATTTTACCGGTATTCGCAATACCGGTATAAAAATTTTTACCGGTATTAAGTCCCTGTGTAATACCGGTATACAAATTTTACCGGTATTAAGTCCCTGTTTGTAACTAAGTGGTCTCAACGTCTAGGAAACTCCCTGGAAAGAGAGGGAAGTAAGGAGAGAGGAAAGTAAGGAGAGAAAAGTAAGGAGAGGAAGGAAGGTACGGCAAAACCCAAGAGGAGGGAAAGGTCAAGCAAGGACCCGCGGAAAGAACCAATCGCGGAAGGATGCTATAAAACGGAAAGAGTGGGAAAGAGCAATCAGGAAAGGATTCCGTAAAAAGGAAAGGTTCGTCAGGGTCTGGCCGTAGACCTTGAAACAGGCCCAAGCGAGACCTGAAAAAGACAAACGAGAGGATTAGGCCTGCGTGGATCTGGTCGCCAGATGTGAATCAGCACTGACCAGATCCGCGCAGAACGGAGAAAAATTCCGCGCAAAATTCGGAAGTTGAAAAATAAAGACCACCCTAGTGGACATAACTTGAGATGTGAACAACATATTTTCCCGAATATGTAATAGTAGGTCATCAATATTAACATTAACTATTCATTTTTGTTGACGGTTCGAGTAGTGTTCGTGATTCTTCTATCAATCTTTCATGTTCCCCGTTTCACATTTGGTGTTTCTGGCTCCATTTGTGGAAAAGAATGCGTTTCTCTACATCACGCCATGCGCTACGGTGCGTTGGATGTGCCCTTAAAAGATGGGGGGGGGGGGGGTATCGAAATAGGATACGATCATACCGTAATAAGGCGAAATTCGACTGTAACGTAGATCATAATAGTCGTACCTCCGAACATCCGTGTTCAATTATACGTCTCCAGGATTACTAAAATGGAGGAGTTATTTGAAATGACAGCGTATTTGCCGAAATCGTGAGATATTCAGAATTGAAAACTTACTTCATTGATGAAAAGTCTATGAAATCGATGGAACATAACTTTTATTGCAAAATAATAATGCTATAGAAAACGATTTTGGACGCCCTTTTCCCAAATATTGAGTTTCATCATTACATTACACATTGAAAGTAATTGTATGCGTAATATCTCATTGAATAATACATTTAAATCGATCATTTAAAAAAAAATATTAAAATTTAATTTTGAATCGTGATTAATAATTTTGTAGGTCCTAATTTTTAAGACCTTTTAAGGTCCTAATTTTTTAATGTTACCGCGGGAGCAAGTTCCAATATGCCTTCTACGGATAATATTTCTTCACTTTTTATTCTACGCAAATGTTGGAATCGGGGCGGAAATTAATAAAATACGTATCAATGTAGATATTAGGTTTATTTGTCACCTTTCGTATACTTTCGGTCAAAATTTTATGAAGATTTAACGGTACTGAATGTGCACAACTAACTCACAATGGTTGACTTAGAAATGACAATGTCTCGATAATTGAAACTTTAATTACTCGTTTGGTGTTTTTCAGGAAAGTTATATATGGTGTACAAAATACAGTGGGGACAGGGATGATTGCTGTGACGTATCATTGTTCGAGCTTTTCTGTAGTGACTAACTAGGCTACCGAGGTTCGCAATTGGATCTGCAGATAACGACTTGATTTGGTTAAAAGAATAGTACCAAGTATAAACAAATGGTCGTGCAATACGAAAAATATTCATTGAATTCCTTGTATTTCTTCAAAGCGCACAAAAAACTAGTAGGTCTAAAATGCATCGTTTTATATGATTGAATCGTTTTGAAACTTTTTGATCGTAAAGTTCATGATCTAAAACACTCCAATGTACGCTTTTTCAACTATACTGGGTGTTCTGGTATTGATGATAAACCTGTGGAGGGGGTGATTCTACATGAGAAAATATGTCGAAAATATGCAATGAATTTTTTTCATTTTACGCCTTGTATTTGGGAAAATCGAGTTTGAAAATTCGGCGAACAAGCGGGCTACTGAATAGGAATCGTCCGACGTGCCTGATCATGACCTACTCATCCTACTTCTTACAAATGCTAGGCACGCAAACACGATGAGTCTTCAAAACGGACTTTTTCGAAAACAAAGCTTCAAACGAGAAAAAATGTTTCCAGCATTTTCGACTTATTTTCTCATGTAGAATCACCCCCTTCATGGTTGTACCATCGTTACTAGGACACTTTGTATATCTCGGATGTGCTCGATACAAAATTTTTCGTTCATGTTTCGTGGCAATCAAAATGTTTTTAAACGAGTCCTTGTGGGACTTGGGGAATATCTCGAAAATGACCATTAACCCGAAGACCTCTTCGATTGTACACTGTATGCCATCTTGGTCGTTACGAACCACGCGCGAAGGAAATACATTGCGCTGTGCATTCGACAATGAGGTTCGTGTGTCGCGCAAAAGAACACGGCTCTACCGTTCGCACCGTTCGTATTAATGAAATTGTAACGCGCCAGCAGCGACTCCGTCCTCTCGTCCAATCGTTTAGACGTTCAGACCGTTGCGCTTTGGCTAGACTGCTACCACCTGCGGCAGCTCACTCGATTTTATATCATTGATTAAATACGTACCTTAAAGCCAATCGATGTTCGATTCCTTCATTCGATCTAACTCAGACCTCTTCCGCCGCGTCGTGGGGAACGTCCTCCGCCCTCTTCTACGTACACAGGGTGTCCCAAAAGTACTTCAACTCCGGGAAATGGGAGGTTCCTTGGGTCATTGGAAGCGACATTTTCCTTAACAAAAATGGCGTCCGCGGCGTTGTTTAGGAGTTATTAAAGAAAAACACGGACCAACCAGAGCGCGACCTAGTCGCTCGGTGGCACGGTCAGCGCGGCGAGCCGGGGGGAGGAGAGTGTTGTCGGTACTCCGTGATGTCGTAACAACCAACAGTTTCTCGATTATGTCCCCGATTTCGATGAGCTTTGGATATGTTGTAAAGACCATGATTCTGAACAACATTTCCCTGTAACTACACTGTAGGACGCTTACGAAAACGACGGTGTGGACAGACGAAAAAAAAAGGATACGAGAGGGACCGCTGTAAGACTACAGTTTCTGGCAATCACATGTTTCGGTTTTCCTGCAGATTGGTACGCAGAGTCGATGGGTTACTGTTCGAAAACGTCGTCCATCTTTCTTTTAGAAAGTTTCTTAAGGGAGGCATAGGACAATAGGGACCCTAAAACGCCACGCGGACCTGACGTTTCTACCTCTTGCTGGGTGAAATTAGTTAGTTATATTGTGTTTTTACGTCGCATCGACTACTTTGATCATTAGCGACGACTTATATATAGCTTATAACTATAGCTTATAACTATAGCTTATAACTATAACTTATAACTATAATCTATAACTAACTTATAGCTATGGGACCTACAGTTTATTAAGGTGGGTTCCGAACCACCTGGGCGGCTACAGTATGAATCACTTGAGAAAAATCTCAGAGGTGACGGCGGGATTCGAATCCGGGACCACGAGTTCGTAGTCGCGAGTCTCATCCACTGAGCCACTGCGCGCCCGCTGGGTGAAATGACGGACGACCTTTTCGAACAGTAACCCATCGACTCTGCGTACCAATCTGCAGGAAAACCGAAACATGTGATTGCCAGAAACTCTAGTCTTACAGCGGTCCCTCTCGTATCCTTTTTTTTTTGTCTGTCCACACCGTCGTTTTCGTAAGCGTGCTACAGTGTGCATTTTCGACACGCATAATGTCCTCCCTAAACTTTTCAGAAAAATCTTGGGTAAAATCAGTGTCGTTCGAGCTGCGGTAGAGAGAACATCTCCAAAGACTTGTCAATTCTAAGTGCACGGTTGCTAAAATGTGTGTTTTTAGTAGTAATATTTAAACTAGTCACTAGACTGCGGATTTTTATGCAAAATGAAAGTTGGCTGCTGCTATTGCAAGGGACAGATGCCAGACGGATAGTTGACTTTTACTTTAATCATTTGATCAAGTTGAAAATAATACATTGGTGTTTTTAAATTATTTTAATCTCTCTACTGTTTTAAAATGCACTTACTCATTTTTGCTACAAATGCATGACATCCGCAGTCTACTGATCGCATTACCTCATTACTGTGATTTTTACTGCAATGCAAGTGATACTGCAAATGTGAACATTGATCGTGAGTGTGGAAAAATTTCATGGTATCTGTGTGAAAGTGAAAAGTCCGGATCGTTGACTTCACCGCACATCCCTCGGGCTGTCGTATACCTGCTATCTACGATCAGCTGCGCAGTTCGTTGACCTCACCGTACAACCCTTAGCTTTCGGTACTGTCGTACACCTGAAGACATCTGTGCAGTTCGTCACCGAATGACCCAGTGACAGTGACACACATTTCGAAGCAGCAAATGGATTTACGGCTGAATAAGTGAGTTTTTAATGCAATCAGTTTCTGCTTCTTCTCTCGTTCGGGTAAAGTTGCCGTAAGACGGGTAAAGATGATGTGGATCCTCACCGATTTCAATGACCTTGAAATATGTTATAAAACTCGACGTTTGAAATAGTTGGTGGTCGGCTTTACTTTCGGCGATATTAGCAAGCCGTATCCGCTATCATGAATACCGATATGAATTGACAAGTAAAGTTCTTCACGATCATCTCGTAAACTAAAGCCGCGAGGCAAGCAGTCTAAAGGGAAATGTTGTTCAGAATCATGGTCTTGACAACATATCCAAAGCTCATCGAAATCGGAGAGGAGATAGTAGTATGAACATTGATCGATTTTCAATTACAAGTTTTTACAAATATCTCGTAAACTAAAGCCGCGAGGCAAACCGTTTAAAGGGAAATGTTGTTCAGAATCATGGTCTTTACAACATATCCAAAGCTCATCGAAATCGGGGACATAATCGAGAAACTGTTGGTTGTTAGACATCACGGCGTACCGACAACACTCTCCTCCCCCCGGCTCGCCGCGCTGACCATGCCACCGAGCGACTAGGCGCGCTCTGGTTGGTCCGTGTTTTTCGTTAATAACTCCTAAACAAAGCCGCGGACGCCATTTTTGTTAAGGAAAATGTCGCTTCAAATGACCCAAGGAACTTCCCATTTCCCGGAGTTGAAGTACTTTTGGGACACCCTGTATATCTACCGCATTCCGTATAACCCCTCGCCCGTTCGAGCTATCCCACCATCTCGTGCTTCGCGAGGGTTCATTTCATTGAACGTGTTGCTTCCGCAAGTTGTTGCGTTAAGTTGTTATACAGTAAACGCTCGATCGTTGTCAAAAGGCCGGGGGTTTGAGCGGACAACGAGCGTGCCCCGACATGCTTTTTGATTTATGACTGCGTCTAGATATCGCGCCGACCGCGCCGAGAGAGACTTCAATAGAAAGCCGAACACAGAAAAGGAAAGAATGAAATACGGATCGCATGACCGAAGCGTGCCGCCGTCACTGGCACAGTTTAAAGGTCCGCGTATTTCTCACTGTACGTAATGCCAATTAAAAATGCTTTATTTTTCATTATTTTTTTATGGGACATATACTGGCTTGTTTCTGGCATTTTTCTGATTAGAACAAGACCAAACACGATATAATTTGGCCCATATTTACTCTACATGTAAAGCATAATTTATAATTTATGAAACCACTAAATAAAGTTGAAATTATATCGTGTTTGGTATCATTTTAATCAGAAAAATGCCAGAAATAAGTTAGTGAAAGTCCCATAAAAAAATAATGAAAAATTAACCATTCTATCATTGTCACATCATTGTGAGAACACGCGGGCCTTTGAACTGTGCCGGCGACGTCGACTGTTCGCGTCTCTTTCTTTCCAATGCGCTGTTGTTCGTTGCCTTCGAGACTTTAATGGTCGATAAAACCATTTAATACAGTTCAAATTATATCGTGTTTGGTGTCATTTTAATCAGAAAAATGCCAGAAATACGGTAGTGAAAGTCCCATAAACAAATAATGAAAATTAAGAGATTTGTAAAATCGATTCCTCGAGTCAATGTTGTGGTGTTCACACTGATATACCCGAGCCGACATCAATCGTCGCCGCCCTGGGGAGCGACTCGGCGTTGACAGGCAGTGGAGTGGGTAGGCACTGGACAACGAGCGTGCCCCTGATTCTGGACAACGAAGGAGCGTTTACTGTAATTTCTCAAGTGAAACAGACATTCCTTTACCACCTTTTATCGCGTCGCGTCGCGTCGCGTCGGACCATCTTGAGCCCGGCTTAACTAGGTATTTTTTCGTCTTAAACTAAATGAAATTTATTAAAATAATACACTATTATCTCCGTAACGAACGCACAGATATCTACCCTAACTATCAAAATTTTATCCCCACCACTGCACTGGGGGGATCCCCCTTGGAACCAGTCAAACGGGAAACACGCTCGACGACTGAACCAGCGGGGAGTGGAGCACCGGCGAGTCTCACACTATTGTACGCGAAGCAAAATATTGCAACTTTTAGAATTATTCACCATTTTTTATGAAACCTTTACCATCGTATTCGTCGTGTTGTTTTAATTAAAATGACACTAAACACGATATAGTTACACGATCATAATTGCTTGTGTAATCAGTGATTGAAGATTTGTGGCGCGATAGAGGACGGCGAACGGAAAAGAAAAAGAAGCAGAGAGTCGAAGCGTCGAAACACAGTCCTTCTTTCTTTTTCAATCGTTATCCTTGTCTACGTTCGGCACACTATAAAGAATGTAGCACCTCTATTAGAACTGTCGCTCGGCAGACTCGATGATATGACAGTTACGGAGATTCTACTATAGTTATAATTAGACTACAGATCTTTATGCAAAACAAAAACGTTCTACTTCAATTCCAACAGACTATAGCAAAATACAAATCCGCTTCTATTCTTAATAGGTCCAATACGTTGAAAAAATGGTTGCACAAGCCGTAAAGCACTTTCCAAGGTCCTACCCCGAAATAAATATATTTCACACTTAACTGCAATAAAATCCTTAGCTACTAATATTTCATGGGAATTATGAATCGCTGCACGGTAATGCGTCAGTCCATCATGCAGGGTTTATATTTACCTTTGTCGATTTTTAGTATTTTTTGTTTTATTTGGAACAATTAGATTAGTTTTTCTGCCTGCTATGTTCACGATAAGAAAGATTATATATAAACAATATCTCAAACATGTTACTTAATTTTGCAACTTTGATAACAATTTAATAACAACGAAAACTGAACAGGTATTGCAAAAAGGTTTATCGAATTAAATTTAACACGAAGTATGAATTCAATTCTTATAGATATCATTGGAAAGGAAAACGCTGTATACAGATAGATTCCAAGATATACATATCTATTACTGAGAATTGCAACTTAAAACAACACTGGAGTCGGTAACCATTTCGAAGCAGACGCTCCATCAAATCCGCCTAGATCGAGACTCTTAATACGTTCGCATTTCCCGCGAGAGCTACCCCTTACCCGTATACGCTCTCGATGGATAGGCACGTACGATGGAATTATGGTTCCCCTATGCTCCCATTACTAAGCCATCTATGTTCTGCGTTATATCTGCCGCCCCTTTCCTCCTTTCTGCGCCCTTAACGACACCCTTCACCATTTTATGTTCTCCGCAAATTATTTCTGCGCAACTAACCGTACATTTGTGTGGGGCACCAATGGCCTTTGACCAATGAGGTTTTTCGATCTACTTATCCGATTTCCACGAATCTTAATGGCTAGCATCCTACAACCCTATCGATGTATTCACGCCAGGTTTATCGTATGCATACAATACATATACAGTGTTCGACAAAATAATAGGACACTTTACATATCTATATTTCTCGTATTTAGTTATACAATAAAGAACTGTAAAAATGAACGAATATCGGTTGGACAAAAGTATAAGACAAGTAGTATATATAATAAATAAATAAAGTAGTAAATACAATAAAAAATGTTGTATCAGTATTTTGTGATATTTCCTTTTAATTATATTACATCTAATATATGTTTTCAGATCGTTTTAAATAATTTATTTATTCGATTTTGGCTCAAATGTCTCCAATTTTGATTTGTACTGTCCATTAAATCGTTTACATTATTATATTGTCTTTTATTTGTGTCAACTTGTCTCGACTTTGTCCAAACATTCTCCATAGAGTGTAGGTCGGAATATCTGGCAATCTGTTCCAACATTTTGATATTTTGTCAATAAAACAATTGTTGCAAAGGCTTTGCTTTGCGGATAGCAGTATTATTGCGTTGCAAAAAATTGTCCTCGTCTGTAATACGATCTGTATAATTGTATGTGTAACTGTTCGGCTACTAATTGAATATACTTGTTGCTATTCGTACGGCTTGACAATAATTGTTCTCTGTTCTTTTGTAATAGCCAATGCCGACGCTTAATGGACTATACCCCATATCATAACGTTGTCGCCATTCATTTGAAAATTACTTACTCAGACGAAATTCTTATTTACTCAAATCATAAAAATAAGAGTTCCATCCATCAGGCCCATCCAGATTGAATTTTTTGGGGGTTAATGTTCGATTTAGGGGACCACAAATTTTGGACTTTTTTTATATAATCCTGTAACGAGAAAACGCCAAAATCCAAGTTTCAATCCTAGGAATTCAGTAGTTCAAAAGGCACGCATGTTTAAAGTTCGGTGATTTTCGCCGTTTTTGACAGGTAAGGGCGTCGTTATGTGGGTATGTAGTCAGCGTGGCGAGTTGTTTAACGAGTGCAGCCGCTAGGTGGTACTACAAGCACGCGCTGATGTGGAAACCGTAGATTTCCAAGCATGGCTGGGTCGCCTTGACGGCCGGCCACCTCCGCCCCTCACCGACCTAACTACCAACCAACTTGGTCTATAACTTCTCTTTGAGATTCTGTATATTTGAATTACCGTTCGATGACAGCTTGTCCCAGAACAAAGTGTACATCTCAAAGATAGCCGCTGTACATTATCGACCTAGGGCGTACTTGTGCTGTCATCTAGCGGCTCCGCTCACCACATACCAACATGGCGGCGCCCTTATCTGTCAAAAACGGTGAAAATCGCTAAACTTTAAACACGCATAACTTTTGAACTTCTGAATTCCTAGAATTGAAACTTGGATTTTCAAAATTATATACACGCAGTTAAAAATTTCTGGTGTCCTCGGGTGAAGTTCAGCCTATATTCTTTTAAGAGACCATACAAATTATTTTTTCATGTAAGGAGAAATATTAAGAATAACTTTAGACAACGGAATGCTGAATTACAAGGACCGTATCAGAATATTTTTGTCTTATGTCATTATAACGAGCCGAGGGTTAGGCAAGCTATGCGTGACCGAGGCATCTTTGGCTTTTAATGTTGACTCGTAACTTATAGAAATTAACTAGATACACCTCGAGCGGCAAAGGTGTATCATCGTAGAATACCAACCAATGGAACTTCGAAGAGAATGTGAATAATACAGATCGACTCTAATATATTAACATAGAATGATATATTCTAGTTCAAACTACGGGCAATACAATTGGTTTGTGTAGTTTGTCGCAGTTTGTCTACCTAATACTCTCAGTTTTAACGCACCGAGGAATGCGCGGGCGATCACTAACGTTATTGAAGTGGACTTTGGTTACCAATCTTACTCGAACTGACTTGCGACATGATACTATTCGTACTGCGTTTAGTTCACTTGGAACACCCGATTAATAAGAGGATCCATGTCCCTTATGCAGGGTGTTCGACTACAGGTGGGAGAAAATTTAAGGGCTGGTTCTCCATGACAATATAAGTCGAAAATGAAGAATAAAAAAATTGCTATTTCGGCTTCGTTATTTAGTTATGAACAATTAAAAATCCGCCTAAAATGCGGCAACCCGACCAACAAAGGTACTGTTGAGTGCTGACAAGAAGGTCCCTGGCAGGAATGCGGTGACGTAGGCAAGAATGCATACCCGATTGGTTGGCTTGGAAGGGGCGCGGCTAGGCTCACACGCAATTTCGGCTAGAGCGTTCTATTGGCCGAAGCAGTCACACACACTACTCGAGTAAATACGGAAATCCTACTATTATGCGTCGTGTGACGTAAGCAGTCGAAACGGCGTGATCACGCGGCGACTACCGGAGCGTCATTGGTGGGGATGGGCGGAGCTAGCTGGAGACCCCTCTTGCCTCTGTGCCCCCCCGGGGACCTTCTTGTCAGCATTCAACAGTACACGCCGCGGACGTCACAGAGGCGCGCGACAGTGACGTATCAAGTGACAAATACATGCTTACCTTGGTTCCCATTTGGGCCCCCAGCGAGGTGAAAATGTTTAACAAATTGATGAACAGGTTTAACAAATTGATCTATGCACGACATTGCACCTGCCTACTGGTTAAATCCACAAGGGCATTTCTAATATCCGCTCTATGGAATTATCGAGCAGATGGAATCAATGCCCTTTCACTTTCTTGTCTCACCTAAGTAATTTACTCGAGATCACTGTAAGGTGGTATCCATTGTGCCCATAAGTGTTGAATGGAATCCTCACAAGTGCAAGTATTCACAAAAATGCACATATGCGATATGTGTACCGGAATCCCACACAACTAATTCGCGTTTACTGCACGTCAATTTGACTTTCACACACGGAGAATAAAATGTTAGTGTAATTAATGTGAAGTCTTTGAGTGCACACACATAAAAAGACACCTTAATTCAATGTTTTAAGAAAATGTGTTTTTGCAAGAGGAATCGTCCGTAGACATTTGTGTTCGGATGCACACTGATTCGCGAAATTCGTGAAAACAGGATAGACAATGTATTGGTATAGCAACGCGCGATGTTCGAGCGGGAGTTTGCTGTAGATCATCTTCATTTGTTTTATCGATCAGGCATTGACCACATCAGCTGTCTTGAATCAGTGTGCATACAAACACAAACTTGGAGGGACGATTCCTCTTGCACAAACACATTTTCTTAATAAAACATTGAATTAAGGTGTTTTTTATGTGTGTACACTCAAAGACTTCACATTAATTACACTAACATTTTATTCTCCGTGTGCGAAAGAAAAATTGACGTGCATTAAACGCGAATTAGTTGTGCGGGATTCCGGTACACATATCGCATATGTGCATTTTTGTGAATACTTGTACTTGTGAGGATTCCATTCAACATTTATGGACACAATGGATACCACCTTACAGTGATCTCGAATAAACTACTTAGGTGAGACAAGAAAGTGAAAGGGCATTGATCCCATCTGCTCGATAATTCCATAGGGCGGATATTAGAAATGCCCGTGTGGATTTTAACGAGTAGGCAGGTTCAATGTCGTGCATCGATCAATTTGTTAAACATTTTTACCTCGCTGGGGGCCCAAATGAGAACCAAGGTAAGCATGTATTTGTCACTTGATACGTCACTGCCGCGCGCCTCTGTGACGTCCGCAGCGTGTACCTTTGTTGGTCGGGTTGCCGCATTTTAGGCGGATTTTGAATTGCTAATAACTAAATAACGAAGTCAAAATAGCAATTTTTTTATTCTTCATTTTCGACTTATATTGTCATGGAGAATCACCTCTTAAATTTTCTCCCACCTGTAGTCGAACACCCTGTATAGCACCAAAATCGGCCTAAACAATAGTGGGGCCACGTACTACTTCTGATTAGATTTGGATTCTTGTAACTAATACCACTCGCTGCATCGTCAAAAGAGCCCTAGTCCTTTTCAATTTTGAGTGAACCCTTTGTTCTTGTATAGGTCCTCTGTTCCCACACATATCTCCAGAAGGGTCAAGAGTTACAAACGGAAACGTCTGCACACGTAACATCAAAATCAAAAATTCATACAACATACAATTTTAAAGAAACATGCAGTTTTCGTTACTGATCTCATTTTACAATTTCTGCTAACAGTGTGCGTAGCATGGGTTATGTAACAAAATTGTCTATTGTTCTATTGTTGTCTTGTTATTATTGTTATAACTATGGTAAATGCAAAAAATTTTTTCATATCTGCACCGAAGCATAGGGAATTCATTGCAATTACTGAATAAAACTGAATTCCTTGACCTCGTAAAATTTATTTCGGTTTCTAGGAACGTTTTAAATCTTACGTTGTTTCAAAGTTAATTTATTATTAAATCTGTCGAATGTATTTTGTCAATATAAATACTGAAAGTGCTATTGCGATCTGAATTATCCTAAAATAACTCATGTCTTGTGAGGATAAAAGTACTATTTTCCTAATAAATATAAATATTTGTTACTATTTAGATTAGACTTAATAAAAAAAAGTTTTAAGCATTGTTGCAAAAACAAAAACATGAAATTTCATGCCTATTGATCTATTAATATGATAACTGGCAACGGTGAGTAAAATAACTTATAAGATAGGCAAGTTAAAATGGAAAAGTCTTACGGAAGAAAATATGTGAAAATCAAATTTACGTGCTTTCGTAAGATTATTTTCGCGAGAATAGATTGAAATCACCGGTGTGGTGTCGCGTCGCGTCGCGTCGTCGACGTCGGGCGTCTTCCCCCTTTATAATGCTGCGAAATAATAAGAGTTTCGTCTACTTAGTCCCACGGGTACTTACATCCCTATTTATGACGACAGTATCTTGAACTTTTTACGCCAGCTGCTGGCAAATATGCATGGCTCAATCCTCGAGTCGCCAAGTATTTTCTTCTTCAGCTCTCTTTGTCCAATCTTGCGGTAGTAGGACGGTAATGAAAGAAAAGTTACGCGTCCACGCTTTCGCGCATTCATTCTTTCATTTTCGACTTACAGTTAGTTACAATATGAGCGTAAAGTGGGAATCGCTTGGACGATTCCTTTTTTAAATGATTAAGAAATAGCGCTGCTTTCTAAGTCTTAAAAAGTATTTAAAGACGATGGAATTCATGGAATTTGCAATCCACGGCCTTTTTCGGGAGAACAATGTTTTTAACATTTGCGCAATGCGCTATCGTCGTTCTTTTTTAACATTAATATAATTATTATTTTGTTTTCATCCCACTTCTGTATTTGTGTTCAGCGAGATCGTAGACGAGTTTCTGTTATCCCGTAATTTTTTTACTATATACTAAAATAGTGTTCTCATCGCGAATGCAATTCTGCATAGCATTATTAAGAAAATGATTTAAATGTATATATTTCATTTTTAATTAAAAGTGGCTTCTACATAACTTTCACTTATGTATACCTAGAGGACATCACTTATGTATACCTAGAGGACAGAAAAAAATATTTTGCAGGTATTTTTTGGCAGTTGCGGTGCATATTCGGGGGATCTTATGTGCTACTCTCTACACATTTTTCAACATAATAGTTTTAATAAATCTGTCCAAGATAACAATTCAATAACGCATAAATTGTGTCTAGATTTAAATTTTTTCTGTAATTAATATTTTTCGAATTAAATGACCAAATATGGTTTCCAATGTCAGATTTGTGGACTATTTCTTTTTTTCGTGATTGAAAATGATCCAATCTGTTTACATAGATTTGTTACGTAATCAGTCCATTAAACTACTTAAAATGCGCTCCACAACTACTAAAATAATAATAAGTAGACGGCGGATCTTTATGCAAAATAAAAATTTTCCACCTGAATTTCAACAAACCGGAATGACATAGAAATTTATTTTCTCCTTTAATATGTTCAATAGGTTGAAAATAATATAACAGTATCTTTAAATTGGTCTAGTGGTTTTAATGTTTTAAAAATTACACCTACTCATTTTTGACATCAATGCATAAAATCCGCTGTCTAATAATAAGTAAAGAGGTAAAGTAGAAACACTTTAAAGCATAATTAATATTATACTTTCAATTATGATGCACTGCAGTAGTGATAACTGTAACATTTGTATAGAAATAAGCTGAACAATGAATTAATACTCTGAGGCCAGATATACATATAGTTATATGTACACATGCCACACAAGTGATAGATTGAAAGTGTTAGGTAATAAAAATGCCAAACGTGACGCGTATAAAAACTACCTCGCGCGATGTTTAGACGCGCCTCGCATCTGAGACAGCCTCACAATACGTCTGCAGCGCGGCGCGGTGAATCGACGATTGTTGGCTTTTTCACGACATCAACAATCAATGGTGCCCCACAGTCTATTGTTCGACTCATTCGGACATGTATAAATATACAGAGTAGCAGGAACAATAAATCGAAATACCATGAATGCCTTACAGTAGCCGATGGCTTATTCAACTATTTTGCTCACGCGTTTTTCCTTGTGTACAACAACAACAGCAACAGTAAAGAAATATCCGTGAGACAGAACGATAGAGGCAGACGTCAGTTAAGGTTGCGTGACAAGTATACCTCGCAATGTCTGGAGACAGCTTTAAAAGTTTAAAATTTAAATTTGACCACTATATTATACATATTATGTAATTGAGAATAAATATAACGATAACAAAGACAATGTATAGTGTCAATTACTGTTTCATTGACTAGAATTGTTTCATTGATATACGTAATTCTGCTATTGATAGAAATCGATATTCCATATTTGATAATTGATAGAAACTTGCTTTTTCACGTCGTAAACAAAGTTGCTAGATTAACACTTGTGTCCCCACTCTTACCTTCCCCCTCTATGACGCTATTACCCACGCTTTCGTACGCTTTTTGTAAATTAGTGGTCGTAAATTTTTCAAATTAACGAAATATTCAAAAGTAAGTTCCTTATTAGACCAAGAAATTTTACGCCATGCAACAATAAATATATGTGTAATTATACGATCCTATAAATATTATAGAGGAAAAGGTTGTAAATTATTGCAATTAATGCTACAACTTAATGCTAAAACAACAAGGGATTAATTATTATAGCATACATTTGATTTATATATAATATATTTACATGCTCCGAAATTCATATTGTGTTTATTTTGTGATAGAAAATTCTAATAGAAACATGATAATATAGTTAGGATAACGAAAATAAGATTTTAAATATAACTGGAATGTCAATCATTCTCCATCTGTCGTATTGTGCTGTTGTGTACATATATTTCAGAATAAACTTGTTATTCTATGGGGAATTCGTTGAAGATTCGTGCTTCATCCAATATCCACGTCACGTACATTTTTCCGTTCGATCGTTTCATTCAATTCCTTCTGAGATAAACTTAGTCCACATTGTCAGTTTCCTTTGGCACCGTTAAACCTTCGTTTGCTTCTCACTATCACAACAACGCTGTGCTTTTCATTCTCGCACATTTATCTTTCTTCCTCGTAACTTTGCTGCGTCGTCCCTCTTCACATTTCCATTACGACAAGAACCTCGGTACCTCCGAGGACACGCCATATAGCATAATAATGAGCCATAAACAGCACAACACGCGGCCGCTTTATTTCACCATTTCTCGAGCTTGAAATATCTCGACCCCGCTGAAATCACTTCGCACTTGCCTCCAGTAACTTGCCCCCCCCCCCCCCCCCCATCGCTTCTCTCTAGTCTCACCCTCACCTTTCTCTAGTCTCACCCTCACCTTCCTCTAGTTGTCCACCATCTCTTCACCCTCCCGCATTTCTGACCGGCATAATGCAAATGCGTACACTGCTATGCTAGGTAACTCGTTCGAAACTCGTTCCGTCCAGAAGATAGTTTGCCAAATCATACAGGAGATATGAATATCCCTTTAATTTGCTGCTGTAACACTCGCTAAAAAGTTACAAATTAACAATCGATACAAGTTGTATATACAATAGCATTTAGTCGTTATCGAATTACTGTTATCATTTGTTTTCCGGAGGAACGCCTCTAACTGAATAGTGAAATTCGAAACGGGCTCATCTCGGACTTTTCGCTATTTTCACGTTTTTACAGGACTGAAATGTTTAATGATCTAATGGTTTAATGGTGATTCATATCATGTGAGAATTGCTTATACAGGGTGTTCGCAATAATCTGTACCAGCGTTTTTTTGGTAAACAGTAAACATTAGAAAAAACAGAAGAGAAGGGAGTTGTAGTATATTTTACTGGTAATATGTTTCTAGAAAGAAAGGTGACCTTAATTTTTTACATGATATATGAAAGCGGGCATTAAGACGAGTTCAACCAGGTAGTACACTGTGGTCATACAAGGGCAGAAATAAAAGAAATATACTTAACATTTCGTAATATTGTATTTACTAGTATGTTGTATTGATAAGACTACATATCGTGTTCAATGTGACTTCCATTAGCAAGAATGCATTTCTGAGTTCTGCTGACCAGACTCCTGCTAGTTTCTGCCAATGTTGTACTAGATATGGATGTACACGCTTCTTTTGTCTTAGTTTTATTCTCATCGTATTATGTAGGGAGGTGGTTGGGTTGTGAGACAGTCGTTTTTATCCATCGCGGAATCGCAATAATTCCAATCTGTCAGCTGTCAAATTTTTGTTTTGACGTCTGCTAGTTTTTGTGCTAGCACCGAGGTGTATAGACGTGTTGCTTATATTAGATACAAATTTATATTAGATAAAAATCAATTTCCAAAACTTTTACTCATTTTTTTAAAAACATTATTTTGTTGAATGAATCAATTGAAAAAGGTGAGTGTGATGCATTTTCATTTAGTGTTTTCCTTACATTTTACGAAAAAATATTTAGTTTTGCGCATATACGACAAACACAGTTTTTTTTTCTGTAACATTCGGAATGACATTATGGTTAGGTTATGAGACACCATAGTGGTTGGGTTGTGAGACACTAGTTTTTTGTACTAGAAACGAACTAGAACTGTTAAATATCGTTGTTTGTGTTAGAATTAAGTGTATATTTGTCATTTAATGTTTGTTTTGGTTTATTTTTTGAATTTATAGTCATGTCAACTCCAAGAAAATCGCCCGCAAACAAAGAAATTAACTTTAATGCCGTGTTTAGTGCCGTTAAAGATCATTTGCTGGAGAAGAAAGGCAAACATTGTGACAGCGACTTGGATGACGAAGAGGAAGATGATTATTGAATCCTTCCATTCATTATATATTTTTTTTTACTTGTCTTCGCCATGCTTTGCTTTTTTCAATTTTTTGCCATTCTTTTTTAACTTTTTTGGCCACTTAATGTCTTTAAAATAAATAAAACTTCATTTTTGCTTAAAGTTACATGGGTTTTACTTTATATTTTACCACTTTTAGTTGATTTTTTCGAGTGTCTCACAACCCAACCACTTTTTTCAGGAAGCCAAAATACATGTTCTCGGAAAATTGGCCATAAAATTTTACTGGTTGATCAAATCACTAAACATTTTTCGTATAAAAGTTGCGTATTTCCTTCACCTTTCCAACGGTATATAAAACTCTTTGATATCTTCATCAGGCAAAAAGTTACAGCCAAAAAACAAAACCCGTCTCACAACCCAACCACCTCCCCTACAAGTTGGAAATTCAAAATAAATTAAAGATTTAATTTTTTTTCATTCAATTTGAATTACCGTCAACAGTTTCGTGCATTTCGAAAGGGGCTCATCTCGGGGAAAAAGTAAAAAATTACCGGTGTTGGACTCGGCTGTAAAATTGTAACTTGTCCGTCACTAGATTGAATTTTCAGCAGTTTAATGTTGCAAGAAATAAATTTCATCCGTTAAGTAGTTTGGACAAACTCAAGCATTTTTTAGCTCCTGAACATTTTAGATTTTCAGAGTTGAGCACTTTTCGAATTTCGCTATTCAATTGTGAGAGATACAATAGCGTTGGCCGCGTGTTGTGTAGAATGAACCCAACTAACGCAACGCAACGTTCGCTGCCGCATTTCGAGCTAAGTTTTCGCATAGCGAGGCATATCATTGTATGTGTCTCTTTTTCTTTTCCAAAGCAACTGCAGTTCTTTCAACTTTCCAAGTTTTCAGTATTTTTCATCTCAAAAAGAAGAATAGATCTCTTTGAACAAATTTTTTCTCTAACACAGAAATTCCTCTTGTTACAAAATATTGATAAACAATATTTTTATTTTCTATACTTCTGATTTAAATAACAATGGTTTTCTTTATTTCGCCCATATCTAAACATGAGTAATATACTGTCGAACGAACGGGTACTCTGTAATTTTATTAAGTGCATCGATTCATATCTTTCGTATGTAATTTCATGAGGAAACATTCAAAATCCACATACCGTAGAATTATTTGCAACATAGAATTACCATTTCCCTTCCGATGCATATTGTAAAAAAAAAAAATGGATAACTATATAGTCAGTTCTGTATGATTTACATTTGACACTGCGTATTTTTTTTAACATTTCTGAAATAAGAGAAATATTATCATGCTCATGCATATATTGCTCATACAGCATGCACAAGAAAAACGTCACAACCAAAAATTTTTCAGTTTTCGTTTTATGGCATTAAAATACTCGCCAGAGGTGTACCTCTAATGTAGAAAATCGTCACAACTTTAATTTTTTTAGATTTTTATATAATTATTATGTTTCATTTGGTTTTACTTGGAGCCACAGCTAGTTAAACAATCAAAGGACTTTGAAGCGCTCTCCTGTAAAATTTGTATTTTTTTATTCGTGACGTTTTTCTTGTGCATGCGCGATATTTGTTTCAATTGTACCTACTCATATTATTGTTATAGAATTTTACATTTCAACCCTCATTTGGGCGCAAAAGAGAAAAAACCCGGGTTTAAGTGCATTGCATCTACCAAATTCAACAACGAAACTTCTTCAATGTCAATAAAAGATAAAATAATATTTTAAAGTCGTGCTATTTTCAAACTTTTCTGCACTGCAACAGTATGTTCTGTTCGACTGTAGGATGCGTTTTATAACCAGATACTGATCGTCCATCAGGAGATGGCAGTGATCTCGACAGTGGGGCGCAGGGGCATTTGCGAGACACCACCCTTACGCTTAGGTTATGGCGGGAACGGTCGACGTAGGAGCGCAGCGTCACCACATCGCTCTGTTCCAGTCACATTAACACGTGCGTTTGCTTTGCTGTCTTCGTCAAGCGATTCGGCAAATTACGGAAAACGTATAGCGCGGAGTAGGAATATCACGTGATCCCTACAAGTTTCTCACTGCCATGCCACCTCGTGATGGACGATCAGTATGTATATCCAACGTATCATAAAGTAATATAAGGAGCCAACGATTTGTCTGGTTTAAAACTGACTATTGTATGTCTTCATTTCTTTATAGTCGTTCCTTTTTTTAAAATATATGTAAGATCAGAACCCTCCAGATCCAGATCATGATATAGCGTATTGGGATAAGTTGGAAGACCCCTGTGCCCATAGTTATTAAAACGCATGGGCTAATCAGTCACGAATATCAACCGTTTTTCCTAAATTACGAAATATATTTCAATATTCAATGTACGAACTAACATTTACCAATATTGGAAACATTTCTTTCATACTGAGCATACTTATTTGAATTACTGTATTGTTATTACAAAAATTGTATAACAAAATTCTTTAATGTTAGTCGTTTAATACTGTTCGGGATCCCGGAACGAGGTTGTAGCAAGTGGACTGTATGGAACTAAACAAGGGCCCGGGTGCCGGATTGACGGAAATCCGGAATGGGGAAGAGCGTGAGAACTGAGATTCGAATGAAGAGCGAACAAATTTTGCATGGTGTGAACACTGAAATTTATTCAACCACAACTGAAGATATCGCCGCGCGTATCGCGTTCCTTCTTAACGACGGTCTGGATTAGGACGTTATAATAAGACGTGAGAACGTGGTTAACGTACGAAATCAAAAACGGATCAAGCCCCGCTCCGACACGGGAAGGCCCTTAAATAATACATGTACGAAAGGCGTGGTCGAACGCGATTGGGTCGGAATCGCTCGCATGATTCCTGGGAGACACAGAGTTTTGCCTGGCACGGACGCGGACAAAGGCCTCGCGTCCTCGCTCGACAATATCGTGCGATCGCGACGCGAATCCAAACATGGGTAGAAAAAACCGCGTCGACCGACGTTCGACGCGGTTTTTTCTACCCATGTTTGGATTCGCGGATATATATATATATATATATATATATATATATATATATATATATATATATATTAAAACTAACTTACTCCTAATCTTAATCCTAAACAAATACTATATCTAAACAAAATATTTTATCTGTTACTGTTAATTTTACCTTATTTTGTTTCTGATCAGTTTTCCATTAAAATTAGATCCACATAAAATATAGTATAAATTTTACAATACATTAAAGTAGTTATTTGTTTCAACACGTCCCACATTAACATGTAAATATTACTTGGGCTGAACTTTCTCTTGGGAACCCAGAAATTTTCGATTATTATATGTTTTATCTTGTTGATTTCTGCGAGAAAACTGCTATATGGTAGTCCCAGACCGCGGAAACCACTCGTTTTTAGGTTATGAGCATGTAAAGTTGAGTAATTTAACACTAATTTTCATTGTTTCACCTCAGAAAGTGACAGATATGGGCGCCGCCATATTGGTACGTAGGGAGCTCCTTGCGTGTAGTCACTCAGTGGCGACGCTAGATGGCAACACTAGCGCGCAACCTGATAGTAGCCTGGGCATGTGAAGGGGGAATTCTAATTTCTAGTTTTACAGTGTACCAAAATGGCTACCGCAGAGTTTAATTTTTGTTCTGGGTTAGTTCTGGGTTAGTTTTGGATTAGTTATGGGTTAGTTCGGGTTAGGTTGTCATTTGTTTTTGTAATTATAATTCTAAAAAATTTTGATATCTTGGTTGTGTGAGTTGTGCATGTTAGAGCTTTGAAATTTTTGTGAACAAAAAGTAGTTGTAATTAATTTTATAGAATTGGGAAGGAGAGTAGTTGTAGTTGTTTGAGATTGTGTCTGGGTTAGTTCTGGTTAGATTGTGTATTGGTTTTGTAATTGTAAGCATGAAAAATTTAGATATCTTGATTGTCTGTAAATGGATGTTATCGGTATTGCAAAGTTGTGGCGCGATGTGCGGTGCTACGTGCTACGCGATAATGTACTTGTAACGTGTGTGATGTGGTGTCTACGGTCTAGTGTTGCCATCTAGCGTCGACACTGAGTCACTACACGGAAGGAGCTCCCTACGTACCAATATGGCGGCGCCCATACCTGTCACTTTCTGAGGTGAAACAATGAAAATTAGTGTTAAATTACTCAACTTTACATGCTCATAACTTAAAAACGAGTGGTTTCCGCGGTCTGGGACTTCCATATAGCAGTTTTCTCGCAGAAATCAACAAGATAAAACATATAATAATCGAAAATTTCTGGTTTCCCAAGAGAAAGTTTACCCATTACTTGGATTGGAAATAAATGAATAACAAATATTTGCTTCATCCTCGATTCCTTTATAATCAATCGCATTTCATTCAAATTGAAAATAATCTAAATATAACTGTGTTACACATAGCTGACGAAAATACAATATAACTGTGTTACACATAGCTAACGAAAATACAATATAACTGTGTCACACATAGCTGACGAAGTCGATTTGGTATTATCCGGTTGCCGAACATCTTGCGCTAGTCTGAATAGCGTTCACGTTTGTAAATGTACATATACAAACCTAACCAGAAATCTAAAAACGACAAAAAACATATTTTTTGAAATTTAACATTTTACACAATAGTTTACTTACTAATCGGAAATATGTTTGTTACTTATATTACTACTTACTAAACTGTGTACAAACAAGAAATTAATGCGCCTATTAATACTTTCTCAGAGATCTTTTAATGAAGCATCTCATCCAAAGAACAGTAATAGAACATTATCATGTATCTTACATCAATCTGACATCTGTTAACTGAGTTGCCAATCACATTGTAATAAATTGGATAATATACGAGTGCATGCCACGATGCTCTCGAGCTGATCGCAGAACGTGCACAGAATTCTACTCGGAAACGTGCCTGAGTGCATGTTCAAATGAATAGAGGACACATTGGACACGTTCCTTTCAGTGATATTACTGGCAACTTACTCTCCACTGAGAACGTTCCAAAAATTTACCATCTAGGTATTTTGTAAACAATTGTTGAAATCCCTCTTTAAAAATGAATACACGTAAATATTAAACTTTCAAGTCCACTGTGGCGGACTTGGGGATGGTTCCAGTAATTGACATCAATTATTTCTTCAAGTCTTTTATTCGACTCGCAACGATTTCTCTCTATTCGCCCTTTTTGTACTTCGCACGTGGCAACTCTCTACTCGGACTCTCTTTCTCTCCGCTTACTTCACGCTTTCTCTCAGTCGTACCAACTTTCACTAACACTCATAACTGTGTACTCTTTCATCACAGTCGTACCGCACCACTATACTGCGGACGTTCAGGGAAATTTATGTCTGTGTAATTTTGGTGATGTAAGGTGTTCGGGTCACCGACATAGTTGAAAATTTGTAGACCTCCGGTTTTTGTTATTCTGATTATGAAAGTATATCGTTATCGACACACCGAGTCAGGATAGGATACACGTTATGGGATCAGATATTATTCGAGATATACAGGGTGCGGCATTTATCCTGGCCACCAGGAATATCTCAAAAACTAAATCCCAGAGAAAAAAATGTTTAAAATAAAAAGTTCAAGTCATGGAGGGGCAGATGCAGCAGTCATATCCATTTTAAATTTTCATCATGTTTTCAAGGTCATTCCATGGTCAACTTAATTTTTTCAAATGGAAACATTTATTTTTTATTACAGATTCTAAATCTACGACATTAAGCAAACAAATTTTATTTGAAACGTTTTTTCCTCCGCCGATTATTTTGTATAATATTGACTTTATTAGGGAAAAACAATCTCAATTAAAAGGAAAGACAATTATTTTATTAATAATAATACAGGAGAATTGCAGCTTAATTACAAGAAAATCAATTTAACATGTGTTCAAAATGTTGGCTAGATCGCCAGATCTAACCCATCTGGATTTTGTCTTATGGGGTTACCTTAAAGCAAAAGTTTACCAAGGGGTACCAACGACACCACAGGACATGAAGGACCGTATTCGTCATGCCTGCAATAACGTTCCGGCGGACATTCTTCTGCAATGCCATAATTCATTCATCAGTCGTCTTGAGAAATGTATCCAGGTTCAAGGCCAACATTTTGAATACTTGTTAATATTAAGTTTCTTGTAATTAAGCTGCAATTCTCCTGTATTATTATTAATAAATTAATTGTCTTTCCATTTAATTGAGATTGTTTTTCCCTAACGAAGTCAATATTATACAAAACAATCGGCGGAGAAAAAAACGTTTCAAATAAAATTTATTTGCTTAAAGTCGTAAATTTAGAATCTGCAATAAAAAATAAATGTTTCTATTTGAAAAAATTACGTTGACCTTGGAATGACTTTGAAAACATGATGAAAATTTAAAATGGATATGACTGTTGCATCAGCCCCTCCTTGTCTTAAACTTTTTATTTGAAACATTTTTTTCTCTGGGATTTAATTTTCGAGATATTCCAGATGGCCAGGATAAATGCCTCACCCTGTATATGCATGATTAAATTAAATTTCCTGCTTGAAAATATAATTGTGTTCAGTTGTGTAGTAGTAGTAAATAGATTTTTTTCGCCTTTCGGCCTCAAAATGGGGTTACATGTGGTGTGTGTGTAAGTGTATCAGGGTCTGTTAACTCAATTCATGTAGTTTCACTATGTCTTTTGCCTTCCTCTTGTGTTTCTTTTCTCCTCCTTTTTTCCAGAACCATACGCATCCATTCCGCTCCTTCTTCCTCTCTCTTTAAAATACCTCTTATTGTTGCATTTTCCTTTCTCAACTCCTTACATTCTTGGATCATGTGTCTTAGCGTCTCCCTTGCTCCTTTACAAAATCTGCATACCACCTCTTTTTCATCCTTCCAGTAATTGCTTCCCCTCTCTTCATTTCCACATCTAAACCTTGCGATCATGGCTTGGTCTCTTCCTGTGTAGTCTCCGTTTAGGTAATTGGCCCTCTGGTTATCCCTAATTTCTGCGTAGTGTACATTGTATCTGCTTCCTATTACTCTGTCGTATTGGCATTGAACCTGCTCTGCTCTATCTCTTTGTGCTAGTTCCACGTCAAACTCTTTTCCTCTCCCTCTCTCTATTTCTATTTCCTGTATATCAGCCATTTTTTCCCTATAATATGTGTCTCTCATTTCCTCCCATTTCGATTTTTTCTCTTTTAGCTTCGCATCTATTTCCCTCCAGCATTCTTGAACTATTTTGTTTTTGTTCAAGCGTTTCGTTTTTCCCTCATACCTTATTGCTCTTTTCGCCGCTTCTATTCTTACTTTGTCCGTCTTTGTTTCTTCCAAAATTAAGTATGCTGGTGTGTTGAAGTCCAGGCCTAACGTCCATCTTATGAATTTCTCCTGAATTTTCTCTTCTTTTTCTTCTTCCGTCCATCCCCAGATTTCTGATGCGTACAGCAGTGTTCAGTTGTGTTCAGTTGTGTGATATTGTTAATTTTTTTTTAAATTTCATTAATTTTATTGTTAAATTTTTTTTGTGGATAATTACTATTGCATGTACATTAGTAATCAAATTAGATATTTGTAAAAAATTTTTCCATGTGCCGCACCTTCTAGAGTGCCAAAAATCGAATAATATTACATTAATTGTAGATCAGTGTTGCAATAATAATTCTGTATAATGGAAAGTGGTCACCCAGGTATATGCATTCTATTGTATTTACATTTAATAAAGTAGAATTATTTTTGTATAAATTTTCAACGGTGGTTTTATTTATTACTTGCATATAAAACTTCAAATTGACATATCTCCAGAATGGTAATAAATATCCTGAGATTTTGACATATTCGGATATATTACTTGTTATAGTTTAATAATTTCATAGTTTTGTTTGCAAGTAACTGCTACTCTTAATTTTATAAACTTTTTAATGAGTGCCCATATCTTTCCTTTAGGATCTATTGTGGAAAATTTGTTAACTATCGACACATATTTCCGTCGAAGACGACGGTATTTTCGTAACAATGTTTGTCAACTCTAGAGATTTCATCTTATCGCAATTGTTTGTTTTCATTCATTACCGTATGTGTTTGACGTAATGACGTCCTTTAACACTAATGCAATCTGCACTCTGTATTGTGTCTGCATCAAGCGTAAAGCATGTTTCATGAATTCGTTCTTCCACGTTCTGTGACGTTGTTATTGGTTCGTGATACACTATATTTCTCAATGTCTCCTACAGAAAATAAACTTGCGGTGTTAAATATGGCGAACGTGGTGATCACAGAAATTTTCTGCCAATACTAATTTATTGATTAGGAAATTATCTGTTTAGCATGTGTACGGAAAATTTTTGCTGAAAAAAATCATTTTAAAAATTCGAATATTTTTGTCTCGTACATTAATAAAATATCGGACGTTAATAAAATATTGTCCAAACAATTAATTGTCGATTATGCCTCATCTCACATTAATACTCTTGTATTTACATTAGTACTCTCCTTCTCATCCAATGTGGTTTTTGGGATGTCTATTTATCAAACAAATCTATCCACGATTAATCCATATTCTGCTTCATCGATAAACAAGACTTCGTAGAAAAACATTATTATAATATATTTTATTCTCCGTTTCGTTCAGCACCTAATTAAGTACCAGGTACTGTGAATATTTTTCATTTTAAAGAATTCGAAAGACGCTTGCTTTAATAATATCAGAACCTCGTGACATCTGGGCACCGATGCGAGGATTTGCTACTATCGCAGCTAGAATTGCAATTAGGATCTTCTTCAGAAGTAGCAATTTTGGTCATGTTACGTTTAGTCATATTAAAACTTTCGTTCCAAAATGCACATCGAGATGGTTGCTTATATTATTATGAACATATATTATTCATTGAAAATATAAGACGGTCGAATTTTATTTTTTAAATGGAATTATACATTTCGTGTTGTAGCATAATTTTTTTAGCACATTTTAGTGCGAATTTAACCACTTCACTTATAAATTCATGTATAATCGATTGCTGAATTCCCAGTTTAGCTATATGACTTCCTGTGAATATATTATACCTACTGTAGAATAATGATATTTGTTTACTTATGTCGATCGTAAATTGTTGTAAAACGGAAATTCAAATGATTTCGGCGCACTGGTTCGATCAATTTTTAGAAGAATACACTATTTTCAAATTACCACAATTATATTTTCTACGTTTCGATCTTACTTTAGACCATTTTCAAGAAAAATTAGCAAAATTGCGTCTGTAAATTAACAAGAATAATTATTTTATGTTTGTTGTGAATTAAGATGGAAAATTGAAGAAAAACCTGTTACTCACTTGCTGAGTGTACACGAAAACTTCTTTGACTATGTATAAAGTATAAACACATGTTGATGTTAAGCCGGTTTATAGGATAGTGAGGCAACGTAAAGATATTTGAAACGAGCGTACCGTATCATCGATTGCCATCACCATATTGGCTAATCAATATTAGGCGGTAAATTCAAAACATAAATTTTCATATGAACCTACTATTAAGTGCAGTAATACCATGTTGGTTATACTGTATCCTTGTAAAAATTGATCGAACCAGTGCGCCGAAATCATTTGAATTTCCGTTTTACAATAATGATATTCTATTATATCTTATTGTTTTAGTAGTCAAAAGTTTGATACTATCTTTGAGATTGCTATTTTTATTTGTTAATCATGACATTTATGTCCTTTTGAACCAAATATACTTTTTTTTCAAACTACAGGTTGTTTCTGTGTTAGTTGCGGATCAGGAAGTAGTAAAACTATTTTTCTAAACTATTAATTCGTTCTTGTACAATATTTGTTGCTTTCTCTGGAACCTTATGTAGTAAGCATTGTTTGTGGTATGCAGTTTGCATTTATTGGTACGTCTAATGTATACAGTGTGTAAATGCTTGGATAAGTACTTTTTTCTGTCACACACTTTTTTATATGGTTAATACTGAAATATTAGATCAGTTAAGTAAAGTTTTAGTAGTCTATATAATTGTGATAGTAATAAGTGAGTTTGAAGTGCTGGTAGTAGGAACTGAAAATATATGTTCCAAACTGTTATACATATATATACAGTGACTCCCACTAATATTCGGACACTTTTAAGAAGACGATAATTTTTTTAATATTCGACCATACAACTTGGATTTTTTTGAAAAGTTAGAACAATCGGTTTTGTTACGTAACGTGAAAAGAATTTTTGAAAAAATTGCAATTCATCGGAATTGCAGAGAAAATACTAAAAGTTATATTTTACAACTATGTTATGTGGGCTCATATTGAAAATGTAGAAAACACGTTTCGTAGATCTGTATCAATTAAACATATTCTGAAAATTTCTTTTAAATCGGTCAACGTTGCAATAAGCTACAAACGTTTAAAGATGGTAGAAATTGCAATTTTTCACGATTTTCGGCCTCTAACTGGAATAAATCTAAGAATTCATATATCTTTCAATGCCTGTCTGACCCACATAAAAAAGTTGTAAAATGCAACTTTTAGTATTTTCTCTACAATTCCGACCAATTGCAATTTTTGAAAAAATTTCTTTTCACATCATATAGTAAATTAATTGCTCTAACTTCTCAAAAAAAATTCAAATCGTATGGTGCAATATGAAAACAGTTATCGTTTTTTAAAGAGCGTCCGAATATTGGGAGTCTGTATGTAGAGTATTGTAGAGTACAGGTATGAACCACGGAGCGTGGTCAGTTTAGATTACTCTGTTATTAGCAGGCCAATCGAAATTTTGTTTGTCGAGTATAGCACCGTTCAAAGAGAGCTTTAAGATGATTATATTATAGTAAATTTTTGTAAACTCTTTTTTTCAGGAATTTTCAAGTTCACCATGAATTTTTATCTCTATAAAAAATTTAGGTTTCTCTAAACCTATATTTTTTTGCACTTACATTTTAGTGGATATTAAGACAAATAATTGATTGTTTATTCCTTTCTGACATTTGTACCGATAGATACACAACTCTTTGTCGCATATCTTTCGACGTTGTGGGCGCATCTTTATAAACTTTTTCTTTAATGGACCCCATAAAAAGACATCTAACGGAGTAAGATCGGGCGAACGAGTTAGCCAATTTACTACACCTTTACGACCGATCCAACGTCCAGGAAATTTTCTATCAAACACTTGATGGTCTGCCATAGCATCATATTAATACCACATCTGATTACACCACATTATCGGCACTTCATCAAAAAGAAATTGCAATTCATTTTCAAGAAATGCAGTGTACATTCTATCCATTTAAGGTAACATTGGTAAAATTAAATTAAATTAAAAATATTTTTGTGATACACTGTACGTATCGGGCACGCCCCCGATCCCGTAAATTTGAGTACCTGTATATTCCTAGTTCTGGGGTAGGTAAGTGCTGAGCATTTAAACACAAGTTTCGCTAACAGAAGACACTCTAACCTTCCCCACTGCGTAGCCAGATCCTACACCCCTACAGGACAAAGTCCCAATTCTTTTGCCAACGTAGTATCAGGTTGCTTACTAGCTAAGCTCGAACCTTCATTCATTACTCTCTCCTAAACATCCCTGTGTTGAACGATACTTGGATGACCCCAGTCTAGCGTTTTCTCTCGGGAATTCTTTCTCGAGAGATTCTCGAGAAAAGCCAAATATTTTTGCACTTCTCGAGAAATTATTGTTATTTCTCGAGAATTCATATAAAGCGCGCGTTCTGAATTACACTTGCATTCGAAACGTACGGATGCCATAGTTGGGGTGCCGTCCTATAGCGCATTTTAAAAACAATGATACTGACGAAAATGATGATGTCGAAGAGACATTAACTATCAACAATGACCAAATTATCTTTGGAAGTATCACGTTTTCGTTTTAAATCTTACAAATATTTTCATAGCTATTAAAAATTCACAATCACAAATTTTCAGGACTATCTGTATGGGGTTAGGAACCTGCGTACGGAGCTAGGAAAAATTATTTTATACTTTTTAGTGCGTTTTAAAAACGTGGTATTTTTTAAAAATTTTTTAAAATTTATTTTTTAACATTATTTTTTTTTTTTTAATTTTTTAAAAAATAATTATTTTCAGCTTTTTAGTCTTGTGTGAGTGAAATTTTTCTATCGATTTTTTATGAGATTCTAACAGAGACATGTAATAAATTTCAGACGGTATTGCGACCGCGTCATATCAAAACGCCGTGGTAAAATGTCAAAGATAAAGGTTCGACGGAGAATCTCGGTGTAACTGTTCTTTCGCTTGGTAAAAAAATATTATTATAGTATAATAATACGTAAGTAAGTAATAACTTTGTAAACACCGCACGAAGCTCGAACGCACACTGAGCTCCAGTGATGCCAGAATCGTGGGTCGTGGGTTTTTTCCCCTCCGCTCGCTGAGCCGACTCGACCCCCCACTCTGACGCACCGTCGTCGCGTGTAGCGCGCGTGCAATCAAACAGGCACTCACACGGACAGACTAGAGATACGTTCGTGTGTAGCGCGTGCGCATTAGAAGCAACGTGGCGACGACGGTGCATCAGAGTGGGGGGTCGAGTCGGCTCAGCAAGCGGAGGGGAAAAAACCCACGACCCACGATTCTGGCATCACTGCTCAGTTCCTTCGGTGCGAAACGGGTCAGTGGAGTGGGGATGAGTCAGAGTACGAACACATAGTAGAGTGGGGACGCTGAACGCGATGACATACTACCGAGCGTCACGCGATGAGGTATAACTGTTAGATTTATTAATAATTTATATATCCTAAACGCATAGGCTTTTATAAAATATTGCATTGTCATTCAGTTCTGAGCTATGTTTAAAATTTCAAGTCTCTAGCTCATCGGGAAGTTAGTTTAAAATCAATTGCAAAATTTGTACCGAACAGACAAACAGACAGACAGACAAGAAAGCGAGCTAATAAAAAACGTGGTAAAAACGACGATGACCATGAAATATCAAAAAATATGACTTGAAGAAGAAAAACTTCTCCATCACAGTAATTGCCCCACAGAACCAAACATTTTCTCGTATTACTAAAAACAACGGAGATATTTTCGGAGAAAGTCTTAGGTGCCTCACCCTGGATATGCTCGTATAAAAAGGCAAATACGTTATAGAATACATGCAGTTAACACCGAACATGATACATGTCTTTCTGTTTAGTAGTACCTATACTTTTTATTATTTGTACTCCTTTATTTACTGTTGTGCTTCCTATGTTGTTACGAGCCAGGACCGCGAACAGCACGGGAGACCAGCGAAGGGTTTTTACTAGGGTTACCCATTTCACGTGTAATTAATTATATCCGTACAGAAGTCCGACTACTATTTAATACACGGATATACGTGTACTGATATACACTTGTCACGTGTATCAAAATATACTGATAATACGCTTGTAACTCTGAACTTGAATATACGGGTACACGTGCATTATCCGTGTATGTCGATACACGTCTACTGCCCGTGCATTCAAGTACACGGATATATGGATCATACATTGAGATATACAAGAGTTGACATGATAGGTTGCGAAAATGAACTAACAGCATAATTTCTGTGAATACACCTTAACCAATTAACTGTTTATTTTGGTCAAGAAAAGCCAAAGTGTTCACATTTTCCGGCAAAAGACGGTTCCATTTTGCTGTAACACACGTGTACCCTTGAACTTCAATACACGGATAATACACGTGCATTGAAAATAACGGATACCCGTGTATTATCCGTGTATTCCGATACACGTGTACCCATATATTATCTATGTATTTCGATACACGTGTACACGTTTACTTCAGTACCCGTGTATCCGTGTATAAAGAAACACACGGATTAAAATACGTATACAGGGTGTCCCAAAACTACTGCGTTAAATTGAAATGGGAGGTTCCTTCGGTCTTTTGAAGCGACATTTTCCTTAACAAAAATGGCGCCCGCGGCTTTGTTTAGGAAAGTTTAGGGCCATCTTTATTAAGGAAAATGTCGCTTCAAATGACCCAAGTAGCCTCCCATTTGAATTTCACGCAGTAGTTTTGGAACACCCTGTATACAGGGTGAGGCAGTAACTATTGTCACCTACAATAACTCCGAAAGTATGATAGTAGTAGAAAAGTTTTCGAAACAAAAGATGCATGGGACAACAGGGGCTGTAATATGGCGTTAATCTTTTTTTTCCTAGGTGGAGTCGCTACAGAGATGTGAAGGTCACCTTTGTTTTTTTTAAATAGAATGCTACGTTTTGGTACCTGTTTTCTGATAGCGGCTATTGAGACGAATCCAACGAGGTGCAACATTAAGGTCTTTGAAGGTGAGCAAAGGTCATTTATGACAAAAAAGACGAAAGAAACTTGCATTTACAGAAGGTGTTCAAAGTGATTGCCATTGGTATCAATTCAATGCTGCAATCTTCTTATCACGCATTGAGTAGTATTTCTTATCACTTCGGCACTTATCATATAAATGTATTCAATTGCACAGCATGTAGGGTGAGAACGTTGAGGGCATCTTTCAGTGTACATTACTAAACCTAGCAATGACAAATAAACACATCTGGACGATACCGCAGGACATCAATAAGAATGGTAAGACTAATATCATTAAATCAAGCGATTGTAAACGATGTATTCTTTCGAAGAGCAAACCGATATGCTTCTCATTTACGGAGAATGCCAGCAAAATTCAGTGAGAGCTAGAGATTTATACGCTGAAAGATATCCTCAATGTTCTCACCCTACACACTGTACATTTAAATATTTGTATGATAAATTGAGAACAACTGGATCCTTGGTCTATTAGAAAATGGACCGTGCCGAAGTGATAAGAAATGCTACTCAATCCGTGATAAGAAGATTGCAGCATTGCATTGATACCAATGGCAATCACTTGGAACACCTTCTGTAAATGCAAGTTTGTTTCGTCTTTTTTGTCATAAATGACCTTTGCTCAAATTTAAAGACCTTAATGTTGCAGCTCGTTAGATTCGTCTCAATAGCCGCTATCAGAAAACAGGTACCAAAAAGTAGCATTCTATTTAAAAAAACAAAGGTGACCTTCACATCTCTGTAGCGACTCTATTACATCCCCTGTTGCCCCATGCATCTTTTGTTTCGAAAACTTTTCTACTACTATCATGCTTTCGGAGTTATTGTAGGTGACAATAGTTACTGCCTCACCTTGTATATTAGAACACGTCAACACATGTATACGTATATCCTCAATAAACGTCCAAAACCGTGATCTCTAGTTTTTACCCTTGGAATATGGTTGCTATTTGTTAGATTAGGTGCGCGGATGAACCTGATGCGAAATCAGGGAGCCGCTAGGTTGGATAAATCTCTATTTGTACTGTGGTATGTCGCGAACGAACCTGATGCGAGATCAAGGAGTCGCTAGTGGTCCTCGTAACTAATATAATTTAACTGATACAATCTGAGCGGTAAGAGTGTGAGGTGGCAGGTTACACAATAATTAAACTTATTTACCTACCGACACTCTAGTTTTTCACGAAGTTTATTTAATAAGATAACTATTTACAAAAACTATTAAAACGATTATATACACGAAAGTGATCATAGAGAGTGATCATAAGCGGTAGCGAGGCAACACGGAAAAACAACTAACCTCTCTCGACAATGTGAGAGCAAGTAATGAGACCCTCCGACGCCTTCGGAGGGCTATTTATTGGGTCCTTGAAAAGGACAGAGTGTCCCGCAGAAGAGAGCTGGACGAAAGTCAACGGAAAACCCGCCAGCCACGAAAACGTCAAACGAAAAAGTCCCTTGGTCGCGCGAGGCCAGCTATCAGGTATGTACGAGTACCTAAGGTAGCTGGGCTCGTCACGGACCAAGGGCACTCACTGACGAGACAGTATCGGCCCGGAAAAACCTGGCTGCCACATAAGTCGGGGGACTCATTATGAGCAGGCACGTACCGGGCCCAGGTAAAAATTCTAAAGAATAACTTTTACGAAAGTGGGATGCCGATTCCTCGGGACATGGTAGCGACGACGCACAGTGTTCAATTTCGGCCGAAACGCGGCCAAAATATGAAATTGTTGTTTGATTTTCACGAAACTTGGTATACTAATGTTTTTTGTGCTGCTGATTAAGAATCTAATACCAAATTAATGTTTAACTTAACCGTTTATTAATTTTCATTAATAAAATAATGAAGTTTTGGATTCTGTATTAAAATTTTAACATATTATCACATAATACAAGACAATTGAAGAACAAGTGATAGGATATTAATAAATTCAAACAGTAATATTCATAGTTTATTTTTTTGAAGCAGAACTATGTAGAATTAATATCATTTTTCACCCCAAAAGCGGACAAAATATGAAATCGTTGTTTGATTTTCACGAAACTTGGTATACTAAGGTTTTTTGTGCTGCTGATTAAGAATCTAATACCAAATTAATGTTTAAATTAATCTACGATCAACTAGCAACTGAGACTCGCGACTCTCGACTGTGATCTGCTCTGCACCGAAAAAGGCAATTAGGACCCGTGTCACACGATATCTACCGATTTTATCTTATCGATAGAAAAACACAGGTTTCTAGTGCGTATACAAACGTTATTTATAAATCGAAGTTTAAAACTTTGTATTCTCGAACGGCAACACAAATCAGTAACAGGATGCATCTAATAATATTACATTTACATTAAAAACATGAATAATTTATTAATAGCATATACATTTCATTGGTGATCAGATTAAGAATACTCTCTTGTTAGTAGAAATTATTAAATAATATTTTAAGTATACTTATTGACTGGATTTATTGCATCTATGCCATATACAAACGTTAGTGTAGTAAATCCAGGACAAGTCTCCAACACTTAAAACACGTGTATCTTTTGTTTGGGTAAACTTCGGCAAAATTTTCTTTTTGCATATTAATATAGACATATTCAGTAATAACTTCCATGCAATATGGCCGTGTTATCGCGTGTTTCTCACTTCTTAAATTAAACTAATAGTTGGTCAGTGACTTTTCTACGCAAAATCGTAAAGTTTAAGCTCTGCACGCTCTTATACTGAGTTAGGAATGTCATACTAACGTTATAATCTCATTATTTAATCACAGAAGTACCCATTTTCAATAAACAGAACTCACCCAAGCGTACACATTCGAGACAGGTACAATATGTTCTCATTATCTTTCAAATCATTTGAACGAATAAAAATCGACATACAACTATGATTCCATAATGTTGTAATCGGTTTTTTTCATTAACTTTTATGGTTTCTTATACTTTGAACTATTAACTAACGATATTACAACTCATATAAACAATATCTGTTACTTTGAAAAACAGCATTCGCTTGCATTTTGGCCGCGTTTCGGCCGAAATTGAACACTGTGCGACGTCGCTACAATTGTATCGTGTGGGAACGTTCAATCCTAGCAGCTCCTCGATTTCGCATCGGGTTCGTCTGCGCGTCTCTCTTTCACCTTCCTAGCAGCTCCCTGATTACGTGACTACGCATCAGGTTCATCTGCGCCAAACTCCATTCCTAACTAACAAATTGTAACCTTATTCCAAGGGTAACAACTCTTCGCCAGCCACTCGCGGCTGCTGCGGCTCTGGCTCGTAACAAATATTTTATATTTGGACGTAACGTCCATAATGATTAATATCTAAAAATGTACTGTCATTCGAGAACTAAATGAAATGGAGACTAGTTCGTATCGACACAAAGAAATTTTCTCCCATTAGTACGAGGTATAAAAAAGTGTTTGTTCAATTTTTTGAAGGATATGTTTTAAGAAGAACAGTTATAGTTACGCCACTGTGTTTTACATCGCTAATATGCCTCGATAGTATCAACTTACCTCTGGGTAATGGGTAAAAATTATGTATTTTCAATTGTGCTGTTGTATATATTTTTAAGTAGTCACTTGTAATCTGTAAAGAGGGAATATATTTCGGTTTATTTTCAATTAATGGTAAGGAATGTACTTCAAATTATAAAAATTACAAAAATTATAAATGAAAATTTGTGTTGAAAATATGTATATGACAATGAAAAAATGAAAAATGAAAAAGGAATTACGATATCGAAGAAATGCCATTGATTGTTGAAAGGCATGGAACATGAAGAATCTGAAGCAGTTACCAAGAAGAATGTTACACGTCGTGTCGATCAATTATCCGGAGTAGCACGTCGTATCGCGTCGTATGCAAAAGAACATGCGTATAAGCGATATCACTTGTCGCCACGTTCCTTGTTTATTGCTGGCAGAATGTGTTGGCAAAGAAGCAGCATGTGATACTTGTAACAGATTGCATTTCGTGCCTAGACACACTTTGTTACCTGGGTTTACACTTTCATGCACCAGAAACGACCTCACGTTTCCCGGTCCGTGTCGGTCTATTTATTTTGGCCACTTGGGTTTTCAAGGCGCTGTCACCTCGTTCGTGACAGAGGCAATTTTCAAGTTCAGTAATCTGACTTGAAAAACGTTAGAAAATAGTAATTCCATATGTATTTATCTATATTCCCATTACTTCAATTTCGATTTCTTTTTTTTCAACTCATCTATGTAGCTTCGAGCCACTTTGCCAAAGACCAACATTCGAAAATACGAGAAAAAATCCTTGAAATTTCAGTAAAGCGACCGAATTAACTTTTATCATTATGCACTAAACGTAAACTTTTAAAAACAAATTGAATAACATTTTTGTCGTAGAGTAATGTAAGATTTTGTGGTCAAACTGATTGTAGAAGGATTCACAAGAAAACATTCAGCTTATATTCGTGATCATGCGTTCTTTCGATAAGAGATAGTTGTGCGCAGCTTATTGTTAGGTCAGATTAAAGAGAAGTACTTTCACAATGTAATTTCAGATAGTAATGTAACCTTTTTAGTAATAAAGATTTTTTATAAGTAACTACATTATAAAGAATATGTCATGCTTTATGAATAAAATTATTATCCTTGACTAATAATTGCTAATGTTTAACAGCTTTACACTCTCCGACAGGTAAACACTCACCCTTGAAGAATTACGCAGTGTAATTTCATCAGTGTCAAATGAAATTCTAGCTTAATTACATATATCGCTATCGATTTATTAATTTCTTCTTTAAAATCATCGTGATCTGTACATAGTACGCGTGAACCCAGTACATTTTTATTTTTACCCATACGTACATATAACTAATAGTTTCTACAAGGTGTCTCTCTTAATTTTGACATTGTGATATTTTTGCTATGATTAGTCGAAGAAAGTTCAGAAGAAAGTTAACTGGTTAACAGCCGATAGAAATATACATAGTACAGTTTTATTACTTTTCTTGCGGATAGACGCCTAAATGTTATATAAAGGTCGACCTTGTTTTGTTTTTTTTTGGTAAATGGAATTGCGTAATTTTTAATATGGTAATAGACGCAGCTGGACATTCGCTATGAAAACTATATTGTCCCACTTATGTCGCAAAATTAATAGTTTAGAAGATTTTTCGATCGAAAATACCACGTTTTTAAAACGGACTAAAAAGTATAAAATAATTTAAATAAAAATATGTTTAAAAAACGGACTAAAAAGTACAAAATAATTTTTCGTAACCACGTACAGGTTCTTAACCCCATTCCCCATACAGAAAGTCCTGACAATTTGTGATTGTGAATTTTTAATATCTATGAAAATACTTGTAAGATTTAAAACGAAAAACGTGGGGCGCAACATAATAGTAAGGAGTGTAGAGAGTAGCTGCCGTTGAGAAAACACACACAACAGTTCATGTCATTTGTAATGCAATAAAATTGTTAGTGACTTAGGTGAACAATTCATGTATCAATTATCTATGTATTGCATGCGCCCCACGTTTTTCGTTTTAAATCTTACAAGTATTTTCATAGATATTAAAAATTCACAATCACAAATTGTCAGGACTATCTGTATGGGGCATGGGGTTAGTAATCTGTATGGGGTTTGGGAACCTGTACCTGGCTAGGAAAAATTATTTTATACTTTTTAGTCCGTTTTTTAAACATATTTTTATTTAAATTATTTTATACTTTTTAGTCCGTTTTTTAAACATATTTTTATTTAAATTATTTTATACTTTTTAGTCCGTTTTAAAAACGTGGTATTTAAAAAAAAATTAATTTTATTTAAATAATTATTTTCAGCTTTTTAGTCTTGTGTGTGCGAACTTTTTCTATCGATTAAAAGGGTAAACTTTCTCTTCGGAACCCAGAAATTTTCGATTATTGTATGTCTTATATTGTTCGTTTCGGCGAGAAAACTCCTATATCGAAGTCCCAGACCACGGAAACCCTTCGTTAAAAAGTTATGAGTATGTAAAGTTGAGTAATTTTATAGTAATTTTCATCGTTTCACTTCAGAAAGTGACAGATATGGGCGCCGCCATATTGGTGTATACCAATATTATTCAATAAAGGTTCGACGGAGAATCTCGGTGTAACTGTTCTTTCGCTTGGTAAACAAATAATACGTACTGTCCGTCGACCACAAGAAGTCTCTTGGTAGGAGTTTCACATCAAAGGGACAACAAACCGTCCGATTGGTCTGAGCGGCAGGGGTTCGAGTCGCGTCACACGCATTATCGGTTCTAGCGAGCTATTGGCTACAGCGCTCACACACACTAATCGGATCGTGTGACGAAGAGAGTGAATAGACTCTTCCAAACCGAGTGAGATAATGCGAAGCGAGCGATCCAGTAGCGTAAGGACAGAACCAAATGTATCCTACGACGTTAAACATCCCCGCGCTGAGCCACTCTCAGCATCCAAGAGGAACGTGACTTCACGCATATTCTGTATTCGGAACTTCTAACTCGTTGTGAGTTAAAATTTTAATTTAACGCTACAGATCAGAACAAATGAGAAATATTTTCGAACTACAGCTTTCAATTTTGTCCAATATGTATATGTTCCCTAATATGAAAATTATTAATTTCTTGAAAATGAATAAGTAACGATCATTCGTTTAACACATTTCTATCATACGGAAGAGTAAAAAATAGATAGATTGTAGCTGTTCTGCAGATTCATCCTATTTTTAATGGTAATTAAAGTTTAATTTTCGCGGTAGATACAGATACAAAAACCGCTGCAATACTGATCAAACAGACTGCTTTAGCAATTTCGACCAATTTATAACATTTGAAGAAGTTATATGAATTTTATCTAATTTTTGTTGTAACTTATTGATAGACGTGTCAATCGTGAATTATGTGTTACATTAAATATAAATATAACATTAAATGTAATTTAAATGAATTATTGCATTTTTAAAGTACATTTTGAAGTCCACTTGAACGTTAAATATCGACGATAGGTCAGGAAACTTGTATCTCGAAAATAAACAAGTCCTACTACTGTGTAGCGTGTGACGTCAGGAACTTGGAGGTCGTGAATACGGGAGTGGAAATAGTGGGGAGGGGTGGAGCAAGCGAGAGATCCCCCCGGACCCCTCAGCCGTCTCGAGGGACTTCTTGTGGTGGACGGACAGTAAGTAGTGACTTTGTAAACACCGCACGGAGCTCGAACGCACACTGACGCACACTGAGCTCCTTCGGTGCGAAACGGGTCAGTGGAGTGGGGATGAGTCAGAGTGGGGATGAGTCAGAGTGGGAACACGTAGTAGAGTGGGGACGTACAGGTAGTGCGATGGGGTATAACGGTTAGATTTATTAATAATAATTTATATATCCTAAACGCATAGGCTTTTTTAAAAAATTTTTTTTAAATATTGCATTGTCATCCAGTTCTGAGCTATGTTTAAAATTTCGAGTCTCTAGCTCATCGGGAAGTTAGTTTAAAATCAATTGCAAGATTTGTACCGAACAGACAGACAGACAGACAGACAGACGTACAGACAGACAAGAAACCGAGCTAATAAAAACGTGGTAAAATAGGGTTTCACTCTATATAGGGTGATACATTGTTCGACTACAGGTGGAAGAAAATTTAAGGGCTGATTCGCCATGGCAATATAAGTCGAAAATGCAGAATAAAAAAATTGCTATTTCGGCTTCGTTATTTAGTTATGAACAATTAAAAATCCGCCTAAAATGCGGCAATTCGACCAACAAAGGTACACGCCGCGGACGTCACAGAGGCGTGCGACAGTGACGTATGAAGTGACAAATACATGCTTACCTTGGTTCTCATTTGAGCCTCCAGAGAGGTGAAAATGTTTAACAAATTGATCTATGCACGACATTGAACCAGCCTACTTGTTAAAATCCACAAGGGCATTTCTAATATCCGCCCTATGGAATTATCGAGCAGATGGGATCAATACCCTTTCACTTTCTTGTCTCACCTAAGTAATTTACTCGAGATCACTGTAAGGTGGTATCCATTGTTCCCATAAATGTTGAATGGAATCCTCACAAGTGCAAATATTCACAAAAATGCAAATATGCGATATGTGTACCGGAATCCCGCACAACTAATTCGCGTTTAATGCACGTCAATTTGACTTTCACACACGGAGAATAAAATTTTAGTATAATTAATGTGAAGTCTTTGAGTGCACACACATAAAAAAACGCCTTAATTCGATGTTTTATTAAGAAAATGTGTTTTTGCAAGAGGAATCGTCCGTACAAGTTTACGTTCGTATGCACTCTGATTAAAGACAGCTGATGTGGTCAATGCCTGATCGATAAAACAAATGAAGATCTACAGCAAACGCCCGCCCGAACATCGCGCGTTGATATACCAATGCATTGGCTATCCTGTTTTCACGAATTTCGCGAATCATTGTGCATACGAACACAAATGTCTACGAACGATTCCTCGTAATTACACTAACATTTTATTCTCCGTGTGCAAAAGTCAAATTGACGTGCATTAAACGCGAATTAGTTGTGCAGGATTCCAGTACACATATCGTATATGTGCATTTTTGTGAATATTTGCACTTGTGAGGATTGCATTCAACATTTATGGACACAATGGATACCACCTTACAGTGATCTCGAGTAAATTAGTTAGGTGAGACAAGAAAGTGAAAGGGCATTGATCCCATCTGCTCGATAATTCCATAGGGCGGATATTAGAAATGCCCTTGTGGTTTTTAATGAGTAGGCAGGTTCAGTGTCGTGTATCGATCAATTTGCTAAACTTGTTCATTAATTTGTTAAACATTTTTACCTCGCTGGGGGCCCAAATGAGAACCAAGGTAAGGCTGTATTTGTCACTTGATACGTCACTGTCGCGCGCCTCTGTGACGTCCGCAGCGTGTACCTTTGTTGGTCGGGTTGCCGCATTTTAGGCGGATATTTAATTGTTAATATCTAAATAACGCCGCCGAAATCGCAAATTTGTTATTCTTCATTTTCGACTTATATTGTCATGGAGAACCACCTCTTAAATTTTCTCCCACCTGTAGTCGAACACCCTATATATAACGGCCGTTCCTCTCCGTCCCCTCCACGACTTAACCACACTTCACTCTGTTCACATTATTTTAACCAGTACTATTTCAAATTCTGGATGACAACTATTAATGCAAAGATCATTCGAACAGAGTGAGGTCTGGGTTAGGTCGTGGAGGGGGCGGAGAGGGCCGGCCCGACAACGCAGACGAAATTGTGAATATCTCGAAAACTAAAAGCGGAAAATTGAATACGGAAAATTCAATTTAGTACTAGCAATAGTTTTTTGTAATTCTCTCGAAAACTAAGACCGAGCACCGGGTAGTTGTAACGACAAAAGTTGTTCAGAATGTTGTCCTCGACAAGATATGTTAAGGTGAAGGTCATCGGAGCCGCCTCCCCCAAACGTAATATTTACCATGTTTTAATTACAGAAAAGTATTAATATATTGACCACGGTACATGGCGGTATTTTTACAGTGATGGACTACTTATTTTCCTACTTTGCTGAATATATCGGTTAGTAGTTTGCTTAATACATTCATGTAAATCTCTGTAGGTACTTGGAGCTACAGCATAAACTCTATTCTTGAAACGGCCCCATAGAACCGTCACTGTTGTAAATACACTGTGATCACTTGATAACTTGAGAAGGGGGGTGCGATCTGAATAATAATTTAATAAAATGGAAAGACTTGAATATTTGATAACATAATCGAAAGTATTAGAAGTCGAATGAGTTCTATGAGGAAATTTTTCCATATAGGTACAATCGTTTCGTACACACTGCACTCTTACCGACTTTGAAGTACGCTGACACCATGTCTGGGTTAGGTTCCTTTTGTACGTATTTCATTTTATAGACTTTTAAGTCTCAGAGCGAAGAATAAATGTTGTGATCAAATACTTTTCAAGTGTTTAGACTTTTTGTTTCTACTTACTGATCGTTCATCAGAAGATGGCAGTGATTTCAACAGTGGGGCGCAGGGAGATCTACGAGACCCTACTCTTGATGCCGGACTGAGGACTCCACTCTTACGCTTAGGTTCTAGCGGGAACGGTCGACATAGAAGCTCAGCGTCACCACATCGCTCCGTTCCAGTCACACTAATATGTGCATTTGCTGTCTTCGTCAAGCGATTCAGCCAATTGCGGAAGACGCGTAGCGCAGAGTAGGGATATCACGTGGTCCCTACAAGTTTCTCACTGTCATCTCCTGATGGACAATCACTACAAGAGGAGTAGTGTTTCAGAATTGTTAAAATTGGAATATCTTGTAAACTATTAACTTTTCGTCATAAATCGATTAATACTTTTTTGTCACGAATATCCAACTGCATCAATTGATATTTGAAAAAATGTACAATTCCAATAAAAAGGAAAACAAAGTTGACATTCATACAATCGTTACGTGTACACCCATAAAAGAACTAGTAACTCTAGAGTACAGAGTGTCCCGCATAGCGTAGACAATTGATTGGGAAGTAATTTTACACGCAAAAGTAAGTCAGAAAGAAAGAATAATATTTTTTTTTTTTGAATCCGCGTTTTCAAGTAAAACGGCTGATGCGTCTGATCATGACCTACCAATTCTACTTCTTGCATGTAAATACTAATTACGTAATTACTAAAGCACACGAACTCGACGGAACTTCAAATTCGTTTTTCTCGAAAACGAGGCATCAAACAAAAAAATGTTATTCTTTCTTTTCTTTTGATTGTCCACGGCCACGGTATGCGCGGGGCACCCTGTATATCTCTTCCCACACCAGTTAACTTTCATGGGAAACATTTTTCCCTGCAAGTAATAAAATAGCAAGAAAATATATATGCCAAAATCAGGACAGACACCCTGTATATTTGTGGTTGTCTATATTTGATATGATTGATTTTTTGCTTACACAATATCAAAATAATATATAAAAAAATAGTGTTATATTGTCACAACTTTGTTTAAAATTATGTAAGTGGGTCCTAATTGAACGTGCGTATGTAATGTTTACTTAATGAGATAGTAAACGATATTAATGTGCTGCAATATTATCAAAACAGGTTGTGCGTACGTACAATATACTTGTCAATATTAATACCAAGTACAGTGATGAAACATTTCAGTGAAAGAAGCGTCGTAATGCTCGGCTGAATTAATAATGCAGCTCGATGCGCGACGCAAGGTATTTATTTTGTTTAGGTTGTGTTGACACGTTTTCAATCATTTGCATTTTTGAATTATACAAGTCTTTCTTCTTTTGTATCCTTCTATTGGCTACTAATTTTTCATTATACATATTTTAGAATACTTGAATTTTCTTGGATTAGAATTAGAATCGCGGATTAGAATTCGAAACAAACTACGTATCTAATAAATAAAATGTATCTAATGAATAAACCTTTTATTAATTTTAACACCGTAGTATAATATCACGTAAATAACTATGTTACGAGCCAGGGCCGTGAAGTAGCACGAGTGGCCGGCGAGGTGTTATTACTCTTGGATTAAGGTTTTTAAGAGTGCAGACGAACCTGATGCGTAACCAGGGTGCTGCTAGGAAACGGACGAACCTGATGCGATAATCAGGGAGCCGCCTAGGATGGTCAAGAGTGCAGACTAACCTGATGTGATAATCAGGGAGTCGCCAAGGATAGTGGGTGGGCCTCGTAACTAATATAATTTAATTGATACAATCCGAGCGGTAAGATTGTATCGTGTGGGAACGTTCAATTACTAGATTAGGATTTTGGTCAATAATTAAGGGTTTAAGAAAATTGCACGATTTACCAAACAACACAAATATATTCTAATAAAGAATGTGGTATGTACAATTGGTGTCGAAACTGAATTGGAGTAGTAGTATATGTTTGATATTATTACCTAAGATGCTCGGTTTTGACGCACTGGCAATGCGGGGGTCTCGAAATCAACTTAAGAAGAGCCTAACAGATTTAATACCGGACTAGCGGAATCTGTACGGTTATATTTGATCGAAGGGGGACTTTAGCCCGATCTCACTGGAAGTGACTTTACGAGATGCAGCACAACGTGACACGGTTTGAATCTACGAGAGTACTAGCCCCCGAGAGTAAAGACGCAAGGGTTTATATATCCCTAGAATGAATGGAACACATTGTTCATTATCTGTATCACTTAGGGCCAGACTCTCGTTTTTGTAGCTTTCAATTAAATCGGGTCCGAACTCGGTCTTCGTTAAAAAGGGGTTAACTATGATATGAAAAGGTTATCTAGGGCGCTTCCTTCCAGAGACGATCCTGAACAGATTCCTATGAAGAATTTAATAGGGAACTGTTCTCTATCCGTCACAACTAAATAGATTCTTTTAACAAATATTTGAGTAATATTTGTCGTGGCGCGAACGGTTGAACGCGACCGGGGCGCTTCTGCGTTTCCCTTTCCCATTGTTAACTTGTCTGTTTGCCGAATAATCTGACCGATTGACTCTGCGGAGGCGCTGATCTTTTCCGTTCGAGTGCTCAACAAAATCTGCCGGCCGGTCTCGGGCCATCGAGGGCCTTGCCTCGTATTTTTCCCACTCCGCAGAGTCACTCCGTCCACGTGCACGCATTGGAACGAAACCGCTTCCGATTGTCGCAGCCGATCAAACGTTTCGGCTGCGCGTAAGAGAAACCGATCCTAACTGCCGCGGCCGATCAAACGTCTCGGCCGCGCTACAATGTAACGTGCACGTGCGACCACTCGGCAACCGACTCCGGTAAACGCTTACCCTACTCTTAATCTACGACATATTTATTATTTCTTATCATCTCTATTTGTTATCTTTGTCTTTCTCTATTCTTTTTGCTTTTTATTTCTTAAAATCTCCATTCTTTCTTTGTCTCTTAAGGTTTCAGTTCCATAAGTAGATCTTTTCGTGCACTTCACTTCACTTTGTTTTTCATTTTTGTTGCCGATTTTTCATTACTTTTCGATTTAATTTTTGCCATATGTTCTTATTTTATCTATAATACTCTTTATCTAGAATCGTATCCTACGTACTTACGTGTTTCAGATAGGTACCTAATCTAAAACGTTAGGCTGAAGTGAAGCCCGTTTCTCATCGTTTTTGCAATTCACACCGCAGTATTAGGGACATTTCGGGTGATTTTTGTGCCGCAGTAATTAGCACCTCCTTCACTTTAATGTACGTGATGCCGTGGACTTAATGTTTTTATTAAAAAGGCGAGAGAAGTTTCTTTTTATATTTTTATTGTATCGAAGTAAGGATCTAAATAATAATAAAACTTTCTCGTATGCAATTTAAAGCAATATAAAGAATGTACAATCATGTGAACAACAATCCTTTGGTGATCGAGATAGAAGAAAAGTGGTCTTGTTTTTACCTTTTATAAAGAATGTTTTTTTAAATCCTGAGATTATAAAAATATGAAAATGATTGACAATTTTATTTGCCACGCCAACGAAAGTATATTCTCATTGAATTGTACAAATTTATTCAGGGCAAAATATTATTTTTACGTATTTTAATCTCATTGGGAAAAAATATCGCAGTAATAGGTACATATTCCCTATGTAGGATGTCACAAAATTTCGAAATAAGAGGTCTGTTTGTATACTGAAAGATTTCTCAAACATACCGGACCGCGCGATTTCTCACAATTTTAAACACTCACAAGGAGAACCCCCGCTCTGTCCGGCACGGATTTAGTTCATACTTCACAGAGTTATAGATCTCGTTCCCCTGATCACGAAAATACCCGATTATAGGCGCAGACGCTCAATAGTTTTCGAGATATTTGCAATTGAAGTTTCATAGCCGTAAAGTATCTGTTTAGTTCAGATTTTTACCAAGCAGTGGCGTGGCGTAACAGCAGCGAGCTGAACTGTTACGCCGTAGGTCCGGGTTCGAATCCCTTCGTGGTAAATTATTTTTTATTGATTTTTTTTCATGGAAAATGCATTTTCAATGTTAAATAAATTTTAAATAAAATATTTTTATTCGCTAAAGGACTAATTGAAAATGATACTATATTACTGATATGTTTTTCTTGTTTTTACGATAAGTATCATTGCTGTACATAACAAAAATTGTAAGTATTGTATTTGATTTTTATATTAACTCGACGTAACGTATATTTTTTATATCATATTACTTTCTTTGCATTTTCAGGTATGATTGATATTATACAAATTGCAGGACTCTGATTACTATTCATTATACTTTTTCTATTTTCTATTTTGTATTTCTTCTATCGTGTTTTTTGTATTTATTGTATTTTGTGTTTTGTATTTTTTATATTTATTGTATTTTGTGTTTTGTATTTCTCATATTTATTCTATTTTGTATTTGTATTTATATTTATATTTGTTGTTTAATATGTATTATTATTTTAATATTGTTATTGTTTTATAATTATTATCTTTTGTATATGTAGTAATAGATCTAGTGTTTCTTCTATAATACAATAAGTATCATTTTCAATTAGTCCATTAGCGAATAAAAATATTTTATTTAAAATTTATTTAACATTGAAAATGCATTTTCCATGAAAAAAAAACAATAAAAAATAATTTACCACGAAGGGATTCGAACCCGGGCCTGCGGCGTAACAGTTCAACTCGCTGCTGTTACGCCACGCCACTGCTTGGTAAAAATCTGAACTAAACAGATACATACTTTACAGTTATGAAACTTTAATTGTAAATATCTCGAAAACTATTGAGCGTCTGCGCCTATAATGGGGTATTTTCGTAATCAGGGGAACGTAATCTATAACTCTGTGAAGTATGAACTAAATCCGTGCCGGACAGAGCGGGGGTTCTCCTTGTCAGATTGGTAGTACATATACAGCTGGACTGGACACGTTTAAGGCAATTGATGCAAAACCGTCCCCAACATAGCACCCACTGTCCCCTTCCAATAAGCGCCGTTACCATGGAGAAAGGACGCGCTTCGCCTGACGCGAGTAGCTACGTCCATACAGTGGGACAACGAAGATGCGAGACAGCAGCGAACGCGGAGAAGATGCGCGCTGCATGAAAGAGAGGTTGGTGGGGGAACCAAGTGTTTGAGGGTCCCCAACAGTGCAGAGATATTGTGCTCTTTTCACGCGCATGCGCGAAGATTTTAGCGTCAGTAACGTAAAACGTTTCACCAAAATGGGGTACCTTCGTCACCCCACATAATTTCGCAAATTTTGTTATGATTTATTTTTGAAAAATGAATGTATAACATGTGTATGTGAGTGTATATATATACATATATATTAAAATTCAATATATACACATGTACACATAATGTATAATACATAGTTATAGCACTTTCCCACCAGTAATAGTTCCCCACTACTACGCCTACAAATTTAAGACGTAGATACGGTCCTGTCTTTTGTCGCGCATGCGCGTGAAAAGAGCACAATATCTCTGCACTGGACCCCAACAGTGTCCAGTACTAGTATACAGGGTGAACAACATGACCGTACCACTTAAAATGTTTCTTATTATTGGGGATAGAAAGAAAATTGTTTATTTCGACAGGGCAATTATTATGACGAACAAAAATTTTGTTTTTTTTTTTTAAATAATTACATATTTTTATCATCACAGTGCAACGGACTGTGAGATAAAGCCAATTCATACACATTTCATGATCAATTAATCGTTTAACTATTTTTCCTCGTTGTACAGTTTAATATCGCCATTATTTAATTATGCGCATCTATCCCTAAACATTCTTGGATTTTTCCTACATAATCTGACATGAAGATCGTAGTGTTATCAGCTAAAAGCCATTGGATTGCCATGGAAAGAAATGGTGATAAAAATGTGCACTTTTATTTAAAAAGCATCGTTGAAAATAATTGCCCCATCGAAACAAATTAATTTTGTTTCAAAAGGTTGTTAATCCCGCACTGAGGATGCATTATTAAATAAATACACCATTGATGTGTTCGATTGCTTCTTCAACTATTTTCCATTGCGGTTAACCTTAAATAAGTTTGAATGAACCTGAACCATAGATATAGATCATTGTGTTCATTTTAAAACGTTCTACCACATAGCACATAGAAAAGTATATTATTTAATGTAAAGAATTAAAGTTACCTCTCGTATGTTATCATTGTGAGCACCTACAAAAAAGCTATTAATATCCAGTGTGAGCATTTTTTCAATTGCCAATAGCTGCAGAGTTATTCAGGTGGTTCGTTTTATGTGTCTGACCCTGTCTACTGTATACTGTAGACGAAAACGCATTCTCGCGAAAACACGCAGTATTTAATTTGTACACACACATACAGTAAATCATAGTAATATTCGGACACATTTAAAAGGACGATAACTTTTTTAACATCGGACCATACGACGTGAATATTTTTGAGAAGTTGGAGCAATTAGTTTACTCCCAGGCATGAAAAACAATTTTTTTAAATACTGCAATTGGCCGGAATTACAGAAAAAATACTAAAAGTTGTATTTTACAACTTTTTTATGGTATGTGGGCCTATGTTGAAAATTTAAAAAATACGTTTCGTAGATCTGTGTCAATTATACATATTCTGACATTAAAACAGATGAACGTTGCAATAAGCTACAAACGTTTAAAGGTCAGAAAATTGTAGTTTTTCACGATTTTCAGCCTATAACTGTAATAAATCCAAGGATTCTTGCAATTTTCAATGCCTGTAGTTTTTTCTGCATCAATCGATTTATAATATGTATAATTGAAACAGATTTAGAAATTTTCAATATTGGCCTAAAAATGTTGTAAACAACAACTTTTAGTATTTTCTTTGTAATTCCGATCAGTTGCAATTTTCTCAAACTTTCGTTTTCACGTCACGTAGAGAACTAATTATTCTAACTTCTCAAAAAAATCCAAGTCGTATAGTCCAATGTTGAATCCTGAATTTTCTTATAATCAATCGTTATAACATACATATGTGTATGCACATTGAAAATAATCCTCTAGCAATATCTGTTAACGATTTGCATGAGAATTTTGCTGGAATCCAGACAAAGAAAAACATTAGTTGTTCTCGAACAAACAAGTTCATTGAGTTTAATGCTCCTCGTTAACTTCGGTTACAACTTTGAAAGTTTTGGTTTGACGATTCTCGCGACCACTGACTCCAAGTTCAGGTTTGGTGGTTAAAACTGGAATCTTCCAGTTTTGGAGGTTTGACCACTACAATGTGTCATAGTTCGAAGTTCACTTGGACGACTTACTCTAAGAGATGCGAACGGTCGAAGTACGCTGTCTAGAAACTATGCAAAACAAGTTAATCGTAGAACAATTAGGTAACCGGCGAACATTTTCCACACAGATAGACCACCGATATTTAGATTCAGGTGAAAACATGTAGCTAACTATTAAAACATTTATCGAAAATAGAGGTAACAAAATTAAAATCGCAAAGCTGTATGTCTTTGCACAACAGATCGATTTGCGTAAATGATTGAGAAACTAATTTCTTCAAGCAATATTACAAAAATGGTATGTTTTTAAACAAAGGTTTCTTGTAACATCATGACCGGGTACATTTCGTGTAGGTAAATCTGTACGTGTAAAACTACAGATCATTGCAAGAAAAAAACAAATAAATTGGTGTAAGAGGAATATATTGCCTCGAACGTTCTGAATGATCGTTTGGCTATCGTTACCGCGAAACCCAGGAAGTAGAAGCGAGAGAGATACTTGAGGCTGTCGTAAATTAGTCCATTCGAACTACTGTGTTTTAGATACGAGGACTATTTTGTAACTACATACCTACTAACTTGTTATTGGAATTCCCACATATCGCACATTCACAAGAAAAACGTCACAAATTAAAAAATTACAAATTTTACAGGAGAGCGCTTCAAAGTCCTTTGATAGTTTAACAAGCTGTGGTTGCAAGTAAAAAAAAAATAAAACTAATTTTTTAATTAACTATCAGTGACGATTTTCTACATTAAAGATACACCTCTGGCGAGTATTTTAATGCAATTAAGAACACTGAAAAATTTTGAGTTTTGACGTTTTCCTTGTGCATGAGCGATATAAAAAATCACCTTTATAATCGTCCGTTGTAAGACGTACGGGATATGTAAATAACGTGACTGCAGATAATAGAATTTTACGAAGAAGGATAATTATTATTCTTGTATTACTGAAAATATTCAAAATATTCAAAGTTAGGTGAAACTCGAGATTTTGAAATAAACGTAAACATTAATGTTATAGAAGAAACCTATTTAATATGATTTAGATATTTGTACATAGTGCTAAGAGTATACAGGGTGAGGCGCTATAAACAGGTCACCTGAATAACTAGCTTGCTTTTGAAGATAGAAGGTAATGCATCAGACCAAACTTACTTGGTATCGAGGCGCTGGTAATCTGATGTTACTAATTTTTTTATAGGTGGAGACGTCAAGGAGATATGAAGGTCAACTCTGTTTTTTTAAATGGAACAGTGTGGTCTTTTATTTACATTGTAATAGTGTGTTTCAAGACGAATACAATGACCTATTATGAAGGTCATTATAGGTCACGCAAGGTCAACTGCAATAAAAAATTAATTGTCTGAAAGCACTCTTCGAACACTTTGACGATTTACATGTAACATGTTATTTACATACTCACTGCTAGTATACGTGTTCAAAATGACGACCTTGAACATGGATAGATAGTCTAAAACGTAGCAATACTGATGGCACTTTCATGGCAATTTCATTTTCATCTATTACAGAGCAAGCTCTTTTTCAAGCATGTTTTTGCATGTCAACTCTTTGATTATTGGTTTTCCGTCTTTTCTTTGGGGTTTCTCGCGATCAAGGGACGGCTTCATGATCCATGGGTTGGAAGAAAGATTACTGTTTACCAATCCTATAATATGTCGTTTGACACGATAGCTCAGCGACCTAATTCATTAGACATATGTATCGCTCCTTAAAATGGTACCCCTAGGGAAAGCGCTTGCGGGTAGGGGTGGGTGGGTACGCGGCAATTTCGGGTTCGGGTCGGAACCTGAAAATTTGTGATACTCGGGTACTATATTAGAAGTCGAAATCAGGTCGGGTCGGATCGAGAAGCTGAAAATGTATAATGTTCGGATACCCAAATGTCATAGATTTTCGAGTTACCGCCCACCATACTCGCGGGTGGCGCGACGCGGCACGACGGTTCAGTATTGTTCTTATGGTAAGACGCGAGCAACAGTGACGGTCGTTTTGTAACGTCACAAGGTTTAAGAGTATACAATTTAATATAAAGTGTAGTCTTAGAAGGGAAGGCCCTCAATCGGTTAATGTCAATTCTAATTATACTTATAAGAGTCCATAATGGTAAAAGGTGCAAGTTTTCGTTTATTCTTGCGTATGTAGTTTTTAATTGCCTGCTCTTACAATTTTCAATACCTTTTCTGAAAGCAATGCTGAAGCGGAATCTATAAATTAGAATAGGACAATCGACTGGGTAGATGAGTGGGAGGTGAGACACCTCTAATATGATACGAGAAACGTTTATGAATTCTGGTGATGGGAAGTATAACTCTTGCAGATTACTAGTCAAGGCTGCGTTACGTCTAAGGTGGGGTCTCGGAAAAATCGTACGCGTCGCCACGCGTTGGGGTTTCGGTTCACCGCGACGTAGGGTGTGTCACGTCATTCCGTTGCCAGAGAGAGAATGTCGGGATAGGATCAGCGGTCGGCCGGACTTAGTCCGCCTTGTTCGAGGTGAATAAGTGAACGCACAATCAGCTGGACTCAGTCCGCAAAGATTGTGGTGGGTGCGGGAAGTCGAACGGCTGGACCCAGTCCGCCTTGCTGGAACTATAGGTATGAGACAGGGGCAAAATGTGGCTCCGAGCTTCACTCAAGGTTCGGGTCCCTGTGACACACACATCCACATACACAGGTGAGCCGATTCTCTTACTGGACCGCACACAAAAATATCGACGTACGAGGGAATTACGAAGGAGGTGCTGTATCCTCTCATGTTGAAGGTCAGAACTACAAGGTTTGGGTTGAGGAAGGTGAGCGCGCACATGGTGGTCCGGTCGCGTTGACAGTTGAATTTGAACTGTTCTTCTGTAGATCAAGTTCGTTGATGGACTTCGTGATCCAGTTGGCTTCTGCGGCTGAGTCCGTTGTCGAATTTCGTGAATTAATTCGATCCAACGTCCAAGTCCGTTATTGAATTTCGTGAATTAATTCGATCCAACGTCCAAGTTCGTTATTGAATTTCGTGAATTAATTCGGTTCGAACATTAAGACTAAGTCCGTAATCGAATTTTGTGGAACAATTCAATTCTACGACCATTCGACGTCTGTGTCCTTTGGTAGAGGCTTGTAGTTTTATTTTGCTGCCATCTATTGCTTCGGAGGTCTGATAAGGACTGACTTCGTTGGTGTCCGGTTGCTTCCCTTATAGTCCGGCGTTGGTGACAGCGGGTAGTCCCAATCACGTGCCGGGTTGTTACAGTGGAAGGGGTACCGGATCACTGCAGGTAGATGGATGCTTCAGTAGACTTAGTCCGTTAGCCAATTTCGTGAATTAAATCGATTCTGCGACTAAGTACGTTTGGCAATTTAGTGAATTAAATCGATGGCAGGAGCGATATTTTTTCTTTGAAATGTCGATCACTATTGACTCATTCAATCTGCAGTCTTGACGATCTGGACTTCTGGTGGGGCACTGTGACGTAGTAGATTCACCAGACTGGAACGGACCGTCCCGATAAGAAGGCGACCGGCCCCTCGAAACTTTATTCTTACGGATTCGAGATCCGAAGACAGTGCTGTATGAATGAGGGGGCGGCCTCCTAGAAAATGTAACACAGGAACGGCCTGAGCTTGTGAAATCAGGATGGAGTGTGTCACGAACGTCACAGCTGCTGTTCTGTTTAGGGGACCACAAATTTTGGACTTTTTAAACATAATCCCGTAGATTTTTACGACAAAATACCGAAAATCCAAGTTTCAATCCTAGAAATTCAGTAGTTCAAGAGTTATACGCGTTTATGGTTCTGCGATTTTCACCATTTTCGACAGGTAAGGGCGCCGCCATGTGGGTATGTAGTGAGCGTCACGCGTCTCTAACGAGCGGTGCCGCTAGATGGCAGCACAAGCACACGGTGACGTCGATAATATAGAGCGGCTATCTTTGAGATGAACACTTTGTTCTGAGACATGCTGTCATCGAAAAGAAATTAAAATATACAGAATCATATTCAGGATCTCAGAGAGAAAGTATAGACCAAGTTGGTTTGTGGTAAGGTCTACATCAGCGCGTGCTTGTGGTACCACCTAGCGGCTGCGCTCGTTAAACGATGCGCAACACTCACTACATACCAACATAGCGGCGACCATACCTGTCGAAAACGGTGAAAATCGCTGAACTTTAAGCACACATAACTTTTGAGCTACTGAATTCCTAGTATTGTAACTTGGATTTTGGCGTTTCCTCGTCAGAATCTACGAGATTATATTTTTTTTAATTCCAAATTTGGTGGTCCCCTAAACCAAACATTAACCATTTTTTATACAAAATAATATATAATACTTGGTAAATAATAATAATGTTACATAGATTGGAGTACCTGTTGCGATCGGGCGATCACAACAGGTATCAGGTCGAAATGACCCGAGATTCGTTAAGCGAGGACTAACAAGATCGCACACATATTAAGTGTTAGGACGCGAACGCATTCTCCCATACAATTTATACTAAATGAAGTTTACGATACGGGCGATTGAAATCCGTAACTTTTAAGGAGTTTAGTACATACGGCACATTTAGCCTTCTTTTAGTTGCATTGCAGTGTGACCTGTAGTCATGAACACTTGTGCATTAGGGGTCTGGCTTTCAACGTAATAGCGATTGACGTATCATAAACCTCAAAATGCGACCGAGGACAGACACAGTTAGGATTGCTGGGCGCGCGCTCATCCTCAGGCCTAGTGCTTTTGAGGCCATCTCATCGGGTCAGTCAGACATCGGGCCATCAAATCGTTGGATTGGACGTAACGGACCCGTATTATGGCCAGCTCGCTCACCAGACCTTACACTCCTTGATTTTTATCTATGGGGAAAACTGAAAGACGATGTTTATAGTGAAACCACCAACGACTATAGACAACATGAAAGAAAGAATCGTCCAGGCTTGTGCGTCGATTTCCTCAGAAATGAATTACGCAGCAGTACGTTCTGTAACTTCACGGCTGAATGAATGTATAGCAGCTCAAGGGAATATTTTTGAACATTTGGCGTAACAGAAATACATCAAATGAATCTTACACGTTGAATTTTATTTGTACCATTTTTCTGGGTTGAAGGTCATTTGAAGGTCATATTGTGTTACATGCATGAATTCGTTATTTTGTCAGCTACAACATTACGTTAACGAAAATATATCATTCCATTTAAAAAAACATCGATAACCTTGAAATCTCATAAAAATGACCTTGAAATTTTTTTTTCCCTTACACCGTTATATGTGGCCCTTCAAACAGTGTAACTTTGTCCTACGAAGGTTTTTTGTACAACGAAAAGTAACGGAGATATTTAGGTGTCCTGCTTTATCGAATTCACCCTGTATACTTAAATCGATATAGAATTAGTCCAATTTACATCGTGTTTGGATCTATTTTAATGTAAAGAATCTCGTCTATTCATTGCCACGACAATTATGATGGCATATCGACTATTCCTGAAAATAAAATTTTCTTTATTGCTATTTTTTCCAGTCGCCGATTCCCCATTGAAATGCTGAATCTCGACCGCCGATTCTCGGCGTACTATCTATATTCATCGAGTCGTGCTCGGATCAGTTCATGAAGAGAAATTGTCCTGTTCGCGAGAATTTAAATGCTGGCACCTGAACTCATGTAAATTTAACCGTGCACTACTGTAACATGGTGTGGTAACGGCGAATTAGATACGAAGTTGATTACAGTGTAAATGTATTCATTGCGAGATATACAGCGCTACAAAATATTGAATATTAAATATTGTTATAGAATATTGTAATGTTTAAATTGAAAAAACGTAGAATATGCAAATAGGATATGATTGCTTAACTGAAAAATTGAGTTTATCTATTTTTATATCAAGGCTAACACAGATTTTACAGGTAGCTCGTAATTCCGACACAGAGTAACAAGATCGAGTGTAAGCAAGTCGAAATCTCTTCAACCGTCGACACGCGTTGCCAGACCATCCGTTTCGATGCTTCAGTAGTATGTATATATGTAACCAGAAGTTCTCAGACTATCCCCATCCTTACTACGTACATCTTCGACTAGTAAGGATCCTCTTAATTGCATGCGGTAATTATTGTGTGCGTGACAAATACATCAGATAGTATCTACAACTGTCTAGTTCTGTCTAAATCCTTACTATCTGGTTATATCTTTTAATACTGTAATCAATGAATATCCGGATTTCTCATCGTTTATAGAATGGAACGTTTAGAAAATCTACCATTTCTTTCGAAAACCGTGATTAGAACATTTTTCAAAATGTGCGACACTAAAGAAAAGAGGAAACAGAAAAATTATTAGTTTACGTAATTAAGCACAGGACTTATTGTTACTATATTAGATGATTGTTACGACCATCCAATATTAAGATGACAAGATGTAACGTTTCCAATTTTTGTGAAAATAGAATTCGTACTTTTCCAGATGAGATTATACGACGTATAAAATACAGCATTTATTGTTTCACCACTGTCAGTGAAATAATCTATATTTTAAGTAAGTTTATAAAAACGTCACGCAAGGTGTACATCCTACATGATCCCTGGCAAAGAAAAACGCTTTCAAGAAGAGGAAAATGTTAAGATGTCAATCAAGGTACATTTAGAAACTTTATTTAGCGAGGTTTATAACGCGACCAACTGAAACACGTCATTTTTTTAAAATAAATGATAGGTTCATATAAACGATGCTTTCAGCTGTCCTTTAACTCACATTTGACTTAGGCCAGTAAAAGTTACTTGATTGCTGAAGGTTTTTGGTAAACGCGTGCGCTTCTAGCGTTCCGCTTCCACCACTTTGGCGATTGATGTGTTATAGTTATAAACCACTAAATGCGACAGTCAATCTGTTCGCTAAGCGTGCAATATTCTCCATCCCTGCTCAGGGTTAGTTGTCTTCGGGTCGTTTCATTGAGTTGGAGGAGGGCGGTGATTCCTCCCCGGGGGACGCATTTTCTTCGGGGCTTTCTGGGGGCTGGGGTGGAAGGGATCAGGGCATATCGGGATACACGCCTCCGATGACCTTCTCCTTACCGTGCAGCGGCGACTAGGCCCCCATTAGCCTAGATTGGTCACTGTAGGATTTTTAGTGGATGTACCCAGTTAGCCGCTTTCGGGCGACCGCCAGGTCGGGGGAAGCGCCACATAACGGCTATCTTAATTTCCTATTATTTTCAACTGAAACCATGTACACTAGAGTGGACCTTATTTTTCGACTATCTAATTTTTTGCAAGAAACCCCGCAGAATGGTGTCACTGGACGAAAAAATAATCTGTGTGAAATTTGAAATTGATCAAATAACGGGAAATGGTGCCGCATCGACTTTGAAAATTTTTCAGTTTTGTAACTCGCTTTTCTCCACTGCTGTATATTATAAGTATATATATTTATATATCGTTGAATTTGTCTTTTTACGCACTATAACAATATAGTGACTTTGAAATTTTAAAAATTTCTTTTTCTTTTGCATGATATTTAATTGATTAAACAGTACAACTTTTGTCTAAAAATTTTTTTTATATTTTTACAAGTAGCAAAGATATATATAAATATTGTATAGAGAATATTGTTAACATACATAGGGTGTCCTAAAACGACTGCGTAAGCGGGAAATGTGAGGTTCCTTGGGTCATTTGAAGCGACATTTTCCTTAACAAAAATGGCGCCCGTGGCTTTGTTTAGGAGTTATTAACGAAAAACACGGATCAATCAGAGCGCGACCTAGACGCTCGTTGGCACGTTCAGCGCGGCGAGCCGGCAGGCGGTTCTCGTACCTGCGAGGGTTAATGTAATCATGCGTAAATCCCGGACCTTCTAAATGATTTTACTACTAACTGCCGCATGTTGGGTGCAGGTCGGTCTGCTAAAGAAAATATAATGGCTCGATGTTAAACGAAATGGAAAGATTGAGAAAATGAAAAACTCGCAGATAGTTGTCCGTATCATAAAGTTCCAAGGTTTAAAGAACACTTGGTGACCAGCTCCATCACCCCTGCCACGGATAGAGCGCGCTTCGGGCGCATTGGAAGGAGTGGTGACACAGGGTTGGTCAATTTTCCAATTAGGCTAAATATTAGAAACTGCTCAACGAGGGCCCACGCTTGGGAATGATGTGCGAAAATCGCCAAAAGTGGGGACTTAAGTCGATGAGGGCGGAAAATTCAGTTCAGCGAGTCAGAACATAATTTTCCATCGCAACGAAAAGATCAATACCAATTACAACTTCGTCGCGTTAGTTAGTTTTACAAATAACGATCGAGTTCCTGAAAACCAAATCACGCGCACCACTAAACTCTACCTACAGATCCTAAGATTAGTTTGGCGGGCAATTGTTATATATATGTTAACAATATTCTCTAAACAATATTTATATATATATCTTTGCTACTTGTAAAAATATTAAAAAAATTTTTAGACAAAAGTTGTACTGTTTAATAAATTAAATATCATGCAAAAAAAAAGAAATTTTTTAAATGTCAATTTTTAAAATTTCAAGGTCACGAATTTTTTTTTTAAGTAAATATTACATTTTGTTTCTATATTGTTATAGTGCGTAAAAAGGCAAATTCAACGATATATAAATATATATACTTATAATATACAGCAGTGGAGAAAAGCGAGTTACAAAATTAACAAATTTTCAAAGTCGATGCGGCACCATTTCCCGTTATTTGATCAATTTCAAATTTCACATAGATTATTTTTTCGTCCAGTGACACCATTCTGCGGGGTTTCCCATAAAAAAATCTGAAAAAAAATTTTCACCAAGTATAGCTAAGGTCCACCCTAATGTACACATGCATGCAGAAGGTGAAAGAAATTACACCACAGCGAGAATCTATATCTTTCGATCGTAGATGGCTCGACAGAAAAGGTTACTGCAAAATTGTCCTTGTTCTGAAATTTTGAAGGATAGAACGCTTAAGAATAACCACAGGTCAAATTCAATCATTCTCTTGTAAAACAATGTTAAAGTTTTAATTATGTAAAAATCTGACTTTATTTGTAATCCTGCGTGTTTCCGAAATCATAGTATACAGGGTGCGGCACCTAAAACAGGTCACCTGAATAACTCGCTTGCTTTTGAAGATAGAAAAAAAAGGATCAGACCAAACTTACTTGATATCGAGGGGCTCGTAATCTGATGTCATTAATTTTTTTATAGGTGGAGACGTCAAGGAGATATGAAGGTCAACTCTGTTTTTTTAAATGGAACGGTATGGTTTTTTTATTTGATAGTGTATTTCAAGACGAATACAATGACCTATTATGAAGGTCATTCAAGGTCACGCAAGGTCAACTGCAATAGAAAATAAAATGTCTCAAAGCACTCTTCGAACACTACGACGATTTACATGTAACATGTTATGAACGTATTCACTGCTACTTCAAGTGTTCAAAATGTCGACCTTGAACACTAAGACATAATCTAAAACGTTGCAATACTGATGATACTGCCTGACAAATTTCAGTTGTACCTATTACAGAGCAAGCTCTTTTTATACGTTCTTGCATATGAACTGTGGTTGTTGGTTTTTCGCGGTACTTCTTTCACCATACACGCGTACCGCTTTCCTCATAATTCTATGACATTCACCATAAATGATAACCATTTCCACTTTCTCTGCTATTGTGTAACGCATTCTTGAAAATTGTACACTCAGATTGAACATTTCGAAGCCGTACTCTAGTCGGTAGTCAAACTACTAATAACATTTCTGGATACAGGTAAGCATACAATGTGATGGTATGTTTATTTATGTTCTGCGACCCTTACCAATACTTAGAAGAGCAGTATGCCAACAACCAGAGAAAACACAAAAGTATTTGAAGAGTGCTTTGAGACATTTTATTTTCTATTGCAGTTGACCTTGCGTGACCTTGAATGACCTTCATAATAGGTCATTGTATTCGTCTTGAAATACACTATCAAATAAAAAAACCATACCGTTCCATTTAAAAAAACAGAGTTGACCTTCATATCTCCTTGACGTCTCCACCTACAAAAAAATTAATGACATCAGATTACGAGCCCCTCGAAATCAAGTAAGTTTGGTCGGATACTTTTTTTTCTATCTTCAAAAGCAAGCGAGTTATTCAGGTGACCTGTTTTAGGTGCCGCACCCTGTATAAGTGGCTGGGTAGTGATTCTACAAGCAGAAACAAGTAGAGAAATAGAAATAATATTTTCTGGTTTCATGCTTCTTTTTAGAGTAGATCAAGTTGGAAAATTTAGCGAATATGCGCAATATTACATAGGAATCGACTGATGCGTCTGTTCATAACCTATTGAGTCTACTTTCTGTAAATCCTACAGCACACGATCTCGACAGATTTTCAAATCCGTTTCTCTCGAAAACGAGGCGACAAACAAAAAATTGTAATTCCTTCTATTTGACTTGTTTTTGCTTGTAAAATCACCACCTGGGTGCTTGTACCAGAATTTCGAAAAAACTGTATACGTCCAAAATTACAGTATTAACAACTAGGGGTTGATTATACAGCCAACGGACGTTTATAAAAAAAGAATAACAATTTTTGATTTAAATATTCATTAAAAGAATCGTAAATTAAACATATAATCTAGATCGGACATATTAGCGCTCTTTTATATGCGGAAAATCGATACCACGCGTTCGTACTTGTTCCAAGAATATACTAAACTAAAGGTTTCTCGACTTTGTCTGACAAGTCGTCAACCAGTGGACAGCTCCATTTCCGTGGGCGGGTGCCGGATTTGTGGGAAGGAAAGAAATACGACAGCTTTGTTCCGGTATAAGGGGACGGCTCAAGGTCGACATGCACCGTATTTCGGATCAGGGTACCTATGCAGCTTAACTTTGTTCTCGAGTGGGCCAACAGAGGACACGGAGAATGAGCGAGAGGCTTGAAACGGCAAACCATAAAGTGGTCGGTCGAGCATCGATATCTTTCGTTGAGAAAGGATAGAATATGAGGTACCCTCTCGTTCTCGCCTAAGAGTGTATGCGTATGTGTTAGAAGACCTTGCGACAAATGTTTTCGATAGAATTGCGAAACAAATGTTGTTGTGCACTGGCTTAAATATGAATTGTAAGACATGGAAGTGGAGACGTTTACGAATCGAGTTACAAATTTTTTGAATGACAGTGAATGCAGTCCCATTCTAGAATGGCGGCTACCACCCACCATGGCATGATCGATGTGCTAAGAAAAAAAGGACTTGCGATAACACTACGAGAAATGGGTGGAGGTAGTGTGATGATGTGTACCGGAAATGCAAACAAAAAAAAAATCGATATACGATTGCTTTTTCGAATTACTAGAGTAAAATTTATCTTTCAACATAACAATGCTGCTATTCATAAAGCTTACGTTGTCGAACAATTTTTCGAAGGAAAAACCACATCAGTTCTTTCATGGCCAGCACGCTCCCCAGATTTGAATATTATTGATAATTTTTGCGGAGAGCTTCGATGTGATACATTGTATACAATACAACTGGAAAGCAGTATGGTAATGTTCAACAACTGAAAGAAGCTATCGTGGTAAAATGCAACCATTTGTCGTGGAATACAATTAAAACGTTATACTTGGTAAGTAGTACGTAACTTTTCTCTTTGTGAAAATATATGTAGAAATTCTATAAATGTGCGTATCTTGCCTCCAAAAATTTTTTTTTTCTGTGGCTTGCTCATAAAACCTAAGGAGATCAACTTTATTCACTAAAGCTGGGTTTGCATTAGCTGCCTCCTAGCTGCCTCCCCTAAAAGTAATATTTACCTAAATCAGTGCTGGGCACTGTTGGGGTCCCTCGAACGCTTGCTTCGCCCACCAACCTCTGTTTCATGCAGCGCGCACCTTCGTCGCGTTCGCTGGTGTCTCGTATCTTCGATGCCCCACCGTATGCACCTTCGTAGCTACTCGCGACAGTAGAAGCGCGTCCTTTCTCCATGGTAACGGTGCTTACTGGAAGGGGACAGAGGGCGCTATGGTGAGGACAGTTGTACCTCGATTGAGTTTGTTTAGACTCCGATATGTGTCTGTGCATTGAATAATATTTGTCTGATCGGTGCTGAACGAATCGACCTTAAGATGTATCATACTTTACTCCTCATTCCTGATAGGAAATAAATTAATAGCAACTCACCGCTATTCGAGCGTAATTTGATCAGAACAACAAGACGTAATTGTCACAGATTTCGGGGCTTGAATCATCTATTCCGTTTAAACTATGGTATGAGCATTTTCGTGCATCTGTAATATGTGTGCGTTTGTGTACGTGTGATGTGTATGCCTGCGCGATCTAGGAAGTTAGGAGACAATAGTATGACACCAAAGCGTTTCGAGGGAAACGAGGGGAGAGAAAGAGAGTGCGCGCGAATATTTTATTGTCCGTTGCTGTATTTTATTGTACATTAGTTTACTTATCACATTGTTTTCGTTCATTGTATACAGTATTATCTCTGTAACTGTTGCAAAGGTCTCTACCGTAACTGTCTACAGAAAAGGTCGAAACATACAAGACGGTTCGGACAGTCTCGGGAAGACGCGTGAGTTTACGTAGGCCATACTAGGCCGTACAGGACGGAGCGCGTCCGACGGCCAATTTAGAGGGTTCGAGATGCTCGAAGAAGAAAGGCACAGCGTGCGGTCTGCTACCAGAACCCCAGAGGTTCCCAAAACCGTTTACACCCCCTTACACCCCAGACATGCCTATGCTGGATCTTGTCTGCAACGGCCACGGGATTCTGGCGAGAGAATGCTGTCGCGGATGCGGACACGACGCGCGGCGACGACGACGGGAGAAAAACATTATAAATGCTGTATTATTTAAAATACTATGAACTATGTCTCTTTCTTTCCCATACGCTCTCCTCCTTTGCGTCGCAAATTTTGATCGTCCATTATTTTTTCTTTGATTTTCTATGATTCTATCATTGAAACAATTGGCTTGTGATAGCTAAAATATGATATAAATATTATTGATTCAATTTTGTATAAATGTCTTGCAAACACTGCATCGAGAGTTGTTCCTGATCTTGTTGTCGCTTCATTAGGATTATTTAACATTTCCAATCTTAATTTACTTCTAAACATTACTAGACTGCAAGAAGTTTCACTTCTGCCGCGCGTGGTTTTCCACAAGTATGTTTTTTCATTTTTCGTTTGGTCTGAAAACTGATTTTTGTCATATCAAATTACATTTAATTGACACGTCTTTCAATGTGTTACAACAAAAATTAGATAAAATTCATATAACTTCTACAAATCTTATAAATTGGTCGAAATTGCTAAAGCAGTCTGTTTGATCAGTATTGCAACGGTTTTTGTATCTGTATCTACCGCGAAAATTAAACTTTAATTACCATTAAAAATAGGATGAATCTGCAGAACAGCTACAATCTATCTACTTTTTACTCTTCCGTATGATAGAAATGTGTTAAACGAATGATCGTTACTTATTCATTTTCAAGAAATTAATAATTTTGGTACTAGGGAACATATATACAGGGTGTCTCAAAATTCCTTCAGCTCCTGGAAATGGGCGGTTCCTTGGGTCATTTGAAGCGACATTTTCCTGAACAAAAATGGCGTCCGCGGCTTTGTTTAGGAGTTATTAACGAAAAACACGGACCAACCAGAGCGCGCCTAGTCGCTCGTAGGCACGGTCAGCGCGGCGAGCCGGGGGGAGGAGAGTGTTGTCGGTACTCCGTGATGTCGTAACAACCAACAGTTTCTCGATTATGTCCCGATTTCGATGAGCTTTGGATATGTTGTAAAGACCACGATTCTGAACAACATTCCCCTTTAGACTTTTTGCCTTGCGTCTTTAGTTTACGAGATATTTGTAAAAACAGTACCGAAAGCTAAGGGTTGCACGGTCAGGTCAACGAACTGTACAGCTGATGGTAGATAGCAGGTATACGACAATCACATGTTTCGGTTTTCCTGCAGATTTGTACGCAGAGTCGATGGGTTACTGTTCGAAAAGGTCGTCCGTCCTTTCACCCAGCAAGAGGTAGAAATGTCAGGTCGGCGTGGCGTTTTAGGGTCCCTACTGTCCTATGCCTCCCTTAATTTCTAAAAGAAAGACGGACGACGTTTTCGAACAGTAACCCATCGACTCTGCGTCAAATCTGCAGGAAAACCGAAACATGTGATTGTCGTATACCTGCTATCTACCATCCGCTGTACAGTTCGTTGACCTGACCGTACAACCCTTAGCTTTCGGTACTGTCGTACACCTGAAGACATCTGTGCAGTTCGTCACCGAATGACCCAGTGACAGTGACACATTTCGAAGCATTTTCAATTACAAGTTTTTACAAATATCTCGTAAACTGAAGACGCGAGGCAAAAAGTCTAAAGGGAAATGTTGTTCAGAATCGTGGTCTTTACAACATATCCAAAGCTCATCGAAATCGGGACATAATCGAGAAACTGCTACTTCTTACTACATCGCGGCGTACCGACAGCACTATCTTCCCCCCCCCCCCCCCCGGCTCGCCGCGCTGACAGTGCCACCGAGCGACAGGGAGCGCTCTCATTGGTCCGTGTTTTTCGTTAATAACTCCCAAACGAAGCCTCGGACAACATTTTGCAAAAGGAAAATGGCGCTTGAAATGACCCCAGGAACCTCCCATTTCCCGATGTTGAAGACATTTTGGGACACCCTGTATAGTAGTCGTAGTTACGTCGTAGGATATATTCGATTCTGTCCTTACGCAACTGGATCGCTTGTTTCGCATTATCTCACTCTGTTTAGAAAAGTCTATTCACTCTCTTCGTCACACGATCCGATTAGTGTGTGTGAGCTCCATAGCCAATAGCTCGCTAGAACCGATAATGCGTGTGACGCGACTCGAGCCCCTGTCGCTCGGACCAATCGGGCGGTTTGTTGACCCTTCGCGGTGAAACTCCTACCAAGAGACTTCTTGTGGTGGACGGACAGTAGCGTGTGACGTCGAAGTCAAAACATTGGGACTACGAGCGCGGTTGAGGTGGGGATAGGCAGACCTAATGATAGACTCGATTTGTTTACGTCCGGAGTAGTCCAATACATTGCCCGTACGAGCGATAGCTGAACTGCAGTGGGCTAACAAGGAGAGGGCGCGGTCGAGGTAACACCGATTTTCCTGAAACTTGCAGTATTTGAAGATGTCGTCTCCATATGTAATTTCGCAAAGCTATAGCGCGCACTACTCAAGATTTTCCGAGAAAATTGCATTTGAAAATCGCTTTACTCGCTTTTACTATATAAAGAGTTTGCGTTAAGGAGTCAACAAGAAGATGAGTGGCCGAGGGCGCAGCGGGAAGGTACTGATAATCTGTATGTTATTGGTTCGAACCCCGCTATCGACATTTTTTTCTTTCTTGCAATTGATATTTATTTCGATTTTAATAAACCTAAAATCAATTTTATTTGTGGGAAATGGGGAAATAAAATAAATCGAACATAAAAATAATAGGAAATGTTACTTTAATAGAACTTACTGTATTATTGCACATGCTCTTTATTAATTACATGCTAGTATGTGTGGTTTGCGTGGTTTGCGTCCAAACTCTATGATGATAGACCAATATTTATGAATGTAAACGAAGTGTGTTTTCCGATAGAAGTCCTCAAAAAAGCGTGCACTTGTACGAACGTGGCGTTTATAGTATGTGCTGGATGCCGCCAAAATGATTGTTTTCCATGTTTTTATGATCAATATCATCCTGGCTCGTGTCACACACACTATTAAAGTAACATTTCCTATTATTTTTATGTTCGATTTATTTTATTTCCCCATTTCCCACAAATAAAAAATATGTATTTTCTACTTAAAAAATAAAAATAACTATTAAGTAATAGATTTTAGGTTTATTAAAATCGAAGTAAATATCAATTTCAAGAAGAAAAAAAAATGTCGATAGTGGGGTTCGAACCAATAACCTACTGATTATCAGTACCTTCCCGCTGCGCCCTCGGCCACTCATCTTCTTGTTGACTCCTTAACGCAAACTCTTTATACCCGAGTAAAGCGATTTTCAAATGCAATTTTCTCGAAAAATCTTGAGTAGTGCGCGCTATAGCTTTGCGAAATTACATATGGAGACGACATCTTCAAATACTGCAAGTTTCAGGAAAATCGGTGTTACCTCGACCGCGCCCTCTCGTTTAAGATACTAAACCGTTACCGTCCGCTACTACGCGATTGTATGGGGTGGCAAGACGCCATTTCGTTTTTTTATTTAAGATGAAAATCGGACAACATGATTTATCTTTATGAAACCGTATACATATTTTAAACTCTATTCGTACTATTACAATGTTATTATATTATTTAGTCATCAAGGAACAATTTTAAATCACAAAGTTATGCTCCAAAGTGTACAGATTTAACACAATATGAAGAAATAAGCATAACAGTTCACAGTATTTGAATGAAGGAAAACTGAACTAAAGATATAATTTAGCAATGTTAAAATTTATTTGTAAAGCTAGTTTTTATTGTAGTGCGCCAGTGCCCTGACAGAATACATATAGTCGCCCAGAATACTTGCCAAAGCCCTGGCAAGCTCTAGCATAGTCATCAGAATGTCTAATGAATATCCAGCAATTTTATGGACCCAAAAATGTTTTTATCTTTAATAATAACTGTGATATAAATTGTGTTGTGAAGGCAGTTTTCGTAAAACTCGTCCGAAATGGCAAACTTTGATGGTCTCTTGTTTTACATTTATGTAAACGTGTCTGTAGCTTTTAAACAATTTTGAAGATTACAAAATGACGGCTCAACCCCCACCTTCCATTTTCAGTTGGACTACAACATATTTCAATTTTATAAAAATTCGAAACAGTCCTCAAAAAATGATTGAATTTACATGGAATGATCCCCTTCCTAATTTGGATATTTCCTGAAAAGAAATAACTACTATTCTCGTTTTTATAATACATGTATAATTTACGTATAATATAAGGATTGTGATGCTGTTTCACCAAGAGGCAGGAACGATTCCTATCTCCATAATGTTGTAGAGGAGAGATACCGATAGTTTACCTATGTAGCTGTAATGTCCCTAAAAACCTTTTTTTTTGGGTCATACACAGCAGGGAGCTGTCAACGCGCTCCAAGTTCATAGCTCCAACAACGTCGGACGTCGTACGACGCGACGGCGGACAGACTATTCCCATGTAGATCCCTGTTGTACCGACAGAGTTTCGATGTCCGAACCGGTCTTGTGTGTTCCGACCTTAACTCCTTGGCTCCGGTCAAGCGGTAAACACGCCCTACGACCAAACCAGCAACAAGGGGCCGAGTATCGATGAGACTCACGTTAATGCAAGCGAAGCAAAATATTGCAATTTTTCTACTTTTTGATCTTTTTTGTATGAAACTTTTACCATCGTATTCGTCTTGTTCTTCTAATTACAATTTCCCTAAATACAGTATAATTACGATTATAATTGTAACCCACGACATCACTGGATTTGATCACTGGACTGGAATGCTAGTGGACACATTTGTCTCAATTAAGACGAAAATAGCCAGACTGGCGTTAATGCGTCTACTTCTCTGTAAAACTGTGCACTTACCGATTAATCTGGTGATTAACTATTCAGAGTAACCTCGTCAGTTGCCGTTGCCAGAAAATTCACATGTAAATAGATAATGTATAAAAGCTGTATAAAAGAAGAAACTCTTATATGTTAAACCCTGTTTTGATTCGAAGTTAACCATGAGTGAGTCATAGGTTACTGATCGTGAACAAAATTATCGGTCTTAATTTCCATATGCATTGGAATTAACTAAGCGAAAATCTCTAGATTGCCACTTCTCGAATCATTTCTAATCAAGGCAATCAAATTAATGTAACACACTGACTATTACTTTGATTTTGGAAGATCTGCATTATTGAGTATAATAGTGAATGCAATATATCCAAAATGATGGAGGACTATTAAAACATTCTTTGTGTCAACGAATAAGTTAAAATTTCGTATAAAGTATAAGCGTTTACTGTGAAATGTTATTCTTCAAAATTGTCGCCTATATGATCTATCATATTTTCGAATAAGAAGTGAATGACATGATGCTCCATATTAAAAAATTCACAAACACACGTCGCAGAAGTAAAAATTATAGCAGAGTGATCCGTACTCGGAGAAATCACCTTTCACATAGTGAGATTGAATGATCAGTAGTCTAGAGATTCAACGGAAGTCGAATCTTCAATGATTAACAGTTAATGTCTTGGAAACGAAGTCTCAGCTTGGAAAGCCGTAAAAAGCGGTAAAATGGATCCATTGATAATGTTTTTGAAACCCTTTAATAACATTATTAATAGTATTTAGATGAACTCTATTTGTTACAGTGTACAGGAAGCTGTGTTGCATATAGTAAGTACAACAGAAACAAAAGGTCTGGCAGGACCATCATAGTCCAGCGACCCCTACGACAATTTTTATTGGTATCATGTGCAAAACAATGCTTTTAGGTTCAAAGATAATCCCCCAAAATGTTAAGTCGCTAACCCCTCATTTCAGGATAATATGAGCGCAAACTTAAGATATTAAGATGAACGAAAAACGAAAATACTCCAATTTTCCTCCTGCAATTCAAATGATTTTTTCAGTATTGTGAGCAAACTATTAAGGGTAAAAAAAATTTATTTTCTAAAGGGAGACCTTTAACTATATGTATATGTATAAATTGTATTGGTAAACAATAGTCATTCTCAATGGCGTTGTAACGCTACAACGTCGGCTAAACAATTTCATGCAACCAACAAAGGGACGAAGTAATGAAAATATAAAAAACAATGTAGCATCGGTAACAATAAGAGGATTCCAGGTTACACAAATAGAAAACAAAGCACGTGGAGTAATAAAACGTGCAAGCGAACGACCTCTGGGCATTCAGCGACACGTCTTCATCGGCGTCAGTGGGCGTTCGTGCTCCTTATTCCATCAATGTTAGTTCGGTTAGCATCATTAGTGATGTTAGCGTCTGTTTTGTGGAGGCTGTCAGTGTTAGCGTTGACGTGTGTTACCGGTAGTTGTGTTCAAAAGGAAGGAATGGTCATTGGTGCTTTCCAGACTTTAATGGAACGGGAGGAAAATGAAACGTAAGATGGCGCAATGAAGAAGGGAAGAAATAAAGTTCGAGATGAAGACGAGCAACGTAACTGCTTTTCAACGACCGACTGACACTGCTACAGAGTGGATTATTCCCGTGTTATGAGAGACTGTTATCTTCTACGATGCTACATTACTGAAAAATTTCAGCGGCAAAATATTTATTTATTCCCATCGCATCATTTTATGATTCTAGTTCGCCACGTTCAAACATTACAGTATTCTTAAACTCAGTATCTCGAATGCACTAGTCCATTTTCAATGTTTTAGTTTATATTGTATTCTAAAATCGAATAATTTTCTGTATTACACCTACTATTACGCAAAGAATGTTAAAAACAGCAAATATCTTTTTTACGAAATGTATACATTTACATTTAGGCATTGAATAACCACTGGATTTTGTTACCTGAAAAATTACTATAGATACTATACATTGTGATGCAAACTGTGGATCCATAGAAAATTATGAAAATGCTTCAAACATTTAGACGGGCGAGTTTTAAAGGACGTATTAATGTGCATTTAATTTGTGCACGCTAACACGACGTACAGCTATTCTCATATTAAATAATTAAATTATTACAACAATTTATTCACTGACCAATTATTTCACGTATATGCGGTTATCTCTTTTCTGCTTCTTATCCACTGTGCATGCCTCTGTTTAGTATCTCGCACATTTTCTAATTACACTTAGCAACACTAATCACATACTGTTGAGTGCTGACAAGAAGGTCCCTGGCAGGAATGCGGTGACGTAGGCAAGAATGCATACCCGATTGGTTGGCTTGGAAGGGGCGCGGCTAGGCTCACACGCAATTTCGGCTAGAGCGTTCTATTGGCCGAAGCAGTCACACACACTACTCGAGTAAATACGGAAATCCTACTATTATGCGTCGTGTGACGTAAGCAGTCGAAACGGCGTGATCACGCGGCGACTACCGGAGCGTCATTGGTGGAGATGGGCGGAGCTAGCTGGAGACCCCTCTTGCCTCTGTGCCCCCCCGGGGACCTTCTTGTCAGCACTCAACAGTACGTGTGTACCAACAATAATTACTACATCGCTTAATCTTCCGTCGCGGTGTACTGTGTTTTAGACGAATTCCCATTTCTTCATAACTTTCAAATAACTTTCCTCTAACAGGTTTAAATACGTAGCTAAAGTAACATTATTGCACATTAAATTCTAATTTAAGTCTCTAAACTATGAGTAATTTTCAGCGTTCTTGACAGGTACGAGCGCCGCCATGTTATTATGTACTCAGCGTCGTGTGTCGTCTACCGCACGGAGCCGCTAGATGGCAGCACAAGCACGCAGTTGTGGGGACTGCGTCACCGCTCTGCCCGTGGTAGCAGAGGGGGGAGCTTGCGCCCGTGCATCACCGTCGTCCAAGGATCTGTTTGACGAGCGCGTCACCAGTCCTTCTTCTTCGACGTGACTTCGAGCGGTAAACACCGAGCATTGTAGCTCTGCGTGACCTCCGTACATTGCTGTACGGTGTGGGGCACGATGCATCTGCATGGTGCTTTAACGCGTTCATAATTGTTGCATCTGTTAAGTTGAATAAACTGTTTCTGAGTTAACTGAGAGTTCGGATTTAATCCACGTGCGGAGAGTGGCATCCCACGTGTTGATCGACCATTTGACGTTTCCAATACAATTTAATGCATGTATCAGCCGATACATGCATTTGCCACACAGTGTGTAGGGTTTGGTATGGCTGATGGACCACGGAGATGCTGATGTTACAAGAGTGCAGCCTACACTGCAGTACACGAACGTTCTGTTAGATAAGAAATGCGTACACACGAAATATGTGGTTAAAGACTTTAATCCAACGCCAAGATGGCGAATGCACTACGCGGTTATAGAGGAATGACTGTAAGACAGGAGAGTTTCTATAATACGACTTTACACTTTGTTGGTCGAACGACGAGAGAGTGGCGACGGCGTTCTCTCGGTCGCTTCGCTTTCGATTGGCACGGCCAACTTCGTTTGTGTCTGTTCCCTACGCGTGTGCCTAGGGAATTTCGTTGTGAGGACAGAATCCCCACAGGTGATTTCGATAGCGTAGATTTGCAACCGCAGTCGGGCCGACATCGTGGCCGGCCCTCCCTAACCCCCCGCGCGAACCTAACCCTGACCAACCTTCGCCCGGCTCCGCTCATTGGTCGATGTCTGAGTACATACCAATATGGCGGCGCCCTTACCTGTCAAAAACGCTAAAAATCGCTCAAGTTTAAACACGCATAACTTTTTTGGAACCACTGATCCCCTAGGATTGAAACTTGGCATTTTCTCGCCAAAATCTACAGAATTATATTAAAAAAGTCGAACGCATTTGGTTCCGTAAGTTGAAGTTTAACCTTTAAAACATTTTCATAATTTTCTATAGATATGCACTGCTACAAGCCACAGTCCTAACAGACAGAAAAATGCCGTTAGACACAGGCCTCACTTCGAGCCATCCACTTTGCACGGCTTTTCGAGTGAGTGCTACTATGTCTTTTCGGGTGACTACTACTGTAGTACGGTTAGAGGCTGAACGTTTCCGTCCGAATCCACAGATTTTCGATTATTACATATCTAATCCTGTACATTTCGTCGAGAAAACACCAAATTCGATGTCCCAGACTGCGGAAACCACTCGTTTTTAAGTTATGAGCATGTAAAGTTGACTAATTTAACACTAATTTTCATTGTTTCACCGCAGAAAGTGACAGGTATAGGCGCCGCCATATTGATAAGTAAGGAGCACCTTGCGTGTAGTGACTCAGTGGCGACGCTAGATGGCAGCACTAGCGCGCAACCTGATAGTAGCCTGGGTATGTGAAGGGAGAATTCTAATTTCTCATTTTACAGTGTACCAAATTGGCTACCGCAGAGTTTAATTTTTGTTCTGGGTTAGTATTGGATTAGTTTTGGGTTAGTTGTGGGTTAGTTTTAGGTTAGTTCTGGGTTAGTTCCGGTTAGGTTGTGACATGCCAGAAGCGGAGCCTCGGGCCGTTGAGAAGCTCCTCGCATCGGAGGAGGGAAAGGGTCCAATCCCAGATGGGCCCTGGGAGAGGGGTTTTAGTGAGTATTACCGGTCCCTCAGACCGGTCGAGTCCCACACTCTCCCCGGCAATACAGTCGGGGGGGGGGGGGGTAGTGCGTAAATGCATTTCCCCTCTCCCTTAACAAAAAAAAAAGTTCCGGTTAGGTTGTATTTTAATTATGTAATTGTATCTTGGTTGCGTGAGTTGTGAATGTTAGAGCTTTGAAATTTTTGTGAATAAAAAGTAGTTGTAATTAATTTTATTTAATTGGGAAAGAGAGTAGTTGTAGTTGTTTGAGATTGTGTCTGGGTTAGGTCTGGGTTAGTTGTGGTTAGATTGTGTATCGATTTTGTAATTGTAAGCATGAAAAATTTAGATATCTTGATTGTGTGTAAATTAGGGATGTGCGGGCCGCCCGTTAGTCGGGTTCGGGTCGAGCCGCTGAAAGTCGGGCGGGCTCGATTCGGGTGCGGGATACTTCTGACACATCGGGCGGCCCGAGCGTTTCGGGCGGCTGGTGACTCGACTTCGTCGCTCGTCGGCCGGGTTCGGAAAGAATCGGACAAGTTCGGGCGAGCGAGCTATCGCGCTACCCGAGATTCAACTCTCCGTTCCTATGTTCTTAGTTCTTATGAAATAGAAATAGAAATAGGTAATGGTAATAAGTAGTGATGGTATTTCTTTCATAGCTTATAACTTATAACGTAATTTTTAATATACTTGATATAATATAATAATATAATTTAATATAAAATCATACAAATTGTATGAGTATACAAAACACAATTTTTAAATTTTCGTTATTGGTCCAGATAAAAAAGTTGTACTAATCACTTTTACTATTTTCTTTTAACATTTCCGACCAAATGCATTTTTTTAACATGTTTGTTAGACGTCATTTACTAAACTAATCCTTCTAGCCTTACAGAGAAATTGAAATCGTTTGGTCCATTTGCAAAATAGTTATTCTGATCTAAAGTGTTTGTGATCTATTATGTGAGTAACTGTATATATTTATTTTTGTTAAGCAAAATGTCGCTTCAAATGACCTAAGGAACCTCCCATTTAACGCTATCGTTTTGGGACACCCCGAATATTAAATGATGTGTGATATGTTTTATATGATATTATAAATGAATGTAAATGTAAATATAAATATTAATACATTTACTTTAATTGTAATTTAACTTATCTTATTTAAATTAAAATTAAGAAAACTTAATTGTTCTATATTTTCAGTAAGTAATAAAGCTACCGCGTTTGTGTTACTATGTTCCCTGATGTCGAAAATAAACGTTCACTAGTAACTTGCGTCGCAGGTACAGCAAGAAAACGTTGGGCTGCCAATGATAAGATTGGAAATCTGATATGGTGATGGCCCCACCACTCTATAATGTTAGTGTCTCAAAACAACATTTTCACTAAAATACATTTTAATTTTGGTACTTTTCCTGTTAGCGAATGTTCCTGCTCCTTCCTCTCGGTTGCTAAATGTTTTATTGAAAAAATCTATTATTTTAGATGTTGGCTTACCTAATTCAAAAATTAAAATATAACGGTTGTGCAAGACCTTACTTTGCGAGCAAAAGGAGACAGGACTTTTTGCTGAGATGCAGGATAATGCACAGGAATGGATGCGTGAGAGTGAGCGAGAAAGATTAAAATAAATGGAAAGGAAGTGGACTGTATGAAACTTGGAAGATGTGATGCACGAATCTACTAATAAATATCTCTATTTTCACTTCTGTAAAAGTATGTCGGAACCACATGTACATGAATTGAATAAACTGGAATCGCTTATCGAGGTATTTAAACTTGGAGCAGCTGATCGCACGTGCTAAACAGACTGAAAGAGAGCGAAACGGCCGTTCTCTCTCTCTTTTATTATCTCGATCCTTCAGGAAGTTCGTCACGCGACGACGATTCCGGTCGAGCAATCAGGAGCCTTCCAGAAGGATCGAGAAGAGATCTGACCAATCAGAAACGCGATCGCTAGCCCGCGTGAGCCTCTACGGCAGACGCTCTTGTCGTATTTCTCGCGGAATCGCGTGAGGCATTGGTGGGAGAGTGCTGTCTTGAGACAAGCATGGCGCTCGCACGCGCCAATCTCAAACAACGGTGAACTTGAAATTTATGGATTTAAAGATGAAAAATTATAATTTTAGAATCTTATCGCTGGTATTATTGTTGATATTATTGGTTTCTTGACTATTGAAATTTGGTTCATTATGTACTGCAGAAATTTGTAAGCTAAATTTTTCAAGTGCTGTATGTTTTTTGTCTGGTGTCAAAAAGCTGGTTTTTGAAGCGGGGGTCCAATAACATAGCGTTTATATATATGTTATTGTTTTCTATTATTGATTCAAAACGTTCCTGTAAGACAAATATTTAATTGGATTTAATGCTTTTTTTAAATAGTCTCATTTCAATGCTTAAATAAATAATTTAAATTACCTTCAATGCGTTTTGTACTTTGTTACAACTATTTATACATAAGATATTTCCGGGGGGTTCTACTTCTTGGAATACATGCATCAATGCAATATACATTGGATAGTATTGCGATATCGTGGGATATAGTTCTCCACTTATGATCACTGTGGCATCGTATATCGATTCCAAGATGTTTATTAGAGCTTCCATAAAATTCCATTCCTGGGTGCTTAAATTATCTGGCATATGATCATCGGCGAGTATTATATTTAGTGGTGTGTGTAATAAAATTAGTCTTTTAAACATTCCGCATGTTGAATTCCATCTTATATCTACTTCTTGAATCAATTGGAACGGTGTAATTGTGGGATCTAGCGATTTTTGAATATTTGTGATTTTTTTCCTTGCGGTTGTCGATTTTGAAAAAAATGTAACTAAAGCTCTACATTTTTTTCTAATTTCTTCGTATTGTTTAAAATATTTCATGCCAGATTTTATTACTAATTGTAGGCAGTGCCCAAAGCATACAATATTTCGCCCATTGTCGGTTGTAAAAAAAGCCGGTTTATCGATGTCTATGTTCCATGTTTGCAAACATTTTAAAATACTGCTTTGAATATATTTATAAGTATGCTTTTCAGGCACATGATGGAGGTTTAGTTAAAGATAAGAAGCTTTGCACTCCTCGCGATGTCCAACCGTCCGTGGTGAATGCAAACATCGTGTTACCTGTCATTGCTAATATAAATTTAAAAAAATATAGTGTTACAAAATAAAAACATGGGTCATTCAATGCAAAATCGGGCACTTTCTGAAGTATTGTTTCGGATTTTGTTCAAATTTGAATATGTTGTAGTCTTTAGTGACCTATCAACCAAATTTCTCGATCCATCCCACTGTGTGCGGCCGTCCGAGGCTGCTTATCGCGGTGCAGCATTCACTTCAAATAACTTTAATTTCGCTAATTTTAAAATGTCCATTTTCTTAAAAACATGTCCGCAAATTTTTAAAAAGTTCTCTGCTGTGACAACATTGCATTTGTTTAAAACAATTGCAAAGTAAATGGTGAAAAACACATTTTTTTCAAATGAAAACATTTTTAGTAGATACTTAGATACTCTTATGTTCACTATAAACTCCTGAAAACTCATTTTCATCGCCTTGTTAATTGGTTTTATAACTTAATAAAAAAAGGGTGACACATTTTTTTACACGACTGTAAAGTCAACAATTTTTAAGATGTCGAATAATTCTATGAGATTCGTTCATAGGTTACTGAAGACTACAACATATTCAAATTTGAACGATAACCGAAACAGTACGCCAAAAAGTGTCCGATTTTGCGTGGACTGGAGTGACAATCATGAAAAAAAATATTAAAAAATTAAATGTAATATATACGTAAATTATATATGCAAATCTTTATACATTTTGGGTATGATCCTCCGTGAAAACGTGGTCCGTGAAGGAATTTCGTACCTCGGTTCTGCAATCTTCACGAAAGACCGAAATCCAATGTCGTCGACTATGGAGTACGGTTGCAAATCCAAAGCAATAATTCGTGGAATTCCTTCCGTAAACTGTTTTGCTCTGGCTGAATTTTTATCTAAGTACATACGTGATAGTTTGATCGCTAGTAGCTTCGGTTGGCGTGGTCGTGGTCAAAATTACACTACCATGTACAGCTCTCAAATGCCGCAATAGTGAACTTGTATTGCCGTATTTCAATTTAAATTTTTTGTCACAAATAGTGCATTGTGCTTCTTCGCGACTAATCTTTATGAAATGCTGCCAGACATCACTTTTAGGTCGACTCCCATACATAGCGTCAGAGGTCCGATAATTTATAGGTCCCAAAAAAAAAAAAAAAACAAAGGAGTCAGTGTCATCCCCAGATTTTACATATTTAGTTTGTGGGCGTTGCGTCAATTTAGCAACCGCCCTATTATTGGCTAAAACTCCCACAATTCAATATTTTGGCGGAGGAAATGTTCTACCCCGCGAGGTTTCGTTTTTCTTGTGACTTGGTTGGAACGTATTGATATATTCATTTTACATAAATTGTATGTACGTTCACGGTCCCGTATCTGCGGGACCGTTTCATTGTATCTTGCGGTACCTTTTTATATATGGAATCAAAGATAGAGCCGCGGCCCTTTGCATCCGCATGCCGACATGAACGACTCGGTTTCATTTGTTTCGATGCACTACCGAGCTCGTCCAGTCGAAGAACAGTTTTAGTAGCGTAACACCAATAGTAGAGAAAAGTCAGTCAGAAATCAGAGTTACCTCAGAATATGTGTGATAGTGATAATATGGAAGTCGAGGTCGCAGGCTGTAGTAGCCTGAGTGATAGTGGAGCAGTGGAGACAAGCCGATTAAAGGTCGACGCATACTGGAGTCTCCGGGAAAACGGAGACACCTGACACCGTTTTCCTAACGCATACACAGTTTTTGGACCCGGAAGGTCAATTAAGAGGGTTCGAGATGCTCGACGAAGAAAGGCACAGCGTGACGTCTGCTACCCAAACCCTAGGGGTTCTATCAGGGATTTTCTATCAGGGAAGTGGCGTTGTTTATGTTAAATAGCTTTAACTAGATTTTTTTTAGAGTTCTTGGCGAAGTTTCCGTTTACGTCCATGCTCAGAATTCGATGAAATTTTAAAAATAGATTCTTTTTTACTAAAATGACGATTGCCAAAAGGATTTTTGGCGACTCGAAAAAAAATTTTGTCACTCTCTATCTTACCAACAAAGTGGCACGATTACGATTTCCGTGGCCCCTCGTTTTGAAGTTATATTTGTGTTCTTGGGGTTATTTCAAGAAAAAAATGTATATATAACATGGTGTCAAATCGACCTGGTTTAGCCGGTAAAGTAGATTTCCTGTTTTTTATAAACCTCCAAATATCTCGGAAACTATGCGAAATATGGCAAAATATCAAGAGACCTTTTTTGTAGGAAATTAAATTTCCTATAAAAAATGCTAAAATGATGTTAAAATTCCATTTTTTACGACAAATATACTAAAAATAAAATAATTTTTTTTAAAGTACTACTAGACTGCTCTTGGATTCTCGTATGCGTGGTCGGCCCGGCCTAACGGCCGGGCCTCTCCACCCCCTCTAACGATCTAACCAAGACTCACTCTGTAAGGTAGAGAGCGACATTGAAATGATAAAAAATTTTTTTTCGAGTCGCCAAAAATCCTTCTGGCAATCGTCATTTTAGTAAAAAAAGAACCTATTTTCAAAATTTCATCGAATTCTGAGCATGGACGTAAACGCAAACACAGCCGAGTTCTTTGTGGTATTAGGTGGGAATACGGTGTTAAAACATAAAATAACAATTTTTTACTATGGTAATAAAAAAAAAGAATATCATCTGAGAATCTGTGCGGTGAAACAATTTGTCAAACAACTCAACTAAACACGGTGGAGGTTCTGAACGTTCTGGTTCTTTGCTGTCCTGAAAAACGTTGACGGAGTACGCGCAGAAAATATCCTGCCAATAAAATGTTCCTTGGAACGGCGAGAAAGTAACTGAAACAAAGAACATTGCTTCCTTCGCAGGCAAAACGGCAAATCTGGCGGCTTAAAAAAGATTTATTGCCACCCACAGATCGACGCGACGGCTACGTGCAATCGATGGTCGGAAAAAGTGTCCGTATACCCTTCAAAGTAAACCTAAAAAACGATGAGTTTCTTCAACAATTTAGAAGAATCATTTTACTAAATGGCGTGTTTACAATTTTTTTTTAAATTTATATCTGTCAAGAATTCTATAGAAAATTATGAACATTGCTGTTTACAAATTCTTTATGTAAACCTATAAGGAAAATTTCAAATGTATGTTTAGTAAATTTGTGCCAGCTACTCTATCTGGCAGAGTATGATATACGAACATTTAAAAAAAAGACGATGCACAGTGGTGTATTTATTAGCCCGAAATGTTATGCTTATTTCTTCATATTGTGTTAATCTGTACACTTTGGAGAATACTTTTGTGATTGAAAATTGTTCCATCATGACTAAATAATGAAATTGCAATAGTAGGAATACTTTCGCGATCATTGATGCGCAGCTATACAGGGTGTCCCAAAAGTACTTCAACTCCGGGAAATGGGAGGTTCCTTGGGTCATTTGAAGCGACATTTTCCTTAACAAAAATGGCGTCCGCGGCTTTGTTTAGGAGTTATTAACGAAAAACACGGACCAACCAGGGCGCGCCTAGTCGCTCGGTGGCACGGTCAGCACGGCGAGCCGGGGGGAGGAGAGTGTTGTCGGTACGCCGCGATGTAACGGAGAACAGTTTCTCGATTATGTCCCGATTTCGATGAGCTTTGGATATGTTGTAAAGACCATGATTCTGAACAACATTTCCCTTTACACTTTTTGCCTCGCGGCTTTAGTTTACGAGATATTTGTAAAAACTTGTAATTGAAATTGATCGATGTTCATACTACTATCTCCTCTCCGATTTCGATGAGCTTTGGATATGTTGTCAAGACCATGATTCTGAACAACATTTTCCTTTAGACTTTTTGCCTCGCGGTTTTAGTTTACGAGATGATCGTGAAGAAGTTTATTTGTCAATTCATATCGGTATTCATGATAGCGGATACGGCTTGCTAATATCTCCGAAAGTAAAGCCGACCGCCAACTATTACAAACGTCGAGTTTTATAACATATTTCAAGGTCATTGAAATCGGTGATGGTCCACATCATCTTTACCCGACTTCCGACTTCCGACAACCTTACCCGAACGAGAGAAGAAGCAGAAACTGATTGCATTAAAAACTCACTTATTCAGCCGTAAATCCATTTGCTGCTTAGAAATGCGTGTCACTGTCACTGGGACATTCGGTGACGAACTACACTGATGTCTTCAGGTGTACGACAGCACCGAAAGCTAAGGGTTGTACAGAACGGTTGTACAAAAGGTTGTACACAATGGTTGTAAATTTTTTCACACTCACGATCACTGTTCACATTTGCAATATCACTTGTATTGCTGCACAAATCACAGTAATGAGGTAATGCGATCAGTAGACTGCGGATGTCATGCATTTGTAGCAAAAATGAGTAAGTGCATTTTAAAACAGTAGAGAGATTAAAATAGTTTAAAAACACCAATTTATTATTCAATAGCAGCAGCCAACTTTTATTTTACATAAAAATCCGCAGTCTAGTGACTAGTTTAAATATTACTACTAAAAACACACATTTCAGCAACCGTGAACTTAGAATTGACAAGTCTTTGGAGATGTTCTCTCTACCGCGGCTCGAACGACACTGATTTTACCCAAGCTTTTTCTGAGAATTTTAGGGAGGACATTATGCGTGTCGAAAATGCACACTGTAGCACGCTTACGAAAATGACGGTGTGGACAGACGAAAAAAAAGGATACGAGAGGGACCGCTGTAAGACTAGAGTTTCTGGCAATCACATGTTTCGGTTTTCCTGCAAATTGGTACGCAGAGTCGATGGGTTACTGTTCGAAAAGGTCGTCCGTCCTTTCACCCAGCAAGAGGTAGAAGCGTCAGGTCCGCGTGGCGTTTTAGGGTCCCTATTGTCCTGTGCCTCCCTTAAGAAACTTTCTAAAAGAAAGATGGACGACGTTTTCGAACAGTAACCCATCGACTCTGCGTACCAATCTGCAGGAAAACCGAAACATGTGATTGCCAGAAACTGTAGTCTTACAGCGGTCCCTCTCGTATCCTTTTTTTTCGTCTGTCCACACCGTCGTTTTCGTAAGCCTGCTACAGTGTGCATTTTCGACACGCATAATGTCCTCCCTAAACTTTTCAGAAAAGTCTTGGGTAAAATCAGTGTCGTTCGAGCCGCGGTAGAGAGAACATCTCCAAAGACTTGTCAATTCTAAGTTCACGGTTGCTGAAATATGTGTTTTTAGTAGTAATATTTAAACTAGTCACTAGACTGCGGATTTTTATGCAAAATAAAAGTTGGCTGCTGCTATTGCAAGGGACAGATGCCAGACGGATAGTTGACTTTTACTTTAATCATTTGATCAAGTTGAAAATAATACATTGGTGTTTTTAAATTATTTTAATCTCTCTACTGTTTTAAAATGCACTTACTCATTTTTGCTACAAATGCATGACATCCGCTGTCTACTGATCGCATTACCTCATTACTGTGATTTGTGCTGCAAATACAAGTGATATTGTAAATCTGAACAGTGATCGTGAGTGAGGAAAAATTTCATGGCATCTGTGTGAAAGTGAAAGTGAAAAGTCCGGATCGTTGACATCACCGCACATCCCCCGTCGTACACCTGCTATCTACCATCAGCTGTGCAGTTCGTTGACCTGACCGTACAACCCTTAGCTTTCGGTACTGTCGGACACCTGAAGACATCTGTGCAGTTCGTCACCGAGTGACCCAGTGACAGTGACACACATTTCGAAGCAGCAAATGGATTTACGGCTGAATAAGTAAGTTTTTAATGCAATCAGTTTCTGCTTCTTCTCTCGTTCCGGTAAAGTTGCCATAAGTCGGGTAAAGATTATGTGGATCCTCACCGATTTCAATGACTTTCAAATAAGTTTGACATGGTTATACAACAATGGTTATTCAATCGTGGTCTTTACAACATATCCAAAGCTCATCGAAATCGGGACATAATCGAGAAACTGTTGGTTGTTACGACATCGCAGCGTACCGACAACACTCTCCTCCCCCCGGCTCGCCGCGCTGACCGTGCCACCGAGCGACTAAGCGCGCTCTGGTTGGTCCGTGTTTTTCGTTAATAACTCCTAAACAAAGCCGCGGACGCCATTTTTGTTAAGGAAAATGTCGCTTCAAATGACCCCAGGAACCTCCCATTTCCCGGAGTTACTTTTGGGACACCCTGTATGTAGAGCAGGGCTGCCGTTTAACCGGCTCGCGACGGCCGATTCTCGAAGGCTACGCCCATCCACCCGGCCGCGCGTCTCCTCCCCCGTGACGGTGCTAGTACTCGGAGCCGCTCAGGCGCGTACCATAGCGTAGGCGCTATTCGTGGCGCTTCAGGTCTACACGCGTGTCAATAGGTTTCCGCAATACCATCGAGGTACTATTGCCAATGCGTTTTTTTTTTGTTAGTGGTATCCCCTGTAGGCCTATTCCACTATATCGCACAATAATTTTGCGATCCGAATATTCTCAATGTTCGGATCAACTTACTTATGCGAATGCTCATTTTCAAAAATGCGCTATGTTAAATCAGAACACCACACATCCTTAAATGCTTCATCGCTCGCATCTGCGATGCGAACAGTCACATTTAAACTTCCAGTAGACTTGACCAATTTGCCAAGCACGTCTAAACGGGCGCGAATATCATGCTATTCCAGATGGTATTAAAATTTGAACAATAGAATTAATAACTATTTTTAAAATTTATTTTACGAATTTATTTTTCTAATTAATTTTCTAGAGCTGTTGTCCGAAATTATTGTGCGATATAGTGGAATAGGCTTACAGGGGATACCACTAACAAAAAAAAAACGCATTGGCAATAGCACCTCGATGGTAATGCGGAAACCTATTGACACGCGTGTAGACCTGAAGCGCCACGAATAGCGCCTACGCTATGGTACGCGCCTGAGCGGCTCCGAGTACTAGAACCGTCACGGAGGGCGAGACGCGCGGCCGGGTGGAGGGGCGTAGCCTTCGAGAATCGGCCGTCGCGAGCCGGTTAAACGGCAGCCCTGATGTAGAGTATAAAATATACGGTTCCATAAAGAAAAATCATGTTGTCCGATTTTCATCAAATAATATACAAATAAACAATGTACTGATCGAATTGAGTCGGTTAAGAATACAAAAACAACTAAATAGGACATACAATTTTTATTATTTTATATCTCTATCTATTTCATTTAAGCAAGAAGTTTCACTTCTGTCGTGCATGGACTCCACGCACACGATTTTTGCTGTAACAATTGTTATTAACAATAACAAATTCCATAAATTTTTGCAAGTGGGATCATCACGGAAATATCTCGGTATATATCGGTCCATTCCTTGCTGTGCAAACGTCGAAGAAGTCGGTTAAATATAATAAATGAAGCATTACGTTTTTTGCCATAAAAGTCGTTAGGAATGAAAAAATGCAAAACATTTTATAACGGGACCACCCCGGGGACATACTCTACAAGATGCAAAACGTTTCCTACCGATTGGTCCATCCATCTCGGCGTAATCGGTGAACATACATAGAAAAAAAGCGAAAAAAGGCACATACAGGTCGAATTGAGTAACCTCCTCCTTTTTCGAAGTCGGTTAAAAAACGGAATTTGAAAGAGGAAGAAATCGAAGAATACGACCACATTTTTTTTATTTCTTCACTCTTGAACCGGTGGTAAAATTTGCAGAACAAAGATATTTCTAATATGTTTTCATTAAGAAATCACATGTACATCATTACATAAGAAATGATAAATTATTTAAGAAGAATTTTATAATATATATTGTGACGTTGCAAGTTTGCGACGTCCCTGCTCTGCCCCTAAAATCATGTAAAATCGAAGTACGTATGGACCGGGCCGATCCCGTCGGAAACCACGAGTCCGCACGCGGGAAAAGCGAGCGCTCCCCGAGGAAAAACCATACCGAAACTCCAACTGACGCCCGATACGTTTGTCGAGTACGGCTAAGTTGCAAGAGCGTATCAACAGGGCGCCTAGACCGCCGAAACTTCCCGACGCAGGTCGCAAATGAAAGGAGCGCCCGAGATTTAAGGAAGGCCGAAAACCATGGTCCGTGCACGGGCGAATTTAAAAGGAGTCGACACACACGGGCCAATCAACCAGGTGGCGCTGACGCGCCGTGGGACCAGAACCCCTACCGGACATCGTTCCTTTCGCGATCCCGTCGTCGCCTCACCCAGCTTAAAATGGGGTTCTAGCGTGGCTGGTGTAGGAGACGCCTGGGAGGGCGTACTCTCCCCGGTTGTTTATCGCAACCGGTAATTTCGCGAGCGATTCAAGGGCTCCTAGGTTCCGTAAGAACACGGCCCACAGTGTGCAATTTCGGCCCAAAAGCGGACAAAATATGAAATCGTTGTTTGATTTTCACGAAACTTGGTATACTAAGGTTTTTTGTGCTGCTGATTAAGAATCTAATACCAAATTAATGTTTAAATTAATCTACGATCAACTAGCGACTGAGACTCGCGACTCTCGACTGTAATCTGCTCTGCACCGAAAAAGGCAATTAGGACCCGTGTCACACGATATCTACCGATTTTATCTTATCGATAGAAAAACACAGGTTTCTAGTGCGTATACAAACGTTATTTATAAATCGAAGTTTAAAACTTTGTATTCTCGAACGGCAACACAAATCAGTAACGGGATGCATCTAATAATATTACGTTTACATTAAAAACATGAATAATTTATTAATAGCATATACATTTCATTGGTGATCAGATTAAGAATATTCTCTTGTTAGTAGAAATTATTAAATAATATTTTAAGTATACTTATTGACTGAATTTATTGCATCTATGCCATATACAAACGTTAGTGTAGTAATTCCAGGACAAGTCTCTCACACTTAAAACACGTGTATTTTTTGTTTGGAGAAATTTCGGGAAAATGTACTTTTTGCATATTATTATAGACATATTCAGTAATAACTTCCATACAAACTCGCCGTGTTTTCTCGTGTTTCTCACTTATTAAATGAAACTAAGAGGTGGTCAATGTGACTTTTCTACGCAAAATCGTAGTGTTTCAGCTCTGTACGCTCTTATACTGAATCAGGAATGTCATACTAACGATATAATCTCATTATTTAATCACAGAAGTACCCATTTTCAATAAAAAGAAGTCACCCAAGCGTACACATTCGGGACAGGAACAATATGTTCTCATTATCTTTCAAATCATTTGAACGAAGAAAAATCGACATACAACTATGATTTCATAATGTTGTAATCGGTTTTTTTTTCATTAACTTTTATGGTTTCTTATACTTTGAACTATTAACTAACGATATTACAACTCATATAAACAATATCTGTTACTTTGAAAAATAGCATTCGCTTGCATTTTGTCCGCGTTTCGGGCGAAATTGCACACTGTGCGGCCCTGCGTGGCAATAGATCGCCAGCGTGAAGTACGCCACTAGGGAATCTCGGCTAGGCCGCTAGAGTGGGGGGAACAAGATCGATACGCACCGTGGCGAGAATCGAAGGAATCACTGTCGTGCCGGCTCTCGTAGCGAACACCGATTCCGATTTCCGTCTCGTTTGAACCCCAGTATCGGATACCGCGTGCGGATCGGGGGTGAAAGTGGCACCAAGGGATTTCCGACGGAAAGCGTGGGACCACAGATTATCGCAGCCTTATCGGGGCCTTATCGAAGCCAAAATTAGATCACCATAACCGTAACTCGACAGTGATTTAGTCATCTCGTACACGAGCACGCTCGATTCGTTTCGCGTGGGAAACGAGCCGATTTCCGTCTCTGCCCCGATATTCGCGTGTGCCGAGGCGCTTCTCGCCTCGTGCCCAGGGCTCGTACCGATCCGACGGTAATTTGAGCCAGTTCAAGAGGTTCCCCTACGATAGCATATCGGGAGTTTTCCTCGGGGGAAACCGCCAGCGTCGTCGAGATAGTTCCTTTTCGCGAGGATCCAGATAGTCCTTTCGCGAGGATATCAATCGTCCTTTCGCGGGAATAGAATATCGCGCGAAGTACGCGTGATAATTTCGATCGCGTGAGCAAATAACATCCTCGAATTTCTCGGGAACGGTCGCGACAGTCACGATCCGTGCGACGACCATCTTCGCACGGCGACAACCGCGCGCTGCGAACCTCCACCTTTGCGCAATCCTGTACAAGGAGCGCGGGCTTCCGGTTGCGGCCACGTGGCCGCGTTTTTGTAATACGTGACGATCATTAAATGACTGAGAGCGAAAACGGTGTCCGTTCATTACGCCTGTGAGATTCAATAGTCAAGAAACCAATAATATCAACAATAATACCAGCGGTAAGATTCTAAAATTATAATTTTTCATCTTTAAATCCATAAATTTCAAGTTCACCGTTATATTTTAATTTTTTAATTAGGTAAGCCAACATCTAAAATAATAAATTTTTTCAATAAAACATTGAGCAACCGAGAGGAAGGAGCAGGAACATTCGATAATAGGAAAAGTACTGAGATTAAAATGTATTTTAGCGAGAATGTTGTTTCGAGAGACACTAACATTATAGAGTGGTGGGGCCGTCACCATAGCAGATTTCCAATTTTATCATTGGCAGCCCAACGTTTTCTTGCTGTACCCGCGACGCAAGTTACTAGTGAACGTTTATTCTCGACATCAGCGAACATAGTAACACAAACGCGGTCGCGGTTAGTTACTGATAATATAGAACAATTAAGTTTTCTTCATTTTAATTTAAATAAAATAAGTTAAATTATAATTAAAGTTAATATTTACATTATAATATTTATATTTACATTTATATTCATTTATATATCATATTTGGAGTTAAGGAGTGAGTGATATCGGTATGAATGAGTGTGTGCGTGAAGAGATCATTTTCGGGGATTGAGAGATGCAGGGCAGTGCACTGCAAGTCGTGAGAGAGTAAAGAGTCGGCGAGAGGTCGAGGAGCGTGTTTAAAGAGAGATAGCGAGCGAGCGAGTGTGTTTTATATAACTTTGTTTTTCTTTATTTTCTATTTTATTAAATATTCTTGTTTTCTTTAATTTCGTCTTTGAAAGAAATATCCTTATTTTACCAATAATCCCTACATATTAAACATATCACACATCATTTAATATACAGGGTGTCCCAAAACGATAGCGTTAAGAGCGTCTAGGTCGCGCTCTGATTGGTCCGTGTTTTTCGTTGATATTTCCTAAACAAAGCTGCGGGCGCCATTATTGTTAAGCAAAATGTCGCTTCAAATGACCCAAGGTACCTCCCGTTTCAATTTAACGCTATCGTTTTGGAACACCCTGTATACAGTTACTCACATAATAGATCACAAACACTTTAGATCAGAATAACTATTTTGCAAATGGACCAAACGATTTCAATTTCTCTGTAAGGCTAGAAGGCTTAGTTTAGTAAATGACGTCTAACAAACATGTTAAAAAAATGGCCAATAACGAAAATTTAAAAAATGTGTTTTGTATACTCATAGAATTTATATGATTTTATTTTCAGTTTACTTCTATTTCCAAGTATATTAAAAACTATGTTATAAGTTATAATCTATGAAAGAAATACCATTATTACTTATTACCATTACCTATTTCTATTTCTATTTCATAAGAACTAACAATGTAAGAACATAGGAACGCAGAGTTGAATCTCGGGTAGCGCGATAGCTCGCTCGCCCGAACTTGTCCGATTCTTTCCGAACCCGGCCGACGAGCGACGAAGTCGAGTCACCAGCCGCCCGAAACGCTCGGGCCGCCCGATGTGTCAGAAGTATCGCGCACCCGAATCGAGCCCGCCCGACTTTCAGCGGCCCGACTGGACGATTCGGGCACCCGATACACGAACCGGCCCGCACATCCCTAGTGTAAATGTATGTTATCGGCATTGCCGAGTTGTGGCGCGAAGTGCTACGTGCTACGTGCTACGCGATAATGTACCCGTAACGTGTGCGATATGGGGGCGCCACTGAGTCACTACATGAGAGAGCTCCCTACTAACCAATATGGCGGCGCCCATACCTGTCACTTTCTGAGGTGAAACAATGAAAATTAGTGTTAAATTAGTCAACTTTACATGCTCATAACTTAAAAACGAGTGGTTTCCGTGGTCTGGAACATCGAATTTGGTGTTTTCTCGACGAAATGTACAGGATTAGATATGTAATAATCGAAAATCTGTGGGTTCGGAAGGAAATGTTTACCCCTGCTAGATTTATCGTATTAATATTTTATTAATATCTTGTGACATGGCAAAATTGTCACGTCCTCTCCAACGCTAGAAAGACATCTCTAGCCGAAAACTCCGAAGAACCGGACCGCCCTCCGAGACAGTGTACAATAATAATTTGGTACTGTCATAGAAAAGAATTCGATGTAGCAAGTGCATTTACGGCTGAATAAGCGAGTTTTATTTAAATCTGTAGTAATGATTTATTTTAGCGATTCCTCACCGATTTCAACGACCATGAAATATGTTGTTAAGGTCTGGGTTAGATATACATGTCACCGTCGCTCGGCCTTAGTTTCCGAGATGTTCACAAAAAACTACGGACACCCACAGCGACTTCTACCCTACCCCCCCCCCCCCCTGCTACCTGCCTGATAAACCTAATCCAGACCTAATCAAAATTCGTTTAAAATGGCGGACTTGGCTGCAGTGGTCTTAATACTTTGGCGGATTCGAGAATCGACGTGACAATCCGCATTTTTCGAGTTTTATAATTAGATCGCTGACAACCAATATGTATAACGTGCAAATAAAATGCTATTACTAACGCACGTCGTTCATAAGTTAAATATAACATAACATACGATTATATATGAATGTAGCATTACAAAGGATGTAAGTTAAAAAAATCAAAAAGTCAAAGAACGGAGCAAGTATTCATAATGAGACGCGGTTGTAATTAGAAATACAATAACATTAAGAAATAAATACTAGTATAATGACAGTACGTTTTGAAAGAAATATAATGAAATAAAGCCGATATTTTATTTTCAAATGATTTATAAGTGTACTCAGTTGTATAAAGTTTGGAAAAGAAAAAAGGTTTAGAGGACCACAAATTTTTGACTTTTTAAAAAATATAATTCCGTAGATTTTCATGAGAAAACGCAAAAATCTAAGTTTCAATCCTAGGAATTTAGTAGATCAAACGTCATGCGTGTTTAAAGTTCAGCGATTTTCACCGTTTTTGACTGGCAAGGGCGCCGCCATATTGGTCGCGCGTCGTTTAACACTAGAAAGCCTGAAACTTAGTATATACCTATATTGCCCAAAAGCAGTCAAAATGACTGCATTGTGAAAGAATAACTAATGTGTAAAGAAATTTGTTTAAAATTAATTTTTAATATTTTTTATATTATTTACAGTTATACAACAAGTTATTAGTAAATATTAACAATAAAAAAAATTTACTTCACTTGGAAAAGAAAATAATTTATGCATTATTATTTGAACATTTTATGCAAATGAAAGTGGAAATCTTTTCATGTTTACATCTTCCGCAAACATACTTTTGACATTTTTCACATATATTATTTGTTTTGTTGTTGTGGCGAAGTCGTACTTGACAAATTTTGCGTTTGTTAGAATGGGTTGCATTTGATCTTTGTGGGTCTTCATGTTCTGATGAATTTTTCTGTCTTACAGCTTTGTATTCGGTGGACAGCTGTTCTGCTAATTGAAACAAGAACTGTTTTCGTTGTATTTGTATTCCTGTCGTTTCTTTGTAAAGAATCCAAGCATTTATAGCAGCCAAATCAAAAATATTGAAAAATATTTGGAGGGGCCATCTACGAGAACTAGCTTTTACTGTATATTTTCTGGCCATTTGATCTGCTATATCAACTCCAAATTTTGTACTTTTATGTTATTATGTGACGGTAATCGAAAAAAAATGAAAACTGTTATTTCAATACAGAGCCGAACTGGTCATATAAGAAATTTACTCAATTCAATAATAAGTCATTTGATTATTTAAAATTTCCCAAGCAGTCAAAATGACTGCTTTTGGGCAATATAGGTATAACACACATATACAGGGTGTCTCAAAATTCCTTCAGCTCCCGGAAATGGGCGGTTCCTGAGGTCATTTGAAGCGACATTTTCCTTTTGCAAAATGTTGTCCGCGGCTTTGTTTAAGAGTTATTAACGAAAAACACGGACCAATCAGAGCGCGCCTAGTCGCTCGGTGGCACGGTCAGCGCGGCGAGCCGGGGGGAGGAGAGTGTTGTCGGTACGCCGTGATGTCCAACAACCAACAGTTTCTCGATTATGTCCCCGATTTCGATGAGCTTTGGATATGTTGTAAAGACCATGATTCTGAACAACATTTCCCTTTACACTTTTTGCCTCGCGGCTTTAGTTTACGAGATATTTGTAAAAACTCGTAATTGAAAATGCTTCGAAATGTGTGTCACTGTCACTGGGTCATTCGGTGACGAACTGCACAGATGTCTTCAGGTGTACGACAGTACCGAAAGCTAAGGGTTGTACGGTCAGGTCAACGAACTGTACAGCTGATGGTAGATAGCAGGTATACGACAATCACATGTTTCGGTTTTCCTGCAGATTTGTACGCAGAGTCGATGGGTTACTGTTCGAAAACGTCGTCCGTCTTTCTTTTAGAAAGTTTCTTAAGGGAGGCATAGGACAATAGGGACCCTAAAACGCCACGCCGACCTGACATTTCTACCTCTTGCTGGGTGAAAGGACGGACGACCTTTTCGAACAGTAACCCATCGACTCTGCGTACAAATCTGCAGGAAAACCGAAACATGTGATTGTTGTATACCTGCTATCTACCATCAGCTGTACAGTTCGTTGACCTGACCGTACAACCCTTAGCTTTCAGTACTGTTTTTACAAATATCTCGTAAACTAAAGATGTGAGGTAAAAAGTCTAAAGGGAAATGTTGTTTAGAATCATGGTCTTTACAACATATCCAAAGCTCATCGAAATCGGGACATAATCGAGAAACTGTTGGTTGTTACGACATCGCAGCGTACCGATAACACTCTCCTCCCCCCGGCTCGCCGCGCTGACCGTGCCACCGAGCGACTAGGCGCGCTCTGGTTGGTCCGTGTTTTTCGTTAATAACTCCTAAACAAAGCCGCGGACGCCATTTTTGTTAAGGAAAATGTCGCTTCAAATGACCCAAGGAACCGCCCATTTCCGGGAGCTGAAGGAATTTTGAGACACCCTGTATATACCGGAAATGAAGGAGAGGGGAGGTAACTACAATTATTAATAAACGCATTTATATGTTGTACAAAAAGTCACAAAATTCTAAGTAATTGTGTCATTATGTACATAAATATTTTTCTAATTGAAATTAAAAAGCAGTCAAAATGACTTCCTTGGGCAATCTAGTGTTAACGAGCACAGCCGCTAGGTGGTACCACAGGCACGAGCTGATGTCGATAACGTAGATTTCCAAGCATAGTCGGGCCACCGACGAGATATAGGAATACACCTGACATTCAATGTATTTTGGCGGCCGTCGGTTTAGAGTGCTAGCTCGAGATCACGGTTTTGGATGTGTATTAAGGATACACGTATTCACGTGTTCACGTTTACTAATATAAACGTATTTTAATCCGTGTGCTTCTTTATACACGGATACACAGGTACTGAAGTAAACGTGTACACGTCTATCGAAATACACAGACTATACATGCGTACACGTGTATCGAAATACACGTATAATACACGGGTATCCGTTATTTTCAATACACGTGTATTATCCGTGTATGGAAGTTCAAGGGTCGATGTGTGTTACAGCAAAAAGGAACTGTCTTTTGCCGGAAAACACTTTGGTTTTTCTTCATCTAAATAAACAGTTAATTGATTAAGGTTTATTAACAGAAATTATGCTGTTTGTTCATTTTCGCAACCTACCATGTTAACTCTTGTATATCTCAATGTACGATCCGTGTATCCGTGTACTTGAATACACGGGCATACGTGTATCACAATACACGGATAATACACGTGTACCCGTATATTAAAGTTCACAGTTACACGCGTATTATCCGTATATTTTGGTACACGTGAACACATATTTCAGTATACGTATATCCGTGTATTAAATAGTATCCGGACTTCTGCACGGATATAATTAATTACACCTGGCACGTGTATTTTCAATAAACGTGAAATGGGTATCTCTGGTGCTATCACCCCTGAGTAAGCCCATTACCAGTGAGTGTCAACACCCAACGTTACCGATAACACAATTTCTGAGTATTAGTAGCACGTAGAAAAAATTTTATAGTCCATTCGCTTATACATTACGTGTATTTAATATGATTTGGCGGGAACAAACATACGTGATGCTTCGGTTTAAATGTTGAATGTGACATTTATAAAGCCTTTTTTTACTCATTGAAAAAATTACTTATTCTATATGCATCGATAACGGACAATTTAGTAATGTTACTTTTTACGCTTTCCTGATGTATTCGTTTTTATAGTTTTCTTATTACTTTTTGGTATAATATGCATATTTTATAGCTTTTTTATTACAGTTCGATCTAGTAATGCATACATAGCTATATAATTACATCTAAATGTAATAAACATATATAAATAATACGCACAGATCTTCTGTCATTTAATAAATTTTTACCCACTGATTATTTAAAATAACTTTATTTATTGTGAGAAATTAAGTAATAAACTAAATAATCAGCAAGTTCGTTAATACTTAGCTTTCAAAATACGAAAGTTACAAGAATTCTATTTTTTTAAATTAAGCGCAGGAATGCAAATAACTTTATTAAATAATGACAGAGAGTTAAAACATTGGACTTTCAATTCAACACAGCACGTTTCATGCAGGTTTAAAAATGAATAATCAACTGTGAGATCATGTAACTGATTTCATCGTTTCGACGGGTCAGTATTAGTTACACTATAATGTTTTTTGTTATAACTGATTTCACTGCTCAGCTGCATATAATCGAATTATTACTTGATTTCGGAGCTATACATATAACAGTTATACCTAAAGACCACCACAGTGGGATTCCACAACTTTGGGTCGTTGGACATTTGTAAACAAATATATACATAATTATTTATAACATTGATAAGTAATGATAATTTTTTTACATTAACCCATTTTACGCGCGAACAGAAAAAGTTTGAGAGAAATTACATTCCGCAAACGACCGTTTAGTCAGGAAAAATTGTTAAGAATTTCATAAAGTTTTGATTGTATAGAGTCACACAAAGTCATGGGCCTACCACTATTCTGTCGCTTGTGTAGGATCTACCCGAACGGTGAGGCTTGGCTCAATGGTGTGCGTGCGTATCCTTACATGAACACAATACGACGTTTAAAGGGACAGGAAATCTAGCAAGGTGCATTTTGACCTGAAAACATTATAAAATTTTCTACAATTTTTCGTAACCAAGTGGTTCGTTTACGTGGAAATCCGCTATTATTCTATTGAAATTGTAGTTTCTAAAGACAGTGGTACCATTTAACTACATCAGGCTCCGATCGGTGCAATAATTTTACCTTTTTATAATTTTTTTATTTCTATGGTACAGTTGTGGCCTAAGTCTCAACAGCGATTGTCCTTTCGTGCCGATTGTGGCGTTCTTCATAAATCTCTTTTTGTTTTTAATAAAAAGTGTGAGTGTCGTGCGTCGAACGGTGAACACATGTAACCAAAGTAATACATTTTTTGTGTAAAAAATAATAGTTAGAAAAGCGCTTTGAATACAGTGGAGCATCATAAAGAGAAAAGTGTTCTCACAGTAACTGTTGTATTAACAACAGAAAATGTGCTGATGATAACACTTTCCATTCTTTTCCAATTAATAATACCGAAAATGTTTATCACGCTGATGCTTTTACTATTATTTTTTTATTGCTTTATAATTTTATAAACGTGGAATGTATTCTGGGATTGCAAAGCCCTTTGTTCACACCTTCAGGCGGCCAATCCTGTTAACATTACTAAATATATGTTTATATAAATATTTATGGTACTAATGGAACTAACAATAAGATTAAAAAAGACACTTCCTCCATTTTTTTAACTTAATACTACTAATATTATGCATTTATATGTAAAGAGAAAATATCCTCTTTAATTGAATTTGAGCGCGCGTCGGATGCTCAGCGCACTCTTCGGAGTGTGATTGACAGGTGGCACATTAGTCGCGACTGGGCATGAAAGAAAGAGAGAGAGAGATAGGGAAGTTGAGCACACGTGGAATTATAACTATCCGTGATTAACTTGCTATAAAGTAAAATTAATAAGAAGTTAGATAACCTGAACAGAGAAGAGGTGAAAATTAACTTTTATTGCCGTTTCTCTGTTTTTTCAGGTGAGACCGTTGTACAAACTGTAAATATAATGTAAATAGTATAAATAAAATAACTCTGTTTTTTCAGTGAAACAATTACTGGTTGATTTCATAACCTGTTCAGGAGAAGAAACATAGGTAAACCATTGTCAAATACAGGAACAAAAATAAATTTGAGATTAAATTAATGTTAAGTATAAAATTTTGAAGAATGCAATAAAAAATTTACAATAGATAGAAATAGAAACATTACAAATATTTTACAATGTTAAATGTAAAGAAATTAAGTTCAATATAAGCTAGCATAAGGTTGTTAAGGTAAGGAGATTTCTTTCTAATACGCTCTCGTTACGACGAACGGGCAGAAGAGAGCCTCTTCGCGATCGCGCTCTCCAGTGATTTTCAGATGTATTGAAACCTCATAATCTGACAACGTTGCGTACTTTAGACTTGACAACGCTGTAGAAATTTGTAGAAGGCGACGCGCGACGCTCACTACATACCAACATGGCGGTGCCCTTACCTGCCAAAATCGGTGAAAATTGCTGAACTTTAAACACCCATAACTTTTGAACTACTGAATTCCTGGGATTGAAACTTGGATTTTCGTCATTTTCTCGTCAAAATTTACGGAATTATATTTTTTAAAAGTCCAAAATTGGTGGTCTCCTAAACCGAACAGTAGCCTAAAGTTTGCATAATAATAATTCATTTTGTAGTTTGTTTTTCAGTCATTTTGAAAGATAAGATTCGTAAAGTTCAGATTAAACAATGTTCGAACTTATACTAGAATAAAATACACAATTTCCCGATTAAACAAATTCTTGCTTCGGCATAAAAACCTCGACGAATTACGAGGAAAAGCCAAAGCAAGACACAATGATTTATTAGTTAAAGGAAGCAATACATAAATTTCGTCTATAGGAAGGCTCAGCACGTAAATCGCATCAAATATCATTAAAATACATTCTAAACCTTAAAACTAAGAGAGCTCTCTTACCTTTTATAATCAAACCTCATCGCGAGTGATCAACAGCAGAGTTCCAATCGGAACTCCCTGTCCAATTGCCGGCATGCCCTTAAGACAACCCATGCCGGCAGCACTACGGTTAGCCTTGCGATCCGTCTCAGCTTCGGTATGCACTGCAAAGGAGCCTCAATGCTTCCAATGCCCTCAAACCTCAAAAGTACAACCGGCCTGATAGAATCCAAGTCTTGCTGAACCGAGTGAACAAGGACTCAACGTCCGTCACAATCAAAACCCGATCAATCGCGGAATTTACAAAGTTAATAATTTCGTTTTACAAATTTATCGCAGAATCAAACACGCGTCTGCACACGTCAAAGCCTTCCTAAACTCTCTCTTGTCAATCGCGACCGCTGTGAATCGCTCCCTTCACTCGCGTATATATCTGCATGACGAGATTATCGTCTTCCTTCATGATGATACGATTGACAAACACCATTGACAAATCGCCACAAACATAGTTTAAGTGTAATAACCTACTAACCTTCTGCAAATTCCACCAAAAGAGTTGAGTCTTTTGAGAAGGTATACATATAAATTAGTTCTCTAGACGACATGTAAAGAAATTTTGAAAAAATTACAAATTACAAATTGATTTTAATAGTTTTTTATCTCATTGTTAGCCTGAAACGAAAGTATAAACAATACGTTTTGTCAGATTGCGTCAGTTCTATTCGTTCTCACAATTCGATCAGAACAAGTGAAAGGCATTGAAAAATATAAGAATTTTTAGATTTATGACAGTTACAGGTTGTAAGTTGCGAAAAATGTGTGCGGCAGTGTATAGTTTATTCGACTATTCGTAAAAGAAACAGTGCGGATATATGGAAAAATTGGAAACGTAAGGCTATAAAGTTTTGAGAAGTTATATAACACGTGGGTTGGGCATTACTGTTAAAGAGCTATAACACAGCTCGTCGAGCACCTGCTATGCTGAACGTTATACTTTGTATCATCCTCCTAGTAGTTGACAGGTTATTACACCTACGTTGTGTACAAAGTATTATCTCGTATCGTACTTGTAAAATATGGCCTTCCATTATATTAAGAATTTCCTACGGAACCTACTATAATGCTTGGCTCCTGTCCGTGTAACTAAAACAATCTAAATTACGGTAAAAGTCAAACTTACGTAGGTTTCCGTAGAATTTATTTACCAACATCGAAAAACTTTTCATAAAAGCTTAACATGGAATATCATTAATCAAAACAAATTCTATAGATGAAGCATGATCAAATACACGTAATATTGTTTTATCTAATAATGAACAACACAATTTTCACATAATTGTAATTACGAATAATCTAAATTTTTAAATGGTATTTCACAAATTGACAAAGTAACCTACTTTTTTTAAAGTAACTTCTAATACATACAGTTTCTACATTACATCGATAATAGCTCCTAATTGTACAACTCTAAATGGTAATAAATTGCTTCGTAACATTACTACAATATTTTATCAATAAAAAGAGTATGGATTGTTGTTCATTTAACTTTGAAATTTCAACCAATTTTATCAGACATGCCTACATAAAATAAATATGATACCTTACTAATGAATTATCATGTATACAGGGTGAATTCGATAAAGCAGGACACCTAAATATCTCCGTTACTTTTCGTTGTACAAAAAAACTTCGTAGGACAAATAAGTTACACTGTTTGAAGGGCCACATATAACGGTGTAAGGGAAAAAAAATTTTCAAGGTCATTTTTATGAGATTTCAAGGTTATCGATGTTTTTTTAAATGGAATGATGTATTTTCGTTAACGTAATGTTGTAGCTGACAAAATAACGAATTCATGCATGTAACACAATATGACCTTCAAATGACCTTCAACCCAGAAAAATGGTATAAATAAAATTCAACGTGTAAGATTCATTTGATGTATTTCTGTTACGCCAAAAGTTCAAAAATATTCCCTTGAGCTGCTATACATTCAGATGTATCGCAATACACAACATAATAACAGATTCGGTGTTGACAGGAGGACAATTTTGATATACCTTCACCTATACGTTCGTACAGAATCGTGTTTATCCACTACTAATTACTCAGAAGACCTTCTTGCTATCAGATTTCCACAGTTTCTAAGATTTCTCGATCAGTTTATCGATGAACGTTTCACAATGCGTTACTCGAAGGAAGATGAGATTGATATGATTTTCATTTATGGAGAAAGTCGACAGTGTTTAAGAGAAGCCGTGCAGTGTTGAGAAATCCAGTGGATTTAAATCAGGCGAACGTGCTGGCCATGAAACTGTTCCGCCTCGTCCAATCCATCGGTTTGGATATCGAGAATCCAACGTTTCTCTTGCTACTCGTGCATAATGAGCAGGACAACCGGTATGTTGGTACCACAGATCGTAGCGATTTTGTAAAGGGACATCTTCTAACAAAATTGGCAGATCTTCTTGCAAAAATTGAGCGTATTTCTGTCCCGTCATCATTCCGTTAACGAAATATGGTCCAATTACTTTGTCGTTCAAAATATCATGGCCAGCACGTTCGCCTGATTTAAATCCACTGGATTTCTTTTTATGGGGTCTGCTAAAAGAGACCGTGTACACGGATGCTCCAACAACAGTTGAAGATATGCGTCAGCGTATCATCACAGCATGTACGAATATCACGTCGGATACACTTATCAGAGTTCAACATTCCTTCAGAGCTCGTTTACAACAATGTATCGACGCAGACGGCCATCATTTCGAACATTTATAAAATACAGGTATTCTGCTTCCATATTTTAGTTTTATACGTTTTTTCTGTCCTTGACCTTGAATGACCTTGGACTAATTATAGTCACTGAATTCCTAATGAAAGGGATTATCATTGTAGGTGTTTAAAAAAGGGTGGTTCCATTTAAAAAAGTCAAGGTGACCTTGATATCTCCAAAAAATGACATAAAAACAAAATTTTTTTTTGCATCGTGTCAGCCCCATTGTACCATTTAACTTTGTCCTTACCATATTTTACGTATCTTTAGAAACAACAAAGATATTTCAGGTGCTAACGTTTGGTGACTCACCCTGTATATACGAGTTATAGATTAAGTTAAATACGGCACTGTCGATTACATTCACCACAGAAAGACAATGAATTCTATAACTTTATTCGAGTTCAAGATTGAGTTATATACCGCACTGTACCGGTTCACTTTTCGCTTGCACTCCGAACACTATTCGAGCGTCGGATCCGGCTCGAAGGACCATATTAAGCGAATGGTTTCGAGGGAGCCAGAATCTGCAGTAAATCATTTTTCTGTAGATTGTAGATGGACGCGTAGAGGTCGTCAAATGAAGGTGACCAACGTTTTTTAAAAATATTTCTCGAATTTTTCATTACAAGCACAGATAAAAATTTGTAAAAAACAAATATTACACCTTGCGTCACGATTCCGAGAAAATTCGAATTTTGCAATATTTCTTTTACGCATCGTCTATTAATACAATTTTTCTAGCTTCTTAATAGAACTCAAGTCGTCCAGTTCAATTTTAACAAAGTTATTGTATCGTAAAAAGTAGCCAAATATTAATTTCGGTTATTGTACCGATCTGGAGTCAGACTTCCTGATTGGAGTGGAAGTTTCATGAATTTCTAATACGGTATGCTCAATTAATGTCTCTAACCAAATCAGAATGCTGTTGGTTTTTGCATGAAATCCAGTATAAAGCAGTCAGATTTTGAAATATTAATTCGCATCACTGAAACATTGTATTGATTCAGTTTTGGTCGCGTATGGACTTAAATATAGATTATACTGGATAAAATAAGAATTGTTTTAAATCTTGGCGGTTGAAATACAAAAATATTTCTCGTAGGTATGTTGTTATTCTAAGATTATTCACAAAGATTTTAGATAACGATATTATCTTAATAAATTTTAGGAAAATTTTTAATGATGCCACGAAAGCTGTCGTACTTTCTCGGAATACATAATTTATTTTCATTCACGACTCATGATGGTATACAGCAGGGACGGGCATTTTTGTCTGAATTGAGATAAAACCGTCCCTACTATAGCGCTCATTGTCCCCGACCAGTATCCGCCGTTACCATGGAGGCCTCGCGCATCGCGACGAAGACACGCGCTGCATAAAAGAGAGGTTGGTAGGGGAAGCAGGCGTTTGAGGGGCCCCTACCGTGGCCAATACTGGTATACAGTACACACACTGTTGTGTCGTCTCATTGTCAGTGTTCAGCACTGGTAGTGAACAGTAATATGAGGTGAATAAGGATAATAGAGATGAATAACTGATAATTCAATGAAAAGGTTTACTGACTATAGTAATTCCAACCTGTGTAGTATACGATTTATGATTCGAAGTGACGCGACGCGACATGTGTTATATTCAGCTTCAAATTAAGTAAAAGTAAAGAGTTTCCTGCACTCCCACTCTCGCGAGATAAGATAATGGAAAGGGAAGTCGAGCCCAATATGAAATAGGAGCCTTTGCACGGGATGACGATCATTTATTCATAGCATCTCAAAAGAGACCGTCTGGGTCTGCAGTAAATTGCGGGACTTGCTAGTTAATCTTTTCCAAGATTGTGCAACTTGTAATAAAGATTTGGTCCACCAAAACCATCTCCAAGTTCATTCCCATTTGACGAGAATGCCCTGTACGCAGCATGTACAACTTGTACACAAATACAGGGTGTCCTACGTAAAGCACTCAATTATTTCCTAAACTATACCTCGTAAAAAATATTTCAACTGTTTCAGGGGATACATCTTATGGTGGTCTTCTCTAGACGGACGTGCTTCCGTCTAGCTATGCTAATTTATGAACAGCACTAAATGGCCTTGAACGACCTTGGAAGTCGTAAGTGTTAACGTTTCGGGATAAGCTACACGGTTACCTAAATAAAAGTATCCAGGTTTTAGATAAAAGCATGGGTTTGTGACCACCATGAGTTTGAGAAATAATTGCACGCAAAACTTCAAATAGGACACCCTGTATACTGTATGGTCTCTGCTACGCGCAACGGTTGTAGAACTTGTACTTGTGTAAAGTGTTTTTGTTAAAGACCTTCTTGATCTACATACACATGTAGAAGATGCGTACATTAATAATCTCTCATTGTTCTGGAAAGATTGATCGAAGCGCGATTCATTACATTAAAGAATTCTGGCTTTCAAAGATGCTTTCAAAGTGGCCATCCGTCTTCATAAAACACAGAGACTTCTTAATCGAGTCAAAGAAATAATATTGAACCTCAAAGGAAAGGGATCTTTACTAAAGCTCAATGAATGGTACCACGGAGAACTAAATTTGTTTATAAGTCTAAAAATTCTTAGAACTGCTAAATCATTTCCAGTAAGAAACAAGATAATTATACTAGTTTCACTATGTTCTTCATGTTGTCACTGAAAGACAATAACTTTAAGATTTAATAAAAGCTTCTACAGGAAACTTAAATTGCTTAATATATTTTCTGTTGTTACTTCTACAATTCTGGCTTTAATATCAGTATAAACGTAATACTACTTCGATAAAAAGTACTTCTTAGCCAATATGTATATCAGGTTGGCTCTAAAAAATTAGTTTCCCAGAGCTATTTTATGGGAAAGACCGAACGAACTTTTTGGTCACCCCAATACATAACTTCATTTCCATATATTGTAGTTTACCTATACTTGTAACGCAACTTCTGTTACATCTGACACTTTTTATTTTTCAAAAGCTTGTAACCAACCATTTAATAATAAGATGTGCACTCATTTCAAAGGTTATAGTTGTTAGCTCTTGCTTACACGAAGTTAATTAATAGTATTTTAGTGAAAGTTTAAAGTTCGCTAAACATTAGTTTATAGCTCTTTAGAAAACATCGTTTTTGACATGTAGGGACCACGTGATATCCTTACTCCACGCTACACGCCTTGCGCAATTGGTCGAATCGCTTCATGAAGCCAGCAAATGCACGTGTTAAGCGTTAGTGTGACTAGAACAGAGCGAACTGATCGTGTGGTGACGCTGAGCTCCTATGTCGCTTTGGCCTGCCGGGCCGTTCCCGCCAGAATCTAAGCGTAAGAGTGGGCTGAGGAGTGGGGTCTCGCAGATCCCCCTGCGCCCCACTCGGTCGAAATCACTGCCATCTCCTGATGGACGATCAGTACGTGTGCTCCCAGTGTGCCAAGCCTCCGACATTTATCATAATCGGTGATGGACAAGAAGCATTTCAAAAAATATTCGAATACATTATGTCCCGCCCCAAGACGCAACAGATGTTTTATTACATGCACACATCTGGATGGCAGATTTTGGCTTACCCTGAGTCTGCCACTTTTCCAATTGCACTAGAAATTAAGGTAGCGACCCGGGCCAAGGTTTACAACACCTAACCTGGCCCAAGTTTACAACACCTCACTGGGCCCACCGAATGGGGGTATCACGCGGTCACCTCGGAACCTCCCCATACCCAAGGGGGTGAGATCGCTGGGAAGCCACGAATAAGTCAATCAATGACAGACAAATAGAAGACAGATATTCTTGCACCCCACCCACAGCGAGGTTAGCTGCAAAGAGACCATAGCAATCAGAGTCAGTCAAGTAACTACACTCAAACAGGAAGGTTAAGGGCAACGAGTCTCCTTCCGAGCGATTTATAGAGAATCAAAATCTAGACATTCCAATTATTCAAGTTTTCGTTTCGTCGACTCTGTTAGCGTCAGTATCGAAGGTGCAGCCGATACACACAAGAGTATCAATTGCACAAGCTGCGCTAGTTGTGTCAATTGGACAAGCACGACTAAACACATTATTAACTTGTAATTTATTTTTTCTCTGATGTGAAATGTACTTCAATATTTTCATTCATTTGATTGCTATGTAACTACCAAATACTTCTATTCAGTAAATGTTTTTCATAAAATGTTTTTTTCACTATATTTTTTGCAATTGTTTTAAACAAATGCAATGTTTTCATAGGAGGAAACATTTTAAAAATTTGAAAAAATGAGGATATAGCCCCTAGAGTCCTCTTTACGCACATGTTTTTAAAAAGGTGGGCATTATAAAATTGACGAAATTAAAATTATTTGAAGTGAATGGTGCACCGCGATATAGAGCCTTGAACTGTCGCACACAGTGTGCTGGATCAAGAAATTGGTGATATTTTACTATAACTATTGAACCATAAGAGATATCGGGATGAAAATTGGACTAAAATTCATTAAAAAATTATTCCTATCTACTGATAATTATAGTCATAAATATATATTTTTTGTAATGATTTTAGAATTAATTGTTTACATTTTTTGCCTTAAATAATATTTAAAATTGATTATTTGTTACTTATTTAGTACTTTTTTCCAGATAATTTAAAATTTAAATCATCGATGATGTTGTTTATAAATTTCTTTATATTTCTTGATATATTCATAGTATGAAGAAATAAATGTCAGCAAGAGACAGAAGACGTAATATTTTAATATGATACACATTAATAAGAATTTTAAAAAATATAACCATATTTTTTAAAATTCTACCTATAAACTAAACCTAGCTCCAGGATTGAGTTTTTAAACTTAATCACATAATGGATTGGTCAAAATGGGGTGTGTAAATACCATGTGAGGATAACGTTTCGCGCGCTCCGCTATTACGGTCGACTGTCCGTACTCAATATTAGCTTCAATGTGGTCTAGAAACATTATCGACAGACATCATACCCGCCCAAGGATTTTATTTATACGTAGGTATAGGTTTCTCTAAGTAATACTGGGCAATATCACTTTTCAATAATTGCTTATTGTAATTTCTTATAAGTAAGCATCTCTTTTCTAGTTTCAATGTTGCCGTATTTTTAAAAAAAATTATAGAACTCTGAATTTTCAAGTGAAATTTATAAAATAAGAATCCATTTCATTTATTTATTACAATTTCCATATTGGAGATTCGTATTTTATAGACATATTTGAAACCTGCAAAAATTTACTCATTTATTATTATTCATTTAGATAGAGCCAAATCTTTGATATCGACACCAGAGAATGGTCGATTTAGTGTGGAATGATCTTTCTATTACATGAATTATTATTTCTTATACTAGCAATACTAATGCTTTAACTATAAAATTTAATACATATATTACCTGAAAATAATTTTGTAATGTATAAATAGCGCAGTTACACTATTTTTGGAAGAGATTACGGTAATTATTTACAAAAGGGCGTATCTCTCCTATTTCAATGAACGTTAATTTACATACGAGGAGTGGGCTAAAAGTGCACAGAAATACCAAATTGTGAAGACATTAGAAGAAATGAATGTTTCCTACAATTGACTGAGACAATTTTTATGAACAAGAATTTTATGGAAAAAGAGGGAACCGAGCAAAAACGGACCTCGCGATTCGTAACTGATCAGCTCCTGAGCTCATCCACGGAACCCTGACTTTTCCTAATCTCCATACGTACATATTATTTGATTTGGGGATCCTGATTCCTCAACAATAATTAATTTGATTCTTCGGGAAAATTTACATTATCGCCTTCATTGTACTATCTTTTAGTATACATACAATATATTATACACACTTAATCCAGCGCCGTTTCCATCGCGTGAAATAATGCTGCATTTCATTGCATTGATTGCTCTTCAGTGCCGTTGTCACTTCTCGTTTTATCGTGTTTATATCCAAAATTGTTGCTCTATATGATATTTTTTACTCTGAGGAATAAAAAAGAGTCGCATAGGGGGCGGCTCCTAGGGGGAATAGGGTGGATGATCAAGTATTGTAACATACTGAAATTTGAAAATTGAAGTGTATTTTCAGTATCTTTTATCAATAACGACATTAACGACAAATGTGTATTTTATGTATTTAACTTGCGGAACTTACTTTTTTGTAATCGTGTATTATTTTGCAGCAAATTGTATATAGCTCTTTTATTAAAAATCAAAAAAAGTTTTTCGGTTCCACATTATCAAGGGTACAGGTCTTATAAAGAGAACTACCTTTCGAAAAGCCCTCTAACATGAACCGTTAAATAAGTATAAGCGAATCCGTGGGACGTTGTCTCTGAAACGGCCGGGCGAGGCAAGCAATGCGATGACGTATCTTTGATAATGTGGAAGAACAAAATTTTCTTGACTTTGAATCAATGAAATATATGCAATTTCCTGCAAAATAATATACGATTAAAAAAAGTAAGTTCCGCAAGTTACAAAAAAAATGTCGTTAATGTTTATTGATAAAAGATTGATGACAAATTTAAAAAAAAAATTTTTATTTTGGTCCGACATTTTTTCAATTTTTTCGAAAATCATTTGTTTTACGAAAAAAGTAAATGACAGGAAAGACGCAGCCTGTACAGATCTAGAGGTTTTGTGTAACACATTTTTCGATACAGTCAATAATTTAGAAGTGTTCAAAATGTTTCATATAGCGAATCTAATTTTAGACCACGTAGGATTACCGTTGCAAGATCTTAATCCAATTATCGCGCGTGCTCATGAAATCGTGTCCGGGAACAATGCCTGGTCATAAGAACCATCGAATTTACATTTCTTGCGTTCGTATTGTCACACTCAGCTGTCGACCAACGTCAACACCGTGGCCACTGAACGGTGCCGTCGAGCATCGCGTTTACCGCATCCTTCAAATCTTCCTCATGTCAAATCCGTTACCCTGTTTTCCTTTCTTTCTTTCCCTGGCGGCACCGATCGTTAGGTCGTCGTCAAGCTATGCTAACGATTATTCGGTGTCGCCTGTCCTCGCAAATTTTCAAATTCCCTACTCCACGATCCGTTCCAATTCACTGGCCTGTTACCATTTAAATAGAGCGATCGCATCGCTCGCGGTGTTAGACTAGTTTCCGAATCGTCGACAATTCACAACTCCAAATTTCCTTATCACGCCCAGCGACCGATCCGCCATCCGAGTGCATTCTCACTCACCGTGATCATCCATCATCTTTGTATTTCACACACTGTGCATTCTGTACCATTTTCTGAACAATATACGTTATTTCGTTAACCACTGTACCACTTTTCTTTCACCTCCGTAAAGCTAGAGTTTTCAACAAGAAGATATTCAAGTGTAGCGGCTTCGCCGTTGATCTCGCTATGCCTTGAAATAGCTGATCCCTATTTCCTGGGTTTTCCCCAAGGTTTCGGTGCGAGCCTGGCTATTGCAGTTGCTTCGCATCTGGTAGCCAGATTCGCGCGGACACGGTAGTTTTCCGTTGGCGAAAACGGACCTTTTGTCCTTCACCGTTTTTCCCCCTCTCAAGACGTTTCTTGTGTCACTGTCTAAGGCCCTTTATACAGGGTGAATTCGATAAAGCAGGACACCTAAATATCTCCGTTACTTTTCGTTGTACAAAAAAACTTCATAGGACAAAGTTACACTGTTTGAAGGGCCACATATAACGGTGTAAGGGAAAAAAAATTTCAAGGTCATTTTTATGAGATTTCAAGGTTATCGATGTTTTTTTAAATGGAATGATATATTTTCGTTAACGTAATGTTGTAGCTGACAAAATGACGAATTCATGCATGTAACACAATATGACCTTCAAATGACCTTCAACCCAGAAAAATGGTATAAATAAAATTCAACGTGTAAGATTCATTTCATGTATTTCTGTTACGCCAAATGTTCAAAAATATTCCCTTGAGCTGCTATACATTCATTCAGCCATGAAGTTACAGAACGTACTGCTGCGTAATTCATTTCTGAGGAAATCGACGCACAAGCCTGGACGATTCTTTCTTTCATGTTGTCTATAGTCGTTGGTGGATCACTATAAACATCGTCTTTCAGTTTTCCCCATAGATAAAAATCAAGGGGTGTAAGGTCTGGTGAGCGAGCTGGCCATAATGCGGGTCCGTTACGTCCAATCCAATGATTTGGAAACTTGTTATTTAAGAATTGTGTTACGACACGGGAAGAATGGGCCGGACATCCGTCATGTTGATACCACATATTTTCACGAATGTTCAAGGTATAGCAGCTATGTTGAATGTGTAGCAGCTCAAGGGAATATTTTTGAACATTTGGCGTAACAGAAATACATCAAATGAATCTTACACGTTGAATTTTATTTATACCATTTTTCTGGGTTGAAGGTCATTTGAAGGTCATATTGTGTTACATGCATGAATTCGTCATTTTGTCAGCTACAACATTACGTTAACGAAAATATATCATTCCATTTAAAAAAACATCGATAACCTTGAAATCTCATAAAAATGACATTGAAATTTTTTTTCCCTTACACCGTTATATGTGGCCCTTCAAACAGTGTAACTTTGTCCTATGAAGTTTTTTTGTACAACGAAAAGTAACGGAGATATTTAGGTGTCCTGCTTTATCGAATTCACCCTGTATAGCCCTAGCGAAGTTGCAGCGGGGCTCATTATTACTTGGACTTTTCCAGTTATTGGTCGACTCGGTAGTCGCCCTCGCATTCGATAGCGCATATAGTTAATGATGTTTATTCGCGTTATTTCTATGTAATTATGTATATTCATGTTAGTGATTGTTATTAAATATATTGTGTAAATATTAGAACGATTGTGGTAGTTGAACAATCAATTCCCTTCACAAGGAAAACGATTTTATCCAGTCAAGAAGGATTCGCGGAGCTTCCCCCACCAACTACTCTTTTGTGCAGCGCGCACCTTCGCTGCGCATTCGGTGCCTCGTGCCTTCCAGTGCCTTCGTTTCCCCCCTCATACGTACCTCCATAGCTGACGAGGTTAGTGGGAGAAGCAAGCAACTCAAGGGCCCCTACCGTGCCCATCACTGATCTAATAAATGATTTTAATGTTCAAGGACCCGGAGGCTCGTTTTCCCGTTATCTGATCGAGCTCAAACTTTGCAGAGACTCTACTTTTATTTATCGGATCAATCTGGGGTGTGTCGCAAAAAAATTCAAATGTCAAAAATAAGAGGGACCCTAAAGTGCATACAGTTATGCCAGATCCTGAGTGACTGTAAACATATCTCAAATCGTAAAGTTTGGGTGCAATCATTTTCAAACTAGTGATAAGGAAAGACAAGCTTGTCGTTCTGCCGCCAATCCCATACCAAACTCCAAACGGTTATTCCATCTACCTCTGAAGGCGCATTAGAGAGGGACCATGGGCTCTTAGTGAGAATTTGAGTCTCTTCCAAGCAAGAGAGTTTCCAACAATCAAGCTTTGTCTCTCACGAACAATTAGAATCAAAGCTTGTCAAAGTAATCTGGATATTTTAATTAGTCCAGATAGTTAGGTTCTGTCAGCGGTTAACGAATTTCAGTTAGCATGTTAATTAATAAAATAAGTATTTACCCTATTCCTATTCCTATTCCTATTCCTATGCCCTAATTTCACACAAATTATTTCACAATCGAGAAGATTCGATTTGGTAAATGTTTCGCACGTATCGCGATCGCGTATTTTGGAAGCGAATTGCCCGCCAAACTAATTTTGGGCAATGGGATCTGAAGATAGAGCTAATGGTGCGCGTGATTTGATTTCGGTAAATTCGATTGTTATTTGTAAACGCGACGAAGTTGTACTTGATAGCGATGTTTTCGTTACGATGGAAAATTATGTTCTAACTCGCTGAACTGAATTTTCGACCCTCATCGACTTGAGTCCCCACTCTTGGCGAATTTCGCACACCACTCCCAAGCGTGGGTCCTCGTAAGGCGTTTCCTAATATTTAGCCTAATTGTAAAATTGACCAACCCCGTATCACCACTCCTTCCAATGCGCCCGAAGCGCGCTGGGCCTGTGGCAGGGGTGATGCAGCTGGTCACCAAGTGTTTTTTATACCTTGGAACTTTATGGTATCGTTCTCGTGCCTTCGAGGGTGAATGTAATCATGCGTAAATCCCGGACCTTCTAAATGACTTTACTACTAACTGCCGCATGTTGAGTGCAGACCGGTCTGCTAAAGAAAATATAATGGCTCGATGTTAAACGAAATGCACAGATTGAGAAAATGAAAAACTCGCAGGTGGTTGTCATGGTTCCGCGACGGAACAGTAAACGTTTCTATGTCAAAATACAAGACAGTATACAACATAAAGTGATGGATAAAAAGCAAACTGGGGTAGAGATTAAATTTGCATTAACTAGTTAAGAAATTTAGGATATAATTCTACTAATTTTGTACGTACTGACTATTGTACCGACTAGAAAATTCTTTATTGTAGCATTGCAAAATGTGCATGAAATATCAGGATGTAAGCATTTATTAAAATATTCATCGAAGATTCGTACCTAGTTTAGTATAGCGTGAAGCGGATGAATATTCAAGAAAATTACGAAGCAGGTTACCGTCGCGTTGCGTCGCGTCGCCTTGTGTAGAACAACAGTCCCCGAGTTATTTCGGGTGTATGACTTTTGTGTTATGCATTGCTTATCCTTATTGTGTACGGTAAACTTTCTACGACACAGCGCATCAACTAATGAGTAGAAGAGCATGTAGAGTACTAACATATTACAACGAAACGCTGAAACGGACGTACAAAATAAATGTTTACATACACCGAGATGCTAAAATTTTTCCTATTACATTACAAACACATTCTTCTTACGTATGTTTCCTATCACTTCGCGTTAGACTTTGTTGCAGGAAATAACACATATTTTATAACAGATTGAATAACATTCGACAATTAATGGCCCTCAGTAATCAAACTATAATTTACAAAATGTTTTTATAAAATCAAAAATAATGGTATAGGATGATCGAGGTAATTTGTGTTTCGAATTGTCTATTGCTAGTTAGCATACCTGTTATACACTCGTAACGGTAGTTGAAAATTAAATTAATATAGTTTGTTGCTTTAAGGATGAGTAAAAGATTACATATTATGTCACTTATTTAGATGTAATATAATTGTGTTTAATTACAGTGCGTTTCTTTCTCCTGAAGGTTTACTACACATTCGTAAATAAACCTTTTTGTTTTTGAAATTTCACAATGCAACAGTTACGTTATTACGAGACTACCGGCATTTTGCTACAACGAAACATACAGTGACGGTGAAATTAGCATCTCCATAAACCGCTTGTTCTAATGACACTAGAATTTCACTCTACTACGGATTTATACCTCTTTTATATCCATGGAGGACGGCGGTATTACGAATGTTAATAATCATCTTTCTTGATTTAAGACAGTATTATTTAGAGGGCTACCACGAATACCTATAGCTCCGACTAATTTGCTATTTCTCTTTAAAGATTACAGTGTTTATTCAGCGAAACCTAACTATAATTAATGTAAAAATTATTGGAGCAATGATTAATTTAAAAAAAAGTTTATACAAGTAGACACATTGGGGAAAGTCATTAGTAGTGTTTCTTCTCGAGAAATAAAAAGTAAATAACAAATAAAGCGCGCGTTCTGAATTAAACTTGCATTCGAAACGTACGGATGGCACAGTTGGGGTGTCGTTCTACAGCGCATTTAAAAAATAATGATACTGACGAAAATGGTGATGTTGAAGAGACATTAACTATCAACAATCAACAAATTATCTTTGAAAGAACAACTGAAATTGTCAATTTCGAAAAGCCTGAAGGAGTTACAATCTAAATGTAATGATATTTACTATCACTCATTCAGACACTAACGAAGGAATTTATTAGGTATATTTGAAACAACTGTTACGAAAACTAAAAATTTCCAACAACTATTTGATGCATTGTCTACAATTAAACCGACCTGCACTCAAAATAAGCGCAATTTGTGAATTGCCAATTTTGTTACAAAGAAAAGATCTTGACTGGCAGATACAACCCTAGAGGCTTTGTGTTCTTTAAAAAACTATTTTAAATCACAGAAATAATTTTAAAAAAAATTGAAAATAAATAAAACATTAAAAGTATTTTTATTTTAAATGTTCATAGTTTACATGAGAACATTAAAATTCTTTATTTTTTTTCTTACAAGTTAAAAATATTCTTTAAAAATGTTTTTTTTAACAAAGTTCCATCAAAGTTATATATTTCAATTATTTAATAAAACTTGTTGGAGTATCAATATATTTTATTTCCTAACTACTAAAGGTATAACGCGTCCTTCAACCATGGTAATGGTGGATGCTGGTGGGGGACAGTGGGTGCTATGGTGGGGACGGTCTTGTCTCAATTCAGACAAAAATGCCCATCCTTGTCGTAGAACTTTGTCCCTGTTCCCGTGCCGCTACTGCTGCCCAACAAATTCTACGGCTGTACGTAATAGAGGGAAGAGGTTTGACTAATAGTGGGACCTTGCGGTTCTCGGAGGGGAACAAGTTGGAACTCCATGATATATAATATAGCAGGCCTCGGAATTAATGGCTCCTCAGGCGCGTACCATAGGAGACATTCGTGGCGCATTAGGGCGACACTCGTATCAATAGATTTCCACATTGTTAATACGTATTTTTTGTGAGATTCAATAGATGTAGAAAATAGATTTGGAAAATAAATTCAGAAGATAAATTTGGAAAATAGTTTTTAATTGTATTGTCAAAATTTTATACACATCTGGGATAACTAATTCGCGTCTGCAATACGAACAGATACGTCCAACCATCCCGTAGATCTTACCAAATTGCCAAGCACGTCTAAGTCTGTACCTTTTTTCCAAATGTATACGAAATAATGCATAATTATACTTGTATATCTCGTTTTTATATCGCTATCCAACATTTTGAATTATCTTGTGACATCTGTTGTGGGCACCAGATACTCCGTTATCTTGGAACACTGCGTCTTATGCATATCCTATACCTATGCCGGGTCTATAATATGTAAGGTCTAAGATTTGTGTAATGTACGATGAGATGATTAGAGGCATGTAAAGTACACAATCAGTAGTCAAGTGATAAATAATTATGTACACGTAGAGTAAACTAACTGTCGTTCTTCTCTAGTATCAACTTCAGTAACCTGATGCAGTTGAGAATAAACATGACAACAAAAAGTTTTAAGTAAAATGTACCATTCTTTCATGTTTCATAAAAAATGTAATTTCAACGACACGAAAGAAGGATGCAACAGCAAGATTGTTTGATAAAACCACACATTTTCAAAGCAAATCAACAAAAATGGCTAGAATTTGCGAAAATCTACGTTAATTATGATGGAAGTTTTTGGGAAAATGTTACATTCACTGACGGAACAAAAATAAACCTTCTTGACTGGGATGAAAAGAAATTGTTTGCAGGCAACCAAATACTGAATCTTCCACTAGAAATACAATTCCAACAATGAAATAAGGAGGAGGATCCGTAGTGTTATGGGTCTGCATAAATACAAATGGAACAGAATATATGGAACATGTGGACGAAACGTGAATAAAATGAAAAATTTTTAAATTTCGCAAAAAAATTTAAACCGTACAACACAGAAATGAAAAATGTCGTGGTTTTATTATTTTCATCAAAATTATATGCAGAGTACTAGATTACGTCTCTCAAATATTTTATGAAGTGATTCTACAAGCTAATCTAATAACATGAAAATCAAGAATGACAATTTTACGATAACGGCTTTATTTTCAATTCATTGACACCTAAAAGATCGATCAAAACAGAAGATATATGTGTATTATTTGCTTCATGTATCGGATATTGTATTGTACATTCGTGGTTGTTGTACAATATTCCAAAAATATTAAAAATGTCTGGTCTAAAATATTCGGAAAAAAATTAAGTCCAACTGTTGAATCAACATAATATACATAGTCATATTATGATATGCACCATGTTCATAGTTCTTTTATTTAACCATAAAACCTGTTTTTATATAACTTGTATGTATAGCTGAGTTTCCATATAATTATGTTCCATATGCATTCAAATTCGTGCAACATTTTTCTCCAACCTTGCCTCGACGAGTTAATTATAAAAGCGCAACATATTTTATCCCCTTTCATTAAAAATTAATTAAATTCATGGCGCGTCATTTATAAGTGGTAATTAGTGTTAAAGGGTGTGTCACAATATATTAGAAAATTAAATAATTTAATATGTTTGCGTAAATATTAATTAACTGTACGTGTATACTCCATTTTGTGGCATTAAAATGTATATATTTTTACATTTCTTATTTATTATAGATAAATAGTTTCTATTATTTAATATTTTCCCGCGATTTATCAATTAAAAAATACGAATGAAACAAGTGCATTGCGTTTTTATTTTTGAATATACATATGTGTTTTTGCTTATTTTCATTACTAAGGCGAGGGAAAAATGTAAATATTCTCGAATCGAAACGTTTGAGTCGAACAAGTTTCTAAAGTACTTTTTCTAACAAATATTCAAAATGTCATCTAAATTAAAAAATATTTTTGTACTTCGGTAGAAGAATACAAAAGTTGAAATTTGGCAAATAGTTCATTTTGTGTTTGTGTTAAACTATGTTTGAGAACTCATACTTACTTTGTGTAGTAGGATTTACTTATTGTTAGTACTCTACAGCAATATCTATACTTTCAAATGCGAAATTTTATATTTCTTTTAATGTATGCGAGTCGAATCACATTACTGCATATAGTCTGTGTGGTACAGTCTTGATGGTAATAAACTATGAACTCAGTACAAATATAAAATTGGACTCCTTGTATGAATAAATTGAACATGTTTTTTTCTTTTACTGCATGGTGAGAAGATTGATGGTTTTTTCATGTGCTGCACACTTGCAACGAAAGGTTTCATCGTTTCGTCAGGCGGCAAAAAAACTGCCATTGTGCAAATAGCTTAATGAGTGTAGAATCAAAACACCACGTATTCCTGTTCAGATATTGTAGGCTTCCAGTATAAATTTAAGACAAGTGCTGCTCATGAATTGAAGAACACTCTCTATTTGTACACATCTTTCATTTGACAAGCATTCTAGGGTAGCCTTCGTGCTAATATGCAGTATGCATACTATAAACGGATGCCGGCAGTTTTTTCGTGTTAAAACGCTGTTGTGCACGTTGGTGTGAAGGAGAACGAAATCGTGTGGTACATCACTAGACATAATTATGGCACCCTGTGTTTCGAGCGTTGTCCTGTTGAACCTTGCCGCTGGTTCAGGCGCATTTAACCTCGTGTTTGTAAAAGTAATCCATGTAATTTAAATTCGTAAAACACACTTATCGTTCGTAATAGTATAAAATTTGGTATGCGTTCACGATTTCAAAGTTCACGTTCAAAGTTCTGAACGGTTCGTAGCGTTCGAAGGTTCAGAATGTTACAGTTCCGAGTGTTCTAATAGTACAGAGGTTGTTACAGTTCCGAGTGTTCTGGTAGTTCTAAATCCCAATTCTCTTGCAACTCCTTACCAAAGCTCGGGAAGAGATCATTTCCTTGGTAGGGATAAACAGGGGGCGAATCACAAATTTGTGGCGAAATCCACAAATTGTGCAACGCTGCACAAAGATCCCTTGTTCAAGGACCTTTCCCCGAAACAAGTGTCGTCATTGAGTGGAGTACGGCTGGTCTGTTTTCCCCATTTGAAAGAAGACACTTAATTTTCAGCACTACCCAATTCCGTAACTAATTCTAAGGGCCAAGCATGCCAATAAACAACTCAAAAATGACAGTGGTCCACTCGATCGTAGCACAGACCCAAATATGTTGTCTAGACACTTTTAGACACTTTTAGACACCCTGAAAATTAGCGGACGAAACATTCTTTCTAGGGTAATTATTTATAAAAAGATTCCCCTCTCCGATTTTGATGATCTTGACAAGTATGTAGTCAGGGGCATGCTTCTGAACAAATTTTTATCATTATTGTGGATTGAACACAATAAATTTAACGTGGTTTGGAAAAAGAAATGGTTTATTGAAATATAACTTTAAACGGAATTACTATGTACAACTACTGAAATGATAATGTTCAACACGTGCTCTCGCGAATACAGTTCTCTCTCTCTTTATCTCTCACTCTTACTCTCGCACATAGATCCACTCTCGCTGACGGTTGTCTACAGACAGACTTCTTCCCCGGTCATTCTCTCACCTCACACTCGGTCATCGACAATCACACAACATAGACAGTACATCGCATTTATCCTCATACCGCATTCTCATTACACTCATTATACTCATTGACATAAAACCACATCCACAATTATGTCATCACACAGGTCAAGCAGCAACACGCTTGACAAACATGTTTTGTGACCTTGGACAAAAAAATGTCTTATCTTGTTGATTTCTGCGAGAACACTCCTATATGGAAGTCCCAGACCGCGCAAACCACTCGTTTTTAAGTTATGAGCATGTAAAGTTGAGTAATTTAATACTAATTTTTATTGTTTTACCTCAGAAAGTGACAGGTATTGAATGAAAATGAAAAGTAGTTGTAATTAATTTTATAGAATTGGGAAAGAGAGGAGTTGTAGTTGTTTGAGATTGTGTCTGGGTTAGTTCTGGTTAGATTGTGTATCGGTTTTGTAATTGTAAGCATGAAAATGTATGTTATCGGCATTGCAGAGTTGTGGCGTCATGTGCGGTGCTACGTGCTACGCGATAATGGACTTGTAATGTGTGTGATGTGGTGTTTTGTAGGGAATATGGCGCTAGTGTCGCCATTCCCCTAGGCCGCGCCTAGGGAGATCAACGATAGGGAGTTGGCACTCCCACTCCCAACGGTCTCTTGAAGCGACCGTTACGCGAGGCGTCCCTCGCCAGTTCAAATAAGTTAGCTCTTTAGTTCAGACGTATTGAATACATATATCCAGTCGTACTGTGTTAAGAGGCGTACCTCTTTTGTAATTTATTCTCCGTCGTACAGTTACGACGGACGTCACTATCATGTGTGAATAAAATTAAAGTACATGGTTCTCGTTGAACTCCAAATTCTGCAGTGAATTTAACCCTTTCGGTACTACCGCCGCCTATTGCCGGCATCCACAATTTTCTATGAATACACACGTTTTCGCGGCTTATGCTGCCGTACAGTGCACTTTTGTGGAAAACTTCTTCGTACCACGAATGCATTACCGCGGCCAGCGCCTCCGTACCGAAAGGGTTAATCTGAAGTCCTAACTACGATAGCTATACGTAAAGTAGGCTACGTTCTTCGGTACCTTCCCCGAAGTTTCTGAATAACTCCGAGAGCATCCACTATTTCTATACATCCTACAGTCTAGGGGCTAGTGCTGCCATCTAGCGTCGCCACTGAGTCACTACACGCGAGGAGCTCCCTACGCACCAATATGGCGGCGCCCATACCTGTCACTTTCTGAGGTGAAACAATGAAAATTAGTGTTAAATTACTCAACTTTACATGCTCATAAATTAAAAACGAGTGGTTTCCGCGGTCTGGGACTTCTATATAGGAGTTTTCTCGCAGAAATCAACAAGATACGACATATAATAATCGAAAATTTCTAGGTTCCCAAGAGAAAGTTTACCCTTCAAGGTCATTGAAATCGATGAGGAACCAAATTTTAGTATACTTTACGTTAGTATTTTATAATGTAGGATTAGTATTCTTATGTATTTTCAACTTCAAATATATTATCTGAATGGGCAGGGAGACAGACGATGACTTGGTACGGGTCTAGCGACGAACGTCCCTTTATACTTCGTTTGTCTCAAGGCACGCACACGATCATGTTCTGTCTCATCGACAAGGTCGGGTGGACTGTAGTAGTAGGCTTTTGTCTATACGTATAATGCCGCACCATCAAATTTTGCAAAAACTTTAACGGCTTATATCTCAATAACTATTTGTTTGCGACATATGGCTCCTTTCAGACGTTTTCTCTTCTCGATGAGTGTTAGACGCGTTGAAACGGTCTCTACGAATGCCTAGCACCGTACCCCCCCCCCCCCCCCCCCCTCGTCGTCTCGACACGAGAAGACGCCACGAAGCGAGCTCCCGTATATGAACGTGGTGGGGCAACTCTCCACGTACGTAAATAGGCCCCCCTGCCGGGTCAGATTCGATTCCGTTAATCTCCTCTGTGAGCATACGCGATATCTCCGAGTGTTTCCAAGTATTCAAATTGCGATTTCTATTGTAAAACGGTCAGCTCCCCTGCGAGAGATCAGTTCGGGTCACTACAGTCTCCTCTGAGAGAATAAGTCACAAACGCAGTTTTTCAATAGTTTATTGTTTCGACAAAAATTGTATGTCGCCTACAGTGCAAGTTGATCGGACAGTATCGTGTAACGTTCGGTACGCACGCAGCGTTTTAAACATTGTGTAATTTTTGGACATTAAAATTGACAGAGAAGCCGCAGAAACCCGGTTTTGGAACGAATAAAGGGAGTTAGAACGGTTTATTACCCTTGATTCCGGTCGTATCCTCAAGTCATTTCCCTCACAAAAAATACCGGCATTTATAGTTCCTGACTCCTTGAAACGGTAAAGGGTCGGTGCAACAATGAGTAAAAGGTGTTGATGCGATGAATTTAATATATATGTACAGTATAAAATTACACAGTTACGCACGCACGATGCTCTTACAATTCACTAGCTAGAACAGCAAGCCACGCGCCAGAACAAAAGACGCTCACGCCTGTTTACGCCGGGATGTCACAGGTGGCGTTGAACCTGTTCGACGCATCGAATTGCGGTGATTTCCAACACTCCCCCTTTTTCGATGTGTCGACAATAATTTGAAAGGGGGTCTATTTTCAATTTTAGCAAATTAACGCATACGTCATGTTTATCTTTTGCTAATCCTTTGGTCAGCACATTCGCTGCCATAAGATTTGTACTTATGTATTCTATACATATGTCGCCTATTTCTCGTGCTTCTCGCGAGAAGTGGTACCTTATGTCAATATGTTTACTACGCGCGTGATACACACTATGTTTACATAATTCAACCGCGCTTTGGTTGTCGCAGTAAATTTTCGTTGGATTATTCAGTAAGTCGCTATAGCTAACGTGGCTTAACAAATTTCTTATATAAATTACTTCAATTTAATTTTCGATCGCAAATTCACATGAAATTGAGTTGGTGGTAGCAGCGCAAGTTTCAATCATTTAATAACAACAAATGTGCAAATTTAACTATTAATGAATCTCGACGTTTCGATCCGAATGCGGACCATTCTCAATGAGAAAACATTTTTTGCGTCTGAAACAAATATAATGTTTAATTTTTGACGATAACATTTTGTGACGTAAAAATTGACGTTAAAAGACAAAACGAACATAAACAGTGGGACACTTACTTGTTGTTCAAACTATTGTAAATTTAAAATCATTTTTGAGTTACCCATAACACGACTGACTACGATGGAGGTAGAGGTGTAACTGAAACTAGTGTTGGAAAAGGCAAGCCACATAATATGCCTATTACGGCGTCATATTCAATCATTGGTAGATCGATATCGATCAACAATGATTCGTGACTGACTTTTGGCGGCAATTTTGAAAACTCGTAACTGAACCTTGCTGATATAACCTATGTGAATGTGTTAAATGGAGACCATTTTTTACGAAAAAAATAGATATTAATTTTTAATGACTTTGTAGTTATCTAGATGTAATATTTTATAGAAAAACCAACCTTTTATTAGAGTATGATTGACAGAAAAGAAATTAGAGAAACAGCTGAATCTATGTCATATTGGAAATATCCTCATAACCACATTACTAGCTCAGTAATGTCATGTAGTAGTCATGAATCTTAGGAGTTTCGTACCTTCTTTGTCAATAATCTTTACACTCTCAAATTCAAATCTATGGTCATACTCAACTGCGTGTTTTGTTAAAGCAGTGTGCTGTGTGGGATTTTGGAATATGTTACGTTTGTGTTCAGTTATTTGAGTATCCAAATGCCTAGACGGATCTCTACACGGAATTTCATATATCACATTACAACATTTAAGGAGTGGTAATTTATCTTTGATGGGAGGAAACCATTTTTTTAAATAAGATGGAATGTTAAAAATGGTATGCAAGCCAACCCTCCTGAAGATTCTTTGTATGTCAAAAGAAATATTGTTTACAAACGGAATAACCACAGTGTTTTCGTAGTTTATAGGACCAGTTTTCATTCTCTTTTCCTCTCTTAGATGGTTGACTAAATAAGGATGATAGATTTGAAAAATCCTTTCTGTGATTATGTTTTCAACAAAGGAGGTTGGATAATTATTATATTGTAAAACCTTTTTAATAAGCGATAAATTATCCGTTCTAAATTCCAGATCTGCTAATAAAACAGCACGGTCAATCAATCCTTTTATAAGCCCTACTTTATGTTGTAATGGATGGGCAGAAAAGAAATTAATGTATCTGCCAGACCATGTGGATTTATGGTACCAGTTTGTTTTTAAATATGTTCCTGTCCTAATTACGCGAACATCAAGAAAACTGATACTTGAATCGACTTCTAATTCATAAGTGAATTGAAGTCTGCTGTGGAAACTGTTGAAAGTGTCAAGAAGTGTCTCAATTTGATTTGGGTTTACACATGTTAGAATGTCATCAATATAACGTTTGTAAAAAATCAGTTCAAAGGGTAACTTGGAGATGGAACAATTTTCTAGTTCTTCCATCACCAAGTTAGCTATGACAGGGGAAATAGGCGAGCCCATTGCTGTACCGAAAATTTGTTTATAAAAAATTCCATTAAATGAAAACACATTAGCCTCTAAGACAAATTTGACTGCTTTGAGAAAATCATCTTTCTGAATATTTGTGTGTTCTTCAATCTCATTCCACCTACGTTGAAGAACCTGCATGGCAAGTTCAATTGGTAAATTCGTAAAGAGTGCAGTGACATCCAGGGAGATCAATTGCATGTCGTTTGGTACTTGAAATGTTCTAAGTTCTTTAACCAACTGCCAACTGTCAATGGTGTGATAAGTTGATTTTCCAACTATCTTTGACAAAATTGTTGATAGAAACTTTGACAGCTTGTAGGTGGGGCCACCAATTGAAGAGACAATGATTCTCCAAGCTAATTGACGCTTGTGTGTCTTTGGCAAGGCATGTAAATTTCAATATACATGTACCTATGAACGTGAAAACAATTCCATTATTTCAAATTTGATGAAAAAAGGGCAACTTGATGAAAAGATTGGCAAAAAACTAAAATCACATAATGCCAATACACCTAGGGCATATGCCTTGCCAAAGACGGTACGGCTCGTCTATCGCGTCGTTTTGACCTTCGTCTTTTTCTGATCCCTTCTCTTCGACTGTTATTTTTGATTCTAATGGGGTCGATATCGGATTACAATTTTCCATACCGAATCTCGCAAGTACATTGTTTATATATTGTTTTTGGTTGCTTTTAATGTCTCCGGTATCGCCTTTCCTTTCTATGCGCATACCTAATATATGTTTAATTTTTCCGAGATCTTTCAATTTACACTCGTTCTTTAATTTTTCTTTAATTTGCGACATTTTTTTCAAATTCGCGGACGCGATTATCAAATCTTCTACGTATACTATTATGACTGTATCGTAGTTTTCTTTTAAGCCTACATACCCACATGGATTTAGTGCTGTATTTTCGAACCCCAAACTAATTAAATAATTGTCTAATTTACGATACCACTCTCTACCGGGTTGTTTTAGACCATACAGTGGTTTGTTTAATTTGTAGACTGGTATCGTCACCTGGCTCTACCAACGTTTCCGCTTGCTCCATATATACGGTGTCATGCAATTCTCTCTGCACGTATGGTGTCGTTACATCAAGTTGGTGCACGTACATCCTTCTGATGACGCTGGTTGCAAGGAGGGTGCGAATTGTCTCCAATCTTGCCACGGGTGCGAAAACTTCATCGAAGTCGATTCCCTCTTTTTGTTGGTCACCTCTCGCGACCAACCTTGCTTTGTACTTGTTGATTGAGCCATCCTGGTTCCTCTTAATTCTAAAAACCATTAGCATTTTATTACTTTACAGTCTTTCGGTCTACTCACCAGGGTTCATGTGTTGTTTTCTAGTAGTTCGTTGTGTTCGATGTTTATCGCTTCTAGTCATTTTTGTCGAGTCGGCCCGGTAATTGCCTCTCTTATATTCCTTGGTTCTTCATCAATGTTTCGTGTGGAATATATTTTTCTGGGCCTCCCTGGTCTTCCAGTCCTCTCGATGCTTAGACGTCCAGGACCTCTGCTCGTTGCTGGAGTTGAGACTGTTATGTATATATGACATCTGTTCTTTTTGAATATCGCGCTTTCTCGGGTTTTGTAAGCGTTCGACTGGCGCCACCTGTGTGCGGACGGTGGAGTCGCCCTCGCCGGCTCTGCTTCTTCTCTCGGAGTGTGCAGTGTGCAACAGGCGCATATAGCATAGAAGACTGTACTACTATTGCGTTGTTTCGTTATCCATTAAATCCTTATACATACTTAAGTTTGATGTTTAATAAACCCAAAACCACAACAGAGACGATTGGTTCGAAGTTATCATGAGCGATTTCTTCTTGTAATTGTTCTCCAGTGACATTTTCTTCTTCCCTTGCTTCGTCAAGTTCGCTGGAAATTTGCTCCATAGGTGCTTCAAGGAATTCCACTTAATTTTCTTTTGGAGCAGCACTCCAATTTTCAAGGAATTGCACATCCCTTCTTTTTATTACGGTGCGGGTTCCTTGTTCCCACAACCTGTAGGCTTTTGCAGCAAATTTGTTTCTGCTTTTTCCTTTTTCAAGTGCTATCACGCGGCTCCCAAAGCTTCTCTTGAATCCTATGTAAGGTTTTCTGGCTTTCCACGTCTCACGAGGGGTGGCTTCTTGATTCGCCTTCGTTGGGCATCGGCTTCTTGTATATGCTGCAGCGTTTATTGCTTCTGCCCACAATGTTATTGGTATTCATGTCTGAATGAGCATGCAGCGGGCCATTTCGACGAGTGTGCGGTTGGCTCTCTCAGCTACTCCATTCTGCTGCGGAGTGTATTCACCTGTCAGTTGTCTAGTTATTCCTTCCTTCTTCAGAAAGTCACTGAATTCCCGTGAGAGATATTCAGCTCCATTATCCGTTCTTAATTTCTTTATTTTCTTCCCTGTGTGTTTTCTGCGTACGCCTTGTACTCTTTGAATGCTTCCAATGCCTCCGATCGTCTGTTCAATGGTTTGATGTGTATGTAGCGGCTGTTATCATCTATAAATGTGATGAAGTAGCGTGCTCCCCCTAAAGATTCTACACTGAACGGTCCACAAATGTCACATAGCACTTCTTTTTTGCGAGACGTTGACATTTTGTATGGTAGCTGGTGTATTTTTGCTTTACTGCACACTTCACACACGGGGTTTGAATTGTCTATGTTTTCATTTATGCCAGCTACCATGTCTTTTGCTTTTAGTTTACGCACATCTGTGTAATTGACGTGTCCTAATCTGTTGTGCCACTTTATCAATGCACTGGACTGTTCGGTTTGTAACGTGGCGCACTCCTTCTGTTCTACAGTCTCTTGCACCATGTACAAACCATTACGTTCTTTTGCACGCAGCGCAATGCTGCCATCAGGACGTTTCACACTGGCACCGTCTTTATAGAATGTCACTGTATACTCGTTTTTCGTTATTTGTGACACTGATAGCAAGTTGTTTTTAAAACCAGGCACTAAACCTGCTTCTTTTAGTAGCACTTTGTTTTTGTAATTGCTGTCCACATTTACTTCTATGTTTATTTCTCCTCTTCCTGTTGATGTCACTTTTTCTTCCGTTGCTGTGAAGATATTCGTTTCATGGACATTGATTCTGTCGAACTTTTTCTTTTCGTTGCTCATGTGCGCGATTGCGCCACTATCTAAGTACCATACATCTGATTTTCTTTCTATATTATACAATGCTGTACACAGCATCGCATCGTTGCTTCTCTGTGTGGTATACTCGTTCTTTGAGCGACAGTCACTCGCACGATGTCCATATCTGTGGCACCTGTTGCAGTTTCCCTGGAACTTTGGTTTTCTTTCATTGTTTGGATATTTCCAGTCCTTGGAGTATTTATTATATTTCTTCTTTGACATCAGAGCGCTATTTTGGTGAGTGTCTTCCTGTGTAACAGTATTGCTTTCTGTTTTTCTCGCTTCTTCCTCGATAAGCTTTACTTTAAGACTTTCGAGGTTAGGAAGTTCGTCACGTGTTTCTATGGCGACGGCAAAGTTTTCGTACTCTGTCGGTAAGGATCCTAGCAGCATTATCGATCGTAGATCGTCGGGTATGTTTACCCCCACTTCTTCCAGTTGTTCCAGCTTGTTCTGGAAGGAATTCACATATTGCGTCATCGTTTGATCTGGCCCTTTTTTCATTCTATGCAATTCTCTATACAATGCTGCTCTTCTGACTGGGCCTTTCAATTCGAATACACTTTGTAGAGTTTCCCAGGCTTCACGCGATGTATTTGTCCTCTTTACGTGATTCAGTTGATTGTCTTGCACGCTGAGAAGTATCAAGGCCAACGCCTTTTCGTCCTTCCTGTTCCATTCACGTTGGTTTTCTTCATTTTTGGGCTCTGTTCCATTTGTATACGACCAGAATTCATTGTAGACTATTAGGCTCTTAACCTGGATCTTCCATGTTTCATAATTCTTTTCGCCTAGTTTTTGTATGTGGTTCGGATTGATCGTGGCCTTTTTTTCGTTTCACTTTTTATTTGTTCACTTCTCGCAGTAAAACAATTTGCCTGGGCCCATAACCTGATGAATTTAATATATATACAGTATAAAGTTACACAGTTACAAAAGCGTACATTCGACGCGGAAGCCGCACGCACAATGCTCTTACAATTCACTAGCCAGAACAGCAAGCCACGCGCCAAAACAAAAGACGCTCACGCCTGTTTACGCCGGGATGTTACAGGTGGCGTTGAACCTGTTCGACGCATCGAACACGATCACGCATCGAATTGCGGTGATTTCCATCATGATGTAAAAAAAAACTTCAACAACAATTTTCTTTGTTACAAGCAATTTTGCGGCAAGTTTCCCTTGCAAATGTCCACCGATCCAGAGGTGTAGATTCATCCCTAGGACGGATGACCATTACTTTTTATACACCCTGTACATATAGTATATGCTTAGTCAGTTTAAAAGCCTAACTACAAACGTAGCCACGGAGGGACTGCACGGAAGCCTCCCTAAGGTGCGCGGTACACTTGCGATCTCAATTGAGACAAAACTGTCCCTAGCATGGCGCCCACTGTTTCCCACCAGCATGCGCCGCTATCATGGAGAAGGGGCCCGCTTTTGTCTGGCGCGAGTAGGAACGAAGGTGCGTACGGTAGGGTAACGAAGACACGAGGCATCAGCGAAGCAGGCGTTCGAGGCAGTGATAGGATACTCGCATGCTCGTCCAGCGCAGTAACATATCTATACTGTCGCGAAATATTGGTACTATTATTGGCAGGAAAGTACTGTAAGAGGTCAGTAAAGTATTATTTATGTTTGATTGACATACACATTGATGTACACATAATATAAGAAGTACCCTAGTAACATTTATGGTTGGCCAACGGTGGCCAAGAGTTGGGAGTTAGTTGGGATATGGTTAGTGGTTTTGCCTACAAATGCCCAACATAGGGCCGACGATGAAAAATCATGACAATTTGCCAACGAATATCCAACGTGGGGTCTACAATTATTATAGTTGGTTAGTTAACGAGAAATTTACGTTGACGAGAACCAATGTTTACCAACATTTAAATACTGAACGTCTAAATATCAGACGTTATAAACATTGTTAGAACTAAAAACTTGTTAATTATTATATTCCAAATTGATTTTTTTGTTTTCTTATTTATGGATATATATTCGCAATTTGCCATTGTCGCGCAATGGTTGGCCCACTAAAGTTTTTAATGCTCCAGCATTGAAATTTATTTATTTTTTCAATGTTCCATTTTCCAAGGGGAAGACAATGAGTACTGCTCATATAGTATAAGAGAACCCTATCGGATTTCTTTAGAATGAGCCTCCGCGTGTTTAGATTCGTTTAGATATCTTGATTTAAATTTGTGGACATATCTAGTAACCCAGATCATAGCGTCAATGCTCAAGATATCTGTGTAGGTTCGGCGGTAGGGCATCAGCTTAATCTGCAGGCGGTCCGGGTTCAAGTCCGACGTGGCTATAATTAGTTTTTCCTTTTTTTTCGATTTTTACCATGAAAATACATTGGTCATATATTATTTATGATATATTGTAAAAACAACCGTAAAGGAGAAGATCAGAATAATATGTTAGTGGGCCCAGTTGGCTGTTCGTATTATAGTGACGTTGGCCCTACATTGACTCTACGTTGGCCCTACGTTGGCCATGGTCGTTGGCCCAACTGCAAAAAAGGCGACACACAAATGCTACTTGGGTATTCCATTTTGGACAAGCCTTTTACTTTATTGATGCTAAAATCGTCGAGCATGCGCAAAATACCCATCCAGTGTCCTATCACTGGTTTGAGGCAGTGTCACCAAACCAGGGAAGTTGAGGGGAATACAGTTATCCTCTCTCTGTCATTACCGGATTAATCACGTGATATTTGACACACGCACGACAGAGACGAAACGCCTCATGTGTCCAGGCTATGGCAAAAGCGTGGAGATGACTGCCGCTGAGTAATGGGGGATTGGTGTCGTAGAAGGGGTAAGGTAGGGTAGGGGTACGAGTCTTAATCTGGCGACACTGGTTTGAGGGGTCCCTACACAGCCCAGGCCTGCCCTAGGGCAACTGGCAGGGAGCCGAGCTAGACCGGAGCATACTATTAGCAAACCTCAACCCAGTGAAATCTACGACCTACCCCCAGCTTGAACTACGAGCGCCTATTAGAAAAGTCGCGGATAGTGTCCTGGCCCAAGTCTCACTCAAGTCTGTCCATCTACGATGCAAACGCAGGTGACCCGGTTTTCGGCTGGTAGATTTTGGTGGAACTTCTATCATCTTTCAAACCAGTATCCTCACCCGTCGATCTTCTCTTGGAACATAGTAATAAGTTTAGCAACTATATTCGGCGTAATTCCGAGTACGCAAGGTGTTACAATACAATGTTTGCTTCTAAACTGCAGAGTCGTACAATCCAGGCATACGATCTCGTGCAAAATTAACCAAAGTCCTATATGGATGGTATATAGACTCTATAATACTCAAGATAGTTGAGCCAGTGTTGATAAAGTTTAGGATAGGTACATTTTGCAAGAAGTGTGTCAAAAATGTTGAAATTGATAAAGAAACGAAACTTTCGTACAGAATAAGAAAATTCATTAATAAATTATTTTTTTATGGTTATGAAGTAGCTATTACAAGTTTCAGAATATCTTCACTTGTATGAGAATTTGTGAAATCATTTCTAACAGACTATCTACAATTGATGAAATTATGAACACATTATATTTATGTGTTGCTTAGCCATGAATTATTCAACAATTTCATTCACTACTTGCATTTCAAAACAAGTGTTATCGGTAAATTTGAAAATTATAGCATTCCAGCACCAGTTAAAATTGTTAATTTTTATTTTTAAAAAAGCAATAAATGTATGAAATTAATATAATACAAGTCATGCATCAACGTGATACCGTGCCCGACATACACTTGAAGTAGATTGATTTAAACATTTGTTTATCAATATTTTGTTTATCATCGCAGATAAGAAAAATGACTCATTTGCTTGATAGACTTTGACGATATTGACGATCGATTACGGCAATTGATACCTTCAAATCCCATTACATACTTACGTAACACGATAACCTTTCAGGGGAAAGGTAGAGTATCGTTATCGAGAAAAAAAAGTACCGACACGACGCGCGACGTGGAGAATTTATGCTGCGAACGGTTCCGTTACAGTTCAACAGATAGATTCATCAGTATCGGCAAATAAGATCAGTGAAAATGTACTGTCTTGCACAATGAACTTGGTCATCTTTTCCAGTGCCATAACTGTTAAGTTACATTAACGCAACTGACTTTATTATAACGTTAATAGTAATTCTCAAGTTCCAAAAAAATTTCCTACATTCCTACATTACAGATATATTATAAATAGTACAATTTCATGTATTAGAGTATACGGCAACAGGTGCGAGAAAATTTAACGAGTGATTCTTCACAACGATATAAGAAAAAGAAGAATAAAAAATTGGTCGCATAACACTCGTTTGCATTTCTATTAATCCTCCGGTGCGGTGCGCATTAATATGTATTATGATATTTCTTGTTTTTCATATAGTGACGAAATACTTATTTAAATAATTTATATACATATATGCAAATATTTAGAAAATCTAACTGGCTACAAACGTCAGTCACCATGGTGAGTGATAAAGTATAATTAAAGTCCCTACTAATGAGGCATACAAAATTTGCGTACAGTCAGTCGAATTATTGATGACACACACTTTAAAGCAGAATAATTTGTTTATGAATGGTCCAGACGACTTCAGTGTTTCTGCTAAGCTACAAGAATTAGCTTACTAGAGAACGTGTACTGATGATTTTAGAAATATTGTATTTAGTCGGAATTACGAAAAAATAGTAAAAAATTTGTTTCTACAAATTTTTTATATGTATGTGCCTGCAAAGAAAATTTAGAAAATGTGTTTTGTATATTCGTACGAGTTATATGCATCCTAAAAAGTAATAGGTTTATGAGATTTTTATCATTTTTAATTGTTTATAATTCATGAACAAATTAAGTTACATGTTCGCTGTATACGGTATGCGTGTGCCGGTGGGTTTAAATTAGAGATAGCTATTTCACGTGTATCAAAATATACGGAAATACGCGTATAACTGTGAACTTGGATATACGGGTACACGTGTATTATCCGTGTATTTCGATACACGTGTGCCTGTGTATTCAAGTACACGGATACACGGATCGTACATTGAGATATACAAGAGTTAACATGATAGGTTGCGAAAATGAACAAACAGCATAATTTCTGTTGATAAACCTTAATCAATTAACTGTTTATTTTCATTAAGAAAAACCAAAGTGTTTACATTTTCCTGCAGAAGACGGTTTCTTTTTGCTGTAACACACGTGTACCCTTGAACTTCAATACACGGATACTACACGTGTATTCAAAATAACGGATACCCGTGTATTTCGACACACGTGTACACGTTTACTTCAGTATCCGTGTATCCGTGTTTAAAGAAGCACACGGATTAAAATACGGATATATATTAGTACACATGAACATCTCTAGTTTAAATGAGGAGTAGTTTTATGGAAAATTTGGAAAATTGTGATAAATCTATTCAAGTATGCTTTGTCGAATGATAATATGTTTCACTTTCCCTATTAACCAGAAATTAATATACGAATTCAGACTATTGTAGTAGTCAATAGTTTCGATTACTGTATTTTTTCAAATTGGTTGTATCAGCCTAGGAACGGGCAAAGAAAGATTTTTTAATGGAATCGTATTCATTTTATCATAATATGTTACACTCGCGTCTTTGTCTACCTTTATAACAAAAAGGATTTGTTTATTACTTTGCAGTTTATAACTAGAATCGCAAAATCCACTTTTTCTGGGACTAACTAGGTACGAACAGGAATTGATTAGTAACAATTTCTTAGTTGAATTAGTTTTTCCAAGCAGACAAACCGAAGTCTAATGGTCCAAGTGCAGCTGTTCGCGGGAATGGCTCTCTTCAGACACGTCACTCGAGACAATAAAAATTTGTAACTTTGGCAATTACGTGTTTTCCAAAATGAAATTTCAGTTCGGCTTGAGTGGTCGTAACGTTCGCATCGGCTTGTGTTCTAGACGTAATCTACAGGATGTTCCGGCTAAATTTGATAACCTAAATATCAGGCTTAGTTATTATTATATCAACAAACTGTTCAGGATAAAGTTGTAGTATTACAAGAGGTACTTTTAAGATTGGGGAGAGTTTCTAATCAAGCCCATTCTTCTGACAAGATTTATAGGTCATAGGTTTTTTTCTTTTTTTAATGGAACCTTGCGTTTTTCTTTTGATATCTCTGTAGAGCAGGGGTGCCGTTTAAGTTACTCGCGACGGCCGATTCTCGAAGGCTACGCCTCCTCGACCCGGCCGCGCATCTCGCTCCCCGTGGTGGTCCTAGTACTCGGAGCGGCTCAGGCGCGTATCATAGCATAGGCGCTATTCGTGGCGCTTCAGGTCGATACGCGTGTCAATAGGTTTCCGCATTATCATCGAGGTACTATTGCCAATGCGTTTTTTTTTGTTAGTGGTATACCCTGTAGGCCTATTCCACTATGTCGCACGATAATTTCTTACAACAGCTGCAGAAAATTAATTTTGGAAAATAAATTCGGCAAATAAATTTTTTAAATAGTTTTTAATTGTATTGTCCAAATTGTATTAACATGTAGGATAACTTGATTTTCGCGCGCCTAACCCAGACGTGCTTGGCAAATTGGTAAGATCTACGGGAAGTTTGGACGTAGCTGTTCGCATAACCGACACTTACATTGTAACACTCTATGGTACGCGCCTGAGCGGCTCCGAGTACTAGGACCGCCACGGGGAGCGAGACGTGCGGCAGGGTCGAGGAGGCGTAGCCTTCGAGAATCGGCCGTCGCGAGCAACTTAAACGGCAGCACTGCTGTAGAACATGCAAAACTACATTTAATGACCTTAATAATCGCACCGTTTTGATCATTTGATCTCAAGATATTTACAGTGACGAAAGTATCTCAAGATTAAATTATCAGAATGGTATCATCATGAAGGTCATTGAATCTATTTTTTTTAACGATTCCTAAGGACGTTGAAAGGAAAATATTTTTCTAGAAAGTGACTTTGGGAACAAACTCTTTCCACTATTACATGTACCGCTTCTAATAATACAACTTTGTACCGAGAAGCTTCTCCATATAACGACGAATAAGCGAGATACACGAGTGACCACATTTTGCTAAGACACCATGTAGATTTTCCTCAGTCGTAGTATAACGTACAAAAACGTGGTTCGTCCGTTTTCTCGAAACTGTAAGTGTGCAGTACCTAAACAAGTGACCCGCCCGGACGCCGCGCCGCGCCGCGCCGGTGCGGTGCGGTGCGGTGCGGTGCGGTGCAGTGCAGTGGTACAGCTCTGTTTACGGATCTGAATTACTTGATCTTGCTCAAGAACACTTTCTGTAGTCTTAAACACACTATTATTTTCGACTATCCAGATAGTACACTATGCAAAATATCGTGTTCCTTCTGAAATCAACAGATCTTAATCCAACGACAGTTCTGGCAGTTAAAACTGCTTTGCAAAACACTTCCAATTTACGACAATTCAGAAAATAATAACTTTGCAGTAGGTACACTTCGTTATTGTTATTTCATTATCAACAACTAATTTCGAACCCCTTAAAAGTACAGAGAATATCTGTGTTACTGCCGTATTTGTGAAATATATTTATAGGTAAATGTACCTATTACTGCGGGTGTACATTTTACTGCAGTATTATTTCCCCAATGAGATTAAAATACGTAAAAATAAATATTTTTCCCTGAATAAATTTGTACAATTCAATCAGAATGTATTCTCGTTGGCGAGAATGGCTGATATTTTTATAATCTTAGGATTTGACAAAACATTCTTCATAAAAGGTAAAAATAAGACCACTTTTCTTGTATCTCAATCACCAGAGGACTGTTGTTCATATGACTGTACATTGTTTATATTGATTTAAATTGCATAGGAGAACGTTTTATTATTATTTAGATACCTACTTCGATACAATAAAAATATAAAAATGTCTTGTATTATGTCTTCTATGTCTTCAAGTAAATCCGGCAAAATTTTTCGCAAAAATCGTGCGTAAGTTTGTCCCGACAAAGTTCCGTTTATAAAGTATGACCCAATTATTGTATTGTTTATAATACCGCACCAAACATTAACACTCCACTTCCTTTGGTGTTCTACTTCACAAAGCCAATGTGGGTTATCAACGGCCCAATAATGAGTATTTCGTAAGTTTACTGAACCATGATTGGGAAATGTTGACTCATCCGTGAATAAAACATTATTAAAAAATTCCGTATTCTGACGCAGCCCCCATTGACAAAAATTCACTCGGTTTTGGAAATCGTTTCCGGGTAATTCTTGGTATAATGATAAATGAAAAGCATGAAATTTATGCCGATGTAGAATTCTTAACACGCTTCTCTGACTGAGATTTGACTGTCTGGCGATTTCACCTGTACTAATGTGTGGATTATTATCAACTACGGAACCTAAAATATGTATTTCATTATTCACATTTGTTTTTCGTTTATTTCGTATACGTTTCTTCTTCTCTACACTTCCAGTTTCTCGAAAGAGCTTGAAGATGCTCCTGATAGTTTTAACACTTGGATGTCTCCGATCAGCATATGTTCTTGCATAGTGTAATTGAGCTTGCACTACGTTTTGTCTATATTCGCAGTAGACGATTACAATATCATATTTTTCACCGATCGAATACGACATTTCGAAACTAAGACTGAAATCATACTGATATTATATGACACAATGTGCTGCACGGTACGGCAGTTTCTAAACAAGGGATGTCTTTCAACAATGTTTCAGTGTTTATGTACATGAACGGAACCCTAGTAGAGTACGGTAAGCGTGAACATAGTCTTTGTACGTTACGTTATGCTTTTTGAAGAATAACTCCTTCGAAGGTCATTCGAAGGTCAACATATTATACAAGGTCGAATTTGTCTTTTCATTAGCTATAATGTTACACTAATAAAAATACGTCGTTTCATTTTATAAAACAACGATGGCCTTGAAATATCGGAAAATATGACCTAGAGAAAAAAAAACATTTTCTCATATTCCTACAGACTACGGAGATATTTTCGGTGTAAGTCTTAGGTGCCTCACTCTGTATATGCAAAAGTAACAAAGATATATTAATATGGACAAGATAAACGAAACATCTTACATATTTGTTACGAGCGTTAAATAATGGTGCTGGTTTTTTAATGAAACGCTCTATAAAATACGCAACAGTAGGTTTAATACAAATGAGAACGTACAAGGTTCAATGCCAAGCCCTAGGCAGAAGGTTTAAAGAAAGTTGAGTTCACACGAAGGTTAAAGATGTGTTGTCGAAGGTTCAGAGTGTTCTCCCGCAATTCCGTACTAAAGCTCGGGAAGGGGTAATTTCTTTAGGGATAAACAGAGGACGAATCGCCGAATCAGTTTGGAGCGGAATCCAAAAATTGTGCAACACCTACTGATGATCCGTGATGTCATTTTCTCACGTAAGCCTCGTAGAACGATGCACAAAGATCCCTTGATCAAACATCTTTCCCAATTGTCATGGATTAGAATACCTCTGGTCTGTTTTCCCGTTTCGAGACAAGACGCTTAACTTTCAACCGTACCCAAGTCCGTACGAATTCTGAGGGTCAAGCATGTGAATAACTAACTGAAAAGTGACAATGTCCCATTCGATCGTAGCACAGACCTAGATACGATGTCTAGACAAATCTAGACAATATTCATACATCGAAAACAGAAACGAATAGCAGCTTTTCTATGTTCACTCCTTAAAATAACTTTAAATATAATATACACAACTATCCAACATTTTTACGAGGGAATGAATTGCCATCTAATTAGTACAAAAATCGCGATATTAGCCACACAATAATAACCTCTTAATTACAGATATACTAGAATTACCTACGTACTAATTTACTCAGCAACGAGACCAAAGGTTTGTAGCGGCCATCGGCACCTAGGTACAATAAAACAGTCGGCGTGCAAATGGTCAGGTCGGTTTATGAGGCGAGCAACAGTGAAGCTATTTTTGAGAAAGCCATTTACAGCGCGTGCAATTTAGAATGTTTTAGACAATGCATGTTTTGTACTTTAGAATATTTCGTTTCTGGCCTCAATAGCAAATGCTTGTATCATAAACCCCCGAGGTTCCGAAGGGTCGCGCCGACCGAGGTTCGAAGACCACAGCTGGCCGCGGTATTCACCTCGCGGGCCTGAAGGAAAAACCCGCTATATCGTAAATCCCCCACGGTCATACCTGGCATTCCCGGAATAGTGCGCTTCGAGCGCAAGAAATGGTAGGGATAATCGGGCCCAAAATAAGGAACCTGATTGGACAGTAATTGTCATTGACGCTGTCCAATAAGGTTATCTTTCCGTCAAGGACACGCCCTGCGGAGTTTTCCTTAATGATCACGGAAAACGCAGAAGGCAAAAGCTCCTACGACGCCTCAAGTTACACTTCGTTCAAAAGCCAAATAAAGTCTCTGATAGCCCGAAACTTGTGTTAATTTATTTAGTGAACACGTCCTCTAACCTTATCAGTATAACACATCAATACCGTGTCAGGATTTAAAAAAAGAAAGCATAACAACCTACATCAAACAAATGTGTAAACTCAAGTGGATTACACAGAAACCAAAAAATTATCCAACAGCATACCCGACTTTTTCCAAAATGTGTTAAAGTCTTCCCTGAAATTCAAGTGCTCTGAAGCAGAATTCCAATCATCCACGCAAAAATTACCCACGAATTTTACTTGAAGAGGATGCCTACACCTCACTATAGCACGTATCAAAAATACTTAGCACTGTAACACAAAACAACGTCTTCCAAAGAAACTGAAGTTATTCTACCAAAGTCCACAACTTCCAACTCTCTAGAGTCTCTGGACTCTAGAGGAAGCCTTCCGAAGTTCTAAAATTGTTGACAATCTCCTCAAAGTGTTTCGTCCAAAGTACTAAACACCTGCATGAATCATTTTCAACATTATTAACAGTTTATCTACCGGAAGCTTGTTAATGAGACTTTCAATGATTGTATAATAATAAAAAGAAGTTTAAATATTGATCTCATACAGTAATAGATCACGTTGCTGAGAGAAACCTGTTGGTTCACGAGTAAAATTGCCACTGCTATTAACCAGAGCATTAAAAAAATTGTGGAAGAATTAGTAACACAAGTTTCGGCTGAACTTCATTTCAGGAAATTAAAAATTTTGAATTTTTTAAAATGTAATCCTGTATATTTTGACAACAAAATGATGAAAATCCAAGTTTTAATGTTAGAAATCCACTGATTCAAAAGTTATGCGTGTGTAAAGTTAGATTTGAAGCGTTTTTGACAGGTAGGGTTAAAGGTAATACACAATCCTTATTATATGTATAGCATTGTATAAAAAGGAAGTGGTAACGAAATATATCATAATCCATATACATATATAAGTACATGCATACAAGTGCAATACACTACAGGGTGGACGATTTATCTGAAGACATTGAAATATCTCGAGAACTATGCATCGGATCAAAACAAGTGGGTAATGAAAGTTGTTCGTCGCGAAGGGGGACATCCAACGATACCAAACTCGAGCCTCCACCGCCACCCCCTGGAGGTGGGGGTGGGGAAAGATAAAAAACTTAAATGGGAACCCCCATTTTTCATTGCAGATTTGGATTCTCCAGAAAAAAATACACAAATTTTACCTAGGAGTTTTTGCATTTTGGTTCACGGATGGCGCTGTAATGCACAAAAATCAAAATAGGTAAAAAATCGTTGAAAATTTGGGATATCTCGAGAAATACACATCAGATCAGAAAAATAAAAGTAGACGTATGTGATAGTTTTAAAAATGCTATTCAATAACACCATAATTAACCACCCACCCCCACCTCCTGAGGGTGGGAGAGGGAATTATTCCAAAATCTTCAATGGGAAACCCCATTCTCAACGTTGTATTTCTCCGACAAATCGAAGAGGGGACTGCTCGACGCGCCACTGTGGGCGTGTGGCGAACTACGTCTTATTACTAGTTATAAAAGGCAGTGCAGTGCGATCAGAGGTCACTTTTCTTTCAGAATTAGAACTGAAAGCATCTTTAACAAATTCTTTAACAAAATGAATTCTGAAACCGTAGAAGAAAAAATTGAAATGATTCTGATTTATGGTGAATGTAAGAGGAATATTGACGATACTGTTGCCTTGTATGCTGAGCGTTTTCCAGACAATGTTCGCTCACGTTCTTTTTTTTACAAAGTTCTGAATGCTTTTATGTCTGATGGCAGCGTACAAACTAAAAAAAGAAATCGAAGAACAACTGTTACAGGAGAAGTTAATGAAATAGCTGTGCTAGCAGCTGTTCACGAAAACCCACAGGTAAGCACTCGGCAATTACATCGCGATTTCGGAATTTCCAGAGATAGTATTCGCAGAATATTGCATCGTCATAAGTATCACCCATATCACATTTCACTGCATCAAGAACTTCATGGCAGTGATTTTCATAATCGAGTGGTGTTTTGTGAATGGGCACTTCAAAAAATGCAGACGATCCCCAATTTCATTGCTAATGTACTATTTTCAGATGAGTCTACATTCACAAACCAAGGTGCCGTTAAACGGCATAACATGCATTACTGGAGTGTAGAAAATCCCCACTGGTTACGACAAGTCGAACATCAACGTCCTTGGTCGGTTAACGTTTGGTGTGGAATCATAGGGAACAAACTCATTGGTACTTATTTTATTGAAGGTAATTTGAATGGAATCAAATATCGAAATTTCCTGGAACAGGAACTACCACCACTACTTGAAGATGTTGCCTTGGACGTTCGACAAAGTATGTGGTTTCAGCATGACGGTTGCCCAGCGCATTAGTCAATAGCAGCACGGGAAGTATTAGACCGTGATTACAATGGTCGGTGGATTGGCAGACGTGGCTCGATTAATTGGCCTGCTAGGTCGCCTGATTTGACATCGCCGGATTTCTTTCTATGGGGGTTACCTAAAAGATAAGGTTTATCAACAAGTGCCAACAACTCGTGAAAACATGGCAGAACGCATAAGAAACGCTTGCGCTGAAATTCCCGCAGATATGCTTCTGTACTGTGTACAGTCATTTGAAGAAAGGATCAATAAGTGTATTGAAGTTGAAGGTCAAAATTTCGAACACTTACTCTAATTAATTGAACAGTAAGAGGCAAGGGGACTCATCAAAAAACCACCCCGATTTGTGAGAGGCAAGGGGACTCACATTAAAAAAGCACCCCAAAGGGAACAGAAAAATACTACGTCCACGTCGTTGTTCCTGGGTAACGCTAAAAGTAGTTTTTGATTTATTGATAAACAAACCAATGAATTTTTCCAACTGCTTTCGATTGCAGCGACATCTGTGAAAGAAATTACACCAATAATATCAAATCAATGGAGAACCAAGATTTGCTATAAAAAAGGGTTTCCCCTTTTCAACGATTTTTTACCCATTTTGATTTTTGTCCATTACAGCGCCATCCGTGAACCAAAATGCAAAAACTCCTACGTTAAGTTTGTGTATTTTTTTCTGGAGAATCCAAATCTGCAATGAAAAATGGGGGTTCCCATTTAAGTTTTTTATCTTTCCCCACCCCCACCTCCAGGGGGTGGCGGTGGAGGCTCGAGTTTGGTATCGTTGGATGTCCCCCTTCGCGACGAACAACTTTTATTACCCACTTGTTTTGATCCGATGCATAGTTCTCAAGATATTTCAATGTCTGCATCCGATGACCGACAGACTTGATGACGTCAGAGGCTTCGGTCCGACATTTCCAATGTGTAGGTAGGCCCGTCTGTGTGACCCTTCGAGTTACGTCCTACATCAACCGACAGGACGGCCCTCGCGCGATATATTTCGGTGCAGCGTTCACTTCAAATAATTTTCATGTCGCCAATTTTGAAGTATCCGCATTTTTAAAAACAGGTCCGTAAAGGGAACACTTGGGGCTATATTATCATTATTTTTATTTTTTTTTATTTTCTGGTGCTTTGATAGCAATGCACCTGTTTAAAACAATTGCAAAATAAACTATGAAAACAAATATTTTCTGAACTGAAATAATTTTTATTAAATACTCTGATGGATTCACTATGAGTACCCAAAACTAAGTTTCATCGTTTTGTTAGTTTAGCCGTTATAATTTAATGAAAAACTTGTGACTTTGGGTATTCGGATAGTGTTATCATTTTCTTACAATTAGTTTTAAAAATGTTAAGCTTAATAAATGTGGATTCGAAAAAATCATTTGTCTCGCTCTTCCCAAAACCATTGTTTAAACATGTTTAAACAATCATAATGTATTAATATTGGATATCACTGTATTTGGGAAAGTGTACAGAATTTTTGGCTGCAAAGAACAATTCAATATCTTTTATAATAACATTACAATATTTGTTTATATTTGAAAAATATGTCTTTTTTACGGACGTGACTTCCTTGCAATTTTTTAGAGAAAGCCTCTCTTAAATGCATTTAGTTCTTTATTACTTTATTGTCGGAGCCACGAAGATAGACTCTGAAATCTTCCTTTGCCTCAATGGCAATTATGTGTTATAAACCTTGCAGACCTCCAGGGTCAGTTGTAGGCTGTAGCTATTCATTTTTGGGGTTTCCCGTCAACCCGCACACGTGTACAGTGACTCTTTTATCTATCTTCCACCTCCATCGTGGCCAAGTTGGGATGGGACACCTTTCACGTAGTGAAAAAAAATTTTCAATTTGTTTATGTCCAACAAGTAGTCCAATACATTTCCCCGTACTAGCGATAGCGGAACAGCAATGGGTTAAGATATTAAACCGTTACCGCCCACTATTATGCGATTGTAGGGGGTGGCAAGGCGCCATCTCGTATGGGTCCGAACTGGTGACATTGTATTGATGCGAGCGTGAGAAGAAGGTTCCCAGGCAGGACTAGGGTGACGTGTCTTTAGGTACGAATGAGTGGCCGATTGGATCAGAGCGGAGGAGGCAGACCTCGTTTCACACGCATTTTCGGCTATCGACGAAATATTGGCTACGGCGGCCACACATACCATGTAGCGAGCAACGTCGAAGTCGAAACATTGGGACTACGGGCGCGGCTGTTGTCGGGATAGGCAGACCTAGCGATGATAGGCTCGATTTGTTTATGTGCCGTCTCCGGGGCTGTCCTTTCCGAAGACGTTTATGACAGGTCATTACTATTGAGCTGGAAGTCGGCACTTTCTCGGACAACGCGCGTTGACCTCGTCAAATCATCAGCATTATGAATTGGACGCGCTAAAAACAGCTTTCTGAAAAATAGCTTCGCTGTCGATCGCCCAATAATGACCCGACCATTTGCATGCCCAATGTTTTATTGCGTGTGTTTATTATGTCATTTTAAAAAATCTATGTGTATCGAAATACATTACAGTACTAATGCATCGATCATAGATTGTAATAGAACCTAAGCACAAACACTGACATTGGAAACAACTGCGACATACATTTGAAGGAAAAAATTTTTTCTCATTTCTTTGTTGCTTTTGTGTATATGTACTCGTTGATTTTCGAAAGTTTAATAGTGTAGATATTATTCAGTGCGGTGAGTACATTACTTCAAATTATAAAAAATACAAAGCTAATTATTAATTTTTTTGTATATTATTGAGACTCTGAGTCCCACCGATTTTTATTTGGTTATAATCCAAAAGTTTGCGACTTTTTGTGATTTTTCAACAAATAAGGTCACAATGGTTTTGAAAAGAGCGAGATAAACGATTTTTTCGAATCCATATTTATTAAGCTTAAGATATTTAAAACTAAGAAAATGAAAACACTATCTGAATGATGTCTTTCAGTTTTTTCAAGAATCAGATGATCAATGAAATAATAATTAAAATAAACGACAATTAAAAATAATGTTGTCTTGTTTATCCCTTCGCCATTAATTAGTATTTCCATGTATATATTCAATTTTACGTTACAAATCACAAAATATCATAATTTCTACTATAGAAATTTCGTCCGGCACGTAGGACGAAAAACAAAATCATTTGATTTTCCTCCTACATCGTCAGACGTCGAGGCCCCATGGGGTTTGTCCATTGAAATCCTTCTCGAAGCGCCCGAAAAGGTTCGGCCACCTGTGGACCGTGACCGATTCGTCCGACGTCGGGCCCACTGTACGCACGCTTTCCGACAAAATCGGCCGTACCGGCACCAACACAGGCCTCTCGAGGCGCTCGAAACGCTCGTCTGTGTGGGCCGTTGTCGGACGTCGGACGAAAACGGATGCACTGGACGCGTAGCCTAATAAATGCAGTTTCTACAGGGTGTCCCAAAAGTACTTCAACATCGGGAAATGGGAGGTTCCTGAGGTCATTTCAAGCGTCATTTTCCTTTTGCAAAATGTTGTCCGAGGCTTCGTTTGGGAGTTATTAACGAAAAACACGGACCAATGAGAGCGCGAGTTCGACGCTCGCTGGCACGTTCAGCGCGGCGAGCCGGCAGGCGGTTGGCTGAACATGCCAACGAGCGTCGAGCTCGCGCTCTGATTGGTCCGTGTTTTTCGTTAATAACTCCTAAACAAAGCCGCGGACAACATTTTGCAAAAGGAAAATGACGCTTGAAATGACCTCAGGAACCTCCCATTTCCCGATGTTGAAGTACTTTTGGGACACCCTGTATAGTGATACTTGAACGGACAGTATAGGTAAAAAATGGAGAAGATTATCTTGTGGTCGCAATTACTTTGGCTTCCTTCCGATGCGTCGCGACGTATCGTATTCTACAAGCCACAAAGGAAATGCAACTGCTCAGTGATCGATATACATACGTATAACCCGATAACACATATCATTATGATTCATTATGAAAAGTAGCTAAAAAACATCTGGCATGCATTGTTTGCGTTGTGTTTTAAGCAGTTTAAAGAGTTTATAGCCGCATCAAAATTTAAGTCATTAGCGACTGTAAGGTATTTTAACAAATTATAATATTTTTAATTCAATAGCCAATAATAATTTGATTTGGATTACCATCATTTCTTTTAGTATTGTGTCTATGTTAAACATTTTCCTTTTTTTCGGTGAATTTATGACAGTGTCGGCGAGAAATTGATCACTTTTCTGTATAATAATATAAATTATATATTTGTCAAAGCATGTGGTTTTAACATCTGTGGGAACAGAGGTGGTAGGAGATACCGGTCACTTCGTAAATGAAAGAAACTTTAATAAAAGGACTAATAATTACAAGCAAAACGAACAAACGGCATCCGCGTTCGAACTTGTGGAATTCGCCTCCGTCTGAGGCCGACCCTCCGCTTTTCCGACCGCACAAAATCGTCCGTCGATCGTCTTTTACCGTCACTTTTCTGTATCGCTAACCGTCGCTTTTAATCGTCCTTCTCATACTGTCGCTCGCTCATTGCCGCTGTCATGTCGTCGCGACAGTCGCGACCGCACGTACTCTCTCTCACTCTATCGCACATACACTCTTCGCGCTTTTCTCTCTCTCTCGCACATACACTCTTCGCGCTCTTTCTCCCTCTCTCCCACACACACACTCTTCGCACTCCTTCGTTCCAAACACCGCGCTTTGTCTTTCGCGACACATTACGTTGTTTATACCTTCCTTTCGCGAGAAAGCCGTAGTCTTTTCGCATTCGCGATTACGCGGGTACTACACATCTTTAGAAATAATTATTTAGATTACCAAAATATAGTGAATTATTGATTGCTGTGTATATCGAAAGAGTTTATTATAACAATGATTTTAAACAATTTAAAAATTCCACTGCATGTACTATGTATAACATGTATTGGAATAAATATATTTAAATTAACAATTACTCCTATTAATTTTTTATTTCGGCAATTTTTGGAAAATAGTTGAGTAATTCACTTAGTGCATAGAATTTTGACCATACCTACTATGAAGAACACTAGTTCCAAATTATTAAAATCTATAATTGCAAAATTGAAGAAGCACACTTTATTAATGTGTTTAACTAACACGAATAACTGGACAGATTATGTTTATTAAGCTAAAATGCCGCTTCAAGTGATACTATGGACTTGCCGAAATTTAGCAACATAGTTATCCTCAGTTTTAAATGTAAAATGTCTAACAGGATGAACATGATCCAGTGGACCCAAGACAATTTTTATTGGTATCGTGTGCAAAACAATGCGACTTCCGTTTCCGGTTGTATGAGAGGCTGCGGTAAGTTGTTAGCTGAGCGTGATTTCTGAGTGCAAGTGTGCAGGTGAAAGAAGTGTGAGCGGAGAAAGTGGTTGCGAGGGGTTAGTGGGGTGTAGGTATAGGAGTAAGTGAAAGGGCAAGGGTGAGGGAGTGAGAGAAAGAGTAGTAGAGAAGGGCAAAGAGAATAGAGGTTAGGTTCGTGTGGCGGTAGACAGGCGGGCGCGGGTAAAAGAAGAAGGAAGGTGGCGCAATCTTGTGGGAGAAAGATTGACTAGGAGAAGGAGAGGTACAAGCGGGAAGTTTTGAATAGGGTCTGACTACGTTTGGGTAAATAGGTAGAAGTATAGAAGAAAATGAGTGAGAGGGCAGAGGTAGACAAGGGGACGGGGAAGGGGGAGGGGAAGGAAGTAAAGGGAAGATTGGGGTTGATGTTAAAGGAGGGTAACATAGAACGATGGTTCAGCACGGAAAGTGTGGACAATGTGGGGAGGAAAAGGGGAATACGGGAAGTAGAGGGAGAGGGGGACGTGGAAAAGATAATATTCAAAAAAAGTGATACGACAAGAAGGTCACCGCAAAAAGATAAAAGTGAAGGGGGAGGGGGTTTTAAAGAAATGGAGGAAATGTTCAGAGGGTTAATGGGGGAGGTGAGAAAGATGAGGGAAGAGATGAGGGGGGAAAGGGAGGAAGGGAAAAAACTATTAGATGAATGGAGACTAGAAAGGGAAAAATGGAGGGAAGAGAGGAGGGAAGAAGAATTAAATAGGGAAAAAATGAAGAAATGGGTAGAAAGCCTAGAGGGAAGGGTAGTAAGACTAGAGGGGAGAGTAGAGAAAATGGGGAGGGAGGGGAGTACGAGTGGAAATACAGACAAGAGGATTGATAGAGTAGAGGGTAAACTGGGGAAAGTGGAGGACTGGATAGGAAAAAGGGAGGAGGGAAAAGAGGTAAAAAGTGAATTAGTTTTAGATGAAAATAGGAGAAGGCTTAGGATATTGGAAATTAGGCAAGACAAGAGGGAAAGGGAGGAAAAGAAGAACAACATAATAATAAGGAGGATAAAGGTGGAGGGTAATGATCTAAAAGAGGAGATTAGGAATCTATGGGTAAAGATGGAGCTGAAAGAAGAGGGAATTAAGGAGATTAAAAAGATAGGGAAGGTAGGGAAAGACGGAAGGGGAATGGCTCTGGTGAAACTGGAGGACAGGGAGAATAAAAGAAGGGTAATGGAGGGTAAGAAAAAGCTTAAGGGGCAAGTAGAAAGGATAGATGACGATTTGACGGAAGAGGAGAGAAGGGCAAGGTGGAAAATTGAAAGAGAGGCTGAGAAAGAAAGAATGAATGGAATGAATGTTCAGGTAGGATATATGAAAATGTGGATAAATGGAAAAATGAGAAAATGGGATGAAATAGAGGAAAAGTGGATGGTAGATCAGGGAAACGAATACAGGAGGAATCAGGGGGGGAACTTAGGGAAAAGAGGGATAGATTAGGCTATAAGATAGGTTTCTGGAATGTGGCGGGGCTGACTAATAAGGGGGAGGATTTTTGGAGAGGGATAGAGAATTGGGACGTAATTATATTATTGGAGACGTGGCTTGAGGAAAAGGGTTGGAATAGAATAAGGTATAGGCTGCCAAAGGGGTACAAGTGGGAGGTGCAGTGGGCGAAGAGGGAGGAACGTAAGGGAAGGGCAAAAGGGGGTATGCTTATGGGAGTGAGGAAAGAGCTGGATAGGGATAAAGGGGAAACAAGAATGAAGGAGGGGTTAATGAGGGTGAAAGTGAAGTTGGAGGGGGTCTGGTGGTGGGTGGTTGGGGTATATATAAACGGAGATTTAGACGCTAAGTTAGAAGAGTTAGAAGAGTGGACAGAACGGAGAGAAGAAGGGGTAAGGGTGATTATAGGGGGGGATTTCAACGCGAGAACGGGAAGGGAAGGAGGAGTTTTAGAAGAGGGGGAGGAGGAGGAGATAAGGGGATACAGAAGATCTAGGGATTCGAAGGTAAACGGGGATGGCAAGAAACTATGTAACTACCTGGGAGAGAAGGGTTGGGGAATAATGAATGGGAACACAAGGGGGGATGAGGAAGGGGAATGGACGTATGTTGGGGCAAGAGGGAACTCAGTGATAGATTATATATTGGGGAACGAAGAAACGAGGGAAGGAGTAGAAAAATTAGTAATAGGGGACCAAATAGATTCGGACCATCTACCCGTAATAGTGTGGATAAAAGGGGTAGAGGGGATGAAAAGAGGGAGGGAGGGGAAAGGGAAAAAGAAGGACAGGGGTTGCTGGTCGGTAGAGGGAATAGAGGACTTTAGGGAAAAATTTGGAAAGAGAGCAAATATAGAGGGGGAAAGCCAGAATGACTGGAAGGAATTGAAGGAAAAAATAAAGGAGGTACTCGGGAAGGTGGGGAAAAAAGATAAAGTAAAAAGAAATGGCTGGTGGGATGAAGAATGTAAAATAGAGAAAAAGAAAGTAAGGGGGGAATTAAGAAATTGGAGAAGGAGGGGTGGGGAGGGAACAGAGTTTAAGAAGATGAAGAGGGCATACCAGAGGTTATGTGAGGAAAAAAAGATTAAAGAGAGGGAAAAATGGGAAAAGGAAGTAGAGGAAATAAAATCGGAAAGTCAAGTATGGAAGATAGTCAATAGAGAAAGAAGGAGGGGAACAGGGGTTAACGAAAAGATAGAGATGAAAGAATGGGAGGAGCATTTTAGGAAGGTACTGGGAGGGGTGGGTTGGAGAGTAAGAAGGGGAGAAATGACGGGTAGAAGGATGGACACAGAAAGGGAAATAGAAATAGAGGAAATTAGAAGGGTAATAAAGGGACTGAAAGATGGGAAAGCGGCGGGAGGGGACGGGATTCCGAACGAAGTATGGAAATACGGAGGTTGCGAGGTAGAGGAATGGCTAATGAGGGTTTGTAATAAAGTATGGAGAGGGGAGGGTTGGCCGGAGGATTGGTCAGAGGGGGTAGTGATACCGGTAGCAAAAAAAGGGGACAGTAATATGGTGGAGAATTACAGGGGGATAACTTTGACACAAACGGCATACAAAATATATGCAGCTGTGTTAGCGGAAAGGTTAAGACAAGAGGTGGAAGGGAAGAGCCTGTTGCCGGCAAGCCAAACCGGCTTCAGGAAGGGGCTAGGCTGTATAGATAATATTTATGTACTAAATTATTTAATAAACAGACAGGTGAAGAGAAAGGGGAGGAGGATGATTATTTTGTTCGTAGACTTGAAAGCTGCATTCGATTCAGTAGACAGAGAGGTGTTGCTAAGGGCAATGAGGAAAAGAGGGGTGAGGGAAGGGTTGGTGAGTAGGTGTGAAGAGGTACTTAGAGAAACGAAAAGTAAGGTGAAGGTAGGGGAAGAGGAAGGTGAAAATTTCTGGACGGCAAGGGGAGTCAGACAGGGATGCCCGTTAAGCCCGCTATTATTTACTCTTTTGCTAGCGGATATGGATGAGGAGTTAGAGAGGGGGGGATGGGGGGGCGTTAAACTGGGGGGTAAAAAAGTGTTCACACTAGCTTACGCGGACGACGTGGCGATGATAGCGGAGGATGAGGACGAAATGAGGGGAATGATAGGGTCTTTAGAAAGATATTTGGAAGGGAAAAAATTAGAGCTCAACACTGGAAAATCTAATGTGATGAGATGCAGGAGGGGCGGGGGGAGATGGAAGAGGGTATCCTGGAGATGGAAAGGAAAAATATTAGAAGAGGTAAGGGAATACAAATATCTGGGATATACGATCACGAGAGATGGGGGTCAAAGAACACATATTGAGGAAAGAGTAAGAAAAGGGGCATCGTTATTGGGACAAGTATGGGGAATAGGGAAAAGAATATTCGGTAAGGACTGGAGTAGGAGAATATGGCTATTCGATAAATTAATTTGGGCAGTGATTTGCTACGGAGCTGAAATCTGGGGTTGGAAGGAGAGGGAAGGATTAGAGAGATTACAGGAGAGATATTTGAGATGGCTGCTAGGCGTAGGAAAATACACGCCGGGGTATATGATTAGAGAGGAGCTGCAAAGGGAGCTAGTGAGGGGGAGGGCGGGCCTAAGGGCGTGGGGGTATGAATACAAGTTGGGGCAAGGAAAAGGGGGGGAGCTAGCGCGATTATGCTGGGAAGAAGTGAGGAGTAGAGATAGGAAGGGTGGGCAAAGGGACGGGTGGGAGAAGGAGAGATGGGATTTCTTAGCGGAGAGGGGTTGGACGGAGGACGTGTTGTCAAAAAAGCTAGAGGAGAGGTTAGATACAACAAAGGAAGAACTAGCAGGGTGGGAAAGGTTAAAGTAGCAAGAAGAAAGATGGGAGAGAATTAGAGGCACAAAATACAATGAGTGGTATGGGAGGGTAAAAGGTGAGGGTATCCCAGGTTATCTAAGGAAAGAGTGGGGGGAGAGTAGATGGCAGCGAGTGGCAAAATTTAGATTAGGTAATGGGATGAGGGGTGAGAGGTACTGGTTGGAAGAGGAGATGAATGAATGCAGAGTGTGTGAATGGGAAAAGGAAACATGGGAGCATGTATGGGAGGTGTGTATGAGAACAGATGGGGAAAAAGGATGGCAGGAAAGTATGTATGAAGTCTTAGAGGATGAAGGGGGAGGTGAGAACTGGATGAGAAAAGTGGAAGAATGGAGAGAAGGAATGGATGGAATGAATTGAGTGGATGGGAAATAACCGGAAAAGGAAGTCCTGCGCTTGTAAATATGTAAATATATAAATATGTAAATAGCGTAGCTTTTGTAAATAATTTTTCGCTCTCTCTCTCTAAATTTAGTCATAAGTTAGTATGTAAGTTAGTATAAGTTTAGGTTAAGTAACGAAAAAGTAAGGAAAAAGTGTGTAAAATGCGGAAGAAAGGTTAAGTGGATTGTAACCCCAAGGGGAATCAATAAAGTTATGTATGTATGTATGTATGTGCAAAACAATGCTTTTAGGTCGAAAGATAATCCTCAAAAATTTGAAGTCGTTATTCCCTCGTTTAAGGATAGTATGAGGGTAACACCCTCAACTTTATCATTTTTTCCCTCGATTGTTAATTAAGATATTAAGATTACCTCCTGCATTTCCTACATTTTTTTCATAATTGTGGGCTGAACTATTGGGTAAACTTTCTCTTGGGAACCCAGAAATTTACGATTATTATATGTTCTATCTTGTTGATGTCTGCGAGAAAACTCCTATATTGTAGGAAGTAAACTATTTTAAGATATTACTATCCTTTATTTACAGAGAATACAAGACGAGTTTAACTAATACAATCAAGACAATTACACACTACAAATAAACCGAATAATATAAAATATCGTAAATCGTAATCTGACCGTGTCGTATCGTATCGTCTCGTATCGTGCTTCTAAACCGTAACGTTCGCTTGTTCTTTCGTTAGTCATCGTTCTCGATGTTTCGGTTATAAATTTTATTCGTTGAGGTAAACGGCCTCAACGCCCGCTGTTCCGCGGCCGCTAACGTTTGTCTTTGGCGATGCCGCGGTGTCAAAACTCGCGGCGCTCACGCATACACACATCTATACATACGTTCAGTCGCACGCGTCTATCGGGTGCAGAAGAATTCAAAAACCTCGATCAGCTGTTTTGCCCGTGTTTAGCTTTAACCGAGTTCGGTAAATATAGCTATGAGGGGACCCACCTCGTATCACTTTGACCTTCACATATGTTGTCAAGGACAACATTCTGAACAACTTTTGTCATTATATTTATCCGTCGCTCGATCATAGTTTTCGAGAAAATTGCAAAAAACTATTGATAGTACTGAATTGAATTTTCTGTATTGCGTACGCATATTTCCGATTTTCGTATGGGTGGTCGGGCCGACCTTCTCCGCCCCCTCTACAAAACTAACCACTGTTAATGTCCGGGGTTGATCCAAAATGATCGTTCGGACCTTGTATGTATTTGCACGTGAGTGCCGACTATAAGGAAATCTTTAACACTAGAAGGACCACCTTCCAAGCTTGGAAGGAACGAAAGATACAAAATGCTATTTCAAACAATTGTATTTACAAGAGCTACAATACGATACAACACTAGGACTATGAGTGAGCCAAGTAACTTCTCGAAGCTATCTGGCGAAAAGCAACGCGAATCGCCCGAACAACGCCTCGGTTCTCCCTATCTCAGCAAGGTTTCACCCCTAATTTTGAGACTTGGTGGAAGTATCTAGGGGCTGATTATTTTAGGCGGACCCGAAAGTTCGCCAAGGCCCCGCATTGCTTGGCGACCGGGCCCTCGGTTTTTCCAAACATCTGGAAGCCATTCGCGCCGTAGTTTGAGCTTAATTAAGCCGTTTTATGGCAAGGGACCGCAGCGAAGGTACCCAGGTACGGACGGCAATACTATTAACCTAAGTGACGATGACAGACCCATGACGTAGTCAAACTGCAAAAAGTCACGTACCGGGCCTACTGCACAATAGCGATGTCCTTGCCGTCGAATATCGAACAAAACGCGAGCCGCTACAACCACAACTCATTCTATTCGCATAATCTTTGTAACTGTCACCTAGAATTTGATCTAGTAATTAAGACTAACCTAATCCAATCCTAACAACACCACAACTCATTCTATTTGCATGATTTTTCCATTACTAGATGAAATTCTGGATGACAGCTACAATGCAGAGATTATGCGAATAGAATGAGTTGTGGTTAGGTATGTTGAGGGGGCGGAGAGGGCCGGCCTGACGGCCGGCCCGACCGCTCATACGGAAATCCAAGAGTAGTATCTCACTCTCGTTATACACATATAGGGTGAACTTAAAATAGTCAATAAGTATGGAAAATAATAATTTTAATTACATTTCTAGATTATTTAATGGATACACAGTGACCGCTAGATGTCGTATCGGGCAGAACTACCGTTAAAATAAAGTGTAGTTGCAATCAAAATTTAACAAAGCTTTTTCGTAATTATCTCGGTAACTAAGTCTGAGCGACGGATAGTTATATTGACAAAAGTTGTTCAGAATGTTGTCCTTGACAACATATGTGAAGGTCAAGGTAATCCGAGTTGGGTCCCCTCATAGCTATATTTACCCCGAGTTCTTGAGCTCTCCTGTTGACGCCTATCTCCTACAATATGAGCATGTCAAGTTGAGTAATTTAACACTAATTTTCATTGTTTCACCTCAGAAAGTGACAGGTATGGGCGCCGCCATATTTGTACGTAGGTAGCTCCTTGCGTGTAGTGACTCAGTGGCGACACTAGATGGCAGCACTAGCCCCTAGACACCACATCACACACGTTACAAGTACATTATCGCGTAGCACGTAGCACCGCACATCGCGCCACAACTCTGCAATGCCGATAACATACATTTACACACAATCAAGATATCTAAATTTTTCATGCTTACAATTACAAAACCGATACACAATCTAACCAGAACTAACCCAAACCTAACCCAGACACAATCTCAAACAACTACAACTACTCTCTTCCCAATTCTATAAAATTAATTACAATTATTTTTTATTCACAAAAGTTTCAAAATTCTAACATTCACAACTCACACAACCAAGATATCAAAATTTTTTAGAATTAAAATTACAAATCAAAATACAACCTAACCGGAACTAACCCAGAACTAACCCAGAACAAAAATTAAACTCTGCGGCAGCAATTTTGGTACACTGTAATACTAGAAATTAGAATTCCTCCTTCACATGCCCAGGCTACTATCAGGTTGCGCGCTACTGCTGCCATCTAGCGTCGCCACTGAGTCACTACACGCAAGGAGATCCCTACTAACCAATATGGCGGCGCCTATACCTATCACTTTCTGAGGTGAAACAATGAAAATTAGTGTTAAATTCGTCAACTTTACATGCTCATAACTTAAAAACGAGTGGTTCCGCGGTCTGGGGAATCGAATTTGGTGTTTTCTCGACGAAATGTACAGGATTAGATATGTAATAATCGAAAATCTGTGGGTTCGGAAGGAAAAGTTTACCCTAATGTTCTTTTGTCTATCTTCTACACCGAGTGATTCACGAGAATCAGAACATCTAAATAGCTCCGTTAGGATTGAAGATAGAAGAATATGTTGCAGAGAAAAGTTGTATGGACTGTTAAAGGAGGCAAATATGGTGATATACAGGGTGTCCCAAAACGACTGCGTAAGCGGGAAATGGGAGGTTCCTTGGGTCATTTGAAGCGACATTTTCGTTAACAAAAATGGCGTCCGCGGCTTTGTTTAGGAGTTAATAACGAAAAACACGGACCAACCAGAGCGCGCCTAGTCGCTCGGCGGCACGGTCAGTGCGGCGAGCCGGGGGGGGGGGGGGGGGTTGTCGGTACGCCGCTATGTCGTACCAAACTTCAGTTTCTCGGTTATATCCCCGATTGCGATGAGCTTTGGATATGTTGTAAAGACCATGATTCTGAACAACATTTCCCTTTAGACTTTTTGCCTCGAGGCTTTAGTTTGCGAGATATTGAAAAAACGTGTAATTGAAAATCGATCGATGTTCATACTACTGTCTCCTCGTCGAGGAGATCTAAACGTCGTCCGTCTTTCTTTTAGAAAGTTTCTTAAGGGAGGCATAGGACAATAGGGACCCTAAAACGCCACGCGGACCTGACGTTTCTACCTCTTGCTGGGTGAAAGAACGGACGACCTTTTCGAACAGTAACCCATCGACTCTGCGTACCAATCTGCAGGAAAACCGAAACATGTGATTGCCAGAAACTCTAGTCTTACAGCGGTCCCTCTCGTATCCTTTTTTTTCGTCTGTCCACCCCGTCGTTTTCGTAAGCGCGCTACAGAGTGCATTTTCGACATGCATAATGTTCTCCCTAAACTCTTCAGAAAAATCTTGGGTAAAATCAGTGTCGTTCGAGCCACGGTAGAGAGAACATCTCCAAAGACTTGTCAATTCTATGTTCACGGTTGCTAAAATGTGTGTTTTTAGTAGTAATATTTAAACTAGTCACTAGATTGCGGATTTTTATGTAAAATGAAAGTTGGCTGCTGCTACTGCAAGGGACAGGAGCCAGACGGATAGTTGACTTTTACTTTAATCATTTGATCAAGTTGAAAATAATACATTGGTGTGTTTAAATTATTTTAATCTCTCTACTGTTTTAAAATGTACTTACTCATTTTTGCTGCAAATGCATGACATCCGCAGTCTACTGATCGCTTTACCTCATTACTGTGATTTGTGCTGGAATACAAGTGATATTGCAATTGTTATTAGTGCATAGCTGTGTGTTGATAAATGTGAACAGTGATCGTGAGTGTGGAAAAATTTCATGCCATCTGTGTGAAAGTGAAAAGTCCGGATCGTTGACTTCACCGCACATCCCCGGACTGTCGTATACATGCTATCTACGATCAGCTGTGCAGTTCGTTGACCTGACCGTACAACACTTAGCTTTCGGTACTGTCGTACACCTGAAGACATCTGTGCAGTTCGTCACCGAATGACCCAGTGACAGTGACACACATTTCGAAGCAGCAAATGGATTTACGGCTGAATAAGTGAATTTTTAATGCAATCAGTTTATGCTTCTTTTTTCGTTCGGGTAAAGTTGCCGTAAGTCGGGTAAAGATTATGTGGATCCTCACCGATTTCATTGACCTTCAAATAAGTTTGACATGGTTATACAACAATGGTTATTCAATCATGGTCTTGACAACATATTCAAAGCTCATCGAAATCGGAGAGGAGATAATAGTATGCACATCGATCGATTTTCAATTACAAGTTTTTACAAATATCTCGTAAACTAAAGACGCGAGGCAAAAAGTCTGAAGGGAAATGTTGTTCAGAATCATGGTCTTTACAACATATTCAAAGCTCATCGAAATCGGGGACATAATCGAGAAACTGATGTTTGGTACGACATAGCGGCGTACCGACAACACTCCCCCCCCCCCCCCGGCTCGCCGCGCTGATCGTGCCGCCGAGCGACTAGGCGCGCTCTGGTTGGTCCGTGTTTTTCGTTAATAACTCCTAAACAAAGCCGCGGACGCCATTTTTGTTAACGAAAATGTCGCTTCAAATGACCCAAGGAACCTCCCATTTCCCGCTTACGCAGTCGTTTTGGGACACCCTGTATGTTGGATGTTAGATGCTAAGGAATCGATTATGAATATCGCCTATTTTACTTGTTCGCTAATTTCGGACACTCGTAATAATACGTGTTGCACGGTTGGTTGTTCGAGACAGACTAGGCGTTTACAAAGGCAGTACGTGGCCGATTTTCGTCGGGGGTTCACCTTGTTTTCGGTAACAAGGACTACACGCATACACACACACATACCGCATTTGTTGTCCTCACAGGGTTACCATGATAACTTTCTCGCAATATAAAAAAATGTTCTGATTCTTAGCATTTTTAAGGTCTTTGGAAGGTCATCGATGATTTTTAAATGGCACCATATATTTTTATCTTCATCGTGTTGTAGTACATTCCCAAAAATTGGTGGCCGCTGGACCGTGCCTATCCTGCTAGACCCTTTCCGAATGAAAGGAACCTCGTCTCACACTAATTTCTTCCGGCCTTTTTTCTTCTACGACTGTTTTGAATTGCTTACCACATTCGGAACGCGTTAAACCTCTAAATAGGAAGTAGGAAATAGGAACGCAATCACATTCTCTACATGTAAATCCTGGATTTTTCTTTATATTTATTATTAGCGCAGAAATACGTTCTCTGGTAAATAAGGAACATCCCACCAGGTAAACTTCATTTTCTGCACTGTGCTTCCACTATGTAGGTACTTCATTTCATACTTTACGTCTTTCTTTTAGTAGATTGTAAAATTTTCTGTACAACATCAAGAATAAATTCATTATGAAAGAATGTTTATTCTTCTTTATCTGTTTCATATTTATATTTCACTCCTCTTATAATGCACATAACAACAAATGATTTAGTACGATTCTACGATACTTACGTGTATACAGGTTGCGGCCGAATAATATGTGAAATTGGTATGAGGTGATTCATGAAAATATACAATAAAATTTTTCTTACCCAAGGCTTCGTTTTTGAAAAAATAAATGTTAGAATCTGCTGCGTACTAAGCAATGTTTACACGGCATTTCAAAACTACAGAGTTCAGCGAAAATCATAAACAAAATTTTGAATATAAGTACAAAGTTTCATTTAATCAATTACAAAATTCCAAAACTGTGTTGGTATTTTTCAAATCTTCAAAAGCATGACTAATAGTGTGTATTAATCACGCTTCAGTAAAATATTAATTAATAATTGGTATTACGAATGTTGATAGTCAATTAATTTAATGAAATATGTAAAGGTATAATATGTTAATTGTTTAATATATGTATACGTAATATGATTTCAAAAAGAAGTTTAATAGCCGCAGATTCGAATAAATTCTTGGAGCCTGTTTAGCATGCTTAATTTATTATTACCAATGTTATCATTGATAACGGGGTCCGTTAAAATTGCAACTACGCATCATTAAACAAGAATTTGTTATTCCTCAAGCAACCTAGCACATTTTTATCAAAGGTGCCATAAATGTTCAATGAGGTTTAAATCTAGAATTTAGGTTAGCCATCGTAATAGCTGTATACATATTGTTTTCTTGAGACAATTTGTTAGCAACTTTGATAATATCGACCTGGAAACAGTTAAACCACGAGGATATGAAGTAGAGTTGTATGTAAGATTCAAACAGTTTCAAGTTTGCATATTGCTACATAAATGTAGCTATTCAAATCTTATTATTATCTACAACTATCAAGAGGTGTTTTTTACTCGTAGATTTAAGATGTGCTTGGTCTCTAATTTCCTTTTACTACTTCGAAAATACAGTGATGTCCGGATATACAGGGTGAGTCACCAAACGTTAGCACCTCAAATATCTTTGTTGTTTCTAAAGATACGTAAAATATGGTAAGGACAAAGTTAAATGGTACAATGGGGCTGACACGATGCAAAAAAAAAATTTTGTTTTTATGTCATTTTTTTGGAGATATCAAGGTCACCTTGAGTTTTTTAAATGGAACCACCCTTTTTTAAACACCTACAATGTTAGTCCCTTTCATTAGGAATTCAGTGACTATAATTAGTCCAAGGTCATTCAAGGTCAAGGACAGAAAAAACGTATAAAACTAAAATATGGAAGCAGAATACCTGTATTTTATAAATGTTCGAAATGATGGCCGTCTGCGTCGATACATTGTTGTAAACGAGCTCTGAAGTCTCTCTGAATCTTCAACTGTTGTTGGAGCATCCGTGTACACGGTCTCTTTTAGCAGACCCCATAAAAAGAAATCCAGTGGAATTAAATCAGGCGAACGTGCTGATAGTAACATACTGATAGTAAATAAGAATGCTGAATAACATTGAAGGACCTTAGTATGTTTACTTTAACTACGACCATAGTATGTTTACTATTTCCTACAAGTCTCAACCGTGATAAACGTATATTCTGGACGAGGCGGAACAGTTTCATGGCCAGCACGTTCGCCTGATTTAAATCCACTGGATTTCTTTTTATGGGGTCTGCTAAAAGAGACCGTGTACACGGATGCTCCAACAACAGTTGAAGATATGCGTCAGCGTATCATCACAGCATGTACAAATATCACGTCGGATACACTTATCAGAGTTCAACATTCCTTCAGAGCTCGTTTACAACAATGTATCGACGCAGACGGCCATCATTTCGAACATTTATAAAATACAGGTATTCTGCTTCCATATTTTAGTTTTATACGTTTTTTCTGTCCTTGACCTTGAATGACTTTGGACTAATTATAGTCACTGAATTCCTAATGAAAGGGACTAACATTGTAGGTGTTTAAAAAAGGGTGGTTCCATTTAAAAAACTCAAGGTGACCTTGATATCTCCAAAAAAATGACATAAAAACAAAATTTTTTTTTTGCATCGTGTCAGCCCCATTGTACCATTTAACTTTGTCCTTACCATATTTTACGTATCTTTAGAAACAACAAAGATATTTGAGGTGCTAACGTTTGGTGACTCACCCTGTATATATGGTCAATTTTGGAAGCGTTCGCTAGAGGCCCGCTTTCATACACAGTTTTGACCAAATTTCGGGAAGCTCATCTATCGAGCACATTCATTAGGGTGGACCTTATTTTTCGGCCTTCGAATTATTTTCAGGATACCCCCTAGGATTGTGACAGTAGCTAAAAAAAGTAATCTATGCAACATTTTAGATCAATGGAACAACGAGAAAACGTGCCGCGCCGAGCTTGAAAATTTTTTATTTCTGAAACTTGATTTTCTCCATTATAGTAGATCGTAAATATACATTTCTATATATCGTTGAATTTGTCTTTCCATGCTCTTTAACTGTATGGAAATAAAATACAAGGTCATCGTAAAAAAAATTCTCAACTTTGAAATTTCCAAAATTGGATTTAAAAAAAAAATTTTTCTTCAGCATTATATTTACTTTATAGAACAATACAACTTTTGTTGGACACATTTTTTCATATCTCACCTTCACCTCGAACGGTAACCGTACGGAAGTGTATAAGAAGAAAAACAATCGTGTAAGGATAAACAAAAAGCAGTACATTGAGAGTTATTAATATTAGAATAAAGCATTAACTATACAAAATTGAATGCCTCCTATCATTTTGATAATAGTGATCTTTCAATAATTAGAAATATTTTATTCAATTCGAAATTTTGTATTTTAAAAATAATATTTTAAATATTTCCATTATTTTTATCATTTCAATTTTTCTAATGTAGTTAATTATACAATAACTTTTTTCTTACTATTCTTCGTTTCTACATGTATTTCGAATTTTAGATTTACCGCATTCTAACTGCAACTCCCGTTTATAATTGCATTCACTGCTTTATTTATAAATTTTTTGAAACATGTTCTGCGAGGTATTTCTTATCGACACGTTAGTCTTGCTATTCTTGATGTAACAGCTATTTATTTCATTTAATCGCCAGAAACTGAGTAACGAAACGACGAATTTGTTACTCTGGGTCAAAATAGGCCCAGGCCCCGCCGCGCCGTCCTGGGGTTAATACAATAGTCCCTAAGCTATCAATAATATAAGACTTATTTATTTGTAAATAAAGGCAAATCATATTTTTAAATATTGTACTTGTCAGATGGTGCACAATATTTTAAATAATATAAGATAGCCATGCAGTCTGACAAAATTGCAACATAAACAATGATCGTGTCGTACTTCTGGCATTGCTGAACATTCTATGAAATTAGGGCGTTTAATGTGTTCAGATCAAGAAACATAATACCTATTTCTCCTATTCAATTAAAAGGAGAAGACAGAAAGTAAAAATATTGAATAATATGAAAAAGTTTATCGATCCAATATCTCATTTCTCACTGCTTGTAAACAAATAGGCTCTTCTAAATACAATTTTGAAGTAGTAAATGTCAGATCAGTGCTTCATTTTTTATTGCATTAGTAAATAATTTTTATTCAACGAATTGTTTAACATTTCCTTATAAAATTAAATTATTAATTACAACTTAATATCTCGATTTCAGTTGAATATATTACAAAATTATATTACTGGTCACAAGTTTGAAATCACATGGAAAAATGAAATCGTAATTACAAGAATAAGAATTACTGATTCCAAAAATTTTTAAGAACGAAGTTCTTCATCAGTAAATTTGTTCATTATTTAAGTTAAGGCTATTAATCACAAAATAAAAAGGAAATATTTCAAAAAATTTCAATTTTTAAGCGTTTTAGTTATAAATAACGATTATAAAAGACTGAATATTTTTGTCGTTGCTGATGCCCATTATCAATTAGGGGAATTCTATTTCAGTTGTTCATGACAGTTATCGGCGAAGGAAATTTATTTCGGTTGCGCATAAAAGTTATCGATGAGAAAAATTGTATTTCGGACGATCATAGTAGTGTAAAGTAAGTACATACTGCTTTGCATTCGACCGAAACAAATATCAGCATACACACCAAAATGATAATTATTTTATCAGCAATATAACATAAATTACAAAGCTGAAAATTTGGTTGGCGGAATACAATCAAAACAATATTTTTGTCGATAACCATTATGTATACGATCGAAATACAATTACTCTCATTGATAACTGTTATCGATAATGTCGATAATCGATAAAACAATTGTAATTATTGTTTATAATTAAAAACATTTGTATCGAAAATACTGATGAATATATTGGCTATTTCAAATAAAACGAGAAATTCTTACTTACAAAAATTATAAGGTTTAACAAAGTACATAATGTAATACAAATGGTATTCTTGCAAGTGGAGGCGTAGGAGTGATATATTGGTCAAATATCTCAGAAACACTAAGTTTTATGACAAATGCAGCTTAGTACATTTATACTCAGAATACGCCAATCTATCGAAATCGAGCATAAAAAATTGGAGATTCCATGTAAAAAAACACAGTTGACCTCTACATCTCCTCTATGCATCCACTTTCAAAAATACCATTTATATTATATTATGTACTTTCTTAAACTCTATAATTTTCGTAAGTAACATTTTCTCTCATTGTTTGAAATAACCCAGTATATTTAAGTGATCACAGGTTGTGAGACACCCTGTATAATTCTTCTTCTACGATTTTTTCCTAAACTAAACGTCTACAACACCGTACGAATGTTTTAATACGCAAAGATAAAAATCTGATAACATTTATTTTCTAACGTCTTCAGCGCTCGGTCTGGCTAAACAACTTGAATATCGACCAGAAATAAAATATTTGTTGCTTGTGTGTACGAAAGTCCGTGTTTCGTATTACAATAAATAAGTGATAGTGTAATTTCATATAATGTGCCGATGTGCCACGTGTAGTAAAGACAGATATAGAAATAATCGTTGCCATCCTACATATAATATATATAAGCCTATTCAACACAAGTACTTAGGTACCTTTTGCTCGAAGCGATGCTGCAGAAATGTTCTGCACACTCTGTATAGCAGCAGATTATACTGTGATCTTCTGTTACGACTGGAATATTACCTGAAAATTTAATTAGCTTGAAATCGGGAATTACGATGAGAATATGAGAACTCAAACGTAGTTTAAGTGCACGGACTTATATCCCGTTGCTGACAGCGGATCGGTAAACACAAAGCATCTGCAGCTGCAGAAAATGTGGAAGCGACGGCCGGTAATACCGGAGCCGCACTTACTTGCCGGTTTAATTAAACGCACTTCTTTCACGTTCGACGAGTATTTTCGTTCGGCGCTCGTTCTCTTCTCTTTTTCTGCCTTTCGTTGCCTCGTTATCCTTCCTACCCTATTTCTCCTCTACCTTCTTATCGTTCGACCCTCTCAAATTCTCCGCCCATACTGGATTTATATCGCCGTCAGTCGTGGTATTCGTTAGAAGCATTAAGCTTTAATTTCGTTGAGAACTCGTACCTTCTTTACTGACTCCCCCTTAAACCCCCTCAGCATCCACCTTCATGCACCCCGTCTCACTTTCGCCGTATCAACGTTTTCCGTACTTGTTACTTTCATATTAGTCTCTACCTGCTACTTTTTACTCTTTTGGTTTTGGACATTTTCCGTAGTGCTCCTATTCCGTAGAATGTCAAATTGGCTACAGTGACCCTCTTATGTGTACATATAACAAGCCATGCAGAAAACACAGTTTCGATATAACACGGTTTGCCCAAATAGCCCTTATTTACTTATTTATTTATTATTCTTCGACTACCCTCACACATATAACACGAATATTTTCATCACAGAAAGTTCACCTTGTTCTATGTACAATGTACAGCTAATAATACGGATTATGTATGTGCGTCGCTGTTCTTACTGAAAACCAATTCAGTAGATATATTTTCCTGTTCAAGAATCCACACGTATTAATATTATCATAGAAAATGGCAACGCATTCTGAGAACACAGTTTCTATACAGTTTTAATATAACACGGAACACATTCCCATTAGTTGCATTATTTCTACGTTTCGTTTAACACGGTTTCGATACAGCAGCACGGAACAAATTAACCGTATTCCTATATGAGTGTATGCAGTGCTCACACGTTCAATGTATCCTAATGGCTAATGGTCACTGTCACAACAGTTAATAATTTACACGTAAAAGTACAAATTGAAATGGATAACTTTTGCAATTATACTGGGTGATTGACGCGAAACAGAACACCTAAATAGCTCCGTTAGGCTTGAAGATAGCAGTAAATGCTAGAGAGGAAAGTCGTACTGTTAAAGGAGGCAAATATGGGGATACAAAAAATGTTCTGATTTTCAAGGTCTTTCGAAGGTCATCGATGATTTTTAAAGGACACCATATATTTTTAGCTTCATTGTGTTGTAACTGATGTCAAGGCGAGTTCAATGATGCGGTACACTATGACCTTCAAATAACCTTGGATTCATAAATAGGTATTGTTTGACTACTCTGTTTGATCAACGGAAATTTAATTTCTTATGCCATTAGGCCTCGTAACACGTAAACCGTTAACGGAAGGTGATCTCAAAAATTTATGTTTTTAGAAAAAACATTGTCCATATTTTTCGAAGATATTCCTTTAGATGTTCGTCAAGTAATCTGGTACCACCACGATGTCTGTCCTGCTCATTCTTCACGTACCGTAAGAGAATTTCTGAATAATAAATTTCCAAATCGCTGGATAGAACGTAATGAACACATACTAAGGCCAGCCGTTTCATCCGATCTAATTCCTCTTGATTTTTTTTTGGGAAACATTCAAAGATTATGAATATCGTGATCAACCGACTATGCCAGAGAACATACAACAAAGAATAATTAGGTCTTGTAGATTGTAGATCAATTTCAACGGAAACAATTGAAAGTGCAATTGATTGCCTTGCAAAACGTTTAAATGTTTGTGTTACTCCTCAAAGTCTTAATTTCGAACACTTAATTTAATTCAAATAAAATGATTGCACATTTTGAAGTTTTCTATTGCTTTATCATAAATTTTCTAGTCCAAGGTCATTTGAAGGTCATAGTATACACAGTGTAAAAATATATGATGCCATTTAAAAATCATCGATGACTTATTTATACGAAAATTTTCACCTCCTTTAACAGTACAACTTTCTCTCTAATATTTTCTTCTATCTTCAAGCCGAACGCAGCTATTTAGGTATTTTGTTATGACTACTATGAAAATATAATAAAAGAGTGTACATGTACGCTTTTTACAAAACATTCTCAGTACAAGAACGCATCATTCGTTGGTGGATCGCAAATGTGTTTGCAAAATGCACGTCTTATTGTTTATTATGACAATCATTTAAAAGTATTGCGGGTCCCTTCAGTAATTTCAATGACTTCAAAGTATATACATATATTGTTACAGTTACTGAACAATATTTCTCTATTCTTTCTACCACAACTCGATCTTAAGTAATCGATCTGAATAATCTCGAATTTACGGACTTTCGTTTCCGATTGTCTAAGTGACTGTGGCGTTTAGAGAGCTGAGTGAGAGTTTTTGAGAGAGAGTGGAGTTTTTGAGGGGTGAGAGAGGAGAAAGTGGTGGAGAAGGGTGTGTGAGCCGCAAGTGCAGGCAGGAGATAAAAGGGAAAGGGCGAGAAGGAAGGGAAGGGTGCTTAAGGGAAGGGCAAGAGGCTGCGCGGGAAGAGAGCATCAGGTTCGTCCGCGCACCTAACTAACAAATTGTAACCATATTCCAAGGGTAACAACACTTCGCCAGCCACTCGCGCTACACGCGGCCCTGACTCGTAACATTGGGAAGCGCAATGGGCAAGGAGAGAGGAAAGGGGAGAGCAAGGGGTTACGGTAATGGGAGTGAGAAAGGAGATAGGGACAGAAAGAGGAGAGATAGGAGGGAAGGAGGGAATAATGACGCTGATAGTGAAGTTAGAGGAGGGGTGGTGGAGGGTGATAACGGTACATGTAAATAGGGATCTGGAAAGGAAGTTGGAAGAGCTGGGGGAATGGATAGAGGAGAGAGAGAAAGGTGTGAAGACGATCATAGGTGGAGACTTTAACGTGAGAACGGAAAGGGAAGGGGGAGGTGATGGAGGAGGAGGATGGAGAGGGAAGGGGGAGTAGGAAGTCCAAGGATACGAAGGTGAACGTAGAAGGGAGGAGGCTTTGTGGGTATTTGGAAGAGAGGGGGTGGGGGATCTTGAACGGGAATGTAAAGGGCGATGAGGAAGGGGAGTACATAGGAGGGAGAGGGAACTTAGTAATAGACTATGTAATAGGGAATGGGGAAACAAGAGAAGGAGTGGAAAAGATGGAGGTTGGAGAAAGAGTTGAGTCAGACCATCTTCCACTGACGGTATAGATCAAGGGGGAAATGGGAGGGAGGAGAAAGAAGGACGGCGGAGGGAAAGGGAAGGCTATGTATGAAGGCTATGGGATTTGGGACAAGTAAGTTGGGGAGGAGGGAGTAGAGGAAGAACGGAAAAATCTGAAGGAAAAAATAAAGGAGGTGATTGTGAAGATGGGGAAGAAGGAGAAAGGGAGGAAAAGAGGACGGTGGGATGAGGAATGTAGAGAAGAAAAAAGGAGGTGAGGGAAGAATTGCGGGGTGAAGGAAGACTGGAGGAGAAGGGATGGAATATAAGGATAAGAAGAGGGCATATAGGATGATGTGTGAGGAGAAGAAGAAAAAGGAGAGGGAAAGATGGGAAAGGCAGCTGGAGGGTGTAAAAACGGAAAGGCAGGTGTGGAAGGTTGTGAATAGGGAAAGGAAAAGGGGAACGAGGGAAGACGAAAGAATAGGGATGAAAGGGACGAGCACTTTAAGGAGCTGTTGGAGGGAGTGGAAGGAAGGGTGAGGAAGGGAGGAGTAGGTAGAAAGGAGGATGATGGGGTGGGAGATATTGAAAAGAGTGAGATTATAAAAGTGATAAAGGGATTGTAGGAGAGGAAAGCGGCGGGGGGAGATGGAATTACGAATGAGGTGTTGAAGTATGGAGGAAGCGAGGTGGAGGAATGGGTGTGGAGGATCTGTACCAAGGTGTGGAGGGGTGGGGTGGCTCGAGTTATGGAGGGAGGGAGTAGTTATTCCGATGGCAAAGAAAGGGGATAGCAGGAGGGTAGGGAATTATATGGGGGTAACGTTACTACGAACGGGGTACAAAATATATGCATTATTTGATAAACAGGCAGGTAAGAAGGAAGAATAGAAAAATGGTGGTATTACTCCTAGACCTGAAAGCGGCATTTGACTCAGTGGATAGGGGAATACTGGCAAGGGAGATAAGAAAAAGCGGGGCGAGGGAAGGGCTGGTGGGGAGATGCGAAGAAATACTAAGGGAGACAAGAAGTAAGGTGAGAGTGGACGAGGAAGAAGGGGAAAGCTTTTGGACGGCCAGGGGAGTAAGACAGGGGTGTCCGCTTAGTCCCCTGCTGTTCACACTGCTGGTAACAGATATGGACGAAGCGCTGGAGAAGCGAGGATGGGGGAGGGTAAAGTTAGGGGAAGGAAAATGTACACTCTAGCGTATGCGGATGATGTGGCGATGCTAACGGAGGATGAGGAGGAGATGAGAGGGATGATAGAACACTAGAAAGGTATCTGGAAGAGAAGAATCTGCAGCTCAATGTAGATAAATCGAAGATGACGAGGTGTAGGAGGGGTGGGTGGAGGTGGAAGAACGTGAGTTGGGGGTGGAAGGATAAGGTGGTTGAGGAAGTGAGGGGTTATAAATACCTGGGGTATGTAATTTCGAGAGATGGTGGACAAAAGAAACATGTGGAGGATAGGATAAGGAAGGGAGTGGCAGTAATGGGGCAAGTGTGGGGGATAGGGAAGAGGTTGTTTGGAAATGACTGGGGTAGGAGGATATGGCTGTTTGATAAGTTAGTGTGGCCCGTAGTATGTTATGGAGTGGAAATTTGGCGATGGAAGGAGAGGGAATGATTAGAAAACAGGAAAGATATCTCAAATGGGTGTTAGAGGTGGAAAGATACACGCCGGGATAAATGGTAATAGAGGAGCTATAGAGGGAGATGCTGGGGGAGAGAGCGGGTCTAAGGCGTGGGGCTTTGAAAAGAAGTTGAGAGAGGACAAAGGGGGGAGTTGATGACTCTGTGCTGGGAGGAGATAAGGGGAAGGAGTAGAAGGGAGGGGGTGCAGTGGATGGATGGGAGAAGGATGTCGGCTCGTCCCCCCTAATGATCGACGAGCTCTGGGGGCCTGGGGATGGGTGGGGTGGGGAGGGTCGGGCGTGCCGGATCACGCCTCCAACGACCCTTCCTTGCCGGTGGCGGCGTCTTCTTGCCCTAGCCTGAGGCGAGTGCCTTCGGGTCACCCGAACCGGGGGGGGGGGGGGGCACGAAGACGCTGGGGCCGTGGGTGGACCGAACAGGGGCTCGGGAAGCCCATTCCGACGGCCCCAGGGATGGGGACACCGGGCGGGTCCCTCCGCCCGGGGTCTTATAGAGTAGGTAGTGGGGGAGGCTAACCCCTCCCCCCGGGATTTTATGAAAGCTGGGAAGTGTCCTGTTGAGTACTCGCGTGATCCAGGCACTTCCCATTTAGCTTAGGCGGGTGTGGGGTTTTAGTGGGTAGCCACTGGGGACGGATGCGCCTTCGGCGCCCCCCTCCCCGGTGGTAGTCCCACATATCCTCGGTTTCCCCCCCGGGGGCCGAGGTATGCGTAATGCATTTCCCCACAAAAAAAGAGGGGTGGTTGAGGAAGGTGGAGGAGTGGAGAGAGTGTATGAGTGGAAGGAGAGATTGCAAAGGAGTGAAAGAAAAAGTTTGGAATGAAAGAGGAGCGACCGATCGAGGGGGTCCAAGCGGATAGGGAAAGGGGTGTGTGTGTGTGTGTGTGTGTGTGTGTGTGTGTGTAGGATTGGGGGGACAGGGAATTGCGGTGAGCGGGTAGGATTAAGGTGTAGGCGAGCGTGTATATAGTAGGTTAAGGATGTAGATATAAGGTAGAAATAAGGTTAGGTTAAAGTCAGGAGTCTGTGCAAGAATTGTAACACCTAGGGGAGTCAATAAAGTTATATATAATCTCGAATTTACGTTTGGTATTCTGATGCTCTTCTGATTGTATTTTGCTTCACACGAGAGAAATGGTTTGGTGAATATTTAATTTGACCTGAAATGGTCATGTTTGAATATTTAATTTGTTCCTTCTTTTGAACAGGTTTTGTCAGAAAGTAAGTCATATCACGATACATTGTGTAAAGTCTAAAATAAACCAACGAAACTCGATCATGAAAAAAACTTCAGATTAAGGATGCGCAGGAGCCAAAGTGGTGCCTCTATCGGCGTAGAGGTGAACTAAAAATAAACTAGGACAAGGATAGAGTGATCCTTGTCTCACCTATAGAGCTGTGAGAGACAGAGAGTAACCGAGCGGCTTGATTTTTCGATGTAGTTAGAACAATTTTTTGAAGCGAAGATGCAATATTTTTAAATAATTTTTGTGTTGAAATATTCTTTGTATTATTCCACGTAATCGTACATAGCCCTCTTTTCGTCAAAGTGTACAGAAAAAAATTTCTTCTACAAAAACGTACACTTTTATTTTTTGTAAAGTTTCAAGAGCCAAATTGAAAGAAAGGGCTCTGTGCGATTACGCAGTATAGAACAAAGAATATTTTTAAAAAAGAAACTTGAGAAAATATTGCTTCTTCGCTTCAAAAAATTGTTCTAGCTTCATCGAAAAATCAAGTCGCGCGGTTACTCTGTCTTTGTCTCTCCTGCGAGTAACATATCTCCCTCTCTGTCGCAGCCCTGTAGGAGAAACAAAGATAGAGGGAGTTTCATAATTTTTCCGCATGTGTCGCTGTAGTTACTACATTGGCCTTAGACCATATAATTTTGGCTCTAGCGCACCCTTAACCTCTCGCCTAGATCTGATTCAAACTTAGGCTAAACTGCACCCGAGGAAACCAGAAATTTTCAACTTTAAAAAATATATGTCGGAGAAGACGGAGGAGAACCAGTCGGAATCCCAGAGGTTCCCGCGCCTCCTGAGGTATCCATTAGGCAGGAACTCGGGCAACAAACCAAACACTCTTGAGAAAGCTAAACTGTCCTTTATTTCCAAAACTAATTTGACTTGCTTCGACGGAGGCTCGTTACAGAATGCCCCAATCTCATCCGTCTCTCGGCGACAATCCGTCCGTTGACCCTCTCCGTCAATCCAGGTAAAAGGCTCCTGCCCGGCTCCAAAAGTCGCCAGGTATAAGGGAGGAACAAAACAAAAATACCACATGTCGCGAACCTCTGCGACATTCTCCGACACGGCCATCCTGATAAGTCACACGTCCTCGTGTGTATATGTGAGACCGTGGTCCAAATTTGATCTCCTGTTATCTTGAGCCTAGTAGCAATCTGCAGACAAGAAAATTCTGTCGTAGAAATTAACACTCGACAAAAATAATTTCAAAATGATTGTCCAGCATCTCTTTCAGAATCACTGTACAAGATGGACAGTAACACCCGACAGAGTCACAAAGACTCTCAGGTCGCTCCAAGTGGACTAAATACAACACTTCATATAGTCATTAAAACTCCCTGGTCACTCCAAGTCGACCAAACACAATACTCCTTAGAGTCACTAAGACTCCCTGGTCACTCCAAGTCGACCAAACACAATACTCCTTAGAGTCACTAAGACTCCCTGGTCACTCCAAGTCGACCAAACACAATACTCCTTAGAGTCACTAAGACTCCCTGGTCACTCCAAGTCGACCAAACACACTCGTCTCTTTTGACGAAACTCGGCCCCCGCCACATCGCTAGCTGCGCACCGCGCTCTGAACAATTTCAAAATGAATTGCAGTTACGGCTACAACTAGCGCATGCAGTGCAGCCAAACCACCATGCGTGTTCAGGTACCCACTGAGGCACCTTCACCCATGTTCCCAATTTCGCGTTCTTCATCAAACAAATCCAATTCTGTCGGGACTTGACTTTGAGGCATCCGTCTAATACGATCGTGTGCATATTTGTAAGTTCTGTTACCCGTCAAGGATTTAAGAGTGTAGCGGTCGCCTTCGAGCAACTCTAGAACCACGAATGGACCTCTATACTTCATATCCAACTTAGTTTGATTCCGCTCATGATTCTCAATTAACACAAGGTCACCAATGTTAAACTTATTTACTTTTGCTTTGTTAGAGTCAAATCGCGACTTTTCGTAGCTCGAAGCTTCCTCCATGTTTCGGACCGCCTGCTCCCTTAATTCCGGGATGTCGATTTCAACTTCACTATCATCAATAGCCAAGAGATTTAACGGTCGGGCTGTCTTCCCGATCATAAGCTCAAGAGGGCTTGCCCTGGTTACACGATGTATCGTACAGTTTAACGCTAATTGTACATCTTCAAGAGCGTCTTGCCACGATCGTTCGGAGGTCTCTACTGAAGTTAACATTCCCTTCAAAGTGCTCATCACTCGTTCCACCTGGCCGTTCGCACGACAAGAACCGGTAGCTATTAAGTGAAGATTAATACCATGGGATTCGCAAAACGTTCTAAAGTCTTTATTTGCGAAGCAACGCCCTTGATCGGCTATTATCCGAAAAGGTGTACCAAAAAGAGATATACCGGACTTTACAGCTTTGATCGCGTTGACAGCGTCAGTATTCAGAGTATGATACAAGAGAACGAACTTAGTGAATCCATCCATAAGAACTATCACGTATTCCTTCAAGTCATTCTTGCCGCTGAGCTTGCCGGTGACGTCGATATGTATTGTGTGCCATGGTATACTAGTCTTTGGAATGGGATGGAATTTAACCTGTACGCGACCAGAATGAGGTTTCGAGAGTTTGCAAGTAATACAATTATCGACAAATTTTCGGATATACTTGGACATGTGCTCAAACCAATAGTATTCGTAGACTTTCTCCAACGTTTTTTCCCAACCGAGGTGCATAATCGATTCATGCACGTGATTAATCACGGACCACCTAAATGCTCGTGGCACTATAGGAATGCAACGCGTGCGATTATTCCTTTGAATTTTGCGATACAAGATACCTGAACGTATTTCGTAGGTTTTGGCAACATCAGATAAAAGTTGACCATCCCTTAGTTTCGAAACGAGGGATCGAATTTCCTCGTCCCGTGATTGTTCAGCAAGCAGCCAGTTACTTGACAAAGTGGTTAGATCCACGCGCTTCTGCTCGACTTTATGAAAACTCGGAGTCAACGGGTTTGGAAGGAAATTTCATGACAGGAAATCGACATGACCCATACGCCTACCCTCTCTGTAAACGATATCAAAATCGAAAGCCTGCAAGAATGCCCACCACCGGTGAACTCGTGGTGTTAAATCGGCTTTATTCCGCGAAGCTTTAAGTGAGTTACAATCAGTAACAACAGTGAAATGGCGCCCTTGTAAATAATATCGAAAATGCTTCACAGCATTAACCACTGCCAGAGTCTCCAGCTCGTATGAGTGATATTTTGACTCAGCACCCACAGTTCGCTTACTAAAGTATTCGACAACATGTAACGTGTCTCCCATCTTTTGAAAAAGGATTCCACCGAAACCCTCCGCGCTCGCATCAGTATGCAACTCAACAGGAAGGTCCGGGTTAAAGATCATGAGTACCGGTACACTCGTTAAAATTGCAACTACTTTCTGTCTAACTTCTTCATGTTCAGATTTCCATTTAAACTGTTTATCAGAAGTCAAACGAAACAAGGGTGCCATGATTCGAGAAAAATCGGATATGAATTTGCGGAAATATGATGCGAGACCAATGAATTGTCTGAGTTGATGAACGTTTTCGGGTGAGGGTAACCTGGTCAAGGCTTCTATTTTCCGAGGGTTAGGCTTCACTTTCCCCGCGCAGATTTCATAACCAAGGAACTCTACCCTACGTTTCAAAAAGGTACACTTGGCAATATTCAAAGAAAACCCAGCTTTGGTCAGGGCTGTTAGGACTTCACGCAACCTTTGTAGACCCTCACTTATGTCATTCGACGGAATCAAAATATCGTCCATGTATAAGACCACGTAAGAATACACCAGATCGCCTAAAGCATTGGATACCGCACGTTGGAAAACACTGGGCGCGTTACGCAGACCGAAGGGCATAGCTAAATACTCGAACTGTCCATCTGGAGTAACGAAAGCGGTACGCTCTACACTCTCGGAACTAACCGGTATTTGATGAAACCCACTTGCGCAATCTAAACACGTGAAGTAATTAACTCCGGACAATCTTGAAATCTGATCAGATATCAACGGCAGAGGGAACCTATCTGGTACGGTGTTGCTGTTTAATTCGCGGTAATCTACACACATACGGTCCGTTCCATCCCGCTTTTTCACCAGAAGAATAGGACTCGCAAAAGGGGAACAACTGTGTCGAATAATGTTAGCGCGTAATAACTCCTCTATTTTACTTCGTACGATCTGTCTTTCATCAGGACAAAGTCTATAAGGGCGTCGCTGAACCGTACGATTTGAATCCTTGAGGCGAATGCGTAATTCTCCCGTACTGACCCGAGTTTGGGGTAGACCGTTGATAAAAGCGGATGAGAATTCGTTCAGTAAGGAGGTTAATTGTAGAGCTATGACTTATGAGATACCCGGGTACTCGGGTAAGGCATGAGACACCCGGGTAGAGCAAAAATACCCGGGTATCTCATGAGATAGTCGGCTACCCGGGTATCTCATGAGATAGTCGGCTACCCGGGTATCTCATGAGATAGTCGGCACCCGGGTATCTCATGAGATAGTCGGCACCCGGGTATCTCATGAGATAGTCGGCTACCCGAGTACTCGGTTTCAGGGAATGAAAACTGTTATGATATTGGTTCCGGTTCTCGAAACAGTTATTAATAACCGAAATGATGTTACAATTGTTACTAAATAGAATATTGGTTCTGGCTTATATCTGGCTTATTTCGATTGTATAACTGTTATTTTTCGGTTCTGTCATTCTGTATTCTGTACTCTGTATTGTGTTCAGCCTTCGATGTCATCACGGCGCGGCGGCGCCGCGTCCGCGCGCAATAAAAACACGATCAGTTTTCGATTGTCACATGTTGTCGGTCGAAAACCTCAAACGATTCTGTTTTATTTCTTTCCACATCGCCATCAGTCTCTGTTCCGAGCTTTCGCCTTCCGCTTGAGAATATTCCGCTTCCGCTTATTCTAAATTTTCTAAATGGCACCCCGCAAAAGTTGGGTATGGAAATACAGCAATCCATCGGAAGATGAAAAATTTGTGACGTGTAATTTGTGTGAAAGTGTCATGTCCTTCAATGGATCGACATCGGTAATTATTAAACACTTGAGGTGCAAACATCGAGAAGCTTCGTTAATAACGTCAGTTGAATCAGACAGTAGTGACTCATTATCATTGTCTGAAAATTCTGATCCAGGACCATCATGTTCAAGTTCAAATCTTGAAATAAATCCTCTTATGAATCAAGAAAAATTCATAACTGTGAAACGACAAGAACAAATATCTCAAGCACTTGCGCGTATGATCGCAGTAAATATGATGCCCATCTTGTTTTGCAATAGTGATGGATTTAAACAATTTATGGCCATTCTAGAACCAGGGTATCGTTGTCCTTGTCCCAAAAATATGGTACAACGATTACAATTTATGTACAACGATAAAAGAAAGAAGATAGAAGCAGAGCTTTCTTCAGTAGCTGAAATCGCTGTTACAAATGATGGGTGGTCATCAAGGTCACAGGACTCCTATATTTCAACCACTGCCCATTTCATAAATGAATCATGGAGTTTAAAAAATTACTCGTTATGTACCCAATTCATGGAAGATCGGCATTCGGCGGAAAATTTATCCATCATGCTTAATATGATTCAGGAAGATTGGAATATTAAAAATAAGGTAATTGCAGTAGTCCACGACAATGCGTCTAATATATGCGCGGCGGTAAGTCTTACAGAAAACGTACGATATAGCGTATCGTGTGCCGCACACAATATACAATTATGTATAAAAGATGCATTGGATGAAGTCGGTGCATTTAAAGAAGTGATTAAAAAAGGAAGCAAAATCGTACAATTCTTCAACCACTCTAACTAAGCTGCAACTGCTTTAAGCGAGAAACAAGACCAACTACGCTTAAAACAACAAAAATTGATCCAAAGTTGTCCAACAAGATGGAGTTCCTATTATTATATGTGCGAGCGACTTCAGAACAATAGAAGTGCAATTTTTTCTATTTTGGCAGATAGAACAATTACAAAACTCAATATTGCTCAGTATTGAAACCTTTTCAACTAGCGACTACATCATTATGTTCCGAAAAAGATGTAACTATATCTTTAGTTCTACCTATTGTACGTAGTATCATTAGTAACCACTTAAAAATTAATGAAACCGATGGGCCAGAAACCGAAAAGTTGAAAACTGTTTTAGTAACGTCGCTAACAATTCATCGATTCGCTTCGTTTTTGGATCCGAGAACAAAATTAATGTCATTCGAAACTGATGAGATAACAGACCTAATGTCAACTTCCATTAATAACGCAATAAAAAATATTAATATTACCACACCTGAACAAACAGAAAATATGAATAGCACAGTTCTTGATTTTATATTTAATACAGAATGCGACAACAATAGTAACTCCTCAGACTCAGAATTAGAAACATATCGTCGAGAAAATTCAATAAACCACAACCTATGTCCTTTAGAATGGTGGAAAATAAATGAAAAAAAGTACCCTAGGTTAGCAAAACTTATAAAAATGTATTTATGTATTCCCGCGACTTCTGCGAGCTCAGAACGCTTATTCTCCACAGCGGGAAATATTGTTAATTGTAAACGCAGTTCGTTATTGCCTGAAAATGTAAATATATTGGTATTTTTATACAAAAATAAAAACATTTAAATTTTATAGAATGAATCGTTTCACTCTTGTTATTTCATTAAAAAATATAAATTACCTAAATTAATGTAGATAACCAGATGACATGAATAAATTATCCAATGCTCTCTCTTTTTGGTTACCTGGGGGATCAAGGAGGACTCGAGTAATATTAATATTATTTCTGAAAATAACTGTTTCAAACTGTTATACATATATCGGATCAGATTGAAACAGTTATGAAGAATTAAAATGATGTTATGTTATAACCGTTACAGGAACATCGGTACTGCCTTATATCGATTCTGGATTTCGGTTCTGTCATTCTGTATATTCTGTATATTTATTATTTAAGTAGTTACTTATTGTCATTTATAATTTAGAAAATTTTCAAATAAATAAAGTTTTATGATTTGTTTCTATATTCGTTATTTGAATTATTATTCCAATAAATAATAACACTGTCCAACAAATTTCAACTTTTTTTTCGATATATCGATTCTCACTATGAAATTCTTATAGAGTTTTTCGCGCTGATTCCGAATCTGTACTTAATTTTTCTCATAGACGCACAGTTTTTGAGAAATTTGAGTTTGAAAAACTGTGAGTCTAGGAGAACAATTAAGGACAGATTCGGAATCAGCGCGAAAAACTCCATAAGAATTTCATAGTGAGAATCGGAGCATATTTTGGCTGTTGGACAGTGTAATTTATTGTTAAAATAATTGTTCAAATAAATAAAATTTTTAAATGAATGGATATAGAAACAAAATCAAAATATTTTTTTGTTTAAACAATTATTACAACACTACATAATTATTCATATAATTATTCAATTGAATATAGAACCAAATTATAAGAATTTCCTTGTTTAAACAATTATTATAACAGTACATAATTATTGAAATAATAATTCAAATGAATATAGAAACAAATTTTAAAAATTTCCTTGTTTAAACAATTATTTGTACAATAAATTATTATTGAAATAATAATTCAAATAATGAATATACAAACAAATTATAAAAATTTGTTTATTTAAAAATGGTTTAAACTGTAAATATTAATAAGTAACTATTTAAATAATAAATATACATATAAGGCTGAACACAATACAGAGTACAGAATACAGAATGACAGAACCGAAAAATAACAGTTATACAATCGAAATAAGCCAGATATAAGCCAGAACCAATATTCTATTTAGTAACAATTGTAACATCATTTCGGTTATTAATAACTGTTTCGAGAACCGGAACCAATATCATAACAGTTTTCATTCCCTGAAACCGAGTACTCGGGTAGCCGACTATCTCATGAGATACCCGGGTGCCGACTATCTCATGAGATACCCGGGTAGCCGACTATCTCATGAGATACCCGGGTAGTCGACTATCTCATGAGATACCCGGGTATTTTTGCTCTACCCGGGTGTCTCATGGGTACCCGGGTACCCGGGTATCTCATATACTCGGGTAATGGTTCTAGCTCTAGTTAATTGAGGTTTCATTTCTAATGGCAAATCGGCATCAACAGTCAGAAAATCGACGTTCGAAGGTAAATTGCAACAATCGACGAATTTAGTTTTAGAAATCGTCAACGCTTTAGCTGTCATGAGAACCGTAAGACCAAGTTGAAGAATTTCACGACCAACCATTACCCCGTATTTCAAACAATTATCGGGTAGAACGTGAAATAAAATTGATACACGATTTCCATTAATCGAAACTTCGCTACGAATTTGTTCGACACTACATACGTCAGAGTTTCCGACACCCGTGATATGAACAACCGAATTGAAGCGGGTCCCTGAAAATCTATTCGCCACACTTTCCTTCAACAAAGAACACTCAGCCCCGGAATCAAAACAAAAAGGAAACAACTCACCGGATTGCAACTGTAGCTCTCCACATACACCACGAACTTCGCAGCTATCTACACGACGACGTTCAATCGCAGCATCACCGCTACCACCAGCGTTCTTTCTCGTACAACGCGAAGCAATATGGCCCTTCTCACCACAACGAAAACAAATGATGGACTTCTTTGGGTCGGATGTCGTTGCAGACCCCAAATTAGGGGTCGTCAGAGAATTTGTCTTAACTGTCCTCTTGCGGCAGTTGATCGCCTTGTGGCCTTGCTTACCACAATGATAACACTTGATAATTACAGGTGCCGAATACTTAAGGCGCTTGGCGTCTGGCGTAGCGTGATCAGGACTGTATTTGCGTTTTAAATCCGGAAGTGCCTTCATTTCCTTCAACAATTTGCTTCGTGACGTAATATCGGTCGTGTAAGCGACACGTTGCAAACGTGAATCGAATCGTGCCACATGGGCTAAGACACATGAAACGGCGATTTCCTCCTTACTCAGCTTTTCCCACCTCGCAGATAACGACGTAATTAGGCGGCTAGCATATGCAGCCAGACATTCGCCATCCTTTGGACAACTATTGTTTACGTTCATGATGCTAGCGGCACAGGTTTCCACGCAGTCGTATCGTGCGAGGAAAAGACTCTTAAATTGCGGCCAAGTCATTCCCGCATGTGACACTTGAGACAGCCATGCTGATGCACTACCCTTCAGAGATTTACTCAGAGCAATGATAAGGGCACCGCCCTTCAGGGGATGTTCGGCCAAACAAACGTCGGCTGTAGCGCACCATGCCCGTGGCTCAGTGTCCGTATCCTCGGGATTGAACTTAGGCAGTGAAATCAACGATGAAGAAGGTCCTTTGATCGTTTTGATCAACTCCAACACGTTACGGTTCTGTGACTCGTACATAGTCCGCCAAAAATTGTCGTCCAGGTCCAGTGAGGCACGAGCTGATCCCACTTCTGATGTCGGAGAAGACGGAGGAGAACCAGTCGGAATCCCAGAGGTTCCCGCGCCTCCTGAGGTATCCATTAGGCAGGAACTCGGGCAACAAACCAAACACTCTTGAGAAAGCTAAACTGTCCTTTATTTCGAAAACTAATTTGACTTGCTTCGACGGAGGCTCGTTACAGAATGCCCCAATCTCATCCGTCTCTCGGCGACAATCCGTCCGTTGACCCTCTCCGTCAATCCAGGTAAAAGGCTCCTGCCCGGCTCCAAAAGTCGCCAGGTATAAGGGAGGAACAAAACAAAAATACCACATGTCGCGAACCTCTGCGACATTCTCCGACATATGTAATCCTGTAGATTTTAACGAGAAAATGCCGAAAATTAAAGTTTTAATCTTAGGAATCCACTGGTTCAAAAGTTAGCCGTGTTTAAAGTTCAGCGATTTTCATTGTTTGTGACAGGTAAAGGGCGCTGCCATGTTGGTACACAAGCACTGGGTCTTAGTTTCCGAGATATTCGTAAAAAACTATAGTTAAAGTTTGGTTACAAGTACACTTTATTCTGGGAAAAGCTGTCATTGAACATTAATTCAAATATGCAGAATTATATACGGTATCTGAAAAAGAAGGTACAGTTCAAGTTGGTAGGTGGTTAGGTCGGAAGGGGGGGGGGGGCGAATAGGACCGGTTATCGGCCCGGCCTGACTACGCTTGGAAATCTACGTTATCGACATCAGCGCGTGCTTGTGGTGCCACCTAGCGGCTGCGCTCGTTAGACGACGCGCGACGCTCACTACATACCAACATGGCGGCGCCCTTACCTGTCCCAATCTATGAAAATCGCTGAACTTTAAACACGCATAACTTTTGAACTACTGAATTCCTAGGATTGAAACTTGGACTTTTGGCATCATCTTAAAAAATTAACAATTTCTAGTTTCCTCAGGTAAAGTTTAACCTAAACTTAACTTAAACTTTGTTTAAATCTAATCTAGACATAACCCATAGCCTCGTAGTACTATGAATTACTAGTCCTATTTAAGATCAGACTGTACGTTTGGTGACCGATGAAAAATTTTTCCCAATCGAAAATAGTAATAAAATTATGTAAAACGAGGGAAAATAATTCACGATAACATAAAGGTCTGTGTTAGATTATATAGGGAATTAGTTAGGTTTGTGTCAGGTAGACTATACACTACATCTTACATTAGATGTTTTATAGAGATAATAATTTACATAGGAATTATTAGATTAATATAGTATTACACATATTTTTTTAATATCTCGAAAACTGATTAATTGTTAGTGGCGATAACATGTATAGGAAAACGTTGTTCAGAATAATGAACTTGACAACCGATTGGAAGCTCATTGAAATCTGCGAGGCTTGCAACTTCGAAATAATTACGTATATTATTTCGGTTCATTATGTTGTATTAGATACTTGTAATTATGTAAATTTCGTTGCTTTTGCCTGCAATAACTGTTAAATAAATAGGAGAGCCTTTTATATATACTATATACTTTAATATAAGAAAAGAATGATATAAAATGTAACGCATATAAACTTTGATTATAACTTTTCACATGTGCGTTCACCAGGCTTGCTTGGACGAGAGAGAGCATGTTCGGCAAATTCGCACTCTCCTTACCGATCATACCTACAGATGGCGCACAGCTCACGCATACATAGACTATTACAAATGTACAATATCCAACACACCTCTTTACATTTATAATATTCTATCATTGTCAACATTCGAAGTCTCTCAACTACACTCATTCATCCGTACATTTCCTTATGTTTAACATTTCACTAAATTGAACAAATTTTGCCTTGCCCAAAGCCTTTGTAAATATATCTGCTACATTGTTTTGTGTTTCAATTTTAATGACATCTATTGTTCCATTTACATAATTTTCGTTTACAAAGTGGTAATGAACTTCAATGTGTTTCGAGTTTTTCGTGAAGTTTCCATTCTGAGCAATGATTAGAGCACTTGAATTGTCCTCGTATATCTTAGTGGGTTTCTCTAGGTTTACATTGAATATTCTTAAAGTTTCACGCACGCATTTTACTTCAGTTACCGCCTCAGACAATGCTATATATTCAGCAAAAGTGGACGATTTTGTTACACTATTCTGTTTGCGAGATCGCCACATTATCGCATTTCCAAATAATCTTATAACGAATCCTGTGGTGGATTTTCGATCTACTGTATCTCCGGCCCAATCGGCATCTACGAAACAATCTATGGTTTCGGCATTACAATTTCTCTGATATAATAATTTTTGGTCTCTCGTTCTGTATATATACTTAAGTATTCTTATCGCATATTTAAAATGTGTTTCATTGTAGCAGCTCTGAAATCTACTTAAATAGTTTACGCTAAATGCTATATCTGGTCTAGTACCACAGCTTATATACAAGAGAGCACCTATCAAATTTCTATATTTTACATTGAGATCTAGTTCTTTTGCAGGTTCTAGCTTTAAGTTTGTTTCCATAGGAGTATCATGTAACTTTGCCTTTTCAAGATTGTATCTCTCAGCCCAGGATTCTATATATTTTCCTTGACTTAGAGTCATACGATTTTCTTGTCCATAATTATATTCTATGTCTATTCCTATATAGTTCTTCACTTTTCACATGTCTTTCATTTTAAATTTACTGGATAGTTTTATCTTAACTTTTCGAATCTTTACTTTATCTTTACTACAGATTAACAAATCGTCAACAAAAAGCAATATATACACAGAATCATCTCTTTCATTATTAACATACAAGCAATAATCGCTATTACTCCTGTGGCGACAGCCTAGGGACAAATGTAAAGTTGGTAGCGCAAATGGCGCCAACTAGCGGCACTAGGCTGGAGACGAGAATTAGCGGCAGTCTTGGCACGCACCTCGATACGACAAGTCGCAAACCTAATAAACTGTTATTGTTACATACCCACGCGTTGTTCTCATTTATCGGTATTCCACAACTGGTGACCCCGAGTTTCGTTATAGGAGCGCGAATTCGTTTTGTTTTCTGTTTAGTCATAAAAGGAAAGTAAGTGCGAATATGGTGGATACACCGAGCGGAAGCGCGGGAGAAAGGATCGAAGCGGTGAGAGTGAAGGTGCCGCCATTTTGGGAAGAGGAACCGGAGACGTGGTTTGCACAACTGGAGGGGCAATTCCACGTGGCCGGAATCGTGCAGGACACGACAAAGTTTTCTACGTCATAGGCAATTTGGAAGGACGCTATGCGAAAGAAGTTGCGGACGTAATCAAGTGACCGCCAGATGCAGACAAGTACGGCACGATCAAGAGGCAAATGATCCAAAGGTTTGCGCAATCCGAGGACAAGAAGCTAAGGCGGTTACTGGAGAAGGAGGAGCTGGGAGACAGAACGCCGAGCCAGTTCCTGCGCCACATGAAAAGTTTAGCAGGGACCTCAGTACCAGACCCACTGCTGAGGAGTATTTGGTGCAACCGGTTGCCACACCCCGTCCAGACGGTACTCGCGACGCAAGAAAAAGCGGAATTGGAAGACGTTACGGCGTTGGCGGACAAGTTGCAGGAGATAACGGCATGCAACAAAATGGCGGCCGTGGACCACGCACCACGTGTTCCCATGTCGAGCCTGGAGAAGAAGATCGACGAGTTAACGTTGAGGATCGACCAGATGGAGCGTCGGGCGCGCAGTACGGAAAGGCAAGATGGCCGCGGGGGAGCGGCAGAGCGAAGCAGCAGCAGAGGGCGTTCCGACATGCAGCGAGGGAGCAGAAACAACGCCCCCAGGGTCTACGACGATTGCTGGTACCATTACAAATTTGGGAAGAGAGCACGTAGATGCATTTCCCCGTGCAAGTATTCACCGGGAAACTAACCGGTCGGGCCGACGTTACGGCAATCGGACCGACGGTCGTTTCCCGCCGTTTGTTCGTGCAGGATAGAGATACGAAGAGGACGTATTTGATTGACACCGGGGCGGACGTCAGCGTGTATCCGGCGGCATGGTGCGACGGACCCCGCGAGCGCAGCGACTAAGTTTTGTATGCGGCTAACGGCACAGTCATAGGGACATACGGGAGGACGGCGAAGACGTTCAATTTTGGGCTCAGAAGAAGTTTTCCTTGGGAGATGGTGGTGGCCGACGTACCTAGGCCAATAATCGGCGCGGATTTCATCGCCAACTACGGGCTGTTAGTAGATTTGAAAGGAGCTAGGTTGGTGGATCGTGAGACTGGACTGGCTACACTGGCATGATTGACACACGCATCCGGATCCATTAGGTCTGTCTCACACGCTAACCCCACTGTTCTCCAGCTATTGCAGGAATTCGCTGACGTTACACGCCCAGCGCAGACAACGAGGACGCCCAAACATAGCACGGTGCACCACATTACAACAGTTCCGGGTCCACCACTGGCGAGCAGGGCACGAAGGCTCGCACCCGATCGTTTGGCAGTAGCGAAGAGAGAGTTTGAGGAGATGCTGCGCAGGGGAACGATCCGCCGCTCAAAGAGTAATTGGGCATCGCCACTCCACCTCGTTCCTAAAAAGAACAATGGATGGAGACCATGCGGGGACGACAAGGCACTCAACAACGTCACAGTGCCAGACAGGTACCCGGTTCCACACTTGGAAGATTTTTCACACAATTTATTTGCCAAATCAGTATTTTCCACCGTCGATTTGGTTAAAGCATACCACCAAATACCAGTGGCGGAAGAAGACATACCCAAGACAGCCATTGTAACACCTTTTGGGTTATACGAGTTTAAATATATGACGTTTGGTTTGATGAATGCCGCACAGACCTTCCAGAGGTTTATGTACGAGGTGGTGAGAGGCTTGGATTTCTGTTTCGTCTACATAGACGACATTTTAGTAGCGTCACGAGACAACGAGGAACATCAGCGGCATCTTCGGCAGTTGTTCGAAAGGCTGAAGAAGTATGGGGCCGTCATCAACCTAGAGAATAGCGCCTTCTTCAAGAAAGAGGTAACCTTCCTAGGATATGCAGTCGGCGGGCAAGGGGTTCAGCCACCGCCGGAAAGGACGACAGCCATCGCAGAGTACAGCCAGCCGGAGACTGTCAGCGAACTGAGACGTTATTTCGGGATGATAAATTTCTATAGGAGATTTTTGCCCCGAATAGCGGATGCGTTGGCGCCGTTGGAAGAGTTAATAAATGGACAAGGAAACGGAAAGAAGAAGATCGCCTGGGAAGCTGTTTCGGTGGAAGCGTTCAACGCCACCAAGAGGATTTTGGTCAATGCGACAATGCTGGCGTACCCGTCTCCGGTCGCCATGATGGCGGTTTTCGTTGATGCCTCAAACGTGGCAGCAGGCGCCTCGCTCCAACAGCAAATTAAAGGAAAGTGGCAGCCACTGGCTTTCTTCAGCAAGAAGTTTAATCACGCACAAACGCAGTACAGCACGTACGATCGGGAATTGTTGGCGATATATCTAGCGATCCGGCATTTCAGACATATGATCGAGGGCCGGCATTTTACGATTTATACAGACCACAGGCCTTTGACTTATGTGTTCAGCCAGAAGTTGGAGAAATGCACGCCAATCCAGATCCGGCATTTATCCTACGTGGCGCAATTCTCAACGGAAATTAGACATGTTTCAGGAAAGGATAACGCTGTGGCAGATGCATTGTCGAGGGTGTCCGAGGTTTCAGCAGAATTGGATTACGCAGCCCTGGGAGCGGACCAAGCCGGCGACACGGAGCTGCAACAACTGCGTGCGGACACCGGCCTGCGGATAAAACTGGTTCTCCTGCCGAACGCGCAGACGGAAGTGTACTGCGATATTTCAACCGGGAAGGCGAGGCCGTTCCTGCCCGCCAAGTACAGACGAGCAGCGTTTGACTTGGTGCATAATCTGAGCCACCCGGGAGCTAAGGCCACGCAGAGGTTGGTCACAGAGAGGTTCGTTTGGCCGGGAGTTAAGAAGGATGCGCGGATATGGGCCAAGCAGTGCATCGCGTGTCAGAAGTGCAAAGTCAGCAGGCACACCAAGCCCCCCCCCCCCCTCGGGGATTTTCCGATGCCTTCGAAGCGTTTTGAACACGTACACATCGACCTGGTCGGGCCGCTGCCACAGTCTCAGGGTTGCGCGTATTGTTTAACATGTATTGACAGGTTCACCCGTTGGCCGGAGGTAATTCCGCTGCGGGACATTTCGGCGGAGACGGTCGCACGGGCGCTGCTGGAAGGATGGGTGGCGAGATTTGGAATACATCTCAGGATCACTACCGACCAAGGGCGGCAATTTGAGTCCTGCCTGTTCGGAGCACTCACGCGCCTGCTGGGGACGAGACACCTGAGGACGGTTGCGTACCACCCGGAGGCGAATGGCATGATAAAACGGCTGCATAGGCAGCTCAAGGCAGCCATCAAGTGCCATGGGCACGAGCGCTGGACGGAGACCCTGCCGTTGATCATGCTCGGAATCCGCTCAGGCTTCAAGGAGGACATCCAGGCGACGGCAGCAGAACTGGTGTATGGAGAACCAATCCGACTTCCGGGGGAGTTCCTGGTACGAGGGCCGGGAACCGACATCTCGCAGTTTGCGCATCAGTTACGAGCAAAAATTGAGAAAATTCGCCCGGCGGAGCCCAGCAGACACTGCAAAAGGGCAGTTTTCGTTTTCAAGGACCTGCCTTCGGCCACACACGTTTTCCTGCGACAAGGCGGGACAAAGGGACCATTGCAGGCGCCGTATACGGGTCCATACGAGGTCGTACACAGGGACGAGAAGAATTTCACCCTGAGGGTATGCTCACCCTGAGCGGACCGCGGGCGGCGCTACAGTGCTGCCGCTGTCGGAGCAGTCTAGTAATACTGTTCATACAGCTGCATGCTGCCGAATAATGCAAATCACGCCTCGAGAACGCAAAAGTGAGCAATTTTAGGATACATCTGGAATAGATTGATCTTTTATCTAGCGATTGGGACTACGCACAAGCCCCAACTGTGCTTTATCGAGAAATGGCATTACATTTCGTGGACCCTTGCAATCTTCGTATACCCTTGCAATCTTCGTGTACGTATATGTCTAACCTAGCGGTGTGTGAGTGTGCCACCGCATTCACGGCGAATCAGACTAGCCCCTTAAGCATGATATTCCATGACACATTCCCTCTTCTTGTTCTTGTCTACAGTTTTCTTTAAGCCGCGTACCTAATAAAAAATTTGCATGTTTTATGGAATGTTATGTTGTACCTCCTTGAATGCGGTGATTTTTAAGGTCATTTCAAGTAACTTTTTCCTTTGCGAAAATATTCTCCTTTGTTAAGGAGTTATTGACAAAACAAAACGGATAAATCAAACGCCACGCACAGCGGGACTCGTCGCCAAGCCGGAATCTATCCGCTGTAGCCACGCTCTGATTGGTTCATGTTTTTCGTTAATAAATCCTAAACAAAACTGCCAAAAACATTTTCGCAAAGAAAAAAATTACTTCAAATGATCTCGGGAATTATCCTTTTCAAGGGATTACAGCATTTTTAGGACACCCTCTATAAGGCAGAAGAGACAACTCGCATTGTATAACAAAAACATGCCTTTGGATTTGAAGCTTAATATTTTTTGGTCAGTGTAAAGGGTATGTAAAGAAAAGGTACTGAAAGGAGAAGTATCTTTCCCAACGAAAACGAAGATTGTTGATAATATCAGTGACTATGATAAAAATGTGATAAGATTAATAGGACACCAATTTTTCTATCGTAACGAACTCCCTCCGATCGGTAAAGTTTTTAAAGTTGTTAATGATGACAAGACTTTGCCTAATTTTTAAAAAATTTGCATATTGTGAAGCTGTAAAGGGGAACACATCATTGTAGGTACTTACCTACGCAGTAGATGAGATAGCAAACCTCCTATTGCGAGTGCGTAATGCTCCAAAAGGAGGCATCGGAGCGGGATTGGGAACGTAATCTCGATCCCGCCCGCAGGCAGAGAGGGCCTAGGAACCGCGCGGTTCGCGGGCCTCCTTTAGGGCCGATTCATAGTGGAGTCACCGCGCGGTAACTCGCTGCGCGGTCTTTCCCATAAATTTCGTGCGGGTTGACAAGTCCCGCCGTGCCCCTGATGAGCGTGGCAGAAAAAAAGGTCTCTATGGGGTCTACAACTCCTTTAGGTAAACTACCGATAGCTTTCCTTTAAGACATCATGGAAATAGGAACCGTTCCTGCCACTTGGTGACCTTTTTTTTCTGCCACGCTTAGCAGGGGCACAGCGGCACTTGTCAACCCGCACGAAATTTATGGGAAAGACCGTGCAACAAGTCACAGCACGGTTCCTTCACTATAAATCGGCCCTGAATCGGCCCTTAGACGCGAGCATGAACGTCCTCGCTGGCCGAGGTGGGGGAGCGGTGTTCTCCTGTAAGTACTTGGTCAGCGAGGACGTCGCTGGGGACCGTCGTATGACCCGAGCAGGGCAACCGCGCGCTGTGCTAGATAGCGTAGGCATAGAGGGGGTCCCCACCCCCAGAGTAGTATGGAGGCGGGAGAGTACCAGATGGAGTTGCGCGTAGGTGCTGGTACTCCCCCTATAGTCTAGGGTCGATTGTCGTGAGAGAGTTAGTGAGTAGGCCCGTCCTTCTTCCCGGGGAGTCCCGGGGAGTCCGTAACGGGATTACCCTCACGTTAAAAAAAAATAAGATAGCAAAGCTGAGAAATATAACCGCTTTGAGACTACCATCTTACTACCACTGTGAGTTAAACCCTATCGAGATGATATTGGTAGAAATAAAAAAACTATGTTGCAACGAATAATATTACATTTAAATTTGCTGATATGAAAAATTTATTTTATGAATCACTGTATATGGTTACTGAAGAAAACTGAAAATATTTTATGCACGCTACCAAAGTTGACACCAAATTTTGGGAATTGAATCACATTCTTGAAAGGATAGTAGTCAGTGATAAAGGTAGTAGTTTTGAATCAAGTACAGGATCGGAATAGAAAGATGTAAATCATTTTAATTTGTCTTTTTATTGTGTTATTTATAATCATATTTGTGTACAAAACGACAGGAAATGAAGACAAAGTGAGAAACTTTCCCTCCCAACCCTGGCATCTCACGTGCGGGAGGAAGGGAGAGAGAGACCGAGAGAGCGAGAGAGCGAGAGTGGGAGAGAGGGACAGAGAGAGAGAGAGAGAGAGAGAGAGAGAGAGAGAGAGAGATTTCTTTGAGACCTCGCGCGTAAAGAGAAAAGTGTGCTAAAGTATTATCTCCGTAACTGTCGTAACGTCGGGTCCACCGAACAGCAGTTCTAGCAGAGGTGCTACATTCTTTGGAGTGTGCCGAACCTACAGAAGAATAACGATTGAAAAGAAAAAGGGACTGAGGTTTGACGCTTCGACTCTCTACCTCTCTTTCTTTTCCGTTCGAAAATTTAATCGCTTATTATACAAGTAATTATGATCATAACTATATCGTGTTTGGTGTAATTTTAATTAGAAAAACGAGACGAATACGATGGTAAAATTTTTATTTAAAAAATCAAGAATTAGGAAACATGGAATCGTTTGCTTCGCTTGCATTAGTGTGAGTTTCACCGATAAACAACTTCTCACTGGCTCGGTCGTCGCCTCGAGCGTGATGCCGCATGTCTGCTTCCAAGGGGAACCCCTCAGTGGTGGGGATAAAATTTTGACAGTTACGGTAGAGATGTTTGCGACAGTTACGGAGATAATAATGTACTACACTACATTTGTCCATGTCCTTTAAATTTCGTGTCTCCAGGTACGCACACGATTATGTCCCGCCTCGAGTTTGACCGACTGATGGTCGAATTAGATCCGTCTGTATAATACGAAATTAGATTGTACTTTGTTATTGTATCTCAATCGTGAAAACGAATTATATTTTAATTTGATTGAATGGGAGACCTGAATTACGAATTACGAATTACATTGGAATTTAATTGAATTAACCAGCTGAATTAGGAATCACAAGATAATTTAATAGAATGCAATTGAATTACTTTATAATTATCATTCATGAAGTAATTCAATTGTAATTCTACACAACTCTGAGCCTGGGCTTATGGCCATCTGTTTATTATCGAGGGTTGGGATTAGCAAGAAATTAAAGCACTATTGTCAAAAACATCCTCAAAGACAGTTAATAACATAACGACAGTACAAAACTTATAAAAAAAGTTACAGCATGATGCTCATTTTCAAAATTGGTGGCAGAAGCGTTTTAAAATAAGAGAAAGACAGGGTATGTCTAAACAAATTCGAGATTATTATTTTAAAAATGGGTGTTATGAGCAAGTTACTTTTAAAAAGAACAAAACGTTCGAACTGCATGACAGAATTTCTCTGTAAAGAACCGTGTATAATGTACCGAAAACAAAATGTAGAAATCCTAAAATCCTGTTTAAATGCGGTGGTGTAAGTACTTATTCTTGTCGGTAGCTGTATTTCGTGAACTCGTGTTGATGTTTATTTATGCAATTATGGACAAACACGTATTTTTAACTATATTAAAGAAGAATTCAAAACGAAGTGTTCAGAAAATGAGAATTGGTAACTTACAATTAGACAGATTAAAATTTTTCAAGATAATGATTAAAAAGTTGGTACAGTAATTTCCATTGTATGATTATCTAGAAATATTATATCGTCATGAATTTTAAAAAAAAATAAGATGTTCCAGTTTGAACATTAACACAAAATTCAACTACACCACATGATACGGTAGACTTTGTTCATACTTAAACATGAATATAAATGTGAAGGTGAACGTGAATTAGAATGTACATATAAATGAAAATGTGAACGAGAACGTGACTGTGAATGTAAACGTGAAGTTTCAATGCAAAAAGAACCAAACTGGAAAACAGTACTGAGCATAAGAGAACGGAAGGAAAACCTGGCCTGTCTACATACCAGAAGTAGATCCAATTCATATGCATTAGAGTTGGTATGTATTATGTATACATATGTATTAGAGTGGACCTTAATTTTTGACCAACGAATTTTTTTCACGACTCCCTCCAAGATTGTTCCTTTAGGTGAGAAAGAAAGGAGTTTCTTCACATGCTTTTAAATATTTTTCAACAAATTCAGAATACTGTTTTCGAGCTCCTGGAACTTTCCATCATGCTCGGTGGATGGCGAAGGGCATTTATTGTTTCAAAATATTTTTGTTTCGAGAAGAATTCGAGTTAAGCGAAGAGGAGGAAATTGGAACTTGCGATATATGTATAATTATTGCAAATTTATATTTGAAAGCATGGGTAGATTTTACTTTTATTAAATCCTTATATAGATATAAGGAAATAGATATAGACATTAGTTATGTAACGTTAGACAAATTTTGCAGGCACTTGTGGTATTTGACGCCAGAAAATCGATAGAAACAAAGAAACGAATGGTGCAGGCGTCAAATAATACTAATAGTGGGTACGATTATTATAAAAAATTTGTCATTCTACCAAGTAATGTAGCCGACTACATGCAGCAGGATATATCAGATTTTATATCACACGAAAGTGGGAAATTTTTTAGTAGATACGACATATCGGCAGAAATTTTAGAAGAAGATCCTTATAGCTTGGCAGGATGAACCTTCTTATAAAATAGGTTTAGATATAATTAAGGCTTTACCGGTGGTTAACGATTCGGCAGAAGTTAGCGCGTAATAAGGAAGAAAAACAGATGATACTACAAATTGTAAAATATTACCGTCAACAATATCCTGATGTAAAGAAAGCTACTTTAGTGAAAAATGTGTAAATATGTAAATGTTGATTTCAAGGAAGGTATGCGTTATATAAGGTGTAACAATCGCGATGCTGTAGAAAAGAATGATTTTAGTTTTATCATATCAAAGACCGTTCTGCGTTTGATTAGGGAATTCCCACAATGCTAACGCATTGTCAAGCCGCAGCACAGCCGATGGAAAAAAGAGATAAAATATAAATAATTTGTTCGAAACATAACAGCTTTGTGCATTAATTCGATGTCACATGGAGTGACATTAATTATTCGGTTTCTATCTATGATAAATAGAAATTAAATTACATATTAATATTTGTGCACTATCTAGATTCTAGACATATTGGGAAGCAATTGATATGATACACATTAATCTCTTAATCAAGTCGTAACTTTACCGAATTACACATTATAAGGTAATACTTTTATAATTTATCTGCATACTATTTAAAACTTTGTCCATGTAACAACAACAATAATAAGACCTATGTAGACGTAGAAACAAGTATAAGATGTGCATTAGGAACAATAAGACAAGTTAAATTGTATTTCTAAAATCATAGCAACTATCGACTTAATTGTTGTTTACATTAAAGAGATTCATTGTTCAGTGTATAACTGGCCTTTCAGTAAAGTCGTTTTTATCATTTTACGTAGTTCATGGTTTTAATGTACTGAATTTAGATTTCGAATTTCATAGATTTCTATTTTATTTCGATGAATGTAATCTGTTCGGTATGTGTTAGTGAATTTGCTTTCTACTATTCAAGTAAATTCTATTTGCAAATTCCTAATTTCAAATAGAAGTACCTACGTGTACGTGAAAAATTCTATTCCATAATAACACTGTGATACCTTTTTTTGGAGATCCAAGCTTCATCCGCTAATTATATCACGAATTTCAACTCACCTGCAACAGAAATAGAACAAAAAATAAGTCAAAAAATGTACCTAAATGCAAAACAAGAATTTGTTTCTTGAAAAAGCTAGGAAATTCATGATCGTCGGTAAGAGTAATCGAGCAAATTAAGTAAGTGGGTCAAACCCAATAGCGTGTACGTTGTTAACGAGCAGCCAATCGATAATATGGAAGTGTCAAAAAAGTGGAAACGTCTGTCACTTACCCGTACTGGTTGTCATTACTTTCCAACTGGATAATCCTGGACAATTACAGACCATATTCCTTTGAGAACACACGGTTCCAAAAGTATTGAAGATTGATCGTTCACAGATGGTATTCGTATGTTATTAATAGAAAATCGATATTTAATACCAATAAAAATAAAATATACAATACACAATTTTAGATTATATTTCATCTAGTATACTATATGGTATACATCCTTTATTCGATCGCTTAAGGCAGTGATGGGCACGGCAGGGGCCCCTGAGTTACCTGCTGCTCCCACCAACCTGGTCGGCTATGGAGGGACGTATGAGGAGGAAAACGAAGGCACTGGAAGGCACGAGGCACCGCTTGCGCAGCGAAGGTGCGCGCTGCACGAAAGAGTGGTTGGTGGGGGAAGCTCCGGGGATCCTTCTTGACTGCGGAAGTCAAAAATTCCCATCACTGGCCTAAGGTTACAAGTTTCTTCACAAACTATTAGCCTTAACCTTTCCTTATTCTACCTTAAACCTATATCCTTAACCTACTATACAGGGTGTCCCAAAATTTCTTCGACTCCCTGAAATGGGCGGTTCCTGAGGTCATTTGAAGCACCATTTTCCTTTTGCAAAATGTTGTCCGCGGCTTTGTGTAGGAGTTATTAACGAAAAACACGGACCAACCAGAGCGCGCTTAGTCGCTCGGTGGCACGGTCAGCGCGGCGAGCCGGGGGGAGGAGAGTGTTGTCGGTACGCTGCGATGTCGTAACAACTAACAGTTTCTCGATTATGTTCCGATTTCGATGAGCTTTGGATATGTTGTAAGGACCACGATTCTGAACAACATTTCCCTTTAGACTTTTTGCCTCGCGTCTTTAGTTTACGAGATATTTGTAAAAACAGTACCGAAAGCTAAGGGTTGTACGGTCAGGTCAACGAACTGTACAGCTGATGGTAGATAGCAGGTATACGACAATCACATGTTTCGGTTTTCCTGCAGATTTCTACGCAGAGTCGATGGGTTACTGTTCGAAAAGGTCGTCCGTCCTTTCAGCCAGCAAGAGGTAGAAATGTTAGGTCGGCGTGGCGTTTTAGGGTCCCTATTGTCCTATGCCTCCCTTAAGAAACTTTCTAAAAGAAAGACGGACGACGAACAGTAACCCATCGACTCTGCGTACAAATCTGCAGGAAAACCGAAACATGTGATTGTCGTATACCTGCTATCTACCATCAGCTGTACAGTTCGTTGACCTGACCGTACAACCCTTAGCTTTCGGTACTGTTTTTACAAATATCTCGTAAACTAAAGACGCGAGGCAAAAAGTCTAAAGGGAAATGTTGTTCAGAATCGTGGTCCTTACAACATATCCAAAGCTCATCGAAATCGGAGATAATCGAGAAACTGTTGTATGTTACATCGCGGCGTACCGACAACACTCTCCTCCCCCCGGCTCGCCGCGCTGACCGTGCCACCGAGCGACTAGGCGCGCTCTGGTTGGTCCGTGTTTTTCGTTAATAACTCCTACACAAAGCCGCGGACAACATTTTGCAAAAGGAAAATGTCGCTTCAAATGACCCAAGGAACCGCCCATTTCCGGGAGCAGAAGGAATTTTGAGACACCCTGTATATATGCATACAATATCCAGCGCAGTCTATTCGTGAGATTTTCATTAATGTCTCCTAATGAGGGCCTAATAAGGCTATCCTAATGTTGCCTAATGCGGTTTACCGCATTGGATAGTCATTGGGAAAACCTAATGTGGGCTTAATGCGGTGCCCCGCATTGGATAGTCTTTGGGAAAACCTAATGTGGCCCTATGCGCGGGTTGCCTAATGCGGGCCGCATACGGCTTTCCCAATTAGGCAGTTGTTGAAATTCAGCGTTACATTCCGCATGCCTGCCCAATGGGGCTGCCCCATTAGGACCTAACGCGAAATTAGGCTAGCCTAATTCGGACCTAACGCCCTGCCTAACTGAAATTCTAGTCGGCTATATATATCTCACAGCTTTAGCCAGAAAACGATATGTAGTCTCAGAATGAAGTCTCGAAAATTAACGTTATAATATTAAGATATTCAAGTCGTGTCCCATTTCAGGTAATAATGCTCACTGATGATGTACCTAAACAAGAATATGTTACATCAAATGACGGCAATACTGCTAGACGCGCGTTTGGAAACGCAAAATTATTTTCGGAAATAACTGGCGTGAATGAACAATTAATCTATCGCTTCCACAACATATTAACTACTCTAAATAGTGGTCGCGAAATTAATGATAGTGCTTTCAGTGAGTATTGTCAAGATACAGCAAAGTTATACATAGAAAACTATAATTGGTACTACATGCCACCTTCTGTCCATAAAGTGCTGATTCACGGGGCAGAAATAGTGAAAGCAATGATACTTCCTATAGGGCAACTTTCCGAAGAATCTATGGAAGCTGGAAATAAATATAATAAAACAGTTCAGAAGAGACCATACTCAGAAACGTTCCAGACACGACACCAACCGTGATTTATTCTACAGACTGTTGAGAACATCCGATCCAGTAATTTCACACCAACAAATTCCACGGAAATCAGTGTTACAATTGGGTTACCCTGGGATTCTCGAAAACTCATTGCACCGACACTGTTTTCATCGACACGATGTGACCGACAGTAAATTTCTTTGACACTATGTTTTCATCGACATTGTGAAATCGTCGACAGATGTTTTCACCGACACTATGTTTTCATTGACACGGTCAAATTCTCGACATATGTTTTCATCGACAATCCGTATTTAGCGACAAGTATGACTTCAATCGTTTCCACGAACTGGTAGCTACATAAAAAATTGTTGTTATTATTATAACCCCGATTTATGATGCTGCTACATGTCAGTACAGTTCCTGCTTTGGTACGTGATTGTTGTGTTTCGCGAAAATAGAGTGATTGGAGTAGGTTTCATTGGGATGGATGGAATTTCACAATTTCGTCAGCATGGTCGGGCCGGCATGAGGGCCGGCCCTCTCCGCCCCCTCCACGACCTAACCCAGACCTCACTCTGTTCGCATGATCATTCCATTATAGTTGTCATCCAGAATTTGAAATAGTACTGGAAAAATAATGCGAACAGAGTGAGGTCTGGGTTAGGTCGTGGAGGGGGCGGAGAGTGCCGGCCATGAGGCCGGCCCGACCACGTAGACGAAATTGTAAATATCTCGAATTTGACCATGTCGATGAAAACATAGTGTCGATCAAATCATTTGTCGACGATTTCACAATGTCGATGAAAACATAGTGTCGACGAAAGTTATTACTGTCGGTCAAATCGTGTCGATGAAAACAGTGTCGGCGAAATGAGTTGTCGACGAACCCAGGGTAACCCGTTACAATTGCCAGAAGAAGTGCTACAACTATTACTAAAAGGAGAAGATTTACACAGCGATGAAGGTGACAACAATGAAGAAGATGACTGCGGGATATAGTCCGAAGACGATTAAAACAAGTAAATTATATAGGTTTTAGTATATAACAACTTAATACTGTAGTAGGATTAATAATAAAATAATTAATAATGTGTACTTCCAAATTCGAGAAAACCGTTTCTAGAAAACCTTGTATAACTTTTATGGTTTTGGAATTAAGTAAAATCTGATTGTGAATTTGAATTCAGCACCTCAAAATCTATAAAACTGCACCATTTTTATTAATTTAAACTTAGTAGTAACTTCAAAAATGATTTTTGTCCGTGTTTTTCGCGTTTCAACCCACTGTCGTAAAGGTTGGGCACCGTATAAGTTGGGCTAGTGCGTTTTTTCCATATTAACGCACTGGAAACACCAATGTCATGGTTGTCAACTTTTTTCCGTTTATAAACAAACTTCTCGTGAGCATTACCTTTTAGTGAACAGTGCCAAGTAAAGGCTAAAAATATTTTCTAAACAGTTTTATTGTTTTTCTCATTGATTCGTTTCCAACTGAAATTTTTCATCTATCATTGAAGGTAAATATATCTAATTTGTTGGAAAGTAGTTTAAATGTGCGAATGGCGTTTTTTAAAAGGTTGGGATACTCGTGTCGTATAAGCTGGGACACAAACTTTTTTTCTTTGTTTTGCGTATAGATGTCATTTTTATGAATGGAAACCATGTTTTAAGTGTTTTTATGTAAAATAATGAAATTGTTAAGGCCAAATCCAATCGTGGACGACAGCCGATGAAAAGCGCTATTTTGACTTCACCAGATAATCTTTCGATATGTGAAACAGGTGAAAGTGAAAACAGAAGATTAAGCCGGTTATTATTGAGTGAACGATGTTTTTTTGTGTCAAATCATGATTTAAGAAATAAATACTCAATAAACATTCAATAGAAGACGTTTTGACTTCATTTCAATACTTACATATCACAGTTTATGAGATGTCGAAAACATTGTCTTCAAAAAATTGGCTATAACTTTTTATCCTTTAACGCTATCATTATACTATCTGCAGCGTAAATGTAGCTGGTAACTATACCTTTCCAATGGCACATATATTTTTTTGCGTAATTCTTATCCTATGAAATTTTATAGCTGAAAAACAAAACGTGTCCCAACCTTTACGACACTCCCTTTGATTGAATAACCTTTACAAGCGTTTCGTTCTCAAGGAATCTTTGATTTCTACATTCTGCAAAATCTGAACCAATCATCGTACAAAATGTTCCTTTTCCAATCGCCGACTTCACGACCACTACTTACATGATAAATCGATCATTTCATGAGAGTACGACGGTGCCTTGATTCGATAACTTCACAGGAATATTTTCTTCAATAATTCAGTAGAGATACATATTTACTAGGTTTCGTCAATATACTACGCCTAAGTACACTGTCCGTACAGCGTTATCGAATTTCGTGTAGGGATCACGAATCTGCAAACCGGTTTTCTCCATCGCCTGCAGTTTTTGAGCCTGATTTTGATAAGAAGTTAAATTATTATCAATGTTATGATGTTTTTATACTTCACTCTCCAAAACTGTAAGGGTGTGTATTACACAGGACGATGACTTTTTTATGTATAAAATTTGAAACATTTAAACATGTTTAAATAATCTTTAAAAGTAGCGAGACGCGTTTAATGCATCAATTTTCTCGAACAATGTCCAGTTTATTTTAAAAATTGAGGGTTTCACGCCAAATGAAACTTCACCACACAACAAAGCCGGCATTTCTTTCAAAATTACATTTTTCTAAAATTGGGGAAAACAGATTAGATATTCGTATCCACTTTCAAGAAACGAATCAGAATTTAAATTTAAATGGCAAAATTCGCATATACTTGTACAATCTGGCTCTTAGTTATTCATGGCTCATAGGAACCTTAATCGATTTTGATGAAACTTTGTGTAAGTATGCATATGTATAACTTACTTAGATCTACAAAGGGCACATTCTCAATTTTCATTATAGGCACGGATAAAAGAGTTAACGTCTTTCGTGACCTTTAATTAATTAATTTATACATTATCTAATAAATTAATGCTTGTAACGTCTCATAAAAAGTCAACTCGTTGGGTCCAATTTTAAAAACGTCATCAGTTTTTAAAGGGTATGTAGTCACTTAATTCTACACCCGACTGTATGTATTTTGTATGGCAGTAAATGTACAATAAATATACAAATTAATTTTTACAGACAATGTTCACTTACTGCCACAGGGAATGCATGTATGTACAGGTATACAGTCCTTTCAAACAATTTTTTTGTTCGCATTATACGAAAATGTACTGAAAATGCGGTAGAACTGATGTAACTTTTATGAATTGTGTATGTATATTAACAATAAGCAATGTAATTTTTTAAAATAAATTAATTACGTTTTCTTGTGTATTAATAAAATCTCCTAGATTTTAAATTACTTTTATATTACGAAGATAAATTGCACATTCTACAAGGTGCCCAAAAAGTTACCGATATGGTATTCCTATATACTTTCAATATTTTTAATTACTTTGTAAAAATTTCCTTAACTTATATTTCTCGTTAAAACAAAATTTGTTTAATTTTATTATTTTCTCCTTAATTAAATTACGTAATAAATTATTATACAAAGTAAATTATTCTCTAGTTAATTAATTTACTCCTCTACTTTTAAAGTACAACGAAGTAATACTATGTTGACAAAATCGCAAGTATCGTGGTGGTATGTAGCTAGTTTACGAGTTGCAGGGGCGAACTGTGTGTATCGTGTTGTGACGATTAATCATGCGGATTTTCTTCTAAATCCATCTGTGATCGTAAATTGTATAATTGTACGTGTGGTCGACCAAATTAATATTTGGCAATTGGACAAACGTGGTAGATCGGTAGTTGAAAACTATAAAAACGACACATGAATCAGACTGATTGTTTTGCACTGAAATATTCACAAATGCTTATTGAACGGTGGTCTGTCAACCGAATACTATCGATTTAATATTTGATACATGTGTTTCTATTTTATATGGGTTACATTAAAATGAAGCATTTCATACGTCAAGTAATAAGACTATAATTACATATGATCTTGACCCGTTATTGACCCGTTCGCTGACAAACACTATGTGTGACAAAATGATAGCACACAGTAAAATTTACATAATTTTAGTTTATTTCCACATGGCAACTGAAATTTGTGTCTATACACTATTGCAGGATACGTTCAATCACATATATGTATAAGTAAAATCAAATTGGATTTTACCAACCTGTTTAGCTTTATTTGACAAAAGAAACATTTTTGAGAAAATCTATCCGGATATATACAGGGTGTCACAAAACTCCTTCAGTTCCCGGAAATGGGCGGTTTCTGAGGTCATTTGAAGCGACATTTTCCTTTTGCAAAATGTCCGCCGGGGCTTTGTTTGGGAGTTATTAACAAAATACACGTACAAGAGAAGGAGCAAAAACTGAATGGATTAAATTAAAAAATTCACTTATTCAGCCGTAAATGCACTTGCTGCTTCGAAATGTGTCATTGGGCCACTCGGTGACGAACTGCGCAGCTGGCATCATGTATACGACAGTGCCGAAAACCAAGGGACGTGCGGCCAGATCAACGAACTGCATACCTGGTGGTAGATAATAGGTATACGACAACCCAAGGCTTAAGGGATGTGCGGTAAAGTCAATAATTATACGGACCATCGCTTTCACTTTCCATTCGAGAAATAAATCGTATGTTTCTTTCACACAGATGCCGTGAAATTTTTCCGCACTCACGATCACTGTTCACATTTGTCAAAATTTGTATTGCAGCACAAAATTACGGTAATGAGGTAATGCGATCAGTAGACTGCGGATTTCATGTATTTTCAACTTGTTCAAATGATTAAAGTAAAAATCAAATATCAGTCTGGCTCCTGTCCCTTGCAATAGCAGTAGCCAACTTTCATTTTGCATAAAAATCCGCAGTCTAGTGATTAGTTTAAATATGACGGCTGAACTTGCTCTTGGAAACCCAGAGATTTTCGAGTATTATATGTCTAATTCTGTTAATTTTGTCGAGAAAACTCCAAATATCGAAGTCCCAACCTGCGGAGTGCATTCGTTAAAAAGTTATGAGCGTCTAAAGTTCAGTAATTTTCATTATTTCTGACAGGTAAGGGCGCCGCCATATTGGTAAGTAGGGAGTTCTTCCGTGTAGAGACTCACTGACGACGCTAGGTGGCAACACTAGCGCGCCACGTGATAGTAGCACGGGCATGTTGAAGGGGAATTCGAATTTCTAGTTTTAGAGCATACTGAGTTGGTGTGAGTTAATTTTTTGGGGGGTTGGGGGGCATAGCCCCCGGCAATATCAGCGAATAAGTTGTTGTAAGTATAGTAATATGTACAAATTTGATTTTATCTGAATTTACAGATTGACGAAACAAAATTCGGCAAGAAAAAATATAAATGTATGTTATCGGCATTGCAGAGTTCTGGCGCGATGTGCGGTGCCACACACCGCGCGATAAAGTACCCGCAACATGAGCGATATGATGGCGCGCTAGTGCTGCCACGTAGCGTCGCCACAGAGTCACTACACGGAACAGCTCCCTACTTACCAATATGGCGGCGCCCATACCTGTCAAAAACTGAGGTGAAACAATGAAAACTACTCAACTTTACATGTTCATAACTTTTTAACGAGCGCACTCCGCGGTCTGCGACATCCATATTTGGAGTTTTCTCGACGAAATGAACAGGATTAGACATTCCAATCAGCACAGGACGTCTTACAGACGCCGTTTTCTCGTCTTTTTTACGTCTTTACGTCTTATGTCTCTGTAAAGACGCCTTTTACACGTCCGTAAAGGCATCTTTTGTCAGACGTCGTTTTGACGGTTCAAGAAAGGTGCCTTTTATGCATCTTATTTCTGACGTAAAAACGATGTCTCCAAAGAGGCGACATTTACACGTCCTTAAAGGCATCTTTTCCCAGACGTCGTTTTGACGTCTTTAGCAAAAACCTCAAAAAAAAACGAAAAAATGCAGGTTTTACATGGAAGTTTTAAATTGACCACCTCTATATTTTTACAGTACCGATATATTATTATAAGTGTCGTTCATGAATTTTTTCAGATTTTTAAGAGAGGTGCGCCGTTGTTAAAAAAAATAAAAACCGATTTTTTTTAAGTTTTTCCCGTGTAAAGCTAAGTTGATCTTCAAATTGTTATATTTTATTTATTCTCTAAGCCTATTAGACACTCATAAACCATGAACATTTCACAGAAATAATTAGAAAATGAAGTTAACTTGATTAGTCGCAGTGGCTCAAGTGGATGAGGCCCGCGGCTACGATCTCGTGGGGTCCCGGGTTCGAATCCCCCAGTCTCCTCTGAGATTTTTCTCAAGTGATATAAAACTGTAGTCGCTCTGGTGGTTCTCGGAAACCCACCTTAATAAACTGTAGGTCCAAGCCGAAATAAACCAACAGGTTTCAAAAAGGCCTCTAAATAAAAAAAAAACTTGATTAGTATTCTACTGTGTCAGTGCATAACATCGGAAAATATTAACGTTCATTCCAACAGTTCGGTTGGGTCAGCGCGGTAGTTTCTCAGCGTACTTTTTTTTTTTATTCCTAACTATGTAATAATCAGTGCTCTAAAAGATGCCTGAAAGACCTCTAAAAAGACGTGTAGAAGATGCATAAAAGAAGCCTAAAAGGCCCCCAAAAAGACGCCTAAAAAATGTTCCGAAAGACGCTTAAAAGATGCCTGAAAGACCTCCAAAAAGACGTGTAAAAGATGCATAAAAGACGCCTAAAAGACGTCTTAAAAATACGTCTTTCAAGTGATTTTTTAGACGTCTTTACGAGGCATCTTTAAGACGTCAAAAAGACCTGTGAGAGACGTCTTTAAGACGCACAGTTTTGTAATAAAGACCTGTTAAAGACGTACAACGACGTGCCAAAGACGTCACAGACGTCTGGCAGACGTACTTATATCTTGCGGCAGTCAACTTTCAGACGTCTTTTAAATGTCTTTGTGCTGATTGGGATATAATAATCGAAAATCTCTGGGTTCGGAAGGTAATGTTTACCCAATAAAAATGATGGTAGAGAAGTTACTTTTGGAAGAAATGGTGTCAAAATTTAGAAGAAAACCCAACAGACCACACCAAATAATACACACAGATGTGTGTGGACTGATTGAAAAATCCACCTGGGATGGAAAAACGTATTTTGTCAGATTTTTGGACTATTTTATCCGAGGCTCATTGGTGCAAACCAATATCAAAGTTAAGATGCGAAAACGGTCGTCAATATATGGATAAATAAGAAATTACTGGAGTCGGTGAAAGGGAAAGGTATTTATTGGGATTCAGACGGTTGAGGTTAGGAACAGCCACGTGTTTTTATATCCAAGTTTAATAAATGGAAAAATATGTGTGTCTAGCCAGCGTTTTTCTCGTAAATGACTGGTATGCGAAAAAACTGAAAGAGGAAAAAGTAGGACTGTTTTTTATACGCAACACAATGGCGTATGTAATTTTTTTGTATTTATACTATTTTGTTAGATATGAAGGTGACCTTCAATTTTTTAAATGAAATGCTGTATATTTTTTATATCAGATGAAAGCGTGTGTCTAGACGAATTCATTCGTATACTGCACAGTGACCTTCAAGGTCCTGCAAGGTCAGAAATGGAAGAAACATATATATATATATATATATATATATATATATATATATATATATGTATGTAAAAACAGAATAGAAAACAACTTAACAATAATGCTGTGCAATGATATTGTACAATAATCTTCCGTTTAACTAGCAAACAGACTATACCGACAAGACAGACCAAAAGCAGACCAGACGCGTGCACAAACAGGCAGAGAACAGGCCGGAACATGCAGACACATGCGCTACATGCATACCAACGCACACGCACGCTACAGGCACCACAGTCGTACCAACGCATACATAATATAGAGAGCATTACAATAAATGAGAAAAGTAATTAAAGCAGTCTTGAACAGTATTGAGTTGGAGTGCACAGTGCATTCCTCATACGCCTCAGTTCAACGAAAGTGCTGGAAGAATGTATAGGACTCTAATGGAAAGAACAAGATCTCTATTATACGATTCTGAAATGGGAAAAGAATTGTGCGGTGTACGCCGCAAATTATTTAATAAACAGACCCCTACGTCAAGAAAAGAAAAAAACGCCGTTTGAAGACTGGAATAAGAGGAAACCAAGCTGGGACAACTAAGAAAACTGGATCCTAGAAGCAGAAAGTACAACTTTGTGGGATTTGCATCCAACGCATGTATATAGGTTATGGGATAGTGAAGTAGAGCGAGTTGTATTGGCAAAAGATGTGAGATTCAAACCATAAACATGGATCTCTTATAACACAGTGAAGAAAAAGAAGGAAAGAAGACTAATGAAAACAGTGATGAAGAAGAAGACCAAACACATCAAGTTAAGCTAAAACTGAAGAAGAAAAGAAACCGAAGAAGAATAGAAGACTGAAGAAAATGAAGAAATTGAAGGATAGAAATCGAAGATGGAACAAATATTGCCAAGAAGATCAGAAAGGAAAGAAATGGAGACTTAACATTCGAAGAGGCTATGAACAGTCCTGATAAACAAAAATGGAAGGAAGCAATATAGGAAGAAAAGGCATCGCTTGATCAGAACAAAGTATGGGAGATAGTCAAAAGAAAACAAACCAATTCTTACTAGCAAGTGGTTACTGAGAGTCAAAGAAAGCGGGAAGTACAAGGCAAGACTTGTAGTAATAGGATTCGAACAAAAATACATGGAAAAGTATGTAGAAAATTTCAGTCCTGTAGTATCCATAAGTGCATTGAAAACAATCATTAGACTATAGCTGTGAGACATGGGAAGGTGTGAAAACAGTATTTTTACAGGGACACCTTGATATATAGAAATGCCTGGAAGCTATGATATCAATAAGTAGTAATAAAATATTTTATGCCTGGAACTAAAAATTCACCGAGTTTCAGAAACAGAATGCTTTAAACATTGAGCAAACTAAAACAGGACCTTGTGTATTTATATCTAAAACCAAAGGAATTAGATTAGCCCTGTATGAAGATGTAGACGATAGTATTACAGTAGTAGAGAACAGGAATGAAATATAAAAATGTTTCTGAAAAATAGGTTAACAATTTAATATTACAATAGAAGAGAAACTAACATCTTTTTTAGGTATAGAATTCGAATGTAAAGGAAAGGACGTAACCCTATTTCAACAACACTATGTTGTTAACGTGCTAAATCAATACAGAATGGAAAATGCAAGAGGCTTAGACATTAAGTGAAAGCATATACTTGTAGATATAAAATATCATTATTGTTTCCATGAAAATTATAAAAAGAAAGAAGTAGAAGTAAAATACTGCCCAACCCGAGTCGCCAGATTAAGACTTGTGTCTTACAGTCTTGGTACTGGCAGTGAGAAAGAGAGGATCACTTTTTTCCTGAATTCGTGATCCCTCCCTTCATCCGGCGACTCTGTGCCCAACTGCAGATCAGCTAGTTGACATATTGTTAATTTTTTAGTTTCGATATAGTACATAATTCACGAGCACCTAGTTACTTTCCACGGCCCATTCTTATTCATCTATTTTAGTTTTTAACAAATATAAATCACAAAATGTTATTACACATTTGAACAACTACATATGTTCCATGTTCGATACTTGTTATTCGGTAGCTTATCTATAACCAGTGTCGACGGATCAAGACTTGTCTTCCACACCACCTTACCCCTTCTACGATGTCATTTCCTCATTACCCGGCGGCGAGCATCCCCACGCTTCCGCCAAGGTTCGGTCACGTGACGCACTAGCGTCTCCGTCATGCATGTGTCACAATGTCACGTGACTAATCCGGTAATGAGAAGGGGTCTGCATATTATAGGTTATAAATAAAAAGTTATCAAAATATTGTCCACTATTCTCCAACAGATTTATTTTTATTCAAATTTGGTAATCCGGGATATTTCCAAGGACCAATTTTTTAAATTAAGCTCGATCATAATCGGTGTAGTTATTCTCGACATACAGTCAATCACTTACTAGGTGTGTCAGTTGAAAATGCGGGATTTTTAAAATGAAAATACACGTTTATTGTGAGAGATAGGTTTAAGATTATTTATTCGAAGTAATTTCCTTCGGAAGCTATGCATTTTTTCCAACTTTCTACCAACTCGCGAATGCCACGCCGAAAGAACTGTCCATTTTTTGAAGCGACCCAGTCGTTAAGGGTGCGTAGGAGCCAATGTGGTGCCTCTATCGGCATAGAGGTGAACTAAAAATAAACTAGGACAAGGATAGAGTGATCCTTGTCTCACCTATAGAGCTGTGACAGAGAGGCAGATATGTCACTCGCACGAGAGACAAAAACAGAGAGTAACCGAGCGGCTTGATTTTTCGAAGTAGTTAGAACAATTTTTTGAAGCGAAGAAGCAATATTTTTAAATAATTTTTGTATTGAAATATTCTTTGTATTATTCCACGTAATCGTACAGAGCCCTCTTTTGGTAAAAGTGTACAGAAAAAAATTACTTCCTCAAAAACGTACACTTTTATTTTTTGTAAAGTTTCAAGAGCCAAATTGAAAGAAAGGGCTCTGTACGATTACGCGGAATAGAACAAAGAATATTTTTAAAAAAGAAACTTGAGAAAATATTGCTTCTTCGCTTCAAAAAATTGTTCTAGCTTCATCGGAAAATCAAGCCGCGCGGTTACTCTGCCTTTGTCTCTCCTGCCAGTGACATATCTCCCTCTCTGTCTCAGCTCTGTAGGAGAAACAAGGATGTCGCACAAAGTTATGAAATACATAGAATGACAACCTCTACGCCGACTGAGGCACCACATTGACTCCCACGCATCCTTAAGCCATTTTTCGACATCTTCATAACTAGTGAAGTGCTGCTCAGCAAGTGCGTGAGATATAGATAAAAACAAATGGTAGTCAGAAGGGGCCAAGTCTGGGGAGTATGGCGGGTGGGGCAAAACATCCCAACAGAGTTCAGAAATGATGTCTCTGACCGCTTTCGCTGTGTGTGCGGAGGCGTTGTCATGCTGCAAAATCACTTTATCGTGTCTTGCGCCCCATTCTGGTCGCTTTTCGAGCAATGCTTCGTTTAATTTGATCATTTGCTGTCGGTAGCGAATGGTATTAACCGTTTCGTCTACCAATTCTTGCAATTCGACATCCTCAAATTTTTTAGCTTGACCTGGACGTTTTCTTTGGCTTTAACGCTGAAATCCCCACTTTTAAATCGTTTAAATCAACGCTCACAAGTCGTGACCGATACAGCATGTTCCCCGTAAGCATCAACTAAGATTCGATGAGATTCAGCAGCACTTTTCTTTAAAACAAAATAATGAATTAAAACTTGCCGCAAATATTCTCTATTTGGCACGAACGTCGACATGTTCACTACACGAAATACATATGACACTAACTTGAAATCGTCTAAACAACAATGACGTTTTGTAAGGTTAGGTTATAGCAAAGAAATGGCGCAAGAGTTTTGACTGTGAACCGAGCCCTGTTTGGCACACCTGGTAATCAATGACACACACTTTAAATCAGAATAACTTTTTTATAAGTGGACCGAACGACTTCAGTTTTTGTCAAGCTAAATGGATTAGTTTACTAGATGATGTCTAATGAAACTTTTGAATAATTGAGGTTAATCTGAATTACGAAAGAAAAATGTAAAAATTGTTTTTCACAATTGTTTCATTGGAGCTTGTAATGAAAATTTATAAAATATAGTTTGTAGATTTGTGTCAATTATACACTCTGTGAAAATTTTATCGAAATCGGTTAACGTCGCTATGGGCAACAAACATTTCAAGATGAGAGCCTATGGGTGGCAGCCACAGATCTTCAGCCTTGTCGAGGAATTTCACCCATATGTGATCACATCTTTAAATGTTTATAACTGATTGTAACGTTAAATAATCAATGTTTATTAGTCAGTTTCATAAGTCAATATTTACAATCTTTTATTCGCAATTCCTATCAATTAAAAATTTTCTTGAAATTTTCTTTACACATCATTTAATAAACTAATTCTTCCACTTTTTAAAAACTTACATTATTTTAATGAGTGTATGGAGAGTTTTTTTGACTGATTGTATGTATCGACGGTGGATCATATGAAAATTCATCTATTTTCTGATCCGGGTCCTGGAAAATGTTTGATTTCTTTCCGTTGTGTTGTAAGATGTATTTCTGTAAAATGTGAAATGTGAATGCGTTGATTTCAAGCGTAAAATTTCATACTATTGTTTTTGAAAGGGGTACGGCGGTGAAATAAAATTTTATCTCAAAAAGTCTTTTGAGGTCTTGAGAAGTTTTACGTTATCTGATGCGTTTCTATTGTTTTATGTAGATTGTTTATTTAAAATTTTACACATACAGGGTGTCCCAAAACGACTGCGTAAGCGGGAAATGGGAGGTTCCTTGGGTCATTTGAAGCGACATTTTCCTTAGCAAAAATGGCGTCCGCGGCTTTGTTTAGGAGTTATTAACGAAAAACACGGACCAACCAGAGCGCGCCTAGTCGCTCGGTGGCACGGTCAGCGCGGCGAGCCGGGAGGAGGAGAGTGTTGTCGATACGCCGCGATGTAACAAACAGTTTTTCGATTATGTCCCGATTTCGATGAGCTTTGGATATGTTGTAAATACCACGATTCTGAACAACATTTCCCTTTAGCCTTTTTGCCTCGTGTCTTTAGTTTACGAGATATTTGTAAAAACTTGTAATTGAAAATGCTTCGAAATGTGTGTCACTGTCCCTGGGTCATTCGGTGACGAACTGCACAGATGTCTTCAGGTGTACGACAGTACCGAAAGCTAAGGGTTGTACAGTCAGGTCAACGAACTGTACAGCTGATGGTAGATAGCAGGTATACGACAATCACATGTTTCGGTTTTCCTGCATATTTGTACGCAGAGTCGATGGGTTACTGTTCGAAAACGTCGTCCGTCTTTCTTTTAGAAAGTTTCTTAAGGGAGGCGTAGGACAATAGGGAATCCTAAAACGCCACGCCGACCTGACATTTCTACCTCTTGCTGGGTGAAAGGACGGACGACGTTTTCTAACAGTAACCCATCGACTCTGCGTACAAATCTGCAAGAAAACCGAAACATGTGATTGTCGTATACCTGCTATCTACCATCAGCTGTACAGTTCGTTGACCTGACTGTACAACCAATAGCTTTCGGTACTGGTTTTACAAATATCTCGTAAACTAAACACGCGAGGCAAAAAGTCTAAAGGGAAATGTTGTTCAGAATCGTGGTCTTTACAACATATCCAAAGCTCATCGAAATCGGGACATAATCGAGAAACTGTTGGTTAATACGACATCGCAGCGTACCGACAACACTCTCCTCCCCCCGGCTCGCCGCGCTGACCGTGCCACCGAGCGACTAGGCGCGCTCTGGTTGGTCCGTGTTTTTCGTTAATAACTCCTAAACAAAGCCGCGGACGCCATTTTTGCTAAGGAAAATGTCGCTTCAAATGACCCAAGGAACCTCCCATTTCCCGCTTACGCAGTCGTTTTGGGACACCCTGTATATTAATTAGTTACACTGCATGTTACATCTAGGAGAATCCTAAATTCTAGGAGAATCATCGAAACGGCCGGAAACATTTTTGAAATGTAGGTTTAGAATTTTGTATTCTATGCGCGATGAGAAAGAACGTTCTAAACAATTATGTCACTCTGTATATTTTTGTTGATGCAATTGTAGTAGAGAGATTGATGAAAGGAAGAACGAAGAGAGGGGGTGGAGTAGTACGAAACATAGGGTAGGAATATAAGAGTGAGGTAGGTAGGAAGGTAGTTATTATCACGGTTCCATGATAAGTAAGAGTCGTCAGACTGCACGGTGCTCGCGTAGCGTTACGGTGCACTTTCATAATAATCAAGCCCCTAGAAACGTCACGCATTTTTGTCACCCCGTCATAGAGGTTTCAAGAGACCGCGGAATTACCGTCTACGGTTCGGTATATCGTTTTGTATATCCGAGAGACACAAACAGGCATGATCATTAAAATGTTCGACTTATACATACATCGAATATTTTCCAAGAGTGGTCGATTCACAAGGGCCTGAAAATTATTGTTACTTATAATTGCCGTGTAGATAGGTACAACTCGAGTTGTTTCGAAAATACAGAGCGGTTCAGCTTCCTTGATCATTTGAAATTGCACTCACTCGAGTCTTGTGCGTCATTCAAATTTTTGTTACCCTTCTATCACTATCACTTCTTCGACCAACACCTTATTTTCTACATAGCAATTTTAATTTCAAGAGAACCTAATCAATATTATCAAGTACTGGATCTCTGAAATTGGATAGAATACAGGCCGATTAGAACAGAATTCGAAACTTTTCGGATAAATAATGTTATATAGATGGATGAAAAAGGTTCCGATACACGTAGGCCGATTAATATTTAATTAGCACTTCTCTGGAGTAGTATAATAATAAAGTAGTCTAATAATCAGATAATCCTATGTTACGATACGCATCTATACATGGTAGAGAGGGAGCTGATAATAACATAAAAGAAATTGTTTATACGTACACGGCGCACAGTGGGCAATTCGGACGTAATCGGCGACAAAATCGATAGAAATTAGAGAAACTAGTAGATAGACATTTCGATAGAAATGAGATAGAGTGATGAAATTTTTTTTAAATTGAAGCTGAAACTTTGTAGAATATGGGAAAAATAGGGAAATTATGGTAAAAACGTTTTTTAACCTTGATAAAATTCGTTAAACTTGTACAATTTCAAGAAAATTGTGGTTTTTCAATCACCAGGCGCGGAAAAAATTTTTTTAAAACATGCTAAACATCATTAAAACTAACTACAAAAAATTGTAATATGATGTAATATTGTATTACGCGCCTCCTCCTTTGATCAACTCGTAGTACCTCTACTTCGCGCCAGTATCACCACAGTGTTTACAGATGGAAAAAAAGAAAGGAAACCATGGTCCATGGCGCTGTGTTCCAAATCCATCATTCTTTTATTTTGTGCCAAAAGTCACGCACGTATTTTCTTTTCTTTGCGGGATATTATTTGTGGTCCTCTTAATATTATTAGTGATGGAAGACACAGAGAATACAATATCTAGGAGGCTTAAGCGAATGGAGAAGGAAATAAAGAAACAGAGAAAGAAAATAAAGCGTCTGAAGAGACGCCGTAAGTTAACCTCTTATCATTCGTTTTTTATTATGAAAAATTTTATTCAATTACAAGTTAATTGAGATAAATTCATGGACAAGTTCCAAGAACATTAGTAATGTTCTTTAATCGAAAATCTGTATAATTGTGGTCTAAATGCAAGGGGTGTCAAGTACACATGCCACAAAAAGGGCATTTGCATTTTATAAAATTTGGATTTAACCAAATACAAGTTATTTGGTTATATCTTTAGGAACAAGTTTTCCTAATAAAAAGAGAAAAATATCAAATTTCTCCCTTTTTTTTGGTTTCCTCATAAATGAAGTATATTATACAGTTTAATAGACAGCATTTTGCAAATGGTGTCAAGAACACATATCATGAGGGGCATTTGCAATAGTCTAAATTTGTTCTCCGTTGCATTTTCTTTTCCTACGATAGGTAGAGGAGCCTCGCTATCAGATTCTGATAGTTCAAGGGGGACAGGATCTTTCCACCGGCCACTATTTCCTTTGGAAAATTTACTATCAACAAGACATTCGGATTCTGGTTCTTTACAAGGACCAGAAATCTTACAGGATCATCCAGCTGTAGAGGAGATTAGACCTGCGGAGGTCATTCAGGAACCTCAGCTACAGGGTCCGGAGAAATAATCACTGGCTCCTGAATTACTGGAAGCTATAGGAAAGCGTTTGGATCCAGAAAGGACAATGGCATCTCCAATCCTCGATGATATTGCCATTAGATGGGCAGATATTCTCAGTCAGGGGCTTCCGGAAGAAGAGAAGAAAGAGTTAACGAGGAAGTATCCAATACCGTAGAATTGCGTAACAATGGAGCCCCCAAAACTAAATCCACAAATACAAGCTACCCTGTTGAATCCACTTATCTCAAGGGATAAAAAAAATTGTAGAAAAACAACAGAAAGTATCTGTTTATTTGGCAGCATTGGGCCCAATGCTAGGTGATGTACTGAAGGGTAACATACCAAATAAGCTGTCGCTAATTACTACCCTAAGTGATGTGAGCAGATTGTTGGTAGATTTACAACGAGATGAGTCTCAAACTAGACGTTTGCTCATTGTAAGCAAATTAAATAACGCGATGAAGGATACATTGATATCGTCCAACCTGGATGAATGGCTTTTTGGCAAGGATCTTGAAGAGAGATTAAACGCAGCAAAAGTTTTGGAACGTTCATCCAAAAATTTGAAGCCAATTGCTAAGAACACGCCTTCATCGAAGGGGCCAAAAAACTTGAAGGGCCCCCTTCGTTCCTCACACTATTACCGGATGGCGCGAGGGGGCGCTCAACGGAAGCCGGTCATTCAGGGTCGCACACAGAACGTGGACGATAAGAGCCTGAATTATCGAGGGTCAACCTTCACCAAGGATCAGAGCAACAGCACCAGAAAAATCTAACGGTGAGCTCTATAGGTGGACGATTGAAGCAGTTTTCTCTTATATGGCAGGAATTCTTTGAGGACAGAACAGTTTTAAGTTGGATTGAGGGTTATGAAATACCTGTTTCAAGTAGGGTGGCTCAAACATGGATTCCAGAAGAACCCAGGTGGTCAAAACACGAGGTAACTCAAATCATTGAGGAGATTAACAGACTTCTTTTAAAGGGTGCAATTCGTAAATGCCAGGAAGAACAGGGACAGTTTATTTCAAACATTTTTCTAATACCTAAACCAGATGGTTCTAGTCGTCTTATTTTAAATTTGAAAAAGTTAAATGATTTTATTAAGACGGTACATTTCAAACTAGAAGATATACGAACAGCTAGGGATTTAATGCAAAAGAATTGCTTTATGGCTACTATTGATTTACAGGATGCATATCTCGTTGTGCCGATTGCAGAATCTTCCCGAAAATTATTAAGATTTAGATTTAAGAATCAGTTGTTTGAGTATGTCTGTTTACCTTTTGGTCTGAACACAGCTCCTTCGTTTTCACAAAAATTATGAAGCCTAGTATGGCTTGGTTGAGATCACGGGGTTTTGAATCTGTAATTTACATAGATGACATATTTCTCTTAGGGAATTCCTTCGCGGAATGCATGAATAACGTCCTTCAGACACGTTGGTTATTAGAAAAATTAGGTTTTGTTGTGAACATAGTTAAAAGTAAATTAGTACCGACTCAGAGTTGTAAATTCTTAGGGTTCATCCTTGATTCTACAAAAATGAGAATCGAACTTCCTACCGATAAAAGATTAAACATAGTTAAATTAATTGACCGTTTTGAAAAAAGGATAGAAGTTAGAATAGAGGAATTCGCTTCCTTAATAGGAACATTAGGATCATGTTATCAGGCACCTAAATACGGTTGGGTTCACATGAAAGATCTTGAACGGGAAAAATTTTTTGCTCTTAGAGATAGCGAATTTAATTGGAAGGCGTCGATAAAAATGTCCACAGGGGTTCATGAGAATTTTTCTTGGTGGAAAACAAGGGTTATGACAACATTCAATCCTATCAGGAAACCGTCGTTCCAATTAGAAATTTTGTCGGATGCGTCCCGAACAGGATGAGGGCGTACAGTAAGGTAGAAAGTATTCATGGTTTTTGGAATGAGACGGATCAACAATTACATATTAACAGTTTAGAACTCTTAGCTGCCTTTTTTGGACTTAAGTGTTTTGCAAAAGATTTAATGGATTGTGATATTTTGCTTAGAATAGATAATACCACGGCTATTGCTTATATAAATCGCATGGGTGGTATTCGATACCAAAAGCTGAGCGATATCGCCAAAGAAATTTGGGTATGGTGTGAAAACCGTAATATATGGATTTTTGCATCTTATATCCGGTCAGAAGATAATGTAATTGCAGATTTCGAATCAAGACGTCTAAAACCCGAAACGGAGTACGAATTAGATTTGGAAGCATTTAGGACAATATGTCACACCTTCGGAGAACCCGAAATCGATTTGTTTGCAAGCAGAACAAATTTCAAATGTCCGGTTTATGTATCATGGAAAAAGGACCCTGGATCTATAGCTATAGACCCTTTTACTATAGAATCGAATTCTTATTTCTTTTATGCTTTTCCTCCTTTCGCGATTATTCCAAAAGTTTTGAAGAAGATTAATATGGAGGGATGTAGAGGTATTCTTGTGGTACCGAGTTGGCCTTCCCAAGCTTGGTACCCGAGAGTTATGGCCATGTTTGAGTCACAACCAATTATATTCAAGCCTAGAATTAATTTACTGTCCTCTTCTAATAGAGAACCTCATCCGTTAGCATCCCAACTTTCCCTGGTAGCAGGGATCTTATCAGGAAAGCCTATACGCTGAAAGGAATGACGCTAGAGACAATTACAATTGCAATGGCATCGCTTAGTGATTCTTCGCTACGCCAATATGTATAACGTGGCACTAAGGAAGTGGTGGCAATTTTGTCATTCGACAAACATAGACGTGTATAAGGTAAAAATAGAGGACGTCTTATGTTTTTTAACAAAGGAATACGAAGACGGAGGATCGTATGGTTCTATTAATACGGCTAGATCGGCGTTGGCTTTGACTATTGGTCCAGATATGGGACGAGGTGATCGAATCAAAAGATTTTGTAAGGGGGTCTTTAATCTGCGTCCATCACAACCAAAATATGATTTTGTGGCTCTGACCACAGGACACAGGTTTTTTTTGTTTTGTTCTTAATTTGAAATAAGCCAAATTAGGTTTTTGTTTTGTTCTTAATTTTAAATAAGCCAAATTAAGTTTTTTGTTTTGTTTTATAACATGATTTATTATTTGAGTTATTAAGGTAATATTTTAGATCCCATTAAATCAAGAAGTAAAAGAAAGAAAATACGTATTTGTTTGTACACTGCCGTACATCTTTAAACATCTACGAGTTGATCAAAGGAGGAGGCGCGTAATACAATTGAACGATTAAACGAACTTACCTAAGTGAAGTTCTATCGTAATTGTATGAAGCGCCTCCTCCTGAAGATCGGTCCCTCCCAAATAATTTCCCATTCTTAACCTAACAGTTAACCCATACAGATACGGCAGTTTGGTCTTTAAAATAATGATGGATTGGAACACAGCGCCATGAACCATGGTTTCCTTTCTTTTTTTCCATCTGTAAACACTGTGGTGATACTGGCGTGAAGTAGAGGTAAAAAATTGTAATATGATGTAATATTTTATTGTACAAACTCCGACACGATCAATATTTTTCAATTCCATTACAAATACCCCTGGAACTATCCGATGGGACGCGACGGCCCAAATATAGCGGAATAGTCTGAGCTACACTAGAATACTGTAAGATTTCAGTATATAATGAACAAAAAAATATTCTAATTATCCAAATATAATAATATGGGTAGCAAAACAAGTGCAATAACTGAAATATCGAATTTAATTAAATCTTGTTTTACTGTTCTAGATATGATTTCCACATTATTATTTTAAAACAGAAATTACTCAATATACAGGGTGGTCCTGTAAAAATTAGCATTTGAATATCTCTGTTAGGTTTGGAGATATTGAAAAACATTATTAACAAAAGTTGTTCAGGTCAGGGAGATCTATAATATCACTGTAATGATTTTTTTGCAGCTCGAGAATTTTCGGAGATTTAAAGGTCACCTTCACTTTTGAAATAGAACCATATATTTTTTTTATACATTACAGGTCAATACTTTTTTATGAAAAATGTTGAGCTGCATCAACTAATTTTAATTAGGTCATGGTAAGGTTCTTTGGAAAGAGCCCCCCCCCCCCTCCGCCTTAAAGCACGTGTTCGACCAGTTAAAGAGGACACAATTCGTTGTAGTGGGTGTCTGTAGTTTTTTATAAATATCTCGTAAACTGAACCCGAGCTGCAGTAACATATACAGGGTGTCCCAAAACGACTGCGTAAGCGGGAAATGGGAGGTTCCTTGGGTCATTTGAAGCGACATTTTCCTTAGCAAAAATGGCGTCCGCGGCTTTGTTTAGGAGTTATTAACGAAAAACACGGACCAACCAGAGCGCGCCTAGTCGCTCGGTGGCACGGTCAGCGCGGCGAGCCGGGGGGAGGAGAGTGTTGTCGGTACGCTGCGATGTCGTAACAACGAACAGTTTCTCGATTATGTCCCGATTTCGATGAGCTTTGGATATGTTGTAAATACCACGATTCTGAACAACATTTCCCTTTAGACTTTTTGCCTCGCGTGTTTAGTTTACGAGAAATTCTTAATAGGAACTGCTGGTACTAACTTAACTGTTGGTACAGTGGAAAATGTTTATTTTATATAATTGCGTATTGAACGCTGGATACAAATATAGCGTAGCTCGCACGTCCTATCTGGTCGACTGTCTATCGGAGAAGAAGGATACAGTGCGTGGCGTGTGAGCACCTTAGACTATTATGTAATATGATTGATAGATGTCGCGATTATCAACATAGGTAGATTCCTACAATAACCCTTTTCATATCATAGTTGACCGCTTTTAAATGAAGACTACGTTCGGAGCCGATTGAATTGGAAGTGACAAAAAACGAGAGTCTGGCCCTAAGTAATATAGATAATGTACAACATGTTCTATTCATCTTAGGGATATATAAACCCTTGCATTTTTACTCTCGTGGGCTAGTACTCTCGTAGACTTGAACCGTGTCACGACGTGCTGCATCTCGTAGAGTCACTTCCAGTGAGATCGGGCTAAAGTTCCCCTTCGATCAAATATAACCGTATAGATTCCGCTAGTCCGGTATTAAATCTATTAGGCTCTTTTAAAGTTGGTTTCGAGACCCCCGCACTGCCAGTGCGTCAAAACCGAGCACCTCTAGTTAGGTAATAATTCTTTATACGTAATCCTACTCATTACATTCGCGACATTTACACACATGTAAACAATTCTATTGATTTGAATATATCGGCGTTTAACAATAACTCCGTACAAATCATTAAACCCTCAATTATCGTTCCACAATCCTAATCCAGTAATTGAACGTTCCCACACGATACAATCTTACCGCTCGGATTGTATCAATTAAATTGTACTAGTTACGAGGCCCACTAACTACCCTTGGCGGCTACCTGATTGTCGCAACAGGTTCGTCCGTCACCTAGCAGCACCCTGGTTACGCATCAGGTTCGTCTGCACTCTTATCCAACACAAGAATCACCCATTATCCTTGGTGGCTCCCTGATTATCGCATCAGGTTCGTCCGCTACCTAGCAGCACCCTGGTTACGCATCAGGTTCGTCTGCACTCTTAAAACCTTAATCCAAGGGTAATAACACTTCGCCGGCCACTCGTGCTACTTCACGGCCCTGGCTCGTAACAGTGTCAAAATTCACTATATTTTTTTTTTGACACAACAAAACCTAATTCCACATTCATAGAATAACTCATTGTTGATGATAGTGTCACGTCCGGTGGTTCAGCCACTAATAATAATTAATTAAATTAATAATATATTTTCTAAAACAAATATCGTATCAAGTTACGAGCGTTGGAATTAAGGAAAACTATAAGATACATTTCGCAGCACTAAATGGGATTATCAATACATGTGATTTATTTCGACACTAAAACTCACTTTGAATTCAGAAACCTTATGAAACAAATCGGAACGCTGCGAAATCTATTTTATATATTGCAGGATGCATTCATCACTGACGAATGTGAAAAAATAGTTCGGAAGGGAAACAACACCAACTGGACTATTATGGCTAGCACTATTATCGCGAAGGAGTATCACTCGCATCGATCAGCTTGAAGAATTCAACTGGGATGGCATGAGAACAGCACAACGCAAAAGAACTGAACAATGGATCGATAAGCGAAAAAACTGATGACTAATTATTGCCGAGAGGATTTGCGAACGCAATATGATCCAGCCAGGAAGATAATAACGAGAAATCAAAAGCGATTACGAGGAATCGAAGATTACGCACTAACCCCCATCAATAGATATCGATCCTAAAACAATGGATTGATCGATCTATAAAACGGGGCAGCCCTTCATCAGGACCAGCCAGTCCGTCAAATCGCCTTTACTTAAACGAGTTAGTCAGTTACAAACAATCAGTCAAAACGAGTCAAATCAAGAACAGTCAGTTTGTCAGGAGTACAGCCATTGTGTCGGTGATTTGTTTTTGGGAATATCAGTGAATTCATGCAACAAGTGATGCAGTTGCTGTGAAATCTGTCCATCATCCAGTGCAGCTATTCAACCAAAAATCCAGCCCTACCAGTACAGATCAACTAAGACGCCTTTTTTTCCTTTCGGGCCTGGCTCCGCCAGCTTGGCATCTTTCTCAGGCTTGGACCTACTGTTTATTAAGGTGGGTTCCGAACCACCCGGGCGGCCACAGTTTTGTATCACTTGAGAAAAACCTCAGAGGTGACGGCGGGATTCGAACCCGGAACCACGAGATCGTAGCCGCGGCCTCATCCACTTAAGCCACTGCGCGCCTGCTCAAGCCACTTTGTAAGACGCCTGGGTCCGGATCAACGATCAGACCGGCCGAAAATCAATCCGTCAACATCAGTCAAGGCTCCGTCAATTATGAATTGTGAATCAAGAGAAGTCAACGCAAGCGTATTAAGATAAGTTTATTAACAAACTACATTGCGAACGTAAAATTCATGCATTCCCGCTGGAATCATTTTAATGCTGTATCTCGATAAACGTTCAAACACGAGCGAAACGATTTAACGATAACACTAACAATTTATATTTAAGTCCTTTTAACACTATGTGTATCCGACATCTGTTTGTGCAGAATATATTTTATTTATTTAAAATCAAATTTCTCAAAATCAGTTTAAAAACCAACTTTGACTTCAACCAATCAAATCCTATAATTGCAAAAACCCACAAACCATTGCGCAAAATCTTCAATTCCCGAACCGGAGCCGGTGTATGCATGTATGCAGGTGAATGCTAAAAAGTCCACTTCGGACGTAACAATAGTATTTTTATTTATACGATACTTACAATTAACCAAGTCCGTGGGTAACTGACAAATCGGCTCAAACTTGTGTTGTTTATTTTCTATTTATTTTTCACATAGAACTACTCACTTTTAATTATACATCTTGTATGAGTTAATTGCTTTTTTGTATCTACCGATAATAAAAGGGTTTACACTTTTTAAGTACGCGACTCAACAAATTGAACTTTAGAATAGGTTATGGTACCTAAAAATAGTACAATTAAGATCATTACATTTGGACCGTATTTCGATACTATCGGACAACTATAAGTAAGAAGTTCAATTACATTTCAAAACTAGAACATGGGGACTTCAATTGGTGATATCGTTACGGATTGTATAAAAAGCCGCCATTAGATCGAATTTCTTGATAAATGTTGCAAATAGGAGATTTGAAAATTAATTAATTTAGAGATGCAGTTTTGTCATCAATATACGGAAAATACAGCGTTACATTGCTTCTTCTATACCTACTTTTATTTAAATATTTTCATTTACCTTAAGAGTTGCTTTTATATTGTATAAAAATATATAATATTATAATTTAATGGTTATCATCGATTTCTCTAAATGTTTCGCAAATATGTAAAATTGAGGTGTGATATTGTGTTGGATCAAAAGTACAATTAAATTTTTGCCGTATATTTACCACATGGCAAACGTATGAGAAAAATATTTATCATTGAACACTAAATATTTTAATTGGCAAAAATGTACAATAATTCTGAATCAAGACTTCAAGTGTGAGTAGTACAATTTACTGAAAACAGATAGGTGGAATGCAATAATTGGAGAGCATATTCTTGGTAGTACTTTCAAAAACAACAATCTGTTTGATCGTTCACGGCAGAAGTGATTCATAGTTTTCAATAAAATTTACACGGCGATAACCGCGTTTCTCCCCCTTCCTCTCATTGCGTCACCCCACGATTCGCCAGCTACCCTCGCTAATTGCGAGTGCTCTCATCGGTTCAAGGGCAATCCTAACTGGCCATGTAGATTTTCCCCTCCGTAACAGCTCCTCTTAGAAGCCAGTAATGCTGCCCAGGCGTGACACGAAGTCACCCATAGTCACTGATGCTCTCGTACGTGACGATCAAGGTAGTTCTTTTTAGGGTGATCTCCATCCTTAATGTAAACAAGTTAATGCATCGGTACCATTTTATTTTTTAGGGATCTCTGGGGGAGGGGGGGGGCGCTGTAGAAAGACGTCGGTCGCGGTCGATAACGCAAATGGCAGTCCAGGTCTTTAATAAGGTACTCAAAATCTATGACATTTAAAATGTCTGCAATCTATTTTTCGAAAAAAGATATATTTCAGATTTCTTCTTTTGAAAAACAGACTGCAGTTTGGTTGTAATAACAACTGTTTTCCCAGTCTCATATTATGGAAAGTTTAATTTTATTATCACAGTTCAATGTATTTCATACATTAGTTAAAAGGTTTTACTTCTACAACACAGAATTAATAGATTTTATTTTAGATTCGTTACATTACACAAATGATGTGATATCGCTGAAACGAGATGATAACAGTCTCTCTACAAATATACAGGGTGTCCCCGAAAGAGTGTTGGAAAAAGAAAGGGGTGATTCGCCTTGTTTCCTAGTTATAAACAAAAACCAAGAACCAATCAAGGACCAAGGCAACATAACGCTCCACAGGACTTGTTACGCACTGATTAGTCCGTGTTTTTCATTAATAAGTCGAAAACAAAGCGTTTCGGTACCAATTAACAAAGGGATACGGTGCTTAGAACCACCTCAGAAATCACTCCTTTCTTTTTCAGATACTCATTCTGGAACACTCTATAGAGAAATAATCCAATGGCAAGCACAAGAGTTTCTTATTTACAAATTAGTAGCATGCTTACTTGCGTGGGTCGAGTGGTAGCGCGCGTAGCCGGATAGCGTTTTTATATTTATAGAGGAATATGGTAATTAATTGTTAGTAGATGCGTGGACGAACCTGACGCGAAATCAGGGAGCTGTTAGGAACGGCACCGGTTGGTGCAGCGGCTATGGTCTCCGACTGTGGAACCGCTGAAGACATTTTAACAAGGCAGGCCAGTGGCGTTCGGTTCAGAGAACTTGGCTCACATGATCACCGTGGTGGAGTTAGCGGGTATAGCGTCCTCTGGACGCCCGGGTTCAGGGGGAGCCCCGGATATCCCCGTCTCTCCCCAGGGAGGGCGGGAAATCCGTAATGAATGATTACCAGCACGTAAAAAACAGGGAGCTGCTAGGTGGTTGAATAAAAATACAGACGAACCTAATGCATTGATATCAGAGAATTGTAAGATACGAACAAACCTGATTCCAAATCAGGTAGCCGCATAGGTTTGAAAAGAGTTTTGGATTTCTGATGCGATATGAAGTAGACCCTGGGATGTGTTACTAACGACCATATAACGTTGCTGTATTTGAATGGTGGCCGTTGATTCGCGCCTTCGTGGAGCCAACATTCGTAGAATCACATGATTAATTCGAAACAGATGTCCTCGGGATTAGGACCCTGGAAGGCCTTTTTACGACATGCTCACAGCTGAGAAAAACGTACGAGTTCCACTTCTGGCGGTCGTCGCGCGCGGATGTAAAAGCGGCGCGGTGAGCGGGCGGCACTGGTGGTGGGCCGAGTTTCCACTGCCTCGAACGGTCTGAAGGGCAACTTTATAAAGGACCTACCGGGAAGCTCCCAGAGAGGTTGGACCCTCTCTTACCGGGATCGGCGTCTTCATGCCGTGACGGAAGTGGAGACCGTCGAGTCTCCCATTCCGGCGGCCCTAGGGAAGGGGGCACCGCGCGGGACCCATACCACCCGGTGTCCGGTTAGTGCAAGATAGTGGCGGAGGTTAATCCCTCCCCCCGGGATGATATGTAAACGAGAGGGTTACCTGTTGATTATTCATGTGATCTGGGCACCACCCCCTCCATAGCTTCAGGATGGGTGTGAGGTTTTAGCTCAGCTGAAGCGTCAGGCCCGATGGAAGCATAGTCCGGGTCCTCCTGCCCATTTTCGATTTATGGTACAGGAGACGAGGCAGATTCACCTTCCACCTGACGCAGGTGCTCTATAGACAGGAATGTTTCGGAGAGTACTTGCACAAGATCGGGCGGGAGCACAGCCTACTCTAGTGCTAGCCATGCTGAAGGATGTGGCAACACGGCGAGAGTCCTATTAGGTCTCTCGCGATAGGACTCTCGCCGTGTTGCCAAATCCTTCAGCATGGCTAGCACTAGAGTAGGCTGTGGCGGGAGTCGATAGTGCACTGTAACCATTTGCGGGTAGGGTGAGCCCCCGATGCGGCACATCTTAGAGGAGAGCACGATTGGTATCTCTCGTTGGCGTCCATGGTCGGCCACATGGTCGATCACATCTCGCCGATTGTGCCCGGGAGCATGACCCGGGCTCAGCCATGAGCTTGGCGTCGTGGGGCTTGCCCCCGCGGCACCGGGTGCCACACGAGGAAAGGCGGCGAGGGTCGGTGGTCGGAGTTTGAGTTGACCCAGTCTCTAGTCATGGAGGGACACTCTTTGCGGGAGTGGCGACTTCATGCCTTGGCCGGGGTGGGGACCAGCGTTACCATATGCGAGTCCCGCCGGGCCCCTTACCCTTCCACCCCTCGCTCAGCTTTGCTGCGGAGCCCGCCTTTGCGTGAATTCAGTTTAGAGCAGTTTACAGACGTTTGGTGTGTAGTGTAGCAAGGATCAAAGTTTTAGAGTGCCGTTTGCAGTATTTTATACTACAAATTTTTTTTAATTATTGAGAAAGCAGGTAATTGAATATTAGATCATTATAGTTCAAATATGTAATATAAATGATTATAAGTAGACTGCGGATGTTTACGCAAATTTATATTTTTGGGAACTGAAAGAAAGGAAAGGAGCAGAAATAGAAATTTCTTGAATACTTCAAATACTATAATGACTAGTAAATATACATTTTTCAAACCTTAGCTTGTGTTTCTTTTGTATTTATTACAAATACCAATACAAATAACAATACACGACTGAATTTATTTCATTATAGAAGTATAGCCTACCTTTCCTAAACAAATCAGCTTACATAAGCATACGGTCATTTTGGAACACTCGTTAGCTTGCTCCACGTGGTACGCGTCAGCGTTAGTGGGAAGAGTGGGGGAAGAAAGACGGGCTCCGCAGCAAAGCTGTGCAAGGGGCGGAAGGGTAAGGGTCCTGGCGGGACTCGCATATGACAACGCTGGTGGGGACTCAGATTCCAACCGCTCCGAGCGAGGCACGGAGTTGCCACGGGCCGCGGGCATTCCATGCTGGGAGCCCGGTGTGCTCGAACTAGCGGCCACCGACGGGGGGGGGGGCACCGTGTAGGTACCACCGCACGGGGTCCACATCTAGATTAGGGTTAAGAGGGAGTACCTCCCCTCCCCGCGATGTATGTAGCGAGGGGGTGTCCCGTTGTATACGCGTTTGATCCGGGCATCTCTTCATTCCACCACAGAGGCGGAGTATACGTTAATGCATTTTGCCCACGTAAAAAAAGTGGTCCGCGCCCAGCTGCGGAAGATGGAAGGACGCTTCGGAAGGACAAGTACGAAGGTCGGCAACAAAAAAGTTGGCGAAAGTGGGATTGTAGGAGGGGCAGGCCGGCACATCGGCCACGAAGGGGGCAGTGCCCCCCCCCCCCCCCAACCAGTACGTTCTCGAGGGAGGGCGTGCGTGCGGGGTTAGGGAGTTTAACATAGACTATATGAAGCGCATCATCGACGTTAGGCTCCGGGCGATGGAATGCCGCCTCATGGTGGAGCTCCTCCCTCATGGGGATAAGCCGGGCCCCAGACGGCTCGATCGGCCAGCTTGCCGAGCGCGGAGGCGAGAGGGAAGCTTTGAAGCCTGCGGCTGGAGAGGGAACATGGGCGGAGGTGGCCCTGTGGAAACGGGCGGCCGAAGTGGCTGCAGCGTAGGAGCGTCGGGGTCCTCCTCCGCCAAAGGTGCCACCCGGAGAGGGTTGCGGAGGTTCCACCCTGAAGAAATACTCCACCTCCAAGAAAGGGCTTGGCTCTCCCTCGAATAATGTGCCGCCGGCGTCTAGGCTTCCTAGGCAGCAGAAGACGGCGGCCGTTGTAGTGACGGCGCCGGTCGGGATTGAGGTGTTCCTCGAGGGAGCAATGGAGAAGGCGATAAATGCCTTCCCATTGGCAGAGGTGGGCATCACCCAGGCTATCTCTAATGCGCAAATCGGAGCCCTCATGCTGAGGGTCCTCGGGGAGTGCACTAAGGCCACGGCCCTTGCGGCGAGGATGAGAGCACCTCCACGTAGCAGGATGAGATCAGCCTCCAAGGGCTTGACATTACTGTTACCCCGGAGGTGGTCAGTGCCGCGCTCGCGGGCGTGGGAGGTGGTCGAGAGACCACCATCGGACAACGGGCGACCGTCTGGGCCCGGCTGGCCCTAAGCGCGGCAAGGAAAATGGCCGTGCCGGTCGCATGACAGTGGGTTGGTCCTCGGCAAGACTAGAATTACTGGAGTAACGTCCGCTCCAGTATTTTAGATACCTGGGCCGGCGCCATACGTGGTTTATGTGTGGCCACGTAGAGGAGGCGAGTCAACTAGTACGCCGCTGAGATGCTCTTTTTGCGGGGATCTGGGTCTGCCCGCGGACCATACGTCCGGGCCACCCGGGCCGAAAGCAGGAGGAAGGAAGGTAGGCGAGGCCACTAAGACCGCGGCCACTCAGACCGAGGGCCCTTAGACTGAGGAAACACCTTCAATGGATGTGGGGTAAAATGTTCCGAGCTTATTGCGGAGTTCACAAACGGGGACTAGCCCCTTCCCACGATTCGGGGACAACCAAATCAACGGAGGGGCTGTGAGTGAGGTAGTGCCGACACTACTAGCGTACACGGGATGGGGAGCTGGTCCCGAGGGTGTGCGAAATGCTCTCCTCCGGAGGACGGTCTCTCACCGCGGTCGGAGATCCCCTTGTTTGCACCACCATGCCAGAGAAAGCGACAGGCGATCCCGCTCCGGTACGGACGAGCGGCGCGGCGGGGTCACCGTGCTTATCAGGGGGTCGAGCTCGACTCGGCTTTCCATCAGGTGGCCCGGGGAGGGGTGAAACACGGTTGCCGTCGCTGTGGTTCCTTGTTAAAACCATTTGAGAGGCGCTCCCCCCCCCCCCCTCGGGGAATGGCCTATATAAAGGCAGTAGGGGCGCAGTTGCGTTCGTACAGAGTCCCTGGGTCCACCACGAAGTAATGTCTAGGGACGACAGTGAGGCTTCAGTTGGTATACCCCTTAGAGGGGGAGCCCAACATAATCCCTTCCCTCTCCGGCGAAGGGGCAGGATATCCACAAGACGGATTTTCCACACGTTATAAAATTCCAAACTAACCTAAATTTTCCGTATGTAACAAACAAAAGACCTTACCGAAAAGATTTTCTCAAAATGAAAATACTATTTACAATTGGTAGTCTAATTGTGAAAGTAAAAAAAGTAAATTGCTAGCCCCAAAAAAGTCACACAAAAAGAATAGATATTTCAAAATCGGAGACATACAGAACGATCACAACAAACAGCCAGAAGTCTGTTTTGTGAACATTTAAGTGTAATCGATGAAGAAGTGGTTTGTGATTGATGAAAACTAATTAAAAATCGATAAAGCAATTAGAATTTTTAACAAATGGAGTACAAGAATGGAATATTAAAGATTGACGGCTGACCATAGATGTGCGAATTTCTCTGATAGTTGAAACCAGCCAGAATAGTCTTCTTGTAAAAGAAGAGGACTATTGTTCATCAAGGTGAGGTAGCTTTTTGAATGAATTCTTTGGTTCGCGGCACACATGTCAATCGTCGATGCGATCGACTGTCTGTTCGATTTCCGAAAGAAACGATATACCATCGACATGATCAAGCGCGTTAGGTACTGACAAGTTCAAATGATGTGGTTTTTTACTGATTCGGTAATTTTGTGTCGAATCGGTAACTACACTAACCACCGAAAGCAGCCTCCACACGATTCTATGTATATCTGTATCACTAAAAATGCTACTTTCATGTGCATGCTTACATTATCCTACTATTTAAAACCTGTCGAAATGAATATAAACACGTTTTTCATTATTATGTATTTCGGTTGAGAATCGAATTCGGTAAAATGACGAGATCAGTCAAAAACCGCGTCGTTCGAACTAACTGTTCCTCTCTTCAGGGGGGGGGGGGGGGGGTAACTCTCCCAGGATACGGTTGCGGTAACTGTCAAGATTCTCTGCCTTGGGCCTTATCACACCCATTAACATTAAGTTTACGGATATTTCTTGTATTCCTATTTCAACCGACACCCGTTAAATTTACGAGTAAAGGAAAACACGTATTATCTTTTTAAAAAAACGATTAATTTAACTTAATTTGAACACAATTTAGTACATACAATATTATCAGACTTAATTTACTCATACAATATTATCAGACTTAGTTTATTTATACAATGTTAACAGACTTAATTTACTTATACAATATTAACAGACTTAATTTACTTATATAATGTTAAAAGACTTAATTTACTTATACAAGCTTTTACTATACATATACATTTATTCGGCGCATGTTTGCAGACACATTCCATTTTGTGTATACATTTTCCGCATACGTTCAATTTGACAAGACTTGTATATTTGACAAATATTATTTGTAAACTGCTAACTAGTGGAAGAAGAATCCCTTCGTAGTATTTATTGTTGGCATTTTGATGGGCCTCTGTTGTCATATTGATTGGCCATCAGTTAGAATTGTCACCCTTTTTTGCAAGTGGGTCAAGGAGCATACCCAAAGTATAAGGCCTACATCACTATAATACGAACACCTAACTGGGCCCGCAAACATATTATGTATTCTGATGTCTTCTTTTATGATTGTTTTGACAGCATATCATAAATAATATATAAAAAATGTATTTGCACCCAACATTGAATATTCAGTGACAATTATCAGAACTTTACCGTCATAAGCCCTATGTTGGGAATTTGTAGGCAAAAACACGGACAGGGCCGGCCGTTAGGGTGGCCCGACTACGCTTGGAAATCTACGTTATCGAAATAAGCGCATGCTTGCAGTACCACCTAGCGGCTACTTTCGTTAAACGACGCGCAATCAACATGGTGACGCCCTGAATCCCTAGGATTAAAACTTGGATTTTGGCGTTTTTTCGTCAAAATTTACGGGATTACATAAAACAAAGTCCAAAATTTGTGGTCCCCTAAACCGAACATTAACCCAATTAACTTTGAAATTATCCGGCCCGTCAATTTAATGGGTATCCGGAGAAATAGGTATCATCGTCATACAGAACATTAAACTTACCGAGCTGAAGGGGAAATGAATTTGACTAAATATTCGTATCATTCCATAAATAAAATTCAACAAAAATTGCTAGGAAATAATAAGAATGGTTTTTGTAATTTTACTCATGACCCAAATTGACGTGTCCGGTAAACCTAGTATACGTAATCCAGATCCAAGAGATGAAACATTTATAAGAAATTGCTTACGATACATTTGCACTTTGTTATGTTGAGGTGAAAGAATTGTTTGATAAAAGGAAAATTTAATACTGTTAAGAATCGTGGTGAAGGATCGCCGAAATAAATGATTGTAACCACTTCTCATTACTTTAGTAATGACAAAAGAGAAACTTTTAATTCGTCTGATTTACGATTGTTCCGATAATCGTTGATATACATTATATATTATTACTTTCACAATACGCACTACTGTCGCCATACTGATACCGATCAGGAAGGAGCTCTTCCTTTTGTTACTACGCGACGCTGCGCGCGCATGTACTTTCCGTAACGTACATCTTGTTCGGCGTAGCGCACAAAATTGCGATATATTTTAATAAATACTAATAAGAAGCTTCTAACGAAAAAGTGGCCTTCATTCAGTCTTTTTTGGTTACCATAGTGTACCAAACTATTTTGATCATATCTTCAATGATAGATTAAAGAAACAGATGTTCTTTCCGGATGTTCGTACACAATGGAAAACGATGATACGTAATTTCTTTTAATGTAATAAGTAGTGTAGCAGTGGGTTATGTGCCTGACCCAGCTGACAAAAACTCGATTTTCTAAAAAAAACTCATTCACAACAAAAATTACCTGCTACGTGATGAAGGTGAACAGTTGAGAAACACCAGAGTACAATTACTTTTACCTTTACGCTGACGTGCAATTCAGTCGTTGTTCGAAACTTAATCGCCTTGTATCTTGTATTAGTACAATAGATATATTTGAAAATGATTAAAATCATTCATTCTGTTGGAAATATCAAACACCTCCCTCAGCGTGTAAAAATGAGTGTGTGAAAATGAGCGTGTGCGCAGGTGCGTGTGCGCATGACGAGATCGCTATGTGTGGCGAGCGGTGCGTGTCGCAAAGTAAAAGGCTATAGGCAGTATAATTTTGAGTTGCGACAAGTTACGCGTTAAATTAAAGAAGGATTCATTTTTTGTTTGATGTAAAACATATCTGTAAACTGTGCAAATATTGTATAATTAAATAATAGGTATTAGACAGAACACGTGGTGCACCTAACCTTCAAACCACAATTTCCAACACATTCTTAGGTGGATGCATTTAAACTGTAATTGCTCTCATTTTAGCACAGTTAGGTCACTCTGATATATTGATTTCTTGTTTTACTTAGAAAACCAATGTGAATAACATTGCGCAAATATTCGTGCCCTAGTTTAAGTAATAATATTCGTGCTCACTTATTGCAATTAAAAACAGGGTACAGGTTTAAAGTCTCTGAAAATACCGTAGGTAAAGGCTCAATTAATTAAGGTGAGTATAGCTTAACTTGATTAAGATAGCTGTGTCTAATTTAATGTAATGTAATTGCTTCACTAAAGAAGATACTCGTTTTTATTCCATCGATCTTTCGACTCACACCATTTGACCACTTTCATTCTGTTCTTCGTTAAAGATTGTCGTCCCAGAAAATATATAAACCTTATTTGAATAAGTACTGTTACATTACCGATGTAGGTCGTTCAAATGCAGACGTAATATGTTAATTGACATTTAAACGATTCCTCGAATATTTATAATTTGCCGAGTTCTCTTAAATGCCATAAACTTTTGTTTCATTTTCTCACTAGATACCGAACTTGCTTACTAATTACTGTATTACCCTAATTACCTTGAGCTAGATATAGTTTAATTCCAACGATCGTTTACTACTTCAAACGAATTCATTTACCATACGGTGAATTTTTACCTACAAATGTAATTTGAGATTACTAACTGCAGCACGGTTTTGTATTCTTTAAACTTTAAAATTTTTACTCTTTAATCTTCTTTCTACTTGTGTAGGAAATTGTTACAATAAAATTAATGGAATTTATACTTTTCAAATGCGGGAAACAAATACGTAATTTAATCAAATTCACGTGTATCTTGACGCTTGTCTGCGAACGTGTATTATTCTATCATTTAATTTATATAGGATCTGGGAAATCAAGATCGACGGAATAATTGTAGACGGTTGGGTTTTACCTGTAAAATAAACAATAAATTAACATAAACGAAACAAAGAATATACCGTGACGCACTTGATAACTGACAGACGACGACACTGCTCGTCTCCCGCACGCTCTCGCAGCTCCGCACATAGTCCCAAACGGTCCGCCACCTTCCCGACGTTCGCCGGAAAAATCCGAACTCCGAACGGATCGACCGCACTTGATCGTAATCGCCGGCTCCCGACTAACTTATTCCTCATTCATGATAGACGTGTACATAAGGGTGGACCTTATTTTTCGACCTTCGAATTTTTTTCGGAACACCCCCTACAATTGTTCTGACACTAGCTAAAAAAAGTAATCTATGCAAAATTTTAGATCAATTGAACAGCGGGGAAACGTGCAGGACCGAGCTTGAAAATTTTTTATTTTTGAAACTTATTGATTTCCTCCAATATAGTAGATCGTAAATATACATTTATATAACGTTGAATTTGTCTTTCCATACTTTATAACTACATGCAAATAAAATACAAGGAACATTGTAAAAAAAAGTGCGCAACTTTGAAATTTCGAAAATTGGATTTAAAAAAAAAAATTTTTTTTCTGTAGCATTATATTTACTTCGTCGAACAATACAACTTTCGTTTGACACATTTTTTCATATTTCTATAAATAAGATTTCTAAGTTTTAATGGAGTAACTGATACTTTCATGAAGATTACAGTTTCTTAAGAAGTAAATATTACTACTAGTTCCTATGTGCAGAATAATTTGCATGAATATTAGAAGAATGGGGAGAATCCGACAAAGGACAAGCCCTTTGTTGTGACACCACATCCATAAAAATGCGGGACCTTACCAAGGAGCCTGCGTGTTTCTCGAACGAAAATTACAGAAAGAAGTGTTATATTTGCCTTGCAGACATCATACATACGAGATTATTCTGCAAAGTATATTCTCGGAGAAAATGATAAAGTCTTCTGGTCCAAATGTTTTACTTTTAAGAATAATTCAGGATGCTTGGCCAACAATAAACAAATTGAATTTTATATGCACGAATGAAACCTAACAAAACAGTGAAACAATTCACGAAATATGATGTGGCAGCACTAGAATTTTTTGTTAAAAGTGTGGAGAAGAGCACAAAACTGCGAATGGTGGAGGTGCTGAATATTGAGACAAATGAACCTTGCAAAAGATTTAAAATTATTCCGTATGAAATATTGATTATTTCATTTCCCAACATACAACAAAGTTCATACCCGCAAAATTTAAAAAAAAAAGTTCCGACGATAAATAGTTCTGTCTACGAGTGCCGAGCCGTAAGTAAGTACATGGTGTTTCTCAAGAATTCTATTTCGTGATACGTAGTGCAGTGTTGTTTAGTGAAGTTTTGAAAAATACTAGTTGCACCAGGTGCAACGATCAATCAGAATGACCTCTGACTACAGGAGTCATTCACAATGTGCCGTAACCGAAGAAAGAAAAGACTTAAATACCCACGGAGATATTTATGCCGCAGCTACTCAAAACAATTTATTTCCCACAAAGGAACAAGCCATTACTATGTAAACTTGGGAGGGCATACAGCTAAACGAATACGTTCAGGTTATCGGAAGCTTAACCAGTCCAGCAAATATATGTTTCGCCTTCAGGATATCAAATGGCAGAATTTGCATATTCTAAGGCACTAAAGAAATCGCCAATGACTTAACTGACAAGTATGCTGCTGTTACTATTGCGAACACCACGGTGCAAATCCGCCCCTTGCTGGTCAAACATAAACCTATTATCTTTTCAAATGTTTACCCAACGATTCCGCACAAGCGGCTAGAAGAAATAATTTAATAAACTTGAGATTCGAAGGGAATCATCAGTTTCGTTCTTAAGGACCGCTTTTCAGGGTTAAGGATACGCACATGTACTCAGTTTCAGGAGGCAGGTGTATGTTCACCCTGACGACGTACACACAATCCCTGATACCATACAAATTAATCACGACGATATCAATTATTGGATCTATTCTTCGTCTGACAGCTTAAAATGTTTTATCTGTAAAAAGCAACGTACATCTGCAAGAAAACTTTAAGTCCTGATTCTAGCAAGGTTTCTGCTATAGAACAAGTAGGCAACAAGGGGGAAGATGAAGGGAAAATTTAATAGGTGATAAAGAGTATAGGGTACCGCTGCTCGCGCGTACGGCCCTTATGGCCAGATAGAGGGGGGGCGCCAAGCCGTGGCGTTGGCGTCGCTGGGGCATCACTGCGTTCGAGACATAGCGAGTGTACGCACATGTAGTGCAATGGAGATCAGTATGTACTATTACATTTATATATTAATACATTAATAAACGTATAGTTAAAAGTAAAGTAAGCTCGTTTATGGGTGGACCCACGATTCACTCTAACAAAATTGTCAGTGCGCCATCAATAGTGAATCAGAAAATTCATCAGATATGTGAACCCGGGATCTCTCAGCAACAAGAATCGAAGCCAGCATAGAGAACTCACAGACACCGACTAATATTAACCTTGTAATTTTAAATAAAATTGCTATGGCTAAAGGGGTAACCAAACCCGTCAACAAACAAAAGAAAAGCAGTAGCACCGCAACTGAAGGAAAATCTACAAATCAAATGCTGGCTCCTCTCTGCGATTCATTTAAAGAACCAAACCCTCATCTAAACTTCTTACAATTCACAAGTTTCTTGGTTAAGACATACGGATCGACTGATACTGGAGAAATAGCACAGGAATTCACAATGAATATCCCCGAACTAATCGTCCAAATGGAAAAACTGTACCCCCTTCTAACTGACAGGTGTATGAAAAATAGATTTACGAGAATCATCAAGAGGTTAAAGAAACCGGGGGTCTACTGATTTCTCGTCTCCATATCCGACATCATCTGAGGAAGAAGAGAATCTTTGTCAGGTCTTACAACAATGAATAATAATAATACAAATCACTGCAAGAATATATCCTCGCTCAAGGTCGTTTACTGGAATTCAAGAAGTATTACCCAGTATAGAGAAGAACTCCAGCAAATTCTCTAAAGTCTGGACATTTTTATCTGTGTAGAATCTTGGCTAAAGCCGGACATTCGCATAGCTTTCAAAGGCTTTAATATCATCCATAGAGACAGAATTGATTTTCAACTTTTTCAAAAAATGTAAGATTCGCATTTAGCGAATATAGAAATGTATGACAAATTATAACATATAATATTAGTACAATTTAATATTATAAATATTATCGATTAAATTATAACAATTTTTATTTGAAGGAATTGATTGTTAGTGCAATACCAATTGTATACATATAAGTAAAAGCAAAAGTGTACAATAAGGAACATATATGACTGTCTGATAAATCATTATAACTAGATATAAATACCTCATGAGCATAAATCTCGTATTTTCATATTATTAAGTAAAAATACTCCAGATTAGAAGTGGCAGTAAGTTAGATTTTAATTTTATCATAATTCTCACCAATTCTATGGGACTGTTTGCAATCAGTGAATAAAATATAAAATTAAAACAAATATAATGTTCAAAATATAAACGAAAGAGATTCATTTTACGTGTAAATAGGAATAAGAAATTGACATGACAATCAGATGTAAGTAAAATACATTACTAAATGTCACTGTGAAATAAGACTTTCGAAGAACATTCTCCAGGAAATAAAGATTTCGAACGATTGAAATTTGACATTTCTCTGAAGCGAAATGTGTCATAAAAACATAATTGAGTGATTTTTCCTAATTGGAATAATATGTATATTTAACGCTCTCAAGTTGCTCGCTCAGAAATCATTGTTTTTGTTGCAATTAAAATCGTTTGCATGGCTGAGGTTGAACGCGACTAATTCTGGAAGCAACTATTTTCAGGGAACAATATCGGTAACTTACTTAACTCGGTAAAGCACGAAAGGGGGACGCATTGTTCGGATTTAATTAAAACCAATTTCGAGTGCCACTCAAATACGAGTGGTCTTACATCAACCTTAACCGTCTTTGGTCGACAATCGTCTGTTATCCACCAACGACAGCGAAAAGCGAGATCTGAAGGCTAATTAGCAGTTCGTTACCTTTGGTCGCATCGACAAAAGCCAGCACATTCGAAACCACCCACTGGAAATCATCAAGTTTTCTTCTCATGAAACAACGCTATCATTATTCAGATCTATAAAAATAATATCTGTTTCATACTGCGAATATTTCATATGATTGTAAGTTAATTCATATTCCGAGTAGTACTAAGTACATACAGGGTGTTAGAAAAGTCTGGAAACGGTCGAATATCTCAAAAAAAATCATTTTAGAGAAAAATGGTTCAGACATGTATTTATGGTTTCGCAAGAGCTATTAGGTGGTGCCATTGGTTTGACCTTGAAGAGTCATTTGAAGGTCACGAGAAGGTCACCTCAATTTTTTTAAATGGCACCCCCTATTTTTTATTACATATTCTTGTAGCTGATCTCAAGAGCTTTTCAAAACATTATAATAAAATGTTTTTTCATTAATTATTTTTCGAGTTATAAGGCTTCAAAGGTACAATACCGCCGGCATTAGCGTTAACCGAGATGTACCACGTGGTGGTCGAATTTACATCTCTTGTGTGTGCGTGTGTGTAAACGGGTTTTTACTGAATTAAATGTTCAAATTGTCTTCCGTCCAGTACCATAGGTACAGAGATAATGTATTCATTCAATTCTTTCAAAAACTTAAAATATAATTGCAATTATAAGCTTCCAATATTATTAAAAATATACGTACATTAATATTTGATCGCAATGATACCTGCGATGAACATTATTACTGTATATCTTCACTATTCTTCAGAACAGTGAATCCGTTTTTTTCATGTAAAATACTCCCACAAGCGACGAAAAATGTTACGAACCATTCTTCGTGTGGTGTGAAACATACCGTGTATAATAATTTTACAAAATTACATTTATTTAATATTCTGTTGGACTGCTCTTGGCTGAACTTTCTCTTGGATACCCAGAAATTTTCGATTATTATATGTCTTATCTTGTCGATTTCTGCGAGAAAACTCCTATATGGAAGTCCCAGACCGCGGAAACCACTCGTTTTTAAGTTATAAGCATGTAAAGTTGAGTAATTTAACAATAATTTTCATTGTTTTACCTCAGAAAGTGACAGAGTTCCTTGCGTGTAGTGACTCAGTGGCTACACTAGATGGCAGCACTAGCGCGCAACCTGACAGTAGCCTGGGCATGTGAAGGGGGAATTCTAATTTCTAGTTTTAGGGCCTGTTCAGACTCAGACACGTAACCGCGCGGACATGCAGGAGAGCATGATCATGATTTGATTTCCTGCGGTTCAGAGGCGGCAGCCGCGCGGATCTTCGGACCGCGCGGTTACGTGTGAACGAATGCATAGACGCTAATGTAATAAGATCCGCGCGGTCGAAAACGCACGGTTTCCGCCGTGTCTCAACAGGCCCTAAGGGCTTGTTACATTATCTTAATTTACTTCTAAACATTACTAGACTGCAAGAAGTTTCACTTCTGCCGCGCGTGGTTTTCCACGCGTATGTTTTTTTTAATGGGACTTTCACCAATATATTTGTGACATTTTTCTGATTAAAATGATACCAAACACGATATAATTTCAACTGTATTTAGTGGTTTAATTTTTTAATTTGTATATATACCTCTTCTTTTAATTAGATATTTATTCTGTTACACACACGGTAGGTTTTGAAAATCATAGATATGTAATTTATGCTATGGTCCAGTGTTCAAGTAATCTAAGATCGTTGGTTGTCCAAGCGGTTAAGGAGTTTGACTACCCAAGCGGTAGACCGGGGTTCGAATCCCGTCGGGGTTAGAAATTGTTTTTCTCCGTTTATTCTCCATTTAAATTTTCGCGCCACTCTCGACTTCCGTAACATAACAAAATACGTTACCCTCAGCAAAGAAGTTTCACTTCGAAAAATGTTTGTAGTTATAGTACAAAGATCCAGAATCATTAGGCTTTTTTATAACTCGGATATGTTTGCCATCAATGGCGCCGATACATTTAGGAAAATTTGCATATATTTTAAAGTCCTCGGCTATCTTCTTCCACATATCTTCACTCGGTTCGGGCGTGACTGTCTTTGCCAGTATGTTCCACAATACTGCACACACTTGACGGACAATTACAGTAATTGTAGATTTCCCGAGGCGATAGTTATAATGAAAGTCTCCAAATGAACAACCCGTAACCAAATATCTGAAATAGTAAAATCGTAATCGTATTTTTTTCAGCTTCCACACTACAAAAGAAATGGAAAAACATTCGTGATTCCTATAATAAGGAACATAAGAAAAATAGAACGGTTGTTTCTGGTTCAGGTGCATGTAGTAAAGTTTCCAAGTATATATATTTTTGCCGTCTCAGTTTTCTGCAGAAATGCATAGAAAACTATGAATCGGGAAGTTAATAAGGAAACAACCACAAGTCTACAAGAAAGTATACAGGTAGACCTTGAGGATGGTGATGGTGTTTTGGATACCATCGAAACACGTCCACTTCCAAATAATAGGAAGAGAACAAAAAACTCAGCAGACGATCGTTTGGCAAGTTTAATCGAGAAAAGTATTCAATCGCGAGATAGAATTCAACAGGAAATTCATGAAAATATGTTGAATCAAGACGAGGATAAACTTTTTTGTTTATCTTTGTATGAAGAATTGAAAAATGTGCCGGAGCACAAACGCTTGTCCACGAAAATTCAAAATGGGCAAACTATATCAGCCCCTATACCAGCCCCTATAACAGCTGCTATAACAGCTCCTATAACAGCCCATACACCAGCCCATATCCCTGTTTGCAGCACCTCACATTATACTGTGCCTGATTCAGTATTTTGGCGTGATCAAAATTAATCAAATATATGTACATGTAGATATATATAAAAATAAATATCATATTTCCGTTTAAACTTACCTCAAAGTAATAACGAGTTTTTCTTCTGGTGACACACTCAACCTCATAATGACGTCAACACTTGAAATTTCTTCCCTAATCAATTCATTTAATTCATCAAACGATTTTATCGACATTCTGAAATAGAATTAATTCGAGGTATAGAGTTACAAATGCGCTACACGTGAGCCGATCTCTTAATATCGGATGCACCCAATACTGTCTTTTTCTATATTTTTTACTTTTTTTGCAGAGCAACCACAAACATATTGCTTTTTCGATATCCATCTTCGTACTGAGCTAAAACTTCGCCCCTCTCCTGCATGTCCGCGCGGTTAACGCCTCTCCCTGAACGACTGTCAATTTTGACGCGGTTTTGCGTCATATCTGAACAGGCCCTTAGGGCCACAGTGTACCAAAATGGCTACCGCAGAGTTTAATTTTTGTTCTGGGTTAGTTCCGGTTAGGTTGTATTTTGATTTTGTAATTGTAATTCTAAAAAATTTTGATATCTTGGTTGTGTGAGTTGACAATGTTAGAGCTTTGAAATTCTTGTGAATAAAAAGTAGTTGTAATTAATTTTATAGAATTGGGAAAGAGAGTAGTTGTAGTTGTTTGAGATTGTGTCTGGGTTAGGTCTGGGTTAGTTCTGGTTAGATTGTGTATCGGTTTTGTAATTGTAAGCATGAAAAATTTAGATATCTTGATTGTGTGTAAATGTATGTTATCGGCATTGCAGAGTTGTGGCGGGACGTGCGGTGCTACGTGCTACGCGATAATGAACTTGTAACGTGTGTGATGTGGTGTCTTGTGGAGTTTATGCCAGTAATGCGGCAAGTCCACGTGCCGGCATTGCCGACACTGTCACGACCGCTCCACGCGGTCGGTTGATAGGAGCGAAGGAAGGTCCAATTAGAACTCGGTGTTTCCGATGAGATCGGAGAGATCGTTTATTGCAGGCACACCATTGGCACAAGCGCGAGCATGCCACGAGTTGTTACAGGTTATGGTCGTCAACTCGCGCACTGTATGACACGTGCGTTCTCGTTGAAGCGTCGAACAAGAAGAAGGAATGGCGCTCGTGTTCGCGTCGCGCGGGAGTTGGTTACCCCCACTCGCGGGGCAGTGCCAACTGTTTGGCGCGACGCTCCCCGCGGTCGGGGATTCTAGGGAAAATCCCCACAGTCTAGGGGCTAGTGCTGCCATCTAGCGTCGCCACTACACGTAAGGAGCTCCCTACGTACCAACATGGCGGCGCCCATACATGTCACTTTCCGAGGTGAAACAATGAAAATTAGTGTTAAATTACTCAACTTTACATGTTCATAAATTAAAAACGAGTGGTTTCCGCGGTCTGGGACTTCCATATACGAGTTTTCTCACAGAAATCAACAAATTCCCAAGTGAAAGTTTACCCCTGCTCTTTTGTTTAGTTATACATATGTTTTAGATTAGTGGTCTCAATTTGAAATGCAGCAAAGGGCCAGTCAATTAGTTATACATGGTGACCGGCATTAATCTTTAAATGAAACTGACTTGAATACTATAATAAGTATATGTTATGTGTGTAAAAAAATTGTTTAGATAAGAAATGCATGGTTTTGAGAGAGTCACAATCTGGTGTAAATACTTTCTTCATACGCGGACGCGTAGAGGTCATGTGAAGGTGATATGCATTTTTTTTTTTAATGGAACCGTATAGGGGAAAGCGGGGTATTGTGAGCCACGGGGAATCGTGAGCCAGCGCCATCTTTGTTTTACTGGTAAATATTGACAGCTGCGAACAACTGTTTTTGAGTTGTCTCATAATAAGGTAATATTTCCACGATCAGTTGAAGTACGCACCCGCATCATTACTTTGCTCTGTTAGCAGATACAAATTCGCTGCGCTCGAAGTATTATTTTTATTTCGTGTTTGGTCTATTATTGTTACATTTTTCTGTGGATCTAAGCAGGTAACTGTGTTTATAATACTCGTGTGACTTCAAGCTTTCGAAATAAATAAAGAAATTTGAATTAGGTTAGGTTTGTGTTATTTGTTTGTGGTCAAGTTGTAAAAATAAGGGTTCGGGGAATTATGAGCCACTTTTCTCGGGGAATTGTGAGCCACTCGATTTTTGACATTTAACGAGCTAACCTCAGGTGTTTGATGTTTCTCAATGATTGCTTATGCAATATTCGAGCACGATATAAATTTTTTGGCAATATCTAATAGATATTTTATCTGATTTCTGCATAATTTGCATGGAAAATATGCCGAAAAAGATGAACCGCCAAAACACCATTCATTGCAACGTCTGCGATCGTGCCATCCACTTGGAATGCGCCGGAATGACCGCAAGAAATTGGACTTGTGAGCTTTGCATTTCAGATTAATTGTGGTTATTTTTAACTTTTTTTCTTATTATTAAAAAATTATTTTGTCATTCAGATAGATGAATAAACATTTCATAACAGAAATTGTAATTTTTATTTGATTTTGAAAGTGGATCACGATTCCTCGAGATTTTGCAAATTCAAGAAAATGCAAATTTTTTGTAATAGTCTTAAAATCATCTAATTTGCAGATATTCGATTAAACTATTGTGTCTGAAAGAAAGGTAAATCTTCGTACTACAACATTTAGCGTTGAAATTTGATGAAAAACTTAATTTAATAGCAGTTTTTTAGCAATAAAAAAAAGTGGCTCGCAATACCCCGCCTTCCCCTATTTTTTTATTATTCTAATCAAGGCAGCTCGACATTCTCTACAAAACAGTATTAAACTATTTAAGTCCAAAAACTTTTATTTTGAGAGATATTTTGATTGAAATGCTGGCAAATGGTTATGCATAGTATGAATATTTACTGCTTTGAAACAACGGGAGAAAAATGACAGTACAATAATTTCAGAAGAAGGATACAAGTATGTAATGTGTAATGAGAATCTAGGCAGAGGTTTTGAAACTTTAATATTCTAGATTCTCAGCCGCAGTCAATGTAATCTGCAGCTGTATCAAAGCTATGGGCTGGAATATGTAATCGGTATGATCGATGTGTGCAATGCGAGGTAATGAATGTTGTGATGAATGTTTAATGTAAAATTGAGCTATCATCGTTTACATATATACTTATCGCGTATTCCTTTGTCTTCGTTAGATCTTGTACGCATTTATTGCCCCGTGTTAACATTTACTATAATTTCTATGTATTCATACTATGTACTATGTATGAACATTTTTCAATATTCTCATCAAGATATCTCCTAAAATAATAATTATTTGAGATAAATAGCTCAATACTTTTTTGTAGAGACTATATTGTATAACTATAGTTTATGAAGAAACTATTTACACAAGATTTAAACTATTTTTTTTATACATATAACATATAGTATTCAAGTAATTTTCATTTAAAGATTAGAACCTGTAACCCTGTATACATATACATATGTATGTATCAGATATACGGGCCGTATTCAATATTATTCTCTGAACCACAGGAGAAAATAGAAACTAATTAAAGAAAGGTTCGAACAAACATGATCAATTTCTGTTTGAATCCCCACACGATGTTAAAAACATTGATTTTTAGAAAGAAAATCATCAAGGTTACGAGTTCGATACGAAGCCTTAGCGAACCCTGTCACGCCAGTGTGTGACCCCTGTTTAGTTTAAATGTTTGGGCATACTAGAAATCATTTTATTAACAAAAATTTTTGTTCCATTAATCATAATTCAAGAAATTACGCGAATTTTTAATTTTTGAATTCAATCTTACGAACCTAACCTATGTAGTTTCTATGTATTAAGTTTTCATTCGGGATATCGAAATATCAATTTTCGATTTGATTAAATATCTTTATACCTTTACCATTTTACCATTTGTTAACGAAAGCGAAGAAAATATAGAAATAAATGTTTTTAGTTCTGCAAAACAACGGAGATGTAATTGATATTATAGCTGTTACTTATAAGATACCCGGGTAAACAGAAATTACCCAAGTACCCGGGTATCTCATGAATAGACTGCGGATCTTTATGCAAAATAAAAATTGTTAGCATAAATAGTAAGAAACAGAAGACATTCGAATACTCAAATAAAGCATATGGCGCGGTGGCTCAGGTAATAATAGCCCTGGTAACAGTTGTGAAACCTCATGAGATGACTTGTAGCAGTTGTGAAACCTCATGGGATACTAACGTACCCGAGGACACGGCTTTCTTATGAGATACTCGGGTACCTGGGTACCCGGGTACTCGTATACCTAGTACTCATATACCTAGGTAAAGGTGCTAGCTCTCATTGATATCATAAACAGAAATAATATATATGTAGCAATAATTTTCCAGGTACCGCAGCATCCCAAATTTAATGGTAGTCGCCGTATGTGCATATGCTTACCAACTTTCACCATCGTAAATTCACATCAAAACAAAGTCGTAAACTTCCCATCCCCATCGTGTGCACTAACCTCAATGTCATCCCTTTCCATTCTCAGCTTTTCCTCCACCTAGTACCTTACAATCGTATACTGTTAGTGATTCCAGTAAATTTTTCTTGTTAATCGCAACCGAAGTCCAACCAACTAAAATCGGGTTCACACTCTAGTACTTGACACACACAAACTACCACCTGGTGTCCAGGGTCAGCTTTATAAACACAGTGATTGCATACAATTATCTAGACGGGAATTTAGGCAGGCTTACGCTACGATTGACAGGTGTACTGTCATATTTTTTTAGACATTTATTGGTGCATGTATTTGGAAAAATATAATGTTTAAAAAGTAACAGATTAACCACACATATATTTTCATTGCTAATTTGGGGATTAGTGATTTACATTTCGTAAACAGTATATTAACAGAGAAAAGACGTGTTAATATTACATAGTAAAATTTAGTGCAAAAGCTTGAGCCTGGAGGATTATTTATGCTGTAAAAGAATAATAATCTGAAGTATTTTCTGACTAATATTCATAAAGCATTTGTTTGTGTACATATGTAAGCGTTTGGGTAGGAATAATTTATTTGCGTAGCTACAATTGCATTCTGTAAAATCTTATTTTCCTAAATATTTTCTTTCATTAATTAATGCCTTTCAGAAATATTTTCTGATTATATGATGTTTAAACTAGTAGATCGACGAACTGAAAGTCTTCTTTAAACAGAAATGAACAATTTATTCGAAATAAAAAGTTTGTGTAAAAACGTAATTAACTTTTGAATGATGTATAATTGCTTTCACCTTATTATATTTTAATGCATCATATTAATATGGAGACGTCAGTTGCAGAAACGAGCGATTAATCTGCTAAAAATATTTTCATCTCATCCCAGCTATACTATACATAGGCACATTCAGTTAAGAGATCCACCTTTCTCATTTTTAGATGTATACGATTCTAAACGATTTAATAAAATAAATGGGACATTTTAATATCGGACGATGTGCCTAGTAGTTTGCAAATTCCCCCCACCCTTTTTAAAGAGATCGTCTATTTGAATATTTTCAATTCTATATAAAAATGTTTGTATATTTATTAACCCTTGGAAGGAATATATTTCTTGTTTTTCGAATAAAGTATGCAAATTAATATAATATTAGATGCTAGTGTTGGCCAAACGTGTAACGTAAAAGTAAGTCCGAACCGTAGCAGCGAAAAATAGAACATTTAAGATGTCGAATAAATAATTGATTTTATACTATTGTATAGTGATACATTTTTAATCGAATCACGAATACAATTGTGTTATTTGCAGTCATGTCCGGTAACTGAACAATATATGATCGTTAACAAAATTAGTACCACCGAAATATAATATCTTGTTCCCTGTCCGAGATAATGTCATTATTGAACCGGTTGGAGAATGAAGTTCCAATCAGATTACGATTTAAGCGCAATAGGAAGGAAGAGTAGTGCAATTACTCTTTCGGGTATAGCTTATTTCTGTTCGATTTTACTTGCTCCTTCCCTCTCTGTGTTGTTTCCCATGTTTCTCTACTAAACTCTACTTTATCACCGTCCTTTTAGAAATCCTGTTTCTCCTTTTTTCGGTGCCTCGTCCTAAATGTTTTGTTTTAGCCTGTGTCCCTGTAACCCTGTTCCACGTCTTTTGCCTCTATCTTCCCCCTATCGATTCACTAGCTTTCTTCCATCTATTCCTTTTTCCCGTCCATCTCTCGTCCGGCCGTGCCAAACATGCATTGTTAACACGTAACTGTTTACGATCAGATGAAACGAATGCACGTAATTCCGCTTGATTCGAAGTGGACAATCCCCCTGTTCTCTCTCTTCCCGTGGCCATAGCCCGGTGTTGTTCGGTCGCCGGATTGCTGGAAAAAGGAGATAAACGAATTACCTCGTTCGCCAAACAAAACCCCCATTATTTGTGCCGGCGTGGCTCAGTTCGTTACGCAAGGCCGTGCCTGCCTCATTCTGCACGACGCGACGCGAGCCAACGCCGACGCGACCGGACGCGCCGCGCCGCACCGAATGTAACTTCGATGCTCCCATCGACAGACATTCGAGAAACAGCTCATTGGGGATTACAAAAAAAAAAAGAATAATTGACACTTGGAATCGTGGCTTAGACTTATTGTTAGACTGAGAGAGAACGTAATCAAAGATCCTGCTCCGTCCTGCATTGTTTGTTCAAGTTGGCAAGGAGAGAGTCACAAAACCTTTCTGACTGCCAAAATGCGGCGTATTCAATAGCCTGCGGTGCGGTAGTCACGTCACGCACCCTAACTTCCGGAATACTAATTATAATATGCAGTATACAGGGTGGTCCGTTTAAATAAGACCACCTAAATATCTCTTCAGGTTATTGTGATGCAAAAAATATTTGCTACGTAATGTGCATGGTGTCAATGGACCAAATATCTGGCACGAATATTTTTTTCCGAAGGTCATTTTTTTGGAGTTATCAAGGTCATCGATGTTTTTTGATACATAACTATAACTCCGGTACGACCAATCCATCGATTTGGAAATTTTATATCCAAAATTTGTTTGACAAGGCGTGTAGAATGAGCCGGACAACCGTCATGCTGATACCACATTCTTAAACGGATATCTAGTGGTACATCGTGTACAAGCATTTGTAGCTCATTTTGCAAGAATGTTGCATACTTTTCTCCATTTAAAGTACCGTTTATGAAATAAGGACCAATTATTTGATTATTCAACATGCCACACCAGACATTTACACTCCACGGTCTTTGTTTATCCACTCATCTTAGTCCGTGTGGATTGTCAATTGACCAATATTACATGTTTCTTAGATTTAGCTGTCCATGGTTGGTGAAAGACGCTTCATCAGTAAATAGTACTCTTTTAAAAAATGATTCGTCATTTTCGTATTGCTGCAAACCCCACCGAGAAAAATTCATATGATTTACAAAATCTGTTCCGTGAAGGTCCTGATGTAACGATAGATGATAGGGGTGAAATTTTTCTTCTTTAAATATCCGTATTATGCTTGTTTTGGAAATGCCAGTTTCACGTTGGAGTTGTCTTAAACTCACATGTGGATTTTCGTTAACTTTATCTGGAATAGTTATTTTGCTTCTTTCGTTCGTAACAATTCTGGTTCTTACTAGAGATCCCCATTTCACGTGTATGTAAATACATGTGGTACGTGAAACGTGTAGTACGAATTTAAGGATCCGTGAATACGGATCCGTGAATGCGGATCCGTGTACACGGATCCACGAACACGTGAATACGGATCCGTGTACACGGATCTGCGAATACGAATCCGTGTAGACGGATATGCGAACACGGATCCGTTCGCCACGTTCCTTTCCGACAACTAAGGCGTTATTGTTTTTCGATCGAATTCTGTTCGACTGTTGATGTTAGAACTTAGAAGTGAGACAATAATAAAGTCGCGGTAAATTGTTCGACGTTAAATCACCGTACATCAAATGCACATGTAAAATAAATACGCGAATATTTGTGAAATTAATATACACGGGTAGCCGTATACTTAGTATTACGTGGATTAAAATTCGGATTCCTTTATTGCACGTGAAGTACGGACCTATATTAGATTTTTTTCTGGAAACGGGTAGCGCAGAAGGAAAGAGATACTGAATAAATTAGAACAGGTGTTAGAGTTAGAAGAGCGATGCGTTTATTGCGAAATAGAGAGCGATAATGACGTGAAAGAGAAGAATCCAAAGAAAAAGAAAAGATTACATAGATGGACATAAGCATGCATTTAAAGACTGCAACAATGGTGACGCGTAAATATAAACAGAGAACTTATTTGTGTAACGCCTGTGTTACTTGTGGCGTGAGCGTGAACAACGAGTGTCCTGAGCTAACACTCATTTTGATAAACAAATTTTTGGGTTACTGGTAACAAAAAATAATTAACACAATTTCACGTAATAAAATTTAATCGATCAATTTTCTATTTTGATATAAAAAGACTAAAATGTTTACATTTTCTGGTAGTAAACGCATTCTTTTTCGCGTTACAATATTTCCGGCAGTTGAAAAACACCGTTCGTAACTATCCGATGTTGCCGGTATCGCCAAATATTGCAAGTTTTGCAATTGTCGGATATTACAAAAGTTATCGTTCTTCTAATAATAAGAGTTTCCGAATCGTACTACGTACGTATTACGACATGGCAACGCCGGATCAAAATCTCAGTTATTTGAAATCAAATAAAAATAACGAATAAAGATACATGTGATTTTTATCTATTCGAAATACTCGTCACAAATAAAAGCGTCAAATAAATGGTGAGGCTAAATAGAGCCTCAAATAACGGATAAAGATAACAGATAAATTTCGTGCGACATCTGGAGTCAAATAACCCAACAAGGTTTCGAATCTATTTCTTCCAATAAAATCTGACGGATACTGGCAAGATACATCGTGGCGCTGTATTCGACCGTCAAATAAAAGTGGAAGATAATTAGAAAATTCTCGGAGAGACAGACGAATAAACTCTCCAAACCAAACAATTGAAATATACAAGATACGGATAAATTCTCGCGCTTCATCTGACTTCAAACAAATATAGGAATAAAAACAAAAAGAAACAGAGTATTTTATCTAGAACTTATTTGAATAATTTTTTATTTAGATAATGCCATATCTGCTCTCCAGCTTGCAATCAAGAGAGCACTTATGGAAAAAAATAGTTGGGCATTTCAAACATTCTAACGTTGCAAAAAAGGCCCCAGAAGTTATCAAATGCAACTTGGGATATCGTAAACGACATATTTACAATGTTGTTCTACAACAAACTGCTTTGCAATTTTTGTATAATGGACCGCAATTACGTTTTGATTTATGTCCATATTGTGATGGTAAATTGAGGAGTTTCCGACTCAGTCGTTCATTATATCCCCGCGGCCGGATATTTTGGCTATATAGCGGGAATCGGCGATCGCGGCGTTGGCCACCTAGGGGCCGATCGCCGCAACCGACCCGTGCGTGCCTACCACCGCGGCGGAGATAGGTACTATCTAAATAAAAAATTATTCAAATAAGTTCTAGATAAAATACACTGTATCTTTTTGTTTTTATTCGAAGTCAGATGAAGCGCGGGAATTTATCCGTATCTTGTATCTTTCAACTGTTTGGTTTGTTGAGTTTATTTGTCTCGTCAAATATTTCATTGCAAGTTTTGCAATTGTCGGATATTTGTTTATCCGCGATTTCCACCACTCATATGGACATAAATCAAAACGTAATTACGGTTCCGCAATATATTTCTCATATTCTACATTTATATCCGACATGTCATCAATGTCGTCATTATACAAAAATTGCAAAGCAGTTTGTTGCAATGATTTTTCTATCGAATTCCTATTTACTGATTGATGGGGCAAAATTTCTAATTTGTTTTTTATTATACTTCGAATTTTAGTTCTCGTGTGAGGAGATTCGTGCTCTAAATCTTTATATCGGGGGTCGAGGAAGGAAGAAATTTGAGTCAATGTTATAGTAGTATTGTTATCTTCATTAAAATTGAACTGAAATCGTTGCGTTATTTCGGAAAGTACCGTTTCTTTAAGTATACGAATAACGTCATTATCCGTTTCTCTAGTATTTAAATGATTTTCTACTAATTTTTTAAGCAGTGGTCTAACCATTGACAATGATGCATTTTTTTCTCCACAAAACAGCGTGTTTACAATTTGCAACGATTTCAAAACGTTTAATAAATATTCTATTGTTTCCCATTCACATTCTGTTACTTCTAAATTTCTTGCCGTGGTTAAATTAGTTACTGTTCTGTCTGCAATTACATTGGTTATACAGGGTGTCCCAAAAGTACTTCAACTCCGGGAAATGGGAGATTCCTGAGGTCATTTCAAGCGCCATTTTCCTTTTGCAAAATGTTGTCCGCGGCTTTGTTTAGGATTTATTAACGAAAAACACGGACCAATCAGAGCGCGAGCTCGACGCTCGTTGGCATGTTCAGCCAACCGCTTGCCGGCTCGCCGCGCTGAACGTGCCAGCGAGCGTCGAGCTCGCGCTCTGATTGGTCGGTGTTTTTCGTTAATAAATCCTAAACAAAGCCGCGGACAACATTTTGCAAAAGGAAAATGGCACTTGAAATGACCCAAGGAACCTCACATTTCAATTTAACGCAGTAATTTTGGGACACTCTGTATGTAATCCTTTCTTTATCTTTGGATTGTTCTCTTTCACGTCATTATCGCTCTCTATTTCGCAATAAACGCATCGCTCTTCTAACTCTAACACCTGTTCTAATTTATTCACTATCTCTTTCCTTCTGCGCTACCCGTTTCCAGAATCAAATCTAATATAGGTCCGTACTTCACGTGCAATAAACGAATCCAAATTTTAATCCACGTAATATGAAGTACTTACACGGGTACCCGTGTTTATTTAGTTAATTTCACAAATATTCGCGTATTTATTTTACATGTGCATTTTAATGTACGGTGATTTAACGTTGAACAATTTACCGCGACTTTATTATTGTGTCACTTCTAAGTTCTAACATCAACAGTCGAAAAGAATTCGATCGAAAAACAATAACGCCTTAGTTGTCGGAATGGAACGTGCCGAACGGATCCGTGTTTGCATATTCGTCTACACGGATTCGTATTCGCAGATCCGTGTATACGGATCAGTATTCACGTGTTCGTGGATCCGTGTTCACGGATTCGTATTCACGGATTCGTATTCACGGATTTGTATTCACGGATTTGTATTCACGGATCCGTTTTCACGTGTTCGTGGATCCGTGTATACGGATCCGCATTCACGGATTCTTAAATTCGTACTACACGTTTCACGTACCACGTGTATTTACATACACGTGATTGGGGATCTCTAGTACGTACTTGGGACCAATTCTGGGATATAAGGACGTTATTAGGACGCACGGCTGGACATATTCTGAACGTTAACAGGACATTTACAGGATGTTTGCAAAATATGGTTTCTGCATATTAAAAACTACTAAACAATATTCCTTGTATAAGGTTAAAAAGTGAAACAAAATTTCACATTTATTATTAACTAGCTTTCCCCCGCCACGCCTTGCTGTGGCTGAGTATTTTTTAAAAGCATGTTTTTACCTGTCACAGATGTGACATTTATATGCTTTATTTTCATCCCCTTCTCCACTCCCCTCTCTCACTCTCTCCCTCTCCCCATCCCCCTCTCTCACTCTCTCTCTCTCTCTCTCTCTCTCTCTCTCTCTCTCTCTCTCTCTCTCTCTCTCCCTCACTCCGTCGCTCTCTCAAATTGAATATAGGTGCAACCAGTCAAAAGTTATAAGCAGAAACGTGCCCAAGAGGGCGAAAAAGTCATCTTTCATCACTGATGACGTCACAACTTTTGAACGAATGGACTTTTTCGAATGCGATTTGCTCTAAAACCTTCTCGAAGAAACGCCGCGTCTAATGGTTCAAACCCCAGCTTTCTACGTTCAGTCGTTCTCAGTTGATAGTGTTACAAACAGACAGACGGATAAGGAATAGAAATAAACTAACTGGCGGATGTTGACAATGTCGATAATGCAGACAGACGTCGGTAATGTAAATTTATAATTTGCAATATTGATTTTTAGCTGCGACGTTCGTGTTTTGAATATTGATTTTCATCTGCGACGTTCGTTTCCTTGTTGTATTGAAATATGATTCAAAAAGCACTTTTAACTTTTCCAATTTTTTTTACTCTAAAAACCTGATTCGGACTACAACGAACATTTAAAAAAAAATTAGCCAAACCATTTTTATTATATAGATATTAATTATTATAAGGACATGGATTAGGTACATAGTAAATACAATACAATCGCATATACGTATAATACAAATATGACAATCAATTCAATCAACATTGTACACATCATGTTGGTAACACATAATTATGTCTTACTGTTTACGGCTACGAAAACTCACAGGCAGTATTTACCATAAAAGACCATAAGTCCATTATCATACGTCCCTTACAAAGTTACATAAATATTTAAATATTTAAAATATTGATTAAACAAATCATTTTTTTTTTTTGTAATCTGTCTAAATATGTGACTACATTCCTTGATCGAAACACACAAAAAATCATTATCCTAGACCATATAGTTCCCGAGATATTAGCAAAAATAGGATTTTCACCCCCTTAACATGATCAAAAAAAATATCTGTCAAATATTTTTTAACAAACTATATCCTGTATCATTAAAATCGGCGTGTTACACTTGGGTAATGTGAGTCGGTTTTATCACATCGAAAGTAAAATTTAATCAGAATTCTTTGCTCTATGAAAAAAGTCGCAAAGATTGTAAAAGTACTTACAAATTTTAATAACGCGCCGCAATCAAACTATTTACTAAATATTGATATGATTAAATTGGAAGTAGCAAAAGATTCACATCAATTAGGTAAACCGATAAAGTAAAAATACCGCCACTACTACGACTGGAAAATATTTAGTCCAGGAGTTTTTTTAATGCACCGAGAAATAACGAAAAAAAGCACTCTAGCTAGATAACTACGAAACATTTAATATTTGCTAATGGATTTTTGAAAAATCTTCTTTTGTAACACGTATTTCCAAATGTTAAATAACTACATCAACAAACAAGATTCAAATGTATTTCGGATCAGCAGACTTTCCGTTTGTTTGCATTGCATTTGCATATACATTATTGACATTAATTAATGTACAAATCATTTTCTATGTGTAACAAAAGATTAAAAATCTACATTATGTTAGTGTGTCATATTTTTACACAAGATCATTTAGGAAAGATTGAACGTGCAAATATTGCTTACAGATTGCATGTTGCGATGCTATTTTAAAAGATAATAATATATTCACTAATACATATTTGTTCTTCATTTTTGAAAAACAATCTAAACTTTTTAGTTCATTATACAAAGTACATGAATGTAAATAATTAATGAACAAAAGTATTATTCATCGGTTAAAGTTTAATGCCCCTTATTGATTTTTTCTTCTACTTTAATTCTGGTAAAAATGTTTTTTAGAAATCTAGATTTAGTTGTGTTAGAGTAGGTATTTTTCATGACCTTATCCAGCTCATGTAAGTAAGGTAATACATACTGCGGTATGTATGTACATAAGTACATACATAGATCCCATGCGCGTATTAGTTGCTCTCATTAGTCATAAAGCGTCTGCAGATAAGTTTTAAGTCCAGGTAGCATTGCAGGGTATTTATAATATCATTTGTTGTTTGCCGTGACATGATATGAAATATGGTATGAAAACATTCTGGTCATCAAGATATTCAATGATGGTCTCTCACAAATGTTTTCAGAAACTAACGGAAGTACAATTATGCAACGCGGTAAAGAATAAAACTAGGTTTTTATGTTTAGGAAAACACACATTGGTATCTTCCGAAAAGCTCAAAATTCCCATGAAAAGTATAAGGTCGTGGTCCATGCTTTCTTTCGAAATATTGTACATTAGCTTCGTCTAAATTATCTGTTAATGATGTACCTACTAACAGACAATTTAAGTAGTGAAGTTACTTCACATAGTGTGTCGTATGGATATTTTAACGCGTCTCCCAAACTTACAGATTAGGTGTCGGATTTCCACGATGTCACTGATGTATGCTCAATCGTTTGAATGTTTATAATTTCTGTGATAATATTTTCATAATAATATACGTACAGAATTGGTTCACTAGGCATTACTACTTTGATTTACGTGAATGTTATTATTCGTAACGAAAAATTTTTCGTGTAAAGTTGAACGGTTTCAGGATGGGTAGGATTTAGAGGACATATGTAGGTCATTAACGTTTTCTTTTTAAATAGCAGCATGAGCATATATATATATTTTTGATTATACCAGTTGATGCATCTCGATGTTCTTTTCGTTTACAAAAAAGGTGCTAACCTACTTAGGTTTAACAATCACTAATTTGGGAGATAGATGATCAGAAACATTGGAACATATGTTATTGGAATATAAAGAATTGGGGAGGGGAACTTGAATGTCGAGAATATATTCGTAGTATAGATACGTATAATTTTTAATTCTTAGACGAGAGCTCATAGAAAATTTGTCATAAAGTAAACATAGAAAACGAATAACTTGGAAAGCAATATAACACATATAATTGATAATTCCGTTGATATTTGTATGACTGTGGAATTTTATAAAATTATATGTTTTCTTATGTTAAACTAAATGATAAAAGAGGAGCACCACCGGACATCGGTACTCTCTGTATTTTACCATGTTCGTTCAGTTCTTGGTAGGTTTTCAATAGTCGTAAAATTTCCGAAATGATTATTTCAGTTGTTATGCGATCGAAGCAGACGATAATATTTGCGCAGGTTCTATATATTTTTTAATGCACATACACGTACTTCTATATACATTATAAAGAGAAATTAGATATATGTATGTACGTAACCATAGGTATGTAAGTGTACGCGGTGAACGTACGCGTTTCTCTCTTGGTTTGGGTGTGATTGTGTCCTTTTTTCTCGTGCATCCCTAGTTGGCCAGTCGCTCATGACGTCCAATTCATTTTTGCATTCGTTTCGTACCGATGCTTGTAAATTGGACTTGCTGTAATTCAGAGAGGAAAACCGAGGGTTTGGACCGGGTAATCTCGACCAAACGCCAGTCAGCAAATGTCCGTGCAGCGTCCAAAACGATGCGAGGTACACGTACATACGCACACACCGATGCACTGACGTATGCAGAAAATAGTAAGAGAGGGAGGAAGTAGGATAGACAGACACGGAGCGACAGACAAAGAACAGATCGGAACGGAAGTTGTGAGAGTAGGAAAGAGCGCGAGCGCGAGCACGAGCACGGGCACGAGCACAAGCGAGAAGGAATTCGAAGCGCGGAGTGCAGCTACTACGCAGTCACGGCTACATGAATATGCTACCAACGCAACGCAACGGTACACACATCACTACGATTCACCAATAAGCTTCGTATTAATCACAGTTCTAGAGTGGCGTTTTGCGGAGTATAGTTGACTACATAGTAAAATGAGTGTAGTGTGGTCTATAACAGATGTCTTTTACGCGATAGAAAAATATTTATGCATGAATGCGTGCCATTGAAAATCCATACACCTATGTATTTATGTATACTTATTACTTATATACGCACTCTTCGCATTATATTTTATCAAATATCATTTCAGTGCAGTATTTTTTCCCAATCAGATTAAAATACGTAAAAATAAATATTTTGCCCTGAATTTCAATGATAATGTATTCTCGTTCGCAAGGAAAACAAAAAAAATTATATTATGAATAATTCAAAATCTATTATAGTAATTATCGCAAAATTTGGATATATTATGCAAAACTACTAATCCAACATATACATTGTTATTTTAATCATATAGATATGCAATTAATTTATATACTAAAGTCCTAAAGTAACTTTTTCTCAGTGGTTTTAAATTGTGATTACTTACAGTGGGTGTACAATAGACATATTCTGAACGTTAACAGGACATTTATAGAATATGGTTTCTGCATATTAAAAACTACTAAACAATATTCCTCGTATAACGTTAAAAAGTGAAACAAAATTTCACATTTATTAATAATATTAATTATTATAAGGACAAGGATTAGGTACATAGTAAATAAAATACAATCGCATATACGTATAATACAAATATATATTTATTTATTCATATAACAGTTTTATAACTATAAATATATACATTTGTAACTAAATACATAATAAAATATACATCTACGAATAAAATAAAAAAATACATAACTCGAAGCAAATATAATATAATATTTATAATATTTATAACTAAATATTTAAATATTAAATATTATTTTAATATACACATAAAATTTATAACTTATTTATAACTACATAAAAGGTCAAAATAAACAGACCAGAGTATACAATCAATTTAAAAAGAAACACACTGGCAAGTTTCTTCGAAACAAAAATGAAATAGCATTATTCATCATTTGGTCGATTGTCCTACTGCATGTACCTGAAAACAATAATCATGGTTCATACACCTATATAATAATTATTTATGGAAAGAAATTAAGCAATTATCATAAAATCTTTTATTTACATACCTAGCTCGTAGCGTCGTTTGAGCGCCGGAGGCGAAGGCAACACCGATTCCGATTCTTCATCGGTGTCGCACACAAGTTGTAAAATTTTGTGTTCCACTAGTTAACTGTCCTTAGCCACATAATTATTACAGTTTCATCATAGTATAAAATCTTTAACTCACCAAACGTGCCATTTTTTAAATATTTAATTGCGTGTTTTGGCCAGCATTTGTTCACATCGTCGCACGCTTTCATGGCCTTCATCAATCGACTCTGCGGTAACGAAGGCCAATGGCAATAATTCCCTATATCAGCCACGAAGAGGGTACTGCCTCCACCGTGACGTCTTTTACGAACTCCACGATTGTCCACGATTTTACGTCGTGCCAGGATCTGTAAAATTTATATTTAATTAATATACAAGAATATATTTTTACACTGTATGCCGCAGGGTCTTCGTTCATCATGGTATGCCGCGGGATTCATCACACACAAACTTTAAATCGGAATAACTTTTTGTGAATGGACCAAACGACTTCAATTTCTCTGTAAAGCTAGAATTAGTTTAGTAAATGATGTGTAATAAATAAGTTGAAAAAATGCATTTGGTCGAAATTGTGACAAACCATAGTAAAAATTGAATTTTACAACTTTTTCAGCTGGGCCAATAACGAAAATTTAAAAGATGTGTTTTGTAAACTCGTGTAAATTATAAAAATTCTGCAAATTTCATTGAAATTGGTTAATTGTTTCACGAATTATAAACGATCAAAAGTAGTAAAGATTGCAATTTTTCATGATTTTCGGCCTATAAGTGCCATTTTTACTACTTTTGTCCGTTTATAATTCGTAAACCAATTAACCAATTTCAATGAAATTTTCAGAATGCATATACCGAATGCCTTACAGAGAAATTGAAGTCGTTTGGTCCATTCATAAAAAAGTTATTCTAAGTTAAAGTGTGTATAATCAACGAAGTGCGTAACTGTATAAAATAATTTAACGGAATGGCGTAAGCGAAAACACTAACGGTAACAAATAATAACAATGAAAATACTTACTTGTCTAAATATGAAGTAAATCCGATAATATGTATTACACGATGATATGGTAACGATGAATTTATCACAGGAGATTTCTCAAGCACGTTCTCGAAGCACTCGCACAAGACTGTTTTGTCACGCAGCAACGCAACGGCGCGTTCTTCTCCCGCATTCGATCGTCGCTTTTCTTACCGATCATCGCTTGCTTCGATGGTACCGTACAGCTGTACGACACAGCTGAACACAGCGAAGCAAGGACCGTATACATATATGTAAATAAATAAATATACTGTTATAATTAGATATATACATTTATAATAATATATATAAGTGTATTTATATAAATAAAAAAAAATACATATACAGGGTGTCTCAAAATTCCTTCTGCTTCCGGAAATGGGCGGTTCCTTGGGTCATTTGAAGCGACATTTTCCTTTTGCAAAATGTTGTCCGCGGCTTTGTTTAGGAGTTATTAACGAAAAATACGGACCAACCAGAGCGCGCCTAGTCGCTCGATGGCACGGTCAGCGCGGCGAGCCGGGGGGAGGAGAGTGTTGTCGGTACGCTGCGATGTCGTAACAACTAACAGTTTCTCGATTATGTCCCGATTTCGATGAGCTTTGGATATGTTGTAAATACCACGATTCTGAACAACATTTCCCTTTAGACTTTTTGCCTCGCGTCTTTAGTTTACGAGATATTTGTAAAAACAGTACCGAAAGCTAAGGGTTGTACGGTCAGGTCAACGAACTGTACAGCTGATGGTAGATAGCAGGTATACGACAATCACATGTTTCGGTTTTCCTGCAGATTTGTACGCAGAGTCGATGGGTTACTGTTCGAAAAGGTCGTCCGTCCTTTCAGCCAGCAAGAGGTAGAAATGTTAGGTCGGCGTGGCGTTTTAGGGTCCCTATTGTCCTATGCCTCCCTTAAGAAACTTTCTAAAAGAAAGACGGACGACGTTTTCGAATAGTAACCCATCGACTCTGCGTACAAATCTGCAGGAAAACCGAAACATGTGATTGTCGTATACATACCTGCTATCTACCATCAGCTGTACAGTTCGTTGACCTGACCGTACAACCCTTAGCTTTCGGTACTGTCGTACACCTGAAGACATCTGTGCAGTTCGTCACCGAATGACCCAGTGACAGTGACACACATTACGAAGCATTTTCAATTACAAGTTTTTACAAATATCTCGTAAACTAAAGACGCGAGGCAAAAAGTCTAAAGGGAAATGTTGTTCAGAATCGTGGTCATTACAACATATCCAAAGCTCATCGAAATCGGAGATAATCGAGAAACTGTTGTCTGTTACATCGCGGCGTACCGACAACACTCTCCTCCCCCCGGCTCGCCGCTCTGACCGTGCCATCGAGCGACTAGGCGCGCTCTGGTTGGTCCGTGTTTTTCGTTAATAACTCCTAAACAAAGCCGCGGACAACATTTTGCAAAAGGAAAATGTCGCTTCAAATGACCCAAGGAACCGCCCATTTCCGGGAGCAGAAGGAATTTCGAGACACCCTGTATATTGTTGTATATAAATATGTCTCATGCATGAGAAGTGAGCATCCTTGTACGTACGAAAGTCCTGAGCACGGATATAAGAATTAAAAAATAGACATACTTTGGACGTCCGAAATTCAAGTCCAACAGATGTCCCTGGGACGAAAAAAAAGGACGTCCCTGGGAAATCCGAAATTTAGGTCCTTCGGACGTCCTTAGGACGTAAAAAACGGACATAGGACGTATGGACGTAAACGGTACAAAAAACGGACGTCCCGTGAACGTACGGTGCTATCTGGGCATTAAGGACCCGTACAATTCAACGATGCATGTGTTACGAGCCGAAGTTTAGGCAGGCTATGCGTGACCGAGGATTGTTTAATTTTTCATGTGGACTAGTAACTTATAGAAGTAAACTAGATACACCTCGAGCGGAAAAGGTATATCGTCGTAGAATACCAACTACTGGAAGTTCGAAAGGATGTGAGAAATAAAGATAGACTCTTGTATATGTTAATATATGTACAGTGACATATTCTGGATTAAACTGCGGGCAATACAACTGGTTTGTGTACCTTGTCGCGATTTGTCTGTCTAACACTCTCAGTTTTAACGCACCGAGAAATGCGGGGCGACCACTGATGTTATAGGCCAGGCCTCGGAATTATGTGCTCGCGACGGCCGGTTTTCGAAGGCTACGCCCCCTTTTTCCGGCCGAGCGTCTCGCTCCCCGTGGCGGGCCACAGTGCTCGGAACTCCTCAGGCGCGTACCATAGGAGCTATTAGTGGTGAATTAGGGCGACACCCGTATCAATAGGTTTCCACATTACCGTCGAGGTACTATTGTCAATGCGCATTTTTTTGTCAGTGGTATCTACTGTAGGCCTATTCCACTATGTCGCACGATAATTTCAAACAACAGCTGCAGAAAATAAATTTGGAAAATAAATTCGGAAGATACATTTTAAAAATAGTTTTTACTTGTATTGTCCAAATTGTATTAACATCTGGGATAACTTGATTTTCGCGCACGTTTAGACGTGCTTGGCAAATTGGTAAGATCTACGGGAAGTTTGGACGTAGCTGTTCGCATCGCCGACACTTACTCTGTAACACTCTATGGCAGTGATGGGCACGGTAGGGGCCCCTGAGTTGCCTTCTTCTCCCACCAACCTAGTCGGCTATGGAGGGACGTATGAGGGGGAAAACGAAGGCACTGGAAGGCACGAGGCACCGCTGCGCAGCGAAGGTGCGCGCTGCACGAAAGAGTGGTTGGTGGGGGAAGCTCCGCGGATCCTTCTTGACTGCGGCAGTCAAAAATGCCCATCACTGCTCTATGGTACGCGCCTTAGCTGCCTTGAGAACTACGGCCGCCACGGGAAGCGAGTCGTGCGGCTGGGTCGAGGCGGCATTGCTTTCGAAAACCGGCCGTCGCGAGCACATAATTCCGAGGCCTGTTATAGGCACTGTCTGGTAAAACTGATTGAAAAGGACTTTGGTTACCCGATCTTGCTCGAACTGACTCGCGTCGTGATACGATTTGTACAGCGTTTAGTTCACTTGAAACACCCGATTAATAGGAGGATCCATGTCCCTTATATAGGACCAAAATGGGCCTAAAAGATACTGGGGGCCACGCGCTACTTCCGATTAGATTTGGATTCTTGGAACTTATGCAACTCGCTGCTTCGTCAAAAGAGCCCTAGTTCCGTCCAATTTTGAGTAAGCCCTTTGTTCATGAATAGGTCCTCTGTTCAAGCACATATCTCCGGAAGGGTCAAGAGTCGCAAACGGAAACGCCTGCACTGGATTGGACAAACACATTTTTCTCATGTTTCTAAAGTTTTCTGATTCGCATATACTTATTCTAGGAATTGTATACATGTATCTACAAGGGTGTCAAGAAATTATACATATCACGGCCACCATGGCACGATTCTACAGCTACGATTCGGTGGAAATAGACATAAAAAACTCCTCGCAAAATTGATCTTGACCTTGAAAATCAAGGTTAGAAAAACAAAATATTTTGTTTTGTTCAATTATGTTCTACACTTGGTCGTGGGGACCACCTTTGTGAAAGGAATCAGGGGTCGCTATTCAACCGTTCTCTTAAAATATAATGTTGAATTTCTTATAATTTTTGCGACCTCTTTATACATAATATTCTTTGATTTTATAGTTAGGGAAATGGCAGTATCCTGCTTCCGATAATGTCCTATCCAACGAATCAGCTTATTGCTGATGTCCGCCAAATGTTTTGATTGAAACGATAAACGATCTCGTAGCTAATAGTTTTCCATGCGGTTCATTATCGCAGCTAATATTTCTTACGTGCTATTGACGAAGCAATAGGGGAATTACGCGTTAGCTCAGGAAATATACATATAGAAATACAGTGCGAATTAGTGGAACGGTACCACATCCAGCAGAAATTCCAGATCGACGCGATTTCCTCTTTATTTACTTATTACACGAATAATTATAATTCTAATTATATCGTGTTTGTTGTCGTTTTAATTAGAAAAACGAGACGAATGCGATGGTGAAAGAGTGTTATAAAAAAAACATTAAAAATTAGAAAAGTTGCAATCTTTTGTTCTCGCTCTCAAAAATTGCTACTCCTTAAATTTGTGTAATCCACTCGTACACGCGTACAAACTCGTAGTTGCATACTCATATCACACGTCGGTATAAATTGCATTGCCCCTTGGAACGTGTTACATCATACACGTACAACGTATTCCATGAACGTTGAATTTATATTACACGAACACATTTTATTTGTTATACCCATTAAACGAGGTTAACGCGCGACGGCTTGCAGTAATTAAAATAAATTTCCCTAATTTGATTTGATGCTGTACAATTATTTAACGATGACTGTCATTACTTCAGTGCAACGTTATGCAATTTCACTTATTTTTGTAATTATTCACCTGCTACTACACTGTAACACGTTAGCCTACGGTATGTATTTTAATACTTTAAATTTGTAAATATGAAACCCTTCAGACTATGTATATGTATGTGTATGTATATACGGTCTTCGTTTAGTACCAACCACTACTAGAATACTAGAGAAGAACCTAATAGAGCGTAGGGCGTTGTCAACAATCTCCTCGCAAGACAATCTAGAAAGAGAAAATATTTGCTTTGGAAAAGAGATGGAATTAGTAAATAAACATTTTTTTATGTTTCTCAACAGGAAAAGAGAGGATAAATTGGGTTCATGTTTAATAAATATTTTTATTGCAAACAATAGACAACGAAAAATTAAATACCATGGTCAGATCATGGGAAGTGCCCGAAAAATCGTGGCGACAGTTACGTGGTACAGACAAGTAGAGAGAGTTGATAATTAAATTGAGGAGGTACTGTTGAGGGATTGACCAGAGTTAAAATTGTTAAAGCAGATGTAGCCCTCTAAAACACTGTTACTTTTCGGACCGTGAGTCGGACTGTGTCCGACACGAGTAATTATTTATTTACAGTAATCTATTCCATACAATTCTAACCAGAGGGATATCCATGTGACATGAAGCGTGTCGCTACGCGGTGCGTTAAAGCTACAAAGGATTAAAGTTTTTATTGAAAAATATAATAGTCGAAACGGGTAAAAGAATTGATTTGAAATTCAAAATCTTTGTAATACTCTAATACAATAATCGTGTGGAAGCCGTAAAACTATTTTCAAAGTTTATTCAGATATTTGTCATGTTACACAAGAATTGGTTGATGCTCCAATAAGTACATCCCGAAACGGCGCGCGCATTAATTTATACATACATACAAACGCGATTAATGTTTGAACTAGCGGGATCCAATAACTACAGAGTCGTGAACAGATTTTGAGGACGATTCGAAGGTAATTCTCATAATGGTAATTTTCATACAATAATAAACCAAATTCCGGTGTGAAACAATGTCGAAAATTTTCCTAATAACCAGTATTTACATTGTGTTGGTGTGTGTTTCTGTTTCCATATGTGCTGATATACATATGGTTACATGGATTGGGGTCATTTGCAATTCAATTATACATACAGTGGGTGTACAAAGTATTCGTACACCTTTTAAAAACGAATAACTTTTTCAAAATTCGTCCCAACAGCTTGAGTTTTTTTGAGACGTTAGAAGGATTAGTTTACTAGTTAATGTGTAAATAATTTTTTTTTAAATTGTTATTGGTCGCAATTGCGAATTTACACATTAGCTAGTAAACTAAACCTTCTAACGTCTCAAAAAAACTCAAGCTGTTGGGTCGAATTTTGAAAAAGTTATTCGTTTTTAAAAGGTGTACGAATACTTTGTACACCCATTGTATTTGCAAATATATCTATACAATATACATAGTAATACGAGGACGCACAACATGTATTTGGTTCATATATGTATATACAGGGTGTCCCAAAAGTACGTCAACTCCGGAAAATGGGAGGTTCCTTGAGTCATTTGAAGCGACATTTTCCTTAACAAAAATGGCGTCCGCGGCTTTGTTTAGGAGTTACTAATGAAAAACACGGACCAACCAGAACGCGCCTAGTCGCTCGGTGGCACGGTCAGCGCGGAGAGCCGGGGGGAGGAGAGTGTTGTCGGTACGCTGCGATGTCGTAACAAACAGCAGTTACTCGATTATGTCCCCGATTTCGATGAGCTTTGGATATGTTGTAAATACCATGATTCTGAACAACATTTCCCTTTAGCCTTTTTGCCTCGCGTCTTTAGTTTACGAGATATTTGTAAAAACTTGTAATTGAAAATCTATCGATGTTCATATTACTATCTCCTCTCCGATTTCGATGAGCTTTGGATATGTTGTCAAGACCATGATTCTGAACAACATTTCCCTTTAAACTTTTTGCCTCGCGGCTTTAGTTTACGAGATGATTGTGAAGAACTTTACTTGTCAATTCATATCGGTATTCATGATAGCGGATACGGCTTGCTAATATCTCCGAAAGTAAAGCCGACCGCCAACTATTTCAAACGTCGAGTTTTATAACATATTTCAAGGTCATTGAAATCGGTGAGGATCCACATCATCTTTACCCGACTTACGGCAACTTTACCCGAACGAGAGAAGAAGCAGAAACTGATTGCATTAAAAACTCACTTATTAAAGTAAATCCATTTGCTGCTTCGAAATGCTTGTCACTGTCACTGGGTCATTCGGTGACGAACTGCACAGATGTCTTCAGGTGTATGACAGTACCGAAAGCTAAGGGTTGTACAGAACGGTTGTACAAAAGGTTGTACACAATGGTTGTAAATTTTTCCACACTCACGATCACTGTTCACATTTGCAATATCACTTGTATTGCAGCACAATCTAGTCTTTTTCGTCTGTCCACACCGTGATTTTCGTAAGCGTGCTACAAGGTGCATTTTCGACACGCATAATGTCCTCCCTAAACTTCTCAGAAAAATCTTGGGTAAAATCAGTGTCGTTCGAGCCGCGGTAGAGAGAACATCTCCAAAGACTTGTCAATTCTAAGTTCACGGTTGCTGAAATGTGTGTTTTTAGTAGTAATATTTAAACTAGTCACTAGACTGCGGATTTTTATGCAAAATGAAAGTTGTCTGCTGCTATTGCAAGGGACAGGAGCCAGACGGATAGTTGACTTTTACTTTAATCATTTGATCAAGTTGAAAATAGTACATTGGTGTTTTTAAATTATTTTAATCTCTTTACTGTTTTAAAATGCACTTACTCATTTTTGCTACAAATGCATGACATCCGCAGTCTACTGATCGCATTACCTCATTACGAGGTGAGGTGAGTGAGGAAAAATTTCATGGCATCTGTGTGAAAGTGAAAGTGAAATTCCGGATCGTTGACATCACCGCACATCCCCCGGGCTGTCGTATACCTGCTATCTACCATCAGCTGTGCAGTTCGTTGACCTGACCGTACAACCCTTAGCTTTCGGTACTGTCATACACCTGAAGACATCTGTGCAGTTCGTCACCGAGTGACCCAGTGACAGTGACACACATTTCGAAGCAGCAAATGGATTTACGGCTGAATAAGTAAGTTTTTAATGCAATCAGTTTCTGCTTCTTCTCTCGCTCGGGTAAAGTTTATGTCGATCCTCACCGATTTCAATGACTTTCAAATAAGTTTGACATGGTTATACAACAATGGTTATTCAATCCTGGTCTTGACAACATATCTAAAGCTCATCGAAATCGGAGTGGAGATAGTAGTATGAACATCGATCAATTTCAATTACAAGTTTTTACAAATATCTCGTAAACTAAAGCCGCGAGGCAAACAGTCTAAAGGGAAATGTTGTTCAGAATCATGGTCTTGACAACATATCCAAAGCTCATCGAAATCGGAGAGCAGATAGTAATATGAACATCGATAGATTTTCAATTACAAGTTTTTACAAATATCTCGTAAACTAAAGACGCGAGGCAAAAAGGCTAAAGGGAAATGTTGTTCAGAATCATGGTCTTTACAACATATCCAAAGCTCATCGAAATCGGGACATAATCGAGAAACTGTTGGTTGTTACGACATCGCAGCGTACCGACAACACTCACCTCCCCCCGGCTCGCCGCGCTGAACGTGCCAGCGAGCGTCGAGCTCGCGCTCTGATTGGTTCGTGTATTTCGTTAATAACTCCTAAACAAAGCCGCGGACAACATTTTGCAAAAGGAAAACGGCGCTTGAAATGACCTCAGGAACCTCCCATTTCCGGGAGTTGAAGACATTTTGGGACACCCTGTATGTACATGTTTTGATTCATAATCTGTTAATAAATCGACTACATTCTTTTTACGCCTTCGTTATTTCTCACAGCTTTCGATTGATATTTGTATGTTCGCTTCGAGGCAAAAAATAGCACACATTGATTACTAATTAATAGTTGCAACTGAACTTTGTCTTTATTTCAGGATGCGATTATTATTAATTGGACTTCATGAACCAGTGTTTGTTTCATTTAACAAAAATGACAAATTTGTCAGAATCTGGCGGGACACAATAATAGGGCACACATATATAGAAACATAAAATATTAACAAATCTGTGAATGCTATTTTGTATGAAATAGTTTGGTGTACCTCCTTTACATTTAAGTACACCAGTATTTCTGTTGGATGAACATTTAGTATATACCTTTTTACTCATTTTCTGTATCTATTTTTCCCGCTTCACTTGAATACATTATTTTAAATTACGTAACGGTTACCAATTGTCTGGTATTTTAGTCTACCAACCTAACAAGAAAAGTAGATAATACCCTTTACTACCTCTGCAGTATGAACCACAGAGTTTTCGTATTGCACAATCAATTCTTTTCTAGCATTATTTATGGCTTTCTAAATACATTTTTCCCTTTTTTCACGAGTAGATAGATTTTGTAAACGCCCAGAACTCTTGTTTTTTCGTGCACAATTTTCTGAACCTTCTCATAAATCGACAATCAGTTTACGACTTTAGTTTGTAATTTTTGATATTTCTACCACTGAATACCTACCTAATGACTCTACTGTACGAGTTGTTTTTTTTCTCAGTTTATTGTACTAACATTTTTATTAATCTACTATCATTATTTAACAAATACTAAGCCACAAACTATTATTACACATTTTATTAACAATGTTTCAAGTTCAATACTTGTTAATCAGTGGCTCATGTACAACTGAGACGACAAATGAGAAGTGGAGATTTTGTGTACTCCTGCTATCAGTTTGTCTTGTTTGCATACTGCAGTATTTACATTTGGATTCATGTATTGTCGACGATATTCAGCATATTGTACGTATAGACGTATCCAAAGCTAGTATTAACATGAAATATGTATTTTTACCAGTATTTATTACAGAACTTTAAAAAGTGTGAGATATGCCCACTTTCTTTCTGGACTGAACAAGTATAGGCACGGTTCCGTCTTTTTTCAAAATCTACATGTAGCTTTTAGGGTACCAACAGTAACCACGATTATTATAACGATGCAAATTCACGTACTTACTTTGTTTATACAAGCTGTCTGTTTTATCTCAATACAGTAAAATACCTTTTAAGGGAATAATGCTATGTCAAAAATGTTTCGATAAAAGTTGCTTAGAGTATGGAGGGGGACGTTATGTGGTGTAAATATTTCTTCGATACCTCGTGTGGTATCGAGGGAGAATGCAACATCAGTTCCACTTTTTCAAACAGAGGATGCTATATTATTAGGGTGGCTCTTATTTTCGACTTTTGAATTTCTTTTACGGGACCCTCCAGGATTGTTTCAAATAATTAAAAGAAATATTGTGCAAAGTTTCAGTTTGATCGGATAACGGGAAAACGTGCCCCGGGCCTTTAAACATTAAAATAATTAATTAAATGCTTATAAATTCGTTATTCTCGAATATCTTCTAAATTATTGACTCTATCGAAAAATATGTTAAATAAAACTTGTAGATCTGGACAGGTCGCGTCTTTTATGTTGTATTACCTTTTCTCGTAAAACAAACAGTTTTCAGAAAAATTAAGAAAAATTTCCGGACAAAATCAAAAAATCTTTTTTAAATTTGAAAATTGAAGTGGGTTTTCACAACCTTTTATAAAAAAAAACAGGTAAATATTTACTTTAGGGGAGGCATCTCCGATGACCTTGACCTTGACATATGTTGTCAAGCACAACATTCTGAACAACTTTTGTCATTACAACTACCGGGCGATCGGTCTTAGTTTTCGAGATATCCGCGAAAATAGAGTGATTGGAGTAGGTTTCATTGGGATGGATGGAATGTATGGTACATGGTTATCGTACAATTAACAATTTCAGATATTAATTCATTCGCTATTATTATGATCGTCCAATGGATAGAAATGGGCCATAATTTCGAAAAATTTATGAATACGATCTATATAATTAAATTGCCGTTTAAAAATAAATTCGGCCAGATAGTGGGTATAATGTAGTTCACGAGTGCCAAAACGAGGTATTTGATGTCGTATATCACGCCACAGTCGTTCAACGGAAAATTCTAACGCCGAAATGAAATGTACTTGTAAATTTTTCCTTTTCCAATATAGGGAGGTCGCTTTTAGTTTTCGAGATATTCACAATTTCATCAGCGTGGTCGAGGCGGCACTCTCCGCTCCCTCCACAACCTAACCCAGACCTCACTCTGTTCGCATGATCTTTGCATTATAGTTGTCGTACAGAATTTGAAATAGAACTGGAAAAATAATGCGAACAGAGTCAGGTCTGGGTTAGGTTGCGAAGGGGGCGGACAGGGCCGGCCGACTAGCCGGCCCGACCACGTAGACGAAATTGTGAATATCTCGAAAACTAAAACCTCCCTTAAAGTAAATATTTACCTTATATTCTTTATACAATCGTAATACATTAATTTTTTTTCTGCAATATCAATTAATTTCCTGTTTGTTTTTATTGTTACTTTATTCCCTGTATATTATTACAGTCTAAACAAAATTCACTGTCAAATTGACAGGGATTCCCCAAATGTCAGTCACGTGATTTTGACGTCGCTAATAGTACTGACAACTTCACAAGCTTTAGTTTAAGTTGATGGGTGTGCTCACAATTTAGTCCCGTCAAATTTAGTGGGACCGACTTATTTTTATATATTTAATGTTTATTTGTTACATTGTAAGAATAATTTGATTATAATATAAGACTGTGCGCAACTAAAATATATTCCCTAATAATATTTAAGAATGTGTATTTTTTGTAGTTATTTATTGAACAAAATGACGGTATGGAGACAGTGAGGCCACAATTTTGTCCGGTAGTGTATATTTGAAGCGAATATTGAAAAAAGATCTGATGTGATACGGCAAGATGATTCGTATGTACTCAAAAGATTCTGTATTAGTAGTGAATGATTTATGTTTTTATGTGAAGTAGAAATCCTGTTCCCAGAGGGCGCGTATCAAAAGGGAAGACAATGGAATAGATGGTTGCCGTGACTAGGTGTTTTGTAGATGGTCACGTTGTTTTGCTGTGGACATAACGACTGTAGCCGTGTTTCGAGAATCGGCACGTAGCTTTGCGTGTCAACGGTCGCCCGTCCTCTGGATACTGCGAATTTAATGGCTAGGCTTGCTTGTTGACGCAGCATCAAGGACCATTTCCGTTCTTGCGCGATCGTAAGAATGCGTGCGTGAGTAAACGCCATAAAAATAAAAATGCGAGGACGGAAGTGCTCCATTTATAGGTCAACCTTTATCAAAGAACTAACGTACGTGATCGTTGAACAAAGCATTTTCGAGGTGCATAACCACTTTCAATTCATTCAAGCTGTACTATGTAAATAACAACAACATTAACAGTAAAGTTAATAATACTGACAAATGTGTACAAAGTTCAGATCTAAAATACAGTTGTGTTGTCGAGACGACGACCTATTGATGCACAGAGTTTTACTGTCTTCAAGCTGTCAACATAATACAAAGTGTAAAGTTCGATGAAACGAAGGACTGGATTGTAAAAGTTTTGGTTGAACTTCACCTGAGCAAACCAGAAATTTTCAACTTTTTTTTATATAATCCTGTAGATTTTGACGAGAAAATTCCGAAAATCCAAGTTTTCAAATTAGGAATCCACTGGTTCAACAGTTATGCGTATTTAAAATTCAGCGAATTTCACCGTTTTCGACAGGCAAATGCGCCGCTATGTTGGTACGTAGTGAGCGTCGCGCGTCGTCTAACGAGCGGTGCCACTAGATGGCAGCATAAGCACGCGGTGATGTCGATAACGTAGAGCGGTTATCTTTGAGATGTACACTTTGTTCTGGGACAAGCACTGTTCCTGAAAGAGAAGGTATAGTGTTCTTTTTCGTATATTGTAAAGTTCAAGTTACTACTGGCCGTTTCAAAGTACGAAACTTAAGTCCGGTATTTTTGAAAAATGTTTTGTACAGTTGAAAGTTTCAACATATTCTAATCGATATCAAGTCCTAACTGTTACGACTAGGTTGCACAATCCTACACGAAAGTCCAGGATCATTCCGTTCGTAGAGATAGAAGAAGGTCGATACACTGATTCTGTAGTTTTTAGTTGTTCATGGAGGCCTGTAATAGGCAGGGTAAGGGGCCCTAACGCCTGCTTCCCCCAGCAGCCTCTCTTTCGTGCAGCGCGCGCCTTCATCGCGATGCGCGAGGCCTATACACGTGGCGCTTCTCGCGGCCGCGAAGCACGAGGCCTGCGCACTGCGTGCAACGGACGAAGCACGTCCTTCCTCCATGGTAACAGCGGATGCTGGTGGGGGACAGTGGGCGCTATGGTGGGGACGGTTTTATCTCAATTCTAATCGAATATCTAAAGGAATATCTTCGAAAAATATGGGCAATGTTTCTTCTAAAAACATAAGTTTTTGAGATCGCCTTCCGTTCACGGTTTACGTGTTACGAGGCCTAATGCCATAAGAAATTAAATTTCCGTTGATCAAATAGAGCAGTCAAACTATAGCTAGTTATGAGTCCTAGGTCATTTGAAGATCATAGTGTATCACATCATTGAACTGGTCTCGAGATCAGTTACAACACAATGATGTTAATAATATATGGTGCTATTTGAGTTCGGCTCGAACCGTCGAACGAGTCAGACGTGTTTGCAAACAGAGCGCTACATCGTTTCTGTACGTGAAGTGTCTAGTACAGTATCGCGAGTGCTTACGAAATATTTAATTAGATACAACCGAATTGTTGACGTCAAGTGTAGTGATGATGCCCCCTGGTGACCAGGGGGCCTCATTTGAGAACGATTTAAGAAGTATGAACGTCTCTGAGTACAGTAATATTCATTCAAACAAGTCAACGAGCTCAACAAAAGTAACAACAGAAAGTGCACCCTTGACGTATGCAGCCGCAACACAAAGTATGTATTACATTCCCCACTAAAGAACAAGCGATTGTCATGGATGCAATCGATGGTGTGTCCATCAAAGAATTCATAGTAGCAGTAGCTAAAGTTATTTCACCGGTTAATATCAGATTCGCCTCTAGAATTTCGAACGGCAGGATCTGTATGTACCTCGCCAACCAACACCTTGTAAACAAACTTACCGACACCGATGTAAACATAAGCGTCGGCGCTCACACATTGCGAATTCGTCCGCTCGTGGCCAGGGCTTAGAGAATAATACTGTCTAACGTGTGGCCGATAATCCCGCATGATACAATTGAAAAAAATTTAACCGATATGGGAATCAGGTGCGCGTCACACCTTACATTCATAACGGCCGGCGTGAACGAACAGGGGTTCTCACACATTTTAAGTTTTCGACGTCAAATATACATCGATCCGAGTGATGTTGCCAAACTCCCCGACAGTATTCAGATTGAATATGAGAACGTCAACTACTGGATTTATATTTCATCAGATAGTCCTAGATGTTTCATCTGCAAAAAAGACGACCACTTTCCAAACAATGTCCAAACGTTGGCAACACCATGCAGATGTTAATGCCTGAAAAACCAACGTATAATCAGGCAAAGGTAATACATACATCTGAAGAAGCCAAGGCTGCAGATGACAACTTTAAAGCCACTGAATCTGAGACCAATAACAATATTGATAGGAATGGCAAAAGACCGTTATCTACTACCGAGTCAGGTTCTACCGCCAGGGGAATCGCAATCAATGATAACTTGTCATCACATGACACCGACAACAAGACTAGCCAGGAACAAAATCACAAAAATAAACGGACAAAAGGAAAGAAGACAATAAAGAAAATCGTGTAGTAGCGACCAAGAAACCGACATTGAGGCAATGACTCTACCGATTAAAGAAATTCTCACTGAACATCCGAACACCTATGTCTTAGACTACACCACTTTGAACAGCTTTCTGAAGAGAAACTATTGGCAACACCAATCATCTTGAGATAGCTAAAAAGTATACAGATGACACCAAAGCTTTAAGCAATGTGCTATACGACATCTATCCAAGCTTATCACACCGAAGCGTTAAAAGTCGGCTGACCAGAATTATCAAGAAATTAAAAGAAGGGAACACAGACCAGGACATCGCCTTAACCTCAGCTTAGCAATATCTTCAAAAATGAGATAACACACCTTCGGTAATAGTCAGTTCTCAGCGCTACGAATCATATATTGGAACGCCAGGAGCATCGCACAACGCAAAGAAGAGTTGGAACAAATACTTCAAGATATTGACATTTTCATTTGTGTCGAAACATGGCTCAACCCGGAGATGAGATTAGCATTCAAAGGCTTTAACACGGTCCGCAAAGACAGAATTGACAGAAGAGGAGGTTACTACTAACTACTGTATCTTTCAATAATCTCACAGAAACATGTAGCGTTAGGTTAGTGAACACTGTCCCACCTATTAACATAATAGCACCCTATAGACCACAGGGCCCCTCTTTAAACCAAAACAAATGGGATTGGATCATGCAAGCAGTCTCAGACTTGCAACCCTGTCTCTTCGTAGGTGATTTCAATGCTCATAATACAGCATGGAATTGTTCAAGTAATGACTGTAATGGGGATAGATTATTTAATAGCTTATTAATTTACAACATCTTTTTGCACAATCCGGACACTTTAACACATGTCAATGACACAAAGTTTCCAATTGTTTCTATCACGCAAATTCAATATACTAGACTTAACTAGACTGTGTGGAAAAATATAACTTCTTTACTGATTACCTGAGAGAAACTATTATTAAGAACACACCCTCGAAGGTGACGGTAAACGACAATATATATCGAAACCCAGTACCGTGGTGTGACAAAGAATGTGATCGAGTCAAGAGGTTGAGGAGAGCGGCCTACAAAAAATGGCAACATACTTATGAAATGTCGGACCTAGTTGACTATAAGAATCTCGTTGCAACCGCAAAGAAAACATTCAAATTAAAAAAAAAGAGAGTATTTCGACAAATTTATTTCAGAATTTGACACTAAAAGAGGCAGTAAATACTTCTGGAATACCTGCAAAAAACTGAAAAATAAATGGACATATACCAGGAACAAAACAATGTCAGCTGATCAACGCCTAGAAAAAATCCATGAATGCTTAGATAAAATTGCTCCCCCTTGGATTGCCTGTAACCCAGATGATTTTCCACAGGCGCTTCAGAATCACTTCTTTGACAAACCGTTCGATTTCACTGAATTTAATTTTGCACTAGATTTAAAAAATGACAAATCTGCACCCGGAAAAGATGGCATAGACTATCTATCGCTAAAACTTCTGCCTTGCAACATTAAATTGGTTCTGTTAGACATATTCAATGAAATGTACCTTGAAAAACGATATTCTCAAGAGTGGCAGTCAGTTCAAATGTTCTTCATTGATAAACCCAATAAATCGGGTGTTAGACCCATTTCCTTGGCTTCAAGCGTATGTAAACTTTTTGAAACCATGATTAAGAACAGGCTAGAATGATGGCTTGAAAATCAAAATATTTTACCCACGTGTCAAGCAGGATTTCGTAAGGGTAACCTTGTTCAGACAATTTAGTTTCTTTATTAACCAGCATCGACATCGCAAAAAATCAAGGTAAAGACACCCTAGGAGCCTTTCTAGACGTTCAAGCTGCCTTTGACAACGTGAATTGTAGTTTGCTTATTCACAAACTAACCGAGGTAGGCTGTTCTCTTGAAGTCATAAGATTTATCAAGCATATAACGTTTGGCAGGAAAATTACCGCTATAGATGGTACCACAAGCACTGTCACAAGAACAACTTGGAAAGGTTTGCAACAGGGAGGAGTTTTAATTCCGTTATTATACAACTTTTATGTAGCTGAACTTATTAAGAACATTCCAGACAATGTTCAAATATCGCAATTTGCAGATGACATTGCTGTCTACTGCAGCACCCCTACCATTAACGATAGCAAAAGGTTACTCGAACAATCGATTAATACTATTAATGCTAATCTCAAATCTGTTGGCCTCGACCTATCTCCTCAAAAGACCGTGTTTGTTCACTTTAATAACAGACGCATTTTACCTAGTAAAACCGCAATTATAATAGACAACCATGTCATCAAATCAAGCGAAACAGTTAAATTTCTAGGAATCAATTTTGACTTTGACATGAACTTTAAAGTTCATATAATTAATGTGAGAAAAAAATGTTTTAGGCTTCTAAATATTATGAAATTTCTTTCTTGCGTTTCATGGGGTGCTTCACCCGAGACTTTGTTGTTAATATATAGTAGTCTCATAAGACCAATTACTGAATATAATTGCTTCATATGTTATCCGAAAAACAAAAACCTAATGCTTAAACTAGATCGAATTCAGTTTGCTGCAATTCGACTGGCATTGGGGTATAGAATTAGCACGCCCACAAATGTTTTGCTTAGCGAAGCTAAAGTCACTTCCCTTCGGGATAGAGTCAATTTTCTAGCTAGAAAATATTTATTCAAATGTTACTCTTTTACAACCTCAACTCCAAACAAAATATTGTTTAAAAACTACACAGACTTGATTGCTACTTCTCCCAATAGACGAACCAAACACTCTCTGTTAGTTGAAAACCTCCTTAATTTGTTGGAAACAAGACCTGACCTAGAGATTGCTGAAAAACACCCTATTTTTACCACAGACTATAGCATCTTATTTAATATTCCACCTAGTGATATTTATTTAGGTCAATCATTACAAGATTCGTCCGACCCTAATGTTCCTTTACGAGATTTTATTGAATCCAACCCTCCGAATACGGTGGCAATCTATACCGATGGCAGTGTAACACAAAATTCCGAATCAGTAGGTGCCGCAATATACTGCCCATAACTAAATATCTCCCAAAAATTTAGTTTAAACAAACACGCATCAATTTTTACAGCAGAGTGCTTCGCCATTAGCCGAGCACTGGATATTGCCAATTTATATAGTAATACTAAAAAACTTTCTCATCTTCACCGACTCGCAAAGTACAATCAAATGACTACAGAAGCCAACCTTCAAATATAGTATCAGTAACCAAATCATTGAAATTAAAACTAAGTACTCTACGTTTATATTAAACAACAAAGACCAGAATTTTATTAAGTTTATCTGGATACCAGCATATGTAGGAATTACCGGTAACGAGGAAGTAGACTCACGTGCGAAAGAAGCGACCAAAGAAAGCCCTTCGCCAGATTTCAAGGCTTCAATTGCTGACCCAACCAGAGACCTCAAAATTCAAGCAAGATTGTCCACTAACACCCGAATAAAAAAGGAAGGTCTAGTCAAAAGTTCGAACTACGTTAGACTTTATCACAAGGACAACCTCGATGACCTTCGAAAGACCTTGAAAACGTCAACAATCATATGTTATGTTATATTATATATACAGAACAACTTTTCTTTCTAACATTTTCTTCTATCCTCAAGCCTAACGGAGGTATAGCTATATTTAGGTGTTCTGTTTCTCGTGAATCACGCGGTATAGGAAAATAATCCAATTTAGTTCAAACCAGACAAAAATGGATAATAGCTGTATATAAGAAGTGTCATAATATAGGGATAGCAATAAAAATCTGTTTGTATGAGTTCACAGTTGATTGATGGATATTCTGCTATAATCGAATAATTGTTTAATATCATTTCCAGCAAATATGAAAAAATTTCATATTCCTAAAACTTTTAATCTACACTTGCAAATAAGATTACAGCTTCCATGATCGCAGTGCTCGAAGAACGCATTGTGTAAATCACCAACAAGATTCACGACGATGTCGAGAAAAATATCGTAATCACACTATCACAAACAAGCAAATCATACTATCGTTCGTTGTTGCGTCTTACGTTGATGGCAAGGGTATCTATCGAGATCGAGAAATGTTAACCGAGCACCATCAAAGTTGAAGGATGTTGCAGTTATTGCATTAGTAACTTCAAAATTGCATTAGTACCGTCGAAATTGAAAGACGTCATAATACTTCGCAGTCCACCGTTTCATGTATATTAAGGAGATATTGGTATCAATCGTACCATATGCCATATGTCTTTGTCGTCGATTTCGATTTGTCAGTGGAAACGGTGAAGAACATGGCAAGATACATATGTTTTATTTACCAACGAGAAAACCTTTAACAACGGGGGACAGGTGGGTCGACATAACTGCCACTTTTGGTTCAATACTAATCCGCACTGGCTACGTTTCGTTTCGTATCAATATCAGTGGTCATTTAACGTGCAATGTGGAATAATTAGTGGGTATATCATTGATCCACACTTTTTTTTGTGAAACTCTCACGGAACAAAGATATAAAGATTTCATCCGAAACTTTAGCTACTTTTAGATGGACGCGATGCACAGTAGTCGGAAATCGCCAAAACGTGGCCAAAATAGGAAAGAGTAGTCCAATTTAGTTAAAAATTTATAATCTGGAGTTTTTCGGGTTGCTGATTATGAATCTGATGTCAAAATTACAGAAAACAAAATAGCGGATGCGTACCCAATAAATTATTGGACTCTCTAGGAAATTAGTATTCCCATATTTCTCGAGTCGTGGAAAATGAATCTGATGTCAGAATTAGAAAAAAACAAAATGGCGGTTCCAATATATGGTAGACGGGTATGTGAAAAAATAAGTAATAGAATGTTTTCAGTAACTTTGATTACGAATCTGAATTTATAATTTTAAAAAACCAAAATGGCGGATCCGAAAAAATTCGTTTCATTTTTTAGAAACAATCAAAAAAAAATTGTTTGTGATGTTCAAAACATGTATAAGAAAATTCTATAAGTGGAACCATACCATATTATTGTTATGTCTTTTAAATTTCTCGAGAAAATATGCTTGTAACTATACCGTGACTACGTTTGCGTCACGAAAACTGATCGCATGACCAAAGACAGTAATATTTTTTTTTTTAAATCGAAAATTTATAAAATTGATTTTTTGCTGCCTCGGCACCACTGTGCGGCGCGGCGCGGCGTGACGAATGAACGCGATATTTGTACGCAGATCATTTTGCAAGTATACATGGTAAGACCTTTTCACCGTGGTTTTCGCATAGAGTCATTACCTGAGTTACAGTAAGGCAGGCCTGGGCGCGGTTGGCTCGCGGAACAGATGTTGCTGCTTCTCGTCTTCGCTTGGTCGGCAAGTCAGTCCCCACCACGGCCACTCCGACTCTTCCCTTAGTGGGGACTGACTTTCCGACCAAGCGAAGTGGATTAGCAGCAACATCTGTTCCGCGCAGTGACGCCAGGTCGAGAAAATTGAGGGAAATACAGGTACCCCCTCTCTGATGGCCAGAACCACATATTAGTGACACGTTGCGCGTGCGCGACGGGGATTGAGTGGGACGTGGTGCTGGAATGGGATAGTGGAAGGGGAAAAGTAGGGGAGTAAATGAGACCCAATTCGGTCTCATCTGGCGACACTGGTTCCGCGAGCCAACCGCACCCAGGCCTGCAGTAAAGCAAGGGCTATAAGCCAAACGGAACATTCATTTTTGGCATTTTGGCCATGTTTCAGCTCTTTCCGACCACTGTGCGATCGTAACCTGACTCACTATCGTCGTACAGTTCGAACCACTCGGGATAACATGTACATATACTAATTATTGTTGGATAGAAAGAGGTTAAAACATACAATGTAGGTAGAAGGTTGTACAATTCTTGACAATATGAAGCAGAAGATTGTTTAGAAATGCTAGGAAATTCCAAAAGAAATGATAGAAATGGTGGAGGAACAAGGCTCGAAATGTACATCCCATAGCGTCGTCAAAGTCTTATGCTTCCATTTAAATAAACAAAGTTGTCCTTCATACGACCTTAAAACGTCCACCCACAAAATATAATCATTTCAAATTCTATGTCCCCTGAAACCACTCAACTTTTAGATGAAACATTTTTTTGCATCGTCAACAGTATGGTATATATTGGAGTAAATCAATGTAAGTGGGACACCCTGTATATTTTTCTTTTCTTCAATCATGAATATGATGCTATCAACCCGAATCATCTAAATCAAACTTCCTCTTATTGCTAAATATAAGTGATGTCTGATGTTTTTTCTAAACATTTTTTCCTGTGCTATAATGTTCATGAAGAGATTACTACAAATTTTAATGTTTCATAGTAATATATTATTACGTAATAAACATGTAATATATGTCTCACAGTGGTCATAATATTTATTGTTTCAGTAATTTCTGTTGCGGTTCCTTTAAAGTGAAATGTTTTTGGTATAAGACCTCGCCTTTGCTGTTCTGCCAGTACTCGAGATTATCCATTAGTCTTCGTTTTGTCACAATTTTCTCATATATTACTTCTGTTTACGCCCCTTCTATACCATTGTTTGAGAATTGATAAAATATAAGTTATATATTAAGTTTGAATATAAGTTTGAATTTAGAATTGAGAATATATAAGTTTTATTAGAAATGTGTCAAATGAGTCAGTCGCTAATACGGTAGAAATTAATTACAATTTTCAACTCTTTACAAGCTTCTTATTTCAATTGAAAAATCAGGTATTATAATTTCTGCAAAATTAAATTAATTCAATGTCCAGTATGGTACTAGATGTAGTTCAGCGAATTAGAGAACGCAAGAAATAAATTGCTATAATTTTAATATCCCTCGAGGACATTGAAAAAAGAATAAGTATTCAGAAAGAATAAGTATTCAGAAAGAATACCCGACCTTGAAAAAATATCTAATTGTAGCAGTAACAAAGTATGTATCCTTAAAATTTAGTTTGAGGGGCCCCAATCGTGCCCAGCACCAGAATCGCCAGATGAGTGCTAGATGGCTATGCCAGTACAGGACACGGGCACGACAGAGACGAAACGCGTCACGTGACCACGCGGATTGGTGGGGAATAGCGTCGTAGAGAAGGGGAAGGTAGAGTGGAGACACAAGTCTTAATCTGGAGACTCTACCCAGCACTGGTATAAATCGTATTTACTAACTTATGGACGACAACACATTCAAGCCACTGGACAGACAGACAGAACACAAGAAAATATAAATTAAAACTATAAAAGTAGAAAATATAAAATTTAAAAACTACATTGGACTATTTTTGAACATTCTTGTTGTTGAAATCGATCTTGTCATTATCATTTGTTTGTAGTACTAATGTCTAAAGTAGGGGAGGTGGTTGGGTTGTGAGACGGGTTTTGTTTTTGGGCTGTAACTTTTTGCTTGATGAAGATATCAAAGAGTTTTATATACCGTTGGAAAGGTGAAGGAAGTACGCAACATTTATACGAAAATGTTTAGTGATTTGATCAACAAGTAAAATTTTATGGCCAATTTTCCGAGGACATGTTTTTTGGCTTCCTGAAAAAAGTGGTTGGGTTGTGAGACACACGAAAAAATCAACTAAAAGTGGTAAAATATAAAGTAAAACCCATGTAACTTTAAGCAAAAATGAATTTTTATTTATTTTAAAGACATTAAGTGGCCAAAGAAGTTAAAAAAGAATGGCAAAAAATTGAAAAAAAGCAAAGAATGGCGAAGACAAGTTAAAATAAAAATATAATGAATGGAAGGATTCAATAATCATCTTACTCTTCGTCATCCAAGTCGGTGTCACAATGTTTGCCTTTCTTCTCCAGCAAATGATCTTTAACGGCACTAAACACGGCATTAAAATTAATTTCTTTGTTTGCGGGCGATTTTCTTGGAGTTGACATGACTATAAATTCAAAAAATAAACCAAAACAAACATTAAATGACAAATAAACACTTAATTCTAACACAAACAACGATATTTGACAGTTCACCTTTTTCAATTGATTCACTCAACAAAATAATGTTTTTAAAAAAATGAGTAAAAGTTTTGGAAATTGATTTTTACACACGATGTCCGTATCTAATATAAGCAACACGTCTATACACCTCGGTGCTAGCATAAAAACTAGCAGACGTCAAAACAAAAATTTGACAGCTGACAGATTGGAATTATCGCGATTCCGCGATGGATATTTGAATTATGTCAATGTAAGATTTAAACCTATGTATGTGTATATCATCGTAGGAAAACTGAGTATGCTGTTTTTTTTTGCTATTTGTTATAATAAATATTTTCTGATAATAAAATAATATTTCTTGCTTCTTTCATAATAGCGTATTTTTATAGTACCGCCACTGTTGGTTTTTGGAAGCCGGTATACTCGTGAATAAAAAACGTAAGAGACTTTATTTTAATGTGTTCTCTCGTATGCTGCCGGATTCGAACTGGGAGTGAATCGTTATAGGAAACAAACGTGTCGCGCACGTCGAGATGCTTCTGTTCATAAACATTTGACGCAGGAACAAATTAACGACGTGCCCGTCACGTCGGATAACATTCATATTGATTTTTGTATATGTCTCAAAATTCCTTCTGCTCCCGGAAATGGGCGGTTCCTTGGGTCATTTGAAGCGACATTTTCCTTTTGCAAAATGTTGTCCGCGGCTTTGTGTAGGAGTTATTAACGAAAAACACGGACCAACCAGAGCGCGCCTAGTCGCTCGGTGGCACGGTCAGCGCGGCTATAGATATATATATATATATATATATATATATATATATATATATATATATATATATATATATATCTATAGCCACCCTATTCAAAAAGCGAAAAGGTCAAGGATAATAAAGTCAAAGTAGCCATGATCGTATAATGTGTGAATGTTCACACGGACGAGTGCACAGCTTGATTAATTCTATTATTTGCAAGCTTATGCTCTCTTAAACCAGAAGAGATACGAAATACTAACTCACTTCAATAATCCAAATTCGGAAAATTTCATTTGTTAAATATCAATTTGCACATTAAGAAAATAACAGTGGAACAATGAATCAGTAATACTTAGTTTGAATTGACATGGATCTTGAAAAAATAATAAATATTGATTTTACAATTAAGTATTTCTTCAATCTTCGTTAAAAATATAAATAACTGTAGTGACCTTTTACCATTTTTCATGCAATTCCGACCAAACTAATCGTTTTAATTCGTTCTAGAAATATTGAATGTCAGCTATAAATATTTCTATGAAATTCGATATAATTCGATATAATCCAATATAAGTTCCAATACATTATTATTAATTTTCATGTTACAAAATTGATGTAACCATTCTACTCTACGTTCTTTGCCAACAATCTGTAACGGAAAGAATTTCTACATCTTTTGGAATATTCCATACACGATTACACGACTACAAGCATATAGACTCTTGAAACCAGACTCTTGAAAACATTTTTGCTTATTCTACTTCATTCTTCTATGCAGAGAAGTTTCTTTCCGCATGCGAATATTCTAACTTGTATTTAACTCACGCGCTGCCAGAGTTTCAAGCGAGATATAAGTTCCTACAGTACAGTAGGGTTTCTAGAACTGACGCAGAAGTTAACTTGATAGATTGCACAATAACTTTATAATGACTATAATAGAGATTATTGGTCGATTTCCTTATACCTAGTCTACATAGTAATACGGTTGCAAACAGAATTACAATCCTCACAAATCAGTGTACAAAATCATATTTCATTAAATTACCCAGTTATAGTATAGATTTTCATGTGATCATTTAAAAATGATCCCTTGTTAAAAGGGAATGTACGTTCAAACACATTTTAACTTACAATTAGACTTATTCGTATACTTTTTCCTTCGGTTCTCCGCCTCCGTTATCGGCATACTCTAGATTTTATATTTAAGAAAATGTCATTTAATATAACACTCGACAAAGAAGCATCGGAGGATGCAATAGCGTGGTAAAATAATTACACAATACGTAAAAAATATAGTTGATCTACCTTTTATTAACGAAACAGAGTACTGCATAAACATTTAGATAATCTTATTTTCTCTTTATAACTTTATTCTGAGATTGACATTGTACAGAGTGTCCTTTGTGTTTCTGGAGTGAGAGATATTTAAATCAATTACTTTTTATATCTTCAGATGTTATTACAAATCTAAACAAAAGATGATGTTCGAGATCGTGAACAGAGTTGTTATCGATCATATTAAGCAGACCTTAACAAACAACAACAGGTAATAACAATTAATCTAATTAATTTTATTAAACAAATTTTCACTGCAAAGTACAATTTATTAAACAAATATAAACACAGAGTTTTCACTTCTTTATCGTTTAATCTACAAAATATGAAGCCAAAATGTTCGCGCACAAAATATCTAAAAATATCTAACAGATGTAATCAATGTACAATAATTTTATGATTGATGAATAATATCACTGTCGCACCTATATAATCCACCACAATAAACAAAATGATTTATCAACTGCAATTTATACTGATTTCAATAATGCATTTGATTCCATAAACCCCTCCATTCTTCTAGCATAACTATGTATATGATCATGAATTTAATGAGAATGTACATCTATGCTTTAGTTAACAGATTAATTTTCTGTTCAATGAATTTTAAATAATACAATTTAATGACAGTACTTTCTAAACGAATATGTAATTCAGGCGTACTTCAAAAATCACATTTCGAACATTTATTATTTAATTCATTTATCAACGACACATCCGAATAATTGATAAATTGCAGTTACGGTATATGAATAATACAATGAATTTATTACATATCCACATAGATATATACCGGATGATTCACGAGAAACAGAACACCTAAATAGCTCCGTTAAGCTTGAAGATCAAAAAGAAAATGTTTGCGAGAAAAGTTGTACCGTTGAAGAAGGCAAATATGGTGATATAAAAAAATGTTCTGATTTTCAAGGTCTTTTGTAGGTCATCGATGATTTTTAAATGGCACCATATATTTTTAACTTTACAGTGTTGTAGCTGATGTCAAGACGAGTTGAATGATATGGTACACTATGACCTTCAAATGACCTCTGTAATCCCAACCAATTGTAATTTTTTCAAAATTTCTTTTTCACGTCATATAGTGAACCAATTGATCTAACTTTTCAAAAAAATCCAAGTCGTATGATGCAGTAGTATTAAAAAAAGTTGTCGCCCTTTTTAAAAGTATCCGAATATTACTTATTTATAATATAATAATATAATATAATTATTTATTAATATAGTATTTGTGAAATTTTAGTATTTTTGCAATAAACATAATTCATACTCTAACATTTGCAGAAATATATACATATGTACAACAGTTAATAGTCAATTAAGGGCTAAAATGAACAATGGTATGAAATATTTTCGCGATCATTTTGGTCCGAGTTGCGGAAATTTTGAATTAACTAGACCTTTCAGGAAGAGGATTACAACAGTAGGTAGGTAAAGGTAAAGGTAAAGGTAAAGGTAAAGGTAAAGGAAAGTGAAATGAAACGCGTTGCGGATGAGATCATATATGCGTGCATTGCGAGTATAATGTAAAATAAAGCGCATCTCGTGGCTCGTAAATCAATTAATCACTGTACCCCACTGTGAGAACTATTTTTCTCTCTAGTGAAATTTCCTTAGGAGATTTATGAGCACTGCCAGCCATACTAGTATTATCTACATATAAGGTTAACCGGAGACCGGAGCTAGCCGGGTTTAGTTGATTTAAATCACTCTATCCTATCCGAACTTCCACTTCGCTTCATCTGCATTTAAACTATTACGTGGAAATTTATTCGTAAACATTCGCATACGCGCACGATTTTCATAGTTTCTACCAACTCGTATACTAACCTGCATATTATTCGAATTCACAGTTGTTTCGAAAAAAGTTCAAAACTCATTTCACGCATGGAATTGAAATAACTTTCATTTCCAATTCGGTTGTTGGATATATGTATTCTATTTCAGACGTTTATAGTTTAAAGAGATATTAAAAATACTGTATTAATATCTTGTATATACGTTTACAAATGTGAATATTCAATGATGTTTTTATGATTCACATTTCAAAATCGATAGACCATATGTTCATTTACTTCTACTAATTTTAAGTAAGATTTAGCGTACAGTAAACGATGTTGTGTTACTTAGGTCATTGTTCAAGTGTCTCTATCGATAATATTTCAATCTTCGGCAACTATTATTTTGACTGATTTGAATGTTTATAAATTACAATCTATTTCCAACTATACTTTGAATCTACGAAAACGCTCTCAGCACCTATTTTAGTTCCAATAGATTACAACAATTTAAATATGCAGACACACGCCTATGTATGAATGAAGAAATGTCACGAACTAGCAATAGTAGATCCCAATTTTATGATTCAAGAATTATCGTTATATTATTTTCGAAAAATCATATCGTTCACAAAAAATATAACTTATCGTTTTCATAATATGTATTTACATTAATAATCTTTAAAAGAACTTTTGTTTTCAATTAACATTTCTTTTTTAGAACAATTTCACTTATATCGACAGGTAAATATACATACTTATTATTATTAACAAATAATAGTCGGTTTTTTCTAATCGAAAACGATAGATAACGATTAATATAGTATGTCATAAAACGTTAAAAAAGTAAAGGTGGAAGAGTGGTGACACTTTATGCACATGAAATCAGGGATTTTTTCGATGCCCCGATTACAAATGGATTTTTGTTGAAATTTTCGGAGAATGATTAACTCTGTATATTTAAGCAGTGTAATTAATAATTAAGGTTAAATCCATTCATGTAGCATTTTTGACCGTTGTAAGGTATTTTGAAAACAATGTAACCTATGATGTCAACAACAAAACGAGATCGTAATGGTCGTAAGTTTTGTCCCTTGGCTGCTAAATCGGAAAGTCGATCGAGTTTGTGCGTGTATATGGTTAACCACCATGGTTAGGTACTCAATTTTATTACTGCAGATTTACTGTCTCGTTATTGGCTCTACTTTACCCCGTACATTCATATATGGGTAAACCTTTCTCCTGAATCACAGTGCGACTATAATTTCATGCTGTATACAACCTTGTTTCATTCCGGTGCGGTGCGGTGTTATTCGGTTCACGTTGTGTATTAAACACATACGATGTTTTACTACATTACACATACATTACAGATATAGTTCACGAGTTATTACAAATTTTAAAGGTTATTACAAAATGTTCTCTTCGATAGTATTTTCAGTTTTGTTAAATAAATAAAGTGTACAACTAAACAAGTAAAATTATTTTCCAACAAATGTTGAATTTAAATGTTAATGAACTTCGTATTATTTTCAATACTTACTTGCATTTACAAGAATAAATACTTATTAATCGTTTGATGTGAAATGGAAAATGTGTGGTGGAAAAACGATCACCATTAGCGAATTAATTTCAAACATCAAAAGTGGGATTATTAATATTAAATATTACTCAGGATATATTTAAAAATGATCTAAGAGATACATAATCAAGAATAAATATATTTATGTTTTGTATTGAAAGTTAACGTTAGATTTGGACATTACTTATAAACTTATAAAATATAATATTATATTCAAGGTAAATACGAATTCAAATTGATTTAAAAGTTGTCTTATAACTTTAATAAGACATTATTTTTATCCTTTATTTACTTCATTAAGAAATTATCTTAAACACGATACAACATCATTCATAAAATTGTGAAACCTGGGTTTTACGATTATTTAAATGAACGAAAGATATCACAGAGTGCATACGAATCCCGAATAATAATGTTAGTTACAACTCTAAATTTTAATGTCAATTAAAAGTGTCATTAAGGACAGATTAAAAACATGTTGCAGATATAGGGAAAGTATCTAATTTTAATGAACCGTGCAACTGATAAATTTGTCAATAGCCTACTGAATGTGGAAATGCATCGAAACACAGTTCATACGAAATGTGTTCTGATCCTTTGTTGACGTTAATTAACGTTTATCAGTGACAGTACTAGTAATTCCTCTCTTTGATTTCATATTGTGTCCAGTGTCGTCTACGTACTATTGTTCTTTAATACCGTGCGTCGCGTCGCGCACAGGCGTGGTACCGAATTCGATTCAGCTTTCAAGTGAAAATGTTAAATTTTCGCGCTCAATCATTAAGCCTATTGTCAAATGGTAACGCAGTCGTAAGCAAATAAATCGTTGGTATTTCTATTTATTTCGATTTAGAAGCTAACAAAAATTCATGCAAGCAACTAGAATGCTGAAACGCGCAATGTCAATTAGGTAAGCTTCCAAATAAAAGTGTAACAATCTTTTCAGGACAATGTCCGATAAGAACGCTATACAGGTTGCGATGAAACAACAACAATAAATATTAAACAAAATGATTTATTATTCGCAATTTTTAAGTACAACATTTTAAAAGACTCTCTTTAAAAATCGGTATATGTACATTTAGATACTACAGATCGGGTTGTGTAAACATTAAATGTTAATGAATATTATTTGTGTCTTATAACTCTTTGATAAAATATTTTTCGACATAATTTTATAAATCGTCTCGAAATATTTAAAAGAAATCATATCTCTTATTATATTTTTAATTATGCTCAACGCTGTATTTCAATTGTACAAATAAAAATATAACATACATTATGTTACGTGCTTTGTCACCAATAAGCTTTTTAATGTATTGTATATCACACGTTATGCCATACTACCTGTACTAAATTACATATACATATGTACATTTGGGTGGAACTTATTTTTCGACCTTCGAATTTCTTCCGGTACACACCCTAGGATTGCGACACTAGCTAAAAATTAATCTATGCAAAATTTTAGATTGATCGAACAACGGGAAAACGTGACACAACGGGCTTGAAAATTTTGGATTTTTGAAACTCGGTTTTCTCCATTATAGTACATCGCAAATATACATTTTTATATCTATATCGTTGAATTGAAGGTCATAGTAAAAAAGAGTTCGCAACTTTGAAATTTTGATAATTCGATTTAAAAAAAAAAATTTTTCTTTAGCATTATATTTAGTTCATCGAACAATACAAGTTTTGTTTGACACATTTCCACGTGAAATATCTTTAAAATCCGATACCAGTACAGAAAATGCAACTTTCAGACCGTTACGTGCAACGAAAATGTAACGCATGAAGTTAGAGGACCGTACGCATGAACACGGTGAATACACTTATTATTAGTTAAGATTTCTAAATTTGAATGGAGTAACTAATACCTTCGTCAAGATTACAGTTTCTTAAGTAGTAAACGTTACTATTAATTCCTACGTGCAGAATAATTTGCACGAATATTAGAAGAATGGGGATTATCCGACAAACCCTTTGTTGTGATACCACATCCACAAATACGGGACGCTACCAAGTACAATATTTAAGCCTATGTTATAACTGGGATCACTTTGCCATTCTGAGGGCTCCTTATTTTATAAAATCTAGGGAAATTAAAAAGCTTTTAGAAAAATTTAAAGTTTTTTTAGAAGCAAATGCTGAAATGTTACTACCAACGTACTCGTTTACATTATTTCAATTAACTACTAGTCTTTTTACATCATCGTTATTAACGGTACCTAAAGCTACAACCATTTGTTTTTTTTATATGATGCAGAATATTGGGGTCAAAGAACGCTAGCACTACAGATTCGAGTGATAAATACCACAAGTGATTACAAAATTTTAATAGTGCTACACGCCTTACTTGGTCATTGATGACACTACACACGTATAGACTTTTGGGTAAACTTGCTTTTGGGGGCACATAAATTTTCGATTATTACATGTCTTATCTTGTCGATTTCTGCGAGAAAACTCCTATATGGAAGTCCCAGACCGCGGAAACCACTCGTTTTTAATTTATGAGCATGTGAAGTTGAGTAATTTAACACTAATTTTCATTGTTTCACCTCAGAAAGTGACAGGTATGGGCGCCGCCATATTGGTACGTAGGAAGCTCCTTGCGTGTAGTGACTCAGTGGCAACGCTAGGTGGCAGCACTAGCCCCTAGACACCACATCCAGTGTCGCCAGATGAGTCCGAATTCGGGCTCATTTACTCCCCTACTTTTCCCCTTCCACTATCCCATTCCAGCACCACGTCCCACTCAATCCCCGTCGCGCACGCGCAACGTGTCACATATTACGACTCTGGCCATCAGAGAGGGGGTACCTGTATTCCCCTCGATTTTCTCGACCTGGCGACACTGACTACATCACACACGTTACAAGTACAGTATCGCGTAGCACGTAGAACCGCACATCGCGCCACAACTCTGCAATGTCGATAACATAGGTTACATACAATCAAGATATCTAAATTTTTCACAATTACAATTACAAAATCGAAATACAATCTAACCGGAACTAACCCAGAACAAAACCCTAACGACACTTTTTAGTTTCCCGTAACAAACCATTTTCTCGAGGCCAAATGAGGGCTTCTACCTCACATCTAGGCAAGCTGGAGAAATTAAACGGTACAGCAGCCATTTCGGTACACACTAAAAGTAGAAATTCGAATTCCCCCTTCAACATGCCCAGGCTACTATCATGTGGCGCGCTAGTGCTGCCATCTAGCGTCGCTACTGAGTCACTACACGCAAGAGCTCCCTACTTATCAATATGGCGGCGCCCATACCTGTCAAAAACAGAGCTGAAACAATGAAACTTACTGAACTTTAGACGCTCATAACTTTTTAATGAATGCACTCCGCGGTCTGGCACTTCGATATTTGGAGTTTTCTCGACGAGAATGAACAAGATAAGGCATATAATAATCGAAAATTTATGGGCCCCCAAGAGCAAGTTCAGCCCAGTTTACTGTCAAAAATGCAAATCTGAAGTATTCCATTTTCTTCATCCGTTGATAATGTCAATTGATTTCTAAATAAGAATATTTTTAAAGAATATATAGTCTTCGCCGTCCATCTGATTTGGGATAGGCGAATTAGAGTTATTACGCTTCGCGAAAACAGACTTGTTAACGGGAAAGTGGCGGACAGAAATTAGACAGGCTAATTAATGTAAAATAATCTTAATTCGTATAAAGTGCACTTGTACTCGAATGCATGTAGGGAATTATGATATTTATGGAGGTATTAAATATTTAACTTGAATTTTCAGTATACTCTTCGCATTTAGCGCGCAGTTATTTCGATTTCAATACTTTGCGCTCCATGTGCCACATCTTCCCGACGTCCAATTGATCTAAAACTTTGGATGTATCATTTTTTCATGAAATGGAACAATATTAGGGGGGGGGGCGTGCTCAAAATTTCATAGTCGAAAAATAAGGTCAACCCTACTACATACATACGGTTATTATCATCGGTATTAGCACGGTATGTATCAACGTGCACGCGCGTAAGAATGTATCGCCTCGGTATGTATTTGTAACCAGAGTATTTATTAATTATGGTTCCTTCATATAATTTCGTTGTTATTTCCTAACGCCCGCAACAATTTGTTTAAGAATGCTAAAATATTGTTTCACTTTTCAGAGCAATACTCTTCGGACAAAATGAATGTAAAATGTCTTGGAGTTGGCCTAACGCAGCAAAGAATATCTCCATTCTCCATTAGATAATATAAAATCTGATATCCAATTATTAACAAATTCATCGTTCATGTGATTAAATGTTATTCAACTACAAAAAAGATATACAGTGTGACGTGGCGTAAATGCCACGTCCCCCTAGATTAGAGGGAAACCTCTAATCGACAAATCGGAAGGACCGGACTGCGCTCTGGCAGGACACTCGTGCGATAATAGACGCGAGCACTCTCACTGGGACGTACCAAAAATTAAATGAACTATCACCGAAAAATATGTCGAACGTCGCGCTCATTGGCGCGACGAGAATTTACAGCACCGTACCCCGGGCCCAGTGGGCCCGGTCGACTTTTCGCCAAGAGGAAACTCTTACGCTGCCGCCGCTGGGGACGACCCGTAATGCCTGGCCACCAGAACATCCCCGGGGAAGAAACTAAAAGGACCTCGAGCCCAAGCCAAGCAACCTGGAAGCGCCGACGAGGGACCATAGGACCGAAAAAGATCGTAGCAGTATCGTCCTGTCGACGCCTCGCCACGCAACAACAACGGTCCACTGGCGGAGCGGCTCGAGCGATTCTGGAATGTCACCGGACATTCCCGGTCGTGGAAACACTGCCGTTATGGAAATCGGGAAATCGCCAAAGGCCGGGAGCCTTCCCGTCAAGGTCCGGTCCTATACCGCGAGCGACAGCGATTGGCAGGCGAAAATATTAGATAGTGGGGGACGACGCCTTGCTTCCGCGATCTCGAACCACCGAAATTCGGCAACCACTGTTGCATTGGCCGTAGTATCGTTAAGACCGATAATAAAATAACCTGTAGTACCTTTATCGCGTGTGCCGTACACGAGGGTATTACCACTACCGACTGCCGTGACAAGTGCCAACCAGGCTTCGAAGTGGCTCGAGTAACGTGTATTTCGGGTACGGTTCGACTACGATCAAGTATCTTGGATATTTAATACTTCGCGTGCCGCTATAACGGCGTTTGTCCAAGTTTTCGTACGCTTCCCGGCGAGAGTGACGAGCGAACGTTTTCGCAAAGTTCCGTGTATTCGCGCATATTCGACGACCTTGTACGCGCCGTGCACAGTCCCGTGAATCTTTGTCAATTACATCGTGACTACCGCGTTCGGCCGAAAGACTCGGGTTGTTGCCGAACGCGGGTTCTTCTAACTATCCCGAGCATCGCGTATTCCACCGGGAATCGGCAAAGTTCCACGCGACGCGACGCGTCCCGCTCGAACAGCTGGCGGGTTCCCGATTCCGACGCGCTAATAACTGCGACCGTGTGCTCAAATTGTTCTCTGCCGGTCTTGCCGCCGACAGATTGTACCGACTGTCCAAATAAACATCGTCGAGCAAAGACACACGTAGTTAATTTATTTGCGAGGTCCCTTCCCGCCGCGAGGAACGACCCGTCGGATCCTGCGTACAATCCTGTGTCCGTCTCGAGCTCATCCAGCTCTCGCGACGTCCCCTCGGAGGCTCTGACCGTTTCGCGTATTTTCGCGTGACATCGCAAGGTGTCTGGCGCCCGTAGTATCGAACCTTTGGGGATAAATTAGATTAATAAATTTTAGTTAGTTAACTTAAATTAGATTAGATTAATAAATTTTATCACGAGTGGACTGCGTTACGCGCGGCCGAACGCAGCCCGGTATTCAAACCAGTAAACTCGGAGCTACTTATTCTTCCGCCTCTCCCTAGGAGACCCGGAGAAATAAGCGGCGTGATAACAGCATGTCCGAAAAATGTTGTGCTTCCTTGATAGGGGTGCCTCTTGGAGTTCATTTGAAGTAACTGTTTCCTTCGAGAAAATGCTGTCCGCGGCTTCGTTAAAGAGTTATTAACGAAAAACACCGACCAATCGGAGCGTGGCTACAGTGGACAGATCCCGACTCGACCAATGTCAACGCCACGCTCAGCGGGACTATACGGACACGACTATGTCATGAATCGTTGTCAATGTACTTCCTATAGACAAATGTAGTCCACTAAGCGCTTGCTGCTTAGACTATAATCAGATATAAAGATGGTTTGTTTAATTTAATTAATTTATTTATTTATTGCTTTAAACCAAGTGGTTTATATAGCAAGTACAGTATTATTACATTTGGCTTACATTAAATAGGTTTACATTGTTTCTAAATTCTAACGGAACATTGTTTGAGGAAATTATAAATTATTTTCAGACCTTAATCCACATTCAATCTCCTTTCTTTTATTTATTTTATTACAATGACCAAACAGGGAAGACAGTGAAAAGATGTGATCTAGGTACTAATTTAAGATTATAATTCTGAATTTCTAAAACGAGACATCGTGTACAAATTTAAGCTCTGTTCGTATCTGTAGGATTTATGGGGCTTCACAAATAACACACTGTGTTCAACAGTTTATTTATATAAGTAAATAGCCATAAAGGCATTCCACGTGTTTCTTCACCGACCATCGACAACAGAGTCTCTTCTCTTTGCGCTAACGTCCGCGGACCCGACAACTAAGGGCCGATTTAGGCCGGATTCATACTGGGGTTTCCGAGGACGAGTTGGCCGTGGACGTTTCCCATAAATTTCGTGCGGGTTGACAAGTCCCGCCGTGCCCCTGCTAAGCGTGGCAGAAAAAAAAGGTCTCTATGGGCTCCACAACTCCTTTAGGTAAACTACCGAGGAAATAGGAACCGTTCCTGCCACTTGGAGACCTTTTTTTTCGAGCTTTGATTTGGAAAAAAATCATCGCTCTGTATCTCATTTCTATCGAAAGTTCTTTGATTTTGACACAGATTTCGTCCAAATTTCGTCCACTGTGTGACGTATGAAATTTTTACATGGTGCGTACAGTTGCAAAGTATCGTTGTGGGCGAAATGACACTATTGGTTCCCTAAAATGAACATTTCATTATTTTTCGGTGTATCCGAAATAACTTGTGATACCATATACAGGGTGTCTCAAAATTCCTTCAGCTCCTGGAAATGGGCGGTTCCTGAGGTCATTTGAAGCGACATTTTCCTTTTGCAAAATGTTGCCCGCGGCTTTGTTTAAGAGTTATTAACGAAAAACACGGACCAACCAGAGCGCGCCTAGTCGCTCGGTGGCACGGTCTACTCTCCTCCCCCCGGCTCGCCGCGCTGACCGTGCCTCCGAGCGACTAGGCGCGCTCGGGTTGGTCCGTGTTTTTCGCTAATAACTCCTAAACAAAGCCGCGGACGCCATTTTTGTTAAGGAAAATGTCGCTTCAAATGACCCAAGGAACCGCCCATTTCCGGGAGCTGAAGGAGTTTTGAGACACCCTGTATATGTACTGTCCGTCCACCACAAGAAGTCTCTTGGTAGGAGTTTCACATTAAAGGGACAACAAACAGTCCGATTGGTCTGAGCGGCAGGGGCTCGAGTCGCGTCACACGCATTATCGGTTCTAGCGAGCTATTGGCTACAGCGGTCACACACACTAATCGGATCGTGTGACGAAGAGAGTGAATAGACTCTTCCAAACCGAGTGAGATAATGCGAACCGAGCGATCCGGTAGCGTAAGAACAGAATCAAATGTATCCTACGACGTTAAACATCCTCGCGCCGAGCAAGAGGAACGTGATTTCACGCATATTCTGTATTAGGAACTTCTAACTCGTTGTCAGTTAAAATTTTAAATTAATGCTATAGATCAGAACAAATGAGAAATATTTTCGAACTACAGCTTTCAATTTTGTCCAATATGTATATGTTCCATCGTACCAAAATTATTAATTTCTTGAAAATGAATAAGTAACGATCATTCGTTTAACACATTTCTATCATGCGGAAGAGTAAAAAATAGATAGATTGTAGCTGTTCTGCAGATTCATCCTATTTTTAATGGTAATTAAAGTTTAATTTTCGCGGTAGGTACAGATACAAAAACCGCTCCAAATTTTATCTAATTTTTGTTGTGACTTATTGAAAGACGTGTCAATCGTGAATTATGTGTTACATTAAATATAAATATAACATTAAAAGTAATTTAAATGAATTATTGCATTTTTAAAGTATATTTTGAAGTCCACTTAAACGTTAAATATCGACGATAGGTCAGGAAACTTGTATCTCGAAAATAAACAAGTCCTACTACTGTGTAGCGTGTGACGCCAGGAGCTTGGAGGTCGTGAATACGGGAGTGGAAATAGTGTGGTGGGGTGGAGCAAGCGAGAGACCCCCCGGACCCCTCAGCCGTCTCGAGAGACTTCTTGTGGTGGACGGACAGTATATGTGGTTGGAAGAAATGTTCTCTCACTAGTGGAGTGTCCGCGGACAGCTTGTCCGCGGCTATTTCCCATTTTCGAGCGGAGGTGGAGGAGTCCGCCGTGCCCCTGCTAAGCGTGGCAGAAAAAAGGTCTCTATGGGCTCCACAACTCCTTTAGGTAAACTACCGAGGAAATAGGGACCGTTCCTGCCACTTGCTGACCTTTTTTTTCTGCCACGCTTCGCAGGGGCACAGCGGGACTTGTCAACCCGCACGAAATTTATGGGAAACGTCCGCGGACAAACTGTCCGCGGACACCCCAGTATAAATCGGCCCTAACCGGCCCTAACTCGCGCCGAAGATTCCCGAGCTAGCCCGAGCCTCGCACGGAAGACGCGCAGTTGTATGGTGTTTTCCATTCCAACAGTATCCAACGTGAGGCCTAGTTATGTATTGTCTTACCAATGGTGTTGATACTCGTGGGATTAATTCTAGAAGTTTGGTATATCTTGTCCACCGCGCCGGCTCTAAATCCCGTGTTATTGCTCGTTGTTCGTTCGCCATTAATTGAATACATAGTAAGAGCAAGCAATGCGTTGGAATGTATGTATTATACAATACATACAGGGTGTCCCAAAAGTACTTCAACATCGGGAAATGGGAGGTTCCTGAGGTCATTTCAAGCGTAATTTTCCTTTTGCAAAATGTTGTCCGAGGCTTCGTTTGGGAGTTATTAACGAAAAACACGGACCAATGAGAGCGCGAGTTCGACGTTCGCTGGCACGTTCAGCGCGGCGAGCCGGCAGGCGGTTGGCTGAACATGCCAACGAGCGTCGAGCTCGCGCTCTGATTGGTCCGTGTTTTTCGTTAATAACTCCTAAACAAAGCCGCGGACAACATTTTGCAAAAGGAAAATGACGCTTGAAATGACCTCAGGAACCTCCCATTTCCCGATGTTGAAGTACTTTTGGGACACCCTGTATATCGTGCATAGTAGGTTCCAAATTATGCATAGCAAATGATAAGTACATATTTTGAAATTTGAAACTGGTATACACAGTGACTCTACAACATGTTCGTCTAGTTACCTATCTCTGATCTATGCATGTAGATCAAAAAGGATGTAGTTCATTTATTAGATTATGAATGTATTTAGAAAAAACTGATCTCAACACCATTTTTGTTCAATTTCAAGTATGTTGTAGAAGGGTTGTACAACATACTACCTCGAACAAAATGTACATTCTGTGAAATATGTAGGTCAGGGATGGGCATTTTTGTCTGAATTGAAATAAAACCGTCCCCACCATAGCGCTCACAGACCCTCCCCAGCGTTCAGGATCCGCCGTTACCATGGTGGAAGGACGCGCTACGTCCGTCGTGAACAGTGCACAGGCCTCGCGTTAAGGGGAGGTTGGTGGGGAAGTAGGCGTTTGAGGGGCTCCTACCGTGCCCATCACTGATGTAGGTAGATCGTGGTAGAAAAGTTATGTTGAAGAAGATATTGTATTTTCTAAGAAATCTGACTGCACATAACAATACCGTGCTACATACTAGAATCACTACAATTCTAATTTTTGCAATTAAAATTTTCCTATGGTTGGGGATGGCTGCAAAGAAAATATTTAAAAGGAGATGGTCATGAAATGATATTGTACTTGGGCCCCTTAAAGTACTTAAATCGCTGTGCTGTCGCATATGTCATTTAATGCTAATTACATATTATATGTATTTAAAAAATTTATACTAAATGTCATTAGAATCTTCCAATACAAATGATTTCAAAATGATCACAATCTGAATTCAATGCTACTCCACGTTGCAAAAGAATAATATCGTTAACTACCACGAATATTAGATCTATTATTTAAAAATTATAATTTTATTACTCCAAACATTACCTACAATTAAATAATGAAACTTGATAGCCGTCGTCGCCATTCAACAATTTAAAAAATGAATGTCACAAATAATAGATAAAATGATTATAGTAATAATAATAATTATTATAACGTTAACTCCTATTTTAAAATTTTTAAACGTATTTAGTACATTTACATATGTATATGAAACTACAAAAACATAACTAAATAAAATATACTGTATAAAAGAATGTATGAAAAAACTCAAATAACTAAAATTCGCATAATTTTTAATTTTATCTAAAAGTTTGTAAGACAAACTAAAAGAAAATAGAATAACCAAAATTTGTAGAAAATGTAAATTATAAATTTTTATTGCATGTTAAATACTATTTCAAAAATCGTAAAATGAATACAGAATTGTTATCGCTCAGATTATCTGTGTGCTACATGGAACAGCATAATAGAATGCATTTGTGGATTTGCATGTCAAATATTAGCCTCGTCCATGAAGATTGGTTTTACTACAATTTGCTTGCACCCGAAGCGATTTGAAGTTGCAACATAAACGTTTTTAATTAAACAATTAATTAATTTTAAATAATTGTTTCCTCGGAATGGTATTTCTGTTATATTATTGTTATTTGATTATTTATTTTCTCATATTTAAAAACTGATTCTCGAAATCGACCAACACTAAAATGAAGTGTGTAGCATTACAGCGTGACGAGACGATTCCAAATTACACGAATATTTTCAAATGTATAAAAAAACATTTCAAACAAAATTTTCGTTGCGTAGACGTGGTTACGCGATGCAAAAATTCGTTTTTGACTATCTTTCATTCGGTCCAGATATACAGTCTAGTCGGAAAGTAAAAGTTAACGATTGACGTATCCAGGCAGATGAATATGATGTATCTTTAATAATGATAATATATGTTTTACTAACGTATTTGTTTATTTACTTATACCTTCCAGATAAAAACAAAATAATGATTTGATTTTATATTAAGAAATGAACAAATACGTTAGTAATATAAATAGTAATATAAATATAGACTCCACTGTAAAGGTCATTTTCAGTATTTTAAACGAAAGTATTGTTTTATATAGTGTTTAATAGTTCCTGGAATATCAGTATGAAAAGTATTACTTGAAACTATTTTCGCCATGTGTAAAAGGTAGGTGTCTAAATAAATGTTTATTTGAGTTCGGAACTACGTTTGTTCCATAGAAGCGCTTCTACATATAGGATCGGTTTAAAAGGGTTTATTTGGAGGAGGTTTGCTAAAAGGATTGAATATTGAAACAAACGGTAATTATTTACTTTAGTGACTTCCTCGCCGATTTTGATGATATTGAAATATGTTGTCAAGATCATCATTCTAAACAACTTTTTCCTATACATGTTACCGCCGCTCGGTTTTAGTTTCCGAGATATTTGCAAAAAAGTTTCAACATCTCAAAAAGTGATCCGAGTAGGTCTGGGTTAGATTTGAAATAATTTAATGTTGCCATGTTTATAAGGCATCATTTACCAGATACTTTTAATGCTTGCTAGGTTTAGTGTTAATGATATTAATGATATGCGTCGGCGACAAAAAGCCGATTAATAGGCTATCGGTCGGTAAGGGATTTTCGTATGCATGGTCGGGCCGGCCTGACGGCCGGCCCACTCCGCCCCCACCACGATCTAACCCAGACCTCACTCTATTCGAATTATTTTTTCAGTACTATATCAAATTCTGGATGACAACTATAATGCAAAGATCGTGCGAACAGAGTTAGGTCTGGGTTAGATCGTGGAGGGGGCGGAGAGGGCCGGCCTGACGGCCGGCCCGACCACGCATACGAAATACTAGAATAATTATTTACATTAGGAGCTTCCTCACCGATTTTGAGGACCTTGAAATATGTTGTCAAGGTCATCATTCTGAACAACTTTTTTCTATACACAATTTCAAATCTAAGCCAGACCTACTCCGATCACTTTATGAGATGTTGAAACTTTTTTGCGAATATCTCGTAAACTAAAACCGAGCGGCGGTAACATGTATACGAAAAAGTTGTTCAGAATGATGACCTTGACAACCTATTTCAATATCATCAAAATCGATGAGGAAGTCGCTAAAGTAAACAATTACCAAACAAACGAAATAGTAGATTAAAGTTAACTGAAATGTGTTATGCCATAAGAATGAAATTTGAAGAAGTTACAAAATGAATAGGTAACACGTAACATTGTTGGTGTGGTACAAAAATGTTGGAAATTGTAATATACATATTACGCAAGACGTCTTAAAATTAGTGTCGATAAAGCAGTGATGGGCAGCTATGACTGCGGCAGTCAAGAAGCTTCCCCCACCAACTACTCTTTCGTACGAGGGGGGAAACGAAGAGCGCGGGGCACCGCTCCGCGGCGAAGCTGCGCGCTGCACGAAAGAGTAGTTGGTGGGGGAAGCCAGCACCTCAGGGGCCCCTACCGTGCCCATCGCTGCGATAAAGTATCACGAGGTGGTCAATGTGCATGTCCATTCTACATACAGCGATACATACAACCCCTGGCAGAAAGTTTCCGATTCAAAACCGTAAGACGGAATTTACAGAAAACATTCATGTTTTAGAGGGACATATAAAATATTACTGTATGTGGTTAAAACTAGGGGGCTTATTATGGAATAAAGAACAACAAAATAAAACAAGAAAATACGAAAAATGTTACGTGGACAAAAGTCTCCGATCACGAATCGAATGTTAGAAGCGCAGAAGTTAAACGTAAACACAAGAGGAGACCATAGAAACGTAAATACAAGGTAATCATTTCTGAAATATCAGTTCGTATGTACTTACGTACATAGATATTATCCGTGCGTCGAATCTGAAGCGGTGTAAAACTTCCTTTTTTATGTTCCTGAAATCACTGCGTCTTTTTAAAAAGCTCGGTGTGCATAGAAAAATCCAAAGAATGGAATCATATCTTTTTCAATCAGATCGGAAAGTGTACACTATATGACATGTAATATCTAATATTTATTTGAAAATGAACATATGTATTTATATTATTGTCGTGGGCGACTACGTAATTTTGGCTTGACTAATACAAAAGGCTTTATTATATGTAAAATGTCTATTCTTTATTAACAGAGGAAGGGCACTTATCTTTACGTCCATTTTTGACAACGACGCAACGTGCGACGTCCGCCCACCAATTCTCCGTTGCCCTGGTTACATCGTTATTGAAAACGATGGTTACGTCGTTGTGGATCGATATTCTTCGATATCGTCACCTTCGACCAATCTTTGTAACATTTTTCATTAGTAGTAAAAGTTTTCTTACGTCGCGTCGATAGAAAGAGCATCCCTTTAGCTTTAAAATGCTAATAATAAGAAGACATTTGGTCAAAATACAGAGCCGTCGAGATAAAACCCGGAATTTTTTCGAACAATCCCGTAAATAAGATGTAGGTAAGCCAAATATAAACAAAGCAATGGATAAACTTTACCTGAGGAAACCAGAAATTTTTACCTTTTTTTGTATAATGCTGTTGATTTTGACAAGAAAATTACGAAAATCCAAGGTTTAATTTTAGGAATCCAATGGTTCAAGAGTTATGCGCGTTTAAAGTGCAGCGATTTTCACCGTTTTTCACGGGCAAGGGCGCTACCATGTTGGTGTGTAGCCAGCGTCGCGCGTCGTCTAACGAGCGCAGCCACTAGGTGGTACTACAAGCACGCGCTAATGTCGGTAACGTAGATTTCTCGTTTTAAAATGTACAGGATTATATGTATAAAAAAAAGTTAAAAATTTCTGGTTTCCTCAGATGTAGTGCAGCCAAACTAATCACTAATAAGGTAACTCACTATATAGAAGCCACCCATCAGTGACAATACAACGATAGAGCAACAATATTCGAATTGCTCCGTGCAGGACAATCGTCCGCGGAAATCATTGCTTGTTTTGACTACAAATTCAGAAAAACTGACAAACTGTAGAACGGAACCGCATCCCGGAATTCTAACTCGCAGGAATCGTTCTTATCGCAAGAGAAGCGCGGGGGAATTCGTGATCGAATTGAAAGAAAAGATTAATCAGGTTTTACGAAAACCTTTGTTATCACTGGTTTCTTGACCTGTAGCCTCCCTATAGCCCCGACTGCAATTCCCTTGACCAGTGATCCGCAACCTTTTTACTATAAAGGCCGCCCCGAATAGCTAGCTTATGACAAAGGGCACTTTAGCTTAATTTTAACAAAGGAAAAGTTCCTACATTAAAATGCATTTAATATTATTTATTTCACATAAATTTTTATGACTTTGTTACTACAATATACAAATACAAAAAAAAAATGTTAACTGTTCTGAGGCAGTGATCTAAATGAGAATCGTTGAGTAGTGATCGATACTTCACATTTAAAAAAAGTGATTCACATGAATATGTTGAAGCACAATACGAATGTATTTTAAGAGCACATTTTCTCAATAATAAATATCATTCTGATGTGATTTTTGTATTAAATCATTTTGTATATTTCTAAATTCTAATTCTGAATCTATTGGACTACTAATTCGAAAATGAGTGGTTATTTTAATATTCGGAAAACTTTTCAAATCTAACACTAAATTATGCCTGGAGTGTGCCAATAAAATCTTCAACAACATTTTTCAAATTTGACAAATGAACTAAATTGTTTTTCAGAAGATGCGATTTCCAAAGTATCAATTTTTCTTTGAATGAATTTATTGCACTTATCATTTGAGCGACGTGATGATTTCGAGCTTGTAATCTTAAATTTAATTCTGTTAAATCGGTAACAAGTCCAAGATCAAGTAATGTTTTGTCTTCTAACTGTGAGCAAGATTGATTCCACGACATTAGAAACTGCGTTACTTAAGTTAATAAATTTAGAAATCTTTCCTCTACTACTTAATTGTAAGTCGTAAACTCGTACTCACGTGTGAGTAAGAAGATCATTAAATTCCTTATTCTCTTCTTGTAAAAGTAATTTCAATATAATCGGTGTTGTATTGATGCAGCTCTTAACGAATTTATATTTTTTTCACTGTTTTTAGGACATGTTGAAAGTTATTAGCTTTGCACATCACATTTCTTGATGAATTATGCAATGGTATGTAATAAATCTAGGAAATGAACGGTCGTGTTTGCATAATGCGATAAATCCTTGTTTTGTTCCTTTCATTACCCATTTTTCCGTCGCGTCGCATCGCGTCGGTTGTAATTACGGTCAACTTTTCTAATGACCAATTATTTTCTTCCACATACTTCTTGAAAATTGAAAAAATATCATGACTCGTTGATTGCCCCTTTAAAGATAGAATCTTCAGGAATTCTTCCTTTGTTGAAAAATTCTCGAGAATCTTCACAATAATAGCTAATTGAGAGAAGTGTCAATACATCAGTAGACTCGTATAATTGCAACTACTCTTCTAAATCCTTTTCAATTTTGTTTCCACATCAGTTGTAATAATTTTATTTCTTCGCGTTGCTGTCCTTGCTGACAGTTGGATTGTATTTATTGCTGTTATTATTTAATTTTTATTTTCATGTTTATCTAAACATGACTCAGAAGCCAGGAACATGGCTTCTTTTATTAAATCACCCTGTAAACATTACATTAACTAAAAATTACACAGAGAAATTGGATACATTATTGGACCAAGTACTGTCACGCGTGTAATAGAACGATATAAAAATCCAGAAACGATTTAGAAAACAAGATCGAGGAGAGAAAAATACTGTGAATTATTAAGAGAACACCAAAGATTACATCAACAGTTATTGCAGCTCATCTTCAAAATGAATTCAATAAATAAATTCACCTCAAAGAAGCGTTGCACATCTACATGGTTATACATAGATCGCGTGTAGCACGTACGAAGCCCTATATCAGCAAAGTTAATCGTAAAAGAAAGATTGAGTTCGCAAATGAGATTTTTCGAAAAGATAATTAATTTTGAAAATACATTCTTTTTCGGATGAAAGTAATATATACAAGTTAGATGGCAAAATTAGAGTATAGAGAAAGAAAAACGCTGAGAGATGGAACCAAAGTTGCCAGATTAAGACTTGTTTCTCCACTCTACCTTCCCCTTCTACGACGCTGTTCCCCCACGCTTCCGCCACGGCTCGTCACGTGACGCGTTTCGTCTCCTCGGACGGAACCGAAGAATTTGTAGAACATTATAAGATGTGGGGGCGGTGAAGTTATGGTTTAGGGCTGTATGGTAGCACATGATGTTGGAGAATTAGAATTTATTAAGAGCACAATTAATAAAACAGGTCACTTGAATATTTTGTAAAGAAATGGGAAAAAATCCGCTGAAAAATTAGGTGGGAAATTTGATTTTCAAGACGACCGTGATCCAAAACATATGGCCGAAAACTTCTTTGGATTATATATATGGAACTTGCCATATACTTCACCAACCCGCAATCTCCGGATAAGATTTACGGGATGAATTAAATAAACGAAAAAGAAAATATGTCGTTGAAAATATTTTCATTCAAGTAAAGAAATTAATTTGAATTACTTTTCCTTATTAAAATAGTAGACTTTTGAAAGAATAAAGTATATTCTTTTTGGCCGACATGTAATCTTGAAATCCCTAGGGGAACTTGATGGAGATACTTCGCTAAGTGATGGAGTGGCACAATAATTTGGGACAATAGGTAAATGTTCCCAAACATGTAACCCAATTGGGGGCAGACTTTTGTCTTGATATTATCATCCTTCACTATAATTTTCTTTATTGCCTTTAGTTAGTTCAATTAAATCATGCAACTGGTTGTAGTTTTAAAGGTAATATGTAAACAAAAATGTAATAACAGTCTATCTAATTCATGTTAACAAATTTTTGTAATTTTTGGTCTTCAGTATAAATTCAGTAGTGCTAGTAAGTATACGAGGTGTGTAAATTAAGTAACGGGACTGGCAACGCAGCATTCGATCTAGATAGCAACACTTGTGACGCGGGTCTTGGAGGGGGTGGTAGGTAAACAAATGATACGCTTTCTGTAGGATTTCGAACTCGCTACAGTCATTTGTTTGTCCGTAGCGATTTTTAGATTTTTTTCGTGAAACAGTTTTTCCTAGTACGTTCACTGGGTGTTGCATCACGACAATGCGCCTTGTCACACGGCAATTTCTATAAACGAGTTTTTGGGTAGTAAAAATATTGCTGTGGTTCCTCAGCCTCCTTATTCCCCTGACTTGAGTCCTTGTAACATTTTGGCTCCAAACGGTTGTAACCAGCTGAAGGTGGTTTCAGTATCCGAGTTCCAGTACAGGAAGTTCCCAAGGAAGTTATTTTGAGGGAGACAATGGAAAAAAATCAGTCACATTACTTAATTTACACACCTCGTACGACACTTCGACGATTATACACCTACACATAATACATCTACAAAAGAAATTTCGAAAAAATTGATTTTTAATTGTTTTAAGTACGATGCAATATATAAAAAATTCTGAAAAAAAATTAAGAACAATGATTTCAACAATATCTCATTACTAAATTTCTATAAAACTGGTATCTCCAAAACTTCATATGCATTTTTTTCGAAGTTTTGGAGATTTCTAATTTTTTTAAAACCTGTTAGCAAAATCCGAAAAATTTGAAAAAAATACACATTAATAATCACGATGAGACACAACTAACATAATAATATAAACTAGATTTTGCTACCTAACATTCTGAAATAATTCACTGTCATGTGTGCTGTTAGGGAGAATCTTTATGAATTTTTTCGTAATTTTGTGTTGAGCAGAACAGAAGAAATAGTGCTCGCCCTATAACTATCCTTGTGGTAGGTGTGCCGACATGTAACTTGTCACGGAGGGTTTTCTTCGGGAGCACTATCAAATTGTTTGACCAAAACTCAATTTGGTTTGGGGGCCTTTTTCAGCATCTTATTCGGCTATTTTACCTTTTAAAGTCTTTCTACATATCGAACAAACACTTTATTCAATCTTTGTGAAATTATTATTTATTCGAACATTCATTTGGTAAACTTGTCAAAGTGCTACTTCCTCGCTGATTTCAATGACCTTGTATTATATTGTCAAGTTCACCATTCTGAACAACATTTCCCGTGAAACTTTTTGGCGGTTGGCTGTAGTTCACGAAATATTTGCAAAAACTTTGCAAAACTTTTCATGATTCCAAACGGAAGTTCAATCACTTTGTTATAACGCACGTATTATAGTAAACAAAAACTAAACAAGGCGAGGTCAGAATATTTTTTAAGCTTGAGTTACGTTTGGATTAGGTTTAGTATAAAAAATATAACTGCCAGTATGTGGAAAAATCTAGCTATTCTTGTATTAAAGTCGTATTGTCGTCGAAATAAAAATTTTGCCGCTCGGCTTTCGTTTTCGAGATATGTACATATGTATTGTAGTTACGAAAAACTACGGACACTCGCTACAGCGAATTCTACCTTTTTTCATTAACGGAACACGCGTTTTTGGCGGCGCGGCGCGGCACGGGCGGACGTAGCCAATATAATTCCAATATAATAGAACTAACAGTTTTTTTTCAAATATCTAAGACCGCCTATTATATGTATAGGAAAAAGTTACTTAAAATGTCGAGATCTATAACATATTTAAATTTAATCAAACGCGGAAAACAGAACCACTTTGTAAATAATTACCGTCACGACTTCGCCAATTACTGTATTTGTTTACATTTCCGCAGTTTGTGTTACACCTAACGTGCGGTGCTTCTGCCACACGAAGTGGTGTCCGCTATCCAGAACACCCACGTATTTACTAGTAAATTGTAAAGGAAAATATAATTCAGAACGGTGACCTTGACAACATATTTGCAGCTCATTGAAATCGGCGAGGAAGTAACTCGTCGACAAGTTTACCATTCATTTATATGACATTTCTTATGTATTAGCCTCATTTGTGTTGGTTGCATTTTATAATGAGTTTTACTTCTTCGTGGAAAGTTTAATTCTTATTTAATTATGCCAATGTACCCAGAAAGTTTTAATAATCTGTGTAATAGTTATTGTAAATAAATTATTCTGTCTTCTAAAAGTAGAATAAAGTAAAAAATCCCTGTCGTGACAATGATCACGAGTGGTGCATATACGTGCCTACGCATATGTATATGTATACATGTGTGCTTTGCAGTATTGACTCTCAAAAATTGTTTCAAGTAATATACTATGCAGAACACTATTAATTTGTAGTTAAGAATAGTTACTTTAGTTTTGTAAGTATAATTTTTGCGGCATATGAATTAGTTATTCTTTCGTTTCGCTTCTGGCTACGTAATGTATATGTATACATATAATTCACAGAATAGAGGTGAAATCTACCTATATCTTGAAGGAAATTAAGGTTGTTTTAGATCTTATAATGTAGAAGAGAATATACATATTTAAGTTATGTTGAATAACGCTGGATTTTCCATTCTTCTGGAACGTGCCATAAAAATGCAATGTTTAACACTTTCTATAAAGAATGTTGAATGACCCATTCGGTCAATCTTTCCTCACTTAAATGCTTACTCTTTGTAGACTTTATAATGAAAGTCTGAAAGTAGTTATAACGCTAGAATAAACTTAGTTCCACAAGGAACATTAACGTTACAAAATAATTAGCAGTCTTCGTTTACGTTTTATATAAAGTGTCTCAAAGTTTCATGCAGTACAAAGATATCGTGTTACCAATTATACTGGGCCTTCGCAGTTATTAATGATATCATTACCTTCAACGCAGAAAAACGCAAGGAAGTGTTCTTTATGGCGCGCAAGAATATTCAAGAGTTACGAATTAATATCACTATGTGATTAAAAGAAAGACTAAACTTTCATTTCTATACAAGTTATATATTCGATTGTATATTATTCAAAAAAGCTAACCTGAAATATTCATACATAATTATGTATTCAAATAAAGGAAAGTCTATCACGATTTTCAAAAGCTAACTTCCAAGGTGTTGTATTTAACAGTAAAATTACTTAAGTTCATAATTTATGTACACATGCAGACATACATAATTTTTATCATCATAAGAATATTGTAACATGTTTACTAACAAAACAAAATTTGTACATATCAACGTAATCTGAATTAAATATGTGGAAATTTTTAATATAAATGTAATGTAATTAGAGCATATTAAGTCGAAAATGTCCTAACAAAGTTTCCGGTGAGAGTGGAACGTAGGTTTATAATGGTAACATTACTGCTATGCCGGTTGGCCTAATAATGATTAAACCTAGAATAATTGCAGTAGTCAAATATAAGCATCACTGTGTTACGTAAGGAGACTTTCCTGCGTGACTCTTTTAATCCCTTCTTTGGACCACGTGTTCATATAAGTGGTTCCACTCAGATGTTCAGATATGAACAATTCTCCCCGTTTGGGAGTGAAGCAGCTGAAAAGTTCATAGAAACGTTACCCAGGTATGCGCATACCCCCACTACCATTTCTAAACAAAGGGTATATAGCCGGATAAGGTGGTCAAAAGTCTCCTTGAGGCGAATTATATGGTCGATGAGTCATTCGATAGGTTTTCGACATCAAGAAAAAACATACTGTGTAAAATTTCAACTATATCTCGATCGGGAGGGTAGTTATGGGGTAAAATCGAAAAATCAGTTTTTGGCCTATTTTTCCTAAGTAATGATGTTTAGAAATTCTGAGAAAAATCTGCGACATGTCAAACACTCAAATACATACTTTGAAATTCGTTTCAGATTTTTAAATTGAAAATACTGTTTGTAATAAATCAAAAACATCCAAAAAATCGAAAAAATGCAGATTTCACGAAGTTCTAGAATGACCACATCTATATTTTTACAGTACTGATATATTGTTATACTTGTTGTTCATGAATTTTTACAGAGTTTACGGTTGGGTGCGTGATAGTAACAAAAAATTGATTTTTGCGACGTTTTTTCCGCGAAGAACTAAGCTAGCCTTAAAATTGTTACATTCATAAAGAATATATGGTATTTTGAACTAGATACATGAGAATCTTTAATCTCATACCCACATTCTGTCAAACTCCAGTGACTAGTATTTCCCATTGCGATATACCATTACTGCCCATTACTAGGTGTATCGACATTTCTTAAAGTTACAAGTTACAAGGGCCGATTTCCGAATACCTTTCTCCTTACCTATCCTGTGTGACACCGGATGATGAAAAATACATCGGCTAGTCCACGACATCCCTTTCTTTCCTACCTAGTGGCGATTCGGTGGTGAAAGAAACAGCGCAGTGGCTAGTCCACGACGCGCGACGCGCGACGCCCGCGCCCGTCTTGTGACATCCGGTGATGAAAGAGACACCGGCCCGGAAGTTCACGACATAATCCCGTACACACGTACAAACCTCGGTCACGCATAACCTGCCAAGCCCTCGACTCATAACAACTCTAATGTAAAACAATAAGTCGTAAATGTAAAGTAGAATGTTTGCATACAAAGCTTCGTTTTCGAGAAAAACAACTTTGAAAATCTATTCGAAACACACACACGTATTTACTACAAGTTTTGAACTTGATAGATCTGCTTTTACTCATGTTTCTTTCGAATCGCAACAATGTCACGATATACCGGGTGATTCACGAGAAACAAAATACCTAAATAGCACCGTTAGGCTTGAAGATTAGAAGAAAATGTTAGAATGGTGATATGAAAAAATGTTCCGATTGTTATCGTTTTCCAGATCTTTTGAAGGACATCGATGATTTTTAAATGGATGAATTTTAAATGTAGCTAATGTCAATCACTTTTAATTGTTTCTGTTGAAATTTATCTACAAGATCTAATTATTCTTTCTTGCATGTTCTCTGGTGTACTCGGTTGATCACGATATACATAATCTTTGAGTGTTCCCCACAAAAAAATCAAGAGGAGTTAGATCGGGTGGACGAGCTGCCCATAGTGTGTGTGCATTACGTCCTATCCAGCGATTTGGAAATTTATTATTCAGAAATTCTCTGACGGTACGTGAAGGATGAGCGGGACAGCCATCGTGTTGGTACCACATTACACGACGAATATCTAAAGGAATATCTTCTAAAAATATAGGCAATGTTTCTTCTAAAAACGTAAGTTTGTTGATAATCTTGTTCATGTACAAATTTAATTTGCCCCTCAATAATATTAAATTTTCCTATGAAATAAATTCTATTAAAATTGATCACCTTCCGTGAACGGTATACGTGTTATGTGACCTAATGGCTTGAGTAGTCAAACTATACCTATTTATGAGTCCTAAGTCATTTGAAGGTCATATTGTACCACATCATTGAACTCGTGTTGACATCAACTACAACACTATGAAGTTAAACATATATGGTGCCATTTAAAAATCATCGATGTCCTTCAAAAGACCTTCGAAACGATAACAATCAGAACATTTTTTCACATCACAATAATTGCCTCCTTTAACAGTACAACTTTTCTCTCTAACATTTTTTTCTATCTTTAATCCTAACGCCATTGAAAATTAACGGAGCTATTTAGGTGTTCTGTTTCTCGTGAATCACCCGGTATAATATGTACTAGACGAGAATACGCGAAAATGGTCCTCGGTTCAGGATCATGTAATTGTAAAATGGACTGTTGACAAGTGATTTTAATAGAGAACACTATCCAAATCTCCACTGATAAGATTAGAATGAAATATTTTGGAACGTGATTCTTTTCATTCTAGAAAGATAAGTATTGTTTTCAGTTATCGAAAGCCTTCAACATGGTTGAATCTAAGTCTCCATGCCACAGAGCAATGTTACTTCCAAGAAATGGAAGTGAAATGGAAGGACTGAATGGAATAAAATATGTATCATCACATTTCACCCGAGAAATTAAACATTTCTTGAGTAAGAGATATGAATGTTGGATTGATTGCGGTGGTACTGTAAGATGGCCATGGACATCGCGATCATCACATTTAAGCCCCGTCGACTTTTTTTGCATGAGATCTTGTTCAATGAAAAGGTCATTTGAACAAAAATGAAAGTATCGATAAGTGTTATGATACGTTGCTACAACAGAGAATCAGAATCAAGAACCAAAATGTACTTCTAACACAAGATGGCGAATCTGAGTTGGAATTTGAAGATGGGAGGTTAACCGGTGGCTGTTTGAAGTTGTTCTCGACGGTTACGATTTCGAAATTTGTACTGCTCCGTATTTGTATTGTCGTTTCATGGAATCCGGTAAACTCGGGAGAAGGAGAATTTCGTGATGGAGAGATGGAAACATTTGGGCCTTAATGAATCGTGTCGCAAGTTCCAAGAAGTTAAAGCTTTGGACGTCGGACTGTGAACTGTCTTTAGGTACATAAACTGACAGAGTGGCATTATATCTAACAAGCCCAGCTATAATACTTCAAAGTACCTGTCCCAATTACTGTGCCATTAATCTAACTTCTTAATTCGTGAATTAATTAATGAATTATTTAGTTTTAATTTGATCTGTTTAAAATTTATGTTGATTCTCAAACTTTTTCTTTTTCATGTTAAAAATGTTAATATTTCACGATAATAAAAAGAAGGGTTTTTGTCCCAATTAGCGTGCCTTTAAAAATGCTTTGAACACATTAGTGTGCCCCCAGTTAATGTGCTCGTCCATATTTGTGTGCTTCCAATTAATATGCCTGTCTAATCACCTGTCCCTTAAGGGATAAAAAATTGTTGTTCTCATTCAAATAAATGCCTTTACTTATTTTTATAAATTTTTCGTTGTACCAGTAAAAATATGCAAACGTGAAATATATTATATGTATATAGATATAATAATCAGGGAATATAATAAGGCATACTAGTACGGCAAATCCTTACAATCTGGCGGTATTACTGGATTCCCGTTAAAAAATCACAAATAGATAGTGCCAAAATATGTAATACGTGGAAGAGGTGAAAATGTAGCAGAATCGCAAGAACGTTAAGTAAGTAAGATAACCACGAACATTCAGGGTAGTGACATTAGAGGAAATAAGATGGTACAGGTTGTGGCATAGGAAACGCGGACACTTATGCGAAAAGTATCTTGACCTCGGAAAAGAAAAAGAATCCGTTAGAGACTTAGATTATCAGGATAGACAGCTAGGATTATGCGAATCCTGATGTAGCAGAAACCGCATTAATAAAGCATCTATGTGCTCCAACGCCTGCCTGTTGATTCCATTGGCGAAATAGATATATGTATGTACTGGTTGACAAGTTTAAAAGTATCCAAGGATATATTAAACAATAAGGATGACACATAAAGATGAATCAGAATGAAAACCGACTAGGTAGACCTGTAAAAAGTGTACGATCCGATAACACAAGTATACACGGTTTTAGAACGCAGCAACTAAAAGTTGTTTTTAAGGTAATTTGGGGCGCTGAATCTGAATCCTCAATCCGTTTTTAAAAATTGGTTCTAGTTTTCGAGATGTTCAAGAAATTGATATTTTACAATTTTTGCCAGTTAAAGACCATTTTATTCAATTAGAAGCGATAAATCAGGAATGAAGAGCGGTTTCGACCTGAGTCGTTTGTATTGTTTGGGATCCGTTTTAAGCATTAAACTCCAACAGTAGTCGCTCATCATGCCGTCAACCCAAAATCCTTGGTATCGTCTTTCGATTCTCGCCATATCTTGCTGTAGCCGCTTTCCCTGCTCGTTGCTCGTTGCTCGTTGCTCGTTGCTCGTATAGCCCAAGTTTTCAGGGAAAAAATCGAGATGGGAATCGACTATGCAACGCTGTCTCGACATTTTCACACGTTCCTAAACAAAACCAAAACGATTCGAATACAATTGAAATGATTTTTCCAGCGACTCAACGCCACCGTTTGACAGTCGTACTCACATGACAGCGCAATGATGCCAACATACGAGAACTCGAAAACCAGAACCACTCTTGTCAAACGGATTGAAGATTCCGATTCAGCGCATCAAATTACGTTAAGGCTCGTTCTCATCTGATCGGGTCCAAAAGTTGATCGGAATTTGTAAACTTGTGTAATGGGAGAGAATTCGTAAACAAGAATTTTGAAGCATCTTTTTAGAGCCAGGGCATCAATCATCAGAAGAAGGTGCCATACAATCTTGAAAGCAATGGAGTTGCGGTGCGGACAAATAGAATCGTACTAGAAAAGGTTAAAACTATGTTAGCGGAGGCAGTGCGATGACTGCTGCATATTTGAAGAACATTACTCCTACCAAAGAAAGAGGATCGACAACGCCAACAGAACTATCGGACGGCCAAAGACACATCAAAGTTTTTGGATGAACAGCCTACTACACGACACCTGAGGTAAATGGTAATAAATTAGGACCTAGAGCAAAAAAAGGTATTTTTGTTGATTATGTTGTAGAGTATGTGACCTTGTGATAAATGAAACATGTGTTACAAGAAGCGTAAAATTTAACGAAGGACCTAAACAACATTAGTAATTTGTGAATGTTAGAATTCTTAGAAAATGGGAGAACCCTGAATCGCAGAATCAAGAAATATAAATACAGACTCATTTCAAGAACAGGAGATAGAAGGAGAAAGAACAGTGAGGAAGGGAAGGAGATGTAGGCGAGAAATTGAGGAAGAGATCAGACATGAAAGAAGACAAACAGAGGAGAAATTACTAGAAGAAGTAGTTGGATGATAAGAAGAGTTAAGAACAAAACGGAGCAATCGAATGCAGTCACGCATGAAAACATAGTGCCAGTCAATTTTAAGGAAGGAGAAGAAAAGAAAAGTATGGAAACTAGTTACTCGAGAAAGAGGAATGAAACTGATTAAGAGCAAATGAGTCTACACCTATAATAGTCAAGCCAAAGAAAGAAAACACAAAGCCAGATGAGTGGCTATAGGATCTCAAGACAAGGCAAATTAAGAGTTATACGTACCTGTGATGAGATTACAAGTAGTTATGACATCATTAGCATTGGCGAGTATTTATATTTATAAGCTTCGAATTCACGAATATAATGTCAAAGCGACGTATTTGTATGGTGAGATGAAAGAAGCAGTATACATGGGACAACCTCCGGTATTTGAAAACGGGAAACCGGAGGTTTGTAAATTCGAAAAGGGAATATCCCACAGCCAGGAAAATACTGAAATGAGAGATTAAATGAAATTTTGCAAGAAATAGGACTCGAGCGAATAAGAGAAGATCGTAGAATGTATACAGTGTGTCCCACGTAACAGTTTTCATGATTTTTTAAGTATGTAATTGCGATAATCCGACAAAAAATATTTTAAACAAAAGCTGATCAGTTTTCGATTGGCTATACATTCCAATAAAAAAAATTGTTCGAAAATTTCTTTTTCACTATTGTCAAGGCTACCTTCATTTTTTTAAATGGCACTTCAAGGTCATCCGAAGGTCATGGTATACTAGATCGTTGAATGTCGAATTCGTCTTAACACGAGCTGTAATACTGTTAAGTCAAAAATACAAGAGCTATTTCAAAAAATTAAGGTGACCTTGACAATACTATAAAAAAAATGTTTTTCGAACTTTTTTATTGCAATATATAGCCAATCGAAAACTGATCAACTTTTGTTGAAAATATTTTTTGTCAGATTATAATATACCAGTATAAAATACGATTGAATGTGAGTGATTTTCTAACAATTTTAGGAACGAATGACGAGGTTATTAATAATTTAGTGGAAAAGATAACACGTTATTTTAAGCTGACTAGTACTTGAAAGAAAACAAGGGACTAAAATTATCATACGTATGAGGTGAAGGGGAAAAATAGAGAGTCGCTCTGGTCCCTGTGATTTTCCTGTCTGTTCTCTTAACAATTTTCTAGTTTCTCCTTTTAATTTTGTCGAGTTTAATGTAGCCCTGGGGGTCGAAGAAATCGGCCCCTGGTATCGATGCTATTGACTTTGAAATTCTAAAAAGACTGCCTACGAAACACAAACTCCTCGTATTAGATATCTTTAACCTTATGTTTTCCAGTAACAATTTTCCTCACAGTTGGACTCTCTCTTTTGTGCATTTTATCAAAAAAGCAGATGGTAAAAGTCTTCGTCCCATTTGAAACTTTGTAAACTTTTCGAAACTATTATATAAAAATCGCCGACAGCATTGGGCAGAAGTTAATAACTTACTACCTAGCAGCCAACATGGTTTCGGAAAAGGCAGTTCATGCGCTGACAATCTGGTCTACCTAACTCTGAAGGTTGAAGAGCCCTTTGCCAAACGAAAAGAAGTGTCGACAGTCTTCCTAGATATTCACAGTGCCTTCGATAACGTTGACATTAAAATCTTGCTATGCAGACTCGCCCTTCTTGGCTGCCCAATTAACACTTTAAAATTTATCCAGTTTATTACTCGAGAAAGGACCATATACAGTTTGACTACAAGTGGGAGAAAATTTAAGGGTTCTCCCTCCATGACAATATAAGTCGAAAATGAAGAATAAAAAAATTGCGATTACGGCTTCGTTATTTAGTTATTCTTCATTTTCGACTTATATTGTCATGAAGAACCACTTCCCGTTCCCTTCGATTTAATCTATATATTTCGCATATTACAGATAACTTAACTAAATCGATCAATATATCACAGTTTGCAGATGATATCGCCTTTTTCTTTAAATTCTCATCTTTAAAAAGAGCTAAAAGCATCCTCCAAATATCAATTTCTGCTCTTAGCAAAAATCTCTTCGACATTGAACTCAATCTTACTCCTAATACGACTTCTCTTCTTCATTTTAGCAATAAAAAGAAACAAATTCCTCCCGGAAAAGTCGAAATTAGTGTCGATAACTTTGTTGTTAAACCTAGAAAGTCTGTTCGGTTCCTGGGCGCTATTTTTGACTCGAAACTGTTTTTTTGCTTCTCAGGTTGAACAAATTTATAATAGATTTTCGAAAGCTATCAACATAATATAATTCTTGTGCGGCACTTGATAGGGCTCTGACCCGATAACCCTGTGGCGGCTTGTTCCTTTAGGTGAGAACAAAATTTGTGCAAAGTTTGAGATCGATCGAATAAAAGGATCGCGTGGCGCATTAACTATGGAGTATGACACATCGTTGGATTTGTCTTTTTTTCTGATTAGGAATATGGCATATGGAACTTCTTTAGAATATAAGAAATAGATCGAATAGAAATAGACTTCATTACAAAACTACAACTGCTAATATGTTATTTTACTTATACAGGATAATACATATGTCCTATCGTCAATTAAAATTTTCTACATTTTAATGTAGGAATTTAAATATCTCTGTTAATTGTGGTTATACGAAAATATGCCAGAGGAGAAAATTGCACTGTTCAATAACGTCGTCATCGTTATTTTTATTCAAAGAAGGTCATATAATTTTTCCATATTCCTATTCAGAAAAAAAGACAAATCCAACGTTGTGTCATACTCCATAATTAAGGTGAATTTTGACATTTTCAATTTAAATGCGCCACGCGATCCTTTTATCCGATCGATCTCAAACTTTGCACAAATTTTTTTCTTACCTAAAGGAACAATTCTGGGGGGCGTCGTGAAAAAAATTCGTTGGTCAAAAAATAAGGTCCACCCTAATGTATACTATATATACATATACCGTCCTCAACCGCCATCCGATATCCCAGCGTCTAAGCCAGTCTTACCGATGAGTCCCCTAGCGGGCCTAGGACGAAACGAACCCTTTCCTTTCCTCCTCTCTTGCACCCCCAGCCGCCGCTAAAACCCTACTACGAATTTATGAAAGTTACATCCGTTTTTATAATCGACTTCGGATGCTTTGTGTTTTTGCCGCGTACTATCACCCTCGGAAACAAACTTTAAAGAATTCAGAACTTAGCAATCCGAACAGCTTTAGGTTATCGCAACAGTACTCCGGTTAACGCGATGGTGGCTGAATCAAAGTTGATGCTTCTATTTGACATGGTAACCTACCTATGTGAACGTTACCTTGCTAAAGTCTTGTCAAATAACAGCTCCCTTATGTTTCCCATCTTTCTCAAAGGAGATTAGCAAGATCCAATCGTAGAACTCTTAACCAGTGTATAAATTCTTTCTTCGGATTGAGCCAAACCCAACTTCTGTTTGTACCGTGATGAATTTGAAACCTTGACTACGTCTATACCCATTGACACTAGTTTTGGCCTGACATTTCGTGAGTCCAAAGACCCTAATGCCCTAATCGTTAAACTTTTAAAAGATTACATTGGCTCTGCTATCTACACTGGTGTTGGATCAGCGTGTATGTGTTATGATTTCAACCTGCGTATTAAGAAAAGTATCGACGCCAGAGAGTTGATTTTTACAGCCAAATGCTTGGCCCTCTACGATGCTATGGACATCGCCTCACGACATAAAAACCGCAATTTTATCATCTTTTCTGATTCTTTAAGTGGCCTTCAATCTCTGAAATCGGTTAGCTTTCAAGTAAAAACCAACCCTTATATTTTCGACATCACGAAAAAATTTTTACAATTTAATCACAATAACTGTTGTTTTTAAAATTTTTCTGGATTCCTTCCCACATAGAATGGGATCTGCTACTGCTTCCGATTCCATCGATATGCTGTATGTTCCCTTTTCCGATACATTCTACCTGTCCAAAATAAAAACATTCCACCGAACCAACGCTACAATCACTGATCAGGAATCATTTAAAGGAAAAACCGTCTTTGAATGCTTTTTTGTTTCTAATCGAATTCCTTGATTTGCCAATAATAACATTGAAAGTCTTAAGTGGAGGTTTGTTACTACTATTAATCGTATCAGGGTCAATCACTGTAACTTGGCCGCCTCCTTGTTTCGTGTAGGCATTGTTGGTCATAGCTACTGTAAGTGTGGTTATGAACTGGAGGACCTTGACCATGTCTTGTGGCAATGTTGCTTATTCGACGCACATAGAACTAGACTAACTGATGATTTCCGCAGGATAGGGGTCTTTTTGCCCCTCAGGGCCGATATGTTTTTTGCTAGACCCAACATTCGGGAATGTTTCCGTATTTTTACTTTAAGTTAAACAATAATGTCATTCAACCCGTATTTTGTAACACAATGTAAATTACGTCGAGTTGTATAGACCTCACTTAGTGGTCAGCTTAAATTTAAAAAAAAATATATATATATGTCAACTTAACACACGTTAAATCTGATGAGATGGAAGCAGACGAATGCACGAAAACATTGAGCATAGACAAGTTAAACAAAAATATAGAGCGGTTAGGCATAGAGTCGTCTCATACGCATTAATTATTATTATTTATTTATTGCTTTAAACCAGTGATGGGCACGGTAGGGACTCCTGAGTTGCTTACTTCTCCCACCAACCTCGTCAGCTATGGAGGGACGTATGAGGGGGAAAACGAAGGCACTGGAAGGCAGGAGGCACCGATGCGCAGCGAAGGTGGGCGCTGCACAAAAGAGTATTTGGTGGGGGAAGCTTCTTGACTGCGGCAGTCAAAGATGCTCATCACTGCTTTAAACCATATAAGGCTTATACAGCATATACAATATAAATCATACAACACACGATTACATTACAATCCACATAGAAAGGAATGGATAGAAATTGGGAGACAGTACTTGTATCGGAAAAGCGCTGATAGAAGCGTGTCATGCCTTCATACTTAATTGGGCATTGCCAAATAACATGATTTAGATCTCGTGATTCAGCACCACACTCACAAGCACTGTCTAAAATAAACTTAACTCTGGCTAACGAAGCGTTTAAATTGTAGTGATTAGAGCGGCACCTGTTCACAAAGGTTACAAAGTTTCTAGGAAGCCCACGCTCAGTAAACCATCATCCCCATGAAAATATCGGATGTATTCTTTCCCCTTAAATACCTCCTTGCTCTTTGACGAAGTTGTTAGTAGATATTCGTGTTTGAGTTTTAAAGTCACTGAGAAGATCGGTAAATAGGATCTTAATATCCAACGTGGACTCTTCGTTTGTCGCTTCTTTCGCAAGAAGGTCTACCTTCTCATTGCCAGTGTGTCCAATATGTGATGGTACCCAAATGAATTTAATAAAATGTTGCTTATTGCTGTTAGATGCATAGATGAAGTACTTATTTTTTATTTCAGTAAGATGATGATTAGTGGAATAACGGAGTGATGGTTTTTCCAGCGATTTAATCGCACTCAAAGAGTCAGTAAATATAAGAAAATTCATTCCTGCATGTAAGCTGATGATATCTAGAGTATGGTTAATAGCACGACACTCCGCAGTGTAAACTGATGTTCTTATATCTAGGCTAATTTTTTGTACTATATTTAATTGCGGGCAATATATCGCAGCACATACTGATAGAGAGTCTTTTACCTTACTACCATCTGTGTAAATTACGATAGTATTAGGAGGGTTGGATTCGGTAAAGTGCGTTAGCACCGAAAACGCCCAAGTCTGCATCACAAGGTAGAGTGTTGTAGACTGTGTTGTAATCACATGTAAAAATGGGATATTTTTTATTAGTCTTTAGACCAGGTCGTAAATCCAGTATGCACTGAACAATTTCTATAGTGTATAGGCCATGAATGCTAGGCATGCGAGGAACACAGTGTCGCTAGATTAAGATTGTCTCCCACTCTACCTTACCCCTTCTACGACTTCATTCCCCCATTCCCCAACGGCGAGCATCCCCACGTTACCACCACGGTCTTGTCACGTGACGCGTTTCGTCTCCGTCGTGCATCTGTCACAAGGTCACGTGACTAATCCGGTTATGACAGAGAGAGGGTAACCGAGAGAGCGGTTATTCCCCTCAATTTACCCGGTCTGGCAACGCTGGAGTAGCATGCGCGAGAGCGAGGTGTGCGAAAAAGAGTATCTACGAATATGTGGTATAGAAGTACATATTTCTTTAATGTGATTTTCTTATATTAAATATAATCGTATCTTAATTAATTCACTCGCCCACATAACCCTATAAAATCCTCTGTGTACAAAACCTCCAACAATTATAATAATTACAAGGAGCTTAGTGAGGTTTTAACAGTCCGCATACTGCACATACGTAACTATCCACAGACAACATATGCAGACTGCCTGCGGACTACCTGCTTACAATTGTCTGTTAATCTGAACAGGGCTTTAGAAACAAACATCATTTTTGCAATTGAAAAAATAAAAGATTGTTAGAATACGCTGTAATACACAAATGTGTATTAATTTAGTTGCAAAAGTCCAACAATACATGTACATACACAGTGTCGTGGTCGAAATTTTTAGCATATGTAATAGGGAATACTAATATGTACAACAACGCGATAGCAATTATAATAGCAACACTAGCAGAATAATATTGCAAGTACAATGCAAACGTATCGAATATATTTTCAAAGTTGTTTGTCTCAAAAACGGAGCTTTATACGTAACAATTTTACTCAACATTTCCGGCTCATTCTTTCATGAAGAATCTCCTATTTCCCAGTTCTATCACTGTCGTCGGAACACCCTATATAAATGTGACGTAAATATACAGTCTCTTTTTGTTTCCAAGTGATTAGAATTTTCATTTATACTTTGATATCAAGAGGAAAATATTAGTGCGTAACAAAAATTAGTTTTCACTATTTTTTCACTTTATAGAGTTAATAAATTTATACAAACAACGAATAATTAACTGTGTATCATATTCCGGATATGTACTATATTCAACAGATAAGAAACTAAATTTACAAGTATGCCAGGTAAATTTATGATTTTCTGGTGCTGTAAACTTCGTTAAGCTAGCCAAATTTGCATATGTATGTTGTGTATAATTATAACGGTGATAATGCAGCTATTTGCATTTTCATATTCAGGGTTGAGATACATTTGTACTCTGTACTCGAGTTATATTTCAATTATTCACTTCCATAGCTTGTACATTTTTTAGCTATAACGATTTCGATAATATTAAATTAAAAATGTTTTATTTCAAATTTTAACTTACATAAAATTACTTTCAACAAAATGTTAGACAAGCTATAAAAGAATAGAATAGAAAAATAATTTTGTTAAAACAATTTACCGGAAAATAAATTCTAATTTCAACAATGAATGTAAAATATTTCAGTCTCAAAGTATCTATGTACATACAGGGTGTTAGAAAAGTCTGGAAACTGTCGAATATCTAAAAAATAAAGCATTTATCACACAAGAGATGTAAATCCGACCGTGTTACTGTACCTTTGAAGCCTTATAACTCGAAAAGTAATTGATGAAAAAACATTTGATTATAGTGATTTGGCAAGCTCTCGAGATCAGCTACAAGAATATCTAATACAAAATAGGGGGTGCCATTTAAAAAAATTGAGGTAACCTTCACGTGACCTTCAAATGACTCTTCAAGGTCAAACCAATGGCACCATCTTATAGCCCTTCCGAACCATAAAATACATGTCTGAACTATTTTTCTCTAAAATGCATTATTTTTGAGATATTCGCCCGTTTCCAGACATTTATAACACCCTGTATATTAGATATACATTTTATTTGTAGTTTGAGATATTTTGTAAACGAATATCTCTCTTTACACCTTTTATATGTGCACATCTAATTAAACAAAAAGAGATTGTAACCATTTTGCAGAGAAATGAAAAGAAAAGTGATTAATTTCAAAAACTGCAAGGTCTATGAAAATAAACTCAAAATTTTATGCAACTTGTTTCCTCGTGAGAAATATACCATTTTCACGCTGCATCAGACTCGTGCCATGTAATATGTGAAATTGCTCGCAATGCTGAAGTTAAAATTAATTCTAAAAATATCCGTTATAAGTACACTCCAGACATATAGCGTCATTATACGATTAAAACTGAAGCGAAAACTGCATTGGTGGCAAGACATGGAAATATTGTGTCAAGTTTGCAATACAGCAGTGATCGGCACGATAGAGGCCCCTCCAACGCCTGCTTCCCCCACCAACATCTCTTTCATGCAGCGCGCGCCTTCGTCCCGGTCCCGATGCGACGCAACGGCGGATGCTGGTGGGGGACAGTGGGCGCTATGGTGGGGACGGTTTTATCTCAATTCATTGTCAGACAAAAATGAACTTCCCTGCAATACAGCATGTATGTATGGTGGAAGAAAAAGTGTTATCTGTGTCGTGACACAGCATAACATTGCTGAATGCACATAATTATGTCAACAGGTGGTTCTATTGAATTTATAATTTATAAACAATTTTAAACCAACAGTAGAATCACAAACTAGAGTATAATATCTTTCAATGTACAATAATATTTTCGAATCTGTTTCGTTTGTATTATAAAAACAAAACGTACTTTTTACGACCGCCATCCGTAAATCGAAGATTAGTTCTATTATGTGGAATAATTAGATGCTTTCCTAAACAAATAAATTGAAAATACCCACAAGAATTGGCACATTTCTCTCGTCTTTTTTATGAATCTTTGATTGTGACATGAATGTTTGTAATGTGATATTAAACTACACTACCTTGTTTAGTGGACTACACCGGAGAAATTATCGCATTGACGAAAGAACTATGTATGTATCTCTGAAATTACCAAAATTGCTTGAAATTCTACAAGATATAGGATTTTGAATGAATTAAAATAATTAAGAATTAAATAAAATTTGTTTAAACCAATATTTATCGGCCAAGTGTGTGTAATACATATGTATACCTAAGTTCTAAGTAAGTAAAAGGTAACAGTTATAAGAAATTGTTTAATTCAAATATGGTAATTCATTTAATTTTCGAGTTATTATTACGACAATTTATTATTTGTTCGAATAGAAAATAATCACAAAAACGGTATTCATATAAAATCTAATTGGTAATGGAGTCTATTTATGAAAGAGCTGTAGAACCGATGTTGAATTAGCACTGATTAATTATGCCAAAGGTAGATACGTAAGAACATCTGCGATAACAATCTCATTAACTCCTATGTTACGTCTCGGAATGTCAATCGTTTGAAGATTAATCCGTTCACGAAGATCCCTCTCAAAGGAATCAATTACATGGAACACCTTAGGGTAATCGACTATAACGTCCGTGGCTTTAGAAGCTCCGATTGTCATAGTGATCATTTGCACATTCATGAAATGAAAATACAGCTTTATACTAATTTCTGGAATCAATTTGTACAGAGAAGTTGAACGAAAAAGGCCATTTAATCATCTCTTCTTTGGGCTAGAAAAGTTCTTCAGCAATCCATATAACGGGCAATCTTTTTAATACAAATAATGAAGACACACCTAACACAGACTCGAAAACTATAAATTTCAGAATGCTATAAGCATTAGTCAAGTTTGGGATAGGTCTCGGCAGAGTCGCCAGATCAGGGGAGGGAGCACGAATTAAGGGGTAATAAAGTTACCCTCTCTGCCAGTACCCCGGACACATGCACGACAGAGACGAAACGCGTCACGTGTCCACGCTCATGCGTGGGGAATAGCGTCGTGAAAGGGGAAAGTAGAGTGTGTACTAGGATGGACCTTAGTTACACCTGGTGAAATTTTTTTCACGTCCCCTCCCCTAAAATTGTGCCATTGGGTAAGAAAATAATTCCTGCAAAAGATGAAGTTGATCGGATAAGGGAAAGACGTAGCGCATTGACGTTGAAGTTGCGAAAAACATGAAATTTTATAGGAATGGGAATATTTTAAGGAAAGACTTTTGATTATGACTAAACGTTCTTCTTGTGTAAAAATATTGATTATAATAGTACCAAAATGTAATATTTTCAATATAACAATTAACTAATTATCATATTTTTGTAAATATATATGTTAAATTTTACGTACTTTATTGAAAGTACCAATTCTTTTAGTTGTATTCTTATACTAATTTAAAAAGTAGAGAAAATAACATTCGACGTAAATATGTTATATTTAATCAGAGCATAATAATTTTAACCGGATGTGGTGAATATTTCACCATATAAAGGAGAAAAAAAGAAACTAGACGTATTGAGTTTAAATACTTTTTAATATACAATATAATAAAAATTTATTTATATTTTTTTATAATATTTTATATCTGTAATTATTAAATTTTTTTTTACATACAAGGCAACAAATACATTTAATACAACAAATACAACTACTAAAATCATTTTACAAAGATTCCATTAATGTGGTCTTTTTTTCTGGATAGCGCTTTCTGTAGTCTGATACAGTTTGCATTATAAATTGTTTTTCTTCTTCATTTCGCTATAGTACATCGTTAAATTCTTGCATAAGTTTGAATCCTCGTTCTGCCGAATCTTTAACTACAGCTAAATTATTTAATATATTTAAGTCTACGTTATATACCTCGGATCACTTTGCCATTCTGAGGGCTCCTTATTTATAAAATATAGGGAAATTGAAAATCTTTTAAAAATTATTTAAAGTCCTTTTAGAAATAAAGGCTGCCATGTTGCGACCAACGTACTCATTTACATTATTTGAATAAACTGCTAATCTTTTTACATGATTATCATTAACGGTATCTAAAGCTACAACCATTTGCTTTTTTTTATATGATGCAGAATATTGGGGTCAAAGAAGGCTAGCACTACAGTTTCGGGTATTAGATACCATAAATTATTACAAAATTTCCGTCGTAGTGCTACGCGAATTACTTGGTCATTGATGGCACTATACGCATATAGACTTTTTAAAAACTCATGCACTTGTCTTGAAGTCTCTACAGCAATTAGAGCTTGGATCCATGCTTGTAAATACAATTTACTGATAAAAATGCAAATCGGAAGTATTCCATTTTCTTCATCCTTTGATAACGTAAATTGATCTCTGAGTAAGAATGGTTTTATAGAACATATATAGCCTTCGCCATCCATTTTATTTGGGGTGGGCGAATTAGAGGTGTTACTCCAATTAGAACGCGTCTTTCTCACCGGTACGGTGTTACGCTTCACGAAAACTTGGGGGACAGAAATTAGACGGGCTAACCAATGTAAAATAATCTTAAATCGTACAAAGTACACTCGTACTTGAATGCATGTAAGGATTTATGATATTTTTGGAGGTATAAAATATTTAACTTGAATTTTCAGTATACTATGGATATATCATTTTTTTCATGAAATGGAACAATATTAGGGGGAGGAGGCGAGCCCAAAATTTCATGGTCGAGAAATAAGGTCCATCCTAGTGGGTGGAGACACAAAGTCTTAATCTGGTGACTCTGGGTATGGGTTATAATTCTTCTTATAAAATGTGTTGTAACATCAAAGCATTAACGTTTTCTAATGAAATATCATCTCCTTTTTACATTTCCCACAACTCATCCCACCGTGAATTAATTTTCGTTCAATTAGAAAGTTTGCTAAATTGGTATAATTATTACAAACATTTTATCGCTACTGAAACAGCTTGCTTTCTACACTTTTGATAAATTCAGGCTCACGTTGTAACATGGACTGAAATACTCTCGGATATTAGTAAAAGCTACAGAGAGTTTTTTTACATTTTACATGATAAGATTTGTATGTTGAATGTAGACCTTGACAACATATTTCAAGGTCATTAAAATCGGCGAGGAATCCTGTTTCCTTTTCAACTAGTTATTAGTTCAATTCTATCAATTGTCTTAGAACATGCGTTTAATCAAAAGCATGAGAAAAAAATTCTGTATAATATTTTCTTTCATGTTTATCCGCATTGAAGCGTACTTATATGTCGCTACGGCATTCATTATGTTACAAAATTAATAGTTTACCGCAACGCTTCGAAACATCCATAAAATATAATTTAAACTAATACGAGCACGTGCAATATAATAATTTAACAAAGGCTAGACATTTACTAAATGGCTTCTTAAACGCCGCACTATAATTAAAAGATGGAAAACATGATAAAGAGTCACAAATGAATTATGTATGTAGAGATTTCTCGGAGAATTCTGAATACGAAGTGTTTATTGCGTTAGTTAATTAGTAAACAGAAAGTAATTTCGGTAACGTTCGATCACTCTTGTTACCTAATTTTAGAACTTTTCTTCTAATTGGTATTTCACTATGATTCCTAATTTCTTTTAGAATTTCCATTCATTTTGTAATTCATCAATTCATTTATCAATCCTTATTAAAATGTTGTCGGTTCGTGCCACGAAGAAGAAATCGTTCATTTTTAAAATATAAATTTTTCTTTTATTTGAATCTAATCCAATAACGACGAAACACAATTTTAAAGTATGTTCTTATTCAAATAATGTCTTCTTATCAGGGCCGGATTAAGCCCCATAGCAGAAGTAGCAAATGCTACGGGGCCCGCGCTTCTGGGGGCACCACGGCTTGAGCAAAAAATGTTTAGCTTGTAAAATATATGTAACATTTGGCCAAAAATCAACTTTTAGATATCGACTTCTACTGAACGGATTCTTGTTTCTAAATGTCCATATATCTCAAACATGAAATATTAATGAAATTGAATAAAAAGTTTTAGAGAAAACGAATCTCAAAGTCGAGCATTTTAGAAATTATGTTTTTTGGGCAGATTGTGACCCACAGGCGCTTCATCGAAGAGGCGCCGATACATGAACGTGCAAGGGCGCCCGACGATGCCAGGGGGCACAGATATTTTTTGCTAGAACAAAACAAAATAAATAAAAGTGGGGCACCGTCATAACGTTTGCTACGGGCCCCGCGCTGGCTTAATCCGGCACTGCTTCTCATAGATGGATAATGATTGGGATAAAATTAACCCCACCTGGTTCGCAGAGGGTGAATGTAGGTTTGAAAATTCTAAGTAGAGTATTTGTTATTGGCACTTTAATAGTAGCAGGCATTATTAGGACAAGCATTAAAGTGTTTCGACTTCATCCCCCACTTCAAGAAACGACAACTCCTCTTGTAGTTTTAACTAATTGTTTATACAAGTGTACAGTTGTCTTGGCACACATTCATCATTTTTTAGATATGAGCGTCGAACCAAACCATCGAAGTCATAATTTTTACAATATATATATTTTCAATGATTTTCAATAGGATTTTAGATTTCGTATATTACTGAATTTTACTGAATCAAACTAAACGTGTAGGACTTTATGCTTTATGTCGACATTTGAAATCCTGTTTCTAGCTAAAAAGTTAAAAATTGCATGAACATTCCCCCTTTACTATAATAGTTGTGTATAAAGTTATTCTTTTCCCGAAGTAACTGATTTATGTATCTGATACAATCAAATTTATTTATCTGATGCTTAATGGTGTATCAAATTAATGACATCTCATTTTGCTTGCAAATAATAATGCTTGCGGTGATCATGCGGTAAAATGTTCAAGTTGGAATATACATCTTTATGCAGAGAGATGATTATAAAGCATGTTGGAAGATTAACGATCCTCCGACGGAAAGATTCGATAAATCACTTTAGAGACATTATCATCATCTACAGTCGAACTTTATTGGCATAACCTTATCACTAATTTCAAGTTTCCACTGTCATAATATTTACATGCAATTCGCCACAAAATTAGATGATCTCGAAGTAGAGATTTGGAAATTATTTATTAAAATAAAAAGTTAATAGTTCATCGCGCGCGTATCATTCATAGTACATTTACAGATATTTGAGCGTTTTGTTTCAAACCGGACAACATTTATGTATAATATGTGGAACTTCCCCAAAATTCGATATTAACTTCAACAGCATTTTCATTGAATAAGAAAAATATTAACTTTGCTCATTTATTGCTAATTTATTGTTCTATTTGTTACACAGCTGACACATTTTAAATAAAATCGTACTTGATTTAAGCGTTGTATTTCTACTCGGACGCTCGAATGATTATCGATGTTGTTAAAATGTTGTAAAACGCGTGTACTTTCAAACATTATTTTTGCATTCCTGTAAAAAATTATTTATCTAGCTAGAATTTGTTGCACAATTATTGATCTGAATTTTAATGACAGAAAATATAAATACTAACACTGTTACTAGAACCAGATTCAATGCTTAATATTTTAGAATAATAATATGATTCTATTAAACTTTTGTACACGGAACCATATGTATAAGTTTTAAACTCCTTGATGACGCCTAACTTGTATACATACGATTGATTGCTCACCCACGAGCACGAAACACTAAAGTAGCCGTCACCAGAGTCCAGACTCGTTTCGCGCAGTGCGGAAGTTGGTAGGTGGCGCTGCGAGCCCGTAAACTATCACTTGTTTAATATACATGGTAAAACAACAAATACGGATTAACATAAAATAAAAACACACGATCTCAGGAATACAATCGATATCGATCCACCCGGTAAAACGCTACGAATGACGTATGTCCCTTCGGGGCAGTGTAGAAAAGTGGGGGATGCGCAGAACGAACGCAAATCGGTTTCTGAGCAGATCTGGACTCTGGTGACGGCTACTTTAGCCATGAGCCACGAGCCTCGTCTACATCAACTGCTGCTACTACTGTATTAGTATATTACCACTATACATATATGTACGATACTACTGATCGAACGATAATCTTCAATTATAGTAGCAGTTGTTTCAACTGTTTTGGAAGAATTGGAAGTCGTATCTAACTAGTAGAAATAGTAAGAAAATGATTCTGTAAGTATACTTGTATAGGAGTTCCACAGTATTCCCTCCCATAGTGTGACAATAGGTTGGTTTTTATTTATTCTTGTCGAAAATTTTTTTCAAAATTTCTTTTACGGCACCCTCTAGGATTGTTCAAAATAATAAAAAAAAATCTGTGCAAAGTTTGAGCTCGATCGGATAACGGGAAAACGTGCCCCAAGGCCGTTAAACATTAAAATAATTAATTAAATGTGGATTCGCTTATATTTATTTAACAGTTCATATTAAAGGGCTTTTCGAAACGCAGTTGTCTTTATGAGATCTTTACCCTTGATAATGTGTAATCAAAAAATTTTTTTTGACATTTAATATGCAATTTCCAGCAAAATAATATTTACTTAAAAAAAAGTAAGTTCAGCAAGTTAAAAAAAAATACATATTTATCGTTAATGTTTATTGATAAAAGATAATAAAAATGCACTTTATTTTTCAAATTTCAGAAAAAAGTGTTTGATTTTGGTTCTCAATTTTTCTAAATTTTTCCGAAAAACGTTTGTTTTACGAAAAAAGATAATAAGACATAAAAGACGCAGCCTGTCCAGATCTACAGGTTTTGGAGAACATAGTTTTCGACGCGGTGAATAATTTAGAAGATATTCGAGAAAAACGATTTTATGAGCATTTAATTAATTATTATAATGTTTAAGGGTCTAGGGGCACGTTTTCCCGTTATCCGATCAAGCTGAAACTTTGCACAGATTTTTTTTAATTATTTGGAACCAGCCTGGGGAGTGCCGTCAAAACAATTTTAAAAAAAATTTTCGACAAGAGTAAATAAGACTTCGTGTTAATTTTCTGAAATTGTGTACACACAATTATTAGTGTACGGCGCTATAGGATATTCTTTATATATTTAGATGTAGCTAGAAAATAACAATTCCGTTTTGTGAAGACAAACGTAGTAGTCGCGAGAGTCAGTGAGAGTTTTGAAACACTAGTTTATGATGAAAAGTTCTTCAATAAGAGAACTTTATGCAACGTCTTGTGTGGTCTAGTTGGGGAAAACAAAAGTCACGAGGTTAATATAAACTTTGCACAATTTAGGACTACGACAAGAGCTAGTAATTCTTTTCTATCTCTATTAAATGACTTTTTATTAGAAACCAGAGAAAGAAGGATATATGTACGTTTGACCTACGAACTGAACTTCATGTAAGAATTCCGGATATGAAAGATGTACTGTGAGCGCACATACGTAAAACACATTTGACATATGACCTGTACTGTAACCTTGAACTTATTGTTAGAACTCTGAATCGAATACAACTGCAGTGGCCGAAATTTCTATAAAGTCATCTTCAGTTTCATAGGGTCTTGTACTTTGTTGACACACGGATAGAGGGAATGTGCACTCTGCATTATGTTTGTTTTGATTTTCTTGTCCGAGTGGTGCAAAACACAAGTGTGAAGTTTCAATAAAGTCACTTATATTTTTGATTTTCTTTTTTAAATAAATTCTTTAGGTAATCCTAAAATTCTACCAAATACAAATTCTTCACTGATATGGTATAATTATTATCAGAATTCATCAGAAAACATAGTGACTGTATCGGCCACTGTATATGTACTTTGTACTGAGGAAGAGCAGCATTACTTTCTGCAATAGGTCATTACTTGTATTTTGTACTGTGCAAAATATTTAAAAACAAATTTTTTCATTGTACCTTTTAATATATAGAAACAAAATGTTATGCTTATAATCATTGAAATAAAAAAGTTATTATGATCGCAGGAAAACGATGCTTCGGAGTAGTGGTGTCCCAGTATCGGGTGTATAAAAATTAAGTATCGCGATACTACATTTCTGGATCGGTGGAGATTTCTATAATATTTTAGCCGCAAAAATGACTGACCTAGGTTTTCAAGGTTAAAATGTTTGATCGCATCAAACAACAAAAGTCTCTTATGGAAGCATAAGTCGCAAATGAACCGTTCTCTTAAAAAAGGACTTTAAAGTTTCGTAAACTATTTTATTTCATATGTCTGCAGTGTCCCAGTACTGAGTAAAACCGTGGAGGGGATGATTTTCTTCATTGGAGGCTTTGTTTTCGAGAAAATCGATGTTGAAAATCAGTTAAGTTCGCGTGCCTAGTATTTGTAAGAAGCAGAACCGGTAGGTCATGATCAGATACATCAGACGACTCCTATTCGATAGCTTTTCGCATTCTTTTTTTTTTTAACGTTGAATTTATGATACTGTTTAATTAAAAAATTACTGAGAAAAGACAATTTTCAAGACTTTCAAGATTTATTTTGGAAGGGACTTTTTCCTTAAGTTCACCCTGAGATTTCTAATCGTCTACGCCCTACGCTAGCAAGATACGAATTTTTAACAAATATTTTTTGCAAGGGAAATGGAACGAAGAAAAAAACAATTAAAACTGTGTAAAAAACTATTCTGTATGGAGAAAGGGAAGCTAAATCAATTGCAATAAAAAGAAATTATAACGTAAAACATAGCATCCCTTTGACAGGAACTCGTGAAAAGTATTAAATTTTGCAGCGTTCCCACGAGACTGCCACCTTAAATGCACTTTTGAGTACTTAGGACATGGCTGTAAGTTGAATATTTGCATAGTAAAAGCACTGTATAGTACATTTCTATTATACATAATTAAATCAGTGCTGACATATTTAGAATATCCATTATCTTAAACCAGTGACAATAGTACCATCGTTGGAAACATACTACACACAATCCTTTTTTTAAACTTTGTCAGGTATGGACATAATGTAACAACTGTATGTACCATTACAATAATAACTGTTTTTACTTCCCGCTCATTACCTCATATTTTAATAAGATCACAAAATTTTACAAGAGTTCTGTTTTTTTACTGTGAGAGTGACAGAATAATTTTACGTCGGGTTCGTGCTTCAGAAAAGAAACCCTATTGGGATTATCCAGTAGATATTAAAGATTAAAACTCACGTTGGAACGTGTTATCAGTTAATTAAACATTCAAGTAATAGAACAAGCTATATATATATGGGATTTGCTTCGACCTGTAGGGCAATCTAACGACAGAGTTTTCCTTGTCCTCTAGGTTAGGGGACTACTACAAATCTTTGTCTTCCTAGATAGATAATCAATTTTTATACATGTATGGTATATGTATCTAGAAATAGAAACTTCTCACCAATTCCGATGATCTTTAAATATATTTCAACGTCGACATTTTCAGCATTTTACATCCACCAGTAACCCTAAAAAAATGTTACCCATCGCTCGTTTTTTACTAAAAAGTTATTAACAGACGAAGTTAACTGCCGAAAGTTTACCGCGTATGTACAAGACGTAGATACATATGTATTATACCACACGCTGACTTTTTAAATGTGTATCGAATGTTGATAAAGTATGTTCTATCTATAAAAATAATTTTGTTAACAATTTTTTACGGAACAATGAATCGCCACTAAAACCTTCCGGAGGTTATTTTGAAGTGGTCCTTGATAACATATGTTAAAGTCAAGATCACATAACTGTATGTATCTACGGGAAAATTCCAATGTAGCATTGATATATTTCTGTTAGTAATTTTTTCACAAAAAACGAGCAACGGCTAAAACCTACTGAAGGTCATTCTGCAGGGTGTCCTTGACAAAATATGTCAAGGTCAAGGTCATCAGAGATTCTAACATTCTTATAACAAAGAATACCAACATTTATTTTTTCTTTTGTTTTTCTTTTTGGAAAGTAATTTCATAATTATAATCATTTTTTTATATCTCTTCTGGCCAATAGTTCCAAGTATTGCGTCTTCACCTCCTGTAATTTGTTATGCTTGCTTACAACGATAATTAAATAGCGCTGGAGAATGTGAAATTAATGAAAACGCCTCGTTGCAGAGAATTGTAACGTAAATTCGGTCAACAGTATTATGTATATTATGTTTTCTTTTATCAGCAGTTTATAAAAATGTAAATAGTACATTTTCCTTGTTCCATAAAACAATTTTTTTTTCGCGTATTTTTTCGTATCTCTAGTAGCAACCGTGATATCAAGGCAGCAAATATAAACGAAATATTCTGTGCGTGCATTAGGTTTTACTAAAAAAAATACCAAGATTCGTAATCATAGTCCGAAATTAAAAGTTTCCTGTCGTCCACTATATGGCTAGTAGTATAAATGAAAAAGAACACGTCCAACAAGCAATGCAGTGGACGTATATGTAAAGCATAGTTCTACATGGTCCGCCAGTATTAAGTAATTAGCGGCACGGCGTGGTTAGAACACTTGTTTCACGTTACTCCCGTTGATGCTCGAGAACATCTCCCGTAATATGTATTATCACCACAGAGTACAAAAGTGAAATTAACATCTATGTAATCAAATTATGAGTATGCGATCGACTTACCTGGTTTTCAATGACACGTAATACAAATCAAGGCTTAACCATTATTAAAAATTACACGAAAATTTGCTTGTTACGACTTCTGCTTCACCTCTCAATGACCAGTCTATCAGAAGACCAGCCTTCACAATGAAGAGACAAATTTTCAAAAAAACGATTTCTCCTTATTGAAAAACATAGATGGTCAGAACACAATATTCAAACATTATACATTACTTGAGTATGCTTCTACTATATGTATAACTTGATAAACCTAGTTCTAAAAAATGTATGTTATTTGCTGGCCATATGAGTCCTTCAACGGTAGTAATAAGTACTTACAGTGAAAATATACAATTACAGTACATTGAAAATATTTGTCAAAATCATTCTGTTTATTTACTTACTGTCATTCTTCGACAGATTATTAATAATACAAAATTTTAATTAAAGCAGCTCTTGTGTTAGAAAGGAATTTGTTTGACAATCGAACTATACGGTGCATTATGACAAATGAGAAAACGATATATTTTAAACTTTAGATAATTAGTATAATATTTAGATAATTAACAAAAGTTATTTAAATCGCGCAAAAATAAATCGTCCTGCAATGTATTGTTACCTACAGATTTTTCAAATTCTCATAGTTGTGCAAAATTAAAAAGAGATTTACAGTAATTCAATGAAATTTTATTTAAACGGCTACACATCCTTTATTAACATTTACTACACCTGCACGTAAATACAAGTAAATAAGTTGTAGTTAATAGCATTATAAAAATGATATAGAAGTTATTCGGATGAGAACATTCGATTCTATGGAATGATATACGAGAACTAATTATTTATTGATTGAAGAGCCCAACAAGAAGAGACAAAACAAACGCAGACCTGTAAATGTATTGGAATATAGGTAAGTAGCATTGTAAATAACGGAACACTTGAGAATTATTAATTTTCGATTGATTTCATGTAAAGTGACTTCTACAATTTCTGTTTTCATTAATTCAATTATACTTGAACTTGTTCATATTACGTTAATAGTTTTTTTGCCTGGCGCGGCGCGGTGCGGCGCGGTGCGGCGCGGTGTGGTAGTGAGATCCTTAGAAAATATATTCATCGATGGAAACTTTGCGTTTGTATAGTTTAATGTTCTTTCTGGGGAAGGTGAACCTTTCTCAAGAAAAGAACAAAGGAATTCGTAATTCATGTTGGGCGGCCTGCACTCACTATGGCACCGGCTTCCGGACACTCCCACCTATCATTCAACATGAACTTTTACGCGGGGCGCGGGCATCCGCTTTAAAAGCAACTATACTTCCGAGTTTCGATACAAGGTACGCTTTATGGTTCATATATTAAAACAACGTTGCTGGATGATTGGCACGATAACTTACGCTGGCGGAGACATAAAACTCCTTTATTTATATCCCGTCTCACCAAACAACGTTGCATTAATATTCTACTTTCAGTCAAATAAAACTATTGCATCTCTTACTTACAATTAGTTAGTGATACATATCTACAGTCATGGGCATTAATATCCGGACACTCTTGAAAAGTCGATAACTTTTTTAACCCTTTGCACTCGGAGCTATTTTAACTCAAAAACGAAAGATTTTTTCATTCTAGAATATTTCCATTCTATACAATTTTTTTTTGTTTTTTTTGCATATGAAACTGATCTCGTGTAATATGTAAATGTCTAGTAGTTTATTAAATAGCATAGCAGTTTTTAGTGGTGCCTCAGTGTCGCCATCCGAGTGCTAAGGGTTTAATATTGGACCATACGACTTGCATTTTTATGAGAAGTTATAGCAATTAGTTCACTACATGACGTGAAAAAAGTTTCGAAAAATATTTCAATTGGTCCGAATTGCAGAGAAAATACTAAAAGTTGTTTTTTACAAATTGTTTATGTGGCCCTATATTCTAAATTTTAAAAACTACGTTTCGTAAATCGGTCTCAATTATACATATTCTGAAAATTTCATCAAAATCCGTCAACGTTGAAATGAGCTACAAACGTTTAAAGATGGTAAAAATTGCAGTTGTTCACGATTTTCGACCTCTAACTATAATAAATCATTCGATGCCTGTCGTTTATTTCCCACATTAACCGATTTCGATGAAATTTTCTGGATGTTGTTACGGTTGGAGAACAGATTCCGTTTGACTTTCTCATGGGAATCTCTTCAAGATCATCTCTGGCAGGAAACGTCCTGTTGAGTCCATTCCTAGAAGCTACCTGATTTCGCGTCAGGTTCGCCCTCGACGTCTATAATCCTAGCGGCTCCCCAATCTCGCATCGAGTTCGTCCGCGCACCTAACAAATTGTAACCATATTCCCAGGGTAACAACCTTCGCCAGCCACTTGCGCTGCTCGCGGCCCTGGCTCGTAACAATGTAACAAATGTAATTGACACAGATCTACAAAACATATTTTTTAAATTTTCAATGCAAGCTCACATAAAACAGTTGTAAAAAAACATCGTTTAGTATGTTCTCTTTCCTCTGCAATTCGCCAATTGAAATCTTTCCGACATCTTTTCACGTCGTGTAGTAAACTGATTGTTCTAACTTCGAAACAAGACATCCAATTCGAATGGCCTAATATTAAAAAAGGTATCGTCTTTTTAAGAGTGTGCGGATATTAAACCGGCGACTGAATCTCCTGTCACATATAATACAAAATTTTTGCACGTAGTAAATTATCATTAGTGCGGTAAACCTTTTGAACGTAAAAATCCATTTATACAATCATATATGGACTGTTTTCTTTCGAAGTGGCGAAATTCAGTTTTTGAAAAAACTGAGAAAATGAAAAATTTAGATATGCATTAATATAAGCTTTGGTTAAACTGTACCTGGCGTAACCAGAAATGTTTGCCTTTTTCTTATGTAATCCTGTAGATTTTGGCGAGAAAATCCAAAAATCCAAGTTGCAATCTTAGGAATTCACTGGTTCAAAAGTTATGCGTGTGTAAAATTGAGCGATTTTAAGCGTTTTTGACAGATAAGAGTGCCGCCATGTTGGTATGTACTTACTCAGACATCGTCCAATGAGCGGAGCCGCGATAATGTTGATCAGGATTAGGTTAGTAAGGGGGGTGCAGACTAGACGCTTGCAAATTTACGTTATCGACATCACCGAGTGCTTTTGGTGCCACCTAGTGGCTCCGCTCGTTAGACGACGCGCAACGCTGAGTTCATACCAACATGGCAGCAAACTTGCCTGTCTAAAACGCTTAACATCGCTGTACTTTAAACACGCGTAACTTTTGAACCAGTGGATTCCTAACATTGAAACTTACATTTTCTGCATTTTCTCACCAAAGCCTACACAGAATTACATAAAAAAGGTAAAAATTTTTGGTTTCCGAAGGTGAAGTTTAACCATTTTAAGTCTTACATTATTCCTTTGATTTAACCAGTTAAAATTTGGTTAAGACTGCTTAATATTGAAATGCACGACATAACCTTATGAACTTGAATAATCAAGCAGCGTAAAAAAGACTATTTATTGGCAAAACTAATAAATTTTCTTAATCTGATGAGAAATCAGGGAGCCGCTAGAATTATTGACGGCGAGGACGAATGTGACACGTAGTCAAGGAGTCCTTAGGAATGGAATGAAACGCAGACGAACTCGATGCGAAATCAAGGAGCTCGCAGAAAGGTGAAACATTGTGAACGAACCCAATGCGAAATTGGGGTGTCGCTAGGAATGACGCGCAGACGAACCCAATTCGGAATGGGAGAGCTGCTAGGAGGTTGTAGAACGGAGCGGACACGGACGGACGTAATGCTAAATAGTGGAGTCATTGGGAGGTTGGATGAACCACAGACAAACCTGATGCTTCCGCGCGCGGCGACATCTTCCCGCGGCCGGGGGCGGGACTTCGGTCCACCTAAAGGTGGAATCTCCAAAGCGCGTCTGGACGCTGCGTTTTGCGATCCTGAAGCCTCTTATATTCCATTCGTTAGGAACGCAAACTTGTGCGTCTAGACGCACAGCAGGGAGTTACAACGAATGGAGTATTGATCGCAAAACGCTGCGTCCAGACGCGCATAGGAGATTTCATCTTCAGAGTACGTTTTATGGGGCGGGGGGGGGGGGGGGAGGCTCCACTCTCCCCCGGGATGTCATGAGGTGGGAGGGAGGCCAGTGGCGTTCGGTTCGAGATCTTGGTTCCCTTCCTAGTTAGTCCAGGTGGGTCACCGTGGTGGAGTTAGCGGATATACCCTACGGGCGCGGGCGCCCGTGGGCCGGGGGAAGCCTCGTATATTCCCGTCACTCCCCCCAGGGTGAACAAGGAATCCGTAATGAGTGATTACCATCACGTAAAGGTAAAAAAAGAAAAAGACGGTCCTGTTGAAAAATCAAGCTGTAGGATACGGACGAACTTTATGCGAAATCGGGGAGCCGCAGGATGGTATAGTTTTCGTGGACGAAACCAATACGAAACTGGGAAACCACTAGGTTGGAGAAATCTCTATTTGGACAATGGAATGCCACGGGCGAGTCACTAGGAATATTAGTGGACCTCCTAACTAGTATAATTGAATTGATGCAATTCCAACTGTGACATGGTATCGTGTGGGAACGTTCAATTACTACATTTGGATATTGGACGATATAATTAAGGGTTTTATAGACTGCACGCATTGCCAAACAACACAGTTATATTCTGCTTAATTGTGCGATACAAGTGTCGTTGTCGCGACTGAATTGAGTTGGAAGTGTTTATTGCCCAAAGATGCTCGGTCTTGGCGAACTGGCAATGCGGGATCTAAGAGCAATTAATAAGTACCGAATAGACCTGTTACCGCACTTGGGAACTCTATGTGGTTACTTTGATTCCACAAGGCATTTTAGTCCGATCTCACTGAAATCGACTCTTACGAACGTGACACGATGCGACTCTACTCGAAATGAATAGGGTGTCTGTTTAGAGTACTCCGTTCATGTGGGATCACATCCCCATTTTTTGTTGTTTCCAATGGACCCAGACCACAGATCAGTTTTTCTATCTGTTGTTCTATCTTGGGTGTTTTCTGCCACGGACGATCTTGAAAGATTCTTGAGAGAAAGCAGAACGGGAAATATTCTCCGTACGTAACAATATACATATTACATATGTATTTCATAGTTTGTCCCAAGATCTTGCTTAAAATGTCAGGAATAACAGGACTAAAAGTGTTTACCTACATCTACGAGTCATATGGTTCTAGAAGAGCAGTCAGTAACTCTTTTTTGTAGAAAGCGCTAAACAAAACACCTTAGCTAAGAGGAGAGCTGCTGAACATGCCTCCTAGCAAGCAAGGGCGCCCGCCGATGCCCGTGGGCACAGCTACGGGCCAGTGACTTAGTGGAGTAGGGGTAAGCCTACGATCGTCCGATGCTCATTCTATTTCACTCAATCTCGACGTAACCTGCAGTCAATCTTTGTCACCATCTTCAGCTAATCGCAACAATGATGTGACAAATACATTTAGCCTTGCCCGCAGGAGCGTGGCTTCGTGCCCATCGTCTGCCCTGTGTATGCCCAGGGCAAGAAAATCGCTGCTCGTACGGACGGACGCTGAACAGCTATGGCTTAGAGCAGTGATGAGCACGGTAGGGGCCCCTGAGTTGCCTGCTTCTCCCATCAACCTCGTCGGCTATGGAAAGATGTATGAGGGGGGAAACGAAGGTACTGGAAGGCACGAGGCACCGCTGGGCAGTGAAGGTGCGCGCTGCATGAAAGAGTGGTTGGTGGGGGGAGCTCCGCGGATCCTTCCTGTCTGCGGCGTACAAAAATGCCCGTCACTGGCTTAGAGTATTACAATGAAACCTGTACAAAAAATGTTAAAAGTGAAGTACTTGCTTTATTCAGACATAGTATGTCAATCCGTAAAGTGGCGAAAGTGTGTGGAATATCTCAATATCGTGTACAACTTCGCAGAAAACATTCCAATCTTTCTGGGAGTTCTGGAGATAGACTGAAAGTTTCAAATGACTACTTGAAGGATGGTGTTTCATTCATAACATGGAGGTGTTGTACGTGGTATGGCGTTAGACAGAGTTGTGCAGTAATTAATTACATGAGTATGTAATTACATCTTCAATTACATGAGCAAAAGTCGACTATAATTTTAATAAGAAAACGGCGAAATGGTCCAAAACATAAGAATTAGTGGTTTGAAAGAACAATTACACTGAAGTAATTGTTAGACTCAATTACAATTACTGTAATCGTAATCGTGTTAAGTAATTGCAATTACTCCTTTCAATTACTGTAATTGTAATTGACGCTCTCAATTGCAATTACTTCTTGAAGCTAAGTAATTGCAGTACTTGTAATTTAAGTGTTAGCAATTAAAATTTCATTGTAATTGCAGTAATTGAATTACAAATACCAAAAAAATTGAGTAATTGAACAAAAGTAAACCCGGCCGCATTTCCATTTAATAAATAATAAATATTTCCTGACATATGTTTTCTGTTTGTTTTTTTTTTTAGCCATTTCCATTGAGAAAGTATCTATAATTACTTTGGTAAACCTTACGTTTAGGGGAGGCAGCTCCGATGACCTTGATCTTCACATATGTTGTTAAAGACAACATTCTGAACAACTTTTGTCATTACAACTACCCGGTGCTCGGTCTTAGTTTTCGAGATATTTGCGAAAAACTATTGCTAATACTGTATTGAATTTTACGTATTCTTCCAAGCTCCGTGGCAACGTGAGCCTGTTCCCCGGGGCGGCATCTGTTTATTTTCTGTTTGTAAACACATTGTGGGGATCAGAACAGAGTGTCACTCTATATAGGGTGAGCTTTCAATTTTGAAAGACTACTTCTGGATTTTCGCATGCGTGGTCGGGCCGGCCTGACGGCCGGCCCTCTGCGCCCCCCCACCAACTAACCCTAACTAATTCCGATCGCATAATTTTTGATAATCAGAATTAGTTAGGGTTAGTTGGGGGGCGGAGAGGGCCGGCCGTCAGGCCGGCCCGACCACGCATGCGAAATTGTGAATATTTCAAAATGAGAATTTTATTCAGCATTTAAATAATAGTTTTTCGCAAATATCTCGAAAACTAAGACCGAGCACCGGGTAGTTATAATGACAAAAGTTGTTCAGAATGTTGTTCCCGACAACATATGTGAAGATCAAGGTCATCGGAGCTGCCTCCCCTAAACGTAAGGTTTACCATTACTTTTTTTTAGTGCCATTTTGGCGTTAAGTAATTGCAACTACTAATTACAATTACATATAATTGTAATTGGTAATTGCAATTACTTTGGCTCAACCAGTAATTGTAATTGCAGTGATTCATCAAGTAATTGTAATTGTAATTGTAATTGAAATTACGTTTTACCCAATTCTGGCGTTAGATCACTAGCTTAGATAGAACTTTTAATAGGGATAACTGTCAATAAAAGCTGTCCTTCTATGAAGTCCTACTATGAAAATTGGTCGTCGATTCCCGAGACTTATAGACGACTTCTTGATTTTTATGGTGCACATAATCGTCCATCGGAGCAAGCCATCCGTCGAACTGTGGATAGATTTTGTACCGCATATTCTCTGCATGATGCAACAACACCAACACGTCACCACACTGTACGTAAGTACTGGAGCAAATATTGCCGCTGTAAACGAAAGTGTGCAAGAGGATCCTTTATCGATTCGTCGTCGGTCGCAGCAATTGGGCCTCCGTTCGTCCACCACGTGGAAAATTTTGCGCGAAGGTCTTAGTTGACGCGCGTAAGGGGCTGCGTGAAGTCATAGGTTTATGCTGATAAACCAGCAACAATTGACGACTTGGAGGCCAACATTGTTCGTGTCATTCGTGACATACGGCCGACAATGCTCGAAAACGTAACCCAAAATTGGACTGACAGAATGTGCTTCGTCAAGAGCAGTCGCAGTGGCCATATGCGCGAAGTCATTTTTAAATATTAATGCCATGAATTGATCTTTCAAACAAAAAAAGATTTTTCATCAAAACTTAATTGTTTGTGTTATTTTTTAAACTTTAAAGTTCTATGGGGGTTAAGAAAACACCCTTTATTATGAACGCAACTGACAGAGACAACTGAAAATATGCCAGTCGAAGAAAATTACATTGCTTTACAGCAGGACTGGGATCCGAAACGCGTATCAAGAACAGTCGAAAGATGGTTCAATTTTCAGCTATTTAAATTTCTGGATTGTCCAGCACAAAGCCCCGACTTAAACTAATTCGGAAAATGGGCTTTCTTGAAGAGACAATTAAAGCAAGAATATCTTTCTCTGCCATCTTTACTGAAATACTTGTGTGACCAAGTAGAGGAACAATGAGGATCAATATCTCGTAAATATTGTAAGAATCCAGTAGCAAATATGCCACACCGACTCACACAAGTCAGAGCCATCAAAATTTCTTTGACAAAATATTAAATATATTTTTCTGTTTTCCTTAAATGTAAAAAAATATGCAAATATTAATCGTTTCTTAAGCTCAAATAAATGTTAAACCACATAGGTATTTCTTGAGTTTATCGTTATCGTGCTTTAGCAAATAAATAAATAAAGATTGTGAGAATAATGGTTTCATTGAATCAATTTGTTTTCCACTGTACTTACATATATATTTATCAGGGCACAGTATTGAGTAACTAACATAAAAGGTTTTAACTGTCGCTCGTTTTTTTATTAAAAACTTATTACCAAACGAAATTTATTGACGAAAGTCAAATCGCCTTTGCTGATTGTTCGGCACGCGTGTGGGATTGATATTGGTAGACAGCTTGGGCATTACATTGATCCGAAAACTGCGAAAATAAAATATAAAACATTCTTTGGATGGTTGAAATTGCAATACCCAACATAGCTTTCGTATTCTGCAGATCCAAAAAACCAGTAAAAACGATTCGACTTTCAATTTTAACAGTAACCATTTAGACACCATTCTAGATTTCGTTGATATTCGGATATATTATACATAGAACTCGACATTTTGAACAACATTTTCCTATGTTTATATATATAAACGTAATAATTTGGAATTCCAATAGCTACTTCGAGGAATGTTCGTACTGTTTCAGATTGTTCGTTTGCTTCGTAATTTCTGTAGTTTCGAAAATTGTCATTTAAATGACTCGGCTCGAGCTCTAGGTCGCGGAAAAACTTAACCAGTACCACAAAGAATAACTGCACGAACCTAACTCTTAATGTCCGTAGTAGGGTGGCTCTCATTTTAGACTTTTGAATTTATTTTACGGCACCCCCAGGATTTTCCCAAATAATTAAAAACATCTGTGCAAAGTTGGAGCTCCCACAGATAACTGGTTTTATTTTGCAGGAAATTGCATATGTCTCGTTTATTAAAAGTCAAAAAAATTTTTTAGTTCTACATTACCTAGGGTAAAGGTGTTATAAAGAGAACTACGTTTCGACAAGCCCTCTAACATGAACCCTCAAAAAATGATGAGCGAATCTATGGGACGAGTAAATAATAGCCACCCTAGTCCGCATTAGCAACTGAAAAAGTATTAGGCTACTAACTTAAACTCCATTCCCCATTTTCCGGGATGAGGAAAAGTAACAATTATACGTAATATTCAAAAAAACTTGTGAAACCGAACGACGATAACATATGTGTATAGGGAAAAGATGTTGGTAATCATGTACCTGACAACATATCTCAAGGTCAAAACCATTGGAGGATTCACCCGTAAACGTTTATTTTACCGATTGATTTAACAGAAGTTTAAAATTTATGGCACCTCTATACTGTCTCGGGACTGCTCTGACAGTTCGAACTGGGCCACGAAATAAGGAAAGTCATAAATAAAGTATTAAGAATCGCTATCGCTTCATGCGGCAGCGTTTGTTTTGACGTCTTCAGCTCCGAAGTCCAGTATCGACGCGGCGCGGCGCGGCGCGGCGCCTATCTATGCTTCATGCTTAACATTTTTACGACTGTTTTAAATCTCTCGTGTACCGTTCGTGGTACCATATGCTCTTACATCTGTCTGGAACGCGTTAAACCGAACTGAAAAATGGCATTCTAGGCGAATGAAATTTCGTCATATATTAACTGATGGGAAATTGTTTATACGATAATGGTGCTAGGTACAGTGACACACAAAATTATTCAGACACTTTTAAAAAGACTAAAACTTTTTAAAAATAGAAACTAAAAACTTGAATTTTTTCGTGGACATTACAAAGATTAGTTTACTAGCTGATATGAAAAAAATTGTGGAAAAATTGCAATTGATCAGAAGCGTGAAAAAAATGTTACAGGTTACTTGTTACAACTTTTTTATCTGGGCTTGTATTGAAAATTTAAAAACTACATTCGGTAAATATGGGTCAATTATATACAGTGACTCCCACTAATATTCGGACACTCTTAAAAAGACGATAACATTTTTAATATTCGACCATACAACTTGGATTTTTTTGAGAAGTCAGAACAATCGGATGTGTTACGTAATGTGAAAAGAATTTTTGAAAAAATTGCAATTGGTCGGAATTGCAGAGAAAATACTAAAAATTATATTTTACAACTTTTTTATGTGGGCTCATATTGAAAATGTAAAAAACACGTTTCGTAGATCTGTATCAATTAAACATACTCTGAAAATTCCATTAAAATCGGTCAACGTTGCAATGAGCTACAAACGTGTAAAGATGGTAGAAATTGCCATTTTTCACGATTTTCAGCCTCTAACTGCAATAAATCTAAGGATTCATACATCTTTCAATGCCTGTCGTTTTTTCCCACATCAACCGATTTCGATGAAACTTTTACAATGCATATAATTGACACAGAACGATACAAAACATATTTTTAAAATTTTCAATTTAGACCCACATAAATAAGTTGTAAAATGCAATTTTTAGGTTTTTCTCTGCAATTCCAACCAATTGCAATTTTTAAAAATATTTATTTTCACATCATGCAGTATATTAATTGCTTTAACTTCTCACGAAAGTTCAAATCGTGTGGTCCAATATCAAAAAAGTTATCGCTTTTTTAAGAGCGTCCGAATATTAATGGGAGTCACTGTATGTATGTATATTCTGAAAAGGGTATAGCCGGATAAGATGGCCAAAAGTGCCCTTGAGCCGAATTTTATGGCCAATGGGTCATTCGATAGAGCATCAAGAAAAAACATACTCTGCAAAGTTTCAATCCTATATCTCGATCGGGAGGGTAGTTATAGGGTAAAATCGAAAAATCAGGTTTTGGCCTATTTTCCCTAGTTAATGCTGTTCAGAAATTCTGAGAAAAATCTGACACATGTCGAGCACACAAATATATACTCTGCAATTCGTTTCAGATTTTTAAATTGAAAATCCTGCTTGTAAAAAATCAAAAACCTCAAAAAAATCGAAAAATTGATTATTATTGAAATATAAGATAATGAACACAAAATACAAAGACAAACACCGAAAAATGAGATGATTAAAAAATATCGATTTTTAATCCTTTTGGTTACAGATAATTTTGTTAATAAGTAATTTTATTCTAACATTTTTATTTTATATTCCATTTCTAGTTTATTCCTTCTTGTATATGAAATAAATAGGGTAAATATAGCTATGAGGGGGCCCAACTCGGATCACCTTGACCTTCACATATGTTGTCAAAGACAACATTCTGAACAACTTTTGTCAATATAACTATCCGTCGCTCGGACTTAGTTTCCGAGATAATTACGAAAAAGCTTTGTTAAATTTTGGTTGCAATTACACTTTATGTTAACGGTATGCATTTTGTATTTTTGAATATTTTTGTATTTTGTATATTATTTATAGTTTTTATATTTTGTACGGTAATAAATTCTAGTTGTGGTGAAATAAACTTGGTTACTTAACTACTGTAACTGAGCTTCTACCCGCTTTCTGAGTTTGAGAGTCGCTAAATGTCTCACTCATTCAAGAGAGTGTGTCTTGTACGGGTGAAGTTGACGGGACAAGTTGCCTGACCGATGTACTCGACTTGTAAATGTCCATATACATACCTTTATATGATCCGAATTATATCGTGTTTAGTAGTATCATTTTAATCAGAAAAATGCCACAAATATATTGGTGAAAGTATCATACAAAAATAAGTAATAATAAAAAAGTTTTTTATTGGGATTACAGTGTGAGGACACGGTGGGCCTTTGAATTGTGCCGGCGACTGCGACTCTCCGCATCCTCTTTCTTTCCCATACGCTGTCCTTCCTTGCGCTCGAAACTCCTATCGTCCATTACACACGTAAATATCATCGGAATTATATCATTTTTGGTATCGATTTCATTACAAAAATGTCAAGAATATGATGGTGAAAGTTCCATAAAAAACTAAAGAAGTTTTGTTATTGGATTAGTAGTGGTCTCACACCGACATACCCGACCCGTATCATCTTACACTTCTCGGCGGCCGAGGCCTCTCGGGCTTCGCTATTCGTTTTTACGTTCGGCAAAAGTCAAAGAATAGTATCCTTGGCGGATAATTGTCCCTGGCCGGACCCGTGGTTGGGACAATTATTATCGATGAAATACTGTACTGGACAACGATCGTGCCCACGATTCAGGACAACGAAGGAGCGTTTACTGTATATGTATAACGGGAGTGAGATACATACTACTCCTGGATTTTCGTATGCGTGGTCGGGCCGGCCTGACGGCCGGCCCTCTCAGCCCCTTCCACAAACCTAAACACTTATCCTTAAACCTAAATCTTTGCATTGTAGCTGTCATCCAGAATTTGATCTAGTAATGGAAAAATCATGCAAATAGAATGAGTTGTGGTGTGGTTAGGATTGGGTTAGGTTAGTCTTCATTACTAGATCAAATTCTAGATGACAGTTACAATACAATGATTATGCGAATAGAATGAGTTGTGGTTAGGTTTGTGGAGGGGGCAGAGATGGCCGGCCTGACCACTCATACGAAAATCAGAAATATGCGTACGCAATACAGAAAATTCAATTCAGTACTAGCAATAGTTTTTTGGAATTTTCTCGAAAACTATGATCGAGCGACGGATAAATATAATGACAAAAGTTATTCAGAATGTTGTCCTTGACAACATATATGAAGGTCAAAGTGATCCGAGGTGGGTCCCCTCATAGCTATATTTACCATAAATAGAACCATTTTCAATATTTAATTGCATATTTTACCACAAAATGTTGTTCATTCTTGTAAAGCGATTTTCCATGATGTCACATTCCGATTTCAATGAAACTTAACAGGTTTATAAAACCGACGAAAATATTATAGTACGTGTTTTGTGCGTATTCATACGAATCCAATATAAGAGATGAAATACAAATAGTTAATAAGAGTGAAATACATGTACATATGTACTTAATGATGGATTTCATTAGCACTAGCATTACAGGAATTTAACGGGTTCTAATATTTTTAATCTATGAATATTGAAATTGTAAAGATGCATCCATAAGGAATTATTCAATATATTTATTTCTTTGTGTATATACTATGAAAATAACAAAAATGGTTAAAAATTTGGATAGATACATTCTTGTTACTTTTATAAAGTAATGTAAAATAGTCAGTGTTAGTGCGGTCCGTAAAGGTGGTGTTAATAACAAGGAATATAAAATGAAGGAAAACTTCTTGGTAGAATAATTTCGTATCTAGAATTGATAAAGTACCAGACTGTCTAACAGAGTGTTAATAAACCGTCTTATTTCTATTTATAATTCTCTGTCACGCCATCGTGTTAAGGAATATTATTATTACATTGGACCATATTGCTAGAACATTGTCTTATTGTTCTATTGCAGTTTACATTGCTGATATCCGCAGATACGTATAACAGAATTACGAAATGAATTTATGTAACGATCTATGTATGCTTATTAGGTACAGTTTCTGTTGTGGCTGTACATTCTGGTTACACACGCTTTATGTAAGTATGCATAGGGAGTGCTTTGCGCAGCACTAGATTAGGTGTCAATTGTTTACCGTCATGATACCTTTTGTTGACCGCAGAACCCAAAACTCTCTTCATGACCACGCTGGCATAACGTTATAACCATACCGTGCCGAATGCTACCCATGCGTGTAACTATACCACCTCCCGTTTCATTACACAATAGGATTAGGGAATCAAAAAGTAGTCGACACTACAATAAACTAAAAGAAATAAAACAAATGTTTACTACAAAAGTAATTATAAGGAGTTGTAGGTATTGTATCAACAAAATTTTAACGAACTTATATGATATGTTGCTGTAGTTCGTATCACTGCACATTTTGTAAATGTTTCGTAACACTTCGTGATTTTCTAAAAAACACAATTCAGATGACATTGCGATTTACTAATTTCATTTATCACGTTCATGCCATATTGTTTTGTACGCTATTTGTAAGTAACACTGTTTTTATATGTATACAGCAGCGGACAGCCAACCGAGCGGTTTGAATGAGTAACTCGTGATAATTTTGTTAAGAAGCGTTGAAGTAATAATTAGTTCAATACTTGTCAGATATTAATTTTCGATTGATTTTCAATGCTAATAAATAGTGAAGGAAAAGTCAAATATTGTCAAAAATTGTTGTACGTGCTGAGGGAGACGTATTATTTTTGGACGCAAATGAGTTGATCAGTTTTGGTAACCAAAGATGTGTAAGTGAATGGTGAAGAAACAATGCAGATTTATAAATTAAAAATATAACATTTGCTAACAAATGTTATGGCGGGTAAGTAATGGTAAATAAATGAATGGACAATATCGATTATCGGTATCAATGAAAACGTTTGTCGGTGAAATGATTGTCGATGAAATGACTGTAGGGAAAATGATTGTCGGGGAAATGACTTTCGCTGATCTCAAAATTGTCGGTGAGTTAATATTGTCAACGAAGTTAGATGTCGATGAAGTCGTGCCGGTGAAACGATTGTCGTTGAAATAATTGTCGGTGAGTTAAGGGTAAGCCGTCACAACAAAGAGCTTGTACTTTGTCGGATACTCGCCATTCATCTAATATTCGTGCAAATTATTCTGCACGTAAGAACTAATCGTCACATTTACTTGATGAAGGTATTCGTTACTCCATTAAAATATGGAAATCTTATTTATAAAAATATGAAAAAATGTGTCAAACAAAAGTTGTATTGTGCGACGAAGTAAATAATGCTAAAAAAAAATTTTTTTTTGAAATCCAATTTTCGAAATTTCAAAGTTGAGAATTTTTTTTTACAGTAACCTTGTATTTTATTTGCATATAGTTATAGAGCATGGAAAGACAAATTCAACGACATACAATATATAAATATGTATATTTACGATGTACTATAAGGGAGAAAACCGAGTTTCTTAAAAATCAAAAAATTTTCAACCTTCAATGCGGCTCGTTTTCCCGTTGTTCGATCGGGCTACAATTTTGCATAGAATATTTTTTTAGATAGTGTCACAATCCTGGGGGTGTCCCGGAAAAAATTCGAAAATTTTTTTTGCCACGAGTAAATAAGATCCATCCTTTTATACACATGTATTGTACCTAGTAGTCTTTTATCGGCGCTCGTCGCCGATCATCGGGAGCCTTCGTCGAAATCGTCAGGCATTTGTTTTCGCCTCGCAAATCGTAACCGAAGCGACGCGACGCGTCGCTACCCTCGTTGATCGAGCGTATCGAGTCTCGCATGCGACTATAGTATGTATGTATTATGTATAGGTACATGAAATGTTAAAATTGTCATCGCAAAGGGCGACACGCGGATGTCGTAAAGGCTCGTGAATTGGTAGAGATAGCGTTGCATTAACAATTGCGGAAAAGTAGACTGCGTTTGACGTGAAACCGTGATTGTTGCGCCTCGATACTTCTTCACCGACATTCCAAAGCGTAAGCACGTGCTACTCGTGTCCCAGTTTTAAGCGATTCGTTACAAATTCCATTGTTATTTTGTTTTACTAGTAACATGAAATAAATAAATACATATAAATTACATAGATATTTGTAAAAGGATTATTAACACTAAGCGTGATTTGTTTTACCATCAAAGCAGGCTTGAAAATGATTTTAATCTAACATAACGAGGCACTTGTTAAATGTAAAGAGAATAAAGTAAATTATGTATCTATATATAGTCGTTTATATTCCACAAGGTCGTCCAATTATTTTCCAAATTTGGCAGAATGTTTCGCCGAAATAAAATATTGAACCTACAAACAGGGCCATCGGACAAAAATATTCACCGCATTCTACTTTATTTAATATGAAAAGTACGAATTACCGAATCAGTAATTACAGGAAATCTTGATGATATTCAGATACAAGGTGCATTTAAACTCATAGATGCGGTGACCAACGATGTTTAATGGTAAACTTGTAGTTGTACAGTTGATTTCATATAATACCAGGTTACCCGCAATATGTAAATCCGAGCTGCGTGAGGATAATACCCTATCATACTGTGAGTGCCGCATAATATCATATTGCAATATGCTATGCCTGTAGTTGCCACCCAACTACCCTTTTCCTCCATATCGTGGGTATTTCTTCTTTTTACTTATTAATTGCACCGAGATCCTTATCACTGTATTTAACAATTCCGATATTCCCCCAGTTTTCTTTGATTTTCAGATACAAATTTCTTCAGATATAAATATAATATCGATATAAACATAACTTTATTGGAATCTGAAACAGATTAGAAGTGGCGACACAATAATAATAATAATAATAATAATAATTACAATGTCAAATATATTACGGTCTGTAATTCTCTAGACACTTACACCTTGTTCAAAAACTTTTAATTGTTTTTCTCAAATGACGATTACGGTTTCGTATTTCATTCGTGTAATGGTATCTAATATGCAATTTACACGAGATCGAATTGAACAGTTTACTGATATTTTCAAAGAAAAAATGTGATGAATAATAAAATTTGATTCAATGATTTTTCTTCGAAGGATATCGGGTTTCAAATTCTATTGTCTGCTAAAATGTGATTAGAGTTTATTCGATCAATGTCTCTGGGAAATACTCTCAGTTCGGCGACCATCGTTAACAAAAATATTTGTAAAAAAATTGCGAAAGCATTGTAACCGTGAATATTTCATTTGCAAAAAAGAATTTCATTCCCGCCAAATAATAGCTTTAAGAAGGAAAATGATTTCCATGGGGAATTCTTAGGAAAAAATCGTTGAAACTCTGTATCTTTGTTTATACTTATACAAACCTCCATAAATGTTCAGACCAGACTTTCATTCACATAGGAGTATTTGCTTAAAATATTTTCTAGAATCGTCTCTTTTCTTTGAGCATAGTTTAGTGTTTATAGCGTAACATACTTCTAGTTCTTGGCATACCTTGATTTCTTTAACATGTTTAAAGAAAACTACGGGTAATCGATAAATGATGACAGAGAATACAAAGGATCTAACAAGAAGAGCGATATATGTATGCCATATATGTGTGTACGATAAAGAGAAAAGAAGTTTAGTATTAATAAAGTATAAAAATAATTGAAATTGTTGACATTATCTACGTAACCAAAAATGGTCTTCAAGTATTTTCTTGATTGTGATCGAGTGAAATAGACAAGTGGAAAGAACTGGTTTATTATCAAGATCGATGAAACTGAACAGACCAGAGGAAAATCGATCCGCTTGAATATTCGATACTAATCTACTCGAAACAGTTCGGATTGAGCCGATTTCAGTGAAAGAGAGGTCGATCTCTTTCGCTTGTTTTTCTCTTAATATCGAAAGATTATCTGGCGAAGTCAAAAATAGCGTTTTTCATCGGCTGTCGTCCACGATTGGACTTTTGGCCGTCTCGACACAGTCCTTGCCTCAACAATTTCATTATTATACTATTATAGTCTGTACGTAAAACAAAGAAAAAAAATTCGTGTCCCAACTTATACGGCACGAGTGTCCCAACCTTTACAAAAAACGTCATTTCGAAACACAAAAAAAAACAAATTTATATCACGATAAGTGCACAATTGTTTTTGCACATTTAATCTACATTAAATTTCCAACAAATTAGATATACATATTTACCTTCAATGATAGATGAAAAATTTTCAGTTGAAAACGAATCAATAAGAAATACAATAAAACTGTTTAGAAAATATTTTTAGCCTTTGCTTGGCACAGCGACACTGATCACGTCTTGTTACTAATATTTAATACTCATGAAAAGTTTGTTTATAAACAGAAAAAAAATTGACAATCATGCCATTGGTTTTTCCAGTGCGTTAATGTGGAAAAAACGCACCAACTTATACGATGTCCCATACCATTACGACTACGACACTCCCTTATACATATACAGAATCAAAAAATATTCGGCATGCACTTTTTCACAATTGTCTGTTTTCATGTTTAAGGATTGAATATAACTCTCAAAATTAGGGATGCAAAACGCATTTGTAAAATATTTTGATATAGTTACAGGGAAGGAACCGCCTATCATTCTCGGCCTAAAATCATTTTCACTAGATGCGCATATTTTACGTAGATTGATGGTAGGTCTGAAGTAATGATTAAAATAAGATTAGTATTTGCGATTAAAAAATGTTGAACAACTGTGCAAAATACATAATTGACAAGGATATAGTCATATTTAATCGTAGTACCTACTTAATATTTTATTGTTATATTCTTGTATATTCTGAATCTTGTATATTTGATTGTGCCGCAGTTCAACGCGTAAATTTGGCGTGGTGGTTAACGTGTTGAGAAATATTTTTATTCGTGTAAACTGCGATCGAAATGATGGAAAACGTGGATAACGATAATGATACAAGTACTAGGCGCCGATATAACTAACGTCGTTTTTGGGGTGTAGAGGCAGGCGGTAGCTTCCCTTCTAAGAAACAGGTAGCTATCGAGCGGTAAATGACAAGCACAGTATGTATACACGTTCCTTACCGCTTGCGCTTGCCGGTAAGGAACGTGTATTGCGACCGCAACTTTCTTCTTGCGATATACATATAATACATACAACGACGCGACGGGTCACCGAATTTAAATACTTTGTCCAGCCAGCATTGTTTCTAGGGATATGACAAGAGTATATGCAAATGTCCTAATTTTATGAGAAAAATTTACGCATAGCGTTGATATTATTTCAACCTCACTTATATTATAGACTCACAAAATGCTATTGGTAAAGGTTAGTATTCGTTCATTTTTGTTTTATTTGATCATAAAATGTGCCACGTTTATCTGTTAGCAAATGTTGTAAATATCATAGATATCGTAAATGTATTCAAACAGCATTTATTCTTTTTAAATTTCTAGACAAACGTACAGGATCTTAGAAACCGAGTTCATTGAATAGAACTTCAGTGTATCAGAAAAAAATTACAAAAAATAATTGTTAAAACATTATATTTAAATTATACAGGGTATCCCACGTAACACTTTTCACGATTTTTCAAGTACTTGCGCTAATCTGACAAAAATATTTTAAACAAAAGTTTTGAACAAAACTTTTGTCGAAAATATATTTTTTTGTCAGATTATTGCAAGTACTTGAAAAAACGTGAATAGTGATACGTAGGACACCCTGTATACTACATATTAGTGCAGATAATAACGGAATTTTACAATCACGCACACGAATACTCGCGGCTATACTATTTCTATAATTGTTGCCATGTACAAGAGGGAGAAATGATTTAATTGATTATTTTACAAAAGCATAGATCATTTATTTTATATTAAAAATACAAAAATAATTTCTTTCTATCAATATAACGTTCAATTGAATAATATCTCTTAAAGAAAAAGATATGAAATTTTCACGTAATATTAATGACGATAGTTTGATGACCTCGTACGCAACCGTTGAGAGTTTAGGCCTATTAAATTTCTTTTAGTCTCATTTGCAATACAATTCTTTAATTTATTGATGTTTTTCTGATTCATTGATCTAATTAATCACATATATTCTGGTATTGTCTTTATCTTATTATTAACTGTATCCTATTATTATCTGTACTACTCGCGCCTTATGCTTTGGTCGTTATTTCGATAAAATTTGCAAGTACTTCGTATTCCCATATTATTTTCTAAAAGAAATAATATCCAAACAGCTCTAAATACAAAATATCTTCGATAAAGACTAGGTTGTGAAACAATAAAATACAGAAATCGCATTGTGTCCGAATAATAATGTAAACAATTGAACTTATCGTTTCGAAATTCTATGATTTTATTATATGTCCGATAGTATGACTTACTTTTGTAAAGTTTCTGACTTCAAGGAGACTTTCCTTACTAATCTCCCTTCATACAGGCACACGTGTCTGCAAAGCATAATACCAAAATGTTTGAAAATTTCGAAGCTAATTATTATTACCACTAAGCAATCATTTCATAATTCATGGATAATATAGCTTTGGATCTGAACAATCAATCACAATATGTACACTCGATGATTTATTAACGGTGTGTATCTAATGCAAATTAAATGAGGTCAGTTTGTGTTATTTATACTGATTTCAATAAACCATTTGATTCCATAACCCAATTCTTCTAGAAAATCTAAATGGTCTCGATTCCATGAAAATGTATACGCTTGATTAATTAATTGTATAGTTCATAACAGATTCCAAATAATAACCTGTACATGTTATACGTGCACATGTATACTCACAATCAGACGCACCTCAAGGATCCAGAGTCGCCTGATTAGGACTTGTGTCCCCACTCTATCTTCCCCTTCCCCTACGGCGCTATACGTGACGCGTTTCGTATCTGTCGTGCATGCGTCACAATGTCACGTGACTAATCTGCTACTGGCAGAGAGAGATGGTAACTTTTTCCCCGCGATTCGTGTTTTAAAGATCAGTCGCATTTAATTTATTTATCGATTACACTGCAGACATGCTGTAAAGTAAATGTAACAGATAGCGGTTGTAATACTTAAACAATATCATATCCTTTAACAATGTTGTACACTTCATAACCTAGTTTAGCCATAAAGAAAATGCTATCACATGCCAGTATGTACTTAACAATTTGTAATAAATAAGTATTATTTTTACTTCCGTTCTTCGTGCTAATAAATATTACAAACAACTAAGCAAGTGTTTTTTAAAATCCTTCCACTTGTTTACTATCCTATCATAATACGTTGGTGCATTTCCAAGTTGAGTATGGTTCCCCCGTTTCACGTATTTTATCATAAATCGAATTGTATCTTATTATAAGCAAGACTACAATACATGTAGAATACCAAGAACCTTATTTGCAACCGATTGTTTTTACACTTTGTGAACTATCAATCTTGTAAAATTGACATCGATTTTGCACAAGATCTTTTTTACTAGACCGCAACATTTTGTTCAATTATGCACTTTGTAAAGCTTGTCAATGTAAAACCTCTGATAAATAATGTTTTACTATTCAATATTCGATATTCAAAGAAAATCTGTCGTTGATAATTTGTTAAAAATATTTCGCACATAGTCCTTATTTCTTTGTTATTCTACTATGTACCTATTATGTACTTCTTCATATGATTATAATTCCATATTGTCACGCTTCGAGTTATTGGATTTTACACATTGACAAACTGTACCTAGTTTACTCGATTTCGCACGAAGTTACCTGATTGGTTACCTATAATTTTCAAGTAATAAGAATGTTGCATGTCTACTAAAAGTTTAAGACATTATGTTTATAGATATGCACTCCTTTCCATTAAACTTCAGGATAGATTCTATGGTAAATATAACTGCATAAGTGGAATTTGCGGAAAAGTCAATTCATTTTTTAATGGAAGTGATTCCTATAATGGGTTTCTATTAGCATTTATAAATTTAGTTATAACTGATCTTCAATACTACAGTGCCTTGCACTTATCACTCAACTTTTCTTTTTCATGTATCATATGTATAATTTATTAATTTGTAAATTAAAGGATTTTTCTATTAATGTAATTTCTATTATATTTATATTTATCTTTATATCGATCGTAAATTATTTACAAGAAATGTGTTAATGCTATCGGCGCACGGGTTCGATCAGTTTTTACCAGTTACTAGCAAATTTGCAAATTATTAATTTTCGACGAAAAATTGCGTCTGTAAATGAATTATTAGATATATTAATACATTTTAAATTAACAATATTTCAAATACCAAAACTTACTTGCTGTATATGTGATGAAACAAATATAATTTTAATGAAAAGAGGGAAAAGCTTTTTCCTCTTTTTCAATAAGAAAAAGTAGAAACATGTATGAGTTCCATGTCAGTAGACAAACAACTGAGACAAAACTGTGGAAAACATTTGAAGGATACAACTTCTCATTGATCTATGTATTGACCAATCGATGTTTGGCGGTGAATTCGAAACGTGACAAGACCTTACATACCAACTTTAGTACTTAGTAAATTTAGTAAATTTTTGTACTTTAACATACAAATTAAATTCAACCTGATTAACATACAATTAAGATTGTATGTAAAAAGGTAATTATAATTAGTTGTTTTGATAAAGCAACAAAAAGACACAAATTTATTTATATATGAGAAACAAAACATCATAAAACATTACTGGTTCAGTAATGTTGCGTAATAATCGTGTATCTTAGGTGTTTCATACTAATTCATACCTAAGGTTTACGCTCCGATGTTTAATCATGTGGATTGTTTCTAATATTCCTCTTTGATGTAAGTTCTTTTCTTTGTCTATTACTTTTGCGCTTTCAAAATCATGTCTTTCAAAATTGCATGTCTCGTCAAAGCAGTGTGTTGCGTTGGTTGTAAATAAATGTTACGTTTATGTTCTTTTATACGCGTATCCAAATGTCTTGAAGTTTGTCCAATGTATGTTTGACTACATCCCAAACACGGAATGGAATATACTATATTATGGTTTTTTAATAACGGCAATTTATCTTTGATGGGAGGAAACCAATTTTTTAAACAGAATGGAATTTTGAATATTGTGTGTAATCCTACTTTTCTAAAAATCCTTCTACTGTCATTAGAAATGTTTTCAACGTAAGGAATAATTATGGTGTTTTTCCAATATATTTGTCCAGTGATTTTACGTCTTTCCTCTTTTTTCCTTTCAACAACTAGAGGGTGGTAGATTTCAAAAATACGCTCTTTAATGATATTACAAATAAAATTGATCGGATATCCGTTTTGTTTTAACACATTTCTTATCAACAAGAGTTTGTTAGATCTGAATTCAGAATTTGATAGTAGAACTGCACGATCAATTAAACCGTTTACTAAACCTACCTTGTGTTGTAAGGGATGGAATGAATAGAAATTCATACATATATCTACCTGACCAGGTTGATTTATGAAACCAATTTCTTTTTAACTTTGTTCCTGCTCTAATGACATTAATGTCCAAAAAATTCAGACTTGAGTTATTTTCAGTTTCATGTGTAAACTGGAGTCTCTCATGGAAACTGTTGAACGTCTCCAACACTATTTGTCACTGATCCGGTTTAACAATTGTTATTATACCATCTACGTAAATTTTATAAAACACCAGTTCAAAATGTAATTTCGAAATAGAAACTTACTCTAACCTTTCCATAACTAAGTTTGCAATGACAGGAGAAATGGGAGAACCCATGGCTGTCCCAAATACCTGTTTATAATAAGTTCCATTAAACAAAAACACATTGGCTTCAAGTATTAATTTGACTGCATGAGGAAACTCATCCCTATGAATAGTGGTATGTAAACGTATTTCATCCCAACGATTATCTAATACCTGTAAGGCCAAATCAATTGGTACATTGGTAAATAATGCTTTTACATCCAAAGAGACCAACATTGATGTATCATCTGGAATCTCAATTGTTCTAATTTCTTTCACTAACTGCCAACTATCTATTGTATGATAACGTCGAAAATTAATAATTTGCAAATTGGTTAGTAACTGGTAAAAACTGATCGAACTCGTGCGCCGATAGCATTAACACATTTCTATTATATTTCGCCTACAATATATATATATACATATGTATAACTCTCTTTGCAGGTATACACATATATGTATCTAATATTATATAATTTCTAAATAATATGCATCAATATTTTCCACTAAACTCATCTTCATTATTTTCAAACTGCTTCTTTACTTTTAGATTATTGAATTGAATATAAATTAAATGAACAATCATCAAAGAATAGCATATTTAAATACGGTATTTCAGCTTGCTGTGGAAAATTTGTCTAAGATCTGTAGAATTAATTTTTATTTCATTCAGTTACTTACAGTAGAAGAAATAGAAATAACAAGCCATAACAGGTTAGGTGGTTTCCACTACTATAAGTTTTCTATCTATTGCGTTACCAGCTCCAATCTCAGTCTTTCAATCAGTTTACCCTGTGGTCAACTTAGGCGATGTCAGTTTTCAGAAAGTATTGCCTCTTTACCGTATGTATACCGGCTGATTCACGAGAAACAGAACAGCTAAGTAGCTCCGATAGTCTTGACGATAGAAGAAACTGTTAGAGAGAAAAGTTATACTGTTAAAAGAGGCAAATATAATGATATAAAAAAATGTTCCATTTTTTGTCGTTTTCAAGGGCTTCTGAAGGTTATCAATGATTTTTAAATGGCACCATATATTTTTAACTTCATAGTGTTGTAGCTGATGTCAAGACGAGTTCAATGATGTTTTCCTTAACAAAAATGGCGTCAGCGCCAAACAAAAGTTGAACTATACTAGGAGATAAATATAGTATTAAAGAAAAAAATGTTTTCAATAAGTTGGTTTTTGAAATATCACAATTTTGATGTTTTTTTCATATAATAGTATTTTTTGTTTTTATATTTTTATAGTGCGTAAAAAGACAAGTCCAACGGTATATGAAAATGTATAGTTACGTTGTATTATAACGAAGAATAACGATTTTCTAAAATAATACATTTTCAAATTTCTTGCGCGCCGATTTCTCACGGTGCAATCGGGCCCAAAGTTTTACCAGGTCACTTATTATCACAATTTTTGGGGGTGGCCCGAAAAAATTCAAAAAAAAAAATTTTCATCAGGTATAGCTAAGGGTGACCCTAATGTGTATACCGGGTGATTCACGAGAAACAGAACACCTAAATAGCTCCGTTAGGCTTAAAGATTATAGAAAATGTAAGAGAGAAAAGTTGTACAAGGTCATTCGAATATATTTTTAACTTCATAGTGCTGTAGCTGATGTCAAGACGAGTTCAATGATGTGGTACACTATGACCTTCGAATGACCTTGAACTAGAAAATTTATGATTAAGCAATGACAATTTCAAAATGTGCAGTCATTTTATTTGAATGAAATTAAATGTTCGAAATTATGCACATTAGCAGTAACACAAACATTTGAACGTTTTGCAAGGCAATCAATTGCACTTCCAATTGTTTCTGTTGAAATTGATCTACAAGATCTAATTATTCTTTCTTGCATCTTCTCCGGTGTAGTCGCTTGATCACGATATACAAAATCTTTGAGTGTTCCCCACAAAAAAGTAAAGAGCTTTAGAAGCGATTTAGTTTATTATTCAGAAATTGTGTTGGTACCACATTACTCGACGAATATCTAAAGGAATATCTTCGCAAAATATGGGAAATGTTACTTATAAAAACGTAAGTTTGTTGATTATATACGGATAGAGATCACCTTCCGTTAACGGTATATGTGTTATGAGACCTAATGGCTTAAGAAATTAAATTTCCGTTGATCAAACACAGTAGTCAAACAATACCTATTTATGAGTCCAAGGTCGTTTGAAGGTCATAGTGTACCGCATCATTGAACTGATCTTGACATCAGCTACAACACTATGAAGTTAAAAACATATGGTGCCATTTAGAATCATCGATGAACTTCAAAAGACCTTGAAAACGACAACTTCTCTCTGTAACATTTTCTTCTATATTCAAGCCTAACGGAGCTATTTAGGTGTTCTGTTTCGAGTGAATCACGAGGAATAGGAAAATTTATACAGGTTGCGGCACCTAAAACAGGTCACCTGAATAACTCGCTTGCTTTTGAAGATAGAAAAAAAAGGATCAGACCAAACTCACTTGATATCGAGGGGCTCGTAATCTGATGTCATTAATTTTTTTATAGGTGGAGACGTCAAGGAGATATGAAGGTCAACTCTGTTTTTTTAAATGGAACGGTATGGTTTTTTTATTTGATAGTGTATTTCAAGACGAATACAATGACCTATTATGAAGGTCATTCAAGGTCACGCAAGGTCAACTGCAATAGAAAATAAAATGTCTCAAAGCACTCTTCAAATACTTTTATGTCTTCTCTGGTTGTTGGCATACTGCTCTTCTAAGTATTGGTAAGGGTCGCAGAACATAAATAAACATACCATCACATTGTATGCTTACCTGTATCCAGAAATGTTATTAGTAGTTTGACTACCGACTAGAGTACGGCTCCGAAATATTCAATGTGAGTGTTCAATTTTCAAGAATGCGTTACACAATAGCAGAGAAAGTGGAAATGGTTATCATTTATGGTGAATGTCATAGAATTATGAGGAAAGCGGTACGCGTGTATGGTGAAAGAAGTACCGCGAAAAACCAACAACCACAGTTGATATGCAAGAACGTATAAAAAGAGCTTGCTCTGTAATAGATACAACTGAAATTTGTCAGGCAGTATCATCAGTATTGCAACGTTTTAGATTATGTCTCAGTATTCAAGGTCGACATTTTGAACACTTGAAGTAGCAGTGAATACGTACATAACATGTTACATGTAAATCGTCGTAGTGTTCGAAGAGTGCTTTGAGACATTTTATTTTGTATTGCAGTTGACCTTGTGTGACCTTGAATGACCTTCATTATAGGTCATTGTATTCGTCTTGAAATACACTATCAGAATGTAAATAAAAAACCATACCGTTCCATTTAAAAAAACAGAGTTGACCTTCATATCTCCTTGACGTCTCCACATATAAAAAAATTAATGACATCAGATTACGAGCCCCTTGATATCAAGTAAGTTTGGTCTGATCCTTTTTTTTCTATCTTCAAAAGCAAGCGAGTTATTTATTCAGGTGACCTGTTTTAGGTGCCGCACCCTGTATATGTTCTCGATTCCTCTCTTGCAGAGCAGTTCAAAACAAACAATAATGAATAATAGCTGTATACATATTTAGAAGTGTCATATTGTAGGGAAAGCAATAAAACTCCGTTTGTTTGTGTTGAAAATTGATTGATGGATATTGTTCTATAACCGAATAATTGTTTAATATAACTCCCATCAAATAAGAAAAAATTGTCATATTCCTAAAACTTTTTATCTGTACTTGCAAATAAGATTACAGCTTCCGTTTGCATGCTATATTATGTATTTATAATTATTACTTTCAACTTATGCGAATAAAATGAATTAAATATATTCTGAATTTATTGAAATATGATAATATTAATAATTAAATGATATTTACATCTGCTTGTATTTTAGTACAAAATGTACGTATATTTCCGAATCTGAAAGTGTATGTGCAAGACTAAACTAAAAAATCAAATAAAATGCTCAAATGCTCAAATACAAAAGTGAGGGAATGAAATGAATTTTAGTCGAGATTTTATGGTAATTGAATGAAATAATATTTTGCTTTGAAAAGCAGCACGCTTATCTAAAAGGATGAAAGGGAACATCTTTTTATTATACATTAATATGTTCCTTTTTACTGCCGTTTTTATCAACGTCTTTTTCATGAAAATTACGGTTGAATTTATTTGTATTGTACTCTTTGTGATAAAGAAAAAAATGCAAAAGTGATACAAAAAGAACTAGGAGAAAATCCGAAAACTAAATTTTTCTTCACTTATATTTCCGAAATAATCTACTGTTATACAATGTATCCTAGGATATCATCCAAAATATGAAACAGTTTTTGTATTACGATTGAGGTTGGCATTGAAGTGCGACATTCTGCATAAACTTTTAAACTTTTATGTACGAATTAAGATACTGTGCACAAAAATGATAAAATGTTTACGTAAACAATTTGCACGTATACATACGTGCAATAACTATTTAATACGGTAGAGTCGAAAAAGCTATGTAGAGAGTAGAAAAAGTCGTGATAATATTTTTTCCCGAAAATGATCAGAAAGTTGAAATTACAGTTCGTGCGTGGAAACGAGGGATTGTGCTAAGCATTTCTTCGAAACGGCACGACTTTATGGGACTTAATATCGGTGTTGCGACGATAATTTCACCCTCTCTTGTTCATTACCTTTCAGAGCATTTTCACGTGTATACCTAAAAATTCGAAGTTCCGATAAGACCAATTCCATGCGCAGGCAGGTAGCGTGTCGTGACAAGTCTTGATCGGCGTGTAACGTGTAACGTCTAACGTGTAACATGTGCGGACTGACTCTATGTAGAAAATCACGATTCTACTTTCCAAGAATGAAGAGTTAATCTTCTGCAAAAGGTTTTAAGGCGCGCACTAATGTTTTCTTATTATTAACGGTCATCGGCACCGCACCGTGCTATACATAGATATGCGTATGTAACGAGTATCTACAGTATCTACGGAACAAGGCAAATTCGTTATGGGTAGTATTAATATTTATTTAATTATCTTTATGTTATCTTAAATCTTTTGACAACGGCTTATCGACATCGTCACTCACTGTACTAACACACTGTGACACCCCTTGACTGTTAAATGTAATTATTTTGAAAAAATCTAATTAAAAGTTTAGTCTCTTTCTAAACAAAGGCCTGGTTCATTTTGTTCGATGTGTTATAATTATATGTGTACGTTGCAAAAGCCATCAATTTTTTAATTATTTATTATTATTATTTATTACAATTATTTATTTATTTATTTATTTATTTTTTTCATTCTTTCGCATTATTTAATTCTGGCTCAGTTCATTGTATCTCCTCCCGAAAATAATGAACATCCTTATGGCTAAAAAACGGCCAAGGCTATTATTGTGTCGAAAAAACGTTGAATATAACAATCAATTTTTAAATGAAATTCATGATGTGCGAAAGAAGTAACAAAATGGAAACAAAGCTGTATTCAGCCTTAGTTACCAGATTTGAGTTTATAATATCCTATATTTGCAAAACTATGTTATCCGGACATTCGGTTAATTTTCTATCTCTCACTCCCCCTATTAGTACCCCATTTTATTACATCCTTTCCTATTCTCTTACGTTCCTGTGCAAGTTTAATTAGATGGTATTTGGTGCTCTGAGTTGTGCTTCTTTTCTCTTTCGTCTTCTCAACTTCCCAAACCACGCATCGACATTTCTATCTTACGTCCCACTCACAACATCCTCAATACTGATACTTCCTTCCATCTCCCTGTAGTTGTCCCCGCAAAGGTCGCATCCTCTGGCTTCATCTTCCAGCCAATACTTGTTCCAATTTTCAATGTTTCCGCATCTTGCTTGGGCTAAATTATCCCTTCTTCCCTCCTAATTCTGCTATTCATATGTATAAACTTGTACCTTTTCTCATACCAGACTGCTGTATGCTACTCTTGCCGTTCTAACCTAACTCGATGTGTCTCTCTATTTCACTCTTCCCCCTCTCTCGTTCGTCTTCTCATTGCTTCCACCCCTGCTTGGCTCAATACGATACTCTTTAAAAATTTCTCCCTTTCTTTCCCGCTTTCAGCCTGCTCATTTCCTGATTACGCAAAATAAAGTACTATAATTTACGTTACGAGTTACTAACAACTAACTAAACTTACAACAGCTATTATTGATAAATTTTATAGTCGTCGTTATAATGATTTAGTCATTTCGTTTTATTAGCTGCGTATCGAAAAATAGCGCAATTTCATTTGTCCAGCTGAGACACACATATGTATAATAAATACATATGTACGAGTATACATGTATATTGATAAATGAACGTTTAGAAACTGCGAGTTACTCCATCTTCCACATTCTACTTCAACTTAGTTAGACCGCCAGAGTTGGGCAAAATTTTTATCTAATCAAAAATTTCGAATCACGAATAAAAGATAAAAAAATTTTTATTCGTTATTCGAAGGTTCGTATAAAAAAATTGTCTTTATTCGACGGGGTTCCAATAAATAATTTTATTCGACGAATACAGATAACTTTTTTATTCGAACTTCGAATAATTTTTTCATCTTTTATTCGAAGGCTTCGAATAAATCTTCGAATAACTTTTACCAGCTCGAATAAACGGCGACGAGGCCCGACGAGCGCTGAACTTGAAAGACAGTGGGTGTAAAAAGTATTCGTACACCTTTTAAAAAGCCAAAACACCCAACAGCTTGAGTTTTTTTTGAGACGTTAGAAGGATTGGTTTACTAGCCAAAGTGTAATTAACTTTTTTTAAAAATTGTTATTAGTCGCAATTGCGAAGGAAAAAGTAAAGGTCAAGATTTTTTAAATTTTTATCTGTGCCTGTAATGAAAATTTCAAACCTGTATTTTGTAAATCTAAATAAGTTATACACATGTACAAAGTTTCATTGAAATCGGTTGACGCATAAAAAAAAGCTATGGGCATTGTAACATGTAAAAATCTTTGAATTGGGGGTTTGCGAATGATTTAAATCGCGGATTCTTACAATATTTCCTTTTTTGAATCATTTATATTTCGTAACAAACTCGATCGATTTCGATGAAACTTTGTACATGTATATAACTTACTTATACTTGCCAAATGCACCTTATAAATTTTCACTACAAGCACAGATAAAAAATTTAAAAATCGTGACCTTTACTTATTCCTTCGCAATTACGACCAATAACAATAACAAAAAAAATTATTTACACATTAGCTAGTAAACTAATCCTTCTAACCTTCTAACGTCTAAAAAAAACTCAAGCTGCTGGGTCGAATTTTTGAAAAAGTTATTCGTTTTTAAAAGGTGTACGAATACTTTTTACACCCACTGTACATTGTAAGCACCTGGGGAATCAATCATTATTGACAATTTAAACTTTCATAGTTTTATAATACCAATAATATTTTTAATACGATTGAGTTGTAGAGATCATCCCGATGGAAATGAGTCCAAACACGACATCATTTGGACTATCTTTCATAAGATTATAATTTTTATCGTAACATTACGTATCAATAAAAGCTCATTTTCATCAGGAAAATACTCCCAAAACTCTGAAAAAGTTAGTGTTGAAATGAAGTAAAAACACCTTATATTCAATGTTCGTTGAGTATTTATTGCTTAGATCATGATTTGACACAAAAAAAAACTTTGTTCGCTTAATAATGACCGGCTTAATCGTCCGATTCACTTTCACAATGTGGACATGTGAAATACCTTACACGCTTATTAGGGCATTTCAAGTGCACAGCATTCTTGCAGGTGTTACATTCGATGTAATTCGAACGACTCGACTTCTTTGGCATGTTCTTCGTGCAGAAAATACAAAAATCTATATCTTCTGAAGTAGATGAATCCGAAGAATCAGATGGAAATGAAAATTCCCGCTTCGGTCGTTTTGCTGCTGATGGTTATGATTATATTTCGATAGTGTGTTGTTCGATGCCGCTATATTTTCTCGTTCAGAGCAGCGCTTTTTGCTTGTTTTTCTCTTAATATCGAAAGATTATCTGGCGAAGTCAAAATAGCCTTTTTTCATCGGCTGTCGTCCACGATTAGATTTTTGGTTGTCTCGCTACAGTACTTGCCTTAACAATTTCATTATTATACTATTATAGTCTGTACGTAAAACAAAGAAAAAAAATTCGTGTCCCAACTTATACGGCACGAGTGTCCCAACCTTTACAAAAAACGCCATTTCGAAACACAAAAAAAAAACAAATTTGCATCACGATAAGTGCACAATTCTTGTAGATAAAACTGTTTAGAAAATATTTTTCGCCTTTGCTTGGCACAGGAACACTGAGCACGACTTGCTGCTTCTAAAGCTCATGAGAAGTTTGTTTATAAACAGAAAAAAAGTTGACAATCATGACATTGGTGTTTCCAGTGCGTTAATGTGGAAAAAATGGACTGTCTCACCTTACGGTGTCTCATACCATTACAACACTCCCTTATCTTTGAGTTGTGATAGTTTGTCCCTTCACTGTCGAAGCTGCTTTTGAAAATAGAGAACATGTCACACGCGAATACTAAGAAACTCTAAATTGTCGAAAGATTATGTACAAGTCGTAACACAGGAATAACTTCTTATCGTCATTGTTAAAAATTCCAAAGCCTTGGTCCGTACTGTGATTCATTCGAAAGTTGGTCGACCGCATATGAATCATATTTGGGATACACAGATATTAATTTCACTTTTGTACTCTGCTGAGATATTCTGGAGCATCAACAGGGGTAACGTAACAAGTGTTCTAACCACGCTGTGTTGCCAATTACTTAATACTGACGGAACATGTTCTACATATACACGTATGTACGTACGATGCTCCTTGTTGAACGTGTTGTTTTTCACTTATACTACTAGCCATATGGGGGCGACAGTAAACTTTTAATTTCAGGCTATGATTACGAATCCTGATAGTGTTCTTTTTTTACTAAAAGCTACTGCACGCACAGAATATTTCGTTTATATTCGCTACCTTAATATCACGGTTGCCTCTACAGATACGAAAAAATGCGCGGAACAGAAATTTGGTTTACTCAGAAAAGAAATATGTAATAGGAACTATTCATATTTTTATAGCCTTGCATACACAAGAAAGTAACACTGATATATGTACACTCCGTTCATTACAGTTTTTATAATACTAGCTAAAAAAAAAAGTATCTGAATTTGCCGTACATAGATGCGTAACTTTATTTACAGAATATTCTGCAGCACTAATGTTTTTCGAGGTTTTCGACGAAATACATACATATCAACGTCCAATAAAAAAAATCATATCAAAATATTTTTTTAAATCAAAAATACATTGACTACATCACTTTTTCAAACTTCGATACTAAACAAAAATAATATTTTCCATTTACAAACCAGAGAAAAATAATCATTCCTGAGTATTAATCCAATAGATAACGACCTTTTAAACGATTTGCCTTTTTTAGAGCAATTAGAAGAATTGCTTTACCAAATTATGTGCAAACAATCGAAATACATTAACACACACGCGAACTACAAGTGATTAAAAGTGGATAACAGTGGTGAAATTCGTAGTTTTTCACGACTTTTGCTCAGTTTCTGTTTCTGCATAAAATCCACAGATTCGTATATCTTTCTATACGTGTCGTTTTTTTCTGCGTCAACCGATTTCGATGAATACAAAACGCTTATTTTAAATTTTCATTACGGGCTTGATTAAAAAATTTTTGGAAAATTCAATTTTTTTATTTTCACATGTAAATGCCTAGCAATTGCATTTTTTTCAAAATCTTATTTGCACACCATTTGGTAAAGCAATTCTTCTAATTGTTAAAAAAAGTCTGGTGGTTTGGTCCGAATTTAAAAAATTTATGCTGTTTCAATGAGCGCTCGAACTCTTTTAATTTTAATTAAATAGGCCGTGAACATTCTATTACGATAGGATATAAAAGTGCCGAGTTACGAGTACACATGAGAACACGAGAACACGAGAGTGAAAGAAAAAATAACATTTAATTGTTCGGTAAAATATCTCGGAAGCGATGCTAGAAGTTCTACCGAAAATACAAACAGTGACTTGGCTCGAATATCGTATACAATGTCAAGTGTTATTTCGCAGTAATATTTTATGGCCACGCGAATGATTGTTACGCACCGTGTTCAGAAAACGCAAGGACAAAAAACAACCGCACTCCCTGTCGGCCCTTAAAACCACGCCGGTACGAGGTGAACGTATGCTCCCGAGGGTGCGATATTCATATGAATGACCGGGCAGTCAAAGTGATAAGATATAAGTTGACGGCTGCTAGCCATCCATGGCTATTTGCATAATGTAGGTTCTCGTTATATACGCCCATTAACCTCCACGCCCCTTATGTCCCGTCGTCTTCCACGGCATCCGCTCTGCTAACAATTTTCATTTTCCATGCGTGGCCCACTCGAATAAGGAGTTTACACCTTGCCACTGCCACTGCCACTGCCACTGGATGAATCTGGCTGACATCATATTTTATTGCCCGTTACTAATTTTCTCAAGTTATTTTTTTATGTAAAATTATAAGTATATGTATATGCACTGTATATGTATAACTGTGTATTACAGTGTATTACAGTGTAATACAGTGAGAAACATAATTCAACCAATCAAACCATTTTCTCAGAATGTCATTATTTATGTGTTTATGAAAATGGGATCACAAAAAACTCAAAGGATACATATGGATGATATTATATTAATTAGAACTTGAGAAACGAGTATCATTTTATTTTATTTCTGACTCAATTTTGCACTGGTTCAAAATGTTAACCAAAAAATATATTTAACACTCCATCTATAATACGACTGCTCTTACAGATTTTTGAAATATTCTCAAGATTTTCATTCCCATTGTTCCTCTATCTGGTCCCATAATTGTTTCAGAGGAGATACTGGAAACTGATATTTCTGATTTAACAAAGCCTATATTTTTCGATTGAATTTAACCCTCCGTCTGCATACCGAGTCGTTTATGTTCACAACTAATTCGTTTACTGTTCTCGGTTTTAAAAAAATCTAAAAATGTTTAAAGCATTACTGGGAGAAAATAAATATTGGAAAGAAAGAAATTCGAGAGTGAAATTTTTCTCCCTGGTTGCCCACTTGAGCTTTGTCCTGGCCAATCTAGAACTCTGTATAGCTGAGAATTTAACCATTCTTGCACTATTTTTGATGTGTGCATAATCTGAATCTTCTTGAAAACTAATTTTCTTCAATTATCACGTTTTCAATTGCTTTTGTTTAACCAATCTGTTTGTATGGCCTCTGGTCAGTTTGTCCTTTAACACAACACAATGATCCCACACCATAATATTACACGTGCCATTTTTGCAATTTTTTTTCTCGTTGAATCCTCCATCAAGTGCGTCCTAGTGTCGCCAGATGAGGGGAGGGAGCTCGAATTCAGGGGAAAAAGTTACCCTCTCTACGAATAGCGTTGTAGAAGGGGAAGGTATGGTGGGGACACAAGTTTTGATCTGGCAACACTGCTGCGTCCAAATCCACTAATTTTCGGTCAATTTCTTTATTTATTTGGAAATGCTAATCGAGCTTCGATATATTTTTGTCATGCACGAAATTTCTTCTTTCCCATAGTTCTAAAGTTCGTGTGTCACGGGGACTTCTCCCTACTGTCTATCTACAATCATCTACAATCATCTACGTCCATCTACAACATCTACAATCTCTCTACTACACCTTGCATCAAGGTCTTCTGCTAATGTTTTTGCTGCCATCGAGGCTAATGTGGTGCCGCTTTTTCAATACACTTAAGTAATCTTCTTTACGATTGTTAAAAATTTTTTGGTCTACCTTTAAAATTCTCTGGAAAATTCAAATGTTTGTTCCGATGTTAATTAGGATATCCCGCAATTTTTAACCACTCTGTTGAGACATCCAATCGTTGAGACCGATGTGGACGCTCAAGTACAAATCTCGGGGGAGTCAATCCAATCCAGATTCAGATCCAACTCAACTTAACGAGGTTCGACCGATGTACTGAAAGGTGGTTGATCGATAGTTCCAATTGTGTGTTTCGTGCATTTGTTAGGACAGAAATTCAGCTCTGCTTAACCTTTCTTTTCGACGGACAGAGTATTGCCCTACGTTTTGACAAGGTTGGAATGGTTTGCGCTGCTTTTATACAATTTCTCGGATCAGGTTTTCGACCAATCATGTGATTCGAGGCAGTGTCGCCAAATTTAGACTTGTCACCCACTCTACACTCTACGTTACCCCTTCTGCAACGCCATTCCATCCGCGCCACGGCCCGGTCAGGTGACTCGTTTTGTCTCTGTATCTAATCCGACAATGGCATAGTGGGGGCACTGTATTCCCCTCAATTTCCTCGGTCTGGCGACACTGGTTCGAGATGACACGAGATGGCATGATGTGGTAAATTGTCAACTAGCTTAAAACTATGGGCCTCAACACACTCTTTGCGTTGAAATGCCATCTTTCAATAAAATAGATACTTCTCTTTTACTATTTTGTGCAGCATGTTTCATTGCAGTCAATTGAAGTTTAGTGTTTTATACAAAACTAGTAACAGATTACAATTCTGGAACTTCACGACTAGTAGATATATGTATAAACACGCCTGTTCTTACAACTGTTGATATTTTATATCAAAGTTATTTGGACAATAATGGTGATAATAATTTTAACTCGAGCACCTAAATTATTTCTACTACTATTCAAAGTAAGAAAAAAAGGCTAAATAGGATGTACATGGTTTTAAGGCGTGCATCTTATGGTGATAAAAAAATCCTGTCAAGGTCAGTTTAACGGTTTTTTCAAGGTCACTGCATTTTTTTTTCATATTAACATGCATTTTACATAACGCGATGTGGTAGTCGGCGTCAGGATGAGTTCAACGACCTACACACCATGACCTTGAAGTGACCTTGAAGGCGAAAATTTCAGTTTAAATCTTATTTTTTAATAAGTGACGGGGAAGTTTTTTCTCTCTAGATTCTAGATCATATTTTTCGATATCTCAAGGTCATCGTCGTTTTTTTAAATGGAACGACGTATTTTGACTAGTGTAATATTATAGCTAATGGAGAGACAAATTCGACCATGTATAATATGTATATGTTGACCTTCGAACGACCTTCGAAGGAGTTATTCTTCAGAAAGCATAACTTAACGTACGAACACTATGCTCATGCGTAATGCATACCGTACTCTACTAGGGCTGATCCTTCTACCATTTACTTTTTTATGAAAATATTTTATGTATGTTAGTCCATGATATTTAATACAACAGTAACAACACATGGTCAATACAAATTATAAATCATGTTTTTGTAATTTCAAACATGCAATTGAGTGTTATACAGTGTAGCAGTTGGCATTTTGGACTTCAAGTAATTCAGTTTCATTATCATAGCTAACACGATTCGTGTGAAATGATGAGTAATATAATTAAGTAATATATAATATAGTGGTATAGTATAACATAGTATATGTATGTAAATAGTATAATAGTATGATACGTAGTATCATATTTACATACATATACTATGTTATACTATACCACTATATTATATATTACATAATTATATTACTCATCATTTCACACGAATCGTGTTAGCTATGATAATGAAAAATGAAACTGAATTACTTGAAGTCCAAAATGCAAACTGCTACACTGTATAACACTCAATTCTAACTATAATTAGCATTGACCATGTGTTGTTACTGTTGTATAGTATATGTAGTATAATTAACTATATATGAATTTTTTTTTGACAGAAGGTTAATAATTAAAAGTACATACTGTCATGGAAAATAATTTTGGCTTATCCAAATTATTAAAAAGTTCGTGTATTATGCCTCATTAGAGGGCGTGTAGAGACGTATAAATGTGCCGCAATGTTGTTACACGATCCGCATATAAATTAATTTTGACAAGAAAAATGCTTATTATTTATTGTAACGCAAATTACAATTGAGAGGAATATCGAATGAGGGAACGTCGAGAATAGGCAGCAAGCGTCTCGACAGCGCGACGCGTACCCTTCTAGGGGAAAACCCATAAGGGTGCAGGTAGCTAACACACTGGCAACCTGAGCGGTCACTCTTCCAGTTGCGCTCACAGTGTGAACTTCTTGGTTTTACAATAAATCGCACTCGTTGGCGAACGGCTTCACCATCAATATTGGTTTTCATTGACCCCCCCCCCCCACACACACCCCACCCCCACCCCCTCCCCCGCATCAGTCATCCTTTCCTAGAGTATTAGTATACCATATTTCTTATACAATATGTACAAGGATCATTCTGAAAAATATTACAAATATTGTATAACATAATGTTATGTTATTTATTTCAGTATAATATGTCCATACATCAGTGAACACTTTAGTGCATATTATGTTTATTCTATGTGTATATTTGCATATTTTTCGTATGCTTTTAAACTTTTAACACATTTATCGTACATAAACATCTGCTGACTAGTAGTAGAATAAAATGAAATTTTTTGTTGAATTGCGTTACCCTTTAGCTTGAAAATAAAATTTCGAGTCTATTGATTACATGTTTCTACCAAACAGGAAATAGGAAATGGTGAATTGAAGAAACCTTTCTTATGTGAACGCATGAGACGAAGTTGTAGCTTGAATTACACAAACTTGTAAAATGACACGTCATAGTACTGTACAGATATACATGATATAACTGTGTACAGTGACTCCTACTAATATTCGGACACTCTTAAGAAGACGATAACTTTCTTAATATTGGACCATACAACTAGTAATTTTTTTTGAGAAATCAGAACAATCGGTTTTGTTACGTAACGTGAAAAGAATTTTTGAAAAAATTTTTATGTGGGCTCATATTGAAAATGTAGAAAACACGTTTCATAGATCTGTATCAATTAAACATATTCTGAAAATTTCATTAAAATTGGTCAACGTTGCAATGAGCTACAAACGTTTAAAGATGGTAAAAATTGAAATTTTTCACGATTTTCGGCCTCTAACTACAATAAATCTAAGGATTCGTACATCTTTCAATGCCTGTCGTTTTTTCACACATCAACCGATTTCGATGAAACTTTTACAATGCATATAATTGACACAGATCTATACAAAACATATTTTGCCAAATAAAAAAGTTGTAAAATACAACTTTTAGTATTTTCTCTACAATTCCGACCAATTGCAATTTTTGAAAAAATTTCTTTTCACATCATGTAGTAAACTAATTGCTCTCACTTCACAAAAAAATTTCAAATCGTATGGTCCAATATCAAAAAAGTTATCGTGTTTTTAAGAGCGTCCGAATATTGATAGGAGTCACTGTGTATCGGTTAATGCATTTTTGTTTTAGCTCTGTAGCGACAGAAAAATTTGAAAACAATCAGGTATCAGTTTTTATAACGATTTTACTAATTTATTTAATTTCTATGCGAAACTATAATAAAAGTTCGTTGAACTTACTGGAAAACTAGAAATCTGGGAAAGTTCTCAAATATTCAAGAATTCCATAATAATCACTAGATTCTTTTCATTTGAATAGAATTAAGAAGTTGTTATATTATCTATATTATCTGTCTAGTCTCCCTTGAAATAACGTGGAGGAAAAACCTTCATAAACTTCATCGTACACTTCTAACCTATCATGTATGTTACAAAAATGTACGTATAATTTATATAGCGTCAGTAACAGTAAAAACTGAAATTGTTTTCCAGATTTAAAATAGTTTATATTGCCACTTTAATGTAAAGAATCAGTAAAAATAATTTTATTCTGCCATTGAAATAATCTCGTATGTGTTCAGTAGTAACATACATGTATAAACGGAACGGATTACATTTAAAATAATAATCTGAACAAACTTCTCCCACAGTTGTATGCATTAAAGCGCAGGGAAAAATTAATTCAAACGCAAACGGGTCTGCGTAGTACAATGGAAAAAGTATTCAGTACGTGAGATCTGACACATGAATGTGTAGTTTCGAATTAGAGATTAAAGCCTACATGAAAATAATTGCTACAGTACAGCCTATTTTCTGATCGTAGTCTTCAATCTGGACATGACGAGTAGATACGTAAGATTGAAATGTTTTCTGTAATGCAGTTTAGATCATTAAAATTATACAATGTAGACTAATATACAGGGTGTTCAGAGATATACTAGCCAGCGTGTTTCTCGTACACAGTAACTGTATTAGAAAAAAATATTACAGAGAAAAGTTTTCCTATTTTCTAAATACATAAACTGTGCAATGGGATGCCTATATTAATTTGTTTGTATCTGCAGTTGTTTGTTCAGAAACAAAAGTGACTTTCTGATTTTATTGAAATCTTTTGCTTTTTTTTAATAATGTTCTGGAGATAAGACGAAACCAATATGATTAATCTATTGGGTTAATTAAACAAATCTTTCTCAAATGATTAATGAACAGTACAATTAATAATAGCGCCAGCTACTAGCACCACGTTAAATAATTGCGAATAATATTTCATAAAGCAATGAACCTCATTTTTGTGTGTGTAATAGTTATGCGGCCCTCATACAGTGACTCAATTAATTGATTGCAGTTACTTTAAATCAGAATAACCTTTTCATCAATAGCCCAAACGACTTCAGTTTTTTGCGAAGCTAGAAGAATGTAGTTTGGTAGATAATGTGCAATGAAAATTTTTGAAAAATTACATTTGGCTGCAATCGCAAAAAAAATAGTGAAAGTTGCTTTTTATAACTTTTTTATCTGGGCCTCCAATGGAAATTTTAGAAAATGTGTTTTGTAGAGTCATAAAAGTTATCTAAAGAACACCGAATTGATAGGTTTCACGACTTACACTTTTTTATATTCACTCTCAAGTTTTGTAACTTTCCTATCATATTTCGTATAAACATAAACGCGCGCCCAAATATAGAGACTGTCTATCGTCATCCATGGTATAATCATTCGTAGACTGCGGATCTTTTTGCATTTTTAGCAAAATTGAGTAGATGAAATGCAAAATTGTAGGAAAATTTTGAAAATTGAAGATGTCAATATATGATTTCTTATCTATTAAAATTATTAAGGGAAGAAATAACATTCTATTTCGTTTCTATTCCTTGCAATCGATGCAGACAATTTTTATTGTGCATATAGATCCGCAGTCTAATCATTAGCGATTGAATCTCTTTTGATAAATAACATTACAACTTATCTAGAATACTGAAATTTGTTCTGATTGTTTGCTACCGAATAAATGTCCTTAGAAATATAAATACGTGAAATTAAAATCTAAACAATGAGTGGATGAATTCGAATTGAACGTATTAATAATATTACTTTTACCAACGTTTACCAATATATTGGTTTAAAATTAAACCAACAAAACGATATTTTCAAGAAATCATTATTTATATATTTATTAAGACAGAACTCTAAAAAGCTCAAGAGACATATAATTTTACGTTTATTTTAGCTTGAGAATTAAGTTTACTAGTTACAGTATTTTATTTCTGACACCATTTTTCGCCAGTCCAAAATACTAACGAAATGATATATTTAATATTTTGTCGAAATGATACACTTTGATACAAAATATTAACAATAGTACGGCCAAGTGTGTTTACATCTACTAGTTATAAAGTTCTACAATAAAGTGCAATCTGTACTATTATAGTATTGTATGAAACACTAAACAGTACACTTCAGAGTATCACAATGAAACAAGTTTCGCAGAATATTGAAAGAGAATTATTTTATTTTGATGTAAAATATAGTACGTGGACAGGAGAGAGATGTCTTCGCGACATGAACTTTACAACTATGAAAAAGAAGAAGAAATCGAATCTAACAGGAACAAAAATATCAAAGCCCGTTTAGCATTTGCAAATAAATAAATAAATTACGTGGTCAGAAGAATCGACAATTAATCGATTTGGACGCGGTTGACGTTGGACTCGACAAGGGAGAAAATTACAAAAATGACACGTGAAAGAAGCTATAAAATGTTGTGGAGATGAACTCATGATATGAGGACGTTTTAGTTTACGATTAGACGAGGTGTGAATTTGACTCGCTGTGTCGTGTTAAAGGGCGAATTAACGAGTGGTTGTATAAAGAAATAGCACGGTATTAGTTTCCAACAAGAAATATACATCATCAACTATTTCAGATTCTGGTTTGGCCAATACAACGCTCAGACTTAAATCCAATCGAAAAATACGAGTTTTCTGGAAGAATTAATTAAATAAAAAATATCAGTGCCCACCGAAACAATTATGGGACTCAGTAGATTAGTAAAGGAACAATGGGGATAAAAATCTCGAGAATATTGCAACAATCTCGTCACAAATATGCCAAAACGATTTGCATCATCTGTCAGACCAGTCAAAGGTTTTTAAATGAAATATTAAACATATTTTTTTTTTAATATTTTGGACTGGTGCAAAATTGAGTTAGAAATAAAATACTGGAACTAGTAAATTAAATGTAACAAAATTAAAAAATTAATCGTTTCTTTATGATCCCGTTATAATAGACATATAAATAATGATTTTCTGCAAAAATGGTTTCATTGGTCCAATTTTGCTCCTCAGTATATCTTATGCTCTAGACTCTAGACTTAGTCCAATATTATATGTATACATATTTACGTATGTATATAATTAAGCTTCACATAAACATAATTACGAATTAATAAAACCAAGTCCAATCGGATCCAGATGTAATCCAAATGTAACTTCCGGGCAAACAAGATTCGTTTAACACAGCAAAGCAGTATTAATACAATCGTCATCTTCACTCTATTTAATTAGTGGATTCGTACAGAACGCAGGCATTGTTTGTCGTAATTACTTTTCAGAGAGACACAACAGAGAGAAGATAAAGTGGAGAAGCGAGAAAAAAGGGGACATAGGAAGAAGGATTCAGAAGGGTCGTGGAGTAAAATCCAAAGAGGAGCGTGTAAAAGAGAGCTCAGAAAGCATATAAATAATAAAGCCGTTGACTTCATAACTCTACTCATTTTTGTGGACTTCGAGCTCCCAACCCCCTTGTCCCTGTGTCTGCGCTTGTTCCTCTGCCTGTGCCTGTGCCTGTTCCTATGCCTGTGCCTGTCCCTGTTCCCTACTCATTGCTCGTCCTGTTATGTTGAACAATACCGAAAGAAGCCCGTGGAGGAGGGGTGACTGAAGGCTGGGGTTTAACCGGCGAGACAACCGTGTCCGATTAATTGTGCCCGGAGGACTTGTACACTCAAAGAGGATAATTCACCCATGCTATTTTATTCCTATTAACGCAAGCTTTACGGCCATGTCCGGCCAGAGATGGGGGATTTTTCAGACTTTTCTGATTGCATGTCGGAGGGATTTACTAAATCGGACTAATTCCGGCCAACGCGCGTCAAAACTCATGGCAATCTTTCAGTTTGCCATCAAATTTATTTCACCTACCTACGAGACATACTGTGATGCTTTCTTTTCCAAACTGCACAAACCATTGTAAATTCAACAACACTAGATAGTACACTTTAATGCTTTTTACGAGTCAATTATAGCTGATATTAAATTTAAATTTGCTAAACTGTGTCAATTTGAATATATACCGGGTGATTCACGAGAAACAGAACACCTAAATAGCTCTGTTAAGCTTGAAGATAGAAGAAAATGTTACAGAGAGAAGTTGTCGTTTTCAAGTCTTTTGAAGGTCATCGATGATTCTAAATGGCATTAATTGTAAGATGTGCATTAAGATGTGTTCAATGATGCGGTACACTATGACCATCAAATGACCTTGGACTCATAAATAGGTATTGTTTGACTACTGTGTTTGATCAACGGAAATTTAATTTCTTAAGCCATTAGGTCTCATAACACATATACCGTTAACGGAAGGTGATCTCTATCCGTATATAATCAACAAACTTACGTTTTTATAAGTAACATTTCCCATATTTTGCGAAGATATTACTTTAGATATTCGTCGAGTAATGTGGTACCAACACGATGGCTGCCCCGCTCATTCTTCACGTACCGTACGAGAATTTCTGAATAATAAATTTCTAAATCTCTTCTAAAGCTCTTTACTTTTTTTGTGGGGAACACTCAAAGATTTTGTATATCGTGATCAAGCGACTACACTGGAGAAGATGCAAGAAAGAATAATTAGATCTTGTAGATCAATTTCAACAGAAACAATTGGAAGTGCAATTGATTGCCTTGCAAAACGTTCAAATGTTTGTGTTACTGCTAATGTGCATAATTTCGAACATTTAATTTCATTCAAATAAAATGACTGCACATTTTGAAATTGTCATTGCTTAATCATAAATTTTCTAGTTCAAGGTCATTCGAAGGTCATAGTGTACCACATCATTGAACTCGTCTTGACATCAGCTACAGCACTATGAAGTTAAAAATTAATCTTTAAGCCTAACGGAGCTATTTAGGTGTTCTGTTTCTCGTGAATCACCCAGTATACACATTAGGGTCACCCTTAGCTACACCTGATGAAAATTTTTTTTTTGAATTTTTTCGGGCCACCTCCAAAAATTGTGACAATAAGTGACCTGGTAAAACTTGGGCCCGATTGCACCGTGAGAAGTCGGCGCGCAAGAAATTTGAAAATGTATTATTTTAGAAAATCGTTATTCTTCGTTATAATACAACGTAACTATACATTTTCATATACCGTTGGACTTGTCTTTTTACGCACTATAAAAATATAAAAACAAAAAATACTATTATATGAAAAAAACATCAAAATTGTGATATTTCAAAAACCAACTTATTGAAAACATTTTTTTCTTTAATACTATATTTATCTCCTAGTATAGTTCAACTTTTGTTTGGCGCGGACGCCATTTTTGTTAAGGAAAATGTTGCTTCAAATGACCCAAGGAACTTCCCATTTCCCGCTTACGCAGTCGTTTTGGGACACCCTGTATAAAAAAACTCTTTAAACAAAAGTGGTAGTATACAAGGAAGTGAATATAGCGACAGGGGAAAACATTGTTTTTCAAGGTCATGGATGTTTTTTCTATTAACAACTATTTATGCCATGTATGTGTCCTTAAAGAGAAAAAAAGACAAATTCAACGATATGTCATAACGTATATTTATGTCAAAATCTAAAAAAATCATAATTTTCAAATTTGTTGCACGCCGGTTTCTCGTGGTTTAATCGGGCCCAAATTTTTCCAGGTCATTTTCTTACTTTAAGTCACAATTTGGGGGGAGGGCCGAAAAAATTCGAAGGTCGAAAAATAAGGTCCAACCTAATATACAGATACAATCAATTATAAGAATACGCGATAGGATATAGGAAAGCGACATTTTCTCGGAAAATGACACAAGGAACCTCCCATTTCAATTTAACGCAGTCGTTTTGGGACACCCTGTATGTATAGTGTTTTTAATTCCTCAACTTTTTTCGTTTCTCGAGAAAGAGAAATACAATTTTGATTTCTCGATAATTCTCTAGGAGTCTCGAGAAAAATCTCTTTTGAAAAATTGCATGTATAATTATTAAAGAAAAAACATGAAGCTCAATGAAATCTTTATTACTTAACTCTCCTAATTTTATACCCACTCAACGTATTGTATTGTATGTATATAAATATACATTTAGTCAAACAATTTTTATTAAATAATTGAAATACATAATTTTGATACAACTTTGTAAGAAAAAACATTTGTACAGAACATTTTTAACTTGCAAGATAAAAACTAACGAATGTTTATGTTCTCATTCTCAAACTATGATCAATTAAAATAAAAATTATTCTAATTTTTTTTTTAATTATTTCTGTGATTTAGAATAGTTTTTTAAAAAAACACAAAGCATCTAGCGTTGCGTCTGCCAGTCAAGATCTTTTCTTTGTAACAAAATCATTGGCAATTGAAAAATTGCGCTCATTTTGGGTGTAGGTTGGTTTAATTGTAGACAATGCATCAAATAGTTGTTGCAAATTTTTAGTTTTCGCACCAGTTGTTTCAAATATACCTACTAAATTCCTTCGTTAATGTCTAATATTTAGTATTATTACATTTAGATTGGAATTCCTTCAGGCTTTCCGAGATTGACGATTTCAGTTATTCTTCCAAAGATAATTTGGTGATTGTTGATAGTTAATGTCTCTTCAACATCACCATTTTCGTCAGTATCATTGTTTTTAAAATGCGCTATAGGGCGGTACCCTAACTGTGATATCCGTACGTTTCGAATGAAAGTGTAATTCAGAACGCGCGCTTTATTTGAATTTTCAAGAAATAACAATAATTTCTCGAGAAGTGCAAAATTTAAATATTTGCCTTTTCTCGAGATCTTCTCGAGAAAACATTCTCGAGAAGAAACACTGGGTATATACATATACGTTTGTACATTATTCAGTTCTGGAGTAAAAAGTAAATCTCCGAATAATCCAGACTCTTTGATGGATTGATTCCGCTTAAAGTCTTAACTATGTCGGATTGCGAAGCTTCAAATGCGAAATTGCGATTGACATTGATTTACATACGTTTCGTATTGCTATCTGGAAAATTCTCACCAGCGTACCGCACCGGATGGAACTACTAACCGCTTATCTGCTGAGGACAAAGATAAAACTAAAAGACGCGAGATCAGCACTTTTTTACAAACTCTCGAGCCCCACTATTTTTCAGGAATTTATGTCTGTCAGGATTCATTCATTTTCAACGTATTTTCCTTGCAGATTTAACCAGTCCGATCTAAAGGATACCGTTCGAAAAATATTAAAACGTATCTTAGAAAAATACGAAAATTGAGAGAAAATCTGCATACGCTGAACAGAATAGTATGTTAATTGTTCAATAGTTGAATGTGATCCAAACGAAATTTTCTAGAAATTTAAACTAGAAAGGGTATTCATTTATCGGTTCATATTAGAATAATGTGAACGGTTATTAATTATGTTTTGCAAAATAGTGGAAAATTCAATCGTCCATTCGAGGCTGTGCTAATTGAGTTTTGAATGGAAAGCACTAAATATTACGAGACCAAACATGTATATTACACTACTTTCATAGTCACGGACACGTAAATAAACAGGGTTTAGCATTTTAAAGGAATTACTAAAAAATTTGTTATTATTTATAACACACACTATACTATGAAAAATCTTCTCAAGTGAAAATAACAATTGGAGAATCCTAAAGAACACATGGTACGATAAAATAAATTTCAAAGTTATTCTTTCAATGAATTTTTCATGTGATTAATGTTTGTTTTTTTAATAAAATATTTTATTTTTAACGCACTTCCTATGCGATTCTCCATATGTTCGGAGTCAGTATTAAGCTATTTATGTGAAACAGTTAATAATTTCGAAAACAAGCAAAAATATGAAAATTAGACAAATTTGTATATTTTATCTAAATTACGTGTCTATAATTACCATCCTTAGGGAAGTAAAATATTTTATTATTAAAGTGACAACACTTAACATTCCTACACACTTTACAAGAGAATAAAATTTTAAAAATTAAACCAAACGGGTTCACTACATGATGCGTACAAACATTTTTGAAAAACTTGCAAATGGTCTGGATCGCAGAAAAAATGTTAAGGCTCCTTGTTACAACTTTTTTTTATTAATGCCTGTATGAAAGTTTTAAAAATGCGTCGTATGAATAGGTATTAGTTTTACATACATATTATATTTTTTAAATTTCACCGAAATTGGATAATGTTGCTATAAGCTACAAAAGGTTAAATATAATGAAAATTGCAGTTTTTAATAAATTACGTAATTGCAAATAATTGCAGTGTAGTACATCTAACATCTTTCAATGCCTGTCGTTTTTCCCTGCATATATGCATAATTGATACAGATCTACGAACTGTATTTTCTAATTTTTCACTATAGGCCCACATAAAAAGTTATAAACAACAACTTTTAGTATTTCGTAAGTATTTAGTAAGTTGTATGATCCAATATTAAAAGAGTTATCGTCTTGTTAAGAATATCCTTGTTAAAAATGTATCTTACATAACTGAACATGAAATATTCAGTTATAATATCAATAAGATTACATTAACAAATATACGATTCCATTTAAAACGGCATCGATGATCATGGTATAATTTTGTTCTGAGAAGTTTTTTTTGATAAAACAATAATAACAGAAATATGGAGGTGATTCTGTTGAAAATTGTCACTCTCTGTATCACGAAATATATATGTATATATCTACATTGCATGATTTGCGTTTTGTTTCATTCAAAATTGGTACGAACAATTTTATTCGACTGTGTTTTGTGTTTACCGCAGGACTGGTCTTTCAAAGATATACATATCTATATTTTTGTAGATGTACAGGGTGTCTTAAATTTTAACAACCAAATGTTGTCACTACATTTCAAATTTACTACGTAAAGATACAGGTCTTTTGAATTTTTATCAAAAAGTTATCACTTATCGACGTGTAAATGGGGTGGCACACTCACACACCGCTAGGTCGACATATACGCACACGGGGATTGCATGGGTCCACGAGAAGTCGAAGCATTTCTCGATAATGCACAGTTGAGACTTCTACGTAGTCACAGTTGCTAGATAAAAGATCAAACTAGAGCACGTGTATCCCAAAGTGGCTTTCTTTTGCGTTTTCGAAGCGTAATTTGTATTATTTAGCAGTATGTAGCTGTATGAACATGTATTATTCGACAGTTCCGACAGCGGCAGCACTGTAGCGCCGCCATATTAGCTTTTCGCGGTTCCGCTACATGCTGATAAATAATGCAAATTACACCTCGAAAACGCAAAAGTAAACCCCTTTGGGACACATGCGGGCTAGATTGATCTTTTTATCTAGCGATTGTGAGTGCGTAGAAGCCCCAACTGTGTATTATCGAGAAATGGTTCGACTTCTCGTGGACCCTTGCAATCCCCGTATACTACGTACATGTCGATCTAGCGGTGTGTAAGTGTGCCACCACATTTACACGGCGATTAGTATACCCCCTTAATGAATTAATACAGAATATCAATAATGCATTTACTGAGATAAAATAAAATATTAATTAACTTTGCAGATCAATAAATTCTGTTTTCGGTTGCTGTCAGTATCGTATTGCCAAAAATGGTGCTTCCTGTATAAACAGATTAAATATAAATATTGTTAACTCGTTTCTGTATTATATCGTAACAATCGCGAGTCCTCTATTGTTTCCTCCATATTTCGTATTTTTGCCACGATTTTTAAAAAAATCTTCACAATATAGGATTCTAAGCCTGAGCAGTGACAGGCTTACCGTTAGATCAGGGCAGGGACCCTCATGAAAGATACGTAATTTTCTTGACTTCCGCCGATTTCTACGAAGAACAGGGTCATTGATTTGAAATGGTCAGCCTAGTTTTAAGTTAGTGTGTATACATGCATTCAAATAAAAGAGCAACCGAATTTAAGATGTGGAATCAGGTAATCAATACTCTGTCAGAATTAGAACAGTATTAAGACAGTATCGAGATCGAGGCCGTATTGAGCAGCCATGATAACCGAACATTCACAGTCCCAATCCCGCCGCTCCGTCTCGACCAACTCATTCCAACAAGACCTAGTTTCATTATTTCCTTATTTAGACTCAAAGAGTACCTATACTGACACGAGTAACCGTTAAAAACTGTGTTGTCCTTTGATTTTTGAATTATAATTAATTTCCAAATAAATAAATATTTTTTCCAACATTAATCATTCAAGCAGATTTGAATACTGTATTAACCCTTTGCAGACTGTTAACGCGAACGCGTATTCTCTATGTAATTTGTAATTCGCTCTATACTTGTTTTGTTTTCTCGTCACCTGTGCTCGCTCTAATTAAATGTATATGTCGATCTATATCTTGTATGTTCTCTGTATGTCTGTATTGTCCTCAGACTTCGCGGTAACAGAATCTCGTATTATCAATCTTATTTTCACTATCGGGCTGCAACATTAAAATTAAAAGAATCGCTCTCTACACAGACGAAGACTTTTTTGGCCGGGTCAGGTAGCAGGACGAGGCGATTTTTGCAAATATGTCAAGTGTCTTACATGGTACAATAAAATTATCTTACAAAATCTATATTTATTGTTTATTGTTTTTTTTTCTATATATCACACTTCGTATGAAAGAACACCAACAGCTAAGGAACCTTTCCAAGAACCAATAGTGCGTTCCTATCTGTTGGAGGTAACGAAATCTAACATAAACACCGAGTGTCGCATCTCACTCGCCACTCGTCCTGCCACGCGAAGCGACCGAGAGTCGCCTCTCGTCCGAAAAGGGAAAAACCGATTCCGATTAAACCGAATACTACTATATTATATGTTCAGCACTTTAATACAGTATAAACGCAGAAAGGTTCATCTTACGATGATGAATGTTGCGTTAAGTATTCATTAACAGACAGTCTATTGGAGAAGAAATCAATATTTTACTGTTAAATATTACAGTTAGGGGAAGCCGAGGAAAGTCGATTCTTTCAGTATCCGTTCCTGCAATTTTTTGTTTTTGATCAACTACATAAAAAAAGCATGCTAGCATATTCATTGAACTTTGCTCTTTATAGATCGTAAGTGTAACTTTTATAAAAATACGTACAAAATAAGGTATAAAATGTTTACTTGATACATCTCTATTCTTTATGAACATATTTTTTATTAACATGTCTCAATATGATAATTTTATCTATGTTATATTGTATGTGTTTGCACATTGTCTCAGTGACACTGAATCTTCTTTCAATGCGGCATAAGCTTTCTTGAAAATATGTATTTCACGATATTTCGCCACATGTAGTTTTTAAATACAATGTCGAACCATTTTTCTGGCCATGAAAGAAAAGAATCTAATCGAAAAAAGAAAAATAGTCAGGACAAAATACGCTGCACCAACGTACCCCAGAAAGGAGACGGATCAATGTGCCCCACCGGAGGTTTTATTATTATAAAAATATTCCTGCAAACAAATATCGAACATATAAACAAAAGAGCAAAACTGAATTATCTTCTCTTCAAATTACTTAATGCCAAATCATAGTAGTTTATAATAATAACGTTTTGCATAATATCTCCAGACGGAATCTCCAGAATTGAATATCAGTAAGGAATCCATAATTGTGCTACGTATATCAAGTATCTAGATAATTTAATTGTATCAACCCACACCATTTATCAACTTGACCCGATCTCCCCTATTCCGTAATACAGTAATGTCTTGATCTAAGAAAACGGGAGAGCTGTAGGATCGAAGAAAATTTCCTATCCCCTCCACTGCTGCGAGGAATACCCGGCGAGTTTAAAGTGTAAACATGCCGCGAGATCCGATAAAATAGTATTATGGGATTATAATCGGATAGGATCTAAGAAACAGCACGGATCCGAGGGTTTTCCTTAGATCAAGACTTTACTGTACTAAGAAAATGTGTACATTACGAAAATCTCTTATGTACATTGATCATACATATATAACGCAGTTTATTCGAGTATGTCGAACTAATAATTAAATATTACCGTAACATTTCGTAATTTGTTATACAACTATTACTTACGTGATGCAGCTTCAATGCGTAAATTAAACGGAGCACTTACCTAAAAAGAAACTTAGTATTAATATTCATGTGAAATATTTTATGTTCATGATTTGGACTGAATCGTGAAAAAGAAATAAAGGATCTGTGGCGATAATTTTGTTCTGGTTATTGTAACACTATCCCTATTTTAGGTACATCAACGTACGGTGTTAATATACTGATAAATCTGCAACCATTGATAACGAGTGTATCGATGCCCATCTTGACCATACAAACCGACACTTGAATAGCAGATATCCCGAAAAATAAAAGCCTATTTGAATACGGCCATCTACGCTCTGCCTAGACACGTCTGACCAATTGACCGGCCGAAAATCAAGGTATTGAAAGGCATGCCATTTTATAACACCCGCTATGTATGTATTGTATGTGCGTTTCCAAATGTTCCAGCCGCAGCGTTCTATTAGCCCTCGTTAGTTTCAAACTTTCTGCACCAAGCGTCTTCCGTAACAGGATTTCAACGACCAAAATCACTACGATCACGCTATGGTAGGTGGCAACCGCCACTCCAGAATAGGGTTGCCCTCGGTTCAAAAACTACGAATGAATATGAACAAATGAATAAACACAAACTGTAGTAAGTCCTTCCATCCCAGAATGTGATCCTTCGGGCGTATTTCTAAATACAGTTTCCTTTCGCTATAAGTAGATGGCTCGGGGCAGCTTTCGACGTATTGCGAATAAGGGTTGCTATTTTGTCCTCGAGTGGGCCGAGATGTAGCGGCAAACTACAAAGTAGTCGGCCGAGCAGCAATTGTATACACAATTCTATGTCAATTTAATTTTGATATATGTATAACGATGGCTCAGGAGAATGGCTCTTTCGACGTACAGTAATGTCGCGATCTAAGTCTGGAACACATTTTTTGGACCGTGTCGACCGCGCCGAACGTAGAAAAGGACAGCGCATGTAAAATGTAAACACGGACTGCGCGGTCGAACTCGCAACAAAAAATAGTATATCTGTGAGACAATGCTAGTGCAATAATGAAATTTCTTTATTTTTTACTTATTTTTAATGAAATTGTACTAATATACATGTATTTGCGACATTTTCCTAATTAAAATGACACCAAACAAGATATAATTCATAGCAAGAAATGAAAAATAAAAACGTTTGCATTAATATTGTGCTACCATACGTTCCTAGGCAGACCTTATCGTTCCAGCATGCCTCGAACGCTCAGTTTTCTGTTTATATTGCTTAGGACTTAGATCGTAGACACGACTTTAAGGGGGGCTTCTCGTGTAACAAGTATAAAAAATGAAACATATTTTTTGTTTTCATAAACAAGTTACCATCTCGAAAATATGTTATCAAAGAATTAGACTGGAATTTTGGAGATTAACCGAGCCTACAGCCCGTTGGAGGTTTTTAAACGACTCATTTTAATAAGAAAAATGTGACAAATATCTTGAGAAAGGTTGTATAAGAAGAAAATTGAAAATAAAAAAGTTAGCATCGCATTGATATTTTAAACAATACAATAAGTTTTTAATTTTTACCGACCGTCACAATCGCTGTATCTCTTTCTTTTTCACTCGCTATCTTTTTCTATGTGCTAAACTTACTATATGTTTACCGTCAATTAAATCACTAAATACAGTTGAAATTATAACGTGTTCAGTGTCATTTTATGAGAAAAATGCCAGAAATAAGTTGGTGAAAGTCCCATAAAAAAATAATGAAAAATAAAGAAGTTTTGTAATTGGATTAGTAGTGGTTCACACCGATATACCCGACCCAGTATCAGATTACGCGGCATGTTTATACTGCTCGGCGACCGAGGCAGCTCGAGCTTCTCGGCCCCTCGCGGGGTATGCCCCCCAGTGGAAGGGGTATGTGAACGGACCAAAATCGACCACCTCCGTGGGACATAGTTCAAGAATTTACTGTATTGCGAATGAGGGTACCTATGCGGCTACACTTTGTTCTCGAGCGAGCCGAGAGAGAACACGGAGAATGAGCGAGAGGCTCAGAGCAGCAATATCTTTCGTTACAAAAGGATAGAATATGACATACTCTCTCGTTCTGGCACTAAACGGTGTCGAGCGGACATCTTCAAAAGAAGAAGAGAAGATAGAGATTTTCTGGTTGCGAGAAAAACATCGTCGTCTTATATCGAAAGAAAACTGCAATCGGCACTACACCTGCAAACTTATCGAGGTCTGAACGACCATGGCACAGTGGGGTATTTGGCTTGAAAAAGTGGAAAAAATTATTGTAGCGTTATTTATAGGCTCAAAGTTATAATATTATATATCGTTGGATTCGTCTTGAGATCAGCTACAATACTATGAAATCCAAAATATATTTTAGCATTTAAAAAATCAAATTCACCTCAATTTTTTGAAAAAAAAACTTTTTTCCAACTTTCACATATTGAAATTTGTAGACGTCTGAATACTGTTCCTCTTTTGTTTGAAACATTTTTTTCTCAGATTATCGAGAACCCATAAAAGACCGTTTCAATAGCGCAATATTTGCACCGAAAAGCTGAAAAGAATTATAAATTATATTGAAATGATGTAAATTATTATTTTATTTAAATATTATTAATATAAATATAAATATAATTTAAATATTATTATTTAATTTTTTAGTAAATAAATATATATTATAAGAACATTTTTAAATTATTACCATTAACTTTGACAGAAGAAAGAAAAACCTCAGTCGAATGCTTATCTAGAACCTCTTATATACAACCAGGTGCCAGTAATATAAACTGTTCCGCAGAAGAGACTGAAGAACCTCACGCAGCCCAAGCGTAGCCGAACGTGCAGGCGTACGCGAAACGCTGCTAAACGCTTAATACTAAATAAGCTGTAAAATTTGAAGGCAGACATATGCAGATTCAAACTTTCTTGGCTTATAATCACGAATCTTTACCGAATGTAATGACACCAAAAAGAGCACGCAGACTCGCGCAGAACTATAACAAAATTGTCAATAAAGTTTTGTAATCGTAAAAAAAACCTACAGAATGATTGGTAATATTCAAATATTAATAACTATACTAATTTAGACGATAACAAAATGAAATTTATGTGAAAGTGCTCTGTACACCTACTTGAACAACATTTGTAATACAAGAATTTACACAATTTTCCTTAACACACTGGAAAATCGCCAATGAATGGACGCTGTCTTAGAGACTGTTTAAGAACGCCAAGAGCGCCTTAAGATCTCTCGACTTTCGATGAAGTTTACTACTTCACGGGTGTACAAATAGAGAAAACAATATTGTAGCCTTATTCTTCAGACCTTTAACTACAACAAACATAAAAAATTTTATGCCATACGCAAAAATTTAGAATTCGACTTTTTTCCACTTTTTCGGGCCAAATACCCCACTGTGCATGGGTTCGACCACCCAATTTATAAACGCTTCGATCGGGCCAGAAGTAATTTTGGTTGCATGGATAATTTCTTTAACTAGCAATGGGACAATCAGAAGCAACCTTTTAGTATATGAAAATATTGAAAACATTTCAAACAAATAATCAATAGAGATTGAACCGACAAGCATTTCAAGATTTCCGCGGTAAACGCAAACACCACACTCGATAATGACGCCAATGAGAATGAGTCAACGCAGTCAAGGGGTGGCTGTCGACTTGGAGAGTTGAAGAGGAAGTATCCACATTTACAACCAGAAGCATGATCTACAATTGAAAGCATGCGTAAATCATTTTTTATAGTAGTGTGCATCATTATTTAAATGAAGTGCACATTAATATTACCAGTGAAACAATATCGTTAACTTCGGATAAAAATAATACATCAATACTATAGTTATTTTGAAAATAATTACGTCATGATATTAACATTTATTTAAAAACATAGTAAATGATGAAATGTAAAGCATAAAACAAGACTATAATATATAATATCATTAACATATTGTAATTAATACGGAATAGACATGGTACAATTTCTGATTCAAAGTAGTCGGAACACAAAAAGTACCAACACCTCTGTCTACTTCTCTAACAATAGACGCGTTTATTACTGAGAGTGTAGATTATTATTATGCCGTATTTTATCCCTCTGTGTGTACGAGGGCGAAGAACTACATTTTGTCCAAGAACAGCAATTGATTAATGCAGCCTACTGCAACAATATTCGGATCTCAGACAATTAAAATTTTAATTTTAGTAGTGCTACTGTTCAATCAACACTATCGTAATGAGTCCGTTAATAGTCAAAATATTAATAAAAGATAAACGTAACGTCTGGATATAAAATAAAGTTCATTGTTAAATCCACTGCCCCTGAAATATTTAAAGTTCAAATTGTTTCTAAAGTTTACAAAAAATTCTATACTGTATAAAGTGAAATTTCTAAAACTGTTCGATAATAGAGGCTTGAACAACATGAAAATAAAACAGTCAGATACTGGCTAATAGGAGAATAATTGAAACATTGAATCACTTCGTATAGAATACAAAAACATACAAACTATATTACTTATTATAAAATCGTAAAACTTATTATATAACTTATCATAAAATCTATTGGAACAACACCTGCTGTCCTTCCTTGCGCACGTAACTTTCATCGTCCATTACACACGTAAATATCATCGGAGTGATATCATTTTTGGTATCAATTTCATTAGAAAAATATCAAGAATATTTTGGCGAAAGTTCCATAAAAAATAATAAAAAATAAAGAAGTTTTGTTATTGGATTAGTAGTGGTCTCCTGGTCTGACACCGATATACCCGACCCGTATCATGTTACACTTCTCGGCAGCCGAGGCCTCTCGAGTTTTATGGCCCTCACGGGGTTATACCCCGCAGGAGTAGGGATAGTTCAGGGACAATTATCCGCCAAACATTTGGGACATTTATCGATAAAATACTGTATCTTCACCGATTCTAAAAGTTCCCTCGGAGCTATCAGCATTCGATCCCATTAACAACGATCACAAGAATATTAAATTTGTATGGATTCCCAGCCACATTGAACTTATTGGGAATGAAGCAGCTGATAAAGCCGCTGGAGACGCTATAAAACTGGCTTCCTATGACGAAAACATCCGAACAAATCTCCCCAACGCAAAAACAGTTATTAAACATTCAATTACTAATCTTTAAAATCTACAATGGATCAATGATACCCAAACAAAGCTATTTAAAACAAGATTAAGGGTTCAAGAAAAGCCGGATTTCCCAGTCGTAAGTAGAAATGAGCAGTTTGCCCTTACACGTATTTGCACTGGTCATCCAAGAATTCCTCATCACAAGACAAAATCAACCCGAATGCAAACGTTGTGGAACATTACTAACAAGGGACACTTTCCACTCAGATTTTTATGAGATTTTTAGACGATATATTATATATTATTTTCTCGAAAAATATTTGACACAGGGGTTGAAAAAATCCTCTAAATTGAGTGTTAAAACCATATTTTTGAGATATCTCGTGAACTGGAGGGCGTAGAATAATGATTTTATCAAATATTGTGCGTTTTCGATCGATGAATTTAGTGGCATAAGAAAATTTCGGCAAAAGTTATTTCTTAAAACAGTATTTGAAAATTAATATTTTTTTTACAATTTTTCTTATTAATTGTTTACCCATTTTAGTGCAGACTCGTATGTGTAATCTACAGACCATAGGGGATACATGATTTTGGATTTTTTTAGTTTCCGTCATTTAATAATAATTAGAACGTCTATAATATTTTCCGATCTCGTACAGAGGAGAGACCAATTCGGATGTGTTTTGTAACAGATAACATAAAATTATTAACAACATGTTGAACTATAAACACTGTGGTTAGTTGTTTTTTAAATACTGCAGCCAGAGGAGATGCCAGAGGTATTAACGTGACGCGCTGCATGAAAGAGTTGTTGGTGGGAGAAACAGGCGTTTGAAGGGCCCCTACCGTGCCCATCACTGACCTAGAACATGTTTTGTGACAGTGTTGCTTAAACTGTATTTCGGAACAATGTAAACTACGTTCAGCAGTATAAACCTCACTCAGAGGTTTGGGTAAGGTGAAATAAAAAAATAAATAAATAGATTTTTGTAGCCAAAACTGTTTGTGATTTTTCGTGGCTGTAAGGCATAATTCTATATTTCCATCATGATGTTTATGGTGTTGACTGAATTGTCCTGCATATTTATAAAAATTAATCCAGGAGCAAACACATAGAAACAGCAAGTGAAACGACATATTCGAGTGGCAAATTGATACAGAAAAGAATAGAAAACGTTTGCATACTTCGAAAATTGGATTGCTGTCCTTCAATAAAATTGTACTGGTTACAGTAAAACAGCCTGCGAGGCGAGGGTCGAGAACAGGATGAAGAAATTTCGGTCAAAACTGATGGGCTTTAAGAAAGCCACAAATTAAATCTAGAAAAATTTAAACCATCTAAATCTAAACTATTGGCTGTAGAGCCTTAAACAAACGCACAACAAAAATAGTGAAAATTTAGCACAGATAGTAGAAACTGTAGATAATTTTGTATGATTGGTGAAGGAATATATCGATCGACAAGGAAAAGGAAATATTTTCAATTCTGATCAAAGTGATTTTCAACTAGAAATCCTTACCGGAAGAACCCTGTCGTGGAGGGGAGAGAAAAGGACAGAAGCTTCGGTTCAATCGAAATCTTCTATGACGCATAGTTACACAATACAACCCACTATATCAGCCGAGGGCGAATTATTGTCGCCATTGTTTATTTTACTTGAAGAACCAAGCAGAAGACTAGGCCATCGTGTACAACAAACATTGTTTACACCTCTTAATTTAACAATCGGGACATCGGTATCTGCGAAATTAACGAAAGAACACATTAAAATGTGGGTGCAAAAAGTTTTATATTTACCGAATACGCCCGAAAATACACGGTTCCGCTATTAGATTCATGGAGCGGATATAACGAAGAATACATTCAAAGTTTCATACCAGATGACAAGACAATAAATAATAATTTTGTAAATTCCAGAAGGTACAAAATCTATGTCCTTTACGCTGCGCTGATGTGCGCCGATGATTATAACCGCGTCACGTTAATGTATCTTCTCTGGCTATTATAAAAATAACTAACCACATCTACTACAGTATTTATATGTAACCCCAAATGTTGTTAACAAGTTTATGTTTTCCATTACAAAACATATCAGAATTGGTCTCCGAGTTTACACAAAAATGGGTAAACAAATTAATAAGAAAAATTGCAAAAACAATGTTTATTTTTTAAATATTGTTTAAAGATGTAACTTTTCCCGAAATTTTCTTATGCCACATTTTCTTTTTTAGAGATATCTAAAAAATATGCTTTCTTCAGGTAAACTTTCTCTTGGGAAACCAGAAATTTTCGATTATTATATGTTTTATCTTGTTGATTTCTGCGAGAAAACCCATACATGGAAGTCCTAGACCGCGGAAACCACTCGTTTTTAAGTTGTGAGCTTGTAAAGTTGAGTAATTTAACATTAATTTTCACTGTTTTACATCAGAAAGTGACAGGTATGGGCGCCGCCATATTGATACGTAGGGAGCTCCTTGCGTGTAGTGACCCAGTGGCGACGCTAGATGGCACCACTAGCCGTTGCGGTGCATAAGCTTACCGCATTACCGGCCCAAATCTCCACAAAACACCACATCACACACGTTACAAATACATTATCGCGTAGCAGCACGTAGCACCGCACATCGCGCCACAACTCTGCAATGCCGATAACATACATTTACACACAAGCAAAATACCTACATTTTTCATGCCTACAATTACAAAACCGATACACAATCTAACCAGAACTAACCCACACCTAACCAGTGTCGCCAGGTCGAGAAAATCGAGGGGAATACAGGTACCCCCTCTCTGATGGCCAGAGTCGTAATATGTGACACGTTGCGCGTGCGCGACGGGGATTGAGTGGGACGTGGTGCTGGAATGGGATAGTGGAAGGGGAAAAGTAGGGGAGTAAATGAGTCCAGATTTGGACTCAACTGGCGACACTGCACCTAACCCAGACTTAACCCCGGCTACTATCAGCGCGCTAGTACTCCCATCTAGCGTCGCCACTGAGTCACTACACACAATGAGCTCCCTGCTTACCAATATGGCGGCGCCCATACCTGTCACTTTCTGAGGTAAAACAGTGAAAATTAATGTTAAATTACTCAACTGTACAAGCTCACAACTTAAAAACAAATGGTTTCCGCGGTCTAGGACTTCCATGTAGAGAGTTTCTCGCAGAAATCAACAAGATAAGACATATAATAACCGAAAATTTCGGGGTTTCCAAGAGAAAGTGCAGCCCTTTCTTCCCTCAATTTTGAGGATTTTTTTCAACCCCCGTGTCAAATATTTTTTAACAAATTATGCCTCGAAAAGGAACCGCTTTAGCATCAAAGAAGTCTTGAAGACGAATGTAAATAGCTGAAAGAATAAGGATTGAAGATTTATGAAAGTTCTATAAAATTATAGGTTTACTCAATGAATCATGCCTGGCCAACCCAAATGGTTTCACGGGCCACTTTGACGACGCATAACGTAAACATGCACTTTACGTAAACATGCAAAATGAATAAAACTTTATTGTTATACTATGATTCAATATAATTAACTCTTGAGTCTTAATTAATGAGACATTTGTTTACCCTTTCTTTCACTTAATTTATTTAATATGTTATGTATACATACTACGAGAAACAACACAATCTGCGATATATGTAAAGTACCAATCAACATTAATCACCTAATAATAGAATGCAAAAAGTACGAAAATGAAAGGGAAAATGCTAAGTTGCCCAGATCCTTACCCGTTCTGTTAGGTTCTGGGAAGCATATCGCCGGTCTTGCACAATACAATATTAAGGATACAAAATTGTATAAGTTATTGTAAGGAAATGTACCATGTTGCTAATAATCTTTGGTATTGAAGCAACATTAAATAATCAAATTTAAAAAAAAAAGTTTCGCCATATGTATATCAATGTTATATTTAGGTGATTATACATTAGGTTTGAACCTAGCTATACCTAGTGAGATTTTTTTACGCTCCCCCTTAAAATTGTGCCATTGGGTAAGAAAATAATTTCTGCTAAAGATGAAGTTGATCGGATAAGGGGAAGACGTGCCGCATTGACGTTGAAGGTGCGAAAAACATGAAATTTTGTAGGAATGGGAATATTTGAAGGAAAAACTTTTGATTATGACTAAACGTTCTTCTTGTGTCAAAATATTGATTATAATAGTACCAAAATGTAATATTTTCAATATAACAATGAATTATCACATTCTTGTAAATATATATGTTAAATTTTACGTATTTTATTGAAAGTACCAATTCTTTTAGTTGTATTCTTTATACTAATTTAAAAAGTAGAGAAATTAATGTTCGACGTAAATATGTTATACATATATTTAATGAGAATATAATATTTTTAACTGGATGTGGTGAATATTAAACCATATAAATATAAATGCGTAGAAAAGAAAATAGAGTTATTGAGTTTAAATACTTTTTAATATATTGTAGAAGGCAACACTTCTAAAGACATTTTACAAATTTTTCATTAATGTAGTCTTTTTTACTTTTGGATAACGCTTTCTGTAGTCTGATACAGTTTGCGATATAAATTGTTTTTCTTCTTCCTTTCACGATAGTATATCGTTAAATTCTTGCATAAGTTTGACTTCTCGTTCTGCGGAATCATTAACTACAGCTAAATTACAGGGTGTCCCAAAACGACTGCGTAAGCGGGAAATGGGAGGTTCCTTGGGTCATTTGAAACGACATTTTCCTTAACAAAAATGGCGTCCGCGGCTTTGTTTAGGAGTTATTAACGAAAAACACGGACCAATCAGAGCGTGACCTAGACGCTCGTTGGCACGTTCAGTCTAGGTCGCGCTCTGATTGGTCCGTGTTTTTCGTTAATAATTCCTAAACAAAGCCACGGGCGCCATTTTTGTTAAGGAAAATGTCGCTTTAAATGACCCAAGGAACCTCCCATTTCCCGCTTACGCAGTCCTTTTGGGACACCCTGTATATTAGTACACGTGACCACGTGAATACGTGAATCTCTATTTTCAACGCATGTTGTTTTTTCTCGCATCAACCGATTTCGATGAAATTTTCAGAATATGTGTTAACTGATACAGATCTACAAAATCTATTTTTAAAATTGTCAATATAAGCCCATATAAAAAAATTGTAAAATATCACTAATAGTATTTACTCTGTAGTTCCGAAAAATTGCAATTTTTCCAAATTTTTGACGTAATGTAGTAAACTAGTTGTTCTAACTTCATAAAAAGAGTCCAAGGTCCAATATAAAAAAAGCTATCTTATATGTGACTGTGTATGACTACGTAAGTAGATGCGTATAGGTATGTATATGAAGATATTACTACCTAGACTTACGTCATTATTATTATTCACAGCGAGAAATGTTTGGATGGAGATTGAATGGTTGAACAAGAGATGAACATACTGGTGTTATTAGTTCTTTTGTAGGTGGACGCGTTAAGGACTTGTGAGGGTCAACTTTGGTTTTTTTTTAGTGAAACCATATACATATATGTATTTTCATATGCACCAATCCATGCAGCTTTTTATTCTCTATAAAAAAAAGTATTAGCCTATGTATGTCTCAAAGAATGATTAGTTTAGGAGTTCTTAAAAACGGAAAAGTCTTCGTTGCACCCGTTACGTACTCTTATTGAAAATCTGTATGCACAGTTTCAAGTTTTACTAAACGATGCTGGTGTTGAAACACTTGGCTATCATAAAAAGAAATGTACCTATGTAAATTCTTTGCTAAATAACTTGAACTTTTTTATATTACCTTTAACCAGCCAATCCGAAAGAATAAACCACTTCTTCTCAAGAAGAAGCAGTTTTATTTTGTGCCAATCTAAATTGCACTGTGCTAAGCCCCCAGGCTATTTTAGTTGTCTGCTGCGATCACACGTTAACTGTCCGTATTCGCGAGTTTTAATATTTCATATTGTACTCTTGTTTTATAGAACACGTGACTTACTACTTGTACTTACATTAGTCTACGTTAAGCAAGAGAATATTGTCACAATTACACAATTGAAAGAGAACATCAAAGACGCAGCAACTATGCTAAAGTTGTTAATTACTATAAACTATAAACGTACATTCTCAACGTGTTCCGTCGCAACGAAACATACCGGAACGGGACGTACGGCGCGGCGTACGGTCCTCGGTTTCGAAAGCTCTATGTATTCAGAGAACATCAGGTGTCGCCTGTTTCTCTCATTCGATCTCTCATCTTCCAGCCGAAGGTTGCTCGAGACAACTGTGGAGGACGACGAGTCGAGTCATCAAGGGTGCGTTGAGCTGGGAATGCAGCGTTCGGCAGAACCCAATCAACGCATCACCTTGCGTCCACCAATGAACGTCATTGAATTGTCCATAGACAATGATAGAACTTTCTTTACGATGAAGGAAATGAAGGTGAGGTTTTTATAATGGGATTGCAGGAAATTAGCACAGGAAACTGTTAATAATTGAAAATAACTTTTCTTCATCCAGATTAATTACACGTAATTATATTTCTTGTTCGTTCGAAAATGTATGCTGAGATTGGAATAGCAACGAAAGCATTAATAATGAATCAGATTGAAGGAAACACCATTTAGCACAGATTTCGAAAGAACCGTCAAATATTGACTTTCTCTTATCAAATGAATCTTACAATGTTACGTAAGTACCTACACACGAAAAATACAACACTGCCGTTCTAAAGATAGAAGACTTGACATTCCTCTGGCTGCAAGAGTGCTTCCTCTTGGGAATTTCTTAGCTAAATGGATTATCTGAACCCATCAGCGAACCGCGCTGTCTTAAATGTTTGACGGTAAACAAACTGTGCTGCTGCTATTGCTGCTGCACTCTTCAGATAATTATTAAATTACTATTTTGTTAATTCAATTGAACGAAAGTTGACATTCAATTATAGGAAAAATAAACTTGTCTAGAACTTCTCTAATTGCAAAACAAAAATTAAGAATCACAACTTTGCTTGCAAAGTGAAAATTTGCCTGGAACAGCTGACGGGGTTGGTAAGTCCGTTAGTTGGTGTCCAAAGGTGTAATTAATTCGTAGGTAACGATTTTTTATATGTATACATATAGGGTGTTTCGGTTCAGATAGTATAACCGGGCATAAGTAATCAATTTCCTTACCAAAAAATAAATCGAAAATATAGAATAACAATTTCTTGTTTTGCGACTTCGTTCTCGAGAAAACTAAAGTTGAAAATTCTTAAAATATGCAAATAAAAATAAAATATAAATATCCTAACGTAAATATAATTATGTAATAGTAATTAATATTACATTTTTCTGTAAACCTTAAACTGTTGTTCGTACTTGCTCAAATTCAAACGAAATGCTTTTTTGTAATTATTCACAAGTTTTTTAAATGCGACAGTATAAAAAGTTTTAATTTCACTAAAATATAAAATATTAATTAGTATTTTCCGTAACATTGTTATGCACGCCATCGCGAGGAATGTTCCACTTTAATTTTCTCGAAAACGAAACTGCAAAAAATGGTTACTGATTGTTGTCCGGTTGTATTACTTGCATCCAAACACACTGTATAAGGTACGAAAATACTCGTAGCAAATAAAAGAAATTTATGGTCGAGGGGAATATCATGGACAAGTACTTATGCTTAAATTGGTGAAAAGAAATTTTGTTGGTACGCTGTGTCGTGTTTCGTGTTAAATGTCGCACCATTTGTACAGATTTCTGACAGTCGAAAAAGTAGGGTATACGCGTGTATGTGAAGTATACGTGAGTGTGAGAGAAGTTCCTAGCGGGTATTTGTCTGACGGGTACCGATCGAGCGTATTAACCATTGTAATTCATTTGAAGAAACACAATTGTTCGATTGGTAACAAAGTTATAATTGAAAGCGAAGATTTATTTTTAGTAGAATTAATCGAAACCTTGCATGGGAATCGACGTGGTAGAATATAAAAAATTCGCAGAGCAATCGATGTGGTAAAATTGAAGAGTAAATGCATTAAAAAAAAAAAACAATTTCGCGTAAAACGTTCTCGTTCGCACGGAAGCAATGTCTGGGCTATGCAATCTGTAAGAGAATGGCAAGGACATACTAGTATGTATGTATATCTGCACGTGCAAAACGTGTGTCGGTAAGTATCCGGCGAGGCGAGGCGTATTATGTAGATAGACGTGCCGGTAAATAATTTAGCATAGCAGGCCGCGCGCCCGGCAGTCTGCCGCCCTGTCTGTAAATCCGCAATAGAGCTTCTCCCACGTGCTCCTGATCTCTTTACCCTTCCTCATTGCAAAACCTGAATCAATTACACACCCCAAAGCACAGGTATGCGCCATGCGCGTACACGTCCGTAATCGGACCAATCAACCCCGACACATCTGCCCACATTCTGTCGCTGCTATCACAGTCGAAATTTCTGGTCCAACCCAGGAAAATGAATCGATGAGGTAGTGCCCCGATATTCTTTGCAGATCCTCGAACGCGAATAGATTTAATCCACGCGTCCCTTTCCGACCGCGATCTCGCCGTTATAGGAAACTAGGTCAAATGGTTTTCCGTAAACGTGTTACACGTCGATATTGCACAGTAGAGAACTGCATTGGGCGGGAAAACCGGGCGACCCCCTCCTCTTTTTCCCAGAACTTTTCTACCGGCCGCGGCCGCCGCGCCGCGCCGCGCCGCGAACGATACGTTCGACTAACCATCTTATCTCGAACATCTATGTAACCCTGCAAACTGCAAACGGTCTGTATCTCCTATTTAGTCCTCTGTGTTTTGTTTATCGGGCGCATGTTACCCTAGAAATGATGTTAAAACAACACACTCTGTACATAGACTATGCGCTCATATGTTTACGTTTCTCATTTGGCATCCGATTGTTTCAATAAATGTACGTATGTACGAATGTATGCATGTATGTATATATGTACCTATGTATGTATCTCTCCGTCTATGATTATCTCTAGTTACTTACCATGAAACAACGTTACCCACCAACAAGTATGCTACTACATCTGTCACTGCCTCACAAATCTTTCAAATCATTTTTACTCATTTAGTATTAGACCACCAGTATGCAGGGTGGTCCACCTAAATATCTCCTTTATTTGTGACGACATAACAAATGATTTTAATGCAATATAAATGGTATCGCAAGGTGAATTCTTTGCAAATGTTATTTCTTTCCGGAGTGTTCACTTTAATTTTCAAAGATCAGGGTCATTTGCTCATGTTATTATACATATTTAATATTATTATAAATTGCCTTGAAGGAAAAAATGTTCTTGCCAGTTATTGGTCCATTTACATCATGCACATTACGTAAGAAATAGTTTGTAGGTGGCCTTACTTAAATGGACCACATAGTATATGTATTTAAGACCAAACAAGTGGCACTGGAGTGATAAAATATCTGACCTAGCTATTATTTTCAATAAGAAAGTTCAATTAAGATGTAATTTTCATACTAACAAGAGGCATCGCACAACTCGAATGATCAACAAATATTCGATACGTATCTTCTTACCTCCTAGAAGCTAGCTCCCACTTTCGAAATTACGTAATTTCAACAGTTGTGCTGAATTGTGCTAAGTTTGTGTTGCATTTTGCTCGAATATTAAAACTTTAATATAAAAAATGCGATAAAAAATAGAGAAAAACGACTTTTAGAGTAGCCCCCCACTTCTAATTTTTTGCAATTTTTTCCATTGTGCTAAGTTGTTTTAACATTGTGCTAAAGTATTACTTCAAAAAAATAACAAGAAAAAAAGTCCTGGTAAACAATAGTTTTGGACATGCAAGTAACGTTTAAGTTAGTATGTATCAGTTATCCAAATTGCATATAATTGTATATATGAGTTGTGTGAACCTAGCACAGGTCAGCACCACTGCCGATTTCCCCAGCAAAACGATATCAAGGGCACTTTACTCTTGTCCGCAGCCATTTGCGCTTGGATTCTACATATATCCTTAATTGGACTTTGTGGTCATCCGACAATCACATTATTGCATATCTGAGTTGTCTAAGTCTTGAATAGGGATGCAGAGTGCAGAGGACTAAATTGAACCGTCGCGTCGCGTCGTCGGAAGGCGGCGCGGCGCGGCGGTTGAGAGGCTGAGACCAGAACTTGGTGCAGCCCAAGGTTGCATTGCCCTAAAGAATTGGGACTGTTGCAAGTGGGTCTGGCCACGGAGTGGGGAGTGCCCTTTGGTAAGAGGACTAGATGACTGTGTTTGACCGCTCAGCACTTACCCCAGAACCGTTCATACGTTCGGACGTGTTTCGTTGAGCGAATTCTAGCTATTTCTGTTAAGGAGTGACCGATGCGTGATTAGCCGTTTTGGATATTGCACTTGATGCCATCTAAACCCGAAGGACCACCACTGATGTGGACACTGCATTCAATGTACTCTGTGCACCCTTCTAGTCTAAGGTTGTTACTGAACTGAATTAATGCAAACTATCTTACTAACTACCCCCACACTTACATATGTCTACTAGCCGCCCTTTTGGGTCCTCCCCAAGTGTAGGGTGACGGTGACTGGGCCGCTGGTGTTTCCCAAATGCTTATTTTCTACCTGACCTTTGGCACTGGGACTTTAGGTTACGGTCTCTTGGACCTGGGAGGCTAAATTGAATGCATAAGTTAAGAAACCTTCTAATTGTGTTTGTTACTACGTGCTACATGGTGGCTGCAGACCGGTCTACTAAAGAAATGGCAATGGCTCGATGCTAAGAAAAACATTACTGAAAAACTCCCAGATGGTCGACCGTACCATAAACTCATTCCTAGGGTCATTCCTTGCCTTAACAGGATCTCTGTGCAGCGTCCTACGAGGCTTACGTGAGAAAATGACAGCACGGAGTTAGTAGACGTTGCACAATTTTGGATTACGCCCCGAACTGGTGATTCGTTCTCTGTTTACCCGCTTCCAAAGAAATTATCTCTTCCCGAACTTTGCTAGGGAATTGCGGGAGAACTAGATGCAAAAACACTCTGAATCTTCGAAGAGAATATTCTGAACCTTCGACAGAACCTTTGAATGAACTGAATTTTGTTTTAGAGCGTTTCATTAAAAAACCACCACCAGTATTTAACGCTCGAAACAAATGGAACTTGACTGTATAACAACTCGTTGTGAATCTTGTGACGTCTAGTGTTAAGAACAGACTTGTCTTTATTACAATTGATAGCAAATTGATACAGTTTTCTTGCGATAAAAGGCAAAGGCTCGGGATCAGCTATCACTGTATTTCGGATCAGAGTACCCATGCGGATTGACTTTGTTTTCGAGTGGGCCGAGAGTGAACACGGAGAATGAACGAATAAAGTTGTCAGCCAAGCAGCAATATCTTTCGTTGGAGAAGGATAGAATATGACATACCTACTCTGATACCTACACTAAGATGTGCCAGAAGAACCGGTTTCGGAACAACATTGTGTATTATAACAATAATATTTATATGAATTGCTTCTGAAAAAACATCAAATGGAGTACGCGCAATACTCGACGGCCGACGAGAGATGATAGTAATGCGACAACGCAGTAGCGCAGCGTCTTGCTGCATTATCAAGCCAAGCATGTAAACAGAATGCGTCGACTTTAAGCTGCTACAAACCTCAGAAACGGAGAGTTTGCCTCTCGGGATCTGAAGGTTACCAATACGCACAGGACGACTATGTAGAAGGTCGATCCGGGGTCCACCGTGCCGCAATGTCAGACTACGAGAACATTCGCGAGATTCGTTAAACGAAAACAAAAGAAAGTCGGGTAAAAGTGAAGTTTAGAGGACCCATCTCCAGTGACCTCGACTCTTATACATATGTAGAGGGTTTCAATTTTCAATCGTCGCTCATACTGTAATTTTTCTTATAAAAAGATCTGATCAGTTTATCGATTATTGGCGTGGACTGGATAAATTTTTCTATTATGGAAAATTATGGATCTTGCTTCCACTGTATATTTGGACACTTTTCCTCAATGTTTCAACTAATTGATATTTTCTCCTTGTATTCTGTATTTGTTAATTGCTATGATGATTGCTATTTTATTTCGTTCTTCAACATGAAAAGTTCTCATTTAGCAATATAATTAGTGTATGTAGGTGTGTAGTAAAGATAGAGTTCAATATCAAATTATATACAGTTTAAAATTTTGTTTGGTTAATCACTTTAACTAAAAACCGGAAAGTGTCCTTGATAACATATATGTATGTAAATATCATAGTTATTACAGGTGAGTCCCTTAAACCCGGCACTTTAACCGAAAAACGTTTGGAAAAGCCATTCTATTCAAGAACAAAAAGGTCGCAATTGAATCTATTGATCTATTGAAGAGATACGGTGTGCGAAAACAATTATATATATTGGCGGGGAGTGCACGTCTTCGATCGTTAATCTTGACAGTGCAAAATCAACCTAACTTTGCAAAAAATCGTCTATTCTCGAGTTATTGTTTTCAGGTTGTTTTCAATGATATGCGATACTGAAATTGAATGTTTTGGAAGTTACCGATTTAAATTCTACATAAAGCATAGGTGTTTCAAATCAATACCATAAAACGGTACGGCTTTATGATATTTAAACTGCTATTCTTCCGTTTTTAAATTTGAATTTGAAGCTCCTTTGACAATAAATGGAAATAATGAGCGCTATAAGAAGTTGAAAAACTGCATAACGCGTAATGAAATGTTAATCTCGAAAATAGCAAAACTGTCACGTTTACATCGTAAACCTAATCGAATCTCTTGTAGGTATGGTTGACACTGAAAAATGAAGTAATAGTGCAAGAAAAAGTTATTAAACGTAAATCAGCTTTACTCAATGTATTATAGTAATTATAGCATGTATGTCTAGAAAAATATTATTAAATAAATATTCATAACAATACAAATAACCGGTTGATATAGAATAAATAAAATTTTAATATTTTGTCGTAGTCTCAAAGAATTTTACATTTTCAAATTTTTAAAAATTAACGCTATTTAGGATTAAAACTTAAAACAAAAAAAATAAAATTTGCAGTATTACGTCAAAACTACAGTTACATAATAGAAGTACTATGTATGTATCTGTGTCATGGTACACAAAATTAAAAATAGTATTAATACGATTTTAGAACTTTTTGGGCTTCCGAATGCAGCAGTATGTAGAATATTTAATTATATTGTTTGATAAATTGATTGTTTAGTGTTTTTGAAAGACAGTTTCAGATAAAGAAGAACAGTAATTTTTTCAGATTTACTAGAGGTTCACAATTTTTTAGAAAATAAAGATTGCTAGGTTTTTCTATGGATCGGTTTAGTCGGAGGACAGTTTTCAAGTAGTCTTTCGCGTGCTACAGATTAAATTTAGATTTTATAGTGTAAATTGATATTTTCATGACTGCATGGTGATGTTGACGCTACATATACTATAATATAATATAATAAAGTAGCAAATGTATATAAATGAAACAGACTCCCTCTGATATATTAGCAGGAAGATAATTCTAAAATTTCAACACTGAAATATGACTCTTTCAATAATATATTGGACTATGCTATCATTATCGATCACGTGTAGCTATGACACTGATGAGTCGAGGCAGGTGAGCGATAGCGGTCATGGCAGCAAAACCTTGCGCTCGTCATGTCGACAGATACTTTCTCTACCTGTTCGAATTAAACTCCATTCTAACTATTTTGTCCTGTATTTACCTCAAAGGTATTGTTAGCATGGTTGGGCATATCAATTTATATTTTCAACTTTCAACGCTCGCTTAACAGTGTTACATATAATGCATAAATAGTGAGACAAATTTAAAAGCAGATTTGAGTTATGCTTTTTACAACGAAGAATTCTTTGCTTGCCTATGTTCGGAGAAGGACTGGTCTTGCATTTGTCGAGTTCTTTTTGAACTAATCTCGGTTTGGTTGGCCGAAGAAATTCCTCGTTATTCGTTGGCGTTTGATTGGTTGTTATAACCAAGGATAAACATCTGTGGTTTTGGTGATAAATAGGAGAATCTAGCGTGTTCGCTAACAGCGACACTCATCCCGCTGGGTATAGAGTATAGGGAAGACATTCAGAATGACCACCCGGTACCTCTCCTCGTTGAGGTCGGAAACACATTATAAATCTTAACTTTACACTTTGACTACCAAAGCAACAACCTCGGAAATCCCATAAAACCAAAGTATAATTTATTTAATAAAATAAGTATTGAAAACTTGAAATGTATGACAGTGACAAAGAAACATACCGAGAAGTGACACGCCCTGATTTTTATGAAACTTTGCGAAAAGTTAGTTCTTAGAAAAATATTCGACACATCAACGGCCCTAAATGTTGGGAGACGGAACCATATTTGGTCGAATGTCTCTGGAACTATTGGAATTAGAGGGATGCACAGTGTGTCGTCCAATGGAAAAAAGTCCGAAAATCAAAGTGCAAGATCTGCAACTTTATGTATCCTAAAATGTTCCTAAATAAGACGTAGTTTGTAAAACTGCCTTCAATTTTAACTGAATAAATCAATTTATTATTAAAATTGAGGCTGAAACTTTACTGTCAAATTCCGTGCATTTTTTTAAACATGCGTCCCTCGCAAGCTATTAGGTTTTTTAATTTGATTTTTATAGGGTGTGTTGAGTATTATAAGGCCTTCAATCTCCCAAAAAATTTTTTTTTAAATAATCGCAATTTGTCCTAATTTTTTATATTTAACATTTATCAACTTTGATTCGAGTTTTAAAAAAAGTATATCGAGGTAACTCCATGAATTTTTTCACGGTAATTGGTGGCATATTAAACTTTAATTTCGCGTTGGTTTAAATCTGCTCACGTTTGCTCACGTGGAGAAAAAAATAAAAATCCATATTAAGACGCTCGCGCTCGGCGGCTTTCTGCGTAGTCTTTCGAAGGTTGCAATTATTTTTAAGCGCGTCCCATTTGATAAGTACTTATGTGTTCAATTTTATTCTTATAAATTATATATTTACTTTTAAAATTGTTTAAATATTTTACAATCTTTCAATTGAGTATTAAAGAAAGTACCAAAAGGTTTCTTGGAGATTTTGTATTATATTAATTTAGAGAACATTAGATTTGACATGACTGTCGACCTTAAGTGCATAAATATACACAAATGTTAAAAATAGTAGAAATTTATTTTGACACTGATTGTGAGACGCGTGCGTTCGTCGTCTACGGCTTCAACTTAGTCTATCGAGTTCCAACTTGAGCCCGCGCGAAACGATATGACACTATGTTTACTCATTATGTTATTCTAAATATACAGTCCCTTATTTTCAATTGTTTATACGATATCCGTCGTGGTCAGAAATATCAGACGTGAAACTGAAGCCGAAGATAGTCAATCGCAAACGCGTCCAAGTTACTAATAATCTGTAAATTCATTTCCTACAGTATTTATGCTTATTCTACATATTATATTTACAATATTCTGTAATAGTATTTTCGTTATTTTGTGTTTAAAAAAAATAAATTCAAAATTTTAAAAAAATTTTTTGTTAAATAATTAAAAAAAAATTTTTTTTATACATCATTCGACTCGTCTTTGCATTTTATTTCAAAAAGTATTCAGGTACTTTACTCGAAAATCGCATAGTTTAATAGTTATGACTTTTTTCCCGAACGCCCATATACTCGACACACTGTGGGATGGTTCAAATAGCAAAATTTAGAACGGCGAAACCGATTTGTATAAACAATATCTGGAAAAATTTCATTCTTTCCATCATTTTTTCAACTAAATGTTAATCTATACATATAATCTTTATAATATTTATAATATTTATAAAACGTTATTATAATTTAAATAATTTAAATCCTTTATACAGGATATTTCACCTAAGTTGACCACCTTAAATATATCGCTTATTTTGTATGATAGAAAAAATGTCAGAGGGAGAAAATATTCTGTTCGAAGGCGCGAATACGGTGAAAGACCGAATTTTTTTTCTAAAGGTCATTCTTTTCAAAATTTTTTAATCATAAAATCAATTGTTACCCTGAGCTTTTCCAAATTTTCTCCTGATAATAATAAAGTTTCTGTGAACAAAGACAGTTAACAAACAGACTTTATGTTGTTCATATGGTCTATTGATTCGTCTTGTTGTGCGAAAGCTTCTCAATGATTTTCACAGGCTTGCTCTATCCGAAAAAGAGTATACATCTGTATAATTAAATAAGCAACCGAAATAAATGTTCTCATAAATAATTATTATGAACAAGTGTAAAAAATTTGATCATCGAGAACTGTTATGAGCGATTGAAATAAATTTCTCTTATTGATAACCCAGATAGCACACAACGTCTTAAAGACGTCAATTTTTCGTCCATTTCAGGACTGAAAGTCTTACGTCCTAAAAAGACGTCTTTTTCGGGACCTTTTAAAGACGTCTTATTCGAGGATAATAAATTACTTGAATTTTTTGGAGATGTTATGAAAGAGACTACTTTACTGTACAATGACTAAACTACTTTTTCTATGTTTTGCTATTACTTGGAATGATAAAAAAAAATTTAATTATTTATAAAATTTCATCGAAATCAGCATCGACGTTGTTATGAGTTACAAACAATTAAAGATCGCGAAAATCGCAGCTTTCTCACGATTTCTAACATTTTCGACCGATAACGAGTTGGTTACCAAAAATTGTAATTGTTTGGAATGACAAAAAAAAGACTAGTCTCACATTAAAAAGTTAAGAAATGTGAGTATTTTTCTTTTTCTTGTCACTTCAACTAATTGCAATTTTTTAAAATGATTTTTTAGCCATTGTTTATAGAATTTGTTTCGCGGACGTTGTAGTTAAAAAAAAACCATTTTTTCGACGTTTTTTGCGCGAAAAACTAAGCTAACCTTAAAATTGTTACGTTTTATTTATTCTATAAGTTTATTAGGCACGATAAACCTTGAACATTTGACAGGAAAAATTTGAAAATGAAATCAACTTGATCAGTATTTCTACTCCGTCAGCGCATTACATCTGAAAGTATTAACTATGTTTACAACAGACATCTTTAAGACGTCTTTGTGCTATCTGGGAACTGTTATAAGTGCTTTGGGTAATCGAAATATTTTTCTTCATCAATAACAGTTGTCCAAGGGATCTGTATTTTTGGACATTAATAACTGTTTTCTGTAACCAGAAGGATTAAAAATCGATATTTTTTTTAATCACCTCCTTTTTCGGTGTTTGTGTTTGTATTTTGTGTTCATTATCTTACATTTCAATAATAATCCACTTTTTATAAATGATTCTTATCGTAGAAAATTTCAGAATAACTGTTATTTTTGGTCCCGCATAAAACGCCTAAAATCGTTCGTATCTTGGGCTCAGTGCGTCTTGGTGTTTGAAACTACAGCGCGGATAGTTTCCACATGACTGGATAAAGGTACTGTCGCCAAGCATGTGCGGCCTTGGCGAACCCTTGGGCCCGTTTCAGGTACCCACCCCCCAGATCCTCCCACCTAGTCTCCGAAGTAGGGATGAAAACCTGCAGTGGTAGGGAGAAGCGATGCGTTGTTCTGTGTGATTCCCGTTCCTCTAGTCAGATACCATTTAGAAGTGACTCGCCTCACTTATAGTACTAATGTAATGTCACCTCGTTCGAAGTTTGGAAGGTGGTCCTTCGAGTTAGAAGTCTTTACAGTCGGCACTCACGTGCAAATACATTCAAAGTCCTAACGATCATTTCGAATCGACCACGGACAATTAACTTAAAATTGTTCCTTGTGAAGACCTTAACTTTTGGTAGAATGACTATATACCTATTTGCGTAATAATTTATATTCAAATATAGACAAATAATTCCATCACCCATATGCTTACATTACACTATAAGTGACATGGAAAATATGATAAATTAAAGGAGATCGCCTAAATATTTATCTTTAGCACTTTTTAAAACAGTCGTTAAAAAGGTTCGTCTTTTTTAAAATCATTTCTTTTTCAAAAATAGTTATGGAATACGATACTATGCAGTGAACTTATACATTAATGTATTATTAGACAGACAGAACTTTCTATTAGGAAATAAAAAATAAGCAAATACGCGCTAATTTGTTTATTGTACGCATAACCCGATCGTGCAACGTGACATTAACTTTAGAAGGGTCATTCGATGAACATCGTAGATCAAAATTCGTGTTGGACAATGTAATATTGTCCTAGGTCAGTCAGTATGAAAGCTTGAATGGAGTAGATTTTAGTAGATGAAAACAAACGCACTAGAACTCTGTAGCGGGCGCGGGTGCTGGTGCGGGCGGAGTAATGTGCTCCAATTTCCATTTCTGAATCTGACTATGACTCATTGTCAGTTCTTTCATCCTCAAACTTCAAACACACCGACATCCATGCGCGCTTGCGACGCACGTTCTCGTTCATTTTCGTTCAAATCGGTGTTTTTTTTTCTTTTCTATAATAACATAATTCATTAAAGCAGAGTTATATTGGTAAATGCAGGAAATCGGAAAGTCACTTTATACAAAAAAAAAATACAATGTTGAAATAGCATGTAGTTAGAAATATTTAATAGTACTCGAGTATTTATAAATCGTATGCTGCAATAGTAATAAACATTAGTGAAAGCATAGTTTTAATCCAAAGTGGTACTGTCCGTGTCTGAACAGAAGGTATACAGGGTGGGACAATAACTTTGTCTACCTTGAATATTTTCGTTATTTCTAATAATATGAAAAAATGATAAATACAAAAGTTGCATGGAATACAGTGGGACATATTGTGATGTAAACACTTTTTATGTGCGCGACGGCGCGGCGTTTCGGCGATTTCAAGGTCTTCATTTCTTTAAATAGAAAGACCTCCCTTTTGTATCGATAGAGTATAGCATTCTTCGTAAAAATATCTGTGGTTGTAAGGAGAAATGCTGCATGTCACAATTCCAAAAAATTTGAGTTTATGCATTAATTGAGCAGTAGAGTATAGGATTTACGTATTTATCATAAAAAAAGTCGCGAAAACAAATTCGAAACTTTAAACGGCAATGTCTCGAAAGTGAAAGTATGTGACATGCGGCGTTCTTCCTTTCAACCACAGATTTATTATGGTTGACTTCGTATGTCCAAAACTTAATAGTTAACTGGAACTGATATCCCTCATCTAGAGTATGGTGAGTACATATGGACGTTAATTGTTTCGATAATATCTCGTTAACTATTACATCTAGGACATACGAAGGTGAATCCATTTTTACCCAAAATTCGATACACTATCGATTCATGATACAAAAAGTAGGTGTTTCCATTTAAAGAAATCAAGGTGACCTTGAAATCTCCGAAACGCCTTCGCGCACATAGAAACTGTTTATATCACAATATTTCCCCCTTCTATACCATTCAACTTTTGTATAATATATATCATTTTTTCATATTATTATATTACAAGTAACGGCAATATTCAAGGTCGACAAAGATATAGTCCCACCCTGTATATGCAGTATGCAGGACGGCACAGGCGCAAGTGGGGGCCTCACCTGTTCAGAATTTGATTCCTTGATATTGTCACTTCGACCAATAGCAAAATTATGCGTACCTAATTAACTAATCAAACCCGCATTTCTTCCGGCAGCCTTCTTTACAGCCACGGACAGAACGCGAGAACATATTACTGAAAAATATTGAGTGAATACTGTCCGTGTCTCATAACGTGATACAGTATTATCTCCGTAACCGTCGCGAAGCTCTCTACCGTAACTTTAAAAATTTTATTCCCACAACTGAGGGGATCCCCCTTGGAACCATTCAAGCGGTGAACACGCTCGACGACCGAGCCAGCGAGGGGTCGAGTATCGATGAGACTCGCGCTACCGCAAGCGAAGCAAAAGATTATTTTCTTTTATGAAACATTGTATCCATCGTATTCGTCTCGTTTTTCTAATTAAAATGACACCAAACACATTATAATTACTCGCGTAATAAGCGATTAAAGCTTCGGGCATGAAAGAGAGCGGCGAACGGAAAAGGAAGAGAAGCAGAGTGTCGAAACGTCGAATCTCAGTCCCTCTTTCTTTTGCAATGGCTATCCTTCTCTATGTTCGGCACACTGTAAATAATGTAGAACTCCACTAGAACTGTTGCTCGACAGACCCGACGATACGACGCGACAGTTACGGAGATACTACTGTACTCGAGAAGCGGAGTTCGCCGTGACGCGATGCGATACACCTCAAGTAGTAGTGGTAATCTTCACAGGGAATAACGAAAATGTGTGTGACAACGGCTGTCTCTAGTACAGGCCGAAACAGGGCCAATTTCGCAACGCTGTCTCAGTCCGATTTCAAGTGATTTGAAGTGGTTCGCGTCAAGCTTCCTGCAGACCTGAACATTTCTGAACGACAATCAGAACACCGAGCAGAACGGCAAACGGAACACCAGTTTGGACGGGGCCATTAACGTGTTTGCAAACAGATTTGAAAATCTTAACCATTCGCGTTCGTGCACGCGCGGTCGATCCTTCAGTTGTGGGAACAGTATATAAACCCGTTTCGTTCGTTGTTCAGTTCGGCGAAAGTTAGATCACGGCCGCGGCCGTATCTACAATGCTACTGCGCATATGAAGTATCTTGATCGGATTAGCTGATCGGAGTGATGTTTTGTCTGTATGCGGTGTTGCGACATCACATGTTCCGGCCTGTTCTGGAAACGGCCGTGCTGTGACTCATTGTCAGTTGTGTGCGCCTAACCAATCAGACGGTACCTTCGTGAATTCCTTTCGCATTCCTTCGAGTATGTACCACGTTATATGAGACATGGACAATGGGTTATGTGCGCGTTTCGAGCATTGTATTATGGTGCGTTTGGACTTACAATTAGACCAAACGAACGAATGCTCATTCTTAAGGTTGCCGCACACTACACCGCACCGTCCCGACCCGTACCGGCACCGTTCCGGCGCGGCCGTTTTGACATTCTCCAATGTAAATCAATGGGACTGCGCACACTTACCCGGCCAGGCCAACACCGGCATCGGTCCGTAACTGACTCGACAAAACCTGCGCACACTACGACGGACCGGCACCGACCCGGCGCGGCAGGGCCCGACCGCGCGGCCGAAGGCGCACTACAACCGTCAATTAAACCACTAAATACAGTTGAAATTATACCGTGTTTAGTGTCATTTTAATCAGAAAAATGACACAAATAAGTTGGTGAAAGTCCCATAAAAAAATAATGAAAAATAAAGAAGTTTTGTAATTGGATTAGTAGTGGTTCACACCGATATATCCGACCCCATATCGGATTAAGCGGTATGTTTAACACTTTACACTGCTCGGCTCAGTGGAGGGGATAATCATTTTTCGTAGATCTTATGGTTTCCATTTTCTAGATCAAGATTTTACTTCATAATTAAAATGGTAGACGACTATTCTTGAAAAATTGGAGTTATATCATCGCATGAAAAGTTTTTCTGAGTGTAATTCCATGGCGATATGTTCTGTCTCAATTTGTACGACACGAGATACCCTCGAAAGTCTTCTATGAGCTTATTATGGTTCAATGTAACGAGTAGTCTGCGGGTATTTATGGAAGATAAAATGGTTTTTTTTTGCATCAATTACACGAAACAAGAGTTACATAGAAATACCTTTCAAAATAATATATTCATACTATTAAGTTCTATTAATTTGCATATTGTCTTAAATTTTACCTACACATTTTTGTTATAAACGCATAAAATCCCCAGTCTAGTAATAAATTTCATTTTTGGGTTTGACAAGTCTGTCTTTAATTTTAGGGAGTCTTATTCAGGATGTACCAGTGGTGCAAGTGGGAAAGGATGATTTTATACGAAAAATAAGTCTAAAGTGTAGGATAGAATGTTTTCATTTGTAGCATTGTTCCCACCAAAAAAAGAGCTAAAAAATTCGTTGAACACGCATGCATATTGCTACCCACGAAAAGTGGAAACGGCAAGTCATGGACAAACACGTTTGTTGGCATTTACTGAATACCAAGCGCGTTTTTCTTGGAACCGAAGGATCTTCCAAAAAATTTTATTCTATATTTTCGACGTATTTTTTTACGTAATGTCAACACCTTCATGATTCTACCGTTAATACTATAACACCCTGTGAATCACTTGGCAGAATTGATTGCACACCATTCACAGAAAAATGTTCGAATTTTCCCGTTTTCCCAGAGTATCTTTTTTAAAGAGAGCGATTTGAATTTTTCAGCTATTGCCTGGAAGAAATAATTGATGTAGGCTATTGTAGTAGGCAATGTAATTGTTCTTTGTGTGTGTGTGTGTGTTACAATAGAAGCATGAAATGAAAGAGACAATACGAAAATGGTAAGCTTTGGCGTGCAGGATTTTATAGATAAGATGAAAATTGCAATATTTGGAAATACTGTGTTCTGATACGAGACCATATGTACGTGCCGTTTAATGCAAATGTTTTTCTTCATACAAAGAGAAACAATGTTTGATTTATAAAACAATATCCAAAATTGCCCGACTAGAATTTCAGTTAGGCATGCCTAAAGACGAATGTGGGCCTAATGTGGAAAAAATGGTGTACGCCTAAGTTAGGCATTCCTAACAGTTGCCATACATGGGCCTAATGCGGAAAGAATGGTGTACGCCTAAGTTAGCCATTCCTAACGGTAGCCGTACGTGGTCCAAATGGGGATGGTCGAGCGCACGCCTAAGTTAGGCATTCCTAACAGTAGCCGTACGTGGTCCAAATGGGGATAGTCGAGCGCAAGCCTAAGTTAGGCATTCCTAACAGTTGACATACATGGTCCAAATGGGGATGGTCGAACGCACGCCTAAGTTCGGCATTCCTAACAGTAGCCGTTCGTGGTCCAAATGAGGATGGCCGAGTTAGGGATTCCTAACGGTTGCCATATATGGGCCTAATGCGGAAAAAATGGTGTACGCCTAAATTAGGCATTCCTAACAATTTCCATACATGGTCCAAATGCAGAAAGAACAGTGTACGCCTAACTTAAGCATTCGTAACAATAGCCGTACGTGTCCAAATGGGGATGGCCGAGTGCACGCCTAGGTTGGGCATTCCTTACAGGTGCCATAGCATATACAGGGTATTTCGTTTATCTTTGAACGGAAATATCTCAATCGTGACGCACTGAAGTTACAAAAAAAATGTATTTACAAAAATTGTTCAGTATTAAGGGAACAATCATATGATGTCATTTTTTCGGGACTATGATGGTGGGGAGGGGGGATTTCAAAAACAATATAAGTTTTTTAAATGGAACCATATGTAACCTTAATATACATATAACTATATACAGGGTGGGGCACTAACTGTGTCCAGTTTGAATATTGCCGTTATTTGTAATAATATGAAAAAATGTTATATAGAAAACTTACACGGTATAGGGGGGGACATATTGTGACACAAACATTTTCTGCGTGGGTGGAGGCATAGAGGAGATTTCAAGGTCATCTCTATTTTTTTAAATGGAATGCTATGTTTTTTTTAATCACGATGTGATAGCCAGTGTTGAGACGAATTCAGCGAGTTATCGTTGAAGGTCATACAAGGTCAAATATGGTAGTAAAGTGAACTTTATTACCTTACAGGAGTTGCTCGAATTGGTCACCGTTTGCGTCAATGCAAAGTTGCAATCACTACACGCAAGGAGCTCCCTACGTACCAATATGGCGGCTCCCAGACCTGTCACTTTCTCAGGTGAAACAATGAAAATTAGTGTTAAATTACTCAACTTTACATGCTCATAAATTAAAAACGAGTGGTTTCCGCGGTGTGGGACTTCCATATAGGAGTTTTCTCGCAGAAATCAACAAGAAAAGACATACAATAATTGAAAATTTCTGGGTTCCCAAGAGAAAGTTTACCCAGATAAAATTTTGAGAGTACAAAGCAACTTATAAATATGAAAAAACGGTTATATTATAGAAATATCGGATTGCATATGTAAATATACATACATACACTATATTCACCGTTAGGTGATATTGCATATAATAAATAATAAAGAATTAATTCAGTGCACGTATGATTACTTTTTCTCCTGTATCATTTGGCAATGAGAATGAGACATGAGGGTACGTAATCATAATTAAAATTATTAAAACTGAAAATATTTTAAATAATTTTCCAAAATGCAACAAACCTGAACGTTATTTCATTAATAAATTCACTGTGACATTATTTAACAACAATATATTACAGTGGACTTTATTCATCTATAGGGTATTCTAATATAAAGACGAAAAATATCTGTGAGACATATGTATAGTCATAGTAATTCCAGAAAATTTTCAAAACCGTGAAAGAATTCTATCAAGAAAAAGTTTTATATCTCAGTAGATAGAAGTATTGATTATAACCGAACTAAATAATTTGTATAAGGACCATACGTTGGACGCGTGGAAAACGAATTCGTACTCTCTACACTCTACATACAGCAATCCATGGGTGTGAATCGATTCTAGTATTATACATACATACTATATTGTACGATTTATTCGGCTTGACGATAGACACACATACACGCGAGCACGACCGCTAGAAAATGGTAGAGCAGCCTCTATACGTGATATATGGACTAAATTCAAGTGTAATAAAACTATATAAACCTTCTGACAATGAGATTCAGACAATGGATGAAACTTTCCCGTATGGAAGTAAAACAAAATACAGAGAAAATATTTTCTCGAAATCAGCAAGTATGTATGTCGTATAAAAATGTGCTACACACAAACACTAACAAAGAAACGTTAAATAAAGTGTTCTTTTGTTAACATCTAGAAATATTTCTTGCACACCAAATAATCAGCTCCCTTACAATTCAGTAAAGAACACCAAGTGAATTGCTACTGCCAAGGAAACTCGTATGCACTATGTCGAAACAGAGTCGCCAGATGAGGGGAGGGAGCATGAATTAAGGGAGAAAAAAGTTACTCTCTCTCTGCCAGTACCGGAAATACGCACGGCAGAAACGAAACGCGTCTCGTGACCAGGCCGTGGCGGCAACGTGGGGGAACAGCGTCTTAAAAGTGGACGGTAGAGTGGGGACACAAGTCTTAATCTGGCAATTCTGCGTGTTTGTAATTAATTAGCCATTTTCTTGTAACATATTTAATATATTGCTACAAATAAATCAAACTATTGTTACGTACTTTTACAACAATTTTGGTGAACCATATTTTTGATTGTGCATAGTTACAGAGTTACATATAGCGAACAATTGAAATTGATTTTGCGAATATGTTTACGGGCAAGTTAAGCTTGTGCATCGATTAGCTCTTTAATGTTATCAAATGTTCAACAGAGTATTTGTACAAGATTTACAAAGTGCTGAAAAGTCCAAGGACATCATTTTGAACCTTTAATGAAATAGTACGTAATGCTATTATATTTTTCGTTTCTTTTTTGTTTCTTCAAAGTTTCAATTCAGGACAAATTTTTCGCTGTAACTCTGTAACTATGCACAATAAGAAAAAAAATAGTTCAAGTAAATGCTACTCAGTTTAATGTGAGGTACCACAATAACAAATACACAATACTCTAAAGAAATATTGGGGCACCCCCCCCCTCCAAGTTACTTCAAACACGTTTAATACATACTAAAATATTAGCCTGCTTAACCATTTAATTTAAAAAAATAAAGTCGATATTTTCATTTGATTCTGAGAAAACACCTTGCCACACTTTAATTGGTACACACTTTATTATATCATAATTGGAAATAATCCATTGTTGATTTCACATTCATATGAGTAATTTAATTACGCATATAATGAATATAAATATGGGACTATTATTGTGTGTTATACGAGGTAAACATTCCGCTTCGAAGACTTTACTTTGAAAACATTAAAAGATAATAAAATCGTTGTTTTCCCAATAAAATTCGAAAAAGCCCTTACTATTTTGTATACTGTTCTCTATACCAAACAGTGTAACTAGGAAAGTAGGAAAGATGTAACTACATGTATGTAGGAAATAGGACTCAGGAAACAATACATTAATAATTTTTCATCCACTATATTGAAACTGAACATCTTTCACAATTTGGTGTATGATACAGCATATCTCGTGTGATCGTATCAGAAGTACCACCGCGCCGCGCCGCGCCGTGGAGATATCAATTTTTGATTGATATGAATTGGCTTAATGGCTACTCATACTCAAATATAGTAATGGCATCGCTTTTGTAATAATTTCATGAATTTTACTAATAATAATTACTTTAGAACGATTCAGTTTAAATGACTAATAGAATGGACTTTTATATACAATTTGAATCGAGCTTTTAAGAGTTCCTGAATCGTACGTTGAACATTTACATTACACGATGTACTATTTCACATTAATGGTATTTAATGTTTGATTATTATCTGTAGTCTGTATGTATTTATTTCTTGTCTTAATCAATTTAACAAGTCGAAAGTAATACAACGGCATTTCTAAATTCTTGGAATATTTTCACTGTGTTGAATTAGATCTACTCATTTTCGTCATAAATGCATAAAATCCGTAGACTACTTGTTATGTATGCAATTTCTTATATACGTTTAAAAACTTTCCAATTTCGTTCTACGTAGTATCTGAGTGAGATGTTTAAATACGATTGAAAAGAAAATCGATTCTTAAAGTTTCTGTTGCTAAATGAGCTAATCTTTAATTGAAGTGATACGCGTAAACATGATTTCTAACGACTCTGAGTAAACCAGTTCGAGATGTGGGTGGTGAACACACAACGTGTGAACAACGCAGATGCATTACCAGAAACTTTAGTTAAAAAGTGAACGGGCGAGATCGAGAAGTTTCTTGCATTTGGATACAACTTCCGGAGAAGCTTAATCTATTCCAGTCCGAATGCTCTGCAAACGCTTTGGATTTATGGCACCTTCTGTACCTTGCGTGAATGCTCCACACTCTACGCTTTTCTGCACACTTCTTTGAGTTTCCGTTTCCGTTTCTGTATCGTACGTTAGCCCACACAGTCAACATTTCTCCGATCTTGTTAAGAGTTGCGCGGATCTTGGTACACGACGACGTATCATATAATTTACAAGCTTCCCTACGAAATGATAAATTACAGGCAAACCTGTGTATGTTACATGGCAGTTTCGTTTTTCAAAATCGCTACGTTATGCAAAACTAAGAATTAGTATGAGAAACACAATTAGATTAACACTAAACCGACCGAATCTTAAAAGTAACTGGTACATGTTCCCTTATAAAAATGACAAGATTTATTTTATTTAGACTTTGCGGCTCCTATTGTAATATATTGTATATATGATCTACTAAAGATATCTATACAATCATATCTTATGAAGTCATTCTTATTATTTCAATAATTGTAAAATAAAATATCTGGATCCCGTCAATTTGACCGGTGGTGGTAGGTTTTTAGTGTTAAAGCTACTCTGTAATACTGTCGTAACTATCAAAAGTATACAGGGTGGGGCGCTATAAACAGGTCACCTGAAAAACTCGCTTGCTTTTGAAGATAGAAGAAACTGCATCAGACCAAATTTACTTGGTATCGAGGCGCTCGTAATCTGATGTTACTAATTTTTTTATAGGTGGACACTTCAAGGAGATATAAAGGTCAAATCTGTCTTTTTAAACGGAACGGTATGGTTTATTATTTACATTCTGATAGTGTGTTTCAAGACGAATACAATGATCTATTATGAATGTAAAGCATCTATTGTAGTTAACCTTGCGTAACCTTGAATGACCTTCATAATAGATCATTGTATTCGTCTTGAAACACACTATCAGAATGTATATAAAAAACCATACCGTTCCATTTAAAAAAAAACAGAGTTGACCTTCATATCTCCTTGATGTCTCCACATATAAAAAAATTAGTAACATCAGATTACGAGTGCCTCGATACCAAGTAAATTTGGACTGATGCATTTTCTTCTATCTTCAAAAGCAACCGAGTTATTCAGGTGACCTGTTTGTAGCGCCCCACTCTGTATATATCTATTAGAATCATTCAGAATTCTAGAAATATATTATATTAGCTTAAAATTAGACAATAAACTCATTTTCTTATTTATTATCACGGCCTTATTTATTATCATTTTGATCAAGAAGTCTGTTCATCTACTTTTTCTTGAGAACCATTTAAAAATTTCGTAATATGAACTGGACGCATTTCTTTAAATTTGTCACTGGAATTTCCTGCTGCTTGTAGAGAAAATGGCATATCCTAGCCCAAATGATCCAACTATACATGAAACCTTGTTGTAAGAATGCTCATCAGTTTAGACGGTTACACTACCTGCAGAATTTTGAAAAGCATTTCAAGCTAGAATTACTTAATTTGATGAGAACTATGTAAATATAGTTATACAAATTTATTTATTATTTAAAAATGTCAATCCATTTGTTTAATGAATTAAAAATAAAGACATCTCGATATCATTAGTTTAATTTCATAAGTATCGGCTTGTAACATATTTGTTAGTAGGGTTATATTAATACTAATAGATTACGAAAGCGAATATACATATAGTTAGATAGTGCATTCCTACCTAGAACTCATCCATACGAATTTATAATTACTCTACTTAAATAGGAAGCGTCCGTCAATCTAGCAAAATATTTCCATAAATATAAAGTTAGAAACATAATGTAATTATACATTAGTGAAACGGTCACCATTCTGTACTTTTACACATAAATCAACGCTGTTCGATCAAAGAGGAGAGATGGATTGTTATTATTACAACATATTTCGTCCTTGCGTTCCGAAATATATTTCATTAAAACGTTCCAATATTAATTGTGACTGTAACACTATTTCGGTAACATACGTTTATTTCTGAACGATCGTAGGTAATTATTATGTTACAATACATATTATTAAAAACTCTTAAAAAATTTAAAATTTATTTATTTACGGATCATTTCTCAATAGTATAAGTTTTTATGGATTAATTTGTAGTTGTGAATGTTTGATAGAAAATGATTCACTTCTTGGAGGTTTTAACGACGTCACGATAATTGGTTACATTCTTTAATACAATTATTTAAGTTTCAAATGATTGTGTGCATTATAAAGCATAACGGTTTAGTTATTAGTTATTATAATTGAAAATTCGAATGATCAAAGTAACGCGTTTTCCAGAAAACCATCAGAAAATGTATTATAGATTCTACATACATACATACATACATACATACATACATACATACATACATACATACATACATACCCCTAGTAGCATTTATGGTTGGCGTTTTGTTGGGCCTACGTTGGCGGTATCGGTTGGCAAACCGTTAGAAATGTCGCTTTTTTTTGCGTTGGGCCAACGGTCAGTGCCAATGTAGGGCCAACGCAGAGCCAACGTAGAGCCAACGTAGAGCCAACGTCACTATAATACGAATGGCGAACTGGGCCCGCTAACATATTATTCTGATCTTCTCCTTTATGGTTGTTTTCACAGTACATGATAAATAATATATAAACAATGTATTTCCACGGTAAAAATTCGAAAAAAAAGGAAAAAACTAATTCTAGCCATGTCGAGACTTGAACCCGGACCACCTGCGTATTAAGCTAATGCCCTACCGCCGAATCTATAGAGACGTCTTGAACATTGATGCTATAATCTGGGCTACTAGATATGTCAAAAAATTTAAATCATAATCTAAACGAATCTAAAAACGCGGCGTCCCATTCTCAAGAAATCCGAAAGGGTTTTCTTATACTATGTGAGCAGTATTCCTGGCCTTTCCCTTGGAAAATGGAAAAATTAAATAAATAAATAAATTCCAAGGCTGCATACAATAAAACATTGGTGGATCACGCAAAAATAATAAATTGTGAGTATATTCAGAAATATGAAAAAAAAATCAATTTGGAATATAACATGTTTTTAGTTGCAGCAACGTCTGTTAGACGAAATACGTAAATGTTGGCAGATTTTCGCCAATGTAGTATAATCGTTGTAAATTCCACGTTGCTTAACCGACTATAATATTTGTAGGCCCAACGTTGGGTATTCGTTGGCAAATTGACATCATTTTCCGTCGTTGGCCCTACGTTGGGTATTCGTCGTTGGCTCTACGTTGGGTATTCGTCGTTGGCCCTACGTTGGGTATTCGTCGTTGGCCCTACGTTGGGTATTCGTTGTTGGCCCTACGTTGGGTATTCGTCGGCAAATTGACATAATTTTTTGTCGTTGGCCCTATGTTGGGGATTTGTCGGCAAAACCACCCACCATTCCCCAACAAACTCCCAACCGTTGGCCACCGTTGGCCAACCGTAAATGCTACTAGGGACATACATACATACATACATACATACATACATACATACATACATACATACATACATACATACATACATACATACATACATACATACATACATACATACATACATACATACATACATACATACATACATACAAACATACATACATACATACATACAAACATAAATACATACATACATACATGTACACACAGAAGTCTCTTGATGCGGTCTAAAATAGATAGTACTCGAAAATGTGGTTCTAATCTTGGTAAGTGTTGGATGAATCTAGGTAGATCTAGGTTAGACTCTGATTTATATGTATAGCATGCAATAACCACAGTTTTGCTGGGGCGCCAATTCGACGTAAAATATGAAACCGTGGAATTTAGAAAAAAGAGGAATCTCTCGAGCAACATCTTCTCGATTTCTTTTCATGCGGGCAACGGCAAGCAAGCAAATAGAATTTCAGGTGTAAAACTTGTTTGCGGGTTGATAATGAAAAATACATTGCACATTCCATTACATACATACAGAAAAATATTATAGTTTAGGCGATCATGTCTGTATGTATGTAGAACGTTGAAAGTGTAATGGAAAAAGTTTTCGCAGTTTCTGCTTTCTCCGCGATAATGTATCTGTTACGTGTAAGTTAACAAGTAACTGATCTCCTATCCTTGGTCTCATTTGTAAATCTCATATAAGCGATAAGGCCTACAGTTCTAAAAGACAGTCGGCACGAGCTAAGATCGCACCGAACTGATTATGACCAGACTAGGACTAGACAAATGGGCAAACTATCGAAAGGAAATCGTGTCTGTTATCGATTTGTACATCGATGCTAACTCGACTGCGACTGGTACGAATGGGGAAAAGATCATCTGGTCGATTCATAACGATGCGATGGTAAAGTCCGCGCACAAAGGGTGCAGGACGAACATTAAAAAGAGAGTTCCGGGGAAATGATCAGAGGATTTCATCCTAATCTCTTCGGCAGATAACGATCGCGCTCGGCCAAGGGATATGGCAAAAGGGTAAAGTGTGGCAAGGGGCAGTCGAAGAGGGTGAGCAATCGGGTGGGACGGGGTGGGACGGGGTTGCTTTGGGTTAGCATGAATCGAGAGGCAGGGGGGAGGGTGTAACGCAGATTGGCTTGCATGGGAGAAACTCCCGAGAAGTCGGAAGCTTGTTATGTGCAGCACGCAAACATACGACTCGAAATTATCTTCGTAATTAACTGCACTTCTTAACAGAACGCATGGCGTGCCAACCGGGCCAGACGGCGCGAATACGTATTTGGCGGAATCTACGAAGACGATATGTAACCTGAAACTGGCACCAGCTGCTAGCCGGGTTTCTGGACGCTGCGCTCTGCTGCATGCTGGTGCTGGTGTGTACATATTACCACGTACTTATGTATCCTACCTCCACCACGTACGCTCGGAATGTCCCATAACTTGCGATACCGGACGTACTATCAACGAAAAGTATTCCCCGTATTTGTGCAAACCTGTGTGTATGGGCACGGTACAGGTGCGCCGATACATAAAATTTCGAGTACACGAGGCTCGTCCCACGTCGCGTCCAGTCCAGCTCTAACACAAGTCTCGACGGATGCTCGGATCTTTTATCGTAACACAACTATCATTACTTCAAAACCGCCAACTGTCTGTCTGTGTCTGTGTCTGTGCCTGTGTCTGTGTATGTGTCTGTGTCTCTGTCTGTGTCTATGTCTGAGTCTGTGTCTGACGAAATGAAAATTTCGTTACGTCGAGTCGAGTCAACTAGTCGACATTTGTTCCACTCAGATATGTCTTTGCCTAATATGCTTAAATTACAGTAAAATCTCATAAAATATTATCTCATTGCAATAAAATATCTTTTAAGGGAATGTTAAAAAAAGAATGTTTGAACAAAAGTTATTTGGTATGGAGGGCGAGATTTCAAAACCAATTTAATTTTTTCAAATAGAATGCTATACTTTTGTTTACATATTGTGATAATGCATTTCTAGACGAATTCAACGAGGTGCTAACAATGTCATTTTCTTTCATGAAAGGTCGAAAAATTGTAAAAAAACCGAGCGTCGGAACACAGTACGCTTCTAATTGTCTTGTCTGTCCATTAATTGTAAAGGCTATTTGACCTTGATAAAAAAAAAATGAAAACTAAACTCTAACTAATATTTATACCACACAACATCTCCCTTCATACCAAGTAATGTTTGTTGAAGCATTCTTTTCATAGCATGATTATCTTAAAAGATATTTCACTGTGTTGAGATAACACAGACACCCTGTATATAAATCAACAAAGTTTTAACAAGAGTCTGTTCGCGTAACTTTTACATGCTAGGACTATTACTTTGCGCTAAGCTGCTAATGGTGTGACTTTACGGTGTACAGTCAATATCAATGTGATTCAATCTTTGCCTATGAACGATGTACCTTACACCAATATAGAAACATTTGTTGTAATAGTTGTCTGTTCTGGATAGAGTTTTTCTGATCGCCGATGTAACATATACATGTAGAGCGAGAAGCGTTGAAAGCGCAAAAAGTTAATTTACTCACAGAGAAAGAGAACTGTTACAGAGTAGGCGAAACTGCGACGTTTTTCGAGAACCAATTTCCAATGCGCATGCCGTCCATAAATGGTCCCATCATGAATATATGTACCTACCCCCGAAACTCCGTATATCTAATGCGCATGTATATGTATGTAAGTTTGTAAACAATAAGTACAACTTCAAGATTTTACAGAAATATTTATGTTTTGCTATTCAAGTTCCATTCGAATTGGATATATCAAATCTGGCTTGAGGATATCGGAACATTCAATTATGTGTAAGTACGTGCGACACGGTGAAAATCTATTTGCCAAACTTAATTTTCTTGCGAGTTCATTATACTCACTGTGATATCGGGTTCTTGCAAGTATAAAACTTTTGTTTATTTCTGTGTACCCTCAGACAGAGATTTCACTGATCTATAAGTACATATATGTATGTATACAAGGTGGTCAACCAAAATATCTCCTGTATTTGTGATGACATGACAAATATTTTTAATGCAATATAAATGGTATTACAAGATGAATTCTTTGCAAATATTATTTTTTTCTAAAGGTTATCTTTTCCGGAGTGTTCACTTTAATTTTCAAAGATCAAGGTCATTTGAAGGTCATGTTATTATACATATCTGAATGTATTTTTCGCTCAACTGCACGATGCGATAAAAAAAATGCAGTTATATATAAAAAAAACATCGATGACCTTGATAACTCCGACAAAAATTACCTTTCGGAGAAAAAGTGTTCTTTCTAGATATTGGTCCATTGACACCATACATATTACATAAGAAATAGTCTTTGCATCACAATAACCTGAAGAGACATTTAGGTGGCCATTACTCAAATGGACCACATGATGTGTATAGAAATACTCTGTAGTACAGCATAATTTATCATGCACTTGGTTTTCCTGAATTATTCTGCCAAAGTTTGAAAATCTGAAAAATATGGGTGGCGCCATAGTTATGCACCGCGGTGTATGTTTTATAAATTGGGGACCAGGTATGTCTTAGGTGGTGCGAATTGATGAATCGTAGAATATATCTTCCTTTTGTTTGTAATGCATAAGGATAAAGGCCTGGGATATTCGAGCAAAATATTGTTGCGGCATTTCAATAGTAGAACTTTTAATTAAACAAATATACAGTAAGCCAAAGTTCTATACATAGAATTACGTGCGGTCAATCGACTTTTGCAGACATCGGATCTTCAATTGTCAGCTGATCAACAGTTTCTCTTGTATACTTTCCTTAGGGGTTGTCCATCGCAGGGCAGTTTCGCATTACGACGACTTGACGTTGATCACGCCGCGCCGCGCTGCACAGTGTGCCAAATGGGCATTTTAACTGGACAAAAGTAACTTTCAAATCAACAAAAACTAACTGAGCCAATATAATCTAAAATAATCATGTATTAAAACCCTTGAATATTAAAACTTAAAATTGTTTCGTTATATGTTTACAGAGCGTGTAAACTTCACCTTAAAGGCGGACGGTTAACCTATAAATGAATAGCTACATTTCCATGCGCGCTAGAAATAGCTAAAAACTTACTAAGGAGTATCTAAATTTCCTTTATATGACGGATGTAGCATCTCAAACCATGTATTTTAACTTTAGTAATTCCAAATTACCCGATCACTTTTCTCTATTTGTGTAAATAAAGTGTCAAAGATGACACGTATTTTTCCACAGAAACGTCCATGTAACTCCTCTTCGTTAATGAATTAGTATATGCTCAACGTCGCTCAACGCGATGATTTTTACAAATATGTAAAGTAGAGACTTTCTAGTTTATTTTTACACCAAAATTGACTTGCAAAACGTTGCAAAACTATATGAATTGTTACATTACAGTTGCGTCGTTTGACGTAGTTTCAGAAGGAAATCTCCTGTTATAATAGTGAAATCGATTAATTTTTTAATATTTTTTGGGAAAATTATTAATTAGAAAATGTTTGTACATGCAACCGAACGTTAATATTTAATACTTTGATTTTGATCTCTGTTATTTTTTTTGTTTAATTTATATTTTTATTAACACAATAAACCATTATATAAAGCAGATTTGTTATTTATAAATTGAAACCTTATACTAAACCAAAGAATAATTTTTTCCCGTTAGAATATGTCTGAATCTCCAAAAAACAAATAAGTAAATTATATTTACATTCTGTTTGTCCATAATTAAAAATTACGTCTTCTTTGATAATATCTACTATTTGTTAAATCATTCTGTGCTACATAGGTCCACTACTAACTTTGTTGTAATTTATATTTAATTATAAATAACTTAAAATATATTGTTTAATTAACAAAAACCAACTAACTGTGATAAGAATTTAATAATTATTCATAATTTATACAACTGTAAACATATTAATTGATAAATATAGAAAAATAGGCGATTTAGACTTTTGTCGAGCTAAAATGCCCATTTGTATTCCGTGTAGCACGTATCTACATATGGCTTACATGATCGCTCTCTCAGTTGTCTCACAAACAGTCGAAGACGAAAGTCCCAACTGACTAACCCAATTGGCGCGACATATACAGAACGTAACGTCTTATTATGTCTAACAAACTGTATAAGTCTTCGAAATGTTCTGGAAACGTAGACTAACAAATTTCTTATACTCGAGATATTTTGTAATTAGAAATTCTTTCAGGAGACCCTTTGAAAAGGCTAGCTGAATAAGGTTTCATAATACACTCATTTAATACGGAAGCATCGTCACATGTAAGTACGTATGGAACGTTTTCTCTTCTCTTTCTTAAAGGCGTCTGCAATGGAGTGTTCGATTCATTTTCTCTCATTGCTTCATAAACGTTAGAAATTCTTGTGAAGCCCTCGATCCGAGTCTGACAAGGGACATTGCCGAAGTGTGTCACGCCGACTTTAATGCAATTTATGCAGGATATAGTTTGTTGAAAAATATTTCATACATATATTTCTTTTTATCAGCAATGATCCGTACCTAGGGGCTAAAAATAACCCTTAAAGTTGGGGGTGAAAACCCTATTTTTGCAAATATCTCGGAAACTAGAAGGCCTAGGACAATGATTTTTTTAAATTTGTGTGTTTTCGATCGAGGAATGTAGTCATATAAAAAGATTACAGAAAAAATTGTTTGTTTAGTCAGTATTTAAAAAATTCATATTATATATTTAATAATTATTGTTAAATGATAAAAACAAAAAAATTACAAAAACACGTATCGCCTATTTTAGTCCATAGGTACACAAAGTTACAGAAATATCGATAAAGAATTAATAAGAAATATTGCAAAAAAAGATGATTTTTTAAAAATATTCACGAAACAAATAATTTTTTCTGATATCTTTTTATATGGCTATATTCCTTGATCGAAAACACACAAATTTAAGAAAAAATCATTGTCCCAGACCTAGAACATTGTTCTAGTTTCTGAGATATTAGCAAAAATAGAGTTATTATCAGTTTTCATCCCAAACTTGGAGGACTATTTTCACCCCCTTAACATAATAAATATTTTTCAATAAACTATATCCTGTATAAATTTAAATAAAATCGGCGTGTTACACTTGGGTAATGTCTCTTGTGAGATATGTTCCTGACTACCGATACATTATAATTGAAATAAGTGCCGTTACTATTTTTTAGGCTATTGATTTGAATGCTTGTCTCATTCGTGGAATTATCTAGACAACGTAGCGAAGAAAACTGGATCACGGAAATATCAACTGCTTATAGGTAATTTATTATAAAACCGAAAGAAACACATCTATCGACGGAATTAAATACAGGCGCAGTTCAGAAACACTATTTCGTAATATGTACATACATCTTAACCCTTGTGAAGTCAACCAAAATGTTCACTGTTGTTGTACCCCAGGCGTTCTATTCCGATATATGAGATATTTAATGCCAAATTTTACTGGTATTCATTATCGATACTCTTAATGATCCCTTTATATAATATACCAAATATTGGTTTAAAATAGTTTGGCGAAAAATTATTTAAAATTATAATAAAAATTCCATGATAAAGTGAATCAAGTCCTGTCATTCTTATTCGCGCATTCAACTTTCTTTCTCTACATCGACGACTGTTTTTGAGTTTGAGGCAGCAATGAAGGGTCTCTTATCTCGTTTATACTTCGAACCCTCGAGTCGAACTAGATTCGGTTTCTGTTATATTGTGTTAAGAATATCGAATATCGCACCTTACACACAACGGTGACGTATAAATGACAGTTAACGAGGTGTAGTACAGATGTCACCTATTACTCTCAGCGTGTGTTTATAATACATTGTTTTCGCCACTCGACGTATTCTTCTTCCGACCAACTCTGCGAGTAGTAGTGTGTGAGTCTAATAAAGAAACTATTTTAACATGTACTGCGAAGAAATTTTCGTGTGCAGTTTCGTTGTTGAAGAACAAAATCCGATAAAGGAAACTCGAAATTGTTGATTTATATAATCAAACAAAATCTGGTGTTGACAGAATGGATCAAATGCTGGGTAGATATATCACAAAAAAGACGAACTACCAGATAGCCACTAACATTCTTTTATAACATAATTGATGTTGCCGCTCTTACCTTCTATTGTATGTATACGTCAATTAGGGGAAGTACTTTGTATCCTAACTATTCAAAATCGAATCTTAAATATCCAAATAATGCAACATTTTTCAACGAAATCAGCTAGAGACAGCATATAAGTGACACCATACTCAATAAACATTCCATCGATTCGTTCTGCACAACCGGCGTCATTGTTGTAAGATGCAAGTAGAAAAAAAATGTTGTAGGGTCATGTCATTCATGCCACGCAGAATCTACTAAGAGACGCAGAAAAACCAGAAAAAGTTGCCAATAGTGCTTACAACCAAATTTGCGATGAACACGCAAACACAATTACTATATGTAAAAGTTGTCCTGTAATTGTTTAATTTTTATAATTTAACGTATTATGTTAATAAACAAGTAGGATCAATAATTTTGTATTCTGTATAATTTCTTTCTTAAATTTCCATTCGAAATTCGTACAAGTATGATTTTTCGTATATGGGTACCCGGGTACCCCAGTTGTACACCATGCGTATACATAAGTTAGAAGCTTAATTATTCAAAATATCTTAAACAAATTTTTTTCACGGACCGTTAATTGACGTAAAATTGTACAAAGAATGGGGATACAGAACGGTGATTATACATGTAAAAATATGTCGGAAAAAGGAATAACATTTTTCCGTTGGAGCCTCGTTTTCGAGAAAATCGATTTTAAAGATCCGTGGTGTTCGCGTGCTTTATTTAGTTAGTATACGCAGGAAGTAGAATTGATTGGTCATGATCAGACGCGTCAGAGGATTCCTACACGTGAATTTGCTGTATTTTCAAAATCGGTTTTCTCGAAAGCTGAAGATTTATTTTGGAATAAATAGATACCTAGATACGTAGTTTGTTTTTGCACGCAAATATATTTCGAATTTTAATCCGCAGTAATTGGTATAACATGGCTCTCTTTCGTCCGCTATAATACGTACAAAATGTTATCGATTCTAGTTCTCAATATTTTTTTATATTGCATTAGGTTTTGAGGGCCACCAATTTTTTTTTTTTTTTTGTAGTCAGAACACATCATTCTTGCATAAAATGCTTACATATATTATTACTTCGTGATAAATAAGGAGTAATATTAAAATAAAGTACGATCGAAGCATGATACCGCAGTAATCGGTACAGTTACCCTAGTTGTAAATATTGCGCCAGTGGTCGACCTTAAATAGAAAAAAAGGAAGCGTTTTGTATATGTGTATATGTTTTATATTATAATTAAAATATACATACATTTGTCATGAAGGAGTTGTGCTTATTGTTCTGGTTAATTATTTTGTCTCATTGTAACAAATATTAAAATAAAATAAAATATATCACTGTGGTCTCCAGTTGTTCTGTTGGTTGTTTCAATGGAATAAGGGTTTACATATGTTATCGGGGACTGTGCGGACGACCTATTAAATACAGTATAAACAGGCATAACTTTAAACCGCGTTATCTCAGAAAGTCGGAAATGTAACAGACCCTTATTCGAGATTCACATTCGATTGTTAAATATGTACATATACATATTACAGTTTTTACTGTTTGAACTCGGAGCATTAATGAAGAGCCTATGAACCAGCGGCAATCTTGTACCGAACAAGACTGGAAGCAATATTTATTAATATTTCATAATTAATGAGAATTTAGGTAACTTCTAGTTTTACTACGTGAAGACTTGGAAAGTAACGCTTTACCATTACAATTGAAGTTGAAGATAGCTGCTAAACAATATAAATAGCTATTGAAATAGTTAGTTTTCGTATTACTCTTTAAGAGATATTTTAGAACATTGTTAAACAATTTAATAAACTCTCCCTAAATTGCATAAATCATTTGAAAATTTGAAATAGGTATTTCAATTACCTATTGTAACATGAAAAAAAATGTATTAAGATCAATGGAAAAGGGAACAGTATGAACTATGAACAGACTAACAAGGGAAGAAAAGCTAGAAGAAAGGATCGAGGGAAAACAAGCAGAGTTAAGAAATATGTGGAGGAGAACGAAGGAAAGAGTAAGAAGTTTAGAAGAAATATGAATAAAGTTACCAGGGAAACAAAAGGGTAAGGAGGTCATCAGATAGAAAAGAGGACCAAGGCAGACAGGAAGAAGATAGCATAAAGATAGAGATAACACGATATGAGAGGATATAACCAAGAAGGAGAAAAAATGGAGAAAAGAAACAATGGAATTATAGAGGAAAGTATAGGCGATAGGGAAAGTTGAAAGGGAGGGAGGGGGAGGAGGAGGCAGAGTAGCAATGACTGAAGGATAAACATTTGGGGAATAGAAAACAGAAGATGAAGACAGATGTCAAGTCAGTATTTAGTGGACATTGAAATTGATAAATAGAATGAAGAGCAGAAGAAATATAGTCCTAAAAGGGTGGAAAGTCAAATGAACCATGAATGCAGGTAATGAAAGTACACGGAAGTAAACATTGTAGAGTTCTAAAAATACGAATAAAAGAATTAAAAGAAATTGAATATGAGTGTAGTGAAATGTGCTGAAAAGTAGGTTAGAGACAATGGAAGACGACTGGACGTACAGGCAGAGAAAAATACAATTTAGTTGAAGAAGAATTGGACAGAAAGAGTGGCGGGTAAAAGAACAGGCACGCGTGAATGGTAGAAATGTGGCGAGGAAGAACTGTTAAAAAATGTAAAGGAGTTGGTGCATGAACGAGAATAAGCGACTGTAAATGGAAAGACAAAATGAAAGAACAAGAAGAAAAATAAAATGAGACGAAATAAAAAAAAGAGATGCCAGATGTAGGACGAAAAACATACAGTGGCTAGAAGGAACATTACACTATACGTATAAGAAATCTTAAAAAAGGGAAACATATTTCTGATTAAGAAAACGGATTAAGAAATGATCTGCTCTTGGACTAATGAAAGAATAAATCGGGAATATCGGGAAGACGTTGAAATAAGAAGAGGAAACATGATCAGGTCAGAAGAGGTTATAGAAGTTCAAAAAGAATTGAAATGCAGATGTAAATACATTAATTTATACAAATCTTCAAGAATAAAGTATGCTAAAGATGTACATATGATCTAAGAATCTTTGGTGATATCAAGATGTAGTTCTATCAAATCACTTTTCAACGTGCTTACGTACTTTTTAGCAAGACTTTTGTCGATCAACACTTGTGCACTGTTCAGAAAATACGTAGATTTATATTTTGAAAATTAAATTGGAACACAGTTGACATTCAATTCTGGCAAAGATCTGATTTTTAAATCGCGTGTAGTGTATACAAACTGATTATATCTCAACAAGAAAACTTAGAATTAAAATTCAAGGTCGGGTTTTGGTTGATTGGTCTGAACAGTGCACGAGGGTTAATTTTTATAAGATTTTTCACCCTCCAGAAATATCATTTTCTACCCTCCTCTACTTCTTAGGTTTTAGGTTCTGAAACATTTGATAAACTCATTGGCTGTATTCATAATATGTTGAAGACGTACTAAAATGATGTAATTGCAAAACTTTGTACCCGGATAATCGATGGATTAGTAATTTTATTGGTCGACTGTTGGTATACAATATTACCAGCAGCTCGTGTACTCAACGTGATACATAATAACTGTTACATTTTATAGCAGACAATAACTTTTTATAACACAATTAGTTCCCCTAACGTTATATTAAACTACATAAAGAAACAGGCATACTATAGATATACAGTATACACAGGGTGTTCTGTATACTCTAATCTATGCCTGCGAATATTTCTGAAACTATTGATGATACTGAAAAGTGTGTTACATAAAAACCGAAAGATTTTGAAGTATATTGTATATGTATACCATCATTTTTTTCTTTCAGTAATTTAGTTAATTTTCATATTTACATTGAATGTGATCATTTTCAAACATAAATGTTGGAAAAATTGAATATAAAATGAAAAATTAGTGTGAATAACGTAATTCTACTAGTATATATGTATATTAAAATTAGATATATATATATCTACTTAGTTATTTATTTCGTACAAGTTTGAACACATTGGTTAATTTACATGCATTTGTTCGCATTTCTTATAATAATTCTAAAGAAACATTCTTGATATTTGCTGGTTAGGATTTGAAGCTAAAGTCGGCTTATACTTTATACAACAAAGCCGTTGATTTTAGTTCTGGAATCCTATTAGTGCATCTGGTTGTAGAATTTTCAAACATAATTCATTAAATGAATTATGAAATTTGTCGATAATGGAAATGGTAGATATTAAATGGAATGAAAGATTAATACACGTATTCTGGTAATATTAGTGTTCGTAAAGTTTGGCAAGCTAGCGGAAAATAAATATTTAAAGAAATACTGCTAAATGTTCGATGTGCCCTCATGTCCAAAAACCGTACGTTACTAGCCTGTTTACAATTTGTTAAATTGAATATATGCTCTTTCCAAATTTACGTTTGAATTCTGGAATGAGAGTATAAGGATGAATCATGATAAAAGAAGATACTCTGGAAGTTCTTTTATTCTAAATTTTTCCATCTATGCTTCAAAAATATATAAAATGAGTGAATACGATTCTTCGTTAGCTTCTACTTTGTTAGCTTCGTTAGATTCTACGTGGCATTTTAAGTGATTCAAAATATATGTCATCCTAATTAACGTTTTAGAATCATTTCGGTTCTCAGGTTTAAAACTCCAGGAAATTGCGATACACATAATAATATTTTTATTATTTAAATGTTATTCGCGTGAACGCTGAAGAAGACTTAACGGAGGTATTAATGCCGCCCAAACATTGCATGAAAATGAAAGCATATTCTCTGAGAATACAAAGTTTTATTGCATGTGCTTGAAACTTGCTTAACTATAACTAATTCAGAAATGAAAATTATATACAAACGTAAAATTATTAATGCCCATATGCTTAAAATTGATTAAAAAATACATATCGGACAGGTCAAATATTTATTTTAATGTTACAAAATCCGTAAAATCACAAATTAAAACTTGTTTTATCGACTGGCGTCATTTTATTATTGTGCGCCATTTTAAATTCATTTCGGTTTCCTATTTGAGGAGAGTTTGCTCTTTTCAACTCGATCATTGTTCATATTTACAGATTCCATTATGTATTCAAGTTTCATAATGCTGAATATGAATATACATCGAAACATTTCCCAATTGATAATTAAATTTGAGTGTATAGTATCGATAGTAATATAAATTTATATTTTTCTCTTAAAATATGGAGAATCTATATTAAATTAAAAGAATTCTTTTACTGCATTATAGTTATAAACATTGGCAATCTGTGTAGTGAATAGATCAAATCTCAGTAATTGCAATCTTGATAATTTGCAAGCGAACCGCGTCGGTTACATATTGCTAATTAATGTATAGTACGAATGGTAGCTTAGATACGTGAACGAAATGAGAAACGATAATAGGAGAAATAGGTATTTTAGTCCTATTGGTAACCGTAATAGTGATGATAAGGAATAGAAATTTTTACACAATTGATTGGTTATTTTGTTCATTACGCGAATACGTACATAATTATATGTATAGTTATGATGCATTCTGTTCGTTTAGTTTTCGTTGATAGTTAAAGTTTTTTTTTACATCAACACCTTCTACTCATCGAGAAGAGAAAAAGTCTGAAAGGAGCCATATGTCGCAAACAAATAGTTATTGAGATATAAGTTGTTAAAGTTTTTGCAAAATTTGATTGTGTGGCAGTATACGTATAGACAAAAGCCTACTACTACAGTCCACCCGACCGTGTCGATGAGACAGAACATGATCGTGTGCGTGCCTCGAGCCAAACGAAGTTTAAAGGGACTTTCGTCGCTAGGCCCGTACGCAATTTTATAAAGAAAAGTCCAAAATTTGTGGTCCCGTAAGGCGAAGTTTAGCCTAGAGCAACGTTAAGATATAACATATACTGAATATTTTTTAGTTTGTATCGAAGTCTTTCAGAGTAAAAAACAACGTCAACAGCATAGATTTCAGTACAAAAGGTAAACGAGTGCATTCGATCCAGTATACCATGTGGTCCATTTAAGTAAGGCCACATAAATATCTCTTCAGGTTATTGTGATGCTAAAACTATTTCTTACGTAATGTGCATGGTGTCAATGAACTAATATCTGGCAAAAACATTTTTCCCCCAAAGTTAATTTTTTTCGGAGTTATCAAGGTCATCGGTGTATTTTTATAGATAACTGCATTTTTTTCGTATCGTATAGCTGAGCGAAAAATACATTCAGATATGTACAATAACATGACCTTCAAATGACCTTGATCTTTGAAAATTAAAATGAACACTCCGGAAAAAATAACCTTTAGAAAAAAATAACATTTGCAAAGAATTCGTCTTGTAGTACCATTTATATTGCATTAATAAAAACGTTTGTCATGTCATCACAAATAAAGGAGATATTTAGGTGGCTACATTCAGGTGCCCCCCCCCCCCCCCCCCCCGCCTGTATATGCATAGATAAAGGAATGTGATCAAGCACACCAAAGTAAATGCTTAGCATACTAAATCGACATTCGGAAATCTTCACAAGATTTTTTTTGTTTCCAAAAATTATTTCAACAGCCTTTTTTGCAAATCTCTGTTTATTTAAGACACTAAAATGCACCAAGCGTCGTATTTTTAACAGTTACCGAATGGCAATAAAAAAATATTATGTATAGTAGTGCCCGAGCCCACTCCGTTCCATTCAAATGGTATCGAGAAAAGTATGTACTTTTCTGCAAACTTTCTCTTTATAATATTCATTTAATAAACAGCGACCCTTAATTAAAACCTTCACGACACCACCTAGCGCGATATCTTTCATAACATATATTAAACAATTATTGAAATTCAAGATGGCTCTATTTCTTTAGGTATTTATAAAAGTTCAAATTTTTTTTCAAATTATTCATTTATTGGTCGTGTACCCTAATATTGTATTAGGTAGAATATTTCAAAATATCGACCTACGTAGAAACACACTTGAACAGACCCGATCTGTCCAACTATACCTAATATTACCTTTAAATATGATGTATTTGTAAAATAATATTTTGTAATTGTGCAGTTTCCGTAATCAAAAATATTGCAAGAGGACGCAATATCACGTGCATTCCTCCTTCTAGACGACAGAGATGAATGCGCACTCTGCGAATACGTTTGTATGTGATGCATACGAGTGAAAAATGTTTCTCTCAGGTAATTATCTGGTATCTACATTATACATATTAGTTATTGAATACTTGCTATGCCTATGTTTAAGTTCTAGTGTAGCAATAGTAGATATAGCAGAAGTTCATTGAATGAAAATCTTGAGAAATCAATCTGAAATTCTGATATTTTCGATTCACTTTTCATTAAGTATCAGCCTATTCAAAGTTGTAGCTCCATACATATTACCTAACGAGAAATGTACGTGCTAGCTAGAATTTACTACAAACACACGGTTACGAGGCGCTTACGATACTTTATGATCTCCAGGAATTTAAAGAAACATGTCCCTGACATTTCGGAAGCAAATGTTCTAGGTGCACGCAACTTAGAGAAGTCTTGTATGGCTATCGACGTGTCATAAACTCAAGGTTTCGAAAGAGTAACATAGCGCACCTTGGGCTTAACGGTTACCGGGAACTGCCACCGCGCCCTAAGGATAGTGGCACCAAGCGGAAAGTTTGCGTGTTGCCAAAGTACCGTTCATCCCTACGCCATAGAGTACCTCGAATCCCTCTTTTAAAGAGTCGCGCCATGGGCGACCTACGAGACTTTCACACCCTTCACGAAGTTTTTACAGAGGATACAACTTATCAAACATCATCGAGTATTAGTCACAACACTTGAACTGATTATGATGTGTAACGTACCTTTGAATAATAATTAATCTAATACTCTAATTTCCTTTCGACAAGCAATCGAGCAAACGAAACACACCACGCGATAAGAGCGCCTCGAATGTCTCTCTTTTACTTGTATACATATTCACCTTTTATTAAAAGAAAAATATTTTCCCAGCGCGGGCCGAATTTTTAGAATTAACATTGTTAAAACGTTTAACCGTGACGTTTATAGATAACATTTACATATGTTTTGTATACTCAACAGGTCGAAATATTATTGTGCGCATATTATTCACAGAGTTAATCGCGCACAACAAAAATGGCTGTAGTCCAGTTATATTTACGAATTTCAAAGAACCTAATTTCGAGAGATATTCTACACTCTACACATGGTATAGAGGAGACTGAGAGAATTGTGGACGCTTAACTAAACGTACCAAGCATTAAAAGTATCTAGTGAATATTGCCATATAAAAATGGTAACACTAAATTTATTGAGATTGTCTGTAATTTTCAATATAATAGATTAATAGATACTTGGACAAATTCCATTATTTTCCATAAATGGATTTTTATAATTCCAATAATTGGAAAATATAAAACCGGTCATTTGACCGTGGTAGGTTTATTGTTAAAGAAAATCGTAAATGCAACCAATAATATTAACACTATGTAATATTTTTTCTATTAATAATAAAACTGTAACTATTTATTAACCAAATTAACACAAAACATTATAAGAAGCAAAACACTTCCTGCCCGTAAATATCGATATAGATATCGGGGTCAAATCAGACAACGGTGATTAATGTTGTTAGAGATCCCTATTGCACGTGTATGCAAATACACATGTACTCTTCGTACGCCACAAGAAGTCTGCTGGCAAGAATTCGAAAGGAATGCGGCAGCAAGCCGTCCGATTGGGTCATTTCCACACGAACTTTCGGTTCTAGCCGAATTATAATATTAGCTAAAGTGTGTGACGTCAAAGCATAACCATTGGCTGCGAGCGAGGACCCCCTTTGCCCCTGTGGCGTCTCGAGGGACTTCTTGTAGCGTACGAAGAGTACGCGTGTAATTAAACGAATCCTAATGTCCGTGTAACACTAAATAGTTTTAGTCCCGCCCACCCTCAAATCTCCGGAAGTAGGGATGCAAACCTTGAAAAGATAGAAAGGACCGAGGTGTTGAGGTTGGTGACATACGGTTCTCCGGGTAGAATGCAATTGGACAAACATCAGACAACACCTAGACCTTGACTTAGACCTAGCAGAAATCCTCGTCGCTAGGAAACATTGTACACATTTCGAAATATAGTTATTGATCGAACTTTCGTATTTCTTTCCTTAGAATTGGGAAGGTGATCCCTCGAGTTTGAAATTAACCTAGTCGGCACACGCAGTGCAAACACAGCCAAAGTCCGCACGATCATCGGATCAGCCGCGGACAATAAACACCGTGTACACGTGTCTCTTTGGTACACGTCCAAAATCGTAGACTCTAGTAATTATGGACAGGTTGGGGTAAATATGAGGGCTGTTACTTTCCTTCGAATCTTCGAAGAGTCGAAGCTTCGGAAAAGTAACAGCTCTAGTAAATACAGATAGGCTATTTTCTGTTTCTTTACATAAAATACAGAGAAAACCGAAGTCGAAGAGTTACAATAAAGGGAGATTATTATAAAATATATCGGTCTCTTCTACATTAAATGCTGTAATTCTGGCGACGTATTTCTTCCGGTTGTCACAGAAATATCTCAGGGCGCCTACCCATGAATTTGTAACATCATTGTATTCTCACACTATTTTTACATCTTCATTAAAATTATGTTTCACTTAACAAAGCCGCGAAGAACATTTTTTCAATGGAAAAAGTTACTTCGAATGGCCTCGAGAATCGCCCCTTTCAACGAAGTATACAACATTTTTGGTACCTGTGGTGTAGTATAAAAACAAGACACTGTTTGTATACATTTCATACATGGAAACGCCTATGGGACACAGTAAATAGTTTTTAATTAAATATAACATGATAGAGTATGAGAAAAATAAACAGAAATCGTATAAATATTTTGTCTACCAATGTGAACAAAATTTGAATGATTAGTAACAAAATGTTTTGTACTTTTTAATTCTTATTGGAATTGCACGCAACAATGCACAATGTAGGATAAATAACACATGAAATAAAATTGTAGGAATTAATATCATTGATACATAAAGTATAATAAATACTAATTCCAAATGTTGCACTGTTGCTACCAGAACACGACGAATCTACCATTTACAAATTCTGCTCATACAAATTCCTTCCCAACGGTCCTTACTGGTCAAGTTACAGTGAAGAATACTGTTCTCATCGCCCTAGATTTATGACGTGCTACGCGTTGCTGGAAAATTTGCAATATCCCTTCAGCGCTATGGTATAAATCTACCAACTGTTCGTAGTCCTAACAGTGTGACAAACGATTCCTTTACATTCTGTACGCCATGCCATTGCAGGGACAATATCCTAACAATAAGTAATACGTTCCTTATTGATTTATGTTTCATAAAGCTTCTCTTGACCATGTAAATTATGCTACAAAACTTTACCGGAAAATACGTTGCTCTTACTGCAGTTATAAATAAAAAGATTCACGTGACTTAACCGCACGATCTCTAACCTACTTATGACCATGAGACTACGAATAACGCTGTTATAGATTTTCCCCGCTTTTCCGATAAAATATCGCATTGTGCGATGCGTTTCCGAGAATTTTACAACAAAATGTTTCGAACAAAAGGTAGTTGCTATTTACGCGTCTACAAATTTCAAAAATTTGAAAACATGTTTTTTTCGACCACAAATGAAGGTCATAATAATGTAGCTGACGTCAAAACGAATTCGATCATATGTAATATTATGACCGCGTGAGCCTACAAATAACGCTGTTGGAGCTTTTGCGCGCTTTTCCTACCAAATACCCCACTGTGCGTCAATTTGATAAGCTTAAATTATGACGACAAAATTGTGTTATTAAGAATTTTGCGCATTTCATGTAACTTAAGGCATAAGGTATCTCGGTTGTATTTAGTAATACGAAACAATGTTTCAGGAAGAAAATGTTTGGTTCAGTGGGGCAATTATTGTGCCGGAGAAGTTTTTTTCTCTGGCTCATATTTTCCGATATTTCAAGCTCATCGTCGTTTTTTTTTAATGAAACGACGTATTTTGTTTAGTGGAACATTATAGCTAATGAAAAGACAAATTTAACCATGTATGTATAATATGTAGACCTTCAGATGATCTTCAAAGGAGTAATTCTTCAAAAAACATAAACGTACGGAGACCATGTTCATGCTTACTGTAATCTACTAGGATTCCGTTCATGTAAACACAGAAACATTGTGGAAAGACATCCCTTATTTACAAACTGCCGCACTACTGTCTAACATTTTCAAGAATGTGTTCAGAATGGTCGCCGTCAGCATTTAACCATGCTTGTAAGCTGCTTCGTAAAGAAGATTGCACAGTATTTAATAACTCGCGGATAATATTCCCACATTCTGTCACTACACCTTGACGCAGATCATCACCAGTTGTTGGTACATTGGCATATATTTTATTTTTTAATAGTCCCCATAAAACAATATGGAGTGGATTCAAGTTAGGTGAACAGCTGGCCACTGAACTGTTCCACCACGTCCGATCCAACTGCTCGGAAACCTTCTGTCCAATACTTCTCTTGATATTCTCGCGTAGTGAGCAAGGCATCCATCGTGTTGGAACCACATCTCACTACGATTTGTAGGGGTATGTCTTCAAGTAAATCCGGCAAAATTTCTCTAAAAAATCGTACGTAACTTTGTCCCGTCAAGGTTCCATTTACAAAGTATGTCACAATTATTGTACTGTTTATAATACCGCACCAAACATTAACACTCCACTGCCTTTGGTTTTCTACTTCACGAAACCAATGTGGGTTATCATCGGCCCAATAATGAGCATTTCGTAAGTTTACTGAACCATGATTGGTAAATGTTCATTACTCCGTGAATCAAACCTTATTAAAAAATTCCAAATTCTGACGCAGCCCCCATTGACAAAAATTTACTCGGTTTTGGAAATCGTTTCCGTGTAATTCTTGGGGTAATGATAAATGAAAAGCATGAAATTTATGCCGGTGTAGAATTCTTAACACGCTTCTCTGACCGAGATTTGACTGTCTGGCGATTTCGCATGTACTAATGTGCAGATTTTCAACTACGGAACCTTAAATATTTATTTCATTATTTACATTTGTTTTTGGTTTACTTCGTACACGTTTTTTCTTCTCTACACTTCCAGTTTCTCAATTAGAATATCCCATTTTTTACCGATCGAATACGACATTTTGAAACTGAGACTGAAATCATACTGATATAATATGACACAAAGTGCTGCACGGTACGGTAGTATCTAAACAAGAGATGTCTTTCGACAATGTTTCAGTGTTTACATCAACGGAAGCCCTAGTAGTGTAGGGTACGAATGAACATGGTCTTCGTACGTTAAGTTATGCTTTTTGAAGAATAACTCCTTCGAAGGTTATTTGAAGGTCAACATATTATACATGGTTGAATTTGTCTTTTCATTAGCTACAATGTTATGTTGAGAATGAGAAAGAAGCGTAATGAGCGAGAGACAAAATGTATAAAGTGAATTACGAAATGAGTGTGCATGAATGAGTGTGCAATGGATAAAAGAAGAATGTTTTTTGTTTAAAAGATTTGCCAGTCGTTATTTACATGTCAAATAGTGAACATCATCTGTATTCGTTCTTATATTAAATATTATATTTATAAATATATCCACTGCTTGTACATGTTACACTAATCAAAATAACGAAGATGACCTTGAAATATCGGAAAATACGACCTAGAGCAGTGATGGGCACGATAGCGGCCCCTGTGTTGCGTACTTCTCCCACCAACCTCGTCGGCTATGGAGGGACGTATGAGGGGGGAAACAAAGGCACTGGTAGGCACGAGGCACCGTTGCGCAGCGAAGGTGCGCGCTGCACAAAAGAGTGATTTGTGGGGGAAGCTCCGTGGATGCTTCTTGTCACTGATCTAGAGAAAAAGAAACTCCTACGTCACAATAATCGTCCACTGAACGAAACATTTTTTCGTATTACTAAAAACAACAGTGAAATTTTCGGTGGGAGTCTTAGGTGTCACCCTGTATGTGTAAGTTATATAAATCACATTTAGTGACCTAATAAAAAATTTTTTTTCATAAACAAAATTTCAAAATGACTAAGAAAAATGATATTGTGTCCGAAAATTTGTACTGCATACGATAGGTGTATGTTCTTGAATGTTGGTAATTGGTAGTATCATTTTTCTTTGTCATATTATATGCAAGGTGTCCCAGCTAACTTGACCATCTTGAATATCTCGCTTAGTGTTAGTAATAGAAAAAATGTTAGAGGACAATATTAACCTGACCGAAGGGGCAATATAATGATTCAGAAAAAACTTTTTTCAGGGTCATTTTTTTCTAGATATCAAGGTCATCAATTTTTTTTGAATGGAACTATATATATTTTTTTTATACTGGGACTTATTTAGCTGGGACACCCTGTATACAATACATAATAATTCATAATACGTAATTCTATAGTAATTGTAAACTATTAGATAAAAATCAATATGCATTGCTGTTATGCGATATGAAATCCGTATTACATAATGTAATAAAATGAGTAATTACAGTAGAAACATTCTGTGTATACACAGGTTATGGAGGATCCAATGATATATCAGGACAAAGCGATTCGTTTAAACTGACAATTAACGGTATAGTGAAATCATGACGCCATTCGTAAAATTTCAAGAGAACAAGGACTCAAATCAATCGTTATAGTGTTGGTACATGTCTGTCCGATGGTACAAGAGGAAAACAATAGCCGGAATGAAAATGGGTTTTTGGTAAACAATGTGCACCGAAGGTAAACAAGCATTGTGGTCACACAGTCCTTCTTCCGCCAGTACCATGCCTTGCACGCGTAGCAAATGGAAATTTACAGCATTCCAGACGAATTACGGAAAAAATACGTTAAACGCCGATTCGACAGTGTTGTCGATCAAATCTAAATAAAAACAGGTTGTCTAGCTTTTGTAGCGACATTTTATAACGCACAAAAAACAAAAAAATCGTTGAGTTCGTGCATTGTGTTTACGATGTTACCGTCGAGAATTTTGAAAAATTGCCAATTATGAATTTGCATAAATCGTAGGAGTTTGTGTACTACATAAATGTGGATCATATTTTACTTTTTATTTATTATGTACATCTGTTGTTCGATGGAAAATAAAATATGATGTGTCTAATTTTCGTCAAATCTATGTTACGTATGGAGAATATTCTCCTCGTGTATTTCGATTAGAATTAGTCTAATCTCTTTCCTGAGAATGGAAAACGCCCTATTCCGACCACTTGGCTTACATTACAGTAGGCCTCGGAATTGTGTGCTCGCGACGGCCAGTTTTCGAAGGCTACGCCCCCTTATTCCGGCCGAGCGTCTCGCTCCCCGTGGCGGCCCACAGTGCTCGAAACTCCTCAGGCGCGTACCATAGGAGCTATTCGTGGTGCATTAGGGCGACAGCCGTATCAATAGGTTTCCACATTAATGTCGAGGTACTATTGTCAATGCGCATTTTTGTATCAGTGGTATCCACTGTAGGCCTATTCTACTATGACGCACGACAATTTCAGCAACAGCTGCAGAAAATAAATTAGAAAAATACATTCGGAAGATAAATTTTAAAAATAGTTTTTAATTGTATTGTCCAAATTGTATTAACATCTGGAATAGGTTTAGACGTGCTTGGCAAATTGGTACGATCTACGGAAAGTTTGGACGTAGCTGTTCGCATCGCCGACACTTACATTGTAACAGTCTATGGTACGCGCCTGAGCTGCCCCGAAAACTACGGCCGCCACGGGGAGCGAGACACATTTATGCATTTCTTCCGAGGCCTGCATCACAGAAATGATGACTATGCTCCAACTGTATGCAGCCGGCCTAGAGACTCTAGAGCAGGGATGGGCTTTTTTGTCTCAATTGAGATGAACTGAACAATTGACAAACTCTAACTCTAGAGCATGATTCTGTGCAGTGACCAACTCCATATGGTTAGATAATATTGAACTTCGGAGAACATCCTCAGGATTCTTCTAATATCTTGAGAGCATGCCCACTTAGATTTCTATATAAACCGTCGAATTTTAACCCTCTTGGGGAAGTATGTAAAGTACAAACGGACAGTACGTCGTTACGCTGAATTACGTTTTCGACCTGGTTGTGTCTAGCGAGATTAGGTCTACTCACCCTTTCGAATCAAGTAACCTTATAGATTCGGCGAGTTCCGTTATAACCGTTATAACAGAATCAGTTTACCGTAATATAGAATTTAGTGAAAAGGTAATTTTGAGTAACATTTGACTTTAACCCTCCATTCACTTCCAGCATATCTTAGTTGACCGTTCCCACATGATACAATCTTACCGCTCGGGTTGCAGCAACTAATTGATAATATGAAGTTACGAGGCAGTTACTAACATATCCCACGAGTCACCTGATCTCGCATCAGGAATCCAAACCTGTTTTCTAACCTATTCGGCTCTCTGATTTCAACGCATTAGGTTCGTCGCGCATTTACCAACAATTAACACTACATACAGGGTGTCCCAAAATTCTTTCAACTCCCTGAAATAGGAGGCTCCTGAGGACATTTGAAGCAACATTTACCGGGTAAACTTTTTCTTGTAAACCCACAAATTTTCGATTATTATATGTCTTATCTTGTTGATTTCTGCGAGAAAACTCCTATGTGGAAGTCCCAGACCGCGGAAACCACTCGTTTTTAATTTATAAGCATGTAAAATTGAATAATTTTACACTAATTTTCATTGTTTCACCTGAGAAAGTGACAGGTATGGGTGCCGCTATATTGGTACGTAGGGAGCTCCTTGCGTATATTGACGCAGTGGCGACGCTAGATGGCAGCACTAGCCCCTAGACACCACATCACACACGTTACAAGTACATTATCGCGTAGCACGTAGCACCGCACGTCCCGCCACAACTCTGCAATGCCGATAACATACATTTACACACAATCAAGATATCCAAATTTTTCATGCTTACAATTACAAAACCGATGCACAATCTAACCAGAACTAACCCAGACACAATCTCAAACAAATACAACTACTCTCTTTCCCAATTCTATAGAATTAATTACAACTACTTTTTATTCACAAAAATTTCAAAGCTCTAACATTCTCAACTCACACAACCAAGATATCAAAATTTTTTAGAATTACAATTACAAAATCAAAATACAACCTAACCGGAACTAATCCAGAACTAACCTATAACTAACCCAGAACTAAACCAGAACAAAAATTAAACTCTGCGGTAGCCATTTTGGTACACTGTAAAACTAGAAATTAGAATTCCCCCTTTACATGCCCAGGCTACTATCAGGTTGGGATCCGAGGGTATGTGCCCTCTACAGTGGTGATTCAGATCCACTGTCGAGCCGTTCTCTCTATTTGAGAGATGTCACACATCTAAATCCTCTAGCTCCACCTCCTCGTGGTGGATCCTGGGACACACTGCGGTGTGTGCTAACGGAGCAAGGGGTGCGGGTGGACACTGTCTGTCGCTTTGTACTGCGCCTTCTGCGCAGTAAGGCAGTGTCCTACCCGCAGTGCGTCCTGGGCGACAAGTTGTTCGTCCAGGGCCCCATACCGTAAACCGGCGTGCCGGAATGGGGGGCTTGCCTTAATCGACCGGCCAGAGAAGAGGATAAACCTCTATAAAAAAGTCTTCAACTTCACGTTTTTGGTACGCGTCGAGGAAGCACCCCCGGTCTAAACGCCGGGGGAGGGCTGATGGATGCGTCGGTCTTTAGCGTACTACCTCCGGGGTACCTGCCCGCCCCCCGGAGTATGCAGGGCTTATCCTGGTAAGGAGGCTCTGCCTGGATGGACCATGTTTTCTACCACGCTCGTGGGAACATATATGGATTTCACAAGAATTTTTGGGGAACGGGGAGGTAAAGGCGCGGGTAGGCGCGGCGGAAGGGGCGACTCGGCCGGCCGACGCGGGATGGGTGGAGGGGGCGAAGCTACGGGGGGGGGGAGTAATCCCCCACCGATGGTGGAACCCTCTCACCGGTAGTCGACAGTCCGAGGACAGGGGGGGCGATGGCGACACCGCCCCATGCGGCTCAGCGAGGGGGTGGCGGGCGCGGTGTCGGACCATGGGTGCGTTTGCTCCGTGTCCTCCGTCTCCTGGGCGGGCTCGCGGAAGTGCGCGGGCGACCCGATTCATACGGGGAAGCCCAGGGGGGTGAGGCGGTCCACACCCCCGCGGGATGTTTTAGACCCGGAGGGGGTGAGCTTCTCGCGGTCGTCGCTGATGGTGGACAGGGTGTCCACCAACAGTAAGGAGCTAAAGGGTTCCTGTGTTAAGGACCTCAGGGAGGCCACGAGGGAGATCCGCGCCGCGGGGTCCGAACTCGCGACGCGCGCGCGGCTGGCGACGGATCCGCCCGATTCGGCCGCCGATTCTGATGTCGAGGAGCTCCGCGCGAAGGTGCGTAGCCTCGAGGGGACGTGCCGGCGCGTCGCCCGGGAGCGCGATGCAGGCCCACGCCGAGTCCGGCGAGGGGGAGGGGGGCGGTGGGTCCTAAGAGGCCCACGCATAGTCCGGCGGTGCCGGACCAGAGGGTGGGGGCCGGCCCCCACTCCTCAGGGCCTAGAGGCCCCGGGAAGGAGACCTGGGCGACGGTGGTTTCCCGGAAGGGCAAGCGGGCGGCCAAGGTGGCCGCAGCGCAGCCCGAACCGGGCCCCCCCGCCGCCGAGGTCTCCGGTAAAGGGTAGGGGCCCCTTAAGGGGCAGGGAACTTCCCCTCCCAAGGGTAGGAAGGCGGGGCCGTTTAGAGGACGTCGGCATCACCGACGGCCTGGCCTTTGCTCGGGTCCAAACCGGGGTCCTCATGATGAGGGTCCGCGGGGAGGGCAACCGAGAGAAGGCGGCACTCCTGGCGTAGCGCATGCGGGGCGCGCTCGAGGGGACGGGGATGGTGGTGAACACCCCCATGCGGGGAGCCGAGATACGCCTCCGGGGCCTTGGTGCTGGCACCACCCCGAAGGAGGTACGAGGCTCCCTCGCGGGGGCGTTGTGTTGCCCTCCCGAGGAAATCCGCGTGGGGTGATTCACCGACCACTCAACGCGGGGGATCACGGTCCCGGCACGTGCTGGGCCCGTTTGCCGCTGGCGGCAGCGAGGAAGGCGGCCGTAATCGGGCGGGTCCGCGGGAGGTGGTCCTCGGCGCGGGTGGAGGTACTAGAGCAACGACCGCTTCAGTGCTTCCGCTGTCTGCGCCGGGGCCACATGAGGGCGCAATGCGCCCACGTGGGAGAGGAGAGTCGGATCGGTCGGTGTTACCGCTGCGGGGACTTGGGGCTTCCTGTCGGACGTTGGTCCGGCACGAAGGCATGCCCCTCCTTCCGGCCATCTGGGCCGAAAGGAGGGCCCGCGACGGGGAAATAAGCCCCCAAGGGCGCGGTCCCTCAGGCTGCGCCCCTGCCGTCCGAGCCGATTCGCCCACCCGAGGACGGGGGGATGAAAGTGGGAGATTAAGAGGCCCCGCCCTTCTGGCGGGGTCCAACCGGGGCGAACCTCCTCCCCCAATCGACTCAGCCGGACGAACAGCGGGGTCACCGGGGATCGCTAGGGGGGTTAGAGCCGGAAACTCGGGCCTCCCATCGGGCGATCCAGGGAAGGGGGAAACGCAGTTGTCGTCGCTGCGGTTCCACATTTTGGTATAATCGCGGGGGAAGCTTCTCTTTCCCCGCCGGGAGTGTCTTTAAAGACAGCGGGGGGTCTTGTTGTATGCCAATGCGATCCGTGACCCTCCCGCGCCAAATGTCTAGGGACGGCCACGGGGTTTTAGTCGGACAGCCCGACATTGGCCCTCGCCATCTCCGGCGATGGGGGGGGGGGGGTATGCGACTAGAAGCATTGCCCCATGTAAAAAAAAAGTCTACTATCAGGTTGCGCGCTAGTGCTGCCATCTAGCGTCGCCACTGAGTCACTATACGCAAGGAGCTCCCTACTTACCAATATGGCGGCGTCCATACCTGTCACTTTCTGAGGTAAAACAATGAAAATTAATGTTAAATTACTCAACTTTACATGCTCATAACTTAAAAACGAGTGGTTTCCGCGGTCTGGGACTTCCATACAGGAGTTTTCTCGCAGAAATCAACAAGATAAGACATATAATAATCGAACATTTCTGGGTTCCCAAGAGAAAGTTCAGCCTATTTTCCTTTTTCAAAATGTCCGCCGCGGCTTTGTTTAGGAGTTATTAACGAAGAATACGGACTAATCAAAGCGCGACCTAAACGCATGTTGGTAAAGATGGTCGTTGTCGCAGAAACGCGCAAACCGTCCATGTTAATCCATACATCATGACGTAGTAGTTATAAAAACAGTGGTATAAATCGTACAGTAATTTTCGATATATCGTGAACGGTCGGGACGATTTTCGTTGTATTTGGGATGCGCGGTCAGATACGCGAGGTCCGTCCGTGTTGATATGGAGGTCGTGACGTCAGTCGCCGAATGTTTCACACGATGGGTCGGCACGGCTTTCGTCGTATTTCGGCTCTGCTGGCCCGCCGGACCATCTTTGCCGACACGCGCCTAGGTCGCGCTCTGATTGGTCCGCGTTTTTCGTTAATAACTCCTAAACGAGGCCGCGGCGGACATTTCGGAAAAGGAAAATGTCGCTTCGAATGACCTCAGGAACCGCCGATTTTAGGGAGTTGAAGGAATATTGGGACACCGTGTATATTCCTTGTATGTATAAATCCTAAACCGCTGGCCGTGCCGCGCCGCGCCGCGCCGCCGGTCACTTTTCTACGCATGCGCGTGTTAAGTCTAGTTAAAAATATGAATTAGAAACTGACTAACGACCAAAATTAATTTTACAGAGATTTTATCACCGCTGTCACTAGAGTGGATTAAAGTCGAATTTCGGTCATGCGGTTCACTTGAAATGTGTCAACGCTTCCTTCAAATTTCTTGATTCTGATCGAGTCGAAATGAGTAGATCCAAACTCGATCTGTTTGATGTTCGTGGTCTATTGAGTCGAACAAGTCAAAGGAAGATCAAGTGCATGTAATTGATCGTTCCCCTATTCAAGTTGGAAGCGGTTCGAGTTTATTCGACTTGCACTTGTAATAATTGATTGTTTACTCTTAGTGCATTGGATATTCACAAAATGGCCTTGGTTATGTTTTTTATCGGATTGATTTGATTCAATGGGTATTTTCACGAATTCAACTAAAAATGTTTGAAGACTCGCCACTACACGCTGTGTTAGAACTGTGTTGTATGCTCAATATTGCTCAACAAGTCTTAATAATAAAATATACGTGTACTCTTCGTACGTCACAAGAAGTACCTCGAGAGGGCACAGGGGTGGAGGGGGTCGTCGCTCGCAGCCAATGGTTATGCTTTGACGTCACACACTTTAGCCAATAATTCGGCTAGAACCGAAAGTTCGTGTGGAATGACCCAATCGGACGGCTTGCTGCCGCATTCCTTTCGAATTCCTGCCAGCAGACTTCTTGTGGCGTACGAAGAGTATATGGTATAGTACGAGTAAGTAAAATATTTTCTACATAATGTTACGTTTTGGCGACCTCCCATATCCTCATATTGAGTCGTCGGGATAAATCCGGAATTTCTCTGTGAGCAGACCCATAAATAAGCTGTAAACAAGGCAAATATAAATAAAGCAATTGTTGATAAGGTAACTGCATATACAGGGTGTTTCCTTTATCTCAAGAAGAACTGAACCTATCAAAAAAATGATTCGATAAAAATTGTTTGATTAATTGTCTGTAGATTAGATGGTGGAGAAAAATTTGAAATCGAATTAATTTTTTTAAATGAAACCATATATTTTCTTCCCCGTATTATGACGGTATTCATTGAGATGAATTCTACGAGCTACATAAAAGATCATTCCCTTATATCCTAGACCACGATTTTCGAAGGCTACGCCCCCTCGATCCGCCCGCGCGTCTCACTCCCCGTGGCGGCCATAGTGCTCGAAGCTCCTTAGGCACGTACCATAGGAGCTATTCGTGGCGCATTAGATGTGACACTCGTATCGATAGATTTCCACATCACCCATCGTTAGGTACTATTGTTAATACGCATTTTTTGGTAGTGGTATTCCCTGCAGGCCTATTCCACTATGGCGCACGATAATTTCGGGCAACAGCTGTCGAAAATAAAGTTGGAAATTGAAGAACCCCGCACTAATCATATGGAAAATCTATCCCGGTAAAATCAGTTGAATTTTTCATATATTCTAGGTTATGATCTACTGAACAAAGGATGTAATGGGCACAAAGCTCAATAATGGACAGTTATCGAGTTATAATCAGTCAAACATGACAAATTTGACACTGCCGAATACTCAAATCTCGAGAAGTATATTTACTTTACTTCGACTTTCACACGGACTTAAGGATACACGCACGCACGCACACGCACACAAACACATACACACAGCAAAGAGGGTTTAGAGTCAAAAAATACTACGGGAGTGACGAACCGTGGGGTTCTGGCTTATCTTTACTGTGACACGCAAAAATTTTTGTGAAAGATTTCTGTTTACAGAGCTTTTCAAGATCATTCAAAATTCAAAAATAATGACACCATCTAACAGATTTTGTGAAACCTAATATTTTTAGCTCGCTTTCTTGTCTGTCTGTCTGTTTGTGGGGGAGGGGGTGGAGTTGCGCGTAGGTCCTGGCACTCCCCCGTAGTCTAGAGCAGTGATGGGCCCGGTAAGGGCACCTGAGTTGCCTGCTTCTCCCACCAACCTCGTCGGCTATGAAGGGACGTATGAGGGGGAAACGAAGACACGAGGCACCGCTGCACAACGAAGGTGCGCGCTGCACGAAAGAGTAGTTGGTGGGGGAAGCTCCGCGGATTCGTCTTGTTCACGGCGGACAAAAATGTCCATCACTGATCTAGTGTCTCTTGTCGTGAGGGAGTTAGTGGGTAGACCCGGTCCTCCTGACTGGGGAGTCCCGCATAACCACCGTCATCCCCCACCGAGGAGGCGGAGGTATCTGTAACGGGATTATCCTCGCGTTAAATAAAAAGGCAGTGTCGCCAGACAGGGGAAATTGAGTAGACCGGAGTACAAGTCTTAATCCGGCGACACTGGGTTCAGGTGCAAGTTCAAAAATGTTGTATCGAGTAATTCCATTCTGTATACCATTTACAACTTTTGTACAAACTGGAGAACGAATATATTGACATTTTCCGGAAATTTAAACTGGTTTTCTTTATACAATGGCTTTTCCGGATTTACGTGGACGACCCTGCACTGTGTTTCTCTTGTGACATCATATTTTTACTTTGTATCTCTCATCTCATAGCACATACTGCAATTCTCAGATTTCAGATAAAGAGAAAAAACGAAGAGTGTGGGAGACAGCACCAAAGCAGGAAACCCCACATATGCAGTGTATACAGTGTCCGTTCGCGAAATAATACTCCTTTATACAATCTTGCCAGTTTGACGAATTATTATTTTATTACATTTTCTTACAGTTAAAAATTTTGAAAGTTTGGTAACGATGGAGAATATTATTAGGCATATCATACGCGATTAGAAATGTACATAGTACGCAATAAGTCGCCGAATGTAGCCGAGCATATCTGAAATTTTCCGGTTAGTTTAGAAAAATCCGATAATGCATGCTTTAAAAACCAATCAATCAAATTAATATCTGCAAACTTAACAGATATATTCACTGCATGGTATCGCATGAACTAAAATTAAGTCCTTCTTCGGAAAATTTGAACTCTGCAACACAGAAAACCAACAAATTGTTCGCCGCAAAATTATTGTATATGCTCTCTTTCGAAATGATGCAATCCTTTTGTTCTTTAATATTTTTCTTAAACATCGCACACCCAAAATTAAATCTTTGATGTTCACTTTAAATCAGACGATATGGTAAAGAATTTTTAATTTTTTATTCCCATTGATAATATATGTTCGGAATGCACATGTAAGTAATGTTTTTAGAACGCCTGAATGTTAGCTACAACATTATATAATCAAAAAGAGAGGTTTACATGTCAAAATTTTAACTTAATCATTATAATTCTGTTCAAGGTTAAATGAATATTATCATCATATTTTCCTTTGAAAACCCAACAACATTCGTGTGAAAACTTTTTTTGGTATCGTTCATTTTTTTCGAGATATTTACAGGTTTCCCTGTAAATCACACACACGCACACTATATGTATATCATATCTACCAAAGACTATTTTTAAATTTTCAATACAAGCCCAGATAAAAAAGTTGTAAAAGGCAACCTTTAAAATTTTCTTTCCGATTTCAACCAATTACAATTTTTCCAAAATTTCTTTTTCATCTCATCTGGTAAATTAATCCTGTTAACTTCTCAACAAATTCAAGTCGTTTGGTCCAATCTCAAAAAAGTTATTGTCTCTTTAAAAGCGTCCGAATCAAATATTTATGAATGGCACAATACACACGTAAGTCGATTGTTTGTATCCACTTGCGGTTTGATACACACATGTTTTCCATCTAAAGTTTAATCATAATTGCGTAACCCTACATTGCTGACTACACCATATGTTCAATACCGCTACTTTTATTTGACATATTTCCCGGATGATTGACGTAATTTCGGATTAAATGCAGAGACATGAACTGTCACGTTATTGTAACGAAAAATATAATTCCTAAAAAAAATATTGTATAATATTGATTTTGTACTGTAAATATAGCCGATTTATCAAATATCGGAGTTGGGAAAGAAATTCTGATTTTGAAGAGAATCTACTAACGAAATTAATCAAATATTTTCAATTAACTTGTAACTACTTTCTCGTTTCAACTAATAATACAAGTGCTACAGGAATATTTATAAAAGTTTATCGATGTCACGTTGAAGCACGGTAAGAGAAAACATTTAATTTTTCAATGTATCGAGTAAAATAAATAAATTTCTTAAACAGTTATATCATAGAGGTTTCTTGATTTAGAGTAGGTATATTTTCTTATCAAGATTCATATTCACTAATGCATAAAAACAGGTTCGATGAAACAGTTAATAAAGACAGTAGTGTTTAATTTAACTTTAAACACAAACTAATCTAAAAAAGAGAAATATGTACGACACAACCCGAAAATACAATTATGTTTACTGGAAGTCTGATATTATTTTAGAGTACCGCAATGACATTAAGTATTCTTTTTTAATAATAATAATATTTTGAGTGTTAGCTTTATCATTATTGCAGTATCATTGAATTTAATGAATTGATAATATTCGGTTTGATTTGATCGTTCTTGCTCGGGACATTTCTTTGCTTATCACAGAAAGGAATGAGTGTTATTACTCAGTGTATTTTAATTAAGCGTGCAAGTAATCCCATGAAAAAAAGGTCCCATGAATAGTTGTCATAGCAAATTAATTATGTGATGAAATGTGCAGACAAAATTATGATCAGGAATTGTGTGGAGAAAACATTATCCCTAACAATTAGTAACTCAATTCACTGTTATTTATAATAGGGGAAATTTAATGAAATTCATTATCAACTAGCTCTCAATATAATCTTATGTTTGTCAAATGGTTCAGATCTTGTAGAGAATTAATGGTTAATATAATCATGATTAATCTTATACTTACGAGATAACCTTCTTACAGGTTGATCGATTGAATTTTCTTCAAAATGGAAAGAGATATGAAAAAATTGTTCTAACAAAATATGTTCGCTATCAGGGCGGAAATCTTTTGATGGATACGGCGCGGCGCGGCGCGGTGTTGTAGTTGGACGAGTCTAGGTGATTTCCAGGTCAATTCATTTTTATTCAAATGAGAATTTATAGCTTTTTCCTATATTCCGATAGTTTTCGCTGTGACGAATTCATAATCCACAGTATGTACAAGTTTATCCAAAGTTATACTAGGTCATTCAGAGAGTCATACTTCGGGAAAATAACGTGTTTATTATTGCATTGTTACTTTCAACAAAGCAATCTACTAATCATTGTAAATATCAGATGTATGCAGACAAGTGATGTGACTGCCTTGTGAGTTGTGAGTAAGTTAGCGAATAAGCAAAATGTCAAAATGGACTCACTTTGTAAATTCAAAGGGAAATCAATAAACCATACTACTACAGCTATAACGTTCTCGTAAATATAAACAAATTTTTCTACAAGAACAGAACATCTTTTGCTAGAGCAATTTTTTCGTAACTTTTTCCATTTTTGAAAAAACTCGAAACTAACACCAAAAGTCTGTAGAAACTGTTTAATGGCGTAACGAGAACTAATAAAAGGAGAAGCTTATAATTCAGTGCAGGAATCGAATAATTCGTTCATTATAAATGAGATATTAATTACGGCTCGGTTGATTACACTGAAAATGAAGTGTAATAAAATATCATTTTGCATTTAATAATGATTTAGTATTCTGGATAAACGGGATATTTTGACAAAAATATCGGTAATTATGCAGATTAGCGACGACTTCGATGACCTTGAAATATGTTGTCAAGGTCACTATTCTGTACAACTTTTTCCTATACATGTTACCGCCGCTCGGCATTAGTTTTCGAGATATACGTAAAAAACTTTGGTTATTCTTATGTTACCAGTACAGTGTATTCTCGGAAAAATGATCACTAAATGGTGATTGGAAGAGTAATTGGAGCTGAAGTTATATTTTCTGGCGGGCAGGGGGTTAGGTTAGGTCTGGTTTCACATCACCATCTTACATTATCGCAAGTAGAATCTCGTCTATTAAATTGGCGGAATCCAGACCTAACCCAGACCTAACAGAGAGTTAAAAATTCATAGAATTTCATTCTGAGTGAATTTGTTAGCACTATAACGACTTTAACAGCTCCGATACTCGTGAGTTATATTATCAAATACAAGTAAACAGTACGGTATATTATTGTGTATGTCCGTACGTAACCGTGCAGCATGTTCGTGTTCATTTATGTAAACAGTTTGAAATGTTATTTGTACATTTACGCGCTTAGTGTCATTTCAACGCGAACCGTATTACCATACATTGGTGAACATGAAGCTCTACGAATTTTTGAATATTTGTAACAGTAACGAAAAGTTAGTAGATTTCTTGATTTTGCACAAAGTAATTGGTGGCACGATGAATTGCAGTAGGTGCAGTAAAGATATGAAATTAGATCGCGAATAGTTAATGTTTAAATGTAATAATGTTACTTATATTAAAAATTTATTTTTACATATATCTCGGAAACTAAGGCCGAGCGGCGGTAACATGTGTAGGAAAAAGTTGTTCAGAATAGTGACCTTGACAACATATTTCAGGGTCATCGAAATCGGTGAGGTCGTCGCTAATCTGCATAATTACCACAATATCTACAAGTGATTCTTGCTTTTTTCTGCGGAATGTAAAACGCTATGTAATTTCTCGTTAAGAGAATCATATTTACATGTTAAAAAGCAGAAGCAAAAAATTCCATTTTTATTCAGTAATGGTAATTACAGTGTTCTGAGAACTTTATTGATTGAAATATTTATTTGATAAAAATGTACCTCCTTCAAGTGAAAAATTGTTGGATTGATCACGATTTACGCTTGATTATGAAATTAAATATTGTAGAAAAAATTGCTATGATATTGTACATTAAAATCACAACTACAACATAACGTAAAATTGTTGGGGTTTCTTTCGGAACTGTTGAAAGAAGCAAAAAAAAATAGTAAAAAGGAGAGTATAACAAAAACGTAATTAAGAAAACACGTATTCTTTTCACGCTGAATTTTTCTCGTTTGCGCTCACGTTTTTTTTTCTAAATGTCGCTTTTTAAGCATCATCGTCCTCTGTCAGTACACTAGAAACCAGCACCGTAGCGCTGACTCTGGTCAAAGGCGGCGGAGTTGTACGAATACATTTTTCAACCTGTCTAATTATCAGGCTCTTGAAAAGTCTGACGGGTATTCAATTTCGCTGGAATTTATTCAGCAGATCGCATGCTCCAGTAATGTTTAATAATACGAATGGAGGTTTCGCCAACAGAATCGTCTGTATGTACGCACTGTTTAGAATCTACGTCTATTTGGATCAGTAATTTACACGGTGATGTACGACTATGTATACAGGGTGTCCTAGACCACCCGCCCACCCCTATTAAAATGGTGGAGAGTGATTTTTATTGAAAAACTAAAAAAAATTTAATAACTAATTCGGGTACGTTCTATCGAATGGTGGTAGTTGCAATTTCTGGTACTAACCGGAAATAGTATTTTCAGACCGGAAGTCGTTTTTTTATGGGACCTGATATTTTTTATTGCATATTCAGATTGCATACAAAAAAAATAGAAGTTTTCCATAGTTTATTTCTGTTAAGTTGTTTATTAATCCATTTCAGAGAAGGTATTGTCATTTACTGTTCGTCCTGTAACTTGTGCAAATTCATTATTAAAAATTAAATCCTTAACTTCAAAAATGTGAATTCATACATTGGAGTTCATTTTCTGTCCAATGTAGGCATTTTTGAGAAAAACGTATGAGACAAAATTTTTATAATTTTTTTCATACAATCTGAATATGCAGTGAAAAATACCGGGTCCCGTTTAAAAAGAACGACTTCCGGTCTGAAAATCCTATTTCCGGTTAATACAGGAAATTGCAACTACCACCATTCGATAGAGCGTACCCGAATTAGTTATTAAATTTTTTTTAGTTTTCAATAAAAATCACTCTCCACCATTTTAATAGGAGTGGACGGGTCGTCTAGGACACCCTGTATACATGTACTTACCTACCGTTACTGAACTAGTTCTTGATCAAGCACTCATTTTTTTATCAATTCGTGAAATAAATCGTTCTTGAAAGTTTATTTATGCCAACAGACATTTGAAACGATTTCTTTAAAGACACTTCAAAAATATATTATACAATAAATAAGCAGGTATGGACAAACCGCGGCCCTCCGTTGACTTGCTGGCGGCACGCCTCACATTTTTTATAATTATTTATTTACTTTTTATTGTCTTTCTTTGTAACAGTATATATGATAAATATAAACAAAATAAATAAAACATGATAAATAACTTGCATGTCTTTTTGTTGGCGACCCTCCCATAAGTCACAGCGAATCTACGTGTGCATCCCTGCAGTAAAGCCTTGATCTAAGAAAAACCCTCGGGTCCGTACTGTTACTTAAATCCTGTGGTTCTACTATTTCTTCGTGACCTCGTTCACAGTTCAAATTATATCGTATTTAGTGTCACTTTAATAAGATAGTGAAAGTCCCATAAAAAAATAATGAAAGATAAAGAAGTTTTGTAATTGGATTAGTAGTGGTTCACACTGATATGTTTACATTTTCTACTGCTCGGCGACCGAGGCATCTGAAGCTTCTTGGCTCCTCACGGAATATACCCCGCAGTGGACGGGATATTCGTTCTTCGTAGATCCTACGGTTTCCGTTTTCTAAGATCATGGCATTACTGTATTGTGCGTGAAAGCAGTTAATATTGTGAGTTTCCATGAAAACCCTTGTTTGATGTTATCTCTTACTGTTCGGAGTAAGAGAACACCATCGATACTTTTACAATTGTCAAAGGTGCTTTCACACATTTTGTTTATTAGATAGTTTATTTACAACGTAGAATAAAAATTTTATTATTTAGTGTTATAAGGTGTATAACGTGTACATTTCGTACCTTTAAGTACAGGGACTCCCATTAATATTCGGACAGTCTTAAAAAGACGATAACTTTTTAAATATTGGACCAGACGACTTGGATTTCTATGAGAAGTTAGAAGTTAGCATGATAAAAATTTTGAAAAATTTGCAATTGGTCCGAATTGTAAGAAAATACTAATAGTTGTATTTTTAAACTTTTTTATTTGGGCCCATATTGACAATTTAGAAAGTATGTTTTGTAGAGCTGAATCAATTATACATATTTTGAAAATTTCATCAACATCGGTCAACAGTGCATGCAATGAGCTATAATTGCAGTTTTCTTACATCTTTCAATGCCTGTAGTTTTTTCTGCCTCAACCGATTTCGGGGAAACTTTCCCAATACATACAGGGTGAATTCGATAAAGCAGGACACCTAAATATCTCCGTTACTTTTCGTTGTACAAAAAAACTTCGTAGGACAAAGTAACACTGTTTGAAGGGCCACATATAACGGTGTAAGGGAAAAAAAAATTTCAAGGTCATTTTTATGAGATTTCAAGGTTATCGATGTTTTTTTAAATGGAATGATATATTTTCGTTAACGTAATGTTGTAGCTGACAAAATAACGAATTCATGCATGTAACACAATATGACCTTCAAATGACCTTCAACCCAGAAAAATGGTATAAATAAAATTCAACGTGTAAGATTCATTTGATGTATTTCTGTTACGCCAAATGTTCAAAAATATTCCCTTGAGCTGCTATACATTCAAATGTATCGCAATACACAACACAATAACAGATTCGGTGTTGACAGGAGGACAATTATGATATACCTTCACCTATACGTTCGTACAGAATCGTGTTTATTCACTACTAATTACTCAGAAGACCTTCTTGCTATCAGATTTCCACAGTTTCTAAGATTTCTCGATCAGTTTATCGATGAACGTTTCACAATGCGTTACTCGAAGGAAGATAAGATTGATATGATTTTCATTTATGGAGAAAGTCGTCAGTGTTTAAGAGAAGCCGTGCAGTTGTACAAGGACCGATTTCCTAATCGTAATTGTCCATCAGTTTCCGTTTACTAAACTTAAACTATTTACTAAAGTTTCCTTTACTATTTACTTAAATTCCGTGAAACTGGTAGTGTCGAAAATAAAAAACGTACAAAGGTGAGGACTGTAAGGAATGAAGCAAACACAATTAATGTTCTGGCAGCAGTGAATTCAAACCCTCATGCTAGTACAAGGCAAATCGCACGAGGAAGTGGCATTAGTCAAAAATGTGTAGTGCAAATACTCCAGGAACACAAATTTCACCCCTCTCACCTATCAATTCATCAAGAACTTCATGGTAGAGACTTTGTAAATCGTGTAAACTTTTGCCAGTGGGGATTGAGACAATTGATAAACGATGAATTATTTACCGATGAAGCTTCGTTTACAAATCACGGGCAAATAAATTTTAAAAACCTGCATTATTGGTCATCTGAAAATCCGCGGTGGTTACGGACAGTCGACAAACAAAGACCATGGTCCGTCAATGTTTGGTGCGGAATTTTAGATAACCAAATAATTGGGCCTCACTTTATTACCGGAACATTAAATGCAGAAAAATACATTGCATTTTTACGAGAATCGTTACCAATTCTCCTGGAAAATACACCCTTGAACATTCGTGAAAATATGTGGTATCAACATGACGGATGTCCGGCCCATTCTTCCCGTGTCGTAACACAATTCTTAAATAACAAGTTTCCAAATCGTTGGATTGGACGTAACGGACCCGTATTATGGCCAGCTCGCTCACCAGACCTTACACCCCTTGATTTTTATCTATGGGGAAAACTGAAAGACGATGTTTACAGTGAACCACCAACGACTATAGACAACATGAAAGAAAGAATCGTCCAGGCTTGTGCGTCGATTTCCTCAGAAATGAATTACGCAGCAGTACGTTCTGTAACTTCACGGCTGAATGAATGTATAGCAGCTCAAGGGAATATTTTTGAACATTTGGCGTAACAGAAATACATCAAATGAATCTTACACGTTGAATTTTATTTATACCATTTTTCTGGGTTGAAGGTCATTTGAAGGTCATATTGTTACGTTAACGAAAATATATCATTCCATTTAAAAAAACATCGATAACCTTGAAATCTCATAAAAATGACCTTGAAATTTTTTTTTCCCTTACACCGTTATATGTGGCCCTTCAAACAGTGTAACTTTGTCCTACGAAGTTTTTTTGTACAACGAAAAGTAACGGAGATATTTAGGTGTCCTGCTTTATCGAATTCACCCTGTATACATATAAATTGACACAGGTCTACAAATTGTATTTTTTAAATTTTCAATATGAGCTCACATAAAAGTTGCAAAATACAACTTTTAGTATTTTTCTCTACAATTCCGACCAATTTCAATGTTTGAAAACATTTTGTTCACATCATGCAGTAAACTTCTCAAAAAAGTTCAAGTCTTATTGATTTGTGCAGCACTGCATAACAAATCATATGTCAAGCCAACATAGCCACATCAACTTGTAAACTCGACGAAATCCTCCGGTAAAATAATTAATGTGATTTTGTTTGGATAACCAAATATTTCTTCAAAATCAAACGAGACTCGCATAATCCAAAACATTAAATTTTGAAAGCCTTAATATGAAATGAAATTTTGCATTGTACATATATGTATAATACGTAAATACGTATATATGTAATACGTATAATACAATTTATGCAGAATCTTATAATTAATAAATATGGAACAAGAATTTGCAATACAGTCGGTCACGAAAATATTGAGACACAATACGTATAATTTTGGAATCTAAGCTTTGTATTTTGAATGGATATGCAATTATGTACAAAACTGAGTCGAATTATGTTAATTTATTAACTAAAAAACGGCTAGTTTCTTATTAATAATTGCGTTAGTATAAAAGAATTATTGGTTCAAGTTATAAAATAAAAATAATACCGTCAGTATAATTACTTACTGGTTAAACTCCACTTCAGGGGGCCCAGAAATTTTTAACTATTTTTTACTGACAACGTTCTGCCAATAAACTATCTCACAATACTATAACGATAACATGTTACATCTTCCTTCAATTGTGTTACATTTCAATTGTGTCTGTTAGACATTAACTTGTCGGAGAGATATTACAATCCGACCAAGGGTTGTGCTACAGAACGCTCACAACGGCTGCACGCCTATGGAGTGCTCAATAATCGTGTTGCCTGTAAAAAGTCGACTATTTGAGTAGATTGAACCCAATTTTCAAACTTGCTTATAAATCAAGCCCTGTTTCTCTTTGTACAAAAACAAACAATCTTTTGCATTATAAACGGCTCGTGTATATTACTATAAAGTAAACATAAATTTATACTACGATATTATTATATGTATATTTAATTTCTGTAATTGACTGTTTAATGTGTATTCACATTAAAGACAGAGCGGAAGATCAAAACTATTACAAAATTAATATATAATATCTCAGTATAAACTAAGAAATTGTATACATTCAATATTTATTACATGTATAATATAGATACGTGCAATGTGCATACATACCAATGGAAAATTTATTCGTGACGTATACAACAGTTTTTCCTTTTTTCGTAGCACCACGAAACCTGACTGCTTTAAGGATCCCCAAAGAAATCTTCGGAATCGGTAGTATTGAATATAAACCACTTTGACGCGCGAGCTTTTCCCATTTATATTTGAATTCACCTATCCTAAGTTCAATACTCGTGACTCGCGAGTTGTCGTGGAAATACATTTTACGTTTAATACCTATTGCATATTGCAGTTTTCATGAAATTCGATTAATCCCAGGATAATAATCAACGAATTAATCAACAACTTATTTACTATGATAAATAATGTAGTCATTAATATTAATATTGAAATGTACTTTCCGTAAAATTGCTAAATGAAACATTCCTTTTCATTCATTGAAATAGTAAGTACGTTTATGAAAGTGCTCAGCTCACACTCTGGGTCTTCAAATTCTGTAATCAATCTTCGCATAATCAAATTCTCATTGCTATCATTCCAAGCAACGGAATTTCACGGAAACTATATGATCTTGAAACAAAAAATGATATGTAATCAAAATGTAATTAAACATTGCCAACAACCGCGTTTAATTTCGTTACAAATTATTTGTAGTACATGAAACTCTGTTGCAATTAAAAATTTCATTATTAGAAAATAGTTTACTATAAATATATGTTCTAACTAAATATTACACTGAAAGTTAGAAAAAGTTGACAATATACGAATACATTCTTCAGTCTTGTCACTCCTATGGCGATATTAAAATACGAAGTTGCTAATATTGTAGTTTCCGTCCATATGTAATTTATAAAATATTAAAACACGTTCGAGTTACGAGAGCATAAGTTGTCAACTCTTTAGTTGTCAAACAAAGATTAAAATAAGCAACAAATATTTTACTGTCTGTCTCAAAATTATTAACTTTATTTGTATTTGTCTTTAAACTTAGTTTTTCACAAAAATGACTGTACTTCCTAACACGAGAGTCCGTAACAGTAAATATTAAAAGTTTTCATTAATTTTACTCGTGTCATCTTTAATTGGTCTTCACCCCCACATGCGCGCCCTCTGTTAAAAACGGTACTGATGAAGAATCCAGAATATTGTTCATTTTTGCTCTATATTATTTATAAAATCGGTTATACTATGATCTACTGTATGTTTTGCTCCAGAATTATTAATATACTTCTATGAAAGTAAAGATAGTACCTAATTTATCAAATACATGTTAATTGTAATTATATTATAATTATGATACAATTAATTGAAAATATATTAAATGCGATAATCGACAAAGTGGTGAGTGGAAACGGTTATGGACTCTGGTGATGGGAAATATTATTTAATCAACTTATTCTTCTAAATGTATGACAAAAAATTTAATTTTTTAAATGAAAAGTTAATCATTTTTTTCAGCTTCAAAAGTAGCCATACTTGCAATTAATGAACAGAACTGTTTTTCTTGATTCTAAGGAAATGGAAGATTCTAGAGGTGTTAATTTCTAATGTATCAGCATGGTTGTCGTAATAGACAACAGCGACCAATTTATATCATTGAGATACTAAGCGACATAAAAATATAGCTGTATAGCTGATACAATATATACATATGTATAATGAGTGGTCAACGTTAAAATTTCAAAGATAAAAGACTTGTTGAAATTGTCGAAAAGATTTTCAAGTATAAAAGGTTCAATTACGTTCTAGATTTTTCTTAATTGATTGCTACGGAACTTCTGTTTTCTAGACGAAGAAAGTTTAATCATTGAAGTTTTTTAATCTCTAAAGTGACGCATTCGTGTTAGATGCAAATTCCGATGGATATCTAAACCATATAGAAACTGTTCTTTCGCAAATGAAAATATTTGTAATTTGGATTTCCATTGGATCGAATTAAGTGAACATTATTTCCTTGAGAAAATTCGAATAGTTCGTATTCATTGTTACTAATTCATAAAAAGTACGTCGGAAATCATAATGAATCATAAAAAAAAATTAATCAAATAAAAAGAAGAAAAAATAAAAAATTTACAATGTAATACAATTTTGTATTGCTTCTGCGGTTTGATTAACGTTTATCAGATGTGAACATCAAGAACCTCATATTTCCTCGGGAGCAAAAATTCAAAAACAATTATTTCGAGAAAAAGGATCTTCAATTTTCGAATCGGAAAAGTATGAAAAAATTCTTTGTAGTTAACATGATCATGGACTATTTGACTTAAATATGTACATACATATGTAATGTCTCGGAAGATTAAAAATTCTGCACGCAAAATCTATTTACAATCTTCTAAAATTTTGTGGCTCGTATCAACATTAACCGAATTCGATGGAATTTTCATCGTGTATACATATAATTGACGTTCATCTATAATACGCGGTGATTACACATAGTTTTATTAAAGACTCACAATCAGATAAAAAAGTTGAGAAAATTGACTTTTACTTTTTTATAAATTTTAAGAAAAATAATACGATTTTGATTCGCGTATAAGGAAATAAATACGTATAGGGAGGTGGAAAGCTGTATAAAAACATAACTAACTGAGAAATTGTTGATCATAGGTGATTGCGGACACTCAAATAAAGTATTTGATCAAAAATGTGATAGTCCTACATGTGGGATTAAGATAACAGCAGAAAAATAAAACAGAACTTGTTATGGTTAACAATAGACAACATTTTCTGTTCGCGAATAATCTGTTAACGATCAGGGTGCGCATAAAACAATAAAATTGCCAAGCTTAAAATTCATTTGCACTGTGCAAAGAAAATCTTTCAAACGATTTAAGCAGCTACACTTTCTATGTAAAGTGTGACGACAAATTTGTCGTTTACTCGTTCATTTCAGAACTTTTCCCAAGTTTTCGCGTAAAGTGTAACTTCTTTCCCGCAGTTCTGGTACATCCTGTGCTTTTCACGCTTCGTCCAATGTTCATCGCTGTGAACAAGGCGAGTCGGATAGATAAATTAATAGTTTAATTTCGGTATAATTACTTGTAAAGTGCAGCCTTGCTTCGCCCATCCTTAATAACTTTCGGAATTACTTCGACACTATAATACCAACCAACTACTAAATCAATTATTAAACGAATGATTATCTGGAAAACGAAACTGTAGTATATATGTATATTCAGTTTTTTATTGTTGCTAAAATTGGTACGACATTGTACCTTTTTTACTGTATATTATTGTACCGTTCTAGTTCAGTTATTGCAAAATGAAATATTTGAACCATTTACTCTGATATACTTGTTTGTTGTTTTATTAATACGCGAGCACATACCGTAGGCCGTAGGCTGTGTATCGTTTACCTTCTGTAATCATGCAATAAAAGTGTTGTTACAAGTTTACTACAGCAATGGTATTTAGATGAAAACCTATTAGTTATTAATTGTTTTCATGGATCAGAATCGAAAGAATCTACTGCGCATATGCAGTAGCCTGATCGGACTGATGTTCTGTCTGTATGCGGTGTTGCCACATCACATGTTCCGGCCTGTACCAGAGACGGCAGTGACTATGTATATGTATGCCTTTCTGTAAGAGAAAATCAAACTGAGCTTCACTCATTCGTAAATGATTTCTATAGCTTTCAGGGTCTTCTCTAGCAAGTTCCACTAATAATTGTGTCGATGCTCCTAATTGTTCTCGCCGCCTCGCCGCGCCGATGAATTCAGGGATTTATCAATCATCGACGAGGTCGACGTTTTCTTCTCTTTTCTAAAATACTTTACGGCATTTTTCTGTCACAGCCAAAGTTATTAATTCAATCCCGACACTCGCCACTTTACTTGCTGACATTTCGAGACTTAGTGAATTGAATTGAATTGAATTGAATTGAATTGAATTGAATTGAATTGAATTGAATTGAATTGAATTGAATTGAATTGAATAAGTTGAAGAGACTCATGTGTCTGCGTGTTCTTTTTAATAAATTCACACAAGTTAGGATCTACGTAGGTACTTTATTTACTGAAGAGAGACCCGTCTGTTAATTCGTCTCAGGAACTTATGCCTTCTGCGTTTTCCGCGATACATAAAGAAAACTCCACAGGGCGTGTCCTTGACGGAAAAGTTCGCTAATTGGACAGCGTCGATGACAATCGCTGTCCAATCAGGTTTCTTACTTGGGCCTGATTACCCTACCATTTCTTGCGCTCTAGGCGCACTTTTGCGGGAATGCCAGGTGTGACCGTGGAGGTTTTATAATATAGCGGGTTTTTTCTCGGGCCCCCGCCCCGCCCCGAGGCGAATACCGCGGCCAGCTGTGGGCTCTCGGACCTCGGTCGGCGCGACCCTGCGAAAACACGGGGGTTGATGATATGTACCAGCATTTTCTATTGAGGCTGTAAACGGAAAATTCTAAAGGACGAGACATGCACTGTCTAAAACAGTGATGGGCACGGTAGGTGCCCCTGCGTTGCCTGCTTCTCCCACCAACCGCGTCGGCTATGGAGGGACGTAGGGACGAGGGGGGAAACGAAGGCAGTGGAACGCACGGCACGTGGCACGTGGCACCGCACCGTTGCGCAGCGAAGTTGCGCGCTGCACGAAAGAGTAGTTGGTGGGGGAAGTTCCGCGGATCCTTCTTGACTGCAGCAGACAAAAATGCCCATCACTGGTCTAAAACATTCTAATTGAACGCGCTGAAAACGGCTTTCTTAAAAATAGCTTCGCTGTTGCTCGCCTCATAAACCGACCAAACAATTTGCACGCCAACTGTTTTATTGTATGTTAGCGTCAACATGTGCTAGGCCGAGTCAGGGGCTGGTATCAAGACGATCCTTAGGCCTAGACAGATTTATGGTCGGGTTTTAGCCCACTCAAGGCTCTGAACGGGGATGAGTGCAATAAATATGGCCATCGATGGGCGACGACCGATGATCATGTTGGGTCTTCTCGCAGTTGACCATCGAGGGGATGTTGTTGTAAGCAGATGTGGAAAAACTAGTAAGCTTATAAAAATTGGGACCGTGTGCCTGAAAGATCTGGCCACGGAGTGGGGGAAGGCGAGTGTGCCTTCCCGGTAAGAGGACTAAGAGGAACAGCTCGGCACTTACCCCAGAACCGTCAAGGGGCAACGTTTTTGCCAGTTTTCGATATCAAGAACTTCCGCGATTTCTAACAACTTCCGCGATTTCTAACATGCACCTACGTACCGATGGCCGCTACAAAGTGAACAATATACATAAATGCTCCACCATTCATCTTTCACTTTCACTTTCACTGTGGATGCTTCATCCGCGATGTACATCCAAAATAGAAACAGTATAATACATATAGAGACATATAATTATATTATCGAAGCTAGGAATGTATGATAATGTTAATAATAAATAGATTGCGAATTTTTGTGCAATTTTTAATTCTTGTAGACAAGTTTCAAGAAAGCGGGATCAAATACAATCTTATTTTCAGTGAAAATAGCCTTTATATGTAGATCTGAAATTAATAAAAATCGTATTAAATTCTGTGGAATTGTATATTCTGGCATTTTTTGAAAATCTATAGAAGCCACGAATGCATAAAGATCTGCTGTCTCATAATAATATAATTTACACACTCATATTCAATAGACAAGTAAATATACCCATGTACGCAGAAATTGATACAGGTTTCAGAAATGAAAAAACAATGTTATACACTAATCTGAGAACCAAAGTAGAGAATACGTATGTACTTTTGATTTTGTTTTGCAATTTAAAAATAATTATTAAATTCATAATATTTATTTTTCTGTCTCATGCAAATGAAAGTATTCAGGCTTGTTTTGTAGATGATTACCTGTACAATAATTTGAATTATGATACTGTATTAGATGTTATTACTTGTCTCTTCAGTAGCTAGAGGCGATATCCCAGGTGCTAATGCGATCAAGTCGTACTCCATCTGGTTTCGGAAATGTATCAAAAAACGTGCTAAAAGCTCACTCCTCTCTCATAAGAAACATCAGACAATTCAAAATATCTAAGAATTGTTATAATAATTAAATCGTAAGTGGCGAATAGAGATAATAAACTTGCAAAAAGAGATAATAAAGGTATCAATAAATTTGTACACTACACGTATGCATATGTATATTTTATTATCAACGCGATACAATGTATAATTCAGGAAATGAGAACAATTCTCGTTTGTATTTATTGTCTAAACGTGTGACTGTTTGTAAAAAGTTCTAAACCAGTAATGGAATACTAATTTAAAAACACGATTTCTTATTGTTAGTGTCCTAATACTGTTTGTCTACTGCGGAACGAAAACCTCAAGCAAACCTTTGCGCATAGATCTACCATCGGTTTATTTGTTCATTAGATTATCAAATATCTGATTAGTAATATAGAGCGATTACTAATCTAGTTTCATTACAAATTTAGTAATTAATACATACCGATTACATTGTAATCACCGATTGCGATCTAAATTTTCAGTTATGCATTTTATTGAACAAAATATTCTTAATACTCCTAAAGAACATATATTCTATAATATAAATAGAAAAATTGTTCAGCTCTACAATTAAATACCACGATATTGTTGATTTTAAAATGATTAAATTTTTTAAGTTATATGCTGTTCCAGCGTTATGAGTTATTAACATTCTTTCAATATTTTGCCTGTAATTTAATATGAAATTGAATCGTTGAGTTTAATATTAATCAGTTGCAGTGTGTGCACAAGCTGAAACACATCGTCATTATTTTCTATAGTTGGTCCGTTTCAGCCAGGCAATATTCCATAACCACTTTCCAAAGGGCAAATGATAGATAAATTAGCCTTTTAGTTTACGATTAATTAAAATACAACGCGGCGAAGATTGAAAATATATGTATGTATGTACGTATGTACGTATGTATGTCAAAGGACTGAGAGCTGTCCAATGTTTCAGATTTCCGCAGATATTGATTACTAACTCAGATAACATAACGAACTAACGAGCGATAATTATCGCGCTCTCCCGGCCGAATCTCGGCAAGTGATTTAATCAACTTCGTACATCTACGTAACACGTGTGTACACTAGCTAGGCAAGCGGACACACATTAAGCCGTGTGGTCTTTAACTAGTGTAAACCCAGTTGAAGGGTGATTACGGAACTCGTCATTCACAAACTATTCCTTAAATCGATCAATCCTGAAGCGACGCGACGCGACGTTCTATGTATTAGAAAAGACACGTCGCGTCGTGTTATTGTATTATAAATATGTTATAAATATTGGAACGCTTATACTATACATTCTCACGCGAATTGATTCTTCGACAGAAACAACAGATATGCTTATTTTCATACAGTTACAACGTTTCATTTATAACAATCGATGTAAGAAGTAACAACTTCAGACATATATATGTATAATGCATTGCTATTCGAAGGTTAAAGGTGCAATAAATATAAATTCTCGCTAGCGGTTCAATCGATTCTAACTCACTATGTTTTCGCCGATGTTCAACATTCAAGCTATGCAGCAGCCACCCGAAAAGATCTATTAGGTTATCCCACAATTTCATGCCGATTTTCATACCAATAGCTACGTGTATCGTATTATACATGAAAGAAATGCAGTCGCTGTTGCATTTTATAGTTCCACCATGGTTTATTACACTATTTATAATCGTTACATAGTAATTATGGAACTGTATTAACTTATTGTTAGTTAGTAGTAAATATCAGGGGCGTGCGAGAACCCGAAATATCGGATCCGGTCGGGAACATGAAATTTTTTCGGGATCGGGATGGGACCCGAAAATTTCGAAATTCTCTAATTTATTGGTATTCCCGAAGAAGTAGAGATTCCCGAAAGAGTCGGGATTCTCGAAAGAATCGGGATTTCCGAAAATTCCGAGAACCCACTAACTATTGTGTATGACGTGTATGTTATGTATTAATGAATACATATTCATGGTTTCGAATTTTTTATTCCAAGTGTTTTCGGAAAATTTTGTCATTTTACTTTTTACTTATTTCATTTATTATCCATTACGAATTCTTGTCAAGAGTGTCATATGTCATATTCTCGAAATTTTCGGGAACACGACTCGACTCGACTTGACTCGACTCGGGTTCTCGCACACCCCTAGTAAATATGTATACATTATTACGCATATTGGTCGTAGAAATACGTTCACATCACACATGCAGGAACAGGGCGATAAGTAGTTTTTATTAACTCTTTACTTTACTTTACGATACTTTACGACTCTGCTCTTTTTCATTCCGCCTCTAACAACACTCGTACGCTCTGTTTATTACTAACTACATTCCACCCATTCAAATGCTCTCATGCCACTTTCATGCTCATTCCTTTCTTACACACTTCATTTCCTACAATATTGATCTTCCCTACACGTATTATATAATCTATAGATGAAGCGTGTGTAAATAATATGTTCATATAAGTAGGTATACAAGGTGAGGCACCTAAGACTCCCACCGCAAATATCTCCGTTGTTTTTAGTAATACGAAAAAATGTTTCAGGCAGAAAATGTTTCGTTCAGTGGGGCAATTATTGTGACGGAGAAGTTTTTTTTCTCTAGGTCATATTTTCCGACATTCCAAGGTCATCAACGTTGTTTTAAATGGAACTTAGTATTTTGATTAGTGTACAATTGTAGCTAATGAAAAGACAAATTCAACCATGTATAATATGTTGACCAAAAAGCATAACTTAACGTACGAAGACCATGTTCAATGCTTATGGCACGGTGAATTGGGTGATGTCGGTGAGGATCGTCGTATTTCAATTTTCACGATTGATTAATTTAAGGTTTCGACTTATCAAGAACACAAAGTTACTTTATTGAATCAGAGAAACGTGCCGTAGCAGAGGTTTTCGTCAACTGACTGTCGTTACAGGATTTCTAGGTCTTTTACATATACATATGTATAGGGTAAACTGTACACTGATTGGCACCCTAAGCCAAAATCGCAGTAAAAATCTTTTTATCATTTTTTGAAATGTTTAAACCAGCTTAACTTGCTATTATTATAAGCTAATAGAGATTTTTCAGCAAAATCAAACAGTTTGACGAATCATAAATCTTTTATTATAAAATATATTCAGTGAATAACAATCGTAAGACAAATAGTACAGCCATTGGCACATTTTGTACAGTTATTGACACAACATATTGTGTATCAGTTATTGGCACTGAAGAACTGAATAGGAATTATTAACTTAATAATGAAAAATAATGAAAATAGCTTGTACTGCATGTAGGCATATATTCTGCATAATGTATAATTTACATGTGAACTAATATCACTAGCTTAATACATATGTAGAAATAACTTAAGAGACGAAGATAATGCTCAAAGAAAAAAAAAGAAAAAAATTTTAAGGTTTACATGAGTCAACCGATTCAACTCTTCCTTTTTGGTCAATGTTCCTCTTTTCGAATAATTTTTTTTTGTTTATTTAAAAGAAGATCTTTATATGATGTACATGCTGGAACAATCGTTACGAATGATACGATCTCTGGCTTCTTTTTTTCTACTGCAGCCTTTTCTGAATTTTGTTCTTTGTTCTCTGTCTTGAGATTAACAATAGTGTTTTCAGTATTTTTGTAGGCATCTATCCTTTTTATATTTTTATATTTCGAATTTATTTTAAAGATCCCAAGCATTAATCTTTCGAATATTAAAACAAAATCCAAAACTATACGGGGTGGGGCACTTAAGACAGGACACCTGAATAACTCGCTTGTTTTTGGAGTTAGAAGAAAATGCCTCCCAGATAGCACAGAGACGTCTTAAAGACGTCTTAAAGATGTCTGTTGTTGCACGTTGAGACGTCTTGGAGACGTCTCCGAACGGCTTCGGAACGGCTTTCAAACGTCGCCTGAACGTCTTCTCTTACAAAACGGTACGTCTTTAAGACGTCTCTAGAACGTCTTATTGACGTCTCCAAGATGTCTTTAAGACGTCTCCAAGACGTATCCAAGATGTCTCTAAAACGTATCCAAGACGTCTCCAAGATTTTTTAAATATTTAATGTTGGTTTTAAAAGTATTCTACAGAAGTAGCATTGATTATTACATAGCTAGGAATTTAAAAAAAAGTAGGTATATGATGGGGGGGCGCGAACCTAGTACTTACACACAGGTTGAGAGACGAGCGCCTCTCGTGCTGACCCAACTGGGCTGTTGGAAACAACGTTAATATTTTCTGATGTTATGCGCTGACGCAGTAGAATACTAATCAAGTCAACTTCATTTTCTAATTATTTCTGTGAAATGTTCAAGATTTATCAGTGTCTAATAGGCTTACAGAATAAATAAAATATAACAATTTGAAGATTAACTTAGCTTTTCACGGAAAAAACGTCGAAAAAATCGGTTTTTATTTTTTTTAACAACGGCGCACCTGTCTTACAAATCTGAAAAAATTCATGAACGACACTTATTATAATAATATATCGGTACTGTAAAAATATAGAGGTGGTCAATTAAAAACTTAAATTTAAAAATGTGAAACGAATTGCAGAGTATGTATTTGGGTGCTTGACATGTGTCAGATTTTTTTCAAAATTTCTAAACATCGTTAACTAGGAAAAATAGACCAAAAACTGATTTTTCAATTTTACCCCATAAGGATCCTCCCGCTCGAGATATAGGGTTGAAACTTGGCACAGTATGTTTTTTTTTGATGCCCTATCGAATGGCCCATCCCCGATACTAGTCGGCTCAAGGGCATTTTTGACTATCTTATCCGGCTGTACCCTTTTGAAATTAATTTTTTGTCATTCCAAATAATAGCAAAACATAGAAGAAGTAGTTTAGTCATTGCACAGCAAAGTAGTCTCTTTCATAACATCTCCAAAAAATTCAAGTCATTTATTAGCCTTCAAAAACACGTCTTTAAGACGTTTAAAATGAGACGTCTTTAAGACATCTTAAAGACGTCTATTCAGGACGTAAGACGTTCAGACGTAAAATAGCCGTAAAAAAGACGTGTTCAAGACGGCGCGTGCTATTTGGGCTCAGACCAAACTTATTTGGTATCGAGGGACTGATCATCTGATGTTACTAGTTTTTTTTATAGATGGAGGCGTCAAGGAGATATGAAGGTCAACTCTGTTTTTTTAAAAATAGAACAGTATATTTTTTTCACTCAAGGTCAACTGCAAAAGAAAACTGATTATCTCAAAGCACACTTCGAACACTTTTGTATCTTCCGTAGTTGTTGGCATATCGCTCTTGTAATTACAAATAAAGGTCACAGAACATAAACAAACATTGTAACAGACAAACAAACAAACAATGTAAGCCTGTTTATATCAACGAATGTTATTATACACGTACTGCTTCCCTTATAATTCCATGACATTCACCATAAATCAGAACCATTTCCACTGTCTCTGCTATCGTATAACGCATTTTTGAAAATTGAACACTAAGAATGGATATTACGAAACTGTATTCTACGCGATAGTCAAACTAGTAATAACATTCGTTGATATAAACAAGCTTACATGGTGATTGAATGTTTGTTTATGTTCTGTGACCCTTATTAGTATTTATTAGTATTATTATCATTACCCCAAGAATTACACGGAAACGATTTCCAAAACCGAGTAAATTTTTGTGAATGGGCGCTGCGTCAGAATTTAGAATTTTTTAATAAGGTTCGATTCACGGATTAGTGAACATTTACCAATCATGGTTCAGTAAACTTACGAAATACTCATTATTGGGCCGTTGATAACCCACATTGGTTTCGTGAAGTAGAAAACCAAAGGCAGTGGGGTGTTAATGTTTGGTGCGGTATTATAAACAATACAATAATTATGACATACTTTGTAAACGGAACCTTGACGGGACAAAGTTACGCACGATTTTTTAGAGAAATTTTGCCGGATTTACTTGGAGACCTACAAAATCTTAGTGAGATGTGGTTCCAACACGATGGATATCAAGAGAAGTATTGGACAGAAGGTCTCCTAGCCGTTGGATCGGACTTGAATCCACTCGATTTTTTTTATGGGGAACATTAAAAAATAAAGTATATGCCAATGTACCAACAATTGCTGATGATCTGCGTCAACGTATAGTGACAGAATGTGGGAATATTATCGACGAGATATTAAAGACTGTGGAATCTTCTTTCCGACCACCATTTTGAACACATTCTTGAAAATGCTAGACAGTACGGCAGTTTGTAAAGAAGAGATGTCTTTCGACAATGTTTCAGTGTTTACATCAACGAAACCCTAGTAGAGTATGGTAAGCATAAGTATGGTCTTCGTACGTCAAGTTTTGTTTTTTGAATAATAACTCCTTCGAAGGTCATTTGCAGGTCAACATATTATACTGTTGAGAATGAGAAAGAAACATAATGAGTGAGAGACAAAATGTATAAAGTGAATTACGAAATGAGTGTGCATGAATGAGTGTGCAATGGATAAAAGAAGAATGTTTTTTGTTTAAAAGATTTGCCAGTCGTTATTTACATGTCAAAGAGTGAACATCATCTGTATTCGTTGTTATATTAAATATTATATTTATAAATCTATCCACTGCTTGTACATATACATTCAATATACATGGTTGAATTTGACTTTTCATTAGCTACAATTGTAAGTACACTAATCAAAATACTAAGTTCCATTTAGAACAACGTTGATGACCTTAAAATGTTGGAAAATATGACCTAGAGAAAAAAAACTTCTCCGTCACAATAATTGCTCCACTGAACCGAACATTTTTCTTCCTGAAACATTTTTTCGTATTACTAAAAACAACGGAGATATTTTCGGTGGGAGTCTTAGATGCTTCACCCTGTATTTAGCAAGTATTATACACACCTATGTATGCTTTCGCCTGTTTTTCTTACCCTACAAGTCTTCAACCGTGATGCACTTTCCTCATTATTTTTTAGGAGCTCTCGAATTGTCACTTGATTAAAACAGAAATGATCCAACTAAAGGAAAATTCCAACAACTGCAGTAACAAGAACTGATACGAAGAATATTCGAAAGAAATGATTCGCACAGATGACGACACAAACAATAAGTACATACTATAGTCATTAAACGAACATGAACTGAAGTTATCGAAACAGATCGCCACGATTTTGTGCAATATTTTGTTAAAGTTGTATTTATGTTGTTCTGAAATTAAGTAACCCTATTGAGTAAAAAGTGTTATAAGATATAAAATTAACAGAATATTCACTGTCAAACGTTCCATTGAGAAACACACAGTCAACAATAGCAAAATAAAAGTTTATCCACTCTCTTATCCCCTCCCTTTCTACATACACATACTTAACAGATATTCCTCCGTTCCGTTTCAAAGATGCCAAATGCACGCATACAAAATGAAAGATAAGACAATGGAAAATAATAAATAATCCATCATGCGCATGCTGCAGCGGTACAAGCATGTCTCGTTAAATATAAAAACCGTGAAGAAGAAAAGAAATCCAAAGGAAACTGTGTCTGTCAATTTCATACAGAAAGAAATCACGCGATTCAGAGAAATCTTTCGTCAATGAAAAACAAAACGCAAATAATAAAAAACAATAAAGAGAGGCTCTTTAAGCCTCGACGATTTAAGTGTTGGCACAATGCAAAAATTATAACTAGAATATCTGACAAACTCAATTGCAACTACGATTTGTAGATTATAGTGAATATTGTTTCGTGTCGTGAATTATTATAAAATTAGTTTCAAGGAAATCCAAAGTGAAATGTTCTATAATTAACGTAAAATAAGCATATGCGTCAAAAGAAATACATTAAAATACACGAAATTCAGTATACTTACATATGTACATACAGGATGTATAAAAAGTAATGGTCATCCGTCCTAGGGGTGAATCTACACCTCTGGATCGGTGGACATTTGCGAGGGAAACTTGCCGCAAAATTGTTTACAACAAAGAAAATTGTTGTTAAAGTTTTTTTTACATCAACACCTTCTACTCACCGAGAAGAGAAAAAGTCTGAAAGGAGCCATATGTCGCAAACAAATAGTTATTGAGATATAAGTTGTTAAAGTTTTTGCAAAATTTGATTGTGTGGCATTATACATACATATGTAATAATATGTATAGACAAAAGCCTACTACATACTACACTCCACCCGACCGTGTCGATGAGACAGAACATGATCGTGTGCGTGCCTCGAGACAAACGAAGTTTAAAGTTTAAAGTTTAAAGGGACCCATTCGGATAATATATGTATGTATGTATATTTGAAGTTGCAAATGCATAAGAATATTAATCCTACATTATAAAATACGTAAAGAACGTAAAGTATACTTACACATTTTTTAGGGTCTTCTGTTCCTTTTGCGGATCCACAGCACACTATTATTTACTCACGCGAATAATTTCGTTCAAATAATTGTGCTTGTCTTCCGAACTCAAAGTGGGCACACTTTCCGATATACTTTCTCACATATGTCCACTTTATTTCTAACCACTTCAAATGCGTTTAAAATCTTGTCTTTGTCTTTGTAAAATGGTCAGGGAGACGATGACTCGGTACGGACCTAACGTCGAATGTTCCTTTAAAGGACCCCGCACAAATCATATATGGAAAATCTATCCCGGTTAAATCAGTTAGATTTTTTATATGTTGTAGCTTCTGATCTACAGAACAAAAGATGTAATGGGCACAAAGTTCAATAATGGACAGTTATCGAGTTATAATCAGTCAAACATGACAAATTCGAGCTGCCGAATACTCAAATCTCGGGAAGTATATTTACTTTACACGCTTGCCGCACCCCCACTCCCGCCACCCCACTCCTTCGATTTTCACACGGACCTACTACTCGAGTGACGATTGTGACGAACCGTGGCCTGGGGTTCTTATCTCTGCTGTGACGCGCAAAGATATTTGTGAAAGATTTCTGTTCACAGACCGTTACAAGGTCATTCAACATTCAAAAATAATGACACCACCTAACAGATTTTGTGAAACCCTACTATTTTTGTTTCAAACATTTTTCCAAAAAATAAATACTTCCCGAGATTTGAGTATTCGGCAGCTCGAATTTGTCATGTTTGTTGAACTTTGTGCCCATTACATCTTTTGTTCAGTAGATCGTAAGCTACAATTTTCCATATGATTTGTGCGGGGTCCTTTCGTTTAGCTCGAAGCATGCATCGGGTGTACTGTAGTATGTAGTAGGCTTTTGTCTATGTATACGTATAACACCACACAATCAAATTTTGCAGAAATTTTAACAGCTTATATATCTCAATAACTATTTGTTTGCGACATATGGCTCCTTTCAAACTGTTTCTCTTCTCTCGATGAGTAGAAGGTGTTGATGTAAGAAAAAACTTTAACATCAATTTACTTTGAAAAACTGTAGCTACTGCCAATGTAAATTTTTTTATCAAAACACCATTGATTGCATCCATGATTACAGTTTGTTCCTCAGTCGGAAATGTGACGGTTTGAGTTGCGGCTGCATACATACCTGTATGTTAACGGTATATTTTCTATTGTTACTTTCATTGATCTCGTTGATTTGTTTGCTCACTTTACAAACAAGTCCGACTCGTTCGACGCGACGACTGTTCAACCTGAACTCCATCCGCTATTTATTTATTACTTGACTTAATATTTTTCACTGATTCATTCTTTCTGTTGGAATCAACGTTACCAGCCGGTGTGCGTTGTGCATTCCCCTCGAAATGCTTCCCCCTCTACCACTAAATGTATAAGATAATATACGCACCCTAAACGCAATTAAATGTTCTTTAAATGAACAAACGTCAACTGAAAGGCAAAATTTAGTCAGTCTTCGTTAGAAAAAAATTCACTTTGAAAAAATCAATGAAAAATAGTAGAAAGCATTAATATTAATATAAATCATTATAAAAATTGTTTAGAACCAACATGGGGTTTACAACAAAGAGAGCTTCCGGAATAACTGCACCAAAAATTTGCGACGTATGTAGGAAAACATTTAAGTAAAAATGTGCAGCCTGAAAAAGTAATTTTCATAGCCGAGTAGCCCGGAAGAAACCGTTCGTTAGTAAGAAAAATAGAAAATTGTGAATGCAAATCGTGCAGCAGCATTACGTGTGTAAAAATAGTTATTTCGGAAAAAATATTGAAAAAGGTAATTTGCATTTTGAAGAAGGTAACACGACAATATTTAAAGTTTTTCGAAAACATGTTTTACAAAATGTCGGATTATTTTCCAATTGCAGTTGCTGATTATGGGATATAAAAAGAAATGGGCAAAATGGGAGATTCTGATTTCTACACCAGGAATGTAATGATGGAACGTTTCACCATTTGTTGTGTACATGTAAAAACAAGTTGAATAATTCGAAAAGTGTTGAGTTTTCAATGATTTTACGTTAACATCTGTTTTATTTCTAATGACATACACTAAAGGAACTTTAGGATTCAGTTTTAAAAAAGACGTTCGATTGCACTATGCTTCAGTGTCGACGCATTTTTCATAAAACTTAAAAAACCATGTAAATTATTTCATCTTCGACAGAAACAGAGATATAGTCGGATCTAGTTACTATATGCATATACATACAGTGGCTCCCACTAATATTCGGACACTCTTAAAAAGACGATAACTTTTTTAATAGTCGACCATACACCTTGGATTTTTTTAAGAAGTTAGAACGATCGGTTTTCTTACGTAATATGAAATGAATTTTTGAAAAAATTGCAATTGGTCAGAATTGCAGAGAAAATACTAAAAGTTATGTTTTACAACTTTTTTTATGTGGGCTCATATTGAAAATGTAGAAAACACGTTTCGTAGATGTATATCAATTAAACATATTCTGAAAATTTCATTAAAATCGGTCAACGTTGCAATGAGCTATAAACGTTAAAAGATGGTAGAAATTGCAATTTTTCACGATTTTCGGCCTCTAACTGCAATAAATCTAAGGATTCATATACTTTTCCATACCTGCCGTTTTTTCCCACATCAACCGATTTCGATGAAACTTTTACAATGCATATAATTGACACAGATCTACAAAACATATTTTTAAAATTTTCAATATAGACCCACATAAAAAAAGTTGTAAAATGCAACTTTTAGTATTTTCGCTACAATTCCGACCAATTGCAGTTTGTTCAAAAATTTCTTTTCACATAAAGTGCAATATCATAAAAGTTATCGTTTTTTTAATAGCGTCCGAATATTAATGGGAACCACTGTATGTATACATGCAGAGTCCTTCTATAAACACGTGAATTGCTCTGCTGATAAATAAACAGATGATATGAACACATACACCCAATGAAATTATAGTAGGTATTGTGATTCGAGTACACTAATTGTAAGACCAGTGAAAACTTGAGATGTTTTTACATTATGTAAAGTCTACTTTATAGGAGTAACATGAGGAAGCAAGCAAAAACCTGCTACACAGAGAACTCCCGTTCTAGGGTAATTACCCCAAAGAACCCATAAATTTACCGTTGCATGGTTGTATGTGATGAGAAAGCGCGGTGCTACGAAGGATTCAAATTTGTAAATTTCCAGCTTCGTGAAACTCGCTACGTCTTTGTATACTTTACGCAACGTCACAGATACTCTATCGCCCTAATAATATATTTCACCTAACGATTAATGAACAACGAATGCATTTCCTTTTCTAGAAAAAAATACGAACAAATACGCAAAATTTGATATGTATAAAAAAAGTAATACTATTAATGTTACAAGAATATTCGTATACAATGTGTCTTGTTATCCATTCTTTTAACTTTAAGTAATGACATTCTTGAATTGATGCAAAATATTGAATTACTAAGAGACTCTGTTAGGAAAATAAAAGGTAAATTGAATGAATTGTTTATTCTTATTATTCGTTTTTAGCTTATGGAGTGGTGCTTTGTCTAATTTGGGTATAGATAGGTTAGATAAATTAAGATCCAGTAAAAATTTTAAATGCAGTAATGAAGAACATATTTGAGAAGTATGCGCAATGAGTTAACACTACTACCCCAGACCCAACTACCAACTTTCAATTGACTATATGTATATTTCAATACAGGACTATGTTTAAAATTAAGTCTATTGGATTTTTACAACTCAGCAGTGTATACATTTTTTTAGTCATTACTCATTAATTCATTTACGATTAACGTATAGAGTCTGTCTGAACTTAGTCATTTTAGTTCAGTTCCTCCTTCCACAGCGGACAAACAAAAACACTATGCCGCAAGCACATTTTATTTCAGACTTATAGTATAAGATTACTGTAGCAGAAAACTGATAACAACTTTATATAATAACAGTATTCAGTGAGCAGAAAAATCGTTTACACTACAATTTTACTCGAGAGGAACAAAGTAAATGGTATCTTAACGTTTTTGCCCTTTCTTATTATTATTTCTAAAAACTAGTTAAACACTTTGTACCCAAATGAATGACAAAACCAAAAATATTAGGATGAAAAAGTTTTGAATAATGAAACAATTGCGGTTCTCTTATTCGGTATTGTTTTTTGAAATAACGACTGCGAAGATTGACAGTTTAAACAAATATTGAAGGATTTAATAATTTTTTGAAAAAATGTCATGCTCAGAATTTCGACAGATATGTTCGACTATGAGTGGTTTATCTTTCGTTTCGAGATATGTAGAGTATCCAGCAACAGGTTGGAGAAGATTTAGCAAACGATGACGGTAATGTACAAAAGAATTGAAAACAAAAATTGCGATTTCTGCTTCGTTTCGAATTCGAAGGTTCAGAAGCTAATCAATGTAACTTCTTGAGCATGAATACTGAGATAATCAAGTTTAACATACAAATAAACTTTACTACTAGAAAAATACAATTAAATCGTTATAGTTAAAAAAAAAACTAAATCATTTTGGTATATGATTTTGTCCTAATTATTCTCCGGCTCCGTTCCATTACTTTTGAAAATACGCGTTAGTAAACATGCACATAAAATTATAAGATAGATTATATTTCGTTCATTATATTAGATTAATTTTGTTCATCGCCAGGTAAATATTCAGGATTGCTATAAAAAAAATGGCCAGTTTCTAATGAGAAAAAAAAAATTTTTTTTTAAATACCACGTTTTTAAAACGGACTAAAAAGTATAAAATAGTTTTTCCTAGCCACGTACAGGTTCCTAACCCCATGCCCCATATAGATAGTCCTGAAAATTTGTGATTGTGAATTTTTAATAGCTATGAATATACTTGTAAGATTTAAAACGAAAAACGTGGGGCGCAAAATAATAGTAAGGAGTGTAGAGAGTAGCTGCCGTTGAGAAAACACACACAACAGTTCATGTCATTTGTAATGTAATAAAATTGTTTGTGACTTAGGTGAACAATTCATGCATCAATTATCTATGTATTGCATGCGCCCCACGTTTTTCGTTTTAAATCTTTACAAGTATTTTCAAAGCTATTAAAAATTCACAATCACAAATTTTCAAGACTATCTGTATGGGGCATGGGGTTAGGAACCTGTACGTGGCTAGGAAAAATTATTTTATACTTTTTAGTCCGTTTTAAAAACGTGGTATTTTTAAAAAAATTAATTTTTATTTAAATAATTATTTTCAGCTTTTTAGTATTGTGTGTGTGAAATTTTTCTATCGATTAAAAGGGTAAGCTTTCTCTTCGGAACCCAGAAATTTTCGATTATTATATGTCTTATCTTGTTCATTTCGGCGAGAAAACTCTCATATCGAAGTCCCAGACCACGGAAACCACTCGTTAAAAAGTTATGAGCATGTAAAGTTGAGTAATTTTACAGTAATTTTCATTGTTTCACTTCAGAAAGTGACAGATATGGGCGCCGCCATATTGGTGTATACCAATATTATCCAATAAAGGTTGACGGAGAATCTCGGTGTAAGTAACTGTTCTTTCGCTTGGTAAAGAAATAATACGAAGTAACTTTGTAAACACCGCACGGAGTTCGAACGCAGACTGACGCACACTGAGCTCCTTCGGTGCGAAACGAGTCAGTGGAGTGGGGATGAGTCAGAGTGGGAACACGTAGTACAGTGGGGACGTACAGGTAGTGCGATGGGGTATAACACATAGGCTATCCTAAACGCATAGGCTTTTTAAAAATTTTTTTTTTAAATATTGCATTGTCATCCAGCTCTGAGCTATGTTTAAAATTTCAAGTCTCTAGCTCATCGGGAAGTTAGTTTAAAATCAATTGCAAAATTTGTACCGAACAGACAGACAGACAGACAAGAAAGTCATCTAGAATTTGATCTAGTAATTAAGACTAACCTAACCCAATCCTAACCACACCACAACTCATTCTATTTGCATAATTCTTCCATTACAAGATCAAATTCTGGATGACAGCTACAATGCAAAGATTATGCGAGTAGAATGAGTTGTGGTTAGATTTGTGGAGGGGGCGGAGAGGTCCGACGTCGGTTACCCCATGGGGTAGTCCCATTGAGACCCTTCTCGAAGCACTTGGAAAGGTTCGGCTACCGCGGACCTCGACCGTTTCGTCCGATATCGAGCCCACCAACGAAAAGACACCAACACATGCCTCCCGACTCCCGAGGCGTTCAAAACACTGGTGCGTGTGTGCCGAAGTCGGACGTCGGACGAAAACGGCTCCACTGTGATCGTACCCTTAGAATGCGCCGATTCGGAAAATGCAGCGTTCGGCAAGAATCAAATGGGCGCATTTCTTCTGTATGGAAATGGAAGTGTCCAGCCGAACTTCCAAAAAAGGGAAACACTTCCAAGTCACGACGAGACGAGACTTGCTCGACGACCATACCGTGACAAGGACGAGGTTCAGTCGATCACCAAGATTGTAAGAGGAACTACGTTAAAACAAAACACAAACAGAAACGATATGCGCAATCACCGCACCGCTCCAACATTGGATTCGATTACCGAAAATTAGTTTGCCGGGTAATAAGTCGGCGACACGGGTAGCAAAACGCGTCCGCGAACAGTTCAATTCGGGCCTTACAACCCCGGAAGGATTATCAATCAAACCCGCGCGTTACGTCCGTTGAGTCGCATCGCAACACATAGTTTACGTAAAATGGCATATAATTACTTATTAAAATACATATAAATGCAGTATACAATTATTTGTTGTATACTGCACGTCTAGTTGCTTTACTTTTCAAAATATGATTGGCTTTTGAGGCCCTTTAATTGTTAATTGTTAATTGTTAATTGTTAATTCCCATCAAATAACATCGAAATTGCAAATTTTCAACAACACAACGACGAAATAAATTTTGCAGAGATGCTTCTGCATTGTATCTTAAGTTATGTTCAGAAAATACATGAAGAAATTATTTACACGCGCGTTCTCACACTTTTCAATCAATCTCGAACGACAACTGTCTCTCGTTTGTTTCTATCAAACTTCATTCTCGTCACTATTCACACTCACTCTCTCATTCTCGCTCATTTTTCCTCTCTCATATTAATACAATAAAATTAACTTTACAATATACTAATTGTTTTCGATTCTTTACTAAACTAGACCACCTTCATAGTTACTCAAACATATTCACGAAAATGTTTGTTATTGTCAGAGATTATTCACGCCGGCAGGAGTAGTGAAACACCGATATTTATTATTAGTACAGTATTTCATCGATAATTGTCCAAACCACGGGTCCGGCCAGGGACAATTATGTGCGAGGGAAACTATTCTTTGACTTGTGCCGAACGTAGAAATGGAATGGGAACCTCGAGGGGCCTCGGTCGCCGAGAAATGTAAACATGATACGGGTCGGGTGTATCGGTGTGAGACCACTACTAATTCGATGGCAAAACTTCTTTATTTTTCATAATTTTTTTATGGGAATTTCACCATTATATTCGTGGAATTTTTCTAATGAAAATGGTACCAAATATGATATAATTCCGATGATATTTACGTGTGTAATGGACTATGGGAGTTGATGGGACAAGTTGCCTCACCGATGTGCTCGACTTGTAAATGACCATATAACATACCTTTATATGATCCGAATTATATCGTGTTTAGTATCATTTTAATCAAAAAAATGCCACAAATATATTGGTGAAAGTCTCATACAAAAATAAGTAATAATAAAACAGTTTTTTATTGGGATTACATTGTGAGGACGCCGCGGGCCTTTGAACTGTGCCGGCGACTGTGACTCTCTGCGTCTCTTTCTTTCCCATACGCTGTGTTTCCTTGCGCACGAGCTTCCTATCGTCCATTACATACGTAAATATCATCGGAATTATATCATTTTTGATATCAATTTCATTAGAAAAATATCAAGAATATTTTGGCGAAAGTTCCATAAAAAAATAATGAAAAATAAAGAAGTTTTGTCATCGGATTAGTAGTGGTCTCCTGGTCTCACACCGATATACCCGATCCGTATCATGTTACACTTCTCGGCGGCCGAGGCCTCTCCAGTTTTATGGCCCCTCACGGGGTATATCTCGCAGGAGTGGGGATAGTTCAGGGACATTTATGTGCGAGACATTTGGGACATTTATCGATGAAATACTGTATACTGTAAATACAGGGTGTCCCAAAATGTCTTCAACTCCCGGAAATGGGAGGTTCCTGAGGTCATTTCAAGCGTCATTTTCCTTTTGCAAAATGTTGTCCGCAGCTTTGTTTAGGAGTTATTAACGAAAAACACAGACCAATCAGAGCGCGACCTAGACGTTCGTTGGCATGTTCAGCCAACCGCCTGACCGCTCGCCGCGCTGAACGTGCCAACGAGCGTCTAGCTCGCGCTCTGATTGGTCCGTGTTTTTCGTTAATAACTCCTAAACGAAGCCTCGGACAACATTTTGCAAAAGGAAAATGGCGCTTCAAATGACCTCAGGAACCTCCCATTTCCGGGAGTTGAAGACATTTTGGGACACCCTGTATATGTTTATTGATAATACGAATATTCGACTCGACGATGCGTACCGCGTGAGATCCTGAAGACAAGAGAGCGAGCGATAGGCACGCACGAGTCACGCGACATTGTTTACGCCTTACGCGATATGCCCTATGAGGGCAGCACTCAGGAAGACACACATCGGTACAGTCTTAACAGTTATAGACATAGACCAAAAAAGAAACGTTAGTTATAATAAGGTAAATCTTTTCATCTGACCTCTATTTTTTGACGAGTCCAGAAGCATCACCAACGCGAGTCCGTGCGTCGCGACGCGTCGCGTCGCCTGTTTATTTTCCTCGGTCAAAGGACATGATATCCATTTATCCCATTTTTTACAAAAGGCGGGTGAACAAAGCTGCTTTTTTGTCGCGAATTTATCTTTCTGGCATACCTACTGCATCCAGCAACAACACATTTCTGTGTAAATTTGAATGCATGCATTCACGTAATTAGACAGTCCCTAATATAAGCCGCCCTATAGTGATTCTTGGTATTCTTTAAATGATTTGAACAATTACTTTCCTGTTAATTTATTAACAGATTTCTCCCAATAAATTCTATAAATTAGCTGCACTGTTATTTTCCACAAGATTTTCGTATCCTTTGGTTTACATATTTATACTGCACTAAATCGTGAATTTTTAACTTACCACACACCATCTTTAATTCTATATGAATAATAAAATATTGAAAACAGTGCAAAGCACAAACCGTGTAAAATGGCCACTACAATTACTAATAGTAGAAAAAATAATGCTTTCAGTGACATTGTAAAAAATTTAATTCAAATTTGTCTTTAACAAAACAGTTGCAGTTGCAGTTGCATACAAAAAATATAGTGGTTAATATGTACATAGGATGAATCAAAATATCTGTTCTGTCGTAAAACCCTCATAATTTTGCAGCCGTAGCCGCCTATAACCAAATCTACTTCTACTCCTACTCTTCCTAATTTTTTTCACCATATTTACCACTTTCCAAAACACACCCTTCAACCAATCACACAAAATTTTCCAAGACCACACCTACTTCCAAGGTTTTCCTAATTTGTTGCGAAAATTGTGAATTCAGAACTGTTTCGACAACCGAACCACTAGCATCGCCAAGCGCAGCCGAGTCTGACTTTGAGACAGCAAGCCAAGTCATGCACTTTATTAATAAAGACCAGTTCTCCGGAGTTTTGATCACACATTCATTTCGCCGTTAATCTAGCCGTGATCCGACTGCCCAAAAATTCGGGATCGACACGACACCACAATATCCACTGATTGTTGAAGTAAATATATAATTCTACAGAAACCTTTCCTTAAAAAATCAACTTTTGAGATTTCGAGATTATGATTCGTATACATTTATAGTTCGTGAAAAGACCAATTCAACTATACAATGTACATGCAATAAACATGTATATGTAGTGACGATGTTCCGTCGCGTCGCGTCGCAACGAAACATACCCGAACGGGACGTACGGTCCTCGGTTTCGAAAGCTCTATGTATTCAGAGAACATCAGGTGTCGCCTGTTTCTCTCATTCGATCTCTCATCTTTCAGCCGAAGGTTGCTCGAGACAACTGTGGAGGACGACGAATTGAATCATCAAGGGTGCGTTGAGCTGGGAATGCAGCGTTCGACAGAACCCAATCAACGCATCGCCTTGCGTCTACCAATGAACGTCATTGGATTGTCCATAGACAATGAAAGAACTTTCTTTACGATGAAGAAAATTCCTTTCAAAGACAGTTGCTATCTACAATATATCGAGATCGACTGTCTTTCGAAAACAATTTTTCGTTGACTTGACCACCGCAAATACAAGGTTTCCGTCGATCGGACCTTGATCTTCACTTTTCAAAGAATCGTTTACCAAAAAACATCTTTTTGACGAAAGGTCTGGGAAACGACGCGCATTCCCACGCGTATAAGGCAGGACCTGCTAGATTAGCCTTACTGACGAGTCCCCTAGCAGGTCCGGGACGAAACGCTATTTTTAACGTGATTTTTATTACTGTTAACAAATAGTTTTCTTCCGATAAATCGAACGTATTGAACAAGCTGTCCAAGATTAATTTGGCGGGCAACGATCCGAACAATCGCGACACCGACAAAAATTAAAAATTTTCAAATTCGATGCAGAACAACTTGTCCATAATTTATTTCAAAATCGCTCGATCTCAAATTTCACACAGCTTAATTTTTCACTTAATAACGTAATATTTTACAAGAGAGGATAGAGATTCTGAAGATGTTACTTTAGGGAAACAGATAAATATTTTTATAAGAGTATATATTAAAACTAATGCTCGACCGTTTAACTACAATTAAACGATCTATAACATACATATACATATACATATATATATATATATATATATATATATATATATATATATATATATTGATATATATAATAAAAGCAGTTTTGTTATTTATACAATATACATTCATTGTAATTGTAGAACAATTCCACAAAACATAAAAGGGTAATAAGGTTGTTAAACTGTTAAAAGGTGTTTTTTTTTCCTGAATGAAAAACCAGAAGATTATAGAACACTTCTTTCGAAGACTTCTACAGATCTGAAAAGTTGAAAAAAAATCAGAGTTTTCAAGTTACCAAAGTTTGCTGGTAAAAAAGTATTGCTAAAGTATCGATGTCGTCTGGAACTAGTCGACGACGCGACGCTCGATTTTGTCTCGTGCACGTGTTCGCTGGAACTTGTCGAATGTTTGTTACGAACTCTTTGAGCGTTCGTGAAGAACTGATCGTTTGATTTTTCTTCAATGTTTGTTGCGGGCTTGACAATCAGAAAAGGAAAACAACGTATATCGATTGATCGATACATTCGTTTAGGTTTAGGTGAAAAGTAATAATTTCTGTAAAATAGATTTTCCAGAATTATTTCAACAATTATACTTATGTCATGAATTGGGCTATACGTAATGTTACGTGGGAACAGATGTAAGTGTTAATTATGTTAGTGAAATCGAACATAAAATAAGTCAATTTCTTTGTTAGAATTGGGACAGAATTGGGTTAGAATTGGGTTAGAATTGAGTTAAGAAAACAATACTTATCTGACAACCCCCGCAATACTATTATAATCTACACAGACGGTAGTAAAGTTGAAAACTCTCCGTCAGTAGGCGCTACGGTGTACTGCCCGCAATTAGATATAGCACAAAAAATTAGTTTAGTTAGAAGAACATCAGTTTTCACTGCGGAGTGCTGTGCCATTAATCATGCATTAGGTATCATCAGTCGACATAACGGTATAAACTTCCTTATTCTTTCTGACTCTTTGAGCGCGATTAAGTCGCTAAAAAAACCATCACTTCGCTATGCTATTAATTATCACCACCTCGAAATTAAAAATAAGTACTTTAACTTTATATCTAACAACAATAATCAAAACTTTATTAAGTTCATATGGGTACCATCTCATACCGGCCTTATTGGCAATGAAAAGGTAGACTTGCTTGCAAAGGAGGCGACAAATGAAATGCCCATGACGGATATCAAAACACCGTTTACCGACTTCCTCAGTGATTTTAAAATCCAAACAAGGAATTCAACTAACGATTTAATCAAAGAACAAGGCATATCTAAGGGTAAGGAGTACGTTCGACTTTTCCACAAAGATGATGGTAAACCATGGTTCTGTGAGCGCGGACTTCCTAGGAACTTTGTAACTTTTGTTAATAGATGCCGCTCTAATCATTGTAATTTAAATGCTTCGTTAGCCAGAGTGAAATTTATTATAGAAAGTACTTGTGAGTGTGGTGCTGAATTCCAGGACCTAGATCACGTCATTTGGCAATGTCCAAAATATGAAGATGAACGCGATAAACTCATAGCAACTCTTTTACGTCACAAGTACTGGCTCCCGACATGTATAAGGTTCTTCTTATGCGGCCCAGATATTAAAGGCCTGCTAATCATCTTTGATTTTATTAAGCGATGTGCAATAAAAATTTAATTTCATAAAATTAATGTAAACAAGCAGAAGCTACAATCTAGTCTAAGTTAAGTGGCGCATTAAGATATTATATACTACGTTATTATGTTCATGTATTGTATTGTATATGCTAATTACATAAACCATACCTGGTTTAAAGCAATAAATAAATAATTAATTAATTACTTATCTGACATAACAGAAGTAGGTGCTCTACACGATATGCGGACAAACTGCAGCAAATAGAAAACACTAAATATGTACTACACTCGTGCAGTTTGGATACTACAAAAAAATATATTAATTACTTAACTGAAGAACAACAGAAAAAATATAAATATTTTTAAGTATATGGTCATCTCGAGTAAGTATTAAACCATATAAGCTTTCTCAAAATTTTAACACGTGGAATTTAAATGGCTTTGAAGGGCACTTTTCGTACGGTACATTCCTTTTGTGGGTGGACACGTTTCGGTGATTTCAAGGCTATCTTGATTTTTTGAACTGGAATAACCTATCTTCTGTATCATTGTATACCGATAGAGTAATAAATTCTGCGTAAAAATGTACTGACATTTACGTATGTATCCTAAACCTAATAGTTAAGTAAGTACCATTCCGCTAATTATTCGGAATAGGGAGTTTTTGCCAATTTCAAAGACCTAGAAATATGCATTAAAAAATTAAGGTAACCTTGTAATCTCCAAAACGCCTTCACCCACAAAAAGACATGTACTGTACAAAAAGTATCCTTCAAAGCTATTTAAATTCTATATTTTAAAATTTTCAAGTTAACTTAAATATCTTGTAGGTATGTACTATATGTACATATCTTAAAAATGTCATCGTAACCGGTTGATGCTGACAAAGACAACAGGCATCGAAAGACATAAGAATTTAGATTTTTACGATCTTTAACCCTTGTGTAGTCAATCAAAATGTTCACCGTTGTTGGACAACCAGGGTACCCGGATAACCCGGGCGTACTATTCCGATTGTATGAAATATGTAGCAACATTATCGGTACTCTTAATGATCCCTTCCTATAATACACCAAACATTGTTTTGTGTCATTCTTATTCGTGCGTTCAACTTTTTTTCTCTATGTCGACAACTGTTTTTGAGTTTGAGGCAGCAATGAAGGGTCTCTTATCTCGTTTATACATGAAACCCTTGAGTAGAACTAAAGAACCAAACAAAGAACTGAATCAGTTTGAATCAGTTTCTTGAACGATTAAGGTGTATACTGTGAAGAAATTTTCGTGTGCAGTTTCATTCTTGAAGAACAAAATTAAACAAGGAAACTCGAAATTGTTGATTTTGAAAAGACGAACTATCAGATGGCCACTAGCATTCTTTTATAACATAGTTGATATTGCTTCTTGCCTTCTATTATACATATGTATACACGTCAATTAGGAAAAGAACTTTGTATCCTAACTATTCAAAATCAAGCCTCAAATATCCAAGTAATGCAAGATTTTTCAACGAAATTAGCTATATGTAGACAGTAGATGCAAGTAGAAAAAAAATGTTGTAGGGTCATGGCATGAAAAATTTTCCAAAAGTGCTTACAAACAAATTTGCAATGAACACGCAAACACAATTACTATATGTATATAAAAGTTGTCCTGTAATTAAATAATTATTGTAATTTAATGTTTTATGCTAATGAACAAGTAGCATCAATAATTTTTATTCCGTATAATTTCTTTCTAAAATTTCGATTCGAAATTCGTCCAAGTATGATTTTTCGTATATAGGTACCCGGGTACACCGGTTGTACGACAAGCGTATACATAAGTTAGAAGCTTAATTCAAAATATTTTACACAATTTTTTTTGACGGAACGTTAATCGACATAAAATTGTACAAATAATGGGGATCCAGAACGGTTTTGCAATATTTTGTCAGGAACGTTACAAATTACTGAAAAAATTACATATACATAGAAATGGATACTCGGCATACCCGGTTGACTACATAAGGGTTAAACGTTTATAGCTCATTGCAACGTTGACCCATTTTGAATTTCAGAATATTTATAGTTGATACAGATCTGCAAAACGTACCTTTTAAATTTTCAATATAGGCTCGTATAAAAAAAGTTGTACAATACAACTTATCTGCAATTTCTTTAAAAATTTGTTCACGTTATCTAGTGAATCAATATTATTTCAACTTCTCAAAAAATCCAAGTCGTGTGGTCCAATATTTGAAAAAGTTATCCACTTCTTAAGTGTGTCCGAATATTAATGGGAGTCACTGCATGTACTATGAGAAACAAACAATCATTGAAACAGTCAACGGAAGTCACACTGAACACAATTTATGTATCTTTATCAAGTACAGCAGTAAGTACAGAGTCTTCCATTAGGAAGTGTAATTTTAAATTAGAAAAACAAAACACCGTTACAATTTACAGGTTTTATTACAATTGTACAATTTTACTTAATTAATTAATTTTCTACAGCTGTTGTCCGAAATTATCGTGCGATATAGTGGAATATGCCTACAGGGGATACCACTAAAAAAAAAAAAAACGCATTGGCAATAATACCTCGATGGTAATGCGGAAACCTATTGATACGCGTGTCGACCTGAAGCGCCACGAATAGCGCCTATGCTATGGTACGCGCCTGAGCGGCTCCGAGTACTTCCTAGTATGTATGTACACGCCACGGGGAGCGAGACGCGCGGCCGGCCGGTCGAGGAGGCTAGGCGTAGCCTTCGAGAATCGGCCGTCGCGAGTCGCTTAAACGACAGTCCTTATGTAATCTATCTACATTTGTATAGCAAATTGTACTGATCTGTCAGCGAAATCGTACCTACTCTGGAAATAGTAAAATTTGGTTTGCGGATAATAACGTACCGAAACAAAAGTAAATTCTTCTTTTTATAAATAAAATAACGGTGTTTTAATAATGTTTTCGAGGTGTATTCTGGCTTGAGTGTACATTAGATTTAAGTATTATAAATCTTCTACAGCAAACGATTAAAGTCGTATAGATACCGGTAGACTTCAAAACGCTTTTCGTTTCATTAACCATAAATTCTTTTCGACATATTCTGGTAAGAAGGAAAAAAACTTTCAGTTTCTTAACATTCTATCAAAATTCGAAATCTTTGTGGGACAGATTTAGACGTCTCTAATACGCATTTAGAAACTTCCTCTAATTATTTTTGTAGAGTTACAAAATAGAAATCATAATAAGACTTAGTTCACAATTTATTACTGTTATTTATTTATTTATTGCCTTAAACCATATAAGGTTTACATATCATATACATTACAAATTATACAATATGTGGTTATGTGACAATGTGACTTATTAGTGTGTAACTTACAATTAGTTCTCATTAATTTTGTTAGGTTACAACTATCTCGTTGAAATTAAATTTTATTGAGCATAACTAGTTCACGATTTATTTGATAATAACCTACTGGACTTTCACGTTTGGAATCAATCTTTTAGTTTTCATACACTCTGTATGTTTTTATCCGAAAGTTTTAAAATGTTATGTGCACTTATTGTTCGTGTTGAAAATATTATAATGTAAGTGGTATGCATTTGAAAATGGAATAAACGTTATTTGCAATGTTGTTTCGATTGTTCCCGATGCATAAAGGGAGGAAGCTCTAATATTATACGATTGATCATGTCTTCTGGAATGCTAGGTTCCTGTCAGCGAATCAAACAATTTGGGAATATTTGATTGAGCACTTAAATAGCTACTCCTGAATAATGAGCTAGGTCAACCATCATGTTAGTGTCACGTAGTCCAACAAATATTTAATGGAACATCCTCCACCAATTTAACCAAATTGTACGATGTAGACGTTCCATACTATATTCGTCCTCTTGCCATCTAATTAATAAAATTCTTATAAAATTTATAATGTTTTCATATTATAGTAATGCTCATTGTTAAACAAAGCTACAGTTTCGTCAAATACTTTAAATTATACCCTGGATGAAGTGACAGTGTCCTTAAATTTTTCTAATATTTTTACTGTTCTAAATTGCACCTACTAATTTTTGGCGTAAATGCATAAAATCCGCTGTCTAATTAAACTATATTAAAATATTTGGTAGCTTTGGGAAGTATGGAAAGTAACATCTCAAAATACAACACAGTGCTCTTCTATTAGGAAGACCTCTTCAGATATAACATATTATGTGGAATAACCCTTAATGGCTATGGGATACTCGATTAATTGCAATTATTTCTTATGCAATATAAACCAGTACCTGAAACGTAAAATACCTTTTTTCAAGATAATTTGTATACATAGATAGAGCATAGGGTGTTTCTTTTAGTCCTCTAAATCTTAATATCTTCGTTATTTTTGTGTCTATAAAAAATTGTCCTAGGGCAAAGTTATTCGATTCAGAACGACGAATATTGTAATGTATGACATTGTTCTCTCAAGGTCACTTTTCTCGAGTTTTCAAGGTCATCAATATTTATTTACTCATTGTAGCAAACGTAATCACGAGTTCAAGTGTTAGTTAATTAATCGTACCAATTACGCACACGGAATTACAGCAGGTAGTACTCAATATCGATTCTCTTGAAAAATTCTTCATACATAGTTGTTTTAAAATCAGAGTGTTAAACTATGAAGATCCCTTAACTAGTTCGAAATATACTTTCTCGTTGACTACGAATACTTCATTATCTTAAAAATAGAATACAATTTATCGGAAGCCGAGATTCAAATTGGAAATTAGATTAGTCTGTTGAATACATAAGCAGAGACCAGCAAGTTTCCGTGCTCCGCTATTGGTCACGACATTGATTTACTATAAAGACTTTGAACGCTATTGCGGATTTTAATATCCTGAACATTGTAGCAACGAAGGAAGAATGTACATATTGTTCCGTCGCAAGGTACCAAATTCAGAACGGGACACACGGTCCTCGGTTCAAAGAATTTGTTTGGAGAATATCAGAGTCGTCTGTTTTCTCTCTTTCTGTCTCCCTTTCTGTCTCTCTCCCTCCACTCGAAGGTTGCTCGAGCCAACCGTGGAGGAAGACGAGTCATCAAGGGTGCGTTGATCCGGTAATGCAGCGTTCGGCAAAACCCAATCAACGCATCGCCTTGCATTTACCAATGAACGTCATTGCATTGTCCATAGACGATGAAAGAGCTTTCTTCACGATGAAGAAAGCCCCTTCAAAAACAACGACTATCGATGTCGCAATCGCTTTTCTTTTCAAAATCAAGTTTTCGTTGACTTGACAACCGAATAAAACAAGGCTATTCGAGCTTCGTGTTTTTTCGGGCATTCTCTTAGACCATATATACCTATAGACCCGGTGCAGATAAGTCTGCCATGTTCCAAGATTAAACCGGCTAGCAGACGATTTATGTGGGCAAAGTGCTATAGTATGCTAAGAAATCGCAGTACCACGAAGCTGAAGTTGGAGAGGGGAAAGGGGAATCGTCATCGCATCTCATTCTGTATAAATATTTATGGAAACTGTAACTGTAATATACATATATACATGTATTTTATTTTATTACTCGTTCATTTTTACTTTACTCTTATTATTTTAAATATGGCTAACTCGTTTTGTCGATTATAATTTGGAAAAAGTTAAATTTTAATGTAGAAGTTGATAATATAAAATCTGTATTTACTTCTTCACAACTTATTTTATTTAAAAAAAGAATAGTAAGAACAATATACATATACCGCAACAGCCAGGTGCTTCGTCTCATACACTATCCTCCATTTTGAATTATCTCGTTCCGTGACATGTGGGCACCAGATATTTTTTAATCTCGGAACACGGTATTGTATGCACATACTATACCTATGCCGGGTCTATAAGTATATATGGTCTAAGGGCATTCTCATTAAACAAAGACGACAAGATAGTTTGTTCCTGGGAAAACGTCGCGAATTCCCCGCGTATAAGACAGGGCCTGTTTCAGTCTTACTGAAGAGTCCTATAACAGGTCTGGGACGAAACGCATTTCCGAACGTTGCATTTGAATATTTTGAATAGGCTACCCAATATTAAGTTGGCGGGTTTCAGTTCAGCGGATTAGAAATCGCGACGCGGTGAGTCCGTTCGGAACACATATTATAGATTGTTTAAAAAGAATAACAGGACAGGAGTAAAATTATCGCTAGATTAGCTATGCGCTTATCGATGTTTGACAAAAAAGTATAATAATTGCTTTAGAGATCTAAGCAAAATTAATAAAAGTTTCACGAAAGTAAAACCATAGCACCAGAACTGTTATCCTGGCAAAAATAAACGGGTATGTTTGGGTAAAAATAACACCGAGGGGTAAATATCAACACAAGTAACCGCTCCACTATATGTACATACATATGTGGATGTAGTAATAGTAATTCGGCTTATTTATTAAGTGTTGTGCAAGAACAAATCTTGCACGGCTTTAATCGATATTGTAACGAATGTCACCATTCACTAAATGAAAGTTAAATTTACTATGTACATGGAAAATCAAGCTTAAGTACTATACCATGTAAAAAAATGTTAAGTAGAGCAATAATACAGCCTGTAAATGAGTAGAGGCCGAAAGTACTCCAAAAGTATTTTTCCGAAAAGTTATTTAAAAATAGTTTCAACATCGTTAAAAAATGTTTTTACAATGGTTTAGCAACAATCATATGGTTAGGAAGTGAAAAAACATCTGATTATTGAAAAAACAAAATTGACCTGGGCGCGATTCGAACCTGGTCGAAAAAAGTCTTCTGCGGTTTCGAAGTCGGAAATCAAAGCCGCGCCGGTCGAAATGTTCAAATACAACCTACATAGTATATTTTTCGTTTTTTGTACTACGCAAGTTTTAAAATCTGGAAGATGTTTCACTGAGCGTAGGAATGTTTAATATTACATAATATATTTTTAAGATTCAGAAAAGATAAGTATAACTCAGTTTCTCATGGGAAAAACGCCGTAAGAAATGGTTTCTTACATCTATCTTAAAAATACAGTTTCAAATATACATATGTAATACGTATATCCCTAAAATTGTTTCATAAAATTTACAAAGTTGCCGGAGTTACAGTGATTTAAAAGTTAAGGCAAATGTTGACAAACGGAGACTCAAGTACCAATGCAGAACGGCCTCCGATTTCGACGAGTTCCTGGATATATTGTAGAAACCGATATTTTAAACAACTTTTTCCATTGCATATTAGTTGACGATATATTCGTGACAAACTGGTGGTATCACAACGCGCGCGCGCAATATCCACAATATCCAAAAATCTTATACTTACAATGCATATACGTAGTGAACGACATTACAATGCATGTAGTAAACGTCGTATTAGTAATAAACGTCGAGACATTTACATGTGTAGAATTCGAATAAACTTGCTGTGAACTGGCTCAACGATTGTGAAAACCGCTCAAACAATTTCTGATATTGATTTTGCATGTAGACTGTTTTTAATTTTATAAATTAATTATCCGGGAGAGCGCGAACGCAGTCCCGACTAACAAAAATTATACGTTCGAGATATCCACATTAGGGATATTCGCAAGGGTCAGCTCCAACCGAAGTGCAATGGAAGAGCCTCGCCCTGGAGGAACCGCCTTCGTGATCACGGTAACCTCTACGCCAGGTAAGTATGCTATCCCTCCCTTCTGGACGATACTTCATATCTATACCGCACCATTTTAACTGCGGAAAAGCATTTCATCCCCTAGGCCCCCTAGCGGTGCATTTCTGAAGCATTAGTCCCAAAATAAGTCTAGTTTAGAAATTAACCGCTTCCCGTGTTACATGTACAAGGGTATTTCTGTCCTTGTATGATCCTGAAGATCATAGTATACTGCATGGTTGAACTCGCCTTAATGACCGCTTTCATATGATGTAAACAAATATATGTAGCATTCCATTAAAAAAAATTAATTAAAAATAAAAGAAATTGAGATACGCTATCATATTGCTAGTAAAATATACTACAACTTCCTCCTTTTCGGTTTTTTCTAATGTTTACGGTTTACTAAAAAAACGCTGCAAACGCTGTAAAGTAGTGTAGAGTCAGAAAAGTGATGAAGGTTTCAAATTCAAACAAAACCAAACAAATGTACATGTTATAGGTACCTTTCGTTTTAGACGAAATACAATTTCATCATTTAGTAATCAACATTTAAGCAGTAAAAAATATAAATTTTCTTTTCTCTTATGACATTTTGCGAGATAAAAAAGTTCTAATCACTGTAGCCGTAAGAAAAATGGTAAGGCAAGTGGATAATATGTAATAGGATTATCCAAGTTGACTGTCACACTTTCGGAGTAAAATAAGACAAACTATTTGAGAATGGATTGGTTTCTTTCTTTTATACAATGCAAGACACGACATTAATTATGCAACATAGAAGAAAAATTTAATGGATGTTTAATTTCACAAAGAGAAGACATCAATTTGACTTTTTAACCCTTAATTTACCAAGGAAAAAAGATCGACATTTGCGAATCTTCATAGAAATTTTTAGTTCCTCCAGAAATTAATTTTAACGAGCTTTCTGAAAATTTGTTTTTATTTACTACAAGTGATAACATGATACGTAGAAAAAGACTAATTGTAAGTAATGCATTTTCGACAGTCGCTAATTAACATAAAGAAGATATGTATTGCAATTCCTGATTGAATCGCATTTTGTATGTATGTTAAGGGTTAATACCATTGGATATTTTTCGAAAAACGATGTCACAGCCACCGTTTATGGAATTTAGTCGAGTTATGTAACAATGCAATATAACAAATGAGGAGGATATCTCACACGAAACGTGCTTTATTTCAATCTAAAGATGTGACACTAAATTTGCATACGCCTGTATTAAGTGACTAATTACTTACGGACATTTTGCTGGGAACGAACAGATAATATATCGCAAATGCTTTCATCGGCGAGACTGAACAATGGATTTGAATGTTTCTTAAGTTCTTGAATGATCTATCAACAGTCCAGACTTAAATCATGTAGAAAACATTTGGAAAATGTCCACCGATATTCTATATGACGAACCCAAGTATTAAATCCGCTTCAATGTCAATGGCCAAAAAATGAAACGATTTAAAATAATTTTGGGTAAATGTTCACAAAGGAGGACCCAGCACCAATCACTTTGTCCTTGAAATATGTTGTCAATATCAACATTCTGAACAATTTTTCCCTATACATCTAAGTACCCGTCACGTCACTCAGACTTAGTCTCCGAGATAATTGCAAAAAACTTTCGTTTTTCGTACATAAATAATAAATCTTGTACAAGCTGTCACTGAAGGGTAATTAAAATGTACAGAATCATATACAGGATCTCGAAGAGAAGGTATAGTCCAAGGTGGAATTATTCTTCTCATATCTATCCACAAAATATCGGAATTTTTCTAATTTATCTTTTGCGATCGCAGTGTCGGTTACAGTTTACCCGTACTAATAAAAAACCAAATTCAGTTTTGACACTAATATTTTCTTCGCTTAAAAATTTATATGAAGTTTGAAGGATGGATAAAAGCGTAATAAGGCTGATAATAGAAGGTTTTATAATCGTATGGTAAAAAACTTTTATAATTGTAATAAATAGCGAAAATTATCATAATCCTTACGGTGATACACTAATACAGTCCCAGTCAAAAAGATAGCACCCGTGTGCTATTATTATATTTTAATAACATAATATGAGATTACAAGTTAAAATTTACTATGGATTTGTCTATTGTTAGAAAAAAAAACATGAGAAATAGGGCCACCGACATGATACTGCATAAATGATAGTACGGCAAATAGTAAACTGCACAAACAATATTGAAATGAGATATGTTGATCAACGAAGAAATGGAATATGTTCATATGAAAAATAATATTTAACAATTTTGGCAGTATAAACTATGAAATTGCTATCATCACACCATACTTTGCTCCATTGAATAACGATAAGCGAGGCCATTGATTTGATCATCAATGAATACGGGGTCTGTCATTCCATCGTATCGTAACCAATGCTCGATCAAATCATTGTACTCCCTTTAATTATTTGTTGCCACGCTTTTGTCAATTATTCTGTATGTAGATAACGTACACAAACGTGAACGTAAACAGTCACTAATTTACTTGCCAAATGATAGAATGGTTAACGTCAACATGCAGTAGGGACTAGGTTTTAATGCGGATCTACATACGTATAATGAGATACTTTGTTTTAGGGAGCAGTACCAAAACTTTTGAAAACGTGTAAGTGTAAACCATGTAAAAAGCAGAGTGTGACTGAAATTGCACGATGAGCGTTTTTTGTGAACGACGATTCGTCGTTCTTCTTTTTGTTGGATAATGGGTTAAGCAAAGAAACGAGAAGTGAGGAAATTAAAATTATTTGGTGTGGATGAGACTGCGCAGCGCAGCGTCGAGAATCAGTAAGCAAAAAGGGGCATCGACCTACTGTGCAACGATGCCATACCGCGTGTCGCTCAGAATAGGCAAAGAACGAAGAATAATGAAATAAGGACATAGAGGAGAAGATCGTTGTCTGAACCGATCGACATCGACGATTCGATACTTTCCTTATGCCAAGTGTCAAAATGATATTAATATGTATGTCTGTGACTTTCAAATCAGTTGACTATCGCGCTGATCGTAAGGTTGTCAGCTCTAAGCTGCCCGCCCACTCATAATTTCATTTAAATGAGTTTGGTCGCGTTTATACGCTTCGACCGGAGAATTTGGAAATCGAGCAATTGGCGTATTCCTGAATTCTACCCACTGATGGGTTTTCACTTCGAAAAAAAGAGAATTGCACGCCGATTTTCCTCTTCATTGCAGTGGAGCAAGCCTCCCTTTTAAGATGAACCGCACATGAAAACTGCATTCAACTCGACGGTTATGGGTTTCCTTGGCCGTGTCGGGTTTGTTAGTGTCTTCCTATGATGGGGTCTATGGCGATATTGTGCTGCGAGTTAGCTGTAGAGGCTTGTACGAGCAGACTTTGCCTTATACAATATTTACTGTGGTTCGACATTTCTCAACAATGTTATCGAGTGCCAAACGTATTTCGTACATATGAAAAATGTCGGAAATATCGTGCGAGAGACAATTGGGCGACCTCTAATTGGTAAAAAAATCTAGGTACTTAGAAAGTGTTTCATATTATTCTATAATTCTTTACATCGCATTAAATGCATGTAACATTTCTTCTTCGCATCAGCACTTTACGTTGTTCGTGAAATTTAATTTCTTTTCGAATCATGAAAATATCAAGATCAGCCAACCATTCCATTTAGGATAAACATTCTCTCATCAGTGAAGACTTTTTTCTAGATTTCTCCTTTCTTTTATGTTTTGTGGGGAAAGCAATGCTGAATTCGATGCTATTCTTAAACTGGTGTGCAGAGGTATGCGGGTGCCCGGAATTATGAGTCGGGGCAGATCAATAGCCGAAAAGTTTGACAACGCATAAATATATTCGGTTATGCGTCATTTCGCAACCCAACTTTCGATCTGAGACCCCGATTTTCCTAATCTGAGAACGTTTCCAAACTTAAAAGTTTAAATACTAGTTTGAATTGAAACATTGAGTCCTGAATCAAGAGTTGGGTTTCAAGTTAACAGTCGGTTCTTAGTTAGATCGATCTGGCTCGGAACTCTCAGGATTTCTTTCTTCAAGTTTGACGTAATGTTCTTTTCAGTTTTATTCAATTGTTTCCATCGACCCGGTTCATAATTCACACAACACTGGAAATAGTAATGTGGGAATACACAAAATTACTATTAAAGTGCAAGTCTTACTACTTCAATCTATCTCCACGAATTATCTTATTGTTGGATTTGATAGTCGCGTAACTTCAACTCTGATGTTTTATCATCTTGGTATACCCATTTTTCGTGTGCACACGTTGATCAAATTGTTGGGGATCAGTGCGAACCTCCAATATAAACAGTGACAGCAGCGAAGTAGTCAGTGAAAGCAGTGACGTCCTTGCCCCGACAGAAGCATACTGCAACACGACGCATCCCAGGTTTCACTACTCACCTCCACAGTGAGTAAAAAGAAGAAAAACAACTCTCGAAGGAACTAACAAAGTGCAACTCCTGGATCCACCCCCGGCTCCAAGATATGTTAATCCCTACACCTTAAGGAGAAGGATCTCTATTCCTCTCCAACTCCACGAACACGCAGGTTATACACACAACAAAGTCAGGTATATATACCATTTGCAGCATCATTAATGATGATGACCACCAGTAAAGCTGAAAAAAACTTCAACCCAAAATGAACCGCCAGAACCTAAAACACCGGAATCCCACGAAAATAGACTTGATAAAATTCAAAGACTAGCTGAGGCAGTAATTTGCAGACAGATTTCAAGCAAAGAACTGCAACAACAAACTAAAGATTAATTTCCACAACACTATAGGGACTACACAACTATCAAACACACCTGCCAGAACGAGCAAATTCAATTATGATGGAGTGCGGGTCCCGAATACGTGGATACGAGACTGATAGAGGAGAGTAGGGTGGTGTGCTGGGCGTAGTGAGAGAGGGAAAACGTGTGAGAGATAGACGCGACGGCATGGAGGCGTGGTGCACAATCTGATATAAACGTTGTAAAATAATCTTGTTTCCCGTAACCCGCGTGTGATTCCACCCTCGCCGATTACCATCCACTACAAATTCCATTCATACACCCTAAACTCGGAAAAGGTATTAGTGGTAGTAGCCCGATGGTCTGCTGCAATTCCCCACAGGTAGAATCTTAGACAGCCTAAAAAACCAAAGCCTCGAACCTGTAACATGCACTGACTTTTGTAGAAAAATACCAAATCCTCCATTTAAAAAATAAATTTCAACACAGGAACCATAGTAGTCGTTCAAAATGTTAGGGTTTATTCGAAGTAGTACGGCTCTCGAAAACCATTTATACAGTGCTTTAGGTGCCAAGCCCACGGCTACACCTCAATAAATTGCAACAAGCAATTCAAATGTGTAAAATGCGCAGACAACCATGACACAAGTACCTGCATAACTTGCGTAAACTGCAAAGGGACTCATCCAGCAAACTTCAGCAAGTGCCCAGCTCTACTGACCTTCTTACAAAAAGGCAGAAGACACCTAACACCGTCCAACAAACACCACCTCCTGTCCAAATAACATCAACCAATGACTTCCCTATAAAATATCTAAAGCTCAAACATCTACCCATAAAATCGCTACCACAAGACCCACTCAAACCTACGCGCAGGCAGCCGCCACAACACACAAAAACTCTCCAGACACAATAGCCGATACAGTAAAATCACTAAACTCATCAGATGAATTCGCCACAATCCTAGACCTCATTAAAACCCACTGCCTCCCATGTAAATCCAGCCTAGACACAGTCGAAGCTATTATCCACATAGTCTAGCAGCTTGATGAATAAATCAAACTGTTTCCCTACTAAAATCATGACGTGGAATACAACTAGTCTACTCCTCAAATCATCAGATCGCCAAGAATATTTAGACAAAAACCAAATTAACATCGCAATAATCTCAGAAATCTGGCTAAACGGCACAAACGTCTTAAGAATAAGAAATTACAAAATAATAAGTGCAGACTGCAGACCTCAACAGAACCGCAGAAACGGCGTAGTTGTCATCCTTATACCCAAATCAATCCCTTTCCAATCAGACCCACAACTAACAGACACTAGCATAGAATCAGTCGCAGTACAAATACAATCCAACCCCAACTTAACAATAAGATCCCTCTAATCCCCTCCCACCAAAAATCACAAAAATAATAAGAAAAAATAATAACTCTGTGTGGCAGGTAAAACTACAAAACATAAAGATCTGTGACGACACCCTCTGGACGATTTACAGACTCACAAACAACAAAGACAACCACATCTCAAAGTACTAACAGACAATATCAACAACTACTACACGGATGGAGAAAAAGCAAACATAATAGCTGATATACATAGGGTGGGGCAATAACTATTACCACCTCAGATATCTTCGAAACTATAAGTTTCACAGAAATATTTGCTGAAATAAAATTGCACAGTTTCGAAGATATCTGAGGTGCTAAAATGTTTCATTTACTACCAAAACCGTAAGTATTATCGCCTTTCTCTACTTTCTATGACCTTCAATGACCTTATGTAATATGTCGTTGAACTCGGTTTAAGATCCTCTATCATGATACAGAAGCAAAAACATACCGATCTATTTAAAAAAATGGAGGTGACCTTCAAATGTCCGAAGTACCTCCACCTGCAAAAAAAACTATTATCGCCACAGGATGGCCCCCTTCGTACTGTGCAATTTTATTTCAGCAAATATTTCTGTGAAACTTATAGTTTCGAAGATATCTGAAGTGGTAATAGTTATTGCCCCACCCTGTATTCGAAACAATTTACAACAAAACCCAGACCATACACTCTTAAGTAGAAAACTAATAGTCCAAATCTATTACATCCTAAAACAATGCATCAATCTGGCATACTTCCTATCCATATGGAAAACCGCTGAAATCATACCAATTTGAAACCCAGGAAAGAACAAAAAAGACCGAAACGGCTATAAACCAATCAGCCTACTCAGCATCCTAGGACTAACTAACAATAAGATCATTATCAATCAACAATTTGGCTTCAGGCAACATCACTCTACGATTCACCAACTCCTAAGAGTTATTTAATACATAGTACTAGATAACAGCAGAAACAGAAATGTTCAAATGCTTCTCCTAGAATCTAGAATAGAATAGAACCTAGATATATGTAGAAAAAGCTTTCGAAACTGTATGGCACGAAGGTCTCGTCTATAAATTACAACAAATTAACACTCCCATCTACCTAATTAAACTATTGAGAAACTACTTAGCATGCAGAAAATTCGCTGTATCTATAAATGGACCAAACTCTATCTATCAGAAATATCTCCGCCGGAGTTACACAAGGATCAATACTAGATTACTCCTAATACTCCACATGGAAAGACCACAAAGCCATTCAAAACCTCCAACAATACCTAAACGCGCTGCTTGAATACTGTAAAAATTGGAAAATCAATATTATCTCACAAAAAACCTCACAATCTACAAAATATCTCACAATATACCTAGGTGTCATATTGGACGAAAGCAGTCCTGGGATCCAGCGATAAAACACAGAGTTAAAACTGTCTGTCCAGCATTAAAGAGACTATCCACTCATCGCCTCCCAACAGTAAACTAAAAACTGGTATAAATATAAATCTCTACAGAATATGCGTCAGACTGATCATAGTCTACGGATACCAAATCTGGACCACTGCCGACAAACTAACGTCAAAATAGCACAGACAATGCAAAACAAGTTTCTAAGAATCATACTAAACAAAACCTATCACACCCCAATTAAAGGACTGCAGAAAACAACAAAAATCAGAACCATCGAGAAATGCATAGAAGACTCAATTAACAGAGCATTTAACCACAAACACAGTAATCCACTCATCAGCAGCATTGGATAGTACGACATCCAAGACATATCCCTAAAAATAGTAACCAAATTGCCAACGAGACTGGTACTTTCCACATATTTGACCCCCCACCCACCAAATAATCTACCCCCTCTATAAACACATACATGCGACACACAAATATCACCCTCACATGCCACTAATAAACTTTTATGCCACACAGGAAATCCAGGTAAAAGGTACTAGAGGCAACCCGAAGAACTAGACAACCTCACCCAAACGAAGTAGGAAAAAACCAACCTTGTCAAAACGGAGGGCAACCCGAAACTCTGTCCGCCAAGCTGGTTAAACGGAGGTTGCGCAGACCTGAATCTCTGTCTACATAATAAACGCACGAAACAACTCATTTCGATCTATCGATCATTTCACAACATTCATCATTGCCTTGGCTCCGAATCCGTATCCTTGACTTTAAAACTACCTCGAGGTCAACGATACAATGCTTCGACTACCAAGTCGGTGCGGTGCTCAGCATCCTCTTTATTGAAAGTATACAAATCATGTCAATATGCATAGAATACCTAAGTATATATTTTGGGGAGTAAGATAAAAAAACACAGGTTGAAAATTAAGGACCACCCTAATGTACAGGGTGTCAAAAAATTATATGTCGCGGACACCATAGCGCGATTCTACAACCCTGATTTAGTCGAAAATGACATAAAGAACCCCACTTAAAATTGACCTTGAACGTGAAAAACGAGGTCAAAAAGAACAAAAAATTTTTTTTTAATCGTGTTCTACTGGTCGTGAGGACCAACTTTGTGAAAGGAACCATAGGTCGCAACTCAACCGTTCTCTTCAAAAATTATATTGAAGTTCATATAATTTTTGAAACACCTCTGTTCATAATATTCTTTCATTTCACAGTTCGGGAAATAGCAGTATGTATCATGTTTCTGATAATTTCCTACACAACGAGTCAGCTTATACTTATTGCTAGTCGGCAAGAATATTATGAACAGAGTTGTATTAAAAATTCCGCGACATATAATTTTGTGACACCCTGTACAAACATGTACCGATTACATTATTTGTAGTAGGCTAACATTTTGTGGACTGCGCAATTATTCTTGACAAATCAATGACCAAACAGTCTGTATGTAAATAAAAAAAAGTGTGTATGTAAATCCACACTGGTAAGGAATTTGGAGGACTATAATTTGTAATGCATGATCTGGTCTGTTAACATCATGATGCTCCTAGAATGGTTTTAATAGTGGCTGGTCAATGAGGAGTTTACTATCTACTATCTGCTTCAAACAATACTTGGGCACTAACGACTGAAGCGAATTCAAAGCTCGGGGTTGGGCATACGTTCCAGATGGTCAACATTTATAATTCACAGCATGCTCACGCAGTACAAGTATACGTATATCCACGGCCACGTACGCGTATGTATACATTGGTGTTCCAGAGGGTAGCCGTAAGTTTCAGACAATTTTCTGCTACGTTGTGATCACTTTTATCGTGGCCCAGAACGAGCAAAACATATAGAACGGTAGAGACAGAAGTAAAAAAGACAAGACACAACCTAGCCTAAGAGGGAGTAGGACAGATATACAAACAAACAAACGGAGCGGTGCGGTGAGTAGATGAGGATGAAGAAAATGAAAGAACGAGAGGAAATAATACGTAATAAAGGAAGTCACGAAATAAGAGAAAATTGTCTGCGCGTTACATTACTTCTCATCCTATGTACTACTGTAAGTGTATACTGTATACTATATGTATGCTGTAGCGGTACCGGTATTTTCATTTTCAGTCATTATTATAATTCTACGAGTAATGCAATAATTTTAATAAAATACGTTATTAATTACGTTCAATTAGCAAAATTGCAAAATATTCCACAAACGAAATGTTTATTGGAAAGTACAGTGGGTGAGGCAGGTACTTCTACGATCAGTTTCTTCTATATAATTTTACGCAAACAAAGTTTCGTCACTACAATTTAAACTTTCGTACTTATATCGAAAGCAGTAGGTATACATTACGGTGGACCTTAGCTATACCTGGTGAAATTTTTTTGAGAGATTTTTTTTCACGGCTCCCCTAAAATTATGGAATTGGGTAAGAAAATAATTCCTGCTAAAGATGAAGTTGATCGGATAAGGGGAAGACGTGGCACATTGACGTTGAAGTTGCGAAAAACATGAAATTATATAGGAATGGGAATATTTGATGGAAAGATTTGATGGTCTTTTGATTATGACTAAACGTTCTTCTTGTATAAAAATATTGATTATAACAGTACCAAAATGTAATATTTTCAACATAACAATTAACTAATTATCATATTTTTGTAAATATATATAACAATTCTTTTAGTTGTATTCATACACTAATTTAAAAAGTAGAGGAATTAACATTCGACATAAATATTAATATTTAATCAGAGTATCATATTTTTAACTGAATGTGCGAATATTAACACCATAAAGTCGAAGAAAAGAAAATAGAGGTATTGAGTTTAAATACTTTTCAATATATAGAACGTAACAATTCTAAACACATTTTATAAATTTTTCATTAATATAGTCTTTTTTGCGTCTGGATAACGCTTTCTGTAGTCTGATTCAGTTTGCATTATAAATTGTTTTTCTTCGCCATTTCGCGATAGTACATCGTTAAATTATTGCATAATTTAAACTTCTTGTTCTGCGGAATCATTACAGAATCAAACTATAGCTAAAGTATGTACTATATTTAAGCCTACGTGATAACTAATTGTAAGATCACTTTGCCATTCTGAGGGCTCGTTATTCATAAAATCTAGGGAAATTGAAAATCTTTTAAAAAAATTTAAAGTTCTTTTAGAAATAAATGCTGCAATGTTGCTACCAACGTACTCATTTACATTATTTCAATTAACTACTAATCTTTTTACATCATTATCATTAACGATATCTAAAGCTACAACCATTTGTTTTTTTTTATATGTGATGCAGAATATTGGGGTCAAAGAAGGCTAGCACTACAGATTCGGGTGATAAATACCACAAATGATTACAAAATTTTCATAGTGCTACACGAATTACTTGGTCATGGATGACACTATCCATTTTCTTCATCCTTTGATAATGTAAATTGATCTCTAACTAAGAATTTTTTTAAAGAATATATAGCCTTCGCCATTCATCTGATTTGGGTGGGCGAATTAGGACGTCCGCACACGGGTCGATCGTCGATTTGGTCGATGCGATCCCAGTCGCGTCTTCAAGTTCGTACGTCGCAGGTCGTACGATTCATGCGACAGACGCGACTGTCATCTGCACACGGGTCGATTGCTTCTCATGTCAGTCGATTTGTGTCTTTCAAACAGAAACGAAAGCGTTTTCACGTTTTCACTTTCAAAAATAAATGAGCCGTTCTAGTGATGAGGAGGACTTCGTTATGTTTTTGTGGTACTTGGCGATTTCAATCGACCACAAATCGACCCGTGTGCGGATTCCCATATACATACTTGCATAGGAAGTCGAATGGAGGGGAGAGTCTCGTGCGACTGGGATCGCATCGACCAAATCGACGATAGACCCGTGTGCGGACGGCCTTAGAGTTATTACTCGAATCGGAACGCGTCGTTCTCACCGGTGCGGTGTTACGCTTCGCGAAAACGGACTTGTTAGCGGGAAGATGGCGGACAGAAATTAGACAGGCCAATTAATGTGAAATAATCTTAATTCGTACAAAGTAAACTTGTGCTTGAATGCATGCAAGAAATTATGATATTTTTAAAGGTTAAAATATTTAACTTGAATTTTCAGTGTACTCTTCACATTTACCGCGCAGTTACTTGTAAGTATAAGTACATACTTCAAAACTTCGCGCTCGATGTGCCACGTCTTCCCGACGTCCGATTGATCTAAAACTTTGGATACATCATTTTTTCATGAAATGGAACAATATTAGGGGGAGCCGTACCCAAAATTTCTTAGACGAAAAATACGGTCCACCCTAGTATACATACATCTTTAAACATTTTACTAAAAAGAAAACAAAATTTCGCTCTTAACATAATTGTGTAATCATGCACAGAGAATGTCCACTTTTACAACACGGCAAGAAATATGTTGCAACACTTTGTTAATACAGTGTAGTCCATCTAAATATAGCCTTATATCTCTTCAAATTATGAACAATTAGCATAAACATTCTTTTACGTAATATTTATGATATCAAAAGATCAATGTTCGTCAAGAATTTTTTACTGCATCGTACAGCTGATCAGATGCTCATGCATGTACCTACAATAATGTGATTTTGAAACGACCTTAATTTTCAAAAATTGAAACTGTTTATTACCAGACGTGCTTCAGACGTATTCACGTTGAATTATACAATAGATAAAAAAAAAAATATTTTCACTTATTCGTATCATCTATTTAATAAGTATTCACTTTTTATAACAAAAATAAAGCTTCTATTTTTCATGCAAATATTACTGTGATAGAACGTTTCTGTTTCCAAATTCATTTTGTACTGAGAAATTCTACAGAGGTGTTCCAGTGGAAATGACAGACTAAAATTCGTGTTAAACGATGTTAGAAAAAATTTTAAGGGTGTATACAACCAGCTTTCTACGTAACACAGCAGAAGTAGTTATTTTACCTACTTTACTTTACATACAATTTATTCACATTATTATTTGAAGAGCATTCTGTATTGTCTATTTTTTCGTTTCTCTTTCTTCCCCCACTTTTATGCTCTTTTGTTAACGACTTAAACGTTGATACCGTATCATCCAATTTTTGAATGATTTTATCATTTTTCATCGCTGATTATTGAACGGTGCGCGATATTCAGATCTAATTAATGAAATATAGTTTAGTTAAACTGTGATATATATTTAAAAACATTTACACTCAATATTGTACAGTCGTTGAATTATTATGTACTCTGAATAGAATTTTCATGCAAGGATACCTGCAATATGATCAATTGTGTTTAAACGTTATACGGTAAATCCTTGATCTAAGAGAAACCCTCGGGTCCGTGCTGTCTCTTAGATCGTGTGGTGCTACTATTTCTTTGTTAGTGACCTCGCCCACCGCGCCCAGCGTAGAAAAGAACAACACGTGTAAAGTAAACACGGACCGCGCGGTCGAAGGCGCAACACTTCCAGCATGCTTCGAACTAGAGATACCCATTTCACCTGTATTTTCAATACACGTGTAATTATTAATTATATCCGTGCAGAAGTTCGGATACTATTTAATACACGGATATACGTGTACTGATATACACGTGTTCACGTATATAAAAATATACGGATAATACGCGTATAACTGTGAACTTGAATATAAAGGTAAATACACGTGTATTATCCGTGTATTTTGATACACCCGTGTATTCAAGTACGCGGATACACGGATCGTACATTGAGATATACAAGAGTTAACATGATAGGTTGCAAAAATGAACAAACAGCATAATTTCTGTTAATAAACCTTAATCTATTAACTGTTTATTTTTATGAAGAAAAACCAAATTGTTTACATTTTCCGGAAAAAAGACGGTTTCATTTTGCTGTAACACACGTGTACCCTTGAACTTCAATACACGGATAATACACGTGTATTGAAAATAACGGAAACCCGTGTATGTGTATTATCCGTGTATTCCGATACATGTGTACCACCCGTGTACCATCTGTGTATTTCGATACACGTATGTGTATAAAGAAGCACACGGATTAAAATGCGGATATACAGGGTGGTCCACGCAACTTGCACACCTATATTAACTTCCAAAGTATGTGTTGCACGAAAAAGTTTTGTATACAGGGTGTCCCAAAACGACTGCGTAAGCGGGAAATGGGAGGTTCCTTGGGTCATTTGAAGCGACATTTTCCTTAGCAAAAATGGCGTCCGCGGCTTTGTTTAGGAGTTATTAACGAAAAACACGGACCAACCAGAGCGCGCCTAGTCGCTCGGTGGCACGGTCAGCGCGGCGAGCCGGGGGGAGGAGAGTGTTGTCGGCACGCCGCGATGTAACAGAACAGTTTCTCGATTATGTCCCGATTTCGATGAGCTTTGGATATGTTGTAAAGACCACGATTCTGAACAACATTTCCCTTTAGACTTTTTGCCTCGCGTCTTTAGTTTAGGAGATATTTGTAAAAACTTGTAATTGAAAATGCTTCGAAATGTGTGTCACTGTCACTGGGTCATTCGGTGACGAACTGCACAGATGTCTTCAGGTATACGACAGTACAGAAAGCTAAGGGTTGTACGGTCAGGTCAACGAACTGTACAGCTGATGGTAGATAGCAGGTATACGACAATCACATGTTTCAGTTTTCCTGCAGATTTGTACGCAGAGTCGATGGGTTACTGTTCGAAAACGTCATCCGTCCTTTCACCCAGCACGAGGTAGAAATGTCAGGTCGGCGTGGCGTTTTAGGGTCCCTATTGTCCTATGCCTCCCTTAAGAAACTTTCTAAAAGAAAGACGGACGACGTTATCGAACAGTAACCCATCGACTCTGCGTACAAATCTGCAGGAAAACCGAAACATGTGATTGTCGTATACCTGCTATCTACCATCAGCTGTACAGTTCGTTGACCTGACCGTACAACCCTTAGCTTTCGGTACTGGTTTTACAAATATCTCGTAAACTAAAGACGCGAGGCAAAAAGTCTAAAGGGAAATGTTGTTCAGAATCGTGGTTTTTACAACATATCCAAAGCTCATCGAAATCGGGACATAATCGAGAAACTGTTCGTTGTTACGACATCGCAGCGTACCGACAACACTCTCCTCCCCCCGGCTCGCCGCGCTGACCGTGCCACCGAGCGACTAGGCGCGCTCTGGTTGGTCCGTGTTTTTCGTTAATAACTCCTAAACAAAGCCGCGGACGCCATTTTTGCTAAGGAAAATGTCGCTTCAAATGACCCAAGGAACCTCCCATTTCCCGCTTACGCAGTCGTTTTGGGACACCCTGTATAGAAGTTGCATGGTCTGAAGGGGTACATTATATAGTGTATTTATTTTTTTTACAGGTGGAAGCGTTTCGGAGATTTGAAGGTCGACTTCGTTCTTTTAAATGGAATACTATATTTTTTATACCAAAATATGGAAGAATGTCGAATTCTGAGTAAAGAAGTATTGACCTTCATTAGCCCTAAACCTAATAATTAACGAGTAATTGCACTTTATTTCCTAAAAATTTTTTTCGCGTAATATGTTAAGAAGCTGTCCTGCAGAAATCTGTGACAAGGTTGAATTTCTAACTTGATATAACGCGAAGAAAATTTTCAGGAAATCAAGTGCAATTACTCGTTAATTATTAGGTTTAGGGCTAATGAAGGTCAATACTGTTTTACTCAGAATTCGACATTCTTCCATATTTTAGTATAAAAAGTATAGTATTCCATTAAAAAAAACAAAGTCGACCTTCAAATCTCCGAAACGCTTCCACCTGTAAAAAAAATAAATATTCTACATAATGCACCCCTTCAAACCATGCAACTTCTATATACAAAACTTTTTCGTGCAACACATACTTTGGAAGTTAATATAGGTGTGCAAGTTGCGTGGACCACCCTGTATATCCGCATTTTAATCCGTGTGCTTCTTTATACACATACGTGTATCGAAATACACAGATGGTACACGGGTGGTACACATGTATCGGAATACACGGATAATACACATACACGGGTTTCCGTTATTTTCAATACACGTGTATTATCCGTGTATTGAAGTTCAAGGGTACACGTGTGTTACAGCAAAATGAAACTTTTTCGTGCAACGCATACTTTGGAAGTTATTATAGGTGTGCAAGTTGCGTGGACCACCCTGTATATTAGTACACGTGAACTCGTGAATGTGTATCCTCAATACACGTCCAAAACCGTGATCTCTATTATGTATCATTCCGTGAACTTACGATTATTTTTCTTGGCGGAACTTGTCCTACGATTTAGAACATACATATTTATGGCTAATTTCTATATCGAAGGATAATTCAATGCTCCAATAACTACAGTAATTCTACAGTAAGATTTATGATTTTTGCAGCAGCTTTATGAATATAAAAACATTAAAGAGGACTAAATTTTGTATATGTTTATGATACCTGATACGACAGAATACGTAATCTTATCTTTTTTCAAAGATGTTTATCTTCAGATAGAAAAAAGCATATGGTAAAACAATTAGATAAGACAACAAGAGTATATTAAAAATTGTTTTAATAGATGAATTTCTTTGATATTTGTTAAATTTTTTTAATTAAAATGAGTCTTTTAGAAACCTCCAACAAGCTGTAGCTCCGTTAATTTTCAAAACTTTAGTCTAATTCTTTGAGAAGATATTTTCGAGATGTTAAGCTGTTTATGTACCTACACAAAAAATGTTTTCCATTCTTTAAAACTTTTAACACGAGAACCCCCTTAAATCGTGTCTAGCGCAGGACCACCCTAACCACAGGGCTAAATGAGCTGTAGTCTCGGGCCGCCAATTTTACTTGCACTCAAATCAGTTTGACGGCTTTATATTTTTATTTTTTTATTGGTAATATATTGATTTTTTCTAGTTCTGAATCTTTTGTAAAACTTTACCGGTCAGCCCGCTCCCGTTTCCCCTACCGTGTATTTTCTTATGAAAAGGGGCGTATTATTGTTAGTAGCCCACGGGCGCCAAATATCTTAGGACGGCCCTGGTCCAGCGTACGATGTAAAATGTAAAGTAAACAGAGAAGACTGAGCAATATTTTTAATATACTCAAGTTGAAAAATATAAAATTCAAGCATCTATATACATATAAACATTGCTTATGACCAAACTATATATCGAAATAATAAACTATACACGACATACAAATGCCGAGGCATTTAATAACTAGCGCGAAGCAACATTCTGACGCCTTTTGTGTGTTTTAACTTTGAAACCAGCAGAATGGTAACGAGTTCAACGAGGTATTTTAGTCTACCGGTCTACCGATCTACCGGAATACAGTAGACGTGAAACAATATGTACTTTGTAGTTTCACCTTGTACATACTTTAGATCGTTGTCTTGGTAATTTTTAAAATATTATACTTTGTATTCCCATATTATTTGTTCACCGTTTAGTATTAGATTCAGCCTTAAAAATCCAAGTAGTGTGGGGAAAAGGTAATTATGCATATTAGCGACGACCTCACCGATTTCGATGACCTTGAAATATGTTGTCAAGATCACTATTCTGAACAACTTTATCCTATACATGTTACCGCCGCTCGGCCTTAGTTTTCGAGATATACGAAAAAATAAATTACACTATTTATTTAATAATACACTGCTTTATTAATAATTATGTAATTGGAAATACATCTGCCATAATATCAAAACCTGCTGCAATTCATCGTGCCACGAATTACTTTGTGCAAAATCAAGAAATCTACTAACTTTTCGTTACTGTTACAAATATCCAAAAATTTCGCGTTGAAATGACACTAAGCGCGTAAACGTACAAATAACATTTCAAACTGTTTACATAAACAAACACGAACATGCTGCACGGTTACGTACGGACATACACAATAATATACCGTACTGTTTACTTGTATTTGATAATATAACTCACGAGTATCGGAGCTGTTAAAGACGTTTATAGTGCTAACAAATTCACTTAGAATGAAATTCTATGAATTTTTAACTCTGTTTTAACTCTCTGTTAGGTCTGGGTTAGGTCTAGATTCCGCCAATTTAATAGACGAGATTCTACTTGAGATAATGTAAGATGGTGATGTGAAACCAGACCTAACCCAGATCTAACCCAAATCGAACCCAAACCCCCTGTCCGCCAGAAAATATAACTTCAACTCCAATTACTCTTCCAATCACCATTTAGTGATCATTTTTCCGAGAATACACTGTACTGGTAACATAAGAATAACCAAAGTTTTTTACGTATATCTCGAAAACTAAGGCCGAGCGGTGGTTACATGTATAGGAAACAGTTGTTCAGAATAGTGTCCTTGATAACATATTTCAAGGTCATCGAAATCGGCGAGGTCGTCGCTAATCTGTATAATTACCAAAATTACAATTGAAAAAAAAATAAAAATGATTTGTTTATGTTGACGATATTCTACTAGCATCTAGGAATTAAAATGAATCAAACAAGGTGAAGAATTAACTATATACAATCAGGACAATTAAATGATTGTAATAATTTAATGATCGTGGGTTGTATGGAGCTGATATAATTATGTCTGATTGCCTTATTTAACAGAAATTCTTGAACATTTCTATTACTGAATTCAGTTACACACAAAGTCTAAATAAATGAAATCTTGTCATTTTTATAAGGTAACAATTGGTACGTTTAGTGTTAATTTAACCTTTTCAGAATCACGGAAGATTTAGAATTTTACAGGATTTTTGCGGAACACAGTTGTAAAATAAAACGGTATATATATTTTTTATGTTGCATAATAAATAACAATCATAACAGTTTATATCAGTCAATAGTAAATAACAATCAGTAAATGAAATTGTAGCGGCTTTGCCGCTGCCCCTGCCTATATGTACCTTCAACCTAGCCGGTCCCTAATTTCCTGGGTTTTCCCCAAGGTTTCGGTGCGAGCCTGGCTATTGCAGTTGCTCCGCATCTGGTAGCCAGATTCGCGCGGGCCCGGTAGTTTTCCGTTGACGAAAACGGACCCTTGTCCGTTACCGCTCCCCGTCCCCTCCCGCAAGTCGTTTCTTCTGTCCCTTTCTAAGGCCCTTTATAATAGCCCTCGGGAAATAGCGGCGGGTCTCATTACCTAGCTTTTCTAGCTTCTAGACTAGACGACTCTTTAGTCGCCCTTGCTTTCTATCGTGCGTTATAGTTGTTGAAGTTTATTCGAGTTTACGGAGAAAAAATGTTTCAAATAAAAAGTTTAAAGTTTAAGTCATCGAGGGGCTGATGCAGCAGTCATATCCATTTTAAATTTTCATCATGTTTTCAAGGTCATTCCAAGGTTAACTTAATTTTTTCAAATGGAAACATTTATTTTTTATTACAGATTCTAAATCTACGACTTTAAGCAAATAAATTTTATTTGAAACGTTTTTTTCTCCGCCGATTATTTTGTATAATATTGACTTCATTAGGGAAAAACAATCTCAATTAAACTTAAAGACAATTATTTTATTAATAATAATACAGGAGAATTGCAGCTTAGTTACAAGAAAATCAATTTAACAAGTGTTCAAAATGTTGGTAAGATCGCCAGATCTAATCCCTTTGGATTTTTTCTTATGGGGTTACCTTAAAGAAAAAGTTTACCAAGAGGTACCAACGATACCACAGGACATGAAGGACCATATTCGTCATGCCTGCAGCAACGTTCTGGCGGACATTCTTCTGCAATCCCATAATTAATTCATCAGTCGTCTTGAAAAATGTATCCAGGTTCAAGACCAAAATTTTGAACACTTGTTAAATTGATTTTCTTGTAATTAAGCTGCAATTCTCCTGTATTATTATTAATAAAATAATTGTCTTTCCGTTTAATTGAGATTGTTTTTCCCTAATGAAGTCAATATTATACAAAATAATCTCAAGAGAATCTGTAATAAAAAATAAATGTTTCCCTTTTAAAAAATAAAGTTGACCTTGAAATTACCTTAAAAACACGATGAAAATTTAAAATGGATATGACTGCTGCTTCAGCCCCTCCTTGACTTAAACTTTTTATTTGAAATATTTTTTTCTCTGGAATTCAGTTTTCGAGATATTCCAGGTGGCCAGGATAAATGCCCCACCCTGTATATGTAGACGTATTAGTTTTAGTTATTGAATAAATCCATTCCCTTCAAAATTAAAAGAAAAGAGAACTGTTGCCATTTCTTCAATAGGATATTTAGGCCTGATGACTTACAAATGTTTACAATATCTGGTGTTACGTGTGAAATAGCGTTTCCTCTTCTATATTAGTCAGCCTTTCACGTTTCTTTGTCTTAATATCCGTTAATGTTGAAAAACCAAGCTCGCATAAGTACGATGTTGAAGAAATAGTTTTAAACTTGGTTTGAACAAAAATTCAAAATTCTTCAACTGTTGTTTTGGAAAATTTAATTTTGAGAGTACGATCCGTTGACAATGTAATGAATTCTTCTTGTGACGTAAACTCATAACTTGATGTGTTGACAGCAGAAAATGGATTTCGTGTGCAACCATAATTTTCGATTTTCATTCCTGGAAAATATTTCGCAATTGTTCAAATTTTGGCGGAGCACTTTCTTTAACAATAAGTTCGTGGAAGTTGGATCGTGCTATACGAAACCTCGAGATATTATAAGTTTTTTCGAATGATTCGCATATTCTATGTGCACGTGTGCTATTTCTTTCCGAGAAGCGAATGTTAGGATGATCTGTAATTTTCAACCACTGATTTGTATTGTCTTATTTCTCAAAATTATATTACTTCGTGCGAAAATAATATGTATAAAATTTGTGTAATCGGAACCCGTGTCGAATTTTAGTTATTTCAAATTTTAATGATTTCACATCAGTTTCGAACGTAACTTAGCCATTTTATTGTAGTAATAAATGTTCTGCTTATGCAGTGCAGAACGCATTTGTTGCAACATATAACTTCTACAGATAGGGTATGATTTCAAGATGCAACTATCTTGGCTACAAAACTCGGTCAAATAGTTGCCAATTATTTCGAGAAGAATGTTCATGCAGCAAAATAAAACTATTCGTTAACAAAAAGAAAAAGCCAAGCATTTAAAGAATTTATAAGTAAAGGTAATACATTCTGAAATAGAATTATATTCTCATTGTCAGATGAAAGCAAATACGATGCATTTGGATTGAACGGATATTTTTGTATCTGGCAGAAACCCAATTCAGAAATGAATCTTAAAGATTTACTTTCTACTGTAAAGCATAGCGGTAGTTCCGTGATGTTGTGGGGTACATGGCTACACATTGTACTATAAATCTCGTTTTTATAAATGGTACTTTAGATAAATACAAATATTGAAATATTTTAAAAACCAATTGAAAAGATAGCACTTTAAAATTGGAGTTATTAGATAATTTTTGTTTATAACCAGACAGTGACCCAAAGCTCGTAGCTGGAATTGTAACAGAATAGTTAATGTATAATACGCCGCATGTAATACATACACCTCCATAAATTTCGGGTCTTAACCTCATCGAGCATACGTGGGCGGAAGTCAGTAAAAGATTAGACAATCACAGCATTACTTCGAAGAAAGACCTATCTAAATAAAATATTTTAGAAGTACCGTCTTAAAGCAATAATTGTTGCCAAATCAAGTACAACTAAATACTACCTAATGGGAATAGTAGTGTTCGAATACTTTCATGGGTTTCAATACACCATTGCAATGAATGTTTTCCAACTTTTACAAGTGTTATTGGATTCGCTCAAAATTTTATTGTATAATATATAATCTTGATACCTGTGTCAATATTATTTTTAAATCTGAAGTCTAACGTGCATATTTTATTTGTTTAAAGTTCTAATAGCGAGCGTTCCAATACTTTCATGACTATGTATTAGAGATACCCATTTCACGTGTAACTAATTATATCAGTGTAGAAGTTTGGATACTATTTAATACACGGATATACGTGTACTGAAATACGCGTGTCGCGTGTATCAAAATATACCGATAATGCGTGTATAACTGTGAACTTGATAAATATGGGTACACGTGTATGTATTAGCCGTGTATATTGATACACGTGTGCCCGTGTATACAAGCACACGGATTCACAGATCGTTCATTGAGATATACAAGAGTTAACATGATAGGTTGCAAAAATGAACAAACAGCGCAATTAACTTTTTATTTTGATGAAGAAAAACCAAAGTGTTTACATTTTCCGGCAAAAGACGGTTCCTTTTTGCTGTAACACACGTATACCCTTGAATTTCAATACACGAATAAGACACGTGTATTGAAAATAACAGATACCCGTGTATTATCTGTGTATTTCGTTGCACGTCTACACGTATAGTTCAGTACCCGTGTATCCGTGTATAAAGAAGCACACGGATTAAAATACGGATTAAAATACGGATATACATATATTAGTACACGTGTTCACATGAATACGCGTGTCCTCACAATACGTCCAAAACAGTGATCTCTACTTACTTTATACAAAATAAAATGACTCTCGTTAACTGTTCGGATTCATGAAGCGCGGTAGAATAAACAAATGGGACGGTAGTTTTTCGTAGAAAGTTTTCAAATAAACGAATAATAACGACACGCGCCGAAGAATGCGAATGAAATACTGCACCAGCTACGATATACGGTGTTATGGTTTACGTGCTGAATATAACCGAACGATCCAGTAATTGGAGTATATTGATAAACACGTGTGCACAAGTAAATGTTGGTGAGCGTATTGGATTTCGAAATTAGAGAACATTTAATTGAACATTGTTTCCAGCAAACGACGTAGCGGTTTGTGGAAATGCCAAACATCGGTCAACCAAATGATTGTTTACTCGTAACTTTTAACAGAAACTGGAACTAACAAGAAGAAAGAAATTAGCTGGAAAATTGCCTGCGATAATATTATTTGAAAACCATGTACCATAATATGTATGTAAATACAAACTACATGAACGAGAATCATATACATACATAGTTTCTACTTCTTCGTTAGAATCGTGGAAGCACGAAGAACAACTTGATAGAAACCTGATATTTTCGTAGTTTAAAAATTTTGACAAATTCGAACATAGTGACAATTAGGTAAATTTTATGCGTTTATGATAAAACCAAGTACACGAAATGCAAAATAGTAAAAAGATCTAAAAAATATAAAAACACCGTTTTACTATTTTTAACTGATTAGAATGATTAAGAAATGAAATTAATGTATACATATGTATATTGTATAGCTCTCCTGTACCATGTAATCAATGCGAACAAGTTTCATTCTGCATAAAAATTCGCAGTCTGTTAACAACATATTCTGTCGCCACAAAATACTATGTTAAACGTAGTAAAACCATGGAATACGATGGCAGTTTGCTTAATGTAGAATCTACATTGTAGTTGGTGTATTTGGTGCGCCTACGCGTATAATTAAAGATCCTGAAACTACTACGTATAATGTAAAGAAAATGTGAAGAACTTGTTCTAAAATATTTGACATGTTAATATGATGAATACGTTATGGTGTTTCAGATCTGGTGGTAAAACTTGACTGGAGGTTTTTATAAGGAAACTTAAATCAAATATAATATGTATACATGTAGAATAAATTTTGATAATTATTTACACCGACTTCAATGACATTGAAATATTTTGTTGGGGGAATAATTCTGAACAATTTTTTTCTATACATATTATTACAGCCGGACGAGCTTCGTTCCCGAGATATTTCCAGAAAACTGTTGCTACTGCACAGAGTCTGTTTTCTAACCAACAACACGACCTAAGCCAGTGATTTCAATGACCTTGAAATATGTTTATTTATATACATAAGTATGTATATGTATTATAGAAGTGAAAATAATTTAAAGGTAGAATCAATTGACGTCATTAATCGGTCTTTTAACATGAATCTTTGAGAGTTCAGCATAAGGCGAAGGGTTTCGACCGAGAGTTCAGAATTCTAAAAATAACGTTCATATTGTATTCCCCCGGTTCGGTTCGGTCCGGTCGGTTCGGGTCGGGTCGGGTCGGGTCGGGTCGGACATAATGAGTCTTCGTGGCGACAACGATAGTTTACAAAGAAATCGTCGGCCAGATCGTGCGCCCGCTCGTCGCAACACCTATGATTTGCGACAAAACAACCCCCCACCCCACTAGTCCACCCTTTCCGTACAACGAGAAGGTCCACACAAGTTGCTGTACGTGCATGTCCTCTGTGCACGTGTGAATACATATGCATGTAAAACGCCACGCTGGCATAACACATATTAAATCTGCGCCGACAAATATAGGGTGGATCAAAAATTAAGGTCAAGTTTTTTTCACAGACGCTGTATACTGTATACATACATAGCCGCTCCAAAGCTTGGAATCAATCATAATTGAATGTCGCGAATAACTACACTGATCTTTATGCAAATATATCTTTCCAGAGATTAATTTGCAATAGAACGAGTTCAAAAGAAACTTACATATTTCACTTGTCAAAAGAAATGTCAGGTGGAAAGTAAAATAAAGATTTTATTAAATATTCCATAAAGTTTCCTATTATATTTTGCATATTCATGCGTTATAAATACATAATGTTATACACAAATGAATATGTGCCCATGAAATTTATAAATGTGACAATGCAAATAAGGATAACGTAAATTATCGACGCGTGAAATTTTAATAATTCGGAATGAATGGCGTTACGGGAAAAAAGAATTGAGCGAGTGCGCGAGCGCAGTGTTCTAAGAGAATAATTTTAAAATTATATACGTAGAATATTATTTTGAAGAAAAGGACTTTTCTTAAGGTTTTACATTTTCGTTGGCCTTCTTTTTGTTTCGTTTTTTTCTACTTACCTACTATACCATTTCAAAGTTTTCCAAATTTTGAATATTCAGGATACTGCTAACTGGGTGAGACAAGTCGTCATTTACAAACGTTTCAAACGATATAAAAGTAATTGTTAAACTTCGTAATACGAAGATATTTTTTGATGATAATATATTTGATGATGGAAATTTATAAGTGTGCAATTTTGTAAACAAATAAATATTTTCATACTGTCGACGAAAGACTGAGTATCCTTTTTTTAAAGACGAGGGCACAATGTCATGTATATTTAAATAGTGGGAACGAGGATCATTAGCGATGAGTGGCGATGACCTCCTACTTAAGAGAAATTTTTTTCTATGTAAGGTTAAGGGTCTTTTTGTTTCGGAGGAAATGCTGTATGCCTCCATCAGCTCATATGTTGCGTTCATATAATGACTATACTCGCTTCCACTTGTTTATATTTATTAATAATCTCGATACAAAGCGGTACTAGAATATTGTTTAAAATTAAAGGATCTCATTAATCTGCAACAAAATTATTCTATGAAAAGAGTATTGTAGTAGTAGAAAATATATTTTGAAACATTTACAGTGTAAGGTATGAAAAAAATATTCATAGGAAAGTTATACGATACGAGGAGACACGTATTTTGTTTCGAGATAATTTTTTGATAATACTAATTTCAGCGGTACGAATGTATTTTTTGTTACATTATATAAAAGTATATTTGAAGATGATTTCCTACTGAATATACAGTGACTCCCATTAATATTCGGACGCTCTTAAAAAAACGATAAATTTTTTGATATTGCACCATACGACTTGAACTTTTTTGAGAAGTTAGAGCAATTAATTTACTACATGATGTGAAAAGAAACTTTTTTGGATTGTAGAGAAAATACTAAAAGTTGCATTTTACAACTTTTTTATGTGAGTCTAAATTGAAAATTCAAAAAATATGTTTTGTAGATCTGTGTCAATTACATATATGCATTGTTAAAAGTTTCATCGAAATCGGTTGATGTGGGAAAAAACGACAGGCATTGAAAGATGTATGAATCCTTAGATTTATTTCAGTTAGAGGCCGAAAATCGTGAAAAATGGCAATTTTTACCATCTTTAAATGTTTGTAACTCATTACAACGTTGACCGATTTTAATGAAATTTTGTACGAAACGTGTTTTCTACATTTTCAATCTGAGCCCACATAAAAAAGTTGTAAAATTTAAGTTTTAGTATTTTCTCCGCAATTCCGAACAATTGTAATTTTTTCAAAAATTCTTTTCACATTACGTAACAAAACCGATTGTTCTAAATTCTCTAAAAAATTCCATGTTGTATGGTCGAATATTAAAAATGTTATCGTCTTTTTAAGAATGTCCGAATATTAGTGGCAGTCACTGTACATAGTTGTCGCAATACAGTTACACATATTGGCTATATTATGTAATTGTAAAACATTTTTTGGTAATGATGGTCAGTAATGAATGATACCTCCCCTCTTACGAGACTGTTTTATATTTTCAATAACAAAAAAACTATCTGCAATGTAGTTTTGCTAGACGAATTCTGTGTAAAAGAGGAACGCGAATTTTGTCGCGAACAAAATTTCAGATAGAATTTCTATTTTCCTATATTGAACTTCTACTTTCCTACATCTACTTTCTAATCTTATAATTTCCTCCATTGAATAGATGATAATGCATATTTGTAAGTAAAGACTTGCTTGATACATTGTATGTATATAGTTTTATATTTCAATTTCATATCTTCGATGTAAAATTATAGAATCCGTTTCTAACAGCTTTATTATTATTGTCATTGTTATTGTTATTGTTATTGTTATTGTTGTCGTTGTCGTTGTCGTTGTCGTTGTCGTTGTCGTTGTCGTTGTCGTTGTCGTTGTCGTTGTCGTTGTCGTTGTCGTTGTCGTTGTCGTTGTCGTTGTCGTTGTCGTTGTCGTTGTCGTTGTCGTTGTCGTTGTCGTTGTCGTTGTCGTTGTCGTTGTCGTTGTCGTTGTCGTTGTCGTTGTCGTTGTCGTTGTCGTTGTCGTTGTCGTTGTCGTTGTCGTTGTCGTTGTCGTTGTCGTTGTCGTTGTCGTTGTCGTTGTCGTTGTCGTTGTCGTTGTCGTTGTCGTTGTCGTTGTCGTTGTCGTTGTCGTTGTCGTTGTCGTTGTCGTTGTCGTTGTCGTTGTCGTTGTCGTTGTCGTTGTCGTTGTCGTTGTCGTTGTCGTTGTCGTTGTCGTTGTCGTTGTCGTTGTCGTTGTCGTTGTCGTTGTCGTTGTCGTTGTCGTTGTCGTTGTCGTTGTCGTTGTCGTTGTCGTTGTCGTTGTCGTTGTCGTTGTCGTTGTCGTTGTCGTTGTCGTTGTCGTTGTCGTTGTCGTTGTCGTTGTCGTTGTCGTTGTCGTTGTCGTTGTCGTTGTCGTTGTCGTTGTCGTTGTCGTTGTCGTTGTCGTTGTCGTTGTCGTTGTCGTTGTCGTTGTCGTTGTCGTTGTCGTTGTCGTTGTCGTTGTCGTTGTCGTTGTCGTTGTCGTTGTCGTTGTCGTTGTCGTTGTCGTTGTCGTTGTCGTTGTCGTTGTCGTTGTCGTTGTCGTTGTCGTTGTCGTTGTCGTTGTCGTTGTCGTTGTCGTTGTCGTTGTCGTTGTCGTTGTCGTTGTTCAGATATCTACTTTCTTATAATGTTCGGTGCGGAATTTGCAGGCGACGCGACGCGACGCGCGGACGGTTTGTTCCTCTCAAGGTGGTAAGTTTCTATCGAGCCCGATAAAGTCGCGAACGCGTCGATCCCCAATACCGCCGATTTGCTACGCGCCAAATTACTATTGGGTAGCTGTTTCAAAGGTTGAATGCCAATCAATGTTGTTGTCAATGACGGAGGAAGCGCGTTTCGTCCCAAACATGCTAGAGGATTCGATTAGAGGATCTCGGCTGATGCGATCAGTTTCATAAGTTGCCTGGTCCCGATTAAAGGACAAAGAAGACGTATTGTGCGACTGTTCGATTTTATGTAATGTCTGGAGCGTTAGACTGAACTACACGGAGGACTGGTGAGTACATATCACGTTCGAGTTTATAAACTGAACTGAATGTGAAATCGTCTTCCAGTCCTATCGTGAGTCTCGTGAGTCTCGTGAGGCTTCTCTATGTCATAGGGCGTTCTTCGCGAGGACCCATCTATGTATACGAGAGGGGGTGTTCCTCGTGAAGATCCGTCTATGTAGCGAGGAGGTGTTCACCGTGCCTCCTAGAACTTAGTCCCCCACTTGTTGAATTAAATAATTAATAAATAAATAAACAGTTGTGCTGCGTTGTGCTAGGTTTGTGCTACATTTTTTGTGCTCGAATATTAAAATTATAATATAAAAAATAAGACCAGAAAATTGAGAAAAACTATTTTTTGAGTACCCCCACTTTTCATTTTTTTCAATTTTCTCTATTGTGCTAACAATAAGTTGTGCTAGGTTGTGCTAGGTTGTGCTAAGTTGTGCTAGGTTGTACTAGGATTGTGCTAAATTATTACTGTTAAATAATAATAAATAAAGAAGTTATGGTAAATAATAGGTTTGGACATGCAATTAACGTTGAAGTTAGTAAGAGTAATGCAAACACCATATATGATCATATATCTGAGTTGTGCTAGCCTAGCACAAGTCAGCACAACTGCCGATTTCCCCAGCACAACGCTATTAAGGGGGAACGGCCGCCTCGAGACTCCCTAGAATTTCCCTAGAATACCCTAGAAATCTGGCCGAAACTTGGGTTTGCGGGAATACATTTGACGTCCTTATACGAGCAAATTTTGAGCTGCATAAAGGCTCGTTTGATAGAGGAAGGTTCAGCGCATAGTGCCCTGCTTATAATGTAACGAGGTTATGTTGACATCTAATAATATGAGTCTGCAAACCCAAGTTTCCGCCAAATTTCTAGGGTATTCTAGGGAAATTCTAGGGAAAGTCACGTGACTAACGTTCCCTCTTAAGGACACTTTACTCTTGTACTGGGCCTATCTCAACGAGACTTTGTCAACGGCGACTCTCGGGAACTTATCGGTCGGAACAGATCCTTCGCAGGGACTAGATTTATGGCAGTTTGTTAATTTAAGACGGCGAGAAACTAACATTTGGGCGATTTCTCGAGTGGTCGCCGAATGAAGCAACAGTTTGTTTAATCTTTGAACGAGCTCTTTAGTCACGAACGTACCATTAATACTGCCCGAAGGAAAACTCCACGTGTACGGTTCCTGTGCGACGGAACATATAATAAATAACAAGTTGAAGTCCATGAAAATTTAGAAGCAAAGTATCACGAGACGTTTCTATTATGTACTGGTTGTCCTTCAGGAGATGGCAGAGATTTCGAAATTGAGGCGTAGGGGGATCTGCAAGACCCCACTCTCGACGCCAGGCTGCGGACCCCACCCTTAAGCTATCAGAGATGTGCTTGTACATTATTTTCAAAATAAAGTGAAGAGTTGTACTGAGCAGGAGCGACGCAGTCTTGATTGCACTAAAGAGGCTCGTGCTTCTCGAAAAGAAGAAAAAACGGCTGAAATACAATATTTTGATAAAGAGGAAGATCTGTTCTATGGCCCCGGAATCGCAGATTAGCAAAAAACTGCGGTTTAAGTTAAAATGAATTAAGATTTTTTCACAATTTTTCTGTTACACAAACTTTCAACGCGTTTCTCTCGAAAATTTCGCACGCCCTGCAACGTAGCACGTAAACTAATTACCCGATCTTTATGAAACTTGATATATGTATATATATTCTATGAACAATTGGCCTCAGCATGACGAGCTCCGATTTTTTTACTTTTTTTTTTATAATAAAGTTATTATGAATTATTTATATCAGAAAACACGTTTTTTTTCATAACGTCGCCATTTTTGCATATTGGAAAATTTCAAAAAAAGAAAAACGTCATGCTGAGCGTTTTTGCGTAAACTAACGATTCCATTTGGATTTTTTTTAAGATCATTTTTGTGCACTGCACGTTGCACGGCGCAAATACAGGATGCCATCTTCAAGCCGTTATTCCACAATTATTATTAACAATTAAACTTAAAAAAAAATATTTTGTATTATACTATAACATGAATAAATGATACCTGAAATTTCAAATCAATCCACGCATTACATTTTTTTTTTTAAATTCTTGAAAAACAGGCCATTTACACAGGGCTGCCCCCTTAAGGATTGCTAAACTGACGATAGGGATAGATAATGAACACATTAACCCTTAAGTGAATTATTGGGGCCGATGCGACCACACACAAATTCATACGTGTAACTAATAATAATAGAATTATTTGTGGATTTAGATGAAATTTTGAGGGGTGGGTGGGTACCCGAAAAAGCGTGTCGGACCGGGTCAGGTCGGGACCCGAAATTTCGGGTACCCAAAGTCGAAATCGGGTCGGGTCGGGAACCCGAAAATTTATAGTATTGTTTGGGTTCCCGATTTTCGGGTTCCCGACCCGACTTCGTCTTCGGGTATCCGAAATTTCCGGGAACCCGAGTATCATCAATTTTCGGGTCCCGACCCGACCCGATCCGACCCGAGGCTCTGGTACTCGCCCACCCCTAGTTCTATAGAGATAAATATTAAATATAATTGAATTGAATCATTGAATTTTTGAAGTGCATTTTGGAGATCCACTTACAATTTTTTATTAAAACTTCAACAAAGCCACTTTAAACTAAATCTTACGTCTTTAAACTTAGACTTTAGTATGTTCATCAAATATTTCTTAAAAATAAAATATTGCACCTGTTTCAACACTCCTGTAGTAACCTTAAGTAATTTGGGACGATTAAGTAAATAATTAGAAAACAACATTTGCTTGAAACGACCAAACATTATCGAAGAATCAATAATCAATCGTGCTTTCGTGTAGTACTTTGCGTCTCTATGTATATGTATAGTGAATTAAGTATCATTAAACAGATCTACTATCAATGTTCATTGCGAGAAACTTTCTTCAGTTTTAAGAAAAGATTGGATTTATAAAAAGTTGGTCTGACTGGTATTTTACGGTCGTATAGGTTGTAGATGATGGTGCATGATTTTTTAAGTAGACTTCGGCAGGTAGCTAAACGTAGAGAAACGTGTAGGCATAGGGGCGCGCAGAAAGGCGTAAAGTGATGGTGTGTTGCACGAGATTTTTGTGGTCGCGTGCACGGTTGCATGACGTCCGTATTGCACACGGTACACGGCATGCTACCGTCCTTTTCTTACCTGCCGAACACACCAATGTTCCCTCTGCCGATATTAACTCGACGATTTCTGACCATTTCTCAGAATTACGTCGTTTTTCGGGCTAACAACGCCGACGTGGGATGGATTTAATAACGCACGCGTCATGCGCTCAATATGATCTTGATCGATCGACATGGGTTGACCGAGACTTTAATTATACCTAAGACGAAAACAAATACTATAGTGACTCACACATTCAACCCGAAACTTTGATATTGATATTTAGATTTAATTTTATATTACATACATATATGTATACAGGGTAAGTTACGTAACTCGCACATATCAAATAACTTTCGAGTTATGACTTTCGAATGATAGAGTACAGTAATATTTCCGTAACTGTCGTATCGTTAGGTCTGCCGAGAAACAGTTCTAGTAGATGTTCTACATTCTTTGTAGTGTGCCGAACGTAGAGAAGGATAGCGATTGAAAAAGAAAGAGTGACCGAGGTTCGGGCGAAAAACATCAGAGGACATCCTTTTAAATTCAAAAATTAAAATTTCTTACTGTTGGTCTCTCGTTAATGACACTTCCCCCATTGTATTGGTCTTGTTTCTTTTTTTTTTTTATTAAAGTGACGCCAAACGCGTTATAGTTACGATCATAATCACTTCTGTAACAAGTTGACAGTTACGGAGATATTACCAGGTCGTTTTCAATGAAACTTTGTACATGTATATGACTTACTTAGATTTACAAAATACATGTTTGAAATTTTCATTACAGGCACAGATAAAAAATTAAAAAATCGTGAATTTTACTTTTTTCTTCGCAATTGCGACCAATAACAATTAAAAAAAAAATTATTTACACAGTAGCTAGTAAACTAATATTCTTCTAACGTCTCAAAAAAACTCGAGCTGTTGGGTCGAATTTTGAAAAAGTCATTCGTTTTTAAGCAGTGTACGAATACTTTGTACACCCACTGCATATCCAAGTACAATACAATACGGATAAATTAAAATTTTTATTTTTGCGTTTTAAAAATGTTATTATAATTTTTAATTTAATATAATTATTAATTTTGACATCAGATTCATATTCAGCGACCCGAAAAATATGGGAATGCTAATTTTCAAGGAAATCCAACAATTGTTTGAATTACTCATCCGCCATTTTTTTTTGGAAATTTTGAAATCAGATTCATAATTAGCAACTCGAAAACCGCGGTAGTAATAATTTTTAACTAACTTAGAGTACTCTTTTCGTTTTGACCATGTTTTAGCGATTTGGGTTGTTACCAACGCGTTGCCTATTTATTGTTGTAACTTTTACATAGGCAAGTATAGCAAACTTTTATGAAAAATTCATAGTGACCTCCGCTTTGTAATCGTCATTAAAGAAAAAAAAGACTGAAAAATAGGTGTTTCGGAAGAGACAATTTTCAAAATGTTAAAATATATGTATATGTATATATATATACATATATTCTTAATTTTTATACATACACACAGCTGAAAGAACGCTCTTTAACGCTATATAGCTAGTTTTTTTGAAATTATTGCTCATAAAAACGTGTGATAAGGCAATCAACATTAATTTCAGGAAAAAGTGTGATCATCCTAACAATAAGACTTGCATTTTTGCTTGTTTTCAAACTTCTCTCAAAAGATAATGGGTGCCTTATAGCAATTTATATTTATGCTAAAACTTAGTCTGTACATTTAAGAAGCTATTGGCGTTTTCATTCATTTTTGATAAAGTAGAAAAAATTTATTTTTGTCCACGTTTTGGTGATTCCGAACCACTGTGCGGCGGATACTGGTGGGGGATAGTGAACGTTATGGTGGGGACGACTTTATCTCAATTCAGACAATAATGCCCATCCCTGATATGCACTATACTGCATACATATAGTATAGTGCAGGAAAGAACGCCAATTGTTGCCAGAAATTCGATTACCATTTGAATCTGGAAAGGTATTACCAGAGTGAATGATGATTAACGAATCACGGTCAAAGGTCGCCTTCAGGACAAGAAATTCTATTCTCGCGTTAAATGAATTCTATATATATATATAAAAGAATAGAATCCTAAATTAAACTAGAATAATTTTCTGCAAACAGTCATCGATTGCGGGATTTCCTTCATTAGAGATTACTAAATTATGAGAAATTATAATTTCCGAGAGTTTTTTAGAATTTTAAACCAATTATTTATAACCTGTAAATCTAAGCTTTAAACGTTGTCACCGTAACGGATTCTACGAAAGGCACCGTATTGGATAAGCGTAACTCCGAATTCACCAACAATTATTGCAATTTACCTTCATTACATTGCAGTTCATTGCATGAGCGTAACGCTACTAATCAATTTATTCACTCGTCTAAACGTACACTATTATCAGATTCTCCTATTTCCTTCCGATTTTATTCGCAATTTCTCGTAGTTCAAAACCATACTATACACTATACATATACCTATGTATAGTAAATTGGTAACGGTTAAGGCAAGCATGCATCTGTACAGTACAAATTGCAACGTAATATATTTAAATTCCAACATTTCTATATGTCCTTTACAAAATTTCTTGATTCACAACAATAAAGTATTAAGTACTTACGTTTGTTACTAATTGTTATTAAACATATATCAAATACAAGAGCATATATGTATACTTTTATCATCGTATTTCCGGACTTCTGGAAAGTATTGCCCATACTTTAAAATAAATTGTATAAGATAGGAAAAAAATAATTATTGTATATTTCCTCATCTAGAAAATTGTCCTATACATTGTATCTATAATAAGTATAATCAAATGATAATCGTAATTTCTGTTAAACACGGTCTGCGAAATTTAATAAAAATCCATTATCTATCTATCCATTCCCTATGAAATATTACACGTGCATTTGTTTTATAAATTATACATGGCAAATCTTGAATGGTGAATAAAGTGCCATAACATATTTGAAGAGATGTACATGTACACCGAGAGTACCAAAATAAACATTATATCTGGATATGACTCCAATATCGTATTTTGCACACTAAAATTAAAATACGGTAAAAGGTTCATAATGTAAACGTATGCTCCATAAGACCTGATTTCGAGTAATAACAGTTTTTGTATTATACTATCGCCGCATATCATGGAAATTGCTTGAAGTGACAAGGTCGGTAGTTGAAAGTGCTCTGTTGCTGTCATACACCACGAAACTCAAATTTAAAAATTTGTTAAACGAATTATGGGTAAAGACTAGAGCTGTTACTTATGAGATACCCTGGTATTCGGGTAACCAAAAATTACCCGAGTACCCGAGTGTGTCACGAATAGACTGCGGATCTTTATGCAAAATAAAAATTGTTTGCAAGAATTGCAAGAAGCAGAAGAAGACATTCGAATAGTCAAATAAAGCATACGGCGCGCTGGCTCAGGTAATAATGGCTCTTGAAACCAGTTGTGAAGCCTCATGAGATACTCAGGTACCCGAGGACACGGCTATCTCATACTCATGAGATACTCGGGTAAAGGTTCTAGCTCTAGTAAAGACACATACGACTGCGACTCGAAAATAATGTCATATCGGGCATACATTTATATGTATGAATCTTTTTCTTGTTTCGCTGTGCTAGATTTATCACCGAAGTTATATACATACCTACTCTACTCATTCAAGTTATCGGACTAATTATATTACGAATATTAATTTAAAAAACAATTTATAATACAAATTTGGAAAAACGAGAATAGTATACGAAACCGTTTATTATGCCAATACGGAATGGTTTTTGGCGGAGGATCATTCATGGTCTGTTTCTCATGGAATCGAATTAGTAGTTTAATAAAAATCGATGACATGACGACGGCTGAATGAACATTTAGAAAAGGCATTATTCAGAATAGGTCTCGATTAATGATTTGTTTTTCACCAAGTCAATAATCCAAGGTACATATATCTTTTACTATTTGGCAAAGGATAATTCCACTTATCATGTTATTTTAATATGTTCTCGAAATATCATTTTGTAAAACACACTTTGTACATTGTCAAGAATACGCAATTATGCAATCCGCATAACTGAATTTGGTAACATTGGAAATAACATAGAATCGTGGTTCCCACGTATGTTTCGGGTATCCCTTGCAATGTTCATTAATTGTATTATGGACGATATATTCTGTTACACTAATTAAACATTACATTAAAATGTCTTCCACATTATTATCGTAACTTTAACATTGGCTTTCTTCCCAAATCTGATAGAAAATATTCCTAAATTAACGAAATGCAAATCATTGGTAGAGTTATAAACATCCTATTTTCAATAATGTATGTTCCTTTTCTGTAGCAGTATCCTTCGAGTGTATTTCCTCAAAGTTTCATTGACAAATTTGCATAAACAACGAAGTTATAGCACGGTGGAGTAAGTAACTCGAATGTTGCTTACAATTATATTCACGCTCAAGTTTGAACGCGATTTCCTCGAAATAATGTTTTCAAAATCGCTACCAGCAATATCTCAGAGACTATTAAACCGATTGCCATGGAACTTTTAAAAATCCTTGCGAAAATATAATCCAGTATTTGTAACGGGATTTGATCGATTTATAGCGTACCCAGTCAATATTTATTAAAATCAGTGTGGATAAGTATAATATTACAGTACTATAAGTTTAGTATACTAAGGACACCAAGATGGGTACATCTATGTATACATTATGTACATATGTATAAGTACATTATGTCTCGTTTCGGGGGATGTACGAACTGGGTAACAGTTTCTTAATAGAAATTTGGTTAAATCTATATTGTTTAAGTAAAGTACGGTAATAGTTTATTAAGATATTTCAAATGGAAGTGGTATTAAAATATTTTTATTAAAAAAGTTCTATAAGCCTACAATAGATGCATGTAGATAAATCTCACTATTTGTATTTCGAATTTTTAGATTCGGTATCATCATTTAAACTATAATATCTTGCTAAATTTTCCGGTTTCCTTCAGGTTATCGCTAAAGTTAACACCGAAGATTTACAATAATACATATGTTAATTAATAGGTGGTGATTATTTAGACACACAGGTTCCGAGTACGAGCAACTTACGAGGACGAACGAGTAATTAATTCAAAGTGGAATAGTATATAGCTACGTATAAGTCACGTGGACGTATTTAATTGCTTGGAATTACGTAGTTCCCGTTTTGAGCGAAATACCGAAGAGAAACAGAGAAAGGGTTCAGGAATTTGCGTACGAAATCCCATTGAATATCGTTGCAATACGAATACGCTAACGCTAAGGTTACGCGTTCTTGCTTCCGTCGAATTTTCCAAGGGTTTTCTAGACTCCTCACGAAAGTAACAAATTCCTTTCTCTTTTTTCCGTTCTTCCTTTTAGCGCGTTATCTCGCTCGGAAGTAATAGTCGGGCGATCTTCAAAGCGACAATGCTAAAAAGCTTCTATAACGCATACTGACTTTCCATTGAAAACGAGGAGTTATCAAGTGTTTGCAGAGATCCGAGTTCTCCGAGTTCTCCGAGTTCTGGATCCAAATTCTCGCGTTCATTGTTGCTGAGAATACCGGCATTTGGTAAACAAGACATCCTGAATCTGTATTATTATTAAAGCCTCTTTGGGAGGTATACTTGTCATACATATAATCTCATTCTATGTATACATTCTACAAGGCCAGTCTTCTCTCTCGGTTTAAACTCGGTGAAATGAAATGTTACCCTAAATACCTAATAATCAATCAAATTATATTAAAGCCTCGAGACTATTTTAGACCCGATTATACCTCGTTTCTTTTCGATTTATAAACAATGTATGCATATTCAAGATGAATTGTACGAGGAATTAACCAACTAAAGTGAAAACAATTCTCGCAAAATTTGGTACACACTTTCCAATGTTCAACTCTTACCGTTTCAACTGCGTCAGAATCCGGAATTTTTTAATATGGTTTTAGTCACGGATTAGTGAATATTTACCAATCATGGTTCAGTAAAGTTACGAAATGCTCATTATTTGGCCGTTGATAACCCACATTGGTTTCGTGAAGTAGAAAACCAAAGGCAGTAGAGTGTTAATGTTTGGTGCGGTATTATAAACAGTACAATGATTGGGCCGTACTTTCTAAATGAAACCTTCACGAGACAAAGTTACACTTGAAGACGTACCCCTACAAAATCGTAATGAAATGTGGTTCCAACACAATGGAGGACCTGCTCCCTACGCGAGAATATCAAGAGAAGTATTGGACAGAAGGTTTCCTAGCCGTTGGATCAGCCTTGAATCTACTCGATATTTTTTATGGGGAACATTAAAAAATAACGTATATGCCAATGTACCAACAACTGCTGATGATCTGCGTCAACGTGTAGTGACAGAATGTGGGAATATTACCCACGACATACAATTAAAGACTGTGCAATCTTCTTTACGAAGCAGGTTACAAGTATGAACACATTCTTGAAAATGCTAAACAGTACGGCAGTTTGTAAACAAGAGATATCGTTCGACAATGTTTCAGTGTTTACAAGAACGGAACCCTAGTATACTTACACGGTAAGCTTGAACATGCCCTTCGTAAGTTATGCTTTTCGAAGAATAACTCCTTTGAAGGTCATTTGAAGGTCAACATATTATACATGGTTGAATCTGTCTTTTCATTAGCTATAATGTTACACTAATCAAAATATGTCTTAATTAAAAAACGACGAAATGACCGTCACAATAATTGCCCCACTGAACCAAAAATTTTCTCATATTACTAAAAACAACGGAGATACTTTCTTGAAAGGGAGGGGGGGTGATACCTGAGGTCATTTGAAGTATCTTTTTCCATAGCAAGAATTTCCGCCTCGGTTTTGTTAAGGAGTTATTAATGTAAAACACGGACAAATCGGAATCCGAGCGCGGCTAGCGAACGGATTCTTGCTCGGCGACAGGTCCCAGCGAGGACCAGGCAATTTCAATTTTCTTGGCCAATTGACATGTGAATTGTCTTATTATATCTGAGTGTAAGTATCTTTCCTTTGTGTCTTTTGTATCCACCGGTTTCGAACAGAACGGCTTTATTTGTATTACTGTTTATTAGTTTGGTATCGATGGTTCAAAGATACATCTGAGCAACGCGAATAGTAAGAGAATAGGAAGTTCATGGGATGAAAATAATTTGAAAAGTGCGCTTCAGAAAATTCTGGCAAGTAGGTATTGCAAGAGGCACTTTGCGCGATAAAATAAAATCTATAAAATCTGGTCGAGAAATTATTTTGCAAGCTAAACTAGGTAGATTTGCTAAAACTTTCTCACCAGAATATGAAAATGAAAGACAATTAATAAATCATATGAAAGATTCAGCTAATCGTTGTTTGCCATTAATGAAAAAGAATTTCTAAAGCTGGCTTATGCCGTAGAACTAAAGCTTCCCCGTCGCTTTAATGCAGAAAAAGGAATGGATGGCAAGCATTTTTACTATGATTTTATGGCAAGACACACTGACCTTTCGTTAAGAACACCTGAATCTACAAGTTTAATGCGAGCTGTGGGTTTTAATAAGCCGCAAGTTCAACTTTTTTTTTTTTTGATAATCTCGAAAAACTCACGAAACAATCTAATTTAACCGCTTCAAACATTCATATAGTATGCATAATTGCGATGAAACGGGAGTCAGCAGCGTGCAGAAACAGTAAAAAGTTTTCGCGGCCGCGACGTCGATACGCCAAGTTGGAAAACTCACGTCAGCTGAAAGAGGCAAGAATATTACCGTCCTTTTCTGGATGAGTGCAAACAGCTATTTTGCACCTTCATTTTTTGTTTTTCCCAAGAGTCCGCTAGTAGGTCCCACTTAGTGATCTCTCAAAATCGTATACCAAAGATTAAAGTTTATTCAAGTTAACTATTATGATAATGTTGATTATTTTGTTTCTTTATTTGGATTTCTAATATTGGTACCTTGTAAATAATGTAGCATAAAAAGACTCAAACATTAATTTTTCTTATTCATTTAAATCTTGTGTGGGCAACCGGGTACCCATTTCTATGTTTCCTTCAATAATTTGTAATGTTCCTGACAAAATATAGCAAAACCGTTCTGGATTCCCATTCTTTGTACAATTTTCAGTCGATTAAGGTTTCGTGAAGAAAAAATTTGTATAAAATATTACGCTTGTTGTGTAACCGGGGTACCCATATACGAAAAATCATACTCGGACGCATTTCGAATGGAAATTTTGGAAAGAAATTATACAGAATACAAAATTATTGATGCCACTTGTTCATTAACACACATAAAATATTAAATTATAATAATCAATTAATTACAGGACAACTTTTACATATAGTAATTGTGTTTGCGTGTTGATCGCAAACTTGGTTGTAAACACTTTTGGCAACTTTTTCTGGTTTTTCTGCGTCTCTCAGTAGATTCTGCGTGGCATGACCCTACAACTTTTTTTTTTACTTGCATCTTACAACAATGGCGCCGGTTGTGCAGAACTAATCGATGGAATGTTTATTGAGTATGGTGTCACTTGTATGCTGTCTCTAGCTAATTTCGTTGAAAAATGATGCATTATTTCGATATTTGAGGCTCGGTTTTGAATAGTTAGGATACAAAGATCTTCCTCTAACTGACGTATACATACAGGGTGTCCCAAAATGTCTTCAACTCCCGAAAATGGGAGGTTCCTGAGGTCATTTCAAGCGCCATTTTCCTTTTGCAAAATGTTGTCCGCGGCTTTGTTTAGGAGTTATTAACGAAAAACACGGACCAATCAGAGCGTCGAGCTCGCGATCTGATTGGTCCGTGTTTTTCGTTAATAACTCCTAAACAAAGCCGCGGACAACATTTTGCAAAAGGAAAATGGCGCTTGAAATGACCTCAGGAACCTCCCATTTCCGGGAGTTGAAGACATTTTGGAACACCCATATAATAGAATGCAAGAGCGGCAATATCAACTATGTTATAAGAATATGCTAGTGGCCATCTGATAGTTCGTCTTTTTGTGACATATCTTCCCAGTATTTGATCCAAATGTGTCAACGCCAGATTTTGTTTGATTATAGAAATCAATAATTTCGAGTTTCCTTTTTTTTGATTTTGTTCTTCAAGAACGAAACTGCACACGAAAATTTCTTTACAGTACACACCTTATTCGTTCCACCCCCTTCATTGAACCTTTCTGTTTCGGATGAGCCCTTGTCCAGCGAAAAATATGCTCATATAAAACTCACGAAAACCCGTACCGCGATAACCCTTATTTCGGCCAGATTTCTAGGGTATTCTAGGGATCCCCAGAGGGAATCCTACTCCCTTAAGCGTCCGGCACCAGCGGAACTCCCCCAGCGGCACCAAAGGAAGTTCTGACTCCGAAATAAATTTTTGTTATAATGAATCCACAAGTGTTTCGATTTAATTAGTTAAAAAATTATTACAAAAAATATATATTTATTACGACAATTATCAGTAGATAGGAATAATTTTTTAATTTTTTTAGTGCAAATTTCATCCCAATATCTCTTATGGTTCAAGAGTTGTAGTAAAATGTCACAAAATTTCTCGATCCAGCCCACTGTGCGTCGTCTTTGTGTACGGACATTCGTGAAATATCACTGTTCATTAATTCTAACAGACAATTAGTGAAATTCTATGTACAGGGTTCTACATATGTACAGCCTAACATTTTCACCTCAAATATCTTTGTTGTTTTCAAAGATACAATAAATCTCTTGAGGACAAAGTTGAATGGTAAAATGGGGCTCGCACGATACCAAAAATATTTTTGTTATTATGTCATTTTTTTTAGAGATATCAAGGTCACCTTCATTTTTTAAAATGGAACCACCCTTTTTTAAACACGTGCAATGATAGTCCCTTTCATTACGAATTCAGTGACTATAATCACTCAAGGTCATTCAAGGTCACGGACAGAGAGAACGTATAAAACTAAAATATGGAAGCAGAATACGTTTATCACCAGTGAGAATTATAGTAAACATGCTAAAGTCGTTCAATGCTATTGAATGTTTTCAAACATCCTCTAGCCGATTAAGCTGCGATTTATTTACTTACAGTATGTTTCCAAACGCGATTCCGCTATGTCTTACTCAATGATTGAAAAGTGCGACATGATAACGATTTATTGTGAATGTAGACAAAATGCACTGCTGGCCCGATTGCTTTATGAAGAAAGGTACCCTGAATGAAACACTCCTTCTAGGCTGTCTTTTACTAATATCTACAAGTTATTTAGAAGTACTGGAAGTGTAGATGAAAGAAAGCTTAAACGAAAGAATCCCATAACTACTGAAGACAATTAAATTAATATTTTAGCATCTCTCTGTCCGTGACCTTGAATGACCTTGAGTAATTATAGTAATTGAATTCGTAATAAAAGGGACTATCATTGTAGGGGTTTAAAAAAGGGTGGTTTCATTAAAAAAATGGAGGTGACCTTGATATCTCTAAAAAAAAAGGACAAAAACAAAAATTTTTTGGTATCGTATGAGCCCCATTTTACCATTCAACATTGTCCTCAAGACATTTAATGTATCTTTGAAAACAAAAAAGATATTTGAGGTGAAAATGTTAGTTGAATCACCCTGTATATTTCATTAATTAGAAACCTTTCGCACAAAATTTAATTGACGCGTGAAATGTTACAATTTTGTCACAATTCCAGAACCATCATATTGTATAGAACGATTACTACAAAATAGATACCAGAATTGATATTGATATTGAAACTGATAGAACCGAAATTAGATATGTACTTACTTTAATAGTAGGTAATTGTTTCGGTTCTTCGTAACTGATTTGAGACCGTTATTATCTTCCAATTTCAATCTGATGATTGCAATGATTGAAATTACTGCGTATATAAATTACATTTTTGTCGTCTCAATTTATCCGAGTTGCCTGTGTCTAGATTAAACCGGTTAATCGCCGCTCTGCTGCATTACGGAGTTTAAATATTTAAGCAGTCTTCAAACTTCAGCCGTATCTTTCTTAAATAATTATTGGATTGGCAATATCGATTTTTCATACTACCAAGGCAAAGGCTTTCAAACGACTCAAATGTCACTGCCTTTAATAAATTGATGTTATTAGAGTGACGTTTTACGTCCATAAAAGTTTCATTCTAGAAACCTTATAATAATTAGACTACTATTATATACCGTGCTTATCAATCATGCCGAAATTATTAGAATGGAAAAGATCACTATGGTTGACGTTGAATTTTTTTATTGAAACAATTCATCTGAATTGAATGACGTCGTCATTACGCGTGTCAACCAATCGATATTCTTGTCAGGAAAAAAGATGTAGAATGCTTTAAAAAAGTACAAAAAAGTTTATAAAATAGCGGTTTTTATGAATACAGTTTTGCATCTCTTACATTACTTTGAAATACGCATCGGTTCTTGGATGATAGAGGTACCTCTACTTCACAGGTTTTCTTAAACTATACAGGGTATAACATTTCAGACAAATCACTCTGATAACTCGGGTGTTTCTGACGATAGAGAAAGAATACACCAGATTAAATTTGTTCAGCTTTGAGGGACACATGATTTTCTGTCAATTTTTTTTTATAAGTGAAAGCATAAAAGATATATAAAGGTCAATAGTTGTTTATTTACATTCTACTAAAGCGTTTTAAAATCGATACAGTGACTACAATAATTTAAGGTCACCTGCAATCAACTGAAAAGCAAAAGCTAATTGAATGCTATATGAAATCGAGGAGAGTCGTGCTACAGAATATTTTTCCAGAAAATCCAGATCTCTCCATGTTATTTTATTGCTCATAAGGATGAGTTGGCAACGTTTTCACATTGACATTCGCATTCACATTCGCATTCGCATTCGCATTCACAATCACGTTGATACATTCAATAACTGCACGATAGTACCTTTTGTAGTACGAATACTGAGTTTTAATAGTAATTCTACCATCATTTCAGATCATGAATTATGATTTTCTGTAAACAAAATCGCGTGAATTTGATCGAGGTCTCGTGGCATCCAATGTTGTCACTTGCAAAATTCTGTTTTAAAGGTACCATTTCAATGTTTACGTTGGCCATTAAAAACTCCAAACGACTTTCCAAAAATGTATAAAAAGGTAAAGCCGTCCAACGGAAAAACAACATATACCTATTGTTACTACTTGTACTGTTAGATCATTCGGAAAGTAATTTCGTTTTTTCAAGGTTAAATGAAGGACAATTTTTTTCTATCTACATAGTATAACTTTTGACGACTTCATTTGAAATGAAATTTATACCGCTGAAATAGTGTTGAAAAGAACAACAAAAATTGTAATCCGATGGTGCATCCCCTCCGTAAAGGGGATAAGACTAATCAGTTTTGAAATAAAATAATATAACAGGACACAAATATTAATAACGAAAATATTTAAAGACAGAAACAATACTTAATCTGGGGTAATCTATGTCATCTATGATACATTACCGTTCAAAATTTTGGAAATGGTTATTTTTGATTCTTCTTTATACACACGTATAATAGTTATTTTAAATTTTGCTTGTGGACGTATTTTGTTATTTTTTCTACCTTTTATTTGATTAAAGCAAGATGAAAAGAATTAGATATTGACTCTACAATATTTTATTCAACGATGAACGAAATCAATTAAAACATTGAATTTTTCAACAGAAAAAATATTAACGGAAATTGTATTACATTATGATTATTCAATAATTATTACAAAAGTCATATAACATAAATGTTATTTATCTCTAATTTACAGCTTAAACCGCCTGTAAATCATTTTTAAAATATGTATTTTTGGAAATATAACATTTTTCACGAGTTGTAATGCTCCGAGTTGTAATTTCACCAATCACCATAATTTTTAAGCGTTGAAATCGATCCTAGAAGTAACGGGTGATTCTAGTTAGCAGACACAAAGCAGACGTCGAACTGTGAGCAATCAAACGGTGAATTCGCCCGCTGCTTCGTTAAACACTTTCCGCTTCGAATAAAACTAATGAAGCTCAAAAATAATCTTCCTGTCGATTCAAACAGAATCAAAGCGAATTAACGAGCATTTAATAATTTTTACGTAACCAAGTGACACTAGATACTATTCATGCATGGCAATTTTCTTTTTAATTGCTCACGATGCTCAATTTCGTTTAAATACAATTTTATTCATATAAATTTACGGGACGTCTATGTAGAAATTATGTATTTTTACAATTATTTGAAATAATTCTTCTTTATGTCTATTGATATACATATCTTTTAGTGCGACATATACGAATCGTAAAATGTTACCTTTTGTATTTAGAAAAAATAAGAAATTCGAGGATTGAATTGTTTTATAGTAGGCACATAAACAATACTATGCACTCGCGCTCAAGGTATTAACGTATCACTATATTCGCACTTAACAAATTAAACATATGATCAAATGTTTTAATTACATTTAAAATTAGATGGCACGACAGAACATTACACATAGTAGATTACGGCGATTTCTATTCCCATTATTAATTTAAGAAATGAGAAGTCGAGTTTTATTTTTTTAAATGTTACATTGTATTAGGTGCTGGTACCTTTGAATGCAGACCCACACAACGTATGCTTAATTTTTCGCGATTTTCGAGATATTGTGAGAACAAATTCGCGAAAAAGTAAAAGAAACCGGCTAATTGAATTCTCAAGTACTGCGCTTAAAACATAGTTGCTACAAATAGTCGGAAAAGAGTCAATGTTAGATCCACCTGTTCTATATGTAAAAATAACTTCACGTTTACGTTTAACGTTTAAAGTTTACGTTAAATTCCTGGTTCACTCGATAAAGATTGTAAACGGAGGGTTAGTAACATTATTAAAGATAACCAATGGAATCCCAAAAAGAACTGTTGAAATAGTGGCAATCTCCATCCGGCAACACCATTCGTCTCGTATAAATATTTTTAATTTCAATAACAGTGTGAAATCGATGTTGTAAGTGTAGTTACACCAACTTTTGTGTCTGTAGTAATCACACAGAGCAATAAGTTTCGAATTATATTTAAAATTATTATTTGCAATTCTTGAACATATTTGTCTAAAGATAACAATTTTACCGAAGATGAAAGAAATTGGAAAGCACAAAGTCCATTTGCACTAATTGGTCGTTGAAACAGCGACAAATTTTTAAAAGATTACAACCCACTGGCTTTCGCCACATCATTGTTTTAAAAGCACACCACGGTTCTAATAAAATTAAGTTCTTTAAATACAATTAGAATCAATGTCTGGAATTGTTGCTAGGCATTTCTGAATTTTGACGTAATACTTAAAAATTGATTAAAGATTTAGTATTTAGAAATAAATTTGTTGGAAATGATTTCGCCATAGTGTCTGTTACCAATTCTATTAATGTCAGATATGCTGCAAATAATTCCAATTCCAAAAATCTATATTTGCATGTTGCTGCTCTATGCCCTTGTGTATCAATCTACATATTAAATTGTATATACTTGAAAATATGTTAATGTGCTTCGATTAACTTAGAATTAGTAGTAGTGTGGTCGTGTGGGTTTCCGATTTGACTTTGACACTGGACTTGAAATTTGAAGAAAAAACAACCGTGAAATTTTGTGTTGAACTGCTAAAATCTGCTAGACATTCATTTAAAGTGTTATGCATATTTATTCCTTGTTACTTTTTATTTTAAAAAATAAGGGCGAACTTCACTTTCTGGGACCGAAAATTTTGCACTTTTTTCATCGAATCCTGTAGATTTTGACGAGGAAACTCCAAAAATGCAAGTTTTAATGCGCGAAGTTCACTCGTTATAATAAAAAGTTATACGCGTGTAAATTTGAGTGTTTTCGAGCATTTTTGACAGGGAAGGGCGCCGCGCCGCCATGTTGGTGTTTACTGAGCTAGTAACGAACAGCCTATTTTAATGAGAATAAAAATGTAATCTTTTAATACGACAAATGTACGCAGCACTATTTTGATCCATATCTGGAAAATCGAACATAATTGGCTTATTATTATTTATGTTACTGCTATTATGTTACCAAATTCGTCAATTCCGTTGTAGAACACTTTGTACAAGGGGTGGTGCATGGTACGTAAACACAAGCATTTATACATAGATGTACAGACTTGCTGTGTAGACACTCTGTTTAGTATTCATACTAGGTGTCCTGAAGACTTTGTATATTAAATTAGGATTACGCATGAATCGAATTAGCTGGGATATATCTACTTGTAAGAAACTGTGATGATTAACCATTTATATTAAGATTACTATCCACGGAAGTGATCAATTATATTCTACCGAACTATTTTATTTACCGTTACAATAAAAATACAATTTACGTTTTGCATCGAGAAATACTACTACATGCAAATAAATCATATACAATGTATGTGAATGGATACTAACTTTATTCTAGTAAATTCTTACTTTGATCATTATTTCACCTGGAAGATAATAACCATTCCTTGTAGGAAAGGTAGATCATATTAAAATGGAATGTAAATGTATAAATTCATACGCGAGACATAAATTTTATTAAATCTGCACTGTTGTTGCAATTAATTATGTTTTCGTTTGACTTCTCACACAATTTTGGGATTGAAAAGAAATAAATAATTCTATGACAAGAACAGATTACCATGGACTATCTAATAAAACAAACCGAACATCCATTCGCCTCCAGCATTCGTTCTTTTCAGAGAACGGATTTAATCAGTGTATGGTGACTTGCATTACTAGCATAAAAAATCGTACACATCAGTACAACCTACAGCTACGTCCACTTTAAGAAATCATGCTACTTTTGTTACCTTTGTCGCTGTTGTAACAACTATTTCAAACAAATACATAATATTGAACACATTTTTAAATATAAATATCGAAATTGCATTAAAATTTAGGCATTCTCGGAAATAGTAATGCAAAAAACTAGCCACTCGAAATAATATGTTTTTTATTTCTGGTCACATTGTTTGAAAATATTAATACTTCTTTTAAAGTTCAAATTTAGGTAAATAGCTAACTTCGACCAATTTTGACAAGCATTTCTATCAAATAAAACACTGTTTCAATAGTTTATCACGTAACGTAATATAAATGAGTGTAAGAAAATAATTATCTGACTGTTGCTGAAAATGATAAGAGTGTATATTCAACAATCGTACACATGTACGCATCGTACATTAAACGTACACGATCGGTTCTTTTCTCTTGTTGCAAAGCTAATACGTTCCTTGTATTCTGCGTTCTCATATTTATTGAATATAAAATAATAGATGGAATAATTAAATTTCGAATTCAAAATTACCAGGTTTTCGAATAGTTCCTAATGTTAGAACCAGTCCCGTAATTATGTTCTGCTTCCATCACCATGTTAATTAAAACTAAGTGAACTAAATTAAATTTTTGAAATAATAACAACAATAGCATCCCACATAATATGAAAAAATATAAACTCTTTAAGTCTTTTGTTCAGTCTTGTTGTCAGCTATTTTTATCCTTTTCGCTATAGTAACAGTTGTGTATACATATTGGACGACACACTGGAACGCTATGAACGTATATGTACATATGTATACATACAATATACATATATGTACAAATTATTTATATATATATATATATACATATATAAATTATTTTGTATACTATACTACGGAAGCGTTTAAGTGCTTATCATATTCGTAAATACTGGTAACACTTAACGAACTTTTTTCGCTCCAACTGTGAAACAGTGGTTTATAAATTAAACACAATTTTTATTTCGAGGTAAAAAACTTGCCGCCAGCTATTTAAAACCGTTCAGCGCCCGGATGCATCACTTATGATGCGATGCATTAAAAATACGTCGTTCCAAAAAGCTAAAATTGATTTTTGAATTGAGTGAACTTGAAATTTAATGTATAGTATTTTAGTATCAGAATTTACACGACCGTTGTGGCATTGCTATTCACTCAGTTAACGCTCTTTAACGTCTTTAATAATAGACATTTTTTTAATTTTCACCGTTGTTCCGATTAGTTTGTAATCTGCTACGATAAACGAGTAGTTAGAAGAGTGGAAAGAAGTTCTGCAACAGTGGTGATTAAAAACATCACGTCGACAGTCAACTTTTAATGTCAAGGTAAAATACAAAAAAAAATCATAATTTTTTCACAAAAAAGAAAAAAGAAATTTCATCGTACGCATAAGGTTGTGTAGTCCGCATGATCTAGGTTCAACGTGCAACAGCCCAATTATATTTAGGCCAGTCTTAAAGACTATTTTATCGTTTTTGTAACTAGTAATATCTCTTTTGTAACTACTCATCGAAAAAAACGTAAAAAAAGAATTTGTTTAAATTTTTCGACATTATAATGTTGGTTTCCGAGGTTGAAAAAATTATTTCGTAATAGCCCGATCCTTTCCGAATAAAACAAAAAAAAATGTAGCTCAATCGGACAAACAGTTCCTGAGAAAAAAATTCGTAAGTGAGGCCTATTTTCGCCAAAATGGGCAAAAATCGCGAACTTTGAAGGCCTGCCATTTCTAAAAAAAATTCGAAATCGGCAAAACCACTTAAACCCCCCCCTAATTTCACATGGACTACAACATATTTCAATTAGAACAAAATCGAAGACGGTGACCGCAAAAAGTGATCGATTCTTCATGAAATGACCCTTGTATGTTTTTCAATTCGCTGAATTACGTTCAATGGTGTTTTGGGGATTGGATTATTTTAATTTTCAAGAAATCACATAGTTTCTCGATTGAAGTAAAAAAAACTTGCGAGCAATGTTCAGTATGCGAGTACAAAAAGATGAAAGTTGGAATTTGTTTACTATATAATATTTTTCATTTATTTCAGAGTGTTCTTGCTTAAGGAGGAACATGGTTTAAAACGACCGAAAAACGGTGATATTAGAATTTTTTTCTTAACAACTACAAAGCGAATCTTTTTGAAATTTTTATGCTGTTTTGTTCTATATTTAAGCAATATAAAAATTAGTCTCAATGATTATTTATTTGTTTGTTGTGCAAATATTTATAAATGTGCATTGCGCTGCGCCGCTTGGATCGTTAGTTTGTGTACATTCTGGAGTCTCCAATTTTTGTCTAAAACTTGAAAAACAATGGTTTTCTTAAAGGTTACGAAATTATCTCGTCGATCAACTAAAAAAATGCATAAAAAGTTTAATCTTTCCATTTTTTTTTTGCCTGATTAAGTTGACATTTTTTCGTGAAAATCGCAAATCTTTCTTTCAGCCTCAGAAATTTTACAATTTTATATTTCTCTACGGGATTTTTTAGGTTCATCGACGAGATAATTTCGTAACCTTTAAGAAAACCATTGTTTTTCAAGTTTTAGACAAAAATTGGAGACTCCAGAATGTACACAAACTAACGATCCAAGCGGCGCAGTGCAATGTACATTTATAAATATTTGCACAACAAAGAAATGAATAATCACTTGAGGCAAATTTTTAGATTGCTTAAATATAGAACAAAACAGCATAAAAATTTCAAAAAGATTCGCTTTGTAGTTGTTGAGAAAAAGATTCGTAAATATCACCGTTTTTCGGGCGCTCTAAACCAGGTTTCCCCCTTAATTTAACGTGTCGTAGTGTATTCAGCATTGTGAAGGTTTTTAAAAAAAAGAACAATTGTGATGGATAAAAGAATCAAATTCGAAGCAAGCAAGCCCTTATACATATGAAGTACAGTATATCTCTTACCAGCTATACTCTATATACAATATAGTATGTATTTATATAGTTACCTTGTCGATATGCAGTAGCTGTGACCAGTGGATGCACGTGTGGTTGTGTGCATACAGGGATACGAGATACTCATTTTGAACAATACATATCGCTATCAGCACTACATACAGGGTGCCCCAAAAATGTTGTATTTCCTTGAAAGGGGTGATTCCCGAGGTCATGTGAAGTAACTCCTTCCCAGCGGTTTCGTTGAGGAGATATTAACGAAAAACACGGACCAATCAGAGCGCGGCTATAGCTGAGTGTGGCGTTGACGTTGGCCAGCCGGAATTCGTCCACTGTAGCCGCGCTCTGATTGGTCCGTGTTTTTCGTTAATGACTCCTCAACAAAGCCGCGGAGAACACTATCGCGGAGGAAAACGTTTCTTCAAATGACCTCAGGAATATGTAATTATATTGAAGACCCTATAAATATACCTGACTATTTACGATTTACAATACCTATCGTACGTATGTATGTTGATAAAGAAAACCTTCTAATCAATAGAGTTGATAATGTTTTTTAATAGGAAAAACATTCTGAATATAATAGTAAAGTTTCTCTGAAAACATCTCGTAGATACTGTTTGAGAATAATATCGAAAATACCGAGTTTGCGCAAACACGATTTTGTAATTCTTGACTGGGATAGCGGTTTGCTTATTATGTATAGCTTGTTATCGATGAGAATAATCAGATGTTGGCTTACAATTAGAATTAAACCATAATATTGTCATAGGAAAAATTGCTTCGCATTATTACTCCTACAATTCTGAGTGTTCCTAACGTGTGTGTGACGGTAGAATATTTTCTAATCTCTGTAATAATATTTACTATACCGACATAATATTACCTACGTATCGTAATGTCCAACTATAATAATTTCTACATACAGCGGTTATGCATATTAATATATTATGCACATACTTATAGCATAAATTACTTCAACTATTTATGGCATTATTACGTAGTATGCATAAGGTGCAGAATTAATATGATTATTTATTAATTATTCAGTGAGCTACCGTTGCATTATTAAGTCTGATTACTTTGAAGATCTTGTAGCAAAGCTACCATATAAATGAGAGAATAGAGATCAGACAATAGCCGGGAGATCCTCCTACGTCGATTTATTTTTCTTGTCGACTACTTTCACGTATATCGATAATATTCAGCGAATTCATAATTAATGCAATTTCCGATTTACTACCCACTGCAAGATGTACATAATAGAGCTAAATAAATGCTTTTCTATGAAAACAATTTGATGATATCTAAAAACCTGGACAATTCCATTATTTTAAACAAGATTTGTTCGTTAAGCAAGAATGGTCTTCGTCTTTTAAAATTACTTCAATCCTACTATAAATGTTCCTCCCATCATTAATTTTTATTTATTTTTTATGTTGAGACTGCGTATACAAATTGTTCGTACTGACTTCCAGAATTGCAATACGTCTTAGCAGTATAAGGATTTAAATTAATAAATTCATATGTATGTAAGTATTTTTAACGAGAAACAATATTAAAAACATAGGTTTTTTGTGGACAGTATTGTCCTCTGTAGTTAACAAGGGTTAAACTTGTTAATCGGATCAACTGATCGAAACAGGCATAATATGTAAAATTAGTCTGATGTGTTACTAGGATCACGAACAATAGAATTTATCAGACATCGGTAATCGATAATGCGACGTGTTGTACAAGTTCGGTACAAAGAGGTAACACAGTAATAAAATTTCTACTGCAGGTTAAGAATTGACGGATTGGATATGTGTTGTTGTTCGACAAGTAGTTCAAAGAAGATTTTCAATGTGATTTCAGCTTCAAAACGAAAACTTTGACTCTCTATAGTCTATAGTCATCAAACACACCATGTCTTACTACAATATTCACCGTATCGTGTTGTCTGTTATGATTTGTCACGCGATTGATCAAAACATCCTACGAATGTTTGAACTCCTTCATTCCTATTAGGTTATTCGTCAATATTCCACTCTCTTCCTTGGTCTTTCTTACTGTCGGTAAATGCGAAACAACATTCGCTGCTGTCACGTTTCTGTCTTTTTACCTAAACTTTCGATCGTATACTTTCTGTAGGCTTACCACGGTACGCGAAACCTTATTGTTAGTCAAGTATATCTTCGTATTTTCTCTGCATCTTTTGAATGTTTCCTGCAACGTGAATACCCCTAACGTTTTTGCAGAGCCTCCTGTTCCTAATACAGTATTTTATCGATAATTGTCCCAACCACGGGTCCGGCCAGGGACAATTATCCGCCAAGGATACCGTTCTTTGACTTTTGCCGAACGTAAAACGAACAGCGAAGCCCGAGGGGCCTCGGTCGCCGAGAAGTGTAAACATAATACGGATCGGGTATATCGGTGTGAGACCACTACTAATCCAATAACAAAACTTCTTTATTTTTTATTATTTTTTTATGGAACTTTCGCCAACATATTCTTGACATTTTTCTAATGAAAATGATACTACATATAGTATCCTACATAAAGTTAGGCGATGAAAGTTACGTGTGCAAGGAAGAACAGCATATGGGAAAGAAAGAGACGCGGAGAGTCGCAGTCGCCGGCAGAGTTCTCGTGTTTGGTATCATTTTAATCAGAAAAATGCCACAAATATATTGGTGAAAGTCTTATACAAAAATAAGTAATAATAAAAAAGTTTTTTATTTTGGGGTTACATTGTGAGGACGCGGCGGGCCTTTGAACTGTGCCGGCGACTGCGACTCTCCGCGTCTCTTTCTTTCCCATACCCTGTCCTTCCTTGCGCAAGAAACTTTCATCGTTTATTACACACGTAAATATTATCAGAATTATATCATATTTGGTAACATTTTCATTAGAAAAATGTCAAAAATATGTTGGCGAATGTTCCATAAAAAAATAATAAAAAATAAAGAAGTTTTGTTATTAGATTAGTAGTGGTCTCCTGGTCTCACATCGATATACCCGACCCGTATTACGGTACAGTTCTCGGCGGCCGAGGCCTCTCGAGCTTCACGGCCCCTCACGGGGTATACCCCGCAGGAGTGAGCATAGTTCTGGGACAATTATCGGCCAAATATTTGGGACATTTATCGATAAAATACTGTACAGTAAAGTCTTCATCTCAGTCCCACGGAGGTGGTCGATCATAGTCCGTTCGCCTACCTGTTCCACTGGGGGGCATACCCCGTGAGGGACCGAAAAACTCGAGCTGCCTCGGTCGCCAAGCAGTGTAAATATTCCGCGTAATCCGATACCGGGTTGGGTATATCGGTGTGAACCACTACTAATCCAATTACAAAACTTCTTTATTTTTGATTATTAACTTCCCGATTCATAGGGAAGTTACTGTAATGACCCCGAAAATCGAAAATCGATTTTTTAGCAGATCTTCACGTTTCATGGTCATTGGAGTCATTTTCGACTATTTTTATCAAAATGTCCGTATGTGTGTGTGTGTGTGTGTGTGTGTGTGCGTATGTCCGTTTGTATGTAATCAAATTTTTCGTTAACGTTTTCTGAAAAAGTAACAACGCGATCAGAATGATGAATGATGCAATCGATGTGCCCCGCTGTAACTTAGAGCTGATTAGATTTTGGTCCATATTGGTCAAGTAGTTTTTTAGTTTTTTTAGTTTTTTTCGAAAGAAGTTCATTCAACAATGCAAATTATACGAGAGGACGGAAATTTTCCACCAAAGAAACAAACGCAATTACATAAAAAATTTTTTTCTTAATTTTTTTTTTAGATTTAAAAAAAAAATTTTTTTTTTTAGATTTAAAAAAAAATTTTTTTTTGAACTTTTTTTTAAACTGATGCTACTGTTATAAATCACCAAAAGCAACTAATTCTATGTTTGGTAGCGTTGTACAGCGAATAATGAATAAAATTACAATTGAAAGTGAAAAGATTTTGATAGGTGATTTCAATTACAATATATTAAATTGCAAGGATAATGGTAATAATTATTTGATTAACCTTTTGAACAAGTACAATTTAAAAACTAAATTACCATCCAAAAGTATAACGAGTATACGCAAATAGATGTCATTTTCTCAAATGTTGATGATATAGATTGCGGTGTTTATGAAACATATTTCAGCTATCATAAGCCAATTTATGCAATCCTCGATAAGAAGGTTGTCAAATATAAAAAAGAAGAGAATGTAGAGAAAACAGATGTAACAATCACAAATCAACAAATGAATCCTGAAAATTTTACAATTTTTGATGAATGTTTAATGATCTCGGACCAGCATATCGAGCAACATAATCATGAATATGCAGTGCCTGCAGACTGTTTCCTCAATGATGGTTATAACTATGCTTTAGAAACAGCCGAATGTAAAGAAGTCATAAAACCTGATTGTTATTTACAAGATAAACATATTAATTTATTTCACGAAATTATGAACAGAAATCTAAACGAGCGTGGAATATACAACTTTGCTCAAGATACTGGTTACGTTCGAGCTTTTTTGAGTAATTTACAAGAGATCCCAGAACATGAGACGAATATTCAGATAATATACACTGGTGAAATTGGAAAAAAGGTGGTAGGACATTGGATTTGCACAAGATCTGATGGTAACGGAAATGTACACATTTATGATAGTTTTAATGCTAATCATTTGAACCATGATGTAATAGATTATTTGAATGCCCTTTATAAATATAAGAAGAAGTATATATTTCACAGAGTACAATATCAAAACAATGCGTTTGATTGTGGAGCATTTGCAATTTATTTTGCAACATTACTATGCTATAACAGGGAACCAAGCGAGCAACGAGCATACGATGTTGGTTTAATGCGACGCCATATAGCAAACATTTTGATAAGTAGAAAACTATTGAATTTCCCTGAAAACATGTAATCATCTCAATGTAATCACAAACAAAACATGTAATCACACGTACACTAAATAAATTAATAATGATAATAATATACTGCAACTAACGAATCGGGAAGTTCTTTGTGTGGCTCGTGGAGAGTCAGATACCAAATAACATCCGTACCACTAACCCTCTCGCGAACTCGCAAAGCGAGTTACAACACCCCCACCCGCGAAGCTCGCGAAGCGAGCGAGCAACAACGCCCCTCTAGTTTTTATGAGACTTTCACCAATTTATTTCTGGCATTTTTCTAATTAAAATGATACTAAACACGATATAATTTCAACTGTATTTAGTGGTTTAACTGACGGTATGTAGTAAGTTTAGAACATAGAAGAAGATGGGTTAGCCTGGAATCGTCGACAACTGTATATTAGGAAAAAAATATTCCATTTCTAATATTAAATAAAGATTCATTTTATAATGAGAAAAAATATTTTTTTCATAATATGAAATAAATATTATCTGTATATTAGGAAAAAAATATTCCATTTCTAATATTATATAAAGATTCATTTTATAATGAGAAAAAAATATTTTTTCCATAATATGAAATAAATATTATCTGTATATTAGGAAAAAAATATACCATTTCTAATATTAAATAAAGATTCATATTATATTTAGAAAAAAATATTTTTTACTTAATGTAAAATAAATATTGTATGTATATTTGAATATTAAAAACAGATTGAATATTAGAAACACATTTTCATTTCACCGACACTGTTCTCATCGACACGATTTGACCGACATTAACTTTCGTCGACACTATGTTTGCATCGACACGGTCAAATCGTTGACAAATGTTTTCATCGAAAGTCCGTGTTTAGCTACAGATTTGAGTTCATTCGTTTCCACGAACTGATAGCTACTTACATAAGAAATTGTTGTTATTATACACCCCAAATTGTGATGCTGCTATGTGTCAGTAAGTACGTTTCCTGCTTTGGTACACGGACTGTCGATGAAAACATACATATGACGACGATTTGACCGTGTCGATAAAAACATAGTGTCGGTCAAATCATGTCGATGAAGATATTTGTCGACGATTTGACCATGTCGATGAAAACATAGTGTCGATAAAAACAGTGTCGGTCAAATCAGTTGTTGACGATCCCAGGGTAACCCAATTTTCATAATTCTAGTCTAATTCTTTGACAATATATTTTCGAAAGGTTATGTTGTTTATGTAAACAAGAAATATTTTTCATTTTTTAAACTTGTTACACGAGCAGTCCCCCTTAAAATCGTGTCTAGTGTACGGTCCAAGTTCTAAGCTATGTAAACAGAAGACTGACCGTGAGCGTGAGCATTCGAGGCATGCTGTAACGATGAGGTCTGCCTAGGAACGTATGGTAGCACAATATTAATGCAAAAACGTTATTATTTTTTATTTCTTTCTATGAAACCATTCCCAACATATTTCTGAAGTGATCAATTATGCTTCACATGTATAGTAAATATGGGCCATATTATATCTTGGTTGGTGTCATTTTAATCAGGAAAATGTCGCAAATATATTGGTAAAATTTCATTAAAAATAAGTAAAAAGTAAAGTAGTTTCATTATTGCACTAGCACTGTCTCAACGATACGCTACTTTTGGTTGCGCCTTCGACCGCGCATTCCGTGTTTACATGCGCTGTCCTTTTCTACGTTCGGCGCGGTCGTCCAGTCACAAAAAAATAGTATCCTCTCACGGTCTATGTCCCAGCTCCGAACCGAGGATCGGACTTAAATCGCGACTTTATTGTACAGTATAAAAATTATATGTATGTCACGAATGCCGTGGAGAGGGCTTTTACATCTCTGGATCTGTTAAAAGAATTGACCACAAAATTGTCCCAGACCTTTTCTTTCAAGGCCAAATTTTTTTATCGTATCGTATAGTATTCATTGCAAGGAACAATGGGTCTCAAGTCAACCGATCTCTTAAAAAACGACTTATAGTTTCGTAAACTAATTTCTTCCATATATCTACAGAGTGTCTCAAAATGGTATAAACATGGAGGGAATGATTCTACATGAGAAAATAAATTGAAAATATAGAATAAATTTAAAAATCCGTTAAGTTCACGTGCCTAACGTTTTTAAGAAGTCGAATTAGTAGATCATGAACGGACGAGTCAGATGATTCCTATTCAAGAGCACGCGTGTTCGCTGAATTTTCAAACTCTAATTTCTCGGAAACGAGAAAACGAGCTGTTAATCAAGGTAAATATGGTGATATACTATAAAAGAATGTTCTGATTTTCAAGGTCTTCTGATGGTCATCGATGGTTTTTAAATAACACCATATATTTTTAACTTCATAGTGTTGTAGCTGATGTCAAGGCGAGTTCATTGTTGTGGTACACTATGACCTTCAAATAACCTTGTTACCATAAACAATCCTTCAATTTCTTTCAACGAGGCATTGTGATCAACACCAACTTCGCCAGTGTGCATCAGCCAGCAAGTATCGCAACCTAGCGAAATTCGGTATACGAATTCTTATTGTTCTTGTTATTGTTTAAACAAATTAGATTAATTAAAAGCCTCGTATCAATCAACATCGTTCACCTTAATAAAGCTGACACCGCGTCGCATCGACGCGATTGCGAGCAAATAAACAAAAGGAAATTCTAGGGAGGGAATAGTGGGTATCGGATAATAAAGTGCTGAAAAACTCGACTACATACGGCGATGCTCACGCAGAGAATAGTGAACAAAATCCAACAAGCCTTTTAAACCAAGTACACAAAAGAAAAATGAAAGTACGGGAGATTCAACCATGAGCAAGCGTGTTGCTTCGTTAGGCGTTTTTCGGTCCGAATAGAAATAATTACCTTTTTGTTCGGACAAAAAGGATATAAGCGAATTAACAATGCCAGATACAGTGGTTCACGTGCATCGATGCACGAAGAGAAATTTTTAAAAAAGAACGAACTTCTGTAGTCTCGAGGCGCGTGCTCGGACGAAACAGTTTCCCCGTATATGTGTCTCGAATTACTAGTATCTCTAATTAATTATTTCAAATATTTTACTCTTTTTTCATTTGATAAATAACCTCAAAAAAAGTATTATTATTTTGACCTCAATTCGAATGAATTATTTTTAACACTAAACCTACCAAGCACAAAACATATAAAAGTGAAACACCTTATTGCAGTGAAAAGATTGAAGATTTGTCTGTTCAAATAAAATAACACGTGATTGCTTCAAATAACATGTAACCAAATAAAATAATATATTATCTTAACTATTATTTTTTGTTGCAATGGTTCAATTTGAGCACCCCATAGATGAGTTGTATGCATTCGTATATTTGTGACGATGTCGCTCCCGCTGGTTGGGTTCTGTTCTGTTCTCTCATTTCCAGCAAGCCGCTTGCGCGAGGTTCGGTCGTATCGTTTTCAGTATGTCATCAGTAGAATCCGGATTTTATGCATTTATGGAAAAAATGAGTACGTGCAATTTAAAACAGTGAAAAAATTAGAAGACTTTAAGAGTATTAATATATTATTTTCACTATATTAAAATTATTTGTAAAAAATATGAATTTATATTTAGCTCCTGTGTCTTTCAATTGATGCACAAACTTTTTATTTTGCATAAATATTCGGAGTCTAGTCAACAGTATCTTTTTTTATAAACCTCATTATATGTATATGTATATATTATTATGTTGCCAGTAGTTGCCAAATATTTCTGAGGCAATTCCGGTACATGTTGCTGAAAACTGCAACATACATATGTAGTATTTAAGTTGTTGCCTCAGATTATTAAACTAAAGAAACTGTATAATTTCGTTTTCTATTTAAAATATTACTATATCTAAATCGTACAACAACCAATATTCTAAATAATATTGAAACATTTTTCTACCAAATTTTATGCAGTTCTGGGTGGATCTAATGGTAAACGTAAAGGGTCATTGATTTTACTGTGTTGATCGTGTTACCAATTTTTTGAGATTATGTGTTATCGCAGCTAAACCAGACCAGTCAAATTAATATTGACCAACAAAATTGAACGTGGTTTTGGTAGAAAACAAAGATAGAACTGGAAGCGTTTGTAGATTATAAAAGTAATCGTATTCCTTTATTAACGAAGGCATATAATGTGCTCGCAGATATTGGTTTTTCGAAATATTGTTTGAATAAAAAGTGAAGACCACAGTCATTGAAAACCCTATACAGTATACAGCATAAAATATTTCGTGCTATTACTTGTAATGCATGTGCACCATGCTCACATTAATCGATGTTCTGATAAATTGATCTCATGTTATTAATGTGTTATGTATGAAATTGTATACAATATTTGCAATATTTTATAACAATAGCCAAATCTTTCGACGGCCTTTATTCACAGAATGACTGACGTAATTTATTTACGCAAGGAGTTCAAATAGTTCAATATTTTAAAATGTGATCAGATTCACCAATAGAAAATATTATGTGACGGAATAATGTTAAATTAAGTGAACAAAACAAACTATCCTATAGTAGATGTTTAAGCTTCTTAACAAAATCGCACATGTGATTGCTGATTGAATGATTTTTAAACGTGATAAACGTGGGAAATAAGAGGCCTATGTTAAAGCTGTGGCTCGTTTCGCAGCGCTCCTAACGTGTCAGAAACCGAACTATTCAGTTATCCCCTTGCCTCGCACCCCGAAAACAGTCCACTCCTCAATACCTCATTTTACAGTATACAATTTTTAAAATATGTAACTAAATATAGGAATGAAGATTATAAACTACAATTGAAAAGTACATTTACATTTATTTTAAAAATAAATATACGTATATATACATACATATTTACACAACTTATACATATTTACATACTATATATAATACATATTTACATGAACTTTTTATATTTATTTTTTTTGTCGTTTGTTTGCATATTTTCTCTAATAAACCGTGCTTCCCAATGGCATCTTATGGTGATAAATATTGTGATAAATAATTTGCTGTGCGCAGCACAGCATAAATTTAATTTTTTCGTTGAATTTAATATACAATATAAATGTTTCGAAACATCAATTGCAGCTAACAATTTCTCTATTGCATAATTAAATGCGTTTTCTCGTATTAAAATCTTCTACTCGTCGAGAAGAAAAAAAATCTGAAAGGAGCCATATGTCGCAGACAAATAGTTATTGAGATATAAGCTATTAAGTGTCGATGAGACAGAACATGATCGTGTGCGTGCCTCGAGGCAAACGAAGTTTAAAGGGACATTCGTCGCTAGGCCCGTACCAAGTCAACGTCTGTCTCCCTGCCCATTCAGATAATATATGTATTTGAAGTTGCAAATACATAAGAATACTAATCCTACATTATAAAATACTAACGTAAAGTATACTTACATATTTTTCAGTGTCTTCTATTCCTTCGGCGGATCCACAGCACACTACCATTTTCTCGAATTTGTCGTAATAGTTGCGCCTGTCTTCCAGGTTCAATGTGGGCACCACCAGTGTCCAAACACACTTGTAACCGTTCCTTACAGAAACAAAAAACACCACACTTCTTCGCGATCACTTAACACTACACAATAAACTGTGACACAAGTAATGACTCCGAACTCCGAACACGGTCGAAATAAATCTGCGCTCGGCGGGAAGACACTGCTATCCCAGCAACAATATGTATATTCGAAGGAGGCTGATTGGAACAAATGAAATTGTTACCAGGAGATATTGATTTTTGATAGGAAATGTTCCCAGATGATTCTAGAAAAATCAATATTTCCAGAGGGTTCTGGAAATGTGAAAATGTTCTGTTTCATCGACACGGTCGGGTGGACTGTAGTAGTAGGCTTTTGTCTATACGTATACTGCCACACAATCAAATTTTGCAGAAACTTTAATAGCTTATATCTCAATAACTATTTGTTTGCGACATATGGCTCCTTTCAGACTTTTTCTCTTCTGGATGAGTAGAAGCCGTTGATGTAAAAAAAACTTTAACAACAATTTTCTTTGTTATAAACAATTTTGCGGCAAGTTTCCTTTGCAAATGTCCATCGATCCAGAGGTGTAGAATCATCCCTAGGACGGATGACCATTACTTTTTATACACCCTCTACAACAAAAAATATATGTTTGCAAGTATCGCAATTCGTTTTTTTCATAAATTTTTTACATATATAGCCTGCAATATAAAATACAACATTTTTTCTCCGAAATTTGTAATCTACATATTTTCCTCCTCAGCATCTATTGTGATTTCACTAGCATCTATTACAATGTCTTGGTCTGCACTTTTTTCACAATAATATTGCTTTCATTCAATTTGTCTATGGCGTGAAAGATTATACTTTGTAATTTAATATTGGATGTCTTACTACTCAATAAATAATATCCTATTGATTGTTTCATATATTTTGAAATCTACACTATTTGAAAAACTAAAGCTGTTTTTGCCAGCATAGGCGTTCTTAATTCTCCGTGTTCTTCTACACCTATAAATTTGTCTTTTGGATCATAACGTACTTCCCGGTTTAGATGAATTTCGTCAAATACTAAATTTACGATTTTATCACAATCTTTTTTGTCGTTAAATATATTTTTTAAATAATTCAACAGTTGCATGTTCAATCAAGAATGCATTTCAAAACTCTGTTGATACGTTTGTAAAGTTCTTATTGACGGAAGTGCTAATACTTTCAATAAGAATCTATATGCTTTTGGCGAATATGATAATATATACTGAGTGCAAAGTCTTTTATTTCATTGCTAAATCTATGTCCGGCTTTTTGAATGTTACTTAACCGCAATTGTGTGGCAAATAATGTATGTGTGATTGGGTTGAGAAACCGCTTACTTTGTTCAATCAGTTGTGCTGCTGCTATTGTTCTGTTATGACATTTCTGTTTTTGCACTCGTTGATGCCTCATCTGGTACTTGTTTACAAGGCGTTTATAGGCTGCTAACTTTTTATTAGTTTTAGGTGTGGTCGTTGGTGAACACGTTGGTTTTAATCGACGAGGACTCAATATGGGAGTAGCTTTAGTAGAAAAAGGTAAAACAGATTCGATTAATTGTTCCTTTATTATAAACAAAATTACAAACAAGCAACAGGTATAGTTGCACTCATCAGTACTATCTAATACATTACCTGTTGTTATCATTTAATAAAATGAAATAGATAAATGATCTGCCTAACTATTTTAACTGTAAATTCTTTAAGTAATCACTTAAAAAGATTATTGTCTCTAAATAATCAAATGGGATTTCTTTATATTAAAAGGGAACGGTAGTCACGTGACTTTCCCTAGAATACCCTAGAATACCCTAGAAATCTGGCCAAAACTTGGGTTTGCGGGAATACATTTGACGTCCTTATACGAGCAAATTTTGAACTGTATAAAGGCTCATTTGATAGAGGAAGATTCAGCACATAGTGCCCTGCTTATGATGCAACGCGATTATGTTGACATCTAATAATATGAGTATGCAAAGTAGGAAAAAAAGACAAGAAAACACCAGCAGAATCCAATGTATTTTTCTGTCACAAAAAGAGTTTTTGACTAATATCATAAGCAGGGCACTATGTGCTGAACCTTCCTCTATCAAATGAGCCTTTATACAGTTCAAAATTTGCTCGTATAAGGACGTCAAATGTATTCCCGCAAACCCAAGTTTCGGTCAGATTTCTAGGGTATTCTAGGGAAAGTCACGTGACTACCGTCCCCCCTTAACATTGCTGTTTGAAAATTAAAAGATTTGTGAACGTACAAGTACTTGGTCCTGGATTTTCCATATCCGGATCTTCAGAATTTGTCATACTACTTATTATTGGTCCTGGATTTTCCATATCTGGATATTGAGATATAAAAAGATTTAAATAATATTACATTAAGTACTTATGAAACTGTATTTACTTTGTATTCTTTTACCAGTTTTTATTAGTAATGGCCTTGGATACATTTTTTTAATATCAGAGCTCGTAAAATGATTACTGCAAACTCTATATTTACTATAATTTACGTCTGCATTCTCCTGAATTTTGCAGAATCGCAACCACTCTTTTTGTCTCCAAAATACCATACCACGATATATTAGTAATTGTATAAACTGGTATAAACTACGTGTAAGCCGAAAATTGAAATATTTGGGTATACTTATTTAAGTTTATACTTACATATGTGGCTCTTTCGTTACATTAAACAAACTACGAATGGTATATTCCCTTTTTTGCTTGCAAATGCAGCAGTGTATAGGCATTTTTGTCAAAGTTAGAAAACAGAAAACCCTCTTTGCAGAAAACCAAAAATATTTGGAAATAAACAAAACAATTAAATTAAATTAAATCAAACGCCTCAAGATACTAAAGTATCAATTCCCGAGCGCGGGTTCACTGATGTAGGAAATGGGATAAAGATTAAGGAATGAAGAAGGAATTTATGGTTGAAAAGACTTCTCTGTATTTTAAACACAAGCTTTTTTGGAGGCGATGCGATATCAATCAATAATTTGAATTCTCTGCGCGTACTTCGTACATTTATTTATTTGTTTTTCTCAGATAGTACCGTATTAATACGTAGGATGGCGCTCATTTCGATTAGGGCGACATCACAGTGTACAAGAAAAATATAAGAAGGGAAATAGAACTGATAGAACTGAAACATATAGTTCGGTTTCCGACGCACTTGTTGGCGTTGTAAAAGAGAGCTACAACACGTTTGTACAAACAACTGACGATGACCGCCAGGGATTATGCTAATTACTTCGCTACATTGATATTATGTACATGCCAATACACACACATCTATACCGGGTAAATCACAACGGCCGATATAGATATATTCTCCATTCTTACACCCATTAATTTATAAAATTCAATTTGGTAAACAATTAATTAATTAATATGCGAAATAGAAATCACTAGAAATGATTCTTTTTCAATCTAGAATCTTAATAATATGCAAACATACGTTTCATACAATTTTCTGTTTTCTACTGTTTTGTATGAAGTTTAAATGGCAGTTTAAGATGAGGCGTGCAGATCATTGTTTTAACGAGAAGATATTGTTGAGGTATCCATGCATTTTATATTTAATGGTAGAGACTTAACAATGGATGGTCGCCGGACGATAAACATAATTTGTGCGACAATAATGGTTAAGAAGTTTTAAGTGTCTACCTGTTTATGAAGGGTGATGTACATACATACATACATACGTACATACATACATATTGTATATCGAGGATATATGGAAGGGGTACTTATCTAAATGAGTTGATACGTCTCCCCTAATGCAGTCATCAAAATCGTGCGCTTTCCGAGGGTTATACGAGTTCCACTTGATTGTAAAAGTCTTGCGACGATTACGGCTCGAAATGGGCTAATGCGATTAACTAAATGAAACGCAACTGCAACGTTGCTTAACCGTCCTTCGTTATTATCATTACCGAGTTAATATGTCCGAGATTAATTTTCCACGACTTATCTAGTTTAACTTGAAGAGCATCTTACTTCGGTTGGGTAGCTTCAGCAATTGCTGAACACCGACAGCTGAGTGCTAGCTAATTCAATATTAAATATTAAATAGTTAATAAATAAACTTCCCGTAACTAGAATGATTTCTTGCTTTTTAAATTATTACATTTTATACTTTCGTCTATCCTAACGGAACGTAGCACAGAAAATTGATCTTCTTTAACATTAAATTAAACTAAGTAGGATTTATAGGAAACTGCCTCCGTAGTTTTCTACATACATATTTAATTTTACCACGTTTTTTCACTTCATTCAAATGATTATTTTGTCCACATCATATATGTAGAAACTGTAAATATTTCTGGCATGATACTAGTTCCATTGCTATACTATGCACTATACATAACTATGCATAAATGAACGTTATTGAGCTAGCGAATAGAATAACCTCACACGTAATGGGTATATCATGATTTCTTGGTATCAACTACAGAAACCGGGTAACTATAGCTCACACCGACCCAGATCACTTTCTCAGAAAGTAACCTACTGCAACAGTATAACCATAATAGTTTAACCTTGATTTAAATACAGGAAGTGTAAGCACAGTAAAATTACTAATTTCAAACGGAATTTTCTCAAATACTATTCAATTATTAATATATATCATCTGTATAAAGGTGCAATTATAGTCTACTTTAATTTATTAAATTAATTATATTACAAATTTTAACCATTTAGTAGAATAACGACAGAATTCCATATATGTTTACAAAAGAAAAAGATTTATATTTAAAAGAAATAAATGGTGCAACTACAAAATGCACACTGCATTTGCGAAGAAAATATAATCACGAATCTACAGGTACATATAGCCCACATTGAACCTCTAACATTCAATTCTTACTTCAACCCAAATATAATTTAATGCAATGTTACGGTATGAGAAGAGATTCCTTTGACTTTCTCACGGGAATCTCTTCAAGAGCGTGTCTGGCAAGAAACGTCCTAAGTAACAGGCCCTTCTAAAAATCTACCCTCTTGACGAAGATCGAGCTCTGGCCCAATTTAATGGAAAACCACAAAAAACGAGAGTGCAGTCCCATGTAACTGCAGATTAAAATCAGACTACCCTTCCCGTTTTTGGGGTATATCAACCCTTGCATTTTTACTCTCGTTGGTTAGTACTAGTCTAGTAGTACACGAGTAGTGTCACGTCGTGTTGCAGTCGTTACAATCCACATCTAGTGAGATCGGGCTAATGTTCCCCTTCGATCAAAGTTAACCGTACAGACTCCGCGAGTTCGGTTTAAAGTCTATGTGGCATTACTAGTACTATCAGGCCCCGCATTGCCAGTGCGTCGACACCGAGCATCTTAGGTAATAATACATACACTTCTATTTCAATTCAGTCGCGACACCACCATCTGTGCATACACATTCTTTATTAGAATATATTTATGTTATTTGGTAAATCGTGCAATTTTCTTAAACCCTTAATTATTTACCAAAATCCTAATCTAGTAATTGAACGTACCCAAAGGATACAATCTTACCGCTCAGATTGTATCAATTAAATTATACTAGTTACGAGGCCTACTAACAATCCTAGCGACTCCCTGATTTCGCATCAGGTTCGTTCGCGCCAAATCAATAGTCCAAACTAAGATTTATCCAACCTAGTGGCTCCCCACTTTCGCACTGGATTCGTCCACGAAAACTATACTATCCTTGCGGCTTCCTGGTTATGCATCCGGTTCGTCCGCATCCTAGCAGCTCCCTGTTTACGCGATTTCGCATCAGGTTCGTCTGCATTTCATCCAACCTCCCAGCAGCTACCTAATCTTGTATTGGGTTCATCCGCGCCCTTCTACAACCTCCTAGCAGCTCCCTGATTACGCAATTACGCATCAGGTTCGTCTGCGTGTCTTTCCTACACCATCCTAGCAGCTCCCTGTTCCCGTAGTAACTACTGTTCAGGTTCGTCTGCGCTTGATTCTATTCCTCAAACTAACAAATTGTAACCTTATTCCAAGGGTAATAACCCTTCGCCAGCCACACGCGCTGCTCGCGGCCCTGGCTCGTAACAGCAAGTATTTCCAAGGTTATCATACTATGTATATATATATGTGATATTATATTGCAGTAATGTTCCTTTCTTGCTAGCCTAAAAGTTCTGCTGAAATATTTTCCTTTACATCTATTGTGTTTGAGGAGATTGAATAAATTGGGAAACAGTGAAGGTTCCACCTAGTCCGACAAAACAGAGATTTATTTGAATATGTACAAGACCCGAGAGATGACAGCCGTGTACTGGACGTCGCGTCGATGTTAACAACTGAGAGTCAGACGACTTTTTGGGCGCTATTTATATTGTCCTTGTGGGGGCAAAAGAGTCCTGTGAGAATAGGGGAGGAAATCCCTACCTCTCGGTACGAGGTTCCTTACCAAGGCCGCGCAAGGGTAGGTACCAGGTATGTCCATACCACGGTCGCTTCGAAACTGGGAAAAACCCTGGTACTACCCTACATTGATGAAAAGGAAGCGGCGTGGCAACAGCGAAGCTGCTATATGTTTATTTCATCTCCATAATATTCTACCACATACGGTTGAAAATTTCATTGAAATCAGTTAAAATTGGTAACGAAACTGTAATTTCACCATTTTTAATCGTTTGTAGCTCATAGCAACATTAACGAATTTCGATGAAATTTTGAGCATTTACAGGGCCTTCCATTAAGAAGTGTTATTTTAAATTATAAAACAACGATGTTTTTTTTACAAGTTTACTAATCACGTGTCAACTGTAATCTTCACAAATAAAAAATAGTACGAAACTCAAAATGACACCTTTTAATGGAAGACCCTTTATAAATGTGTATACCCGATATGACCGTACAAAACATATTTTTTAAATTTCCGTTGCAGGCGCAGATAAAAAAGTTGTAAAAAGCAACTTTTACTATTTCTTTAACGATTCCGATGAAATGCAATTTTTAAAAAATTTTCATGTCGTCTACTAAACTAATCCTTCTAACTTTGCAAAAAGCTGAGTACGTCCATTTATAAAAAAAGTCATGCTGATTGAAAGTAGGTGTGATAGATTAATATTGAGTCACTGTGTGTGTTACTCAAAGATCGGCGCAATTTTTAACCGCATCGTGTTATTTAAGGGTTGCGGCCTGTATTTATAAAATCAACACATATGTATTTCCATCTATACTTTCTCTGTTATTCCATCTTCTCCCTCCTCGCCGTTTTCCTTTTTAATTGATCCATTTGTACTGTTGCCGCTTTTCCTATCAATTCCTCCCTCATCTCTTGTCTTTTTCCCACAGCAACTATTTCGTTTGATCCGTTTAGCAACGTTGTGGGCAATGTGGGCAATGTGTTCGCTCCATTCTTTAATTGAGATCTTCCTAGCACGGCGCGGCGGATGTAGCTGTTTCTTTATTGCTCCTGTTTCTTCCCTTATTTATGTCCCCCAATTATATGTGTTTTCATTTTCTCTTCCACAGAACTTCTATAATTATTTACTTTATTTTTCAGAATGTAGAACTCCTACTTCCTTTTGTATATTCTTCTTTTGTTACATTTTCGGTTTTTCAGTTTGCACAGGATATCCCAGAAAGAATGTCGAACAAAAGAAAGGGATGATTGCCGAGGTGGTTCTAAACATCTTTCTCCTTTCCCAATTCGCGGCGAAACACATTGTTTTCGAGTTATTAACGAAAAACGTGGACCAATCGGAGCGCGGCTATAGCGGCCGGATTCCGGCTTGGCCAACGGCAACGCCAAGCTCAGCGGGTCCTGTAGCCGAGCTCCGATTGGACCATATTTTTCGTTGACAACTCCAAACAAAGCATTTCGGTGCGAATTCGTAAAGCAAAAAGGTGCTTAGAATCGCCGATTTCTCGTTCCGACACTCTTTTTGGGACACCTTGTATATACACTCTTTACTTGAATTCGACGTCGCGTCTCGTCGGCTAAACTACTTAAAATGTTGCAAGCTGTTTTCTCCGAAAGCACACCAAAATTTCACTAAAGAAAATTGAGACAGAACGACTTTGCGGAAACTTTGTATGCTTTTTCTTTTTTTATGTCTGGAACCTCTACGGAGATTTACTCCTGCTTACATATGTATGTATGTACCATATATTTATCATAATTTGCTAGCTTCTATAATTATGTCTCTACACATATGTATACGTAAGTAACGTGCTTTTAGAGATGTGAAGACGTAAAGGCAAGCTGTAATATTTAATTTAACAATAATAAATGGGAAAGCATTTTTGTTATGTTACATAGTTAAAAGAGAATGATGACGAATACTTTGGCATCGGCCGACAGGAGTCGTTGAGGGAAAATGATCAGCGGCGCGTGAATAATTCTTCGGACTTTAGACATTTATTCAGTACTAGCGTGTCTTATCCAAACTTTCTTATAAAATTCTGCAATTTAAAATACGTTAATCAATAATTCCAAGAGTAGTTTTAAATGTTCATAGTCTTATGATCTCAAAATAATTCTCAATATTTCGAAGAGAATGAACAAAATTTGAAACATTTATTAAATTAGTTCTCGCTCAGAATGCGTCCATGTTAACACGTCAAAGTTTCCGTTCAGGGAATTTGTTGCATAGCACTTTGGGACCGTTTCACGATTGGCCAACTCTGCGTATAGCACTCAACGTGCGCCGCGCCGACTGACACCACTCGAAGAACCACTTGATGTGGGAATGTACTTTCGGTATAATTTTTGTGAAAACTACTCTCTAACTCTCGGCTAGCTCTGCCGAATCATTTTAATTCACATACATAGGAAACAGTATAAGGCTTTTGATACATCCTATCGGCCCGCTCACGGTCCACTCTCGATTCGATTGCATCCCCGAATGTTCACACTGCTCGCTCACTCCTCAGAAATCCTGTGTAGCACTCGACAGAAATATCCTCATTTAGTGGATTATGAAGACTGCACTCCATACACGCTATACAATGTCCAATGGACATTCATAATCTAAAATAGGAAGACACGTTTGGACATTTGAAATTTGCCTGGAAAGTTTCTTATGGACGAATTTGCCGAGCAACGTAAGCTTCATTAAAATTATATTAAAAGTTGAAATGTACACTGAGCAGCTAATGATGCATATTTTTATGAATCCTGGCTTGAAAGCACAATAATTTTAGAAGCGTTTTCAGAATCGAGATGTTTTGCCAACCAACAAAATAGTTAACGACAAATTTATCCATAAATAATATGTCACGGTTCGGTAAGCTAACTAATGTGCTGATTACTGAGAAACGTCCCAGATAGCACACAGACGTCTTAAAGACGGCTGTTGTTGGACATTCGATACGTCTTTAAGACTTTTGAACGGCCTCCGAACGTCTTCTGAATGTCTTTTGGACGTCTTTAAGACGTTTTAGAGAAGTTTGCTTAACGTCTAAAAAACGACTTTTAACAGAAAAAAAGAGATGACATATGCCGGCCGCGAACCTACAGGGTGTCCCAAAACGACTGCGTAAGCGGGAAATGGGAGGTTCCTTGGGTCGTTTGTTGTACGAACTGTACAGCTGATGGTAGATAGCAGGTATACGACAATCACATGTTTCGGTTTACCTGCAGATTTGTACGCAGAGTCGATGGGTAACTGTTCGAAAACGTCGTCGTTGAGAAAATTCATTCAACTTGTAGAATTTCCAGAAAATGTGGTTTCTCCGTTACTACTCGCGGAAAACATTTTTTTTTAAACATGTTATATATCATTTCCCGTAGATTTTTTACACGCTGATTTCAAATCTGGTCTCAAAATTTGTCTACGACCTCTGGTTTTTGCAATAAATCGATTTTTGTGACAGGAAATTAATGAAATCCTTTTTTCGTTGAAATGATTTTATGACACATTTATTGAAAAAACAATGATTTATTGAAAAATCCAGAGGTCGTAGACAAATTTTGACACCATATTTGAAATCAGCGTGTAAAAAATCTACGGGGAATGATATATAACATGTTTAAAAAAAAATGTTTTCCGCGCGTAGTAACGGAGAAACCACATTTTCTGGAAATTCTACAAGTTTAATGAATTTTCTCAACGTTAAAAAACGTTCGTACCATAATCTCCCTATTTTTCCCATATTCTGCAAAGTTTCAGCTTTAATTTAAAAAAAATTTCATCGCTCTACCTCATTTCTATCGAAAGTTCTTTGATTTTGAATCGAGTTTGGTCAAATGTCCCCACTGTGCGCCGCGCCGCTGAGAGGCGCGATGCTTTTATTGTGCCGAAGCGGACTGATTACTTTATTGTCAGAAGGTGTTCGACGCCAATGATTCTACGATAATAATCCTGCGACGTGGCAGCATTAATTAGGCGAATAACATCCGTTTAAAAAAATAGGCATTGTTTCGCTACACCAACAAGGAATTATTTGGAAATGGTAATATTTCCAATTCTACTCAAAGTGACTAAGCCATTTTGAAGTGAACTAGTCGTAGGATGGAACATTCGCTATGAAATACCGGAAAGTATGATCTTGAAAATCAATTTTCTCTACCACAATAATTGTCTCGTTAAAGTAAACAATATTTTTTCTTAAACGTTTTCGCGTATCATTAAAAACAATGGAGATATTTCCGGTAAAAATGTTACGACTTACATTTTATACAGGGTATTATCGATCCGGTGATACGAGCCGAGAGGAGATGAATCTACATGAAGACATAAGTCGAAAGAAAGAATGAAGGTTTTTCGTTTAAGGTTTCGTTTTCGAGTAAATCGATGATGAAGATTCGTCGAGTTTATATACACTTGGCTACACTGTAGATTAGTTTTTGTTGCGTCATATACAACATGAATTAAAAAACATTCTTATACTTTATGAACACGCAGGTTGTCGATAAATGGTGGCCCTTTGCAAAAAAATGCTATTTTCACCGAAAAAGTTAACATTTATCTACACAAAAGAAGCTGTTTTGGCAATTGATATAGTTATTTTGTTTACTCATCCACTAAAGGATATAATATGTGTGTAAAATTTTAGCTCGAATGGTCCAATAGTTTTTCAGTTATCTTGCCCGCCAACTCTAAAAAAGTAGTTTCGAGAAAAACGCGTTTAAAGATTTTTGTTTAGAAAAGCGGAGAGAATGTAATTTTTAGATACTTGCAGCTATTTCCGTGAAAACTTTGAATTTCAAATTGTAACTTTGCGAATATATTGTACATATATGTAGATGTATTATTGTTGATTAAAGCGAAAAGAATATTCGATTTTTTACTCCTAACCAGACCTAACCAGAATCCCCTTCAAGTATTAGCACTTTCCGCTTCTTTTGCGTTTCTTCTATTTGATCTCTACTCCCAACCGTGTATTTACTTTCGGTATTTTCCTTTTTCTTCTGCTTGCTAGAGCTTTTCTAAGACATTCTGTCCTTGGTGTGCTTACGCTTTTGTCTGTGTCCGCCTTGGTTACTTTTCTACCGACTGCATTCTAGTCTGTTTTACCTGCTTCTTTGGCTAATCTTTTTATCGACTCGACACGATCATCCATTGTTGCCCCCTTTATTTCGAACCACTAATTCATCTTGCATTCCACATACAATTTTTTTCTTATATTACTACCGTTTCCTATACATTTTCCTCTCCTCCTAACGATCTATACCTATACCAATCAACATTCCCTCCTCCTTTTACACACTTCCTAACCCAAACCTCACATTCATGTTACCTATACCTATCTGTTTCTTTTTCAATAGAATTATCTACAACTTATAGATCTTTATATTAATAGATCGTTTTGAAAATTAATTTGTGTAACTTCAATTGAAATAGAATTACATACATATGTATACTTTATCGGATATTTTATTGGTTCAAATTCAAGTCAAGATTTAATACATTTTCGTAGAAAGCTCTATGTATAAGTGTGGAATATTATGCGCCTCCTCCTTCGATCTATTGTACAATATTTATATAACAACATTACAATATACGTATATGTATATTAACTGTAATAGATAAAAGTTAATAATAAAAGGCAAATCCATTTAATACCATCACTTAAAAAAATGTCTCAAATATTTTCAATATAATTTCATAAAGCATCTTATTATAAAGGAGGTATAATTTTCAAGAATATTATGAAGAAAGACATCAATGCATTAGCAAACTAAATTTTATTACCGGCTTAATTGGATTTTCAGTTGCAAAGAACTGTAATCACTTTCGATGCACTTTATATGTAATATTAACAAAGATAGCGTTAAAAAATGCATTGGAGAACAGTTAAAATGACTAGATTTTTATTGAAAATAAGGCTTGATAATTGTGGTTTAATTGATCAGATGCTTGAAGTGCTAACCATCACATATGGGTAATCAGATTACGCAATTAATTTTCAAAATTGCATCCAGTGTCGACACCTTAAAATTCTTAATTCGACTAGAAATCACATTTATCAGGTCAACAATTATTCTAGTGTCATAGTTATTATGACATTGTTTTTTTCACTTTTGATTATCAACCAAAATTTTCTTGTGCTACGATTTATTTTATGGTAAGAGCGACTAGAATTTTTTCGTTGTTCGTTTATATTTTTTAGAATTAACGTAAAAGAAAATTAATATCTACTGGATGCCTATCTATTTTCTATAATGACTACACGTAGGTATGTTGACAACGACAGAATAGAATTTTATTCCTGTTTAAAAGAAATTATTAATTTTATACAAAAATTGTATCGCGAGTCTGAGTCGATGTTATAGAGGAAGGAGTTAAATAAACCAAAATACTTACATAGAAGAATGTTTAAATAAAAGCATTCACCACCAATAGTGTCACCCTCCGTATACTAGATTGTTGAAAAAGTTTTAAACATCTTTATATATTAAAAGTCGAAAATCTTATTCTGAACGGATAAATAAATATAATTATTCTCTACGGTTTTCGCTTAAAGAGTTGGAAAAGATTAAAAATTTTTCTATATGTGTTAGCGCGTACTAGACATAATAAACGAATCCTAACTACGACGTTCAACTGCTCTGAAATTCAATCGCGAAGTTACACAAACAGATTGAGAACGTAACTTTAGGAGGACCGCAAATGAAGTAGAAACTTCTTAATAAAATACGGTCGCAATCAAGACGATAAACCGCGCAGTGTTTCTAGGCTAGTGAATACGGTAGGTAGCGGACCTGATACAAATCTCAGTTTGTTTTTCGATATTGGCTACTTACGTTACACGACCACTTTACGATTCTTTCTAGCAGAAACTACTTTTCAACAAATTGATAAATCAAATTGCCTTCAATTTCAGTAGGGAAATTATTCGACATAAACAATTTGATTTCATCGTTGCAGAACGCATCTAGTAAATTATAAGTATTGTACATAAAGTCAACAGTAGTAGTAATCAACAGAAAAATTTGATGGATTCTGTTTTACTGAATATGAGTCTTACCGTCAGTTTTCTGAGAAATTTAATTTTGAGAAAAGGTCAAATCTTCAGGCTGAAATACTTTTTAAACTTCAGTTACAAAAACTATACAGGTGTCCCAGTATTTGTCAGTATGTATATTCTATGGGTCTAAATAAGAAAGAAATGATATACAGGGTGTCCCAACCGCCTGCCGCGCCGGCTCGCCGCGCTGAACGTGCCAACGAGCGTCTAGGTCGCGCTCTGATTGGTCCGTGCTTTTCGTTACTAACTTCTAAACAAAGCCGTCGGCGCCATTTTTGTTAAGGAAAATGTCGCTTCAAATGGCCCAAGGAACCTTCCATTTCAATAAAACAGGCAGAATAGAGGACGAGCTACGCTTGGAGCATACCAAGACCGGTTTAGTTCAATTTTGGACGAGATTCTATGTCGGCAGCCGTCGCTCTCCCTGACGGCCAATGGACCAGGTATTATACGTCGGCTGAGAGACGGCCCAGGGCCGGCCGGCGGCGGCCGAATTTTCCTTTCGAAACGGTACCCTAGCAACTGTCCCTAGAATTCCCCTAGAATTCCGTAGAAATCTGGCCGAAACATGGGTTTGCGGGAATACATTTGACGTCCTTATACGTGCAAATTTTGAACTGTATAAAGGCTCAATCTAAAGAGGAAGGTTCAGCGCAGAATGCTCTGGTCATGACGTAACGTGATTATGTTGATATCTAATAATATGAGTATCAAAGTAGGGAAAAAAGTCGAGAAATCACCCGCAGAATCCCAATGTATTTTTCTGTTACAAAAACAGTTTTTTGACTGCTATCATAATAAGCAGGGCGCTATGCGTGAACCTTTCTCTTTAGATTGGGCCCTCACCCAGCCCAAAATATGCTCGTGTAAGGACCTCAAATGTATTTCCGCAAACCCAAGTTTCGGCCAGATTTCTACGGTATTCTAGGGTATTCTAGAAATCTGGCTGAAACTTGGGTTTGCGGGAATACATTTGACGTCCTTTACAAGCAAATTTTGAACTGTATAAAGGCTCAATCTAAAGAGGAAGGTTCAGTGCAGAATGCTCTGGTCATGACGTAACGTGATTTTGTTGATATCTAATAATATGAGTGTCAAAGTAGGGAAAAAAGTCGAGAAATCACCCGCAGAATCCCAATGTATTTTTCTGTTACAAAAACAGTTTTTTGACTGCTATCATAAGCAGGGCGCTATGCGCTGAACCTTCCTCTTTAGATTGAGCCTTTATACAGTTCAAAATTTGCACGTATAAGGACGTCAAATGTATTCCCGCAAACCCATGTTTCGGCCAGATTTCTACGGAATTCTAGGGGAATTCTAGGGACAGTTGCTAGGGTACCATTTCGAAAGGAAAATTCGGCCGCCGCCGGCCGGCCCTGGGCCGTCTCTCAGCCGACGTATAATACCTGGTCCATTGGCCGTCAGGGAGAGCGACGGCTGCCGACATAGAGTCTCGTCCAGATTTGGATTTTTGGCTATCTGGGTAGTTAGTATATTGCCTCCATTGTGCGTTTTACTTGCTGCTTGTACTTTAGAATTTTAGGATATGATTCCAACAAAATATTCTTTGTCATCTTCATTGCTAAACTGATTATTCCCTTTCTTATAAATATTAAATCCCTACATTTTGCTTCATTTTTCTTCGGTATATAATTATCAATAAGTAATTGTTGGAATATATATGTTTATTCACAAAAACGACAAAAGGCTAAATATAAACAATATTAAGTAAATAGATCTTAGTTGAAATTATTGCCCAGACGGCTTCACTCAATGTTCTCTCTCTGCAGTCTGTACCGCGGGACTCACACACTCTCTCTCTCTTTACTCGCTCTCGATGTACTCTACTCTCTGTACTCTCTACGTTCTGATCGCGTTCTCGTTGCTCTCTTCCCTTTCCCCCAATTCCTATATAATCATAGACTTATACCTTACTTATCTAGATGGCACACTCTCATGCGCTTCGCGCCTAAAACCAAGTTCACAGTAATGACCAGGATTACTTTAAGAACGGTCACATTGCAACTAATAATATTTATAGGTTATAACCTACAATCAACAAGAAGAAGTGACTTTAGAGTATCGAAAAGTTATTTCATTCTTATACAGAGCGGAGCACTTAACTGGAACCACTTCGATTACTGCATAATTAATGATTTCGGTGAAAAATATTTCAAATAAACGTTAAATGGTTTCGTGGGAGACGTTATTTGACGTAATTAGTTTTTTGTATGGGGGTGTGTAGAGAACATATGAAGGTCAAATTGGTTTTTTAAATGGAATCGCATATTCTTTTAATAGGTTAGTCAATCCAACTTATAATTCTGTTTAAAAAAGGAATCAACCTGTCAATATCAAGAGATCACTATTATAGAAGATATTTTAACTGCAGTTATTCGAAGATAATATTATTAAAGAGTAGCCTTTGGAAATATTTAAAAAAATATTTCTATATATACTTCATCCACGATTGGAGGCTATTTTCAATCTTTTCGTATATTCAACTTATTTAAAAATCTTATATCTATTAAAATTCGGGATATTACGTTTGAGTATACGTTCTGTAGCCAATTTGTGATCTGTAGATGGGCAACAATTTCCGGAAAATTGTCGCCAAGGTAAAGTAAATATTACTTACAATTTCAATTTGTAAATCAGTTAATCTCACTTTCCGAAACTAACTTGAAGTTTGCAATCTCTATGAGAGTGAACATATTATTATGATATCAAGCAGTAATATGAACATACGGGTACAATCGTAAGAGAGAAATTATAATCATACAGACAGTGATACATGCAACTGGGCAGGAAATACGTTTTTTTCATCTGAGGTCGCGTTTTGAAGGAAATCAAGTTTTAAAAATTGAAACGCACGTGCATTTGTAGTAATTTGTACGTATAAAAAGTAGAAACTGTAGGTGGTGTGCAGACAAGTTAGCCATTACTTACAGTAAAATAGCACGCTCGTCTTCCGCATTTTTAACGTTTTTCTCGAAAACAAAGCTTTATGTGAAAAATTCTATTTTACATTTCCGCCATGGTTAATTTGAACGATGGTTTTTAAATGAAGCATACTTATAAATACGAAGATATTTGAGATTTTCTATGACAGAAAATGAGATTCACGTTTTCTTTGCAATGTAAAGAATTAATTCCGAATATAAAAATAGATTTAATTGACTTGCAAGTTTCTTAAAAGTACTGAAATAGAAATATTTTTAAAAGAGCCTTTATTGACCAAATAACTGGGAAAATTTAAATTAGATATCATTTTCAAACAAAATATTATTTTAAAACAGTTTTGTTAGTATAAATATGTATAGTTTTAAAATATTTATTTTGCGAATAGTTTAAATAGATAGAAGTAGTTTACACGTATCGAAATTAAGGAAGAAAATTATACTCGAACGATGTACTGTGGTGAGATGACAAGATGGTCCCCGGGACCATCCTGGCGTCGCGTCGCCAAATCAAGACTTGCGTCCCCACTCTTCCTTCCCCTTCCACCATGTTGTTCCCCACGCTTCCGCTGTAGCCGGATCACGTGACGCGTTTCGTCTCTGTCGTGCATATGTTCGGTATTGATCAAGAGAGGGTAACTATTTCCCCTCTATTCGTGCTCCTTCCCCTCATCTGGTGACATTATGGCCTTAGGTGCACACAGTAGATACTGTCCGATCGAACTGAAATTTTTTACATGTTCTATTGGGCCCAGTAGACAACTTTTCCGCACTATGAGAATTTGATCATCGAAAAAAAGTTCTTATCGCTCAACCGTAATGTTGATAGATGACCTTTATTAGGATAGTATGACCTTTGTAAAATTACTACTCTTGTCACGGAGACATGCGATTGCGTTACGATACAATGGTATGTATTATAATTGGAACCTCACATCAAGTACAAGAATAAATTTTTCGTACATAAATACTTGTCCACTTAAAAGTTGTTGCTAAAAAAAAACAAAAATAGAAAATTGTTCAATACTCAGAACATGTAGTTTCAAGTTACACGATAATAACATGTTCAAACTGTGTGAATACATACTTAAACTATTCGGTGTTTAACAAATTTAGAGTGGAGAATATAGCTGTTAAAAAATTTCAACGGAATAAAAATAGCTGAAACGAAGAATGATCTAAATCTCTACCTGCCAAATTATTCAGAATACAAAATGACATTTATAATATTAGATGCCCAGATTTAACCCATAGAAAAGACCAAGGTGTTACTACGTTGTTCTAATGTTTTTTAAAGCTATACTTTCATTATAAGATATGATTGTAACCATACTTACAAATGTATTCTATTTTTAGTTCTATACTAAAAGACGGTAGAAGAAAATGTGTCGTTAATGGCATAAGTGTTAATGTGGCCTTTATAAATAAACATAACATGTACGTAAGTATACGCCAACTGTTGTAAGTACGAGACATTTTGTCAAAGATTTTGGGTAAGAAACGAAACGAAACGAAACAAAAAGTCTTCTTTAATTAAACCGTTTCAAAGGTGATTGCATCGACTCTGTTTTTATTCGCCAGTGACACTACAATTTAAACAAATCGAAACATGAACATATGTTAAACAGGAGGTGTAAAATATTTTAAACTTTCAAATCGGTTACCATAGCGTGCAAATTCACATCCATTGTAGTGAAAATAGATGATCCTTTGATATATTTTCATGTGCTTGCCTGTACAAGTATATTATTCGTTTCGAAAGCAAACGGTGGTCTGTTTGAAAAATCGGTGTGTGTGATTTTTATCATACGCAAATCTTTAAACTTTAAACTGCATACGAGTGCATATTGCATAGACCGAAAATTTCAGCGTGTAATCGTGGTAACAGGAGAAATCCGGTTGCTTGAACTAAAGAAAATGCGGTGATAATCACAGGAAGCGTTGAAAATGAAAACGAAAACGAAAATCCGCATGCGGTGGTGGTGGTGGAGGCGGTGGCGGTGGTGGTGGCGGTGGCGCGTGCATGCGCACGAACGCGTCCGCCGATAAAAGTACTGCGAGCCATGCCACGAGGCTGTCGGCATTGGGGGTTCAAATCAAAAGGCATACGGCTGGCAATCGGAACACAGAGTGCGCCATTGAGATTTGTAACGCCTCACGACTCCGCCAGACGCGTTGGCGTTGGCGTTGGCGTTGGCGTTGGCGTTGACGTTGACGGCGCTGTTTCCGTAGCTCTTTTTCTACTCTCTCTTTCTCTCTCTCTCTTTCTCTCTCTCTCTCTCTCTCTCTCTCTCTCTCTCCCCCTCTCTCCATCTCCCCCCCCCTACCCTACCACCCTTTTTTTCTCTCTCCTTATTCTCTACAACTCACCGCGCCGCGCCGTCTGCATCCCTCAAATCTGTGAACGTGTAGTACGCCCGCCCGCCCGCCAACCACTGACTCCATAAATATGCATTCCATTTAATGAGACCGCTGCGCTGTAGCACGTGGGACACGGTTTCGTGGCCGGATGCAGTTCCGTACTACCGCAGATACGCGGGTCCGCACACGAGAACTCGTCATAATGCGATTGAGTTCGCGCATCGTGGCATGCGCGCATTGTTGCGCCACTACCAAGTGTAACTCGAGTGTCTTAAGTGTCATCGAAATCCTACTGTCCTTAGCGGGCTATCAGTCGGCTTTGCGACAATATTCCGTCGAAACGACGCATTCTCATATCTCCCAATTACGCCATCAAATTTCTATCGTCACGCGAAATCATTGCCAGCCTTTTCATTTATTCTGTGCATCATGTGTTTCCGAACACACAACAAAAATTTAGTAATGTGCGTCGCGGATAGGTTCCATCGACGCGACGAGATCAAATTAACACTAAACCTTATAAAAAATGACAAGGCTCTATTTATTCAGATTTTCTGTAATTATTATTAAAATATGTGCTTGGATAAAAAAATTTATCGAATCAATTTCCATGTAAGCAACTTGATCATTTCAATAATTATGAAATGAAAAATATAAAATCGGTCATTTGACCTAGGTGTTAATATATATTATGCTTGCGAAATTATGAAGAAACTTTGTCCCACTTATAATTCATAATTGCATATATTTCGTTACGCAAAAAAATTTTTGAAAATTTGACAAGATATAATTCTTACTAAATTAATGCAATTAACAAAGTTTGGGATCGATTCAGTGCACCGTTTAACAATTATAGCAACTTAAAGTTTGCCCATTTTAACACGTCTTCTTATGGAGAATTCATAAAATTCCACTTCAAACCCTATTTAAACCTTGAAAAAACGCAACTAGAAACTCCAGTTTTTTTTTATGTATTGTATAGTAAAAATTATGTAATTAATTATGTTCAAAATTTATTAGGATTCACTAAACAGTTACAGAGCAAAAAATTATAAACTGTTACAAAACGTCTTTATCGTGTGGTAATCTCAATAATAAATATGAATATTGCTTTCTGAAGTATTTTTAATTTACTTAAATATTTATTTTTAACTTTTTATTGCATAATTATATACAGGGTGGGGCATTTTAAACAGGTCACCTGAATAACTCGCTTGTTTTTGAAGATAGGAGAAAATGCATTAGACCAAACTTACTTGATATCGAGGGGCTCGTAATCTGATGTCATTAATTTTTTTTTAGGTGGAGACGTCAAGGAGATATCTGTTTTTTTAGATGGAACGGTATGGTTTTTTATTTACATTCTGATAGTGTATTTCAAGACGAATACAATGACCTATTATGAAGGTCATTCAAGGTCACGCAAGGTCAACTGCAATAGAAAATAAAATGTCTCAAAGCACTGTTCCGTTTAAAAAAACAGAGTTGACCTTTATATCACCTTGACGCCTCCACCTACAGAAAAATTGGTAATACCAGATTATGAGCCCCCCGATGCCAAGTAAGTTTGGTCTAATGCATTTTCTCCTATCTTCAAAAACAAGCGAGTTATTCAGGTGACCCGTTTAAAATGCCCCACCCTGTATATTGAATATCACAAATTTATTATCTGGAAGTTCAAATCAGAGGGTACAATTATTCGCAAATGTCACTTACAATTTTTTATAATATGAAGACAATTTAATTAATCTATTTTTTTATGCAAAATATACTCATGAATGGCTTTCATTGCCAATATATTGATAGATTTCGAATTTCTTGTACTTTTGTCTCCCATTGTACCTCCAGAACAACCTCCTTAAGAGCCGAGAGCCGAGACTGTTTTCCAAAGTACATGGCCGTCGAGATAAATCCAGATTTACGCCAAGCAGATATAAACCAAGCAATTGTTGATAAGCTAACTCACTATATAAGCCACCAATCAGTGAACAAGTGATCAAAGAGCACAAGAAAAGAAGGCACAAGTCTACGACCTAGCCAAGATACATAACTGCATCCCGGGCTACTCACAGGAATCGTTCTGATCGCAAGAGACGTGCGAAATTCGTGATCGAGATGATGAAAAAAATGAATCAGGCTTTACGAAAACCTCTGTTATCACAGGTCTCCCGACTTTGGCTCGATAAAGCGGGTTTCCAAGAACCTGAACTTTCACGCATTATGTATAAGTTTCAGACGCTCGCATCTACATATGTTCTACGTAAACTGAGACGATGTCTCCCAAATTCGTCAATTTTTTGTAATTACGTACGATAACACACAGTATAGAATTTTTGCCATCTCAGATAAACTAAAATGTGTCTTCTGCGGCCTTGAAGGATATGATGCTAAACAGTGAGGAATTATTTAGTAAAGAAGACTCAACTTGGACAACTGCAACCAAACCAACAAAGACAGTCCACGAACACTGAAACAATAGATAAACAATATGTGGATCTCCCATCTCCTTCCAACAAGAGATCTCTATCAACATCTGACAACAGTTCTGTACAATAAAATAATGTTGTATACCCGATAACCCTAGGCCTTAGTCAAACGCCAACGCATCATGATAACCATGCCATAGACACGTCAGCCAAAACCCTTGAATCATCAGGACCAAACAGACCCTTAGACTTTGTCCCTTTTCACGTCATCCTTTCCACAATAAACCTTTTCTACTCCCTTCCACATTTTCCTCTCAAAAACTACATATATATAGCAGCCCGTCGAAACAGAGTCAGAGCTTATTCTTGCACACTTCAGTGCAGAAGGTCACATCGTTGTATCTTAAACTCGCCACCGTGTATATTCTTAAATAAAACTCTTTTCGATTTTATTATAAATTGTTGTACTCGATTTCCAAACCCGGAATCCAACAATAATACTGGCAACTTCGGTAAACCGACTTCCCCGTTGAATAATCTTAGCAACAAAAAATCGCGTCTCGCACAAAAAGCATAAGCGTTTAAAATCAATTAACACGTTAATTGAAAAGGTCAGAGAAGAAACGCTTGGACCTGCAAAAAGTACAATCGCCGATGAAACTGGTGAATTCCCACTGAACTGCATCCAATTCCAAAGCTTTCTGGGAAATGTTTTCGGAGTTGAAAATGCAATAGCCACTACACCAAGTGATAAAAACAATTCACCGTACATTATATCTTATAAGTTCGCAGAACATGCACAGAATTTGTAGAAAGTTATGAAAGGATCTACTCGAAATATCTCAAAATGAAATACTTGCTATGGAATATTCTTCAACTTCCGCTTCAATGGATCCTCAATAAAAACATAGATCCTCAATAACCCTTTGCCCTTCCCCTACCGCTTTTTGGATTTCTTCCACGTCTTGAATCTATTAAACTACTTATCAACGAATTGAACCCCTCAATATTCCGTGTTCAAGAACCTAACGTCAAGAACAATAATATATAAGATCAACATGTACACTCTTCTATAAAAACGGAACTCAATGCTCCCATGCAAGTGCAAGAGTCGCGGTATATGTTAAAAATAAATTTCACTGTTAAGAGATTTCGCTGTCAACTAATCTTGAAGTTGTAGCTGTTAGGGCCCATGTTCCCTATAAAATCGGGAACCGCAGAACCAATTGTATACGTAGCGAACTCACCATATTTCATTAGTGACGACCTTTTGGACTTATTATCCCAGATACCTAAATACAATGCGGAGATCTTAACACCCAAGACCCGATGTGGGGCTCCACGTATCTTAATTTTGGAGGAAATGTTATTGAAAATTTATCGAATTCGGTGATTCAATAATTCTCGATATGAAAGTTAATACACACACTGTAATCTATCTTCCAACTCCCACTCAGCTATCGATCTTAGTTTTTGCAATGACGACATCTCTCACTTGAGTAATTGGCAAGTTTTGGATTTCACGTGGGATAGTGATCATTTCCCTATTAACTTACGACTTAATGAAGAAGCCGATATCAACTACCACACGGAAAAATTCATTCAGATTATATAAGACTTCCCCTAAAACCCATGTCCAAAATTAGGAAGAGGAAAGTCCCTTGGTGGAATGATGAATGAGATTCATTCAAAAGAGCTTCCAATTCAAAAGACGTCCAACCATCGAAAATAAAATAAACTTCAAGAAACTTTGAGCTATCTTCCGTAGAACTAAGAAGAAATTCCTGGATTAATTATGCCTCCAAGGTAAATTTAAAATCTACAATGATGTTTTAGAATATTTAAATACTCATACTGATCCGAAAAAGGTCCTCAAATAAATACAATTTCACCCACACCATTGCTAGATATGCGCCCCGACAGCATAATTGGACGATCCTCAAGGATATCATGGTCGAATAAGCAGGAGAAACCCGTTCGTTAATGCTATAAAGCAGTGGTGGGCACGGGTGGGGCCCCTCAAACGCTTTCTTCCTCCACCAACCTCTCTTTCATGCAACGCGCACCTTCGTCGCGTTCGCTGGTGTGTAACGGCGCGGCGCGGCGCGGTGCGGCGCGGCGCGGCGCTTACTGGAAGAGGACAGTGGGCGCTACGGTGGGGACGGTTTTGCCTCAATTGAACCCAGCCCTGCTATATCTGAATAGAAGAAAGAGACTCCAATTTGCAAAGGAGTATATAATAAAAGAAGCTGCGTGGTGGGATAGAGTGATTTTTGCAGACGAAAATAAATTCAATGTTTATGGTAGTGTTGGACGAACAAGTTTGGAGGAAAAAGAGATGACACCAAAACATTTACAACCAACGCAACGTTGAAGAACGGCGGTGGATCAGTAATGGTGTAGAGGCGCATATCTAGCAATTGTGTGTGGGTGAAATTGTGTTAAATTGAGGACCTCTTTCAGATCAGTTTCGACAGAATGATAAGCATTTAAATATTCTAAAACATAATTTTAAAAAAACTGCCACAGATATAGCGATTAAATTTTGTCAAGGCAATGACCCAAAGCATAAGGCCCGAATTGTGCAAGAATTTTTACTGGACAATTGTGTACCCCGACTTGAAGCCCATTGAGAATTTGAGGCATAATTTGGACCGCAGAGTTCACAACGCGACAAAATACGTAACAAAGAAGAATTAAAAAACAGGATAAAGGAAGAATGGCATAAAATTAGCAAAGATTATTTCCAAAAACTAATTAGTAATATGCTAAATCGCCCAAGACATATTATCAAAAATGTAGGACATCCAATAAAATATTAAGCCATTATACTGAAGGTATTATTTTTATTGTATAACTTGAACCTGAGTGTCCCAATATTTTTATGACATTTTTTTTGCGTTTTTCAGATTTTTCTTTTATATTAATGCAATTATTAATATGGAAACAGCCGTTTTTTAAGGAATAGATGGTGTATACAATAGTTTAACATAATTCAACACAGTTTTGTACGGGGTGTTAAGAAATGTTTGGTCTTGGAAGTCGTAGGCACATCTTCGGGTCGATGAAGATCTGTAACAAAAAGTTACCGCAAAATTTTCCTTGACCCTGAATTTTAAGGTCAAACATTTTTTTATTCTAATGATGCGTAGAATACAATGCAATAAAAAATTTGACCTTGAAATTCCGAAGATGTGGAATACGGCTACGACTGTCACTGTCAAGACCAAACATTTCTTAACACCCTGTACAATATTGCATATCCATGAAAAATACCAAACTTACAATTCAAAATTATATTGTGTCCCAATATTTTCATGACCGACTGTATGCGAATTGTGCACACTCGCTCTACTTAACTACTAACTATATACCCGGCAAAAGAAACTGACGCCTCAATATTGCAATTAGAAGTTCAGACCCTGTCGATTATGTTTCCTAAGAGTCCTCCTGGCCAGGGTGGTTCAGAGCCCAAATTTCATATTTTTACGTTGTTGAAGAGTAATTTGCAATAATCGGCAGCGCTGACTTGTGACAAAAAGTATTCTGCAGATTATTACAAATTACTCTTCAACAACGTAAAAATATGAAATTTGGGCTCTGACTCACCCTGGCCAGGACTCTTAAGAAACATAATCGACCTGGTCTGAACTTCTAATTGCAATATTGAGGCGTCAGTTTCTTTTGCCGTAAACCCTTGCATTCCGTATACGTATATGCGGATCTATCGATGTGTGAGTGGTAAGGGTGGTGGTGGTAGTTGGGTGCGTACAGCCCCTTAAGAGACTAGATACAGAAATTCCAATTTTAAAACCAAACGAAAATAAACTTGACGGTGCTTCATATAAACTATAGACTATAGACCAATTGCCCCAACTAAGAATATGTGTAAAATTTTCGACTGAATGATTGATGCTAGTCTAATTTGCAGTCTTAAATAAGAACACTTACTTTCCAATTTCTAATTTGCATTTAGGATCACCTAACTGTCCTTCACAAATCTATCTGCAATGCATTCGCTAATAACGAGCATCTCACAGCCATCAGCCTCGAAATTGAAAAAGCGTATGATATGGTATGGAGAACGTGATTTCTACACATTCTTGACTTCCAAGTTGGAAACAATATGCTAGCTTTTATGCTCAACTTTCTTACTGACAAATACCCAATACAATTTCTAACAAAAGATATACGTATACAAAATGGGCTACCTCGAGGCTCTGTTATTAGCGTTACCGTTTATTTAGTATTGCTATTAAGGAAATTTCTTCTAACTTAATTCCTCCAAACAAAGGCTGTATTTTTTACCCAGAAACTCCTCCAAAAAGTTCTTGATAAATAACCTCTTTGCATGGGCCTACCGTTCCGGTTTTAACGTATTATGTACTTCCTGGAGAGGTAAAAGAACACTTCCTGCTATAAATCTCAGTTTGAACTCTGATTCAATTTCTTCATTAGATAAGCTGAAAATACTTGGTCTCATGTTTGATAAACGATTCTCTTGGACACATTATGTTCAAAACTTTGAAACTTTTAAGAATTTCAGAGCCGATAGAAATACCTTGCTAACTACTTGTACAGAACTTCGCTTCGGTTCAGTCGAAATTGGACTATGGATCCATAATACATACATATACGGATCGGATTGTCTAACAAAGACAGGGCTGCCGTTTAAGTTGCTCGCGACGGCCGATTCTCGAAGGCTACGCCTCCGCGACCCGGCCGGGCCGCGCGTCTCGCTCCCTGCGGCGCGGCGGTCCTAGTAAGTCCGAGTATGTACTCGGAGTCGCTCAGGCGCGTACCATAGCATAGGCGCTATCGGTGGAGCTTCAGGTCGACACGCGTGTCTATAGGTTTCCGCATTATCATCGAGTTACTATTGCCAATGCGTTTTTGTTTTTTTTGTTAGTGGTATCCCCTGTGTAAGGCCTATTCCACTATTTCGCACGATAATTTCTGACAACAGCTGCAGAAAATTAGTTTTGGAAAATAAATTCGGCAGATAAATTTTAAAAATAGTTTTTAATTGTATTGTCCAAATTGTATTAACATACTCTATACTCTACATATATACACGGGGAGCGAGACGTGCGGCTGGGTCAAGGAGGCGTAGCCTTCGAGAATCGGCCGTCGCGTCGCGAGCAACTTAAACGGCAGCCCTGATCTAATGCTTCGTACAGACCTGAACATTTCGCTGCGCCGCGCCGCGCCGCGCCGAACGGCGAAGGGAATAGTTTTGATGGGGCCACGAACGCTGCGTGCATTTAAAACTATATTGTTCCCTTCGCCGTTCGGCGAAATGCGCGGCGCAATGTTCGCCGAAATGTTCAGGTCTGTACGAGGCTTAAGAATAATCCTAGGTGCATTCCGTACCATATCTATGTATATCCAGCTTGGAAAACGAAATGAAAGGACCTCTATTGTACATTACACGTAAATTACCGCATACTTTCAACCGAATAATCTACCAACCAAAAATAAGAAGAAATACTAGCCTAGACTCGTTTCATTAAGATTATTAGAAAATCCTAAACGAACTGAACATGACCTTCCCAAAATAAAATTGTGTTCCGTTCCTTTTTCAACCATGGACTCTTCTTGTCCTCAACGTCTCTTTCTAACGAACCCAGGGAACAATATAATGGCACTAACACTTAATACTATTCTCCAAGACGACATTCATCAAAATAATTGCACACCTGCTTATGCTTGTACCGATAGTTCTAGAACTAGTGTCTCTTATGGTTGTGCTTTTGTTACGGAAAATTACGTTTCAATCAAAAGATTACCCAATAGCTTTTCCTCTTGGTCTACATATGTATACATATTAACCTAGATACGTCCGTGCTTCAAACAGAAACAGATTGTCCATATTTATTGATTCTAAATCCGCTCTTGAAACCATTACTAAATGGACACAGTACGCCACTATCGAACGTGTTCAAAAAATTATTACAGAAATCCAAAACGTTACAATATTAAATCAATATGGATTCCTGGTCATGGGGTAATGAAGCTGCCGATAAAGCTGCAAAAGAAGCTTGTAATCTAACATCCTCGGCTGACGATTGTAAAATCAATTTACCGGACATAAAATCCTCTGTTGAAAAATCTATCATAGATTTATGGAATACCAATTGAATGAACGGCACCCGATTCAAACTTCACAATACATATGTATAAAAGCCAGCGTTCGTGAAACCTTAAAGTAAAGAATCCTCCAATTACTAGAAAAGATCAAGTCGCAATTACCCGAATTCGAACAGGAGGCTCAAACTTTACCCGCGAACAAAGTCCTTTTGATTACACTTCATGTGGCGTGCTCATCAGTATCCATCTTCATATGAATTATTCATATTTATAAGAATAAATATGCGAAAGTCAGCAAATAGAAACAGTAATGAAATGACTCGTGCAAGTTGTCGGCAGAACTCTGAATCAAAATTAGTTTTGTTTAAAATGAGGATGAGTACAAATAATATTATAAATATTTTATTGTTCACATTATGTCGGAAACACATAGTTATGTGTTACGTTACGGGAACGAAAACTGACAGGCAGTTTTGACCATAATAGACTATTAATATGTCCCTTACGGAGCGGTGGCGATTAACCTTCGGCACCTCCTTCAGCTATTGAAATATTAACTAGCGGCATCTGGCAGAATATTATAGCTCTAAACGTTGTACAAGTTTATGTTAAATTAATAAATAATCGCAAAATGTATCGCATTGGGCTCGATATAATCGTGGGACAAATTTATCGAGAAATAAAGATTTTTAAAAATATTAATCCCTTAAAATTTTATAATCAATAAATAATTAATGATGCGTCTTCTACGCGTGATACAGTTGATAAAACAACAGAAACGGTAACGTACAACGTATCTTTTATTATCCATATACATATGTATATGTATTCTCGAGTAAAACACGAAATTGTATTCCAGAAATTGTTGTACATTATTTTTCTTTAAAGCAAAATTATTAAAGCGTTTTATTACGATAAAGATTTTCTGTAAATCCTGGATTTTCTGTACGTTCGGAAAAACAGTGAGAAATACCACAGAACATAGTTAACGCCAATAGAATTTGAAGAACGAGTGTGAACTTATACCCAATTAAAATGATTCCATACTGCATATAATTAGAATATTGTTCAATGGGAACTGGGAACGCCACTCGATGCATATGTATACATACATATGTTTACATGGTACCTACTGGAATACGCGAAAAGTGGCATTATATCATCACGTTGAAGCGTATCTGATATCTCGTGAGTGCCATTCAAAACCCTCTGATTGTCGAAGGAAAATGCAGAATGATAACGATTGCTTTTAATCACGAGTTTCCACTTTAGACTACAATCGATATGCATCGAACAGACACAGTATTCAATTCAACACTATTCATCAAGTACAGAAGGTATTGTTACTTTAAGTATGTAACCTGTGCAACAATGAAAATTTTGGTAATTAAGAAATTACTTAAAGTGAAGTTGTTTTAACATTGTCGAATAAATATACGGCAATTTTAAACATTTCATACGCATACGTCGCTATTGTTACATTAATAACACCGCCTTTAATTTTATAAAGTGCTTTGAAAGGTAAGTGAAATTTTCTTACTAGAAATATGTTCAATAATAATTAATTTTTAGAAACAGTCAGTCAAATTTTCAATTTTAAGGACTATTTTGTTCAAACTGTGAAAGCTGTACTTACAAATGACTCTTACGCAGATCGATTTTCTAAATATTCACCGTACAACATATTAAACTTAAAATAGTAATAATGCGATAAAAATGAAACGACTGTTGGCTATTTTGTTTTGTCAATCGAAATTGAGATTTATGCTAGAACTTCTTTCGACGGTTTCTAGGATGGAAGTGTGGTTGTGGTTACAGATCTTTGATTATTATCAAAATGAATTGAAAAATATTCGGGATAATTGGTACGTGAAAGGTGTCGCGCTCACTTGAAAAATTGATCGAACACGTTTAAATGTTCATAATGTTATAGAAAAGTGCACAGTTACATTTGGCAGAGCATACAGAATCATTGTTGTTGTCGTTGTAGGAATCATTTGTATAGCATTTGCAGTTACGGCAAAGAAAATTCTAAAAGTAGGAAATCTGACCATTTGTAACATTATATTTTTTGAAAATTAAGAGTGATAGAGAAAAGCGCCGTTTTGGATTCGTATTCAGCGCATAAAAATCTATAAAATTCGCCACTCGGTTATCGAAACGCAGAAAAGAATTGTGGTATCAATTGTATGGTAGTTATCGTAGGTATACATTACTATTTAACCCCTTAATGCTCATATTTTTCTGAAATTTACCGTCCAAAGAATGCATATGTATATTTGAAGAAACGAATAAGAGTTGGCAAATTAAACGCATGCAATTAACTATTATCTCAACATTATTTAATTTCAATTCTCAGAAAAGTACGTGGCCTTTAATATATGAAATTTATTTATATGTATGCATATTACTTATCGCAATACATTGTTCTACTTACAAGTTCCTGTTCTATGTACGGTTCCCAAAATAACAGTTTCTTGGATATTACCACATTGGTGATGTAAATACATACCTGTAACAAATAAATGTTCAAATTATTCATACTGAAAAAAAACATGTATTTTCATACATATTATATGCTGTCAAACTCGTATTTGGACTTAATAATAATTTAAGAAAGAAACTGCAACATTTCAATTGAAACGGCTTCATTAATTTTCGTGGTTTTGATTTTTATCCGAAAATTTTCAAATCTAGAGAAAACTCTAATTACGCTACACGATGCAATTTTTTTCGATATTATATGTAACAGAGTAGTTTAATGAAATGTACAATGTTAACAGATGTACAGATGTACGAATTTTACAAACTCACGATAACAAAAAAGAACACTGACATGAATGTGTATTGCATATTCAAAGATGACGAAAACTGTTCCATGAAATTTCAGTTTTCCTTTAGTCGTTTCAAGATCGATTTTAAGAAATGTATAACACAAAAATTCTATAATTCTTGACCAATGTTTCGACTTCACCGCGCAAAGTTGAAGACCCTAACATTTAAATTGAATAGTGAATACTTGAATACACTCGTCACAATCTTTTCGATTCTTATAAAATGTCGTTCCGCGACATTTTAACGAGGTCTGAAATATGCTTTATACTCTTACAATTGATACTGCTTACTATTTGTCGAATTTCGAAACTCTCAAGTCGCAAGTTACTAGACCAGAAATTTAAATTCTGACAGAACCTTTGGTATTCGTGCCTGCGATTTAATTACTTTGCAGTGCTATTTCAGCATGGTACGTATGGATCGAGTATTCCTATGCCTACAACGTAATTTTTATATTTATGCGGGATGCTTAAATCCCATGATTAATATAAGGCGTTAGGTTATGCGCGTGCCAAAACGTACGAAAAGCGCGGACGTAACCGCCATGCCAGAACATATGAAACACGCGGCAGCCGAAAAACAGTTATGGTCAGGAAGAATCGGAAGAAGGCGAGAAGAAGATGTCAATCGCCACGTTGCGTTGTATCCAAATTAGTCTGTATCCTCCTACAGTCTCCCAGTTTCTATCCATTCCTTTCTATGCGGCCCAGATATAAAAGGCCTGAAAATTATTTTTGATTTTATTAAGTTATGCTGAATTAAAATTTAATTTCAATGAGGTAGTTGAAACCTAACAAACTTACTGTAAACCAATTGTAAGTTAGACACTAAGGCATATTGTAATGTAATCGTGTGTTGTATGATTTATATTCTATGTGCTGTATAAGCCTTATATGGTTTAAAGCAATAAATAAATAAATGATAATAATAATAATTAGTCTGTATCCTATCCGTTTCTTTCTATTACTAAATTGTTGTTCGTTGCTACGAGTGTGATCTTTTCATTTAACTCTACCCGCGTAGATCGTTTAATTAACTGGATCGCGATGTCGAACGAAAATAGGGAAATCCTACATTTATTAATAAATGTTTTCGTAAAATGTCATCTGTCATTGATGATTGTTCCGTTTGTACGTAAGAAGGATGCTCACCATCTTTTTGAGTAAAATACTTTAGGTGATTCCACGTTCTTTTTTAAGAACTTAAAATTTTTAGGAAACTTACGATTGTCACTGTCGCCCTTTTTATGTCCAACAGTACAATTCGTATAGGTAAGTAAATTTCAAATTAAATTCATAGCATACAACACGATGTAAGCATTCCCGGCTGGTATCGCTGTGGTTATACATACATATGTATATTTATGATAGGATTATCGTTGGAAGCTCGGGAGTTGGCAGAGAGTCGCTACAAAAATATGGAAGGTAGTCGTATGTTCTAAATTGTCCATCATTACGCGATAAACGAGACGAAACGTTCTTAATAGTATTTAGGACGAATCACAAACTGTACCAACTCCCGAACTCCCAACGATTATTAGGCTTAGAAACTTACAATAGAGTTTCGTCACAAGCCAAGCATTTTGGCTACGGGCTACCAATATAATTTAAAGGCAAATGTTCTAGATCAATTTTATTTTAGTTTATTTCGTACCTTGTAATTTACACGAGTAGATATTAAATTAAACATTTATCGTTTTACTTGTTACGTGTCACTAAATACACTCTTCTACCAACTTTAACTCCTTTCTTGCGCATCGATAACAACTATCGAGTATCGAGCAATGTCTAGAGCGAATCTTTCTCCCTCAGAAATAACACAGTCCAACAAAAGAAAACTTTTTTCGTGTTCAGTAATATTTGTTGGGTGATTCTTTTAGAGATTGTCATTCTAAAATCAAATCCGAAAGCAGAATTGCTCTATCACGCAACGTTTTCGAAAAACATTGATTTTTGTAAAAAATACATGGTTCCCATAAAAAAAAAAACGAACCGTTACGCGAAAACTAAACATGCGAGGAAGTTTAGGTTTGAGTGAAAAGATAGAGAGAACTCTCCTCTGCATATCCATATAGCCAATTATATTTTTTTGTAATTTCTAATAATTGTAAATGCTTGTTACAGTTTGAAGAAGAGATGACGCGGATAGGAACGCGTCGCACACAAGCTGTCAACGAACATTTTCTTGACCTGCTCATATGTAAGTATACTAAGCGAAACCAAATACTTTTTATGAATGGTTTCATTACCAGCTATGTCTGTAGAATTCAATGGTGTATTGTTCATTCCTGCTAGATAAAAGATTGTTCACATAAATGCAAAAATAGAGCGTATAAAGTACCCGCGTCATCTCTTCTTCAAACTGTAACAAGCATTTACAATTATTAGAAAGTACAAAAAATATAATTGGCTATGTGGATATGCAGACGAGAGTCCCCTTTATCTTTTCACTCAAACATCTCGGTTTTTAATTATCGAAATCATGCATTTTTACAAAAATCAATGTTTTTCGAACGGTGCGTGATAGAGCATTTCTGCTTTCGGATTTGGTTTTAGAATGACAATCTCTATAAGGATCACCCAATAGATATTGCTGCACGTATTGTACAGTGTAACCAGAACAATGAATTAAGTATCGCCTAGGTAAATACTGGTTATTATTATACTGCGGATGTTTATGCATTTATGGTTTATGAACATTTTCAAAAAATGCTATAATGTAATATTCGAGAGAATTTAATGCGATTTTTATTCGTTTTGGATCTAAAAAGGCTGTTGCCATGAAAAATAGGATTTTAATACATCCGCAGGCTAGTTATTATCAATACGTAAAATTGGCATTGAACAGTGATATTAACGTTTAGACATTTTGAAATGCACCATTCTGTAAATCGATCAGTTAATTAAGTAATGTAATTCGGCCTACTATGTCAAATTAACAACCAATGAGGAAAATATCATCATTTCATTAATTAAAGAAATATGATCCGTTGTTATGGATTCGTGACAAAAGTAAAAACCGGATGCAATTTTTGAATTTGATTTGAATTTTTTCCAGAAAAGATGCCAGTATTTCATACGAATTGTTGAATCTTTCTGTATTTGTTTCATATAGATTATAGATATTTCTCTATTTTTACGAGACGTTGTTGTAGCCTAGTGGATCCAAATCCAAGGTTAAAAGATCACATTATGCAAATCCAGGCTGGATGAGCCGCGATTATGAGAGATACCAAAGTTGCGACGCTGATAGAGATCGAAGGAAAGTTTCTCAACATACACCTTGAAACCTGATAAAACGCGTAATCAGTTTTCCTTCATGTAGGTACGTCGACACATTAAGGGACGTCGCCCTATCGAACTAACTTTCTTGGAAACTTCCGTCATTTTTCCAGCGGATTCTACTTTCTTCCGTCCTCCCTCCCTCTCTCGTTTTCTTCTCCTCTCTGTTTCTGTTTTGCTCTTTTCCTCTTTTCCTCTTTTCCTCTTTGCCGCTTTCCTCTCGGGCCGATGCTTCGCGTTGATATTATTGACATCGTGCACAATAATTACAGGATGAGTTGCGGTTTACTTCGCCACGTGGTGATCGATTAAGTCAGTGGTGGCTTGTAGGTACAGATATAGAGTAGGAATTATTTCGAAGGAAAATCGAGCGAAACGGACATCGACCAATTTCAACTTTTAATAAACTACTCCAGACGTCCGGATAGAAGAATTTCTCGAGTGCGAATCATCGCATAAGAAAATAAAAAACAGATGGTTAGCGTAGATCGCAACATTTGTTTGCCGATCTGTTTCGATTGCCATGCATCGTACACTGAAATTTCAAACAGAGATTGCAAAGTGCATGACTATTTATATGCATTACGTAGTCCGATGTTATTACTATATTCACATTACAATTATTACATTGTAATTTTAATGTCGTAATTGTTCCATGCACGCATAACTAAATTCTCTTTAGTTTGCACGGTCATTGTAACTATAGTTTAGCTAACTATCGTCCGTATAATACACAACTAGACCGCATTGTTCGGGTATTTTTATCATTGTTAATTTTTAATTCTCCAGATGCCACATACCAGTCTCTCAAAATCGTTTAATTATTTGTGTTAAGTAAGTATGTATCAGTAAATTAGAATTAAATATTATTAGTAGAAACATATAGGAATTTTCTTCTCTTTTTGGTAGTTTTATTAAGGCGTAAGAAGTGTGTTCATGTTTTTGTGAACTCGTTTAATCTTCATACCGTTTGAAATTACACCGATCCATGTTTGATTAATTATTACTACCTATATACGTTGAATATTGTTCAAACGTTGAATGGTGTTCGATATTAGTGTTTCAACATTCTATTAATAGAAGAATTATTTATCAGAGCTAATATGCTGCTACACGGAACTCGCAAGGAATATTTAGTTCACTATTATGCATATGTTGCTGATTTTTTGTTTGATCACGTAATGACAAAAGTTTTCCCAATATTTTTAGTCAAACAACATCATGCTTAATAAGTATAAATTTTAATGAAATGCTTTTCATTTACTACAGTTTATCATAAACGTAATAAAAGATTTTACAGTTATTTATTAAAAAGGAACTTTAAATAATATATTTCTTTGTTTGTACCTGTTAATTTTTATTAACGTATTTTTAATGTATTTTACAATCATTGAGATCGACGAAGTTTATTCTCAATTATCTACAATCTACACTCTACTCGATACCCTCACTATTACTACTTTCGTTTAGTTACCTTGAAAATACTTGACAAATTCCATTGATTTCTTATCAATATTAGTTAAGAAATGAGAATAAGAGAATTATTTTATTGATAGGAAATAGAAAATGGCTTTTCGAAAACGTGTCTCGAAGAGAATATAGAATGAATAATCATCTCGACCAGTTTTCTAAGACATGGAATTTGAAAAAAAAGCTTTTCGAATTGGTAAAATAATTCCGAAATAACATAACACCGTAACATTAAGTGATTTACCCTGTACGTATATTGAAACAAAGGAAATGGTAAAATAGTGTTATACAGGGTGTCCCAAAACGACTGCGTTAAATTGAAATGGGAGGTTCCTTGGGTCATTCGAAGCGACATTTTCCTTAACAAAAATGGCACCCGCGGCTTCGTTTAGGAGTTATTAACGAAAAACACGCACCAATCAAAGCCAATCGCTTGCCGTGCTGAACGTGCCAACGAGCGTCTCGATCGCGCTCTGATTGGTCCGTGTTTTTCCGTTAATAACTCCTAAACAAAGCCGCGGGCGCCATTTTTGTTAAGGAAAATGTAGCTTCGAATGACCCAAGGAACCTCCCATTTCAATTTAACTCAGACGTTTTGGGACACCCTGTATTTACGGAGCAGCATGGAATGGTAAACATTAAAATATATGGTAATGGAATGTAAAGAGTCAGAGTTAGAGGGAGGCAACGCAGGAGTCGAGGACATAGTGACATAGTCAGTGGGTAGGAAAAGCAAAGAAGTGTCGAAACCGCTAAAGAAAATAGATAAAAAAAGGGACATGCAAAATTAAACCTGCCATGTACAATAGGAGGACGTCTTTATTTGTGCCTACTTCTATGTGTCTTTTGCTTAAAATAAATTAACATTTCGTAATTTTTGTTAGAAAATAAATCGAGAAATGAACTCAATAAATTAAGACGATCATGGGGTGTACAATGGATCTAGTAATAAAAAAATAACGGTTAATATTTCCTTCTCTTATTATTCAATATTTTAGATTCTTAAAAAAAAAAAAATTCGATTTGTCAGTAAAAAATAGTATAAAATAAAAGGAGAAATGAGTATCAATATGATAAATCATATGGAATAAATCAAATTTAAAAAATCTATCGAATACGCATTATTTTGAATGGTAATCGGTTGATCCTCTACCTCTACTTCTTGTAAAATCGCATTGCACGCAAACTTCGCGAATTTTCGAAAACGATCTTCTCAAAAATAAAGTATTGATTGAAAATATTTTCTGTTATATTTCCAATATATTTTTTCACGTAAAATCACTCCTTTTTCGGTTGTACTAATAAATCGGAAACTTTCCGAATGTGTAACTACCGTTTATCGTGTCAATTAAATTTGAATAGGTTCGTAGTAAAATGTTCCTCACCAAGTCAAGAAGTACCACTGTCACAATAAGTGTATAGTCAAATCGATTAATCGATGACAATTCAAAAGCAAGTTCCGTTCAAAGGGAATCACTAAACCCTTATTTGTTCGCGATTGACGTAACTACAACTGCGTGTTCAACGCTGATGAATGAGCGTAAGGCTTCGGGGATTATCAGGCTCGTATTCCCATAGTATATGTACATGTATGAATCTACCATGGCACGATTACGTGTATAAAATTAAACCTAATAATCATGTACTCCATAGTTCCTCGTTATTATCGACTGCCACTTACGGGAGCCACTTAATATTATAAATAATTCAAAATCTATTACAGCTAATATGAAAAATAATTAAAACGTCTCTAATAATCAACTGAAAATAACATTATACTTACTATGGTATGGTGATACCTATAATTTTAAGAAACCACCAAGTCTTCACTAGTACTGAATACAGTAAAAATTACTTAAATAAAAATTTGCAACGATCACAAATACAGGGTGAGTCAGAAGAAGCAGAACACCTGAATATCTTTGTTGGATTTAAAGATTCGAAATTTGGCGACATGGGAATTTGAATAGTATCGAAGGACGCACATCGCCATCATAATATTATTTGTATTATTGTATTATTATATTATTATTCGTATTAGAATTGCATACAATTTTGTTCCGTGTATAATTGTAGACCACATCTAAACGAATTCAGCCATGTACACAATGTGACCTTTAAATGACCTTCAATACAGAAAAATGGAATAACTTAAATTCAACGTGTAAAGTTCATTTGCTGTATATCTGTTACGCTAAATGTTTAAAATTATTCCCTTGAGCTGCGATGCATTCCAATCTATCGCTATACACAACATTGTCATAGATTCGGTTTTGACAAACAGAGATTTATGAGACACCTTCACCTATGTGTTCGTACACAGTCGTGTTTATCAACTACCGATTACTCTGAAGACCTTGCTCTCAGATTTGTAATTGTAAACAAAATACCTACGCGGATTCTAGTGGTCTTTTTGAGTTCCGGCGTGTATTGACGTGTGGAAGTGAGGAACGTAAAGGACATTGGTTTATGGATCCTATAGGAAAAGCTACAATGATGATGAGGCGATAAAGAGCACTAACCGCAGCTTTTATGACTTTTGGTAAGATTTTTCGTGATAGAATGTAAATATTCTTATGTAAAATAAAATTCTTTTCATTTAGAAGTTATTAGAAAATTTATGAAATTTAAAATGTGGAAATACACATACACTTCTATTTATAGATAATTTGTTCTTACTCTTGAAAAATTTGTAGGAACTAATTTATATAGTCCTTGGTATCACTAATTTCATTAGTGAAAATATTTAAAATGTGTTTATTGTTTATGATTTTATAACGATACTACTATTATTAATCAATTACCCTGAATATTGATGAACTAGTACGTTGGTGTATATATTTCATAATGCTGGATAAAAGGATGAACATTTTATAAAAATGTTTCGTATAATTAGATGAATACAAATACAAGCACTAACCCTCGCATACTTCTCAGAAATAGTTGCATAAAAGAACTTAGGATAATATTTCAGCCATTTTTGCTTTACACATTAACTGAATAAACATGTTTTATTTCATTTATGACGTCATATTTTTAAAAAATACATCTCAACACTAATAGAAAGAGATCAACCATTTTACGGCATGTATAAATAGTAAATGGGTGAATTTTCACCCTGAGTAACGTACGAGGGTTAAATATACCTCCTTTAGTAGTTCTTTATGCAATAAAGAGAGTATAAAAAACTACTCAAGCTTTTCCGACCTACAACAGTTGATTTTATCAACACTAAAACTTTGTCTTTGTCTTCTTTCGTTATTTTTAAAAATAATTAATTAAAACAGTTAAAATAATTTAATTCTACCCGAACATTAACAAGCTATTATACAAATGTTTGTTTAACATTTTGAAGTGTACTTACAATAGAGTCGTTTGCAACACAAACATAACATAGAGAACGTTTTCTAGCAAATATAAATAATATTACTTTCGTATGCTGTTTTATATTTCCCGGCTATTAGAAGTTGCAACAACATCGGGTCAAAATTACCCATTTCCGGTGTCCGAGGATTAAATATTGCAATAAAATTTGACTCTTATAATTTCTTGATTCTTTAATGTAAACTTTTAGTGATTCAGAAATTTTGATCATTTATAAAATTCATATTATATTGCATTCTCTTCCATCCGTGTATTTTCTTGATTATTCAAGCCAGGTACTTTCTGTGTGAGTTGACAGCTCTATTAGCATCGCTCTATTATTGCCTATATTAAAAAATATAGTTACTACTTACATGTCCGTGTAATTTCCGTATACGCCCGTAGTGTATCATTATCATACCTATTAATTTTTCAAGATGACTTGTCAAATTTCTTGACTTATGGAAGTAATAATTCTAGTGTAAGTAGCACTGAAATTATATTTACTCGCATGAGTAAATATTACAGATTTTAATTTCTTCTTTTAGTTTCTTCTTTATAACTCGTAATTAAACGGTCGTTATTCGAATTTTTCCCGCTCCATATTTGCGCTTTGTAACAGAGTGTAGCAAATATTTTTTAAAGTAGTTGTCACTTCTACAGCTTGGGCAATACGTCTTGCAGTAGGTTACTATTTCAAAATCTTCATTAACTTTTCTGTGAATCCATCCTCTATACTCTATGTCTCACTGCCTATACATATACTACAATACAAAGTAATACCTATTTGATTGTTTACAAATGGATATTTTGAAGTCAACACTTTACATCTGTAGAGTCACAATTTTGAAGTCGCAGTTTACATCTTTACAGTCACAATTTTATTGAAAATATATATATATATATATATATATGAAACGTGGCATTTTTATCAAGCATTTATGATATTTGAAAATAATCGAATTTTAATATACATAAGTATATTATACATGTAGGTATAGGTTTAGAAAATAAATTATTGTGTCGTATTAAGTTAAAATATGAGCAATCTATCATACCGAATTAAATTTAAAAAAAATAAAACTACATTTTGATCAACAGAAATGTGACGTGCGAGCTTTAAAGAAAGGAAATGAACGCACTCAACAACTCATTACAATACAGAATGATGAATTGCAATACAGACTCGTGACGAAGCTAACGAATCGATTGTACCACTTTGTATGAAAGAGTAATTGAGGAGCCATATGAAACTGATGAGTTCCACATAACACATGTTCAAGAGAAATGAATGTTTTTTTGAAACATGAAAGGAATTGGGCCGTCATAAACTGCACTTTCAATTTTTACACAAGATACTAGTCAACCAATTAACAATAGGTTTGTGTTCACTTTTCCCAGTAAATATTAGTACTGGTTTTATTGTATCGTCTGATGTTTGACCATTCCTGATCAGTAGACTGCGGATTTTTATGCATTTATGGATTCAGAAAATTTTCAAAAAATGCTAGAATATAAAATTGCATAAAATTTGGTACGATTTTAAATTATTTCAGAACTACAAAGACTACTACCATTGAAAGTAATATTTTACATGATTCCACCTTCTTAAAATTTTCCTAGAAAAATTGACAACTGCATAAACATCCGCAGTCTACTGATCTGGTTCTTCAATGTATAATGAGTTATATTTATTTATCGTAGAAGTAATAAAACGTGAAGTACTTTTACTATATGTATATGTAGCACATAATTTTTTCGAGAATAAACATCATTCTCCATATAGTAATGAAAATGTGCCCATGCTTCACCCACGTTAAAAATTTGAATACCTAATTTTCCAACATAACAATCAAATAAATATTTTGCATTCGGATGGGTTGCGTTGTACCTATATGTATTTATACGTATGAAATTTTCGAAAAGTCTATAAAATGATGAACTACTATAATTATTTAATATGATTGTATAATTGTTTAAACGTGGCTAGATTCGCGCAAAGGTCGAGTAGCACATTGCTATTTAAAAAAAAAAACTATTATTGGCATTGTCATTTTTAAAATTTCATTAGTATTCAGAAAATAATAGTTTGGGGCAAAAACAGATATACATAGTACCGTTTTGTGAGGGAAAAATTTTTATCAGTTTTACGTCTACAGAATAGTAGTTATTGTAGAGCTAATGAATATGAAACTCTCAATTTTAAAATGAAGATTTTCAAAAGCTCAAAGTGACGAAGACAAAGAGTTTGTAGACTTGTATGCAGAGTATTTAAATCTACTAAAATTATCTATTGGTTATCGAAACGCAAAATAAGTGTTGTAGAATATTTTACAAATATACTCTCAAATATATTGTGTAAACAAGTAAAAGTACAAGTAGAACATTTTATACACTTTCTGTATTGGACACCTCTCTCAAAGTGAGTACACTTAAGGCCGCCACTGGCTTAATAGCACATCATATTATAGGCATCAGACCAACGTCGACGTATTCACATTATTATGCGAAGTTTAAACATAAACACGTCCACTTATCTATAGCAGCTCAACGCTGACGATCCTGCGAATCGCCTCGAGAACGCAAAATATAATATTTTATGAACATATGAATTTATGTATTTAATGTTAGAGATCATGAAAAACACGGTGTACATTAATGATGAAGTAGCTATTTTACCGAAGAACTTACCGTATTACTTTAAAAAATTACCTGTAATTATTTATTCATCGACCTTTTACCTGTATATCCCATATGAAACACACATTTAAAAATTTGTTCTAGATGATTTCACTAATTGAAATGAAGATTGAAAAATATTCTTGTATTTTTAATCATCATTCTTTCAGTTGTTGTATTTTAGAAAATTCTGAAAATTGCTGATTTTGAGGTTTTCAAACGGTCCAAAAAACGGCAAATTTCTGTGTGATACTACAATAAAACAACAAAACATTTCTATTCAAATTGCTGGCATTATAAATTGGTATGTAGCTCTAATACAGAATTGTTTTACAAATTATTGAAATAAATACACTGAAAAATGGCTTTATCCGCAAAACTAGTACCAATTTTGTATTTAGACTATATAAAAATCGCGATGTTACTTGCTATTTATTGTTGCATTAATATTTTAAATAAACCTTTAAAAATCATGTAAAAAATCCAACAACTCTCTCGTTTCACGATCTCTTCCCATCTCTTTGACAAAAATATTACCGAGTCATTGTATAAATTTCTGTTGTACATATGTACCTTATTACAATACCTTATAATAAATGTTTCTTTTTACGGATTCTTTTATATGTAGAAATAGATGATAATTCAGTGGGTGAATGTTTTAAGACCATGGTGGATGAGGTAAAATTGTCCAATCGGATCCACTTTAACTTCTTTCACATTTCGTTGCAACACAAAATGATTCCCTTCCGCGAGCTGATGCCGCATTTATACAATTTCCAACATTAATACCAATCTTCTTTTCTTGAAGTTTCCATTAGTTGATTTCTATATGATATAATCTATCTTTGTCCATTTCAGACGGACCGGACGCGGACGTCCGAAACGAGGTTGATCTTCCAGTTCCAAATTTATATTATGAAAATTATCGAATCGCTTTCCGAATGCACAGGCCAATAATATTGTTCAAATATAGCAACTGTTGCCATATTTCCTTTGCAGAAGTCATACGATAAAAATGGATACATGTCTCATTGATGATTCTTTATTGTGTGAAAGATGAAATGCTTGTTGTTTTCGAATCTTTTCCTCTCGAATCATCTAATTATAAGCTTTAGTGATGTCGGTCGCTTATCACACTGCGTTTATGCAACGAATTTTGAATAGCATAAATGTATTCGCTACCCAAACTGTTGGGTCGATCTAATAGTTGGCATGGTCTCAACAAGACCAATTACTTGAAATAACTTAGAATTTATAATTAAGAAAGTAGCAGTTGAGTCCGTTATTAATTGTTGGAATTCTAAGGTTATAAAACTAGACTCTTTCTTTCTTCAGTTCGCGTGCGTGCCTCAGAATGACTAGAATGGTAGAGCGAGAAACGCATATACGAGTCACGCTTCAACGATTCCGTTCGTGGTATGTAAATAGTGTTAAGTTATCAAGCATCTTCGGTTGATAACGGCGGAAAAGCTCGAGCTTCATCACGACTAGGCTTCGCGAAAACTTTTCGGACTTTCGGCGGTTCCAGCGCAGTGCAGCGCAGCGCAGCGCTTCAAAGACAAAGCACTAACTGCGTCTAGAGCCTAGAGTCTAGAGTCTAGTGTAGAGTCTAGACTCTAGAGCAAGAGGTCAGACTATAGAGGCCAGTGGTGGATAATCAAGGATTCCTCAGACCAAATATAACGTATGGAGATTAGGAAAAGTCGGAGGTTTCCGTGGCTGTTGTTTCGAGTTCACATATACGCTCTACCTTCTTGATCGTTATCACCATACCGTATACATATACAAATACGCGCAATTTTCTACCTAACAATACTATCTATAACAAATATGTACAAAGCACTAAAATAGGAATTACGTATTATTGTTTCCCTTATGACGCAAGGTTCGAATCTCGTTTGTGCTCGGTTTCACCCCCTTCTTTAAAATCCTTCTTGTACTACTGTAACTTAAAATAGAGGGTGTTACCGATCTGTCGGTGTAAGCTGAAAGGAATTGAGGAAGTCAATCTACATGTAAAAGTAAGTCGAACAAAAGAATAAAAAATTTTCATTTAAGGCTTCATTTTCGAGTAAATCGACGTTGAATACGATCGTACTTACGTTTACGTTTGAAGAATATGATTGTGCTGTTCTTAAATCAAGTTCTGACAGATAAATATCGAAATAAAATTGTATTCTTTCTCTTTTTGATGTTTTTTTTCAATTTGGACAACGATCTTGGTAATAATTAGCAGCGATAGACGCGTTCCTGGTACAGGTGCGTACCCAACGCGAGAATCGTAACAACTATATGTATCTCTGTTGCTGTGTTGTATTGCCATATCGACAGAACAACAAAGACTGGACGTTTGTCATGGAAGTAGCAACAAGCCATGGCATCGATGAAATTCACGTATACAAACTAAAAACTAGTCCACAATGTAGCTAAAATGTACATGAACTCGATCAATCTTCAACATCGATTTATTCGCAAACAAAGAACTTTATTCTGTCTTTGCGACTTATTTTTTCATGTAGATTCATTCCCTTTCGGCTTGTACCACCAGATCGGTAACACCCTGTATAAAAGGCTCTTTTAGTTAGGCCAGGCTATCGTTCGGACAGTAGTATAGGGTGACATACTTCTCTACAGCTCGAGTGAGTTAGCATAGTAGTGGAGGCAGTCGTTCGAGTGGTCGATTCTCACAAGCAGTCACAAGCACTTGATGCCTGGTATAGGGATAGCATGAAGTATATTACAAGTACACTCCGAGACACAATACCATACGGCATTATATGAAATCATACAAATCTGTGTTTCGAGAAAGAATTTGTTCTACCCGTATATACAGGGTGAGTCACCTAAGACTCCCACCGAAAATATCTCCGTTGTTCTTAGTAATACTAGTAATAGTTTTTTTTTTCTACGTCATATTTTCCGATATTTCAAGACCATCGCCGTTTTCTTAAAATGGAACGACGTATTTTGATTAGTGTATCATTATAATTAATGATAAGAAAAATTCAATCATGTATAATATGTTGACCTTCGAATGACCTTCGAAGGAGTTATTCTTCGAAAAGCATAATTTAACGTACGAAAATTTCGACAGAATTTCAATGAAAATTCTGTCTAACATTTGCATGTGTAGCCTTGACTGATGTTTTAAAACAATTAAAATTACGTCTCATCTGACTTCTCCAATATTTATCGAAAACTTTTAACTTTCGTTTAGTCTCAAAATAATCATTACAATTAGACAACATCACATATTTACTAGTAGATTATTAAACGAGTTTTACTGTATGTATAAAGTGTAAATTTTTTGCCTAGTTTATCTTCTGTTATGCTGCGTTTCTACCAAAGATAGCTTTTAATCGAATTTCTTGTGGTATTCGCTAGAATAATATAACAGTAGTGATAATGGTAATAACATATATGTATATATATATACTTATGTATAAAGTTCAAGGCAGTACCTAAATGCAGAGGGAAAGATATGTGCTTTTGTTCGTTTGGGACTGGGACATAATCTTATAATGTTAGTGAAAAGACAAAAATAAATAAAGCCAAAGGAAATGAAGAACTAAACGATGAGTCATGATGGAGATGTCCATTTGTAATCAATGACGAGTAATTGCGTGAATACATATACACATTGAAATCCACACAATAGATCTGCTGATGTAGCTACAGTATTCCAATGTAATGAATTCCTCCAAAGAAAGCGACTTTACTCATTTCTTCTTCATGAATAGTTGAATAACTTAGGACCACATTAATGGAGAAAAACAGACAACTGAAACTCTCACGCCTCTCGTTGAAATGTTCAAAGGATAATAAAGCTCGAATGAATAGTTTCCTCGTGTACCAATTCTTTATAGTCCTAACCTGTCTGCTTATAACTATTAAAAATAAGCAGTTTCAAATCGTCCTGGAGCTGTAATTATGCATACACAGTATATGTATACATTTATATATACAGAGTGTTCCAGGTTTAAAGTGCCAAACTTTGTTAGCATACTCTATGGATCTAAATAAAATAAAAATGTTATACAAACACAGGCTGTTTAACGCTTTATTAAAAAGTAATAAACCAAAATATGGAATCTTCCGCCACTTTACGTGTGGAGTACTTTAAAGGAGAAAGTTTATAAAACAAGAATAAAAACGCGTTAATAATATAAAAAATTTATTCACTCAGATGAAACAAAATACAAATGAACTTCGTACGGTAATAAATTCCATTTTGAAACGCTGTCAATCATTTATGTATAATGTAGTATTAAAATTAGTATCGGCAGTAATAATTAGTATTAAACAAAAATTAGTGTTAATTTAATGACTGCAGATAGTAAACACAGCCGCCAGAAAACTACAAGCTTAAATGTCCCCTTCGAATTTTGTATATTTTTGTTTGTAACTGTTTAACAAAGTGTTACACAATCTATGTCTATACATAACATTTCCTTCTTGCTTAGACCCATAGGATGTACTGATAAAGTTTGACACTTTAAACCTGGGACACCCTGTGTATACATAGCAATGCAATGTATTTCATACATACATACTTACAACCTATTTCTGCACCGATCAAATTATACCATAATATTTACAATTATTCGTATGGAGTTTACAAATTCACATTAATTTAAATTGTTAATTTAGATTCCAAAGATACAGGAGATACTTGAAATGCAATAACACAATACTAAAATATATTATAAAATCTTAAATGTTTTAGTATTTCTTTGATTACTAATAACTAGACAGCGGAAAAGTGAGTAGGTGTAATTTAAAATAGTAATTTAAAAACATTAAAAGAATTTAAATATACTGTTATATTATTTTCAACCAATTATAATTATATGACGTATTAAGAAAGAAAATAAATGTCTATTTCACTCCAATTTGTTATAATTCATGTAGACAATTTTTATTTTGCATAAAGATCCGCTGTCTACTAATAACACTATTAAATGTATAGTTGGATTTGTAACTTTGAGTAGGTGAACATTAGTAAATCTTCATGATCTGAATACGAATCTGTAATATGTTTAAATCTTTTATGCATTTTGTGGACTCTTCCGAATAAAATGATATACACAGTTTAAGGGGCTGTGCGCACCCAACTACCTCCGCCACCCTTACCACTCACATATCGATAGATCCGCATATACGTATACGAAATGCAAGGGTTTACGGCAAAAGAAACTGACGCCTCAATATTGCAATTAGAAGTTCAGACCCGATCGATTATGTTTCAACAACGTAAAAATATGAAATTTGGGCTCTGAACCACCCTGGCCAGGACTCTTAGGAAACATAATCGACCGGGTCTGAACTTCTAATTGCAATATTGAGGCGTCAGTTTCTTTTGCCGTAAACCCTTGCATTTCGTATACGTATATGCGGATCTATCGATGTGTGAGTGGTAAGGGTGGTGGTGGTAGTTGGGTGCGCACAGCCCCTTAATATTAGATTATTATTAGTACGGAAACGTGCTGAAACAATGATTAAAATGAAAAAGACAACTAAAGTGTCCAAAGTATCCAAAGTGTGGATATTTTTTGCAGCAGAAAATCTAATTAGTTGACGCGAAAGAGCAATCCTTCGAGCTACGGATGATGTTTCTAGAAGTTAGGAATCTCGTTTCGTCTTCAAAATAAAAACGAAATAGTTTTGCAAGATGTATCACGCTGGTATGGTGGAGATGGCACTCAACGCACGCGCGGCAGCCTCTCTCGGACTGCTCAACGCAATAGGACTGCCATATTTTTTCGGTATTACTGAATAAACTGATTGAATAGTACCGAAGACTACACTATAATCAGTATTACAATAATATTTGTCTGCAATAGAAAAGACTTACATTACAAAACGGTTCCATTTATATTTTGAAAACAAAACGTGGTTACTAAATTCTGCCAACACTACCCACAGGCCAAAGATCACTCTTTCGCGTCAAGTAATTTGACATTCACCAGCAGGTTTAGATTTTCAAATACATAGATTGAAACATTGATAAACTTTAAATATCTTTTTTATTTTAAGCATTGTTTAAACATGTTTCCATACTAACGACATAATATTAAACTATATCATCTTATTCGAAACAGTACTACTACAATGCAAGTCAGAAATATGTGAAATATTGTTCTTAAGGTACAAGACGTCGCCAAAGTTGAAAATTTGCGTCTTCTTCAAGAAGAAAAATTTTTAAAAAATTCAGATTCATATTCGGCTTAGAAAGATCCATTAAATTAGTTTACTGAAAGTTGCAAATCCATAAAAAAATAAAAATTTGTTGAACAGTACGTGTTATGTATCGGTAATACTCGGAGACTGCCAAGCTAAAAGCAAAAATAGTATTTATATTTTGTCAGCAAACATCGGCGTAATTCGTGATAAAAAATATACCGTCATATTTGGTGTGGGAAAGCCTACAGAATGATTATACATTGTGTACATAAGAATCATTCGTATAGCTTTTACGGTTAGGGTAAAAAGCATTCTCAAAGTTAAAAATTTCACATTTCTCAACATTTAATGTCTCAAAAACTGAAGGTGATGTAGAAAAACAAATTTTCGAATTTTTATCTGTTCATACTAATTACCGAAACGCAAAATTGTCGTTCAGGAGTGTGTTTTTAATCGATGAGTCTAGTTGTAAGGCCCATTGGCATAACAGAATAACATAATTGATAAAAGTGTTACAATAATTTGCTACGGATGAAATGAAAAGTGTACTTTTAAAGTAGGTGCAAAAGAAAAGTTCATTGATAGTGTGTATTATGGTGAACCTATACCCCCTAAGCCCTAAGCCCTAAGCTTTGGTTGACTAGGTACCGATACTACTAGAATGTAGTAACCCCATAATATATTTCGAAACTATAAAGATTAAATGGAAGAGTACCGTCGCGTCGTACGTATATCTTTGTAACGAGTAACCTTTGCAAGCAAATCCGCCATGATTCACGAGATTGACCTACGGTCGAGAAGATCCGACAGCAGCCTAGACTAGTAGTAGCGCTTCGCGGGCCCATAAATCTCAATGCATTATCGATCGATCTCCGCAATGTGCTTCGTATATGTGAAACAGACAGAGAAAACGCACGTATGGCTCTATGGCGTTGATTTAGGTAGGATAATATCGAATTACGATCGCAGCCAGTTGTCGGAAAGTCTACACGCTTGTCGACATCACTGGCAAGAATCAAGTTTTAGTATACATAGTATACATAGTACAAGCAACTCTTTTCTTTTGCAATCTTTTAAATACTATTTACATTGTACACTAGGATGAACCTTAGCTATACCTGCAGAAATTTTTTTTGCGAGATTTTTTTCACGCAGCCCACTAAAATTGTGTCACTGGGTAAGAAAATAATTCTTGCAAAAGAGAAAGTTAATCGGATAAGAGAAAGACGTGGCACATTCGCGTTAATTTTGCGATAAATATGAAACTTTATATGAATTGCAATATATTATTATCTGAAGGTCAGACTTTTGATTGTGTATAAACATTCTTCTTGTGCAAAAATATTTATGGTAATAGTACCGCAATGTAATTTTTTCAATAAAACAATTAACTAATGCTCATATTGTTGTAAATAAATACGTTAAATTTTACATATTTTATGGAAAGTACCTATTCTTTTAGTTGTGTTCTTATACTAATTTAAAAAGTAGAGAAATTAATATTCGACATAAGTATGTTACATTTAATCAGAGCATAATATTTTTAGCTGGAGGGGTTGAATATTACACTATATAAAGGCGAAGAAAATAAAATAAAAGTATTGAGTTTAAATACTTTTTGATATAAACAAGGCAACAATTTTAGAAATTTTACAAATTTTTCATTAATGTACTCTTTTTTGCGTGTGGATAGTGCTTTCTGTATTCTGATACAGTTTGCATTATAAATTGTTTGTCAGCTTCATTTCGCGATCGTTAAATTATTGCATACGATAATATCACTTTGCCATTCTGAGGGATCCTCATTTATAATATCTGGAGATATTTGAAAACTTTTTTAGACATAAATTTTGGGTGTTAGATAGCACAAATGATTAGAAAATTTCCGTAGTGTTGCGGACTTACATCGTCATTCATGGCATTATGCGCGTACAGATTTTTAAAAACTCATGGTCTTGTTTCGGAGCTTGGATCCATGCTTTTAAATACAATTTACTGAGAGAAATACAAATCTGACGAATTCCATTTTCTTCATCCTTTGGTAATTTAAATTGATCTCTAAATAATAATATTTTTAAAGAATATTGTTCCGTCGCGAAGGAACAGACACGTGGGGTCTTCGTCGACAACGTTTATGACACGGACGTGACGAAAAGGCCATTTTTGAGATTAAGATTTTTTCACATTTGGCGACCATTCGGCGACCAACTTTCGTTTCCGTCTTCCTCAATAGCCGTGACGTGTGATAAACCGGGAATTTCCGAAGGGTCATCCTAAATCCAGCTTGGAACGGCAACCGAAGCTACCTATTTAGGTTTGGCCTGGAGGAAATCCCGCAACATTGTCCAAGGCCACGCAGACTCCACGATCATGCAGGTAACTCTCCCACCCTCTCCAAGACGAAGCACGTTCAGGGCGCAACGAGAGGGTGCGGAAGTCACAACAAGAATGCGCCGATTGGGAAAATACAGCGTTCAGCAAGACCAATCAGCGCATTTCTTCTGCATGGAAATGGAAGTGTCCAGCCGAACTTCCAAAAAAGGGAAACGACTCCAAGTCGCGAATGGAGGAGAGGGCTAGACGACCATACCGTCGCGTCGGAGAGTCAGTCGGTCACATAAAGGCAAAGGGAGCTTTACGTCCAAAAAACTTTAGTAAGAAAACGATACGCGCAACCACCGCTTCACCACGTGGATCCAAGTTACCTAATATTAGTTTGGCGGGTAATCAGTCGGCGACACAAATACCGAAACGCGTCTGCGAACGGTTCAATCCGGGCCTTACAACCCCGGAAGGGTTATCAATCGAACCCGCGCGTTTTAGATAGTTGAGTCGCATTGTAACAAATATGTAGCATCGTCGCATCGTTCTCATCGGTATAACGTTTCGCGAAAACGGACTTATTAGTTTATCATAGTTTATATATGTTTATATATATACAGGATGAATTCGATAAAGCAGGACACCTAAATATCTCCGTTACTTTTCGTTGTACAAAAAACCTTCGTAGGACAAAGTTACACTGTTTGAAGGGCCACATATAACGGTGTAAGGGAAAAAAAAATATCAAGGTCATTTTTATGAGATTTCAAGGTTATCGAAGTTTTTTTAAATGGAATGATATATTTTCGTTAACGTAATGTTGTAGCTGACAAAATAACGAATTCATGCATGTAACACAATATGACCTTCAAATGACCTTCAACCCAGAAAAATGGTATAAATAAAATTCAACGTGTAAGATTCATTTGATGTATTTCTGTTACGCCAAATGTTCAAAAATATTCCCTTGAGCTGCTATACATTCAAATGTATCGCAATACACAACACAATAACAGATTCGGTGTTGACAGGAGGACAATTATGATATACCTTCACCTATACGTTCGTACAGAATCGTGTTTATTCACTACTAATTACTCAGAAGACCTTCTTGCTATCAGATTTCCACTGTTTCTAAGATTTCTCGATCAGTTTATCGATGAACGTTTCACAATGCGTTACTCGAAGGAAGATAAGATTGATATGATTTTCATTTATGGAGAAAGTCGACATATATATATATATATATATATATATATATATAATAGTTTAAACGATTACATGGACAATAACTACACAACATAGAAGACTTGATAGTCAAGTCAATGCACTATTGCATGTATAAACATGTTAAGTATAGCAGTAATACAGTCCGTAAATGACTAGTGGCCGAAAGTACTCCAATAAGTAACTCCGAAATAATTATTTAAAAATCGTTTAGACATAGTTAAAAAATGTATTTACGATGTTTTAACAGCAATCATATGGTTAGAAAGCGAAAAACATCTGATTAACGAAAAAAAAAATTGACCCGGGTGGGATTCCAACCTGGTCCAAAAAGTCTTTACCGGTTTTGCAGTCGGAGACATAGCCGCTACACCAACTGGCACTGTTGAAATAATTTTCGAAATATTCGAATATAACAACTTAGTATTATTTTCGTTTTTTGTACTACGCAAGTTTCAAAGTCTGAAAGACGTATCTCTGAACGTAGGAATGTTTAATATTACATAATATATTTTTAAGATTCAGAAAAGATAAGTATAACTTAGAAAAAACACCGAAAAAGTGGTTTTTATTTTTTCAACTGTGACGCATCAGACTCTGGAATTTGAAAAAAATTGAGCATAATACTTACGATAATATCTCATTGATAAATTAAATCTGTAGGTGTCCTCTTTCAATTTCTATATGAAATCTGCATTTTTCGATTTTTTTCGGGTTTTTCATTTTTTACAACCTGAGTTTACAACGGAAAAATCTGAAAATGATACCTAATATGTGGCTTAGTATTCGAAATGTGTCAGATGCTTTTCAGAATTTTGAATTGTCAATAAATGGGGAAAATTGGCCAAAAACTGGTTTTTCGATTTTCCTCAATAACTACCCTTACAGATGAGATATGGGGCTGAAACTTGGTAGAGAGGGGTATTTTTAGGTAGGCTATCGAGTGTTACAATTTCGATTAAAATCCCGCCGGGGGCGAATTTCACCACCAAACCCGGGTATAGCCTTTTAATCAAATAATTTTTTCATGTAATGGAACAATTTTAGGGGGCGGTATGCTCAAATATTGTACAGTCCAATGTACACTCTTCGCTATCTAGAGAGCTCAATTGATTATTGCTTCTTTTCTCAGACGAATTGTGTAAGTTACAATCTAGTTTTGTAATGAACAAAAATATCAAAAATTTCGATACTTAAATAACTTTTGACTGAATTTTACTACACTTGACAATGTTCAGAAAAAGATCTTCTCAGTTTTATACGCAGGAGTAATTATAGCTTCCGTGACCCAATGAACCGTACCATTTGTTTCCTTTGCTAATCGGTATTCCAATAATCTTTATTTTCTACTGATCTGCTACCCTAGCACGGAGTAAGACGTAATAAAGAATGCTTGAGGCAGAGTTCAAGAATAACTTGAAATAATGTACCGTGATCGTATTATAATTTTCCAATAATCTGTACTCATACACGGTCCGACAATACGTATTGATGGTTTTGCGAGTACTGTGGTATACATACTAACGTAGAGTGAGAAACAAAAAAAATGCTGAAGATATTCGATATTTAATACAGTTTTGAGAAGCCAGTTGGTCTCGAGCTCTCCACTGTCACAGCGTATACAGGGTGAGGCACCTGAATAACTGGGTTGCTGTTGGTGCTAGAAAAAAATGTGTGGGTTCGAGGGTGAAATAATTCCACGTTAATGGTTTTTTTTGTAGATGGACGGGTAGAGGACATATGAAGGTCAACTCCGTTTTTTAAGTTACTATCTAATAAATAATGCGTTTCAAGACGCGCACCGTGACCTACGACTCAAGCTCATTCAAGATCGTTGAAGGTCAACTGCGTTCACCTGCGAGAAAAGTATTAACCCAAATGAAATTGGGTCATTCCATGCCGAATCGATCACTTTTTTACGGTCACCATCATCGATTTTGTTCTAAATGAAATATGTTGTAGTCCATGTGAAATTAGGGGGGGATTTAAGTCATCACTTTTCCGGTTTCGAATTTTTTTTAGAAATTACAAGCCTTCGAAATTTGCAATTTTTGCCCATTTTTGGCGAAAATAGGCCTCACTTACGAATTTTTTCGTTTGCCAAGAGTGGTTACTAATGTTGTTCTCGAGATATAAATAGGATCATTTAGTCGTATACGGTCTGCTGGTATTGTTTTGAGACCAGCGGTATACAGGGTGTCCCAAAATGTCTTCAACTCCCGGAAATGGGAGGTTCCTGAGGTCATTTCAAGTGCCATTTTCCTTTTGCAAAATGTTGTCCGCGGTTTCGTTTAGAAGATATTAACGAAAAACACGGACCAATCAGAGCGCGAGCTCGACGCTCGCTGGCACGTTCAGCGCGGCGAGCCGGCAAGCGGTTGGCTAAACATGCCAACGAGCGTCTAAGTCGCGCTCTGATTGGTCCGTGTTTTTCGTTAATAACTCCTAAACAAAGCCGCGGACAACATTTTGTAAAAGGAAAATGGCGCTTGAAATGACCTCAGGAACCTCCCATTTCCGGGAGTTAAAGACATTTTGGGACACCCTGTATGTATATGTATAATTAACCATTAACAGCAGCGGAGCGCTCGACTCGCCTCTACCTGAAACGCGGGTACACCGCGTTCTTTTCCAGCTCATTGTGACGATTACAGGCAAAGCGTCATTTTGTTAAACGGCTTATTTTGAAAAGGAAACTTCAGGGAATATAACCATATTTTTTTCAAAATTTACATTACGTGCCAAAATCGAAAGAAACGTAAAAAAAGAATTTGTTTACATTTTTCGACATTATATAAAGTTAATTATCAAGGATAAAAAAATATTTTATAATAGCCCAATCCTTTCCGAATAAATCAAAAAAATATAGCTCAATCGGGCAAACAGTTCCTGAGATAAAAATCCGTAAGTGAGGCCTATTTACGCCAAAATGGGCAAAAATGGCAAATTTCAAAGGCTTGTCATTTCTAAAAAAAATCGAAACCGGAAAAATGATGACTTAACCCCCCCCCCCCCCCCCCCCAATTTCACATGGACTACAACATATTTCAATTAGAACAAAATCGACGATGGTGACCGCAAAAAGTGATCGATTTGGCATGGAATGACCCATGCCACCCTCGAAACCACGCAAGTTTCGCGTGACACATTTTTTTCTATCACCAACAACAACCGAGTTATTCAGGTTCCTCACCCTCACCTTGTATTTTACGTTACGCCGCGCCGCGCCGTATGTACTTACATTCAACGGGGACAATAATCCGAGTTCAACGCCAGTTTCTGCGTAAAAATGATATTACTAATTGCAAGTGCTTTAGGATTGTTTTGCAAAACGCGAGTTTTCAAATTGGAGGCAACAAATTGGGACAAGCTGGGGTGCTTTTGTTTAATATTATATAATATATCATAGAGTAAATTGAAACCTTTCAATTACCAAACCGACCATTGCACGCCGAAAACTGTATGTCAATACGTACTGGCGAACTCTGGATCGATTGTACAATCAAGGTAAGATAAGATTTTTTTACTTGTTTGTTAGTCTGAAAAATAAATTTCCAAAGAATCTGTTCAATTGACTGAAATGAATAATAATATTATTCCCTGAACTCCATACCTAATATGAGTTTACAACGGCAAGCTATGAAAACTTGAACAACTTGCAAACTTTGCAAAATCTCTTTCAGCTATCACATATGTTTCCGTTGTAATGTAGTTTAAACTAAAAAACGACAAATAACTCAGTGTTTATTTAAATCGTATAGATCACGTCCAAATAGGATCAACTTGTCCTTTTGAATCGAATTTTGGTCACAAATCCCAGATTCTATTACGATTCACTACGACTATTAGCTGCCAATTAATATTGAGTAATTGGATCAACACAGCATGCCAGTGGTTGTTTCGACCAATAGGTTTGCGTATACATATGTATAATATTTGTCGAGCGAAAGTTGTTGACCGAAATACTTCTGACTTATTGTTAGTGTTTCATACGTATTTGAGACGACCATATGAATGCATCTACGCATACATCTGTGTGAATATTTTCGAACAAGCGATTCGAAACGAATGATGCGAGCGACTGTTCGTGTACGAATATTTGAGCGGGAAAATCTTCCACAGCTTGTGAATAGCGCGATTACGAAAATCTTCATAAATTTCCCCGTTTCGTCAGAAAAATTAAATTTTTATGTCATTGCTGCATTTTTTAATACTATTCTAACCATTATATAGTAACTAACAATGGTAAACAATTTATGTATAGAATAAATTATATAACTAAGACGTTTGTTATGCAATATACATAGGTATTAGGTATGTTTCAAATCAAATAATATTCCTTTTTGACATTTACTTATTATACGTGATTTTCATACACGCTTTTGTTTGAAGTTTTCAATACAAATCCACAAGCAAAATTACTACGATCTCCAGTTTTTGAAAGGAATTCACGTTGCAGAAATGTTTATAAATATTCAGTTGGAATCACTGAAAATGTATGTCATAGCTTAAAATCATGAATACAACAATAATTTTTTGTATTTTTACGAAAAGTTCTTTATGGCACCATTCAGTGTCGAGTTTAACCGCAGTTTTTTACAAATGAAAGAAAATAGAAAAATATTGGATCGTATTCATTTTGAACATTAATTCGATGGACAAAATAAAAATTGTACAGTGTCAACATGTTAACGCTTCTCACAAACAGTCTACATAGACTACGAAATGTCAGGATTGTTCTACTTCGTGTGTTAGCTGCGACATTAAATAAATTTTGTTATTTTTTATTCTAAAGTGTACGACAAATCATGAAACAATTTGAATAATTGACTTTGCATTGCTCAATGTACAGCTACGCTACAGATACGCCAATATTAAACAAACCAATCTCTCTCTCTCTCTCTCTTCCTCTCCCTCTCCCTCTCTCTCTCTCCCTCTCCTTCTCCCTCTCCCTATCTCTCTATCTCTCTATCCCTCTCTCTCTCTCTCTCTCTCTCTCTCTCTCTCTCTCTCTCTCTCTCTCTCTCTCTCTCTCTCTCTAAAAAATTGAAGGACACCTTAAACTAGAATAAACACATGATAACCGATGTTCCAAAGCCATTTTATCAAGCAGGTTTTTATCTAATCTACATTTTTAAAATTTTACATTAAATTATACAAAAGTAGCTAGTTTTTGCCGAAGCCGATTTAAAAAATGAATTTGTAGAAAGTTACAGTTATGCAAACTCAAATATATTTAAATTTTTATGAAAATGTCCAGCTGTTTTTGTTCGTTAGAAAAGGAAAAAGGTACGAATCGAAAATACGCTTCGTCAAGAACTGGATAATAGCCTTAGAAATGGTACTGCAAAATTTTATCGAAATTAGTCCAGTAGTCCATCAGAGATTTCTAGTACTGATTTTGATAACTTCATTTCGGGAAAAACGTGTTTAAAGTTTTATTTATCTTTTGGAGCTGTAAATCCATCAGTCTTACGAATTCCCAAATAATTATTTCACTGAAAGGTATGCAAAAAATTCTTTCTTTTTGCATATTCTTTAAGAACAAGTGTTATGGAATATGTGTGGAAAATAATTTGTTTGGATTCCTAAAATTAATGTAGTTATAGGTGTTCGAAACAACATTTTTCGAAACGGTTGCCACTATATCTCAAGTTTTTATTCAATAATTGTCTTGAAATTTTGGGAGAATCTTCCGGACATAGCCAGTTATCGCACGGACCAAAATTTTTCTTATTGTTATATCGTGCTAAAGGCCATAAAATATTTTTAAAAATTGGTAATTTGATTTCAAACTACCACCACTTTGTAAATTATCAAGATTATGAATTTCTTTCGGCTCGGACCAAAACTGCATTCATACAGATTAATAAACAACTTGATTTTTTGGTTAGTTGATAGTAGAACCGTCGACCCATGTTTCTTAAAACATTGATTATATATTTAGTTTAAAAAAATCACGCATCTACTTAAAATGCCAGTAAATATGTGTGCAAAATCCGAATGCAAAAGTATCGGTTAGCCTTGATGAAAATTGATAGAAATTGACTTGTGGAATTCTAACGACATCCTTTCCACTCGGCTGACCTGTATTTCAAAGATATAAAGTTGAGTAGATAACTGCCGAACGAAGTATATGTATATGTATGTAGAGCTGAGAATGCATGGTTTGAGAAGTTTGGTGTACGTTCTTACTGGCGTTGATTTACATCGGATAATATCAAATTGCGATCGCGGAAGATTGTCGGTGGTTCCACGTGGCCGACCACGTTTTTCCCCTGGGGTAGCAGATATCATAGGGAGAAGGCTCGCAGTAGAGAAGTAGAAGTAGAAGTAGAAGTAGTAGGGGTAAACGGTTAAGGAGTAGGCAGCAAGCAAAGCAGGGTGTAGAGTGTAGGGTGTAGGGTGCAGGCGCAAGGGTGTAGATGTGGCGCAGCATGCGAGTAGGAAGAGTCATTTGTACCATGAAGCGCGAGGTCCCCTCGTGACGGTTGCGTGTGCCGGCAGTTTCGACCCTGTCGTTCACACGCTTCCCACCACCCTTTTCCACTTGCATAGATAACTTTCATCCCTTGCTTGTCGATCTCTGATTGAATCCTCGTTGTCCCGGACGACCGACTGTTTGATTCCGCCATTTTACCTTACCACTTAACCGCGATCTTATTTTATTTACATGACCGACCTACCAGTTCATTTCTTCTATATAACTTCTGTGATCCGTTACATTACCAAGTCATTCGAGAAGTTCGTGCCATTTCCCAGATACAAGGTATTAACAGTTTGTTTATCCCATTTCGGAGACGTTCGCTGCTACTTCTACAGAATCTTTACCGCTACGTACAATGGTAGAAATCTCTTTCAAATGATTTCTTTCAACCAGAGAAATAACGAATTAATAAACCGCAATAATAATAGATACATTCAATTTTGCTATCTACAAACTTTTACTTAACCAATTTAGGCAATATAAAAACGACAGTGCTTCGATTAGAGTACAAATAAGAATGTATAAACATTCAAGAAGGTTCATACATATTAATGTTAAACATTTTTTTTTTAATTACCTTTGATTTTATTGAAAGATACTTGCCTAATAAATGTATAACGCCATAAACAAATTCATGAAAGTTGATTAATGGTATTTGAACTGTACTAAAACATTACTGTTTAATAGCGGTCTAAAATAACTATAAATAAACTTATCAACCAACAGACACCAGGAAAACTATGTGAAAAGAATAGGTAAATTACAAACAGACTTACCAATAGATATGTATATTTTGCTCTCAACAGGGGTCTTTTACTTTCATTTATTTATTTTCTCTGTCTTGTTGCTTACTATAAGCATGATTTACATAATTAAAAAATGATAGAAATAAGAAATGATATGTTAAATTTCAAATTCAAGGTAATTGTCCTATTATGCGTTTAATAATATTTTTCCTTTTATCCCTGCAAAAATGTGAACAAAGTGTGTATATGGTTCATTTTTGGTGTAAGTAAGATGTCTATTTAAAATAGTAATAAATATGAATAAATCCTTGGAAACGGTAGCCTAAAGTTGCTAAAAATTGCTGTTAAAAATGGTTAGGAATAGTAAAAAAAAAACTTTGTTCTTTATGACTTTTGGTGTATAACATTAATAAATCTGAGTATTCTCATAGCTTTTAGTGTATGTCGCTTGTTTCTTCATAAACCAAGTTCGATGAAGTTTTTTCCTATGTATACATAGATACTAAAATTTTTATTAGAAGCCGTATAAAAAGGTTGTAAAAGGAGACACTCACTACTTTATTCGTAATTTCGATCGAATACAATTTCTTCGAATTTTTGGAGATTTTCAATTTTTTTAAACCTGTTCGAAAAATCCGCAAAAAACCTGAAAGAAATGCACATTAATCATAACGATGAGACACAAATGACATAATAATGTAAACGTGTTAATTTGAAAAATTGAATATAAAATCGGCAATTTTATGCTTCCGGATTGTTTAAAAATCGATTTTGCAACCAAAAATTCTGAAATAATTCATTGTCATGTGTTCTATTAGGTAGAATGATCATGAATTATTTCGTAATTTTTTGTCGGGCAGAACGGAAGAAATGGAGCGTAATTTATTGAACCGTGCTCACCCTATAACTACCCTTGTGGTGGGGGTACCGTCATGAAACTTGTCACAGTAGGATATTTTTGGAAGCCCTATCGAATGGTCTGACCAAAAATCAATGTGGTTTGGGGGCACTTTTCCACATCTTATCCGGGTATACCCTTTGAAAACATTGTTTCGTAAAAGCTGCTATTGTAAATATCGCCGAGAATTCACAATGATAATTATCTGTTTTCTAGAAGGAGACACCTAAAATATGCTGATAGCCATAATTGCTGCCCACTCCACTGCTATATTGCAAGTTTGAAGTCGAAGAAAGATGGATAGCTATTATATCAACAGGGTGTCCCAAAAATGTTGTACTTCCTTGGAAGGGGTGATTGCTCAGATCACCTAAAGTAAGTTTTTCCTTTGCGAGAATGTTCTGCGGGTTTGTTGAGTAGTTATTAACGAAAAACACAGGCCAATCAGAACGCGGCTACAGCGCAGTGGGCGGATCCCGATTCGGGAAAACGGTTCCACTGACAATGAACATGGCGTTGGGATTGGCTGAGCTGTGGCCGCGTTCTGATTAGTCCGTGTATTTCGTTAATAACTCGAAAACAAAGCCGCGGAAAAGATTTTCGCAAAGGAAAAAGTTGCTTCAAATGATGTAACGAATCACCCCTTCCAAGGAAGTACAACATTTTTGGGACAACCTGTATAAGATGAATTTCAAATCTAGGAGTCGTCAGAGAAGGAAGTTTGGGCTGTGTTTCCGTTTACGTCCATGCTCAGAATTCGATGAAATTTTGAAAATAGGTTCTTTTTTTACTAAAATGACGATTGCCGGAAGGATTTTTGGCGACTCGAAAAAAAATTTTGTCACTCTCTACCTTACCAACAAAGTCGTAAATGGCCCACATACCTCTATTACTAATTCAATTAATTCGTTTCGCGCACAAATTCCGAAGATTAGATAAACAGAGTGAGTCTTGGTTAGATCGTGAGAGGGGGTGGAGAGGCCCGGCCGTTAGGCCGGGCCGACCACGCATACGAGAATCCAAGAGTAGTCTAGTAGTACTTTAAAAAAAATTATTTTATTTTTAGTATATTTGTCGTAAAAAATGGAATTTTAACATCATTTTAGCGTTTTTTATAGGAAATTTAATTTCCTACAAAAAAGGTCTCTTGATATTTTGCCATATTTCGCATAGTTTCCGAGATATTTGGGCATGTTATATATACATTTTTTTCTTGAAATAACCCCAAGAACACAAATATAACTTCAAAACGAGGGGCCACGGAAATCGTAATCGTGCCACTTTGTTGGTAAGATAGAGAGTGACAAAATTTTTTTTCGAGTCGCCAAAAATCCTTTTGGCAATCGTCATTTTAGTAAAAAAGAACCTATTTTTAAAATTTCATCGAATTCTGAGCATGGACGTAAACGGAAACTTCGCCGAAGTTTGTTCATACTGGCGGTTCTGCACAATGCTATTTACTTAAAAGCATCTCCTCAATCGTGTGTTAACATTGTTTTACATAAAACTTCATCGTTATTTAATATTATAGTGACGGTATTTAAATATTGTTCGTTTTCTTATTTCTAAACGATTAGATAAAATTGGGAAAAAATATATTTATTACATCGGTAAATGGTTTATATTAATAGCCATTTATGATCTCTTAACAATTTTGTTTAGTTTATTCATCCACTACAGAAATGCAAACGAGCATTTATCAAGGAATGTCAAATGGAATAATATTCTTCGACTGTTGTCTTGTTGTTCAACTGTTGTGTAACAGTTAGTTGTATAAACAGTTTTATTACAAACGAGTAATGAAACGGGAAGCGTAATATAATTTATAAATGTAATCAAATAGTTCATTTCAGTTGGACTAAACTCTATAATTGAACCTCTTTGTCAATTTACTTGCTGCGAATTCAAGTAAAACGATATTCAAACTAATAAAATCACTCATATGAAAAACTCTCTCGTATAGGGGATTTATCAATTTAATATCATACATCCTTCCGACTTTCGCAGACAGATGCCTTTTATACTTGGGTACGGACCCTTCATTAAATCCATGGTTTCTAAACCCTCGTTATTCTGCGCGATGAACTGTTTTAAATTCTCCCATTCATCTTGGTTGCTCCTCGTCCTCATTTTTCCATGTTTTTATTTTCTTACTATTCCTGTAAACCGGTAATGATAGCACCAACTGGACAGTTTAGAGAAAATTCCGAATGGCTGCTAATCCAATTAACAACAAAATTAGTCTGCGTAAAAGTACTCTTATTCTTTACACTTATTAATCTAACGAGGTTAAGTAATCACTGTAGAAATGATTTCTAATATTCTATTATTGATCCATCTAATTATGTAATCTACAAAGACCTCTTTCAAAAACTGAATAAGTTACTATATGTTGAATTCTACACACTTCTTATGTTCATGTAATAGTTGAAATTTGTTCGGTCAGAATTCCCAATGTTGAACGTGTATAATTGTGTGCTAAAAAGTAATTTCATAATCAGTGACGATGAAGTGAGTAATTTCATAATCAATGTACTTTTCTAATGTACTTTTCCTGCTAATGAAAATTGAGGTGCGACTACTGTCTTATTAGATTTCATAGAATCTGATCCAACTGTTCAAACATAGCAATACAGTATCAGACGAGTATTTTTGCGAAAGAAAGATTTTGTACCAAATAAGTTGAGCAAGTATAGTAGACTTTTTCGCTTAAAAGATTTAAGTTAAAACATTATTCTCGAGGAAATCGAATTTTAAAATCTATCGAGCAGAATCCAGTCATTTGTATGCACACGAAGAAGGAACGATAAGTCGTCGATAGACGCGTTAGCTGGTAATATTTATTCAATAGCACGCGTCATATAAAAACAGATTTTCTTCTATATTTTCGGCTAATCTTTTAATGTAGTATCACCTTCTTCCTAATCATACCATGAATACTACAATACATATATGTATAACGCTCGGTATAAACAGGATCAGTCAAATAAAGTGTTACAAGTTGTTTTTTCAGAATCCAATGAAAATATCGACTTCATTTTTTGTTATTAAATGGTCCAACAGGACTACTATTTCTTAGTATGAAATACTAGTTTTGGGGCAACTGCTGAGATGAAGGCCTTCTAAATCTTTTTTAAATGGGAAACGATATATTATAACTTTTTGTTATTGTAATACCTCGCATCAAACAGAACATTTTCTTCAATCATTTTTTTATTGTACAAGGTTACAGAGTTACTGCAGAAAATTACAATTGATTTTTCAAGTACGTTAGATATTTATAAAGATATCTCGCTATATGCGCATGATAATGCGAACATACCATAGCCCTGTAACCATGCATAATAAAAAAACTACTTCAAGCAAATATTATTTAGTTTTATGAAGCAAAAAATGAATACCGCTTCCCATTTAAAAAATGTTGAGAGTCCCTGCTTACCTCGTAGTAGTCTCCCCCAGCCCCTCCCCCTCCTTCGAAATTGACTGCAGAGTGAAAGGGCCATTTAATTTATACAAAACTGAAGTCAATATCTTCATTACATTCTGAGAAAATAGCAATAATTTTTCACGACTTGAAACGTTTTCTCGAATATTGGGTCCTTGAACTGAATTCTTTATCGAAAATAAATTAAAAAAATTTTGTACATATCATTTTATAGCCCATTGATAAATGATTATCTTTTATTCGAAGTGTATTATGTCAAATCATTATTATAGAAATACATTAAAAATTTCTTGAGGAGTTAGTTACGTGCTACACCATGGTACTTAATCTTCTGTTTTTATACATTTAGAGAAACTTGTTATTTAAGGACGGCTCCTAGCTTAAAATTGCACAGATCGTAATGTGCCAACTCGCTTCAGCAGCCATAAACCAGCTCTTCCTATCGGCACATTTATCACTAGTTATTTTTTTTATTGCCTTCTGTCCGGAACTTATACTCGTGTAGAGTTATGGCGAATGAATGACTTTATTCGTTATACATATTTAGGCAACCTAAATACGCCTACAGTGTTCAGGAAAGAACTCTATAGGTATACATTTTTATTAATCGAAGAATTTAATAAGTTATGAGTAGACTGCGGATTTTATGCATTTATGACAAATATGGGTCGATGTAATTTAAAACAGTAAAAAGTCTTGTAATTGTCGAAGAAAATTTTTATTTTCCATAAAGATCTGCAGTCTAGTTATGAGAATCTAGCGAGTTCGGTAAAGATTTGGTAGGTTGTACCGATAAATATTATTCTTTGAAAATTGTTGATATCTTGAAACTCTTTTTATCTCTACACCAAACATGATGTTCTACAACTACAACTAATCCTTATCACGCCTTACTTTATACTCTAAAACCGTTTTGTTAGAGATCGGAACGAGAATCGGTGGGAGTGGTTGATTGAATATGTAACGATATATACCCTTGTATCACACACGTTTAATAAACACAATTCCAACAAAACACAACAGTAATTTTTACAACTAACGATACGTGAAAGAACAATGCGGGAGGACGGAAAAGGCGGTAATCGCGGTATCAGCGGTGTTGACTGTATTAGCGTAGACTAGACGAGTCTTCGATCAGCCGGTGCATAACCGAAAATCACGCGTTCGGCGGCTCACGAGGTGGGGCGGTGGGAGGGGGGGGGGCGGATGACGTGACGTCATTCGCGTGGCTACGCGACGTCGTCGGTGAAGCGGATCTGTCGATTGGAGATCGGCCGGAACACGTTTCATGTACAAAAATCATTTTCATCTGGACAAAGTACACGTGAAATGATACAACGAAACTGTCGTTAATATATTTAAACATCAGAAATCGTACGTCTAGAAAAAATGACACTTGTCAATTGTGAAGTCTAATAATAGATATGCTAACTCTGTCACTCAGCAGTTTATGCTGCCAAAACTGTAAAAATTTCTCAAACAGACTAAATGGTAGCGATAATATAATGTAAAACTCTTTACACCCATGGAAAAGTAAATTAGAATAAGTATCATAAATAGTAAACAATGTCTCTAAAAATTGCTTATGAAAGTATTGTGCATTTTTCTCAAAACATATTTTTTCTATCTTATAGCGGGTGATTCACGAGAAATAGGCCACCTAAGTAGCTCCGTTAGGCTTGAAGATAGAAGAAAATGTTAAGGTCTTTTGAAGGTCATCGATGATTTTTAAATGGCATCATATATTTTTAACATAATAGTGTTGTAGCTGATGTCAAGACGAGTTCACTGATGTGGTACACTATGACCTTGAAATGACCTTGGACTCATAAATAGGTATAGTTCGACTAATCTGTTTGATCAACGGAAATTTAATTTCTTAAGCTATTAGGTCTTATAACACGTATACCGTTAACGGAAGGTGACTCTCTAAGCATACAGAAACAAGGTTATAAACAAACTACAGGTAAGTATGTATGCCGAGTCAATTATTGTCATCGAATTATTGCGAGTGTATCAATTTACCGATAACCGTTTACCAATCCGTTACTCAAGGGAGGATAAGATCGATCTTATTTCCATTTATTACAAAAGTCGTCAGTGTCTTCGAGAAGCCGTTCGTCTTTACAAATACCGATTTCCTGATCGTAGGTGTCCATCTAGTTCTACCTATTCAAATTTAGTTAAGAAGTTCCGTGAAACATGTAGTGTAGACAATAAAAGACCTGTGAAAGTGAGAAGTGTAATAAATGAAGTAAATGCAGTCAATGTTCTTGCTGCAGTAAATGTAAATCCTTGTATCAGCACTAGACAACTCAGTAGAGAAAGTGGCTTTAGCCAAGCAAGTATCGTGCGAATATTACAATTACATGAATTCCACCCATATCACATTTCGCTCCAACAAGAACTTCATGGAAGAGATTTTGAAAATCGCGGAAATTTTTGTGAGCGGAGTTTAAGGCAAATTAGAAATGATAGCCGATTTTTTACTAAAGCATTATTTACTGATGAGGCTTTCTTCACAAATCATGGTCAAGTTAATTTAAGAAATATGCATTACTGAAGTAATGCGAATCCACGATAGTTGGATTATATTACATAGCTGATAAGTCCCAGAGCTCGTAATATAAAACATTTATAATAAGAAAGCTTGAATATAGTTATAAAATACAGTATAATGAATTAAAAATATGAAATACTTGAAATTAATAATGTTGGAGATACTTTAATTTTAATTCATTTTAATCAAAAAGGGTAGTATTTTACTGTAAATGCAATAATTATCTATATTCATTTGAAGTTTTATGGTGCGTTTACTTATTTGCGCAAGTTTAAGGTGCGTTTACTTATTTATGTATACAGGGTGTCCCAAAAGTACTTCAACTCCGGGAAATGGAAGGTTCCTGAGGTCATTTCAAGCGCCATTTTCCTTTTGCAAAATGTTGTCCGCGGCTTTGTTTAGGAGTTATTAACGAAAAACACGGACCAATCAGAGCGCGAGCTCGGCGCTCGCTGGCACGTTCAGCGCGGCGAGCTGGCAGGCGGTTGGCTGAACATGCCAACGAACGTCGAGCTCGCCCTCTGATTGGTCCGTGTTTTTCGTTAATAACTCCTAAACAAAGCCGCGGACAACATTTTGCAAAAGGAAAATGGCGCTTGAAATGACCTCAGGAACCTCCCATTTCCCGGAGTTAAAGTACTTTTGGGACACCCTGTATAAATATACTCATTGCTAGTCCATATTTGTTGAAAAATTCGAATAGTCGTTCTGATCTACGTATACAGGGTGGTTCACCGTAATGTAGCCACTTAAATATCTCCTTTATTTGTGATGACATAACAAATGTTTTTAATGCAATATAAATGGTATCACAAGATGAATTCTTTGCAAACGTTATATTTTCTTAAGGTTATTTTTTCCAGAGTGTTCACTTTCATTTTCAAAGATCAAGGTCATTTTAAGGTCATGTTATTATACATATCTGAATCTATTTTTCGCTCAGCTACACAATGCAATAAAAAAAGAAATACAATTATGTTTCAAAAAACACCGATGACCTTGATAAGTACGAAAAAAATTACCTTGGCAGAAAAAATGTCCTTGCCAGATATTGGTCCATTGAGATCATGCACATTACGTAAGAAATAGTTTTTGCATCACAATAACCTGAAGAGATATTAGGTGACCTTACTTAAATAGACCACATGGAAGTGTGTCCAACGAGACGAGGCAGTAAACGTTGCGCTGCGCGCTGGTACTTTACTATCTCGTCTAGTTGGATAAGGTATACATTGATATTATTATACATATAAGGAGTCCTGATACCACACATAGTGTTATCAAGTTTTTTTATTTATTGAAAGCACAGATACAGATTGCATCAACAGTTTCGGGGTGAAACGTTGTAAAGGACACCAATGTTTGCTTGACACGAATCGTTTACTAGTAGATGTCAACACATGCCAAAATATGTACAGGGTGTAAAGAAATGTTTGGTCTTGGATGCCATAGGCGTATTCTACATCTTCGGATCGATGAAAATCCGTTAAAAAAAGTTGCCGCAAAATTGTCCTCGACTTTAAATTTCAAGGTCAAATATTTTTATAATTGCTTAATGCGTAGAATACAATGCAATAAAAAAGTTTGACCTTGAAATTCAATATCAAGGACAATTTGGCGGTAACTTTTTTTTACATATCTTCATCGATCCGAAAATGTAGAATACGCCTATGGCAACCAAGACCAAACATTTCTTTACACCCTGTACAACACATCCGAGGACAACGTCCCGAGACAATCGTCACACTCACAATCGTCGACAATCTATATAATTGAGCAGTTGTTTGTACACAAGAAATGTATAGACTACATGCTTACATGAAGCAAGCAGATTTGATTAATATGTCAAATGAGATTTTTCTTTTTGGAATCATGCATAAGATAACATGATCGAGATTTTGTGTCATATTTATACGATCTAATGAAATAGGAAGATCGTAATGGTTTGATTTGCAACAAATAAATCGTTACGAAAACTCCCGTAAAGAGCCCATATTTGAATAATAATTTGGTCTTTAAAATAACACCGAAAGAATTCCTTTTTCTTTCTTTGATCTCGTTGTTCTACAAATCGAAATGCAGTTATCACTTTCTCTTACAGTTGTTGATTCAGCCAGATTGTCAGCCCCATACCATCTACAGAATTATTTCCGATTATTGTTTTGTTAATTTAGAACGAAGTTCCAATCTAGTTACAGAACGATTAGTATGTTATTCAAAATGTATTTGGAATTTTAAAAAACTACACATATACAACTATGCGAGTCTCCCTTGGAAATTTGGATAAGCTTAAATCAAGAAAATTATTTTAAGGATACTATTTTTAAACAAATTTTGCATTTTACAATGTAATAATGTGTATTGTGTTATTTTGAAATTGAATACTTTCTGCAATGTCTTACAATAATTTAGATAGAAACCATCAAATTTAATTCAAATGTCCGACCAATATTCTATTAATTAACCACTTGTCCAATATACATGCTTTCCTTAACTACTATACTATTAAACACATTACTAACGAATATTTTCACAAAAATTGATTCTATTCGATTTGATTCTTTGCAAATACAAAAAGATTCGTGTCTATCTTTTCAACAGTCATAAATAGCGACAGCCGCAGTAGGCGAGTGAGATGAAACAAAAGCTCCATGATTTAAATGTCACTGTAAGGGAACTGGTAAAGCGTGATTGCTAGCTGAAATTCTGTGTATTGTATTTTATTGACATCTTTAAATCATAATACTTTAGTGATATTTTGAAACGTCACTGTAATTTTCAGTTCAAACTACCTACCATAAAGTCGCTTTGACGATTGACTATCCAGGAATGTATCGTATTGTCTTATTTACCAATATTCACTTGATTATTGTTCTATACGTCTATTGTTATTACCTGTATACTTATGATCTAAAATTCACGTATTCCAATTTTTCCTATACTTGGAAACATCATTATCGTTTTCATTAAAATAAAGGTTTTGTAGCAAGAACATGGTTTATAAAGTCATTGCTTACATGTTATATGTTCTTTTTAAACGTACGCGATATATGTATATCTAATGTTGTACAAATGTCAAAAATTTATTTCATACCAAAAAAAAATATTATGATATTAAAATTGGTTTTGCATACTTTCGTTGAATCTACAGCGAGACTGTATTCGCCATACGTTTTTTCAAAACGTTTCAATGTTTACGTAAATAGTTTGCATACATGAAAAATTATAAAGTTTTTTAAATACAAAAAGATACATTATCATAATACTCGTAATAGTTTGCAGCATTTTGGAAAATTGTTATTGAAAATATACATATAAACACGATAAGTATGTTTAATGTTCTCAGAGGCAATTACGTAGTGTAGTTATTATACGTAGGATTTGTTTCCAAGAGAGGAATTAATTTTAATAATTCAATATAATTCTCATTTTGGGAGATGATTAAATTGAAGTTTACATGCGAGCTGGTTATACATACATATTTAGAGAAGTACTGATCGTAGAGAGAACATTAGTCTCGCATAGCGTTTAAGCGTTTAAAGGTTTCCTTCGGGTGCTTTAGCTGGTTTGAAATGCGAAAACTAGGAAGACGATGCGATGTACCTATACATATACATATTATAAGCAAGACATTGATATGTGCGTCTTAACTGCAGTAATAGCGAAGAGAGACGTGAATATTCAGACAGTATCCCATGCGCAGGAAACTAAACCGTATTTATTGTATAGTAGATACAACAGGCAAAGCAATAAATTCCATCAATATCACTCGTAACAAAGATTTTATGCAATGACATGTTGAATAGCAACGTATTTTCTGGTGTAAACGCGTAAAGGTGATACAGTGAGAATAAGTAACGTATAATATATGTAGTTACGAATGTAGACATACATTTTTGTTATCCCGATTATAAAAATCTTTTATCACAGGGTCTCATACTCGACTTTATTTGTGATATTTATAATTAATAGACTGCGGATGTTTATGCAGAATAAAAATGCTTTGCAACGATTGTGGGCAGCAGGAGTTATACATATAAAAATTTACTTCATCCCTTAATAGATTTATTACATTGAAAAGATCATAACAATACTCTTAAATTTTTATAATTTTCTACTGTTTTGTATTTCACATTTTAATAATTAAGAATTAAAGTCACTGCTGGAAAGCATGGCTGTGCCGAACAATTCAGCCAACACTACTGTGGTTTGACAATAACGTGCCGAAGTTCTACGGCGAGGCGTAGTGTAGGTTTAAGTTGAATTCGCGTGTCACAATAATGCTTTCTTTCAATTGTTTTGTCATTTATCGGTTCGAGTTAATTATATCTCGCATGCAACAATACATGACAAATTTATAATAAATTTTTATGAAAATATCCTGCTTTGCTGATAACATTTCAACTTTACTTTAAATTGTAATAACAAAGTGTAATGTAAATTGTAATAAAAAAAGTAAGTCTATAAAGTCCAAGTAAATCGATGGCTTTGCAATCCCCTTGTTGAAAGAACGAATCAAGTAGGATACGAGTAGGGTAGATGTATCATTTGTGGTCAGTGCCTTATTTAACAATTCGGAATATACTCAGTTCGGCAGAAGAGAATTTCCTTAGTTATAAATGAAATTCAATCGATAAGAAACTTAGCAGACACGCGTAATATACTATATTAATGAATCAAATTATACAAGAATTTTCAATTTCTAAAATAATATATTTTTATTTTTGTCCCAGTTTTGGTACTTATATCGACCACTGTGCGACACGACGCGACACAAGCGACAATACCTGTCGTTCTTATACCATGTATGCGATCACCACAAGATTTAATACCGTTACAAGTTATTGAGAAAACTCACTCTTTGTCAATGATATTAATTGCTGGAAACATTTGCTATCACTGGAAAAGTTAGGATACAGTGTAATGGAAGTGTAGATTAAAGACTTAATATTTTATCATCAATAACTAAATAAATGGCCTACTTATTATTTATTCGGCAACCACTGTGAAATAGGTTTATTATTATAACAATTTTCTCAAACAATAATGTTCCGTATGAATTTAAAAACAATGCAATACCTATGTAATGTTAGCTACATACGTGTAACAATATTGTACTTGCTAAATAAACCACTTGGTTTAAAGTAATGACAAATACATAAATAGGTTTAATATTATCGAAGTTTAAGAATATTATTTATAAGATGTGTTACCGCTACATAGTTTTTAAAGTAGAAGACCCTATGTGCAATATTGCATTGTACAATAAACTCAACAAACGAAAACAGTTGATCTCTATTATGCTATAGTATACTAAAAGCGGAAAGACATGCAAATAATGACAATTTTTAAGTTTCAACAAAAATAAACAACGATATGCTTCAATACCAACTGTTAACTTATTTTACCCTTATACTGTTGCAATTCGCGTTCCTTATAATGCTTTCTATGTATATGTAGAAAACACGTGTATAAGTAATTACAATTGCAAATTTATTAGACGTCTGCAACTATCCCGAAATAGTCAACCATTAATAGGAAACTTCATTTATATTTATAGTGATACATACGATTTTGTTGCGCTTGTTTTGACATTAACCCTTCTATCAGGAAAAACTGATATATCCGCTGCGATTAGTTAATCATGCAATGGGTCGAGCGGAAATATCTGTCACGCTTGATGACTCAATTGCTATCGATTTCAACGATATGGTCCGAGCATGAATATCAATTCTAATGGTAATCAATATTAAAAATAAAAGCTGACGATCCGTGTTCCTTCAGTTCCTTGACGGTTCTGAGGTAAATGCTATACGGCCGAACACAGTCTTGTTACTAGAAAATTTTTTTACACAATTTTTGGGACACCATGTATAATGTTTGTTATGCAAGTATGCGTTACACAGCAGAACTCCGTTTATATCAACAGGTTTGTATTATAATAATGTCTCGCCAACTCTCCGCAACTAACCTACACTTATTTTCTCTGATATACTATAATACATACAGGGTGTCCCAAAACGACTGCGTAAGCGGGAAATGGGAGGTTCCTTGGGACATTTGAAGCGACATTTTCCTTAGCAAAAATGGCGTCCGCGGCTTTGTTTAGGAGTTATTAACGAAAAACACGGACCAACCAGAGCGCGCCTAGTCGCTCGGTGGCACGGTCAGCGCGGCGAGCCGGGGGGAGCAGAGTGTTGTCGGTACGCCGCGATGTAACAGACAACTAACAGTTTCTCGATTATGTCCCGATTTCGATGAGCTTTGGATATGTTGTAAAGACCACGATTCTGAACAACATTTCCCTTTAGACTTTTTGCCTCGCGTCTTTAGTTTACGAGATATTTGTAAAACCAGTATCGAAAGCTAAGGGTTGTACGGTCAGGTCAACGAACTGTACAGCTGATGGTAGATAGCAGGAATACGACAATCACATGTTTCGGTTTTCCTGCAGATTTGTACGCAGAGTCGATGGGTTACTGTTCGAAAAGGTCGTCCGTTCTTTCACCCAGCAAGAGGTAGAAATGTCAGGTCGGCGTGGCGTTTTAGGGTCCCTATTGTCCTATGCCTCCCTTAAGAAACTTTCTAAAAGAAAGACGGACGACGTTTTCGAACAGTAACCCATCGACTCTGCGTACAAATCTGCAGGAAAACCGAAACATGTGATTGTCGTATACCTGCTATCTACCATCAGCTGTACAGTTCGTTGACCTGACCGTACAACCCTTAGCTTTCGGTACTGTCGTACACCTGAAGACATCTGTGCAGTTCGTCACCGAATGACCCAGTGACAGTGACACACATTTCGAAGCATTTTCAATTACAAGTTTTTACAAATATCTCGTAAACTAGCGACGCGAGGCAAAAAGTCTAAAGGGAAATGTTGTTCAGAATCGTGGTCTTTATAACATATCCAAAGCGCATCGAAATCGGGACATCGGGACATGATCGAGAAACTGTTGTCTGTTACATCACGGCGTACCGACAACACTCTCCTCCCCCCGGCTCGCCGCGCTGACCGTGCCACCGAGCGACTAGGCGCGCTCTGGTTGGTCCGTGTTTTTCGTTAATAACTCCTAAACAAAGCCGCGGACGCCATTTTTGCTAAGGAAAATGTCGCTTCAAATTAAAGCTAGAACCTTTACCCGAGTATAATACCCGGGTACCCGGGTAATGTTTTTTACCCGAGTACCCGGGTACCCGAGTAATTTTTGTTTACCCGGGTATCGCACGGGTAACCCGGGTACCCGGGTATCTCATAAGTAACAGCTCTACATACATACATAGTATGTAGGTGCTAAGGTTCGGAAAACTGAAGTCCAGCACGTATATGTATGCATATGTATTATGTATGTATACGGCTTATCTATAATAAACAAAACTGTGCAAATTATAAGTAATGCATCGTACACGTATTTTTTACTTATTTGCTTATTATTTCTTTGTAAAAAATAGAGTTCAAAAACCTGTATATTTCGTCGAGATAACACCAAATTTGATGTCCCAAACCGCGGAAATCACTCGTTTTTAAGTTATGAGCATGTAAAGTTGACTAATTTAACACTAATTTTCATTGTTTCACCCCAGAACGTGACAGGTACGGGCGCCGTCATATTGGTTCGTAGGGAGCTCTCCCGTGTAGTGACTCAGTGGCGCCCCCATATCGCACACGTTACGGGTACATTATCGCGTAGCGTAGCACGTAGCACCGCGCATCGCGCCACAACTCTGTAATGCCGATAACATACATTTACACACAATCAAGATATCTAAATTTTTTATGCTTAGTTTATTGTTTCACCACAGAAAGTAACAGGTATGGGCGCCGCCATACTGGTAAGTAGGGACCTCCTTGCGTAGTGACGACGCTAGATGGCAGCACTAGCGCGCAACCTGATAGTAGCCTGGGCATAGTTTTACAGTGTACCAAAATGGACAGAGGCGGAACTAGCCGCTTCGGCGCCTGTGGCAACAACCTGGCATGCGCCCCTACCATCTATGTAGTATAATGGGAAAATATATTGAACTCAAATATTTTTCCATATCGTATAATTATTACAAATGAATGAAACATACGTATCAATGTATAAGCCGTTACAAAATTTTTGGTAATAGATTATTCATATCAAAACTTTTCTAGACTTCGCTTCCGCAAATAGGTTGATTATTTCATCGTAATTGAGGCGGGTTGCTATTTCTTTCTCAATTGACAAAATAGACATATTCGCGCCTTTGCGCTGCATGTAAATAAAAAATTTGGCGTAGCGCCCCCACGAGACCTGCGTGCGTTGCGCCTGTTGCGCCCGTGGCAGGTGCCACCTTCGCCACGCCCTAGTTCCGGCACTGAAAATGGATACCGCAGAATTTAATTTTTGTTCTGGGTTAACAGTGGGGTAGTTTTGGGTTAGTCCTGGGTTAGTTCCGGTTAGGTTGTATTTACATTTTGTAATTGTAATTCTAAAAAATTTTGATATCTTGGTTGTGTGAGTGGTGAATGTTAGAGGTTTGAAATTTTTGTGAATAAAAAGTAGGTGCAATTAATTTTATAGAATTGGGAAAGAGAATAGTTGTAGTTGTAATTGTTCGAGATTGTGTCTGGGTTAGGTCTGGGTTAGTTCTGGTTAGATTGTGTATCGGTTTTGTAATTGTAAGCATAAAAAATTTAGATATCTTGATTGTGTGTAAATGTATGTTATCGGCATTACAGAGTTGTGGCGCGATGCGCGGTGCTACGTGCTACGCTACGCGATAATGTACCCGTAACGTGTGCGATATGGGGGCGCCACTGAGTCACTACACGGGAGAGCTCCCTACGAACCAATATGACGGCGCCCGTACCTGTCACGTTCTGGGGTGAAACAATGAAAATTAGTGTTAAATTAGTCAACTTTACATGCTCTTAACTTAAAAACGAGTAGTTTCCGCAGTTTGGGACATCGAATTTGGTGTTTTCTCGACGAAATGTACAGGATTAGATATGTAATAATCGAAAATCTGTGGGTTCGGAAGGAAAAGTTTTCCCCTATATTTTATTAACATTATTATAAATCGATAATATTCTATTCGTATACAGGGTGTCCCAAAACTATTGAGTTAAATTGAAATGGGAGGTTCCTTGGGTCATTTGATTGTTTATTAACGAAAAACACGGACCAATCAGAGCGCGACCTAGACGCTCGTTGGCACATCCAGCCAACCGCCTGCTAGCTCGCCGCGCTGAACGTGCCAACGAGCGTCTAGGTCGCGCTCTGATTGGTCCGTGTTTTTCGTTAATAACTCCTAAACAAAGACGCGGGTGCCATTTTTGTTGAGGAATATGTCGCTTCACATGACCCAAGGAACCTCCCATTTCAATTTAACGCAGTAGTTTTGGGACACTCTGTATGTTACGTTCGATCACAGTTCATACAATAAGAGCTTAGCTCCGAGTTCATATATTTGGAACACACTGCAAGTTATATAAGTGGTGTACGGATAAATGGAGGTCTATTGTATTCGTAACGTCGAGTTCTATATTGCGTTTTCGTCGTCTCTTTTATTTTACAGAAATAAAGTGAAATTACATACCATCTTAACATTATCTTGCAATTTCGTCAGATAATTTTGATGTGTAGAATCATCCGAAGATCGTGATTTAGGCATACATGAATGTATTTTTAATCCGCTACAAGATGCATTCGAAAGAAGTATTTACACATCTTTAAGAAAACGAGATGTTGGAGGAAGAAATTAATCATCCTTAACCCTAGATTACTATGTCTACGATGCGTGAAAATAACGACGCCAATTAGAAACACGAATATCATTGAATGCTTTTCATTTAGCAACAATAATCATACTTTATCTTCTGAAGAACTAGTGTAAGTGAAATATAAAAGTCATATTTAGTATTGAATTTATTAATTGCCACGATTGATTAATGATCTGATGTCACAAGATTTAAATGTTCTGGTGGTTAAGTTAAAAAAATCTCTGTTGTCCACTTACACCAAAATTACACTTGTCCAGACAATCGATCAGTATAATAATTAGAACGAAGAATTTCATTCAATGAATTATTTCGTTCGTAGAGTTTCAGTTAAAAACATTGGACGTCATCCTACAAGTTTAATTAAAACACTCGCGATCAGCATCCATTAGAATACTTAAGTCAAGGTCACTGTGCAATACAGAATTCCGATACAGAAGCTTCTTGTTACTCTTCAGTTAGTAATCAGTAGACAGTGGATTTTATGAATTTACATGTATGATAAAAATTAGTAGGTGTAATTCAATCAAAAGGTCATTTAAATCTGAAAAATGACAGAAATAAGTTGGTGAAAGACCATAGAAAAATAATGAACAATTATTACACATAAACAAGTATGAAGCAAATGCCGATAATATCGGGAAGAAATGCGAATATTCTAAGACTTGGATTTTTGCTTGTTTTCAAACTTCTCTAAAAAAAATAATTGGTGTCATAGCAATTAATGTTTCTGCTGAATGTTAATCTGTACATTTAAAAAGATATTGGCATACATTTCTTCGGTTTTTGACGAACTTGAAAATTTGTCTTTTGGACGCGTTTTGACGAATCCAGAATCCAGACCACTGTGCGACTGTGCGACGCGACGAACTGCGTGGCTGCATGTGACCCGAGCTACTTGAGCTTGGAGCGCTACCAGTAAAATAATTTAGAAGAAGCAACGATTGTCCATGTGCCGCGTCGGAACCGGACTCTTACTTTGTTGAGCACAAGCCAAGTTGCAATGCTTACTGCCACGTTGCAATAACTAATTGTAAGTGCAGATATTAACAAAATCTTTAGATCTTAAACATTTCTTCTTTGAGTTCCATTATGACCGAGGTTAATTATAGCATAGTTACGCCTATAACTCATATAGCTGAGAAAATGAATGTATTCAGTTTATGTATTATAAATGCAATATTATATCATACATTGTAGTTGTACTTAAAAAACAGTACTTGGTGAGGCATCTGAGTTGATCTCCTCGAATAACGTCTAAATTATGCGTTGTACAAAAATATTATTACTACAGATGTTACACGAGCCCATAATTATGAAAGTAGTGTAAGTCATATATTTTTTCTTTCGAGATGATTAAAGGATTACATTTGAAACACTAAATGAATACCATATAATGTTGAAATAACAAGCACCATCTAACGGTTCATTTTTGACAACATCGTAAAAATTCAGAGATCAAAAATAATTAACAGTTATTCTAAAATTTTCTACGATAAAAATCATTAATAAAAAGTGGATTGTTATTGAAATTTAAGATAATCAACACAAAATATAAAGACAAAAACCCTAAGAACAAAATGATTTAAAAAAATCGATTTTTAAACTTTTTGGTTTCAAATAACAGCTGTTAATATCCAAAAATTTAGATCCCCTCGATAACTGTTATTGATGAAGAAAGACTATTTCGATTACACAAAGGAGTTATTAATGAGAGAAATTTATTTTGATCGGTAATAACAGTTATCGATGAAATACATTTATTTCGATCGCTAATAACAGTTATCGATGAAAGACATTTATTTCGATCGCTAATAGCAGTTATCGATGATCAAATTTTGTTGAACTTGCTCATAATAATGATTGATGAGAACATTCATTTCGGTTGTTTATTTAATTATACAGTTTTCTACTCTTTTTCGGATGGAACAAGCTTGTGAAAATCATTGAAAAGGTTTCGTACAACAAGACGAATCGATAGCTCGTAAGGACAACACAAAGTCTGTTTGTTAACTGTCTTTGTTCACCGACGAATCTGTTCCATTCGTATATGGACGTACAATTGTTTACAGGAGAAACTTCATTATTATCGGGAGAAAATTTGGAAAAGCTCACGGATCTTTATGATTTTTGGAAAGCACTACGGATCTTTATGCATTTATGACAAAATTGGATGTGTGCAATTTAAAACAGAGGAATGATTAAAAAGATTTATATCAACAAATTATTTTCAACTGCTTTGCATAATTAAGAAAAGAAACCCCCTTCTATTTGGCTCTCGACTCTTGCAATTTATACAGAAAATTTTTATTTTGCGTAAAGATCCGTAGTCTACTTATTATTCTTACTATTTACTTCAACGCATTTGCGATTTAGAATGTCAATACGTATTCAGTAGATTAGTGCAGTAAATGACTGCGATTATAACTGACTGTTGCTTCTAAGCGTTACGTGCAGAGCCGCTGGAAGGAGCACGAATTGAGGAGAAAAAGTTACCCTCTCTCTGCCAGTACCGGACACATGCACAACAGAGACGAAACGCGTCACATGACTGGGCCGCGGCGGAAGCGTGGCGAACAGCGTCGTAGAAGGGGAAGGTACAGTGGGGACACAAGTCTTAATCTGGCGACTCTGATTACGTGTAATAGAATAAATAGAGAATTATACGAAAATTATATTTTAAATGTGAAGAATTATTATTTTTAGTTCATAGTTCATTTGCAATTTAGTTGTTTTAGTGTTAATATTAGTGTTAGATTATATCAATTAGTTATTATCCTGTATCGTGGGTCATACAGTTAAGAGATATTAGGTAACGAATATAAAATGTTGGTTAACGATAATGGTTATTTTTTACTGAAAACAATTTTCGTCATCGATAATGGTTATTCGTAACCAAAAGCGGTTTCTATCATTTAGAATAGTAATTAGTAACTAAAAACAATTTCGGTAATCGCAAAGAGTTACTAATGACCGACAACAAATGTAACTATACAAAATGGTTGTTTGTAACCCAAATCGTTTCAAGGAAAATATAATTGTTATGCCATAACTTTTTCCAATTTGGTTATAACGGTTAGGGTCTCTGTAAAAATCAGATTGAATTAATTTAGTTTAAAATAATGTGATGTGAAATAACTGATAAACTCATTTTTTTTAAATTTTGACTTACAATTACACCACTTCCATAATTATGGACTCACATGGTATCAACGTGGGACAAATTATGGTGTACATGACTTCTTGACGATTGAAATTCGACTTTTCGTATTAATATATGCTATTCTACTTCGTTTGACAGTTTCTAAACAATGGAGAATAATTTGTATTGCTTTAAACCCAATGTATTAATGTAAAATGTTTGAATTGCTACCATAATGAAATAACCTAATTTGATCAGCAAGTACTTTTGCTGTATAATTTTCGAAACATACAAATAGATGGGAATATTGCATTGTTTGCGTTTGCAGGTCGTTTCTTCGCGAATTTTTTGTGTAAAATACACGCGGTGAACTATCGGTTCGCATTATGTAGTATATAATACATACATATAACACAAGTTTGTGACACGATAAAATGCAGACAGTGAGTCTCTTGATATCTGATGGTTTAGATGGAAACACCTTCTCGGGATTTCATTATTCAAGTTTTATGTACATTATTACAGAAAAAGCATGTCAATAACATAAGATACTCTTGTGAAGAGAAAGAAATTTATGTAGGTAAAAAAAACGTGATGTCTTCAAGATATCATAGTCAAGATTGGCATTCGAAATCTATAATGCTTTCGAGACTTCGTATTACATTAAATGATTCGATTATGTCGATGCGTTCGAAGTAAATATAATTATTAAAGGGTATAAAATGCAAAATTTGATCGATTATAAATCATTAAAATTTTAGGTACATTCAAATGTTACTGAAACGTATACATTATTAGTTTTTCTTAAAGATTGCTATGGATTGCATGGCCGTTCTACGCATTTTGTTTGACCAACGAGAAAACGTACAGTAGTTATATGGCTCTGAAAAGCGATCAGGAGAGACTCTACGGTTTGAAGCTCACATTAGTTTGGATCGGTTGGATATGACACCCGATAAACGTTATCTTATATAATATAATAAACATCAAATAATCATTATATAATAAACGTTAAAACCCTATTCACGTTATGTGTGAAAGAGTTACCGTGCAAATACGAATGGCCTAGTCGTGTATTGCCGTATTCTAATTCGTATTGCAAAATATTACATTACAGTGTAACTCCATGTACATATGCAGGCAGAGGCCACCTAATACTCTCACCGAAAATATCTCCGTTGTTTTTAGTAATACGAAAAAATGTTTCAGGCAGAAAATGTTTCGTTCAGTGGGGCAAGTATTGTGACGCAGAAGTTTTTTTTCTCTGGGATATATTTTCTGATATTTCATGGTCATCGTCATTTTTTAAAAATGGAACGACGTATTTTGATTGGTGTAACGTTATAGCTAACAATGATAAGACAAATTCAATCATGTATAATATGTTGACCTTCGAATGACCTTCGAAGAAGTTATTCTTCAAACAGTAAAACTTCACGTACGAATACCATGTTAGTAGTGGTACGAATACCACTGAAACATTGTCGAAAGACATCTCCTGTTTACAAACTGCCGTACTGTCTAGCATTTTCAAGAATGTGTTCAAAATGGTGGCCGTCAGCATTTAATCATGCTTGTGACCTGCTTCGTAAAGAAGATTGCACAGTCTTTAATATCTCGTCGGTAATATTCCCACATTCTGTCACTATATGTTGACGCAGATCATCAGCAGTTGTTGGTACATTGGCATATACTTTATTCTTTAATTTTCCCCATAAAAAAATCGAGTGGATTCAAGTTAGGTGAACGTGCTGGCCACAGAACTGTTCCACCACGTCCGATCCAACGGCTAGGAACCTTCTGTCCAATACTTCTCTTGATATTCTCGCGTAGTGAGCACGATTTTCTAGGGGTATGTCTTTAAGTAAATCCGGTAAAATTTCTCTGAAAAATCGTGCGTAACTTTATACCGCCAAGGTTCCGTTTACAAAGTATGGCACAATTATTGTACTGTTTATAATACCGCACCAAACATTAACACTCGACTGCCTTTGGTGTTCTACTTCACGAAACCAATGTGGGTTATCACCGGCCCAATAATGAGCATTTCGTAAGTTTACTGAACCATGATTGGTTAATATTCACTAATCCGTGAATAAAACCTTATTAAAAAATTCCGGATTCTGACGCAGCCCCCATTAACAAAAATTTACTCGATTTTGGAAATCGTTTCCGTGTAATTCTTGGTGTAATGATAAATGAAAAGGATATCAACTAAGGAACCTTAAATATTTATTTCATTATTTACATTTGTTTTTCGTTTATTTCGTACACCATTTTTCTTCTTTACACTTCCAGTTTCTCGAAAAAGCTTAAAGACGCTCCAGATAGTTTTAACACTAGGATGTCTCTGATCAGAATATGTTCTTGGATATTGTATTTGAACTTGCACTGCGTTTTGTCTACGTTCGCAGTAGACGATTACAATATCACATTTTCCTGCAAGATACGGCAGTTTGTAAACAGGAGTCCTTCGACAATGTTTCAGTGTTTATATGAACGGAACTCTAGTAGAGTATGGTAAGCATGAACATGGCTTGGTACGTCAAGTTTTGTTTTTTGTAGAATAACTCCTTCGAAGGTCTGGGTTAGGTCAACATATTATACATGGTTGAATTTGTCTTATCATTAGCTACAATGTTACACTAATCAAAATAATCAAATACGTCATACAGATAAAAACATACGCGTAGAAAACCACGCGCGGCAGAAGTGAAACTTCTTGCAGTCTAGTAATGTTTAGAAGTAAATTAAGATTGGAAATGGTAAATAATCATAATGAAGCGACAACAATATCAGGAACAACTAATACAAAAAACAATAATGAAGCGACAACAAGATCTGGAACAACTGATACAAAAAAAATATCAAAGAAAAAGTTTCATTTCAAAATAAATGAACGATCAAAATTTGCGACGCAAAGAAGGAGAGCGTATGGGAAAGAAAGAGACATAGTTCATAGCATTTCCCATACGCTCTCCTTCTTTGCGTCGAAAATTTTGATCGTTCATTATTTTTGAAATGATACTTTTTCTATGATTTTTTTTTGTATCAGTTGTTCCTGATCTTGTTGTCGCTTCATTATTTTTTTTTTGTATCAGTTGTTCCTGATCATGTTGTCGTTAATGATGTTGTTAATTTACTTCTAAACATTACTAGACTGCAAGAAGTTTCACTTCTGCCACGCGTATGGTTTTTTTTCTTAATATCAACATTAACGCAATGATCAACGTCTCTGGGTAATTGTTGAACCATCGTATTTACACAAATTGGAATATTTATAATCTGTCCTAGAATGCCGTACTGACCATGTGCATGGCTCAGTCTTCTTATCTGCATAAAAGGAATGCGTGGAGAAATTAGTCTTTCCGACACTAAATCCAATGGTGGTAGATTTGGTGGCATTTCCGGATATTTCAATCCATTGAATTTTGCGAGATTAGGGATGTGATTACGACCGAAAGATTGGTTAGAACACTTGCATATCACAACACTAGTAAGATCCACTGTCCGGATCGACGCTTCGCATTAATTCTTCGTAATTTTGATTTACACATTTCAAGTCACTTTGAAACCACAAACGATCACAAACATGACACACAAAACCAAACGGATTGTCTGTGAATTTTAAAAAAAATTGTTTATGAATGTTACGATGTGCAATGAAATCCGTGTATGGCGTATCGATCGAATGAAAAGTAATCGATGGTTGAGCGTCAATTCGCAAATCCGCGTTCCTTTCTCTGTAGTCCTGAGATCGCTGTTGACTAGATACGGCTTGTGGAATGTCACTGATATTATTATCTAAAATGTCGCGAATATTAGCCCGCAATGTTATTTGTCGTGCTCTGTATTCGCGACAACGTTGGCGGTTAGACTTTGCTGACTGTTTAGATGGCTTGATAGCACGTTTTCGATCATAAAACTTTTTTGCTCGTTCCGCCGGTGTTTTCACCATGGCACGCGTTGGCCTTGCTCTCCATCCTCGGCAGTGAGTAGTGGGAGTATACAGGACAGCTGCCATCGACACGAAAGCGAGTAACGACAACACCACCTAGATGGTGTTGGTAACGCGCTGGTCTTACTCACCATCCCCACCACTTCCGTTAGACATTTTCGTGTCGCGAATTCCGTGACGCGAATAGGCTTACACCCCGGCATAAGAAGTTTCACTTCAATAATATTCTCCGTCACAATAATTGCCCCACTGAACGAAACATTTTCTGCTTCAAACATTTTTTAGTATTACTAAAAACAACGGAGATATTTTCGGTGAGAGTCTTAGGTGTCTCACGGTGAGGTACACGATGATTGAGTTAACTGGATCGTTCGGATAATACGAGTCTCCTAACTCTCCCCTCCACTATCGTTTCTTGGTTCGTATAATAGGAGCTGATGTTCATACAACTGAATATACTCATCTATTTGAATACAGTTCGGATAAACGGTACATGTCGTGAGCAGTCAGTTCGCGTAATAGGAGCTCAGCTGGATGCTGGCTCGGATAAATGGAGTCCTACGCTACTATACATGTATGCTGATACTGATCCCAATCTTTATCAGAACTTCGAAAAAATTCAATGAATCTTATAATGCGATTCATTCTAGTTTATCAATTTATTCGATTTAAATTTCATTATTGCAGATTTCTCTATGGGCTTCGTGCTTCGATTTCGCCGAGCGAGACTTCAATAGAGAGCCGAACATAGAAAAGGATAGAATGAAATACGGATCACGTGACCGAAGCGTGTCGCCGCGCCGCGCCGTCGCCGGCACAGTTTAAAGGTCCGCGTGTTCTCACTGTACATAATGCCAATTAAAAATGCTTTATTTTTCATTATTTTTTTATGGGACTTTCACTGTCGGGACTCGGGACTGTCATGCTTCTGTCATTTTTCTGATTAGAACAAGATTAAACACGATATAATTTGTCCCATATTTACTCGACATGTGACGCATAATTTATAATTTATCATACATTTAACACATGCTATATATAGCACATGTTTAAATAAACAACTTAACATCTCGAAAATATGTTCTTAATGAATTAGACTTGAATTTTGCACAGCGCGACCTGCGCTGTGGGCACGATCGTTGTCCAGCGGCTATGTTTTGACATAAATTTGGCCTCTCCGTGCAAGATACCTCCCTTAAAGCAAGACGACGGCTAGTTTTGCATTTTTAAATGACAAAGAAAAGTATTCGCAGTCAAAAAAGAATAGGAAAAGTAATCACTGTGGAGGATGTAGAGAAATAATTGACTCAGTATAAATGTTTTCCTCAACACTATTTATTTCCAACTAAAACCCAGTATCAGTGGAGACCTTGTCTCTTGACGACTCAAACAAGAATGGACGTTTCTCGTCAATCTTTAGGAAAACTCCCCCATGAAATAATGAAAAATGTAAGAGTGGGGGTAGGTCGAATAGTGGGAGAAAAGTAAGGATGAGAAAGTCAGGAAATACCCAGAAGGAGAGGAAGGTCAATTTGTCAGGAACGGGAAATAAAAAGCAATCGGAAAAGGTTGTCGTAAAAAGAAGGGAAAGTTCGCCAGGGCCTGATCATAAAACAGACCCAAGCAGAACCTGGAAAGGACACGGGAGAGGATTAGGCCTGCGTGGATCTGGTCGCCAGATGAGTGCCTGGGCTGTCCGACCCACGTAGACCGAAAACAATACGAAAAGGAATATGGTAATGGATGAGGAGTTTCCTCAATCGACAACAGCGAAGGGCAGCACCAAGGCCGCCACATCAGTAGAAACTTATTAATAAAAGTGTTAGCATCGCATTGGTATTTTAAACATTACAGTTTTTCTTTTTCTTCACTCGCTATCCTCTTCCATGTCCTACAGTACTCCGTACCGTCAATGAAACGACTAAATAAAGTTGAAATTATATCGTGTTTGGTATCATTTTAATCAGAAAAATGCCAGAAATATGTTAGTGAAAGTCCCATAAAAAAATAATGAAAAATGAACAATTCTATCATTGCTATATCATTGTGAGAACACGAGTGCCTTTGAACTGTGCCGGCGACGCGTCGCGACGTCGACTGTTCGCGTCTCTTTCTTTCCAATACGCTGTTCTTCGTTGCCTTCGAAACTTTCATCGTCGATAAAACCACTTAATACAGTTCAAATTATATCGTGTTTGGTGTCATTTTAATCAGAAAAATGCCAGAAATAAGGTAGTGAAAGTCCCATAAACAAATAATGAAAATTAAGTGATTTGTAAAATCGATTCCTCGAGTCAATGTTTTGGTGTTCACACCGATATACCCGGCGTTGACAGGCAGTGGAGTGGGTAGGCACTAGGCGCTGGACAGGAATCGTGCCCACGCTCCGGACAAGAATCAAGCATTACTGTATTCGTGTCTCTATATTCCGCTTTGATACATACCCAAATCCCAAAAAACATTTCTCGTCTCTATATTTCGTGTTGGAACATTTTAATTCTAATCTAAATTGTGATCATCGCATTAATGTTCGTTAAACAATGTACAGCCAAGAGTTACGGAAAAATAATCTAGATCTAGATAGATTTATATATAATATTCACGCATGATAATAATTACATAGAAACTTGTTTATGAAAGATCGAGTCGTAATCGTAATGGACAAAAGGCACTATCACATATATCATTTCTTTAAACATTAACAATAGTTTAGGATTTTTATTTGTTTTAATGTCGTTGTGGATATCGAGGTTACGATTTTATTATAAATATGTTACAAATATGCTCTTGAAAGAAGTTTTGCTTTGTTTTATTCGCAGTTTCAAGTAAGGCGCTGCCTTGAGATGATTATTGTTCGATCGAATCTTCAAGTAGCTTAGTAAATTTTTAAATCGACAGTACGTGCGAATACAGGGATGGTACTGAACGAACGTCGATTTACTGCCTACTCGAGAACAGGTATTACGTTTGTTCATGTTGGCTGCACTTTCCGCAGTTGAAAAAAGCAGTGCAAATATCTGAAGAACCGAGCAGGCAGCATTGAAAAACTGGCAGTTAGGAAGCCACGTTTTTTCACAGAAAGGTAAAAATGTCGTCCGACACGGTGGAAATCATTGTTTAAATAACTCTTTCTGTGAATGTTTCTGAGTTAACAGATTAGTAACGTGTCTTAATATTCAAACAACGGAGACAGCCACGATTATCAAATTATTAGCTCTACGAACGTTAATACACTTTTATGATGAATCGCATCATTCACTGTACATAGATAAATATTAGTTATTACATTACTTCTCTATTGTGTTTTTTACTATTACACAGAGTTCTAAAAGACACTTTAAGGTTTCAAGAGTGAAGCCATTTTCTAAGTAATGTTCACGGACCCTACTTCACAAGATCCTACACGGATCTTAATGTTCTACATCGTTTAAGAGTAATAAATATGTAAAAAATATTTAAATAAGCTTGGAAAGAATGTACGAAATATGTACGAAAAATACTGAACATTAGGTATCAACAATATATTTTGCAATTATTGTGCTATATTATAATACATAACAGGTATTTTCTACAAATTAGATAATTTTAATTGACGACGTTTATCTGTGCAAATTAATTTATATATAATAATATCCAACACTGACCCATAGTACTGTGGACGCCGACTACACAATTGACGACGACTTGAAACGTAGTTCTTCTTTCCTTAAATCATGGAAATAGAAATTTTTGTTCCTCGCTAAAAATAACTTTCTTCCATTTCTTCATCGAATCAACACGCTCACTGTAGATCGAGCATCACTGAATGATAATATACGAAGACGACGCTCAACAAAGGGCATTGATATTGACGTACTGTTCGTACGCCACAAGAAGTCTCCTGGCAGGAATTCGACAACAAACCGTCCGAATGGGTCATTCCACACGAACTCTCGGTTCTAGCCGAATTATTGGCTAAAGTGTGTGACGTCAAAGATAACCATTGGCTGCGAGCGAGGACCCCCTATGCCCCTCAGCCGTCTCGAGGAACTTCTTGTAGCGTACGGACAGTATTTGAAATGTTTATTTTCTTTTATAATTGATATGTTGTGTTTACAGAATGGAAATTGCTATTAAAGCTGGAAATGAAAATACGTTTTGATTAAAATCTGATTTCTCATTGCTTTTTGCAGGATTAATTTTCATTCATAATATCTGGCGTACTGGATTGTCGCACCGTGTGAAATTGATAAAAGTTATTTTATTTATAGTAGGATACAGATAATCGATACAATCAAATGATCTGTTTTCTTCAGACCTGATAGGGTTACGAAAGACGTGATTGCATTAGCTAACGAAAGACTAATGATGTTAGATCTCATTGTCACAAATAATAACCATACTAAAACTGAACGAAGTAAAATTATTAAACTAACTGCCATCCTCCCTCGGCGACTGGAATACAAGAATTCGTTTCATCATGGTCCGTCAATTTTAATTACGAAAGGATAACTGAATTAACTTTCCGTTAAAAAGCCCGAACGTAAGTTAACGGAGGATATTTTGATTGAATGGAAATAGCTTTTGCTTTCTAAATATTGTATTGAACCTGCTACGTGCAAACCAGCAATACTACATATATCACGGCAACCTAATTTGTAATGATTTTCATATGCATCAGCCATAAAAAATGAATGAAAGTCAAGTTGTCAGAAACTGATATCCTCTATACTCTACTGCTCTCTTTGGAATCTTCAGGACTTGACACACACTGCATTTCCAGCAATGATTAGACTAGAATTATAAATGTACATATTACCACAACTGTTCGCAAAAATTTATACAATAAAAATCTTGTCTATCATAAGTAAATAAATATTTTTAGTTTTTATTAAAATTTCAAACCCTATTCTATCAAAAAAAATACTATGGCTACCTAAAATGATACCTTTTGATGATAAAAAACTGTTCCATTTGAAACTTATAAAGAAATCATATACACCACATCATGTCCCCTCTATTACCATGTAACATCTGTAGATATAATTTTTTCTGTTACAAATTAATATAATGAAACCCACATTCGATGTTTAATGAAAAATACACTTTATCGCGTTGCACGATATGGACTGATTTATTTCAATTATGGCTATTGGATGATGGATACACAGTAGGATGGACCTTATTTTTAAACTATGAAATTTTAAGCACGCCGCCCCCTAAAATTGTTTCAATTTATGAAAAAGTGATTTATGAAGAGCGTACACTAGAAATTCAAGTTAAACAGTTTAAATCTCCAAAAATATTATAATTCCTTCATGCATTCAAGCACAAGTTTACTTTGTACGAATTAAGATTATTTCACATTAATTCGTCTGTCTAATTTGTGTCCGCCACTTTCCCGCTATCAAGTCTGTTTTCGCGAAGCGTAATACCGGTGAGAACGACGCGTTTCGATTCGAGTAATAACTCTAATTCGCCCACCCTAAATATTCTTATTTAGAGATCAATTTATATTATCAAAGGATAAAGAAAATGGAATACGTCAGATTTTAATTTTTCTCAGTAAATTGTATTTAAAAGCATGGATCCAGTTAAAAATATTATGCTCTGATTAAATATAACATATTTATGTCGAACGTTAATTTCTGTACTTTTTAAATTAGTATGAGAACACTATTAAAAGAATAGGTACTTACCATCAAATATGTAAAATGTAACGTATTTATTTACAAAAATATGAGCATTGGTTAATTGTGATATTGAAAAAATTACATTGTGGTACTATTATCATACTTTTGCACAAATAGAACGTTTAGTCATAAAAGTCTTTCCTTCGTATATTCCCATTCATATAAAATTTCATATTTATCGCAACTTTAACGTCAATGTGCTACGTGTTTCTATTATCCGATTAACTTTATCTGTTGCAAGAATTATTTTCTTACTCAATGACACTATTTTAGAGGGCGGCGTGAAAAAATTCTCACAGAAAATATTTCAGCAGGTATAGCGAAGGTCCACCCTAATAATACACATTGTATGACTGTTGACCGTAAATAAACAAATATTGATAAGGTGTTTTTCTTTAGGTTCTACGAAAGTGTAAATCCACTGTTATTCGTCGGAAAAATTATGGGAAAGTTTAAAAAAAAGGCAAGTAGATGAAGCAGTAAATGCATAGAGCGAAAAATTGGATATCGTTAATTTCAAGTAGGTAGTTGTTGCTTTGTATAAAATGCATGAAATGTAAAAATTCAAACTCTATTTTTCAGCCAAAAGTCGATATTTATATTGTATGTGAAAACAAACCGATAAAAATATAATTGACATTAAAAAGGAATAAAAAATAATTTCTACTACAACTTACAAGGGGAGTTACTTGTTTAGGAATCAGAGCCGATATTGGGACAGGTATAAGGCATCGCGATCAATTGTTACGCACCTGTTACCTCTCCCAAAATTCAGGCCGTCGATCACCAACCAATTAGCCCGCTCGATCATCTGCTCGTTACCGACTCCCCAATTGCGGATCGCGTATGCCTCGCTTCTGTGTACAACCGTCATTGCCACAAGACCGCGACACACTTGCCTCTCTTTTTCCGTTTTTTCGTAAGAACCGACAACGTGCGGCGGATTACCACGCGGCGTGCAACATTGACCATTACGCGCCGTGCTACCAAGCCGCTACAACGATAAACGATAACTTGCGCGCAGTGCGAGATCGCGTGTATTATTTGTTAATAATAAAGGCCGTCCCACGTGTTCCTTTTGCGGTAATCGAACGAGAGTCACGTGTTGCCCATTTCTATACAAGGCTATTCGGCACCCGCCGCACCCGCCGCGCCGCGCCGCGCCGCCTCGATTTCAAACCTTTCTACAAGGTTGTCTCAGCCACCGAAATCATCCGATTCCTCAACATCTCAGAATCCGTAAATTTAAACTATGCGCACAAGTAAAATACGTTATGCCTAATACAACCCTATTTTTTTCGAAATATCTCAATAATAACACAATAATACCATGCAACTTTGGTTTCCACTGTTTTGTAATATCATTTGTTATTCTTGAGATATTTCACGAAAAAGAAAATATTGAAATTTTTTCATTGGCTGATTTCACCCCTTTAATGCAAGAAGTAGCGGAAGGGTTATTACCCTTGGAATAAGGTTTGAATTTGTTAGATGCGCGGACGAACCTGATGTGAAATCAGGGACCTGACCAAACCTAACCCAATGCGAAATTGGAGAGCCGCTGAAAGGTTGGTTGACTCAGAGACGAACCCGATGTGAAATTAGGAAGCTGTATGATGCGAACGAAATCCGGATCCGAAATCATGTAGCCGCGGGATGGTATACATATAGTTTTCGTGGACAATCCCAATGGGAAGTTGGGAAGCCACTTGGTTAAAGAAATCTTTGTTTGAACTATGGTAGGTATGTCGTGAACGAACCTGATATAAAATCAGGGAGTCGCTACGATTGTTAGTGGGCTTCGTAACTATACCTTGTCCAACGAAACGAGGCAGTAAACGTAAACATAGCCGCTCGAGTGCGACAGAGTTCATGTTACCCTTGTCAGGTAGGTAGGCAGCAAAGGACGTACGCTGGTATTTACTTTACGGTCTCGTCTCGTTGGACAAGGTATAGTATAATTTAATTGATACAATCCGAGCGGTAAGATTCTATCATGTGGGAACGTTCAATTACTAGATTAGGATATTGGACGACAATTAAGGATTTTGCAGATCGCAAGATATTTATCAAACAACACAGATATATTCTGACTAAATGTGTGTTAGAATTAGAAGTGTTGGTGTCGCGATTTAATTGAATTGAATTGAATTGAATTGAAAGAGTGTACAATAAAAGTGTAAGGAAGCTCGGTGTTGACGCACTGGCAATGCGGGGTCTAAGAGCAATGGATAAATACCGAACAGAACTATTACCGAACTAGCGGAATCTATACATATGGTGAACTTGATTGGACACGAAACTTTAGCCCGATCTCAATGGAAATGACTCTTACGAATGTGACACGACGCGAAATCTACACACGATTCTGAACCGACGAGAGTGAAAATGAACGGGTTTATATACCCTCAAAATGAAAGGGGTGTCTGTTTAGAGTACTTGGGTCGCGTAGAATCACACTCCCGTTTTTTTTTGTCGTTTCCAATGAATCCAGACCACAGTTCAGTTTTTATATAAAGGGTTAAGCTGAGGTTATCTAGGGCGTTTCCTGCCAGAGACGATCTTGAAAGATTCTTGAGAGAAAGTCGAACGGAAAATATTCTCCGTTTAACGTCCTTCGCAAGGCACGATATGGTTATCTACTTTTCGTAACAACTCTCTACCTGTGCATTAAGTACGATAATAATTTATTGATAGTCACAGAGTGGGTAATGATTCGTATAACATTAAGTGTTTAATTTTTTTATTACTTTCATTAATGTTTGTGGCTTTCTAATGATTTAACTCGATTAAAATATCTTATTAGATTATTTTTATATTATTTTGGAACTGAAACACAAATACAAAACATTTTATGCAAACTGACTCATGTGTTTTTTACAGGATTTTTTATTCCTCGGTCGGATGCATTATATTAAAAGGTTTTCATTTTTCATTGATACATGTATTTATGAATTTATGACTTTCCCTGTTTCGCTTGATTGAAAATGATTTAATGTTGTCATGCACGTATGGTTCGAATAATTGAAATTGGATGAAATCAAGAATCAGACAAATTAATACACAGGGCAGGCCCGGCAACTTCTTTTCCGCTGTCGCTTCATGACTCCCACTACCAGTATACCGGTTTCCCCCACTATCAACTATTTCATATTGCCCCTACCGTGCTTTGCCTCACGTACATCCTATGTGTACACCCCTAGTATCCTCAATAGGGTGGATCTTATGGCATGTACTCTTGACGGAAGAAAGTTTCGATTTTTTCCCGAACACCCCTAGGATTGTAACCAGGGACTTAATACCGGTAAAATTTGTATACCGGTATTACACAGGGACTTAATACCGGTAAAATTTTCATACCGGTATTACGCGAGGGACTTAATACCGGTAAAATTTGTATACCGGTATTACGACAGGGACTTAATACCGGTATTGGACCAACAGAACTATACCAGTAACCGTTTTCAAATACCGGTATTTTTCGGTTTTTCCAATGCTTAGTAAACTTAGTACTCAAAAAAGCGTGCTCTTGTACGAACGCGGCGTTTATAGTGTGTGCTAGATGCCGAAAAACTATTGCTTTCCATGTTTGTACGATGAACATCACCCTGGCTCATGTCATATATAGCATATAATTAATATAGAAAATGTGCAGTAATAAAGTAAAAATGACATTGCGTATTATTTTTATGTTCCAATTTATTTCCCATTGTCCACAAATAAAAAACATGCATTTTCTAATTAAAAAATAAAAATAACTTTTAAATAATAGATTTTAGGCTAAAAATTAAGGTAGGTATCAATTTCAAGAAAAAAAAAAAATTTGGATAGCGGGACTCGAACCAACAACCTACCGGTTACATAGTATTTCGCGCTCCGCTCTCGGCCACTCATCTGCTTGTTAAATACTTAACGCGAACTGTTTATAACCGAGTAAAATTTAAAAATACAATTTTCTCGGAAAATATTGAAAAGCGCGCGCTACTGCTTTGCGAATTTACATATGGAGACGTCATCTTCAAATACTGCAAGTTTCAGGAAAATCCGTTTCCCGTCATCCGCGCCTCAATATGGAATACTTATATTCCAAAACAGTACTAAACCTGGACATCTAATATTTGAATCATTTTGAATTAATAATTATTATTTAAGTTAAGTTTGATTGCCAATTTATTTTAAAATATCAATATTATTATGCGTGATAATTATTTTTTGTCTAAGGGCTTAAGTTAAATACTTTTTTTAATAAAAGTTCAAACTATTTATGCACATGATTCGGATGTAAATGGACTATTTTGTATGGTGTTTTCAGATAAACATTGAATTTTTGTGGAATAGCCCTCTTGCCCCGTTCATCATACCGATATTTATACCGGTAAATTTTACGTACCGGTATTTTACTTTATTCGCTGAATGCAACTATACCGGTATGACGTCATACCGGTATATGAAAATACCGGTATGACGAGATACCGGTATTCCGATATTTCGGTTCCTATTACGGTTAGGCAGAAATACCGAAATATACCGGTATCATACCGGTATTTTACGTACCGGTACAAGTCCCTGATTGTAACACTGGCTAAAAAATAATTTATGCAAAATTTTAGATCGATCGAATAACGGTAAAACATGCCGCATCGGGCTTGAACATTTTTTATTTTTGGAAATCGGGTTTTTCCATTATAGTAAATCGTAAATATACATTCATATACAGGGTGTCCCAAAACTACTGCGTTAAATTGAAATGGGAGGTTCCTTGGGTCATTTGAAGCTACATTTTCCTTAACAAAAATGGCGCCCGCGGCTTTGTTTAGGAGTTATTAACGGAAAACACGGACCAATCAGAGCGCGACCTAGACGCTCGTTGGCACGTTCAGTGCGGCGAGCTGACAGGCGGTTGGCAAAAGGAAAATGTAGCTTCAAATGACCCAAGGAACCTCCCATTTCAATTTAACGCAGTAGTTTTGGGACACCTTGTATATCGTTGAATTTTTCCTTCCATGCTCTATAGCAACTTCAAAATTTCAAAAACAATTTTTCTTGTAGCATTATATTTACTTCGTCAAACAATACAACTTTTGTTTGACACAATTTTTTCATATATTTATTAATAAAGAAGGTATTTACAGAATTTACAAAGATATTTTCAATTATTTATGCATACAATATGCTATATATTTATGTACAAAGAATTCTGTTTCAGAAAAGAAACGAAATATTTGGAGAAGACAAAGTGGAAGCATCATGATGATTTTAAAATATCCTTCAAAAAGGTTGGTTAAAATATTTTATGTATCTCTTGTTAATGTTTGTTTTTTTGACATCGGGGAACTGTTTTCTATTTTCAGCGACAATTTGTAATATGTGTTATGTCGCGAAGGCAGATTTTTGCCTGATTGTATGGAACGGATATTTATGGTACCAGCAAACTGAGTTCCGCTATTCTTGAGGGGTTTTACCAGCGATAATTTCGGCCGTCCTCAGATTAGTCGCGAGCTCAGGCCCGGCAAGTTTTTATTAAGGTACGTTTTCAGAAAAACCTGCTTTTGCAGGGTTTCTAGCTCTTAGCTTAACGCCGATTGACTGCCATAAACATCCACGTGCGAATCAGCTGTTGGTGACTTCGAGCGCGATGGGACCCTTGGGCCCAGTATTTTATGATAGTACCTCTTCGGGTCATCGCCGACCCCACCAGAGGTATCTGGTAGAGATCGCGGTTTTGGACGTGTACACGTGGTACGTGAACCGTGTAGTACGAATTTTATAGGATCCGTGAATCCGGATCCGTGTACACGGATCCACGAACACGTGAATACGGATCCGTGAATACGAATCCGTGAATACGAATCCGTGAGTACGAATCCGTGAATACGAATCCGTGAATACGAATCCGTGAATACGAATCCGTGAATATGAATCCGTGAATACTAATCCGTGAATACTAATCCGTGAATACTAATCCGTGAATACTAATCCGTGAATACTAATCCGTGAACACGGATCCGTGAACACGGATCCACGAACACGTGAATACGGATCCGTGTACACGGATCTGCGAATACGAATCCGTGTAGACGGATATGCGAACACGGATCCGTTCTGCACAATAACGCCTTAGTTGTCGGAATGGAACGTGCCGAACGGATCCGTATTCACGAGTTCCTGGATCCGTGTTCACAGATTCGTATTCACGAATTCGTATTCACGGATTCGTATTCACGGATTTGTATTCGCGGATTTGTATTCGCGGATCGGTATTCACGTGTTCATGGATCCGTGTACACGGATCCGCATGCACGTATCCGCATTCACGGATTCTTAAATTCGTACTACACGTTTCACGTACCACGTGTACCTACATACACGTGAAATGGGGATCTCTAGTATCTGGTCGGGAAAGCACCTGCCCAGTCATTTTTCCAGGACTTTAGTCATTGGTCGATAATGTTTACGCCCACGAAGGGTCCTCTAATATAAATAGATTAAGTACATTGCGATTGCTGCTGTTTAAAATAGAAAGTTGAAGAAAGCGCATCACGCAGATAATTTTGTCATTACGTGTTTCTAAAGTTTGTAACCAAAGATTCCGTTTTTCCTCAGTTGTTATTGTTATAGTTATTAAAGTTGCAAGTGTTCATTTTTGTTACTCTACACGACTGTCATTTATTTATCCCATATCGGGCGCGTACACTCAACGAGTCCGCTCTAGCTGTCGGGCATTAAGACGACGCAACAATATGTATTGCTTTTTTTCCTCATCTTTGGTTAATATTTGATTATATCCTTGTATAAGTTTGACACCACGTGCAGCTATGTCGTTTACAACTTTTAAATCTTGGACGATGCTTAGCCCATATTTAAAATTGTTCTCATCATCCCATAAATCGGGATCTCTTTATAAACAATTCTGTGGGAATTAAAAATTTTTCAAAGAATTTTGTTGCATGTTGGCAAATGAACCAATCAATGTTTCGGGTAAACTTTCTCTTGGAAACCCAGAAATTTTCGATTGTTATACGTCTTATCTCGTTGATTTCTGCGAGAAAACGCCTATATGGAAGTCCCAGACCGCGGATACCACTTGTTTTTAATTTATGAGCATGTAAAGTTGAGTAATTTAACACTAATTTTCATTGTTTCACCTCAGAAAGCGACAGGTATGGGCGCCGCCATATTGGTACGTACGGAGCTTCCTGCGTGTAGTGACTCAGTAGCGACACTAGATGGCAGCACTAGCCCCCAGACACCACATCACACATTTTACAAGTACATTATCGCGTAGCACGTAGCACCGCACATCGAGCCGCGCCGCGCCGTATCCCGTCTCGAGCGCTACTGGCGGAAACTCATGTCGGACAAAGATACTTTGCTTTCTGGTTCGGTAAAAACGTCGATGTTTCAAACATCAAAGGGGGGTTTCTCAAGATAAAAGTCTGCTCTATCGCGGGGTATAGTTCGATTTTCCGCTGGACCCTTATGTTTTGATAAAAATTGGTGCAAAAATGGTGTCTCTCCTTTAAACATGTTTAAACAATCATAATGTATTAATATTGGATATAACTACATTCAGGAAAGTCTAAGGAATCTTTTCCTGTAAAGATCAATTCAATATCTTTTATAAGAACATCACAATATTTGTTTAAAGTCGTAGTAGGATATATTTGATTCTGTCGTTACGCCACTGAATCGCTCGCTTCGCATTGTCTCGCTCGGTTTGGAAGAGTCTATTCGCTCCCTTTGTCACACGATCCGATTAGTGTGTGTGAGCGCTGTAGCCAATAGTTCGCTAGAACCGATAATGCGTGTGACGCGACTCGAGCCCCTGCCGGTCAGACCAATCGGACGGTTTGTTGTCCCTTTGTTGTGAAACTCCTACCAGGAGACTTCTTGTGGCGTACGGACAGTACTTTGTCGGATAATCCTCATTCTTCTAATATTCATGCAAATTATTCTGCACGTAGGAACTAATAGTAATATTTACTACTTAAAAAACTGTATTCTTGATGAAGGTATTAGTTACTCCATTATTTATAAAAATATGAAAAAATGTGTCAAACAAGAATGCCTCAATAATGATAAGAATGTGAATCAAGTTATTAACTTGATTAGTAGTAACTCCCTGTAACTATAGCAGTAACTATACCCAGATATTTTTCGAATATGTAATTACATATATCGAAACTAGTGGTCGCTAATGACTTTGATGTTGATGTATTGTTCGACAAAGTAAATGTAATGCTAAAGAAAAATTTGTTTTTCAAATACAATTTTTGAAATTTCAAAGTTACGAATTTTTTTATCACAACCACCTTGTATTTTATTTGCATATAGTCATACAGCATGGAAAGACAAATTCAACTATAAAAATAACAAATTTTCAAGCTCGATCGATCTAACATTTTGCATAGATTATTTTTTTAGCCATTGTCACAATCCTTGGGGGTGTCCCGAAAAAAAACATCAACATCCTCCTACACTCCACAGGAGTTTGATGGGGAGGACCCAGGTGTAGGAAGAGGAGTCGTCTGCGGTTCGCGAGCCGCAAGTTGTACAGACCTGACATAGGATGATGTACAACAGACCCGGAAGGGGTAAGAGTATATTTAACTTGCAAATTTACAATAACAATGTCGTTCCATGGCTCGTCGAATGCGGCCATGTTAGTATTGTTAACACGTGATAGCAAGAAAAGTAAATTACTTTGTGCTGTATTTGCGTGGAGAAAATGAAATTAAAACTTTGCATCAACTATTGTAATTATAACTGAATTTTTAATTCGGCTGACTGACGAACTTCACGGGGCGGCGCGGCGCGGCGCGGCGTGGCGTGGCGTGGCGTGGCGTGGCGTGGCGTGGTGTGGTGTGTTGCGGCACGGAAGGCAAGGTTAACTAAATGATGCAGCCCTAGGCAATCTCCTTGCGGCGAGTTTAAAGAGGATAATTCTAATTAATCCATCCTAAACTTTCCATCTATTTTTCTGATTTGGCACGAATCGACCGGCGAACGTAGATATACGTATATTAAAATATATGCAATATAAAATTAAACGTCTTCTGGCACTTATCCGTTGGATAATTACGGCGCGTGGCTCGGGACGCTTTGTTGGCAATTAAACTTGCGGTCGGGAAAGTGCAGGTGGGATTCGTGGAGTACCGAGGAAATATCATAGGGCAGAGCGTGGATGGAATGGGAAGGAAATGCAGGAAGAGCGGAAGGAGCTTCAAGTACAACGCCTCGAATGGCGACGAGCGACGTCACGAAGCGAGACCTTCGACTTCGACGCCACCGACTATACAGATTTTCCTAATACCAATTCACTTATGGTTATCTGTTCAATCGCACAAACTATTGCAATCAGAACATTTCTCGATTGCAATGAAATTACATACTTCAAATAGTAAATTCTGGAAGAGGTCGGCCAATGTCGATACTTTTTCAAAGTTACACTTTCCTGATTGTTATTCAATCTATTTGCCTACTTAAATAATTTTTAAGCATATCTGCTAAAATATAGAATGGTTCCTCTTTTCCACATAATATAATAAATGCGAAAATATGCAAAGATATGACCCGTCAAAAATGACAGGTTACAAATAGTTTAATTTACGTTCATTGAGATTGTAAATATGCATTCTAAGGACATATACTATAACAAAAATCGCTAAAAATCTGAATAAAAGCAGTCGTATTACTTTAATAAAATAATGTAAAATAGTCATTTTTAGTGATCCGAACATCTAGTGTTAATGCAATTGAATCAATACTTAACAATTTATTCTTGTGAATAGATATGTACGTGTTCATTTGTAGGAAGTAATTCCTAAGTGAGTCGAAAAGGAAAAATAAAGTGCTTTTTGACGCCTCGTTTTCGAGAGAAACGAGTATAACGATCCGTCGGGTTCGTGTGCTTTAGTAATTTATTATACGCAAGAAGTAGAATCGGTAGGTCATGATCAGATGCATCAGCCGTCTCCTACACTGCATCAGTATGTATTCGGACACTTTTAAAAGGACGTTAACTTTTTAAATATTGGATTATACGACTTGGATTCTTTTGAGAAGTTAGAATAATTAGTTTACATACTTATATGACGTAAAAATAGAATTTGCAAAAATTTCAATTGGTCGGAATTACAAAGAAAATATTGTGTTACGGTAAAAATTGAATTTAAAAATCAAATATTGAATTTACAGTAAAAATTGCAGTTTTTCACAATTTTCGGCCTCTAACTGTGATAGACAGCGGATCATTATGAAAAATAAAATTGTTCTACTTGAATTGCATCAAACTGGAGTGAAATATAAATTAATTTTTTATCTTAATTTTTTTAATATGTTGAAAATGATATAACAGTATTTTTAAATTCTTTCAATGTTTGTACTGTTTTAAATTACGCCTACTCATTTTTGTTATAAATGCATAAAGTCCTCTATCTAGTGATACATTTAACTTAACGATTAAATTAAATTTTTTTATGCCTGTCGTTTTTACCGCATCAAGCAATTTTTATAAAATTTCCAGAATATGTATAATTGATACAGATCTGCAAAATGTATTTTGAAAATTTTTAATATAGAACCTTATTTAAAAACTTGTCAACTGCAACTTTTAGAGTTTTCTCTGTAATTTCGACCAATTTGTCACGTCATGTAGTAAACTAATTGTTCCAAGTTCTCAAAAAAAATCCAAGTTGTATGGTCCAATATTGAAAAAGTTATCGTCCTTTTAAATGTGTCCGAATATTACTCTGATTCACTGTATCCAATAGCACCCGTATTCCTTGAATGTACTCGAAAACGAAGCGTCATATAAAAAAATTTTATTCTTGCGTTTCGACTGACTTTTGCGTACAGAATGACTTCCCAACCAATTATCTACAGTCTACAGTACGCGGGGCACCCTGTATATTAGGTGTTAAATCATTTAGTTAGTTAAATAGTATAATATTATAAATAGTTAGAAATGTCTTATGGAAAAAGCTAGATGAAACGAAAATCAGCTTAATTAAGAATAATATTGTGGGGTATGCGCGATTTCGCAATTAATATTTTATGAACATCCAGTGGAGGTGTAGTGAAATTTTGTACTATATTATAACAAGAACCGATGGATTATTGTAAAATGAGGATGCTCTACTACGGACGGTTGACGAGATTCTGGCTAAGTTGTGGAACTGAAATTCCCTCCACCAAAAAGTATATGAAAGTGGGCTACTGTGCCTCAACCAATAAATGTATACAGAATTTGGTGGTGAATCGAACAGCGTGACGCCACACGCGCGACGTTGCCGGAAACACTGACAATGAGTCTTCTGTATCCTTTCTGGACCCATAAATTATTGGACCCTCGGTCCCTGGCGCTATGTGTGAGTGTGGGCCTGCGCTACGTCAAATGCGAATCGAAAACGGTACAGCTAGTTTGATTTTCCCAAGATAAGTCAAATAATAAGTTCGTAGTAGAGGCACACAAGACTCTGAAAAATGGCAAACGGTAGACTCAAACTGAAATTCGATCCAGCCATACAATAACATACCGATTCAGCCACACTGTTGTGAGATTTACAATTACTTGAAAAATAGCATGTTCAGAAAAGATATGTTAATATCATAAATATGTATAAGGATGGTCGACACAGGGGTTGATGACATCTGCTGTACGGTCCGTTCGCATCCGATCACTCAAAGCAGGGAACTGTCTCGGTTCCTGTCATTCAACGCTCGTCATGTAGCAAGAAACAATATCGCATTATCCTTTCGAGGAATATTCTGGGTATTCCTCGATGATGTTTTATAAATCGTGGCATCCTAAATTAAAGCAAGCGTGTACTCTTCGTACGCCACAAGAAATCTCCTGGCAGGAATTCGAAAGGAATGCAGCAGCAAGCCGTCCGATTGGGTCATTTCACACGAACTTTTAGTTCTAGCCGAATTATTGGCTAAAGTGTGACGTCAAAGCATAACCATTGGCTGCGAGCGAGGCCCCCCTTTGCCCCTGTGCCGCCTCGAGGGACTTCTTGTGGCGTAGAAGAATACCTACCAGGTGACGCAAATCCGTTACATAAATGAACAATTGACAAAACATGCATATCCCATAGCGAGACAGAAATACATCATTCAGAAGAATAAGAATAACTCTAGTGTACCTCAAATACACTAGAGTTATCTCAAAAGTTGTAAAAGCTTATTTCGAATCTCAAAAAATAGATGTCTTGTGGCGTGCAAGGTCTTCGGACAGTCTGGGCCACTGTCGCCAAATTAAAACTTGTCTCCTACTCTACCCTTCCTCTTCGACAACGCTATTCCACCACGCTTCCGCCACGGCCGGGTCACGTGACGTGTTTCGTCTCTGTCGTGGATGTATCGCAATGTCACATGACTGATCCGGTAATGACAGAGAGAGCGTAACTATATTCCCCTCAATTTACCCGGTCTCGCGAATTGTTGAGGGATCTTAGTCACAGAGGTATATTCAAAAGTGGAATAATTTAATAACGTCGAGGATTCCATGACATATGTGGAAGAAAAATGGAAATCTGTATAGCTAAAAACAATAAAAAATGTATACAAATCACTCCCGAAAAGAGTGCTGGAGGTCGAAATACAGGAGTACAAAATAAAGGTGACACTACACATATTATATTAATATAAGGTAAAATAAAATATATGATTTGATTCTTTCTGAAAAGTGTTGCATGGCATATTGTTTTGACACAGTTACAAGAGCGTATTTTCACGTGTTATTGGAGTTCTTTGAAGCGTAGCTTTAAGAAACGCGTAAAACTGTATAACATGTTACTATACGTAATAAACCAGTGCTGGACACATTTGCCTCGATTAAGGCAAAACCGTCTCGACCGTACCGCCCACTGCCCCTTCCACTAAGCGCCGTTACCATGGAGAAAAGCCGCGCTTCGCCTGTCGCGAGTACATATCTACTAAGGTACGTACGGTTATGGTTATACCAACGAAGATGCACGGAATAAAGGTTGGTGGGGGAAGCAAGCATTTCAAGGGCCCTAACCGTGCCCACCGCTGATGTAAACAATAACATTAGACATACACAAAGAAAAACAAATCTTACTAAGTAGAACACACGTTTTATCGATCTCCTTATATGTCTTATACTCTTGTTGCGGGCGGGAAGTAGCTGTTTATGACCTGCTGGTTTTACATACTTCATGTAACCATTAATGCACGCGAATCTGGTGAATTTTCAAAATTGATCTTCTCAAAATCAAAGTCTCATTTGAACGAATGATATTCTGTATTTTTTACTTACTTTCTCATATAGTAGAATCGCCTCCTTTCCGGTAGTACCATTAACAAATTATAAACATCCTCTATCTATAGACAAACATCCTTCCACAAATATCCCGACGCGACGACTAGCTAATTCATATAAATTGTGTATTTGTGTATGTTTGAATAACATGACTATTTCTTAACAAAAGTAATGTTTAATATAACCTGCAGTACTTATAGAAGAACTAGAGTTTTTCACCTGAAATATCTTCATTATTTCAATAAAATATAAGAATAAACTTTCGTTTTTTCAAATGGAAAGTATCATCTTCTGTGCTCGACTTTGATAAAATAGCGAATTCCGAGTATAAAAGTAGATACTAATTGTGAGATACATTTATCGTTTCTGAGATATTTGAATCTCGTTCATCCCAGTATGTATTTTCCTTATGAAACATGTTCGAAGTGCGGACCATGCGCATCGATATAACAAAAGTAATAGGATGAACGATGACAAACTATTTACCTTTTATTTAGCATGTTTGGCGCACTCTTTTTTTCTTCACTGTGACATTGATAGTACAGTTTTGCTGTACATTGTATAATAAGACGAAGATTATGTGGCTACATATCGCCACACGCTTGCCACTTGGAACGGTCGCACGGAAAATACCACTTCGTAGAAAATACTACTTACCCTCAATTTCACGAACTTCTTTCTAAAATTTGGAGAGAGCACTCTTGAAACACGTGCAGCGCAAAATATGTTATGTATTCGACCTGAATCAATAGAACGGATAAAACTGTTACGTAACTATTACTCAAATTCTTCAGTGTATAAAACAATACAAAATTATTATAAAATATGTAAAACAAAGATGTGTGTAAGCGAAAAAGAATTAGCAGCCTATTGAAAACATAATGTACTCTAGTAAAATAAATAATATACCAGATCATTATAATATGTATAAATTAGAATAAATTAGAATACCAAACGATTATGGTCATTTCATGCCAAGTCGATCACTTTTGATGTCACCATCGTCGATTTTGTTCTAAATGAAATATGTCGTAGTCCATGTGAAATTAAGGGGTGGGGAGGGGGGGGGGGGTAGTCATCATTTTGCCCGTTTAGAATTTCTTTGGAAATTACAGGCCTGCGAAGTTTGCAATTTTTGCCCATTTTGTCAAAAACGGGCTTCGCCTTTTTTTGGTTTATTCAGGAAGGATTGATCTATTATATATAGTTTTTTCAACTTCGATAATTAACTTTATAATGTCGAAATATGTGAATAAATTCTTTTTTTTTGCGTTTTCTTGTGTTCACGGAATTTAACTGTTGTTAACTCGTTGTTCAGCACCTTTGTTGACTATCAACTCAGAGCCAAAGTGATGATGAATATTGTGAAATGATCGACAAATCAAATTGTGCTGTTTCCTGCGTTTATTAGTACAGAGATTCAGGTCTGCGTGATCTTCAGACAAAGGATTCTCGGACCAATTTATCGGTTTATTAGCCAAAGTTACTTTATTAGCACCTACATATTTCTTTTCAACTTTTGACAACTTGATTTTCTCGCTATTATTAAGATTTTAATAGTTATTTGCGTACACCAATACGATTAGTAAGACTGTCTGCATATGTTGAAATAAGTTTAGATGTCAATTTCATAAAAATACTTATTTAGGCCTAACTTTTTCTTGGGAACCCAGAAATTTTCGATTATTATATGTCTTCTCTTGTTGCTTTCTGCGAGAAAACTCATAAATAAACTTATAAATAAAGAAGTTATAGTGAAAAACCGTTTTCGACATCTAATTAACGTTTAAGTAAGAAACAGTTATCCAAACAGCATATAATCATATATATCTGAGTTGTGCTAGCCTAGCACAAGTCAGCACAACCTTTAGATTCAGGGACTTGTACCGGTACGTAAAATACCGGTATGATACCGGTATATTTCGGTATTTCTGCCTAACCGTAATAGGAACCGAAATATCGGAATACCGGTATCTCGTCATACCGGTATTTTCATATACCGGTATGACGTCATACCGGTATAGTTGCATTCAGCGAATTATACCGGTACGTAAAATACCGGTACGTAAAATTTACCGGTATAAATATCGGTATGATGAACGGGGCAAGAGGGCTATTCCACAAAAATTCAATGTTTATCTGAAAACACCATACAAAATAGTCCATTTACATCCGAATCATGTGCATAAATAGTTTGAACTTTTATTTAAAAAAGTATTTAACTTAAGCCCTTAGACAAAAAATAATTATCACGCATAATAATATTGATATTTTAAAATAAATTGGCAATCAAACTTAACTTAAATAATAATTATTAATTCAAAATGATTCAAATATTAGATGTCCAGGTTTAGTACTGTTTTGGAATATAAGTATTCCATATTGAGGCGCGGATGACGGGAAACGGATTTTCCTGAAACTTGCAGTATTTGAAGATGACGTCTCCATATGTAAATTCGCAAAGCAGTAGCGCGCGCTTTTCAAGATTTTCCGAGAAAATTGTATTTTTAAATTTTACTCGGTTATAAACAGTTCGCGTTAAGTATTTAACAAGCCAGATGAGTGGCCGAGAGCGGAGCGCGAAATACTACGTAACCGGTAGGTTGTTGGTTCGAGTCCCGCTATCCATATTTTTTTTTTTCTTGAAATTGATACCTACCTCAATTTTTAGCCTAAAATCTATTATTTAAAAGTTATTTTTATTTGTTTATTAGAAAATGCATGTTTTTTATTTGTGAACAATGGGAAATAAATTGGAACATAAAAATAATACGGAATGTCATTTTTACTTTATTACTGCACATTTTCTGTATTAATTATATGCTAGTATGACACAAGCCAGGGTGATGTTCATCGTACAAACATGGAAAGCAATAGTTTTTTCGGCATCTAGCACACACTATAAACGCCGCGTTCGTACAAGAGCACGCTTTTTTGAGTACTAAGTTTACTAAGCATTGGAAAAACCGAAAAATACCGGTATTTCAAAACGGTTACTGGTATAGTTCTGTTGGCCCAATACCGGTATTAAGTCTCTGTCGTAATACCGGTATACAAATTTTACCGGTATTAAGTCCCTGCTTTAGATTCCCCAGCACAACGATATAAAGGGCACTTTACTCTTGTACACGGCCCTTCGCGCTAAGACAGATACGATTAAACTGCCCTTTATATCGTTGTGCTGGGGAATTTTAAAGTTGTGCTGACTTGTGCTAGGCTAGCACAACTCAGATAGGCGATATGATCCTTGTCGGATGACCAGAAAGTCGGAAAATGATATACAGTCTTAGCGCGAATGGACGCGTACAAGAGTAAAGTGCTTACTTAAACGTTAATTAGATATCGAAAACGTTTTTTCACTATAACTTTTTTATTTATAATTTTTTTAAAGTAATACTTGAGCACAATCTAAGCACAACTTAACACAACCTAGCACAACTTAACACAATTGAGAAAATTGAAAAAAATGAAAAGTGGTGGGCTACTCAAAAAATCGTTTTTCTCAATTTTTCATCTTATTTTTCATATTATAGTGATAATGTTCAAGCACAATATAGCACAAACCTAGCACAATTCAGCACAACTGTTGAAATTGTTTAATTCAACAAGTGGAAGGCTAACTTCTAGGAGACTAGTGCGGCCATCTAGCATCGCCACTGCGTCACTACACGCAAGGAGCTCCCTATGTACCAATATGGCGGCGCCTATATCTGTCACTTTCTGAGGTGAAACAACGAAAATTAGTGTTAAATTACTCAACTTTACATGCTCATAAATTAAAAACGAGTGGTTTCCGCGGTCTGAGACAGTGTTTAAAACATTTTCTCTCTGTCAATTAATGACTTGTTAAACAAGAGACACGATACATTATTATGTACATACAAAAATTTACTGTTTACAGTTGGGTACCTCCACAAATGTCCTTGATGTAGTAGTAAATGTTCTGTTGTTTGAAAAAACTATGATATTTACTATTTGGGGAAAAATGGAAAGGAAGAACACAGTCTGTTTTTTCATAGCGGTTATTTTATCGTTTCTCTTCAATATTTGATAAAACAAGAGACAGAATATTTTTTGTCAACAGTATATACGCAATGTATAAATCGAATAATTCTTTATTTGCTTGATCGATATTTCTATTTCCATTGTATTTGCTTACAAAAGGTACTTCGATAAAAGTTTTTTCGAACCTTTTCATTTGACTCAACGACAGAGTTACTGTATCCTATAATTTGCAAGAAGTCTGAGCTTGCACAATTGAATTTTGTCAAGTTCTCTTGCGAAGTGCATAATATAAAAATAATTATAAAGGATGGAAGTAGACTTAGAAGTAGAAATCTATTACGTTGGTTCGAAAACAAACAATTTACTTGCTAATGAAATAATGTGTATTCTCTTACTTTTTTAGCGATTACGATGCGCGATACCATTTTCAATCCCTTTTTTATGGAAGTCTTAGAACTCAATTCGAGGGTATCGACTTTAACGAGTTAAGGGTGAAAGTTTTTTTAAGGCTTGGCGTGTTACGTTCTTTTATGAGTCGAAATAAGAAAAGAGTCAAAGTGTTCTTGCGAAAGAGTACTAAAAGCAAGACTTTTAGAAACGAGCAACACCAATCGTCGATTCAGCAAAGAGACCTTAGAATTGTTTCCTTATGATTATTCTGAAAAATGTTGCCGTTACGTTTATATCAAAAAATTATCACACTAATATGAAAATATTTTCTAAATCTACTTAATTCTCTGAAACTAAAATTATTCTAGTTTTTCATTAAGTATTGCCCAATACATTTACATATCTATCTATGTAAGTTCATACAATTTTTAATAACGAAACATTATTTAAGTTCTTCATATTTATACATATAGCGTATAGCGATTAGTTGAATTGTATTATTATTATTATTTATTTATTGTTTTGTTATATTAATACATACCAGAATAGTACCTGAATAGTTTGTTTCTAATATATAAATAAATTTGTGTCTTTTTCTTGCTTTATCAAAACAACTAATTATTACCTTTTTACATACAATTTTAATTGTATCAGGTTGAATTTAATTTGTATGTTAAAGTATAAAAATTTACCATAACACCAAGATGGTATATAATATCTTAAAGTTGTTATGTAAGGTCTTGTCACGTTTCGAATTCACCGCCAAATATCGATTGGTCAATACATATGTAGATCATTGAGAAGTTGTCTGGAACATTGGAACTCACACGTGTTTGTACTTTTTCTTATTGAAAAAGAGAAAAAAGTTTTTCCTCTTTTCATTAAAATTAAAAATCTTAAAATTAAAAATCTTAAAATTTCATCATACATACACCAAGTAAGTTTTGGTATTTTTAATATTGTTAATTTAAAATGTATTAATACTACCTTGATCAAAAAGTTCTAGGACCGTCCACCGTGTGGCGCTGTCAGTCACCCGATTAGTTTTTTCCTTTTTTTGTTAGATTACCATATCTGTCATTGACACTTCCTTCCAAATTTCAGCGTCATAGCTTGATATTTGTAAAAGTTACGCTGCACCGAGTACATCTACCTTTGTGGGTGTTTTCGATTTTATACAAGTTTGAAAATAGAATAACGATAACGCACCGTCGCACGATGCGATCCTTATCCGTGAGTTTTTGACCAAAAACAACACGAATACACTATCCAGCAGCCATCGAATTCACCTGATCTGGCTCCCTGCGACTTTTTCCTGTTCAACTAACTTAAAAAACCGCTTCACGGAACGCGTTACAGCACCCGAGAAGAGGTCGTGAAAAAATCGAAGACGACTCCGATGGATGTACCGAAAATTGAGTACCAGCGTTGTTTCGAGGATTGGATCAAGCGCTGGCGTAAGTGCGTTGCAATCGATGGGAAGTACTTTGAAAGGGACCATATCGATTTTGATGAATAAATTTGTATTTTTGATTTTATGAATAAAGTCCTAAAACTTTTTGATCAAAGTAGTATATCGAATAATTAATTTACAGACGCAATTTTTCTTGAGAATGTTCTAAAATAAGACCGAAACGTCGAAAATTAATAATTTGCAAATTTGCTAGTAACTAGTAAAAACTGATCGAACCCGTGCGCCGATAGCATTAACACATTTCTTGTGAATAGTACTTAGTTGACAAAAATAGTACCGGGCACAAGATTGAATTTATTTAGATTTCTCGCAATTTATATTTATAAACAATATGTTATACACAATATGTGCTTGGATGATGAAATTTATTTAATAATTTCTAAGGGTAGCACCTTTGTCATTTCTACAATTATATGATACAGGTTAGTGTTAGTGTTAAGGTTAAATTATAGAAAATTAGTTAGATAACTTGAATTAAGTTCTCAGTATTTTATCTTATGTTTTTTGTTTATAACTCCTACTAGTACGAGAATCCGTCAAGTTTCTTTTAATTTTTATGTCCTATTTTTGAATAAACAAAACCGCGATCGTTTAGCTTGAAAGACATTTTGTCCTTTAACCCATTTGCATTATTAGCGTGATGTCTCACCTGGTTTTTACATTTGTTTTACGTCACTACTATGATATTTAGCACACAAATTTTTAGTGATGTTTTATGGCTTCGAGGGGGACATATTATAATATTATTAGTTTGTTCGTAGATGGATGCATATAGGTCAGTGATGGGCACGATAGGGGCCCCTGAGTTGCCTGCTTCTTCCACCAACCTCGTCGGCTATGATGGGACGTAGGGACGAGGGGGGAAACGGAGGCACTGGAAGGCACGAGGCACCGATGCGCAGCGAAGGTGCGCGCTGCACGAAAGCGCGCTTTTAAAATTTATCTTACGAGTTTATTTTTCTAATTAATTTTCTACAGCTGTGTACGAATCGACATACCCTATTCTTCGAAATTTCGCGATCCGAATTAACTTCGTTCGGATTAACTTATTTATGCGAATGCTCATTTTCAAAAATGCGCTATGTCAAATATGAACACCGCACATCCTTATGCTTCGTACAGACCAGAACATTTCGGCGAACGGCGAAGGGAACAATAATTTTAAATGCACGCGGCGTTCGTGGCCTCGTCAAAACTATTGTTCCCTTCGCCATTCGGCGCATGCGCAGCGCGATGCGCGGCGAAATGTTCAGGTGTGTACGAAGCATTAAATGATTCTTCGCTCGCGTCTACGATGCGAACAGTCACATCTAAACTTCCAGTAGATTTGACCAATTTGCCAAGCACGTCTAAACGTGCGCGAAGATCATGCTATTCCAGATGGTATTAAAATTTGAACAATAGAATTAATAATTATTTTTTAAATTTATTTTACGAATTTATTTTTTTTAATTAATTTTCTACAGCTGTTGTCTGAAATTATTGTGCGATATAGTGGAATAGGCCTACAGGGGATACCACTAACAAAAAAAAAACGCATTGGCAATAGTACCTCGATGGTAATGCGGAAACCTATTGACACGCGTGTAGACCTGAAGCGCCACGAATACCGCCTACGGCCTACGCTATGGTACGCGCCTGAGTACTAGGACCGTCACGGAGGGCGAGACGCGCGGCCGGGTCGAGGGGCGTAGCCTTCGAGAATCGGCCGTCGCGAGCCGTTAAACGACAGCTCTGGTGTAGGTCATGGGAAGGTCAACCTTGTATTTTTAAATAGATAGTCATATATTTCGTTCACGCCTTTACTACCTAGGTTTATGGTCCACTTGACCTTGAACTTAAACCCTGGCGGGCTTCACCCCCTCCTTGAACAAACCCCTGTAGTCGACAAGGAGAAGGGAGGTACAGGGATATACAGGGTGTTTCCTACTTGTCCGGTAAGATTGTATCTACAAGTGAAAATACGAAAAAAATGTTATATGATGTTTATTTATAAACGCTTTACTACAACATTATAGGCAAATATTGAATGTAGCCTGAATAGGTGCGGAACAGCAGATTTAATTTATTTGTGTTTACTTTCCTGTACTTACGAGATATTTCTTAACGTACGAGGATCGTTAAAAATTTTTAAATCATCATTTCAAAATGACCACCTTCTGCATTCATACAAACTTGACATCGATGTAATATGGAATGTATTATAACACATTTTGAATTTCCTGAGGATTTTGCTGCATCTCGTAAGTACTGTTGAGTGCTGACAAGAAGGTCCCCGGGGGAGGGGGGGCACAGAGGCAAGAGGGGTCTCCAGCTAACTCCGCCCATCCCCACCTCTGACGCTCCCGTAGTCGCCGCGTGATCACGCCGTTTCGACTGTTTACGTCACACGACGCATAATAATAGGATTCCTGTATTTACTCGAGTAGTGTATATGACTGCTTCGGCCAATAGAACGCTCTAGCCGAAATTGCGTGTGAGCCTAGCCGCGCCCCTTCCAAGCCAACCAATCGAGTGTGCATTCTTGCCTACGTCACCGCATTCCTGCCAGGGATCTTCTTGTCAGCACTCAACAGTACAGGCAAAGTAAACACAATCGACCTTCCGTATTACAGTATTTTATCGATAAATGTCCCAAATGTCTCGCACATAATTGTCCCTGAACTATTCCCTTTCCTGCGGGGTATACCCCGTGAGGGGCCATAAAACTCGAGAGGCCTTGGCCGCCGAGAAGTGTAACATGATACGGATCGGGTATATCGGTGTGAGACCAGGAGACCACTACTAATCCAATAACAAAACTTCTTTATTTTTTATTATTTTTTTATGGAACTTTCATCATCATATTCTTGACATTATTCTAATGAAATTAATACCAAAAATCATATAATTCCGATACCATAATTCCGATCGTATCGTATCGTGTCGTGTCGTGTCGTATCAGCACAGACGCATATAGGTATCGGTTCGGGTGTCCGACATTCTTACGAATAATGGGCGAAGAAACAAAAAAAAAAAAAAGAAATGAAGAAACGGAACCGTTCCGTGCCTCTGTGTGGATAGTATAAATCGGCTCCCATGGAAATCACCGACACCAGACTTCATCGACAACAGATTTCGACAAGAGACTACACCAGTCGTGATCGAGAACAAAACATTCACCAATGATATTATTAATAACGATTGTGTAAGGAACACGTTCTTTATATAAACAGTAAGGCTGATTGTTGAAAAATTTTCGAAATAAATAAATAAATAATCATGTCTCACAGTTTCTCAATGAGTCTAGTATTTTGCAAAAATGTGTAATTTAGATATCTATCTGTGATAGGTGTTACTGTCCATAAAAAGAACATGTTCGTTACACGATCATTATTAGTAATATCGTCGGTCAATGTTTTGTTATCGATTAAGAATTAAGACTGGTGTTGGCGATGTCTGTTGGATAAATCGATCTCAATATGTACTACGACTACGAGCATTAATCGCAGGGTGATTTGTAAACTATACCACGAGTTTTACGCAATATTTCTATACAAAACATGTGTGTACATCCTTATTTAAAGTACAACAGAATACTTACAGAAACTAAAGTAGACCTGGAAGTAAATTTGAATTATAGAATATTTTATTTTTTATCCCATATCGATACAATTAGTGATAAAAGTTGATATACTCCAGTTGACTCGTATTTCAGAACCGAATCCATTTGTACGTTATGCTTTTAGAAAATGTTTAGAATATTTTTAAAAATGTTTCAACAAAAGATATGCAAGGGAAGTATTTTCATAATCGCAGAAAATTGATCTTTACTAACAACCCCAGAGACTGCAGATTGTTATTGCATAGCATATGTATGTATTTCATAATCATCGATTACTGGCATATCGCTTTTTGCATACAGGGTGTCCCAAAATGTTTTCAACTCCCGGAAATGGGAGGTTCCTGAGGTCATTTCAAGCGCCATTTTCCTTTTGCAAAATGTTGTCCGCGGCTTTGTTGAGGAGTTATTAACGAAAAACACGGACCAATCAGAGCGCGACCTAGACGCTCGTTGGCATGTTCAGCCAACCGCCTGCCGGCTCGCCGCGCTGAACGTGCCAGCGAGCGTGTAGCTCGCGCTCTGATTGGTCCTTGTTTTTCGTTAATAACTCTCAAACTAAGCCTCGGACAACATTTTGTAAAAGGAAAATGGTGCTTGAAATGACCTCAGGAACCTCCCATTTCCGGGAGTTGAAGACATTTTGGGACACACTGTATAATGATTTGCATAGGCTCTGATTTGTACAATACAATGATTACATAGATTCATGTGATCTCATTTTTAACGAAAACGTCAATACAAAATAAATATTTACGAACATTATCTCGATTTTAATACATAATTTCTAAGAACAACACATCACCAAACATCATCAGCAACAATAAACACATCTCGAAATGCATACAATATGTACATAAGTCATGCTATCAACAATTTAGAATTTTTATTATTGAGAAATAGTATCTTCGCAAGCTGGTGTTTTTGTGTAAAGTACAGTGGTAAACAGAAAATATCAGTAGTCGTATTATGAGATAAATATTACAATATTCATCAAGGGCAAACTTACATGTCACGAAAATAATTACGTAATTACTCGTATTCGGTGAACGATTACCAATCAACAGAAACAACCTGCAGTTTTCTCGCGGGAAACGGAACTAAATCTCATGAAATGCACCGATTTAGGAATGTACCCTCGGCCTCGATAAACATAGACAACTATCTTATTAACGTGTAATCTTATCTTTTCAATTAAATACATCGTTTTCTTTGAGTTATCAAATTTAATTAACGTATTGTGCCGTCTTCATATCAATTAAGTTATCGTATCTAATTGTAAGTCACTAAATGTATTTTTGTATTATTTTAGATTCTTAATAACTAGATTAAGCTATGTTTCTCTTTCAATTGCAATTAGAAAAACATTAAAAGGACATATTTATATGTATAGAACAATAGAAGTATAATAGTCACGTTTTACGACGAAATAAAAACCACATTCTGCGGGACTGCCCAGCAGTGAAATAAATACAAAAAACATTGAATCGCAGTAATCTCGTTCATCAGTGGTACACGTCTCAAGAACTTTATCTGAAATATAAGCCCTACGAACAACTAATCACCAAGTAGTCGCTAATTAACCAAAGATGCAACACTAAACACCTCATTACAAAAAAGAATGGACGAACTTAATTTATCATTCCTACTGTTTAGTATATTTATTAGAAATTAGTTCTATCGTATTGTTTAACCTATCCTTTATTCAACGAGACGGGAAAGTTCTATTGTATTATTATTTATACACCTCGAACGGTTTCATGGGTTCTGGAATTTTTGCTTTCGAAATTATTTTTTGTAGACCTTGAAACAGAATACTTCACCTTCTAGTTGATAATTATTGTATGTATAGATTTCCATATCGCAAACTTCTTTAAAGAAAATAAGGTTATTTCTTTAAAAGGGATATACAATAATTTGAAGCAGAAATATTAAATGAATATGTAAGGATTAGTAAGCAAATTTAAGTCATTAGAAAAAAATGATTTCCTTTTTTTTATGGTTCAAAGATGATAAAAAAATATCACGAATATATTAATTTTAAATGAAATTGCGTTTCTCAAATAAGTAAATGTTTCTCTGGAAATACATTAAGAGCACAACATTTTTCCCAAAAAATTATTGATCTTTCGACTGTCGTAACTTTGCAACGGCAGATCGAGAAACGATCACACTGGACTCATTTTGAAACGAGAACAGTCTCTACCTTCGGACACTTGGTGTGTCTGTTTTTCTTAAAACGTTTCCTTATCATGAGGAAGCATAAAAAATCGAAGATACTTTTTTATTTCTGAAATTGTTCACATTTACATGGCTCTGCAGGCAATGGCAAATTTTTTCAAGGATTAACGTTTCCACTGATTCGAAGATGCACGGTCCTTCTTTAGAAAGAAATCTTGAATCTTGATGTACGATTTTGTCCGCCGTTTAATTGGCCTCTGAATGAAAAATTTATCGCCGACATTTTAAATGCAAATTTAAATCGTCGTAATCTGAAATCGTAATCGTATTTGTCGCAAGCTGAACAATAATTGCGAGGATTAGGGAGATCTTGCACGAAATCTTGTGGCAAAAAAAACCATTTGAACGGCGATTAAAAAGCATGGAAAGCTCACAATTCTGAGCTTCATGACCAAAGAGAGACATGTCGGTGCACCAGTAGACGAGAAAGATATCAGCAAGTCAAAGAGGGCACAATACTCATTTTCGAACATTCAACCACTTTTCATTCGTTTCTGTAAAGTAAAGTATGTGTTGTTGCATTTGTTGATTTGTTCATTTTTTGTGCTAGATTTGTTCAAGTGTCTTAATTTGATATCACATTTTAAAACACATTGTTTACTCTACATGTATGTAATTTCAAATGTGTATGTAGAACTCTCTAACTTTTTCCCCATCAGCTAGTAGACAGTATGCAATCATTTATTTTTTGTATACAGAAGTGCATAGAAATTGGCAATCAGAATTTTGAATACCCACAGTAAATCCAAGTGAATTCGAAATTTAAGATTATAGATATTACATGTCATCCGGTTTATATTACGTATATGTATACATACATATATGTATGTATAAAGTTACTTTCTGCCTGAACGTACTATGTAGCTAGCTATTGGCCCACGAGTTATATGTAGAATTTTACATAAAAAGATTTGAACGTTTGCAAAATCAGATAGAAAAAATCAATTGTTGTCACCTTAAAAGTTCCTTGAAGTCGTAGTTTATCTATGACAAATCACTTGTTAGCGGTTTACTAATAAAGAAAATAATATTGTGACGATTACGTTAGGTTAGGTGGTCCATTCTACTAAGTATAACTGTTAATGACCTTCAATTTTAGAGATCTATCGTGAAAATATTTTCAATACCTAGTATGGTACCGTGTATATTTTTCATTAAATTGGTTAGCACGAATCTGCATACACATAAACAGTGCCTGCATCAATTTCGAAAACTATACAATATTTATGTCCAATCCAGTTGATTTTTTAAATAAACGAAAATTCAGACCTAACCCATACCTAGCGTAGACTTGAGCGAAATCTCAGTAAATTAGACGCAATCCACACGTTCGCGATACTGCAAACTCCTTGTTTCGGTTTCCACAATTTCATTACCACGTCCGATTTGAACGAAGCTTTCTTCAACTCATAGAACGTATGTATGTTCGGGTCTGAGTGAACTACGTCTGAATTCAGTAGATATACATATGTATACATTGCATATACGTACATACATAGAAACCTCCTCCTATAACACGGTTCATTTGTTCCGTGTTGTATCGTAACCGTTTTAAGTGAAACTTGGAAGTAATACAGTAGGTAATATTGGGGGGTTGTCCAACTTTACTAAGTTTATTAAGAAAAATATGTTACAAGCATATCGTAGCATAAGAGGATTATTTCAATTGTTGCAGCGTGTTATATCGGAACCGTGTTTTCAGAGGCTTGAGTTATATAGGGTATTCACGGTAAATTGGGCTAGCGTTTTTCTTGTTAAACGGTAAGTATTTAAAAAAACTGGAAGAGGAAGAATTTACTGCATATCGCAACCCGATAACCCATGTCAATTTATTATATTTACATTATTTTTCGAGGAACGTAATGAACATAATGACTTTCTAGGTCATACAAGGTAAGAAATAAGTGAAATATGTAGATCGAACTTTTATGCTCAAAACATGTAAGTTCTTCCTCGTTCATTTGTTTGAAATACTTATCGTTTAACGAGAAACATATTTTAACATCGTTGAAATCGATCGAACGTAGCCCGAAATGTGTATGAAATTAAAAAGAAAAACAGAAAAATGTTTAATTGTGTATTACCCTAGAATAAGTTATTGAAAATCAAAGACAATTTTAAATCTAAAGGAACCGTTGTAGCTATTTTTTTTTGTATACGGTAAAAAAGCATCACCATGCCGAGTAAATTATCCAATATAATTCGAATATGCGAGCTGTAGACTTTTATTACTTCGATATTAAATCAGAAAAAGGCCAACTAGAATTTTCTTTCAATTGAAGCATGGATTATTTTTTCATATAAATCGAGTTCCCTGATATTCTGCATATGAGAGTACTGTAATCCCGAGAAAATGTCGATCATACTGCTGTCGAAAATTTCAATTTCTAAACCTCCCCTTTTTAGCAATCGCCTGACCATCGACCCGTTGAACAACTCTTCCTGGCCTGCAGAATTTCAAAGCGGTACCGCATAGCATATAGATATGTCATTTACTAGTTCAATGTAGACATTTTCTTCTTGCGATAATGTATGTTTCTAATCTCTTTTACGCATACAGTATACAGTATACAGTATACAGTATACAGTATACAGTATACAGTATACAATATTCAGTGTGAACTTCTCACAGGCTCACCTAACTCTTTTCGATACCTAATGAAACTGATAGTAACATAGTGGGTAACGTATACATTATTATACGAGGGGACAAAAAGTATTCAATAGGTTATTTCATATTTCCTCTATTTTTCTTAAAACAAACAATGTTCACAAGTTTATGGAACCCGTCAGAATACATTCTACAGAAATAATGAAACATTTGTACCTTCTATAGTAACGTTAATAAAAATTTCGAAATTGGTAGAAATATGCAGATACATAATAAGTAGACTGCGCATCTTTATGCAAAGTAAAAGTTGTCTGCATCAATTGCAAGAAACAGGAACCAACTAGAATAGGAATTTATTTCTCTCTTTCGTGGTTTTATTAAGTTTTAAGAAATGTATTGATACTCTTACACTTACACTCTTTGCTTGATATTTAAACATGTAAACCACACTGATTACAAATAATCGCTTTAGGACAACATATTGTTTATAATAAATTATTTTTTTAGTATTTAATATCATTTTTTTAAAGATAGTGATGATATCTTAAAACTTTTGTGTAATTTCCAGTTAGTTTAACTTGTTATACTAGTCTCAGCCTGTTGTATTGTAAGTATTGGGTTTCTGTTCATTATTTCGCATAAAAATAAAATTATTTTATAGTGAAATTTTATTTAACTAAAATGGGAGATCCGACCTCGCTTGCAAACATACAAACTCCGCCATGCTTTACTTTAACATCAATTATCATTAAAAAATATACCTATACAGGGTGTCCCAAAAGTACTTCAACTCCGGGAAATGGGAGATTCCTGAGGTCATTTCAAGCGCCATTTTCCTTTTGCAAATGTATGTAGTACTTGCTTTCGTCAGTATACGTATATGTACTGAATTTCAGTATTCTATTCAAACGTACATTTTTGCAAACTGTAATTGTTTCTTCATCATTTATTTCTTTTGGAAATACCTAATCACTACAATTCGATAATCCTTATTTCATAAGAAAGAAAACGTTACGCATTTTACTTCTAACTGTTGCTCCTTCAAATACGGTTATTCGTATAGTGATTTTCGTGGAGTTGTAAATTATGTGGAATTAATGAAAACACCTCTCTCCGTCTGAAGAATGAGGACGTAAATAAATTAAATATTGTTACAGGCAAGCATAAACATATTGTACGTGCACTGTAATAATAATGATATTAAGCTATCTGTAATAATAATATTAAGCTATATTAAGATAACTTTTAGTACATTGCAATTCTTAACACCACTTCAAAATTCTAGAATCACTTACGTAGTAACTAATTCTCATAAGTTCTGCGGCTATGTTAACGTTGCTTGTCGTAGTTGACATAAACAGTAAATAGAATTATACAAATATTCTCTTAAAATGAATTTTTGAAAAAATACTGTCCACACTCGCTTTGAATATAGCACGAATTTGAACACGTATAATGTTCTGATGATTCTTAAACATTTTGATATTACTACGAAGGAATACTATTCAATTGATCATAATATATGTATTACAGAGTTTAGAAAAATGTAAGCTAAAAATACTACCAAAAACTGCGCCGACCTTAGGTGATTAACAAAGATAGAAAAAAGGAACGAAATTATTTTTTATTATCACTAGACTATGAAAATTAAGTAGATAGAATATAAAACAGTAAGATTATTTAAAGAATTTTCTAATACTGTTACATTACTTTGAATTTATTAGAATTCTTATGAAAAGTAATAAATATCTGTATGGCTCATGTATCTTGCAGTGGATGCCGACAATCTTTATTTTGCATAAAAATTTGCAGTCTCATTACCATCTATTTTTCTAACTATTACGAACCAGTAATTTTATATCTTTCATTTATTCAGATTTAATTTATTTGGAACAAATTGTTGTATCATTCTCCTTCGTTCATGTTTCCGTCCTTTCTCTCTCATTGATGTCCCAAGGTCGAAAGGTTTGAATTTACATTTTTCTGATTTTACCAACACATTACATACTTTTGATGTATGTACATAAACAATTCTGTGCAATTTGATTGTATCAATTAAATAGTATTTCTTCTTATTTTACATTTAACTAGTTAATGCCGTCTAAAAGACAATTATTATAGTTACGGAGTGTACTTTCCCTTTGATTCCTTTGATTCAACTGACTAATAATTTAGCGAGGTTTAGTGGAACCCACATAATCCAACCACCTAACCCAGGGGGGTCGGGGTATGCGTAATGCATTTCGTCACATTAAAAAAAATAATTAAAAAAAAGGTAGGACGACCAATCGTTCGAGGGGACTCGACTTGCAAGCGGCTTGACGACATGTTTGGCTTGATTCAGATCGATCTAGATCAATCCGACAGACGGCGTGACCAAGAGTTCGAGCGAGGTACGCGAAACCGATCTTTCGAGTCGGCAAGCAGATCGAGACGGATCGATTTGCCCGATTACCACCATACCAGTCGCAGTCGCGTCGAGGCCGGTGTTGATTGTTCGCGACAGGCGACAGCGAAGGAGGCATGCAGCCCAGCAGACTGCTGATATGTATCCCTAAACTGCTGTCGCTTTCCTTCAAATCTTCAGCGTTGTTTAGCTTGAAACGTTCTACAAGTCAATACAACTTACATATGTGTAATGTATTTCTAGCAATCTGTACCAGATGCCAGCTTATCGCCAACCATCTTGTTGTAGCCCGCTACAACTGCAGACAACTGCCCGTAACAAGGCAGACATCCTAACATAACCGCACGAGGTATGTAGTATGTATCTCGTGAGCACCCATGTTGTGGGCTATTGTTGAATAGCGGTGGCTTACGAATCGCCACCAAATTGAGAATCTGGTTTTCACGATACAAGTTTCATAAACGTTATATGTAGTTTACAGTTTACAGGAATTTTCAAATAGAACATTCGTATTTGTGTATGTATTTCTTTTCGCTTGTACCTACAAATAATGTAACTGATATAGTGCGACTTGATATATGTAGAAATATACTCCGGATTTTATGCATTTACATATAATATTAATATATTATTTTTACTACACTAAGAGTATTAGTGAAAAATATAAATTTATTGTATTTCGCTCCTGTGTCATGCAATTGATGCACAAACTTTTTATTTTGCATAAAGACCTAGTGTCTACTAATACAAGAGACACGCAAAAATAGGCAAGTAAACTTGTGTCATCAAAGAGCAAAATAATTGGATACCTGAACAAGGAGAACTATTGGTGCCGATGCGGCTCCACACAAATTTATGCTAATAATTATTTAATGCGTAACTATTAATAGTATAACTATTTGTGGACTTAGATGAAATTTTACTATCTCACTACGTTTCTATAATATAGATATACCAATTCGATACAAATGAATATTAAATATGAATAAAATATTAAATTTTTTATTGACTTATTGCATTTTTAATTTACATTTTGAAGGTCCACTTAAGGGGTAAATAAATTAGTCTACAAAAAATAAAAAATGCTGTACTGATGTTTTACAAAAAGATTTCGGAATCATAAATAAACTGATTTGATGACTATTTAATATGTTCTATCAGTTTATTGATTTTCAACGGAACAGAAAATCTTACAGAACATAGTTACAATTACTGACAGATGTGAAGAAACAGAGTGCTTAACTAAAGACTGGATTACGTGTTTTCTTATAATTCGTATTATGTAGACATTCTCGCTATTATTTCTCGAAAGGAGAAATATTTCGCATGAAAGTTAAATAGTGTCGGGTAGGATATATTCGAATGCTATTAGTACTTTTATGGTTGGACGCGTAAAGGTTATATGGAAGTCAACTATTTCTCTTTTTCGTTTGTGGAATTTTGAATTTTGTTTATACACCAGTCGATGTAGCTAATCGTTCACGATAAAAAATTATTAACTTATTTTCAAAAATTAATAGTTTAGATGATATTTTAATTTTATTAATTCTAAGATACCATTACTCTCCTACTAATTGTAAGATGTTGAATCTATTTATTAATGTTAATGTAACAGAAAATGAAAAACAGTGGTGAAATTCGTAAATTTTGTTGTCATGAAGAAAGATATTAATATTTCCGAGAAACAATTTTTTATCGAAACTTGAACATGAATTGCTATGGTGCGTTATCGAGGAAATAAATCTTTCTTGATCAGTTCCGTTTTATTTAAAATGTTATCGAGATTTTGTGAGATTTTTATGGGTGCTGGTTTGGTGTTAAATAATACATGAATACGTGCAAGTATTCGATGATAAACCAAAACGAATTTCTATGAAAAAATGACCTAAATTTCTATGACACTCTGTGAAACCGCGTATTCATACCAGTGGAGAATTCAGTTTCCGACATATACAAATAAGGAAGAAATGTGCCACGGTATATAACGCGTTTCTAAAGTCTAAAGTAGGTTCGCTTTTAACGAGATTCGACATGATATACCGTTTTAATTTTCATACGGCAACGGTTGCCGCGAACAAACACCTATCACTGCGAGATTGATTTATATTGGTGAACACGGAATGCGAATCGTAACGTTATGTCCAACAGCTAGCACTATCGACAGCTTTGACATTTTCGGTTAACAAATTAGTGGTAACTAGAGTTATTGTTACAGATGAGATTATTACTACCAAACAATTATAGAACATCAAGTCCAATAATATTTAACGATATTTAACGACTTTATCTAATTTGTAATTTCATTTAATTTTTAATCTCTTTAAATTTGTCGGTAAAATTGTGAATTTACATAAACTCCCATACTCTAGTTGTCGGCACATAATAATGAAACTAGATCTAATTTATTTTCTCATACAAGTATGAAACATAAATACATAGTATTTTATTATAAACTTATAAATAAAAATATAAGTGTTCATTAGGGTGGACCTTAGCTATACCTGTTGAAATTTTTGACGTGAAACGTCTTTAAAATCGGACTGGGTAAATACTAAAATCTGTACTGGGTAAATACCAGTACAGAAAATGCAACGTTCAGACCGTTACGCAAACGTGCAACGAAACGTGCAACGAAATTGTAACGCATGAAGTTAGCGGACCGTACGCATGAAAACGGTGAATAGACTTATTATTACTTAACTTAAATCAATCGTTATCTACAAATTCTATGCATACACAATTTTCGTGTGTTTGTGTATACATAGAGCGCGGTGATACGTGTCTTTGTGTATACATAGAGTTTGTAGATATCGATTGATTTAAGTAATAATAAGTGTATTAAAGGACAAAAACGTTTCATGTTCAACCAACGGCCGTGCGTCCCGAGATTTTTTTCAGGGATCTTCTGAGGGATCCTCATTTATAATATCTGGGGATATTTGAAAACGTTTATTCTTAATAAAACGTACTCGTTTACATTATTTGAATTAACTACTAATCTTTTTACATCATTATCATTAACGTTAGCCAAAGCTACAACCATTTGTTTTTTTATAGCGCTACAGTTTCGGTTGTTAAATAGCACAAATGATTACAAAATTTCCGTAGTACTACGCGACTTACATATTCTTCTTACATAATGTTACAGATTTTTTAAAAACTCATAGTCTTGTTTTGGAGCTTTAGCAGCAATTGGATCTAGGCAGATCCATGGTTTTAAATACAATTTGCTGAAAAAAATTCAAATCTGACGTATTCCATTTTCTTCATCCTTTGATAATGTAAAGGGTGGCCGAATTAGAGTTATACTCGAATCGGAACGCGCCCGCTAAAACGGACTTGTTAGCGAGAAAGTGGCGGACAGAAATTAGACAGGCCAATTAATTTGAAATAATCTTAATTCGTACAAAGTACAAAGTAAATTTGTCCTCGAATGCATGTAAGGAATTATGGTATTTTTGGAGACACAAAATATGTATTTAACTTGAATTTCCAGTGTACTCTTCACATTTAGCGTGCAGTTATTTACATTTCAAAACTTCGTATTCGATGTGCCACGTCTTCTCGACCTCCAATTCATCTAAAATTTTAGATATATCATTATTTCATGAAATGGAACAATTTTAGAGGGCGGCGTGCTCAAAATTTCATAGATATATATAATAATGTCCACCCTGGTGTACATATGAGCTCAATTAGATGGCAGAAAATTCTTCGTAAATTGCTTGCTATGTAACACTAGGTACATATGTATGTATAGTCGTATTTCCAACAACAGTTGCACGGTATCAAACGGGGCCATATGTGTAATATGGGTAATATATTTCTAACTTGAATGCAGATATCGTCATATTTTGTATGACACTGCATCGAACAACAATAAACATAATAGGGGTCTGATTAAATCATTCGTGCATTATACATACAGACGAGTTTTCTTAACTTAATCGACTTACGATATCGATTTACAGTGTAACATTGATTGACTCGTGTAACAGTTTCAAAAAATTGATTATTCTGTTTTTTCTATAAATCAAAAGTATAATATGTCAAAGATATGCTTTGAAAATTTTCCGTTCGAAATCACAAAAATAACAAAGTGACACCATTTAGTTTAGTGCGATGATGCAACGTTCAAAACACTAATTGTAAGCTTAGAGACGCGATTTTCTTGAAAGTTGGTTTTCTAAATCTGCGTGCAGAATGACACAAAAATTCATTGACCTATCCAAATCAAACACAACTTGTTCGATGTTTGTTCAGCTACTATACTAACAGTATCAATGTTATTGTTTATTTATAGCATTTTTTTAACTGAATCATCTAAAAACTAATGTTTCTTCTAAATATCAGAAATCTTTCAATTCTTCATATTGTTTACATTTTAGAAGATGGTATAACCTCAATATATATGAACTATTTAAAAATGAAATTCTAAATCTTTTGCGTTTGCATGACTATGGCAGGTATTATTTACACGTCACGCAAATAAGGGCCCACATGCAGAACAGATTGACATGATTGTACTTTCTCCAATAAATAAATAGAGAACTTCAACTTTTAAGAATGTATTGTGAGGATTGTATTATAGGATGTACCTATAGGTCCCACAAAAATCAATTCTCATGTTATCAGTAGTTTTTGTAAAAAATGTCAAAAATTCACCTAGTTTTATAGCTTTTACGCGGGAATCTCATCCCAACCAACATTAGTTGGAGTGACAAGAAAATGAAAAAAACTCACGTTTCTTAATTTTTTAATCTGAGCCTAGTTTTATTTTTGTCACTCCAAACAATTGCAATTTTTGGAAACAAACTGCAGTTAGCGGTCGAAAGTGTCAGAAATCGTGAGAAAGCTGCGATTTTCGCGATCTTTAATTGTTTGTAACTCGTAACACCGTCAATGCTGATTTCGATGAAATTTTACAAATAAGCTCAGATGAGAAAGTTAAAAGAAAATGAATTTTTTATTTTTTTTTGTCATTCCAAGTAATAGCAAAATTACAAAAGTATTTTAGTGATTGTATACTAAACTAACATCTCATAACATCTCCCAAAAATTCAAATCATTTAGTCTTATTTTACACGTTAAAACGACATCTCGAAAAAGACGTCTGCAAAACGTGTTTTTAGGACGTAAGACTTTCAGACCTAAAATGGACGTAAAATTGCTATCTCGGTTTCTACCTGCCTTATTTTTTCTTCACTTTTTTCACTCTGCCATTCTTTAAATCCTGCAGAGATGCGAACAATTTACTCTACCTTCTACAAATTACTGTTTCAATAAAATGAACAACTTATAGCAGAAATGAGCAAAACCAATAAAGCATTTGAATAAAATGTCTAATAAAATCGATAGTTCGTAAGACATCTTAATTTAAAAAATGCCATACAATAGGCTGATTTAAAATAAAAACAATTTGCAGTTGTATAAAAAAATAGGAATATATCTCCAAAGATATAGTAGCTATCAAAATGTTATTATTACTATGCTATTCTTCTGTGCAACTTGTATTCGAAACATTTTTATAAAAGTTTACCATACCTCAATAAATCAATAATGTATAAGTATGCTAGCATTTTCAGTTACCTTTTGTTATCATTTCAATATTGTTTGAAACATACTGTTTTATAACAAATAATTCTTCAGTAATTTAAGGACAATAAAATAAGGCGACAGTTTTTACAGGGTGATCAGTGACTGGTGGTACAACCGAAATGAGAGCAATTCTACATAACAAAAAAATAAGTTGAAAGAATAAAATAATTTTCTTTTAATAGGAAGTTGAAATTTTGAGACTTCAAAGATTCTTTATATAGTTTTATGTGTAATGATTTGTTGATGTACCTACTACCATAGAAAATTTGAAAGAATTTTTAAATATGTAGTGTTAAACCCTAATGTAACGACTTCTATTTGCAAATTATTAACTGCATAACATATTCTTTACCATTCTACATTTTTCTCGAGATAGGAGATCACCTTTAGCTCATTAGATTCAGTGGCAATTACTTCCTCCCGAATTTTGATAACATACCAAATGCCCAGCAGAATAGTATTATCTTGGTAGTTCCTGAATATTACTCAATTAAGTTATCTTTCAATCGGTGTCCATTGCAGTTAATGCGATTGCGGAATTGGGTAATGAGGAAATGAAACATTTTCTGAAGCGTTTCCAGACTGGTTGTTGCATGTGCAGTAATTACATATGTATACGTCCTCGCATATCTTTTAGGATTATTAGTAGATAGCGATAAATTTTATTTTTGAGTGCGTTCCCCAGAAAATAGTTGCTAGATCGAAAAAAGTTAGCTGACTATAACTTCATTTACAGATATATCTTAAATTATTCATTTTGAATCTTGCGAGACCCTTACATTCGGAATTCAGGGAGAAATAATTGGCATCCAATTAAAACAAATAAATCTCTCTTCTTATGTAGATAAACATGCAGGATAGCGATACCATGCAACTTTTCTTTGAAATCCTTTTTTCATATGGTCTATAATTTGCGACTAAACGTCGTCATGTTTAATGCGTTATTCTGTAGACCTGAATACCCTAATTGTACGTGTAAATTGTATAAATAAACTTGTTAGAAATGTATATGTATGTAGATGTTATACCTCAGGCCTCGGAATTATGTGCTCCCGACAGCCGGTTTTCGAAGGCTACGCCCCCTTTTTCCGGCCGAGCGTCTCGCTCCCCGTGGCGGCCCACAGTGCTTGAAACTCCTCAGGAGCGTACCATAGGAGCTATTCGTGGTGCATTAGTAATGTCGAGGTACTATAGTCAATATGCGCATTTTTTTTTCAGTGGTATCCACTGTAGGCCTATTCCACTATGTCACACGATAATTTCAAACAACAGCTGCAGAAAATAAATTCGGACGATAAATTTAAAAAATTGTTTTTAATTGTATTGTCCAAATTGTTATTAACATCTGGGATAACTTGATTTTTGCGCACGTTTAGATGTACTTGGCAAATTGGTAAGATCTACGGGAAGTTTGGACGTAGCTGTTCGCATCGCCGACACTGACATTGTAACACTCTATGGTACGCGCCTGAGCTGCTTCGAGAACTAGGGCTGCCACGGGGAGCGAGACGCGCGGCCGGGTCGAGGGGGCGTTGCTTTCGAAAACCGGCCGTCGCGAGCACATAATTCCGAGGCCTGTTATACCTACTAGTTCAAAATATGTACAAAGAAAGAAAAATTGCAAGGTTAATCAATGTAAGGCTAAATTGGTTAAAATGTACGTATACTTGAACTGTATTTACTATAATATAACATTTTAATTAATGAATCATCTGTTTGTACATCATTCAAATCAATATTACAGTTGCCATTTAGTCTTTTATTAATGTTGAAATGCATTGGATTTTTAGGGAGTGAGTAAATGTATCAGGATATTTAAATATTATGTGTATTTGCGTAACCTCCAAATATTTCGATAAAATTAAACTCGACTGGTAGTCCGTTTCTCCAGAAATAATTACACAAATGTACTTCGTGAACAGAAAATTTGAGTTTAAAACTTTGCTATAAATTAGTGTAATGCAGTTTTCGTATTGATTATATACAATAGAGGCTATTTCCTTTACCTCCAAAAATTGAAATAACTCGCGAAGAAATGAATCTGTCAAAAAAATGTGTCCATAAAAATTGTTTGATACAAAGGGGGACGTAATACGGTGCAAGTGAAATTTTTTATGGTAGATGGTGGGGAAAATTGTGAAATCGAATAAATTTTTTTTAATGGAACCATATACTTTCCCCGGTGTTATGACGGCATTAATTGAGTTCCATTTAAAAAATTTCATTCATTTTCAGAATTTTCCTCATCACCAGTAGGTACTAAGAAAAGTTAACTTGCACCGTATAGTGTCCCCTTCGTATCAAACAATTTTTTGAGATAAAAGTTCAATTATGTCATATTTACATATAGTATGTGTAGCAATAATTGTTCACGAGAAGCATTATCCAAGCGTCAAACACTCATTTTTATGGAAGTTTTCACAGTTACAGTTTAATAAAAAATATTACACGTTTTTATCCATCGATAGGTCAAAATCACCTCACAAAGTGGAGGTTCAAAAACATTTTACATCTATTAACGTGAAAACTATCAAATATAGGAACAATTGATACACAAAGAAATTACTTAGATTTTTATAAGGTAAATTGTGATGAAAGAAAAAATACAAAATTTTGGTAGCGTCACAATAGCCAAAGTAATATTTTTTACACAAATACATATTCAGTAGGACCTATCAAATAAGTAGGTACACATATTTTCCCAATTTTGAAGCAAATTTTCAACTCTTAATGCTTGAAAAACGTCAATAGTACATACAGTGACTCCCACTAATATTCGGACACTCTTAAAAACACGATAACTTTTTTAATATTCGACCATACAACTTGCATTTTTTTGAGAAGTTAGAACAATCGGTTTTGTTACGTAACGTGAAAAGAATTTTTCAAAAAATTGCAATTGGTCGGAATTGCAGAGAAAATACTAAAACTTATGTTTTACAACATTTTTGTGTGGGCTCATATTGAAATCGTAGAAAACACGTTTCTACGATTTTAACACTACAGAATTAAACAAATTCTGAAAATTTCATTGAAATCGGTCAACGTTGCAATGAGCCACAAACGTTTAAAGATGGTAGAAATTGCAATTTTTCACGATTTTCGGCCTCTAACTGCAATAAATCTAAGGATTCATATATCTTTCAATGACTGTTGTTTTTTCCCACATCAACCGATTTCGATGAAACTTTTACAATGCATATAATTGACACAGAACTACAAAACATATTTTTTAAATTTTCAATATAGACCCACATAAAAAAGTTGTAAAATGCAACTTTTAGTATTTTCTCTACAATTCCGACCAATTGCAATTTTTGAAAAAATTTCTTTTCATGTCATGAAGTAAATTAATTGCATTAACTTCTCAAAAAAGTTCAAATCGTATGGTGCAATATCAAAAAAGTTATCGTTTTTTTATCGGTGCCCATGGCATTTGATAAAGAAATCTATATGTATGTAAATTTCGTATCATTTTTTATTACAACAAATAACTGAACTGGAAACTAGAACTGACACGACTCAGTCGGTATACACGTCTTCTGACTGTTTAGACCCAATCCATAAATGAACTTTTGTAACAGTAAATAGGTAAAATTGATGTAACCCCATACGAGATAGTACCAGTCTAAAACCATGTTCACTGGTACCTGTCAAAAGTCTGCTAGTTTTTTGAATGGTGAATATAGGTCGATAAAAAAATACCTGTCAAATATTTTTGGCTCAACTATAAATGTACAAAGTTTCATATAAATCGGCGATGTTCCTTGTCAGTGAAAAATAGTTCTGTTTGTAAAAGGAAGTTTCTATAATATTTTTTCAAAATCACGTTTTTCGATTTATGTCAGGTTTATTTATAAGTTGTTTTCTGTTTTATATTGGGTGTTTAGAAATTTACTAGCCAGTGTTTTTATTCTAAACGGTAACCACTAAAAAAACTGTTGGGAAGTAAAGTTGTGCTGTTTTCTATAAGCTTCCTAACGGTGTATTTTTATACTCTGTCCAATACACTTTTGGTGGTTTCTGCTATTTTTGTTTAAGCCATCGATACACAGGGATCTCTTATTTATGTTTCGAAAACGTTTACATTTGAAGGAAATGTAACATAAACAATATTTTTAACAGTGCCCACTAAAAGGGATGTACGTTCCAATCCATTTGTTTGGGAACATGCTGTTCAAAACACTCACTGTTCCACAATTATAAAATGGAACACCATCTTGTAGAAAATAGAAATCAACTTCAACAATAGACAATGGCAATATGCTTCCCACTAGTGTTGAAATTGCGTATTCAAAAACTCTAAACATCTTGCACTATTCAGTGTTCCACTATAAAAATCAGATTCCAAGAGTATCACACCAGACATTAGTATGAAATTCTACTTGAAAATTCGTTTTATTCTTCTAATTTACAATTCCCGTACTTTATACGTACGTATTTGGCCCGAAAAGTACGAAAAAAGTCGATTTCTAAAATTTTGCGTATGTCATGAAATTTTTGCTGTCCGACAAAATTAAAGGTCTGAAGAATAAGACTTCAACATTGTTTTCTTTTATTTATACACCTGTGAAGTAGTATGCTTTATCGGAAGTCAAGAGTTCTTAAACAGTCTCTGAAACAGCATTCGTTGATTGGCAATTGTCAAGTGGTTTAAGGAAAGTGTGTACATTTTTGCATTACAGAAGTTTTTTTAGGTAGGTGTACAGAGCACATTCGCACAGATTTTATTTCGTTATCATCTAAATTAGTATAGTTATTGATATTTGTACATAATCAATCATTCTGTAAGTTTTTTTACAATTATAAATCTTCATTGACGATTTTGTTATACTATTGAGTAATATCCGGTGCTCTTTCTGGTGGCATTAGATGCGATAAAGGTTTGCGATCATAGTGAAAAAAGATTTGGTCCCAGATTTGTTCGGATTGAAGAGTTATACCTAGACTCTAGATTTTATGCATTTATGGCAAAAATGAGTACGTGCAAATTAGAACAGTGAAAAAATTAGAAAATTTCAGGAGTATTAATATATTATTTTCACTATATTAAAATTATTAGTGGAAAATATGGATTTATATTTAGCACCTGTGTCTTGCAATTGATGCACAAACTTTTTATTTTGCATAAAGATCCGGAGTCAAGTTATAACCAATTTAAGTAGAAATGAGCATTAACAGTCGCAGCGTGTTTCCTGATTTTTTCGGAATTTTTGGACCAAATACCCCACTGTGCGACGTCTTAAAGACGTCCATTTTACGTCCATTTTAGGTCTGAAAGTCTAACGTTCTAAAAAGACGTCTTTCTCGAGACGTCGTTTTAACGTCTGAAATAAGACTAAATGACTTTAATTTTTGGGAGATATTATGAGGTGTTAGTTTAGTGTACAATCACTAAAATACTTTTGTAATTTTTCTACTACTTGTAATGACAACAAAAACTCAATTTTTTTTAACTTTCTCATCTGAGCTTATTTAACAGACCGGTTGGGTCAGCCCGTTAGTTCGACTGTGGACGTACTTATACTAGGTTCTCGCTCCCGGCATACGTCTACTTTTTTTATCTGTTAAAAGACGTCTTTGTGCTATCTGGGAGATATTATAACGATCGAAGTTGATTCATTATACCAAAAAATCTTTTGTATAGAAATTACTGTCGTTTCTGTTATCCGTTAGCAATTAATTAAAAAATTCTAAGCATCGTGGTAAATCACTTTCCCTTAGCGCTTATACTTTGTGGCATCTGATAGGTTTATAAACGTATAATTTAATAATACGTTGTGGGTTGATCCTACTTTTCGTATTGTCGTTGCCGGATTTTCTTGAAATTGTACTGAAACGTCTACCTTTCTTTTTCTGTCAAAGGTTTTCTATTTTCTATGAATTTGTTTCATGCAAACGAATTAGTTTTCATTTAGTATCCCTCTGTCTGGATATTCTAATTTACCAGGTCTTTTATTTTTAACGCGCTGGAAGTAAATACGCACCATTCTCTTCTCTTAAATAACGACACAGTGTCAGCGAACGCTTTGTGAAATAATACTGAAATAATGCTATACATGTACAAAGTAGTAAACACTTGAACTGTATCAACAGAAACTGAATCAGATCATGAAAACATCAAATCTCTAGCGAATGGAAGTCGAATTGAACACGAAATATGTTACCATACATACGTACGGAAATACCCGTAAGTGTATAGTGTATAGTACATAATACATAACATAAAAAATGTTTCTATCATTTCTGAACGTGAATGAATCTAATATAAAGAATGAATGAATATAATATAAAAACATGTGCAGTGTTGCATTTAAAAAAGTAAAAGTTTCTCGAAAAATATTGGACATATAAAAAATTAATGTACCTACACCATTACATAGTTAATAGTTTATAGAAAACAGAGAAATTTTTCTTCTAATATTTTTTTGCGGTACTTACCTCTCACGAGAAAAAGGCTGGCTAATATACAGGGTGTCCCAAAACGACTGCGTAAGCGGGAAATGGGAGGTTCCTTGGGTCATTTGAAGCGACATTTTCCTTAGCAAAAATGGCGTCCGCGGCTTTGCTTAGGAGTTATTAACGAAAAACACGGACCAACCAGGGCGCGCCTAGTCGCTCGGTGGCACGGTCAGTGCGGCGAGCCGGGGGGAGGAGAGTGTTGTCGGTACGCTGCGATGTCGTAAAAACTAACAGTTTCTCGATTATGTCCCGATTTCGATGAGCTTTGGATATGTTGTAAAGACCACGATTCTGAACAACATTTCCCTTTTGACTTTTTGCCTCGCGTCTTTAGTTTACGAGATATTTGTAAAACCAGTACCGAAAGCTAAGGGTTGTACGGTCATGTCAACGAACTGTACAGCTGATGGTAGATAGCAGGTATACGACAATCACATGTTTCGGTTTTCCTGCAGATTTGTACGCAGAGTCGATGGGTTACTGTTCGAAAACGTCGTCCGTCCTTTCTTTTAGAAAGTTTCTTAAGGAAGGCATAGGACAATAGGGACCCTAAAACGCCACGCCGACCTGACATTTCTACCTCTTGCTGGGTGAAAGGACGGACGACGTTTTCGAACAGTAACCCATCGACTCTGCGTACAAATCTGCAGGAAAAGCGAAACATGTGATTGTCGTATACCTGCTATCTATCATCAGCTGTACAGTTCGTTGACCTGACCGTACAACCCTTAGCTTTCAGTACTGTCGTATACCTGAAGACATCTGTGCAGTTCGTCACCGAATGACCCAGTGACAGTGACACACATTTCGAAGCATTTTCAATTACAAGTTTTTACAAATATTTCCTAAACTAAAGACGCGAGGCAAAAAGTCTAAAGGGAAATGTTGTTCAGAATCGTGGTCTTTACAACATATCCAAAGCTCATCGAAATCGGGACATAATCGAGAAACTGTTCTGTTACATCGCGGCGTGCCGACAACACTCTCCTCCCCCCGGCTCGCCGCGCTGACCGTGCCTCCGAGCGACTAGGCGCGCTCTGGTTGGTCCGTGTTTTTCGTTAATAACTCCTAAACAAAGCCGCGGACGCCATTTTTGCTAAGGAAAATGTCGCTTCAAATGACCCAAGGAACCTCCCATTTCGCGCTTACGCAGTCGTTTTGGGACACCCTGTATGTAAATCTCGCACCACTCTACATATACGTATACCAAACTCTAACAGTATTGTAAGTCAGAATAACAAATCTTTTTGAGAGTACGTATTTTCGCAGAATATACAAAACTTTGATTATTTTTTATCCCAAAATTCTACGAATATATTTTCATAATTCTAATAGGATTTTCGTGGAAAAGTTGGTAAAAGCAAAATGAAACTAATACGGCCCTGCTGAGAGCAGAAATAAATTAAACAAGCTCAACAAAATATAATACGATAAAATCATGTTCCCATTGATCAATGTTGAATTATAATACGGAAAGTTGTAATTTCCCTGAACTCTAAGGAACTATATTTCAAGATTAAACGATTAAAGTGATACTTCTTTTTAATTTTACTTTTAATAGATCTTATAAAAATGGTAGTGAATGTAATTTAGACGAAAATTATAATGATGCTGCAGTCAAACGTAATGTTTTTCAATCGGAAGAAATCAAGAACGATGACATTTGTTTGAATATAGTAAGTATTATTTTGTCCTGTAATGATTGCTTAAACTATTAAAATTTTTAACTTTTGTAATATTAATAGAAACTCTTTTATCTTCATAAATATCGATAGAACGGCTTTGATAGTTCTTTAAAAAAATAAATATTCTGTTACAGTAATGCACACTATTTAACTTTACTGAATGTTGCAGCTTCTAATACGGTGTGTTACTGTGGCTACACAGAAAAGAAATATTTCGGAAGTATTTCAATAATACATAAAAATTCAAAAAATGTCAAGTGGAATTTGTTTAAATTTCCACAGTTAATTACAAATATACTAATAATTCAAAGAGCTCCTGTTAGGGAACTTATTCATAACTTTAACGAACATTATCAACTACTTTCATTCGGTTCTATTTATAAAATATGGTGAATGTAAAAATAATAAAAACTACTATATCAATCATATGTACACGCCAATTAGAAATGTTTACGTTTTTCATAAATTCATGCGTCACAAAGTCAAATCAGAAAATATAGCGGGTTGAGAACGCTTATTTTTACGTATTGCGTATTACAACGGAGAATTTCTTAATTTGTGTAGCTACTTTTTCATTATGTGTTTTCTATGCAGGCGTATACTATCATAAGCATAAGTGTAATTATTTAAATAATTGAAAGTATACATACCGTCACTTAACCACTAAATACAATTTAAATTGTATCGTGTTTAGTGTCATTTTAATCAGAACAATGTCACAAATCAGTTGGTGGAAGTCCCATAAAAAAAACAATGAAAAATAAAACGGTTTTGTAATTGGATTAGTAGAGGTTCACACCCGTATTCCCGACCCCGTATTGGATTACGCGGCATGTGTACACTTTACACTGCTCGGCGACCGAGGCAGCTCGAGCTTCTCGGCCCCTCGCGGGGTATGCCACGCAGTGGAGGGGATATTCGTTTTTCGTAAATCCTACGGTTTCCGTTTTCTTAGATCACGGATTTACTGTATAAACAAAATAATCACATAAAAGAGGCAGCAGGTCTAACTGGTAAATGTCGCTTACCGTTAAACGGTAGTTATTTGTTTATATCAGAGATGGATACAAGCGGCTCGAATATTCTTTGAAAAATTTGATAAAACAGTTACTGAAGAAAACTGAAAAAATTGTATTCACCAACTTATTACGAATTTAATTAAGGTATATTATTCAATAAAATATGGAACCTATACATATATTGTTTCGAAACAAATAATTATGTGGAGGAACTGGTAATAATAATAATAACTCGGAATACTGAGCAAAGGATTTCCTCAACACAAGTTTATTTAAAAGACGTTCTGTGTGCTTGAGACTTGTTGTCTCTAAGACGACTCGTGACTCTCTACTCTTTACGACTCAAGCTAGAATGCTGATGTCTCTCGACTCACAGTCCCGAAAAGGGAAGAGGAAAAGTAGGAGAAAAGTAAGGAGAGGAAAGTAAGGAGAGAAAAGTAAGGAGAGGAAAGTAAGGTGAAGAAAATAAGGAGAGGAAGGTAAGAACGTGTGGAAAAAGGCCATCGCGGAAGGGTGTTATAAAACACTAAGAAAGCGGAAAGGTTCGCCAGGGCCTGACCATAGACCTTGAACAGGCCCAAGCGAAGCCTGGGGAACATAAAAAGAAACGGCTAGAACCGCGCGAATCTGGTCGCCAGATGTGAACCAGGACTGACCAGACCCGCACGGAGCGGAAATACAACACAAAGGAAAGGACAGGAAAGGAATAAATCTTATTGGAAATTAATAGCGGCGTAAGGCAACGCCAACGCCGCCACAATTACACAGTGTAAGGGAAAAGTTATACGGCAACGATTATTGTTCGCACGGAAACAATAATATCTAAAAACTGTGACTTCGTTCCTGTCCCATATAAATAGCATTACGTGCATATGTTTACACGTAATATCATAACTCGTTAAATGAATTACATATAGGTAAATTCACGAAATTGGACTGACGCATGACGGATTCTAAAACAAATAACATTTCAATCCAAGGTATTTACATTATAGTTCACCGCATATGTTTAATCCTTCTAATGGTGGCCGAAATAATTGGACGCGGGCGAAAACCGTTGAGTAAATTAATGTTGATGACACTATACAGAGTGTCCTGTCTAAATCGTCACACTCTAATATTTTCTAAAGTAGGATACAAAAAAATGTTTTAGACAAGAGTTATATATATATTGTATATATATGATTTGAGGGTGCAAATTATCGGTTGAAAATAACTTTCTTCTACATGAATGCGTAGGAGAGATATGAAGGTCAACTTTGTTTTGTTTTTGTCAATAGAATTATATATTTTCTAATGCGCCGTTTAATGCAGTTCGTTATTCCCTACACAAAAGTGTTAAATCATTTGTGGCGAAAACTCGTTAATTTAGACTCGTTTTCATCTTTACATGTATATATGTATAGCGTAGTGACATAAGCGATAGTAATCTCAACAATTGTCTGCAAATATCTCGCAAAACAAGGCCGTCCGGCGGCAACATATGTAGGAAACAGTTGTTCAGAATTATGACCTTCATAACATATTTCAAGGTTATTGAAATCGGTCAGGATAAATACCGTTATTTTTTCCGAAACCTTTCTACATTGCCTACTCGTCCACGTGGAATAAAGTTACTTATATGTACCAGATAATTTTCTCCCTGTAATCGTGTAGCTTTTGTCTGATACATTATTTTGCATCGTCAATATTTTCAAACGTGCAACATGTAATGTGAAGAGATATTGATTACATTGAAATAACTCTCACAGTAACATAAAAGAATTCATTTATCTCGTGGTATTTGTAAATACAATTCGGTTTGGAGTTACAATTTAATGTTACCTTTCAGTTTCAATACATGTACATACTAACAAGGTTGTTTGAACGTTTTGTATTTCGTAACTCACCTAGTACAGAAGGTAACGACCGTAACAAATAACATTTTAAATGATAACTGCATCGTCAAGTGCACAAATAAATAATGTTACCTGTCAAATTGCTGAATAACATGTCATATTATGGTGGTAGTAATTTAATTCTTTATGCACGAGGGAAGCAAATTTGTAAAGTTCCAGTTTACAATAATAAGCTTACTGCGAATGCCACGCAATAATTCTTTACATCTTAATAAATAAAGTAATTTAAGAGGAACCAAAATAAAATAATAACTATATGTGCATCATATTTTCGTTGGGTGTAGTGTTGTATAAGTGCTGATATACCCATTATACAGGGTTAAAGAAAGAAGTGTTTCATAACTCCCAGAGTAGGTGGTATGTACTTGCTGAATAATGGAAAGATCTCCTAATAAACATTAGTTGAAAAAACTGATAGTTTGAAAGTTATAAATTATTCTTGTTTTAGTCGAAGATAGTAACATTCTCTCTTCGGAAACTATCGTATCGTATCTTACCGGTTAACAGGCGCATCTTACCTTAATTTTTTAATACATACCTTACCGTTAGTATTACACCCGATGCTTCTTAATGAAAGATTGCAACAGTGGTTTATGCGCGATGGAGCTTCAACGTATTTTGCACCCAACATCCGATAATATTTAAATAATACTTTTAAGGAAGGATGAAGAGTACGAGATGAACCCATAACGACGGCCTCCCCTATTTATTCAAATAAAACCTCTAGATTTCTTTTTTAGGGGATGTCGAAAAAGTATTGTGTACTGTTCAATAATCACTAACGTAGACGAATTACGTCGGAAGATTTAAGATAAAGTGCAGTGAAATAGTTAGGAATCACGCCCGGGCAGGCATCCCTGAAAGAGTACGCAATTATCTGATACGAAAATGTCAACCCTGTGGGCATGGACGGAGGACATGCAGAACATTTTCTATAACTAGGAATAAGTAAAATGATAATGTAATTCATTGCTTTCGTACTGTATGTACAATAGCTCCCGAAGGGGAACTTTTACTCGCTTCAACCGAAACAAAAACTGATGTGTAACTATGAAACTACCTATTAGTTTTTCTGCCTGTATTTATTAGAATTTTCTGTCATCATTTAGTAAGTTCTATCTACTCTAAATGTTATGTACCCCTTCTTTGTTTCACCTGGTATACATATGTATGTATTGTGACGTTGCAAAATTTTGAGCGTCTGCTCCCCGATGCTCGAGCGAATTTACGAAGAACAGGACCACCACCCCCACTTATCGAATAGTTCAGAACTTAGAGGCTCGATTAACTCGCGAGCTTTCTCCTTGGGACACCCTAACACAGATTTGAATGCGATTTAACAATTCCGTGTACAGCGTCGAGTACGCGCGACCAATATTTCACCACCATAACCCGAGTCCTGAAAGATGATCTTACGTTGCCTCGACACAGGGACTATTTACATACTAGGGTAGACCTTATTTTTCTGGACACCCCCTAGGATTGTGACACTAACGAAAAAAACAATCTATGCAAAAATTATAGGTCGACCGAACAACGGTGAAACGTGCCGTATCGAGCTTGAAAATTGTTTATTTTTGAAACTTGGTTTTCTCCATTATTGACAGTACTCTACAACTATATGCAAATAAAATACAAGGTCATCGTAAAAAAAAAAAACAGATCAATCAAACCAAAGGTGTAGAATCGCGTGGCCATGGTGGCGTTTACCAACATTATCTATACGGATGCGGATTAGAAGTTGTAATCGACAGATTACTGAACCAGCTGTAGGAATGTTCCGCGTTATAAGTTAGAGAGAACTGTAAAGCGCCCGCGCCACTCAAACATCTTGTTGCATAAACTTTTGTAACAGAAACGCTGCGGCTTAAATGGGGACCATGGCCGTCCTCGGCATCTAATATTTTATTCTTTATCATTTCCAAGCCAACGATCCAGATCTAATTCATGTAGTAGGATAAACGGAAAGAGTTAAGACAGGTGCCATCACTCCCACTGATGCGCGCGATGTGGGACAGGCGCCACTCTATCAACTTTCACTAATTTTTATTTTAATTTAATTTTATCCGACAATATTTAAAACTATTTCCGTTTTTTTAAGTATATGGATGTACTATTATTGGACCTATGTTTACATTCGTTTTTAAACCTCTGAATAATGCGCGTGTTTGTCTTTTGTATTCTCTTCTTTCTCACTCCTAGTTTTTTTGCTTTTTCTCTCACTACGACGTCCATGTCTTTGCCGTATCGCCTTGTGACCTATGTACAATGTACAATGTACATACATACATACGTAAAGACAGATAGTATTCCTTATCAAGTTTGAAATACAGCGACTCCCATTAATATTCGGATGCTCTTAAAAATACGATAACTTTTTTCATATTGCACCATACGATTTGAACTTTTTTGAGAAGTTAAAGCAATTAATTTACTACATGACGTGAAAAGAAATTTTTTCAAAAACTGCAATTGGTTGGAATTGTAGAGAAAATACTAAAAGTTGCATTTTACAACTTTTTTATGTGGGTCTATATTGAAAATTTAAAAAATATGTTTTGTAGATCTGTGTCAATTATATGCATTGTAAAAGTTTCATCGAAATCGGTTGATGTGGGAAAAAACGACAGGCATTGAAAGATATACGAATCCTTAGATTTATTGCAGTTAGAGGCCGAAAATCATGAAAAATTGCAATTTCTACCATCTTTAAACGTTTGTGGCTCATTGCAACGTTGACCGATTTTAATGAAATTTTCAGAATATGTTTAATTGATATATGTAGATCTACGAAACGTGTTTTCTACATTTTGAATATGAGCCCACACAAAAATGTTGTAAAACATAAGTTTTAGTATTTTCTCTGCAATTCCAACCAATTGCAATTTTTTGAAAAATTCTTTTCATGTTACGTAACAAAACCGATTGTTCTAACTTCTCAAAAAAATCCAAGTTGTATGGCGAATATTAAAAAAGTTTTCGTCTTTTTAAGAGTGTCCGAATATTAGTGGGAGTCACTGTATACTGTATATGGATGTGAGGAGTATAAGCTTGCAGACTACTCACCTTTCCACGCTGTACATTCCTAACAGCTACCACAAGAGAAAATAAGATGTTTTAATTCCTATGAAAACAAAGTTGTCATTGGCTCCCAATGCAAAAGCATGACGTCCCTCCTACGTTTATCCTAATCTGCGGAAACCTTTCCTGCCGCGAGGAAACGTACACTTCTCGTTACAAAAATAGGTAGCTAGGGTGGACCTTAGCTATACTTGCTGAAATATTTTTTGCGAGATTTTTTCACGCCGCGCCGTGCTGCGCCGTCTAAATTTATGTTATTGGGTAAGAAAATAATTTTTGCAAAAGATGAAGTTAATCGGATGAGGGGAAGATGTGGCACATTGACGTTAAAGTTGCGATAAATATGAAATTTTGTACGAATGGGATTATATGAAGGAAATTAATTTTGATTATGACTAAACGTTTTTCTTGTGCAAAAATATTTATGATAATTGTACCAGAATCTTTTAGTTGCGTTTTTATACTAATTTAAAAAGTAGAGAAATTAACGTTAGACATAAAGATGTTATATTTAATCAGAGCATAATATTTTTAACTGGTCTGGTGAATATTACACCATATAAAGGCGAAGAAAAGAAAAGAAAGGTCATTGAGCTTAAATACTTTTTAATATAAACAAAGCAACAATTTTAGACATTTTACAAATTTTCACTTTCTGTATTCTAATATTTCTAATACAGTTTGCATTATAAATTGTTTTTCTGCTACATTTCGCGATAGTACATCGTTAAATTCTTCCATAAGTTTGACTTCTCGTTCTGCGGAATCATTAACTACAGCTAAATTATGTACTATATTTAAGCAAACGTTAAAACTGGCATCACTTTGCCATTCTGAGGGTAGCTTATTTATAAAATCTAGATCTATGTATAGAGGCAGTAATGTTGCTACCAATGTACTCATTTACACTATTTGAATTAACTACTAATCTTATTACATCATTATTAATAACGGTAACTAAAGCTACAACCATTTGATGTTTTTATATGATGCAGAATATGTGGCCAAAAAGGCTAGCGCTACAGTTTCGGGTGTTAGATACCACAAATGATTAGAAAATTTCTGTAGTGCCACGCAACTAATATTCATGGTAATTGATGGCAATATACGCGTATAGAAGCTACAAAGCTTCTGCAGCAACTAAAGTCTGGATCCATGCTTTTAAATACAATTTACTGAGAAAAATTCAAATCTGACGTCTTCCATTTTCTTCATCCTTTGATAATGTAAATTGATCTCTAAATAAAAATATTTTTAAAGAATGTATAGCCTTCGCCATTCATCTGGTTTGGGTAGGCGAATTAGAATTATTACTCGAATCGGAACGCGTCGTTTTCACCGGTGTTACGCTTCGCGAAACCGGACTTGTTAGCGGAAAGGTGGCGAACAGAAATTAAACAGGCCAATTAATGTGAAATAATCTTAATTCGTCCAAAGTAAACTTGTGCTTTAATGCGTGTAAGGAATTATAATATTTTTGGAGATTTAAACTGTTTAACTTGAATTTCTAGTGTACTGTACACATTTAGCGTGCAGTTATTTCTATTTAAAAACTTCGCATTCGATGTGCCACGTCTTCCCTACGTCCAATTCATCTAAAATTTTAGATATATCATTATTTCATGAAATGGAACAATTTTAAGGGGCCACGTGCTCAAACCTTCATATTTCAAAAATAAGGTCTACCTTAGTATATTTTATCATTAGATTCCCAGGGATAGATTAAAAATTTCTCAAATTCTATGAATGAAATATTACATTTTTAATTTAATATAAACTTTTTAGGGTGATCAAATTCGAGCAACTTAAAATCGGAATGCAGACTGTGACATCTATAAAAAAAAAAGTTAACAAGTACATCTTTCCTGTTGCAGAAAATTATGTATATTTTCGATATACAAGCACAACTTTTTCACATAACATTGCAAATAGACAAATAGGACCTCTCTCTTTCTCTCGTATATGTATAGTATGTGTACATACCATACAGGGATACGGAACGATACAAATGTTTTAATATTCAACCGTGACAATTGCGTAACATAGTAAATGATGGCTAAAAATTATGAAAGTAGATCTTGGGAACATTGAGACACCGAAACAAATATAGAGACTAATCTCGAATAATCTGAATATTTGGTCGCAATACTTTATATTAATCAAGAAAATATACATATGATACACGTTCGGAAAAATGATAGCACATTTTTGAAAAATTAAAAGTTCATTTAGCCAAAATTAACACATTTATTATTTAGTAGTACATGTATATGGATGCTTTTTTATCTAAAATTACTTCGATCATTCGTCTTCGTGAAGAATGCAATCCACTATGAGTATAAGCTTGTGATAAGTTACTTACATCATTCTTCTGAAACGCACATTTTAATTCGTTGATGTTTTCAATTCGCCGATTTCTGTTATAAAAAATTCAAACAAAGATGTCCCTAACAGTACTCGATGGTATTAAAGAAGTCGAGAAGTGCAATATTTTCAGATGAAAAATAGCCCCTAACAATATTGAAAGTAAGAATTGCAATATTGTCCTGCTGATAAGTAAAATTGCTAGCACCAATGTGACAGCAAACTTTTAAAGTAATTTTAAAATTTTTTTTCGTATTAATTTAAGTTATGGAAGCATTGTGCATTAAGAATGTTATTTTTTCTAGGAACATGTCTAGAATTAGTTTTAACTCCAGCTTTGTATGAGGAATAAACAACTTTCTGGAATAATCTCGGCGCCAGGTTCGATCAAATTCTAACCTAAATATAGCTAATATGTAGTAAACTCAAACGTTTCGGTTCGGATGTGAGTCTGTACGTCCTAAGACCACGTTTGCTATAGAAACATTCTATTAGAGGAAAAGAAAGGTGGTGTTTCGTCCTGGACCCGCTAGAGGACTCATCAGTAAGGCTATCTAGCAGACCCTACCTTAGACACAAGTGTCGGAAGACATTTTAAGGAACGTTGTTAATATACTAATTGATGACAGTTTAGTAACTTGCGAGAAGATATTTCGACGATGTGTACCATCTTGTGGACGGGGTCGAAACTAAGCCTTCTCGAACTCTGTAAATTTTTTCGCCATTAATGATAAATTGAGAAATTTTTGTCGATCGTAAATTTGGTTTTAAACAACTTTCTGGAATAATCTCGGCGCCAGGTTCGATGAAATTCTAACCTGGCGCCGAGATTATTCCAGAAAGTTGTTTAAAACCAAATTTACGATCGACAAAAATTTCTCAATTTGTATGAGGAATATCGAATGAGAGAATGTCGAGAGCATTGATTATTACATAGTTAGAAATAAAAAGAAAAGAATTAATCCAAAAAAAAGTAGATATATCACGGGGCGCGAACCTAGTACCCCCAGGTTGAGAGACACGAGCGCCTACCGCGCTGACCAAACCGGGCTGTTGTAAACAACGTTAATATTTCCTGATGTTATGCGCTGACGCAGTAGAATACTAATTAAGTTAACTTCATTTTCTAATTATTTCTGTGAAATGTTCAAGGTTTATCAGTGTCTAATAGGCTTGCAGAATAAATAAAATATAACAATTTGAAGATTAATTTAGCTTTTCACGGAAAAAACGTCGAAAAAATCGGTTTTTATTTTTTTTAACAACGGCACACCACTCTTAAAAATCTGAAAAAATTCATGAACGACACTTATAATAATATATCGGTACTATTAAAAAAAGAGGTAGTCAATTTAAAACTTCCATGTGAAATCTGCATTTTTTCGATTTTTTTGAGGTTTTTGATTTTTTACAAGCAGGATTGTCAATTTAAAAATCTGAAACGAATTGCAGAGTATGTATTCGGGTGCTTGACATATGTCAGATTTTTTTCAGAATTTCTAAGCATCGTTAACTAGGGAAAATAGGCCAAAAACTGATTTTTCAATTTTACCCCATAACTACCCTCCCGATCGAGATACTGGGTTAAAATTTTACACAGTATGTTTTTTTATGCCCTATTGAATAGCCCATCCCCGATATTATTCGGCTCAATGGCATATTTGACTATCTTATCCGGCTATACCCTTTACCTGAGCGGTCACTCTACCAGTGACGCTCGCAGTGTGAATTTCTTGGTGTTACAATAAATCGCATTCGTGGGCGGACGGCTTCACCGTCAGTACTGGTTTTCATTCAACCCACGCAGCAGTCATCCTTTCCTAGTGTATTAACGCATTATATTGGTAAACTTTACCTTCCGAACCCAGACATTTTCGATTATTATATGTCTAATCCTGTTCATTTAGTCGAGAAAACTCCAAATATCGATGTCCCAGACCGCGGAGTGCACTCGTTACAAAGTTATGAGCGTCTAAAGCTGAGTAATTTTCATTGTTTCACCTCAGTTTTGATAGGTATGGGCGCCGCCATATTGCTAAGTACGGAGCACTTCCGTGTAGTGACTCAGTGGCGACACTACGTGGCAGCACTCGCGCGCCGCCATATCGCAAATGTTGCGGGTACTTTAATGCGCGGCGCGTGGAACCGCACATCGCGCCACAACTCTGCAATGCCGATAACATACATTTATATTTTCTCTTGCCGAATTTTGCTTTGTCAATCTGTAAAATCATATGAAACCAAATTTGTACATATTACTATACTTACAACAACTTATTCGGCGTTGTTGCTGGGGGGGGGGGGGGGGGCTACGACCCCCAGACCCTCCAAAAAACTAACTCAGACCAACTCAGTATACTCTACCTAAACTATAATCGGAGTTCCAGAAGCCGAAATCCCCCCTAATTTCGTAAAATCCCCAATAAAGCGTGCGGCAGCCATTTTGGTGCACTCTAAAACTATAAATTCGAAATACCCGTCCAACATGCCCGTGCTACTATCAGGTGGCGCTCTAGTGCTGCCATCTAGCCACTGATATGCCTGCGCCCATACCCGTCAAAACTGAGGTGAAACAATGAAAATTACTCAACTTTAGACGCTCATAACTTTTTAACGAGTGCACTCCGCGGTCTGGGATATCGATATTTGGAGTTTTCCCGACGAAATGAACAGGATTAGACATAGAATAATCGAAAATCTCTGGGTTCGGAAGGAAAAGTTCAGCCAATTACATTCATATGTATATGTATACATGTTACTTTAAAATTTTATTGAAATATCAATTCATTCGATGTGGTAAATAAAATATAAATGAAATGTAGAAATATAAGAATATGCAAATGGGTTGTGTTCTCATTATTTTTTTAATGAAACTCGAAAGAACGTTAAACCAGTCCCTACTTGTAAATGCTTCTCTTTATTAATAAAAACATATGAAAGATGCTCCGCGCAAACGATACATAGTTTCAGATTGAGCCACGCCACAATCAGCGTTGTATCGGTGCTCGCGAAGCAAAAAAAAAACGCATAGCGACGAGCGGATCGGAGTGTGAATGTAAGAAGTCGTCAGTCGTGTCCGGTCCCAGCTGAAGGAAACATCATTTTTGTAATCTCATTCCTCGCGCACATCGTTAGTTAATAAAGTAGCGTTATTACCAACATATTGTTGGGAGCCAACTCATTCAAAAGCCGATACTACACATATACAGGGTGATTCAGCTACGTGTACCACCTACATTACTCGTAAATTATTTCGTATAAAAAAAATGGTTGAAACGATAGTTGTGTGGTCTTTAGTTTAATCTTATTTGAATTTTGGTTTGCCTGTAGTTAGTTGATATGCTTGATTATAAATTATATGCTTCTAGGAATTTTTAAATTTTTGAAAAGATGATTTATGTTGTTTCTGGTCTGGCCGATTCAATAGTCCTGTTTGAAAACTTCGACTCATTTATCGCTGACACAGTATCAACATCGATCAATTTCTAAAGAGTCTACAAGGAGCGCACACTGTGTACACTGTACACTTTCTAGCACATTATGCGTGTATGGCGTCATCACATACTTACGTATGTACATGTATGTAGAAGACAGAATTGAATCTGTAAGATGCTTCCTCATAATAGCAATATGTAGTCTGTTACATGCATACAATAAAAGAGCCATAAGAGTATTCTTGCATGGATTATAAAAGCTACACGCTGAAAAGTTCAAGTCATCATTTTTTCACAGTCTATCGATGTATCCTCCCTACCATACAACCATACTACCATACCATGTATGAAAACCACGCCGCGCCATGCCAGGCCGCTACGGCGTGCATTAGTGTGCACTTTTGGCGTTTTATTTTTAACCGATGCTGCATGACCTTTCGATTTCCGTAACTCGATTGAAAACTCGTTTATCTTTGTACAGAAATGTGCCGCCGCATACATTTTCGCATAACCCGTTTCAATTACATTTATAATATGATACCAGTCATTACAGTTTTTACCGAAACGCCAATAAAATAACATCGATGTTCATTCGAATTCAACTTCCGAATACCGCACCCTGTATCGATCGGGTATTAGCACGTTAAATGAAAGTCAAATATATTTTTTAAATGGATTTTTCAGAAATTACGGGTCTTAAACAACTTACAATTCATGGAATTTAGTTTGACTTCTCCAAAATGGCTTACCAGTAGAATTGTACTATGTCAATTGGATAGCAAATTTTTAAATTTCTAGTCAAACTTCCGATAGAAAGTGACCCCACTATAATACAAAATGTATGCATTTAATGATGGTGTAATTCATTTTTATGAATTTTTCGAAATCTTAAGTTCTCCTACATTCGATTGCAAATTCATGATGTATCAGAATAGTGAAATTGCTGACACAATTTCATGCGGTTCAAACTTGGAAATACCGTGTGCTTCGTGTTATTTCATGTTCTTAATTATATTCTGCACATTCCATTCTTTGGAATATAATTAATATGCATAACATTAAATGAGTCGAATACCGAAGAATTCAGACGTATAGACGGACGTTGGAATCAATTATTTTCTTATTATACCTCTTCTAGGAAAATACACATATATTTACATTCTAAATTATATGTGAAAAATCTTTGTCCTTTTTTAAACTATGTATCCTTTATTCAAATATCGTAAAAAACTACGTCAATACTTGGAATTGTCCAATTAAATATGATACTTCGAACGGATTGAGCTTCAGTACTTTGTGGCCGCAGATATTATCGAAAGGGAGTTGAAATCACAGAAAATTGAACGGGAATTTACTTTCTCGACTCAAAAATCGCACAAGGAGAATATTGTACGTATAGGTAAAAACACTTCCATGCCATTTCAGGCGCTCAACAGTATGTATATATATTTCATATTTATCAACTTCTTGGGTTTTATAAAATGTTATAACACGTATGTCAATGAAAATAACACACCAATTTTAAACATTTTATGCAGCCTACTTTGCTTGTTTAGTGATCCCAACTCTGGAGAGCATATTTAAAATTTCTTTATTTTCGGTACACCATGTTAAATTGCTTGAATAGTTTAGTTGGGGACATCTTTGTTACGTTAAATTCGTAAGTTTTCTTTGTAATTTATTTATTTAGCATCAGCATTTAACCCAGATCACTGTTACATTACGTTATGTTACATACATACACTTGTATATGTACAAGGTTAGAACAAATGTTACTTAGTTAGTATTGCTTAACTCTACAGGTAGAACTATGTACATAGAACCGAATACTTATTTGCTACGGCCAACAGTATCTCGAGGCGGACATTGTTTAAAATTTTCTTAATCTATTATAATTACTAATGGCTATTTTATATTTTCTTCATTATTCCAAGTTGTTCTGAAAAGGAGATTACATTACTAATATATTTTTTTAATTTTATAAATTGCTTTTTGTTTGACTTAGTTCCTTGAATATCGGACAGTCTCTTTGTATTATGTGTTTTTATAAAAAACATGTTTTGGATGGAGTATAGATCAGGTTGAATAATAAGAAATTGCTGAGCTAGAATAAAATATGCCGTTGTTTTGACATGGCATGGTGCATTATTCTACCGGGAAGTCCTTTCGCGTTTATTGTACACTGCTTTCGCGATTTAGAACAAAAGAACTTAAAAAAGCACAATTATTCAAAATGGAAGGTGCCCTTAGTGGATGTCACAGTGGACGCAGAGAAATCCTGTGTAGCATGTTGGAGAACAAACTACATGGTTATACATATATTTCATAACCCCGATCGATTTAGTTAGACAATAGATTTAATCAAAATGCCCGATCAATTTTAATGAACATTTTATTCTATTTGGTAATCAGTGAAACAGTCTATGCACTCGGAACTATATTGATTCCAGAGCCTAAAAATTTCATTAAACCTAGAAAATACTGTCAACCAAGAACATTTTATAAATAAGAGAAAATAAAATTCAGCGTGTTTGCTTATACCACACCCAAGTTGTTTGCAACTTTGATGGTGTAAAAATTGTTTCCAATTGTCCCAAAACAATTTTTAATGTCTCCTCAGAATCGTCATTCCAGTACAAAGTATGTATCTACAAAGTCCAGTAAGTACATACATGTAGATACAATTTCTTTAAATTGTTGCATGAAATTACATCTATATTTTTTTATGCAGATGCTCAGTTTAGGCATTTAAACGATCATTCTAGTATACGCATTGTAATACATGAAATCAGTAGTAACTAATAACAAAATTATCATCCTCTTTTAGTTTTTCTCCGATGTGTTCCAGAACATCCTGTATAGCAGCAGTGTCACCAGAAAGTGCCGAAACCGGCACTCGAGGGGAATACAAGGTACCCCCTCTCTGATGACCAGAGCGGCAGAGGAGTTCAGGAGAGTTGACTGTAGAGTAATTTGTGACACGTTGCGCGTGCGCGACGGGGATTTAGTGGGGCGAATGGGAGACACGTTACGCGTGCGCGATGCGGACGCAACAATGACATGACATTTCGTAAGTTTTAGGTTATTGCAGCGTATCGTACTTATTATGTACGTACCTACTTAATGAAATGAATCATACGAATCGTTCTACAGATTATAAACATTCTTTATTATAAATAAAATGAATTGTAACATGTGTGTCACATATTACTCTACAGCAGCGATGGGCACAGTGGGGGCCCCTGAGGTGCTGGCTTCCCCCACCAACTACTCTTTCGTGCAGCGCGCACCTTCGCCGCGGAGGGGTGCCCCGCGCTCTTCGTTTCCCCCCTCGTACGAAAGAGTAGTTGGTGGGGGAAGCTTCTTGACTGCCGCAGTCATAGCTGCCCATCACTGCTCTACAGTCTACTCTCCTGAACTCCTCTGCCGCTCTGGTGAGAGAGGGGGTACATCATTTCACCGTGACTCCCCTCATCTGACGGCACTGTATAGCAGTGATGGGCACGGTAGGAGCCCCTGAGTTGCCTGCTTCTTCCATCAACCTCGTCGGCTATGGAGGGGCGTAGGGACGAAGGGGGAAACGAAGGCACTGGAAGACACGAGGCACCGCTGCGCAGCGAAGGTGCGCACTACACGAAAGAGTGTTTGGTGGGGGAAGCTCCGCGGATCCTTCTTGACTGTGGCAGTCAAAAATGCCCATCACGGCTGTATAGTGTGTTTTGATACAATACAGAGACATATTGTGACGGTTAAGTCCACTGTTCGTACGCCACAAGAAGTCCCTCGAGACGGCTGAACGGACAGGGGGTCTCTCGCCTGCTCCACCCATCCCCACTATTTCCAGTCCCGTATTCTCGACCTTCAAGCTCCTGAAGTCACACGCTACACAGTAGTAGGACTTGTTTATTTTCGAGATACAAGTTTCCTGACCTATCGTCGATATTTAACGTTTAAGTGGACTTCAAAATGTACTTTAAAAATGCAATAATTCAATTAAATTACATTTAATGTTATATTTATATTTCATGTAACACGTAATTCATGATTGACACGTCTTTCAATAAGTTACAACAAAAATTAGATAAAATTCATATAACATCTATAAATGTTATAAATTATTCGAAATTGTGAGAGCAGTCTGTTTGACCAATATCGCAGCGGTTTTTGTATCAGTATCTACCGCGAAAATTCAACTTTAATGACCATTAAAAATAGGATGAAACTGCGGAACAGCTACAATCTATTTCCCGATTTCGATGATGTCTTCATATGTTGTAGAAATCTATGTATATTTTGAACAACTTTTTGCGTTGCATATTAATGATGGTTTCGCTTATTTGCCGAAATATTCATGAAGAACTATCGGTACTTAACAGTACAGTGAATTTTGCCTTGTTCCGTCCCGGAATGAGACTTCTCCGGTTTTATTACAAGCAAATAGCCACGCGACACCCTCCGTGCAAAGCAGGTACCTTAGCCAAAACAGATGTCAAGGAAGGGCAATAAACCGCCGAAACAATCACGCCCTCGCGAACATACCTTACAAAAATGTACACGAGTCTTCACCAATAGCGTGCGACCACCAGCAAAGAATCGATGTGATTGGTTCGCTAAGCGCACCCAAAATAGGTATAAATAGTACGAATTTTCACAGATGAACCAGTGACGGAAAAACCATTGCCCGAGCGCATTAGCATACGACCTATACACTGCCCGAGTGCAGAGAACCGTCACTCGCCTATCGCTACTAGTTTAACATTAGAACATAGTATTACTTTGAATAAAGTTATTTGTTTAAATTGAAAAACAGTTAGCCACACGTTTCCATTCATTTTCACTACCTCAAGTAATCCGCGGCATTCAAGTTAGCGGACTTGACGCAACATGCCTATTCTTCTGCATTAATAATGTCGCAGACCGCCGTCAACATGCGAAGGAAAAGGTTCAAAATGTGAAGATTTTCCAAAAATTATCTTACAATATGTATAACAAATATGTATAAATTACTTAAATAGCATGTTTCCGTTTACTTCTGAAATTTTTCTTTATCTCCATATCTGAGATATGGGCATTATTTCTTATTCTTCCGTATGATGAAATTGTGTTAAACAAATGATCGTTACTTATTCATTTTCAAGACATTAATAATTTTGGTACTAGGGAACATATACATATTGGACAAAATTGAAAGTTGTAGTTCGAAAATATTTCTCATTTGTTGTGATCTGTAGCATTAATTAAAAATTTCAACTGCATGACAACGAGTGAGAAGTTCCTAATACAGAATATGCGTGAAGTCACGTTCCTCTTGGATGCTGAGACTGGATCGGCGCGAGGATGTTTAACGTCGCGTCGTAGGATAGGATACATTCGATTCTGTCCTTACGCCACTGGATCGCTCGCTTCGCATTATCTCACTCAATTTGGAAGAGTCTATTCACTATCTTCGTCACACGATCCGATTAGTGTGTGTGAGCGCTGTAGCCAATAGCTCGCTAGAACCGATTATGCGTGTGACGCGACTCAAGCCCCTGCCGCTCAGACTAATCGGGCGGTTTGTTGTCCCTTCGCTGTTAAATTCCTGCCAAGAGACTTCTTGTGGCGTACGAACAGTACATTCGACGGGAGACTTCCCCTTCGATCGCCGCGCCGCGCTGCGCTCCCACTTGCTACACGCAACCTCGCGCCAACTCCACTACTTTGATAATGCTGCGTGCACGTGGACGAAGTGACTCTGCTGAGCGAGATGAGCACCAGTGTCGCCAGATGAGTCCGAATTCGGACTCATTTACTCCCCTACTTTTCCCCTTCCACTATCCCATTCCAGTACCACGTCCCACTCAATCCCCGTCGCGCACGCGCACCGTGTCACATATTACGACTTTGGTCATCAGAGAGGGGGTACCTGTATTCCCCTCGATTTTCTCGACCTGGCGACACTGATGAGCACGCTGCGTACGGAGTGGGGGAAATTCGAGGCAAGGCCCTCTATGGCCCTCGATGGCCCGAGATCGGCCGGCAGAAATCGTTTTGCGCTCGAACAGTTTTGATCGTCGTCTCAGTAGAGTTAAATTGTCAGACCGCTCTGCAGCGCGACACCGGAGAATGAGTATCGAATGAGTATTATCGTACGATTGAAATATAATTTTTCGTAAGGTGCTACGCTTAAAACTTATTGTTTATTTATAAAAATAAGATTTAACTCCTCAGTATGAGCGACTATGTAAAAATAGATTACATTCGAGTGACTTACATATATTTAGAAAATTTTATATAATTTCAATTTAAGTTCATCTTCCATTTTATTTTGGTTTCTATGTAGTATTGTTAATTTACAAAACATCTCAGAATACAACAGAGAAAGTATTATATTTTTTTATTTATTTAAGAAAGATGTTAAGTGTCTGGTATTCACGAATTTATAATCCGTGTGCTTATTTTAGTACATGTATATAAAACATTTCATTTCACGTGTATTAATATAAGAACATTAGAGTACGTTTATCAGAAAGTAAAGTTACAAAAAGTAAAGAAGTATCGAAAAAATTGATTTTTATTTTTTTCAAATGCGATGCACTATATAAACAATTGTGAAAAATTAAGAACAATGGTTTAAACAATATCTCATTACTGAATTTTTATAAAACTGGTATCTCCAAAGCTTCAATACGAAATTGCATTTTTTTCGAATTTTTGGAGATTCCCTATTTTCTTATACCTGTTCACGAAGTCCGAAAAATCTGACAAAAATATACATTCATAATCACGATGAGACGCAACTAACAGGATAATATAAACGTGGTATACTCTGAAAACTTCAATATAAAATCGGCAATTTTATGCTTCCAGATTTTGTTAAAAATCGATTTTTCAACCAAAAAAATTCTGAAATAATTTACTGTCATGTGTGCAACCCAAGTAGAACCGTACGTCCACGGGACGTCCGTTTTATGTACCGTTTACGTCCATACGTCCTATGTCCGTTTTGTATGTCCCACGGACGTCCCTGGCACCTAAATTCTGGATGTCCCAGGGACATCCATTTTTTTCGTCCCAGGGACTTCCGTTGGACTTGAATTTCGGATGTAAAAAGTACGTTTATTTTTTAAGTCTCATATCTGTGCTCATGACTTTCGTTCGTACAAGGATGCTCACTTCTCATGCATGAGACATATTTATACATATACAACAATACATATGTATTTATAGCAATGTATTTTTTTAAATTTATATACATACACTTATATATATTGTTATAAATGTATATATCTATTTATAACAATATATTTACCCATATACATATATTTATTTATTTACATATATGTATAATGTATACGGTCCTTGCTTCGCTGTGTTCAGCTGTGTCGTACAGCTGTACGGTACCATCGAAGCAAGCAATGATCGGTAAGAAAAGCTACGATCGATGAAACAAGCGACGACCGAATACGGGAGAAGAACACGCCTAATTGATTAATTTCTTTCCATAAATAATTATTATATGTATAGGTGTATAAATCATGATTATTGATTTCAGGTACATGCAGTAGGACAATCGACCAGATGATGAATAATGCTATTTCATTTTTGTTTCGAAGAAACTTGCCAGCGTTTTTCTTTTTAAATTGATTGTACACGCTGGTCTGTTTATTTTGACATTTATATAGTTATAAATAAGTTATAAATTTTAAGTTTATATTCAAATAATTTATAGTTATAAATATATATATTTAGTTATAAATATTATAAATATTATATTATATTTGCTTTCAGTTATATACTTTTTCATTTTATTTGTAGATGTATATTTTAGTATGTATTTAGTTATAAATATTATATTATATTTAGTTACAAATGTATATATTTATAGTTATAAAACTTTTATATGAATAAACAAATATATATTTGTATTATACGTATATGCGATTGTATTTTATTTACTGCTTGCTTATAATAATTAATATTAATAATAAATGTGAAATTTGGTTTCACTTTTTAACCTTATAAAAGGAATATTGTTTAGTAGTTTTTAATATGCAGAAACCATATTATATAAACGTCCTGTAAATGTCCTGTTAACGTTCAGAATATGTCCAACCGTACGTCCTAATAACGCCCTTATATCCCAGAATTGGTCCCAGATATGTACCAGGGATGTCCGAATAACGTTCCAGATAGGGGTGTGCGGGTACCCGAAATCTCGGGTTCAATGATCGGGTCGGGTCGGGTCGGGATCCCGAAAGTTTACAAAGTTCGGGTATCCGCGATTTCGGGTACCCGAAATGGCAGTCGGGTCGGGTCGAATCGAGGTCCCGAAAGTTTGCAATTTTCGGGTACCTGAAGTTAAAGTTGGGGCAAGCCTGCGGTCAAATCAGCGATAAATAACTCTGTGCATATTCATATCTTCTCAATAATATTAAATTTTACTATAAAATTAATTTCTTCATATAAATTAAATACCAACTCTCAATAATATTAAATTTTACTGTAAAATTAAAATATGCACAGAGTTATTTATCGCTGATTTGACCGCAGGCTTGCCCCAACTTTAACATCGGGTACCCGAAAATTGCAAACTTTCGGGACCTCGACCCGACCCGACCCGACTGCTATTTCGGGTACCCGCACATCCCTAGTTCCAGATAATTCCCACGTATGTCCGATGGATGTCCCAGATAGGTCCGCACGGGACGTCCTATGTACGTCGCACTTTGTAACACGGACATCATTCGGACATTTCTGGGACGTACATCAGACATATATTGGACATATCTCGGACATATGTCCGACTACGGACGTACTTAGGACATCCGTATATCCGAATTTTTTCGTAATTTCTTGTTAGTAGAACAGAAGAAATAGAACATAATTCATTAAACCGTGCTCACCCTATAACTACCCTTATGGTAGGAGTACGATTTGAAACTTGTCATAGAGGGTGCCACATCAAATGGTCCAACCAAAAATCAATTCGGTTTGGGGGCATTTTTCAGCATCTTATCCGGCTATATATTTACTTTCTTGTGTAATATGAGCGGCCTAAGACTGTTGCATAGTACTGTACATGGCCTAAACCGAATAAGAAATAACTTGTAATGCAACCCCTGCTTGGCCTGTATGAATGATTTACGTAGGATTTTAGGAAAGAAGAACTAGAACACACCCGTGTTCTCGAAATTCCTAGCTGATCAGCTCCTAACCTAACCACAGTAACGGAACACTCCAACTTTTCCTAATCTCCATATGTTATATTTGGTTTCGCTCAGGTCTGGCTTACTGATCCTACATATGTTAATTAAGTGAGCAGTAGAAATTAGCTCCATCTAATTTTCAAAGAATCCTAAGATTTTAACGATTTTTTCTAAATATCAGCTCACGTTGCTTTCATTGTAAGAATTACAATGTAGTCTCTTTATTTATCTTTATGGAGTCGTGCCATTAATATTATTTCATGTTTCCTTAGTTTGTTCATTAAAATTTTAATGTACCGCATTATGAATTGCGATTAAAATTTTAAAATTTGTCTTACGAAGCATTATACATACAATATAATTTGTGTTGTGTAAAATGGTCACTGGCAATACTTCAGAACTACACTTGCAGACTTTACGTGTCACAAAAATTATTAATCTCGACGTTTAAATTAATCACATATATTTTTATGTTATGCATATTCGGAGAACTACGAATATTTTGTAACATTTTTAACGGAATCACAGTTGATCGTACAGAGTATAAAGTTAGAATAGGTTTTTCGTAAGCTGCTGCTAATTGTCTGCAACGTAAAGTGGAATTAAATTATACGGTAGCAGAATTTGTTTAACATTTAATTTTTTTTTACATTTTCGTAACCAGTAGGCCACTCTTATAGATTTCGATGATCTAAACACAAATTCAAAAGTCGTTTTTCTCTATCATTCTCAGTTCTTGAGAAATAGAATTTTCAATTATGAATTCTTTTGGCTTTAACCGTAATCGTAATATACAATACAACTGATTCTTATGAAGAATGATTCTATAGACTGTACCATATACTATGATAGATTTTTTTACGATATTACAGAGATTTAAATATGTTTGATCAACATTTAAAGTTTAAAGAGAACGAATCATCTTTAACGCGCCAATTGTCTCACAAATTATTCTACGTATTTTGAGAATTGCGGATCTGAAGAAAAATCTAACTGCACCATGCGATATAACGGATCTTTTTCCTTCAGACACTGTAAAAAAGTTTGAACTCAGATTTCATTTTTGATTGACAAAATAAAATAGTCCGCCATCCGATGCGCTATCACCAGTGATTCTCAATACGAGCGATCGCTTTCAGTTTACTGCAGTGCAGCTCAGCCGCTTATAGTTTATAGAATGATATTCCATACATCAACACGAATTTATTACGTTAGTATTTGCTAGACAGTGCAATAATATATAATAATAAATATCACAGTGAACACAAAGTTATTTTTAGCATTGAGGCTCACTGGCAATATATGTACTACATACTACATACATACATATACTATGTACCTCGTGTCTCTTGCGGAACTGTTTTATTTTGTGAATCGAAAACGAAATCTGCGTTTCTCTTGACAGTTTTCGAAGGAAAAATAGGCAGACAAAAGTGTTCGGATGACAGAACAATCACTTTTCTGATATTAAATTTCATTTTCATTAAATTAAAAATCAAGAGACTTTATACAATTTATATAGTATTTAATGATCCCAAATCTGTTTGGCTGGTAAATCACATGTTTTTTAACGTAAATAATTGTGTAGAATCACTTTCTGTTTGTGTTTGTGCCTCAAAGTACCATCGAATTCCTACTTCAAGTGCATCGAATGCTTCGACGTGAAAGCCCTCATCATTACCTTCACTTCTAATTTCAGTATGTGATATGTATACTAGCATCTGAGAAATCTACACACTGCATATTAAGGTTTATTAGATATTTAGGTTTTGTAATTTAATGTCTGCGATTGTAGACCTTCGGGCACCATGTATTCTTGCCAATTTTGTTGTACTTTCACCACTTTCGAGCTCTTTAATTATTTCATATTTTGTTTCAATAGTTAGGGCCACATGTTAGCTTCCTACTAATTATGTTACAATTAAGATTCGTTCGACCGCATACTGGAAACTATACATATGTATATGTACACTGTATACATTGTATTGATTGTATACAATACAAACATCACTGCCAAACACTGTTCGGATAATACAGGTTCGGATACGGGAGGCACTACTGTAGTTACATTTTTTCTCAGACTCTCAATTTTCATTAAATATTTGTAACGTTACATTAGTAAGATTCTGTTGTGTCTTTTCGACATAAGAATCATTCATACCACTTGTACGGTTAAAGCACAAATTAGCTTGAAATAGTTAATTAAATAATAATAATTAGATTTTTTTCCCAAATCGACCCAGATAGCACAAACACGTCTTAAAGACGGACGTCATCATCCGAACGGCCTCCGAACGTTTTCTGAACGTCTTATGTTACAAAACTGTACGTCTTAAAGACGTCTTTTGGACACGGTATATTCATACTACGCGAGATAGACACACACGCCGTCTGTGACCGTTTTTTTGCGTTCATATATGTCTTTGGGTATCTTTGGCAACTTGGGAGGGTTCGGAAGAAAGGCACAGCGTGACATTTGCTACCCCAACCCACGGGGTTCCCAGAACCGTTTACTCCCCTCCACACCCCAGGAAATGCCTATGCTAGAGCCTGCAAGACACTGCAAGTTGTCTGACAACTATTCCAAGGCGACCGCATTCTGTAAAACAGCGTAAGACATTGGTTATATTATTTATTAAAAAGCTATTAACTAGAACTTTTCGGAGTTCGTCGTGATAATAGGTAGGGAATACGTTGTTAAGGAATTTATAAACGTTATAAGAAACAAACTAACAATTTATTACTACTACTTAACGGCTCGCGTTGAAGAAGATTTTTCGTGCCCTTTTACGTTTTCATTGTGTCTCTGGGACCGACAGAGTTGTTTTTCATATGGCTACGGTTCGGGCCTGTCGACGTACCCTCTTAATAGTTTCCAGCTTTTTCCCGAGTCCCAGTGACTGTATTGTTCTTTGCTTTCCTTGCGCGCCGTAATAAAACGCTTAAACACGAGGTCAATCCTCCTTACGTCCCTCGCTTCACCTCGGCTAGATGCCCCTGGTGATTTTATGGTTACCAGATGTGGGGTTCTGCCAGCCGGGGTCGACAGCATTGGGACGCGTTGATCTGGCCGTAAGCGTCCGTTTCCGTACCCCCATCGCGACGCGACGCGACGCGACGCGACGCGACGGTAGACTCCGCGACCACCTTCGTGATTTTGGGCCCGCCTCGAACCCTCAGTACAGGTTTCCCCACCCTCAATTATCCGAGGAAAGGGAAATTTTGGTGCGACTAGGGAAGGGGCACCGCACCCTGAACGACGCTGACTCGAGTCCGTCAAAGTTAGAATTAGCAAATACTTAGTCCTAGCAACATCGCTCTCCTGTTTAGCCTAGACGCAGGCAGAGCAGCTAATTTTCATCTTTTTGTAAACTTTGTAATTTGTTACGAAACTGTCTTACAGTTTCAACTTTGAAATATACATATAGTTTGTTTTACGAAAGCTCTTGCTTAGTCCTTCTGCAATAGAAGGTGGTCCTTCGAGTAACTTTAGCGGGCACCTCGCAGTGCTAAAACATCAAGGCCTGAACGATCTTCACGCGAGATCATGCACGGGCGTAAACAACTATGATAACGAAAAAAAAAGAATATACATACATCTGACAATCTCAAAAAAACTTTTCTCCTTGTTTCACATCGCCTATTAATAATTCTCTTGATAACCATTTTAGTTGTATCCTGCTTCTTCAAGAGATAAAATATTCTTTTTAATTAATTATTCAACGTCGCATCAATCACTTGTGCAAATGTTGTTAGCGATCTGATGTTGAGATTTATTATTTGTTATATAATTTGGTATAGACAATTGTTCTTCAGATTATATCGGTCAAGGTAGATCGTATTTTGTGGTAAAATATTTACGTTGTTAACTGAAAGGAGTTTAATTATATTTGTGGTATAATTGGCCTCGTTATTTCCAAGCTGCAGATAATGTATTTATCTGGCGTTAAACTAATTTGAAAATTATACTATATTTAGACTATGAGACCATTTAGTCGATACACATGTATTTAACAATAAACTTGCAACGGTGAAATGACCGTTTTCATATTTCGGAATTATTGAAATTATAAGAATTCATTTGTGGAATTATTATAATGAAAATTATGGACAATCGCTTTAGTGTTGTCATTTTTATAAGGCGACATTTTCCATATACTTTCAATGGTTGGTAGGTTCAGTATTAATGCATACATATATTTCCGCGAAATCCAGTGACCACGAACAAATTGGGCTGTCAAGCAACAGAGAAACTGGACGAGTAGCAATGGCCGTCGATTCAATGTGTTCTTTGAATTGTAACGGTTTAACATCTTACTTAGCCCACTGCTGTTCAGCTATCGTTCGTACGACCAGTGTATTGGACTACTTCGGACATAAACAAATCGGCGGGCATCACACGTACTGTGTTATTGGCTGACGGACTGTGACAACGATCGACAGCAGATTATATTGAGATTAGGTATTACATGCACTTAGTTGTAGAAAATGTACAATCAAGAAATACTATACTATATGTATGTATGTATGTATGTATGTATGAAAGAGATAAATCCCAGAAACTACTTTCAGGGAAATTGCTGTTAAGAGACGTCGAATATAAAAATAGTATCTATTGTTATGTTTTCCGAGTAGAAGGTGCGATATTATGATTTAATCCCTTCCAACACGTGTTGACCGTGTGTTTTCCTTCGTGTTTTTTATGAGACGGTAATCATAAAGTAATTTATTCGCCACAGAAAGTAATTTTTACGCTAGCTTCAATTTTAGAGTTGATCAGCATCTTGCTTTGCCTATCGTAAAATTTTTAATTTGGGGAGCTTCAAAAGCCACGGTCAGGTAAGGTCGGCAAAGGACGCGGCGTCCGGCGATTCAGCTAATTGTAAGCGCACCGAATGATCGACCGCTATTCACCGACAGGCGTGGAAAAACCAATGTCCATTGTACTAAATATGGATGTTTGGATGTCCAACAACAGTTTAGGTAAAATAAATGACATCTTGCGTCCTTTTTCTGTTTACTACGCGAAAGTTGTAATTTTAGGACAGGCGCTGCCCCCCGTATTTCAGAATGTCTAAAGAATATTCAATAATTTCATGGACCCTAAATAATAAATAGTTCATAGTCGTTTGTAGTTGTTGAGGTGTGTTGTTACACCCCACGTGTAACGTATGAAATTTGTACACGGTCTGTAGAGTAAAAGTTAAATATTAAGTTGCAAAGTATTGTAGTCGGCGAGATGATACTTGTATGTATAATTGGTTTCCCTAAAATGAACATTTTATTATTTTCCTGTGTATCGAAAATCATTTCGATGTCATTAATATTTTTATAACAGTTCCAAGTGCCCAGTATATGCCATTGTTGAGGCTCCGCGAATTAAAAAATTTTTTCACTTTTAAACCATAGTGGTAAAATTTGCAGAACAAAGATATTTCTAATATATTTTCATTAAGACATTACATTTGCGAATAAAATGATAAATTATTTCAGAAGAATTATATGTATAATTCCTAAAAACCTAATATGTATAAGCGGTAAAACTGACGTTTAGGGGAGGCAGCTCCGATGACCTTGATCTTCACATATGTTGTCAAAGACAACATTCTGAACAACTTTTGTCATTACAACTACTCGGTGCTCGGTCTTAGTTTTCGAGATATTTGCGAATAACTATTGCTAATACTGTATTGAATTTTACGTATTCTTCCAAGCTCCGTGGCAACGTGAGCCTGTTCCGGGGCGGCATCTGTTTATTTTCTGTTTGTAAACACATTGTGGGGATCAGAACCAGTGTCGCCAGGTCGAGAAAATCGAGGGGAATACAGGTACCCCCTCTCTGATGGCCAGAGTCGTAATATGTGACACGTTGCGCGTGCGCGACGGGGATTGAGTGGGACGTGGTGCTGGAATGAGATAGTGGAAGGGGAAAAGTAGGAGAGTAAATGAGTCCGGATTCGGACTCAACTGGCGACACTGATCAGAACAGAGTGTCACTCTATATAGGGTGAGCTTTCAATTTTGAAAGACTAGTGCCTAGCGGCCGGCCCTCTGCGACCCCCCACCAACTAACCCTAACTAATTCTGATCGCATAATTTTTGTATTCTACATAGCCTTCATACAGAATTTGAACTAGTAATGAAAAAATCATGCAATCAGAATTAGTTAGGGTTAGGTCTGGGTTAGTTCTGGGTTAGGTGGCAGCCTTACGTTGCCACGGAGCGTGGAAGAATACGTAAAATTCAATACAGTATTAGCAATAGTTTTTCGCAAATATCTCGAAAACTAAGACCGAGCACCGGGTAGTTGTAATGACAAAAGTTGTTCAGAATGTTGTTCCCGACAACATATGTGAAATCAAGGTCATCAGAGCTGCCTCCCCTAAACGTAAGGTTTACCAATACTTTCAGATGTAATTTGCTGACGCAGTAGAAATACTGATCAAGTTGATTTCATTTTTTTATCAGCGCCTAATAGACTTATAGAATAAATAAAACGTAACAATTTCAAGGTTAGCTTAGTTTCTCGCGCAGATAAACGTCGAAAAAATCGGTTTTTATGTTTTTTAACTACGACGCCGCGGACATAAAGATCTGAAAAAAATTCTATAGACAATTGCTAAAAAATTGTAATTAGTTGGAGTGACAAGAAAAAGAAAAAAACTCACGTTTCTTAATTTTTCAATCTGAGCCTAGTCTTATTTTTGTCACTCCAAACAATTGCAATTTTTTGAAACAAACTGCAATTATCGGTCGAAAGTGTCAGAAATCGTGAGAAAGCTGCGATTTTCGCGATCTTTAATTGTTTGTAACTCATAACACCGTCAATGCTGATTTCGATGAAATTTTAAAAATAAATACTGATGAGAATGTTAAAAAAAGTGTTTTTTATTTTTTTTCGTCATTCCAAGTAATAGCAAAATTACAAACGTATTTTAGTGATTCTACAATAAACTAACATCTCGAAAAAATTATAGTCATTTAGTCTTATTTCAGACGTTAAAACGACGTCTCGAAAAAGACGTCTTTCAGACGTTATGTGCTATCTGGGGAATTTTTAAGAAACTGCATGAGAGCAAATTGAATTTTGGGTTCGAGTTGAAAACGTCAAAATTTTTAAGAATCGCCAACTGGTTATCGAAACGTAAAATTGATGTTGAACCAGTTCCAAGTTTACTGCCTCTTAAATGGCACTCCAGGGAAGCGAGAAAATTACTGGCTGTGAAACTTTTTAAATCATTACAAAAAAAAGTCATTAATAAATGTAAAAATAATCGTTTATTTCCGTTAACTCATTATAATACGCTAGTACTGTACAATTGTATTAATATCGCTGAAATATTAATAGAATATCATAGAAACAACACCAAACTGATGTTTACTAAATTTCAAACTGTTACATTGTGTTAAGCGTCGTTCAGTATATAACTATACTTTTTTGTTATATACATACAGGGTGTTTGCACTACTTTTTTTATACACGAAGGTGACCTTCTTTTTTTTTTAATGGAATGCAATATATGTATTCATTATTTTTATACCATATAAAAGCGTGTGACAAGACAAATTCATTCGTATATGACACAATAACCTTCAAGGTCGTAGAATAAGGTGAGAAATGGATGAAACATTTTGAATATTTATTACTAATGTGTTTACAAGTATTCTTTATTGACGAAGCTACAGTAAATGTTCACTGTCACTTCCTTGTCCACGAATGCATATTTCGACTCTATTCATTACATTCTTGGTAGCTTCTTCTAATGTTGTCCGAGATATTAATGCACATACTTTCGTTATTAACCTTCTCAAGTTGTTTCCATCTCTGGGCGTTGTATTGTACACGATATTTGACCAAATATTACGTGAGAAATGTTCAAAATATTTATTCCATTTCTGACCTTGTATGACCTCGACAGTTACTGCGTCGTATACGAATGAATTCGTCTTACCACTTTCATTTGTTTCTAATGTTTATTGTCTGCAAGAAAAACGCTGGCTAGTAACAGAATTAACACATTGCGATTAAGTATCACAAACCGTGGAAACCAGCTCGCATAATATTAATTTACCGTGTGCGCCCGCGTCACAACAAAGTATATGTATATGTACATAATTATCTGATAAAAGGAAGTACATAGTAACTATAATTGGAAATATGAAGAAAACTATTCTATGTCTAAGAACGTTCATAAATGTGTAATCCGTTATAATTACCTAGTGTACTTACAAAGAATTTGTAATCTATTTATAAAGATTTGAACCTGTGGATAAAGGATAGACTAAACATTTTATTTTAATAAACAAGTTTATTAGCTCCAATGTTCCCCGAAAACTTTTGTTTTCTGTTATTTTTTTATGATGTGTATTGTAGATGTGTATACATATGTATAAAAGGCCAACTGACTCTATTTGGCAACTGACACATTATTGTATTTACAATCATAAATTAATAGTTAAGCCTAATTGATCTCGAATGAGGTGATCCGGTTAGTCCCATATATTGTATATGAACTGAAATTAAGTAGGATCGTAAAGACGAACCATGATATATAATAAAGAAAAATATATCATATTCTAAATTTGAACAGCGTGCTAACTGATAAAAACAAGCATATGACAATCAATGACTTTTTATTTGAAACGCGACATACATACGTAGTAGTAGATTTTGTGTCTTACAATTAGATTCACACGAAAGTCTGAACAATAGCAAGTGTCGGCACTAACTAACAGCTTAGAACAGTTGGCTAACTATTGGAGTAGACGTGGAAGAGAAGGATGCAATATGACCAATTAAAATGCTCGGTCCTCTGATGATACAAGAAATATCTGTTTTATCCGATCCGGCACGGTTTGCCCTAGTAATCCGTAAAGGGTGCTTGACGTATGCTTGCACGAGTAAAGTGGTTGGATTCCGCTTTCTAGAAACTATGAAAAACAGATTAATCACCGTAGAACAAGTAGCTCGTGATCGAACGGGCCATGTAGCTATATGCGTGTGTGTGCGCGCGTGTGTATGTATGTATGTATGTATGTATGTATGTCGGTTGTGCAATGGAATCAATTTTAGAAATAAAAGTAAATTGGGCTGATTTGGCATCCCGCAAATAACCCTCGGGAAGACAGGATAAAGTGCTGTTACTAGTAGGGGTGGCTTATGCCCTTAAGGCAACTGTTACATTATTATACAAGGAACCAGGTTGTACAGTTCACGGGGAATACCGTAATTGGGGAGAATTTGCCCTCGACGGTGTAGAACGCCGCGTTACTGCTCGCACTCCCCTTTTATCTCACCATCCGCGATTGTTATTCCCTCATTTACAAGCCCCACGGCGGTACACGTTACTCGCTGCGACTGCTTGTGCACCTTCAGCCTTGCAAGGTGCCGATGACGCTACCATGTAATTTATTTATGCATTCTACTTTGACAGTAAGATGTTATCTGGAACGCGATGGCATCGCTCCTTTTCAAAGTTTACTCGTGTAATAGAATTAATAAACAACACAACGCGATGTAATTACAAAGGACGCTTTGATTTCGATATACCTCGCAATATCATAAAATCACTGTATAATACTTAATAATAATAATTATGCGGCTAGAACCACACAAGTACTTATTCCGGTATTTACTTATACACTTGCGGAGAAACTATTTAGAACGTATTCAAACTATTGATAAAATCGGCCAAAATAATGAATCATTGACTTTCAAGAGATTTCAAACTCGTCGATTTTTTCCAATTTTTCAAATATTTTTACACCTTAGCAACAGATCCAGATAACGCCGTACATCTATAAGACGTCCGCTTCATCTACGGTTTATGTCCGAATGTTCTACGTTCGCACAGTGGCGAATTCGGCCGAATTTGTGGCCAAAAGTGGGAAAAACATTTTTCTGAATTTGAAAAATTTCTTTAGCGTACTTTATTTATAAACTAATAGGGCTTGTTTTTCTGATAATTACAATACTTCAAATTTAATGCTGCCAAAGATATGAGAGTCCAAAGTTGAGGTTTCTGTATCATCGGTTTTTCCAGTCATACTTAAAAATAGCTGTGTGATTTATTATCAGCTATGTGGGTTTGTCTGGCATTGTTAATATTACTTAATTATGTTTTATGTTAATATTTATCTTGATTTTAATAGTCTATTTTATTTATTACAGCTGTGACAACCAAAAACACGAGACGTATCTAAACTCTATGTTTCTCCAATGCAATAGTTGTCTAGCAATCGAGATCAAGCAGTACATTTTTTTAAAAAGTTACTTTGAACCTTGCTGAACAACATTCCGTTTAGTTTGCCTGCGATAATTTGCGATTTTATGAATTATCTTCAATTTCATATGTGTATTTTTGTATGTATATGTATAACCTGTGTGTTAATTTTCTCATATAATATACGTATTATATTTTCGTATACAGGGTGGGGCGCTATAAACAGGTCACCTGAATAACTCGCTTACTTTTGGAGATAGAAGGTAATGCATCAGACCAAATTTACTTGGTATCGAGGCGCTGGTAATCAGATGTTACTAATTTTTTTATAGGTGGACACTTCAAGGAGATATGAAGGTCAACTCTGTTTTTTTAAATGGAACGGTATGGTTTTCTATTTACATTCTGATAGTGTGTTTCAAAACGAATACAATGACCTATTGGTCATTCAAGGTCACGCAAGGTCATCTGCAATACAAAATAAATTGTCTGGAAGCACTCTTCAAATATTTTTGTGTTCTGTGGTTGTTGGCATACTGCTCTTGTAATTATTGATAAGGATCACAGAACGTAAACAAACATTCAATCACATTGTACGCTTATCTGTATCCAGAAATGTTATTACATAGTCGTTTGACTACCGATTAGAGTACGGTTTTGTAATATTATGACACCTAAAAATTTCTATTTGTACCGCGAAAAACCAATAACCAATGTTAACATGCAAAAACATGCTTTAAAAAGAGCTTGACCGCAATAGATGCAAATGAAATTCATCAGACAATGCCATCGGTATTGCCACGTTTTAAACTATGTATCCATATTCAAGGTCGTCATTTTGAATACTTATACTAACAGTGAGTACGTAAATAACATGTTATATGTAAATCTGCTTTGAGCTTGCGTGACCTTGAATGACCTTCATATTAGGTCATTATATTCGTCTTGAAACACACTATCAGAATGTAAATAAAAAACCATACCGTTCCGTTTAAAAAAACAGATTTGACCTTCATATCTCCTTGACGTCTCCACCTATAAAAAAATTAGTAACATCAGATTACGAGCGCCTCGATACCAAGTAAATTTGGTCTGATGCATTTTCTTCTATCTTCAAAAGCAAGCGAGTTATTCAGATGACCCGTTTACAGCACCCCACCCTGTATACATATGTATTATGTATACATATACCTCGTACACATACTATATCTATTTAGTATGAATGTCTATTTGTATATCTGTACTTTTTCTTGTATCGTTTATTTATATATATGACTTATTTATAAGTTGTTAGATTTCAAGATATGAATTTTGACCACGAATTCGACCGGATTCGCCACTGTGACACGTCCTCACGTCCCTAGAACGTTCGCAAGTCTTTTTCGTACGTTCTAGGAACGTCGATTTCTTAAATCTTATGAATGTCCTCAAGACATACATTTCACATGTTCTAGGAATGTTCATTTCTTATATCTTAAGAATGTTCTAGAAACGTCTCTCTTGAAAGTCCGGCTATAACAATGTATGATCGTTTCTGACCAAAACGATCACGAACATCGAAGAATTCAGTCTTGTGCCAGCAAATGAAGCGTTCTGATCGATCGCATAGCATTTATTTCATATTGAACTTTTATTATCTGTTAAGCTCAAAGTTCGACACACACTTGCACACGTAACAATGTATTATACAGGGTATTTCACCCAACTGATCCATCTTAAATATCTCGTTTATTTTTTATGATAGGAAGAATGTTAGAGGATAAGAGTATTCTGTTCGAAGAGGCAAATGTAGTGTGATAGGCACAAAAATGTTCCGAAGGTCATTTTTTTCCAGGTTTCACGGTCATCGAAATTTTTTTTAAATGGGACTACATATTTTAATTATAATATTATAAAAAAACAAATTCAATGATGTGCGAAATTGACCTTCACGCGACCTTCAACGAGCAAGAGGGCCCAAAAGGGGGGAATTTTTTATTCTCTCTTTCTTTCATGCTTTCTTGAAAATTTGTTTTCTGACTTTCTAACCACGAAACTAAACAAAAGCCAAATTCATAAAGTATTATATTTTATAGTATAGAATACAATCTTTCAATTATTTATTTTGAAGCTGATAGTACGATAAAGTTGTTAACAACTTACGAGAAAATCTTGAACTAATCTTACACATGTTTACTTTTAATAATTCACCTGGCATTTTTAAGTCTTATCAATGTCAAAATAATTTTCTTAAATAAATACATACCTATCATTCTAGATACATAATATTTGTTCTGACCGGTATTGAGATTTCTATTTGATTCCATGGAGAAACTCTTCATCCCAATATGGAATTATTTCCTTTTAGCCGTGAAGTGTGGTAACAACTGGTGAAATGATGATGTGATACATACCTGAAACAAAAAAGTTCCATAAACTTTACACTTGTAAAACTCCAAACATGTTAATTTTCAGAATATTTCTTAAAAAGTCAAAGTTTGTGGCAGCTAGCGTGTCCAGATTACAAATTAGCATTAAAGAAGAAAAACTCTTGACAGAATACAGGACAGAATACGGGTCAGTATACAGGGTGAAGCAATTAAAACTAGCTATCTCTGCTGTCATTGTTCATAAAAAAAAATATTAAACTAAACTTGTTCGGTATTGACGGGCGCACAATCCGATGTTAATAATTTTTGGATAGGTCGACATGTACAACTATTTCATGTAAAATGATATACAGTGACTATGTATTATGAATATTCGGACACTTTTAAAAAGATGATAACTTTTTAAATATTCGACCATACGATTTGGGTTTGTTTTGAGAAGTTGGAACAATTAGTTTACTTCATGACGTGAAAAAATTATCAAAAAATGGCAACTTGTCGCCTCTAACTCAGGCCGTCCGATAGTCCGGGCGAACCTGTAAATACTGTAGTTATGGTGCAGGAGGCGGGAAGGCTCTCCTACCACCTGATACAGGTGCTCTTCAGGCATGGTTGCTTTGGAGAGTACCTGGCCAGGATCGGGAAGGAGCCGGTGCGGCGCGCTGGAAAGCTGGACAAGCATTAAAAACACTAGAAGAACACTAAAAACCTTTCTAAAAATACTGTGTACTAAAGTTTTTGGAGTCGCTGATCACGAATTTAATATTAGATTTACATTTTAATTAACCGTTAATTAAACGTTCGTTAAGAAAAAATTAAATTTTTACATTTATACATGAATATAAACGTTTCTCCACCCATGAACATTTGTTTAAACATCAAAGTGAAAGATCAATGTTTTAAACAAATGTTCATACATAACAAATAGTTTAAATTCTTATAATAGTAAAGTGTACAAAGTACAAAGCAAAGAGGTGTACAATAATATAAGAATAGTAACACAAAGATAAATACTTTTCTTAATCTGTTTCTTTGTATTATGTATATAACAAATATTTATAAATAAACATAATAAACATTTGAGGCGTTTCGAACGACTCAACATTCAGTAGCAAAGATTCATTTGAAACTCGTGATCAGCTAATTACTATAAAAATCTCCATATAGGATGCACTGAATGATATAGCGCTTTTATTAAAAACATTAAAAATTAATATAAAATTGCATAAGTCCCCTTGTATATTACGTTGAAGATGCCTTTTCGATAGCAACATAGATTCCTCAATTTAAAAATATTCATATATTGACACCGATTTTACAAATATTAAATAATTAATTCATAAATTATTATTATATCTTGTTAAATATATAAAAATTATGCTCCAGCTTTTTGGCGTTTTGTGCCACCGCTAGATAGTTGGGACAATGTGCGGCACACGCTGGAGCAATGTCCATTGCCGTTGCCGGCCTTGGTCGACCACATAGTCGGCGACGATGGGTCATGGCGAGCAGTGGCCTCCTCCTGTGAGGAGTTTATCTCACCGAAGGAGGCGTGGCGGTGGGAGTAGGTAAGTTCGGACCTCCGCCGCCGGGGAGTGGGTACCTATATTGGTCCCATTCTCGGAACACGAGTCTTGATCTGGAGACACTGTCCCTTCTTGTCATCTCACTTCAGGATCTACCACCTAATCAAGCGATTTCAAGCACAACTGATGGCCACATTTTTGAGGTCCTCGTTTATAACCACAACTGCCTGTTACCGAACGTTCTCTACTCCTACTCTACAGTAGTATTTCCGTAACTGTCGTCGCGTCGCCTCGCGTCGCGTCGGGTCTGCCGAGTGACAGTTCTAGCAGAGGTGGTACATTCTTTGTCGTGTGCCGAACGTAGAGAAGGATAGCGATTGAAAAAGAAAAAGCGCTTCTGGATCGACGCGACGCGACGCGACGCTTCGAGTCTCTGCCTCTTTGGTACACGAGTAATTTTAATCGTAATAGTGTAATGATAAAAAAAAACAATACAGAACCAAATCCAAAGAATATACAACCTACACTAACACATGTTGGTGCATCCGTGATGGTGTAGGGCTGTATGACAGCGCGTACAAAATATTTGAAAATTTCAATAATAGAGCAAATAAACTAAAAGATAATTATTTCTTCCAACCATTTCCTTTTTAAAATATTTTAAGAAGAATAAAACGACAGAGTATATGTAGATACTATTTAGACAATATTTAGATTTTAGTTTGTGCCATTTGTAAGCTCCTGGAATTACGTAGAATTGAAAAATATAACACTTGCTAAGGTTAATGTTACATGTTTATATCCGACCAATTTGGAATCATGTTGACACATTGATATTTCATTCAAACTTTTCCACAGATAGCTAAATATGCTGTATAGGGTGAATACACTTGCAGACTAATATTGTACGAGCCTTTTCAGGAGCATTCTATTTACAGGGAAATCATTTTAGGAAATATTAATATTTACAAGCCATCTACGAATAGCAGGGAAATTTTCTTCTTAATATATCTGAGAATTATTGTTCGTAATTGATTCAATTTTGTAAGTCTTGTATAACACGAAACCAATTATGATTACGCACATGATCATTATTTTAGGAAAGATTAATATTTCTATGAGCATCACTTTAAGATCAGTCGATACATTATTGGTATCAAGTAACCCGCTGTTAGGGAGCACCTGCTATTGCTAGAACATATTGAATACTTGTGATGTTAACATGTATGTGTACATAGATGAAATACAAGCACATATGCAAGAATGTGCAATCTGTATTCAGGTTTGTGCAATTAACACACTAATAATAGCGACTGGCCTGCCTTCCGTCCCCGTCCGTCCGTCTATCGGTCTATCGGTTCTCGTTCACAAGACCTCAAAGTCGTAGTTAGCAGCGCGACACGTAGAATTGTCCAGCGTGGATAGTGGATACACCCGATGGTGCCAGCATGTGATATATTCACGCGCCGTTCTGTGACAATGAGATGTTATCTGTAACGACGTGTGGCACACCGCGGCCCCCTTTGGGCGACGAAACCACCTCTTTCTACCTCCGACCATTCCCTTCAGCGATGCCGGGAGGACTCCTAATATATTATAACGCAGACGCCTTAGCAGCCTCGTCGACTATAGGCCTGCTCGGCTAGTTTATAGGTACCACATTAGGTTGCACGCTATTCCGCCTGGCCGAGATTGTGGAAGCGAAATGCATTACGGACGAATACCGACCGGCTACCGCTAACCAATAGCATTATAAACGTAAGCGTAACGAACCGTGGATTTATACTGTCTTGGGCGCAATGTTGCTTACCTATATCTTACTAGTTACCAGTTACCACCTTCTCTTCTACGATCAACGCTGCTACAACATTCCTCGAAAAACTAATCTGACCTTGCATTCCCATTAATGCGTAACCGAATTTAAGAACTGTCTAATAGTATCGTTATATTCTTTATGACTGCCTCTCCCCCCCCCCCCCCCTATCTGCAATATCATTCAAATCAAACAAGAACTACAAATCTTGTTTAGTTTCATTAACTTATTGTCGGTGTTCCAAAGTTACTTCAAATCATTTACGATTGCACAAATTTGAAATTTTAAAATCTTTCTAAATACGAGAATTTTCACATGATTAAAATAAGTATAATATATAATTTTTTTAAGTAAAACCGTGACATTCGGACCTTTCTATATTTATCAAATCCGACATTCGTAAAAGCTATCGAATGATGTATACAGTTTCTGGCTTGAAAATCTGTTGGTTTTTTTGTTGTTTGTCAAAGGAAAAGCTGATTTTAAGTTCAAAGAAGAACTATAACTGTTCCCTTTGTAGGAGTTAGTGTTAACAGTTTTATTTTCGATTAATGAAGTTGGTGGTTTCGGAAATTAATACAAGCTCTTTCAAAATACTCCGAAGAATTTTCAATAATGATTCGATCAAAGAGGTGGAGTTCTTTTCTATGTAAATTTTACCAAATAATTTGAATTTGATACAATAGTAGTTAAATGTTACAAGACTTGGAATTTTCATAAAAATATCGTTAATGTATCATCATAAAAATAGTTCGTAATTCGGCACTTCTCGCGGTACCAATTCTTAATTACCAAACAATTCCGTCTCTATATGAACAACAAAATGTAATTTGTTGCTTCTACTGACGTCTTCTGTGGGATAACGATTCTCTCCATCACGTGGTATAATTAGATTTTCCTTTGCGTTCTCAGTTATTTAAATAAGTTAGAAAATATAAACAAAAATCGGCACTGTATGGATATTCTTTTCACTTTAATAATTGTATTTTAATTCTTTTCTCAAAGTTTAAATTCTACAACAGTATAATCACAGTACAGAAAGTGGGGAAGTAAGTTGATTATAAGCAAAAAACAATTATTTTTGCTAAAATAGGACTACATGTTTATAGTACTAGACCGCATAATTTATAAACTATGATGATTGTACAAATATTATTGTGTTACATCTTCTGACACGGTATTATACAATGTGTCTCAAAAAGTATAGGGAATCGAGGTGCTTCTGAGCACCATTTTCCATTCCCATTTCGCGCTCGAGCGTTTTGTTTTCGAATTATTAACGCAAACCACGAACCAATCAGAGCGCGCCTGACTCCCACTCGGCCACAGGACACGCTCCAGGCCTTAGCCTTACTCACCGTATATGTATAAGACCAGGGTGGTCTTATCCCCTCAACTTTAAGGGTAGTCATCCGTGCCCGTTCCCTATTTTTCGCCGTTCGTACCAAATGTATACAGGGTGTCACAAAAGTACTTCAACTCCCGGAAATGGGAGGTTCCTGAGGACATTTCAAGCGCCATTTTCCTATTACAAAATGTTGTCCGAGGCTTCGTTTGGGTCCGTAAAGAGGACACTTGGGGCTATTTTATGATTTTTTCTAATTTTTCAATTTTCTGGTGCTATGATAACAATGCACCTGTTTAAAACAATTGCAAAATAAATGGTGAAAATAAGTATTCTTTCAACTGAAATAATTTTTATTAAATATTGTTATGTTTTCGCTGTAAGAGTACCCAAAACTCTCATTTTCATCGGCTTGTTAGTTCGGCCATGATAATTTAATGGAAAACGTTTAACACCTCATATTACACCCCTGTAAAACCAACAATTTTCAAGATTTCAAAGAATCCTTTGAGATACGTTCATATATTACTTTTGAACAAATTTCGGAACAGTAGTCCCATTTCATATGGAATGATTCGTGTGCATTAATTGTATGTACATTAACGCTCATGGAAGTGTGATCACTTAAAAATAATTGAAAATTCAAACAATTATGAGAAACTGTGATTTAGATCAATCGTAATCCCAAAATTCAAAGATTCTAACATCTTCCAATGCCTATAGCTTTTTTATGCTTCGACCGATTTCGATCAATCTTTGTGCATGTATATGTATAACTTACTTATTTCTACAGAAGGCGTATCTTAAATTTTCATTATAAGGACAGATAAAAAAGTTAAAAATCATGAGCTTTACATTTATCTTCGAAATTCTGAGCAATAGTAATTTTAAACAAAATTTTCTTACACAATGTTTAGTAAAATGATTCTTCGAACATCTTAAGAAAACTAAAGCCGTTTGGTGCAATTATAAAGAAGATATTAGTTTTTAAAGAATGTTCACTTAATTTAGTACCCGACTGTATGCGCTATCATTTTGTCGCACCGATATTTTATTCCCATTTTTCTTAAATCCATCCCAACTTGTCTACCATGGAGGTAGAAGACAGGTCAAAGGGTCAAGAACGGAACCTGCTTTGTCTAACATTATGAATTGGACGCGCTAAAAACAGCTTTCTGAAAAATAGCTTCGCTGTCGCTCGCCCAATAATGGCCGGTCCATTTGCACGCCAAATTTTTTATTGCACGTGCCGATTGCTGCTACTAAAACGTGGCAATAATTCGTTTACTATGGTAATGCCTTTTTAAAAAATCTATGTAACAGTATTGAAATACATTGATCATAGGTTATAATAGTACCTAAACACAAACACTGACATTGGAAACAACTGCGACATACACTATTGAAGGAAAAAATTTTGTTCTCATTTCTTTGTTGTTTTTACGTAGACATATGTACTCCTTGATTTTCTGAAGTTTTATCGTGTAGATATTATTCAGTGCGATGAGTTCATTACTTTAAATTATAATAAAAATACAAATTTGGACGCTAATTATTAATTTGTTTGTTAGTTATTCAGATCCTTTGAGTCACACAGATTCTTTTTGTCTATTTTCGGTTTATTTTCGGATGCATTTTTATTAAGCTTGTAACCGAACTATTATATCAATCTTGAATTTACTGAATACTACCATTGAAACATACCGGATCGGTTATCTTATTCGATATTACTATTTACTATTTCGCATCGGGTTCGTCCTCAACTTCTATAATCCTAGTGGCTCCCTGATTTCGTGACTGCGCATCAGGTTCGTCCACACACCTAACTAACAAATTGTAACCATATTCCAAGGGTAACAACCCTTCGCCAGCCACTCGCACTGCTCGCAGCCCTGGCTCGTAACAGTGTAAACAAAGTTCGTATATTCTTTTGATCTTATGTTGTACAAATCGCGATCCGTATCGGCGGTGATCCGATTCTAGATCTGGGTGTGTTTATAACGCGCCAAATCCGTACGCAGAGTCGGATTCGACAATACTTTCGATTTAATGTGGCCGCCTTGCACATTCCCCTAACGAAACGGGACGCAGCGAGTGATCCTATCGAAATTCATAGCAAACACATATAACTTTATTGTTAGGACATCCACAATACCGTGTGCGGAAGATACTTACTTGTCGGCAGGGCACTGTGCGTGGCCTGGGCGACTCCTCAATCCCCGGACGCAACTCTAGATCCCTCACAACCGTCTCAGACTCGATCTCGCTTCAAGTGCCACCAACGAAATAGAATGCACGGGAGCACGGGAGGAGGGAAAGGCACCTACTCGCTAGGACGCTCACAAGGACGTCCTTGAGATCTCCTTGTGATCACCAAAGACTCGATCGAGACCGCGATCCACTAACGAAATAGAATGCAACCACGATCCTGCCGTAATATACGGGAGGAAACGAACGGCACCTGTCCGTTAGAAAACTCACAAGAGCGTATGCGGAAGACAAGGAATCGTCGGCAGGGCACGGATGCGTGGCCTGGGCGACTCCTCAGTCCCCGGACGCTCCTATGAGCTCCTTGTGATCGCCTGAGACTCAATCGCGACTATGATACACACTGAGATGGAATACACACCCGATCCTGCCGGAATATACGGAAGGAGAAAGCGGCACCTATCCCTTAGAAAACTCACAAGAGCATATGCGGGAGACAACGAATTATCGGCAGGGCACTAGTACGTGGTCTGGACGACTCCTCAATCCCCGGATGCTCTCATCAGTTTCACGTGATACATAGGACACACGCAAGATTCTGCCTGGACTCACGGGAGGCCCGAATGGCACCCGTTCGTGTGTACTGCTCACGATAATGTTAATGGAAGTTCGTTAGAAATTTAACGTGCTTGCTTAGAATCACGTCGGACTATTTGACACCCTCGCGGCCACACTGGTTGCCTGCTACACGGCGCAAGACGCAAGGTTTCTCACTTGTTACAACTTGTGTGAGGATTCATGATACCATCTGCCAATAAACTTTATTTAATTGATGCTTTCACATCCTTTATTCAGAATACAGTTGCACGAAATCACAAATCCTCTGTAGCTTGCCCCGTGTTCATGGCACATAATTTCTAATAGACGCAGGTTATCACGATTCATTCCCGATTTACTCGCAAACACTTTATCCGAAATTCTCAAATTAGTTGCTAGACGCAGAACACAATATTTAAGATGAGCCACTCTGGCCTTTACAGATTCTATCTGTAAAAACTAAATTACTTGCTATGCGCAAGTTTCTATTTTTTAAAGAGAGCCACTCTGGGCTTTACAGACTTTATCTGTCACGACAAAATTACTTGTAAATCACAAGTTATGAATTTTGAAAGTGAGCCACTCTGGGCTTTACAGACTCTATCTGTGAAAACGAAATTACTTGCTATTCGCAAGTTTCTATATTTTAAAGAGAGGGCCTACGCTGTTCGCGCTAGAGACCAATTACTATCGCGGTGACTACTGCGTGCTTACCGGAATGTGTCCAGACGCAGCAGTGCAGCCAGATGAGTCTACGGTCTTAGTGTGGGGGACGGACGGTAGGGCGATGGAATAAGATAGTGGAAGGGGAAAAGGAGGAGAGTATTTCCGAGAAATTGACCGCCGTTCGGCGGTCATCTGGCTGCACTGAGACGCAGAGTGATCTATCCGCTGCTCGCACGATTCTTCGATCGTTATCGAGGGGGGATCGATGCGCGCGCATCCTACAAGTGGATCGATCCTACGATCCTTTTCTACGACAAGGATCGCGCGTGACGCAGCTAGTCGTCGTGGTGGGTATGGATATCGGTGTTCTCGTCGATTAAGATTTTTAAAACTAAGAGAATTAAAACACTATCCGAATGATGTCGTTCAGTTTTTTTTTTCAAGAACCAGTTGAACAATGAAATAATAATTAAAATAAATGACAATTAGAAATACTGTAATGTTATGTTGTTTATCTGTTCTCCATTAATTAATTTTTCCATGTATATATTTTATTTTACCGCATCGAGAAATTCGGGGGTGATCTATTGAGATGCCTGACGGTATACGTACTGTCTGGTAAAATCTACTCGACAAGGGATTTTACAAGTATATTATCCGGTCTCGCTTCAACTAACTCGCGTCATGGTGCGATTTGAAATTATTATTCATGTCCCTTATACATATACCACAAAAGTCGGCCTAATAGATGATGGGGGCCACGCGCGTCTTTTAAGTACAATTGAATTTTTGGAAATTATGCAACCCGCTGCACCGTCGAAATACCACTGGTTAGGTGGTAATAAGCCCTTTGTCCTGGCATGGTCCGCAGACGGAAAAGTCTTCGTCTTTTTTACAAAAATCAATGTTTTTGGAAAACGTTGCGTGATAGAGCAATTCTGCTTTCGAATTTGGTTTTAGAATGACAATGTCTATAAGAGTCATCCAACAGTAATTGCTGCACACGTTAAAAATTCTATTTTGTTGGTCAGTGTAATCAGTACCCTATAAGGAAATTTATTACTTCACCTTTTTAACAAACGTAAATGCTGCTAGTGCTAGAGAGTCCTGACTCGTAACTTAATAGCAATGGACGTGTCGTAAACCCCGTGATGCGACATGACAGTGAATGGGTCCGCTAAACTCTCCATACTCGACACTTCACACTCCACCCTCTTGAGTCCAGTGCTTCTACACTCCACCTGCGTTATTTTCGTCTCGACACAAGTGATATATCGGTGAATATAGCTCTGTGGAAGAATTGTTCGTGACAAAAAAATCATTTTCTTAATCAACCGACTAGGTTGGCACTCTGCTGATACACTTCAATATGTATATTGAGCTCCACTTGATAACACTATTGATTGAAAACAGTCAAAAGTAGTTGAAACATTAGTCAAAATAATTTCAGTTACATTTATAGGTACGTCAACCTACGCACACGCCTGCTACTACATCTTTAATTTTGTTAAAAATTGTTATCCGTTAAAAAATTATTAATTATCTTTATTAACAAAATGTGCCGTTATTGAAATGTACGAATCTTGTGATCTCGAGGAACATCCGTCATTCATGAGAGCTATATCAAAAGTCACAGAAAATCCTTTTTCTATTTTCTTTTCGTTTTTCACTATACATAGCTTCTAACAGTATTAAAATATGTACTTATAAATTTAAGGAAAGGGGATTGATATCCAGGGTCTAATTTTTAACTCCACTACGCTTACAAAATGAAATAGGCATCATGTTTACGGAAATCGTACATGCAGGTGCTTGCGTGATTTCTTCTTGTTGCCTTGATATACAGGATGTTCCTAATTTTTGCTTCTAGCAGGAATCGGAATCATTCGATCTGATGACATCGTCTAATGCAATTGACGAATCAAATACTTCTCGATGTCTGCCTCGCAAATGCTTCACGATAACTGATGTCGACCCATTAAAAGATAATGTACTATCACATATGTTAAGATCGGAGTATACAAGACGGTTCGGACATCGCGTCGTATGTACTTGTTAGGCCGCTAGATTCAAGCCAGGGTTGTAGAAATTCTGTCGGTACGACGCCTTACGACATCATTGGGGCCATTATACTTTGCACGTCTGATTATTTCCAGATGGCCTTTCGAGAGCGCGTTGACGGTTCCCCGCTGTGCATGGCACAAAAAAAAAAAGGTTTTTAGGGACTCTACAGCTCCTTAGGTAAACTATCGGTATCCTCTACAACATCATGGAAATAGGAATCGTTCGTATTGTACGTAAATTATATATATAATTTTCCTGAAATAATTTATCATTTTATTCGCAAATGTAATGTCTTAATGAAAATATATTAGAAATATCTTTGTTCTGCAAATTTTACCACTGGATCAAAAGTGAAAAAATTTGAAAAAATAATTTTTTAATTCGCGGAGCCTCAAAAATGGCACATATGTATTGGGCACTTAGAACTGTTATAAGAATATAAATTACATCGAAATGATTTCAGATACACAGGAAAATAATCAAATGTTCATTTTAGGGAAACCAATTATAGTGTCATATCGGCGACTATAATACTTTGCAACTTAATATTTAACTTTTACTGTACAGACCGTGTACAAATTTCATACGTTACACATGGCGTGTAACACACCTCAACAACTACAAACGACTATGAACTATTTATTATTTAGGGTCTATGAAATATTCTTTAGACATTCTGAAATACGGGGGGCAGCGCCTGTCCTAAAATTACAACTTTCGCGTAGTAAACAGAAAAAGGACGCGAGATGTCATTTATTTTACCTAAACTGTTGTTGGGGTGTCGTACGCTCCGAGTGTACAGGAAAGGTTAATAACATTCATAGTATAATGGACATTGGTTTTTCCAAGCCTGTCAGTGAATAGCGATCGATCATTCGGTGCACTTACAATTAGCTAAATCGTCGGACGTCGCGTCCTTTGCCGGCCTTACCTGACCGTAGCTTTTGAATCTCTCCACATTAAGAATTTTATGACAGACAAAGCCAGATGCTGGTCGACTCTAAAATTAAAGCTAGCATAAAAATTAGTATCTCTAACGAGTAAATTGCGTTACGACCACCGTCCGACGAAAACACGAAGGGCAACACACGGTTTAACACGTGCTTGAAGGGACTTCCTCATAGTAAATCATAATATCACATCTCGATGCAGCCCACAAGTCGCTACATACGTAATTTGACTATAGTGATTTGGATGTCAAAATTTTGAGCATATAATGGAAGGTTTGATTTCTAATGTTCAATATTCAGGGAATTATACATATTTAAATAACGTCACCGAATCTTAGCAATTTCCTTGAAAGTAGTTCTTGGGATTTATCTGTGTCCCTGTAATACATATAATTATCGAGAGGAATATCGAGAAGAACATAGTGTAGTATTTCATGATTGTACATTTTTTATAACGCATAATTTAACCTACGTACCTAAGTGCATTTAGCCTAATCTCGATATGATCTGCTGTCAATCGCTGTCGCAGTCCTTTAGTTCAGGGCTGCCGTTTAAGGTGCTCGCGACTGCCGATTCTCGAAGGCTACGCCTCCTCGACCCTGCCGCGCGTCTCGCTCCCCGTGGCGGTCATAGTACTCGGAGCCGCTCAGGCGCGCACCACAGAGTGTTACAATGTAAGTGTCGGCGTTGCGAACAGCTACGTCCAAACTTCCCGTAGATCTTACCAGTTTGCCAAGCACGTCTAATCGCGTGCGAAAATCAAGTTATCCCACATGTTAATACAATTTGGACAATACAATTAAAAACTATTTTTAAAATTTATCTGCCGAATTTATTTTCCAAAATTAATTTTCTGCAGCTGTTGTCAGAAATTATCGTGCGACATAGTGGAATAGGCCTACAGATGATACCATTAACAAAAAAAAAAACGCATAGGCAATAGTACCTAGATGATAATGCGGAAACCTATTGACACGCGTGTCGACCAGGGTTGCCATATGCGGATCGCTCCAGGCCCCTTGCGTTTCCGTCCCTCGCCTAGAGGGACATGCATATAGGTACATAATGGCGCATGGTGTTCCTCTTACAGTTATTATTATTACACGCAAGCGAATACATATAGTGATGACGATTACATCCGTCATAGCCACTTGAGAGGTTAATAAGTTGTGACGTGGCAAAATTTTGCACGTACCTCCGAGGTACGTATAAAATATTTAATATTCCATTATTCTTCATTTTATTTGTAATGCTATGTCTCTGACGAGGCGATTTTCTTACGCAATATACATATGAAGAGCTCAGGACAACAAACGGTCTGCTCGATTTCGACATGACTGTAAAAGAACAAATTTTTTCGATAGTTCGGTGCAACAAACGGTCATAACATGAGACGTCTGTGACTGTTTGTTGCCCCGAACGAGATGAAATTTTCCCAAAAATTTATTGCTATTCCTACAAATACGTTCAGAGCAACAAACGGTTAACTATTTTAACTTTTGATTTATTGACTAAAATCATTAGAAAACAATTAACGATATATCTATTTTATTGAACAGAATTTTATATTTTATATGACATAATTTCATAACTAGATATTTTTTTTACAAGAAGTTATATTTATTTCTATTATCTTCACAGCCACGAAATCTTAACGTACCGATGATATGTATTTAGTTGTAATACTATTGAATACATTGTATTGCAAAATGTAATATAGTACCTCATAAATGACCGTTTGTTGCCCCGAATGTTTACAGTCGTTCTGACTGTTTGTTGCTCCGATCGATTAGAAAATCTAAGTGGGCAGTCATTTCTAAATCGTGCTGACCGTTGGTTGCCCTGAGCTTTTCATATAGGCAAGCGGCGGAAACAGCTCGCCACTGAAGAATGCACTTCACACAACGAAATAAACGAATTAAGAGGTTAAGCTGTCGAAGTATAATATTAATGTATCATTCAGTCATCCAATAAAACTTGCCTCAATGTTCGAAATATTGTGATATTGTTTCGAAAAGAACATGGGTTCGATCGAAAAAGGTAAAACTCTAAAGTTTAGGATTAACGGAATACCGATAGTATGACCATCCTGTGATGCGACGGCTCGTAAAATGTCAGTACCTACGCCAGAGACAGGAAAAATATCGACTAAAAATGTTTCAAATGACTATTTAAAACAGTATTTGGAGGTATCTAATAGTACCACACAATAGTAGACCGTTATAAAATGATAAAATGTAATTATTTATTCACAATCAGAAGAAATTCAACGTTAAAGATTATTTATTGTTAGAACATCAAAGTACAACTTAATTAGGATATACCCAAATAAGAGTGTCCACGAATTATGTAAAATCATTTGCTTACCATTAACCATAGTCTGTGATTAAATATTATCTATTAGATTTGTTTGATTTATTTATTTAAATAATTTTATTATCTATATTTATTGACAAGTGACTGCGTTTAGATAAATCTGGTCTATTATAGGCACACTTTCTGAAAACCATTTCTTTTTTCTTCTTTTTTATTTATTACAAAACTCTCTGCAACAAATGATAAAATTTTGTTTTATATATACTATAGTAGATATATACTATAGAAATTAGTTTTCAGAATTTAGTTACATTTCATCGTAGTTGAGCACAATCGATAAGAAGCCAGTGTAGTCACAGATTATAACACATTGGTTGAATGTAATTGTGTACTTGCGAAATAAAAAAAATTTAAATGAACAAACTTATTTATGATACGTATTAAAGAGTGTTACTATTACCGCACATAAGTTTCTTCTCTTATTATATATGTTCTTCGTCAGATCGACTTTCATTTTCAAATCCCTTTTTTATTATAATCACTTTAGGAACGCCCTCGCCATGTACAGGAAAGTCGCGATCTAAGTCCGATCATCGGTTCGAAGTTGGGACATAAATCGTGAGAGGATACAATTTTTTTGTGACCGTGACGAATGTACCGAACATAGAAAAGGACAGCGCAGGCCGAAGGCGCAACAAAAAGTAGCGTATCTGTGAAACAATGCTAGTGCAATAATGAAACATCTTTATTCTTTGCTCATTTGTAATGAAATTTTACGAATATATTTGCGATATTTTTCTGATTAAAATGACACCAAACAAGTTATAATTTGGTCCATTTGATGTTTTTATTGAAAGTATTATCGGTGTGATACCCGCTGCGAATATTATTAATATTTTGTACATTTCTTTATTATTATTGTCATTATTACTATGTAGAAATAAACAGGATAACTATTATACTGGAATATGTATTTATTAACATCGGAATATATGAGATGAATCAGCAGTTTCCTCTGTGTGGATTACTGGCGTGGTTCGGATCGTTTCTCACTGGAAAGATCTTGAGGAGATCTTTCCTTTTCAATCTTTGTAGGTCTGTAGTGTATGTGGGCTGGACTACTTCGACATTTGGATAGTTTTGAAAGCGTTCACTATGTTTTAGGCTTCTTCCGTAGTTGTTGTGATTCGTAGATCTTGTTGGATGTAATAATTCTTTTCCCATCATGGTGCATTGGCTATTGTCTGTAGCATTTTGTTTTCGAATTGTTGTAGAATTGTTTTGTTTGATTTACTCGTACATCTTCATAATCGGATACCACAGGTCCAAATGGTTTTTATGGCTGTGTCATAAAGAAGTAGAGTTATGGTAATTAGGATAAGTGAAGTTCTCCTGTCTTACCTATCTATGTTTATAAATCTATAAATGAAATAAATTACTAGATGTGATCTAGATCACATCTAGATTTATCTCGGACTGTGGCTGAAATATATCTCCAAATTCAGAATTGATTTACTAACTCAAACGTAACTAGATTATAAGTATTAAGAAGTAAAAATAGAAGGGAAGAAGGTTCCCTTTCTGCCATGCTCATATACCTAACCCTGACCTAAGCCAAACCAACATAAACTTATCAGAAACATTCAAAATACCATGTGTATTATATTTATAGTGTCGCATGTATTTTAGCAAATATCTCAGAAGTCAAGGCCGGGCGGCAATAACATGTATGTATACTATACAGTGTGTCCCAAAATTCCTTCAACTCTCTGAAATGGGCAATTCCTGAGGTCATTTGAAGCGCCATTTTCCTTTTGCAAAATGTCCTCCGAGCCTCCGAGGCTTCGAAGATTTTTCTGAAAAGTTTAGGAACGACATTATGCGTGTCGAAAATGCACGCTGTAGCACGCTTACGAAAATGACGGGGTGGACAGACGAAAAAAAAGGATACGAGAGGGACCGCTGTAAGACTAGAAAATTTATGGCAATCACATGTTTCGGTTTTTCTGCAGATTGGTTCGCAGAGTCGATGGGTAATTGTTCCCATAATTGTGGCCATCTGTTCAATTTCTGCTCCTTCACTTGTTCGATGCCTCGTCGTGACGCACCACTACGCTCGTAGCAGTAGAAACTCCTGGCGCGTCAGACCAAGTCAACCAACGCGGGTCTAGCTCGCGCTCTGACATTTTGCAAAAGGAAAATGGCGCTTCAAATGATGTCAGGAACCGCTCATTTCAGGGAGTTAAAGGAATTTTGGGACACCCTGTATACAAATCATGACCTTGATACATCATACATTCAGATCATTTCTTATTCTGCATAATTATCTCTAATTCTTTTCGAGTTTTCAGTTTTATTTTGTTCAATGCTTCTTGTGAAGTTATGAATTTTTGTTTTGTGCAGTTCCGTCAGCATTATTTGGTTATCTAATGTTACCAACGGATATTCTAAGTAGTTTAGATTGAAATTTTACTGAAACAATTAAAAAATTTTCTTCCAATTATCATTAAAGCATCCTTACGTCATTATAGATCCGTAACCGTATTTAACAGTGAATGTTCTAACAATTAATTTTATTGCATTTTATTCCTCCACACACATTTCCTTCTACTGGTTGGCTCAAATTACAATTTGAGTATGTCACTCAAGACGTCACTTGTTAGATGAAAATGTGTACATCAAAACAAGGCTGCATCTTCATTTAGTGTGAACTATCATTATCTGGGAGTAAATATATTCCCACAAAAATTATCCTTATATAAGCGAAATTTAATTTGCGTAATGCCGATCGATAGTGTAGGATGCGAAAAGCAAGCGTGTGCGAATGGGACGAGTGAGTGTGTGTGTGTGTATGAGCGGGCGTGTATGTTTTCGTCGGGTCCCTGGCCCGACAGCGGCGCGAGCGATCGAAAACAATAGTATAATAGGCGCGAAAGGTCGAGGCGTAACGGCCAAAAATCAAAAGGAGGGGCAGTCGTAATCGAACTATCGAAAGGCGTAGACGATCCCAAAAGACAGAACATTTTTGAGGCGAGAATAGCGACGTTCGGCGTTAAGGCGTGGCGCGCGTATGTGTTATTCGATTAAGGGCGTTAGGTTTAGTTATTAATAAAGTATAGATACGTATTTCATAACGAGATCGGTGTTGTGTGTCATTTTCGTTTGTATCGTGAGCCTGTCATACCCTGCCAGTACCATAGATCCCACACAATTTTGGGGGCTCGTCCGGGATCGTAATAAGAACAACGTGTGGCAGATCGCGGGATATTCGCGGAATTACGGTACGAACGTGAAGTTGATCGGTAGTGGGCTGTGGAAAGAACAGATACTGCAGAGTGATGCCGTACAAGGATGTGAACAGTTTCACCGTGGCCGAACTAAAGGACCTTCTGAGAGTCCGGGGACTCAATACCGGGGGAGTGAAAGCCGAGTTAATAGGCCGACTGTACGAGCAAGACCCTACAGGCGAATGGGTGTTCGAGGGCGGCAGAGAGGAGTCGGAGGTGCGAGAGGACGCGTCCGTCGACGAGCTCGTAAGAGGACGTAGTGAAATCGAAACGGTGCAGGCCCCGTTTGCGGCCGTAAGCGATGAAGCCGTCCGACATCAGCTCGAGCTGGACCATCTCCGGCGGGAAAGGGCCCTTTGGGAGAGAGAACGGGCGGTGATGCTGCGCGAACTGGCGTTGGCGCGGAGCATGGACCGCATGAGCGTGTCCGAGGAGGAGCGGCCAGCGACGTCACATAGTCGCGCGCGAGTAGGCGTGAAAACGGTGGCGGAACTGCTGGGTTATTTTAGTGGAAAGTCGGAGGACTTTCCGACCTGGGCGAAACAGCTGCGCGTGCTGAAATCGACGTACCGGTTAGTCGACGACGAAGCGAAGATATTGATGGGGATGAGACTACAAGGAAAATCCCGGGAGTGGTTGCATTCGTGTCCCGAGTTTATTGAGATGAGGTTTGAAGACTTGCTCACGAAATTCGAGGACACGTTTTACCACCGACCAAGCGCAATCACAGCGCGCAGGAAGTTCGAGGAGCGCGTCTGGAAGAGAGGCGAGGCGTTCGACGACTACTTCCACGACAAAATAATTATGGCAAATCGTGTTCCGATCACGAACCAGGCCGAGGTAGTCGATTATTTGGTGGACGGCATACCCGACCAAGCGTTACGAGACCAAGCGAAAATGCATTGTTTTGGGACACCGGAGTCGGTTCTGCGGGCGTTCGAAAAACTCTCGTTGCCGCTAAGGAATCAGGGGGGCAGCGGGAGGGGAAGTCAGCTGAGGCCAACGGTTCCGACATACACCGTGGTAAGTCAGCGGGGCGAAGCGGGAGGGACGAGGAGCGATGTCAACAGATGCTACAATTGCGGGGAAGCGGGGCACCTAAGCAGGAATTGCCCGACGAAAGAACGCGGTGCGAAATGTTACCGTTGCGGCGAATACGGTCACATTTCGTCGACGTGCGCGAAACGCGACGAAAGGGGGGCTTTTAAATCCACAAACATAGTGGAACAGGCGTCGACGGAAAAGACGTTTAAAACGGTGAGGTTAGCCAATACCGATCTAACCGCCCTGATAGACACGGGCAGCGACTTGACGCTCATGAGAGCGGAACGTTACGTCAAAATCGGAGCGCCGCGTTTACAGGGGGGCGAGGTGGCTTTCCGGGGGGTCGGAACGTCAGTAAACAACACGCTGGGCAAATTCGTGACGCGCCTTTTTGTTGACGGGAACAGCTACCTGGTAGCAATACACGTAGTGGCAGACGCGTTATTAAAACACGATCTGCTCATCGGGACGGATTTCTTAAATTCGGTAGACGTGACGATAAGCCGGGGCGTAGTAACTATAGGGGCGAGTAAACGAGAATCCGTCGGCGATAATGAAATGGCGGAAATATTTTGCATCGAGTATGACAACAGTCCTCAAGTAGTGGATTTGTCACATCTGGGAGATACTGCGTTTAAGCGAGAAGTGCAGGAAAAGATCGACAGCTACGTCCCCGAAAAAACGCGTGAAATAGATGTAAAGATGAATATCGTGCTAAAAGACGATGAGCCCGTTTACCAGAGAGCGCGACGTTTGTCCCCGGCGGAAAGGGAAACGGTGAACGAGCAGATTGGGGAGTGGCTGCAAAATAAGATTGTACAGCCGTCGATCTCAGAGTACGCCAGCCCAATCGTACTCGTAAAAAAGAAAGACGGTTCGGCGCGGTTGTGCGTAGACTTCAGGAAATTAAATAAAAAAGTTGTAAGGGATCGTTATCCCCTGCCGTTAGTGGAGGATCAGCTGGATGCATTGCAGGGGGCGAAAGTGTTCAGCACACTAGATTTGAAAAACGGATTTTTTCACGTATCGTTGACCGAGAATAGCCGAAAATTTACCTCGTTTGTCGTGCCGGATGGGCAATACGAATTTTTGCGCGTACCGTTTGGTCTGTGCAACTCGCCCGCCGTCTTCGCGAAATTTATTCATGGGGTATTTAGGGACCTCATCAACAAAAAAATCGTGTTAGCTTACATGGACGATCTGATTATACCGTCGCGCGATGTCATAAGCGGAATACGGAGTCTCGATACAGTGTTGTCGGTAGCGAGAGAAGTCGGACTTGACATTAATTGGAAGAAATGTAGGATACTACAACCGAAAGTTGAATTCCTCGGGCATATAGTGGAGAACGGGGGAATACGGCCTTCCGAAGGGAAAACAGATGCTGTCGCGAAGTTTCCGAGGCCAAAAAACGTTAAACGCGTACAGAGCTTCCTAGGGCTAACGGGGTATTTCCGTAAATTTGTGAAAGGGTATTCACTAATCGCGAGGCCGTTGACAGACTTATTGCGAGCGGATGTAAAGTTCGAATTCGGTCATAAGGAGGCAAAAGCGTTCGAGGAGTTAAAAGCCAGCCTATGCGTTAAGCCGGTTTTAAAATTGTACAGGGTGGGTGCGGAGACAGAGGTGCATACCGATGCGTCAAGGTTCGGACTGGGGGCGGTTTTGTTACAACGGAGCGAGGACGACGGCAGAATGCATCCGGTGTATTACGCGAGCGGAAAGACGACGCCTGCCGAGACAAGGTATACCAGTTACGAACTGGAAGCGCTGGCGGTGGTAAAAGCGGTGAAAAAATTTCGAATCTATTTATTAGGAACGCGTTTCAAAATTGTAACGGACTGTAAGGCCTTCGCAATGACCATGAGTAAACGCGACTTGTGTGTGCGGGTGGCAAGATGGGCGCTGCTACTAGAGGAGTTCGATTACGAAATCGAACATCGGGCAGGAAAGCAGATGCTGCACGTAGACGCGCTGAGCCGAAACCCGTTGCCAACGTGTTTAGTAATAAGCGAAGAAGGGGACGCCATGACGGGGAAAATGCGGAGGGCACAACAGGACGACGAGAGAGTGCGAAGAATTTTAGATTTGACTATCGAAGGGAAGATGGATGGATATCTGGCGAGAGGAGGCCTACTCTTCAAAGTAGTCGATGACGATATGCGTTTGGTAGTGCCGAAGAGCCTACAGACACAAATCATACGGCGCATACACGAGAGGGGCCATTTCTCGATAGCCAAGACGGAGACCATGATAAGGAAGGATTACTGGTTCCAGGAACTCCGTCCCAAAGTAGAGAAAGTAATTAGGAACTGCGTGGAATGTATACTGGCGGAGAGGAAGATGGGGAAACAAGACGGGTTTCTTACCCCAATCGACAAAGGCGAGGTGCCGCTGGATACGTACCATATCGACCATTTGGGACCCTTGCCGTCGACGAAAAAATCCTACCGCCACATATTAGTCGTCGTCGACGCGTTCACCAAATTCGTATGGCTATATACGACGAAGACGACGAACACCAGTGAGGTCGTACAACGGTTGGAGAAACAGGCGGGGACATTTGGAAATCCACGACGCATCATCTCCGACAGAGGAACCGCATTTACATCGGGGGAGTTCAAGGACTACTGTAAGAGGGAGAAAATCGAACACTCGCTGATCGCGACAGGAGTACCGCGGGGCAATGGGCAAGTAGAACGAGTTAATCGGACGCTCATTCCCCTCCTCACGAAGTTGGCAGCACCAAAACCAGAGGAGTGGTATAAGTATCTAGAGGCGGTACAAAAATATTTGAACGCGGCCCACCATCGGAGCATAGGTACCACACCGTTCCAACTGTTTTTTGGAGCACGGATGCGAGCAAAGGACGATGCGCCGATCCGGGAAATGTTGGAACAAGAATGGGCGACGATGTTCCAGGAGAAAAGAGATGAAGATCGAGCGAAAGCCAAGGCGAACATTGCGAAAGTGCAAGAGGAAAACCGGAGGACGTACAACAAAAAGAGAAAAGAGGCTAGGACGTACTGCGATCAGGAGCTCGTCGCGATCAAACGGACCCAAGCAGGGCCCGGACTGAAGTTGGCGGCGAAATATTTAGGACCGTATCGCGTCGTAAAAGTGTTGCGACATAACAGATACGTGGTAGAGAAGGACGGAAACCACGAAGGGCCGCAGCAGACAACCACCGTGGCGGACCACATGAAACCGTGGGTCCGAACTGATACGGACATGAGTGGCGGAGAAAGCGAGCAGGAGGCTGATGCATCTGAGGGCAGATGCTAGACCAGGATGGCCGAGTGTAGGATGCGAAAAGCAAGCGTGTGCGAATGGGACGAGTGAGTGTGTGTGTGTGTATGAGCGGGCGTGTATGTTTTCGTCGGGTCCCTGGCCCGACAGCGGCGCGAGCGATCGAAAACAATAGTATAATAGGCGCGAAAGGTCGAGGCGTAACGGCCAAAAATCAAAAGGAGGGGCAGTCGTAATCGAACTATCGAAAGGCGTAGACGATCCCAAAAGACAGAACATTTTTGAGGCGAGAATAGCGACGTTCGGCGTTAAGGCGTGGCGCGCGTATGTGTTATTCGATTAAGGGCGTTAGGTTTAGTTATTAATAAAGTATAGATACGTATTTCATAACGAGATCGGTGTTGTGTGTCATTTTCGTTTGTATCGTGAGCCTGTCATACCCTGCCAGTACCATAGATCCCACAATAGTAATAAATTTCCTTTGATTTCTTCGACAGTGATAAATGAAATTTTTTTACCTATTTAGTAAAGGAGTTTTTTTAAAGATGTAAAGTGATCCTTATTAACATTTGTACACTTTTAAAAAGACGATAACTTTCTTAATATTGGACCATACGACTTACATTTTTAGAGAAGTTAGAATAATTAGTTTACATATGACATATACTATATGACGAAAAAAAAATTTGAAATATTTTCAATTGGTCGGAAATACAAATAAAATGCTAAAAGTTGTTTTTTTACAACTTATTTATGTAGGCCTATATTGAAAATTTAAAAAGTACGTTTTAAGATCTGTTTCAATAACACATATTTTGAAAACTTCTTCAAAATCGGTCTACGTTGAAATGAGCTACGAATATTTAAAGATAGTAATTTGCTATTTTCCATGATTTTCGGCCTGCAACTGTAATAAATCCAAGGATTCTTACATATATCAATGGCTGTCATTTTTCTCCACATCAACCGATTTTGATGACATTTTCAGGATATACAGGGTGGGGCATTTTAAACAGGTCACCTGAATAACTCGCTTGTTTTTGAAGATAGGAGAAAATCCATTAGACCAAACTTACTTGGTATCGGGGGGCTCATAATCTGGTATTACCAATTTTTCTGTAGGTGGAGGCGTCAAGGTGATATAAAGGTCAACTCTGATTTTTTAAACGGAACAGTATATTTTTTTGCTTACATTCTGATAGAGTGTTTCAAGACGAATACAATGACCTATTATGAAGGTCATTGAAGGTCATCCAAAGTCAACTGCAATAGAAAATAAAATGTCTGAAAGCACTCTTCAAATACTTTTGTGTCTTCTCTGGTTGTTGGCATACCGTTCTTGTAAGTATTGATAAGGATCACAGAACGTAAATAAACATACAATCACATTGTATGCTTACCCCGGTATCCAGAAATGTTATTAGTAGTTTGACTACCGACTAGACTACAGCTTCGTAATATTTATTGAGTCTGTGTTCAGTTTTCTAAAATGCGTTACACGATAGCAGAGAAAGTGGAAATGGTTATCATTTATAGTGAATGTCATAGAATTATGAGGAAAGCGGTACGAGTGTATGGTGAAAGAAGTACCGCGAAAAACCAACAACCACAGTTGATATGCAAGAACGTATAAAAAGAGCTCTGTAATAGATACAACTGAAATTTGTCAGGCAGTATCATCAGTATTGCAACGTTTTAGATTATGTCTCAGTGTTCAAGGTCGACATTTTGAACACTTGAAGTAGCAGTGAATACGTACATAACATGTTACATGTAAATCGTCGTAGGTGTTCGAAGAGTGCTTTGAGACATTTTATTTTCTATTGCAGTTGACTTTGGGTGACCTTGAATGACCTTCATAATAGGTCATTGTATTCGTCTTGAAACACTCTATCAGAATGTAAGCAAAAAAATATACTGTTCCGTTTAAAAAAACAGAGTTGACCTTTATATCACCTTGACGCCTCCACCTACAGAAAAATTGGTAATACCAGATTATGAGCCCCCCGATACCAAGTAAGTTTGGTCTAATGGATTTTCTCCTATCTTCAAAAACAAGCGAGTTATTCAGGTGACCTGTTTAAAATGCCCCACCCTGTATATATAATTGATACAAGTCTACAAAATGTATTTTAAAAATTATCAATATAGGGGCACATAAAATAGTTGTAAGCAGTAACGTTTAGTACTTTCTCTGCAATTTCGATCACTTGTAATTTTTCCAAAATTCCTTCGTCACTTCATGCAGTTAAAAACGTGTTCGAATATTAATAAGAGTCACTCTACCCTCTATTCTCTTGATATAAGTTCGCATTCGCTATCAAGTGTGTAATTCGTTTTACTTTCAGCACATTACAATACACTTATTTTCGACATAAGTCTTAGAAAGATTTTATTGGAAATGGGTGTTAAATTAAAGGCACACTGGTACTTGTTTTAAAATAAACGTCTTTATTTTACGGGTGGGGAGGAAGCTCTTTACTAAAAGAAGTCTCAGCTTCGACTGACTCTTAGAAGAAACACCGTTGGAACCCCAAGAGGTGAATAGGGTCCCCTCATATCTCCAGACTGTTTAGGTTAGCCCCCCACAGTCCGGCAGTTGATACAAAGTATACATATATTGAATGAGTTACCTCGAAATCTCTGTTTAGAAACGATCCTGAGAACGTTCCATCGATACTTCGTAATCTCTATTTAGGAATACGATTCTGAGAACGTTGATTCGGTTTTGATAATCGAACAGATTTTTTTAAATGTTTGACAATTTCTTTGAAAATTTTTTATGAAACAAAAATTTCTTTAAACCAATTTATTGTCTAACTAAATTGCCTGCTAAATTAACTGCTGTTGCATTTAATACAGTAATTATGCCTCCATACTTTTTAATGCACAAAGCCATTAATTATGCGTAATGTGAAAAAAGGATCAGAGTTCAAAAGAACGTAAACGAATAACATTACAAGGAACGAATATTGTAAGTTGTTGAAATACGACGGTGTCGACGTAAATACCGACGCGAGTATAGTTTAAGTAACTCTGTTATACGTGTCGGGTAAACTCCGAGGACGTAAACACGTAACACAAACACTGCTTACTTGCTAGAGAGATATTTGTGTCATAATATTTGCTACTCGTACCGCACATAATTTGCAAATAACTCTAACCTAACTTCACACTGATTTCGAACGTTAAACAGTAAACAATTTTGTAATCTAATCAAATCAAATAAAAAAAAGATATCTATTCGCCAGCACTGTACTACATTGTACGAAGATGAGAAGATAGCCGGTGGTCTGACAAAGGAATCAAGGCCTGATTAATAATGTTGAGCACATGTATTTTCATTATTTAGTGAAATATTAATATCACCAATTCGGATCATACAACAAATCAATGGCATCAAGCACAAAGATTAGTCTTCCGCTATTGTTTCTGCATATGCCATCCCACTAGTCATCTTCACATCTCCATATATCTGTATGAATGTAAATTAGGGTGAAACTTAGCTATACGTGGTGAAATTTTTTCTTCGAGATTTTTTTCATGCCCCCCCCCCCTAAAGTTGCGCCAATGAGTAAAAAAATAATTTCTGCAGAAGATGTAGTTGATCGGATAAGAGGAAGACATGGTACATTGACGTTGAAGTTACGAAAAACATGACATTTTATAGAAATGAGAATATTTGAAGGAAAGAGAGAGAGAGAGAGAGAGAGAGAGAGAGAGAGAGAGAGAGAGAGAGAGAGAGAGAGAGCGAGATACTTTTGATTATGATAATAGGACCACAATGTAATTTTTTCAATATAACAATTAACTAATGCTCATATTTTTGTAAATAAATACGTTACATTTTACGTATTTTATGGTAAATACCTATTCTTTTAGTTGTGTTCTTATACTAATTTAAAAAGTAGAGAAATTAACGTTCGACATAAATATGTTATATTTAATCAGAGCATAATATTGTTAACTGGATCCATGCTTTTAAATACAATTTACAGTAAAAGCTTGATTATTGTCCGGAGCGTGGACACGATTCTTGTCCAGAGCCTACCCATTCCACTGCCTGTCAACGCCGAGTCGGTCCGCAGGCGGCGACGATTGATGTCGGCTCGGGTATATCGATGTGAACACCACAACATTGACTCGAGGAATCGATTTTACAAATCTCTTAATTTTCATTATTTGTTCGTGGGACTTTCACTACCGTATTTCTGTCATTTTTCTGATGAAAATGACACCAAACACGATATAATTTGAACTGTATTAAGTGGTTTTATCGACCATTAAAGTCTCGAAGACAACGAACAACAGCGCATTGGAAAGAAAGAAACGCGAACAGTCGACGTCGCCGGCACAGTTCAAAGGCCCGCGTGTTCTCACAATGATATGACATTGATAGAATTGTTCATTTTTCATTATTTTTTATGGTACTTTCACTAACTTATTTCTAGCATTTTTCTGATTAAAATGATACCAAACACGATATAATTTCAACTTTATTTAGTGGTTTCATAAATTATAAATTAAGCTTCACATGTAGAGTAAATATGGGCCAAATTGTATCGTGTTTGGTCTTGTTCTAATCAGAAAAATGCCAGAAACAAGCTAGTGAAAGTCCCATAAAAAAATAATAAAAAATAAAGCATTTTTAACCGGCATATTACATTGTGAGAACACGCGGGCCTTTAAACTGTGGCGGCGACGGCGACGGCGACACGCTTCAAATTTCATTCTGTCCTTCCCTATGTTCGGCTTTCCATTGAAGTCTCGCTCGGTGCGGTATCTAGACGCAGTCATAAAGCCAAAATCACTTCTCGTGGCTTGATTCTTGTCTTCTTGTCCATGAAAAATACAAGGCTGTTGGACAAGAATCAAGCTTTTACTGTACTGAGAAAAATTCAGATCTGACGTATTCCATTTTCTTCATCTTTTGATAATACATATTGATCTCTAAATAATAGGCATGTGCGGGCCGCCCGATATTCGGGCTCGGGTCGGGTCGCAGACAGTCGGGCGGGCTCGATTCGGGCGCCCGATACTTCATGACACATCGGGCAGTCCGAGAGTTTCGGGCAACCCGAGCGTTTCGGGCTACCCGAGAGTTTCGGGCTACCCGAGATTTTCGGGCCGCCCGAGACAGTGACTCAACTTCGTCGGGCGGGTTCGGAAAGAATCGGACAAGTTCGTGCGAGCGAGTTATCGCAATACCCGACACTCATAGAGAACTTTATATACTTGGTTTCTTTTTATAATTACAGTAGGTGTATTTGGGGAACATGTGCATAATCTATATTTGTATTAAATTTTGAAATAACGCACGTACATGTGAAAAATTTAAAAGACAATATTTCTGGCATTCTGACGAATTTGTTCATACAAATAAAGATTATGCACATGTTCCCCAAATACACCTACTGTAATTATAAAAAGAAACCAAGTATATAACGTTCTCTATGAGTCTCGGGTATCGCGATAACTCGCTCGCCCGAACTTGTCCGATTCTTTCCAAATCCGCCCGACGAAATCCAGTCACTGTCTCGGGTGGCCCGAAACTCTCGAGCGGCCCGAAACTCTCGAGCGGCCCGAAACTCTCGAGCGGCCCGAAACTCTCGGGTAGCCCGAAACTCTCGGGCTGCCCGATGTGTCATGAAGTATCGGGCGCCCGAATCGAGCCCGCCCGACAGTCTGCGACCCGACCCGACGATTCGGGCGCCCGAAAATCGGGCGGCCCGCACATGCCTACTAAATAAGAATATTTTTAAAGAATATACTATAGCCTTCGCCATCCATCTGATTTGGGATGGGCGAATTAGAGTTATTACCCCAATTGGAACGCGTCGTTCTCGAAAACGGACTTGTTAGTGGGAAAGTGGTGGACACAAATAAGACAGGCTAATTAATGTTAAATAATCTTAATTCGTACAAAGTACATTTGTACTTGAATGCAGGTAAGATATTATGATATTTTTGGAGGTATAAAATATTTAACTTCAATTTTCAGTATACTCTTCACATTTAGAGCGCAGTTACTTCTATTTCAAATCTTCGCGCTCGATGTGCCCGACGTCCGATTGATCAAAACCTTTGGATATATCATTTTTTCATGATGTGGAACTATATTAGGGGGGGGGGGTGTGCCCGAAATTTCATAGTCGAAAAATAAGGTCCACCCTAATGTACATAATACAGGGTGTCCCAAAACGACTGCGTAAGCGGGAAATGAGAGGTTCCTTGGGTCATTTGAAGCGACATTTTCCTTAGCAAAAATGGCGTCCGCGGCTTTGTTTAGGAGTTATTAACGAAAAACACGGACCAACCAGAGCGCGCCTAGTCGCTCGGTGGCACGGTCAGCGCGGCGGGCCGGGGGGAGGAAAGTGTTGTCGGTACGCCGCGCCGTGATGTAACAGACAACAGTTTCTCGATCATGTCCCGATGTCCCGATTTCGATGCGCTTTGGATATGTTGTAAAGACCACGATTCTCAACAATATTTCCCTTTAGACTTTTTGCCTCGCGTCTTTAGTTTACGAGATATTTGTAAAAACTTGTAATTGAAAATGCTTCGAAATGTGTGTCACTGTCACTGTGTCATTCGGTGACGAACTGCACAGATGTCTTCAGGTGTACGACAGTACCGAAAGCTAAGGGTTGTACGGTCAGGTCAACGAACTGTACAGCTGATGGTAGATAGCAGGTATACGACAATCACATGTTTCGGTTTTCCTGCAGATTTGTACGCAGAGTCGATGGGTTACTGTTCGAAAACGTCGTCCGTCTTTCTTTTAGAAAGTTTCTTAAGGGAGGCATAGGACAATAGGGACCCTAAAACGCCACGCCGACCTGAAATTTCTACCTCTTGCTGGGTGAAAGGACGGACGACCTTTTCGAACAGTAACCCATCGACTCTGCGTACAAATCTGAAGGAAAACCGAAACATGTGATTGTCGTATACCTGCTATCTACCATCAGCTGTACAGTTCGTTGACCTGACCGTAGAACCCTTAGCTTTCGGTACTGGTTTTACAAATATCTCGTAAACTAAAGACGCGAGGCAAACAGTCTAAAGGGAAATGTTGTTCAGAATCGTGGTCTTTACAACATATCCAAAGCTCATCGAAATCGGGACATAATCGAGAAACTGTTGGTTGGTACGACATCGCAGCGTACCGACAACACTCTCCTCCCCCCGGCTCGCCGCGCTGACCGTGCCGTGTTTTTCGTTAATAACTCCTAAACAAAGCCGCGGACAACATTTTGCAAAAGGAAAATGTCGCTTCAAATGACCTCAGGAACCGCCCATTTCCGGGAGCTAAAGGAATTTTGAGACACCCTGTATAATAGATTATTTTATAATTACACAAATAATTATAATTGTAATTATATCGTGTTTGGTGTCAGTTTTGAAGAATACTATAGTCGTAGGACGTGTTCACTAAATAAATTAACGCAAGTTGCGGGCTATCATAGACTTTATTACTTTTGAACGTAGTGAAACTTGAGGCGTCGTAGGAGCTTCTGCCTTCTGCGTTTTCCGCGATGATTAAGGAAAACTGTTAAAGTAAAACGTTACGGTACTTTGTGGAAAACCCCACATCCTAGAAATATTGGGAAATACCTGACGCCCCTTCATTTTTATAGTATGCCGTCCTCCCTTCAGGTATGAAGGTACGTACCGCCGCTCTCGCGTTTTTGGGTAGTTCAGTTCTAATCGTGCGCCCGTCTTGTAGACACCTTCCGACAACATCTTCTTATAGTTAAATATATTTTCTTGCACCGTCTTCATATAATTATTTTTCCACATAACCTCTCAACAAAAACTCCGCAGGGCGTGTCCTTGACGGAAAAGTAACCTTATTGGTCAGCGTCAATGACAATTACTGTCCAATCAGGTTCCTTAATTTGGGCCCGATTATCCCTACCATTCCTTGCGATCGAGGCGCACTTTTCTGGGAATGCCAGGTATGACCGTGGGAGTTTTACGATATAGCGAGTTTTTCCTTCGGGCCCGCGAGGTGAATACCGCGGCCAGCTGTGGCCTTCGAACCTCGGTCGGCGCGACCCTTCGGAAACTCGGGGGTTTATGATACAAGCATTTGCTATTGCGGCCAGAAACGAAATATTCTAAAGTACAAAACATGCATTGTCTAAAACATTCTAAATTGCACGCGCTGAAAATGGCTTTCTCAAAAATAGCTTCGCTGTTGCTCGCCTCATAAACCGACCCGACCATTTGCACGCCAACTGTTTATTGAACGTGCCGATGGCCGCTACAGTTTAATTAGAGAAACGAGACGAATACGATGGTAAAAGTTTCATAAAACAATAATTAAAAATTAGAAAAGTTGCAATTTTTTGCTTGGCTTGCATTAGTGTGAGTCGATACCGACACTCGACCCCTCGCTGGCTCGGTCGTCGAGCGTGTTTACCGCTAGACTGGTTCCAAGGGGGATCACTCAGTGGTAGCGGTATAGCATTTTTACAGTTACGGTAGACACCTTTCGGACAGTTACAGAGATATTACTGTATAACAGTTTGAAACAATTATTTTTAGAATCTTTTCAGTCCCCGATTCTAACTCCCTTCATTTAGTTTGCTGGTTACAGTATTTTATTCCTGACGAAATTTTGCACCAATTCAAAATACTAATAAAAAGATATATTTAATATGTTAGCGTCAACATGTGTTAGGCAGAGTGGGGGGCTGGTATCAAGACGATCCTTAGGTCTAGACATATTTATGGTCGGGTTTTAGCCCACTCAAGGCCCTAAACGGGGATGAGTGCAATAAAAATGGCCTTCGATGGGCGACGACGGATTGACCACGTTGGGTCTTCTCGCCGCTGACCATCGAGAGGATGTTGTTGTAAACAGATGTGGAAAAACTAATAAGCTTATAAAATTGGGACTGTGTGCCTCAAGGATCTGGCCACGGAGTGGGGGAAGGCGAGGGTGCCTTCCCGGTAAGAGGACTGAGAGGAACAGCTCGGCACTTACCCCAGAACCGTCAAGGGACAACGTTTTTGCCAGTTTTCGATATCAAGTACTTCCGCGATTTCTAACAAATATTTTGTCCAAATACCCATTAATAATTATACAAAACTCTAAACAGAACAAGTAAATATTAGAAGTAAAATAAATGGTGAAAGAAACACCTATTTCAAATAATATCAGTTTTAGTGGATACTCTTATATGTTGACTATAATCTCCTAAAAACTCATTTCCATTGGTATGTTAGTTCTAGTCTTATAATTTAATGAAAAAAGGGTGATATTTTTACACGTAAAATCAACAATTTTTAAGATATCGGAAAATCCTTTGAGATTCGTTCATAGCTCACTAAAACATAGCTCACGACAACATATTGAAATTTGAACAAAATCCGAAACAGTAGTTCAAAAAGTGTTCGATTTCGCGTGGAATGACCCTTCAAAATGTTGATTTCTACAACATATGTTGGAATACAACGATACCATAGAGTCTTAGGTATAAGGGTGTATCTTAGGTATAAGGTGTAAGGGGCGGTTTGACTCAGGGACGGAAGGGCCCAGGCGAGGGCATAAAGTCGGGACTGTCGTCAGTCCGGTAGAAGCAGTTACCATGAACAGATCGCAACCTTGTACAGCGTTCACTGTTAACATGTAGACTAAATACAGCACACGCGGAAAACACTGTGGCGTTATTTGGATAAACATCTTTATAATACTAATAAAGTATATACAGTATAAAGTGTAGTTACTTAAATAGCATACTCACGTAAAGACATTTCCAACAACATACATGTGTATTACAAAGTCGCCAAAATTGGTGAAATAAATTATTTGAAAAATAATCGTTATGGTAATATATTATCTTATTCGGCTATATGTTATTTGAAATAATCACATGTTGGTTTTTTTGAACGGTCAAACGAGTTGTTAAAATTTCGTTTTATTATTTGAATTCGAATAATAAATCCAATTGAATTGAAATAATTCTTCGTTTTATTTTTCATTTGATCAAATAATTCGTACCCTCCGAAATTCTATTTATTTCGTGTCAACATCGTGAACTGCGTCAGATTTAAATAACAATTTTTAAAGCGAATGCAGCTGGACTTTAGTCATTAAACTACAAAGATTACCATATCTAAATTTACTAATTGATTTAGTTACTTCAATAACCTCTCCGTGAGGTGAATTTATTTATTATTTTATTTGAACAATGTAATTGAAATAAGGAATTATTCAAATAAGATATTGTTTGAAAATAATTTACTTGATTTAAACAACAACTGAAAACAAATTTTGTATGTTATTTGCAAAATTAAAATAATTCATTCTTTTAAATGATTTTATTTGTAACCTTATTTCAAATGTAATGTGCCCAACCCTGCTAGAGATATCGACAATTACATTACCCGATCTAGAACAGTTTTGTGTTTCGTCAGAAAGTACATACCGGGATTCCATCGTGCTATTTTAGGGCTACATTGTCGATTAATTAGTTCCTTTGACACAAAACATAAATAACCGAAACTGGAACCGAAATGCAGAACCGAACAAGAAAAGTTATACATAATCGTAACCGATATTAAATATATTTCTTGGTTAGTATTACGGACTTGGACTAGTGCAAAATTGAGTCAGGAATAAAATACTGTAACTAACAAATAAAATGTAACAAAATTAACTTATGAATCGTTTCTTAAGTTCAAATGTTCAGATGATTAATAAACAATCACGTGCTTCGTGAAACATGTTTTTATTATTCCGTTTTAATAGTCATATATAAATAATAATGAATATTCATAAATTCACATAGATGAAATTTGAAAATATTGAAATAGACATAATGGTTAAATTTAACGTAGTTTCTATTTTTGATTTAGTTAACAATGCTTAGGAATGAGCAAAAAAAAGTTTCTTTAATTTTAGTAGTTTATATGCCATATTTGGAAATCTGATAGTGCTTCGGACAGTCATTAAAAAGACAAGCTAGGATCTACTAGAAAAGAGGCTGTGTATTATTCGTTAATGATCAGGTTGTTCTACAATAACCTTGTTCGTTGGCTTATACATATAACGCATTATTGCAGAAATAGAAACGGATAATTGCACGCATTCTTGCCAGCATGTATCATCTTCGTTTCACTGATTGCTCGATCGAGACTCGCAGTAGGCTGTACGAGAACAGTTCCTATTGCACCACTTGTGCCTCCAACGATGAATTATTGACAAGAGGGATGTTTTTAAATTGACCTGCAACCAATCACCTGGAACATCACGGACATTCACTTTTTGTTCATTGCAACACGAACCACTTTCAAAGCAAACAACCTGACTGGCCTTTTGTATGCCAATCAGAAACTCTTTCTTTTCCTCCTACTATTCTCGTTTCTTTCTTTTTTTCATTTTATCAATATCTCTGTTATACGTTCAAATTCGTAATTCAGGAGTTCGAAAAATCCGCTACGGTGGATAAAAAAGATATACAACAGACCGAAGAGCAATCCATATATGTATAAACAAAAGTTTACATTATTCGAATTCAAAACACGTGCTTGTACATATATATTTGATGAGCATTCCCTTCTGTCCAACAGTCTATATTCCTAACTATCAATCATTTTTATTGTAATAATAAAAATATAAAATACAATTTCCTTTCATAAGATTCATTATTTTTTAACCCTTGTGTGGTTAAACGGGTACCCGGGTACCAATTTCTATATTTCCTTCAGTAATTTGTAATATTCCTAACAAAAATATTGCAAAACCGTTCTGGATCTCCATTCTTTGTACAATTTTAAGTCGATTAAACGTTTCGTGAAAAAATATTTTGAGTAATTAAGCTTCAAACTTGCATATACAATGTCTTATAAACACGTGCTAGAGTAGTAGGTGACATCTGTAGTACATCTCGTTAACTTTAATTTATACGTCACCGCAGTGTTTAAGGCGCGATATTCCCTTATTTGTTCCAGAAACTGATTCCAACTGATTCAGTACTTTGTTTCGTTCTCTAGTTCGACTTGTGGGTTCCTATACGTGTTTGTGTAAACGAGATAAGAGACCCTTCATTGCTGCCTTAAACTCAAAAACAGTCGTCGATGTAGAGAAAGAAAGTTGAACGCACGAATTCGAATGACAGGAGTTATTCACTATTTATCATGGAATTATATTGTAATTTCAAATAATTTTTCGCCAAAATCTTTTAAAACAATATTTGGTATATTGTAGGAAGGGATCATTAAGAGTATCGGTAATGAATACCAGTAAAATTTGTCGCTACATATTTCATATATCGGAACAGAACGCCTGGGATACCCGGGTGCCCCGGTTATCCAACAACAGTGAACATTCTGGTTGACTACGCAAGTGTTAATATGTATGTAGGCTTTATATGTATGTTTAATTTAATGGCAGTCTATCACATCTTACATTGCGGTTAGGTTTCCCTGTACATAGACGTAGTCAACTTTGATGTTATTATATTTTACAGTAGAAATATAGCAGAAATGTAAATTATTTTATGTACTGTATAATAAAGATGTAGAAAGGAAGCGTTACCACACAGGAAGGATTGTGTATTATATCAGCTATCATATAACCAAGCTGGAGGGTGTAGTTGACGGGCTTCTTCTTAGAAGCAGAATGAAGTTGAAACACAAATTGGTTATATTAGAGGTAGAGTTGGTGAATCACATTCTTAGAATAATAATTCGCTGCGTTTTACCATTTCTTATATATATCTCATTAATGTACAAGCGACCACTTGGTGATTCTTTATGAAAACAAATTTCTCTTTTTCCTGAGAACGGAAAACGCTCAACACCATTACTTATAAAAAGGATGACTACGTTCCAGCAGGATACAGAGACCAATTCCTCAAGATTTGCTAATAACAGTATACAAACGTTGGAATTTTAATCCTCTTGGGACAGTGCAGAAAGTACAAATGGGTATTTACTACATAGTACGTTGTTACGCTGAATCAGGCTTTGAAGCTGGTCGAATCTAATGAGGTCAGGCCAAGTTTCCCTTTCGAATCAAGAGTAACCTTATAGATTCCCCGAGTTCGGTAATTAGTCTATTTTGATAAATTCAACAACCACTACATGTTCCCCGCATCGTCACTGCGTCACCAAACAGGCAGTAGCAGTATACTCAGCTAACTACACAATATTATTCTATACACTGAAATTCTTACTGCGACAATACATTCGCAACAGAATCGAATTTCTTGTAATACAGTGTAGTCCATGCAATTGTTTCAGTTTGTAACTTCGTTACCAGTGCAGCTGCAGATAAATGTCAAAGGAGAAAGATAAATAGTTCGGAGAGTACTACTATTCGCACAACTATTTTTTTTTTAGAAAACTGTAATGGTAATGGTGCACTTTAATGGAACTGTATATTCTTTTTTACATAGTGGGATTCCTCCCGTCATTCTACGTAAAAAAAAGTATGGGGGCCCAATGGTAAAAAAAATGATGAATTACCAACACATTTTAAGAACATGTCTCTATCGAGGAAGATGTTCAAACGCCTCTCCATTACACTGTACAACACTATTCAATTGTTTTCATAACTGAGCTGAGATGATCTCAGGTTATTCTTGCACATTGCAGTATTATCCGTTGCTTTCCTTTCATAAAGAAAAAAAGGATCTTCTTCAATAAAGACATTCTTCTTATAATATCTCGATACCTAATCATTTTTTGACCATTGTACTACAACACTTTTTTTACGTAGACTGACGAGCGGAATCCCACTATGTAAAAACAAATATACGTATCACGCATTTTATACATTGCACGTCTAAAACAAACGTCCTACGTTTGGACCACCCTATATATTAGATTGCGTAATAAGTCCGTTTGTGTTTCAAAACTGTGACAAGAACTGTGTACCAAGTTGTCTTAAGTGTAACGTGACGTACTTACCTACAGTGGGTGTAGAAAGTATTCGTACACTGATCAATTACAAACAAAGTTTTTAAAATTGTTGTTTATTAACTATTTTTCTGTAAACAATGAATATGTACATATTCTGAGAAATCTGTCGAATAGATACAATGAAAAGAACAAATTAATTTGTTGATTAACTTGCGAAATACACCAGCAAAATGTATTCGAACATCCCTCAATTCGAACTGCACAGGGAACAGTTCTTAACGTAAACATACTATGTAAACATTCCTCGTAGCATTTGGAAATATAATAACAGAGTTGTCGTTAAAAAATGGGACGAAAACGTGCAGAAACTACTATAGAAAAAAGAAAAATTATTATTAACTTGCACAATCAGTGTAAAAGTTCAGCAGAAAGGCTATACCCGGGTTTGGTGGTGAAAATCGCCCTCGAACTGATTTTAATCGAGCTTGGACCATTCAATAGCCTACCAAAAAAGAAACCGTTCCGCCAAGTTTCAGCCCGATACCTACCTCATCTGTAAGGGTAGTTATAGAGGAAAATCGAAAAACCAGTTTTTGCCCCGTTTTCCCCATTTAATGTGAATTCAAAATTCTGAAAAAAATCTGACACATTTCAGATACTAAGCCACATATTATGTATCATTTTCAGATTTTTCCGTTGCAAACTCTGGTTGTAAAAAATGAAATACACAAGAAAAAACAAAGAAATGCAGATTTCGTATAGAAATTGAAAGAGCACATATACAGATTTATAATTTAGCAATGAGATATTGTCGTAAATATTATACAGAATTTGTTTCAAATTCCTGAACCTAGTGCGTCACAGTTGAAAAAAATAAAAACCACCTTTTTCGGCGTTTTTCCTGCGAGAAACTGAGTTATACTTACCTTTTCTGAATCTTAAAAATGTATTATGTAATATTAAATATTCCTACCATCGGAGAAACATTTTTCAGACTTTAAAACTTGCGTAGTACAAAAAACAAAAATTAAACTATGTTGGTTTGTATTCGAATATTTCAAAGAACAGCGCGGCGCGGCGCCGCGCCGCGTCAATTGGTGCAGCGGTTATGGTCTCCGACTGCAATACCGCTGAAGACTTTTTGGACAAGGATTGAATCCCGCCCAGGTCATTTTTTTTCGTTAATCAGATATTTTTTCGCTTCCTAACCATATGATTGTGGCTAAACCATTGTAAAAACATTTTTTAACTATGTTTAAACTATTTATAAATAATTTTTCGGAAAAATATTTTTGGAGTACTTTCAGCCTCTAGTCATTTACGGGTTTTATTATACTGCTCTACTTAACAATTTTTTAGACAAGTAAAAAAATTTTTTCTAAGTAGACCTCGATCTATTAAAGATAGTTTAATTGACAGGCATGGGTTCCGAAAAAAACTAAAAAATAACTCAAGAAGTGTTAACTCCACGAGAAATTAATCAATATACATACTGGTAGAGTTATTATTAGAATGATAACGTTGGCCACGTTAAAAATAATGTAAACATTGATGTATAGAACATTCACGAATAGAAAGAAAAGATTGGAATATGCAAATAATAATATTTCTACACCAGTGGAGTACAAGAATAGAGTGATCTTCACAAATGAAAGTAAGTTCAACATTTTTTTGTTCGATGGACACTGTACCGTTTGGAGAAAAAAAATACGGAATTGAAACCACAAAATTTACAACCTTCAGTCTCAAACACGGTTGGGGGTCGTACTTGTTTGGGGCAGCGCTAGTGCAGCCGGTGTTGGCTCATTAGAATTTATTGATGTACTAATGAACCACAGGGTCTATATTGACAATTTGAAACGCAATCTTGATCCCAGTGCAGAGAAAATGAATATTAAAGATGATTTCGTTTTCATGCACGATAATGATCCGAAGCATACTGCGTATAATACTAGAATGTGGATACTTAATAATACACCGGCGCGGCGCGGCTCGGCGCGGCTCGGCGCATCTAAAAACTCCGCTGTAATCTCCCGATATCAATGTTATAGAACACACCTGTGGGATTACATATTTCGAACGACAGATCAGAAAACGTGATATTTCAGTAAAGGCAAATAAAGGATATCCTACAAAATATTAATTAATACATTTTTAATTACATCACATTAATTTACATTACGTTCTTGTTCTGAATTTGTAAAAAGTTAGAAACTGTACGAATCCTTTTTTTTGTTTTTCCTTGTTACTTTCGTGAGTTAATCAACAAATTAATTTTTTTTTTGTATTGTATCTATAGATTTCTCAGAATATGTATTCATTGTTTACAGAAAAATAGTTAATAAACAACAATTTCACATTTCTATACCCACTGTATACATATACAATGTGTGTAGTGTGTAATATGTTGGCAATGTCCTTCGTCGAATATCTTGAATCTTGATATTGATTACCCTGTCATGCCGTTTTCGATCGTCTAACAATGACATAAAATCTCCATCTTCAATCTTTTTCATTCGCTTTTAAATGGTGTTTGTCTATTGTTGGAGTAGTATAGTAGCACTCTTACCTGTCAAAAACACTGAAAATCGCTCAACTTTAAACACTCATAACCTTTGCACCACTGATCTCCGTGGATTTTGGGCATTTTCTCGCTAAAATCTATAGGAATACACAAGAAAAAGCCAAAAATTTCTAATTACCTAAGGTAAAGTTTAACCTATAACACTTGTCGAAATGCGTACCGTTGTGCCGCACAGCGGGCTGGATCGAGAAATTCAGTGACATGTAGCTAAAAAATCAACTTTCGAATATCGGGTTCTAATTTTGTATTGCTTCCTAAATATCAATTAACATCGAAAATGAACAAATTAATACACTTTAACAAGAATTGTAGTTTGGACGAATACTTATTAAAGTAAAACATTTTAAAGATAGCACTTTTCACGTTCTCACCAAGAAAATTGCTTCTCGTCTTCGAGATGCCCTGATGAAACCACTTAATAATTTCTTTTTTTACAATAAAATGCACTCTTTTGTGTTAAAAATGAACATCGTTTATAAAAGTTATTGTTCACAACATGTTAAAAAATTAATATTCAATGAAGTAAAGAATTTTCCAAAATTTTGTACAATTGGCAAGGAATATCTTTTACATTCTAAGAGTCCAAGCTTTCTAACATCAAGTAATTGTGTAAGAATCATTTCTCCCCTCGGCCCACCCCGGAAATTATTATATAAAATATGAAATAAGCATTTCTATTTTTTTCTACACTTGTTAAACAATTAAATTTAAGAAAAACAACTAAATAAATAATTACATTCAAAAAATTATTATAAATTATTATGAAAAATATCTTTTGACACGCTTGTGATGCGTTTTTACCTTCCCGATAATTTTTGTATGCGTCGATTACAAAAAGATTAGTCGAATTCATATTTTACGTATTTCATAAGACATTACATGTATGAAACATAAATATAATATACATATATATTTAAATTGTAAACAATTTTTTTAAATCAAAAATATCAATGAAAATTAATTAAAAATGATTGTTTAACAAATGAAAAAAATATTTAATTGTCTCTAGTTAAAATTGACTATTTTTTTAATGAATTTTAGTGAAGATTTCATCTCGATATCTTTTACGGTCCAAGAGTTATATACATATAGTAAAATGTCACTGAATTTCTCGATCCAGCCCTCTATGCGCCGCGCTGCTCATATCGATTTCTAATAAATTTGTATTGCTTCCTAAATGTCCATCAACCTCGAAAATGAAAAAATTAATACAGTTTACCAAGAATTATAATTAGGACGAATACTTGAAGGTAGACATTTAGAGATAGCACTCCAAGAAAATTGCTTTTCTTCTTCGTGGTGCCCTGATGACACAATTTAATATTTCTCATTTTTTTTTTTTTACAATGAAGTTCACACTTTTGTGTTACAAAATTAACATCAACACTAAAAGTTATTGTTTACAATATGTTAAAAATTAATATTCAATGAAGTAAAAAAATTGGCAAAATTTTTTACATTTGACAAGGAATATCTAGAAAGACCTGAAAAGTCCCGTTTTCTAACAAATTGGAACATTTTCAGCATAATTTCCCCTATATATTTCTGCAAGAATCTTGTCCCCCGCGTCTAACTTTGTAAGTTATCATTGTTCAAAGCTGCCGATGTTACTGCGCGACGTGTCTCGATTGCGTAAAACGGGATCGTATGGCTGATCAAATGTCTTCCAAATATGTACGTTTTTGCAATAACATTATAGGAGATAAATAGAGTAACTATATATGTAAATTAACTGCGATAGTCAATTTGATTTTTACAAATATGTATAACGAAACGAACGATGAGAGTTTCTAATTTCTAAGCGTTCTCGCTGCATTTATATCTATCGTTGAAACCTTGTGCAGCGTTCGAAATCCCCCTTCTAAACTGTTTACATTGTAGTACCTCGACGTATTCAGTTGTTTTTTCCTTTTGCAAAGATGCAAGGAAAATATCAAGATCATACACGAATACGGATATATTTTCGAGATTATTGTTAACATCTGACTCGTACATGTCACAATTAAGATTAACCACATGTAAAAAAGAAAACCTAAAATATTGTATCCAGAGGCAGCAGAATTATTAATTAACTAAAGCAATCAGTCATCGATCATTATAGGTCACCACGAAAGACAAATTATGGTATGATAATTTTTTAGCTTACTTTTTTATTTGTGGTAATATTGACTGAATATAATGTCAGTATTTTTTTATTCGCAATATGTATTTAAAATATTTCTTTTTTTTTACACAAAAAAGCATTCTTTTATGTGTTAAAAATTAACACCAACACTAAAAATTATTGTTCACCGAAAATGAAAATGGGTTGAAAAACCATATTTAAACAATTCATTTTTGAATCAAAAATATCAATGAAAAGTTAGTAAAAATTATTGTTTAACAAATGCAAAGAATATTTAATTATCTCTAGTTAAAAATTGTACTACTACTTTTAAATATTTTTAGTGAAAATTTCGTTGCAATATCTCTAATAGTTCAAAAGTTATAACAAAATGACATCAAATTCTTCGATCGAACATATATGTATATTGTTACGAGCCAGGGCCGCGAGTAGCGCGTGTGGCTGGCGAAGGGTTATTACCCTTGGAATAAGGTTACAATTTGTTAGTTTGAGGAATAGAATCAAACGCAGACGAACCTGAACAGTAGTTACTACGTGAACAGGGAGCTGCTAGGATGGTGTAGGAAAGACACGCAGACGAACCTGATGCGCAATTGCGTAATCAGGGAGCTGCTAGGAGGTTGTAGAAGGGCGCGGATGAACCCAATACAAGATTAGGTAGCCGCTGGGAGGTTGGATGAAACGCAGACGAACCTGATGCGAAATCGTGTAAACAGGGAGCTGCTAGGATGCGGACGAACCTGATGCGTAACCAGGGAGCCGCAAGGATAGTATGCATAGTTTTCGTGGACGAACCCAGTGCGAAAGTGGAGAGCCACTAGGTTGGATGAATCTTTGTTCGGACTATTGGTTTGGCGCGAACGAACCTGATGCGAAATCAGGGAGTCGCTAGGATTGTCGCTAGTAGGCCTCGTAACTAGTATAATTTAATTAAATAAAAAATATTAAAATAATAATAATAATAATAATATTTAATCTGAGCGGTAAGATTGTATCGTGTGGGAACGTTCAATTACTAGATTAGGATTTTAGTCAATAATTAAGGGTTTAAGAAAGTTGCACGATTTACCAAATAACACAAATATATTCTAATAAAGAACGTGTAGGCACAGATGGTGGTGTCGCGACTGAATTGAAGTAGAAGTGTATGTATAATATTATTACCTAAGATGCTCGGTGTTGACGCACTGGCAATGCGGGGCCTGATAGTAGGTACTAATAATGCCAAATAGACTTTAAACCGATCTCGCGGAGTCTGTAAGGTTAACTTTGATCGAAGGGGAACTTTAGCCCGGTCTCACTAGACGTGGATTCAAACGACTGCAACACGACGTGACACTACTCGTGTCTAGATTAGTACTAACCAACGAGAGTCAAAATGCAAGTGTTTATATACCCCAAAACCGGGAGGGGTAGTCTGATTTTAATCTGCAGTTACATGGGACTGCACTCTCGTTTTTTGTGGTTTTCCATTAAATCGGGCCAGAGCTCGATCATCGTCAAGAGGGTAGATTTTTAAAAGGGCCTGTTATCTAGGACGTTTCCTGCCAGAGACGCTCTTGAAGAGATTCCCGTGAGAAAGTCAAAGGAATCTCTTCTCATATCGTAACAATATATATACATAGTATTACACAACCTACTTAAAACATACAATTCAGTCAATGGTAATTTTGAGTAACGAATGATTTTAACTCGCCATCCATTCAGATCCAGCAATTCATACAAGAAATATCAGCCAATTGTCGATTACCGATTTTGATGAAACTTTGCACATTTATAGCTTAGCCAAAACTATTTAACAGATATTTTTTTCATCACCTTTTTTACGGGATGAATTGCCCTTCACAGTGAAAGTTCGAAAAACTTTTAAACTCAATAACTCTAAAAGAATCAGCTGTAGAACAAAATGATGCAAATGAAAATTCTTTTAATTTTTGTAAGGAGTAATATGGTGAATGTAAACTTTGAGTAAAATCGTAGATGGCACCACAATAGCCAAAAGGCGCCATTTTTATTAATATGTTTATCCAAAACTTCAGTTTTTTGGGGAAAAAAGTTATCAACATAATAAGACGTCCAAATAAATGTACCTATGTATATATTTTTCCCAATTCTGGAAAATTTCGGACAAAGTAAGAAAGAAGGATTCTCTCGAAGCAAGAAAAACTTTAATCGATGTCCGTAAAATATGATTAATATATCTCTGTATATGATATAATACGTATTATACAGGGTGATAGAAGAAAAGGTCCAATACTTGTAGGCCTATAGTAAATGTCTAATCAACATAGGTCTTAAAATCAATCGTTTCCCTGTAAAATCAACTTTTCTTATTTATTACTGTCCCATATCATAACCTGTTCTCTTCGCAACACATTGAATGTATGTATAAACTTAATAGACGTGACTGAAGATTTATACTACGACTTGTGTTTACCACGTTGAACTAATACATACTTGCAATTTCTCCGTGTCGGAAGCGAAATAATATTTTACCTATGTTAATCAGATATTTCTTACTCCTCTCGGTAGGTAAGTACTATGTATAAGGCCTATATTTAAGTATTAGACCTATTTTGTTGTCACCATGTATAAAGTAGCATTGGTTAAAAGAAGGAATTCCTGATTATCGAACCGAACTATTGTAGAATTCATTTGTTCATGTGGGGGCGGTATACACATGTTTTACAACTGACTAAATAGTAGTAATAGTAAATAGTATTTGAAATATTTATTTTGCCAAATATTGTCTATCTCTGCCTATAGCCTATGGTTATCTTACTACAATACATAGGTGTAAAATGTTTCGATACACTTATAAGTGGCCTGGTACAAATAAAATTAATCTTACAGATATGCTTGTTACCTTTAAAACTATGTACAACATCTAAACTATAACAGTTTCATCCTTTTGCATACAATTGTTCAATTTGTATAATCTACATACTCTACTCGTGGTGGTAAAAATTTGTTATATTTTACTTCCCTTCAACTTAGAAATATCAGTTTCGTATCGAGTCAATTACTCTGTTTTAGCTCGACATACTATTATTTAGATCTATAACATTTTTTAAATGTTTTAATTGCCTTGTATTTACACCCGTCATAGGGTTTTCAGCAACAGGTGGAAGAAGGTTGAAATAGTTACTTTATTATATGGTAAAGTGAAAGGAAAGTGAAAGTTATAAAATTGTCTCCGGGGCTTCGATAATTAAAAATAACACGCAAATTAAAAGCGAGGTAAAAGTTACTTGAAAACTAGAAATCGTCAGCTCATCATTTATGGAACGCAATACATAGAAATGCCTGCAGTCTCTATTCAAAATCGATAAATGTCAAAATCTGCTTTTGTAGTACGGTTTAGAGTTTAGTGTGTTGAAAATTTTGTTCGTTTATAAGCAATCGTAGAAAACGTACTGCATGTTCCTTGTAACTTTTCTAATATTGGACCATACGACTTGAACATTTTTTGAGAAATTAAAGCAATTAGTTTACTACATGATGTGAACAAAAATTATTTAAAAAATGCCAATTGCTAAAAGTTTCATTTCACAACTTTTTTATGTGCGCCTACATTGAAAATTTAAAAAATACGTTTTATAGATCGGTCTTTTGAAAGCAGCGTTACTGTTATACATATTATACTTTCACATGTAATGCACACGATATATTTCCATAGATCTATTACACGATCTGTTTACATGGATTTCATAGATTGTTGATTTTGCTGTGTAATTATTTTTGTGAATTGACAAACGTTTAACGGTATTAATATACATTGTACACATGCAGAATACATGAAATGTAAAGACTTTAATTTTACAATAGTTTTTCAAATACTAATATAAAACAATTGTACAATTAAAAAATACATAAGAATGACATGTTTTCGTATGTACCATATTGTATGTATGTATACAGGGTGTCCCAAAACGATTGCGTAAGCGGGAAATGGGAGGTTCCTTGGGTCATTTGAAGCGACATTTTCCTTAGCAAAAATGGCGTCCGCGGCTTTGTTTAGGAGTTATTAACGAAAAACACGGACCAACCTTAGCGCGCCTAGTCGCTCGGTGGCACGGTCAGCGCGGCGAGCCGGGGGGAGGTGAGTGTTGTCGGTACGCCGCGATGTAACAGACAACAGTTTCTCGATTATGTCCCGATTTCGATGAGCTTTGGATATGTTGTAAGGACCACGATTCTGAACAACATTTCCCTTTAGACTTTTTGCCTCGCGTCTTTAGTTTACGAGATATTTGTAAAAACTTGTAATTGAAAATGCTTCGAAATGTGTGTCACTGTCACTGGGTCATTCGGTGACGAACTGCACAGATGTCTTCAAGTGTACGACAGTACCGAAAGCTAAGGGTTGTACGGTCAGGTCAACGAACTGTACAGCTGATGGTAGATAGCAGGTATACGACAATCACATGTTTCGGTTTTCCTGCAGATTTGTACGCAGAGTCGATGGGTTACTGTTCGAAAACGTCGTCCGTCTTTCTTTTAGAAAGTTTCTTAAGGGAGGCATAGGACAATAGGGACCCTAAAACGCCGCGCCGACCTGACATTTCTACCTCTTGCTGGGTGAAAGGACGGACGACGTTTTCGAACAGTAACCCATCGACTCTGCGTACAAATCTGCAGGTAAACCGAAACATGTGATTGTCGTATACCTGCTATCTACCATCAGCTGTACAGTTCGTTGACCTGACCGTACAACCCTTAGCTTTCGGTACTGGTTTTACAAATATCTCGTAAACTAAATACGCGAGGCAAAAAGTCTAAAGGGAAATGTTGTTCAGAATCGTGGTCTTTACAACATATCCAAAGCTCATCGAAATCGGGACATAATCGAGAAACTGTTCGTTGTTACGACATCGCAGCGTACCGACAACACTCTCCTCCCCCAGGCTCGCCGCGCTGACCGTGCCACCGAGCGACTAGGCGCGCTCTGGTTGGTCCGTGTTTTTCGTTAATAACTCCTAAACAAAGCCGCGGACGCCATTTTTGCTAAGGAAAACGTCGCTTCAAATGACCCAAGGAACCTCCCATTTCCCACTTACGCAGTCGTTTTGGGACACCCTGTATATACTGTATACAGAACCCATGGACGAAGCAAGTCACACTTTTCAGACTTTAGAGGAAGCCAGAAAAAACAAACTTTAGAGGTACGTAATTTTTTAAGTCATTGTCATATGAAAAACATATCATTTTATTGTTCAAAATTGTACGGTTAATCATGTGCTGAGCATTGTTGTTTTTCAACATATAAAGTGAATTTGATATTATATTTCGTGGACAATATTGTTTTTGCCGTCGATAGTTATAATTTCTGACACTAAATATGTAATCGGAAAGGAGGGATTAAATTCAATTGGGAAGAACCATATGTCAATTTTTTTGATAGACATAGTATTAACACAACACTTTCTTTTCTGTTATTCGAGTAAAATAATTATTCTTCTTTTTTAGTAAGCTACCGTAAATCTACGAATTTTTTTATAGACAAATATTTTTGTTAGAACAACTGATATATCTTTAATTTTGGGTATGAAATACCACTTGCCACATCACAGTGGCGTGGGATCACATCGGTGAGCTACACGCAGGGATCAAAAACCTAACCCGAATCGGAATCGGTTCTCAATAATCCGCTCTAACCCGCGTAGCTTCGGTAACCAGTTACTAGATGCCCGGTAACCGGATGCCTAGTAACCCGGTTAACCCGGTAAGAGCGGGTTATGATCGGATAGCTTTAAAAGTTTCGGTTCTTTGTAACCCACACTAAGAGCGAGTTTTGAGTAAGAAGTTTGAACTCCTTTTCTTATTTATGAAGGATGCCCCGCGTAACGATTATTCAGATTCACCCACGACGACCGTTAAAAACAAGCCACGATCATTGTTATATCCAGCGTTCGCGAAACAAGTGAAAAACGCGAAGCGGCAAGTGGAGTAAAAACGTAAGAGAGTCGTCAGTCGTGTCCGGTCGTCGCTAAAAGCAACATTAATAAAGTATGTAGTATAAAGAGATCGTTAGTCTCAGATTGTGTACAGTTAGATTCCTTGAACCTTTATTTAATAGTAACCCGCTCCAAGCGGGTTAACCCGTTCTTTTTAGTATTTGAGAACCGTTCCGTCGAGGTTAGTATGGGTTACAGCGGGTTATAGTAACCTTCCTTGGTTAACCGGGTTTGGGTTCGGTTTAGGCGTCGGGGTGGAATCCCTGGTTACACGTTATACGTCGATCCCTTTCTAACAAAGTTTTATCGTTACGGTAAGCGAGGAATGGGGGCAGAGTCGACGCGACGCGACGCGACGTAGGTCCGGCACGGCAGCTCGAGCTATTGACTCTGTTCGACTAATACGATACTGTTTCTTAAAACAGTCATCGCGTGCATTTGCTTACTGATCCGACTCATCGCACGTGCTACAGACTTCTAATTATCATCTACTAGTCCTTCCTAGCGAATTCAGTTTATGGTAGTTTAACAGTACCACGACCGGCCAAATCACCAGTCTCACATTCTTTATTGTATAATTAGATGCTTCCATTAGAAATTATTAGATAAGTTTCTTCCATCGAGCACATATTGTTATAAAAATTGCGGTAAATCGAAATAAATTTAGTCTTGTAATTTTTATAAAACAACGTAGATAGGCTGGTCACATATTGTGCATATTACGGTTTGTGTTAATGAATGATTTGTCTACGCGCGTGGGAATTTTTCGAAAATCGCTCACAGTATTCGCTTACAGAAATTCGTTTTTCTTGTGCATGTACATACACTATTTACATTACTATCCTTTTATAATCTATTTAGTAAAATTTCAATAATGAAGCTGGTAAATAAATAATGTGACAGAAATAAGATTAAAAGACGTTTAAAAAAGTCAGTTTTTTGTTTAATAGCAAATATTATAGGGATAATGTTACACAAAATATTCTCTCCATAATGAAAATACCACCCATAACTCCTTTTCTTTTGATTGTAAAACTGGAGAAAAGTCATTCGTTTACGTAAATTGTTTGAAAAAATCTTATTTTATATTACTTTAAACATACAGAAAATCAGTAGTACTTTTAATAATCAGTAGAAAACCATTCAATAAGTTTTTATTCCTTTCGCAAGACCTAAGGTTTGGAGAAAAATAAATACAAAAATGTTCGTCGAATATTTAAATGCGAACGCTGTTCAGAGTTGGAACGTGCATAAGCTCAGACGTAGTGGGGTAAGTAATTGATGTAATTATGAATCTACATATATGTATGTATGTTTACCTTAACAGGTTGAATGTGAGGTCGATATGTAAGTATACATGTATGTATTACATATCAGGTGTTTTTAACTGACGAAGTCGATACATAATACATACGTATACATCGAGACTTTACTAAATCACTTTTGAATAATTTAGTAATTTAAGTACTACGCAGGTAGTGAATTTACGTTGGTTTTAGGGTAATACTAATTGTAAGTATTGGAAATTGAGCAAAAATATGGGAAAAATTTACATCTTTTGGATTAGTGATCATTCGTTTGCTCTGACCGCGTTAACTAAATGAAATCTTAAAGAATTTTTTATCTTTCAACACGATAAGGGCCCGCCATACGTCAGCCGTTTAATTGGCACAGATTTTACTACTATACGCTATATAGGAATAGGAAGGTCGATTTACGTATACATTCACTCCTAATATTAACAATATGTCTACTACTTTGAACTTTGCACTATATTTAATTATGAATTCGTATTAAAAAAAACCACCCATATTTCTTTGATTGTTAGTATAATGTTTAAGATAATATGAAAAAATATTTAATGTTTAAGTTACAAATGACCAGAAATGTGACACTTCATATTAAACTATTTATTAACCATCTTTTGGGTAGCCAATGACAAGTTGCAATTTATAACATAGTGTTAGAGCTCTAGAAAAGTAAAATTTTGGTGTTTTTCGAGGTATTTCGCACTTCTTGAAAAAATGAAACATAACTCGAACAAATAGAGAATATCAATAGCGGCTTTAGTCGGATTCTGAAATGTTGTGTGGAAAGCGAGGACAGACTGCAACTATACAAATCCTATAGAACAATTTTTCGACAATAACAGCTGTCAATGTGTAAAATATACGATTTAAAACAGCTAACAATTTATTTTTAAATTAACAACTAAATATTTAAATAATCTTATCGCTAGCAATACGTTTTACGAACACATTTCAAAAATAGTATTTCATTCGAAGATTGCTGAGAATTCTGCACCTTATTTTTCTTGGGTTTTATTATAGATAATGATAGCCGAAAAGTTATCTATTCTGAAAGAGTTACATGTTTTTAAATGACGATAATTATAAAAGAGAGGTTCGAGAGCAGTCGTGTAATTTTTTATGTTTATCTGGTTTTCGTATGTTGGGTAGACATTGGTAATATGAAATAACGCTTTTTAAAAGTAGAAGAATTTATTTCTTTTTAACCCATTCACAGTTCTATAAAATAACGGAAAAAAGTTTTTACGATTGAAAAACCAGAAGAGACCGCGTATTATATGTATAGGAAAAAAGGTACTTAAAATGTCGAGATCCACAACATATTTTAATCAAAATCGGAAAAAAGAACCACTTTATAAATAATTACCAAACTTTTCTTTTATTATACGAATTGAATACTTTCTATGTAGGTGATACGAATAAACAAAAATGTTTGTAACATAGAAAGTAGTAATACTAAGTATATTGTTCGTAGCAATTCAATTACCCCAAGTTGTACGTCAACAAAAAGATCTACTACGCCTCTACAATTCTGTATTTATACAACCGGATCGTTGAAGTGCACTGTAACCGTGTACGTGACTTTACATAAACGTCGCGTCGCCTAAAACGATAAAAGATCATTGAAAGAGTATTACTTTAACAATCGGTTAAATCGAAATTTACACAACAGTTAACGGAGTATACGTACATACGTGTACATTTTACGTGTATCTGGACAACCATTGATTCGTACAATTAATTATTAAATGTTTATAAAATACATTTTGCGGCTATTTCGTATATTTTTCTCAAAATCACCGACAGTTTTTGGCAAGAGAACTAGAATGTTTCTTTTGATGCTCTTTATAACGGATTTTAATTGAAAACTATAATTTTATTGCGATTTGGTTACCGAGTTCGACGATATTCGATCGAATCCCAAATTTATCAATCGCATTAAAAATTGTTTATAGCGAGTGTTTCAGTAACTATTAGTTTTCCATCCCACATACCCTTATAGACACAAGATTAAAATGTACCCGGCATAATAAAGAAAGTCAAGGTGACGTTGATATTTTGATAAAAAGCAAAACAAAAAAAAATATTATACATTATAGTATGTACGTATGTAGGATATTACTCTTGAAATGATACAAAATTCGTTTCAACCATTTTTACATATACCAAATAGTTTACATGCGATTTAGATGACACACTTATTGTTAGCTGAATCACTCTCCTGTATGCGTACGTATTAATATTTAATTTAATTTAAATATTTGTTTGCAAAAATGAATTTTCTGACCTGTTCTTTGCTTTTCACTTGTTTCTCGCGTTAATTATTGACTTCTAAAAAGCAGCATGGTTGCCCGAGTCAGAGTGGATTGCAGTAGCCACCTTTTTACAAGATCCTAACATACAAAATGATCCTTTATACACCCAAGTATCTCATATAGACTGTGTAAGCTGGACCATTGCCGAGGTAAGCACGTCCCTTCTCGCCCCTTCTACCACCGTTTTACCCAATGAAATTCAAAATCTCTAGCACCATTCGGATTACAGCTGGTTCAGATAAGGCTACATTATTACACCTGGCAATGGCTTCTAGCCGGTAGGCAGATGGCAAAGACCAAAAGATGCGCCTGTTCACTGCTGTAATTACTAAACGTCTACTATCCAATTCTTACAGCTAATTCTTTTACTTATGATTTTTCTATGTATCATATCCTCATTCCTCACGTATAGTCAAATACTCGGTGGTTCGCGAAACTATCAAACACTAAACACTTGTAACTTTGGACTAGATTGAAAACTCTAAACTAGAGCGTTCGCTTATTTTTTTTTTTTAATTATTTTGCTACCTAGTTTCAAATCTATTATGCTTCCGTTGAAGAATTTTAAATTTACACTATGTACGGACTGTTTAATAACATATTCTATAAAATATATTTAATAATATATTCTATTATGAACGCGGTTTTACAACTAATAATTACGTTCGTTCCAGCATAGCCTGTTGTTGCGCTTATGTACAAGAGAAGTCTTAATATTACACCAGACAAATATAATGTGTATACTACTTGCTATTGGTAAATAATAAAAGTACTTGTACGTACCTGAATTTGTTATTATTTACTACTTTCACGTACGAGGTATTCTAGGCAATTGTCACCACGAAATTTCAGGACTTAGATTCAACACTATAAAAAACTGCGTTAAATAAAGGTTGAACTAAAGGAGTGGAGAATTCTTTTATTTACGTCTCTTTCGAAGATGTGAACGATAATGTTTGTTTTTTATATAATCGTATGACATTTCTGAATACTTTCTAATCTTTCTATTCTATATCTTAGGAAAATTATAATAAATGCAAAAACTATAGAAATCTGTCAGGTGTTACGTCGCAATAGTGTTCAACAATAATAGTGAGCCACTGAATGAGTGCATACTCTTCAATACGCCGCTGTATACGTAGGTGAATAAAATATAACAAATTTAACGCATAACTGATACTTTAATTAAGGTACACTGTACACGAAGAACGAATGAAATATGTATACGCATAGTTAACTTGACCTAAATTCCATAAAAAATCTTCACGCACGCTTTAAAACGAAGTAACTTTTTTGAAAATGGATCTAACGACTTGAGTGCTTTCGTGGAGTTAGAAGGAATAGTTTACTACTCGACGCGTCAACAAGTTTAGAGAAAATTGGTTATAGTAAATTGTGGTTCTACAGCTTTTTTTGAGTTTGAAATGAAAATGCGAAAAATACATTTTATAGATCTATCTTAATTTTATATGTGCTGAAAATTTCACCGAAATCGAGTTACTGCTTACCATCAATTAAACCACTAAATAAGTTGGTGAAAGTCCCATAAAAAAAATAATGAAAAATAAAGAAGTTTTGTAATTGTATTAGTAGTGGTGCACACCGATATACCCGACCCGGTATCGGATTACGCGGCATGTTTACACTTTACACTTTACACTGCTCGACGACTGAGGCAGCTTGCAGTGGTGGTGACAGGCAATTTTCTTAGATCCTAAAGCTCCCATTTTCTTAGATCAAGACTTTACTGTAAATCTGAATATCCTTAAAACCTATTTCTGTATTAAACGATTTCAATGAAATTTTTAGCGTGGACGGAACTGACATACATCTACAAAACGTATTTTTCCAATTTTCATTACAAGTACAGACAAAACCGCGAAACACAAACTGCGAACTTTGTAATTTTTGTCGCGATTATGACCAAATGCAACTCTTCGAAAAAATTTTGTATAGATCAGTCAATAAACTAATCCTTCTAACATCTCAAAAATACTTAAGCCATTTAAATTCATTTTGAAGAAGTTATTTTGTCGTAAATGGTGCTCGGAGAATTTTGTGGCTGACTATACATTGGTGCCTATACGAGGTGGTGATATTACAAGCTAATAAGTGACTTCCACCTTAAAGGGTTTTCTGGCCTACAACCTTAAAAAAATCAATTTTTCTATTTTCCATTTTAATCTAGTGCAACTGTGTAGATTATGTGTTCAGAAGGATATGTTCAAATTTGTAAAATTAACGTGGTTATAGGAGTTTGAATTTTTTTCGAAAAGGTTACCACGATATCTTAAGTTCTATTTAACGAATTCACTTAAAATTTGGAGAGAATCTTCAGCACATACTTTGGTATCGGACGAAGCAAAATTTTTGAAATTCGACAATATTTTCTTATTTTTTTTATCGTTAAAGGTCGAGAAATAGAAAAAAATCGACAGTTTGACTTCAAAATGCCGCCATTTTGTAAGTTTTGGTTCGAACTACAACTACATTCATACAGTAGTACCTCCGTTACAGTAGTACCTCCGTTCTATTTTTGTTGCTACATCGAAAAATATAGAAGGACTGAGGTTCGATGTTTTGACTCTTTCTGCTTGTCTCTCTTTTTCATTCGCCCACCTCTTTCACGCCAGAAAATTGAATCGTTTATTACACGAGTAATTATAATTGTAATTATATCGTGTTTGGTGTCATTTTAATTAGAAAAAAAAACGAGAAGAATACGATGGTAGAATTTTCATAAAAGAGTAATTAAAGAAATGCGCCCAAATCCTGCTAAATTATGTGCAAACACTTAAAAATATTCTGACGCTGTACAAATATTTCTGTCTTTTATCAATTTCTTCCGTTACATTTTTATAGCTTCCGAACCTCCTATAATTTTTCATATAAACGAACATTTCAAATTATTACAAAATTTTTTATTTTGTATAACAAAATTATACAAATTTATCTATAGTACAACTTTTGAGTAATACAACTTTTTATCATTTTCGAGAAAAATCCTGGAATTTCGTTGCGACGCGATGCTTACGTGAACAATTCTAGTTTACCTGATATTATAGTATTTAGGTGAGCCAATAATTGTGACAGTAATAAATAATTTTCCTGCGACGATATTTCATACTATGCACCAACTGTTGCGCGATATTTATATGTATAATTTTTTCTTTTGCGCTTCTTTACTATGCATTGTGTAATTATTTCGATCTTTTACCTATTGTAGATCGTGCACGCTCGATAAAATTAATGTCTGAATTTTTCGTTGGAGCGTTTAGTCGTGTGAGTCGTATTGTATGCATGTATAATATCTGTTCTTTCACGAATTGAACGCGCATCGTTTTCGGTTCTACTTCGTACGTAATTACGTCCACCCGAATTTAAAAATATGAAATTTGGTTTCATCAGAGAATATTACCATATTGCCCATGGTATTGTTTTTATGTACATATTTGTTGCAAAATTTAATTACTCCCGTTTAATTCTCTCATTAATGTATGATTTATTGTAGCTCGAGCATGAAAATCGTTTTCTTACCAGTGTTGTTGATAAGATTCTGACAATGAGTGCATAATGTATTTTCGGCTGTATCTACAAGGTTTTGACATCAATATATGTATCTGAATTTTTTAAAATTTCCAGTTTGATGAATTAACTTCTTCCTTTGATTGTTTTTATCGATTCATAACATTTTCTCTATTTTTCTCGATGTCTTTTCGTAACATAGTGGCTTACTAGTTTATTTATATACTCTTTTTTCTTAACATTATTTCTATCGCTTTCTCTATTATTCTCTATTATTGCTTGATTTTAAAGCATGAGCGTGACTATCGTTTAAATCGAACTAAAACAAATCAGAAATAATGAAAAATAAAAAAAATTGTAGAATAAATATATATTACAATTGTTGAATTACATATAAATTAGTGTGTGCAAGATATGCCATAAAAAGAAATAAATGGTTTAATTAGTTGTTGGGAAACATGTGCAGAATACGATGTAAACTAATTTAATTAAATAAAAATGTTGAAAATAAAGTTCCTCACCGAAAGATAGAAAATATTTTTAATTATGTCTTACCTTTTAATGTATTAAAAAGAAGTGTATATGGCCTTCAATTACGTTAGAGACGACTTCGATTGATCACAGAGAAACTTTATTAGGAAAACTTGAAATTGAGATACTACTGACTGAAATTTCATACGACAAGAACTTCATCAACTAGTGTGTGTAATTGATGTCCTTATACATTTCTAAACAGAAGTAGTATTAGTAAAATAAATGTATTTCTTTTAATAAAACGCAACAAAAATACATATAACCTTCAATATTTTGTCAATCTCAATCTTTCTGACAAAAAATATTCAAAATTTCTGTTACTCTTGAGCTGGCAGAAGCCATACTCTGGTTACAATTCTCGACAAATCTAAATGTATAACTGAAATAAGCGACTGAATATTTCGATAACAAATTAAAGAGCAACGCTTTAATTATAATTGATTTAGAAATTTGGATTGAACTAATAAAAATTTAATGAACTCAAAAATTAATATGGAGTCATTTGAAAAATATTTAAATAACAAACAGTAACAGAGCTATAATTTCGAATTAAACATTTACTATATGTCATAATTTTAAAAACTATTGTATACAAAAGAAATGTTTAGTTATGTTTATCTGTATAAAATCCATTTACTTTAATAATTTTCCAACCGCTGATATAGTTTTATTTGTTCTTGGTAAAACAATTCAAGACTATTTGAGAAAAATAAATGTACATTAAAACATTGAATTCCACAGCATTTCTTGGTTAAATTTTATAATAGGGTGTATTTTTGTGATTCATTCACAATTTGTGTAGAATTTATTGTGGTGTAATTTCCATAAAAATCAATAACAACAGTGCACATGTGTTTACAACATGTAATATTTAATAAACAGAAAACTATTAACATCACAATGTCCACACAAATGATCAACAATAGAATACAAGGTGAATGACCTAATCACGACTATGTTCCTATCAGACTGTTCAACACGTATAGGAATTTGCAACTTTGAGAAAACATTTCTGATATATGTTCTTGATATGAATATGAATCTGTAAATATTTTTTGACGAAATTTCTTGTTGTTGAGAAAATCGATTTTGAAAGGAACAATAATTGTTATCTGTAAAGACAATAAGGTTATATTGGTTAATTCTTATAATAATTTTACAATCTGTTATCGTTAAAAATAAAACTTAACATATTCTTCGTGAATTTAATCTGTAGAAACAAAATGGAACGTGAAAGAATATTTTCTCTTTAACAAATGTTTAAAGAAGATTCCGTTCTACAATTAATCCACACATTCCCAGTCAAAAGTTATACGATGGTTAAAGTGAAAAAAACATCTAAAACGTGCCATTTTTTCGGATATTTTCTTATTTCAAAACTACACATACAGAAGAAAATCTAATTACTCCACACGATAGAACGATCTTCCGGCTTACAGACGGACGGATTCGACGGACCGAGAAATCAAAGTCCTCATATCGATTTTTAACGAATGTACATTGTTTTTTAAATGTCCATTACGTTCGAAAACAATAATATTAATTAAAAATATTAAAAACTTTCGTCACAATAAGCGTTCAAAAAAATTCCTTTTTTTCGCAACGCTGTCCTGGAAAACCTAGTGAACATTATGAGCCCATCTTTTTTTGATTGTATATGCGTCTATATTTATGACGCACTTCGAATTAAAAATTTTTGTTAATTACTTTTTTTTTTAAATACCCTGTGATCTGAAGAAATCCATCAAAGTTTTTCATCTTTGACAAGGAATAAGTTAAAAATTTTAAAAAAGTTCAAGATCTAACAAAGTGGAACATTTTCAGCAACATCTCCTCTAAAAGGTCCTGCAAAATTCACGTCCCAACTCAAACCAACTTTTTAGTTATGATAGTTTAAAGTGTCGCGTGACACGCAATTCTGCAGTGAGTCGCGGCGCACGAGCCGCATTGACGACCATACAGCGGCTCTTAAGAGTGGACAGACCTAACCCAGACCTATCTTATGAATTTTTTTATACTATACAACCATTAATAAACAATCGAACTTCTTGCTAGCTCAGTTGAATCATTTGTATTTTGAGAGAGCATAGCATCAACATCGCAGCATAGCATCACAGCTGTTTTCCTATAATGGAAACCTGTATTTTATCTTTGTTAAATAGAATTATTGTATAGATTTTTGTTTATTAATAGGTAAATATAATTATAAACCGCAAATCCGTATTATTAATTGATTATAGTCGGTAACTGTCTAAAATATAATACTTATTTTTGTTTAAATATTTGCAATATTTTAAACAGGGATCGAAAACCTAACCCGAATCGGATTCGATTATAAATAATATGAGGACAACTTATTATTGATGTAAAGAAATTTATATTTTAGATAATTATGAGGAGTATGAATGTTGTGTGTCTAAAAGAACGTATATACATATATAATAAGGCAACAGTAGGCAAAGTCAAAGAATGCATGGTATTGTTGTTGGAGCGCCGATTGGCAATTGTTTAACGCGGAACGCAGCGACCACCACGCGACGTCGCGTCGCGAGATTAATTTTTTTTTACTTTCATTTGTTTTTTATTTCTCCATTGTTAGATTCCTTGAATTTCTGTAACCCGCTCCGAGCGGGTTAACCCGCTCTTTCTACGATTTGAGAACCGTTCCCTCGAGGTTGCTATGGGTTACAGCGGGTTACAGTAACCTGCCTTGGTTAACCGGGTTTGGGTTAGGGTTAGACGTCGAGTTAGGATCCCTGATTTTAAATAAGACAGTAATAACATGTTTTTGTTATTTCATTAATTGTAATAAAATTCCTCGATTCAAAAATTAGAGATTACTATTGTATAAAAGCCTGAACAGCCATTATTCAATTAATTCATTATTCACACGATTTTTCAGACATTTCCGGTGATGTGACAAAAAAATGTTTCCTACAAAAATTAATCAGTAGTTAGTTTTCTACAAATTTCAATATAAAAAATTTAAAAAAAAATTGAGGTCACCTTGATTATTTATTTATCACTATATATTTTTTATTTAATAATATTAAGCTGACGTCAAGACGAATCCAACGACCTACGTACTGTGGTCTTTAAGTTTTGAAATAACGCTAAAATAAGCGTGAACAGTTAAATCGTCATTCTGGCCCACTGTGGCGGCGCGGCGCGGCGCGGCGCAGCGCGGCGCGCCAGTCGTAAATGTCGTAATAGGGCCGCTCAGCGAATGCGTGCAATAATGCCATCCTGCTGTATTTTTTCATTATTAACAGTGTAATTTAAAAGTAAACTTTAATAGTAAAAAAACGGATTAGAATGTAATATCTCTTGGCATATAAATACTACTGCCTATTAAACATTATTGTTCTGTTTCTCACGTTTTTAAAGTCGCATCAACTTCTTGGCTTTTGGTGGTATGTAATCTATTGTGTTCTTCTTTCCAGTAACTTTCTTTCCCTTAATAACTTGATACAGCTTTCTAATTGTCTTTTTTGAAGATGTTCTTTAGTGTTCGGCAGATTTTGAAGCGGCCATGCTAGTCCTTCGGTCTCCTTATTTTTATCTATGCAACATACTTTTTTAATTTTTCAGAGACCCATATGACACTGAATGATTTCACAAAATTAAAGAATTTAGTTCAAGATAGTTTTGAAGATTTTTAAGATAGTATATAACATTGGGCACTCTATAGCATATGCAATAACTACGTACTATACTGTATGGTTCAATATTTACTACCTGGCCATATTTTACCAATGCAGTAGAAGACTCCCAAAAAACATTCAATTTTAAAGATTCTTAATTACGTACTGTTCATACACATTTCGGGGGGAGAATTATAATTAATATTTTTTTTTAATTTCAATTTCTGCCACTGGAGGCATTTTTACCATTTGATCATTTCCTGAAAATTAGGATAAAAAACATGGTAAATATGATAATTAAGAGAAACAATAACTTTCACGATTAATATGTATCAATATATTTTATTTTATTAAAATATTATGACTTATTCATTATCTAATATGTATTTGTTAACGTGTATTCGTAGAACATAGTAGACAGGTATACATATAAAACAATTTCGAAGTGTATAACAATATGAAAGCGACTGATACAGTAGAGTAGAATTAAAGAGAAAACTTTGATTTATGGGTTACAGTTAAATTAATTGTAAATAAAATTTGAAATAGTAAAAGTAATCTTGAAAGATAAATCGCGAAAGGTAGTTATTAGTAATCTTAAAAACGGACTAGGTACTTTACGGTAGTAAATAGCACCTATGTCATCAATCCCCGTTTTGTTTCGCTGCAACCTTGCTCCTATTTTTGACTACACTCGTCGCGGCGCGTCGCGCCGCGTCGCGCCGCGTGTCTTTCTTTGCTTTCACTCTTATTTTCCACATTTATTTATTCTATTCAGATTTTGCTCCACGTTAGATTGAACTGCTATACTTTCAATTTTTCTTCCCTGCTATGCTTTTGGCTTTTACCAACGTATTTTTTTTCTACTTCTCAGCACGCTCTATCATCCCTCAATCCATTGCTCGCCATCCTTTGCTCTACTTTTCCTCGTTCTCCTTAAATTTCTTTGTTATCTTCTCCCTTGTCTCATTTGTCTTTTCCGTTAGTATCTTTAACTCTTTCCTTATCTCATTTCACATCCGTAGTAGCATCTGCTGTAGCTCTCCGCCTCCCCTTTCTCAACTTTGCTATCGGTGATTCACCTATCTTTCTGCTCACACTAGATTGCCCCTTCTTTATTCCTCGAATCTCGGCTTCTTTCTCTCTTCCATTTTCAAAATTCTCCTCTATCTCTTTCGCGCGCCCGATACTTTTCCTTCTACCGTTTCTTTTCTTCCCATCCACACATGATCACCTCCTTTCTCTTTCCCAACTTTCCTCTCCTTCTCATGGCAAGTTACTCCTCCGTACCTACTTGTGGTCTCTGCTCCACCTGCACGCTGTCTCATCCTTCCTCTATTCATTTCTTCTTGTATGCCCTGCCATTCTTTCTTATATTCGCACTTCCTACCTACCATTGACGTTCACTTACCGCCGTTACTTCCTAATCCTCTACAAGTCCCTATCGCTTTACCACTCTGCTCTATGTAAGTACTCGGCAAGTGTCACTGCACATATTGTCTCTCTGTCTATTCGTCTAACCTCATCTAGTCCTCCTTAATTCTTCTTTTCACTCTCCTTCCTCTCTCTATTCTTTCGCTTAATCTTTCATCGATATCCTTTCTTTTCGCTTTTCCTTACCGATTTATAATTTATATCTGCTCTCGAAGTTCCTTCCTCATCTGTTCTTCACCGACTCTAGCTATCCAGAAATACTTGTCTTGCAATTTTTCCATTTAATATATTTCTACTGTTGCAAAATGCTCTATGTACAGTAATGCACACTGCACACCAGAGTGGCTCTTATTTACTCTTGTCGATCATTGTTTTCAAAATTTCTTTTACAGCACCCCCCAGGATTGTTCCAAATAATTAAAAAATGTCTGTGCAAAGTTTGAACTCGATCGGATAACGGGAAAACGCGCCCCAAGACCCTTAAACATTAAAATAATTAATTAAATGCTCATCAAATCGTTTTTCTCGAATATCTTCTAAATTATTTACAGCGTCTAAAAATGTGTTAGACAGAACCTGTAGATCAGGGATAGGCTGCGTCTTTCATGTCGAATTACTTCTTTTCGTAAAATAAACGGTTTTCGAACAAATTGAGATAAATGTCGGACCAAAATTTTAAAAATTTTTCTAAAATTTGAAAATTGAAGTGTATTTTTAGTATCTTTTATCAACAAACATTAACGACAAATGTGTATTTTTTTTTTAACTTGTGGAACTTACTTTTTTTTAATTGCATATTATTTTCCAGGAAATTTCATATTATTATTATATATATTTATTAAAAGTAGAAAAAATTTTTTGGTGCCACATTATCATAAAAAGAGAACTATACGATTCCAAAAGCCCTCTGCCATGAACCGTTAGATAAATATGAGCGGATCCGTGGGACGTTGTCCGGGCGAGGCAAGCAATACGATAACGAGTTGGTCGCCCGAACAACGCGACGCAAAATATTAATTGACATAATGCAAAAATGCACGAACAAAAATATTCATAAACAATTAGAATATCTTGAGAGTAATCTGATAAAACAAGAGAATTACTGGGGCGAAGAACTAAAAGAATAAATTACATTATTTCAACATAATTTACATAACAAAAATAATTTTTTCCAACTTTTCGGTGAAAGCACTCCACCATTACCACGATTTTTCAATGGTGTCCGACGATCTGAGGAAAAAATGTTTTCAACAAAAGTTGAACATTATTTAAATATCTACAATTTTCTACGTATATGTATATGTATAAAATTTTGAAAAAAAAATTTTTTTGATAAAAAATAAAAAATTCAGTTTCGATTTCATACTGTTATAACTGACGTTAAGACGAATTTAACGACCTACGATGTTATGATATTGAGCCTATAATTAAATAACGCTAAAATAGTTTTTTCTGACTTTTCAAGCCAAATACCCCAGCAACGCCCGACAGTGGGCTAAACCGATTAATTCTGTGTCAAAATCAAATAACAATTCGATAGAAACAAAATAGAGCGATTATTTCTTTTAAAATTAAAGGTGAGATATTATTATTATTTATTTATCATACACACATACAATAGAAATAATACAACACGATTGTATTACAATATGCCTTATAGTGTCTAACTTACAATTAGTTTACAGTAATTTTGTTAGGTTTCAACTACCTCATTGAAATTAAATTTTAATTGATCATTAACTTAATGAAATAAAAAATAATTTTCAGACCTTTTATATCTGGGCCGCATAGAAATGAATGGATAGAAACCGGGAGACAGTATACTTGTATCGGAAAAGCGCTGATAGAAGCGTGTCACATCACGGTCAGTTGCAGAATATGGGAAAAATAGAGAGATTGTGAGATTTTTTTCTTGACATGCCATACATTATTTTCCGTAGATTTTGTCACTCCCTCGAGTATTTCTTTGCTATACGCGAGGCAAGGATGCGAGGTAAGGATGCGAGGCAAGGATGCGAGACAATATGTACGAGTCATCATTCAGCGCCGGCGGATATAGCGTGTTCGCGTCTCGCGTTCCCCGGGACCCGGAACCCGGACACGCGCTTTTATAAAGCCCCGCATACGTGTATGTTTACAAATGTGCGCGCTTTCTCTGCTAGTGTAGGTACTCACGCCGATGTTTCTGCGTAGATTCTTGCCATATGATAATAAAGAATGGTAATGTGCACTGCATTACCAATTATATCAATAATTATATCAATGATCATGAAATTTCTTTCCTACCGATATTGATTATATTTTGTCCCGATCGCACATTGTTCGTTTGATCGATTCTCGCGTAGTTTGGTAAAAGCGTGTCGTATATTATACAGGGTGCGTCACCAAAATCCGGACAAAATTCAATTTGAATTTCCCGCCGTTCTGTACCACTTACAGAGGTCGCTCTTGGTCGTCTAAATAGCTTGACGCATGTACTAAGCATTCATAACCTCAAAACAGTCGCCATGTCCACGGTGTATTATAGAGGTGTTCGGACTTCTCTCGGAAAGGTGTGATAGATAGAGGCTATTTTCCTGGCCGCCACCAGATGGAATACTAGTCATCTTCACGGTTTGCATGTATATACGTGTGAGAATGATATTGTGTGTAGCAGCGTGCCCAACTAATACAGGCTGATTCGTACCTATCCTTAGTATGTATGGACACGCTGCTACACACAATCTTATTCTCACACGTACATGAAAACCGTGAAGGTGACTAGTATTCCATCTGGTGGCGGCCAGGGAAGTAGCCTCTATCTATCACAAAACTTCAGCCTTACAGAGGTGCTTAGTCGTAACACCTCTATAATACACCGTGGCCATGTCGAAGCCAAATGCAGAGTATGATCGAAGAGCCGCGATCATCGAAAGTGTTCGCGCTGGTCGCTCAGCAACCGAAATTATTCGATACTTCGGATATCCAAAATCGACAGTTCATGATGTTGTCAAGAAATATAATGAATCGGAGATGTCCGGAGAAGGTTCTGCACCACCGGCAAGGAGAGAAAAAAAAAAAAATTTTTGTCCAAAATTTTGTCAAAAGACTTTTGGCCTCCCAACAGCCCGGATTTAAATCCGTTGGACTAAATGTATGGAGCGTTGTTGAAAGGATGTCCAACAAGTCCAGACATCCAAATATCGCATCGTTAAAAGCCGCTATTGAAGCTGCGGTCGCTTCAGACCGAGAATGGAGGCAGTCATTGAAGCAGGAGGGGGCTATATAGAATAAATGTATTCTTTATGAACCAACAAATAATTTACAAAAAAAAAAAATTATAATCTTCGCATTTTTTCAATAAAAATTATGTTTGAAAAAGAAGTTTAATTTGTCCGGATTTTGGTGACGCACCCTGTATGTGTAGCACAAGAGAGAGTATGCGTATTTCATTAATAAATTATATAAATACACTTCTCGCGTACTCGAAACAGTGTGGATAGGTAAATTAAATTGTAAGTTGTAATTTGTTTAGTATCTATTATAGTTCCATCACGACTAGCAGAGATAGAGATCGTGGTAGAAAATACGCGGGTGGAACTGAAAAATTGAAAAGAAAGTTAGAAGAAAACTTAATTAGATTATTATGAAATACGTCACTGAAACGAGACGACTAAACAACGTTGAACAACACTCGTATACCGATCAAACAAATGAATTTGAAAACAACATAAACACAACACAATTTCCTATGAACTATTTATCGTGTAAACCACTTCGAAGAAAAAATTGAAAAAAAAACAATCGATTTTTCCAGCAACAATATTTGTGAAAACACTGAAAACCGCCCCGCGAAAGGAGAAACCAGAAATCGAACTGAAAAAGAAATGGAAGACATCGATAATAGAGATACAATCGAATTTACCACCAAAAATTGTGAAAACACTGGAAACCGTCCAGAGAAAAGAAAAAGATAGCAACTACGACATTTAATATCCCGGTACATGGCTAACTGACAGAACAAGTACAATAGTAAGTATAATTTAATTTCCCTAAAAAAGAACACACAAGAACATTAGTGAATAGACAAAGAAAATCACGAAGATGGTTAATTTATTCAAAGTCTAAAGATAAGATATACTGTTTCGCTTACATATTATTTTTTTATGATTGGCATCATTTAACTCAGCGAATCACAATGCATGAACGATCTTCAAGCCATTTACGAGCTATAAACAAATGGCTTCGAACACAGCAAAATCACAGCACTGACAACCTAATTGATAAAGAATTCGAAAATTGATTAAAACTGGAAACTGAACGTTGCAAGCAAGTTCTTCGAAGAATCGTTGTATCTATTACCACGTTTTTATTTTATATTTGGCCCAACATAATTTAGCTTTCCGAGGAACTTCCGATATTTTATACGTCTATACACACCACACAATGGTAATTGGTTTGGTAGAATTGAATTAATTGCGAAATTTCATCCAGTTTTAAATGGTCATTTAAAATAGAACAGCCATCAAAAGACGCCATTATTTATCTGATTAAATTCAAAATTAGTTAATAAGTGCAATTGCAAATTAAGTAGAAACAGTAATTATACATAGATGCAATAAAGAAAGCAAAATATTATTCAATTGTATTGGGTTCTACTCCAGATGTGTTTTTATTAAATTTTGAAGTAGTCCACGATAAAACAGGAAAAGCAGTTTCCGAAACAATCAAGAATATTTTGGGCAAGGTTAAGGACATAACAACGGGAAGGGAGGGCGGTTCACGCAATTGTTTCACGATATAACTTCGTTACTAGTGCATTTACAGAAAAAAATCAAAGAAACTGGATGAATGATTTAAAGAGTACTAGATCCGTAAGACCTTTTTGTCAATCAACAATTGAATTTTTCTTTTAAATACAAGAAATGCATGGCAAAAAAATTATTATTTATCGAGATGTTTCAAAAAATATTTTTATTGAAGAAGACTCTCAAACGCTTTTCCATTACATTGAATACATTTCATACGACGCTTTTCAATTGTTTCCATAACTGCACTAAGGTGGTCTCTAGTTTCTGTTGCAGAATTTATAGGCTAAGATATTTCTTACAAATATCTCGATAACTAATAACTAGACTGCTGATGTTTATGCACTTTTTAATTGTTGTAGGAAAGTTTCAAGATAGTGGGAACAAATATAATAGAATCTTTTTTTTTTATATTATTTATTTATAAAGGTCGCATTAACATCGAGGTCATTACCGAACACTTTTGGTATACAATTATACGTACAATGGTTTGTTATCGCAATAATACATGGGTGTGAATATAATAAAATTTTGTAGTGTAGGTCTACATTTTTGAGGAAGGTAAGAACGCTTGTAATGGTCTTTTGGTCGTTGAGGCATTCACTCAGATTGGTTGGAATGTTGTGGGCTTGTCGTTGTGTCTGAAGGGCTGGGCATTCGAGGAGAATATGTTCGATAGATAGTGGTATGTTGCACGAGTGACAGTGAGTTGGGGAGTTTTTCGAGATTTTATGTAGGTGTGTAACATTTGATTGGACAATTCTAAGTCGCGTAGTGATTACTTGGTCTTTCCTGTGGGTAATGTTAGGAGAGTTATTATTATAAATATCTTTTCTTATTTTAAATAATTCGGCAGGGGGGGGATCTAGTCCAGTCTTCATTACACTTATTTTGGGTTCTTAGCTTGAGCTCTCTAATTAGATCATTGGGAGAGATCGGAAAATTTTGAGGTGAGGTTTTTGTGGCTTCTTTAGCAGCTGTGTCGGCCTTTTCATTGCCGGCGATTCCTATATGGGAGGGGATCCATACAAATACAATATCTTTATTTTTTTGTATAGGGTCGAGAGCAAATTAAATATATTATGGATAAATAAAATCTTACTTTTAGTGGTAGTAGCCTTTATAGATCTGAAATACAAATCGTATTAAATTCTGTAGAATTTTATATTCTAGCATTTTTTGAAAATTTTTAGAACCCATAAATGCCTAAAAATCTGCAGTCTACTAATAACTTTTTTGCCATTCTCCTTCCAATACTTTTTTACGTATAATGACGAGAGGTATCTATCTACAGCGACTCCCACTAATATTCGGACACTCTTAAAAACGCGATATAACTTTTTAATATTCGACCATACAAATTGAATTTTTTTGAAAAGTTAGAACAATCGGTTTTGTTAGGTAAAGTGAAAAGAATTTTTGAAAAAATTGCAATTGATCGGAATTGCAGAGAAAATACTAAAAGTTATGTTTTACAACTTTTTTATGTGGGCTCATATTGAAAATGTAGAAAACACGTTTCGTAGATCTATATCAATTAAACATATTCTGAAAATTTCATTAAAATCGGTCAACGTTGCAACGAACTACAAACGTTTAAAGTTGGTAAAAATTGCAATTTTTCACGATTTTCGGCCTTTAATGCAATAAATCTAAGGATTCGTACATCTTTCAATGCCTGTCGTTTTTCCCTTCATCAACCGATTTCGATGAAACTTTTACAATGCATATAATTGACACCGATCTACAAAACATATTTTTTAAATATTTTTAAAAGTTGTAAAATGTAACTTTTAGTATTTTCTCTACAATTCCGACCAATTGCAATTTTTGAACAAATTTCTTTTCACGTCATGTAGTAAACTAATTGCTCTCACTTCTCAAAAAAAGTTCAAACCGTATGGTCCAATATCAAAAAAATTATCGTTTTTTTAAGAGCGTCCGAATATTAATGGGAGTCACTGTATGTAAATCAAGAATGCATTTCTATTTAAAAGAATACTGCAATTGTTGATTACACATACACCATTACACTTTTAAAAAATCCAAGATCCTACGGATGTAGTACTCTTTGAAGCATTCATCTTTTTCCTTTGACATTATTCCGTAATTGCTCTGGTAACGGAGTTATAGCCAGATATAATTGTGAACCGCCCTGTATATCAGGGAGTACAAACAAATACATGTAAAATGGCATTCCATGCCGAATCGATCACTTTTTACGGTCACCATCTTCGATTTTGTTCTAATTGAAATATGTCGTAGTCGATGTGAAATTAGGGGGAGGAGGGGGGAGGGGGAGGGGGGGTTTAAGTCATCATTTTCCCGGTTTTGAATTTTTGTAGGAATTACAGGCCTTCGAAATTTGCGATTTTTGCCCATGTTTGCGAAAACAGGCCTCACTTACGGACTTTTTTAACTCAGGAACCGTTTGTCCGATTGAGCTATACTTTTCTTTGTTTTATTCGGAAAGGATTGGGCTATTATAAAATAATTTTTTCATCCTGGATAATTAACTTTATGATGCCAAAAAATTTAAACAAATTCTTTTTCTATGTTTTCTTCAATTTTGGCAAATAATATAAATTTTGAAAAAAATATGGTTATATTCCTTGAAGAATCCCTTCAAAATAAGACCTTTTACAAAATGGCGTTTTTCCTGTAATCGTCACAATATGCTGGGAAAGGACGCGGTGTACCCGCGATTCAGGTAGAGACGAGTCGAGCGCACCGCTATTATGGTCAGTTTTCTATTCCGGTAATCTCAAAGCAATACCAGCAGACCGTTTACGACTAAATGACCCTATTTATACCTCGAGAACAATATTAGTAACCACTTTTGGCCAACGACATCTAACTTTTTTTGGTGTTTGACAAAGGATATACACGTCATTTGCAGCATCGCCATTACGTCGGGATGTTTAAAAAAACATATTTAAAAAATTAAGAGCTGTCTAAGAGCTGTTCAACTTGCCTAATTTCGAAATACTTTAAACCAGGGGTTATCAACCTTCTCCCTACTTCTCCCTTTCTAAACTTCCATCGACCCTCGAGGGGTCCACTTGGACCCCTGCTTTAAACGAAGTTACTACAAAGTCTACAAACACAGCCGACTGTAAATTAAAATGTTAAATTTTCTGTATTCGCCGAAAAATAAATGGATTTGAATTTGTAGTTAGTCTTATCATTTGGTACGAAATATTATCTAAAGTCAATATTGTTGGTAAAGTCCTTGTACTCGGATACAAGCTTGACAAAGAGGATGAGAAACGCAGTTTTCGAAACTCTGCAAAATTCTCAAGAACTTTATCGTGTAATTAATTCCGTTGTTCACAGTTATGAAGCTTGTATCCGAGCACAAGGAAAACATTTTCAAATGAGGGTTTAAAAATACGTGGTAATGATTTTTTATTATATTATATTATTTTATAACTGTTTACGAACGTTACCTGTTTCGTACATACAATATTTGTTTATAACTCTGTAACTTTTTTCTTCTTTTTATGTGTAGATTGAAGGCCATCGCACACTAGGACGCACCAGCACCGCACCAGCGGCAGCGTTTTGCCTTTCTCCTTTGTATTTCAATGGGAGTGTGCACACTTAGTAGACGCAGCACGGCACCAACACGCCTCCGTATCGCCTCTCGGCAAAATGTGCGCACACTAGGACGCACCATCGCCTGACAAGCACCGTACCAACCGACGCGACGCGACGGTTTGACTTTCTCCTGTGTATTTCAATGGGTGTGCGCACACTGTGCAGCCACAGCACAGCACCGGCACGCCTCCGAATCGACTCGACAGAAGGGACATTCTCGGCGAGAATGTTTTGCCGGTGCTAGATGTGCTGTTCGTACAGTTTTCGATAGATGATCGTAACGAGTCGTATCCTCGCATTAAAAAATTGAATTGGTTCGTCAATTTCGTATATTCGTCAAAAAATGACAATATTAATTATGCTAATTTTTAAGTTTTAAATATTTATAAAAAAAATTATATTTACATAACTTGAAGAGACTGCCAATTTTTCGATAGGTGTTATAAAAAGACCATAAATAAGTTTTTATAAAAATTTAATGAAAATAATCATTTATCAAAAGTTCATATTTCATGACAGAGAAGGCAGTAATCGTTGAATTTCACAGATGTTATTCGGAAAATCTAGTTTTTCTAAAATATTAATTTGTATGTGTTCTGGTTACTGAGAGAACAAGATGAGATTGGAAGTCGGCAACCTCAGAACTTTTCAGAGCAGATCTGGGAAAAATTTCGAGAAAAAACATTTAAAATACTATGTTTAATAGTATACTTTAATGTGGTTCAAATAAAATACTACTTTAAGTGTTTAAGTAGAACGAAAAATTTCGGTAAATAAAATATTATTAAAATAAAATAAAATAAAATAAAATTTAATTTGCAACATATTTTTTAAACAAATTTTTAATTTTTAATCAGTTTAGACGAAAAGATTCGCCATTCAAAGACGCACAAATTAGATTTTGAAATTTTCGTCTAGGCCTAATACTTTCGAAGATATTCGATAAAATGGATTTTTCCACCCAACTTTGAGGCCTACTTCCACCCCCTTAATATGAATGTCGACAACTATAAAAAAAATACGCGTGAAATATTTTTTTGAGTTCTATATTGTACCAAAATTTCATTAAAATTGGCGAGTTACGATTATTATTACTAACCTCCCTTGTTAGTCCGTTCGCCTATCCCCATCACTGGGGGACATACCCCGCGGGGGGCCAAGAAGCTCGAGCCTCGAGCTGCCGCGGTCGCCGAATAGTGCAATAAACCCGGCCGGGTTGGGTATATCGGTGGGAACCACTACTAATCCAATTACAAAACTTCTTTATTTTTCATTATTTTTTAATGAGACTTTCGCCAATTTATTGGTGGCATTTTTCCGATTAAAATGACACAAAACACGGTATAATTGCAACTGTATTTAGTGGTTTAATTGACGGTATATTGTGCGCCGCGCGGTGCAGAGGCGGTGCTGGTGCGTCCTAGTGTGCGGCAAACAGCACCAAAACGAGGCCGGCGCGCGGTGCCGTGCCGGTGCTGAGGCGGTGCTGGTGCGCCCTAGTGTGCGACGGCCTTAAACCGTAGCAGTTTGGCCGCTTAAATTTGGGACACACTTTATGTAAAAGAACCGAATGCATTTCTCGACAAATAAAGACACGAAGGATTCGTAAATGCGATTTCCACAGCAAAAGAAATTGCCAAAGAATTAATTAAACGTAACAACTAATTTTAAGTCTACATATAGAGCTGAAAGAAGAAAATTTTCTGATCACGCAAGAGATGACGAGTCGTCAACAACCAGCGATGAACCGAGCCAATTATTTTTTCACAATAATAGATACTGCGTTAGTATCATTTCAAAATAGATTTCAGTTATATATGTAAATACCATGAGAACATTTTTGGTTTTCTATAGATTAGTGAAATCGTAAATGAGCAACATTAATCAAAATATTGGCAATATTTGCAACTCTATTCAGAAGGAGATATAGACGGAGCAGATTTACGAGGTATATAAATAAATGAAAATTGTTCGAGCCTTGAAGTTATAAAAAACTTTCTGTGTCAGAAGCATACCCTAATTTATGAACTGCCTTGCAAATAATGTTAACAGCGCCAGCATAACTATGTAGCTACGGCCGAGCGTAGTTTCTCGCGATTAAAATTCATTAAGAATTACCTTCGATCTGCAGTAAGCCAAGAAAGTTTTACATACCTGGCTATTTTGTCTATCGAAAGCGGGAGATGAAATTCTGTAAATTCTGATGACGTAATCGAAGACTTTGCAACGAAAGAGGCCAGAAAAATACTCTACCATTCTATACATATAATATGTAATAATGTGTCTATAATAAATGATTTATTTAGAAGTGTTTTTTTTTTTAACAAAAGTTTACGTGAGATAATCATAGTCTTTGTGTCTATTGCTTGTGCAATATAGCGAACAATGGAACAACAGACAGCGAGGCACCTTTGATGTCCGCAAAAAACCAACAACTGTCGCGTTGACAGCGGCATTGCATGCCGGTCTTAATTAATTAAATGTAAAGCACGTCCAAGCATCGCAAAGTTGCCGCGAAATATCTGGACATAGTCCGTACAGCCCTGTGCCTTCCGTTGAGAATTTAGTATGGACCTCTCCCTTTCGTCAATCATGCCGCATCTGACCGAGAAAGAGTTACCAAGGAGTCTGCGTCCTTATTGCAGAAAGAAGTGTTACATTTGCCTTGCAGACATCATATATGTATACAAGATTATTCTGCAAAGTATATGTATTCTTGGAGAAAATGATGAAGTCTTCTGGTTCAATTGTTTTACTTCTTAGAAAATTTCAGGATGCTTGGCCAACAATAGACACATTGAATTTTATACGCGGGACTCGAACCGAATATATCCGCCAAACAATTCACGAAACAGAAACTATGGATACTTTGCAGAAAGAGGGACAACCAAGAGAAAAGAGTTAACAATTATTTTCTTGAATGAATATTGAGACCGATGAACAACCTTGCAAAAGATTTAAAATTACTCCTTATAATATTACATACACTACATATAATATTTCCATATTATTACAAATAACGGAAATATTCAAGATAGTTATCGGCCCACCCCGTATAAGTAAATCATTTTTAATTGCAAGCTCAAATTTAAAATCTAATGAACAAACCTTTACATATTTTACCTTTACATACACCTTACATACAAAATTCTGTAACTTTAATTAGAATGTACAAATGTGTATTCACAATTCGGAATGGTCTCGATAGTGTACAAGTTAGCAGGTGATTTAATGGCAACGTACTATTCAAAAGTTTTAATGGAAGACCGCTGTACCTATAAATATTATTTTGTCCTCCTAATCCATTAAGATCTACACATGCATGTCATAGAAGGAACCTTTGAAATTGTCACATTTGTTGAAAATCTGAGTCCTGAGGCAGGAAGCGCTTACGCTATGGTGATACATTGTCGAAAAGTCACAATATTTAAACGAAAATTTGGAAGATGAATGTAAAAGTGTTTAAACCAGAACAAAAATTAGATCTACTTTATTATGTATAGAATTATGCGTATTGTGCCCAGTTTGAGGTTATAAAGTTTAGACAAATATAGCAAAATCTTTCGCGCCAAACCTCGATAACTCTTTAAACTTGTACGAATGTTAAAAATGAAATCGTTAAGTAAAAACAAAGTTGTTTGTGAAATGGGAAATCTTCTCTAACACGAGGGAAGTTGTATACAGAGTGTCCAAAAGATGTTGAAATTAGAAATAACTTTCTCCCATGCGGAAATGTTCTCCGCGGCTTTGTTAAGGAGTTACTAACGGAAAACATGGACCAATTTGAACGCGGCTATAGCAGACGAATCCCGGCTCAGCGACAGGTCCCGCTGAGCGTGGCATTGGCAGTCCGCTGTAGCCGCGTTCTGATTGGTCCGCGTTTTTCGTTAATAACTCCTTAAGAAAGCCGCGGAGAAAATTTTCACAAAGGAAAAAGTTAATTAGAATGACCTCATGATTACCCCTTTCAAGTGAGTACAACATTTTTGGGACACCCTGTATACTTATAAAGACGGAGGAAATAAAAAAAAATGTCTACGAAAATAATCATCAACGAGTTTTGAAGAAATTCGGCCGTTACTTGTGAAGCACACTGTAAAATAATACCCTGACGAAAGACTGTCGCGTTATACGTACACGTAAATTTTGACTTGAATTTCTGCTGGACATTTATGCAAGAGTTGTCACGTGACTCGATGTTGTAAGAGTAGTAAGAGTAAGAGAAAAATTAAAGAAGAGCATGACAAGTAGGCATCTCCAACATTACACGTAGAAAAAGCATTTAACTCGGCAGTGGTCCAGCCATGATGTGGACAACGTTCGTGAGACGCCTCTAGCAGTCACGTTGAAACGGAACGCGACGTTTCCGCTTGGCTGCGATCTCGTATTGCACCCATGAGTTCTTTAATGACTCCAGGACTACGTGTGCAATCGTTATTTTTACGAGAACGCTTTAAACGAGCAACCTAAATAGTGCACCCTTGTGTGAGTAGCGACCGCTGTTGGTTTGCAGAGCTAATCAAGATCACTAATCGATACAGACCAGTGGAAAACGCGAATGTGATACCACAGCTTTTTAACTTAACATGCAATAACCAGTAAGAAGTTTTACGGCTTACGGTTGTAATAATAGGCGCAGCTCTATAGAAACTGTTGGAAATGCGAAATGTATTCATGTTCTCTACCATTACCCATTACCTGTAATTTCCGCAAAATAAAAACCTTGCTTCGAACTAACTACATACATATTTAGCGTTTTTCAAAACCACAGTTAACAAATGTATTATTTATAAGGGATTATGTAGCTTTGATTACCTTAAAGATCTTCATTACTTTTAGAGATGTGGAAAACTTTATCTAGGCCGCAATTCGTACCGTATCGCGAGCAACCGTAACACACTAATCATTTTCCTGTGAGTGGAGAATTTTAATGTTACATTTAGTTTTTCAAATGATAGCCTTCATACATATTTCTTATTGTTAGCACACAGTGAAATAGCAAAATATACGCAACACTACTTTTGTCAAATTACTCAAGATGCTTCTAATGTAAAAACCATTCTGTTACTCTTACATTTAATCGTCAAATGATTTATTGTCCGTTACCTACTAAAGAGGAAGAAACGCAGAATGGACTGAAAATATGTAAAAAAAAGTTTCATCTGCTAAGAAACTATTAGCATAGTGCATATGTATATGTATGTCATGCAGTATGTCATGATCTTTTGTTGTCGGACGATTTTTTCCGTATGTCTAGAATAACTCAAATGATTGAATTTTTCACAATTATTTCTTCACTCCGTACATAAAATAAACGTTACGTAACTATCGAAAATATACTATTTCTACATTAAAATGCGAAATTATTTGATACATTTGAATATTTTTATACATTATTTCTTGTAAGAAAAATTGAAAAAGATCTTGTGTTTTAGGGTGAATAAAATATTGATATTTTGACTAGGGACAGCAAACTCGGGGATGTTTGTTTCATTACGGTATATGTTCACTGTAAAACGCATACGATTCAAATGGTTTTAGATAAGATTTTTCTGTAACGGCAGATTTTTGTATTTTTTATTAGTCAATATTTCTGAAGTTGTAAAATGTTTTATGGAATTCACTAACAAAGAGTTACTTAAGAATTTACTAGCATACTCAGCCTTTTCCCAATGATCGAATTCATCCTTTAGGACGGGGGAGGGTAACCACCCCTCTCCCTACACCTCTGTTTTCGCCCGTGCTCGATCTTATTGTTAGCTGATCGTTCATGCCTTGATGTTTTTTACATTGCGAGGTGCCGGCTAATAATTGCTCGAAGGACCATCTTCCACGTGGAAGGACTAAACACGATTTTTTATGAATAATAAACTATATTTACAAGGTGAAACTGCGAAGCAGTTTCATTACAAGTTTACAAGACTAAAGATCCAAAAGATTTGAGAATTAACTTCTCTGTCTGTGCCTAGTCTGTAGAGGAGAGAAAGAGAGAGAGAGAGAGAGAGAGAGAGAGAGAGAGAGAGAGAAAGAGAGAGAGAGAGAGAGAGAGAGAGAGATGTTTCTAGGTCCAGTGGTTTGTTAATTCTGACTTCGATGGCTTCGAGTAATCCTCGTTCACGGTGCGATGATCCTTATCACAAGGTGAATTCTTTTCAAATGTTATTTTTTCCGGAATGTTCACTTTAATTTTCAAAGATCAAGGTCATTTGAAGGTCATGTTATTATACACATCTGAATGTATTTTTCGCTCAGCTACACGGTGCATAATAAAAAAAATTACAGTTATACATATATCAATAACTCCGAAAAACATTACCATGAGGAAAAAAATGTTCTTTCCAGATATTGATCCATTGACAACATGCACATTACATAAGAAATAGTTTTAGCATCACAATAACCTGAAGAGATATGTATTTAGGTGGTCTTACTTAAATGGACCACATATGGTACATATAACGCTGTATACGAAAGTAGCTTGTTTTTTTTCCCGGAAATATGATGTTTTTCTTCGAAAAATTTTTGTAACTATACTTAATATTCTCACAAGATACACAATACAGCATTGACATTGAACTTAGCTTACTGGATAAACCGTTGCCTCATAATTTGGGGGTCTATAATTGATAAATTCATGGATCGTAAATAATCGAGTCTTAATTACGATAAGTTATTGTTAACGTGGAATGGTTACACCGTTCGATGAACTAATACCGGTGCAATAACCTAGAATCGTAATATGCAATTCGCCGCGAAACTTCAACAAATCCTGCATCCGGTACCGCAACTCGGTTGCAGTGGCAGGTGCGTCGAACTGCACTGTCCGTGTAGAGTGTAGAGGCTCTGAAATTGTCGAGACCGCAAGGTGCTGACTTCCGTTTCGCGTGTGTACGCATTCCCAATGCGCGACTCCAGAGAGCCTAGTGCCGATAACTCCTACAAACGTTGATGAGCTTTTACACGAATTACGAAGGCTAGTTTCTAGGGTAAATCAAGTATTTAAAATTGAACGACCACGATGGAATAGAAACCACTTATATATGTATGTATATGTATGTATGTATCTATGTAGAACCCAATCTAAACTAAACGTCGAGAAACTAATTTATGACACTTAAACTGGACGCATTGATTAAACACATAGACTAGATCCTCGAATTTTAAATATTTTACGGTACAGTTAGGTATCATTTTAACCTGATTACTGTTCTAAAAATAATGCAACGTACCGATGAAAGCCAAACTTTCAACTTCTTTGTGGTAGCTTCTTATGGCAGGATGTATGGTAGATTTTTACACACTGAGAACGTAGCATAAAATAATAATAAATAACTACGAACAATGATGGAACAAATTCAAATGTAAGATAAAATCGACATTGATGAACTAATCATTGATATCGAGAAATTATTTATACGTTGTATATGGATAAAAATAATTCAGTGTTACTCGAAGTGTAGGAAACGAATAATAATTTCGATTTTACGAAAGAAAAATGGTGTAAATGTTGGTAAATTTATGAACATATTTTTCTCACGTAAAAGGTGCTTTGTGCAAAAGTCTAAGAAACAGATTATATGTACACGGCTTTTGTATGCTATTAATAACTCTCATTGATATTCGAAAGATTAGTTAAGTGAACGACGTGTAAAAGAAATTCCGAAAAAGTTTCAATTGATCATAATCGGAGAGAAGATAGGGAAGCTTGCTCTTTACAATCCTTTTATCTGGGTTGTTGCCTTGATTAAAAATTTGAAAAATACATTATACAGATTTCTGTCAGTTACATAAGGTGTCCCAAAAATGTCAGATCGCCTTGAAAGGGGCGGGACGGTGTTTCAAAACGCCGGAAAGTTGGTCATAGGACCATTTTTTGAAGTAAAGAATTTCGATCATGTCGGTGGTGATATCGTTAGGTGATAATTCAAACTACAAGGAACTATAAAAATTAGCTTCAAAAATTAATTTTAACGTTACTAAATTATATGTTTAGTTCAGTTTTCCTTCATGCAAATACTGTCAACTGTTATGCTTATTTCTTCATATTGTGTTAAATCTGTACACTTTGGAGCATAATTTTTGTGATTGAAAATTGTTCCTTGATGACTAAATAATGAAATTGTAATAGTAGGAATACTTTCGTGACGATGGATGAGCAGGAATAGAATTTAAAATAAACGGTTTCATAAAGAAAAATCATGTTGTCAGACTTTCAATTTAAATAAAAAACAAACAACTCCGAACAACATGCTCGTTTTACATGGACAGTATTTGTGAATATGTCCACACGAATGTTGCAAAAGAAAATCTTGCGCATATTTGCGCCAAAATAAGATATTCATGTTTTGAATTTTCTATGCAAGACAGCAGAATACCAATACGATTGTGTGCTTGCGGTCGGATCTAACTCATGAGTATATTGTACAAACAATACTACTCCTGGAGTCTAATTTTTATATATTTAACAAGATATAATAATAACAATAATAATTTAGAGAATTAATTTTTTAATAAAAATTGAAAAATCGGTGTCGATATATGAATATTTTTTAATTGAGGATTCTGTGTTGCTACCGAAAAGGCATCTTCAACGTAATAAATAAGGGAACTTATGCAATTTTATAGTAATTTTTAATGTGTTTAATAAAACCGCTATATTATTCAGTGTATCCTATAGGGAGATTTTTACAGTCGCTGATCACGAGTTTCAAATGAATCTTTGTTACTGAGCGTTGAGTCGTTCGAAACGCTACAAATGTTTATTTATAAATGGTTATTATATACATAGTACAAATAAACAGATTAAGAAAAGTAGTTATCATTTGTGTTACTATAATATTGTTTTGTACAGCTTACTATTATAAGAATATAAACTGTTTGTTATATATGAACATTTGTATAAAACATTGATGTTTCACTTTGATGTTTAAACAAATGTTCATAGTCACGTGACCGGAATGGTGGGAGGGTGAGGATGCTCGCCGCCGGAAAATGTGGAAACAGTGTCCTAGATGGGGAAGGGTTGAGTGGGAGAAAAGTTTTAATTTTGCGACACTGGGTAGCGGTCCTTAAACAACCAGTTGCACAGATCTGGTATACATACATACATGTATGTATACTGTTGGAAGATGTTGGTTAGGTTTTGAGGACAGCGTCATTGTAGAAGACGTGGCAGCTAGCTGGATTGCAAGTAGAATTGGGCGGGAAGGTTTATGGATCGGTAAGTATTTTGAGGTCGGAGGGTTTGTGTAACGATATAGCATGTCTCGACGTTAGACGGATTTCGGACTGTAATCATTTATGAACTTGAAACTTCATAACTTTATGTTTTACGTTGTTTTTGTGGTCAGCAAAAAGAATGTTGAATGTATTTGCCGGTATATTCAACTCCATGGACTTCTTGAGAGTTAACAATAGGAACATTTTCAAAGAAGATCTCAAACGTTTCTAGTCATCTGTTAATAATAATGCTAAATTTTAGGAATTTTCCAGATTGTCGGAAAATTTTTCCATTGAAACTGTGCAGTAATGGTATTAATTGAGATTGTATTATTTTCATCATTATTCACGGCTTTTTTCCTTAATTAAGAATAAACTGCTGTTTTTTATAGTTCAGAGGCACGTCATAATTTTAACTCGGTGCTAGATTTTTTAAAGGAAAAGAATTTTGTTAATAATCGAACAATCTGGTTTAGTTGACCGAAGCCGTGCGACACCTGATGACCTAACACTTCGGTACTTCGCGATTTTACGACCCGTCATAAAACGAAATGGTAAATGTGTCAAATTATAGAATTTGTCTCAACAAACGGTATAACAATAGTGAATAAAAATATATGTACTCTACTTCTCAAAATTGTTGCGATACACTATCTCTTACATGCCAAAGAAGTTTTGTGAGAACATTTTTTGCATACTTTTCATACTTTATGAGGCACTCAATTATGCCAAGATGAAACTAACATTTTTACGTGACCGTACAATGGGATACTTACAGTGCCGCTCATAATTACACTGTCGAATTCATAGTTAATGATTAGACAGCGGATCTTTATGGAAAATAAGAATTTTCTACTTGAATTGCATCAAACTAAAGTGAAATATAAATTAATTTTTTTTCTTAATGTGCCTAATAGGTTGGAAATGATATAACAGTATCTTTAAATTCATTCAATGCTTTGTTTTACTGTTTTAAATAGCCTACTCATTTTTGTTATGAATGCCTAAAATCTGCTGCGTATTTATGATCCAATAATAATTAATCAATAGATAATCTTTCAAATGAAAATTCTTTCCGCTAGTCTCAAGTATTGGAAAAAATATTTACTTTGATATTTCGGTGAACGTCTATTATTTCTTTTAAACGGCATTATTCAAATCATAATTTTGCATTCTTATGATAACTGACGATAACCACAAGAAATACACAAAATCTTTGTCGAAGTAAAAAGATCAGACCGTTGTTGTATAAACGGTTTTTACAGAAAACGATTCTGTGAACTCTACACACATTTAAATATGATGACACATACTTTTACAACACTAGAAACCCTCTAATTTTTGTACAATATTTAAAGGCATTCTACATGCACCAATTTCCTAACGTATTTCTTAAATCATTTTGAAAACTATAATTTTACTTAATGCGCGGGACAAAATGTCACTGTGCCGCGCATAGAATAGACCTTTTGATACGGAAACTACATATCCTAAAGTAAGGCACAACTTCGGGAAAAAGATTAGAAAGATTCTAATCAAAACTGGTACAACTTTCTTCTTTAACATTTTCTACTATTTCTGATCCTCGCGGATATATTTAGGTGTTCTATATTTTGGGATTCACCCGGTATAGTAAAAGGTCATCAGAATTTAAAAGAATCATTCATGTTAACAGTAGGTACTAGGTACATATAAAATCTTTGTCGTTAAAGTAATTTTACTGTATGCTTATTTATGTGTTACTAGTTACATTATTATTTCCGTAACTGTCACAAAGGTCTCTACTGTTACTGTCAAAACTTTATCCCCACCACTGCACTGGGAAAGGTCCCCTCCTTGGAACCAAAGAGGTCGAGTATCGGCGAGACTGACACTAATGCAATTATTCATCTTGTCTTTCTAATTAAAATTACACCATATACGATATAATAACGATTATAATTACTCGTGTAATAAACGATTAAAGTCTCACAGAAACAGAGCACTATCGTTCTCTACGCTCGGCACACTACAATACAATGAATGTAGCACCTCTACTAGAACTGCTGCTCGGCAGACCCAACGTGACGCAACGCGACGATGCGACAGTTATAGAGATACTACATACTGTAATAAACAGACTGGTAGTATCAATGAACAAAAAGCACAAAAAATATTTTTGTATTTTTCAATTGACTTTACATCTGATACATGTTTTAAGATCATATGCCCGAAATGTTGAAATCCTAACCAAAGCTTAAAGCAACATTGAAATGTGGGTTACTATTATCAGTTCAGTCAGCGAGTTCTTCGGCATTTACTTTGAGGATTTCGGAATTTTATATAACTGCGTAGCCTGTTATTAGAGGCGTTCCCCAATGGAGCTTAATCACAGTTGTGACAATTCAAAGGCCTCCGGAGAGTTCCGATTGACCAAATTGCTGTGACAATAAAGTAACTACATACATACAACGAACCACGTTCTCAAATCACAAATTACCACTGAACTAATCTCGTGGGTGTTTAGAATTCATTCTTCTAACATATGATGCATAAGCAACCAGAATTTAAATAAATTTAAATTATTTTATAGATATTTAATACATATATATTGCGTTATCAACAATGTGCATTTCATTCTTTTACCATTTTGCAAATTGAAGAACGCGATGTTTAAATCCTACGAGCGATTAACCATACACGTACAATTATTCTCTCTTTAATAGTCTTCGACGTATTCATCTAAATAGGTTCCAACCCTAATTTTAGAGAACCTTTTCCCCTCTTCAATGTGAACATTAAAAAGTGGATGAAATTCAGTGTCAAATATTTGTATAAAAACGAAATTTCGGTAAAGTTTCATTAAACGGTATGTTTAATATATCCCTTTGTTAGTTTAATAAAAACAATAACTACAGTTTATCTTCATTACTGTTCAAATAATTCTACTCGCAAGTGCACAAAATCAATCCGATTACTTAGATTCAAAATTAGAATATCGGAAAATGATGATTCGAGTATGTAATAGAGAGACTTACAGAAGATACAAAATACTGAATGTTTAATCTCGCAATTTTCGTATCACTGTTGTTCGATTCATGACAGATTTCTAAAAATTCGAATATTTGATCGAGAGTTGTAACTTGTGTTCAGCCATCTGTTAACACTTTTGTGAATAAGCGAGTACCTATATTTTCGACAACGTAGTAGACTTTAATTTAACAGAGATGGTAAAGGACTTCATGGTTCACATTTTTTAAATTCCGATTTAAATAAAGTTACGTTTGTAGAATATGTTGAAAATTCCAAAAATTTTGTATGCATAACTCGAATAACTTCAATGTTCACCACTACGTTGGTTAATTCGACTGGAAGAGTCTGTTAATTACAAACTGTTTTTGCACATGATATTTTGAACAGGTTTTGAAAATTACGGTTTAATAATGATTACAGCTTTCAGTTTACGAAATTTAATAAAAAATTACCGCCTGGAAAAAATGCTGTCTAACGCATGCCGCGTGTCTCATCTCTTGGCACGCTTCATACATCAGCAAATCGTTGGAATAGCTGGGACAATAGGAATAATCCTGTGTAGTCGTTTTTGTACTCGAGAGAGAGAGAGAGAGAGAGAGAGAGAGAGAGAGAGAGAGAGAGAGAGAGAGAGAGAGAGAGAGAGAGAGATTAGCCTAGGCAAAGGGGAACAGGAAACCTTGGCTCAATGGGAGAATGGGCGTCAGTGTTATCTCAAAAGAATCATACATCTGCAACATTTAAGATAGCACTTCGTACATTTCTGTAGTGATCCTTTTATGGTACCCAAAGAACAATGTTAATTACTGCCATTATTTTCTTCCACAAGAGGGTTTCATCCTTTCGTATACCACGAAATCAAAGTGAACTTTACTCTTCTTCGTGTTCGGTAGTTGCGTGTGCACCCGCGTGTTACATTATTTACTCGTACAATATAACAGTTTACAAGCTGTGATTTTTATTGAGAGTACGACGCGACGCGCAGTAACCTAGTTAAACCAGGACTTTGCTTACACAAACCGAAGAAATTCAAATAATTCGTAAATAATTTAATTTTTCAGATATAATCAGACACCAAACGTGTTTGAACAACAATTAATTATATTTTAGAACAACATTTAATTATATTTCATAATATTTAGATATTTTTTAATTATTTCAACATCCTTTAGAAACAGTACATTACAAAACAGTACATGGTGTAAAACAACTTAATTCCTATAACCAACTTTATTATCTACGACACGTGATCGCGACGCCCTAACCTCAACCTTCTTTACTCTAAATACTATGCACAACGTGCTACGCCCTATTTTGATATGAGTATTACTTATTATTTGCTCGAATAATCACAATGTACACACACACATGAAAGTAGGTGAATGATTAAAACATAAAATAAGAAAAACGGAAAGAATTAAAATTGTACTGTTACAAAAGAATATTAAGACAAAGAGTTGAACTTTTCGAAAGGTGAAATGCTTGTACTCAACGGTCATATTTTATAATTCATAGCTTACGCTGCCGATCTTTGTGCAAAATAGAAAATGTTTGCATTGATTACGAGACACAGGAACCGAATAAAAATTTCTTTTTCTTTTAATTATCTTATTAAACTGAAACTGAAGTATGTACATTAATATCCATAAATCTTTTTAATATGTCAACTGTTTTAAATTGTACGTACATATTTTTATCATAAATGCATAAAATCCGCAGTATATTCATAGCATTGCATGTAGCGACGATGCCTATACAATCTAACATACATACATATGTATACAACACTTGTACGTCACTCCCTAGACCTTGAACTTAGGAAATACACGTTGTTACGAAACGTGACATTCAAAAGGTCACGAACCGAACATCTATAAGTCGAGTATTCCATTATTCAAACATACAAATAACAGCGTATATCGTTATTTAAAGATAAAGTTGATACCTTCGAAACGTCTTGAAAAAATTATTCAAATAAGAATGATTTGTTTATTTTTTGCATTGATGAAGCTCTTCGAAGCCCGAATACGTTATTTTCATTATTTTTACATTATTAACTCTACATATAATTATATGCACATACTAATGACGTTCCTTCATTAATCACTTGGACTCGTAGCTATTGTAATTTAATATATGTAACAGCATCAAGCCCTTTACGAACAAAAAATAGATTGAAATCGAGCAGATGCTGTACGTAGGTTTACGCAATCAGCGATGAAAAGGTTTCGCAATTTATTAAATGCAAGTTTTAATGAAATGGGAATTACAGTGTTTGTACGGTGCCGTTTAAATTATACGATAACTTGTGTTTGTAAAGTACTTATATGCTTATATGGAGTAATTTGTTAATGCAAAGATCATATAGTGAATGTATTAGGAAACAAATATGTACACAGGAAAGTTAAGAAACATTGGGAGTACCACTATCAATTGGCTTACGCTATTTTTGCAGCTATTCAATGCAAAACCGTGTCTCGATAAGTGAGCAACTCGGGTCTTGCTAGGCAGATTTCACATTTATTGAGGGGCCACACTTATCGTATAGCAGGTGTTCTCCTCGCCGACACCGTACCATTCCTAGCAGGACTGTTACGCGATGGAGTACGGACGCGTGCGTGTGAGTACAAGGCGTTCCAAGTTCGTATATGAAGTCCCATACGATCCTCAGAAATAGTTTTACAAAACATCCCGCAATGATACTGATATCTAATTTTCGTTTACTCTTGAAATCAACCATTTCTGTTTCATTTATGATTCTACAATAGGGTGGACCTCAGCTATACCTGCTGAATTTTTGTTTGTGAGATTCTTTTCACGCCGTCTCCTAAAATTGTGTCGTTGGGTTAAGAAATTAATTCTTGCAAAAGATGAAGTTAAGCGGATAAGAGGAAGACGTGGCACATACCGTAGTTGCGGTAAATATGAAATTTCATATGGATGGGGATATCGGATATAGGAAGGAAAGACTTTTGATTATGACTAAACGTACTTCTTGTGCAAAAATATTTATGACAATAGTGCCACAATGTAATTTTTTCTATGTATAACAATTAATTTGTCACGCGCCTACCGCGTATCGACTCTTGTTACGTGTGATTGATTCGGAAGGAGGCGCATTATGAAAGGCGAAACAATACATATATATCAGTATTTAATAACCAAAAGTAAAATATAATCTAATTTCAACAGTAAATATAGCAATGGTGATTATTACAACATTAGCAGTAATATAAAGAAGCGTTTATAACCTGTTCGTGATTACGTGAAACGTATTCGCTTGAATGTTTAAATCGTATATCTTGGTGTTACAAGTTAATGTGTAGATATGAACAGAAAAGAACAATTTATGATTCAAGTGAAACCACTCCCAGTGAGGGGGATCCCACAGTCAATTGTTGACTACTGGAGATTATTTACTCGTATACATGTTATATCAGATATCAGAAGAGAGAAATTTAAACAACTTACCCGGGACAGTACTGAAAATATCAATCTTATACTTTGTAACTGTCCCAATTATTATTATGTAAACGATCAGTAATTTGGGTTAAACTTTAATTTACGTCCCCACAAATTTTTGCCATTTTCTTATGTAATCCTGTAGATTTTAGCGAGAAAATGCGTTATGAGTGTTTAAAATTGAGCGATTTTCAGTGTTCTTGACAGGTAAGAAAGTAAATTCATTGCTGTTTTAAAATAAAATTTTAGCTTCTAAAAATTGTGGTAGTTACAGGTAAACTTTTTTTTCTCCGCCACCGTATGTAGGTAGAACCGCCAAAAATAAACTAGCTAGAATGATTTGTTAAGGTCGTGAGGTCTTTAACATTCTTTCGAGATGTGCTACGATTTCGCTCATAACGTTTCTTCGCATGAAAATATTTCCAGGTACGCGAAATTATACTGAAAGAATTTTATTGTTACGCGAAGGACGGTAAAGAGGCAGCCAAAGTGTCTATGTTAATGGAAGGAACACTGGTAACGCTCAGAATTAACCCAGAAAATAATTCTTTGCTATTCACCTTCCACCAGGCCTCGTAACCTGACAGAATGGTAGCCCCAGCCGACATCCGCGTTTAATTAACTTCAAGAAACATCTTTTAATTATAAAACTATTTCATACACGGGTCATGTGGTGCTACATTCCAACATTATAATTGCTTGGGAAAATTCACGTTTCTTTCGCGTTCCTTATTTGTCCCCAGCCTTCAGACGTAACCAAGGGGAAGTAATGGCGACGACGCGACGCGACGCGACGGAACAGGATTGAGAACTAAGGACCTTTTTACCTCGAAAACTTATACCTCTCTTTGTGGAAATTAGTTCGTTTGTCTTCTTTCTTTCAACCAAAACTTGGCGAACGTTTTACGTGTATTAAGAAACAATACAGTTAAAAATACTCAACAAAAAGAAATAACAAAGAATCTAACCACTACCACGAAAGAAAACCCATTACAATCAGACCGATATTGCTTAGTCTTTTCTTTGTTACAATTTTCTGGCTCTATCGCGGATTATTCAGTTGTTTCGCATAAAATTAACGCATAAAGAGACGTTTGTCTTTTTATGTCGACTAACAAGCTTCTGCGATGAAGGAAAAGCATGTTCCATCCGTTAATGTTATGGATTGAGGCGATCCCTTGTGGATTTAAATTGTAGATAATAAATATTCCCTTTGTTACTCTGAATTAACGCTTTCAATAGAAGCGTTTTAGACAGGAGTTTCTAGTTTCTACACACATATTCGTAGGAGATAGGAGGTAGGTAGTAGGTACATAGTACAGGGTGAGTCAGAAGAAACAGAACACCTGAATATCTTTGTTGGATTTAAAGATATGAAATTTGACGACATGGGAATTTGAATGGTGTCGAAGGACGCACATCTTCATCATAATATTATTCTTTTTTTTCGGTATTTTCAAGGTCACCAACGTTTTTTTTAAATGAACATGCATATTTTGTTCCGTATATAATTGTAGCCGACATCTAAACAAATTCACCCATGTCCACAATGTGACCTTTAAATGACCTTCAATCGAGAAAAATGGAATAAATAAAATTCAACGTGTAAGATTCATTTGCTGTATTTCTGTTACGCTATATGTTTAAAATTATTCCCTTGAGCTGCGATGCATTCAAATCTATCAAAACACACAACATTGTAATAGATTCGGTGTTGACAAACACAGATTTATGGAACACTTTCACCTAAGTATGTGTTCGTACACAGTCGTGTTTATCAACTACTGATTATGTACTCTGAAGATCTTTCTTGCTCTCAGATTTATAATATTTACGGTTAAATAAATGTATCGCAGCTCAAGGAAATAATTTTTAGCATTTAGCTTAATAGAAATACAGCGAATAAACCGTACACGTTGAATTTTATTTATTCTAATGTGGCTGAATTCGATTAGATGTCGGCTACAATTATACACGGGACAAAATATGCAATTCCATTTAAAAAAAACGTTGGTGACCTTGAAAATACCGAAAAAAAGAATCATATTATGATGAAGATGTGCGTCCTTCGATACCATTCAAATTCGCATGTCTGCAAATTTCTTATCTTTAAATCCAACAATGATATTCAGGTGTTCTGTTTCTTCTGACTCACCCTGTATATGTATGCGAAAATGTGAAAATGGATCTCATTGCCCAGTATTCTGCAGATTATAGTCTGCAAGTAAGCTTGCTAAACAGTCTGCTAAAGTCTCATAAGTATAAGTATTTTATCTGCATATAAAAAATTAATAATTGTATAATATACATAACATAATGGATATATTGCTTTCTTTCAAGATGTTGTTCAAGAAACGTTTGATGCTATAATAATTTACATCGAGAAAACAGTAGTCCTATTTTTAACGAAACACGAGCTACTAGAAAACAGAAAAGAAATACTGATATACGGGGTGTCCCAAAATTACTGCGTTAAATTGAAATGGGAGGTTCCTTGAGTCATTCGAAGCGACTTTTTCCTTAACAAAAATGGCGCCCGCGCCTTTGTTTAGGAGTTATTAACGAAAAACACGGACCAATCAGAGCACTCGTTGGCACGTTCAGCGCGGCGAGCCGGCAGGCGGTTGGCTGAACATGCCAACGAGCATCTAGGTCGCGCTCTGATTGGTCCGTGTTTTTCATTAATAACTCCTAAATAAAGCCGCGGGCGCCATTTTTGTTAAGGAAAAAGTCGCTTCGAATGACCCAAGGAACCTCCCATTTCAATTTAACGCAGTAATTTTGGGACACCGTGTACATGTAGACAGCGGATCTTTATGCAAAATAAACATTTTTAACCTGATTTGTAACAAACTGGAGTGAAATAGAAATTTATTTTCTTTCTTAATATGTTTAATAGGTTGTAAATAGTACAACAGTATTTTTAAATTCTTCTAATGCTTTTACTCTTTTAAATTACACCTACGCATTTTTGTCATAAATGCATTAAATCCGCTGTCTATGACATGTATCATGTACTACACCTTGAAATAAAAATTGTAGAATACATATAAGTCTTGTCGTTTTATTTGATACTAAATAAATACTTGTATAATATCATTCGAGTAATGGTAAAGGAGCAGTATTGCAATTGTTACCATAACAAATTTGACGTACTATTTGATTGTTATTTATTTTGCAATTTTTATAAACATGTTACCGTAATAATTGGACGGAATTATTAAAGAACAATTCTACAGTTGGTAATGTAATTCTACAATTATACAGATAGTAATAATACCGATGTTACTGGTACCAACATTAACATTAAATTATTTAACTAGAGATAGTTTAGCGAAAGTATTACATATATTATAATATTAATTGACAATTATATTACAATAATTATTAAAACAAACTCTCTAAATAATGTAAAGTGAAAATGAACAATACCAGTATAACCTTAATGTCCACAAAGGTAGATATTTACAATTGCTACACATATACAGAAACTCACAGTATTTTGTTAAACAAAAGTAGCAACGACAGTCTTGTTACCTAAAATAAGCCAAAGAATAAAACTTTTCAAATATTTCTCAATATCGTTAATATTTTTAGAAATTTTCATATACTCTACGTTTCAAATCTTTGTGTGGTTCCTTTACGAAATGTGAAAAATAAAATGTTGTTTTGATGAAAATTACAATATATTCCGAAAATATATTTATTTATTCGCATGATTAACTTAATATTCATTCTACGAGTAAAGTGTTTTTTAATCATCTTTTCAGATTTTTTGAAGTATTGCATATCAAATACCATATTTTCGAATCAATAATTTTCACTTATTTTAGGTTTTTTACTATAATTTCGAAACATTTGAATTTCTTTATACTTATCTGTATAAGTACAATTAAGTATTACTTCTTTTTCCTCCTCATGTAGATTTCTTTAAATAAAAAATTCGTTTCCTTTTGGCAAGCTTTTGAAATTGTATGTTCTAAACGTTTATTCTACATATACATATGTATTATAAGACTTATAGCAATAATCGTATTTATCATTTACAATTAAATCTTTATATTCCAAAGTAAATTTTTAAGTAAATTCCAAAATCAGTATTCCTAAATATTAACAAGAGAGAGGTATTGCACAAGGAATTAAGAAATTGATTTCAACAGAAATAGTACGCAGAGTATTGCAAAATAACAACTATAATGGGAGAGTGGCTCGTATAAGACCATTGCTAATGTAAGATCAACAGGATGAAACATTTAGAATTCGCAACAAAATATATAAATTGTGACCCAAGTTTCTCGAATAATATGTAATATTTTCTGATGATAGTGTGGCGGAAACCAAATACGGGGTTTAGTAAGAATAATACAGTATCAACAATGAAGTGTGAAGGAGGATTAGTAATGTTATGTGGCTGTATGACAGCCAATGGAGTTGGAAATATGAAATTTATAGAGACAACTATGGTCAAGATGAAATATCTCAAGATTTAAAAAAAAACCATTTCAAGTATTCGACTAACAATTTGCAACTGCCTGCCTTATACATTATTTTCAGCATGTTAACTATGCTATACTATGTGCCCGATTTAAATCTGATTAAGCATTTGTGGCAGGAGTTGACAAGACAATTGTCAAAACGGAGGCAAAAACTAAATTTACGGAAATATGGACGAATACCTCAAGCTCCAGTGGAACCTATGCTAAAAAGGATAGAAGCCGTTATACATGCGAAAGGATACACCACAAAATATTAAAATTGTAAGGACGTTTGTATCACTGTGTGGATGATTGAGTGTGAGTGTGCAGTGTGCATTAGAGTGGACCTTATTTTTCAACCTTCGAATTTTTTTCGGGCCATTCCCCAAATTGTGACAATAAGTGAGAAAATGACCTGGTAAAAATTTGGGCCCGATTGGACCACGAGAAACCGGCGAACAACAAATTTGAAAATCTTGACATAAATGTACATTATAACATATCGTTGAATTTGTCTTTTTTCCTCTTTAAGGATACATACATAGCATAAATACTTGTTGATAGAAAAAACATCCATGACCTTGAAAACTCGAAAAAATGACCTCGAAAAAAAAATGTTTTCGGGTAGTCCTGAAATGACGGTCGAGTTTTCCATGTTTTTTGACGGAATGATTTCCTGGACTTTTTCGGAGTTTTTGGCGATAATAATTAGTGTGTTGTAAAGACATTGTAGCGGCCATCGGCACGTACAATAAAACAGTTGGCTTGCAAATGGTCGGGTCTGTTTATGAGGCGAGCAACAGCACAAGCTCTCGGGTCACGAACTAGACGATTTAGTAATAAATCGAACGTCCATTCGACGTCAACGTACGCATTATCGAGCAAAACTCGCAGAAAAATATTGTGAATCGTTTAAAGGATGTTCTGGAGGTACAATGGAAGACAAAAGTACAAGAAATTTGAAATCCATCAATATATTGGCAATGAAAGCCATTCATGAGTATATTTTGCATTTAAAAAATAGATTAATTTAAAAAGCTTTCGTTTAATTAGTGTATTTCATGTTATATTTATTTTTTAATCAAATTGTTTTCATATTATAAAAAATTGTAAGTGACTTTTGCGAATAATTGTACCTACCCTCTGATTTGAACTTCAAGATAATAAATTTGTGATATTCAATATATATGATTGCGCAATAAAAAGTTAAAAATAAATATTTAAATAAATTAAAAATACTTCAGAAAGCAATATTCATGGTTATTATTGAGATGGCAACACGATAAATTGGACGTTTTGTAACAGTTTATAATTTTTTGCTCTGTAACTTTTTAGTGAATCCTAATAAATTTTGAACATAATTAATTACATAATTTTTACTTGTATATATAAAAAAAACTGGAGTTTCCAGTTGCGTTTTTTCAAGGTTTAAATAGGGTTTGAAGTGGAATTTTATGAATTCTCCATAAGAAGACGTGTTAAAATGTACAAACTTTAAGTTGCTATAATTCTTAAACGGTGCAGTGAATCGAACTCAAACTTTGGTAATTGCATTAATTTAGTAAGAATTACATCTTGTCAAATTTTAAAAAATTTTGTTGCGTTTTTATATACCTCCAGAACATCCTTAAAGACTGCGATCTTCATGCTGTTACTCTTCATTGGTACGGAAAGTAACAACTGGTAACAACCAGCTTTAACAGGCAAAATAAAGATCGACAGATAATAACCTGTGGTCATAACTTGTAGAGGAATTGAACGCTTACTTGGCATACCTGCAATTCCATCTGGATCTGGCAACGAACAATCCTCTGCAGTATATGAATTAGTGCAGGAATGGAATATCGGCGACAAAGTACAAGCACTTTGTTGTGACACAAAAGATCTTCCATACGGGACGTTTCCAAGGTGCATGTATCCTTCTCGAATAAAAATTCGGAAGAGATTTAATAGATTTCCCGTGCCGGCATCACGTTTAATAACTAATTTTGCCGAGTGCATATGATCAGAAGATACAAAAATCTTCGGGTCCAAATATTCCACTTTTTAATAAATTACAACAGGTTTGGTCTCGTATCAACAAGACGAATTACGTGACTGGAATTGAAGACAATTTCGTCCGTCAATCAATTCCTAATATTACGGAAATTCTAGACTATGCATCACAAACTTTGGAAAGAGACAACTGCGAGAAGATTATCGTGAATTTCTGGAACTCGTAGTTATTTTCTTAGGTGGAAATTCTACGAGAAATTGTACTTTCCTAGCTCCAGGAGCTTTTCACCACGTACGATGGATGGCGATGGCGATATACTGTTTAAAAATATATTTATTCAGAAATGAATTTGTACTGACCAGCGAAGTGGCCATTGGAATTCGGGATATTTGTATTTTTCTTGCCAGCTTATACTTGAAAGCATGGATACAAGCTCCAAACGCAATAGAAGCCCCACGGTAAGATTTGGAGTTTTTCAAGAATTTATGCAACTATCGTCAAGTTGATGATACAATAAGTCGCACTGCAATACAGAAAATGATGAATCATTTTTGATATTTGACGGCAGAAACTGCAGCGTTGGCATTTTTTGATTGTGGAATTGGAAACCACACGAAAATACAGATGGTGAAGGCAATGAATGTCGGAACGGACAGTGAAGAAACTATCAAAAGGTACAAAATTCTTGCAAAGGATGTGGAACACTAAGTCGAGAAAGGGATAGAATATTTTATTTCTCCACGGTCCAAGTACTTTTTTTGATAGGTCCTCAATACCAACGGCGTTTCTGGAAAAAGATCCTTCTACGTGGGAAGATGACAACGATTTTAAAATTGGACGGAACATCACTCGGCAATTAAAAGTTGGAAATGATACTGCTGAACGTGGTGTCAAACTTATGGAGGAGTACAATAAAATATTATCACAAAATGAAGAGGAGAAACAGTTTATATTACAAAATGTAATGAAATGTAATGTTGTCACAGGATTTATAAAGGACTTTCTCTCTTGATCAATACCTCCTGGAGTGCCAATTTAACATTGTTATGTATTATGTAATCTAAGTAAAACGTGAATTATCAATTGTTAATATGGAATTTTTATTACTTTTAACTGTATTCATTATAAGTGTAAATAAACAAGGATGTAATTGTAAATATTTTCGTTTTTACTGTGTATATTCTATGTATAAGAGTTTGAATGTGACTTTTCTAAATATCCTAATTATTTGTAAATGAGTGAAAAAATTCTGTAGACAAAAGTTGAACGTACGAGACAAATATAGTAGTAAAGAAAAAAATTTTTTCAAAAAGTTGGTTTTTGAAATACCACAATTTTGATGTTTTTTTTATATAATAGTATTTTTTGTTTTTATATTTTTATAGAGCGTAAAAAAACAAATCCAGCAGTATATGAAAATGTACAGTTACGATGTACTATAATGAAGAAAAACGATTTTCTAAAATAAAATATTATCAAATTTGTTTCTCGTGGTACAATCGGGCCTAAATTTTTACCAGGTCACTTACTCACTTATTGTCACAATTTTGGGGGGTGGCCCGAAAAAAATTCAACAAAAAAAATTTTCATCAGGTATAGCTAAGGTCCACCCTAGTGTGCATGCAGTAGTTCGTGTCATATATTTCACTGTTATACTATGTATACATATGTTTTTATCGATTTACGCGTTGCGTTGTTAACGATTTGTTAACAAATGTGCGTTCCATTGTGGTTTTGTTAGTAAAACACCATTAATCAGTTCATCAACCTGACCATTCTTATAAAATTAAAATTATTAAATGTTATTATGTAAATGTTACGTGTACGCTCAATTTTACGACTACATCTCTTTATTTTTGTTCATAAAATGATATAAATGTATTGTTCCAGTTCTTTTGTAAAGGTTAATTATTTTTTAAGGCCGTACGTGTATATGTATAGAAAAATTTTATTTGTGAAAAAATTGTTTGGTTTTTGTTAACAGAACAAATAAGGCTTTTACAGCTTGTGTACGCTAAATTTTATAAGTAATATCTGCAACAACCTGCACATCACTTCCAACAATTTATACATTGACCGACTTCGTAAAAGATAACATACTCGGCGCGGCGCGGCGCGGTACTGTTCGATGTACTCTTCGTACGCCACAAGAAGTCTCCTAGCAGGAATTCGGAAGGAATGCGGCAGCAAGCCGTCCGATTAGGTCATTCCACACGAACTTTCGGTTCCAGCCGAATTATTGGCTAAAGTGTGTGACGTCAAAGCATAACCATTGGCTGCGAGCGAGGACCCCCTTTGCCCCTGTGCCGTCTCGAGGGACTTCTTGTCGCGTACGAACAGTACTTACATATAGTATATTGTATACATATTTGTATACGTACATTAGAAATGTTTACAAACAGGAATAGAGGTATTTACTCCATAGTAAAATCCGTCGAGTTGCAACTGGATCAAGTGCAGGCGTACTTGATAAATATTCAACCTTACTTTTCTTGAAAAATAAAGCGTCATATTTCATATAAAATCGCACTTTGCCCGCTTGTGTCACTGGTTACGGGACACCCTGTACAGGGTGACCGGTTTTAATCTTTCAATGACAAATACTCGAATACTATATGATTTATAGAAAAAAATAGTTTAGATTATAAGTGAATGGTTCTGAGGGGATCGCAAACTGGTGGAAACAGTTTAGTAATTGTGCATAATAGGCCCCCCCCCCCCCCCCACCGATTTCGATGATTTTTTAATATGTTGTCAGGGTGAAGATTCTGAACAACTTTTTCCTTACATGTAATCGTCGCTCAGCCTTAGTTTTCGAGATATTCACAATTTCGTCTGCGTGGTCGGGCCGGCCTATAGGCCGGCCCTCTCCGCCCCCTACACGACCTAACCCAGACCTCACTCTGTTCGCATAATCTTTGCATTATAGTTGTCATCCAGAATTTGGAATAGTACTGGAAAAATAATGCGAACAGAGTGAGGTCTGGGTTAGGTTCGTGGAGGGGGCGGAGAGGGCCGGCCGTCAGGCCGGCCCGACCACGCACAATGTAGTAGTAGCTGCAGTTTTTCGCAAATATCTCAAAAACTAAGGCTGAGCGACGATTACATGTAAGGAAAAAGTTGTTCAGAATATTGAGTTTTACAACATATTAAAAAATCATCGAAATCGGTGGGGGGGGGGGGCCCTATTATGCACAATTACCAACAGTTTCTTCGTAAACGGATGCGTAGAGGTCACACGAAGGTGATAAGTGTTTATTTAAATAGGATCATATATTTTTTAATGCCCTAATTGATAAAACTCGATATTCTCTACGAAAAAGTATTGAACTATTTATGAAAATGAAAATGATCATTTTAGAACATATTTTGATCAGAATACAGAAAAATGTTCAACATACTGCTTTCAAACAACAGGAGATTATATTGACTATGATGTCCTTTTTCGTATTTTTTGTAAATAAACACAACTGTTTAAATGCCTAGGACATCACTCTGCCGAGATTGTCATTACATATTACATATTATACTTGCATCCTCCTTTCGAAATTGTTGTACAGGGTATCGAGAAATGTTTTGTCGTAGATATCATAGACGGAATTCCACACCCTTGGATCGGTGGATATCTGTCAACAAAGTGGACCGCAAAATTGACCTAGACCTCGAATCTCAAGGTCAAAAATGTTTTTTATTAAATTGTATAGTACTCAACGCGAAGAACAAAAGTTTCAAAGGAACGATGGGTCTTAAGTCAATCGTTCTCTTAAAAATCGACTTCAAAATTGTTATTTAGAATGTTCAAGCTAAAGTAATTAGAAATGCACCGAGGACACTTTTATTCATACTTGGCTATTTTTATGAGTGAAGATGTTCTTTATAATGCAATAACAAAAATTTCCTTTTATTAAGCAACACTTATTTCATGAAAAAAATCTTTAGCGGAAAATGGTTTATTTTTAATTGTTTGTAATTATTTTCTGTCAATGATATAATTGTAGTTTTGTTTCATTAGATATTAATAAATTAACATTGATATGTAATATGTACATGTGTTTGATATCTGTCGACTGTCCGAGAAAATGATAAATTCGTTCTAGGAACAGTGAATTTTCAAAGTAAACGAAATACTTTCTACTATTGCATTTAAGAATTTGCCATAAAGTACTTGTATCATAAAGACCTAAGATTAACAAATAGTAGCTAATACTATCAACTGAAGTTGTTGTATGCACGTTATATTCATTGTCGAATTTACTTATACGCGTGCGGCACAATATGGTAGAATAACGTTGGAACCTATGAAAGTCTCGATGACAAATTTCATGCTTCGACGATTGCTAGTTCTAGCGAATTTCACGGTTCATCGAAACTGTCGTTTCGATCGGGAAGTCTGCCTGCTCTATTTAATAGAGAATTAAGTTTGACAGATGTTTGCCGTCTAAAGATGCATACCAGTTTAGAATACGGTGTGCTAGATTTTCATGTATAATCAAAATTGTAACAATATAATTTCTTATTAGAAACAAATTCATAATTCTTTTGACCTTTTGTCCCGCAAAATAGCTACAACTACTCGAATGAAATTAATCTTTGATTGAGGAATGTTTATAAAGAAAATATATAGGTATTATGACTTTTATTGGCGTTCTGCAGTGTAATTTAGTTACTCGTGACATAGTTTTATTCCCATAGTGAACAAATTTTATCGAAATCATAAATATTAAACTTCAACACTGATGCGAAAATAATTTTTAATATTTGAAATATTATACAGCAAACGCTCGACAACTATCTGCCATACAACTCCCCATGAAGAACATCCCTCGGCCACGCGTATTATTCAATGTATGTATGTAGGTAATACACGTGCATACTCCACTCTGTTGTCTCACGGAGATAAATACAGCGTGTTTAACTTGTATAATGTTGATCACGGAAAGTTCGAGTACTTACAATACAGTTTTATGAAAATACCTTTATTAAAACATTTCGAAGATGCGGTTAGTGTATGTACTACACCTGACAATAACTTTTTGACCAAACGCGGCGGTACGAACTTGCCGAGCAATTTCAATTTTTTAAATATATTATAATACGATATGATATACATAGATAAGAAATCTTATGGTAACATTAAATTGGTATAATATGAAGTTAATATACATATAAAAAATAATTAGGACATTACTTTATTATCTACTAAAAAACAGTGAACAAAAAATATGTCCTTGAAAAGCACTTAATTTCTCCCACGGAAATTCTGGGAAAAAGTATTCAACCACTTTGCAATTAATTTAACAACAAATGAACGATAATTTACTTAAAATTCATATTATATAATGTTTAGTTACACCTCCACATGTATATATACAACCACGTTTTTACGTCTTTGCCATTTTTTAAGTTCATATTTTTGCGTACAATTGCTGTGATTGATTGTGTCATCTTGAATATTTCTGATTTTATTCTTTTCCTGCCGCTATTTTCGTTACTATTTTTTCATTATAATTTCACTTTTTTCCAATCAACCGAATGCCTAATGCTGCCGTTTTTTAAATTTCCTAATTCTTACATGATGCGAATCTGCACGACATCCCAAGGTGTAAGGAAATTTCGCATTGTGTATGTTATATGTGTGTATACTACTGTATACAAATGTCAATTCTGAAATGTATGCACTAGGGTGGCTCATCAAATCGTTTTTCTCGAATATCTTCTAAAGTATTCACCGTATCGAAAAATATGTTAGACAAAACCTGTAGATCTGGACAGGCTGCGTCTTTTATGTCGTATTACTTTTTTTCGTAAAACAAACAGTTTTTGAAACAATCGAGAAAAATGTCGGACCTAAATCAAGAAATTTCTTTGAAATTTGAAAATTGAAGTGTATTTTCAGTATCTTTTATCAACAAACATTAACGACAAATCTGTATTTTTTTTATTAACAAGCGGAACTTACTTTTTTAAAATTGCATATTATTTTCCAGGAAATTATACATCTCTTTTATTAAAAGCCAAAAAAATGTTTTGATTACACATTATGAAGGGTAAAAGTATTATAAAAAGAACTACGTTTCGGAAAGCCCTCTAACATGAACCGTTAAATAAATATCAGCGAATCCATGGGACGTTGTCCGGGCGAGGCAAGCAATACGATAACACATCGCTTGCCTCGCCTAGCCGATTCAGAGACAACTTCCCACGGATTCGCTGATATTTATTTAACGATTCATGTTAGAGGGCTTTTTGAAACGTAGTTCTCTTTATAAAACCTTTACCCTTGATAATGTGGAACCAAAAAATTTTGTTGACTTTTAATAAAAGAGATACACGCAATTTCTTGCAAAATAATATGCGATTAAAAAAAAGTAAGTTTCGCAAGTTCAAAAAAAAAATACAAATTGTCGTTAATGTTTGTTGATAAAAGATACTGAAAATACACTTCAATTTTCAAATTTCAGAAAAATTTCTTGATTTTGGTCCGACATTTTTCGCAATTATTTCAAAAACCGTGTTTTTTACGAAAAAAAGTAATAGGACATGAAAGACGCAGCCTGTCCAGATCTACAGGTTTTGTCTAACATATTTTCGACGCGGTAAATAATTTAGAAGATATTCGAGAAAAACGATTTTATGAGCATTTAATTAATTATTTTATGTTTGACGGCCTTGGGGCACGTTTTCCCGTTATCCTATCGTGCTCAAACTTCGCACAGATTTTTTTTCATTACTTGGAATAATCCTGGGTGGTGTCGGTAAAAAAATTTTGAAAAAAATTTCGACAAGAGTAAATAAGGGCCACCCTAGTATGCATCATGCACGTTTCGAAAATTGATCCGCGGATTTCAAAACCTCATTTTAAACATGATTATCCAATTTGCTATCACGACAAGGATGTGTAAGATTCTTTGCAGGACAATAGGATTAAAACAATTAACTAGTCAGCTAATAGGATGTAAAAATTTAATCGAATCAATGCGCAAACATATATCAATGGTTATATTGTACATGCGCGTGGAATTGAAACTAAACATTATATAATACGAATTTTAAGTAAATTGTTGTTCATTTGTTATAAATTGGAAAATGGTCAAGTACTTTTTTTATGCAACATTTTGTTTGTTCACTGTTTTCTAGTAGATAATAAAGTCCTAATTATTTGTTTATGTGTAATTAATATTAGTCGAGTTTAATCTTATCGTAAGATTTTTATGTATACCATGTCATACACGTATTACGTAAGAAATGTCGTATTTCTCGTCAAGTTTTTACCACTACGTTTGTACCACAAACTTTTCTTAAGAACGTGGTCTCGAATAAAAAGTCGTTACCCAATATTTTCTATTTATTTTTTCATGAAGAAAGAATTCGCCCATGCCCGACTGTACATCCGTCTCGTCACATCTAGTATAATTTTAACAAGCAGGTACAGCTTGGTTCAAGATATTTGTCCAATCTTTTATACATGAAAAAAGTCTTTGGCTATATTATACTATAGTATAGGTCCTATACTATAAACTACACACTATACACAGAACGTGCCTACCACGTGGCGCACGCGTATTTTGCACTAATTGCGGCACGCACGTGCGGATACAGTTTAAGGAAGCATAAAAGCCCCTCAGCGTTTAATGGGCAGGACGCGTGTCTCTAAGTAACAATTGTTCGAGACACCTGGCCTTATACTCTACACGTCTTAACGCAATGACACTGCCAAATCCATGGCTTATATTAAAACTGCCAGTAGCATTTGCTTAATAAGTAAAATCATTTGCACTGAATGACTACTTTCTTTCTTTCGGACTAAATGGATAATGTACGACCAATGGAACTGTTCACAATTCTTCAACAACTCTTTCTCGTTAATGTTTTAACACACTGAAAGTCGTCCATTGTTTTAGTTTATTTAAGTTCCTCGTTAACATATATGTACTAAATAAGAATGAAATAAAGTACTCACTATAGAAACATTCCAGCATTAGATTTTGTATTGAATTTTTAATTATGTACATTGTTCATGTATATTGCATAATATATCTACAGAAAATTGAAGAAACATCGAAAAAGATCGATTTTTTATTTTATTTACTACTATTCACTTTATAAAGAAATCTGAAAAAATTAAGAACAATATGCTTTCGACAATAGCTCACTACTGAATTTATGTGTATAAAACTGGTATCACTAAAACTTCTAAGAGAAATATGCATTTTTTTCAGACTTTTGGAGATTTTCAGTTTTTTCCAACATGTTTGTCTAATCCGAAAATATACAGGTTAATAATCATAAGACACACCTATCATAATAATATAAACGTGGTAAACATCTGATAACTGTGGTTGGTTAAATAATGAGTTATACTTTAATATGATATATAATATATTGAACAATAGAATTGGAACTGAATAATAAGAAATATTCTCGCCACGTGCTCTATGGTATTCAATCGTTGTATCTCTCACTCTTCACTCTCGCTGTTTACTCGCTCCCAGTCGACAACACACTCGCTCCTTTTTCCATACTCACGCGTTCACCTCAATCAGTCATCGAACATACATATTCCTAAACACCCTTCGAATATACACAACAAACATTCCGACATTCAGGCCATCATCCACACTATCATTTGTACCTAAAACCAAGTTCACAATAACTTCTATGTAAAATCTGAAATTTTAAGTTCGTGGTGTATTTTAGAATGTTCATGTATTTTTTCGTAACCTTCTGTTAAGCAGAGCAGAAGAAAGCATAACTCATTTAACCATGCTCACTAGGGTGGACCTTATTTTTCGACCATGAAATTTTGGGCACGCCCCTCTCAATATTGTTCCATTTTATGAAAAAATGATATATCCAAAGTTTTAGATCAATCGGATGTCGGGAAGACGTGCCGCATCGAGCGCGAAGTTATGAAATATGTAGAAGTAACTGCGCGCTAAATGTGAAGAGTATACTGAAAATTCAAGTTAAATATTTAATACCTCCATAAATATCATAATTCCAGTACGAATTAAGATTATTTCACATTAATTAGCCTGTCCAATTTCTGTCCGCCACCTTCCCGCTAACAAGTCCGTTTTCGCGAAGCGTAACAACGCACCGGTGAGAACGACGCGTTTCAGTTGGAGTAATACCTCTAATTCGCCCATCCCAAATCAGACGGATCACCTAGGCTATAAATTCTTTAAAAATATTCTTATTTAGAGAGCAATTGCCAGTATCAACAGACGAAGAACATGGAGTACGTCACATTTGCATTGTTATCAGTAAATTGTATTTATAAACATGGATCCAAAAGCTCCAATTGTTGCAGAGGGTTCAAGACAAGACCATGAATTTTTAAAAAGTCTATACGCGTATAGTGCCATCAATGACCAAGTAATTCGCGTATCACTATGAAAATTTTGTAATCATTTGTGGTATTTAACACCCGAATCTGTAGCGCTAGTCTTACCTCACCCCAATATTCTGCATCATAAAAAAGCAAATGGTTGTAGCTTTAGATACCGTTAATGATGATGATGATGACGATGATGTAAAAAGATTAGTAGTTCATTCAAATAATGTAAATGAGTACGTTGCTAGCAACATTGCAGTCTGTATTTCTAAATAAAAATTTAAATTTTTCTAAAAGAAAAATTTTTGCTCAGAATGGCAAAGTGATCCCAATTATAAGTTATAACTTATGACGCAGGCTTAAATATATTAGTACATAATTTAGCTGTAGTTAATGATTCAGCAGAACGAGAAGTCAAATTTATGCAACAATTTAACGATATACTATCGCGAAATGAAGAAGAAACACAATTGATAACGCAAACTGTATCAGACTACAGAAAGCGTTATTCAGAAACAAAAAAGACTACATTATTGAAAAATAGGTAAAATGTCTTTAGAGGTCTTGCCTTCTACAATATATTAAAAAGTATTTAAACTCAATAGCTCTATTTTCTTTTCTTCGCTTTTATATTTATATGGTGTAATATTCACCACATCTAGTTAAAAATATTATATTCTGATTAAATATTTAACATATTTACGTCGAACGTTAATTTCTCTACTTTTTAAATTAGTATAAGAATACAACTAAAAGAATTGGTAGTTTCAATAAAATACGTAAAATTTAACATACATATATATTTACAAAAATATAATCAATATTGTGACACAACTAGAACGTTTAGTCATAATAAAAAGTCTTTCCTTCAAATATTCCCATTCCCACAAAATTTCATGTTTTTCGCAACTTCAACGTCAATGCGGCACGTCTTCCGAAAAAAATCTCACAAAAAAAATTTCACCAGGTATAGCTAAGGTCCATCCTAATGCTCACTCTACATATAACTACCAGTTTTCTTTAGCGGCTCTACCCAATAGTAGTATGAAGAAAGATCAATTTGGTTTGGGGGCAGATTTGATCCCTTTATTCGGCTATAGCCTTTGGAATCTCCTCTCATAAACGGCTGTTAATAGGAATAAGAGCTCAATATTTCTATGCATTATACACCCAATGGAAATCGTGTTTATGTTGTTGACAATATGTATACAGCTCTTAGCTATGCAGAGAAGTAAAGGAAGCAGGCAAGAAGTGGAACGCGAGAACGCAGTCCATGTATGCATTGTACGATGCAAACACATGGGTCACGCAGTGTCTATCCGAATCCGACATTATGGCTTTATGGCACGCGAGAATTTGGGGATGCAAATCTATGTGGTGAATAGGCAGTTTTCGTTGAACTGCGTCGATCCGTTTAAAATGAGTGGTTGATTTTCAATTGCGTCTTTCAAAGGCTTCCCGCGCCGCGACGCGACGCGCCCACGCATAGTGGTGCCAATTGACTAAAAAGGAGAAAAAAATCCGTCAGCAACAAATTATCCAACAAATCTGTTTGAAAATTTGTGGAAAGCATGCCACAGGTACAACGCTTATCTGTAAAAAATTTTTTTTTTAAGTTGTTAAACACTAACTAAAATGGGCTAATTGAAAACCTCTGCATTGTGTTCATTATTTATTTCTGGAAGCATAAAACAAATTCTTTAATAATCATTTAATCATTTTGGTAATGTGTAACATTGAACTGTGTTTAAAAAATCTCGGACCCTTTCGATCAATTTTCGTTGCAATTGGAGCAATAACTTCCCCTTGTAACTATCCGTCATAGAGGTCTGAACTAGCCGAATCTAGGAAAAAATATGATAGCTCAATATGATTGGTTCAATTTATGTAAAAATTTATATTCCAGGGTTCTTTAGATCGTTAATTGTAAATTTGAAGTGAAAATTTCGAAAAACAAAATGGTTGATTCAATAATTAACAATGCAACAACAAGTTAACAAATATTTGTTTGCGATATTAATTTTAAACTATGCGTTTTGTATATCTATGATAGTTATACAAAACATGTATAACAGTGAAACATGTACGAATCTGTGGATTTTAAGCAGACTACGATTTTCAACACTTTTAACCACTTGCAGCTCGTGTGTATGTTAATCAATTTCGATGAAATTTTCAGCATGTATATGACTAACATAGACCTACGAAACTTATATTTTAAATTGTCTTTACGGGGTCAAACAAAAAAATTTTAAAAGTGCCTTGTTGTATGTAATTGCTACCAATTGCTATTTTTTTGAAATTTTTTTGCTCGACATTTAGTAAACAAATGTTTCTAATTGCTCACAAAAAATCAGGTCGTTAGGTAAAATTATAAAAAAGTTATTTTATTTTAAAAGGTGTACGAATACTTATGCGACTGACTACAGTTAGAAAAAAATAATCTCAGTGCCAGGTACGCAAGTTTTTGTAGCCAAAACCTAGTTGGTTATGTAACTTAAAAAAGTGTGTTACACAATTATCAACAAGTTTCACCTTGACGCTTTTTGACGCAAAAAGGTTATGTCAAATTAAACTTTATTTCTACGTGTTTTAGGTAAATAAACGACACTGACATTAACTATATATATTTACATTAAATAAATCATCTATTATAAACATAATCAAATTATAATATTGTTCACTAGTTTTAATTTTCGTAACAGCTATCGAAAAATTCTATTTGGACCGTGAGACACCGAACTTCTCGGCTCTAAATCTTAAACAAGTATACCAGCTCTATTATTAAACTGCATGAAATTTCCGAGGAAGTGAACCTGCGAAACTTGAAAAAAAAAACATTTTTACCCGTTTTCTGATACTCTAAAGGTAGACATAATTTTTTCAATAAAAAAGAAATGTCAAACAAAAATTTAATTTTTTCAAAGATCTATACCGAACGTCCCCTTAAAGAAAAACTCTATCCAATAGCTAGACAGGATTTTCAGGTAGAACTTTAAGAGAACCGATATTATTTTTCCTGTTGAAAACAAGATAATTATTATTAGCCCAAATCTGTAAGATCAAAATTTTAAAAATGTATCTGCTTCTAATGTGTAGTTTCTGGGACAAAAATTTCAAAGTACGAATCAACGTGCCTTGACAGGTTGGATTCTTCTTGAAGCATCCATTGAATTTGTTGTGAGTCATTGTTGTGATACATAGTTTCGTATGAGGAGGAAAATTTCGTTGTATGTCTCTGTTATAATTACACAAATAAAAGTAAGTGTTTTGTTTCTTTGTGTATACATTCTAGTATATTATACATTCTCATTGATTTTCTTACTACTTATTTCATTTATATTTGCTACCTATCATAACTCTGTTATGTTTACTGAATGTTTACAATATCATGAAAGTACATGTCATTGTAGGTAGTTAAGCCAACTCCTTTAATCTCTAAAAAACAGAAATTAATTGAGGAAAACGAGTTTAAGATTTGGGTTTATTGCATGATATAACGAATGAGTGGTTAAGTTGGTATCTTATTTGTCACTTAATAAATATTTGTTATAATAAAGTATGTGTTAATAAACCAAAACATAAAAATTTTAATTGACTCGTTTATGTTTTTTCTAGAAATTCCACTTTCTACCAAAGACTTACCTAATTACTTTATACATATACATATTTGCGTGTTTTATGTAGATAAATATAAATATATGTGCATAACTGTAACAGCATCGCAAGAATTATTCATTTATCCGTCATAATTTAAATATTAGATATACCAATTAAAAAGCCGTACTTTTAAATAGTACATTTAATCTTTCATTAAAATAATTAAGGAATGTCTAAAAACAATCGCATTCCAGAATCTATGCACTTCCTTGATGCCGCGTCGTCGTTTCTTTTCCCTTATTCTTTTCAAATCCTTGGTTTCATTTTCCTTTTTATGTCTTTGGCAATGCTCGAACAACATTCGACTGTGTTGCAATCGATGTGGTTCATGGTATTCTCTCGTGACTACATTTTGTGTTAGAATTTTTGGTGTATCACAGCATTTTTTGACGATGCTCAACCACTCTAAAATCTATGTATACTATTTGTATGTATGTATATCGTTTATTGTTTGCACAGTTTGTAGTGATCAATTGCGACACGGCTTATAAAGAGACTACTTCCACTAATAGTTAATGAAACTGAATGAAATCGTTATTTTTTATATAACATACATATGTATTCCATAATTAACAAACCGAGAAATATACTTGAAATTTCGTTGTAGAGGGTGCCGAATAATGTGGACGAAATACACTAACGAACAAAATTGATGTAGACATATAAATTATTTAAGTTAGTTTCCAAGTTACAGTGACCCAGATAGCACCGTACCTCCATGGGACGTCTGTTTTTAATCCAGCTCACGACCAAACGCCCTACGTCCATTGCGGACGTCCCGGGGACGTCCATTTTTTAAGTCTTATCGACATCCTCAGGACTAAAATTTCGTAAGTTCTAGAATGCAAGATATATTGTATATATATATATACAGAGTGTCCCAAAATGTCTTAAGAATCTCGAAATGGGAGGTTCCTGAGGTCATTTCAAGCGCCATTTTCCTTTTGAAAAATGTTGTCCGAGGCTTCGTTTGGGAGTTATTAACGAAAAACACGGACCAATGAGAGCGCTCCCTGTCGCTCGGTGGCACGGTCAGCGCGGCGAGCCGGGGGGGAAGATAGTGTTGTCGGTACGGCGCGATGTAGTAAGAAGTAGCAGTTTCTCGATTATGTCCCGATTTCGATGAGCTTTGGATATGTTGTTAAGACAATGATTCTGAACAACATTTCCCTTTAGACTTTTTGCCTCGAGGCTTTAGTTTACGAGATATTTGTAAAAACTTGTAATTGAAAAAATCGATCGATGTTCATACTACTATCTCCTCTCCGATTTCGATGAGCTTTGGATATGTTGTCAAGACCACGATTGAATAACCATTGTTGTATAACCATATCAAACTTATTTGAAGGTCATTGAAATCGGTGAGGATCCACATAATCTTTACCCGACTTATGGCAACTTTACCCGAACGAGAGAAGAAGCAGAAACTGATTAAATTAAAAACTCACTTATTCAGCCGTAAATCCATTTGCTGCTTCGAAATGTGTGTCACTGGGTCATTCGGTGACGAACTGCACAGATGTCTTCTGGTGTACGACAGTACCGAAAGCTAAGGGCCGTACGGTCAGGTCAACGAACTGCACAGCTGGTGGTAAAACGACAACCAAAGGGATGCGCGGTCAAGTAAACGATCCTGGCTTTCACCTTCACTTTATAAACGATAAATAAATCGTATGTTTCACACAGATGCCATGAAATTTTTACACACTCACGATCACTGTTCACATTTGTCAACACATAACTATGCACTATGCACTAATAATATTTGCAATATCTTTTGCATTGCAGCACAAATCACAATAAATGTCCTTTTCCCCAGAAACAGGTAGAAATCCAGGTGCGCATAGCGGGTATACGGTGTTGTCCCTCCCGTTTGTTGTCCATAAATTAGTATTGTGGTCAGGCCGGGAACTGCAGCACTGGTGATAGGTGTCAGGTACGCGATCGCAGAAAAATCCAAGGGGCACACTCCACTAAGAATGATGTTGAAGACTGACTGCAGTTTTCGGAAGATGCTTCGACCACCCCCAAATAACCCCACCACGAAGCAAAACTGAGCTGGAGGAAAAGTTCAAAACACAACACGTGTTTTGCAGACATAGAAAGTAAGAATCTGTGTGCATTGTCACTCTTGCCTTTCCTCCGGGACAAAAAACAGAGATCCACGTCTCCATGGGGTTGTGCCATAAATCGAAACTGGGCAGTTACACGAAGGTCTTCACAGAGTACGGGGACGGAAAGATTTCCTTCCGCACGTGTCGTATTTGGGCACCTCTTTCTAAGCTGTGCAATTAAGCCATAAAAAAGTTTCGGCGGGCGCCGCTTGACCCTTGCTGAGGCAGTCACGGTTCAGGAGAAGATTTGGCGCCCGCCGGAAGTTTTTTGTTCCGGAGGAAAGGCAAGAGTGACAATGCACGCAGATTCTTACTTTCTATGTCTGCAAAACACGTGTTGTGTTTTGAACTTTTCCTCCAGCTCAGTTTTGCTTCGTGGTGGGGTTATTTGGGGGTGGTCGAAGCATCTTCCGAAAACTGCAGTCAGTCTTCAACATCATTCTTAGTGGAGTGTGCCCCTTGGATTTTTCTGCGATCGCGTACCTGACACCTATCACCAGTGCTGCAGTTCCCGGCCTGACCACAATACTAATTTATGGACAACAAACGGGAGGGACAACACCGTATACCCGCTATGCGCACCTGGATTTCTACCTGTTTCTGGGGAAAAGGACATTTATTGTGATTTGTGCTGCAATGCAAAAGATATTGCAAATATTATTAGTGCATAGTGCATAGTTATGTGTTGACAAATGTGAACAGTGATCGTGAGTGTGTAAAAATTTCATGGCATCTGTGTGAAACATACGATTTATTTATCGTTTATAAAGTGAAGGTGAAAGCCAGGATCGTTTACTTGACCGCGCATCCCTTTGGTTGTCGTTTTACCACCAGCTGTGCAGTTCGTTGACCTGACCGTACGGCCCTTAGCTTTCGGTACTGTCGTACACCAGAAGACATCTGTGCAGTTCGTCACCGAATGACCCAGTGACACACATTTCGAAGCAGCAAATGGATTTACGGCTGAATAAGTGAGTTTTTAATTTAATCAGTTTCTGCTTCTTCTCTCGTTCGGGTAAAGTTGCCATAAGTCGGGTAAAGATTATGTGGATCCTCACCGATTTCAATGACCTTCAAATAAGTTTGATATGGTTATACAACAATGGTTATTCAATCGTGGTCTTGACAACATATCCAAAGCTCATCGAAATCGGAGAGGAGATAGTAGTATGAACATCGATCGATTTTTTCAATTACAAGTTTTTACAAATATCTCGTAAACTAAAGCCTCGAGGCAAAAAGTCTAAAGGGAAATGTTGTTCAGAATCATTGTCTTAACAACATATCCAAAGCTCATCGAAATCGGGACATAATCGAGAAACTGCTACTTCTTACTACATCGCGCCGTACCGACAACACTATCTTCCCCCCCGGCTCGCCGCGCTGACCGTGCCACCGAGCGACAGGGAGCGCTCTCATTGGTCCGTGTTTTTCGTTAATAACTCCCAAACGAAGCCTCGGACAACATTTTTCAAAAGGAAAATGGCGCTTGAAATGACCTCAGGAACCTCCCATTTCGAGATTCTTAAGACATTTTGGGACACCCTGTATATATATATATATATATATATATATATATATATATATATATATATATATGTATATCCTAGATAACGCACGACGTCTGAAAGACATCCATTTTACGTCCATTTTAGGTCTGAAAGTCTGATGTCCTCAAAGACGTCTTAAATACGTCTTTTTCGAGACGTCGTTTTAACGTCTGAAATAAGACTAAATGACTTGAACTTTTTGGAGATGTGAGTACATTGTACAATCACTAAAATACTTTTGTAATTTTGTTATTACTTAAAATGAAAAAAAAATGAAAAACTCGCTTTCTTTAACTTTGTCATCTCAGCTTATTTATAAAATTTCATTGAAATCAGCATTGACGTTGTTATGAGAGACAAAAAATTAGCAGTTTTTTTTTCAAAATCGCAATTGTTTGGAGTACCAAAAAAGAGACTAGACTCGGATTAAAAAGTTAAGAAACGTGAGTCGTTTTGTTTTTCTTGTCACTCCAAGACATTGCAATTTTTAAAAAAAATTTAATTCCGCGGCGTCGTAGTTAAAAAAAATAAGATTCGATTTTTTCGACGTTTTCTGCGCGAAAAACTGAGCTAACCTTGAAATTGTTACGTTTATTTATTCTATAAATCTATTAGGCATTGATAAACCTTGAACATTTCACATGAAAAATTAAAAAATGAAATCAACTGGATCAGTATTTCTATTGTGTCAGCGCATTATATCTGAAAGTATTAACCATGTTTCCGACAGCCCGGTTGGGTCAGCGGGTAAAGTCGCGTACAGACCTGAACATTTCGACGAACATTGCGCCGCGCATTGCGCCGAACGACGAACCGAACGACGAACGGAGCGCAAAATCGACATTGCGCCGAACGACGAACCGAACGGCGAACGGAGCTCAAAATCGACATTAATGTCGGCGAACCGAACGACAAACTGAATAGCCAACGGAACGGCGCACACTGATACACGCGCTCGATCTAGCTGTTCATTACTATTTCAGCACTATTTGAAAGTTTAACGGTATAATAATGTAGGTCGTTGTATTCGTTTTGATATCAACTACAATATTATGAATTGAGATATACCCTAAATATATACATATAGACAAATACTTTTCGTTTGAAACAAAAATAGACACATAATATTAAATTGATTCCCCAGGGTATCGATAAGAAAAGAGGTAATTTTTTCGGTGACAAATAGTCTCCCCTTTACGGACCTGTTTTTAAAAAGCGGACACTTTAAAATTGACGAAATGAAAATTATTTGAAGTCAACAATGCCCCGCGTTATACAGCCTTGGACGGCCGCACACACTGGGCTGGATCAAGAAATTTGGTGACATTTTACTATATAACTCTTGACCCACAATTATGAGATATCGGGATGAAATTTGCACTAAAATTAATTTAAAAAATGATTACAAAAAATATATATTTGTAACCGATAATTATATCAGTAGATAGGAATAATTTTTCAATGAAGATTAGCACGTTCGCATATTCGCTGTTTTTTTTGTGATATATATATATATATATATATATATATATATATATATATATATATACACATATATATATATGTACATGACCAAACCTGCGAACAAATTCGCGCGCATTCCCTTTGATGTATACGAAAAACCGACAACTGATGGATCGACCGCGCGCACGAACGCGCACCCGAATCGCCGCGCCGGACCGGTGGGATTTTCAAATCTGTTCGCAGGACAGAGATGTCCACAATACATAAAGAATAAATGTCAAGAAATACAAAGAAATCGGTGATTTAAATTATCTGAAAGAAGTACTAAATAAGTAACAAATAAATCATTTTCAATATTATTTTAATACAATAAAATTTTAAAAATTAAATAAAAAATATATATATTTATAACGACAATTACCAGTAGATAGGTATAATTTTTCAATGAATGAAAAAATCGGCAAAAGATGGATCGACGACGCGCCCGAATGCGCGCACAAAATCGCGGAGAAATGCACGCGGCGGCGCGGCGTTCGTGGCCCCGTCAAAACTATTGTTCCCTTCGCCGTTCGGCGCAATGCACAGCGCGATGCGCGGCGAAATGTTCAGGTCTGTACCTACGAAGCATTAGGTGTTCGATTTACCACTGGAAACGCAACAAGGCGGACAAACGATTAGCATACCACCATCTAGACTTTGATACTAACAGAAGAAATTCAAATTCTCCCTATCAATCCCACTAAGAGATCACCAAGACTTCCATCGCCTTGATAAAAAAAAATACTGGTGGCTCTCTTTAGACGACGCCCACTTAAAAGAGTTACTCGAGCGGAAAACCAGATCCCAGGTAGACGCTAGGAATGCATAGATAAGCTTAATAAAATTCGAAAGGTAATTACTACCTCATCACAGTGTATCTTGGCAAGAAAGCCAAATCTCAATGGAAATATGTATATTACCATAATTTTAAGTTCGTCCTAAACTAGGTTATAAATAGTTTATAAGCTTAACCAAAGACTGACAAGGGGTTTTTAATAAAGATTTCTTCTCCCAATTCTATTCCCAATATCCATTAAGTCACTCAAATCTTTTAATATCCTAGTCGTAATATAGTTCCTAAGCAAGACAGCCACCGTCCAAAGATCCGTATAAAGGAGTATTTACACTGGTTCCGGAGGCACCGGGTCCGGGATTTTGCACGTTTTCGTAGTGTATACCGAATCCGGGGGCCCGGAAGGCTACTTGCGAGGGTTCGAGACGCTCGGAACAAAGGCACAGAACTGTCAACGCACTCTCGAAAGGCCATCTTGAAATGGTCAGGCGTTCAAGCTAAATAGCCCGGCCGGGACATTAGGAAGTATGGCCACGAACCTTTCTTCGCTCAGCCGGACGGTTCTTGTAAGAATGCTAGATACAAAAACCAGGGTAGCCAAACTTTCCCCGGATCCGGGGTCCCACCGTGTTTTCTTCGGTGTAAATACTCCTTAACTCGATTAGCATACGAGCGAACATCTAGTTAGACACTGCAATACTGAGTGGTATTTTTTGTTATGTTTGTTGATAACTGCTAAATCTGACTGTAATACTTTATTCAATAAATATGTTTAAAAAAAAAAAAAAAAAAAAAAGTTAGGTATTCGACTGTGGACGTGCTTATACTAGGTTCGCGCCCGGCATACGTCTACTTTTTTTTTGCTTGTTAAAAGACGTCTCTATGACGTACAGTTTTGTAACATAAGACGTTTAGTTCGTAGGCCATTGAAGACGTCTTGAAGACGTCTTTGTGCTATCCGGGGAGTTTGATTTTTAACAAACTCTAATCTCTCACTGGCGTAAGATGTATTCAAAATGGCCCTCTTGTATCCAAACAAAGACCTAACCCAGACACCTGACCATTATGTTACTGTCTCCATGTATTATCCTTTCGATAATAATCGTAATAAATCGAGCTCAGTGAGCAAATTGTAATTGTATGAAAATAGACTATCGCCATCTGCTCAAACAATCATGGTGACTCGAAACCTGCTATAACTCGGAAGCAAAGTCAAGTAAGATGTGTATACGGTCATACGAATTTCATTTATTCTTTTGATGTGCAGCAACCATCCCTAAATTTTTTCCACGTGTTACGGTACAGCCACATTTAATTGGATACTTCAAGTATTTTAATACTTCGAAACATGTCATGAATACTCGGCATTTTATAAATCTTACAATAGAATACCGTAAGGAACTAAATAATTTTGTAAAAAACATGAATTTTTTCTGAGTTTGCTGAACAGCAGAAAATGTGGTTCAATTTTAAACATTGTTAATCCTTTCATTAGGTATACATACATATACAGTATACAGTCGAGTCGGAAAGTAGGTTAACGATTGGTGTATGCAGACAAATGGATATGAATAATAAATAAATCTAAATAAAAATAATACAATAATTTGATAAGTATGTCCTTAATATTTAAACAAAAATAGCTTCTATTTTTGAAATGTACATTGTGACCAATTTATGGAATAGATATGGCAACATTTTAATTGAATAGTTATCGCCGATAATCGCCAATTTTTGCTGCAAACTAATTCTCTATTGTATTTTAATATAAAGACCGTATTCATTAAAAGCATTACGCGAAGTAGAGTAATTTGATAAATAATAACTTTAAGTCACTGGCATGGCGTGTTTCCAAGAGGTTTCAAAAAGAATGTTAAATCATGCTGGCTTTTCTGAATCGAATAAATACTTAGATTCGCACTCGCAATGCAACAGATTAACTTAATGATACTGAAATAGAGATTAATAACGTAACATATATTGAAATCAACACATTCTCTAGTTCATAATTAATTAGTAACGCGAACATTAATTATCCAGATTCGTACGATAAAGAGAAGTTTGAAATACAAATGGAAATGTTGCAGGACGTGATTGCAGATATGCAAACGAACACGCGGCTTCTGTAATTCTACACGCAAATATATTCATTCAATTATATCCATTTACGTATTTCCATTCAATTTTCTTCTTGTTTTCCTCTATGTAGAGTTGTGTTCCTTTTTATATCTCTTAACATTTCTCCACTTGTAATTCTAAGAATTAGAACTGGTATTGTAATTTTTATTCACTTAACACTTCGAATGTCACTCGTCGTAGGTGTATCTCGCGTAAATCCAACCCCCCCCCCCCTCCCTCGCATCGCAGGCACTTTTTGCTTAATTTTGAAAGGTGAAATCACCTATACGTGACAGCGGCCATCAAAATGTTAAGCAAAAGGAGATAACCATTTTTATAAATATTCAAGAATTTCAAGTACTGGACAATACTTCTAAATTTCCATTGATTATTATTAGTAAACAGCGGATCTCTATGCAAAATAAAAATTTTCTATCAGAATTGCAACAAACTGCAGCGACATAGAAATTTATTTTCTTTCTTAATATGTTTAATAGGTTGAAAATAATATAAAAGTATCTTAAAATTTTTCTAATGTTGTTACCGTTTTAAATTACACCAACTTATTTTTGTCATAAATGCATAAAATCCGCTGTCTAATTATTAGCATATGTATAAATTGCGTTGATATTTCTACGGAGTGAAGAAATGAACTTACTATTTTTAGATGTAATTGTGAAACACTAATAATTTTCGTGTAAACGATATTGTATTAGTTGCTTCGTACTCACCATGAGTATTGTTTAATAACATTATACCTTTCTATTGTTAATGTAGCAGAATTCGAAATTAACATTAGAGGAATTCGAATAATGTTATGAATTCAAGAATTTTTAACAATTCTATCATTTCTGTATATATTTAAAAATGAGATTTTTTCTTTCAATTTTATATACCGATAGGTTGTATTTTGCAATTAAAGTTTACCAGGTGTTCGCGACATTGCTATCTAGCGTTTTTTTCGAAAAAATAAAAGAGGAAAAAGTTATATTGTTTTTTGCGAGCAATGTAATGGTATACGTAATTTTTTTCGAATTAAAGGAGGCCCAAAATTTTTTTAATGGAACGCTCTGTATTTTTTTATATCATATGAAAGCGTGTGCCAAAACGAATTCATTCGTATACGACACACTGGTCTTCAAGGTCATACTAGAGGTCATATAAGGTCACAAATGGAAGATACCACAAGCATGTGCATTAATATCTCGGACAACACAAGCAGACGCTACCAAAAATGTATCTGGGAGAGCCGAAATGTGCATTCATGCACAAGGAAATCATATTAAACATGTACTGTAGCATTGTCAATAAAAAATACTTGTAAACACATTGGTACGAGGTATTCAAAGTATTTCTTCCATTTCTGACCTTGTGTGATACGTGATCGTATACGAATAAATTCGAATATGCGAATGAATTGATATAAAAAAAATACATAGCATTTCATTTAATAATTTGAAGGCCACCTTCATTTCTAAAAAAATTATAGACCCCATCACATTGCTTCCAAAAAACAGTATATATACAAACCTTGTATTCTCCTCTAGGCCGTGCTGCGCTGGTTAGTAATGACGCGAACATCCTGTATACATATGTATACCACTAAAAAGTGTTACTTTGTTACGTGCAAATTAAAAAAACCTTAAATAAATCAGGTGTGCCATCTTTTTGTCGCAGAGTGTACATCGAAAAAAGCAAAAGAAGACACGATTTGCTTTCAATGGTTTCTGTCGTGAAGAATTATGACAACACTTTATCGTTCATTTTAGTGGCGTCCGGACTCCGGACGCGTCCGCGACAGCGTCTGTTTCTTACCCTGGTGTATCTAATCGGATACCCATTTGGTGCATTTCTTTCAACAATTTTGTAATATTTCTCTGAAAATATTATAGAACTCCCTTGAATGTCCATTCTTTGTTCATTAATATATTAATTTATAGTCTGAAAATAAAAATTTATGGAAAAAATGTTAAATACTAAAGGTTTTAAATTATCTATAGATTTTGGTTGGCTATACAAGGGCTAACTATGATTTAGTTACGCAGCAGATATACCTAAGTAAATATTTTTCCATCATTATTTTTTGGTCTACTGTGATTACTTATTATATCGATGCCATCGATTATTACCACGTTTTTATTAGCTCGCTTTCTTGTCTGTCTGTCTATCTGTCTCTTCGGTACAAATTTTGCGATTGATTTTAAACTAACTTTCTGATGAACTAGAGACTTGAAATTTTAAACATAGCTCAGAACTGGATGACAATGCAATATTTAAAAAAATTTTTTTTAAAAAGCCTATGCGTTTAAGATATGTAAATTATTATTAATAAATCTAACCGTTATACCCCATAGCACTACCTGTACGTCCCCACTCTACTACGTGTTCCCACTCTGACTCATCCCCACTCCACTGACCCGTTTCGCACCGAAGGAGCTCAGTGGGCGTCAGTGTGCGTTCGAGCTCTGTGCGGTGTTTACAAAGTTACTACGTATTATTTGTTTACCAAACGAAAGAACAGTTACACCGAGATTCTCCGTCGAACCTTTATTGAATAATATTGGTATACACCAATATGGCGGCGCCCATATCTGTCACTATCTGAAGTGAAACAATGAAAATTACTATAAAATTACTCAACTTTACATACTCATAACTTTTTAATGAGTGGTTTCCGTGGTCTGAGACTTCGGTATAGGAGTTTTCTCGCCGAAATGAACAAGATAAGACATATAATAATTGAAAATTTCTGGGTTCCGAAGAGAAAGTTTACCCTTTTAATCGATAGAAAAATTTCATACACAAGACTAAAAAGCTGAAAATAATTATTTAAATAAAAATAAATTTTTAAAAAAATACCACGTTTTTAAAACGGACTAAAAAGTATAAAATAATTTAAATAAAAATATGTTTAAATAACGGACTAAAAAGTATAAAATAATTTTTCCTTGCCACGTACAGGTTCCTAACCCCATACAGATTCCTAATCCCATGCCCCATACAGATAGTCTTGAAAATTTGCGATTGTGAATTTTTAATAGCTATGAAAATACTTGTAAGATTTAAAACGAAAAACTTGGGGCGCATGCAATACATAGATAATTGATACATGAATTGTTCACCTAAGTCGCTAACAGTTTTATTGCATTACAAATGACATGAACTGTTGTGTGTGTTTTCTCAACGGCAGCTACTCTTTACACTCCTTACTATTATCTTGCGCCTCACGTTTTTCGTTTTAAATCTTACAAGTATTTTCATAGCTATTAAAAATTCACAATCACAAATTTTCAGGACTATCTGTATGGGGCATGGGGTTAGGAATCTGCATGGGACATGGGGTTAGGAATCTGTATGGGGTTAGGAACCTGTACGTGGCTAGGAAAAATTATTTTATACTTTTTAGTCCGTTATTTAAACATATTTTTATTTAAATTATTTTATACTTTTTAGTCCGTTTTAAATACGTGGTATTTTTAAAAAAATTTATTTTTATTTAAATAATTTTTTATTCTTATGCATCGAATGATACTTGGGAACATGTGTAGTGGCTTTAATTAGTCATTTCATACCTACAAGGAGAATATTCTTGTAGATTTCCACATGTGTCGAGAGGGGGAAGTTGTTACCGTTATTTTGGGTACATTGTTACCGTAACAACTTGGCTCACCCGAAAAAGTGTACCTGCATGTAGGTAATTTGTGCTATGCGTTGAGATCCGAACATATAAAAGAAAATCATTAAAGCGACGAGGAAAAAGCAAATTCAGAATATTAATGCATTATTTATTGCGATCTATACATATATGGATCGATATACATATATATGCAAGAACTGGACTCGCTCACTCCAAATGCATAAAAAACACACACATGCATACATACATACATACATACATACATACATACATACCATCATATGTTTGTCCAAACTGTAATCCTAATGAATCGTATGATTCGAGATTTTACTTCTTTATTATATCAATTAATTACATTCCGTTTAAGTTAGTGTTAGTTTTTAGACTTATTCATAATACATGTACACAAGTCTCAAAAAGACATACATATGTATAAGGTATAAAGTGCAAGATATGGTAAAGATAATTTCGTACCAAGAATTATGTTTGTAGTTATTATAAGTATATGTATATCGTTTCGAGTTTCTGTAAAAGACAGTACATTTTCGTTAAACTAAACATAAATAAGTCAGTTTGAGTGATTAGAGAATAAGTTATTTTATTAAAGTTTTAATTATCAACGAATCTTATTGTTTAGTAACAACTTGTTCTGCTTCGCCCTAAGACAAATAAATGAAAAAATATGAAAACCTATTACAATATATTAAATTTAAGGTTATAATTTTCAAGTATAATAAATTTAACAATAAATTAAGAAGCGGTTTATCTATAAGTAAATAAGTACTATTTTCCAGTCATTTCATATGTTTTTTGAAAATCAGAATTTTTAGCGCCGGTTGTCCCTAATTAATATAGATTCGACAGAAGAACTTTCATGCAGATGGAAAAGTAATGTCAAATAAGAACCACATACTTACACGGGCTCTTTTTGACTTTGACTGCTGCTTACAACAATTCATGATCACATTTAATACCTGCATATGTTACTATATTTAGGAAACTCTCTCCTATCTTAACAAATTAAATTGAACTTCCTAGCACTTTTCAGATTCATAAAATACCGAAGTTGCCGAAAAATGACATATTTAGGTCAACATGTTTTCGACAAGAATCACGGATCTACAAAATCGAATCTACAAAAGTCACGGACTCGTTTGACAATGTAATTAAACAATTAGAAAATGCCACGATACTGGCACGAATGAAAGAATGATTTATTTTGATGTTGACCTAATATTTTGTCGGAATTTCCGAATTTGCTATTTATAATTAACGATGGTATGGTATAATTGTTAGTCCTCGCTTTATTTGATTTGAGCAATTCAACGGAGTTCAATTGGTAAATCGATAAGTTGCTACTTAATTCAGGACGGCTTTAGCATGCAGCCTTTATTCAATTACGCTCGTTACACGGTAGAAATTCAGAAAATGTTTCACGTGTCCCAGCTGCTGGTAATTGACAGCTGAATCCGTCGCGTCGGTTATGTGATAAGAGTGCATTATTGAAAGATTCAATGAAAATAAATGTCTACTTATGCATTTCTGTTGAAACCATGTTTATACAATATGCAAAGGGGCACGATGATGTATGTATACCGAGCGGGATTACTCTTTCAAATCAACCTATTAAAAATTACATCGAACAAACGTATTCACGAAAAAAAACCTACGAAAAATCAGTATTAAGTACTTAGATTAGCATATCGAGTTTACCACTTTTCATGAACCTTTCAAACATAACGAGGGAATAGTTCTTAAAAAGTTAATACTTTTCTATGTTTGTCTTGACACCTTTAAAATCTTAAATTCTATGTCCTATTTTATTAACCGAAAACAATTCTTGAGTTTTTGAATCGTGCAACAAGCTATTGTTAGATTAATATTTAAAGAATTGACATATATATTTTACACGAAGCGTGTAAACGGCACATGGAATGAACGGAGTGAATAAAAATACTAAACAGTAACCGCGCGACGCGACAACCAGCAAAAAATTGCTATCGTAATGGCTTGTAATAAAAATAAAAATACGATATTCGAATATTTCGAAACCTGAAAGGGCTAGAAATATTTTGAATTTAGAAATAGTCAATACTACACATATATCTGTGGTCCTTTTCACTAAATTGCTTTATGGAATGGGGTCTTCAAATATTGACAAGAGAATATCATATCGAAATGATCTCCGTCGATCTTAATAAAATATACTGACACAAATTTTTATTCGTACTGATTTATAGTTTATATTGACAAATTTTTTCGCAAACAAGAAATTACAATTTCTAATCGAAAAAGGTAAAAATGTGAAAATTTTACTATATTTAAAAATAATGATTATACAATGAAAAACTGTTTCTCCGAAAAATGTCTTTTATTCCCAGTTTCAGAAACTGTTCACTCGCTAAATATGAATTATTGCTGATAAAAGATGCTTGTAATATCACATATTTTTCCAAAATCTGTGCCACATTGAAATTTCATTGTCAAATTGACTTCAGTGGCGTCCTTTGTCTGCCCGTGAGCATTTGCTACATTTAGAGTGGCTCCTATTTACTCTTGATGAATATTTTCTGCATAAATTTTGTTCGATGTATCCACCACAGTTATACGGAAGAAAAACACGATATTCAAACTAAGGTACAGTGAGCAACAAAATTATATATTTTTTAAGACAGAAGTCGCATAGATTTCAAGAAGCATATGATTTTACATTTATTTTAGCTTGAGAAACGGTTAATATTCCAATTCTATTACCCATATTTAATTTACTAGTTACAATATTTTATTCTTGACTCAATTTTGTACCAATTCAAAAGATATATTTAATGTTTTGTCCTCTCATACAAAATATTAACAATAGTAAGGTCAAATGAGTTCACATCTACTAGTGATAAAGTTCTAAAAGTAATCTGTACTAGGTTTGTACAAGACACTAAGCAGGACACTTTAAAGTACCACAATGAAACGAGTTTCACAGAATATTATAAGAGAAGCATCTATTGCAGTGATGAGCACGGTAGGGGCCCCTGAGTTGCCTGCTTCTCCCACCAACCTAGTCGGCTATGGAGGGACGTATGATGGGGAAAACGAAGGCACTGGAAGGCACGAGGCACAGCTGCGCAGCGAAGGTGCGCACTGCACGAAAGAGTGGTTGGTGGGGGAAGCTCCGCGGATCCTTCATCTTGACTGCAGCAGTCAAAATATTAAACGATCACTCGTAAAGAATTGTAGTTAAATATATTCCAAAGGCGGAGGCAAAATCAGCCTCAATGACAGAAAAAACATTAAAAGAAGAATTTCATGCAAGATGTAGTCAGTAGGGAGAAGTCTTTGCGACATAAACTTTAGAAGTTATGGAAGAGAAGAAGAAGTCTCATCTGTCAAAAACAAAAATATCAAAGCACGCTGAGCATTGACCAATAAATAAGAAATTGCATGATTAAGAATTTAAAAAAGTTATGTGAATTAACCAATGTTCATGCAAAAAAATATTACGAACGTAATTGACTGAAACAATTGAAAATATTATCGTATTCGATCGACAAGTGTAGGTGATATATTATGGAGTGTTTCTTAAGTTAAAGCATTACATGCACTTCAATTAAACCACTAAATACAGTTGAAATTGTATCGTGTTTATTGTCATTTTGATTCATAAAAATGACAGGAAAAAGTTGATGAAGGTCACATGAAAAAATCATGAAAAATAAAGAAAATAAAGTTTTGTAATTGGATTAGTAGTGGTTCACACCGATATCGGATTACGTGGCATGTTTACACTGCTCGGCCCCTCGCGGGGTACGCGCCGCAATAGTGGGGATATTCGTTTTTCTTAGATCCTACAGTTTCAATTTTCTTAGATCAAGACTTTACTACATACTGACGAACATTAACTACTAAAGGTCAGATGGTTTTCTAAGTTTCAGCAAACACAAATATCAATGACTCAGTACTCAGTACTGTACGGCTTACTGTGTCTGAAGTGTTTCGCCTAGATCTTTAGGACACACGCAGCACAAGAGTGCGCACGACAAAGTTATGGAAAATTACAATCAATTGTAACGAAATAGTACTGTTGTTTTTCTCTATAGCAAATAGTAATGTCGCGCACTCTGGTCGCTGAGCAGGGACAGTCCTTCTTGGTAAGACCCTTGGTCCTAAACTTTCTACCAATTTTCCATAACGACTTCTGAAGTAGATCGGGGATACTCCTAGCATCTTAGAATTTGCTTACGCCAGATCGGGCAGTTATGTTATGAACCGTTTTTCGCCCAGAGTAAAATATCATCGCGACGATCGTGAACGATGAACGTTGCGTTGGTTCGTTCCCTGTCTCATACATCTCGGAAAAAAATCCCCCTCTTTGTTTTCACCAATGGATGTTTCAGTGGGCCAGTTAAACACAGCAGAATGATCTTCCTGTCCGAGATTAATCGAAAATATTAAAAGAAAAAGACATCTCAATTTCGTTGTCAAGGGAAACACATTTCTGAAAATCTTCTCGTGTACTCATTAGCGCGGAAATATCAATAATTGATCAGCTATCTATATAACTACTATAGAAAACGTTCGTTCAAGGGACATAGCAAATCTTGTAACGGCATAAGGTCTTACACATCGACGAAACTATTCGCCATCCAAAGTTGAAAATATTACAAATAATAAATTATATGTAATAAAATTATTGTGTCACAAATGAACGAAGAACGACATTTTACAAGATAAATATTTTTCAACGGACAGATAAAAAATAATAAGAAACAAGGAGGCCATTTTAGGCTTAAATATTATTTTGGGGTTTCCTTCTCACTATCACATTATTATTTGGATTCGGGATAACGAATATCGTGTTCCCAGATGTGTTTTCTGTGTATATGTCTCTCCATCTGAATTATATAATATTTCATACGATAACTGATCAAAATAATAATATCGACATAAATGTGAAACAAGGTACGTGAAATGTTAAACTTTGTGAGAACAAATACTTGTATGAAATTTTACAGTACTGGTTTCTTGTTATGTATATGGCGATCTTCTTCGTTTCATCGAACAGTTTCCTTCGCAAAGTGTTAATTCGAGTTCACGCGCTGAAACGTGCCGAAATGCGCAGAAAATAGCATATAAATGGCAGCAGTTTATACTTACATATAAAAACCATTGAAATATTTTTACGGAATATGTATAGCGACTAGAACTAGAACCTTTATACCCGAATGGATACCCGAGTATCTCATATTACAGCCATGTCCTCGGGTACCTGAGTATCTCATGAGGTTTCATAACTGGTTACAAGAGCTATTATTACCTGAGACACCGCGCCACGTGCTTTATTTGAGTATTCGAATTTCGACTGCTTTTTGCAATTGATGCAATAAATTTTTAATTTGCATAAAGATCCGCCGTTTATTCATGAGATACCCGGGTACCCCTAGTAGCATTTATGGTTGGCGTTTTGTTGGGCCTACGTTGGGGGTATCGGTTGGCAAACCGTTAGAAATGTCGCTCTTTTTTACGTTGGGCCAATGGTCAGGGCCAACGTAAGGCCAACGTAGAGTCAATGTAGGGTCAACGTAGAGCCATCGTAGAGCCAACGTAGAGTCAGCGTAGGGCCAAGGTCACTATAATACGAATGGCCAACTGGGCCCGCTAGCATATTATTCTGATTTTCTCCTTTATGGTTGTTTTTTCACAGTACGTCATAAATAATATATAAACAATATATTTCCACGGTAAAAAGTGGAAAAAAAGGAAAAAACTAATTATAATAGCCAGGTCGGGACTTGAACCCGGACCGTCTGCGTCTGCGTATTAAGCTGATGCCCTACCGCCGAAGTATGAGAATTATTTTCAGAATTAATATTGTAACTACCGATTCGGTACATACTTCGACACACTAATCATAAAAATAAATTCGATGCTTCCGTATAGTTACTCATTTTCCGAAACATCCGGAATGTTTATCGCATCTTTACAGAAATAATGTGAATATTATTATTTCTATAACACTAGCAATAGATAGAGTTATTTCTAATAATTGCTCTTTATATTAAAAATATTTACTTTCAGATGTCTCGCTCGAAAGAAACTAAAATCTCTATGCGGCAATATTAGTGAAATTTATTTTGATTTGTCCTTTTCATTTGCTACTTATTGTTCTCGCGTTTATATCACAACAATACCTAACGTCACAACAATCGATGCTGTTCAATAATTTCTATTCTGGTTACAGGAAGCAATATCTAAAACACACCGAGTCACGGTATTTTCCGAGAATGAAAGACCTACGGAATGGCAGAGAGAAACGAAAGATCTGGTGAAATAATATCGCTGATGGAAGTGAATCCATGCAGTCCGACCGAAATTGGACAAAGCAAACGAGCAAAATTGAACGAAAGACTAGTCTAACATTTTCAGGATTCAAGTTCTTATGATATTTACTTTCCATTTTTCTTTTCCTTCCCCTGCATAGAGGCGCATTAAGAAAAATTAAATGAACTGATTCGTAGGGACTAACCAAATAAAAGAGGACATCGGCTCCAGCACACTTGCAGCTATAACATTTACAGTAGAACCTCGATTATCCGAACTAAACGGAGAAAAATATGAGTGTTCGAGTAATAGAACAGGATTGATTTAGATTGAGCTATTTGCATATCAAGTGTGTTTGGATAATAGACTCTTCAGATATCGAAGATTCATTTTCGGGTCTTTAAACTTCGCCTTCGCTATATTATTCCCTACATTATAAAAATTCAAGTAATTTTCATTTACACAACTTTTTCCTGTGTCTACTTGTTTTCGAGTTACTGAGATTAAAAGGATTTCGCAACCCCCACTTCGAGGGGTAATTTCACCCCCTAAACCTGTTTTTCCGCCGATAAAAAAGATGCGTGTTAAATATTTTTGGCTGAACCATAAACGTGCAAAGTTTCATAAAAATCTGTGATTGGCAGTTGGGTGACGTACCTCGTTAAAACAGGAAAACTTTATGTTTCAAACGTATTTAGCATTTACACAAGATCGATTAAAACGAACCAATCGAGGAGAAAGGAAAAGTGAAACAGAATATGATACGGTAGCGGTCTTCAAGAATTTCTCGATCAACGAAATTGAATCTGACGAACCTAAGAAGATAGCCAGAAGAAAATCCATGGGATATTCCCAGCGGGTACTTCAAATCTAAAATATCGAACTGAATCAACCATCCCTGGAAGGGAGAACGATGGCCACGGACTAGGATAGGTGTTTCTATCCTGGCAAAAAATTGGGTATGCACAGAGCGGTTGGAATAAAAGTCAAATGCGATTTAATAAAACTTTATATTTTACCTGAACATTCATCATATATTTATTATACAGGGTGTATCGAAAATCGCTGTACAACCGTTCTGGCGGCGACTCTACATACAAAAATTAGTCAAAAAGGAAGAACTACATTTTTCCATTTATGATAAGGCTTTGTTTTCGAAAAAATCAGTTCGAAAACTCATCTGCTGTTTTCGTATTTTCACAATGTCGATTATCACTTTCATTTACTCTTTATTTGATTTGAACGATCTCGTAAATAAGGATAATGTCAGTTTGTTATTTGGTTAGTGTGTAAATGAATTGTTCACGCACTTTTCCACACACTACACATATCTATATATTTAATTACAGTAATGAATATTGTCTATCGTCGCGAACGCGTGGACACAACTCGCCATAGATCGATAACGACTATACACCACCAGATAGGTGTCGCTGCTTAGTGCAAGCCGCTATCGATATAAATCCTAACAGATAAGATTAGTAGGTATACAATATTTTAGAAATTATTTTATTGATGTAACGTGTGTTTAAAATATTGATCATGGTGGTGCATACACTAAATTGCTATGCACTTTTTGTAGTAAATTCTGTGTATTCTTTAAATCTTCAAAAGAACGTTATCTTCTAATTCCTCAACACTATTCTACAATATTTTGACAACGCATATGATTTAATAGTGTTTTTATGTACACGACTTCTTTTGATAGTCGTGCGAGGGCCACATATTCCGCTTCCATCGTTGACAATGCAGTCGTATGTTGTTTTTGGGATTTCCAGCTGATCGCTCCTCCGGCCAGTATCAGTACGCACCCAGATTACGATCGTAGATCTTCTATGTCTCCGTTCCTAATCCGAATAGGCGTTTAGTTTGGACTCCGTTTTCTCGTAATTTTATTCCATAATTTATTGTTCCTTTAAGGTGTCGTAAAACCCTTTTCGCTAATACCCAGTGACCTTCTCCTGGATCAGATCAAAATCTGCTTCAAGACGTTTGCAGCGTATTATATCCGGCCTCGTTGCGTTTGTCAGGTAGACCAAACTACCCACAAGCTCTCTATAGGGACAATTTAGTATGGATACAGTTTTTGCTAGGTTCATATTAAATTTTTCCAACAGTTCTCGCACGTATTTTTGTTGAGACAGTTTGATACTGCCTGTTTTATCACTTTTATCCCTCTCTTTCAACGGGTATCCCCAAAATATCGGTAATTTTTCCCAGGTCTTGAATTTCAAACTCTGACTGCAACTTTTGTGTCACAATGCGTAATTCTTTTGTGTCCTTTGAGGCTATCACCAAATCGTCTACGTATACAATCATTATGACGCGTTTTTCGTGTTTGCCGAACGTGTACAAACATGGATCATCATCGTTTCTGGATCCACCTTGCTTTGTTACGTACTCATCCAACCGTCTGTACCATTCGCGCCCTGATTGTTTTAAGCTCTTTTCTTCGTTGAACATGTAGTGATGGTTGCTCTATGTAGATTTCGTCGTACAAGTTTCCTTGCGCGTATGCCGATATTACATCCATGCGAGGAACTTGCATTTCCTCTTCAACCGCTACCACGAGAAGCGTTCGTATAATTTCGTTGCGGGAAGCAGGAGCAAATATTTCTTAACAGTTAATTCCCGCTGCTTGGGTATGTCCTCTTGTCACTAAGCGTGCTTTATATTTTTCTATTTCTCCTTTTCCATTTTGTTCGGTGACGGATCACGTGAGCGATGCGGTTAAACCGCGGATGCGTCCACTCCCGAAACCGCCACGCCGCGCCGCACCGTTTTGCTGCCCGCCAAATTAATCTTAGGCAGCCCGTTCGATATTCGAGTGAAAGTATTGCTGTGATAAAAGAAAACACATTTCGTCCCGGACCTGTGAGAAGATTCGTCAGTAAGGCTATTCTAATAGGACCTGCCTTATATGCGTAGGAATGCGCGACGTTTTCCCAGATACTTCGTAAACGATGTTGTTCGGCAAACGGTTTCGCGAGAAGGGTAAATAGGCTTGTTTTATTCGGTCGTCAAGTGAATGAAAAACTTGATTTCAAAGACAATCGATCTCGACGTCGCGTCGATAGCAGTGTAGTTGTTTTTGAAGGCAAGTTTCTTCATCGTGAAGAAAGCTCCTTCATCGTCTATAGACAATCCAATGGCATTCATTGCTTGCGTAAATGCAAGGCGATGCGTTGATTGGGTTCTGCAGAACGCTGCATTCCCTGCTCAACGCGCACCCTTGATGACTCGTCGTCCTCCACGGTTGTCTCGAGCAACTTTCGAGTGGAAGGAGAGCGAAGGAGAGCGAAGGAGAACTGTTCGAAACCGAGGACCGTACGTCCCGTTCGTGATCTGGTTCTTTGCGACGGAACACATTTATTTTTATTTTAAAAACCCATCTGTTAGATAGTACTTTTTTAATTATCTGGTCGGGGACCACCGACCATGTTCCATTTTTCTTAAGGTTTCCATTGCGAAAACTTTTCATCGCTTCCAGTCATAATTGTGTATCATGACGTCCGAATACGTCGTCTATGTATAGTTGTTGGTTCGTCTGGAATTTCCCTATCGGCATCTGTTTCGTCTTCGATAGTGTTGCTTCGGCTTGCGTAAATTTTTCTCGGTCGTCCAGCGTTTCCTGTTCGGAGAATCCTTGGTCTGCCGCGACCTCGTTTATTTTCATATTTATCTTCTTGATGTCTTTCTCCGATTTCTGTGTTTCTATTTTGTCCTGTTCGTCCTCGGTTTATTTCAACGGTATATCATCTTCTTGTGGATGGAAATCTGGAAAATAAGCTTTTAAGTTTTCGTAATCGATGTTTTCGAGAACTTTAATGTTCTCTCGCTTTAATAACTTTTGCTCGTGTCGCGGAGCCATAGACGATAGGCTTTTGATACCTGCGAGTAACCGACGAGGACATATTCTTGACCTTTCGGATCAAGTTTCTTTACACCTGTGGTTTTGTTTAACGCTATCACTCTGCGCTCTACAATTCGCAGAAAACCTACATAAGGTTTTTTTTCGAACCACGCTTCGTACGGCGTTTTGTTCTCGAGTAATTTTGTTGGGCATCTATTTCGTAAGAACACAGCTGTCGCGATTGCCTCCGCCTACAATGATTTCGGCACACTTGCTTAAATCATGAGACATCGCTACATCTCTACTAACGTACTATTCGCGCGCCGTTTTGCTGAGGGGTATACGCGACGGTAAGCTGCCCTGCAATACTCTCGTCTTCCAAGAATGTAGAAAAATCTGCCAAAATGTATTCTTTCGCGTTATCCGTTCTTAATCGTTTTAATACGCACCCGGCTTCTTTTTCTACATGCCTTTTAAAATTTTTAAATGCTGTTAGTACATACATCCGATCGTTAACGCAGTATAACTACTTCGGTATAGCGCGAATAATCGTCCATAAACGTTAAAAAATATTTCGCTCCGCCGAGGGATTCTGTATCCATTGGGCCGCAAATATCCGAATGTATGAGACCGAGTCTCTCTTTTTCGCGACTTAGTGAGTTTTTTTACGGTAATTGTTTAATTTTTGCTTTCGCACACACTATACATTCAGCATTTACACTTTCACACTTTAAATTCATACCTGCTACCTATATTGTTCGCATACAGATTATTTAAATCAGTGAAATTTAGGTACCCTGAACGTCCGTGCCACCTTTTACAATTTTCATCGTTGTTTACATTCGTTTGAGATAAACGATTTTCTACAACGTCTATTATGTAGAGATCGCCTCTTTTCTCCACTATAATCGCTGCAGATCCGTCTCTGCACTTGACTATTGCACGATTCTTATCCAAAATCTCTTCGAACCCGTATTTAGTAATTTGCACGACTGCTATCAAATTATATCAGAGTTCCGGCACAAATATCACGTTTATTAATTTTACCGGATTTGTGTTTCGCTCACCTAGTTTTACATTTAACTCGATTTCACCGGCACCTTGTGATTTTATTCCTTTAGCGGGAGCTGCAAAAACGTTTGATCGTTCAGTTTCATTTATTGTACGGAACTTTTGTATTTTATTCGTCATATGACACGTAGCTGCACTACCCAAACAACAAATGTTAGATCTTTTTAATTCTACTTTACACGCAATAGCTGTCATCGCGTCGTTCGTTTTCTCGTTTTCGCGTCTCTTGCGTATATGTATAACAATCTTCTCCGCGATGCCCGATTTTTCCGCACTCGTTGCACTTTCCACTAAAATTTGCAGTCGATTGCGGTTTTTGCGTGTTATTTTTGTAATTATTAGATCGCGGTTTCACTTACTTTCTTGTTTTCGTATACATATAATGCTTCGCTGTTGACATCTCTTTTCTTTTCTTTATCCGATCTGCCATCTCTTTCCTATTGTTGCGCTTCTTCTTCGATCAACTTTCTTTTTGGATTGTTTACACTCGGAATTTCGTCGCGTGACTAAATCGCCACTGTAAAATTTTCGTATTCTTCCGGCAATGATCCCAGCATCATAATCGATAACAAATCTTCCGGAATGTTTATACCGACCTCTTCCAATTCCTCGGCTTTTGTTGTAAATTCGTTTAAGGGGTGAGCCCTATGTAAATGGGCTGTTTTTCAAGAATTTTTTTTTTAATATAATGCGTAGAATGATTTAAAATTTCAGGTATCATTTATTGATATTATAGTGTAACAAAAAATATTTTTTTTTAAGTTTAATTGTTAATAATAATGGTGGAATTACGGCTTGAAAATGGCATCCTGCAAATGCGCCGTGCAGCGTACAGTACACAAAAATGATCCGATACAAAACATCCAAATGGAATCGTTAGTTTATGCAAAAACGCTCAGCATGAGGTTTTTCTTTTACATTTGACGTTTAAAAAAAACGGATTTTCTGATATTAATAATTGGTACTAACAATAGTTTAAATAAATAATTAAAAAATCCGCGCTCGTCATACTGAGGCCAATTGTTTATAGAATATATACAGGGTGGTCCACGCAACTTGCACACCTATAATAACTTCCAAAGTATGTGTTGCACGAAAAAGTTTTGTGTATGTATAGAAGTTGCATGGTCTGAAGGGGTACATTATGTAGTGTATTTATTTTTTTTATAGGTGGAAGCGTTTTGGAGATTTGAAGGTCGACTTTATTTTTTTTAATGGAGTACTATATTTTTTATACCAAAATATGGAAGAATGTTGAATTCTGAGTAAAAAAGTATTGACCTTCATTAGCTCTAAACCTAATAATTAATGAGTAATTGCACTTGATTTCCTGAACATTTTCTTCGCGTAATATGTTAAGTAGCTGTCCTGCGAAAATCTGTGATGAGGTTGAATTTCTAACTTAATATTACGTGAAGAAAATTTTGAGGAAATAAAGTGCAATTACTCGTTAATTTTTAGGTTTAGGGCTAATGGAGGTCAATACTTTTTTACTCAGAATTCGACATTCTTCCATATTTTGGTATAAAAAATATAGTATTACATTTAAGAAAACAACGTCGTCCTTCAAATCTCCGAAACCCTTCCACCTGTAAAAAAAATAAATTCACTACATAATGTACCCCTTCAAACCATGCAACTTCTATATACAAAACTTTTTCGTGCAACGCATACTTTGGAAGTTAGTATAGGTGTGCAAGTTGCGTGGACCACCCTGTATATCGAGTTTCATAAAGATCGAGTAATTAGTTTACGAGCTACGTTGCACGGCGTGCGAAATTTTGCGTTTCTAGAAAAATGCGTTTAAAGTTTTTGTAACAGAAAAATAGTGAAAAAATCATAATACATTTTAACTTAAACCGCAGTTTTTTGCTAATTTGCGATTCCGGGGCCATAGAACAGATCTTCCTCTTTATCAAAATATTGCATTTCAGCCGTTTTTTCTTCTTTTCGAGAAGCACGAGCCTCTTTACTGCAATGAAGACTGCGTCGCTCCTGCTCAATACAACTCTTCACTTTATTTTGAAAATAACGTACAAGAACATCTCTGCTGTATTCCTGAGGAAATTTTCTATCGATTTAAGCAAAAAAAAAATTGCCAAAACATTTCATTTTACATAGGGCTCCCCCCTTAAGTAGATGGCCATAGATGTTTCAGAATCTTTTTTCATTCTATACAGTTGTTTGTATAATGTTGCTTTCCGAGCTGGACCTTTCGATTCATAATATTCTTTCTAACTCTATCCACGCCGCGTGCGATGTTTCAGCCTTCTTTATACGGTTAAATTGACCACGTGTAATACTCAGCATTATCATTGTTAGCACTTTTTGATCTTTCTTATTCCATACGGTTAGGGTGTAAATGAATTGTTCACGCACTTTTCCACACACTACACATATCTATATATTTAATACAGTAATGAATATCGTCGCGAACGCGTGGACACAACTCGCCATAGATCGATAACGACTATACACCACCAGATAGGTGTCGCTGCTTAGTGCAAGCCGCTATCGATATAAATCCTAACAGGTAAGATTAGTATACAATATTTTAGAAACTATTTTATTGATGTAACGTGTGTTTAAAATATTGATCATGGTGGTGCATACACTAAATTACTCTGCACTTTTTGTAGTAAATTCTGTGTATTCTTTAAATCTTCAAAAGAACGTTTTCTTCTAATTCCTCAACACAACACTATTATTGTTCTTGGAGTACACTTTAGGTTTAATAAAACCCCATAAAAAATTGAGCCACAACACCACCACAACACGATCAATTCCGCACGCATATTGCTCGTTTAGAAAGTTTTTCGCTTCTCAAGTAGAATGTGCTGGTATTCCGTCTTGTTGAAAAATTGAAGTTAGTAGTGTAGCCGAAAGCCATTGTTTAATAGAAAGGGTGATGTTATCCATATTTAATAATACAGATACAAACAGAGACAGAAGCACCACACTTCGAAACTTTCGGTTTTAACTTAATCCGCGGGTTGAGCAATTGAATATACATGGTGTTTCCGAAATCGTGGTAGAAGCGGTCGGATGGTGATTCTATATGCAAAAACATGTTTTGTTTGACGCTTCGTTTTCGGGAAAAACGAGTTTGAAAATCTGTCGAATGAGGGTGCTCTAGCAGTTGCAGGAAGTACAGTAAAGTCTTGATGTAAGAAAAAGCCTTGGGTCCGTGCTGTTTCTTAGATCGGGTAGTTCTATTATTTTTCTCTAATCGCGCCGACCGAACCGCGCATACTGTCAATCAAACCACTAAATATAGTTCAAATTGTATCGTGTTTAGTATCATTTGAATCAGTAAAATGCCACAAATAAGTTGGTGAAGATCCCATAAAAAAATTATGAAAAATAAAGGAGTTTTGTAATTGCTTTACGCTGCTCGGCCCCTCACGAGATATGCCCCGCAGTGCAGGGGATAAGCAATTTTCTTAGATACTAAAGCTGCCGTTTTCTTAGATCAAGACTTTGCTGTATCTGGAAATGGTAGGTCATGGAACAGATGCATCGGCCAATTTCTACCTAACGACTATGACACGCGCATTCGCGGAATGTTCAAGTGTCGATTTACTCGGAAACAAAGCGTCAAATGAAAAACTGTTTACTTCGACTTATTTTTTCATGTAGAATCGCTACTCGGCCAGTTGTATTACGATTTTCGGTGCACTCTGTAGATAGAGCGATTTAGAATAAGGGTAAAAATTTGATCTTGGTAATAGTGACTCGGAATAGCCATTTTGTCCACATCAGGAGAGTCTATGAAACGGATCCAATCATCGTTTGGCATCGGTAGGGTAAGGTAAGGAGTAAGGAGTAAGGAGTAAGGAGTAAGAAGAAGCAAAGATGAACTGGCTGCGAATGGTCAGGCAACAGATCCTTTTCGATCTCTTCTCTAGATAGAGGCATGTAGTTGTATATGTATACATACATGACTGCATACTTTACCCCTAGACGGAGGAGATAACCCGCGAAATCACCGAACCGGGGCGTGGAGAGTTCCAGTCGCAACTTTCCGCCACATGCAAATTCACCGAGCTACCTAAGGGGCTCCTCTAGTGGACTCTTGTGTGATATTTAACGGACGTAGTAGGGTAAGAAGATAAATAGCTTTTCATTTTTAGAAAATTCACCACCTCGTAACAAATTTTCTTTTACGAGCAAACGTATTTTTTTCATCGGCAAAGGTACAATTTCGTTTTCGATGCAGTTTTACCAGCAAACATTTATTTATTTGCTGAAATGTTTACGAAACATTTTCGGTTCAGCATCCGTTGTTTTCTTCATTCTGCTGATTTATTAATCGTGTAACGTACTACATATACACATGAATATCATTCGTTTGGAAAATTTAATCAGCTTCAAGATTCATAAGTATATGTATTGCGAAGAACACATATAAATATGTTCCTTTTCATAACTTTTTCGAACTGTTAAAATTTTTGAATATACATATGCATGTTAACTACTAGGAACTAAAACGAAAACCTAGAAAACATTAACGCCGAGTCCAAGTCTTAAGCAATTGCTCTCTTAGATTTTCAAATAAACTTTATTATCCTCTCACGGTTCCCAACTGACTGCTTAAAAACGGTCGTAGAATTAATTTCGCACTTGAAAAAATAGTTATGTTCGGACCCGAGTATTTTGCACAAAATTTTCAAGTATTTTGAGTATTTCTACTTCATACTTTACCACATTCATTTCTATAATGAATATAGTCACTGGTTTACAATATAAAACTGTAAACAAGAAAAAAAAAAGCAAGTGCGTCTAAACTTACGATACGGCCGTTTTTCGCATTTATACTAAAAATGCTTCACTGTAGCGCCAGAAATGAATGTTTTTAGTGATGATCATAATTTTTCAGGGTATTCTAAATATCTATACGAGAAAAGAAATCAATCAAAGATTCATCGGGAGTATTTGTTGTTATTAAATAAAAAATAGGCTAGTATTGCTATTTGTTTTGGTAGAATTGCAATAACAATTTTGGATGAACCTGTGTCCACAATTATAATATGTTTATTTTGTACTCCAATTTTGTCAGATATTTCAAATCTGTTCAAGTAACAGTAGTAATATCTTCTCAAAGTTTGTTTCTAGAGGATTACCTAAAAACGATTAAGCTCTAAATCGTATTTTCTTTGAGACATTCGTGACCAAGAGACCGTTTTAGGGATTAAGCTAATTCTCTGCATAAGCAGTATATACTGCTGCTATCCAGATGTAGCCAACATTAACGTCAGGTACCTTGTAACCCTCGAAGCAATCGACCCTCAGTCCGCGATCATAAACGCTTAAACCTAGAGAACCCTCACATTCGTTAAACATCGGTTCAAGGACAAACCATTCAAGTTCTTTACGATACGGTTCGAGGATCCATCGGTCAACCTTCAAGCAGTTTTCCATTTAGCGAAACTCATCATATCCCGACTCAGGTATATAGCCTCACTCCTCCTTCCAACTGGACTATCCGCAAGACCACACGGAAGGAGGTTTGAACAATTACGGGCATCCTGATTGGAGAGTGAAAGGCTGACAGCACCGATTCCTACAGCTACCTCTCTCATTACAATAGAATAATAGATGATGTGTTCCTCTCCTTACCTAAGGCCAACCTCTCGATCCACCAGGAGCCAAAAAGATCTCACCGGAGACAGGAGAGTCGATACTAATTTTCGGCCCTTACTTGCCTTTGCGATCTCAATCGTGAAACGTCAGTCGAGTTTGAGCTTAGCATCCGAACAAGTTACGACCCTGTCTCATCGGAGCGTCTCACTTACTTGCAGTTGTCAACGTGCAAGTCGAAGTCGAAGTCAAAGTACAGATCGACCAAAGATCTGGGCGCGTATAAGGCAGGACTTGTCGGTTTAGCCTTACTGACGAATCCACCGACAAGTCTGGGACGCAACGCGATTCCTTTCAATCCATATCCACCCGATCCGATCCGATTATTTAACTCGTTACTCAATATTCATTTGTCGGGTAACAAACGAAAGTTCGCGAACCGATACCTTCGCCAGCTACGAACACATCTAAAATTGTGTAGAATGATATTTGTTTTGTTACCTGTAAATATGAATTTCGCAATGTCAGGAACGTCGATTAGGATTCGATACAATAGAATTAGAATAAATTCTGATTATTAAAAACAATATTCTAATACTTTGAAATATGATTGACGTGATCGTCAAAAGTTGTGCACGCTGACAACGAGAAGTATAAATCTATGATGTGTGATTGGCATTTCTTATTTGAAAAGAAAAAAAAATGATAGATAATATGAAAATCTGACCGTGAAATATTTGATTTGAAAATAAGATCGTAGAAATACGTAAAAAGGCAATATTCGTGTTCTCGTCGTCAAGGATAAAACTGTAGAACGATTTACTGTTTGAAAGGTGGTGCAGCAGCTCATTTTGGTACCTAAGCAAACATAATTAAGCCACTTTCGCTCTAACTTTGCCAGCCACAATAAATGATACAAGATCATATTTATCATGAGATATGAAGGATTCACAAGATGAGGTCTTCCAATCTCCCGAGTCCTCTCATTTCGCAGTGTTACGTAAGTAACATCCAGCTCCATGAGCTCCAACTTAAGTATTTATATTGCTATGTACTTCCGCGCAGAGTCACTCTACCAATTTTCAGTACGACTTCTTCATTCACTGTTCTTGTTTACCGTCATTTTCGGCGACCAAGCAACTATAACCGCAAACTAATCAAAAGCAACATATTTTCTTTGAAAACGGAATTGTATTTTTTCTTCCCTTTGATTCTTGCGGTTTATTATCTCGTGGTTATGAATTTCGTGTGTTAATAACAGATACAAACTTCCCGTTTAATGATTCTACTAGTTTCTAAATAAAAAAAAGCGTTACTGTGACAAGGGAAGTTATCGAACCCGTAAATTCTCAAAATTATGAAACTTTGCACACAAGTAGAGTAAGTTACTACAATACCTACTACAACCCAATTTTATTTTTCGTGCTACTTCTCGCATTAAAGGGGTAAAATCAGCCCTTGAAAAAATTTCAATATTTTCTATTTCATGAAAGATCTGAAGAACAACGAATGATATTTAAAAAAAAGTTGAAACGAAAGTTGCATAGTATTATTGTGTCTACCAAACTGTGTAAAAACAATTTTTTAAATGCATTTTTCAAGGGCTTGTTTCACCCCTTTAATGTGAGAAGTAGCACGAAAAAATTGGGTTGTATTAGGCATAACTTTCTCTACTTCTATGCAAAGTTTCATAATTTTTTTATGGAATTTACAGATTCGATGACTTCCCTTGTGAGTTTTTTAGGCTTGAGCAAAGAAGTTTTTTTACTACATCGTTTAAAATTTAATTGACCCGCACTGTTAATCAATCAAGTGTTCGTCAATTTCGAAAAACATGTAACTAATGACATTCAATCAAAATTATAAATAGTGCTGTAACTAATTTACTTAAAATTGTAATCAATGCTGTACTCAATGTCATCGCCCTGTCGGGATAATTTTGTAATTTTTTCGTTAACTCTCCCTTTATCATGCGTCTACCGTTAAATAGTTTGTATATGGTATACGTTAATACCAACTGAAACATAGTAAGAGCGATGAGTCAACCGACAATTAAAAAATTATTTCCTAGTGGTCGAACATGATGGTAGAGGTTTTGCATAGGTACACGCAATCAGCAATCAAGTTATAACTGTAATCTCGCACCCATACAAATAATAAACAAATGCATTTTTTAGATGCTATATTTCATAAAATAATATGTGTTCTTTATTGTTAAAACTATAGAGTCTAGCTACAGAGTGTTAAGGATGTTGGACAAAGTTACAAAGTCATGCTCCTCTCCTTATATATATGTATGTAGCTCGATCGATTCCTCGCTTATTTTATAAGATGAGTCTTTCAAAAGGTTAACAACCTTTCCTAACAGAACTCTTCTTAAATCTAGGTAAAAACTGCTGTAAAAACTAGTTCTCCTATATCCAACAATAAGAAACAACTAACGTGTAAACTTGTAATACACCAATTGAGACGTTGCCTGCAAAAAAAGCGCGAATGTAAAGATGCTATTATTTAAATGTTAGTAAACTATTGTTCATAAAATTTTTCATTAGAACAGAGCATTCATCCGAATTTCTAGTTTCATTTGTAAAAAATATCTAACAGGTATGTATTCATCTATGTATATCCTCAATTATCGTTGACAGCAATACGACCAGATTTTTTGGCACATTATCCGTTAACAATTATTTGCTGTACTGTTAACTCCTATGTAAGTGGAGTCGGTTGTAGGCCCAATAAATTAACCAATCTACTTGCTCGCATTAGTTTAATGAAAAAACAGGAACCATACAATTTGATGTTACAAGTACAAAATTCGCGTAAGCAAAAAGGCATTCTCTTACATTTTACATTGCCCAATGTTTGTGTCGAGAAAGCACCGTTATTCAAAACATCTATGTACATACATAAAGCACCGTTCAACCTTCTGCCAGACCTAAAATCCCATTAATTAATGTTGCAACGCGTTGCCTACGATGAATGAATTGTCGTTAAAGATAAAAGAATATATGGCTAGAACAATTATCAAACATGCTTCATTGATAAATAATTACCAGTTCTAGTATTAACTAGAAAAACATTTTGACCATCTCGCAAACCTAAACGAGTGGCCACAACACATGCCGTAGATTTGCAGAAGAGTTGAATCACAAAAATGGTTTCTTCAAAAGTGTCAAAATAAAATTTACAAAACGTTCATTGAAATGGTCGACACGATTTTACAAACACTACCAATAATCTAATGAAAAAAATGTTTCTAACACAAGTTGATCAATTATGAGTCGGTTACAAATTGCAATATGTAAAAGTACAAGGTCGCCCAATCTTTTTTAAAGGTCACAATGTATTCTCGAATTCATAATACTGTAGCCAATGACAAGCAAATTCAACTACTCGCAAGAAATTCAGAAATCATGACGAATCGTATCCAGATTGCACGTCTTAAAGACGTCCATTTTACGTCCTTTTTGGTCTGAAAGTCTTACGGAAGGAGCAATAATTAAAGACGTCTTTAAGACGTTTTAAAGTCGTCTTTCTCGGGACGCCATGTCGTTTTAACGTCTCAAATAAGACTAAATAACTCGAATTTTTTGGAGATGTTATAAGATGTTAGTTTATTGTACAATCACTAAAATACTTTTGTAATTTTGCTATTACTTGGAATGACAAAAAAAAATAAAAACTCACTTTTTTTAACTTTCTCATCTGAGCTTATTTATAAAATTTCATTGAAATCACCATTGACGTTGTTATGAGTTACAAACAATTAAAAATTGCAGCTTTTTACGATTTCTGAAACTCTCGACCGATAACTGCAGTTTTTTTTTTTTAATTATAATTGCTTAGAGTGATAAAAAAAAGATTAAGCTCAAATTCAAAGGTTAAGAAACGTGAGTTTTTTTCTTTTCCTTGTCACTCCAACTGATTACAAGTTTTTAAAACAATTTTTTAGCCATTATCTATAGAATTTTTTTTGAGATTTTTAAGTACGCGGGGTCGTAGTTAGGAAAAATACAAACCGATTTTTCCGACATTTTCTGTGCGAAAGACTAAGCTAACCTTGAAATTGTTACGTTTTATTTATTCTGTAAGTATATTAGGTACTGATGAATCTCACATGAATTTCACAGGAATAATTAAAAAATGCAATCAACTTGATCAGTATTTCTACTGCGTCAGCGTATTACATCTGGAAGGTATTAACTAGTGTTTCTTCTCGAGAATCCTTTCTCGAAAATATCTCGAGAAAAGCTAAATATTTCAATTTTTCACTTCTCGAGAAATTATTGTTATTTCTCGGGAATTCAAATAAAGCTCGCTTTCTGAATTATACTTGCACTCGAAACGTAGGATGCCATTAACAGAGTGTTATCCTACTATTAAACCAACCTCCACGCAAAATGAGCTCAATTTTTCAATTACCAATGATTTTGTTACAAAGAAAAGATCTCAACTGGCAGTTTTCTTTGAAAAACTATTTTAATCACAGATATAATTTTTAAAAATAAAACATTAAAATTTTTTTATTTTAATTGTTCACAGTATTTATATACATTAATATTTTTAACTTTTTATCTTACAAGTTGAAAATGTTGTTTGGAAAGGTTTTTTTTATAAAGTTGTATCAAAGTTATATATTTCAATTGTTTAATATAAATTGTTTGAATATCGTATTTCATTTCTTAACTACTAAATGTATAAAATTCATATATGTACATGACAATACATTGTATGTGCAAAATTAGGATACTTAATAAATAATAAAGATTTGATTGAAATTCATGTATTTTTCTTTAATTAAACATAGAATTTTTCAAAAAAGATTTTCTTCGAGATTTCTCGAGAATTATCAAGAAATCAAACTTGTATGTCTCTTTCTCGAGAAATGAAAAATGTTGAGAAATCAGAAACACTAGTATTAACCATGTTTCCAACAACCCGGTTGGGTCGGCGCGTTAGGTGTTCAATTGTGGACGTTCTTATACTAGCTTCGCGCCCGACGTACGTCTACTATTTTTGAATATGTTAAAAGACGTCTTTCAGACGTCTTTGTGCTATCTGAGTAGAACGTAACTGTATCCGGGCAACTGGCAGGAATCGTTATGACCGCAAAATAAGCGCGGAATTCTTTATCGAATTGAAAGAAAAGACTTGTGACCTCCCTGTAGACCCGACTGCAATCCCTCTGACTACTGCACGCGTGGCGTAGTCGTGGCAATGGTAAATGCAAAACATCGCAACATCGAAGATACCCTAAAGCCCACTTATCACGAAGGTGATGAAGAAAATGAACAAAGAGGGGGTGAAGCAAGCTTGCAGCGGGTTCAGGTCCAAGTTGAAAAAGGTCGTGGCAACTAGTGGAGGCTACATCGAATAATTCCATTCTTCATAGCATTCACTACTTTTGTAGAAATTAACGGAAGAACATATTGACATTTTCCTGGAATTGGAACTATTTTTTTTTTTAGACAATGACTTTTCCGGATTTACCTCGACGAACCTGTATTCTGACGATCTTCTTTTGCGGTTCCGGGGTACGAGAATAATATCAGATTGGTGACGCGTGACCGAAAGAAGACTTTTTCCAAGACACATCATTGATCGTCCAGTATTGGAATGGGGCAGTCTTGGGTGCAAGTGAATTCCAATTTTACATATACGTTTTATTTGTTCTCTTCGTATAAATTTGGTTAGTATATACTTTATAAAGATTTTCAACTTGCAGTTGATCTCGCATGACCTTGAGCGACCTTCATAATAGGTAATTGCATCCGTCTTGAAACATACCATCAGAATGTAAATAAAAAACCATACCTTTCCATTTAAAAAAACAAGGTTGACATTCATATCTCCTTGACGTCTCCTCCTATAAAAAAATTAGTAACATCAAATTACGAGCGCTTCGATACCAAGTAGGTTTGGTCTGATGCATTTTCTTCTATCTTCAAAAACAAGCGAGTTATTCAGGTGACCTGTTTATAGCCCCCCACCCTATGTATAAAAAAAGACTGTAAACATTCAATTCTAACCGTGACAATAACCGTTGTAACAGAATCAGATTCCTGTAATACAGTGTGTCCCATCTAACTTTTATGATAGGTCGGGGAAAGGGTCAGAGGAAACCATTATTTTGTTCGATGGGGTAAATACTGTGATGGGCTAACAATTTTTCTCAAGGTCATATTTTTTGAGATTTCAAGGTGATCGGAGTTTGTTTTAATGGAACTATACATGTATTTTCTCCATCGTGATACGACAGGTGAGGAGAATCCAAACACCTATAATACTATGACCTTCGCATGACCATGAGTACAAAAATTTCGCAAACATTGGGCATTTGCCCACTAGACGCTTATAAAAGGTGGTCCTAATACGTAGAATCAATTTGTGGCGTTCTGTCGTTACTATAATATACACGTACTCTTACAGAGAGTGCTTCACCAAAAAGGGACGAAACTTTGCCGATTGCGTTAGAATGTGATTTCAGGCGAATAATGTCTTATAAACATATTCGTGGAACTCAATAGTTAAAGAGTTATTGTTAATAAAAGTTATAAAGTCATGTTTTTGATGTAGGAATATCGAAAAGGACCTTTTCCTATTATGTATTATCAAAGCTACCTCAGAAAAATTCGAATGACCTGGGGCATTTTATACAAGTCACAAGCGAGGCCAAGTATTTAGAAATGTATAGCGGAAATTTCGTAAATTGTCAAAGAAGTTAAAGATTTAAATGTTTGAACAGTTTTCAAAACTTTTCATTTCGTGATACATGGTTCATTTTCTTGAAAGATGTTTTTACATGATATAGCGAATGAGAAACTGGAGACACGTGTTTCTCTGGAAAATAATAGTTTATGGCTGAATCTGCCACAGATTCGAAGATTGCAGCCTCCCCTTTACAATGATCGAAACTAGATACGAACAATTTTCTGATCGTTTTACGGAGTTTAGAGTGAAATATGTACTGCCAACTTTACGTTCCTCCTTTTCGTTTCATAAAACAGCTAAATAAAAAAATCTTACATCAAATTTTAGGAGAACGTTGTAGTGGGCAAGCTTGAAATCTCAGTCCTGAAATCTACGGTGAATTCAATCGTTGAAAAAATTTCTTATGCCTGAATTTGCAGCATTTTGCCGAAGAAGCACGTTAGAAGAAAATTAACGATAGGTTGCAAAACTAAAAGCTTTAAGTTTCGAAATGAATCCAACTTCATTATGCTTACCTATAAAATTATAGTGGCCTAAATATTAATTTTCCTACTGTAAACGTAGTCGGTCTAAAGTCTGAGCTAATGGACGAACTGTGTGACACGTTTTACGAGAAAATTGGCCACTATGCATGGTCGTGTCATAGTTTAAGACTCGCTTCGGTGACACTAATAAGGGTAGAAAAAATTTCACATTCATCTCGCATAGCATAATGACTCAACTGATTGTATTGTCATCCAACAATATTTTTTAGCATGCGCATAAAAAAAAATAGATTTTCTAAACAAATCTGAGAATTTTAAAAATCTCTTTACACGTTTTGCCTTTTTATATTCTTCTTACAGACAAAATAACGTGTTGCACAATTTTAATATTATATTATACTTTTATAGAAAAAAAAAGAAAAATAAAACTGTCGGAAACTCTACAATCAATTTTGTTGTAGTTTGAAAAGAGAATTGCTCGAGGGAGAATAATGAGCGAGGCAGAATGTGAACGGTGAAAGATTCGTGATCGCTTTATCTTCTACTCGTTATCGAGGCGGACAGTATAGATTAGCAGAATCGCTTAATCGATGCACCGGTTGTATTAGCAGATGTGGTTTGGCACGATTACCTCCTTTAGTTCGCCACTATAACTTTCTCCTTCTCGCTCCACCTTTTCCTATCCTAATGGCTTTAAAGCAGAAACTACAAAAGTTTGTTAACAGCAAGTGAAATGGTAACTGTTGAAACTAAAGTTAAATGTGTTAAATCAAGTAATCGGTGATAATGATAGATAATTGAGCTATCGAAAGGAAAATAAACACACGAAACATAAACTCTGTTTCGTCTATCTTTAAAAATATCAACAACCAATCATGCTATCGTGGCAAAGGTTAATTAACAGAGAAACCAGGCCTACGTAATGTAAACGTTTGAATTTTTCACCTGTAGCCGTATTACCAGTGACGATTGTTACATATATACAATATATTTTATTCTAAAGAATATTCAAGTTTTCAATGGGAAAATACCGGCAGTCTCAAGATTAAGAAGTCGATATACCATATTGTATCTCTATTTAATGTCCCATAAAGCATTCGTGCAATAAATAATCTATGTTTACATTAATTCGCAGAATAAAGTTAATAAAACCAATAATTTTATTAATATTAATAACACGCGTAAAATTGAATATACCCTTCACTCCTATATTGAATAACATTAAATCTTTATCTATTCAAATATTATGAGATTTTTTAATATCAAAATTCGCATATGAAAAACCAGCTTTATGTTTATGTATTATTCATACTCTAAGAGGATCACTTATTAACAGTGGATTGTGATGAAAGTAGGTTGAAATCTTTATGTATATTTGCAGCTGAAAACTGTAAGTCGAAGTCAGAAGGAAACTTATTAAAACTTCATTGAAGACTATGGAAAAGACTACAAGTGAAAGACAAATTCAAGAAATCTTGATTTTAAATTGTGGAAGAGACTATGTATTATCTTACGCAAAACATATACAATGAGAACTACAATGAATGCTATCCTCTAAGCATTTGTTGAAAATCCCAAGTAAAAGTTCAAAGCCCCTTGCACTATTCGTGGGAGCTTGTTGATAGAGCAACTACTTCTTGATTATTATATTTAGATACAACAAGATGGTGGTTACGGTAGTGCGAAGTATTTAAAAAATTCTGTTCGATGGTTGTCTCAATTCTGAATTCTTCTAATTGTAAGTCGTACTCTGTCGAGCTCTGTACTCTCCACCAGCAATCCCCTACCACGGCCCACGGAATGTGATTTTTGGCGGATCGATTAGTGGGAGAGAAAATTGCCAATAGCAATATTGGAGGGAGTTTTCACGTTTTCACGTTTTCACGTTTCCACGTTTTCCCGTTTTCCCTAAGCCCTTCCCAACTTGCCCACCATGGACGTGGAGGACAGAGTCCGTAGGGTCACTAAACGCATTAAAGAAAGGCTTTCTCTCAAAAATAGCAAAGAAGTCACGTCCGTATTGTAAACCTTGACTAAATCAATTCCGTATAATCTGAACACTAAACCTTACTTATTCTTAGTAAAATTTATATTTTATCACAGCGATAAGCAGTTATAAATATTGTTTTGCGTACAATAAATTAATCGAGTATTATTGTACAATATTAAAACTGTCTAAAAACATAAAAATATTTCATACTGTCAAAAAAATCATCAAAATAGGGCAAAAAACTGCGAGCAACATCTATTTAATCAGCTTCAAATGCTTAGTGAGACCGACAATTCGTCGTGAATATCTTTGAAATTCTAACTAAACAAAAAATAGTTCATGTATCTTATTATACATTAACGCAGCAATATCTCGATAAATATGCAAATAACACTGACTAGGTATAAAATTAAACAGAAAATGTTTATGCTCTGTCTCTCTGTGTCTTTCTCTCTCTCTGTCTCTCTCTGCTTAAAAAAATGAAAATAATATTTCCCAAACAAGTGAGAAATTTCACAACAACCATAAATCGTTCAAATTTCTTAACTGTGCCACAGCATGAATCAAAATTTGTCTGAAAAGTTCGTAAAAATTTATTGCTAAGCTCTCGCACCGCTTTGGATACAGTCTCTTCATGAAAATTCATCGATAGATTTATGTTCATCTTATATTATCGCGCATAAGATATCATTTTATATTGCGCGCGTTTTCTCTGCTCAGATATTTCTTTTAGTTTCACAATATCTCACGGCTCACGACACTACATACATCGCATCGTTTAACATTTACACACCATGCGGAATTATCTGGAACGTTATTCGGACATCCCTGGTACATATCTGGGACCAATTCTGGGATATAAGGACGTTATTAGGACGTACGGTTGGACATATTCTGAACGTTAACAGGACATTTACAGGACGTTTACAGGGCTGGGTAAAATAGTATTTGAAATAAAAAATAAAAATATTTTCAGAGATTATTTCCAAAACTATGTTATTTTGAATTATTTGAAATATCTATTTATTTTTGTATTAGTGGAAATACTATTTGCAATATTTCTTTAATCTTCCAAGTATATGAAATATGTATTTCAATTATGTATTTCTCAACACGAACTTAAAATAGTTACTTGAAATAAATATTTCTGCCATTATTAGTGGATTGAAACTTCAGCACTACCTTTCACCGAAATAAGCTATGGATATATCTAGACATTGATAACTATGCTTATACATTATACCTAGAGTAAGTAAGTGGTTAAAATCCACAACAGAACCATTTCTCAGAAATCATTTGTGTGTGCTATCACCCGACTGCCGCGATCAGATTCCGTTTGTGTAATATTACTGTAACTCGTGTTTACGAGTCAGTTTAGTTGTAACGTAGAAGTGAACAGGGAAACTTATTGTACGACATGTCCAGTGAAAATAATATTCTAAATACAATTGCAAAAGTGCCGGCAATTCTCGATGGAAAATATTTTACAGTTATATCAAATGAAAATGATGGAAAAAGTGTCTCGGCAACATGTGTTAGCTGTAATCGTAGTTTTAAAGGAAGTTTTCGTGCAACATCAAATTTTGTACTTCATCTTAAACGCAATCATGAAGAAATATTAAATGAATATAAAGAATATAAACGTCAGAAACAATCAGATTTATCAATGCAAAGATCGCAAAACTCTGTATTAGAAATTACATCTGATAGTGAAGTACCTTGCAAACGCAGGAAATTGTCCGATCAAGAGCAGGCTAATAAATTAATCATAAAATATATTACAGCAACAGGAAAACCACTCTGTACTGTTGAAGAAAAGGAATTTATTCAGTTAGTTTCAGGTTTAAGTAAACTAAAAAGTGAAGTGGTTACTATGTCTAGAAATACTCTAAAAAAAAAGAATTGAAAATGAATACCATGAAATGATAAATAATATAAAGAAGGAAATATCAAGTGTGGATTATGTTTGTACAACTGCCGACATTTGGTCTTGTTATGGTCGAAGTTTTTTAGGAATGACAGTACATGGAATTAGCAAAACATTTATGAAATTTTCCAAGGCTATAGCTTGCCGTCGATTTAAAGGGTCGCATAATTATTTAGCTGTAGCAAAAATAATCAATGAAATTCATGAGGCATTCGAGTTAGATGAGAGTAAATTGGTGTGCACAATAACAGATAATGGCAGCAACTTCATTAAAGCTTTTAAGGAGTTTCATTTCCATTCTTCTATCGATGGAGAAGAAGATGGTGCATCAAGTGAAAATGATTCAGAAATCACATCATTCGATAATATACGTGAAATCATTCCTAATACAGTACCTTCGCCTTATTCACTTCCACCACATATTCGATGTTTTAGTCACACATTGAGCCTTATTGGTAGTAGCGATTCTAAAAAAGTTGTTAAAGAAAATCTATTATACAGAAAATTATTTGAAGCTGCTATGATAAAGTGTTCTAATATATGGAATAAAGTGAATCGTTCTAGCAGCAAAGCAAATGAAGCTTTTCGAAATATTGCTGGTCACGCACCAAAAACTCCATGTCCAACTCGTTGGAATTCATTATACGATAGCATTATATGTTTATTAAAAATAGAGGAATATGAAATTGAAATGGAATTTTTACGATATTTAAAAGATCCGAATACGTCTGTGGCAATGCTCAGTAAATACGATAATGTGTGAAGATTATTTTATAAATTTAATACACCAATTCCTTCATCGGCCCCAGTTGAACGATTATTTAGTTTTGCATTTAATACATTTGCATTTAATACAAATATATATTTATTTATTCATATAAAAGTTTTATAATTATAAATATATACATTTGTAACTAAATATAATGTAATATTTATAACTAAATACATACTAAAATATACATCTACGAATAAAATAAAAAAATATATAACTGAAAGCAAATATAATATAATATTTATAACTAAATATATATATTTATAACTATAAATTATTTTAATATAAACTTAAAATTTATAACTTATTTATAACTATATAAATGTCAAAATAAACAGACCAGCGCAGCGTGTACAATCAATTTAAAAAGAAAAACACTGGCAAGTTTCTTCGAAACAAAAATGAAATAGTAGCATTATTCATCATCTGGTCGATTGTCCTACTGCATGTACCTGAAATCAATAATCATGATTTATACACCTATATAATAATTATTTATGGAAAGAAATTCAGCAATTATCATAAAATAGCATAAAATCTTTTATTTACGTACCGATTCCGATTCTTCATCGGTGTCGCTCACAAGTTGTAAAATTTTGCGTTTCCCTAGTTGACTGTCCTCAGCCACTTTCGCCTTGGTCCTTGCCCTTACATAATCATCTGAAAGCATTTTTAAATTATACATATGTAATTATTATAGTTTCATCATAGTATAAAATCTTTAACTCACCATAAGTGCCATTTTTTAAATATTTAATTGCGTGTTTCCTCGCACGCTTTCATGGCCTTCATCAATCGACCCTGCGGTAACGAGGGCCAATGGCAATAATTCCCTATCAGCCACAAAGAGGGTACTGCCTCCACCGTGCCGTCTTTTAAGAACTCCACGATTGTCCACGATTTCACGTCTTCGCAAGATCTGTAAAATTTATATTTAATTAATATACAAGAAATATTTTCACACTGTAAGGGTCTTCGTTCATCATGGTATGCCGCGGGGTTCATCACACACACTTTAAATCGGAATAACTTTTTTGTGAATGGACCAAACGACTTCAATTTCTCTGTAAGGCTAGAATTAGTTTAGTAAATGACGTGTAATAAATAAGTTCAGCTGGGCCAATAACAAAAATTTAAAAGATGTGTTTTGTAAACTCGTATAAATTATATAAATTCTGAAAATTTCATTGAAATTGGTTAATTGGTTCACGAATTATAAACGATCAAAAGTAGTAAAAATTGCAATTTTTCATGATTTTCGGCCTATAAGTGCCATTTTTACTACTTTTGTCCGTTTATAATTCGTAAACCAATTAACCAATTTCAATGAAATTTTCAGAATGCATATACCGAATGCCTTACAGAGAAATTGAAGTCGTTTGGTCCATTCATAAAAAAGTTATTCTATTAAAACACTAACGGTAACAAATAATAACAATGAAAATACTTACTTGTCTAAATATGAAGTAAATCCGATAATATGGTAACGATGAATTTATCACAGGAGTTTTGTCAAGCACGTTCTCGAAGCACTCGCACAAGACTGTTTTGTCACTGTTTGTCGCGCAGCAACGCAACGGCGCACAGTGTTGCAAAATGGCCAAAAAGCGGCAAAAAATCCGTAAAAACGAGTCTATACAACAATTTGATTGAAATTTTGTGGAAAGATTGTCACAAGTACAACACTTATTTGGCAAAAATAATTTTCTAAAAAAGTTGTTAAACATTAAATAATATGGGCTAATCGGAAATCTCTGTTTTCCGCTCATTTTTTATTTATGGAAGCATATCTAAAATCTGTTAAGCAGAGTCGGTCTGGCACTAATCGTTTTAGCAAGGTATAATGTTGACCTAACTTTAAGTTTAAATATCAACTTTTAGAATTTCCAAGAATGAATTCTTGCGATGGTTACGGCGTATTTGATGTTTTAAGTGAATTGTTTTAGGAATATTTCTAAATAATAAAGAAAAATGTGAAATGCATATCATTTATCAATCCTTTATGTATAAAAAAATATTTAATAACAATTTTTTTAATGTTACATAAATTATTTTTATAGCAGTCACTGTTAGAAAAATGCCAGTTGAATTTTTGCGACAGTGGTTCAGTGAACGAAAATTTTTGTTTATTTAACATAAAAAAATTTTTATTAAATATTTTTTTATAAATGTGAATTTCATACTTTTCTTTATTATTTAAGATATATCCCTTCAAAATTTCACCGAGAATGTAAATGTGCAACCTTCTCGTGGTGTACCTTGGGTTATTCTAATGCCGGCGGTACACTTTCCATTTAATGTAACTATAAAACGGTAACAAATTTGTTGGATAGTTCCATTTTTACGGATTGTTTGCCACCTTTTGGCCAAAAACAGTGACCTAATGCACGAAAACTTGGTTTATTTAACATAAAAAAAATTATTATTAAATTTTTTTTTTATTTAAACAATTGATTCTAACTAACTATTTCACATTTCGCTTTATTATTTATGATATATCCTTAAAAATTTTCACTCTAAACATCAAATAAAAGTAACTTCCGCGCAATTCATTCTTGGAAATTCTAAAAGTTGATTTTTAAACTTAAATTGCGGCCAAATTGGTTCGAAGTAGGCCGAGATTTTTTACACAAAGTTAGTTCAACATTACACCTTGCCAAAACGATTAGTGCCAGACTGTGCGTAACAGATTTTAGTTATGCTTCCATAAATAAAAAATGAGCGCAACGCAAAGAGGCTTCCGGTTAATCCATATTCCTTAATGTTAAACAACTTTATCGAAAAATTTTTTGTGCCAGTTTATAGTTTAAACTATGCGTAATAACCCATATAATTTGTAGAGCTCTAAGTATTCAATTGTAGGCGGAATAATTACATAACTATGGCACTGAAAACTGATGAATTCGCAGGATAAAAGAAAAGGATTTTTCCGATGTCTATATCTCCGTAAGAAAATTTTTTTTATAAAATCGGACTTTGCCACATTATTCATTGACTCTCTGGCAATACGTAAGTAATTTTTTTTTTAAAAAATCGAAAATTCATAAAATTGATTTTTTGCCGCCGATGCAACACGCCGCGGCGTGTTCTTCTCCCGCATTCGATCGTCGCTTGTTTCATCGATCGTAGCTTTTCTTACCGATGATCGCTTGCTTCGATGGTACCGTACAGCTATACGACACAGCTGAACACAGCGAAGCAAGGACCGTATACATATATGTAAATAAATAAATATATGTATATGGGTAAATATATTGTTATAAATAGATATATACATTTATAACAATATATATAAGTGTATGTATACAAATTTAAAAAAATACATTGCTATAAATACATATATATTGTTGTATACAAATATGTCTCATGCATGAGAAGTGAGCATCCTTGTACGAACGAAAGTCCTGAGCACAGATATAAGACTTAAAAAATAAACGTACTTTGGACATCCAAAATTCAAGTCCAACAGAAGTCCCTGGGACAAAAAAAATGGACGTTCCTGGGAAATCCGAAATTTTGGTCCCACGGATGTCCATGGTACGTATGGACGTAAACGGTACATAAAACGGACGTCCCGTGGACGTACGGTGCTACTTGGGATATTAATGTAATTACAAAAAATGTTGTATTTTACAGCAATAAAACCTTCGATTGACCTCGAACTGTGCAACACATTGCTTTAGACATTAAACATAAATACATACAGTAGGTGTACAAAGTATTCGTACACCTTTTAACGGTTTAGGGCATTAATAAATAAATAAATAAATAAATAAATAAAAACGAATAACTTTTTCAAAATTCGACCCAACAGCTTGAGTTTTTTTGAGACGTTTGAAGGATTAGTTTACTAGGTAATATGTAAATAATTTTTTTTTTAATTGTTATTGGTCGCAATTTCGGAGGAAAAAGTGAAGGTCACGATTTTTAAATTTTTCATCTGTGCCTGTAATGAAAATTTATAAGGTGCCATTGATAAATAAAAGTAAATTATATGCATGTACAAAGTTTGAAATATAACTGATTGAAAATAGCAAGAATTGTATGAATCCGCAATTAAATGATTCGCAAACCCTAAATTCAAAGATTTTTACATGTTACAATGCCCATAGCTTTTTTATGCGTCAACCGATTTCAGTGAAACTTTGTAATGAAATTTTCATTACAGGCACAGATACAAAATTCAAAAATCTTGACCTTTACTTTTTCCTCTGCAATTGCGACCAATAACAATTAAAAAAAAATTATTTACACATTAGCTAGTAAACTAATCCTTCTAACGTCTCAAAAAAAACTCAAGCTGTTGGGTCGAATGTTGAAAAAGTTATTCGTTTTTAAGAGGAGTACGAATACTTTGTACACCCACTGTACCTAGATTACAAATGTTATGACCATTTAAACGCCAAGTAAAACGATTACAATATTCGTCGTCTATTGGGATATGTTATTTTGAGAAAAAATTCTAATGAACCCTCGTAAGCAGAATACGAATCTATAGATTTTTTGATTCTTACGTGTAGTTTTCAAAATATATACATATTTAGAAAAACAAGCGCAAATTTTGAAATATCTAAACGACCTGTAGGTACTTTAACGATAATCGTAACACAGTTCTAGCTCACACAGCAGCATTCTGTAGAATCCTTGGAAGTAAGTCATGTAGTTTTGCATTACATTGTAAGTATGAAAACGTGTATCAATTTGTTTGGATATTTTTCAATTTATTTCAAAAACTAAGCATACAGGAAAAATTCGGATCACTCCACTTGATAGAGCGAACGTACTGATAGCGTTGGTAGAAGTTAGATATTGTGTTTCGTTTTCACAATGCAAACGAAATAGTTTTGTAAAACAGATTGCGCATCGCCGGTATGCGATGCTAGTAAGTACTCAACACTGTCGCTGGCGCGGCGCGGCGCACAGTGTTTCAAAACGCCTAAAAGCTGGCCAAGCATTAAAAACACTAGAAGAACACTAAAAACCTTTCTAAAAATACTGTTTACTAAGTTTTTTGGGGTCGCTGATCACGAATTTAATGTTAGATTCACGTTTTAATTAACCGTTCGTTAAGAAAAAATTAATATTTTATATTTATATATGAATATAAACTTTTTCTATCTCTGAACATTTGTTTAAACATCAAAGTGAAACATCAATGTTTTAAACAAATGTTCATACATAACAAAAAGTTTATATTCTTATAATAGTAAGCTATACAAAACAAACAGGTGTACAAATATAAGAAAAGTAACACAAATGATGAATACTTTTCTTAATCTTTTTATTTGTATTATGTATATATGTAATAAACATTTATACATAAACATAATAAACATTTGAGGCGTTTCGAACGACTCAACGTTCAGTAACAAAGATTCATTTGAAACTCGTGATCAGCGACTGTAAAAATCTCCATATAGGATGCACTGAATAATATAGCGGTTTTATTAAAAACATTAAAAATTAATATAAAATTGCATAAGTTCCCTTATTTATTACGTTGAAGATGCCTTTTCGATAGTAACGAGAATCCACAATTTAAAAATATTCATATATCGACACCGATTTTTCAATTTTTAATCAAAAATTAATTCTCTAAATTATTATTGTTATTATTATATCTTGTTAAATATATAAAAATTGGACTCCAGGAGTAGTATTGTTTGTACAATATACTCATGAGTTAGATCCGACCGCAAGCACACAATCGTTGGTATTCTCCTGTCTTGCATAGAAAATTTTTTAAACATGAATATCTTTTTTTGGCACAAATATGCGCAAGATTTTCTTTTGCAACATTGTTGTGGACATATTCACAAATACTGTGCATGCAAAACGAGCATGTTGTTCGTTGTTGTTTGTTTTTTATTTAAGTTGACAGTCTGACAACATGATTTTTCTTTATGAAACCGTTTATTTTAAACTCTACCCCTGCTCATAAATGATCACGAAAGTATTCCTACTATTACAATTTCATTATTTAGTCATCAAGGAACAATTTTCAATAACAAAATTATTCTAGAAATAAGCATAACAGTCCACAGTATTTAAATGAAGGACAACTGAACTAAAGATATAATTTAGCAACGTTAAAATTAATTTTTATAGTTTCTTGTAGTTTGACCTATCACCTAACGATATCACCACCCACATGATCAAAATTCTTTCCTTCGAAAAATGGTCCGATGACCAGCTTTCGACGTTTTGGAACAGTGTACGCCCCTACCAAGGGGATATTATATGTATAATTATATAAAGACGCGTCAACTATAATAAATGGGCATAAGCGTAGTAGTAATTGTCGGTAACATACAATACATCTCGACAAAATGATTGTCAGTGATTTCAACATGTCGGTATCTCAGGCTGTTCGCTAGGACTGGCGAATTCGAGTAATTAATATCTACTATAATAAAATAACTGATCAGAATGAAATATCTCTTAATATGTATATGTAGAAGAATAATTCTTTATGACACGCGATGCGACTGGACTCATTGGAGGTCGGGATTAGATTTAAAAATAGACGAGGACTGCGTTATGCCATAAAACTGGCACAAATGCCATAAAGTAAAGCCGAGTGACGATAAAATGCATAGGGGAAGAGCCATGATCATCGAAATCAGTGAGGTCACCATAATTCTACATTTTACAGGATACATACATCATACGTAAAGAATACGACTGAATTCGTTCTGACGTCGTTATTCGTTCAAATGGTTGTAGCGTTGAAGCACATTGTTCAAATATATGCAGTTATAAAAACCCATAGCTCTAACAAACCAACTACAAGTTTTTATTGTTTAGTACTGAATATGAGAAAGTCATTATACTTGAAGACTTGCATTACATACTTCTTATTCTACTATGATGAAATTTGTATGTTTAAAGATTAATTTCACTTCTTGCTTTGATTTTAAACTAAAAAGCAATTTAATCAATATGTATACATGGTATGTATACTAGGGTGGCTCTCGTCCCACGGATTCGCCCATATTTATTTAACGGTTCATGTTAGAGGGCTTTACGAAACATAGTTCTCTTTATCAGATCTTTACCCTTGATAAAGTGGCACGAAAAAAATTTTTCGACTTTATGCAATTTTCTGGAAAATAATATGGAATTAAAAAATAGTACGTTCCGCAAGTTCAAAAAAAAAATACACATTTGTCGTTAATGCTTGTTGATAAAAGATACTGAAAATACACTTCAATTTTTTCCGATCGAGCTCAATCTTTATACAGATTTTTCTGCTGTCACAAAAATTTCTAAAAAATTTTTCAACAAGAGTTAATAAGAGCCACCCTTATGTATACATGTAGGATTCATAGATTTTGTTTCAGTATAATGTTCAGTATGTTTATTGGAAATTTCACATTGATCGATACCAATGCTGAAGGCACATTAATGAAAATTGTTGCATCCATGCCTGCGAGTAGCCGCATAAATTTTCTTAAAACACGTTGACTGCCAATTAAGAAAATACAAAAATTGTATGTATGTGTTAAAACGAAAACCGAAAGGTTGAGATTTACGACATGATTTACTATTTCTAGTGAATTCTAAAATAATTTCAAACCTCTCGAATTTATCAAATCATAATCAAACTTGAATACAATCAATATAGTAATGTAAAAATTCATATGTAATTCTGGACAAATAGTAGTGTCAATAGTTCAGATGTGTAGTATGATAGTATGACATGGTAATCAACATGTTACATCCACCTGTGGTCGAAGTCTTGGGTTCAACCGTGGTGATAGGCGTCTGACTCATAAATAACTAGAATCACAGTGGTTACCCGCCAAATCAATCCCAGGCAATTCAATTAAAAAACGTAGAGTGGTGGTTGTGCGTTATACGCGTTACGATTCGAGAGTTTTAAGTTTTAGTACCGGAAGCTTTCAGCGACCGATGATCGCGTCGCTATTAGAATATTCGCAACAAATACTTCTGTGGTTCCCGATCTCAAAAAAATTTTAAGTTTACGCATTGATTGAGCTTTCGAATATAGGATTTACGTATTTACCAGGAAAAAAGTCATAAAAACAAATTCGATAGGCTCAAAAAAATAATGCAATATAACCGGAGTCCTATGTTCAAATCATAGGTACGCATAAGGCAAAACAACGCAACGTAAGTCCTCAATATTTTCAGATTACGGCAATTACTCGTATGTTTCCCCTGTGACTGCAGTATTTTTCTATTCTTATCGATCTGTTTATACTATTTTGTATCAAATAAAACGACAAGAATTATATTCTACAATTTTTATTTGAAGATGTATTATAATACATGATACATGTCATAGACTTAATGGATTTAATGCACTTATGACAAAAATGAGTAGGTGTAATTTAAAACAGTAAAAACATTAGAAGAATTTAAAAATACTGTTCTATTATTTCCAACCTATTAAACATATTAAGAAAGAAAATAAATTTCTATTTCGCTCCAGTTTGTTGCAAATCAAGTTAAAAATGTTTATTTTGCATGAAGATCCGCTGTCTATACATATATATCAGTATTTTTTTCAAACGTTTCTTGAACAACATCTTGAAAGAAAGCATAATATGTACATTATGATATGTATACATATTATACAATTATACTATAATTCTACATAATAATAATAACATTTAATTTTTTATTTGCAGATAAAATACTTACACTTATCAGACTTTAGCAGACTGTTTAGCAAGCCTACTTGCAGACAATGAGATCTATTTTCACATACAATATTATATATTACACTTTACTATATGTATAATTATATAATACAACACACTCGTCCGAGCAGGAACGCACTAACAGAACGCTCGCATCTGACTTTGACGGTAATGTTTTGTTTTGGAACAACTACACTTAATTGCGACACGGTCAATGGTCAAGCAGAACAACACAAGTAAGTACTTACAGTGCGCTTGCGTCGTTTTACCTAAAGCGTCTGTGAATTATTACTATTCCCTTATTAGTATTCACGTGAATTGTACAAATATGCACTATTATGAAAAGTGTAAGAAATACACGCTTATATTATAATATAAAAAGAAAACAAGGAAACATTACTAGTACGAAGAATTAGCGATCAGAACTTTAAACGAGAATATCTCGGAAGTTGAAAGATGTGACATGCGGCGTTTTTCCTTAAAACCACAGACTAATCAAACGAGATTCGTTTGCTTGTGTTTCTTCACCAAGAACTTTCGACTTACTTACAGTAATTTCGTGCGTATATTCACACCGGATGCGAACGACTGCTCGTCGTTCGGTATACGAATGTTCGAGCGAGTTTGTAGGTTTTTAAGAGTTTCCGAACCTGTATTTGAGACTAGTACGCTTTCGTGAGTCTGCGTGGACTGGTCCGTTTCGTCAGGAAAATTCCAAACTCCTGTGATTGACACGTGTCTGAATTCAGCCGTTTAACTGGTTTTCTCCCCAAAAGAGATTGAATATGCACCCACTGTTTTCTTTTGCCGTTTTCCCGTTTTACCACGACGCGACGTTTTTTCGAAAAAGTTCCATTAGCTCCAAAATTATAGGTGATACGAATAAATGTTTCAGACGAAAGAGAGTACACGATAAGTAAAAGTATATTTTTTCGACATTGCAGTAACCTTGAAAAGCTCTGTAGAGATTAGAATTGAAATTTTCGGTGGATACCTATATTGTTGATTAAGTCTTCTTGAAAGTGACACCAAGGCGTCTTCAAAACACTAGAATACTTTTGTTTTCACGTAATCTATTATCGAGACATAAGCGTCCAAAGATGATGTGCCGACAGTAGTATTATTACTATTCTCCTGTATGTCATGTACTTTCTTCTGTAAACAGTTAATGAAAGTACAGGATCTAAAAGAATTTCCGAGTATTTTTTTGGATTATTTGAAAACCTTATATCGAAGATAAATTTATTCGTAATAAGTCGCCGCTGAGATAAAGAAAAGAAATGGTTAAAAATTAACGAGCAGGTAGGAACAGCTGAATCTTGCATAATTTTTTAAAGCATATATCGCACCCTTGCGACAAGTGACGCAAGTGAAAAAACTACGTTTTTCAGAAACAGCGAAAAACGGTTTCTAACATAATAGAATGTTATAGAGCCGTCAAAAGCTATTGTTAGACAGAATATATTCTTCAAGTAAACAATAATAATGTCATTTTTGTTATTTTAGCCTTACAACCCTTAAAAACAACCCTATTAACTTGCGACGTTTTTTATTTGTATCTGATACAGCACTTTTGTATATTTAAGCATACATTTACTAGAACATGAAAAACGTCACAAATCCACCTGGCAGCTAGTTAATGAAGTTACGTTAATACGCTATTGATGACTTACGAAATAATCTTTACAGAATTAATTAATGGTTATAACTTTTGTCGTAAGTGGCGATATCTACGCAAATATTTCCACCTAAAATCACGATGGAGGTTTGAGGAGTATTTGTTATAAATGTTTGTGATTCGCGCGCGTCTTGAGAGGAGGTGTTGAAGATATGTATTCGCATATTCCCAGCCGTCATTTTTTATTAGCAGGGCTTCAGCTTGGATGCACCAAGTATCGTAGTTATCCTTTGTTAATAACTCGATCTGATTCGATTTCCCAACACTTGCCACCATCGTGCCACGCGTCTGCCTAACCTCAATTTTGCACTTTTCAATTTTTCTTACTTTTTGCCCTTCCTTTTCTTTTTGAATCACTTTTCATATTTCGCACATAGTTTCTTTCTATTCTTAAACTAATTACTTTTACTCTGGGCCCATAACCTGTTAGAGCTATGGCTTTTTATAACTGCATATTTTTGAACAATGTGCTTCAACGCTACAACCATTTGAACGAACAACGGCGGACAAACACACGACAACCGACCCGAACGCAGTGAGACAAACACATGCACGCGCGAATTGCGAATACATATCTCCAACAGTATTTTTTAAAAACTTAATGAAAGTTTGTAGTAGCGTATAAATTTACATTATTAATTAGATATTTGAAGAAAGTGGAAAAAACAAACAAACTAACATCTATCTCAGATAGCACAAAGACGTCCGTTGACCTCCGAACGTCTTCTGAACGTCTTATTTTATAAAACTGTACGTCTTAAAGACGTCTTTTAACGGATTAAAAAAAGTAGACAGAAACGGAATAAAAAAAGTAACGGACAAAAAACCGTCACTATCCGTTGTGAACGGATAAAGTAGGCAGTAACGGTAGAAAAAAGTAACGGATAAAAAACACGTCCACAGTCGAACACCTAACGCGCTGACCCAACCGGGCTGTTGGAAACATGGATAATACCTTGCAGATGTAATGCGCTGACGCAGTAGAATTACTGATCAAGTTGATTACATTTTTCAATTTTTCCTGTGAAATGTTCAAGGTTTATCAGTGTCTAACAGACTTATAGAATAAATAAAACGTAACAATTTCAAGGATAGCTTAGTCTTTCGCGCAGAAAACGTCGAAAAAAATAGGTTTTTATTTTTCTTAACTTAAAAATCTGAAAAAAATTCTATGTATAGACAATGGCTAAAAAATTGATCCAAAAAATTGCAATTTGTTGGAGTGACAAGAAAAAGAAAAGAACTCACGTTTCTTAATTTTTTAATCTGAGCATAGTCTTTTTTTTTTGTCACTCCAAACAATTGTAATTTTTGAAAACAAACTGCAGTTATCGGTCGAAAGTGTTAGAAATCGTGAAAAAGCTGCGATTTTCGCGATCTTTAATTGTTTGTAACTCATAACAACGTCTTTTATTTGTTTTTGTGATTCCAAGTAATAGCAAAATTAGAAAAGTATTTTTATGATTGCACGATAAACTAACATCTCCAAAAATTCAAGTCTTTTAGTCTTATTTCAGACGATAAAAAGACGTCTTTTTATCGTCTGAAATAAGACGTCCTTTAAACGTTCCGAAAAAGATGTCTCTAAGACATGTTTTTTCAGACGTTAAAACGACGTCTCGAAAAAGACGTTTTTAACGACGTAAGACTTTCAAACGTAAAATTGACGTAAAATGGACGTCTTTAAGATGTCGTGTGCTATCTGGGAAGTAACAAGTATACATATATCTCCATTAACACACTCAATGCGAAGATGATGAAAATTCGTCACTTTTACTATAAATGAACACACTAGCACAATTGGTAAATGAATTTGAATAGAAACTTTTCACTTGCAGGTGAATTATCCATCAGACATGATTAATACTTGCTTATTTGTTTTAATATCATCACTCATCTTTGAAATAGATCTCCAGCAACACTACTATGAAGGTTTTATATACCAACATGAAAGTTGGTTTTTTATGTTTTGTCCATACGCAAGGCACAGTGCGACGCGACGAGGAAAACGTTGCAACGATATGGTTCTTGGTATTATAGTAGGTATTGTTTTGCGAATCAAGGCTAGCACGAACGATTCCGATTCTACCTCACGTAGATGTTGACAACCAGACTGATGTTTCCAAATATCGTTACCGATTTTCGAACGCGTTTTGCAGATGTCGGAAAGGCTCGAATTTGGAGTACTCGAGTACCCGGGTATTCTTTGTTTATCCGGGTATCTCACGGGTAACCCGGGTACTTACAACTATTTGCACTTACGACGGAAAAATTTCATAGAAACATTTTTTTAAGTTTTCGTCAAATATATATTATATGACTAATCTATGTAATTATTTACTTATATGTACTTAAAAATTAAAAATCAGAAATAAAAGCGGTACCGAACCCCGTCGTAAGTCGAGTCTAGGTTCGCGTCCGGCATACGTATACTTTATTTTTCTGTTAGAAGACGTTTTTTAGACGTCAAACAAACGTCTGAAAGTCGACTTAAAGACGTTTAAAAGTTGTCTGTAATAAAAAACGTTCAGAAAACGTTCGGAGGCCTTTCCTAGGACAAACAACAGACGTCTTCAAGAGGACTTGAATGTCCAACAACAGACGTCTCTACGACGTCTTGAATGTCCAACAACAGACATCTTTAAGACGTTCTTGAATGTCCAACAGCAGACGTCTTTAAAGCGTCTTGAATGTCCAACAACAGTCGTCTTTAAGACGTCTTTGCTATCTGGGACGCATTGAGACAGCTTAGTATCCTTGATAACATATATCATATGTCAATAGAAAGCCATTGGTGCATTCAACCCTCGGCGTAAATTTTACTTTTGGCAGTAAACTTCTTGTGTTCATTACTTTTTAATAAAAAATGGGCGTCGGCTGAAACCTCTTGGGGCTACTCAGAAGGGTGACTTTGACAACATCTGTCAAGTTCAATATTTACCTTAAATTGTACCAAATTTCGTTTGGACATTATTCATATTTGTTTATTTATATGTACTATATATTTTCCATTTTTATGAAATTTTTTCAAAATAAGACGAGAATATAGAATAAAATTTTTTCATCCGGAGCTTCGTTTTCGAGAAAATCGAGTTTGAAAATGCAGCGAATTCGCGTCTGACGCGTCTAATCATGACCAACCAATTCTACTTCCTGCATATAGTAAAGTGAAGCACGCGAACCCGACAGATCTCTAAACTTTAAATTCGATTATCTCGAAAACGAACCCTCAAACGAAAAAAATTTATTCCGCATTTTCGACTTATTTTCTCATGTTGAATGAACCCCCTCCACGGTTATACCATAAAAACTGAGACACCTTGTATACTCAATATCAATAATATGACTCCATGAATATTTTAATTTGTGAAAAAATCACTTATGTTATATTATCTAGCTTTCATTAAAGTTGAAGTTGGACACAATCTACTATAAACCATTTAGAAAGCATCATATCTCGGGGGAGTGATTTTAACGCAAACGATTGTATCATCGGTGATCCGATATGTGCTAGGTATCAGTTTATCTTCGTTTGCATGTCTCTGAGTACAATTTTATACCTTTCTTCTTCTTTGTAATCTCGATCGGACTCCATGGAGTCAGGTATACATTCTGGTATGCATATAAAACTGTGAATCTAAGGCTACAATACCAGCGGCATATATATTTCATGCCAAACGTACAATACAAGGATTCCCGTTTCATTTATGAATTATTCTTCCGTCCACTGAGCACATGCTGAAATCACTCGACGTGACTTCACTTTGCGTAAAAACTGAATTGAATATTATTTATTTTATTATTTTTTTGTAGTACGTTCGATTACCGGGCATTTATTATGTACACATATGCATACATTTTTTCAGGGAATATATTACCGAAACCATATAAACGCGTCGGATATTGAAGCCCAGTGTTCTAAAAAGACGTTTCTCTTCAACCGATTAAAATATATTTGAATTTCGACTGTTTCAAGGCGAATTATTCTCAAGGATTAATGTCTAATATAGTACTGGACACAATGAGGGTATGGTGAATGTCCCTTTTTCAGATCATGTAAGAGTTCTGTTATCGCAGAAATATATATTTATTATTTATTTATACAACCAACTTCCTTTTCGGTTGTATGAGAGGTTGAGCTGCGTAGAGAGCTGTGTGAGATTCTGTGAGAGACAGTGATGTGGGAGGGGAGGAAGTGGTGGAGAAGGGGTGTGAAGTGCAGATGCAGGCAGGAGATAAAGGAAAAGGGCGAGAAGGAGGGGTAGGGAGTATAAGGGAAGTGTGAGCGGGGGAAGTAGGTTATGGCGGCGTGGCAACAGTGAGGGCTACGCGGGAAGAAAGAGAACGAGTAGTAGGTGGCGCGACCTAGTGGGGGACAGAGACTTCTGGTGAGAGAAGAGAAGATAGAAGAAAGGGAAGGTGGGAATAGATAGCGGAGAAGAGTGGGGCCTTTCAATGCGGAAAGAATGAGAAGAGATAGTATGAGTAGTCTGGTTAGTAGCAGTATGAGAAGCCGTGGGGTAAAGGAGAAGAGGAGAAGGAGAATGGGCCGTATGTAAGAGGAGCGCGGTGATAAAGAGGTCACCGAAGGAGAGTAGAAAAGGAGAGGGCGAGTTGATGGGGACGATAAGGGAATTGATGAAGGAGATAAGGGCGATGAAGTTAGAGATGAAGGAGATGAGGGAGATGAAGGAAGAGATGAAGGCGATGAGGGAGGTGAAGGAAGAGATGAGGAAAGAGAGGGAAGATAGGAGGAAGGTAGTGGAGGAGTGGAGAAATGAGAGGATGGAGTGGGAGGAAAAGGTGAGAAGTGAAAAGATGGAAAAGATAGTGGAAAGGGCAGAATGGATGGCAGAGAAGGAAAGAGGGGTGCTAGGGGAGATGGAGTGATGGAAAAAAGAGGGACGGAGTGAGGTGGGGAAGGCGGGTTGCGAGAGGGAGAAATAGAGGAGAATAGGAAGAGAATAAGGAGGTTGGAGGTAAAGCAGGATAGAATGGAAACGGGAGAGTGGAGGAATAATGTGATAATAAGGGAGATACAGAAGGAGGGAAAGTATCTGAAAGAGGAGATAAAAAGTGTATAGGAGAAGATGGGACTGGAGGTGGAGGGAGTTAAAGAAATAAATAAGATAGGGAAGGTTGAAAGGGTGGGGAGTGGGATGGTATTAGTGAAGATGGTTGACACGTAGCAGAATAGAAAAGTAATGGCGGAGAGGAGTAGGTTAAGAGGACAAAAGGAAGGGTTGAACGATGACCTAACGGAGGAGGAGACTAGAGCAAGACGGAAAATAGAAAGGGAAGCAGAGGAGGAAAGGATGAAGGGTAAGAATGTGCAGGTGATAAGAAGATGGGTTGAAGTGGAGGAGAATTGGTTGGAGGAACAGGGAAACCAGTGAGAGGGGGCAGTGCTGGGAGGTGGAGTGGGGCGAGGGAGAATAGAGGAGTGCAGTTCTGGAAAGGGCTGAAACAATGAGATGTCATGGTGTTGATTGAGACTTCGCTGGAGGAGGGGGGGGGGGGGGTGAGGGCAGATAAAGAAGAGGCTGCCAAGGGGACGCACAGTGGCAAGGAGGGAGGGAAAGATGGGGAGGGCAAGGGGGAGTATGCTCGTGGGAGTGAGGAAAGAGATAGAGATGGAAAGGGGCGGAGTAGGATGGAGGAACGGCGTGGTTACGGTGAAGCTGAGGACAGAGGGGGGATGGAGTGATAGGAGTGTATGTTAATGGGGACTCACAAGGGAAGTTAGAGGAACTGGGGGAATGGATAGAAGAGTAATTATAGGAGGGGACTTAAGAGGGGATGGGCGATACTAAATGGGAATATGAAGGGGGGCGAGGCAGGGGAGTGAACGTATGAAGGAGGGAGAAGAAATTCCGTGATAGGCTACGTGCTGGGTAATGCAAAGACAAGGGAGAGAGCGGGGAAGATGTAGGTTGGGGAGAGGATAGACTCGGACTACCTGCCACTGACTGTGTGGCTCAACGGGGAAAGGGTATGCAGGAGAGTGAGGGGGGTGAAGGGAAGAGGAAGTTGGTGGGCGACTGGTCGGAGGAAGGAGTGAAGGACTTCAGGGAGAGATTTGGAAAGAGAAGTGGAGGGGAAGTGGGAGTAGGGGAGGATTGGAGAAAGTTGGGGGATAGAATGTGGGAGGTGTTAGAGGAAACGAGGATAGAGGAAAAAATATGGAGGGGAAGAGGAAAGGTTGGTGGGATGAGGAGGAGTGTAGAGATGAAAAAAGGAAGATGAGGGAAGAGTTGACGAGATGGAGAAAGAGAGGAGGAGACGGGGGAATATAAGGAGAAGTAGAAGAGGTACAGGGTGCTGTATGAGGGGAAGAAGAAAAAGGAGAGGGAAAGATGGGAAAAGGAGGTGGAGGGTTAGGTCTGGGTTAGGTAAGTTTGGCAGTTGGGCCATAGTTGATGGCATGGTCGGCAGCTAGAGGTCGTGGAAAGCAATCGCCTCCTTCTGCGAGGACGTTATCTCGCTGTGTGGGTGGCCCGCACGGCGTCCTACTAGGGGTTTAGGTTTGTTGGGGAGAGCTTCTCTCCCCCCCCCGGGATGGGGCTAATTGCCAAGAGGTGGGGGTGGTCGGTGGCATTCGTTCATGAGATCCCGACCACCCCCAATAAGCTCAGGGAGGCCACCGAGAGGTCGTTAGTGGGTATGCCCCGAGCCGGCGTCCGCCGGGTCGGGGAGAGTCCCACATAACCCCGCTTCCCCCCCAGGGGGGGCGGGGTATGCGTAATGCATTTTACCCACGTTAAAAAAAAAGGTAAGTTTGGCAGTTAGTAAGGAGAGAAAGGGAAAGGGGTTCGAGAGTGGATAAGAGTATAAAGAGGGAGAATTGGGATAAGCATTTTAAGGAAGTATTGGGGGAAGTAGAATGCAGAGTACGAAAGGGCGGTATAAAAGGAAGGGGGAGGATAAGGTGTTAAACGGCGTGAAAGGAGGAAAAGCGGCGGGGGGATGGGATCCCGAATGAGGTGTGGAAGTACGGAGGGGGGGCGGAGGTGGATGAGTGGCTATAGAGGATGTGTAACAGGGTATGGAGGTGGGGGGGGGGGATGGCCGGATGATTACAGTAAGGTAAGAGTGGGGGAGGAGGAAATGGAAAGGTTTTGGACACCAAGAGGGGTGAGACAGGGGTGCCCGTTAAGTCCACTGTTGTTTACCTTGTTGTTGGCGGTTTTAGGTGAGGTACTGGAGAAGGGCGGATGAGGGGGGGGGTGAAGGTGGCAGGTAGGAAAATATGCACATTGGCGTACGCGGATGATATCGCGATGTTGGCGGAGGAGGGGGAGAGGATGAAAGGGATGATAGGGGTGCTGGAGTGGTATCTGCATGAGAAAAAATTGCAGCTCAACGAGGAGAAGTCGAAGGTGATGAGGTGCAGGAGGAGGGGTGGCAGTCTCCCCACCCTTAAGGGGCTGTGCGCACCCAACTACCACCACCACCCTTACCACTCGATAGATCCGCATATGCGTATACGAAATGCAAGAGTTTACGGCAAAAGAAACTGACGCCTCAATATTGCAATTAGAAGTTCAGACCGGGTCGATTATGTTTCCTAAGACTCCTGGCCAGGGTGGTTCAGAGCCCAAATTTCATATTTTTACGTTGTTGAAGAGTAATTTGTAATAATCGGCAGAATACTTTTTGTCACAAGTCAGCGCTGCCGATTATTGCAAATTACTCTTCAACAACGTAAAAATATGAAATTTGGGCTCTGAACCACCCTGGCCAGGACTCTTAGGAAACATAATCGACCGGGTCTGAACCTCTAATTGCAATATTGAGGCGTCAGTTTCTTTTGCCGTAAACCCTTGCATTTCGTATACGTATATGCGGATCTATCGATGTGTGAGTGGTAAGGGTGGTGGTGGTAGTTGGGTGCGCACAGACCCTTAAGAGACACATTGTTCAAGTTAGTATTTAAGACCAAAAAATTGTACAGACCAACCAGATCTGATACGAACGAACACTACAGCAGAACGCTACGCTGCCATCATCATCAATAAACGTAGTATCGTTCTTAATATCGTTCTCAAATTCATTATCAATATCAATATCAACCCTCTTCCGGCGATACGCGATCGGACGAGGCAACATGTCCTCCTCGAAACCATGCAACATATGTTTGAAAAAATTGTTCGTACAATGGAGTTATTTGAAATCGTCATATTACGAGACTCACCCTGGATACCAGTGATGGGCATTTTTGACTGCCGCAGTCAAGATGGATCCGCGGAGATTCCCCCACCAACCACTCTTTCATGCAGCGCGCACCTTCGCTGCGCAGCGGTACCTCGTCCCTTCCAGTGCCTTCGTTTTCCCCCTCATACGTCCCTCCATAGGCGACTAGGTTGGTGGGAGAAGCTGGCAACTGAGGGGCCCCTACCGTGCCCATCACTGCCTCAGGCTGTCGTTTTACCACCAGCTGTGTCGTTACCAAATCAGTGTCGTTCGTGCCGCGGTAGAGAGAACATCTCCAAAGTCTTGTCAATTCTAAGTTCGCGGTTGCTAAAATGTGTGTTTTTAGTAATCCTATTTAAACTAATCACTAGACTGCGGATTTTTATGCAAAATGAAAGTTGGCTGTTCCTATTGCAAGGGACAGGAGCCAGACGGATATTTGATTTTTACTTTAATCATTTGATCAAGTTGAAAATAATACATTGGTGTTTTTAAATTATTTTAATCTCTCTACTGTTTTAAAATGCACTTACTCATTTTTGCTACAAATGCATGACATCCGCAGTCTACTGATCGCATTACCTCATTACTGTGATTTGTGCTGCAATACAAATGATATTGCAATTGTTATTAGTGCATAGCTATGTGTTGAAAAATGTGAACAGTGATCGTGAGTGTGGAAAAATTTCATGGCATCTGTATGAAACAAACATACGATTTATTTATCGTTTGGAAAGTGAAGGTGAAAGCCCGGATCGTTTACTTTTGACCGCACATCCCTTAGGCCAGTGATGGGCATTTTTGACTGCCGCAGTCAAGAAGTATCCGAGGAGCTTCCCCGACCAACTACTCTTTTGTGCAGCGCGCACCTTTGCTGCGCATCGGTGCCTCGTGTCTTCCAGTGCCTTCGTTTTCCCTCTCATACGTTCCTCCATAGCTGACGAGGTTGGTGAGAGAAGCAAGCAACTCAGGGGCCAGTACCGTGCCCATCACTGCCTTAGACTGTCGTTTTACCACCAGCTGTGCAGTTCGTTGACCTGACCGTCCGTCCCTTACCGTTCGGGACAATGTCGTATACCTGAAGCCAGCTATGCAGTTCGTCACCGAGTGGCCCAGTGACACACATTTCGAAGCAGCAAGTGGATTTACGGCTGAATAGGTGAGTTTTTAATTCCATGCGTTCAATTTCTACTCCTTGTCTTGTTCGATGCATCATCGCGGCGTACCGCTACGCTCCTCCTAGTAGAGACCCCTGGCGCGCCACACGAAGCCAGCCATCGCGGGTCAAGCTCGCGCTCTGATTGGTCCGTGTTTTTCGTTAATAACTCCCAAACGAAGCCTCAGACAACATTTTGCAAAAGGAAAATGGCGCTTGAAATGACCTCCGGAACCTCCCATTTCCCGGAGTTGAAGTACTTTTGGGACATCCTGTATACCTTTGTATGTACTACATAGTGGCCACTCAGCCCGGACCCGCTAAAGGTTAAATACACCACTTAACCGTTTGAGTCCCAGGAGGTATTGAAAAAACACTGTCGAAGAATCCCAAACAGCGCAACCGCGCTTTTTTTAAATGAGTATGAAATAAGCTGGGTTTTCTCGGCATAAAATCTTAACAGCGCGATCGCTGCTGCTTGGGACTCAAACGGTTAAACACACTATCCTTGCATTACTCAACTTTTGTAATTTTGGAGAAATTATCGAACCTCAATTTGTATTTTATTCTTGTCTAACAATTATTCCTATTTTATGGAATAAAATTATGGTAAAATAAATCACACGGAAAAATGCACAAAGACATACAGTGACTCCCACTAATATTCGGACACTCTTAAAAAGACGATAACTTACTTTTTACGAACAGTCGGTTTTGTTACGTAACGTAAAAAGAATGTTTCAAAAAATTGCAATTGGTCGGAATTGCAGAGAAACTACTAAAAGTTATGTAACGAGTGTATTTGTCGCGAAACATTTCCCCCCTACGCGCCGAGCACGAGAACGCGGCGCGCAACGCGAAACCACGACGCTACCTCCCGCGGCTGCCGCGAGGTGGCCACCGTGACGGCACGGTTTCTCGCGAGTAAAATTGCGACACGCGAAAGATAAATAGATCCGCGAAAACCAGGAAAGGGGTTTGACTCCGAGCACCGGCTAATAGAGAGACCGATCTCGAATGCTACCGCCACGAGCTCCGAACCGACTTCCAACCCAATCCGCCACACCTGACTTCCGGCCCCAAGTATCATACGATACGGGGAGACCCATCCTGCGAGAGACACACGTTTCCGCCACTCCAAGCTGCACACGCAGCCGAGTTCTCCTCGTCGAAGACACACACGCGTCCGGCATCGATCCGCTCCAGGTATCTCACGATACGGAGCTTCCTCGACGCTCAAGCGACACACACCGCGAGCAAAACCCTCTCCCTCTCTCTCTCTCTCGCTCGACCGCGCCGATCTAAGCGCCTGAATGGACATAGTCCATGCACCGCCGAAACGAAACCGTCACGATAGCCCGTAAGACCGCCGTAGCCGGTAAAACCGCCGTAGCCAGTAAGACCGTGATAGTCAGTAAGACCACCGTATTGAAACCGCGTTAGCCCAGTGATGCCAGAATCGTGGGCCGTGGGTTTTTTCCCCTCCGCTCGCTGAGCCGACTCGACCCCCCCACTCTGACGCACCGTCGTCGCGTGTAGCGCGCGTGCAATCGAACTGGCACTCACACGGACAGACTAGAGATACGTGTGTAGCGCGTGCGCAGTAGAAGTAATGCGGCGACGACGGTGCGTCAGAGTGGGGGGTCCAGTCAGCTCAGCGAGCGGAGAGGAAAAAACCCACGGCCCACGATTCTGGCATCACTGCGTTAGCCAGTAAGACCGCCGCGATAGCCAGTAAGACCGCCGCGATAGCCAGTAAGACCGCCGTTAAAACCGCGTTAGTTCATAAGACTGCCGAGTACGAATTATTCTTTAAATATCACTCCGAGTATTAATAGTAAGTAAGACCGGCGTTATAATAAATATTTCTTTGCACCGATTCCTCCATAGTACTTATTCGCGACCCTCCAAGTACCCTGGACAGCCGACTAAGCTGGCCAAAAACTCCCATAATTCCGCGTGTTACAGTTATATTCTACAACTTTTTTATGTGGGCTCATATTGAAAATGTAGAAAACACGTTTCGTCGATCTGTATCAATTAAACATATTCTGAAAATTTCATTAAAATCGGTCAACGTTGCAATGAGCTACAAATGTTTAAAGATGGTAGAAATTGCAATTTTCCATGATTTTCGGCCTCTATGTACAATAAATCTAAGGATTCATATATCTTTCAAGGCCTACTGTGTTTTCCCACATCAACCAATTTCGACAAAACTTTTACAATGCATATAATTGACACAAATCTACAAAACATATTTTTAAAATTTTCAATATACACCCACATAAAAAAGTTGTTAAGTGCAACTTTTAGTATTTTCTCTACAATTCCGACCAATTGCAATTTTTGAAAAAATTTGTTCACATCATGTAGTAAATTAATTGCTCTAACTTCTCGGAAAAGTTCAAATCGTATGGTGTAATATCAAAAAATTTATCGTTTTTTTAAGAGCGTCCGAATATTAATGGGAGTCACTGTATATGTATTTTTACAAAAAACCGGGGGATACTTCGGACGTACTGTTACGTATAAATGAAACATTGATAAAAACGGGAAACGGATTGTTTTCATTCGCGATATGATTGGTGCATTCATTCAGAAAAAGAATGATACGATAAACCAAAATACGTCCGAAGCAAGATAAGAATAATAACTTGTACTACTTGTTTTATAATGTACGAATGGAAATCGAATTAACTAAAAATGAACACAGTGTGGTTTGTCCAAAATCAATCCATACGAATTCCGACAAAGAATAACAGCACCTAATCCGAGATTTCAAATTATAATCGAACTTTCCACATTTGTAAAATATCGAAAAATATCCGAAACGTATTTTTTTTATTGCTATCGGTCTTTATGTTCATCATTTAATTTGAAAACGGTCTCGTAAGTGAGGGATAAAGAACTTGTTTTATGAAATACAATATCTTGAAAAGTAATGAAGATTGAAAAAATGTTAAATATAAAAATTGCTTGTCTTTTCATAAGGAATATGGACATGTACACAAAATTTGTGAACCTTCGCAGATGACGCTATCATACCCCAATTAATCCCCTTTTTATTAGTCTTTTCTTGAACCTAAACATATTTAATGCTGATAATTTTGTGAATGTGAACTACGTACCGAAGTAATAAACACATTCCTTTTCATTTTTTCAAATTAGTACGAATTATATGAGTGAAACGAGTAGCGATGTCGAACGCTCTGTGCACGGTGACTCATTTAACTGTGACCTCTCGAAAATATTTTGTAAGTATGAAGATGCAAACAATATCTTATACATAATTTGAACGATATCAAGTGATTTGTGTGATTAAGTGATTATTGTTATTCTTCCTCGAAGAATTCTTTTAAAATAATTACATATGTTTTCCTGTTAAATCGTGTGGCTCGTAAGAAAATACGTTCAGATATGATATGTCATTTACTATATGATCTTGAAACCCGAAAATGAATCGTATCGCGATATTTGACCTATTCAAGAACAAAGGGCTTACTCAAAATTGGAAGGAACTAGGGCTCTTTTAACGATGCAGCGAGTTGCATAAATTCCAAGAATCGAAATCTAATCAGAAGTAGCACGTGGCCCCCACTATCGTTTTGGCCGATTTTGGTACTATATAGGGTGTCCCACCCGATTTTGACATCTTGATTTTCTCGCTATTGTTACTCGTAGCAAAAAATGTTTCAGGTAGCATCATTACTGCCGCACTAAGACTGTTAGCTCTGTTTACCAACGATAGACTAGCAAAAACGATTGACTGACGTCGGTAACGTTGAAATTTTAGAACAAACAGATAGATGTATAAGAGAAACTAACCTCAAGCTGAAGAATGATTGTCATAATCGAATAGTTCTCAAATGTTTACATTTCAACGTTACCGACCTCAGTCAATCGTTGGTAAACAGAGCTAACAGTCTTAGTGCGGCAGTAATGATGCCTTAAGAATTTAAATAATTTAAATTGAAATATCTCCTGAACTTCTAACTTTTCGACATACAGAGGTTAGTACTTTTTTTATAACGAATATCCAGCTGCATCGATTGATGAATTAAAAAATAGCTCATTCCATAAAAAAAACAAAGTTGACCTTTATACAGGGTGTCCCAAAAGTACTTCAACATCGGGAAATGGGAGGTTCCTGAGGTCATTTCAAGCGTCATTTTCCTTTTGCAAAATGTTGTCCGAGGCTTCGTTTGGGAGTTATTAACGAAAAACACGGACCAATGAGAGCGCGAGTTCGACGCTCGCTGGCACGTTCAGCGCGGCGAGCCGGCAGGCGGTTGGCTGAACATGCCAATGAGCGTCGAGCTCGCGCTCTGATTGGTCCGTGTTTTTCGTTAATAACTCCTAAACAAAGCCGCGGATAACATTTTGCAAAAGGAAAATGACGCTTGAAATGACCTCAGGAACCTCCCATTTCCCGATGTTGAAGTACTTTTGGGACACCCTGTATGACTTTTACGCGTCCACTCACGAAAAAACTAATAACATCAGAATATGCACCACTCGATACAATTCAAGCCGCCGCTGAAACATTTTTTGCTACGAGTAACAATAGCGAGAAAATCAAGATGTCAAAATCGGGTGGGACACCCTGTATAAGGGACATGGCTCCTCCTATTAATCGGATATTTCAAGTGAACTAAACGCAGTACAAATCGTTTCACGACGCCAGTCAGTTCAAGCAAGATTGGGTAACCAAAGTCCTTGTCAAGCAATTTTACCAGACAGTGCCTATAACGTTAGTGATCGCCCCCGCATTTCTCGGTGCGTTAAAACCGAGTGATAGATAGACAAACCGCGACAAGCTACACAAATCAGTTCTATTGCCCGGAGTTTAATCCAGAAAAAACGATAACTTTTTTGATATTGCACCATACGATTTGAACTTTTTTGAGAAGTTAGAGCAATTAATTTACTACATGATGTGAACAAATTTTCCCAAAAATTGCAATTGGTCGGAATTGTAGAGAAAATACTAAAAGTTGCACTTAACAACTTTTTTATGTGGGTGTATATTGAAAATTTTAAAAATATGTTTTGTAGATTTGTGTCAATTATATGCATTGTAAAAGTTTTGTCGAAATTGGTTGATGTGGGAAAAAACGACAGGCATTGAAAGATATATGAATCCTTAGATTTATTGCAGTTAGAGGCCGTGAAAAATTGAAATTTCTACCATTTTTAAATATTTGTAGCTCATTGCAACGTTTACCGATTTTCATGAAATTTTCAGAATATGTTTAATTGATACAGATCTACAAAACGTGTTTTCTACATTTTCAATATGAGCCCACGTAAAAGAGTTGTAAAACATAACTTTTTGTATTTTCTTTGCAATTCCGACTAATTGCAACTTTTCCAAAAATTCTTTTCGCATTACGTAACAAAACCGATTGTTCTAACATCTCAAAAAAAGGCTGAACTTTTCCTTCCGAACCCACAGATTTTCGATTATTACATATCTGATCCTGTACATTTCGTCAAGAAAACACCAAATTCGATGTCCCAGACCACGGAAACCACTCGTTCTTAAGTTATGAGCATGTAAAGTTGACTAATTTAACACTAATTTTCATTATTTCACCTCAGAAAGTGACAGGTATGGGCGCCGCCATATTGGTTAGTAGGGAGCACCTTGCATGTAGTGACTCAGTGGCGACGCTAGATGGCAGCACTAGCGCGCAACATGATAGTAGTCTGGGCATTGGAAGAGGGAATGCCAATTTCTAGTTTTACAGTGTACCAAAATGGCTACCGCAGAGTTTAATTTTTGTTCTGGGTTAGTACTGGGTTAGTTTTGCGTTAGTTATGGGTTAGTTCTAGGTTAGTTCTGGGTTAGTTCTGGTTAGGTTGCCCCCTCCTTGTGGGGGGGCGGGTGTTCCCTTGGCGGTGCGGCGGGTTCTCCCGTCGCGCCGCCGTGTGCCCCCATCCCGGGGGGCGGAGGACGATGGGGGCCGGGGAGTGAGCTGACCCCGGCCCCCAGAGATGGGCTAGGCTCATCTCGGGGCGGACCGGCTGGCTTGAAGCCGGCCCGCCCCGAAGCGACCACCGGGTCGCTCTGGGGTGCGTGGGGGGTGGGGTGGGGAGGGTCGGGGCGTGCGGGATCGCGCCTCCGGCGGCCCTTCCTTACCGGTAACGGCGTCTTCTTGCCCTAGCCTGAGGCGGGTGCCTTCGGGTCACACGGACCGGGCGGGGCACGAAGACGCCGGGGGGCCGTGGGTGGACCGAGCGGGGGCTCGGGAAGCCCGGTCGACGGCCCTAGGGATTGGGATGGGGACACCGGGCGGGTCCCTCCGCCCGGGGTCTTATAGAGTAGGTAGTGGGGGAGGCTAACCCCTCCCCCCGGGATCTCATGATAGCTGGGAAGTGCCCTGTTGAGTACTCGCGTGATCCAGGCACTTCCCCTTTTAGCTTAGGTGGGTGTGGGGTTTTAGTGGGTAGCCACTGGGGACGGGCGCGCCTTCGGCGCCCCCCTCCCCGGTGGTAGTCCCACATAACCTCGGTCCCCCCCCCGGGGGCCGAGGTATGCGTAATGCATTTCCCCACAATAAAAAAAAAAAAAAAAAAAAAAAAAAAAAGTTCTGGTTAGGTTGTATTTTGATTTTGTAATTGTAATTATAAAAAATTTTGATATCTTAGTTGTGTGAGTTGTGAATGTTAGAGCTTTGAAATTTTTGTGAATGAAAAGTAGTTGCAATTAATTTTATAGAATTGGGAAAGTGAGTAGTTGTAGTTGTTTGAGATTGTTTCTGGGTTAGGTCTGGGTTAGTTCTGGTTAGATTGTGTATCGGTTTTGTAATTGTAAGCATGAAAAATATAGATATCTTGATTGTGTGTAAATGTATGTTATCGGCATTGCAGAGTTGTGGCGCGAAGTTCGGTGCTACGTGTTACGTGCTACGCGATAATGTACCCGTAACGTGTGCGATATGGAGGCGCCACTGAGTCACTACACGGGAGAGCTCCCCACTAACCAATATGGCGGCGCCCATACCTGTCACTTTCTGAGGTGAAACAATGAAAATTAGTGTTAAATTAGTCAACTTTACATGCTCATAACTTAAGAACGAGTGGTTTCCGCGGTCTGGGACATCGAATTTGGTGTTTTCTTGACGAAATGTACAGGATCAGATATGTAATAATGGAAAATCTGTGGGTTCGGAAGGAAAAGTTTACCCCAAAAAAATATAAGTTGTATGGTCGAATATTAAAAAAGTTATCGTCTTTTTAAGCGTGTCCGAATATTAGTGGGAGTCACTGTATTGTATATTAACATATTAGAGTCCATCGTTACGTGTCACATCCTTTGGAACTTCCAGTATTTGGTATTCTACAATCTACGCGATACAACTTTGCCGCTCGAGGTGTATCTGGTTAATACTAGAACTTACGAGTCCACATAAAAAACTAAGCAATCCTCGGTCACGCATAGCCTGCCTAACACACGGCTCGTAACAGAATGCATTTTTTTATAACTACGCGTACAATAGTATAGCCTAAAATCAACATCTGCAGGATACTGACCACTCAATACCATCAAAATTACACATGAAATATTTTTTTCGTTTTCACAATTAAAAAAAGATTTTGAGAGGGGAGGTCGCACTTAATGAGACACCCTGTATACAGTAGATTAAAAAGGTATTCGTGTGTTCACTTTTTTGGATATAATTACCCTTAAAACTCATAATTGTAATGTACTCTTTTTAGTTCTCCATTCACAAAAATAATAAAAGAATTATATAAATTTTCAAGTTTAAAAAGTATTTATACACTGCTGGTTTAATATAAAAAAAGGGAAAAGAATCTGTCTGGAAGCATTAGAATTTTGTTCAATCAGAGAACGTCATAATTTTAGAATAATGTTAGTATGCCGATCATACGAATAATATACTGCCTATGGGAAAACATATTATGAGAGAATAGTCTTAAAGTACCTACTAACATTCTTCTTAGTTTATGACATATCGTTATGACTAGATCAAACTTTAACATTTGCAGACAGATTTTTCGTTGGTTTTCTTATAATAAATCGGTGGAAAATACTTTTTCCACTACAAACTTTCCGAATTTGTGTTATTACTTTTTTGAATAAAGAACTAAAATGTGTAGATAACATTAATCTTCTACTTCTTTAGTTATGCATGGTTATATTTTTTTAAAAACCGGGTGTACAACTGTAGATTTGTATAATACAAATTTAATAATTTGTGATGATTGAAAAAAAAGTTGTTATAAAAATAGGATTATTATAATAGTGTGTGGATACATAACAGGCAGAAGTTGAGGGTAATTTCCAAACACAAAATGTCAGGGTATAGTTTTTAATATTTTTCGAAGCTCGAAAAACTGGAATAAAAAGCGTTCAGAGAGAATGATATACAAGTCTCATTTAGTAGTAGGGGGTCCAAGGATTCAGCAAGGAGTTATATTATGTTTAATTTTTTTCAAGTAGAAAAGAAAGGTGCGCTGCGGCTGCAGGAAACCAGCCCGACCTAATAGCTAGTGAGGTTAAAACGTAATAGTTAACTGCAGGTAGAAACAGAAAAAACGCGATACATAGTTATCGAGATACATACTCCTGTATGTACATTGTACATACATGTACATATTTCAGAGTCCAGTCTATGTACATATCAAATCAACAGAAAATATCCTTTAAAATTTCGTCCACATTACGTCATTCTTTGTGAAAACGAGATTTTTATATTTCTCATTAACAGTGTGCTCTATATTCATTTATTTTCAAAATATTTCGTTAAAATTGTTTATTATTTAAAACTTTGCAGAGGTTACTTTCATCATGAAAATATAAGAACAGACATTTATAAAAAATACCTGTCTAGTATGTTTCGAGTGTATGTCAAAATTCATTTCACTCGATAAAATTGAGTTGGGTTATGTAATACCGTTGATTAAAACTTATTGTATACAATCATCAGCTTGAAAATGTTTATTGTACATACATTCTATCCCAGATAGGACGCGACGTCTTTAAGACGCCTTGTTTACGTCCATTTTAGGTACGTACATGGTACTGTACGTCTTACGTCCTGAATAGACGTCTCAAAAAAGGCGCCTTTAAAATGTCTTACATCAGAAATGACGTTTAATGACGTTTTTCTAGAGTCGTCGTTTGAACGTGTGAAGTAAGACGTCTTACAGACGTCTGATATAAGACGTCTGTTTCGAGACGTTTTAAAGACGTCTTATTTCAGAAGTCTCAAAGACGTTTTGTTAGAGACGCCGTTTGAACGTGTAAAGTAAGACGTCTTACAGACGTCTTGCTCGGGACGTCGTTTTAACGTCTGAACTAAGACTAAATGAGTTGAATTTTTTACTGTATAACAGTGATGGGCACGGTAGGGGCCCCTCAGTTGCTTACTTCTCCCACCAACCTCGTCAGCTATGGAGGGACGTATAAGGGGGGAAACAAAGTTACTGGAAGGCACGAGGCACCGATGCGCAGCGAAGGTGCGCGCTGCACAAAAGAGTAGTTGGTGGGGGAAGCTTCTTGACTGCAGCAGTCAAAGATGCCCATCACTGCTGTATAATATTAGTTTACTGTACAAGCACGAAAATACTTTCGTAATTTTGCTATTACTTGGAATGACAAAAAAACTCACTTTTTTTAACTTTCTCATCTGAGCTTATTTGTAAAATTTCATCGAAATCAGCATTGACGTTGTTGTGAGTAATAAACAATTAAAGTTTGCGAAAGTCGCAGCATTTTCACGGTTTCTGACACTTTCGACCGATAATTGCAGTTTGTTTTCAAAAATTGCAATTGTTTGGAGTGACAAAAAAAAAACACCAGACTCATATTATAAAGTTAAGAAATGTGAGTTTTTTTCTTTTTGTTGTCACTCCAACTAATAGCAATTTTTTAAAACAATTTTTTAGCCATTGTCTATAGAATTCTTTTCAGATTTTTATAGTTAAAAAAAATAAAAACCGATTTTTTCGACGTTTTATTTATTCTATAAGTCTATTAGGCACTGATAAACCTTGATCATTTCGCAGGAAAAATTAAAAAATTAAAGTAACTTGATTAGTATTTCTGCTGCGTCAGCGCATTATATCTGAAAGTATTAACCACGTTTCCAACATCTTGGTTGGGTCAGCGCGTTAGGTGTTCGACTGTGGACGTGCTTTATACTAGGTTCAGTAGGTTCGCGACCGGCATGCGCCGATCACGGGTACCCCAGGAGCTTAGGGACGGGCATGAAGAACTTGGTGGGTATAATTTCGTTATAATTCTTCCTAATACTTATAGTTTTATGCAGGCTGGGTTTACTATCTGTAGTCATTAAATTCATACTAATTTTTGTTTAATCCTAATTATATTACTACTGATACTAATTTTAATACAAAATTCGTAGATGCAACTAATCTTTAACTTTGTATAGTTATTTACGTTGACAGACATGTGATTTAGCAGCTGAAAAGATTTAGGTTCATTAAATACTATACAAATTGCAAAGTCTCTTGATTTTCATGTAAATAAATGAAATTTAAGTCTTCCTATTAATTCGGAGATACGGTTACAACGTTTTTCGATGCAACTTCGTCAAAAGTAAAATAAACAATTTGAATACTTAAATAAGTTCGTTTAAACATTCATATTCAACATAGGGTGCTGTTTCATGTTAATAGTTGTTTAAACGTTTCATACAAAAAAATGCAACCGACCTCAGTATTTTACTAAAATTTATATACGGGTTTAGTAACGTGTGGCCTGCCGCGGTTTATACCTCGTCATTTATTCGTAACATTTCGCGGTCAGTTCCATTTAATCGTTTACTGCCAACGAAACTATTTTATCTGAAAATTTCTGTCTCTCGAGCTTTTCAGGTAATCGGAGAGCAACTGAAATATTAATGATTAAGATAATGCAATGACTATAATTGTTAAGATAATGCATTAACTGTTATCTACAAAACCAGGATACAGTTAAACGCCTTTGTTTAATGTCGTATAAACTATATCTGTCAGAATGTATGTATTATTACTAGACTGCGGATTTTTATGCAAAATAAAATTCGTTGGCGTTCATTGCAAGACACAGAAGCTACATACATAGATTTTTATTATCTACTTCAATCTTTTTTACGAAGTAGAAGTGATAGAATAATATTTTTAGATTCTCTAAATGTTTTTAATGTTCTGCAGTTGATCTATTCATTTTTGTAATAAATGCATAAAATCCGCAATCTAATTGTAACACTTGTTCTTCAAATTTCGAAAATTTTATATTTTATATCTTTATCAGGTTTGCAATTGTAGATATGACATTGATGAAGGATGCCCCGCGTAATGATTATGCAGATTGACCCACGACGACCGTTAAAACAAGCCGCGATCATTGTAATATCGGCGCTCGCGAAACAAGTGAAAAACGCGAAGCGACGCTGAAAGCAACAACACCATTTTTGTAACCCCATCCCTCGCGCGCTAATTAATAAAGTATTTATTATCCACCTATTGTACAAAGCCAGCTCAATCAAAACCCGATCCTACATTGATTATAATCATTTTAAACACATCATATTCTGCCGGAATTTATAAGGAAGTAATAATTGTATTAAAATTTATTAGTGAAGCTATCTTTCAAAATTGCCCCATCTTATACATTATTATGTAAGTGTACCGTATCTTATACTTATACATATATCTTATACCGTAATCGTGGATTTAAACGAACGTTAAAATACTGTTCTATACATTGTGAATAACTCAAAAATGATAACAAACACTACATGTTGTCGTTCCTACCCAGATAGCACTCGATGTCTTAAAGACGTACATTTTATGTCCATTTTAGGACTGAAAGTCTTACCTCTTTTTCGGGACGCCGCGCCGTTTTAACACCTGAAATACGACGTCTTTTCCAGGATCTTTTAAAGGCGTCGTATTTGAGACGACTTAAAGACGTTTTAAAGATGACTTTTTCGAGGCTAATAATTGACTTGAATTTTTTGGAGATGTTACGAAAGAGACTACTTTCCTGTACAATGACAAAACTACTTTTTCTAAGTTTTGCTATTACTTGGAATGATAAAAAAATGTTTAATTCTCATTTTTTTTAACTTTGTCATCTGACCTTATTTATAAATTTTCATCGAAATCAACATCGATGTTGTTACGAGTTACAAAAAATTAAAAATCGCGAAAATCGCAACTTTCTCACGATTTCTAACATTTTCGACCGATAACGAGTTGGTTTCCAAAAATTGCAATTGTTTGGAGTGACAAAAAAAAGACTAGTCTCGCGTTAAAAAGTTAAGAAACGTGAATATTTTTCTTTTTCTTGTCACAAAACAATTTCTTGTTTTAAAACAATTTTTTAGCCATTGATTATAGAATTTAAAAAAAAAATAAAAAACCGATTTTTTCGACGTTTTTTGCGGAAAACACTAAGCTAACCTTAGAATTGTTACGTTTTATTTTTCTATAAGTTTATTAGGCACGATAAACCTTGAACATTTCACAGGAAAAATTAAAAAATCAAATCAACTTGATCAGTATTTCTACTGCGTCGGCGCATTACATCTGAAGGTATTAACCATGTTTACAACAGCCCGGTTAAAAGATGTCTTAATGTCGTCTAAAAGTTGTCTTTAACACGTACAGTTTTGTATCAAGCCGTTTAGAAGACGTTCGGAGGCCGTTCGGAAGACGTTCATAAAGACGACTTGAATGTCCGCCAACAGACGTCTTTAGGACGTCTTGTATGTCCGACAACAGACCTTTTTAAGACGTCTTTGTTCTATTTGGGTAATATGACTGCAGAATTGTATGTGCATATTCATTGACTACTCTATAAAAATCAAGAAGGGAAACATTTTTTTTCATCGTCGAGAACATTTTTTATAGTAAAAGTAAAATAATGATATTATTAGCCTTCGTTAGTACACACATTCCCTTGTGTTTTACAAGTCTAGTATAAAATACTACATGTGTTTGTAATATTCTTTCTATTCATTTTAAATATTACATTTCATTTTTGTAATACATGTTCTCTTTCTCCTGTGGACACAATCAATATTGCGTACATGTGATGATCAAAACAATGAAACCTGACGTCATCCTATCACTAACCAATAGTATCTAATAATTGTAAAAGTATTTAGTGATTCGTCTATTGTCAGGACAATTATGCAGCGTGGTATTGTTAAACACGAAAAATGTCATCTTATGTGACAACGCTTATCGTATGGTGGACAGATGTGCACTCTTCCTTTACCGTGTGTAAGTCGTATGAAATTTCAGCAGCAACAGCAGCAGCAGCACCTTTATCGAGCCTTCTGTCTTACAAAATCAAGAGTCATATTCGCAATAATTGTGTGTGAGAAATATAGGGCACAGGAATAACAAAGAATTGGCAGAATGTCTTTAAACAAAGCAACTAAAAAATGCAACAATAAGAAAACAATGTTACAGAAACATTAATTAAGTGGGAAAGAAACAAATATTTTAGAGACGCTGGTTCTTCTATTCTTCTATTAAAAGAACACAAAAGACACAACAAGAACAAGGACTTGATATCTGGATTAAGGACAGTTATTTATTGTATATGTATTAAAGCGTCATTTATCCTCGCCACTACAAGACCACCGATGCTATTCCCGCTGCTACTCGATCAGTCACTAATTTCTATGCGTGTGTATACAATGTATGTATACATCGTCCTTAATCGTCCATTGGCCATTCCTGCGTAAACAAGGAGGCAGCTAGATAGTCTTATACTCTGGACGAAACACTCTCTTTCTTTTCCTTCCTCTTGTCTCCTTTCATTCCATTCACAGCACAAATCCCAATATCGTACAAATATATTTAATTTCATCTCGGAGGAAATGAAAATTTCTATGAAATCTTACAGAAAATTAATACGAATATTTTGCTAATAACTCGATTATCTTCGTAAACAGTCGAAATATCTATACGATTTCCATGTACTAAAAACGAATTTCTGAACTGGTAAATGTGTATAATGCAACATATACGTACATAATACATATCCATGTATTCATGGAGAACTCCAACTTATTAAGGCACCATAAAAAGCGTAACAAATGTTCCATGCTTAAACTACAAACGAACAAGTATCCATAGTTTGTATGCGACTATGTGATGAGAAAAAAATATTTTTGCAGATGAAATGTAAGGGACTGTCGTAAAGGTTGGGACAGTTCTATTTTTCCAAATTGTCGCATTAGAAACACCAATATCAAGGTTATCAACCTTATTTCTGTTTATAAACAAACTTTTCATGAGTATTAGTAGCAACAAATCGTGTTCAATGTAGCTGTCCCAAGCAAAGGCTAAAAATATCTCATAAAAAGTTTTATTATGTTTTTTATTGATTCGTTTTGCTGGAAATTTAATGTAGTTTAAATGTGCAAGAAATTACGTTTTTGTAAAGATTGGGACACTCGTGCCGTATAAGTTGAGACACTAAGTTTTTTTTCTTGGTTATGCGTGTAGACGTCATTTTTATGAATGGATACCACGTTTTAACTGTTTTTATGTAAAATAATGAAATTGTTAAGGCAAGGATTGTGTCGAGACGGCCAAAAAGTCCAATCGTGGACGACAGTCGATAAAAAGCGCTATATTCAGAGAAAAACAAACAAAAAGCGACAATGAAAAAAACACCACCGAAAAAAATCAAAACCGTCAGCAGCAAAACGAGCGAAGCGGGAATTGTCATTTCCCTCGGATTCATCTACTTCAGAAGATATAGATTTTTGTATTGTCTGCACGAAGAACATGCCAAAGAAGAAGTGTCGCTCGAATTCCATCGAATGCAACACCTGCAAGAGAGCTGTGCACTTGAAATACGCTAATATGCGTGCAAGTTATTTCACATGGAAGCATTGTGAAAGCGATTCGTACGATTAATCATGATCTAAGAAATAAATGCTCAATAAACATTGGATATTAGACGTTTCGACTTCGTTTCAACACTTACTTTTCAGAGTTTCTTGGGTGTCCCAACTTATACGGCAAAATTAATTTTTGCCGCAAGACCTTGCCTTCAGAAAATTGGCTATAACTTTTTTATCCGTTACCGCTATCTTGATACTTTCTACAGCGAAAATGTAACTGGTAACAATACCTTTCCAATGGTATACATTTTTTTTTGCGTAATTTTCATCCTGTGAAATTTTATAGTTAAAAAAGCAAAACGTGTCCCAACCTTTACGACAATCCCTTATACATACATTGAATCAACTTGAAGAATTTAGAGTAAATTTGTAATTATTTATGGTTAAATATTTTTGTCTGAAATATCTGTAATGTTCTTATGTAGCGATTCATTCATGTAAGTTAATATCTAAATGAGAATTGGAAAGAAGATTTCTAAGTGACAACTTGACAACTCGAGTAAATCAAACTTTCAGTATTGGCATTGCTTAATATCAAAGTGTTAATCAAAACTATTTTAAATCCAGCGGTCCTGAATCCGTACGTGTCCATTCGTACCAAACGGGTTAATAATTCTTTGTTGCATCCGTATAATAATTATGGTCCCATCTTCTAGTCGTAGAAAGCGTTGATAAAATTTGACCGATAAACTAGGACACATGGCAGGTATGCGTAATGGTGAAGCAAGAAATTTGAAATTCGTCAATTTGACTGATTAAGAATCATAGTATTAATAGAAGATTGAAAATAATGTAATCGTGATTAATCAACGTTACTAAAAATATTTATCGATGGTATGACGTTATATCATAAAGAAAATAAAGTTACTGTAAAGCAACGACAGTATACAGTAGTATAGTACATAATGTTATGAGTTGAAAGTGTGTTTAATTTTAACGTTGATTTATAACCCGAAATATAGTATACCTAGTACGAATTGATAGGGAAGACTGAGTTTGACAGCGAATCGCGTTACAGAATTCGATCGCGTGCAGCGGTCCCTTAACCTGGGATCGATATCACTGCTGGTTACTGCGAACTTGCGGATATTCAAATCTTGCAGGGCCATACTTCGTATTATCCTCGCGAAATCATAATCAAACCAGAAAGTCGAAGTACACGATTCGTGTACAACGATGATATACATATACGTACAAACGTATTCTTAGTTATTGCGAAAAATTATCATGTTAGTTCAAGAAACTGTACCAAGTAATATTTTTTCTTTGTTACATCTCAAAATATTTATATTTTTCTATTGCAATAATAAATATGTCCCATCGAATATCAAAGTGTCAAATATAAAATATGTAAGAAAAAGCTTAGTAATGCAAACACAAGGGTTCATAAAGTATTATACACAAACGTAATGTGAATCTTTTCTACAATAAGATTAATATTTCTCTAGCGTTAAATGAATTTACAAGCTACGGGTTGTAACTCGTAAATGTTTTTTATACGAATGATTTTCATAATCGTGCTAAAGATAAACAACAAGTTTGACTTTCTACTGGCGTTAACAGGCGAATAACTTAATCAACAAGTACGGTTATGTTGCGATTCAATTTTTCCATTCCAGTAACAATCAAAATATACTTATCTTTAACATTGCCATTTCAACCTAAAACTAATAATAAATAATGTTTACAATATTTCACAATGTAATCGCGAATACGGAAAACATTTGAAAACCGTGGAAGGTTTATGTATAGTGAATGAGATATTAACTTCGACGATAAAAAAATGGCAATCATTTTCGTAGTAGTATAACACCAAAACTTGTTACATTTCGTACACCATTCAACTGTTTCATTAGGAAACTTGTTACAATTTTTAAGAGAATTACTTAACATCTACAACTTGTAAATCGTAAGTCGCTAAAATTTAACTAATAATATTCATTTAATTATAGAATATGTATAATCCAGATCGCATTTAACTTGTCTCAATTAATTATACAAATAACTATCTACATATATGTACATATATTACTTTCATTTTCTCAAAATCGTCAACACTTCACTAATTGAAATACATAAATATGTTCAATGTTTAAAACATAAAATAAGCCAAATTTATGTAGTTCTACAGACTTGGAAAAATTGTTCAATTTCCTTTTTTGTCCAGCTCTTTGAATTAATTTTATTCTTGGAATATTACACGATATAAATGAAGCAGAATAGTATAATTTTGAACAAAAAATATTTTTACAATTTTTATCATTTCAATTGTTGTCCCATACGATACGTAAAGAAATTCTATCAAGAAGATTATAACAAGATTTTTCTCTGTAAAACAATAGTCAAATATAACAGTAGTTCGATGTCAAATTGTGTCCTCAGGTCTAAACAAATTGAGAAATATTAAATATCTACTTAATTTTATTGTTAATTCACTGAAAATGTGAATGATCGAAATTATTTTGTTATTCTGAGGTTTTACGAAACTGTTTTGCATAAAATGTGATGGTTTGACAATAAAATATTTCTGTCCCGAATTACATTCATTTCTGTTTGGACTGTTTCAATGTAATTGCAAAAAAAACGTAAAAAATGAAATACCATTATTCAAACTTTTATATTTATTTCATTGGTTTCTCTCAATTATACTCGCATTCTTCATTGCTTAGCCATCTAAAACTGAATACTACATAAAGACGTTGAGATGAATGACAAAGGATGTTTAGAAAATTCTATAAATTTTGTTCTGCTATACATGTAATGTTGAAAAGGAATACCAATCAGTCAGTGTGCTCCAGACGTTTGTCAGCTATAAAGAGTTTCGTCGAAATAATGGTACACGCAGACGGATGGTGATTCTACATGTAATCGTAAGTCGGAAAAATGAATAACATTTTTTTGTGACGCTTCATTTGCGAGAACGTTCAGTTTGAAAATTCGGCGAAGGCAGCTCTGCTATTAAGTAGGAGTCGTCTGATTGTGTCTGTTCATGACTCACCGCCTCTACTTCTTGTAAATACCAGAGCACACGAACCTGACGGAATTTCAACAACCGTTGAATAGTCGTTTACCAACTATGCAGGCTTATCTATTCGTCTTCGTAGTAATCTACTACTCTATAACTTAATTTCTCGCATTTTGCAACAACAAATGATCTCATACCGAAGTTTCGAAATTCGTTTCAATAAATTATCATTCTATCAAAAAAATATGTGATTCCGTCGGAAAAAAAAATTTATTTTTCATTCAAATCTTGCCCACCGCTCAATCTGTAAAAAATAATTTGTAGTTCACGATATGTCTTTTTATACTAAACAACTTTTGTTTGGTATTACGAGGTATTGAAATTTTTTTCGAGATAAAAATCTAATGAATTTTCCTCGATCTCACGGTCGTCTAGTGTTTACTCCAATGCTTTTTCAAAATTATACCAGTATCTATTTCCTATTATATGGTGTAATTTATGTTTACCAACTTTTTTCTTAACAGATAGTTCTGTGGAGGAACTGGTAAAAATAACTGGAAGGCCTCCGTAGTAAGTTTCCTCGACACAAGTATATTTAATTTCTAAACTAATGATGGTTCTATTAAACAACTATTTAAATATTACAGAATCACTACGTAACAAGGAATATGATTTCATCAATAATTTACATACTGTATAAACTACCAAACGTATACAGAAAATTATAAGATAACAGCAGTCACCTCACTTAACGAGAAAGCGAATAATTGCGAATAAATGTGAAAAAATTATAATCGATCCATTAATTATACATACACTTATGTATACATTTAGCAGCTTTCTCATATATTTTTTAAGTTTTAAATAAGGTTATTTCTTACAAATATCTTTCGATATAGAATTTGTCATATACACACGCAATTTCTTAGAAAAGTAGTGAAAGGTTCCCAAGAAAACAAATTGTGGAACAAGTGTGCATGAATGAAAAATTCATCTAAATAACTACGCATACAATAATAGCATAACGAAAATAACACCATTCAGATAATGGCAACAGCGGCAATGGCAATAAACGTTATTTTATATAAATTGAAGTTATCAGATTGAATTCAACTGATTGAAACACGTTAGTAGGCATCAGAGAAAATAATTACATGGTTGGGAATTGTCAGTTTAAAACTTTGCTGCTAACAGAATTCTCGTAACAGCCGATGATGGGCGTGGATGGGGATAAAGTTAAGGACAGAGAGTAGTTTCCTTGTACTGGAAACTATCGTTGCAGTTTACCATCGATTGGTAGCTTGAAATCGTGCAAAGAATGCTGAGATCGTCGTAGAAAGGAAACCTTGATAAATCGGTTTACAAGTGAAACTTTCTTTGAATCAGTTTCTCTCAATACCGAGAGGAAAACAAGTTCGAATTTCATCTATTCATATCAATTAAGATAGTTCCAGATTATTTTATATGTATTTTTAGATAATACGTAAAATAGAGAAATCTCAATAGTAATTTAATTTCTCACGAAATACTTGTACAGTATAGGTACATACAGTATTTTATCGATAAATGTCTTAAATGTCTGGCGGATAAATGTCGCTGAACTATCCCCACTCCTGCGGGGTATACCCCGTGAGGGGCCACGAAGCTCGAGCGGTCTCGGCCGCCGAGAAATGTAAACATGATACGGGTCGAGTATATCGGTGTGAGACCAGGAGACCACTACTAATCCAATGACAAAACTTCTTCATTTTTCATTATTTTTTTATGGGACTTTGACCAAATTATTCAGGGCATTTTTCTAATGAAAATGATACCAAATATGATATAATTCCGATTATATTTACTTGTGTAATGGGCGATCAAAGTGTCGAGCGCAAGGATCGATGGCGTATGGGAAAGAAAGAGACGCGGAGAGTAGCGGTCGCCGGCACAGTCCAAAGGCCCGCCGGCACAGTCCAAAGGCCCGCCGCGTCCTCACAATGTAATCTCAATAAAAAACTTTTTTATTATTACTTATTTTTGTATGGGACTTTCACCAATATATTTGTGGCATTTTTCTAATTAAAATGATACCAAACACGATATAATTCGGATCATATTGTATAATAATATAAATATAAAAGGCAGGTATGTACATCGGTGAACCAATAGTAATTTAATGACGACACTTTTACATTTCTTATTAGTCTTTTATGAGACTTCTATCATTATTTATATAGATATTTCTCCGATTAAAATTTTTCTGATTATACATACATACATATCTATTTTTTTAAATGACGATGGAGTAAGTTTTGGTGACAGACAAAGAGAGTAACTGATAAAGAAAGAGACACGACAAGTCGCATCGTCTCGTTGAAAATGTATTTGATAATATGAATAATGTTTATAAAATGTGTCCAGTCAAATAAATTCATCGTACAACAGTCGAATATACGAGCGACCAATACAGAGAAGAAAATATTTTTTATAGTTAACTACTGTAGCTGAGCTTCTACCCGTTTTCTAAGTTTAAAAGTCGCGAAATGTCCTAGTCACGAGAGTGTCTTGCAGGGACAAGTTGCCTCACCGATGTACCTGACCATTAATGTCCATTAATATGATCCGAATTATATCGTGTTTGGTATCATTTTAATTAGAAAAATGCCACAAATATATTGGTGAAAGTCCCATACAAAAATAAGTAATAATAAAAAAGTTTTTTATTGAGATTACATTGTGAGGACGCGGCGGGCCTTTGGACTGTGCCGGCGACCGCTACTCTCCGCGTCTCTTTCTTTCCCATACGCCATCGATCCTTGCGCTCGACACTTTGATCGCCCATTACACAAGTAAATATAATCGGAATTATATCGTATTTGGTATCATTTTCATTAGAAAAATGCCCCGAATAATTTGGTCAAAGTCCCATAAAAAAATAATGAAAAATGAAGAAGTTTTGTCATTGGATTAGTAGTGGTCTCACACCGATATACCCGACCCGTATCATGTTTACATTTCTCGGCGACCGAGGCCCCTCAAGGTTCCCATTCCATTTCTACGTTCGGCACAAGTCAAAGAATAGTATCCCTGACGGATAAATGTCGCTGGCCGGACCCGTGGTTGCGACAGTTAACGATAAAATACTGTACTTGTTTTGTGTTTGTTTGATACATTTTTCATATACGTATATGATGCATATTTCGCGTACACACGATAAACCACACAAAGTATTGCAAGCAATGTTTTCTGTAGAATATTGCTGATATCGATATAATTTTTTTTTTTATTCAAATAGGATAGTGAAAAGCAGTTATTTAGTTAGACCCATCTTCAATTTTCTTTCAAAGTAGGAAAATTTCTATTATTCGGATAGTTGTGCAATTTGATAACACTGAATTGAAACTTGATACCTTTGCTTAAAATAAATTCTAGAAAGACGTCGAGAAACAGTTAAAATAATAGTATTCTGAGAATTATTTCATTAAAGGTTCAATACTATAATTAACTTCTACACATTTGTTAATTTATTTGATGGTGTTATTTTAACAATCTAACAGTAAAGTTATCACTGAGTGGTTTACATGCAAAATCGTTACAAATACAAATTTCGAGTAGACCACCTCGTTCTACTATAAACACAGTTACCATCAAAATTTTCATTTGAAAATTAGCGGACATTCTTGACCAAATCTATCGAATGAAACAACATCTTTGTCAGCGAAACTTAATTTTCCTTGCGGTAAAAGTGTACATATTTCGTAAAAGTAGTGAAGAAGAGTCTATTTGAAAAACAATAGTAATTGCTAATTTTAAACAAACGAACAATCTATTTTCTTGAATTATACATATGTATACATATTACAGTGGCCCTAGTTCATACCTGTTACAGGCAGAAAACATTATTGATTCTGGTTGATATTCGCGAAAAGCTGCATAAATATTTCAAAATCCAACTGTACCACTTTGAACATTCAATGAGATGGATTTAATACATTACATGTTCATCTCAATTATCTTTTAGCACGTTACCAAACATTCCGTTAAGAATATATTTTGTTATAATTAAACTATGGGTTTTATGCATTTATAGCGAGCATTATTTGTATATTTTATTTTATTCAAATCTTTACAGGATTGTTAACCTTCAGTTATTCACATTTCCTTTTTCAATAAAACATGTATTTTAATTCAAAACAAATATTTATGAATTGAAATATTAATATAAACATTCACAACTTTATTTAAGAAAGACATTTTGAAAATACCCACAAAATGAAGTATACACATTTCCGAATGCACAGGTACAAGTGATCCTCCCATTTTGCTATCGACTTGTCAAGTCCTCCAAGACTAACTCTCGTATTGCTCATTGTATGTACTAAAATATAAAAGATCATTAGGGTATACAAACAAACAAACAAACAATATTTATGGAATAGAAGTTTTAATTTCCAAGGTAATCAAACAGGCGTAAACTTCTGTTTCCTCGGTTGGAGCGGCACTATGAAACGATTTAGGAAGTTATACGGAAGATTACTGCAACGAATGCATTTTGCGCATGTATGAATATTTTAAAACTGCAACAACACCATTTGAGTAACTGAAGATTAACAGAAGTACCAAACTTTTATTTAATTTCAGTTCCTATAAATTAATCTATAATACATGGATTATACGCGATAAAATAGATATTGCAATTAAATATTATTAATTTCGACAACAGCTACCGGAATAAAAAAAAATTCTTTCACTAGAAAATAAATTAGGCTGCGAAAATCACCTATAGCAAAATGTTCTTTATTCCAAATAACGTCCTACCTCATTTAATCTGAACAAAATTATATAAAAGTTTTGAGTGAAATGAAACACTGAAGTAGTTGCGAAGAATATTCATCTTTGATTAATTAAAAATTATCAATATTTGTAAGCTAATTTATAATTAACATGTTATACATATTTAACACGTCACGATACACGTGGAACTACATACACCAGCAATAAATATGCCACTTACATTATACATATATGTATACACGGGCACGTATATTTTTTGACTTTCGTAAGATGATCTGTTTGTGCAAGAAGTAACTCATGGACATTTTGAGATGAATCGTTTCATACATGAAAAGAGTAAACGTAAATACTGCCGATTTATTCGTGTACATCTTTACAATTTCGATCATCGTAAATTGAAGTTATTAGAACACGTCATTTTGACGCGTCCCATAAACTCAGTGGTAAAAAGACAAAAGTGACCATGAAAAATCTAAAGAACTTTCACCTACAAAAATGGATTACTGCAATAAATGTTCGATAAGTGAAACTCAAATCCCTAGTCTGTAGAGTAGGTTAACTGCTAAATAATAATCACGTGTCAATTACGTTCTGAAAGTCCGGAGTCTCTCATTTATTGAGGGGTGAGTATACGATATTTTTATAGTTTTTTGTTGTCCATACAATTTTTTGTACTCCTGCGACTAACGAGATAAATAACTAAAGCGATCTCACTGCATGGACCACCCTATGTGTGACCACAGCGAGGAAGCAACAGGTGAATTCAGGGCAGCACGTATCACTCATTGGTTCTTCGATAAGTAGCCGCTACACGGAAAAACTGATATTTGAGGTAGAATGAATGAGCAGAGGCACACAAAATATAAATAACTATAGCATTTTAAAAATTAAAAAATTTTTTTCTCTTTTACGCATTATCAACCTTTATTGAAGTTATTTTGCATTTTGCAATTTTAATAGGACACTCGTTTTGATTAACTTTTTTTTTTAATAAGAGAATAGATCAAGAGAAGAAATGTAATAATGTATAAACGAAATGTAAATATTTGTACAGTAAGACAGATGCAAAAACAAAGGAAAAACTTAATCTCCTTTCAAGTAACTAGGTTGGCCCTTATTTACTCTTGTCGGAAAAATTTTTTTCAAAATAATTAAAAAAAAAACTGTGTAAAGTTTGAGTTCCCACAGATAACGGGAAAACGTGTCCCAATGCCGTCAAACATTAAAATAATTAATTAAATGGTCATAAAATCGTTTTTCTCGAATATCTTCTAAAGTATTTACCACGTCGAAAAATATGTTAGACAAAACCTGTAGATCTGGACAGACTGCGTCTTTCATGTCGAATTCCTTCTTTTCGTAAAATAAACGGTTTTCGAAAAAATTGAGATAAATGTCGGACCAAAATTTAAAAAATTTTTCTAAAAACTTTGAAAATTGAAGTGTATTTTTAGTATCTTCTATCAATAAACATTAACGACAAGTGTATATTTTTTTTTTTGAACTTGCGGAACTTACTTTTTTAAAATTGCATATATCTCTTTTATTAAAAGTCAAAAAAATTTTGTTTGTTCCACATTATCATGGGTAAAGGTCTTATAAAGAGAACTACGTTTCGAAAAGCCCTCCTACATGAACCGTTAAATAAATATGAGCGAATCCTTCCTGCAAAAAGTAAGTTCCGCAAGTTCAAAAAAATAATACACATTTGTCGTTAACGTATATTGATAAAAGATAATGAATCCACATTTCAATTTTCAAATTTCAGAAAAAATTTTTGGATTTTGGTCCTACGTTTTTCTCAATTTTGTTGAAACCCGTTTGTTTTATGAAAAAAAGTAATACGACATAAAAGACACAGCCTCTTCAGATCTATAGGCTTTGTCTAATATATTTTTCGACGCAATAAACAATTTAGAAGATATTCAAGTAAAACGATTTTATGAGCATATAATTAATTATTTTAATGTTCAACGGCCTTGGGACACGTTTTCTCGTTACCTGGGGGAGCTCAAACTTTGCACAGATTTGTTTTAATTATTTAGAACATTCTGGGGGGGGGGGGGGTGCCGTAAAAGAAATTCAAAAATCGAAAATAAGAGCCACCCTAATGTATACATGGTTTTAACATTTTCAATCACGCAACCCTCGCATGTCAAAAGATTACTGTTTGTCATTGTTTCGAGCATTGTCATGTTCAAGATTGCCGCTGGTTCAGGGGCAATTAACGCTGTAGTTCGAAAACAGTAACACACTTGTCGTTCGTAATAGTATTAACCTTTAGTACACGTTCACGATTCAAAATTCAAGTTCGAAGTTCAAATCTAAAGTGTTCTGAAGATTCGTACTATTCTCGTCGAAGGATCTTAGAGTTCTAAATCCCACAAGAGTTCTTCCGCAATTCCCTACCAAATTTCGGGAAGAGATTATTTCTTTGGTAGGGATAAATAAGGAACGAATCACCAGTTCGGGGCGTAATCCAAAAATTGTGCAACGCCTACTGATGATCCGTGATGTCATTTTCTCACGTAAGCCTCGTAAGACGCTGCACAAAGATCCCTTGTTCCAGAATCATTCCCCGAACTGAACCTGGGAGGCGTCAATTGTCATTGAGTGGAGTACGGCTGGACAGTAATTTTGTTCTTTTTTTAAGCACGAGTAGCCCCTTTACTTCCATGATTTTGTCCTATATCTTTAAAATTATCTCCGAAGGAAGTGTGAGCTAACAAAACATCTCAAAAGTAGGATTTTTAGAATTCGATCGTAAACCAATCTATTCTCTGTTGGTTGTTGGATATCTATGACCCAGATAATGGAAATTATGTCAGAAATTAATGAATCTATTTATTCGTGTGAAAATGTTGGAATAAAACTGGGTTCGTTTGACGACTACTCGTACCGAAAATGATTGAAGATTCACACCACTGTGTCATAATTGGATAACTATTATAGACATATCTAATCTGTGGAGATCTGATTGACGTGACCTGCATTTACTATCTATTTTGGATTTCTACGAGCAGCTACTAAACCGTACAGCAAGTTCTGTTGCCCGGTCGAATTGAGAGTTTAGAAATCTACCGGGTATGTTATTCCACACAGCTTTGCGTATGGGGAGGGGGGGGGGGGATGTATCGCTAATGCTACTCCTTATCAAGTATTCAATACAGGAGGATTTTTACAATTCCAATTTTAGTGACGAAAATTTTTTTAACTCATCTTTTGACTATTTTTACTATAATGCAAATCTAAACTGGTTGGAAATATAATTAGAATTACTAAAAGTGACTATATTGATACATGTGTTGAGTTCGTCATCAGGTAAGTACAATGAATTCAAATAAGACAAATATTAGAAAATATTATATCGATACATGTATCGACTTCATCATGCAAGAGCATCTTATACTATTCTACTCGATACATTGCATGTATATCGATCTCGCATTGAATCAACATATCTAAGTTTCTCTGCCAGATATGGCAGTAGCCCGTTGAGTACTCGTTTTGGGGGCTCTAATGACGCACACGCTATGAAAGTGACTATAGCAAACTCTACATTTTCCCAGTGCCCGAAAAACCTAATCGAAACAAAGGCTGCACAAACAAATAGTCTCGTAACCATCATAGCGTGATGTTATATGTATTTCTGGATCAGTGGAGATTTATAAAAAAGACCTAGATTTTCAAGGCCAAAATTTATTTTTTATTTTTTCCATTTGACGGTTCGTTTCCGATAAAATCGACTTTGAAAATTCGGCAAACATGCGTGATATTGAATAAGAATCAGCTGACGCGTTTGACCATGACAGACTTCTTACTTCTTACAAATACTAAACACGCGACCTTGATGGATTTTCAAAGTTGGTGTTTTTATCGTTCCTCCGAGACTTTTGTTCTTCTTAACGAGTAGGTACAATACGATGCAATAACAAACAATTTTACCTTGAAAATAATTTTTCCGGAAAAATTTTTTTATAAATCTCCACCGTTCCAGACATGTAGAATCGCTGTATGATTATCACGACACCTGTTTTTATACACACTGCACGTAGGATCTCTAAAATTGCAGATTGCGCTCTATATTACCGACTGCTTCCGTATTCCGTAGCAACGCGACGCGGCGCGGCGCGGCACGACGCGACGGTTCTAGATCAATGTCTGCGCTTATGGATTATCGATCGAAGGCGCTCTATCTCACTCAGCTTTGTACAACTTGTTCACTCTCTTTGTCGTACGATTGTATCTGTAAATGTGACCATGTGGACCAATGGTAAAACAACATTGAAATTACGTGTGAGCCGAGGTGGAGCTACGCGTTCGCGCCAATTCTTCTCGTGAGCTTCGAATGATACTTCTAAATTTCTCTGAAACACCGTTAATTCGTTCATTAGTGATATGTCATACAGAGATAATGTTAATGTCTTTTTTAGTGATATTTTTCAGGTAGGTATGTACTTTATTTTCTAAATAATTTTCACTTGCTTATATTACATTGTGCTTTTGTGATTATTAACGGTTAAAAACAACTGAAAATGATATTGTGTTTAATTATATTATATTGTTATACTTCCAAATGAGTCTCAGTAATTGTTTTTGTCTTATTAACGCAGCCAGTGAAGCTTTCTGTTTACGATGCAACGAGATATAGCTGGCAACTCGTGCCTACTTGGTTTTATAAGAGTTTTGTTTGTTACAATGCACTCGATGAACTCTCTCGCTCCGGTAGATCTCAAGGCCCATTCTGATTTTGCAGGAAGCTTGCCGATTGCTTTCACGACAATTTTAATCTCCCAATCAGCATGACTGAAACCCCGAAGGATTTATTGATCATCTACATTGTATAGTGCCAAAACCATTATTCACTTTTAAAAGACTCTTAAACACCTGTTTTCCTACTAGTAACCATAAATGTCCGCAAATCTCAAAACTTTACGTTAAGACACGCACTAATAATAAACAAAACCAAACTAACAAATGTGACACGAAATCGAAAATTTAGATAAAAATTAGACAAAAAACCTTGCATTAAAATAAAATTATGTAAATAATGTTAAATAAAGTTAATACACGATTTCCAAACCTTTTAAAAAATAATTCCATTATGTCATTTATAAATTAGCACAAAAACGAACAACGTAATTTAGGCCAGTTTCTCAAGACAAATCCCCATTTTCGTCACGACCGTTTAGGTACATTTGATAATCTCGTATAAAAATGTTTCAAATGAAACTTAATTAGCTTTTTTTCGTGTATAAATTACAATATAGAAAAGTTCAACAAACAATTTTTTCCTGAAGAGTAAAGATTACAGTGACATTTTGAATAACAATATACAGGGTGGGGCATTTTAAACAGGTCACCTGAATAACTCGCTTGTTTTTGAAGATAGGAGAAAATGCATTAGACCAAACTTACTTGGTATCGGGGGGCTCATAATCTGGTATTACCAATTTTTCTGTAGGTGGAGGCGTCAAGGTGATATAAAGGTCAACTCTGATTTTTTAAACGGAACAGTATATTTTTTTGCTTACATTCTGATAGAGTGTTTCAAGACGAATACAATGACTTATTATATATATATATAGGCAAAAAGTCTAAAGGGAAATGTTGTTCAGAATCGTGGTCTTTACAACATATCCAAAGCTCATCGAAATCGGGACATAATCGTGAAACTGTTGTCTGTTACATCGCGGCGTACCGACAACACTCTCCTCCCCCTGCTCGCCGCGCTGACCGTGCCACCGAGCGACTAGGCGCGCTCTGGTTGGTCCGTGTTTTTCGTTAATAACTCCTAAACAAAGCCGCGGACGCCATTTTTGCTAAGGAAAATGTCGCTTCAAATGACCCAAGGAACCTCCCATTTCCCGCTTACGCAGTCGTTTTGGGACACCCTGTATAATTTAATTTTGCTGGCACCATTTAGCGTGAAATTATAATTTTTATACCGCTTGGTAGCAGCATGAAACAAAAGACTATACAATAACTTACAACTTTACTGTGACGCAACTTCTGTTTCGACGCCGCTGATTGATGTACTTTTACCTCCAGTTTAGGGGTCGAGCGCCACATTACTTCATTTTCCAACCATTTTTCGTATATGGATCTGTTGGACCCTTTCGAACTTTTACGTTGCTTTCTTTATAGTCATATGGCTGTTAAGAAAGATCATACCTTTAATATTGTCACATTATTTTCACGAGATTTGCATTAGCCTTTTACTACATTTAATGTATATTAGACGTTGGTTAGTTTTCTAAATTGAACTACTTAATAGTTTTTAAATAGGACCGGTTCTCTTTCTCTTTTTCTTAAAGATGAAAAAGTCTCAACGTGGAAACTATGGAAAATGATTTGTCAAATATATCTTTACATATTTCGTTTTCCTCGAAACACTGTTACGTAAATGCTTATCAGAGTTATCAGAGAATATGACGAAAGTCCAATGGTCCAATTTGGGATGCTTGTGGTCCAACTTAAGAAACCGGTCTCCTGAAAGGGACCGTTGACACAGTTTGGAATATATTTTTTTGCAATCAGGTGCATAATGTCGCTTTCAGTTGTTTACATTTACATCCCTATATAATTCTCAAAACTTTGAAACACGTTCTAAACTATTGATTTCTAGCTTTTTAATACTTTCATTGATTAATATTGCATTACATAAAATGTTCTGAAAAATCAATTTATAGGTACATTATGTATACAGCGTGTCCCACATAACACTTACTACGAATTTTCAAGCACCCTCTGATCTGACGAAAAAGCGTTTTAACCCTTACGCCTTACGTCAAGAAGAGGATACCCGGGTACCAACTTTCAAACTCAAATATTTACTTTAATTTTTTTTTATAAATAGCAACATTGTTGTAAATTTTTGTGTTCTTAAATGACCACTGATTATTTACATTTGATAGTTGATAGGCATAAAAGTATTCGTTCAAACTATAAAGTGCAACCTCATTGAATATCGTAGGAAGTTTTGCTATTGGCATAAGGATTAAACAAAAAATGATCAGTTTCTAAATCGGCAACTTGTTATAATAAAAAGATTTGCAGTTTTTAGGATAAAAAATTTGGGTGACCTTCATTTTTAAAAATTGCATTACATATATTTGACTTCATAATATTGTAGCTCGTGTCAAGACAAGTTCAATCGTGTAGGTCGTAGGTAGTACACTGTGACTTTGAGATGATCTTGAATATTTAAAAAATCTAGAACAATGAACGGAACATTTGCAATTTGCGAATTATTAATACAGAAACATCGGTTCTACTATATGTGTATACTTTTATTGCTTTGACTAGGACGATTGTCCTTTGTCAAAGAAATTAAAAATGGATGTCATTATTTAGTGTACCTATACAATATGTATAATAATTCAATGAAGTGAATTTTCGTATAGTTATTGAATTTTAAAGGGAGAAGATCAAAACCTTCCGAGTAATTATCACTTTAAGGGAAATTTTAGATCAATGTAAAAATCGTTTAGTAAAAGCATTCTGTTACACATCTATTAAACTTTTAATTGGCTTTTGTGTATTTCGATTCGAAAAAATTGTTTTTATGTACGCAGTTTTGTATTTCACGATCATTCATCGAATTCTTAACAACTCGCACAGTATACTGGGTTTATTTGGTTTTTACTATCAGACTAACGAATCGTAACTAGAGCAAACTATTGAAAATAAAACGAAGCAAACAGAGTTTAGTAATATTGATTGCTCTTCGGACTGAGAAAAAAAGCAATACAGTATTCTCGCGATAAATGTCCCAAATGTTTGGACGATAATTGTCCCTGAACTATCCCCACTCCTGCGGGGTATACCCCGTGAGGGGCCAAAAAACTCGAGAGGCCTCGGCCGCCGAGAAATGTAAACATGATACGGGTCGGGTATATCGGTGTGAGACCAGGAGACCACACTAATCCGATCACAAAACTTCTTTATTTTTCATTATTTTTTTATGGAACATTCACCAACATATTCCTGGCATTTTTCTAATGAAAATGATACCAAATATGATATAATTCCGATGATATTTACGTGTGTAATGGACGATAAAAATTTCGTCCGCTTGGAACGACAGCGTATGGGAAAGATAGAGATGCGGAGAGTCGCAGTCGCCGGCACAGTTCAAAGGCCCGCCGGGTCCTCACAATGTAATCCCAATAAAAAACTTTTTTATTGTTACTTATTTTTTTATGAGACTTTCACCGATATATTCGTGAAATTTTTCTGATTAAAATAATACTAAACACGATATAATTCGCATCATATTTACATCAATTGCCGTTCATATAATTTTAATGAGAAGTTACGCGGGGTCGTCCATTACACACGTAAATATGATCGGAATTGTATCATATTTGGTATCATTTTCATTAGAAAAATGCCAGGAATATGTTGGTGAAAGATCCATAAAAAAATAATGAAAAATAAAGAAGTTTTGTCATCGGATTACTAGTGGTCTCACACATGTTTACATTTCTCGGCGATTGAGGCCTCTCGGAGCTTCCCAGTCCATTTCTACGTTCGGCACAAGTCAAAGAATAGTATCCCTGGCGGATAACTGTCCCTGGCCGGACCCGTGATTGGGACAATTGTCGCGAGAACACTGTAGAATGTCAATAAAAGATAGATATGTGCAAAAAATTGACTCGATGACATTTTTCTTATCGCAATCATTTAAATCCAGAATTACACTAAAAGGATATTTGCATACAACATAGGTTCTTTATAGTAGAAGTGTTATCCTTGATTGACTCGCCCGAATATGAAATATATACTTTTTATGCATACGTTTTCCCTATTTGCAACGCTTTTACCCAAATTAAATACTTATGGTTTTATAGAAAATGTTGTGCACTTTCGACTTATAACTTATAATAGTGAAACTGATAATACAATAACAATTTAGGAAATATTTATAATGTTTACCGTGGTTCTCATTTCTTATATCTTACTCTGTCAAAAAGAAAAAATAGGATATAAATATAATATCCTATTGAATAGGAATCGTCCAACACGTTTGTTCTGGACTTATCGATTCTTCTTCTTCTTCTTACAAATGCTCAGCACGTGAACTTGACAGACTTTCTCGATTTTCGGTTGTACCACCAGTTACAGATCGCCCTGTATATCCGTTGAAACCAGCTAACATTTCTATTAACACTAGAACTATCGAGCCCTAAACGAGAGTGGTGTATATTCCGTTATAATGATTATTTCATCGGCTTTTTATCATAACATGTATTTGAATAAAAAAGTATACCAAGCAATTTCTCAAGAAAATATGTCTACAACTTCACGAATTGTAAAAGAAGAAATCTGAAATCCGTCATTTTGACGGGCTCGTTAGTTCTAGTGTTAAACTAACATAACACTTCAGGTTAATGTGATGCAAAAACTATTTCTTACGTAATGTGCATAGTGTCAATGGACCAATATCTGGCAAGAACATTTTTTCCCCCAAAGGTAATTTTTTCGCAGTTATCAAGGTCATCGGTGTTTTTCTATTCATAACTGCATTTTTTTTATTGGATCGTGTAGCTGAGCGAAAAATACATTAAAATATGTATAATAACATGACATTCAAATGATCTTAATCTTTGAAAATTAAAGTGAACACTCCGGAAAAAATAACCTGCGCGTGCGTGTGCGTGATACCATTTATATTGCATTAAAAACGTTTGTTATGTCATCACTAGACTGCGGATCTTTATGCAAAATAAAAATTTTCTGTAAAAATTGTAAGAGTCAGGAGCCAAATAGAAGGGCCTTTCTTTTTTAAATTATTCTAAACAGTTGAAAATAATGTACTGTAACCTAAATATTTTTAATTGTTCCTCTGTCAATTTTGTCATAAATGCATGAAATCCGCGGTCTAGTCATCACAAATAAAGGAGATTCTTAGGTGGCTACATTTAGGTGGATCACTCTGTATATGCATCTGTCCGATCTTAAAATAATAACTATTCTTTTGTCTGTAGGTACTTGGATTATTTTAGACGTGTCTAAATACTATAATATTCTACTATGTGACATTTTCATACATCATTACCTAGAACTAGAACTAGATGAAAAAGGCTACGTATACATACGCGAAAATAATAAAAAAGAATGGAAGATATACCATTCGTCAAGAATGTCAAGCTAAACGGAGAAAGATGTCAAATGACAGACTGAAAGCAAAGAAAAGGAAAAACGAGAGGTAAAGAGGGCGAGAGAACGTTTCTTCGTCACCCATAGAATTCAATCACGCCGTGTTTACAGCTCAGTACACTTAATCCTCTTTATTGGATTCAAAGCGTTGGCCGGTACACTGTATCTCAGAATTTGATCAATTTTATGGGCAAAGGATTTGGATGATACTTGCGGGCCGGCCATCTGTGTATTGACTCCCAATGAAATTATGCTGTCATTGAGAGAACGCTATTGACTGCAACCTCGAACTGTTGGTACCCCACTTTTTCCCCTTTAAATTACACAAACCACTTCTACATTCAAATCTACACTACTGACTGAAAGTTTCGAGTCACTTTGTCAATTTACACTAATAAAAATATGCTTGTTCGGTCTTTAAATGCAAATATTTCCATCAAATTGCGTTCATTTTCTAATCGAGTCCAAGTGTTTGGTCAATAAAATATATTATAATATTAATAAATGTCACGATGTTATCAATTTATTAAGTAAAAAGTGTACTATTATATCACATATCCTAATCAGGGTTCGAAAAAGTTCCAAAACTTTTTCATCAGCTAGATTGGAATTGATTGCCTGTGGTACCTTTTTTTAAAAGTTCTCATAATGTATAATGCGTAAGTTCCAATGAGAACAAATATAAAAGAATTTCTGAGATTAAAATTTTTGATTCGAATAGAATTGATAAAATTGAAAATTAAAAGTTTTTCTACAACAGGAACAGGTATTTATAACAACTGCCAGATATTATTTAAGGAATAATATTATAACAGTATTAAATGATTATTTTGGTTAAATTGTAAATTGATATTTTTAATACGTTATTTATATGTAATATTCACGAAAATAAATCTCAGTTCAAAGCCAGTTTATGTTTCTTTGTGAAATACATACGTATGTTAGTTAGGAAGGTGCTACGCAAGGTATCGTTGAACGTGCCTCTTCAACACTGACGTTTATACTGAATATGATAATAGACATAATTCAAGTCCTCCAAATCTACAAAATGTCTTACTTGTGAAATTAAATTGATTTTTTTTATTCAATATTTCTAATAAAAATATAATACTTATGTTCCGATTTTCATACCGCTTCTTTAATTTGTAAATAATATCACATAATATTGTTAAATAAATCTAGCATAATTCGACGTTTTATTTATAATCATGATACCGTATATGTATACCCACTTATGCATATTTTTAATATAATACATTTTGTATATGATAGATGCGACAGTAGAATGAAACAGTAGTAATATGGAACATCGTAATATCTCGAAAACGCAATAACTAACTCTAATTGTGCTGTAGGGGTCAACAATTTTTTTGAGATTTTTTGCTTTTACCACGTTACAATTGGGACGCTTGATGAGAAAATGATGTGCGGCGCTTTAACGTTTAAACTTTAATGATTTCATGCCACTTTCGGGGTTAATTGTATTTTATTATTTCAGAAATATCGTTAAATGTTTTTGAATAAAAGACAATGTCTTAGATGAATAATGATGAAATTTATGTCCTACTTGCAGAATCTCTAAATTTGATTTACCATTAAATAAAGTGTACGATGAAGCATCTGACAAGGGGGAACACATCGATTCTGGACATACCGAATTTTTTGAAATTTATGTGAGAAGTAGTTTTCGAAGGGGTGTTTGACACATGCCCTTTTGTATCGTGTTGGAAGGGTGAAAACAACCGTTAAAGTTGTTGATTTTGCCCAGCTTTAACATAACTTGACCGATGAAACATGGCGCGAGATGGTCGATAAAAACAAATACGCGTCAAATATTTTTCCAAAAACTACCTCCTACATGTTCCTCCTTGTCAGGTGCTGTATCATACACTGTATTTAATGGTACATTAAATTTAGACATCTTGTATATATTTTTGGAAATAAAAAATAAATCTCATCATTATTCATCTTAGACATTGTCCTTTAATCAAAAACATTTAACGATATTTTCAAAATATCGAAATACAATTACGTTCGAAAGTGACATGAAATCATGAAAATTGTTAAACTTTAACGCAAATGTGACACAGATTCCCGTTGTCCGATTGCATCCAAATTTGGCACACATAATTTTCCCACTATGTGTCACAATTTACAGGGTGGATGGGAGGGGGGGGGGGGGGGGTGGTCGACAAATAAAGACCACCCTATTGTGGATAATTAGTTTCTCAGAAGCAATAAATAATCATGCCACCAATTGAGCATCAGTTAAAAGCATCCATTGTTGATAGAGAAATGTTTTTCGTTTACGGGGTAAGTAAAAATTTATAAAAACATGAATCAAATAGTCAAATATTGTACCGAAGGTTAATGAATTGGAGAGTTCAGTTTACTTAAGTTAAAGTATTTTTGTTCGAGGTTTCATTAAATATATTTGTTATGGTCTGTTCGAAAATGGTGTAATGTTAAAATTATTTTTCATCAGTAAAATTAATAATTTCTTATGAAAGCATGTATGTGCGCAATATGAAAGATGCCCAAATATTTAGACAGCAATGCAGGTCCAAACTAAACACACAAGCCTCTATAGGTCCCTTATTATGTATGATCACAACCAATAGTAACATTTAAAAGTTACTAATCAACTGTTCGACAATTAATTATACTATTCCTTTAGAGAGAATTAGTAAGTTACTAAAAGAAAATAGATTTTACTATGTTACTCGAATATGTCCTAAAATCTTACAAAAATGAGTGTCAAGATTATACATATATTATAATGAGTATCGTAATTATGAACACTTCGATAAAAACTGTGTCGCAGGATGACTCGCCCGCGACATCGTCCGGCGGATAGCGTGCCGCGGAATATCTCGTCCATGGTCGCGAAGCGGTTAAATTATATGTATTATGCGACTCGGACGGTTTTATGCAACTTTCGAACGATTCACTGACAACAAAATAATTTTAAGTGATCTAATAGGATAATGTACAGTGCACATGTATATGTGATACTATAATATTTTTAGTACCATTATTGTGTATACAGCAGCGCTGCATTAGTTATCGCGTACCTTTTACGTCTCGTCTCATGGAATAGGAAAAACTGTAGAATGTATAACAACAAGAACAACAACAACAACAACAACATGAAATATTATTTTGCTACATTGATTTCATTAAATCACAGTGTTTTGATATATGTGAATACACGTAAATATGTAAATCCACGCGTTGCTACAATTTATTGTATACAATGTGGAAACACGTACCTACAATCTACGTTGAGAATGAAACGAATATGAAAATTTTTAATTTCCACTGCTAAAAGTACGTACATCGCGGTTTATGTGTAATACTGGATTGCAGCATCCCATAGAGAAGTATAATACCAGCGCTTACACAATTTATGCAAATATAGTTTGCTATAATATAAGCATGTAAAACGGAATACAGGATAGTGCTATTCCACATTAAGCTACGTTATATTTCGTAACGTTACTGTTCTGTATCAAATAAATAAGGTAGTAATTGTATCGAGAATTCGATATGGTCCAAACTTTTCACTTTAATTTGTATGTGAACTTAACATTATCATTTAACAGGGACAATCTGTAATCTAATAATTTGGATCCATTTACTCCCATGATCGTACGAGGAAGTTTATTTACAGAAATTCGCAAGAATACACAATAGAATGCTATCGGTGATGCTGCTATACATACATATGTAAAGCTTCGCGTACGTAGTACGTACAATGTGAGGCTGTACGACCGAAACCATTTTCATAATTTTATCAATAAGTACTAATTTTGGCGGATATTGATTCAAGCAAATGTAAAAGGATTAAGACAGAATTAGACGGCATGAATTTATTTTGCAAAGTCTTCTTTAATAATTTTTTAGAAAATGTTTAATATTTTTGTTGATTAACACGTACCAATTTAACACTAACAACAAAAGAAATTACGCTGTGATCAATCTTCCTTACTTATTAATTGGAAACCTACAATACAATAAAATTGTCTTTTAGATTCAAGCCTGAATATTACAATTAAAAATTGGGTCATGAAATTTAAATGATTAGGTATAGCAATACAAAAATAACTAGATAAAAACAGTGTGTATGTAATGATTCAACACTTGAAAAGGATAAATGAATTTCCTGATATTTCATGATATGTACATTATAGTATGTATAATACTGCAATGTACCAACGTTAGATTCATAACGTCCTTTTTACTACACAGGAAGTATACATAAATATTATATTATTTTCATTAAATTTGATCTAATATTCTAAGTAATTTTAAGGCACAGCTGAAGACGCCATGCCAGAAAATTCTAAATACGTCTCACCGAATTGAAACGATCAGGTGCATGCAGTATATTCTTCAGCAAGAAAGATATATTGATAAAATATGTATTGCTATGGAAATTCTTCCATTCACCGCTATCACAATTCATTAGACTTTGTGTGGTGCAAGTACTCGGAACGATACGAATGTGTGGTAAATTTGAACGTGACATCCTCGACGAGAACCTTAGTAAAATTTTGTTAGCTGCCTGAGTTACGGAACACGCAAAATGTAAATGAACAGCATCCAAGCTTACACGGAGGTATGGTATGGGATACTATTAAAAGAAGTAATAAATCGAGGATACGATGATCGCTTGGTAAATTAAGAAGAAAATTGCCAAGCGAAGCGACCACTATTGAATAAGAAAGATCGCAACCGTTTTTCTCGAGGGAAAAATATTTATCCTTTTGTAGTTATTTATTTATTCCATCAATAATTTAATAAATAAGTACGGGGCGAATTCTCGTAGAACAAAAGTGATATTTATGAACTGTTTTTCCGGAAAGCTATGGATAAAATGGAAACACATTTTCTTCGAACGTAAAGATACGTGACATTTTTTTGAACCCATTTGTTAATTTATTTATTGGACGTCGTACAATCATCTCAACCTGTTCGGCATGTAATCCCTTATTTGTGTGACGTGTAGCACCTGTCATAGTGATCTGAATACAAAAAATGAATATTTTTTTTAAAGTTACTACTAGCTGCAAAAAAATATGAAAACTTGAACAAGTTTTAACGTTTAAAAGAACAATTACCGATCCGATTTTTATCAAAAATGTATTTCGCCTTGTTAAAATAAAATGTCATAAATAAAAAATACATGGTCAGATAGTTACTGGTTCGATCTCTGCCGGATTGCACTGAATGTTCTCTAACTTCAGTATTTTGGCGAATATGACAATCAAATTTTCAAATGTTGCACATTTGATTAAAAAAGAAAGGAAAATTTATTTTTTGAACCTATTGCACAAGAATCCCCCTTCTGCATAACATAAAAAGTTAGAATTCTTCAAAACTGATAAATATGGATTTCAGTTTACATTAAAAAATTGGTAATATGTACTTATATGTAGATTGCTACATACAGTTTTAAAATATGTATATGTAGTTACGTCATATATTTTATGTATGTATATATTGAAATTACAATTACATTTTCAAGCGTAATTCATTTCTCTATACTTGCAATTTTAATGTATTAAAAACAAAACAAATATATAATATTTACGACTGATTTCATCCGAAATTATACTCTCTTTAGTTCACATAGTACATATATATAGAGTTCTTGAATGTTTCGCACAATCATTATTTTCCTCTATAGTTTTATTTTCAGATGGATATTCTGATCAACGGAGAAATTAATTAGGTTAAACTAACTGCTTATTTGAAGTGATACACACATATTTATTGACATTTTTTGACACAATTAAAAAACAATATCTAGAAAAATAAAAATACCTAAAATCGATATATCTCGGTACGTCTAATTTCTGATAAATTATATCCAAATCGCTCTCTCTTGAGTATCCAGGGTTATGTATACAAATCCATGTACTATACTGATCTATGTATAATTATGTATGAGAAGCTCTCTTGAGCTTCTCTTCGACAATACACGCACAATATTCATAACGAACTATACATATTTGTGTTTTTAGATAATGATATGTTTAGTAAATTCTGTACTATATGTTTATATTGTTTTTTTTATACATAGTGTTCATCATCAACTACTTATGTAAACACCTGCGCTTATTTGTATTAAAAAAATATTTTCATGTTTGACGATACGTAGATAATTACAATGGATTGTACAAGTTTTGCGGCAATGGACATTGCAGTGAAATAATAAAAAAGATTTTCTACACAAACGGCTACTAATACCTGTAATAGGTTATGCTTTTGAAAATAATTCAATTAATCACAAATTAAATTATAGCAAATATTTTTCTATGTTTCGAGGAACAGTAATTTAAAAAAAAAACTCAAACAATTTAATTGTTCTTAAGGTACAATCTACTTAAAACAAAAGGATAATTTACATTGCTCCTTATTAACACAACTCATCGAAAAACTAATTATATAGTTACTCGAATATGAAACGATAAAAATTAAAAAAGTGTAAAAAAATTTTCGTGAACCATGGCATTGCAAACAAAGGAACTTTCATTCCAATTTTAATTAATTTTATGATATAATTAGGATTTACCTTTCGCAAATTTAATTTCTATATTTCTACAAACTAACTTGTGTTGTTAAAAAAAATGTGAAATACTGAGAGTTGTGAGAGTGTTCGTACGTCTGCAAGTTATCAAAGACAATTTCAAAAAAAGGTACGTATAGTATAGCTGGATAAAATTAAAAGTGCTTCCACACCAAATTGATTTTTGATTACACCATTAGATAGGGCCCTCAAAGAAAACCGTGTGTGGCAAGTTTCAAGACTTTACCCCTACCATAAGGATAGTTATAGTGTGAGCACGGTTTAATGAATTATGCTCTATTTCTTCTGTTCTGCTAACAAAAAATTACAAAAAAATTCATGAACATTCAACCTAATAGCACAAATGGCTGTAAACTTTTTCCAAATATTTGATTGCAAAATCGATTTCTAAAAAACTCCAGAAATTTGAAATTGCTGATTTTATATGTACATATTGAAGTTATTAGATGACCGCGTTTATAATATTATGGTAGTTGCGTCTTATTATGATTATTAATATATATTTTTTCAGGTTCTTCGGATTAGGAAAAATCCAGTAGTAAGACATGGCTGAGAGCTGTTCTCAATTTCAGAATCCTTTATAACGTGCATCGTGCAGTTGATAAAATAAAAAATCGATTTTTCTTTACTTTTGCGTTGGTATATTATGCAATATTTAACACTTGCATATTCAGGGAAACAATTGACATAATAAAAAATTCAATTCAAAATCGTAGAATTTTATATTTAATTTAATATTTATGAGCAAAATAAAATTATTCGAGACATAACATAGCTATTTGGATTCCATTTAACTACAAAAGAAACATATCATGGAAATAGAAAAATTTCAAAACTTATTTGAACTTTATAACGTCAATTTTCAAGCGAACGGTTTTTGACCCATGGTTCCTTTCAAAGTTTTGTTTCCCCTGATAAGTATTATACGACGCAGTGACAGAAAATTTGACCTTGAAATTCAAGGTCAAGATCAATCTTGCGGCAAGTTTTTTTAACTCTCTACCGATCCAGAGATGGAGAATCACGCTAGAGTAGTCACGACAAATAATTTTGAAACAACCTGTACATTACTTTATGCTGATAATAACTGTCTCAAATATGCGACTGGTACAATAAGATATTTCATGAAATCAACATACCTTCAACGAAATATGAAAAGGAAAGAACTAATTTTACGAAAACGTTCGTAGTACGTACGAGCCATCCTACGTTAAAGTTAAAACAATATTCCTTGTCTAACGCATGTAATAAAACTTTTAATTATTATGAACGCGTACGATATTTTTTTGCATCGCTGACCAATTACAAATATATCACCGGTTCCAGCCACTAATCCGATTGACAAATAGATCGGTCCATTCTTTGAAGCTTCTCCTACAAATCGAGCGTTTCAAAAAGATAGATATGCTCGGTGCATTTAACTGCGGGCGGTAAGCCACCGACAACGTGTCAAGCGTATGCCATTTTGGTACACTGTAAAACTGGAAATTAGAATTCCCCCTTCACATGCCCAGGTTACTATCAGGTTGCGCGCTAGTGCTGTCATCTAGCGTCGACACTGAGTCACTAACACGCAAGGAGCTCCCTACTAACCAATATGGCGGCGCCCATACCTGTCATTTTCCGAGGTGAAACAATGAAAATTAGTGTTAAATTAGTCAACTTTACATGCTCATAACTTAAAAACGAGTGGTGTCCGCGGTCTGGGACATCAAATTTGGTGTTTTCTCGACGAAATGTACAGGATTAGATATGTAATAATCGAAAATCTGTGGGTTCGGAAGGAAAACGTTACCCATTTCAAATTACACCTATTCATTTTTGTCATAAATGCATAAAATCCGCTGTCTAATAATAATAACCGTTCAGTATTTATTTATTTCGCTAGTTTGAAAATGATTTTTCAGCTAATTGTAATTGTATTGCACCGTTGCAACTATGGTTGCAATATGTGACATGTTATGGAAAATCATAATGATTAATATATGGATAAAACTGGATTCTGTACGTGTTAATCCTGAAACAAGATAATTTGAATTATTGATGCGATTCGTTCCCGGACTAGAAAAGCAAGCTTTGGAACTGTAATAATATTCTTTGGGGAATAATTTAATTGTATCTACAATTCAGATTTCCTTGGTACATACTTCAGGACTTGATAAATTGACACGAATTAACATTTAAATTCACGGTCAGTCGAATCGAAAGATAATACTTTTGACTTCTTAACAAATACGCTATTGAAAACCGTGCGACCGCGAATACGTCGTACGGAGAGAGAGTAATTAATTCAGATGGTAATTATAACAGGCCATGTATTTCACCTGGTAATAAATGTGATCGGTCAAACACTGATCCTGAACAAACAAATTGGTTTTCCGGCCTCTCTTGAAATTCATCGACGCAGAGTAATTTTCAATCATACCATACCGCGTATAAAATCTGATCTGTACTATTCCCGAAATATCCTGGAAATTTATCATCCACCGACACGACGCGACGCGACGATGTTTCCTTCTCTAAAATCATTCGCTGTAATCGTAACAGTTTTTTTGGTAATAGGATTATATGCGTAATCCTATTTCGAGCATTAGCAATTTCACAATTCCATACTTTCGCAAAGTTCTCGCATTTTCAAGAATTTCATCGAATCAATTTCAACACATTAATGCGCGCGCTATTGGGCAGTTTCATTTTCAAGGTCGATTATATGTTGTTGGAAACACAACGTTGTGATTCACATCGGTGTCATCAATTTTTCCTATTTTTATTCGGTATACTGCAGAATTATACTGAAACCAAGTTTGTTATCTAACTCACAATCTTGTTGGAAAAACTTAAATGCTTATACGAATTTAAAACATTTAAACTTTTAAAAGCCTCAGGAAATTGACAAGTTATATTAAATGAAATTTTTCCCTTCTTCCATGCTCTATATTCAGATTAAGAAACGGCTAATCAACATTATGATGAACAGTTACCCCAATCGTATAAGAATTTTTATGTCTGTTATACAATGCATTACCGCTCCAAACGAAATTACGTATTGGATGACAAAATTCCGATTCTTTCATAGAACACGTGCTAAGGAGTATTAGCAGTTTCATATGGTACGTTAACTTAACGATTTAGTTGTAAGTTGTAAGATAATGGTAAGATGAAAATGATTCATTTATATTTATTTAAAACTATGGCGTCAGACTATGTTGAATTTCTTTCATTGAAATAACTTCCCTTATTCTTAATGAGGTTTTCATCATGGAAACTAATTACTTAACGAGGAGATCTAGTATTATGGTTCTTACGATGAAGCGAACTTATTTCAAACGTGAAAATCTCATGATCCGTAAAACCGCTCGCGCTCGTGGTGTATGAATTAGAGAAAAAGCAATAAAACAGTATTGTTTCCGAAAATAGAGAACAGGACGTAGTACAAACAGCACTTTAATAAATCTGCAAAAGATTTATTAAATACTTCATCTACACATTATATTTCTTTTTGTCAATAATTTTGTGAAACATTATCATTTTTGCACTTACAGTCGCGCATTATGCAGCGCAAACGAATGTTATATGTATAAACGTAGAAAGCATTACACAATCGTAAGCATCATTTACACCTTTTTTTGTTCATGAAATTCAAAAATACCATTCCGTTTCGTTAAATATTCTTTCATTTTCAATATTCCGGTACATATATAAAATTTAGGGGTGGGAGGGTACCCGGAAATTCGGGTTCGGGTCGGGTTGGGTATTTTACCCGCGTTCGGATCGAGAGTATCGAGACACGACAATTCGTGATACGCGGGTACCCGAAGTCGAAATCGGGTTGTGTCGAGAACCCGAAAATTTATATTGTTTGGGTACACGAATGTCATAGATTTTGCCACTTCTAGTAACTATGCGTGCTTTCGAATGCGAATAACTAACATACCTGTGCGCTATTACCTGGTGCTGTTCTTTGTAGCAATTATTTATATCGCAGCACTTATTTTTCATCCGTCAGACTACTTAAACACTTATTAATGTATAACATATTATTGTAAAACACAGACATTGTTGTTGTTTAATATCAACAAAGATGAAAATAACAAAATTTATCAATAATGACATCTAAATGGCTGAGTAACAAAATAATTGTAGACTTCGATATAAGCAAAAATACACAGAGACGACGAAGGGCGCTGACATATCTTTGCCTTTTCATATAAACACAGCGGAATTCTATCTTTCAAATCTCGTTTCCTTATAAAAGTCATTCTCCTTGGTTATACCACTAATGATATTGATGAGATCAAAAATCACACAAGTCAATTTTATTAAATATCCGAAATAAGAAAATAACTTTTTTTTATTTCTTACTTTGCTTTCTTCAAAATATACTTTTAACTGAGAAAATAATGTCCACAAGATTCATTTTTGTAAACAGGAATGAAAATTATTTCATATATGTATTTTAATTTAATATTCAACAAGTTAAAGTTAAAAGTTCAAAAGTATAATAGTGACAACTCAACAGGGAAGGCGTAAGATGTATGAAACTATACTGCTGTCTTTTCTGTGAATTATCATTTACGTCATCTCCTGCTTGATGTTCATTAATTGGAACTGTACCTCGAGGATATGGGAACTACCTAAGCTAATCACTAAAAATGTCTGCAGCGAAAGGTTTTTCAGCCTGATTAATAAGAAACGAACTCTGATGGAGTCAATTTCGTTTCCATTTAACTTGGTGTGCCGATGTATCACAAGTAAATTTATTTCTAATGAGAGTGCCGTTAATTCTTAAAATCATACAAATATCTTTTGCTAGAAAATTGTGCAACTTCGAAATGGAATCTGTAACACATAAAAGTATGTACGTAAGTTCCGCCCTACTCCTTATGCGCTGTCTCTTTAACTGAATTATTGTGATTTGTAAATTGGTACTTTTATTTCTTAATATACATATATTTCGCTCACACTTTTTCTACGCTCATTTAATGCATTTAAATGTTAAATATGAAAATAATATTCGCTTCTGTTATTTCCAATTTTATTCATTTCAATGTACACTCTTAATTCATATGTATATGTATGAATCTCTCACGTAGAAGAAATAAAAATACATGCAATATTATTCTGATTGGGACACGTTCAATGTGTATTTTTTTCTAAATTGTACAAAAAAGTGACTGCACAGAAGTACACAACACGGACTTTACTCTCTCAATATTTTGACATTGCGTTTCCCACCTATTTCCTCTTTTTATTCGACGAAACTCCACAGGAATACATATACAATGTACACGTGGTAGCGTGGCAACGTTTACGAAATCAGAACTTTATTGCACGCACAGTATGTAGCATGTGTTCAATTTTATACAGCAGATCAACAACCATTACCGGAAGCCGTCGTAAATCAAATAAAATTTTGATCGAGTAAGAGTGCCGTGCTACACAATCTTTACGTCTATATCGACCAGAAGTTATATCGTTGACAAGGTAACAACGACCGAGACTCTAACAAAAGAATCGGCATGGTTTCCTACTTTTCATTCCTCCGAATTTTCGAATTCGGTAGTTCATACAATACATATTTATTACGCATGTATGTGGGTTACGTTGTTTTTAAAATTTTTACATTTATATAACGTACTAGCAGCATACGCTCATGAAGCATTCTAACATAAAAACTAAACTGCAATGGATTTTATTTAATGCATTTCTTCGCATTGGTTAATAAATTCTTAAATTTGCGTACACGTGTTGTGACAATTTTGCGGTTTTTTTTTAATAACAACGCGAGTGCACTATAAAACTTACGAAAAATTGTATTCAACTATAAAAATTGCATAAAAGAATTTCTACAAGTGTCACCCTGTGTCCTATCTTCTAGTTTAAATTTTACTTACAATTAGAGTTTTGAAACATCGAGAATACACAATTTTCTAATTATATGCTTGTATATTCTTAATGTTCAATTTTGTCCCATTCTTTTAAATAAATGGTAGATTCTCTAAAGAAAAAAAAATATGTTAATCATGATGGAAATAATAATTTACATGTATTTCTATTCTGTTATTGTTACCTTCACTACCACTTTAAATTAATGAATGCATATACAAATCTTTATTGTTTAAAATGTAACCTGACTTTCAATTTCTTAATCAACTTTGAGACCGCGATGGTAACGTTTTCAAAATAATAGCTCTTTCTGACGAAAAATGGAGTATTATTTCGACACTGGGAAAGAGATACGGAGGAAACACAATTTACGAAGAAATTTATTTCTTCCTTCAATCTTATCCTATCTACTTGCCAAACCATTGTTATTCTCGGATCTGGTTTTCGAAATAGAATGTAATTTTCTAACTACAGCAAGCTCTGTCAATATGAATAAAGTGTAAATACTATTTCTATTTTGACAAGATACTTATTAAATTTAGCAACTACATTCAGGTAGATAACAGAATAAACCTTCTCAAGACCTTCTCAAATAACATTAGAATAATTTCCATGTGTCATTTCAAAATTATAACATGTTTAAATTGTACATATAATTTCTGTTGATCAACACTTAAAGTACGGACGAGTTCACAAGCGAAGGTGTATAGATTTTGTTAGACCCCAATCATTTCTTTCTAACCAAATTTTAGAGCATGCTTCTCCAAAAAATGTCAATCGTCTGATTGATTCTACTGTAAACTATCGTCAAAGTAAGTCGACTATTGTATACTGAAAAGTTATATGTAGCCCGTGAAAATCTATTATAGGTTAACAGAGACCCAAACACCATCTTCGGAGAATACACGAATTCATATTTTACACAAAACTAATACTATTTCAACACACTTTTAAACATTTGGTACAAAACACAAAATGATATTAACACGACTCGAAGCACGCACGATTTTTCCCAACTTTCGAACAAACGCTAGCGTTAGTGTATGCATTGTACAAACTTTTTTTAAACCTATTTGCATAGAAAAACAAAATGCTTGGTTTAAAATTTTGATGGTTTAGATTACTCTTTCGTAAATATAAAATCAAGTTTACGAAACTCGACGGAAATACTTAAAAATAAGTTTCACTATTGGCTGTTCATTGTAGATTATTTAAAAATTTAAATAGTAACAATCGCAATTAATGGGGTAATGTGAATAATTGGGATGACGAATTAACTCGTCATTCGTGCCTGCTTAAATCAAAGAGTAGGTAATTCTTTCATTTCATTGTGTCATAACATCCATACTAGTATAAACGGTTTAAATTAGTATAAATAATCGTATTTACATTGATTGTAGCAAAACTTTTGTTATGTCAATTTTCTTTTTCTTACGTTTAGTTGCATCTCCCTTGAATATTCACGACTGAAAGATCACTCGATTAAAAAGTTAAAAGTGACAAACTATTTTTAATTTGAAAATCTATTTATCCCGACATATAATTAGTTACCATCAATTCAATCCTTTTCCTACAGTGTCTGATTGGAAAAGCACCCCAACTGTCATGCTGACCTTTTATCGAACCCCCAGCAAATTGTAATGTTCGTCAAGCCGGGTATGTCAGTTTCATTGTGCCGACTGCAACGAAGCCTTATTTTAATTTACGAAAACTCTCCTACCTTATTTAATGTAAAAAAAAAGTAGTATCCATCGCGTAAATATAAGGAAGCGGATTTGTGTTTACAAATACGTATAAAAAGTCGGACCTTCCTTTCTTTTTTATTACTATTTAGTCAGTGACCTTCAACGCTGACATTTACTCGCTCAATCGGTGCTACAATATAAAGATTTATTAACAAACTATATTTAAGATTGTCACTTATTCTTCACTTAATTTTTTTTATTCTCACTGCCTACTTAAAAATTATTCGAGTAGCACATAAAATCAAAAGTGTAAACTGTTTTTAAGATCATTAAAACGCAACTGCATACAATGACTAAATTAATCCTTTGCGGGATTAATAAATACTGGAACCGGTTTTTATTGAACACCATTAATTAAGCAAGGGTTTGAAAGATTAATTGTCCTCTTTCTATAGATACTTAATCAATTATTATAAAGGGTTAAATTTTAATTAGCTATATAGAAAATTCTAGCGTATTTGTTCCTTGGTAGGATAACCTGTTAGTCGTTTTGCTTCACTTTAAGAACGTGCACCCGTGGGCTTAATTATTTTTGCGTTTTTCTTCCATACTACACCGCGCACTCTCGAAAATTTTATTTAATAGGAAATATGAAAATGTTGTTCCTGTATGACGAGAATACTCGTCCTAAGAGAAAAAAGCCCTTAGTGACGAACATACTCGACATAAACAGTTAACAGGTGAAATAAGCTGTGGCAATCCTAGGGAAGTTTTTCTTTCAAGTATTATGAAAGTTATCGTATATATTAATCAAAATGACGTAGCCACAATTGGAGGAACTTGAAAAATGTTAAGGAAAATGTATATACTCTATCTTCAAGAGTAGCAGAAAGTTTCTTCGCAACCAAATTACGAGGAACTTCTTGCACTTAACACTTTGCTCTCCGACATGTATTAATGTCGGGTGACTGCGATTTCATAAATTTTCGTCAGAAACTGATTTTGAAAAGTCCGTCAACACCAAAGAGGAAACATCTCCTCGTGACACCGAGATCAGCTTCGTTGTAAAAACGATGGGGATGGACGGAAATGCGATGTGGACACGGTGGAAAAAACAATGTCGATGAACAAATAAAGATTTGTTTACTCACCGACTAATTCAGGGCGCACACCAACCAACAACGTCGTCACTACCAGAAGAGGCACCTGCGGTCCACGCGTGCACAAACCACGTTTTTCACACATGATTCACTATACGGAGAACACGAAACACACGTAGCGCTTGCCGCGTCGAGACTGAAGTTCGGAGCTCGTGGGATTCTCTGTATATCCTAAGCGCACGAGGATCTCCCACCCTCGCCGCACCGCGCCGGTTCAACCCTGACTCGGTGGTGCCGCGCCGCGCCGCGCGCCGTGAGTCGTCGTGGCAAGCAGGCAAGGGTTCGCTCCAATACGAGGCACCCTGTGTTCATCCATGCCGGCTGCTGGCTGTTGGCTGCGGCCTCACACCCCTGTGTCACCTCGCTCGCTCCTCATCGCCCCCATCGCACTGCAACCCCGACAATGTGCTCAAAGAGACTGCTGTCAATCGGCTTCGGTTCTACCTGTGTGTATACCCCGTCATACTTACGAATCACGCCCATCTAATTGTTCACCGATCTAACGTCGAGAATGTTACGAGCCGCATCCAAGACAGATGATGCACGATGACTCGAGGATGGTTTGTATTTACAGGATTTTGTCGTGGATTACTATACAGGGTGGTCCGTTTAAATAACGCCAGCTAAATATCTCTTCAGGTTATTGTGATGCAAAAAATATTTGCTACGTAATGTGCACGGTGTCAATGAAACAAATATCTGGCACGAATATTTTCGGAATTATCAAGGTCATCGATGTTTTTTGATACATAACTACATTTTTTGTTGTTTTTTTTATTGCATCGTGTAACTCATGGGAAAATACATTCAGATATGTATAATAACATGACCTTGAAATGACTTTGATCTTCGAAAATTAAAGTTTTACCTAGTTTTAACTGATGTCGAATATCTTTGGCCACCACTCCTGAACCTATGAATGCGAATAAAATATTTTTTATTACACTAAGAATATCGATCAACAGATGTGTGTATATGTAGTATGCGTTAACTGTTAAAACAACACTTACGTTCTCTTAAGTTATTATCAGAGATGTTCAAAATGGTGTCCTTCTACGTTGATACATTTTCTGAAATGTGCAATGACCGACTGTACAGATCTTTCAATTGTTTCGGAATTAATATCAGCACAAGCTCTAACTATTTGGTTCTTCATATCCTCTGGTGTAGTTGGTCGTTCATTATAAACTGATAGTTTCAATTCCCCACAAAAAAAAGTCCACTGGTGTGAGGTCTGGTGAACGCGGTGGCCATCCTACAACTCCGGTACGATCAATCCATCGATTTGGAAATTTTAAATCCAAAATTTGTTTGACAAGGCGTGTAGAATGAGCCGGACAACCGTCATGCTGATACCACATTCTTAAACGGATATCTAGTGGTACATCGTGTACAAGCATTTGTAGCTCATTTTGCAAGAATGTTGCATACTTTTCTCCATTTAAAGTACCGTTTATGAAATAAGGACCAATTATTTGATTATTTAACATCCCACACGAGATATTTACACTGCACGATTTTTGTTTATCCACTGATCTTAGCCAGTGTGGATTGTCAATTGGCCAATAATGCATGTTTCTTAGATTTAGCTGTCCATGGTTGGTGAAAGACGCTTCATCCGTAAACAGTACACTTTTAAAAAATGATTCGTCATTTTCGTATTGATGCAAACCCCACCGAGAAAAATTCATACGATTTACAAAATCTGTTCCGTGAAGGTCCTGATGTAACGATAGATGATAGGAATGAAATTTTTCTTCTTTAAATGTCCGTATTATGCTTGTTTTGGAAATGCCAGTTTCACGCTCGAGTTGTCTTAAACTCACATGAGGATTTTCGTTAACTTTATCTAGAATAGTTACTTTGCTTCTTTCGTTGGTAACAATTCTGGTTCTTATCACCTTTGCATAAGTACAACGTGATGGACAATTACGGTCTGGAAATTTATCTTTGTACATTCGAACTGCTTCCCTTAAACAATGATCAGCTTTACCGTAAATGAATACCATATCAACTTTCTCTTGCATTGAGTAATTCATTTCAAGGAGCACGTCGATATACGGATAGATAAATTGAAACTGATCGGGATTTCAAACCGTTAGGTATCATCAATATTGCGACAGTAAACATGTTTATTTACATTCACGCTCTTGATGTAGAGTCTTGGTCAAAGCCTACGATCTCGATAGACATCAGTTCTAGGTAAAACTTTAATTTTCGAATATCAAGGTCATTTCAAGGTCATGTTATTATACATATCTGAATGTATTTTTCCATCAGTTACACGATGCAATAAAAAAACAAAATGTAGTTATGTATCAAAAAACATCAATGACCTGATAACTCCGACAAAAATGACCTTCGGAAAAAAATATTCGTGCCAGATATTTGGTCCATTGACACCATGCACATTACATAACAACCATTACGGACCACACATTTTGTTTCACCATCAGATCGCCACGTGGGTTAAGGTTCTTGTCACTTTCAAGAAATCTTTGGTACACCTTGAGCGGCGAAGGTGTTGAAAAGGATGTGGATATCAGATTAACCCTTGTGTAGTCAACCAGAATGTTCACGATTGTTGGATAACCGGGGTACCCGGCACCCGGGTACCCCAGGCGTTCTATTCCGATATATGAGATATTTAGCGACAAATATTACTGGTATTCATGATCGATACTCTTAATGATCCCTTCCTATAATATACCAAACATTGTTCTAAAAGATTTTGGCGAAAAATTATTTGAAATTACAATATAATTCCATGATAAAGTGAATAACTCCTGTCATTCTTATTTCTGCGTTCAACTTTCTTTCTCTACGTCGACGACTGTTTTTGAGTTTGAAGCAGCAATGGTCCCTCATTTCGTTTATATGAGATCACGGTTTTGGACGTGTATTAAGGATACACGTATTCACGTGTTCACGTGCACTAATACATATCCGTATTTTAATCCGTGTGCTTCTTTGTACACGGATACACGGGTACTGAAGTAAACGTGTACACTTGTATCGAAATGCACAGATAATACACGGGTACACGTGTATCTAAATACAAGGATAATACACGGGTGTCCGTTATTTTCAATACACGTGTATTATCCGTATATTGAAGTTCAAGGGTATACATGTGTTACAGCAAAAAGGAACCGTCTTTTGCTTTTGATTTTAATTTTATATTTTGATACACGTGAACACTTGTATTTCAGTACACGTATATCCGTGTATTAGATAGTATCCGGACTTCTGCACGGATATAATCAATTACACGTGAAATGAGTATCTCTAATATAAACAAGTATAGGAACCCACGAGTCGAACTAGAGAACGAAACAAAGAACTGAATCAGTTTCTTGAGCGAATAATGTGAGTACATACTGTGAAGAAATTTTCGTGTGCAGTTTCGTTTTTGAAGAACAAAATCAAAAAAGTAAACTCGAAATTGTTGATTACTATAATCAAACAAAATCTGGCATTGACCCAATGGATCAAATGCTGGAAAGATATATCACAAAAAGACTAACTACCAGATGGCCACTAGCATTCTTTTATAACATATTGCCGGTCTTGCCTTCTATTATGTACGTCAATTAAGGGAAGAACTTTGTATCCTATCTATTCAAAATCGACCCTTAAATATCCAAATAATGCAACATTTTTCAACGAAATTAGCTATAGACAGCTTACAAGATACACCATACTGAATAAAGATGCAAGTAGAAAAAAAAGTTGTATTGTCATGCCATACATGCCACGCAGAATCTACCAAGAAACGCAGAAAAACCAGAAAAAGTTGCCAAAAGTGCTTTCAACCAAGTATGCGATGAACACGCAAACACAATTACTATGTAAAAGTTGTCCTGTAATTAATTAGTTATTATAATTTTATGTTTTATATTAATGAACAAGTAGCATCAATAATTTTTTATTCTGTATAATTTCTTTCGAAACTTTCCATTCGAAATGCGACCAAGTATGATTTTTCGTTTTATGGGTACCCGGGTACATACCCCGGTTATACAACAAGCGTATAGTATACAAGTTTGAAGCTGAATTAAACGTTAATCGACTTAAAATTGTACAAAGAATGGGGATCCATAACGGTTTTGCAATATTTTGTCAGGAACATTACAAATTACTGAAGGAAATATAGGTACCCGGTTAACCACACTAAAACATTAAAACAAGTGAACAATATTATAATTTGATTATGTTTATAATAGTTGATTTATTTAACGTAGACATAGTTAATGTCCGTGTCATTTATTTACCAAAAACACAAATTGAAGAAAAGGGTATTTTCAATAGTCGTATTAAAGTTTAATTTGACATCACTTTTTTCCGTCAAAAAGCGTCAAGGTGAAACTTGTTGCTAATTGTGCAACACGCGTTAAAGTACATATCCAACTAGGTTTTGGCTGCTAAAATTTGCAAACCTGGCACTGAGACTGAATCTTCTTTACAATTTTACCAAACGACCTGATTTTTTGTGAGCAATTGGAAGCATTTGTTTACTAAATGACGTGCAAAAAAAAATAGCAATTGGTAGCAATTACATAAAAAAATGGCACTTTTAAAATGTTTTTTATTTGACTCCGTAAAAAAAATTTAAAATATGCGTTTTGTAGATCTATGTTAGTTACACACACGCTCAAAATTTCATCGAAATCGATTAATATACACACGAGCTACAAGCGGTTAAAAGTCATGAAAATCATAGTTTGCTTAAAGAATTTGTTGTGTTGCCTCCAGAAATAAAGAATGAACGTAATGCACAGGTTTCCAATTAGCCCATTTTAGTTAATGTTTAACAACATTTTGCAAAAATTTTTTTGGCCAAATAAGCGTTGTACCCGTGGCACGCTTCCCACAAATTTTCAAACTGATTTGTTGGATAGTTTGGTTCTTACGGATTTTTTTCCGCTTTTTGGCCAAATGGCACCACTGTGCGTCGTTTTGCAGTAGATACGATTTTGCAATGGCACCGATCATGCCAAAAAAGAATGCAGCCTCACTTGTAATAAGTATACTAACAGAAAGTGAAAAGTTAATTAACGAAAGAAGGGGATGGTGTAAAAATTAATTACTGCAACGGTATATGTATTCCACACGAATCTATTACGCGAGTTACGTACCAATGCACCGGGAGATTTCAAAAATTATTTGAGAATGAACAACAATGCATTTCATTTATTGTTAGAATTACTTTACCATAAAATCACAAAACAAATCATAAACATGAGAAGTATAATCAGTGCTGAAATACCTGACTACGGAGAATACGACGGTACCACAAAGAGTTGAAAATTAAAAATTAAACAACCTCTACTCAGGTGTGATACAGGGAAAATGGAATTGTGTCAACAAATCATTGACATGCCTACAGACTGTACAAATGTAACCCTTCGTGGGGTAACAGAAACAATCTAGAAACGGAGTTCCTTACCGATTTTTATGAGCTACAAATGTGTTATTTGGGGGGTGATTCTGAGCAACTATTCTTAATTTAAAAAAAACTATTAAGTACACTACGGCGAACTCCGCCATTTTAAATGCATTTCGGTTAGCTCTGGGTTATGTGTTTTGGGAACAAAATGCAGGTCAAAAGGTGAAGCCTCCCTCGCGCCTTAAAGCACGTGTTCGATCAATTAAAAAGGGCAGAATTCGCTGCAGTGGATGTCTGTAGTTTTCTGCAAATATCTCGTAAACTAAAGCCGAGCGGCTTTAGTTTACATGTATAGGGAAAAGTTGTTCAGAATGACCACCTTAACAACATATTGCAAGGTCATTAAAATCGGTGTGGAATCCTCTTTTCTAGATATTTACCAAGATTACACAATTTTGTCCTTTAAACAATTCCTCTAGCTGTAATGGTTTCCAAGATATTCGATAAAATATATCTTTCAAATATGTTTTTGTAAACATCAATTTTGGACCGTTTTGCAACATTTCGCATGGACGTGGAATATACTTTTTCATTGACAAACTTGTACTAAAAAATTAACTAACTGACTGCTTGACTAATTTATAAAAATACAGAAAAGGTTATTGATAATTTAGAAGTATTAGCCCCCCTAACGTGTTCACAAAAACGTACAGTAATGGTGTTCGAATCATATATGTAGATCCGACTAAAAAAATACTTGAATATCTTTTGAAACTCCACAATGATACAATGTTTTTAAGGGGTTACACCACCCTGGCGCTCGGAAAAATAGGTATAAAGTATAAAAATTAATTTTTTTTTGACGCTGTCATTAAGTGGATAAAATGATCTTTATTTTACACACACACACACACACACATATATATATATATATATATATATATATATATATATAGTAGTTTTGCGAACAATTTGCAATATTAACGATTAAAAAAAAATAAAAAATGGCGGAGATATGAGTAGGACCCTCTTTTGAAAACCTTGCTGATGGTGTACATGATTTCTCTGTTAGGCATCGTCTAAAAAATAATAAATAAATTTTTTCTTATTTATTAGGGTAATAGCTATAATGTGACGGAGGATTTTTGTGATTGGGTGCCATGTTCGAAAGTCATACATTTTTTAAACGCAATATTTCGATGAAAATTCGAGTTTTTTACTTCAAACAGCTGTCATGTCTACAAAAAAATTTTTTTAAATTTTTCCCTACGTCACATTGTAGCTATTACCCTTATAAATAAGAAAAAATTTATTTATTATTTTTTAGACGATGCCTAACAGAGAAATCATGTACACCATCAGCAAGGATTTTCAAAAGGGGGTCCTACTTATCGGCTTATATCTCCGGCATTTTTTATTTTTTTTTAATCATTAATATTGCAAATTGTTCATAAAACTACTATATATATGTGTAAAATAAAGATCATTTTATATACTTAATGGCAGCGTAAAAAAAAAGTTTATTTTTATACCTATTTTTCCGAGCGCCAGGGCGGTGTAACCTCTTAAGTTTAATTTCAATTTTTATTTTATACTTGTGCAATTATACTTTTGCAAAAAACTCATTGACTATTTTAAAATATGCATAAAAATAAACTAAATTTGATTCCAAAAACAGGGTATTACCCAGCTGGGTCACATAAACCTGAAACACCGTAGAATGGTCAAGACTCAAACATATGTATTATAAGATTAGTGCCATTTCGTAGTGTTAGAATTGAAATATTTCCTAAACTGATGGCTTTTCGATACAAGGAGGTTAGCCATTTTTTATGGGGAATAATGAGGTACATCGGTTGATTTGTTAGGGACTACATGGTTCTATTAAAAAAATTGAAAGCGACCTTCATATACCCTCTACTCCGCCACATACAAAAAACCATTAACATAAAATTATATCCTCCTCGAAGCCATATAACTTTTGTTTGAAACATTTTTCGATATCAATAATAATTTCAGAGATATTCGAGTGGTTGACTTCAAATGAGACATCCTGTATACAGGGTGTCCCAAAACGACTGCGTAAGCGGGAAATGGGAGGTTCCTTGGGTCATTTGAAGCGACATTTTTCTTAGCAAAAATGGCGTCCGCGGCTTTGTTTAGGAGTTATTAACGAAAAACACGGACCAACCAGGGCGCGCCTAGTCGCTCGATGTCACGGTCAGCGCGGCGAGCCGGGGGGAGGAGAGTGTTGTCGGTACGCTGCGATGTCGTAATAACCAACAGTTTCTCGATTATGTCCCGATTTCGATGAGCTTTGGATATGTTGTAAAGACCACGATTCTGAACAACATTTCCCTTTAGACTTTTTGCCTCGCGTCTTTAGTTTACGAGATATTTGTAAAACCAGTACCGAAAGCTATTGGTTGTACGGTGAGGTCAACGAACTGTACAGCTGATGGTAGATAGTAGGTATACGACAATCACGTGTTTCGGTTTTCTTGCAGCTTTGTACGCAGAGTCGATGGGTTACTGTTCGAAAACGTCGTCCGTCCTTTCACCCAGCAAGAGGTAGAAATGTCAGGTCGGCGTGGCGTTTTAGGGTCCCTATTGTCCTATGACTCCCTTAAGAAACTTTCTAAAAGAAAGACGGACGACGTTTTCGAACAGTAACCCATCGACTCTGCGTACAAATCTGTAGGAAAACCGAAACATGTGATTGTCGTATACCTGCTATCTACCATCAGCTGTACAGTTCGTTGACCTGACCGTACAACCCTTAGCTTTCGGTACTGTCGTACACCTGAAGACATCTGTGCAGTTCGTCACCGAATGACCCAGTGACAGTGACACACATTTCGAAGCATTTTCAATTACAAGTTTTTACAAATATCTCGTAAACTAAAGACGCGAGGCAAAAAGTCTAAAGGGAAATGTTGTTCAGAATCGTGGTCTTTACAACATATTCAAAGCTCATCGAAATCGGGACATAATCGAGGAACTGTTTGTTACATCGCGGCGTATCGACAACACTCTCCTCCCCCCGGCTCGCCGCGCTGACCGTGCCACCGAGCGACTAGGCGCGCTCTGGTTGGTCCGTGTTTTTCGTTAATAACTCCTAAACAATGTCGCGGACACCATTTTTGCTAAGGAAAATGTCGCTTCAAATGACCCAAGGAACCTCCCATTTCCCGCTTACGCAGTCGTTTTGGGACACCCTGTATGTATAACATGTATAGGTACATATAATACATTCATCAATAAAGTAATAGTATGTTGTGATAACTTTTATTATTTGCCCCATTATTTCTTAAAGAACGTAAATAAATGACACAGACGCGTCAACTATAATAAATAGCAATGAACGTAGTAATTGTCTACAAAAGCTAAGAAGTGATCGTCGGTAAATAAACATTCTCGGTGAAATCGTGTCGATGAAAATATTGTCGGTAAAATAATGATTGTCTGTGATTTAAAGATGACCCTTTCCAGAAAAACTTGACAAAATCGTTTATACAATTTCATACTGTCATGTAAAACTAAATTGTACAAGCAAAAAACGTAAATCTTTTTCTTTTCAACTTTTGAAAAACATTAAATTTTCTTTTGAAATTATTTTCTTAGCTGTAAGTAAATACAATATAAACTCGATGTTAATTTTGTTACGTTTTCATTGAATATTTAGTGGAGTTTCCTTTATTTTTGGTTACTTCTATTAATCTGCTACGAATACTATCTACTAACTTATTTAATTTAATGTTTTGTTTGGAATATCTGGTCATGCAGATTTTTATTCTGTGTTTAAGTTGAATAATATTTTCGGTATGTGGCTTGGCTTGATCATAAACTTTTCACACCAGAATTCCCTACAGATTCTGAATCTGATTCAGATCAGGGCTCAACGTTGACCATGGTAATAATTCTATTCCAAAGTCTTGGAACCATTTTTTATGGCAGCAGCTGAATGAATTGGAGGATTGTTTTGTTGGAAAAATGCCACCTGTCTTTTGTTTCAGTTATAAAAGGCAATAATTGATCACGTAACATCTCCAGATATTCTACAACATTCAATTTAACTTTGACAAAAACAATTCTACTAATAAAATTTGTTTTAAATTTCGCTCAAATCATTCTACTATCTGACCACTCTGAGGTCCTACTCAGATAGCACACAATGTCTTAAAGACGACCATTTTACGTCCATTTTAGGTCCGAAAGTTTTACGTCCTAAAAAGAAGTCTTTTTCGGGACGACGTTTTAACGTCTGAAATAAGACTAAATGACTTGAATTTTTGGAGATGTAATGAGATGTTAGTTTATTGTACTTTGTACGTATTGCTATTACTTGTAATGACAAAAAAAAATAGGAAACTCACTTTTTTTAACATTCTCATCTGAGCTTATTTATAAAATTTCATCGAAATCAGCATTGACGTTGTTATGAGTTGCAAACAATTAAAGATCTCGAAAATTGCAGCTTTTACACGATTTTGGACACTTTCGACCGATAACTGCAGATTGTTTTCAAAAATTGCAATTGTTTGGAGTGACGAAAAAAGACTAGGCTCAGATTAAAAAGTTAAGAAACGTGAGTTTTTTTCTTTTTCTCGTCACTTCAATTAATTGCAATTTGTTCTGCATCAACCGACGCACAGTGCGGTCAAATGGCTTAATATTCGGTACTTCTCTTTTGGTTACTAATGTGTATGTATATAGGTAATTATTTACAGAAAATGAAATTTACCAATATTATTAATAGATTTATTACGAAATTAACAATTGTTATAAAAAGAAATTTATTTTTAAAAACTAACACATTTAAAACGAAATTAATAATGAATGAACCATTTTTAATCTATTAATAATAAATTAACCATATGCATATCTTCTGCACCGTTATCAATCGCTCAGACATAAGCCTAAACACTTGTCTTTCACACCTCTATCGCCAGTTCTCAATGGTCCCCATTAACGTTCTTGCAAACAATCTTGATGTATCCTTACATTCTTATTACTTTTCCAATATGTATAAAAAATATATTAAAAACAAATTAAGAATACATAAAAATAACTGTTATACATAAAAATGATTATTATATGATTATTAATAACAATTTATTGAATTATATTGAATTTTTCCAGTAAATTCCGCACTGTGACTGTGACGGACAAATGGAAAAATTTTGGACAAAAATCCAAATTTGTTTACGAATGTATATGTGTTGGTAATTATTCGCAGAATTAAATTTAATAATACAACTAATAAATTTAAAAAGAAATTAGCAAATTTTCCACAATAGATCCTGATGGGAAGGTACGGGAACTTATTAAAAAGTATATAAAATTAAGTACGGCAGTTAGTGGCAGACAAAACTATGAAATTCTTAAACTATAACATGTAATATATCCGAATATGTCAAAATCTCAGGATATGTTTTGCCGGTTTCGAGATATGTTAATTTGAAGTTTTACATGCAAGTAATAAATACCGTAGAAAATTTATACAAAAAATAAATCTACTTTATTAAATGTAAAAAGAATGCACATACCTTGGTGAGCACTTTCCATTATACAGAATTATTATTGCAACATTGATCTACAATTAATGTACCTAATATTATTCGATTTTTCGCACTCTACAGAGTGCGGCACATGGCAAAATTTTTTATAAAAACATATATGTGGTTACTAATGTACATGCAATAGTAATTATTGAAAAAAAAAATTTAAGAATAAAATTAATAAATCAAAAAAAAAAATTAACAATATTTATGCATAAAAATTATTGTTATATGATTAGTAATATCAATTTCCTCCTAATATGACGTTTTTCCAAAGGAAGTATCGTACATCGGGATATACACGTGTAGTGAGATATATCACGTTTGTCCGCACTGTGCGACGCGCGACGGTCGGAATCGCCTAAATACCGGGACCGCTCAGAACTGAGCGCACGAGGAACGGCACGACACAAAGCTAATGAGAGTGAGGGAGAGAGAGAAAGATCACTCTTGCTTTGCACTGCACTTTATTATTACCGGTCGCCGTGCGACTCGCCGCGAATACGGAACTCGGACGATCAAGATCGTGCGCGGTTCTGCCGTCGGATCGCGATGGAAATCTTGAGCGGCACCGGAACGAGGGCCGCCGCGAACGGAAATCTTCGACGCGTCGACGGAGATCTTGACGCGGGCAGATGCACGAAATCGAGTCGCGGAAGGAGAGCAAATGCTCTGAGGTCATGTTGATCCTTTATAGTATAATACAACGTTAGGTCGCGAATGTCGCGAACTGAAGTTGAACAGCGAAGTAACAATAGAATTGAATAACGCGAAAGCGAACAGCGCACAGATAACAGCGAAGAAAAAAGCGATCAGAAAACATTTAAGAGAGCTAAGAGCGAAGAGAGCAATTATGAGGCTAAGAGCGAAGGGAGCCCGCTCCGCCGGGAAGGCTCTTAAATACTCGTCGATCGGCAGACGTGGTTTGCCGTGATTGGTAAGGATCGATAGGTAAGACGCACTGAGGGATTCAAATTGTGGAATTTGCTGGTACTGAGCGCGAAAAACGACCATGCGTGATCTTCACGTGACTCTAAACAGTTATGAAAAAACCGTATGGAAAGGCGTTCGACGGTTGCCGTCGCGGCCAGCAAATTCCACAATTTGAATCCCGAACAAAATTTTTAGTCATTGTTTATAGAATTTTTTTTCAGATTTTTAAGTCCGCGGCGTCATAGTTAGAAGGAATAAAAATCGATTTTTTCGACGTTTTCTGCGCGAAAAACTAAGCTAACCTTGAGTCTATTAGGCACTAATAAACCTTGAATATTTCGTAGGAAAAATTAAAAAATGAAATCAACTTGATCAGTATTTCTACTGTGTCAGCGCATTACATCTGGAAGGTATTATCCATGTTTCCAACAGCCCGGTTGGGTGAGCGCGTTAGGTGTTCGACTTGGGGAGTCTCGTTCTGACCTGCATGGGTGACGGACATGCCCTTTCGAGACCCAAAGAGCAACCGATCCACGTAGTTCACCTCACCGATATCTACACCTAAGTGTCTTTTTATCAGTGCTAGAGTGATAGTGTATTGTGCATGGTGTTGTGTTTAGCAGCCCACCCTGCTCACGGCAGGACCGAGCCGTCTTTCGCCGCCGGAATCCGCAACCGACGCCGATGGATCCCCATAGGACACATGGCTCAAAGCGATTATATCGCCAGAGTCTTCTGACAAAGAGAACGAGAGCACCAACCCGACTATCAAGCAGAGGGAGCAAAAGGCCCCCAAGCTCCACTCTCTGCAATTGGACCGGCTGTATAAGCAATTTTTGAAGGAAAATAAGGCCACCAACGCCGTGAAGGTTACCCCTTACCTGAAAACCGCTCGCAAGCAAGAGCCATCACCACCCCTAGCGGACACGCCAGTAGGCACATCAGCCGACGAGCGCTCTGTTCTACTTCCCGAGGCATGGACAATCCCCCAAAAAAACGGCCAAGGCCAAGAACGATCCCTCCGAGATCTATGGAACGAGGACCCAAACTGCAGTCGCAATAAATTCCAGGTACTCTCGCCAATGACCAGACCACAGAGCCCGAAGACAATGCTCCCCCATCCGAGAGCCAAAAGCACAACCACAAGAAAGCACCCAAACCTCCCCCAATGTTTGTCATCAACTCAGACCTAAACATAATCATTAACACCGTTTAAAGCCTATCAATCCGCAAAACCCACTTCACAGTCAAAGAAATAATCCGAGAAAACCATATAGATAGCCAGCCACATAGATCAACACCAGGAAATAGTCAACAGGCTAAAAAACGACACTTCAACACTACACCTACACCCCTAAGAATATCAAACCGAAATCTATCCTCATAAAGGGAATAAAAGGCAACTTCAGCCCAGAAGATATATTAAGCGAGATTAACGATCTGAAACTACAGGACATCAAGATAGTTAAACTGACTAAATTCATCTTCAACAAATACAAACCCGACAAATACCACCATCTCATACAAATGACCGCTAATACCAAACCAGCGGAACTATTTAAAATCGAAGCATTAGCCCACCAAAGCAATCTTCCAGTGCAAAAAATGCCAGAGACTCGGACACACAAGTAAAAATTGCGCCCCGAATTACAGGTGCGTAAAATGTGCCCAGTCACACGAACCAGCAAAAAGGTACCATTACGCAGACAGAAGACAGGGCAGCGCTCAGATGCGCTAAGCCTGAAACAAGGGTAGCCCATTCATAAAATTGGCCCTAGATTAAAAAAAGCCATCTCTACCAATACGCACCGCACCACCTTAAACAAAGTAGGTCTATAGCCACAACAGTACGAGAGAACCTCTCGTACGCACACCCGCAAAATGGCGTCACGATCCCGCTAAAAGACAACGCGATCCCGCCAAGACACCGACCAATCACCGGCGCTCGGAAATTTCATGGTCACGCAAACGCTCGCGCAATTGGTCGGGACTCACTCTCGATCCTTCTGGTATATTCGTCATGCATCAATACTTCCGGGTGAGCATTCGCGAATATTCCAGAAAGGATCGAGCCAATAAAAGAAGCAGAAAACGGCAGCCATCTCTTTTTCTGTCAGTCTCTCTCGCGCGCGATCAGCTGTGACAAAGTTATCTACATACTATGTACATACAGTTAAATACAGTTAATTATTGTTAAATCTGGATAATTCTTCCCACATTTTCCTTCACTCATTCCACTTCAAATCCATTCGTTACGTCCATTCCACACATTCACATCTCTCTTACATTCCAATCCAAATTTCCATTTTTCGGTCGAACAAGACCGCTTCCGTTACATTATGTCATCCGACACGTATCCCCTCCACCCTCCGAAGATGAAGCCAACATGACCACCCATCCGAGACAACAAAAACCGCCATCATGGATCCAGGAACTCAAAAACGAGTTTAGCTACAGGCCACAACATCCCAAATAGCGAATTTCCGAACACTGGAAAAATAGAATTTATTTTGTAGGAATACTTTATGGAACTCCTACACCTTGAGTGTGGCGTATCAGGTCAAATAATGAAACTAATTTCTCAAATGCTTTATCTTTATTCAATATTCTCAAATCGCAACTCTAACCAATCTCTCGACTGCACTCTCTCTCGACTCTCACACTTCTGACGACACAGCCCTTGCGTTCGCTCCTTTTATTCATTTCCATTAATTCTCTCTCACACTCTCATTCTCTCTCTATCAGTCTCACATCCATTCGGAAAACCCCATCGCTCACGTACGCTCTCCGTTCAGCACCCCTAGCCACTTGACGCTTGTCACTAGGACCCAAACACTCTTCTTTCACACCTCGGTCCAGACAGACTTCCTTTCACGCAAGACCCAAACACGCCGGCGTCACGATGTCGCGTCCACAATCACTCTAAACATTCACACCCCTACAATACTCAACTCCCTATTCACCAACTAAATGGCTCCTACAACTACTTATAAACAACATATCAACGTTGCCGCCATAAACGTCAACTCAATAATCCCCAACGCCAGAAGACAGAACCTTCTCCAATTTCTGCAAACGTACAATAACGACGTACTACTGCTGTCGGAAACTAAGCTAAACGAAAAATACAAAATCACACTTAAGGACGGACCGCCCCAACTCTTCGCATGGGGAGGAACCGCCATCATCGTCAGGAAAGAGCTGCCGCACTAAAAAATCACCTACCCATCATCCATGGTAAATGAGACACTTGAATATACAATCATCAAAATCGTATTAAATAACAGTAAGAATCTATTTATAATTAGTGCCTACGCAAGATCTGACAATAGAAAACTATTCTATAATGAACTGTACCAGTTCTTCAACAAGTTAAATTTATTCTGTGATAATAACTTCTACATCATAGCGGACGAACTAAATGTCAGACGAAAGGCCTGGGGAGATTGAGTACACAACCAGCGGGGCAGATACATGAGACAATGGGAAACGAACTTTGGAATATATACAGGGTGTCTCAGACCACCCGTATCACCCATTTATAATCTATAAAATAGGTTATTTTCAAAAAGTCAAAGCGTTTCTTTTATAAATCAGGTGTGCTCTATCAAATGGTGATATTTTTAACTTCCGGTTTCGGCTGGAAATAGGTGATTTAGACCGGAAGTTACATTTTTCAAATGGAACATGGTATTTTTTATTACGGATTCGGATTCTATGGGAAAAAACAAGAAACTTTTGTCTGAAACATTTTTTCGTAAAATGTCATTTTATGTCCTTAAGTAACCTTCAAAATGAGTCTTGGCGAAATAATGTTTTTACACTATCTGCTCTTAGCATAACCCAGGATCTACGACGAGGACGTGGCGAAAGGTGTTGAAATAGCGCCACGTGCGGATAGCTTTATACTCGCTGCTCGCACACTCGCGAGGACGCGGTATCGCGGCGGCGACGGACTCTCGGCTCTCCGCATGGGGGTGTTTACCACCACTCGGCAGGGCCGCGTCGTGTCCTTACAGCCGCGATGGAGGGGTGGGACCTCTCGCTCGCGGCCGTGGTCGGCTACATGACCGCGAACGAGGGGTCGTGGAAGGCAATGGCCTCCTTCTGCGAGGATGTGATGTCGCAGAAGTAGGCCGCCGAGAGAGCTCGGGAGAAGGACCCGGGCTCGGCGAGGAAGGTTTGGGCGCGGGGACGACCCTCGCGCCGGCCTCAGCCCCCCAGTGGGGGTTGATGCCTGATGGAGTGGCGCGAGGGTTTTTCACCGTGGGGCGGAGAGGGAGGAAGCGCGCGGGTGTTCCCCCCCTGCCTCGTCGAGTGCCCCCGAGAGGGGGGCGGAGGCCGGGTCGGCGCGGGGTGCTCTCCGCGTCGACGAGTGCCCCCACGGAGAGGAGCGGAGGATGGTGGGGGCCGAGGCGTCAGCTAACCTCGGCCCCGGAGGGGAGTTTGATCCCCTCGGGACGGGCCGGCACCCCGGAGATAATTTTCGCCCTCTTGACAGAGGCGATAGTGGGGGGGGGGGGGTGGGGAGGGGCGTCTGATATGACGTCTCTCAAATAGAGAGAACAAACCGACAGTGGGTCAGAGTCACCACTGTAGGCGCCATAGGCTCTCAGACCCCATATATCCGCTACCTTCACTCAATTTAACGATAACAACCTGTCCAGCAACCCAAAAACCATCGCCAACCAAGCACACCCCTTCTGCAACCCTTCTGCAAGCGGCCTCGACAACATACCAATGCTGTACGACAATACATTAAACCACCACTATTTCTCCAAAGCTTGGAAAAGTGGTAAGGTGCTACCCATCTTTAAAAAAAAAACAAAAACCCCCGTGATCCATTCAGCTACCGCCTTATTAGCCTAACACCCAGCATAAGTAAAGTTTACGAGGCAATCATCAATTCCCACATACACGACTACTGCAGATCCAATAATATGATCCCAGACCACCAATTCGTCTTTAAACACAAACACTCAACCACACATGCTATCCACAAATTCATGTCAGACATCACCATACCATTCGTCCAGTTCGTTGGCGCAGCCGTACTAGACCTAGAGAAAACCTTCGATTCAGTCTGGCTGAATGGCCTAATACACAAACTACACAAGAAGCACTGCCCCACCTGGCTCATATTCCAAATCTGGGACAACTCTTCTCTGAAGAATTCCTAATCAGCGAAGGTCTGCAGCAAGGAACCGTCAACTCCCCCATCCTTTTTAACATTTACCTAAGCGACCTACCCTGACTTTTCAATCTCAACAATAACGGAAACTCCTCTGCCCATGCTTTCGCCGACGACCTAATTGTCTACACCACCAGCAATAAAGCAAAAACAACACGTGGCAATCTCGAAATATCAGTAGAAAAAAATCAACCAATACTACATAGCATGGAATCTGTAACTAAACCTCAATAAATGAGAAACAATCCTATTCAGAAAACCACTTGACAACCTCTCATCAAAACTGACGGCGGGCAGTAAAAACTTCCAAATCCACACCACAATTCCTGGCACCAACAACAAACAACCTACCCCTCATAAGAAAATGTTCAAATACCTAGGCATCAACATCGATTACCTGTTACGTGGCAACAACCATATCGACATCCAAATTGACAAAGCCGAAATTGCATTCCAAACCAGCAGCAGATTCTTTTACAATAGACACCTAACTAGCAGAACAAAAATAATCCTTTACATGCTCCTCATAAGACCCATCCTAACCTATTCCGCTCCCATCTGGTGGAACTGCAACCATATAGTCATGGAAAAGTTACGCTGCTTTGAGAGAAAATGCCTAAGAGCCGGTCTAACGATGAACCGATCCTAACTCTCCGACTGGCAACGTTATATTTGTTACGTACGAAGACTTCGCCTGCGTGACTCTCTTACTTCCTTCTCAGAACCGCGTATTTATGGAAAAGATCTGGCAACCTACGCCTAAATAAACAATTCCTTCGTTTGGGAAAGTATTTGCATCTGGGACGATTGTCACCCAGATGTTCTATACCACCACTGCCATTTGTTAACGAAAACCCAACTATATAAAGGGCTCAAGCCTGACCATAGTCGGGTTAGTACAAGACTGAAAAACGAATGCGACACACATCGTGAGATCGGGTTCATAGTCCCTTTCAATCATAACCTTCAACATATTACAAACCGTCGCTTTCGAGGCAAGTAATACTAAAAGTCATCCCCGCATTTCTCAAAACCGAAAGTTCGGGATTTAGTATCCGCGACAAAACAATACAACCTACAGGTGTACCCACATTTTCGGTTAAAGAATTTCTGACAGTCTTTAAATCTCATTGCCATATCCATTTAAGAACTCCAGTACCAGCAATTAATCCCACAACGATAAACCTTTACCTCTCGAGTTTTATCGATAATTCTTTAAGTTACGAGAGCCGATTTCCGAATACCTTACCTACACCAAATCCTGTGACACCCGGTGATGAACTAGGCACCAGCTAGTTCACAACCTCCTCTCTAGTGGCGACCCTTTGATGAAATAGGCATCGGCTAGTCCGCGATTACCTCTTTCAACCCTACATAGTGGCGACCCTTTGGTGCAATAGACATTGGCTAGTACACGAACACCATCCTGTGACACCCGGTGATGCAATATATCCCAAGAAGCACCGTACGTCCACGGGACGTCCGTTTTATGTACTGTTTACGTCCATACGTCCTATGTCCGTTTTGTATGTCCCACGGACGTCCCTGGTACCTAAATTTCGGACGTTCCACAGACGTCCGTCTTTCACGTCCTAAGGACGTCCGTGGGACCAAAATTCTGGATGTCCCAGGGACATCCATTTTTTTCGTCCCAGGCACTTCTGTTGGACTTGAATTTCGGATGTCCAAAGTACGTTTATTTTTTAAGTCTTATATTTGTGCTCAGCACTTTCGTACGTACAAGGATGCTCACTTCTCATGCATCAAACATATTTATATACAACAATATATATGTATTGTCACGTCGCCTAATTTTTCGTTGCCGTCGGATGGACGGAACGCCGCGTCAGCGACTTCGGGTATTTACGGGCGAAACGCCGGGCCACGCTCGGCCGCACGATACGTGGTCCACCCGGGACAAAAGGTATCTCGCAGATTCGGATTTTTCACGAAAGGAGCCGTTTCTGGAATCTACTTTCGGGCGCCAGACACTCGGCAGTGTCACGCAAATTGCGCGATAACGGCACGAGGCGCGAACGAACTCTCCGAAACTGCGAGAACCACACGATATTCTGGATGGCTCTAGGATGGGCTCAGGATTCTACGCGGGCGAAGTACGGAGCATTTCCCGCGGCGGAAAGGTTTCTCGACGGAAATAATCAACGAGAGAATCGGCTTGAACAATTTATTTGTCGGCTGGACACCACAGGGCTGCCGGTGAGAGCCGGCAGCGGTATTTTACAAGCCGGCGCGTTTACGATAATTTCGCGACAGGTCTTCGGTCGCTCGCGCTATATTTCTCGGTCGCGTTGAACCCGACCGCTTACAAGATGTTAATGCTAGTTTACAAGGCGCTTTCGGCGCGGAATAACGGTCGGATTCCGATGGAATACGCGGTACAATGTGTGAGTCGTTCGAAGTTTGCCGTCGGACACGATACGGACCGTTGCGACGTCACACCGGGGAACGTCTCGAAGATAGCGTATTATTTTATTCATGAAATTGATAACGATACGGCCCCCCGCGAGTTCGCGACCTCGCGTTACCAACCGGCACGCACGTTACCCGATCGACGACCGTTCGTCCTTTTTCGAAAATATGGCCGACCACGCGGCAAGGAGACGGCTTCGTCGTTTCGCGACGCGAACAAGGACCTCGCGAAAACGTTACCGAGCCAACACGAAAAGTTCACTGAATTCCAAAATTACTTAAGGAAGCCTGACTGGCGCTTACCAACGGCAACGAAGGACGGTAGCGGGTGGGCGGCGGTTCGTCCTCGGCTTCGTTCCCTCGTCTCGGCAACACACTTATTAATGATACTCTTATTTCGCAATCCGATCTTTCTTTGATTACGGCCAACGACCCAGTGGCCCACTTTCGGTAAGCTCGGTAACGCGGAAGCGAGGCGTCCCCCTACTCCCTACCCTATTTCACCCGTTTGAGACTCGCGGGCCTATCGCGCGGTATTTCCTCGCAGGATCGCATCCTGTCGCGCGGGATCCCTGGCTCGCGGATTTTACTGATCGCATTCGCCGCTTTTCCGATTGTCGCGGCGACGGCTCGTGAAGAGTAGAGTCCTAGCCGCTCCGGTCGTGGACACCTTCTTTTCCGGGCGAGGCAGCGACGGGGTCGAGGAGGTGTTCGTCTCGTGTCCACTGTCCCTCGTCGGTGCCTCCGGGTTCGTCGACCCGGGCTCGGTACTTCCTCCGATGTCTCGGCACGAAATCCTTCCGGAGCCAGTTCCGATAAAGCCTCGTACGGTGAGAAATAGGGGCCGGGCTCCGCTGGAGCCCGGTATCGGTCCTGTGAAATTCGCGTCGCCTAAGTGGCGCGACGCTCAAAACGCGTTAGTACTCGCCCTTGGCAAATCGGCATGCCCAGGGAGAGCGCTCGCAAACGGCCGTTTCGCATCGGCATTGCCAGAGGGCGGCCCGGCCTCTCTTTTTAGGGATCGAGGGACGTCGGCAAAACTTGCCACGTTACAGTGCCAAACATAAGGAAAAATCTCTTATCCGCTTCACAAATAGAGCGAAGATCAAAAGAAATAATCATACGTAATGGTAAGGCAGAAATTCGCAATACAAAAAGTGGCGAACTCATGTGCATCGCTGATAGAATAAATGACTTGTACATTGTAAGAGCACAGACTATTATACAAGCAGAAGGAAGATTAGAATCTCATAATATAAGCATAAAGGACAGCACCTTATGGCATCACAGATTATGCCATATAGGTACAAGCACAATTGAAAGGACTGCAGAACTCAATCGTTTACGAGGATTAGAAAACACTAAATTAGAAGAAACTGCATGCGGTGATTGCTGTGCAGGTAAATCCACAAAAGCTCCTTGTCGCAAAATAAAGGGTTGACAATCCAAGGAGAGCTGTGAGTTATCAACTCACAGTGTATCACACTCTGATGTCTGCGGACCCATGCCATCGAGGTCACTGAGCGACAAGCAATACTTTGTTACATTTACAGATGATTACTCGAGGCATACCACTGTCGCGTTCATCAAGTCCAAGGACGAAGTGAAAGATCACATTAAGAAATACATAGCCAAAATGGAATTACAAACGGGAAAGAAAATTAAAAGATTTTGCTCAGACAATGGCACCGAATACTGCAATAAAGATTTGCAAACATACTTTGAAGAGAAAGGCATTAAACATGAAAGGTCCAACGTCGAAACCCCGCAAATGAACGGGATAGCGGAACGCGTAAACAGGACACTACTAGACCTGGTACGCTCAATGCTCAAGTCAGCTCAGCTGCCTAATAAATTTTGGGCCGAGGCAGTTGCCACAGCAGCATACGTGAAAAATCGTGTATGTCATACGTCCATAAATAATGAAGTTCCTCTTACAGCATTGACAGGGAAAATACCCAGTGTGCGTCATTTAAAAACATACGGGTCACTTGCCTATGCACACTTGGTGAAACAAGGACAACAGAAACTGGATGACAGGGCCACTCCGTGCATATTAGTAGGCTACAGTAACCAAACGAGAGGTTATCGCCTATGGTGTCCCGAAAGAGGAGACGTTGTCATAACGAAACACGTACGTTTCTCAGAGGACAAGATAGGATACGAGTGGTTAGTAAACCGAAGCCCAAGATACAATTATCCGTGTACCAATGTCTGGTCAGACGAAGAAGGAGAAAACCGATAAATTATACCAGAAGTCAGAGAAACGGAAAAGGTCGATGATTCCGCATCGACAAAAGATGTTGAAACCACTAACGAGACAGTGGGGGAGGAAATTTTCAAGTCAGTGAAAAAGGTCGGAAGACCAAAGAAGAAAATTCGAAACCCATATGGTAGAAAAGGGAAACTAGAGAACAGAAAGATGGATACTGAATCATCGGAAGAAGAAGGAATCCAGATCATGGAGTTCAACCTCATGGAAATCATAGAACCAAGCAGTCTAGAGGAAGCAATGTCTTCGCCACAGGCAAAAGAGTGGAAGCGTGCAATAGACGACGAGATGACCAGTCTAGTTCAACGAAAGACCTGGGAAAATATAGAACATTTGCCGCCAGGACGGAGATGCATCGGCAGCAAGTGGGTATTTAAGTTAAAAAGGGACTGTGAAGGTAAAGTAACCAAATATAAAGCGAGGTTAGTAGCTCGAGGTTTTTCTCAGCGAAAGGGCATTGATTACAATGAAACCTATTCACCTGTTGCGAACTTTTGTATAATACGTCTATTAATAGCCATTTCAGCAATTTTCGGTTGGTGTACCAGACAATTGGACATCAAATGTGCATATCTCTATGGCGAGCTTGAAGAAGAGATATACATGAATCTAATTCCTGCTCGCAAAGATGGAAAAGATAGCCTAGTCAGACTGAGACGTCCAATTTACGGACTAAAGCAAGCAGGACGAAATTGGAACACAGAATTAAATAACTTCTTCATCAGGTATGGATTTACAAGATTGAATTCATCCAGCTGCGTTTATAGAAAAGGTTTTTGGACCATTGCAGTAATCTATGTCGATGATATTTTTGTATTTTCAAATGATCCAACCTCAATTGATGATTTTGTTAGAGTTATCAGTAAAAAATATGAAACCAAAGACTTAGGCGAGATCAGCGACGTATTAGGTGTAAAAATAAACAGAAATAACGCGGAAATTAGTCTAGATCAAAGAGCTTATATAGAGTCACTACTAGATAAACATAATATGACAGAATGTAAAACCGTTTCAACACCATTAGATCCGGGTTTGAAATTATCGAAAAATGTGCAATCAAACCTCTTAACGGAAGAGGGTAAGACGGCGTACCGGGAACTGGCAGGGTGTTTAATGTATATAGCTTTGCGAACCAGACCCGATATATTGCACGCCGTGACAAAATTATCTCAGTACAATTCTCGTCCAAGCGAAATTCATTGGATTCAATGTAAACATATCTTACGTTACTTGTGTAAAACTAGAGATTATAATATTACTTACAAGACTGTTAAAGAGCCAAAGATTAAGATTTATTGCGACGCCGATTGGGCAGGGGATTTGGATGACCGACATTCATACTCAGGTATGATAGTAATGGTAGGTTCTTGCATTATACAATGGGCATCGTCCAAACAAAAGAGTTTGTCCACCTCTACTATGGAGGCTGAGTATGTGGCTTTGGCATCTGGAGTGAAAGAAGCGATCTGGTTGCGTACGTTATTAACCGAATTGAAATTGTATGAGCATTTGTCAGGAAATTGCGAAATGTTTTGCGACAACAGATCTGCGTTAGACTTTTCAAGAAGCCGAATAGAGAATACACGAACGAAACACATAGACATATCTTATCATATCGTTCGAGAGGAACTAGAAAGGGGAACAATCAGCTTGTCATATGTTCCATCTAACGAGAATTTGGCGGACATAATGACAAAACCACTTAAAGGTGTAACGCATAAAAATTGTATTCAGAAGTAGAGAATGGATGTCGCAAAAGTGGGGGATTGAAGTGAAGTTTGCTCCTCCTAACGAACGGATTCAATTGTTCGTGTATGTTCCTCGTTCTCTTTTCTCACTTGCTTGCGCGATCGAGCTGCGCGAGCCGGTATGCGTGTGAGTGTGTCTAGTGAGCGCGATGCATGTGCCACGTGCGAGAATACGTTCTTTTATATTATATTATTCACAGTAAATATTGTTCATTTATTATAAACGTATGTTCTTTATTATAATAAACTTTGGGTTATGTTCACACAAGAAAAGGTTAAATTAATAACCACCAACTTCAAATAATGAAAGATAAAGAAATTTTGTAATTGGATTAGTATTGCTTCACACCGATATAACCGACCCGATATCAAGTTACGCGGCATGTTTACACTGCTCGGCGACCAAGGCAAGTCAAGCTTCTGGGCCCCCTGTGGAGGGGATAGGCAATTTTCTTAGATCCTAAAGCTTGCGTTTTCTTAGATCAAGACTTTACTGTATTTCAATATTTCAGATTGTGCAGCCCGCTTTCATATTATACTGAACTCACCTTTTAAATTTATGTGACTCATTATTTCTTATGATGATGCTCCAATTTTTGAAATCTTCCTCAAAACCACACGTTTCACAGTTTGCGAAAACCGTGTTTGTTAGTCTTCCTGGTCACTTGTTTCAGTCATAATTTTCAACAGAAAGTTTTAAGAAATTCTTAACGACAGTCTGCGATCTATTAATTAAATTTCCAGTTTGTCCGTTGTCATATACAGGGTGGACGATTTACCTGAAGACGGAGGGGGACATCCAATGATACCAAACTCGACCCACCCCCCGCCACCTCTTGGGGGCGGAGGTGGGGGAAGATAAAAAACTTAAATGGGAACCCCCATTTTTTATTTTAGATTTGGATTCTCCAGAAAAAAGTACCCCAATTTGACCTACGAGATTTTGCATTTTGGTTCATAGATAGCGCTGTAATCGACAAAAATCAAAATGGGTAAAAAATCGTTGAAAATTGGGGATATCTTGAAAAATACACATCAGATCAGAAAAATTAAAGAAGACGTATTTGATAACACCATAATTGACCCCCTATCCCCACCTCCTGGGGGTAGGAGAAGCAATTATTTTAAAATCTTCAATATATATATATATATATATATATATATATATATATATACGTACATACATATACATATATATACACATCTATATATACTTATATACACATATATACATATTCATACATACCCCCCCTCATATACATATATAAATATAAATGTATATGTACCCCTATACATACACACATGTATGTATCTGCACCCCGCTGTCCCCTCTTCCCCATTTCCCCGTGACCCCCTCTTCCGGTCGATCTTCTCTCCCTTCCATCTTGACCCTTCATTGCCTCACAGCCCAACTCCAGCATTCACTCTTTCCCTCCATTCTTCCACCTTCCTCAACCAATCCTCCCCTTCCCCCTCCTCCCCTAATACCATTATCACCATCTCCTGCCATCCGCTTTCTTCTTCCCCTTTCATGCACACCTCCCACACGTGTTCCCACGTTTCCCTCTCCCATCCACATACTCTGCACACTCTCTCCTCCTCCCCTACCCAATACTTGCCCCCTCTCATACCATTTCCCAGTCTAAATCCAGCTACCCTCTGCCACCTACTCTCTCCCCACCCTTTCCCTAGATATTTAGGCAGCCCTTCTCCTTTCACCATCTCGTACCATCTGTTATACTTTGACTCCCTTATCCTGACCCATCTCTCATTCCTCTGACTTTCCTTCTCCCTTTTCACAATCTCCCCGCTCACTTCCTCCCTCCTCTCCTCCAGCATTTCTTCCACTTCCTCCGCTGTCCATCCCCTCGCCTCCCAAAAGTCCCTTCCTTCCTTCTCCCAACCATCCACCTTTCCCCCCCTTTCCCCCCTCGCCCTAACCTCCTCCCAGCATAATGTTGCCCACTCCCCCCCCTTGCCCTCTCACAACTTCTTCTCAAACCCCCACGCCCTCAGTCCCGCTCTCCCCCTCAGAAGCTCCCTCTGTAACTCTTCCCTTACCATGTACCCCGGCGTACACCTCTCCACCCCCAGCACCCACCTCAGATACCTTTCCTGCATCCTTTCAATCTCTTCCCTCTCCTTCCAGCCCCAAATTTCCACCCCGTAACTCACTACCGTCCATACCAACCTATCAAATAGCCAGATCCTCTTTCCCCAATCATTCCCGAATTTCCTTTTCCCTGTCCCCCACACCTGCCTCATTACCGCCGCCCCCTTCCTCATCCTGTCCTCCACCTGTCTTTTCTGTCCCCCGTCCCTCGTTACTACATATCCTAGGTACCTGTATTCTTTCACCTCCTCTAACACCTTTCCCTTCCACCTCCACTTCACCCTTTTCCACCTCCCTCCACCTCCCTCCACCCCTTCTGCACCTCATCACCTTCGACTTATCGTAATAATAATTTTCTCTCCTCCAGATACCTTTCTAGCACCCCTATCATCCCCCTCATTCCTTCTTCCTCCTCCGCCATCAGGACCACATCATCCGCGTACGCTAACGCCACTATTTTCTTTCCCCCCACCCTGACCCCTCCCCACCCATTCTTCTCCAGACCTTCATCCAGATCCGCCATCATCAGAGTGAATAACAGCGGACTTAGCGGACACCCCTGTCTCACCCCCCTTACCGTCCAAAATCTTTTCCCCTCCTCGTCCCCTACTCTCACCTTACATCTCGTTTCTCCTAACAATTCTCTACATCTCTCCACTAGCCCTTCCCTTACCCCCCTCTTCCTCATTGCCTTTATCAACACCTCTCTGTCCACCGAGTCGAACGCCGCCTTAAGGTCCACGAAAAACACTATCATCCTCCTGTTCTTTTTCCTCACCTGTCTATTTATCAGATAGTTTAAGACGTATATATTGTCCATGCACCCCATCCCTTTCCTAAATCCCGTCTGACTCGCTGGCAGTAACCCTTTTTCCTCCACTTCCTCTCTTATCCTCTCCGCCAAAATCGCTGCGTATACTTTATACGCCGTCTGTAACAACGTTACCCCTCTGTAATTTTCTACTCTCCTGCTGTCCCCTTTCTTTGCGATTGGTATCACTACCCCCTCCGTCCAATCCTCCACCCACCCCTCCCCTCTCCATACCCTGTTACACACTCTCCCCAACCATTCCTCCACCTCGTGCCCTCCATACTTCCACACCTCGTTCTTAATCTCGTCCCCCCCCCCGCTGCCTTCTTTTCCTTCAATCCCTTGACCACCTTTAACACCTCCCACATCTCAATTTCTTTCTCCCCATCCTCCCTCCTTCTGCTCTCTACACCCCTCCAAACCCTCCCCTCTACTCCCCCCAATAGCCCTCTGAAATATTCATCCCACTCTTCCATTCTTATTCTTTCATCTACTCTGACTCTCTTTCTCCTTTCCCTGTTCACCACCTTCCACACCTGCTTCTCCGTTTTCACCCCCTCAAGCTCCCTTACCCATACTTCCCTCTCTTCCTTCTTCTTCCCTTCGCACAGTACTTTGTATGCCCTCTTCTTTTCCCCGTACACTTCTCCCTCCCCTCCCCACCTTCTCCATTTCCTCATTTCTTCTCTCACTTTCCTCTTTTCAACTTTGCACTCCTCGTCCCACCACCCTCTCCTCCTCCTTTCTACCTTTTTCCCCCTCCCCCCTAACACCTCCCTTATCCTGTCCTTCAACCCTTTCCAGTCCTCCTCCACTCCCTCGTCCCCGCTTTTTCCTCCTCCCAAACTTCTCTCTAAATTCCTTTACCCCATTCTCTGACCAATTACCTACCCCCATCCCTTTACTTCTGCCATCCTTTCTTCCTCTACCGCACCCTGCCCCCTTTATCTATACCCATAGTGGTGCGTGGTCCGAGTCTACTCTTTCCCCAACCTCCATTTTTTCTACCTCCTCTCTTGTTTCCTCGTTTCCTAATATGTAATCTATTACCGAAGTCCCTCTTCCCCCCGCGTACGTCCACTCCCCCTCCTCATCCCCCTTCATGTTTCCATTCAAAATACTCCACCCCCTCTCTCCCAAGAACCTACACAGCCTCCTCCCTTCCCCATTAACTTTCCCATCTTTTGAATTCCTGCTCCCCCTTCCCCCTCCCTCCTCTTCCTCCTCCACCACTACTCCCCCCTCCCTTCCCGTTCTTGCGTTGAAATCCCCCCCTATTATCACCTTTGTTCCTTCCTCCCTCCCCTCTATCCAGTCACCTAACTCCTCGAATTTCTTAACCCAGTCCCTATTTACATATACCCCTACCACCCTCCACCACCCTTCCCCTAACTTCATCCTCATCGTCATAATCCCCTCTTTCCCTCCTGCTCCTCTACTTTCAGTTACAGTCTCTATCTCTCTTCTCACTCCCATGACCATACCCCCTATCGCCCTGCCTTTCTTACCCTCCCTCCTTGCCCATTGTGTTTCCCATATGTACCCCCCCGGCAATTTTTCTCTTATCCTGCTCCATCCCTTCTCTTCCACCCAAGTCTCCATCAAGACTATTACATCCCACTCTTCCAGCCCCTTCCAGAACTCCTCATCCTTATTCCCCAGACCTGCGACGTTCCAATACATTAAGTTGTACCCTGACTTCCTCCCCTTTCTCCCCCTCTCTCCAGCTCTTCTCCCTTTCTCCTCTCCTCGTTTCCCTGCACCCTGCACCAATCTTCCTCTATCTCGTCCCATCTTCTCATCTTTCCATTCACCCACATCTTCATGTACTTTCTTCCCTTCGCCTCCCTTTCAATCTTCCATCTCGTCCTCCTTTCCTCCTCCGTTAGGTCATCATCCAATCTTTCCCTCCTTCCAGTTAGGGTTCTTTTCCTTTCCATCACTTTCCTTTTCTCTTCCCTATTCCACATTTTCACCAGGACCATCCCCCTCCCGTCCGTACCTACCTTCCCTATCTTCTCTACCTCTTTTATCCCCTCCTCCTTCACCCCCAAAGCCCCCCATATCTTCCTTACCTCCTCTCTTAGCTCCTTTCCCTCTACCTGAATCCTTCTTATAATAATATTATTCCTTTTCTCCTCTCTTTCTCTCTTATCCTGCGTGACCTCTAATCTCCTTAACCTCCTCCTGTTTTCCTCGATTAGCTCTCCTCCTGTCCCTCCATCCCTGCCTTCTTTCCCTCCCTCCATCTTCTCCCTCGTCACTTCGTCTAACTTCCCCTCTACCCCCCTTACCCTTCCTTCTAAATTCTTCAACCAATTCTCTAACTTTTCCCTTTTCCTCTCCTCCTCCCTCCTCTCTTCCCTCAACTTCTCCCTTTCCACCCTCCACTCCTCTATCCACCTCTTCCCTTCCTCCCTTTCCCTTCTCATCTCTTCCCTCAACTCCCGTATTTCCCCTATAAATCCTTTGATCATTTCCTCCATTCCCATACTGCCTCCTCCCTCCTCCTTCCTATCCTCTTTTGGCGACCTTTTCGTCATATCGCTCCTTTTGAAGACAACGCTTTCCCCCTTCTCCCCTTCCTCTACCTCCTCTATTCCTCTTTTCTTCCCCACATTCTCTACACTCTCCGAACTGAACCACCTTTCAAGTCTGTCCTCTCTCCCCACCACCCCCACTCTGCCCTTCCCTGTCATTCCAACTCCCCTCCCCCTCCCCATGCCCTCCTCCACGCTCTCCATATCTCTCGCCTTATCTTCTTTCCTATTGCCCCTCTTGCTTCTTTCAAATATTCCCGCCTGACCACCTAACACTAACCCCCACTAGGTTGCGCCACCTGCTACTCCTTCTCACTCTTCCCGCCTACTACACTCTGCTCCTCGCCAACCTAACCTGTTTCCACTGCTCACTTCACCCTTCTCTTACTCTCCACTCACTCTCTCTCACCCTATTCCCTTAGCTTCCGCCTACACCTACACCTCACGCACCCCTTTATCCACCACTCACGCTCCTCTCACACCTTTCACTCTCACTATCTCACTCTGAAAATCTCACAGCTCTCTATACACTTCTGCCTCACTACCAACCGGAAAAGGAAGTCCCAGTTTGTCCGTTGTCTTCTTACAGCTTCTGAGATGAATAATTCGATGTTTTTTAAAACATAATTTGACTAAATCAATCGCACGAAAAACAAGGAATCAGTATCAATGAGCTCTGAAAACTAACTGACTGAGTCTATGTATAAATATATTCACAGGCCTAATAGTCTCGTTTAGTAATGTTCAGCGGATAAGAAGTAACCAACACATAGGAATGTGGCAACAAAAAACTGATTGTATATAAAACTTCCTCATACTCCCTTATCTCGAAAAATATCACAATAAATGTGATTCAGTTTAGATGTTCATTCTTCTGTGCAAATGGAAGAAATGAATAAAAAATTGAACTGGACCTATTCAAGATTGATTTCAATAATTCAGTCATCACAGGAAAACGTTACTTATGAACATGACTCAACTTGTAAACCAAATGCAGTTAACATTAGAAGTACCGAGCAATCAAACTGACTAAATTTTATTTTATTAAATAAATTCCCAACATGCGTTCATTAAGACTTCAATTCAATTTCACTGTGGTGTGTGCATAAATGAATCAATAGACTGAATTTTCCATAAATGCTTCTATGTCTTTCATAAATGTGAAGCGAGAATTCTAGAATGGAACATTTTGACTCCTCTGATAGTTCTAGTGTTAATAGACAAAATTGGCGAAGGAGAACAAACTCTACAACGGAGTCAGCAAAATGATCTAATTTCTGTAAACAAATACTGCAGTCAACATAAGATGGAAACGTGTCTGAAGAGAAAGTACCATAGGTTTGGAGCATTCCGATGTGACTTTTTTCAATCTATCCTTATTATTACTTTTTGCATACTGAATTGAATCGTCATCATTTTACAAAACAATGGTAGCTGTCAAATATTGCCTAGTACTCAACAAAACCTATTGTTTAACTAGAGATGAAATAATTTTATAATAACAAAAAACAACGTACAGATAAACGATATTCCACTGTATACATACGTATACATGTAAAAATAATGGACACAATGAAATAGAAATAGACTTATATGGTTTAAAGCAATAAATAAATAATAATACAGTATTTTATCGATAAATGTCCCAAATGTCTGGCACATAATTGTCCCTGAACTATCCCCACTCCTGCGGGGTATACCCCGTGAGGGGCCAAGAAGCTCGAGCGGCCTCGGCCGCCGAGAAGTGTAACATGATACGGGTCGAGTATATCGGTGTGAGAACAGGAGACCACTACTAATCCAATGACAAAACTTCTTTATTTTTCATTATTTTTTTATGGGACTTTGACCAAAATATTCGTGGCATTTTTATAATGAAAATGATACCAAATATGATATAATTCCGATGATATTTACTTGTGTAATGGACGATAGAAGTCTCGTGCGCAAGGAAATACAGCGTATGGGAAAGAAAGAGACGCGGAGAGTCGCAGTCGCCGGCACAGTTCAAAGGCCCGCCGCGTCCTCGCAATGTAATCCCAATAAAAAACTTTTTTATTATTACTTATTTTTGTATGAGACTTTTACCAATATATTTGTGGCATTTTTCTGATTAAAATGATACTAAATTTTATTTATTTTTTATTTTTCAATTTTACCCCATAACTACCCTCCCGATCGAGATAGAGAGTTAAAGTTTTACATAGTGTTACGGCTCACGCGGGGTCTGCGAAGACGTTACGTTTTTACGCGTGCGAATTTCTTTTGATGTCCACGGTTCGTTGCGACGTAAGGCGAGTTACGTCGTTCCGTCGTCGGAGAGAGAATGTCGGGATGGGATCCCCGGTCGGCTGGACCTAGTCCGCCTGGCCGTGAATTGGAGTACACACACGCAATCAGCTGGACCGAGTCTGCAAAGATTGTGGTGAGTACAGTAGACCGAACGGCTAGACCCAGTCCGCCTAGTTCGAGGAAAATTGGAGACTTCACAATCAGCTAGACCCAGTCCGCAGAGATTGTGGTAGGTGAGGGAACTCGAACGGCTAGACCCAGTCCGCCTAGTTCGAGGAAAAATTGAAGGACACACAATCAGCTGGACCTAGTCCGCAAAGATTGTGGTAGTGGGGGAGCTCGAGAGGCTGGACCCAGTCTGCCGTGTTCGAACGTGTAGGTATAGGACAGGGGTGAAAAATGGTTGGCGACTCCTCTCACGACTAAGGTTCTTGATACACGCACATCCGCACACGCAAATGAATTTATTCTTTGCTGGTCCGCACGCAGCAATATCGACGTATAAGGGGATTAGGAAGGAGGTGGTGTATCCTCTCAGTTTGAAGGCCAGAACTACAAATAGTTCAAAGTGCTCTCGGTTTCATCATCGAGAACGATGGAAGTAGGTAAATGGTTAAAAGTTTGGATTGAGGAAGGTGAACGCGAACAGTCGTTGCACTGGATGGTGCACCGAAGAATTCTGACTTCAGACTTCAACTGACTCGTGACTTCGACTGACTCCTGACTTGGACTGACTTCGACTATGGTTCTGTCTTCGACTGTGGTTCTGACTTCGACTGTGGTTCTGACTTCGACTGCCTTCGACTGACTCCTGAATTCAACTGACTTCGACTGACTCCTGACTTCAACTGCCTTCGACTGACTCCTGAATTCAACTGACTTCGTAGGTGTCCAGCTGCTTCCCTTATAGTCCAACGTTGGTGGAAGGGGGTAGTCCCAATCACATGTCAAGTTGTTCCAGTGGAAGGGGTAGCGGATCACTGGAGATAGATCGATGTTCCTGCGTCTAAGTCCTTTATCGTATTTTGTGAAATAATTCTGTTGTGAGACTATGTCCTTATCGTATTTCGTGAAATAATTCAGTCCTCAGACTATGTCCTTATCGTATTTCGTAAGATAATTCAGCTGCAGGAGTGGTGTTGTCGGTTCGAACTGTCGACTACTAATGATCGATTTGATCCGCTGTCTCGATGATTTCGACTTCTGGTGGGGGCTGGTGACGTAGTAGGTTCACTAGACTAGAACGGACCGTATCAATAGGGAAACGGTCCCTTGAAACTTTATTCTTATGAGATTTGATATAGTGACGTGTGAATGAGGGGGCGGACCCCTTGAGGATATACCACAGGTACGGCCTGGGCTCACGAGAACAGGACGGACTGTGGTGACGAACGTCACAACAGTATGTTTTTTTTTTGATGCTCTATCGAATGGCCCATCACCGATACTATTCGGCTCAAAGGCGTTTTTGACCATCTTATCCGGCTATACCCTTTTCTTTTTCCTTCTACGACACTCTTTTTTCTGCATAAAACTTTTTAATCTTACAATCGATGCAGGTAATTTTTATTTTGCACAAAGATCCGCAGTCTAGGGAAAATAATATAGATATAATAGAATAAATGAAATCAAACATATGAGTTTTATTATTTCGTTTTCCCGAGGACTTCCGTTTCCGGTCGTATGAGAGAGAGAGGTGCGATTTAGTGTGTGCGATAATTCTGAGTGAAAGTGAGGAGCGCAGGAAGTGCGAAAGGTGAGAGTGTGAGGTGAGGGGTGAGTGAAGATACGGGGAGGTGCTAGAGGAAGGGCTAAGGGCGAGGAAGTAACACAAAGAGCATTGGGGAAGGTTAAAGAGAGAGGAGATTCAAGCTTAGGTTCGCGTGAAGTTAGAGAGCGCGCGGGATTACTGCTGGAAGGAGTGGAAGGTGGCGCGATCTAGCGGGAGAAAGATAGTGTAAGGAGGCGGGAAATTTGAGAAGGAGAAAGGTAGAGAAAAGAAAGAAGTGAAGTTGAAATGGATGAGAAAGGTGGTGAAGCCAAGGGGGTGGGAAGGGTAGAGGGGGAAGCAGGAAAAGGAAGAGTAGGGAAGATTATGAAAGAGGATACTTTAGAGCGCTGGTTAAGCGCGGAAAGTCTGGAAAGTTGGGAAAACGTGGAGAAGAAAAGGGGAAGAGAGGAGGAAGAGGGTTGGGTGGAAGGTGGTGGTGGAGTGTTTAAAAAGAGTGACAAAACAAACAGGTCGCCGGGGAAAGAAAAGGTGAGGAGGGAGTAGAACTGGGAGAGATGGAGGAAATGATGAGGGGGTTATTAGGAGAGTTGCAGAGGATGAGGGAGGAGTTAAAGGACGAGAGGAAGGAAAGGAAAAGGTTGATAGAGGAGTGGAGGAATGAAAGGGAGAGCTGCAAGGAGGAGAGGAGGCAAGAGTCTCGCAAGGGGATAAGAAGGGAAAAGATAGAGAAGTGGCTAGAAAGAATGGAAGGAAGGATTGTAAAAATAGAAGAAAGGATAGAAGAAGGGGGGAGAGGGGCGGAAGAAAAGGGGAAGGAAGGTGAAAAAGGAGGGATGAAGTGGGAAGGGGGAAGTGGTGGAGGACAATAGAAGGAGAATAAGGAGGATAGAGGTACTGCAGGATAGAAGGGAAAGAGAGGAGAGGAGGAAAAACATAATAATAAAGAGGATTCAGATAGAGGGTAAAGATATGAAAGAGGAAGTAAGAAAGGTGTGGGAGTTGGTGGGTGTGAAAGAGGAGGGTATAGAGGAGATAGGGAAGATAGGGAAAGTAGGAAAGGATGGGAGTGGGATAGTAAGGGTTAAAATGGTGAATTTGGAGCAAAAAAGGAAAGTAATGGAAAGAAGGAGAAACCTAAGAGGAAAGAAAGAGTGGTTAGATGATGATCTAACCGAGGATGAAAGGAGGGCCAGATGGAAAATAGAAAGGGAAGCGGAGAAGGAAAGAGAGAAAGGAAAGAGCGTACAGGTGGGATATATGAAAATTTGGGTGAATGGAAGGATGAAGAGATGGAACGAAATAGAGGAAGATTGGTATGAGGAACAGGGAAACGGGAGTGGGGGGAATGGAGGGGGGAAAGAGGGAGGGGAGGGGGAAAGAGGAAGAACGCAGGTTATAAGATAGCTTTCTGGAATGTGGCGGGACTGAGAAATAAGGACGCGGAATTTTGGAAAGGGCTGGAGGAATGGGACATAATAGTGCTAATGGAAACGTGGTTGGAGGAGAGCGGATGGAATGGGATAAGGAGAAAGCTGCCAAGGGGGTATGTGTGGGAGGCGCAGTGGGCCAGGAGAGTGGAAAAAAGGGAAAGGGCAATGGGGGGTATGTTAACAGGGGTAAAGAAAGAGATAGAGAGGGAAAGAGAGGAAAAAGGAGGTGAGGAGGGTCTGATGAATTGTAGGGTAAAGATAGATGAGGGATGGTGGGGGGTGGTGGGGGTATATATCAATGGGGATTTGGAAAGGAAGTTAGAAAGATTGGGGGAATGGACAGAGGAGAGAGGGTATAAGGAAAGCGTAATTATAGGGGGAGATTTTAATGCGAGGACGGGGAGAGAAGGGGGGGAAGTAGTGGGAGAGGAGGATGAGGGAGAGAGAGGGAAGAGGAGCAGAAGGTCGAAAGATGAAAAAGTAAACACAGAGGGGAGAAAACTGTGCAAGTATTTAGGAGAGAGAGGGTGGGGGATTTTAAATGGCAACACGAAAGGAGACGAGGAAGGAGAATTGACATATATAGGGAGGAGAGGGAACTCGGTTATAGATTATATATTAGGGAATGAACAGACAAGGGAAGGGGTGGAAAGGATGGAAATAGGGGAAAGGATTGATTCAGACCACCTTCCACTGACGGTATGGATTAAGGGGGAGAGGAGAGGGGGTAGTAAAAAGCACGAAAGAGGAAGGGGGAGGGGGAAGAATGGAGGAGGATGGTCAGAAGAAGAGGTAAAGAAATTCAGAGAAAGATTTGGAGTGGGGGGGAAGGGAGAGGAGGAAGTGGAGGAGGAATGGAAGGGACTGTTGGAAAGAGTAGGGGAGGCGATGGAGGTGGTGGGGAAAAAAGATAAAAGAGGGAGGAGGGGATGGTGGGATGAGGAATGTAGAGAATGGAAAAGGAAAGTGAGAGAGGCTTTGAGAGGGTGGGGGAGGATGGGAGGGGAGGGTAAGGAATATAAAAATATAAAGAGTGGGTATAATGTGTTATGTGAGGAGAAAAAGAAGATAGAAAGGGAGAAATGGGAAAAGATGGTGGAGAGTTTGAAGAGCGAGAGTCAGATATGGAAGGTGGTGAACGTGGGAAGGAAGGGGGGTGCGACGGTAGATGAAAGGATAAGGATGAATGAATGGGGTGATTATTTTAAAAAGCTGCTAGGAGGAGTAGATGAGTGGGAGGGAAAGGAAGGGGCAGGTAGAAGGGAGAGGGATGAGGAGAAAGAAATAGAAAAGTGGGAGGTAGGTAGGGTGATTAGGGGGTTGATGGAGGGGAAAGCAGCAGGAGGGACGGGGTGCCAAATGAAGTGTGGAAGTATGGAGGGAGTGAAGTTGAGGCTTGGATTTGGAGAATTTGTGGCAAAGTCTGGAGGGGAGAGGGATGGCCGGAAGATTGGAAAGAGGGAATAGTAGTGCCAATAGGAAAGAAGGGGGACAGTAGTAAGGTAGAAAACTACAGGGGGGTGACACTAACTCAAACGGCATATAAAATATATGCGGCAGTATTAGCAGAGAGACTAAGAGAGGAGGTGGAGGGGAAAAAGATTTTACCGGACAGTCAAACTGAATTTAGAAAGGGGATGGGTTGCATTGACAACATTTATGTCCTAAACTACCTAATTAACAGGCAAGTGAGGAGGAAAAGAAGGAGGATGATAATAATGTTCATTGATTTAAAAGCAGCGTTTGACACAGTGGACAGGGAGACGTTGGTGAGGGCAATGAGGAAAGTAGGGGTGAGGGAAGGTTTAGTAGTAAGATGTGCGGAAATATTATAGGAAACTAAAAGTAAAGTGAGAGTAGGGGAAGAAGAAGGGAAAAGTTTCTGGACGGAAAGGGGAGTGAGGCAAGGATGCCCGCTAAGCTCACTACTCTTTACTTTGTTGATGGCGGATATGGATGAGGAGCTGGAGAGGGGAGGATGGGGAGGGGTAAAACTAGGGCGAAGGAAGATATATACGTTGGCGTACGCTGACGATATAGCGATGTTAGCGGAAGATGAGGAGGGGATGAGAGGGATGATGGGGAAGATGGAGCGTTATTTGGAGGGGAAAAAGATGCAGTTGAATGCAGAAAAATCAAAGGTGATGAGATGTAGGAAGGGTGGGGGGAGATGGAAAAGGGTGAAATGGAGATGGAAGGATAAGGAGATTGAGGAAGTCGAGGAATACAAGTACTTGGGGTACGTGATATCGAGGAATGGTGGCCAAAAAGCGCAGGTGGAGGAAAGAGTGAGGAAAGGAGCAGTGATAATGGGGAAGGTTTGGGCGATAGGAAAAAGGAGGTTTGCGAAGGATTGGGGTAGGAGAATTTGGTTGTTCGATAAGTTGGTTTGGTCGGTGATCAGTTATGGAGTGGAAATTTGGGGATGGAAGGAGAGGGAAGAAATGGAAATACTACATGAGAGATATTTAAAGTGGGTCTTGGGAGTGGGAAGGGTAATACCAGGATATATGGTGAGGGAGGAATTGTAAAGGGAGTTGTTGAGGGGGAAGGCAGGGATGAGGGCGTGGAGTTACGAGAAGAAATTGGGAGAAGGCAAAGGGGGGGAGTTGGCGCGGTTATGCTGGGAAGAGGTAAGGAAGAGGGATAGGTTGAGAGGGACAAGAGATGGATGGGAGAAGGAGAGGTGGGACTTTTTTGAAGAAAGGGGGTGGTCAGCTGGGGAGATAAATGAATGGTTTGAAGAAAAAAGGGAGAGAGTTAGTGAATAAATAATTAAAAGGGAAAAGTAAATTCAGAAAAAGGAAAGATGCAATAAGATAGAGGAGTCAAGGTCAAACAAGTGGTATGGATTGGTGAAGGGGGAGGGACTGCCTGGGTATCTAAAGAAGGGATGGGGAGAAACTAGGTGGCAAAGTGTGGCTAAATATAGACTAGGGAATGAGATGAGGGGAGAGAGGTATTGGATGAATGAGGATCAGAGATTATGCAGAGTGTGTGGATGCGCGAATGAGACTTGGGAGCATCTGTGGGAAGAGTGTATGAGAGTGGATGAGGATAAAGGGTGGCAGGAGAGGATGTGGGAAGTGTTGGACGACGAAGGAAGAGGGGAGGAATGGATGAGGAAGGTGGATGAGTGGAGAGAGGGAAGAAAGGAAGAGATTGAATTGGAAGGGGAACGACCGGAAGAGGAGGTCCGCGGGTAGGGTAGGGAAGGGAAGTAAAAGGGAGTAAGGCAGAGGGTGAAGGGAAGGGGGAAAAGAGGGGTAGGCTTAAGATATAAAATAAGAACTTTTGTACATACATGTTTCTCTCTCTCTCTCTATTTAGGTTAAGTTTAGATTAAGATAGTGTGTAAGTAGTAATAAGGATAGATGTAAGAGCGGCGAGAAGACTTTGTATAGTAAAGATAAATGGATTTGTAACCCCAAGGAGAACAATAAAAGTACTTATATATTTCGTTTTCCTTCCTTGCATGTGCACAGACTGAATCAGTGGCGCACTCAGCAGGATTTGATCTTGTGGGGGGGGGGGGGGGGAGTTGAACGGAAAAAAGGCGTTACCAGGCAGCCTTAGGTTTTGTATGATAATAAAATGAATGACCTCTTTTTTTTAGCCGAAATATCTGTCAACGGCACCCAGGGCTATTGTGCGATTTTAATTTTGAATGGTCAAATTTTTTTCTTGGGAGCGATTTCGCCCCCTGGCTCCCCCTGGGTGCGCCACTGGACTGAATATTGTTGGTAAAAAGGAAGACTGCAACATATTTGTAATATTCATTCGAAATCGGTATTTGGAATTGTCGGTGTGGAGGAACTGGTAATAATGAAAATAATCAAGAATACTGAGCAAAGGATTTCCTCAACACAACTTTATTTAAAAGACGTTCCGTGTGCTTGTTGTCTCTAAGACAACTCGTGACTCTCTTGACGACTCAAGCTAGAATGATGATGTCTCTCGACTCAGTCCCGAAAAGGGAAGAGGAAAAGTAGGAGAAAAGTAAGGAGAGGAAAGTAAGGAGAGGAAAGTAAGGAGAGGAAAGTAAGGAGAGGAAAGTAAGGAGAGGAAAGTAAGGAGAGGAAAGTAAGGAGAGGAAGGTACGAACGTGCACGGAAAAAGGCCATCGCGGAAGGGTGTTATAAAACACTAGGAAAGCGGAAAGGTTCGCCAGGGCCTGACCGTAGACCTTGAACAGGCCCAAGCGAAACCTGGGAAACATAAAAAGAAATGGCTAGAACCGCGCGAATCTGGTCGCCAGATGTGAACCAGGACTGACCAGACCCGCACGGAGCGGAAATACAAAACAAAGGAAAGGACAGGAAAGGAATAAATCTTATTGGAAATTACAGCAGCGTAAGGCAACGCCAAGGCCGCCACATCGGTAATGAGAAAGACTGCTACATATTGGTACAATAGAAATTTACTTTATCAACATTTGCCACATTACTGCCCTCACCCACGCGACGGTGCTGCCAGCTGTATAATGGAAACTCCAGGACCTGCGTTCCATCTGACCTGCAGAACCTGGGTTGCAGGCACTGTCGGGCTGCTGTGTCGCCAGGCGATGCTGCCAGGCAAACACCTAGTAATCCCTATCCTGCTGCTCTCCATCTGCATCGCAGGACCTGCTCTCTCCAGGATTGGCTATCAGGGTACTTTATGTACAGACATAATTACCGCCAGGACTTACAATATTGAGCGACACTTTTCTTCAAAACATAAAGATGTGAGTGAAATGGCAAATGAAGATAAATCTGAATACATTGCTAAACGTGTATTAAATTTTGGAAAACAAAATTAATTCTTAAAGAGTTTTGTTACCAGCAACAATCACGCTGAATCTGTCAGCTTTGTTGCAGCTCTTAGCATTGGTACCAACGGAAAACCATTTACAGACGGCGAGTTTTTGAAAAACGCATTCATAAATTGTTCCGAACACTTATTTAATGACTTCGCAAATAAAAAACAAATAATTGAGAAAATCAAAGAAATGCCATTGTCAGCTAGAACAGTCCAGCGTCGCGTTGAAGATATGGCCAAAAATATTGATGATCAGGTCAAAAATGATTTGTTATCTTGTGACATAATTAGCATTGCAATTCATGAAAGTACCGATATAAATAGAATTGGTAGGCTTGCAATAATTATTAGATTTGCATCAATAAATAGCTCGAATGTCAATGAAGAACTATGCGTTCTTGCTTCAATGAATGACACGACCAAAGGCACTGATATTTTTCGTCAAGTACAAGAGTTTACAAATTTCAAAAATGGGCAAGTATTGGATTTAAAAAGTAAATTGTTTTCCATAACAACTGATGGTGCTCCAAGTATGAGAGGAAAAAATGTTGGATTTGTAAAACTAATGGAAAATGAACTTGGCCGCTCACTTTTATCGTTTCATTGTATCATACATGAAGAAAATTTATTTGCAAAGGCGTCTACGCAACAACTTAAGGATGTAATGGAAAAGGTTATTGTTAAGATCATAAACCTGATAATAGCGCGATCAGCATTAATACACAGGTGCTTTAAAGCTTTTTTGGAGGAAATTGAATCGAAATATGGAGATTTGTTGTTACATTCTGAAATACGATGGTTAAGTCGAGGCAAAGTTCTTAATAGATTTGTAGAGTGTTTTGATGATATATAAATATTTCTTTACGAAATCGGTGAAAATGATCTCGAACTCAATGATAAACTATGGTTTTTAAGACTTTTGTTCTTAACAGACCTAATGAACCATTATAATGTTTTCAACGTACTACTACAAGGAAATAACCACAAAATTTTGAAAATGTACGAGGAATGGAAGAGTTTTAATTCAAAATTGATATTATTTGAAACCGACATAAAAACTAAAAAATTTCATTTCTTTCCCGTGTTAAAAAGGGAACCTGAAAAGAAAAAAAATGATGAAAGCAATCTAAATATGTTCGAAAGTTGGATTTTCGTCATTAAAAGTGAATAAGAAAGTCGGTTTCAAAGTTTTAAGATGCGTGGAGAAATGTTTACATTTATAATAAAGCCCGAGGAAATAAAAGAAAATGTATTAAATTTGCAGTATTTCAAAAACCAAAAATTGACAATTTTAGTTTAGATCTGATTGATTTTAAAAGTTGAACGTTATGAGCGCATAAATTTAAGAAATTGCGGAAAGATTTGGAAAAAACAGAAGATAATCATCTTCTCATGATATCAACATGTTGGGCATCACTTCCTACGAAGTTTTCATCTTTGAACAAAATTGGCTTTGCCATTTTGTCCTCATTTGGTTCAACTTATAAATGTGAGCAAATATTTTCACAAATGAAATTTATATTAAACAAGAACAGGAAGAGGTTAACTACCGAAAATTCAGATGCTTGTATTCGTCTTAAAACGACTAACTATAAACCAGACTTGACTAAATTGACGTCACAAGTTCAACATCAGGGGAGCCATTGATATCGAAGAGAACGTTTATAAATAAAGTTCATTCAACTATGTTTGTAATTATTTTCTTAATAAAATATATCTTATTATTTACTAAAAGACTGTTTTAAGGGGCTGTGCGCACCCAACTACCACCACCACCCTTACCACTCACACATCGATAGATCCGCATATACGTATACGAAATGCAAGGGTTTACGGCAAAAGAAACTGACGCCTCAATATTGCAATTACAAGTTCAGACCCGGTCGATTATGTTTCCTAAGAGTTCTGGCCAGGGTCGTTCAGAGCTCAAATTTCATATTTTTACGTTGTTGAAGAGTAATTTATAATCGGCAGAATACTTTTTGTCACAAGTCAGCGCTGCCGATTATTGCAAATTACTCTTCAACAACGTAAAAATATGAAATTTGGCCTCTGAACGACCCTGGCCAGGACTCTTAGGAAACATAATCGACCGGGTCTGAACTTGTAATTGCAATATTGAGGCGTCAGTTTCTTTTGCCGTAAACCCTTGCATTTCGTACACGTATATGCGGATCTATCGATGTGTGAGTGGTAAGGGTGGTGGTAGTAGTTGGGTGAGCACAGCCCCTTAATACGAAAATATCTCTGACCCAAACGTCTCTTTAATACTCACATTTTGGTTGATTTTGTACCCGCGGCCAAAAATGGTTGCCGACCCCTGGAATAAAGTATCTAGAGTTCCTTCTTCTACAACAGTGATGGGCACGGTAAGGCCCCTGAGTTGCCTGCTTGTCCCACCAACCTCGTCGGCTATGAAGGGACGTATGAGGGGGAAAACGAAGGCACTGGAAGCAGTGATGCCAGAATCGTGGACCGTGGGCTTTTTCCCCTCCGCTCGCTGAGCCGACTCGACCCCCCACTCTGACGCACCGTCGTCGCGTGTAGCGCGCGTGCAATCGAACAGGCACTCACACGGACAGACTAGAGATACGTTCGTGTGTAGCGCGTGCGCAGTAGAAGCAACGTGGCGACAACGGTGCGTCAGAGTGGGGGGTCGAATCGGCTCAGCGAGCGGAGGGGAAAAAGCCCACGGTCCACGATTCTGGCATCACTGACTGGAAGGCACGAGGCACCGCTGCGCAGCGAAGGTGCGCGTTGCACGAAAGAGTGGTTGGTGGGGGAAGCTCCGCGGATCCTTCTTGACTGCGGCAGACAAAAATGCCCATCACTGTTCTACAATAATAATTTTGTATAACTGGACTAATGGTCATCCGTCCTAGGGGTGATTCTACACCTCTGGATCGGTGGACAATTGCAAAGGAAACTTGCCGCAAAATTGTTTATAACAAAGAAAATTGTTGTTAAAGTTTTTTTTACATCAACGCCTTCTACTCATCGAGAAGAGAAAAAGTCTGAAAGGAGTCATATGTCGCAAACAAATAGTTATTGAGATATAAGCTATTAAAGTTTTTGTAAAATTTGATTGTGTGGCAGTATACGTATAGACAAAAGCCTACTACTACAGTCCACCCGACCGTGACGATGAGACAGAACATGATCGTGTGCGTGCCTCGAGCCAAACGAAGTTTAAAGGGACATTCGTCGCTAGGCCCGTACCAAGTCAACGTCTGTCTCCCTGCCTATTCAGATAATATATGTATTTGAAGTTGCAAATATATAAGAATACTAATCCTACATTATAAAATACTAACGTAAAGTATACTTACATATTTTTCAGGGTCTTCTATTCCTTCGGCGGATCCACAGCACACTACCATTTTCTCGAATTTGTCGTAATAGTTGCGCCTGTCTTCCAGGTTCAATATGGGCACCACCAGTGTCCAAATACACTTGTAACCGTTCCTTACAGAAACACAAAACACCACACTTCTTCACGAACACTTAACACTATACAATAAACTGTGACACAAGAAATGACTCCGAACTCCGAACACGGTCGAAATAAATCTGCGCTCGGCGGGAAGACACTGCTATCCCAACAACAATATATTCGAAGGAGGCTGATTGAAACAAATGAAATCGTTACCCAGGAGATATTGATTTTTCGAGAACCATCTGGAAATATTGATTTTTCTAGAATCATCTGGGAACATTTCCTATCAAAAATCAGACAAAAAGTGGACATTTGTAATAAAGTGCGGCGGAACTGTAAGGAACGGTTATGTTACGTCGCGACCGCGTCGGTGTCGCGAGCGTTCGGATCGTTGCCCGCCAAATTAATATTGAGCAACTAGTTCAATACGTACGAGTTATTCGAAGACAATTATTTGTTAACAGTAATAACTAAACACGTTAAAAAGAGCGTTTCAATTATGCTTTATACAATTCTATAAAATTAATTACAACTACTTTTTATGCACAAAAATTTCGAAGCTGTAACATTCACAACTCACACAACCAAGATATCAAAATTTTTTAGAATTATAATTACAAAATCAAAATACAACCAAACCGGAACTAACCCAGAACTAACCCACAATTAACCCAGAACTAACCCAAAACTAACCCAGTACTAACAAAGAACAAAAATTAAACTCGGCGGTAGCCATTTTGGTACACTGTAAAAGTAGAAATTAGAATTCCCCCTTCACATGCCCAGGGTACTATCAGGTTACGCGCTAGTGCTGCCATCTAGCGTCGCCACTGAGTCACTACACGGGAGAGCTCCCTACTTACCAATATGGCGGCGCCCATACCTGTCACTTTCTGAGGTGAAGCAATGAAAATTAGTGTTAAATTAGTCAACTTTACATGCTCATAACTTGAAAACGAGTGGTTTCCGCGGTCTGGGACATCGAATTTGGTGTTTTCTCGACGAAATGTACAGGATTAGATATGTAATAATCGAAAATCTGTGGGTTCGGAAGGAAAAGTTCAGCCCTCTCGTATATTAAACCTTATAAAAAAAAACAGATTTTATTCTATATTTTAGACTTACTTTTTCATATAGAATTATTTCTTTCCAATCATACCATGTATACTGGGACGCCCCTTTTTAAAAACATAAGAAAACATATAGGGTGCGTTCCGTTGCACGCATCAAGCGCATGGATCGCATTCAATGTGATGCGCGCATTGATATCGTTCCGTTTCGTTCCCTTTTGAAACGGAACGCTTTTCCATGCATTTGATGCGAATCAAACATACCTGCCTACATGGGTGACGAAGTGTTATCTGCATTAACGTTATTTTTGTTAAATAAAAACATTGAAAAAGAAGAACTGAATAATTGTAGTGATTTGAGTGATACTACCGATATCAGTGACAGCGAAGATGAATTGGAAGATATTTTTGTAAATTTTGATTTGGAGTTAATTTATTCTATATTAATGGTTGGCAAAACGCGAGGAGAAATTGTTGTAACCGAAAAAATAGAAGATTATGTCGAGCGAGTTATCCCTGGTTACTCTAGAACAGTATTCAAAGAACATTTTCGGTAAGTAACATACATACTACTTGTTTTAAAAATAAAAATATTTTTTGTTAATTGGTTACTAAAATGATTACATTTTTTAATAAATGTTATATCACGTTATTTTAGAATTTTTCCTGAAACTTTTGAAATGGTACTGAGAATAATAATTGGTCCAGCATTACGTGCAATTAATACTTCCTCTGGTAAAAAACCAATACCAGAACAAAAGCAACTTCTTATTGCTATTTGGTTCATGGCTACTCCTGATTCTTATAGGTATTTACGTGGAGAAATATATATTAATATAATACACATTATTTAATCTATATGATACATATATCATAGTTTCAGATCTGTAGCGATAAAATTTGGAGTTGGTAAAGCAACTGCTTTTCGAGCATTAAGACGTGTTACATATGCTCTCCATTGTATTGCACCTCGATTGATTACATGGCCAAGAGGTCAAGTTGCTGTTAATATAATGCAAGAATTTGAAAAATCATGCGGTTTTCCCAATGTTATTGGAGCTATTGATGGGACGCATATTTAAATCCGAGCTCCCTCTAATCGAAAAGGCGTTCATTCCTTCAACGTGCAAGTAATATGTAATTTTCTTGGTCATTTTACACACGTATATGCTGGACAGGCTGGATCGTTCCACGACTCTCGAGTTTTTCGGAACTCTCCAGTAGCCCGTTTTATTGAATTGCCTGAAGAGTATTTTCCGAATAATTCGCATATCATCGGAGATGCTGCATATTCCATTCATCCTCACGTAATAGTGCCTTTCCGGAATAATGGACATCTGACAAACCGGCAAATAAATTTTAATTATTGTTTATCATCCACGAGGATGGCAGTTGAACGTGCTATAGGGTCCCTGAAAATTCGCTTTAGGATACTTTTGGATTGCTTGCCATTAACAGACACCAAAAAATTCCAGAATTCATTTTAGCATGCTGTGTATTACACAATATTTGCCTGCTTCAAAATGATGAAATGCCCTTAGGTCTACAATTCAGATTTGACGAGGAAGTCAGCTTTGTACACAGTAATGCAGTAGAATTAGGAAAAGAGAAACGAATAACAATTATGAATGCGCTGCGAATAAGACGAGGTAATTAAAAAAAAAAGTGTTAAAATTAATACTTTGTCCATTTCCTAAAGTCAAAATCATGTATATCAATTGTAAAATCACTGTATTTATTTGAATTGTAATTATAACTGAATTTTAATAAAGAATGTTATTAAATAAAAAATCACATTTTAAAAGCCTATTTATTTACATTTACCAGCCACTAATATATAATAGATAATATATAAAAATAGATAAAACGATAAAAAGTAGGGGAAGGAAAAAAGAAGAAAAATAAGGTGAAGTAATATATACACAATAGAGAATAAGTTGTACGCTATATTTTATTTTTTATTTGCTATTGTCTGTAGGGCAGAGAGCAGAGATTTCTGTATTCCTATATTTTCTTTATGCATTTTTTGCCGCTCTATCTTCCTTTCATTGTACTGGGCTTCATCTTTTTTCTTCTCTTACTCTTCTTTCTTCGTCTCTCTCTTGTTTCCTAATCTCCCTTTCCTGCTTAATGTCAGTAATGGCATTCTCTAAAATTATTTCAACTCGTCTCTTTTTAGGTGCACCTTTAATACATATTAATATAAATAATATAAATTTATTATATGCATAACAATGAAAGCAACTTTTACTGTAATCATATTTTATAATATTAGTTATATTTTATTACTTTGTAAATCTTCCGATCCAACCATTGGAGACGAAGAGCTGCTTGTTGATGCTATGGGTGCTGGACCTTCACTTTTCACCCATTAATGAATCCATCGCCTACAATCACAAAATAAATTTTATAAATCTATACATATAGTATATAGTATTGTATTTACATTTTTACGTATTATACACATAAGCATATGCTTACAGAGTAAAATGCCCAACTGCTGTGCGAGTCAGTGTCGCCAGTTGAGTCCGAATCCGGACTCATTTACTCCCCTACTTTTCCCCTTCCACTATCCCATTCCAGCACCACGTCCCACTCAATCTCCGTCGCGCACGCGCAACGTGTCACGTATTACGACTCTGGCCCTCAGAGAGGGGGTACCTGTATTCCCCTCGATTTTCTCGACCTGGCCGCACTGGTGCGAGTTGCCGCTTTTCTTATTTTGATCATATATATGTTCTTATATGTTCTGCGTAACCCAGCTAATTTTGTAGAGCATTGCAGCCCACTAACTGAATAATTTACCTCTTGCAATTCAGTAGCAATTTGTTTCCAAATTGTATTGTGCTTTTTTATTCCATTTTTAAATTCATTCTCCTTTTCCCTATATGTATATATCGATCAACAGGAGTACTGCCACATCGGGCCATGTAAACCCCTTTGAATTGGATTTGTTGCTTACAGCAGTAAAGTCAGCAACGTTATCTGAAAAAAGTAATTTGTTGTCATTACCGTTACAGACAAAAACAGTAATAATGACCGTTACAGAAAAAAATAAGTAATGAAAACAGTAACGGCGTTACATGTAACGCGTTAATTCACAATTAACCTTGTCCAGCAGCATTTTCTTTATATTTCGCCACCAAGTTTCTTTTGACGTTATAATTTATGTAAAAGATATATTGATTGTATATATCTATACCTTGAGTAGCCCTCACAGCACTTTGCTCGTCAAGCAACAAGTTTACGACTTCGTTCGTTTCTTCCAAAATAATTGGAAACTCAATTTTTTCCATCTTCACAAAGTCACCACAAAGTCCTTCGTTTCACAATTGCTTTGATTGAACTGGATTGAACCGATTGAACCTACTTTTTCGAAAGTACCGCCGAGTCTACCGCTACTGCATCGACTTCGCATCAAACACTTCAATTCTGAGCTGTAGCTGATGCACAGAATTCTGTGTGCTCTGATGCGCGCATTGAATGCAACGGAACGGTTCTCTATGCAGTCTATGCGCATAATGCGTGCAACGGAACGCACCCATAGTCAAAGTAAAGTGTACGTACAGAAGTACTGGTTTGAACCGGTGAAAGTAAATATTTCATAGACCCGTAACCCGTAAGGCAGGAATAAACACCAGTATTTATATAGTATTTTGTGTATTGATTTTTAGATCTAATATTGTAATATGATCTTAGCGTATATTATGATAGTATCACGAACCGGCAGAAAATTTGGCTTGACCAGCGCATCGCAGTGGTGGAAAGCAACAGTGCAGAGGTATGGAATATGCAAAGATACGACAGTCGTGTGGGAAAACTAATGAACCAAGTATTTCAAAACATTTTTGAAACATATGAGGATTAGGTCAGAATTAGAGTTGAAAGAATAGAAGTGTAAAACGAAACCATAGAAATTCGCGTTCCTCTCCCATTTGTATTCTCTTTCGTTGCTGAATTATCATTCTTCCTTTTCAGTACTATTTTAATTGAAAATAGTGTAACCAACACCAACAATAACGGTAAAGGCGAGTAGTATGGAGTAGTTTAAATTAAATTAAAAATAAAAATCCATAGATTTTGTTTGGACTTGGTCCACACTGTTGTTATACTTGTCACTCGTATAATGTAAAGATTTTTCTTTCCAAATTCATTTGCATGCTTTTTGGTTTTCAAAACTCTATAAAAAGCACCGTCTCAAACTACAGTCTGTTATGGAATTAGAACAAATCAGATTTATCATTGAAATGTAAATAATATTTATCTCGTTGGCAATGTATGAATTATTTTGTTATGCTGAAGTAGTGTCTGCAATTCACAGACAGTATTTTATATCTATAGGAATTAAATTTTAGATACACTTGTTGAAAATAACAATTACAATAACGAAATTTCATTGTTGTATTAAAACAGATAATGCAAATGTGTTCCATTACAATTAATATGTTTCTTCAGTTAACAGGGAACATTTTCAGGATCATTTGCAATAAAAATCATTTAGAGAGTACCTCAGTAACTATTAGTTTTTTACCCCGTGTACCTCCATAATTTTTTATTCAGGAATCAATTCTCTCCTCAACAGTAAAATAAAAATTTACCATATTTAGAATAAAAAAAAGTTGAAGGCAAACCGGAAAAAATTCGTTTTTTCATATTGTATAGCAAATAGTTTACACGTAATTAAGGTGGCACAGTTAGGTGGATAATCCTGTAGGTACGGTTAGAAATTATTTTAACAGGGTTCCATCTGGGAACCCTAAAAACAAAAACAGAGAGACCGGAGTACTCCATTGAATGTCAATGGCAATTGGTACAAAACAGGCCCATGTACATACACTAGCAACGCGGCACTGGTTTACGAGCAATGATCCTGGAACAAGTGATCTCTCTAAACGTTTTTGCAACCCTTATCAACGAAATGATTTTAACGATCCTTTCGTGGGAGATTGCTACAACGTAGCCAGAGGACTTATACTTTGACCCTCTGGACAGTACGGAGCTGAATTCGTACTTATTGTTAGAACAGACCTGAACTTCTGATTAGAACCTCGTGCACTAGTAACTTTGTACAATTATATAACAATTTTGGACTTGAGCTACAACAAACTTGATAGAACTGTGGACTTTTGAGTGGCAAAGAGCTCTATTAAAATCGGACTCTGAATACATACGATGTTGTTGTAATTAAATTTACTGTTACAATTGTTGTCAGTCAACAAGTAATTTACACCTCTAGCTTGTGTTTCAAAAGATACAGCTCTATCTGGTGGTTGCATAACAGCAGTATTTGTGTTGATGTATTACAAAAGGTAATTAACGACATCTAGCACAGTATCATAATTCAAGATATTGTAAAAGTTTATGTTATTGCATGCATCAAATAAACCTGAATAATTCCCTTCGCACAAGATGAGAATACATACCATGGATTTAATTTCTGTCTAGTGTTAATAAATAAAAAATCCTAAAACGCGTATCCCCTATTTTGTCCCATAGATCTCGCGTACCAGTTTACATTTAAAAAATCACAAATCCTGAATTTTCCAGTGTCAAATTCTTTATCTTATACTGCACGATAATTCCAGTTTACCAGTATTTAAACTATGTTAGTATGTTTAGCAATAATATATTAGCCTTCAACATATTTTTGAAATAGTCACATTTTTCTTGAAACTGTTTACCTTGGCGTAGAAGCGGTGACAAAACGATACTTGCGAATTTTTTATAATATCACTGTGAAATGTTGCCAATAGATGATCAAAGCGTGATCAATGGGAACGATGTCAAACATAATAGAATAGTAGTAGCTTGATTGATTAGTATTAAATAAATAAATAAATACTTTTCCTTTCTAATATTCGAGTTGTGTATTATTGTAATAGGTAAATCTGATGGTGGCACCCGGAATTCGAAATGAATCTCTTTCACGATTACAATTCATGCTACGTTCATAGTCAACTTGACTTTATTCACCTTTGTTCTCCTTATCAATGATATATTGACATCACTCCTTTTCCTGTTTGACACTTGAGCGACCATTTTAAAAATTTTCAGGATATTCGTGCGAACTCTATTGCGGTAGAACGTAGTTTCTATTTGTATATATATTGCGTTGATTGCCGCCAATGCCGTTTCAGCTCTTGGTACAACTGCCAACCGCGAAAACCGCATCGCTGCTACTCGTTGTTCTTCTTTGATGTAAACGGAAAGCGAAGCGGTTGTGGTTAACACGATGATGACAACAGGAAAAGTGACAGAAGGAGATCAAATCTGCGCTGTATGTACATTGCATCGCATTGATAAGTTTGTTTGTGCGGCGCCAACCGCCAACCATGTAAGTCCGATTCCCGTGTTTTTCACCTGTTTATAGAAAATCCTCCCTTACGCGTTTATAAATCAATATTCCTACCATTTCCACGATCCTGAAACCGACAGACATGGTTAGACGGCTGCGTGCAGTAAAGTATGCGCGCATAGAGCGAAATCCATCAAAACAAAACTACGTTTTCATATTTTCTGTTGCATTACAAAGGCAATATTTCTAATATAGTATTTTCTTGATGAAATTAATAAGAACTTCACAGAAGCTTTACGGTGAACTATCTAATAGCTGCATCTTCTTCGTGAAATATCAGTATCTAATAAACCGTACACGCAGATAAACATTGTATTGCCAGGAAATATAAAGTGGCAGCGATACTAGCTTAGACTGAACAAAAAACTATCTTTCTTGTCCTAAACATTTTTGAAACAGTGGTAGACCTTGAAATATGCAGACATTTTAGAACAATATATAAACGATGAATGAGGGAAACAAAACTAGTATAAAGCAAATAAATCGTTATGTGTATTGTACAGGATTTCCCAAAAATATAGAGCTAGACGAAACATGCATATTCCTAAAGCACATAATTATGTATACAGGATGTCCCAAAAAGGGTTGCACTTCTTGGCCATTTGAAGTAACATTTTCCTTTGCAAAAATGTTCTCCGTGGCTTCGTGAAGGGGATATTAACGAAAAACTCGGACCAATCAGAGCGCGACTACAGCGGACGGAATCAGACTCGTTGGCCAATGCCACATCCGCGTTCAACGGACCCTGACGCCGAGCCGAAACCCCTTTCAAAGACGTACAACATTTGTAGGACGTTAAGGTACTGTCATATTTGTTGAAAATATGGTTATTTTTCCTGTGGCAGGGCTGTCGACTCCAGAGTCGGGTATACTCGTCACCCATCGGTCGCGCTCGGTATCATATAACGAACTCGATTTATCTGTCCACTTTCCATCGTAACTCGTAGCCGCGAACACGCAGGTGCGGTCAATCGCGTTGTGTACGATCGTTTTGTCTTTGCTTTATTTTTAAATATATATATATATATATATATATATATATATATATATATATATATATACTGTTTTGTTCATTTTCCTGCACGTAGACAGTTATTTTTTCCCACAATGGTGTTAACAATACACAGTTGGAATTAATAATTTCTACGGCAAAAGAAATGGTTAAAACATTGGATGAAACGTACTTGGTAAAAAAATAGTACAATAAAGCTTCTGTGCAAACGAAAATTGCTGGATTTGAAAATGAAAGACTCGGAGAGTCCTGTGGAATTTTTTAATGATTTTAAAAAGTTGGTGAACGAACTGAAAAATGCTGGGGAGGATGTCACAAAGGAAGATAAGTTAAATTACCTCCTATTAGCGATACCAGAAAGTCAATCGCATATTGTAGATATAGTAGATGCTCTGCCTAAAGAAGAAAACAAAGTCGAATATGTTAAAACAAAGCTCGCGTTGGAATACCAAAAGAAAGGTGGTAATGAAAGAAACACTAGAGCAAATCTTACGTTTCAAGTACGTTTCACGCTCAGCTTCATAGATTGGGGATTGCCAAATGACATGATTTTAGATCTTGTGATTCCGCACCATACTCACAAGCACTGTCTAAAATAAAATTAACTCTGGCTAACGAAGTGTTTAAATTATAGTGATTAGTGATTATGAAAAAATCGGATGTACTCTTTTCCCTTGAATACTCCTCGCTCTTTGACTAAGTTGTTAGTAGATATAAGGCCTGAAAATTATTTTTGATTTCATTAAGTTATGCTCAATTGAAATTTAATTTCAATGAGGTAGTTGAAACCTAACAAAATTACTGTAAACTAATTTTAAGTTAGACAGTAAGGCATATTGCAATATAATCGTGTGTTGTATGATTTGTATTGTATGTACTGTATAAGCCTTATATGGTTTAAAGCAATAAATAAATAATAATAATAATAAATGTAAAGGTAGGCGATGGACATTCACTTCACCCAAATGAAAAAGGTAATGTTTTGATTTTATATATTATATAGATATTATATAATAATTTATTGAGCGTATCAAACATAACTGGTCAAAATATCTGAATTAGATACTATAAAGATAAAGCTAGAATTGTGTCTCGGGTTGGAAATTTGGTTGCAATAGCTTATAAGATAAATCGATTGTATGAATTATTATGTTATACTGAAGTAAGATAGGATGTTAAACTGAAAACGTATATAAGTAGGTACAATGAACATGTCAAAACAAGAAAAATGGCATCGAATGTTGGGGCATACTAGTTTTGCTAATTTAAAATTTATGTGTGAGGAACAACGTGCAAAGGGTCTTCCGAAAAGAATTGAAAATGAACTTAGTAGTTGTGAAGTATGTTTAGAACGATAGGAATGAAGCTACCAATTTGTTAGAGATAGTTCACACCGATGTGCATGGGCCATTAACGCCTGCAGATCGTAAGGGTGAAAAATATTTTGTGACCTATATAGACGACTTTAGTAAAATTGCAGTAATTTATTGCATGAGACATAAAAGTGAAATATTCGGTCATTTTGTCGAATATTATAACACAATGCAAAATCTAACGTGCAGGAAAATTAAACAGCTGCTATGTGACAACGGTTTCGAATGCGTTAACAACAATTTTTATTTATTCGCGAAAAACAGGGTTTCTATAATGCATTAGGCTATGCCCTCCTCATACGCATGAGTTGAACGGTGTAGCGGAACGATATAATCGGACAGTCATGAACCGTACAAGATGTCTTCTAGCAGAAGCAAAATTAAATAAAACCTATTGGCCGGAATGCGTCGTCATCTCACAATCAGTCTATCTGGGAAATAGGCTGCCGGCAAACACTGTTTTAAAAAAGATTCCATACGAAATTGTGTTCGGGAAGAAACCCGACGTATCAAATTTACACTTATACGGAAGTGTCGCATACGTGAGCTGAACCCCAAAGCAGTTAAAGGAATATTAATTGGCTACACGGATGTAGGATATAAAATACTGGTAAACGACAAAGTTATTGTAAGCAGAAATGTGAAATTTATAGAAGACTCTCCAACAATCACAATCCACGAAAGATGAGGAAGAAGAAGATGAGGAGAAATTATAAATAACAGATAAGAAATCAGTTTAAAAAGAAGCGAGTCAGAACGACGAAAAAGAAAATGAGTATTACCAAAAAGAAGTCCATGGCAGTAAAACCAAGAAGAATGATAACATTGAGGAGGTTAATCAATTAAGACGTTCTGTAAGAAAAGTTGACGCTCCCAAAAAGATACGGCGAGCCTATTGTCTATATGTATAAATTACACAAACGTAATGATACCCAATAGCTATGAAGAGGCCACTGATAGTCCTGACTCAGATTATGTGGCAAAAAGGTATGAATGATGAAATCGAGAGCTTAGAAGAAAACGAAAACTGGGAAATAATAAATGAACCTATCGACAAAAGGATCATTGATGTTAAATGGATATACCGAAAAAAGGCAAATGGACAATACAAAGCTCTGAGCAGTTATATTTAGAAGAAGAAGAGCTATACTCGCCTATTGCACGAATGTCCACACTAAAACTGATGCTATCTATCAGATGTGTGAGAGGATGGAATCTTCATCAAATCGACGTTGAAGCAGCCTTCCTGCATGGTAGTATTCAGTCGGAAGTCTACATAGGTCCACCAAAGGAATTTGAAGTTCCATCAGGCAAAGTATGCAAATTAAAAAAGGCTCTATATGGATTAAAAGAATGTCCCAGAAAATGGTATGAGTGTTTCCACAACTATATACTGAGTTTAGGTTTCAAACAATCTAACTATGATTGTTGCTTATATTTCAAATGTGAAGTAAGAAAACAAATATACATTATACTGTATGCAGATGATTTATTAATATATTGTTCGGATTTAGATGAAATAGAAAATGTGAAAGCGCTCTTGAGTAAAAGGTTTCAAATGAAGAAATTGACTATAATTGCAGAAAATATTCAATGAAGCTGAGTCAATCTAGCTACATAGAGAGTTTAACAGAAAAATATGATGTAGCAATTTCGAAGTCCGTTGTTACTCCGATGGAATCAAACATGAAATTGGAACCGGCAGAAAACCCATCATTGGATATACAGTATAGAAATGTAATTGGTGCCCTCTTGTACTTACGTTGCAGTGGGAACTAGACCCGACGCGTTTCTCGTAACTTATTTGAGCCGCTTTCACAACAGTTATTGTCAGACGCACTACAAATATGCTCTTCGAGTTTTAAAGTATTTGTATGGTACAAAAGATGTAAAGTTACGTTTTAGTCGAAACAGCAGTGAGGTGATGGTTGTGTACGTCGATGCAGATTGGGCATCAGATTCAATGGATCGAAGGTAGACTATGGGGATAATAATTCGAGCTTACGGAAATCCCATACTGTGGAAGTCAAAGAAACAAGCCATAGTTTCTCGAGTATCCACACACACAAAATATTACGCACTCGCAGAATGTGTCCAGGAAGTACTGTCTATTAGATGAATCCTGAATGACTTTAATATCAATCAAGATTCTCCGGTTAAAGTTTTTAAACACAACATAGGTGCAATTGCACTCGCGAAAAATGGTAAATTCTCAAAAAGGTCAAAACACATTGATGTCAGTTATCACTTTGTAGACGATTATGTTAAGGAAAATGTAATAGACATAGTTAAGGTCGATACATACCGAGATTCAGTTAGCCGACATATTAACCAAGCCGTTAAGGAAGTAAAAATTTCAGAAGCTTAGAAATTTGCTAAGTATCCACGCGTTATAGGAAAGCGTAAGTTTAAAGTTTTAAAGTATGCCATATCAAAATCAACGAGGTGTGTTGAAAATATGGTGATTTTGCCTGTGGCAGGTCTGTCGGCTCCACACTCGGGTGTACTCGTCACCCAGCGGCCGCGCTCGGTATCATATAACGAACTCGATTTATCTGCCCACTTTCCATCGTAACTCGTAGCCGTGAACACGCAATTGAATATGTTAAGTATCATAGTTATAGATAGTAAAGTGTTTTATTTAACATAAGATAACTGGATTTATGTTACGTCTCTTTAGGATGATTATATTATTGGACTCTTGTGTATACATATGTATGTATACCGGGTGGGGCAATAACTTTTAGCACCTCAGATATCTTCGAAACTATAAGTTTCACAGAAATATTTGCTAACATAAAATTGCACAGTACGAAGGGGGCCATCCGGTGGCGATAATAGTTTTTTTGCAGGTGGAGTTACTTCGGACATTTGAAAGTCACCTCCATTTTTTTAAATGGATCGGTATGTTTTTGCTTCCGTATTATGATAGAGGATCTTAAAACGAGTTCAACGACCTATTACGTAAGGTCATTGAAGGTCATAGAAAGTAGAGAAAGGCGATAATACTTACAGTTTTGGTAGTAAATGAAACATACGTTTATAGTAGGTGTTCGAAATGATGACCATCACTGTCAATGCAACATTGGATTCTTTTTACGATTGATTGACTTGCAAGTCTTACAGCGTCAGAACTTATTGACGCACAGGCTACAATAATTCGCTGTTGCATGTCGTAAGGTGTAGTTAGTACTAGTATTTTTTGTTACAATTCTTGTACACTATCTGTATGTTTCGATCATTTACTACCAAAACCGTAAGTATTATCGCCTTTCTCTACTTTCTATGACCTTCAATGACCTTATGCAATAGGTCGTTGAACTCGTTTTAAGATCCTCTATCATAATACGGAAGCAAAAACATACCGATCCATTTAAAAAAAATGGAGGTGACCTTCAAATCAGGGATGCGAATCCTAACCCGAACCGGGTTCGGGTTTTGTAACCCGAGTAACCCGCCTAACCGGGTTACAGAAGAATTCTGTAACCCGCCTAACCCGGTTAGAAGTCTCCTGTAACCGGGTACAGAAGAATTCTGTAACCCGGTTAGGCGGGTTACTCGGGTTAGGAGAACCGAACTGGGTTCCGGGTAGGACTCGCGAGTAACCCGCTCAGGCGGGTTACACAAGACTTCTGTAATCCGAATAACCAACTTATATGCGGGTTATAGTAGCATCATGAAAACCATAGTTGTAACTATGTTTCTAAATAATAGTATTGCTGTTTGAATGTCAAATATTATGAATTGATTTTTCATAAATTATTAAATATTTTTGGAATAGATAGAAATACAAAATTCCTGTACTTTTTAATCCTGATACGACGAATACGGGGGTCACTTTGACTCCAAAGAGGTTCTTAGTTCTTAGTGCTTAATTTACACTCGACAGAAATATCAAGAGAAATAAGCGCGTCTGTAAAAAGACGATCGGCCGAGGCTTCGTAGGCAACGCCGTAAGAAGAAGTCTCACTTTGTTATAGAACGGTTTATTGAAAGGACCATAATTTCGCGAAACACTTGCATAAAGCACGCGGAACACCGGTTAAGAACCAGTGGTTTAGAGTATCTATCTTATCTTACTGGTAACCCGCTCCGGGCGGTTTAACCCGCTCCGAGCGGGTTAACGCGCTCTCTCTAGGCCCTAAAACCCGTTCTCTTCGGGTTAGTACGGGTTACAGAAACCTTCCTTGGTTAACCGGGTTTGGGTTAGGGTTAGTCTACGGTTCGCATCCCTGCTTCAAATGTTCGAAGTACCTCCACCTGCAAAAAACTATTATCGCCACCGGATCGCACTCTTCGTACTGTGAAATTTTATATGTGCAAATATTTCTGTGAAACTTATAGTTTCGAAGATATCTGAGGTGCTAATAGTTATTGCCCCACCCGGTATATAAATTTTCAAATATACATTTATATATATTTATTGCCAGTAACACGTGATATTCAATCTCTCACCTCCACGATATTCATATTATTTTAATAATATTAATTTTAGTAAAGGAGATATTAATCGTTGAAACTATCACTGCTTAACTGACCAAATCAGCTGATCGGTAACGTAGACGCACACACAGTCAATAAACAGACTATAAAGGCCCCGAATAAAGTTATTGTAGCAAGCTGTATTAGGGAAAGACCCTACTGCAGGGATATCATCCTCTTCTCTTTGACTGTACAATGTGTGCGCGTATACGTGCGGCTTACCGATATACCGATTAGCTGATTGGGGTTCAAGCAATGCGTTAAAAATCACATCTATAATTTTCAACTGGTGATATCTTGAAAACAGTGCCACAATTTGAAAAATCGCAAAGGACATTCCGTAATGGATATCTTACATAATACACTACATACAGGGTGTCCCCAAAAAACTTGTTCGGATGGGGTGATTCCTTTATTATCAAACATCATTTGAAATAACTTTTTCCTATGCGGTAATGTCTTCCGCGGCTTTGTTACTAGAAAATGTAGAGTTCCAAACATTTTACGCACACTGGTATCAATATGACGGTGTTCCACTGCATTATGGACGTAGAGTTGGACATTTTCTAAATGTTGGACATTATCGTTGTCGGATCTGTCTGTTGGTTTAGGGCATTTCTAATAAACATGCACAATATATATTTCACTTATTTTCACTTTATTTCATGTGAACACGGAAGGCACGTCTTTACTTCACGAATGACACATTAAGACTGACTGTCGTAGACGAAGAACCCGCCGCGTATTTACTGACCTTATCGGTCATTCTCATGGAAACAAAAACTAAGTACCACAGGTACGCGGACCCATCTCGCTTGTATTGAAATCGTATCGTGAAAGAAAGATAATTTTTGTATACACATAAATATATATATATCTTTCAGCGAGTTATCGTTGAAGGTCATACAAGGTCAAATATGGTAGTAAAGTAAACTTTATTACCTTACAGGAGATGCTCGAATTGGTGACCGTTTGCGTCAATGCAAAGTTGCAATCTTCGTATCCCTGCATCACGTGCATGTCTTATCGTTTCTGCGATAATACGAAGATTGCAACTTTGCATTGACGCAAACGGTCACCAATTCGAGCATCTCCTGTAAGGTAATAAAGTTTACTTTATATATGTATATATATATACATATACATATATTAGACCTTCATAAAATGAAAAGAATAACCAACACTGTCGAGAAGGATTTGTAGAATGGGCTCCTAGTTTATACCTACATAGGAACCAACGACAGTAGATGGCATGAAAGAGATGATTACAGCGTGGCATTTAATACTGTTACACCAGAAATGTAACGTGTGCTATGTACAATAATTTCAGAAGTAGGATATAAACCAGATAGCACAAAAACGTCTTAAAGATGTCTCGAATTTCCTACGAACGTCTTCCGAACCTCTTCTGAACGTCTTATGTTACAAAACTGTACGTCTTTGAAATGTCTTAGAAACGTCAGTTTGACGTCTACAAGACGTCTTTTAACTGATACAAAGAAGTAGAGGTATGCCGGGCGCGAACCTAGTATAAGCACGTCCACAGTCGAACACCTAACGCGCTGACCCAACCGGGCTGTTGGAAACATGGTTAATACTTTCAGATGTAATGCTGACGCATGTGTTTATTTACAAACTAAAAGAGTAAAGAACATCACAGTCAATCTAATCTCCTGTTGTTTCGAAGCAGTAAATATTTATACCACAGTTTTGTCTCGAGAAACGGCAGTGACTCGGAGTCGGCTTCTGCCCTTTCTCGGATCAGGGCACGTATTCGGTTTGGCTTTGTTCCCGAGTGGGCCGAGAGTTCATGGGTCCCATAAAGTTGTTCGGCAATCCATAAAGTTGTCAGCCGAGCAGTGACATCTTTTGTTGAAAAAGGATGGAATATGACATATCCTGTCGTTCGGGCACTAATTGTAAGCAGTCTCGAGCGAACAACATTGAAGCCGTTTCTCGGAACAGAACTGTGTGTATGAACATTTTTCAGCATTCTAATCAAAATACATATGTATCTCCTAAAATAATCATTTTTTGATATGAATATCTCAATACTTTTTTGTAGAGAATCGATTAGAGCAGGACTGTCGTTTAACGGCTCGCGACGGCCGATTTTCGAAGGCTACGCCTCCTCGACCGGCCGCGCGTCTCGCTCCCTGTGGCGGTCATAGTACTCGGAGCCGCTCAGGCTCGTACCATAGCATAGGCGCTATTCGTGGCGCTTCAGGTCGACACGCGTATCAATAGGTTTCCGCATTACCATCGAGATACTATTGCCAATGCGTTTTTTTTTGTTAGTGGTATCCCCTGTAGGCCTATTCCACTATATCGCACAATAATTTCGGACAACAGCTGTAGAAAATTAATTAGAAAAATAGTTATTAATTATATTATTCAAATTTTAGTACTATCTGGAATAGCATGACCAATTTGCCAAGCACGTCTAAACGTGCGCGAAAGTCATGCTATTTCAGATGGTATTAAAATTTGAACAATAGAATTAATAACTATTTTTTAAATTTATTTTACGAATTTATTTTCTACAGCTGTTGTTCGAAATTATAGTGCGATATAGTGGAATAGGCCTACAGGGGATACCACTAACAAAAAAAAACGCATTGGCAATAGTACCTCGATGGTAATGCGGAAACCTATTGATACGCGTGTCGACCTGAAGCGCCACGAATAGCGCCTAAGCTATGGTACGCGCCTGAGCGGCTCCGAGTACTAGGACCGTCACGGGGGGCGAGACGCCCGGCCGGGTCGAGGGGCGTAGCCTTCGAAAATCGGCCGTCACGAACCGTTAAACGACAGTCCTGGATTAGAGCATTAAAAAATACGCGATTCCATTATAAAACGCATATCTCCTTCACGTGACCACTACGCGTCCGTTTATAAAGAAACTATATTTACACCAGATTGTGGCTTCCTCAAAACCATACACTTCTTATCTAAACTATTGTTTTATAGTAATTAATTAGATAAATTAACACCGATCACCATGTATAACGGCTTGTTTGTTTAAGTTCTGTTTCCTTCGACCATGATTATTTATCTATATTTTCCAAAATGAATCAGTATTTCGTAACATATTTTAGGGACGAGAAAAAGGTATATTGAAAAGTAATGTCATACAAGTAGATTCCATTTTAGTAGAAACGAATATTTTTGTCGTTTACTAATTTTAATTATAGAACTACATAATTTCCATGGGTAATTGTGTTTGACTGCAATAACAATACTACATTGCCCAATCAGCACAGGACGTCTTACAGACGTCTTTTCTCGTCGTTTCTACGTCTTTACGTCTTACGTCTCTAAAAGACGCCTTTCACACGTCCATAAAGGCATCTTTTCTAGACGTCGCTTTGCATCTCATTTCTGCCGTCAAAACGACGTCTGAGAAAAGATGCCTTTATGGACGTGTAAAAGTCGCCTCTTTGGAGACGTCGTTTTAACGTCAGAAATGAGATGCATAAAAGGCACCTTTCTTGAACCGTCAAAACGACGTCTGAGAAAAGATGCCTTTATGGACGTGTAAAAGTCGCCTCTTTGGAGACGTCGTTTTAACGTCAGAAATGAGTCGAACGGCTCGAATATTCCAGCGCTCATAAAACTTCGATCTACTCGAAACTGAACTTTCAACTCGAACAGATCTTTAGCAAAAACCTCAAAAAAATCGAAAAAATGCAGATTTTACATGGAAGTTTTAAATTGACCACATCTATATTTTTACAGTACCGATATATTATTATAAGTGTCGTTCATGAATTTTTTCAGATTTTTAAGAGAGGTGCGCTGTTGTTAAAAAAAATAAAAACCGATTTTTTTGACGTTTTTCCCGTGAAAAGCTAAGTTGTTCTTCAAACTGTTATATTTTATTTATTCTGTAAGCCTATTAGACACTGATAAACCTTGAACATTAAACAGAAATAATTAGAAAATGAAGTTAACTTGATTAGTAGCAGTGGCTCAAGTGGATGAGGCCCGCGGCTACAATCTTCGTGGTCCCGGGTTCTCGAATCCCCCCGTCACCTCTGAGATTTTTCGCAAGTGATATAAAACTGTAGTCGCTCGGGTGGTTCTCGGAAACCCACCTTAATAAAAACTGTAGGTCCAAGCCGAAATAAACGAACAGGTTTCAAAAAGGCCTGTAAATAAAAAAAAAACTTGATTAGTATTTGTTCGGGACCCGGGACGAATATTTGAGGAGTGGACTGTATGGGGAAATCGAAAGGATCGGGTGCGGAACACAGAAGGGAGTTCGGATCGGGAAATCGTGTGGGAAGCGTGAGGAAACGGCGGTTAAAGAACGGTGTTGAAAAACCGGTACACGTTGACGATGAAATGATGCTTTATTGCGTTTAATCGCGTAAACGAAAAAGGGCGCGCGATCAAGGCGAACGAGAGGTCGATCTTGAGCGGCAAGACGAAAAATAGTGACAATACACTGGGCGCGATATAAAGCGTGCTAAACGTTAGGATGGTAGAACGAGTCTGATCTGCGAGGACGTGCGAGCGATTAACGGTCGTTCTTTATTGCTCACGTGATCACGCATCGCGAGCGCGTTACCGGGAATCGCCAAAACCACGGCTCCGCTTACCGCTAATTGGCAGGCGCGACAATCCTTAGTACGGGTAACGCGGGGGGGCTAACAAAGGCCTGTCGCTCGACCTCGACATCTTAAAATTAACTTAATTTTTTACGCTTAATCCTAAACAGTATTCTACTGTCAGCGCATATCATCAGAAAATATTAATGTTGTTTCCAACAGTTCGGTTGGGTCAGCGCGGTAGTTTCTCAGCGTACTTTTTTTTTTTATTCCTAACTATGTAATAATCAATGCTCTATAAGATACCTGAAAGACCTCTAAAAAGACGTGTAAAAGATGCATAAAAGAAGCCTAAAAAGACGCCTAAAAGATGTCCAAAAAGACGTATTAAAGATACGTCTTTCAGGCGATTTTTTAGACGTCTTTAGAAGGCATCTTTAAGACGACAAAAAAAAGACCTGTGAGAGACGTACAAAGACCAGCTAAAGACATGAAAACGACGTGCCAAAGACGTAGCAGACGTCTGGCAGACATACTTACATCTTGCGGCAGGCAACTTTCAGACGTCGTTTAGATGTCTTTGTGTTCATTGGGTGTAGTAGGTATATGTACACCTACAACAAGATTACGAACTGCAACAAGTTTGTCAGTACAAACAACTACAATATTTAAGGGTGTAGAGTAGTGTAGACCAGCGATGGGCATTTTTGACTGTCGCAGTCAAGAAGGATCCGCGGAGCTTCCCGCACCAACTACTGTTGAGTGCTGACAAGAAGGTCCCCGGGGGGGGGCACAGAGGCAAGAGGGGTCTCCAGCTAGCTCCGCCCATCCCCACCTCTGACGCTCCGGTAGTCGCCGCGTGATCACGCCGTTTCTCGACTGCTTACGTCACACGACGCATAATAGTAGGATTTCCGTATTTACTCGAGTAGTGTGTGTGACTGCTTCGGCCAATAGAACGCTCTAGCCGAAATTGCGTGTGAGCCTAGCCGCGCCCCTTCCAAGCCAACCAATCGGGTGTGCATTCTTGCCTACGTCACCGCATTCCTGCCAGGGATCTTCTTGTCAGCACTCAACAGTACTCTTTCGTGCAGCGCGCACCTTCGGTGCGCAACGATGCCTCGTGCCTTCCAGTGTCTTTGTTTCCCCCCTCATACGTCCCTCCATAGAAGACGAGGTTGGTGGGGGAAGCAGGCAACGCAGGGGCCCCTACCGTGCCCATCACTGGTGCAGACTGATCTCGCCGTGAATGCGGTGGCACGCTCACACATCGCAATATCCACATATACGTAAGTACACGGGGATTGCAAGGGTCCACGAGAAGTCGAACCATTTCTCGATAATGCACAGTTGGGGCTTCTACGTAGTCACAATCGCTAGATAAAAGCTCAATCTAGCGCGAATGTGTCTCAAAGTGGCTCACTTCTGCGTTTTTGAGGTGTAATTTGGATTATTTGGCAGGATGTAGCTGTATGAACATGTATTAAGGCCTGTTCAGGACTACACGTTCAAAATTGCCGGTAATTGGGCGCGAGTTTACATATCGATCACGCGCCTCGATCGATAGCGCCGCGTTACGATTACAAACGTTCCTGCCGTTGTCCTTCGTCTTCTTGATCCAGACAGCGAACGATCAACACTTACATAGTATTCGCGCCTATCGCAGTCTTGTAACCGTCTCGCGCCAAACCTTCCGGATTCGACGCTTATCGCTACCGTGCCTATCGCGGGATTATCGTCTCCGGAGTGAACGTCTGTTAATTACAAATAAAACAAAAGGGTTCTTTTCGTGACCGAACAAGTGAAATTCTTTAAATCCCGTATACCGCTGTATATCCTTGACAGGATAGTTCCACTATCAAAATCAACCTCGCTACACGAGAAAACAAGGCCGATTCACACGGGGAGTCCGTGGACAGACTTTCCGCGGCTATTTCCCATAAATTTTGTGCGGGTTGACGAGTCCCGCTGTGCCCCTGCTAAGCGTGGCAGAAAAAAAGGTCACCAAGTGGCAGGAACGGTTCGTATATCCTCGGTAGTTTACCTAAAGGAGTTGTGGAGCCCATAGAGACCTTTTTTTTGCCACGCTTAGCAGGGGCACGGCGGACATGTGCTCTAGATTGATCTTTTACCTAGCGATTGTGACTACGCAAAAGCACCAACTGTGCCAACAGTTACGTATACCCTATTAGCACATAATTATCCCTACTGTTTTTGAAAATATATAAAATTTATGAACCAAAGATTTTCATTATACATATACATAAGAAGGACTACAATATGGCAATAACAGTTTTTTTTTGTATGTGATAGTTTCCGAATTTCAAGGGCCCCTTCATTTTTTAAACCATTGTCTATAAACAAAAGCATTGACCTACATATGTTTAAAAATTATTAATGTAAGACAGATTTCAATTTTCTTGAATTCTGTAGATCGTATTTATCATATTTTCGTGTTTATCGATCAATCCGAAATAAGACCACCCGGTATAATTACTCCCGCGGATTCGCTCGTATTTATTTAACAGTTCATGTTAGAGGGCTTTTCGGAACGTAGTTCCCTTTATAAGACCTATACCCTTAATAATGTGGAACCAAAAAATTTTTTTGACTTTCAATAAAGGAGATATATGCAATTTCCTGCAAAATAATATACAATTTTAAAAAAGTAAGTTTTTCAAGTTCAAAGAAAAATTCACATTTGTCGTTAATGTTTATTGATAAAAGATACTGCAAATACACTTCAATTTTCAAATTTCAGAAAAAATTTTTTGATTTTGGTCCAACACTTTTCTCAATTTTTTCGAAAACCGTTTGTTTTACAAAAAAAAGTAATACGCCATAAAAGACGCAGCCTGCCCAGATCTACAAGTTTTGTCTAATATATATTTCCGACGCGGTAAATAATTTAAAGTATATTCGAGAAAAACGATTTTTCTAATTGGTGAACCGAAAGTCGTAGCTCCGTTAAAGAAGTCAACGTCGTATAATAATAGAATACAATTTTAGTCATTAATATCTTGGAAACTATTAGCTGTTGTCTTTCAAAGAGGTAGACTAGCATACTTGGCCTGATGAGTACTGCAATCTGCCAAGGGCTCATTAAAAAGTTAGCGTAACGCTTGGAGAGTTCCCCTCGTGAGACCAAACTCAACATCATTCAGATAATTGTATAATATAATATAGATAACTTTAATCATACTCAATTTGAATTACTGTAAATGAGTTGTACATTTTGCATAACTAAAAATAACATATGTAAATAAGATCTTGATTTGGACTTATTTATGGGTAGACCGAAAACGTTAATTGAATTGAATGTTTACATATTTCGAACCTCCTCTACAATTCATTGAGCTAATAGGTTCCAGAACGAAAAACAAATCTTGATAAGATTTGTAAAATTTATTTAGGCTTTTTTTTAGTAAATGGAAACAATCCAAATATTTGTTTTTAAATAGTCGAAAGAATTAAAATGATACTATAAACCTTTAGTATATTACTGAAATATTATTAGTCGACATTATAAAAAGCAATTCCTTCTCTTCTCATACCTTCAATTTATTTAGTTAAAAAATCTCAGTTGATTTCTATTATCGAAATTTCCTACTAGCTAGCTTTCTGTTGCGATAATAAATAAGAACAATTGCACGACTGAAGGGCACGACGAAAATAACACAGAAGTGGTATATGTTTTAAGAATGCTTGACCAAAATTAATAAGAACATCCTACTTCAAATAACTAAGGCAACTGTTAAAAAATAAAAACGGAAACAAAGCAGTGTCAAAACGGACATTATTTGTTTCCAATAACATGCTCCACTAAAAATATCAAATATTGTCTGTTCCACGATACACAAACTCCAATTCAGTTTAAAAAATCGAATTTTAACTGATATTTCTATGTCATAAGGGGCTATTAAACTTTTTTCTTTTTTGGTAATTTCAAAAATTCAACGTCAGAAACACTTGCGCGGTTCATTAATATACCAACACGTACATATATTAGTATTTCCATTTTTATGATACACATAGATCGCGCAGTACTGCTGAAATAATATCAACAGTAATGAAAAAGGTTGAATTTATAGATTCTTTAATTGTACTATGTTAAGTTCCGAACAAATTATATCATTACATATTTCCTTTTTCCATCAGCTGTGCTGTGGCTTGATAATGCGCTAGCATTGTGGTAATTCCCTAATCAAACGTGGCACGGGTTTTGATGTGCTAAAACTAAAATCATTCTTTTCTCGGGCGACGCGATTGTTATACCCTATACAGGGTGTCCCAAAACGACTGCGTAAGCGGGAAATGGGAGGTTCCTTGGGTCATTTGAAGCGACATTTTCCTTTCAAAAATGGCGTCCGCGGCTTTGTTTAGGAGATATTAACGAAAAACACGGACCAATCAGAGCGCGACTTAGACGCTCGCTGGCACGTTTCGTTTTGGGACACACTGTATGTATGTATAACGTATACCTTCCTTGGAATGAACATCGTCCCAAACACGGACAAATTGTACTTTAGTTTCAAAGTCAGTACATATCTGGCATTGTCGAGAACATCGAAAACACACCAGTCAATAGGATACTTACAAAAACCACATGTACCGGTGTACGAGGAAAGGACAAGGTCAATACTAACGTTCAGCGTTGTGGGGATACCCTAGCTACAGAGCCTGAAATTTCCATAAAGCCACCACATTTTTTATCAGTAAACGTAAACATAGCCGTTCGAGTGCGACGGGGTTGATGTTACCCTTCTCAGGTGGGCAGCAAAGGACGCACGCTGGTACTTTACTGCCTCGTCTTGTTGGACAAGGTATAGCGATCGAGCATGACCGCAAAAGTTCTTATACCTACGTACATACATACCCTATTCCGTCTTTTTGTATAAATACCTCAAGAACCGTATTTGCTTCAACAATCCACCATCACTTTGCGAATTAAAAGAAAATACTCTTATCGAAGGTGAAGTATTTTTCAGGAGACGTATTGGCATGTTTGAAATTAATTTTCTAGATTAACTTTGAAGAGTGTCGTAGTCGTAGTCGTGATTGTCCCAATGATTTAACAGAATTTAACTAATAGAAAAGAATATTCTTTAAAGTACATACGTATACAACAATGTTTGAAGTATAAAAGTATATTGTTTTCTATTCTAATGTGTACAGAAATAATGACAACGTATGTTAGATCACTAAAATTTAATGAATAACGGCGATATAATATTATATGATACTTTAGAATTTAGAAAATGGAGTGGATTACATTTGACTAATTTATACAAAGTTTATGACATGGGGAATCGATTTCATGTATCAAACACATTTTGCTCAAATACTTATTTGTTACAGTTTTCCTTGTTTATTTATATTCTAGATTGACAACCGTATTATAAATAGAAATCTGTACGACGAACGCCATCTATTTGTTCTTTCTTTAAATTTACTAAATCTAAAAATAAGATACTTTGCAAATGATTCAAATCAGAACTAAACAGCGCTATTTCATTGTAATCAATGATATTGTATATACACGGAAACAATAATACAAGAAATTCTCAATTGAAGTAAAGATAATAGCATTAAAAATTGAGCAATTCGTTGAATAAATCACGGAAATAAACACGTAATATATCTTTATAGGTTTGTCTTGTAATCACAAAATTACAACAATAAAACTGTATATGACTTATCCCGTTCATTACTATTAAATTTTAGTTAGGGTAGTCAGGTTAGTCTGCGACACTATTTACTCCGTGATACATTTTTACTTGTTTATAACTCGGAGTTACCAAACTCAATTTACATAAAAAATGAACATTTAACATTTTAACCATAATGCGATTAAAAAATTAGTCCGTTGATCCTAGTTCGTTGAAGTGAAGAAATGTTTTGTTCCACAAATCAAATTTCTGTATAATTGTAGATAATAATTTTGAATCATTGCATATCTATACATTACACTATATTGTATAAGTGATGTTTAACAGTTAGACACTATGAACATAGTATAAAATAAGAATCAATTTTATAGATCAATTCCTATTCCATACTTAGAAATCCAATTATATGTATATATGTAGTTTGAAAATACATGTATAATAGTGAGATTTGAAAGAAATGGTTCTTTTATTATCGATTTTCGGTATCTACAGTTTATAGTATTGTAATATCTGTGCTAAATAACATTATGAATCATATTATGTTCACCTTCCTCAGTTTCTTCTCTCAAAGATAATCACACATACAATAATTATGCGATATGTATCAATAAAAACAAAAGTTCAACAGTTATAAATCAATATATTCTTGTGTATGGAACATCTGCTAAATGTATTTGATATGTATAGGACTGTTTACTGTTTAGTAGAATGAGAAAGTAAATTTTTCGAAAAATATACAAAATTTTATGTAACAACTTTAAATTATGAAAGGAATATCACATCGTGATCTATATAGAATAATTAAATAGAAAGTACGTTCCATTTGGCCTCATTACTTAATATTTTATCCCTCTTTGACGTACCCGACCACTGATAGCGAAAATCCTGGCAACTAGCCCATTCTGTATATTTTTGCAGTTAACCACGCATACCGAGATTTACTTTCAGGTTATTCTGTAGGACACAAAGATGCATTTACTAGGAACATATCTTTATTATTTCTATCGATCGAGCGACATCGAAATATTTAATATCCATTCAACTTATTAATTCATGCTTCTTTCATATTATTCAAACACGCGCACAGCCATAGAAATTCGTTTATTCGATCAAACCAATTAGAATATTTTTAATTAACCCTCAATAACCTGTATTATACATTTTTCGGAAACAACATTATACAACTAAAGTCAGGATATTATTTTCGGTTGAGGTTTTTCCTATTGAGTAAGTTGATGAAATAGATTTTTTTTCATTCTTCACTACCCCAATAAAAGAAACGATAAAAACAACATTACTATTCACATTTATTATATTCTACTAAAAAAATGTCTACTTTGGCTATACAATTAATTCATTGTCAGTCAGAAATAGCATTAGAATTTTGTTAACTTACAGTTTAAAAAATTGTTGTGAAGCTATACATATAGAGTATAGAGTCGTAAAACTCGATATCTCAATTACAATACGATGTTTAATTTCTTGATATCGTTTAAACTGTTTCAGTTTTAATGTCAACGTTTTTCCAAATAATTATAACTCGACAATGTTACTTAGTATATACATAGATACCAGCACCAGAATAAAATTTGATGCGTAAAACTTTTTATATTACTAATTCTAAATTGTCATAAACAATGTTTAAAATTTTTCACAATACTTCAACAATTCACAATTTTCTGTAGTATAAATATCTGTAATACACTTTTTTCTGTTCTGTAGTATCGCTGCGGTGTGTTCTTCCATTTTTCATAAGTTTCGTGATATAATATTGATAATTGTCAAAGTTGGAAGTTTTTATTTCTCTGAACGTCTGCACGCAGAGTGCCGCGCAGTGCATACTGCTGGTGGCGTTTGTCAAAAAACTGGCCATATACAGGGTGGGGCATTTTAAACAGGTCACCTGAATAACTAGCTTGTTTTTGAAGATAGGAGAAAATGCATTAGACCAAACTTACTTGGTATCGGGGGGCTCATAATCTGGTATTACCAATTTTTCTGTAGGTGGAGGCGTCAAGGTGATATAAAGGTCAACTCTGATTTTTTAAACGGAACAGTATATTTTTTGCTTACATTCTGATAGAGTGTTTCAAGACGAATACAATGACCTATTATGAAGGTCATTCAAGGTCACTCAAGGTCAACTGAAAGAGAAAACTGATTATCTCAAAGCACACTTCGAATACATGGATACTTTGATACTGCTACTGCAGGTGTTCAAAATGGCGACCTTGAACATGGATACATAGTCTAAATCGTTGCAATACTGATGACACTGCCTGGCAAATTTCATTTGTATCTATTACAGAGCAAGCTCTTCTTATACGTTCTTGCATGTCAAGTATGGTTGTTGTTGTTGAAAATACTTGTAAGATTTAAAACGAAAAACGTGGGGCGCAAGCAATACATAGATAATTGATGCATGAATTGTTCAACTAAGTCACTAACAATTTTATTGCATTACAAATGACATGAACTGTTGCGTGTGTTTTCTCAACGGCAGCTACTCGCTACACTCCTTACTATTATCTTGCACCCCACGTTTTTCGTTTTAAATCTTACAAGTATTTTCATAGCTATTAAAAATTCACAATCGCAAATTTTCAGGACTATCTGTTAGGAACCTGTACGTGGCTAGGAAAAATTATTTTATACTTTTTAGCCCGTTTTTTAAACATATTTTTCTTTAAATTATTTTATACTTTTTAATCCCCGGAACTTAAATATATGAGACACCCTGTATACGTGATGTATTTTCTTCCACATATTTCTATACAATACTTATATTTGGTCTGGCTCGTTCCTCCCATTTTTGTACGTTTTTTCTTATCTGTGAAACGAATAAATATGAAATCATTATATTAACAAAATAAATTTTCTTTCCAAATAAAAGTTCGATCTGTAAAGCAAATCGTACATAGAAGTTAAATTTTTTTCAATAACACCTCAAACAATTAGAAAAATTACTTTCTTATTTTTTTCTGTGCAAATAAACCAATCGATCTGTAAAGCAAATCGTACATAAAAGTTAAATTTTTTTCAAAAACACCTCAAACAATTAGAAAAATTACTTTCTTATTTTTTTCTGTGCAAATAAACCAATTTTTCTCATACCAAAAAAAAGGGATCTGCAGTTCTTATGAATCGGAGGTTACACGATTTGTCCCAATATACGTAGATATTATTATTATTTATTTATTGCTTATGTAAATGTTGTAACTAAATATTTTACGTATGATTGTTTATGATTTTTAAAACTGCTTTGCCCGTATACACTATTTAAAAATTTAAACGGTATTAATTAGCAAACATTGCGTAACACCTCACGTGACACTTGGCTTTATATGTACGTATGTATAAGTGATTAAAAGAATGAAGTCAAGTAAAAAAGGTAAAATCCCGTAACGTAATAAACTGGCAAATGACATTATTTAGATTAATAAATACCAATAGCAGTTAAAGAATGGAATTATACAAGAACCTGTCCCAGTAACCTCAATTTGAATGGTGCTCGAAACAAATTAATAAAAAGACCGGTCAACAGATTAATCGAAACGAAATGCATGAAATGTTATAGGTATACTAATTAGCAGCAGCGAATCTCACTTTTTGACATTTTTCTAGCATAATTGACGTAATTGTAAACTGTTTTAGAATCACTACAGTATGTAAGTATAACTAGTTTTACATTATTTCGTCATTATTGCTGTATTAAAAGAGGAAATTGTTAACATTCGGAAGAATACAGAAATATTCTATTGACATGATGATGTATAGTAGCAATAATTATTATTTGTTAATGTAAATGAGGTGTTACTTCAATTCTCTTTTCAACATTTCAACCACAAGATTAAAACTTACCCTTTACAACAAAGAAACAGGAGCAAAATAAAAAAAACTATGTAATTCATTGTGTGCTACTCTTGAAACCATACAACTTTCGTTTCAACCATTTTTTCAGATACCAAATAGTTATAAGTAATTTATGTTGCACATTCAGCTGATTCACTCTGTACATGAATTTTCTTTTAACAAATCTATCGACATACTTTAGTTTGCGTGCACATGGTGGTGCCGAATTCATCTTGACCAGTATCCGGTCATCATAGAAATCAACCTCTTTTGAGGATTTCGGGGAATGTTCTCAGCACACATTCGGTTCGGTTCGGTTCGGTTCGTTTAGTCTGGATAGCGTTCAAACATTCACAGCGTGAACACTAGACAGTTTATGTGTGTTGTTGCATAAATGTGGACTTAGTCTAAAGCTGTTTTCATAGCAGCGTGGACGCACGTCATGTAGCCATGTGTATTTGATTATATCAGAAGATCACGATGCTCGCAACTTTTCGATATTTTCGATTTTTTATTGGTTTACAAACAATTCGTAATGCGGTGAATAAGATTGAATTGAAACACATTTAAGGTAAACTGTACAATGATTGGCACCCCAAGCCAAAATCGTAGTACAAAACTTTCTATCATTTTTGGAAGTGTTTAAACGAGCATAACTTGCTATTATTATAATCTAATAGAGATTTTTCAGCAAAATGAAACAGTTTTACGAGTCATAAATCCTTTATTATGAAATATATTCAGCGAATAACAATCGTAAGACAAATAGTACAGTCATTGGCACATTTGGTACAGTTATTGACACAACATGTATCAGTTATTTGCACTGAAGAACTGAATAGGAATTATTAATTTAATAAACAAAAATAATGAAAATAGTTTGTACTGCATGTAGGCGTAAATTCTGTATAACGTATAATTTATGTCTGAACTAATATCATCAGCTTAATATGTAGAAATAACTTAAGAGACGAAGATAATGCTCAATGAAAAGAAAGAAAAATATTTTAAGGTTTACACGAGTCATCCAATTCTACACTTCCTTTTTGGTGAATGTTCCTCTTGTGTAAATTTCGAATAATTTATTTTTGTTTCTTTAAGAGAAGATCTTTGTATGTATAATGTACATAGTGGAACAATCCTTTCGACCGATACGATCTCTGGCTTCTTTTTTTCTACTGCAGCCTGTTCTGAAATTTCTTCTTTCTTCTCCGTCTTGAAATTAACAACAGTATTTTCAGTACTGTTGTTGGCATCTATCCTTTTTATATTTTTATATTTATGATTTGTTTTCAAGATCCAAATCTTAATCTTTCAAATATTAACAAAAAATCCAAAACTGTATATATAATAATTGGCATAGGTGCCAATTAATTAAACTTCCATACAAATAAATGAACCATTCGTTGGTACCCGAAAATCTGAGGATATGTCTGATAAACAGTAAAAAGTAAACGTTAAAGAGGCTATTTGATTTATAATTAAACATATACGCACTTATTACATCAGTGGTACAGTCTGAAATTAAGTTATAAAGCGATAAAGTATACTTACTCGTAACGAAAATTTGATGAACAAAACACTATTTACACTGCACTGTGGTCATCCGTCGGTCTTACTGGATGTCCTCCAGCGTTGCTACAGTCATATGTGGAACTCTGTTATGAAAATTGACAACGTTGCTTTGAAATATAAATAAGAAGCAATAAAAAATGATTTTACTGCAGTGCCAGCAATAGTACAGTTTACCCTATCTTGCTTATGAACTTTTTATTTTTGGCGAACTGGTGGGGTGAACGTTACAAGTTTTCCAATTAGAAGTTGATGTAACTTCTGCATACACCAGGTTACCTGTCGAATTGGTCTGTGCGATTTTTTAAACACATCAGATAATTTGAAAAGAAACCCTACAATAAAAATTAATCAACTTTCAATCGGCTAGGAGTTTCAACATGAAAAATTAACAAAAACTTTTGTTTTGTGATTATGGCAAGGCAAGCACGGCTCACTAAAGGGAAAAGGGTATTTGAATCCAGAAAAGCAAAAGATATTTTTTTTTTTTGAGTTTTATTACACAAATTTAAGGAAACACAATTGTATTAAAGAATTAGACAAATTCTCCCTAATCCTCTAAGCCTAGTTAGATTTTTCTACAGTTTTCTAGCACTTTGGTCGAGATATTTGGTATACATACATATAAACATTTTTGTAGCATCTTTCACAGCTAACAAACAATATTAGTGGTATCATTTCAGATTCCATTTTTAATTTACTAGTACCTTTATTGTTCAATCGTACCGATATCTACTCTCTACAAAAAATTTAGGTATTATCCAAATAAATCATTTGAAAAATAATAATTAAAATAATATACGTGAAAAAAAAAATATTGTAATTTCGGCTTCATTTTTAAATTATTAACGATAGAAACTCTGATCCACTAATAGTGATATGTGTGAGTCCAGAGCTGTGGGAACAATGAACATATAATGTGAAAAATAGTGTTGGTGAACTTGGAGGAACTAATTTCATTTAACGTTTGGTATTTGGCGCCCATTTACTTCAAATATTCTTCAGTGATTTTAAGATAATATTATAAATTACCATCTAACGGTATTGTTGGATTTATTGATTCACAAAAATGTTGTATTCCTCTCAACTCTCAACATATGTAGATGCAGTGAAAAACATTTGAAATATCACAATAATTTACCAAGTGTTCATAGGGTGCTAGTGGTGGTTGCATGTAGAAATTCCACGTTTTGAAAAAATTTTTACCTCGCGATTCCAAACATTAGCTATATAAAATAAAATATGATTCTAGTAAATACAATTTAATTAAAAAAGAATTAATTGAACAAAAACGTATTGGTATGCCATCCCATTTAAAAAAAAATGGAGGGTACTCCTATAATAAGTTTTCTTATCCAATTAATAGAATAAAAAATTAGGTCGATGTCAGCTGTGATTTTATAGAAAATATCTAATAACACTATCTAGTAATTTCGTATCAATATCAATAACGAAATACTCATATGACCGATCTGTCAAAAAGATGTTTTTAAAATATTGACGAGAGTATTCTGATTTTTCATGTCTATATCTAACAATTTTTCGGAGCCTAAAATATTATCAACTTACCATTATGCAAATATCAATACGCAGAATCTTCGAATTATGTCATAATTATGACAATAATATCAATGTTGGGCAAATGTTATTCAAAATAACGAATAAATTAAATTATTTGTTATTCGCGAATAACGTTAAACGTGAATAACAAATACATTATATAAGGGTCTTCCATTAAGAAGTGTTATTTTAAATTATAAAAATACGCTGTTTTTTTGTAATTAACAATTTTCTACAATTTTACTAACCACGTTTCGAGGATTGGTTCCTTGCAAATAAAAAATGACACCTCTTAATGGAAGGCCTGAAATTTTGAAATAAGAAAATGATTTTGCATATCCTAAGTGTATCTACATATAGAAATATTCTTCTATTATATAAATAAACATAAGAAATAAATTAGATTGCGGATGTTTATGCAATTTTCAATTTTTCTAGGAAAATTTTAAGAAAGTGGAATCATATAAGATATTATTTTCACTGTTTGAACCCATTCAGGCAAAAGAAGAGTACATGCCACTTGCCCCGGTGTAGATGAGTAATAATAAATAAAATACGTATGAAACATTTTTTTTATATAGTGCTATATTTTATTTCATAGTAGCAAATACATATCTTTCAAATAAGTAACGAGAATAATTCGAATGAGAAATTTGTTAAATACGATTATTTATTTCCTACACTTATTCGCGAACAATGACCTACACACATTGAACAATATAATATTTTTTAATAGCAATAAATACGTTGTGTGTATCTCATTCCACTTTTCACTTTTATCGACTAAATAATTTTTTTTCTATATCAATTATCCGGGATAGCGCGAACGCAGTCCCGACTAACAAAAATTATACGCCCGAGATATCCACATTAGGGATATTCGCAGGGGTCAGCTCAGCCTAAGTGCAATGGAAGAGCCTCACCCTGGAGGAACCGCCTTCGTGATCACGGTAACCTCTACGCCAGGTAAGTATGCTTATTTCCACTTCTGGACGGTATATGAAGGCTATACTGTACACTTTTAACTGCGGGAAACCTCTTCATCGTCGGCGCACTCTGGCGGCCACTTCGTGACTTAATATCACCCATCTGTTGGGACAATATGTACAACTTCACCAGAACAAGTATATATGTAATATGTTCGACATATTCCTATCCGAAAACGTATATGGATGTTCACCTGTATACAGATCTGGAGTATTGCAGACCCGATTATTTTTGTAAATGCCAATCTGCGTTTACCGTTTGTCAATTTGTTATTACAAAACGACTGTTACCGAAAAGTTTACATATAGTCGTTGGTTTACTTGTACTTTTCTAAGTTAATGACATGTAGTAACCACGGTTGAAAAAATTAATAATTGTACTCATTCAAGAGTTAATACCAACCTAACAATAAGATTGATAAATGGTTTATCAATTGAGTACATTTTAGGTATAGGATTTATTCATAATCATATAAATAGATACGCCTGTTTGTAAAAGTTTTATTTCATTGAATTTGTATGTATCCACATTCTTTATTTTTACAATGATATTGCAGCGAATATCAAATACTAGAAACAAACGATTGTAATAAATATTAAATTAGAAACATATTTATAAATTATGTCCTTGGACTACTTGGAGAATTAACACGTATGCTTTTTTATCCTTATTCAAACAATTTTCTATAGAAATAATGAAAGTAATTATCGTTGCTTAATGGTCTTTTCAGTTTTGTTGGTGTATATGCATAATGTATAATACATCTTTATGCTTTAATTACTTTTGATTGGTTTATTTACTTGTCAATATATGAATTGAAGAATACATTTTTATCATAGTATTTAATAATAGCGCGCAATTGCGTTTTATATAAATACAAATTAACTCACATCGGATCAGCTTTATGTATTTAGTTAGACGTGCACAGCCGCAAGCCGCTTAATTAAGAAGTTAACTGGAATAAGAGATTGCAAAATTACAATAACGAGTAAAATAAATGTACAATAAAAATTATCGTAAAATCTGTTATATGTGATTTTATTATGAAATCTGTTAATTATGAACTTAGAATATGACAAATCAACCAATTATAGTTTCCATAATTTTGTGCAAATTTTTAATGCAATCATTATCAACTACCTACATATAAAAAAATTGTTAACGCTTTTATTATTTTTCATCGTCATATATAGATAATTTTAATAACATTGATCGAGGCGTTATCTAAAAGAAGGATAATTTTTCAAAGAATAGCAGTCAGCATTATGTAAGTATTAGTGAACTCTTCATCGTTTAAATTTTGTTTAAATTTTATTCACGCCCTTATACTTATATTACTCATTAACTAAGTAAGACAAGTTTATATACATATAGAAATTTTATATTCACATTGAAATTACTAAAGATTCCCGAAATTCTAATTAGATCGCAAAATTGATCTATTTAATTCAGCGTTCACAACACTTTACTTTCCAGTGAAAACATTATTCTATCGATTGCACACGATGAGTACACACTATAGATAAAAACAGAGTTCTCGAAAACCTTTGTTTAAATTATTAATCATAGATTTCTGTTGAATATGCTGCTCATATGAATGAAGAGATTGGTGTCAATTGTCACACGTCGTGTACGATTGCGGTTAACCACGCATGTTGCTGGTTATCTAGTGATTAGCTAGAGTCAAGGTAGGTCAGAATGTATCTACAATGCATACAGGAAAGACCCATTTAACACACAAGAACAGTACTGTTTACATTTGTCGATACAAATGGCAACTTTATTTCACTATTACATAATAATCGTACAATTTTGTTTTTTTCGTTCCACCCTAGTATGTAATACATAATAGTGAAATAAAGTTGCCATTTATTTTTCAGATTAAGTTTGCACAAGTTGGGTTGTGTCAGATAAATTTTTAAGGTGCCACAAGAGCTTTGAAATTTTGATTAGATGTTTTATTACAAGCACTTAGAATTCTAATTGTACGTATACGATATTTATTAAAATCTATGCATTTACTTTGAATTGCTTTTTCGTTTCAAAAGAAGACGTTGATTTACGCCTTACGCAATTCAATTCTAGCCATTTGAATTCATCTCTTGCAGTTCTTCCACAGTCAGCAGATGATGGTACAGTTGTCAAACTTAATAATTTTGGAGAACGTCCGGTCATTAACTTTATGCACTGATCGAAACCGAAAGTACCTTTTAGAAATGTGTCAAGTAAGTTCTAGTGGCACATGTTCTTCTGATTTAGCACAGAGGAACCCGCTAAACTTGCTCATTTACGGTGGCTCACAACTGCAAATCGTATTCTTCGATTGTACTTTGCCAGTGAAAATCCTTCGGAAAAGTTATACATTTTAACTGAATATAATAATGAAAGTTTACGCTCCAGTTTGGTTTAATATCAAACTCAAACTATCTTGTATTTATGGTTCTCAGAATCTGTGGCGATCGATTTAATTGTCGCGATACCTTCCAGAGCATCTACTGAGCGTTATTAATCCACTAATTCAAAGAAATGGCTATTTTGCTGTTCCTGAAAATCTTCTCTTGGGACTTCTTACAGATAAACGAAAAAATATTCGAGAATTGGGACTAGTAGAATTTTGAAAGCAAGATACATATGTACAGAGTGAATTAGAAAATTTAAAATTCCAAAAATCAATTTTGCACAAATGACTACATTGATTCAATTTCATGGCGCAATTGTGAAATTTTTAAGACTCCGGTACTGATAGATATTACAGAAGATGAATTACTCGAAATTACATCAGAAGATCACATTGAACATTTACCATTCGAGTTTCTACGATTTCCTGGTCATACACAAGCGGTAGAGAGAATGGTGACACTTACAACTGAAGCTTCATTTGCTGTCTGCGAAAGAATTAACTGCAAGAGATGGATTTATAATGGCTAGAATTGAATCGCGTAAAACCATGTCTTCTTTTGAAACCAACAGTACAATTAGTATTAGCTTGTAACATTTCAGATCCAATTAATTTCGCCTTTATTATTTTTATTATATTTGTTAAATAGTTCTTTTTCTAACTTTAAGTACAATATATTGTTTATTACTTCTTCATTCCTGCATTAAATTAAATATGCCAAATGATGTCTAACATCATAATATACTGAGCAAATACAATTCATATAATATAATATCCACAAATAGTCATTCTTATAAATTACTTCTTTCACACAATCCTCATAGTAAGAAAAGTGTATTTCTTAAAAACAAAAGTTAAACTACTGAAGAAATCAAGTAATATTCGTAAAGTCAATAAAAATAAAGTTTGACTAGCTTGCGGACATATTGCTATAGTAGCAGGCAACTTCTACTCACTATTAGAACTCAGCAATAAAAAAAAATTTTTCGTCCCTATGTTTCGTTCCACCCTAGTGTATATGGCATATACTATGTATATGCTATAAATATTGTTGGAATTGGAAATATTTTTATTCTTACTCTATCGTTGACAGTAAATAATATTTTACAATGTATATACAAAACAAGATTGAATATGAATGATATAGAATATAGAATATAGGTACATATTAGTAGGATAGTCTGATGCCTGTGGGGCAAAAACCACAGGCTATTATGTACACATAAATAAGGAGAATAAAAATCTAACATTACATTAAGTGTTACAGATTACTATTTCACATTAAATCATTGTTATAAATAATTTATTAGTATAAATTATGTAAAATTCATAAAAAAATTTGGAATATCTATATGTATATATTCTATGCACACGGCGCACAAACGAATTGGTTAAGCATTGTGTTGTGTAATTTATTACAGCAGCGAACATTTTTCTCTCGAATATCACGTCTAATGAAATAATCTAAATAATAAGAATGAGATACCTTTCTGGGAAATAGTATGAAGGGAAAAACTTGTATAAAATTTCAGATTTCTTAAACAACCGTATGTAAATTTTAGTAATAGTTAATAATTAGTAATAAATATGTGATAGATAAAGTAACACAATATGACGACATAACAAATAAATTTTTTTTCGGTTAATAGAAGCTAATAATAAAAGACAACCATCGTTGTGTGTTATCGAAAAAATTTATTATACACACTTTAGCTTAGCTGATATGATATTAAAGAAAGGCCAAGCAAATATGTATGTACTTTTAATACTCGTACGTTCTATTAGGTTCCGCGGAGAGTTAAAGTCTTTTCTTAGTACAAAATAGCAACACTTTTTTAACTAAACATAAAATAATTTGCATTGTGTTCAGTAATTTGTACTCAGCGTTGAATCCAATTAGGTACACATTATCTTGTAAGATTTAATTACAGAGACTCACAGTAATATTCGGACACTTTTTAAAAAAATGATAACTTATTCAAGATAGGACCAAAGGACTTGAATTTTTTCTAGACGTTAAAGCGATTAGTTTACTAGCTGACGCGAAATTTTTTTTTTATTTCAATTGGTCAGAATCGTGGAGAAAATGTTAAAGTTTATGTTTTACAATTTTTTCATCTGGGTCTGTATTGAAAATTTAAAAACTGCATTTGGTAAATATGTACCAGTTGTAGATGTATATTTTGAAAATTTCATTGAAATCGGTTGACATGAAAAAAAAGACAAGCATCGAAAGATGTAAGAATCTTTAGATTAATTACAGTTACAGGCCGAAAAACGTTAAAAACTACGATTTTCACAATTTTTAACTCTGTATATCTCGTTGCGATGTTGACCAAATATGATGAAATTTTTAGGATGTATATAATTAATAAAGATCTACAAAACTGACTTTTTCAATTTTCAATATACGTCACATAAAAAAGTTGCAAAAAACAACTTTTATTATTTTCTCTGCAAATCAGACCAATTGCAATTTTTCTAGAATTTCTTTTTCTCTTCGCGTATTAAACTAATTGATCTAACTTCTAAAAAAATCCAAGTCGTACGGTTAATTGAATCTTTAAAAAGCGTCCGAATATTACCGTGAGTCACTGCACATACCAAGGTCAAAAGAATCTTTAATGTAATTATTTATATGTTTTTAGTATTTAAATGTATTTCTAATCTAATAGAAGTATTGATCCCAGCTTACACTGCATACGATAAAACATTATTTATTCCAGTGTTACATACAAAAGTACTGAAACGGTAAATATTATACAGCAAAATAATGATATTGTAGTAAAAGTAAAAAGAGTCGGAAAGTGTGACAAAATCAATGTTCGATATTGCCGTTTTCTTCACCTCGGCGGGTTTAGCTATTCCGTGGTTATGCAATCAAGGGCAATAAAGACGCAACGATCTGAAGGAACCATGATTGCCAATTGCCATGGTAAGCTTTAAGGGTACAACGCTAATGTTCGTTTTCCATGAACCAAATAATTCCGACTCACAATCAGAGAGGAGACTGATTGACATAACAGCCCGTAGCACGAGAATGACTCCGACGAAACGTAGATCCATACAGACTAACTAAAGTATCATAGTGCATACAGGAATTTTGGTATTGCGTGCTCTTATAAGAGAGTCTTACACTAACAGTTTGTACGTACAGTTGTTACTTGACCAATTATAATTTTGGGAGTAGTATCATTTCAATAAACTGTAGAACATTAGTGATATACAGGGTGAGTCAGAAGAAACAGAACACCTGAATATCTTTGTTGAATTCAAAGATTCGAAATTTGGCGACATGGGAATTTGCATGGTATTGATGGACGCACATCGCCATCATAATATTATTCGGTTTTGTGCCTTTTTTCGGAATTTTCAAGGTCACCATCGTTTTTTTAAAATGGAATTGCATATTTTGTTCCGTGTATAATTGTAGCCGATATCGAAACGAAATCAGCCATGTACACAATGTGACCTTTAAATAACCTTCAATCCAGAAAAATTGAATAAATAAAATTCAACGTGTAAGGTTTATTTGCTGTATTTCTGTTAAGCTAAATGTTTAAAATTATTCCCTTGAGCTGCGATGCATTCAAATCTATTGCAACACAACATTATAATAGATTCGGTGTTGACAAACACAGATTTAAGGAAGACATTCGCCTATCTATGGGTTCGTACACAGTCGTGTTTATCAACTACTGATTACTCTGATGACCTTCTTGCTCCCAGATTTGTAATATTTACGTTTAAATAAATGTATTGCAGCTCAAGGAAATAATTTTGAGCATTGAGCTTAACAGAAATACAGCAAATGAACCTTATACTTGAATTTTGTTTATTCCATTTTTCTGGATTGAAGATCATTTAAAGGCCACATTGTGTACATGGCTGAATTCGTTTGGATGTCGGTTACAATTATACACGGAACGAAATATGCAATTCCATTTAAAAAAACGTTGGTGACCTCTGAAAATTCCGAAAAAAGCCACAAAAAAGAATAATATTATGATGGCGATGTGCGTCCTTCAATACCATGCAAATTCCCATGTTGCCAAATTTCGTATCTTTAAATCCAACAAAGATATTCAGGTGTTCTGTTTCTTCTGACTCACCCTGTATTTGTATACTAGCGTTCTAATTACACAAATTAATTAACATTATATTTTCACATAAATTAATAAAGATCATTTTTACACGATCAAATATGTATATTTGCTGCTTAATCTAAAATCTAACAGAATAAAAGAAGTCAACTATGTAAAATAGAGTAAAACGTAGAATGTGTAAATGTAAGTCCTTGTTTTATTATCTATTCGTGTACTTACTTACTGTATTCGTATTGTACATTTCTTTTTATCTAATTGAGTAATTTTCTAAAGTGAAATCAATGCTTCATTATAAGCTACGTGCATACTACATAACGCCTACTACGAATTTCTGTAATATTCTTAAAGTCGCCAATAAACTTAATTTTCGGAGTTTTCCTTGAAGCCAATATGTATCTACTTGTCTGTGTCATAACGGAACGTTCGCTGCACTGGGTATTCTTAAAATTTTTTCATTTTTTCGAAACTTGTCAAATAACACTTGAACGAGTAAGTAGGTAAATACTTGTGTTACTTCTTCTTTTATTGAAGATGACTGAGAAGAAATAAGTAAATTCTAAGCCATGTTTTTTAAGTACTGTGGTTAATGGTGGTTTAATCAAATTCTTTCCAGATATTTTGTTTGGCGATCTACGCTTTAGCCCTCTTTCTCATTTACTTGTATGTCCATCTTTTATTTTATATGATTAATATTAACAGAATGTTTCAAGTGGATATTCTGGTTTTACATTTTCAAAAATCGATTTATCTTTAAGTATTGTAGAAGTGTCGTAGAATATGCGTGCAAAGTAGAGCTAGAACCTTTACCCGGGTATATGCGATACCTGGGTACCCGAATACCCATGAGATACCCGGGTGGAGCAAAACTACCTCATAGAGAGACTCTATGACATAGAGTATCTCATAAGACAACCGTGTCCTCGCGTACCCGAGTATCTCACGAGGTTTCACAACTGGTTACAAGAGCTATTATATTACCTTATTAAATAAAATAAGTAATCGTCATATGTCTTCCGCTTCTTGAAATTGATGCCAACAAGTATTTACTCGGGTAATTTTTGTTTACCCGGGTATCTCACGGGTAATCTCATAAGTAATAGCTCTAGTGCAACGGATTTGTTTGAATTCATAAAATTAATATATTATGTAGTAGTTATAGATAGACTACGGATGTTTATACAGTTATAATATGTCGAAATATGCAAAATATATGGAAGATGTATGCAAGATGTATGCAAGGTATATGCTAAATAGATGTATAGAGAATGTATTATGTATGTACGGATCTTTAAAATAGTAATTATTTATTGTTTTATTTATTATAATTTAAGTTACAATATACAACAATAGTTTTTCCTATAGTGTCGATTGTAAATTGATGCCTCTTGTCTGTTAAAATTAATTTATACGCTGAAAAAGAGCGTTCTACATCACATGATGTTATAGGGGCATATTTGAATTTACCCCAATGATGTGCCAGAACCTCTTGTAGTCCTTCAACGTGTTCACCCTTCAAAATCTGGTTTATTTTGAATAATACATTAAAGTGTACATTTCGTTTTAATACAGATTCTATTTTATGTGTAACCTTTTCTCCATAATCACCGGGTATAATTTTTAAATTTTCTGTAACTGTAGTTACCAAATCTATATGTAGATTCCGTTAGAGGTAATCCTATCGTTTCCAATTTCTTCATGGCCTCAGGTAACATTTGGAAATGGCTCTGAATAAATGTTAAGTTTTGTTGTAAATACTCACATCGTAATGCTTCTTTCACCGATTTAATTGACGAAGCCTCCTTTTCATCGAACGATGAAATCTTTCTCTCGACATCTATGACGTCTTTTATTCCTTCTAAATGCGGTGCATAAAAAAACGCTGCTTCCAACCAGGTTCCCCATCTTGTTACTACAGGTACTGGTGGCAATGGCATATTTTCTAATTTATTATCTCAGCAATTCCGTTTAGTCCATGTACCAAACAAGTTATGTGCAACAAATTTGGATAAAATATTTTCAAATGCTTCCCAGCTTTCAACATACAGGGTGTCCCAATATGTCTTCAACTCCCGGAAATGGGAGGTTCCTGAGGTCATTTCAAGCGCCATTTTCCTATTGCAAAATGTTGCCCGCGGCTTTGTTTAGGAGTTATTAACGAAAAACACGGACCAATCAGAGCGCGAGCTCGACGCTCGCTGGCACGTTCAGCACGGCGAGTCGGCAGGCGGTTGGCTGAACATGCCAACGAGCGTCGAGCTCGCGCTCTGATTGGTCCAAATATTTGACCCAACGTGTCAAATATTTTTCGAAGAACTATAGCTCATATTAGTTTCATCAAAATCGGCCATTCTCATCTGAATATGTTCCCTTGTAAGTTTTGACGCAAATATTTCACTACTAATAGGCACTATGTACGTTTGTCTTCGAAAAATATGCTTCATACGAAATCGCAATAGCTACTGATTTACTTGAACAATGGAGATTAACTGCGGCGTGACTCCGTCTGTTTACAGATCATACCATCGTCTTTGTTTTGTCTCTCATTGTATGTCAATACAGTACTTACCAACTCGAAATTAGAACACGTTGTGGATCGTAGCTGCTCAATCTTTTAGGAATATCTATCTTATTTATTCTAGCGTAGCACTAAATAGTCGAATATGTATTTAGTATTTATGCAAAATTTATGCATTTATGCAAGAAATATGCACTTATGCAAAATATGCAAAATAAAAATTATATTTTTAAAATCCTCTAATTACAAAACAAATTTCTGTTTAGGTCCCAGTTAAAGCATTTTACATATATGTATGTCAGTGATGGGCATTTTTGCCTCAATTGAGGCAAGAGCGTCCCTACCACAGCGCCCACTGCCTCCCACCATCATCCACTGTTACCATGGAGAAAGAACGCGCTTCGCCCGTAGCGAGCAGTGCGCATGTCTCGCGTCCTCGCGGCCGCGAGAGCGAACAGTACGCGTTCGCGATGAAGGCGCGTTGCATGGAAGAGAGGTTGGTGGGAGAAGCAGGCGTTTGGGGGGCCCCACCCGTGCCCGTCACTGATGTATGTAGTACTATATGTATAACTCATGAAATTTTGATTATTTTTACTTTAAAAAAATCACAGATATACTTCAAATACTAATAAATATATGTATGTACAAAATCTAAATGCAAAAGGTTCGATAGTCCTTTTGAAAAAAATTCCTAGTACAAAACAGACCTCGAAGATCAGAATACCATCTTAAGTAAAAGATTGATGTGCTACTTTAAATGTCTGTTCCCTTTTTATGTTGCCGAATATTGTAGGAATATCTTTATATCTTTGTATCGTATTTAAGGTTGTATGTAATTATTAGATTAGGACCTTATTGTGACGGTGACGGTCACACATCCATATCTCCTGCGACGTAAGCACCGATATCGATCCCCGCGACGGCAACTCGCTGCGTCACGCGTGATCCTTATCTTAGAAAAGGACCACAGGCCACAGGATCCACTATGTGGGATGCGCGCGCATCGATCCCCCCTCGATCGCGATCAGCAGATAGAGCTCTCTCTCTCCCTCTCCCCCCCCCCTCTCTCTCTCTCTCTCTCTCTCCCCTTCTCCTTCTCCCTCTCCCTCTCCCTCTCTCACGCGCACACGCGCGCGCGCGCGCGTGTGCGTGTGCGTGTGTGTGTGTGTGTGCGCGCGCGTGTGCGTGTGCGTGTGCGTGTGCGTATGCGTGTGCGTGTGCGTGTGTGGACACGATCCTATAAGCACGCAGCATAATATATAATTATAAGTAGTATTGAAACACAAAGAGCGTAATTGAAATATTGTAACTTGCGATTTGCAAGCTGTTTACTTGGACAGACAGAGTCTGTATAGCCCAGAATGGCTCTCTTTAAATATTGTAACTTGCGACTTGCAAGCAAATCATTTAATTATGACTTCGCTAAATAATTTTCGCTAAGTATTCGGTAAATTCACGTCGAGCAATCGAGAAGCAGTTTGTGATTAATCCGTGTCGAATTGAATTGTGCGTGTCATAAACACGTCGCAAGAAGTAGAGAAGCTTTGTGAGTTGTGCCAACAAGGTTAATTTAACGTGCAATATTAAGACAGGATTTAGTGGTCAATCGAATCACGAAGCCTCGCAATTATTGTAACAAGTGAGAGACCTTGTACCTTGCACCGTATAGCGGGCAACCAGATTAGTCGCGAAACCAGTCGGACAGTCGACATCGGCTTCGTGCAAAATAGTAAAAGTAAATTTATTATTGCGCTCACAGAAACGTTTGGAAATTGAGGAGTCGCCCAGGCCACGTATACGTGCCCTGACGATAACTCGTTATCTGCCGTTCACGTATTCGTAAGTTTCCTAACGTATGGATCTCGATCGTTCCTTTCGTGTTCTCCGGCGTCCGGCAGGACCGATTGGCGCTTGCATATAGTTAGCGGGTGAGAATCGCGGACACACATCCATACGATTCCAAGCACACATGCACGAGGTCGGCGTCGACGCGACGCGCGAGCGTTGGTAGTCTCGTTTCTTGCACGCATTCCTTTGCGTGTCGAGCTATTGTTCTACGCACGGGTTCGCTGGGTCGCGTCGCGTCGTACACACGCCGGTGTTGACATCGGAATCGTAATCGACGAGAATCGTGTAATCAGACACACCAAAGATCACAGAATATACAAGTTTTGTTGACATAATATCTCGTTCTCCAACATTAATTAATATTCGTTTAAACCTTTCCGCTCTCCAGTGCCTGGAGGCACGAATCTCTCTTGTTCTCACTTTATGTGGATAGAGCATCGGGTTAAATAACCCATCCGGTGTCATCAAGTAGTATCGGGGTTTAAATAATCAATCAAAGAAATGATTCAATAGTTTGGTTACTTTATGTAATAGAATTTTTATTGTTCGAGGATAATAAATTCAATAGCGACAATAATTTTAATCCGAAGATTACGTGACAATCGCGTTGACACGGTTCGATGATCGGATTGTGGAAGTCGTCAGAAGCATTAGAAACGTACAGTCTACATTTACGTCCCCTTTACGACGTAACCATTCACCACTCACTGTGGTCTTATGAAATTATACATATGAACAATATATTAAAATTCGATGTCTGTTGTACAGTTACAAAGATTTTATTCGAAGCGTGTTTATCGTGGAAAGGATTACATTTGGGTTTTACAGGTAATTTCATGCGATTAAAAGAATTATATGTCTTATCTTGTTGATTACTGCGAGAAAACTTCTATATGGAAGTCCCAGACCGCGGAAACCACTCGTTTTTAGTTATGAGCATGTATAGTTGAGTAATTTAACACTAATTTTCATTGTTTAACCTCAGAAAGTGACAGGTATGGGCGCCGCCATATTGGTAAGTAGGGAGCTCCTTGCGTTTAGTGACTCAGTGGCGACGCTAGATGGCAGCACTAGCGCGCAACCTGATAGTAGCCTGGGCATGTGAAGGGGGAATTCTAATTTCTAGTATTACAGTGTACCAAAATGGCTACCGCAGAGTTTAATTTTTGTTCTGGATTAGTTCTGGGTTAGTTTCGGTTAGGTTGTTTTTTGATTTTGTAATTGTAATTCTAAAAAATATTGATATTTTGGTTGTGTGAGTTGTGAATGTTAGAGCTTTGAAACTTTTGTGAATAAAAAATAGTTCTAATTAATTTTATACAATTGAGAAAGAGAGTAGTTGTAGTTGTTTGAGATTGCCATTTTTACGTCAGAAATGAGTCGAACGGCTCGAATATTCGAGCCCTCATAAAACTTCGATTTACTCGAAACTGAACAAAAACCTAAAAAAAAAATCGAAAAAATGCAGATTTTACATGGAAGTTTTAAATTGACCACCTCTATAGTTTTACCGATATATTATTATAAGTGTCGTTCATGAATTTTTTCAAATTTTTAAGAGAGGTGCGCCGTTGTTAAAAAAAATAAAAACCGATTTTTTTGACGTTTTTCCCGTGAAAAGCTAAGTTGATATTCAAATTGTTATATTTTATTTATTCTGTAAGCCTATTAGACACTGATCAGCCTTGAACATTTCACAGAAATAATTAGAAAATGAAGTTAACTTGATTAGTCGCAGTGAAAAGACGCCTAAAAGTTGTCCAAAAAGACGTTTTAAAGATACGTCTTTCAGGCGATTTTTTAGACGTCTTTACAAGGCATCTTTTAGACGTCAAAAAGACCTGGAGGGACGTCTTTAAGACGCACAGTTTTGTAACAAAGACCTGTTAAAGACGTACAAAGACGTGAAAACGACGTGCCAAAGACGTCTTGCAGACGTACTTACGTCCTGCGGCAGGCAACTTTCAGACGTCTTTTAGATGTCTTTGTGCTGATTGGGTTATGCTTAATGAATAATAATGACTACATAATTAGTCGTAATATTTATCTGTATCTACAAAAGGACGATATAAACGAAGTTATTGTTATCACATATCATTCATCGTCTTTGATAACTACATGATCATAATCGTTGTCGGTCTTCTGTAGGTAGAACACGTTGTTTACAAAGGTATTCAGCGTCGTATTGAAGAAAAAGGATGATTCCTCTTGACAGTGAATACGAAAAATTGGACTAAACAAATTGAAGTCTACTGATTGCGTGCAAACCAATTTTCTGTGTCTTAGCCTCGCAAAAATCACTGACCATGAATTGATGGTCAATTTTTGATCGGTAATAAGTAATAACTAAAAAGAAAAGAACTGAATCTGTAATCTTTTTACTGTCAATGTTTCTATTGTATGTTCATGAAGAATTGTCGTTACATATATATCTCCTGCCACCTTTTGATGAATACTCCGTATAATTATAATGTTACGCATTTTTTTGTTGAGTGAAACGTTCATCGGCGCAATTTATGACGTACCAATTTTAAATGTTTAACTAAAAACTAGAAGTGGAAATACAAAAGAGAATAGAACTATGATATTAATAGTTCGCGAGCTTCATGTTTTCGTCCTGTGACTGGAAATGGCACGCGATAATCTGCATTATCTGTATCGCGTGGCCCCATCATTCGAATTTCTTATTATAGCAACTTCAGACGTTTCTTATCGAGCAATTATTATCTGTTAGACCGATTTTTGAAGTGAAACTTCTTTTGGCGGGGTGTAAGCCTGTTCGCGTCACGAAAATTGCGACACGATAATGTGTAACGGAAGTGCTGGGGATGTCGAAAGTCGAGTGGCGCGTAAATTTAAACGGTTCGTTTTAAATCTTACAAGTATTTTATTTTCAAATTATTTTATACTTTTTAGTCCATTTTAAAAACGTGGTTTTTTAAATAATTATTTTTTTTAAATTATTATTTATGACAATTTCGCATTCATCACAAGAAAATTTGAAAATGCTGCAGCGATAGGATTTCACCGCCGCTCGGTAGCGTAGTTATGTTATGACAACACGTGCAACTACGTTTACATTATTTAAAGTCAATATAATTAATTATATTACAGAGAGAAGAACACTGGACCATACCATAATTTACATATCTATGATTTTCAAAACCTACCGTGTGTGGAACAGAATAAATATTTAAGTAAAAGAAGAGGTATATGTATTATAAATTACAAAATTACATTTAAAAAACATACGCGTAGAAAACCACGCGCAAAAAAAAAAAAAGATCAGAAACAACTCTCGATGCAGTGTTTGCAAGACATTTAGACAACATTGAATCAATAATATTTATATCATATTTTAGCTATCACAAGCCAATTGTTCCAATGATAGTATCATAGAAAATCATAGAAAAAATAATGAACGATCAAAATTTGCGACACAAAGATGGAGAGCGTATGGGAAATGCAATGAACTATGTCTCTTTCTTTCCCATACGCTCTCCTTCTTTGCGTCGCAAATTTTGATCGTTCATTATTTTTTCTATGATTTTCTATGATTCTATCATTGGAACAATTGGCTTGTGATAGCTAAAATATGATATAAATATTATTGATTCAATTTTGTCTAAATGTCTTGCAAACACTGCATCGAGAGTTGTTTCTGATCTTTTTTTTTTTTTTTTTTTAATATTGTATATTTATAAAGGTCGCATTAACATCGAGGTCATTAGCGACCACTTTTGGTATACAATTATACGTACAATGTTTTGTTATCGCAATAATACATAGGTGTGGATGTAATTAAATTTTGTAGTATAGGTTTACATTTTTGAGGACGGTAAGAACGCTTGTAATGGTCTTTTGGTCGTTGAGGCATTCACTCAGATTGGTTGGAATGTTGAGGGCTTGTCGTTGTGTCTGAAGGGCTGGGCATTCGAGGAGGATATGTTCGATAGATAGTGGTATGTTACACGAGTGACAGAGAGTTGGGGAGTTTTTCGAGATTTTATGTAGGTGTGTAATATTTGAGTGGCCAATTGTAAGTCGCGTAGTGATTACTTGGTCTTTCCTGTGGGTAATGTTAGGAGACTTATTATTATAAATATCTTTTCTTATTTTAAATAATTTGGCAGGGGGGGTCTAGTCCATTCTTCATTCCAGTTATTTTGGGTTTTTAGCTTGAGCTCTCTAATTAGATCATTGGGAGAGATCGGAAAATTTTGTGGTGAGATTTTTGTGGCTTCTTTAGCAGCTGTGTCGGCCTTTTCATTGCCGGCGATTCCTATATGGGAGGGGATCCATAGAAATACAATATCTTTATTTTTTTGTATAGGGTCGAGAGTAAATTAAATATATTTTGGATTATTGGTTCTCTATTATCATGATTTGCCAGACAAAAAGTAACACTCAGAGAGTCAGAAAAAATCAAGACTTTGTGGTAAGAATAATTAATGGTAAGCTCCAGGACCGATTTAATAGCAAACGCTTCGCTGTAGAAGATAGAGCATAGGTCGTGGAGGTTATATAGTACATTTTTATCAGGAAGGATAACTGCACAGCCAGAGCCTCTTTACTTTTGGAGGCGTCGGTGAAAATGTGTGTATAATCAGAGTATTTCTGGGAGATTTTATAGAAAAGGACTTTAAAGATTTGGGGGTTTGTTTGTTCCTTGGGATGAATGTTCAGTGAAAGATCGATTTTAGGGGTGGGGGGGGGGGGGGGGGGAGTTAGCCAGGGTGGGTCAGACATTGGAGATTTTGGTGTTATTGGAGGGGGGATTAGGTTTATGTCATTTAGGTAAGTTTTAAGTCGGACGGCTAAAGGTTTAGGAAGGAATCGTTTCATTAGATAATTGTGCTCATATCGAGTAGAGTAAATTGTGGAGTAGGTGGGGTTTGATGGGGTAGAGGATAGTTTTACGGCGTATGTCATGCTGAGTTTTCTTCTTCTAAAATCTAAGGGTTCTTCATTAGCTTCTGCTAAAAGGCTTAATATAGGGCTTGTGCGAAAGGCGCCTAGGGCTAATCTAATACAGTTGGATTGAATGACATTTAGCGGCTTTAAGATATTTTTATTAGCAGAGTCGAAGACTATAGATCCATAATCAAGTTTGGATCTTATTAGGGCGATGTAGGTTCTTAGAATTATAGTTTTTTCAGCTCCCCAGTTTTGGGCCGATATGGCTTTTATGATGTTGAGTCTTTTAGCACATTCATTTACTAGAGAGGATATAACTTCATTGAATTGGATGGGGAAATTAAGTGTGGAATTTGAAGTAGTGATTGAAGGTAGGATGTTTGCAATTTTGATTTGGGTGTCATCTTTAAAAGTACGGAACGCACTAGAATAATTTGTTTTTGTGAAATCTCGTTTGGATTGTTTAGAATTTTTGCGTCAGGAGTGACGAGTGTGGGGATTTTTGATTGGTTTTTAGAGCCATTTATTCTTCTGTTGAGTGCAACAATGTTCACTCAAATAAGAGTTTCGGGAATCACAGCGTTTCAGCCACAAATATAGCACTATGTTACCGGTACAGAACGTAAACAAAACAGCCCCGGTACGACTCGTTTTGTACGGGGTAGTGATACACGCGGACCGAAGTAAACACGTCTATACGGTGTCAAGGTCGACGTGAGACTGCTCTTTCTGATCTTGTTGTCGCTTCATTAGGATTATTTACCATTTCCAATCTTAATTTACTTCTAAACATTACTAGACTGTAAGAAGTTTCACTTCTGACACGCGTGGTTTTTATTACAAATCTTTATTGAAATTCTGAAATCAATAGTATCGTCAATTTTTAAAGCTGTAATTATGGTCGTTATTTTTTATTGTTTTCATTAACTGTTTGCTTCTGTCATAAACTATCGTATAAAAACAATTTTATATTATATTCTTCCATCGTTGACTTTTCAGAATCTGTAAAATAGTTTTGATCGAATCTTACACCATTAATGTTTAAATATTTTATTACTCGATTACCTACTATCTCTTCTCAACAACAGAAAATTGTTACAATGTATCATAACTCGTCGATACGTTTTCTCAGAATGTGTGTACACTGAAATGGAGTGACGTACATTAAAGAGACGATAGATGAATAAAAACTAGAAGACATAGAAAGAGAAGACGGTAAACCTGTTTTGTGTTGATATGAACATGAACAATTATTCGTAAACTGACATAATATTGTAATTCATAAAAGAATAATTTATTCTAAATTTGTTACTAGTTTAGTAATATTGTATTTTAAGGGACGATCTACTGTTGAGTGCTGACAAGAAGATCCCTGGCAGGAATGCGGTGACGTAGGCAAGAATGCACACCCGATTGGATGGCTTGGAAGGGGCGCGGCTAGGCTCACACGCAATTTCGGCTCGAGCGTTCTATTGGCCGAAGCAGTCACACACACTACTCGAGTAAATACGGAAATCCTACTATTATGCGTCGTGTGACGTAAGCAGTCGAAACGGCGTGATCACGCGGCGACTACCGGAGCGTCAGAGGTGGGGATGGGCGGAGCTAGCTGGAGACCCCTCTTGCCTCTGTGCCCCCCGGGGACCTTCTTGTCAGCACTCAACAGTACCTTACAATACTCGCATCTTACAATTTTAGTATCCTAATATCTGCACGTTCTACTATTTGAATGTTCTGAACAGATCGTCTCCTAGCAACAGATGGTTCGACCAAACAAATTCTGATCAGAATGATTTCGTACAAAACACTATACGGTAGTTAGACAAAATATAACTTCATAATAAGAACGATATCAAAAGCATAAATATCTAAACAAATTATTTAGATCAATTTTCATGATTTTTTTATCCAACTTTTTTTTGGCTCTATTAGTTTGGATGCAAGTCACTGCGTGGATACTTACATACATACAGAAACTTGAATGATTTCTAATTATGTAATACTTGTTCATGATTCCTTATACATATATGTACGTATCTATGTATGTATCTATGTATGTATACATATATTAACATGTACATTTACTCACTATGCATTAAATTTATCTTTCTATTAATAAAATAGTTCTATAGTTCTGTCACGCAAAAACTCCGAGCGGCGAAGCGTTCTGATGGAACTCAAATTTGAGCAACATATTTTTCATTGGAAGGGCGAGGGTGAGGGGGGAGAGAGGGAGAGACGACTTAAATCCGTACATGATCATTTGTCAACAGTGTTGTAAATATCTTGAATATAGAAGATTTACTGTAATGAAATGTTCTAAGAATAAAATAAGTTCGTGTCGGTTTCAAAATATATAATATTTGGATTTCCTTCGTTACGAATATATCTACATATTCAATTTCAAAAGAGGAAGTATAACATAAACATACGTATGTATTAGGGTGGAACGAAACATAGGAATGAATCATTTTTTTTTTATTGCCGAGTTCAAATAGTGAGTAGAAGTTGCCTAGTATAGCAATATGTAAGCTGTTAAAATTTGGATACGATTAATAAATTTTTTAAGGTGCCGCAAGCTAGTCAAACTTTATTTTTATTGATTTTACGAATATTACTTGATTTTTTCAGTAGATTAGCATCCGTTTTTAAGAAATACACTTTTCCTACTATGAGGATTGTGTGAAAGAAGTAATTTGTTAGAATGACTATTCGTGGATGAAGATGATCGGGAAATAAATCAATAAAAATATTATATTACATGAATTGTATTTGCTCAGTATATTATGATGTTGGACATCATTTAACACATTCATTTCAGAATATTTTAAATTGACAATGCAGGAATACAGAAGTAATAAACAATATATTGTACTTAAAGTTAGAAAAAGGACTATTTAACAAATATAATAAAAATAATAAAGGTGAAAGTAATTGGAATTGAAATGTTACAAGCTAATACTAATTATACTATTGGTTTCAAAAGAAGACATAGTTTTACGCGATTGAATTCTAGCCATTATGAATCCATCTCTTGCAGTTAATTCTTTCGCAGACAGCAAATGAAGCTTCAGTTGTAAGTGTCACCATTCTCTCTACCGCTTGGGTATGACCAGGAAACCGTAGAAACTCAAATGGTAAATGTTCATTGTGATCTTCTGATGTAATTTCGAGTAATTCAGCTTCTGTAATATCTTTCAGTATCGGAGGCTCAACAATTTCACAATTGTGCCATGAAATTGAATCAATGAAATCATTTGTGTCAAAATTTATTTTTGGAATTTTAAATTTTCTGATCTACTCTGTACAGGGTGTCACAAAATTATATGTCACGGCCACCATAACGTGATTCTACACCTACGCTTTGGTGGAAATTGACATAAAAAACTCACCGCAAAATTGACCTTGACCTTGAAAATCAAGGTCAAAAAAACAAAATTTTTTTTGTTTAATCGTGTTCTACTGGTCATAAGGATCAACTTTGTGAAAGAAACCATGGGTCGCATCACAACCGTTCTCTTAAAAAATGATGTTGCATTTCTAATAATTTTTGCAGCTTTTTTCTTTCATTCTGTAGTTAAGGAAACAGGAGTATCATGATTCTGATAATTTCATACCCATCGAGATAGCTTACTGATGGTACCCGCCGAATGTTGTCATGCGAAATATTTTGATTGAGACGACTACGACCATATAGCTGATAGTTTTTCTCGCGATTCATTATCGCGGCTAATATTGACGATTTAGTCTATCGTAAGCAAGCGATTGAGAAACATGCCTTCTAGAAAATATTTAAATTTACGCCACATGTTACGTGCTATTGACGAAGCAGCAGGGAACTACGTGTTAGCTCGGGAAATATATAGAAATGTAGTGCGAATTAATGGAAGGCGATTACGTCTAGCAGAAATTCCAGATCGACGCGATTTTCAACGACTAGATCAACAATTTGGTGACCATGAAGTTGTATTGCGGAATCTCAATCCTCATCGAGGGGCAGGACGACCCCGCAGTCATTGGCGTAAAGAGGAACAAGTCATCGCTCTTGTTCGAGCATTTCCACTTTTGGGTTTACGCAATATAGCTCGACGACTAGGATTGAGTCATGAGACGGTACGACGAATAATTCGAAGAGAAGGTTTACGACCTTATAAGATTCGCCGTGTTCAAGCACTTTATCGAAGTGATTATGCTGCTCGACGAAGTTTTTGTTCTTGGGTGCTACGCAAATTGGAAAATGAACAACACTTTCTAAAACGCGTGTTATTTTCCGACGAATGCAGTTTCTCAAGTAGTAGCATTCTTAATCAGCAAAATGCCAGGATTTGGGCTTATAGAAATCCACACGCAATGGTTCAAAGATTTAATCAAGGACGGTTCTCCATTAACGTATGGGCAGGAATAATTGGAAACTATATTATTGGCCCAATTTATTTACCTACACGGATGACAAGTGCAACATATTTGCACTTTCTCCGATCTCGTTTCATAAGTGAACTTCGGCAAATTGTACCACGAGATAGGCGTCATTCTATCTATTTCGTAGACCTGCACCACACGTATGGCCTCCACGTTCACCAGATTTAACACCACTGGATTTCTTCCTTTGGGGTGCAGTGAAAGACATTGTTTATCGCTCAGGTCAAGAGTTCAGATCAGTTGATCAATTAAAACATCGAATTGAAGAAGCTTTTAACCATCTTCGATCAATTCCCAATCTCGGTGGGAAAATTCGCCGAAATATGAAAGTTCGTTTGCGGGAGTGTATGAACCGCAGAGGTGGACATATTGAAGCTGGACAGCAGGCACGCCTTCTTCGAATAATCCGAAGTAATGGTGGGATTTTGTGGCTGCGGAGAAGAAACATAAACCGCCATAGTCGCCAACAATAAGAGCAGCATAATCACTTGGATAAAGGGCCTCTTGGATCTCGTTGGGTATGAAATTATCAGAATCATGATATTCCTATTTCCCTAACTACAGAATGAAAGAAAGAAGCTGCAAAAATTATTAGAAATGCAACATCATTTTTTAAGAGAACGGTTGAGATGCGACCCATGGTTTCTTTCACAAAGTTGATCCTTATGACCAGTAGAACACGATTAAACAAAAAAATTTTGTTTTTTTGACCTTGATTTTCAAGGTCAAGGTCAATTTTGCGGGGAGTTTTTTATGTCAATTTCCACCAAAGCGTAGGTGTAGAATCACGCTATGGTGGCCGTGACATATAATTTTGTGACACCCTGTACATATGGATCTTGCTTTCAAAGTTATACTAAGTCCCTATTCTCGTATTTTTTTTCGTTTATCTGTATGAAGTCCCAAGAGAAGATTTTCAGGAACAGCAGAATAGCCATTTCTTTGAATTACTGGATTAATAACGCTCAGTAGATGCTCTGGAAAGTATCGCGACAATTAAATCAATCGCCACAGATTCTGAGAACCGTAAATACAAGATAGTTTGAGTTTAATATTAAACCCAACTGGAGCGTAAAGTTTCATTATTATATTTAGTTAAAATGTATAACTTTTTCGAAGGATATTCCCTGGCAATGTACAATCGAAGAATACGATTTGCAGTTATGAGAAATCAGGAGAACGTGTGCCACTAGAAATTGCTTGATACATTTCTAAAAGGTACTTTCGATCAATACTTAAATTTTTTAATACATTTAGTATCTCAGGTAGGCATCCTTGAATTGATTTAAAATTAGTGATCAGAAGTTTTCCATAACTATTAACTTTGACAACCGAAAGTTCATCTGCTGTCTGCGGAAGAACTGCAAGAGATGGATTCGTAATGGTTACAATTGAATTGCGTAAATCTTCATCTTCTTTTGAAATCAAAAAGCAATTTAAAGTAAATGCATAGACTTTAATAAATATCGTAAACGTAAGTAAATTAGAATTCTAAGAGCTGTAAGAAAACATGGAACTAAAAGGTTAAAGCTCTTGCGACACCTTAAAAATTTATCTGACACAACAACCCAACTTGTATACTATATACTTAATCTGAAAGATAAAAGGTAATTTTATTTCACTGATAGATAATAATCGTACAATTTTGCTTTCTTCGTTCTACTCTATAATATACACGTGTAAGAACCATGTTACTGAAATAATCTCTAAATAGATAATTGAAATATAGATATGTACATAAAACTGTATGCACATAAGTTTATCTCTGCGCTATTTTTATTTAGATGGAATAGCAACAGAAGGACTGAATAACAAAGCATGAATTCAAATTGGTTGGTCTTTCGAATCCCGTCGTTGAGAAATGAGAGTCAAATGATTACTGTAGCAATAAAGGTGTTATCAGAACAATGAGGAAGGAAAAACGCTTGAATGATCATTGGACATCAGTTAGAAACGATTCCACTCAAGAGTTTCTGTACGTTCTTAGTTAGTCTGCGGACAAGCCAGACAAATGGCTGCTCACTTCTTAAGAGGACGTGAAAATGCGACGCGTGCGTCGCGTAAGTAAGAATAAGTGAAGCCAGCCAAGTTTAGTACTGGTCGCATTTGCTCAAATCCTACCGAAGAATACGTCGCGTCGCGACTCGCGACGGAGAAATGTCATTCTGTCGTACGTGTGAACGAACTTATTTGTTGTACGTATTTGTCTGCTCTTCTATGAATTAGACTTAAAAACGACGACGTGACATGACTGGATCAATAATGATTTCTATAGCGTGAGGTTAAAATCTACCGAATTATAATTCGATAGACAATCAATAGTAGTATACAATGGCGGACAAAAGAAAGTTAAAAATTGGAATTTCTGTATACGAGTTCTAATAACTTTGGCACTAGATCGTTATTCAAATGCTGATAACATTCACCTAATCTGGGATATCCTCGCCACACATTAATCATAGAAGCATGTAAAACAAAGTAGACAAAAGTATTTAGCACATCTAATAAATGCAGGTACATTGCATATATGTAAATTTTCTTTCAAAGAGTTAAAGCCTTTCGTAAGATATTTCATTTGAAATTAAATATGCGTTTTTGTATGTAAAATGCAGTAATATATTATAATAAATAATATTATATTAAATTATACAATGTGTGAATATTATAATAAGTAATGGTATTATGGTAACATAAATAAATAGAGATAAAAAATAAAGTATAATTTATGAAAACAGTTTTCATCAAGGAATCGAACCCTGGTCAACGGGCGTATTATGTATGTATTCTGATACGCTACCGCCACGCCACGACAGCACTTGGTATTCCTGGGAATTACAATTGCATTCATGGTAATGAGATACCTACAATATAATAAGTATCTTAAAAACTATCGAGTATCTACCCCAATAATTCGTTCAACGAAATGGATAACAGGATAAACCCCATGATCAATAATGACCATGCACTCTCCTTTCAGAATCATTTGGTTTGGCTTGGTGGTGGAGGGGATTAAACGTAACGAAGAAAGCGAACGAAACAAAACGCGGCAGAAGGAGACACAGCTACGATTACGACTCTTTCCTTTCCCCGCTATAACTTCTCTAGCTTGTAGATGTTGTGCCAAAATATCATCTCCTAATAGTACATATTATCTACTTACTTTGTTAGTAACTGTTATCGTGTTTCTAAAATAAGGATGAAAACAATATATTTTTTGCTGTTCTGTTGCTTTCTCTTAAATCTTACTTCCACAATTTGTAATATTAATATTTCTACAAACACTTACAATTTTCTAATATTGCAAAGAAAATTTTAATATGCTTTTTCAGCTATAGGAACATTTTTTTACAAATAATGTACATATTCTTCCATGAAAACAACGTATAAGTTGATAATTTTATTAAGTCCTTACACGTAATTTTATTTTATAAAGCAATGAAAATAATATTTTTAAAATGAATTTATCCGGGATAGCGCGAACGCAGTCCCGACTAACAAAAATTATACGTCCGAGATATCCACATTAGGGATATTCGCAGGGGTCAGCTCAACCTTAGTGCAATGGAAGAGCCTCAACCTGGAGGAACCGCCTTCGTGATCACGGTAACCTCTACGCCAGGTAAGTATGCTTACTGCCACTTCTGGACGGTATTTGAGGTCGATATCGTACACTTTTAACTGCGGAAAACCTCTTCATCGTCGGCGCACTCTGTCGGCAATTTTAGATATTACACAGCAGAGGTCTATCAAGTGCAAGCAACCCTCGTGTAGCACAACGTTCCTACAACTACACACGGTTTCCCGTCAACACAATCAAAGAATTTGGGAACCCCTCGATGGTAGAACACACAGTATTGTCTCTCAGGGCCGACTCTAGGCTTAGGTACGATAGGTTCCAACATGGGGGCACAATTGCTTTTGGACTCCAACATCGTAAAAAATAAGTACTATTTAACAACTTCGATCGATGATCGAGAACTTTTTTCAAGAGAACTTAATATGAAAGGAATGTTAACAAATTTCGTAACGGTAAAAGTCACAAAAGGTTTTGAAAAGATTAGTTTTCAAATCATTTATTATTGTGTAAAACTTCTTTAAACATGTTCTATTACGACAAGCCTTTTTCGTAAAATTTATAAAATTCGAAAATAAATAGAAAACAATTTTGTTTTACAGTTTATTTGATGGTCCATTTTATACGATTAATGAAGGTTTCTCGAAAAAGGAAATAAACACAACTAATACGTATCGTATAAATACGTGTTTCAGGGTGGCACTTATTTACTCTTGTCGAAAATTTTTTTGTCGGCACACCTCAGGATTTTTCCAAATAATTAAAAAAAAATCTGTGTAACATTTGAGCTCGATCGGATAACGGGAGAACGTGCCCCAAAGCCATGAAACATTAAAATAATTAATTAAATGCTCATAAAATCGTTTTTCGCGAATATCTTCTAAATTATTTACCGCTTCGAAAAATATGTTAGACAAAACCTGTAGATCTGGACAGGCTGTGTCTTTGTTGGATTCCGGGTTTGGAAAGCGAGTACAACAGTTTATAATAAAATCGAGAAGAGTTTTACTTAAGTTATGTACAATGTACACGGTGGCGAATTAAGGTACAACGGCGTAACCTTCTGCTCTCACTTTGTTTCGACGGGCTGCTATATATATATATATATATATATGTAGTTTTGGAGAGGAAAATGTGGAAGGGTGTGCAAAAGATTTGCTGTAGAAAGGATGACGTGGTAGAGACAATGTCTGGGTCTGTTTGGTCCTAATGAATCAAGTGTTTTGGCTGACGTGTCTATGGCATGATTATTGTGATGCGTTGGCGTTTACCTACTAGGGTTATCGGATATACAACATCTTTTATGCCGTATTACTTTTTTTCGTAAAACAAACGGTTTTCGAAAAAATTGAGAAAAATGTCGCACCAAAATCAAAAAATTTTATCTGGAATTTGAAAATTGAAGTGTATTTTCAGTATTTTTTATCAATAAACATTAACAACGAATGTGTGCTTTTTTTTAACTCGCGGAACTTACTTTTTTTAATTGCATATTATTTTGCAGGAAATTATATATATCCCTTCTGTTAAAAGTCAAAAAAATTGTTTGGTGTCACATTATCAACGATAAAGGTTTTATAAAGAGAACTACGTTTCGAAAAGCCCTCTAACATGAACCGTTAAATAAATATGAGCGAATCCGTGGGATTTATATCGTGCGTAGATACTAATTATTAATGATATTGCTGAACTTGTATACCATATAACATTTATTATATAATACCAAATTACAAAGGTTTATAGTCGATAATAGAGAGTCGCACGCGGGACTTGATGCGTTCGACTGACGAGGGTAGCAAAGCGTCGCGTCGCGTCGCGTCGGTTACGAGGCGCAAACAAAGGCCCGACGTTTGACGAAAGTTTCCGAAGATCAGCGGCGAGCGCCGATCAACGGAAACAAGGAGTTGCGTAGAATCGTTCGCTTCGTAAACCACGTGTGTTGCCCTCCTGTACTTTATGGTTAGTGGTGCCGATTTATACAGTACACTTTATATTACGGTTTCTGTGTGTGTTCCTTATCTAAATCTAAATATATATTCATATCCTCGTTCTTATTAAATTCGTAATGCTCAGTATCATCATCGATAACTCGGAAAAGAAGTAGGACGAGTATACATAGTATTCGAAACAGTTCGAACCTTCGCGAACACACACATATTCATACATGCACTCATTTCTGGAAATTACTGTATGCGAGAATTTTGACTACTAAGTATACATTTTGAAGAAATATTATTTTAAAAAATAAGACGATTAAAATTAACCAAAACGAAAGTCCAGCTATCGATATTGGTTACTCGTAATAGTACAGTCATTTGGTTTGAAAAAAAAGTTTTGAAAATGCGTAATTTTATAGATTTCGATGTGCTCTTTCCGAATTTCAACTTTGCCACCTCGTATCTTTGCCGCTTGCGTCGCCATATTGGAAAAATGGCGCCTAATAGCTAAACAGTTTTTTGACAATATCTCCTTTCCGACTCATTTTACAATAAAAACATTTATATACAAAATTAAACTAGAGAAAATTTCCTACAATTTATGTAATAACAATTGGTTTTGTAAAATAAGTAGTTTTGGCGTACGAGCGCCGCAAACTGTTATTCGGTAAATATTTACTTTAGGGGAGGCATCTCCGATGACCTTGACCTTGACATATGTTGTCAAGGACAACATTCTGAACAACTTTTGTCATTACAACTACCCGGCGCTCGGTCTTAGTTTTCCAGATAATTGCAAAAATCTTCGTTAGAATTTTCCGGATTTTCATTGATATATTTTCAAATCGATATTTAACAAATTTAAATATTATAGATTTCGACATTTTGAACAACTTTTTCCTTTTCGAATATACGGAGGTCGCTTTTAGTTTTCGAGATATGTATTCACAATTTCGTCAGCGTGGTCGGGCCGGCCAGGCCTGACGGCCGTCCCTCTCCGCCCCCTCCACGACCTAACCCAAATCTCACTCTGTTCGCATGATCTTTGCATTATAGTTGTCTTCCAGAATTTGAAATAGTACGGGAAAAATAATGCGAACAGAGTGAGGTCTGGATTAGGTTGTGGAGGGGGTGGAGAGGGTCGGCCGTCAGGCCTGGCCGGCCCGACCACGCTGACGAAATTGTGAATACATATCTCGAAAACTAAAAGAGACCTCCGTATATTCGAAAAGGAAAAAGTTGTTCAAAATGTCGAAATCTATAATATTTAAATTTGTTAAATATCGATTTGAAAATATATCAATGAAAATCCGGAAAATTCTAACGAAGATTTTTGCAATTATCTGGAAAACTAAGACCGAGCGCCGGGTAGTTGTAATGACAAAAGTTGTTCAGAATGTTGTCTTTGACAACATATGTCAAGGTCAAGTTCATCGGAGATGCCTCCCCTAAAGTAAATATTTACCGAATAATAGTTTTCGGCGCTCGTACGCCAAAACTACTTATTTTACAAAACCAATTGTTATTACATAAATTGTAGGAAATTTTCTCTAGTTTAATTTTGTATATAAATGTTTTTATTGTAAAATGAGTCCGAAAGGAGATATTGTCAAAAAACTGCTATTAGGTGCCATTGTTCCAATATGGCGACGCAAGCGGCAAAGATACGAGGTGGCAAAGTTGAAATTCGGAAAGAGCACATCGAAATCTATAAAATTACCCATTTTCAAAACTCCCGGAAAACTTTCCAGGTAAAACTACCAAATGACTGTACTATCAGCGATAACGGATATTCGTAACCGAAAAAAATTCTCGTTGTCAATAATAGTTACTTGTAACGAAAAATGAATTCCGTCATCCCTGATAGTTACCGATGATCAGAAGAATTTTAGTCTTTTATAATGGTTATTGTTAACCAAAATCGTTTAAAGAATGATATTAACTCTTATACATATACTGCAATTTTTAGAGTTTTGATTAGTTTTATTGTATTTATTAGTATGGCATTAGTATAGCATTTGGAAGTTTACGGTTTGGTTTCAAGTTTTAAAAATGTTATAGATATTAATATTTTGAGCAACTTTTGTCTACACATGTAACCGCTGCACGCCTTTCATTTTCGAGATATTTTCGACAAAAAACTATGAGTAGGTACCAATACAGTGAACAGTGCGCGTATACCTACTAACTACTTACACGTTCGTGGCGATGTTTATACAGGAATGGAATTGCCGTTTATCTACATATTGTTTCTATAAACTTATCACAAGGGCCGAAAAACAATATACATATGTAACGGATGGAATTTGTCGAAAAGATATTTCTGTAAGCCTAGCTACGCTGAAGAGTCCAGGATGGTCTATAGTCTATGTCGATTCGTTCGAAGTCGTGCGACAACTGAACTTCGTCACCGATACATCGCTTTTATAATCAGCACCTTCCAAAAGGTGCACGACGCTGCTTTGCGGCACCAAGCCGCAAAGAACGCAGCGGCTTCAGGAGTCACCGCGGTAATGTGCCTTGATCGGCAAACACATACAATGTCGCCAGCGGCAAACCCTTACATTTCTAAAGATCACCGAGAGTTAATTTAATGTACGAGTTTTTGAATCATAAAAAAGTAAAAAACTATCTTAAAAAATATGTACACACAGATATATACAAGCTCTGATTAATAAGTAGAAAGGAAATGATATGGTAATTATGCTGTTTATTGGTTTTCCGCAGTGTTTGTTATTTCACTATCATTTTTGGTCAAATAGTTTCATTGGTGAAACTGCAGAAATAGTGACTGTATTGGTTTGTGAATAAGACATTTTAATACGGTTGCCGCACATTGGGATATTTGACCCGTAAAGACGAACAAAACTATTGTAAAATTCGTTTAATCTTCAAGTTCTCATATCTTTGCGAAAAAAATCACTAAAAATCGATGACACAAACGCTATTTTCAAAATTAAGGTTTCTACTTTTTTAATATTTATGCCGATTTTGTCTTCATGGATTTCTAGGAGGTTTCCACTCTTAAAGTGAGTGTATCAAAGTGTAAATATTTCTGCATATTTCTCAACTGCTACGATAAATCAAACAATATTTCCTATAATTTGTAGGTATACGATCGAAAAGTTTGACGATTTTCCTTTAAAATAAGTTAAATTTTAATTTGAACAAATAATTTTTAGCAAAGATATCGTCATTTGCAAAAGAACCTGCGTACTGCAAATATTTTGTACACGATACAGTCAGGTATGCAGCTTAAAATACTGAATCAATCTCAATCTTATAGTAAAGTAACTAGTAAAGTTAATAACATATTACAGATTTTAATCTTTTCGCGTCCCGATCGATGCAATTAACGATAAAACAGTTAGCAATCTAGAGTTTATAGAAAAAGTAACAAGAAATAATAATTACAAAAAGGAACAAGTGTAATAGTTTATAATCATCAACCACTCTTTCTGGAGGTGGTGGGGGACAGTGGGCGATATGGCGGGGACGGTCATGTTTGAATTGAGACAAAAATACCCATCCCTGTCCTACAGAAATCAGAAGTGTACTCTGCGCTAGAGCGCGCGAAGTATTAAAGTTTCGTAAACGTGTGAAAGTGAGTATGTACATACGTGAGTTGAGTCGGTTAAAATAATTTCAACTATATTTGAACTTACCGTATTCGAGTATAGAATTGTATTTCTAAAAGTGAGTTTGCGAGGTACTCAGTGAATTGTAGAATTTGTGGGCTTTGGTAAAATTCGTTTAAAAAATAGAATAATCGTGTCGATGAAGAAAGAATCTACAAGACTTCAAGCTCTCTGAGCTTAAAGCTACCCTGCAGCAGAAAGGGTTGCATACTTTTGGCAATAAAGCAGAATTGATCACGAGATTGCAAAAAGCTGAACGGAATTGGATTGAAGAATTGGAAAATTTGGACATTAGAGATGGCACGATACGACAAATATACATAGATGGTACGAGTGAAGCGAATTCATCTATTGAATCGCACGAAGTGATTGCGATTAATCGAAACGATAACCCAAATGAAGATTTGCTGCGTGAAGTTGAATTTATGAGAAGAGAGCGGCAGTTGAAATCGAAGTTGTTGGCGATTCATTTGAAGTGGGCGTTAATTTTTCCCGAACACAACCTAACATTGGTGTACCTATTAGCAGTCTGCGAACTACCGAGTGATTTCAACGGGTCTGAAGGTTCGTTCCGAAATTGGGAGAAACAAGTAAATTTGTTAATTTCAACGTACCAGATGAATGAAAATGTATCGAAAATTTTAATTGGAACTCGTTTGAAAGGAAAAGCGCTTACTTGGTTCAATTCTCGCTCAGAGCAGAGATGGGCAATTTTTTATCTGTAATTTTTAAATAAAAGATAATTTTCGGTTATCTTGTATTTGTACTTATTTTTCTGAAATACATATTCGACACAGTTTATCTGTAAGATACTCTCCAAAAAATTTCATTTGACATCTGTAGGTTATGTAAGCTCGAAGTAACGGCGTATGCGTATTCCACGCCGCTAGCGGCGAGAAGTTATTCGAGACGCACTATCCGTAAGATACAGCGTGAGAATTTTCAGTTTATCTTTCACAATTATTTGAGAGTCGAAGGTAGCGCCACCATGTATCTTACGGTGAATCCGTCAGATTTTCGCTACGGATTTTCGCTAACGATTTCATTGTAACTGTGAGATTTATTTCGAAGCTCGATGGAGTAAGATGATTTATTCGATTGTTTAATTCGTGACGAGTATTTCGAAGAGATAAAAATCACATATATCTTTATTCGTTATTTTTATTTGACTTAAAATAACTGACATCTTGATCCGACGCGACGTTGTCAGGTTATGGTTATAATATGTACAAATGAACGGTTAATCAGAGTATCGATGGTGAAACCAAGTGACATTTCCATTTATTGTAAAGACTTTTACTCATAGGAAAACGTGACGAAAATTGTTTAAATAATAAAAGTTGATTTGGTTAAACAATCGTGTAAGTGTTAAAAATTGATTTGTTTAAACAATCGTGTAAGTAATAAAAATTTATGGGTTTAAACAACCGTTTAAATAATAAAAATTTATTTGTTTAAACAATTGTTTAAATAATAAAAATTTATTTGTTTAAAAAATCGTGTAAGTAATAAAAATTTATGGGTTTAAACATCCGTTTAAATAATAAAACTTTATTTGTTTAAACAATCGTGTAATTAACGATGTTTGATTTATGCAGTTCTCCATTCAACTCTTCTAGATTAAACTAATTGTTCTAATTGTTCATAAAAATTCAAGTCGTATAGTCCAATATTACAAAAGTTATCGTCCTTCTAAGAGTTTCCGAATCGTACTACGTACGTATTACGACGTGGCAACGCCGGATCAAAATCTCAATTATTTGAAGTCAAATAAAAATAACGCATAAAGATACATGTGATTTTTATCTCTTCGAAATACTCGTCACAAATAAAAGCGTCAAATAAATGGTCAGGCCTAATACAGCGTCAAATAAATGGTCAGGCCTAATACAGCGTCAAATAACGGATAAAGATGACAGATAAATCTCGCGCGACATCTGGAGTCAAATAACCCACAAGGATTATGAATCTATTTCTTTCAATAAAATCTGACGGATACTCTGCGACCAAGTAACGACAGATACAACCGTAAGATACATCGTGGCGCTGTATTGGACCGTCAAATAAAAGTTGAAGATAACTAGAAAATTCTCGGGGAGCCATACGAATAAACTCTCCGAACCAAACAGTTGAAAGATACAAGATACGGATAAATTCTCGCGCTGCATCTGACTTCGAATAAAAACAAAAAGATACAGAGTATTTTATCTAGAATTTATTTGAATAATTTTTTATTTAGATAATGCCCATTTCTGCTGTACAGTGAACGCTCGATTCTTGTCCAACAGCCGTGTTTTTCACGGACAAGAATCGTGCCCAGAAATGCGTTTTGATTTATGACTGCGTCTAGACATAGCGCCGACCGCGCCGAGCGAGACTTCAATAGAGAGCCGAACATAGAGAAGGACAGAATGAAATACGGTTCGCGTGACCGAAGCGTGTCGCCGCGCCGTCACCGGCACTGTTTAAAAGCCCGCGTGTTCTTACAATGTAATACGACCGAAACTTTGACCGTCGATTAAACCACTAAATACAATTGAAACTATATCGTGTTTGGTCTTGTTTTAATAAAAAAAATGCCAGAAAGAAGCCAGTGAAAGTCCCATAAAAAAATAATGAAAATTAAGAAGTTTGAACATTCGATTCATCATATCTGCTCTTTGTAACGAGGAGACTAAAGGTACTGTCATAACTCGACAATCCGTTGATCGATTGCAGTGAATGTGGTCTTGTTTTGTACAGAAAAGTTACAGCTTTCAGGTTATGTTTTGTTTCAATAGATGGCATTAGGAATTATGTGCTAGACGCTCGGCCTGGTCGAGGGGGCGTAGCCTTCGAAAACCGGCCGTCGCGAGCACATAATTCCGAGGCTTGCTTTAAATTATAGAAGTTCCGTTACTTTCCGGACATACTGTGTATTTCAGTGAGATTAAATGATATATAATTAATACTATGCAGGGTGTATCAGATAAAATGTTACAAGTAGTTTTCTCAGAATTGAATAACGATATCGACTTCATTTTTCTTGTAAATTAATTTTAGTATGTATTAAATTTTTTTGGGGTAATTTTCTAGGGAGAAAACGGGGGACCCTAACATTTTGTTAAATGGAAAGTATTATTGATTATTGTGATTATTCTTTGTTATTGTGATACCTCTCGATTAACTCAATAGCATTTGTGGCGGCCCGTGCAACGAGCACGCCGCTGCACCACCGACATGCATTGTATGCGTGGCGACGACCGTCCCCGGGAAGCCGCAGAGAAACACTCGAAAATCGGTTCCGAGGACGGTCGTCGTTTGTCAAATGATCGGCACGCGATCGGCCATTCGCTCGCGAGTACTCGGACTGGACAGACGACTGTCCAGGGCGAATAAAGGACGTTACAAGCGAGCACGCGCACATTTATTTCACCCGTTGCCCCACATAATTGGTGACCCCGACGTGATCTGTCGCGCAAAGGCAGACCGAACCGCGATAGTGTGTAGCTCGGGTGTGTTTAAACTTTAAACGCAAAGTTACAAAGCGCAACGATGGCCGAGCCACCAGTGCCCGGTATCGCACCCTTGGCGGGCGTAGCGCGAGTGGCAATTAAAATCCCACCGTTCTGGGAGAAGAACCAGCGGATATGATTCCAGCAGTTGGAGTCCCAGTTCGTTCTGTCTGGGATTCCGCAGGACGCCACGAAGTACCACTACGTCACAGCGAACTTGGAGAACAAGTACGTTGACGTAGTGGTCGACACCATCGGCAGCCCGCCGACGGACAACATGTACGAGACGCTCAAGACCGTGCTCATCCGGCGAATAGCGGACTCGAACGAGCAGGACATCCGGAATCTCTTGCAACACGAGGAGATCGGCGACCGGAAGCCTTCTGTGTTCCTGCGACGCCTACAAAGTCTCGCCGGCGGTACGGTGACGGACGAATTTTTGAAAACTCTGTGGATGTCGTGTTTGCCAACGAATGCACAGACCGTGCTGGTGACGCGACAGAACGACGCGCTCTCCGACCTCGCGGCCCTCGCCGATGCCGTCATCGAGGTGTCGTCTCACCCGCAGGTCGCCGCCGCATTGACAAGCCGGACGGACGACACCCAAGCCGTGATAGCGGAACTCTGTCGCGAAATCGCCGCTCTTCGCGTCGGAATGGACACCCGCCGCGGGCGATCCATATCGCGCGGCACCCGCGAAAGAAGGGCGTCGAAATCGCGAAGCCGGAGCGATGAGGTCTACAAGCCGCCTGTTCGTTACAGACCGTACCACGAGAATCATCTTCATGGTGTACGAACTTTACGTCGCGAACGGTTCAACGATCACGACGTACGGCTCCGTGAGGTTTACGTTGAACTTCGGCCTGCGTTGGGACTTTTCGTGGCGGTTTGTGATTGCGGACGTTACCACCCCGATAATCGGTGCCGATTTTTTGAGCCATTACGGACTCCTCGTCGACATGCTTGCGAAAAGACTAACAGACGGTGTTACGACGCTGACGAAGGCCGGCCGCGTGGTAATGTGTTGTGCCTATAGTGTGAAGGCAGTTTCCGGACCTCACGCGGCCGTCGGGAGGATACCGCACGGCCAAACACGCGACGAAGCACCACATCCGGACGGCACCTGGCCCACCGGTATCGTGCAAGCCCCGTCGGCTGGCGCCGGATAAGCTCCGCATCGCGAAGGCGGAATTCGAGGCGTTGGTGAGGGACGGAACAGCGCGACGATCCGAAAGCTGCTGGTCATCGGCCCTACACCTGGCTCCGAAGAAAGGCGACGAGTGGCGATCGTGCGGGGATTACCGTGCGTTAAACGCGAAGACAATCGCGGACAAATATCCGGTGCCGCATATCGAGGACTTCGCGCAGCGCTTAGGAGGCAAAAGCGTGTTCTCGACGATAGACCTGGTGCGCGCGTACAACCAAATACCGGTGAACCATTGCGAAAACCGCGATCACGACCCCGTTTGGTCTGTTTGAGTTTCCCTGGATGTCTTTCGGGCTTCGAAACGCGGCGCATACATTCCAGCGGTTTATGGACGAAGTGTTTCAATTGCGCGAAGTGCCTGTTCGGTGCACCGGAGGTGACGTTCCTAGGTTACCCAGTGTCCGCGCACGGTACCCGTCCGCTTCCGGAAAAAGTCGAAGCGATTCGAACTTTTCCGCGCCCAGAAACAGTGAAAGAACTGCGACAGTTTCTGGGCGTAATAAACTTCTACCGAAGATTCGTGCGAGCAGCAGCTGAGATGCAGGCGTCACTCAACGCAGCCCTGCAGGGAAACGTGAAGGGACGAGCACCATTCGAATGGACTCCGGAGCAAATCGAGGCCTTCGACAAGTGCAAGGAAAGCCTGGCGCACGCAGCTCTTCTGGCCCATCCCGACACCACGCTGCCCCTTGCGATATTCAGCGACGCGTCGGATTTCACGGTAGGCGCCGCGCTGCAACAGCGTTCACGCGACAGATGGCAGCCGTTAGCCTTCTTTACAAAGAAGTTAACGGCGGCCGAGCGAAAATATAGTCCGTACGACCGGGAACTACTCGCCATTTACAAAGCCGTACGGTATTTTCGGCATATGGTCGAGGGTCGCGCGTTCACGATTTTCACCGATCATAAACCAATAACCTTCGCGTTCGCGCAGCGCCCCGAAAAGCATACGCCGCGACAGTTCCGCTACCTCGACCTGATAGGCCAATTCACGACCGACATTCGGCACGTGGCCGGCCGAGACAACGTGGTCGCCGACGTTTTGTCCCGCGTAGCGGAGATCTCGACCGCGGTAGACTACGCGAAACTCGCGGAATCGCAGCGAGAGGATGAGGAGCTGCGAACGCTCCTGCCATCACCTGACTCCTCTCTCAATTTAAAAGAAATTGTTTTGCCGAGCGACAACATCGAGTTGTACTGCGACGTCTCAACTTCCGCGTTACGACCATTCGTAACGAGAAAGTTCCGAGAATACGTGTTCGCGTCGCTACACAATCTTGCGCACCCCGGTGCCAAGGCGACCGCGAAATTGGTCGCACAAAGATTCGTGTGGCCAGGTATGCAAAAAGATTGCAACGCCTGGGCACGAGCGTGCGTACAATGTCAACGGGCGAAAACAGATAGACACGTGTCTGCCCCGGTCGGTACTTTTCGAATCCCTTCGGCGCGTTTCGAACACGTCCACGTGGACATCGTCGGCCCGTTGCCGATGTCGAAGGGATACCGTTATTGCGTGACATGCGTCGACCGTTACACGCGCTGGCCAGAGGCGTTCCCCGTTGAAAATATTACCGCCGAGACGGTGGCGTATGCGCTACTTTCGGGGTGGATCGCCCGATACGGTGCACCCCACTGAATCACTACCGATCAGGACGACAATTTGAATCTGCGTTGTTCAAGCAATTGTCGCACCTTATCGGTACAAAGCACCTGCGTACGACTGCGTACCACCCAGCAGCGACCGGCATGGTGGAACGCTTCTACCGCCAATTGAAAGCGGCAATCATCTGCCACGCGGACGGCTGTGCCGACGCGTTGCCGATCATCCTCCTGGGCATTCGAGCCGCCTGGAAGGAGGTCATTCAAGCGACTTCCGCCGAAATGGTCTTTGGCGAACCGATTCGCCTACCGGGCGAATTGCTAATAGACTGATGAACCGCGAACGTCAACGACGAGGCGTTCATCGCGAACATCCCCATGGTTTGCATCCGACACCTCTGAAGCGACACGGAAACAAAAAAATATTCGTGTTCAAGGACTTGAGCACGACGACACAGGTGTTTGTAAGGCACGGCGCACTTAAAGGCGCTTTGCAGCCTGCGTACGACGGTCCGTACGAGGTGGTCGAGCGGCACTCGAAACACTTTAACATCCGGGTTAAAGATCGAGTGGTCCCGGTGTCGCATGGATCGCTTCAAACCCGCGTACCTGCTGATTGACGACACGCAGGGCACACCGGACAGGCCCCCGCCGCGGGGGGTCAACAGCGATGCTCCCATGCCCAGCACGGGAGAGTGGGTCGAACGTTCGACAAGATCAGGAAGGCGGGTTCGTTTCCCCGACCGTTACGTCGCGAACCTCTAACGCGAGTCATTAGTTGTAAGTAGTTTGTAAGCAACCATGTATAATACTGTAAATAATAAATTTTTAAGCGTTAGGTTAAGAGCGAGCGTACCCCTAATTTCACCAAGGGGGGTGATGTGGCGGCCCGTGAAACGAGCACGTCCCGGGTAGTCGCAGAGAAACACTCGAAAATCGGTTCCGAGGACCTGGAACATTTTGCCAACAGTGTTACTAAAAACTGGTTTATTCATTAACAAAGTGTAGTATGTAATACTATTATGACATTTTTTCGTTTTCTTTCGTTTCTTCAACGTTTCAATCCACAACAAATTTTTTGCTATAACTCTGCAACTATGTAAAATAATAAAAAATGGTGCAACTAAATACTATTCAGTTTTGTTTAAAAAAAACTAATATAATTGTGAACGGAATGATGAGAGACTTTTCTGAACTGAACAACTAACTATAACTTTATTAGCCTCATGGCGTCTTTCGAGTAACTAATGTAATTGTTTTAGTCAATAACAAACATTTGTTCCTATGCGATCTCCCGTGTAGGCTTGTCTCTCGCGCCTAGATTTCATTCACTTCGCGATACACTCGTAATAATTCAGGAGTAGGGGAACAGGTAATGCTCTCATATGTTCGTTCGTTCGTTCGTACAATATACAGGGTGTTCACGCTATTATTAGCCAGCGTTTTACTTCTAAATCGTAAATATTAAAAAAGAATGAAAAAGGAAAGAGTAGTACTGTTTCTTATACGCAACACAATGGCGTATGAAATGTTTTTGTGTTTATACTATTTTGTTAGATATGAAGGTGATCTTTGTGACGTTCGTCACCACAGTCCGTCCTGCTCTTACCAGCCCAGGCCGTTCCTGTGGTATATTTTTGAGGGGCCCGCCCCCTCATTCACACGCCACTATATCAAATCTCATATGAATAAAGTTTCAAGGGACTGTTTCCCTATCGATACGGTCCGTTCTAGTCTAGTGAACCTACTACGTCACCAGCCCCCACCAGAAGTCGAAATCATCGAGACAGCGGATCAAATCGATCATTAGTAGTCGACAGTTCAAACCGACAACACCACTCCTACAGCTGAATTATTTCACGAAATACGATAAAAGACTTAGTCGCAGGAACATCGATCCACCTCCAGTGATCCGCTACCCCTTCTACTGGAACTACTCGACACGTGATTGGGGCTACTCCCTTCCACCAACGTTGGACTATAAGGGAAGCAGCTGGACACCTACGAAGTCAGTCAAAGTCAGAAGTTAGTCCAAGTCAGAAGTTAGTCCAAGTCAGAAGTTAGTCCAAGTCAGAAGCAGTCAAAGTCAGAAGTTAGTCGAAGTCAGAAGCAGTCGAAGTCAGAAGTTAGTCGAAGTCAGAAGTTAGTCGAAGTCAGAAGTCAGTCCAAGCCAGAAGTCAATATATACCAGACCTCTGAAGCTACAGCTGACAGCCATAGAACTGAATTACTGCACGATTTCAACAACGAACTCAGCCGCAGAAAGCAACTGGATTTCGAGGTCCATCAACGAATCCAGTCATCACCAGTATTCTTCGGTGCACCATCCAGTGCAACTACTGTTCGCGTTCACCTTCCTCAACCCAAACCTTTTAACCATTTACCTACTTCCATCGTTCTCGATGATGAAGCTGAGGGCATTTTGAACTATCCGTAGTTCTGGCCTTCAAGCTGAGAGGATACACCACCTCCTTCCTAATCCCCTTGTACGTCGATATTGCTGCGCGCGGACGAGCAAAGAATTGATTCACTTGCGTGTGCGGATGTGCGTGTCTCGAGAACCAAAGTCGTGAGAGGAGTCGCCAACCACTTTTTGCCCCTGTCCCATACCTATACGTTCGAACAAGGCGGACTGGGTCTAGCCTTTCGAGCTCCCCCACTACCACAATCTTTGCGGACTGGGTCCAGCTGATTGTGTAGTCTCTAATTTTCCTCGAACTAGGCGGACTGGGTCTAGCCATTCGGTCTACCGTACTCACTACAATCTTTGCGGACTAGGTCCAGCTGATTGCGTGTGTGTTCTCCAATTCACGGCCAGGCGGACTAGGTCTAACCGACCGGGGATCGCATTCCGACATTCTCTCTCTGGCGACGGAACGACGTGACTCGCCCTACGTCGCGACGGACCGTGGACGCCTAAAGAAAATAGCCACGCGTAAAAACGTAACGTCTTCGTAGACCCCACGTGAGACGTAACACCTTCAATTTTTTAAATGGAATGCTGTATATTTTTTGATATCACATGGAAGCGTGTGTCTAGACAAATTCATCCGTATACTGCACAGTGTCCTTCAAGATCATGCAAGGTCAGAACTGAAAGAAAGATTTTGTATATTTCATACCAAAGCATCATCTGATTCGTATGAATAAAGAATACTTGTAAACACATTGGTATCAAAGCATACAAACTGTTTCTTCCATTTCTGATCTTGCATGACCCTTAAGGTCACTGCGCAGTATACGGATGAATTCGTCTAGACACACGTTTTCATGTGATATAAAAAAATATACAGCATTTCATTTAAAGAATTGAAGGTCACCTTCATATCTAACAAAATAGTATACACACAAAAAAATTACATACGCCATTGTGTTGCGTATAAAAAACAGTACTACTCTTTCCTCTTTCATTTTTTTCTAATATTTACTGTTTAGAAGAAAAACGCTGGCTAGTAATAGCGCGAACACCCTGTACATGTACATACATACATCCTTATTTTCTAACAAGTTTAATGAGAAGTATCACAATAACAAAAAATCAATAATACTTTCCATTTAAAAAAATGTTGCGGTGTCCCCTTTACCTAATACATACTAAAATATTAGTCCCAATTAACCATTTAGTTTACAAAAAAAATGATGTCGATATCTTCATTAGATTCTAAGAAAACAGCTTGTAACACTTTATCTGGTACACCCTATATATATAATTACAGTCGTTCTGGAATAATATCTGATTTACTACCATTAATTCCGCAAAAAATATAATTAACATTTTTCCTTTCAATTAACCAATCTCATATAAATTTTTCTTTTATAAAACTAATCGGACTTTCTGATACAGAAAGTCCGATTAATCTACTTGCAATTTAGTTTCTATACTCTCATCATCATTTATTTCAAAAAAGTTTTTGCTTTTTTTGCAAAAAGGTTGCTCGTTCGCGGGGAATTGGTTGATGGCGTTTTAATAACAAAACCACAACGTAACGCACATTTGTTAACAAAACGTTAACGCAACGCGTAAATCGATAAAAACATATATAACAGTTAAACATATGACACGAACCACCGCATGCACTCTCACACTCAGTCATCCATACGGTGATACAAACGTCATTACAAGTAACAATTTCTTTGAAGTCATCTACAATGGGCAATTCATCATTTTTTTATAGGACAGACCTGTGTTAATCTTTGTTTATTTTGACATTCTCCAACTATATGACCTCGCTCGCCACACTCGAACCAGGTACCTTTTTCTCGCCTAGGCATTATATAGTCCCTTGAAATATGTCTAAAGCTGCAATTGTAGCACCTCATCTTCAGTTGTGCTGCATCTTATTATAATACCGATGTCTTCGCTTGAGATTGAAACCTCCGCTCGTACCCCTTGCGTGTAGACATGATTCCTCGATTTGAACGATCTTCATCAGTTAAATCAATATTTTCAAATGCGTTCAATAACGCGGCTGCGGTTTCAAGTTGCAGTCTCGCTTGATTCTGTAGCTGAACATTAACAATACCATCTATAATGTATTCTAACATTTCTTCAATTGGAACAAGATTTCCAAGGATGATCTATCGATGAAATTATGTACTAAATTTTTCATCCTGCTGCTACAACATTCAAAATGTCTCTCTTCACACTGTCTTCTTAACATTAATTTTCTCCGACGATGGTCGAACATCTTGCGCATTTCGAGGGTGACACTGGTTCGAATATGCTCTGAGCCAGAGATGGGCATTATCTAAATAAAAAATTATTCAAATAAATTCTAGATAAAATACTCTGTATCTTTTGGTTTTATTCGAAGTCAGATGCAGCGCGAGAATTTATCCGTATCTTGTATCTTTCAACTGTTTGGTTCGGAGAGTTTATTCGTATGGCTCCCCGAGAATTTTCTAGTTATCTTCAACTTTTATTTGACGGTCGAATACAGCGCCACGATGTATCTTACGGTTGTATCTGTCGTTACTTGGTCGCAGATTATCCGTCAGATTTTATTGAAAGAAATAGATTCATAATCCTTGTGGGTTATTTGACTCCAGATGTCGCGCGAGATTTATCTGTCATCTTTATCCGTTATTTGACGCTGTATTAGGCCTGACCATTTATTTGACGCTTTTATTTGTGACGAGTATTTCGAAGAGATAAAAATCACATGTATCTTTATGCGTTATTTTTATTTGACTTCAAATAATTGAGATTTTGATCCGGCGTTGCCACGTCGTAATACGTACGTAGTACGATTCGGAAACTCTTAGAAGGACGATAACTTTTGTAATATTGGACTATACGACTTGAATTTTTATGAACAATTAGAACAATTAGTTTAATCTAGAAGAGTTGAATGGAGAACTGCATAAATCAAACATCGTTAATTACACGATTGTTTAAACAAATAAAGTTTTATTATTTAAACGGATGTTTAAACCCATAAATTTTTATTACTTACACGATTTTTTAAACAAATAAATTTTTATTATTTAAACAATTGTTTAAACAAATAAATTTTTATTATTTAAACGGTTGTTTAAACCCATAAATTTTTATTACTTACACGATTGTTTAAACAAATCAATTTTTAACACTTACACGATTGTTTAACCAAATCAACTTTTATTATTTAAACAATTTTCGTCACGTTTTCCTATGAGTAAAAGTCTTTACAATAAATGGAAATGTCACTTGGTTTCACCATCGATACTCTGATTAACCGTTCATTTGTACATATTATAACCATAACCTGACAACGTCGCGTCGGATCAAGATGTCAGTTATTTTAAGTCAAATAAAAATAACGAATAAAGACACAAGTGATTTTTATCTCTTCGAAATACTCGTCACGAATAAAACAATCGAATAAATCATGTTACTCCACCGAGGTTCGAATAAATCTCACAGTTACAATGAAATCGTTAAATTGAAATCTCACAGATAATCTTCCGTAGCGAAAATCTGACGGATTCACCGTAAGATACATGGTGGCGCTACCTTCGACTCTCAAATAATTGTGAAAGATAAACTGAAAATTCTCACGCTGTATCTTACGGATAGTGCCTCTCTCATCACTACCGTATTTCTGGCATTTTTCTGATTAAAATGACACCAAACACGATATAATTTGAACTGTATTAAGTGGTTTTATCGACCATGAAAGCTTCGAAGGCAACGAACAACAGCGCATTGGAAGGAAAGAGACGCGAACAGAGGACGTCACCGGCACAGTTCAAAGGCCCGCGTGTTCTCAGAATGATATGGCAATGATAGAATTGTTCATTTTTCATTATTTTTTTATGGGACTTTCACTAACTTATTTCTGCCATTTTTCTGATTAAAATGATACCAAACACGATATAATTTCAACTTTATTTAGTGGTTTCATAAATTATAAATTATGCTTCACATGTAGAGTAAATATGGGCCAAATTATATCGTGTTTGGTCTTGTTCTAATCAGAAAAATGCCAGAAACAAGCCAGTGAAAGTCCCATAAAAAATAATGAAAAATAAAGCATTTTTAACTGGCATATTACATTGTGAGAACACGCGGGCCTTTAAACTGTGCCGGCGACGGCGACACGCTTCAAATTTAATTCTGTCCTTCCCTATGTTCGGCTTTCTTTTGAAGTCTCGCTCGGCGCGGTATCTAGACGCAGTCATAATGCCAAAACCACTTCTCGTGGCTTGATTCTGGTCTTCTTGTCCATGAAAAATACGCGGCTGTTGGACAAGAATCAATCGTGTCCTACTCTTTGTTCTGCTTTCTTTTGAAGTCTCGCTCGGCGCGATATCTAGACGGAGTCATAAATCAAAAAGCACTTCTAGGGCACGATACTTGTCCATGAAAAACACGGCTGTGGGACAAGTTTCAAGCTTTTACTGTACTTTGTTTGAGAATTGATAAATGCAACTTTTGTTAACGAAAGATGGATACTGAGGATATTCAATTACGTTAAATCGTGTCAGTCCTACGGAATCTGGCAATGAGACTGTGGCACAATTTCCAACACCTCAAAGTTTACGAAGTGTGCAGAATTTTCTTAGTTTATGTTCTTATCTAAGAAAATTCATTGAAGGATTTTCAATAATAGCGAAACTACTATACGTATGATTTGCTTAAGGAAAACTGCGGAATTTTGGTTTACCGAGATTGAATTGCGTGCGTTTGAGCAATTAAAATCTGCTAAATTAACATTTGTACCCACATTGGCAACACATATACATATGATCCTCACGATACAACAAAATTTCACTGTGATGCTAGTGCTGTAGGATTCGGTTCTGTTTTGTTACAGCGTAAAGATGATCTTAAGTTATATCCAATATTTTATATTTCCAAACGGTAGTAGAGATTAAATATCATTAATTTGAGTTAGAAACGTTGGCTACGTGTTGTCAAACTGTGACCGTGTTGGCCACATATCGATATTTCGTGCGACGTGAGCACAGATATCGATCCCCACCACGACAAGTGCTGCGTCACGCGTGATCCTTGTCTTAGAAAAGGATGCGCGCGCATCGATCCCCTCTCGACTACGATCGAAGGAGGTCGATGCGAGCAGCAGATAGATCACTCTGTGTCTGGACACGTTCCTGTTAAGACGCAGCAGTCACCGCGTTAAACTCGGTCTTAGTGTAATGCCCATGAGTGGCTAAAATTCAATATTCAAACTTGTACATTGCAAGTCTTTTTCTAGTTTACAGACTAATTCTATACAAGGTGTCCCAAAAGTACTTCAACATCGGGAAATGGGAGGTTCCTGAGGTCATTTCAAGCGTCATTTTCCTTTTGCAAAATGTTGTCCGCGGCTTTGTTTAGGAGTTATTAACGAAAAACACTGACCAATCAGAGCGCGAGCTCGACGCTCGTTGGCATGTTCAGCCAACCGCCTGCCGGCTCGCCGCGCTGAACGTGCCAGCGAGCGTCGAACTCGCGCTCTGATTGGTCCGTGTTTTTCGTTAATAACTCCCAAACGAAGCCTCGGACAACATTTTGCAAAAGGAAAATGACGCTTGAAATGACCTCAGGAACCTCCCATTTCCCGATGTTGAAGTACTTTTGGGACACCCTGTATAAGCCCAGGAGTGGCTGAAATTAAATATTGTAACTTGCCGGATGCAAGCTTTTTCTAGTTTACAGACTAATTCTGTATAAGCCCAGGAGTGGCTGAAATTAAATATTGTAACTTGCCGGATGCAAGCTTTTTCTAGTCTACAGACAAATTCTGTAAAGCCCAAGAGTGGCTGATATTCAAAGATTGATTCACGCGTCGCGAGTAAATAGCGAATTATTAGACGAAATCGGTGCTCGAAGCTTGTATCGCCAATCGTGTTCGAAAAGTAAAAAGGCGTCGCGATTAACACGATGTAAGATAAAGAGGTCTAGTGATTCAGCATAAAGTAAAGTGAACAGTTACTTGTACGTTCACGAATTTTAATAAATAGTGAAGTGAATCACAAGGCTTTCGCTATTGTGCCAAGTGAGAAACCTTGTATCTTGCGCCGTGTGTTAGGCAACCTAGTCAGCCACGAAACCGGGCGGAACGTCGACGTCGGTTTCGTGCACGATAAGAAGTAAAGTTAAATTCAATATTGCCCTCACAGAAACGTTTGGAGATTGAGGAGTCGCCCAGGCCACGTACCTGCCGACAATTCGTTATCTGCCGTGTACGATTTCAGTGAGGTTCCTAACGTGTGGACCTCGATCGGTTCTCCCGTATTTTATACGGCGGTTCCGATTGGCGCTTCCACATCGTTAGCGCGTTAAAACCGCGGAAACACAAATACCATACGATTTTGAGGTATTATACGTGTACGAGGCCGACGTCGACGTCACGATCCGCGTTGCGAATAGAGGCGATACGCGAGCAAGCGAGCGTTGGAAGTTTCGTTTCTTGCACGCATTCCGTGCGTGCCAAGGCATTGTTCTACGCGCGGGTCGTCGCGTTGTAAACACGTCGCGTTAATAATAGATCGTCTCTATTGAACTCGTGTACATAACTACAAATCAACACACAGAATATACCCTACTTATACCAGTCAAATATTCTCCAATGCTAATTAATAATTGCCTAAACCTTTCCGCTTTCCAGTGGCTGGAGGCACGAACCTCGATTATTTCTAATGAGAACTAAGAGATACATCGGATATAGTAACCGATCCGGTGTAGGTCGAAAGAATTAATAGATGGGAACAATAGTTCGGGTTAACGTTAAATAAAGGTAACAATAGTTTGGTTACATTACACGGAATTTTTTAAAAAATTGTAACCGATTTTAAGGCATTAAAATTAACTCTTCAAAAGAAAGATATTCATCCTCGTATTGCGCGATGGGCGCTTGAATTGCAAAGTTTTGATTATTCAATAGAGCAGGGTTACCCAAACTATGTTCCGCTGAACCTGAATAGGTGTTCCGCGACAATTTGGAAAGCTTTTATACACTTCAACACATTTAAAGATCTTCTACTTCATATTGAATATAATAATTACATTATAGTTTTATATTTAAAAATAATTACTAAAAGAAATAATGTGTTTTAATAACATTTTTTTTAAATTTTTATTAGTAGGAATTACCCAACCTAAAAAATAAGCTAAGTGTTCCATTGCAGAAAAAGTTTGCAAAACCATCCAATAGAGCATAGACCTGGTGAACGAATGGAACGCGTCGATGCTCTTAGTCGATCTGGTGTGGAATACTAGTCGTAATGACCAGGTCATTGAAGCAAATTCATTTGAATATAATTTAGCAATCTGTCAGTATCTAGAAAGAATGAGAAAAAACAAAACTTTAGCTGTTTAAAATGCGAAACGATTTAATTTATCGGAAAAAGGGTAGTGAATTGTTATTTTATGTACCAGAAGAAGCGGAGAAAAGTATTCTATTTAAATATAACGATTAAATGGGTCATTCAGGTGCTGAAAAAACGACGAATACAATTTTGAAAAGTTATTGGTTTCCAAACGCAAGAAAAAAAGTAAACTTACATATTAAGAATTGTCTTTAATGTTTATCTTATTCACCATCCTCGAGTAAAGTAGAAGACGAATTGCATGCTACTGCAATAGGAGAAGTTCCTTTTTTCACTTTACACGTTGATCATTTTCGTCCAGTTGATAAAAAGTGTTTGTTGAAGAAGTATGTCCAAGCTACGTCAAGTGAAGAAGCTATATCTTGTTTGCGTGATTATTTTGTAAATTATAGCAAACCTTGTCTAATCGTATCAGATCGTGATTCATGTTTTTCATCACAAGAGTTTTATGATTTTTTAGGATTATACATATACAGGATCGCCGCAAGCTAACGGCCATGTTCCGTCGCGAGGAACCAAATTCAGAACGGGACACACGGTCCTCGGTTCAAAGAATTTGTTTCGAGAATATCAGAGTCGTCTGATTTCTCTTTCTGTCTCTCTCCCTCCACTCGAAGGTTGCTCGAGCCAACCGTGGAGGAAGACGAGTCATCAAGGGTGCGTTGATCCGGTAATGCAGCGTTCGGCAAAACCCAATCAACGCATCGCCTTGCGATCACCAATGAACGTCATTGCATTGTCCATAGACAATGAAAGAGCTTTCTTCACGATGAAGAAAGCCCCTTCAAAAACAACGACTATCGACGTCGAAAACGCTTTTCTTTTCGAAATCAAGTTTTCGTTTACTTGACAACTGAATAAACAAGGCTATTCGAGCTTCGTGTTTTTTTGGCATTCCTCATTAAGAAAGGCGACAAGGTTGTTGTTTCCTGGGAAAACGTCGCATTTCCTACGCGTGAATCTTCTGGAAAACCGTCGCATTTCCTACGCGTATAAGGCAGGACCTGCTAGATTAGCCTTACTGACGAGTCCCCTAGCAGGTCCGGGACGAAACGCTCTTTTTAACGTGTTTTATTATTACTATCAACAAATAATTGTCTTCGAATAACTCGTACGTATTGAACTAGTTGCTCAAGATTAATTTGGCGAGCAACGATCCGAACGCTCGCGACACCGACACGGTCGCGACGTAACAGCCAACTTAGATTAATTTAGTATTAGCTACAATGTTACGTAAAATAATTGACAATAATGTAGGAAAGCATTGTTATAAAATACTTATTAAGGTACAATACGCATTAAACAATACTGACAAACAAATTTGTTAAGTTTTGATGAATTATGTTGTTTTATGATTGCACCAATGAAAAAAAGAGTAGTGATTCATAATTTCTTATACATTTAACTACACCTAGAAACAAAAATTGTAGGGTTTATGCAAAATTTTTGAAATGTAGTTTTGTCCGGTTTTCTCTTGCTCGATTTTATATAATGTTGAGAACAAATGTAGGCATTATACGAACCTTTTTTATTTACGAAATAGTAATTTTGAAAAATTATCTTTAAAAACTTGTAATTTTAAACTTAAAAAGAAAGGGTGAATTGCAGGGATAAATACATAATGTATCGTAATATATAATAATTCTCTATAGTTATCGATATTTAAGACAAGATTAATCGAGATTCTATTGTAATATGAAATATAATATAGGAGACAGCGAAGCATTCAAACACGTCACTGTTTATATTCGAACGAACGACCAGGAAGTATGGAAGACACGCGAGTAAATACATAAGCACATGTGTACCTTCCGTTATACCTTCTAGCAGTACTCGTTTCATCCTTCAAAGCGGATACCGTCTCGTACTTTATTCTTCAAAGGCTCCGATCAACTATGGAAATTTGTAACTGCTACTCGAACTCAACTACGGCAGACGATCGCGCGATTCAAAAGTACGGATTTTATTGAATCCTGTTTCGCCTACATTTATTGCTCTTTTATGATACGGTCGGTGATGTTTCCTTTGAAGACATTTACATATTTATAAGGATGGTTATGTGCAACTCCGCTAACAGGTATGTATCTACCAAATAGATACATACATGCATCGTATACATAATCGAGTCATTGTTAATTTTAGCGATCGAGTCATAGAACACCAACGCGATCACTTTTGCACTCGATGCCCGAGATTTTATTAAAATTGTGACATTAGGGTCATTGCGAGACTGATGCACCACATTTTGTTTTCTGTTTATAAAAATTTTTTTGAAAATAATTGAAAGTATAGGGAGGCATAGTTAAATTATTCATTTAAAACTCTTTAATAAAATATTACGTTAAATGAGTAAAACTTTTATATTAATATATTAATATGCTGTTTAAAAAAGTTCGAAAACGTGCAGCTCTCCCTAGGGCCTGGGGTTAAATGCACTCATAATTGGGGATAAACGCACTCCTTTCATTTATAGCCTCTTCCCCCTACTTCTATTCCTTTTTTTCTCCACCACACATATTACAAAAAATATTGAGGCATTCTGAACAACAAATCCAATCTACTGTAGGTGTGATTGTACAGTAATCTTCCAAACATTCGATACAATAATTATCAGAATCTTCATGACTGTTTTCGAACTTTTCCTTTGGTTTCATGCTTGAGCCTTTGTGGTGTCGTGTCGATCGCGAAATTGGGCAATCGTATCACGGCTTGATTAACGGCGAAATGAGTGTAAGATCAAAACTCCGGAGAACTGGGTTTTATTAATAAAGCGCAAGACTTGGCTTGCTGTCTTCAAGTCAGACGCGGCTGTGCTTCGAGTTGGTCGGTAGTCGAAACAGTTCTGAATTCACAGAGTTCGCAACAAATTAGGGAAAGCTCGGAAGTAGGTGTGGTCTTGGAAAATTGTATGTGATTGGTTGAACGGTGTCTTTTGGAAAGTGGTGAAAGTGGTGGAAAATTAGGAAAAGTAAGAGTAGAAATAGATTTGGGTGTAGGCGGCTACGGCTGTAAAACTATAAAACTCGGTAGGTAGGCTAACGGAATGACAGTTCAACTTGTGTTTGTCAGCTAGCTTTTTTGGGTTTTTCGCATTTACGGTCGTTATTGCCTCGAGTAGGTATTCTACCTAGCTGACCTTCAAGGTAACGCGCTTGTCCCTTCGCAGAGGATTTTTAAGACGGAACAGCCTTCTTTATTAATTGAAAATGGTATATATGGGAGTTACCCTTATCTCATCGACAATTATTTCAACGACAATCGTTTCATCGGCACGACAACATCGACATCTAGCTTCGTTGACAATATTAACTCACCAACATTTTGAGATCATAGACAGTCATTTTCCCTAGTCATTTCATCGACAATCATTTCACTGAAAAACGTTTTCATTGATACCGAGAATCGATATTGTCGATGAAATGACTGTAGGGAAAATGATTGTTGGGGAAATGACTCTCGGTGATCTCAAAATGTCGGTGACTTAATATTGTGAACGAAGTTAGATGTCGATGAAGTCCTGCTGGTGAAACGATTGACGTTGAAATAATTGTCGGTGAGATAAGGGTAACTCCTATATACTTTATTCCCTTAACCAGCACCTTCATTGTATATGGATCGAATACACGTGTTTATGCTGTTACGGCTTAAGAGCGACTAACTTTTTGAGGTCACAATTACATGGTTTGCTTATTAGAAATATATTATGTATACATCGGTCGTCATATAGTGTCGCCTATTTCCAAAGGATGACATCGTTGTGTTAATGCGTACTTTCCGACAGGATGCTTCACTCCTGACAAAAACGACTGCATAGAACACTTACATAAATTACTGGTGCGTCTGTCCCTAAATTGAGGGAGAGACGCACCTACACAAAAACAAAAACCAGTACAAAAAATTTGCTCAAAACTCGATGAAAAATCGTAATGGAGAAATCATTGTTACTATTTAACGATACTGATAGTTAAAATCATACAATAAGAACGCAATAACATTTGAACTTACTACATACTTACAAAAATATTTTTGAAGAAGTTTTTATATTTAAGAAGTTTTTATACTTCTGTTACACGTAAATAATGTAATACACATGTTCCTCGAAATCAGGTTATTTGCATAGGTTAAAACGATGTAAAAAATTATGTAAATGACAACCGAAAAATAGTTGAAAATCTTCCACAATAAAAACTGATGCATCTATTCCGAAATTACCCTATATTGCAACTCATGTGAAAATAGGATAGGGGATGGAGATTATTATCACTTTAGCAATTCCGACTTAATTCAGAGTGCAAACTCTTCAAGTTTACAATTCTGATTTTCACGAAAACTGTCTTCACGACTTCACAAGTGAATATTTATTCGGTAAATATGTATTGCGTTTAGGGGAGGCACCTCGGATGGCTTTGACCTTGACATACGTTGTCAAGGTCACCTTTCTGAGTAACCCTAAAGAGGTTTTAACCGGCGCTCGTTGTTTATTAAAAAGTTATAAACAAAAAGATACCGATGCTACCATATTGCAATTTGCGAGTATCTACGTGTATGTGATTTTGGATTTGACATATGTTATCAAAGACATTCTCTGAAATTGGACGACCACAAGATGGTGTTAGGCAGAGATATCCTTTACTCGTACTTATTTGTTTGAAATACATATTCAACATAGTTTATCTGTAAGATACTCGCCAGAAATTTCATTCGTCATCTGCAGTTTATCGAATCTCGAAGTAACGGCGCGGCGTATCGCGAATTCAACGCCTCTAGCGGTGAGAAGTTAATCGAGAGGCAATATCCGTGAGATACAGCTGAGAATTTTTAGATTATCTTTAACCATTATTTGAGAGTCGAAGGTAGCGCCACCATGTATCTTACGGTGAATCCGTCAGATTTTCGCTACGGAATTTTATCTGTGAGATTTCAATGGAACGATTTCATTGTAACTGTGAGATTTATTCGAACCTCGATGGAGTAACATGATTTATTCGATTGTTTTATTCGTGACGAGTATTTCGAAGAGATAAAAATCACTTGTGTCTTTATTCGTTATTTTTATTTGACTTCAAATAACTGACATCTTGATCCGACGCGACGTTGTCAGGTTATGGTTATAATATGTATGTACAAATGAACGGTTAATCAGAGTACCGATGGTGAAAGCAAGTGACATTTCCATTTATTGTAAAAACTTTTACTCACAGGAAAACGTGATGAAAATGGTTTAAATAATAAAAATTGATTTGTTTAAACAATTGTTTAAACAATAAAAATTTATTTGTTTAAACAATTGTTTAAATAATAAAAATTTATTTGTTTAAAAAATTGTGTAAGTAATGAAAATGTATGGGTTCAAACAACCGTTTAAATAATAAAAATTGATTTGTTTAAAAAATCGTGTAAGTAATAAAAATTTATTGTTTTAAACAATCGTTTAATTAATGATGTTTGATTTATGCAGTTCTCCATAGATTATACTAATTGTTCTAATTGTTCATAAAAATTCAAGTCGTTTCCGGATCGTACTACATACGTATTACGACGTGGCAACGCCGGATCAAAATCTCAGTTATTTGAAGTCAAATAAAAATAACGAATAAAGATACATGTGATTTTTATCTCTTCGAAATACTCGTCACAAATAAAAGCGTCAAATAAATGGTCTGGCTAAATAGAGCGTTAAATAACGGATAAAGATAACAGATAAATCTCGCGCGACATCTGGAGTCAAATAACCCACAACTGCGACCAAGTAACGACAGATACAACCGCAAGATACATCGTGGCGCTGTATTCGACCGTCAAATAAAAGTTGAAGATAACTAGAAAATTCTCGGAGAGACAGACGAATAAACACTCCGAACCAAACAGTTGAAAGATACAAGATACGGATAAATTCTCGCGCTTCATCTGACTTCGAATAAAAACAAAAAGATACAGTGTATTTTATCTAGAACTTATTTGAAAAAAAGAATTATTAAAAAAAAAGTACGTATATGACGGGGGCGCGAACCTAGTACACGCAGGTTGAGAGACGAGCGCCTACCTTTTTTTTTTAATAACAATGTTTATTGGCTTATAATAGTACAGTCTTTGGTATGGTAGATAACAATAAACATAAAAAACTTATCAAACTAGTATTGCTTTGCTTTGTTATTTGTTTGTACGTTCGTGTGCGTAGCTTACAGATATTCGGGCTTAGGCGGTTAGGCTTATTATTAACGGGAAACGATTAAATATATATAGAGTAATTTAACTTATCTCTAATCAGTCAGGGTTTAACAAACATGGGGAAAAAAGGTATAAAGAAAAAACCCCACGGGCAGTCTTTGGTTTTTGGCGTTGACTTATAACTAATTAAAAACTAAAAAACTAACTACTACTATATTACGGAGGGGGAGGGGGGAAGGGAAGAGGAGGGGTAAGGGAGGGTGCTTCCTATATACATATTTACATATTTACAGATGTATTAAATGTGTGCTTGGAGCCTTATGTGTATCTGCGTCTTGGTCTAATATTGCGACCGGCGGGTCGGTGCGCGTTATGTCTAGCAGTTCGGCGTAATATATTTCTGCGTCTGTGAAGGGCAGCTATGTGGGTATCGTGGGCTGATAGCCACCAGTATTTTTTGTGGTCGAGCCTGTGGAAGTCCTCGCGGTCTACTTTGGGGATTGCTGTTGAGAATTTAAACTCATCGGATGCTGGGTAAAAGTCGGAATGGTGGAATGCAATTCTTTTGTTCGCTTTATTGCGTCTCCAATGGTATAATAGATTAATATTGTTTGCGTCTTGAATTAGTCCGAGTTTGTCGCAGTATAGGAAAGCCTGGGGAGAGGTGTATCCGGTTGTCAATTGTCTTTGGGATGTGGTAGGATCTTGTGTTGCGAGTGATTGTATTGTTGCATTGTCTATGTGAGGGAGATTGCTGAAGTAATTTCTTGTTTGTTTGATGGTGAAGGAATCGATTCTTGGGATTTCAGCCTTATTGTTTATGGTTTCGTTTTTAATATAGTGTTGCCAGTTGGAGTGTTCTGTCCTGTAGAGGGAGAGGCAGGCTCTTAGACATTTCCTTTCGAAGGATCGCTGCTTTTCCATAGATGTGTGATTGGAGTTCCACCAAATGGGGGCAGAGTAAGTTAGGATGGGTCTAATGAGCAGCATATATAGAATGATTTTCGTTTTTCTGGTTAGGTGCTTATTGTAAAATATCCTGCAATTGGTTAAGAATGCTGTTTTTGCTTTTTTGGTTCTTTGTTATTTGTGCCAGGTGATGTGGTGCTGATTTGGAAGGTTCTATTGCCAACTTTCGAGGTTGAGGAGAGGTTGTGGAGTAGTTTTCTAAAAAGGATAGTTTCGCATTTATTGGGGTTGAGTTTGAGGTTCCAGGTCATGTAATATTGGTTTACTTTCTCTACTAGAGTTTCGAGGTTATCACGGGTGGTCATGGCTTTATTTGTGGTGGTATAAACGATTAAGTCGTCGGCAAAGGCTATGGCGTAGGATTTTTTGTCTTGGTTGAAGTTAAAAAGTCTCAGGAGATCACTCAGAAATATATTGAATAGGATTGGGGAGTTGACCGTTCCCTGCTGGAGTCCGTCTCTGATTGAGAATTCTTCCGTGGAGAGGTGGGTCCCATCCCACGTGAGGAACGTTTTTCCCTGGATCATGTCCCAGATTTGGAAGATGAGCCAGGTTGGGCAATGTTTTTTGGATAATTTGTATAATAGGCCATTAAGCCATACGGAATCAAAGGCCTTTTCCAGGTCTAGAAGTGCTGCTCCTACATATTGGCCGCCAGGGATTAATGAAAAGGTGTCTGATATAAGTTTGTGGATTGCATGTGTGGTCGAATGTCTGTGTTTGAAGCCGAATTGTTGGTCTGGTATTATACTGTTTTCATTGCAGAAGTCGTTAATTTTGAGATTTATGGTTGCTTCGAACACTTTACTGATGCTGGGAGTTAAGCTGATGGGACGGTAGCTGGATGGGTCGCATGGGTTCTTGTTTTTTTTTTAAATGGGTAGTACTTTGGCTTGTTTCCAAGCTCTGGGAAAGTACTGGTGGTTTGTTGCATTGTTGAAAAGGATCGTTAGGTCTCGGATTATGGTGATTGGGAGGTGTTTAAGCACTATGGGCGGGATTTTATCAAGGCTGCAGAAGGGGTGGGTGGTGTCGGGATCGGTCTTGGGATTGCAAGCCAGATTGTTGTCGTCAAATTGTGTGAATGTGTTGTTTGAGGATCTGTTTGTGTTGTATTGTGTTTTGATTGATTCAGCTGTAGAGTCTACAATTTGTTTAAGGGGTGAATTGTTGTTGAGGTGGCGGGGTGAGTTTATGGACTTATAGAATGCACCAATTATATTTAATTTGTCTATTGGATCGGTGAAGATATAGCTGTTGTTGTTTTTGTAGGCTTTTGTGATATCACATCTGCTTCTGTCTAGAGTGGTGTGGTCGTCAGTGTTGATATGTATTTCTTTGATATGTAGAGGTTTCTTTGCTCGGAAGATTGAGTTAATTTTGGGGAAGAAGGAGTCACTGTTTCGGTAATCTATTGTTTTTATCTTGTCGGTCCAGTAGCGTTCTGTTGTAATTCTGAGTTGTTGCTGAATGGCTTATTTATTTTTTTGAGGGTTTCTTTGGCCATGATGGTGTGTGCTCTGAGTGAGCGGGGGTCTGATCTGTGGAGATTGTGTAGGAGAGCGACGAGGTAGCTTTTTGATTTTATGAGTCTGCGGATGGTGTAGTTGAGGTATCTGTGAGTGTTGTTGGATGGTTTGAATTTGGGTACTGTGCTGGATATCGTGTTGGATATGGTGTTGTTGATCGTTTCTAGGCTGCTGTCAATTTCAGATAATGTGAGGTTACGGTTTTGGGGGAGGTTGTTGGTGTAGTTTGTTGCTAGTTTTTTAGTGAATTTTTTCCAGTTGGTTGCTTTGTAATTGTGGTGGTGGTTTTCAGGAGGTGTGCTCCATATGGACATGCTGCTGGTGTTGAGTTCGAATATGAGAGATAGTGCTGCGTGGTCGCTATCGTAGGGCAAGGTCTGGATTTTCCCGTTTATGTCATTCGTTAGTTTAAGTCGAGTGTCGGCAAGACAAATGTCAAGGAAGGAGTTAGCTGGTTTGAAGGTGGGAGAGGAGAGCGTAAGGATTCTTACTCTGAATGTAAGGCCGTAGTTGTCTTCCCATTGCCTCAAATACCTGCCTCGTTGGTTATCTGTCTTGTCTCCCCAGACTTTCCGTCTGGCGTTAAGGTCACCTGCTATTATATAGAAGTTCTTTTCACAGTTTAGTTTTAGTGAGTTGAAGAGGTTAAATAGTTCCTGGTAAAACAGTTTCCTATTGTCAAATTTTGCATATACGCTAGCTATGTACAGGTTTTTATTATTAGTTAATGTTATTCTAATAAGTGTATATTCTAATATTTCATTTAATAGGGATGATGGGTATGTGATCACCTCGTGTGGTAAGCTTTTCTTGACGATGATTGCTGTTCCTCCGCCTTGTGTTGCATTGGGTCGGTCTGTTCTGTAAATGTGGTGATTTTGAAGCGTGATTTTGTACTTCTCGTTCAGCTTGGTCTCTGAGAGCAGTAGTACGTCGTGGTTGTAGTCTTCCAGGAATTGAATGAGGTCCAGTCGTCTTGCGTTTGAGATAATAGAATTGACATTGATGGAGCCAATACTAATCTTATTTGTGGTGGTTGTTGTGGGCGCCATTTATTCGGTGAATATCGAGTTAAATATGAATTCTATTCTGCTTGTATTAGCTGCTATCTGGTTGGTCATTGGTTGCAGTTGTGTGTTTAACATGGTGGTGAGTTCTTTTTTCAGTTCTTGAATCCATAGAGGCGGGTGTACTTGCTCTTGGTCTGTGTGGGTGTGGCCTTGGTTATCCTGTCGTTGGGTGTTGTACTGCCCATAAGGTGCTGCGTTTGATGTGGGCTGGGTGTGGTGCTGGATGGTTGTCGGCGCAACATGGTGTTGAGCTGATGCAGTTGCTTGGGCGTATGAGAGGCTTCTTCGCACTGTTGAGGAGATTCTTGACAGTCTGGTCGTGGTGTTGTGGTTGGTGGCGGCGGTGATGGCTCTCTTTTTTCAAGGGCGAACTTTATGAAGGGACACCCCTTGTACGAAGCAGGATGCCCGGTTTGGTCACAATTGGCACACCGTAGGGCTGTTCTATCGTTTTGCTGGGTTATTGTGCATTTGCTCGGCTCGTGGGACTGTGCGCATTTGACGTATCTATAGCCGAGGCTACAGTTACTGCTTGAGTGCCCTAGTCTTTGACATTTTTTGCACTGGAAAATAGCTGGGCGCTTCAGGTGTTCCCATCTGATTCTCTGGTGCATGAGTATTTTGATTTTAAACAGTTCTGCTGGTTTGCTGTCAGGTGATAGTTGGATGATGTGGTGATATTTATCGGGCAGGTCTTTGCTAAATGTAAATTTAGAGAGCTTAATAATTTTTATATTTTGAAGATTGAGTTCGTTGATCTCCGCTGCGATTTCCTCTGGTGTGAAGTTGCCTTTTATTGCTTTAATTAGGAGGGATTTAGGCTTGAGATTTTTTGGCGTATAAGTGTAGTGTTGTATATTGCATTCTTTGAGTTTGTTGATTATTGCCTGGTATTGTTCGGTAAGGTCTATGTAGATGGTGTGGCTGTCTTTGTATACTTCTTTGACTGCGAAGTCAGTTTTTGGGATGTTTAAGTCCTTGATCATGTTAATTATTGATATTAGGTCAGAGTTGGTGACAAAAATGGGTGGAGGCTTGGGTGCTTTTTTTTGTGCTTGTTCCCTGGTGTGGTGTTCCTGCGGGGATATTAGTCCCTGCAGCTTTATTTTGGGAAGCTGTTATTTGTGGGTCTGCTAGAATTTGAAATCTGTTATTGCTAATGTTTATGTTTGTAGATCCTTGGTCGGGAGTGATATTGGTGTTCTTGAATGTTCTTTTTGGTGATCGCTGTGGCTTGAGGTGTTGGGGGCGTCCGCCATGGGTGTGAGGGGGGGGGGTTTGTCCGTCCCGTGTGCTGCTTTTAGGTTCGGACAGATTTTTCTGTTGCTGTTGCTGCTGAAGACACCTTTGTTTTCTTTAAGTAGCTGTTTGAACTCTCTGTCCAGCTTCATGGAGTTGAGCTTGGCTATTTTTTGTTCCCTTGGGTTAATGGGCACGTTTGGGCTGTTATTTTCTTTGTTGTCGGGGGGCTCTGGCTTCATGTGACGCTTAGAGCCATGCGGTTGGGGGGAATCCATCGTTGTCGCGATTTGATGGCTAAAGTCGGGTTGTGCCCCCTTAATGCGGGGGGACTGATTTGGCACAACACCATGCACACACACACACTATGTCTAGGGCACTGTATGTAGCACTAATTATGCCCCGTACGCGGGAGATAAACAGGTTAGAACTATGAAATCCGAGAGCTCGTTTTTCGTACGTCCGTCTCCGATGCAGGTCTGCGCGCGACTCCCCAGACGAGCGCCTACCGCGCTGACCCAACCGGGCTGTTGGAAACAACGTTAATATTTTCTGATGTTATGCGCTTACGCAGTAGAATACTAATCAAGTTAACTTAATTTTCTAATTATTTCTGTGAAATGTTCAAGGTTTATCAGTGTCTAATAGGCTTACAGAATAAATGAAATATAACAATTTGAAGATTAACTTAGTTTTTCACGGAAAAAACGTCGAAAAAATCGGTTTTTATTTTTTTTAACAACGGCGCACCTCTCTTAAAAATCTGAAAAAATTCATGAACGACACTTATTAATAATATATCGGTACTGTAAAAATATAGAGGTGGTCAATTTAAAACTTCCATGTGAAATCTGCATTTTTTCGATTTTTTTGAGGTTTTTAATTTGTACAAGCACACAATTTTGCACACAACCATCGTGCGCTCATTCTTCGCCATACTTCATTACTATTAGACTCTCCCGCGATGCCGGACGACTCGCCGGAGTCAATTAGCGACCTTATCAGCCATATGCAATCGCATATTCGATCCTTGCAAGCTCTCGGTCGATCTTGGGAGGACATTGCAAATGACATTATCACGAGCGTGGCGATCGACAGAATGGGGCCTGATACACGCAAGAATTGGGAACAAACCCTAACTGATACACGCATGCTCAACGTGACAGATATTTTTAAACATTTGCGTAACGCCTCACATCAAAGTAAATCGTACTCCGTAGCCACGAATGCGAAACGTAAAATACACGTGGCACCAGAACCCTTGAGACAAACCACGGACTACCGGTCTCGCGCGCTGAAACGGAGTAGAGAAATCGCGACTTCGTCTAGAGGAAAATTATCGTCACCACATGCCAAGACGCGAACATTTGCAACAACTATCTCGACCGACCTATCTTGCCCGAGACTCACGAACATGCCGGTCAATGAACGTTGGACAGTCGTGCGAACCGCCAAATTGTGTCCGAATTGTCTAGAACCCGATCATGCAATCGAGGCATGCCAAGCAGGTCGATGTCGTGTGTGCAAAGGAAAGCACAACACCATCAGAACACGAAACCGCAAAATAACAAGAAGGAAGCATGACTTGCACAGACTACCACAGACCAACAGACGCTACAGCACCGAACTTTTCTTTCAAATGGACTGATAAACGGTCTATTGACAACAACGACGCTTTACGTATTAGATCGTAATCAACAACCGCATCTATGCCGCGCATTAATAGACACGTGTTCGAATGTCAATCTCATAACAGACGAACTAGTCAGCCGATTGCGATTACCGACAACCCGACAAACTGCTAAAATTGAAGCATTGAGTCAAATGAATACGACGACTACCAAACTCGTAACGGCCACTATCAAATCGCGACTGGGAAAGTATACACGTACTCTGACCTTCTGCACGATACAGCAAATAACAAGCCCGGTACCCAATTGCCAAATAGATCGAACAACACTTAATATTCCGGCGAATCTACGCTTAGCAGATCCGGAATTTCATCGTCCAAGCAATATCGACATGCTTCTCGGAACCGGTCCAGCATTATCGTGTCTAAGTGTTGGACAACTTATTCTTTCGAGGCAGCGCGACATCGAGTTAATCTTACAAAAAACTCAATTCGGATGGATTCTGGGAGGTGGAATTCCTGCTACGTCACGATCGAGCCGCAAAACCTTTGCCACGACCGTACAGTTTGATTTACAAAAATTTTGGGAAGTCGAGGAAGGGCCGGAGAAACATTTCCGTTCGTCGGAAGACCAGGCATGTGAAAATCATTTCGCCGCAACCGTGCAACGTCACAAGTCCGGACGATATATCGTGGCTTTACCATTCAATGAAAAGAAAGAACAACTCGGAGAATCGCGATCGCGCGCCTTGAATCGGTTGTTGTCGCTTGAACGAAAATTAGAACGCGATCCAGAATTGAAGCAACGATACACGGAAGTATTAGACGAATATGTCACACTCGGACATATGAGACAAGTAAAGTCCACCGAAACGCCTGGTTTCTACCTGCCGCATCATGCGGTCATAAAAATGTCAAGTTTAACAACGTCGTTTAACAAAGTCCGTGTGGTTTTCGACGGTTCCGCGAAATCAAGCTCGAACATATCATTGAACGACGCTTTAATTATCGGCCCCACGCTGTAGGATGAATTGTTCGCACTTTTGCTGCGTTTTAGAATGCACGCATACGTAATCACCGGCGACATTGAGAAAATGTACCGCCAATTTCTTGTTCGACCGGAAGACTGCGTGTACCAACGAATCTTGTGGCGAGATTCCGGCGGCCAGATAGCAACTTTCGAATTAAATACCGTCACGTTCGGACTCGCGTTGGGACCATATCTCGCCATACGATGCCTGCATCAACTCGCGAACGACGAGTGTTTGAGATTGGCGCGCGCGAGCGCCATGTTGTCTCGCCGCGCAATGCTATCCCACTCGACCAATACCGGTGAGACCCGCGATCGCGATCGAAAAGCGTATGCCAACGAGGCTTGAGCGGGTCAAATCCCGAAATCGTAATTGGCCAAATCCAGCCTCGATCCTTCTGGAATATTCTCGAACAACCAACCGGATTACCGGTGCGTGACGAATATTCCAGAAAGGACCGAGGCAATAAAAGAGAGAGAAAACGGTCGACACGCTCTCTCTATCCAGTACCAACAGCTGTTGAACACGTGTTTGCATTTAAAAGGATCTCGATCAAAGTCCATTACGATTAGACTGCGCTATTCTTGTCGGACATATTTTATTAAAGTGAAATACAGTTATTTATTCAATCATTCAGATATCCGTGCTCAAATTTACATTTATACAGTCCACGCCAATTTCCGTTAAATTCCGCCATAGTTCCATACATTCTCCACCATTCAAATTCAGCCCTTTTGTTCGACCAAGAACAAGTCCAATACATTTTTGGTCCTTCGAGCCGGATTTCTGAAAGTACCAGTGTCCAGCCAGTGGTGAATCCAGTGTTCTTTCTGTGAGTTCCGCTCAGGAAATCACCAATATCCAGAAGGGAGTCTCATCGGTGGTGAACACGTTGGAAGGATTGGGAAGGCCGATTGATAAGTCAGAAGACTGGTTTGTCTATTCTGTAGTCAACCTATTCGACCCCACTACAAGAGATAAATGGGAGGAGAGAGTCACCAGCAGCATGGAACCGCCGTCCTTCGCGACGCTCAAGGACTTCCTAACCAAGCGCCGCCAGCAACTGGAAGCGTCCCTTGAGTTCACGTCCACGAGGCCAATCCAGGAATCCAGCCGCAGCCAGGCGAGGATCGACGAAGCCCGCTCAAGCCAGGGTTACTCCAAACCTAAGGGTGCAATAAGGACGGTCAGGACCAACCATGCGCAACAGGGCAACAAGCAAGCGTGTGCCATGTGCAAAAAGGAACATTACCTTCTGCACTGCAGCGAGTTCAGGGCACTTCCTCCGTCGGAGCGTCGAAACCAAGTGGAGAAGCTTCATCTTTGCCGCAACTGCCTGGGCAGACACTACGCTGCCAACTGCCCGTCCACAAGGAGCTGCATGTCGTGTGGAGGAAACCATCACTCGTCGCTCCATGATGCGTATCGAGACAGCTCCGTGCAGACCAAGACAGCTCACCACACCTTAGACTGCCGCAACATAGCGGGTAATGTATTGCTCGCGACCGCATTGATCCATGTTCTAGATCGTTACGGCAGGCCACAGGAGGTACGAGCACTCATCGACCAAGGCTCCGAAATATCCATGGTGAGCGAAGGCCTGGCTCGATCAGTGCCGACAAGATCAAAGCATCAGCCATCGTGCTTCCAAAGTTGACTAGCTACCCGCTCGGCTGCGCCACTCCACGACGAGCTTGGAGTCATCTTCAAGGTCTAGAATTGGCTGATCCAACCTCAGAGCAGGGGAGACCAATTGAAGTCCTGCTAGGAGCCGACGTATACCCTGCAATTTTAAGAGAAGGGGTCAGGAGAGGGGTACCAAACGAGCCAGTCGGACAACTCACCGTTTTTGGTTGGATCATAACAGGAATGGCGGGATCCACTGCTAATTCTTCGCACGCCCTGGTCCATCAAGCAGTCGTCGGTGAATCCTTAGGCTCATTAGTTCGGAGGTTCTGGGAACAAGAGGACCTTCAGGAGTCTCACTCAACGCTGACAGCGGAGGAGATGGAGTGCGAGAAACATTTCGTCGCTACTCACACACGAACTCCTGAAGGCCGGTACCAAGTGAGGCTTCCCTTCCGAACAGCTGGTCCCATTACACCAGGGTCGAGGACAGCATCTTGGCACTCCCTCCGGCGAATGGAACTGCGCTTCAACCGAGACAATGATTTTAAAATTCTGTACCACAACTTTGTCAAGGAATACGAGGCTCTAGGCCACATGTCCTTGACCACCGAGCCACCAATTGGACAAAGGGTACACTACCTGCCACACCATGGGGTACTCAAACCAAGCAGTACCACGACGAAACTCAGGGTGGTATTCAATGGTTCATGGTCAGAGCCATCCCAGCTGTCACTGAATGACTGCCTCCATGTAGGACCTAACCTTCTTCCACTTCTTGCCGACGTCCTGCTGAGGTGGCGTAGGCACCAATTTGTAGTCACCGCAGACGTTGCCAAAATGTACCGGCAGATATTGGTGCACCCGGAGGATCGGGACCACCAAAGAATACTATGGAGAGACACCGACACACAACACGTAAGTGAATACCAATTGAATACAGTCACTTATGGCCTGTCGTGTGCTCCCTACCTAGCAGTCCGGACACTACACCAACTTGCCGAGGATGAAGGAAGCCGCTATCCCATTGGCGCTCTAGCACTGCGACATGACTCATATGTCGATGATGTTCTGACGGGAGCTGACACCATACCAGCCCTGAAGGAAACTGCTGAACAGCTGCTGCATCTGTGCAAGGCGGGCGGCTTCCCGCTGCAGAAGTGGGCCTCCAATGTCGCTGACTTCCAGAACTCAGCAATTCAGCCCTCGTTGCACAACACAGCTGCAGAAACCACGAAGACTTGGACGCATGCCACACATTCCGCACTAGGTCTCCAATGGGCACCCTGCGATGACACCTTCCGGTTCACAATTACTGCTGCCGAGGCTCAACCTTTGACCAAGCGGGGTGTCGTCTCCAAGGCGGCACAGCTGTTCGACCCGTTGGGATGGCTGACACCTGTCATTGTGCGTGCCAAGATCACGATCCAGACTTCGTGGCTCCTAGGACTTGGCTGGGACGACCCACTTCCTCCGACACTGGCCACTGAGTGGAGGAACTTCTGCGCGGAGTTGAAATATCTGGAGCAGGTGAGGGTTCCTCGGCCTCTCTTTGACAGAGCACACCAAACTCGGACGGAGCTGCATGGGTTTGCCGATGCTTCGGAGCGAGCTTATGGTGCCGTCGTCTACCTGAGGACAAGGGACGAAGCCAAACAATGGAGGCTCTCTCTTGTAGCTGCCAAAAGCAAGGTAGCACCATTGCAACAGGTGTCACTGCCGCGCTTAGAACTTTGCGCAGCGCACCTCCTCTCCCGCTTGACACAGCGCACCATCACCACATTGAATATGGAGACCACGCATATTCACCTCTGGTCCGACTCCACAGTGGCCTTGGGATGGATCCAGGCTCATCCATCCCGGTGGAAAACATACGTGGCCAACAGGGTCGCTGATATTCAACGCCGCATACCAGAAGCGCAGTGGCATCACGTTGCAGGTGTCGAGAATCCTGCTGACTGCGCTTCCCGGGGACTACTGCCGTCACAGTTGCTCAGCTGGACTCTGTGGTGGAAGGGGCCCAAGTTCCTTCATGATGACATCGACCTCGCATCATCAGGGCCAGTCGAACAGGAGGATCTGCCCGACCAAAGAGGGCCCATAGTCGCTGTCGGCTCCAAGAAGGATGAGGAGGACAACGAGATCCTGCTTAGGTTTTCCTCGTACACCAGGCTGCTGAGAGTCACTGCTTGGTGTCGACGGTGGCTAAGGAGACACCACGACTCAGCACTCCAAGATGCAAGGCCATCAGTCCTGACGATGGCGGAGCTCGTCGACGCCGAGAGATGCTGGATACGGCTGGTCCAGAGGGCAGCGTATAGTGAGGCATATGAGATGTTGCTGCGCAACCAGTGCATCCCTCAGCGCAGCAGTCTCGCTCCATTGGCTCCGTCACTGGACACGCACAAGTTGCTGAGAGTCGGAGGCCGGCTGGGCAAGGCACCACTAAATCCAGACGAAACACATCCTATTATCTTACCACCAAAATCCCACTTCACACATCTATTCGTTGTTTACACTCACAGGAGCACCATGCACGGAGGAGTCCAGTCCACCCTGGGAGCCACTCGTCAGCGTTTTTGGATTCCTAAAGGGCGCTCCATAGTCAAAGGGGTCATCCATAAATGCGTGACCTGTCTACGATGGCGGGTGGAACCAGCTCAGCAGCTGATGGGAGAGTTGCCGCAGCACCGCGTCACTCCTGCACGTCCATTTCACTCCACCGGGGTGGACTACGCGGGTCCAATATGGTTGCGGACAACCTCAGGGCGAGGGCACAAGGCCTACAAGGGCTTCTTTGCTGTGTTCGTCTGCATGGTGACTAAAGCTGTACATTTGGAAGTGGTGTCTGATTACACTTCCGAAGCGTTCCTGGCTGCCTTCCGGAGATTCATCTCACGCCGTGGCATCTGTGCACACTTGTACAGCGATTGTGGGACGAATTTTCTGGGAGCTGACCGGGAGCTGCGCCGCCTCTTCTCTGCAAGCAGCAGGGAAAACCAACAGCTCAGAGACCAGATGAGCAACCTAAGGACAGAGTGGCATTTTAATCCGCCTGCGGCACCTCACTTTGGCGGATTGTGGGAAGCCGCCGTAAAATCCACCAAGCACCACCTGCGACGGACCATCGGAGAAGCCCGACTCACCTTCGAGGAGATGTCCACGCTGCTGGCCCAAGTGGAGGCTTGCCTTAACTCAAGGCCACTAGCTGCACTCTCCGACGACCCCATGGATCTGAATGCACTAACGCCAGGGCATTTTCTTGTAGGTTCGGCATTGCAGGCGCTTCCAGAACCGTCGCTGCATGATGAGGGGACCAATCGCCTCACTCGATGGCAGCTGTTAACCAAAATGAGGGATCAGTTCTGGCTGAGATGGAAACAGGAATACCTCCATGGACTCACCATGTGGTCAAAATGGCGCCACACCAAGGAAGACCTCGCGCCCGGCCGTCTCTGCATCATTGTCGGAGAACAAACACCTCCTTCACGATGGCCACTAGCTCGCGTCAAAGAAGTTCATCCTGGAACCGACGGACGGGTTCGTGTGGTGAAGGTGGCCACAGCCACATCCGAGTTTGTGAGGCCAATTCGCAAACTCGTCGTCCTGCCGATCGACGCGAGCGATCAATGAACGCGTCGATACAACACACTGCGCGAACGTGCAACTACAACTGCGTAGTACGCGATTCCATTCACTGCGTAGTACGCGATCCAATTAACAGCGCAGGCGCGATTCATTGACGATGCCTTCAGCAACGTCACACATAACCTCACTCGCGATTGTACCACGCACCTGTCGTTGCCCTTGCATTCCATGTCGGTCTTGGTATTCTGTCACACCACATTTGTTCACCACTGTTTAAATTAAATTGTTACGTGACTTCGGTATAAATTCGTGGCAGAGTCATGCTCAGTAGCGTTGCGGAAATTCGACCAGTCGAGGCGGGCGGCATGTTTGAGATTGGCGCGCGCGAGCGCCATGTTGTCTCGCCGCGCAACGCTATCCCACTCGACCAATACCGGTGAGACCCGCGATCGCGATCGAAAAGCGTATGCCAACGAGGCTTGAGCGGGCCAAATCCCGAAATCGTAATTGGCCGAATCCAGCCTCGATCCTGCTGGAATATTCTCGAACAACCAACCGGATTACCGGTGCGTGACGAATATTCCAGAAAGGACCGAGGCAATAAAAGAGAGAGAAAACGGTCGACACGCTCTCTCTATCCAGTACCAACAGCTGTTGAACACGTGTTTGCATTTAAAAGGATCTCGATCAAAGTCCATTACGATTAGACTGCGCTATTCTTGTCGGACATATTTTATTAAAGTGAAATACAGTTATTTATTCAATCATTCAGATATCCGTGCTCAAATTTACATTTATACAGTCCACGCCAATTTCCGTTAAATTCCGCCATAGTTCCATACATTCTCCACCATTCAAATTCAGCCCTTTTGTTCGACCAAGAACAAGTCCAATACAACGAGCAATTCAACACTCCGGAAGCTTCTGCGCTTCTCAAAAGAGATTTATACGTAGACGATCTACTTACTGGCGCCGAGTCAATTACAGAAGTAAAGGTCATTCAACGACAAATTGCTACATTATTGAAAAAGGGTGTTCTCAACATTCGACAATGGGCATCAAACGAACCGGCACTTCTCGCGGGACTACACAAAGATCTGATTCATCCAAAGATCTTGGGCGACGAGGCTTCGATGAAAACTCTGGGTGTATCGTGGGACGTACGACACGATACCATTCGGTACTTAGTGCAGTCTGTGGTAACTAACGTAGTTACCAAACGAAACATTCTGTTGACTATTGCCAGGATATTCGATCCACTAGGGCTGCTCGGACCCATCACATCAGAACGGGACAAACGGTCCTCGGTTCAAAGAATTTGTTTGGAGAATATCAGTCATCTGTTTTCTCTCTTTCTGTCTCTCTCCCTCCACTCGAAGGTTACTCGAGCCAACCGTGGAGGAAGACGAGTCATCAAGGGTGCGTTGATCCGGTAATGCAGCGTTCGACAAAACCCAATCAACGCATCGCCTTGCATTTACCAATGAACGTCATTGCATTGTCCATAGACGATGAAAGAGCTTTCTTCACGATGAAGAAAGCCCCTTCAAAAACAACGACTATCGATGTCGCAATCGCTTTTCTTTTCAAAATCAAGTTTTCGTTGACTTGACAACCGAATAAAACAAGGCTATTCGAGCTTCGTGTTTTTTCGGGCATTCTCATTAAACAAAGACGACAAGATAGTTTGTTCCTGGGAAAACGTCGCGAATTCCCCGCGTATAAGACAGGGCCTGTTTCAGTCTTACTGAAGAGTCCTATAACAGGTCTGGGACGAAACGCATTTCCGAACGTTGCATTTGAATATTTTGAATAGGCTACCCAATATTAAGTTGGCGGGTAGCAGTTCAGCGGATTAGAAATCGCGACGCGGTGAGTCCGTTCGGAACAATTACATATCAAAACATCATCTGATTTCTATTAACAAGGAACACTTGGAAACACATTGGTATGAAAGCATACAAAATGTTTCTACCATTTCTGACCTTGTATGACCTTGAAGGTCACTGTGCAGTACAGTCACTTCTCGACTTAGGTCGGGGTTCGGTTCCGCAACTTCGATCGTAAGTCGAATTTCTCACAAAAATAAATAATATAATTATAATAGACATATGTACATCAAAATTAATAGCTTTTATTTCAGATTTTTAACGAAAACTATAAAACATTGATACATTTAAACAATTTTTTTATGAAATTTTTTCGTTGTAAGTGCGAACCCAAAAGTTACTGTATACGGATGAATTCAGCTAGAAACACGCTTGCATGTGATATAAAAAATATACAGCATTTGATGTGGCGGCTCGTGCAACGAGCATACCGCCAGATGCCGACATATGTATAATACATATACACGCGGCGACGACTGTCCTCGGGACAAGCACTCAAGAGAAACACCCGAAATACGGTTGCCAGGACAGTCGTTTACGGTAAAACAATGACGGTCAAAGACGAACGTCATTTTCATTCAATCTCGATCACTCGAAGCAAACGGACGTCTCGACGTGAGACGCGATCGAGCTGAGCGAGATTTCCATTGTATAATAAAGTTTAATTTCACGCGAACGAGAACGAGTTAAGAATTCATTTCTCCCGTTGTCCCACAATGAAATAATTGTGCTCTGGATGATAGATACTTATTGTTAGAAGTAATTGAAGGAGAATGAATGTCACTATTTAGTTAGCAATCGAGCGGCAGTGTTTCTGCGAATAAAGTAAAGTAATCATGGCTCTGATTTTTATATCAGTTCCTTATTTTTCCACATAGGCTACGGAGGCCACTACACAAAGATCTCTTGTTTAAGGGTCTCCGCCCATAAATTAGTGCCGCCTTTCCGCTACGAGTGGGCCCTAGGACGCGTCAATTGCCATCGACAGGAATTGCGATATGCTTAATCGATTTGCTATTAAGTTCCAATCCACTCATAACAAGCAATAGAAATCTACATAGAAAAGCAAAACGAAAATTATCACCAGAAGTTGTAGATATGCTTGTGCCCTCCACTGAAATTAATTACATCTACAATAGTAATTCGTCTGACGTGTTCATACCGTCCGAAGAGTCGAACTTATATATAAAAGACAAGATTTTAAACGCATTTGAAGTGGTTAGAAATAAAGTGGATATATGTGAGAAAGTATATCGGAAAGTGTGCCCACATTGAACTCGGAAGACAAGCATAATTATTTGCACGTATGTATTCGCGTGAGTAAATAATAGTGTCCTGTGGATCCGCCGAAGGAACAGAAGACCCTGAAAAATGTATAAGTATACTTTACGTTAGTGTTTTATAATGTAGGATTAGTATTCTTATGTCTTTGCCACTTCAAATATATTATCTGAATGGGCAGGGAGACAGACGATGATTTGGTACGGGCCTAGCGACGAATGTCCTTTTAAACTTCGTTTGTCTCGTGGCACGCACACGATCATGTTCTGTCTCATCGACATGGTCGGGTGGACTGTAGTAGTAGGCTTTTGTCTATACGTATAATGCTACACAATCAAATTTTGCAAAAATTTTGTTTAAAAGAAAAAAACAAGATCGCTTTGATTTTTTAAGTATTAAATTGTATTTTTGATTCGATAATGTTGTAGATGATGTTAAGACGAATTCAACGATATATAATATTGTTGCGACGGCTCTAAATGAAGTTGGCTTCCCCTGCGATATTCTAAAGATATCGCAGAGATCGAGAGAAGTTGGCCGTCGGATCGATATTGTGGTATTCGGCCAACGGGGTTGTTGTTGACAAGCAGAAACACGATGGAACCTCTTGAGTCGTTGAAGCGAGAGCACGCGTCTTTATTGCATCCTTCTAAGACATTGTCCGTTGACAGAGAATAAAGACTAGTGTACTGTCCGTACGCCACAAGAAGTCCCTCGAGACGGCTGAGGGGCACAGGGGTCCTCGCTCGCAGCCAATGGTTATCTTTGACGTCACACACTTTAGCCAATAATTCGGCTAGAACCGAAAGTTCGTGTGGAATGACCCAATCGGACGGTTTGTTGACGAATTCCTGCCAGGAGACTTCTTGTGGCGTACAAACAGTAGTTGTTAGAAGTGTTCCGTGTTTGTTATTGTGATGTGTTTACCGACGAGGCGGGGCAGAAGCCTCCGCAACATTGGTGTCAGAAGTGGGGACGATTCCACAACAACGACATCCACTTCGGGAGCAGATGCGACGATGTTGTACACGCTGAAGACCTCCAGAGGAATATTTCGGGCCAGTTCCAAGAGCAGCAGAAAATCTCGGAGCGGAGATGGAAACAGAGGCCCGGTTTTAAGAGAGGGAGGCAGCAAACAGAGCCGCTCAAGATGCAAAGGAAACTGCCCTGGAAGGACGATTTGGGATCCTGGAGGCACAGTGTCAGGTGCTATCGCGAAATCTGCACACTTTTATACGGCCTCGTTTAATTAATTGCGCCGAGAACCGTGAACCTCAAAATGTAAATATGTTCGTTCGTAACGGGTCCGCGGTTCCGGTTCTTCCGCCTTCGCAGCAGGTTCCTCCGTGCGATACGGTTTGCGTGTTTCATAATGTTTCGGAGTTGGGATACACCGTGAAACCTCATAGATTCGAGGGCAAGGCTTCGTGGGAAGAGTATCGAATTCAGTTCGACACGATAGCTCGTGCGAATAGTTGGGATGAACCGCGGAAAGCTTTGGTCTTGGTTGCATCTTTGAAGGGCCCTGCTCGAGGAGTGTTCACTTCTCTTTCTGTGGACAAACAGAACGACTTCCAGACGATAGTTTCGGCATCAGAGTTCCGTTATGGGACCAAAAATTTTAGAAATATAAGCTACGTGAAGTTTCAAAATTATAAACAACGGAAAGGGGAGTCGAACTCTGAGTTGGCACCAGAAATTGAGAGGCTTGCTCAAGCTGCATTTGATGAATGCCCTTACGAATGTAGGAATAAACTCGTGGCCTCTCAATTTGTAGCAGCATTGGCTAACGAGGAGATCAAACGAATATTCAGACTCGGTGGTTTTTTACATCTCTGAGGGCCACGGTTATTAGAGCCCTGGAGATTGAAGCTGTTGAGTCCGCCACTGAAACCTCATATAGAAGCCAAAATAATCGCTACAAGCCTTATTATTTTCCGAAACAACACATTCCTGGACGGAGTTGGGAAGAACGAGAAGGCGACCGGAGACCGAAGGAGGCGGTTCGACCGAACAGGAGCTACCTCAGCGCACAGTGGCTCAAGTGGATGAGGCCGCGGCTACGATTTCGTGGTCCCGGGTTCGAATTCCGCCGTCACCTCTGAGGTTTTTCTCAAGTGATACAAATTGTGGCCGCTCGGTGGTTCGGAACCCACCTTAATAAACAGTAGGTCCAAGCCTGAGAAACATGCCAACCAGGCGGAGCCAGGCTAAAAAAAAAACAAAGAGCTACTTGCAGAAGTCGAGTTGCGTGAACCGGAGTTCGAGGATCAATAGTGATCGGGAAGATCGACTCAAGGAATGTTGGAGATGTCGGCAGCCTGGACACCTCCAGAAGGACTGTCCGAAGAGGCAAACACAGAAGATGGGGAACGCAAAGAAGTCACAGTAGGGGGGGGGGGGGGGAGACTGTGACATCTTCTTCTTCTACCCCCGTCGTGCTGAAGACTTACTTGAAGAAGGATTCTACGGCCATCGAGGGTTTCATCGATGGAGAATTGGCTACGATAATAATCGACACGGGATCGAGTGTGAATCTTTTGGGGACAAATAAGTTCAATCCCAAAAGTAAGCTTGGCGCGGCGGAGGGACTTCCGGAAATGAAAATTGTGTCCATTTCCGGAGAGAATTTACCGATTCAAGACAAGTGCAGATACCTCATTGAAATCAATGGTTTCGAATCGAAGAAAGATTTCTTCCTCATTAACATGGCGGAGGAGTGTATTTTGGGAAATGAATTCCTTCAGAGACAGGCTCGACTATTTGGCAGTATAATTACTGTGGCGGCACGTGCAACGAGCACACCGCCAACATATGTATACAGGGTGTCCCAAAATGTCTTCAACTCCCGGAAATGGGAGGTTCCTGAGGTCATTTCAAGCGCCATTTTCCTTTTGCAAAATGTTGTCCGCGGCTTTGTTTATGAGTTATTAACGAAAAACACGGACCAACCAGAGCGCGCCTAGTCGCTCGGTGGCACGGTAAGCGAGGCGAGCCGGGGGGAGGAGAATGTTGTCGGTACGCCGTGATGTCGTAACAAACAACAGTTTCTCGATTATGTCCCCGATTTCGATGAGCTTTGGATATGTTGTAAAGACCATGATTCTGAACAACATTTCCCTTTAGACTGTTTGCCTCGCGGCTTTACTTTACGAGATATTTGTAAAAACTTGTAATTGAAAATCGATCGATGTTCATAGTACTATCTCCTCTCCGATTTCGATGAGCTTTGGATATGTTGTCAAGACCACGATTGAATAACCATTGTTGTATAACCATGTCAAACTTATTTGAAAGTCATTGAAATCGGTGAGGATCCACATCATCTTTACCCGACTTACGGCAACTTTACCCGAACGAGAGAAGAAGCAGTAACTGTTTGTATTAAAAACTCACTTATTCAGCCGTAAATCAATTTGCTGCTTCGAAATACGTGTCACTGTCACTGGGTCATTCGGTAACGAACTGCACAGATGTCTTCAGGTGTACGACAGTAACGAAAGCTAAGGGTTGTACAGAACGGTTGTACAAAAGGTTGTACACAATGGTTGTAAATTTTTCCACGCTCACGATCACTGTTCACATTTGAAATATCACTTGTATTGCAGCACAAATCGAATTTGGGTTTTTGTTCATCGTATTATGAAGCCCAAATATTGGAAATGTCTGCTCTCATGCATGCTCAACCAACTTTCAAGTCAGATTCATTCAGCCAATTCGTGTTTGACAACGCTGACTTTAATGCGTGCACCATCGATGGGCTCAATTCTTTTCATGCAATGGGTGGTATCAAATGTATTACACCGTCCAGTTCTGTGGAGAGAGGATCCAACATTCCTAAATTGACCAACATGCCAATGTCGCTGGAGACTGGAAAACTCGGGATTATTCCACTCGAAACATTCCACGGCAAGGAAGTGGGGTTACGAACAGTCACTGTTCAAGAATGGGGATCCCAGATGAACCAAAACATCCTGATCGTCATGAAACCTTGTGGTTTGTTGCTAAGCAGCAAGGTATTCCAATACCAGAGTGGAAAGGATACGTGCAGTCCATTACAACAGGATGCTTCAGCGAGAAGACAAGAGTTGTTACACTTCCCTTCATAAATGCTCCTCCCTCCAGCTACGATACCATCTATACAGCGTTACAATATGCAGCTAATTTATGTGGGAAGCAACAGTGCTTGATCATCACGTTTGACCAGCCTCTTTATTGGAAGGCCCGAGAAATTGTGGCAGCTGCTCCACCTGACTCGAAACTTTCAGCATACGTAATGCGTCTTGGAGGATTCCACCTCCAAGGCCATGCTTTTGCCAGGGCAGTGAGAGAACATTTGCTTGCAACCACAGCTTTGTCAGCCGTAATATTAGGAAACATCCAGTTGACGGAGGAAGAGCAGACATGTATTAAAGAAGTAATGTCAAATTTTCTTAACGAGCCTCCCTCTCAGCTTTCAATAAACGAAAACTCTCACCTTAAAGAAGTATCCATCAAATTCGGAGATGCACTGGATCAACTCAGATAAGGGACCAACAGCACAGCTTTGGGTGCAGTACTTCAAAATGGTATGCCTGATGAAAGAGTACATCCATGCAGAGAGGTCTGGGGATTGGAAAAGACACCTCGATTGTGCGAAGCAAATGATCCCGTACTTTCATGCTTCAGGGCACTTTCCCTACGCCAAGTCGTGCTATTTATACGTCCAAGATATGGAAAATCTGTCTTAAAAACTGACAGCCGAACAATACAACAAATTTGTAAATAATAGTTACTTCATGATGCGGCGATCTGATTGCTTTTGGTCAGGGGTGTGGTCCGATATGACTATCGAGACCACACTCATGCGAGCATTTTCTGGCCAAGGTGGCATGACCCGTGGTAGAGGTGTGACAAATAGTACAAATAGTGTGTAGTGTGTGAGTCGGGGGGGACCCCGACTACGCCGTACCTCGAACATTCGGTTCATACCGGCTTCTACTTTCTTTTATCTTGCCAGATGGTATGGCTCTACTCTCTCTGCCATCGCTGCCTTATAATTGGAGGGACAGCAATGTCGACTCCACCGCCACCTCGAGTCCAACCCTTTCCAGGAGCTGCCGCTGTAAGCGGGAGGGGCGGATTCCTGGCCCGAGGAATCAAGGTCCGGATGACCTTGATCTGTCGCTGGTACTCATTGTGACGTCTCGGAGTGAGGTTTCCTTTTGCCTCTACTCCGTGACTTCTCTCGTTCGACTTGCCTTCTGCTTGAGTACGTCTCGCGCGAAATTCCGGAAGCTCCTGAACAGTTGTTCACTGACAAGGACTGCTTCCTGCAGCGGCCATTCAAAATGGCCTTTTGCAGTAGCCTCCTGTCGTAGGAGTTCCCGCGCTTGAACGTACTTCGGACAAACGAACAGGATGTGGCTCGGTGTTTCCACTTCGCCGCACTCACAGTGTTCGTCCTCTACCAGCGAGAAAGTTTTGAGCTTCGCACGGAAGTCTCCGTGTCCACTCATGAACTGAGTCACGTAGTGATCAGTGATCACCCAGCGCGCACTAAGACGGTCTGATACATCGCTAAAGTACTGGAAGGTAGTTCTTCCGACCTGCGATGACGACCATCTTCGCTGCCACACTGCCAGGGCCGCTTGTCTTACCTCAGCTAATGCTTCGGCATGATCTACAGCCCCGCTTGCCAGATCGGCATGACTTATACGACATGTTCCATATTCTGTGTCTAGTTCTTTTCGTATCTTATAGGCGCATATTCGCTCCGCTATCACCAAGTCTATCGGCACTTGACCAGCGATCACTGCGATCGCATCTGTCGATGCCGTTCTATAGGCCTTGATGCAGCCAAGCAGCACTCTCCTCTGCGCTCTAAGGAGAACTAGTCTCGACTTAGAGGTAAGAAGGTCTGCCCAGCCCGCAGCAGCGTACGCCACGATTGGGACAAACAGTCCACGGTACATTATACGCATGGCCCGATGTCTCAATCCCCAGTTCGCACAGGCAATCCTCGCTAGCGCGTTAAACGTTCGCAAGGACTTAGCACTCACATACTCAGCATGGGTCGCAACTCCCATGTTTCTATCGAAGTACACGCCAAGGTACCTTACGGTATTCTTCGCGACGATACTTCTTCCATCTATCTTTATCACGGGCGGCCTCTCCATCTGGAGACGGCCTCTCAGGAGAATCATCTCGGTCTTAGGAGCAGATAGCGACAACTTTTGTGATTTGCACCACGCAGAAATCGCATCCGCTACCTTTTGCCCTTTAAGCTGGAGTTCCTTCCTCGAGTTGCCTTTCACAAGCACGAGTAGGTCATCCGCATAGGCAATGGGCTCGCACGCGAGCCCGGTGTTCGATAAGAGCTGAAGAACTCCGTCAAAGACTAAGTTCCAACAGCTCGGACCAAGGATTGATCCCTGCGGACAGCCTTTGGTTACGACTTTCCGCACTTCTCCGTGATTGGACCTTATGGTCACGACACGGTTGGCGAAATAGTCGGCCATCAGCCGATAAAGATTGCGGGGACAGCCTCGCCTCCTCAACTCATTGAGAATGCTCGGCCACCAGAGATTGTCGAATGCTCCAGATATATCGAAGGCGAGCGCCAGGACATACTTCTCCTCGCAGCCGGATACCAGACCCCTCAGCTTTACCACGGCATCTTCCGTGGATCGCCCAGGTCTGAATCCGTATTGCCGGTCAGAGGCGTATTCCGGACTTAGGAATATATCAGCTAATCGCCGGGCGATTAGCTTCTCAAGAACTTTGCCTACTACGGATAGCAGGCAGATGGGACGATAGGACTTCACCTCCATCTCCGGTTTGTCAGGCCCTTTCAGAATGGTTCTGATCAAGCCGACTTTCCACCTGGAGGGAAAGACCCCGTGCTCTAGACAACTATTATAGAGCCCCAGTAACTCGGTACGGATTACTCCGACGGAGCATTTCATAACTTCTGGCTCTATACGGTCCAAGCCTGGGCACTTGCGTCGCTTCAGACTTTTCACCGCCTCTTCAAGCTCCGTGCGAGTGAAGGCACGGTCGTCTTCACTCGCTGGCTCGGTGACGGATTCCAATCTGAGCTGCGCTTGCTCCGGGGTGTCGCTCACAGACGTATCGTCCGGAACTAACGCCTCCAGCAGCGCTGACGCAGTGACTTCCCAGTCCATCGTGTATCCTTGTGAAGTGCGAATGTTTGAAACCGCTGTCTCAACATTCAGCTTCTTCTGTGTGATCTTGTAAACAAGACCCCACGGTTCTTTATTCCCCTGCTCGGTTACAAAGTTTTTCCAACTCTGCATCCTTGCAGCTCTCAGAGCGGTCGTGTAGGCTTTTCTCCGGGCAAGATAATCGGCCTTACGTTCCGCTCGCTCTTCCTCCGAACATCTCGGGTTTTGGAAGGAGCGCCTACATCTGTTGACGCTCTTCTTCCACCTCGTCAATTCTGGTGTCCACCACGGGACAGATTTGGAGTGCCACTGCTTGGTTCGCATGGAGGAGTCGCACGCTTGGACAATCGATGCCTCGATTCCCTGTGCAAGAAGTTCGACCTCCTCTCGGCCATTTGGCCGGAGGGTTAGACTCCTCCTGCTCTCCTGCAGCGCTTGTACGTATCTCGGCCAGTCCGCACTACCTAGGTGGAATCGCCCGATTCGGGGCTGATTCTCATTCCTAGTAGCGAACTGTAACGAAAACTCTATGACTCGGTGGTCGCTGGATGTTAAGTCCCGGTGGACTCTCCAGCGCCGCACCTTGTTGGACATGTCGCTCGTCGCAAGTGTGACATCGATGTACGACTCACCGGACGGGCTGGAGTACGTGGGCATACTGCCAGCCTCGTTCAAAACAACCAAGTTGTGCCGGGCCACGAACTCTTCGAGTTTTCGGCCTCTCGCGTCCGTCCTCAAACTACCCCATAGGGGAGATTTACTGTTGACGTCCGCTGCGATCACCACTTGGTTATGGTTAAGTGCTGCAAGCACCTCTTCCAGTCTAGCCAGACTTGGTTCAATATCCTCAGACCATTGAAAGTACTGGCTGACCAGGTTGACGTTACCGAAATTGCCCTTAACGCAAACACAGGTGAGATGCGTGTCGCACAGATGTGAAAGTTTGACCACGTCCAGATTCCGGTTCGTGACGGCTATTGCCGACATTGGCCGGTCCCCTTCCGCGATCACCCTCGTTTGCGCCCGCTTCAGCCCAGGCAGTATGCCATTCCAGCTGTACGGTTCTTGTGCTAACAACACATCTATCTTCCTGGCATGCAGCAAAGATGTCATTTCATCGGACACATTCCGAGCGCGCTGCATATTATGCTGCACAACTCGGACAATCCTCTGATATGGTCTGTCTTCGGCGCTCTTATCCATAACAGGTTCGAGCTATCGTCTGCTGAAGCGCGGCCTGATAGGACGCGCACAGCTTGTCTCTCGACTTGTGGTCATGCGGCCTGCCGCGTTCCTTGCAGTTAGAGCAGACCGGTTGTCCGCTCTTCTTGCATGCAGCATAGGTGTGACCCTTTTCGGCGCAGTGACCACATACGTCTTCTTTGTACTTGCATCGTTTGGCCGTGTGGCCAAACTTCTGGCACTTGAAGCACCGGGTTACCGAGACGTAGTCCTGTACTCGACAGGACGACCAGCCCATGTAAACCCGAGCTTCCCCACTTTGCAGCCGCCGGCGAACCTGCGGACTGACATCGATGACCCAGTTGACTGCCTCCCTGCCCTTGGGACCAGTTTGATAACTGACCCTCAGGTTAGAGGCAAATTCCTTCTGTGTCATCTCGCTGAGGTTCTGCTTCCACAGATTGGAAGCTACCTCTTCTCTAGCCATCATTTTAGGAACATCGTACACTATCAGTGACGGGTTCCTTTTAGTCGGCATAGAGACCGACAGTCCCTTGTCCTTAAGGCCCTTACTCCCCGTGAAGGCTTGAAGGTCCTCTTTGCGCTCGGTCGCGACTGCTATGCCACCGGAGTGGATGAGTCGCACAGACCTCACGCGGATCTTCTCCTTCGCAGGTTTCACAATGGAGAGAACAGTCCGCTTAGTCGCGTCGCTGCTCTGCTCCTTGCCCTTCGGCGGGAAGATCCTTACCACATGTTGTGGTGGCTTCACCGCGTCTGGGGTGACCCTCCGGCACTCGACCTTAGCCGCATCGGCATAGGTCGTGCGTGCATGCTGTCCTGGTGGACCGGTCTGCATGGACCGCGGGGCGGTCCGCGACACAGTCGCCGCGCTCTGCAAAGACGGTCTAGCCCGATCGGCCCTGACCGCTGCGAGCTGTCCTTCTAGGAACCCGTTCCGTTGAACTAGTTCCTGGACAAGCTCGTTGAGCGCGTTCGTACAGCTGCATATCTTGGCCGCCGCCTCTTTGGTGATTCGCGATTTCTCGCTCGTGCACCATTTGGTGACAGCCGCAACATGCTGAAAGGCTTCTCCTCTTACGAGGTCGAGAGGCCGTCCTCTGGGCCCAGAAGTCGCCTCCAACGACTTCCCTCCCAGTTTCTTGCGCTCCGCTTTAGCTGGTGCTGCCTTGGCGGAGCGCTTGTCCTTTTTGGAGGGGACATGTTTCCATGCCTCTCCTTTCTGGGCCATAGTACCCTCAGGGGTTTTATCCCCTTCGGGTGCCTTTTCCTTTTCGGAGGAAGGGACGGGACCCTTCTTCTCCTTTTTGGAGGCAGGGACGGTACCCTTCTTCTCCTTTTCGGAGGAAGGGACGGAACCCTTCTTCTCCTTTTGACCCGAGCTCTCCCCGGACCGAGGAGAGCTCCGCTTCTTTTTAGGGCTCGGCACTTCTGCCTTACCCTTGGGTGCATCGCACCTTTCGAGGGTCACGCTAGGGGAGGGATAAACCTCCTCCTCGGTCCTCTCGACTTTAACGGACACAGAGGCAGCTTCGTTGTCGTCAACTACAACCACCTCTGCTGCGACGACTTCACGCTCGGTTTTACAACCTCGCGCTGGTCTCGTCGACTTGACTCTCAATTCTTTTGTTTGATCCATTAGAAATAGAATAAACTTCATTCCGCTGCGTGCACCGGCCTCCTCGGACCCTCAAATGGAACCTGCCATCCAGCTAGGTTGGTGCATCACCCAGAATATAGTCCGCGGAATTGGTGGCCAATTACTCGACCACCTCCACTTCCTCACCCAGTGGAACCCACTTCGCTAACGCTAATGGTATTCCAAGCCGATTGACTAGGCACAGGGCTACTTTTCTCGCCTAGCCACCCATCTAGCCGAAGCAGAGGCCAAAGGTACGTGTTGCAGACGTCACTCCCGCAGGAGTGGGCCTCCTCAGATCCCAGGATCCCCTTTTCCTGCGACAAGGGTCGCCACGCACGGCAAACACGTGGGAGACGTGGACTTTGAGTGGTTATCTCCTCCACTCCACTGCGCTTCGTTTAGTTCGCTAGACTCCGAAGAGAATGCCATCCAGCGGGACCACGTGGAGGCTCAAGCGCAGCTAGGGCAACTAGTGCCCCTTTACAACTCCGGCCTCTCCGGGGATAGGAGCCCATCCCTTAGCAAGTCCTATACAGCCATACATGACTTTGTAGTGGCGTTGCTGGTTTTCTTCTAAGTGCCAGCGGCGTATTGGTTTCCAAAAGCGAAAATCAAAAATGATAAGCTTTGGCACCTCCGCCTTCGCTTACCATTAATAGCGTATACGCCACTACGCTGGTACGCATCGCTCTTTTACGTACCAGCTGCGAAACCGAGCGAAAGCTGGTCGCACTCACTTTTGGTCATCATCGCTGCACCACGCGACTCAGTGAGATCATGTACCTTCTGGTGGACTGCCAGAGGCGCTCTTCTCGAACCCATGAGAGAGCCTAAAAGCTGTCCCCGCCTGACAAATAGTACACTCAGCAAATGAGTAATTGGAATGAGTGCGACTTGTGAGGTTCTATTCACGTCAAGTGAGCAGCACAGAGATTTTGGACAAGCCCGCCAAACAAAGGATGCAGCTGATGTTACTACACTAATTGAGTGGTTTGGGAAATATTCTCCCTTTCCGGTTACCAGCGACATCATGTCTATTGCGACTGGGGTGGTTGGTGACAAAACAATCACGTGCTACAATGCTGTTACAGTTGGTAAACAAGCAATGGCTAAAATGGTGAATTCTCCATTTTCAGATATAAAACTGTCTCGGAAAAATCGAGCACTCCCCCTTTCGACTGTAAGCTCGTCAATCAAGATCACCGACGAAAAGGTATCTGTGGATCCTTATTTGCTATTCCAACGCATATCTGTAAGCCAGAAAACCGACGAAGTTTTGAAAACTTATTTACAATATGAATTAGCCCCTTTCCCTTTGGCCTTCTTCAATGAGGGTGGGATGAGGAAATCGACGAAATCAGTTCTCTACAAAGAGTTCAATCCAACAACCAAAGATGTACGTGTGACACACTTTGACATTGTTATGGACGGAGGTCTTCTCCTGCACAAAGTAATTTGGCAAAGAGGTTCCACGATATCTGCTATTTGTGATTGGTACGCCAATTTTGTGAACAGTCACTGTCGTGGAAGGAGTTGCGCTGTAGTGTTTAATGGGTACACGAGCTCATTATCAAGTACCAAGGTCGCTGAGCAACAAAGGCGGTATCGCCTTACCAAGTCAGCCGACATACAATTTAATCAGGAGACAGTCATAACTGTGAAGCAGGGAGACTTCAAGTACAGAACGATGTGGACGTCCTCATTGTAGACACGGCTGTGGAGTTGTCACATACCACCGCTGTTGCTGTTGTTGGTGAGGATGTCGACCTAATAGTCCTGTTGATGGCCAAAACACCTGCTGACCAGGACATCATTTTCGTCAAGCCTGGACGTGGAAACATAAAACCTTCATTGTTTTCTACCCAGGAGGTCCAGACCCAGGGGCTGCGAGACATACTATTTCTACACGCCTTCACTGGTGCGATACCATCTCAGCAGCCTTCCAAAAGAGTAAGCTGGGATTTATCAAACCTATATTTGAAGTCTCCAGACGTCCAGGGAGCTGCTGCAGTTTTCTCAGACCCTTCCTCAACCAAGGATGATATAGAGGAAAAAGTGTATTTTGAGGTGGTACGGGACCCCACCTAAAGAGAAGGGCAGCGAAACAACATTCTCTGAGGACATATCACCAAGTCCAGATGTGGTTGGGACATGAGCTGCTTCCTCAGATGTATGGGTGGGAGCTAACCACCAACAAATTTCTAAGCCCGGTGCACAGTGAGCAGCAGGCTGCATCGGATAAAATATTGAAAATGATTTTTTGTCGGTGCACAAAGGATTGTGCCACCACCAAATGCGGATGCAGAAAGGCATCTCTCAAGTGTTCCCCTGCCTGCCAAAACTGCCAGGGAAACTGTCTTAATGGGGGCCCCCTCTTAGACAATGAGGATGAAGAACTCAACATCGATCATCTGCCAGTCATCCACGAAGATTTATCACTTTCTACCACTTTCTCAATGGATGAAGAAGAAAACGAAGCAGAATCCATCCCAGGACCAAGTACCCATGGCAAACCACGACCACGACCCTCCCGCCCCAAGAGAGCCAGGAATTGATAACAATTATTACTGTATAATTGTACTATAAGGTATATATATATATATTGGCTTATAAGTATATAGAGTTAGAGCAGTAGAATAACGAAAAATACGAAAGTTAAGTTTTTCCGCAAAATCTCGGAATTTACACATAAAGTTAAAATTGCTCTAACTTTTGAACGGTTGAAGATAAAATAGTAAATATCATATCTTCTTGAAGGAAATTTAATGTTTAACAACTTCCTTTTGCATGACTTTTTCGTAGGACGAAGGGCTGAAGAGTTAGCTAGTCAAATAAGGCAAAAAACGTGAGGCAAAAATGTATTTTTCCAAATTAGTGTACTTTGAGCGCGAATATCTCGGAAACTACGCGAGATAGCGAAAAATTGAATCGAATCAATCTTGTGGCACATTTCGTCAGCATTAATTTTGTATAGAGTGGTATTATCGCTAGGACGCCTAGTTTTCAAGATATAAGCGAAAAACCGAAAAACGGGACCTTCTACGCGCTCCCCTGCACCCCGCTCACCTCCTAGTAGTGGGGACTTTTAGTATGTTTATCTCCTAACTAGTCCAAACAAAGCCCCAAAGTCAATAATTGTGTTCCTTACATTTCCCTCTACAACTTTTCGTTGACTGGACTATTGAGGCGCGTACGTACCGAGGTTGGATCGACGATTTGTCGATTCCAACAGGCCGGTTTGGCCTCCCGAATATGCACCGGTTTTCGTCGAACGGAGCACTTCGCGAACGCGTGTTTACTAGATCGCTTCCAGACGTAGAGTGATCTATCGACGATCCGCATCGACCTCCTTCGATCGCTATCGAGTGGGGATCTATGCGTACGCAGACCTAATTAGTGGGGCGATCTTGCGGTCCTTTATTAAGACAAGGACCGTGCGTGATAGTCTGTATGTGACACGGTTACAATATAAACTGTTAACTGGCTTGATCCATGCATTTGTGTTGATGGATTGGGATGAATTTTGTAGAGCATGAATGTTTCCTGATCAAGCAGAGGTATAGTCAGTTGAAATAACATTCTGCCTCTCGAATAAGAGATCTGAAGTTCTGTAATTCCGTTCATTTGTTGAGACAGCAGTTCAGCAGGTGTTAAAGGAAACTCGTAATTAGTAGTATTCCTTATTCCCTGAACCACAGACAGAAGCCGTTTGGGCGACAATACGACCGGATGAATTATTCCCTGTTTGGCGAAAAGGATGGCATCCACTATTACTATTAAATGTGCTTGATATTTTTCTATGGCAGAATCCAGAGTTTGCATCCAACTGCGTACCAGAGATTCTATGCGAGATCTTCGTATGGCCTTTTGGGTTTCCTGTAGGGATTCTGCTATTTTCTCAGATTTCTGGTATAGAACACGTGTTTGCGCTGTTAAATTCTGAATTTGTATATGAATGTCGTTGAACTCAGCTCGAACAATTTGTGTTTGATTAAGAACAATTCCTGCTAGTTTATTAGTTTTCGAATGTAACTTGTCGAGTGCTTCATTATACTGGTTTTCATCTTCCTCAGTTAACGTTCCAAATAAAACCTTGCTAATAGTACCGATGAATGACAGAGGTCCACTTCTTAATAGTCGAGTTCCTCTTCGTCGTCCGAATTTATGTTCCTCAAGCATAGCGTGCAACATGGTACTATATTTTTTACTATCTTCTAGTTTTCGAAGGATCATCGGTATAAACTCTTGAGTAGGGCAACGGGTCAATCCTCGCTGGGTAAATAAGGCCACTATTTCTCGTAAGAACGAGCGAGGTTCGTGCCTCCAGGCACTGGAAAGCGGAAAGGTTTAGGCGATTATTAATTAATATTGGAGAATATATTGGCTGGTAAAAGTAAGGTATATTCTGTATTTTGATCTTTGGTTGTGTACAGGATTTCAATAGGAGGGATCTATTGTCAACACGACGTGTGTATAGCGTGACGACCCGCGGGTATAACAATAACTTGGCACGCACGGAATGCGTGGAAGAAACGAAACTTCCATCGCTCGCTTGCTCGCGTATCGCCTCAATTCGTAACGCGGATCGTGGCGTTGACGTCGGCCTCGTGCACGTGTAATATACATAGATCGTATGGTATTTGGGTGTTTTCGCGGTTCTAACGCGCTAACGATGTGGAAGCGCCAATCTGACCTGCCGGATAAACACGGGAGGAAAGGTCGAGGTCCACACGTTAGGAACCTCACGGAAACGTACACGGCAGATAACGAATTGTCGGCAGGGCACGGAAACGTGGCCTGGGCGACTCCTCAATCTCCGACGCTTCTGTGGACCCTATGTGAATGTTCAAAACAAACTCACGCCTACAGAACTCACAAACTTGAATGGCAGATACCGAATTGTCGGCAGGGCACGAATGCGGGGTCTGGGCGACTCCTCAATCTCCAAACGTTTCTGTGAGTGCAATGTTGAATTTAAATTTTATTTTACTATTGTGCACGAAACCAACGCCGACGGTCTGTCCGGTTTCGTGGCTGACCAGATTGCCTGACACACGGCGCAAGATGCAAGGTTTCTCACTTGTTACAATGAGCGAAAACCTCGTGATTCACTTCACTATTTACTGTTTATCGGAACTCGTTCACTTGCAGGTGAACTGTTCACTTTTCTCAAACATAGATTTATTACCAAATCACCAAGCCTCTATATCTTGCAACGTGTTAATCGCGACGCCTTTTTACTTTTCGAACGCGATTGGCGATACAAGCTTAGAGCCACCGACTCCGTTTAATGATTCAAAATTTACTCGGAACACGCGAGTTTCAATATTAGAAAGGCAGCCACTCTGGGCTTTACACCTCCGTCTGTCGAAATATAAACGGCTTGCTATTTGCAAGTTACAATTTTTAATGTGAGCCACTCTGGGCTTTACAGACTCTGTCTGTCGAAATATAAACGGCTTGCTATTTGCAAGTTACAATTTTTAATATGAGCCACTCTGGGCTTTACAGACTCTGTCTGTCGAAGTAGAAAAGCTTGCATTGTGCAAGTTACAATCTTATAAAGAGAGCCTCTCTGGGCTTACGCATTTCGCGTTAGAAACGAATTATTAATCGCGGTGACTGCTGCGTGCTAACATGATCGTTTTCAGACGCAGAGTGATCTATCTGCTGCTCGCATCGACCACCTTCGATCATTATCAAGAGGGGATCGATGCGCGCGCATCCCACAAGTGGATAGATCCTGTGATCCTTTTCTAAGACAAGGATCACGCGTAACGCAGCGAGTTGTTGTAGTGGGGATCGATGCTCACGTCGCACGAGATATCGATATGTGGGCAACACGGTCACAAATTTTGTATAATTTCAAAGGTTGAAGTTTCTCGTAGTATAATCCACTGTTGTACTTTACGGGGTAGTGGTGTAGTCACCAAGACTTCCCTCCCTGCACTTCAGGGATAACACGAGAATGATCACCCGAATCATACTGTAGTGATCTTGTTGTCACTCCCGTGAACATAACGAGGCGGATCATTGACCCTGATGGTCTGAATCAGGTAAAGAATACACATAAATATATGTACATATATATATTTTTTTGTCTATATGGCCGCTACCAGCGCGTTATGACCGGGATAGCTTTGCCGTTCTCTAATTGCGTTCGCATTTCTGGTTCTAATTCAAAATGCTCTTCTATGCATTGTGGGCACTGCGCTGCCGGTTTATCCGACGAAATGCGCACTTCACAAGCCTCGCAGTAGCAATTCTTTCCTAGGGCCTCTTCTTTACACAGTGAATGCCAGCCTCCTTCGGTGAACAATTTTCGCTCATTTGCAGGCAGACGACTCCAGCAATGTCCACAGATGAAATGGCCTTGTGCCTCGAACATGACCAATGAGTTACTCTGTAGACAGCGCAACCTCAAAAGGTCTCCATAAACTTCGGGGTAGTCCTCAGGTTTCACCCCGGGTCCATAAAACTCTTCACCTTCATCCTCTTCCGTACGGAAAAGATTGTGAGGAACGGGCATGATGATCTGGAAAACGATTTCACATTTTTTCTAAAAATTACTACTAGTCGGAGGAGCTTTCGGAAACAAATACAAGTTTTAATTTGTTCTGGTGTTTCGTGATACGGCGCCCGTGATCGTCTGTTTCCAGGACCACGTCGTATAAATCAGTTACATCTATTATTTTATATGGTCCCACATAGCGGGAATCAAATTTGCTTGTACGTGGTTCCTTCAGAACATACACGTATTCTCCCGCCTTAAATTGCACAGGACGTGCGTGTCTGTCATAATATCGTTTTGATCGTTCCTTTGCTGTATTGAGGTTTTCGGCGGCGACATTTCGAACATTAGTCATTTGAGTGATTAGATTGGTGAGGTATCTTCCATATATTTCCATATCTTGATTGACGTCGAGTGCGCTTGGTAAGCGAGCCATCTGACGAAATACTAATTCGTGCGGTGTGAAATTGGTAGCTTCATGAACAGAGGTGTTGTAAGAAAGCATTGCAAATGGGAGAAGAATGTCCCATTCATTCTGCGATTCCATGTAATGCTTCATGTATTTCCAGGGATCCGTTAGTCTGGGGTCTGTATCCTGAAGTTGATATCTGCTTGATTTTAAAAATTTTGGCGAACTTCTTCATCACCGTGCCCATGAAGCTCGTTCCTTTGTCCGTTAAAATAGTACGTGGTGCACCGAATATTGCAATGAAATGTCGTGCGAAGGCATCTGCGATTGTTGTTGCCTTGATGTCGGGTAGAGCGACGGCTATACAGTATTTCGTCAAATTGTCCTGCATTGTTAAGATGTGTCTGTTTCCCCCTGGTGTTTCTGGAAGTGGTCCTACTGTATCCAAAACGAGTTTATCAAAAGGTTCCAAAGGCGCATCTGTGATGATCGTTGGTTGACGGGTTCTTGCTCTGACCAACTTTTGTTCCTGACAACTTCTGCATTTTCTAATAAACTCCTGGACGTCCTTTCTCATCCCTGCCCATTGATATTTTTCTTTAAGCCGATTGAAAGTTTTGGTCACACCTTTGTGCCCTCCTATCAAACTGCTGTGGGCTTCTTCCAGTAGTTGTTTCCTGCTTCCCTCCAATGGGGTCTGTATATTTTTATTTAGTTGCTCATGGGGTGTAATGACGTTGTCGGAAGATTCCTCTTCATCCTGGGAAGTGTCCTCTTCAACCGATGAAGATTCATACTCCATGGGAATATGGCAGATTTGACTTAGCGAATTTTGTTGTACCGGGGGTGTTCCTTGTAAAAACGGCAATGGGGTTGGAGGAGTTGTGATTACCCCCCCCCCCCCCCCACAGGTGTGGATGTAACTATTGCATGGCCGAACATATTCGGGGTCACATTTAAATTCTCATGGTCCTGAACTGTCGATACTACTGTGTCCTCCAACAGACCTCGTTCATAAAAAGAGCTTAAATCCGCAGTTATGGTACTTTCGCCATCTATTGCTTCTTCAGGGTGTTCTGGTACAAGTTCAGTTGTAGGGTGAGCTGATGAAACTACGGGTGGTGTTGTTCTTTCTGTTAATAGTGGTGAAGATTTGGTTCGTCGATAGGGTCGACGTGGGGTACTTCGTATAACTGAATCATCAGAGTCATAACTGGTTTCTTCGTAACTAGGTATTGGGTTGCGCCTATTCCTCATTTCTCGGACGCGTTGGCCAATGGTACCGGCCTCGGTGATTGTTGTATCTTGCCCTGTAGTTAATGGCAAACAGACTGCTGTTGGATTACGTGATAGAGCATCTGCATTTTTGTTGGGCTTTCCTGCCTTATGCACCACTTCATATTCGTACTCCAAGAGTTTTAGCTTCCATTTAGCCAGACGCGAAGTGGGGTCTTTTACGGAGTGAAGCCAAACTAATGGTCGATGATCTGTTACTAGGGTAAACCTCGCACCATAAACATATGGTCTGAAGTATTGTGTGGCATGAAACATCGCTAAACACTCCTTTTCGTGGCTAAATAATTTCTTTCGGCAACGTTTAATCTTCGAGAAGCGTAGGCTATCGGTAAATCCGTGCCAATATTTCCTTGGCTCAATACAGCTCCTACTGCAAAATCCGAGGCGTCTGTGGTAATAACGAAAAGTTTCGTGAAGTCTGGATATTGTAGAATTAGTGCTTTACATAATTCATCTCGTAATTCTTGAAAACTATGTTGTAGTTCCTCGGTCCACTTGAATCTAATTCCCTTTCCTAACAATTGTGTTAACGGTTTTGCTTTAAATGAATAGTTTTGTATGAAACGCCGGTAGTATCCTGTTAGTCCCAAAAATTGTTGTATGTTCCTCTGAGTTTTTGGCGTTGGAAAATTCTTTACTGCCTCCAGTTTCCTGGGGTCTGGTCTTACTCCTTCTGCTGATATTATGTGTCCCAAGTATGTAACTTCCTTGCGAAGGAATTCACATTTCCTGGTTTGCAGTGTGAGTCCGTGTTCTCTGAGGCGGTTCAATAATTTTCTCCTTTTTATTTCATGTTCTCGAAGTGATGAGGAATAGACTACGATGTCGTCCAGATAAACAAATAGTTCTGTTCCTTGTAATCCGGTTAAAACTTGATCCATGAGCCTTTTAAATGTAGGTGGTGCGTTCTTCAGTCCGAAAGGCATCTGAGCATATTCATAATGTCCGAAAGGAGTGGTAGACGCCGTTTTCACTTGGTCTTTTGGATTCATTTTTATTTGGTGGAAACCGTTAGCTAAATCAAAAACAGTAAAATATCTCAAAATTTGCTCCTCAAAATTTGTCCAAAATATCGTTGATTTGAGGAAGAGGGTATTTGTCACTGACGGTTTTTTCGTTCAACGCACGAAAATCGATGACCATCCACCATCGTCTGTTGCCATCCGCATCTGGTTTCGTGGGAACAATCCACAGAGGTGAATTGTACGGTGACGTGGATGGTTTAATAATTCCTTGTGACAAAAGTGTTTTTACTTGTTGTTGAATCTCCTCCTGGTGTATTACCGAATAGCGGTATTGTCGCGTGTTAAGGATGTTCTGGAGGTACAATAGTAGACAAAAGTACAAGAAATTCGAAATCCATCAATATATTGGCAATGAAAGCCATCCATGAGTATATTTTGCATTAAAAACATAGATTAATTTAAAAAGCTTTCGTTTAATTAGTGAATTTCATGTTATATTTATTTTTTAATCAAATTATCTTCATATTATAGAAAATTGTAAGTGACTTTTGCGAATGATTGTACCCTCTGATTTCAACTTGAAGATAATAAATTTGTGATATTCAATGTATATAATTACGCAATAAAAAGTTAAAAATAAATATTTAAATAAATTAAAAATACTTCAGAAAGCAATATTCATGATTATTATTGAAAATAAACATGTGAAATTTGCGTAAAATTATGTTCTGATAATAACAAAAAACGTGACAACACTGTACTGCACTATACTCAGCTGTATTTTTGTATTTGAGAGTTGGCAGCATTGTGTACGTTTGGAAACTATCGTGATTTGGAGCGTCTTAAACAAGTATAAATAAATTACAATGTCTGATACTTTAAAAGCGAAAACTTACCGTTGGAAAGGTAGAATAGTGTCAGAGAAAGTTTATTTATGGCGGCTTGCTCAACAGCAAAATGGTTTAAAAAGTAAAAAACCAGAGGTAACCTCAAATATTACGGAAGACAAAGAAAGAAGTGAATCTTGTGATGAGAGAAGACGCATAGTAGATCTAAAACTACTTGGTGAACAGTTATGGTGTATATCTTGTAAAGAAGCATTATCTTTACAATATATTGAAAGTGAGATACGTCGAGGTCTGGGGTCACAACTCTCAATACGATGCCATAAATGTTTGATTATGAACCAAGTATATACCAGCAAATATGATGAATCTGCTAGCGATAGAAGGAGTATTCGTTTAACCACAAATTATAAAGCAGTCTTAGGTAATTATTTATACATAAGAATGTGTACACACACATACTGTATAGAATATAAATTGTTATTATAAATATATATATGTATTTGGTTTAGGTGTTTTACATTGTGGATTGGGATTGACACAACTTTCAAAATTATTGATGTGTTTGAATATTCCATGCTTTGATTTTAAAACATATCAAACATACGAAGCACAGATTGGACAAGCAGCAGAGAAAGTTGCTAAAAAGAGCTGCCTTGATGCCGCACTGCTAGAACGGAAATTGACGTTGGAGCAAATAGAAAATATTGAAACAATATTGTAATTAAGATTTATATTCAAAAGTATTAAAATTCGAATATATGTATTATATATATAATTTTTTTATTATTTTTTAATAAACAGATATTCAAGATATATACAATCGAATTGTACACAAATCATGCAAAAAATATTGTACACATTTTAATTATTTCAATGTAATTTTTTTATTATTTTTTAATAAATAGATATTCAAGATGAGTCTGTGTTTTTACTTTTAAATTTTGTTTAAATTATTTTCCTACTTTTTTTTCTTAGTTAGGCCGGAAGTAATTCATAGAAATTTTCTTTTGCCATCGACAAGTTCATGTCAGGTTGATGTTCTTCAAGAAGTATCTACATCGTCAGAAAATATTACATCATTCAACGACATTGTACGAGTATTGGTTTCATATGACATGGGGTGGACTACCCGAGGATCAGGACGCAATTATGATAGTTTGAACGGATTTGGAGCAATACTAGGCTATTTTAGTGGTTTAGTTTTGGATTACGGAACATGTAATCGCAAATGTAGAAAATGCGATAATGTAGATAATCCTTTCGGGCATAATTGCCGAAAAAATTTTTACGGTTCAGCGAAAGCGATGGAACCATATGGTGGAAAACAACTTATAGTTGAAAGCAACATACTAAAATCTGCTAATTTACAAGTTGGAGTTTTTATTGGAGATGACGATAGTTCTACAATTGCAGCATGTAAAGCAGTAAGCAATCATCCGATTATTAAGCAATCAGATGTGAACCATTTGTCAGGAGGAGTGAAAAAACAATTATTCAGAATAGAAAAAAGCCATAAGGAATTAACGCAAGATAGGATAAACTATCTCCATCGGTGCTTTATGTACGCTGTGGCGCAAAATCGCGGCAATAGCAAAAGAATGGCCGATGCTATTCGTAGTATTCCCCACCATTCCTGCAACAACCACGCACATTGTGGTGAATGGTGCGGATACATACAAGATCCACAAAATTATGAACATAGAGTAGTACCGGGTGGATTTCAAAATGAAACACTATTTCAAGAATTGAAAAATATATTTGACAAGCTGGCGGAAAATTGCCAAAACTTTTCAAGCGGTGCGACCAGCAACTCAAATGAAAGTTTGAATGCAATGATGATGGCGAAAAATCCTAAGTCACGCTGCTATAGCACCACTGCATCATCAGATTACCGATATGCATGTACCATAGGACAAAAAAATTTGGGAGAGAAATACACTAATGAAATATACAAAGTCATGAATCTATCACCCGGAAAGCACCATTTACAGCATATAAATAAAACACACGAAAAATTAATTAAAAGGCGAGCACTCATAAAAACCCCCGAATACAAAAGAAGACGTAATATTTTGAAAGCGAAGAGACGTGCATTACGTTATACCAAAGAACGTACTGAAGGCACAACCTACGAAAGTAATTGCTCTCTTTTTACCGAGACGGCCGAAAACAACGATGAAACAGATTTTGAGTTCCATGATAATGGAACACCCATTATCCTGTTCGATTTGGAGACGTCCGGATTGGGAAAGAAACTTTTAATAAATATATAAATCCAACAAGACCAATTTCTGCAGCAGCAACAGCAGCTAATCGCCTTGTAAATTGCCAAGGAATTCTAATGTTACATGGAAATAGTTTCAATTCCACTACTTTAAGATTAGCCATCGTATCTCTTCTAGAGTGGCTAAAATCATTTGATCGAAAGTGCTACTTAGCAGCGCATAATTTATCATTTGATGGGCCAAGGTTATTTAAAGCTATGTTAAGCTGCTCCTTAACAGATGAATTTTCGGAAGTAATTTTAGGTTTTATAGATACACTTAAGGTAATGAGAAATATAACAAGTAGAAAGGGGAAAGGAGCGTGCAGCATTACTGGACTTTGCACATATTATAATATAAACAATGCGGGTGCTCATAATGCAATTTATGATTGTAAAATGTTAAGTGCAATATTATATAAAGCGAATGTTACTGGTGCAATCCTAATAAATAATGCAAAGACATTCATTGAAAAAATGAACAATTGGAAAGATGATGAAGAAATCATAAAAAATGTATTAACATTATTACCGACGCAGAGAATTCTTGGGTTTGCAACCCGTAGAAAGCTAGCGGCTGCTGGTATAAATTTAAACCTTTTAAAAGAACATTTCGTTTCAAACAGACATGAAATGGCAATATTTATTAAAAATAATCTCGAGGAAAAAAAAATTAAGTTACGTCCATTGACGATTAAACACATTATAGATTTTTTCGAAAATTAGTTTTAATATATTTATTTTTGAATTTTGACAAATACAGTTTATATTATATTACAGTGTATATATAGAGTATAGTATATTATAGTTTTTTTTAAATCTTAGTAGTATTTTAATTAATAAACTGTTTTACTATCCAAATTGAACCCCTTGTTTATATTATTATCCATGTAACACATACTATCCATAATATATTAATATTGAAATTAATTTAACTTTATTATTTTACTTCAAAAGAGTAAATTTTGTGTGCATGTAAAAGACCGGCAAGTATTCAAACGTCGCGTCGCGCGCAATAGTAGCTATATGTATTCAGTGGTCTACAGTGTTGTCGCGTTTCCATGCTAGTGAGATGACACCACGATAAATTTGACGTTTTGTAACAGTTTATAATTTTTTGCTCTGTAACTGTGTAGTGAATCCTAATAAAATTTGAACATAATTAAGAGGGAAGGGTAGTCACGTGACTTTTCAGGATTTGTCCCTAGAATTTCCCTAGAATACCCTAGAAATCTGGCCGAAACTTGGGTTTGCCAAATTACGTTTTTCGTCCTTATACGAGCATATTTTGGGCTGGGTGAGGGCTCAATCGAAAGAGGAAGGTTCAGCGCATGGTGCGCTGGTTATGACAGCAGTCAAAAACTCTTTTTGTAACAGAAAAATACATTGGGATTCTGCGGGTGATTTCTCGACTTTTTTCCCCACTTTGGACACTCATATTATTAGATATCAACATAATCTCGTTACGTCATGACCAGCTCACCATGCGCTGAACTTTCCTCTTTCGATTGAGCCCTCATCCAGCCCAAAATATGCTCGTATAAGGACGAAAAACGTAATTTGGCAAACCCAAGTTTCGGCCAGATTTCTAGGGTATTCTAGGGGAATTCTAGGGAGTCTCGAGGGTACCCTTCCCCCTTAAGGCTGCGCAGGAGTCAAAGTGGTGCCTCTATCGGCGTCGAGGTGAAGTAAAAATAAACTAGGACAAGGATAGAGAGATCCTTGTCTCTCCTACAGAGCTGTGACAGAGAGGGAGATATGTCACTCGCAGGAGAGACAAAGACAGAAAGATAACCAAGCGGCTTATTTCCTGAACTTTAGAACAATTTTCTGAAGCGAAGAAGCAATATTTTCTCACGATTTTTATGTAGAAATATTCGTGGTATTATTTTGCATCGCACTGCAGAGGCTTTTTTTGGAAAAAGTGTACAGAAAAAAATTTCTTCTATAAAAACGTACACTTTTATTTTTTATAAAATTTCAAGAGCCAAATTGCAAAAAAGGGCTCTGTGTTGCGATTTGGAATAGAACAAAGAATATTTCTACACAAAAATCGTGAGAAAATATTGCTTCTTCACTTCAGAAAATTGTTCTAAAGTTCATCGAAAAATCAAGCAGCGCGGTTACTCTGTCTTTGTCTCTCCTGCGAGTGACATATCTCCCTCTCTATCACAGCTCTGTAGGAGAGACAAGGATGTCGCACAAAGTTATGAAATACATAGAATGACACCTCTACTGCCGATAGAGGCACCACTTTGGCTCCTGCGCACCCTTAATTACATAATTTTTACTATATATAAAAAAACTGGAGTTTCTAGTTGCGTTTTTTCAATGTTAAAATACGGTTTGAAGTGAAATTTTATGAATTCTCCATAAGAACACGTGTTAAAATATGCAAACTTTATGTTGCTATAATTCTTAAACGGTGTAGTGAATCGAACCCAAACTTTCGTAATTGCATTAATTTAGTAAGAATTATATCTTGTCAAATTTTCAAACATTTAGTTGCGTTTTTATATACCTCCAGAACATCCTTAATTGGAACATCATCGGTTACGTAAATGGAGTGATGAAAATTTGGTACACTATCAAGATTGTACCCAGGTAGATAGAACCTGTCAGCAAATTCTTATATAATGCTTTTTACATGTTGTTCTTCTTCCTGATTCAAGTGTGTAACCGTTATTTTCTTTCTTATATATCTTTGATATCTTTGGATATATTTAATTTAAAAAATATGCCAAATCTATTTGAATGTTATGTGACAGAGGTACGTGCCTCCAGGAATGGACGACGGAGAGGTTAGGCGAAAGTCAGAGTAAGTAGAGAGTAATAAGTGGTAAAAGGTGAGTATATTCTCATTATGAATCGTATTTGAATTACATTTGAGACACGGTCTCAGATGGATCTTAATAACAGTGTATCTTCCCGGAGCACCGGCTCTCACAATTTAAATTCGTTACTGATGGATTCCCGTGATCCGGAGCGCGATGTGGACTGTTCCACGTCTGGGTCGCGAAATTTTACTTTAACGAAGTAATTAGTTCTTTTTTTTCTTCCAGTTAATAAAGGTCTCTGATGAATACTCTTCAATTAGGGCGTTACCGTGATTTAACCGAGTGATTCCCTTGACGAATTTACCGAGTCCCTTGATAAATGTTGCTTGATTTAACGTACGCGAAGAACAAACTGGCCGGTCTTACTACCCGTGCGATCGGCTGTTTCCAGATGATGAGCACAGATAGAGACGCTTACCAAACCCCGGCCCGTCCGCTTCAACTAAAAGGTACTCCTCAGCACGTACATATGTGGAATTGGAGTAACCTCTGGCATCGGTAGAGTGACCGTGATCGTGTTTAGTCAGTTTGTCAAATCGAACCGATAGGCGAAATAGCAGCGAGCACTGGTCCGGCCGGATTACTCTGGATAGACGCAGTTTTACGCCTATGGCCTTTGCCTCACAATTGCGAGAGGCACAATAATGAGACACCAGCGGGGCACACAGAGGTGATCCGAGTGGAATCTCAATTGTCCTACCAGAGTTGTGAGAGCATTTCCTCGACCGATGTTTGCGTATTTCGTCTAGCCACTCACAGAAAATAGTAACAATCACCGATCCGGCCGAATCTCGGATGGATGTGGTTATTGTCTATTTGTGATTAGCTCACAAAGGCGAGAGGCACAATAATGAGACGCCAGCGGGGCACACAGAGGTGATCCGAGTGGAATCTCAATTGTTCACACGAATTTGTGAGAACGCCTGCTAACGAGATCGCTTCCAGACGTAAAGTGAACTATCGACGGTCCGCATCGACCTCCTTCGATCGTTATCGAGTGGAGATCGATGCGTACGCAGACCTAATTAGTAGGGCGATCTCGCGGTCCTTTATTAAGACAAGGACCGTGTGTGACGTCGCGGATCGCCGTGGTGGGATCGATATTTACTATCGATACTCGGGGAGCGTCTGTATGTGACAGACACGGTTACAAGTGTGCGGTTTTTATGGTATCCCAAATGCTCTTCCTTCTGTCATTCTCATTGATTTTACAATTTTGATATGAGGTTACTGGGTCTTCGTCCGAGGTATCAAGAATGTCATAAGGCTGAAGGTACTGAGGTTCCAAATCTACTTCTTCGTCCGTATCGTTAGCGTTGGTGGCTAGAACGTAGCAGTTTCCATTGTGGTTGCGTACCGCGGCCTCACTAATGTAAACATTTTTTGATGTTTTAAGGCGTGGTAACTAACCCTCCTGTATTTCGGAGTTGGCAATTCTTAATCGTATCTGTTCTCCCGGGAATACGGTATGTTGTCCAGGACTGCTCCTGTTCCTGTTCCATCTTCCAAAGATTCATGAATCGAATGAGTCTTACTGGTTGAGTTCGAGTTACCAGTGTCTTATGGTGATAGGAAATTTCGGCATCTTCTTGGAGCAAGAAAGGACTTCCTAGAATGCCATCCGCGGGTATTTTGAGATCTTTTACAACGTAAAACAGAGCTGGTATACCATTGACATGTAACACAGTGGTTCCCATGGTCAAGATGGAAGGTGACGTTACCCGTTTTATCTCAATTTTTTCCCTGGAAATAATTTCTGCCGTATAACCCAACAAGGCACGGTCAATCAGATTCACGGAGGCTCCTCTATCTATAAGAAGCTCCCCTATTCCTGTTTCCAGCTCGGGAACCTGGACTCTGGTCTTTGGTATTGGGGCTTCTTTGAGTAGTTGCCGGTCCTCTCGTCTTGGAAACTGACCGTTTTGATATTCGCAAAATCATCACTGTAGCTCGTTTTGGAGGCTCCTCAAATTCCGTCTCCGAACCAAATGCGCTCCTGTCCCGTGAGTGGTACTTGTGATACCGTGACGGGGAGGGAGACTGAGGGTATATGGACCGATGTTGGCGATCCCAATCGTTCCGTCGCCCGGCTTGTAAATCGTCCGTTTCGTAATCACGACGTGACGAACGACCCTCGCTAAGTGTCTGACGGCTCCTCAGACGCCGATCTATCTGTAGCACGGTTTCAAACGCATCCTCGAGAGTCTCCCGCGGTGCTTTTAACCCGGCTACTCGCCATCCAATTTCTTCTGGCAATCCCTCGAAAAAATTTTCCACAGATCCTTTTCCATCTCGGTAATAATCTGTTTAGCTTGATTACCGTAACAATATGCGAGATGGCTCGCTCTGTAGATGTACTTCCTTGAGATTCTTCACGGCGAATTCTCAATCGAGAAATTTCACCTTGAAAATACGCTAAGGTCCGTCCTGGAGCATAGCGTTTTTTTAAATGTTTTATCAACTCAGCAATAGTGTTGAAAGTTTTATCGTGGACACTAATTCTCGCCGGTCCGGTGACTTTTGTCAAGAGAATCGCGAGATACTCTTTTTCTGTACCCGGCGGTGTTAACGCGAGCCCGTCACTGACTCGTTGCGTGAAAACCGAGAGCGGTGGTTTTTGGCGTACTGAAGACTATTTTGCTGACTTATAAAAATCATGGAAGCAGTTAGACTAGCTATTTCGTCTGCCATGGTTAATCCTTAAGAAATCGATTTAAAATATTTTTCCTTCCTTAGAAGACAAAAGATTCTAATTATTAATAACACTTAGGTGTATTTTAACCACTAAGCACAGGGCAATATCTGTATTGCTTTGATTACTCATGCTTTAGCATGCAAACTCGAATTTTAGATAAGGTGGTCAAAGCGAGGTGCGCGTAAATGATCCAAGTCCTATTAATTAATATTTTCGCGATTCTCCGACTCTATGATAGGTCCTAAGACGCTTGGACGGTTCATTTGAATCGCGATTAATCCATATTAATTTTTTAATAACCAGTATTATACCAGCATCCCACCGCTGTCACCAGTTTGTTACGAGCCGAGGGCTCGTATATGTACGGGATTTGTCGTGAACTAGCGGGTGCCTATTGCATCACCGGGTGTCACAGGATGGGTTGTCGAGGACTAGCCGATGCCTGTTGCATCACCGTTTCGCCACTAGATAGGAGGTTGTGAACTAACCGATGCCTATTTCATCACCGGGTGTCACAGGATTTGGTGTAGGTAAGGTATTTGGAAATCGGTTCTCGTAACTTAAAGAATTATCGATAAACCTCGAGCGGTAAAGGTTTATCGTTGTGGGATTAATTGCTGGTACTGGAGTTCTTAAATGGATATGGAAATGAGATTTAAAGACTCTCGATTTGTCTAAAAATAAAGTAATATATATTCTTTAACCGAAAATGCGGGTACACTTGTAGGTTGTAATATATGTCACGGATGCTAAATCCCGAACTCTCGATTTTGACGCACTGAGAAATGCGGGGGTGACTTTAATACAACTTGCCTCGAATAAGACGGTTTGAAGGTTATGATTGAAAGGAACTATAAAACCCTATCTCACGATGTGTGTCGTTCCAATTTCAGTCTTGTACTAACCCGTCTATGGCCAGGCTTGAGCCCTTTATATAGCTGGGTTTTCGTTAATAAATGGCAGTGGGGGTATAGAACATCTGGGTGACATTCCTCCCAGATGCATATACTTTCCCATGAGAAGGAACTGTTTATTTAGGCGTAGGTTGCCAGATTTTTTCTATAAACACGAGGTCTCAAGAAAGGGATAAGAGTCACGCATGCGAAGTCTTCGTACGTAACAACTGTTTGAAACACGAAGGTTATCAACATCTAACCGTGAATCATAATAAAACGAACTTTGTTGACCAAGACATTCGAGCACATACGCAGAATATACATGCAGAGGTAGACACAACAGCTAATATTCCTCGTTATGGAACTTGTGCATTTCATTATGTGGAATGTGGGATATAATGTAGAGGAGAAAATTTACTTCGTCGAAAACATGATTTTAACGATTGCATACGGCTTCTACAAGTCCGTCGAAAATAACTTTACGGTACGAACAACCATGTGGGAGTTTTTCATTTTCTCAATCTGTCCATTTTGTTGTAACATCGAGCTATTATCTTTTCTTTAGCAGACCGGTCTGCACCCAACATGTGGCACTTGGTAATAAAGTCATTTAGATTTATTGAAATATGTCAAAATTAATCTAATGTTCCATTATAATCGATTCGATATGATTCAATATTGGTATGTTTCAGTTTGTTTATAAAACAGTTGTTTATTTATTCGACGCATCGTTCTATTTCCTACCCCGAGATCCTCACTTGACGTGTGACATTAAAACCTAAAAGACGTGTCATCTTTGTGCTCAGTAATTCGTCTGCATGTGTTAATAAAGTTCAGTTCAGTTCATTTCGTTTATTAATTTACATAATCTAATAAGATTATTTATAAGGTCCGGGATTTAACCCCGATTCACATTAAGCCTCACAGGTACGAGGACCGTACCATAAAGTTCCAATAAAGACCACTTGGAAACCGGCTTCGTCACCTCCGCCATGGGCCCAACGCGCTTCGAGCCCATTGGAAGGGGTGGTGACACGGGATTGGTCAATTTTCCAACTCGGCGAAAAATTAGGAATTGCCTTACGAGGGCCCACGCTTGGGAATGGTGCGAGAAATTCGACAAGAGTGGCAGAAATTCGAGGCAGAAAAACGTTTTCCTCAGCAACGTAAAGATCACTATTAGCTACCATTTCTTCGTGTTAGTGTTTTGCACTGAACTCTACCCCCAGATCCTATTGTCCAATATTAATTTGGCGGGCAATGCTTCATCTTGATACGCGATCTAGATACGTACGGAACAATGGCAGAAATCAAACGCAGTTAATAACTTATAGTCGAATATGCAGGATCACATACAATACAGTATCTGAGTTTAAGTTAGTTGGAGTTAGTGCGGTGAAGAGGCGGAGAGGGCCCCCACGACAGGCCCTCCCCGCCCCTTGCGACCCTAACCACAATCATTCTCAAATTAAGTATGATTTCAATATTTTTCGAATTTCTATTGACAATAATTGATAATAAAGTTTCATGTTTTATGTTTTTATATTATTTCTATAACCTAAACCCAACTCCAAGTTTACCCGAGGCTAACTCATTGTCAGACATAAAACTATTTTTGTAAATATCTCGGAACCGAAGGCCGAGCGGCGGTAACATCCACAGGGAAAAGTTGTTCAGAATGATGACCTTGACAACATATTTCAAGGTCATTACTGGATTTGAAGTTTTCTATATTGCACGATTACATCTGTCTGCTTTCCTTCGGTAGATTTTTTCTCTTTCCTTGTCTACAGACAATGAAATAAGGCTCCACTGATTGAGAGCTCTGAGCAGTAAATAAGTGGTCGGGAAAGAATGGGGTTGGGTCGTGCATAAAGCAATGCGCATACCGAGTTTTTGCCTGTCAGGCCTATAATATAGTAATGGGCTTTTGTATCTTACGCGCATACCGAGCTTTTGGGCAAGTTCCCTTTACCATACTTGGTTTTGGTAGGATCCGGAGTTTCAGCTCGAATTTCGACCTGGCTTTTCGAGAGAGGGTCGAGAGTCCCTGCTGTGCATGGCACAAAAAAAAGGTTGCAGGAGGGAGCTCCACAGCTCCTTACGTAAACTATGGTTATCTCTCTTCTACAACATCATGGAGATAGGAAACGTCTATTGCAATTTCATTATTTAGTCATGAAGGAACAATTTTCAATCACGAAAGTATTCTCCAAAGTGTACAGATTAACTACTCTCCAAAGTGTACTCCAAAGTATAGTAGGTGGCACAAATTTACTAAACATACATTTTAAATTTTCCTTATAGAATTACATAAAGAATTTATAAACAGCAATGTTCATAATTTTCTCTAGAATTCTTGACAGATAGGAATTTTAAAAAAAATTGTAAACACGCCATTTAGTAAAATGATTCTTCTAAGTTGTTGAAGAAACTCATCGTCGTTTAGGTTTACTTTGAAGGGTATACAGAGACTTTTTCCGACCATCGATTGTACGTAGCAGTCCAACACCCCCTAGAAAACAAAGCCAAACAGCTTTGAAAAAATCGGTCTGTGACGTCATACACAAGAGGCCTATCATCAGCACCACCTGACGGTGCACAGCTTCGTGCTGTCACTTTTGATTTGTCATTTTACGAATATTTGCGTATTACGTGCGGTTTGAATGACATTTTATGATATTTATATTTGTTTGAATTTTAAATAGTTACCCTTTGTTAAAGATGGTTAATAAGTGTTGTGTTCCCTGGTGTAATGGAAAGTTATCTACTGGTGATGATGCAAAATTACATGTTTTCAAATTTCCGCATGATGAAATGGTTAAACGGAAATGGGTGAACGCTATACATCGAAAAGATTTCTGTGTCTCAGAACATTCCGTAATTTGTCATCGACACTTTGCGGAATCGGACATCGAATTTACCACATCGGCGGTAGACTGGAAAACTGGAAATATAATAACCGCACCTCTAGGCAAGCCTAGACTAAAAAGTGGTGTAGTACCCTGTATTTTTCCAGAGTTTGCCCCGTATTTAAGCAAACGAACACATCATAGAGAATCTCCATCTGAGAAGAAGACCAGACGAGAAGCTGCAGCCATCCAAAATGCTGTAATTGAAAGTGAAAAAACTGCTGCAGAACATACGAAACGTTTTTTCTTCAACACTTTTGAAGAATTATGCCAAGCAGCCAAATTGGTGAATATTAATGAAAATTGGACTCTTATTATTAAAAAAGAACATGTTATTTATCTTTATTTGAATTTAGAAAAGAATCAACACGATATAATGTATATTTTGATCGACTCGAACTTAAAAGTATCTATTTTTGTGAAGGGCTCAGAAATATCAGTCAAAGGTATTTCCAAATTTGTAAATAGTGTGATAGATATTGAAAAAATTATAAACGTTGTAGAAGATATCAATGTAGGTGATGAAAATGTATTAGTAGATGTAATATTAAATTTATTGGAATCACTAAAAATAAAAAATGAGGAGAATAATAAGATTCTATCATTCTGTAGATCGCAAATTCAACTTTGTACACAAGCTAAACAACGACATCGTTTCCAACCTGAAACAATGGTAATTTCTTCAATGCTTTTTTTATATCTCCACATGCATATAGATTCTTAAGAATGACAGGAATTATTATTTTACCTCATCTAAATACTGTGAAAAACCTGTGCTCCAATATTAATTCAAGTATGATGCCAAATGACAGTAATTTTTTAGCATACATTAGAGAGAAAAAAGCATCCTTAGAACCTCATCAGTGCTTTGTGTCATTAATGTTAGACGAAATTCATATAAAACCTTACATGGATTACAAAGGAGGAAATTTAGGTGGTACAGCATATGACAGCATTGATGTTGCTACAACATTTTAATGATGTTGTTAGATTTTGCCAGTTTGTAAAATGAATGCTAATGATCTCTTCGGTATCATCAAAAAGATTTTATTAGGTTTGGAAACTATAGGTTTTAAAGTTATTGTCATTGTTACTGATAATAATTCCATTAACAGAAAATCAATTTCATATTTTGCAAATCCTCCTCAAGCAAGCATTGTTTATCCAAATCCTTCAGAAAAAAATCGACCATTATTCTTCATAAATGACACTGTACATATCTTAAAATGCATTCGAAATAACTGGCTTAATTTAAAAGATTTAAATTTAACATTTTGTTTTCCGGATTTTGATAATCCTGACATTGTACGTTATGCATCATTCAAAGCTGTCAGAGATTTATATGATGTTGAGAGTCAAAAATTGCTTAAATATGGATATGGATTATCTCTTAAGGCAATATGGCCTTCTACATTCGAGAGGCAAAATGTTAAACTGGTTCTTCAAATTTTTAATGAACATATTGAAAACAGTTTACTCGAGTTAGGACCTGCAAATAATATACCTAATTTTAAAGATACTGCGACATTTATAAATATTATAAGTACATGGTGGAAAATAGTAAATGTTAAAACACCATTGAAAGGATTAAGATTTAAAGATCCAATGCAACAGCCCTTAACAAATGATTCATTTGATATACGATGCGCTTATTTGACTAAATTTGTATCATGGTTAGATAAATGGAAATCCCTGAATCTAGACGGAAAACTTACAAAAGAGACTCATCTTGCATTAACATTAACAACCTATGGTTTGCTAGAATTAAAACAATATTGTACTAAAGAATCAAATATGTCCTACTTATTACCAGGTAAAATTCAAACGGACTGTTTAGAAGCTAGGTTTGGGCGCTACAGACAATTAGCAGGATCACAGTATTATGTATCACTGAGACAAATTTTAGAATCGGAGAAAAAACTAAGGCTATTAAGCATGTTAGATTTACATTTAAAGCATGGCTCTAATCATAAGATAACAATTACCACATTAGATGAAGATTACGAATATATTAAAACTTTTGATGATGACAATAATAATACTAATATTAATCCAAAAGATATTGAAGATGTTTCTGTTAATGATTTCGCAGCTATTGAAGAAGATCTTCCTGTATTAACATATATAGCTGGTTATTGTTGTCATGCCCTACTAAAAAAATTAAAATGCGATGATTGCAAGAGTTTCTTAGTTATTGACAAAAATTTAGAAGCTACTAAATTGTCAGAAAGATTAATAGTAAAAATGGATAGAGGAGGTTTGAAATTTCCGCAAGAACTTCCTTTATTTACTGTTATGTATACTTTTATAATTTTGAAAAAGCTTTTAGAAAACGAACATTTTTTAAGATTAAATAATCAAAGATCTACAGCGTCTGAAATCATTTTTGAAAAAATAAATTGTACAGATATATTAAAGAATGTTGCTAATACCTGTTGTCAGCACTCTTCTGATGATTTGTGGAAGCGAATTATTAATATTTCTGTCAATATTATTCTGAACAATTACTGCAAAGTACGTAATAATAATACAGTTGCAAATTTGCAAAAGAAAACTGTTAAAAGGAGAAATAGGAAACTAACGACTGTAAGTGAAAAACCAAGTAAACGTTCGAATAAGGTCTAAGGCAGTGACGGGCACGGGTGGGGCCCCTCAAACGCCTGCTTCTCCCACCAACCTCTCTTCCATGCAACGCGCGCCTTCATCGCGAACGCGCATGCTCGCGCCTTCATCGCGAACGCGCATGTCTCGCGCCTTCGTTGCCCCCACCATACGCATCTTCGTACCGAACCGCGCGCGAGATATAAACAAGTCACCGATGTAAACAAGTAACGGTCAGTAACGGTTGGCGAGAGAAGGAAGCATCGAAACAGATCGAAACCACTGATATCAGTGATCGAAACATGAATGTTTTGTTTCGTGGAAACGTTCACGTTGAAGCAGCGAACAGAGCTACTCTTAGCAGTCTACCAACGGACACATCGCCGCTCTAATCGACGCTTTCTTAGCTTCTATCGGAGCTTCAATGTGGTCGTACCATTAGCGATTCTGAAATATATATGTAAATACCAGATACTACTCGCGACATATCTATTTCTTCCCTATATTAATACAGAATGTATTTATAAAAACGCTCTTCAGAGTTGATCATAAATTCAAAGAATCTTTAAAGATTCCAAAACGATCGTATCATCATAAGAGCTGACGCTGAAAAAAAGTTAAATTATTGGAGGGCTTCTAAACATGCGCATAAGCATTAAATAAGCAATGCAAAATAAAAATAAATAAGCAATATAAAGCACTACATTACAAGCGAATATTAAATGTTTTCATTGCTTGTATCGATTAATTCGGAAACGTCAAGCTCCAGTTGAGACATAGCTATACGGAACGCGCTTTCTAAAGATCCATCTGTTAATCGATTCCGAATATTCGATTTAATATGTTTCATCGCGGAAAAACTAGTTTCGCAAATGTATGTCGATGCAAACATTGAAAACATTTTCAAACCAAAATTCCGCAATTTTGGATATTGGGCAGGTTGCAACAATTTGAAAAATTATTTCTGTGTTTCTTTCTTCAAAGAAAACAGGGGATCTGATTGTAGATCACACAATTCAAATTGAAGATCGTGGTCTTGATCTTCAATTGGAACTGCTAAGGGATTACTAAATAATAAAATCTGCTTTTCTAAATTTTGAAAATCTAAAAATCTACTGTCAAACTCATTCAAAATATCTAATATATTTTCCCGAAATGAAGAAAAATTTACATCAAGAAATTCATGTTTAATTTCTTGACACGAAGGAAAATGAATCAGATCTTCTTTTTCAAATTGTTGTACGAATACTGCTAATTTTCTACGAAAGCTATTTACATGCTGAAACAAATTAGCAATATTCTTCCCTTTCCCTTGCAAAAGTAGATTTAGAGAATTAAGGTGGCACGTCATATCTGTAAGAAATGCTAATGAACACAGAAATTCTTTATTCTCTAATTTGTCAATATATTCAAATGATGAGCTACCGCTTCCCGATTTTAAAAATGCAACTAACTCTTTGCGAAGTGCAAAGAATCTTTGTAACGCTGTAGCGGCGCTCAACCAACGAATATCTGAGTACATTTTCAAATCAGTGTACGCGGCACCTACATTCTCTAAAAATAAATTTAGCTTACGATGAGTCAAAGAGCGGTTACCGGCTCTGAGAAGATTTATTACTTTAGTTACTATCTTCATCACTTCTGAAGTTTTGATAGATTTTGTGCATAATACTTCCTGATGTATTATGCAATGAATAACATGACAATTAATGTTATTCTTCCTTAAACACCCAACTAGTCCTTTGTCTAGTCCCCGCATTGATGGTGCTCCATCCGTAACGATACAACTACATTTATTAAAACTAGTGTAATTCTCTACTTGCATTTTCAAAGCATTAAATATATCTAAACCTTTAGTGGTGCTATGGAAAGGTACTAATGCAAGTAGCTCTTCATGCACTGAAAAATCAAATTACACCATACGTACAAAAATTGCTAATTGCGAAACATCGGTTGCATCCGTGCTTTCATCCAAACAAAGCGAAAAATACGCACAAGTTTCGATTAAAGAACAGAGCTTGTTTTTTAAATAACTATCAATATCTGAGAAACGTCTGGATACCGTGCGGCGAGACAGAGGAACAGTTTTAAATTGTGCAACGGCCGCATCATTGCCAAAAGATTTAGCCATTTCAATAGCACAATTTTTTACAAATTCCCCATCAGAAAAAGATTTTTTCGCGCAACCGATTTCCCAAACAACTCGGTAGGACGCAATTTTGCTCTCGGAGTCGAAACTCTCTGTTGACTCATCGTTTTGTCTTTTAAATGCCTCTAGTAACTGTTTTCTTTCTACTCTAGAATAATTCTTATATTCATCATCATGCTTAGTAAAATAATGACGAGAAAGATTACAACCTTTCTTGTCCTTTAAAACGGATTTACAAATAATGCATTTTGCATTGTTGTCAGCTTGTCTAACAAAGAAAAGATCAAGCTCGACATCTAATTTTGAAAAAACGTATTTACCAACAGTTACTTTAGGCATTATTAAAAGCAAAGCAACTAAATACTAAATGCAAAATAATAAAACAGGCCAAACTACAAACCAATTAGTACACAGAAAAATAATTGTTTAAAGAAAATAAGCACTGCGACTGTCGAAAGCAATAGCTACGGGAGGAATGGTGTCATTTCGCTGTTTCGCGATTGTTTGCGTGAAAACATAAGAAATAGTAGAATCTATTTCCCTTTTTGTCTATCATGTGCATGTAAATGCGCGCGGCTACGGCGCACGTGCCTCCTCGCGGCCGCGAGGACGCGAGACGTGCGCACCGCTCGCTCTCGCGGCCGCGAGGACGCGAGCATGCGCACTGCTCTCTCTTGCGGCCGCGAGGACGCGAGACATGCGCACTGCTCGCTACGGGCGAAGCGCGTCCTTTCTCCATGGTAACGGTGGATGCTGGTGGGAGGCAGTGGGCGCTGTGGTAGGGACGCTCTTGCCTCAATTGAGGCAAAAATGCCCATCACTGGTCTAAGGTTTCGTGAAAACAAAAATTTATGTTCTACATGTTCATGTTTAATTATTTCATGTTCTATTTTATGTTAAAATTTTATGTTAAACTTTGTCTTAAGAAGTCTCCTTGCCTGTGTGAACATTGTTTCGTATAGTAGAAATATAGATTTATTAATTTTTTGTTGCGTGATATTTATGCGTAATATATATTATAATTTTATAAAAAAAGCACATAGTTTGTATTATTTTTTATAATAGTTAGAAAGAATTGGATATTTTATTATTTATGTTATTATAAACTAAATAAAGTTATTCATGTTCAATTATTTCATATTTTATGTTAAAAGTTATGCTGAAATTTATGTTAAAAAAACCTCATTGTTTATGTTCTTGTGTACTTATGCATGATATTAATGCGTAATTTATATTATTTTTTGTAATTGTTAGAAAGGATTGAATTTTATGTTATTACATACTAAATAAAGTTATTGCTTATAAATATGTATATTATTTGAGCGAATTTTACTATTCCGAGTAAATCGTGAACTTCGCGCCGCCTAGTGGTGACGTCACATCGAAGCTGTTAGGCTTTGTTTTCTAGGGGGTGTTGAGCAGTCGCGTCGATCTGCAGGTGGTAATAAATCTTTTTTTCGCCGCCAGAATTGCCGTTTTGCCTGCGAAGGAAGCAATGTCCTTTGCATCGGTTTGTTTCTCGCCGTTCCAAGGAACATTTTATTGGTGGGATATTTTCTGCGCGTACTCCGTCAACGTTTTTCAGGTCGGCAAAGAACCAGAACGTTCAGAACCTCCGCCGTGTTTAGTTGAGTTGTTTGACGAATTGTTTCACCGTACAGATTGTCAGATGTATATTCTTTTTTTTTCGTTATTCTTTCTTATAATGTTTATAAATTCGTTAACAACGTATTCCCTACCTTAAAATACCACGAAGAACTCTACAAATTTCTAGTCTATAGCTATTTTAAATAAACAACGCCATTTGCCTGACAGAAAAATAGTCTTGAGGCATACTTGCTAAGCACTTGTCCGGCTCTAGCAAAGGCATCTCGGATTGTGGGAACCCCTAGGGTTTGGATAGCAGACGTCACGCTGTGTCTTTCTTCGTCGAGCATCTCGAACCCTCTTAATTGACGTTCCAGCTCCAAAAACTCGGTATGCACTAGCAAAACGGTGTCAGGTATCTCCGGCTTGCTGGAGACTCCGGTATGCGAGTCTAGCCAGTATGAATCCATCTCTTGCAGTTCTTTCGCAGACAGCAAATGAAGCTTCAGATGTACGTTTCACCATTCTCTCTACCGCTTGTGTCTGACCAGGAAATCGTAGAAACTCAAATGGTAAATGTTCATTGTGATCTTCTGATGTTATTTCGAGTAATTCATCTTCTGTAATATCTTTCAGTACCGGAGTCTCAAAAATTTCACAATTGCGCCATGAAATTGAATCAATGTAGTCATTTGTGTAAAAGTTGATTTTTGGAATTTTAAATTTTCTAATCCACTCTGTACAAATGGATCTTGCTTTCAAAATTCTACTATTTAGTCCCAATTCTCGAATATTTTTTCGTTTATCTGTAAGAAGTCCCAAGAGAAGATTTTCAGGAGCAGCAAAATAGCCATTTCTTTGAATTACTGGATTCATAACGCTCAGTAGGTGCTCTGGAAGGTATCGCGACAATTAAATCAATCGCCACAGATGCTGAGAGTCATAAATACAAGATGGTTTGAATTTTATATTAGACCAAACTGGAACGTAAAGTTTCATTATTATATTCAGTTAAAATGTATAACTTTTTCGAAGAATTTTCATTGCCAATGTACAATCGAAGAATGCGCATTGCAGTTATGAGCCACCGTGAATGACCAAGTTTAGCGGGTTCCTCTGTGTTAAATCAAGAGAACATGTGCCACTAGAAATTGATTGACACATGTCTAAAAGGTACTTTCTATTTCGATCAGTACTTAAATCTTTTAATACATTTAGTATCTCAGGTAGGCATCCTTGAATTGATTTAAAATTAATGATCGGAAGTTCTCCATAATTATTAAATTTGCCAACTCGAGCTTCATCTGCTGTCTGCGGAAGAACTGCAAGAGATGAATTCATAATGGCTAGAATTGAATCGCTTAAATCAATGTCTTCTTCTGAAACAAAACGCAATTCAAAGTAAATGCATAGATTTTAATAAATATCGTAAACGTAAGTAAATTAGAATTCTCAGAGCTGTAAGAAAACATGGAATTAAAAGGTCAAAGCTCTTGCGACACCTTAAAAATTTATCTGACACAATCCAATTTGTGCAAACTTAATCGGAGAGATAAAAGGCAACTTTATTTCACTATTACATAGTAATCGTACAATTTTGCTTTTTCTGTTCCACCCTAATGTATACATAAAACAAAATAATGTTATAAATTTTTGATCGCCGTCAAGTCGTTACTGTGCGGCAATAAGTTTAGTGGAGCAAAACTTCGGGCAGCGGTGTTTCGATTTTTAGTATGGCGCGGCGCGGCGCGGCGTTCCGAGTCGGCCGAAACGTTACACCTTTTGTCCACAATACGTCGCGTCGCGTCGTGTCAGATACGCGTACGCAACAAAATGACGCTTGCTGTACGCTTCAATGCCACAACCGATGTAAAGCATTGGGCATCCGTCCGCGAAGCGTCCTCGCCGTTCTATCATCACGATTTTCATCTGTCGTGACGCCTAGCGTCATCTTCGTTTTATGTACATACACTTCCGAATAATGACTACAAAAGAAAGTGAATCGAAAGGCATGCACCCATGGATATAGGAATATAGGGATGGAGCGTGTCGCTGCGGGGTTGGCAAATTTAGGGACGGGGACGAGGTAAAATTGACGCCTAATTTTCATTGGCTGTGTCCGGGCGCAAGCGCAGTACGTCATTATGTATGCAGCGATAACCTGTGAGCATCGAGCTTTTTGGAGCACCCTTGCCAAAAAGCCATTCATCCAGGTTGGACGATATCAATGTATCCTTCATCGCGTTATTTAATTTGCTTACAATGAGCAAACGTCTAGTTTGAGACTCATCTCGTTGTAAATCTACCAACAATCTGCTCACATCACTTAGGGTAGTAACTAGCGACAGCTTATTTGGTATGTTACCCTTCAGTACATCACCTAGCATTGGGCCCAATGCTGCCAAACAAACAGATACTTTCTGTTGTTTTTCTACAATTTTTTTATCCCTTGAGATAAGTGGATCCAACAGGGTAGCTTGTATTTGTGGATTTAGTTTTGGGGGCTCCATTGTTACGCAATTCTCCGGTATCGGATACTTCCTCGTTAACTCTTTCTTCTCTTCTTCCGGAAGCCCCTGCCTGAGAATATCTGCCCATCTAATGGCAATATCATCGAGGATTGGAGATGCCATTGTCCTTGCTGGATCCAAACGCTTTCCTATAGCTTCCAGTAATTCAGGAACCAGTGATTGTTTCTCCGGACTCTGTAGCTGAGGTTCCTGAATGACCTCCGCAGGTCTAATCTCTTCTACAGCTGGCTGATCCTGTAAGATTTCTGGTCCTTGTAAAGAACCAGAATCCCAATGTCTTGTTGATAGTAAATTTTCCAAAGGAAATAGTAGTCTCTTGTTAAATATTGTAAAACGAACAAAACGCTGTAATAAAGATTACATATTTATATAAGCCTATTATGTGCAAAAACTTATTGTACCCTATTTTTAATTGTATTATTGGAAAAAATATATAACATTTATTTTATCCTTATTAATTATTAAATATATAACACCTCTTCGTTTTATAAAAATAATGACTTTAAAATATAAATTATTTAAAATTAGTATGTTCTTTAATTCATGTTACACGTTTTAATTTCTTTTCTATATTCTCTAATTTTAGTTTTCTTTAATCCCTCCTCCTAGAATTTTTTTCAGACTACAGATTTATTAATTATTTGAAATTGTACATAAACATGAAATATGTAACTACTAATTGCATAAAATCAAAAAGTGTAGAAGATTTCTACTTTCTATTTCACTTTTAATCATTTAACAACGTTCATTACAATATTTGGGACATAATTCGTATCGCGAGTGTCATACGTTATTATAAGACAAAGGGTTAACTATCACTTTTCTATTTTCAACTTGTCAGATATATGTAAGCCTGTAAGCAATGTGTAAACATATTTCATACTTGGCGGTACAGAGTATGCGCAGAAATACCACCAATCAAATTTAGGCGTAAATTTTACCCTGCCTCCTCCTCAATCCTGAACACCCCCCTTGCCTTTGATGCTAGATCATGCTCCATCCCTATATTCCTATATCCATGCATGCACCTCGTTGGCTATGCGTAGTACGCGTCTCTGACGTAGACGCGTCGCACAGTCATCGATAAGTATAAAAATTTGGGGCGAAAATACAAAAAAAAATGAATGTCTAACACACGCGTCTGGTGAGTTTTTTTTCGATTGATGTTTGAGACAAGGATGTGTAAAACGAGTCGAGTCAAAGAAAACGTCACTTTATTAAGGGTATAGACCTTACTCACACACTCGAACTCACACACCGCTAGCGACTGTATACGTACACGAGATTGCAAGGGTTCAGTTCCTGACGTTATTCGTCTCGCTAATGTACATTTGGGACCCCTACGTAGTCACAATCGCTAGATAAAAGATCAATCTAGTTCGCGAGCTCGCCCAAGTGGCCTACTATTGCGTTTTCGAGGCGTAATTTACATTATTCGGCAGCATGTAGCGGAGCCGCGAGAAGCATCGGGCAGCGCGACAGTGCTGCCACTGTCAAGAGACACACATTTTCTTAAATATCGAGAGAAGTAGGATTTTTATAGAAACGATCGATAGCTCGCGCAATGCGGGGGACACATACAATGTCAATGCAACGTTTATTATGTTAAATCAAACGAATTTAAACCCACCTAACGTCAGGAACTGAAGCATATCTCAGAAGGGACGGTACTCGGAAATTACAGCCGCGGAATTTTTCCGCTACGAGCGCTGATGTCGGTTCTTAGCATTCGGTCACCCGGCAATTCCATCATTGTATCGGTAAAACGGAGGATGACAAGTGTTGCCGGTAAGTTAGGCTCACACGCACACGTGACGTCACTACGTTGATGCTCGTTGGTGTGCTCGAGTGAGAGTGTATGGCACAGCTCACCGCTCGGAAAGCGTGTAGGTACGTGCGCCTGCTGTGCCTCTGAACCATTCTGTAAATACTGTACCCAGCTCCCCTACTGGACGGAGCTCAAACTAATTTCGAGGTCAAATATTGGTCCCTTGGTGGGAATTCGTCGACACTACACTTGTTCAAAATGAAACTGTAAGCACGACACGAGCGCGTGTGTTTATTTACAATAAAGAGCTTGTATGACGTGGAAGGATGTTTTATTTAAAGTGACCGGTCAAAAAGACGCTTATTCACTAAAAATACTCGAGATAGAAAGTCGCTGTTTGATATTTGGAGATCGATAGAGAACTGGAAAACGATCGATCAGATGGCCGTTAGCCGACACCGTCGAGCGCCTGGTTGGTGGATCGCCAGCGCGATCCTCCAATCAGCGTAGCGCCCCGCGGTCAATGATCGATCATATCGATCTCGACGGTGACGGCCAATGACTCCGCGAGCCGTCGATTGATTCCAGATCTCGCTGCTCCTGGGCAATTAGCCAATAGCGCGTGGCTGAGCTTCGTCTTTACGTTGACGCTGTCGACACACTCAGCCAATCCCGAACAATTGAATTTCAATTATAACTAAAGGAATTCGTAATATACTCCATAATTTAAAGATTTGTATAGAACTTCCTTGGAACCTACTAGAACTTATTCTCTCTTACCGGATATACTTCAGTACTCATTATTCAGAATCCAAAAATAGCTGCGGCCTTTTGCGGTATGCCAAGATTTATGATCTGAAAATCATGAAAAAGCTCAAGCGCCTGATACCCAATAAATGTAAAAGAATTTTAAAAATATACTTTCGACACAGTAAAATTCAATTTTCGAGGGGTGTGAACATGGAAGATCTGGTTCCCCAGCTTCGTATGTACTTATCCTGTATGTACTCGGATCCCGTTATAACAGACCTGATGGAATTTTCATTGGAAAAACCCATCATGATCGATGGTGATGTTAAGTCCATTACTTGACAAGAATTATATATCTATATGTATATGAAGATTAACAGGTGTGTTCAATTTTATTATACGCGAATAAATTAAATTTTCAAGACATACTGATTTTTGTCCCACTTTTTCGAAAAATCGATCATTGCGCACCGCATCGCACAGTGGTCCTAATCGAAGAATTAGCTGTACATTTTAATTTTTCAAAAAATCCACTTTCTTATATCGACTTTTATCAACAATGTATGTCATTTAATAAATGTTTATTACTTCTAAAACCGATGAAATCAATTGAACATACTTTTGCGTTTATAGTCATGCCAATATCATTTCCCCAGTTGTCCCTAGACGAAAGTTATTATTGTTTAAAGCGGCTCTGTGACCGGAACCACGCGGAGCATTAAGAGGTTCCTATAGGAACTTATAAGATGACCTTATAAGGCCGTCATATGATAGTTTTAAGATAAGACTGCCAAACATTAAAAATAATGAAAAACCCATTATTTCAAATATTAAGGATTATATGGTTCATTTAAAAACCTGAACAACTAAGGTCAAAACCTGAGAGTTAAGGATAAAAAGCATTTTCCACGATTAACTTGGAAACTATTCTATGTATACATAGAAGAATGGTCTAAAGAGCAACGATGTGTGCCATTTTGAAAGGACTACACCTGCGAACACAGATTTCAAATATCACCATTTGTTTACATAATATATTCAATATCATTTGTTATATTCATATGTTATCGCAATTTTTCAGTCATTTCCGGTGCTCCGGCAAGAAAATGTTTTCAACGAAAATTAATCAATACTCTTCTACAAAGTTCAACATAAAAAATTTAAGAAAACTTTTTTTTAACTATTGTTTTGAACAACTAATTTTTTGATTGGGACCACTGTACGTCGCGTCGTGGTAAAATTATTTTTTCATGGTTTTGAGTTTATTTTACGGTTTTAATTGTTAGAACACAAATCGGCTTTATATTACAGTTTACAATTTCATCCAAAATAATAATAATTAAATGAAAAGAATACAAAATTACAATATTGCATCTTTAATTTTGCACTTAAACTATAACTGGAGAATACATATTAATCAATAAATATTCTTTACTTCATCACCTAATTACAGAAATAAATATTTCGACTACAAGCAGAGCAGGTCAATCGTCAGCCGCACTATAAATTAGAGCTGTTACTTATGAGATACCCGGGTACCCGGATTACCCGTGAGATACCCGGGTAAACAAAAACTACCCGAGTACCCGGGTATCTCATTAATAGACAGCGGATTTTTATGCAAAATAAAAATTGTTTGCATCAATTGCAAGGAGCAGAAAACATTCGAATACTCAAATAAAGCATATGGCGCGGTTGCTCAGGTAATAATAACTCTTGTAACCAGTTATGAAACCTCATGAGATACTCCGGTACCCGAGGACATGGCTATCTTATGAGATACCCGGGTAGTTTTGCTCTACCTAGGTATCTCATGTCTCATATACCCGGGTAAAGGTTCTAGCTCTACTATAAATGGCTCGTGCTTGTTACAACGGGGAGTAGCGGTGATTGTACTTTTTTATACCTGTGACTATACCATGTCGTACTATAATTATTCAAACTATCATGAACGTCTCCTATTTGTTAAATTATTCGTACCGAAGGCTATCGTTTGGCAGGAAAAATAAAAATTCTGTTTTATCCATATTTTGTATTTGGGTATGTATTTCTCACATAAAAATATTAAAGAAAGTAGGCTAATATTTAATTAGAAAAATTACCAAACATAATAATATTTTCTAAATATACAAGAAACTGACACGACTTTGCCCTTTAAACAATTCCTGTAACTCTAACTACAACAGTTTCCAAGATTTTCGATAAAATACAACTTTATTTGCGTGGAGCGACGCGACGCGAAGCCTATACTTCTTCATTGACAAACTTTTACTAAAAATTATCTAATTGACAGCTTGTCTAACTTAAAAAAATATGTTACTAACTATTCATTGGTCGTTAATTGAATTGGTGAAGACGAGCATATCTGAAAGTATCTTTCACAACAACGTCAACTATCTTGCTGCAGCCCTACTATAAACAATCACAATGATCAGAAAAATGTAAATTAAAAATGCAACCAGACGTTATCCTGTCGTTAAATAATTGACACTAGAACTACTGACTAACAAATGTGTCTGATGTACATAATAATAATAACGAGATTGTCATTATTACATACAGAGCAATATGTATACATTGTATAATTGTTGTATGCTTGTTGTAATCAATAGACTGCGGATTTTATGCATTTATGACAAAACTGGGTGGATGTAATTTAAAACAGTAAAAATATTAAGACGATTTAAGAACGTCCATATGTTATTTTCAATTAACTAAAATTGTTAGAGATAAGAAGAAATTTTGATACGGTTCCTGCATCTTGTAATTGACGAAGAAAATTTTTATTTTGCATAACGATCCGCAGTCTAGTAATCAAACATTTATATTTCACGTGTTGACGTGTGTAAACGTCTCCGTAGTATAGTATTATTATTGTAAAGCTAAAATTTATAATATTTTAGTGTTTTGAAATAACAACTATACATTGATGTTTAATTATAAATAAAGTAAATGTGTAATGAATGTTTATAAAATATACTATCCAGGTTACAAGTAACAATAACAAATTCAATCGTTAATTTCTTTTTTTTTGGCAAATAAAACTAAGAAATTTGCATTTCTTGGTAACAAACAATACAGGAACATTATTTGAAGCTAACCGATTTAATTATACATATACAAGTTCTACAATTTTTGAGTACTCACAAAAGCGTTATATGTACATACATATAATAGACTTTTTAAACAAATGAATTTATGAAATCTCTATAAATTGTTTCCTTACTAATAATAGTTTCTGTGATTGTAATTTTTAGTAAACATCAAAATTGGAAAAGCCTGCATTAGAAGAACATCTTGGTGGCTAAAAACTCGTCTACCATTACACAAATTAAAATACGAACGTGTTAATTCAGCTGTATTTAAATATACGTGGACTGGAGATCTGGAAATACACGACATCCGTGTACTAGATATGACACGGATTGCAGCACAAACCTATTTAACGTTAACGTTCACGCACATTAAACGGAGACCTTAAATGTTATCGACTGTAAGCAAATGAATATACAAAATTTAACATATTCCTCTTTATTTTTAACTACAGCAAAAAATAGAAAATAAATACCGAAGCTATTCGAAATGTGAGAATTTCATGACTATGGAATTGACACGCGGATTCGCTGCGACCATCATGTATCACTAATCACTGCAGGTTGAATCATCTATGACTGAAAGCTGAAATATGTATTTTTGAAACTGTTAATCGTATCGTAAAATGTTTCATACAAAAGGTAAGTGGTTTCAAGAAATCATTTTAGGATATAATTAGTACAGTAAAAGCTTGATTCTTGTCCAGAGCGTTGACACGATTCCTGTCCAGAGCCTACCCATTCCACTGCCTTGCAACGCCGAGTCGCTCCGCGGCGACGATTGATGTCGGCTCGGGTATATCAGTGTGAACACCACAACATTGACTCGAGGAATCGATTTTACAAATCTCTTAATTTTCATTATTTGTTTATGGGACTTTCACTACCGTATTTCTCGCATTTTTCTGATTAAAATGACACCAAACACGATATAATTTGAACTGTATTAAGTGGTTTTATCGACCATTAAAGTCTTGAAGGCAACGAACAACAGCGCATTGGAAAGAAAGAGACGCGAACAGTATTTCACTCTGTTCTTTCCTATGTTCGGCTTTCTATTGAAGTCTCGCTCGGCGCGATATCTAGATGGAGTCATAAATCAAAAAGCACTTCTGGGCACGATTCTTGTCCATGAAAAACACGGCTGTTGGACAAGAATCAAGCTTTTACTGTACTTTTATAAATGGACGCGAAGATGATATTTAAGGATTAAGAGAACTATTTTAAATGAAATTACAAATTTTTCAATATATCGATCGATCCAGCTTATAATTTTCTATACAGGAGTATTGCCTGTTCATATTAAAAAATGATTAGTTTAAACAATATTTTAACTCGATAATTGACTGATCTAAAAATTATTTAATGACCATATACTAATGTATATTACTGAATTCGTTTTACTATTATCATTGTTAGTTAGCCTCACAATAATTGTATGTTTTTGCTAGAATTTTTAGCTTTCCAAGTATAGGAATTGCAGGCTTATTGTTACAAATAGGATAGAGAAGAAAACAACTTGAACGTGTCAAATCATACTCACAAACTAAATTCTCGGTGGAATAATATTATTTGTCGAAAAGGATACCTTTTTGTTAATTATTTTTTCACGTGTTTGTTCAACGTTCTTCGTCCATTGAATAGTCGTAAGTATGCCATTTTAAATCAATATTCTGAAAGATAATAATTGTGTGAAAGAATCGTATACATGTATTAAGAACAGGAAGAAAAATGTTAAACCAATCATACATTTATTCTCCTAAAGCTAAATATCTTTTGAAGATAAGTCTGAAGCTGGCCAATATTGATTCCAGAATTTGTGTAAAAATATCATATTCTTAGCTGTTACTTATGCCACAAGAATGAAATTTCTCTATTTTATAAAGCGATTTGAAACAAAGTCACAATTCCCGAAGAATCTGCAAGACTTCAAAATTCAAAATGGATGATTTCATTGCATTTACTAGTTGATATACATTACATATAGTATATAAAGTACATGTTATTTTTATCTCTTCGAAATACTCGACACAAGTAGAGCTTCAAATAACGAATAAAGATAACAGATAAATCTCGCGCGACAACTGGATTCAAATAACCCACAAGGTTACGAATCTATTTCTTCCAATAAAATCTGACGGATACTCTGCGACCAAGGAACGACAGATACAACCGTAAGATTGACATCGTGGCGCTGTATTCGACCGTCAAATAAAAGTTGAAGATAACTAGAAAATTCTCGGAGAGACAGACGAATTAAATTCTCCGAACCAAACAGTTGAAAGATACAAGATACAGATAAATTTTCGCGCTTCATCTGACTTCGAATAAAAACCAAAAGATTTTTTATTTAGATAATGCCCATCTCTAACTGACACAAATATACAAAACGAATTTTTTAAATTTTCGGTATAGGTCTACATAAAAAAGTTGTAAAAATTTCAAAAATAATATACAGCAGTAATAAACTAATTCTTCTAACTTCTCAATTTCATACAAGTCGTATGATCCATTTTTAGAAAAGGTATTCTCGTTTAAAGAGTGTACGAATACCGATACGAGTCGTCAACGTAAAACTATACATATTAACACATTACCTACCTGCGATTATGTAAGAAATAACTATATAAAAGAACTAGGAAAGGATGACTGTTGCGGGGGTTGAAAGAATACCAGTATTGACGGTGAAGTCGTCCGCCAACGAGTGCGATTTATTGAAAGACCAAGGTGTTCACACTGCGAGCGTCACTAGACGAGTGCCGCTCAGGTAAATTCTAGCCGTAAGGACGCCTTGTTGCCAGCGTGTTCGCTACCTGCACCGTTATGGGTTTTTCCCTGGAAGGGTACGCGTCGCGCTGCCCACTCTCGGCGTTCCCTTAATTCGATATTCCTCACAATTATTTCATAATTTTTAAAAGCCCATGGTCCATGGCTAAAGACTTTTTAGTGGATTTTTCAACAGCAGTAGCAACAAAAGTGTCAATTGTGAACCAACAAGTCACCTCCAGTAACGCCAGCTAGCAATTTCGTTTCAAATTACTATAATGTAAAAGAAAATGTCTAAGCTTCCTTTTCGTACATTACAATACTTACAACTTACAACTACAGTAAACGCTCCTTCGTTGTCCAGAATCAGGGGCACGCTCGTTGTCCAGTGCCTACCCACTCCACTGCCTGTCAACGCCGAGTCGCTCCCCAGGGCGGCGACGATTGATGTCGGCTCGGGTATATCGGTGTGAACACCACAACATTGACTCGAGGAATCGATTTTACAAATCTCTTAATTTTCATTATTTGTTTATGGGACTTTCACTACCGTATTTCTGGCATTTTTCTGATTAAAATGACACAAAACACGATATAATTTGAACTGTATTAAGTGGTTTTATCGACCATTAAAGTCTCGAAGGCAACGAACAACAGCGCATTGGAAAGAAAGAGACGCGAACAGTCGACGTCGCCGGCACAGTTCAAAGGCCCGCGTGTTCTCACAATGATATGACAATGATAGAATGGTTCATTTTTCATTATTTTTTTATGGGACTTTCACTAACTTATTTCTGGCATTTTTCTGATTAAAATGATACCAAACACGATATAATTTCAACTTTATTTAGTGGTTTCATAAATTATAAATTATGCTTTACATGTAGAGTAAATATGGGCCAAATTATATCGTGTTTGGTCTTGTTCTAATCAGAAAAATGCCAGAAACAAGCCAGTGAAAGTCCCATAAAAAAATAATGAAAAATAAAGCATTTTTAATTGGCATTATGTACAGTGAGAAATACGCGGACATTCTTTCCTTTTCTGTGTTCGGCTTTCTATTGAAGTCTCGCTCGGCGCGGTCGGCGCGATATCTAGACGCAGTCATAAATCAAAAAGCATGTCGGGGCACGCTCGTTGTCCGCTCAAACCCCCGGCCTTTTGACAACGATCGAGCGTTTACTGTACTGACAATCCTATTACAGTAAAGTCGCGATCTAAGTCCCACGGAGGTGGTCGATCTTACAATTAGTCCGTTCGCCTACCCCTTCCACAGGGGGGGCATACCCCGTGAGGGGCCTCGAAGCTCGAGCTGTCTCGGTCGCCGAACAGTGTAAACATGCCGTGTAATCCGATACCGGGTCGGATATATCGGTGTGAACCAGTACTAATCCAATTACAATATTTTTCATTATTTTTTTATGGGACTTTGTAAAACTTATTTGTGGCATTTTTGTGATTAAAATGACACTAAACACTTAGTGGTTTAATTGACGGTATGGAGTTAAGTTTAGGACATAGAAGAGGATAGCGAGTGAAAAAGAAAGAGAAACAGCGATCGCGACGGTCAGCAAAAATTAAAAACTTATTGTATTGTTTAAAATACTAATGCGATGCTAACTTTTTTATTTCCAATTTTCTTCTTATATAATCTTTCTCAAGATATTTGTCACATTATTCTTATTAAAATGAGTTGTCTAAAAACCTCCAACGGGCTGTAGCTCCGTTAATTTTCAAAATTCTAGTCTAATTCTTTGAGAACATATTTTCGAGATGTTAAGTTTTTTATGTGAACAAAAAATATTTTTCGTTATTTAAACTTGTTACACAAGAAGCCCCCCTTAAAATCGTGTCTAGTGTACGATCCAAGTCCTAAGCAATGTAACCAGAAGACTGACTGTGTGCGTGAGCGTTCGAGGTATGCTGGAACGATAAGATCTGCCTAGGAATGTATGGTAGCTAGGCATGTGCGGGCCGCCCGATTGTCGGGCGCCCAAATCGTCGGGCAAAGTCCACCTTGCAGTTCCGAAATTTTCCACTACTAGCGTTAGTGTCTCAGTCCCATGCATTTGTATAGGGTAACTGCAAAAGAGACAGTGGCGCTAGTAGTGGAAAATTTCGGAACCGTTAGGTGGTGTCAATGGCGACAATCTTGTTACATTTCACTTGTTTCGGAAGCGAGTATGCTGCCGATTATTGCAAATTACTCTTCAACAACGTAAAAATATGAAATTTGGGCTCTGGACGACGCTGCGCAGGACTCTTAGGAATCATAATCAACCAATTCTGAACTTCTCATTGCAATATTGAGGCGTCAGTTTCTTTTCTCGTAAACCCTTGCATTTGCGTATTCGCGACTCGAGACAAGCAGTATTCTGCCGATTATTGCTAATTACTCTTCAACAACGTAAAAATATGAAATTTGGACTCTGGACGACGCTGCGCAGGACTCTTAGGAATCATAATCGACCAATTCTGAACTTTTCATTGCAATATTGAGGCGTCAGTTTCTTTTCTCGTAAACCCTTGCGTTTGCGTATATGCAACTCGTGACGTATTTCTTGAAATATTCATAATATGAAGGATAAATTTCAAGAAATATAAGACAATTTATAACCAGACATCGGTCATTTAAATTGTCTACATAAATACTAAACAAGTAACAACTAAACAACTTCAAATATTAGTTTAAGACAATAAAATTTAAACAATCAATTAAAAAATTATTGCAAAAATATATATTTATTACCATAATTGTCAGTAGATAGAAATAATTTTTTAATGAATTTTAGTGCGAATTTCATCCCCGTATGTCTTACGGTTCAGAAGTTCTAGTAAAAGACCACCTTTCTCGATCCAGCCCACCGTGTGCGCAAAGTTGGGCAAAATGTTTATCTAAATAAAAATTTCGAATAACGAATGAAAGATAAAATAATTTTTGTTCGTTATACGGAGGTTCGAATACAAAATGTATCTTTAGTCAACGCGTATCGAATAAATAGTTTCCGAGATCCGTGGGATAAAGATAATTTTTTTATTCGAAGGCTTCGAATAACTCTAATGCTAAAACCATTAGATACAGTCCAAATTATATCGTGTTTAGTGTCATTGTAATCGGAAAAACGCCAGGAATCAGCAGGTGCAACTTCTATAAGAAGATTATGAAAAATAAAGAAGTTTTGCAACTGAATTAGCAATGGTTTCACACCGATGTACCTGACCCTGTGTCGGGTTACCCGGCCGTGTTTATTGCACTACTCTGCGACCGAGGCAGCTCGTGCTACTGAGCCTAAGCAGTCGGTGCTCGTCGCAGTTTTTTCGATCTGGCAGAAAATGTCGGAATGTTTAATAATACATAATATATTTTTAAGGTTCCGGAAAGATAAATATAACATGGGAAAAACGCCGGAAAGAGTGGGTTTCATTTTTTCCAACAATAACAATTATTTCTATCTACTGACAATTATCGTAATAAATATATATTTTGGTAAACCTTACGTTTAGGGGAGGCAGCTCCGATGACCTTGATCTTCACATATGTTGTCGGGAACAACATTCTGAACAACTTTTGTCATTATAACTATCCGGTGCTCGGTCTTAGTTTTCGAGATATTTGCGAAAAACTATTATTTAAATGCTAAATAAAATTCTCATTTTGAAATATTCACAATTTCGCATGCGTGGTCGGGTCGGCCTGACGGCCAGCCCTCTCCGCCCCCCACCAACTAACACTAACTAATTCTGATTATCAAAAATTATGCGATCAGAATTAGTTAGGGTTAGTTGGTGGGAGGGCGCAGAGGGCCGGCCGCCAGGCCGGCCCGACCACGCATGCGAAAATCCAGAAGTAGTCTTTCAAAATTGAAAGCTCAGCCTATATAGAGTGACACTCTGTTCTGATCCCCACAATGTGTTTACAAACAGAAAATAAACAGATGCCGCCCCGGGGAACAGGCTCACGTTGCCACGGAGCTTGGAAGAATACGTAAAATTTAATACAGTATTAGCAATAGTTTTTCGCAAATATCTCGAAAACTAAGAGCGAGCACTGGGTAGTTGTAATGACAAAAGTTGTTCAGAATGTTGTCTTTGACAACATATGTGAAAATCAAGGTCATCGGAGCTGCCTCCCCTAAACGTAAGGTTTACCTATATTTTTTGTAATCATTTTTTAATTAATTAAAATAAAATTTGAAATTGTTTATTTCTTACTCATTCAGTACTTTTCCAGATAATTCAAATCACAGATGGCTTTGATTATAACTTTCTCTGTATTTATTTGTCATATCCTGAATATTTCAAGAAATACTCCGTTTTCGACTAACAAAGTATGCGAAGAAATGCAGGTCTGTTTCTCATTGTTGGACTAGTTTAAATCACCGAAGTGTCGAGCTCGGCGCTTCAACATCAACACCGAAATTTCAGATTTCATTCTATCGTTTCAATCAATTGCCATTTTTGACAAATTTATTACATTGTCCTGCTAATGTTCTCAAGAATTAAAGAGCTTTAGTCTACTATTTCAATTATCGCACGCTACCATATATGAACAAAGTTCATGCCGGTTCCTCTATAGGCGACAATAGATGAGCGAATGATCAGGTAATAAAATAAATTACATTTTACCTTTTTACCTGTACAATGACCGCGATGAATGTTTTCAAAGATTTTATTGCCTAGAGTCAATTACGACGACACTGATTGTTTTATTGGTAGCCGAAGGGTGACGCGGCGCTCATCGATGCCGTACTGTATGGGTATTGTCTTTTATGGCCATTTCCATAGCCAATATGCTTGGGGATTTCCGAGATCGTTGGGCCTGTGGTAAAAATATTTTGAGTACAATAATGGGAAACACACCAGCATTTCTTCGTTTAGCCGAAGACCGAGTATTTCTTGATATATTCAGGATGTGAAGAATAAATACAGAGAAAGTTATAATCAAAGCCATCTGTAATTTGAATTATCTGGAAAACTACTGAATGAGTAACAAATAAACAATTTAAAATTTTATTTTAATTAATTAAAACATGATTACAAAAAATATATATTTATTACGATAATTGTCAGTAGATAGGAATATTTGTTATTGTTGGAAAAAATTAAAAACCACTTTTTCCAGCGTTTTTCCTAAGTTATACTTATCTTTTCGGAACCTTAAAAATATATTATGTAATATTAAACATTCCGATGTTCAGAGAAATATTTTCCAGACTCTAAAACTTGCGTAATACAAAAGCGAAATAATAGTATGTATGGTACAGTATTTTATCGATAAATGTCCCAAATGTCTGGCACATAATTGTCTCTGAACTATCCCCACTCCTGCGGGGTATACCCCGTGAGGGGTCAAGAAGCTCGAGCGGCCTCGGTCGCCGAGAAGTGTAACATGAATGTAACGGGTCGAGTATATCGGTGTGAGACAGGAGACTACTACCAATCCACTTCCAAAACTTCTTTATTTTCAATTGTTTTTTTGTAAGACCTACATCAATTAATTCGTGGAATTCTCATGATCAAAATGACACCAAATACGATATAATTTGGACTGTATCTAGTGGTTTTATCCGCGGGCTACTCGTAACCTTCGAACAATTTTCTGCCAAATCGAAGAAACGGCGACGAGCACCGACTGCCTAGGCCCAGTACCACGAGTTGCTTCGGTCGCCGAGTGGTGCAATAAACACAGCAGGGTAACCCGACAACGGGTCAGGTACGTGGGTGTGAATCCACTACCAATCCACTTTTAAACTTCTTTATTTTCAATTGTTTTTTTATAAGACCTACATCAACTAATTCGTGGAATTATCATGATCAAAATGACACTAAACACGTTATAATTTGAACTGTATCTAATGGTTTTATCATTAGAGTTATTCGAAGCCTTCGAATAAAAAAATTATCTTTATCCGACGGAACTCGGAAACTATTTATTCGATACGCGTTGACTAAAGATACATTTTGTATTCGAACCTCCGTATAACGAATAAAAATTGTTTTATCTTTCATTCGTTATTCAAAATTTTTATTTAGATAAACATTTTGCCCAACTCTGCGCACACGGTGGGCTGGATCGAGAAAGGTGGTCTTTTACTAGAACTTCTGAACCGTAAGACATACGGGGATGAAATTCTCACTAAAATTCATTAAAAAATTATTTCTATCTACTGACAATTATGGTAATAAATATATATTTTTGCAATAATTTTTTAATTGATTGTTTAAGTTTTATTGTCTTAAAATAATATTTGAAGTTGTTTAGTTGTTACTTGTTTAGTATTTATGTAGACAATTTAAATGACCGATGTCTGGTTATAAATTGTCTTATATTTCTTGAAATTTATCCTTCATATCATGAATATATCAAGAAATACGTCACGAGTCGCGAATACGCAAATGCAAGGGTTTACGAGAAAAGAAACTGACGCCTCAATATTGCAATGAGAAGTTCAGACCCGGTCAATTATGTTTCCTAAGAGTCCTGGCCAGGGTCGTCCAGAGCCCAAATTTCATATTTTTACGTTGTTGAAGAGTAATTTGCAATAATCGGCAGAATACTACTTGTCTCGAGTCGCGAATACTCAAATGCAAGGGTTCACGACCAAAGAAACTGACGCCTCAGTATTGCAATGAGAAGTTCAGAACTGGTTGATTATGATTCCTAAAAGTCCAATCTAGGGTGCTCCAGAGCCCAAATTTCATATTTTTACGTTGTTGAAGAGTAATTTGCGTCACAGAAAATTAGACCCACACCACCTATCGGGCGAAATTCTTACTAATCAGCTTCGTCTATCCCATCTATCGGTCGAAAATCGTACTACTCAGCTTCGTGTAATCTCCGTTCGTACAAGTTTGGCGTGTCGATCAACTCCGTCAAGGTCAAAATCTGGGCGCAGCCCCTTAACTTCGTCGGGTGGGTTCGGAAAGAATCGGACAAGTTCGGGCGAGCGAGTTATTAGGAAGTCAAGTTACTCTCAGGCCGCCCGAAATTCTCGGGTAGCCCGAAGCGCTCGGGCCGCCCGATGTGTCATGAAGTATCGCGCGCCCGAATCGAGCCCGCCCGACTTTCTGCGACCCGACCCGAGCCCGAGTATCGGGCAGCCCGCACATGCCTAATGGTAGCACAATATTAATGCAAACGTTTTTATTTTTCATTTCTTGCTATGAAACCATTCCCAATAGATTTCTGAAGTGATAAATTATGCTTCACATGTACAGTAAATATGGTCCAAATTATATGGTCACAAAAAATAGTATGTATCCTCACGATCTATATTCCAGCTCCGAACCGAGGATCGGTCTTACAAGAGATCGCGACTTTACTGTAACAGGATTCCGGTAGGTAAAGTGTTCATCTTGGTGTGTTTTGATGCCGCTTTCATTGAACAAATATGTACTAGGTGAGTTTAGCGGTTGACACTTACAATTCAAGTCGCATCAAATACCACTAATGATGACAATATTATAGAAACTGATCGATTTTTGTTAATCAAACAGTATATTTTAAGTTATTTGTGATTAACTATATGTAGAAATGAGACTTTATAGCGGCGAATTACCGGAATACTTGAGAAGCGAACAAAACGGAGTTGTTAAATATGAATGTTTAAATAAAAAAAAACAATCAGAAATGTGTTCGCTGCTTGTTGGTTGGGCCCGCCTTTTTTATAGGACCATTCCATAGCCATTTCATTAGGCTATCAAGTGGAAGAGTCTGTTAATGCAAATATTACAATAACGCTTTATCAAAATTGAAATATCATGCCCTACTGCATCTTTTGGCAACTAAATGGCATATTCATAGGTAATGAACCATCGAATACTATTCTGTAAAAAAAAACACAAACGGTTACCAACACACTATTCCGTATACTGTAGAGTGTAGATCTACATAAAGTTGGAATTCATCAACACGTTCCATAACTTTTTTCTATATGTATAATGTAGACATAAAAAAAACCTATTCATATTCTAAACTAATGAAATATCTTTTATATTTTACAATACATACTTTTTGAAAAAAATATCGAACGCAAAAGATAAAAATATAAAACTTGTAAAATATTCTTTTGATAGATAGAATCAAGGTGGTTAAGCTTTATAAAATTAATTTATCTCCATTTATTTCCAGATTTTCTTCATTAATTTACAATAAAATTTCGAAAATTGTATAATGGTCATCAAAATGACTTTAGTATGTCTGCATTAACTTCAGCCAGCTAAAAGAAAACAATACCGGGTGGTTCACGAGAAACATGCCACCTAAATAGCTCCGTTACGATTAGAGATCGAAGAAAATGTTAGAGAGAAAAGTTGTACTGTTAAAGGGGGCAAATATGGTTATATAAAAAAATGTTCCGATTGTAGTCGTTTTCAAGGTTTTTTGAAGGTCATCGATGATTTATAAATTGCACCATATATTTTTAACTTCACAGTGTTGTAGTTGATGTCAAGGCGAGTTCAATGATGTGGTACACTATGACCTTCAAATGACCTTGAACTAGAAAATAGGTATAGTTTGACTACTCTGTTTGATCAACGGAAATTTAATTTCTTAAGCCATTCGGTCTCATAACACGTATACCATTAACACAAGGTGATCTCTAAACGTACACAAACAAGATTATCAACAAACTACAGGTATGTATGCCGAGTCAGTTATGCTTATCGAATTATTGCGAGTGTATCAGTTTATTGATAACCGTTTAACGATGCGTTACTCAAACGAGCATAAGACCGATCTTATTTCCATTTATTACGAAAGTCGTCAATATCTTCGAGAAGCTGTTCGTCTTTACAAAGACCGATTTCCTGATCGCAGGCGTCCATCTCGTTCTACCTATTCAAATTTAGTTAAAAAGTTCCGTGAGACAGGCAGTGTAGATAATAAAAGACCTGTGAAAGTGAGAACTGTAACAAATGAAGCAAATGCAGTCAATGTTCTTGGTGCAGTAAATGAAAATCCTTCCATCAGCACTAGACAACTCAGTAGAGAAAGTGGCGTTAGCCGAGCAAGTATCATACGAATATTTCGATTACACAAAAATTCCACCAATATCACATATCGCTCCATCAAGAATTTCATGGAAGAGATTTTGAAAATCGCGTAAACTTTTTTGAGTGGGGTTTGAGGCAAATTAGAAATGATAGCCGATTTTTTAGTAACGTATTATTTACTGATGAGGCTTCCTTCACAAATCATGGTCAAGTTAATTTAAGAAATATGCATTACTGGAGTAATACGAATCCACGATGGTTACGGCAAGTGGATAAACAACGACCCTGGACTATCAACGTTTGGTGCGGAATTCTGAATAATAAAATAATTGGACCCTATTTTATTCCTGGCACATTAAACACAACAAGATACCTTACGTTTTTAGAAGAAACATTGCCCATATTTTTAGAAGATATTCCTTTAGAAATTCGTCGAGTAATGTGATATCAACACGACGGCTGTCCCGCTCATTCTTCACGTACCGTAAGAGAATTTCTGAACAATAAATTTCCAAATCGCTGGATAGGACGTAATGGACACATAGAATGGCCAGCTCGTTCTCCCGATCTAACTCCTCTTGATTTTTTTTGTGGGGAACACTCAAAGATGATGTATATCGTGATCAACCGACTACACCAGAGAGCATGCAAGAAAGAATAATTAGATCTTGTAGATCAATTCCAACAGAAACAATTGAAAATACAATTGATTACCTCGTAAAACGTTTAAATATTTGTATTACTGCTCAAGGTCATAATTTCGAACATTTATTTTAGTTCAAATAAAGTGATCGAACATTTCGAAGTTATTATTGCTTTATCATAAATTTTATAGTTCAAGGTCATTTGACGGTCATAGTGTTGTTACGAGCCAGGGCCGCGAGTAGCGCGTGTGGCTGGCGAAGGGTTATTACCCTTGGAATAAGGTTACAATTTGTTAGTTTGAGGAATAGAATCAAGCGTAGACGAACCTGAACAGTAGTTACTACATGAACAGGGAGCTACTAGGATGGTGTAGGAAAGACGTGCAGACGAACCTGATGCGTAATTGCGTTATCAGGGAGCTGCTAGGAGGTTGTAAAAGGGCACGGATAAACCCAATACAAGATTAGGTAGCCGCTAGGAGGTTGGATAAAGCGCAGACGAACCTGATGCGAAATCGCGTAAACAGGGAGCTGCTAGGATGCGGACGAACCTGAACAGTAGTTACTACATGAACAGGGAGCCACAAGGATAGTATAGTTTTCGTGGACGAACCCAGTGCGAAAGTGGGGAGCCACTAGGTTGGATAAATCTTTGTTTGGACTATTGGTTTGGCGCGAACGAACCTGATGCGTAATCAGGGAGTCGCTAGGATTGTTAGTAGGCCTCGTAACTAGTATAATTTAATTGATACAATCTGAGCGGTAAGATTGTATCGTGTGGGAACGTTCAATTACTAGATTAGGATTTTGGTCAATAATTAAGGGTTTAAGAAAGTTGCACAATGTACCAAAATAACACAAATATATTCTGATAAAGAATGTATATGTACAATGGTGGTGTCGCGACTGAATTGAATAATGTGTATGTATAATATTATTACCTAAGATGCTCGGTGTTGACGCACTGGCAATGCGGGGCCTGATAGTACTAATAATGCCAAATAGACTTTAAACCGAACTCGCGGAGTCTTTAAGGTTAACTTTGATCGAAGGGGAACTTTAGCCCGATCTCACTAGACGTGGATTCTAACGACTGCAACACGACGTGACACTACTCGTGTCCAGAAAAGTACTAACCAACGAGAGTAAAAATGCAAGGGTTTATATACCCCAAAACTGGAGGGGTAGTCTGATTTTAATCTGCAGTTACATGGGACTGCACTCTCGTTTTTTGTGGGTTTCCATTAAATCGGGCCAGAGCTCGATCTCCGTCAAAGAGGGTAGATTTTAGAAGGGCCTGTTATCTAGGACGTTTCCTGCCAGAGACGATCTTGAAGAGATTCCCGTGAGAAAGTCAACGGAATTTCTTCTCATACCGTAACAGTGTACCACATCATTGAACTCGCCTTGACATCAGCTACAACACTGTGAAGTTAAAAATATATGGCGCAATTTAAAAATCATCGATGACCTTCAAAAAACCCTGAAAACGACTACAATCGGAACATTTTTTTATATCACCATATTTGCCCCCTTTAACAGTACAACTTTTCTCTTTAACATTTTCTTCGATCTCTAATCCTTACGGAGCTATTTAGGTGGCCTGTTTCTCGTGAACCACCCGGTATTCGGTGTACTGTCTCATATAAAAAACGAAAAGTCGTCGAATACTTCAATGAAATATACTGAACTGGTAAAATCTAAAATGTGTTCTTAAAATCGTATTTTGTGATTCCCATTCCTTTGCAGTTTTTTTTTTTAAATCAATAACGAAAATACCTGCTTATGTTTTAGATGAATGTTACATAATATAATGGTCCGAAGTATTACAATCAAGAAGATCGCTGAAGTTCTGCCACTAAATCTGGTTTAGAGTCAATGGACAAAAAACGAAACGGTTTAAAATCATTTTTATAGTCTTTTTAAATTATATAATTATTTAAATGACACTTTAAGTTAATTAAAATGTTGTCAACGAAAAATATTGTATGAACCTAAAGATCATCATAAATTGTTTAATTTAAGTTATACAGTATATGTATGTAAAATAAATTCACTTTTTAAATTCGCTTCAAAAATAATTTATAATACTGTAGAATTTGTTATTCGATTAATCCAATTCAAGTACATTATTACACGAAATTTTTAAACTGAAATGTTTTCTTTATTAACTACAAAATTAAATACAATATTAAGGAACATAAAGTAATTTATTATTACCTACACTATTTTTTAATGAAAGAATATCAGAATTTTTTTCTTTATAAAAGTTAGATGAATGTAGAAATATGTATAAATTAAATGTAGTCAGAAATGCCACATAAACTGTTAACGTAATTTTTATACATTCATGTAGTTTATATTTTAGATTAATAAAAATTGCAATCTAACCCGGTTAACTTGATTGTGATCAAATGGATTCCGGCAAATAAAAAAGAGGTTTCACATTCACGTTATACAACAGTTTTGGTCTATTGTCATTTACCGAAAAATTTCTACCCGTTTCTACCCATTTCCTCAGAAATTTTAGTACGACCTGTTTTTCGCAAGGAGACATCTGAAATGCGCTTATAATTTCATAATCAAAATGTCTGTCCGTGACGGTTTTATTACTTCAAACTTGCAATTTAGAAGGGGAGTGGACAGCTTTCATGGCAATGAGAATATTTTGAGCGTTCTCTTCCGAAAAGCAGATTAGAGGAAAACGACTTTGAATACAATTTAATACTATTTAACCAATTGAGTGTTACGGGTCTTTGCAAAAATCTGGACAAAAGAGGTGCCACGTGGCTTTAGCCACGCGGATTACATCCCATATAAGACATGTTATTCTAGAATTCGAACGTGCCGCCAATTGAGTATGGTGGCCCGAGGCATTGACAGAAAATATAGAAAGTTATAGTTTCGCGGCTACTCAAAAATGATTTTAATTAATAACTTTTGCCGCAATTGAACGGCAATCGATTAGCTAAGAATCGTCATCGATCAACATCGAAATCAGCGACAGCCGAGCGTCGCGATGCGACCTTCAGACACACGGGAAAATAAAGTCGGGTACCTGCACATCACATATAAACATATTTTTAAGTTACTGTTAGGCTGTCTATATCCAGAAATCCTATTATGTGTATGCAGAATAATACGCGTGTATTTTTTTCTAAAAACATCGTCTCCCCAACGGCTCTATCAATTCAACGCTTGCTCCGCCATTCATATACGCCAACCAATACAAATACCCAATTTTCAAAGAAGGTGAAACAGCAGAACAGATACCCACCCCCCTCCGATTTCGATGATTTTCTGGATATGTTGTAGAAATCGATATTTTAAACAACTTTTTCTTTTGCATATTAGTTGCCGATCGCAACATGTAGTTGGTATCGCATATCGCAACACCTATACTTGAGCGTCTATGGCACCGCATGCGTTAGTATTGGTGACTGGTCGTCGCGTCGGGTACTTCAGAAATAAGGATAAGGCCCCATGCACAATTGTATCGGTTTGTATTAGGTTCTTTTTAATCCAGCTGCCGTGCGTGAAATAATTATATCAGACATTTCTGGCAGTCGTGAAGCTCACTCGATCCACGTATATGAACAGATAATATAACGCGTGCGCTGCCATAGACGCATAAATATATGTAGATAGAATTCACTTTGTGGTATGTAGACAGCTTTTCGCCAATATCTCGGAAATTAAGGGAGAAACCACCATTAGCATGCAAAGGGAAAAAGTTGTTAAAAATGTTCAGATTCATAACATATCCAAAAATCATCGAATACGGAGGGTTAGTGTGTGTTCTGAATTTACTTACAATGCATATACACATCATAATTTGGTAAAATACTACTTATTAAAGTTTATGCATGTCATTACACCATACCGGTTTGTTTGTCGTAAAGGTCGTATTAGTAATAACGTCGAGACATTTACATGTGTAGAATTCGAATAAACTTGCGGTGAACGCGGCTCGACGATTGTGAAAACCGCTCAAACAATTTCTGATTCTGTTTGTATGTCCGAATGTTTTTTAATTTTATAAATTAATTTATCCGGGAGAGCGCGAACGCAGTCCCGACTAACAAAAATTATACGTTCGAGATATCCACATTAGGGATATTCGCAAGGGTCAGCTCCAACCTAAGTGCAATGGAAGAGCCTCGCCCTGGAGGAACCGCCTTCGTGATCACGGTAACCTCTACGCCAGGTAAGTATGCTACCCCTCCGTTCTGGACGATACTTCACATCTATACCGCACCATTTTAACTGCGGAAAACCATTTCATCCCCTAGGCCCCCTAGCGGTGGATTTCTGAAGCATTAGTCCCAAAATAAGTCTACTTTCCAAATTAACTACTTGCCGTGTTACAATTTTATTATTATGTAGTCAAAATTTAAGGATTAAAGTAAGTGTAGCCGTACAAAAAATATAAATTTTCTTTTCTCTTTTATGACATTTTTAATATAGGAACAAAATATGTGTTGATGGAACATGATTAGTCAATTAGTTATTGAGTTATACTCTAAAACATCGTTGTCCTACAATCGTCGTGACTTTGTAATTTCAATGAATTTCAGTATACGACTTTGGTAAAGTATTTTAAGATTTATACGTATAAAAAATAAAATAAAAAATCTATTTTTTGGACCTGTTATACGAGAATTCCCCGTAACACTCTTTTCGTTTTCCTTAAATCGTGATTGAAAGTAAGAAGAAAAGTCATCGGGCCTATGCAGATTAAACTTTGACTATTGATACTGACACGAAGTATTTTTAAAAATGGGAGACAGTTTAATAATAATTACGGAATTAAATACATATGTATATCAAAATTTTTCATATATGTGCCACCATTTTGTCGTGCCGATATTTTATCATTTCTGTATATACTTAAAAAATAAGACTTTTTCTTTCAATTTTGTATACTGATAGGTTGTATTTTGCAATTAAAGTACCACTAAAACGCATGTACTTGATTACGTGCAAATAACGAAAAATTATAAATAAATCAGGTGTGCCATCTTTTTGTAGCAGAGTAAATATAGGTTTTCTTTACAAACTAGAAACTGTCGTTAAATCTGATGTCACATTTGCGAAGGCAGAATCTGACAATGAGTCGCTCAGCAATCGAGACGTTAGATCGGGTATAGGGACGAACTTGCTCGTACGAGCCGGTCGTATATCAGTCTTGTTTGCAAGCTGGATGGTGGGAAAGGCGTTGTAGGGACAGGATCGTGTGAATGAATGGTGGGGATATGATGTCTGTTACACTCATTGTCAGCTGTGTGATCTCATGAGACTAACAATAAGGAGTGGGACATAGCTTCCCCGCTTTCAACTTCAACCGAAACCGTGCCCGTAACAGGAGCTCATAGTTGTACTCCCAAGCTGTCGCAAGCGCTCGTGTTCGTTTCATTACTTGCTATCCATGTTTGCACTGGGTAATCGGGACCATGAATAATCGCAATCTGTTGAATCAAGATCTTACCGAACATGCAGCTTTTAAAGTTCCAAAATAGAAACAATAAAATACAAATTTTGTATTATGCGATAAATCCAACATTTAAAACTTTTTGCAGCTCATCTTCAGGATTTCCAAAATCACGTAGAATTGCAAAAGTCACTTTTTCTGAAGTTCAACAATAAACACGAAAATAATTAATATCGTATCTCTAAACATACGTGCATGTACACTAGGGTGGCTCTTATTTACTCTTGTCGAAATTTTTTTTGACGGCAACCCCGAGAATTGTTCCAAATAATTTAAAAAAGATCAGTGCAATGCTTGTCCCAAGGATTCGCTCATATTTATTTAACGATTCATGTTGGAAGGCTTTTCGAAACGTAGTTTTCTTTATAACACCTTTGCCCTTCATAGTGTGTAATCAAAACATTTTTTTGGCTTTTAATAAAAGAGATAATAAGCAATTTCCCGCAAAATAATATGCAATTTAAAAAAAAGTTAGTTCCGCAAGTTCAAAAAAAAAAGAATACACATTTGTCGTTAATGCTTACTGATAAAAGATACTGAAAATACATTTCAATTTTCAAATTTCGGATAACTCTAAATTTTTTTCGAAAACTGTTTGTTTTACGAAAAAAAGTAATATGACAGAAAAGACGCAGCCTGTCCAGATGTACAGGTTTTGTCTAACATATTTTTCGATGCGGTAAATAGTTTAGAAGATATTCGAGAAAAACGATTATATGAGCATTTAATTAATTATTTTAATGTTTAACGGCCATGGGGCACATTTTTCCGATATCTGTGGCACATCAAACTTTGCACAGATATATTTTTTTAATTATTTGGAACAATCCTGGGGGGTGCCGCAAAAGAAATTCAAAAGCTGGACCTTAGCTATAGCTGCTGAAATCTTTTCGCGCGAGTTTTTTCACACCGCCCTCTAAAATTGTGTCATTCGGTAAGAAAATAATTCTTGCAACTGCGATGAAGTTAATCAGATAAGAGGAAGACGTGGCACATTGACGTTAAAGTTGCGATAAATATGATATTTTATATGAATGGGAATATACGAAGGAAAGACTTTTGATTATGCCTAAACGTTCTTGTTTTCCAAAAATATTTATGATAATAGTACTACAATGTAATTTTTTCAATATAACATTTAACTAATGTACATATTTTTGTAAATGTATACGCTACATTTTACGTATTTTATTGTAAGTACCAATTCTTTTAGTTGTGTTCTGATAAGAAGTACTTATTAAAAACTATTTATTAAAAAAGTAGAGAAATTAACGTTCGACATAAATATAAAGGCGAAGAAAAGAAAATAGATGTATTGAGTTTAAATATGTATGTACTTTTTAATATAAACAAGGCAACAATTTTAAAGACATTTTACAAATTTTTCATTAATGTAGTCTTTTTTGCGTCTGGATAGTGCTTTCTGTAGTCTGACACAGTTTGCATTATAAATTGTTTTTCTTCTTCATTTCGTGATAGTACATCGTTCAATTCTTGCATATGTTTGACTCCACGTTCTGCCAAATCATTAACTACAGCTAAATTATGTACTATACATTAAGCCTACGTTATAACTGGGGTCACTTTGCCATCCTGAGGGTTCCTTACTAACAAAATCTAGGGAAATTGAAAATCTTTTTAAACAATTTAAAGTTTTTTTTACACATACAGGCTGCAATGTTGCTACCAACGTACTCATTTACACTATTTGAGTTAACTACTAATTTTTTTACATTATTATCATTAACGGTATCTAAAGCTACAACCATTTGTTTTTTTATATGATGCAGAATATTGGGCATCAACCCCCGTATACTCTATTTCTTACACAAGGTATATCGGTTCCGACTTATATCGGTTACGGTTCCGGTTCTTCAGAACCGATAGTATATCGGTTCAATAACTGTTATTTTTTGGTTCTGGATTTCGGTTATGCGTTTCGGTTATACATATTCTATATTTAATAATACTTTGTAATAATTTGTATTATTGACAAGCTGCGGTTCCGGCCACACGAGTTGTTTTGTCTATCACACAGAAATATGTATAAACAAATGAAGAGCTGCCCTTGGTGAGGAGAGCATAGGTTCATCAGAGAACGTGTGATAGAGTCGTTCTCTCTTACTCACGATAGTGAGTAATGGTCCACTCTATACTGTACACTGTACACTTGTTGTTGGGTTCCGGAGTTCCGGAGTAAAGCGATCGAACACAAGTTAATATTGTAATGTGCTTTATTCGCGATCAACTTCTCTCCGTTTCTTACCTTGTTTAAAAGAGTTGCAACGACGCGATACGACGCCCTGTGTACATACTGTTAGATAGAAGTTCGGTGGGAGAGGTCAGAAATGTCGTGTCACTGATTTTGGAACGAATGCTTTGCGGTTAATACCGAATTACCTGAGTTCGCACCCCAATATACATATACAGTGTGTCACCTAACGTTTGCACCTCAAATATCTTTGTTGTTTCTAAAGATACGTAAAATATGGTAAGGACAAAGTTGAATGGTACAATGGAGCTTACACGATGCCAAAAAAAATTTTGTTTTTATGTCATTTTTTTAGAGATATCAAGGTCACCTTGACTTTTTTAAATGGAACCACCCTTTTTTAAACACCTACAATGATAGTCCTTTTCATTAGCAATTCAGTGACTATAATTATTCCAAGGTCATTCAAGGTCACAAACAGAGAAAACGTATAAGATTTAGAATATGAAAGCAGAATACGTTTATCACGGTTGAGACTTGTAGTAAATAGTAAACATACTCTCAGATGATTTTAAATGCTAGATCACTGTGATATAAACAATATTAACAATCAATATCAAGTTACAAAACGCTACGATGCGTATTTACCGAAACATTTAGAGCTCATATTCTAAATCTTATACGTTTTCTCTGTCTGTGACCTTGAATGATCTTGGAATAATTATAGTCACTGAATTGCTAATGAAAAGGACTATCATTGTAGGTGTTTAAAAAAGAGTGGTTCCCTTTGAAAAAAGTCAAGGTGACCTTGATATCTCTCAAAAAAATGACATAAAAACAAAATTATTTTTTGGCATCGTGTCAGCCCCATTGTACCATTCAACTTTGTCCTTGCCATATTTTACGTATCTTTAGAAACAAAAAAGTGACTCACCCTGTATAAACCCTAGGTACGAACGCTGAAAAAAAGGGAAAGGGCATGGATGACTGGGTAGTGAGGATGTTTTATCCTGGATGAGTAATACGAGTGCGTAAACACTTAATAGTTGATCGATATTGGCTGATATTAAGTGACGAATTGAATTGTTTATTTTCTACTTTAACCAGTTTGCAGCCAGAGTAAGATGCATTTCGCAGCGCAATGTCCTGCTTCTACGATAGTGTAAAGTCCAGGTATTTCCAACGCAGCGTATGCTACTTACAATTAAGTAGATGCACGTATTATGTACATCTCGATGGCAGATTTCGGTTTACCCTTAGACTCCCACTCTTCCAATTGACTCACCGAGTATCACGGTAACCTCGGGCCTCGGACTCTTCCCCATACCCAAGGAGGTGAGATTCCTGCTGAAGGCGCGCGTAAGGTTATGCTGTTCGTGGCAAAGGTAGGCGTTGACAAAATTCAATAATCAATCAAAGACAAAATAGAAGACGGAGATTCTTGCACCTGACCCACAGCGAGGTTAGCAACGCACAATCAATCAACCACGCTCAAACAGTTAATCAGAAGGTGACTAGTCTCCCTCCGACCACCGAGCGACTAAATACAATCCGAGGTCCAGGCGCTACGATTACACACATTTTTATTTCGTCGACTCTGTTAACGTCACGTCGAAGGTACAAGCTGCGCAAACCAAATCAGTTATTGGGAAACTGCACGACTAAACAAATATTTTGTTTTATAAAAGGTTGTAAAATAATTATGAATTGATGGTTCCGGGGACAACACGCATCGCTCGTTTAGTTTGACAATTGTTAGAATAATTCTCTTTTCATAAGTAGTTGATATTTCAAATTTAATATAGGTTTACAAAAATCAGAATAAAAAAGCATGTACTAACGGATACATAATTAAAGTTCAAAGCAAAATGAAATATAGGATGCTACTTACTAATATTTTAAAATTATGTTTTTTAGGAATTTTTAGATTGTTCAAATGCATATAATCATCGCGCTATTTACACCCACTAGAACAACGATACTTCTTTTGATATAACAATACAATAGTAGAATTTCAAATTTTTACTACGTATAACATTATAACAAACTATCGTGACGTATCGTGTGTTGGGTAAAGAAGATTCGGGGAAAAAATCGAAGTGTCTAAGAATATGAAGGAATCTTAAAATGTAGACTATGTAACAAAACAAAGTAAACGCAATGATGTATAAGAGTGAAATCAATTTTTTTAATCTGTTACCTCAACACCACCTGCAATAATGATAGAAAACAAAAGGCTGACACTTGCTAGAAACAAACACTTAAGAAATGCAGAAAGAAGAATTAAATAGAAGATTTTGTAACAAAATTAAAATAAGAAGGCAGATCTTATATAGAGAATAAATAGCTAAACTTTTCGATAATTCAGCTGCTGCAATATTTAAAATAATCACAGCCTTCCAAAATGGAAGTAGAATTTCTAGTTTAACTGAATTAGGACGAACAACAATTAGTAATGATTGGATGGTTAGAAGAATACTGAACATTTCGTTAGCAGATCCATTTTTATCTGCTCCAAAAATTCGCACAAATCATGGGAGTGAAGGTACACGGCTATCCATGAGGCAAAAATGATCGGAAATTATTTAAGACACAACTATATGTATTATAGCAAAGAACTGATTTGTGCTCTATTGAAAACATGTGGTCTATGCTGAAATTAAGAGTAGTCAAAAGTAAGCCAAACAACGCTAGCGATATAAAGCGGTTAATCGAAGAAAAATGCCAATTATTCTTAAATTCTTAATTGATGAATGCAGGAAGTTGACACTTTCGTTGCAAACAATGGCGATCATTATTAAAAAATTAAATAAATAAGTGTTCACTTACTTTTGTAGTCTAAATTTTTGTAGCGGTAAACGTTTATATTTTTATGGCAATATATTGTTAACTAATAAAAATGTTATTATCTAATTTACTGGAACATTACTTATATAATAAATGAGTATAAATTATTTTACACAGAACCAAACCGTTACTTCATAAACATCATTGTTTCATTCTATCATTAGTTACATGGTCTATTTCAGAAGACCATCAAAAGTAACGAAAATGGACCATTGCAAATTACTGGTACAACGTTTTGAAACTAAAAAGAAAATCGAAACATTGTCAAAATTAAGAATATTTAGTCTAAACAGTGTACTGCGCTGAAAATATGAATTAATATCTGTTTGATAATATTAAAAAATATCAACTTAATCTAATGTTTCTGTTATGACACAAGCTAAGTGGTCCATCTTGATTGGGTCTCGTCTGGCTGTATATAAACCTTTTTTGAACTCGTCTGCGAGGTTCGTTAGTTCCGTCAGGAGAAGTTGGGTTTTTCTATTTTTGTAACACTGCGCTGTTCCAAACTCGTGGAATGTATTCAAAATTTAAATTTCTCTGCAGAGAAAAAGAATGACCAGAAAAGATGCGGCGATATCGATTGAATATTAGAAATCTGTAGGCATGCAAAACCAACGAGCACACATTAACCTTTTTGACTTGCTAAACAGGTTAATTTGAATGTTTAAATTCCGGACCCGTTCAACTCAATTTGCGAGGACTCGCCGTCTGTTTAATTCCTTTCCTTCGTCCTGCTAGGCTAGCCACCCCGCTCTTGCATCAACTATCGCTAAGCCAACCCACCTGGCCTGTTAACATCTAACACGTCTCGAGCGCCTGACATACGGAAACGTCCGACAGCCTCTCACACGGGTGCTTAACGGGCCATGCGCGCTTCCTGTATTGTTTAACTACAGACCGTCGCATTTCCTTTGCTCCTGATAGTTTTCCAACCTTCTAATCATTATCCTATTGAAAAATGCAAACATTCTTACATTTTGTAACAACAACGCGTATACCTATCTACCTACTATAAGAAAATTCCTTCATTTCATTTCCGTTAGTTTACTTTACTTTTAATCTTATTGTCTACATCACACAGTAACACTTTATTCATTATTCAGTACTGCTACGTCTTTCTTATAGCTACCCAGATAGTACCGTATGTCCATAGGACGTCCGTTTTATGTCCAGTTTAGTCCAATCGTCCTACGTCCGTTTTTACGTCCTAAGGACGTCTGTGGGATCTAAATTTCGACGTCTCAGAAATATTTGGACATTTGTATACCTTACAGTTTTAATTCGTCTTAATACTCTGAAGAACCGCATTACAATATTCTCTCTGTGACTGTCGCAAAGGTCTCCATCGTAACTGCCAAGCCTTGAGAACATTATTTGTACAGGGTGTCCCACGTAACATTTTTCACGATTTTTCAAGTACTTGCGTTCATCTGACAAAAACATATTTTCAACAAAAGTTGATCAGTTTTCGATTGGCTATACTTTGCAATAAAATAAATTCGAAATTTTTTTTTATTATTATCAAGGCCACCTTCATTTTTGTAAATGACACTTTGTATTTTTGACTTAACAGTATTATAGCTCGTATCAAGACGAATTCAACGACCTAGTATACCATGACCTTCGGATAACTTTGATGGCAAAGAAATTAAAATTTCAACAATGAAAGTGGCCTTGACAATAATAAAAAAAAATTTAGAATTTTTTTTATTGCAATGTATAGACTATAGACAATCGAAAACTGATCAACTTTTGTTCAAAATATTTTTTTGTCAGATTATGGCAAGTACTTGGAAAGTCGTGAAAAATGTTACGTGGGACACCCTGTACGAATAATGTTCTCAAGACTTGGCAGTTACGGTGGAGACCTTTGCGACAGTCACAGAGAGAATATTGTAATGCGGTTCTTCAGAGTATTAAGAAGAATTAAAACTGTAAGGTATACAAATGTCCACATATTTCTGAGACGTCGAAATTGTGCTTGATTCTGATATAATATGTACCAAACAATAAGAAATGAAGCATTTATTTTTGGATGTATCTGTAGTAGAGTAGTGCATTAACCAATTCAAGAAGAATAAATTCGATACACGTATTATGTATAGCTAACAAGGAGAGGCAGCAAACTTCGGGTCACCGATTGTGTTGATACTTCGCACACTTGCAGATCACGTTCTCCTGTTCACGAATATATACATTATAGGGGCAGATTTCCATGAAATACAGTATTTTTTCTAGGCTGCAACAAGAGTCGGAGTGGTGCGACGGTAACGTTCCAAGTTTTCAAGCGGATAACCAGTATTCACATCCTGCCGACTAATGCATTTCTTTTTTTAATTTCATTATATTTTATCATTGTATATTTATATTATTAATTTCAATCGATTAAATTTCACGCATAAAATTGCATTTTGAATTATAAATAACATGTATTTATTTAATAACAACAGGATTATTTACTATTACTATATATTATTATTTATATATTAAATATATATGTATATTAAATTTTTTAATAAGTCTTTATAAATATCCTGTGCTAATTTTCCGGATTTCGAACAAGTTACTTTTTTTTTAACAAGTGCGGTCTTTTATCCCTTATGTGTTATTGTCCTTTCGAACATTGATTGATACTGACATCCTGTCTGATCCGTGTTGATTATGTAGTTTAAATTTTTGAAAAATAGTAAAATGTATCACCCCGCAATTTAATTTAAATTCCTTATATCTCTTTTATTAGAAGCCAAAAAAATTTTTTGATTACATATTATGAAGGGTAAAGGTCTTACAAAGAAAACTACGTTTCGAAAAGCCCTCTAACATGAACCGTTAAATAAATATGAGCGAATCCGTGGGACAAACTTTGCACAGATTTTTTAAAAATTATTTGGAACAATCCTGGAGGTGGCCGTCAAAAAAAATTTGGAAACAATTTTCGACCAGAGTAAATAAGAGCCACCCTAGTACTCGTACATTCACATGGAATCTATCCACTCTATGATTGAAGCTACATTTGATTCACCAACTACTTGATCAAACAGCGTACGTTAAATGTAAATATAATTCACATAATGTTCAGCGTGTTAAAGTGAAGCAATTGTATCGACGCGACGGTAGAACAGTAGCCATTTTACTAGTAAGCTCTGTGATAGTTTTTCCCGTCACTCTTTGTGGTAGTTCGCATGGACTTGTCTTTCTCATAAGGCGTAGGCGAAAGTAATAGTAAAATTTCTGGATTTCATATTTCATAGAATTTAGGTTTTTACTCTCGAAAAGAAGAAGAATACGTAGTGCTTTCCTCTTTGATCGAGGTGAAGAATCTCATCATCGGGATAAAACGCACGCGAATTTAATTAAAAACGCCAACCAAGGTTTTCATTTGTCTGTATTGAGATTCGGCAGAGTTTTCCTCAATGGTAGGGTTTATGGCGGTATTGTTCCGTGCGTCCGGTGACACAGACCTTCACAAACAGAACCGGACTTTGCCTCGCGTCCTGATTGTTGACCGATGTGCTGCATACCGTTACAAACTGTTTGACATGTTTACCAGACGTAGGAAAGACTCAAATTTTGAGAGAACAGACTTACCGAGGGAAATAAACGTTTTAGCGAATACCTTATTGGAATTGTAGTTTGAGATTTTGTGTAGCGACGTTATTGTATCACAGAAGAAAATAGGCAACCCAAAATAAAATCTATATGATCCGATCTACAAGCACTAAGTACCAATAAGATTTTACTTTTCCAACACTTTGAAAATAAGGAGATAATATAAAATACAACTAACACAAATTAGTTAATGGTAGTAGCCAAGCACAACTCGTTTGCGAGCCATTCCATGTGATGTAAGTGATCATATTTTTCTGTACGCATATTATTAGATTTTTATAAAATTGTATAGACTTTCTGGACAAATTAAACAATCAATGTTCAATTGCCAATATTGTTGGAATCTCCGAGTTATGAAGACCGATTTTGCTTTTCTTTAAGAAATCATAGTTTACACGATATTGCAGATACAGACTCGACAAGAATAATAGCATTTTGTGCGAGATACATATCTCGAAGTTTAAAATAAAAATACTACATATTACACCACGACTTTGAAATAGTTGCAAAGAGTCTTTTAATATTCAAGCTTGAATATAAAGTAAATTTATAATAAAACTTTTTTTATTATATAATATAAAGTAAATTTACAATAAAACTTTTTTTATTATATAATATAATATAATATAATAAAACTTTATTTATTATGTATTTATTACAAAGTATTATAAATATATAAAACTTTTGTATTTATAAGTAGAGCCGAACATTGGACATAATTTTACATTTAGGTTTATTAATTTTTGGTATTTCTTCACGAACGACATTTGAAAAAGTTCGACACAATATGTATACAGGGTGTCCCAAAACGACTGCGTAAGCGGGAAATGGGAGGTTCCTTGGGACATTTGAAGCGACATTTTCCTTAGCAAAAATGGCGTCCGCGGCTTTGTTTAAGAGTTATTAACGAAAAACACGGACCAACCAGAACCGCGCCTAGTCGCTCGGTGGCACGGTCAGCGCGGCGAGCCCGGGGGAGGAGAGTGTTGTCGGTACGCTGCGATGTCGTAACAACCAACAGTTTCTCGATTATGTCCCGATTTCGATGAGCTTTGGATATGTTGTAAAGACCACGATTCTGAACAACATTTCCCTTTAGACTCTTTGCCTCGCGTCTTTAGTTTACGAGATATTTGTAAAACCAGTACCGAAAGCTAAGGGTTGTACGGTCAGGTCAACGAACTGTACAGCTGATGGTAGATAGCAGGTATACGACAATCACATGTTTCGGTTTTCCTGCAGATTTGTACGCAGAGTCGATGGGTTACTGTTCGAAAAGGTCGTCCGCCCTTTCACTCAGCAAGAGGTAGAAATGTCAGGTCGGCGTGGCGTTTTAGGGTTCCTATTGTCCTATGCCTCTCTTAAGAAACTTTCTAAAAGAAAGACGGACGACGTTTTCGAACAGTAACCCATCGACTCTGCGTACAAATCTGCAGGAAAACCGAAACATGTGATTGTCGTATACCTGCTATCTACCATAAGCTATACAGTTCGTTGACCTGACCGTACAACCCTTAGCTTTCGGTACTGTCGTACACCTGAAGACATCTGTGCAGTTCGCCACCGAATGACCCAGTGACAGTGACACACATTTCGAAGCATTTTCAATTACAAGTTTTTACAAATATCTCGTAAACTAAAGGCGCGAGGCAAAAAGTCTAAAGGGAAATGTTATCCAGAATCGTAGTCTTTACAACATATCCAAAGCTCATCGAAATCGGGACATAATCGAGAAACTGTTGTCTGTTACATCGCGGCGTACCGACAACACTCTCCTCCTCCGGCTCGCCGCGCTGACCGTGCCACCGAGCGACTAGGCGCACTCTGGTTGGTCCGTGTTTTTCGTTAATAACTCCTAAACAAAGCCGCGGACGCCATAGGGAAAATGTCGCTTCAAATGACCCAAGGAACCTCCCATTTCCCGCTTACGCAGTCGTTTTGGGACACCCTGTATACATACTGATTTCTGCATAATAGAAATGGGATCGCTTTGCAAATTGCAAATCTCCAATCTTAGATGTCTTGATCTTCAATTCTACACCCTTCCGAGTTGCCAAATATGACTGAAACGTTCTTTAACATGTTTCGCATGCTAAGCCACACGTTAATATGTAAATGTGTTAATATCACCAAATCTTTTAATCGATTTAACAATTGTTGTTTTATTTTCCATTAAGGGACATTTCTGAAGACGTGCATCCAGATATTCATTTGCAATTTATTGACAGGATAGAAAATTATGTAACTGAGAACATTCTATTTCACATAGAAACAAATTCATTTAATTGTGGAAACCAATTTATGCGACTAATTACACTGTCCAAAAAAATAGACTTTTTTCGTGTGCAGCAATGACAATTAAAGACGTCTTTCTGGACACATCGTTTAAACGTCCAAAATGAGACGTCTTCAAGACGTAATTTTCAGACGTTTTAGAGACGTCTAATTTTAGACGTCTTTGAGGTGTCGTAAAGACGTCTTTCTGGAGACGTCGATTGAATGTCTGAAATGACACGTCTTAGAGACGTCTTTTTCGAGGCTAATAAATGACTTGAATTTTTTGGAGATGAGAAAGAGATTACGTTACTGTACAATGACTAAAATACTTTTTCTAAGTTTTGCTATTATTTGGAATAATAAAAAAAATTAAAAAACCCCCACTTTTTTCCTTTCTCATCTGATTGTGAGCTTATTTATAAAATTACATCGAAATTAGCATCGACGTTGTTATGAGGAACAAACAATTGAAGTTCGCGAAAATCGCTGCTATTTTACGATTTCTAACATTTTCTACCGATAACGAGTTGGTTTCCAAACATTGCAATTATTTGGAGTGGCAAAAAAAAAATTCGTCTCAGATTGAAAAGTTAAGAAACTTGAGCGTTTTCTTTTTCTTATCACTCCAACTAATTGCAATTTTTTAAAACATTTTTTTAAGTCCGCGGAGCCGTAGTAAAAAAAAAGTAAAAACCGATTTTTTCGACTTTTTCTACACGAAAAACTAAGCTAATCTCACAATTTTTACGTTTTATTTATTCTATAAGTTTATTACGCTCGATAAACCTTGAACATTTCACAGGAAAAATTTAAAAAATGAAATCAACATAATCAATGTTTCTACTGCGTCAACGCATTACATCAGAACGTAGTATGTAACCATATATCCAATAGCCCGGTTTGGTCAGCGCGTTAGGCGCTCGACTGTCAACCTGTGTATCAAGTCTTTTTTTTTATCTTTTAAAAGACGTCCTAAAGACGTCAAAAGTCGTCCTACAGACGTCTTACGGACGTATCTGTGCTATCTGGGCTAAAAACATTGATTTTAGTAAAAATGCATGATTTCGATAAAAATCGAGATGTTACGCAAAAACTAAACATGCGAGGAAGTTCTGGTTTGTGTCAAAAGAAAGACGGCACTCTCCTCTACATATCTATGTATACATATAGTATAGTCATGGTTCGCTTAGTATTAATTATTAGTATATAAATTCGTGCCACGCGGCCATTGTAGCCTTTTCTCGACTCGCCAGGCCCGTCGCTATGCGTAGTCGACATACAATGTAAGGAAAGACTGCAATGCTGCGACTGGAAAATTTAATTTTTTCGAGATGCTTCCGATTAAAATAAGTCGAAACGCGATGTAAATAGGACTATTTTTATCGACTTACGTACATAAGTAAGACAACCGGTCTCTTTTATTTATAGTTATGACGAGATTGTTTTAATATCAGAAGAAACAGACTTAATTTTTCATAAAGATATTTCAACGTTTTCAACAATAGAAAAACGTTACCAAGGAAAAGACTTATGCGCGACACTTGCAGATTACTGTTGAACACTTATTAGTGAAAATCGGGATACCACGTATAAGCATTAAGCAAGGCGGAAATATTTTTTAATTTGTTTGCATCAAAAATAGGTCAGATTTTTTTTGTATTTAGTTTTCTTTATTGAGCATTTCCACGATGAAATGTCAATATACTTCGTATTTTTATAATTTTGTGAAATGATCGACACCCAACAAGACAAAACAATTTATGTAATTGAAATATAGTAAGCAAAGACATATTTGCGTAATACAGATGTCGACTACGCATAGCTACGGCCCTGGCAAGTCGAGAAAAGGCTGCACTGGCTTCTTGACCTGCTCATATACGAACACTATCCGAAAACCAAATACTTTTTGTGAATGGTTTCTTTACCAGAAATATCCATATAGTAAATTCCTGCTAGATAATGGACTTTTCTCATAAATACAAAAATACAGACTATACTATATGGATATGTAGAATCCCCTCTTTCTTTTCACTCAAACCTGAACTTCCTCGCATGTTTTTTTTTGCGTAACATCTCGTTTTTTATCGAAATTATGCACTTTTACAATAATCAATGTTTTTCGAAAACGTTGCGTGATATAGCAATAATTCTGCTTTCGGATTTGATTTTAGTATGACAATGTCTATAAGGATCACCCAACAGTAATTGCTGCATAAAGGTGTTGTACAGTGTTATGTGAGATATCGATTGATTCAGTTTTTGCAGACTTAAGTTTAAACTGTTTGAATGTTGTGTGAAAAATGCTGATTCATATAAGTACATTTGAATAACTACGAATAACTACTACTTGTAAGATTGCATATTTTACACCAATAAAGTTCTTAGCCCCTGAAGCAATGCACTACAACAACAAATCGTTTATAAAGAAATTAATTAAAATTTGAACGCTACAGTATTTTTTGTAGTAGTAGTCCATAAATACCTAAAAATCAATTCCGCAGAGATATAGATTGTTACATATAACGTAAACAAAAGAGCTGAAATACTTCTAAATGATTCAATTTTGTACAATATGTACCAGCACAAAGTAGAAGATATGTTCTCGTGAAACTTTACATATGAAGTTTGAAGTAATATATAAAATATTTAAATTTATAAATTGAATTGCCCGGGATAGCGCGAACGCAGTCCCGACTACCAAAAATTGTACGTCCGAGATATCCACATTAGGGATATTCGCAAGGGTCAGCTCATCCTAAGTGCAATGGAAGAGCCTCACCCTGGAGGAACCGCCTTCGTGATCATGGTAACCTCTACGCCAGGTAAGTATGCTTTCGACCCTTACCCAACGCAACTTGAAGTCTATACTGCGCACTTTTGAAAGCGAGAAACTTCTTCATCGGCGACGCACTCTCACGGCAACTTCGAGAATCACTACACAAGTTGTAACATTCATAAATACCTATTATGTACAACCGATTACGTTTGGCTCAAATGATCATAGTAAAATCTTTACTTTTAAGTATACCATATAATAAGTATATCTTATCAAACTATTTAATCTAAAGTACATGAATATATCATAATATTTTATCAATGGTTGCCTAATATTCCTGACCTGTTGTAATCCGTAACCTACTAAATAAATTTCTATAAAAATACAATTCTGATATACACGAAATTATAAATTGGTCTATCAAAATCTATATTTTGCATGAACATCCACAGTTTTTTTTTTTTATTGTATTATTTCATAAACTTTTTTGTTTTCATACTTATATACATACATAATTAAAACTATTCTAAATTCAACTGACAAAGTTCAAACAAACGTATTATATATTCGATAAAATTTGATTTAAGATACCAATTGAATATATTTAATGTTGTATAAGCTGTAATAGGTTAATGTTACACCAATCCATGTAACATGTAACTATATGTGTATTGTGTATCATATGCATAAAACTACGGTGACCATATTTTTGGGAGCGAAATAGAGAATATAAAAAAAAAGTAGGTTATTAATACAACACGCATACAGCAAAAAATAACAAAACTTTTATATTAGAGGATTTAATATATCATTTATTATAAGGAACAAAAAAAAAACTTTTTATGAAACTAAATCTTAAAACTAAAATTTCTTAAAACGGAAAAAACAAAAAAACAAAAATGTAGTCTTTGTGAGGTAACAAAACTCAAATTAAAGAAAAACTTACATTTTTATCAAATAAAATAATTAAGTCTTCACGAACAAACGAAACTAATGAAAAGTTTTTGTTTTAGCCTTGTAACGGATGCTTCGCTATATTCATCGATCGAGAGAGTATCGAGTCTAGTCCTGCATTCGACTCTCGATTATCGACTATAATATATATTTTTTAAAAATTCAAATATGCAAATACGAGACTCAAAAAATACAGAACATTTCTACGTCCCGTATTTCTTAAAAAAATTTCGGGGACAGGCTGTTGCAATACAGAACGGTTCCCGAAAATACGGGACGGATGGCAGGATGGTCACCGTATAGTATAGTATGTATAACTCAAACAATTATGAATGTCGAGACAATTACAAATCTCGAGCCAAAAAGATAGATATCGTCTCGAAAGCGATAAAGGTACATCAAATATTTTGACGAACCTTTTGAAAGGATATTTTAAAATCATAAAGATGCTTTCATTTTTTTTTCTCTAAATATTTTATTTCGATTCTGAAACGGAATTTATTATTTATTTGTTTATTTGTTTATTTGTTTATTTGTTTATTTGTTTGTTCGTTTGTTCGTTTGTTCGTTTGTTCGTTTGTTCGTTTGTTCGTTTGTTCGTTTGTTCGTTTGTTCGTTTGTTCGTTTGTTCGTTTGTTCTTTTGTTTGTTTGTTCGTTTGTTCGTTTGTTCGTTTGTTCTTTTGTTTGTTTATTTGTTTATTAATGCCCTAAACCGTGTATGGTCCATATAGCATACATAAGTATAACACTTTATAATCGACAATTGACAATGAGGTGTATATCGTTATACTAAGTTAAATTAACATAAACGATAAACGCTAAATGCGGATCTTATATTTTTTGAGAAAATTGGAAATAAAAATTAACGCTGTAAGGTCTCGCACGCTTAGAAAGAAATTAATAATATAGGGAGGGTAATATTTTCGATTGTAAACAGAATTTTTTGAACATCAATACATGTATACTAATATAGTATATTGTATGTGTATATAAAATCTATGAAAAAATTTGACAAACTTATGTTGTATTGTTCGACGAAGTAAATATAATACTAAAGAAAAAATTTTGTTTTGAAATCCAATTTTCGAAATTACAACGTTGCAAATTTTTTCTTAAGGATAACCTTGTATTTTATTTGCATATAGTTATAAAGCATGGAAATGTAAATTCAACGATATATAGAAATGTATATTTACGATGTACAATATGTATGTATAATGGAGAAAACCAAGTTTCAAAAATAAAAAATATCAAGCCCGATGCGGCACGTTCTCCCGTTGTCCGATTGAGCTGAAACTTTCCACATGTCATTTTTTCACTAAGTGTCATAATTTAGGGGGTAAGACCAATAAAATTCGGAAGTTGTAAAATAAGGACCACCCTAAATGTATACTCTGTTTTCTGACTGCTACAAGCTTTCTCTCTCCTGGCTGGGGGATCTTTTTGGTGGCCAAGTTGGTGACGTCCCAGATAACCGTTAACGAGGGAGAAATTTCCTGTCCCTCAAGGACATGGGGAAAGTTTCTTCCCCGAAATAACGCATCTGGAAACCGTCACTGCCAAGGACTTTTTTAGTGACCGCGTCAGGGTTCTTATTATGACCAATCCTTCAACCCGACCAAATACGCGCTACGGTGCGTACTGCGTACTTTGGGAAGGAAGAATTTCCGCGTCCGAAAGTTCTTTCTTTCCTACGTTCAGACTCCGCAACATATACATATAAAACTATCTTTTGCACAATAAATCATATTACTATTATTATTAAGGTTTATTTTAGGAATTTTTTTTTTTTTAGTCCCATTTCTAGTTACTGATAGAAGCCTGATGTCTGTCACATTGCAAATAATAAATTCGCATAGCTATTCGGCGTATTCGTATTAGGGTACGATCACAGTGGACCCGTTTCGTCCGATGTCCGACGGGCAGTGCCGTAACGAGGGCGTGGCGAAAAAGGCGCCCGCCACGGGCGCAACTGGGTTTGGGGCGCACATCAAAATTTTATATACAGGCGACTCATTTTGATGAGGTTAATAGTATTTAATATATTGCATTTAGTAAAATTTAACTTGATACATGAAAATTTTTTATTTTTGAAGTGAAACTTCTTTGCTAATGGTAACTTATTTGTTATGTTACGGAAGTGACGTTCGGAAGTCGAGAGTGGCGCGAACATTTAAACGGAGAATAAACGGAGAATAAACGGAGAAAAACAAATTTCTAACCCCGACGGGATTCGAAACCCAGGTCTACCGCTTGGTAGCCCAACTCCTTGACCGCTTGGACAACCAACGATCTTAGAATATTTGAACACTGGACCATAACATAATTTACCGTGTGTGGAACAGAATAAATATCTAATTAAAAGAAGAGGTATATATATAAATTACAAAATTACATTTAAAAATCTAAAATCAAAATGAATATGTACATATACAGGGTTGTGCAAACGTAACTTTAATGGAAACTTATTTCTTACAAAATAAATCAAGTTACATCAGATGTTGGAAGTTGGAACTGCGATCCATTTGTCTACGATACAGAGCTCCGCTCTTTGTATTAGATTTCTCGTTGTTGCCATAATTAGAGCGTCTCTTTTTATACTATTACATGCATTTGTTATGTGATTCCAAAGTTCTTGAACATTATTGATTGTTGCGTCGTGTACAACGGATTGAAGATATGAACGTATGATTCTGAAGTGTACGTGATAAATACAAACATAATATGGGAAGCAACAGTATCGTAGAAAATGGATCGCAGTACCAACATCTGATGTAACTTGATTTATTTTGTAAGAAATAAGTTTCCATTTCAAGCAACAAAACACCGTCATTGAAAGAAAATTGAAATAAATATGTACTCGGAGTTTCTTTAATAAATCGCACTCTTGGCGTACGGCTTCACCGTCAATAATTGTTTTCCGACCTAATGATAGGTATAGTTTATAGATTAATTTCCTACAGTATTTTAAACAATACAGTAAGCTTTGAATCTTTGCCAGCGTCGAGATCGCAATTTCTCTTTCTTTTTCACTCGCTAAACCACTAAATACAGTTGAAATTATATCGTGTTTGGTATCATTTTAATCAGAAAAATGTCACAAATATATCGGTGAAAGTCCCATTAAAAAAAACATACGCGTAGAAAACCACGCGTGGTAGAAGTGAAACTTCTTGCAGTCTAGTAATGTTTAGAAGTAAATTAAGATTGGAAATGGTAAACAATAATCAAGCGACAGCAAGATCAGGAACAACTAATACAAAAAATAATGAAGCGACAACAAGATCAGGAACAACTAATACAAAAAAAATAATGAAGCGACAACAAGATCAGGAACAATTAATACAAAAAAAATAATAATGTAGCGAAAACAAGATCAGGAACAACTAATACAAAAAAAGTAAATTAAGATTGGAAATGGTAAAAACTATTGAAGCGACAAGATCAGGATCAACCAATACAAAAAAAGTAAATTAAGATTGGAAATGGTAAAAAATAATGAAGCGACAACAAGATCAGGATCAACTAATACAAAAAAAAAGTTGCGACGCAAAGAAGGAGAGCGTATGGGAAAGAAAGAGACATAGTTGAATAGCATTTCGCATACGCTCTCCTTCTTTGCGTCGCAAATTTTATTTTTTATATGAGTTCATCCTGATCTTGTCGCTTTATTATTTTTTACCATTTCCAATTATAATTTACTTTTTTTGTATTAGTTGTTCCTGATCTTGTTTTCGCTACATTATTATTTTTTTTGTATTAGTTGTTCCTGATCTTGTTGTCGCTTCATTATTTTTTGTATTAGTTGTTCCTGATCTTGTTGTCGCTTCATTATTGTTTACCATTTCCAATCTTAATTTACTTCTAAACATTACTAGACTGCAAGAAGTTTCACTTCTACCACGCGTGGTTTTCCACGCGTATGTTTTTGTTTTGTCATTATTGGGTTACGGGGAGGCGCAAATTAGACACTTGCCACAGGCGATTCATACCCTCGTTACGGCACTGCCGACGGGTCAGTCCGACATTTCAAATGTGTAGGTAGGCCCGTCTGTGAGACCCTTCGAGTTTCGACCGACGCGACGCGACGTCGCGTCGGCCGAAAGGTCGGCCGCCGCGCGATATATTTCAGCGCAGCGTTCACTTCAAATAATTTTCATGTCGCCAATTTTGAACTACCCGTATTTTTAAAAACGGGTCCGTAAAGAGGACACTTGGGGCTATATTATCATTATTTTTATTTTTTTAATTTTCTGGTGGTTTGATAGCAATGCACCTGTTTAAAACAATTGCAAAATAAACTATGAAAACAAATATTTTTTCAACTGAAATAATTTTTATTAAATACTCTTATGTTTTCACTATAAGCACCCAAAACTAAATTTCATCGTTTTGTTAGTTTAGCCGTTATAATTTAATGAAAAACTTGTGACTTTGGGTATTCGGATAGTGTTATCATTTTCTTACAATTAGTTTTAAAAATCTTAAGCTTAATAAATGTAGATTCGAAAAAATCGTTTGTCTCGCTCTTCCCAAAACCATTGTTTAAACATGTTTAAACAATCATAATGTATTAATATTGGATATCACTGTATTTGGGAAAGTGTACAGAATCTTTTGCTGCAAAGAACAATTCAATATCTTTTATAATAACATTACAATATTTGTTTACATTTGAAAAATATGTCTTATTTACGGACGTGACTTCTTTGCAATTTTTTAGAGAGAGCCTCTCTTAAATGCATTTAGTTCTTTATTACTTTATTGTCGAAGCCACGAAGATAGACTCTGAAATCTTCCTATGCCTGAATGGCAATTATGAGTTATAAACCTTGCAGATCTCCATGGTCAGTTGTAGGCTGCAGCTATTCATTTTTGGGGTTTCCCGTCAAACCGCACACCGTGTACAGTGACTCTTTTATCTGTCTTCCACCTCCATGGTCGCCAAGTTGGGATGGGACACCTTTCACGTAGTGAAAAAACATTTTCAATTTGTTTATGTCCAACAAGTAGTCCAATACATTTCCCCGTACTAGCGATAGCGGAACAGCAGTGGGTTAAGATATTAAACCGTTACCGCCCACTACTATGCGATTGTAGGGGGTGGCAAGGCGCCATCTCGTATGGGTCCGAACTGGTGACATTGTATTGATGCGAGCCTGAGAAGAAGGTTCTCATGCAGGACTAGGGTGACGTGTCTTTAGGTACGAATGAGTGGCCGATTGGATCAGAGTGGAGGAAGCAGACCTCGTTTCACACGCATTTTCGGCAGTCGACGAAATATTGGCTACGGCGGCCACACATACCATGTAGCGTGCAACGTCGAAGTCGAAACATTGGGACTACGGGCGCGGCTGTGGTGGAGATAGGCAAACCTAGCGATGATAGGCTCAATTTGTGTATGTGCCGTTCCCGGGGTTGTCCTCTGTGAAGAGGTTTATGACAGGTCATTACTATTGAGCTGGAAGTCGGCACTTTCTCGGACAACGCGTGTTAACCTCCTCAAATCACCAGCATTATGAATTGGACGGGCTAAAAACAGCTTTCTGAAAAATAGCTTCGCTGTCGATCGCCCAATAATGACCCGACCATTTGCATGCCCAATGTTTTATTGCACGATGCGATAGCTATCGTGCGTCGCACAGTGGTGCAAAATCCCCAAGACATGGCAATAATTCGTTTATTATGTCATTTTAAAAAATCTATGTGTATCGAAATACATTACAGTATTAATGCATCGATCATAGATTGTAATAGAACCTAAGCACAAACACTGACATTGGAAACAACTGCGACATACATTTGAAGGAAAAAATTTTTTCTCATTTCTTTGTTGTTTTTGTGTATATGTACTCCTTGAGGCTGTTTTTGTTTACGTCCATTCTCAGAATTCGATGAAATTTTGAAAATAGGTGCTTTTTTGACTAAAATGATGATTGCCAGAAGGATTTTTGGCGACTCGAAAAAAAATTTTTTATCATTTCAATGTCGCTCTCTACCTTACCGACTTACCGACTTATCGACTTTGACTTTCTACTTTGTTCGTCAACTGATTTTAGACAGTTCGTCAACCGATTTTACAGTTGATGCGACAGTTCGTCAAATGCTTTTAGAGTTGTATAAGTAGTATAGTTTATAATGAGTCGTTTAAATATGTTTTACATTATAAAAAAATGAATGATTTCAATTCAGCACTAGAATGGGTGCGAGAACTTGGATTAATTCCTAGAGAAAAATATTCTCGAAAACATTAGGTAAACTCGAAAAGTTTATTTTAAGAGCGAGCGGAAATGACATTAGTTTGAGTTAGGTCTGGGTTAGGTCTGGGTTAGGTTAGGTCTGGCGAGGAATTTGTGCGCGAAACGAATTAATTGAATTAGTAATACAGGTATTTATGTGGGCCATTTACGACTTTGTTGGTAAGGTAGAGAGTGACAAAATTTTTTTTCGAGTCGCCAAAAATCCTTCTGGCAATCGTCATTTTAGTAAAAAAAGAACCTATTTTCAAAATTTCATCGAATTCTGAGCATGGACGTAAACGGAAACTTCGCCCTCCGTGATTTTCGAAAGTTTCATAGTGTAGATATTATTCAGTGCGGTGAGTACATTACTTCAAATTATAAAAAATACAAAGCTAATTATTAATTTTTTTGTATATTATTAAGACTCTTTGAGTCCCACTGATTTTTATTTGGTTATAATCCAAAAGTTTGCGACTTTTTGTGATTTTCCGACAAATAAGGTCACAATGGTTTTGAAAAGAGCGAGATAAACGATTTTTTCGAATCCATATTTATTAAGCTTAAGACATTTAAAACTAAGAAAATAAAATCACTATCCGAACGATGTCTTTCAGTTTTTTCAAGAATTAGATCATCAATGAAATAATAATTAAAATAAACAATAATTAAAAATAATGTTATCTTGTTTATCCCTTCGCCATTAATTAGTATTTCCATGTATATATTCAATTTTACGTTACAAATCACAAAATATCATAATTTCTACTATAGAAATTTCGTCCGGCACGTAGGACGAAAAACAAAATCATTTGGTTTTCCTCCTACGTCGTCAGACGTTGAGGCCCCATGGGGTTTGTTCATTGAAACCCTTCTCGAAGCGCCCGAAAAGGTTCGGCCACCCGTGGACCGTGACCGATTCGTCCGACGCGACGTCGGGCCCACTCTAACCACACTTTCCGACAAAATCGGCCGTACCGGCACCAACACATGCCTCTCGAGGCGCTCGAAACGCTCGTTTGTGTGGGCCATTGTCGGACGTCGGACGAAAACGGATCCACTGTACGCGCACCCTGTTTAGATAGGCTCAACAGCAATCCTCTACCATTGTGGAATAGATCTGCAGGGTGGTCGGTAACAGGTGGTACCACCTGAAAACAGGTGATTGTACATAAAGAAGATAAGTAAAAAAGTATACGATGATTAATAAAATCAATCAATGACTAAAAGTAAAATTATTTTACATTGAAAGTTAACGCTAAAAAACTATACGACTTATGAGGTGATGTAATGGTAGTTTTGAATAATCTTCCAAGTCGACTCGATTTATCAAATTAATCAATGTTTTTTTAAATCAAATGCTCTAAAATTTGCAGTCTAGAAGATTCTGGCTAATGACACACTTGTACATAGTTTCAACACTTTGGGTATTGATAACTGAAAAATAGAATCGAAATCGCTAAGGTTTTTATGTTCGTCTTGATGTTCGTCTGATATTATCATGAATCATCTCTTAAATTTTCTCTTACCTGTTGCCGAATACTCTGTATATTAAGCATGTAATCACTCTTAAGTTAGTCTCTATAAAGATCTCATTATCAGAACTTACATTTCTCAAAGTAAGGTTATGCCTCAAAATTTGTCGGCAATTTGACTTTATACATAAAAGTGTAATGAAATTCAATGATCATTTTCACGAATTTGAATTCAATAATAACCCGTGTCTGAGCCATTGTTCATTTTTAAGGTGCCGCTGTTTTTTCAAGAACATTTCTTAGACTTAGACTGTCTTACTTATGGTTAGACGATGGGACCGTTCTAGACAGTATAAAATTGCACTTCGTTATAAATATTGACTACAAGTTGGTTATGGACTTTTGTTTATACCCCCAGAAGTTGGACACGTTTTTAACTGATCCTTTCGGTTGAAAAAAAGCTCCTTTAAAATCAGATTTTTACAGAAATAAGAGTATATTGACTCTTCTTGACTGACCGTAACAATATTGTTTTCCGAGCAATATTCTTTTTCTGTGTCCGAAGATCGTTGTAAATACATGTTTTAGAAATATGCGTGTACTCTTTATATAATTAAGTTACATAGATTTTATGTTGCCTAAGTGAATTAGCATTTATTATGTTTTGTAAATAAAACCATTCAAACTCGCCCGCTGTTCATGCTATATGTATACAGGGTGGCCCATCTAAATATGGCCACCGAACTATCTCCTTTATTTGTGATGACATAACAAATGTTTTTAATGCAATATAAATGGTATCACAAGGTAAATTCTTTGCAAATGTTATTTTTCCCGGAGTGTTCACTTTAATTTTCAAAGATCAAGGTCATTTGATGGTCATGTTATTATACATATCTCAATGTATCTTTCGCTCAGCTACACGATGCAATAAAAAAAATGCAGTTGTGTATCAAAAACACCGATAACCTTGATAACTCCGAAAAGAATTACCTTGGGAGAAAAATGTTCTTGCCAGATATTGGTTCATCGACAACATGCATATTACGTAAGAAATAGTTTTCGCATCATAATAATCTGAAGAGATATTTAGGTGGCCTTACTTAAATGGTCCACATAGTATACATATGTATACATATGCATATGTATTATAGTATGTGAAATATTTTCTTGATACACGTATGTAAGCATACATACAGTATACAGGGTGTCCCAAAGCGACATTTTCCATAACAAAAATGTTCAGCGTGGCGAGCCGGCAGGCGGTTGGCTGAACGTGCCAACGAGCGTCTAGGTCGCGCTCTAATTGGTCCGTGTTTTTCGTTAATAACTCCTAAGTAAAGCCGCGGGCGCCATTTTTGTTAAGGAAAATGTCGTTTCAAATGACCCAAGGAACCTCCCATTTCAATTTAACGCAGTCGTTTTGGGACACCCTGTATTTCCAATAAAATACAAATATGAGGAAAATGGATTTTTTTATTATTATTGTCCACAAATACCGCAATACGTTCCCGGATGTTACGGACTCAATAAGCATAGTTAAGATAAATTAATTAGTAATTAATAGTGATTCATGAACAGATTCATTGTTCTGGTTACATATTGATAATCCAATGTCATGTAGTAAACTAATTGTTCTAACTTCTAAAAAAAAATACAAGTCGTATAGTCCAATATTAAAAAACTATAAGGTCCTTTAAAAAGTGTGCCAATACTTTTTTTACGTATGTATATTCAAACTGATGAAACGATAAGACAGGGAAGTCGATTAGCAAATGGACAGCAATGAGAGAATTAGAAGGCCCCAGAATTACATATGTAATGAAAAACAACACAGAAGTTCATGTTACCTAAAATGAATGTAAAAGCACGTTTAGCATTTGTAAAAAAATGATAAAAATTTTACTATTGAGCCGTGGAGACGCGTAGCATAGTCTGATGAAAATAACATTAATCGCATATCATTGGATGGAAGCATGGTATTAAAAAAGAAAAGGTGAAAGCCTTAATTTGTGGGCTCATTTAAAAAAAGAATTACACCGTGAATACCATACGGTGCCAACATTTACTGATAATAATCTTTGGATTCGAGTCCAGGAAGGAAGGGATAAAATCAGTCGAGATTAACATGAACGATTAGTTCAAAATATGCCTCAAAGGATAGATTCAGTATTAAAAGCAAGAGGTCTCTGGACAAGATATTAAAGACTTGATAAACATTTAGTGAAAAACTGAGTACAATGTATTTGTCGTAACCAACAATATACGAAACGTAAAGATCCATTAAGTGGCTTTAATAGACTTTATATACAACTAGTTTTCCTATTGTTATAATTCTGAAATATAACAAAATATTTCTACAAATGTATAACTAAGCGTGTTCTTAGTTTATCTCATCACTGTATGTATACCCCCTCGATACGTGATTTATCCACAATAGTATAAAAATGTTAAGAACAACGTTCATATTAACATGGACAAATATGGTGTCTACTGTATACATATGGTCGAGTATACACATGTACCCGCCGAACGACAGATTAGATTTTTAAACTTGATTTTGTCGAATACGTTTCAAATGAAAAAATTTTATTCTAAAAATTATTTGTTCGCCAGATTACATACTTTTCACTAGAAGACCCTTTTCTATATCTACGTATAATTATTAAAAATCTTATTTTTTAAATAACTATTAACTGAAGTAGTAAAATTTTGTTTAATCATTTAATATATCCGGGACAACGCGAACTCAGTCCCGACTACCAAAATTGTACGTCCGAGATATCCACATTAGGGATATTCGCAGGGGTCAGCTCAGCCTAAGTGCAATGGAAGAGACTCACCCTCAAGGAACCGCCTTCGTGATCACGGTAACCGATACGCAGGGGTTGAAAACAGTTATGATATCGATTTCGGTTCTTGAAACAGTTATGGAGAACCGAAAAGGTCTCATAACTGTTACAAGGTATATCGTTTCTGACTTATATCGGTTATGGTTCCGTTTCTTCAGAACTGATATTATATCGGTTCTATAACTGTTATTTTTCGGTTCAGGGTTTCGGTTGCACATATTCTATATTTAATAATAGTTTGTTATAATTTGTATTATTGACAAGCTACGGATACGGCTACGGCCAAACGAGTTGTTTTGTCTATCACACAAAAATATGTACAGTAATGGCGCGATTTAAGCTTTTTCTCGGTTCTGTGCGTGCGCTTAGATCGCGTCATTACTAATTATTTATATTTATGTCTGTCACACAACTGTATCTGTTTTTATTGTTTCAACCTATATTTCATTAAACGTACATGTACAGAGTGTTAAGAAATATTTGGTCTTGGCAAGCATAGGCGTATTCTACATCTTCGGATCGATGGAGATCTGTAAAAAAAAGTAACCGCAAAATTGTCCTTGACCTTGAATTTGAAGGTCAAATTTTTTATTGTATTGTATTTTACGCATCAGGAGGATAAAAAGTGTCAAAGGAACTATGGGTCAAAAGTCGACCGTAATCAGAATGGATCGGTTCTTTGGCTTAGAAGAAGAAATAGAAGATGAACATCTTTCAAGACTTAGAAAGTAATATTGATTATGATCGATTATGTTAGATTTCCGATAAACAACAGATAAACAACAATAGTGCCTGCATGCTTCATTAGTAATAACTCTACTATTATTTTTTATGAGAACGGTCGAGTTTTGACCCATAGTTCCTTTGACACTTTTTATCCTCATGATGCGTAGAATACAATACAATAAAAAATTTGACCTTCGAATTCAAGGTCAAGGACAATTTTGCGGCTACTTTTTTTTACAGATCTTCATCGATCCAAAGATGTAGAATACGCCTATGCTTGCCAAGACCAAACATTTCTTTACACCCTGTACATGCATAAAATGAACTAAGATTAAAATTTTACAACTATTTTGTTTATATGCAATTTATTTTCTACGTAAATTGTTTTTAACGCTGCTTTGTTTAAATTAGACTCTGTAATTTTGATTGTCTGCCACGAATAGTTTTCAGAAAAGTGAATATTGCAAAGAAATGCAAATTTTATTAAGTTATAACATGTTTTTTAATTTAGCAGTAATAAAATTATTGTATGGACTGTCCGGAATAAAATGGTATAGTTAATCTTACATTACAAATACTACACATGTGTTAGATTTAGCCTTTTTTTTAGCTTTTTAATAAAGAATTTATTAGTCTATATTTTTACAACATTTTTCCTTACTTTTATACGTGCAGAGTGCAGAGTATGTTGGCCGAAAAAGAAAATTAGTGTATATCTACATACACATGCCAAAAGCATTGTGCATCAAAGAATACTTTGTTTTATTATGTACGCAACGTAAGGAATACTCATCTTTATTCATTAAAACTAAAAATATCATGAAAAATGTGTTTTTCTTATTGGGTCTCTATCTCTATTGATTCATTAGGGGACTCTGCACGTTATGATACTGCTAAAACGTCGTCGCTACTTCGAGGGTACAACGGTACATTGATTAGAGTCAGAAGGAGTCTCAAAACGCGTTAATTTTTACAGATATGTTTCAATTTATTAAAAACCCAAAACTACAGGAGAAAATATTACACTACAGAAGATATCAACGATAGCTTGGAATTATATTTTTTTATATATTTGTAAGAAAATGCAGTACGTTGGTACTTTACTTATTGTGTTGAATCAACTCGCATATGTAACATAGTATTCAATTCAATTTTTAATTAATCAACGTTTCTAATTGACGAGATACATTAAGTATTTCCATTGACCATTAACTATTTCAAGTGGATAGCAGAAATATAAATAATTACATACGTACAGTAGTAAATGCACTACTGCCCAAATAGCACGCGACGTCTTGAAGACGTCTTTTTTACGGCTATTTTACCTCTGAACGTTTTACTTCCTGAATAGACGTCTTTAAGATGTCTTAAAGACGTCTTTCTGGAGATGTCGCGTCGTTTGAACGTCTCACATGAGACGTCTTGAAGACGTCATTTTCTGACGGTTTAGAGACGTCTAATTTTAGACGTCTTTAAGACATCTGTAAGACGTCTTTCTGGAGACGTCGTGTGAACGTCTGAAGTGAGACGTCATAGAGGCGTCATTTTCGATACGTCTCAGAGACGTCTCATTTTAGACGTCGTAAAGACGTCTTTCTGGAGACGTCGTTTGAACGTCTGGAATGAGACGTCTTAAAGACGTGGTTTTGAAGGCTAATAAATGACTTGAATTTTTTGGAGAAGTTATGAAAGAGACTACTTTGCTATGCAATGACTAAACTACTTCTTCTAAGTTTTGCTATTATTTGGAATGACAAAAAATTAATTTCAAAAGGGTGTAGCCGGATAAGATAGTCAATAATGCCCTTGAGCCGACTAGTATCGGAGATGGGCCATTCGATAGGGCATAAAAAAAACATACTGTGTAAAATTTTAACACTCTATCTCGAGCGGGAGGGTAGTTATGGGGTAAAATTGGAAAATCAGTTTTTGGTCTATTTTTCCTAGTTATCGATGTTTAGAAATTCTGAAAAAAATCTGACACATGTCAAGCACCCAAATACATACTCTGCAATTCGTTTCAGATTTTTAAATTGAAGTTTTTAATTTACCACCTCTATATTTTTACAGTACCGATATATTATTATAAGTGTCGTTCATGAATTTTTTCAGATTTTTAAGAGAGGTGCGCCTTTGTTAAAAAAACCGATTTTTTCGACGTTTTTTCCGTGAAAAGCTAAGTCAATCTTCGAATTGTTATATTTTATTTATTCTGTAAGCCTATTAGACACTGATAAATCTTGAACATTTCACAGAAATAATTAGAAAATGAAGTTGACTTGATTAGTATTCTACTGCGTCAGCGCATAACATCAGAAAATATTAACGTTATTTCCAACAGCCCAGTTGGGTCAGCGCGAGAGGCGCTCGTCCCAAATCTCCATTGGATACCCCACTCTTCAAGCCTTCTTGTTCTGTGATAAGGCAGGATTAATTCAAAACTCAGAAAACCTAAACCTAATCTATCATTGGAAGAGGAACAAAGCTGATAAACGTATATCGTACCGCCACCTAGACTTTGAACTGAACAGAGATAAATTCAAATTTTATATGTCAATCCCATTAACGGATTATCATGATTATCACCGTCTTGAACCAAAAAAATGCTGGTGGCTCACCCCAAGCGATGTTCATATGAGAGAACTCAAAGACAAAGAAGCGAGGCATCTGCGACAGCCCAGATCCTAGCTAAGCTATAGTAGGTGCAATAATGTTGGCTCAGATGCCCTTCGTTAATTGTTTCTTTTTTTCTCTTTTTGTTTTGTTTTGTATATATGTAAATAAACTTATTTTTTAAGATAGTTGTTAAGATAGTTCTAAGTTAGTGATAAGTGCAACGTTAAGACTGATATAGGGGTTTTAATTAATAAAATTTTCCCCCCACCTCCATCCCCCATACCTCCTCTAGTTTAACATATTATATAGTATTCGTTGACTACTGTTCCGATTATTATAACCACCGTCCAAAGACTGTACTTTTAAGAGTATCGCATGCGAGCGACCAATTAGAAGAACAAGCAATATTGTGTGGTATTTTTATATGTTTGTTGATACTAATTATAAGATTGTACTATTTTTATTTTTCTGCAATAAACATTTTATAAAAAAAAAAGAGAGGCGCTCGTCTATCAACCTGCGTGTACTAGGTTCGCGCCCCGTCATATACCTACTTTTTTTTTTTATTAATTCTTTTTTTTTTTATTCCTAGCTATGTAATAATCAATGCTACTTTTGTAGAATACTTTTAAAACCAACATTAAATATTAAAAAACATTAAAACCAACATTAAATATTTAAAAAATCTTGGAGACGTCTTGGATACGTCTTAGAGACATCTTTAAGACGTCTTTAAGACGTCTCTGTGCTATCTGGGTGAGTACCACTTTAAGGGGAAAGTCAAAAGTTGAATAAATGAAATCTCTTATCTTAATAAAGAAGTGTTTACTGTAAACTGTAAACTATAAAAATGCAAAGTACCTGTGGTTTTATAACATACGCATTTACATAATATTTTTGACAATAAAAATTGCTATTAAAATGAATAAAACTGCATGAAAATTATTTTTTCTACGTTATAACATTAAAATTTTAGTCGTTTATGCACTTTCATTGTCAGACGAAAATGTGAAGCGTGTTTTAAAAATTCAAAATAAAAAATATAATAACAAACAAATATTAATTACTAGCATCATAAAACGAAAGTTTACGCTCAACTAGAATTATTGTTCTTGCATCATTCAATTTAGTAGGTTTGAATATAAGTACATTTCATATATAAATGACACGAATAACATAAAGTAAAAACACATATCAATTAATATGTATGTATAACTAAATGCAGAGACATACAAACATGAAAACTCACGATTATTATTTGTAAACATCTTTTAACATAAACATATTCTATGTTAACCTTACAAATGATAAAAGTACTTATTTAGTTTCATTATGTGTTGTTGCACAAGCATTATTATATGTCGAATTTAAGATTTGCCAAGTACATATAATATGTACATAGATATGCACATATGTATATCCAGGTTAAGAAACTAACTAACCTCGATATCGATATTGTCTCCTTCACTGAGGTTGTATTATTGTTGTAGAGTTGGGCAGGGTTTAAACAATTGTTCAGCATTCGCCATCGCGCAATTTATAATAATCTATGAACATTAATAATAATCCAATGAAATGTTTAATTATAATAACAGAAATGATTTCTTATTATATCAATACTTACTATTTCTATATGCAATTACAACGTTTTTCTGCAAACCGTTCTCCGTAACAGCCGAAAGTCGCAGTATCAAACAGCGATTGTAACACAACATATGACAAACGCTCGGGAAGGTTCGATCTTTGAATCCGCGATCCCTGGCACAAATGGTTCGATTACCATCACCATCCCTATCTTCTTTGTATAATGCTGGTATTTTCACGTTGTTATCTTTTTCCTCTATATCGTTTTCTGCATTGCCATTACACTGTTCACAGTTGCAGGAAGCTTCGTTTTCAGTGGACGTGGACGTGGACGTGGACATGCTGTTATATCCCAAGCCAACTATAACAACTGAATACAGAACACTACATTTATATTTAAATCATGTAATACACATCCCTAAAAATTTCACTATTGCTAGGTATTTACACCACTCAACAAAAATATAGCATATTCTATAAACGTAATGTTTCCATAATATCTACTTTTGTTGTTTACAGAGTTTTATTATATAGTTTCCTATTGCCTACTGTTTAAGTATGAGCAACGTAGTTAGAAATAGTTATAATAACACAAAATTAAAGCTAATTAAAAAATTGAATTAAATACGTATAATAAACTATATTGATATTCCTTGCTTAGTAATTCAGTTTTTTTTTTATTACGCTATAAAACCCCACATGGGATTATTAGCAGCATGCACATGCCTGTGCATGCTAACATTATAAGAATAACTTAGAATCTAGGGTTGACAATAAAGTGGAACATAGTAATTCAGTTGAAATATAAAATTTTCTAGAACGATTGCTGTTTCAAATGTTCTTAGTTGTTCAAGTATTTACTAAATCGATATAATTATCAAGACAAAGTCGGATCAAAAAACATGTATGTATAAGTGAAAAAAACAATTTGAAATAGATTTCAAAATTTGTGTAGATAAAAATGCTCAGAAAATTAGAGGATACATATTATATGAAATTTTCAATGCATCCATAACATATTATCGCAGAAATATGGAATGAAAAGATTAAATTTTGAGGCTGTAGACAGAGCAATAATATCGTCCAAAATTTATAATAATTATTTTTCAGTTTACAAATGAAGATACAAATAATTGATATATTATGCAATGAATATCATTTTCACATGTAAAGAGGCAGCTTAGGAATTGTCAGAACAATAAAATAATTATTTTTAGTATGGTGTTACTTTTGATTACTTACTACGAACAAATAAAAATAACTGGAGTTTAAGATTGAAGATTCAAACAAATACTTATTTCTTAATATTTATACACACAGACCTTCGTGTGTGTGTGTGTGTGTGTGTGTGTGTGTGTGTGTGTATGTGAATGCGTTTGGGAAAAATATATATTTTTAAACAAAACCTTAGCATTCCTCTTTACATGAATCATCTGTATAATAATTACTCGAAATATCGAAAAAGTGATATATAATTATTGTGTTGTTAAATTTCTCGGCTAATTCTTTTAGATCTTCTAAAAAATATGAAAAACATGATGCACAACATACAAATTATACACGATCTATGCAATAATCGCATTGTAGGTACAGACTAAGCGGAAAAAGCTGTAACTGAAGAAACGAAGGCACACAATCGATTATTGAACGAACTAGCAGTCGCTACCGATTCAAACTGACGTTATTTTATGACTGTACATTTCGTGTGGTACATACAGTGCTGTGTTATTGTACATTGTAGTTCAAGCTTGTTAATTTCCAACATAGTACAGTGTAACAGATCGCGTAATCTATAAATTAAAATTAAAATATCGGTATTTTTAACTTGACTTGAACAGTTTATCGAAAAAATATATCTATGCGTATAAAAACATTTGACGAATTGATGCACAGAAATTATATTTCTTTAAAATATATTTTCTTGAAATTATATATATATATATATATATATATATATATATATATATATATAACAAACATTGCAATTTAAGATAGTAATGTTTTATATATTTACCACTTTTGTTTGAAATATAATATATATTATATAGATATTATAATTACAATGCAACACATATATGTAGATATTAGAGACTTTCGGTGAGGAAATTCATATACGCGTATGTCACTGTTTCATTACGGATCAAAAACGTCGACATAGTAACCTTTGGCTATCATGCGGTAAAAGTAAAGCATGTGCGTATCAATGTTAAAGTGACATAAATAGATACGCGAAGTTAAGTAAGAAAACAGTAGTCGTATCTAAGTGATATTGACTTGAATGACTTAGTATCACAGATTTTTATTGAATACTTACTGTATTACTAACTAGTTGTATTTAATTAAAGTCTCTTTCACGATTTTAGACATTATAAATGTACTTGATTTAATTATGTTTATTGTGATCTAAATCTAAAATATTACATGTTTAGCTGTACATATATTTCGTATTGTTTATATTATTTAATTATAAATTCATGAGCAAATTTCATTAAAATGCTAGATTTCCGATGCCATTTATAGTATACAAATAATTGTTGTGACCATTTATTGTACTGAAAACTATATTACATGGAAGTATTAAAAATAATATTGAAAAGGTATATTATATACATATGTAGTACATGTATACACCTAACATACTTTTATGAATGTATCAGTAAGGCGTATGCGTATTGTATATCAATTTTATAATTCAGTCAAATCCCGATACTTTGAACCTCTTTAATTTGTAAATCTGTGAAGGACTAGAATCTGGTACATTTCATTTTAATCTACCGTGAGAATTCAAAACTCAAGTTATTCATTAATTTGTTAAAATTATTTATTATTTTTATACGTATACATATTGTATAAAATGGCAGATCTTCTCTAAAGTGCTATTTATGTTTCATTTAAAGATATCACATAGGTACAAGAAATAAATGACCTTTAAAAGTTCAACTTCTTTTCCTTTGAGCCTCCACAATTGAAATAATGTTAACTGTTTCATGAAGCTTCCGTAAGTTGAAATTTTAATAAGCCTATCTCTCTCGCAAACTTCAGTTACACGAAACCACCACGTTTCAAAGATTTTAGTTCTTCCCTTGAAGTTCAACTCACCGAGGTTTAATTATTTAGGACACTAGAACTTGTAAGTATTAAAATATTTGAAAGCATTTTAACATTCTTTATTACGCGAATAACTTTTCACCGATTTTTAATTTTATAATAAATCCTAAGTAACAATTTACGTTCCACGCAATCCACGGTATCCGCATACTATTATAAAGTAATGATCACTAATCAGATAAGAAAATATGTACTTTGAATAGAAATAGTTGAAAACCGCCATTTCAAAATCACTATCTGATTGCGTTTAATTTGAATTCTGCCATTTTTAAACATAACCAACATGTTAATGGAAAGATATTTATGAATATTTACAATGCACAGGAAGGTGTATGTTCTTAGTGCAATATAAAATTTATTTTTAATAAGATCGATTGGGCCTTACTATCGATAATGTGTTCTCAAATTAAATAAACTTGAGCTAATAGAGTTTTTTGTCTACACGTTACCTTTATACGTTTAACATTAGTAAAATAGTAGTTTCTCAATCCTCTAACATCTTTGTTTACAGTCCACATTAGAACAATAACATTTGATAGCAGAACGGTAAAATGAGAACGACATGAGAGCAAAAAATATTGATAATCTCAAAATCTATGTCGACTCGTAACGCGACGCTCGAATCTTTAAAGTTTATTGGCATAACAATAGGTATCTCACGGCAGCTGACAATTGCATAATGTTGTGACTTATGAACTAATTTACATCTTAATCCGAGCGCCCATTGTTCGACGCTATTGTAGCTCAAGAGCTTACTGTGTTTAGGGTAGCAAACTTTGAAGCGTTGTAAGATGACTACGTATTTTCATTCGTCGATTGCTAAAGAGAATCGTCAATAATGAGAAAATTATAGCTCTGTGAACCTTATTCAGATTAATTTTTATCAAATTTTTCGATAGCGTGTAGCATATCGGGAATTAACTGAAGACCGTGATTGAATCAGTGAGAACAAAAACAACGTAAGTCAATTTTGCTTTGAAATTGGCACATTGGTAAAATCATATTACATAGTATTAGTTTATCAGATTAATACGTAATATTAGGACAAAAAAGTTCCTTATTATTACAGATAAATAAAAATTGATATCATCTAATATCTACTTATGTGTATGTGTATACTAAATAATTCTGTAAGGCATATTCTTTTTATCACTATAATGCGTAATTGTATAGTATTCACTCTGCATTCTCTGTATGTATGGAAAAAGTGAAGTAATAATTTCTAATTTTCACAATGAGTGCAGAAACTGTACAAGAGAATCTGTCAAATACATATGTTACATACACTACAGTATGTATAAATGAAAAGAAATTGAAATTAAATAAATTTTGTCGATTTATTCTCAAACATTTATAAAGCTTTAATAAAAGAAAAAAGGAACATAAGTCTTAAAAATTGATTTAGTAAATATTATTCAATTTACGTTTATTATTCGGCTAAAAATATGCAATCTTCTAAAGAATAATGAAAATAGTTGAGCGCTACATATTTATTGTAGGAAGTTGAAAAGTTGATCCAAGTTTCTATCTAGCTTGATGATAGATAGAAACATGTGTTGGGAAATATTCTGAACGGGTAATTAACAAGCTATGATTTCATGCAGTTTTATAACAATCTAAACGTGTAGGTATCTATTTGCAAAATGTAAAAAAAAAGTATTCACGATCGTTAATTAATTTCGTCGTATTTAATCTGGACAATCTCAGAATATGGAACGCTCAATTGTACACCAATCTCTAAACGAATAGTAAGCGGGGTTGCCATCGAGCGAACGAATATTCCAATTTTCAGATGACACAGCTTGTCTTTTTTTCTTATTCGTTCTTTCTCGTCCGGCACTTGACTCTATTAAGCCGCTTCCAGACCCTGCTATTCTGTTCCGCCTTATATTTTCATTTTCAGTAAGTTCATTACGCAGAACGCGATACCGATCGGAGTAGACTCAAACGCAATGTCTTTCACTGCTATCTTACAAATGCATCTTTTAATTAAATTGTATTTCTTTACATTTGCAGTTTCCGATTGGAGTTGATCAAATTTTGAAGTACTCCTGTATGTTTAATAGAGATGATACTTGACGTGCAGTCTTTCGCTGCAACCTGTCACTTGTAAGAACGTCGCTAAATCAAAATTCTTTACATTCAAGCGTTTTCAATAATTTGAAAATGATTTGAAAACATTTTTATGGTTTCGTTCAACTGACTTGAATGGTAATTTTGTTGAATCTATAAAGATTAGTATGAATGCGGCTTTATTTGCAACAGAAACGAAACGTGATTTCAAAAGGGTATTGAAGTGATGGATAGTGTGAGGTGTGGTGATCGTAGAAACGGGTACTGGAGGGTGAAGAGGACATGGAAAATTGTCAATCAGTACGAGCCATCTAGACTTGATTACACCTCGAGCATTGGATTCGCAGTTTGTTTCGATGCTTTGGAAATGGTTGGCTAAATTTTTATGCTCAATCAAGTTCACTTACAATTGTATCTGTTATAAATATATTTCCGGCTTTATTGTGTAGTATACTTTATATGTATTACATTATTTTATGAATGTATAAATAATGTTGCAAATAAACATAACATATAAACATAGAAACGTTTAAATCAATAATTCTTTATTCTCCATTTTAGTACCTTGTCTTGTAATAAACTGAAATCTGTAATAAAACTATAGGAATCACTAATGGTTGACTTCAATTGAAAGTAAAGTATCATTAGGGCTTTTAATAGACATTCATAGTCGTCGACTATTATGTACAACTTTTAGCTTTTCTCGAATCACAACTTTGCGCAAGATTTTTCTAACTTGAAGGCGTCACGTGTTTTAACAGTAAGTAATAATAATTATAGTTTCAACTTGTATAGTACTAGTTTTCCCCAGGATAAATTTTCCGTGCAAAAATACGTGTACATAATGGCTACGGTGAAAAAGACACCCAAGATATGATCATTTTTGTGGATATTTTTCAATCTGTTTAAGAAAGTGCGCATGCGAAAGGAAACCTTATTACACCAAGCAATAAACTGAACCTTCGACCACTTGTCGTGTTCGTATAACTTATATGTATATTAAGTTTCGTTTTCAAAATACAAACGAAATAGTTTCGCAAGGTGAATCACGTCGACAGTGATACTCAAAATTGGTGCGATGATGGTACATACATACTATTGTATTTCATATTTAGAAATTATATAATTATTAAATAACGGACGAGAGTGTAACATTTCCTAATACTGTAGCATGTACTTACTATATGCCCGCTACACCTATCTATCTCTCTATCATGTGTCATATTTTTCTACGATATGAGATACGACCGCGGTGGCACCGTTGAATACCACTGCTGGGCTGCTGGCATCACGCGTCTTGCAAAATTGTTTCGTTTGTATGAATTTTGAAAACGATACGTGATATGTAACTTGTATTCACCAACGTCATCAATAGGTCGAAGGCTCACTCTATCGTATGAAATGATTAGATTTTCTCCTACATTGTTAATTTTTTAAACAAATTGAAAAATATTCCCCAAAATTAGCACATTTTAAACGTTTCATTTTCACTTTAACCATTGTTCACACATGTTTCCGTACTTATAATGTTCTATTAAATTAAATCGCCTTGCTCAAAGAAACAGTAGGCCATACTAAATATGTATGTACTACGAAGGTACATCTACATATGTATATACATATATATTGTGTATGTATAACTATTGTTGTTAAAACTTAAAAGACGAGACGTCCCAGAGTCGAAAGTATGTGGTTTCCTTCGTAATATCGCATTTCTCGAAAATAGGACATGAGAAGTAAAAAATGTACAGATTCCTATTCAAAGTTACAAAATTAAATATGCCTTGAACATTGAATGTTATTAGCGAATGAGCCATGTCTAACACATGCTATCTATTTTTCCTGTCAGAAATCTTGCAGTTAACAAAAATAGATTTAACAATATATGCATTTTTTAAAAGTAATGAAACAATTTCAAGTGTTGATTTTACATTTAGATGTAGTTGACACTGATTTTTCATTTTCTTTTCGTTCAGTATTTTCTTGTCTTTATTTACAAACAATCACAATTTGTAATTACAATCAATTCAACAGCAAAACATGACAGAAATGTGACAACCTGTCTTCCAAATCAATTTTTAGATTTTTCGAAATAATACTATGAAAATCGTATTGTAATATTTAATTTTAAATAAAATTCTCTTTCCTTTCTTACTAATATTGTGTAATGCTGTATTCCTTTGCAAATACTTCATATTTGTTCAATATGCTTCACACATATGTATAAGAAATGATTATAGAAACCAAGTTATCTGTGGTCACAAGTTATATTGAAATCAGTTCAGAATGTAACATTTTCTTTGCGAAATTTGATGAAATTTGATTAATACATGAAACTCGAAGCATTGCTAGATTTACCCTTTGCCAATTCTGAAAAGAGAATTTCGTATTTGCTTGGAGCAACCACAGAAGTTCCAATTTCCTGGTCGATTAAAGACTTACACATTTGAATAGTACACAGTACACATACATGCACATTGCTTCGTTCTCGTTAAATTCTCTACAAAAAAAATTCAATGTGAAACGCAATGTTTAAAAGTAAAATGGGAACTAATCTAAGATTCGTTATATTCATTTGTAGCAACAAAAAAATTGAGAGAATTCAAACAGTGAATATTATAATAATTATATGTACATGAACTACAAAATATTGTGTAAACATAATAATTTGTAAATTTAATGTCTATTGCATTAGTATAACGTAATCGACAAAAAATTCTAATTTAAGGGATAATTCATTGTGACATTCTCAGGTAAAAATTAAGAGCAGAATATTATAGTTTCGCCTTCATTTTTGAAATATTAACCAATAGCAGCGCTTGAGCGATTTTCCTGTTGCTTACTTTACAAAAGTTTCAAACCAACAAAGAATTTTGTTGGATTTTCATATTTCTTTAAATTTGTGTCAGTAAAATTTGGGTATTACATCTGTATACATACATATACCTTTTAATCTGAAAGAACAAAATCATATACATATGTATAATCAGTTTATACTTTATACCAATATTAATTACACTGTACAACACCAAATTTGTGCAACAATTACTGTTGGGCGACTTCTAAAATATTAATTTTATCGAAAAATATGTTAAACAAAACTTTTAGATTTGGACAGGCTGCGGCTTTTATGTCGCATTACTTTTTTTCGTAAAACAAACGGTTAACGAAAATATTGAGAAAAATTTCAGAAAAAAATGCGATAACACATTGGTCGGCGCGGCGACCCGGCCGGGATGTTTTTCTCAATTTTTCCGAAAACCGTTTGTTTTACGTAAAAAAGGTAATACGACATAAAAGACGCGGCCTGTTCAGATCTACAAGTTTTGTTTAACATATTCTTCGATACAGTTAAGAATTTAGAAGATGTTAGAGGAAAACGATTTTATGAACATTTAATTAATTATTTTAATGTTTAAGCGTTCCCCGTTATTCGATCTCGCTCAAATTTTGCCCAGTTTTTTTTTTAAATATCTGGAACAATCCTCAGGGGTGCCGTCAAAAAAATTCAAAAGTCGAAAATAAGAGCCACCCTAGCAGTACATATGTCATCATTTTGGCATCCATTGTATATTATATCTATTGGCGTAAGAGTTTATACGGGAGACATACATGAATGAATCAACGAAATATGAGTACGTGTGTGCGCGCTAACGTGTCAACCGCTCTCGCCTATTCATCTCGTGTAACTTCACTTGAAGAGGGTGAAAGTACACTCGCTCTTCAACTAGTGTAAGTACGCAGAACCTTAGAGAGGACTCAAGAAAATCGCTTTAAAAGAACATCGAAGAAACAGAGGTTATCGTCCGTATTCCAACCAAATACTACATATTGTTTTCATAATTAATGTGTGTGAAAATCTATTCCATACTTTTTCATAAAATAAAATTATTGATATTTTTTTTATCATAAAGTAGCCCAGGCTTATTTAGAATTTGGAAATTAATACATTTTTTAGAATGACATTTAACTGAATCGAGTGAAAAAAATTAATAATTCTAATATACAGTATATCAATATTTAGGCCATTGAATTAAGGAAACAGTACTATTTTTATATATGTAATAGGCATTAGTTCTGTGTCTAGTGTTGTTCATTTTAAATTTAATACTTATTAAATTGATTTGCTGTAATCTAAAATATTACATTATACATACGTATACATATAATGCAATACTGATATTTTATATTCGCTTGATTAACCGTTATACAGGATGAACCCAAAAAGGTTGTACTTACTTGAAAGAGGTGATTCTTGCCGTTTTTTGAACTAAGTTTTTCCTTTGCGAAAATGTTCTTCGCAGCTTTGTTAAGGAGTTATTAACGAAAATCAAGGACCAATCAGGGCGCGGTCACAGCCGACGAATTCTGACTCGGCTAATGCCAACGCTACCGTCCGCTGTAGCCGTGCTCTGATTGGTTCGTGTTTTTCGTTAATAACTCCTTCACAAAACCACGGAGAACATTTTCGTAAAGAACATTGGGACTCTCTATATGTACACTGTACAGTTTATATAGTATATGCTCCATTGCAATGCTATACATATAAAATTCAAAAACTTTCTATTACATTACGAATGTAAACCAATATAGAATATAATTTCACATAAATGCATACACATATTCGAAATAATTATTTCAATGTATTATTAACTAATTTATACTTATGATTGTAAGTGACTGCAATAATTACAATCCTTTTAACGTACACTTTATTTCATTTTTATGTTTCTCACACGGATATGAATAATATTCTCGTATTGTGTGAACATGTTTAACAATACACAAGCTTCCGCAGATTTTAAAAGATATTATATGTATACAAAAACGAGTTTCTGTAATAAATATTTTGTAGTGCGTATAAAACAATGAATTAACAAAAAATCCAAATATACATATAAGATCAGGCAATAAGTAATTCAGTATATCATGTGTACAAACATTTCACAAGTATTGCGTCATTATACATGTATTACTGCGAAAGCTATATAAAATAGTAATAATAGTACGTACTGTTAGTACCATAAGTGTTCGTACGTCCTTTAAAACAGAATAACTGTTTTACAATTGTACCAAACGACCTGATTTTTGTGAGCAATTAGAAGCATTAATGTACTAAATGACGTGCAAAAAGATTTCGAATAAAATAGCAATTGGTAGGAATTACATAAGGAAATAAACAAATTTTCACTTTTTTTATTTGACGCCATAAAGGAAATTTAAAATATGCGTTTTGTATCACTTTTGTCAGTTATACACATGCTGAAAATTTCATGGAAATCGATTAACGTACACGCGATCTGCAAGCGGTTAAAAGTGATGAAAATCGTAGTTTTTCAGGACTTCTGGTCCGTTCCCGTTTAAAATTCGCAGATTCCTACATCTTTCGATGCGTGTCGTTTTTTTCTGCGTCAACCGCTTTCGATGAAATTTTCAGCACGTGTATAACTAACATAAATCTACAAAATGCATATTTTACATTTTCATTACGGGCCCAAAGAAAAAAGTTTTAAAAAGTGCCTTTTTTATTTTTCATGTAACCTTACCAATTGCAATTTTCTCAAAATCATTTTCGCACGTCGTTTAGTAAACCAATGTTTCTAATTACTCACAAAAAATCAGGTCTTTTGTTACAATTGTAAAAAAGTTATTCTGTATTCTGTAAAGGGCATACGAATATTTATGGGACAACATGTTATGTTGTTACTGACAAGATTTTAAATGTGCTTATTCATGGAATATTATTTGATAGTGTCAATGCGTCTTACGAACTTATTTATGAAGCAAAATACCTGGATACATGCCGCAGTGTATGGTCTACATAGAAACGATCGTATATCCAGTGGTGGATACAGCTTGTATTTTGTCTATGTGGTTCAAATCTTGTTCGCCGTAATTGCAAACCCATCCAGTATCGTTTAGCAGACAAAAGCGAAAAAATGTAAAAATTTGTCGAACGGTGTTATTCAAAATACATACTGATTCTTCTTTTTGAAATATCTATTATATAAATCTGCAACTTCAAAAAAACAATATTTTCTAGGCATCGATCATAGTATTATGTATGTACCGATTATGTGCTGTTTTGTTATATAAGTAAATACTTCAATACTGCTTTAATTGCAGTAAAAATGTAGTATACCATAAATTCTTAACAATTGAACTTTAAGAAAGTTTGTCAAAATATTAATTTATAATTCACAAAATTAGTAGAATTGAATAGAAATGAAGATGCCTAGGAATTTCCTTGAAGACTCTCGTGCCAATGAGAGAGCATTTCCGTAAATTATAAACCCAATCTATTAAATGTTCTATCTGCGCGTCACCTCAGTACTGTTTTAACTGTGGATTTTAAGGAAAAGCAGGACTCTGCCACTCACTCCTTGGATCTTGTATGTCTGAGAAAATGTCCAATGCCGCCACCCTTCACAGACTTCCTTTGCGATTCCTTGGAAGTGCGACAAAATTACCTTCCCCTTTGGACGAGTGGTTAATTAAATTTCTTCATCTTTCTTTTCTCTCTCGGACAGGTGCGCCATTAACGTCAGACTGGTTTGGTTAAATTTTCTGCATTTGACTGTTCGCCCATATATTTAACATGAGTTATAAATATTAATATCAACCGCAACTTTCGTTTCGATATTCGTGTCCAGACACGTTTTACTGGATTAATATTACTTCTCTTTCTCTGCAATTAGCAAATTGGAATCTACCTTCCCATATTCTTACTTACTCTGCTGTCAGTAAATCACCAGACAGCTTTGTTTTAAAGGAGATACTAATAATAATAATAACTATTTATTCAGATTCGTGGCTCGTAATCGGACTTGGTTTTACAATATGCGAAACTATCTTCACCTAAACAATCAACACACACACCCGTTTACCATGCACTCCTTCTATCTCCTCATTTCTCCTATTCCTAATTACCATACCTGTTTGCGTGACCATCGAGGGTGATTTTATTAGTTTTCAGACGAAGCGTCTAAATTGCTTTATAACCGGGAACATGAAAATTCCTCGCTTCGGGGATTAGGACTCGGGAAGTAGTTTATTACTCCACAGATGTTTTGCACATACACTTCCCGGGTCCTTACTTCCGAAATTACCGTCTCGCCTGATTCAAGGACCGCTTGAGTCATTGTTACGCGTCACCGGACGGGCCCTACCTGAGTCCCGTTTTTTCCGTCAACGCGGCTTGCCAAAAGTTCATTCTTTTCCGCCATAAATTTCCACCACTTCTTCTACCATCGTGGGCGATGGCTAGTTTCAATAATGTCACTGCCTTCCGGAAAATATCTGTTGCCATTGGTTTAATAAAGTCACACCCCCATTGACAACTGAGCTTAAATATCGGTGTTCGGGAAGCGCACGTCAGATTAGCAAAACTCATCGAAGTCTTAAGGGGCTGTGCGCACCCAACTACGACCACCACCCTTACCACTCACACATCGATAGATCCGCATATACGTATACGAAATGCAAGGGTTTACGGCAAAAGAAACTGACGCCTCAATATTGCAATTAGAAGTACAGACCCGGTCGATTATGTTTCCTAAGAGTCCTGGCCAGGGTGGTTCAGAGCCCAAATTTCATATTTTTATGTTGTTGAAGAGTAATTTGCAATAATCGGCAGCTCTGACTTGTGACAAAAAGTATTCTGCCGATTATTACAAATTACTCTTCAACAACGTAAAAATATGAAATTTGGGCTCTGAACCACCCTGGCCAGGAGGACTCTTAGGAAACATAATCGACCGGGTCTGAACTTCTAATTGCAATATTGAGGCGTCAGTTTCTTTTGCCGTAAACCCTTGCATTTCGTATACGTATATCCGGATCTATCGATGTGTGAGTGGTAAGGGTGGTGGTGGTAGTTGGGCGCGCACAGCCCCTTAACCTTCGTTTACGGCACTGATCTTACAACTCAGTCCTTACGGTATTATCAATCAAGAGTAACTGCTCTTGAAATACTCAAATCGCGCTAAATTTCACATTATATACAGTCCACTAAGTTTTACATTTAAATAAAGTTTTTTGTTCTCGTTAAGTTACAACAATCCTGGTGATCACATTTATTTACAACTCCAACCCGAACATTTTGCATTCATCATTCGGCGCGATCAGTATCTAACCAATCTCATACTTTACCATACATCTCCCGTTTCTTCCTATTTTCTCTCTTTCCTTTCCTTTCCTTTTACAATATAATTATAGGTTTCTTGTTACAATATGATTATGTCTTCACATAAATCGCAAATCCTTCTTAAAGGAAATATAAATTGTTGTGTAAGTACTGTCAGATCAGACCAACTACGTATGTAGATTAGGAAAAGTCGAAGGTCGAAGAGCAGGGTAGGTACGCGACTCTTTTTCCTAAAATCCTACAGTATTCATTTTTAACCAATTACGAATTACTCGTTGCTTATTCATCGTTTTCGTCACTACACTCGACTCAAGATACTTTCAAGTGTTATTAACACATTATGATCTCGAGACATAAAAATATGTCTTTGTCGATTACTCGTGAAATAATATCAATTTATTCTAAATTAATATGTAGTTGTCAATAATTGTAAAATAATTATAATTGATATATGAAACTATAAAAATTTTTGCTTTATAGATGAAAGTCTCGAAATATGACGACTTCGCGTGTGTAAGTTCTCCCGCAAACACCCCGGACCGTGATAATGGGTTAACTAGAAGGAGAAGTAAAATCGCATTCTTTCATTCTCCATTTTCGTCATATATTGTCATTAAAATCGTCCCTTGAATTTAGTCTGCCTTAGTGTCAAACACCTACTATACTTTTATATGTTTTCCTATTTGCAAATAATTCGGAAAAAATTTTAAATTAAATACGTTTATTATTTCGGTAAGTAGTTTATATTAAACGATGTTCAACAAAAATATTAGACGCGTCATTGTGACGCGTCCCGTAACAACGGAGGCACGTTTTCCCGTTATCCGATCGAGCTCAAACTTTGCATAGATTTTTTTTTTATTAATCGGAACAATTCTGGGCAGTGCTGCAAAAAGAAAATTCTAAAAAAATTTTCTTCGGGAGTGTGGCGGCCCGTGCAACGAGCACGCCGCGGGACCACCGACATACATTGTATAGGTGACGACCACTGTCCTCGGAAGTCGCACAGAAATACTCGAAAATCGGTTCCGAGGGCAGTCGTCTTTTGTCAAACAATCGACAGTCGAGGTCGAGCAACCCTCGACAGCCCTAGACGTCTCCGAACGGCTTCTGTACGGCTTCCGAACGTCTCGTAAACGTCGTTTGTTAGGAACCGGTGCGTCTTCTATGCGTCTTCTAGACGTGTTTCAGACATCTTTTAGGCGTCTTTTAGGCGTCTTTTAGGTGTCTTGTAGGCATCTTTTAGGCGTCTTTTAAGAGTCTTTTAGGCATCTTTTAGGCGTCTTTTAGGCATCTTTTAGGTGTCTTTTAGGCATCTTTTAGGCGTGTTTAGGAGTCTTTTATCTGATAAAAAATAGTGGACGTATGTAGGGCACGAACCCTTATTTTTTACATGGAGCTCATAATATAAAGCCGGGCGCGAACCTAGTATACGTCTTTAAAACGTCTTACGTCAATCGTTCAAATAACGTCTTTAAAACGTCTTTATGACGTCTGAAGTAAGACGTCTTTAAAACGTCTCGAAACAGACGTGTGATGCAAGACATCATTAAGACGCCTCGAAGAAGACGTCTTTAAGTCGTCTTACTTCAGACGTCCAAAGGACCTCTATTCAGGACGTAAGACGTACAGATCTAAAATAACGTAAAGAAGACGTCTTTAAGACGTCGCGTGCTATCTGCGGTATGAGCCACCCTAGTGTGAATAATGTGTATACAACTGTGTATAGAGTATACATATTGTATATTGTATACAGTCACTGCTTGGCCGACCACTTTATAGTCTGCCACTACATTCGAGCCTCTCGCATATTCTTCGTCTTCAAACTCGGCCCACTAGAGAACAAAGTCAAGCCGAACAAATACTCTCATTCGAAATACGACGACATTCGATCTCGAGCTTTGCACAGTGAGGCAGGAGCCTTGGAAAGTCGGCAAAAACTATTTTAGCGTTATTTATGGGCTCAAGGTCATAACATAGTAGGTCATTAAATTCGTCTTGACGTCAGCTATAATATTATGAAATCAACAATGCATTTTAACAAATGTTAAAAATGATTTTGTTACGGTATGAGAAGAAATTCCGTTGACTTTCTAACGGGAATCTCTTCAAGATCGTCTCTGGCAGGAAACGTCCTAGATAACAGGCCCTTCTAGAATCTACCCTCTTGACGAAGATCGAGCTCTGGCCCGATTTAATGGAAACCCACAAAAAACGAGAGTGCAGTCCCATGTAACTGCAGATTAAAATCAGACTACCCCTCTAGTTTTGGGGTATATAAACCCTTGCATTTTTACTCTCGTTGGTTAGTACTATTCTAGACACGAGTAGTGTCACGTCGTGTTGCAGTCGTTAGAATCCACGTCTAGTGAGATCGGGCTAAAGTTCCCCTTCGATCAAAGTTAACCTTAAAGACTCCGCGAGTTCGGTTTAAAGTCTATTTGGCATTATTAGTACTATCAGACCCCGCATTGCCAGTGCGTCAACACCGAGCATCTTAGGTAATAATATTATACATACACATTATTCAATTCAGTCGCGACACCACCATTGTACATACACATTCTTTATCAGAATATATTTGTGTTATTTTGGTACATCGTGCAACTTTCTTAAACCCTTAATTATTGACCAAAATCCTAATTTAGTAATTGAACGTTCCCACACGATACAATCTTACCGCTCAGATTGTATCAATTAAATTATATTAGTTACGAGGCCTACTAACAATCCTAGCGACTCCCTGATTACGCATCAGGTTCGTTCGCGCCAAACCAACAGTCCAAACAAAGATTTATCCAACCTAGTGGCTCCCCAATTTTGTACTGGGTTCGTCCACGAAAACTATACTATCCTTGCGGCTCCCTGGTTATGCACCAGGTTCGTCCGCATCCTAGCAGCTCCCTGTTTACGCGATTTCGCATCAGGTTCGTCTGCGCTTTATCCAACCTCCTAGCGGCTACTTAATCTTGTATTGGGTTTATCCGTGTCCTTCTACAACCTCCTAGCAGCTCCCTGAATACGCAATTACGCATCAGGTTCGTCTGCACGTCTTTCCTACACCATCCTAGTAGCTCCCTGTTCATGTAGTAACTACTGTTCAGGTTCGTCTACGCTTGATTCTATTCCTCAAACTAACAAATTGTAACCTTATTCCAAGGGTAATAACCCTTCGCCAGCCACACGCGCTACTCGCGGCCCTGGCTCGTAACAATTTTTACAATGTTTTTTAGAAATTTTATATATAGAAGTTTGTAGATGTTTAAATACTGTTCAACATTTGTTTGAAACATTTTTTCCTTGGATTATCGGAAACCCGTGAAAAATCGTGATAATGGAGTGCATCCACCGAAAAGCTAGAAAACTTTATTTCTACATGTAAATTATGTTGAAATAATGTAATTTATTATTTCAATACTAAATATGTAGATCAGGAAATTTTTTAATCTGTAAATATTAATATAAATATTCATTTTGGCTGAACTTTCTCTTGGGAACCCAGAAATTTTTGATTATTATATATTTTATCTTGTTGATTTCTGCGAGAAAACTCCTATATGGTAGTCCCAGACCGCGGACACCACTCGTTTTTAAGTTATGAGCATGTAAAGTTGAGTAATTTAACACTAATTTTCATTGTTTCACCTCAGAAAGTGACAGGTATGGGCGCCGCCATATTGGTAAGTAGGGAGCTCCTTGCGTGTAGTGACTCAGTGGCGATGCTAGATGGCAGCACTAGAGCGCCACTAATAGTAGCCTTTTTTTTTTTTTTTTTTAACATGGGGAAATGCTTCAAGTCGCGCCTCCCCCCCCCCCCCCCCCCCCCCCGCCCATCGCCGGAGATGAGGAAGGCTAATGTCGGGCTGTCCGACTAAAACCCCATGGACGTCCCTAGAAATTAGTCGCCGTAGGATCACGGATCGCGTTGGCATACAATGTGATCCCTGCTGTCTTTAAATACTCTCCCGGCGGGGGAAGAGAAGCTTCCCTCGCGATTATGCCATAATGTGGAACCGCAACTGCATTTCCCTCTTCCCTGGACCGCCCGACGGGAGGCTCGAGTTTCCGGCTCGAACCCCCCTAGCGAACCCCGGTGACCCCCCCCCTGCTCGTCCGGCTGCGTCGATTGGCATCCGCCTCGCTTTTCCGCCGGCGCAAATCGGAGGGGTGCATTTCGCACACCCCCGGTCCTCGCCCCCTCTTCCCGTGTCGCGAGGGTACCCGGTACCCCCCGTACACCCCCCCCCCCCCACCGGTGGTAGGCGCGCCCCTACCGTGGGAGGAGGTCCGTCCCCTGTTGGACCCCGCCAGAACAGCGGACAACAGACAGCGGAAGCATTGGAGCGGCCGCTGCTCCAACACTTCCACCCGCGCCGAGGCGCACCTCACGCGCACCCGGCCGACCCCAGCCACCTTCCTTGCTGCCGTCAGCGGCAATCGGGCCCAGCACGTGCCGGGCCCGTGGACACCCGCAGTGGGTGGTCGGTTAATTACCCCCACGCGGATTTCCTCGGGGGGACAACACAATCCCCCCGCGAGGGAGCCTGGAACCTCCTCGGGGGTGTTGCCAGCACCAAGGTCCCGGAGGCGGACTTCGGCTCTCCGCATGGGGGTGCTAACCACCACCCCCGTCCCCTCGAGCGCGCCCCTCATGCGCTCCGCCAGGAGGACGGCCTTCTCCCGATTACCCTCCCCGCGGACCCTCATCATGAGGGCCCCGGTTTGAGCCCGGACGAAGGCGAGGCCTTCGGTGATGCCGACGTACTCTAAACGGACGCCGGCAGTCACCCGCTCCATGGCGGAGGCATACGACGCCTCCACCCCCACGGGGACGGTCAAAACGACTGCCGCCATGCGCGGCTGCCGCGGAAGTCGCCGTGCCGCCTTCTTCCCCTGGGTAACCGAATAGTAGCCTGGGCATGTGAAGGGGGAATTCTAATTTCTAGTTTTACAGTGTACCAAAATGGCTACCGCAGAGTTTAATTTTTGTTCTGGGTTAGTTCTGGGTTAGTTCTGGGTTAGTTTTTGTCCGGGCCCTCCTGTCCATTCTGGGAGAATGGTGCAGGGGGCGGGTTAGACTCACCTACCGTCTGACGCAGGTACTCTCCGGCCATGGGTGCTTTGGAGAGTACCTGCGTCGGATTGGCAAGGAACCGACGACGCAGTTCCATCACTGTGAGGAGGAACAGGACTCGGCGCGGCACCTGGAAAGGGTGTTGGGAGCGGACCTCTCGCTGCGGGCCATAGTTGATGGCATGGTCGGCAGCGAGAGGTCGTGGAAAGCAATCGCCTCCTTCTGCGAGATAACGTCCTCGTCGAGAGGACGTTATCTCGCAGAAGGAGGCGGCTGAGAGGGAGCGCGAGGCCGACCACCTCTCTGCAAGGAGATTGGCCTCTAGGGGTCGTCCCCCTAGAGGACGGCGGCCCCCGGTGAGGGGTCGTAGGCGTGATGGCGGTGGTGGGACTAGTTAGTTGTACAACTCCCACCACCGCCATTGGGGGACTGTGGAGTCCCCCCAGGGGTTGGCCGGCTGGCGGGTGGGCTGCGTGCCTGTTTGCACCCTGCCTGCCCGCTCGGCCGGCTTCACCCCACATTAGGGGTGTACTGGGGGTGGGATTGGGTTGGGGTTCGTGGGGGGGGAGCGCTTGCTCCTCTCCCCCTTCTTCTTCTTCTTTCTTCCTTCTTTTAGCGCGTGCGGAGACCTCCTTCCTCGGCCGGGTGGGGCCCCTTCGGGCTCGCCCCTCCGAGCGAAGGAGGGGGTCTCCGGGGGTCGCGGGCGGCCAGAGCTGGGGCTCTGGTCGTCCAGCCGAGCGACCCTTTGGATGGGGGACGTTGTGTGGGTGGCCCGCACGGCGTCCTACTAGGGGTTTAGGTTTGTTGGGGGGAGCTTCTCTCCCCCCCGGAATGGGGCTTATTGCCAAGAGGTGGGGGTGGTCGGTGGCATTCGTTCACGAGATCCCGACCACCCCCAATTAGCTCAGGGAGCCACCGTGGGGTCGTTAGTGGGTATGTCCCGATCCGGCGTCTGCCGGGTCGGGGAGAGTCCCACATAACCCCGCTTCCCCCCCAGGGGGGGGCGGGGTATGCGTAATGCATTTTCCCCACGTTTAGAAAAAAAAAAAAAAAGTTCTGGGTTAGTTTTGGATTAGTTCTGGGTTAGTTCCGGTTAGGTTGTATTTCGATTTTGTAATTGTAATTCTAAAAAATGTTGATATCTTGGTTGTGTGAGTTGTGAATGTTATCGCTTTGAAATTTTTGTGAATAAAAAGTAGTTGTAATTAATTTTATAGAATTGGGAAAGAGAGTAGTTGTAGTTGTTTGAGATTGTGTCTGGGTTAGGTCTGGGTTAGTTCTGGTTAGATTGTGTATCGGTTTTTGTAATTGTAAGCATGAAAAATTTAGATATCTTGATTGTCTATAAATGTATGTTATCGGCATTGCAGAGTTGTGGCGCGATGTGCGGTGCTACGTGCTACGCGATAACGTACTTGTAACGTGTGTGATGTGGTGTCTAGGATCTAGTGTTGCCATCTAGCGTCGACACTGAGTCACTACACCCAAGGAGCTCCCTACGTACCAATATGGCGGCGCCCATACCTGTCACTTTCTAAGGTGAAACAATGAAAATTAGTGTTAAATTACTCAACTTTACATGTTCATAAATTAAAAATGAGTAGTTTCTGCGGTCTGGGACTTCCATATAGGGGTTTTCTCGCAAAAATTAACAAGATAGGACATATAATAATCGAAAATTTCTGGGTTCCCAAGAGAAAGTTTACCTATCGATACAGTAATTCACTGTGAATACACAACTTTAAACTCTTTTGACAATGAACTTGGCCTTTCAGTATTTTTCTTTGTTGCAGAATCTAATAAAGCATGTTATCGATTATGATATTTATTTATTTTTATTAACATTATTATTATCATTATTATGATATAATAATGATCAATAATCGCACATTATCGAATTTTCATTTTTTTACTTTTTGCCAGGTTTCCTGCCCCACTGTGCATCGTCTTATACCGGAATAAAACTGTATAGTTCTGGATTACATGATTTAATACGGAGACATGTTTGGTGAAAGGTCAATGTGAAAAAGACACCCAAAATGTGCCAATGTTTGCGGTTATTTCTCAATTTATTTGAAAAAGTAAAAGCGTAGGAGAAAATCTAATTACTCTAGATGAACAGGTGATGCTTTCCAAATCACGTTTCGTTTTCAAATTACAGATGAAATAGTTTTGCAAGACGCGACACATCGGCGGTGATACTTAACGCGAGCTTGACAGTCATGTCTCGTGTCGTATTAAGACAAGCGATATTAATCTTCAATCCATCGTTTTACTATTAAATATTTGATAATGGAAATATATAATAGTAAAACACGTTGACATAATTGCACGCATTCAGCAGTCTTATTACGTGAACAATGAGCGTCCCAAGAGATGACTGCCGCACCAGCGCAGCGCCAGTGCTCTGTGACACGACTTGCAAAACTATTTCGTTTATATTTTGAAAACGATACGTGATTTCTAAATTCTACACTGTCCGCAGGTCGAAGAATTGCTCTTTCGCGTGGAGCCGTGGAGTAACTAAATATTCTTTTGCATGTTTTGCTATTGAAATAAATTGGAAAAGATTCGCAAAAGTTGGTATTTGTGGTATCCTTTTAACTTTAACCCTTGATCAAACTTCTTTCTAGTATATTACCAATATAATATAAAACTACGTTACCTTATCTCACGCGAGTCCACACAGTACTACTATGCAAGTTAGAACTATGTATATTATGATTACTATTATCGGTAACTATACAAGGTGTCCCAATATTAATGGTACAGCCGTGGAGTAACATTCAGTACAATCGAAAATTTCATAGAAATAATAAAACCAATAATTTCAAATAAAACAGGATGTTCAGAACTTATAAAAATCACTAAAATAATTTGAATCATATTTATTAAAAACTGTTATATATCAATTATAAACTGAAATAAAACAAACCGATCACTTTTCTCGTTTTAAGGCAAGGTAGCAGCTATCATTTGACAAGTCATTAAAAATGTAATGCGCCCTAATGTTTAGCAGTAGACCATAGGATCAGGAACATTAATCTATGCTGTATTGTATAGTATACATGTATGTACAAATTGCCCCAAACGTTCAAACAACTGGAATACTACTTTTTGCTCATACGCATTACTTACGTGCACACACCTCTAGAGCTCTACAAGTATAACCGGCTTCTCAATTAAAGAAATTGTCGTATAAAATAATAAACAAGTGTTTATTGTACGTAAACATTTTGGGTAAGTTCTTGAAAGAAGTTCTTCATTTAATGGGAGATAAAGGTAATACATATTACTCACATCGCTACGTAAGTATGGATACATGATATCTTGCAATTGATGATACAACCAGGGAAAGGTATTTTATGTATATGACGACAACATTGACTGAAATTCTCTTACACAAAGTCTGCTCTCCTTTTTCCTCGGAAACTAGCTTCGCAAGAAAAAAAGTTTTATTTTATGCTGTTAGCTTTTGTTTAGAATAAAATGAACGTCTTTCCGAATATACCAGCAGTAACAAGACACGCTATGTATGTATGTATGTATGTATGTATGTATGTATGTATGTATGTATGTATGTATGTATGTATGTAGTGGATCATATTGTTGGGCGTTTCAATTTGATCCGCTATTAATCAAAAATTTGTCATGGTTCTTTGCTGTACGCATTCATTAATCTCTGATACACGCAAAAACTACATGGTATTATAGTGCCACTCTGCTAAAAAAGTCTCACCTATCTAGTGCACAGTATACCGTGGAAATTAGTATTCAAAAGGACGATAATATCATGTTAACGGACTCTTTTCGTCTCAAGGAACTTACAGAGTATTGATTTTACTAAACCTTTAGGTAAACTGTACCGAGTACACAAGTCTCGTCTGATCGACGAATTAACGCCGATCAACTTTTCTGAACGATTCCCACCCCACGTTTAGTATCATCAAACTCTATCCACTTCCTTCGCAGTTCAAACTAAAAGTATATGCGACCCTTTGATCCAACCAATGGAACGAAATACAAATAACTTCACCAAACTGTACAAGTTCCATTTCATCGTAATAACTGAACCGTCTATGTTAAACGCGTTTAAGCATCACAAAATGTATACGCAGAATAACTGATAACGACACGAAGGTTTCGTATGTTATAATAATTAGACTGTGGATATTTATGCAATATCCCAGATAGCGCACGACGTCTTACAGACGTCCATTTTACGTCCATTTTAGTCCATTTGAAGTCCAAAAGTCGTACGTCCTAAAAAGACGTCTTAATTGTTTTGAGACCAGCGGTATAGAAAACTGACCATAACAGCGGTGCGCTCGACTAGCCTGTACCTGAAACGCTGGTACATCGCGTCATTTTCCACCTCATTGCGACGATTACAGGCAAAATGCCATTTTGTTCAAGGACTTATTTTGAAAAGGGAACTTCAGGGAATATAACCATATTTTTTTCAAAATTTACATTACTGGTCAAAATCGAAAAAAAACGTAAAAAAAGAATTTGTTTACATTTTTCAGCATTATAAAATTAATTATCGAGGATGAAAAAATTATTTTATGATAGCCCAATCCTTTCCGAATAAAACAAAAAAAATGTAGCTCAATCGGACAAACAGTTCTTGAGATAACAATTCGTATGTGAGGCCTGTTTTTGCCAAAATGGGCAAAAATTGCAAACTTGGAGGGCCTGTAATTTCTAAACAAATTCTAAATGGGCAAGATAATTACTTAAATCTCCCCTAATTTCCATGGACTACAACATATTTCAGTTAGAACGAAATCGACGATGGTGACGTCAAAAAGTGATCGATTTGGCATGGAATGACCCTAAGTTAGTGGTTTCCAACCTGGGAGGCACCAAAAACCTTCTTATTATTTTGTTAATTGTAGTTTTCAGTTTTTTTTATTGTAATAAAGTTTTTATTGTTCAAAACGTGTCTATATTATTATATCTATTTAAAAAAATAAAAGGTAGGGAGGCGCGGAAAAAAATTTTTTTTCAGGGATACGTAGTAGCATGAAGGTTGGAAACCGCTGCTCTAGGTAGTATGTTACCCGAACATCATAGGGAGAATAAAACCCAAAATATAGTGATGGGCAACGACAAAAACGAATCCAAAAGCACACAGTTCCAAGTACTAAAATAAGATCATGTAATTCAAATAGTACCCGATTCCTTTCCCATCCCTGAAAACGAAATAACAGGTTTACCCTTCCTACAGTAATACAAATATGAAATTACTAACGATTATATATTCTTTTAGGCAAGACACGCATACCTCTAACTAAGATCCGACATTAAACTACAACCAGGCGAGAGTACTATCAAAGAAGCATTCATTGACAACCAAAGAACTCAGCTTTGCTTCATTAACACAGGTGAGGGAAACAAACCTTCCAAATTAGATAGAATACAATACAACTGTTAATGCAGAAATTAACAACAAAACACATTGATCCTTTATACATATAAAGACTCGTTAGAGAAAATAATCCTTCCATACGCCGACGCCTTTGCATTAGAAGTCGATCCACTCCCATGCACTCAACTTACGTCGCACAAAATAGAATTAAAGACAGAAAAACCTATCCATATAAAATCATATACATAGACCTCCAGAATGCCATCGTGAAGAAATTAAAAGACAGATTTCAGAAATGTTGGATAAAGACATAAAAACATACTCAGATTCCCCTTATAACGCACCAGTATGGGTAATACCAAAAAAGCAGATGCATCAGGAAAGAGAAAATGGAGAATAGTAATAGACTTTAGGAAATTGAACAAAATCACAGATCAATATGCGTATCCCATCCCCGATGTAGAATCAATCCTTTTTCATTTAGGAAAGTCGAAATTTTTCTCAGCATTAGAGTTATCGTCAGGCTTTCACCAAATCCCAATGGATAATGATTCAAAGAAATATACAGCTTTTTCAACTCCAGAAGGACATTTCTATTACAATAGATTGCTATTCGGCCTTAAGAACGCACCAGCCACGTTTCAACGTACGACTACAACATAGACTATCACAAAGGAAAAGACACAGGTACTTACATGTAACGCTAGGAGAAATGACAGGAGACCAACTCACAGATTTAGCAAACGAAATGATAGAAACAAATCGGAAAGACGAAACTCCAGACAATGTAGAAAATAGCGCTAACGATAAAGAAAATAATAACGATACAGATTCGGCATTGGGCAACAACCTATCAGACTTCGCCGACATTTTAGAATACTACAACGAATACCTATTATATCAAGAAACCCCTGATAATTTCAAGGATACACCCAACCGAAAACAATACTTTCAATTAAATACGATACCCGATAGAGACAGAGAAGCTCTTCAAGGTTTAACAATAAACAATATTAGAAAAACATCAGAAGATAGGAGCCACCCAACAACACTTTAACGTTAGAGAAATTGAAATGATCAAGAAAATAAATAATTACATTCATAGCATCACGAAACCCGAAAAACTTTATACATACATGTATATTAACCACAAAATCAGTTAGAGAGATCACCCCAGAGATAAAATTAGAGATATTAAAAGAAAATCATAACGGTAATTTTACTCAACAGTTTGGAGAAAATAAGACGATAGCTAGAATCAAATAAAAATATTTTTGGGAAAACATAGAGAAGGACGTGAAAGAATTTATAGATAAATGCATCCATTCTCAGCAAGAAAAACTCAATCGACTTAGGCACCGAGACGAGGTATCGGCATGTCCCAGACACTCCCAATAAATTGGACCACTACCAATAACCTCCAATGGTAACCAATTCATTTTGTCCATTCAAAATCAATTGACCAAATACATAATCCTTATCCCGATGAAAGATCAACGTGCAGAATCAATTATTAAGAAATTAATTGAGCATTTCATTTACATCTTTTCGGCACCCAAGCAAATATTCACAGATTGTTACGTGTGCAGACGTTTCCGTTTGAGACTCTTGATCCTTCCGGAGATATGTGCGGAACAGAGGGCCTATTCAAGAACAAAGGGCTTAATCAAAATTGGAAAGAACTAGGGCTCTTTTGATGATGCAGCGACTTGCTGCAAGTTCTAAGAATCCAAATCTAATCAGAGGTAGTACGTGGCCCCACTATCGTTAAGCCACTTTTGGTCCTATATAAGAGACATGGATCCTTCTATTAATCGGGTGTTTCAAGTGAACTTTTAACGCACTACAAATCGTATCACGTCGCGAGTCAGTTCGAGCAAGATCGGGTAATCAAAGTCCTTTTCAAGCAGTTTTACCAGACAGTGCCTATAATGTCAGTGATCGCCCCCACATTTCTCGGTAAGTTAAAACTGAGAGTATTAGATAGACAAACCGCGACAAACTCTCTACACTCTACACAAATCAATTGTATTTCCCGGAGTTTAATCCAGAATATAATATCACTCTGTGTTAATATATTAGAGTGAATCATTATTATTCACATCCTCTTCGTATCTAGTTAATTTCTATAAGTTACGAGTCGACATTAAAAATCAAACAATCCTCGGTCACCATCGACTTGTGACAAGACCAAGGTTCGAATTTCATCTCAAACTTGATGCAAGGATTTGAACAAGCATTGGAACAAGCGTTCCTAGCTTTCGTGCTCAAAGTAATGGATCCCTTGAAAGAAATCATGCTACGGTTAAAGATTTTATTACATCTTGTACTAAAGAGAGACAGAAAGAATGGGATTAAAGCTTATATGTTTTGGTTACAATAGTTGTACGGCAGTTCATTAAGAAACAGGCTGTACATGTTTGGTAGAAAAACGAATTTACCAAGCGCGATATCTACCAAGAATACGCTCAGACAGAATGAATTCTTTAAATTATGCAGCAAAAAACGTGCAGAATATTTAGAATCCGCAACAAAAACAATAGAAAAAAATTATTAAAATAAACGAGATCAAGATCGGAAAATGAGGTTACAGAGCTTATTTAATGTAAATGATAAAGTATCGATTCACAATGACCATAAGAGTGACAAACTAGATTCAGAATGGTTAGGACCACCGCAGCGGTCACATTAGAAGTTAAAACGCCCTACTACACACGTATAAAATTAACAAATAATAGCGTGATAAAAATCCATGGATGTAACCCCGCAGGAAACATTCCATTATTTTGTAAAAATTGTTGCAACAATAACTCTAACGGCAATACCGAGGTAACTGAAGTCAGAACCATAGAAGCCACCGAACCTGTACCTGTACCATACAGCAGCAATCCTCCACCGAGCTACAACAAACAACCACAACTCAAGCTACAGGAGATGGACGACAGAATTCAACATCACACCTGTTAGGAGAAAACGAGTTCGGCCTGATAAGACCAAAATTCCAATCCTAGCAACACCTATATCTATACAACACCTAGTACTCAATATCAGATATTAGAATATGTATAAGACCCCGGAAATCCTTTATCGGCAGCCAGTTGTCGAAAATATGATAAATATAATAGAAATCTTAGACTAGTCAATTGTGAAAGTTGAAATACGGCAATCCTTACCAAAATCACCAAAATCACCGTGACAACCACGCGGTCCGTGTTTACACGCGCTGTCCTTTTCTACGTTCGGCGCGATCGGCGAGGTCACAAAGAAATAGTAGCACCACACGATCTAAGAGACAGCACAGACCCGATCACCCATTAAATAAGTAAATATGATCGAGAGTGTGCCGTGTTTAGACTCATTTTAATCAGAAAAATCTCACAAATATGTTGGTAAAAGTTCTGTAAAAAGAATCAAAAATAAGAAACTATTCTATTTGCATTGGCATTGGAATCGATACACAGCTTTCTAAACCGTGCCACCTGCCGCGACTCTCAGTCCCTCTTTGTCGTCTGCGCGCTGTCCTTCTCTATGTTCGACAAACTTCAAATAACGTAGTACCTGGGTACTTACACGTTCATTAATACTCCAGAGCCCCGAGGTTTTATCACTTTCGGAGGGAATAGTGTAATATCATTAATATTATAATATCTGTATATATGTTGCATAATGTTAGCATATTGTTTGTATATTTCCTCCATATTTCTCGTACATTTTTTGCATATTTATTGCATATGTGGATGTATTTTAGCTGCAAAAAATCCGCAGTATAGTTATTATGTTATTAATCGCAATATTATTATCACCGACGACATGCCCAGTAATTACTAACTATTGTATGTACGCAATAAGTTTTTTCCAAATTTTGTGCGTTTTTGTAACTAGACACTTTCAGTAAATCATTTGTCTAATATAGATACCTAAACAGTTTAGCCGTACTCTGGATTCTGTGCGAGTCCGACTTTTTACATAATTTTCTCTTATGTATCATACGTTTTTAAAAATGTATTGTACCAGTATTCAGCATTTGTTTGTAGTAAATAGATACTCGAATGCTTTGCATTTGTCGAAATATTTATCGAAGTGGATTCTCCAGATTTTCGTAAAATACCTATACATAGCTTAGCCAGACATAAACAAGAGGAAGAAATATGAAGAATAATATTTCGTTGATGCACATTGTCAAGTAAGAAGAGTAATTCATTATTTAGACTAGAACTAACTGGGTAACTAACCTGTGGGTGAAAAGCATTAGCGTATGAAGCTTGTAACGCAAACACAGGACAGAGACTGAAGGGACTAAGAGAGATGAAACGAAGCACGTTGTTGTAACTTTGCTTTCTAGCTCTCAGAAGCAATTCGCGTCCACCAGGTGGTTCATCAGACGACTCTGTGGCAAATGCGAGGTTACTTCTATCCTCTTCATCCCTTCGTTCATCTGTACTTTCTCTAGAGGTCATCAACTCTGTGTTTCCCTTCCTCAAATATAGAGGAACCCGCACTTTCTCTCTTCCTTCACTCCCAGTTCACTGGACAAGGCTGACCTTTACTCGTTTGACCAGAGAGGCCAGATCCGCTTACGTTGGTACGATTTGAGATTCCGTAAATCCACCAAAAGTTTGACCTACGTCACTGGCTTTCCACTTATCTGGCAAATATACAAGGTTCGTGGGAACTATTGCGACTATACAGTGCTCGGTACGGTGAATTGCAATGGGAATCGGAACGATGTAGCGATGGTGTATTGTATGCCATGCATTCAATAATGTGACGAAAGCACATAGCCATTGTGAGATGTAGAATAAAATTCAGGTAATTTACATTTTAAAAAAACAAACAGATACAGTGTTTCGTACAATGTAGGGTAAATATAGCTATGAGGGAACCCACCTCGGATCACTTTGACCTTCACATATGTTGTCAAGGACAACATTCTGAACAACTTTTGTCATTATACTTATCCGTCGCTCTATTATAGTTTTCGAGAAAATTGCAAAAAACTATTGCTAGTACTGAATTGAATTTTCTGTATTGCGTACGCATATTTCCGATTTTCGTATGGGTGGTCGGGCCGGCCCTCTCCGCTCCCTACACAAACCTAACCACAACTCATTCTATTCGCATAATCTTTGTATTGTAACTGTCATCTAGAATTTGATCTAGTAATTAAGACTAACCTAACCCAATCCTAACCACACCACAACTCATTCTATTTGCATGATTTTTCCATTACTAGATCAAATTCTGGATGACAGCTACTATGCAAAGATTATGCGAATAGAATGAGTTGTGGTTACGTTTGTGGAAGGGGCGGAGTGGGCCGGCCGTCAGACCGGCCCGACCACTCATACGAAAATCCAGGAGTAGTATCTCTCTCTCGTTATACATATACATATAGGGTGAACTTAAAATAGTCAATAAGTATGCAAAATAATAATTTTAATTACATTTCTAGATTATTTAATGGATACACAGTGACCGCTAGATGTCGTATCGGGCAGAATTACCGTTACTATAAAGTATTATAAAGTGTAGTTGCCACCCAAAATTTAACAAAGCTTTTTCGTAATTATCTCGGAAACTAAGTCCGAGCGACGGATAGTTATATTGACAAAAGTTGTTCAGAATGTTGTCGTTGACAATATATGTGAAGGTCAAGGTGAACCGAGTTGGTCCCCTCATAGCTATATTTACTATTCTATGCTCAAACGGTAAAAAATAGCTCTTTATGCATCCAATTACCCGTTGTGTAACAAATTGATATAAATACTTGTCGTCTATTATACAGTACTTAATAATATAAGTAGTATAAGTGTAATTTATACTTTGACAAATCTAACGTTACAAAACTTTTGCAAACTTTTTTGAGAAATTCAAGAAATTTTATTATAACCGTCAATTTTAAAGCTATTTTTACAATGAATAATATTATACAAAATCACAACTTTATAAAATAATACTCTATTGTTATCTCTCCATGTGAATAAAAAATTGTTTCATTTCTAAAAATAATGTTTCAAGATGGGAAGAATTTTAAACATTTTCCGCTGATAAAATAGAAACATAAATAATGCTTCACCTAAATCGTGTCAGCAACTTCTTTTAATTTTTGAAACCCAAGCAATATAAGAACTGTAATAATACTGCTAGATTATAATACCACGAACAGACTGACAACCAGACGTTTTATCGGGAATCTAATTATTGACGAAAATAATGAAGTAGGAGTGGGTAACAGGATATAAAAGAAGGGAAAATGCACTATCTCATTCGCTTCTATGCGCGATATAACAGTCAGTGTACACTTGATTCAACAAAGCAAATCAGAGTTCGACACGCGAAGTCGGTATGAAGCATCACGCGAGGTCGACCTCCCTCGGTCAATCTTTTCTCTGACTTTCTTAGCCTTGCTCATGCTTCCTCCTAAAATTAGTGTCAAGCTAATTCCAAAGCAAAATTTAGAAAAGTTTTCTTTGATCGTGTGTCTCAATACTACCCAATTCTCTACAACCAGCCCTCTACCCTCTCACTCTGTTCCCTTTTACTTGTTGTACGCTATTTCCATGAAACGACAATTGCTTTGAATTGTAAGGTGCATTATGAGTGTTCTTACCGAGCAATTTTTCGGCTTCCTAACTTTTATGAGACTAAATGTGCATGCAATTTTTAAATACCACGCAAATACTTTCAGTTAAAATCGAAGATTATTGGAAGCTTCGTATTTTCCTCCTGATCATCATTATACACTAGGTATTACAATTGTTATTTGAGAAAACTTGCGTTAATATATCGTACGTATCAATAAAAAGTATTTTCCATTAATGGCAACGTACATGACTTATTAAAAGAATGGAATTATTCAAAATATTCACATCTATATTTTTATTCATCTGTATTGTATCGTAAATATACTATTTAACGATTTAGAAAATAAAACCCAATTGGTTATATAAAATGGACGAAATATTGTACACTTGGGTGGAACAAAAAAAGCAAAATTGTACGATTATTATATAATAGTGAAATACAGTTGCCTTTTTTCTTCCAGATTAAGTTTGTACAAGTTCGGTTGTATCAGATAAATTTTTAAGGTGCCGCAAGTGCTTTGAAATTTTGATTCCATGTTTCCTTACAAGCACTTAGAATTCTAATGGTACGTATACGATATTTATTAAAATCTATGCATTTACTTTGAATTGCTTTTTCGTTTCAAAAGAAGTCATTGATTTACGCGATTTAATTCTAGCCATGACGAATCCATCAGACAGTTCTTCCGCAGACAGCAGATGAAGCTCCAGTTGTCAAACTTAATAATTGTAGAGAACTTCCGATCATTAATTTTAAATGAATTCAAGGATTCCTACCTGAAATACTAAATGTATTAAGAGATTAAAGTTCTGATAGAAGTACCTTTTAGAAATGTGTCAAGCAATTTCTAGTGGCACATGTTCTCCTAATTTAACACAGAGGAACCCGGTAAACTTGCTCATTCACGATGGCTCACAACTGCAAATCGCATTCTTCGATTGTACATTGGCAATGAAAATCCTTCGAAAAAGTTATACATTTTAACCGAATATAATAATGAAAGTTTACGCTTCTGTTATGCATCTACTGAAAAGAAATGGCTATTTTTCTGTTCCCGAAAATCTTCTCTTGGAACTTCTTACAAATAAACGAAAAAAATATTCGAGAATTTGGACTTAGTAAAATTTTGAAAGCAAAATCCATTTGTATAGAGTAGATTAGAAAATTTACAAGTCCAAAAATCAACTTTGACACAAATGACTACATTGATTTAATTTCATGGCACAATTGTGAAACTTTTGAGCCTCCGGCATTGAAAGATATTGCAGAAGATGAATTACTCGAAATTACATCAGAAGATCACAATGAAGATTTACCATTTGAGTATCTACGATTTCCTGGTCACACACAAGCGGTAGAGAGAATGCGAAACTTACAACTGAAGTTTCATTTGCTGCCTGTGGAAGAAATGCAAGAGATGGATTCATAATGGTTAGAATTGAATTGCGTAAATCTATGTCTTCTTTTGAAACCAAAAAGCAATTCATAGTAAATGCATAGATTTTCATACATGTCGTATAGGTACAATTAGAATTCTAAGTGCTTGTAACATTTCAGTTCCAATTTATTTCGCCCTCATTATTTTTATTATATTTGTTAAATAGTTCTTTTTCTAACTTTAAGTATACTATTGTTTATTACTTCTTCATTCCTGCATTGTCAATTTATAGTATTCTGAAATGAATATGTAAAATTATGTCCAACATCATAATATTTCCTGATCATCTTCATCCACAAGTAATCATTCTAACAAATTACTTCTTTCACACAATCCTCATAGTAAGAAAAGTGTATTTCTTAAAAACAAAAGCTAAGCTACTGAAAATCAATAAAAATATAGTTCGACTACCTTGCTGCACCTTAAAAAATTTATTAATCGTATTCATATTTTAACAGCTTACATATTACTATAGCAGGAAACTTTTGCTCACTATTAAAACTCGGCAATAAAAAAAAGATTTTTCGTCCCTATGTTTCGTTTCACCCTATTGTACACCCATTGCATTCTGTGTATCTCAAACTACTTTTCTACAACTTTTTCACCATTATTAACTGTTCCGTCGCGGAACAATGACGGCTTCGACACGTCCATCGAAAATAACTTTACTTTATAATAACTTTAACTAATTCGTAGACTATCATGTGGGAGTTTTTCATTTTCTCAATCTGTCCATTTCGTTATAACATCAAGCTATTATCTTTTCTTTAGCAAACCCGTCTGCACCCAACATGTGGCACTTGGTAATAAAGTAATTTAGAAGGTCCGGGATTTACGCATGATTCACATTAAAAGCGTCTTCCTACTGTAATGGTTTTAGAAAATCATTTTTTTAAATACTTGAAGGGACGGTGATTTAGCTGATTGTGCTACCTAAATTACATTTAAACTATTTGGATTGATAGTTGTATAGTTTCAAGAGTAGCATACAATGTAGTTTTTATACATACATGCATACGTGGTTTTTTCTATTTGCATTATTATCGAGATATAAAACTCATTTTGAGTTTTTTTTATTATAAAGAGAGAATTGAACTCTGAACAAAAGAAAACTGTAGGTAAGGTCATATGGGATGAAATACTAATACTAATTACCGAGATATTCTCTATAACTGATATTTAATGCAAGTAATGCTCAAAATGTTCTCCATCACAATTAGAATACGTTTGTGTATTTGATGGATCAGTGCAACGTTGGAGTATTTCTTGAGTTATAACTGGACTGCCGTTGTTTATACAAAATAATTATTAGGGTCCTCCCCTCGGATTTTAACGGAACTTTTCTTAATCACTTTGTTTTAACCTACAAGTAACAGGGAAAATAAAAAAAAATGTCGGTTGGACGTCGATGACCTTGAAAAAAAAAATATTACTGAAACGGGTGAAAAAGCTATATTCTTATGAAATACAGGGTGTGGCCAAATAAGATGTACAAGCGAGCAAGGGGTGACTCGACATGTAAAAATAAATCGGAATAGAGGAATAACATTTGTTCGTTAAAAATTAGAATGAGTTAGCATTAGGTCATGGGGGAAGGGGCGGGGTCGAAGAGGACAGCCGTCAGGCCGGCCTAACCACGCATACGAAAATCCAGCAGTAGCATATCGAAATTGAAATGTTATATCTTGAAGGTATACACAGGATTCATTGTAGTAATAGCTGCAGTCTTGCTTACAGTTTGCTCAGTGTTCAATCACTGTTTTGTAGTATGCAGGTGTATGTAAACAGTAATCGCGACTAAAGAAAATTTCGTTTGATCCCATAACAATATAGCGTGTTCACCTGTTTCACCAAGATTTTATATTTTTCGAAGGTCATCGTGGTCCGACCAACAGTTTTTTTTTATATTTATAAATAATTATTGTCCGCGGCTTTGTTAGGAGTTATTAACGAAAAACACGGACCAATCAGAGCGCGAGCTCGACGCTCGTTGGCATGTTCAGCCAACCGCCTGCCGGCTCGCCGCGCTGAACGTGCCAGCGAGCGTCGAGCTCGCGCTCTGATTGGTTCGTGTTTTTCGTTAATAACTCCTAAACAAAGCCGCGGACAACATTTTGCAAAAGGAAAATGGCGCTTGAAATGACGTCAGGAACCTCCCATTTTCCGGAGTTGAAGTACTTTTGGGACACCCTGTATGTAAATGCGTCAATATATAAAAATTAAAAATAGTGAGGTTTTTAAACAACACATGAGAAAAAGATATTGGCAAAATTGCCAAAAAAAAGAATTTTCGAAAAAATTGCAATTGGTCAGAATTACAGAGAAAATACTAAAAGTTATGTTTTACAACTTTTTTATGTGGGCTCACATTGAAAATGTAGAAAACACGTTTCGTAGATCTGTATCAATTAAACATATTCTGAAAATTTCATTAAAATCAGTCAACGTTGCAATGAGCTACAAAGTGTAAACGTGGTAGAAATTGCAAGTTTTCACGATTTTCTGCCTCTAACTACAATAAAACTAAGGATTCATATATCTTTCAATGCCTGTCGTTTTTTCCCACATCAACCGATTTCGATGAACTTTTACAATGCATATAATTGACACAGATCTACTAAACATATTTTTTAAATTTTCAATGTAGAGTAATGTAGACCCACATAAAAAAGTTGTAAAATGCATCTTTTAGTATTTTCTCTACAATTCCGACCAATTTCAATTTTTAAAAAAATTTCTTTTCACATCATGTAGTAAATTAATTACTCTAACTTCTCAAAAAAGTTCAAATAGTATGGTGCAATATGAAAAAAGTTATCGTTTTTTTAAAAGCGTCCGAATATTAATGTATAAGTCTCTTTTAAATTTTTTCATTGTATGTACCTGTTTGGCCCGCCAGAGGACTCATCCATAAACTGGACATAACTTTCGCGCTGGTACTCGCACAGCGCATTAGAAGAATATTTCTTTATTTTTTAATGTCAATCATCAGGTGTCTAAAGTAAGGATCTGCTAGAAAATCCTTACTGATGACTTCATTAGCAGATACCGGAACGAAACACTCTATCAAATTAATATTTGAAAAGACCGCTTTACCTATATAATTTATTTTTGAAAAGACCGCTGTACATTTAGTACTAGCGCATTATGCGCATAGACTGCATAGAGAACCGTTCCGTTTCATTCGATGCACGCATCAGAGCGTACAGAACTCCCCAGATTCCCACCACTGCTCGCGCATCAGCTATAATCAGCTATAGCTATATATATACCACAGCTCATTCTCAGAAGTGACGCATTTGATGCGTACATATATATATAGTCGATGCATTAGCGGTACATTTGAAAAAAATAGATGCAAGTAAAGCACATTGTGAATAGGGATGGCGTGCAAAATCACTAACCGTGATTTATCACAGTGATCGCGGAATCACGATCATGGTCGTGATTTGAACTCATACACGCCATGATCGTGATTTTTTAATCTAGAGCGAATTTGCCCATTGTCATCCTAATTCATCTCGATTAAATTAGTTCTTTTTTTAAACACATCACTTAGCTTGCAAGAAAATATCGGCATTATAACGTTTTAAAATTATATCACGTTTTCTGTATACAGGGTGGTCCGTTTAAATAAGAACACCTAAATATCTCTTCAGGTTATTGTGATGCAAAAATTATTTGTTACGTAATGTGTATGGTGTCAATGGACCAAATATTTGGCACGAATATTTTTTTCCGAGGGTCAGTTTTTTCGGAGTTGTCAAGGTCATCGATGTTTTTTGGTACATAACTACATTTTTTTTTATTGCATCGTGTAACTGATGGAAAAATACATTCAGATATGTATAATAACATGACCTTGAAATGACCGTGATCCTCGAAAATTAAAGTTTTACCTAGAACTGATGTACAAATGCTTGTTCATGATGTACCACTAGATATCCGTTTAAGAATGTGGTATCAGCATGACGGTTGTCCGGCTCATTCTACACGCCTTGTCAAACAAATTTTGGATTTAAAATTTCCAAATCGATGGATTGGTCGTACCGGAGTTCTAGGATGGCCACCGCGTTCACCAGACCTCACACCAATGGACTTTTTTTGTGGGGAAAATTGAAACAAAGAGTTTATAATGAACGACCAACTACAACAGAGGATATGAAGAACCGAATAATTAGAGCTTGAGCTGATATTAATGCCGAAACAATTGAAAGATCTGTACAGTCGGTCATTGCACGTTTCAGAATATGTATCAACGTAGAAGGACACCATTTTGAACATATCTGATGATAACTTAAGACTTAAGAGAACGTGAGTGTTGTTTTAACAGTTAACACATACACACATCTGTTGATCGATATTCTTAGTGTGATAAAAAATATTTTCTTCGCATTCGTAGGTTCAGGAGTCGTGGCCGAAGATATTCGACATCAGTTCTAGGTATAACTTTAATTTTCGAGGATCAAGGTCATTTCAAGGTCATGTTATTATACATAGCTGAATGTATTTTTCCATCAGTTACACGATGCAATAAAAAAAAAATGTAGTTATATGTACCAAAAAACATCGATGACCTTGACAACTCCGAAAAAAATGACCCTCGGAAAAAAATATTCGTGCCAAATATTTGGTCCATTGTCACCATGCATATTACGTAACAAATAATTTTTGCATCACAATAACCTGAAGAGATATTTAGGTGTTCTTATTTAAACGGATCACCCTGTATAACGTAAGTTTACTTCATGTAATGATAAAAATAAAAAATATTCAATTTTCTTTTCCGTATCTTATTTTAGTATTTTAAAAAATAAAATATTAATTCTTCCTCTCGATTTCGAAATCGTAATATTTATTTAGATAGTATAACAGTGCAGACAATTTCTTTTGTGTTTATGTATGCTTATGCATGCAAAAATTTTACAAAATACCAATGTATTACTTAACAACTATACATATACATACAGGGTCATCCGTTTTTAAACGGCCAAACGTCAACCAGCTATAGAGGGCCCCAAATGGAACAACTTTCACCCCTAACACTTTTTTTGATTAATAAAAAAGATGCCCCTATTTATTTTAAACCAAACAAAGGAAAAATCATCAAGATACATAATTGCAGTCCTAATATATTTAATCTTAAGTGAACGCAAAAAATGACGGGTTTTTGCAATTATCTAAAAATCAAGACCGAATCAAAAAAATTGTTAGGGGTGAAAGTTGTTTCATTTGGGGTCCTCTATAGCTGGTTGACGTTTGGCCGTTTAAAAACGGATGACCCTGTATACATATTGTATATATATATATAGGAAACGCAAATGATAGTTTGAGAAACGTATTTTGGTTAGATGTGAAGAATTCAATTCCCTGTTATTTTGGAAGAAAGCAACGAAGTATTGACCTTGTTGCTTGACAAGGAAAGTAGATAACGTTTTGTCACCCTTGTAAGCAGGCATTTTTGATTCGCATCAAATGTATGGAAAAGTGTTCCGATTCCAAGCGCGCATCATCACGCGGAACGATGTCAATGCGCGCATCACGTTGAATGCGATCCATGCGCTACCCTGGTGTCGTGTCACGACACTAAGACACAATTCAGTCAGAGCCGGAGACGGTCCCTTGGTCCACCAATTCTTCTTACATCGTGTTCTAGACTCTAGACTCTAGACCCTATTAATTAAATGCCAGTAGTAAAAATTAAAAATAAATAACAATAAATTATTACGAACTGTCAGTGATGTCAAACGCGACAATAAAATGGTGGAAGGGTCCTGCCTGAAACTCGTAATTTAAACAAAAAATCGAATTCCATACAACGTGTGTTCAAATCTTAAATTTGTGGTCCTAAGTCTGTTTACGCTGACTCAATAGATTATCGATAATTCAGAATCGTAAACAGAAAACTACATTGCATGACACACCTGTACGAATTTCAAGTCTATGGTCCGTGGTTCTAACTATTTCGTTAGTACGAGATATTGATACTGTGGTGCTATTGTTGCAATGTAAAAGGTTTGCCTGTCGGACGGGTGGAATAGATGATGTAGAAATCAGCGAATATAACGGTTTTTAGTACTCAAATTTGTGAAGTACATAAGGTAAATATCTCCTAAAAAGTCTAAAAAATTAAACAATTTTAAGACAAATTCTTTATACTAGAACCTCTGAATGACAGTTGTAAGTTGTGAGTTATTCAACGAGTTCATGTCTGATTATTCTACCAAGTATTTTTATCGATTCTAGAATAATTTGTACCTACATATTTAACTTAATACGGTTATTGATTTAACAGACGTGAAAATTCGCCTTTTGCATGTGCGTTTGTAGATATATATAGTTTTCACAGATCCGGTAGAAACTGACGTCACTATTTAGACAGAAATCAATAATCGCACCACACTCGATTCAAGTTCCGTTAATAAGTTTCATGAACCGGTAAGACTTTTATAATTTTTGTATTATTCTTAAAGATAATTATTATATTTAGTTTTAAATTTCTTTAATATATTTATCGATATTATTTAGGTAATAACAAACTAGCACAATGATGTCAGATCGAAAAGCTGAACTGGAAAGGAAAAAGGCAAAGCTTCAAGCTATTAGAGAAGAAAAGGAGAGACGCAAGAGAGAAAAAGAACAGAAAGATGTAAAATATTTTATTTACATGCAATGTGTATATTTTGGTGTATTTTCTTTATATCTACCTGTATGGTCTATATTAAGGTTGAGGAAGCTACGGTTCGTGCTGCAGGAACAGATAAAGATCACCGCAAGGAACTGGATGCTATGCTATCATCATTAGGTGTAGCTCCAGTGTCTGGTTAGCAAATTTATTTTATAATTTATTTAAAGTTGTATCTACCATGCTTTAATGTATTTGCAGATGTATTATCCAGTTTATCTAGTATGAATTCACTAACTCCGGAACAAAGCGCTAATGCTACTCCCGATGCTAGCTTACAACCATCTAGTATAAATTCTGCTCAAAGGTATTTCATTGTTTCTTGAATATTTTGTTTTCAGTATTATCATATGTATTTTATAACGTAATTCAATGTTTCAATTATAGCAACGCTGGAAGGAGAAAAAACCGTGAACTTACTATTGTCTCTGTGGCACATACTAATATTCCACCAAAGGAACCAGTGCTTTATAACAAACAAACTCAAACAATTCAGACAACGCACACATCTCATGACGGTGAGTGATTGTATTTGTCTTGTAATCTATTTACTACACTATGTGTTGATTATTTAAAGTTAAAAATATGTTTAATTACTAGAGAACAATATTTGTAATGTACATTGCAATAATACTGATTAAAGGAAACAAATACAATATATATTTATATATATAAACAATATATATATATATATATACAATATATACAATATATATATATATACACGCATACATACAGAGTACCACCAAAAGAGAGATGCATTTTTAAGAACTAATTTTATATATTGAAATATTGTTTCATGAAATACGAGGTGCAAGTGAAAAATAATTATTTTGTAGTATTGTGCATACCCTAAATGATTGATTTTTTCTGTGTAAATATTGGTAATTACACATGTCTATATTGAAAGTAATCATAAATAAAAGCAGGAAACAAATAAAAATTCAAATACATAAATGTATAAAAGCGTCATTTCAGCATATAAAATCCGTCTTCTAAAGAGACGAAACATCCAAATATTTATAGTTTTATGAAAAAACTGCTAACGAACAAGTGATATCATTTTAGGAGTTATATATAACTAAAGAAATTTTTTTTAAGCATCTTCTTTATAACATTTCAAGTTCACTGGTGTTTTTTAAATGCAACTATTTCATCTTCTTTACATATTCTTACAGAGAATAAAATGATAATTTAATCACTACAACAATATAGTATTCTGTTTATCTGATCTCAAGATATTGATACTTATATTCTCTATTACTATTGAACAGTTACTGACTCTCATTACTAAGAACTACCAAGGGTTTATTAAAGCATTATAATGAATAAATTACTTATTTTTCAGTATTCTTGATAGAAAATTTAAAGATATTACAATACGTCATTCTGTACACAAGAATATTGATATGGTTTTTATTTATAGTAGAAACTAACAATATTTCCAAGGGGTACAGTCCACACATTTATTGTTGTTATGAAACTGTTAGTTTAAGAGATAAATTCCTTTCCTTTTTGGTCACAAACATATATACTTTACAAATATAAATTAAATAACCTTAAATATATTTTAAGGTTATGAATGTTATTGTAAAGTTTTAAATTGAAATTCGTTAAATTTTTGAAATACAATGAATTAATGACACGGATATGAATGATATGATATGAACATTCTCTTTTCAAAATAGTTTTTTCACTATTGGTTGATATGATTTCGAAAGAAGTATTTGATTGGTCAATTGTAAATTTTAGTTGTATATCGAGAAAGTTTCTACTTATCATCTAATGAATAGAAAATGTAATATGTTATATAGTTTTTGTTTAATTGTAAGACAGTTACGTAATGTTAGAATAAAATCTACTATTTGAATTTGACAACTTGTCATTCAGTTAATTATAACTGGTTTTTGATCCTCATTAAATAATATTTATGTACATATTTATAAAGTAGAAAGTTTTATGGCTTGCTTTTTGACAGCTCAGAAAATAGGTATCTTGCTATCCAATAACTTAGTATATCTAGTATGTTCAAAATTTTAAATTACTTGACTGGATCATTTTATTGATAAAAATCGACAATTTTAATGCGAAAAAAAATAAAATTCCCCCTCAACTCTCCAGTAGCTGTACCTTGATTAATTTTGAATTGGAGTCTCAAAATCACCATTTAATTTCTAATTACTCAGTTTCTGATGATCACTTTGAATTAGTAGCCATTTTATTAGGAGCAAAGGGATATTTTCAAAAATATGTTTGAAAAATTTACAAATTTGGCTCTAAATTGTCATAAGCCTCTTCAATTATGCAGTTACTAAGAAGGTCCACCGTCTGAGAGTTAGGAAAATCAATAGCGTGATCCGTAAGTACGTAACACATAGAGAGTATTCAATTCCTATCTACAAGAAGAATTTAAAAATGTTACGTATTATTTTAAACTTGTAACACCAGAGAATTGCAGTATGCATTTTAATTATATTGAAAAAAATAAAAAATGTGAACGTATCATTTACTACAAAGTTTAATTGTTGTAACAATACGATGGGCTCATATTTTAGAGGTTTCAGAAATAAATAAAAAAAAAGTATGCTGTATATTCAATCACTAAGGTTGATATGGAAAAACCATATACATACACACCAAAAGCTTTGAAATTTTGTAAAAGATTGTTGCGAGGAAAATTTTATTTAAGTCATATATGGTTTTTGGCTGGTATCATTTCGTCCTAAGCCATTTTTTCATGTGACTAAATGAAAATCTTTAAATTTTCCAATTTAATATATCACTCTGTGTGTGTGTGTGTGTGTGTAATAACGTGTATACAGGGCGAGGCACCTAAGACTAACACCGAAAATATCTCCGTTGTTTTTAGCAATACGAGAAAATGTTTCAGGCAGGAAATATTTGGTTCAGTGGGGCAATTATTGTGACAGAGAAGTTTTTTTTCTCTAGGTCATATTTTCCGATATTTCAAGGTCATCGTCGTTTTTTTAAATGGATCGACGTATTTTGATTAGTGTAACATTATAGCTAATGAAAAGACAAATTGAACCACGTATAATATGTTGTAACTCTTTCAAATGACTTTAGAAGGAGTTATTCTTCAAGAAGCATAACTTAACGTACGAAGACCATGTTCATGCTTACCGTACTCTACTAGGGTTCCGTTGATGTGAACACTGAAACATTGTCGAAAGACATCTCATGTTTACAAACTGCGGTACCGTGCAGAACTTTCTGTCATATTATATCAATATAATGTCAGTCTCAGTTTTGAATTGTCGTATTTCGATCGGTGCAAAATGTGATATTGTAGTTGTCTACTGCGAATGTAGACAAAACGCAGTGCATGCTCAAAATTACAATATGCAAGAATATATTCTGATCGGAGACAACTATCAGGAGCGTCTCCAAGCTCTTTCGAGAAATTGGAAGTGTAGAGAAGAAAAAACATGTACAAAATAAACGAAAAACAAATGTAAATAATGAAATTAATATTTTAGGTTCCGTAGTTGATAATCCACACATTAGTACGAAATCTAGTGGCGAAATTGCCAGAAAGAATCTGGGAATCTTCTTTACAAAGAAGGTTGCAAGCATGTTTAAATGCTAACGGCCACCATATTGAACACAATCTTGAAAAATCTACACAGTACGGTACTTTGTAAACAAGAGATGTCTTTCGACAATGTTTCAGTGTTTACATCAACAGAACCCTAGTAGAGTACGGTAAGTATGAACATGGTCTTCGAACGTTAAGTTATGCTTCTTGAAGAATAACTCCTTCGAAGATCATTCGAAGGTCAACATATTATACATGATTGAATTTGTCTTTTCATTAGCTATAATTATACACTAATCAAAATACGTCGTTCCATTTAAAAAGACAACGATGACCTTGAAATATCGGAAAGTATGACCTGGAGAAAAAAAACTTCTTCGACACAATAATTGCCTCACTGAACCAAACGTTTTCAGCCTGAAACATTTTCTCGTATTACTAAAAACACCGGAGATATTTTCCGTGTAAGTCTTAGGTGCCTCACCCTGTAATTGTATACGTATAATGGTATTCCACTGTAACCTAATATGTATCTAAAAGATTAAACATATTGTAAATGAAAAATTTAGTAGTAAATATTTAAAATTTGTTCTTCATTAGTTACAGCTTTAAAACGTGTTTTTCAATGGTATATTGAAATGGTATATGGTTCTATTATACAATTTACTTTTATAATTCCTTTGATCAGTTTTCAATTCTATATATCTCAACTTTTAGGAACATTCCTTTATGGATTCATATAGAATACGCTGTATACAGTGATACAATACATGGTTTACATTTTACATAATAAGATGAATAATGATTTAGTTACACTTTATTCTCTTACGATTTTAAACCTTTGTAATCTGATTTTAACCATGCCACATTTGAAAAATAATATTAATGTGTTTTTATATTTTTAGGTACAAACGTAATTTCAATAACATATTAAACTAGTTGACTAAATACTATTTACCACAATGTGCACTTACAAGGGAACATCGGGGACTGATACACTCCGATTTTTATGATACTTTGCATAAATATGTATTGGACCTATCTAAGAAGATAGCTGTACTTCGTTCGTGCCCGTTTTTCACTTTGAGGGAGATATCAACCCTTTTATCCGAACCGCCCTTCCTAAATATATACATGCTTATAAGTCGTAAACAACTAAAGATGTCAAAAAATGGTTGACACAAAAGTCATACCGTTTCTTGAGAGCTATAAAGTTGCGTGTAAATTTTTTTGAAAAAATCATCCTCTTGGAAAATTGAATTGAAGAACGATTTTTTCAAAAAAATTTACACGCAGCTTTATAGCTCTCACGAAACGGTATGACTTTTATGTTAACCATTTTTTGATATCTTTAGTTGTTTACGACTTATAAGCATGTATATATATTTAGGAAGGGCGGTTCGGATGAAAGGGTTGATATCTCCCTCAAAGTGAAAAACGGGCACGAACGAATTACAGCTATATTCTTAGATAGGTCGAATAAATATTTAAGTAAAGTTTCATAAAAATCGGAGTGTATTAGTCCCCGATGTTCCCTTGCAAGTGAATTTGATTTGAGTCGGTTATTTGACCCTGTAAAGTAGTAAAAACTATTCTAGTATTAAACTAGTCTATTGCAAATGTTCTTTATTGTAGAGGAGGTAACGCGTCTGTTTTGGACTGACTCTCGAATGAAACTGAACTCTGAGGTATCCGCGAGGTCTCCTTAAATACCATTCGTTCCTTGGCTTTAAACACACCGAATCTCAATCATACCGCGTCTTGTAAGGACTTTGTATTTCCTCGAATGGTACCTATATTCTTCCCCTTACTATACAGTGCAAACTTCATTTTGTTTACATGTGTCGGCAGTGCTTCTTAAACTAACTTAATATTACTCAATCTTACTATTTACATCTGACCCTACTTATTACTACAGTTATACTGCTACCTACCGACTTATAGACGCTCCGGAAATCTAATACGCCTTCCTGAACGCGTCCGCACGGGTACCTGCACTGATACCGGACCTATAGTAATTTCGCTTCTTACTGGTAATTGCAGTAATTACTAAATTATCCTTAATTTTATCCTTGTTTACTATACCGTTTATACGAGCTGGCTTAAGTCTATCGATTGAGACAGTTGTATTTTTATCTCTTATAATAATAACAAAAGTCTGATCGCTACAAGAGATTACTGGGAATGGACCTTCATATGGATTCTGTAATGCGCTTTTTGTTGCATCTACACCTAAGAACACGTGTGATGTTGTTTTCAAATCTTTTTCTATATCCATGACGTGAACCTGCTGTTGGTTGTAAATTTTCAAAATGCTTTTTAAGTTTGCTAATTAATCCTATTGGTTCACTATGGTTTTCTGAAGTTTTAACGAAAAATCAGGTCTACACGCTGCTCGTATACCGAATAAAACTATTGGTTATGCGTTTGTCCAACGTTCATCACCGTGGCATTTTATTGTGACTTTCAATTGCCGATGCAAACGCTGGACTAGACCATTCGCCGCAGGATGATAAGCAGTAGTTCTACGGTGTTTAGACCCTAACAAATTATTTAACTGTCTGAGAAGGTTACTTTCAAATTGACGACCTTGGTCGGTAGTAATTCGAACCGGCGCGGCGCGGCGCGTCGGTGTGGTCTTGCAACAAATGATCTAATCGTACCTGTCGCAACATCGCAATATACCAAAGTCTCAGGTATCAGACTGAGACATTTAACACTTATGTAGTCAACCGGGTACCCATTTCTATATTTCCTTTAGTAATTTAAAATATTGCAAAACCATTCTGGATCCCCATTCTTTGTACAATTTTACGTTGATTAACGTTCCATGAAAAAAAAATTGTGTAAAATATTTTGAATAATTAAAGTTGTAACTATTTTCGTACTTAATTGACAAGGATTGCTGGACAGACAAGGTTTATTCAGGATTAGGTTACGGCGGATACAAAGGATCGATGGAGCGAGGATATAAATTAGATGTTCGAATGTTCTAATTATAATGCGTAGGCAAGTTTTCTCAAGAAATCACACGTGTACTCTAGCTAGGTTCCGTGGTACGAACAGGCGTCCATGAGATATTCTGTACACTATTGTTTGGATGGCGTCCAGATATTATCGCCGTACTCTCTTGTCGGGGGCCGAATTTGCTAACCAAGAGCGGCCGTGGTCTTACCTCGTCCTCTCTCTCGGAATAGCAAAAGGGCCGTAGAGTCTGTGAGCCCACAATTTATGCGCATTCGTCGCTATCCGCGGACGCGAAAATCAACAACCAGATTGTTAAAGCGTAATTCGTTTTTTTCGCACGCTCCCCTCGCGTCGCTTCCCCTGTGGCCGTCTACAAACTTTCTTCTAGAACCTTCGAGAAGTTCGTATCTCCGCGTTTTTGTTTTACATTGTTTATTTATAAAGGTCGCATTAACATCAAGGTAGATACAGTGTTTTGTTGGCACAATAATAATCAAAGGTTAGTGTTAGTATATATACATGAGTGTAGAGTTATTTAGATTTTGTAATGTAGGTCTACATTGTTGAGGAAGGTTAGATTTGTTTATTGGTAATATATTGATTTTTTCTAGTTCAGAATATTTTTTAAAATTTTACAGGTCACCCTGCACCCGCTTTACCTCCCGTGTATTTTCTTATTTGTTTCATTGACACAAATGAGAAAATTGAGAAAAACAACAGGGCGCTGACATTACTCCGAGGAATCCGAAGGATTTGTTGCGTTGTGGGAGAAATTTTGTTCCAACGTCGCGGCATCTGGCATTCATCGTCACACTGTTCGCAGAAGAACACGTGACATCGTCACACTGTTCGCAGAAGAACACGAAGAGCATTTTCTTGGTCGACCGTGAGACTTGTCGAACAATAATTATCCTTACAGTTAATTTCTTCGATACAAATAACACTAGGGTTGAGGTTATTTTTTAACAAGTCTAAAACTGTTAATGTTCCATTGCAAGATAGATTCCGGCATTTTTCTTGGGCACTATAATTGGAGATAAGTTTAGGTGATCCTCCACGTTTTCATCGGAAGTCCCAGCTTTCATGTATTCTTCAGTCGCACAGGCTTCAATAAGGATAAGTTTCATTATCAGTCGGCTGAACCTGTTCTTCATAACGGCATCAGAAAAGCTAGCACGTAGGAAGGTCATTTTAGAACCCAATCTAATGTTCATTTTTGAGAGGCAATCCTCCAAAACGTTGTGCGGAATAATGGGGCAAACATTAGATAGTATAATCCTTATTGTCGATGAGAACGCTTGTTCTCTTGTAGGAAAAAGTGTGCTTATGGTCTTTTTAAGAGTGTCCGAATATTGAAAGAGTGTCCGGAGTCACTGTATCTGAAATAATTTTTTATATCATACAATATTTTTAAAACTGTTCCAAGTACCCAATATTTTAAATTTTTGAGTTGCGTGAATTAAAAAACGGAATTTCATAGAGGAAGAAATCGTAGAATACGACCATATTTTTTTTTTATTTTTTCACACTTGAACCGGTGGTAAAACTCATTAAGAAAATACATTTGCGTATGGAATGATAAATTATTTAAGAAGAATTTTATATGTATAATTTACGTATAATATAAGGATGTGTGATGCTGTTTCACCAAGTGGCAAGAACGTTTCCTATCTCCATGATGTTGTAGAAGAGAGATAACGATAGTTTACGTAAGGAGCTGTGGAGCTTCCTCCTGCAACCTTTTTTTTGTGCCATGCACAGCTGGGACTCTCGACCCGCCCTCGAAAAGCCGTGTCGAAATTCGAGCTGAAAACTCAGACCCTACCAATACCAAGTATCGGTAAGAAAACTTGCCGGATAGCCCTGTGGGCGCGCAAGATTCAAAACAGCATGACTATATTTAAAGCCTGACAGGCAAAACTCCAGTGGGCGCAGTCCTTAATGCATCCTTTGGAGCGACGAGAAAAGGTGGAGACACAATATAACAATATTTAACGAGGAATCACTATTTAACTTCACTATAAACACACGCGACCACGTAGACGCACGCTCGAGAGCCTCACCGTTAACGTAAACACGTCCTGTCACTGTGACGGTCGAACCGTGAATCCAGCTCCGCGTTTTGTCTTTCTCGATTTTTCCAGAAATGCTACAAGCTTCTAACTTAACCTTTTGCACTCGGAACCATCCCGGGCGTTACCTATCAGCAACTCGGCGCCACTTTGTCGCGAAAACGTGCACCTACGAAACGTCATATTATATGTATAGTACAGCTTCAGAACCAAGTAAGGTATTACATTATATTATAATTTTCAACAGTGTGATAAATTTTGAAGCAATTCTCAATATACAGTAAGACCCCGCTTAACGCGGGGGTTACGTTCCAATAAGTTCGAGCGCTAAACGAAACAGCGTTATACGAGGTCAACTTAACACGTAAATAATGGGGATAAGTGAAACAGAACAGAGAATAAGAAAATTGGTCTTTTTGTTTTATTTTGTTTTGTAACATTTACTGTTAAATACTTTTTTATTAAATTAAGTATAGACTTATATAAGTTATGTTTGTGATGAGGAAGGTTTTTCCTCATTTGACATTCTTTGTTTTTTTGTAACGAAGTCATCTAACGTCGTTTGCCTTTTCCTGTTTCGTTCAGCAAGGAATTGTCGATAGCAAGACACTGCATCAATGACACTTCGTCTTGCCTTTGAACTTCTATCAAAATTTAAATAATTTTCTACAAACTGATCCTTAATTTCTGTTATAGTGGCTAAACTTTTTTTTTTAGAAAATCCGTTAAAAATTCCTTTTGCTCCTCATCTTCGGAAACGCTAATTTCGTCATCTTCGTGCACTTGTGATTCTACTGATTCTTTAAGATCGTCGTTGGAAAGACCTTCACCAGTTGTACGCATTAATTCTTCAATATCCTGCGCATTTATATTATCCAACCCTGTTTTATTAGCTAGCATGACAATTTCGTCGACATCAACAATGGATTCTCTTGTATCAACATCTTTGCTTAGCTCCGGCCAAACATTCTTTCATACTAACGTGAATTGTTCTCGATCGAAATTATAATACATAATAAATTTAATGATTTCGGCGCAAGGTTCGATCATTCTTTACGTTCGGTCACCTCATTCCAGGAAAGATTGATGTTGTCTACAGCATCCATGATGTTGTATTTTTTCCAAAAATCTCTAATGGATTGTTTATCTTCTCCATCGGTTTTATCAATCGGTTGTCGAAATGTCCGCCGGAGATAATAAGCTTTAAATTTAATTGGCTATTACGCCTTGATCCATTGGTTGGATTAACGAAGTTGTATTTGGCGGCAGGAAAACCACTTCTACTGGAATGCATGCTGTTAAGTCGGACAAATGCGTTGGATGGCTTGGAGCATTATCAATCAGAAGTAAAGCTTTCGGTTCTACTTTTTTAAATTCGCAGTAGCGTTTGACAGACGGGCAAAAATGTTCGGTAAACCAATTCTGGAAAATTTTCATAGTGATCCAAGATTTTTTATTGGACTCCCAAATTACTGGTAAAGTTGGTTTTCAAATTCCCTTCATTGCTCTTGGAGTTTTGGAATAATAAACAAGCAGTGGTTTTAATTTAAAGTCTCCACTAGCATTACTTCCCAGTAAAAGTGTTAAACGATCTTTTGCAGCTTTAAATCCTGGTGCTCGCTTTTGCTCACGGGACAAAAATGTACGTTTTGGCATTCTCTTCCAAAAAAGGCCCATTTCATCAAAATTGAAAACTAATTCAGGAGGATAATTCCCTCGTTCAATGATTGCGCTTAATGTCGCTGGGAATGCAGCAGCTGCTTCTGTATCTCCGCTTGCCGCTTCTGCAGTAATCTGTATGTTACGAAGATTGTTTCTTTTTTTAAATCGATGGAACCACCCTCGGCTAGCCACACAATTTTCACTGGTGTCGTCTTTTTCATTCTAAATATGGTTAAAAATTGTTCTCGCTTTTTCCATTATAATTGCTTGACTTAATGGCATATTGCGTTCAACTTCGTCGTCAATCCAGATGGAAAGTCGTTTTTCCATTTCCTCAATCACATTGCTTCTGGAACGGGTAATTTTTGTTGCAGAAGTCGTTGTGGTTGTAGTTGCCGATGATACGATTTTCTCTTTATTTTTTAAAATTGTCCGTATTGTCGAAGTTGACAAATTTAATGCAGTACCGATATCAGATTGCCGTTGGCCTGCATCTAGTCGTCTTAACACCTGCATTTTAGTTTCCAGCGAAATGCTTTTTCTTGTCGCTTTACTTTTATTTTCTTTGCGATCACCCATTTTAAGAACTAAAAATTGCCGAAATTATCACAATAAAATAGAATATTATGTTTATATCGTTATACACACAATAACGTTGATGACAGCTTATAAATTAACTATGACGCAGAAAAGATGCATTCGTACTGTAATGCGATTCCGGAGAATACTGTTGAGACCTTTATTCTGGACAAACTAACAAAAGAACGTCGAAAAAAATACATAGCGTGCACCGTCATTTGCACACATATACATCAAATACCAGTATCGCGTGCGATTTCGGGGAATTCCAATACTACCGCGTAATATTAAAACAGCGTTAAGCGGAGCAGCGTTAAGCGAGGTCTCACTGTACATTCCAAGGTGATTAGTGTACGTTTCACAATAATAAGTCATTTGACGTCTTCCACCTGGTGTTTTCCTGTCAGAACAAACTATACAGTCCCGTTTTCTTTCTCCTAGATTGGGAATATGTAGTTTCTTGTTCAACCTATTGTCCGCCGAAGACGTGGATGTTCTTGGTTCCCGAAAATCACCTCTCAACTGATTTGTAAGAGTTTTGACAAACTTGTAATGTGTCATTGGTGTTTGTTTTTTTCATCTTCTGAGGTTCGGTAAATTATGTAACAATTAATGACACATATTTCCAGTCCCCAAAAAAATTATTTTCTCCACCATTTCAATGACTTCCGCATAAAACAATACGTCGAAGCGTATTGATCCGCACGATCCATACCGCCCATATTTGTTGTATAATCTAAAACCATTTTAGGCTTATCGACTGATATAACATTTCCACCGCGTAATGTGCTGAGGGTAGATTGCATTTCGGTATTATTGTAGTTCCTGAGCATTGTGACGATTCTCTTCTCTTTCCACGCAAGAAAGGTTATGTCATTCTTTCTGTATGCAACTGTTTTTTTTTGTTAAAAACTTTGGTTTCCGTATTTGGATAGGTATGCCTTTTCGGTTAATTTTTATTGTGCCTGTACTTGCGTAGATGGAAAAGTTGGTATATCAGCTTTCCTCACATCTATCACTCCTTGCTTGGTTAATTAAAACCGTGCAAGGTAATCCGTAAAGGGTAAGGTGTTTTTAAAGAAATACTGCTTTGATTAATTTAACGTGTAAATAACAATGACTTGTATTTAAAGTAAAAACGACTGTACAAAAACGCTGTAGCTTCTATGAGAGCTGACTGAAGACTAACTATGGAAACGTAGAGAAACTTATGTGAAAACAAAGTGGGGGAAAATTGGGGGTGAACTTTAGGAAAACGATCCAGATGTTGTTTTACTGTATACATTATGGCGCCGGAAAGTCGCACAGAAACTGCAAGAGTCCCGTCGCTTGGAATCTCAAGAGCCTTCGACCCTTCGACTAATTTATTACCTCTAGTCGGGTGGTCGAGGTCTTAGGATTTGGTGGGACTCATTGTAGAGACTCATTGTATCCTTCTGTATCAGGAACTCGGTCTAACAACTTTTTATATAAATGTTATGGAATTCTGGTGTTTACTGGAACATCGGGCCGGAAAATATAATCGGATGTTATGCTGCCAAAATACGGAAGTATTGTAAATAGGTATCCGGTTTTTGAATCAGCTAGCGCATTTATGCGTATACCCCATTTGGTTGGCTTATTCGGATTGTATGTAATAAATGATATTCTGCCTTTGAATTTAACCACAGATTCATCAACAGAAATTGCCTTATCTGGTATGAAATATTGTCTAAAAGAATCTATATATTCTAAATAATTGTTAACCTTTTGAATACGAGTTCTAATCGTACCATCGCTTTGCGTAGGTTTCTTCAAATAAAGCATCCAAAAGATTTGCAGAAATCTGTCCCTACTGAATGTTTCGGGAAAGAAAGGAATTCTACTATTGGAAGCAGTAGACCAATACTCTTGCACATTTGGCACTTGAATCAATCCCATATTTATTATAACGGCGATGAAAGCTAGAAATTCTTCTTTGGTAATGTCGTGCCACTTGTGCCAAGTTGCGTGAGAGTTGTTTGTTTCTTATTTTTTCGTTGGCATAATTGTTCGTTTGTTTTATTATATTGTCTATTAATTCATTTGTAAATGTTATTTGTGGAAGTCTCGATGAAGTAGGATTGACTACGATTATCGTGGTTATAATATTTATTATAAATATATAAAGAAATATACTATTAGATACTATCATACTATTTCTAACTTTACTTTTAACTCTATACTTTAACACTCTCTATCACACGTCTTGTCGCCATGCTAGCACTTGCCGAAGTGACGCAATACGTACGCTCTCACATTCTCGCGCTCACGCATGCCTAATGGCGAATCCACATGAGACTATATAATATGAATAGCATGTAAAGCATTATTCTCAACAGTAAAATACAAAGTAAAATAGTCTATGGGTTCTTTTATTGTATTACTCGGTATTTGTGGTCCGGTTGTTTCCGGTGGTCTAAAATTTATTGTTGTTGGAGGAACGTCTGACTCGGTAACGTTTTCCACTCTTCACTTGACGATATGTTGGCATTTACCGGTATGTTTTCTTCCGCATTATTTTCATCACTATCTATGCGATTTCTTCGTTGCCTTGTTAGTTGGATATCACTATCACTACTACACTTTTCTTCTAGATTTATTTTTTCTAACATGTCTGTATAAACTAGAGATCGCGGTTTTGGACGTGTATTAAAATACACGTGGTACGTGAACCGTGTAGTACGAATTTAAGGATCCGTGAATACGGATCCGTGAATGCGGATCCGTGTACACGGATCCACGAACACGTGAATACGGATCCGTGTACTTACACGGATCTGCGAATACGAATCCGTGTAGACGGATATGCGAACACGGATCCGTTCGGCACGTTCCTTTCCGACAACTAAGGCGTTATTGTTTTTCGATCGAATTCTGTTCGACTGTTGATGTTAGAACTTAGAAGTGAGACAATAATAAAGTCGCGGTAAATTGTTCGACGTTAAATCACCGTACATCAAATGCACATGTAAAATAAATACGCGAATATTTGTGAAATTAATATACACGGGTAGCCGTATACTTAGTATTACGTGGATTAAAATTCGGATCCGTGTTCGCATATCCGTCTACACGGATTCGCATTCGCAGATCCGTGTACACGGATCTGTATTCACGTGTACGTGGATCCGCATCCACGGATCCGTGTTCACGGATCCTTAAATTCGTACTACACGTTTCACGTACCACGTGTATTTACATATACGTGAAATGGGGATCTCGTCTTCACTACCACTTACGTCATGAGACTCACTCGTGTTTGGTCGTTTTGCCATTGTTCTAATAAAAAAAATGAATAAATAAATAGATTGGAAATTTCTAATTGTCATTACGAAATCACAAATCACTTTTCCGATTTTCTCACTTATTAGTGCAGAGATTTATCTGTAACGCTCGACGCATCAATATGAACTGAGTTCAGGTTTGGAAATCTTTTCCTCCAGTTTTAGGCTTGCTTATTTATGTTTGTAGGATGTGATCGGTATGTGTGTATGAGAGAGTGTGAGTAAGACGCGGTATGATTGAGTCGCCGCATGATTGAGGCCCACTTCTCACGTTCTCTTCCGACGTAAAACCGGTTGATATTTTTTTCATATATCTTAGTAATTGTATCATACTTTGATTTGATTTCTTGTGCCATTTCAACATAAAACTTTAGGGAAAAATGCATTTCACAAAATGTTGCGCTGGAATAAGTTGATTCCCCGTAATCACTAATCATGACCATTAATGTCCCATGAGAGGGGGCAATTGAGTGCAAAGGGTTAATATATGTATACGCTTGTACAACCGGGGTACCCGGGTACCCATATACGAAAAATCACACTTGGACGAATTTCGAATGGTCATTTTAGAAAGAAAGTATACAGAATACAAAATTATTGATATTTGTCTATTAACATAAAAAATTAAATTATAATAATTAATTAATAACAGGACCACTTTTACATATAGTAATTGTGTTTGCGTGTTCATCGCAAACATGGTTGTAAGCACTTTTGGCAACTTTTTCTGGTTTTTCTGCGTGTCTTAGTAGATTCTGCGTGGAATTTATCGTTTTGGGTACCCGCGTACCCCGGTTGTTCAACAACAGTGAACATTTTGGTTGGCTACACAAGGGTTAAATTGCAATGCGCTGTTTTTGGATTTTGAGAATACTTTTAATTCCTCGTCAATTTCTCGTCATTTTGCTAATTCCTGATAATCAATTGCTGCGGTAATTGATTCTATTCGCGACAATGTGTCTGCGACTTTGTTTTCTGTACCTTTAACATGTTTGATATCTGTTGTGAATTGAACTATGAAATCCTAGTACCGAAACTGACGAAGAGTACATTTCTCTGGGTTTTGCTTAAATCCTAAGATGATAGGTTTATGGTCGGTAAATACGATAAATGAACGTCCTTCTAACGCGTGGCGGAATCTTTTAATCGCGGAATAGATCGCAAGCAATTCGTGGTCATATGCGCTGTATTTTCGTTGTGCAATCGTCAAGGATTTTGTATAGAAGACTAAAGGTCTCCACAAATCTCCTTCACGCTGCTGTAACGCGGCACCTAACGCGTAATCGAAGGCATCGACCATGAGAGAAAGGTTTCAACTATTTACAGGATGCGATAAAAGAGTTGCATTACTCAATGCGGATTTTAAATTTTCAAAAGCATCTTCTGCTTGTTTTGACCAATTCACCGGAACCTCTTTTTAATAACTTATTGATTGGAGATTGTAACACAGCTGCATTAGATATAAGACGGCGATAAAAATTGATCATTCCCAAGAATCTACGTAATTGTTTAATTCGTCGAGGTTTTAGAAAATCTATTATTGTCTGTATCTTTTCTCTCAGTGGTCTCGTACCTTGTTTATCTACGGCTACGGCATAGCCTAAAAATTTAACTTCGCTTTTCGCGAGAACGCATTTAGTTGGATTCATAATTATTCCATATCTACCAAGAAGAGTAAATAACGGCGTAGGTGTTCTACGTGTTCTTGTTCGTTACTGGAGGCTACTAGAACGTCATCTAAATATGCATAACAATATTCCAATCCTCGTAAAACTGTGTCGATGAACCTTTGGAAAGTTTGCGCTGCATTTCTTAATCCAAAAGGCATCGCGATATATTCGCACAACCCGAATGGGTAACTATTGCTGTCTTTGCGGTCCCCTCACCTAAAACAAAAGTGTGTCCCGTATAGCAACTGTACAGCCGGCCCAATCTGCGTCCACGTAACCCGTTAGTGGTTTCTTGGACGGTTTGAAATGAAGGCACAAGTTTGTTGTTCCTTTCAGGTAACGCAGTACGCGCTTCGCTGCCATCCAATACTATTCGTCCATACTTGTCATTCAACTGACTCAAGACGCTGACGGCATGCGCGATGTCTGGTCTGGTTGCCACGGCGAAGTACATCAGTGATCCAACCAGCTCACGGTACGGGAGATTCTTCTCCTCTTCACTCGGACCCTAGCGATGATTCGTGCCTTTCTTCTCTCAAGCGTACCATCAGGATTGTACTTATTTCGGAGTACTATGCAAGATCCGATGACTTGTCGACTCTCAGGACGTTTTACCAATTCCCAAGTATTGTTTTTTAGGATCGATTTGACTTCGTTTGCCATTGCGCGGTACCACTCTTCGGCATCCGGACCTGAAATGGCATCCCTCATGGGCACCTCTGCTAACGAGGCGCATTCGGCGTCCGCGTATTGGGCCTCTTCTCGCCGAACATGGAATAATTTCCGAGGTCTTCCTACCCTACCGATCCGCAGTAGGGTCGGTCTTCCAGGTTCTCTTCTCGGTGTCCCATCTCTCTCGTTCGCGCAGTCTTCGTCAGTGTCTTCGGGAACTGACCGAACGGCCGAAACATCGTCCCCATCGGCTCCTAGAGTCGTTGGCGTTGTCGGTGTCCAGATCCTCTGCTCGCCCTTCGTTCAAGTAAGAGGTCTCTTCTGGGGCGAAGTCTTCAAGTTCTGACTTCGGCGTTGCTCTGTGAGTTTCCAGGAATCTGACATTCCTCGTGATTTCGATTTTCCTTTCTTCAGGAAGCCACACTCTGTACCCTTTTGCATTCGACGCGTATCCTAGGAAGATTCCCTTTCTGGTACGGTGATCTAGCTTCCCTTGCTAGGTAATCTGTTGAGGCAAAACACATTAGATCCGAACTCGCGAAAATAACTTACGTCGGGGGCTGTTCCTATCCACAGTTCATGCGGTGTCCGATCATCTAAGCCAGGAGTCGGCAAACTTTTTTTAGAATGGGCCGGATTGTAAAAATGTTAGGCTCCGCGGGCCAAGTAGCAAACATGAAGATATGAATGGGTAATTTTCTCATAGAGAAAAAAAACGTTTATTTTTTTATATTATGAAGTGATACTTTTACATAATTTTTATACAAGTTTTACTAACACTTACAAAAATACGAATAAAAGATTTACATTTACATATTGAAAACGTTATTTTTAAATAGATTAAAATTTCTAATGCGAAGAGTGTAATTGTTTTTTCTGAGATAATATTTCATCATACTGGGGTTCAAAATTAGTACTTCCTATCATTAAAGTTGTTTGCAAATGGTCATTTGTTAATAATGATCTGAATTGCGATTTTACATACTTCATTTTCGAAAATGTCTTTTCACATTGGTAAGTACTCCCAAATACGGATATAAATCCCCGTGCATATGATGTTAATTGGGCGTATTTATCTTCCGAAAGATATTTATAAAATTGGGTTAGATCCTTTTCTTTAAACATCATTTTTAACCTATCATCATTTTGCAAATCGATCACTTCCAGTTGGAAGGTCTGATGGAAGCTCCTCAATTATACAGTCAAATGGATTTTGAAACATGGAAATATCTTTTGCACTTGCATGAAGATCCGCAAAACGCTGCTGTAACTGTAGTATAAGTTCAGAAAATATATCCTGCGCGTATTTTTTTTGGGAATGGGGATTTCGCTAATATTTGAAATTTTTTACAGCATGGAAAATGGTCAAATTTGTTCGCTGTTATTTGCGTTTCAAACAATGCAAATTTTCGGCGATATGCCTTTATGATAGAATATATTTCACATATGAGTACTGTTTTCCCCTGTAATTTTAAATTGAATTCGTTGAGATATCCCACAACGTCTGTGGCAAGTGCTAATTTCCATAGCCATTCGCTGCTCATTTAAAAAAATATGTATGACTTCTCTCAGTTCGAAGAATCTCAACAAAACTTTTCCATTGCTGAGCCATCGAACAGCTGTATGATAAGGCAAGTCCGGATATTCAGCTTCGATCTCCAATAAAAATTCACGAACTGGCGATGGTTAAGTCCACGAGAGCGAATGAAGTTTACTACTGATACAACTGGTTCAATAACACACGATAGATTGAGGTATTTTCCACAAAGAGCTTGCTGGTGAATAATACAATGAATTACCAGTGGTTTTGAACATTTAGCACCTTCACAAGCTTTAAAAATTTGTCCAACTAATCCTTTCCTCGTTCCACACATATTTTTTCCACCATCAGTTGTGACACATTTTAACTGATTCCATTGCAAATTGTATTGTGTTAGCGTTTTCTCGACTTCCTTGAAGATATCCTCACCTGTAGTTCCAGGCAGACTATTCATAGAAGCTAATTCTTCAATAACCTCAAATTCAGCATTGACCCCTCGAATAAACACCAGCAATTGGGCAGTATCAGTAATATCTATCGACTCATCAAGAGCCAACGAAAACCATTTGAAAGTTTTTGCCTTGTCTTTTAATTGACTCTTGATGTGGCTCCCGATGTCCTCAAGTCTTCTAACAGTTGTTCTCGCCGAAAGACTGACAGATCGAAACATATCTATTTTTTCTGGGCACATTTCTTCGGCTGCTACAAGCAAACATGATTTAATTAATTCACCATCGGTATATGGTTTTCCTTTCGCGGCTAATAAATGAGCTATTCGAAAGCTGACTTTAGTTACTGCTTCATTATCATTTTTTATTTTTACGAATAAATTGCGTTGTGATGATCTTTCGATTTGGCGACGTCACGTCTCCAATCAGTCTGTATTCCGCCAGAGTCCGCTTGATGGTGTACGCCCCGATGCCTGCCTGTGTGGCCAGCCGAGTCACAAGTTTCTTATATGGTAGTCCTGGTGCTTCGATCAATGTATGTTTATACAGATTGATGATTAGCCTCTTCTGGGCAGATCCAACCATCTAGGAAAAGAATAACATTTTAGACACATAAATACACCACAAAAATCATGATACGACCATGATAAAGTCACTGGACTTTAAATATGGACTTTAAATTTAAAGGGCGAGCTTACCTTCCCAGATGGATTTCTTTTCTTTGGAGACAGGTTAGACGGTCCAGGAACTGCTTCTTCCATTTTGCACCTTCTTAAAACTTTCACTGAACACTGCACACAGAAAATAAGCTTTCGCTTATATTAACAACACACGATCCGAAGAATAATCGATATCGATCTACTCGATGCCAATCGGTGCCACCCGGTAGAATGCTACGAATGACGTAATTTCCCGTCGCCGCAGCGTTGCGCGCGTGAGCGACGATGTGCGCATGCGTTAAAAGTGCGAGATGCGTAGAATGAACGCAAATCGGTTTCTGCGCAGGTCTGGACTCTCGTAACGGCTACTTTATCAGGTGTGTAGGAATATCCGTTCAAGGGTTTTGACAACGGTTGTTATCAATGAATCTCGTACACGTATATTAACAGTAACAAGTGTAAACGAAACTTTATTTTAACTGAGTAAACAATGTTAACTAAAGCGTTTGTTCCTTGGGGGGAACAGACGAATCCCACAGAGATATAAAACGTACGGACGCTTGATAGACGTGTTCTCTCGAGCAGAGCATGTGGAAGACTCCACGAGGCGTCTTCTTGTTCTTTATGGTTGGACACAGCGACAAGAGTGCCAACCTCGTTGTTAGTCCGCGTTAGGCACGGCCTAGGGACATGGCGTCGCGAACGCTAAGATCCCCACAGGTGGCGCGCTAGTGCTGCCATCTAGCGTCGTCACTGGGTCACTACACGCAAGAGCTTCCTACTTACCAATATGGCGGCACCCTTACCTGTCAAAAACAGAGCTGAAACAATGAAAATTACTGAACTTTAGACGCTCATAACTTTTTAACGACTGCACTCCGCGGTCTGGCACTTCGATATTTGGAGTTTTCTCGACGAAATGAACAAGATAGGACATATAATAATCGAAAATTTATGGGCCCTCAAGAGCAAGTTCAGCCCACTGCCACGTAAAAGCACTTCGTGCACTGCATTTGGCATATTGTACCACTAGTACAGTTTCACATATAAGTCGGCAGTCTCTTTGCAATATGTACTAAATTTTTCTGGATCTATTGCTTGTCCACAGTTTAGTACTTGCAAAATGATGGAAAAGCGATGGATCAATTGTTCGTCTACTTCTGCTATTTCCGCTTTCAATGTCGAATTACTAAAAAATCTTCTTGACGTGTTACCATCATTACTAGTGCCCATTCCTTGCTTTACAAAATCCACTTTAAGTCCCATTTTTCGGACGAACTCTTTTTGTATGCTTTTTTCCTCTCACTTTGCTCCACTTTTGTATGTGAATTTGCTCTCAAACGTTTAAATGAACTATTGTATGCAATATGAAGAATACATTCCATAAATTTAATTCTTGCGTGCAGAGGTGATAAGCCCATGGTAAGAGCATCTCCAAAATAAGGCTTATTTCGCACAATATCTAATTTGTTCATCTCTGAAGGTTTTGCTTTGCATAACACACTGCCATTGATGACGTATTTGTCACAGTTTACGCAATTTTCCCATCGATCATCGTAAATAAAAGCCTATGCTTTATTCTAAAGATTTTTCCATTGATTTCTACGACAGTATCGTTCATTTTTTATTACTTCCGGTGTTTCTGCGGTCAATTGAAATTGGATGGGCCTACAAAATCGAGTTAACGAAGGCCTCGTATTCTTCCAAACAGCTGTGGCGTTTTGCGTTTCTTCTAAATAAACTGGTACGACAGATGTTAAAAACATATTAGAGTCTGTAATGTTTTCTTCATTAAAGGCCTGTTTATAGTATGCGCTGTGCCCAGACGAACCAACACACCCCCATTTAGTCACAAGGTCAATTGGCCGAATTGGTTTTTGTTTTCAAAATCCTTGTAACTGTGTGGTCTAGCAATGCTTGTAACCTGACACTCTATAAGTTATAAGATAACACTCCATTTTCACCGTTAGTAATTGGCAATAGGGCGGGAAAATATTACTGCCAATTTCCAGAGACGCCTTCCGAAGCATTTCATACTGATACTTCGGCAGTGAAGCATCAAAAAGTAAGGCTAAAGCCTTATCTGCAGTGAATACAGTTGCTGGAGCTGTAGGTGTACGGCCAGCTGTCGCAATTAATTCCTCGGAATAATTTTCACGTAGCTGTTGTACTTTTTACCGCTTTGCTCGATCACAGCACTCATCGAAGCTTTTTCCTGGTCGTTCCCGTCGAAGTCGATGAGATGGTCGCGATTCTGCTTCATTCTCTGCGACACGTTCCGCAAGATTCGAAGCAATGGAGAAATTGCTCTTCAGCCAGTCTGCATTCATTTTTAAGAAAGAAGCTTTATTTCGCGATGCAGAGTTCCATCTTCTTAGAAAATTTGGTAAAAAAATTTTCCGCAAGTGACAACTAATTTTGTCCATCATGTCTTCCGTGATAGCTGCATATTTAATCTTCAGAATTTTGGTACACTTATGTACTTCACGGTTGCCTGAAAGTAAAATATCTACCAATTCTTTATTACTGATGTTGAAGGTTTCCATGATGTAAAATAAGCAACGCTTAAACGCTATTCAACACTCTTCAACACTCTTAAACTCTATCTAAACACAATTTAACACGACTATTTCGTCGGCGATGATGCACAGATTATTTTGTCGAGCGCGTAGAAAATAGCTAGAAATGTACGAGGAATGTAAATTACGTATTGACTCTGGAAATGTAGAATTCGATCTAGCCATGCTTGGGATTCGAAATGGAGTGGACGTTAGGAAAACAAATTGTTTACCCGGACACGCACACTGCGTTGTGAATCGGGAAGGGTTGGATCAGTTCGGTAGTGGAAAAAGTAGGAGTGGGTGAAATGAAAACCAGAGTTACTCGGGGAAGCCGGGTTTCTGCGACTGCCCAGAATTACTTTTAATGAAAATTAAACTCACACAAAACTCCCCAAACTCTCGATACAACTTATGTTGAGCTGTCGTTACGGAAGAACGACTAACGGTTATCGTTTCGGAAGCACGATTCGCTGCTCTAGTTTCTGAAGAACTATTCTTATCGAATTTGATTTACGACTGACTCCTCGGATCGGCGTCTTCGCGTAATACGTGGGTATCCCCACCACACTACATATGTAGGAGCTCGTTAACGATCCCTCAAATCGAACGCGAACGGTAATGACAATAACGCGGGACGAGGCGGTAGAACATTGCTTTGAACGTATGTATACAACCGCGTCAAACACACATGATACGCTTTCTGTAACAATTTGAATTCGTGAATTCGTTATTTTTCTAGTAAATTCACTGTGGCTCCTCAGCCTCCATATTCGCCTGACTTGAGTACTTGTAACTTTTTCCTCTTTCCGAGATTGTAAAATCACTTCAAGGGACGTCATTTTGGAACACTCGAAAAAATTGAAACGGCTGTAAGCAGGCTTTTGCAATGATTGTCCTATATAATAAAGTGGAAATTTTTCTCTGTGCTTGGGGTATTGTAAACACTTTTGATGATGTACGAATCTGTGGATTGTAAGCATTAACTGACCAGGAGCTGTGGATACCATGATTTTCACCACTTTTAACCGCTTATAGCTCGTATTTAGGTTAATCGATTGCGATGAAATTTTCAACATATATAACTAACATAGATCTACAAAACGCATATTTTCAATTTTCTTTACCGGTTCGAAAAAAACTTTTTCATTGCTTCTTTTTTTAATGTAATTGCTATTTTTTCGAAATTGTTTAGCACGTCATTTAGTAAAAGTGTAAAAAAGTTATTCTGTTTTAAAGGGCGTACGAATACTTAGGCGGCTGACTATAGTTAGAAAAAAATAGTCTCAATGTCAAGTTCGCACGAGTTCGCAGCCAAAACTTGCAGGATATATACTTGAAAGTATGTTGCACAATTAGCAACAAGTTTTATCTTGACTTTTTTAATGTAAAAAAGTTATGCCAAATTAAACTGAGTGAATTACACGTGAATTCTATTATTCAAAATACCTCTTTCTTCAATCTGTGTTGTAGATAAACAAATGACACTGACATTAACTTTATCTACGTTAAATAATTCATCTATTATAATACAAGCATAATTAAATTATAATATTGTTCACGTGTTCTAATGTTTTAGATTCGTGTGGCTGCGTTTGTATGTAGACGCATTTATAAGCCCAAATCGCAGGTCTCCTGTTTCCTAACTTTTATGTCATAATATTACAAAAAATAATTGGTATTTATAAAAAATGTTTGTTGGTTTAAATACTCCAACTATCTAGTAAATGAAATTGTAATGAAAAACCTATATACCTAACATTCGAAAAATTGATTTTTTGCCGCGTTCGAACGACTGTGCGGCGCCCAAAGGGCGAGTTCGCAAAGCGACACTCCGAGTCCCGGCAATCGCAGCGCGTCGTCCGGGCATCTTCGTGTGTCTAATCACACCCATTGCTCACAAACACAATAATATTTTTTATTATACTACTTTAGTATAATACAATTACAATGTGATTATAGTGTTACGTCCTAAGGTGGACGTTTGAAAGATAATAAGTTAATTTAGAGATTGAAGATAAAACGCAGTTTTCAAACCTACTTGCATTCACCGGCTGCGGTTCTGGTGCTTAAGGATTCTTAATGCTAATTAATTTTTCGTTGTGGGATTTGGATGGTAGAAGTCGAAGTTGGGTGTTTTTTAAAATTAAATTGAGATATTTGATTTTATCAAAATTAACAACAATATATTTTTTGAACTCAAATTTCAGATACATGAGGTTAGTAGGAACTTAATATTATATGACGTTAAAATTTTTACTGTGAAACTGGGTCTGCTAATTGTTTGATACTGTTTCCCTTGATGAAAGGTGGTTGTTCAAATAACATCCCTGCCGAAGTAGAGCTGACTGGATTATCCAGGTGGGCATACACGCCTCTTTCTAAATCCAGGCGGGTGTACACTAGGGTGGAACTTAGCTCTATCTTGTGAAATTTTTTTTGCGAGATTTTTTTCACGCCCCCCCCCCCCCACATGAAATTTCATGTTTTTCGCAACTTCAACGTCAATGAGGCACGCCTTCCCCTTAACCAATCAACTTCATCTTTTGCAGCAATTATTTTCTTACCCAATAGCACAATTTTGGGGGGAGGGGGGGGGGCGTGAAAAAATCTCGCAAAAAAAATTTCACAAGATAGAGCTAAGGTCCACCCTAGCGTACACGCCTCTCTTCTCTTTCGAGTTGTATTACACAAAACTGAATAACTGACACCTGTTCAACTGGACGTTTTACATAGAAGAAGAAATGAAGACTGAGCAGCTTGATGACGAGTTGTCGCTTATTTATAGTTTGATCGATCCATTGTTCTAAGATTTATCTTCATGGGCTCAGCAGTTCTTCGATTTCTGGTTATCGTCCTCCTACCTGGATCATGTTGTTCCTGCTGATCGTCCCACGCAGTTATCACCATTTTATCGTTTATCGATGCATTGTTCATTTCTTCTGCGTAGTGCTAATCTCAGTTAATTTCTTTGAACGAAATGGAATTAGACCTAATAGTTCGATTGGGGTTGAGTTCTCTGAACCATCTTTTACATTCTTTAGATTTAGATATAAATCGATATGGCGGATGTTTCGCTTAGTTATCGGATCGCATATTATATTTCGAATTATATCTTGTGGGTGAATAACATTTATTTAATAAAATAGATTTCGCTGTCTTCTAATTTGTTGAATAAAGTTTAAATTCAAGGTGGGTTTAGTTTCGAAATAAATCACATGGGTTAACAATTCCATGTAGTCGTCTGCGAAATATATCTTATAAATTTCGATAATTCTATTGCTCGCAAAATTAAAGGAAGTATATAAAAAAAAGGTATTCAGAAAATATATGTATAATATGTGCGATTGATTTTATCAATTATTACCAATGGCTGGACCACCGGACGTGACAATAGCAATAGTGGTTGCTACTTTTAAAAGCAACATTTTCAAATTGATCTTTTCAGAAATTTTCGTGAATTATATTTTATAGTAGAAATCTTAACACGAAGAAGAAGTGTATATATATTCATTTTTATTTGTAGTGGAAAGTTAAACTTTTAAAATAGAGATTACAAAGGATTAAAATGTAGTGAAATGAAAATTAATCAATTAATGGCATAGTTATGGTTTAAAAAATGTTTCCTTGTGGGTGTAACTAAATATTTTATATTGATAATAACCTGTTAATGTATCCATTGAATATGGTAAAGTGGGTGGTGTATATGGAAATATATAATTTAAAACTATATGCCATTAGAGATATTATACTATTTTTATAATACATATATACCAAGAATTAATGAGACCTATTGATTGTAATGTACAGTTAGGCACATTATTACAACTTGGTTTACTTATAACTATAATTGCATTATGATAATAATAGTAAGAAATGAATTCACTGTTATATTGGGTTTTAATTATAGTTCATGAGGAAACTTACATATTCTTACAATGTTTACATATAAGAATAGCATGTCAATTATTTGCAATATTGCTGTCACTTTATTTTTCTATTGTGTGTACTAACCTTTGTTGCATTGTCAACAATTTTCAACACTTTTTAAACAGACAAAATTATCATGAAATAAATTTTTGTTTACCACCATAGACTCATCAATATTATATTTTTAAATTCGAATATTGTAGTTTAAGTTCTCAAAATTGAATTTATAGAAAATAGTAGGAAGTGTAGCAGTAGACACAAATACCGCTCACTCAACACATAATTGGGTTATGGATATAAATATTGTCTTTCCTGGTGGTGGCAACTATGTTTGTTTATATTTCATATTTCTATTCGCAATTTCAGTTAGTTTTACTGTTGTTTCCAATTTTTAACTCATTTAACTACTAATGTTTTATACTATGAACATATAGAATGCAATAAGAATCTGCGTGATCTTTACTATATTTCGTTTTTCATACCACCTACTTTACTGTGAGATTCTTATGAAAACATAAAATTTGGATAAAAATGATTTCAAAATAGTTTATTAGTTTAAATATGATACATGTATATACCTAGTTGTGTAAATTTTGAATTTCCATCATAAACATGGGATACATTCCATGTTATATACATATCCTGTTATCTAACTGATTTTGCGGTATTATTAAATATACGCGTATCCCATTGTCTTGCAATACAATCGATCAAATCAACCGGTGTTGGACACAAGGACTGTCCGCATCTTCTTCTGCATACACCATCTACTCCTCCTGTTCAACATCAACACCAACTCACTCTTACTCCGCAGGCTACTTTGAGATTGACTGGTGGCGTCCCAGGAAAGGTGGGTCTGCACCAAACTACCTATGTATGTTCTGTCATCTTTTTTATTACCCTTTCTTTTAATTGTTGTACAACAGTATATGATAGAGGTAGATACCTTGTTATCCATGTTCAAAATTAACGGTTGTTGAATTAAATATGAGGTTACTCTTTATCTTTATTTAGTTGACCAGATTTTTCTTATTATACTGTGATATACATATGTACTAGCATTTATTATCAAGAAAAGAACGATTTGTAGTTACATCATATTAATTTTACAACCATAATTATATTGAAAATGGCGTACATGGAAATACGTGTGGCGTGTGTATAGAGATTATATCTTTGAAGTAATCATGAATTGTTTTTCTTAGTAACAGATATATATCCATATATCAATTTTTAAACTCCATGGGAAGTTCGTTACATGTTAAATCAGTTTTGAATGTAAACTAAAATAATGATTGGAAGTTTAAAATTTGATCTTTTAAGAAATGAAGTAAGTGTTACATTATATTACCCTCTCAAAAAATTTAGTTTAAACCGGAAAACTAGTGCTAAAGCCAAAGTTCGTGGTAAGCAAGTTTGAAAATAATGGAGAGAATATAAATGATTTTCTTTTTGGGCCAAGTCCTATCATTCGACGCTTATTAAATTTTGTTAAACTGTATCGGAATTACATTAAATTTTTAAGTTTCTTTTATAACGAATTTCGATGCTATCTTTCGAAATGGTTTTAATATTCTAGGCAAGTAATAGTTATTTCATTTTTTGAGGCCTAATGTGATAACTTCCAGTTATTATTCTTATAAAATTACTAAAACATTGACGATGATTCTGTTAGAGTTTCAATTAATTCAATTAACCTATGACCTGCATTTCATACTTTTATTCATAAGTATATTTCCATGTGCAATGTGTATTTGTTTGCATAAAAAATGAGCTTCTAACTTGCTTTACATAATTTAATTATATACTAACAGTTTATGAAATTTATGTAATATATTAACTTTAGGCGTCCTGTTTGTTGGGAAAATTTGGAAATTATTATCACAACAAAAATCGATATACCTTGACTCATGCGTGCTAGTTTCAAATTTATCAAACGAGCAAATTAAGTGTCATTGATGCTTTTTTAATTAAATACATATGAATATGTGTAGACATTCTTGGTATTTTAAGGGTAGTAGTTACATATGACACATTAGAAATATAGTTTTCCAATATTTTTTCACTGTTTAAATAAAAGTTTGACATTAACAAATGTCATTGCGACGATTATTGTTTTTTCTTTGCTGTAGTGCACTAAGTGCTGTTACTGGATGTTTTAAGAATGTTTACTTGTAAAGGACATATGAAACTAATATTTTTGAGAAACTTATGGGGGTGTGGGCATAAGTGTGACAAGGGATGTAAGTGAGATATTAATTAATATTATTTACATTTAAGGATCCATTGGTAATTATTCTATAATAAATCATTTTTAAGTGTTTCATTATTCTATATTAGGCAGTAAATAACATATCAATTAAACTGTGTGGTAAAACGTGTTTAAAAGAAAGTGTTGAATTATGTTAAAGGTTGAAAACTATAGTAACCAGAACATGTTTCAATAATATAAGAAGCATCGAATATGTATGTTTCCTCTTACATGTAGGAATCACAGCACCGCACGATATACAAATTAAAACATATTCACCTAACTACATTCAGCAGAGAAATTTTTTTAAAAATATAACCAACAAATCTAATCCTTCTTAATGTTCGTTGCAACAAATTTTTGCAAGGAATAAATAATTTTTATAAATACAAAAATATTTCTATAAAATTACTTGGAGTAATACAGACTCCTAAAGAGAAACTGCTTTAAATGCTTAAACACAAGTTTAATTTTACTTTTGTTTGTTATTAATTTTTAAATGTATACGTGTCTAATAAGACAATGCTAGATATTGTGCGTTTTTCTTGTTTTATAAATATTTAATTATTACTTTCCTTTTCGAAGATGTATGGTCTGAGTGTAGAGAGGTGCGTGCAACTAGTGTAGTGCATTCTTACGAGATTGTAACTAAGTGAAATTTTTTTCCCTCCCCTTCTCAGCTCATGCATTCGACTATTACGGTAAGTTATGATTTCTCTTGGTTTTCAACAAGTTTAAGGTTCACATTTAGGTTTAGCTTCATTCCGTTTATTCATCGAGATTAATATTATAAAAATCTATGGAAATAATCAATACGTGTAAAACTAGTCGGAGAATGCACTCTCTGTTATTCGCATTGCGTAAATCTATATGTAGTATTGATATTGTTATTGATATTGATTATTGATATTGATAATAAAGAGAGCAAAAGTATTAGTTTTGAAATTTAGACGAGACTCGGTCAACTGTGTAGAAATGCAAAATGACTCTCCACCCAGAACCTAATATATCTTTGCTATCTTATGAATCGCTTCATACCTTTTGGCTCTTTTACTTTTTTGTTTATCTATTTTCACTGGGTGTATTTACTTCAATGTATTGTATCGTTAATTTTTAAGTGCTTATCTGACATCCCGACTCTCAAACGAAACTGTTTCGGCATTTATACATTTATAAGGATTTGAAAACACTTTTAGTTTTCATAGTATATCCTGATCATTCAAATTTTTATGATGATCAATGATAAGCTTCTTCTATTTCAATAGGAAAATTATTAAAAATTGAAAATAGCAATAGTGAGCTTTTCTTTAAATCTAACAATTTAGTTTCCAGAAAAACTCCAAGATCTATAATATAGAATGTTTCGTTTGGTACATGTACATTATTATAAATCCGTTTTAAGTAAATATTCTATTTGCAATATTAACAGACATGTATGTATTTATGAAGTATTAAGCTATTCATCTGAAACTCCAAATTAATTGTGTGGTAAACTATATTTATTGACTTATATATTTAGAATGAATGTTATTATACGATAATTGATATTATTACAAATTATGCATCATTTCAAAGAATGTTAAAAGTCATCTTATTCTTTGAACAAGTAGGTAGAGGTTTTGTACTTTCCATATTCAATCTTTTTCCTAAATTTATGGTAATTGTTTGAAACAGGGATTATCTGAAATGTTAAATATATAGTGAATGAATATCCATTGGCAAATCTTGTCACAACTTAACGCACCTTCCAGAGTTCTCGGCGCGTCACACATGGTTATTTGGGTAAATTTTCGAATGTATTACGGAATACTAACAATGGACAGAGTGTTATGGTGCTGGGGCAGGTCAACTCTATGCCCGAATTTTATGTTAAAAACAGAAACAATATTTGGTGAAAGGTTCTATAGCTTCGGCTTTTAGTGTTGTCAAAGATTAATTCGCTGTTGCTTACGAGGACTTCCAATTAATATAATAATGCGCTTTAAAAACAAACGTGTCTTAACATCACAAAGTCATGCAGTAAGAAAATTCATTAACGAAATTTTGAAAACTGTTTTCACTTAGATAGTATTTACTTCGAGTTGAATTAATTCAAGTTTTGTATATTGTCTATTAGTACATTTTTCCAACAATATGTCTCGAAGAATAATTCAAATCTATGATATGTACATATATGAGTTTTATGCTTCGTATGTTTGAAAAAAAAACGAATAATTTAAATTTTAAAGAAAAATGTATCTGTAACATTTTGGTCGGAGATGTTAGTTCAATTATTTCAAATGTTTCAATTTCAAAAACTCATTCGTATCTTTATTTTTTTCTTCATTATTATAAAATCTTATTTAAACAATTTTCAAACATTGCGTTTAATCTCGAATTCATTTTGAAAAATAATGCTACTTTGTTAGGTTCAAAATGAAGTGCTCTTATTTACATTAGTCTTGTCATACTAAAATAATAATATCAACAATTTTATTTATAATAAATAATGACAAGCTTAAAGCAATTGGGATTTCAAAAAGAATATATTTATGTTTATTTAGCTTTTTAGTTATACAATATTAAAAGTATGAATCTTCTGGTGTACCATTGAAATCGTCATGAAAAGTTTGAATATTCTTCGTAAATCCCTTTAGAGCATCTTGTTGAGAAATATGTTAGCGTTAATGGGGTATAATACAATATATGCATGTTTATAGATGCATTTACAATGATTTATTAAATATTGTTATTTCATTCTTTCTAGTTAATTGTTGATGTATCTTGCATGGCAAATGAGAAATTAGTAATGACTGCATTTTCTGCATTATTTCTAGTTACATTAACTAAAGCAATGAGAAAATTTCGTATTTTTACATAGATATTTACCATACATTTAGCATACATTGACATTACGCATAACAATAAAATATTATTTTTAATTATATTAGTAATTATTGGTGTCTGAATGAATGTATACGATATACATCAATGATTTGCTGTGAAAGACATGGAATTAAAAGAAACACAACTAACCTAATGAGAAACACAAGATTGATTGAGATTTTCTTTTCCCTCCTTCAAGACGAGTACAATCTAAATCCTGGTTTAGAATGGGAGGACGAATTCGCAGGTAGGTAATCCTCTCTAGAGATGATTTACTCTGCCTATTTATATCACGTATATGTGAATTTGATTCATTTTACGAAGATGCGTTTTGAAAGTAATTTACGTTCAATTTATTTTCTCTCTTTAAATTGTTATCTCCACATGCACTGAAAGGAGGGAACCCATACCTTTAATTTACATTAAATATTGCTTGATAAATTGTTGGGTAGTTTCTATGATTTGTTATATAACTGTAAAAATTCTAGCTTTACTTTTTATGCATGCTTAGATAGTATTTATATATATTTATAGTTTTATCATATACCATTCGATTCTTCTTACTGCAAAGCATGAACAAAGCCATATGATAAATTACTGCCAACATTTTCGTTTCCTTTCTTATCTAAACAGTACTTTGATCGAAAGACGTAGAATCTGATTATAACTTCGCACTGTTTCTTTAGCATTTATTTTTCTTACGTAAGTTATATTTACATCCACTTGATGCTGCATGAGACTTGGGAAGTTGCGTTAATTTACCTCCACTCCTTTTTTATATTGGTATTCTTATATGTTCTTTCTAATGAAGGGAAATTTTGCTGATCTGAATTTCTCAATATTTATTTTTTTTCTTTTTTTCAATATTGAGGACCGATGTTAGAAAAATACTTTCAATGAACATTGCATTGTAATACAATTTGTACTTACATCTGTTAAAGTAATAATTGATAAGTTGTGTTTTCCTTCGGTTCATTCTTTCATTCCACTTATATTTAATGCTACAACTAAGGGTGGAGAGATACTGTTTTAGAACATTTTTATAATTGCAATTGTTTTGAATAAGATTTATTTATACATATAATCCACCAACAAGCAGTCCACCTTCTTCTGTTACTAATATCAATGCATGTGATCCAATTTGACGATTGCTTTCCCAGTTTTCTGTGTGATTATTTATTTTCCAATGAATTATCTTCTTATTATTTGAATAGAACATTACAAAAGCTTTTAAAAGAGAGTTGCATCCCATATGTTTAAATTCAGCGCTTGTGCAATTTGTTTATTTTTGTAAATCCTTTTGTTCCGTTTACGTTCATATTATTCTTTATTATGCAGATTTTATTACATAAATTGCGAAGTTCATTATTACCAATGTAATGTTACAGGCCCTATTATATTAGTTAAACAAACTGACCGCGTTATTTATTCTAGATAGTCTTTTCTTCTGTACGCATATTTATACATTTTGTACCAGTTAGTGAATGCAACTACGTTACGAATTGATACAGCTTTTATAAGATAACGTAAGAGAGGGATAAGATAGGTTATAAAATAGGGATTCAAACTATTAAGTAGGGTAGTTGCTAGTGGTAGATATATTGAAGTTAGGGCATTTGTGGCGGAACCAGCTTATTCACCACAGTTTTGACATTTGATGATGGCCAAGCTGAAGATGAAGAGAACAGTTTGCCGCATATGGATGGTTTCCAAAGTAAGCTTCCCCCTGGGATTCTTCCACATGGTTTGCCACAAGTGAAAGAAGTACAGCCCGCCGTTACGCAAGTGGAACAAGAAAAAGAAAAAGAAATTCCTAAAGAAGGTAAATTCTTACATGTATAGTGGCAGACATATACTTGAGAACACTTTCAATTTATTAAGCTCGTATACATACATACATATAGTGTGCATTGTAATTACACTTGCCGGAATATCTTTGGGATTGAAAATACTGAAGGTTGCTTTTTACAACCCTGTCTATGTGAGGCTGTACTCAAAATTTTTAAAATGCATGTTATTAAAATATGATGCTATTATGGTAAAATCGTTTATGACCTTTAAAACTCTAAAGAGGAGTGGTTTTAATGTAAAAAGCACGAATTACAATATCTGTTATTTTAAACCAAACAACTTTTTCTTTACACATTTTTTTATATTTGCAAAAAGTAACAGCAGTAACAAAACACCTCGTATAATACGGAATCTCGGTTAAACGGAACTCGGATAATCGAGACTCTACTGTATCTAACTCTGAAGCAGATTTTGAAAATTGTTTACTGGCATTTTATTAAATATACTGATTTGCAGTACGAGAACTTAGCGAAGAGGAGAAACAAATGATTATATTGTCCGAAGATTTTCAACGATTTTTTGATCGCACTAGTCGTATTGTAGAAAGGGCATTAGGTGAATCAGTCGACATTTATACGGATTATGCTGGAAATATGGATGGAGAAGATGGAATGTGAGTACAAACAACTAATTATAATATTATATCTAATAGAAAATCGATTAGTTGACAAGAAGATAAATCTCTTTCAATATAATTTCAATTATTTCATCTGACCAGTAAATTCATTAAAAATTTTCTTTGAACTTCTAATTTTGTGTTTAGTTCAATAATAGACCCGGTATTAGTATTTATATGTTATTAATTTATACTGGGTGATTCACGAGAAACAGAAGACTTGAAGATAGAAGAAAATGTTAGAGAGAAAAGTTGTACTGTTGAAGGAGGCAAATATGGTGATATGAACGAATTTTCCGACTGTTGTCGTTTTCAAGGTCTTTTGAAGGTCATTGATGATTTTTAAATGGCACCATATATTTTTAACTTCATAGTGTTGTAGCTGATGTCAAGACGAGTTCAATGATGTGGTACACTATGACCTTCAAATGAACTTGGACTCATAAATGGATATAATTTGACTTCTCTGTTTTTGATCAACGGAAATTTAATTTCTTAAGCCACTACGTCTCATTACACGTATACCGTTAACGGAAGGTGATCTCTAAAGTTCAAAGATCTCTGGTTTGTTCATATGATTTTAACAATATTTTTATAATGTTTTAAAAATATTTAAGTAACATTTTTATGTAAAATACATACAAGAATAGTTTAGGTATCCATGCATTATGGTAGAGGTTTATGATATGTCCATTACTATTGTAAAAAGAAAGCGACCTTCTTAAAAGTGCAGTATCAGTAAAAAGCCGATTTCGGGCTATAAAACCTGAACTAAATGAAGGCGAGTAGCAGTTCACTTATAGGGTACTATTATACATTGAAAATAGTGAATTCCCTAATCCGTATCATAAATGTTCCAAGTACAAGTCTTCCATTCAAAAAACTGTAAACGGGAATTTCTTGTTCATGAATCTTACAAGAAACCTAACAAACTAATCTTAGAAGATACCAGCATTTGCTATTGAGGCCGTAAACGAAAGAATCTAAAAATCTGAAATCTGCTTTCTGAAATCGAAATCGGCTATCTTAAAAATAGCTTCGCTGTCGCTCGCCTCATAAACCGACCCGACCATTTGCACGCCAACTGTTTTATTGTACGTGCCGATGGCCGCTACAAACAGGACCGTAATGATGAACATATACAGTTAGAGAATCGACGAAATAATAGATACTCCAAAACTATTTTTGTATGTATTTTACATAAAAATGTTACTTAAATATTTTTAAAACATTAAAAAAATATTGTTAAAATCATATGAATAATAAGAAAGGTAAACCTTACGTTTAGGGGAGGCAGCTCCGATGACCTTGATCTTCACATATGTTGTCGGGAACAACATTCTGAACAACTTTTGTCATTATAACTACCCGGTGCTCGGTCTTAGTTTTCGAGATATTTGCGAAAAACTATTATTTAAATGCTGAATAAAATTCTCATTTTGAAATATTCACAATTTCGGATGCGTGGTCGGGCCGGCCTAACGGCCGGCACTCTCCGTTCCCCGCCAACTAACCCTAACTAATTCTGAGTATCAAAAATTATGCGATCAGAATTAGTTAGGGTTAGTTGGTGGGGTGGCGCAAAGGGCCGGCCGCCAGGCCGGCTCGACCACGCATGCGAAAATCCAGATGTAGTCTTTCAAAATTGAAAGCTCACCCTATATAGAGTGACACTCCGTTCCGATCCCCACAATGTGTTTAGAGCTTGGAAGAATACGTAAAATTCAATACAGTATTAGCAATAGTTTTTCGCAAATATCTCGAAAACTAAGACCGGGCACCGGGTAGTTGTAATGACAAAAGTTGTTCAGAATGTTGTCTTTGACAACATATGTGAAGATCAAGGTCATCGGAGCTGCCTCCCCTAAACGTAAGGTTTACCATAAGAAATTGAAAAAATAAAGTATAATGTATGAAAAAAAAACTTTGCCCCTGAAAGGATTCGAACCCCAGTGTATACGCTCTGTAGATTAAACTCTGCGCCAACCGGTGATGTTGTGAACATTCAGGTTGCGAACATTCAGGTATATACCGCACAGAATTCAATTTTTTTTCTATAAAACACATTTTTTACGTCACAAAATTGCTTGTGTCAATGTAATAACGTTAACAATTACTTAATATATACCCGCGTTAAAACCAGCAATTGTAACTTTCCTCCTAACAGCAGAAACGTCGAAAAATTCCGTTTTTCTTGTTTTTGACAATGATGTCCCACAACAAAAAATCTAAAAAAAAATGGCGGACACTGCCTGTTATCGTACTATATCAGGGTACTAAACAGCAAAATAACATGTTTTCATATTTTTGAGAAACCTCCATTTTTCCAATTTTTTAAAGGTTTTTCAATTTTATACGGCCACAGTTTGCAACAAAAAAATCTGAAAAAATTCCATAAAATCCGCCTTGGGATCGAAAATATGCCACATTTTTCAGAATTTTAGAAAGCATCAGGGAGCGGAAAATGAGTGAAAAAGCGCTAAATCTAATTTACCCTATAACTACCCTCACGGGGCTGAAATTTTGCTCACAGGGGTCTTTCTTGGTCAGCTTTCGAATGGTTCAACAGCCATTGAAAAAGCTCTGAGGGCAGTTTTCACCATCTTATTCGGCTAGGCCCTTTCCAAATCGTAGGATAGGACTAATGGACACATACTATGACCAGCTCGTTCACCCGATCTAACTCCTCTTGACTTTTTTTTTGGGGGGAACACTCAAAGATAATATATATCGTTACCAACCGACGGGTAAACTTTCTCTTGGAAACCCCGAAATTTTCAGTTATTATACGTCTTATCTTGTTGATTTCTGCGAGAAAACCCCTACATGGAAGTCCTAGACCGCGGAAATCACTCGTTTTTAAGTTGTGAGCTTGTAAAGTTGAGTAATTTAACATTAATTTTCATTGTTTTACCTCAGAAAGTGACAGGTATGGGCGCCCCCATATTGGTACGTAGGGAGCTCCTTGCGTGTAGTGACCAAGTGGCGACGCTAGATGGGACCACTAGCCGTTAGACACCACATCACACACGTTACAAGTGCATTATCGCGTAGCAGCACGTAGCACCGCACATCGCGCCACAACTCTGCAATTCCGATAATATACATTTACACACAATCAAAATACCTACATTTTTCATGCTTACAATTACAAAACCGATACACAATCTAACCAGAACTAACCCAGACCTAACCCAGACACAATCTCAAACAACTATAAGTATTTACCCTTGTTCCCAATTCTATAAAATTAATTACAACTACTTTTTATTCACAAAAATTTCAAAGCTCTACATTCACAACTCACACAACCAAGATATCAAATTCTTTTAGAATTACAATTACAATTACAACATCAATATCCAACCTAACGGAACTAACCCAGACCTATCCCAAATCGTTTTTTTTTTAAATTATTTAAAGTGCAGGGAGGTTTAATGCTTTATGCACTATTTTCATGAGCCTTTCCAACCAATGAAAAGTGTGAGACTCCCCAGTAGTTGGTGCAAACCGGGTTTACTCGCTAAAACTCCTCCCTGCACTACCACCCCCAGCAACACAGCAACACAGCAACACGTTCATCCACACTATATAACAATAAAAACATAATAAATTTCCAAAACATATAAAACAATTCCATACTTTCATACTTCTGCTCACCATACTTCAAACCAATATTCTTATGTAAAGAAGTGAACTGCTTCCGATCCCTATAAAATTTAAACACTTTTAACAAACATTTCCAACATCTAAAACATTTACATATTCCCCTACTTTTACTTACGTTCTTCGAAAACCAATATTTCTTGATGGGGGAAATATACTGCTTCCGATTGGACGCCTGTAAAAGCAAACCAATTTTAACATTTTCCATATATTAACAATTCTATTTCAAATTTAGTATTTTCTCACATTTCAACTTACTTTACAAAAACACATACTCCATTCGTATCGCTTCCATGATTGACGCCATCAAATCAATGTTATTATGGCGACAAAACCGTCGCCATAAATATTCGCATAATCTGACAGCGAAATCATCATCATGGAAGCGAGCCCTTCCACGCATCCAATCTTTCGCGGGACGCCAACTAGACTCAATATTTTGAGTATGGGCACCATCAGAAGCTAGAAATTAAATTTCAATACGATTAATATTACTACAAAACTATAACTTCAATACGAACAATATAAATATTATCAATTACCGACGAACTCTACACTATGGTTCACCGACTTATGAATGTACCCTGCAGCAGTGAGACCATTATAACTACGGAAACAATCCGTCTGTATCTCACTGCCACAAAGTACATTTTCCTTGATGATGCCCATCAACGTTTCAGCCGTCCGATTTTCCACTACCATCATACGGCAGTCTTTCGTAGTCGTGTCAACTAGCCCTAACAAGGAGAAAGCACGGCCTTCGGGTCACCGATTTAGTTGAGATTTTGTATACTTATAGATTTCGATCTCCCATTTACAAATATATACCATTATAGGGGCAACTACTCAATAATTGTTGAGATATTTATAAACAATGTCTCTATTAGTGTGACATCTAAAATTGTAGAGACCGTATCGTATACATACAACAAGGCTTGGTGGAGCGGTAACGTACGAGACTTTCACCCGGTGGGCTAGGGTTCGATTCTCGTCTGGTGAAAAATATTTTTTTTTTTTTTTTTAATTATTTATTGGTTGTGTAACATTGACTTGTTTATAAAAGATTGCATATTTATTACAAATTGAATAACAAAAGTTTTAATAAATTATAAATAAATTAACCGATTAATAATAAAATAGTAAATAACTCTCTCGTGTCTGGAAACAGAAAAAATAAAGTAAATGTAGTAAGAGAAAATATGGTATGCGATAAATTTAATAATATTGTACTTACATATTTTTAATTGCAACAGTGGTACATGTCGTAAAAGCATACGAAACATAATACGCAGAAACAGCTTGCACATCGAATAAGTGCAGTATTATTGCATTGGCACTTGCTTCTTTGTACTTCTATGGGAAAACAGATTTGATTGACATTTTGAAATATTTGTCTCTCTGCTGTTAATCCGGCTGCATACCATGCATATTCCAGCATGAAACTGTACGTCGTTTGGACGTTTTTAAGACGGCTTAGACACGCCTGTTTGACGTATAAAAAACGTCTTTTAACAGAAAAAAAGGTAGATGTATGCCGAGCGCGAACCTAGTATAAGCACGGCCACAGTCGAACACCTAACTTTTCTATTTCTTTTTTTTTATAAACATGTTTTGTTGATATAATGATATAGTCTTTGGTGTGGGAAGGTAACAATAAGTAATTGTGGTGCCTCACAACTTGTACGCTCGCGTGCGTTTCTTGCAGCTAGTCAGTCTTTGGAATATAGTTTAAAATTAATTACGTTCTAATTATAACTAGAGTAATAAAAAGTATCTCTAATCAGTCGAGGGTTTACGTAACCTGGGGAAAAGTGGAACAAAAAACCCCATGGGCAGTCTTCTTTGTCGAACACCTAACGCGCTGACCCAACCGAGCTGTTGGAAACATGGTTAATACTTTCCGATGTAATGCGCTGACGCAGTAGAAGTACTGATCAAGTTGATTTAATTTTTTAATTTTTCCTGCGAAATGTTCAAGGTTTATCAGTGCCCTATAGACGTATAGAATAAATAAAACGCAACAATTTCTAGGTTAGCTTAGTTTTTTGTGCAAAAAACGTCGAAAAAATCGGTTTTTATTTCTTTTAACTACGACGCCACGGACTTAAAAATCTGAAAAAAATTCGACGTCTTATAAAGACGTTAGTCTTTCAGACCTAAAATGGACGTAAAATGGATGTCTTTAAGATGTATGCTATCTGGGTATGAATTTAAAAATATATGGTGCCATTTAAAAATCATCGATGACCTTCAAAAGACCTTAAAAACGACAACAATCAGAACATTTTTTCATGTCACCATAGTTGTCTCCTTTAACAGTACAACTTTTCGGTAACATTTTTTTCTATCTCCAAGTCTAACGGAGCTATTTAAGTGTTCTGTTTCTCGTTAATCACCCGGTATATGTAGATTGATGGATATGACATTACCATTTCAGACATGATCAGAGTGACGTAGTGGTAGTGTGGGTAGCGGTTTTACATTATGAAATAGATATTTCATATGTAAAAAGGTAATGTCATATCCATCAAGGCTCTAGCATCCGCAGCCCGTGAGTAATCAGTTTTCGAGGCCTGATTTAAGTGATGTTTAGATAATCGACATTCTAGTATAATATGGAACATTAATCGTATTTTCTGAAGAAAATTTTATTAATAAAATAATTTAATAAAAGGACACGTTTTAATTAATAATTGCAATATGATTTTCAGGGATGAGAAAAGCCACCAGCGTTTATGGTTGAATCGATCGTTCTTTTGTGATCGATGGTCTCGTAATCGTTGTGTAACATCAATGGATTGGTCACCTCAATTTCCAGAACTTCTCGTAGCCTCTTACAACAATAACGACGATATTCCGAATGATCCAGATGGAGTTTGTTTAGTTTGGAATACAAAATTCAAGAAAACAACGCCAGAATTTATTTTTCATTGCCAGTCCCCAGTTTTATCGGTCACGTTTGCTAAATTTCATCCAAATCTAATCTTAGGAGGAACTTATTCTGGACAAATTGTCCTCTGGGATAATAGAGTACAAAAGAGAACTCCGATTCAACGGACTCCACTATCGGCAAATGCGCACACAGTAGGTCAATTAAAACTTTTTCCAGTAATTTAAGAAATGTATATTAATCTATAAAATGTCTTAATCGTTGTATTTTTAGCACCCCGTTTATTGTTTAAACGTTGTTGGAGCACAAAACGCACATAACCTGATAAGCATTTCAACTGACGGAAAAATGTGTTCCTGGAGTTTAGACATGTTATCGCAACCTCAAGAAAGACTTGAATTGAGTACTAAACAGTCAAAACCCATTGCTTCTACTTGTTTAGCATTTCCACAAGGTGACGTTAATAATTTTGTTGTGGGCAGTGAAGATGGAACTGTTTACTCCGGTAAGTAGTTACTTATTCTATACAGTTAGAAATCTATCCCAAAAATCTTTGGTACAAAGAGATGGTACATTGCCATTATAGCAAAATAAGACTAGTGCTTGGTGTAGAGTAAGTTTTAAACCGTAACTTTCCATGGCAAATTTGAACAAACATCTAGAGTGACAAAATTCGGATTCGATTTCGTTTTCAATACGAACTGTTGAGACGCAATGTATGGCAATGTATGGTATCGTTCCCACGAGACATTTTTTTAATAGTATTTATCGTCTTCTCCAAATTTGACACGGAATGCCCAAGATGTCGACCACCTGACTCGAGTCAGCGTCTCCACCATTCCCATAGCTCACCCAAATCTTCTCCCACTACGTTTTGCCACCTCCATCATAAAATTTACATCCCTTAGTTTTCCATTTTTCCTAACGATCAGTCTTTAGTAATCCTTCTTACAAGCAATACCAACTTCATACAGTCGCTGTAACTTAATTATTGTATATTGTATACATACGCTGTCATCCATATTAAAGTCTTATACTGTAACAGCTCTGTTACCCGGGTGCTTCCTGATGGAGATAGCTCGCCGAGCCGGGGTTCGATTTACCGGTGAGGAAGCGATCGGTAGGGAAAGACGTGGTGCGTTGAGGAGAAATAAACGAGGCGTTCGTGTGATAAAGTAAAGTCTCGCCGAAGTGATGTTCTACGGTGTCGGTAGACGCGGTGACGAGGTTTTCGCGGTACAACACGGTATGCGTAGATGGCTTTCGGGCGGGGCGCGGTGAAAGGGACGGCGGTGTGTTTGTCGCCGCGACAGGCGCTTCGGTGTGGCGGAGCGGGCGCTAGGATTCGACGGTTACGCCGAACGGTACGATGTGACGGAGCGGGCGGTAGGATTCCGCTGGCCCAGCGAACGGTACGGTGGAGTGATCGTCGGCACAACGATCGGATGCTGGAAAGAGATCGCTGGCATAACGACTGGGTGCTGGAGAGAGAGAGAGATCGTTGGCGCAACGATCGGACGCTGGAGAGAGAGAGAGAGAGATGGTTGGCACAACGATCGGACGCTGGAGAGAGAGAGATCGTTGGCAGAACGATCGGGTGCTGAAGAGAGAGACCGTTGGCACAACGATCGGACGCTGGAGAGAGAGAGAGAGAGAGAGAGAGCGTTGGCACAACGATCGGACGCTGGAGAGAGAGAGAGAGATCGTTGGCACAATGATCGGACGCTGGAGATGGGGGAGATCGTTGGCACAACGATCGGAGGGCGGCTGGATACTTACCTTTGTTTCGCAAAAGCGTCAGGAAGATCGCTGGCACAGTGATCGGAGAGGAGTGATCGATAATCGTACTGGCACAGTAAGATAACGGTCGGCAGGTGGTCGTCGGCTCGACGACGGGAAGACGGTACTCTCTCTGGATTTGCCGGGCCTTGTATACATGTTAGTCGGTGGTGAAGGCTGGTGGTGCAGAGGAGTTTAGGGGTAGTTACGCGTATCCTGTTCCCGCCAAAATGCGAGAAATTACGGATCCGGTTACTGCCAAAATGTGTTTCTAGTGGTGCGGGTAGTGTAGGGTGTTTAGTGTCACCGTGACAGTTCTTCGGCGCGGGGGTTGCGCGGTAATGGTAGTTCGTGGAACTGTGACGCGGTACAACTGATCGGTTACGCGGTGCGTTCGGGCGGTGTCGGTCTTGATCGGTGGGGTTCGGTACACGGCGCGTTCGATCGGTTTTGGTTCTGGTTGGCGGGGTTCGGAACGCGACGCGTTAGTAACAGGCCTGCTGCTGCAGGTCTGTTACAATACAATTACTTAAAACACCTCATATTTGTTAATCATATGGCGCGGTTTTAAGTAACCCACTCGAAGTGATGGATGCGAAAAAGGCCAATCCCAACGATCTTTCTATCCACGCACATACACTAACTATAATATTAGGAATGTATTTTTGTGACTATGTAATATTTTTAGACTCGCATACAAATTACAGTGTATGTATACTAGGGTGGAACTTAGCTAGACCTGATAACAATTTTTTCAAATTGTGAAAATAAGTGAAAAAATGACCTGGAAAAAATTTGGGACTGATTGGACCACGAGAAACCGGCGCGCATAGAATTTGAAAATATTTTATTTTAGAAAATCGTTTTTCTTCATTGTACTACATCGTAACTATACATTTTCATACACTGTTGAATTTGTCTTTTTACGATCTATAAAAATATAAAAATAAAATATATTATTATAAAGGAAAAAATTCATCAAAATTTTGTTATTTCAAAAACCAATTTTTTGGAAAAAATTTTTTCTTTACTATTATATGTGTCTCACAGAATAGTTCAACTTTTGTCTAAAGCATTTTTTCACCTGCTTACAAATAATTAAGATATTTAGAGAAGTCCCATTTAAACGCTTATGTATATACAATATACACAGTAAAACCGAAAATATTTACAATTATATCCTAGTTTATTATATACTAGTAATGAAAATTGTTTTCGGCGATTGTTTTCGAACAGTCGAACGTGCCGAACGGATCCGTGTTCGTAGAACCGTGTACACGGATTCGTATTCGCAGATCCGTGTAGTGCACGGTTTGTGGATCCGTGAATACTGATCCGTGAATGCGGATAAATTCGGATAAATTTTGCGGATAAATGCTTAAATTCGTACTACACGGTTCACGTACCACGTGTACACGTGTATTTTAGTACACGTCCAAAACCGCGATCTCTAATACATACATAGCATAAATAGTTGTTAATAGAAAAAACATCCATGACCTTGAAAACTTAAAAAAATGACCTTGAAAAAAATGTTTTCCCCTATCACTATATTCAGTTCCTTGTATACTACAACTTTTGTTTGAAGAGTATTTTTATATATCCACAAATAATGGAGATATTAAATATTTTTGTTCGAACGGCCATATGACTTGTAGAAAAAAGGTACATAGAGGTGCCTGTCACAAAAATAATCAATCCCATAATTAACAGATCACGCAGAGGACCTAGAAAAAATAAAAGACTATAGTCAAGTCGATGCACAATTCCATGTAAAAAATGTTAAGTATAGCAGTAATACAGTCCGTAAATGACTAGAGGCCGAAAGTCCTCCAAAAATATTTTTTCGAAAAATTGTTTAAAAATAATTTAAACATAGTTAAAAAATGTTTTTACAATGATTTAGCAACAATCGGATGGTTAGAAAGCGAAAAAAACATGTGATTAACGAAAAAAAAAAATTGACCCGGACGGGATTCGATCCTGGTATAAAAAGTCATCAGCGGTTCCGCAGACTGAGACCATAGCCGCTGCACCAACCGGCGCCGTTGAAACTATCTTCGAAATATTCGAATATAACGACTTAGTATTATTTTCGTTTTTTGTACTACGCAACTTTTAAAGTCTGGAAAATATTTTCCTGAACGTAGGAATGTTTAATATAACATAATATATTTTGTTAATTCAGAGAAGAGAGATATAACTTAGGAAAAACGCCGAAAAAAGTGGTTTTTATTTTTTTCAACGATGACGCACCACTCTCAGGGATTTGAAAAAAATTGAGCATAATACTGATGATAATATCTCATTACTGAATTAAATCTGGAGTAGTGCTCTTTCGATTTCTATATGAAATCAGCATTTTTTCGATTTTTTTCGTGTTTTTTGCGTTTTACAGCCAGAGTTTGCAACGGAAAAATCTGAAAATGATACGTAATATGTGGCTTAGTATCCAAAATGTGTCAGAATTTTTTCAGAATTTTTAATTGTCAATAAATAGGGAAAATGGGCCAAAAACTGATTTTTTGATTTTCCTCAATAACTACCCTTACAGATGAGATATGGGGCTGTAACTTGGCAGATCGGGATCTTTTTGGGTAGGCTATCGAATAGCCAAAGCTCGATTAAAAACTCGTCGGGGCGAATTTCACCACCAAACCCGGCAATAGCCTTTTCAAATTTGATGCGCGCTGGTTTCTCGTGTCCAATCGGGCCCAAATTTTAACCAGGTCATTTTCGAAGTCGAAAAATAAGGTCCACCCTAGTGTATACTATACATATATGTAACATATATGAACTTGTAACTTGGCTTGATTTCAATTGTTTTTTAGTCTACTACTAAAACGCTAATTTCATTTTCCTATAAATATTGTACATTGATTGTGAATTTACTTGATTTAATAATTAATTTGATAAGTAAATCACGTAAAATTAAGATATAATAAGAATGGAAAATCTCCGTTCTGCGATTCTTTCCACTCCATTTAATATTTCACTTTTATTTAGCTTGTCGTCATGGCACGAAAGCGGGAGTATTAGAAACGTATGAGGGACATCAAGGACCAGTTACTGGAGTTAGTGCGCACGCAGAACAAGCTGGAATAGATTTTTCGCACTTGTTCTTAACATCGTCCATTGATTGGACAATTAAGTTGTGGAGTCTCAAAGAAAATAAACCTCTGTACTCTTTCGAACATAACGGCGATTACGTCTATGACGTCGCTTGGTCTCCAACTCATCCAGCGCTGTTTGCCGCTGTAGATGACTCAGGAAGATTGGATTTATGGAATCTTAATCAAGACACAGAAGTACCTACCGCCAGTATCATGATTGATGGGTGTCCAGCTCTTAACAGAGTTACGTGGACTCCAAGTGGTTTGCATGTAACTGTAGGCGATGATACTGGAAAAATTTGGGTATACGACGTTCCTGAGGTAAGTTTGTTTTTAATGAAGTAATAGCAGTAATCGTTATAATTGAGAAACATTTAATTTTACGAAAAATATGATTATGAGCGGTTTAACCCTTTTGGTACGGGTATGTCTTTTGATAATATGCTTCCACTATATGGATTCGAACCGCGAATAAAGACTGATTTATACTATTCGCTCAGACAGAACGGTTCTGTTCAGTATAATAATACTTTGATAACACTTTTTTTGTTTAGTTTCCTATACAATCCCATAGTATAAATACCTGTATTCAAATGCATTAAAGAATGTTTCTCTGATCAGTGCTGAACGGAACCCCGCGCGTTCCATGTTTGCGCGGATAGTATAAATCGGCCTTAGGACGTTATTTTACGAACCAGTATGTACATTTTGCTCGACTAAAATCGCGAATCAATACAAAATGTTAACGAACAACTATACAGGGTGTCCCAAAACTCCTTTAGTACCTCTATAGTACGTCTGGTCATAAAGACTTCTATAAAATTGTTCTATAAGTTGTTGATATCTTACCTTTTCTATTTGATGCGGGAGAGTACAAAGGAGTACATGTACGGTATATTTAAAAATATACTCGAGTAATATGAATTAAACACCATACAATAATGTGGGTACATGTTAACACTCTGCGTTCATATTCAGTTTCAAGGAGTATACCAAATTTCAGAGTAAAATGCAGATTACTCATACTTTTTTAAAATTATAATAATCTTAGGGGTGATGTTTATAGTGTGTCCGCACTTAAATGATACAGACTATTAAGCCATTAAATATTGATAATGTGAACAAATTTTTTATTTGAAATTTAATAATACGTTGAAGGGCCCCTTGTTTGATAAATGTGAATTTTGTTAGCATGACGAATTTAAAAAATAAAATCACCAAGTTTAGTTTTTTAAATGGATTTGCATAGGTTTCGTTACATCATTTAATAACGCAATTTATTATGAATTCGATAACCTAAGAAGTATACACTTTATTTTTCTAGTTTTTTGAAATATTGCACGTACTATGTGTCAAGAAAGTAATGATCACTCACTACGGTGAAAACTGTAAAATTATTTAGAACATTACAAATTGTTCTTAAATTCGTCTATTACATCAACATGTTTTACTCGTCAAAAATGTTGGGTTTAATTAAACCGGGTGTAATTCATTCTGTTCTCATACTTAACCTATTTAGTTACAGGTGGGAGAAAATTCAAGGGACGGTTCTACGTGACAATATAAGACGAAAATGAATAATTAAAAAATTGCAATTTCAGCTTGTTTTTTTAGTTATTAACAATTAAAAATCCGCCTAAAATGCGGAATCCGGACTAACACAGGTGTACGTTGCGGACGTCCTAGAGGCGCACGACAGTCAAGTGTCAATTGACAGATACATACTTACCATGGTTCTCATTTGGGATCCCAGTGAGGTGAAAATGTTTTAAGGATTCACAAATTAATCGTTGAACGACATTGAACTTGCCGCGCCGACTCGTTAAAATCCACAAGGGCATTTCTAATGTCCGCCCTATGGAGTTATGAAGTAATCGTGACTCGGCACAACTAATTCGCGTTTGATGCACGTAAATTTGACTTTCGCACACAGGAAATAAAATGTCACTGAACACAATGTGAAATCTTTAAGTCTACCCATGTAAAAAACACCTTAGTACAGTATTTCATCGATAAATGTCCCAAATGTCTCGCACATAAATGTCCTTGAACTATCCCCACTCCTGCGGGGTATACCCCGTGAGGGCCCATACAACTCGAGAGGCCGATGCCGCCGAGAAGTGTAACATGATACGGGTCGGGTATATCGGTGTGAGACCAGGAGACCACTACTAATCCGATGACAAAACTTCTTTATTTTTCACTATTTTTTTATGGAACTTTCGCCAAAATATTCTTGATATTTTTCTAATGAAATTGATACCAAAAATGATATAATTCCGATGATATTTACGTGTGTAATGGATGATAGGAGGCTCGTGCGCAAGGAAACACAGCGTATGGGAAAGAAAGAGATGCGGAGAGTCGCAGTCGCCGGCACAGTTCAAAGGCCCGCGGCGTCCTCACAATGTAATCCCAATAAAAAACTTTTTTATTATTACTTATTTTTGTATGAGATTTTCACCAATATATTTGTGGTATTTTTCTGATTAAAATGATACTAAACACGATATAATTCGGATCATATAAAGGTATGTATATGGACATTTACAAGTCGAGTACATCGGTGAGGCAACTTGTCCCGTCAACTCCCATCGTCCATTACACACGTAAATATCATCGAAATTATATCGTTTTTGGTACCAATTTCATTAGACAAATATCAAGAATATTTTGGCGAAAGTTCCATAAAAAACTAATGAAAAATAATGAAGTTTTGCCATCGGATTAGTAGTGGTCTCACACCGATATACCCGACACGTATCATGTTTACATTTCTCGGCGACCGAGGCGCCTCGAGGTTCCCATGCCATTTCTACGTACGGCACAAGTCAAAGAATAGTTTCCCTCGCACATAATTGTCCCTGACCGGACCCGTGGTTTGGACAATTATCGATGAAATACTGTACAATGTTTTAAGAAAATTTGTTTGTGCAAGAGAATACATTGTGTCTCGTACATCAAACATGAATCAGTTATGCGCGATCCCGGTTCGCATATTGCATATGTGCATTTTTGTGAATACTTACCCTTGTGAGGATTTTATTCAACATTTATGGACACAATGAATATGCGGAAACAATTCTATAGTGATCACGTGTAAATTATTTATGCGAGCCCGATTGTAAAGTGAAAAGACATTGACCCCCTCCATTCCATAATTCCATAGGGCAGTTATTATAAATATTCTTGTGGATTTTGACGAGTAGCCAGGTTCAATGTCGCCCAACGATTAATGTGTGATTCCTTAACATTTTCACCTCGCTGGTGCCCCAAATGACAACCAAGATAAGCATGTATCTGTCACTTTTGAATTTTAGGCGGATTTTTAATTTTTAATAACTAAAAAACGAAGCCGAAATCGCAATTTTTTATTCTTAATTTTCATCTTATATTGTCATGTAGACCCACTCCTTGAATTTTCTACCACCTGTAGTCCAACGCTCTATATAACTGAGCGTCTATTTTGCACTAGGATTATAAAATAAACTTTGTAATATATTTACTGGTACCCATGGCAATGCAACGCCCCTACTTCTCTAACGCCATAGTACGACTCTTGGCTGCCGCCACAAGTTCTCCTCGTGCATTCAAACTTGACGTGGAGTGCCATCTAGTCACAATGCTCCGCTATTGCCCCCAACGTCTCGCATCCGCGAACATTCAATCTATTTAAACTTCCCTAGAACTTATGTACACCTAACCTTTTCGTCATAATGTCCGCATGCATTTCCTGCGACCTAACATGCAGAAATTTTACATTGCTTATTTGTACCTCGTCCTTTATGAAGAAATATTTTCGATTAATATGTTTGGTGCGGTTGACGTCTCTTTCCTTGTTTACCCACTTTATCGCGGCTTTACTATCGGTTGTTCTCAACTTAATGGACAGTCTGTTTCCAATATTCAAAGGAAGACTATCCAAAAATCCTTGAACCCACTTCAAATTCTGTACACCCTCACAAATGGCTAAGAGGTTTGCCTCACATGTGGATAGAGCCACCAACGCCTGCTTACAACTCTTCCATCCGATTACAATATCACCTGTTTTTACAATGTAACCACCGAAAGATTTCGTATCGCTAAAACTTTTCATTCACTTCACAGTTCCAATAAACGCCTGATTGAGATAATCCATAAATGCTTTTCAACAGTTTACATACTTAGTTTTTTCCGTTGCTGAAACCGGATGGCTGATCTACATACACTTCTTGTTCTAACTGTCCATATAAGTGTGGATAATGATCGGAGACCGAATAATGGACAATACTCTTTATTTCGTTATTCAGTAAAACTAGGTACAAAAAGACAATTAAGTGATCAGGTGAATATATTAGCTCGTATTTAATGCTCTGTCTCTCGATGACAGGTGCGTAATATTATATACCCGCTTGGCGGTGGAGCGAGGAAAGGAGAGGGACCTTCGTCTATGCGGGCGTAGGTTCGATAACCTGATGGTTGTGTACACGGTGCGTTGATTTGTTTTGGGCAGCAGCTGACTCGGTGACAAGGAGAAGGACACTGTTTGTTTCTTCTCGATATTTTAGGTGCTACAGGGGCACCCTACTAGTGTGAACGATACTCGCTTTCCGTGGGAACCCCGTCTTAACACTTCACCTCGATACGAGCCGGTTAATTTCGCCTAGTCCGCGACTACCCCCAGTCCCAAACGACTTGTATTTTTACTGTGGGCCGGACTAGGCAAACCTTTTGTCAATACGTCGGCAGTGATCTTGTCGTTAGGTATGTACTCCACGGTTAACAATTTTTCTATGAGTGCGCTACGGACGAAATGGTGCCTTATATCGATGTGTTTTGTACGCCCATGAAATACTGGGTTCTCGGACAATTTCAACGCACTCTGATTGTCGCAAAAGATTCTCACGCTCGCATCTCCGAGGATTAGAAAGTTCCTGTTGTTTAAAGACTGTTTATTTATTTAGAGGAAGCGGTACTTCGTTACAATACGTATAGACAAAAGCCTACTACTACAGTCCACCCGACAGTGTCGATGAGACAGATCATGATCGTGTGCGTGCCTCGAGACAAACGAAGTTTAAAGGGACATTCGTCGCTAGGCCCGTACCAAATCATCGTCTGTCTCCCTGTCCATTCAGATAATACATATATCGGAAAGTGAGCCCACATTGAGCTCGGAAGACAAGCACACTTATTTGTACGTATGTATTCGCGTGAGAAAATAATAGTGTGCTGTGGATCTGCCGAAGGAACAGAAGACTATGTGATATTATAATGTAGGATTAGTATTCTTATGTATTTGCAACTTCAAATATATTATCTGAATGGGCAGGGAGACAGATGATGATTTGGTACGGCCCTAGCGACGTATGTCCCTTTAAACTTCGTTTGTCTCTAGGCACGCATACGATCATGTTCTGTCTCATCGACACGGTCGGGTGGACTGTAGTAGTAAACTTTTGTATGTACGTATAATGCCACACAATGAAATTTTGCAAAACCTTTAACATATCTCAATAACTATTTGTTTGCAACATATGGCTCTTTTCAGACTTTCTCTCTTCTCGATGAGTAGAAGGTGTTGATGTAAAAAAAAAAACTTTAACAACAATTTTCTTTATTATAAACAATTTTGCGGCAAGTTTCCCTTGCAAATGTCCACTATCCAGAGGTGTAGATTCACCCCTAGGACGGATGACCATTACTTTTTATACACCCTGTACATTGCTTCTTGGAGTCCCATGAAATTGCCGCATTTCCCAGGATAACGCAGGAGATGCATGGTGCTTCTCCTGTATACAAGGCCAGTCGTCATGGTCCCGTTCAGGGAGCGCTAAACGCGCTTCGCGGCGACCCAGTGGGTCTGCCCATAGTAGTTGTTGAACTGGCTGAGCGCATTTGCCGCGTGCGCAATGTCCGGGCGACTGCCAACTGCGAGGTACATCAGGGATTCCATAAGTTCTCAATATGGGAGACTTCTTTCGTCTTCGTTTGGATCTTCTTTTTTTGTCAGCTTCAGGTTTGTCTCTATCGGGGTGCTTGCGGGCTTGCAATCTATCATGCTGAATCGCTCGAGCACATCCTTAATATAACCCTGCTGACTTAACGATACCTGTCCCGCCGATTGTTTAAATTCTATGCCGAGACAGCAATCGACTTCTCTGAGTTTCTGGACCTCGAATAGACTGGTTAGGTTCTTTTTGAAACTACTTATTTTCTTTGCGTCTCGCGAGGATCCCAGTATATTGTCAACATATATTAACACTAACAGCGCATATTCCCTGTTGCTTTATACAGGTTATTTTATAATAATTATAATTATAATGATATACACAATGAACAAATCTCTATAATATAAACTGATACAATAAACCGCTTTTATGCTCTTTACACCTCGATCATCCTTGCACACTGTTCCAAACCAGAAGAGGGCGATCCCGCGCTCTGCTCGCCTTTTCATATCTAGCACACTCATACCAACCCACACCGCACTTCATACCAACCTATACCGCACATTCATACCAACCTATGCCGCACACTCGTACCAACCCATACCGCTCATTCATACCAACTGCTTCACCATAATTATTCTCAACATGCCCTTTGCCCCACATAGTACACGCACGAATCGGCGGCCGATGGTTCTAAACTCTAAACCGTAGCGCTTCATTTCGTTGTCTAGTTTCCGGTACCAACAATGTCCCGCCTGCTTTAATCCGTACAGGGCTTTCCTCGTGCGACAGACTCTATCGTTGCGTAGGACATTTTTTTGCATTTCTCGCGCCTTTCTATTTAGACCGCTATCGCGCTTTTCGGTTTTAATTAATATTTCGAGCGCTTTCTCGATGTGATTCGACACTTCCATAAAAATTTCGTCCTCTAACAAGGAGACGGCGCGGTCGACGAGAAACGGATTTTCCTGAAGCTTACAGTATTTGAAGATGTCGTCTCCATATGTAATTTCGCAAAGCAGTAGCGCGCGCTTCTCAAGATTTTCCGAGAATATTGCATTTGAAAATCGCTTTACTCAGTTATAAAGAGTTCGCGTTAAGGAGTTATCAAGCAGATGAGTGGCCGAGGGCGTAGCGAGAAATACTAGTAATCGGTAGGCTGTTAGTTCGAGTCCCGCTATCGAAATTTTTTTTCTTCTTGCAATTGATACCTACCTCAATTTTTACCCGAAAATCTATTATTTAAAAGTTATTTTTATTTTTTAAGTAGAAATGCATGTTTTTTATTTGTGGGTAAAGGGAAATAAATCGAACATAAAAATAATACGGAATGTTATATTTACTTTATTATTGCACATTCTCTGTATTAATTATGTGCTAGTATGACATTAGCCAGGGTGATATATTTGTCGTACAAACATGGAAAACAATCATTTTTTCGGCATCTAGTACACACTATAAACGCAGCGTTCGTACAAGAGCATGCTTTTTTTAGGACGTCTACCGGAATACGTACTTCATTCACATTCATAAATATTTCTCTAGTATTACAGAGTTTGGACGCAAACCACACATACTGTAACATATTTAAAAATATCGGAGAAGACAGCTGATGATGAACAATCGCTTGAATTTTTACACAATCCTCTCTGGAATTTATGTCCCGTTTCTGCTGGATTAAATACGAAGAATTTTGTAGACGCTTTATTAAATTTGTAATGCTCGGTGGTGGGAGAATAATGCCGACGACTCAGTCGGTCGGCGAGGTTCGCGGTTCCACGAAAGAGCAACTCCGGTTTGTTAAATATAACTCGTTTATTTCGCGATGTTCTAAAACTAACGGCGGTGGTTCCGGTGTATCGGTTGACTTAATAATTATGTCTTGATAGTTACGGTTTTCATAAGTACGGTTTGAATAATTACGGTTTTAATACTGACGGTATAATACGAACGGCGTATTCGGAACGTTTCAGGGACGGTCCTGACGGTTACGCGGCGGCGTTCGCGGTTCTACAGAAGCGTGGTTATTTCGGATATGCCCATCGAGGCTACGGTAGAGATGCGGGAGCTCGGGGCTTTCGCCGCTCGAGCGTTTCGGTTGCTTTCGCTGCCCGAAGGAGTGGACCCCCGTAGACTTTCGCCACCTGGGCCTCGGTGGCGAAAAAGGTGGTAGGAAATGGTGGGAACGGATGGCAGAGGGCCTTCCGGAAAAATAATCGGATGTTCTTCGGACACCCCGAGGCAGTGATGCCAGAATCGTGGACCGTGGGCTTTTTCCCCTCCGCTCGCTGAGCCGACTCTACCCCCCACTCTGACGCACCGTTGTCGCCACGTTGCTTCTACTGCGCACGCGCTACACACGAACGTATCTCTAGTCTGTCCGTGTGAGTGCCTGTTCGATTGCACGCGCGCTACACGCGACGACGGTGCGTCAGAGTGGGGGGTCGAGTCGGCTCAGCGAGCGGAGGGGAAAAAGCCCACGGTCCACGATTCTGGCATCACTGCCCCGAGGTCGTTCGTAGTCAATTACTAATGGCCTCGTGGTGTAGTCAAACTCCTGACCTTGTTCTGGTGCTCGCCGGGCGTATTTATAGTCGCGCTCGCTTACCTTTGCCAGCGAGAAAGTCGTTGCTGTGGTAGCCGCCTAGTGGCCGACGCGGGAGGTGGTGCACCGGCGCCATCACGCGGTGCGCTCGCTGGCAAGCGGGCTGCGCGGTATTCAGCAAGACGTACTCGTTACAAATTTTTAACTTGTCTATAAAAGTAGACATCGTATCACGCTGCGCATTGGCATACCCTCGTCATCCTGGAATACTTCGTCGTATATCATCGGATTAGTCTGTCCTCCCCAAGAATCTATTAGTAGTAGGAACCTTTCGACTCTATCCGGCATCAGAAATTCTCGAAAGTATATGGCAAGCTGTATAATAGCATTATTGCCAATAGATCCGGATTGATCGCTACTTACATTTCCGCGAGTTTGTCCACCGCGTGGAAAAATTTTTTCAGATGCTCGCAGACGTCGTCGTCTTCCCTCGAGCGTTGTAGCGTTAATTGTTTGAGGAGGGTCGCCTTTCTGACTGGTCCTTTTGACTGGTATATTTCTTCGAGTTTTCGCCACACCGCACTTGAAGTTTCGGAACCCTTGATCTGCTTCAGTTCAGATGGTGCAATGGACAGTATGATGTCCGATTTCGCATTTTCGTCGTGTTTTATCCACTCTTTCAATGCGGTTACCATTTACCACGTCTCCGGGGATCGAGCATGGTTTTTGTATTTCGCCGCTCACGTAACCCCACGCGTCATTCTTCACGAGTAACGCACGCATTTGGATCTTCCAGGTATCGTGGTTATCCTGGTTCAACTTTTCGATACGTATAATATTCGACATCGTTACTTTATATGTACTGGCAAGTCGCACCCTGACCTCAACGTAACACGTGGTCAATATCACGTACACGTTTTTCTTTCCGACTATCGCGCAGTGGAGATGCTTCCTGGGCCCATAACCTGTTACAGTTGAGGTAATAACGCACGTACGATGTTGTTGCAACGCGATCACGAACGCAAGAGAGCGGTCGGATCGAACGGTCCAAGCTCCAAACGAAAACCGTTCTGAACAAAAGATAATCACTCGCCAGGCTCGCAGAGCACGCCAACGGAACCCCGTCGCTATCGCTCGCCAGGCTCGTAGAGTACGCCGACGGATTCCCGTCTTAATAAAGTAAATATACGCATACAATATATCTAGAATAATCATCTACCAATACATAGATATATTTATTGCCACTAATTGAGTTCCCTCGCATTGGTCAACACAATTCATGTTTTATAGAGTAGAACCGAATGACAGTAAAGATAGAACGACAGTACTATATATATATGTATTACAAAGTGATCAATTAGTAATGCACCATGTTTCATTCAATCATCAACTTGCAATGAACGCGGTGACGCTTCCACTGCTCCAGGAGTGATGAAGTAAACAGAATAGTTTAAAGACGTAGTGCCGAATTCGCTACCACTGTTCCGCAAGAATGTGCGGGGGTACTCGAATTTTTTCAGGTTCGGATCGGAATCCCAAAAATTTATCGACACATAAATATGTTCGGGTGCCCGTTACTTTGGGATCTGATTTGCGACTTGGGACCCGATTATCGATTTGGGATTTAACGCTTAATTCAGTATACAACTTTAACTTTTATGTTGTAATTTTACAGTGCAATTAGATGCAGGACTTCTTAACTCTATTCATTTTCCTTGGTTAGAAATTCCTTCATCTGATGCACTGCAAAATTACTAACTTCAAAGTACAAAACTACGCGGAAAAGTTATGTACTGAATCACGCTTCAAGTTCTGAATCGAAAGTCGGGTCCCGTAACGAGTACCCGAATATATTTATGTGTCGACAAACTTTCGTGATCCCGACCCGGCCCGACGCGAGGCTCGGTTCCCCTCACACCCCTACTATCCCGATAGTTGATCACTGTCACTTGGACTATGTATTCCGAAAATGATTGAGACATTGTAATTTCTTCATTTTTAATTCTATTTGTACGGAACTATTATCAACAGATTTGTGAGATTTTTGTAGTTAAAAGAAGACCATACTCGATAGAGTTTTTATCATATTTACTTATATCATAACAAGTTTTGATCACTCATTAAATAAGTAAACATAATCGAAATTATGCCGTGTTTAGACTCGTTTTAGAGAAATTAGAAAAATCTCGCTAATATGTTGGTAAATGTTCTGTAAAAAAAGAATAAAAAAACATTCCTATTTGCATTGACATTGTAATCTGTACGCAGCCTTTTCAACTGTGCCGGCTGCCTAGACTCTCAGTCCCTCTTTGCCGTCTACGCGCTGTCTTTCTCTATATTTAGCAAATTTCAAATATCATAGTACTTACACTCTACACGATCATTGATACTCCAGAGCTTCGAGGTTTTATCACTCTCGGAGGGAATACTGCATTGATACCTCACAGGTCTGGTAGGTTTAACGCTGTTCGTCTCTAACTTGTTGTAATATGATGTTTTACGCACAGTATTTGAGTAGCTGATCCAAATATCAAAGATACCTTTGATTTGTTCAGGTTTCTTTCTTTCTGTTTTGAGAGTTTGTACACACGATATGTCCAAAATCATTTATACTCAATTTTCTATTTTATAAGATATTAGATTCAGATTGAAGTATACCATCAAACGATGTCATAACAAAATAAATATAATTTTATTTAGGAAACAAAATTTGACCATCTTATGTCTTAAATTGACAACAAAAAAGATTCATGTTTATCTACAAGAGGTCCATCATAATGTGTAATTTCTATATAATCATTTATTTGTGTCTTCTATACTTTACGAGATAATTGATGAATTACGATTCATTTTTACATGGGTCAAAAATATGATAAAAGTGTATGCTGACTAATGTAATTTGTGCACATAGAATGTATATACAAGATATCGAAGTAATGAATAATAATATTCATCATTACGATTAAGTCTGAATTTTGAAAAAATTGAAGAAATCTAAAATCTGAATGTTCCAGTTCATCTTCACATTAATGTGTTATAGAACGCAGAGTGTTAAGCTATGATGCCTCATCTAAAACGAGATGTGTTAAGAAAAGAATAAATTATGCCTTTTAGCTAAATAATTCAATAATTACAAATCGGTTGTTCATTTAATCATGTGCAATAATAATAATGAATTTGAGTACATTCATATACAGAAAAATTTATTTTAAAAGCGTATCCAAGGATAATATGAACAGTAACTATCTTTGCTGCTTACAAAAATTGAAAAATCTATTTAGTAAAAAATATTATGGTAGTCTTTTGTCTGCTACAGTATGTTCACTGTGAACATCTCTCACTCACAAGCATAACTGCAAGTGCAAGCGCAAGCACATATCTCACAAACTACTTATTTTTTAATGAAGTATGTAAAATTTTTTTTTTTTATTAAACTTTCTTGATGTATCTAAAAATTAAGAAGATCAAAGTTGATTATTGAGCACGTATAAAACAGGTATAATTTAAGAGTATTCTCATTTTCTTTCTTTCCATTCACACTAATATAATCAATAACATAGAAAAATTGTGACGTATAACTGACCGAGAATTCATTTCTTTTATTTTTACATTACTAAATATGTTAGTGTATTATAAGCAAATTATAGCGGTATTATAGATAGCGACATTTTGCCCGAATATTAAACTGATTATTTGATAGTATTTTTTTTATATTTAAGTTTCTAAGGTACCTTTAGTTTCTTATTATACAATATAGTTTTTTATTATCAGGCATAAGATAGTAATAAAAAGTTTGATATTTATTGGTCCACATCATGTGTGACTTAAAAAATCATTCAGACCTGACAAGAAGTCGTCTGGGGTTTTTGCAGTGCAAGGGGAACCAATGATGGCTCCGCCTGCCCCTATCTTCCACGGTTTTGCCTAAGGTCTTGGTAGGATCAATTGGCATAGTCGTAGGATCTCTAAAATTGTAAATTACGATCTATATTACCGACTGCACCGCAACGACGCTACTCGACAGTCGGGCTCTATCGAAATAGAACGGTCAAAAAAATCTATGAATTAAATATGGGAAAACTTCTAACAATTTTATATTTACATAAAACATTTCAAAAATCAAAAAATCTTTAGAAAAGTCAACGAATATTCAGACGATCTTTTAATAGCTATTATTTACGACTGAAAATTCTATACTTCAAAGTAAGAAGCAATGTACCTCCGAATTTGGACAGCTCCGGAAAGCAGGAAAGAAACCGCTCGAACGCTTTCAATATGAGCATCGACAGCTTTTGTATTAATATAATGCGGCAACATTGCACTTTTAAAGCTGACAACGCTGTGAAATCTAGCTTCCTCGGACACACACCTTTTGTGTTGCAGCCTCATGTAGTTTACTAGCTGACCGTTCCATTTTGATAGAGTCCGCTCTCGTACTAGAAAATTTTCTACAGAGACGATAATGCAGAACCGTAGACAAAAAAATGTATTGCATGCAATGTCCGTACTGATCTTAAGTCTGTGTTTCTAGATCAATGTCTATGCATATGAATTATCGATCGAGGCGATCTATCGCATTCGGCCTGACGCACCGTGCTCGCTCTTTTACGATCGTATCTGTAGATGTGACCGTCTAGGCCAGGCCTGGGCAATTTTGGTTCCCAGAAACCAAAACATCAAGACCGTAGGCGTCGACGTTCCTCCTCCAGCTGTCGCCTTTACCGTGGAGAGGGGGATGCGAGTAGCGCCTCTTGCGGCCTCAGTTGCATTCATTCTAATACGTAGAGTAGTGCTGAGCAAGTTCGTTCGCCATGGAAAAGAAGGATCCGTCCAGCTTCTCCCACCAACCTCTCTTTCGTGCAGCTCGCACCTTCGCTGCGCAGCGAAAGAGAGGTTGGTGGTGGAAGCGGGCAATTCAGGGGCCCCTACCGTGCCTATCACTGGGGTAGAGGCAAGACTTGCGTGCCTGTCAATCGCACGTAAAATACAACAGCGGTGAGTTACGTGTGCTCCGTTTCCTGTTCACGAAGCGTTTCGCAAGCTTTGCGAACAGAAAACAAAACGTACGCATCTCGGCCTTTTTGTACGATAGGCGTACGCATTTAAAGCACAACGCGTAGATAGACACGTGGGGATAAACAGCTTAAGTCGCTCATGCGGTCGGCTACGGAGGTACGTATGATGGGGGAACCAAGGCACGAGGCAGAGTCGCCAGATCAGGGGCATTGACTCGAATTGAGGGGGAAAAGTTACCCTCTCTCTGTCACTACCGGATTAGTCACGTGACATTGTGGCTTATGCACGACAGAGACGAAACGCGTCACATGACTGGGCCGTAGCGAAAGCGTAAGGCAGTGACGGGCACGGGTGGGGCCCCCCAAACGCCTGCTTCTCCCACCAACCTCTCTTCCATGCAACGCGCGCTTTCATCGCGAACGCGCACTGCTCGGTCTCGCGGCTCGCTACGGGCGAAGCGCGTTCTTTCTCCATGGTAACGGTGGATGCTGGTGGGAGGCAGTGGGCGCTGTGGTAGGGACGCTCTTGCCTCAATTGAGGCAAAAATGCCCATCACTGGCGTAAGGGAATAGCATTATAGAAGGGGATTGTAGAGTGGGGAGACTATTCTTAGTCTGGCGACTCTGGGACGAGGCACGTGCTGCGCAGCAAAGATGCGCGTTGTACGAAAGAGAGGCTGGTGGGAAACGCAAGCGTTTGAGGGGCTCCTATGATGCCTAGGCCTGGTCTAGGCCAGTAGTAAGGTAATATTGTAAGTGCTTGTGAGACGAGGTGGACCTACACGTTGCCACCAATGACAGCGGCATTCTTTACAGGCGCCTTTTCGTGACCTCTGAATGATAGATCATGCATCAGTGACCAAATTATTACATGTTCACAACCCCAAATGCGGACATTTTTTATGTGATAGTTACTGTATTTCCCTATATACATAAGTACACCTTACTAAATTTTTGTATATAAATGTTAGTACACTGTTAATATATTACAAGTATTTTTTGAACTCTATTCATTGAAATGACAAGTTAACAAAAATCTAAAAATTACTGAATAATCGGTTTTTTCGTTAGCTTTACAATTTAAAGTATTTGCATATTCTATAACATCCCGTTTTAGATTCACTATCTGTTTACCGTTAGATTTTAAATTACTAAATAAATTGTACTAAAACGTATGTATGTTTTAATATAGCATTTAGCGCATCCAAGAATTGATGAGTGGAATAAATTTTTATATACGCAACAGGAGTTGAGGAACAACAAAGCAGATGAAGAGCTACATAAACTTAATCTTAGGGACCAGCGGCCTTAAGTTCTATACCTCTCTTAGCGCCGTGCCGTTAGATAAAATACAATAACAGTTTTTTTTAGAAAGTATTTCTAAGTTCAAGTTAAATACTTTAAACCATAAAATCAAATAAATGTAACTCATAATTATAAAAGATTTTGAAAACACTAAGAAGAAAGTGCTAAGCAGCAGAACGAACGTGGTAGCGCTTTATATATACGCAGTTGTTCTATACTCTAACGGCTATAAATTCTACACAACTCGTGGAAATTGTTACTAAATAACTTCAATGGAGTACACAATTAAAAAATGTGTACAACATATCTTTGTATGTAAATAATGAAATTATAAACATCTCCTGAATTTAAAGGAAATGAGATGATGAGAAATTACTATAATGATAATTACTAAATTTCACACACTATTCTCATTACTTTAAATTAAGAATTATTTTTAAAGAAAATATTAACATTTTTTTATGAACTAATGTATTAATTTATTTTTCTTATTTATACTCTTTCAGAAAGATATAGCTTTCATTACTTTGTTCTGTAACTTGTAATTTATAATATGAGGAAACTGCGAACTCATTGAACAAGGATTATTGCTTAAAAATGTAAATATAACATTTTTCGTTAATATAAACAGCTGGGTTTTACCTAAAATGTGATATTGTTAAGTATAGAATTATGTTTTTATGCATACCCTTGCTCAAGTCAATCATATTTACTCTGTCCTTTTTTTAATGCAAAAATGATTTGTTCTACAATGTATTATACACAAAAATGTTTTATTAAATCTGAGGAGTTATCAGTTTATTACATGTTTTTGTAATATGTATGTAGGATTTTAGAAATCATGGACTATACTGTCTGATGCTAGAAAGAAGTCACGCAGGATGGCACAAGGCAATTGAAGGCCCTCCATGTTCAGAATCTGATTCGGTAATATTGTAATTTCGAATAATAGCAAAATGATGTGTGTATAGTAACCAATCAAACCCACATTCCTTTCAGGTGACTTCTCTCTAGCTACGAAGAGTACATGTATCGTCGTTTCTGTGTTTGCGTACGTCGTGCCATCTCCCTTTGATTACTTCGTCATTTTCAACGTGGTTCTTACCGACCTTTCTGGAGCAGATTTTTCTATGTTGTACTTCGTTTTCTTATACGCAATTCCACAAAGTGCTCCTCACTTGTTTCCTAGGAAAACTGCTAGAGTCCGCGTTGTGTGCGCAAACAAAAGACGCTGTAGTAAACATTCACTGGCTGACTGTGGTATTGGAGCTGTCCAGACCTTTAAAAAGCATTAGAAAATTAAAAGAAGGTGAAGTACTCTGTGGCCGTGATCATTGAAACAGGGTTCAGTGATTTTCTACTCTTCTTAAAATCCTACATGCATTTTTTAATTTAAATTGCTATAGGCAATGGTAATTTAATAAGTTAGCATACAAATTTATTATTGTCTCTAATGCTCTGATTAAAACTTTATTTTAAAACTCCGAATGTTTACTAATTTTACCTTACAAAAAATGAAAACGAATTTTGTAAGTATTGTTTATAGGTAATATGTTTTATGACAGTCGTGTTCGGTAAGTTACAACCCTATGAAGGGAACACAGCACTGTAATAGCCCGGAAAGTAGGCAAGCATTTCTTGCTTCTCATAGTTTATATACTCATCTTAAATAATATATTAGAAATTTTTCGAAGAACTCTTACGAAAAACCGAAATTTCCAGCTAATATCGGTTTCAATTACAATTCATATTTCGGTCCTTATGTCGGTTCCAGAAAGTTATTTTTTTCGGTTTTATATATGTCGGAGGCAGAGTAGTAATGTCTAACGTCGGACCCGACGGAGTTTGATCGGCGGCGTTCTCCATTGGATAACAGATGCGACACGCGATTTACTCACTAAACGAAAACTATACTCAGACACAATCGTCCAACTTCATAGCGCAACGCGAGACACGTCAACGAGTCTTCACGTTTCTCTGTTACAGTCCGTGCAAGTGCAAATCGCTTTCCTCGGAGCTAGTACTCTCTCTACCGTAGCCGAACCTATTCTGCCGCCCGTGGCCACGTTCAATAGGGTCCCAGCCCATTTTTCCCGGGGCCCTGTCTCGGGTCTCTCTTTGCGCCGCGCGCGAATAGGGGTAGAAAAAGGTGAACGGGGACTGTTTTATGATTGCCTCGCCGGGCAATTACTAGGGTACGCCCGAGCTCCGGGCTCCGATCTACCCTATGGTCAACGCATAAACTAAGTCCCGAGATTCTTATTTTACAGCTACACTTAATTCTATACAGACGTGCAATGCCAAAATTTACAGATGTTTAATAAGAATAAACGAGCGCTGGACGTCGTAGCCGACGGGCTGCATCGCTGATATCGCGCTCCGACATATACATATTGGATCTCACGGTTATATAAAATCGATTCTCGCATCAAAGGGTATAGCCAGTGTTACGTACGGAGAAGAGATTGCTGTTCGACTTTCTCACGGGAATCTTCCCCAGACCGAAAAATGGGATTAAAACAATAAAAAACAAATTAAGTGAAGACTCTTTAAAAACTAATATCCTTTATATAATTAAATCTAACGGCTTCAGTTTTGTTAAGATGTTAGAAGGACCATTTTACTAGATAATGGGTAAGAACATTTTTTAAAATATTACTATTGCTCAGAATTTCAAAGATAAATGTGAAACATGCTATTTTTAACATGTTTATCTGTGTCTATAATAAAAATTTAAAATATGCCTTCTGTAGAATCATGTAAGTTATATATGTACATACACAAAGTTTCGTCGAAATCGGTTGAAGTATAAAAAAGCTATACGCATTGAAAGATGTTAAAATCTTTGAATTTTGGGCTGGCGTTTCATCTAAATCACAGTTTCTTATAATTGTTTTAATTTTTAATTATTTTCAAGTATCCATACTTCCATGAGCGTTAATGTAGTACATACAATTAATGCACACGAATCAGTCCATGCGAAATGGGACTACTGTTTCGAATTTTGTTCAAATTTGGATATGTTGCAGTCTTTAGTCATACATGATCGTATCTCAAAGGATTCTTTGAAATCTTGAAAATTGTTGGTTTTACAGATGTGTAATATGAGGTGACAAACGTTTTTCATTCAATTATAACGGCCGAACTAACAAACCAATGAAAATAAGTTTTAGGTGCTTATAGTGAAAACATAAGAGTATTTAATAAAAATTATTTCATTTGAATAAATATTTGGGTAAGACTTCGGAATCCCCCCCCCGGTCCTTTCCAAACAGGATATACGTCATTCTATTCGTTTTGACATGCTGAACACGAAATATATTTGTCATTTTTGGCGGAAATGAATAGTTTTCGAGATATTCGTGAAAAACTGCAGCTACCATACATTGAATTTTGTATATGTATACGTGCACGTCCGTTCTGTGCGTATGCGTGAGCATGATGCGACCACTCGTCAACTGTTTTTACAGATATATCACTACGATCGTTGAACGACCTATATACCGCGTGAACTTTTTAAAACATATGATGATGAAGAGTGAGTACATATTACCACAATACCACACACACCCCCGAATAACAACAACTTCAGTTATCTAGCCAAACCTAACGCAGACTAATGTCATTTCCGCTCGCTCTTAAAATAAACTTTCCGGAGTAAGACTTCGGAATCCCTCCCTCCGAAGTTTTACATCATTATTTTCCATTATGTTATCGCATTTGATAGTAAAACAAATTGGTATTGGACTCAGTTGATTTTATATTGTTTAATGTGAGAACCTTCTTCTCAGAAACACTGGGTGGGTGTGTGTGTGGTATTGTCGTAATATGTACTCACTCTTCATCATCATATGTTTTAAAAAGTTCACGCGGTATATAGATCGTTCGACGATCGTAGTGATATATCTGTAGAAACAGTTGACGAACGGTCGCATTAAGGACTGCTCACACTGGAGTTTTGCCTGTCAGGCTTTAAATATAGTCATGCTGTTTTGAATCTTGTGCGCCCACAGGGCTATCCGGCAAGTTTTCTTACCGATACTTGGTCTTGGTAAGGTCCGAGTTTTCAGCTCGAATTTCGACACGGCTTTTCGAGGGCGGGTCGCGAGAGTCCCTGCTGTGCATGGCACAAAAAGAAAGGTTGCAGGAGGGAGCTCCACAGATCCTTACGTAAACTATCGTTATCTCTCTTCTACAACATCATGGAGATAGGAAACTTTCCTGCCACTTGGTGAAACAGCATCACACATCGTTGTATTATACGTAAATTATACATATAAAATTCTTCTTAACTAATTTATCATTTCATACGCAAATGTAATTTCTTAATGAGTTTAACCACTGGTTCAGGTGTGAAAAAATAAAAAAAAAATATGGTCGTATTCTACGATTTCTTCCTTTATGAAATTCCGTTTTTAATTCACGCAGCCTCAAAAATTTAAAATATTGGGTACTTGGAACTGTTTTAAAAATATTGTATGATATAAAAAATTATTTCAGATACAGTGACTCCGGACACTCTTTCAATATTCGGACACTCTTAAAAAGACCATAACTTTTTAAATATTGGACAATACGATTTGATCTTGTTTGAGAAGTTAGAGTAATTATATGTAGTTTACTACATAATGTCAAAAGAAATTTTTTCAAAAATTGCAGTTTGTCGGAATTGTAGAGAAAATACTAAATACAACTTGGACTTCCGTTTCCGGTTGTGAGAGTGGCTGAAGTATAGAGAGATTGTGCGAATTTTTGGTGTGAGAGTGTGGAGAGATAAAGGATTGAGTGGAGAGAAATTGGTGGGGAGGGTTGTGGAGAGGTTTTAAGTGCGAGCAGGTGATAAAGGGAAAGGGTGAGAAGGTGGGAGAGGGTATATAAGGGAAGTGAAAGGAGTGCCTTCGAAAGAGGTTAGGGCAGCGTGGCAGCAGGGAGTGTTACGTGGGAAGAGAGAGTGGTAGGTGGCGTAATCTAGTGGGGGACAAAAGCAGGTGGGAAGGCGGGAAGTTTGAAAAGTTGGACGGGTACGGTGAGATAGGTGTGAGAGAGAATGTGTGACGGAGGTGAAGAGGGCAAGGAAGAAGGAAGGGAAGGGGGGAAGGGCGAAGAGAGAAGGAGGATGAGGAGGAGGAAGAGGGGGAAGTGGAAAGGGCCGGACTTAAGAGGAGCGCGATGTCAAAAAGGTCGCCGAAGGAGGGTGGTAAAGGGGAGGGAGAGCTGATGGGGAGGATGATGGAAATGGTGAAGGAGATAAGGGAGATAAAGTTGGAATTGATGGATGAGATGAAGGAGATAAAGGAAATGAGGGAGGAATTGAGGAAGGAGAGGGAAGATAGGAGGAGGGTAGAGGAGGAGTGGAGAAAGGAGAGGAGGGAGTGGGAGTTAGAGCGGAGGGAGGAAAAGGAGAGGAGGGAAAAATTGGAAAAGAGAGTGGAAAGGGTGGAGGGGATGGTGGAGAAGGTAGAAGGGGTAATAGGGGAGATGGAGGGATGGAAAAAGGATGGAGGGGGTAGGGAAGGCAGGGTACGAGAGGGAGAAATTGAGGAGAATAGAAGGAGAATAAGGAGGATGGAAGGAAGGCAGGATAGAAAGGAAAGGGAAGGGAGGAGGAATAATGTGATAATAAGGGGGGTACAGATGGAGGGAAAAGATCTGAAAGAGGAGGTAATAAGGGTTTGGGAGAAGATGGGATTGAAGGTGGAGGGAGTGAAAGAAATATGTAAGATAGGTAAGGTGGGAAGGGTGGGGACTGGGATGATACTGGTGAAGATGAATGATTGAGAACAGAAAAGGAAAGTGATGGGGGAGAAGAGTAGGTTAAGGGGACAAAAGGAAAGACTGGATGATGATCTTACGGAGGAGGAGAGGAGGACAAGGTGGAAAATAGAAAGGGAAGCGGAGGAGGAGAGGTTGGAAGGGGTGGGGGGGGAGGGAAAAAAGAGGAGTGTGGAATGCAAGGTGGGATTCTGGAACGTGGTGGGTTTGAGGGGGAAGGATGTGGAGTTCTGGAAAGGGCTGGAGGATTGGGATGTTATGGTGTTGATGGAGACATGGCTGGCAGAGAAGGGGTGGGGACAGATAAGGAGGTTGCCAAGAGGGTACACTTGGGAGGCGCAATGGGCAAGAAGGGAGGGTAAGATGGGGAGGGCGAAGGGGGGTATGTTAGTGGGGGTAAGGAAAGAGATAGAGATGGAAAGGGCAGGAGTAGGTGGGAGGGAGGGAGTGGTAACAGTGAAGGTGAGGACAGAGGGGGGATGGTGGAGAGTGATAGGAGTTTATGTCAAGGGGGATTTACAAAGGAAGCTTGAGGAATCGGGGGAATGGATGGACGGGAGGGAAGAAGGTGTAAAGATGATTACAGGGGGGGAAATAGGGGAGGAGGAGGAGGATATGGGGAAGGGGAGGAGGAGTTCTAGGGATACGAAAGTGAATGCGGAGGGGAGGTTGTTATGTGGTTATTTGGGAGAGAGGGGGTGGGGGATACTAAATGGGAATACGAAGGGGGACGAGGCAGGGGAGTGGACGTACGTAGGAGGGAGAGGAAACTCTGTGATAGACTATGTGCTGGGAGATGCAGAGACAAGAGAGGGTGTGGAGAAGTTGCAGGTGGGGGAAAAGGTAGACTCTGACCACATGCCTCTGACGATATGGCTCAAAGGGGGAAGGGAAGGGTGGAGAAGGAAGGGGGGGAGAGAAGAGGAGGTTGGTGGGTGATTGGTCGGAGGAGGGAGTGAAGGATTTTAGGGAGAGGTTTGGAAAGAGAAGTGAGGGAGGAGAGGGAGTGGAAGAGGATTGGAGAGAGCTGAAGGATAGAATAAAGAGGGTGTTAGAGAGGGTGGGGAGAGAGGGAAAGGATAAGAAGGGGCAGAAAAAGGGTTGGTGAGATGAGGAGTGTAGGGAAGAAAAGAGGAAGGTGAGGGAAGAGTTGCGGAGATGGAGAAAGAGAGGCGGAGAGGGAGGGGGGAGGAATATAAGGAGAGGAAGAGGAGGTACAAGGTGCTATGTGAGGGGAAGAAGAATAAGGAGAGGGAAAGATGGGTAAAGGAGGTGGAGGAGATAAGATCGGAGAGACAAGTATGGCAGCTAATAAGGCGAGAAAGGGGAAGCGGTTCGGGAGTAGATGAAAATATAAAGAGGGAGGAGTGGGATGCGTATTTTAAGGAGGTATTAGGGGGAGTAGAGTGGAGGGTAAGAAAGGGTGGTGTAAAAGGAAGGGGGAGGATGGGGAGGGGGAAATAGAAAAGGGAGAGGTATATAGGGTATTAAAGGGTATGAAAGGGGGAAAAGCGGCGGGCGGGGATGGGATTATGAATGAGGTTTGGAAGTACGGAGGGGAAGAGGTGGTTGAGGAGGGTATGTAATAGGGTGTGGAGGGGGAGGGATGGCCGGATGACTGGACGGAGGGAATAGTGGTGCCAGTGGCGAAGAAAAAGGACAGTAGGAAGGTAGGGGACTATAGGGGGGTAACGTTAACGCAAACGGCATACAAAGTATATGCAGCGGTGTTGGCGGAAAGGTTAAGGGAGGAGGTGGAGGGGAAGGGAATGCTGCCTGCGAGCCAGACGGGTTTTAGAAAGGGTCTGGGGTGTATCGATAATGTTTATGTTCTTAATTATCTGGTGAACAGGCAGGTGAGGAGGAAGAGTCGAAGGCTGATAATCATGTTCGTGGACTTGAGAGCGGTCTTCGACTCGGTAAATAGGGAAATTTTGCTGAGTGCAATGGAAAAAAGGGGGGTCAGGGAGGGACTGGTGGGTAGGTGCGAGGAAGTGCTAAGGGAAACGAGGAGTAAGGTAAGAGTGGGGGATGAGGAAGGGGAAAGGTTTTGGACAGCGAGAGGGGTGAGGCAGGGTTGCCCGCTAAGCCCACTGTTGTTCACGTTGCTGATGGCGGATTTGGATGAGGTGATGGAGAAGGGGGGCTGGGGGCGAGTGAAGGTGGGAGCTAGAAAGATATACACCTTGGCATACGCGGACGACATAGCGTTGTTGGCGGAAGAGGAGGAAGGGATGAAAGGGATGATAGGGGTGATGGAGCGCTATCTGGAGGAGAAGAAGTTGGAGCTTAATGTGGAAAAGTCTAAGGTGATGAGATGCAGGAGGGGGGGGGGGGGGGGGAGGTGGAACAAGGTGAAATGGTGGTGGAAGGGTAAGGTGATAGAAGAGGTGCGGAAATATACTTATCTAGGGGATACGATAAGGAGAGATGGGAGGCAGGAGGCGCAGGTGGAGGAAAGGGTGAGGAAGGGGCGTCCATAATGGGTCAAGTCTGGGGGATAGGGAAGAGGAGGTTTGGAAGCGACTGGGGTAGGAGAGTGTGGATGTTTAATAAGCTGGTATGGTCGGTGGTGAGTTATGGAGTAGAGATATGGGGGTGGAAGGAGAGGGAAGGGTTGGAGAGGTTGCACGAAAGGTACCAGAGATGGGTATTAGGCGTGGAGAGATGTACGCCGGGGTACATGGTGAGGGAGGAGATGCAGAGGGAGTTGTTGAGAGGGAGAGCGGGTTTAAGGGCATGGGGGTACGAGAAGAAGTTGGAACAGGGCAAAGGGGGGGAGTTGGCGAGGTTGTGCTAGGAAGAGGTAAGGGAAAGGGTTAAGAGGGGAGGGGTAGTGGATGGGTGGGAGAAGGAGAGATTGGGATTTTTTTAGGAGAGGGGTTGGACAGCAGAGGAGGCGGATAAAATGATGGAGGAAAGGAGGGATAAAATGAGTGAGGAGTTAGTGAGAAGGGAGAAGAAATGTCAGAAGGAGGAGAGATGGGAGAGGATAAGGAATTCCAGGTATAATAAGTGGTACGGGATGGTAAAGGGAGAGGGGCTGCCGGGGTATCTGGGGAAAGGGTGGGGGGAGAGTAGATGGCAGTTGGTGGCGGGGTTTAGGTTGGGAAATGGGATGAGGGGAGGGAAATACTGGATGGATGTAGACGCGAGAAAGTGTAGAGTGGGTGGGTGGGAGAATGAGACTTGGGAACATGTATGGGAAGTGTGTATGAGGTTGGATGAGGAGAGTGGATGGCAAGAGAGGATGGGGGAAGTGTTGGAAGACGGGGGGCAGGGGAGGAATGGATGAGAAGATTGGAGGAGTGGAGGGAAGGGGAGAGTGAAAGAAGAATGGGTGGGGTTGTGAGTGGGAGGAGTGGGAGGGGGAAGGAAGGGGAAGGTAATGGAGTGAATGGTGAGCGACCGGAAGTGGGAGTCCAAGGGTAGGGTGGGGTAAGAAGTAGTTTTAAGGTACTTTTAAGGTAGTTTTAAGGTAGTTATAAGGTTTGCTTTTGTAAATAGGTTTCTCTCTCTCTCTATCTTATGTTTAGTTTAGTGTGTATGGTATACTATAATTTTAATTTTAATTTTTTTTTTTATTTTAATTTGAGTTTTAATTTTAATATTAATTCTAATTTTAATGTTAAGTTTAATTGTAAGTTTAAGTTTAAGTTTAAGTTTAAGTTAAGGTTAGGAGAAGGAAGAAAGGGTTGAGGATAAAGAGGAGAATGTATAAGCATTGTAACCCTCAGGGGAAATCAATAAAGTTATATATATACTAAATACAACTTCTTTATGTGGGCTTGTATTGAAAGTGTAGAAAACACGTTTCGTAGATCTGTAACAATTAAACATATTCTGAAAATTTCATCAAAATCGGTCAATGCAAAGTTGAGTTCAGGACGGCAAAGATCCAGAACGTTCAGAACCTCCGCCGTGTTTAGTTGAGTTGTTTGACAAATTGTTTCACCGCACAGAATGTCAGATGATATTCTTTTTTTTCGTTACCATAGTAATGAATTATTATTTTGTTTGTTATAACGTTTACATTTCTTAACACCGTATTCCCCACCTATTACCACGACGAACTCTAAAAAGTTATAGTTAATAGCTATTTAAAATAAACAACGCCACTTGCCGGACAGAAAAACTAGTCGTGAAGAATACTTGCTTAACACTTGTTAGGCTCTAGCAAAGGCATCTCGGATTTTGGTAACCCCTAGGGTTTGGGTAGCAGACGTCACGCTGTGCCTTTCTTCGTCGAGCATCTCGAACCCTCTTAATAGACCTTCCGACTCCAAAAACTCTGTGTGCGCTAGCAAAACGGTGTCAGGTATCTCTGGCTTGCTGGAGACTCCAGTGTGCGCAGTCCTTTATGCTCACGCACACACACAGCACGGACGTGCACGTATACACAAAATTCAATGTATGGTAGCTGCAGTTTTTCACGAATATCTCGAAAACTATTCATTTCCACCAAAAATGACAACTAGATTTCGTGTTCGGCATGTCAAAACGAATAGAATGACGTATATCCTGTTTGGAAAGGACGGGGGGGGGGGGTTCCGAAGTTCAGCCAATATTTGTTTTCACCATTTATTTTGCAATTATTATAAAAAGGTGCACTGTTATCATAGCACCAGAAAATTAAAAAATTAAAGATAATAATAATATAGCCGCAAGTGTTCTCTTTATGGATCCGTTTTTAAAAATACAGATACTTCAAAATTGACGACATGAAAATTATGTGAAGTGAATGCTGCGCCGAACTATATCCCGCAACGGCCGTCCTGTCGGCCGACGCAGGGAGGGCAATCTCCCATGTATAATGTATGTATGGAGATGGTGACTGTCTGTCTTTTGCTCGGGTCACCAGCAGGCTCCACACCTGCAATACTCTGCGTCGATAGTCGGGTCGAAGGTACGCGTAATAAAAAGCACGACGAATACTTTAACAACTCGGTATGACCGAGCTAGCTTTATTAAAAAGAACAGAGACTTATTAGAAAGCGAATACTTTTTGGATCGCTGACGCGTGTTAACGAGATCTGAAAACGCTGCGTGTGGACGCCACGAGAGAAGTCGATCGATCTGAACGCGCATCGATCGCCAGCCACGCGATCCGGATCTTTCCGGTCGATCCAGCGTGACTAGAACCAGGGTGCACGGCGCCGTACACCGGGTTTCCCGCCTGGCTATCGCATAGCCCGTGGTCTAGGGGAAAATCCCCACAGTACTCCCCCCTGAGATGCGAAGGGTTGTCACTGGGGCTTCGCAGCAATTGAGTTACGTAAAATGAGACACGCTTAACAACTAAGTATAACTCTTTGGCGAATCACATTGCGGTGCGCAGGTACAGATGTGCTTACGATTACGTATGGAATAAATACAGTTATGTAAAGAAAAATAACGCTTTTCAACTACCTTACTCTACTAGCGGCGCGAGGTATGTATCTGACTTGTGCGACGATCCGTGCGAACGTGACCTTCTTTAGCGCGTACGTTGTCAGCGCGGGCGGTCTATCGCTTGATACGGTCTCGCGCGCGGTGGACGGTGTTTGAGCGCTTGCCGGTATCTCGCTCGCAGAAGACGGAGCGCTCGCGTTCGCGGAAGTTTCGTTCGTAGGAGGCGGAGCTCTCGTGTTCGCAGAATTTTCGCTCGCAGGAGCGGGCAGCGGCGCGCTCGCCGTCGGACTGCCCGCGGATGACGAAAACTGCGCGTTCGTCGACGGAGAGTCCGTGTCCTCCGGTATAAAGTATGCCGGTTTAAGGTGTTCGATGGACACCGTACGTGGGGTGCCGTTCACCTCTATTACATATGTGCGATCGGAACACCGCTCGAGAACCTTGTGCGGTCCGGTATATGGCCTTTCCAAGGCTCTTTTTGTCCGAGCGAGGCAGAACACGTGTGTGCACGACGCGAGGTCTTTGTGAAAGAAGGTTCTGCGCTTGTCGTGGTGCTTGACTGGCACTGGGCGGACCTCCCGCATGTACTCCCTAAAATCTTCAAGGAAATATTGAGGGTTATTATCAGCGTCCTGCGTTAAGAAAAATTCGCCCGGCACGCGGAGAGAGGTGCCGTACACGAAGTCAGCTGGGGACGCGAGAGTATCTAAGCGCACGCGAGTGCGGAGTCCGAGGAGGACTGTTGAAAGGACTTGTGTCCATTTCCTCGTATGGCACGTTAGAGCCGCCTTAAGGTTGCGGTGCCAACGCTCCACCATGCCGTTAGCGGAAGGGTGGTAGATACCCGTGCGAATACGCTGACAACCGATGAGGGACAGTAGGGCCGAGAAAAGCTGGGACTCAAACTGACCACCCTGGTCGGACGTCAGGTATGTGGGTTCACCGTAGCGGGCCACCCAGGTGTCGAAGAACGCCCGCGCCACGGTGCGCGCGGTGGTGTCCTCGATGGGCACAGCCTAGGGCCAACGCGAAAACCGGTCGACTATAGTTAGCAAGTGCCGAAAACCCTCGCTCGCGGGAAGAGGCCTACTATATCAATGTGGATGTGCGTAAACCTTCCGTCAGGGGCCACGAATTTATTCGGAACAACTTTGACGTGGCGTGCGACCTTTGCCTGTTGGCAGTCGACGCAGTTTTTGCACCAGCGTGCGATATCGCGGTGCATATTCGGCCAAACGTATCGCTGCCGGATGAGGCGATCCGTGACCTTCCCTCCCGGGTGCGAGGTCGAATGAAAAAGGTTGAACACGCGCTCGCGCATGGACGAAGGCAGGTAGCTCTTGAGCTTGAGCGAGTAGTCGGAACGCTCGAGCAGTTCCTTCAGCTCAGCGCACTTCTCCTGTTCGGCGGAGAGCTCGACGACATCGAATTGAGTCGGAAACCGAATGGCTTGAATTCGCGAAAGGGAGTCCGCGACAACATTTTGTTCGTCGGCAAGGTACACGATTTCCGTGGAGAATTGCGCGACGAATGAGAGCTGCCTGCTTTGCCTAGGAGAGGCTCTTTCGGAGGACTGCTGGAACGCATAAACAAGGAGTTTATGATCCGTACAAATTGCGAATTCGCGCCCCTCGAGGAAGTGCTTGAAGTGACGGACCGCCTCGAAGACGGCCGTCAGCTCGCGGTCGTACGTACTGTACTTGAGCTGAGCAGGCGTGAATTTTGTTGAAAAGAATGCGAGCGGTTGCCAAGCGTCGCTGCACGCTTGTTCGACAACCGCGCCCATGGCAAAATCAGAAGCGTCTGTGACTAGACGGACTTCGGCTGTGCTCGAAGGGTGAGCGATCAGGGCTACGTTGGCCAAGGACTTTTTGCACTCGGCGAACGCCTCTTCGGCCTCAGGCGTCCAATTGACGGGACGCTTATCGTGTTTTCGGGTGTCGCGGAGATATGCGTTGAGCGGGGCCTGTATGCGAGCAGCGTGCGGAATGCACCTGCGATAAAAGTTCATCATACCGAGGAACCGCCTGAGCTCCTCGATCATACTTGGCTTAGTGAATCTCGCGACGGCCTCTACCTTGTCCGGCGTGGGTCTGAATCCTTTACTATTAACGAGGTGGCCAAGGAAAACTACCTCCTCGACGCCGAACCAGCACTTCTCGAGGTTTAGACGGAGGTGAAATTGTTGGAGTCTTTCGAAGACTGTAATGAGATGCCTCTCGTGCTCTTCTGGCGAGGACGACGCGATGAGGATATCATCAATAAATGTGAACACGAAATCTAGATTGTTAAGGGCTCTGTCAATGTAACGTTGGAATGTAGAATTTAATTTTCGATCGCAAATTCACATGAAATTGAGTTGGTGGTAGCGGCGCAAGTTTCGATCATTTAATAACAACAAATGTGCAAATTTAACTATTAATGAATCTCGACGTTTCGATCCGAATGCGGACCATTCTCAATGAGGAAACATTTTTTGTTTAAAGCACCTTAAAGCGAAGCGTTAAGGTGCTCAAGCGGAGCTGGCGTTTAAACAGTAACTGACTGTTAAGGTGGTAATCGACGGTGCCGAAAGTATTAGAACGAAAGGGGGGAGAGGTGACGGGAGCAGCTGTTGTCTAGAGTCCTTATTATGGTTTGGGCAATCCCGTCGCCTCTCTCTCCCCTTGCCCAGTCTTGACTCGCGTGCCGCCGCGGATCTCGCGTGATCCGAAACATCCCGCCCGCCTTTGTTGATCGATGCGACGCATCAACAAATACAAATGCGTCAACGTTCGTGGTCATCGGTCGCGGTACGGGGGGGAAACGGACAAATCTTCGCAATCGGACGAGTCAGTACGGAAGTAGCAGTGCGTACGGTTACAACGCGGACAAGTCCGTCAGATCCGGCATGAATTTGTTCGATCCTCCCTAACGGCCATCGCGTGGGTGGAGTAGCTTCCTTCAGTATGAGGCACAGATCGCCAGGCTTGAGGTTGGGTTTTTCCTTCGTCCATTTCGTCCTTGGCTGCAAGGTCTGCAAATATTCGAAGGACCAGCGGTCCCAAAAATGATCTCGTTGCTGTTGGATCATTTGCCAGCGAGTAAGCCTGGAAGCTCGGACATCAGACAGCGATGGTTCTGGAATAGCCGTTAGGGGGAACCTATGAGAAAGTGGGCTGGGGTCAAGGCGGAGAGGTCGGTGGGTTCATCGGTGAGAGGCGTAAGTGGTCGAGAATTTAAGCAAGCCTCGATTTGTGTCAGTAGTGTCGACATCTCCTCAAAAGTGAGGAGAGTCTCACCGATTACGCGACGTAAGTGGTACTTCACCGACTTGACCGCAGCCTCCCAGATACCTCCGAAATGAGGTGCAGCAGGAGGGTTAAACACCCAATGAGTACCTGCTTCAGCTAGGGCTTGCCGAGTTTTGAGCATTTCCTCGCTGGCAGTATTGAGCAGGCGCCTCAATTCTTTATCGGCACCAACAAAGGTCGTGCCGCAATCGCTACGCAGGGAAGCACAGAGACCGCGACGCGAAACAAAGCGACGATAAGCAGCGAGGAAGGCTTCGGAAGAGTAATCGCAAACTAGTTCCAGATGCACGGCACGAGTTGCGAGACAGACAAACACGGATATATAGGACTTGCGTGTCCTTGTACCACGTCCCGGAGATACTTTCGTATTAAAGGGTCCAGCATAATCGACACCAGAATTGTAAAAGGGTCGAGTCGGAGTAACGCGCGAAGGGGGGAGATCGCTCATTTTTTGTTCAGCAGTTTTAGTGCGCCATCTCCAGCATTTTATACAAGCATGTATGTGTTTTCGCACCGCTTGGCGACCGCGCGGGATCCAATACATGCGACGCAAGTTGTACAGAGTAAGTTGAGTTCCGCCATGCAACAATCTCTCGTGGAAATAGATGATAATCAGAGCTGTCACCTTGCTTTTTTCCGGCATAATAATCGGGTGCTTCTCATCATAATCCAGGAGAGAATGTTTTAAGCGACCTCCAACACGCAGAATACCTCGGTCATCCAGGAATGGACTGAGGCGGGCGAGAGATCCCCGGAGAGGGGGACGTGAAGCTTCTAAGCAAGCAATCTCTGTAGCAAAAAACCGCCGCTGCTCGCACCGAACGATCGCAAGTCGAGCGTTATCCAGTTCCTTGGTACGTAGGCATTTCTCTTTTACAGCAGACTTCCTTCGCGCGCAGGTGATAAATCGCAAGCACCAAGCCACTGATCGCAAGAGGCGCGTGAAGGAAGAGTAACGACAGAATAGTTCCGTTGTTTGGGGGGACGACACTACCGCGACAGTGGTATTAAGTACCGTTTTTTCGGAGCGTTTTTCTTCCTCCGTGTCCGTATCTGTAGCATAATGTTCCCTGAACTCACTAGTAGTGGTGGAGAGGAGGGCAGGCCCCTGCCACCAAAGTGCATTCCCTGCAAGTGCATCCCCGGTTAAACCCCGAGAAGCGGGATCAGCGGGGTTTTCTTTGGAGCGGATGTGATACCAAACATCGGGAGAAAAGAGGTTTTGAATTTCAGCAACCCTATTAGCGACAATCGTTTTCCATTTGGAAGGTCGACCCTGAAGCCAACTGAGAACAATAGTAGAATCCGACCAGAGGTATATTTTAGCATCGTACAACTGCAAAACATTAAGTACACGTTTAACGAGTCGCGAAAGAAGTACCGCGGCGCACAACTCAAGCCGAGGAAGGGATACCTGTTGGAGGGGAGCAACCTTCGTTTTTGCAATGACTAGCCTAACGAGCGGCCTAGCGTTGGTTTGAACTGAGCGGAGGTAAACAACACCGGCATATGCTTTCTCCGAGGCGTCAGCAAATCCATGTATCTCGAGCACGTGTTTACGACTTATCCCCACTTATCCCCGGATAGCAGCAATCCCTGCGAGACTGTGTGAGTATGTCGCCCAGTATTTGGTCTGCGCGGGGGGCAGAGGGTCGTCCCAATCGAGTTTTAAAAGCCAGAGCGTCTGCAGGAATATTTTTGCCGTAACAGTGGCCGGCGCCAGGAATCCAAGCGGATCGTAGACAGAGGCCATCTCCTTCAAAACCTGTCGTTTCGTGATAGTGACCTGAGGGTCGCGAGGTTTTAAATTGAAGAGAAAGAAGTCCCCCGCGGACTGCCACCTTAGTCCCAGTAAAGAAAAGATGTTTTCGAATGGGCGGTCACCTGAGGAAGCAACGTGTTCTGCTGACAGATGGTCAAGCAACCTGGGTTCATTGGAAGTCCACTTCCTAAGGGTGAAACCGCCCGCCTTGAGCGCGGCAATTAATTGTTTTTGGACTTCTAACGCCTCATCAATAGTCGAGGCTCCGGAAAGCACATCATCCATGTAAACATCTGACCTTAAACAGGCAGCAGCCAGCGGAAAACGACTCTCTTCGTCGGAACAGAGCTGGCGTATTGTACGCATAGCTAAGTAAGGAGCGCAAGCTAGGCCGTAAGTGACCGTACGGAGCCGATACTCGTCCACCTCACTGTCCGAATCGGGCCGCCACAAGATGCGCTGGGCGTCGCGATCCTCGTCAGCGAGCCAGATTTGCCGATACATTTTTTCCATGTCGGCGGCAAAGACTATAGCATGGCAACGCCAACGGAGCAAGAGATCAGGAATCTCAGGCAACAAATTGGGACCAGAATGTAAAATTTCGTTTAGAGAAACTCCGGTTGTAGTCTTACTAGAGCCGTTAAACACGACGCGTAGTTTAGTCGTAGAGCTGGACTCTCGCCAAACGCCGTGATGCGGCAAATAGTAACTTTTAGCATTATCTTTAGCACCCGTGGCAAGCTCCATATGATGTAGTTGGAGATACTCATCGAGGAAAGAGCGGTACCTATCAGCAAAGTCTCCAGAATTTAAGAAACGTTTCTCAAGTTTCGAAAGCATTACAGCTGCTGTTCGGCGAGAGTCTCCTAGCAACGAGATATTTCTCTTGAGCGGCAGTCGGACGATGTATCGGCCCGTAGGGTCACGCGTGTGAGTTTGAACAAAATTATTCTCGCACTCGTCTTCATCAGCGGTCAGTTCGGCAGGAGAGGAAGGAGCAGCAACTTCCTCCAATGACCAAAATCTCTGCAGCAGAGTGCTGATATCATCGTCGGTTGAGCAATGAAGTATAATACGACGAGGGTTTGAAGGAGAATTTTTGGATTCTCCCGGCGATCCTGTGACAATCCAACCAAGTGTTGTAGCTTGGGCGACGGGGGAGCCCGCCGCGCCCTGACGCAGACCTTCGCGAATAATCAGCGCGTAAATATCGGCTCCAAGCAAAAGCTCGATGGGCTGTCGCGAAGTGATTTCCGGATCGGCCAGTTCTAAATTAGTGAGATGCGGCCACGTGCTCGGACCGGCAGTTGTAGGTGGCTCGTAAGACGATAGTCGAGGAAGAATGACAGCGTCTACCGAATATGAAACCGTGGGATCTAGTCGCGATGACACGGTCAAATTCACCCTTCCTCGAGGTCGACTTCGCATCGAAGCGACTCCCTCCAAAGGTATGTTAAAGGGTTTACGAGGTAGCTTAAATCGTTGCACGATACTTTCTCCAATCAAGGAGACTTCGGAACAGGGGTCGATTAAAGTGCGTACTAAGATTCTTTCGCCGGGACAAACCTCTATTCCCACGATAGCAGTAGCCAAAATAAGGGTTTGACTCATCCGCGTACAGTTAACTGTTTTAGCGACAGGTTTGGACACGGAGGATGAAGTTTCGAAATTATCTCCCGAGTAAGGATTTTCGTGAGGAGTATGAAGGGAAGTATGATGCTTGCCTAAGCATGTTTGACAACGCTTAGTCGACTTGCAATCGCGTACATGGTGGTTGGACAGACAATTGAAACAGAGATTGTGTTCTATTACCAATTTTCTCCTCTCCGGGGGTGTATGGCTCTTAAACGAAGGGCAAAAAAGGACAAAGTGATCCTTCTGGCAAAGGCAGCATCTCGAATTTCCGGATGTTCCGGTAACGGCGTGCACCTTCGGTCGGCGAGGTGGCCCGCGAGGAGCAGCAGATGGAGTGGGGGCCCGTCGCTCCGCAGTTGGAGTGGGGGGGCTTCTGTCATCAGTTGTAGAAGCGAGGTGCGATGAAGCAGCGGTGGTGAGCAAGTTGCAAGAGGGCAGCGAGGATGAGGTCAAAGACCGCAAGCGTGCCCTCAGAAAGTCCGAGAGTTGGGAAAAGGTAGGCATGTCCTCTTTTCCCTCCAGCGATGTCTCCCAGCTTTTCTTCGTCTCTCCATCCAAGCGCTGTACCGTGATATAATTCAGCCAATCGCTCCAATGTTCGACGGGACGCTTTAGAACAGCTAAAGCCTCAACGGCATTCTGAGTTCCGTGCAGCAATTTCTTCAGTTCGGAAGCAGTTTCCGTCTTCATGCACCTAACCCAGACCTAACCCAGACAAAAGCACGCCCAGTTGGGCATTGACCAACACGGGGACATTGTCATACTCCTGCTCGAGCAGCTTCAAAGCACGAGGAAAGTCTTCCTCGGTGACAGGAATATGACGTAAAATGTCGGCAGCTTCGCCAGTGACGCTTGTTTTTAAATAATGAAGGCGCTCGACGTCGGTTAGTTGACGGTTATTAATCACCATCGATCGAAAGAGGTCCCGGAAGCTGGTCCACTTAGTATAGTCACCGTCAAAGGGTTCGAGGACAATTTTCGGCATAGATGGCTGTTTAGGCTGTTGAGAGGCGGTAACTTTTCCCTGTTGGACCGTAGCTGGTCCCAGCAGCTTCTTTAACCCAGCCTTCTCAGTGACGTAGGCTTCTTCAGTCTCGTCGTAGAGGTTATTAACAAAATAACTACATTTACGAAGCGCATCGTCTTCTTTAGCGCGAAGTTTGTCGTCGTTGGTAGTGAATTCCAGCCAGTAGGATTCTAGCAATTCGAGTCTCGCTTCGACGGTATCCCGATTAATATTATCTGCTCCCCTTTTTTTTAAATTGTCGATTATCCGCGAGATTCTTGTAGCCAACGTCTCCTGCTTTTTAAGAAAGGCATCCATGGTTGTGGTTAGCCGGTTACCAGTTTGAATTTCGAGCTAACACCGTTGAAAGTCACGACTGTTGTCGGTCGCGGTCACCTCGTAGAACAGAACTCGCGGCCGTTATTTTTGAATTTAGCACTTCCAACGCACAGTTATTCAGTTTTGCACAATTAATCCGGCTCGAAGGACCAAATTTTATGTTAAGGAAACTAGTTTGAAGCGTGGAAGGAGTTCAAAAATTCTGACACTGACACAGTGTTTTAGATAGTCACCATAAGTCACGAGGTCAACTTTATTTAAAACTTAAGTCTATAACCAAAAAACAAAGAAAACCCGACACCAAACTTAAAATTAAGAAAGATAAGCAAAAACAAATAAAAGTTCACAATTAAGCACAAGCCACTGAAGCGCAGATGGCTTGGATAATTACTGTTCAAAGCGAAGCGTTAAGGTGCTCAAGCGGAGCTGGCGTTTAAACAGTAACTGACTGTTAAGGTGGTAATCGACGGTGCCGAAAGTATTAGAACGAAAGGGGGGAGAGGTGACGGGAGCAGCTGTTGTCTAGAGTCCTTATTATGGTTTGGGCAATCCCGTCGCCTCTCTCTCCCCTTGCCCAGTCTTGACTCGCGTGCCGCCGCGGATCTCGCGTGATCCGAAACACTCTCAAATTCAAATCTATGGTCATACTCAACTGCGTGTTTTGTTAAAGCAGTGTGCTGTGTGGGATTTTGGAATATGTTACGTTTGTGTTCAGTTATTCGAGTATCCAAATGCCTAGAAGTTTGTCTGACGTATGTCAAATTACAGTCTCTACACGGAATTTCATATATCACATTACAACATTTAAGGAGTGGTAATTTATCTTTGATGGGAGGAAACCATTTTTTTTAAATAAGATGGAATGTTAAAAATGGTATGCATGCCAACCCTCCTGAAGATTCGTTGAATGTCAAAAGAAATATTGTTTACAAACGGAATAGCCACAGTATTTTTGTAATTTATAGGACCAGTTTTCATTCTCTTTTCCTCTTTTAGTTGATTGACTAAATAAGGATGATAGATTTGAAAAATCCTTTCTGTGATTATGTTTTCAACAAAGGAGGTTGGATAATTATTATATGATAATTCGTTTTCTCATTGAGAATGGTCCGCATTCGGATCGAACCTTCGAGATTCATTAATAGTTAAATTTGCACATTTGTTGTTATTAAATGATCGAAACTTGCGCCGCTACCACCAACTCAATAACGTTGGAACGTTTGAGCCGCATTTTTGAAACCGAATGTCATCGCGCGGTACTCGTATAGGCCAAAGGGTGTGATGACCGCGGTCTTAGGAATGTCTTCCGGAGCTATAGGAATCTGGTGAATTGATTTCCCGTGAAGAACAGTGGGAAAGTCATGTAAACGAGGAACCGGATACCGATCTGGAACGGTGGCATGGTTAAGGCGACGATTGTCGCCGCACATACGCCATTCACCGTCCTTCTTAGGAACTAAGTGTATGGGCCTGGCCCATGGACTATTGGACGGTCTGCAAATGCCGGCCTCAATCAGACGCTTCATTTCCGCCTTCGCGGCAGAAAGTTTTTCGGGGGGCAGCATACGCGCGCGTTCTGCCACTGGAGTGCCGGTCGTGACAATGTGGTGGTACACGCCCCTCGATTCCAACGGGTCAGGACGCTCGGCTCCTACTACACGCGGAAATCTCGCGAGGATGTGTGCGTATTTAGCACTGGGACCGACTAAATGGATGGAAGACCCTCGGAAGGCTCTGGCAATTCCGAAAGCTTGGAGTCCCGTGAGGCAATCAACGAGGCTGCGCCTCTTGAGGTCGACCACGAGGCCATAATGAGCGAGGAGGTCCGCGCCAATGATCGGGTACGGAACATCCGCAACGCAGAAATCCCACTGTAAGGGACGGCGTAGGCCAAAATTTAAAATGCGACGCAGCGAGCCATACGTGCGAATACGCGAGTCATTCGCTGCGAAAAGTTGCATGGCTCGCGGTTTCCCGGCGAAGTTAGCCGGTTTTGGAAGCAACGATACGTCCGCGCCCGTGTCTATAAGGCTTCGTACAGACTTGAACATTTCGGCGCGCATCGCGCCGCGCATTGCGCCGCGCATTGCGCCGAACGGCGTACGGAACACCAGTTTCGACGGGGCTACGAACGCCGCGTGCATTTCTCCGCGCTTTTGTGCGCGCATTCGGGCGCGCCTTCGATCCATCTGTTACCGATTTTTTAATTCATTCATTGAAAAATTATACCTATCTACTGGTAATTGTCGTTATAAATATATATTTTTTAAAATAATTTTTTATATAATTTTTAAAATTTTATTGTATTAAAATAATATTGAAAATGATTTATTTGTTACTTATTTAGTACTTCTTTCAGATAATTTAAATCACCGATTTCTTTGTTTAATTTTTGTTGTATTTCTTGACATTTATTCTTTATGTGTTGTAGACATCTCTGTCCTGCGAACAGATTTGCAAATCCCACCGGTTCGGCGATTCGGGCGCACGTTCGTGCGCGCGTTCGTGCGCGCGGTCGATCCATCAGTTGTCGGTTTTTCGAAAACATCAAAGGGAATGCGCGCAAATTTGTTCGCAGGTTTGGTCATATACAGGGTGTTTGAAAAGTCTGGAAACGGTCGAATATCTCTAAAATAAAGCATTTTAGAGAAAAATGGTTCAGACATGTATCTTATGGTTCCGCAAGGGCTAAAAACTACAACATATTCAAGTTTGAATCAAATTTGGAACGGTATTCCAAAGAATGTCCGATTGCGCGTGGAATGACTCAGCGACACGCGTTGTTCATTTGGCGAGCGTTCCTACGTTCTGTTTATTTATACTGACGGTCGAAACATGGAGTGGTCCGACGAGAAATGTCTGCAACTAATCAGTGCATACCAACAAAAAGTTCTTCTTTGGCAAGCAAAACACCCTCTCCATTACAACAAAATAAAAAAGCAAGACGCGTGGGAGGAAATTTCCCTCGAAATTAATATAGAGTGCGAATAATGTAAAAAGAAGATGGGGTCATTGTTGTCATCTTTCAGACGAGAGAACATAAAAATTAAGAAGAGCCGAAGGACAGGGTCAGGTAGGTTTTTAAGTAAAACAAATGTTCATTATTCAGGGTTATTCAATTTATATACTTATACTAAAGTTTGTTTATAGGAAGAGATGACATATATGAAAGTTCGTGGTTCGCATTCAAAGCAATGATATTCCTGCAGGACAAAGATGAACCCAGGCCAAGATTAAATACAGTAAGATTTTAAAAAACAACCATCAATTTCATGCATATTCATTTTGCCATTCAACTCGACCTTCTTCTGTTATAAAAAATTCTGCCAGTTCCAATCGAATCTCTTGAGCTGTGCTAGTTGATCTACGTGGAATGTTTCGGAGACGAAGGAATGAAGCTTCATTTTCGTCAACCATTGTCCTCCAGTTCCCTTCTATTAAATTTCCTTGTTCCGTCTCTCGATCAAAGGTTCCCGGTGGAGTGTAAAATTGTCGAGATGTTTTATCTCTTCGCAAAAAATTGTGTAGGTGCGCTACTGTAAGTACAATCAGCTGTGCTTTTTCGGGCTCAAGCAGCATTGGTTTTCTCAAAACACGAAAAACAGATGACATAATTCCAAATACATTCTCCACTACCCTACGAGCTCGACAGATACGATAGTTGTAAATTCTTTTCATAGATTGTGTTGGAAAGTAGCCTGAAAATGGTTTCATCACATTTTCACTTAGCGCAAAGGCGTCATCACCAATAAAAAAAAAAGGAATTTCTTTTTGTCTTGTTCGTAGAGCAATTGGTTGAGGGAAGTTTAACTCAGAATGCTCCATCTTTTTATATAATACACTGTCTTTAAAGACACCTCCATCTGAAATTCTTCCCTGGCAACCAGCATCAACAAACAATAAGTTGTAATCAGCATCTACTAGGGCGAAAAGTACTATGCTGAATGTGGATTTATAATTAATAAATTCAGAACCACTCAACATTGGTTTCTGAATAACAACGTGTTTTCCGTCTAGGGCACCTAGACAATGCGGGAAATTCCAATTTCTTTCAAATTGCCTTGAAACTTCAGTCCATTCGGTTGCGGTTTTAGGGATCTGTAAACAATAAATAGACACTATTATGCCTGAACATTCATAGCATATAATGTCTACTCTGTATCGGACGACCTTATGTAGTAAATTACACTAAATAAAATTATTAAAAGAATTTTGACTAAAATTAATTTTAAATTTATATTGTGTTCAATAATAAGTATAATTTATTTTTAGTTATTGGAGAACGAAAATTTCGACGGATGTGCAGAAAGAGAAGCGCCGTCGGTAGACACAATTTTGGAGGATACTGCAGAAAATGGGAACGATACGCCGCCGCCACCTTCGGTAGAAAATTTTGACCGAATTACTTCGCCCGTAAGACTTGTAGGTGTACCTCGAGGTGTACCTCGGAAGAGTAGGAAAAGAATTAATGATGAAAGGTTGGATAAGGCGTTTAGCATACTAGAGGCATCACAATTGCGGGCAGGGCGAAATGAAGAAAGTGTACACGATATTTTCTGTAAATTTGTTGCAAACAAATTACAAGCCTATTCGCCTTATGTCAGCGGTATGGTGCAGAACGATATTATGAAATTATTAATTAAAGCCGATAGTGGCTTGTACAACATCAGTAATCAACAACTCCCTCATACACACTATCCTTCAGAAACCTTTTCTCAATACAGTCAAGAATTATCTCCTTCACAAATCTGCACTCATTCCAATGAGCAACTCACTTCTTCACAAACATTTTCAGATTACACTCAGCAATTCACTCATTCACAAATGTCTTCCCATTCTAATCAGCAACTCACTCCTTCACAAACATTTTCAGATTACACTCAACAATTATCTCCTTCACAAACCTCATCTCATGTAAATAAGTCTTATCATGAATTAAAACCATTTAATTACACTAATAATTCAAATAAAGAAGTGTAAGTTAGTATAATAAATATTTATATTTACATCAAATGTGTTCTATGTTCAGTTTTTTACTTTCGTAAATTTTGCTTATGAATAAAAATAAAAATAATTTTTGTACTTACCTTGATATTTTCCTTTAAAACTTCTATGAGTGCCTGACAAACCTCTGGAATAATATTGCTAATTGATTGTTTTGAAATTCGAAATAAATATTGCAGGCTGCAATAGGAATCTCCTGTCGCTAAGAAACGGAGGGTGACAGCTAACCTCTCCTGCGCAGGTATTGATTTTCTAAGCACAGTATCGTTTTTCGTTATTTTGTGGCCAATTTTTGTTAATAAATACTCGAAATCTGTAGGGGTCATCCGTGTAAAATTTTTATATTGCCCACTTATACTTTGAAATTTTAATTGGTTAACGATATTGACATAATTTTCGGAATTTCTTTTAGTATATAGATCTGTCTGCCACCATCTCCTAATATTTCTACGCCTGCTATTCGCAGCTATCGAATAATGTGCGTAGATATATGCAGCTGCTGCTGCAGCTTCCATAATTGTTTCTTTAATAAATAAAACAAATCCGTTGCACGGAAACTAATTTCGTTCCGTTCGCCGCACACTGGTCTACGCGCTCATCTAGCTGTTCATTTGGTTAAAAAGCAACTTGCCCAAATCGATGTTTATTGAATGTATATTACTTCCTAAATGTCCATGACATTAAAAAAAAAGATAACAATAATGATTTGTCAATGTGATGTAATGTCAATTGTTATTTTTGTTTTTTAGAATTAATATTGTTACAGTTTGAAATAAACAACGACCTACATTATTATACCTTTAAACTTTCGAATAGTGCTAAAATAGTAATGAACAGCTAGATCGAGCGCGTGGACCAGTGTGCGCCGTTCCGTTGGCTATTCAGTTTGTCATTCGGTTCGCCGAAATTAATATCGATTTTGAGCTCCGTTCGCCGTTCGGTTCGTTGTTCGGCGCAATGTCGATTTTGCGCTCCTTCGCCGTTCGGTTCGTCGTTCGGCGCAATGCGCGGCGCGATGCGCGCCGAAATGTTCAAGTCTGTACGAAGCATTAGAAATGACTGCCCGGAGTCTCGGTCGCGGAGGTGGAGGCGCTTCGACGATGAAGCCAGCCCGGACGCCTCCGACACGGCTGGTCCTCTTAGTTTTCTGCGTCGCGCGGGGTGCTCTGCCATGAGCACGGGGAAACGCACGTACGCGCCGCTGCGCCGAATTTCCGGTGCTTCCAGCACACGCCGTCGCGACTGGCGGAACGCGGACGGTCTCGCGAACGCCTACCGGACGAGGGAAATCGGTTGCGCGAGCGGAAATCGCGCAAAGGCGTACGCCGATTCAGCGCCGTCGCTAAATCCGCGAAATCTCGCGCGATCTTGTCGATCTGCCGTTGTAGATGGTCGACGGCACCGGTGCACAGTGGTCCGGATCGAAGAAGTTGGTGTCATTTAGCCAAAAAGTCAACTTTCACATATCGATTTCTAATAAATTTCTATCGCTTCCTAAATGTTCATCAACCTTGCAAATGAAAAAATTAACGCAGTTTACCAAGAATTGTAACCCGGACGAATATTTAAAGGTAGACATTTAGAGACAGCACTTTTCACCAAGAAACTTGCTTCTCTTCTTCGAGGTGCCCTGATGACACCACTTAATATTTCTCATTTTTCTTTTCTTTACAATCAAGTGTACTCTTTTACGTTACAAAATTAATATCGATACTAAAAGTTATTGTCCACAATATGTTAAAAATTCATATTGAATGAAATAAAAAAATTGGGAAAAGTCTTTACATTTGACAAGGAATATCTAGAAAGTCCTGAAAAGTCCCGTTTTCTAACAAATTGTAACATTTTCAGCACACTTTCCCCTACATAATTATGCAAGAATTTTATCCACCCGCGTCCTACTTTGCAAGTTATCGTTATTCAAAGCTGTCAATGTTGCTGCGCGACGAGTCTCGCTTGCGTGAAACGGGCTCGTATGGCTGATCAAATGTCTTCCAAATATGTACGTTTTTGCAATAACATTATATATGTTAGTATATATGTAAATATATGTTAGTATATAGTAAATATATATGTAAATTAACTTCGATAGTTAATTTTATTTAAAAAAATATAATGAAACGAACGATGAGAGTTTCTAAGCGTTCTCGCTGCATCTATCGTTAAAACCTTGTGCAGCGTTCGAAAACTCTTCTAAACTGTTTACATTGTAATACCACGAAGTATTCAGTTGAAGTATTCTGAGGCAGCAGAATTATTAATTAATTAATACAATCAGTCGTCGATCATTATAGGTCATCACGAAAGACAAATTATGGTATGATAATCCTTTTAACTTACTTTTTTATTTGTGGTAATATTGACTGAATATATATAATGTTAGTACTGTTTTACTCGCAATATCTATTTTAAATATTTATTTTTTTTTAGACAGAAACTCATTCTTCTATGTGTTAGAAATTAACACCAACACTAAAAATTATTGTACACAGAAAATGAAAATAGATTGAAAAACTATATTTGAATAATTCATTTTTTAATCAAAAATATCAATGAAAAGTTAGTAAAAATTATTGTTTAACAAATGCAGAAAATGTTTAATTATCTCTAGTTAAAAGGTACTATTTTTTAAATATTTTTAGTGAAAATTTCATTGCAATATCTCTAATGGTTCAAAAGTTATAACAAAATGACACCAACTTCTTCGATCCGGACCACTGTGCGGTGCTGTCCGCTGCGGGACGCGCGTACGCGGCTCCGTCGGTCGCTGTTTTGGACGCCGCTGCGGCGATCTCGCCGCCGCCGACGCTCATAGTTTCGACGACTACGTCGGCCAGCTCCGCCAGCTGTTGGAGCGATGCTAACTTTGAGGCCGCGAGAATACCACGGCACTGTTGCGGCAAGTGCTCCAAAAATATCGTCTTTAATACCGCGTCGTGGCAGGAACCCCCGTTTAAATTGCGCATTCGCGCGAGCAATCAATCGCGTTTCGCCTCGCTCGAAGCCGAGAACGCGCCTACAATACGCTCCTTGACCTTGTCGTACGGGTGCGTCGGGTCCGGGCTCGCGATCAGGTCGCTTATAACGACTGCCACGTCCGAGTCTAACCCGGCGATGACCGTGTGGGCCATCGTGACCTGACTCGTTATCCTCGCTACGCGGAACGAGGCTTCCACCTGGGAGAACCTCACAGCTGGGTCCTTTTTGAAAAAGACCGGCTGCTTGGGCGTGCGGTACGCGTCGACGCGAGGTTGCGCCGGCATTTCGGCGCGGAGCTCCTCGAGCTGACGGCGAGCTCGGTCAAGTTGCGACTGAAAGTCGCCTCTGTGGTCTTCCGCCATGTACCCGGTACTCGGTTCCCGGGGTGCGCTCGCTGAAATGTGTTACTAACCAAAAAATGTGCCTAACCTAACTAAATCGCAGTACGCGCGGCTGCCGCAGTGACACTATGGCGTGACCAGACTCGGCAGCGCGCGACTCACGGAACGACCGCGGTGGAATATGGCGCGAGAGACGCCTCGTTTCCCGCTCGAATCTACGCGCGCGCGGAACGCGAGGACGCGCTCAAAATGGCGTCACGATTTTTGGCGCGCGGAACGCGAAGACGCGATCAAAATGGCGTTACGATTTTTGGCGCACGGAACGCGACAGAAAAATGGCGGCGCAATATGACGCTACACGGTCCGCGTGGATCACCGCCGGAGTTTGGAACTGCCGATGTCGTCGGTGCCGCTGGGTTCCCTGCGACCTCGGTGCTGCATGTGGCCCGTGTCCAGCCACTGGTTGCTGTCCTCAGGCTGCGTCCACGTCTCCCTCGTTCTGCCGGGCCCCTGTGGCCTAGGCGATGTCCGCAGGAACTCGTCAACTGCTTGCTGCTGTATCTCAGACGCAGCCTTTGACGCCTCGGGCAAGTCTGCTGCCGAGGGTCGGTTCACTAGACGACGATCACGTCGGGGTCCCCACTATAGAGATGGTGACTGTCTGTCTTTTGCTCGGGTCACCAGCAGGCTCCACACCTGCAATACTCTGCGTCGATGGTCGGGTGTATGCGTAATAAAAAGCACGACGAACACTTTAACAACTCGGTATGACTGAGCTAGCTTTATTAAAAAGAACAGAGACTTGAGAGAGAGCACCAGAGAGAGTAAGCGAATACTTTTTGGATCGCTGACGCATGTTAACGAGATCTGAAAACTCTGCGTCCGGGCGCCACGAGAGAAGTCGATCGATCTGAACGCGCATCGATCGCCTGCGACGCGATCCGGATCTTTCCGGTAGATCCAGCGTGACTAGAACCAGGGTGCACGGCGGCGTGCACTGGGTTTCCCGCCTGGCTATCGCATAGGCCGTGGCCTAGGGGAAAATCCCCACATATGGACTTTAGCTCCGCCATGTAGTCTAAGCCCCCCAACTAAAACCTATATATATATGTTCATATACAGGGTGTCTCAGACCACCCGTATCACCCATTTATAATCTATAAAATAGGTTATTTTCAAAAAGTCAAAGCGTTTCTTTTATAAATCAGGTACGCTCTATCAAATGGTGATATTTTTAACTTCCGGTTTCGGCTGGAAATAGGTGATTTAGACCGGAAGTTACATTTTTCAAATGGAACATGGTATTTTTTATTACGGATTCGGATTCTATGGGAAAAGCAAGAAACTTTTATCTGAAACATTTTTTCGTAAAATGTCATTTTATGTCCTTAAGTAACCTTCAAAATGAGTCTTGGCGAAATATTGTTTTTACACTATCTGCTCTTGGCATAACCCAGGATCTACGACGAGGACGTGGCAGATACCAAATCCCGTGATTAGATCATTGTGATTCGGTTGAATAATACCTTTATTAGTAATTCGTTTAGCTAAACGAGAAAAAACATTGTATGAATGAGGAGTACGATCTGGGTATCGTTTTCGCCACAACCTTGAAACTGCTCTAAATTGACCACCACATTCACCTAAAATGAGCATCATATCTGAAGCTTCTGCGTTTGAATACGGCATAGCGGATCTATGAGAATTCTGTTACACTTAATGTGTTGACAACGTTGATTTCCAGAACCGAATCTTCTGTCCGCTAAATATTGTCAGATCAATGTTGTAAAAACATTGGTCGTCATCTCTACGGTGAACACACACACACACACGGGATCTGATATCTGCCACGTCCTCGTCGTAGATCCTGGGTTATGCCAAGAGCAGATAGTGTAAAAACATTATTTCGCCAAGACTCATTTTGAAGGTTACTTAAAGAACATAAAATGACATTTTACGAAAAAATGTTTCAGACAAACGTTTCTTGTTTTTTCGCATAGAATCCGAATCCGTAATAAAAAATACCATATTCCATTTGAAAAATGTAACTTCCGGTCTAAATCACCTATTTCCAGCCGAAACCGGAAGTTAAAAATATCACCATTTGATAGAGCGTACCTGATTTATAAAAGAAACGCTTTGACTTTTTGAAAATAACCTATTTTATAGATTATAAATGGGTGATATGGGTGGTCTGAGACACCCTGTACATCAGGCATGGGCAGAAATAGCTCACGAGCTAGGGAATTCTCGGTGGACGCCTGCTTCTCCCGCCCGCGCGTCTTGCTTCCCGTGGCGGCCCTAGACCCGCAGAGCTCCTCAGGCCCGTACCTACCGCACGCCGCGCCGTATGCACTGCGCGTGGCGCGTTGGGGCGACTCGCGTACCCATAGGTTTCCACATCACCCATGAGGTACTATGGTCAATGCGTTTTTTTTTGTAAGTGGTTTCTCCTATAGTCCTATTCCACTGCGCGGCACGATAATTTCGAAAAAATAAATGTGGAAAATTGTATTTATTACACTGTCAAAATTTTACTGGCAATTAGGAAATCTTGATTATTTCGCTATTCAAAAAACCTATTCAAAGAAAGCTTGACTATTCCGCATGTTCATTAGACCTGCATGGCAAATCGGAAATATCGAAGGGGAAGTTGGACGTTGATATTATCCGCATCAAAGACGTCAGCGAGGAATCGCTCAGCAGTGTACGTTGTTCTGTTTTTATGCTACGCATTTTCGAAAAAGAACATTCACACAAATAAGTCGATCCGAACATTGAGAAAATTCGGATCGCGAAATTTCTTAAAAGAGGATATTTCGATTCATTTAAACATTTAAAAAATTCGGCTTCTTTGCCTTCCCTCGTTTTCAAAGAAATGGAAAAAACACATTGACCATAGTTCCTCATGGGTGATGTGGAAACCTATGGCTACGCGAGTCGCCCCAACGCGCCACGCGCAGTGCATACAGCGTGCGGTAGGTACGGGCCTGAGGAGCTCTGCGGGACTAGGGCCGCCACGGGAAGCGAGACGCGCGGGCGGGAGAAGTAGGCGTCCACCGAGAATTCCCTAGCTCGTGAGCTATTTCTGCCCATGCCTGATATACATATGTATATGTATAGGTATACAGGGTGTCTCAAAATTCCTTCTGCTCCCGGAAATGGGCGGTTCCTTGGGTCATTTGAAGCGACATTTTCCTTTTGCAAAATGTTGTCCGCGGCTTTGTGTAGGAGTTATTAACGAAAAACACGGACCAACCAGAGCGGGCCTAGTCGCTCGATGGCACGGTCAGCGCGGCGAGCCGGGGGGAGGAGAGTGTTGTCGGTACGCTGCGATGTCGTAACAACTAACAGTTTCTCGATTATGTCCCGATTTCGATGAGCTTTGGATATGTTGTAAAGACCACGATTCTGAACAACATTTCCCTTTAGACTTTTTGCCTCGCGTCTTTAGTTTACGAGATATTTGTAAAAACAATACCGAAAGCTAAGGGTTGTACGGTCAGGTCAACGAACTGTACAGCTGATGGTAGATAGCAGGTATACGACAATCACATGTTTCGGTTTTCCTGCAGATTTGTACGCAGAGTCGATGGGTTACTGTTCGAAAAGGTCGTCCGTCCTTTCAGCCAGCAAGAGGTAGAAATGTTAGGTCGGCGTGGCGTTTTAGGGTCCCTATTGTCCTATGCCTCCCTTAAGAAACTTTCTAAAAGAAAGACGGACGACGTTTTCGAACAGTAACCCATCGACTCTGCGTACAAATCTGCAGGAAAACCGAAACATGTGATTGTCGTATACCTGCTATCTACCATCAGCTGGACAGTTCGTTGACCTGACCGTACAACCCTTAGCTTTCGGTACTGTCGTACACCTGAAGACATCTGTGCAGTTCGTCACCGAATGACCCAGTGACAGTGACACACATTACGAAGCATTTTCAATTACAAGTTTTTACAAATATCTCGTAAACTAAAGACGCGAGGCAAAAAGTCTAAAGGGAAATGTTGTTCAGAATCGTGGTCTTTACAACATATCCAAAGCTCATCGAAATCGGAGATAATCGAGAAACTGTTGTCTGTTACATCGCGGCGTACCGACAACACTCTTCTCCCCCCGGCTCGCCGCGCTGACCGTGCCACCGAGCGACTAGGCGCGCTCTGGTTGGTCCGTGTTTTTCGTTAATAACTCCTACACAAAGCCGCGGACAACATTTTACAAAAGGAAAATGTCGTTTCAAATGACCCAAGGAACCGCCCATTTCCGGGAGCAGAAGGAATTTTGAGACACCCTGTATACCTCACGCTATTACACGACATTACTGCCGCATTTACTGCCGCTAAACTCTCAGTACTAATAGAGGGTTACGCGACTTCCAGGTAACCAACATGTCCCTCCGGCCATGGGTGCTTCGGAGAGTACCTGCACAGAGTGGGGCGGGAGCCGACTACGCAGTGTCACCACTGCGGCGAGGATGTGGACACGGCGCGGCACACTCTTGAGGAGTGCCCAGCATGGGCAGGGCCGCGCCGTGTCCTTAGAGCCGCGGTGGAGGGGTGGGACCTCTCGCTCGCGGCCGTGGTCGACTACATGACCGCGACCGATGGGTCGTGGAAGGCGGTGGCCTCCTTCTGTGAGGATGTCATGTCGCAGAAGGAGGCCGCCGAGAGAGCCCGGGAGAAGGACCCGGGCTCGGCGAGGCGGGTTTGGGCGCGGGGACGTCCCACAGTGGTCAGAAATCGCTAAAACGTGGCCAAAATGCCAAAAATGAATTTTCGATTAGGCGTATGGCCCTTGCCTTACTGGATACTCAGGTAATGACTCTATGGGAAACCCAAAGTAAGAAGGTTTTACATTATATACCTGCCAAATGGTAGGAGTACAAATGTCGCGTTCATTCGTCACGCAGTTTTCGTGCAGTGAACTACGCTCTGTAAAAGCAAGTCTCAAGGTTACAATTTTAAGAATACTGCATTTTTTTTGTGTGTGCAATGGATGCTGTTCCTGGAAGTAAGTACTATTCATAATAATAATATTGGGTTCATATTAATCAGTGTTTCCTATTTATAAAGACAAAGGTAAATTTTGATGCACTGACTTTAGAAATGTAGACTAAAACTTGTCCATGAATCAGCATCAACGAGAAATTTTTGTGGATTCTTGTAGTAGACACTATTAGCTTGAACTATGTTGAAAACAAACTGCCCGTTTTTGCCCGTTTTGTAATGCCATCCATTTTTGTGACGCAAAAGGGTCATTCCATGCCGAATCGATCACTTTTTGCGGTCACCATCTTCGATTTCGTTCAAATTGAAATATGTTGTAGTCCATAGAAATTAGGGGGGGGGGGGGGATTAAGTCATCATTTTGTCGATTTCGAATTTTTTTAGAAATGGCAGACCTTCAAAGTTTGCGATTTTTGCCCATTTTGGCGAAAATAGACCTCACTTACTAATTTTTATCTCAGGAACTGTTTCTCCGATTGAGCTATACTTTTTTTTGTTCTATTCGGGAAGAATTGGGCTATTATAAAATAATTTTTTCATCCTCGATAATTAACTTTATAATGTCAAAAAATTTAAACAAATCCTTTTTTTATGTTTTTTTTCAATTTTAGCCAGTAATGTAAATTTTGAAGAAAATAAGGTTATATTCCTTGAAGTTTCCTCTTCAAAATAAGACCTATTAAAATATTTTCAGTTAATTATAATAGCATCCTTCAGTTTTAATTTAACAAAATTATTTTCATGTATAACATTTACGCAACATTTAATCAAATTTCATTAAATCAGTTTATTAACAAAATTTTAATTTGAAAATTTAAAAGCATTAATTAAAAATTGATATCGATTTGATTTTTGAAATTTTAAGTTCTGATTAGTATTACAGTTACTGAAAACATTCGCTATTACCAAATATTTGTGGAAATCAAATAATTTTTTCACATATCCGACCACTACATATTACGAATCCGCCATTTTGTTTTTTGTAATTTTGACACCAGATTCATATTCGACGGCACGAGAAATATGGGAATACTAATTTTCGAGAGAGTCCAATCATTTTTTGTGTCACGCATCCGCCATATTGAATCCGCCATTTTGTTTTTTGTAATTTTGACACCAGATTCATAATCAGCGACCCAAAAAACTTCAGAGTATCAATTTTGAACTAATTTGGAATACTCCTTCCTATTTTGGCCACGTTTTGGCGATTTCCGACCACTGTGCGTCCCTCGCGCCGGCCTCAGCCCCCCAGTGGGGGTTGATGTCTGATGGGTCGGCGCGGGGGTTCTTCACCCCGCGCCAGCCGGTGCCCACAAGGCGGGGGATGGAGATGGAGGTAGTGCGGGGGTGTTCCCCCCCTGCGTCGTCGAGTGCCCCCGTGAGGGGGGCGGAGGCTGGGACGGCGCGGGGGCTTCCCCCGCGTCGACGTGTGCCCCCACGAGGGGGGGGGGCGGAGAATGATAGGGGCCGGGGCGCAAGCTGACCCCGGCCCCGGAGGGGAGTTTGCTCCCCTCGGGACGGGCCGGCACCACGGATATAAGAATCGGTTATGGGGTGCCGGTCGGTCCCCTCTTGACAGGGCGACCACGGGGTGGGGGGAGGGGCGGGGCGTGCCGGAACACGCCTCCGACGGCCCTCCCTTACCGTGTGCGGCGACCTCCTGCCCTGGCCGGTGTGGGCCCCCTCTCCGGAGGGGTCACCCGCTCCGAGCGGGGCAGGAGGCCGCCGGGGGGCCCAGGGTGGACCGAGCTGGGGCTCGGGAAGCCCGTTCCGGCGGCCTGTGGAAATTTTGGTGACTAGACTACCGAACGGCAGAGATACACCGCGGCGACAACCGCGTGTCTCGTAAACGAGGCGCTAAGCCACGTTTGAACCATGGATGGTTCGCAGGGTCACCAGCTGCCTGATGGACAGCAATTAAGCAGGAGTCGACATCGACTTCTGTTGCGAGCGACCAGATACGCGTATTCGAACCGAGGGTTCCACTCGTCCCTCGGTCGGAACGTGCTCCGACTGCGGAGAGCACGCGGAGGTGAGGTTAAGAAACTACACCGAGCGTTTCACGGTACGACCATACCGTTGCACGATCCAGAGAAGAAGGAGGGCGAGCGAAGAAGGTAATGGCGGACAACGCCACGCCATCCCCACTACACCAGTATCGAGGAGTGGGGGAACAGATCCCCACAGCACTCCCCCCCCCCAAGTGCAACGGTCATATTTATTTATCCATCAATAGATTACATTTATCCCGCGGGACCATAAGGCCCGTAACACAAAGATTGCACTTAAACCACTAGTACCACCCACGAAGGTGGCATAATCGCGCGAAGCGCACAGGCACGGTAGACGCAACCACCCACTGCAATATTGCGCGGCGCGCTACAATCGAATGACACTGCGCGTAACACTTCTGTATCGGGACATGCACACACGACGGTTACGCATACATGGAAAGGCGCACGCCGGACGACCGCGCGATAACAACTAAGACGCGCGCAATACTGCACAGGTATTCTAATCGCTACATTTGATCACGCTAGATGCTAAAGACACCGTTTTTTGGGAATACGTCCTCAAAGGAGGGCGGATTTGGCCAGATTGGCCAGTCACAGACAGATCAGCGGACGTCAGGGTTCCCGGATCTTCCGGTACAAAAAACGCCGGCTTTACAAGCTCGGTAGAAACCGTCTTTTCAGTGCCGTTTACGTCAATAGTGATGACACGGTCACTATCTCGCTTTATAACCTTGTGCGGTCCGGAGTACGGTTGTTCCAGCGACTTTTTCGTCAAGCTCCTTAAAAACAAAAGCACGCAACCTATTACTATTGTGCACCACGGGCACACGACGCACGTCCCGCATGTACTTCTTGAACTCTTCGAGAAATACATTCGGGTCTGGCGCAAACTCGTCGTATAAAAAGAATTCACCCGGTAAGCGTAACGTAGTTCCGAACATAAATTCGGCCGGGGACGCATCCACGTCCGCACGCACGTGCGTGCGGAGACCTAATAATACAGTGGGGAGTACCCGTGACCATTCGGTACCAGTGTGGCACATAATCGCGGACTTAAGCACGCGGTGCCACCGCTCTATCATGCCGTTCGAGGCGGGATGGTAGGGGGTTGTTCGAATCCGGTCGCAACCAATCAGCGACAACAAGGCCGAAAACAATCTCGACTCGAACTGAGCCCCTTGATCGGTGGTCAACACCTTGGGCGCGCCATATCGCGAAACCCAGGTCTCGAAGAACGCGCGCGCGACAACCATTGCGCTAATGTCCCTGAGTGGGACAGCTTCCACCCACCGTGAGAAACGGTCTATTAACGTGATACAGTAGGAAAAACCTTCTGAAGGGGGTAATGGACCAATGATATCCATGTGTACATGGTCAAATGTCCCGTCAGGAGCTATGAAATGCTCAGGGAGGAGACGGCAGTGTCTCGATACCTTTGACCGCTGGCACTTGATGCACACCTTGCACCATGAGGAAATGTCCTTGGACATATTGGGCCACACATATCTCTGACGAACCAGACGCAGAGTAACCCCCGCACCAGGATGCGCTGGATTATGGAAGAGATCGAAGATTCTTTTCCGCAACGCACCGGGAATGTAAGGGCGTATTGCCTCACCGGTAATCTCGCAATAAATAGGAACATGCTGCGGACCCCAGAGGAGTTTCTTCATTTTAAGAGGAAAATCGGGATCAGCGCTGATGAGTTTGAGCTGTTCATCAGCGGACTGCTGAGAAGCAATCTCCTCGAGACTCATCTCGAGGGGCAACCTGAGGGCATCAACCCTGGACAGGGAATCCGCAACTACATTCTCGGGTCCGGGAACGTATTGGATCCGCGTCGTGAACTGCGCTATAAACGACAGTTGACGAACTTGTCTCGGGGAAGCTTTCTCTAGGCGTTGTACAAACGCATAAGTAAGCGGCTTGTGGTCTGTCAGGACCGAGAATTCTCGACCTTCCAAAAAGTGCCGAAAATGGTTGACAGCTTCATATATGGCAGTCAGTTCTCTGTCGTAGGTACTATAGTTAACCTGAGCCGGAGAGAACTTTTTGGAGAAAAAAGCAAGGGGTTCCCATACGGAGTTAACCCTAAGCTGCTCTAGAACAGCGCCCATAGCGAAATCCGACGCATCAGACACAATACGCAATTCAGCACCAGCCCGCGGATGAACTAGAAGAGTCATCTTAGCAAGGGCTTCCTTTGCTTTCTCAAATGCATCAACAGCTGAGTCGGTCCAAGGGACCTCCCTCGTGTCATTTTTTTTAGAGTCTTTGAGAAACTCATTCAACGGCGCAAGTATATGCGCAGCACGAGGGGTATTTCGTCTATAAAAATTTACCATCCCCAAGAACCTGCGCAAGTCCATGACTCGCTTAGGCCTGGGAAACTGCAAAATGGCATCGACCTTCGACCTGAGCGGTTTGATTCCCGCCGAGCTAATCGAGTAGCCGAGGAACTCTATTTCGGGAACACCGAGCGCACATTTGCTTGGGTTCACACGCAGGTTATGCTCCTGAAGCCGGGCGAGCACCACTCGAAGGTGGCTTTCATGCTCCTCCTCAGAGGTTGACGCGATCAGGATATCATCAATGTAAGTGAACACGAATTCAAGATCGCCGAGTACCCGATTCAGGTATCGCTGAAAGGTCTAACTGGCGTTCTTAAGACCGAAAGTCATATAAAGAAATTCAAACAGCCCGAAGGGCGTGGACACCGCCGTCTTCTGTACATCCTCGGGAGCCATAGGCACCTGGTTATACGCCTTGAAAAGGTCGAGGGATGAAAAAATCTTCTTACCATGAAGATTTGAAGAGAAATCATGAAGATGGGGCGTAGGATATTTATCCGGGATAGTGACACTATTCAGTTTGCGATAATCACCGCAAATGCGCCAAGATCCATCTTTCTTGATTACCATATGTATGGGACTAGCCCAAGGGCTGGACGACGGGCGACAAATACCCGCTTCCATTAGCGCCCCGAAATCCTTTTTGGCAGCAGCCAACATTTCAGGGTTTAAACGCCGCGGCCTCTCTGACACCGGGGGACCCGTTGTCAGGATGTGGTGGAACACATCGGCCTTAGTGGGCGCACCGAGTTTCGACGCACCACTGACGCCAGGAAACTCAGAGAATATACCGGAGTACCGAGAAGTACCCATGATGGTACCAACTACTTCTCTCACCCCGCGGCGGGGAAGAGCAACCGTATAGATATTCGTAAGGGGATCTATTAAACGCCGAGATCGCAGGTCGACGAGTAGACCATAATGCTGAATCAGATCAGCCCCTATAATCGCGTGTGGCACCGCGGCGATACAAAAATTCCAGCGAATGGAACGCCGCAACCCCAAGTTCAAGGTACGGTGGGACTCACCGTACGTGTCGATCACAGAATTGTTCGCAGCCAGCAACTGAAATCCAGTTGGCTTACCCGCCACCAAGGGGTTGGCTGGAACCAAGGACAAGTCTGCACCGGTGTCAATCAAGTACCATACACCGGTCGTGCGATCACGCACGTGGAGACGAGGGATGTCATCACACCCGTCCGTGCCCGCCTCAGACACGGAGGGGCGGATCAGTTTCCCGCCCGAAAGGTAGAGAACTTGGAGCACCAACTCCTGCAGGAGGTCGGATTGTCGGGATGCAATTGATGCGCCCGACACAACTTCGGAACCGATGGATCACGCGACCCAGAACGCGCGCGTCTCGAAGGCGTTACCGAACGCGACCTACGCCGCTGCAAATTACTTAAATCGGCTCTGAGTTTCGAGACCTCAACGGAGAGTCTCTTCAACTCCCTCTCTATCGAAGAGACAGGAGGAACAGGTCGCGAATTCGCGACAGGCAGTGCCACGGCTGATACCGAATGGTCCGACGGTCCCGCAGTTTCCGCGATCTTGTCAGCCACCTGTGCCAGCTTGTCTAAGTCAGTGACACCGGTGGCAGCTAGGATAGCTCGCTGGTTAGCCGGGAGGTGTTCCAAGAACACACTCCGAATGACGGCATCGTCGCACGTGCCGTCATTCAAGTTACGCAATCGGTTCAGTATTAATGAGGGCTTGCCATTTGACAACACTTGCCCCTTTAACAGCCGACGGAGATTGGTCTCCGCGGATGGACCGTAGGTCGAAATGACCCTACGCTTGATTAACTCGTAGATGTCTGGGGGACGGGGGGACAGGAGAATTAAATCCTTTACACACGTCGCGACTTCATAATCTATCGCCGCTAGCACCGTGTCTGCCATTGTGGCCTCCGAGGTAATGCGGGCGGAGCGCATCGTACCCTCGGCTTGAGCGAACCAGAGAGCTGGATCATTTTTATAAAATAGTCGGGAGGCCCCGAGGCAGACCCGCTAGCTTCATCAGCCATCACGACAACGTATAACCTGAAACACACGAAAAACCCCGTCGACAAAAATCCCCAGACCGAATGCTGAACCGACCGTTAACCAATAACGCAACTTACATGACTACGCAAAAATCGCACAGTACAAGGACGCATTTCTATATACAAGATTTTACGCCTAGAACAAACGCACTATAATCAACCGACAGCCCCGTAGGCATGTACGTCACAGGGGGCGACGGGAGGGAGAACGCGAGTGACGCAAATAATTGTCTCTGAAACTCGTAAACACGAACGATTTAGAACAACACGATCTCGCATGTGTTACGCCTTCTTCGTATATCGTGTGTCACACAATGACACAGGTCGTGAGCGTCAACAACCACGATCGCCAGAAGGGCACGCAGTTCGCTAAGCGTACCTAACAACGTCGCGAACGCAGAAGAAAAAAAAAAATCGTAAACAGCACTGAAGCTAAGTAAAGTCGCGAGAACGTGGTTTACATACGGTTATAAAAACTATCAAATGCGTCGCCTGGCGCACCAACATAGCCACGAGAACAAAGCGCGATTAAACGCGAACAAGAGAACATCTTCAATTCGCAAGGAAAACGATCCGAGAAACACAGAAATCGACCGCGACGCGCGAATTTGAACGGGCCGCGTCGACTACGCACGCAAAATGACGGCGGACTACCGCGCACGCCACGTTTCCGACGCACGAAACGCACGAGCGTAAAGCGGCTAACGCAGGGACACAACGAACGCAATGAACGCTACGGCACGTGTTCGCACACCTACACTGCACAGCACTATTCGTTCACCAACAGCACAGCCGCTTCTCCGACGACATGAAAAGGCCGCATGGTGAAGGCGCCGGTGTCGGTGGCTTCACGCAATACATCCTTCCATCCTTCAATGTATTGGAAAGGACGGCTCCTCCGTGAACAGCAACCTGGCCCCAGCTCAGTTTCCAAGGTGGCCTCACCCGATCCAGGAACTCCAACGCTGACGACGTAATCACGTCGGGGTCACCAATGTGGAAATTTTGGTGACTAGACTACCGAACGGCAGAGATACACCGCGGCAACAACCGCGTGTCTCGTAAACGAGGCGCTAAGCCACGTTTGAACCATGGATGGTTCGCAGGGTCACCAGCTGCCTGATGGACAGCAATTAAGCAGGAGTCGACATCGACTTCTGTTGCGAGCGACCAGATACGCGTATTCGAACCGAGGGTTCCACTCGTCCCTCGGTCGGAACGTGCTCCGACTTCGGAGAGCACGCGGAGGTGAGGTTAAGAAACTACACCGAGCGTTTCACGGTACGACCATACCGTTGCACGATCCAGAGAAGAAGGAGGGCGAGCGAAGAAGGTAATGGCGGACAACGCCACGCCATCCCCACTACACCAGTATCGAGGAGTGGGGGAACAGATCCCCACAGGCCCTCGGGGATGGGGACATCTGGCGGTTCCCATACCGCCCGGTGTCCGACTAGAGTAGGTCAGTGGGGGAGGTTAATCCCTCCCCCCGGGTTCTATTGTAAGCGAGGGGGTTGTCTGTTGAATACTCGCGTGATCCGGGCACCCCCTCCATAGCTTAGGGATGGGTGTGAGGTTTTAGTGGGTAAACCACCGGGCTGGCGGGCGCTGCGCGCGCCGCCTGGCCGGGGGGAGTCCCACATAACCCCGGCTCCCCCCCAGGGGGGTTGGGGTATGCGTAACGCATTTCCTCACATAAAACAAAAAAAAAAAAAATTTGGTAACCAACATGTCCCGGAATTATACGTTTCTTCGGTAACGATGTGGCCATCCGATATTTCTCTTGCATATTCATCAAAACGTGATTAATGCGAGTCATCAGTTCGCGAGAGAATTGCAATCTTCCTTCCAAGGTTACATCATTAGCGGGGGGGGGGGGGGGGGGGAGTATAACCCCGTAATGGAATTCCGCCCTTCAGGATTTAAATCCTCAAGTCGTCAGGCATCAGGTGTGGCGGTAACGCTCGCCAATTCCTATCACCCCTCTGTTGCCTATTCAGAGTGAACTCGACTTTTCTTCTAGTAACGAGCGGAGACACATAACACTCGTATGCATTATGATTCTCGGCTGTTAATGGACCGAATGAACCTGCATCTTCGCCCTTTCGCGGTATAGATATTTCGGGAATGTTAATTCTAACTGTATCCCCCGCAACTGTGGCGGTTTGTGTTACCAGTGAGAAGTACTCACTGATGGGACCCGGAACCATGTAATCCAGATAGCCCCTGATATCACCTTCGTCATAGAGCGTTCCCTCTCTATTCTCGTACTGGGAAACGTCGATTATGGCGGCATTAAGCAGTGTTGTGCAATAATGCTCAAATGCACACTGCGGCATCTTTCTTCCCAAGCGTTCATCAACGGACATTAAATCGCGGTAAGTCCGCTCGTCGAGAGTGGGAAATGATGAGTAGTATAAGTTGTGTCCATATTGCTGGGTAATGGGAACTAGAGGACCTGTCGAGCCGCCGGAATATAGATCTTCATGCGATTCAACTGTTACTGTCCTTGACATATACTTCGTCGCAGTGTCTGCAACGGCATCACCCTGTTTGGGCGGAACCGACCGTGGTGCTGTCTTCTTAGACTTCCACGATTCTGAACGCACTCTGTTGTGCGACTGACGAGAGGGCGCTATCCGCTTGCCCTGCCCAATGGCTGTCTCATACTTATCAGCCACTTCGACGTCGTCAGCCCAGCTAAATCCTTTTTCAAGGTTCTTTTTATCATTAAAATCACGTATACGTGTATAATCACGCGGTTTTCCGCGGGTTGTCTGCTTTTTATCGGAACGATCCATCTTGATCCGTCGATAATTGGCAATTTCGGAGAAAAACGACTTACTCACTAAACGCGAGCATTTAAATTTAATGTCAGCCTCTCTGGGCTATACCGAACAATCGGTAGAAAGAACGATCTACTCGTTAAACGCGAGCTTCTAATTTTAAAGTCAGCCTCTCTGGGCTATACGCCACTGGCGTTAATCGCGAATTGACTCGCGGTGACTGGTGCGTGCTTATCGGAGCTAGTCCAGACGCAGAGTGATCAATCTGATGCTCGAGAGGGGATCGATGCGCGCGCATCTCACAAGTGGATTCATCCTGTGCTCCTTTTCTACGACAAGGATCGCGCGTGACACCGCAAGTCGTCGTGGTGGGAATCGATATTGTTGTTGTTGTCGTCGCACGAGGTATCGATATGTGATCAACGCGGTCACAATAATTATATGTAGAAACTACAAGACAGCATCATTCTACGGAGCACATTCAAGCATGTAGCAGCATGTAGGATGAGTGACTTCATCATCACTGGAGCACATCTTCAAGCACTTCGTGCAGCTTCATGCATGTAAAACAGCGTGCAAAAAAATATTACAATTGTGAACATTACCTTTTTTACTGCCTGCAACACATCATGTGTACCCATGTGAACAATGATAGTGTTTATTAATATTATTATGGCAAATTTCACTGGCTAAAAGTACTGAATAACTATTGGTATATTATTAACTACATCTACAATTTTACTTACTTGTGGCATGAATCTGGATGTACGTAACTGCATTTCGATGAACATCCTCTGCATCGTTGATAGATTTTGAAATCTATGTATCAGATTAGATTCTGGTAACGCCATTGCTCGTTCTAGTCGTGCCTTCAAATCTTCTCTCTTCTTGTGCGCATAACGGTTGCGTTTCATCAATTTTTTAGCAACTTTGTACAATCGAGCTGCATTAGGAGTTAATTGGCACATTTTCGTATTGGGCTGCAGGAGTACATTTCTGAGGCTCTTCTGTGGTGTTGAACACTGTTGTAAATGTCCTGATGTTGAAGAACTACTTGGACCAGCGTTATTGTTCTCATAGCACCAAAAATTGGAACATTAGTCACGTCCAAGCGACCAATCACGTTCAATCACGTGATCGTGGTGCCATCTAGCCTAAGCCCCTCGATAGTGTACTAAGCAGTCCAAGGCCACACATAAGAGTTTTCTCCCCCTGGGCCGACGTCGGCCGAAACTCGAAGGCAGTGATGGGGTATTCGTGGGACACGGACCACGGTTTACGTTCCCCTGAGCGGCCGAGTTTCCCCACTCTGACGTATCGTCGCCTCATTGCGCACGCGCTACGCGCTACACACAAACGTATCTCTACTCTGCCCGCGCGAGTGCCTGTTCGATTGCGCGGGCACTACACACACAAGCGTACCTCTACTCTGTCCGTGAGAGCTGCCTGTTCGACTGCTCGAGCTTCGTCGCGTTCCCCCGAATTTCACGTTACCGAAGTTTCGGACGCATGAGTCGGAATCTGGAGATAGCGCGCATTCGATTCGCGGCGCGGCGCACATTTTGCTATAACTTTTGATCTAAACAAAATATCAAAATGAAATTTGGAATAAATTTTTTTTGAAAAATCGGGTTTAAGGGTATAGTCTGCTTCGCCGCGAATGTGGTGGCACACTCACACACCGCTAGATAGACATATACGTACACGAAGATTTCTCGATAAAGCACAGTTGGAGATTGTGTTGGTTATTCTTTTATTTTATGAAGGTCTAATATATATTTATGTATATACAAAAATTATCTTCTTTCTTTGTCTCTTTTACTCACGTCACGATTTCTATACAAATGAGAAGGGTCCGCGTACCTGTGGTATTTAGTTTTTGTTTCCATGAGAGAGACCAATAAGGTCAGTAAATACGCGGACAAAATTCTTCGTCTAGGACAGTCAGTCTCAGTGTGTCATTCGTGAAGTAAAGACGTGCCTTCCGTGTTAAAGTGAAAATAAAGTGAAAAGTATATATTGTCACGTCGTCCAGGATTTGGCCGTCGCTAGGAGGGCGAAAATCCTAACGACACCGGGTATTTACAAGCCCGGAGGCCGGGCCGCGTTCGGCCGCACGAGACGCGGTCCACCCGGGACAAAAGTTGTTCGCAGGCACGTCACTTCTCGAAATTTGCCTAGATTTTCGGGCGCCAGGCACGGACGGTGCCACGCGAAGCTATTACAGCGGCTAACGTTTTAGAGAAGCGTTCGGACGCGCCTGCGGCAACCGATATTCGATCACGATGTTCCGCGAACGGTCGCAGGGTACTACGCGGGGCGAACACGAGGCGTTCCCCGCGGCGGGAAGGTTTCTCACGTAATAAGACACTCGGAATTTCGGCTAACAACTCTTTATTCTTTGCCTGTTCACAATGGCGGTGCCGGCAACGACCGGCAGCGTTTCTAGGTTAGCCGGCGCGTGACGGGAGATCGGTACACGCGCGATTTGCCCTCTTCGGACCCCTTCGAGACGCGTCGAATCCGGCAGCAACGCGGTGGTAGCGTCGGCGTACGCGATACTCGCGTTCTACGCCCGAACTCCGATGGAAAACGCGTAACAATTAGTTTCTCGTCGGCGTAACAAGTCGCGAAAATACGGCGAGAGCACGTGGCGGCGTCGCACCGTGGAACGAGCCGAGGTTGGCGTGAAAACTACAACGACGCGCGGATCCTCACAAAAGAAATAAATAGGGCACGGCCCTCACCAATTAATATTGTCCCCGCGCGTTCGTTGCCCTACGGTTTGCGCAAATACCGGCAGCCTCGTAGCTGCTTATGGGTTTCGGCGACGCGATCACGAACACGCGTACCGAGCCAGCGCGAGAAAAATCACTCTACCGATATGGAACCTGACGAAAGCTTACCCGGCAACGGCGACGTACGCTGTTCTCGTCTCCTCCTCCGGCAGCTGGTTGCACTAATTACTATCGACTTTTACAATTACTCGCGACTGTCCGACAGTTGAGCCAACGAAGAAGCGATCCTTCGGCGCGATGACTCGGGAACGCGGAAGCGGAGCGTCCCCCCCTTTCCGCGCTCTTTCCCCGCAGGCGATCCGACCTATCGCGAATAGATGTTCGGCCGGGGCCTAGCCTCGGCGCGACGGTCCCTGGCGATCGGCTATTCCTCGGTTCCCCGGCAGCGGCGTTCGATGATTGGTTGTTTCATCGTGCGGCGATCGACGCGGGCCTATCCGGAAACTGGCCAGGTTTTCCTCCGGACGAGGTGACAGCGAGGCATCGGCGATTCCGTCTACGGCACCGCATGTCCTCCTCTGCATCTCCAGGGTGTTCCTCCTGGGCCGCGTTGATCCCTCGAATTCCGGTGCCGGAGTTTTCGTCGGAGCTGACCGCGTTCCTCTCCTTCGGGGAAACTTTCCTTCAGGTCCTCGCCGGGACCTGACTACGGTCCTGCGAAATCGCGTCGCGCAAATTGGCGCGACGCTCAAAAATATGAGTACTCGCCCATGGGTCTCGCTCGTGCCCAGGGCGAGCGCTCGCTACGGCCCATCTCGCATTTATACTGCCAGAGGGTGACCCGGTCTTCCGATATCCGGTCTCGGAGGACGTTGGCAAAACTGCCACGTCACAATATATATATATATATTGTGAGTGTTTATTTTGAATGCCCTATACCAACAGGTTATGGGCCCAGACTAATCTGCGTCATGTGTGTATAGTGCGCGATAAACTAATCAAATTAGAAGACTATATAACAAAATAGTAATAATTCGTTGTGCATTTATTTGTAAGTGCGTATCCTAGTATAATCCTGTGTGAAATTGTTATTAGTATATATATATATATATATATATATATAAGAAAATGGAAGGTTTAAAAATGAAAAGAAATATTAAATCATTTGATGGGGAAAAATATAGCGTTTGGAAGTTTAGAATTCGAGCGTTATTAACAGAACTAAATGTTATTAAAGTAATTGACGATGTAATTCCGGAAAAGTTAACTGACGAATGGATTAAAGCAGAAGGAACAGCAAAAAATGTTATTATAGAATATTTATCTGACTCACTTCTTAGTTTTGTACAAGCTGACAATAGTGCCAAGCAAGTGTTACAAAACTTGGACGCTATTTATGAACGAAAAAGCCTCGCCACACAGTTAGCATTAAGAAAAAAGTTATTAAGTTTAAAGTTAAAAAGTGATACACAGTTGATAAAACATTTTACCATATTTGACGAGTTAATTTCGGAGCTCTTAGGAGCTGGCGCAAAATTGGAAGAAACGGACAAAGTCGCCCATTTATTATTGACTTTACCTACCTCGTATGATGGAGTGATAACAGCGATAGAGACGCTATCCGAGGACAGTTTGACATTGGCATTCGTAAAAACGAGACTTCTTGATCATGAAGTAAAGCTGAATAATGAGGGTCATGACACTAGCATGAAAGTGCTACAAATGGGAAGGGTCAATGCTCCGAAACGAAAAAACGTTGAAATTTCAAGACCTTTCAAGAAGTTTTGTAGAGCGCAAAAGATACCATCTTTTTCTAAGACAAATAAATCCTTATCCGTAGTAAAATGTTACCACTGTGGTAGGAAAGGTCATGTCAGGAAGGATTGCTTTTATTATAAAAAAGGACTTCAATACCAGAATGCTGAAAGAAATAAAACTGTTCAGACAACACAAATGTCTGCTCAACCATCAACGTCAAAAGGAAACGTCTCCAGTTTTGCATTTATGATTGGCGATTATCAAGAAGAAGTAAATGACAGAAACAAAATTGTCTTCCTCCTTGATTCTGGAGCATCGGATCATCTCATTAACAGGGAAGATTTAGCCAAAAGTTTTAATGAATTGGCGATACCAATGAAGATTTCAGTGGCAAAAAATGGAACCTTCATCACAGCAACAAAGAAAGGCACGATGAATGTCATCACAAATATGGGCATCCAGGGAACCATAGAAGATGTTTATTATTGTCAGGAGGTACCCTATAATTTATTGTCAGTTAGAAAAATACAACAGACCGGAATGACGATTACCTTTGATCAAACAGGCGTTAAAATAGGCAAAAATGGTCAAATTATGATGACAGGTGAGCCACTAAATAATTTAATTGGAATAGAATTCATAATCTGCTCAAATGAAGTAAATTCTATGGTTAAAATTAATAATAATATTGAGAAAGATAATTACGATTTATGGCATCAAAGATTAGGACATATTGAAAAATCTAAATTTCTAGAGTTAAAAACTAAGGAAATGTTTGAAGATATAGGGCAAATAGAAAAAGTTAAAGTTAACGATAAATTGTGTGAAGCTTGTATTAATGGAAAGCAAGCACGATTACCATTCAGAAGGGCAAAAGACAAAAGTCATATAAACCGTCCATTATTTATAGTACACACAGATGTTTGCGGTCCAATCACTCCTCAGACAATTAATAATAAAAATTATTTCGTTCTTTTCGTGGATGAAGTTACCCATTATTGCGTTACATATCTCATTACACATAAATCTGACGTATTTTCAATTTTTCGAGACTATGTAGCAAAGAGTGAAGCTCATTTTAATTTAAAAATTGATAATTTGTATTGCGACAATGGGGGTGAGTATTTGTCAACCGAGATGAAGGAATATTGTGTCGAAAAAGGTATTACTTACCACTTGACGGTCCCACGAACTCCCCAATTAAATGGTGTGTCGGAACGAATGGTGAGGACCATAACTGAAAAGGCTAGGGCGATGATAGCCGGAGCTGGATTAGAAAAATATTTTTGGGGTGAAGCTGTCCTCACTGCCACATTCCTAATTAATATAACCCCAACTAAGGCCTTGAAAGAGTCGAAAACACCGTATGAAATGTGGCACAATCGAAAACCTAAATTAAAGTATCTAAAAATTTTCGGTTCGACAGTTTATACACATAAAAAAATAAGAAAATCAAAATTTGAAGAAAAATCATGGAAAGGGATCTTAGTTGGGTACGAACCTAATGGGTATAAAGTGTGGGACGCAGAAAGTGGTAAATTTCTTATAGTTAGAGATACCATTATAGATGAGACAAATTTCTTAGAATCCAGGCCTATAATAATACAGCCTGAAGGGGTTAATTCTAAAAACTCCCATAAAGAAACAGATTTGGAATCCAGGACTGTAGAGATACAGCCTGAAACTGATACACCTGACATGCAGTCAAAATCAGTAAAGTCTCATAAATAAAAAATGACAGAATCTGAAATGGTCGAGTAGTGACCGAAATAAAAGACAAATACTATCACCTGAGTTAAGGAGGAGTGATAGGATTAAGGGTCGTCTACCTATTTCCTATAAAGAAATTGATGAGAAAAATGATTATATTATGTGTGCTCAATCGCTTATTTGCAAAATTCCTGCCTCGTATCAGGAAATTAAAATTAGGGACGATAAAATCCAATGGGAACAAGCAATTAAAGAAGAAATTGATTCACTTGTAATTAATAATACTTGGTCTTTAGTTCCAAGACCCGAAAATAAAAATATTGTAACTTGTAAATGGGTATTTGCTATTAAAAGTGACGAGTTCGGAAATCCAGTAAAGTATAAAGCCCGCCTTGTTGCTAGAGGCTTCAGTCAGCAATATTTAATAGATTATTATGAAACATTTGCACCGGTTGCAAGAATATCCAGTTTTCGATTCTTAATAGCGTTTTCAAATCAATTTAATTTGTTAGTCCATCATATGGACGTAAAAACTGCTTTTCTGAATGGTGTATTGAAAGAGGAAATCTATATGGAAGTCCCTGAAGGAATTGAAAGTAGTAGTAATCAAGTTTGTAAACTTAATAAGGCCATATATGGGTTAAAACAAGCAGCAAGATGCTGGTTCGAATTTTTCGAACAAACACTTAAAAGTATTGGTTTCAAAAATTCCCCCGTAGATAGATGTATTTATATTCTGGACAAAGATGATGTATCAAAAAATATATACGTGGTACTTTATGTAGATGACCTAGTGATTTGTACAGCCAATATTGAAGAAATGAATAGCTTCAAAACTTATTTAATGAATAAATTTAGGATGATAGATTTAAAAGATATAAAAATTTTTCTAGGAATAAAAATCGAAAGAAGTAACGATAAAATAACTATGAACCAAAGTGCATACATTCAAACAATTTTGAACAAATTTAAGATGTCAGACTGTAAACCCGCAAGTACACCTCTAGAGAATAAATTAGATTATAAAGCTCTCAATTCTGATGAATATTATGACGCTCCGTGTCGAAATCTTATCGGATGTCTAATGTATTTAATGATATGTACTCGGCCTGATTTGAGCACAGCCGTTAGCATTTTGAGTCGATATTTAAATAAAAATAACGAAGAGCTTTGGAAATGTTTAAAAAGAATACTAAGATATCTTAAAGCATCAACTGCTATTAAATTAACATTTGTTCGTGGTGATTATAATAATGTCTTATGTGGTTATGTTGACTCAGATTGGGGAGGAAATGATAAAATGGATAGAAAAAGTACTACAGGTTATCTGTTCAAATTGTTTGAGCGTTGCACTATTTGTTGGAATACAAGGAGACAGGTATCAGTTGCAGCCTCTTCCACAGAGGCTGAATACATGGCCCTTTTTTGAAGCCGTTAGAGAGGCATTATGGTTAAGATCACTAGCAAATAGTATAAATCTAAATATTTCTAACCCAATTATTATATATGAAGACAACGACGGTTGCATTAGCATTGCGAATAACCCAACTGATCATAAAAGGTCTAAACATATAGATATTAAATATCATTTCACAAGAGAGCAGATTGAGAAAAATATAATAGAATTAAAATATATTCCATCAGGAAACCAGTTAGCTGATACATTGACGAAACCGTTACCTGCAAACAAATTCCTACAGTTTAGGACTAAAATGGGAGTAGAGTAAGAACTACCTAAAAAAAAAAAAAAAAGGATAAATAAATAAGTTTTTTTTTGTATGTAAATGTATGTAAATATGTATATAATAATGGTCTGATTAGGTTTTTTTGAGGTTTTTCCCTAATCCTATGCAACAAATGTTGGATCATGTGTAATTTACCTCAGAAAAAAAGGCACTAGGAAGGTATCTCTTTACTTAAAAGAAATCGATTAATTTTTGAGGAGGCGTGTTGGTTATTCTTTTATTTTATGAAGGTCTAATATATATTTATGTATATACAAAAATTATCTTCTTTCTTTCTCTCTTTTACTCACGTCACGATTTCTATACAAATGAGAAGGGTCCGCGTACCTGTGGTATTTAGTTTTTGTTTCCATGAGAGAGACCGATAAGGTCAGTAAATACGCGGACAAAATTCTTCGTCTACGACAGTCAGTCTCAGTGTGTCATTCGTGAAGTAAAGACGTGCCTTCCGTGTTAAAGTGAAAATAAAGTGAAAAGTATATATATATATATATATATATATATATATATATATATATATATATATATATATATTGTGAGTGTTTATTTTGAATGCCCTATACCAACAGATTGTACGTAGTCCCAATCGCTAGATAAAAGATCAATCTATTCCAGATGTATCCTAAAATTGCTCACTTTTGCGTTCTCGAGGCGTGATTTGCATTATTCGGCAGCATGCAGCTGTATGAACAGTATTACTAGACTGCTCCGACAGCGGCAGCACTGTAGCGCCGCCCGCGGTCCGCTACATGCTGCCAAATAATGCAAAGCACGCCTCGAGAACGCAAAAGTGAGCAATTTTAGGATACATCTGGACTAGATTGATCTTTTATCTAGCGATTGGGACTACGCACAAGCTCCAACTGTGCTTTATCGAGAAATGGCATTACATTTCGTGGACCCATGCAATCTTCGGGTACGTATATGTCGATCTAGCGGTGTGTGAGTGTGTCAGAGAGGTTATGTACGCATGCACGGCGCGACTAAATACGTTCGAGCAGCCGTTCCGCGGCACACTCACAAACACAACGCTCGGTCGGCGTGTACATGTGCGTACAAGTTATTGCTAGGATTTGGGATGCACTTCAAACCATTACATTGCTCGATAATGCAAAGTTGAGACTTCTACATAGTAAAAATTGCTAGATAAAAGATCAATCTATTTCAGATATATATACAGGGTGTCCCAAAAGTACTTCAACACCGGGAAATGGGAGGTTCCTGGGGTCATTTGAAGCGACATTTTCCTTAACAAAAATGGCGTCCGCGGCTTTGTTTAGGAGTTATTCACGAAAAACACGGACCAACCAGAGCGCGCCTAGTCGCTCGGCGGCACGGTGAGCGCGGCGAGCCGGGAGAGGAGAGTGTTGTCGGTACGCCGCAATGTCGTAGCAAACAGCAGTTATTTGATTATGTCCCCGATTTCGATGAGCTTTGGATATGTTGTAAATACCATGATTCTGAACAACATTTCCCTTTAGACTTTTTGCCTCGCGGCTTTAGTTTACGAGATATTTGTAAAAACTTGTAATTGAAATTGATCGATGTTCATACTACTATCTCCTCTCCGATTTCGATGAGCTTTGGATATGTTGTCAAGATCACGATTGAATAACCATTGTTGTATAACCATGTCAAACTTATTTGAAAGTCATTGAAATCGGTGAGGATCCACATAATCTTTACCCGACTTATGGCAACTTTACCCGAACGAGAGAAGAAGCAGAAACTGATTGCACTAAAAACTTACTTATTCAGCCGTAAATCCATTTGCTGCTTCGAAATGTGTGTCACTGTTACTGGGTCACTCGGTGACGAACTGCACAGATGTCTTCAGGTGTACGACAGTACCGAAAGCTAAGGGTTGTACGGTCAGGTCAACGAACTGCACAGCTGATCGTAAAATGACAACCGAAGGGATGCGCGGTCACGTAAACGATCCCGGCTTTCACCTTCACTTTCCGAACGATAAATAAATCGTTTGTTTCACACAGATAACACATACCTATGCACTATGCACTAATAACATTTTCACTATTTTTTGCATTGCAGCACAAATCACAATACACGTCCTTTTATCCAAAAACAAGTAGAAATCCAGGTGCGCATAGCGGGTATACGGTGTTGTCCCTCCCGTTCGTTGTCCATAAATTAGTCCTGTGGTCAGACCGGGAATTGCAGCAATGGTGGTTGGTGGCAGGTACGCGATTGCAGTAAAATCCAAGGGGCACACTCCACAAAGAAGGGTTGTACGGCAAGTGCGTCCAGGTCAACGCACCCGACATTGGAGTAGGTCAGTGGACTGCTGCACGGTTCCTACGTTGTTGGAACGTTCCTGGCCGATTCTGCATTAAATTGTGTTGGCCCTGAAAAGGGCCGATTGAAATGAAACGGAATTGTTTCTACGTTAAATTTTGGTGGCCCTGAAATGGGGCGATTATTATTAAAGTAGATGCTTCACGTATCCTCCGCGTTGCTCCACGCACAGCTGTGCCCGCTTCACCACTTGGTCAGCAACACGTTCCAACGTCTCTGTGGTGATGTTCGCTATGGCACCGTGGATCCGTGCTGTCATCTCGTCGGCTGAGTTGATCGGTTGACGGTACACCTAGTTCTGAAATAATTATTATCAAAACAATACAAAATTTAAATGTAAACGTATGCAATAATAAATTAAAAGTATCAGGAAAATTGAAATTACCTTCAGGTAGCCCCACAGGAAAAAATCCAACGGATTGAGATCCGGTGACCGTGGGGGCCACGGGACAGGACCGCCGCGGCCGATCCACATGTCGCGAAAGGTTTCGTCCATACGGGCGCGAACATTTGTGGCGTAATGCGGTGGAGCGCCATCCATTTGATAGAACATCTTCTGTCGGATCGCATAAGGAACATCGTCCAGGAGATCCGGCAGAACATCTTCTACAAAGGATTCAAAACCGGCACCGTCCAATCTATCAGGTAGGATGTACGGGCCGATTATGTGTACGCCACAAATTCCGGCCCATAAGTTGATCTTCCAGCGGACCTGTGCTCCGCGTTGCCGAAGCGCCAACGGATTCTCGACGCTCCACATATGCAAATTGTGGGCGTTGAAGCACCCTTCTCTCGTGAAGAGTGATTCGTCGGTCCACAATATGCATCGGACGAACGCCGGATTCCGCGCTACTTTGTCCAGCAGCCACCTGGAATACTCAAGCCGCTGGTCGTAGTCGTCGGGGTCCAAATGTTGCACCCGCACATATTTGTACGGGTGGTACATTTGGTCCTTCAAAATCCGGTGTACCGTCATCCGTTTGACACTAAAACAAAAAACATGAAAATGCATAAATATTTATTATTAGATAACATTTCTTTTTATTTAAAGTGGTGATTTTTGTATTGTTACTTAGTCAAAGCGGCGACTGATGTCTCGTACACTCACGGTGCCATCCTCGTCCACAGCATTCAGGACATTGGAGATGTTACTCTCCGACCTTGATGTCCTCGGTCTTCCGACTCGTGACGCGTCGGGTGAAAACGAACCCGTCGAACTTAATCGGTTCGCCATTTGCCTTAAAAAGTGAGCTGTGGGGATTCTTAATGTCGGATGCTCCTCCGTTAGTCGCCTCACAGTTTCCGTCGCGTTTCAGTAACACTAGAGGAGTGTTGGCCGCTCATTTTCCGAGGTCAAATCCCCCTCGCCGCATTAGCTGCTTGAGCTCGTCTCGGCACGTTACCGCCTCGTCCACGGTGTCGGCCCCGAAGAGGGCATCGTCCACGTAAAAATTCTTCCGAAGGACGGTGCATGCTCGTGGGATTGCGTTTCCCTCGTCTTTCGCGAGCTCATGTAAAACCCGTTGAGCTATTAACGGGGCACACGCGGTTCCGTAGGTCACCGTGGTGAGTCGGAACGCCGTTGGTTCGTTGTGAGGCTCGCGTCGCCACACTATCCGCTGAAGGTCAGCGTCGTCGTCATGCACGCGAATCTGCCTGAACATTTTCGCGATGTCGGCCTTAAGGGCGACTCGAGGGAGTCGCCACCGGAGTAGGACCGCGAAAATGTCCAGCTGCAGCTTGGGCCCCGGCAGTAGCAGGTCATTTAGCGACTTCCCGTTGGAGGTGGGGCTAGACGCGTTGAAAACGACGCGAACCTTCGGAGTTCCGTCGTCTGCCCGTTTCACCACTGGGTGGTGCGGCAAATATACGGCAAGGGTCTGTCCGGAGGAGTCCGACGCCTCCTCCATGTGATCCAGGCCTTCGTACTCCGTTAAAAATTCGCGGTATGCCACTTCCAACGGGGGGTCGCAGCGGAGTCGTCGCTCGACTCCTCGTAAAATCGAGAGTGCTCGATTCCGCGACGCACCGAGGGGGAGGGGGCGCTCCGACCGAAGGGGAAGGCGGACGACGCATCGGCCATCCGCCCGCCGTGCCACGGTGGCCTTGAAATGCTCCTCGCGCCTCGTCTCATCGGGAGAGAGGGTGGAGCTGGGGATCGCCTCCTCGATTTCCCAAAAAACCCGCAGCGACGTCGCGACGGTATGGGGAGAATCCGAGCGTGGGCGCGTGGGACCCGAGATGACCCACCCGAACACGGTCTCCTGCGCAATTGGCGTCCCAACCTTTCCGCGACGCAAACCGGAACGAAGGAGGGCGCCGTAGTGGTCAGCGCAGATGAGCAGGTCCACCGGAAGTGACCGTCTCGGGTCCGGGTCCGCGAAGGCGAGGTCGCGTAAATGAGGGAACGCGCTGATGTCCGTCTCGAGGCGGGGGGCGTAGGACGTGATCCGCTTAAGGACGAAGGCCGTCATCTGAATAGTGGGCGTCGCTCGACCGGCTCCTCGAGTTGCAAGGTCCACGCGCGCGTTCACCTTGCCGACCGGGGCGTCCCCGGCACCCTTAACCGATATACACGCGGGCCGCTTGGGCAGACGTAAGGCCTGGACGAGGGCCTCGGAGACGAAGGTCGCCTCCGATCCTTGGTCCAGAAGGGCCCGTACTGCGCGTGTCGCCCCGTCGCGTGTTTCGACCCAAACGATCGCCGTGGCGAGCAGCACGGTGAAGGACGTGCTCTCGGAAGAGCGAGACGTGCAATTCAAAAGCGCGGCAGGGACGTCGTCGCGATCTACTTCTCCCTTCGCGCGGTTATTGACCGTTTCGGAGGGCGAAGGGGTCGATGAGGCCTGGTGCAGCGACGTGTGTCCGGAGGCAGTTGAAGCAGCAACCGCGGTTTTTTACGAGGTCCCTTCTCTGCGCGGTGGGCATGGCCCTGAACACCGGGCAGCGAAACAGCAAGTGGGTTCTTGCTGCACTTGGGGCACTGTACCTTTGCAGACTTCGCAGCTGCAACCGTGAGCGATCGTACGGGGGGGGGGGGGTTCGATCGCGACCGCGTGCTCTTCCGCGACGGTGTGACGCTCTTCGGCGGCGAGGTGTATTGCCTCGAGAGCACGGACGCGCGCCTCGAGAAACTCGTCGAGCTCAATATACCTGGGGGGTTCGCGAGACACACCGAGGGAGAGTTCCCATTCCTCCCGGGATTTCGGATCGAGGTTTCGGACGATCAGCTGGACGAGCAGATCGTCCCATTGGTCGGTGGGGCAGCCCAAATTGGCCAGTTGTGCCAAATTTTCCGCGATAGGGTCGCGTAGGCCTTCCCCGCTTTCGTCTATCAACGGCGCGTAACGGAGCAGTTCCCCCACCAAGGCACCGACCACCATACGTTTGTTCTCGAAACGTGACTGGATCGCTTTCCACGCAGGGGCGAAATTGACGGAGGTCACCTTTACGTGGGAGATCACGGACGCTGCCTTTCCCTCCAACGCGCCCTTGAGGTAGTACAACCGCTGTACATCGTCGAGGGAACCGTTCTTTACGACTAGCGACGTAAACAAGTCGAAGAAGGTCGGCCACGCGGCGTAACGGCCGTCGAACTTGGGGACTTCGATCCGCGTCAATTTTGTTCCGTTCGACGCGCTCGCGACGGTTTCGCTAGCGGGAGATACGCCGGACGAGGTCTCGGACAGGACCTTCACGGACGCGACGAATTCGCAGAAAAAGTCGCTTGCCTGTTCAAAAGCTTCCTCTGCTCGGTTGAATTGCCCCTCCCGGAAGTAGGGCCTGGTCTCCCGGTCCAGCGCGCTGTCCTTGATCTCCAGGCGTAGGTGGACCTGCTGGCAGCGCTCCCACTCGACCCGCAGACGTCGCAGACGCTCCTCCGCCGTTGCCTTGCGGAAGTTCTCCTTCCCCATCTTCTTGTAGTTCGGGAGGATTCTCGTGAGGCCGCGGACAATGAGCTCCTGCTCATTGCACGTTCACGCTGGACGTGAACTTGTCGTGGTGGAGATCGCGTCGGGGGATCGCGATTCTCGAATTCGTATTGTATAAACTGTAAACTTTAAAGAGATCGCTAACGTCAAGGTGCGCTTCGCTGTTGCTTTCAAACTCGCCTCGCACCGGCGTGCGAGGTGTGTATATCACCGCCTTCTTGACGTGGGGAAGGGGTGTCGCGGGGAACAAGTTGCCGAACGGTTTTTCAACGATCTACGGATTTGAACCGAGCGGGTGACCGTTTTGCCGGGCGAGCGTGTTTGTTTTGGGGATCGCGGCGGTCCTTTCGGTCGCTCGGTCGATGCTCCCGCTCGTTGTCGGGCGCAGCCGACGGTTGAGCCCGAACAATACACAAACACATATTTTTTCATATACAATAATTTTTAATTATAAATACATTAATTTCCATTGATATTTTTGATTAAAATAAAATTGTTTTAATATAATCATCCAAACTATTTTTTACTTTCTATATATGTATTTTATAGGGGAAGGCGGGGTATTGTGAGCCACTTTTTTTTATTGCCAAAAAACTGCTATTAAATTAAGTTTTTCATCAAATTTCAACGCTAAATGTTGTAGTATGAAGATTTACCTTTCTTTTAGACACAATAGTTTAATCGAATATCTGCAAATTAGATGATTTTAAGACTATTACAAAAAATTTGCATTTTCTTGAATTTGCAAAATCTCGGGGAATCGTGAGCCACTCTCAAAATCAAATAAAAATTACAATTTCTGTTATGAAATGTTTATTCATGTATCTGAATGACAAAATAATTTTTTAATAATAAGAAAAAAAGTTAAAAATAACCACAATTAATCTGAAATGCAAAGCTCACAAGTCCAATTTCTTGCGGTCATTCCGGCGCATTCCTAGTGGATGGCGCGATCGCAGACGTTGCAATGAATGGTGTTTTGGCGGTTCATCTTTTTCGGCATATTTTCCATGCAAATTATCCAGAAATCAGATAAAATATCTATTGGATATTGCCAAAAAATTTATATCGTGCTCGAATATTGCATAAACAATCAGTGAGAAACATCAAACATCTGAGGTTAGCTCGTTAAATGTCAAAAATCGAGTGGCTCACAATTCCCCGAGAAAAGTGGCTCATAATTCCCCGAACCCTTATTTTTACAACTTGGCCACAAACAAATAACACAAGCCTAACCTAATTCAAATTTCTTTATTTATTTCGAAAGCTTGAAGTCACACGAGTATTATAAACACAGTTACCTGCTTAGATCCACAGAAAAATGTAACAATAATAGACCAAACACGAAATGAAAATAATACAGTAATGATGCGGGTGCGTACTTCAACTGATCGTGGAAATATTACCTTATTATGAGACAATTCAAAAACAGTTGTTCGTAGCTGTCAATATTTACCAGTAAAACAAAGATGGCGCTGGCTCACGTTTCCCCGTGGCTCACAATACCCCGCCTTCCCCTACTTATGTTTCATACATGTGTAATGTTTTATGGAATACGTAAAATATAAATTCGAGATATCTTTTTGTAATCAACGCATACAAAAATTACTGTGCTTTAGATTGTCGGGCGTTTCCAAAATGAAATGTTGACGATAGTCTAAGGTAAATGAAAAATACTGGGTTGGGCCGACAAAACTCTTACGGACGTTATGGGAATGATTGATTTCACGTAAGGCTGTCGTATGCGGTGTCATGAGCGATCAGCTGGGCGCGTCGCACACTGTTCCAAAACGCCGAAAAGCTGCCAAGCATTAAAAACACTAGAAGAACACTAAAAACCTTTCTAAAAATACTGTGTATTAAGGTTTTTGGGTCGCTGATCTCGAATTTAATGTTGAATTTGCATTTTAATTAACCGTTCGTTCAGAAAAAATTAAATTTTTATTAAAAAATTAATATTTTATATTTATATATGAAAATAAATGTTCTGTTACGTGCGGCCCTGAACTGCACATCGCTGGCTCATCAGTACTACAACTGCTGGGTCAGTCATCGGTGGCGCAATGGCCCAATAACCCATTATTGACCAATGAGGAATTCCATGACTCATGGAATTCAGTACCCCACGCACTGTCAAAATCATGATATATAAACATCACACGACCACGACTGAGTGTCTTCTTTGTCGAGTCAAGTCGTCTTATACATTAATTGTAAGAGAACAAATACACGCATCCGCACGAAAGTCTCGATCTTTGTCCGTAACCTTCCGAGCTTCTGATCCGGATCCCGGACCATCCTCTCACCTGCAAGGCCGCGGCTTAACACTACAATCTTTTGCCATATGACCCATTTTATCACACACGTAGCACCTCATCTCTTTCCCTTTACGCCATTCATTGTTTGTACCTTTTTTACATGTGTTTGCCAAATGTGTTGTTGATCCACATTTAAAACACTTCCTTTCTATGGCCTTAAATGCCACTGGTTCTTCCTCTTTTTCCTTTAGATTTCTGGATTCTTCTGTTAACAATCTTGCTGTAAGATTGTCTACTGTTTTTTCACCTGCTGGTGTTGCATCCCACGCACTTACAAATATCCTATATTTCTCTGGTAAAGTAGTTAATATTTTTGTCATTAGCATTTTGTCCTCTATTTCACTTCCCAGTGCCTGTAACCTAAATGCTATATTTCTTAAGTATGCTATGTGTGACGCTACATCGAACACTCCCTTGTGTTGGTATGTAAACAATTCCTGCATTAACGCACATTTTTGCTATTCATTGTCTCTCTCATATATCGCTTTCAATTTTCTTCACATTTCAAAACTTGTATTACATGTGGTTATTTGTAAGAGATGGACATTTTCTATCGTTGTGACTATTACCTTTTGTACCTTCGGATCGTTTTTCTTGCATTCCTCTGTCATGTTTTCTACCTTTGGAGGTTCAGTATTTACCTGGTTGTACAAACCTAGTGCCTTTAACAAAATGGCCACCTTGAACTTCCATAACTGAAATCCATCCGCATCCTTCAGTTTTTCCAAGTTCTCAAATTCTTCCTTCTTCTCCTTTGATTCAGCCATTTTACTTTTTTCTTACTTTTACTGGTAAAGCTTCGGAATCCCCCCCCCCCCCCCCCCCCCGTCCATTCGAAACACGATATACGTCATTCTATTCGTTTTTGCATGCCGAACACGAAATGTAGTTGTCATTTTTGGCGGAAATTAATAGTTTTCGAGATATTCGTGAAAAACTGCAGCTATCATTCATTGAATTTTGTATATACGTGCACGTCCGCGCTGTGCGTGTGCGTCGGCATGATGCGATCGCTCGTCAACTATTTCTACAGATATATCACTACGACCGTCGAACGATCTATATACCGCGTGAACTTTTTAAAACATCATATGATGAAGAGAGTACATATTACGACAATACCACACACACCCCCCAGTGTTTCTGAGAAGAAGGTTCCCACATTAAATAATATAAAATCAACTGAGACCAATACCAATTTGTTTTACTACCAAATGCGATAATATAATGAAAAATAATTATGTAAAGCTTCAAAACTTACCGAAAATTCCATAGTTAGGTCTGAGTTAGGTCTGGGTTAGGTCGTGGGAGGGGGCGGACAGGGCCGGCCGTTAGGCCGGCGCGACCACGCATACGAAAATCCATGAGTACTCTTTCAAGATTGAAAGCTCACCCTATACATTGTCACGTCGCCTAAATTCTACGCATCCGTCGGAAGGACGGAAGCCTGCGACTCCGGGATTTTACAGGCGAAACGCCGGGCCACGCTCGGCCGCACGAGGCGGGGTCCACCCGGGACAAAAGGTATCTCGCAGATTCGTATTTGTCACGAAAGAAGCCGTTAATGGAATCTACTTTCGGGCGCCAGACACTCGGCAGTGTTACGCAAATTGCGAGATAACGGCACGAGGCGCGAACGAACTTTCCGAAACTGCGAGAACCACACGATATTCTGGATGGCTCGAGGATGGGCTCAGGATTCTACGTGGGTGGAGTACGGAGCATTTCCCGCGGCGGAAAGGTTTCTCGGCGGAAATAATCTACTATAGAATCGGCTCGAACAATTTTATTGGTCAGATGGACACGACAGGGCTGCCGGTGAGAGCCGGCAGCGGAAATTTACAAGCCGGCGCGTTCACGATAATTACGCGACAGATTTTCGGTCGCACGCGCTCTTCTATTTCGATCGCGTCGAACCTGGCAGTTGTACAGGATGGAGATGCTACTTTACAAGGCGCTTTTGGCGCGGAATAACTGCCGAATTCCGATGGAATACGCGGTATAATTGCTGGATCGCTCGAGCTTCGCCGTCGGACACGATACGGACCGCTGCGACGTCACACCGGGGAACGTCTCGAAGATGGCGTACAATTTTCTCGGAAAATCGGCAACGATACGGCCCCCCGCGAGTTCGCGCCCTCGCGTTACCATCCGGCTCGCACGTTAACCGATCGACGACCGTCCTTCCGTTCACGAAATATGGCCGACCACGCGGCACGGAAACGGCGTCGTAATTTCGCGACGCGAATAAGGACCTCGCGAAAACGTTACCGAGCCAACACGAACTGATCGTTAAAATACTATAATAGCGGAGCCTGACTGGCGCTTACCAACGGCAACGAGGACGACGGCAGATGGGCGGCTGTTCGTCCTTTCTCGTCCCTTCGTCTTGGCACGCACAAATTAATTATTTTCGCTCGAGATTATTTCGGGTGACTTCTTGTCAACACGGCCAACGACCCAGTGGCCTACTTTCGGCAGGCTCGGTAACGCGGATGCGAGGCGTCCCCCTACTCCCTACCCCATTTCTCCCGTTCGAGACTCGCGGACCTATCGCGCGGTATTTCCTAGCAGGATCGCATCCTGTCGCGCGGGATCCCTGGCTCGCGGATTTTTCTAATCGCATTCGCCGCTTTTCCGATTGTCGCGGCGACGGCTCGTGAAGAGTAGAGTCCTAGCCGCTCCGGTCGTGGACACCTTCTTTTCTGGGCGAGGCAGCGACGGGGTCGAGGAGGTGTTCGTCTCGTGTCCACTGTCCCTCGTCGGTGCCTCCAGGTTCGTCGACCCGGGCTCGGTACTTCCTCCGTTGTCTCAGCACGAAATCCTTCCGGAGCCAGTTGCGATAAAGCCTCGTACGGCGAGAAATAGGGGCCGGTGAAATTCGCGTCGCCCAAGTGGCGCGACGCTCAAAACGCATTAATACTCGCCCTTGGCAAATCGGCATGCCCAGGGAGAGCGCTCGCAAACGGCCGTTTCGCATCGGCATTGCCAGAGGGCGGCCCGGCCTCTCTTTCTAGGGATCGAGGGACGTCGGCAAAACTTGCCACGTCACATCATATATGTATGAACAGAGTGAGACGCTGTTTTCTACAAAAAAATACAATTGGCTTTATTTTTCAAATGAAAAATAATGATGTAAAGCTACAAAACTTACTGAAAATTCCTTAGTTAAGCGGGAAAGCCAATTGTATTGATTTAATGAGGCTTTCGAATAGATCGGTATTTAAGTTTTTACATTCGCGACGCCACTGATACTCGATCAAGTGTTCCATGAACATTTCACTTGGTACATTTCTTGATCTGAAGAAATTTTTCGCCGGACGCCATGTGGCTTCAATCCTTTGGGTGTGTGTCCCATCTTCAGCAACAAAACGATGTTCCGGGTCACTATGATTTACAATTTTGTGTATGTAGCCATTGTTGGAAAGTGTGTTGTATGCTTTCCATGCATCAGTATGAATTTCGGTGCCTTCCATTACATGGGCTTTAATAATTGGCAACAACGTATCGGTGTTTCGCAAATTATATGGACAGACAACCGCTCGAAAATCTTCGGAATCACTTTCGATCATTCCGAGAACCCAATGTCCGTCAATTTGTCTTCCGCGATTGTACTTTCTCTTACCAAACTTACTCTCGTCAATTTGGACAATTTTTCCGGGCCCGCCAATTCGTCCGCGAAGTTCCTCCCGACAGAAATAATCGTCGACAATCATGTTACGACAGAAATTGTTCCAGTTACAGATGGTTTCGTGGCTAATTGTGTGTTCTCCATCTGTAAATTCTAGAGCCTCCCTTTGGCATTTATCATAACTCTCGGCATTACAAAAACTGTACATTATACTGTTCATTTTTGATAATGGTACATGAGAATTTTCGAACCATGTGCTTTTGGTTATTGTTATTTCGTGCTGTCCATTCTTGTTTTTACATCGGAAAGTACCCAGTCCATTTCGTTGTAGATGTAGAGACATCTCTTTCCGGTGTTTCGCACAAAACTTAGAAGTTGGAAGAAGATGATGCTCTTGCGACCAACGAATAGCATCTTCACCATCCTTTATCTCTAAGATTATTCGACGGCGATTCCACTGGGTCAGGGCTGCCGTTTAATGGCTCGCGACGGCCGATTCTCGAAGGCTACGCCCCTCGACCCGGCCGCGCGTCTCGTCCCCCCGTGACGGTCCTAGTACTCGGAGCCGCTCAGGCGCGTACCATAGCGTAGGCGCTATTCGTGGCGCTTCAGACCTACACGCGTGTCAATAGGTTTCCGCATTACCATCGAGGTACTATTGTCAATGCGTTTTTTTTTTGGTTAGTGGTATCCCCGGTAGGCCTATTCCACTATATCGTACAATAATTTCGGACAACAGCTGTAGAAAATTAATTAAAAAAATAAATTCGTAAAATAAATTTAAAAAATAATTATTAATTCTATTGATCAAATTTTAATACCATCTGGAATAGCATGATTTTCGCGCATGTTTAGACGTGCTTGGCAAATTGGTCAAATCTACTGGAAGATTAGATGTTACTGTTCGCATCGCAGACGCGAGCGAAGAATCATTTAAGGATGTGCGGTGTTCCGATTTAACATAGCGCATTTTTGAAAATGAACATTCACATAAATAAGTTGATCCGAACATTGAGAATATTCGGATCGCGAAATTTCTAAGAATAGGGTATGTCGATTCGTCCAGTATTTTGAAGAATTCGGCACCTTTTTCTTCCCTCGTTTTCAGAGAGATGTCGTGCTGAAGATCGCACAGCTCTTGCTGAAACTCGATGGCTTGATCTGCAATTTTGACAGTGAGGGGATGCTCAAAGAGAATTAGATCATTTCTAAACGAGTCGAAGTCGATGAAACGCTTATCGAACTGATCTATCAACGAATGAAGAATGTGAAAGTGGTTATCAAAATCGCAGTTAGTGCCGAATTCTTCGATAATTATTTTACAGGAAGGAAAGAAGAACCAAAGTTTTGGTTGAGAATTCAAGTGGGTTTTGAAAAGTAAAAGTTGCCTACGGAAAGAATCAACGTGGCTACATAATTGAGAAATAGTTTGGGTGGGGCGTTGTAATTTTAAATTTAATGAATTCAAATGATATGTTAAATCAACTATAAATGACAGTTCGCAAAGAAAACTCACGTCTGTCAATAAGGAGGAATGCTCTTCTGAGCTCAGTGTGGGATTTTCTTGCAAGAAAAGGAAGATCTCTTTTCTTATTGCAAAGAACTGTACTAAACATTTCGCCGCACTGAGCCAGCGAACGTCACAATGCAAAGAAACATCAGTGTAAGCAGCGTTATGCGTTTCCAGAAAACTTATAAATTTTCTGTGAGATAGAAATTTGTTGCCACCTTTGATGGCATTGATTATCGTAGTTACCTTTCGCATCGCGAAAGATAACTTTACGTGTTTACCGCATAACGCTTCCTGATGAATAATGCAGTGTAACGTGGGGAATTGAAAACCGCGACTTTTAAATTGGCCACATAGCCCTGTTTTGGCACCTGTCATGGCTTTTGCACCATCGGTTACCACCGCGGAACATTTCGAAAAATTAGTGCGGAATTTGTGAAGAGTATTCTGCACTGCATTGAAAATATCTGTTCCCGTCGTCGTGCCATGCAAAGGCACGAAGTCCAAAAGCTCCTCGACATACGAAAAATCAGGTTGTACAATTCGAGCAAAAATACTCAATTGACTCGTATGTCGGTTATCGGTGCTTTCGTCCAGACATAATGAAAAGTAATGACAGGAATTCAGCAGTGCAGTTAACTTTTCTTCAATAGACGCGCCTATATCGGAAATCCGGGAACTGACGGTTGTTCTACTAAGTGGAATGCTCGCAGCTTCTTCAAGCGTTATAGAATTACCAAATGTTTTTACCGCTTCAATGAGACATTTCTTTACGAAATCGCCCTCAGTGAACGGTTTACCTTTATTCGCTATTAAATAAGAAATAGCGTAAGAAGCATTGCGAGCTTTAACGGAAGAGGAACACTCCTGAATATTCGTACGAGATTCCATATGCACTAACTTGAGCCCTTCTATTAAATCAATTTTTTCACGGCCTTCATATAACGAATATTGTTGTGCATGAGTTTTAGAAAAATGCCGTTCAAGATTAAACTTCTTAACTACCGCAGGCTCAAATCCGCACAGCAGGCATGTCGTACGATTAGAAATTTGCGCGAAAAAGAAGCATTCCCAGACCTTATCAAAATTATCGCGCCGTACCTGCGTTTTAGGCATATTGTTCTGTAATACAAAATTAACTATGAATACTGCCCGAAAGTCTATTGTCCGAATTTATTTTAATACGAGACGAACGTACTTACCAAAACTTGACTTCGTACAAATCTACACTACAGAAACTCGCGATCCTTACCGTTCAATAATAACAAATGACTGGAAAATAACAAATGACTGCAAACTGTGTTACTATGTAAGCGTCGCGCGTTGGCGATGCGAGCAGCTACGTTCAAACATCCCGCCGTAGATCTTACCAATTTGCCAAGCACGTCTAAACGTGCGCGAAGATCAAGCTGTCCCGGATGGTATTAAAATTTCAACAATAGAATTAAAAACTATTTTTAAAATTTATCTTACGAATTTATTTTTCTAATTAATTTTCTACAGCTGTATACGAATTGACATACCCTATTCTTCGAAATTTCACGATCCGAATATTCTTAATGTTCGGATCAACTTATGTATGCGAATGCTCATTTTCAAAAATGCGCTATGTTAAATCGGAACACCGCACATCCTTAAATGATACTTCGCTCGTGGCTGCGATGCGAACAGTCACATCTAAACTTCCAGTAGATTTGACCAATTTGCCAAGCACGTCTAAACATGCGCGAAAATCATGCTATTCCAGATGGTATTAAAATTTGAACAATAAAATTAATAATTATTTTTTTAATTTATTTTACGAATTTATTTTTCTAATTAATTTTCTACAGCTGTTGTCCGAAATTATTGTGCGATATAGTGGAATAGGCCTACAGGGGACACCACTAACAAAAAAAACGCATTGGCAATAGTACCTCGATGGTAATGTGGAAATATATTGACACGCGTGTAGGTCTGAAGCGCCACGAATAGCGCCTACGCTATGGTACGCGCCTGAGCGGCTCCGAGTACTAGGACCGTCACGGGGGGACGAGACGCGCGGCCGGGTCGAGGGGCGTAGCCTTCGAGAATCGGCCGTCGCGAGCCATTAAACGGCAGCCCTGCACTGGGTCATTTTTAAAATTACATACAAAAATGTTCACTTATACACAAATATTACACTATTATTTATACACTAATGCTACACTATTACTTATACACTAATACTATACTAATAAAAACACACATGCACTAAGAAAATATATACTATTGTCCAAAAAATGGGATTGAATAATTGCAGAGATCACTTGTCTGTTTATTTCGGCGTCAATTCAGCGAATGAATTTTTGGAGCTTACCGTCAGCGTGTTCTAAACTTTCATTTTGTTTTTGTTTTTGTTTGTTTGGTCCTGTATCGATGACAACGCAAACAAATCGTTCGGACTTCGTTTTGAGGAGTAGAAAAGAGTGACGAGTATGCTATTGTGACGTTGGCCGCAACGACCAACGTTAGAATTAGGCTTAGCAATAACATAGCATAAGTACACGAACTCTGTAACACAAACACATAGTCTTAAGTACACTGACACACGCACATGTATACATAAAATCAAAGCATATTAGTATATACGCCACTTACGTCTTTTGTAATACTCCGCAATTGGAGCAGGTATAATCATATCCTCGGGAACGAGATTAAGCGGTGACTCCTCATCCGCATAGCGGTCTTCCGCATTAACGGTTCTAACGTGGTCAATGACCGTAGCGTTCAGAATGCTGGTATATACGTGCTGAAAGGCACAGAATGGCACTTCTCTTCTAAGGCGAGGATTCTCAGCCTCAAGGTCCCCGTAAACTCTCTCGCACAGTAGCGGAAAAGTAGAAAAATCCGCATTCTGCGAGTATATACGGGCAACGGGTTGTGTGCCAGTGTACTGTCCTTCTTGCCACATTGGTTCATCTCTCAGCGTCTCCTTACTTGCCTTCGTTATTTTAGGAGTTATCTCAGCTGGATCTGAAATTACAGCTGGCTTCGCTTTCTTTGTCGCTTGTGGTTTTCCATTGCGGTATCCCTTTGATCTGCTAGTAGGTTTTCCTCGACCAGCAGGTTGTTGTCGTGGAGGATCTGGTTCATCCGCCCAATTCTCAGCGACTGGTGCATTATTGTACTTACGCATGTTGTATTCATACATCCGCCGGGCGTTCCTATTCATTACAGGATTTCCTGCAGCATTAGGATTCGAAACCTTCTGGTTTTGCATTTTATACAAAAAAAGTAAACCTTCTCTCGTTTAAAGGTAGCCTTTTAACGACGTATGTGGAGGGGAGGGGCCGTCACTGCTTCGTGGATGTAATGCATACGGCAAGGCCGCGCAAGGAAAGAGCCATCTAAGACTTCGTGCCATTAGATGCACCGCCAGCAGAGATAAGAAGCGGGCACCGCGGTCAAGTTCGTGGATGCTGACACGGCAGCTCCCGGGCTAGGGAATTGATAGACCGCGTCCGCGGAGTGACAATCCCGAAAACGTTGTGAAATCGTGTGCAAGCGACCAGGTTCGAGTCCTGATCAGACGCGGGCGCACGTACCGCGTGGATCGAAGGCCGTCAACCAGGGGTACGTCCACCGGGACGTAACAAATTGGCGCAGTCGGTAGGACACGACGGTCACCGAACAATCTGGTTGCGAAACGCGATAAATATCGTTGCCAGGAGAACAAATTCATATCAACCCTAACCCATCCCTGCTCTCTAAATCATTAAAATTCTGACCGGCAATCATGGATACTCGTGGCACGCGTAGAACCCTCGACGCCTCGTCACCACCTACCGAAGAAGAATTGTACCAGTTCCAACAAACGTGTGACGGTCACAGCCTTCGGGCGCGAAGCTATCCCTATCAACGGGAATCACGGCCGGCAAGTACCGAGCGCGGCCACTAGATGGCCACGACATTAATCGCCGCGAAAGAGCGACTCGCGCCGCGGCGCGCGGCCGCCAGATGGCCACCGCGACAAACCGGTTTCCCGCGGCTAAACATGGTCGCGCCCGGGTATAATTACCCGGGATAATCACCGGTAAGGGGAGTCACGCCGAACCCGTAAAGGAGAGTAACCCTTGTGGTGAAATACCGAACCGGAAAGCAAGACTCACTTTGTGGAACGTTTTTGGATAGCGCTGATTAAGGGTCTCTCGAGACTCCTCCAACCGATCCTCCGACCGTACCTCCGATCCGCCGACCACACCCGTACTTCCTGACCAGGCCCGAGTGGTGAAAGACCCACGGGAATCCCTACCTCCTCAGTGGCGAAACGCCGAGCAGGACCAATCCAGGCCCGAGTGGTGAAAGACCCACGGGAATCCCTACCTCCTCAGCGGCGAAACGCCGAGCAGGACCGATCCCGGCCCGAGTGGTGAAAAACCCACGGGAATATCCCTACCTCCTCAGTGGCGAAACGCCGCGCAGGACCGATCCAGGCCCGAGTGTTGAAAAACCCACGGGAATCCCCACTTTTACCGCGGCGGAACACCGAAGTTCGATCCGACCAGCCGGCACTCCGAGCGATCGCTATCGCCGAACAGCCGCTACGCCGACCGCCAGTATCGGACTGTCCAGCTAAGGGTTCCCCTCTCGCTCTTCGAGGTACCGCGACTCTGGGCAGCCGACTGACGCGGCAATACCTTCCACAGCCCCGAGTAACCGTCACAAACGTAAATACAGCGCAAAGTAGAAGTCAGGAATCGCGAAGCCGAAATCGACCATTGCCAAGAGACGTTCGAAGCTCACGCGCGCGCTCAAATGACGAGCTATCCGAGATTCGCCGCGAACTACTAGAATTAAAAGTCGAAAGCGCGCACGGCCGACAGGGTACACCACCGAGACTAAACCCCGCCTCCGAACCCTCGTATTACGAACCTATAGGTTTCACAGTGAATCAAGCGGTGGAATTCGTGCCAACCTTCGACGGAAACAACCTCTCCGTATTCAGATTTATCGGCGAGTGCAAACGCGCCCGCGATGTAGTCCTACCCCACGCGGAACGAGTCCTCGTTAAATTAATCTGCAACAAACTCCGCGGCCGGGCCTATTCCGCAGTGGAAGATAAAAACTGTTGCACAGTAACCAGTCTTTCTAATTGTTTGAAGGACGTACTTTGTCCATATAAAACCGTCGACCAATATCGCGGAGAACTTGTGAGTGTGTCTCAGTACACCACCGAGCACGTGATCGACTACATAAGTCGCGTTAAAGATCTCCGCACCGCAATAATCGACTTACAGAGACCTTTTTTTCGGGTAAAAAAAAAACAACTATTTATTCCGAAAATTGGTTTTTCGGAGAACCTAGACAATACATATACAGACCCAAGAGGTCGTTCCGCGAGTAACTCTCTCTTGTCTTGTTATATTAATCTAATATGCGCATGGAGGTTTTGCCGGCAAAATAACCGCTAGGAAAATCCTCCTCGCTTCCTACCGTTTAAAAAGAGTACCGACACGGTATACTTTGGGAACCCAAAATTTCTAAAAACTGTCCAGCACCCCGGAGGGGGGTGGGGATACTCGCAACGTAATCTACTCTTTCGAGCGAGTAGTTTGAGTATCCACACGGCTATACTGGAGGGAGGTTTAAGAAAATTACAAAAATTTGCTCGTAGAGCCCTCAAATTTTATATGGGTATTCTACTCGACAAGCCGAGTCGTTTGAGTACCCACACGGTGTGATTCCGAACTGGTAAAAATTTAATTTAAAAAATTTTGTCGTAGAGGGCTGAAACTTTGTACAGTAAATGCTCGTTCGTTGCGATGAATCGTCTATGCGCTCGTTGCGACGTGCCTACCCATTCCACTGCCTGTCAACGCCGAGTCGGCCGAGTCGCTCCGCACGGCGGCAACGATTAATGTCGGCTCGGGTATATCGGTGTGAACACCACAACATTGACTCCAGTGAATCGAGTACTCAAACTTCTTAATTTCCATTAGGCTTTTATGGGACTTTCACCAACTTATTTCTGGCATTTTTCTAATTAAAATGATACCAAACACGATAATGTAATTTCAACTTTATTTAATGGTTTCATTGACGGTTATGGGTAAGACATGGAAGAGGATAGCAAGTGAAAAGAAAGAGAAACTGTAATGTTTAAAATACCAATTCGATGCTAACACTTTTATTAATAAGTTTCTAGAATTACATGTAGAGTAAATATGGGACAAATTATATCGTGTTTGGTATCATTTTAATTAGAAAATGCCAGAAATGAATTAGTGAAAGTCTCATAAGCCTAATGGAAAATGAACAATTCCATCATTGCGATTACATACATTGTAAGAACTCGTGGGCCTTTAAACTATGCCGGCGACGGCGACACGCTTCGGTCACTCGATCCGTATTTCACTCTGTCCTTCTCTATGTTCGGCTCTTTATTGAAGTCTCGCTCGGCGCGCTCGGCGTGTATCTCGACGCAGTCATAAATCAAAAATAGCGTCCCTATTCGCTCGTTGCGAACTCAAACCTCCGGCCTTTTCGCAACGAACGAGCATTTACTGTATGTACGCTCAGCTCGACGAGCCCTTTCGATTGAATACCCGGAACGGGGGTTTAAAATTGTTTTAAAATTTCTTCGCCGAATCTGAGAGAAGGGGAACCAAGGATCCTGGCAAACCGGCCCGCACCCCTGTAAGTTCACCCGTACGCCCACAAACTCGGCGGAAAAATTCTAACCGTTAAATCGAAGGAGAGGGCAGCCTATCGAGGATACCTATACCGCGACCCGCACCCCTCTACCTCACCGCGTTTGCCTACAAACTAAATTTCAATATAAATTTTTCACGACACAGGATAGAGAGAGAGAAAAATGCTATACCAGCACCTTTCTCTCTTCTTCTCTTGACAGTTCAAGAGGAAGAGAGACCGCACGCTGTGACGTCCGTTCTCCCCTTCTCTCTCACTCTCAGCGCCCACCTGTGTCGTATTTACAAGTTCCTCGAATTACTACGTAAAGTATGAATCGGCACACCTGTTGCTGTGCCCGACTCGTACCGCCAAGACCCGGGTTCGAATCCCGGCACGGACGACGGAAAACTTCTGCCGGTTTTTGTAGATCCCCGTGAAGCGGGGATTCTGAACAAGGGATTCTGAACACGCGGAACTTAAAAAAATTCTCGAGAGAAACTGGAATAGTTTTCACGAGAAAAATTTCAAAGGGACAGCTCCGATGACACCGGTACACGCGCACTCACAGTAGCAAAACCGAAAAATTTCACAAGTCCTATACACTATGAGGAGATACAATTTACAATAATAATAGTACAAATTAAACAAATTAAGAATACACGAAAACTATATACAGAATGCAATGACCGAAACGAAGGGGATAGATAGATAGATAGATAGATAAAGTCTGTTCCACGAGAGAGTAACAGCGTTTCGCGCAGATCGGAAGCAGGTAGGTGGCGCAGCGAGCGCGTCAACTCTTCCTCTACTACTCACACCCCACTTTCATTAATATATACGGTGTCTCTGAATTTACATAATACTTATACGAAAGGGAAATCGTGTGCATTTGTTTAACCCTTTGCACTCGGAGTTATTTTAACTCGAAAATTAAAATAGAACAAATGAATATAATAAGCTATAATTTTTAGTGGTGGCTCCGAGTGCTAAGGTTTAATAATTGAAATAACTAATGGATTTACAATTAAAATTACGTAAATGTTTTATTAAACAGATATTAGAAATATTATTATTTACGATTATATACAACAATTTACAATTTTTAGACACTATATACACTAGAAATTCAAATGATTTCAGCGCACTGTTTCGATCAATTTTTAAATTATATACACTATTTGCAAATTACCACAAAAGTATTTTCTACGTTTCGATCTTATTTTAGATCATTTTCAAGAAAAATGAGCAAAATTGCGTCTGTAAATTACCAAAAATAATTAACTTTGTATAAAGTTTGTATAAACTTTGTATAAAATTAATTATTTTTGGTAATTTACAGACGCAATTTTGCTCATTTTTCTTGAAAATGATCTAAAATAAGATCGAAACGTAGAAAATACTTTTGTGGTAATTTGCAAATAGTGTATATAATTTAAAAATTGATCGAACCAGTGCGCTGAAATCATTTGAATTTCTATTTCAACTATATACACTATTTACACTATATACAAAAAATACGACTAAATATATACAATACTAAATACATTTTTACATCAATTTACACATCATCGTCATCATCGGGGTCGTCAGACTGGTCCAACCACTCGCCACTTTCTTCCAACACGGCATCCGTGGTGTGGTCGAGTTCGTGGAGTCTGGTTTCCACCCCTTTAACGTGGCGAATAAAATTTCTCCAGTTGTCGGGGGACACGTTCTCCACCGCTTCATCGACTAATTTCCGAATATCGGCTAATTTGTAGCTGGTGTTTTTCGAGCGGATATAACTTTTAATTTGTGCCCATGCTAGCTCGATGGGGTTTAGCTCGCAGTGATAAGGGGGAAGGCGTACCACGCAATGTCCGCGCTCTTTTGCTAATTCGTCGATGACGAAATTTTTCGGTTGTCTGTATTTGTCAACCAATTCTAATAATTGTAGTTTGACAAAGCGTGGGTTAATCGTTTCCCCCTTATCCTCGAGCCACGTAATTATGTCTTGTCGTTTCCAACCTGTTGTTGGATATTTTTCTAGCTGTACACTGTGATACGGTGCATTGTCCATCACAATGACAGACCCATCTCGCAGCATGGGCACAAATTTCTCGAACCAGCATTTGAACGTGTCGCCGTTCATTTCCTGGTGGTAATCCCTACCAGATTTCTTCGCCTCGAAACAGAGGAGGGCTCCAGGTAAAAACCCGTCTGACGACCCAATGTGGGCTATGATCAGCCGCTTCCCTCTATTGCTGGGTCCGGGAATCCCAGTTGTTAATCCTCTTTGTGCCGCGTTACTTGGGCAGCTGACACTGCAATAAATTTAAAATTATATTTAAAATTATATTAAATTTTAATATATAAATTATTATTTATATAATTGAATATACCTGGTGTCCACCCATAATCGTTTATGGCAGTCCCCGGCGTTCATCCACGTTTCATCCAAATAGTATACGTGCCGTCCTTCCTCTCGCAGAGCCTGGATCTTTTGAATGTATTGCTGCCTCCAGCATATTATATGCGGCAGCTCGATTAATGCACTATTCCGTTTGCGCACTATGAATTTGAATTCCATTCTTTTGAGCAAACGGAACAGCGATGTCCTACTAAAGGACGGCAAACTGGAATCGCCGTTTACGGCATCCAGAATTTTCTGCAAATTCGGAATTTCCTTTCTCAGCCAAAAGTCGTGCACTTTTCTCCGAATTGCCAATATATCGTTGTCGGACGTCTTTTCAAGAATATTTAGACGAATTCGCTTCTTATTTGGCGACGACACCGTCCCACTCGCCTTGTATTCAGAAATAGTCTTTTTCACGGTGGATTTTCCTATCCCCGTTTTGGCTGACAGTTCGTCGATCATTACGGCATATTTAATGTCCGGCTTCTCGGATATGATTGCTTTGTATAAGTTTATTAGCATCATCTTCTGAGCTGATCCAACGAACTAGAAAAAGAACAAAGTACACGTTAGTACACCACAAAAACCACGATACGAAATATATAAATCAATTATATTCTTATATTATTTTATAATTAAATTAAATTACTATTAATTTTGAACCCTCGCACTATGTGATTTTATAAAAATAGCTTGTGACGGCCATGTTGCGTGGAAAAGAGGGTCCCAAGTCCCAAGCGCGTCCCTCCCCTCGTTTTAACGGTTTTCGGACGGTTACGGACGCTTCCAATTCACCCAGGAAAAAGGTTCCTTTTTCAAAATTCGACTTAGCAGTTTGAGTTTTTTTGAGACGTTAGAAGGATTAGTTTACTGAGCATACGTATAACAAACATACATCTACAAAACACATTTTACATTTTCATTACGGGCCCTAATAAAAAAGTTTTAAAAAGTGCCTTTTATACTTTTTCACGCAATTCTTAACAATTGCAATTTTTTCAAAATATTTTTTGCACGTCATTTAGTAAACCAATGCTTCTAATAGCTCACAAAAAATCAGATCTTTTGGTCCAATTATGAAAAAGTTATACCGTTTTAAAGTACGTTTTAATAATTTCGCGAGTCACTGTATTTTAAAATTAATGTTTGTAAGGGTAGCTTACCTTTCCACAAGGATTTCTTTTCTGTGGTGATGGATTCGATGGTCCAGCTTCCATCTTTCACGATTTTACACTCGTCACACAAAAAAACGTGGTAAAATACAAAAAAATGGTAAAAGAGACGCTTCCGCAAAACACTCGAGACGCTGTATGATTCAGACTCACCCAGTATAACGCTGCAAGCGACGCGGCTTGGCGTCGGCGCAGCGTGCCGCGTGTTAGTTACGCTGTGCGCATGCGTATGGAGTGGGAGATGCGCAGAATGAACGTAAATCGGTGTCTGAGCAGGTTACTCTCTCGTGGAATATACTTTAGATATACTCTGTCTCATCCAAGAATACACTCGTTTCGCGCAGCCTGACTGATCGCGGACGGCGCTGCGGCCTCCCAACTCCCACTCCACCACCCACTCCACCACCCACTCCCACTGTCTCGACGCGTATCTTCACGTACGCGGTGTACTGGAATGAAACGGATTAGCATGGAATTGTACGGGATAGGGAATCGTGACGATTTGCAGGCGTAATAAATTTTCTAATCAATTTAATTTTGTTTTATATTTAATTTTAAACGAAATTTATACTTTATTTAAAGATATTTACATTTATACATTATTTTAAATTCTAACTTAAAACTATTTACAAACTATTTACAAACTATTTACAAAATTATAACTTAAAACTATTTACGATTTATTTACAAAATTAGTCGCCTATATCTGACAACTCAGACCCAGACGTCCAGTCGCCGTCCTCCTCCAAAACGGAGTCGATTGTCCGATCTAATTGTCGGAATCTCTCTTCCTCTTTCTTCGCATGAGATATATAATTTGCCCAGTTCGTCGGTGACACGTTTTCCACGGCGTCATCTACGAGTCGGCGGATATCCGCCAACTTAAATGTTGTATTCCGCGACCTTATGAATCTTTTCATCTGCGACCACACAAGCTCAATCGGGTTCAACTCGCAGTGGTAAGGGGGAAGCCGCAATACTAGATATCCTTGTTCTTTTACGTATTCATCGACGACATAAATCTTCCCAGGCGCCTTGTATTTTTCAACAATACCTAGTAATTCACTTATAACGCAGTCTTGTAATTCAGCGGAATCCTCCCCCTTACCCTGCAGCCACGCCACAATATCCGCTTTCCTCCAGCCTCTTCTTGGATAACGCTCCTTCTTCACGCTGTGATAGGGAGCGTTATCCATAACAATAACTGCTCCAGCTGGCAGCGTGGGCAAAATTTTCTGTATCCATTCAAAAAACGTGTCTCCGTTCATTTCATCGTGGTAATCAGCGGAGCCCTTTTTCGCTTCGAAACAGAGTAAACCGCCAGGCAAAAATCCGTCCTCTGATCCTATATGCCCTATAATTAGGCGTTTCCCTTTGCCGGTAGGAGCCGGTATACCTGTCGACAGCTGCCTTTCTTCGGCGTCCCTCGAGCTGCCGACGGAGGTATCCACCCACAATCTTTCCCCACAATCACCGGCGTTGTACCAGGTTTCGTCCAGGTAGTAAATTCGCCGTCCTTCCTCGCGTAGTTTCCATAGTTGTTTTATGTATTGCTGCCTCCAGGCAACAATACTATTTGTATCTATCAGTGCGCTGTTGCGCTTCCGTCGTATGAAGCGAAACTCCATCCGTTTGATCAGCCGATGCAGAGTCGCTCGGCTGAACGTCGGCAGTTCCTCGTCTTCATTTATTGCTTGTAATATTTTATTTAAGTTCGGCACCTCGCGCCGCATCCAAAATTCGTGAACTTTCCTTCTAATGGCCAAAATGTGTTCAGTAGAGGTTTTCTCCAACACATTCATACAACGCCTCTTCGTGTTAGGCGATGTAATAGTGCCTCTTCTTTTGTACTCAGCAATCGTCTTTTTGATGGTGCTCGTCCCAATCCCCGTACTCTCCGACAGGGAATTAATTGCCGCCACGTACGTTATTTCAGGATTTCCCTGCTTTAATTGCTTGTAAAGGTTTATTACGACCTCCTTCTGCCCAGACAAAACGTACTAAAAACAGAAAAAAATTTTAATTCATTAAAGAATAGCTAAAGAAACCTCTTACATTGTAACGCATTTTCCTTTTTTATATCAAAATAACGTTTAACAGCATCTCTTATTTATTCGTAATTTTTATTATTAAAATCGTATAGTACAATATTGGAAATATTGTCGTCTTTTTAATAGTGTCCGAATATTGGTAAGAGTCACTGTATATAATGAAAATTATTTATATGTACAATATGAACGTACCTTTCCTTGCGGATTCCGCTTCACTGGAGATAACGACTCTTTTGAATTCATTATTTTGCACGCAGTCGAAAAAACGCGAAAACAAAAATAACAAGAAAACAAGAATAACGAGTAACGCGAAAACAAAAATAACAAGAAAACAAGAATAACAAGAATAACAAGTAACGAAAACAAGTAAAGAAAACAACAATAATAAGTAGCGATCGATAGCGTCAGAATAATTCACCCTATAGACTGCGAATGAGGCAGTTTGCAGCGCTGCAGCGCGTGGCGTCACTTCAGTGCCACTGCGCGCATGCGTAGTGCAGTGGGAGTTCTACCAATCACGGCGAAGCTGCGCAGCGAACAGCGCAAACCGGTTATTACCGAAGTGTATTCTTGGATGAGACAGACAGATAGATAGATAGATATATATATATATATACACACACACAAATATAAGAATATAAAGACTATATACAAGCAAAAGCACAGTCAAATTAATTAACTAGACTAGAGCAGGAACAGTACGTTATATTCACACAAATAAACTAAAAATTTTAAACAAAAGACTGAGCACTTATTACTGGAAAAAGAAAATAGATAAAATATAATACCTTAAATATATAAATCCTATAAGTGCTACAGTTAAACTAGATAAGAAAACCAAATTATATAAATATGTACAGTTTGATAAGCAATAGACCCTATAGATTAAAAATATAAATTGAAAAAATACCGTTGTTCTTTGTTCTTTGTTACAGGTACGAGACCCGAAGGAACCCGTCCTAATCGAACAGCCAAAAACCAGGTAAAAATTCAATTATAAGCACACACTAATTAATTAACTAAAGAAGTAAACAAAAAAAAAACCGATTTAGGATTAACAAAAATAGAAAATCTTTTAACCGAAACCGAATGCAAGTGGATTACTAGGCAATATCACTCGAACTCCGACTTACAGAGACCTACCGTCGACATAACCGAGATCGATGAATTTACCGCACGTAGCTTCACGCGCGGCCTACTCCCAATAATCCGTATCGAAATTCAACCGTTCCATGATTATCCACTCGACAAAATTTTCGATGAGTCCATAAAGGCTTTCAAACTGTACGAGCACGACAAAACACGCACGCGAGGAAAACCGACGCGTTCAATTTTCGGAAACGCGCAGTCGAACCCCAGAGCGACGCGAGTATTGGCGCGGGCCAGAGGACTGGCAATTTCGTGAAAGGAAATACTCGCCGCCTCCACCGAGGCATAAGGCTCCTCGACCACACGACGTAAGAACCGATGCACCACGCCGCTACGAACCACCGCGTCGGTACGATCCACCGGCAAATACCAACGCGAAACCGCTGCTACAAACGTTTCGCGAAAGACGAGACAGCTTCCCAACCGAATCTCCAAAAATATGCAGATAGTGCAAAAACCCGGGGCACGATATCCATGAATGCCGCAAACGCGAATACAATAACAAACTGAAAGCGGGAAACGAACCCAGCCTCCCGACCCGCCAAACGGAGGGACGGGAGGCCCGCCCATCCAAATCAAGCAACCTCGTGTTGGAGAACTGCGAGGCAGACACCAGCCCGTCACCGCAATAAATGAATTCCCCAACACCGAGGGTCTGGTCCTCAAAAACCAGCGAAACGAACATAAACTCGTCTCGGCCGTCAATATCGGGTCTAGCAGCCCAACAGCCAAAGTGCTCCTCAAAACTCCCCAATTCTCTAAATCTTGCACGTTCTTGGTTGACACCGGTTCCGAAGTCAATATCATTAAACCGAATTTGTTTGAAGCCGAACGTCTTCATCGACGGAAGTCACACCATCATAATACACGGGTTCGGCAGTGGCGAAGGAAATTCGCTCATTATCATCCCCGTGGAAGTCTGCAGGGCCCCACTCTCTTCCATGTGGTCGCAAACGGCATTCCAGAAAATATAGATGGAATGCTCGGCGCTCCCTTCTTCCGTGACGACGCAAAGGTCGATTTTGAAAAGGAAATCCTTTCACGTAACGGCATAGAAATCCCGTTCGTCGACAACCGCCCGCACCAGATCGAGGCCTGAACGGTCGCTTGCATCGCGGTTGATTGTCACGGCCCACCCGTCGGATTCATACGCCGTTTAGATATAAACGAGAATGTTTACCTTGGCGATTGCCTCGTCAAAAATCGAGATGGTAAGGCATTCCTGCGGTGCATAAATGCATCGACCGAAGTGGCGAACTTCTCTCTCCCATCATTGGAGGTGGAAGAAATCGAGGAAGCCTTTACCAATGCCAATTCCAATTCCAATTCTCCTTCTAATTCCAGCTTTCACGCTGATCTCGTTGTTAACCCCCGCCATCACGCGGAACAACTCGTCACAAACTCCAGCTCTACAGCTGACACTTCCTATTTTTCTAACCCAACCCCTCAAACACCCTCAACCCTCACGGATAACCGCACATGTCTTTCGTTTCCAATCCAAAATCGAAGTCTAAACTCCCGAATAAAGGAACTCCTCGAAACCATCCGCATGGACCACCTCACGCCGGAGGAGCGTGCCCATGTGGAATCTCTAATTGATCATCACCACTACCTCTTCCACCTTCAAGGAGACCGCCTAGGGAAAACAAGCGTGGTCACTCACAAAATCCCTACCACGGATGACATTCCGACACACGTAAAACAATATCGATACCCACCGATCCACAAGGTCGAAATAAATAAACAAATGAAGGAACTGCTGGAAAATGACATCGTCGTACCGTCCAGTTCTCCCTATAACTCGCCCTTGTCGATCGTCCCCAAAAAGGCAGACGAACACGGCAGAAAAAAATGGCGTATGGTAATCGATTATCGCGCCTTAAATGAAAAATCGGCAGCGCCAAATACTTCAGCGTGTTCGATCTCGCCAGCGGGTTCCATCAGATAGGGATGGAGAAGGAGGACGCTGCAAAAACAGCGTTCTCGACGCCCTTCGGTCACTACCAATATAATAGAATGCCATTCGGCCTGAAGAACGCCCCGGCTACGTTCCAGCGCCTGATGGACAACATTTTGAATGGCCTCCAGGGCAACGAGCTCTTCGTCTACCTCGACGACATTGTATTGTACGCCCGTACCCAGGAGGAACATAAAGCTAAATTCGACAAATTGGCACGACGCCTCAGAGAGGCAAACCTCAAGCTCCAACCCGCGAAATGCGGTTTCCTCTACCGGGAGGTTGCATATCTTGGCCATCAAATTAGCGAAGATGGCGTTAGACCATGCCCACAAAAGGTAAACGCCGTACGGGACTACCCTAGGCCTAAGTCCGTGCGAAACGTCCGCGAATTCTTGGGGCTCGCGGGATATTACCGTCGGTTTATTAACAAATTCGCGCAAATCTCCAAACCCCTAACCTCGTTGCTAACGAAAGAAACCCAATTCACGTGGGGTCCTGAACACGAAAGGACCTTCACCATGCTCCGTTCCGCTCTATGCAACGAACCAGTACTACAATATCCGGACTTCACGAAACCTTTCAACGTTACCTGTGATGCATCCGGCTACGCAATCGGAGCCGTCCTGAGCCAAGGGGAAGTGGGTCGGGACCGACCGATCGCGTACGCCTCCAGAATCCTCCACGGGGCAGAGCTGAATTACGCAACCATCGAAAAGGAATGTTTGGCCATCATCTTCGCCGTCCAATATTTCAGACCATACATATACGGGAGACAATTCCAACTCATCACAGACCAACGGTCGATGAATGGATGAATTCGATCAAGTACCCCACCTCACGACTCTTGAGGTGGAGGTTAAAGCTAGCCGAATTCGAGTACAAAATCATATACAAGCCAGGAAAGGCGAATTCAAACGCGGATGCATTATCCAGAAACCCGGTAACACTACCCCTTCTGGCGGACCCCACCAACGAGCCAACGCTCGAAGCAACACCAAGTAGAAGAAGGCGAACCCTAGTACAAGCACTCGATTTTTCACTCGACGAGCCACTATCAGCCTCACCGGACTCTCCCAACACTCCAAACCCAGAAACATCCCGAACACGAAACCATCCAAGACCCCGCGACACATCACCCCGCTACCCCCGTATCCTCCCCCCCCCCCCCCCACTGTCCATCCCCTCAACTCCCGAACAATCTCAACCTTATTCTGAAGCGGAAGCGGAGGAAGATACAGATTCAGAGGAAGAAATGTCCGAAGATGCCAACCCACAAGCACACCTCCCGAGGCGCACCATTACACACCTCCGGGATAGGTTAATAATGCGCTGCGATAACCTGGCATGTTTCGTTACCCTCGACGGGCGACCCATAGATACAAGTGCGGCAGACCTCCTTCGCCAAGGTAAAATACCGGCGAACAGGGAGCTCACCCTCCACCGAGCCAAAGTAAGTAACCTTGGCTCCAACAAATTGATCCTACTTCCCATCAAACAAACAACACGCCACGAAGTAAGCCACGACGACGTCAACGAATGTCTCCGATCCTTAAGTAACGTCGTCGCGGAACTCCAACTCCAGACAATTTCAATCTCAAAAACAACCCTGGACAATGTTCCTTGGAACTTCATACAGAGCTCCCTGGTCGAAATATTCGCACCAACGAATCTCCGAATATTCCTATGCTCTAACGAGATACAAATCTCGGTCGAAGACAGGCGCCACGAAATCATCAGCGAAAACCACATCTCAGCATACGCCGGTCACAAGGGAATAACAAATACCTACAAAAGAATAAGAGAGAAATACTACCGGAAGACGTTAAAACTTGACGTAACCGCATTTATCAACAACTGTCCAAGCTGTCAACTAAACAAACTTACCAGAACGAAAACTCGTCTGCCAATGACGCTGACTGACACCCCCGGACGAGCCTTCGAAAAGGTGTCACTAGACATCGTGGGTCCTCTCCCTACAACGCCCGAGGGCTGAGTACATTCTCACCATGCAGGACCTCCTTACGAAATACTCCATAGCCGCACCTCTCAAAACTACCGGCGCAATAGATACCGCCGACGCTTTTGTGGACCACCTGATCTGTCGTTTCGGAACGCCAAAGGCCATCTTGACAGATCAAGGCAGAAACTTCACTAGCTCTCTCATGAAGGCGGTCGCCAAACGGTTCAAGATCTCTCGATTCCAGACAACCGCATTCCACCCACAAAGCAATGAATCAATCGAAAGATCCCATCACGTCCTCATAGAGTACCTAAAACATTACATCTCCAACAACAATTGGAACAAGTGGCTCAACCTGGCCATGTTGAGCTACAACACCAGCGTACACGAGGGTACAAATTTCACCCCCCACGAATTGGTTTTCGGATCATTAACACGCGTCCCGACCTCGGACCCTTTAATCTTTCAGTTAGAAAACGAATCGTATAACGAATATCTCCACGAGCTCCAAATTAAAATCACGGAAACTCAAACGCGCGCTCGCGAAAACCTAATAACGGCAACAGCCAAGTCGAAAACTTACTACGACAGGCGAACTAACCCACAAACCTTTACCGTACGGGATCTCGTCTTCCTCCTCAAAGAACCCCGCAAAGGAAAATTCGATGCGCAATACACCGGGCCACACGAAGTACTAGAGATAGTGTCGAATACGAATGTCAAGATAACAATACAAAATAGAAAAACTAAGATCGTACATGTGAATAAATTAAAAAGAGCGCACACCAACCCCAGGCAGCAACCGACGGTCGCGAGCTGCAATTAGGTATCCCAAAAATCTACCGTCAGAACGATCAGCAAACACCCCCCACTACGAAACCACGAACCCCCCATCACACCGACCACTCCTCAGGCAGTAGATAACACCGAGCACGCATCCCCTGAAACTCATTCTACAATTTGTCGCAGCGCATGCAGCATGACGACCCTATCAACAGCAATAATACTCCTGGCTCTCGCAAGTCAAGCCTCTGCTCTGATCAGATTCGACTGCGGAGGCCCAACGCTAAACGTCTCAACATTTTCCACAATCAACAACCCAAACTGCGAATGGGAAGAGACGCAGCCACTCGAAACCCAGGAGCACATACAGCTGCTACAACTAGCCGAGTTCACACAGACACCAGTACTCCAATGCCACGTAGAGATAGACCGAACCATATACTACTGCGGAATGCACTCGCATGTGTCAGTAGTCGCAAACGGTAGACAGGAATACCTCCTGTCAATTTCAAAAGAAACCTGCACGAGCCTCCAGGCAACAGGAACGTTGACATCACACCGGCAGCCCAAGTGACAGGAATTCAGCCGAACTCCACAACTTCACGAAGTCTTACCTTGGCTGGAGAAATCCAGAACGATGGCAAATGCTCAGGAACAACATATAGTGACCCATTCGATACCTGGACCAGCGTAGTAGTGCAGGCCGTGGTTAGAATAACTATCCGGAACTACGTAGCTCCGATCAAGTTCTCAATAAACCAAATACGCCTACAATCAGGACAAACGTGTCCTCTAGAAAAGGGGAACTGCCTCGACACACAAGATGGCTTTACCTTCTGGGACACCATCCCTACTGACTACTGTAAATTCAGAAACTACGATGTCCTATACGATGGGATAGCCACCAAGCTATCCTCCCAAACGGAATCGTCAACAGTCTTGTATACCGTCGCATCACAAGACGCAATGTTCGCCCTAACGCAAACGGACAGGACGACAATATGCGGCTATACAATCATTAAAATAGAACACCCAAAACTGTTCATACTGGAAACCGGACCATCCGGAAAATTCAAAGAGAAAACCCGCACGCTAGTTAACAACCTAGGCATATTCACATACGTAAATAGCAAGTTCATGTACGTAGAGATACACCTCCGAAATCAACTGTCCCAATTGTATAAAGATGTCATTCGCCAAAAGTGCGATTTAGAAGTCCAAATCCTCCGAAACGCACTCACACAACTCCACTCCGCACCAGAGGAGGTAGCAACAGCAATCATGAAGGAACCAGGATTCATAGCAATCCCGGCAGGAGAAGTGGTACACATCATAAAGTGCGTACCAGTAAACGTCCAAGTCCGGAAAACAGAGGAGTGTTATGACGAATTACCAATAACCTACAAAAACACCTCTCGATTCTTAAAACCACGTGACCACATCATCGCTAGCACCGGCACCAGGAAACCGTGTAATGAACTACTACCACCCTTCTACAGGTTGCACGGAATATGGTATCGCTTGACGCCGTCACCGATCGAAACCATCACGCCATCTCTCCTTCAACCACTATCCACGCCAGCATGGAAATACGTGGACCCCAAAAATCTTGCAACCGGAAGTATATATTCGCAAGACGATCTCGACAAATTGCAGGAACACATAATGTTCCCGGTTGACAAAGTAGCGGTGGTCAACTCAATTGCACAAGGCGCCTCAGGTCGACAATTCGCCCCAAACAGTGTGAATATGTTCAATTTACTAGATGAACACTCACTACAACAAATTGCCGAATCCACTGCACACAAACTGTGGCCAGGATTCACCACCTTCGGTTCAATCAGCGCAGGAGTACTAGGAGTTTATATCATCACGAAACTCATCAAGGCAATCATCAGTACCATCATGAATGGCATGCCCTCCACTCACTATACGGATGGAGTCTTCACTTGATAGTCGCCCTATGGAGCTCGCTTACAAGATTCCTCATCTTCTTGAAACAAAGGCCAGTGGAAACTACCAGATACAGCGAAAACGTGAACAGTGACAGTGAACCCCAACCCCGACCCTGCCCAAACCCACAGCAAGACAATGAACATTCAAACACTGCGAATCCCCCACCCAAACCACGCTCCGGCTCGGGCGATATAAACATCCATCCCGTCTACAGCCGGGTCGTGCCACAAATTCCCCTGCGAGAAATCTCCTCCCTAGAGGAAAGATCTGATGTTGCGCACGACGACCAACGCTAGATTTAGTTAATAACAAACCTCTAAAACCTCACTAAATCTGATCATCAGCGGCCAACCCTACCATGTGTCGGAAATGCAGTCCACCAACATCGTCCAGCGAAAAGAGGACGAAGTACCTGCTCCTTTTCGCGGCCTACAAATGCTATCAGGGCACACTGTACACGGAGGAATATGGAAAGGACATGTGCCATCGATGCATCGGTCTGCAACCTCGCCAGAGAATCGAGAAATACCACGTCCACTCCGCACACCCATACCTCCCAAACGAGTGTCCCAACTGCAAGCTCAACATCTTTAAGGTCACACCAGTCCTGCAATGCCTGACATGCTCGCTAAGAATAGCAGAAGTACGGACGCCCAAGATATTCAGCAAAGGCCCCTGATGGGATAAAAACACAATCAAGGACACTAGCCCAGCCCACCCTTATAAGTGATAACCCCTTACAAACCCCACGAGAGGACTCTATCAATGTTTCAATTCGCCCCGTTTTCCGCCATCTAGATGTAGAAATTTCTCCCCGAGAAATTTCCTCCGTAAGGGGGGAGGTATGACGTTGGCCGCGACGACCAACGTTAGAATTAGGCTTAGCAATAACATAGCATAAGTACACGAACTCTGTAACACAAACACATAGTCTTAAGTACACTGACACACGCACATGTATACATAAAATCAAAGCATATTAGTATATACGCCACTGGGAGGGGCCGTCACTGCTTCGTGGATGTAATGTATACGGCAAGGCCGCGCAAGGAAAGAGCCATCTAAGACTTCGTGCCATCAGATGCACCGCCAGCAGAGATAAGAAGCGGGCACCGCGGTCAAGTTCGTGGATGCTGACACGGCAGCTCCCGGGCTAGGGAATTGATAGACCGCGTCCGCGGAGTGACAATCCCGAAAACGTTGTGAAATCGTGTGCAAGCGACCAGGTTCGAGTCCTGATCAGACGCGGGCGCACGTACCGCGTGGATCGAAGGCCGTCAACCAGGGGTACGTCCACTGGGACGTAACACTGTATACTAGGGCTGTTACTTTGATTTCAAAAACTTCGAAGGTGATGAAAATCGAAATTTCGAATTTTGAACCTCCGTAGTAAATTATTATAACAGTGGTTCTTAGTCTTTTTGATGGCAGGGAATACTTTTGATTATATGAAAATTTGGTTGTCTGTCCATATAATGTGCGAAACACCGATACGTTGTTGCCAATTACAAAAGCCGATGTAATGGAAGGCACAGAAATCCATACTAATGCATGGAAAGCATACAACACACTTTCCAACAATGGCTACATACACAAAATTGTAAATCATAGTGACCCGGAACATCGTTTTGTTGCTGAAGATGGGACAAACACCCAAAGGATTGAAGCCACATGGCGTCCGGCGAAAACTTTCTTCAGATCAAGAAATGTACCAAGTGAAATGTTCATGGAACACTTGATCGAGTATCAGTGGCGTCGCGAATGTAAAAAATTAAATACCGATCTATTCGAAAGCCTCATTAAATCAATACAATTGGCTTTCCCGCTTAACTAAGGAATTTTCAGTAAGTTTTGTAGCTTTATTCCGAAGTTCAGCCCTTTTACTATCTTTTTACCTTTTGTAAAGTTTTGAGAAATAAATTTTTAGTTTATTTTACTATCACGTGGCAGTTGGTCTTTTTTTTTTATGTGAGGAAATGCGCTACGCATACCCCAACCCCCCTGGGGGGGAGCCGGGGTTATGTGGGACACCCCCGGCCTGGCGGCGCGCGCAGCGCCCGCCAGCCCGGTGGTTTACCCACTAAAACCTCACACCCATCCCTAAGCTATGGAGGGGGTGCCCGGATCACCCTCGCCCTCGCTTACAATAGAACCCGGGGGGAGGGGTTAACCTCCCCCACTGACCTACTCTAGTCGGACACCGGGCGGTATGGGACCCACCAGATGTCCCCATCCCCGAGGGCCGCCGGAACGGGCTTCCCGAGCCCCAGCTCGGTCCACCCTGGGCCCCCCGGCGGCCTCCTGCCCCGCTCGGAGCGGGTGACCCCTCCGGAGAGGGGGCCCACACCGGCCAGGGCAGGAGGTCGCCGCACACGGTAAGGGAGGGCCGCCCCTCCCCCCCGTGGTCGCCCTGTCAAGAGGGGACCGACCGGCACCCCATAACCGATTCTTATATCCGTGGTGCCGGCCCGTCCCGAGGGGAGCAAACTCCCCTCCGGGGCCGGGGTGAGCTTGCGCCCCGGCCCCTATCATTCTCCGCCCCCCCCCCCTCGTGGGGGCACACGTCGACGCGGGGGAAGCCCCCGCGCCGTCCCGACTTACGCCCCCCTCACAGGGGCACACGACGACGCAGGGGGGGAACACCCCCGCACCACCTCCATCTCCGTCCCCCGCCTTGTGGGCACCGGCTGGCGCGGGGTGAAGAACCCCCGCGCCGACCCATCAGACATCAACCCCCACTGGGGGGGCTGAGGCCGGCGCGAGGGACGTCCCCTCGCCCAAACCCGCCTCGCCGAGCCCGGGTCCTTCTCCCGGGCTCTCTCGGTGGCCTCCTTCTGCGACATGACATCCTCACAGAAGGAGGCCACCGCCTTCCACGACCCCTCGATCGCGGTCATGTAGTCGACCACGGCCGCGAGCGAGAGGTCCCAACCCCTCCACCGTGTGCCGCGCCGTGTCCACATCCTCGCCGCAGTGGTGACACTGCGAAGTCGGCTCCCGCCCCACTCTGTGCAGGTACTCTCCGAAGCACCCATGGCCGGAGAGCACCTGCGTGAGGCGGAAGGTCAACCTTCCCCGCCTCCTGCACCATATATCGAAAATGGGCAGGAGGGCCCGGACGATTGGACGTCCCGTGGAGGCAGCTCTCATCTGCCGCCCCCATCGGGCAAAAGTGTCCGCCCGGGCCTGGCGCTTCCGCACCTCGACCTCCGATTCCTCCTCGTCCGTCAGATCCACCCCCGGAGGGCGGCGAGCGGAGCAGGCGACCCGATACATGATCGCCCGCTCCTTCGCCACCAAATGAAGGGGCGGAATCACGGCGAGGAGGCCCGCCACCTCCGTGGAGATGGTACGGTACCCCCGTATGGCCCGCAGTGCCAGCCGGCGCCGCACTCTCTCGAGATGTGCGGTACTGCGCCGACTAGCCTCGAGCGAGCGGTGCCACACGGGGACCCCATAAAGGGCAATAGACTCCGAATAGTAACTCCGGCCCCCCGATATTGGGCAACAGCCGCACGAGAGCGGCTGCCGTCCTCTCTAACCGGGAGGCCAGGAGGTCGAAGTGATCCTCGAAACGCCAGCGGCCGTCGATAGTCAGGCCCAGATATTTCATCGAGGGCCCGACTTCGACGAAGCTATTCGCGACGCGAATCCGGAGGCTTTCCGACATGGGCAGCCGCTGACCCCGAGACGATCCATACAGCCAGATCGCCTCGGTCTTCTCGGCGGCTACAGTTAGCCCCAACCTCCGGATTCGCCCGATCACGCAGTCCAGGGCGCTCTCGGCAAGATGCCCGGTCCTCCTCCAGTCGTCCCCCTCCGCAAAGACCAGGGTGTCATCCGCATAGCAGATGACACCCGTATCGGGGGGGGGGGGGGGAGCACAACCCGCAGCACCGCGTCATACGCCAGGTTCCACAGGAGCGGTCCGAGGACCGACCCCTGCGGAACCCCGCGGTGCATCTCCCTCGCATGGTCAATCCCGTACCGGCCGGTATACATCACCTCTCTGCCGCGGAGGTAGTCCATAACCACCTCCCGGAGATAGGGGGGCACACGGAAATATTCCAACGCCCCCGCTATCTCCTTCCAGGGCAGGGAGTTGAACGCGTTGGATATGTCCAACGACACAGCGATCAACACCCTGCCCCGGGCGACAGCCCTTTCCCGGAGGAGGCGCAGACGCTCCAATGCATCGATTGTGGAGCGCCCCCTCCGGAATCCATACTGGCTGTCGCTGAGGTCGGGACCACCCCGCGACAGATGCTCGAGGAAGCGGGCAGCTATTATTCTTTCGAACAGCTTACCCGCCTCGTCGAGCAAACAAACCGGCCGGTACGCAGAGGGAGACTCTGCGGGTTTACCCTCCTTTCGGAGGAGGACCAGGCGCGCCTTCTTACATTCCCTGGGGAAGGTCCCCCGGGTCAGGTGTGCATCCAGCACGCTCCTGTACTCCGGGGCGAGGACCTGTAGTGCCGCGACCAATATCCGCCCGGGAACTCCATCGGGGCCAGGGGCTTTCTTGCCCCTAACCCGCTGATCCCGGACAGCCAAAGACAGCTCCTGCTCGGTGACCCGGAACTCTTCCGACCACTCGAGGGTCGGCCCAGGGGCGCGATCCGAACCCCTCCCCCCCCCCTCCTCGTCGGGGGGGAAGAGCGTGGAGGTTACGCGCCCCAAGAGTTCCGGGTCGAGTTTCTCCGTTATGGGGGGCGCCCAGGGGCGGAGCTTCCCAAGCACCGCCTTATACGGGCGCCCCCACGGATCATCATTTATAGTGAGCAGGAGCTCGTCCCAAGATTTGGACTTGGCCACGGCGATACCTCTCTTGAGGGCCAGCGCCGCCAATCTGTACACCTCGTACAGATCGGCGACCATCAGCTCCATATCGCCGCCCCTAGACAGGCGGCGACGAACGCGGGTGTACTGGCGGCGGGCTTGGCCGGCCGTTCTTCTCAATTCGGCCAGTTCTCCCGTCCACCAGTACACAGACTTCCTCGGCGGCCGCTCCTCGATCCGGGGCATTGCGACGTCGCAACTGGTTTGCAACACGCCCTAGAACCACGCAACCGCCTCGTCTGGCCCGCGCTCCCTGGCCCTTGGCCAGGTGGAGCCGATGATCACGGCCCTCAACAGGTCCTCGTTCAGTCGCTTCAGCGCCCACCTGGGCGCCATCAGGATGTAGCAGTGGTCCGACAAGGTCTCTCCCTGCCAGACCCGCCAGTTGGACGCGAGGCGCGAAGCGGCGGGGGTCGCAAACGACACATCGACTATCGAACACCCGTTCCACCTCACGCACGTTGGCACGGAGCCCCGGTTTAATAACCGGAGCTCCTGCCCCCCGGCCCAGTCCTCCAGGGCCCCGCCTCGGGCAGTGGTCCTAGGGTTCCCCCAACTAGTTGACCTCGCGTTGAGGTCCCCCAGGACCAGCACCGGACCGGCCATGTATGGGGCTATCATAGCCCCCAGCCGGTCGAAAAACTGCCCAAATTCGGCGGAGCCACAATTCGGAGAACTGTAGCACCCCGCGACCGAAAACCTTCCCCATTTTATTAAAATCATCCCCCTGCCCCGCTCGACTACGGAGCAGGGGGGTGCCGCCTTTCCTTGGCGGTGCCACACCGCCACGGAGCCCTCCACGTCCCCGAACCAGTGCGAATGCTCGGGGATTCGGAAGGGCTCCGTGGCCAACATCAGGCCAACCTGCCACTCCGCCAGATATTGGAACACCAGTTCCTGCGCCCGGCGGCAGTGATTCAGGTTGGCCTGGAGCACGGTGACGGGGGCCCTGTCAGCCATTAATTAGCTGGGCTGACAGGTTCCCCCTCCGGCTGTCGCGGAGAGGGTGATGGAGGTATATCCACCACCCTCTCCACGACCTCCTCCGTCTCCATCGCGGAGGACGCGGAAGGAGTGAGGGGGGAAACACACGGCCCCCCAGCTCCCTCCGGTGCCCTAGGGGGGTGGGGTCGCACTTCCCACCACCCCCTTAGGGCCCTTCTTCTTTTTAGGCGGCGGGGGGCACATCTTGCTCCCCGCCTTGTGCTGCGCCCGGTGCCCAGGATCGCCGCACCGGAAGCAGTGCCCGCTCCTATCTATCGCCGCAGTGCACCGCTGCCGAAAATGCCCTACGGCAAGACAACGGAAGCACTGCAGCGGCCGAGCCGCCAGCACTACCACCCGTGCGGCAGTCCACCCGACTCACACCACCCCGGCCTTCTCAATGGCCAGGGCCGCCGCAGCCGGGCACTGCACCCAGATGGTGCCTAGCCCGGAGGAGGGGGTCTTCAGTTCACCCACCCTTACCGCCTCCGGGGGGCACCTCCCAGCCGCGGCCACCGCGTCCACCACCTCCTGGGGGGTGGCAGAGATGTCCAGGCCTGTCAGGCGGAATTCCGCCTTCTTCACAGGCCTGGCGACTCTTACGTCCATCCCTCCCAGGACGGCAGTCATTTGGGCCGCCAACGCATCAGCCTTGGTAGACGGGCGGCGAGGCCTCCTCGGGAGCGATCCGGCCAGGCGAACCCGATCGGCGATCTTCCCGCGGGAAGACCGGAGGAAGGGGGCAGCTGCCGCGTCTGCCCTTCGAGCCGGTCTCTCGAGGCCTTTTCCCGCCGCTCGCGGTGGCAGCCGACGGAGGGAGGGAGGCGACGGAGGCGCACGACATGCCGTCGTCGTCCCCATCCTCACCAACCCCGCCCCCCGCGGCTCCGAGCGAGAGGGATGATGCGCCCCTCCGGGCCGCAGGATGATTCCGCGATCCCCGGCGGGGGCCCTCCCTCTCCATCAGCTCCGGCTGCGAGCTCTTCGTAGAGCTTGCCACAGAGCACCTCGACAGCACTATTCGTGCCACCGAGTCTCCCAACAACAACCCCGCTTCCGGGCGCGGTGACCCCTCCGTCTCGTTGTTTATCCGAGGCAATTCGTTAGCGTTCATTATCATAACATGATCGGGCCTGGTTACAACACCCCCATTTCTGGGGGCGCTTCACTCGATACCCTCTGAATACACCGCGGACATAAAGGTCCACCGGGGCAGAGCCGCATACCCCGGTAAGCCTGGTACTACTGGGGGGCGGCAGGTACCTAGTAGGTGTACAACGCTTGAGAGCAGATGCATCCATCGCCCACCCCCGGCGCTTACTCTGGGAGTTTCCCATCGCCACGTTACGATAGCTTGGGATAGAGACTTTTTTATAGAGGTTTATCCTCCTCGCAGGCCGGCCGATTAAGGCAAGCCCCCCGTTCCGGTAAAACATGACCACCGGTTTACGGTATGCGGCCCTGGACAGACAACTTGCTGCCCAGGACACGTGTGCAGCGGTTTTCACTCCTACTCAGTGTGAGCCTTACCGGCAAGGGAGGCCCTGCCAGGATCCGAAGATCCCGCCGGCATCGCCTCACACATCACAGGAGCTACTTCCCGCCGCGTACCCCTTGCTCCGTTAGCCACTCATCACAGTGAATGCCCAGGAACCACCACGAGGAGGTGGAGCAAGAGGATTTAGGTGTGTGACATCCCTCAAATAGAGAGAACGGCTCGACAGTGGATCAGAGTCACCACTGTAGAGGCCACACACCCTCGGTTCCCACGTGGCAGTTGGTCTGCGCTTTGGTCAACTGGGCCCATAACCTGTTGACTTCTTACTTTATGCAGTGCTCTTGTACCGCCACTGCCATGTGCTTCTATAACTTAGGGACGGGTTTTATTAATGCTGTTTAACTCACAGTTCTATACTTCCATAAATAAGTATAATTTCAACAATATATATATGATATAACGATAACAGTAACACAGATACAATTAATCTCAACTCCTCCAGTTCTTACACCGTTCTGCTTTTATTCACCCGTCACGCACGCTACGCCACACGGCATTCTCCGCACACACATACGCCGTCGATAACGTAGAGCGCGATTACTTTTCAATCTCCAACAATACCCCCCTTTGGATTCAGGGAATCTCGACAAACACATCCGGTGAAATATTATAAATTCTTTTAAGACGAAGAAATAAGTTTGCCGAGTAATCAATTTCTTTTGTAATGTCATACCCCTTTGGAGGCAGGAACCTCGGCAAATACATCGGGTTAAATATTATACCAAAAATTCTTTTAAGACGTTTTAAATATATTTACATATTTTTAAAGATGTCAGTCTCTAGCGAGAATGCATTCACGAGAAACCAATCGCAGTTCATGGATCGTGATTTTGTTTAATACAATTTTAAATCTCTTTTGTTCAAATCCTGAACATGAGCAAAGAGAAGACGCAATTAGTTAAGGAACTGCATGAGCTTTAGTGCATGGGTATGACGATCTATGGCAAGCCGATCTCGTAGATATGCACCCTCACGCGCGTATGAATGGCGGTAACAAGTACATATTAACCGTTATTGATGTGCTATCCAAATATGCTTGGTGCATGCCACTCAAGACTAAAAGGGGGGGTGAGGTAGCTAAAGCGTTCACAAAGATATTTCGCAATCGATGTCCAAAAAATTTGCAAACCGATCAAGGAAAGGAATTTTACAACAGTGAGGTGCAAAAACTCTTGACGAAACATGGTATTAATCATTATTCTACGTATTTGGTTATGAAGGCTTCCATCGTAGAACGGTTCAATCGTACATTGAAGAATAAGATGTGGAAAGAGTTTACACTTAATGGAACCTATAAATGGGTCGATGCGCTACCGCGACTAGTTGCAAAGTACAATGCGTAAAAGCATAGAACTATTGGTATGCGACCGTGTGATGTCACCCCTGCCATTTCCGACAGGCTCTTAGACACCATATATAACAACATAAAGATTGCTGCGCCTGCGAAATTCAGTGTAGGCCAGTCTGTACGCGTCAGCAAATTTAAAACCGTTTTTGATAAAGGTTAAACACCAAATTGGACTACTGAGGTGTTCAAGAAAGTCAAGGTACATGCAACTAATCCGGCGACTTATCTGCTGCAAGATTCCGGTGGAAACCCCGTTGCTGGAGGATTCTACGAATATGAGTTGCATCGCGTTGCCGATTCAGATGTATACTTAGTGGAGAAAGTGTTGCGTAGAAAAGGAAATAAGGTGTATGTAAAATGGCTAGGATTGAGTAATGTAAACAATTCGTGGATAAACAAAGACAGTTTATTATAAACAACTTACCCTGTTTAATAAAAAATCAGTAGACACAGCATGTAATCATCATACCCTCTTACAAACTATGTACATGTAACGTGCGAGAAAAATATGTAAACGGAACACCTGCAAAAATGCGCTCATCAAGATTTGCGAAGCAGAATCGAGCCCAGCCTGGATGACATCACGAAGACAGAAGAAATCTAAGAAAGAAAGAAAAGACGCTGACAAAGAACGAAAAAAGCACATACCTCTCCTAGGACAAAGGATTGATCCAAATATAAGAGGAGGCAGCTTTTCACGGAACAGTCAGTATAGAAAAATGCCGATACCCAGAGAGACATAAGAACTTCAGGAAGCATACCAACTTCAGGAAGACTACTATGGGCCCATGGATGGTGTACGCCCCAGCGACCACCCACAAACATATAGAGAACTGCTACGGACGTAATGTGTAATGGCACCATGGGATGGCGCAATATACACATTGGGCATCAGGCGGATACACATGCTATTACAATTTGGATGAACAAGAGGCCTGGTGTTATGAGGAAGGAGGCTGGCACGTGATGTGCCGCACGCCAGCTGCCGGAGCAGCAACAGCGTGCTCCCTATGTGGATCGCGAATAGCTGCAGCAAAACCGGCATGGGAATGCACCGAGTGTATTGAAGAAAGTTTTCATTTGATCCAAGGACAATAGTGGTGGTTGAATCGTGGCATTTGTTGCGACGTTGTTAGGCGATGGTAGGAGAAATGCGGAGATCGGGCATTTTAGCGGTGCAAGTAGACCATAGATCGTCCCGGGTGAGGAGATTTAGTCAGTATTCCTCCGGCTTCTCCGCAGGCGAGTCCGACACTACCCCCTATTTGGAGGTGTACGTAAATGTATTTGCTCCTCATCCTTAAAAAAAAAGAAAAAAAATAGTTACAATGGTATTCGATAATGGCCCCATGGTAGCGTTTCCGTCGAGTTGGGTATGATATACCGTTTGTCATCATATGGACTGAGAGCAATTTTTTGCTCTGATATCGTATACAGTTTGTGCAATTTTGATCGTATGCATGTCTGTGTACGACTCATAGCAATTTCATCTTGCAAACATCGCATGTAATCATCGAACGTTATTGTTGTCCTTACAACGTTATTCTTTACACCTTTCGCTTTTTTGTGCCCTGTTTCCCGTCTACACGCAATGTATACATTTTCGCTCTAAGCCCAACAAAGTCCGTCATTATCATCCCATTGTTCTCGTCGTTCATCAAGCCGGGAACCTTTTTATTTACAAGTGGGATAATATACTTATTCTCTATCGGATAATCGCTCGTGTCAAATCGGTTAATGTCGCGCCTCGTGGTTTCATGAATGTCCTCACACTTAATATGATAAATAAAACTATCTGTGTCTGTGTACATTATTTTACAATTTTTACCACATTGAGGAAACATGTACTCATGATGAAATTCATACAAGCAAGTTTTAGATATATCTAATATACACATACCCACATAGATGGGCTTGTTGAATTTCACCCTTCTGCGTCATATCTTCCATCCCAATGTGTCACGAGTTTTACATCTACATGCGATGAATCTTTGTAATACGAAGACCGTGGCGCAAGCATTGCTGCAAGTTATAATAGTGGATAACATAGCGCTGCTTATCGTATAGCGTTGCAAGCAACTTGGTCTCTCTTTTGCCAGGTGGTTTGTCACGCGTCGGGCAGAATGGTAGATCAGCGTGAACATCGTGCAGACGTTGCGGATATTCTAGATCAGGCCTGGCCAACCCAAATGGTTTCACGGGCCACTTTGATGACGCGTAACGTTACAGCGGGCCGCACGTTAGATTAGGTTAGGTTAGCTTTTAAAAAATGTAATACAAATACAAAATGAATAAAACTTTATTGTTATATTATGATGGTTATATTATATTTGTTTTTGCTTTCTTTCACTTAACTGGTTTTCTAAATTGTCATCAGTTAATGAAGTACGTGATGAACTCTTCGTAAATTTCATCTTCGAAAAAAATGTTTCACACACATATGTGGATCCAAAAGCACTTACAACTCGTTGTGCAAAGTATCTTAAGTTCGAATATCTCTCGGATGTAATATACTTATTGTAAAAATCAATTTTCGATGTGGACGCAAAAATTTGTTTCATTTCATTGTTGCACTGTAACTCAATTAACTCCATTTGCAGATTTTGAGGAACACTGTTCACGTCAACATGAAATGGGCGTGAAAATATTTCAAACATTTTATTATATTTTGCTAATTCTGAGAAACGACTATCAAATTCAGTTATAAGTTTCTTTATTTCATTAGCATATTTCGAGAAATTCTTAGGTTAGCTTTTTGGGAAGTTGTCTAACAGCGGAAAATGTTGAGCATTATTATTTCTAAGTTGGCACTCGAATAACAATAATTTCTTATTAAAAGCTTTGATGAAATTACAAGAATCGATTATTAAATTATCTTGCCCTTGCAAGTCTTTATTTAGATGATTAAGTTTTTCTGTTATATCCACTAAAAAACATACACTTTGTCCCACGAAAGAAACGTAAGAGTTCGCGCAGCTCGACTGATCGCGGACGGCGCAGCGAGCCTCTCAACTCCCACTCCGCTACGCACTCCCCACTATCTCGACTCGCGAGTCTCATATACGCGGTGTATAAAAATGAATCGGATTAGCATGCAATTATAGGAATAGGAAATAGCGAACATTTGCACACGTAATATTTAATTTATGTATGTATATATTTCATTCAGAACATAATTGTAACTTACAGATATTATTTACATCTATATATTGAAATTTCTGTGAAAAATGTACACATTAATTTAATTTATATAGTATATTTTATTGAAAACATACTTCGAATTTACAAACGAACACAACTATTAACAAACGAACACAACTATTTATAAACAATTACTTATAACTATTTACAACAAACAATTTACAACTATCTACATACTATTTACATACTATTTACAACTATTTACATACTATTTACATACTATTTACAACTATTTACATACTATTTACAACTATTTACAAATTCCACCTTACAATTTACACGCCGATGTCCGGGTCAGCAGATGAGGACGATTCTGACCAACCATCATTTTCATCAATAATGGCATCAGTAAGGTTGTCTAACTCGCGGAACCTTTCTTCCTCCTTTATGACGTGGTCAATGAAGTTGTTCCAGTTGTCGGGGGACACACTTTCGATGGCCTGATCTACAAGTTGGCGGACATCTGCCAACTTGTAGGTCGTATTTCGCGCCCTTATGAACTCCTTAACTTTTGCCCATGCGAGTTCGATAGGGTTGAGTTCACAGTGATAAGGGGGAAGGCGCACCACGGTACATCTGTTTTCCGCAGCATAATTATCAATCACGTAATTTGTATTAGGATCTTTGTATTTATCACAAATATTTAATAATTGTGATTTGACGTACCGTGGGTCTAGCTCTTCCCCCTTACCCTCTAGCCATGATATAATGTCGCATTTTTTCCAGCACATTGATGGAAATTTGTCTTTTTTGACGCTGTGATAGGGCGCATTATCCATGACTATTACTGCCCTATCTGGCAGCATGGGCAAGAGTTTTTGAAACCATTCGAAGAATGTGTCCCTGTTCATTTCGTAGTGATAATCGCCGGTATCCTTCTTGGCCTCGAAACAAAGGAGGGCTCCAGGTACGAACCCCTCTGTTGACCCGACGTGCAAAATTATAAGGCGCTTGCCTTTTCCTGAGGGGGCAGGTATACCGAGGGATAGCCCCCTTTCCTCGGCATTTCTTGGGCAGCTGACGGTACTATCGACCCACAACTTCCTTTTACAATCCCCGGCGTTTACCCAGGTCTCGTCCAGATAATATATGGGGCGCCCTTCCGCCCGGAGAGTCTGAACGGTCTGGATGTACCTACAATGCAATAAAGAATAAATTTCTATAAGAAACGAGGATGGAAAATTTTTGCCAAAAGACATTTTCGAATGTAGATTTTTACTTACTGTTGCCGCCGGGTTACAATGTACTGATTCTCTATTAGGGCGCTGTTTCTCTTCCGAATCATATATTTGAAGCCCATTTGTTGCAGCAACCGGTGTAGCGACGATCTGCTGAACGACGGGAGATTTTCGTCGTTATTTATTGCTACTAGCATCTTTTTCAAATTTGGGATGTCCCTGTTTAGCCAGAAATCATGGACTTTTCGCCGTATTGCCATTTGATCGTCTTCAGACGTTTTCTCGAAAACGTTGGGCTGATGCTTCGTTTTATTGGGCGATTTTACGGTGCCCGTTGCCTTGTATTCGGCCAACGTTTTATAGACCGTTTCCCGCCCAATACCTGTTAAACAAACATTAAATGTATAGTATTTTACAGACGCAAATTTCTGTGCGCCGAAAACATCAGGGAATTTTTATTAAATATCTACAATCGAAAATAACGGAATATTCAATACCTGTTTTTTTTTAAAGAAATTGGGCGCGCGCCGTGTTACTCATATCCGGATCTTCGTCAAAACTATCCTTATACAAATTAATGATAATATTCTTTTGTGAAGATCGGACAAACTAGAAACAGAAAAAAGTTTTGTAAGTAAGTACATCACAAAAACCATGATTTTTGAAAAAGGAAACATTTCGTATAATATAAATAAATAATTATGTATGTATAATGCGAGCCTACCTTTCCTTTCGGATTTTTCTTCGCTGGAGAGTCCTTTGAAGTTCCAGGAACTTGATGTTCCATTTTAAAGTCACTCGAACAAAATTTCACAATCACTTGTTGAATACAAAAACGCGTGGTAAAAAAAGCCGTATCAAAACCTGTGTGCGGACACCTGGTATTGCAACGAATGAAGCTGCTGCAGCGCATGCGCTGTGCATTGGGAAGGGAGCGTATGGAGAGCATGGACATAGGAATATAGGGACGGAGCAATAGTTGCGACTGTAGGCGAGGGGAGTGAAGCAGCTTTGCGGGGGGAAATCACGGTCACGTGGTACTCTCTGGTGCCGCATTGGTGATTGGTTCTAGCCTAAATGCGCGAAATTTCAAAATGAAAGCTTTAGTTTCTTTACAATTATAAATGTACGATAGAATATTTTTAGCAAAACAGAGACACAAAATGTTTTATTTATAAATCAACATACTGAAATGTTAATGGTGATTGAGATGTCAGAATTAAATGGTTAAAAGTTTAAATCTATATATATGAAAAATCTTAATTGCTTTCGTTTGATATTTAAATTTGCAACTACGCAATGAATTCAATACGGTTTGCATTATTATTTGATGAAATCTGTCAATAAATAAACCATGACTATTTATGAATAGATTTCACTTTTTTGGACTTAAGAATATGATTTAACGAATTTTGCAACAACATATAACTTGCCATCGTAAAGTTAAATATTGGTCATAGTTTTATAATGCAATATTAAAATTTTTATTATAAAATGTTAATCTAATTCCGTAAATATTGGTAATTTATCCTTTAATAAATTATACAACTGTTAATATCTATTTTTCTATTGCATAAAGAGATTAGGGTGTATTATCAATAATTTTCATAACAATTCCTTCTTTCAATTTTATTATATATTATATGTACAATTATTGGCCATTAAATAAGATAAGCTTATTAAACACCTGTCGCATACTCACTGACGTATTTATTGCTTGTTGCGCAATGTAATGTAATCTAATCTTAATATATCTATTACATATTGATCTTAACAAATGTAGCTATATCCACCTATATCTTGTAGTACTTGCAATTCTTCAGTCTGTAACATATTCTTCTCCTTCAGTGCGTCAAAAATTGCCTCAAACGAAATAATTTTAGATTCCTTTCGTCGAACCTGCTGTTGCAAAAGTTTAATTTTTTTTAAATAATGGTTCTTCATGTACTCAAATCTGTTTTGGAAGAATTCTTCGTTAACAGAGGTTAGTTTTCTCTTCGGTGACATGCTTGTTGACTTATCCACAACTAAAAAGTTTTAGAAATATAATGTATAAAAAATTACATTTTGTAGAAAATTAATATACAAATTGTATTAAATAAGATTAAATATTGCGTACAGTGACTGCATCCAGGGATAGGAGAGGTAGCTCTATCTATTTTATGAGAATTAGATATTGTGGATTGTGATACACTAATTTCATGCTCAATCACAGGTTCTAAAAGAGTAAACAAAATATATATGTATAAACTTATAAAGCAATTACAGCACTACAAATAATGTATTACTTCCCAATCCTAATAATAGTAACACTATTTAATACCTATAGATGGTAGTGCATTTGGTCGAAGTCTCTTAATACCATGTACAATATGGAAGGCATCTTGTGCAAAATGTATGGAACAAATCCTTGCTCCAACTGCAACTGATTCCGCATTTAGCTCTAATGAGTCTAACCAAAGCAATTTTAATTTTTCATTTTTTGGAAATCTATAAAACAAGTAATTAAATATGTAACTTTATATCAGTTGCCCAATTTTGATAACACAATATAACCTTTACTTACCGGTGATATGATAGATTCATTATATTGTTTATTTTCTTTTCTCCCAAAACGGTACGACTTGCCGTACGATTTTGACAACTTTTTACAACGCACAGTGGCATTGTAAAAACAAATATATATATAATGCAAAAATAAAAAAAGCTATAATGCACTGACGCTACTGCTCACCGTAATACCAGTCGCCAGTCAATGAAAAAGTAGACTGGCGTCGCCAGTTACACTGCTTCTCACTCACTCTTACTCGATGAGAATAAGAATGCGCTTGCGCTATCACAACCAATCGCAAATGCGGCACCAGAGTACCACGTGACCATAGTTTGCAGCTCCCCGGAGCTGCTTCACCCCCCTCGGCTATTGCTCCGTCCCTATATTCCTATGTCCATGATGGAGAGAGCGTACTACCAATCAGGGCGAAGCTGCGCAGATCGAACGCAAACTGGTTCTCACGATTTTCGTTTCTCTCGTGGGACGAAGTGTAGGTCTAACAACCAATCATCATCACTTAATTCAGGAACAGATTCTTGTTTCTCATTCATAAACATATCTAGTTCCTCCCGTAAATTAAAAAATCTTTTTAAACATTTTCCACGACTTAGGCATCTAACATTGGTAAAATATACGAATCACCATATACCATATATATATCATATACGATATTCAGAAGATAATTCGCTAAGGAATTCTTTGAATTGCCGATACTGAAGGGCATGCGAACGAATGTAATTTACTATCGTTATAACTACGTTCATAACGTGATTCATGGATAATACTGGAGCACATTTTTGTTGATGTATCAAACAGTGAATTATAAAAATATCATTGGTTTTAATGCCTCTGTATTCTAGCTCTAGCTTATCCATAAGTAATTTTACAGCTCCCTTTTTTTACCTACCATAGCAGGTGCTCCATCTGTTGTTAATCCGGAAAGGGCCTCAAAATTTAAGCTATTTTCGGCTAAACATTTTTCAATCGCCTGGAAAACATCTTCTCCTCTAGTTGTGTCTTTTAAATGTAAAAGATTTAACATTTCTTCCGTCACTTGGAATGAATTATTCACACTGCGAATAAATATCACAAGTTGAGATGTGTCTGAGATATCTGTACTTTCATCAAATGCCAAAGAATATGCTTTGAATTGGTTAATTTTACCTCGCAAAGTCACTTCTATTTCAGCTGAAATGTCATCAATGCGACGACATATAGTTTGGCGTGAACTTTTATAACTGCTTCCACACAGTCCTTCAGCAGTTCACCATCCGAAAATGGTTTCATTTTCTTTGCAATCAACATGGCAACAGAATAACTTGCTTTGACAATAGTAGATTGTTGTTGTAATGATGAACCAAACATCGTTTGCTGAGCTTTCAGATGCGATTTAAGCGCAGTTAACTTAAAACTTTTTACTTCTTTACTGAAATTTGCATATTCAATATGTTTTGTCTCATGATGCCTTTTAACTGTCTCTTTACAAATTAAACACTAATGATCATTAAATTTACTGTTTGCATCAAGAACTTTTCTTTTCTTTGAATTCATCCTGAAATGTTAAAAAAATTGCAAATAAATGTTACTTGGAGAATATTGGTGTATTACACAGAGCAACAAAATTTATTTTTTTAAGTAAATTTAGTATTCTTGTTTTCTAATGATGTATTATAATTATGTGAAAATACTAGAGGTGTGCGAGATTCTGGGAATTCCGGAATCTCGATGCTTGGGACGGGATGGGAAGACTCGTATCAGGTCGGGACGGGATCCCGAAAATGTTCGGATTTCCCGAGAATATTCGGGGGTCCCGATTTTCTGTACGGAATACGGTTTTCGGGAAAAATGAAAAATTTACGGGAAACTCTGAAGTTTTAAGATCCCGTCCCGATCTCGAACATTGTTCCCGTCCCGTCTCAGTCTCGTACACCTATAAAAAATACCTATATTTAATAACTTTTGTAAACTTAATCCCAATAGTGATCACTTGACGCTTGAAAATTTATAATAACTTTTATCAATTTAACATTTTATTAAAATCTTATTAATTTTTAATTTTACTTGCAGTAGTAAAAATATACTCACTTGAATAAATTTCAGAAATTCTTTGAAAAAAAAATCTGATAACTGGAGATGTCACTTTTATTCAACTATCAGCACCACACACAAAAAGCTTAGTAAACACGCCAGTAAGTCAAAAACAAACCTAATAACAGAGATTCACTTGAACGTGTGCGTACGTGTGCGTAGTGGTTTTTTGATTTTTGAACGAACTGTTAATTCCGAGAACTCCTAATTCGCTGTTCACGGAGACGAAAGAATTCGTTCGTCCTCAATTCTTTCAGTTCGAGGATAGAAGCAAGATGCAATAGAGAACCAATCCACTAAAACTAAAATAATTTGCATTCTAGTGCACAGGGAAAAAATGTTTTTTCAAATGTCAATTACTGTAGGATAATATTTGTTTATTATTAGAATTAAAATTACAGTTAAAATGAATTGTGCGGACGATGCACGTGCTCACCGTTCGTGTTCCTATCCTACACCTCTTTGAATAATGTGAATTTTTCTCGATCGAAATTATAATATATAATGATAATAATGATTTCGGCGCAAGGTTCGATCATTTTAAAACCAAGAGCAAATGTGCAATTAATACTGTTGGAATTTTAGATTTAAGATTCCAATTGACAAAAATAGATCTTCTAGAATATTCTACTGCTTTTGTCTTTCGAAGGTTCTCGAAGATATCGGAGTATCTATGTACGTTGTTAACGTCATTGAACTCTCAGTTTTTTCTTTGATCGTTTGTTTTTTCCAGAACGATCCTCATTCGCGTCCTCCTTTTCGTGAAGTAAAGACGTGCCTCTCAACGTGTTTTTTCTTTAAAAATATTTGATTGAATAAATTCTATTTTGTATTTTTTGTAAACAAGAGTTCGGTCTTTTATTACCAATAACCAATAGGTTATGGGCCCAGAATACGTTGCAAAAAGTATTACGTTGTGAAATAGTTTGCCGTGTGTTAGATATCGTGCATAGACACAGATAAGACAATGGATCAAAGAAAAAGGAATATCAAACCTTTTGACGGTGAAAAATATAGTGTGTGGAAGTTTAGAATCCGCGCCTTATTAACCGAGTTGGACGCAATAAACGTGATTGATGACAACACTCCGCAAAAGCTAAGTACGGAATGGATTCGGGCTGAGAATATCGCCAAAAATGTTATCATAGAATATTTGTCGGACTCGTTACTTAGTTTAGTAAAGACAAATAAAAGTGCTAAGGAAGTGTTGTGCAGTTTGGACGCTATTTATGAGCGAAAGAGTGTTGCTACACAGTTAGCATTACGAAAAAAACTATTAACTTTAAAATTCAAAAATGACGTGTCGCTGTTAAAACACTTTACGGTCTTCGATGAGATAATTTCGGAACTATTAGGCGCGGGTGCAAAAATGGAAGAAGCTGATAAAGTGTCACACCTGTTGTTAACATTGCCTGTCTCTTATGACGGTGTGATAACCGCGATTGAGACGTTATCGGAAGACAATTTGACTCTTGCATTTGTCAAGACGAGACTTTTGGACCATGAGGTTAAATTGACGAGTGAGAGCCGTGATACCAGCCTAAAGGTGCTTCACGCCGAATTTAAAAAGAAAAAACGAGAATTCAATTTCTCAAAACCACAACAGAAATTTAAACGATATAATAAAACAGATAGAAAACGAGTAATAAAATGCCACCACTGTGGCAGAAAAGGACATATTAAACCAGATTGTATTTATTATAAAAGAGGCATCCAGCAACAAAGTGCTGAAACGAATAAAACTGTGCAAACCGTTCAAATGACTCAACCTTCGACGAGTTCATCAACGTCCACGTCAAGTTTTGCATTTATGGTGGGAGATTATCAATCAGGAATACAGGGCACAAACAAAATCACCTTCCTCTTGGATTCGGGGGCATCGGATCACCTGATCAACAGGGAAGACCTGACCCGAAATTTCAAGGTGTTACAAACGCCAGTACGAATTTCTGTGGCGAAAAATGGGACATACATTGCAGCGACAAAACAAGGATCGCTGTATATTACTACTAACATGGGCATCCAAGGAACCGTGGACAACGTATACTACTGCCCAGATGTGCCGTATAATTTACTGTCCGTTCGAAGGATCCAGCAGGCAGGAATGACAGTCGTTTTCGACAAGGAAGGCGTTCAGATAAGTAAGAATGAAAACGTCATAATGTCAGGTAAGCCCCTACACAATCTAACTGGCATAGAATTTATAATAAATGCTTATCCTACTGTCCATGTCTCTAAAACAATAAAAGAAAATTATGAATTGTGGCACCAGCGTTTAGGCCATATCGGAAAGTCAAAATTCTTAGAATTAAAGAATAGAAAAATGTTTGCAGATATAAATCGAGTAGAGAATGTTGTGGTGAACGACAATCTTTGCGAAGCTTGTATAAATGGTAAACAAGCACGATTACCATTTCGAAACTCGAAAGATAAGAAATATGTAAAACGACCGTTATTCATTGTACATTCAGATGTTTGTGGTCCAATCAGTCCTACTTCAATTAATGAAAAAAATTATTTTGTATTGTTTGTTGACGAATATACCCACTATTGTGTAACATATTTGATATCACATAAATCAGATGTATTTTCGATGTTTAAAGATTATGTTGCAAAGAGCGAAGCTCATTTTAATTCTAAATTAGTAAACTTGTATAGCGATAATGGCAGGGAATACTTGTCAAACGAAATGAAAGATTATTGTGTTGAAAAAGGCATTACATACCACTTAACAGTTCCACGAACCCCACAGTTAAATGGTGTATCGGAACGTATGGTAAGGACGATAACAGAAAAGGCTCGCACTTTAATTGCTGGAGCTAGTCTGTATAAAGTTTTCTGGGGAGAAGCTGTCCTTACCGCTACGTTTTTAATTAATTTAACACCGACAAAAGCTTTAAAACAATCGAAAACACCATACGAAATGTGGCATAGCAGAAAGCCACAATTAAAATATTTGAAAGTGTTCGGTTCAACAGTATATATACATAATAAAACTAGACAATCAAAATTCGAAGAAAAATCTTCGAAAGGTATTCTAGTTGGTTATGAACCGAACGGTTATAAAGTATGGAATGTGGAAACTGCTAAATTTGTTATTGTGAGAGATGTGATAGTTGATGAAACTAATTTTTTGATATCAAGGCCTGTAATGGTACAGCCTCAAACTGATGCATCTGACGTACAGTCAAAATCAGTGGATAATCACAAATCTGATAGTACTAAATCAGATAAATCTCCACCATTAAAAACTGTAAATGAAAATGTCGAATTAAGTCGCGAACTTAATAAATCTGTAATTGAAGCAGATTCACACAATGATACTTCTATAAATAATCATCGAAAAAGACAAGTACCTTCCGAGTTAAGAAGAAGCGATCGAATTAAATGTCGACCAGCTGTTTCGTACAATGAAGATAATATATTAGACGATTACCTTTTATCCGCTCAATCGATTGTTTGTAAAATCCCTACATCATACAAAGACATCGAAAATATGAATGATAAAATTCAGTGGGAACAGGCTGTTAAAGAAGAAATCAATTCACTTTTAACAAATGATACATGGACCTTAGTTTCAAAGCCTGAGAATAAAAATATTGTTGACTGTAAATGGGTGTTCACAATTAAGAACGATGAATTAGGGAACCCATTAAGATATAAAGCTCGGCTTGTTGCTCGAGGGTTCAGTCAACAGTATTTAGAAGATTATAACGAAACCTTTGCACCAGTTGCAAGAATTTCCAGCTTTAGATTTATATTAGCCTTTTCAAACCAGTTTAACTTGTTGATCCATCACATGGACGTCAAAACTGCCTTTCTAAACGGAACGTTAAAAGAAGAGATATACATGAAAGTTCCTGAGGGAGTTAATTGTCAACATAATAAAGTGTGTAAATTAAATAAAGCGTTGTACGGATTAAAGCAAGCAGCCAGATGCTGGTTTGAAATCTTTGAACAAGCTCTTAAAGAAAAAGGTTTTAAAAATTCACCTGTTGATAGATGTATTTATATTTTAGACAAAGGAGATGTATTGGAAAATATATATGTTGTATTGTACGTAGATGACTTAGTGATTGCAACCGCAAAAATCGACACAATGAATAACTTTAAAAATTATCTAAAGATATAATTTGTATGACAGATTTAAACGAAATAAAACATTTCTTAGGTATTAAGATTGAAAGAAATGGAAATAAGATAAGCATGGATCAAAGTGCGTATATTAAAACTATTTTACATAAATTCAATATGTCAGAATGTAACCCTATTAGTACGCCTCTCGAAAATAAATTAGATTACACGGCATTGAATTCCGATGAGGAGTGTGATGCTCCTTGTCGAAATCTTATCGGATGTTTGATGTACGTAATGCTATGCACGAGGCCTGATTTGTGCACAGCTGTCAATATTCTAAGTAGATATCTAAACAAAAATAATGAACAACTCTGACAGTGTTTGAAAAGAGTACTTAGATATCTAAAAGGAACCATTAATATTAAATTAACATATGTGAAAGGTGACTTCAATGATCTTTTGATTGGTTATGTTGACTCTGATTGGGGTGGAAACCATAGTAACGATAGAAAAAGTACATCCGGTTATTTGTTTAAGTTGTTCGAAAGATGCACAATATGTTGGTGCACAAGAAGGCAAGTGTCAGTAGCAGCCTCGTCTACTGAGGCTGAGTACATGGCACTATTCGAAGCAGTAAGAGAGACACTGTGGTTAAGATCATTAGCCAGCAGTATCAATATAAACATTTCCAAACCTACAATAATTTATGAGGACAACAATGGATGTATTAGTATTGCTAACAACCCAACTAACCATAAAAGATCAAAGCACATAGACATAAAGTACCATTTTTCTAGAGAACAGGTTGAAAAAGGCACAATTAAATTGATACATATGCCCACAGGTAGTCAGCTGGCCGATATTTTGACCAAGCCGTTGCCAGCAGCCAGGTTCCTAGAACTAAGAAATGGACTGGATTTACAATAATTTTCGTTTTGTTTGCATTTAATTAATTTAACTATATATTAATATTGATAATTTTCGTTTTGTTTGCATTTATTAATTTAACTATATATTAATATTGATAATTTTCGTTTTGTTTGCATTTAATTAATTTAACTATATATTAATATTGATAATTTTCGTTTTGTTTGTATTTAATACAATTATTTTTCTTATATGCGTATACATGCATGTGTGTGTATGTAATGGTCTGATTAGGTTTTCCTGGGTTTCCCTAATCCTAAGCAACAAATGTTGGACCATATGTAATTAGCCCCAGACGAAGCACAAGGGAGGCATGTCTTAACTAAACAATAGATTTATTTTTGAGGGAGCGTGTTGGAATTTTAGATTTAAGATTCCAATTGACAAAAATAGATCTTCTAGAATATTCTACTGCTTTTGTCTTTCGAAGGTTCTCGAAGATATCGGAGTATCTATGTACGTTGTTAACGTCATTGAACTCTCAGTTTTTTCTTTGATCGTTTGTTTTTTCCAGAACGATCCTCATTCGCGTCCTCCTTTTCGTGAAGTAAAGACGTGCCTCTCAACGTGTTTTTTCTTTAAAAATATTTGATTGAATAAATTCTATTTTGTATTTTTTGTAAACAAGAGTTCGGTCTTTTATTACCAATAACCAATAAATACATCAAATTTCTCAAATAGTACACCTCTTTCGTTTGTCTCGAAAAAAAATAGCGCATCGGTCCCTCACAGAAAACCCGCTGCCCGCCGCGTTGTTCGACATCGTCATTCCACTGTCCTACATTATTTTATAAGAACAAAAATGTGTGGATTGGTTCTTTATTGCATAACTGCATTCAAATTACAGATGAATGTGACCGATGGTTGCCTAACGAAACCGATTCTTTCAGTGACATTTGGCGTCCGTTGATATCAAATGTAGAACTGGAGTTCGTAGTCGCACTTGCGCATTATAGCAATGACAAAAGTTTCAATAGAAATATAAAATCGCTCGGTGGGCCGCACATTAACGTAGTGGGCCGACCGTTGGCCAGGCCTGTTCTTTTCTTTTTTAAATTTTTAACGTAGGTCTCCTATTGATTTAATGGGAAGCACAATATAAGATTAAACGATTTAATTAGAAGCAGAAAATGAAATTACACGATTTAATGGGAACAGATTATAAGAGAAGAGTTCTCTCTGCCTTCTTTCAATCGACTGACCAAACGACGATGTTATTTTGATTAGAGACAGAAAAACAAAACTGACCCTCGGTATCTATTGATTTTTAACATATGAAACTGAACATATGAAACCGTTGTGTCACAGCATTCATTTTTTGTTTTAAATATTGATTTTTAATTTTAAATACCAATATCTCCAATGCAATTACGCATACCCCGACCTCCTGGGGGAGTTCGGGGTTATGTGGGGCTCTTCTGACCTGAAGGGTCAGACATACCCACTAACCTATACCTACGGTGACCTCACTGAGCTAGTAGGAGGTGATCGGGAATCTCGAAACGAATACATCCGATCACCCCCAGCCCCTGGCTTAATAGCCGCTGTCCCGGGGGGGGGGGAGAGAAGTTCCCCCCATCAAATACCTAAGCTATTTGGACCCCGTGCAGGTCACTACACGGTGTTCCCCTTCCCTAGAGCTGTTCGGCTGAGCTTCCCGAGACCCCAGCTCGGTCCACTCACAGCTCCCGGAGACCCCCTTCCTCGCTCGAGCAGAAAGCCCGAAGGCTCCCGCCCGGCCGAGGGAGGAGGTCGCCGCGCGCGGAAAGGAGGCGATGGAGGCGAGTCTGGTTCGCGTCAACCGCTTTCCCCTGTCCCACCCCCCATGTCGCCTCACACGCGGATAAAATAAAAACGGATAAATACGCGGATAAAAGAACGGATAAATACGTGGAGGAAAAAATAATAACGGATAAATACGCGGAAATTTTTTTAAATAAATAAATAAATAAAACAAACGAAAAACGCGGGGGCGACGGGTGCGGCGCGACGGCTGGGAAGGGGTGTAAAATATCCCTCCTCGCCAGAGCGCGCCGCCCACCCCGGGGGCGTGCCAAGGCATCACCCCCCCCCCAGCGACAGAGGGAAGGCAACTACCTTACCCCTCTGCCTCCACTACTTATCGGCCTTCTTGACCGATGTCCTCGCCGGGGACGCCCCCGCGAGGCCAACCTCCTGCCGGAGAGGGGGTCCGCTTCCCTCTCCCTCTCCGCTGCCTCCTTCTGCGAGAGAACCACTTCGCAGAAGGAGGCGAACGCGTTATACGCCCTCTCTCCGTTGACCATGTGGTCGACCACGGCCAACAGAGAGAGGTCCGGCCCGATCTCGAGTCTTAAGACACGGCGCGGCTCTGACCATGCTGGGCATTCCTCCACCGTATGCCGCGGCGGATAGAGCAGGCTATCCGGTACGTGGAAACCCGCTCAATCGCCATGAGTTGGAGAGGAGCTAACCCGGCCAGCAGGCACGCCGCTTCCCCGGAGATGGTGCGATATCCCCGTATGGTCCTAATGGCCAGCAACCGCTGCACACGATTTGCGTGAGCAATGTTAATTTTACTGGCCATCAGCTCTCCGGACCATACGGGTGCTCCATACAAGAATATGGAGTGCACCACCCCGGCGTATATGCGGCGTACCCTGTCATCGCGTTCCCGGTATTGGGCAGCAGGCGCCTCAGGGCGTTAGTTACCCTTTCTACCCAGGGGGCCAAACGGTCGAAGTGCTTCTTAAAGCACCAGTGGCTGTCGAGGGTCAGGCCGAAATACTTCATCTCGTCCTTCACCTCGACAGTGGCGTCACCCACCCTGATCCAGAAAGGGGGTGGCTGCCGGCCCCGGGGCAGTGCGTGTAGCCACATTGCCTCGGTCTTGCCGGCAGAGATCTCCAACCCCAATCTCCGGATCATGTCCACTGAGCAGCCCACCGCAGCCTGTGCCAGGCTGCGTGTCATCCCCCACGTCTCTCCCCCCCCCCCGGCAATTACCAGTGTGTCGTCTGCGTAGCAAATAACACTGGTGCCGGGGAGGAGCTGAGCCCGCAGCACCGCGTCGTACGCAAGGTTCCACAGGAGTGGTCCTAGAATCGACCCCTGTGGAACCCCGCGGTGCATCTCTTCCCTCTTCATTGTACCATACCGGCCCGGGTATTCAAACCACCTGTCCCTCAGGTAGTCCCGGATTAATGCCCGGAGGTAGGGGGGCACTTGGAAAAAGTCCAGTGCCCTTACCACCTCGTCCCAGGGCAGAGTGTTGAAGGCGTTAGTGATGTCGAGACTCACCGACAGCAACACCCTACCCTGAGCGACAGCCCTCTCCCGGAGGAAGGCGACGCGACCGATGGCATCGATCGTCGAGCGCCCCCTCCGGAAACCGAACTGGCTGTCGCTCAGATCGGGACCACCCCAGGACAGGTGCTGGACGAGGCGGTCGGCAATGATCTTTTCGAAGATCTTGCCTGCCTCGTCGAGCGGACACAGGGGCCGGTATGCGGAGGGACAATCCGCGGGCTTTCCAGCTTTGTGGAGAAGCACCAGCCTGGCGCACTTCCACTCCCTGGGGAAGATGCCTCGGCCCATACAGGTGTTTAACACCTGGATGAAGGCCGGTGCAAGGACGTCCAGGGCCAAGGCCAGCACTCGTTCTGGGACGCCGTCCGGGCCGGGGGCTTTATTGCCTCCCTCCCGGATGCGTCGGACGGCAATGGAGAGCTCCTGTATCGTGACCCCGAGCTCATCAGACAAGGTAAACTGGGCATGTGACGGAGGTGGGTCCCCACTCACCTCCCCCACGGGGGGGAGGGAAGAGTGACCTTAGAACCCGCCCTAGGAACTCGGGGTCAATCTCCTCTGTCAGGGGGGGGCGTCCAAGGTCGGAGCTTCCCAAGCACCGACCTATAGGCGCGCCCCCTCGTGTCTCTATTAAGAGACCCCAGGAGCTCGTCCCGGCCAGGCCTGTTCTAGATCCACCTCGAGAATGTAGCCTATGGGTGAATCAGCGGTGATCAAAGATATGTCAAAATTTTCAATATTGTTAACCCATTGAAATTCGGCATATGGCAAAGGCCGACACATTGCCCATCCATAGAAATTGTTTACGTCAAAATACATCAAGTACGATGATGGTTTCGATGGATCATGCGACTGCATGTACTTGTTATTGGCTTCTGCATGTCTGTTGGAACATTTACTTAAGGCAGGCCGCGTAGTCGCGCGAGAGTGTGTGCCACAACTCACACATCGCTAGATCCGCATATACGTATACGCAAATGCAAGGGTCAAAATTTCGACGTATTGACGCTTCAATATCGCAATGAGGAGTTCAGAAGTGGTCAATTGTGTTTCCTAAAAGTCCAATCTGTATCCCTTTGGTATCGAAAATGCTGATTTTTACGTTATCGAGGAGTTATTTGTAATATTCGGCAGCATACTGTCTGTCACGAGCTTCCGAAGCAAGCGTGACGTCACGAGATGGCTGCCGCTGACATATTTTCTTAAAGATATAGAGATTTAGCTTTTATGTAGAGAAAATAATACCATACGGCTGAAACCAGGACATGTACAAAAACGGTGGTGAGTATTTTTAGTTAATTATTTACTTAATTAACAAGAAAAACGAATACATTCTGAAAAAGCACCTCACGGTTCCGACATTTTTCACTGCTAACGCCACTGTCTCTTTCCCAGCAAATACTGCACGTTCCAAAGTTCCAATAGAATAAGGTCGATAATGCAGGTCGATAACATAGGTCGATAACACAGGTTTACCTATTTATTATCTGAAACTCTGGCAACAGGCGGCTATCTCGTGACGTCACGCTTGCTTGGGATGCCTCATGACAGGCAGTATGCTGCCGAATATTACAAATAACTCCTCGATAACGTAAAAATCAGCATTTTCGATACCAAAGGGGTACAGATTGGACTTTTAGGAATGCTACCGCCACGAGCTCCGAACCGACTTCCGACCCAATCCGCCACACCTGACCTTCGGCCCCAAGTATCATACGATACGGGGAGACCTATCTTGCGAGAGACACACGTTTCCGCCACTCGAAGCTGCACACGCCGCCGAGTTCTCCTCGTCGAAGACGCACACGCGTCCGGCATCGATCCGCTCCAGGTATCTCACGATACGGGGTTTCCTCGACGCTCAAGCGGCACACACCGCGAGCAAAACCCTCTCCCGCTCTCTCTCTCTCTCGCTCGACCGCGCCGATCTAAGCGCCCGAATGGACATAGTCCACACACCGCCGACACGAAACCGTCACGCTAGTCCGTAAGACCGCCGTAGCCGGTAAGACCGCCGTAGCCAGTAAGACCGCCGTAGCCAGTAAGACCGCGATAGCCAGTAAGACCGCCGTATTGAAACCGCGTTAGCCAGTAAGACCGCCGCGATAGCCAGTAAGACCGCCGTTAAAAACCGCGTTAGTTCATAAGCCTGCCAAGTGCGAAGTAGTCTCTAAACATCGACCAGCGTTATAATAAATAGTTCTTTGCACCGATCCTCCATAGTACTTATTCGCGACCCTCGAAGTACCCTGGACAGCCGACTAAGCTGGCCAAATACTCCCATAATTCCGCGTGTTACAACTATATGGGTTTCATATGGGACCCAGTCGCACGTCCCGCTTCCCGTGGCGGTCCTAGTGCTCGGAGCTCCTCAGGCGCGTACCATACGCGCTATTGGTGGAGTTCCGAGCGCTGCGGCCGCCACAAGTGATAAAGAACATATTTTTATTTTCAATTATATTATTTTTTATTTAAAATATTAACAATATTTTTTTGGGGTAGGTAATTTGTTTAGGGAGTTATTGAGAGTGAGTTGTGATTAGGTCTGGGTGTAGGCGATACACGAAACGTCTCTCAGAATACAAGATATCTGATAGCGATAAACAAAAAGATAAACATCAAGTATAAAAATACAAACGAATATATATATTTATTACTGTAATATTTTAAATAATAATAATAATTAAATTAAAAACAACAATATGAAACTAATTGTAGGTAATGTACGTCAAAGAGGATTAGATAGAGGAGAAGGTTCCATAAGAGCCCTATGTTAAAGCTGTGGCTCGTTTCGCAGCGCTCCTAACATGTCAGAAACCGAACTATTCAGTTATCCCCTTGCCCCGCACCCCGAAAACAGTCCCCTCATCAATACCTCATTTTACGGTTCGCTCCACATTAAACTCTATGAATACATTTTTTTCTGGGTATACAATTTTTAAAATATGTAACTAAATATAGGAATGAAGAAGATAAAAAACAATTGAAAAGTACATTTACATTTATTTTAAAAATAAATATGCATATACATATTTACACAACTTATATATACATATATTACATACAATACATATTTATATACATTGTAGCCATAGCAATAGATTCGATAGCAGTATGTGCTGGACAAACAAGGTTTATTTCGGTTAGGAACATGGATACAGGAAAGTGAGGAATATATATATAATCAATCATTCAACTCTTCGAATTATAAATTGCAATCATGCAGACTCTCTCTCGTTCATCACACGTGTACTCTAGCTAGGTTCCGTGGTATTCTACGCAAACGATCAGAAGGTGCTCTGTCCTCTCTCGCTCGACAAGGCGTCCAGGTATTATCGCTGTACTCTCCTTGTCGAGACGAGCGGCCAGGAACACTCTCCCGTTCCTACTCGGCAGGCGTCCAGGTATTATCGCTGTACTCTCCATATCGAACGAGCGACCAGGAACAGACTCCCGTCCTCTCCCGTTCTCCCGACAGGCGTCCAGGTATTATCGCCGTACTCTCCTGTCGGGGTGCTAGTGCTAACCAAGAGCGGCCGTGGTTCTTACCTCGTCCTCTTTCTCGGAATAGCAAATAGACCGAGGCCCTCTGTGAAGCCTCTATTTATACGAATTCGTTACTATCCGCGAACGTGAAATCAACAACCCAGTCGTTACGCGTGATTCGACTTTTCGCGCGCTCCCCTCGCGTCGCTTCCCCGCGTGTTTGCCTACAAACTACCTTCGGGAAACTTCTGGAAGCTTGTCGTTCCGCGTTTTGTTTTACATGTTTCTTCTCGAATTTTCTATACATGCTACAACATAAACTTTTTATATTTACATAAACTTTTTAAATTTTGTGGATTTTTCTTTTTTTTTTATATTTTCTCGCATGAAACGGGCTTCCCAATGACATCTTATAGTTATAAACATTTGCAAAAACATTGAACTATGTAAAGAACAGCATAAATGTAATTCTTTACATTTATTTATAATAGAATACAAATGTTTCGAAACATTAACAGTAGCTAGTAATTTCTCTATACAATCGTTAAATGACTTTTCCCACACTGAAATACAATCAAAAATTTCGGTCTTTACGAAAGATAATCCCTTCGTCTCAGATTTATTTTTAAGTGTCGTGTATAAACATTCTAAACTGAATTTTGAAGTGTCATCAAAAAATATATTTTTACAAATATCACAGTTTGTTTTTTAAATAAATTTATCGCATATGTAACCTGCAATGTAGAATATGGCATTTTTTTCGCCGAAATTTTCTATCGACAGATCTTCAACATCACCATCTATCACAATTTGATTAAAATCTATTAAAGTGTCTGCACTTTTTTCATTTTGATTAGTATTTCTGTTCGAATGTTCAGCAATTGCACTTAATTTGACGAGAATCGAATTTATATCTGGTTCGCAATTAGTTATATTAGATAGCTTTGACATTTGTGTAATTAAAATATGTTTTAATCCGCTCTCAAAACCGCGCACCGACGGATTCGTGTTACAGCCATGCTGTTGCCTAACAACAGCAAATAAATTTTCAAGCGAATCTTGATTTAGTCGTCTTGTTTGTAGTTTCTCTTTATGATATATGTTGTGCAGATCATTAAATAAATTTAGCACACTTTCGATGGATAAAATCCACCCATTAATACATGGTGGATTTTTCTTATTGTTTGTAAATGCTATTGAATTTAAAGTTTGTTTCATATTTATTAAAAAATCTGCATGTTCACTCTGTTTGTTTATTGCATAATTCAATTTTGGCAATGAAGGCTTTATTAATAAATTGCTATTAACAGAATCAAATAATTTGTCAATATCAAGTATTAACTCGGCTGTGGTTGACTCATTTGAAAATTGCTCTGGATATATTGTTTTGTAGCAAAGCATGGCTGTATACATTGATTCGCTAAATATTTGTGCTGCATATTTAACTTTCATTTTCGAAAAATGATTTAGATTAATATGTTTTTCTCTAATCTTAGGTATAAGGTTTAATTTTTTAATTTTACTACAATTAAATACCGTTTCTATGTCTTTCCACGTAGCGATTCCTCCTTTATATTTTATGTCAGTTTGGAGCATATTATTTCGAAATGATTTTAACAAATGTGGAAAATCGTACATACAATGTATTTTGCAATTATTTCGACTGAAATATGGTTGCGAACCAGTTATATTTAATTTTTTAAATAGCGATTGATTGATAGGTGCTTGATCGCAAACCAAAGATTTTACAATAACATTGCTCTTATATAAACTATCGATAGCGTTAAAGATTATGTCTTGTAATTTTACAGTGGATGTTTTGCTGCTAAATAAATAATAACCTATTGTTTGTTTCATACATTTTGTTATCCATATTATCTGCAAAACTAAAGCTGTTTTTGACAGCATAGGCGTTCTTAACTGCCCGTGGTCTTCAACACCTATAAATTTATCTAAATTTGAATTGTAATGAATTTCCTTGTTTAGATGAATCTCATCAAATGCTAATATTACGATTTTCTCACTATCTTTTTTGTTGTTAAATATATTTTTCAGATGATTTAATACTTGCATGTTCAGTCCGCAATGCATTTCAAAATTCTGCTGATAAGTGTGTAATGTCCTTATCGACGGAAGTGTCAATACTTTTAATAAAAATCTATACGCTTTTGGCGAATGATAATAAATACTAAGAGCAAAGTCTTTTATTTCACTGCTGAATCTATGTCCGGCTTTTTTGATTGTACTTAACTGTAATTGTGTGGCAAATAAAGCATGCGAGATTGGATTTAGAAACTGTTTACTTTGCTGAATCAGTTGTGCTGCTGCTATTGTTCTGTTTTGACATTTTTGTTTTTGCAGTCGTTGATACATCATCTGGTACTTTTTCACAAGGCGTTTATACGCTGCTAACTTTTTAATAGTTTTAGGTGTGGTCGTTGGTGAGCACGTTGCTTTTAATCGACGAGGACTCAATAGGGGAGTAGCTTTATTAGAAAAAGGTAAAACAGATTCGATTAATTGTTCCTTTATTATAAACTAAACTACAAACAAGCAACAGGTAGTTGCACTCATCAAAATGAAAAAAAAAATAAGAAAAAATAGAAAAGTGATCTGCGCCTAACTATTTTAACTGTAAATTCTTTAAGTAATTACTTAAAAAGATTATTGTCTCTAAATAATCAAATTTAAGGATGCGCAGGAGCCAAAGTGGTGCCTCTATCGGCGTAAAGGTGTTATTCTATGTATTTCATAACGTTGTGCGACATCCTTGTCTCTTCTACAGAGCTGTGACAGAATTTATTTTTTTACCTTGTCCTAATTTATTTTTAGTTCACCTCTACGCTGATAGAGGCACCACTTTCGCTCCTTAACATTGCTGTTTCAAAATTAAAAGATTTGTGAACATACAAGTACTTGGTCCTGGATTTTCCATATCCGGATCTTCAGAATTTGTCATAATATTTATTGGTTCTGGATTTTCCATATCCGGATCTTCAGAATTTGTCATACTTATTGGTCCTGGATTTTCCATATCTGGATATTCAGATATAAAAAGATTTAAATTAATCCTCTTTGATTTAAATAATATTACATCAAGTACTTATATGAAACTGTATTTACTTTGTATTCTTTTATCCAGAATATTGTTTATACATGGAATGGCAGTTTTTATTAATAATGGCCTCGGATACATTTTTCTAAAATCAGTGCTTCTAAAATGTTTACTGCAAACTCTGTATTTAGAATAATTTGCGTCTGCATTTTCCTTAATTTTGCATAATCGCAACCACTCTTTTTGTCTACAAAATACCATACCACGATATATGTATATTAGTAATTCTATAAATTGTTATAAACTAATACGTGTAAGCCGAAAATTGAAATACTTATATAGGTATACTTATATATATTTAAGTTTATATAATACTTACATATGTGGCTCTTTGGGTATATTAAACAAACTACAAACCTTTTGCTTACAAATGCAGCAGTGTATAGGCATTTTGTTGCAGAAAAACAAAAATATTTAGAAATAAACAAAACAATTAAACAAATTAAACAAACAAACAAATTAAATTAAATTAAATTAAATAAAACGCGTTAAAATACTATATAACAGAGGAATTGGGATAAAAATTAAGGAATTTATAAAACACAAGCTTTTCTGGAGGCGATGCGATATCAATCAATAATTTCAATTCTCTGCGCGTACTTCATACATTTATTTATTTATTTTTGTGTTAACATAAATCAAGTAGGCGCTCATTTCGATTAGGGCGACATCACAGTGTACAAGAAAAATATAAGAAGGGAAATAGAACTGATAGAACTTAAATGTATAGTTCAGTTTCCGATGCACTAGATGGCGTTGTAAAAGAGAGCTACAACACCTTCTCCTCTATCTAATCCTCTTTAATGTACGTATAGTGCGCGCGTTTCGGCCCGCCGCCGGTCCCGCTGCCCCTGCCGCTGCCCCTGCCGCGGCCCTTGCCGCCACGACCCCCTCGTCGTTGCCTCCGGTGGCGCTGCCGGTACACCAATTCCTTCATCAATTTTTTCATGGCCGACTGTAACATAAAAGTATGTGTTATTATTGTCAAAAAACCTTTTTTGTTCATTATTCTACATTTACTTACATATGGCACCCTGAGGTCGCCCCTTGCGCCTGCTGGTCCGGGTGCAGGTGCGGGTGCGGCTACGGCTGCGGGCTTCGATTCTGGAGACTGTAACAGAAAAATATTTGTTATTATTTTCTACACATACCATCATTTCTACACATATTTATTATACTATCTTTACTTACGGACTCCATGTCGGCCCAGCGGTCATTGTGTACATGCATTTTCTGCAATTGGTTTGCTAGTTCCGACTTTTCCATTTTTCTGTAAAAAAAAAAAATGTTATTCCATGAAGGATTTGCGACATCGGGATCGTATCGGATTCTCGAATAAAGATTGTGATTGCCTGCATGTGTGCAATAATTCGAATATATGTTATTTTGTTTTCGCGGACGAACAATCGAAAACGCAAATCGCGCGATTTGAACTGCGTCTATGCATTCGTTTACACGTGACCGCGGAGTCCAAAGAACCGCGCGGTCGAAAACGCGCGGTTTCCGCCGTGTCTGAACAGGCCCTTTATCTAATAAAAAGCAATCATCTCGACCCTATGCCTTCGCGATCTGACCCAACGATTGTGTACGCGACTCTTTCGAATTATTGCACACCTGTAGTCATTCACAATCTTTCTTCGAGAATCCGATACCATCCCGACAAAAACGTTCTCGCACACTTCTAAATTGTACAGATCACTATAACACTTCACAATTTATTGTATAGATCACTATAAAACTTCACAATTTGTTGTATATGTACTTACGTTTCGTTAGTGACCAATGAACAGATTTTAATGCACGTGTTTACGGTACGGCAAACTCGAAAGAACTGAGGATCGCTCTCGAAAAAGGGACGACGGTCTAAGAAACACTTGAGGAGCCGAGGGTCCGTCCCATGACCGTAGATACAATGTGTCATTTGTATAGAGCAGCGATGAGCACGGTAGGGGCCCCTGAGGTGCTGGCTTCCCCCACCAACTACTCTTTCGTGCAGCGCGCACCTTCGCCGCGGAGCGGTGCCCCGCGCTCTTCGTTTCCCCCCTCGTACGAAAGAGTAGTTGGTGGGGGAAGCTTCTTGACTGCCGCAGTCATAGCTGCCCATCACTGGTATAGAGTATAGGCGTTCGAAAGTCAAGCGATAGAACGAACCTACTAACCTAACCAATAGTAGATTATTTTTGTCAATTTGTGTGTTTCTGAAATAAATTCCAACAATTATTTTATATTCTTTTTATTCTTTTCTAAATTATATTAAAATGACAAAAATTGTGAGGAATAGTGAGGAAGATCGTGTATCATCCACGTCGACACGTCATACGAGGGGAAATACGTCATGTAAACTTCACCTTTCTACCAAAAGATACAGTAGAAGAAAAATGATGAAGGAAAGGTAAGTGAACATTTGCATTACTATCAACTGGCTAACTTGTATTTGGTAATTGAAATTGATAGTCAAGTCGATGTTCTATTCCATTAGAGCAGTAATACATAATAAATACATAATACATAATAAAGAAAAAAATCAATTGCAAAATTTGTACCGAACAAACAAACAGACAGACAGACAGACAGACAGACAGACAAGAAAGCGAGCTAATAAAAACGTGGTAAAATAGCTTTCATTCGAATCAACTCTGCATGAAATAGTGCATCGACTTGACTATCAAATCTTTTATGTTGAGGAACCTGTAAATAAGATTGATTAGTTTTATGACACAAAATGTACACCTGAACACCTGAAGTATCATTCGGAATATTCGTGGATTGGTGTGCGGTGGAATCATTTATGCCGGTTTCAGTCTTCGTCACTATCTTCGTCAATTGTCGGTGTTATTTTCTACTACATAACCGAAGTTCAATGTTCACATCACACACATTCGCTCTTGAAATAAATGCGCGCAAAATAAATGCGCGTAAAATAAATGCGCGACGGCGGGAAGGCGGACACGCGGGCGCGCGGTCAAGGGACGCGCTGCCGCGCGCCGCGGCAAGCAATGGAATATCATCCCTACAATTCATATGATCGTTTCAAAAGCGTCTTCCTATCAGCAACGTTACTATCCGTGTTATAAACCTGGTGTACAGAAAATAATATTGGAACACCTCAATAAAGTATAGCTTAGTTTCTCACGGGAAAATCGCCGAAAAAAGTGGTTTTTTCCCTTCAAATGACAACATTTTTAGTAGATACTATTATGTAGTCACTATTAGGGTGACACTTTTTTTTAGACGTGTGTAGAAAGATATCGAAAATTCCTGTAAGATTCGTTCATAGGTCACTAAAGACTACAACATATGTTTAGCGAGGGAAATTTAGGCTTCTGCCTCTCTAAACTTTCCCTCATCTATTTGCAATAAAACATCCCCTCGACGGTTGATGGCGGAAGACCCAACGTGATCGCCTGCCGTTGCTCATCGACAGTTCTGCTTTATATCACTCTTCCTCATTCAGGGCCTCACGTAGGCGAAGACCCTACCATAAATCCTACCGAGCCTAAGGGTTGTCTCGGCATCCGTCCTTGACATATTGGCGCCGGAGTTGGGCAAATTTTATTTCGAATAACGAATAAGGAATAGCGAATAAAGTCCCTGGATTTATTCGAGAATAACGAATAAGGATATCATTCGCCGAGAATTATTCGTAGCTTGCGAATAACGAATAAATCGTTATTCGTTATTCACGAATAAATCCCGGGACTTTCATTCGTTATTCGTTATTCTAAATGACGAGAATAAATGCTGGTTATTCGAATAGCCCAGCGAATAATGGTGTCGAATGACATCGCGTCATCGACATCGCACGCGGCACGCACCAGCGACGTGTATGTGTATGAATAAATGTGTGAGTGCAGTCTAGAGAATGAAGCGAAGAATCGTGGCAACAAATGTGTGTGTAAAGATAACGAAGGTCCCAGTCCCGGACCTAGGATCGGTCACCACTACTAACCACGGGTAGGAACCCGACGCCGACACTCGAGTGACTTGAGGCCGAGGCCCGAGGCTTCTCGAGACGAGATCTCGGTTGACGATTGACAACATATACAATAGAAATTATGGAAATTGCTAAATAGAATACAGCAAATCGAGCGCAATGTCGACATACTTCAAAACTATTAAAATCCTTCTAATAGGAATAAAAAGTTCTTCATTATAGTACTTTAGAACGGTTTATTTATCTCTACTCATAATTTCATCTATTTTTATAATCATGAAAGAAAGTATTTTTCCTAAAGAAGATTTGCCTTACGGAAATCGAAACTGTTATAATGTTGAATTTTTTAAATTTCTCAAGGTCCTACGTAAAGCAACACATCGTGGTAAGTCTTCATTTCGTGAAATTTCTTTTTTATGTAGAATAATATGAAGCGTTACTGCGACATATTGTAATTAATTTTATCTAAGCAACTATGAGGATTTATTCGTGAATGTAATAATGATTTCATTCGGTAAACAATTATTCAGTAGTAAATTATTCCAAATAACGCTTGACGCCTAGTAGTGGTTAGTGGTTAGTAGTGGTGACCGATCCTAGGTTCGGGACGGGGACCTTCGTTATCTTTACACACACATTTGTTGCCACGATTCTTCGCTTCACTCTCTAGACTGCACTCACACACTTATTCATACACTAGTATTCATAGTTTACTTATTCATAGTTTATTCACACACGTAATATATATATAGATAAAGCGTACACATGATAAGTATTAATAATAAGATAATATTAACTATATAATATTAATCGCCAAACGCGGTCACATGTCTTGACCGTTACGCGCGATGTAGCGAGCGAAGCGACGCATTGCGGCGGGCCCCAACAACAATCGAGGCAGGAATTATAACCCAATTACAATCCCCCACTTTATAATTCTTCCGCGGATTCTAATCCTAAGCTCTTAGTGGCTTCTGAATGCAAAATTCTACCTAACGCCTTTGTCAGTATGTCTGCCTTGTTGTTTGAAGAGGCAACATACCTCAAACGTACGACGTCATCATCAATAGCCTGTCTTACGTAGTGATATGAGACATCAATGTGCTTTGTTTTTGACCGCTCTATCCGGTTATTCGCGAAATCAATCGCTGCTCTGTTGTCGCACCATATCGTATAGGGCGTCTTGATCCATTTTTCCAGGTTCAACTCCTGAATGAACAACCTTGCCCAGTTTGCTTCTTTTGCTGCTGTTGACATGGCCACGTATTCGGCTTCCATCGTCGAAGTAGAAATGCATTTTTGTTTCGATGCCCTCCAATCAACCAAATTTCCGCCAATGGTGATCGCTGTACCACTGAATGAGCGTCTATCATCCACGTCACCTGCCCAGTCAGCATCTGTCCAGACTTCCAATACTGGTGCTCTCTTCTCATATTTCAGCTCCAAATCGGACGTTTTGCTCAAGTATCTCAATATCCTCTTTGCCTCATTCCAATGTACCTTCCCAGGATTAGATACGAATTGAGATAGTTTTGTCACCGCGTAAGCAATATCTGGTCTCGTGCTCCGCGCCACATACATCAATGACCCTATCAATTCACGGTAAGGTATGTTCTTGACTTCTTCCTTTCCTGTTTCGCTAATTGGGCAATCTTCTTTGGTTAGCCTGATTCCTGGTTCAAGTGGAGTATAAGCAGGTCGGCAGTCCGACATTCCGTATCCCTTTATTAAAGACTGAATATAGCCCTTCTGGTTCAACATAAGCATGTCATCTTCTTGACGTACTCCTACCCCTAAAAAGTAAGAAATTCGTCCTAGATCTCGTACCTCGTATTGTCGACCTATGTTGGTCACTATCTCATTCAGCATAGTTTCAACGCTGATTAATTTTACTTCCTCTAAATGATCAAGTTTGGTCATCTTCCCGGCAACATCGGCAATGCCGAAACATTGCCGCGTACTAGTCCGAAGACCTCACTAAATCATTCAATCGGTAGTAGCGACGGGCGGTATGTACAAAGGGCAGGGACGTAATCAACGCGAGCTTATGACTCGCGCTTACTGGGAATTCCTCGTTCATGGGGAATAATTGCAAGCCCCAATCCCTAGCACGAAGGAGGTTCAACGGGTTACCCGGGCCTTTCGGCCAGGGAAAACACGCTGATTCCTTCAGCGTGAATGACTACAAATGTGCAGAAGTTCAACTTGTACAGGCAACTACACGACGATTGTCTTACAAATCCGGTTTTACGGAGATATGTATCTAATTCTTCGTTCCAATTATGTCCGCTTTGCTTGAGTCCATAAATAGGTCTTCGAAGTCTTACTATCTTTGTCTTCTCGCCTCCGCTAACCGTTTGTATTCTCATATAGAGCTCTTCCTTGAGACTTCCATTTAAATAGGCGCACTTTACGTCGATGTGTCTATTTTTTCATCCGTAAATTACTGAGAGAGCTAACAATTGCCTTACCACTCCAAAACTAACTACAGGAGCGTATGTCTTATCATAGTCAACCCCTTGCCTTTGTCCAAAGCCCTGAGCTACAAGTCTGGCTTTGTACCGAGCAACTTGACCATTTTCATCTGCTTTTATCTTGAATACCCATTTACTACCTATACATGTTTTTCCTTTGGGTAATTCTGCATCCTCCCACGTTTTTAGTCGTTCTAAATTCTCAATTTCTTCGTGAATTGCTGATTCCCAGCGGTCTGCTTGTGGTGACGAGAGGGCTTCTCCTAGGCTATTTGGCTCTTCGATTTCCGTCAAATTTAACTCTACGGTTTCCTTTGGTTTTCCCTTTCGACCATACGGATTTCGTATCTGCTTCTTGGGCCTGCCAATCTTCTTTTTCTCCCCCACTATCTTCGTACTCACATTTCTTTCATCAGCATCCAATTCATAATCATTGTCTGACATACTAGTGTCGGTTGCGCCATCGCTTGATTGTTCTTCTGGCGGTTCTTCGGGTTGTCGATTCAAATTTATTGTTTTCCTCGTTAGGTCCCTGTCTTTACTCTGGAACTGAAAACAACATGAGGTGGTATTTCCATTTAGATACTCGAATCCCACCTTATTTTCATCGAATTTCACGTGCTTTGTATGTATTATGTCCTTTATCTTTGGATCCCATAGTCGATATCCCATCGTCCTGTTTGAGTATCCGACGAATATGCAAGTCCGTGCACGTGGATCTAGTTTTCTTCTGCCTTGACTAGGAAGATGAGCATACGCCAGGCATCCAAATACCTTCATATGCTTAACACTTGGTCGTTTTTCCAACCAAATTCCTTCCGGGACACCATCTTGCACGTTGCTGTGTATCATTCTGTTGCGCACATATGCAGCTGTGGCTACAGCTTCAGCCCAAAAGGTTTGAGGTAATTTCGCTGAAAGTAGCATTGATCTAACCATATCTAATAGAGTGCGGTTGGCCCTTTCCGCCACCCCGTTCATCTGAGAAGTCTCGACACATGTCCTTTCGTGTGTAATCCCTCGATCTGCAAAAAATTCTCGAAGCCCTTTGTTGCAATATTCTAAGCTATTATCCGATCGGAAACGCTTGACTTTCCGTCCTTTTTAACTTCCCGATTCATAGGGAAGTTACTGTAATTACCCCGAAAATCGAAAATCGAATTTTTAGCAGATCTTCACGTTTCATGGTCATTGGAGTCATTTTAGACTATTTTTATCAAAATGTCGGTATGTGTGTGTGTGTGTGTGTGTGTGTGTGTGTGTGTGTGTGTGTGCGTATGTCCGTTTCTATGGTATCAAATTTTTCGTTAACGTTTTCAGAAAAAGTAACTACGCGATCGGAATGATGAATGATGCAATCGATGTGCCCCGCTGTAACTTAGAGCTGATTAGATTTTGGTCCATATTGGTCAAGTAGTTTTTTAGTTTTTTTAGTTTTTTTCGAAAGAAGTTCATTCAACAATGCAAATTATACGAGAGGACGGAAATTTTCCACCAAAGAAACAAACGCAATTACATAAAAAATTTTTTTCTTAATTTTTTTTTTTAGATTTAAAAAAAAAATTTTTTTTTTTTAGATTTAAAAAAAATTTTTTTTTTTTAACTTTTTTTTAAACTGATGCTACTGTTATAAATCACCAAAAGCAACTAATTCTATGTTTGGTAGCGTTGTACAGCGAATAATGAATAAAATTACAATTGAAAGTGAAAAGATTTTGATAGGTGATTTCAATTACAATATATTAAATTGCAAGGATAATGGTAATAATTACAAAATCACACAAAATAACATCCGTACCACCAACCCTCTCGCGAGCTCGCAAAGCGAGCGAGCTTCAACATCCCCACCCGCGAAGCTCGCGAAGCGAGCGAGCAACAACCCCCCTCTAGTTGAGTTTCGATTTTCACTATATGCTCTTTTACTCTGTTCACAACTTCATCTTTTGATTTTAAAAATATTACCTCTATTTTACGTGAAAAATCATCTATTATGGTTAAGAAATATGCCGAACCTTCATTTGACGTCACCTGCATCGGTCCGCAAACGTCTGAATGAAGTAAATCCAACGTTCTTGAAGACGACTTTTCAGGAAGTCTTTTACATGGTGCTTTCGTTGATTTTCCCAAACAGCATCCATAACATTGATCTGGATTTGTCATCCTGTCATCTAATCCGTAAACGTAACCCTTCTGTGCTAATTCTGATATACTTCTATTATTTATGTGGCAGAATCTGTGATGCCACATTCCTGGTTCGTTTACTGTTATGGAATGAATTTCCTTTTCATCCGAAGCGTGATCTTTTACATTTCCCTGTAAAACGTATAGATTCTCCTGTCGACGAGCTGAGGCAATAGTATTATTTGTCCTTCTATTGGTGATTTTTGCAATTCCTTCGTCAAATATAATCCTTTTCCCTTTTCTTTCTATTTGTGCTACTGATAAAAGATTTCTGCGGCACCTAGGAACATAATAAACATTTTGAAGCGTTACCTCATAATCTATGTAATTTTCTCTCGTGTTCAATATTACATCTCCAATTCCTTCAGCTATTAATGTCGCTTCATCCTTTTTAACTGTTGTTTCTGCTGTACCTATTGGTTCCGGATTGATCTGTCTGAAATTCTGAAACCAATCTTTATTCTTACATACATGATGAGTTGCTGCTCTGTCAATTAACCATGCATCTTCTAATGCAGCATGGGTCACGTTTATTGACATTATAAATGACTCTTTCTGCTGAGAATGTACACTCTGTCTAGTGTCTACCTTTTTCTTTCGACACTGACTTGCAAAGTGACCATTCTTACCGCAATTGAAGCACTTCTTATCTGGCTTCTTGAAATTTGTCTGGCGGTTGCCTTTATTTACTTGATAAGCTGATACTTCACCTCTTTGATGATCCTGATCCTGATCTTTTGACATGCGTCTTTCATGTTCCATTAGCAACGCCTTCTTGATTTCATTCGAAGTGAATTTAGTATCTTCTAAATTAGCCAGGGACATTGTTAACGCATCATATGAATCTGGTGACCCTGAGAGCATCGCATAAGCTACATCCTCATCCTTCATTTCTGATCCAGCATCTTGTAAGTAATCAGCAATTATTTTCACTCTAGATAGGTATGAGGCCATTGTCTCATTTTCTTTTAAACGAAGTCTAACAAATTCTCGTTTAAGCTGCATTATTCTTTGTCTAGACTTTGGCTCATACACTTGTTGAAGGACGTTCCATGCCTCTGCTGCAGTTTTACAATCCACTATGTGTACTTGCTGATCTGGTTCAACAGCCAGTGCTATGGTTGCAAGTGCCTTATCCATTTTACAATCAAATTGCCTTTTTTCTTCTTGAGTGGCATCTTCCTTGAGCACTTCATCACCAGTCACATAAGGCCATAGATCTTTTTGTATGAGGTACATTTTTGCTGAGAACTTCCATGTTCTATAATTATCCCCATTTAGCCGATCTATTTTTCCAGCCTTCGAAACGCTCGACATTTTGCACGTGTCTATGAATTTTCTCGAACTCTAACCTCAAAACGATGTCTGGGCCCATAACCTTGTTGGCGCATCAGGGTTAGAGTAAATTACAATATAGTATTCATAGTTTATTCACACACGTAATATATATATAGATAAAGCGTACACATGATAAGTATTAATAATAAGATAATATTAACTATATAATATTAATCGCCAAACGCGGTCACATGTCTCGACCGTTACGCGCGATGTAGCGAGCGAAGCGACGCATTGCGGCGGGCCCCAACAACAATCGAGGCAGGAATTATAACCCAATTACACTGGGTTATTCGAATAAAAATTTATTCGCAATTTTTATTCCCTGGTTATTCGAATGAAATTTCACATAATTGTGAAATCGCACATAATTGTCCCTGAACTATCCCAACTCCCGCGGGGTATACCCCGTGAGGGGCCCTAAAACTCGAGAGGCCTCGGCCGCCGAGAAGTGTAACATGATACGGGTCGGGTATATCGGTGCGAGACCACTACTAATTCAATAACAAAACTTCTTTATTTTTTATTATTTTTTTATGGAACTTTCACCAACATATTCTTGACATATTTCTAATGAAATTGATACCAAAAATGATATAATTCCAATGATATTTACGTGTGTAATGGACGATGGGAGTTTCTGCGCAAGGAAGGACAGCGTATGGGAAAGATAGAGACGCAGAGAGTCGCAGTCGCCGGCACAGTTCAAAGGCCCGCCGCGTCCTCACAATGTAATCCCAATAAAAAACTTTTTTATTATTACTTATTTTTGTATGAGACTTTCATCAATATATTTGTGGTATTTTTCTGATTAAAATGATACTAAACACGATATAATTCGGATCATATAAAGGTATATGGACATTTACAAGTCGGGTACATCGGTGAGGCAACTTATTATACGATCCGTTCTGTTACGAGCCAGGGCCGCGAGTAGCGCGTGTGGCTGGCGAAAGGTTATTACCCTTGGAATAAGGTTACAATTTGTTAGTTTGAGGAATAGAATCAAGCGTAGACGAACCTGAACAGTAGTTACTACATGAACAGGGAGCTACTAGGATGGTGTAGGAAAGACGTGCAGACGAACCTGATGCGTAATTGCGTAATCAGGGAGCTGCTAGGAGGTTGTAAAAGGGCACGGATAAACCCAATAGAAGATTAGGTAGCCGCTAGGAGGTTGGATAAAGCGCAGACGAACCTGATGCGAAATCGCGTAAACAGGGAGCTGCTAGGATGCGGACGAACCTGAAAAGTAGTTACTACATGAACAGGGAGCCACAAGGATAGTATAGTTTTCGTGGACGAACCCAGTGCGAAAGTGGGGAGCCATTAGGTTGGATAAATCTTTGTTTGGACTATTGGTTTGGCGCGAACGAACCTGATGCGTAATCAGGGAGTCGCTAGGATTGTTAGTAGGCCTCGTAACTAGTATAATTTAATTGATACAATCTGAGCGGTAAGATTGTATCGTGTGGGAACGTTCAATTACTAGATTAGGATTTTGGTCAATAATTAAGGGTTTAAGAAAGTTGCACAATGTACCAAAATAACACAAATATATTCTGATAAAGAATGTATATGTACAATGGTGGTGTCGCAACTGAATTGAATAATGTGTATGTATAATATTATTACCTAAGATGCTCGGTGTTGACGCACTGGCAATGCGGGGCCTGATAGTACTAATAATGCCAAATAGACTTTAAACCGAACTCGCGGAGTCTTTAAGGTTAACTTTGATCGTAGGGGAACTTTAGCCCGATCTCACTAGACGTGGATTCTAACGACTGCAACACGACGTGACACTACTCGTGTCCAGAAAAGTACTAACCAACGAGAGTAAAAATGCAAGGGTTTATATACCCCAAAACTGGAGGGGTAGTCTGATTTTAATCTGCAGTTACATGGGACTGCACTCTCGTTTTTTGTGGGTTTCCATTAAATCGGGCCAGAGCTCGATCTCCGTCAAAGAGGGTAGATTTTAGAAGGGCCTGTTATCTAGGACGTTTCCTGCCAGAGACGATCTTGAAGAGATTCCCGTGAGAAAGTCAACGGAATTTCTTCTCATACCGTAACAGTATTATATTACACTTCTCGGCGACCGAGGCCTCTCGGGCTTCGCTGTCCGTTTTTACGTTCGGCAAAAGTCAAAAAATAGTATTCCTCACACATAATTGTCCCTGGCCGGACCCGTGGTTGGGACAATTATCGATTAAATACTGTAATGGTGTAATGACTACATGTCGTCAACGTCTTTTTGTGTTTTGCATTTTTAGAAGTAAGCTGGCAGCAGCAAAAAGGATTGGCAAGAGAGTAGTCGACGAAAACGCAGCTGAACAAGAAATTATGAACCAATCGACGGAAGATGTTCGCGAGATAATCGAAGAGTCTCAACCCATGGACACCGACACAGACGGTTTCGTCATCGAGACAGCAACGCTGGAGGAAACTAGCGAAGAATATACTATAGTAGTCGACGAAAACGCAGCTGAACAAGAAATTATGAATCAATCGACGGAAGATGTTCGCGAGATAATCGAAGAGTCTCTACCCATGGACACCGACACAGACTGTTTCGTCATCGAAACAGCAACGCGGGAGGAAACTCGTGCAAAATCCATCACGGAATTGAGCATCGTCGACCTACGGCACGTCTTCGAAGAGATAAAAAAGATTGGGAATTATTCAAGGACTTTTGAATGTTCAACGGCCCATTTGGAGATCACTGGCACGAGGCGATCGGGCCTGAAAACAACAATGCTGGTAGAATGCAAGATGTGCAACTACAAAGCGGAGATAAATAGCCAATCCGCAGAAAGAAAAGAAATGGAATTAAATTCCAGTGCGATCGTCGGTGCACTGACTACTGGAGGTGGTTACGCACAAATGGAGGAAATGTTCTCAGCAATGAACATTCCTTACATGTCCAAGGAGAAATATCGGAAGGCTCATGACCAAATTGTGGAAGACCTTATCAACGTTGCAGAAACAGAGACGATAGCAGCGGCTAAAGAGGAGAAACAATTAGCCTTGGAAAGAGGCGATGTTTTGCCTTCCGGGATTCCATTTATCCCCGTCGTGGCTGACGGAAGTTGGATGAAGAGATCCTACCGTACGGGAAAGTACGACTCCATGTCCGGTGTAGGTGTAATAGTTGGACACTACACCAAGAAAGTTTTATTTATTGGAGTAAAAAATAAGAGATGCAGAATTTGCCACAATGCTTCTAAAAGGCAGGAACAGCCGAAAAAACATGCATGCTTCAAGAAATGGAGACGAAATCAAGCGTCAACGAAAATGGAGAGCGAAGCAATTGCTGAGGGCTTCGAGACCAGCATAAAAAAAGAGGTCTCGTGTACGCGACTCTAATTGCTGATGGAGACAGCAGCGTGTACAAGACGATCTTGGATAGTGATCCATACAAAGCGGAGATGGTTCGTGTGAAAAAGATTGAATGCACGAACCATTTGCTACGGAACTTCTGCAATAAAATGAAGGATATTGTGAAAAAGACTCCACCCGGCAAATACAGAAAAGCCGTGGAAAATAGTATTCGCAGAATGCGCACGGATGTTGCGAAAGCTGCGGTTTATAGATCGCAGGAAAAGATTCAAATTATACATAAAATCAATAATTTAAAAAAAGATATGGTGAATGTTCCTAGCCACGTCTTCGGAGAGCATAAAGACTGCCGAAGACTCGGATATTTCTGCGACCGCACCGCAAATAAGGACGAAGAAAACATGGTGCCGCATCTGATGGAAATCGGAACATATCAACAGATTGAAGAGATCTTCCGTCCATTGATGGCTTATGCTGAAAGTCTGTTATATAACAGCAATAACAACGCAGTGGAAAGCTTCAATGCGATCATTGCCAAATATACTGGCGGGAAGAGAATCGATTGGAGTCAGAGGGGATCCTATACCGCGAGATGTAATGCTGCTGTCATACAATATAACACCAAAGAAGTATTATCCCGCCTAATGATAGCCAAGGGAAAGGATCCCCCGAAATGTCTAGAACGACTCGAGAGACAAAGGAAAGAAAAATGCGTAAAAAAAATAAAAGGCAAAAGTGTTTACCGAAGAGTAACCGAAAGCCGTTTTACCCGATGAAGGACAAAGATTACGGACCCAGCGCAGAGAAACCGGACATGGAGGAACATGTGTTCAATGCAGAAAAGAACAGACACATGGAGATTCTGCAGGATTGGCAGACGAATAGAAAAACAATCGAAAATGAGACCAAGGATCAAGCAAAAAGCCAGAAGTGGCTAATGTATAGAAAGAAATTATTGACGGCATCGAACTTCGGCAAAGTGTGCCGTCGACGAAAAACAACGCCGTGCGGTAAGATGGTACAGTCACTGCTGTACCCAAAGGTTTTAAATCTGCCTGCCATTGAATATGGCCGGCAGTGTGAAAATATTGCTCTAGAAGAACTATCGAAGAAGGAAGGCATAACAATAAAAAAATGTGGCCTCTTCATCGATACCGCGTCCCATTTTTGGGAGCATCTCCGGACGGCATAATCGACGATCACGACGGTATAGTCGAAATAAAATGCCCGAAAACGGCAGAAAATCTTTCGCCAGAAGAAGCGATACAAAAAATTCCTCTCATACGCAGAATGTTTGAGGATGATGCAGGTACTGCACTACGCAGAACCCATCCATATTTCTATCAAGTGCAGGGACAATTGCACATTACAGAAAAAAAATATTGTCTGTTTTGCCTTTGGACACCAAAGGGTTTAAAATCAATAAAAATATTAAAAGACGACAAATTTTGGCAGAATGAAATGAAGTCAAAATTGTCGCGATTTTACATTCAATGTATGCTGCCAGAAATGGTGGACAGCAGATATAAGAGGAGTATGGCCATTCGAGAGCCCTCCCACACTGAAAGCGCAAAGCCAATAATAATTAGCTCGTGAATCATCGCTGGAGCTTCCCGACTCAATGTCGGGCCGCACACTAGTTCATAGTGTGCGGAATCGCTGATTATTTCAGCGATTGAAAATTGTTGATCTTTCAGCTCGCGAATCATTAGAATCGCTGGAGCTTCCCGACTCAATGTCGGGCCGCACACTATTTCATAGTGTGCGGAATCGCTGATTATTTCAGCGGTTACAATTTCATTATTTTCAGATTCGTCTTCCTTTGATGCTGTATGGATTTATCAGATCGACGAGGAGTCCAAGAACATACGACTGCACATCTCAGACCCGGTATGTATACACAATTATACGAATTTATATATTATATGTTTCAACAGTTTATTAATTTTTTATGTCACGTTACAGATGAGATTCGTGCGGACTCTTCGGATTTATAAGATCAGAAATAAGGGAGTCCCAGACCATAAGAATGACCCATCGGCCATATAATTCGGCTCAAGAGCACGTTTAGCCATCTTATCCGGCTGTACCCTTTATTTGTATTTGTTGAAATATTCATAATACGAAGAATAAATGTCAAGTTTTTTTATACACATGACCACCGTTCAAGTTTCATTTCAGAGATATTAGCGAGAAACTGCTGGTAATAAAGTGTTTTCTCGATAAATGTCTAAAAAAAATTATCTTTATTCGTCGGATAAATTATCGTACAATACAGTTATTTATTAGATACTCGTCGAATAAAGATACTTTTGTGGTGCCCGTATGAGTGAGTCAGTGAGCGAGGGAGAGAGAAAGTTGACGAATGAGAGTGAGCGAATGATTGAATAGAACGAGTGATAGGTCGAATGAGCAAACCGCGAGAGAATGTGAGAGAGAAAGAGAGAGAGGATCGCGAAGCAGTTCGGCGACAAGTGCGCGTCGTCAGATGTCGGCTGAGCGTAATCAAGTACGAACGATTTGTACTACGCTGCATAATTCGTAAAGTTCAATAAAACATACAACACTTTTTTCATTAGAACCTTCGAATGATGAATAGAAATTTTTTTATCTTTGATTCGTTTTTCGAAATTATTATTTGCAAGGAGACGGTTTTTTATTTTTTTTATAATATGCATTTTTGCATGTTATATTATATTATACGTATGAATGTAGAATAAATGTTAAGTTTTTTCGTATAAACGCAACTCTCGTTCGAGTTTCGTTTCATAGATATTAACGAGAAACTGCTGGTAATATTACAACGAGTCCTGCGTATACCTACGCGCCCGTAGCAGTGTATGTGTTAGCATGTATTGGTCGGCTGAATCGGGCTCATGAGGCAAGAATCAGTTTCACGAAACTAACAATGATACGGCAACAGTGAGGCGGAGAATGAAATATGGCAACCATGTCAAGTCGCTAGCCTTCTCTCTCAGTTTCCTTTTCTCTCTTCCGCTACAGTTCAATTGTCTTCCTCAGTGAACCTTTCATACTCTTTTTGAAACAGAAAATTAGATCCGCACCATCTATCGGCCGAAAATCGTACTAATCAGCTTCGTCTACTGACCATTCGCACGACTATAGCGTGACGATCAACTCCGTCAAGGCCAACTATACGCGACCCCCCTTAAGGGGGACGGACGAATAGTTTGACCTTGAGGAATCGATTGTCACGCTATAGTCTTGCGAACGGAGAGTAGACGAAGCTGATTAGTAAGATTTTCGACCGATAGGTGGTGTGGTTCTAATTTTCTTGGACGAAGTACACTTAGGTAGCCTTTTTCACAAGCCTCCACGAGACATGCAGTATGCTGACGGATATTACAAATTACTCCTCGACAATGTAAAAATATGCATTTTGGGCTCTGCACAGTCCTAGATTGGACTTTTAGGAAACGTAATCGACCAGTTTTGAACTTCTTTCAAATTCAGAATTCAGGCGTGAATTTGAGCCCCCGTAAACCCTTGCAAGTTCATGTACGAATCTCGTGGCTGACAGTATGCTGCCGAATATTACAAATAACTTCACGACAACGTAAAAATATGCATTTTGGGCTCTGCACAGTCCTAGATTGGACTTTTAGGAAACGTAATCGACAAGTTCGGAACTTCTCATTGCAATATTCAGGCGTGAATTTGAGCCCCCGTAAACCCTTGCAAGTTCGCGTACGAATCTCGTGGCTGACAGTATGCTGCCGAATATTACAAATAACTTCACGACAACGTAAAAATATGCATTTTGGGCTCTGTACAGTCCTAGATTGGACTTTTAGGAAACATAATCGACAAGTTCGGAACTTCTTATTGTAATATTGAGACGTCAGTTTGGGCTCCCGTAAACCCATGCATTTGTGTATACGCGACTCGCGAAACTGCGCTTGCTACGGACGATTCGTAGACTTTGAACAATTTTCTAGCTGATCGAAGAAACGGCGACGAGCACCGACTGCCGAGGCCCACTAGCACGAGTTGCTTCAGTCGCCGAGTGGTGCAATAAACCCAGCAGGGTAACCCGACACTGGGTCAGGTATATGGGTGTGAATCAACTACCATTCCAATTCCAAAACCTTTTTATTTTCAATTGTTTTTTATGAGATCTCCATCAACTATTTCGTGGAATTCTCATGATTAAAATGACACTAAACACGATATAATTTGGACTGTATCTAGTGGTTTTATTCGCAGAGTTATTCGAAGCCTTCGAATAAACCCACTTCGAATAAAACAATTATCTGTATTCGTCGCTCAAATATCTCGTCGAATAAATTTATTTATTAGATACTCGTCAAACAAAGATACATTTTTTATTCGAACCCTCGAATAACGAATAATTTATGTTATTCAAAATTTTTATTCAGATAGATATATTGCCCAACTCTGCGCACACAGTGGCTTAGATCGAGAAAGGCGATATTTTACTAGAACTCTAGAACCATAAGAAATATGGGGGATGAAAAAATTATCAAATTATCAAAAAAATTATTTCTATCTACTGATAATTATCGTAATAAATATATATATTTCTAATAATTTTTTAATTGATTGTTTATATTTTATTGTCCTAAAATAATATTTAAAATTGTTAAGTTGTAACATATTTAGTATGTTTGTAGATCATTTAAATCACCGATGTCTTTGGTTATTTTCCTTGTATTTCTTGACATTTATTTTTCATCTTGAAATTTATAAATTTATAATCAGAGAAATTTATAATCAAAGACATCGGTGCTTTAACTTATGTACAAAAATACTAAATAAAAAAGTAACAATTAAACAATTTTAAATACGTGACGTCAGGAGATACGTATACAAAAGATACAAGGGTGCACGGGAACCCAAACTGACGTCTCAATATTGCAATGCGAAGTTCAGAACTTGTCGTTTATGCTTCTTGAAAGTCCATTCTAGGGGGGAGCAGGCAGAGCCCAAAATTCATATTTTTAACATTGTCGAGGAGTTATTTGTAATAATCGGCAGCGTAGTGCTTGTGACGAGGCGTCCGTAGCAAGCGCAGTTTCGCGGGTCGCGTATACACAAATGCATGGGTTTACGGGAGCCCAAACTGACGTCTCAATATTACAATAAGAAGTTCCGAACTTGTCGATTATGTTTCCTAAAAGTCCAATCTAGGACTGTACAGAGCCCAAAATGCATATTTTTACGTTGTCGTGAAGTTATTTGTAATATTCGGCAGCATACTGTCAGCCACGAGATTCGTACATGAACTTGCAAGGATGAATATTGCAATGAGAAGTTCAAAACTGGTCGATTACGTTTCCTAAAAGTCCAATCTAGGACTGTGCAGAGCCCAAAATGCATATTTTTACATTGTCGAGGAGTAATTTGTAATATCCGTCAGCATACTGCATGTCTCGTGGAGGCTTGTGAAAAAGGCTACCTAAGTGTACTTCGTCCAAGAAAATTATAACCACACCACCTATCGGTCGAAAATCTTACTAATCAGCTTCGTCTACTCTCCGTTCGCAAGACTATAGTGTGACGATCGATTCCTCAAGGTCAAACTATTCGTCCGTCCCCCTTAAACCGCCGCGTATTCCACGTTCGATAAACATTACCATATCGATATCAGTTGATAATTCAAACTTAACTTTTGTATGTTTTAGCATAGCATCCCACGTGAATCCGGATAATGTGTAATAATTTGCTGGATCTAAACCGTAGCTCTTAATGCAGCTATCGCGAAAATTTTCAAAAACATCAGCTAATAACAGTACATCCGTTTTCAAAGACAGATCGCTGTATTCCCCCAAGGTTTTTATGTTGGAACAATTCCACACGTTCTCAGCGTGCGTATAATCGCGTTCGGATGTTGTTTCGCCTGTCAACGAACTGTAAAATGATTCGAGCGGTGGTAAACATTCGTCGTCTAATTTATCTATGCAATCGAGGTATTCGTATGGAAAGACACCCTTTCGTGTCAACAACTTGAAATTTTCAACGAAAAGATTTTTAATAATTTTGAGTTTTAACGATCGTAAATTGTTGTATATGCACAAGTGATATCGGCGCTACAGGTTCGATCAAGGATACAAAAATTAGCAATTTTGCAGAATTATAATTTCAACGTTTCGGTTCGGTTTTGAACCATCATCAAGAAAAGTCCGCGTCTATGAAATTTAATAGACACTGTTATTCATTAACACAGGAAATTTTATGGTTTAGACAAGAGGTAATATACATACTTGCTAATTGTGAAAAAACACAGAATGAAGAGCGTAAAAGAAATGGTACTTGTCAGTAAAAAGGTTTAAACTGTACTAGACTGTAACCGTTGTGACAAAGTCAAGGCGGAAAACAGAGAGACAACGTAGATATAACTAGCCAATCAGATGTCAAGGATCAAGAGACACCAAATCAATGTTTGGCGCGAAATTCAAATTTTAAATATTCATCAACAACTTCCAACCAATGTATTACCAAAAAATTGGTAGAAAAATTAGCAATCATTTTATGTGTGAAATTTCATATAACAATGTTAATGTGTTTAATCATATTTATAAAAACTGGAAGTTATAAGTTAGATTATTATAGAACATCATCATAAATTAATTACTGATTTAGTAATGTGGTGTAAATTTCATTAATCTCAGGTTTTTCGTACCTAAGATTGACACTTTGATGTTTAATCATGTGAACAGTTTCTAATAATAATCTTTGGTGTAACTTACTTTCTTTATCCAGTATTTTGACATTTTCAAAATCAAATGCATGGTCAAGTTCAAATGAATGCTTCGTCAAGGCGGTATGTTGTGATGGTGGCAACAATATATTTCTTTTATGTTCTTTGATCCTTGTAATCAAATGTCTAGACGTTTGTCCTATGTAAGAAAGATTACAGCCTTTGCAAGGTATTTGATATACTACATTACAACATTTTAATAATGGTATTGGATCTTTGATCTTTGGAAACCAACATCTCAAATAAAACGGGATTCTATAGATAGTATGTAACCCAACTTTTCTGAAAATTCTTTTAATATCATTGCAAATGTTATTAACAAATGGGAGAACAACTGTGTTTTTCCAACTAATTGGACCCCCTTTCATATATTTTTCCTCCTTCTCTTTTTCTACATAAAGGGGGTGGTAAATTTCAAATATACGTTTTTTAATGATGATGGAGATCAAATTAATGGGATAACCATTTAATTTAAGTACATTTTTAATTAATGCGAGATTGTTGGGTCTGAATTCAGGATTGCTCAACAATATCGCACGATCAATCATGCCTTTAATAAGACCAATCTTATGTTGTAATGGGTGGAAAGAATGAAAATTCAAATACCTCCCCGACCAAGTGGATTTATGATACCAATTCAATTTTAACTCGTTGCCTGCTCTAATTATGTTAATGTCCAAAAAATTTAGACATGAATCCGCTTCAATTTCATGAGTGAATTGAATTCTGTCATGGAAACCGTTAAAAGTATCTAATAATGTTACTATGTGATCTGGTTTGCAACAAATAAAGATGTCATCAACATATCTCTTATAAATCGTTAATTCAAAAGGCAATTTAGCAATTGAAACTTTTTCTAACTCTTCCATCACTATATTGACAATTACTGGGGAAATAGGAGAACCCATAGCTGTACCAAACACTTGTTTATAAAAGATTCCATTAAACATGAAAACATTGGCATTTAAGACAAATTTAACTGCATGAAGAAAATCATTTTTGTCTATTATAGTGTTAGATTTTATTTCTTCCCAACGATGCTCTAATACTTGTATGGCCAAAGATTTTTAAATTCGGAACGTAAAATTGTCAATTTGTCTGTATCGAGGAAAGAATCCAATTTGTCGAGACTAGTATTCAAAAATTTGTATGAATCGATGAATCGTAATTTAATACAATTACGTGACTCTGATTGCCGGTCTTCAACGTTTTTTATAAATGAAATGTACTTTTCCTTCGTTACGGATAATACATCGACATGACCTTCAAACGCATTAGCTATTTCTTCGATAATAAAATGCGAATCGTACCCGGATAAATTGTGGAAAACTATGGGAATACAAAACGAAATTTTGTAATTTAGATTGCAGTCTTGATGTGCTGGACCTCTATAACGCCCCGTTAGATGGCAATGATCGTGCACCCGTATATCGTTTTCCTCGAACGGTTTTTCACAAATGTGACAATGTGTTGCGCCGATAAATGTGTTTGACGCGGTTGTATATACGTTCAAAGCAATGTTCTACCGCCTCGTCCCGCGTTATTGTCATTACCGTTCGCGTTCGATTTGAAGGATCGTTAACGAGCTCCTACGTATGTGAGTGTGGTGGGGATACCCACGTATTACGCGAAGACTCCGATCCGAGGAGTCAGTCGTAATTCAAAATCGATAAGACTAGTTCTTCTGAAACTAGAGCAGCGAATCGTGCTTTCGAAACGATCACCGTGAGTCGTTCTTCCGTAACGACAGCTCAACAGAATTTGTATCGAGAGTTTAGGGAGTATTTGTGTGAGTTCAATTGGCAATAAATGTAATTCTGGGCAGTCGCAGAAACCCGGCTTCCCCGAGTAACTCTGGGTTTCATTTCACCCACTACTACTTTCCACTACCGAACTGATCCAACCCTTCCCGATTCGCAACGCAGTGTGCGTGTCGGGGTAAACAAAATGCATCAGACTGTTCATTCGTTAACTGTTTCATATGTATATTACTGGATAGAGTGGATTTAACAAAATGAGCCAATTTTTCTAATTCTTCAACGAACCATGAGACACAATTCGCATCGCGGCGACATCGATATACCGATAGAGATGCATCGTGTGCACAATGCACATAGTATGCAATGCTAAATACTTTATGATGCTGGTATGCGTGTGATTTCTCCCCTTCACAATCTTCCATCTTCTGCAGAGTGCATTCGAAATCGGCGTTCACCACAAATGGAAGCGGTTCTTTCCTGATATAGTTGTTGAAAGAGAGCCATTTATCGTCCTTTTTCGGTATATTAAACTAGACTTGTATTTCAACACACACTCAAATGTATATCGACCTCACGCTAGATTTTACAACGAAACCTAACGTTAAACGAAAAGAAAAAATATGAAAATATTTTATTTTATATTAACAGGATGTCACCGCAAAAAACACACCGCTCCAAGACTTTCCAAAAACTTTTTAATCGCAAAAAACATTCACAAGGGAGTTTTCCCAAAACTCATAAAAAACCAAAATATTTTATAGAAACTGGTAGAGGACGTTCTACGTCGACCTCGTACCACAAAATTAATCAGTTAATTACGACCACGAATCTTTTAGCCGTTAAAAACTATGTAAAATAATTCTCAAAAATAAAATTTTTCAAAATCAAAATTAATTATTATATTCCGTTAGAGGCAACTTGGTTGGATGTTACTACCGTAAAAATAATAATTTAACTCTGGCCAAAAACTTTTAAAACTCAAAAAACCAACTCGAGGGAGCAGATTCTAAAACCGCGTAAAAACCAAAAAACCAAAATACTTAACATAATACGGTCGGGGTGCCTTTATGAGGACCTCCTACCACAAAAACAATTAATAAAAATGTTCAAAAAAACCTTTTATCGGGTAATAACTATTTCTAAATTTGAAAATAAAAAATCGTGAAAAGCCGTCAAAATCCAAAATAAATCATATTTCCTGGTAGAGTGAACTGTACTGGGTGTACCCACCACAAAAATACTAAATCCTAAATGGCCAAAAACTTTTTATATACCAAAGAAGTAGAGACGTTTCATAGGCCTAGGTGGTTTCAAATGAAACGTCCTTAAACACTAAAAAACTGTCCGAATTAACTATGGAGACACCCCTTGTGAACAAATTAATTCGTCCAAAAACAAAAACAATCAATTGTTATTTTTTAGAGAAAAAACTCGGTCAAAAAGGGCTCCCAACGCTCGCACCGGCGAGGCCACTTGCACGATAACTAAACAAGGTACATCACTTATTTTCAAATTTGTTAAATTTTCCAAAACCAAAACTGCGTTTTTCGAAAATTTGTCAAAGTTCTCAAAGAACTCGAGGGGTCTCAAAAGGTATAAAAACCCCGACACACCCTGGAGCCCCAGAAACTTCCCCACAAACTTTCAAACAAAAACTTCTTCAAGAAAAAATTTAAATCCTAAATATTAATTTAAATTAGAACAGAATAAAGCACTTATCCTAATAATATATATACATCAAAAGAAAACAACCAAAATTTCATTAAATAAATCCTTAAACTCTAATACTTTATATATTATGAAAGAATATTAATATTAAAAACACCCATCACCTAAATAAAATAAAGAAATAAAGAAAATACAGCACTGGCACTGACTTGACTTGATCTTTACCTCGTATCAGTATTCTAACTTTGAGAATTTTCGAAACATAGCTAAAAATTCAATGTTAATCTTATTATTATTATTATTATTTATTATTATTTACGGACCGAAGTCCTTTTATACAAATGTTTACAATAGAAGAAATTCATATAAAAAGAAGAAAAAAAAAGAAAAAGAAAGTCTTAGCATAATGTTACATAGTAATGGACATGCTGACAGTTACAGGAATACATTATATCACAATTAATCATATAATCGCACGCAATTTTTTCTTAAATGATAGTAACGAACCATTAAAAAAGTCAATATCACGATATAAAATGTTAGATTTAGCTGTGATGCGATTTAAAGGTGTTACGTCCTAAGGTGGACGTATTAGAGAATTAAATAAGATTAATGTTGAAATTTAATTTAATAGATTGAAAATGATTTAAGTTGAGATATAACGCAGTTTTGAACCTACCTGCATTCACCGGCTTCGGTTCGGGTAATTGAGGATTTCTTACTTACTAAGTGACTTGATTGTGGAATTGGTACGAAGAAATCGAAGATTGGTATACTCTATTAAAAATGACTTGAAGGTTTGATTCTATTAAATTTTAACAAAAGTATATTTTAAAGAACAAACTTCAGATACATAGAATCGTTATAATTATTAAAATCGTTAGTATTTACCGTCTAATTTTTCGCTTTACAATCTTCTTGTTATTGTACAGTAGTAATAATGATGATGATAATTTTCCTGGCGGGTGTACACGCCTATTAATAACTATTAGCACTGATGAAACTCGATTTAATATTTATTCGCGACTGCGTGCGAATTGTAATTAACTGGATGAACAAATTGAAATGCAACGGATTGACTTCACGATGGTTTGAACGAATTGGGTTGATTTTACGGCTTGAACGAATTGGACTGACTGACTGATCGACTGACTGACTGATCGACTGACTGACTGATCGACTGACTGACTGATCGACTGACTGACTGATCGACTGACTGACTGATCGACTGACTGACTGATTCTCTAATGAGGAGCCATCCCTTTATATATATTTGTCAATCCATTGTTCTACGCTTAATCTTCATGGGGTGATTGCATTGTTCATCGTTTCTTCGTAATCATATTTCCTTTTAATTCTTCATCTACGTGGTGTCTAGTCTTTCAACCGGACGTATGATATTCGTTTTCATCGGTCTATCAATCTTCAATCAATTTCTTCTTGACTTTTTTTTTTTTACAACTACTATAAATTTAAATTCAAAATACATGTTGTAGAAAATTGAGTTTATTAATTATTGTCTATGCCAGAACCACCGGACGTGACAAAGGATTTATTAATCCATATGTGGATTTGGATTGAAATGTTTGAAATCCTGTCCTAGTTCTCAATACGCGTTCGGGTACATAGAAATTGATTTGCCTCAGGAGAGAGGAACAATCAATATTGTTATTAATCAAATTAAAGATAAAGCTCTGGTCGGATACTGTTCTTCGAGCTTTCAATGTTTCTAAGTGGACTGTGCTTAATATTGTAGAGTAATCATGATCAAATAATGACATTGGGCTATTTATCCTATATGAACAGAATCTGAGAAATTTATGTTGCACTCTCTCGAGCATGATTTCATACTTGAGGCTTCGCGGAGACCATATAATTGAAGCATATTCTAACAGGGGACGGACAAGGGTAATATAAAGCAATCTAAGTGTGTGGAGAGAATGGAAATCAGTGGAAAAACGAAGTATGAAACCGACCATTTTAGAAGCAGAGTTTACAATGCCATAAACGTGGTTGGAAAAGTCCAATGTAGAGGAGAATTGAATTCCTAGGTGCGTAGTTTCATTTATTGCGGAGAGAATACAGTTATTAAGATGGTAAGGATACATGAAAGGTATAGAATGACGGGAGGACCTCATAACATGACATTTATTAATATTGAGATCCATACCATTCATGTGACACCAATCACAGAAGTGATCTAGGTCTGCCTGTAATCTGGAAGCATCATCTAGGGACGAGATGATGCTAAAGATTTTTAAATCGTCTGCGAATAGGAGGTACTTACAATATTGAAAAATGGTATTTAAATCATTAATGAAAATTATAAATAGTAGAGGACCTAGGTGGGAGCCTTGAGGTACACCGGATAGAACACGTAACAGAGATGATAGACAACTGCGTATACGTATAATTTGGAAACGGTTAGTAAGGTAACTTTCCAGCCATGCCAATAAATTTCCCTTGCAGCCCAAAGCTGATAGCTTCTCAATTAGAAGAGAATTATTCACAGTGTCAAATACTTTATAAAAGTCAGTAAATATTGTGTCAACCTGTAGATTGGCATCTAAGGAAGCTGAGACATAGTTGCAATACACCGCTAGGTTAGTGGTTGTTGATCGCTTATCTACGAAACCATGTTGCTGCTCACATATTGAGGGAGAGAAAATACTGTTTAACTTATTTGTGACAATTTCTTCGAAGATCTTGGGCATAACACTAGTGATGGCTATAGGTCTAAAATTTTCAATATTTGTTTTGTCGCCGTTCTTGAAAATGGGTGTAACCAGACTGGTTTTCCAACATGTAGAGAGCAGCTCAAGGGAATATTTTTGAACATTTGGCGTAACAGAAATACATCAAATGAATCTTACGCGTTGAATTTTATTTATACCATTTTTCTGGGTTGAAGGTCATTTGAAGGTCATATTGTGTTACATGCATGAATTCGTTATTTTGTCAGCTACAACATTACGTTAACGAAAATATATCATTCCATTTAAAAAAACATCGATAACCTTGAAATCTCATAAAAATGACCTTGAAATTTTTTTTTCCCTTACACCGTTATATGTGGCCCTTCAAACAGTGTAACTTTGTCCTACGAAGTTTTTTTGTACAACGAAAAGTAACGGAGATATTTAGGTGTCCTGCTTTATCGAATTCACCCTGTATAGACAAGTTCCGGGCTAGTTTTTTGATTGTTGACTCTTTATCGCAACAATCTTAGGAGTACCGTTGACATATCTAATTGTTTTCTTTTGATCGTTCATATCACGTAATTTCACACGCAAATCATTTAAAAACGCACGTTGCTTCACTGTAGAGTCATTAGATATTCTGGCGGAACCAGTGTATCTACGTTTATTTTTCACAATTTTAATCGGGATGCTCATCGAATTGAAAGAGACGCAGAGAGGACGAGGTTTAGTAGAATTTTTACTTCCCAGTCTTTTAATCGAAAAATTGTCGATGTTTTCGGTGACATCAGTTTCACGTAATAAACTATTAACTGCACTTATGTCTGACGTAGCGTCAGTTTCTGTCAGATTAAACAAAATAATATTGTGAGATCTTCTGTTTCTTTCAGCTAGCTCCTCCAATAAGTCCTCTTCAGAGTAGTTCTGTAACGAGTCTGGTTTTCCCGTGTTCGCGGCGGAATCCTCTCGTGCCTGGAGAGCTCGCCGTGCCAGGGTGACAGTCGGCGAGAGGACGGATAAATCGCGTGCGTTGAGAATCTAGGTGCGGGTGTGAAATAATGACACGTGTTTACGGTAAGAGTTCCGTGTTCGTCGCTCGGTCTTTCGCGGAGGTCGCGGCTCGCGGTGCTAGTCTCGCGTCGCGAAGGGTAGTACGTAGGATAGCAGGAGTGCAGGAGGTGAATTCCGATCGTGGTGGATGCCACGATCTCCCCTGCCACGGGTCTGGTTTGTCGGATCCTCAGCGCCGACAGCGTGCCGACGGTGAGGCCTCCCGTGGCGGTTCTACGTTTAACGTGGTGGAGGACGAACCCCTACACGTTAAACGACTCCAACGCGGTCGGAGTTCTGTGGACAGCGCGTCACACAGTTTGCCAGTGTAAAACACCGGACTTCAGTGGCACGCTGTGCTCACCGAGAAGGCGAATAGATTCGGAGTGTTCTGTGCTACAGTAAGACTCGTCATTAGGGCGGATTAGGTTATTTTAGCGGAGAAGATACTTACAAGTCAGGAATAGCGGGAGCTGGAACTTGACTGGTGGGAATCCAGTCGAGAAATAAGAGAGTTATGCTGAATCTGTCGCGCCTTATATAGTTCTCGGTTGGTGGTGAGGGGTAGTGGTGCGGTGAGGTAAGTGTGTTACGTATGTTTTCCGGTTCCCGCCAATTCCGCGGAAAATACGCATCCGGTTCGCGCCAAAAGTGTTCGTAGGCGAGGGATCGCGGGGCGGTGTATCGAACCGCGCTGTATCGGCGACGCGGCTCGGTCCTAGTCGGTTACGTTCGGCGGTCTTCGGTCGTGGGCTTAGATCGTAACAGTCCTGCGAGCAGGTCTGTTACAGTTCGATTCCAATTTAGAAACTCTATTATTTAAATCCGTTAAAGTGTTGTTGAGTAATTCGAGATTCGATTGAAAAACCATCAGCTCATTTTCAAGTTTGGAGAATTTGACGTCAAGCAGTCCTTCGATCTTACTCAATAAATCATCATTCGGTGTTATTACACTGCCGTGAGTTGGTGTGGTAGGTGAAACAGTGTCAGTGGGTGTCAGATCATCTCCGCAATTTAACAACTTTCCCTTGTAAAAGGGATGCTGAGTTCTGTGAACACAAGCTGGATGTGATATAACTTCACAAGATGTACAAGTGACGGGCTTTGCTACCGTTGCCCCACATCCTTTGCATATCAGCTTTTTCACTTGAGACATATTTACTCAACCAGTGATTGCAAGGAGAGAAACACTTTCAGTTGAGACACACTGTATCGAGCATGGTTGAGAATTTAAGATGTCTGTGTGCACCAACACGTCGAACCGCCGATATAAACACAACAGAAGACACCGAGTTCACACCAGATTAATTCCAAATAATTAAGAAAATGAAAAAAACTTCAATAAATCCACGATTTGTTGACCGATTCACACTTCACTTATATAAAAATGATCAGGGTACAGAGGCGAATCGTTCAATATATAGTTCTGGACAAATGACCAAATTTTTGTATCACTAATTAATGTATATATAAGGAGCGACAGTTTGCACGTCCGACTAGTATTATGATCTAAGAAATGAAATCTTACAAGTGTCTCACCGGTACTCAGCCATTTATCGTCCTCGCTAGGTAGCACGATAGTGCAGTCATTCATTTTTGCACAGTCTCTTTCATGGATGTGCAATCTTTCGTTGGAATGAAAGTAATGCAAACTCCTGCAAAAACATAATTTTTTACACGTTTTTATGATATACCATGATACTATGTAAAAATGCTTTTGCTCAATTGCGTGCCAACTTTAATGCCCCATACTGCCAACCGGGTCATGTATATGCAACAAGTTTGCATGTCGGCCCCTTTTCTGATTAGTGAGGCGAAGTGGAAAAAATACGATGGATTTTGCCCTATTTTTCTTCTCGCGGATGTCTTCAAAACAGTACACATTGATTGAAATATCGTTCAACTTTTCGAACCGTGTAATTTGATTCAACAACACTGGAAACTCGATGTTTTCAAAGTTTAATACAGTTGTGTAATGCGGGTACGAATTTTGGCGGTTTACGTGAGTTGTCGCGGGATACAAAGCAGCAATCACTGACCACGCAAAGCATGCATTGCCTGTGGATTGCACATTAATTGTGGCATGCTTCACTGCTATTTCTCTCGGTACGTTGATCTGGCACCCCGCGTGCAATGCAATAATACTTGTTGATGCACACTGTAAGATTGAGAAATTCTGAAATTCTGAAAATTTCCTGAAATTCTTCCAACGATGTTAGGATTGGCTCCACGAAACACCGCTCGTACATCTCTTCGAGATCGGATGAGTAAAAGATTTCACAGTTCTTTGTGCCAACACTTTTGCGCGAGCGTTGATCACCTGTCACAAATTCACCATTAAACACCATGTTCACTTTTACAGACTTATGTTTTCCCAAAGCGTTCTGGAGGAAGCTGCGTGGTTCAATGCGTGGTCTATTTCACGCCATAAAAGTTCTGTATTTGCGTGTCCTGCACCTTCACGTACGAAACGCCTTCGCAAAGAATATTTTAAACTCTCAAGACCGGCGATACGCGCAATCACTGATTGTTGAATACCGATCGATAATCGAGGACGTTTCACTCGACTGTATTCATCAAGCAACTCGAGGCATTCGTTGCACCTTTCCTCCCGGGCAAGGTATTCTTCCTGCAATCTTAAGGGATCAGACTGATCCCACAACTGGCATTCAATTTTCTGAATTTCCTCCATGGCTGTACCGTTTTGTTATTTGCGCAAACAATGATTGAGCAAAACTAATTTGTAGACAACACATTTATAACCTTCCGAAACAGTTGACTCAGCAAAATTCATAGCTTCACATGTCGCATGACTCCAGTCTAAAGTGATATTGGAAACGGGGTATGAAATTACAAGAAACCGCCGGAGCAGTAAAATTCTATCCGCAACCGGATACCGTGCCGTCTCCTATTAAAAAACTTAATTGTTCTTCCCATCCATGGCCCAGGGCACATACAATTTAAAAAATCTCATATATATGTAGTTTGTAAGAGGGTTTTGGAATTAAAAAATGGCATATTTTTTCAAATTATTTATTAAAAATCTTAATTGTCCTTTCTTCTCCATGCGCAATATAATCATGTAAAAATATTGATATAATTGTTCGGGTCTCGCGCGTCACAGCCGAGTAAAATTTAATTCGACGTAACCTTGCAATTTATAGACTTCGGCCATTATTTCTCGCCGCAGCTTCGAACACATGACGTCACATTTTTTTCTGCTTCATTCGACATTTTTAAAATTGTTTTACGTGTTTCCTTGACGATGCTTGTCCAAGCATGCCTTATTCACTGCATCGGCATCGTTCGTCGGGTATGCTAAAACTCCAAGCTTTCGGTCTCTCGCGTCGAAAGCGTCGCCATTGAGACAAAGCGCACTCCGTCGCACGTAATTCTTTAATGTTGCACCATCCCTATTTGACACGTTTCGCAACGTAACACCGAACTTGATGATTGACATCGTGAAACTGATGAACATGATCAAAACCATCTTTAATTTATAATCAAACCCGCTTGTCGGAGCTCCTCTATGATTGACACGATTTCGTTATCATGGCCTGTATGTCCAGCAGCTCGCGATTATACCAACAATCTTATTCTATCCACTAACTCGTTTGGATCATCCCAATGTACATAATCAATCGCATTATCGGTAACCATCATGTGTTCCAGTAATGTATTCATCAAAAGTGGCTCCGGAGGAACCCCTCTTCAACTGCGTGGTCGCATTTCAAGTAGTGCGGCAATTATATGTTTATACTTGTATCCTCTGTTACTCAATGGGGGATTTGCGGCATTATGGTTACGTCTGTGTGCATTTGTTGCCAGGAGTATACTTTTATATTTGAATTCTCTTGAAAATTAGTTCGAAACGGCGTGGTGTTGCCTTGTATTTTACATTATCAATAATTATATTATTTTCCATGTCTACGTCGAAATTCTTATCCCCAAGCATCATAGCATTTTTATCATAGTACACGCCATACACGTGGTCGGCCTGTTTTTTTTTATCCGTGAAAAAGAATGTCAAATATTCCTGTGACAGCGGTCCGAGATTCTGATTAAAAAAAGTGGTGGCGTCTGTGTGCTGTTCAGGATTCTCAGTAATCTCCCGCATTGTTGTTTCAAGAATATTTTGTTCGGGTGTTTCTGTATTTGCATCGTCTGTCCATACTTCTTCTGCAGGAGGCTCTGGCAATCTTTTTTGTTAACATTTCTTTTTCTCTCTTTTGTTCAACAGAATTTTGCCCCATGCTCAATTAGAAAAGTTTTACCACTGTTCTACACCCGTTCGATGTCCGTTCGATGTCGTTCGATATCGTTCGAAGTCGTTCGACAACCGTTCGATACCTGTTCGATGCCGTTCAACACCCGTTCGATGCCCGTTCAATGCCGTTCGACAACCGTTCGACAACCGTTCGATGTCCGTTCGATGTCGTTCGACACCCGTTCGATTTCCGTTAGATGCCCGTTCGATGGCGTTCAGCACCCGTTCTCCGTTAAACGCGTACGTTCAACACCCCGTTCTACACCCGTTCTACGTTAAACGTGTACGTTCGATACCCGTTCGATAGTCGTTTGACACCCGTTCGGTGACCGTTCGACGTTGAACACCCCGTTCTACACCCGTTCCACGTTGAACGTGTACGTTCAACACCTCATTCTACACCCGTTCCACGTTGAACGTGTACGTTCAACACCTCATTCTACACCCGTTCCACGTTGAACGTGTACGTTCAACACCCCGTTCTACACCCGTTCCTCGTTGAACGTGTATGTTCAACACCCCGTTCTACACCCGTTCTACGTTAAACGCGTACGTTCAACACCCCGTTCTACACGTGTACGTTCGATGCCCGTTCGCTATCCGTTCGATGCCGTTCGACACCCGTTTGACACCCGTTCGATGCCGTTCGATGCCGTTCGATATCCGTTCAATCACGTCACAGGTTGACAGCCAAATGATGTAGTTATAATATGACATAGTCATTAAATCCTCGTCGATAGCGACCTCTATGCATAGGACTATCCTGGTCTATAACCACAAATCCATAGTTTTGTTGCCAACATTTTGCACTGTGACGTGGCAAGTTTTGCCGACGTCCCTCGATCCCGAAAAAGAGAGGCCGGGCCGCCCTCTGGCAGTGCCGATGCGAAACGGCCGTTTGCGAGCGCTCTCCCTGGGCATGCCGATTTGCCAAGGGCGAGTAATCACGCGTTTTGAGCGTTGCGCCACTTGGGCGACGCGAACTTTACAGGACCGAAACCGGGCTCCAGGGGAGCCCGGCCCCTATTTCTCACCGTACGAAGCATTATTGGGACTGGCTCCGGAAGGATTTCGTGCCGAGACACCGAAGGAAGTACCGAGCCCGGGTCGACGAACCCGGAGGCACCGGCGAGGGAACGTGGACACGAGACGAACATCTTCTCGACCCCGTCGCTGCCTCGCCCGGAAAAGAAGGTATCCACGACCGGAGCGGCGAGGACTTTCCTCTTCACGAATCGTCGCCGTTACCATCGGAAAAACGGCGAACGCAATCGCCAATTTCCGTGAGCCAGGGATCCCATGCGACAGGATGCGATCCTGCGAGGAGATACCGCGCGATAGGCCCGCGTGTCTCAAACGGGGGAAATAGGATAGGGACTAGGGGGACGCCTCGCTTCCGTGTTACCGAGCTTACCGAAAGTGGGCCACTGGGTCGTTGGCCGTTAACAAACGAAGTCGCGCTTCCCGTCTTTAACGACTGCTAATTAAAAGAATCTAATTTGTGCGTGCCGAGAAAGAGGGACGAATCGAAGGACGAAAGCCGACCACTTGCCGTCGTCCTCGTTGCCGTTGGTAAGCGCCAGTCAGGCTTCCTGATTATCGTGATTTAACAAACTTTTCGTGTTGGATCGGTAACGTTTTCGCGAGGTCCTTGTTCGCGTCGCGCAACGACGAAACCGTCTCCTTGCCGCGTGGTCGGCCGTCTTTTCGAGAAAGGACGAACGGTCATCGATCGGTTAACGTGCGTGCCGGTTGGTAACGCGAGGTCGCGGACTTACGGGGGGCCGTATCGTTACCGATTTTGTGAATGAATTATACGCCATCTTCGAGACGTTCCCCGGTGTGACGTCGCAACGGTCCGTATCGTGTCCGACGGCGAATTTCGAACGACCCACCCATTGTACCGCGTATTCCATCGGAATCCGGCCGTTATTCCGCGCCGAAAGCGCATTGTAACAGCGAAGTAAAATCTTGTAAATGGTCGGGTTCGACGCGACCGAGAAAACTAGCGCGAGCGACCGAAAAGCTGTCGCGAAATTATCGTGAACGCGCCGGCTTGTAAAGTACCGCTGCCGGCTCTCACCGGCAGCCCTGTCGTGTCCAGCAGACGAATAAATTGTTCAAGCCGATTCCCTCGTTGATTATTTCCGTCGAGAAACCTTTCCGCCGCGGGAAATGCTCCGTATTTCGCCCACGTAGAATCCTGAGCCCATCCTAGAGCCATCCAGAATATCGTGCGGTTCTCGCAGTTTCGGAGTGTTCGTTCGCGCCTCGTGCCGTTATCGCGCAATTTGCGTGACACTGACGAGTGTCTGGCGCCTGAAAGCAGATTTCACAAACGGCTCCTTTCGTGAAAAATCCGAATCTGCGAGATACCTTTTTGTCCCGGGTGGACCACGTATCGTGCGGCCGAGCGTGGCCCGGCGTTTCGCCCGTAAATACCCGGAGTCGCGGGGTTCCGTCCTTCCGACGGACACGTAAAAATTAGGCGACGTGACAGCACAGAGTTCGTTAAATTGTCCAAACGTCATATCGGTATTTACGTGATCGTCTTACACATGGCGTAAATTCATGTTGTCCTGTTTGAATAGTAGTTAGAGATTGGTATTAACGCGAATCAGGTGCTTTGGAATTCTTGCATACGATTGACATAGATACAGACTGTCTACTTTTGAATGTCTACCCATGGAAAAGTACTCTCTAATCACATCCTGCTTGTCGCATGCCACATCATCAAATATAAATATAGAATTTGGTAGAGCTTCGTTAGGTGGAACGACGTCGCTATTGTTTGAAAAAGGAAAGTAGCCAACATTCTCTACGGATGAGAGCAGCTTTTCCAAATATTGGTATTTTGGCTGTTGCAGCGACTTTGAATATACGTACACGTTCTCGAATCGCATACCATTGGGGCTTTCCAACAAGCTAATGACAATGTTAGTTTTCCCACAATTGGAAGGGCCACACACTATACCGCGTACAGTGTTAGGTAATAATGGTCCATGTCTCAGAACATGATGGATAATGTTACCAAACTTTCTGTCTGAGAACACTCGAATTTTCACAGGTTGCCTTACGAACCGCATCGCAGCCGTTGCAACAATAACATATAAGCGGGGTATGGGGAATATTTATACAAACGCGATCCAGAGATATCAATCAGTTCAGAAATGACTTTCGTACTGGCAACGCATTGACGGACCACCTATGAAAAAGGATCGTTACTCATGCATACGGCGGCAGGAAGCAGGACTTCTAAATACCCTAATAAATAAATTGCCGTTTGAATTACATATACCAGGATATCAATTTTGTGGACCCGGCACACGTTTGCAGGAACGCTTGGCTCGCGGCGATCGTGGCATAAATCCATTAGACTCGGCCTGCAGAGAACACGACACTGCATACTCTCAAAACAAAGATTTGACGAATCGTCACAAGGCAAATCACATTTTAGCTGATCGAGCACGTCAGCGCATAACTGCGAAGGACGCTACGTTAGGCGAGAAGACTGTTGCGACAGCTGTTTGGGCCGCGATGAAAGCTAAGACGAAGCTTGGGATGGGGCTCAAGAAAAAAAAGAACAGTGGTAAGAAGAAGAAGACGCGAGTTCTACCGTTAGCAAAGCGAGGTGGTTTCCTACCGTTCCTCTTACCTGCATTGTCAGCTATAGGGGCGTTGACAGGCGGTGCTGCTGTAGCGAAGGCTGTGAACGATGCCAAGTCTGCGCGAAAACAGTTGGAGGAATTGCAACGAGATAACCATGCTATGGAAGGTCGCGGAATTTATCTCGCACCCTACAAGAAGGGTGCCGGTTTAAGGGAAAAAAAAGTTCAATCCATGAAAAACTAGAGACACAGCCGATGACAAATGTTCAGCTTGAGAATATAGGAAGAAGGAATATACCACATTTTCGCGGAGTATACATGCGCGATAGTCTTCCGGCGAGAGCAAATGTAAATGAGAGCGGTATAGTAAACTTGGACGATAGTATCGGTCCGGGCACACATTGGGTCGCATACGTGAAACATAATCGTGCCGTAAAATATTTTGATAGCTTTGGTAATCTACGCCCACCTGTGGAACTTATTGCATACTTTGGATCATCAACAAAAATTACTTACAATCGTGCGCGTTTTCAAAATTTCAATCAAACCATATGCGGGCAACTGTGCGTAAAATTTCTCGAGGAAAACTAATTATAAATGCACATTACCGACAAGTACAATTTCATTACATTCTTTACCCCTTTCGCATAAACATGACGCCCTCGTCGTTGACACTGACGTTATCGGGTAAGAGCAGCATGCTCGCAGTACAATACTTTCCCTCGATAGATTTGAGTGGTCATGAATACGAGCTAGGTTTTTTGGATTTTGTAACTTTTAACACGATAGCGAACGTCCATGCTCGCAACAAATTTTATTTTGGTGAAAACGACGAAGAAATTGTCATTCCCGAAGGATCTTACGAACTGGATGCAATCGATAAGTACTTGAAACGGGAAGTACTGCGAAGATATCCCAACAGGCATGATTCGGGGAACGATGAATACCCTCTCATCATACGTGCTAACAATAATACGATGAAGAGTGAAATATACTGCTCCTCTAAGATTAATTTTGAGAAACCTAATAACATAGGATCGCTACTTGGATTTTCTGCAAACCGTATTCTGTCACCTAAAATGTGGCAGGAGTCTAACGCTCCTGTGAACATCATAAGCATCAACGTGATCAGAGTGGAATGCAGCATAACAGCTAGTTCATACAGTAATGACAAACCTGTACACATTATTCACGAATTTTCACCTAGGGTTCCTCCTGGATATAAGATCTCAGAAACGCCGCCGAGAGTTATTTATCTTCCGATCATCGTGCGAAGAATAGATGATTTAGAAATACGTCTGGTGGACCAAAACAATCGTCTGATTGATTTTCGTGGAGAAGAAATCACGGTTAGATTATATGTGAGACGGCGGGACCCGCGCATCTACGAATAAGTGCTATATTATGCTTGTGTATAACAAAAAAACGGATGAACCTCTAATTCCGACTGCTGCAACAAATACGTTCATCGACACAGTAAGTCGAACAAATTATCGTGCCACACCATCGTCGAGGAAGAACCTGAGCTTGCAGAACATACGTTTTCTACAATCGTTGGGATTTGTTGTAAAGCAATAATGTCTGACATTTTGTCCATTGGCAATACGCCGACATCCGATAATCGTATAACTAAGATAGAAGTGCACACATATAATCCCTATGCAAATACTACTTGTACTGGATACGAGCCACCATTTGGGTTCCACCGATTGACTGCTACCGAAGCACGTCAGGTTCGATGGCTAACGATAAAACATCATGGAATCGGCTGGATGGACGGATATGTTCCATACAAAGAAGCTGGAAGCTGTTTGAAACTAGCTCTGGAAAGTACACAGCAGGTCATTGTCAAGGGATTGGAAAAAAATGGCTATGGAAATTAACTGGAATCGAGGCTCTTGATATGGATCTAGAGGATGTTCCAAGATTGTCGATGTTGCAAAAGGGGCTGCATAGATGTGAATTTCATACTGTCGTATGTGCTGTCGAAAATGTATTTAAACTGTGTAAAATATATAATGATCAACAAGAATCATATTTTGAATAAAGTATATTATGTAACAAAGATTTTCCTTATTTCTTAAAATGGTATAATATTTCACCCGATATATTTGCTATGTTACCGGCAAAATGTGCAGTTTGTGGTATAACATTACAAAAAAATTGATTACTCGGCAAACTTATTTCTAAGAATTTTTGGTATAATATTTCACCGGATGTGTTTGCCACGTGCCGAGATTCCCTAACTCCAAAGGGGTATAACATTACAAAAAATTGATTACTCAGCAAATTTATTTCTTCGTCTTAAAAGAATTTTTTGGTATCATATTTCACCGGATGTGTTTGCCTCGTGCCGAGATTCCTTGCTGTGTTTGCACTTTTCAAAATGGGAAGAAGGGGGTCTGAGAGGCGTCTGATCCATCATTGTTCGTTACATCGTTAAAGTATGTGGTTCGCGAGAGAGAATAATGAGTTCAGCCCCCAGCAATTATGCACACAGTAAGTACTCATGATTTTCTACGAGTTAGCTGCTGTAAAATGCCTTTCATAATTGTTTCTTTTTCTTATCAGCGTTGATAATTCGGAACAGAGGATCACGCGTTCGGTACGTATATTGGACAGGCGATATCCCTTGACGAATACATTCTACAAATACCTTCACATTGGAGTCCGAATTGGTGGTTGCTGTCACGTCGAGTTGACTATAGGAGACAATCGCGGCAATGAAATTCAATTGTCTATGGCTACCTGGAAAGATCTTCTACGAAAGAGAGAAGACATTCTGCGGAACATTACCTGCTCCAGGGATGTGGTGCATGTTGGTGATATAACTGTAGAATTCTGTCAACTAAACGACGATCTAAAGCTTGCAAAATTATCAAATTCAACTAAGTGCATACAGATTGCTCAGAAAACGATGCGAAGATTGTTTGATTTAGAATTTTGTATCGATCACATGTACTCTTGGCTATCTGAGAACCTATATTCCGTACAAAATAAATATTGCAAGTTTATGCAAATAATATCTTATGTTACCGATGATTTTGCAAAAGCCATTGCAGAACATGACGATTTTGACCGCAATTCGTTGATCGACACTGAATTGTTAGCGTTAGGGTTAGATGTAATGCTACAAAAAAAAGATAGATGTAACAATGAAAATAAGTAACAATAAGAAATAATGAGTATTTCATACCATTCCACAACGTCACTCCCAAAAAAGAAGTTATAATATTTCACCGGATGTGTTTGTCGAGATTCCCTGACTCCAAAGGGGGGTATAACATTACAACGTCTAACAATTGATTACTCAGCAAAGTGTTCGGTTACAAAAATGTGCAGTTTGCCACGCGCCGAGATTCCTTGATGACTAAAGGGCATAACATTACAAACAAACTGATTACTCAGAAAAACTACTAAAAGAGATTCCCCTCACCACTTCAGGAAAGAACGGGTGGGGTCTGAGAGGCGTCTGTTCCATCATTCTCGGTTACATCGTTAAAGTATGCGGTTCGCGCGCGAAAGGATACCGCTGTGACGTCTCAAAAATCCACCAGCATCCACTCCTATCCTTTGTGACGTCACTCACCCCGAAAACATTCGCGAAAAAAATCAGGCTTTGACCCCCGAAAAAAGACCGCCCGGTTAATTCGGGGGGTGACCCCCGAAAAAGATCGCCCCGGTTAGGTCTGAGGGTGATCCCGAAAAAGATCGCCCGGTTAGGTCTGGGGGTGATTCCCGAAAAAGACCGCCCGGTTAGGTCTGGGGGTGATTTCCGAAAAAACCTCCTCTTCCTAGGGGAGGGGGGTGGGGGGAGGGAGGGGGAATCCCCCTCCCTCGGGTTAGGTCTGCCTCGAAAGGTCATTGAACTTGGTCCAGAACCGACCTATTATACTTACTGACTGGGTTTCACGGTACGCGGTACGTGTCGGGGCTCCGAGAGGGACGCGGTGAAAGGGACAGCGCACAGTGGTCGAAACGAGCCCGCTAGTTGGACAAAATCCATAAAATGGTAATGCTCCCAGAAAATTTTCCGCTACGGTAAATGAGAGATAGGTACCAGGTAAGAAGAATCGCTGGCAATAAATCCCAATAGAAAAAAATTACAAAACATTTTGTAAGGAATAAGCCGTATTTATTTGTAAAATTGACAGACGTGTTTGTCGCGGGCGCGTTCGTATCGATCTGCCTTCTTTTTCATTAAGTTGGCAATTGTATATTTATAATTCTTCTGTTATTTGAGTTATGTATGTACACACGTACATACATACGATACACACACACATCATTAACCCTATAGTTATACACACATACATCATTAACCCTATAATTTTTTTGTTAATAAAAAATTATGGTCACCTTAATTTTTTAAATACCACCATATATTTATTATTATATATTGTTGTAGTTGACGTCAAGACGAGTCCAACGACCTACTTTACTATGGCTTACTTTTAAAATAATGCTACAATAGTTTTGTCCAGCTAGCGGGCTCGTTTAGACTACTGTGCGGCGGTGTGTTCGTCGTCACGACAAACGGTACGGTATGGCAGAGCGGGCGCTAGGATTCCACTGTACCCAGCGAACGGTTCGGTGGAGTGACGGTGGAGGTGTTGTTGTCACAACGATCGGACGGCGGAGAGATCGTTGTCACAACGATCGGATGGTGGAGGGATATCGTTGTCGCAATGATCGGACGGCAGAGAGATTGTTGTCACAACGATCGGACGGCGGAGAGATTGTTGTCACAACGATCGGACGGCGCACAGTGGAGTATTTGGCCCGAAAAGCTGGACAAAACTATAGCATCGTTATTTATAGTCTCAAGGTCATAATATTATATATCGTTGAATTCGTTTTAAGATCAGCTACAGCATTATGAAATAAAAAATACATTTTAACAATTAAAAAATCAAAGTGACTTTTGTTGGAAACATTTTTTTGTATAACTGTTTGAGATTGGCGCATGCGAGCGCCATGTTAGTCTTGAGACACAGCACTCACCCGCCAACGCCTCGCAAGATCCCGCCAGAAACGCGACGAGAGCGTATGCCGCACAGTGGTCCAAATCGAGAAATTCAGTGACTTTTTGTTGTAACTTTTGTACCATAAGAGATATCGGGATGAAATTTGCACTAAAATTCATTTAAAAAAATAGTCAATTTGAACTAAAGAGAAATTAATATTTTTTAAATTTGTTAAACAATAATTTTTAATTAATTTTCATTGATATTTTTCACTAAAAAAAAATTGTTTAAATACAATCTTCCAAACCATTTTTTTCTTTCTAAGTGTGTATTTTATATTTATGTTTCACACATGCAATGTTTAATGAAATGGATAAAATGGATAAAATGTAAATTTGAGGAGTCGCGTAAGGTAAAAACGTCACATAACTGTGTCAAAAGATATTTTTTATAATAATTGATAATATTTGTAATATTGTATATAATATATATAATATAAAATAATTTAGTAACATTTTTGTAAATCTTTTGTGATAAAAATGTGATAACAATAATAGTTTCATAATATAATAATAATAGCATACAACGAATAACATGAAATATAAAAAAATAATATTTGTTTATACTTTGTCAGTCTTCATTCTCGAATGGTTTTGTCTAGCATTATTTTTTATAGTCGATCCATTTCAAAGCCTGCCTTTTCTATTATTTAATTATTAAGGATTCAGCTTCTAGTTCTAAATTTTGTATTTTTTTCTTAGATGATTTCACTCGCATTGCTGACATGTGCGGGTCCCATGTCAATAACAGTCTATAAAATACATCTTCATTTGTTAATATTCTGTCTGATTTTCGTGTATGTTTGTATCTAAATTGTTTAAAGTCTTTGTGACGTGTTTCTTGTGCCTCCTCCGATAATTGTCCGATTGGTAATAATGCGTGTTTTATAACATCTGCACCATGCATTAATAATTTATGGACTGAAGCAGGCATGTGATACCAACCATATAGCGCTACAAATTGTTCTGCAGTACTTCGTGTATAGTTTCGAAATTTTTCTACGTCTACTTGATGAATAGAAGAGATCACCTGTAATATAGTATAATATATAATTATCTAATTAATGTCATGTTAGATGCAGCGAAAAAATTACCTGTAGTATGATATGAAACTTTTTAATCAACGTTACATCTAGTCCTGTAATGTCTGAGGCCATTTGTGCGTTTCTAAAAAAACGTCGTGCTGTGTTTCCGTCATTACTTGATCCCCATCCTTGTTTTACATAATCGATGTAAAGCCCCATTTTTTGTCGGAATTCTTTCTGTATTTCCTCTTTTCTTTTTGTTCGAATTTCTTTTAGTTCCGTAGTGCTGGCAATCCATTTTTTAAAAGGTAAATTATATGATATGTGGAGTACTGTGGAGATATGTGGGATAAACATTCTAAGCATCTGATCCAGGCGTGTAGCGATGATATACCAAATGAATACCTTGACTCACCACAGACTTTAGAATTGATTAATGCTAAATTGTTCATTTCCTTTGGTGATGCTTTGCAGATGTAATACCTCATAGCCGAAGTGGTGTTCGTAATCGTGTTGCAAATTTTATTATCAACTGCATTATTAACTGCATTTTATATGTTACCCGGATATTTCCTATGTTCATAACTTTTAAATTTTTTATTTCGTGTTCAATTCGATTGATGTCCCCATGAATTACGTGATTAGTTTCTTTAACCAGTTGAAATTGAATTGGCCGACAAAACCAGGGTGATGATGGTGTCGAGTTTTCCCATCCTATTGTTAAATCTAATTGATTTTCCAGTCTGAGTGGTACTACGCTTGATATAAAAACTGTATCATCATTTATATCTGCTGTGACGTGGCAAGTTTTGCCGACGTCCCTTGATCCCTAAAAAGAGAGGCCGGGCCGCCCTCTGGCAGTGCCGATGCGAAACGGCCGTTTGCGAGCGCTCTCCCTGGGCATGCCGATTTGCCAAGGGCGAGTATTAACGCGTTTTGAGCGTCGCGCCACTTGGGCGACGCGAATTTCACAGGACCGAAACCGGGCTCCAGGGGAGCCCGGCCCCTATTTCTCGCCGTACGAGGCTTTATCGGAACTGGCTCCGGAAGGATTTCGTGCTGAGACATCGGAGGAAGTACCGAGCCCGGGTCAACGAACCTGGAGGCACCGACGAGGGACAGTGGACACGGGACGAACACCTCCTCGACCCCGTCGCTGCCTCGCCCGGAAAAGAAGGTGTCCACAACCGGAGCGGCTAGGACCCTACTCTTCACGAGCCGTCACCGTGACCATCGGAAAAGCGGCGAAAGCGAATAGTAAAATCCGCGAGCCAGGGATCCCGCGCGACAGGATGCGATCCTGCGAGGAAATACCGCGCGATAGGTCCGCGAGTCTCAAACGGGAGAAATAGGGTAGGGAGTAGGGGGACGCCTCGCTTCCGCGTTGCCGAGCCTGCCGAAAGTAGGCCACTGGGTCGATGGCCGTTGATGAGCCAAGTTGCGCTTCCCGCAAATAAAATAGCGATTAAAACTAATAAGAGTGCGAGTGCCGAGACGAGGGACGACGAAGGACGAGTACCGTCCAGCTGCCGCCGTCGCGTCGTTGCCGTGGTAAGCGCCAGTCAGGCTTTCCTAATATCGTAATTTAACGATCATTTCGTGTTGGCTCGGTAACGTTTTCGCGAGGTCCTTTTTCGCGTCGCGAAATTACGACGCCGTTTCCGTGCCGCGTGGTCGGCCATATTTTGTGAACGGGAAAACGGTCGTCGATCGGTTAACGTGCGAGCCGGTTGGTAACGCGAGGGCGTGAACTCGCGGGGGGCCGTATCGTTGCCGATTTTTCGAATTAATTGTACGCTATCTTCGAGACGTTCCCCGGTGTGACGTAGCAACGGTCCGTATCGTGTCCGACGGCGAAGCGCGAGCGATCCAGCAATTATACCGCGTATTCCATCGGAATTCGGCAGTTCTTCCGCGCCAAAAGCGCTTTGTAAAATTACTTCTCCATCCTGTAAAACTGCCGGGTTCGACGCGATCGAAGGAGAAGAGCGCGTGCGACCGAAAACCTGTCGCGTAATTATCGTGAACGCGCCGGCGTGTAAATTTCCGCTGCCGGCTCTCACCGGCAGCTCTGTCGTGTCCATCGGACAAATAAATTATTACAGCCGATTCTCTCGTTACTTATTTCCTTCGAGAAACCTTTCCGCCGCGGGAAATGCTCCGTACTTCGTCCACGTAGAATCCTGTGCCCATCCAAGAGCTATTCAGAATATCGTGTGGCTCTCGCAGTTTCGGATAGGTCGTTTGCGCCTCGTGCCGTTATCTCGCAATTTGCGTGACACTGCCGAGTGTCTGGCGCCCGAAAGTCGATTCCATTAACGGCTTCTTTCGTGACAAACCCGAATCTGCGAGATACCTTTTGTCCCGGGTGGACCACGCATCGTGCGGCCGAGCGTGGCCCGGCGTTTCGCCTGTAAAATCCCGGAGTCGCAGACGTTCCGTCCTTCCGACGGATACGCGAAATTTGGGCGACGTGACAAATTGGCGCCCGAACAGGGACCTCTCACTAGAAAGGTGACCTGTCTAAGGGCTTTTCTTTACCGGAGGTGCGTGAAGAGTGCGGAGCTCTCGGGGAAATAAGAAAATTGCTTTCTGATCGTTCGAGCGGAGTCGCGGACGCGATCGGAGCCGTCGCGCCGTACCAAGACCGATACCCTTCATTTAAGATTTACGGGTTTTAAAAATACCGTTCTTTTTCGACGAGCCAACGCCCCGGGATATTTTAATATTGTTTTATGGTATTTTGTTATATTTTTTTTGTTTTTTTCTTGTCAATTTTATGCTATTTATTGAATGTGATATTTATAAATTGTTATTTATTATATTGAATATTGTTGCCAGTACATTGGTTGCTCACAGTCTTTGAATCACCCGTTCCGAAAAAGGGAACTGGCCTTTTCTTTATTCGATATAGCACGACCGTGCGAACAATAGTTTCAATTATTATGGCCAAAAGTAAATTTAAACAATAGCGTAGAATATTCGAGTCCTTCTCGCCGTAACGGCGAATAATAGATCCTTGGTTCACCTTGCCATGTTGTTGCTCCTTGTTTTTGCCGAACCAGAGACATTCCAATAGAGAATAATAAACCTTGGAACGGAACGGTAATGGCTGAACAGATGTGAGGAATCATGTACCACTATTTATACTATGCAAAATTTATTTCTGAAATTTATGGACGAACATTTTCGAATGTGATAATTTTGAAATTGTATTTTTATTATATTATATTGGCAAATTGTATTATATTGTGTACCGTCGGGTGTTGGAGGATATGTTTTGAGGTTGTGTCGTTTTCGGGATTAGGGTCGCGTGATTGTTGGTATTTTTGTTTATTTTTTTTTGTCATTTGCGAACGGCGAACATTGCCGTGCGAAGAAAATTCTTCGCAAATTACGTGCCGCGACCCTGTATAAATACGGTCCCGTGCAAATAGCACGTTTTGTTATTCAGGATTTTGTAAGGAAAAGCTGGGGAAAGCCACGCGGAAAAATCTCGTGTAAACGCGATAATACTTTCGTGTACAAGCGAATAATTAGAGTCGCGTCAACCGCCCGGTATAGCGAGCGGAATTCGGGAAAATTTTTTTTTGGAGAACGCGCTATTGTGCGAGTCGCGTAGCGTAGCTACGTCGTCAACGGGAACGCCCGGTTCGGAACGCCGAGCGCGGATAATAAACAATCGTGTTTCTTGCCGTGATCGACGGGTCGAACAACACGGTATCGGGTGTCGAAAATCGAAAATCCCCAACTTTCGTGAAAAACAATGTCAAGAGACTGGCGCGACGAGGAGGAGGAGAGGGATAGCCGATCCGTGTACGGCGATGCCTTCCAGGAGGACGAAATACCGTATATCACCTCCGATGAAGAGAAGGCAGGGGGGAGTAGATCTCCGCCAAGGGATATTAAAATACCGGTACCCGAATTGCGCGGTCGGTTGCCCGTCCCTTCCCCTCGATCGCGGGTAGGTCAAAATTCGGGGATGGAGGACCCGTCCGGTCGTCCTCCCGGTACTTCCGGGTCCGTACCAACCGCGCTGAGGTACCGCGGAAAGCCCATCGCGGAAATGATGCAACGATGGCGAATAAAATTTTCAGGGGGGGCAGAGGAGGATTCGGAAGCCTTCTTAGACCGCCTGAAACAAGAGAGGCAATATTGCGATATTACGGATGCCCAACTTCTCCGTTGTTTACCGGTATGCCTAGAGGGAATAGCGGCACATTGGTACGAGACCTCGGAGGCCGGGTGGGCGACTTGGGACGAGTTCGTTGTCGCGTATCGGCGATTCTTTGGGGACCCCGAATACAGAATAATATTAGAAAAAAATATAAGGGAGCGACACCAGGGAGACGACGAGCCGCTGCGCGAGTATATCGTGGCAATGCGCGCAATGTTTAAACGTTTGGACCCCCCGTGGACAGAGGCGGAGAGAATGAGAAAAGTTTACTGGGCGCGAAAGCAAAAGTGCGACAAGGGATACCGTTGGCCCTGATGACGTCGGTAAAGGAGTTAGAGGAAGGGTTATTAGACGCGGAGCGGGAAAACAAGAAAACCGCGCGAGGGAACCCCAAACCTTCGGAAATGGTACACCCGAATTTCGCGTACGACCCTAGTCGCCACTCCCGCCAAAAACAACAGGGCAAAGGAAAATACGGCGGAATGGAACACGCCAACGCCGTGAATATCGTTAGTAGCGACGAGAGCGACGATTCGGAGCAAAAACCCCCCTACCGAGGCCGAGGGTATCGCGAACCGCGAGCAACGCGCGTGAAAAATTATTCCGCTGCCGCGCCAAGGGAAAGCGATCTATACCGTGCCGACCCGAATAAGCAGAAGCGAGAGCGAAGCCCCCCACCGCACCGATCGGAGCCGTCCGTGCGCGACAGCAGCCGACGAGAACCGCCGCGCGAAAAACAACGCGCGAGCGGCAGTCAGCTGTTGCTGTGCTGGAATTGCCGAAAGACCGGGCATATGTCGCGAGATTGTCGGGAGGAGCCGCGGCTACATTGCTATCGATGCGGGGCGGAGGGGGTAACGCTCCGAAACTGCAAGAGGTGTAATAAACCGACGGGAAACGGGGGGAGGGGTCGCTCAGGAGAGCCGGAGCGACCACGCCAGAATTGATATCGGCTCGTATCGCGATCGAAGGGGGAAGAAAGGGGCCGCCTCTATTAACCCTGGATGTGAAAATAGGAAAAATTACCGCGCGCGCCCTAGTAGACTCAGGTTCGTCGGTTTCGTTCGTAAGTCGTGCCGTGATAGAACGCGCGCCGAACGAACAAATTAAAATTGAAGAAACAGAAAGACCTTGTTATTTTCTCCTCGCCACGAGAGCGGTCGATCGTGCCGAAGAACAGGCGCGTTTCGTGTTAAAAATTAGAGATGTTAAACAGAAAATAACAGCGCGCGTATTGAATAATCTCGTGACCCCTCTCCTATTGGGAACGGATACGATCGCGCTATTCGGCATCGTGGCAGAATACCATAACGCTGAATGGTATTTCGCAGAGCGACCGGATGAAAGGTTCTCGTTCGAAGACATACCCCCCGCCACCACCGTATGCTGCGGTCTACAAATTTTAAATAGTGCCGAAAGAGAGCAATTGGCGAAATTCCTCGAAGCCACGTTGCCCGAGTTCGAAAAGATGGCCGGATTAACAGACTTGATCAGCCACAGAATCGATGTAGGCGACCATCCGCCGATAAAGCAAAGATATTATGCCGTCTCTCCTAAAGTACAGGAGGCAATATACCATGAGGTAGACACCTTGTTGGCAGACGGCATAATCGAACCGTCGCAAAGTGGCTGGTCAAGTCCTATCGTAATGGTGAAGAAGCCAAATGGCAAATACCGTTTCTGCCTCGATTTTCGAAAGGTCAACGAGGTTTCGAGGAAAGATGCGTACCCGTTACCGCTCATGACGCACATATTAGATAAATTGCGAGCGGCAAAGTATATTTCGACCCTCGATCTTAGCCAAGCGTATTTTCAAATTCCTCTCGAGCCGGGAAGTCGCGAAATCACGGCGTTCACGGTACCGGGAAAGGGTTTATTTCATTTTCGCCGCATGCCGTACGGATTGACAGGAGCACCGGCGACATTTCAACGATTATTAGACCGGTTAATAGGTCCAGAAATGGAGCCACATGCTTTCGCGTATTTAGATGACATAATTATCGTCACCAAAACTTTCGAGGAACACCTAGAATGGTTATCGCGAGTATTAAATAAAATCAAAGGTGCCGGTCTAATAATCAATCCCGAGAAATGCGAATTCTGCCGTACGGAGGTCCGGTACTTAGGTTTCGTGGTCAGCCGAGAAGGGTTAAAAGTGGACGCGGAGAAGATACAACCGATAATATCGTACCCCCCGCCGCGAAACGTGAAACAGGTGCGGCGTTTTCTCGGGATGGCCTCCTGGTACAGAAGATTTATTCCGGGTTTCGCCACACTTGCCGAACCACTGAACATCTTGCTTCGGAAAAATCGGGAGTGGGAATGGGAGGACGGTCAACAATCCGCCTTCGAGACCCTACGCGATATGATAGCCACCGCACCAACCCTTTCGTGCCCTGACTTCGAAATACCTTTCGTGCTGCAAACGGATGCAAGTACCGTAGGACTAGGCGCGGTGTTAACGCAAGAGATCGAGGGAGTCGAAAAAGTTATCGCGTTTGCAAGCCGTTCTCTCACGTTGCCGGAGAGAAAATATTCCGCGACGGAATTGGAATGTCTCGCGATAGTCTGGGCGGTACAAAAGTTTCGACCGTACTTAGAAGGGTACAAATTTACAGTAGTTACCGATCACAACAGCCTACGGTGGTTGCGGAAATTGCAAAATCCATCGGGACGATTAGCGAGATGGGCCTTGCAACTGCTGGAATATGATTTCCAAGTAGTATATCGGCAAGGTGCCCTGAATAAAGTGCCGGATGCACTCTCGCGCGTTTTTGAGGGGGGGGAAGTTGTCGGGGGAGAACTGAACATCGCGGCAGCAGTACGCGCGAGGTGGTACGAGGAGAAATTCGCGGAAGTCGAGAAAGACCCGGAAAAATTTAAAGACTGGTCCATTCGGAATGGGGAGCTATTTTGTCGTCGAACCGATCCCCTTATCGCGGAAACTTTAGGACAAGACGGGGACGAGTGGAAATTAGTCGTCCCCGAGGAACGCAGAACCGAGATCTTGCAGGAGGCGCACGATAATTTGCAATCCGGTCATTTAGGGATCGAAAAGACCTATCATCGAGTCGCGACGCGCTACTACTGGCCGGGCATGTATCGAACAGCTGTCGAGTACGTAAGACGCTGTACTACCTGTCAGCTCACGAAAGTGGAGCAAACACTCCCTGCCGGGCTGATGGGTCGGCGCCGAGTTGACATGCCATGGACAGTAGTAGCTGCCGATATAATGGGCCCGTTCCCTCCTAGCAAGTCCGGCCACGCGTATCTTCTCGTGATCCAAGATCTATTCACGAAATGGATCGAGTGCGCCCCGCTCCGACGTGCGACCGGTCCGAAAATTGCCGAGGCCCTAGAAGGGTTGGTATTCTCGCGATGGGGTACACCGGACGTACTAATAACCGACAACGGTACCGAGTTCGCGAACAGATGTCTGCGAGATCTTGCCGACGAGTACGGCATACGGCTCGCGACTACTCCCCCGTACCACCCGCAAGCCAATCCTGTCGAACGCGTGAATCGTATCCTAAAAACGATGATTGTCGCGTATATCGGGAGGGATCATCGAGATTGGGACGTAAATTTGCCGAAATTCCGATTCGCGTACAACACGGCGAGACATTCCGTATTACAGGCTTCCCCAGCCTTTTTAAATTTCGGACGAGAACCGCGGCCGGCCAAATGCGAGCGTGCTAGCGTAGAGCCGCCTGTCGAATTGGAGGTGGCGGCGACCAGCCGGTGGGAAACGGAGTTCGAGGTGGGGGATCGGGTCATGAAACGTCAGCGCGTCCTCTCGTCCGCCGCACAACATGTTGCGGCCAAGTTGGTCCCGAAATTCCTCGGTCCCGTCGTAATATCACGCAAACTATCCCCGGTCGTGTACCGGCTGGCCACGGAAGAAGGCCGAGACCTCGGCAAGGCGCACATAAGCGACCTCAAACCCTATCGTCCACCGCGACAGGAAACAGACGGTGTTTAACCAGCCGGTTGCGCCCCACAGGTACGGACAAGAGACCAACGAAAGGGGAAAAATATCGAATAGGATAGCGCAGAGGATGGCCTTACCGGAATTAGCCGGAGCTCTATGCCGGTGCAGGGCACTGGGGGCCGCCCAATGCCCCAAGCAGGCTCTAGCGCTGCTGGAGGCCTGGGCAGTCAAGGAGGAGAACCCGACCGACCCGCCACCCTCCAACAGGGAGGCCGACCAGGAGGAGGCGGCAGAGGAGCCATTCCCCCAATTGGGGAGAGGGCGCTCGAGGCGAGCGCCCGACCCGACGGCTCGACCGGGGCCGGCGATAACTCCCACCCTGCCGCCGGGGGGAACAGGGAGCCCTCACAGCCCAGCGCCTCCGCCACGGGTCCACCTCGAGAGGGGCATGGAGAGGCCGGACTATACACACGGGTGTTGGCGGTGTGGCGCTCGAGGTCACCGCCACCCGCAGTGCGTGGCACCGCCACGCAAATATTGCTTTCGCTGCGGGTGGCCGGGGGTGACCGTGGGGACGTGTCCCCAGTGCCGCGGACAACGGAGGGAAGGGAGGCCCCGGAAAGGCAGCAGGGAGTAACCATCGAGAGGGATCTGCGGAGCAGAGTTCGTCTCGGAGCCAAGATTGCTGTCGGAGTCGTTCAAGGTCCGTTGGAGGTCGCGGGTCCAGCAGCTCTGCGTCGTTGAGGTGGCGACGGAAGCCTTTGTCATTAGCGAAGAGAAAAAAAAAAATTGACATTGATTTGGGGGGCTTGTCGCCTCACATCTGAGAGTTGCGAGTCCTCTCGTGAAGATTCCGTGTAAGCCAATAAAAAAAAAAAAAAAAAACTAGGGAGAGTTTGGTTTCGCCTACCCCGAAACGTTCCCACCCGAACTCCGCCGCGCCCAATCCCGGGGGCCCGCGTTTATTTTGTAGGGCAACGTACAGCCAAGGCCGAGGATCTCGCCCGAGATATGGTGTACCGCCCGTAAGTATATGTTTGTTTGGTTTTTAGCGCGGTGAAGGGTAGTGTCGGTCTTGCATGTTTGTGGTATGTCTGAGGAACGTCCGGGGATGAGCGTTCGTTACCGAGCCTAAGGAAGCCTGACAGGTGGCTGCCATCGGTACGTCCCGGTCTCTTTTAGGGGGGGAGGAGTTGTGACGTGGCAAGTTTTGCCGACGTCCCTTGATCCCTAAAAAGAGAGGCCGGGCCGCCCTCTGGCAGTGCCGATGCGAAACGGCCGTTTGCGAGCGCTCTCCCTGGGCATGCCGATTTGCCAAGGGCGAGTATTAACGCGTTTTGAGCGTCGCGCCACTTGGGCGACGCGAATTTCACAGGACCGAAACCGGGCTCCAGGGGAGCCCGGCCCCTATTTCTCGCCGTACGAGGCTTTATCGGAACTGGCTCCGGAAGGATTTCGTGCTGAGACATCGGAGGAAGTACCGAGCCCGGGTCAACGAACCTGGAGGCACCGACGAGGGACAGTGGACACGGGACGAACACCTCCTCGACCCCGTCGCTGCCTCGCCCGGAAAAGAAGGTGTCCACAACCGGAGCGGCTAGGACCCTACTCTTCACGAGCCGTCACCGTGACCATCGGAAAAGCGGCGAAAGCGAATAGTAAAATCCGCGAGCCAGGGATCCCGCGCGACAGGATGCGATCCTGCGAGGAAATACCGCGCGATAGGTCCGCGAGTCTCAAACGGGAGAAATAGGGTAGGGAGTAGGGGGACGCCTCGCTTCCGCGTTGCCGAGCCTGCCGAAAGTAGGCCACTGGGTCGATGGCCGTTGATGAGCCAAGTTGCGCTTCCCGCAAATAAAATAGCGATTAAAACTAATAAGAGTGCGAGTGCCGAGACGAGGGACGACGAAGGACGAGTACCGTCCAGCTGCCGCCGTCGCGTCGTTGCCGTGGTAAGCGCCAGTCAGGCTTTCCTAATATCGTAATTTAACGATCATTTCGTGTTGGCTCGGTAACGTTTTCGCGAGGTCCTTTTTCGCGTCGCGAAATTACGACGCCGTTTCCGTGCCGCGTGGTCGGCCATATTTTGTGAACGGGAAAACGGTCGTCGATCGGTTAACGTGCGAGCCGGTTGGTAACGCGAGGGCGTGAACTCGCGGGGGGCCGTATCGTTGCCGATTTTTCGAATTAATTGTACGCTATCTTCGAGACGTTCCCCGGTGTGACGTAGCAACGGTCCGTATCGTGTCCGACGGCGAAGCGCGAGCGATCCAGCAATTATACCGCGTATTCCATCGGAATTCGGCAGTTCTTCCGCGCCAAAAGCGCTTTGTAAAATTACTTCTCCATCCTGTAAAACTGCCGGGTTCGACGCGATCGAAGGAGAAGAGCGCGTGCGACCGAAAACCTGTCGCGTAATTATCGTGAACGCGCCGGCGTGTAAATTTCCGCTGCCGGCTCTCACCGGCAGCTCTGTCGTGTCCATCGGACAAATAAATTATTACAGCCGATTCTCTCGTTACTTATTTCCTTCGAGAAACCTTTCCGCCGCGGGAAATGCTCCGTACTTCGTCCACGTAGAATCCTGTGCCCATCCAAGAGCTATTCAGAATATCGTGTGGCTCTCGCAGTTTCGGATAGGTCGTTTGCGCCTCGTGCCGTTATCTCGCAATTTGCGTGACACTGCCGAGTGTCTGGCGCCCGAAAGTCGATTCCATTAACGGCTTCTTTCGTGACAAACCCGAATCTGCGAGATACCTTTTGTCCCGGGTGGACCACGCATCGTGCGGCCGAGCGTGGCCCGGCGTTTCGCCTGTAAAATCCCGGAGTCGCAGACGTTCCGTCCTTCCGACGGATACGCGAAATTTGGGCGACATGACACTGCATCTGTATGAGCTATTTGTTTATATCGTGGTTGCCCAGATACCCCATCGCATCCCCATTTGCATATTAATATAAGGTCAGCAGTGTCAGCACTGTCGTTTAATGTGTGTACTCCTTTTATTATTCTGGAAACTGTATGGTCTAGTAAGGTCTGCAAATCAACATTAGCATACATTTCGGTGATTTCTATTTTGTTTTTATGTGGATAACAATTACTTTTTTCCACTAACAATGTATTATAAGAAGGCCATACATTATTTCCACATTTGATTGTTTCGTTTCTAATCGTGGTATACTGAAATTATGATAATTGTGCCATAACAAGTATAGATAATGCTTTTTGTGGGGTATACAGGGTGGGGCATTTTAAACAGGTCACCTGAATAACTCGCTTGTTTTTGAAGATAGGAGAAAATGCATTAGACCAAACTAACTTGGTATCGGGGGGCTCATAATCTGGTATTACCAATTTTTCTGTAGGTGGAGGCGTCAAGGTGATATAAAGGTAACTGTTAGAGATCGGAATCGCGAACCAGTGGGAATTCGGAGTGGTATCCAGAATAGAGGTACACTTGTAAAACAAACGTTTATTCACTAAATAACAACACACTAATGATAACGATGAGAATGAACCATAAAAACGCTATGAAATACTGCGGGATAACGAATGAGATGAATGCGAGAAAACGACGGTAGCGGTGTTCGAGATACAGTATGTATACGCGTGTACTGTAGACAGACGAGTGCTCAGCTGATGAGCAACCGAAAATCACGCGTTCGGTGGCTCACGCGGTGGGGGGGCCGCGCGGATGACGTGACGTCATCCGCGAGGCTACGCGACTATGGTAATGCGGATCCATCGATTATAGATTGCCGTAACAGTAACTCTGTTTTTTTAAACGGAACAGTATATTTTTTTGCTTACATTCTGATAGAGTGTTTCAAGACGAATACAATGACCTATTATGAAGGTCATTCAAGGTCACCCAAAGTCAACTGCAATAGAAAATAAAATGTCTGAAAGCACTCTTCAAATACTTTTGTGTCTTCTCTGGTTGTTGGCATACCGTTCTTGTAAGTATTGATAAGGATCACAGAACGTAAATAAACATACAATCACATTGTATGCTTACCCCGGTATCCAGAAATGTTATTAGTAGTTTGACTACCGACTAGACTACAGCTTCGTAATATTTATTGAGTCTGTGTTCAGTTTTCTAAAATGCGTTACACGATAGCAGAGAAAGTAGAAATGGTTCTTATTTATGGTGAATGTCATAGAATTATGAGGGAAGCGGTACGTGTGTATGGTGAAAGATTTTCCGATCGTAATGGACCCTCACTTTCTGTCTTTACAAACATTATAAAAAATCAGTATCAAAGTATCCATGTATTCGAAGTGTGCTTTGAGATAATCAGTTTTCTCTTTCAGTTGACCTTGAGTGACCTTGAATGACCTTCATAATAGATCATTGTATTCGTCTTGAAACACTCTATCCGAATGTAAGCAAAAAAATATACTGTTCCGTTTAAAAAAACAGAGTTGACCTTTATATCACCTTGACACCTCCACCTACAGAAAAATTGGTAATACCAGATTATGAGCCCCCCGATACCAAGTAAGTTTGGTCTAATGCATTTTCTCCTATCTTCAAAAACAAGCGAGTTATTCAGGTGACCTGTTTAAAATGTCCCACCCTGTATAGTTTTTTTTGTGCATGGGTTCTTTTCCAAAAATGCCTTTAACATTCCTAATACAATAATCATTGCATTCTAACGTTTGAAGCAGATTTACCACGTGATTCATATTGTTTGCTCGAAAACTCATCTTGCATGCGTATAGCAATTCCGTTAACGAAAAATTGTTGTTCAAGGAACGACCTTTTCGAATTTTTTCCCTTGTGCTGCATTGGTCAAATGATTTTTTTCCTTTATAAATAGGTACAAAGGATTCTACTTTTGCTGCAGTGCTTGTGGACGGTACATCCTCTAGCATTGACTGGGGATATATAAAATCTCTTTCTAACCATGCATCACAATTCTTCAGAAATCTACTTTCTTTGTACTGACATTTAATCCATTTTTGTTTTAATTTAAAACAAAATCTTTTTACATAAACTTTTAAAACTTCCAAGTTTTTAGAAGATGTGTGGATCACTTCGGATATTTTTGCGTGTAAAAATAAATAATCACCCATATCTCTCTTTGAATCTTTTATTGCCATGTATAAATCTTTGTTTTTGGGAAAAGGCATTTTAACAAAATAAGTAATATCTAAAAAACAGAGAAGAAAATGTCAAATTTGGAAAACAACATACGGAAGAAATTGTTTAGTCTGTCACGTCGTTTCCTTTCTCGGCAGCGAGGAAGGAACCGCACACGGGAAATTACGACTTGGCGACCGGGCCACGCTCGGTCGCGCAACACGTGGTCCTCCCGGGACAAACAATCGTTCGCGGAATCGAATCGGAAGAGTTTAATATTCGGCACAATACGGAATTCGGGCGCCAGACACGGTAGAGTGTCACGCGAAACGTTCACGAGGCGCGAATTCGACCGAGCGATTTCGATTCCGCGAGGACTGCGCGATAACCTGTAATAGCCGCGAACACGGTCAGGGTTCCACGCGAGCAGAAGGAACGGGGCATTCCCCGCGACAGGAACGTTTCTCGTAGGACGAATAATTGACTCGAAATTCGGCAAAAATAGTCGTTTATTACGAGATGACAATAGCGGCCGCCGGTGAACGCCGGCGGCAACGGAAATTTTGCCGGCGCGGAGACGCTACTCTACGGCAGATGTTCGACCGATCGCGCGCAATTTATTCGTTCGCGTTGAGCTCGGCAGTCACAGGACTTCGCGTGATATACAAGCCTTTACGGCACGGATTCTGCCGAGCTCCGATGACAGACGCGTAATTTCGACGTGGACTGGGCGCGGATCACGGCAAAGTCGCGAGAAGGTCGAGATCGGCACGTCGCGTCGTCCCACCGTGGAACGTTCGAGATACGCTTTTTATTTACTCGTCGAAAATCGTACGCCCCGAATATTCCGCGTTCCGGACAATCGGCGACGATACGACCCACGGCCTCGGGTTCCTCTAAGGAGAGCGACTCCTGGTCCTCGGAAACGCCGGCGGCAACGTGGTGCGCGACACGACACAGAGGTTTCGCAAAAACGTCCCGAGCCAACACGAATTGTTCACGCACTTATGTGGTCGAAATAATTGGATCGGCACTTACCAAACGGCAAAGGATTCTCGCTCGAACTTGTCCTTCGGTATCACGAATTAACTACAGGATACTGCTCGCGGGTTTAGTGGCGGTACTACCTGTTCTGTCGCGATCTCGTGACCCAGTGACCCAATTCGGGCCGGCTCGGGAACGCGGAAGCGAGGCGTCCCCCTACTCCCTCAACTATTTCCTCCTAGGTGGCGCTCGGGCCTATCGCGTGGCTCCTCGCAGCAGGGACAACTATCGTGCCCCTCGGACCCGTGCCTCCGGCAATTTGTCGATTTTCCGGGGCTCCACGGTATGGGGCTGCGAGGACTGCTAGAGTGGGCGCGAGCCATTCCAGGGTGTTCTTCGTGCATCTCCTGGACGAGAGTCGACGAGGTTGGGCTGTTGTACGTCCCGCATTCTCGATATCCTCGTCGGCCTCTCCGGGTTGGTAAATCCGGACTCGATTCCCACTCGATCGTCTGGTTCGTAAATGATGCGCTGCGATAGGTGCTCCGAGCGTTTCTTCCAGAGACTCTGCGCCAATCACGGCAGGAAATAGGTACCGGATTCCTTCTGACTCCGGCTACCCCTGAAACTTCGTGTCGCGCCCAGCGGCGCGACATTCAAACGCGATAATTCCGTTCCGCTGGAACTCGAACGTCCAGGGAGACCGATCGCACGGCCGATTTCGCTTTAATACCGGCCCGGTCCTTCGCTGAGGGTTCGGCAGGACGGTGGCAAAATCTGCCACGTCACAAGTCATTTGTACTTACCAAAGAGAATATTAAAATTATATATTATATGGATGTAAAATGAAATAGTCCAAAAGTGTACAAAAAACACTAAATAATATAACTAAAATTTAAATCACACACAATGAAAACACTAATAAAACTTATGCTTAGTTTATAAAGTAAATTAAAACACTACGAACTATTAACACAAAACATAAAATTATTAAAATGAAATAAAAATCAACAGCGGAAAAATGCTCTGAGAGGTCTCACTGTGGCAGCTCGAATGGTTCTGTCTAAACTAAATACAGACAGAAAGTCGAAGACTCATTTGAAGCCTTATCTGCACCATAGCATAAACATTTCAAGTAACTCTAATCCAAACAGTTCGTTGAAAAGAACTCCGTATCCCTTTGGAAATTTGGTCGGAGAATACAAGTGTAGTCCGTAAAACGTAAGGGGATGCGACGCGACGTAACATTGGCAGTTTTAAACTGCTATAATTTGCAAAGGCGGAAGAGTGCGGAAATAATTTTTATACCATCATATAGAGGAAGGTGTACTGAAAATAGTCCAATTTGTTAGAAACTGGGACTTCCTGGGACTTTAAAGATATTCCTTACCGATTATAAAAAATTTTTTTAATTTTCTCCATTTAGTCCAACATTAACTTTTAATATAGTATGCTGTTTAGGATTAGACGGGTGAAAGAAGGAAACTCTTCGACTTTGACGAGCACACTTTACTTTCCCGTCGCACGAGTCGTCACAAACAAACTTTATACAAACTATGTACAAGACTCAGTCCAAAACTACACGTTTGACTGAGCAAATAAAGAGATACAACAAAATTACTTGATCCTCTTTAAAGGGTTGTAAACTACAGCGTTAAGAACTTCGATGATTGAATTCCGACTGATCTAAAAAACCTGTACCACGACGCATTAGAAAAAAATGATGACTACATAATTCTGTTTTATTTTAACTCCACCGTACAGTACAGTTTGCGACATTTATGAAGATGCAATCGTCTAATATTTACATAAATCTAGAAAATACTTGTTATTGCATAAATATCTTCAATAAAAGGGTTACACAAATTCTGAATTTTCATTACTCAACATTATGTCCATTTTACTATCAAAATATATAATAAAACATCCCAAATATTTAGCATTCTCAATATACTAAAATAATTGATAATTTCAGCTTCAATTTATTGCGAGGCGACTCCATCATGCAAGCCGTTCGTTTCGTACGAATCGCACGCTCGGTGCGAGCCGAGCTAAGCTCGACTGGATTGATCGAGCCGAGTCGAGTACTCGCATCGATGCAAGTAAGGCCGTCCGCACACGGGTCGATTTTCGATTTGGTCGACGCGATTCCAGTCGCATGCGACTCTCCCCTCCACTTGATTTTCTATGCAAATATATGGGAATCCGCATACGGGTCTATTTTAATCTCCGCGATTCAAATCGCGTCGCTTCCTTCACGGGGGTCGATTGTCAATTTGTTCGATATGTTCCCACTCGCGTGCGGCTCCACCACCACTTGACTTCCTATGTATGTTCATGGGAATCCGCACACGGGTTGATTAGTCGTCAATCGCCTCGATTCACGTCGCGCGCGATCGGAAGTGAAACAAAACCGTCGACTGCATCGTACGATTCGTGTGATTCCCTCATGGAGGTAAGTTTATGCAGTTCATGTCATTTACTAATTATTAAATAAGCTCATTTGTAACCTAATGAACTTCTATTTCTAGGCTTTTAATTTAAAATTTGTTGGGGATGTGGAAAAATATCCGCATTTATACGACTACACCCTCCAGGCATATTCAAAGAGGGATATGACTGAAATGGGAAAGCTTCATCTCCTACAAAGTGGGCGCGCAGTGGCTCAGTGGATGAGACTCGCGACTACGAACTCGTAGTCCCGGGTTCGCATCCGCCGTCACCTCTGAGATTTTTCTCAAGTGATTCATACTGTAGCCGCCCAGGTGGTTCGGAACCCACCTTAATAAACTGTAGGTCCTATAGCTATAAGTAAAAATATAATATAACTTCTAACTTCTCCTACAAAGTAATAAGGGAACAAACAATCATCGTAGGGAAGCTTAGCTGGGGGTGGAATGCCAAGTTGTGAATTGGATAACATGTGGTTAATTGTAGAGGCTCTGAAAATGCCTCCATCACTATTTCTACCAGCGTATCCAGTTTCAATCATAGTGAAATTGCCATCAGCATCGCAGCATCCTAGTAGTACAATTGAGTGGTGGTAGGATTTATAATTAAAATTTGTGGACCCAGTATTAGGTAGTTTCTCTATGCGGATGTGCTTGCCATCCAAGGCCCCTATACAATTTGGAAGGTTCCATAGGGTCTGAAAACGATCAGCAATACTTTTCCATTGGTCACTGGTAGGGCAGGGCATGTAGACATCTTTCAGCTCATTGATTTGATCATTGATTTTCTTATTATTATTTATTATTCATTCATCTCTGACACATTGTCTCATATTTGTATTCTTGTACTCAATAGCTGGAGCAACAGTTTCTACAAGATGGATATAAGATTTCTTGGACATTCTATAAAATGCCAGAAATTTCACATCATTCAATTGCATTTCTCGTGCACCAACAAATAATCTGGTGTGAAAATTGTTTTCAATGTACGGATGCACCCATAATCTTCGATTTCTTTTTCTCTTCATCCGCCGGTACCATAAAAACATAACAAAGTCCTCCTCATCACTAGAACTACTTCTTTTCTGTGTGAAAGACACAAATCGACTGAGAAGCAATCAATCCGTGTGCAAATGACAGTCGCGTCCGTCGCATGAATCGTACGATCAAGACGTACGAACTTGAAGACGCGACTGGAATCGCGTCGACCAAATCGAAAATCGACCCGTGTGCGGACGGCCTAACTCGCACCGATGCACAGTGGTCCCAAATCCCCAAAAGCTGGCCAAAACCCCTAAACGTACTTCAATTTCTAAAAAAATTGGTATCCCATGGTTTTCGGGTCCGCTGATTACAAATCTGAACTCAAAATTCGAAAAAACAAAATGGCGGATCCAATATGGCGAACGTATAGGTTAAAAAATTGTTAGTTCTGTTTAAAAATTAGTATACTATGGTTTTCGAGACCGTTGATTACAAATCTGAACTCAGAATTCGAAAAAACAAAATGGCGGATCCAATATGGCGAACGCATAGGTTAAAAAATTGTTAGTTCCGTTTAAAAATTAGTATACTATGGTTTTCGGGACCGCTGCTTACAAATCTGAACTCAGAATTCGAAAAAACAAAATGGCGGATCCAATATGGCGAACGCATAGGTTAAAAAATTGTTAGTTCCGTTTAAAAATTAGTATACTATGGTTTTCGGGACCGCTGATTACAAATCTGAACTCAGAATTCGAAAAAACAAAATGGCGGATCCAATATGGCGAACGCATAGGTTAAAAAATTGTTAGTTCCGTTTAAAAATTGGCATTCCGAGGTGTATCGTACGTATTGCGACCACAAAGCACAAGAACCGATTGGGAAAATTCAAAATTTACCAAATCTCGTGCCACCACTTTTTCCAATGTGCCCGAAGCGCGCTAGGCTCATGACGGGGGTGACGAGGCCGGTCGTCAATGGAGGATGCTTGCCAGCATCGCGGAAATCCCGGCAGGTCAAACCCATTCACAGGAAAGCGGTAGAATTTTTAAATGGACTTTCGACGTTGAAAATTTATGGTACGGTTCTCGGGACTGCGAGGGTTAAGGTAAAGTATGAGTAAAATCCCGGACCTTCTAAATGGCTTTATTGCTAGGTGCTAGATGTTGGATACAGACTGGTCTGTTAAAGAAATGATAATAGCTCGACGCTACAACGAAACGGACGGATTGAGAAAATGAAAATTCGCAGAAGGTCCGTACCGTAAAGAAATAATTCGCATTCAAGTTTTAACGCATTTATAAATAAAAATTAGATATGTATATGTGTACTTTCACTGTCTGATGGGGTACTGACTTCTGGTGGCGCTAATAAATAAATAGCTTCTGGCAATAAGCTTCTCAATTTTTTTTTGGGTATTTTCCTTGTGCACGAAATATACGGGTCCGAATTCAGCATTAATCGTAGAAAGACATCTTTCATCGTCATTGATCTTGAACATTTTCGAGAAAAATGTTTACGAAACTCTTTGACATATTTGTTTACTGATTCCTGAGCATCTTCGGACATTTGCCCAATTGGGAGAATGGAACATGAGATTATTTTATGTCCATGGATTAGAATCTTGTGCACAGTTGTGGGCATGTAGTACCACGGGTATAATTCTGCATATAATTTTGCCGTATCCGATGCGAATTTTTCAAATTTATTTACATCAATTTCGAATCCACTTGAGAGTACCTACAACATAACATAAAAATGTTTAATTAATGGTTCATCAATTTCGTGATCGTTTTAACTTACTTGGAAAATTAGTTATTTATGTATTGCTTTAAACCGAACTTACTTGTAAAATTATATAAAATTGTCGAATTAAAGTTTCGTCTACTCCTGTTATTAGAGCAGATTTCGTGTGCTCTTCAAAAAATCAGCGAGCCGTGTTTCCATCGTTGCTACTTCCGAATCCCGGCTTTGGCTGATCAACTATGAGGCCTAATTGTTTGCGGAGACCTTGTTGTATAATTTTTTTTCGTTGTTCCATTTTTAGTTTGTCTTCATTCTTGCGTATTTGCCATCTTTGAATACTCAATCTATAAGACAGGTGCAAACAACATTCAAAAAAGCGGATCCACGCATGCAGCGTGGATAACCCGAATTGTACATGTTCCTCAATTATTTCTCTTTTTAACATTGAATCAATGTTATTAAAATCTTTTGTGGTTACCCCACATAAGTAACACCGTTGTGAGGACGATGTGGATGCAACGGCGTTGCACACTTTGCCGTCTATCATCGTCAGTGCAAGCTGATACTTTACAACAATTTCTTTTCCATCCACAACACTTTCGAAGGGTCGGAGCATTTCGATTTGTTTTTCAATATGAGACACTTCGCTCAATGTAAGCTCAGTAGTCTCGTGTTTAAATTGCAATCTAATTGGTCTACAAAAGCGGGGTGACGAAGGCCTCGGATTTTTCCATATAACTATGTCTTTTTCAGTTGTGGAGTCCAGGGACAAAAGCTGCAGAGGAACAAGCGAAGTTAAAAAAATGTTTGCATCTGATGTATCCTCATCGTCGTTAATGAATGACTGCTTGTAAATGCTTTGTCCCGCACTTCCGTCGCATCCCCATTTGCAAATAAGTCGCATATTGCCAACATTTGTTTGACTTAAATTCTTCAGAACGCTGTTTTGCAATAACAATATGCGTTCGACTATATGGTCTAATAATGCCTGTAATTTTACTTGGGCGCTAGACTCCGGGGGTAACATAATTTTTTGGAATTTAAAACTATTTTATACGACGGGTATAATTTACAGTTATTCTCTCTACTAATTTTTCTTAACTCTAAGTAATCATTTTTTGTCATTTTTTGTTGGACAATAAGTCCTACTGCCGCATCGCCAGATATCGTTGTTTCATGTTGATATGTCATTGATTTCATATATTCGTCAGCTTTCGATGAAGTTGCTGAGATTTCTTTTAAACTCGGAAACTCATTTGAGTTGCATACGATAATGCATCGCTTGAAAAATTTGTCCGAATATCTGCTGTCTTTCTTCGCTTCGATCTTTCGCTGGAGGTTTCAAATTCTAAAGAAGGACGGCCAATGCTGTTCGCATGTATCTCGCTGTCTGCAGGTATGCGGAATGCAACAGTGCTATTAAGCCACGTAGCAAACTTTCTAAAAAAACACATGTTCTGTTCTATTTGCACTTTGCCATTTTGTCCTAATTGTAGAAATTAAAATCCCTAATTGTTCCGTCCCGGAATGAGACTTCTCCGGTTTTTATTACCGGCAAATAGCCACGCAAAACCCTCCGTGCAACTCAGGTACATAAGCTAAACCAGATGTCAGGGAAGGGCAATAAACCACCGAAACAATCGCGCCCTCGCTTGCAAAATGTGCACCAGTCTCCGCCAATAGTGTGCGACCACCAGCAAGAAGCGATGTGATTGGTTCGCTAAGCGTACCCAAAATAGGTATAAGTACCAAGAGTTTTTCATAGAAGAACCAGTGACGGAAAAACCATCGATCGAGCGCATTAACAATAGATCTATACACTGCCCGAGTGCAGAAAACCGTCATTCGCCTATTCATTACATGTTTAGTTTTAGAACATAGTATTACTTTAAATAAAGTGATTTTGTTTAAACTAAAACAGTATAGTCATACGTTTACATTATTTCCACTACTCAAGTAATCCGCGGCATTTAAGTTAGCGGACTTGACGCAACATATTGGTCCTTCGAGCCGGATTCGCAATTGAAATTGCGGATTTCCAATAACGCATCGTCCACGAAGCAGCCGAGCGGACACAAGCAGCCGTCGGAAGAGTGCAGTGGCCGAATAAATTATCAAAGGAATCGACTACGAGATCTACCGGACAAGGCAGCCGGAGACACCTACAATCAACGAACACGCTAGCAGACCACGCAGCATCCGATCGGACGCAGCAAGCCAACGGAGCCGTGGCAATCTGCAGATTTGACGAGTGGAACTTCATCAAACAGCCGTACGGACATCCTAAGGAGTGCAGCCGACGGAACAACGAACCACTCCACACAATCCAGCAAACGTCTTAAAATTAGGGTGAGTCAGCGGATCACAATCCTTTCACACAACTCTCCCTCATAAACTGAATCATTATGTCAAGCGAAGCGAACGCGATTCGATTTAAAACTTTAACGTTAAAACGCAAAGTATACAAGGGAAAGGTTACGCGTATGAGAAACAGTTTAGAAGTAGCGGACGATAGAACATTATTAGAGTTTGAAACCGACAAAGAAAAATTACAACAGTTAATTAGAGAATACGAAGACATACAATTAGAGATTGAATTATTAGACGAAGCCACCGATTATGGGCAAGAGCGCGAGGAATTCGAGGCAAATTGTGGAACCGTTATGCGATTGATCGGTCTTGGTTTTGCGGCTTATCAAAATAATCACACAAACGACGCCATTAGAACATTACAATCTCCAAGCAATACCATAATAAAACAGGCGAACTCACTGTTACCGAGGATAAAAATCAAACCCTTTGACGGGAACCCATTGGAATGGCGCGAGTTTTACAATACTTTCGAATCGCTCGTGCACCGTAACGAAGACATACCCGCCGTCGAAAAATTTCAATTTTTAAAGAATTCGCTACGGGGCGAAGTGATGACAGTAATAGACGGATTAGAAGCCACCGAAGAGGAATACTACGTAGCTTGGGAATTGCTTAAAAAGAGGTGCAATAGACCACGACAGATTGTCCAAGCTCATTTAAAATTGTTGCTAGAGATGCCGGAATGTACACGGGACGATACAAACTCTATTCGAATGCTTAACGAACAAGCACAAGTACGCGTTAAGGCGCTCAAGGCGTTAAAACAACCGGTGGAACATTGGGACGCGTTTCTCGTACATATAATTGCGAATAAATTAGACAAAACCACGCGTCGAGTCTGGGATAGGTCCCTCGAAGATGAAGAAATGCCTAAACTCGAAAAACTAACACAATTTTTAGACAAACAATCGCGTAGTGACGAAGGAGAATTTCAAAAAAACAATAGTCATTATTCTCAACAACCAGACAGACGTACACGCCCATTTTTTAATAACGTTCCATTTAATAAAAATAAGACACAATCATACATAGTTACGAATCACAATAAGTGTATTGTTTGCAATCAACAGCATATGTTATACGCTTGCCCACGTTTCTCGGAGGCAAACATACAAGAAAGAATAGCAATTGTAAACCGTAACAAGCTATGTTTTAATTGTCTACAAGCGAACCATTCGCTTAATCAGTGTAAATTCGGGAATTGTCGTAAATGCAATCGTAGACATAACACGCTATTACATATGCAAAGAGACACACAATCTGGGGAACACGAAGCAAATTCAGGAGTAGCACCAAAAACACTCTCTGTCACACACAATTCCGAAATTTTATTAGGTACAGCAAGGATAAAAATAATTGACAACGACGGGCAGGAACACCTTTGTCGCGCCTTGCTAGATGGGGGATCCCAAACTCATTTTATAACACGCGATTTAGCGGATAGGCTAAAACTAAAAAAGGACAGGATCGACTTAGCCTGTGAAGGTTTGGGGAAAAGGCAAACGTTCGCCAAACACACCGTAAAAACCGCAATAAAATCCATCAATGATGCATTCAATGCTACGGAGACATTCTTTGTATTAGAATGCATAACGGGTACACTACCTGCACGTCAATTCGACCCTAGGGATATTGCTATACCGGCAGGTATCGAACTCGCTGACCCTGACTTCTATTTACCAGGGGACATCGACATCCTAGTAGGGAACACGCTATTTTATGAACTTTTAGAAAACGGGAAATTATACGTAGACGACAGTGCATTAATATTGCAAAATACTCGATTGGGGTGGATCATTACAGGCTCATTATTTTCACAAAAAAAAATAAGAAGGTCCACATCTAAATGTTTCACAGCAACCTTAGAGTCACAGGTTAACCAATTTTGGGAAATTGAAGAACTCCCCGACAAAACATTTCTATCTGAAGAAGAAGCGATATGCGAAAAGCACTTTACTGACACAACTACGCGCGAAAATAACGGGCGATACGTAGTTCGACTACCATTCAACGAAAAGAAACAATTATTAGGCGCATCCAGGAATTTAGCATTAAAGCGTTTTTACACGTTAGAACGACGGTTATTTCAAAACCCTAACTTAAAAGGACAGTATACTAAATTCTTGAAAGAATACGAAACTTTAGGTCACATGTCCGAAATTACTTCAGATTTCGAAGAAGGATTTTATTTACCACACCATCCAGTTATAAAAGAGTCGAGCGCTACGACAAAATTAAGAGTAGTATTCGATGCATCCGCGAAAGGGTCGACAGGCATATCCTTGAATGACACACTATTAACCGGTCCGACCATACAAGATTCCTTATTTTCAATTTTACTTAGATTCAGATCACACGCCTATGTAATCACTGCAGATATCGAAAAAATGTTCCGACAATTCAAGCTACACGACAATGATACCAAATACCAAAAGATTTTATGGCGCGAATCAATTGAACAACCGATAAAAACATTTGAACTGAAAACAGTGACATACGGCACAGCAAGTGCATCATTCCTCGCCATAAGAACTTTGCAACAACTCGCAGACGACGAAATGAAAAATTACCCGCGAGCAGCTCGAATCTTCAAACGCGATTTTTACGTAGATGATTTATTGACAGGAGCTTCTACGTTTGAGTCGGCTATTAGCCTTCGCGACGAAATAATATCATTAGCAAGGGCGGGAGGACTCAACTTAAGACAATGGAATTCTAATGATACACGACTTACTACCGGGTTAGAAAAAGCAGAGAAAGAAGCAGTCTGCATCGATCCCTCCGAAACTAAAAAAACATTAGGTGTACTCTGGAATTCTTCAACAGACAATTTAGTATATACAATAACGACAACTATTCAATCGAAAACCCTCACTAAAAGAGAGATGTTATCGCAAATAGCAAAATTATTCGACCCATTAGGGTTGCTTGGCCCTATTATTATAAAGGCAAAAATATTCATGCAAGAATTGTGGAAGGAGAAATTAAATTGGGACGACCCCGTTCCTAATCACATTTATTCTGCTTGGACAAAATTTGAACAAGAATTGCCGTCATTGAACAACTTCACGATTAATAGAAATTGCATATTCAGCGAATTCAATCAAATTCAGATCCACGGATTTTGCGACGCGAGTCAAAACGCGTACGGTGCGTGCATTTATATTAGATGTAGCAATTCAAACAAGATCGCGGTCAATTTATTATGTGCGAAATCGCGAGTCGCGCCACTAAAAATCATATCACTTCCACGTTTAGAACTATGCGCCGCGACTCTGCTAAGTAAATTATACACGGAGGTCATTTCCTCGCTAAAAGACGTAACAATACAAAAGGCAAAATTTTGGTCAGACTCTACTATAACTCTACAATGGATAAAGACATCCCCACACCTCCTGAAAACTTTTGTAGCGAATAGAGTCAATACGATACAGAACAATACAAATGCTCATAATTGGTCCCACGTACCCACCAAAGAAAACCCGGCAGACTTTATTTCGCGAGGGCAATCGACGAACGAATTTCTACAGAATGACACTTGGATGAAGGGTCCTTTATGGCTTTCCGACAACGAGGATACCTGGCCTACAACAGATTTCCACCCGACGCAAGACATACCTGAAAAACGAACGACGATAACTTTAACTACCAGGCATGAGACCGACGACTTATTTTTACGGTATTCTTCGATTATACGACTCAACAGAGTATTGGCATACGCGTTAAGATTTATAAACAATGCTAGAAAGGGAAACAAATTATCCGGGGAATTAGATAGCGACGAAATTAACAATGCACATTTACGCATATTAAAACTAATTCAGTCACGAGAATTCGCGTCCGAAATTCGTGGTTTAAACAAAAACAAACATATACAGAAACAAAGTCGCGTATTAAACCTCAATCCTTTCATAGACGAAACAGGTCTACTACGCGTAGGTGGCCGATTAAAGAACGCCCCTATAGCGTTTTCACAAAAACACCAAATTTTACTACCTAAAGACCATCACGTAACAAAACTCGTGATACTTCACGAACACTTAAGAAATCGTCATTCCGGTACGCTAGCAACATTAAATGCGGTGAGACAACGCTACTGGCCAATCAACGGCAAGAGCACTACGCGAAGAATAATTCTTCAATGTGTAACATGCACTAAAGCAAATCCCAAACCACCCGATTATATTATGGCTAATCTACCAAAAGAACGCATTACCGGGACACGAGCATTCGAAAACTGTGGAATTGATTATTGCGGACCATTTTTGATAAAGGAGAAAAAGCTCCGCAATCGCAATACAGTAAAGGTGTATGTAGCAGTCTTCGTCTGTTTTTCCACTAAGGCGGTTCATTTAGAACTCGTCAGCGATCTTACAACTGATGCATGTTTAGCTGCGATAAGACGTTTCTTTGCGAGACGCGGGAAGGCTCGAAACATATTCAGTGACAATGGCACTAATTTCGTGGGAGTTAAAAACGAAATCACCGAAGCACAGCGGTTCCTGCAATCGAACGAATATAAAAATAAATTACAAACAGCGTTAAGCAACGACGGGATAAAATGGCACTTTTCGCCACCGCGCTCTCCGCACTTCGGTGGACTTTGGGAGGCCGCGGTTAAGTCTTTCAAAAAACATCTATATAAGACAATAGGACAAACGTTACTGACATACGAACAATTTGACACGTTAATGATTGAGATTGAATCCATTTTAAATTCCCGTCCTTTAATCCCTTTATCATCGGATCCAAATGACCTGACCGCCTTAACGCCAGGACATTTCCTAATCGGTGAACCGCTGACCGCCGTACCTGAGAAAGACGTACGGGATATACGTACCAATCGATTGTCAACATGGCAACACTTGCAGTACATCAAACAGCATTTTTGGTCTAGATGGCAACGGGAGTATTTACAGGAGTTACACACACGGCACAAGTGGCACCTGGGAAACACCAATCTACTTAAAGAAGGTACATTGGTCTACGTTCGAGACGAGCAGACAGCCCCATTATATTGGAAATTGGGCCGAATAATAGCCGTCCACCCAGGAGACGACAAGGTTGTACGAGTGGCCACGATTAGGACTTCCAAAGGAGTCTACAAAAGAGCCATAAAGCAACTAGTCCCACTGCCCATTAGCAGTAATTAATTGTAAGAAATTATAAGGCCAAGACAAAACGTGCTTACCGCATAGGAATATATTCACAAGCACGCGCGATGTATAGACAGATTAATATTACAAATAGCGTTAGGAATTTAAGTACACACAACATTATTGTAAATTAGACAGACTACCCTACACAAAATCGACAAACGAATCCATAGACATAAGGCGTACACCGAGACACATCATGCATGTTGATCGGAAACCTATCAACGGGGGGAGTATGTTCCGTCCCGGAATGAGACTTCTCCGGTTTTTATTACCGGCAAATAGCCACGCAAAACCCTCCGTGCAACTCAGGTACATAAGCTAAACCAGATGTCAGGGAAGGGCAATAAACCACCGAAACAATCGCGCCCTCGCTTGCAAAATGTGCACCAGTCTCCGCCAATAGTGTGCGACCACCAGCAAGAAGCGATGTGATTGGTTCGCTAAGCGTACCCAAAATAGGTATAAGTACCAAGAGTTTTTCATAGAAGAACCAGTGACGGAAAAACCATCGATCGAGCGCATTAACAATAGATCTATACACTGCCCGAGTGCAGAAAACCGTCATTCGCCTATTCATTACATGTTTAGTTTTAGAACATAGTATTACTTTAAATAAAGTGATTTTGTTTAAACTAAAACAGTATAGTCATACGTTTACATTATTTCCACTACTCAAGTAATCCGCGGCATTTAAGTTAGCGGACTTGACGCAACACTAATGCTGTCTTTGTATCATGATTAATATCGATTAAACTCCCATGCTGTTCAAATATCTGATTTTGAAGGTGTTCAGATATTATATTAATGTTACTATTTAAATGACATTTTATTAATTGAAAAATTTGTTTCCTTGTAAATTGGATTTCGCTATCACGAGACCCTGAAAGTAAATAATAGAAATTAATATTTGAAACATTTTGTGGACCTGTCTGTCCCTTGAAGGTCGCTTCCTCTCTAGCTCTCTTATTGAAACGTTTATATCTCGGTAACAAATTGACTAAAAATAATGTTATTATAGTGTTTTGAAAATGTCTGAATGCCAGCTATAAGAATATAAAAAAAATAACGTTTTTTTTTTCAAAAATTGACTCGTGACCTTCGCAGGACATTTCAAGGTCACTAATAAGTCAAACGCATACCATCGTCAAATGCGTTCCTTGAAACCATAAAATTTTTATTTGAAACATTTTTTAGTATCATTCATACTTTCCGAGATATTTGGGTGAAAGCTAATAAAATGCTTACACTGAGTTATATAAAATGGTGTTACGCGAGAATAGGCAGTGTTAGGCAGCTAATTTTTTAGATTTTGCAAGATAATAGAATAAACTAAGACCCTATGTAAGTTATTCGACGTAGGTAGGTCTAGGTTTTAACTTATCTCTACATCTTTAAAATGTATGCGTCAAATTTTACGTTCCCCTTCCGTGTAACTTTTAACCGGTTAACAGTAACAATTCAGCACTAAAAACGATTGAACTTACCTCCACAAACTTTATCCATTATGTAGTATAAAAATCACTAGCTTTCAATATAGCTTATACACTTTGCACTTATATTTCGTACGTACGCTCACGCGCGTGAAAATTGCCTGTCTAGCGAAAGCGAAGTTTCGACTACGACTGCAACTCAGGTAAAAAAATGCAAGCATTTTACTGTTTACCCCACTACGGAGTCACTATTAGAGTACCCATCCCAATGGGGAAAAACGTCCTAGCTCATAATTCATTTTTGGGGTTTTGGCCACGTTTTCGGGCTTTGGGAACACTGTGCGATGTGAGCGGCTCGCAACCGATGCGAGCCGATGACGTAGGTGCGAGCCGCTCGGTTCGTGCGAGTACTAGACTCGGCTCGACCAATCGAGTCGAGCTTAGCTCGGCTCGCATTTTGCGGGTACTCGCACAGCCCTAATTTCCATCATTTGAATTGCCCAATCCCGCTTTAGGCATATCTACTAATAAACCTATTTCTTCCCAAAAACATTTTTTAATTTTTCCTTTTGTTTCCGATACAATTTTTTTATCTTCTTCATCTTTAACTTGCCACTTTTTAATAGTTAATTTATATGCCAAATGTAAAATAAATTCAAAACATCTTTTTCTGGCATGGAGTATTGAAAGTCCAAATTTCAAAGTTTCTAGATTTACTTCTTTATTTTGTGTCAGATTATTAAAATTTTTCGATGTCTCCCCTCATATGTAACATCGCATGCTTGAGGAGGTATTCGTTGCTACATTGCAGACTTTCGCGTTCACCATAGTTGGAACCATTATGTGTTTTATGTGAAGAATGTCGTTAAATATTGGCACTTCACTTCTTCTCAATGTTGCTATCTTGTTTTCCACATGGCCTCCAGTATCTTGGTGACGAAGGGACTGGATTTTGCCATATAGTGCGTTTGACACCATCGATGTTACTTCTCAATCTTAAGGGGACAAATGAACTCTGGAAAATATTTGAATCGCAAGCATCTCTCTCGTTCCGAAATTTTTGTTTAAATTGGTTCGATATTAATTCTAAATTACACTTTTGCTCTGTCGATAACGTGTTGAAAGTCTCATTTAAAAATTGGCACAATCGAAGACATGTGTGATCCAGAATGTCCTGTAAATTAATTTCAGCAGAATATTTGGTAACGTAAAGGGATTCTGCTTTTGAGTAGGAGTCTTCCTTAGCTTTTGTCATAAGAGAATAACAAGGATAGATCTCCTTGTTGGCGGCCTGAATAATTTCCTATTGCCTTCTGGATAGATTTGCTTCAGTAAATATTATCAATGCCTCTGATGGGGTGTGTTTTTTAGTTGTAGCAGAAGTTCCAGATTTTCTATAGGTTTCTCGAAACTTTCTTGCCTTTGTTGGGGTTTCAGTTATCTCTTTCATAAAAGTAGAAACATTATCATTTCCTTCAGCTCGGTGACTCATTTGAGCTGCATAAGTTAATTCGTGAGCGGAAAAATTTTCTCTTAGATTTTCTGTTTTTCGTCTCTTACTTCTTTCACTTAACTGTTCGAAATCTTTTGCTGGACGCCCTCCATTTCTTTTTTCTCCAGAAGTAGGCAATTCAATTGATCCAGTAAGCCAATCTTTATTATTCTTGTAACGAGTTCGTTTCCCGGGGCTCGTTGCAACGGTATTCCCTCGCGCTGGATGATGCTCGCCGCGCCAGGGTTCACGAACGGTCGAGGAACGGTCGGTCCGGGATGGACAAGGCGAAAGGTATTGAACTAACGACACGTGCTGATAGATTTTATGACGGTTTCTCGGCGATACGCGGTTCTGCGACTTGTACGCGGTCGCGCAACGGCCGGCTCGCGTCGCGGCGGTTTCGGCCTCGTGTACGTCGGACGTATACTTGGGAATGTACGGGGTCGATTAGGACGGTTCACGCCCTGTCATCGTCGACGCGGCGATGCCGGTGTGACCCAGGAACCGAAATCATCGTCGCGGTGATTTCAGCAGGACAGAGTCGTACGTGTTCGGTATCGCTGTCGCAACGATGCCCGTGTGATGTTACGAGTTCGCCGTCGCGACGAACTCGGGGAAAGGAAACGCTTTACGGTCTCGCTGTCGCAACGAGTCGCTTGCGTCCGGGGTCGAAGTCGCCGTCGCGACGAGCTTCGGGGAAGGCGGAAACGTCGCGTCGCACGGTCTCGTTGTCGCAGCGAGGCGCTTGACGTGGATTTTCCGAGATCGTCGTCGCGGCGAGCCCGAAGCGGAGAGGATCGGTATCTGGGGCTGGGGATGCTGTCGCAACGGCTCCTGGGGATCGTGGGAAAATGTCGGGAATAACGGATCGGTACTTACACAGGTTGTCGGATGATTCGGCGTTCGTTCGCTAATTCGGCGGAAGAAGAAGAGACCGCCCGCGGCATTCGCACCGGTATTTATACTCTTCGCTTGGCGGCGAGGGGAGTGGTGCGGCGTGGTGTTACGCGTGACGTGATGTTTCCGGTTCCCGCCAAATGTGCGGAAAATCGGCATCCGGTTCCCGCCAATTCTCGGACTTAGATCGCGACGCGATAGGTTCGCGGCGCGCTGCCTTGTCAGCGCTGTTCGGCTTTCTTCGCGTTCGGTCGGCGTCGTTCGCGTTCTTTCCGGGCGGAACGCGGTTTTCTAGTAACAGGCCTGCAATATGGCAGGTGTGTTACATTCTCTTGAAATACTTTATCGGTCCTATGTGCGGATGTCCATCTCCGTTTGATCTCCGACTTAAAGTGCGATAAATTGCGTTTCAGAATCGTTTGTTCATCCTCTGAACAATTATTTTGTCTGATTAATACATTTTCTAAATACGTGAGCTTTGAATTAAAAGCATTATTCGTACATATGTTGCTGCATGATTTCATATAATTGTCTCCGCGAGATTAATTTGATCCCGGATGTTCCTAATAATAAATAAATATACATTAAACACATATTTTGTTCAATACTACAGGGTGTCCCAAAATGTCTTCAACTCCCGGAAATGGGAGATTCCTGATGTCATTTCAATTGCCATTTTCCTTTTGCAAAATGTTGTCCGCGGCTTTGTTTAGGAGTTATTAACAAAAAACACGGACCAATCAGAGCGCGAGTTCGACGCTGGCTGACACGTTCAGCGCGGCAAGCCGGCAGGCGGTTGGCTGAACATGCCAACAATCGTACGTTGTCTCGAGTGTTCGTTGAGAACTATTCGTAGTGCGAAAGAAGTGTTCTCAGAGTGCGTGTTCAAGACTGGCGCGCGCGAGCGCCATATTGCCTCTTCGAGTGACGCAATCGTGGCCGGCACGATTCTCCAGTCTCGCGCGTTCCCGCGTGAACGCAAGCAAGCGGCGTCCGTCATCGAGACTCGCGCGGGCAACAAAGCAAGCGCGTGATTGGTCAAATCCGTTCTCGATCCTTCTGGAATGATCCCGAACGACCAACCGGAACCACCGGTGCGTGACGGACTTCCAGGAGGATCGAGACAACAAAAGTGAGAGACAGCGGTCGTTTCTCTCTCTTCACGCCAAAACGCTCAGCTGTTAAACACGTGTTCAAACTCTCTTGTCAACCACATTGCATTCATTATAATTCAGTCATCTTGTATTTCCGTTTCCCAACTACATTTCATCGACAATCTTGTGAACAATAGTGCAAAATACAGTTTAATTTATTGTAGATCGATTTCTCCTTTTTTTCCAGTCATACAGTCCATTTGCCTCACATTCAAATTCATCCGTTACATTCACACCTCTGTACCTTTCATTCCGTTCACTCAGCGAACTCCTCAGCACATTCACACCATTTTCAATTTCATTCTCACGCATACACCGATCTCAGGTCGATCAAGACCGTCCTTTCACAGTGCGTGACATTTTTAAGTTGTGTACTGAAAATCAATATTTGACTATGGATTCTGCAATAGCAGGTAATAACCTTTATTTTTATACATAAACTGTAAGTCATTACTTGTTAATTACATGTATTATTAATGAAGGATTTAATGTTTTAAATCGTACAGTGTTTTAAATCATCAACGTTTGTATATCGAGAACAACTGATTACAAAACATTGGAAACTATTTTAAGACAGTGGACATTCGATCTCACGCACATTCACACGCATTCACACACGTTTACACTCAAAGATGCCGCAATGAAATGAGTGCTGATCGCGAGATCGAGATCTTTGACAGCGAGAAGAAAGCTCGCTGTTTCGATTCTCGACTCGAACCATTTCCCGATCCATATTCCCACATTAATGGTTAAAAACGTGTGCTTACTTTTACATTTTTTACTGAAATGCATTTACATTCGATGTATTTTGTCATACTGTACGGTTCGATAGGGATTTTTTTTTTATAGTAGTGAAAGTATACCGTATGTGTTTTCTAAAAAATATTAATTTACGCACCACCTCAGCCCAACTTTTTATTTATAAGTATTTAAAGCACAAAAGTGCAAAAAGTGAATATTTTACAGGTAACAATATTTTTTGTTGTGTTAGGTCCATCTGGCATTATTAGGAAAGGTTTAAGTGTAAAGTGAATATATTTAAGTAATAAAGTACATAGTAATGTTAAATATCGTAATACAGTGCAAGTCTTAATGGCGCTCAGTCGTCACTGCTGTGTCCGCGTGTCTCCCCTAGAGGGGCGCCACCACGCCATGTCAAGGCGCATTTAAATACATATCACAGATGTTAATGGGAAACTATAGTTTGCCGAAAATTACTTGATGACATTGGACACCTATAGTGAAGTAGACATGAATACAATAAAGCGTAAAAATGCAGGGGTGGGGGGTGAGGGCCTTCTCCCCTTGGGAGTGGCCTAGCTGGCCTAGGTGGCGCGGTCGTTCTCGGCCGCGTTCGGGTCCTCTCATTTTACTTCTTCGCCCGGGACCACCTTTAGGGTGGCGGGGCCCGCCGGTCATCCAAGTTCGCCTGCACTTGGGGCAGGTCTCGACGGTCACTCCTGGCCGCCCACGCCGGAAGCAATATTTCCGCATCGGGGCCACACATTACGGGTGGCGATGGCGTCGCGCCCCGCATCTCCAGCACCCGTGCTTTCTGTCGGGCTTCTCCATCCCCCGCTCGAAGTGCACCCTTGGTCCTGGGGCGACCGTGCCTCTGACCGGAGCGCACTCCCCCCGGCCCTTTACTTTCCTCAGTTCTTCGGTGGGCGCGGGGGCACCGCCCGGCGAACGTCCGTCGGCGACCGGGTCGAATGGGTCAAACTCGTTTAGACTCGTTATTCCGATCTCCATGTCCGGGGGTGCTCCCCTCTTCGCGACCTCCGGGACTTCTCCTAAGGTCTCTCCCACCGCCTCGTCCGGCGCGGTATCGGCGTCCTGGCCCTGCTCCGACTCGGGGCGGTCGTCGCTCTCGCCTCCCTCCAGGAGGCTCGCCTCCTGTGGCCTCCTCTTCGGTGGAGGCCACCTCGATAATGTCGTCCACGAGCTCGGATCCCCAGGCGATCATCTTCCATGGCGTCTGGGTCCGGACTGTCCAAGACCTCGGGACCTCTAAGGTGACCTCCGAATCAGCAGCCCTCGTCCCGACCCCCGCCCAATAGCTCCCGGCCCCTTGGGACCCTTTATCTCTGCTTGTAGCATGCCGGGTGGTCAGCTGCTGTCCGTAACTTTAATAATTTTGTACGGCACGGCCTACGGCCTTTTTTTGTGGGGAAATGCATTACGCATACCTCGGCCCCCGGGGGGGGGGGGGAGGAAACCGATGTTATGTGGGACTACTTTAGTGGCTACCCACTAAAACCCCACACCCGCCTAAGCTAAATGGGAAGTGCCTGGATCCCGCGAGTACTACGCGAGTACACAACGGGACACTTCCCAGCTATCATAAAATCCCGGGGGGAGGGGTTAGCCTCCCCCACTACCTACTCTATAAGACCCAGGGCGGAGGGACCCGCCCAGAGTCCCCATCCCTGGGGCCGTCGGAATGGGCTTCCCGAGCCCCCGCTCAGTCCACCCACGGCCCCCGACGCCACCGGCAAGGAAGGGTCGTCGGAGGCGTGATCTGGCACGCCCCGACCCTCCCCACCCTACCCACGTCCCCCAGAGCCCATCGCTCATGAGGTGGGACGAGCCGACATCCCCCACACCGAGTTTCCTCGGGGATGTCGACCCGTCCCGGGGGGGAAACTAGCTTCCCCCCCGGAGGGACCGGGGTCAGCTCACCCCCGCCTTCCGGGCAATAGACGCCGCGGGGAGACACCTCGCGGCGAACCCCTCTCTTCTGCTAGTTCCTCCTCCGAAGAGGAGGAGCTACTCCGTCGCGGGGTGACCCCTCGCAGCGCCGTGACCTCGACTCCACCCCCCTCGTGGGGGCACAAGTTGGCGCGGGGACGACCCCGACACCCTCACGTCCACAACTGCACCCCTCCTGCGCCAAACAGGAAGGACCCGGCAAACGCCGGATCGGGGCATACCCACTAACGACCCCACGGTGGCCTCCCTGAGCTAATTGGGGGTGGCCGGGATCTCGTGAACGAATGCCACCGACCACCCCCACCTCTTGGCAATGAGCCCCATCCCGGGGGGGAGAGGAGCTCCCCCCAACAAACCTAAACCCCTAGTAGGACGCCGTGCGGGCCACCCACACAGCGTCCCCCATCCCAAGGGTCGCTCGGCTGGACGACCAGAGCCCCAGCTCTGGCCGCCCGCGACCCCCGGAGACCCCCTTCCTCGCTCGGAGGGGCGGGCCCGAAGGGGCCCCACCCGGCCGAGGGAGGAGGTCTCCGCACGCGCTAAAAGAAGGAAGAAAGAAGAAGAAGAAGGGGGAGAGGAGCAAGCGCTCCCCCCCCCACGAACCCCAACCCAATCCCACCCCCCAGTACACCCCTAATGTGGGGTGAAGCCGGCGGAGCGGGCAGGCAGGGTGCAAACAGGCACCCAGCCCACCCGCCAGCCGGTCAACCCCTGGGGGACTCCACAGTCCCCCAATGGCGGTGGTGGGAGTTGAACAACTAATTAGTCCCACCACCGCCATCACGCCTACGACCCCTCACCGGGGGCCGCCGGCCTCTAGGGGGACGTCCCCTAGAGGCCAATCTCCTTGCAGAGAGGGGGTCGGCCTCGCGCCCCCTCTCCGCCGCCTCCTTCTGCGAGATAACGTCCTCGCAGAAGGAGGCGATTGCTCTCCACGACCTCTCGCTGCCAACCATGCCATCAACTATGGCCCGCAGCGAGAGGTCCGCTCCCATCACCCTTCTCAGGACTCGGCGCGGCGCCGACCACGCCGGACATTCTTCAAGCGTGTGCCGCGCCGAGTCCTGTTCCTCCTCACAGTGATGGCACTGCGTCGTCGGTTCCTTGCCAATCCGACGCAGGTACTCTCCAAAGCACCCATGGCCGGAGAGCACCTGCGTCAGACGGTAGGTGAGCCTTACCCGCCCCCTGCACCAATCTCCCAGAATGGGCAGGAGGGCCCGGACAATAGGCCGGCCCGAGTTGGCGGCAACAACCTGCTGCCGCCAGTGGGCCAGCGTGTCCAACCGGGCCTGGTGCCTAAGCACTTCGACCTCTTCCCCCTCCGGATCAAGCTCCCCGCGGCGGATGGAGCAGGCCGTCCTGTAATGGGACGCCCACTCCTCCGCCACCATCTCAAGGGGAGCCATCCCCGCGAGGAGGCACGCCGCCTCAGCGGAAATGGTGCGGTAACCCCGTATGGTCCGCAAGGCCAGTCGGCGCTGCACGCGATTAGTATTCGCTAGGCTGCGCCGACTGGCCATTAATTGCTGCGACCACACTGGGGCTCCATAAAGGATTTTAGACCGCACCACCCCCGCATAGAGGCGACGTGTCCTTCCATCGGGCCCCCCGATATTAGGCAGCAGCCGCCCAAGGGCAGCTGCCACCTTCTCTGCTCGGGGGGCCGCACGGTCGAAGTGCTGTTCAAAGCACCAGCGGCTGTCGAGGGTCAGGCCGAGATACCCCATCTCGCCCTTCACCTCGACAGAGGCATCACCCACCTGGATCCGGAGCTGGGGAGGCCGCCGGCCCCGAGGCAATGCATGCAACCACATCGCCTCGGTCTTGCCGGCGGAAATCTCCAAACCCAGCCTCCGGATTCCACCGACGACGCAGCCCACCGCTGCAGTCGCCAGGCTACTGGTCCTCCTCCACGTCTCCCCCTCGACTACAACTAATGTGTCATCCGCATAGCAGACAACGTTGACGCCAAGGGGGGCCCGGTGAGCACCTGCGTGAGGCGGAAGGTCAAGCTGAACCGACCCCTGCAACATCTCTCAAAGATGGGCAGGAGTGCCCGGACTACGGGCGCGGCGACGAGGAAAGCGACTGCCTCCACCGCGCCAGGGTATTTGTCCGGGCCTGACGCCTAGCAGCATCGACCTCCTCCATCTCCATGACCGAGAGTTCCCCCCCCCCCCCCCGAAGGAGCAGGCGACGCCGTAGTTAATCGCCCGCTCCTCCGCCTCCAAATGTAGGGGAGGAATCCCGGCCAGGAGTCCCGCCACCTCACCGGAGATGGTGCGGTACCCCCGTATGGTCCGGAGTGCCAGCCGGCGCCGTACTTTTTCGAAGAGTACTTGGCAATGGCGGCTGGCCTCGAGCGACCGGAACCATACGGGGGCCCCATATAGGGCTATCGACCGCACCACCCCCATATAGAGGTGACGGACTTTCGTCTGAGATCCCCCGATATTAGGCATCCCCCGCGTTAGGGCGGCTGCTGTCTTCTCCAATCGGGGGAGCAGGAGGTCAAAATGCCTATGAAAGCCCCAGCGGCTGTCGATAGTTAGGCCCATGTATCTCATACTGGGCCCGACCTCGACAGTTGCCTCAGCGAGCCGGATCCGAAGGTCCTGACCAAACGGTGGCCGCCGCGGCCGAAGCGGTTGGCCATACAGCCAAATTGCTTCGGTCTTTGCGGCGGCCACGGTCAGGTCCATTTTACGGATCCGTCCAACAACGCGGTCCAGGGCGGACTCTACTAGCCGTCTGGGTTCCCCTCCAATCCTCCCCCTCTGCATATACCAGGGCGTCATCTGCGTAACAGATGACACCCGTATCAGGGGGGAGGTCCGCACGTAATACTGCGTCATATCCTAGCGGTCCTAAGACCGTCCCCTGTGGAACCCCGCGGTATATCTCCCTATGATGTACGACATCATACCGGCCGGTATACACCACCTCCCTGCCGCGGAGGTAGTCCCGAATGACTTCCCGGAGATAGACGGGGAAACGGAAATATTCCAGTGTCCCCTCTATCTCCTTCCAGGGCAGGGTGTTGAAAGCGTTGGAAATGTCCAACGACACAGCGATCAACACCCTGCCCCGAGCGACAGCCGACTCTCAGAGGAGACGCAGGCGCCCCAACGCATCCAGCGTGGAGCGCCCCCTCCGGAAACCAAACTGTCTGTCGCTTAGATCGGGACCACCCCGCGATAGGTGCTCGAGGAGGCGGGCGGCTACGATTCTCTCGAATAGCTTGGCCGCCTCGTCAAGCAGACACACCGGCCGGTAAGCAGAGGGAGACTCTGCGGGCTTACCCTCCTTGCGGAGGAGAACCAGACTAGCTATTTTCCAACCTTTGGGGAAGGTACCTCGGCTCAGGTGCTCATCCAATGCGCACCCGAAGGCCGTGCCGAGGACCCCCAAGGCAGAGGCTATTATACGGCCAGGGACTCCATCTGGGCCGGGGGCATTCTTGCCCCCTTCCCGGAGTCCCCGAATGTCCTCGGATAGCTCCCACTCCGAGACCCGGAGTTCGTCCGACCAACCTATGTCGGCCGGACGGGGGGCTTTTTCCACCCTCTCATCCCCCTCATCAGCGAGGGGGAAGAGGGTGTCCACGATACGCCCCCAAAACTCCGGGTCAACCCTCTCCGTGATCGGGGGCGCCCCAGGGCGGAGCTTCCCAAGCACCGCCTTATATGGGCGCCCCCACGGATCGCCTCTAAGGGTGAGCAGGAGCTCATCCCATGCCTCTGCCTTGGCTGCGGCTATTGCACGCTTGAGGGCCTTAGCCGCCGACCTGTACACAGCCGGCTACCACACGTAACTCTCCCAGCCAGTCCGTCCACCAATACACTGCCTTTCTCGAGGGGGCACCATGGTTCCGGGGCATCGCAACGTCGCAAATCATTTGCAACGTTTCCCGGAACCAGCCGACCCCCTCCTCTGCACCACGCTCCTTGGCCGCAGGCCAGGCGGAGCCGAGAATATCGGCCCTCATTAGGTCCTCGTTTAGTCGTGATAGCGCCCAGGAGGTGTCCAGGCGGGTCTACGGATCCCGCCACGTCCATCAGGACGTATCAGTGGTCCGAGAGGGTCTCCTCCTCCCAGACCCACCAATTGGACACACTGCGCGAGGCGGAGGCTGAAGCGAACGATACATCCACTATGGACCAGCCATTCCACCACACGCAGGTTGGGACGGAACCCCGATTTAACAGTCGGAGCTCCATCCCCTCCGACCAGTCCACCAGGGTTCCTACTCGGGCGTTGGTCCCAGGGTTACCCCACAATGCCGACCTGGCGTTGAGGTCACCAGGACCAATACTGGACGGCGGCGGTGGGGGGACAACATGTCCCCCAACCGGTACAGATATCGTCCGAGTTCATCGGAGCCACAATTTGGTGAACAGTAGTACCCAGCGACTAAGTACCTTCCCTACTTGACTAACACTACCCCCCTGTCCCGGTCGACCCCGGTACAGGGCGGGGGGCCGCCTTATCACGGCTGCTGACTATCGCCACGGACCCCTCTAAATCCCCAAACCAGTGCGGCTGGCTGGGGACATCGTAGGGCTCCGCGGCCACCCCCAGGGCAACCTCCCACTCCGCCATGTGCTGGACCATTAGGTCCTGCGCCTGGCGGCAGTTGTTGAGGTGGTACAACAATCTCCATAATTATTTCGTATTCTGCAAAGTTTAAGCTTTAATTTTAAAAAAATTTCATTGCTTTATCTCATTTCTATCGAAAGTTCTTTGATTTTGACACATATTGCATCGGTTTTTCGCACTGTGCAGCGCAGTGCGGGGGAGACCGGCAGTCCACCGCCCGATGGCCGGGATCGCCGCACCGGTAGCAATGACCGGAGCGGTCGACCTCCGCAGTGCACCGCTGGCTAACGTGCCCTAGGGCGAGGCAGCGGAAACACTGCAGAGGCCTCCCGGCCAACACGACAACTCGGGCGGCGGACCACCCCACCCGGATGGAGCCGGCCTTCGCGACGGCGATGGCCGCCGTCGCCGGGCACTGCACCCAAATGGTAGCGAGTCTCCCGAGGGGAGTCTTCAACTCCCTCGCCTGGACGGACTCGGGGGTACAGCCCCCGACACGCGCCACCGCCGCCGCCACCTCCTGCGGGGTGACGAAAACCTCGAGGCGGGTCCGGCGGAACTCCGCCTTCTTGACCGGCCTCGAGACCTTCACCTCCGTCCCCCGCAGGACGGCGGTCATACGAGAGGCCCCCCCCCCCTCGGCGCCGGGGACCTTTTTTTCGGAAAATATACCAATATGATTTATTCTAAAATTGAATCAAAATTTTAAACAAAATTGAAGAAAAACATAACTTCATTTCCACTTAGATCCAATGCGCAATCTTTACATGTACTCTTTGGAGGATGGGCTTTCGTTGGAGTACCCACTCGGACCCTTTCGAACTTTTTTTATTTTTTATTTTTGAGCGGCAAGAGGGTAGTCCGGGGATGCTCGCATAGGCGTTAGCACCCCTGTACCAGCTCTGGTTTGCTCGGAAATCGCCTTTGAAAAACTGTAGGGTGGGGATGACGAGGAAGATGTCTAAGATGGCCGTCGTACCGACCGCACGCCTCTACAGTCCCGCGTTCACCCACAATTCCAATTTGAAATTTTGGCCAATGTAGGCGAAGGGGGGGAGGCCGAGGAAACCGTACGCGCGATCCGCGCTCCCCTGCGTCCCCTCGTTCGTCCACAAGCTCAAAAATTAGAAATAAATTCTATCTCCGTTGGTGCGAGAGAGAAAGAACGACACAGCAATACTCTGTCTCCCTTCAACACGCTGCGGCGTTAGTTAAAAGGAGAGAGGACACACTGGAGTATCTCCCTCTCGCTTGCTCTCACGCTTACTTGGGAGCGACGGAGAGCGCAAACCACGTACGTATGCTCTCTCTCTCTCGCTCTCGTACTACACTATACACCGCTGGTACAAGTTCTGAAAATCCTACAGGTAATATACGTGTTGGAGCCCCTTGGAGACTAAAAATAAATATAAATAAATGCGAGACGATTTTATTTAGACCGTACATATCAAAGATATCAGACGCAAACACAGACGTACGAAGGAACGCCAAACATTTCCAACTACACGACATCAACGACAGCAATAGTAAAATCCCTCACAAACAAGTCGTTCGTTATTTAGGTGTACATTTGGACTTCAGACTAAATTTTAATGACCACGTAAATATCCAAATCAACAAAGCGCAAAAGGCATTCGCGGCAAATAAGCGTATCTTTTACACAAAGGAGCTTAACACCCAAGTAAAAATACTTTGCTATAAATTATTGATACGACCTATCATTACATATGGCACACCGATTTGGTTCAACATCAGCGCCAGCACCATGGAAAAGATACGTGTATTCGAACGCAAATGCCTCAGAGCATGCCTTGGCGCATACAGGACACCCGAATCCAATTACACAAAAAAAATAAGCAACCAAAATCTCTTAGATAGAGCAGAAATCATCCGCATAGATTTATTCATCCTGAAATTAATTAGAAACCATTGGGCAAACATCCGAAACATAGACAACAACAGCCTTATACACAGCTCCGTTTACCCTAATCCGCAATATTTTGAAAAAACCAAACAAACAGGATACACACCCCCCGAATCTTTTATATACCTCGATAGCACAGGACTCATACAAAACACTAATAGCCAACCAACTCTTTACCACTACAACAGAAAAAACTATAGCAAAAAAATCACATACAACAGCAACATTAGATTCGACGATCCGGAAATGAGATTTAAAAACAGACTCACTAAACACGACCTAGCAGACAAGCATAGGGACAACACCAAAAAATATTAGTGGCTAGATAAGTAAGTCGTATATTAAGTCGTATATTAAGTCTAAGTTTTTAATTTTTAGTTTTTAGTTTTTAATTTTTAATTCTTAATTACATATATATACATGTGCTCACGTACTCACATAGGTGCTTGTATGGTTGCGTGCAATGTACATATATAATTTATAAATTAATTTAAAAAAAAAAAAAAAAAAAAAACGCAATACTTTACCGACACCAAAGCCGCCAAAGCCAATGCAGATGTACCAACATTAAAATTATACTACCAACTAACTCCTCGATAGTATAGTGATCAGTATCCCCGCCTGTCACGCGGGAGACCGGGGTTCGATTCCCCGTGAGAGAGGGCGCTGCCACCGTGGCAACTGCACGTGCGATAAAAGTGCCGTAATTAAAGTATCGCTATCGCTGTGTTTTACGTTCCACATGTAGTGCGAGAGTGATTAAACGTAGTATTTGAGCTGAGAAATCAATTGAGTCAAACAGTCCTGTGGTTATCTTGTGCAATTAGTGTAAACCAACCCCGGTTGTCGCGTCCCCAGCCGCCTAGGTTAGGGCGTCCATTTTTTCACTGCTTCGCTCTCTGTTGCGCATGCGCCTAACAGGACCACGCAGGAGCAACCATCTACTGATACACGCGGCCCCCCCTTCCCCTCCACCGGTTCGCCATGGAGGACAGGGAAGTGGGGCCCGCACCAGGATCCTCCACCCAGCCCCATATGGATCTCTCTGAAGAATATAGCTGCCCAGGCCCCAGCAAGGAAAATGTGCCTCCTTCGCATATTAGCCCGTTAGTTAAGCCTCGCCTTAAACACTACTCTAGCCAATCTCTAACTAAACACTCTACGTTAGAGAAATTATATAGATCTGCACTCAAGGAATTTAACAAGTGCCCGTCTTCAATCTCACCCAACCTGATGAGCAGTAAAAAAAGGCCACTCGCTCAATCAACAGAAAGTGTAAAACAGACTCGTTCACCTACATCCTCAGACTGGAATCTCCCAAAGAAAACCTTCAAAAGTCAGGTGCCTACCGACAACATAATTTTGGATACCATACCTTGTGTCAACAGATACTCTCCGCTATCTGATACAGCTCCAGCGGAAGCAACTATCTCACAAATTCTGGAGCCCAACAATGTTCCTGCAGCTTCTAAAGTGTCTAGCCCAACGACCAGCAAACAAATCAACAAAAACAAACCGCCACCTATCTTTGTGTCCAATATTAGTATATCAGACCTTATTTGCATACTTAGGAAATCTCCATTTCTAAATAAAAAATTCTCTGTTAAGCAGAACGAGCAATCTGAACATACTATATTCTGCAACAGCCTGGAAGCGTTCAACAGTACTAAGGATCACCTTACTGGGAACAAAATAAAATACTACACGTACACGCCAAAACAGCTCAAACCTAAGAACCTTATCCTGAAAGGCGTTAACGGCAACTTCACCGAAGCAGATGTATTAAAAGAAATCACAGAACTTAACCTACCGCAAGTTAATATCCAGAAAATAATAAAGATTAAGCTAAATAAGAACAACCATGACCTCTACAGCTTCCTGATACAGCTAACCAACGGAAGCTCCACTATTGAGCTATCTAAAGTTAAAACTTTATTATACCAAGTGGTAAAATGGGAACCTTTAAAAAAAAAGGGAGATACACCAGTGTAAAAAATGTCAAAGGCTAGGACACACCAGTATAAATTGCAACCTGGACTACAGGTGTGTCAAATGTAAAGATGCCCATGGCCCAGGCGAGTGTAAGATCTCGCTTAATTCTGACCGGACAACAATATATTGCATCAACTGTGATGCTCTCGGGCACCCTGCTTCCTATCGTGGATGTCCCTTCTACCAATTTGCACTTGACCTCAAGAATAAAAATGAGCAAATGAAGCAACACTCAAGAGATGTCAGGATACATAAAATCCAACAGTACGTCAAGCCTCAAATTCCACTAAATAAAAACCTCGCTACCTTACAACGTGCCAATAGAGCAAGCGTAGAAGAAGCTCCACCTCCAACTAACGCATGGCTCTCTAATGCCAGTACCAGCCAGCATCTTTTCCCCAAGGGAAACACAACTCCTAATCCAGGCAGATTAGCCCACCGTTCTCTAATTTCTGCAGATATCATGGAGCAAATCAAACAATCAATATCAGAAACAATAAGTTCACAATTAAGCTCATTAATTCAAGCAGTCAGCAACAATACCGCCAAGATAAACAAACTATATGAAGCTTTTGACCTCCACGATGAGTAATACACGCCTCAACACTCGCATACTATTATCTGAGGTTAAACTCGCCGCCATTAATGTGAACTCTCTAGTCTCTCTCAATAGACGTTATGATCTATATCAATTTATAACTACTAACAGCATCGATATTGCTCTAATATCGGAAACCAAGCTGTCTGACAGATACAAACTGCAACTCTCCAACTACAACATCATTAGAAATGATAGACAAAGCAACACAGCAGGAGGAGGCACAGCCATTATAATTAATTCTCAAATACCCTATGAGACAATTCATACTCCTTCATCCAGGAATAACCAAATACTAGAATATACAATAGTTAAAATTAAACAAAAGAATAACCAGCAACTGTACATATTTGCAATATACGCGAACAACAAAGATAAGTCCATATACATTAACGAGATGAACTACCTATTTGAGAAGCTTAAACTAAACCTTCCGAACTGCTACTACATTATCGCAGGAGACCTCAACTCTAGGCATGTTGCCTGGGGCGACAGAACCACAAATGAAAAAGGAGCTATATTAAAAAACTGGGAATCCACAGCAGCACTCTTATATAGAACTAGAATAATACCCCCAGATGGACCAACATACCCTAGCGCCAACACATACTTGGATCTGTGCTTAATTGACGAAAGGGTCAACATCACCGACCTTAACGACAACAAAATAACAACGATGCACTACAACAGCGACCATAGAGCTTTGATTTTAACAACAAACTTAATTGACGCCACAGAAGCTATCAACCCTGAAGAAACCTATAGATTCATGTACAAAAAAACGAAATGGAAACAATTCAAGGATAAGTTACACAGGAACTACAACCAGGTTACGCCACATGATAGAAACCTGTCAATAGAAGAGATTGAAGCCCACCTGTCCGAAATAGAGTCAGCGATCACAAACACCATAACTCAGGTAGTCCCAAAATACAAACCCAAAGACAATATCCTTAATTATACCAACACAAAGATCAAAAAACTCCATAAATATAAGTCTTTTATACTATCCGCTTTACACAAACTTTATAAGCGCAACAGCAACATTGCATATCATAATATAGCATTCCTCAAAAACCTGATCACATCTATTAATTACGCGCTAAAGCTAGAGTATGCGAAGTCCTATACCAAGTACTGGGACTCCCTAATTAAAGCAATAGACCACAGAAAATCCGATACCTTCTTCCCTAAGATAAACAGATTTTTTAGGCCCAAACCTCAATTAAAAATTGAACATATTGCCATCCAAAAGGACGATGTAGATCTCCTCGATAGAAGTATCTGTAATAGAGACGAGCTCATCCTGCACGAAGATAAATACATGGTACAAAATCCAACTGACATCTTAGATGTAATAGGCGCATATTATGAAAAGATTAACTCCCCTAGGTACACAAACACAACCTTACCACTCAAAACAGTAGTAGATAGCGAATCTTCCAGACTTGTAAATTTATTCAATAACAACCTCAATAGCAACACTGCCATATCTAACTTCTCAGATAATAACTCTGCAATAAGCCCTAATGATGTAGAAAACTCCGCCTTTTGCAACCCTGTTGGTATCAGCTATATCCTAAAATACCTGCCGAACAAATGCTCCTCTGGATTAGATACTATACCCCCAATAGTGCTGAAACACCTGCCCGCCAAGGTCATCTTATCACTAACAATTTTATTTAACAACTGCATAAATCTCAGATATTTTCCTGAATGCTGGAAAACTGCGAAGGTGCTCCCTATCCTTAAGAAGGGGAAACCGCCTGATGCAGTCTCCAGCTACAGGCCAATCAGTCTCACCCCTGCAATAAGCAAGGTATACGAAGCAGTAATCTATAATTCAATAATAAAGCACAGCACTCTCAACAAAATTATACCCGATAATCAATTTGGCTTTAAGCAAAAACACTCCACCATTCATGCCATACATAAGATCACCAATGATATCAACGTTCACATTCAAAACAATAAAATAGTAGGAGCCTGTCTCATAGACATCGAAAAAGCTTTTGACTCCGTTTGGATAAACGGGCTAATCTATACGTTAAACCAGCTTAATTTCCCCATCGACCTCATTGAAACAATTTGGAGGATGATAACTAACAGGCGCTTCATAACTTGGAACGGGGAACATTTCTCCACCAAAACTTACATAATTAAGGAAGGCCTTACACAAGGGACGGTCAATTCCCCTATTTTATTTAACCTATTCACCCATAGCATAACGAATCTATTTCATCTTAACGCCAACAACCTCACTCATTCCGCCGCCTACACTGACGATCTTATCATACTAGCAGCAGACACTCATCCTAATATTGTACAAGACAAGCTTGAAGAACTGACGAATAAGATAAACCAGCACTACCTTGAATGGAATTTAAAGATCAACCCGGCCAAATGTGAGTCTATCTTGTTCCACAAGCCCCTCAGATTCATAAATAATTCTAAAAGATTTCACATTAATAATTTCCGCATAGTAATACATAATCACAATTGCAATTACGTAATTCAACACAAAAAATCAGTAAGATATTTAGGGGTACAGCTAGATTACTTACTCAGGCTCACCTCTCACATTACCACCCAGTTGCAAAAACCCACAAACCTTTTTAGGAAGTATTGCAGGTTGTTTTACCATAAACAACTGTCACACCGGGCAAAGGTAATATGCTATCTGCTATTAGTCCGCCCTATAATAACTTATGCTGCCCCTATATGGTGGAATACGAATGCAGCTGTTATGGAGAAGATTCGGAAGTTTGAGAGGAACTGCCTACGAGCCGCGCTACACATATATAGGAACCCTCAGAACAAGCATCGTATAAGTAATAAAACTCTGTATAATATAGCCGACATACCGCGAATAGACAACAACATGTTAAGATTAACCCGCGACTATTTTGCTAATATCCCACATACAGACAATAAACTCCTCATAGACTTAGCGAAAATAGACCCTGAGTCTATCGAAGCCAGTGCTACAACCGACTACATTACCCCACAATCATTCATCTATTTTGACAAACTAGGATTAATTCAGGATCACCTGAATCGACCAATAATATACCACGCGTCACGCAATAGAGCAGATAAATCTATCACATACAACCATTCCACAAACCCTCCAAACATGAAATACTCTACGTCAATACCTGACAGAGATAGACTCGACTTCCACCGCCTGAACGATAAATATTGGTGGCTAACGGAAGATGCCAGATTTATAGACGAGCTAAGGAGACGAAAACGAACTAAAGAGTCGGGCCGTAATCCTAGCTAAGGAATAATGTAATACCATTCCTAATGTGCAATGCTATGTGCAATTTATATTTCTTAATTGTAAAGCCATACACGTTAAATGTTGGCTCCTATGTGATATTTGCGGTGCTTGTCACCGCGATGCTGTGCCGTTAGTATTAGTACAATTTGACTGATTACAGATTAGAATTACCTAGTCCTAATAATATCTTAAGACCTAAGGTCCCTTCTTTACTCGCACACTTACTCACTCGCACACTTACTCACTCGCACACACACACAACACGCACACGATCACATTACATTCCCCTTTAATTACTAAACCGGGCTTTTTCCAATTTTTTTTTCCCCGTATTAAATATAAGGAGCGACAAGACTGTCTTAATCATAAGCGTCGATACAACCCCCTATTATGTCCCCCCCTACTGATACAGACATGAAACGATGAACCAAATGTGTTCTTATTTTATATAATTTAGTTAAGTTAAGGTAGTTTTTAGTATTTTTATTTGTGCCTGCTGTAAATACTGTAAATATTACACAAATAAAAATTTTATAAAAAAAAAAAAAAAAGGTTTGTAGGAGTCCGAGCCGTTAGACGCGATCGGCGGCGAGGACGCGGACGCCTGAAAGACAAAAACGGCAAACGTTTTTGCCGTGTAGGTCGCCCGCGGATCGCCGAAATAATAAACACGTCGACAGGTGAACGCCCTAGCGATTGAGTGTGAGAGAGTGAGAGCGTGTGTATGAGAGAGAAACCAGCAAAGGTGCGACGACCGCGAATTACGTGTATATGGGCCGAAGTTATGTATGTGTGTGCGCGACGATCGGCCTATATATGCGAGGTAGGTCGCGGCCGCGGACAGAGAAAGAGTAAATCGCGAGTCACGATAAAGCTATAGAGAAAGAGAGTGTCCGATCGGCAAAATAAGAGCGCGTTGTAGAGAGAGAGAGAGTGTGCGTGCGAATCGAGAAATAAAGACCGCGTTGTATAAAATTAGAAGCAAATAAACGTGCCGCTTTTTATAAATTATCTGGTTCCATTCACCCGACTTCAATTTCCTACAAATTTGGGGGCTCGTCCGGGATCTATTCGAGTCTGGTCGGAATCGATAATAGAATAGAACGGTTATCGCGAATAAAAGTCGATAAATTATCGCAATGGAGCAACGGAAGAACGCGGAGAGTTTCTCGGTCGCGGAGTTGAAGGAGATACTGAGACGCTTGGGGCTGTCAGCGGTAGGGACCAAAACGGAGCTGATTAGAAAGCTAAACGAGCGGGATCTGTCGGGCATGTGGATGGCTGAGCTGAAAGGACCAGGAGAAACCGACGCCGGTGACGAATCGGTGCCGTGGGTGCCCGATGAAGCAGTTGTGCACGAGAGCATGGAGGCCTACATCCATCGACAGCAGATGGAACTGCACCGCAAGGAATTGGAGCTGGTACAACGCGAACTAGAGATCGCGAGACGAGAGGTCCAGGTAATGCGCGAGATGCAACACCTGAATGTACCGGCCGCCTCGCTAGGTAGAGGTCGCGAGAGCGTACCGGAGGCGCCGCCAAGGGTGAAGGTGACAGCGCTGGCCGACTTACTCTGCCCCTTTAGCGGAAATTCAAAAGATTTTGTCAACTGGGAGAAACAACTGGCCTTGCTCAGATCGACATACGGGCTGGACGATGGCTCGACCAAAATCCTAATAGGAATGCGGCTAAAAGGGAGAGCGCTGGACTGGCTGCACTCGAAGCCGGAGCACATAGGGATGTCCGTGGAGTCGCTGCTAGCGGAACTAAAAGGCGTTTTTCATTTTCCGCTGAGTAGATTAGCCTTGCGGCGCCAATTCGAGGAGAGGACCTGGAGGAGGGGCGAGACTTTCCAAGAGTACGCGCACGATAAGGTGATTTTAGGAAATCGGGTACCAATAGTCGATGAAGAAATCGTCGAGTATCTGATCGAGGGAATTCCAGACGTGCGCCTGAGGGACCAGGCCTCGATGGGAGGGTATTCGTCCACGTCGGCGCTACTGAAGGCGTTCGAGAAAATCATGCTGCGAGATGGAGGCCAACAGAGCACCATGAGGAGAATGGACCGGCAGGAGGTGAAGAGCAACGGGCCAAGCAGCGGGCCAAGCAGCGGGCCAAGCAGCGGAAGAAGAGAGCGAGTGAGCGGAGGATGGGCAAAGGATCGGTCCTGTTTCAACTGCGGCATGCGCGACCATATCGGAGTACATTGTCCCACAAAGGCGGAGGGGCCGATATGTTTTCACTGCGGCGTGCGGGGTTATCTGGCGTCGAGATGTCCCAAAAGGGGTGGCGAGCAACCGAGGAGCGTCTGCGCGACGAGCGAGGTGAGACCACCAAAATTCAGAAAACGGGTAGAAGTTAACGGTCGCGAATTAACTGCGCTTATCGACACGGGAAGCAACCTTTGTTTAATGCGGAGCGAGCAATACGCGAAAATCGGCTCCCCTCCGTTAAGCTCTCACGAGATTAGGTTCCGCGGGGTCGGTCAAGGCGAGAACACGACGGTGGGCGAGTTCAGAGCGAGACTACGAGTAGACGGGAATACCTACCCCATCGTTGTCCGAGTAATTCACGACGAGGTTATCGAATATGGATTTCTGATCGGAGCAGATTTTCTGGACACGGTAGATGTCAGGATGCGAGCCGGGACGGTACACATTAGCCCTTCGCGCGACGAAATCGCGGAAATTGGGGACCTTCCGGAGGTATTCCGGATAAGTATAAACGACGAGGTATCGGACAGGGACGTGGACGTCGCGCATATACCACGCGGGGAGCAGAGGAACGCGGTACAAAAATTAGTTCGCGAATATACGCCGGTAAAGACGCGAGAGGTAGGGCTGAAGATGTCGATCATTCTTAAAGACGAAGAGCCGGTGTTCCAGAGAGCGAGGCGGCTAGCGCCGGCGGAGCGCGAAAAAGTAAACTCGCAGATCGACGAGTGGTTGCGGGAAAAAATTATACAGCCGTCTCTGTCGGAATATGCAAGCCCTGTGGTCATAGTAAAAAAAAGGGACGGAGCGATACGTTTATGCGTTGACTACAGGCGCTTGAACGAGAAAATAGTCCGCGATCGGTACCCGCTACCGCTGATAGAGGACCAGTTAGATTTGCTACAGAGCGCGAGATTTTTTAGTACGCTGGATCTCAGAAACGGATTCTTCCACGTCGCGCTAGAGGAACAAAGTCGGAAGTATACCGCCTTCGTTGTCCCCGACGGACACTACGAATTCCTCCGAGTCCCGTTTGGCCTCTGTAATTCGCCGTCGGTATTTCAGAGATATATAAACGCAGTTTTCAAAGACCTTATACGCAGGAAAATCGTAATAACGTACATGGACGATCTCATAATACCTTCCGAGGATCGCGAGTCGGCGATAATCGGATTGAAAGAGGTATTGGCGGTTGCGAGCGAAGTAGGGTTAGAGATTAACTGGAAAAAATGTTGTGTTCTCCAAGAAGAGGTGGAGTACTTGGGACACATCGTGCGAAACGGACACGTGCGTCCGTCGCCGCGTAAGGTAGATGCCGTCCGGAAATTCCCTGAACCGAACAGCGTAAAGCAAATTCAGAGTTTTTTAGGTTTAAGTGGATATTTCCGAAAGTTCGTGCCGCAGTACGCCAGCATAGCGCGTCCATTGAGTAACTTGTTAAAAGCGGGGACACCCTTCAAATTCGGCGAGGAAGAAAGGGCCGCGTTTGTTACGTTAAAAGAAATATTGAGCGACGAACCTGTATTGCGTTTGTATAGACAGGATGCCGAAACGCAGTTGCATACTGACGCGTCGATGCACGGCTACGGCGCTAGACTTCTCCAGAAAAGCGCGGACGACATTAAAATGCACCCGGTTTACTACGCGAGCGGGAAAACCACACCGGCGGAATCGAGATACACGAGCTACGAATTAGAGGCGTTAGCAATTATAAAGGCGTTGCGGAAATTTCGGGTATACCTGTTAGGGACGCCGTTCAAAATATTTACTGATTGCCGCGCGTTTGCATTAACAATGCAAAAAAGGGACTTGTGCGTTCGCGTTGCAAGGTGGGCCTTATTGCTGGAGGAGTTCCAGTATGAGATAGAGCACAGGCCCGGGAAAAATATGATGCACGTCGACGCTCTCAGTCGTAACCCGCTTCCCAACTGCATGTTAATAGAAACGCGCGACAGCACAATAACTCCACAATTTAGAAGAGCACAGCGTGAGGACAGAGATGTTAGGAAAATATTAGATCTGGCGATGCAAGGTAACGTCGAAGGTTACACGGTGCGAGGAGAATTACTGTTTAAGGACGTTGACGATAGTTTATTGCTGGTAGTTCCGAGTTCAATGCAAAATCAAGTCATCCGGCAGGCGCACGAAAGGGGTCATTTTTCCGTGGCGAAAACGGAAGCGTTACTTCGCAACGATTACTGGATACCGAGCGCGAGAATTAAGATCGAGAAAGTTGTTCGGAATTGCGTGGCGTGCATACTTGCCAATAGAAAACAAGGCAAGATGGAGGGTCTGCTAAATTCGTTGGATAAAGGTGAAACCCCGCTGGAGACGTTTCACATAGATCACCTCGGACCGTTACCCTCCACCAAAAAGAGTTATAACCACATTCTGGTGGTAGTAGACGCATTTTCCAAGTTCACGTGGTTGTACGCCACCAAAAGCACGGGAGCCGCGGAGGTTACAGCGAGGTTGCAAAAGCAATCGGCCGTTTTCGGAAACCCCCGTAGAATCATTTCGGATCGTGGAACAGCGTTCACGTCGGGAGAATTCGCGAGATATTGTGAGGGAGAGAAGATCCGACACCAGCTGATCACGACAGGCGTTCCAAGAGGGAACGGTCAGGTAGAGCGCGTGAATCGTACCCTTATCCCTTTATTAACGAAATTGGCACATCCGAAACGCGAGGAATGGTACAAGCATTTAGAAGTAGCGCAACAATGCTTAAATACAACGATGCACCGAGGCATTGGTACGACGCCGTTCCGCGTACTTTTCGGAACCCACGCGAGACTGCGAGACAGCCCGGAAATTCGCGAATTGTTAGAGAGGGAATGGGTTACGCAGTTCGAGACCGAGCGAGATGAAATACGGGATCGCTCTAGAAACGCGATCGAGGCGATACAGAAAGAAAATAGGAAGGGGTTCGATAAGAAAAGGATAGTCGCGAGGGAATACCGCGAGGACGACCTAGTAGCGATTAAGCGTACGCAACAAGGGCCAGGTTTAAAGTTGGCCAACAAATTCCTTGGGCCATACAGAGTTGCTAGAAAGCTGCGCAAGGACCGGTACGTCGTTGAGAGGGTAGGAGATCACGAGGGACCCTTCCGAACATCAACAGCAGCCGACCACATGAAGCCATGGGCGCAGCCGACCGACGAAGACTTCAGCGAGGAAGATGATGAAGACGATATCCGGGGTCGGATATCAGCGCAGGATGGCCGAGTGTAGGAGTCCGAGCCGTTAGACGCGATCGGCGGCGAGGACGCGGACGCCTGAAAGACAAAAACGGCAAACGTTTTTGCCGTGTAGGTCGCCCGCGGATCGCCGAAATAATAAACACGTCGACAGGTGAACGCCCTAGCGATTGAGTGTGAGAGAGTGAGAGCGTGTGTATGAGAGAGAAACCAGCAAAGGTGCGACGACCGCGAATTACGTGTATATGGGCCGAAGTTATGTATGTGTGTGCGCGACGATCGGCCTATATATGCGAGGTAGGTCGCGGCCGCGGACAGAGAAAGAGTAAATCGCGAGTCACGATAAAGCTATAGAGAAAGAGAGTGTCCGATCGGCAAAATAAGAGCGCGTTGTAGAGAGAGAGAGAGTGTGCGTGCGAATCGAGAAATAAAGACCGCGTTGTATAAAATTAGAAGCAAATAAACGTGCCGCTTTTTATAAATTATCTGGTTCCATTCACCCGACTTCAATTTCCTACAGGTTCGATTCCCCGTCGGGGAGAATATTATATTTTTTTATTACCTTTGTCCTTTCCCCCTCCCCCCTCGCGAATGATACAGTATAGGGACTCGCCCTCCCCATACTCGCCCACACAAATCGACCAAATAATAAATTTTATTTTCGGATTAATAGATACATAAGTTTTAGCAATAAGTGCAATATCTACATGACCGCCCAGACTGCGCGTACTCGATGTTCGAGTCTTTAGTCTATAGTTCCTATTTTTTTTACTCCATGTCTCCTTTTTATACGTTTAAGGAAATTCTTGTTCTTTTTGTTGTTGTTAAGTTTGTTGTTTTATTTGTTTGTTTGTATATATATATTTATGTTATTTTCTTTTTTGGCTTATTAAACGTATGTTACAAAAAAAAAAAAAAAACGTGTTGGAGTCCCTGTTGCGCTCAGGACTCGTAATGCTGCGGCCTGGGTTCGAATCCCGGCGCAGCGACGAAAAATTCTGCCGGCTTTTGAAAATCCCAAGTGGGGATGTTCAAACTGCCGACGAATCGCGACGACGCGCGACGCACGCAGCCGGCAAAGCCGGCAAAAATTTTATAAGTACAAATTATCTACTAATTAATCTGATGACGCGTCTGCTTATCTCGCCGACAGTGGTTGTCGGCGACGAGAAGGTCCTCAGATCAATTAGCAGACTTGCAATCAATTTTCCGACACTGAACAACCGTTGTGACGTCACTAACGCGATGACGTCGGACAAGATGGCCGTTCCACAAAGAGGAAGAAGACAACGAGCCCCCGGTCAAGATGGCCGCCGTCAAGAAAATGGCCGACTCGCCACGTGTGCGAGCCTTCCGAATTTCGCCAACGAACAACCAAAAATTCCAAAATGGCCGGTCCAACTACGTCACGCGGGACTTAGAATAATTTTCGAAGGAAAATTATTACACGACCGGAACGTCCGACGGCACCGACTATAGCGCGCACAACACTTGCTATATAAAGGTAAAAAATTTACACACACACAGTATATATAATAATTTAATCACACAGACTAAACTAATAATAAAATAGGTATAATTAACAATTAAAACTAAACTATGTATTATAGGAAATACCACCACCAATGGCTCGAGTTCGAGTTTCAATGACTATACTAAATTTAAAAGCTAAGCTAAGTAAAAAATTTATATTAATTAATTAAACTAAGAAATAAAATAAAAATAAAGTACCAGCGATACCGCTGTAATAATATTTAACTAAAATTTCTATTCTCTTTACAGATGCGGCTCCGAAAAGAGCGGAGGGTCCACGTGGCGGACCACACCGAATTTGGAGGCGCAGAAACCCGGTAAGTATATTACACTACATATAATTAGATAAATAACTTTCTTACTAAATAATAATAACTCTCCTTTCTAGATCCTGAGACTCTCGATTAATCCAAGGCAAGAGGCACAGGTATTCTAAAACTTCTTCTACTATTACGAGGCGTATCAAATGAAACTCGAAACCGAACTAAGGGTAACGGTTTTCACCTTCGTTGGCGGAGCCCTCCTTGGCTCCCCTTACCGCTCTCCCCCCTAGCCCTAGTTCTCGAGTTGACTCTTTATTGTTTGTTCGTAATGTCCGTTTACGTGCCTGTCTGCCCCGCGCCACCCTTGTTCCCTCCCTGGTTGTTCCAATAACGGCCAATACCTGTGAGAGAGGGGGGGGGGGCGGGAGAGGCATCACGTTTACAGCAAACGGGTATTTACTAAGTCCAGTGTCGAGCTGAGAAGGTTTCCAGACAAACAACGTTGAACTGCGCTGCAGAAAACTACCTCATCGGCCGCGGGTCTGTTACCGTAACTTATGTTACCCTAAGACTGTCGGTAAACCTGTTTTATCGACTTACCGACTAGTCTCGATAAGTTACCATCACAGAGGATAATTGTTCTGCAGTCGATAAGTTATCCGTTTTTGAATGGTAAGTTATCTTAACGTGGAATTTACCTTTAAGGGGCTAGGGTAGTCACGTGACTTTGGCAGACACAGCAGGTCGGTAACTGCCGGTAACTGCTGCATTGTAGAAATAGTATTTCCGACGAGACATCTGGTCGGCGATTGTATTAACTACAGATGTTTAGCTGCCTGATGAATACGAGATGGAGCCATCGGCGTGTGCTATTATGAGAGAAAAAGGAACTGAATTGACGTTACTTCACAAGTGTGTGTGTGTGTCTGTGGAAGCTAGAAGTTAAAGTATTGCCAGCTTTAAAAGTGCAATGTTGCCGAATTATATTCGCACAAACACCGTGGATGTTCGCATCGAAAGCGTTCGAGGTTCATTCCATGCCGAAACAAACACTTTTTGCGGTCACCATCTTCGATTTTGTTCTAATTGAAATATGTTGTAGTCCATGTGAAATTAGGGGGGGAGTTTAAGTCAACATTTTGCCGATTTTGAATTTTTTTAGAAATGGCAGGCCTTCAAAGTTTGCGATTTTTACCCATTTTTGCGAAAGTAGGCTTCACTTACAAATTTTTATCTCAGGCACTGTTTGTCCGATTGACCTATACTTTTTTTTGTTTTATTCCGGAAGGATTGGGCTATTGTAAAATAATTTTTTCATCCTCGATAATTAACTTTATAATGTCAAACAATTTAAACAAATTCTTTGTTTATATTTTTTTCAATTTTGGACAGTAATGTAAATTTTGAAAAAAATATGGTTATATTCCTTGAAGTTTCCTCTTCAAAATAAGACCTTTTACAAAATGACGTTTTTCCTGTAATCGTCACAATATGCTGGAAAAGGACGCGGTGTACCCGCGCTTCAGGTAAATGCGAGTCGAGCGCACCGCTATTATGTTCAGTTTTCTTTTCCGGTGGTCTCTATTTGTACCTCGAGAACAATATTAGTAACCACTCTTGGCCAACGACACCTTTCTAATCATAACTTCATTTATAGATATGTAGTTTCTATACGAATTGTATATGTTTTACAAGAAAGGTGTCGTTGCTCACTGGAAACCACGAGAAGGTTGCGGTTCTCGAGATCGGGATGGAATCCCGAGAATTTCGAAATCCCGAAAATGTTTGGGATTCTCGAAATTGTTCGGGATTCCCGAAAACGTTTGTGATTCCCGACATTTCAAGTTTCTCCATACTTCCAACAATTACCAGAATCCGAAAGCCATTGTGTTCAAAGCCAAGATATTTTATTTTGCAACATTCGGATTGCTGAAATTTTCAAGAATAACAACACTTTCGGGAATCCCAGATATTATTCTATATCCCGGATATTTTCGGGATTCCCTACAATTTACGGGAAACCGAAATATTTTCGGGAATCCCGCACACCCCTAGAAAATGAAGTTGACTTGAAATATTAACGTCGTTGTTGCCAACAGCCTGGTTGGGTCAGCGCGGTAGGCGCTCGTCTCTCAACCTGCGTGTACTAGGTTCGCGCCCCGTCATATCCTACTTTTTTTTTTGTAATTTGTAATCAGTGCGACCGTGCTGCCATCTTGCGGTAGAAAGCTGATAAATATTTGTCTGCCACATTAGTGCGATCTGCCCTTACCGACGGCGCTGCCCTGTTTAACGACATCGCCGTATTAATCAGTGCGACCGTGCTGCCACCTTGCGGGGAAGCGAAGTCGAGGACACAGATGCATTCCACCTGGACTGCAGAAGCTGCACTCCACGTGGCCTGCATCCAGACGGTTCCACATTCTATGCTACTGCGTTCATTTTCGACACTCCACGTGGAGTCCATTTGGCTATCAAGTTATACGTGTATCAAGATGTCGAGAAGTCTGTCCTATCTATGTTAAGCTGCAACGCTTACATGGAATTTCATATACTACGTTACAACATTTTGATAAAGGCACTATATCCTTTATGGGTGGAAACCATTTTTTTAAATATGACGGTATGTTAAATATGGTGTGAATCCCTACTTTCCTGAAAATTCTACGTAGGTCTAAAGAAATGTTATTAACAAAGGGAATGACAACCGTATTTTTGTAGTTGATCGGACCTGTATTTAACCGTTTTTCCTCTTTCCGTTGCGTGACTAGAAAAGGATGGTAAATTTCAAAAATCCTTTCGTTGATGATGTTGGAAACAAAAGTAACGGGAAAGCCATTGTTTTTAAGAACCTTCTTTATGAGTAACAGATTATTAGATCTGAATTCAGGATTGGAGAGTAAGATAGCACGATCAATTAAACCTTTTATCAAACCAACTTTATGTTGTAACGGATGGTACGAATGAAAATTTATATATCTACCTGACCATGTAGCTTTGTGATACCAATTTGTCTTTAATTCATTACCTGTTCTAATAATACTAATGTCAAGAAAGTTTAAACAAGAATTGGACTCAATCTCATAAGTGAATTGCAATCTGTTGTGGAACTTATTGAAACTATCAAGTAAAGTGTCAATATTGTCAGGTCTAACACAGGTAAAAATGTCATCTACATATCTCTTATAGATAACCAATTCAAAAGTTAAATTTGAAATAACAGTCTTTTCAAGCTCCTCCATAACTAAGTTAGAAAAGTAAGAAAGTAAGAAAACATTAGACTTTAAAACAAATTCAACTGCTTTGAGAAATTCATCCTTCTGTATTGTAGTGTGTAAATCTATCTCATTCCATCGACGATTTAATACTTGGAGTGCTAAATCAATAGGAACGTTAGTGAATAACGCAGTCACATCTAAAGAAATTAATTGTAAGTCTTCTGGGATCAAAATAGTTCTTAGCTCTTTTACTAATTGCCAACTATCAACTGTGTGATAAGGTGATTTTCCAATAATATTAGATAAAATCCCAGTTAAGTATTTGGATAGCTTATATGTAGGACCACCGATAGATGACACAATAATTCTCCAGGCTAGTTCTTTTTTGTGGGTTTTTGGTAGAGCATATGCCCTAGGAATTACAGAGTTATACGTTTTTAACTTTCTACCAATGTTTTCATCAATTTGTTTTTTCTTTACCCAATTAGTAATAATAGAGTTAGCTTGTTTTTCAAAAGTGCTGGTATATTGAAATTTGCTAACAGTGTAAGTGTTTGTATCGTTTAACATATTCAAAACTTCAGAAATGTAAAAAGCTTTTTCTACGCGTACTGTAGTATTACCTTTGTCAGACTTCAAAAGCAATAGATTATCATTGTCTTTTAAGAATTGCCTGGTTTCTTTTAGATCCTTCGTGGAGAAAAAAGTAGATTTCGGTTTCAATGAGTGGTTATTATATAAATGTGTGGTGTAGTTTAAGATTTTATTAACCATTTTCATTCTAGTTGTTGATTGGATGTCATTCAATTCCGTCACCTTTATCAAACCAGCCTCCATTGAAGCGATGAATTTGGGGGAAGTGACAAACTTGTTTTGAACATCCATTGCAAATTTTGGTCCAAGTTCTAATACTTTTACAATGTTATTAGGTACTTCTAAATTGGTTAAATTTTTAAACCAAGAGTTGTTATTTATATCAAATAAGTTATTATCATTGTTATCATTATTAATAATTGAAGTGTCAAAATTTCTTATTTCCAACAAATTATTGAATTTTTTTATGTTACGTTCTTTGCATTTATTGAAGGTTTTTCTAAATTTTCTATTTTCATACCTGTAAAATCTATCAAGTATGTATTGGGGAAAGAAAAATTGAATTTCATCATTTAATTCAGACATTTTTTTCTGTAACAATGTATGTGAGTTGTGTGCATCTTTAATGGCAATATTTAATAGTTTTTTCATATATCTGTATTGTAAATTCATTAATTTGTTGTGAGTAACAAAAAAGTTGGTGAGAACAATTTGTTTATTTTTAAAGTTATTGGAAATGAATTTAGGTATATGATATTGTGTGTTCGACATTTTAAAAGAAATAATTTTCTATTACTTATCTTAGCGATGGAAATACTTATGTGAGACCATTCCTTGAGCATTTTGACCAATTCATCGTCGTACTTTCCTGAAATTGACGCGTAGAAACTTCCATTGTGTGTGAATATTTCGCCTTCCATGATATAAATTTGATTTGTTTTATCGATCGTAATATTTTTAAATAAATGAAGTGATGTTTTCGGCGCACAGGTTCGATCATTAACAAAAAACTAAAGCAATTTTGCAATTTTTAAATTTTTAAATACTCAACGTTTCGACCCAGGTGTGGATCATTTTCAAGAGTAAAAATTTTACTGCGTCTGTAACCAAATTGTAGTGAGAAAATTACTTCAAATTGAAATATGAAATGGTATTTAAAGTAGAATGAATTTGTTACGTACTTGCTAAAAACAAGAAAATTTAAATAAGTTTGAATTTAGAATATGCTGACTCCATGCCGGCATACTTAAATAGCATACTTCGTCTTTGAAGAAGTTACATTTTCCGAACTTTAAACGTAATCCTGCCTCGTTTAATCGATTTAATACTTCTCGTACTCTCTTTGCAAGCCCTATTACCGTTGGCGCAGTGATCAGAATATCGTCGATGAAAACAATTGTGCCCGCTACCCCCAGTAATAGTGATGTCATCACCCTTTGAAACGATCCGGGTCCCGTTGCTACTCCGTATGGCAACCTATGATATTTAAAAAGTCCCATATGTGTACTAATCACAACCAATTTCTGTGACTCCTGCGTCAACGGTAGTTGTTGGTATGCCTCCGACAAGTCTAACTTTGTAAATATCTTTCCTCCCCGTAAAGTTTCTAAAACCTCTTCGACTCGTGGAAGTGGGTAACGATCGATTTCTAGGTATTTATTTAAGGTTACTTTATAGTCCCCGCATAAACGTAGGGTCCCATCGTTTTTTAACACTGGTACGACTGGAGTTCCCCAGTCTGAAAATTCCACCGGTGATATAATATCAAGATTTTGTAATCTCGATAGTTCGTTTTCTACTTTCGCACGCAGTGCCCACGGTATCTTTCTTGGCTGCAGGAATTTCGGCCGTGCCTCGGCGCACAGTGGAGTATTTGGCCCGAAAAGCTGGACAAAACTATAGCATCGTTATTTATAGTCTCAAGGTCATAATATTATATATCGTTGAATTCGTCTTAAGATCAGCTACAACATTATGAAATAAAAAATACATTTTAACAATTAAAAAATCAAAGTGACCTTGATTATTTACTGCAAAAAAAATATTTTCAAAATTCTATATATCGAAGTTTGTAGATGTCTGAACACTGTTTAATTTTTGTTGGAAACACTTTTTTGTATAACATTATTTTATTTGTTTTTATTAGGCTAAAAGTACTTATGAATGATATAATGCCATTATTTTCTGCAATTTAAAAAAAATGCTTAGGATAAAAAATTTTCAAATAAATTTATAATTGTATGTAAATGTATTTTTGTTTATATTATTTTATTTAATACAAATTTTTTCTGTAATTATAACAAAATTCTTAGTCGTCTTCCATGTCTCTTCTATTTGTTTCATCTTCCTCTGAAGTTAGTAGTTCTAATGTTTCGGGTGAAAACGGTTTTCCTTTTTTACGCAAGTTTTTTCGGGAACTAGATATAAATGGGTCCGATGATAATAGAAGTCTATTCAAGACGTCCCTATTGCACGCCTCTCTGGAAAATTTCCGACTATAATTTTGCCTGTATAGGCGGAAGTGCTTGTTTCGTGCTTCTGCAGCTTCTTCCGACAGCTGACCAATTGGTAATATCGCATGCGAAATTACTGTACTCCCATGCATCAAAATTTTGTGTACTGTCGGTGACATTGGATGCCACCCGTACAATTGTATATATAATTTTGCGGTCTCTAATGTGTATTTAGAAAACTTGTCAACGTCAATATTATAACCGCTTGATATAGTTTCTAATATTATTTTAAATTTTTTAATAAGCTCCACGTCTACTCCCGTAATTTGTGCAGAAACTGCAGGATCGGCAAAAAATCTTCGTGATGTATTTCCATCATTTGAATTGCCCAATCCCGCTTTAGGCATATCTACTAATAAACCTATTTCTTCCCAAAAACATTTCTTAATTTTTTCTTTTGTTTCCGATACAATTTTTTTATCTTCTTCATCTCTAACTTGCCACTTTTTAATAGGTAATTTATATGCCAAATGTAAAATAAATTCAAAAAATCTTATTCTAGCATGGAGTATTGAAAGTCCAAATTTCAAAGTTTCTAGATTTACTTCTTTATTTTGCGTCAGATTATTAAAATTTTTCGATGTCTCCCCACATATGTAACATCGCATGCTTGAGGAGGTATTCGTTGCTACATTGCAGACTTTCGCGTCCACCATAGTTGGAACCATTATATGTTTTATGTGAAGAATTTCATTATTAAATACTGGCACTTCACTTCTCCTCAATGTTGCTATCTGGTTTTCCACATATTCGAATTCTTCATTTGTAACGTCTTTCGTTTCACGTATGAAGCGAATTCGAATTGGCCTGCAGTATCTTGGTGACGAAGGGACTGGATTTTGCCATATAGTGCGTTTGACACCATTGATGTTACTTCTCAATCTTAAAGGGACAAATGAACTTTGGAAAATATTTGAATCGTAAGCATCTTTCTCGTTCCGAAATTTCTGTTTAAATTGGTTCTGTTGGGAGCCATCACAACCCCATTTCGATATTAATTCTAAATTACACTTTTGCTCTGTCGATAACGCGTTGAAAATCTCATTTAAAAATTGGCACAATCGAAGACATGTGTGATCCAGAATGTCCTGTAAATTAATTTCAGCAGAATATTCGGTAACGTGAAGGGATTCTGCTTTTGGATAGGAGTCTTCCTTAGCTTTTGTCATAAGAGAATAACAAGGGTAGATCTCCTTGTTGGCGGTCTGAATAATTTCGTATTGCCTTCTGGATAGATTTGCTTCAGTAAATATTATCAATGCCTCTGATGGGGTGTGTTTTTTAGTTGTAGCAGAGGTTTCAGATTTTCTATAGGTTTCTCGAAACTTTTTTGCCTTTGTTGGGGTTTCAGTTATCTCTTTCATAAAAGTAGAAACAGTAGCATTTACTTCAGCTCGGTGACTCATTTGAGCTGCATAAGTTAATTCGTGAACGGAAAAATTTTCTCTTAGATATTCTGTTTTTCGTCTCTTACTTCTTTCACTTAACTGTTCGAAATCTTTTGCTGGACGCCTTCCATTTCTTTTTTCTCCAGAAGTAGGCAATCTTTATTATTCTCTTGAAATACTTTATCCGTCCTATGTGCGGATGTCCATCTGCGTTTGATCTCCGACTTAAAGTGCGATAAATTGCGTTTCAGAATCGTTTGTTCATCCTCTGAACAATTGTTTTGTCTGATTAATACATTTTCTAAATACTTGAGCTTTGAATTAAAATCATTCTTCGTATGTTGCTGCATGATTTCATATAATTGTCTCCACGACATTAATTTGATCCCGGATGTTCCTAATAATAAATAAATATACATTAAACATGTAACAGACCTGTAACCCGACAGGCCTGTTACCAATAAAGCGCGTACCGTCCAGAAACACGACCGACGCCAGTACCAGGAATCGACCGCCAGAGGGCCACAATGCCCGCAAGTGAAAGTGTACACAGGCGAAAGTACGCACAGTACACCTTCGGGAATCGGCCGCTAGATGGCCAACGCCGCGACTACCGATTCCCGCTAGCGAAATTGCTCGGTCGCGGGAATATAGCACCCGATCGATGCAACGAAAGACAGTCCGATCCAGCACAGTTCAATTACGATTTCTGTAACCGCGAGCACCAGTACAGATACCGAACCCAGTACGCGACCGACATTACCGACATCAATCGAATCAATTACCCCGACGATCCCGTAAGTACCATTCCGACCGTTTCTCTCCTCTGTTACTTCGGTGACGTCTTGAAGGCGTTGTCGAGCCCCCGAAGTCAAGCGCCTCGTCGTGATAACGAGATCGTGCGACTCTCCCGTTCCCGCGGCTTCGTCTTGAAGGCGAAGTCCTTCCCACGCTACAGCGCCTCGTCGTGATAACGAGCCCGCTCCAGCGATCCTGCCCCGTGACTTCGTCTTGACGGCGATCTCCCGTTCCCGCATCGGTACCTCTCTGTGACGGCGAGGCCTACCGACGACTCCGCAACCCCGACCTCGTCTTGACGGCGATGTCGACTCTCCGCGTCGGCGCCTCCGTGTGACAACGGCCTGCACCGACGACCCCGTACCCTCGACTTCGTCTTGACGGCGATTTCGAACTCCGCGTCCGCGCCTCGTTGCGATGACGAGCCCGTACGACGTTACTGTACCCTCGACCGCATCGTAACCGCTCTTGCGATCCCCGCGTCGGCCGTCCGGAACGTAACCGACACGATCCGACACCAACACGGTCCGATAGACCGTATTTCCACGTCCCGACACCGCCGCGATCCTTGCGCCGCCGCGAGCGTTGCGCACGACGAGCATTTAATCTATATAAGTCGCTTTATTTTACCTCGTCCCTTTTGAACCGACCGATCCCCTCGTCCGACCGCGGACCCTGGCACGACGAGCTCAATCCGGCATGAGGAGATTCCGTTGCAACGAGTGAGCAACTCACGGACTCGTTACATGGCGCCCGAACAGGGACCTGGTAAAACTCCCGCGTCGGAAAACCGCGACGACTAACCACCAACGCAAGGATCTTCGCCCAGCGTGCGAGACAAGCACGCCCGGATGTCCCGGCCCCGACACACCAGAGACGAGCTGATCTGCGCCCTACACCAGGCCAACCTATCGACTGACGGTACCACCGAGGAGTTACGACAACGCTGGGCCCACGCGATTCTGCAACAAACCGAAGATCTATACCCTGCCACAGGACAGGGCATGACCACCCGTGGCAAATGGCCAGCACCGCCACCCCTTCGACCGACAAGATGGAGACTAAGGCCGCCCCTACGGGCGAGAAGACGGAACCATGCCGCAACATCGACCGACTACGGAAGTCGGGATGCACCACCGAAGGGAAGGACCCGTTCTCGTTCCTGGAGCGAGTCGCCGAACTGAAAGAATCGTACGGGATACCAGACGCGGAGCTGCTTCGAGGCATCCCGGAAATACTACGCGGACAGGCCCAAGCCTGGTATCGAAACGAACGGGCGGACATCCACACGTGGGAACAGTTCACCACCGAATTCATAGCCGCCTTTACACCCAACCGATCTCGATTCCAATTAGAACGAGAAGCCCGTGACCGACGACAGCAGCCCGGAGAGCTCTTTCAAGAATTCGCAACAGCGGTCACCACGCTCATGCGACGGGCACACCTACCAATGACTGAGCGGCTGGAGACACTGCACGAGAACATGCGGCCAGAACATCGCAGAGTGATCCAGCTAAAAGATCTAAAAAATGTCAAAGACCTGACCGAACGGGTACAACAACTCGAACGAATCGACGAACAAGAAACCCGAGGTACACGCACGCCAATGCACGCCGCCGAAATCGCCACTCAGCGCCGCACAATCCTGTCCACCATCGAGCCGATCGAAGCTCGGTTAACCCGGCTGAGTACAACCCCGACCGAACCTGCCAAGATCGCAGCCACCGACGATCGATACAGCACGGAAACCCACTGCTGGCGGTGTAAACAGCGCGGACACCACCGCTACGAATGCCGCAACGCCTATCAAAAGTTCTGCTCACGGTGCGGACGAGATGGCATCCTAACCCGAGACTGCCACCCGCCGGGAAACGGCCCCCGGGGCCCGCCGCCCACGGACGAGCGCCGGCCCCAGCAATAGAAGATACCTCACGCATTCACTACGCACCGCGACCGATGCTGCCCATACAAATACTGGGTAGGGAAATTAATGCGCTGCTGGACACTGGCTCCCAGCTGTCATGCATTAATGGCGAAGTGCTGAGATGGGCCGCCGAACAAAACATCCAACCAACCAACGGAACCGAGCGTATCAACCTAGCCGATGGGTCGAACATTCACCCCGCTGGCAATATCCGACTCTCCTTCTACGCAACGGGACACAAGTATACGGCCGGATTCACCATACTCCCAAAAATGGATATACCGATCCTGCTGGGAATACAGGCCATCGCCGCCCTCCAGTTAACCCTGAAACCTCCTCCCGAGATCGCCACCTGGCACAACGCCAGCCAGGCCGAACCGTGCCAACAATTGGGACTCCGAAAACTTCAGGACAACGAAGCGGAGGCGTTTAAGAAATTCCTCGATGCCGAAATAGCCATGTTCCAGGAAGTAACCGGCCGGACGGGACTGATCCAGCACCGCATTAAGTTGATAGACGAAACCCCGATCAAACAACGCTATCGCCCCCGGAACCCGGCCATGCAAGGGGTCATCAACGAGGAAGTAAGGAAAATGCTCGACACCGGGGTCATCGAGCCATCCAATAGCCCATGGAGCTCTCCAGTAGTCGTGGTGAAAAAGAAGGACGGCCGGCCACGATTCTGCGTAGACTTCCGGAAATTAAACGAGCGGTCAGAAAAAGACGCCTATCCCCTGCCACACATCCAGGCCACCCTCGACAAACTAAGAGGGGCCAGGTTCCTCACAACACTGGACCTCAAGAACGGCTATTGGCAGGTCCCGCTCGAACCCGCTAGCCGCCCTCTTACCACCTTCACCGTACCAGGCCAAGGACTGTTCCAGTTTACCGTAATGCCATTCGGCCTACACTCAGCCCCGGCAACGTTCCAACGACTACTGGACCGAATTATTGGACCAGAGCTAGAGCCCCACGCATTCGCCTATCTCGACGATATTATTATCGTCAGCCGGACACTAAGTGACCACCAGCAACACCTTCGGGAAGTCTTCCACCGCCTCCGCACCGCCGGCCTGCAACTGAACCCCGACAAATGTCGTTTTTGTGTCGATCAACTACGCTACCTGGGCCACATAGTTGATCAACAGGGCATCCGCACCGACCCCGAGAAGACCGAGGCCATTGCACAGATTACCGCCCCAAAAACATTGCGAGAAGTCCGTCGGTTTCACGGCATGGCCTCCTGGTACCGGCGGTTCGTCCCAAATTTCGCCGAGATCATGGAGCCACTAACACAGCTTACCCGGAAGAACGCTAAATGGAAATGGACAGCGGACGAAGAGAACGCCTTCCAAATGATGAAGAGCAAACTGGTCAACGCACCGATACTCGCCTGTCCTGATTTCAATCAACCGTTCACCCTGCAAACCGACGCGAGCGACACAGGGTTAAGAGCAGTCCTCACCCAAGGCCCCAGTAACAACGAGCGAGTAATCGCCTATGCCAGTCATACCCTGAGCCTGACAGAACGAAACTACAGCGCAACTGAAAAAGAATGCCTCGCCGTGGTATGGGGTGTACGGAAAATGAAACCATACCTAGAGGGATATCGCTTCACAGTAGTCACCGATCACCAAGCGTTACGCTGGCTTCGTCAGATCGACAATCCAACTGGCCGACTCGCAAGATGGGCATTGGAACTCCAACAATTTGACTTCGACGTCAAATACCGACCCGGGAAACTAAACCAAGTGGCAGACGCACTGTCACGGGCCGCACCAGCTCCAGGCATCAATCTCCTTCAACCCACACCGAGCCATAGTACCTGGTATCAAAAGAAGATGGAAGCAGTCCAGCAAGATCCTGCCTCAGTACCAGACTACCAAATCCGGGAGGGCAAGTTGTTCAGACACATCGTACACCAGCTAGATTACAACGAACCAGCACCCGGCAGCGCGTGGAAACTATGCTTGCCCACCGAAGAACGAGAAACCGCCCTGAAACAATACCACGACGACCCGACCGCCGGACACTTCGGGGTCGCCAAAACAATCGTCCGCCTGGCTCAACGCTTCTACTGGCCAGGAATGTTCCGGGAGGCAGCTAGATACGTCCGGAACTGCAACAGGTGCCAACAGTACAAGTCACCTCCGCAACTACCACCAGGACAAATGCACGCCAACCCGGGGACACAACCGTGGCATACCGTATCAATCGACCTGGTCGGGCCACTACCCCGCTCCCGCAACGGACACATCTGGCTGCTCGTTGTCCTCGACCGATTCACCAAATGGATCGAGCTCACCCCGCTCCGAAAAGCCACTAGCACCGCCGTCGCTGCCGCAGTACAGAAGGATGTAATCCTACGTCACGGAGCACCGATGGTTGCTATCACGGACAACGGCCGCCAGTTCATTGGAGAACCATTCGTTAACCTGCTCCACGCCGCCGGCACTGCACACCGACGAACACCGCCATACGCGCCGCACTGCAACCCGGTGGAGAGGGCCAACAAAGTGGTAAAAACCATGATCGCCCAATACACCGGACAGCGACACGACCGATGGGACGAGAAACTAGACGAAATACGATTCGCCATTAACACCGCCTGGCACGAGTCAACGGGGTACAGTCCAGCATACCTCAACCAGGGACGGGAACTCCGGGCACCCGGACAAACACGGACCGAGGAAAACCCCGATGTACCACAACACCGGTGGAAGAGCCTACGCGAGGCCCAGGAACTAGCTACACTACACCTAGCCCGAGCGTTCGGCAAACAGGAACGATACTACAACCTGCGCCGCCGCGACTGGCGACCCACAATGGGAGACCGGGTCTGGAAGAGAGAGCACACTCTATCCAACAAAGGCATGGGGGTGAATGCCAAGCTGGCCCCAAAATATAGCGGGCCATACACCGTCGCACGCGTAATCTCCCCTGTCATTGTCGACCTACGCGACGACAAGCGCAAATGGATCCGTCACATCCACATACAGGACCTGAAGCCCGAAGCGGGAACGGGCAATGAACCGATACTCTCCCCGGAGGAAACAAAGCTAACCAGTTGTAACTATATTTTTCACAGGCCACCCATAGCGATCCACAAAATGGAATACGCCATCGACTGGGAAGTGTTGGCAGAGGGGGACCCGGCGAAGCGACCACGCACGCCGAATAGGGAGCTAGGAGGAACGCCACCGGACGCGAACGAGACCGCCAGCATACCACCACCACCGACGCCAACCGCCAGTACGACCCTGACACCGCCGACCACACCTACCGATACACCGCCATCACCAGCACCACCGACCCGAACACCGCCGACTGCACCAGCCGATGCGCCGCCGTCACCAGCACCACCGAAGGCGGACAAAACCACCACGGAGGGACACGCCACGGTCCGAAGACCGACGCGGCCAACCCTCGTCGCATCCGGGAAAACCAAGGTCGGGACCAGCCTCAACAAGGCACCCGAGGGAGGCAACCAGCGGCCACGTGGGAAACCACGCATACGGGCGGTTACCTGGCTGCGAGCCCCAGGGGGAAGACCCGCGGTCCAGTGGACAGGGTCCATCGCCAGTTTAATATCCATCGACTCGGACACCCAACCACCGACGACCATCGACCAGCATATGGTCAAAATGGGACACGAGCCAACACTCGGGCAAAGGCAGATAGCGCCAGAACCCCCAAACTGGCAACAAGTAGAACCGGAGGCCAGGAAGAGGATGCCGCCCCGAGCAAGGTCGGCGAATACAAGGAACGCGGCAGGTCGCCAGCCGACGAAACGGCGAAAGACCGGCCCGCTCTCGCACTGGAGCGACGCTAATCCGGGGATGACCGCACCAGGGACCGCCAACCGGTGTGTCGACAGCCAGCTCCCACGCCACGCACCACCACCCACCAAAGGCCAACCGGGGAAGGGGCCATCACAACAACCCAGCACCGCATCACAAGAGCAGGCACCGACAGCACCGACCAACGGGCTGCTGGTGAGCGCCGCTCTACGGCCGGAGTGCCCGACAACGCCCACCTGGCCAGCCGAAACAACTAACCTCCCCAGGATGGAACAACCGGGCAACAGCGGGTACCCGGTGATACCGGACCTCAACCGCCTGAAAGGACCGACCCCGCTGTACTACGTAGGACGCCTAATGCCATGCGCCTGTATATGGTACGTGCTACCGACCGGTCGCTATGTGGAGGTCCCCGTGCAGCTGGTGAGCGGCAGGAAGGCATACCCCTCATCCGTAGGAGGAGACGAGCGATGGGTGCTCATGTTTGACACAAACGGACGAATGCGGCGGTGCAAGCTGCGTACCACCGGGGAAGCAGCCCCATGAGTGCACGTCCATAGGTTTAAGTTAGGTTAAGTGCGTTAGTCTGTAAGTGCGTTAGTCTGTAAGGTAGTGTGTAAGTGCGTTAGTCTGTAAGGTAGTGTATAAGTGCGGTAGTCTATAAGGTAGGGTAAGTCCACAGTGCGCGTCGCGAGTGAAGCGAACGTTACACCAGCGGGCCGGTACACAGACGTTCAGCGCGTGTATACGAGGACCCAAACAGGCAGAAATCCGGGAGTGCTGCGATCTCACGTCGTTATGAAGTGAACGAACACTTGAAATAGTATATAAGTTAGCTTGTAAGAATAGTATATAAGTTAGGTTAAGTCGTTTTTTGCTCTCTTTAATAAACAAGTCTCGCCGCCACTCGCTCGCCATCCCGAAGAAAGGGGGGGGGGGTGTAACAGACCTGTAACCCGACAGGCCTGTTACCAATAAAGCGCGTACCGTCCAGAAACACGACCGACAACACGCCCGCAAGTGAAAGTGTACACAGGCGAAAGTACGCACAGTACACCTTCGGGAATCGGCCGCTAGATGGCCAACGCCGCGACTACCGATTCCCGCTAGCGAAATTGCTCGGTCGCGGGAATATAGCACCCGATCGATGCAACGAAAGACAGTCCGATCCAGCACAGTTCAATTACGATTTCTGTAACCGCGAGCACCAGTACAGATACCGAACCCAGTACGCGACCGACATTACCGACATCAATCGAATCAATTACCCCGACGATCCCGTAAGTACCATTCCGACCGTTTCTCTCCTCTGTTACTTCGGTGACGTCTTGAAGGCGTTGTCGAGCCCCCGAAGTCAAGCGCCTCGTCGTGATAACGAGATCGTGCGACTCTCCCGTTCCCGCGGCTTCGTCTTGAAGGCGAAGTCCTTCCCACGCTACAGCGCCTCGTCGTGATAACGAGCCCGCTCCAGCGATCCTGCCCCGTGACTTCGTCTTGACGGCGATCTCCCGTTCCCGCATCGGTACCTCTCTGTGACGGCGAGGCCTACCGACGACTCCGCAACCCCGACCTCGTCTTGACGGCGATGTCGACTCTCCGCGTCGGCGCCTCCGTGTGACAACGGCCTGCACCGACGAACCCGTACCCTCGACTTCGTCTTGACGGCGATCTCGAACTCCGCGTCCGCGCCTCGTTGCGATGACGAGCCCGTACGACGTTACTGTACCCTCGACCGCATCGTAACCGCTCTTGCGATCCCCGCGTCGGCCGTCCGGAACGTAATATAGTAACTGTATATAATAACTTTTATTATACAATCACTTTCTAGCACTTTCAGTATTAGTACTCGAAAGAGTTTATCAAGATTCGAAAGATAATACATACCTGCTATAGGAGATTCCATAATGTCACAATAAATTACACTAAATTTTAATAAATAATAACAAACTATACTAAATACAGTAACAAACTATACTAAACTACTAAATTAAAGTGAACTCAACTATTACAATAGACTATAATAAACTAAAAACTAATAATATAAACTATAGTAAACTTTAACTTATATGTAATTATAATAAACTTATGAAATGTAACTTGAATTTGCGAACTGTTTACTCTGAATAAATCTGGACAACTAACAGAATACAGAATTCCACGTCGAAGTGACGATCGCCCTGCAGCCTACAATATATCGAGCGTTGCATCAGAAAAACCGTTTGGAAATTGTTATAGGCACGAATCGGCAGCTTTTGTTTCGTATTTCATAAACTAGAAACCTTGGCGCGTTGAATGACACCAAAACAAGCATCGGGACTCACTCGGAAGCATAATAAAATTCTATTTGAATTATTTGAATTGTAATGTACTTCACTGGATTATTGATCATTTTTAACATCACTAATCACAAAAACACAAGTAATAAAGAGTATAATATTTAACAGAAAGTAAACTACATACTTACCTAAAAAACATCTGTAAAGGAAAAAGTTGGCATCATTTCTTTACGATATAGAAAAATCATTAATGAGTGAACAGTAATTCAGAGATTAGTTGAGAGAAACAGTATTACGAAAACTCTTCAACTTCAATAAAGCATAACACTTCATGGGTGAATAAAATAAAAGAAAAGGTATTGGAATATCATTTTCCATATATATAACTATTTCAAAAAGCAAAAATTTTATATTTTAGACCAAATTTTTTAATCGGCTTTTGGCCAGCTTTTGCGGCCAAATACTCCACTGTGCGGCGGTCAGGGTCAATTTTAATTCGCCTTTCGTGTATGTTCCGATTCCGGGCGCGAAGACGTTTGGGAATTGTTCTTGAAATTGACGTATTATTATTTTACTTTCTTGTGCGTCTCCCCCGCCCTTTTGGTCCCAAGTACTGTTTATTTGTTCGGTGTTACTTTTGTTTGGAAACTTTAACGGCCACATACCGAATACCTGCAGCCAAATCCTACCCATTATCGGCCAACTACCCTTGTTAACAACATATAACAGTTCTGTGCTTTTAATACCGTTTTTCTCTGCTCTAATTTGAATATATCCGAGGGTTGGCAATTTTTGTTTGTCATACGCAAGCAGTGAAATTTTGGAGGGATGTATCGGTATTTTTGAAAACCATTTGACATAACAATCTTTGGAGATGGCGGATACCCCCGCGCCCGAAACCACTTCCATTTTTAATGGTATGTTATTGATTTTAACTGTTTCAAACTGTGGACTAACCTTTTTTGTTAATTCGTAATTTATTTTACCACATTCTCGCACCGGCCAAAAATCGCTCGCAAATCGGTCTTCGTCATCAAACTTTTCCTCCTGCTCTTGCTCTTCCGTGTCTTCCGTCACTTCGCCTCCGATGTGGTTCTGATTCCGAGTTTGACTTCCTCGGCCTACGGCGCCGCCACCTCGGCACATTTTGAAAATGTGGCCCTGACTGCCACACTCGCTGCAATACTTATTCTTCAACCAACACTCGGCTCTGATGTGGTTATTGCCCCCGCAGCAATAGCAGGTCCTCCCGCCCCCTCGGCTGCGTGACATGTTTCGTTGGTTAGAAGATCGTTGTATTTCTCTGCTGTTCCGTGCACTCGTCCACCCTCTCTGTGCTGTTGGGCCACCGGCGTTTCCTCTTCCTCGGTTTGTCGCGGTGCTCCGCCATCCCGCTTGTATTGCGTGTATCTCGGCCTCCTGGGTAGCCACTTGATTTGTGTGGGAACCCTCTCCCACGTTTTCGCTCATGGGAGTATCTAAGCCTGACGCTTTTGCATCGGCCACTTCGACCGTTTTTGCCAGTTTCATTAGCGCATCGAGCGATTCCTCGGCAAGTGTCTTCAATAATTCGTACCTGACTTGTTTATTGTGGACCCCCGTTATGAGTTGGTCCTTCAGCTGACTGTTTACGTCGGTACTCTTGAACTGACATTTCTGCACGAGAGTTCTCAATGCTATCATAAATCTTGTATAGACTCGTTGCTACCTTGTTTGCGTGCTCGGAATGTGAACCTCTCTAGCTGTTGATTCGGTTTAGGCTGGTAATGGTTCTCCATTTTCTCTTTCAATGTTTCGTAGTTCAAAGACAACGGCGTGTCCGTTTCGCAAATAGCTGGAACCTGGGCAAATACCTCTTGAGACACTTGCGTCAATAGTAAAGCCGCCTTCTTATTCTCGGCGATATCGTTTAATGTTATAAACGCTTCTAATTGTTGGACGAATGCTTTCCAATTTCCCCCTTTTCGAGAAAGGTTCGATGTGCCCGAAACACGTTGGAGCTGTCATTTTACACTTTTCGGTTTTCTGGCTCTGAGCTTTATTTGATAATTCTATAGATGGTCCTTTATTTTTCACGAAATGCGCGAGTTTTTGTCGGATATCTTCTAACAATACGGTTTCACTATCAATCACTTTCCACCTCTCACAAATTTTCGCTAAGTCCTCTCTGGTATGTGTATATATCCACGAGGTTTTCCCACTGTACACTAAGCCTTCGATCTTTTCCCAGTCTATTGGGTCTTCTTCAGACGGCATACCATGGTGAGAATCCCATCTTCGTCGCCACTGTGGGAGAAGGCAATATTAGAGGAATCCTTGGGTAATCAGTGTCCTTTATTTCACACCAATGGTTTACTGTACACTGACGCTCGGTATTGCCGTGCGGGACGCCACGGCCGATTCGCACACGCAGACACTCATACTCGCACCGGTGCGCGCACACTCTCACACACACACACTGCTTACACTATCCTTACATTACGGGGATGTCACAGTATCCTCGCGAAAGGACTATCTTGATCCTCGCGAAAAGGACTATCTCGACGACGCTGGCGATTCCTCCGAGGAAAACTTCCGATATACTAACGGGAGGGAACCTCTTGAATCGGGACAGAGTCGGCAGTCGGCTCGTGCCCCCCCTCCCCCCCCCCCCCGCGAAATGAAACGAAGTCGCTCGTTTACGAGGATACGGAATCACTGTCGACTTACCGTGACTCGGAGTTGGTCTTCCGTTGAAATGTGTGGACTCAGTTCGATAATCCTCGTCCCACTTGTGCACGGAACTTTACTACACAATATCCGTACGCGGAATTCGATATTACGGGGAATCAGTATGGACGAGATGACCGCGCGACGAGAGCCGGCACGACAGTGATCCTTCGATTCTCGTTACGGCGATTCTTGTTCCCCCCACACTAGCGACCTAGCCGTAATTCCCTAGTGGCGTACTTCACGCCGGCGATCTATTGCTACGCAGGGCCGTGTCCTTACGGAATCTATGAGCCCGAGAATCGCTCGCGAAATTAATGGCTGTGTCAACAACCGGGGAGGGTACGCCCTCCCAGGTGTCTCCTACACCACCCACGCTAGAACCCCATTTTAAGCGGGGTGAGGCGACGACGGGATCGCGAAAGGAACGTTGTCCGGTAGGGGTTCTGGTCCCACGTCGGTGCCTCCGGGTTGATTGGCCCGTGTGTGGCGACTCCTTTTCAATTCGCCCGTGCACGGACTATGGTTTTTCGGCCTTCCTCAAATCTCGGACGTTTCTTTCTTCCGCTTCGGGAAGTTCGGCGGTCCGGTCGCCCTGATGACACGCTCCTGTAACTCAGCCGTACTCGGCGAACATATCGGGCGTCAGCTGGGTGTGCGGATTCTTGGTTTCTGACGGGATCGGCCCGGTCCATACGTAATTCGGTTTTACATTATTTTTGAGGCAGAGTGTAACGGAAGCGGTCTTGATCGACCAGATAATATGATTTGCAATTAGAGTGAGTGGAAGGAATGAATGTATCATATAGATGTAACGGATGGATTTGAATTGGAATGAGTGAACGAAATAATAGGAAGAAATATCCGGATTTAACAATAAATACTGTATATTAACTGAACACACAATAATTAACAATAAATTGAATGAAAACTGAATATGAGAATGTTGGAGAAACTGATACTTTATGATAATGAGGATTACTTTTGGAAAACGCGTGCGACAGCTGATCGTGTGCAAGAGACACTCACTGAAAGAGGCATGGCTGCCGTTTTCTCTCACTTTTATTTCTTCGATCCTTCGAGAATATTCATGAATATTCTTGAAGGATCGAGAGAGAGTCTTAACCAATTGCGCGAGAGTTAGCGTGCCCACGCAATTTCCGCACACTGCTGATTGGTTGCGCGCTAAGCAGGATCGCGGCGATCTTTGGCGTAATCGCAGAGTGACGTCAATTCAAGATGGCGCGTGCACGCGCCAATCTTGAACACAGAGTAAGGACGTCGCAAACTTGCAACGTCACAGTGCATCAAGTTTTTATTACCTGTCCCTATTTTGTTTCCAGATATTCCAGAAATTTAACCTTTCCCCTCTCCTGAGACCCCTGGGTTAGATCTCAAACCTAGACTGTAATTCTACAGAGGGCTGCAAGAGACAAGGGAGCGCGAGTTATTTGTTCATTGGGCTGAAGCTAGCCCGCAAACTTCAGATCCGACCGACTTTGTCGAAATCTCGACCAAGCCGAGATATCAATTCCATCCGGTCTTCACCTGCCGAAAACCTACGACGCCATAGGGTTGAAGAGGGATCGTTCGCAGACTTTACCGAATTTGTCTCCTTAGAGATCTAATATCGGTTTCATCGGGGTTTCCCTCTTGTGGTGGGCTTGACGCATTCTAGTAAATATGGCTGATTGTTTAGATGTGAGAACGACCGTTCTAGCGGTGAGCGCCACTGGCGGCAACTCATTGCAGACGAAGATAGTTTGCTTTCTGGTTCGAAAAAAACGTTGACGTTGCAAACTTGAAAGTGTGGTTTCTCAAGATAAAAGTCTGCTCTATCGCGTGGTATAGTTCGATTTTCCGCTGGACCCTTATTTTTTGAGATAAATTCAAAAACATCGTCAAAAATTGGTGCAAAAGTGGTGTCTCTCCGTCTTTAACGATCGTTTAAAAATGTTCAAACAATCATAATGTCTTAATATTGGATATCACTGCATTCGGGAAAGTCTAAGGAATCTTTTGCTGTAAAGATCAATTCAATATCTTTTATAATAACATCACAATATTTGTTGAAAGTCTAAAAATATGTCTTTTTTTCAAACTCAAATTTCTCAAAAACTGTGCGTCTAGGGAAAAAATTAACGGCAGATTCGGAATCAGCGAAAAAAACTCTATAAGAAGAACCCAACAGTAATTCGGATACAAATTTGGTGTTGGACAGTGTAATTATCGCGATTACAATGGCGTCTGTTGTACCGTACCTATATCGAAGCAATGTCTTCCCGTGCGGTGGCTCGGTATCGCGGAAGCGAGGCGTCCCCCACTTTCCTATTTTTCTCTCTCGCGTGACGCATCGGCCTATCGGTGGCTAAGTTTCGGACGCTACGCAACAGGCCCTGGCCTCCGGTGATTCGCGGGTTCTTCGCTAGCGGCATCCGATGATTGGCTGCTTCCCGCATCGACGATCGGCGTCGGCCACTCCGGCAGCTGGCCAGGCTTTCTTCCGGACGATGCGGCGATCGGGTGAGGTCGATTTTCCTTGTGTCGTCCTCATCCCTCGTCGGCGCTTCCAGGTTGTTTGTCCTGGGCCGCGTCGATCTCCTCGGTTCTTTTCCTCGGTTCTTTTCCTCGTTTCATTCCGGGGCCAGTCCTCTCGGTATTTTTCCTGTAGGAGTCTGCGTCCTTCCCGGCGGGAGAGAGTTTCGGGTCCCCCGTGGACCCGATTACGGTCCTGCAAGATCGCGTCGCACAATTCGGCGCGACGCTCAAAAATATGAGTTTTGAGTTCCCTGGGTCTGGCACGTGCCCAGGGAGAGCGCTCGCACCGGTCTCGATCGTATCTCCCTGCCAGAGGGCGACCCGGTCTTCCGATTCCCGGTTCGGAGAGACGCTGGCAAAAATGCCACGTCACACTTTTTATTTTCCTCCATTCTATTTCTTCCAGAATGTCTCCTTCTATGGAATGTTTGCCCAGCAGCGTTAGCCTTTTCTGGACCGTTGCCGGGCAGCTCCTTACTATGTGCTCAGGTGTTTTGCCTTGTTCTTCGCACATTGTACATAAGCTTGTTGTAGTTTTACCAATTTTTTCCAGATGATAGTTTAGTGGTGCGAATCCTGTTATGGTTTCCACCATTCTCCTGGTTTCTTTCTTTCCAAGGCTAATAATGCCTCTTACTCTCTTGGCTGGCCAGCAGTCGTCTCTCAAGAAACTTTTACTGTGTTTCAGGCCACTTGTTTCCCTCCATTTGTTGTCTTTTTTTGACCGGGACCATCTATCGAGTTGTAGATGAACTATCCTATCATAGATTGTGGACCTTCTGGCTGAGAGTCGGAGGCCAGATTTGCCAGACTGTCCGCTTTTTCGGTTCCCATGAATCCAATGTGGGCTGGAATCCATGTGATTTTGACGTTCCTCCCTGCCCTGCAGAGGTCGTTCAATGTTTCGTGTGTTTCCCAGAGTAATTTGGATCTGCTTTCCATTTGCTGTAGGCTTTTTACCGTAGCCTGGCTGTCTGAACAGATAGTGATTGCTCCGCAATTACCATTTTGTTTTTTTATTTCCATGGCGCACATTTGCACGGCCAGCATTTCCGCTTGGAATACTGTAGGATGTTCTCCCAATTTCAAGTACTCATCAATTCGATTGTTGTTAGTCCATGCTGCTCCTGTTAGATTGTTTTTCCTGGATCCGTCCGTATACCAGAGTTCCGTATTTTTTAGATCATCGGGCATGCCCTTTTCCCAGTCTTTCCTTTTTCTTATTTCCGTTTTGTATAACTTGTGATCCAGATATCTTTTCTGGTCACTATCTTTTGGCATTAGAGTTAAGTTTTTAGTTTCCTCATTTCCTTCCATTTCAATAAAGTTTGAGTGGCCAAAACCAAGCTTTACAGAACATGTTCTATCAAATGGATGGCGCTCCATCGCATTACGCCACAAATGTTCGCGCGCATATGGATGAAACCTTTCGCGACAGGTGGATCGGCCGCGACTGTCTTTCTTCTTGTGGGGCTACCTGAAGGTAATTTCAATTTTGCTGGTATTTTTCATTAATTATTGCATACATTTACATTTAAATTTTGTATTGGTTTCATAATAATTATTACAGAATGAGGTGTACCGTCAGCCGGTCGTCAAAGCTGAAGACATGGTAGCACGTGTTCACGGTGCCATATGGTGCCGGAGTTGCAAAACAGGTGATCAAGCGTGCACAGCTCTGCGTGGAACAACGTGGACGATACATAGGACACCTGCCGTAACAACAATCGGCCCTTTGGAGGGCCACCAAAATTTAACGCAGAAACGGCTCCGTTTCGTTTCAATCGGCCCTTTTCGGGGCCAACACAATTTAATGCAGAATCGGCCAGGAACGTTCCAACAACGTCGGGGGCGTTGACCTGGACGCACTTGCCGTGCAATCCTTCTTTGTGGAGAGTGCCCCTTGGATTTTACTGCGATCGCGTACCTGATACCTACCACCAGTGCTGCAGTTCCCGGCCTGACCACAGGACTAATTTATGGATAACGAACGGGAGGGGCAACACCGTATACCCGCTATGCGCACCTGGATTTCTGTTTCTGGATAAAAGGACGTGTATTGTGATTTGTGCTGCAATGCAAAAGATATTGAAAATGTTATTAGTGCATAGTGCATAGCTATGTGTTGACAAATGTGAACAGTGATCGTGAGTGTGTAAAAATTTCATGACATCTGTGTGAAACAAAAGATTTATTTATTGTTTGGAAAGTGAAGGTGAAAGCCCGGATCCGCTACGCTATTCCAAGTAGAACCCCCTGGCGCGCCACGCGAAGCCAGCCATCGCGGGTCTAGCTCGCGCTCTGATTGGTCCGTATTTTTCGTTAATAACACCCAAACGAAACCTCAGACAACATTTTGCAAAAGGAAAATGGCGCTTGAAATTACCTCAGGAACCTCCCATTTCCCGGAGTTGAAGTACTTTTGTGACACCCTGTATTACTATTTACACTTAGAATTTTTACACACTTTTTCCTATTAAACCTAATTTTTCTCTTTTTTTTTCTTTTTTTCCGGTGATGCTTTAATTTCCTTACGGCTATGAGAGACGCGCTAACAGATTTTCGCACTTATTTTCTACACTATTATTATTAATCCTACCGCACGTTTGGTTATCTTAACTTAACACTAGCCACTATCACTTGTAATATTGCTATATACACTTAAACCTATTACCCTCTTATTTTATAAAACTAATAGTTAGTTTTATTGCCCCCCCTCCCATTATTCCCAGTTTCGGGCCCTTTTGAGCTGTGCTGCGTCCTGATGTCCCACTTCCAGAATGAACTTTTCTCCCAGTTCCTCGTGTTGAGATTTTTGTATGTCCTGTTAAGCAACCCAAGAATGGTTTTCAACCTGCTTTGTTTAGTCGGTTCGCTTCAACAATAGTATATCGTGTCCCCTTGCAGTCTGTTTTACTCAGCGCCTTCTCCACGACCTCCCTGCCAGTTGTCCGTCCCAGGGTTATGATAATTCCACCCTTCTTGAGGCCCCATCTTGTAATCTCCAGATTGATGTCCATCTCCAGTGCCTGCTCGGCTAGTTGCGCAAAGATGTTATTCGCCTGGACCCGGTCGATTTCTGCCTCTGGGAATCCCTGTGGTACTATACCGAAGGTCTTGTCCTCGCTTCTTCCCTTGTGCTTCTCCTTCTTGCTTCCCTGCCTGGTTTCCTCTCTTGCCTCCTCCCTCCTTGGTGCGTCTTGCTCGTCTTCGCTTACGAGGATTGAGTCCAATGTGTTCTCCAAATCCATTTTGTTAGTAGGTACGACTTTACACAGCTGGTATTCTTAATGGGTCTGTGAGGGCTTGCTAGGCAACTGTGACATCCCTCTACCTGCAGCTATTTATATTTGGGCCTTCCATCCCCTTACTGTTACCCCTCTTAAGGGCCCTACCACTTGCTGTCCTTCCCTCTTGACTTGTTCGTGTCTTAGGGTCCTATGCGCTTACTTTCCTTTGATCGTCGTACCATTTGTGTAATTTTATGTTCATTCTAACTAGTTTTATATTTAGCTTTGCTTCCCATATGAAGGTGCATCCTTTTGCGTTGTTCCTTAGTCAAACGACACATTGGTTCAGCGCGAAAAGGCAGTGTAGGGTGGGGGAGGGGGCCCACGATCGCTCCCCGGGGAAGCAATAGTGGTCTTCGATTCAATCGATCCTTTTCTTTTATCCCGACTCGCGTCCGTCGCGTGTTTAGGTTAATTTGTTGCGATTGGTGTGACCTGTTCTGTGTTCGCGCCATCGGGCACTGAAAACGTGCTTCTACCTTTCGACCGATGCTGTTGTTAGATTCACATAATACAGGGTGGTCCACCCAACGTGTGCACCGTTATAACTACCAAAATATGCGAATTGCACGAAAAAATTTTATATACAAATTACATGGTTTAAAAGGGTACACTATGTAGTGTGTTAATTTTCTTTATAGGTGGAGGCGTCAAGGAGATATGAAGGTCAACTCAGTTTTTTTTAAATAGAATACTATATTTTTTATACCAAAATATGATAGTGTTAAGGAAACTAGGTTGAATCGTGGCACGGTGTTTTAGATAGTCACGATAAGTCACGAGGTCCACTTTATTTAAAACTTAAGTCTACAACAAAAACACTAAAAAACCCGACACCAAACTTAGCATTAAAAATAAGAAGCAAGAAAAAACAAGGAAAAAGTTGTAACGGATATAGTTCGGGAGAAGGTGCCGGCTTAACCGGGTGCCGAGGATTCTTTGGCCACGAATGAATACAGCAGGTGTATAGTAATAAATGGTGTATATTCTTGTCAACACTTAAAACTAGGAAGTAACAATGAGTTGTATGGGCACTTCGATGGCCGTATCGTAAACGCGGAGTCGAGAAGCGTGGTCCGGTGACCTTGACTAGTACAAATGATATCTTAGAGTAAACGCGGAGTTGAGATCGTCTAGGGGCGTTGGCCACGAAGACGTCGGGTCGGATCGGAGAATATCCTAGGGCGTTTGCCACGAGGATCGGTGGATCGGAGAATGTGAAAATCTAGGGGCGTGGGCCACGAAGATTGTCCGCCAGGTCGGGAGAGATCCAAGGGCGTGTGCCACGAGGATTGTAGGATCGGAGAATACGGTAATCTAGGGGCGTGGGCCACGAAGATTGTCCGCCAGGTCGGGAGAGATCCAAGGGCGTGTGCCACGAGGATCGTAGGATCGGAGAATACGGTAATCTAGGGTCGTGGGCCACGAAGATTTGTCCGCCAGGTCGGGAGAGATCCAAGGGCGTGTGCCACGAGGATCGTAGGATGGGAGAATACGGTAAGCGGTCAGGAGGAAAGTCTGGTGTTCTCGGTCGCTGCGTAAGACGGTGTTCGTGGAGTAACCACTAGTAACGGTCGAGGCTGCTCGGAGAAACCCGCCTTGTCCTAAGTGGCTTCGCGGCGTGTATATATATCCCGCGAATACATTGTCTCTAGCGAGAAACCGCGAGCCCGCGGTGGCCATCTCGCAGTGGTCGCGGCGAGCATATGAGAGAGGAGTCTCGCGCCTGTGATGTATTCGTTACAAAGTCTAAAATGAAGCACAAGCCAATGAAGCGCAGTTGGCTTGGAGAATTACTGTTAAGAAGCGGTAATTTGTTCAAGCGGAGCTAGAGTTTAAACAGTAACTGATTCTTAGGTGGTAATCGACGGTGCCGAAGGTGTTAGAACGAAAGGGGGGAGAGGTTGTAACGAGTCCGCGAGTTGCTCGCCCGTTGCAACGGATTTCCCTCTTGCCGAATGAGGCTCGCCGTGCCAGGGTTCGCGCCGGGAGAGGGAGTTAGTCGGCGATGGACAGGATAAAATAAATAGATACTGTGGGATATCGTATGCAATGCTCGTCGGCCGCTTGCTCGGGGGGACGCGGGATCGCGGTAGTTTCTGGATGCGTGAATACGGGGCACCGGACCCTTCGTAACGCGACGTATCCGTGGCTCGAGATCGCCGTCGCAGCGAAGTCGCGGGGAAAGGAACGTCAGGCGGGCTCGTCTGTCACAGTGAGACGTCGACGCGGAACTCGAGGTCGTAGTCACGACGAAGTCGAGGGTACGGGATCGTCGGCGGAGCTCGCCGTCGCAGCGAGGTATCGACGGCGAAGATCGAGCACGCCGTCACGACGAGGTCGAGGGTACAGGATCGTTGGTGGAGCTCGCTGTCACAGCGCGAAGCCAACGAGGCTACGGGAAATCGTCGTCAGGACGATTTCACGGGGACAAGGTCGCTGGAGCGGTCTCGATGTCACATCGAGATGCCGAAGCGCAGGAAGGACTTCACCGTCACAGCGAAGTCTCGGGGATGGAACTGCTGGGACGGTCTCGTTGTCACAACGGGGCGTTTGCAGCGTCGGGATGACTTTGCCGTCACAGCGAAGTCATAGAGACAGGGCAGGCGGAAAACGATATAGGAAAAGATGATAGATCGAAGGAATACTCACGGGATAACTGGTTCGGACTCGGCGTTCATCCGCTCCGTCTCGGCTGGATCTCGTTCGGATATACAGAACGAAGCTATGTACTATGTAAAAGACGCGGTTATAGTTTTTCGGCTTATACTGTACTCGTCATGTCGATCGTGTCACCGGGCGATCGATATATCTTCGCGGCGGCTAATTTTACCAGCGAGAATCGGTAGTCGCGGCGCTGGCCACCTGGCGGCCGATTCTCGAAGGTGTGCTGTGTTCCTCGGCGAAGTGAGGTTAACTAGTAACAGGCCTGTCACATTGCAGGTCTGTTACAAGGTGACGGGAGCAGCTGTTGTCTCGAGTCCTTATTATGGTTTTGGCAATCCCGTCGCCTCTCTCTCCCCTTGCCCATCTTGACTCGCGTGCCGCCGCGGATCTCGCGTGATCCGAAACATCCCGCCCGCCTTTGTTGATTGTGATAGTACGGTCTTGGTCGACCTGAGATCGGTGTATGCGTGAGAGAATGAGATTGAAAATGGTGTGAATGTGCTGATGAGTTATCTGAGTGAACGGAATGAAAGGTAAATGGACTGTATAACTGGAAAAAATGGAGAAATCGATCTACAATAAATTAAACTGTATATTTGCACTGTTGTACACAAAGATTGTTGCGAAATTGTATGATGAACTGAATAAATGATGTTTGATATGAGCACGAAGACGATTAGAAAGGGATGCAAGATTGACACGTGTTTTCCAGCTGAGCGTTTGGCGTGAAGAGAGAGAAACAACCGTTGTCTCTCACTTTTGTTGTCTCGATTCTTCTGGAAGTCCGTCACGCACCGGTGGTTCCGGTTGGTCGTTCGGGATCATTCCAGAAGGATCGAGAACGGATTTGGCCAATCACGCGCTTGCCTTGTTGCTCGCGCGAGTCTCGATGACGGACGCCGCTTGCTTACCTTCACGCGGGAACGCGCAAGACTGGAGAATCGTGCTGGCCACGATTGCGTCATTCGAAGAGGCAATATGGCGCTCGCGCGCGCCAGTCTTGAACATTGATCGATGCGACGCATCAACAAATATAAATGCGTCAACGCTCGTGGTCATCGGTCGCGGTACGGGGGGGAAACGGACAAATCTTCGCAATTGGACGAGTCAGTACGGAAGTAGCAGTGCGTACGGTTACAACTCGGACAAGTCCGTCAGATCCGGCATGAACTTGTTCGATCCTCCCTAACGGCCATCGCGTGGGTGGAGTAGCTTCGTTCAGTATGAGGCACAGGTCGCCAGGCTTGAGGTTGGGTTTTTCCTTCGTCCATTTCGTCCTTTGCTGCAAGGTCTGCAAATATTCGAAGGACCAGCGGTCCCAAAAATGATCTCGTTGCTGTTGGATCATTTGCCAGCGAGTAAGCCTGGAAGCTCTGACATCAGACAGCGATGGTTCAGGAATTGCCGTTAGGAGGGAACCTATGAGAAAGTGGGCTGGGGTCAAGGCGGAGAGGTCGGTGGGCTCATCGGTGAGAGGCGTAAGTGGTCGAGAATTTAAACAAGCCTCGATTTGTGTCAGTAGTAGGAGTGGTACTTCACCGATTTGACCGCAGCCTCCCAGATACCTCCGAAATGAGGTGCAGCAGGAGGGTTAAACACCCAATGAGTACCTGCTTCAGCTAGGGCTTGCCGAGTTTTGAGCATTTCCTCGTTGGCAGCATTGAGCGGGCGCCTCAATTCTTTATCGGCACCAACAAAGGTCGTGCCGCAATCGCTACGCATGGAAGCACAGAGACCGCGACGCGAAACAAAGCGACGATAAGCAGCGAGGAAGGCTTCGGAAGAGTAATCGCAAACTAGTTCCAGATGCACGGCACGAGTTGCGAGACAGACAAACACGGAGATATAGGACTTGCGTGTCCTTGTACCACGTCCCGGAGATACTTTCGTATTAAAGGGTCCAGCATAATCGACACCAGAATTATAAAAGGGTCGAGTCGGAGTAACGCGCGAAGGGGGGAGATCGCTCATTTTTTGTTCAGCAGCTTTAGTGCGCCATCTCCAGCATTTTATACAAGCATGTATGTATTTTCGCACCGCTTGGCGATCGCGCGGGATCCAATACATGCGACGCAAGTTGTACAGGGTAAGTTGCGTTCCGCCATGCAACAATCTCTCGTGGAAATAGACAATAATCAGCGCGGTCACCTTGCTTTTTTCCGGCATAATAATCGGGTGCTTCTCATCATAATCCAGGAGAAAATGTTTTAAGCGACCGCCAACACGCAGAATACCTCGATCATCCAGGAATGGACTGAGGCGGGCGAGAGATCCCCGGAGAGGGGGACGTGAAGCTTCTAAGCAAGCAATCTCTGTAGCAAAAAACCGCCGCTGCTCGCACCGAACGATCGCAAGTCGAGCGTTATCCAGTTCCTCGGTACGTAGGCATTTCTCTTTTACGGTAGAACTCCTTCGCGCGCAGGTGATAAATCGCAAGCACCAAGCCACTGATCGCAAGAGACGCGTGAAGGAAGAGTACCGACAGAATAGTTCCGTTGTTTGGGGGGACGACACTACCGCGACAGTGGTATTAAGTACCGTTTTTTCAGAGCGTTTTTCTTCCTCCGTGTCCATATCTGTAGCATAATGTTCCCTGAATTCACTAGTAGTGGTGGAGAGGAGGGCAGGCCCCTGCTACCAGAGTGCATTACCTGCAAGTGCATCCCCGGTTAAACCCCGAGAAGCGGGATCAGCGGGGTTTTCTTTGGAGCGGATGTGATACCAAACATCGGGAGAAAAGAGGTTTTGAATTTCCGCAACCCTATTAGCGACAAACGTTTTCCATTTGGAAGGTCGACCCTGAAGCCAACTGAGAACAATAGTAGAATCCGACCAGAGGTATATTTTAGCATCGTACAACTGCAAAACATTCAGTACACGTTTAACGAGTCGCGAAAGAAGTACCGCGGCGCACAACTCAAGCCGAGGAAGGGATACTTGTTGGAGGGGAGCAACCTTCGTTTTGGCAATGACTAGCCTTACGAGCGGCCTAGCGTTGGTTTGAACTGAGCGGAGGTAAACAACACCGGCATACGCTTTCTCAGAGGCGTCAGCAAATCCATGTATCTCGAGCACGTGTTTACAACTTATCCCCACCCAGCGAGGCATCCGGATAACAGCGATCCCAGCGAGACTGTGTGAGTATGTCGCCCAGTATTTGGTCTGCACGGGGGGCAGAGGGTCGTCCCAATCGAGTTTTAAAAGCCAGAGCGTCTGCAGGAATATTTTTGCAGTAACAGTGGCCGGCGCCAGAAAACTAAGCGGATCGTAGACAGAGGCCTTCTCCTTCAAAATCTGTCATTTCGTTATAGTGACCTGAGGGTCGCGAGGTTTTAAATTGAAGAGAAAGAAGTCCCCCGCGGACTGCCACCTTAGTCCCAGTAAAGAAAAGATGTTTTCGAATGGGCGGTCACCTGAGGAAGCAACGTGTTCTGCTGACAGATGGTCAAGCAACCTTGGTTCATTGGAAGTCCACTTCCTCAGGGTGAAACCGCCCGCCTTGAGCGCGGCAATTAATTGTTTTTGGACTTCTAACGCCTCATCAATAGTCGAGGCTCCGGAAAGCGCATCATCCATGTAAGCATCTGACCTTAAACAGGCAGCAGCCAGTGGAAAACGACTCTGTTCGTCGGAACAGAGCTGGCGTATTGTACGCATAGCTAAATAAGGAGCGCAAGCTAGGCCGTAAGTGACCGTACGGAGCCGATACTCGTCCACCTCACCGTCCGAATCACGCCGCCACAAGATGCGCTGGGCGTCGCGATCCTTGTCAGCGAGCCAGATTTGCCGATACATTTTTTCCATGTCGGCGGCAAAGACTATAGCATGGCAACGCCAACGGAGCAAGAGATCAGGAATCTCAGGCAACAAATTGGGACCAGAATGTAAAATTTCGTTTAGAGAAACTCCGGTTGTAGTTTTACTAGAGCCGTTAAACACGACGCGTAGTTTAGTCGTAGAGCTGGACTCTCGCCAGACGCCGTGATGCGGCAAATAGTAACTTTTAGCCTTTTCTTTAGCACCAGTGGCAAGCTCCATATGATTTAGTTGGAGATACTCATCGAGGAAAGAGCGGTACCTATCAGCAAAGTCTCCAGAATTTAAGAAGCGTTTCTCAAGTTTCGAAAGCATTATAGCTGCTGTTCGGCGAGAGTCTCCTAGCAACGAGATATTTCTCTTGAACGGCAGTCGGACGATGTATCGGCCCGTAGGGTCACGCGTGTGAGTTTGAACAAAATTATTCTCGCACTCGTCTTCATCAGCGGTCAGTTTGGCAGGGGAGGAAGGAGCAGCAACTTCCTCCAATTACCAAAATCTTTGCAGCAGAGTGCTGATATCATCGTCGGTTGAGCAATGAAGTATAATACGACGAGGGTTTGAAGGAGAATTTTTGGATTCTCCCGGCGATCCTGTGATAATCCAACCAAGTGTTGTAGCTTAGGCGACGCCACAGTGGGCCGGATTGGGGTTAAGTGTGACATTGCCTCGTAACTTTTAATTCGTAAAAGGTATGGACGCGAAATTTTGACTGGACAATGTAGTAATACTATATTAAGGATTAGTTAAAAAAAAATACATCAATGTTATTACAATTATTATTTTTATTATTATCTCTGGATCTAATTCCTTAATTTTTTTAGTACGTGATTTGATTCTGATACTGCTCATGTATGGATCTGATGTCAAAAGGAGGCGATATAAAATATCCGAGTTTGTTTCTATTCTGGAAGATTTCCGAGTGTTTCTCGTTCGAATTTGTTTAAAATCTTTGTGGCGTGCTTCAAGAGCCTCTTCAGAAAGTTGTCCTATTGGTATTAACGCATGCTGAATTATATCTGCTGCATGCATTAATAATTTGTGTACAGATGGTGGCATATAGTACCAGCTATACTTTTGTACATAGTATTTTGCCGTTTCTTGCGTATACTGTCGAAATTTTTGTACATCTATTTCATGTACTGATGAAATTACCTGCAATAAAATTTGAATTTTCTAAATTAATATTACATTAATTTATTACAAGTCAATATTATCAATCATAATAAATTATAAAATAATTTGCAGTATTCTGCGTATAATATTGAAAATATACAAGTTTTTAAAAAAATAAATACCTGTAATATGACATGGAATTTTTTAATTAATATTTCATCAATTCCAGTTATTTGTGATGATAGCTGTGCATTAGAAAAAAATCGACGAGCAGTATTGCCATCGTTGGATGAACCCCATCCTTGTTTCACATGATCGACGTACAAACCCATCTTTTCTTTAAATTCTTGTTGAATTTGTTCTTTTTTTTCCTTCCGTTGTTTTTTTAGATCATCGGTATTCGCAGTCCATTTTTTAAATGATAAATTGTACGATATGTGGAGTAGGCATTCTAGGCATCTAATCCATGCATGTAATGTTGAAATTCCAAAATCAAAGTTGGAGCTATTACAGATTCTCGAATTCATCAGTTCCAAGTTGTTCATCTGGGATATTTTGGCTTCACAAATATAACACTTCATTGAAGAGGCTGTGTTAGTTATTGCATTGCAGACTTTATTGTCGACCATAGTCAATGCCATGGTATATTCTACAGTAACGTTGTTTACATTAAACGATGTCAAATTGTTTATTTCGTTGCGGATGCAGTTAGTTTCTTTTTCAATCAATTCTCTATTTTCTTTAATATATTCAAATCGGATTGGTCGACAAAACCACGGAGAAGATGGGGTTGAATTTTCCCATATTATATTACGATTTACTTTTGTTTGCAATTGTATAGGTACAAAGCTCGTAACGAAAATAGCATCGTCATCTATGCATTGACTTTGCTTATACCTCGGTAGGGCTGCTGCTCCATCGCATCTCCACTTACATATTAACTCTAATTCTGAATTTTCAATTGTTTTATTTAAACTTTTTAAAATGCGAGAAACTGTATGATTCAATACGCTTTGTAATTTTATTCTGGCATATGTTGCGGTAATTTCTATTTGATCTTTTGGCGGATAACAATTCTGTTTTTCTTTAACCAACTTAAAATAGGCCGGCCACTGATTATTATTACATTTTATAGCTTCGCTCCGAATTATGATATATTGAAATTTGGATAAATTTGCCATAATAAAAATACTTAATGCTTTTTCCGTTGTGAACATCTGTCTTATGGTGAATCGATTACTGTTAGTTGCATAATTTTGTAAACGAAGTTCAAGTGCTCTTTGATGCATGCCGCATTTCCAGTACTTCAGTTTAACTGCATTCAATAATTCGTTCAACGAAAAATTATTAGTTAGTGATCGAGCCCTTCTTATTTGTTCCCGTCTGCTACATTCATGCAGTGGCTTTCTTCCCTTGTAAACGGACACAGTGGATAAGTTTTGCTGTACTGCAGCACTTGTCGAAGGGATTTCATGCGATAGTGTACTCGGATAAACAAAATCCCTTTGTAACCAATCGCTGTTCGATTTCAAAAATTGTCCTTCTGTGCATCGAGATTTACGCCACTTTTCCTTTAATTTAAAAGCAAACTTCCTCAAACTAATTTTTAACTTTTCCAAATCTCTGGAAGAAATATGGACATTTTTCTTTATTTCCTCATACAGAAATAAATAATCGTTTAAATCTCTCCTGTTGTTCCGTATTATAAAGAATAAATCTTTATTTTTACGAAAAGCTTCCATTTATATTAAGTAAATAATATCTAAATAGCAAAGAAATAAGTTTTACATATTAAAACGTTACATATTGTAATAAATCTTTAAGCGTTTCCATACTTACCAAATAGAAGCAAAACGAAATCCTATATCGACGTATCACAACAGACTTTAAATATAACTTCAACTATATATATTGTCACGTCGTCCAGAATTTGGCCGTCGCTAGGAGGGCGAAAATCCTGACGACACCGGGTATTTACAAGCCCGGAGGCCGGGCCGCGTTCGGCCGCACGAGACGCGGTCCACCCGGGACAAAAGTTGTTCGCAGGCACGTCACTTCTCGAAATTTGCCTAGATTTTCGGGCGCCAGGCACGGACGGTGCCACGCGAAGCTGTTACAGCCGCTAACGTTTAGAGAAGCCTTCGGACGCGCCTGCGACAACCGATATTCGATCACGATGTTCCGCGAACGGTCGCAGGGTACTACGCGGGGCGAACACGAGGCGTCCCCCGCGGCGGGAAGGTTTCTTACGTAATAAGACACTCGGAATTTCGGCTAACAATTCTTTATTCTTTGCCTGTTCACAATGGCGGTGCCGGCAACGACCGGCAGCGTTTCTAGGTTAGCCGGCGCGTGACGGGAGATCGGTACACGCGCGATTTGCCCTCTTCGGACCCCTTCGAGACGCGTCGAATCCGGCAGCAACGCGGTGGTAGCGTCGGCGTACGCGATACTCGCGTTCTACGCCTGAACTCAGATGGAAAACGCGTAACAATTACTTTCTCGTCGGCGTAACAAGTCGCGAAAATACGGCGAGAGCACGTGGCGGCGTCGCACCGTGGAACGAGCCGAGGTTGGCGTGAAAACTACAACGACGCGCGGATCCTCACAAAAGAAATAAATAGGGCACGGCCCTCACCAAATAATATTGTCCCCGCGCGTTCGTTGCCCTACGGTTAGCGCAAATACCGGCAGCCTCGTAGCTGCTTATGGGTTTCGGCGACGCGATCACGAACACGCGTACCGAGCCAGCGCGAGAAAAATCACTCTACCGATATGGAACCTGACGAAAGCTTTCCCGGCAACGGCGACGTTCGATGTGCTCGTCCCTCTTGTTCCGGCAGCAAATCGCACTAATTATATTTTACTTTCTAATTACACGCGACTGTTCGACAGTTGAGCCAACGAAGAAGTGATCCTTCGGCGTGATGACTCGGGAACGCGGAAGCGGAGCGTCCCCCCCTGTCCGCGCTCTTTCCCCGCAGGCGATCCGACCTATCGCGAATAGATGTTCGGCCGGGGCCTAGCCTCGGCGCGACGGTCCCTGGCGATCGGCTATTCCTCGGTTCCCCGGCAGCGGCGTTCGATGATTGGTTGTTTCATCGTGCGGCGATCGACGCGGGCCTATCCGGAAACTGGCCAGGTTTTCCTCCGGACGAGGTGACAGCGAGGCATCGGTGATTCCGTCTACGGCACCGCATGTCCTCCTCTGCATCTCCAGGGTGTTCCTCCTGGGCCGCGTTGATCCCTCGAATTCCGGTGCCGGAGTTTTCGTCGGAGCTGACCGCGTTCCTCTCCTTCGGGGAAACTTTCCTTCAGGTCCTCGCCGGGACCTGACTACGGTCCTGCGAAATCGCGTCGCGCAAATTGGCGCGACGCTCAAAAATATGAGTACTCGCCCATGGGTCTCGCTCGTGCCCAGGGCGAGCGCTCGCTACGGCCCATCTCGCATTTATTCTGCCAGAGGGTGACCCGGTCTTCCGATATCCGGTCTCGGAGGACGTTGGCAAAACTGCCACGTCACAACTCCTCCCCCCCCCCCCCAGGGGAGACCGGGTCATACCCGCAGCAAACCTTCGTCAGACTCCCTGCAGGCTCGGTAGCGAACGCTCGACCTCGGTCGTTCCTCGGGACTTTCACAAACAACCCTCCGTTACCGTTTTCCCAATAATACGCAATGACAAAAAAAACGAATACTTACGCTCATTTGTACAGTGTTTCGGGCGAGGCCTCCCATCCTAACGGCAGTTAACTGAAACTTTACGCAATAGCCTCGCATGGCTAACCTTAACGTGGGGTTAACCTTAACTGTTTCCTCCGTTTTACCGGCAGCTCCTTTATTCCCGGTATTTTCCGGGGTCGTCCCCGTAACAAACTTTCCAAAACTGTTCCGACGCAAACTAACAAAATTACGACTAATAATAAAAAAAAATCATTTCTTTGGCTGCTGCCAGTCTTTCTCTTTCTCTCTCTCCTCTTCCCCGGCATTACCACCTATTGTGCGGCCCTCCTTCCTTCCACCTGGGGCTGCATTTTGGACAGGTTCGTACGGAATAACCTACCCGTCCGCATCGGTAACAGTACTGCTGTCTCGTCTTCTGGCAGTCGCGCTGCCGGTGGCTGGTGGAGCCGCAGCTCCAGCAGCCATCTTGCCTGGCCTTGTAGTCTTCCTCTATCTTTTGTTTCCCCGGCTTTACTTCTGGGGTTGGGGTTGGCCCTTGTGTCCTGGATCGAGTGCGTGGGCGATTGGGTGTTTCCACCACCCACTCCTGTGTGGGTTCTTTCCCACCCCCGGCATATATCCAGACTGGTCGGGCTCCCTCAACCTTCCCGGCAGTGCGGTTTTCCGGGACTTCGACCCGTCCTGCGATTGCCTCCTCTTGTTTTGGGCCCGCGGGTGTGCGCGTCGCTATCTTCTCCGGCAGTTCGTCCTCCTTGGACCCTTTTTCCCCGGCATCTTCGGTCGGACCGTCCTCCGGTATCTCCTCCACGCTGCGGAGGGTGTCGTTGAGTTCTTCTTCGGCGCCTCTCGTTGCCCAGCGGTCGGATTCCGGCCTCTCGTCGGCGGATTCGTAGAGGGTGGTGCCCTCTTCCTCCGACGTGGGGCTTCTTCCCTCCTTCTCGGCGGGGTTTCTGCCACCCTCGGTGGTCTGTGTGGCCACTTCGCTCTGATCTTCGGCGATCTCTTTCATAAAATACAGGCGAAAGACTTGTCGGATTCCCCTGGCCCCTATCGTGGTGTGGGCCATGTGGATGGCCTCCCATAGCTTCTCCCCGTGGGTTGCCTCCTGGTGGCTCGTCATCGCGCCTCCGGCAGTCGGATTCCGGCAACTTATCCCGTCCTAACTCCGGCAGAGAATTCACGGACATTTTAGCTGTTATTCCTTGGTGCGTGTGATGGACGATACGCCTTAAGGTCGCTTATATGCGATTTACCTAGGTCTCTGCCTTCTTCCGTTGCTAGCTCATAGACGACCGGGGACAGCTTTCGTGTTATCACGACGGGACCGGTGTATTTGGGAGCCAATTTCGACGCGACGTGCTGTGCCGCCGAGGAGAGAACTCTATGCCGTTTCATTACGCGATCCCCGACCTCGAACTCGACATCCCTATGGTGCTCGTTATAATATCGCGCCTGGCGATTATACGCGTCTTCTAAATTTTCTAACACCCAGCTGCGCAACGTCTGCAGCTGGGCAACCCTACCTTTCCACGTTTTTGTCGGCGCTAGTTCCAATTCTAACGGCGGCTCGCTGCTCGCCCGTACGCATTTAGCTGGTCGCGGTTCTCGCCCGAAATTCAAGAATGCTGGGGAAGTTTGCAAGACCGAATGATGCGCCGTATTGTACGCGAATCTAAACTTCGCTAGGTTCGCGTCCCAATCTCGGTGATCCCTCCCTATGTACGCGACCATCATGGTCTTCAGGATCCGATTGACCCTTTCCACCGGGTTTGCTTGCGGGTGGTACGGAGGAGTTGTACTGATACGGATGCCATACTCGTTTGCCAGTTCATGTAGGCATTTATTGGAAAACTCCGTACCGTTACCCGTGAGGAGCACATCCGGTGTTCCCCACCGCGAAAAAATGAGGTTTTCGAGGGCCTCCGCAATCTTCGGACCGGTCGCTCGTCGGAGTGGGGCGCACTCGATCCACTTCGTAAAAAGGTCCTGTATTACGAGGAGGTACGCATGACCGGACCTGCTAGGAGGAAATGGACCCATAATGTCGGCGGCGACTACTGACCAGGGCATGTCGATACGGCGCCGACCCATCAGCCCTGGAGGGAGCGTCTGCTCCACCTTCGTCAGCTGGCAAGTGGTACAGCGTCTTACGTATTCTACTGTTGTTCTGTACATGCCCGGCCAGTAGTATCGAGTCGCGACGCGGTGGTATGTCTTCTCGATACCCAAATGCCCTGCCTGCGGACCATCATGTGCCTCCTGCAGGATCTCGGTCCTGCGTTCCTCGGGGACCACTAACTTCCATTCGTCCCCATCCTGACCTAAGGTCTCCGCGATCAACGGATCGGTTCTTCGGCAAAACAGCTCCCCATTCCGAATCGACCAGTCCTTAAATTTTTGGGGGTTTCCCTCTACCTCCGCGAATTTGCTCTCGTACCACCTCGCACGCACGGCAGCTGCTATCTCGATTTCCCCTTCGATGACCTCTCCTCCCTCATACGCGCGCGAGAGCGCATCCGGCACTCGGTTTAGGGCCCCCTGTCGATATACGACCTCGAAGTCGTACTCGAGGAGCTGAAAAGCCCAACGCGCTAAACGTCCCGATGGATTTTGTAATTTGCGCAGCCACCGTAAGCTGTTATGATTTGTGACTACCGTGAATTTGTACCCTTCCAAATACGGTCTAAATTTCTGTACCGCCCAGACTATTGCTAAACACTCCAACTCCGTCGCCGAATACTTTCGTTCCGGCAGCGTGAGCGCGCGACTCGCGAATGCAATTACTTTTTCAATACCCTCGATCTCTTGTGTCAAAACAGCCCCTAATCCGACGGTACTCGCGTCGGTTTGTACCGTAAATGGTATCTTGAAGTCAGGACACGATAGTGTAGGCGCGGTGGTGATCATGTCGCGGAGGGCTTCGAAGGCGGATTGCTGTCCATCCTTCCAAACCCACTCGCGGTCCTTCCGAAGGAGTTCGTTTAACGGTTCCGCGAGTGTAGCGAATCCTGGGATGAACCTCCGATACCAGGAAGCCATCCCTAAGAAACGCCGCACTTGCTTCACGTTCTTCGGTGTTGGATAGGACACTATCGGCCGGATCTTCTCTGGGTCTACTGTTAACCCTTCTCTACTGACCACAAACCCCAAATAACGGACTTCCGCGCGACAAAATTCACATTTGTCCGGGTTAATTATTAGACCGGCAGCTTTTACTTTATCTAACACGCGTTTTAACCATTCCAGATGTTCTTCGAATGTTTTCGTGACGATAATTATATCGTCTAGATAAGCAAACGCGTGGGGCTCCATCTCCGGCCCAATCAGACGGTCTAACAATCGCTGGAATGTAGCCGGGGCTCCCGTTAGCCCATATGGCATCCGACAAAAGTGAAAAAGTCCCTTCCCCGGCACCGTAAATGCTGTTATTTCCCGGCTTTTTGATTCCAACGGAATCTGAAAGTAGGCCTGACTGAGATCGAGGGTTGAGATGTATTTTGCGGCTCGTAATTTGTCTAGGATCTGAGTCATGAGCGGTAATGGGTACGCGTCTTTCCTCGAGACCTCGTTAACTTTCCTAAAATCCAAACAAAATCGATATTTACCGTTGGCCTTTTTGACCATCACTATCGGACTTGACCAGCCACTTTGCGACGGCTCTATTATGCCGTCGGCCAACAAAGTGTCAACCTCCGCATAAATGGCCTCCTGTATTTTGGGAGAGACGGCATAATAGCGTTGTTTAATGGGTGGATGGTCGCCCACGTCTATCCGGTGGCTGATCAAGTCAGTTAATCCCTTCATTGTTTTAAATTCCGGCAGCTCGGTCTCGAGGAATTTCGCCAAACGGTCTTTCTCGGTATCACTCAGTAGTTGTAATCCGCAGCATACGGTAGCTGGCAGAGCGTCATCGAAAGGGAATTTCTTACTCGGTTGAGACGCAAAATACCAGATAGCCTTGTGGTATTCCGCCACAATCCCGAAGAGTGCAATCGAATCGGTCCCCAATAGGAGAGGGGTCACGAGCTGGTCTAATACGCGTGCCGAGATTCGGTGTTCCCTTTTCCCAATTCTTACCGGCAATTGGGCCCGCTCGACCGCTCGATCGATCGTCCCCGTGGCCAGGAGGAAATAGCAGGGTTTCCCTGTATTTTCGACTACTGCGACTCCGTCGCCAACCCGCTCTAACACGTCGCGACTAATGAACGTGATGGACGAACCCGAATCTACTAGGGCGCGTACCGGCAGCGTTCCCACCCATGCTTCGACCGTTAATAGAGGCGGTCGCTTTTTCTTACTCAATTCCGGCGAAGTCCCTCCGGCCCCGTCGAGCGACTCCCCCCCCCCCCATTTCCCGACGGTCTTTGGCATCTCCGGCAGTTGTTGACCGTTACGCCCTGCGCCCCGCACCCGTAGCAATGTAATCGTGGTGCTTCCCGGCAATCCCGCGCCCTATGCCCGTTTTTCCGGCAGTTCCAACATTCGAACGACGAACTTCCCGACGCGCGTTGTCCGGCGCGCGACGGCTCCGTTCGCCGATCGCTGTTCGCGGTTTCCTCCGGTTTACGCGGTGGGCGTGCATCTGACCGTTCTCTCGGCTCGGCCCGACAACCCGATTCCCCTCGCCCGGCAGCTGAAAAACCTTTCGCGCACGGCACTAAGGAGTCTCGTTGTTTCAGCCCGAACCGGGGTTCTTTGCCTACGGAATTGGGGGTTCGATCACCCTCTCTGCCACCCCCGGCAGCTATCGCGTTCGCGTATTCTACGTGCGCGATCCTCCCCTTCCCCAGTTGTTTGCTAGAGGATTTGCGATTGGGGTCATAGGCAAACCGCGGATGGGCCACCTCCGCCGGCTTCGGATTTCGTGTTATCCGGTCCACATTAGATTCACGTTCGGCGTCTATTAACGCCTCCTCCAACTGGCTAAATTTGGTGAATGACGACAACGCCGTCGCGCTCCTAGTTAGCGGTTTCGCCCCCCAATAGGTTCGTTTAATCTTTTTACTCTCCGGCCACGGCGGATCTAATCGGTCGAACATCCCCCTCATACTAACGAGGTAACGGCGAACCGATTCGTTTTCCCCCTGATACCGATCCTTTATGTTACGGAGTAGAGTGTCGTTGTAGTCCGGGTCGCCGAAGTATTTCCGAAACTCGCGCACGAACTCCTCCCAGGTCTCTATCTGGGCTTCCCTCCCCTCGTACCAGTACTCTGCCGTACCCTCTAAGCAGACCGACATGCAGCGGAGCAAGCATCGGTCGGAGATGTTTGAGTGCCTCCGATGTTTTGCGAGGCGTTCGAGGAAGGCTTCTGAATCTTCCTCGGGCTCCCCGGAAAATCTCGTCCGCCATCGTCTCATTATGTCCGCTATTGACGTTCCCCTCTGGTACATTTCGGTACCGGTACTCGACGAGGGTCGTCCAGAGGTACCGGGGCTATCTTCCGGCCGCTCTTTCTTGGTTCCCCGTTGAGGGGAAGACGGTGGGAGGTATACTTTTCTTTCGAGGCCCGGTACCGGTAGGAAAAGGTCGCGTGGAGGCGATCTCCTCCCCCCGTACTGCTCCTCATCCGAGGTCATCGCGTCCAGATTATCACTTCCGTCCGCGCCATCGTCGTATACCGAATGATATTTCCACTCATCCTCCCCATCAATATCTGGCCGTAGCATGTTTACCGGCAGCGTGCACTTTCCTAACCGCGCGACACTCTACTACCGCCTCAACCCGACCCGGCAATAAACACCGCCTGTTTGTTTTGGCCGGTCGTACCCGGGCGCGACGGTCCTCGTCACGGGCCTCGCTTCACTACGCGCGAACAAAGGGAACCCGATCTCGACCGCGTTCCTATAGTCCCAATCGTCTACGGGAGGCAAAAACAAAAAAAAACTAAAAAAGTTTCCCGAATTCCTGAGCCAGCTATCCAGTGACCAAAAAAAAATTCCTATCCCGGCGGCGCGAATCTTCCCTTAATTCGGCTTGCTTACTTCCCAGCAATCCCCACAAGACCGTACAAATTTCTATTTTCCCTAATAAATAATTCAACAATAAAATCCAAATTGATAACCGATATCGCAATTGAACGGCTCTGCTCGGCAATTTTCTCAAAACCGGCAGCACTGTCGTTCCGCAATTAATAAATTCACCTAACCGGTGATCGCAAAAGGTACCAAAATTTTTCCGAAGTGAGCGTAATATTCTCGCAATAAACAAGTAAGACGACACGTGACTTTACTCTCTACGAGGGCACAGCTCTTAACACGCCCCGTCCATCACCACATTTATATCGGATTCCTCCGTAACAGAGGAACCACACACAAAAAAAAAGTACACAGAAAACAGATGAATAAACAGAATTATATAATAAATGTTGGGTTTCCCCGGTGCCAGGGCTGGGGCTCGAACGCGTCGGAACCACAGAGAATAAAAAGAATTTCAATAAATTAATAACAACCGCGAGACGAACGAATTATATAAAAAAAATAAAAAAAAATAAATACCACGAAGAAAAAAAAATTTAATATCACAGCGATAACAAAAAACTAGATTCTAATAGGGAGAATAGCGGAAAAAGAAGAAAACGTGAAAGAGAATAACGAGAGTGGAGAAGAAAAGAGAGAAAAAAAAACAGAGCGAAGAACAGATAAGAGAAAGAAGCAGCGGAAAGAAAAGAAGAGAGGTGAGGCGCTATTCTCTCCCAAAATTCAAAAAAAAATATTTACAATTTATATTATTTACAATTGATACACGAACACGCGAAAAAAAATTACAGTAATAAATACGGACGACGACCAGAATAAATAAGTAAATAGAATAAATACCGAAAAATAAAGATCAAAATCGAATATAGAATCAAACGACAAATAGACGAACAGCACCGGGAAGACCGTATCAATCAAAATGGTACATAATAAAATGACATCGAAATTTTTCCAATTTATTTCCGCACCGAGCATCATGGAGCAGGCGAGATACATCTCAACGAAGCTACATGCCCGCTTCTGCCTCCCAGAGAATAGCGTAGGATTCTCTGTTAACAGAATCGTACAGGAGACCTCGAATCACGTTTCTCACCGCTCTCAGTTCGGTGGGATTTCAATATCAGATCACACAATAAATAAATAATGCATAGAACAATTCATCAGTAAATCAATAATGCAGTACAGTAAAAGAAAAGCAGATAAACCAATTCATAAAAACATTATAATAAAATATCAGAATGAAACAGCAAAATTATCCAAATTACCGGCAGCGTGGTTTTGAAAGTAATTTCAGAAATTCGTATCCGAAATTCCTTCCAGTCACGGCCACAACAATTCAAACAAATTCCATCAAAGGACGGTCGTATAAGAAACTGGCTCGCTTCGTTGGCTCTTTGCACGACGTAGGAATGTCACGGTCGTTTCGGGTGTTTGTGTTTTCGACGCCGCGACGGCCACGCTCGCGTTCGGATCTTGTACGTTCGACGAGAAAATTCAGAAATTACATGAGAGCCTCGCGTCGTTCCGCGTATCTCTTTTTAGAAAAAGGCCTGCTCTTTCAATGAGAGGTCCCTGTTCGGGCGCCAAATTTGTCACGTCGTCCAGAATTTGGCCGTCGCTAGGAGGGCGAAAATCCTGACGACACCGGGTATTTACAAGCCCGGAGGCCGGGCCGCGTTCAGCCGCACGAGTCGCGGTCCACCCGGGACAAAAGTTGTTCGCAGGCACGTCACTTCTCGAAATTTGCCTAGATTTTCGGGCGCCAGGCACGGACGGTGCCACGCGAAGCTGTTACAGCCGCTAACGTTTAGAGAAGCGTTCAGACGCGCCTGCGACAACCGATATTCGATCACGATGTTCCGCGAACGGTCGCAGGGTACTACGCGGGGCGAACACGAGGCGTTCCCCGCGGCGGGAAAGTTTCTCACGTAATAAGACACTCGGAATTTCGGCTAACAATTCTTTATTCTTTGCCTGTTCACAATGGCGGTGCCGGCAACGACCGGCAGCGTTTCTAGGTTAGCCGGCGCGTGACGGGAGATCGGTACACGCGCGATTTGCCCTCTTCGGACCCCTTCGAGACGCGTCGAATCAGGCAGCAACGCGGTGGTAGCGTCGGCGTACGCGATACTCGCGTTCTACGCCCGAACTCAGATGGAAAACGCGTAACAATTAGTTTCTCGTCGGCGTAACAAGTCGCGAAAATACGGCGAGAGCACGTGGCGGCGTCGCACCGTGGAACGAGCCGAGGTTGGCGTGAAAACTACAACGACGCGCGGATCCTCACAAAAGAAATAAATAGGGCACGGCCCTCACCAAATAATATTGTCCCCGCGCGTTCGTTGCCCTACGGTTAGCGCAAATACAGGCAGCCTCGTAGCTGCTTATGGGTTTCGGCGACACGATCACGAACACGCGTACCGAGCCAGCGCGAGAAAAATCACTCTACCGATATGGAACCTGACGAAAGCTTACCGGGCAATGGCGACGTTCGATGTGCTCGTCCCTCTTGTTCCGGCAGCAAATCGCACTAATTATATTTTACTTTCTAATTACACGCGACTGTTCGACAGTTGAGCCAACGAAGAAGTGATCCTTCGGCGCGATGACTCGGGAACGCGGAAGCGGAGCGTCCCCCCCTGTCCGCGCTCTTTCCCCGCAGGCGATCCGACCTATCGCGAATAGATGTTCGGCCGGGGCCTAGCCTCGGCGCGACGGTCCCTGGCGATCGGCTATTCCTCGGTTCCCCGGCAGCTGCGTTCGATGATTGGTTGTTTCATCGTGCGGCGATCGACGCGGGCCTATCCGGAAACTGGCCAGGTTTTCCTCCGGACGAGGTGACAGCGAGGCATCGGCGATTCCGTCTACGGCACCGCATGTCCTCCTCTGCATCTCCAGGGTGTTCCTCCTGGGCCGCGTTGATCCCTCGAATTCCGGTGCCGGAGTTTTCGTCGGAGCTGACCGCGTTCCTCTCCTTCGGGGAAACTTTCCTTCAGGTCCTCGCCGGGACCTGACTACGGTCCTGCCAAATCGCGTCGCACAAATTGGCGCGACGCTCAAAAATATGAGTACTCGCCCATGGGTCTCGCTCGTGCCCAGGGCGAGCGCTCGCTACGGCCCATCTCGCATTTATTTTGCCAGAGGGTGACCCGGTCTTCCGATATCCGGTCTCGGAGGACGTTGGCAAAACTATATATATATATATATATTGTGACGTGGCAGTTTTGCCAACGTCCTCCGAGACCGGATATCGGAAGACCGGGTCACCCTCTGGCAAAATAAATGCGAGATATATATATATATATATATATATATATATAGGGTGTCCAAGACCACCCGTCCACCCCTATTAAAATGGCGGAGAGTGATTTTTATTGAAAACTAAAAAAATTTTAATAACTAATTCAGGTACGCTCTATCGAATGGTGGTAGTTGCAATTTCCGGTACTAACCGGAAATAGGATTTTCAGACCGGAAGTTGTTTTTCTTAAATGGGACCCGGTATTTTTCACTGCATACTTAGATTGTATGAAAAAAAAAATAAAAGTTTTGTCTCACACGTTTTTCTCTAAAATGCGAGTATCAATCACAAAACGATTATTAACACTTTCGGTACTACCGCCGCCTATTGGCGGCATCCACGAAACGTTCACTGGGTACTACCGCCGCCTATTGGCGGCATTCACGAAACGTTCTCTGGGTCCTATCGCCACTCTACCTAAAATCGGCATTTACGAAAAGTTATGACTGTCGCGGTGCGAATGAAAAGTTTAGTGTCAATCACGCTCGAGATTTCTATGAATACCGAAAAACACGTTTTCGCGGCTTATGCTGCCGGACAGTGCAACCACTCTGGTGGAAAACTTCCTCGTACCGCGAGTGTACTACCGCGGCCAACGCCTCCGTACCGAAAGGGTTAGGACTGGTATACAGATTGTACGCAAAAAAAGTAAAAGTATGTATTGTCTCAGATGTTTTTCTCGAAAATGGCTCCATTGGACGGAAAATTAACTCCAATGTATGAATTCACATTTTTTAAATTAAAGATGTAATTTTTAATAATGAATTTGCACATGTTACAGGACAAACAGTAAAGGACAATACCTTTTCTTAAATAAATTAATAAACGACTTAACAGAAATAAACTATGGAAATAAACAAAAGTGTAACAAAGATTAATTGTGGAAATAAACATGAAATAATTAGGTATCTAATATTGGTTCACGTAACTTGAAAAAACGAGTGTAGATGGAAAAGTGTTTAACTTTGGAATTCAAATGGGCCACCATTCTGCGTAATACAGAGGTGTATCTTGTTTTGGAAGGAATCGACAGCACGAAGAATTTCATCAGCATTTAACAATCGAATTGCTTCTTTTATTCTTTCTATCATATTCTCTCTTGTCGTTGGGCGTTCCCGGTACACCAGGTCTTTAATTCTTCCCCACAAATAATAATCAAGGACGGTGAGGTCAGGTGACCGAGGTGGATATGTAACTGGACCATATTTTCCTATCCACTTATTGGGAAACATTGCATTCAATTTTGTACGAGCAGCTCTCGATGTATGTGCGGGACATGCGTCTTGCTGGAACCACATGTCCACTCGCAATTGCAGTGGAATATTTTCTAGTAAATCTGGAAGATCTGTTTCTAATAAAGCACAGTATTTAGCACTGTTAAGATTCCCCTCAAGAAAAAGAGGACCTACGATCTGATTTGCAAAAATGCCGCACCAAACATTGATCTTCCAAATGTGTTGATGATCTATGGCTGTCGCCCAATGAGGATTAATATCTGACCAATAACGGGAATTCCAAGAATTACCATCTTCATCACTTTTAAATGTACATTCATCAGTGAATAAAATTTTGCGATGAAAATCATGTGGTTGTTGTCTTATCCAGTTACAAAATTCAAGTCTTTGAAGAAAATCATCATGATACAATGTTTGATAGTGCGTCATTCTGTAAGGGTGCCATTTCTGATCTTTGAAGATATACGAAATTATAGATTTACTTATACCAGATACTCTTTCTGTATGTCTTAGAGAATTATGAGGATTTAAATTTGTAAATGCAAGAATGTCTGCCGTTCTTGTATCTCTAACTGGGCGTTTGATCTTTTTCCCTTTATTATAATGAGGTTGAATAATGCCTTCATTTTTAATTCGTTTAGCCAAACGTGAAAAAACTTTTCTAGAGTGAGGAAACCGGTGAGGAAAACGTTCTCGCCACAACGTTTCGGCTGTAGAAAATCTACCTCTACACTCTATCAGAATCTGTAACATATCATATGCTTCCTGATTTGAATATACCATAACGGAAGCTTACTGATTGTAAATTCTGCAACCGAAATAGAGAAAATGAATGAAAACAACTTTATCGAGTATTGGCAAGTCGAGTCCCAAGAGTCATCTATGACTGGAGCTCGAGATAATGGCAAGAAATTTCAAAACATTAAAAACGAGAGTAGGGGAATACTTATAAATACTGATAAATAAACATGAATCGAATATTTGGTGTAATCGGTACCTTAACACTTTACCGACCGATAACCTATAAATAGGCTTTTTGTCGCCGACGCATATCATTAATATCATTAACACTAAACCTACCAAGTATTAAAAGTATCTGGTAAATGATGCCTTATAAACGTGGCAACATTAAATTTATTGAGATTGTCCGTAATTTTTAATATAATATAAAAGATTTTATTAAATCTAATAATCCTATAATAACAGGAAGCGGGTAATTTTATCTGAGCATACGAAAAGCACAGATACTCCGTGGCGACAGTCTAAACCGAAACGGAGCCGGCGCCAGGGAGTATCTGCAGCTGAGCGGCCGGTCGGACGTGCGTATGCTGTTCAACCGCTAGCGGTCGTTGAAGTGTTAATAATCGTTTTGTGATTGATACACGCATTTTCGAGAAAAACGTATGAGACAAAACTTTAATTATTTTTTTCGTACAATCTAAATATGCAGTGAAAAATACCGGGTCCCATTTAAAAAAAACGACTTCCGGTCTGAAAATCCTATTTCCGGTTAGTACCGGAAATTGCAACTACCACCATTCGATAGAGCGTACCCGAATTAGTTATTAAAATTTTTTTAGTTTTCAATAAAAATCACTTTCCGCCATTTTAATAGGGGTGGACGGGTGGTCTTGGACACCCTGTATATATCTATGTATAAACAATTATAAAATAAAAATAAAGTATTGGTTGATGGGAACAAAAGACCGAACTCTGGATTAGAAAATACTATACATAGATCTATGAGCGTGGTTTTAACTTTACGAATGAACTGACCTGAAAGGACCGAAAGTTCCCTTATTTATAGGAAAGGTCCTTCCTACCCCTAGCAACTCACACCCACCTTGAGACGGTTTGGGGGTGAACGGAATCAAAAACAGAGGTTTGCCAAAGTCGCACATTTGGCGACCAAACCTTGGGATTTTCCTGTCATCTGGAAACCAAATGCGCTGCAGCACTCGTCGGTTGCGCTGGATCTAAGGAACGAATGTTTTAAGTGTTTTATGGTAGGGACGGATTCGAAGGTACCCGGTACGGACGGCAATCAATTGGTGAAGACAGGCCCAACACCGTAGCCAAACGACGAAAAGTCACGTACCGGACCCAGTATGCAATAAGGGTATCCCTACCATAAACTTAGCCCAGCGCAGCCGAACAATATATATATATATGTATAAACAATTATAAAATAAAAATAAAGTATTGGTTGATGGGAACAAAAGACCGAACTCTGGATTAGAAAATACAAAATAGAATTTATTCAACCAATTATGTTGTGTTAATCTAATAACAATAATAATAATAATAATAATAATAAATATAATAATAGACTATAATCTTGTCATAAAAAAGTACGAGGACAAATTCTTCACGAGGTGAAGCCTCTTTGGGTTCGCTACGCGACAAACGCTCCGCTCGCTATTCCAACGTTAATAGCTTCGAACAGTAATAATTTGAGAATAGGTTCGAATAGGTCACTAATTTTTTCACGATTATTTAGAGGAAGGTGTACTAAAGCTATTCCAATTGGTTAGAAACTGGGATATCCTGGGACCTGAAAGATATCGCTTACCGATTATAAAGAATTTTTAAAATTTTCTCCATTAGTTCAGCATTGATTTTTAATATATTATGCAGACTAATTAATAATGTAAGATACGATTTCTCATCGCAAAGATCTGCTCTTCAATTTAAAAAAAAAGCGAGAGAAAATATTAAATAGCAACGTCAGGACATCGCATCAAAGAGAAGCAATTTTTCTCGTGAAAAATACTCCTCTTAAACGTCCAACTTTCAATGTTTATTACAACTATGATATTTATTAAATTGTACTATTTTCTTCATTTCCGAGGTCTATGGACATTTGGGAAGCAATGTTCATATATTAGATATCGATACGAGAAAGTTCGTTTTAGGGGTAAATGTCACACCTAACCCCAATCCGGCCCACTGTGCGACGGGGGAGCCTGCCGCGCCCTGACGCAGACCTTCGCGAATAATCAGCGCGTAAATATCGGCTCCAAACAAAAGCTCGATGGGCTGTCGCGAAGTGATTTCCGGATCGGCCAATTCTAAATTAGTGAGATGCGGCCACGTGCTCGGACCGGCAGTTGTAGGTGGCTCGTAAGACGATAGTCGAGGAAGAATGACAGCGTCTACCGAATATGAAACCGTGGGATCTAGTCGCGATGACACGGTCAAATTCACCCTTCCTCGAGGTCGACTTCGCATCGAAGCGACTCCCTCCAAAGGTAAGTTAAAGGGTTTACGAGGTAGCTTAAATCGTTGCACGATGCTTTCTCCAATCAAGGAGACTTCGGAACAGGGGTCGATTAAAGTGCGTACAAAGATTCTTTCGCCGGGACAGGTTTGGACACGGATGATGAAGTTTCGACATTATCTCCCGAGTAAGGATTTTCGTGAGGAGTATGAAGGGCAGTATGATGCTTGCCTAAGCATGCTTGACAACGCTTAGTCGACTTGCAATCGCGTACATGGTGGTTGGACAGACAATTGAAACAGAGATTGTGTTCTATTACCAATTTTCTCCTCTCCGGGGGTGTCTGGCTCTTAAACGAAGGGCAAAAAAGGACAAAGTAATCCTTCTGGCAAAGGCGGCATCTCGAATTTCCTTGTGTTCCCGTAACGGCGTGCACCTTCGGTCGGCGAGGTGGCCCGCGAGGAGCAGCAGATGGAGTGGGGGGGCTTCTGTCATCAGTTGTAGAAGCGAGGTGCGATGAAGCAGCGGTGGTGAACAAGTTGCAAGAAGGCAGCGAGGATGAGGTCAAAGACCGCAAGCGTGCCCTCAGAAAGTCCGAGAGTTGGGAAAAGGTCGGCATGTCCTCTTTTCCCTCCAGCGATGTCTCCCAGCTTTTCTTCGTCTCTCCATCCAAGCGCTGTACCGTGATGTAATTGAGCCAATCGCTCCAATGTTCGACGGGACGCTTTAGAACAGCTAAAGCCTCAACGGCATTCTGAGTTCCGTGCAGCAATGTCTTCAGTTCGGAAGCCGTTTCCGCCTTCATGCACGGAAGAGACAAAAGCACGCCCAGTTGGGCATTGACCAGCACGGGGACATTGTCATATTCCTGCTCGAGCAGCTTCAAAGCACGCAGAAAGTCTTCTTCGGTGACAGGAATATGACTTAAAATGTCGGCAGCTTCGCCAGTGACGCTTGTTTTTAAGTAATGCAGGCGCTCGACGTCGGTTAGTTGACGGTTATTAATCACCATCGATCGAAAGAGATCCCGGAAGCTGGTCCACTTCGTATAGTTACCGTCAAAGGGTTCGAGGACAATTTTCGGCATAGATGGCTGTTTAGGCTGTGGAGAGACAGTAACTTTTCCCTGTTGGACCGTAGCTGGTCCCAGCAGCTTCTTTAACCCAGCCTTCTCAGTGACGTAGGCTTCTTCAGTCTCGTCGTAGAGGTTATTAACAAAATAACTACATTTCCGAAGCGCATCGTCTTCTTTAGCGCGAAGTTTGTCGTCGTTGGTAGTGAATTCCAGCCAGTAGGATTCCAGCAATTCGAGTCTCGCTTCGACGGTATCCCGATTAATATTGTCGGCTCCCCTTTTTTTTAAATTGTCGATTATCCGCGAGATTCTTGTCGCCAACGTCTCCTGCTTTTTAAGAAAGGCATCCATGGTTGTGGTTAGCCGGTTAACAGTTTGAATTTCTAGCGAACACCGTTGAATGTCACGACTGTTGTCGGTCGAGGTCACCTCGTAGAACAGAACTCGCGGCCGTTATTTTTGAATTTAGCACTTCCAACGACCAGTTATTAACAGTTTGTACAATTAATCCGGCTCGAAGGACCAAAATTTATGTTAAGGAAACTAGGTTGAATCGTGGAAGGAGTTCAAAAATTACGACACTGGCACGGTGTTTTAGATAGTCACGATAAGTCACGAGGTCCACTTTATTTAAAACTTAACTAATTTCTAATGAATTTTATTTGTACTGTATCATGCTTTTAATTTGTTAAATCTACCGTAAGTATCTATATATCATGCGTAGTTTGTCTAGAAGTCTTTAGGTATTAGGTATTAGGTGAGAACGCGCGTTTCTTTGCCAAAGGGTCTAGCAGGATAAGAATTGTCCAGCGGCCCCGGCCACAATTTTTATTGATATTGTGTGGAAAACAATGGTTTTAGGTTGAAAGATAATCCCCCAAAATTTCAAGTCGCTAACCCTTCATTTAAGGATAATACATATGAGGGTAAATACCCTAAACTGTATAATTTTTTGTCTCGGTTATTAATTAACATATTCGGATGGAAGATAAAGGAAAACACGCGAACTTACCTCCTTCATATCATATATTTTTTTTCACAGTTGTAATCAAATTATTAAGGGTAGAAAAAAATCATTTAATTTTTTAGGGGTGGGGGTTGCAAGCAAACCCTTCGAGTGACCACTTCCAAAAAATTCAAGAACTATGTTCTGTTACCTATATAATACATAACAAAGTTTCCACATCGGAACGGGGGAACATAGTCAAATATTGTAAAACAAATGAAATTACGCCATTATAATATATATTTATTCAATCTTCATCACTATTTTCCTCAATGACAGGTACTGTGTGTGTTACATCAAATATCTTTGTTAATATTTCGGATGGTTTTACAATTTTTGATTTATATCGCCCATGTGATAAATAATAAATAATTGTTGCGACATGCGAACAGCACTGTTCTGTTGCAATTAGCACAATCGCATGTGTACCGTTTTATAGCGGTATAACTAATTGAGTGCGGTATATATTCAATGTAGCATTGATAGCATTTCCGATTAATATGCCTCGAGTGAACTTTCACTTATAACGTTATTCATTTCCTTTAAATATTCAATATTTAAAATATTGTCATCCCTCATTATTTCTGCGAGATAGCAAACTGCCTGTGATAGTTGATAGGTACCTGTACATAGTATTACATAAGTAGTATATAGTTTTACATGTCGTAATATTATACATTGTCACGTCGCCTAAATTTAACGTACCCGTCGGAAGGACGGAACGCCGGTGACTCCGGGTTTTTACAGGCGAAACGCCGGGCCACGCTCGGCCGCACGATGCGTGGTCCACCCGGGACAAAAGGTATCTCGCAGATTCGGATTTGTCACGAAAGAAGCCGTTAATGGAATCTACTTTCGGGCGCCAGACACTCGGTAGTGTCACGCAAATTGCGCGATAACGGCACTGCGGAACTTTCCGAAACTGCGAGAACCATACGATATTCTGGATGGCTCTAGGATGGGCTCAGGATTCTACGTGGGCGAAGTACGGAGCATTTCCCGCGGCGGAAAGGTTTCTCGACGGAAATAAGGAACGATAGAATCGGCTGTAACAATTTATTTGTCCGATGGACACGACAGGGCTGCCGGTGAGAGCCGGCAGCTGAGATTTACAAGCCGGCGCGTTCACGATAATTACGCGACAGATATTCGGTCGCACGCGCTATTCTCCTTCGATCGCGTCGAACCCGGCAGTTGTACAGGATGGAGACTCTACTTTACAAGGCGCTTTTGGCGCGGAATAACTGCCGAATTCCGATGGAATGCGCGGTACAATTGCTGGATCGTTCGAGCTTTGCCGTCGGACACGATACGGACCGTTGCGACGTCACACCGGGGAACGTCTCGAAGATAGCGTATAATTAATTCGGAAAATCGGCAACGATACGGCCCCCGCGAGTTCGCGCCCTCGCGTTACCAACCGGCTCGCACGTTAACCGATCGACGACCGTTCTTCCGTTCACAACCTATGTCCGACCACGCGGCACGGAAACGGCGTCGTAATTTCGCGACGCGAATAAGGACCTCGCGAAACGTTACCGAGCCAACACGAAATAATCGTTAAATTACGGTAATCAGGAAGCCTGACTGGCGCTTACCAACGGCAACGAAGCGGCGGCGGCTGTTGGACGGTGTATCGTCGAAACCTCTCCAACATGGAGAAGTTCCGTGTTTCAAATTAATATGAGGATAGGAATATATATGAAAGTTAAACAATAAATAAATAATGCACAATTGAGCCGAAAGAAATAAAACTGATTTATTGGCTCATTTGGGGAAAAGCCTTGCGGCATAAAAACCCCAGAAATTACAATGTATTTGTTAGAAGTTACATAAACAAGAAAGGTGTGAACATTACTACAATCGCAGTATGACATTGAGAGTTGTTTTAGTGTGTGCAAAGCACGACCTGACGGAATGAATCCGTATATTTGTGTGTGCAAAGCACGACCTGACGTAATGAATCCGTATGTTTGTGTGTGCAAGCACGACCTGACGGAATGAATCCGTATGTTTGTGTATGTGTTTGTGTGCAAAGCACGACCTGGCGGAATGACTCCGCGGATCCCTCATGTATGTTGTTGTGTGCTAGGCACGACCTGGTGGAGATTGACTCCGAGGGATCCCTTATATTTGTATATGTGTATGTACGTATGTGTATGTATGTCTATGAGTATGTAGCACAATTTACTATCACTCGCACTAAACACTACCGATTACTGCGTTCTTAACTTCATACAAAGGGTCCCGTTAGACCATCTCGGACGACTGTCTTAAAGCGAATCGCACGGAGGACCGGTTTCAACTAACTTTTCGACCTACCCGAACGGCCCGTTCAATCCGAGCAACAGTCCCATAAAAAACCTTCCCCTTACTCTTTGAAGTGTTCGAGGAAAATTCGGCGCTGAGCAATCGGCGACCGATTTATGACGCCTACGCTAGGCCTACATGTGTTTGTCTCGGGACTGACTCGTACTAGCTTTCCAAACAAAGAGGCCCTGTTCTGACCGTTTTTCGAGTTTTACTTTATTGCCGACGTTTCCGCTTAGACCACTTAACACGAAGGAAAACGTCTTTGTCACGGCAAAGTTTATGTACGCGGCCGAACAGACGGCACTCGTCCTTCGTCGTCCCTCTATTTGGCACGCACTTTTACTATCGGTATTGCTCTAATATGACTTCGCTTCAATACGGCCAACGACCCAGTGGCCCACTTTCGGCAGGCTCGGTAACGCGGAAGCGAGGCGTCCTCCTACTCCCTACCCTATTTCTCCCGTTTGAGACTCGCGGCCTATCGCGCGGTATCTCCTAGCAGGATCGCATCCTGTCGCGCGAGGTCCCTGGCTCGCGGATTCTAATAATCGCATTCGCCGCTTTTCCGATTGTCGCGGCGACGGCTCGTGAAGAGTAGAGTCCTAGCCGCTCCGGTCGTGGACACCTTCTTTTCCGGGCGAGGCAGCGACGGGGTCGAGGAGGTGTTCGTCTCGTGTCCACTGTCCCTTGTCGGTGCCACCAGGTTCGTCGACCCGGGCTCGGTACTTCCTCCGATGTCTCGGCACGAAATCCCTCCGGAGCCAGTTCCGATAAAGCCTCGTACGGCGAGAAATAGGGGCCGGGCTCCCCTGGAGCCCGGTTTCGGTCCTGTGAAATTCGCGTCGCCCAAGTGGCGCGACGCTCAAAACGCGTTAATACTCGCCCTTGGCAAATCGGCATGCCCAGGGAGAGCGCTCGCAAACGGCCGGTTCGCATCGGCACTGCCAGAGGGCGGCCCGGCCTCTCTTTTAGGGATCGAGGGACGTTGGCAAAACTTGCCACGTCACAACATATACAATACGGGTAAATAATAGTGTTAAAGCATGTAGTTACCTGTAAATAAGATTTTCAAATCTTTCTCTGTTATTTCCGGAAAATCCATTATAGCGTTGTCTGTCATTGGTGTAAATGGTTTTCTACGGCGATTTAATTTTTTTGCTTCTACTAAATCCTGAAGCGTGTTTGTTTCTATACGTTGTAACGAGTACGTTCTCCTCGAGGCACGAGCTACCCTGGGTCGTGAATCATCCGCCAGGTGGCTACGATGCCCGCAAGAGAAAGTGTGCGCGGCACATCTTCGGGAATCGGCCGCTAGGTGGCCAGCGACACGAACCGCCGATCCCCGAGGTGGAAAGCGTGCACGGTCCGCTCGCGGCGGTCGGCCGCTAGGTGGCCAACACCGCCACTCCCGATTCCCGCTGGCAGAAGTGTCCGGCCGCGGGGATATAACCACGGACGAGATATAGGAATAGACCTGACACCCAATGTATTTTGACGGCCGTCGGTTTGGGGTGCTAGCACCCCAGAGTGACCCCATTACCACTCAGTGTCAACACCCAACGTTACCGATAAAACACTATGTCTGAACATTATTAGCACCAGAAAGTATGTCTGTTAGCTCGTAGAGAAAATTTTATACTCCATTCGCAATACGTGTATTTAATATGATTTGGCGGGAACAAACATACGTGATTCTTCGGTTTAAATGTTGAATATGACATTTAAAGCCTTTTTTTACTTATTGCAAAAATTACTTATTCTATATGCATCGTTAACGAACAATTTATTAATTTTACGTTTTACGCCTTCCTAATATATTAGTTTTTATAATTTTCTTATTACAGTTTGATATAATATGCATATTTTATAGGTTTTGTATTACATTTCGATCTAGTAATGCACATATAGCTATATACAGGGTGAATTCGATAAAGCAGGACACCTAAATATCTCCGTTACTTTTCGTTGTACAAAAAAACTTCGTAGGACAAAGTTACACTGTTTGAAGGGCCACATATAACGGTGTAAGGGAAAAAAAAATTTCAAGGTCATTTTTATGAGATTTCAAGGTTATCGATGTTTTTTTAAATGGAATGATATATTTTCGTTAACGTAATGTTGTAGCTGACAAAATAACGAATTCATGCATGTAACACAATATGACCTTCAAATGACCTTCAACCCAGAAAAATGGTATAAATAAAATTCAACGTGTAAGATTCATTTGATGTATTTCAGTTACGCCAAATGTTCAAAAATATTCCCTTGAGCTGCTATACATTCAAATGTATCGCAATATTGCCTCACCGATGTGCTCGACTTGTAAATGTTCATATAACATACCTTTATATGATCCGAATTATATCGTGTTTAGTATCATTTTAATTAGAAAAATGCCACAAATATATTGGTGAAATTCTCATACAAAAATAAGTAATAATAAAGAAGTTTTATATTGGGATTACATAGTGAGGACGTCGCGGACCTTTGAACTGTGCCGGCGACTGCGACTCTCCGCGTCTCTTTCTTTCCCATACGCTGTGTTTCCTTGCACACGAGCCTCCTATCGTCCATTACACACGTAAATATCATCGGAATTATATCATATTTGGTATCATTTTCATTAGAAAAATATCAGGAATACATTGGCGAAAGTTCCATAAAAAAATAATGAAAAATAAAGAAGTTTTGTCATCGGGTTAGTAGTGGTGGCTCCTGGTCTCACACCGATATACCCGACCGGTATTATGTTTACATTTCTCGGCGACCGAGGCCTCTCGAGCTTCGGTGTCAAGTTTCTACGTTCAGCACAAGTCAAAGAATAGTTTCCCTACAGGATAATAGTCCCTGGCCGGACCCGTGGTTGGGACAGTTATCGCGAGAATACATTTTTCTCTCTTCTCCATTATCTTCTAAACGACGAAGAGCCTCTGCTTTTTGGTGCATACCATGTTTCCTAAGACTCATTCTTGTAGCATATAACAATTCATTTAATGAAAAATTGTCGACTAGAGACCTAGTCCTCCTTGCTTTTTCCCTTCTGCTGCAGTCAGAGAATAGTTTTCTTCCCTTATAAATGGATATGGTGGATGTTGATTTAATTGTGGTACTTCCTGAAGGCATATCTTGTGAGATTGTACCGGTATTATTATACCACTTTAGGAACCTGTTCTCCGTATATCTAGCATCAACCCACCTTTTCTTTAATTGGAAAGAAAAGTTTTTTAATTTCGTTTTGAATTGGTTCAAATTTTGAGGTGCGATATGAATTTTCTCGCGTATTTTATCATACAGAAATGAATAATCATTCATATCTCTGTTCGCACTTCGTAATGCAAAGAATAAATCTCGATTTGTACGAAAATCTTCCATTTGTATTAAATGAATAATACCTGAATAGCAAAGAAAGAAATGCTACATATAAAAAGTAATCCACGGAATGAATCTTGAAGCTTTCCATACTTACCAAATAGAAGTTGAAAGTAAATAGGAAGTTAATGTTAATGGGAACCTAAAACCTATTTAACCCTTTCGCTACCACGGACGAGATATCTCGCGCCCCAATAATTCCCGATAAACGCCTTTTGCGAGATATAACTAATTTAGGGCACTGAAATTATATAAGTAACAAACAAAAACCAACAACTAACTAACAAATAAATAAAACACAACAATACTAACAATAACTAAACAATCACAAATAATTCACAATAGAAGGACACTGAAACGACACACGTAGCTATAGAACGCTTACTGAGCTGATGTGACAAATGCAATATTGCCAGGCCATAAACAAATGACGCTCGTGGATTTGCGCAGTCATTTTTTTTTTTATTTTAACAGATTCATATTCAACGACCGTTGAGTTTCAGCAATTGATGCGATACCGCATCCAACTTTAATAGCTTTAAACAATAATAATTTGAGCGGGGGGAGAGGGGGGGAATTAATTTTTTCATGATTATTTAGAGGAAGGTGTACTAAAAATATTCCAATTTGTTAGAAAGCTAAACTCGGCTAAACTTTAAAGATATACCATCTTAAATAGAAAGGACTTCACAAATTTTTCTTACGGCATTGAGCATTATTAATTAAATAGAGTATTTACATTAATAGATAATAGAAAGATGATTTTTATCACAAAAGTGTGCTCTTCAATATTAAAAAAAAGCGAGAGATAATATTAAATAGGAACGTCAGGGCACCGCATCAAAGAGAAGCAATTTTTCTCATGAAAAATACTCCTCTTAAAAGGTCCTATTTTCAATGTTTATTACAACTATTATATTTATTAAATTGTACTATTTTCTTCATTTCCGAGGTCTGTGGACATTTGGGAAGCAATGTTTATATATTAAATATCGATACGAGAAAGTTCGTTTTTGTGCAGAAAGGCACACGATTTCCCAATCCAGAATCCAGACCACTGTGCGCCGCGCCGCGCCGTACCCGTCCCGAGCGCCACTGGCGGCAACTCATGTCGGACGAAGATATTTTGTTTCTGGTTCGAAAAAAACGTTAAACATGTTTAAACAATCATAATGTATTAATATTGGATAACACTGTATTCGGGAAAGTCTACAGAATCTTTTGCTGTAATGAACAATTCCATATCTTTTATAATAACATCACAATATTTGTTTAAAGTTGAAAAATATGTTTTTTTTCAAAGCCATGTTTCTCAAAAACTGTGCGTGATGGAAAAAAAATTAAGGGCAGATTCGGAATCAGCGAAAAAAATTCTACAAGAATCTCCCAACAGTAATTAGAGCACATTAAAAAAGTTGAAATTTGTTGGACAGTGTAGTCTTTCAAACGTTACAATACGTATCTCTATATTACGTACACATACAATCCATTCTGACAACATTGTATTTACAGACACACACACACACGTCCGCCCACACGTACACACGAACACACGCATATAAACTTGCAATTATAAAATTGCATTTGTTCGGACGACCATAATGTCGTCTAAAATGTCATTGTTTAATCTTGATCGTTGATCATTTAATATAAACTTCAATCCTGAAAATAATCTTTCAACGGACACTTGCGTTGCTGGAACTGCGTGTACAATTTTTGCAAGTGTGCACAGTTCGGAAAAAACATGTTTGTCCCAGAACTTTTGTCTCTATTTATTCTGGGACCTTGTGAAAATACACTTAATGCGGTTACAATGTTAGACATTGAATTTGGGGAACTATGTTGCTCTGCATCTTTTTCTAATAACATTTGTTCGATTTCGTCACAAGGTAAAATATTATTTGGAATAGGACTTTCAGTTATTTCATTGGAACTAGAATTTAAATTTAAAGCCTCGTAACGCTTCCACGTGTTCATTAACTGCTCAATCGCAATACCCTTTTGTGTTGCGGACAATAAATTTTTATATCTCGGATCTAAATATACAGATGCCAATAGACATTTATTATTTATTAATTCGTGCTCGCGGTTTTTTATTGCATTTAATAGAAATGTTGCAAAACTATTGTTTATTTTCTCTAGATTTAATTTGCTCTGCAGCCAAATAACATAGAAGTCTCCCATTAACAACTGTTCATATTGCATCTTTTTTGTCGCTATTTTTGCGGGTTCAAGAGCATTTATTATTTCCTGAATAGTATTCCATTCATCTTCGGATAATGTTATATCTTTTATTTGGGAACAAAAATCTTTTAATTCGGATAATCTTTTCAACATATCAAATGTTGAATTCCATCTAGTGGGGCAATCTAGTATAGGTTTACACAATTTCAAATTTTTCAGAAGTATTGTAACGGTAGGACTGCGAAGTTTCCTTACGAGTTCGCGAATTTTAACCATTAAACCTTGCACATTAAAATTTTGCATAACATCGTGAACCGCAAGTTGCAACGTGTGTGCAACACACCGCACCCCCATTAAATTAAAATTATTGTCCCCTGAGGGAAATAAGTGCTCACCCTCTAAATAGAATACTTCTTCAAAGTCGTCGGTAAAACCTTCAAGGCCATCGAGACTTTGTTCTTCCCTAAAAAGACGAATCATCTTTAACATGTTCGCACCATTGTCCGTCGTTACTGAATAAATATTTTTCGCGGTAAGATTATATTCTTTTAAAACATCAAGGACTAAATTTTTAAGATTTTGGCTAGTATGCCTAAGAAATATTTCCTTTAATGCTAAAGTTCTTATAATTATTTTGTGGTTTTTAACATACTGCGCAATAATCCCTATGAAAGATCTACATTGACGGGTTACGCCGTCAATTTTTATAGACACTAAACTATTAACAATCTCCGCTTTTATTACGTTTCGCACTTCACTTGCCCGATTTATAATAGCCTCCCGAACATTCTCTCTATTAATTGAAATTCGAGGTTCTAATGTCTCTAATATTGGGTCAATTATCTTACGAAAACCCGAATCCTCCACAATACTTAGCGGTCGCCCATTTGTCGTGGTTAATTCGACGCAAGCGTCAATAAGACATTTTGCTGTCATCGTAAGCCTTGTTGACGTGGACGTAGAACTTGTAGAGGAGGATCCTGAGGAGGACGCCGAAGTCAAAGTGAAAGAAGCCTGGTTGTTTCTTCTTCTTTTCCGCATTTCCTTCGACATGGTGACTGTGGTGTATTCATTGGGGTGGTGATACTGCAAATGCCACGTCAAATTAGCAGCATGGTTCCCTGTTATTTTCGTACAGCATCACTCAATGAGGCACGTGGATTTCTGGTCATCCTCGTTGAATAAAAAATATTGACGAACTGGATGCTCCATTGTACGAAATGGTGTATAAAGTCAATATATATTCACAATATATACAATATACACAATATATATATTCACAATATATACAATATACACAATATATATATTCACAATATATACAATATACACAATATATATATTCACAATATATACAATATATACAATATATATATTCACAATATACAGGGTGTCCCAAAACGACTGCGTAAGCGGGAAATGGGAGGTTCCTGGGGTCATTTCAAGCGCCATTTTCCTTTTGAAAAATGTTGTCCGAGGCTTCGTTTGGGAGTTATTAACGAAAAACACGGACCAATGAGAGCGCTCCCTGTCGCTTGGTGGCACGGTGAGCGCGGCGAGCCGGGGAGAGGAGAGTGTTGTCGGTACGCCGCGATGCCGTAATAAACAGTAGTTACTCGATTATGTCCCCGATTTCGATGAGCTTTGGATATGTTGTAAATACCATGATTCTGAACAACATTTCCCTTTAGACTTTTTGCCTCGCGTCTTTAGTTTACGAGATATTTGTAAAAACTTGTAATTGATAATCTATCGATGTTCATATTACTATCTCCTCTCCAATTTCGATGAGCTTTGGATATGTTGTAAATACCATGATTCTGAACAACATTTCCCTTTAGACTTTTTGCCTCGCGTTTAGTTTACGAGATATTTGTAAAAACTTGTAATTGATAATCTATCGATGTTCATATTACTATCTCCTCTCCAATTTCGATGAGCTTTGGATATGTTGTAAATACCATGATTCTGAACAACATTTCCCTTTAGACTTTTTGCCTCGCGTCTTTAGTTTACGAGATATTTGTAAAAACTTGTAATTGAAAATCTATCGATGTTCATACTACTATCTCCTCTCCGATTTCGATGAGCTTTGGATATGTTGTCAAGACCATGATTGAATAACCATTGTTGTATAACCATGTCAAACTTATTTGAAGGTCATTGAAATCGGTGAGGATCCACATAATCTTTACTCGACTTACGGCAACTTTACCCGAACGAGACAAGAAGCAGAAACTGATTGCATTAAAAACTCACTTATTCAGCCGTAAATCCATTTGCTGCTTCAAAATGTGTGTCACTGTCACTGGGTCATTCGGTGACGAACTGCACAGATGTCTTCAGGTGTACGACAATACCGAAAGCTAAGGGCCGTACGGTCAGGTCAACGAACTGCACAGCTGGTGGTAGATGGCAGGTATACGACAGCCCGGGGGATGTGCGGCGAAGTCAACGATCCGGACTTTTCACTTTCACTTTCACACAGATTCCATGAAATTTTTCAACAATCAATGTTGCAACACCACAATTCTAAATGAAGATCATCCGGAATTTCGCTTTTCACTTTTCACTTTTCACTTTTCACTGTAACTTCTCGAAACGTTTTCGCACTGGGAACATTTCACTGTGACAGTCGATGCACTAAAATCCTAATCCATAATTTAGTCCAGTGGTGAGGCCGGTAATTGCACCGCTGGTGGTAGCTGTCAGGTACGCGACCGCAGGCAAATCCTATGGGCTGCACGGCAAGTGCGTCCAGGTCAACGCACCTGTATCTTCTGTACGTAGCAGGTAGTTCCTGCGTCATTCCTGCGTTGTTTCTTCGGAACCTTGAAAAGGGGCGATTAAAGGGAAGGGAGTTGTGATGTGCGTTAAATATTTGGTGGCTCTGAAAAGAGCCGATTGTATAAACTGCGTTCATCATCTGAGAAATTGCTCAAAATGTCCGCCGCTCTCCTGCAAACATAACTCGGCTCGCAGAGTTGTCTGTTGAATGACTCCCTGGAAGGTGGCCTGGTTAATATTGGCGATGGCACCGTGGAGACGTGCCACCATTTCCTCCTTGCTATCAACCGGCTGCTTGTACACCTTGTCCTGAAATGACATTTACAAAAGAAAAACAAAATGTAAGTATACAAGTGTACGACAATGAGTAAAAAGTACCCAAAAAAATACATTGAAATTTGAAATTACCTTCAAGTAGCCCCACAGAAAAAAATCGAGCGGATTCAGGTCAGGTGACCGTGGGGGCCACGCAACAGTACCACCGCGGCCGATCCACCTGTCCTGGTAGGCTTCGTCCAAATGGGCGCGGACATTTCTGGCGTAGTGCGGTGGCGCACCGTCCATTTGAAAGAACATATTCTGCCGGATCCCAAGAGGAACATCCTCCATGAGAACCGGCAGAATGTACGGCCCGATTAGTCTATCGCCAAGAATGCCGGCCCATAAGTTGACCGACCAGCGGGTCTGTGCTGCGCGGTTCCGAAGCGCCAACGGATTCTCGGCGCTCCACATATGCAGATTGCGGCCGTTGAAGCACCCTTCTCTTGTGAAGAGTGACTCGTCGGTCCACAATATGTATTTGAGGAACTCCGTATTCCGCGACATTTCGTCCAGCAGCCACCTGCAATATCTGACCCTCAGCTCGAAATCTGGAAATTGCAATTCTTGCACCCGCACAAATTTGAATGGGTGCATCTTGCGGTCTTGCAATATCCGGTGTACTGACGACCGGGGGATGCTAGAACAAAGAATACATGAAAATACATAAATAACTATTGTTAAATAACATTTCTTTTCACTTTAATGAAATAACTTAGCGGTGTACTTTGACTTACTCTGTCCAGATACTGATTTCGCGCAAGCTCACGGTGCCATCTTCTTCCACGATGTCCATGACGCGGACGTCATTTCGCATGGACCTCGTTGTCCTCGGTCGACCGGTGTCCGTGTTATCACGGTCGAAGTGACCCGTGGAATACAATCTATTTACCATTCGTTGAATGTAGTCGTGTGTCGGTGGTGGTTGTACATGCGGCGCCTCTTCCCTGATCCGTCTTGCAGCGGCACTCGCATTGTATCCGCACTCGACGTACACGCACTGTATTCGAAAATGGTCTTGCGATGTGTACATGGTGTAGCTTGGATTTGGACTGACTGCAGTTTCCTAAAAAAGCTTGGACGACCACCCCCAAATATCCCTACTACTAAGCAAAACTGAGAATACAGGAACATTATTCAGAAACACGTGTTTTGCAGAAGTAGAAAGTGCAGCAGTGTAACTCTTGCGTTTCCTCTACGATAGAAAACGGGGATCCTTCGTCTCCGCCGAAGGGATTATACCATAAATCAGAACTCTGTAGTTGCTCGGGAGTGTCCGCAAGACACCGGAACGGAAATATTTTCTCCTGCACATGTCGAGTTTAGGAAGTCTTTTTGGGCCGTGTAATTAACTCCTAAAAGATTTCCGGTGTGCGCCGCTTGACCTTGCCGAGGCAGTTTAGCCGTGATGACGAGGGACGATGCAGGACCAAGGCTTTATTGCACGGTTTAAACGCATCGACGCTTTACTGTGTCTTGCGGCCCTAAAAGAGACAGTAAAGCGAGTCCTACCCGGATCCCGGTTCCGTAACCCACCTAACCGGGTTACAGAATTCTTCTGCACTCGGTTACAGGAGATTTCTAAACGGGTTAGGCGGGTTACAGAATTCTTCTGTAACCCGGTTAGGCGGGTTACTCGGGTTACAAAACCGGAACCGGGTTCGGGTTAGGATTCGCATCCCTGCTTCTGCCATTCGTGTTACCGAAACCCCGGACGACCGGCTGAGCCAGCAACTCCTCCAAAGTTACCGTCACAATGTTGTTTCTTCATGTAATCAATAATTAAATCTGTCATTTCTGGATCGGTATCTAATCGTTTACCAAATTCATTGTGTAGAAAGGATGCTATTCTACACAATGATTTAAGACGAGAGGAATTTTATTATCCAGTTTGTGGTGTAATAAACGATATTTTTGTGCAATATCACTATGAACGGCTTCAACAACCCATCTTATCTTGGTTTCAAAGCGTGATGAATTTGCTTCTGCTATTGTCAATTGTGCTCAATTGCCTTTACAAGCTGGCATTAAAACATTATATCCTTTATTTTCAAGATGTTCGACAACATCGCGAAAACTACGGTCCACAACGCAAAAATCGTTCGGTTGTAAAGGAGAACTTATTCTGTTAGGATCTTCTAATAATATTTTCATGATTGATGCATCATTCATGGTACCATTAAATGGTCCTGCCGTGTCAATAATATATCCATTTGTTGTACAAATTGTAAACGGTTTACATAATGAAGTTTTCTTCTGTCCAGAATATGATTTCCTTTGATAAACATTATTTTTACTTTTTTCATGTCTAACATATGTTCCATCAAAAATTACGACTAATTGAGAACCTATTTCGAAAATTTTTCTTGGGGCGTACGCTGTTTCATTTAAAATAAGATCGGTTCTGGATTTTACATTTATTCCAAAGTGATTTGATAAAATATCCTTTTCAAATGCATTAATAATTTGATGGAAATATTCCGACACCTGTTGTTCATGTTGTAGACCGAATATATTTTTAATCATTACATTAGAACTGCCACTTCTGAATTTAAATAAAAATATAACTAGTGCTTGTTTCACAGTTCGTGATTTACTGTCTCTCATAGTTTTTAACATGTTTTCTAGTGTTTCAATATTTTCCCAATTAAGGCCAGTGAAAGCATGAAGTTGTTTTTCATTTATAGAACCATCCGATATTTTATCAAATAAAGAACAATCCACATTCTGAGCCAACTGGTCCAAAAACAAAGAAACTTCACTCGCTTCCACTGCACTATACATAGAATGAATACGTAAAGAGCAAAGCTCGTCAGTATAAAATCGTTTTCTAATAATGTGTGTCGAGCAACACCGGTCGCCTTTCGGGATATAAATTCTTTTTTGCGTAAACGCCTGAAGGCGTGCTTCTAGGGGTATGACAATCAGTTGCCTCGTCGATTGACATAAGATGCAGTATTTATGAGTCGCTACTACTCTTATAAGTGGCAGTTCGATCAAATTATCTGTCAATTCGGTATTGTTTCGAATTTGATAATCTGGATCTGTTGCAGTATCGTTACTGTTGCTGTCATTTCTATGTTGATTTTCTGGTCTATAAACAATTAATCGGCATTTGTTACACAATGCAGATCCAACAGTCACAGTTCCGTCACAGTAAGCCTGTTATTTCGCCGCTTCATCTTCTGTAGATATCCTTTTTATTCTCCCACCACCTCTTTTTAAAGAGCCATTACACTTAATGCACTTATTGTCAGTATTGTTTTCAGACATTTTTTACGTGTAAGGAAACATTGTCTTTGCATGCTATTGCTATGGCGCCCTCAAGTTGTACGGAAATCTGGCGAGTTCCATTGCGTCGCATTGAAGAGGCCTTCGACTCGTGGGCCAATTTGCCTCGAGTCGGGTGGTCGAAGTGCTTCACAATTGGTGTCGAATTTCTAGGCTTCGCGAGACATAAGATAGTGGAGCGCAATGCAGCGGGTGTGTGTGATTTTGGGTTCAAGACCGAGCGAGCGTTGGGGACCCAACAGAATGATCGAAAAGTATCAAGAGCGAGTCACAGAGGAACCGAATGAGTCTAAGGGTACGTGCCCAGTACATCCGACGTCCGACTTCGGCGCACACCGACGTCATTTCGAGCGCCTCGGGAGGCATGTGTTGGTGCCGCTACGACCGATTTCGTCGGAAAAGGTGTTCACAGTAGGCCCGACATCGGATGAAACGGTCGAGGCTAGCGACAACCAAACCTTTTTAAGTGCTTCGAGAAGGGTTTCAATGGGACAAACCCCATGGAGTCCTACGTCGGACGATGGTCGCAGGAAAACCAAATCATTTTGTTTTTCGTCCCACATCGGACGGTGCTGCATTCCCTTCAAACAAATTTCATGTCGCCAATTTTGAAGTATTCGTATTTTTAAAAACTGGTCCGTAAAAAGGACACTTGGGCCTATATTATCATTATTTTTATTTTTCAATTTTCTGGTGTTATGATAGAAATGCACCTGTTTAAAAAAAACAATTGCAAAATAAACTATGAAAACAAATATTTTTTCAACAGAAATAATTTTTCTTAAATAGTCTTATGGTATCACTATGAGCACCCAAAACTCATTTTCATTGTTTTGTTATAGTTTGGCCGTTATAATTTAATGAATAACTTGTGACACCTCATATTACACGTCGGCGTAAAACCATCAATTTTCGAGATTTCAAAGAGTTCTTTGAGATACGTTCATATTTTACTAATAAAGACTGCAACAGCTTAAGTGCTATTATAATCTATAATCTATAATATGAATACTGTAACGTATTTCAATACATAGATTTTTTTAAATGACGTTACCATAGTAAACGAATTATTGCCACGTCTTGGGGATTTTGCACTATCGTGCGACGTACGATAGCGTTGCGACTATCTGCACGTGCAAATGATCGGGTCATTATTGGGCGATCGACAGCGAAGCTATTTTTCAGAGAGCTGTTTTTAGCGCGCCCAATTCATAGTCATAGTGATTTAAAAATTACTTCACAGACAACAGGTGTTGTCCGAGAAAGTGCCGACTTCCAGCTCCATAGTAATGATCTGTCATAAACCTCTCCATAGAGAACAGCCCCGGGAACAGCACATAAACAAAGCGAGCCTATCGCTGGGTCTGCCTATTCCCACCACAGCCGCGCGCCCGTAGTCCCAATATGTATTTTGGCTGCGACGGTGCACGATACATAGTATGTATACGAAAATGCGTGTGAAACGTGGTCTGCCTTCTCCGCTCTGATCCAATCAGCCGCACGTTCGTACATCTAAACACGTCACCGTAGGCCTGCCTTGAAATGGAAACCTTCTCAGACTCGCATCAATACAATGTCACCAGTTCGGCCCCGTACGAGATGGCGCCTTGCCATCCCCTACAACCGCGTGATAGTGGGCGGTAACGTTTTGATATCTTTTAACCCACTCTGCTGTTCCGCAATCGCTCGTACGGGGCATTGAAAATGTTTTTTCACTACGTGAAAGATGTAATTTTAGGACAAACGCTGTCGACCCTTATTTCAGAATGTCTACAGAATATTCAGCAATTTTATAGACCGAAAATGACAAACAATACGATAATATACATACGTTTCTACGTATTCTATTTAAAAAACTGAGAGACACCCTCATGCGTTGATAAAAAATCAAAGTGACAAAAATCTTATTGCTGCACTGTATGTCTCCAGCTGGGTCATTATCCATGCCGAATCGATCACTTTTTGCGGTCACCATCTTCGATTTTGTTCTAATTGTAATATGTTGTAGTCCATATGAAATTGGGGGGGGGGGGGGGGGGGGGGTTAAGTCATCATTTTGCTGATTTCGAATTTTTTTATAAATGACAGACCATCGAAGTTTGCGATTTTTGCCAATTTTGGCGAAAATAGGCCTCACTTACGAAATTTTATCTGAGGAACTGTTTCTTCGATTGAGCTATACTTTTTTTTTGTTTTATTCGGGAAGGATTGGACAATTATAAAGTAATGTTTTCACCCTCGATAATTAACTTTATAATGTCAACAAGTTTAAACAAATTCTTTTTTTATGTCCTTTTCAATTTAGGCCAGTAATGTAAATTTTTGAAAAAATATGGTTATATTCCTTGAAGTTTCCTCTTCAAAATAAGACCTTCTAAAATATGGAATTTTTCCTGTAATCGTCACAATATCCTGGGAAAGGACGCGGTGCACCCGCGTTTCTGAGTCGAGCGCACCGCTATTATGGTCAGTTTTCTATTCCGTTGATCTCAAAGCAATACCAGCAGACCGTTTACGACTAAATGATCCTATTTATACCTCGAGAACAATGTTAGTAACCACTCGTGGCCAACGACACCTTTCTAATCATAACTTCATTTATAGATATGTTTTTTGTATACGAATTGTACATGTTTTACAAGAAAGGTGTCGTTGCTCAATGAGAACCACGAGATGGTTTTCTTCCATCAGAAAGGGATAAGGAAGGGTCAGAAGTATGTATTGGTAGGATCATTGAAAACTATTTCATTACACTGAAAACGCACGAGCAAGTTTTACATAGCAGTTCTTTATTGGATAATGAGGTGAGGCTATGAAAGCTTCTGGTGCCTGTAATAGGTAATGCTGTTGCAAAGCGAGCTTGTAAACAATCAGCATGTTTGTTATGTTCGTCTTGGGAACGTAATTAAATGTTATATTTGAAAAAGATGTTTCTCCTCATTCAAATAAATTTTTAAGGGCGAGAATTTGATTATCTAATGGTCTTTGTAAACTAGTGCGCATTGCAAGTCTTTTCACGCTTCCTCCAATACCATCACAAAGTCGCTTACCATGAGCCGTTGCCAAAAAATGCCATTCAGTAGGAACACCGAAATCTTTAAAATTATGCGTTAAAGTAATGAACTTCTTTTTATTTTTTATATTGCGTGTTCTGCCCCATCAGAAAAGTATATAATCATTTTTATTTTTGCCGTATATATATGTTTAAGATATTCTATTAACTTTTTTTGGAAAATACGAACGGCAGTTTTGAGTTTTAATTAAAATGGTGTCGTTGGCCAAGAGTGGTTACTAATATTGTTCTCGAGGTATAAATAGGGTCATTTAGTCGTAAACGGTGTGCTAGTATTGCTTTGAGATCAACGGAATAGAAAACTGACCATAATAGCGGTGCACTCGACTCAGAAACAACGCGGGTACATCGCGTCCTTTCCCAGCATATTGTGACGATTACAGGAAAATGCCATATTTTAAAAGATCTTATTTTGAAGGGGAAACTTCACAGGAATAGAACCATATTTTTTTCAAAATTAACTTTGCTGGCCAAAGTTGAAAAAATACATAAAAAAAGAATTTGTTTACATTTTTTGACATTACAAAGTTAATTATCGAGGATGAAAAAATTATTTTATAATAGCTCAATCCTTCCCGAATAAAACAAAAGAAAGTATAGCTCAATCGAACAAACAGTGCCTGAGATAAAAATTCATAAGTGAGACCTATTTTCGCCAAACTGGCCAAAAAAGGCAAACTTTGAACGTCTGTCATTTATAAAAAAATTCGAAAGCGGCAAAATGATGACTTAACCCCCTCCCCGCCCCCTAATTTCATATGGACTACGACATATTTCAATTGGAACAAAATCGAAGATGGTGACCGCAAAAAGTGATTGATTCGGCATGGAATGACCCACTAGGAACGATGCAACATTTGTTTCGTACAATATACAACTTACGAGTTATTTGAGATCGTCATGCTATGAGACTCGCCCATGTATGACTCACTTGATTCTCTAGAAGGCATATTTTACAATTTTCATTATTGGCGCGGATAAAAAAGGTAAAAGTGTAACCTTCACATTTATCTTCGAAATTCCAAGCAATAGTAATTTTTAAGAAAATTTTCTTATGCATTATGTAGCAAAAAGATTCTTCGATTATCTGAAAAAAATCAATTTTTCTTAATCCCATCCCAACGTGCCCACCATGGAGGTGAAGGACAGGTAAGTCATTGCACACGGTGTGCGAGTTGGCGGGGAAACCCCAGAATGAATAGCTATAGCCCACATCTGGCAAAACATGCTCCGTTAATTACAATCGTCTGATTTCGGCTGTAACAGCAATTGCTGGTATCATAAACCCGAGTTCCGCGAGCGAAAAACATTTGCTTCTTTTATGACTGAAAAAGGTAGTGGTGTGCAATTTTATATTTAAAATGCGTGCTGGTTCCGAAATCTTTTTAATGTCTTTATGACGTCCCAACCCAGACCTGCGCTCAAGAAGTGAAATTACGGTCGGCTATTTATCACGACATTGTCTTCACGAGACAATACAAAAAGTTGTTTTGACAATTTCCCATTCCACTACTAAAAATCGTTGAGACACACCCACGACCAATTGGAACATTCAAAATCTCACCACTTAAATCCATGGTTAACCAATCACGAACAAACCGAGTTGACGATGGAAAGAACACAACGAGACGCAACCAGTTCGCGGAAAATATAGTTTGTGTCGAGATACTTCCGAGAATTTGAAGACAGACACTATGGACATTGCCGAATTTTTATGTCTGGAGACGAGTCCTTTCTTAAGAGAGTATCTTTTGCGAACAAGGAGATATCATGTAAATACGATTTATAAGTCGCGCGAGGAAAAAGGTGAATACCACCTCCTTTTCCCGGAACTTCAGAATGATGAAGAAAAATTCTTTGAGTGCCTTCGAATGAGAAAGGAGACATTCCAATACATCTTGGAAGGTATACAGGAAAAAATTCGAAAACACTCGAATTTTCGAAAATGCATATCGCCAGAGGAAAGGCTCTTTGTAACATTGAGGTAAGTTATTTTTTAATTTGATGGAAGTTAATGTCATCGAATAATTCCTATAGCGCAGTTTTAAAATGATATTGATTTCTGTTTTAGATTTCTATCAACGGGACTTGCCTTTAGATCCATGGCGTTCAGTTTCCGCATGGGGTATAATACAATTGCCAAAATTGTATATGAGACCTGCGGAGCAATTTGGGATGTATTCCAAGGAATGCACATGCCAGTTCCTTCCATGGATGGTTTGCGCAAAATTGCAGAGGAATATGAGCAATTGTGGAAATTTCCTAATTGCGTAGGAAGTATTGATGGAAAACATGTCAGAATTAAATGTCCATCGAAAAGCGGGTCCTGGTTCTATAACTACAAAAAATTTTTCTCAGTGCACCTGCAAGGGATTGCAGATGCGAAATGCAAATTTGTAACGGTGGACATAGGAGATTATGGGAGGCGATGCGACAGTAGTGTATTCGAAAGGACAAGTGTATACCGCCGCCTCCAGAACAAAACGTTCAACATACCACCCGACAGAGCAGTGGGAGGTGCAACTCTGCCGTACGTGCTACTCGGCGATCAGGGGTACCCCCTAAAAGAATATTTATTGCGACCCTACCCATACACTGAAGCCGTGGATCGCGCCAAAGTAAATTTCAATTCCAGATTGAGCAGGGCTAGGCGCTGCATAGAATGCGCTTTCGGAATACTTGTTAGTAAGTGGAGGTGTTTAAAAACCGAACTGCAGGTTAACCCGAAGCATGCAGATATAATTGTTCAATGTGTGTGCTTATTGCACAACATTGTTATCGACAAAGAGGGTACAGGCAACTCGGTAATGCCGGAAGAAAACGTGCACGTGGAGGAGAATAGGTCGAATCAAGCGCGACCAACAACGAGACGATTCAATCGCGCATCGCAGAGGGCGTACGCAATACGCGATAACTTTAAAGAACATTTTGTAAATACAGATAGGTTAGAGTAATAGTTATATCTAATGTAGAATAGTTGTATGTAATGTGTGTAATGATTGTGTGTGTGTGTGTGTGCGTGTGCGTGTGCGTGTGCGTGTGCGTGTGTGTGTGTGTGTATTATAATGTAAAATGTAAAATGTACAATGTCGAAAGTCAAATGGTATTAAAAATTTTCTGTATCCTTATTTATTATTTATTTTTTACATTTTCAACCTGCATATTCTTCCTTATTATTCCTTCCCTTAATGATTTGAATAGAGAAGAAATCGTATACATGTAGTCATGCTCAATGTTAAAAATTTTGAAACAAGTTCCAATTTCATCTACTCAATTTTTATGTAAATTGATTAATTTTCTTGACAGTGTGATTAGGGTCATTATCTTGTTAAAAGACAAATTCGTCGTCGCAACCCATTTTTACCACTACAATTCTTCTAAATTTGCATTTAGTATATTAAAATATATGTAGTTATCTCCATTCATAATTCCGCCAATCAGTACTAGCAAATATTAAATAATCGCGTAATGAATAATCTCTTCGCGGGTTCGGCTCCGTGGTGTTATTAGACCATGTCAACCGAGTTATTTGTTATCGAGATTTAAAAAATATTAGCGTAGGTATTGTATATCTGAGGTTATTCGAAACAAAATTCAGAAGCACTCCGATTTCGGAAACTGCATTTAGTCAGAAGAGAGTATCCTGGTTACGTTAAGAGGAGTTTTTCAATTACTACATAATACTTGAGATAAAAATTTAATGGTTTCGGGAGGGGGGGCAGTCTTGTGCGGATAGCTTTTTAATAGCCAACGCGTATCTTGATAAATCTTAATGCTCGGAAAATGTAAATGTTAAATAAAGAAAAATGCTGAATTAAACATACTACCACGAAATGAGCACGTGTATCGTCATACATTTAATACGCGGTTTAATCTTCATTTCAAAGTACCACGGAAAGATACATGCGAGAGATGTGATGAATATAAAATAAAGTTAACTAGATGCAGAAAGTAGTGATCAAGAAGCTATTGCAAAAAAACTTGAAGACGAATATGAATTACGTTTACGAAAAGCAGAAGTAGCACGTAATTCTATGAGAGAGGATATAGAAAATGCAAAATGTTCAAATAATATTTAGGTATGTAAGGTAGTAGAACAGAAGTTTTTAATATTAGTTTACATTTTACATTTGAAAACAATATTATTATTATTATTTATTATTGCTTTAAACCATATAAGGTTTATATAGTATACATATACATTGCAATATGCCTTAGTATCTAACTTACAATTACTTTACATTGTAGCATGTATAGAAATTTCGAGAAGAAACCAGTAAGACAAAACGCGGAACGACAAGCTTCCAGAAGCTTCCAGAAGGTAGTTTGTAGGCAAACACGCGGGGAAGCGACGCGAGGGGAGCGCGCGAAAAGTCGAATCACGCGTAACGACGGGGTTGTTGATTTCACGTTCGCGGATAGTAACGAATTCATATAAATAGAGGCTTCACAGAGGGCCTCGGTCTATTTGCCATTCGTTCTGAAAAATCTACAGACACAAAGTCGTTCAATTACGAGCACAAAGTCGTTGCGCGCGCTCCCGTGTAGTGAACATCTCGTGAAATTTTCTCTTGAAATTTTTCTCCTGATTAAGTGTGCTACAGTTTACAGTCTCCTGTTATCTCATCCTTCTCAAGCTGTACTACCAGCACCAAACTGTCTTTTTCAAGACACTCTTAAACGCATTTTACTAAATCTTCAACTGATTAGTGCAGCAACGTGACTGAGGTTCCTGGCCCCAGCACTCAGGATGGCCGTGTTGCCGGCCTGAAAACGAAGCTTCCTGCTGAAGTCAACAACAACATCATTACTCCTGAACATCTTCACGCTGCCCCTGACACGAAGAGGCAAAAAACAAACGACACCAACCTCACCCAACATAACCTTGAAGGTATGTGGCCTAACATCCCGAACGTGGCAACATCCAATAGATTTGAGGCCTTCTCTCTCAATGCCTTCAAAAACTTTGCTAATTCCGCCGGGCTAGATCCCGGTGAAGAAACCTCCTCCAAAACATCCAGCAATATCGGTACAGCCAGTAATATCGGTACGGCAGAAACTCCTGTTACCATTCCCGCCGCAACTCGCCCACCGCCTATCTACATCAAATTGGCAGAAAGAGAGGTGATCAAGTTTAGGAAGGAACTAGAATCCGAGATAGGTAAAAACTTCTTCCTGAAATTCCTGGGGGACCAGGTTAGACTCCAATTCTCTGATGTCAGATTCTTCACTGAAGCTAAACTGGCATTTAACAAGGCAGGATTAAAATTCCACACCTTCGCCCTTCCCAGTGAGAAACCACTCACTGCCATCCTCAAGGGTTTACCTATGATAGACGCCGATCTTATCATCTCTGAGTTACAGCTCCTAAAGCTGAACCCCATTAGTGTGACTTCATTTCGCTCTGCACCTAGCAACTCTCTCTACAAAGTAACGTTCCCGCCTGGCACTAAGTTATCTTCAATTAAATCTGTTGGATTTATCTATCACTGCCGCGTCTACTGGGAACGTTTTCTTAAATCAAAAAATTATACACAATGCTACCGTTGCCAATCTTTTGGCCACGCAAGTGCTAATTGTTTTCGTAACCCTAAGTGTGTTAAATGCGGTCTTGACCACCTGTCAAAGGACTGCACCAAAGCCATAGAATCTCCTGCTAAATGCGCCAATTGCAATGGAGCACACACTGCCAATTTTTCACAGTGCCCTAACCTCCTTACCTACATATCTAAAAAAGCTGCTCCTCGTGCTTCTCGTACGGCTCCTGTTCGACGCCCTCTTATTACTGAAAACGCCAGCCAACCAAATCCAAATCCCGCCCCTTACCTGACTAACAACCGCTCCTACCGCGATGTGGTCAGAGGCCACTCCCTATCTCAAAACCCGAACATTGACACCAACTCATTTGAGTCTTCTGAAACCAGTGAATTCTTTAAGGAAGCAATCCTTTTCATAAAAAAAGCCATGCCCATTATCAAAGCTATCCGCCCCAAACTAACCTCCTGCACCTCAATGTTTGATAAGCTTGAAGTAATTTTTGATGCTGCACAGCAACTTTTCTCGTAATCCTTTTCACCCCGTTAATACCAGGGTCTTTCATGACATGGAACGCTTGTTCCCTTCTGAATAAAACCATCGAGTTGGAACTTATGTTGATCTCCAATAATATTCTAGTGGCCATGATCCAAGAAACATGGCTAACTCCTGCCAATAACATCTTTTTCAACAATTATAATATCATCCGCAGGGACCGTACTGGTGGTAGGAATGGGGGTGGCGTTGCCATCCTCATTCACAAAAATCTACAATTTCGCCCACACCACCTCGTTTCGACTAATAAACTCGAGGCCATAGCTATCAGACTAATTAATGCTAACCTCATAATTATCTCGGCTTACGTAATCAAAACCCTCCAGAGAGTCCAGAGTAAGGCGATTAAAATTATACTAAAGCTTCCTATGGACCATTCCACCGCAGAGATCCATATCAAGGCTGATCTGCCCATGTTGGACAAGGTTATTTATGATCTAGTCAAGGGATACTCTCCTGAAGAGCATTTTAATCCCCTGGTCCGTGGTACCCTCCTGTTCGGAAGACCGCTCCTGCCGTACGTTCCGAAGGTTCGCTTTCCGCTTGACCTCCCCCTGGACTTTGCCGCTTGTCCAGCGGCCGCCGCTCCGCGTGCTGTGGATCCTCCGACGCCCGCCTGTGTCGCGCCGTGGGATTGATGACCTGCATGTCATCGTGGGACATCTGGATCTGCTGAGTGACCAACAACCGCCACTCTTGTCGCGGCGCTTCCTGAAGACCAGCCCATCGGGCTCTCCTCGCCTTCACTTCGACGGTGCCGACATCACTATCATCAACATACTAAATATCAAGTTGCTGACCCTAGCATAATATGCCTATAAGTTTTTTGAAAATTTTCTTATCTTTTAACACTTCAAGTTGCATATCCAGCCAATCCCGCATGCTGTCAACCAAATTTTCTTAATTTCAAAGAGTGGAGAGCCGCCGGCTCTAGGTATCTTTACAAACCCTCATGTTTGAACTGCAGGCTTGCCTGACCTAAAAAAAAAAAAAAAAGGGCCTCGGTCTATTTGCTATTCCGAGAGAGAGGACGAGCAATTCCCTGTCAATCCTTTATTGAAATGGCTACAAATATGGCGCAGGAGTCCGTACAGCATATCAACTTGTACGTCTTCTGTGGGCAAGACGGGAAGTTCCGCAAGGATTGCCCTTTTCCTGCTAATAAATATATCGGTTGCCGTCTTGGCGTCCTGCGGGTCTCGAAATATTTCTGTGTAGACCTGGTATGCTGGTTTACGGGGTGCAAAAGTAGCGCGGATGAGATCCGTTGTTTCCTTCCACGTTGTTACGGTGGTCCGAACACCTCTCCACCACGTGGCTGCATGCCCTTCGAGGAGTAAGGGTAGTCCTCGGATCGCGTTCTCGTGCGTGATGTGCTCGATGTCTTTGTAGATGGAGGCTGTTGATACGAAGTCAACGACTTTCGCGTAATTATGACATCCGTCGAAACGTGCGGTACATTTCGCAAAGCTTCCTTCTTTTTCGGGTTTGGCCCGCTGGATGGTTTCCAGGACCTGGGAGAACTGGGAACCGGATAGCTGGATCGTGGATGATGACAGGTCAGGTTGGGATAGGTCGTGGTCCAGGGCCTGCTCGTTGGGCGCCATATTTGTAGCCATTTCAATAAAGGATTGACAGGGAATTGCTGGACAAACAAGGTTTATTCGGTTAGGAACATGGGTACAGGAAAGTGAGGAATATATATATAATCAATCATTCAACTCTTCGAATTATAAATTGCAATCATGTAGACTCTCTCTCTCGTTCATCACACGTGTACTCTAGCTAGGTTCCGTGGTATTCTACGCAAACGATCAGAAGGTGCTCTGTCCTCTCTCGCTCGACAAGGCGTCCAGGTATTATCGCCGTACTCTCCATATCGAACGAGCGACCAGGAACAGACTCCCGTCCTCTCCCGTTCTCCCGACAGGCGTCCAGGTATTATCGCCGTACTCTCCTGTCGGGGTGCTAGTGCTAACCAAGAGCGGCCGTGGTCCTTACCTCGTCCTCTCTCTCGGAATAGCAAATAGACCGAGGCCCTCTGTGAAGCCTCTATTTATATGAATTCGTTACTATCCGGAACGTGAAATCAACAACCCCGTCGTTACGCGTGATTCGACTTTTCGCGCGCTCCCCTCGCGTCGCTTCCCCGCGTGTTTGCCTACAAACTACCTTCTGGAAGCTTCTGGAAGCTTGTCGTTCCGCGTTTTGTCTTACTGGTTTCTTCTCGAAATTTCTATACATGCTACAATCTCCCCCTCTGGACACGAAATCGCCCCGATGAGTAGTCCAGGATCTCAACAGGTGATGTCGTCGGAACTGAGTCCGGCTTCCTCCTCCCTCCTTCTCTTTCGTGGTCGGCCGCGTCTGCGGATGGGTACCACGGGTGCAGGTACCTGGTCCCGTTCTCCAGTGTAAGGATGAAGTGCTGAGGTGTGGTAAACTCCAATTACCACCGGCTTGGCCTCCCTGGTTTGCAGCTCATGGCTGTTTGCGCCGATACGCCGCTTCACTGCATATGGTCCGTCTCGCCTCGGCGCCAGTTTAGATGAATAGTGCTGGTCCCGTTTGCTCAGCGTGTGGGTGGTTACCCAGACAAGGTCGCCGGGCTGGTAGTCTGGTCCTTCTCGTCGGCGTTGATCTGCATACCGCTTGCGGCGGTCCTGCCGATCCTCCTGCGTCAGCTGCGCCACTCGCAAGGTGTCTGCTAAGGCGAGCAGCTTCGGTGTGACTTCTGGCAAGAAGTTTCCTCCTTCGACGAGTGCCCTCAGATCACGGCCTGTGTCATCTGGTGTCCGCAACTCTCGTCCAAAGGTGAGATAGGCCGCCGTGTATCCCGTGGTCTCACATTTCGCTGAGTTCATGGCGAAACGAATGGCGGGCAGTCGGTCGTCCCAGGAGGTGTGGTCATTCCGTACATAGATCCCGAGTTGTGCTTTAAGGTCTCGATTTTTCCTCTCCACTGGATTCGCCTCCGGGTGGTAGACAGGGGTGAATGCTTGCTGGATTCCCAAACAATGGGAGACTTGTTGCATGATCCCGCTTATGAACTGCGTGCCGTTGTCGCTGATGATTCGACGAGGCAAACCAAATCGTAGGAGTACCTCGTTGATCAAGACATCTGCACACGCCTCTGCCGTTGCCTGCCGCAATGGGAATATTTCCACCCATCGGGAAGCGGTGTCTTCGATGATTATTATCCAGCGGTTGTCCCTCTTCGTGGCAGGTAAAGGGCCGAAAAGGTCCATGGCTAGTACCTCGAAACGGCGCTGCATCACGGCTGTTTGTAGCAAGCCGGCTGGCTTTACGTTGCTGGCTTTATACCGTTGACACTCGATGCAGGATCGGACGTACTCTGCGATTTCCTTGGCCATCCTTGGCCAGAAGTACCGATTTATTATCCGATGTACGGTATGTTGAATCCCATAGTGTCCGGCAGTGGGATCATCATGGTAGGCACGTAATATGTCTTGTCTCTCGTGCACTGGTATGACCAGTTGCGCCTCTTCCGAATCCACATTCGGGGCGTACCGGTACAGCACGGCATCGTGCAGGAGATAACCTCGAGTTGTCCACCTTCTCATCTCGTCGTCGTCTGCAGATTCCAGAGCCTCGATGATCTCCTTCAGGTCGTCGTCTTTGAGCTGCTGTTCCCTCGTTCCGGCAGGTCCGCGGCTCGGTATGTCGACGACGACGCCGCCGAGGTCCATCCTCTCTTCTTCATCCCATGGCTCCGTTGGTAGTCTGGAGAGCATGTCGGCCACCACATTGCAGCGCCCGGGGATGTATTCGATTTTTGGACAGTAGGATTGTAGTAGTAGTGCCCACCGTACCAGTCGTCCGCTTGGTGACTTCAATGTCATCAACCATTTCAAGGGCTGATGGTCGGAGGCAATCGTAACGTCGGTACCCTCGATGTAGCCACGAAATTTATCTACTGCCCAGACTACGGCGAGAGCCTCTCGTTCCGTAGTAGAATAGTTCTTCTCCGCTGGTGACAATAGCCGACTGGCATACTCCACAGGATGCTCGGCTTCCTTCTCCCCCTGGAGTAAAACTGCTCCGATAGCATAGCTGCTGGCGTCGGTTCGAAGGATGTATGGTTTGGTCTCGTCGGCAGTCTGCAGGATTAGTGCGTTCGTCAGAGCCCCTTTTAAATCTTCGAATGCATGTTGTTGTGGCGAACTCCATTCCCAGCTGGTCTTCTTCCGTGTCAAACGAGTTAGTGGTTCCGCGATGCTGGCGAAGTTTGGTACGAACCGGCGGTACCAGGAGCAAGTCTGCAAAAAAGATATTAGTTGTTTCAGGTTCGCCGGCGTCCTCATGTCCAGGATGGCTCTCGTCTTCTCGGGGTCTGGTCGAATGCCTTGCGGTGTGAGGACGTGGCCCAAGTATTTAATATCCTGGCAGCAGAATCGGCACTTCTCGCGGTTCATTCGTAGACCGAATTTTCGAAGCCTATCGAATACAGCCTTCAGATCCTCAAGATGTTCAGCAAAGGACGAGGACAGAACCAGTAGATCGTCTAGGTATACCAGCACGTTCCGAAGTCCCAGGCCTGACTTTAAACGGTCCATCAATCGTTGGAACGTGGCTGGGGCGTTCTTCAGTCCGAACGGCATGCGTTTGAATCGGTAGATTCCGAACGGGGTGGTGAACGCTGTCTTGTCCCGATCTTCGGGCCGGACGCCTATTTGCCAATACCCAGACTGCAAATCCAGGGCGGACATAAAGTTGGTTTTCTTGGCCGCATGCAGCAGGTCGTCGATTCTCGGCAGCGGGTATGAATCGCCGACTGTTATGGCATTCAGGCGTCGGTAATCGACGCACACTCGGATGTTTCCGTTTTTCTTTGGCACCAGGACTACAGGTGCGGCCCAAGGTGACTCGCACTCTTCTATGATGTCGCCATCCATCATCTTCTTCAGCTCCTGCTGCAGCAGCTCTCTCTTTGCAGGTGGTAGTCGGTAAGGTGGTACTGCGATTGGGGAATGGTCACCGGTGCTTATCCGGTGGATCGCCTCAGCTGTTGGTGGTCCCGAGCCGCTTCATCCTCTCTTAGGTCCGTTACCTCGATGGTGGCGATATCCATTCGTGTCGGTTGACAATTTCGCAGGCACCGTTCGAACAGGGCATCGATGCGAGACCATCCAGCTTTCGCCTCTACCCGGTCACGTTTTCGTGAACTTTTGACAGGGCTCAGCAAGGGTGGCGGTGCCGGGAATTCGTCAACTATTTCCTCCAGATATTTTTGGAGTCGGTCCGTCGTCTGCTTCGCCGGTAGCGTGGTCCCAGGCGCTGTGCTTCCTGTTGTTTCCTCGATTTCGTTTTGGAAGTCGAATCCAATGTCCGGGTCTTCCACGAAGTGCCAGCTCCGTTGAGGGGTGTTGATGATTATCCCCGCGTCCTCTAGGAAGTCCATTCCCAGCAACGTACGATCATCCTTGCTGTCGGGGAGGACGATAAAGTGCGTTGGGATTGTTCGTCCTTCCAGGTGAACTTCGACTTCTGTCACCAACACCTCCCGCATTCGTGGATTCCCATCTGCCAGAGCGACTTGCATTTGCCGTTTTGAGAAAGGCAGTCCTTTCTTCTTCAGGATTGCGACCAAGCTCTGGCTGGCTACACAGCATTTCGCTCCGGTGTCCAGATAGGCGCGTCCTTTTTCGCCTGCGATGTTGACCGTTACCGTTGGCCGCGGTCTGGGCTGGGCCATGGTGTCGACGGAGCAGAAAGCGGCTCGTACTGTTGGTGCGGTCGCCTTGCTGCAGTCCGGACATTTCGAGCGCACAAACCCTGGTTTTCCGCAGCCGTAGCATTTCAGAGCTGGTCTCGTTGTTGTCTAGGGCGTCTGACTCTCCGTGTGACTCGGTTTCGCAGGCGCTATGAACGTCCGATGTCTGCAATCCGCGGAGTTATGTCCGAATTTGCGGCATACACCGCAGCGTGATCGTTCCTTCCACCGTTGGTCGAATCCTCTTTTCAGGGGTCGGTCCTCTCGATGTTGTGGCTGCTCTGATTTTCGGGCCTCTTTTTCCAATGCCTCGACTCTTCTTGCTCGCTTTACGAGATCCGTGAACGAAGTCACAGAATCTCGCGAAATTCGGTCTCGTAGGTGGAAACGCAGGAGTCCGTACAGCATATCAACTTGTACGTCTTCTGTGGGCAAGACGGGAAGTTCCGCAAGGATTGCCCTTTTCCTGCTAATAAATATATCGGTTGCCGTCTTGGCGTCCTGCGGGTCTCGAAATATTTCTGTGTAGACCTGGTATGCTGGTTTACGGGGTGCAAAAGTAGCGCGGATGACATCCGTTGTTTCCTTCCACGTTGTTACGGTGGTCCGAACACCTCTCCACCACGTGGCTGCATGCCCTTCGAGGAGTAAGGGTAGTCCTCGGATCGCGTTCTCGTCCGTGATGTGCTCGATGTCTTTGTAGATGGAGGCTGTTGATACGAAGTCAACGACTTTCGCGTAATTATGACATCCGTCGAAACGTGCGGTACATTTCGCAAAGCTTCCTTCTTTTTCGGGTTTGGCCCGCTGGATGGTTTCCAGGACCTGGGAGAACTGGGAACCGGATAGCTGGATCGTGGATGATGACAGGTCAGGTTGGGATAGGTCGTGGTCCAGGGCCCCACGTTGGGCGCCATATTTGTAGCCATTTCAATAAAGGATTGACAGGGAAATGCTCGTCCTCTCTCTCGGAATAGCAAATAGACCGAGGCCCTCTGTGAAGCCTCTATTTATATGAATTCGTTACTATCCGCGAACGTGAAATCAACAACCCCGTCGTTACGCGTGATTCGACTTTACCGCCCACTACCACGCGGTTGTAGGGGATGGCAAGGCGCCATCTCGTACGGGGCCGAACTGGTGACATTGTATTGATGCGAGCCTGAGAAGAAGGTTTCCATTTCCAGGCAGGCATACGGTGACGTGTCTGGATGTACGCGAATGCGCGGCTGATTGGATCAGAGCGGAGGAGGCAGACCACGTTCCACACGCATTTTCGCACACATACTATGTAGCGTGCACCGTCGCGGCTAAAATATATGTATAATGGAACTACGGGCACGCGGTTGTGGTGGGAATAGGCAGACCCAGCGATAGGCTCGCTTTGTTTATGTGGTGTTCCCGGGGCTGTTCTCTATGGAGAGGTTTATGACAGATCATTATTATTGAGCTGGAAGCCGGCACTTTCTCGGACAACACCTGTTGACTGGGAAGTAATTTTTATATCACTACGATTATGAATTGGGCGCGCTAAAAACAGCTCTCTGAAAAACAGCTTCGCTGTCGATCGCCCAATAATGGCCCGATCCTTTTGCACGGTGAATGTTTTATTGCACGTGCAGATAGTCGCTACGCTATCGTACGTCGCACAGTGGTGCAAAATTCCCAAGACGTGGCAATAATTCGTTTACTATGGTAACGTCATTTTAAAAAATCTATGTATTGAAATACATTACAGTATTAATACATCGATCATAGATTATAATAGCACTTAAGCTGTTGCAGTCTTTATTAGTAAAATATGAACGTATCTCAAAGAACTCTTTGAAATCTTGAAAATTGATGGTTTTACGCCGACGTGTAATATGAGGTGTCACAAGTTATTCATTAAATTATAACGACCAAACTATAACAAAACGATTAAAATGAGTTTTGCGTGCTCATAGTGATACCATAAGAGTATATAAGAAAAATTATTTCAGTTGAAAAAATATTTGTTTTCATAGTTTATTTTGCAATTGTTTTTTTAAACAGGTGCATTGCTATCATAGCACCAGAAAATTGAAAAATAAAAATAATGATAATATAGCCCCAAGTGTCCTTTTTACGGACCCGTTTTTAAAAATACGGATACTTCAAAATTGGCGACATGAAAATTATTTGAAGTGAACGCTGCACCGAAATATATCGCACGAGGGCCGTCCTGTCGGTCGACGTCGGACGAAACTCGAAGGGTCACACAGACGGGCCTACCTACACATTGGAAATGTCGGACCGAAGCCTCTGACGTCACCAAGTCGGTCGGACGTCGGATGTACTGGGCACGTACTCTAAGAGTGGCACAATGAGAGTCGTAGACAGAGTATCTTATGCTTCGTACAGACTTGAACATTTCGGCGCGCATCGCGCCGCGCATTGCGCCGAACAACGAACCGAACGGCGAACGGAGCTCAAAATCGATATTAATTTCGGCGAACCGAACGACAAACTGAATAGCCAACGGAACGGCGCACACTGGTCCACGCGCTCGATCTAGCTGTTCATTACTATTTTAGCACTATTCGAAAGTTTAAAGGTATAATAATGTAGGTCGTTGTTTATTTTAAACTGTGAAAAAAAACAATATTAATTCTAAAAAACAAAAATATAATTTTTATAAACAAAAATAACAATTGACATTACATCACATTGACAAATCATTATTGTTATCTTTTTTTTTTAATGTCATGGACATTTAGGAAGTAATATACATTCAATAAACATCGATTTGGGCAAGTTGCTTTTTAACCAAATGAACAGCTAGATGAGCGCGTAGACCAGTGTGCGGCGAACGGAACGAAGAATCGTCATTAGTTTCGGTGCAACGGATTTGTTTTATTTATTAAAGAAATAATTATGGAAGCTGCAGCAGCAGCAGCATATATCTACGCACATTATTCGATAGCTGCGAATAGCAGGCGTAGAAATATTAGGAGATGGTGGCAGACAGATCTATATACTAAAATAAATTCCGAAAATTACGTCAATATCGTTAACCAATTAAAATTTCAAAGTATAAGTGGGCAATATAAAAATTTTACACGGATGACTCCTACAGATTTCGAGTATTTATTAACAAAAATTGGCCATAAAATAACCAAAAACGATACTGTGCTTAGAAAATCAATACCTGCGCAGGAGAGGTTAGCTGTCACCCTCCGTTTCTTAGCGACAGGAGATTCCTATTGTAGCCTGCAATATTTATTTCGAATTTCAAAACAATCAATTAGCAATATTATTCCAGAGGTTTGTCAGGCACTCATAGAAGTTTTAAAGGAAAATATCAAGGTAAGTACAAAAATTATTTTTATTTTTATTCATAAGCAAAATTTACGAAAGTAAAAAACTGAACATAGAACACATTTGATGTAAATATAAATATTTATTATACTAACTTACACTTCTTTATTTGAATTATTAGTGTAATTAAATGGTTTTAATTCATGATAAGACTTATTTACACGAGATGAAGTTTGTGAAGGAATGAGTTGGTGATTAGAATGATTTAAGATTTGTAAAGGAGATAATTGTTGAGTGTAATCTGAAAATGTTTGTGAAGGAGTGAGTTGCTGATTAGAATGGGAAGACATTTGTGAATGAGTGAATTGCTGAGTGTAATCTGAAAATGTTTGTGAAGGAGTGAGTTGCTCATTGGAATGAGTGCAGATTTGTGAAGGAGATAATTGTTGACTGTATTGAGAAAAGGTTTCTGAAGGATAGTGTGTATGAGGGAGTTGTTGATTACTGATGTTGTACAAGCCACTATCGGCTTTAATTAATAATTTCATAATATCGTTCTGCACCATACCATTCATTCCTTCGTCTCCGAAACATTCCACGTAGATCAACTAGCACAGCTCAAGAGATTCGATTGGAACTGGCAGAATTTTTTATAACAGAAGAAGGTCGAGTTGAATGGCAAAATGAATATGCATGAAATTGATGGTTGTTTTTTAAAATCTTACTGTATTTAATCTTGGCCTGGGTTCATCTTTGTCCTGCAGGAATATCATTGCTTTGAATGCGAACCACGAACTTTCATATATGTCATCTCTTCCTATAAACAAACTTTAGTATAAGTATATAAATTGAATAACCCTGAATAATGAACATTTGTTTTACTTAAAAACCTACCTGACCCTGTCCTTCGGCTCTTCTTAATTTTTATGTTCTCTCGTCTGAAAGATGACAACAATGACCCCATCTTCTTTTTACATTCTTCGCACTCTATATTAATTTCGAGGGAAATTTCCTCCCACGCGTCTAGCTTTTTTATTTTGTTGTAATGGAGAGGGTGTTTTGCTTGCCAAAGAAGAACTTTTTGTTGGTATGCACTGATTAATTGCAGACATTTCTCGTCGGACCACTCCATGTTTTGACCGTCAGTATAAATAAACAGAACGTAGGAACGCTCGCCAAATGAACAACGCGTGTCGCTGAGTCATTCCACGCGCAATCGGACATTCTTTGGAATACCGTTCCAAATTTGATTCAAACTTGAATATGTTGTAGTTTTTAGCCCTTGCGGAACCATAAGATACATGTCTGAACCATTTTTCTCTAAAATGCTTTATTTTAGAGATATTCGACCGTTTCCAGACTTTTCAAACACCCTGTATATGACCAAACCTGCGAACAAATTTGCGCGCATTCCCTTTGATGTTTTCGAAAAACCGACAACTGATGGATCGACCGCGCGCACGAACGCGCGCACGAACGTGCGCCCGAATCGCCGAACCGGTGGGATTTGCAAATCTGTTCGCAGGACAGAGATGTCTAGAATACATAAAGAATAAATGTCAAGAAATACAACAAAAATTAAACAAAGAAATCGGTGATTTAAATTATCTGAAAGAAGGACTAAATAAGTAACAAATAAATCATTTTCAATATTATTTTAATACAATAAAATTTTAAAAATTATATAAAAAATTATTTTAAAAAATATATATTTATAACGACAATTACCAGTAGATAGGTATAATTTTTCAATGAATGAATTAAAAAATCGGTAACAGATGGATCGATGGCGCACCCGAATGCGCGCACAAAAGCGCGGAGAAATGCACGCGGCGTTCGTAGCCCCGTCGAAACTAGTGTTCCGTACGCCGTTCGGCGTAATGCGCGCCAAAATGTTCAAGTCTGTACGAAGCATTAGAATCACTAATAAATACATATAATCACTAATCAGAACCAACAACTAATAGTATTATCCCTACATTATAATGGCGTAATTTCACTTGTTTTTCAATATTTAACTATGTTCCCCCGTTCCGATTTTCTTAAAACTTTGGTATGTATTAGATAGGTAACAGAACATTGTTCTTGAATTTTTTGGAAGTGGTCACTCAAAGGGTTGCTTGCAACCCCCACCCCTAAAAAGTTAAATGATTTTTTCTACCCTTAATAATTTGATCACAATTGCGAAAAAATATATGATATGAAGGAGGTAAGTTCGCGTGTTTTCATTTTTCTTCCATCCGAATATCTTAATTAATAACCGAGAAAAAAAATGATACAGTTTAGGGTATTTACCCTCATATTATCCTTAAATGAAGGGTTAGCGACTTGAAATTTTGGGGGATGATCTTTCAACCTAAAACCATTGTTTTCCACTACAAAATCAATAAACATTGTGGCCGAGGCCGCTGGTCCATTCTTATCCTGCTAGACCCTTTCATCGTCTAGAACAGGCAGTTCCAACGAGAAGCCCCGGGGCTTTTCGAGGCACCTTCCCCGCTCAGATTCTTCTCCCACTCTTATGCTTCATCGTCATGATGTATAGTAGTAGGGAGCTCCGACCACGAGAACCGCGTCACTCACCGACTCTACGGCTGTACGGAGTAGTAGGAAGAGGTTCAATGGTGGAGGACCTTGCAGTTGTCGAAGGGGAATAGGTTGGAACTGCCTGGTCTAGAATGCTGTAAGTCAGGGCTGCCGTTTAACGGCTCGCGACGGCCGATTTTCGAAAGCTACGCCCCTCGACCCGGCCGCGCGTCTCGCCCCCCGTGACGGTCCTAGTACTCGGAGCCGTACCATAGCGTGGGCGCTATTCGTAGCGCTTCAGGTATACACGCGTGTCAATAGGTTTCCTCATTACCATCGAGGTACTATTGCCAATGCGTTTTTTTTTTAGTGGTATCCCCTGTAGGCCTATTCCACTATATCGCACAATAATTTCGGACAACAGCTGTAGAATTTTGTATTTCGTATGAATTTATTTTTCTAATTAATTTTCTACTGCTGTTGCCCGAAATTATTGTACGATATAGTGGAATAGGCCTACAGGGGATACCACTAACATAAAGAAACGCATTGGCAATAGTACCTCGATGGTAATGCGGAAACCTATTGACACGCGTGTAGACCTGAAGGGCCACGAATAGCGCCTACGCTATGGTACGCGTCTGAGCGGCTCCGAGTACTAGGACCGTCACACTGTTGGGTATTTGGCCGATCTAGCTGGCCAAAAGTCGATTTTGTCAAAGTCATCCCAGGTAAAAATGAGTTGTTACCTGAAAAAGTTGAATAGTGGGGGGTCAATAAACCGTCGGTGTTTTCCCGATTTGGCTTTTCCGTACCGAGGTATGGTCACTTGAAGTTTAGTCTTTCAGTACAGTGTTTCTGCCTTTCGCCGTGTCGGTCGTAGTAGTAACGTTTGAAGTGTTATATTTTTAATCACGAAAGCGTCTTTGAGAAAACCGATAATGGATAGTGTTGTAGCAGGTAAGTGTGTGTATTTCCCACAATTTGAATCAGATATGTGTTTATTTAAATAAAATAACAGTAACTGAAAAAAGTCAATTTGAAGGCAGTTTTAATCTCCAAGTACATACAATCGGAAGGAATTAGTTGTACTTCCCTGTCCGTCCCAGTAATTTTTCTTTAACCACTGTAAAGCGGAAGGTTTCAGCTTTATTTTCGTGTAAAAAACGATTGCAGAAGCGTACAGATGCAAAAGTTATCGTCAAAACAAGATTAAGTCAAAATCCGACCCAGAACGCGCGGGTTTTCTCCCCCAATGAAGGAACACGGGTTTTCCTTTAATAAAGAACCATCATAGACACGGAAAACATGATTGCCAGCAAAATTTATTTATACAGCGAAACTTTGTTCAAAATAATATGAGTTGTTGCAATAGTTTAAGTTGTATTTTATTAATATTAGTTGTATTATTAGTTATTATTATATATGTATATATAATATCACTTATGTTTATTTTATGTATTATATACCATATATTATATTATATTTTACATTATGTTATATCACATTATATTATATATTATATCATTATTATTATTAGCATTATTATTATTATTATATATAGTGCAATATATAGAAAATTTATATTATTTTATTATTTATATTATAGTAATTCGCACGTACTTTTAAATTAGTCAAAAATAATACTTTCAATAAAAATTGTTAATTTTTATTTGTTTATAATTATTTTTTTTACGATAAAATACTATAAATAAGTTAGTAGGTACATTTTAAACGCGTTAAGCAAAAAAAATTATTTTGGCCAGCTAGATCGGTCAAATACCCCACGTCATGGGGGGCGAGACGCGCGGCCGGGTCGAGGGGCGTAGCCTTCGAAAATCGGCCGTCTAAGGGTGTAGATCTCTCTCACACACTCGAACTCACACACCGCTAGCGACTGTATACGTACACGAGATTGCAAGGGTTCAGTTCCTGACGTTATTCGTCTCGCTAATGTACATTTGGGACCCCTACATAGTCACAATCGCTAGATAAAAGATCAATCTAGTTCGCGAACTCGCCCAAGTGGCCTACTATTGCGTTTTCGAGGCGTAATTTACATTATTCGGCAGCATGTAGCGGAGCCGCGAGAAGCATCGGGCGGCGCGACAGTGCTGCCACTGTCAAGAGACACACATTTTCTTAAATATCGAGAGAAGTAGGATTTTTATAGAAACGATCGATAGCTCGCGCAATGCGGGGGACACATACAATGTCAATGCAACGTTTATTATGTTAAATCAAACGAATTTAAACCCACCTAACGTCAGGAACTGAAGCATATCTCAGAAGGGACGGTCCTCTGAAACTACAGCTCCGGCATTTTTCCGCTACGAGCGCTGATGTCGGTTCTTAGCATTCGGTCACCCGGCAATTCCATCATTGTATCGGTAAAACGGAGGATGACAAGTGTTGCCGGTAAGTTAGGCTCACACGCACACGTGACGTCACTACGTTGATGCTCGTTGGTGTGCTCGAGTGAGAGTGTGTGGCACAGCTCACCGCTCGGGAAGCGTGTAGGTACGTGCGCCTGCTGTGCCTCCGAACCATTCTGTAAAAACTGTACCCAGCTCCCCTACTGGACGGAGCTCAAACTAATTTCGAGGTCAAATCCAGATCTACACCCGCAGCCCTGCCGTAAGTCATCGTTTCACCGGTAGTTAATATACCGGGTGGTTCACGAGAAACAGACCACAGAGAAACAGGATACAGATGGAAGAAAATGTTAGAGAGGAAACCTTTTGAAGGTCTTTTGAAGGTCATCGATGATTTTTAAATAGCACCATATATTTTTATCTTCACAGTGCTGTAGCTGATGTCAAGGCGAGTTCAACGATGTGGTACACTATGACCTACAAATGACCTTGAACAAGAAAATTTATGATAAGGCAATCATAACTTCAAAATGTGCAATCATTTTATTTGAATTAAAGTAAATGTTCGAAATTATGACCTTGAGCAGTAACACAAACATTTAAACGTTTTGCAAGGCAATCAATTGCATTTTCAATTGTTTCTGTTGAAACTCATCTACAAGATCTAATTATTCTTTCTTGCATGTTGTCTGGTGTAGTCGGTTGATCACGACATTCATCATCTTTGAGTATTCCCCACAAAAAAAATCAAGAGGAGTTAGATCGGATGAACGTGCTGACCATAGTATGTGTCCATTATGTCCTATCCAGCAATTTGGAAATTTATTGTTCAGAACCACATTACTCGATGAATATCTGGAGGAATAATATCTTCTAAAAATATGAGCAATGTTTCTTCTAAAAACGTAAGTTTGTTGATGAACTTGTTTGTGTACGCTCAGACATCACCTTCCGTTAACGGTATACGAGTTATGAGACCTAATGGGTTAAGAAATTAAATTTCCGTTGATCAAACAGAGTGGTCAACCCATTTATGAGTCCAAGGTCATTTGAAGTTCATAGTGTACCACATCATTGAACTCGTCTTGACATCAGCTACAACACTGTGAAGTTAAAAATATATGGTGCTATTTAAAAATCATCGATGACCTTCAAAAGACCTTGAAAACGACTACAACCGGAACATTTTTTTATATCACTATATTTGTACCCTTTAACAGTACAACTTTCCTCTCTAACATTTTTTTCGATCTCTAATCCTAACGGAGCTATTTAGGTGGCCTGTTTCTCGTGAACCACCCGGTAGATTATTCACGTGGAGTGCAACAGTTGAGGGGGACGGCGAACTAATACCATCACCACTCACACATCGCTAGATCCCCATATACGTATACGCAAATGCAAGGTTTTACGGGGGCTCAAATTCACGCCTGAATATTGCAATGAGAAGTTCAGAACTGGTCGATTATGTTTCCTAAAAGTCCAATCTAGGATTATGCAGAGCCCAAATTGTCAATTTCTACGCTATCGTGGAGTTATTTGTAATATTCGGTGATTTCATGCCGTTCGAAGCAAGTGTAACGTCACAAGATGGCCGCCATTGACAGATTTTCTTAAATATCAAGAGATTTAGCTTTCGTATCGATAAAAACGCTCTGCATAATCCTAGAAAAAAAAATTACAAAGACGGTGGTATGCATTATCAGCTGATTACTCATTTGTTCAAACACGAAAAATGAGCCCTCCTAAAAACGGCATTTAGGACTCCTGAAACAGCATCTCGAACTTACGACATTTATCATTACGAGCGCCACAGTCTCTTTCCCAGCAAAACTGAACGTGACCAGAGACGAGAGGATAAACTAAGGTCGATAATGTAGGACGATAATACAGGTTTATACCTCGTGACAAGCAGTACGCTGTCGATTATTACAAATAACTCCTCGACAACGTAAAAATATGCATTTTGGGCTTTGCACTGTCCTAGATTGGACTTTTAGGAATCATAATCGACCAATTCTGAACTTCTCATTGCAATATTCAGGCGTGAATTTGAGCCCCCGTAAACCCTTGCAAGTTCGCGTACGAATGTCGTGACGTCACGCTTGCTTCGGATGCCTCGTGGCTGACAGTATGCTGCCGAATATTACAAATAACTTCATGACAACGTAAAAATATGCATTTTGGGCTCTGCACAGTCCTAGATTGGACTTTTAGGAATCATAATCAACCAATTCTGAACTTGTCATTGCAATATTGAAACGTCAGTTTGGGCTCCCGTAAACCCTTGCATTTGTATATACGCGACTCGCGACATTGCGCTTACTACGGACGCCTCGTCACAAGCACTACGCTGCCGATTATTACAAATTACTCCTCGACAATGTAGAAATATAAATTTTGAGCTCTGCTCCCCCCTAGATTGGACTTTCAAGAATCTAGCAATGAAGCATAAGCGACAAGTTCTGAACTTCGCATTGCAATATTGACACGTCAGTTTGGGTTCCCGTGAACCCTTGTATCTTTTGTATACGTATCTCCTGACGTCACGTATTGAAAATTGTTTAATTGTTACTTTTTTATTTAGTATTTTTGCACATAAGTTAAAGCACCGATGTCTTTGGTTATAAATTTCTCTGTACATATTACTTTAAATATTCATGATATCAAAAATAAATGTCAAGATTTAAATTATCTACAAACATACTAAATAAGTTACAACTTAACAATTTTAAATATTATTTTAGGACAATAAAATATAAACAATCAATTAAAAAATTATTAGAAATATATATATATGTATTACGATAATTATCAGTAGATAGAAATAATTTTTTTGATAATTTTTTCATCCCCCATATTTCTTATGGTTCAGGAGTTCTATTAAAATATCGCCTTTCTCGATCTAGGTCACTGTGTGCGCAGAGTTGGGCAATATATCTATCTGAATAAAAATTTAGAATAACATAAATTATTCGTTATTCGAGGGTTCGAATAAAAAATTTATCTTTATTTGACGAGTATCTAATAAATAAATTTATTCGACGAAATATTTGAGCGACGAATACAGATAATTGTTTTATTCGAAGTGGGTTTATTCGAAGGCTTCGAATGTCTCTGCGGATAAAACCACTAGATACAGTCCAAATTATATCGTGTTTAGTGTCATTTTAACCATGAGAATTCCACGAATTAGTTGATGTAGGTCCCATAAAAAAACAATGAAAAATAAAGAAGTTTTGGAATTGATTTTGTGGTGGATTCACACCCATATACCTGACCCGGTGTCGGGTTAGCTGGTCGTGTTTATTGCACTACTCTGCGACCGAGGCAGCTCGTGCTACTGGGCCTAGGCAGTCGGTGCTCGTCGCCGTTTCTTCGAGCAGACAGATAACTGAGCAAAGCCTACGAATAGCCCCACGGATAACACCACTAGATACAGTCCAAATTATATCGAGTTTAGTGTCATTTTAATCAGGAGAATGCCACGAATTAGTTGATGCAGGTCCCATAAAAAAACAATGGAAACTAAAGAAGTTTTGCAATTGGATTGGCGATGGATTCACACCGATATACCTGACCCAGTGTCGGGTTACCCTGCTGTGTTTATTGCACCACTCGGCGAGCTGCCTCGGTCGCAGAGTAGGTCGCAGAGTACGTCCAAGAAAATTAGGTAAACTAAACTAGTCGGAAATCTTACTATTCAGCTTCTTGTACTGACCGTTGCCACGACTATAGCGTGACGATCAACTCCGTCAAGGTCAAACTTTGGTCCGTCCCCCTTAAGGATGTTCTGGAGGGACAACAGTAGACAAAAGTACAAGAAATTCGAAATCCATCAATATATTGGCAATGAAAGCCATTCATGAGTATATTTTGCATTAAAAACATAGATTAATTTAAAAAGCTTTCGTTTAATTAGTGAATTTCATGTTATATTTATTTTTTAATCAAATTATCTTCATATTATAGAAAATTGTAAGTGACTTTTGCGAATGATTGTACCCTCTGATTTCAACTTGAAGATAATAAATTTGATATTCAATGTATATAATTACGCAACAAAAAGTTAAAAATAAATATTTAAATAAATTAAAAATACTTCAGAAAGCAATATTCATGATTATTATTGAAAATAAACATGTGAAATTTGCGTAAAATTATGTTCTGATAATAACAAAAACGTGACAACACTGTACTCAGCTGTATTTTTGTATTTGAGAGTTGGTAGCATTGTGTACGTTTGGAAACTATCGTGATTTGGAGCGTCTTAAACAAGTATAAATAAATTACAATGTCTGATACTTTAAAAGCGAAAACTTACCGTTGGAAAGGTAGAATAGTGTCAGAGAAAGTTTATTTGTGGCGGCTTGCTCAACAGCAAAATGGTTTAAAAGGTAAAAAACCAGAGGTAACCTCAAATATTACGGAAGACAAAGAAAGAAGTGAATCTTGTGATGAGAGAAGACGCATAGTAGATCTAAAACTACTTGGTGAACAGTTATGGTGTATATCTTGTAAAGAAGCATTATGTTTAAAATATATTGAAAGTGAGATACGTCGAGATCTGGGGTCACAACTCTCAATACGATGCCATAAATGTTTGATTATGAACCAAGTATATACCAGCAAATATGATGAATTTGCTAGCGATAGAAGGAGTATTCGTTTTACCACAAATTATAAAGCAGTCTTAGGTAATTATTTATACATAATAATGTGTACACACACATACTGTATAGAATATAAATTGTTATTATAAATATATATATATATATATATATGTAAAGAAAGTACATGGTACTTCCTTTTAAATTGTCCCGCGCACTTATGGCGCGTTAGTATACAAGTTCGTGGAACTGAGACCAGAGAGAGAGAGGGAGACAGAGAGGGAGACAGAGAGAAAAAACGAAGGTGTCAACACGTGCAAAGACTAGTCGATTAACCTATAAAAGATTAAAGTGTAATTAGGGAATAATTGACATTTAATGTCGTTTCTCTTTTTACAGGTAAGGTTGTAAATAGTTGTAAATATGAACATAATAATAAAATAAACATAACACTCTCTTTTTACAGAGAAACTCAATATAGTGATTATTCCCGCCTCTACCAAACCGTTAGATCATTAATAACATTATATATATATATTTGGTTTAGGTGTTTTACATTGTGGATTGGGATGGACACAACTTTCAAAATTATTGATGTGTTTGAATATTCCATGCTTTGATTTTAAAACATATCAAACATACGAAGCACAGATTGGACAAGCAGCAGAGAAAGTTGCTAAAAAGAGCTGCCTTGATGCCGCACTGCTAGAACGGAAATTGACGTTGGAGCAAATAGAAAATATTGAAACAATATTGTAATTAAGATTTATATTCAAAAGTATTAAAATTCGAATACATGCACTGTTTTAGTGCCCAAAATTCTACTTCTCGATACAGTAATCGATACATGTGCAGAAAGCTGGCATTTCCAGCAAAAGGGAAGTTTGTTGGCAAACGTAGTGAGAGTGGCAATGGCTGTATCGAAAAGTAGAATTTTATGCATTAAAAACGTACAATGCATACATTTTTATATGATAATGAAATCAAATTTGTATATACAATCGAATTGTACACAAATCATGCAAAAAATATTGTACACATTTTAATTATTTCAATGTAATTTTTTTATTATTTTTTAATAAACAGATATTCAAGATATATACAATCGAATTGTACACAAATCATGCAAAAAATATTGTACACATTTTAATTATTTCAATGTGTTTCGGTTGGAAGCTGGTGGATGAGGATGAGGAGATAGCGAGATGGTTGCCACGTGTGTGAAAGAAAGGCCACGGGTGGATGTTCACAAGCACGATTTATTTAACGTTTTCGCGAGCCCTGATTCGAAAATGCGAGGCACTCGCGGAATGGTGTACGCAGATCGCAGGTACAATTTGCGTCGATGATCGAGATGTGATCGGTAAAACAACGCCGACACGGTCACGGATGGTTCGGAGTCACAAAACGGTCGATGCTATTTGTTCGCGATCCGGGAAGCAAGGGAGCGCGATCGACGGCGCGCGGAATATCGAGAATCGATTCTCGTTAGGTGGGGATCCTCAAAAAAAGTGACCTCAACAGTGGATCTTCGTTGGGGGTCCGAGGTGTGTTTTGCGACACCGAATTGGCGTAAACAGCGGTGATCATTTTCGCCGAGCCGTGCCACTTGACTACCGCGCTTGTGGCAACGACGGCATCGAACACAATATCATTTTTTTATTATTTTTTAATAAACAGATATTCAAGATGAGTCTGTGTTTTTACTTTTAAATTTCGTTTAAATTATTTTTCTACTTTTTTTTCTTAGGCCGGAAGTAATTGATAGAAATTTTCTTTTGCCATCGACAAGTTCATGTCAGGTTGATGTTCTTCAAGAAGTATCTACATTCTACATCGTCAGAAAATATTACATCATTCAACGACATTGTACGAGTATTGGTTTCATATGACATGGGGTGGACTACCCGAGGATCAGGACGCAATTATGATAGTTTGAATGGATTTGGAGCAATACTAGGCTATTTTAGTGGTTTAGTTTTGGATTACAGAACATGTAATCGCAAATGTAGAAAATGCGATAATGTAGATAATCCTTTCGGGCATAATTGCCGAAAAAATTTTTACGGTTCAGCGAAAGCGATGGAACCATATGTTGGAAAACAACTTATAGTTGAAAGCAACATACTAAAATCTGCTAATTTACAAGTTGGAGTTTTTATTGGAGATGACGATAGTTCTACAATTGCAGCATGTAAAGCAGTAAGCAATCATCCGATTATTAAGCAATCAGTTGTGAACCATTTGTCAGGAGGAGTGAAAAAACAATTATTCAGAATAGAAAAAAGCCATAAGGAATTAACGCAAGATAGGTTTAACTATCTCCATCGGTGCTTTATGTACGCTGTGGCGCAAAATCGCGGCAATAGCAAAAGAATGGCCGATGCTATTCGTAGTATTCCCCACCATTCCTGCAACAACCACGCACATTGTGGTGAATGGTGCGGATACTTACAAGATCCACAAAATTATGAACATAGAGTAGTACCGGGTGGATTTCAAAATGAAACACTATTTCAAGAATTGAAAAATATATTTGACAAGCTGGCGGAAAATTGCCAAAAATTTTCAAGCGGTGCGACCAGCAACTCAAATGAAAGTTTGAATGCAATTATGATGGCGAAAAATCCTAAGTCACGCTGCTATAGCACCACTGCATCATCAGACTACCGATATGCATGTACCATAGGACAAAAAAATTTGGGAGAGAAATACACTAATGAAAACGGAAAGCACCATTTACAGCATATAAATAAAACACAAGAAAAATTAATTAAAAGACGAGCACTCACAAAAACCCCCGAATACAAAAGAAGACGTAATAATTTGAAAGCGAAGAGACGTGCATTACGTTATACCAAAGAACGTATTGAAGGCACAACCTACGAAAGTAATTGCTCTCTTTTTACCGAGACGGCCGAAAACAACGATGAAACAGATTTTGAGTTCCATGATAATGGAACACCCATTATCCTGTTCGATTTGGAGACGTCCGGATTTGAACGCGATTGTGATATTTTGCAGATTGCTGCGAAACATGGGAAACAAACTTTTAATACATATATAAATCCAACAAGACCAATTTCTGCAGCAGCAACAGCAGCTAATGGCCTTGTACATTGCCAAGGAATTCTAATGTTACATGGAATAGTGTCAATTCCACTACTTTAAGATTAGCCATCGTATCTCTTCTAGACTATGTTAAGCTGCTCCTTAACAGATGAATTTTCGGAAGTAATTTCAGGTTTTATAGATACACTTAAGGTAATGAGAAATATAACAAGTAGAAAGGGGAAAGGAGCGTGCAGCATTACTGGACTTTGCACATATTATAATATAAACAATGCGGATGCTCATAATGCAATTTATGATTGCAAAATGTTAAGTGCAATATTATATAAAGCGAATGTTACTGGTGCAATCCTAATAAATAATGCAAAGACATTCATTGAAAAAATGAACGATTGGAAAGATGATGAAGAAATCATAAAAAATGTATTAACATTATTACCGTTGCAGACAATTCTTGGGTTTGCAATCCGTAAAAAGCTAGCGGGTGGTGGTATAAATTTAAACCTTTTAAAAGAACAATTCGTTTCAAACAGACATGAAATGGCAATATTTATTAAAAATAAACTTGAGGAAAAAAAAATTATGTTACGTCCATTGACGATTAAACACATTATAGATTTTTTCGAAAATTAGTTTTAATATATTTATTTTTGAATTTTGACAAATATAGTTTATATTATATTATAGTGTATATATAGAGTCTAGTATATTATAGTTTTTTTTAAATCTTAGTAGTATTTTAATTAATAAACTGTTTTACTATCCAAATTGAACCCCTTGTTTATATTATTATCCATGTAACACATACTATCCATAATATATTAATATTGAAATTAATTTAACTTTATTATTTTACTTCAAAAGAGTAAATTTTGTGTGCATGTAAAAGACCGGCAAGTATTCAAACGTCGCGCGCAATAGTAGCTATATGTATTCAGTGGTCTACAGTGTTGTCGCGTTTCCATGCTATTGAGATGACAACACGATTTTGACGTTTTGTAACAGTTTATAATTTTTTGCTCTGTAACTGTGTAGTGAATCCTAATAAAATTTGAACATAATTAATTACATAATTTTTACTATATATAAAAAAAACTGGAGTTTCTAGTTGCGTTTTTTCAATGTTAAAATAGGGTTTGAAGTGGAATTTTATGAATTCTCCATAAGAAGACGTGTTAAAATGTACAAACTTTAAGTTGCTATAATTCTTAAACGGTGTAGTGAATCGAACCCAAACTTTGGTAATTGCATTAATTTAGTAAGAATTATATCTTGTCAAATTTTCAAACATTTAGTTGCGTTTTTACATACCTCCAGAACATCCTTAATTAGATTGATTTTGTGTGTTTCAGTCGTATTGTCACTCGTGACAAAGTACAACGTTTATGTATATGTATGTCTTGTTCATCGTGATTCCGTGTTATTGTCGCGGTTCCCTGTTTTTCTAATTCGTCTCCACGACCTAACCCAGACCTCACTCTGTTCGCAAGATCTTTGCATTATAGTTGTCATCCAGAATTTGAAATAGTACTGGAAAAATAATGCGAATAGAGTGAGGTCTGGGTTAGGTTGCGTCAGACTTGCTATTACCTTCCTCCCAATGTATAAAACCTCGCGGTCCCTTGCATCTTGACCCCTAGAATCAAAGAATAGGATTGGATTAGTATCCAAGGGTGGGAGAGGGTGAATTTCCGGAATATCTGGAAAAGAATAGGGATGGGACTAACAACTTGACGCTCTCAACATGTAGTTACGACGAAGCGTCGAGACACCCTGCAGGTCTGAAGGTGAGACGGTCCGACGTACACTCCGAGCCCTAAAAAGCTAAAAAACTCTCTGAATTAGGTAGAATGGCCGTCTCATCGATGATGACCATCCCGCTTAGTAAGTCGACGCTATCTGAAAGAGGCTCGGGTCATATAAAACAGAGCTGAAACTGAAAAGTGAAAGGTTTGCAACCCATAGCGGGCCGAGGCCGGAAGCGCCAATTGTGATACTGTGATGAAAGATCGGTGTGCCTTAAGGGTGTAGACCAATATTTGACCTCGAAATTAGTTTGAGCTCCGTCCAGTAGGGGAGCTGGGTACAGTTTTTACAGAATGGTTCAGAGGCACAGCAGGCGCACGTACCTACACGCTTTCCGAGCGGTGAGCTCTGCCACACACTCTCACTCGAGCACACCAACGAGCATCAACGTAGTGACGTCACGTGTGCGTGTGAGCCTTTTTTTTTTTTTTTTTTTTTTTTTAAATATAACTTGAGATCCGGAGGCCTGTACCTAGCAGCTTTTGTGCCGCTTTACCAGGGAACAAAAAGTGTGAGTTGAGGGTATTGGTATTACCTATTTCATTTAGTAGTTGCCACGTAGCAGAAATAAGACAGAGGGGGTGTTAAATTTTCAAAAAAAACCGGGAAGAACGTGAAACATGGGGGAGAAATGAGGGATGAAGGATGAGAGGGTGGATTATCGCAGGTTGCGGGGTATCGACCGTGTGGCATGCCACCTTCGCCGGTGTTGCATGGATGCAGGAGAAGAGAGAGAGAGTCAACATCGAGATGTTGCTCATTAAGGAGTTGAGCGGAGAAAGGCGCTGCGAAGGGTCTACAGCGGGTTTCCCCGAAGGACAGGCAGTTAGGAACCGACACGCGTTAGGGCGATCGGTGATGGTAATAGTGAAGAGGAAATCTTTTTTTGATGCGGTAAGGAATTTGGTGAGGATTAAATTCTCCTGTAATCCGAACAAGTTGGTTCGGGTGGAGATGAACATCGTAGTTTTTAATGTTATTGATGCAGAACTCCAACACACTGGGTATTTTTGAAATGTTGTTAATCAGTCGGGTAGGGGTTCTCGTGGGGAGACCCAGAATAATTTTTAAGATGCGGGACTGAGCACGGCTCGCAATTTTAAAGTTTGTGGCTGCGGCAGCTATCCACAGGTGTAGGCCGTAGGTGAGCACGGAGCGTAGGCACACCTTATAGAGGGTCAGTCTTAGGCTTCGATTAAGAGGTGAGCTTTGAGAGATTAATTTATGAATGGCACCGGCGGCCGCTCGTGTTTTGGAGACACGGTCTAAAATCGCCTCCTTCCATATGAGTTTATTGTCCATTACGACTCCCAAATATTTAATTTTGTTTTCCCAGGGGATAGACACATTCTTAATAGTTAGCTGCGGAACAGACTTGAGTTTAAGCCTCAGAGAGAAGAGGATAGCCATAGTTTTGGTTGGGTTGACCGTGAGTTTCCAAGCTTCAAAGAAATTGATAACTTTATCCAGGTAGCATTGCAGGTTTAAAGTAGCAATGCGGGGAACCTTGTGCGGACTGAAAAGCAGCGTGTCGTCTGCGTACATTGCAAGTTGTGAGGAATCATCCTTGGGGATGTCATTGACGAAAATATTAAAAAGTATAGGGCCAAGTATGGAGCCCTGCGGCACCCCAGCGAGAACGTTATGGCTGTGAGAGTCAAACCCGTTGATTGATACAAATAATTTCCTGTCCGACAGATAATTTAGAATGAATTTCTGGATTAGCAGGTCAAAGCCCAGATTATTTAATTTGAAGATTAACGCCTTGTGCCAGACGGTATCGAAGGCCTTAGTCAGGTCGAGGAAGACCGCAGGGACCGACCGCTTTATATTTAGTTGGTGGGTGACCAGCTGAGAGAATCTCACCAATTGGTGAGTGGTCGAGTGCTTTGACCGAAAACCAAACTGTTGTGCAATGATCAGGTTATTATTCTCGAGGAAGCTAAGAAGGAGTTTTTGGATGCATTTTTCTAGGAGTTTTCCTAGAATCGGAAGCAGGCTAATCGGCCTGTAATTATCAGGAGACTTGTGGTCTTTGCCTGGCTTAGGGATGGGTACGACCTTAGCAACCTTCCATTTTGCCGGAAAGTACGCAAGGTTGTAACAGGAAGAGAAGATGTAGTAGAGCTGCATGACAACTTTATGGCCGGCGTTCTTAAGCATCAGGGCTGTGATTTTGTCGTAGCCAGGGGCCTTATTGTTTTGGAATGACTTAATGGCTTGAGATATATCGGAAGGTGAGGCAAAAGGGCGTCTCGAAGAAAGGTCTGGAGGTACGTTCTCTATGAGTTTATGGTGGTCGAGTATTGCTTTATTGTAGGGTGAATTAGAATAGTCAGATCCCGAGAAGGAGCTGGCAAAAACGGATGCAAATATGTCAGCCTTGGCCTTATCAAGAATGATAGGGGAGGGGGAAGCAGAGGATGTGAGTGGAGGGTACTTGGTACGGGTGCCCGTCAGTATCTTATAATTTCTCCAGAAGGTAGGGTCGGATTTATTTAGCTTAGTGAGGTTCTTAGTGAAGAGCTCACGCTTGTATTTGGCAGCCCTGTGCTTTATGTCTTTAGTTAGATGTGCAATAATGGTGGAGAAAAACCCGCACCCGGTGCGTTGAAGATCGCGGCGATATTTTCTTCTGAGGCGGATTAAGGCAGTCAGGAGAGGGTCTTCACAAAGGTGAGGGCGTGAGGACTTCTCCTTGTAGACAGAGGATCGTCTGAGACAGGCAGTGAGGAAGGATTCAATGGTCCTTACTGAGGCATCAATTTCGGTTTTATCACTGGGGTGTCCGGTGATTTGAAGTTTATTTGTGAGGTGGAGGTACTTCTTCCAGTCGACTGTCCGAAGAATATGTGGAGGAAACAGTGAGGCTTCCTTAGGACTCAAAAGAACCGGACTGTGGTCGGTCGGGAGCTGGTCAATTACCTCACAGTCAAAGTCGCACGAGATGTCAGCGAGAAACAGATCGAGATACGATATTGCGTTTTTCGAGCGATACGTGGGCAGTTTAGAGGAAAACAGTCTGTATTTTGACTTGGACATATGGTTTTGTAGGGCTCTGCCATTACGATTTGAGCACCGGTCGCCCCAGTCAGGATGTTTGGCGTTGAAGTCACCACCGATGATAAAGGGGTATCTGAGACGAGATAGTTGATCTAGGGTCGCAGGTGTTAGAGCGATCCTGGGATTAACATAGATTGCGGCCAAGGTAAGCGCTGGAGAAGTGAGCCTAACACAGGCAATCTCGATACCATCCTGACCTGAGATTTCAAGGATGCTGTATTCCAAGGTGTTTTGAATAAGAATAGCAACACCACCGCCGCGCCTATGATCGCTGTTGCAGGGCCGGTCAGTGCGTACGAGTTTGTAACCCGGTAGGTGGAAGTCAAGGTCAGGTCGGAGCCAAGTTTCGGTTAGGATTGCAATATTAACATTATTTTGTTGGAGATATATTGCGATGTCCGTTTGTTTGCTTAGAATAGAGTGAACATTCCAGAGTAAGACTTTGGGGTATCGTCCCCCTATGAAAGGGTTGCCGAAACCTGCATGAATGCAGCGAATTTCTCCGAGTCTGAGCGACAGAGTCTCAGTTTGGATAAAAGGATTTTAGCAGCGGCGAGAATTTTTTCGACATTGCAAGCAGCAGCAATCTCTTTGAAAACTTGCATTGTCTCCTCGATCGGAGAGATGGTTACCATGGATGGTTGGGCCTGATGGTCAGGGCCAGTAGGGACAGTATTTGCTTGATTTTCAGCGAAATACGTTTTCCTAGGAGCGAGAACACTGCTGTACGTAACATTAGGGCGCAGCATGGCGGTTTCGGTTGACCTGTGAGGGTCAGTTGAAGAAGAAAATCGTTGCGAGGAGGCAGGTGGAGGATAACGTTTTGCCCGTTTTTCGAGGTAATTTTCCAGAGCAGGGCATTTAGAGTAATTGGCCGTGTGGTTGCCACTACAATTAACACACGTTGGTTTCTCAATCGTAGGAGTGGGGCAATCAGATGTGAGGTGGGGACCAGCGCATTTCACACACTTGGGTTGATAACCACAGTTCGAGGAGGAGTGGCCAAAAGCCTGGCATTTGAAGCACTGCGAGTAATTAGTCCGAGAAAGGAATTTGTCCCAATAGACTCGCGTGTAGAACAGGTGGGCAACCTTTCGCACGTTGTTGAGAGTAACCCCGTTTGGAAAGGTAACTTTGTAAACGCAATACAGAGAATTTTTGGAGTGCTTGCCTCCGAAGGGGATGCAAGAAACCGGATTCAGTTCATGGAGTTTCATCTCCTCAATTAACTCACTGACCTCCATGCGGGGAAGGCCCTTCAGTGTGGCTGAGAGGACCTTTTCGGAGTTTATGGTAAAGGTGTGGAACGGGAGATTCGCCTTCTCAAGCTTTCCCTTAAGATCAAGGAAGTGCTCAGTGGTGTTCAGTTGGACACGGACTCTTGAGCCGAGGAATTTTAACTTGAAGTCACGGCCATAAGACTCAGCTAATGACTTAGTTAGTCGTGGCATGTTGCCATCGAAGTTAGAAATGTAAAGCGGGGGCGGCTTGGAAATAGTTTTCTTCGAAACAGTGCTTGGAGAGGTAGTGTCAATAGGTCTCTCCTGGTGTTTACTTAAGTTTGTGTTCGGACGGGGTGAGCCTCGGAGAGAGGGACCAGCCCGATGTTTGTTTACCGGTAAGGCAGGAAAGTCGTTGGGCGCTCCAGCAAAGGAGCCCAGCACATCGAATCTGTTAATAACGGCAACAGAGGGGATAGCCCCGAGGTTAGTCACCTCAGTCATGTTGACGCGAGGCACCGATCTGTTGTCCGGAGAGCTATCGACAGTTGTTCTCTGTTTCTTTGCTAGAGGTGACAGCCTAAGTTGTTTATCCGACGGCACGTCGGAGGTCGACGGCGCGGATACAGAAAACGACGAGCCAGACGAGGCCTCCACGGGAGCGTTCGGAGTAAATTTCAGTTTAGGGGCAAGTTTGCTGCTGATTTCCATATGGGTTGATCCCGAGGAATCTACTAATTTAAAAGTGGCCAGTGATCCCGTGTCTAATGTCACGGAGTCACGAGGAGAGATTTCACCAGGGGCGGTGGGAGAGTCCTCGCAAGGAGATTTTACCGGAGAGACGGGCTCCGGCACGTGAAAAATATCGAGCCGAGGTTCAGAGAAAGAGCGCGCTTGCATTGAGGGGTTAGAGCTGACGTTTGGTACGTTTATGCCCGTAGCCGATCCAGAGATACCGAAGGATATTAAGTCCGCATCCTGCGGGAGAATGCCGCATGCGGCAGAGGAAGAACGCGAACCCGAGGAAGCAGAGGGGACCCGGCGGGTCACACTTGTCGCTTCTTTGCCCTTAGCCGTGTCTGGCGCAGTTAAGTCCGGTGAAAACTTGCGAACTACACCGCGGTTTTCCGACGCGAGAATTTTAACTTCGCTAGCCTTGCGCCGCACATTGGGGCGCTTGGTTAAGAAGCCGGTGGGGCGATTAGTCGCCACACAACCGGAGAAAGGGCAATTTTGCCCTGGGGAAGGGACAACACGTCGGCGAGAGCCGACGCGCTGACTAAAAAGACGAGAAGAGTAAAGAGATAGTACTTACAGAGGTAACGTACAGAAGAGAAGAGTGAAGAACAGAGAACAGAAGAGAAGAGAAGAGAGAAAGAAAGAAAGAAAAGAGAGAGAACACAGTAATCACATAGAACATAAACAAGAAACCAGAAAGGCTGAAATGAGCTTAAGATTGAGAGAAACCAAGAGGCATAAGCACGTCCGCATGCGACGGACGCTAACAACCGAATGACGTGTGCGTGTGAGCCTAACTTACCGGCAACACTTGTCATCCTCCGTTTTACCGATACAATGATGGAATTGCCGGGTGACCGAATGCTAAGAACCGACATCAGCGCTCGTAGCGGAAAAATTCCGCGGCTGTAATTTCCGAGTACCGTCCCTTCTGAGATATGCTTCAGTTCCTGACGTTAGGTGGGTTTAAATTCGTTTGATTTAACATAATAAACGTTGCATTGACATTGTATGTGTCCCCCGCATTGCGCGAGCTATCGATCGTTTCTATAAAAATCCTACTTCTCTCGATATTTAAGAAAATGTGTGTCTCTTGACAGTGGCAGCACTGTCGCGCCGCCCGATGCTTCTCGCGGCTCCGCTACATGCTGCCGAATAATGTAAATTACGCTTCGAAAACGCAATAGTAGGCCACTTGGGCGAGCTCGCGAACTAGATTGATCTTTTATCTAGCGATTGTGACTACGTAGGGGTCCCAAATGTACATTAGCGAGACGAATAAGGTCAGGAACTGAACCCTTGCAATCTCGTGTACGTATACAGTCGCTAGCGGTGTGTGAGTTCGAGTGTGTGAGAAAGATCTACACCCTTAAGGAAGCCAGCGCGACCGATTCGACGACTCCTCGGCAAAACCATTACTAACTAACTAACTAACTAGGTTGCGTCAGGCCGGCCCGACCACTCAGACGAAATTGTGAATATCTCGAAAACTAAAAGCGACCTCCCTATATTAGAAAAGGAAAAAGTTGTTCAAAATGTCGAAATCTGTAACATATTTAAATTTGTTAAATATTTATTTGAAAATATATCAATAAAAATCCGGAAAATTCTAATGAAGTTTTTTGCAATTATCTCGAAAACTAAGACCGAGCGCCGGGTAGTTATAATGACAAAAGTTGTTCAGAATGTTGTCCTTGACAACATATGTCAAGGTCAAGCTCATCGGAGATGCCTCCCCTAAAGTAAATATTTACCATTTTTACTTTTCCTGATTGTTTATTTTTACAATTAGATTCGTTTTTACAAACATGAAGGTCAATCCGACGAACGTTATGAACATTTTGATGGAAACATATAACAGCAATAATAACGAGGAAACACTCACGAATGAGAAGGAAATTGAACTGGCACACATTATTATAGATTATTATAGATTGATAGGTACAGAGAAGCAGGGGACATGAATTTTGAAACGCAACAAGAATTAATATTCGATGACCTAACAGATGAACCGACTTCATTTAATGTTCCCGAAAACGAAAAAGATTTGGAACCAACGTCAACATCGAAACCGTCGTCTTCAAGTTCTCCGGACGAGAGTCCAGAAGAAATCTGTAAGAAAGCTGTAGATTTTTGGAAGGGTGGAAGAAAAAGACCACTAAACTTCCAAACTGTAAAAAACAAATACAAGAAATTGAAGAGACATTCACAATTATACGGATGGGAAAAACAAATTAATAAAGGCGGATGTCGTTACGATAAACTTGAAGCAATTGCACACGCTCACTTCAAAAATTTATTGTAGCAAGAAATAATAAAATATTGGTACACGACATAGATTTGAGACGATGGGCAATGACCGAAAATTTATCGATGAATTTAGCAGGATTTCAGGCATCGTCCTTTTGGTTGTGGAAGTTTAAAGACAACTATAATATAGTATCAAGAAAAACGACGAAACTCGTTACCCGCCATCATAGTAACAATTTAACTTTGACCGCAGCAGCAGAAGATTTTGTGTGTTACGTGAAAGGGTATTTTGAAAATTATGGCGCAAGCAATATTTCCAATAGCGATCAAAGTGGGTTTCAGTTGGAATTGCACTCTGGTCGAACACTTTCACACAAAGGTGAAAAAGAATGATGGACAGTTGCTATCGCCATTGTATATTGTTTTGAAAGAAGTCAAAGGACTGTTGGGACCTCGTGTACGAAGATGTGTGTTTACGGCACCTAATGTCCATATTGAAGCTTCCACATCGGGTAAACTAACGAAAGAATTATTTAGAACGTGGTTGACTGAAGTTTTTCTCCCATCTGCTCCAGAAAATTCTGTTTTACTTCTTGAATCATGGAATGGATATAACGACGAGATCATACGTAACGCCCTGCCAGAGAACAAACAATTAGAGGTATTAACGATACCAAAAAATACGATGCTATTAATCCAACCACTTAATGTGTATGGGTTCCGCATTTGGATGAATTTTGCAAGAAAACTTTCTGATCTTGCAATATTATTAAGTATTGATATCAATCTACACGCAAGACATAATATTAATATAAGTCGAAAATGAAGAATAGAAAAATTGCTATTTCGGCTTCGTTATTTAGTTATTAACAATTAAAAAGCCGCCTAAAATGCGGCAACCCGACCAACAGAGGTACACGCCGCGGACGTGATTCCGGGATTCCGGTACACATATCGCATATGTACATTTTTGTGAATACTTGCACTTGTGAGGATTCCATTCAACATTTATGGACACAATGGATACCACCTTACAGTGATCTCGAGTAAATTACTTAGGTGAGACCAGAAAGTGAAAGGGCATTGATCTCATCTGCTCGATAATTCCATAGGGCGGATATTATAAATGCCCTTGTGGATTTTAATGAGTAGGCAGGTTCAATGTCGTGCATCGATCATTTTGTTAAACCTGCTCATCAGTTTGTTAAACATTTTCACCTCGCTCGGGGCCCAAATGAGAACCAAGATAAGCATGTATTTGTTACTTGATAGGTCACTGTCGCGCGCTTCTGTGACCTCCGTAGCGTGTACCTTTGTTGGTCGGGTTGCCGCATTTTAGGCGGATATTTAAATGTTAATAACTAAAAAACGAAGCCGTAATCGCAAATTTTGTATTCTTCATTTTCGACTTACATTGTCATGAAGAACCACCTCTTTAATTTTCTCCCAGCTTTAGTCGAATACCCTGTATATAAGAACGGCCAGGAGAATTTGAAAATCCCTTAGACTTCTGCTTTACAAAATTAGATAGTCTGGCGTGTTTCCATTGTTCAAATGTAGTTGTACTTAAATGTTCGTGGTGCAAAGAACATTTATGTTTTTCTCATTTTATCCTTGAGTATCATTATTTCCAGAATTATGTAGAATAATATTTACGGACAGCTCTTCTTTCAAAACCAGCTCTATTCAGAGCTACCATAAACGACGTGGCAAACTCCAGCTTCGATTACTTTATGTATTCACAGTTTATAAAGGCTACAGGTATAATTTGACCGAAGGCCCAACGGCCGCAGAAATTCACAGGCGAATTGGCTACAGAAGACAGGAACCCTTACTCCGCCGCGGTAATTAGCACCGCGTCACGCTGCTACCTGCGCCACCTTCTTTAGCCACTGATACAACAATAAACGACATATAACCCAGTGGTATTGTTTAAAATACTGTACACGTTTATACTTAATACTTATATTTCGATAAAACAAGCCAGAATTCCTTCCTCCGCTCGTCAGGTGCAACACTATCTTTTATTATGCATTATTATTGTTAAATGGCAAAAAAAAGAAAATCTTGAAACACGTATCCCCTATTTTGGATCAAAGATAATACACCCGAGTTTACATAAAAATTAACTAACAATAAATAAGAGAAACTGCAAAAGAATACAATTTTTAATATTGTGTGTAAACAATACACTTTCTTAAAAATTTTCTTGCACGACTACATTTCCCATTGAAAAACACACAATTTAAAAAAAAATTCAAATTTTTTCGACCTCTGGTTTCCGAGATATCTCAAAAAATATGGTTTTGATTCCCAACTTTGAGGGCTGTTTTCATCCCTTCAAAGTGGATGGTTGCAGATAAAAAAAATACGTGTCAAATATTTTTCGAAGAACAATAGCTCACATTAGTTTCATCAAAATCGGCCATTCTCATCTGAATATGTTCCCTTTAAGTACCATATTGGCAGAGATTCCATATTCAAGTTCTGCAAATACCCCATTACAACGAAAATCGTCCACTGTAAGTACACATATACAAAGGACGAAAATTATATTCTCAATGCAGTAGCAGGGAAAGAATACGGAGATCTCGGTGTCTCAGTAATAATTATTCTCTCGATGAATTACTGAGTGCATTAAAGATGAAATTGCGAAAACAAGGGATGCACCGGAAGTTACGCGTACTGCAATATTTATTTGACAGTAGAAATGATCAGCAAATTGAAACTTTCTTTAAAAAAGGACACGTGTTTCAACAGAAAAAGTTTTCGCCAGAAAAAACTTTAAGCATTTTCATTACGGCTGTGCTCTCCAAATTTCAGTACATCACTATTCGAAATTCAGCCATAAAATACAAGAATACTCAGTAGCCCTCTTATTTTAAACTGTTGCAAGAAAAAAGAAAGTGCTATCCAGCAAATTGTATTATGAAAATTACTGAAACCTATGCTAGCGTTGAATTACAAGGATTATTATATCATACAATTTCCCTCATATTGAAGAGTTTAGGAACATTGCCAAAGAATATTAAGCTAATTCTCATATGCAAATGGGGTTGCGATGGTGCTTCAAGCCAGCAAAGATATAAACAAGTATTTCATACAGACCTTAATACCGATAAAGAATCTGTTTTTATATTTAGTCTAGTCCCGTTACAGTTATATAACAGATTAACTTCAGAAATCTTCTGAGAAAATCTGCGACCATCATCTCCTTGGTTTTGCCGGTCAATAAAATTTTAATTTATTAAAGAAACCATTATAGACCAAGAAATTAATAGAATAAATAATGAAATACAAAATTTTAAGCCTTTTGAAATAAATAATACATCTACCGAATATTGGATGGTACTTACAATGGTAGATAATAAAATTTGCAATGCGATTACGAGTACTGCATCCTCTATGCGTTGTTATATATGGAATGCAAAACCAACGGAGATGAATCATTTAGAATTTCTAAAATCTAAACCAGCCAATACTGATAATTACTCCTTTGGGATTTCTTCGCTGCATGCATGGATAAGATGCCTTTAATGGATATTGCATGTATCATATAATCTACCGTTCAAAAAATGGACTGCTAACACACCCGACTTGAAATACATTCAAACCGAAAGGAAAAAGCAGATTCAACAACTGTTCAAAGAAAAATTGGGACTAGTTGTCGACTATTTGAAGCAAGGATGGGGCTCATCAAACGATGGGAATACGGCGTGGAGGTTTTTGAAGAGAAACTTCTTTTGCCGGGGTGTAAGCCTATTCGCGTCACGGAATTCGCGACACGAAAATGTGTAACGGAAGTGGTGGGGATGGTGAGTAAGACCAGCGCGTTACCAACATCATCGTGTCGCTGGCAGCTGTCCTATATTCCCCCACTACTTACTGCTGAGGTTGGGGAGCAAGGCCATCGCGTGTTATGGCGAAAACACCGGCGGAACGAGCAAAAAAGTTTTGTGATCGAAAACGTGCTAACAAGCTACCTAAACAGACAGCAAAGTCTAACCGCCAACGTTGTTGCGAATGCAGAGCACGACAAATAACTACGACGAAGCGTCCCGTAGCGAAGCCAGGTCGCGAATAAGCAGTATTTTTTTTTTTTTTTTTTTAAATAAAGCGGGAGGCCTGTCCCTAGCAGCCTTATAATGCCGCTTTACCAGGGGGTTTTTAGGGGTTGAACGATGGTGTTACCTTTGTAATATCGGTGTTTGCTAGTCGCAAAAATTAATACAGGTGGGGAATAAAATTTTCAAAAAAAGCCGATCAGAAAGTGAAGGATGGGGGAGATGGGAGATGAGAGATGAAAGATGAGAGGAGAAAGATGAGAGGAGTTACCCTGTCGCTGTATGCGGAGTGTGGAAAACTCAAGGGAGAGGTTTTACCGGGAAACGACGGCTTTTCGTGCCGCCGGAGCTATAAGCACACGTAAGCCCATTTTATTAGGAGGGGATACGCCCTTTGGGAGGTGCTCAGTGGCACCTCCAAGAGGCACGCCGGGACGGCCCCGGCTCACATTAAGGCGGTCGAAGATGGTGGAAGTGTAGCGGAAATCTCTTCTTAATCCGGTAAGAGATTTGGTGTAGGTTGTATTCCCCTGTGAGACGAACGAGTTGGTTCGGGTGGAGGTGAACCTCATACTTGCTGATAACATCAATGCAGTAGTCTAACAGGCTGGGCATCTTAGCGACGTCGTTTATTAATCAGGTAGGGGTTCTTGTAGGGAAGCCCAAAATAGTCTTCAGGATGCGAGACTGGGCACGGCTCGCGATTTTAAAATTTGAGATTGCGGCGGCGATCCATAGATGAAGACCGTATGTTAGAACCGAACGCAGACACACCTTGTAAAGTGTTAGCCTTAGGCTGCGGTTTAGCGGAGAATTTTGTGCGATTAGTTTGTGGAGGGCGCCGGCGGCTGCTCGTGTTTTCGCGACGCGATCCAGTATCGCCTCCTTCCAGATTAACTTCCTATCCATTACGATCCCGAAGTATCGGATTTTGTCTTCCCACGGGATGGGCGTATTTTCAACGGTTAACTGCGGGACAGACCCGAGTTTAATCCTCGAGGTGAAGAGAATCGCCATGGTTTTGCTCGGGTTGACAGTGAGCTTCCATACATTGAAGAAGTTTATGACCTCGTCTAGGTATCGTTGCAAGTTTTGAGTAGCGATACGAGGACTTTTGTGCGGGCTGAAGAGCAAGGTATCGTCCGCATACATTGCTAGTGGGGAAACATTATCCTTGGGGATGTCATTTACGAAAATGTTGAAAAGTAACGGGCCAAGTATGGAGCCCTGCGGCACTCCGGCATAGATATCGTAACTTCCAGAATCAGAGCCATTTATGGAGACGAATAGTTTTCTGTCTGACAGGTAATTTAAGATGAGTTTCTGAATAAGCCGGTCGAAACCCATGTTATCGAGTTTGAGTATTAACGCCTTGTGCCAGACGGTATCGAAGGCTTTAGTCAGGTCAAGGAAGACCGCGGGGACAGATCGTCCTATATTTAGTTGGTGAGTGACCAGCTGGGAAAATCTCACCAATTGGTGGGTGGTCGAGTGCATACACCGGAAACCAAATTGTTGGTCAATGATTAGACTGTTTTCTTCAAGGAAGGAAAGGAGAAGTTTATGGATACACTTCTCGAGAAGTTTCCCCAGAATTGATAACAGACTGATCGGCCTGTAGCTATCCGGCAATTTATGATCCTTTCCCGGCTTTGGGATAGGCACTACCCTGGCGATCTTCCATTTGTCCGGGAAGTACGCCAGGTTGTAGCATGAAGAGAAGGTGTAATAGAGCTGTATCACGACTTTTAGGCCGCCCTTTTTAAGCATTAGGGCCGTGATTTTATCACCGCCGGGGGCCTTGTTATTTCTGAACGTTTTTATGGCGTCTATTATTTCGGAGGGAGAGACGAAGGGGCGCCTTGTGGAAAGTTCTGTAGGTAAGTCCGTGATAATTTGGGAGTGGTTTATGACCACATTGTTTACCGGAGAACTCGAACAGTCTGTGCTGGAAAAGGAGCTGGCGAAAACAGCTGCGAACGCATCTGCCTTCTCCTTGTCGAGAGTAATAGGAGAGGGGGAAGCTGCTAAGGTGAGCGGTGGGTACTTGGTACGCTCGCCAGTCAGAATCTTGTAATTCCGCCAGAAGGTGGGGTCGGATTTGTTCAACTTTCTGAGGTTTTTTGCGAAGAGTTCTCGTTTGTATCTAGCAACCCTATTCTTGATTTCGCCGTTTAGCTGCTTTATGTTGGTGGAGAAAAGCCAGCATCCAGTACGTTGGAGATCACGGCGGTATTTTCTCCTGAGCCGGATGAGAGCGGTCAAGAGGGGATCGTCGCATAGGTTAGGACGTGCAGACTTTTCTTTGTACACGGAGACTCTCTTGAGACAGGCAGTGAGAAAGGATTCTATAGTCCTTACTGATGCGTCAATTTCGGCTTTATTACGGGGGTGACCAGTGATTTGAAATTTGTTAGTAAGGAGGGTGTACTTGCTCCAGTCGTATGTGCGGAGAACGTTTGGAGAAGGCAGTGGGGCTTCCCTGGGGCTCAGGAGCACTGGGCTATGGTCTGTTGGGAGCTGGTCAATTACGACGCAGTCGAAATCGCACGAAATGTCAGCGAGGAAAAGATCCAGGTGAGATACCACGTTTTTCTAGCGATATGTGGGTGCGTGTGAGGAAAGGAGTCTGTACTTGGATTTTGATAGGTGGTCCTGCAGGGATCTACCGTTCCGGTTTGAGCGCCGGTCCCCCAGTCAGGATGCTTAGCATTAAAGTCGCCGCCGATAATGTAGGGATATCTTAGGCGGTAGAGGAAATCCAGGATTTCGGGCGCCAGAGCGGTCGAAGGATGGACGTAAACAGCGGCCAAAGTAAGCGCTGTAGCAGCACATCTAATGCAGGCAATCTCTATGCCGTCCAGAATTGGCATTTCAATAATGCTATAATCCAGGGTGTTTTGGACAAGGATGGAAACCCCACCGCCACGCCCAAAAGAGCTATTGCAGGGACGGTCAGAGCGAACAAGCTTGTAGCCAGGTAAGTGGAAATCGAGGTCAGGTCTGAGCCACGTCTCAGTTAAAATTGCGATATTTACGTTATTTTGTTGCAAGTATATTGCAATATCAGTTTGCCTTTTTAGAATGGATCTGACGTTCCAGAGTAGAACTTTGGGGTAGCGACCGCCTATGAAAGGGTTGCCGATACCTGCATGAATGCAGCGAACTTCTCCGAGTCCGATCTGCATAGCCTCAGCTTGGCTAACAAGATTTTAGCGGCAGCAAGAATTTTTCCCACGTTACAGACCGCAGCAATTTCGTTAAAGATTTGCATAGTCTCCTCGATCGGGGAGATGGGCGCATTTTGTGGGTGCGCCTGGTGGCCAGGCGCATTGGCGAAGATGTTTGGATGCTCCTCCATGGGGTGCGGTTTGTTTGGAGCCAGGGCCCTCCTGTAGGAGACGTTGGGACGCAACATAGCGCTTTCAGCTGACCTGTGAGGGCCAGTCGGGATGGAAACTTGCTGCGAGAGAGCAGGTGGAGGGTAGCGCTTAGCCCGTTTCTCCAGGTAATTTTCTAATGCGGGGCATTTTGAATAATTGGCCGTGTGGTCGCCGTTACAGTTAATGCACTTAGGTTTTTCTACCGTAGGGGTAGGGCAGTCCGAAGTGAGGTGGGGACCAGCACATTTCACACACTTAGGCTAGTATCCGCAGTTTGAAGAAGAATGTCCGAATGCTTGGCACTTAAAGCACTGCGAGTAGTTTGTGCGAGAGAGGAACTTGTCCCAGTAGACTCGAGTGTAGAAGAGGTGGGCAGTTTTCCGCACGCTGTTTAGGGTTACACCGTTAGGGAACGTAACTTTATAAATGCAGTAGAGCGAATTTTTGGATTGCCTACTGCCGATAGGAATGCAAGAGACCGGGTTCAGGTCATGGAGTTTCATCTCCTCCATTAATTCGCCGATATCCATACGAGGGAGGCCCTTCAGCGTAGCTGAAAGGACCTTTTCTGAGTTTATAGTGAAGGTGTGGAAAGGGAGGTCAGCCTTCTCCAGTTTTCCCTTAAGGTCGAGGAAATGTTCGACGGTGTTTAGCTGAACACGGACTCTTGAGCCCAAGAATTTCAATTTGAAGTCGCGGCCGTACGATTCGGCCAGTGACTTTGTTAGACGAAGCATGTTTCCATCAAAGTTGGAGATATAGAGAGGGGGGGGGGCTTAGAGATAGCTCTCCTGGGAACGGTGCTTGGGGATGCATTGTTGACGGAGTTCCCGTTGTGTCTGTTTAGGTTTGAGGTCGGGGGAGATGCACCGCGAAGAGCAGGACCAGCTCGGTGTTTGTTTACCGGCAGAGCAGGGAAATCGTTGGGAGCTCCGACAAACGAGCCGAGTACGTCATATCTATTATGGACTGCCACAGTGGGGATATCCCCGAGGTGAGTAACCTCCGTCATGTTGACGCAAGGTAACGAATTTCCTTCAGGGGATTTGCTTACCGCGGTCTTTTGTTTTTTTGGGAGAGGTGACATCCTGGGCTGTTTACACCGAGGAGCACCAGAGGTCAACGGCTCGAATACAGGAGACACTGGGCCAGGGAAGGCCTCAGTAGAAACGTACGGATTTAAATTTTTGAACCCACCGAGGGAAAGATCATCCGGTGCATTGGGAGGATCCCCATGCATAGAATTTACCGGAGAAACAGGCTCAGGTGTTTGATAGAAATCCAGCCGATCGACAAACGGCTCAGAGAAAGATCGAGTATGAATAGCAGGCTCAATGATTTTTCCCACTTTATTTAGTCTTCTACATTTATGCAGATCGACCAGTCACATAAAAAGAAACACAAAAATTCTGTACATTTAACCGCAATACACATAAAACACAAAACGACTTAATCCTACTAATCTTATAAACTAATATCCTAAACCTAGTAAAAATCCCACATAAAATATATCCCCACCACCCTTATTGAACTATAACGCACTTATCTTCTATTCTAACCTAAAAAACCTAAAACAAATCGAAATTGCCGTTAGGTGGAAATTACAAGAAATTCGCCCTAGCGGCAGGCCGTCCCGCACGAACTTGCCCTCACTTTTTCCCTTCTAAAACCTAAACGGCTTGTCCGATTTTTGTGAAAACGGTTTTGCCAGCTCGACAGAACCCTCCGCTTTCTTTTATCCCGCAACCTTTTTTTTCTCAGGCCCTTTCCCTTTCCACTATCCCGAAAAAACTAAACCCTCCACTGTACTAGCACTCTTGTCCTATCACTGTTTTCCGAAAACCTAGTGCACACTCCAAGTGACCCAACCGTTCTCAGGGTCTATATCAGACCTGGACGTTTCTAAGGCAGGTGCATGTGCATCCTGCGGAGTAAAGCTACCCGTAGCAGTAGGGGGCGAACCTTGTGGAGTAGCAACAACGCGGCGAGTTATGCTCTCAGTTTTATTCCCCTTTGTAGCGGCCAACGTTTCGAGGTCCGGCGAAAACTTTCGAACTATACCGCGGCTTTCCGTCGCGAGGATTTTAGGGTCCGTGGCTTTGCGCCGCACATTGGGGCGCTTGGACGCCACTCACCCGGGGAGAAGGGCAATTGGCCCTAAAGAAGTGTTAACACCTCGGGACGGCCGACGCGTTAGGAGAACACCGAGTAAAAAGAAGAGAAGTACTTACAAGATAGTAGAAGAAAGGAGAAGAAGAGAAGAAGACAGAAGAGAAGAACAGAGAAAGAAGAGAACAGAAACAGAGATCAAAAGATCGCATAAAACTTTTCCTGTGGCCAGACAATCTATAAAGCGCGGAACAACACGGTAGAGGCACGTCCGTTCACGACGAACGCTAAACACCGAATGCCAGGTCGCGAATAAGCAGTACCGAGCACGCACCATATTTATAGACTTGTGCGTGCACGGCCCCACGCCAATCACAGCCAAGCCCGTGCACGCACCAATCAGGGCGCCGGAGTCCGAGTAGACACGTTAGAGGTTACAGTTTGTTTTTTAAGTGTAGAAATAATTATAATGGATTACTTATACAATAAAATGTTTTTACAGTATTCCTGATTCGTTATAGTTTAATTATTAGTTATTCTTTTTAGTATTAATTAGATAAGTTTTATTTAAAATTAGTTTATTAGGTTTTTCAGTGTGTGTTTATTATATATGTGCTTTTGTTTGTTAGTTAATATTGTGATTTTTTCGTTCTTACGTGCCCTGTGCAAACTTATATTTTATTTCTTTATTTTCTGCTTTTATTTAATAGTAGTTAATCAGAGACTTTGATTTTTATTTCATTGTTTAGTAATAATTTATAATTTACGGTCGCGTTTACCACTCGGACGTCGGTGTCGGTGTGTGTGCGCTTGATCCTCGATCATGGCCTCTTGTGGTTCGTATTTGTTTATTAGTGAGTTTGTTTAAATAGTTTAGTTCCGCCATTTTATGTGTGATACGAGCCATTAGCTCGTCCGTATATCGTTTTCGGTGTGTGCGTGCGCGCTCGTTTCTGCCGTGGCTCAAGGAAGACGTGAAATTTCGCGAATTTTTCTAAGTCCCCTGCTTGTCAGAGTTGCGTGTGACGTAGTCTCGGCGGTGACGTCATCGCTTTCGTGTGACGTCATGAGCCGCGTGCTTGCTTTAGTCGGCCATCTTGGAGAAGTCTTCCTCGAGCCTCGACGTCATCGAGGCGTATTTTCGCGAGAATTTCTATCTGCTATCTGCTCGAGAACTAGCGGCCATTTTGTGGTGGGGGTACTCGAGCGGCTAGCAGATAAAAATATCGAGATAATTGGACTTAGACTAATTTGGCGGCTGTGCCGGCTGCGAGCATCGCTCGCGGTCGCTTCGTCGGCGTAATCTTTCGAAAGAAAAATCCGACAAAACCCGGGTTGTTAATTGATTACCGGATTGATAATTGCTCTAAGGACCACGGGAGAATTCGAACCCCGGACTGCGTGCTGACAGCCTGTGCACCAAGCTATACTTTGTAAAGTAGGATTCGAATCGCGAATATAAATTTCTTGGAGGTGTTTAAGAGCGAGTGAGAGGGAGCGAGGGTCTTTCGGATCCTCTCTCTTGCTCTCCCTGTCTTTAGACAGAGAGAGAGGAGTATTATATCCTTTCTCTCTCACTCTAACGGGTTCCAGACCACGTTACGAGTAATTGGAGATTCCTCCCCGGTGGAGGTGTGTGAAAAAGGGTGAAGGAGGCGTCGCAGCCCAAATCCGACCGCGGATTCGGATTGTCCACCCCCCTTCCGCCAACTCCGGCTAGAATCCCCGAATTTTAAAATTTCTTCCCCCTAGCTCCCTTATTAAGGAAGATAGGGTGACTTTTTCTAGTTTGGTTTAAAACCCCATGTGCGGGTATTGGCTGGATTCGTCTAGACACAGGCAATCAGCCTGTATAGGTTTTAGTGCCGAATTCCTTAATTTCTGAATTTTTTCTCAAAATTTCCGGGTTTTGCCCTAATAACTTTCGATTTTGGTTTTCACGCTATTTGGCAACGTATACGTTGATTAGTAATTCATGTAAAGCTATGCGAGTGGCAAATTTTTTAAATAAGTTGGAATTTATATTTCTATTAATATTTTATTAACCCTTTCGCTACGGCGCGCCGCCGCGCCGTAGCGCCTCCACTGAACGGGACCCCGCGCCGAAAGTGTACACATTGCGCGTGGACAGTATATCTTGGCAGAAAAGGGATTTTTCTTTAAAAGAATATACTCATAATTTCTACATAAAAGATATAAACTTATTTAATGAGTATAAAGAGTCTGATTAACAATTAAGAATAGTGAAAGTGTTCAAGACTGGCGCGCGCGAGCGCCATATTGCCTCTCCGCGTGACGCAATCGTGGCCAGCACGATTCACCAATCTCGCGCGGTCCCGCGTGAACGCAAGCAAGCGGCGTCCGTCATCGAGACTCGCGCGGGCAACAAGGCAAGCGCGTGATTGGCCAAATCCGTTCTCGATCCTTCTGGAATGATCCCGAACGACCACCGGAACCACCGGTGCGTGACGGACTTCCAGGAGGATCGAGACAACAAAAGTGAGAGACAACGGTCATTTCTCTCTCTTCATGCTAATCGCCACAGCTGTTCAACACGTGTTCGAAAACTCTCTTCTCAACCATCGCACTCATTATAAATTCAGTCATCTTTTATTTCCGTTTATCAACTACATTTCATCGACAATCTTGTGAATAATAGTGCAAAAACAGTTTAATTTATTGTAGATCGATTTCTCCTAATTTTCCATTTATACAGTCCATTTGCCTAACATTCAAATCTATCCGTTGCATTTACACAGCAGTACCATTCATTCCGTTCACTCAGCGAATTCATCAGCACATTCATACCATTTTCAATGCCATTTTCACACGCATACACCGATCTCAGGTCGATCAAGACCGTCCTTTCACAGAAAGAATAATATACAATACTAAAATAAAACATAATATATAATATACAGTGATTAATAATTTATTCAGTGTGATATATTTTGAAACATGGATACACGCACAACCCAACATCACATTCCTGGCATTGATAACGAGACTCTAGTCTCTTATTTTTTCTCGTACATACAACACACCTTCGCGATTTATTTTTTTTAGCTTGATAAAGAGAAGGAAAATGTCTTCCGTCGAGTCTTGATGAGTGATTAATTCCAGGTCTAATAGGATGACTGCTTGCTTTTCCCCAAAATTTCTTTAAAATTTGATCGATTAATTTCAGTTGAAATTTTGCAATTGATATTGTTTTACCGGTTTCCAATTGGTATAGGCAATATGAATTCCATAAACACATGCCAATCATATGAAAGAAATATTTTTTGTACCACTTCGTCGTTTTTCGGGTACAATTTATAGTGTTGATGACCATGTCGTTCCTGTCTACAGCACCCATCAATTTATTATAATCATGTACACAAGATGGTTTCTGTACAATTTCTTGAGCATTGTAGCGTTTTGGAACATCCACAAATTCTTCCTCATGAATTGTAGAAAGCATAAAAACCTCTTCTTTATCCTGCCATTTTATGGCTAACATATTTGCAGCCGAGCGAAAGCACGCTTCCCCTCTTTTTAATTTTTCGTTAATTTTCGGTATTCCTTTTCTCCTCTTTTTTACAGTGCCACACGCATTTGTACAATTTTTGTGCAATTCGTCAAATAATGCGGGGCTCGCGTACCAATTGTTGACGTAAAGTGTGTGACCTTTACCTAGATCCTTATGTTCGGTCCCTGTAGAGGTACCAGCCCCCGTATAAACAATAAAATCTTGAATATAACTCGTCTTGCAGTCACAAAGAACAAACGATTTTATCCCGAATCTATTCCTCTTCAATGGAATAAACTGCTTGAAAGACAGTGTGCCTTTGTATAGAAGCAGACTTTCATCTATACACAGGTTACGGTAAGGGTAAAAGAATTTACAAAATGCTCCTCGTAACTCATCAATTATTTTGCGAATTTTATGTAAACGATAGGAACTGGATATATGATAGCGATAGCCTTTTATTTCTGGTCATCAAAAAAGAGATAGCGATGAAGCAATATAATTCATTTAGCTGTGTACCAGCTATTTCATTGTTGTTGTTCTTCTGTCGCCAATAGCTGTTTGTCTTTTCAGCAATGTATTCCATTAATTTTTCGCTGACAAATAACTGGAAATAATCTATAATTTTCCTCGAGTATCTTATCCCTGATTGAAGCCCTGAATTCCGTGCGTTAAAATGATGAATTTTTGGTTTGAATTTTGCCATTGTCCATATAATATTTGATAAGGCCGTACTTTCCACGTAATTATCTTCAATTTCCTCATTTCAATCGTCCAAATTTTCTGTTTCCATTGTTCAGGCCGCGGTATTAATTTTCGAGTCCAAATTGATTCTTTAGTTTTTTCTAACCATCTATTCTTCCAAATTCTCCAAGATTCAGCTCCAATTTTTTCTTTCTCGCGTTTCAAATTTTCAGTTTCCCAGTCAATCAAATCTTCATCATCGGTTTCATGTAAACGGTATTTTTTACTGACTTCAAACAGTTTCGTACGTTCTTCTAGATGGATCTCAATAGGGAGGTATCCCGTGATGACACACAGAGCAAGTCTGCCAGCTGATCTGTAGCTCTGCGCAACTCGACTAAGACCGGTTCTTTGTACCCTTTCCAGTTTCTTCTTATTTCGGCTAAACTGCATTGCTTTCGGAGCCCATATAGGACTAGCATAACTAATTATAGAATTAATAATGTTATAATAAAGGCATCTATCGGAAAATCTCGGTCCGCCCAGATTAAACATCAACCTGGACAGTTCACCCATAACTTTATTAGTTCTTTCACTAATTTTATCTACATGTGCAAAATAATTGTTATTTTTTGTTAATAATACTCCAAGATATTTTAATTTCTCCGACGGATAGATTTCTTTTCCTAAAATATTTAAATGGAAGTTAGGTGTAATTACCTTCCTATTAAAACAAATAGTCTGGGTTTTATGTGCGGCCATTTGAAGACCCATTTTCTCAAGCCAAGGAGCGATAGTTTCATTGATAACATATTCCAGATCCGTTTTAACTTTATATAAGCTATAACCGGCTGAAAAAACAGCAATATCATCAGCATACGCCAAGATCTTAACGCTTTTTCTGAATTCTAGCTTCAATAAATTATCGTATAGGATATTCCATAAAATAGGAGACTAAACTGAGCCTTGAGGGACACCTTTATTAGTTGACACTCTAATCCATTTGTCTAAAGCTTTGTATTCACAAAATCGGTGTTTAAAATAAGATTGTATCAAGCTCTGTAGATGATCCGAAAATCCTCTATTTTTAATACTATCGAATACGCTGTTCCAAGCGACACTATTAAAAGCGTTTCGGACATCAAGGCTAACCAGAATTCCATAGTGTCCTTTAGCATTGCTAGCCGATATATACTGAGTTAAAACTTGTAGCGCGTCCGTAGTAGATTTAAACTTACTAAAACCGCATTGGTTCTGATGAAACGCCGGCTTACCAAGTTGATCATAAATTTTAGCTTCTAACACACGTTCCATAACTTTGTTCAAGCTGTTACCAATACAAATTGGCCTAAAATTAGATGGATTAAGAGAGTCGTCTGAATTCTTCCGTAACAATATAACTCTTGATTTTTTCCATTTCTTAGGAATATAGTGCAAAGAAATGCAACTGGATATAAATTTAGTAAAATTATCTCTATCGTCCAACATAAGGCGCTTAATTATACTTGGAGGAATCTTATCCAAGCCGACAGCTTTCTTTAGTTCTAAATTTTGTGCAATGTCGTAAATATCATTTTTTGAGACTACTAGATCTATTTTGGATTTATCAAAGTTCGTATAAATTATAGATCCGGTTTCTCGTGGGAAAAGTTCTTCTAAAATAACTTTAGCTTCATCGGATCTCAGACTTGGAGGAGGCATAATACTTTTGAACCTATCTTCATCAATTCTACTAAATATTCATAATATTCCGTTCTTGAACAATTTGGAGTAATGTAAACGTTAATAAGTGTGAAGAAATCCATTTTGATACCGACAAAAAATCTACCTATTATTTGCATGCTTTTAGATACTTTTAAATTACTATTTATTAATTGCATGCTCGCTTTTTTGTCGATAGAAAATAGCCAGTTTTTACATAGACGAGAGTACGGTTCCTGGACACATACTATATCAATTTTCTGGTCGAAAATAGTCTTTTCAAGAATTTCATGCGTCATCCTATTGTGATTCGCGTTAACTTGGAGGATTTTCATTGTAATAAGCCTTAAACGAGTCTTTCAACACTTTTACCGTCTTTCTAAATTGTGGACATTGCATAGTCGAGATCAAGTGACTGGCTGGCAACTTGAGTTCCTCGCATTCCAAACACCGAGGCCCTTCCTTGCAGTTCTCTTTTGGATGCCCATCTCGATTACAGACTCTACATCTAATATTTTCACGAATTATTTCTTTGCAATTAGTAGCGAAATGTCCGGTTTTATGACAGCGAAAACATTTAATTATTTTCGGTGCCGGTACCATAGGCACACGGGTAAGGCCTAGTTTTATCTTCTCCGTATTCTGAATAATTTTTAAAAACCGAATAGGTAGTTCCAATACTGCAGTTTGGGTTCCTAGCTTAGTCGGTCGTAGCACAACAAACCTCAGATATTCTTTCTTGATATTAAGAGTCTCTGTGAAGGTGTTAAGGATAGCTTCTTTCCCGATCATAGGATCTAAGTCCCGTATTTCGACATCAAAGAGTTTTTGAACAATTTTGATACCGCAACCATCTAAAGACTTAGAGAGCCGATCTTTGATTTCTTCAGTATTTGCGTTATCCATCGTTTCGATCAACAATTTACCCATACGAGTTTTCCTAACTCTTTTCACCGCCTCTGCGCCACCTATAGAGTCGTTAATTTTTTGGTAAATATTTTGAAACTCGTCAGGGTTACAGTCAATTACAATCGCGTCTGTGCGCGGGACCGTCCAACGAGGCCTTTTAGGGACAGGACCTCGCCTTTGGGAACCCGCGTCAGTCTCGCGTTCACTCGCAGATACTTCATTCGAATTCGCCTGTCGTATCGTTTGAACGGTCGATTTCTTTTTCTTCTTACTTTCTTCTTACTTCTCTCTCTCCTATCTGCTGCTTCCATCTTGTCTCCTCTCACTTTTTCCGCATAGGTTCCTTCCTTACCTTTATCCTTAACCTTATTTCCATCCTCTCCTTTCATCATGTCGTTCAGGACTCCTACCAAGGTCTGAAGGGCATGAATGAGAGGATTTTCATACGTTTTAAGATTGTTATCATTTATTACACTAATACATTGATTTCCTATTTCAGGTGACAATCTACCCTCCCCAGACGGGGAACCTCTATCACTGATCACAGGAACCCGATCTTTCGTTTTTCTACGTTTGTGAGCTTCCTCCATCAACGGCGGCGAGGTATGTCCTTTCTTTCTTTTAGGCCTTATATTAGTAGTAACATCAGTACTGATACCCATCGAAGATGTACTAGCTTCGGCATCTGAGTCTATCATTGTTCTTTTTACAGGGACATCGCGCACGTGCTCACCTTCACGAAGATCTACTTCTTTCACCCGAGCTCTCAAAGATCTAATTTCTTCTCTCTGTTGTTCATTTATCTTTTCTAATCTAACCAGTTCTTCTCTCATTTCCCTAATAAGCTCTTCATCTATATCTTCGCATGTTGTTGTTCTTTTCTTTTTGTATGTTTGTTCTTCTCCTTCTGTTAACATCTTCCTCATTTCTTTTTCTTTTTTAATTCTAATTTCTTCTTCTTTCCTTCTATTTTCTTCTTCTTTCTTTTCTATAGCTTGCCTTTCTTTTACTAGTTTTTTATTATCTTTACATATCTGCATTAATTGTGTCACACCTTTATTTACTGTTGATAATTGCATTTTACAATTTTTATTGAAGTTTTTGTTATGCATTAAATAATTCGTCAATTTACCCAGTTCTTTGCAAATTACTTTTTTAACAATAGAGATAGACTAGTTAGCGCCTTCTAATAATCGATCTTTTTCTTTTTCTTTATCATACGGGGTCTTAAATCCCTCTTTTCGGGTCTGAGATTCTCCGTCAGAGAACGTGTTTTCTTCCTCCGAGGCAACAGGTGGCAAAACCATAAAAACATTATCCTCTTCTTCTTCATGGGTTAGCTCTTCCTGGTCTGACCAACGTATATCCGTTCTATATTCAACCTCTTGCATGTTCGGGCTATGCATGATATCGACCTGCATGTCCCTTTTCTCCCTATTCCTTTCCTGCATGTCCCTTTCCTCCCTATTCCTTTCCTGCATGTCCTGTTCCTGCATGTCCTCTTCCTTATCTTCATTGTACCTCTTCTTCTCCCCATCTAAATTTTTTTTCCATATCTCTATGTCTATCCTTATCTCCTACATCTTCATCCTTTGAACCTCCTCCCTCTCTACTCTCCTTTCCATTGCTCCCTTTTCTCACCTTCCCCCGCCTTACTCTCTCCTTCTCCTCTCCTTTATCCTCATCTTCCCTCCTAGTCCTTAAAGCTGAATTTTTTTTTTTAGAGTGTGCCATTTTCATAGATCGGCCCTGGTTACAACCCCGCAAGCGGAGCTTCACTCGTTGGCCTATAATTGTACTATACGGAACCTTCATCACAAACCATCAGGGAGGTGCCGTAAACCCCCCTGTGGGCCCAACAACACTACCTGACCCGGGCTCAGATCAGAGGTGACCCAACCCTTCCCAAGGCCCACGCGTGCGCGCGAGCGCACAATGACAATCGCCGCACGCCCGCGCGCACGCGTGTGCCCGGCGCGCTATCGGCCGATGCATCCACCGACCCACCACCCTTTCGGGGGTGCTCCTTCACCGCGCGCCAAAGTTTGGAGTTATAGACCAAATTTTTTATAGAGGTTGGTCATCCTCGCGGGCCGGCCGATCAAGGCAAGCCCCCCGTTTCGGTAAAACATGACCACCGGCTTACGGTATGGGGCCCTGGACGAACATCTTGTCGCCCAGGACACACTTACAGGAGAACACTGCCTTCTGTGCATAAACAAGCACAGTAAAGAGCGACCGGCAGTGTCCTCCTGCACCCCTCACTCCGTTAGCACACACCGAAGTGTGTCCCAGGGTCCACCACGAGGAGGTGGAGTGAGAGGGCTTTTAGACCTATGACATCCCTCAAATAGAGAGAACGAACCGACAGTGGATCAGAGTCACCACTGTAGCCGCCATAGGCCCTCAGACCCCAGGGTCTATATCAGACCTGGACGTTTCTAGGGCAGGTGCATGTGCATCCTGCGGCGTAAAACTACACGTAGCAGTAGGGGGCGATCCCTATAGTAGGGGTTCTTCCCCTTTGTAGCGGCCAACGTTACGAGGTCCGGCGAGAACTTTCTGACGACTCCGCGGTTTTCCGTCGCAAGGATTTTAAAGTCCGTGGCTTTGCGCCGCACATTGGGGAGCTTGACTAAGAATCCGGAGGGGCGACTGGACGCCACTCACCCGGAGAGAAGGACAATTTGCCCTGGAGAAGGGTTAACACCTCGGGACAGCCGACGCGTTAAGAGAACACTAAATAAGAAAAGAGAGGTACTTACAGAGTAGTAGAAGAAAGGAGAAGAAGAGAAGAGGACTTTCGCCAGACTAGCTATACAGCGCGGAACAACACGATAGAGGCACGTCCGTACACGACGGACGCTAAACACCGAATGTAAGCAATATGGCGGCGCCCTTACCTGTCAAAAATTCACAACTTGGTCGCGATTGTTGCCAGCTTTAACAGGTGCACGTCGCTGTGTGGATCACATCGTGCATGCCGGATATATCCAGCGTTCGTCTCCAGAGGGCTATTATGCGGTGTGACGTGGCAAGTTTTGCCGACGTCCCTCGATCCCGAAAAAGAGAGGCCAGGCCGCCCTCTGGCAGTGCCGATGCGAAACGGCCATTTGCGAGCGTTCTCCCTGGGCATGCCGATTTGCCAAGGGCGAGTACGAACTTTACAGGACCGAAACCGGGCTCCAGGGGAGCCCGGCCCCTATTTCTCACTGTACGAGGCGTTATCGGGACTGGCTCCGGAATAATTTCGTGCCGAGACACCGAAGGAAGTACCGAGCCCGGATCGACAAACCCGGAGGCACCGGCGAGGGAACGTGGACACGAGACGAACATCTTCTCGACCCCGTCGCTGCCTCGCCCGGAAAAGAAGGTGTCCACGACCGGAGCGGCGAGGACTTTCCTCTTCACGAACAGTCGCCGTTAACATCGGAAAAGCGGCGAACGAGATCGCCAATTTCCGCGAGCCAGGGATCGCGCGCGACAGGATTTCTCAAACGGGAGAAATGGGGTAGGGAGTAGGGGGACGCCTCGCTTCCGCGTTACCGAGCTTGCCGAAAGTGGATCACTGGGTCGTTGGCCGGGTTGGTGATAAGCCACCGATAAATAATCTCGAGTAAAATTATTCAATTGTGCGGGCCACAAGACGAAGGAACGAACAAAAGGACGAACCGTCGACGACCCGCTACCGTCCTTTGTTACCGTTGGTAAGCGCCAGTCAGGCTTCCTTAATTATTTGCCGCATGCAGTGTACTTTTCGTGTTGGCTCGGTAACGTTTTCGCGAGGTCCTTGTTCGCGTCGCGAAACGACGAAGCCGTCTCCTTGCCGCGTGGTTGGCCATATTTTCGAGAAAGGACGAACGGTCGTCGATCGGTTAACGTGCGTGCCGGTTGGTAATGCGAGGTCGCGGACTCGCGGGGGGCCGTATCGTTACCGATTTCGTGAATAAAATAATACGACATCTTCGAGACGTTCCCCGGTGTGACGTCGCAACGGCCCGTATCGTGTCCGACGGCGAAGTTCGAACGAGCCACACATTGTATCGCGTATTCCATCGGAATCCGGCCGTTATTCCGCGCCGAAAGCGCCTTGTACCAACGCAATAAAATCTTGTAAACGGTCGGGTTCAACGCGACCGAGAAAAATAGCGCAAGCGACCGAAAACCCGTCGCGAAATTATCGTAAACGCGCCGGCTTGTAAAATACCGATGCCGGCTCTCACCGGCAGCCCTGTCGTGTTCATTGGACGAATAAATTGTTCAAGCCGATTCTCTCGTTGATTATTTCCGTCGAGAAACCTTTCCGCCGCGGGAAATGCTCCGTACTTCGCCCACGTAGAATCCTGAGCCCATCCTAGAGCCATCCAGAATATCGTGCGGTTCTCGCAGATTCGGAGAGTTCGTTCGCGCCTCGTGCCGTTATCGCGCAATTTGCGTGACACTGCCGAGTGTCTGGCGCCCGAAAGCAGATTCCAGAAACGGCTCCTTTCGTGAAAAATCCCGGGTGTTGTCCTGGGTCCCGGGTGGACCACGTATCGTGCGGCCGAGCGTGGCCCGGCGTTTCGCCCGTAAATACCCGGAGTCGCAGGGTTCCGTTCTTCCGACGGACGCGTAAAAATTAGGCGACGTGACAGCGGATACCGGATATATCCGGCGTTAGTAGCGAAAGGGTTAAAGGATTTATATTACGATAAAAGGTCTGGGTTAGGTCGTGATTAAAGGTTAATTTTTACGTTAAAAAAAGGGCGCCAGTTGCCGAACGAGTCTGCCGCGACTCGAGCGGTACTCTCCATGGTCCGTGCGCCGGTTTCGCAAGTATACAAGGCGCGCCGAATTACGGATTCGGCGGTTCATTCGGTTGTTAGCGTCCGTCGTGTGCGGACGTGCCACTACCATTGTTGATTTGATTCGATTTCTGTCTGGTCTCTGAACTTTTGTATGTTGATGTGAGTGCTGTTCTCTCTTTCTTTTAGTGTCTTCTCTTCTCTTCTCTTCACCTCTCTTTTCTTCTCTTCTCTTTTATACATCTCGTCTACGCTGCAAGTACTTCGTCTATTTCTATTTTGTCTTTCGGGCTAACGCGTCGGTTGCCCCGAAGAGTTTTCCTTCTTCCAGGGCAAAATTGCCCTTCTCTCCGGGTGAGTGGCGCCCAGCCGCCCCACCGGATTTCTATCTAAGCGCCCCAGTGTGCGGCTCAAAGCCACGGAATTTAAAATTCTCGCGACGGAAAACCGCGGAGTAGTCCGAAAATTCTCGCCGGACCTTGTAACGTCGGATACGACCAAGGGCAAAAAAGGCTCGAGTGTGACCCGTCGGGCCATTGTCACTTCTTTAGGGTCGTTCCCTACCGCCGCGAACAGTAGTTCCCCGCAGGATGCTGAGGCACTAGACCTGGAAACGTCCAGGTCAACCGATTTAAATGAGCAACGTGTTAGTGTCGATCCGTCAACCTACGTTCGTTCGCTATCCGAGCCTTCCGTCGATCGGCAAGACATTTTCCAGATACTGGAGCCCGTATCCCCGGTAAACTCCGTGCATGGGGATTCGCCCACCATCCTGGACGAACTTTCCCTGGTTGATCTTGGGAATCCAGTCACGGAGCCACAGACTACACTTGTAGTTGTTGACCCTCCAGGGTTAACAATAGTTCACAGTCATCCTGAGGACAATTCTTCTCCTTTCGTCAATATGGCTGAGGTCACCCACCTCGGGGCTATCCCCGTCGTAGCGGTAAGAAACAAATTCGATGTGCTCGGCTCGTTCGTTGGAGCCCCCAACGACTTTCCCGCTCTGCCTGTAAACATACATCGAGCTGGTCCTTCCCTTCGACGCCTATCCCCCCCGTCTGCAAACTCGAATAAGCAAAAGGTGAACCCAAACAACGTTACCTCTCCATGCCCCGTACCTAGGAAGGTTATCGCTAAACCGCCTCCTCTCTACATTTCAAATTTTGACGGCAATATGCAGCGGTTAACTAAATCTCTAGCCGACTCATATGGCCGAGATTTTAAACTGAAATTTCTGGGCTCCCGGGTCCGCGTCCAGCTGAACACCGTTGAGCACTTCCTCGACCTCAAGGAAAAGCTGGAGAAGGCGAACCACCCATTCCACACCTTCACCATCAATTCCGGAAAGGTCCGTTCAGCCACCTTGAAGGGCCTTCCTCGTATGGATGCTGCCGAGCTTATTGAGGAGATGAAACTCCACGACCTGAACCCGGTTTCCTGCATCCCCTTCGGAAGTAGGCACTCCAAAAATTCACTCTATTGCGTCTATAAAGTCACCTTCCCAAACGGTGTTACTTTAAACAGCATCCGCAAGGTTGCCCATCTTTTTTACACGCGAGTTTATTGGGACAAATTCCTATCTCGTACCAATTACTGCGGGTACCAGCCTAAATGCGTGAAATGTGCTAGTCCCCACCTTTCTTCGCACTGCCCTACCCCTACGGTAGAGAAACCAGTTTGCGTTAACTGCAGCGGTAAACACGCGGCTAATTACTCCAAATGCCCTGCTCTGGATAATTACATGGAGAAGCGTGCAAAGCGTTACCCTCCACCTGCTTCCTCGCAGCGAGTCTCTTTCTCGTCTGGCCCTCACAGGTCAACTGAAACAGCCTTGTTGCGTCCCAATGTGTCATACAGTAATGCTCTGGCACCAAAGAAACTGCACCTTCTGGAGAAGCAAGCAAATAATTTCAACTAAGGCAAGAATCACAGTGGAGCCGTTTTCGTCCGACGTCCGACTTCGGTACACACGCACGAGCGTTTCGAGCGCCTCGGGAGGTATGTGTTGGTGTCGGTACGGCCGATTTCGTCGGACAGTGCGCTCAGTTGTGCTCACAGTGGGTCCGATGTCGGACGAATCGGTCGAGGTCCGCGGTAGCCGAACCTTTTCAAGTGCTTCGAGAAGGGTGTCAATAGGACTACCCCATGGAGTAACCGACGTCGGACGATGGTCGGAGGAAAATCAAATCATTTTGTTTTTCGTCCGACACGTCGGAAACTCTATAGTAGATATTATGATATTCTATGATGTGTATTGTAAAATGAAATATATACATGAAAAAATTAATCAATGGAGAAGGAATAAACAAGATAACATTATTTTTAATTGTCGTTTATTTTAATTATTATTGCATTGATCGTGTGGTTCTTGAAAAAAACTGAACCACATCATTCGGATTTTGTTTTAATTTTCTTGGTTTTAATAATCTTAAGCTTAATAAATATGAACCCGAAAAAAACATTTGTCTAGCGCTTTCCAAAAGCATTTTGACCTTATTTCTCAGAAAATCGCAAAAAGTCGCAAACTGTTTCTCAAAAGTCCAAATATGTATTTTTTATAATTAAAAGTAATGCAGACACCGCACTAAATAATATCTACACGATAAAACTTTAGAAAATCAAGAAGTACATACACACAAAAACAACAAAGAAATGAGAATTAATGTTTTCCTTAAATAGTGTATGTCGCAGTTGGTTTTGATGCCAGTGCTTTTTGTTTAAATTCTATTAATATAATCTGTGATTGATGTATTTCAATACTATTGCATAAATTTTTTAAAATGCCGTTACCATAAACGAATTACCGTAAACGAATTATTGCCACGTTTTGGGGATTTTACGCCACTGTGCGACGAACAGATAGTGTAGCGGCTATCGGCACGAACAATAAAACATTTGGCGTGCAAATGATCGGGTCATTATTGGGCGAGCGACAGCGAAGCTATTTTTCAGAAAGCAGTTTTTAGCGCATCCAATTCATAATGTTAGACAAAGCAGTGTTCCGTTCTTTATAATCGTTTATTTTCGGCTGTAATAGAAAATGCTGGTATCATAAACCCCGAGTTTCCGAAGGACTTCGCTGAACGAGGTTCGGCGGCCTGCACAACTGCTCACGATGCACAATGATGTCAATGGAGCAAATGCCCATTCAACAGTCCGCGAAGGAAAAACGTGATTCATTTACGATTTAAAAAGGTTAAAGTCGCGATTTTTATATTTTAAGTGCGGACTGGTTCCGAAATCGTTTTAATTTCTTTATGACCACCGTAACTCGGCAATTTCATTCTACACCATCCGAACACTACCTGCGACAGACCAGTGAAACGACGACCGACTGGATAATTGTAAATCACAACATCGTCGTCGCGAAACAATACGAAAAGTTTTTCTTTGACAGTTTCCCACTCCAACAAAAAGAATCGTACAGACACACCCACGACCAATTGGAAAATTCAAAATCCCACCAGTTAAACCGATAGTTAACGAATCATGAAGAAACCGAGCTGACGACAGACAGAACGCAACGAGACTCAATCAGTTTGCAAGCAACTTGATAGCGAGCAGTTGAAATCGAAATGGACATTGAAACCATTATTTGTTTGGAGACAAATCCTCTACTGAGGCTAAGTCTTTTGCAGAGTAGAAGGAGGTTTCATGTCCATGAAATTTACCGAGCGCGAGAGGAAAAGGGCGAATTTCATACGCTCTTTATGGATCTACGGGAGCAATCGGATAAATTTTACGGCTATATGAGGATGAACGAGGGGACTTTTCGATACATTCTAGAGGCTATCGAAACAAAAATTCCGAAATACTCCAATTTCAGAAAGTGCATTTCGCCAGAGGGGAGGCTCATGGTGACATTAAGGTAAGTTATTTTTTAATTTGATTGAAATTAATGTCATGGAATAATTGCTGCAGTACAGTTTTATAAGTAATATTCATTTTTATTTTAGGTTTCTATCAACGGGACTTGGATTTCGGGCACTGGCGTACTCGTTTAGAATGGCAAGTAACACTGTTGCCCGGATTGTGTACGAGACGTGTGATGCAATTTGGGAGACACTGAAACAAAAACACATGCCAGTCCCATGCATGGCTGATTGGTACCAAAGTGCATCGGACTATGAGCAATTATGGAATTTTCCAAATTGTGTAGGGAGCATCGATGGCAAGCACATCCGGATTAAATGCCCTCCAAAATCCGGGTCGATGTTCTACAATTATAAAAAATTCTTCTCCGTCCACCTACAAGGAATTGCAGACGCTAGATGCAGATTTATCACGGTGGATGTAGGAGAGTACGGTAGACGAAGCGATAGTGGAGTATTTAAAGACACAAATGTGTACCGTCACCTCGAAAGGGACACTTTTAACATGCCGCCCAGCAGATCAATAGGAGGAAGCAACGCTCCTCTGCCGTATGTTTTGATCGGCGATCAAGGATATCCCTTTAAAGAATATTTATTGCGCCCATATCCGACCACCGACGATGAGGATCGCGCAAAACATATGTACTTTTAACTACCGATTAAGCAGAGCAAGGAGGTGCGTAGAATGTGCGTTCGGTATTTTAGTGAGCAAATGGAGGTGCCTGAAGACGGAGCTGCAGGTGCTTCCTAAAAATGTAGACAATATTGTAAAATGTGCGTGCTTATTGCACAATATTGTAATCGACCGAGAAGGCGACTCCGTAATGTCGGAGACTGACAGCGCTGTAGAGGATGACAGTGGCAGGTGCCAAACCAGCGCATCAAGAAATTTGAATCGCGCATCGTGGAGGGCGTATCAAATACGCGATGCTTTTCAGATTTTTTTAACGAAAATATATAAGATTTGTATGTTGTTTTTTGTGATTGTAATGTATATTAGTTGTAGTGTATAATGTATGTAGTGTAGAATAGTTGTATGTAATGTGTGTGCGCGCGCGCGCGCGCGCGCGTGTGTGTGTGTGTGTGTGTGTGTTATCTTTCTATTATAGCCCCCTAGTTTATGTATATATAATTTTAAAAATTGATATTAAAAATGTTATTATTTTTTAAAGGGTGTCCACTTAATTTTGTCCCGTGTGTAAAATCCCACAACCTAAATCCTCAATAAGTAATAAATAAATAATTTCAAATATTATTTTACAACAATAAAATTTAAAGAATTAAATTTCTGTTTTAAATGTTATCCACTTATTTTTGTCATAGATCTATAAAATCCGCAGTCTACTTGTTAGTATTATTGTTATGTATTACTTGTCATGAATAAATTTTGTTTTTTCATTTTTTGGAGTTGATTAATGATAGAGAATTTGTGAACATGACCGTACTTATGTTTTTTATCTTGGAAACTATTTGTTGGAATGAGTTGATCTTTTTTTGTATTAATATAGAAGATTTTAAACTTAATATAAATATTTTCTTTTTTCATTAGAAATGATAGGATTTGAGCGAGAGTACAATTCCCACCCACATATGGCACAAAGATACATTTAGTAGAAGTTGCGGATTGCAATTATTAACGGAAAAGTTAAGTATGTGATAAATGCAACATGTTGAAATTATAAGTTGTGCAAATACATAGTTTCTTCATAGACGGACGCGTATATGTTACATAATAATGATACGCGTTTCTTTGTCTTTAATGAAAGGTGCAATAAGGATACACGTTTTTGAAGTAAAACCAAAGTATATATTTTCCAGGAAAATATAAATTAAATATAAATTACAAATATATAATAAAATACGTACTAATAGAAAATAGAAATAAAATACAGACTAATACAAAATAGAAATAAAATACAGACTAATACAAAATAGAAATGAAATACATACTAATACAAAATAGAATGAACGAACGAACTAACGCACGCATGTTCACGGCGGCGTTATTGGCGTGGACGGACTATTTTCTGCATCTTCCATTTCTTCTAGCAATACTTGCTGTAGTCGTATGCGTCTCGCAATTTTCTCTTTGCAGGAATGGTACGAAGGTGAGGCAATATGCTCATACAGAAGAAATAGTCCTCATCTTGTTTTGCAACCTTATCTTCTCTTAATAGTTTTAAGTGATCCACCTTCGCTTGCTCCATTTGGACGAGATCGTCATAGGACTCTTTCGTGAGCTTTCTTTTTCGTTGTGGTGGTGATCTCACTTCTTCACGGGTTTTATCTATCTCGTCTTCCTTCTCGGCCAAATCCACTGTAATTTGATCACTTCCGTCTATGACACCTTCGTGTTGATTGTGCGGAATATTTCCAACCATGGGTCTGCTCGTATATGTGTCCTCTAAAAAATTCATATGATGGAAATATTTCCACGTGGAATCCCCTTGGGACTCGGAACCTGTAGGCAGGTTCATCTTCCTCACTTCTCGCCGATGACTGTCCCTCAGACGTTGCCATCTCGTTTTAATACTAGCGCCTGAAAATACATAATTAAAAAATGTAATAAAACATAAAAAGATATAATCGTAATTAGTAATTAATGTCATTGAATCATTCCAACAGTACAGTTTTATAAGTAATTTTTGTTTTAAGTTACAATCAACGGAACTTGCATTTAGATCACTAGCGTTTTCTTTCAGAATCGTTAATAATACGATCGCCCGAATTGTATATGAAATATGCGAAGCACTTTGAAAGACATTGCAAGTAGAACAGATGAAGAAATCGAACACTTTTCGGAGTACTCTTTCGGAATTTGCTAGAATTTGGATGTGTTACAGTCTTTAGTGATATATGAACGCGGAATGATCCAAGTATTTATATTGTATGTAGTAATTGTCGTAGATACTTACTTGTGGAATTGAAAAAGGTGGCAACTTCACGCCACAGTCTCCGGTTGGCATCTCTATTGTGGTATTGAGGATCTCGAGGGTCCCACAAACTTCTCCTCTCCTCAACCAAACTAATCAATTTTTCACAATCCATTTCGTAAGTGAACTCGGCGCGTCACGAAATCGTTCTGACACCTACATTTCCGCGTTCTAGGAGGAAAACTCTTCAATGCGTACATTGCCCAAAACTTTGCTAATTGGTCAGCGATTTTCAGGTAAACCGACCAATCAGCTCGTTTTCTTCAACGTGTTCACACCCACGGCATCGAAACTTTGACAACGTAGCGGAATAAATGAAAAATATACCTGTTTTTACGGATGCGACTCCCTTGCTATTTTTAGAGAAAGCCTTTCCTTAATGCATTTAGTTCTTTATTACTTTATTGTCGGTGCCACGAAGAAAGACTCGAACATCTTCTTATGCCTCAATAGCAATTATGTGTCATAAACCTTGCAGACCACTACGGTCAGTTGTGAGCTGCAGCTATACATCTTGGGGTTTTCCAGGCAACCCCCGTACACCGTGCGCAGTGACTCTTTGACTTGGCTTCCACCTCCATGGTGGACAAGTTGGGATGGGTTTAAGAAAAATGGGTTTAAGAAAAATGGGACCACAACGCTTACCTAGCGTTGAGGTCCCCCAGGACCAATACTGGACCGCGGCGGTGGGGGGACAACATGTCCCCCAACCGGGCCAGATATCACCCGAGTTAATCGGAGCCACAATTTGGTGAACAGTAGCACCCAGCGACTAAGTACATTCCCCACTTGACTAACACTACCCCCCTGTCCCGGTCGACCCCGGTACAGGGGGGGCCGCCTTATCACGGCGGCTGACTATCGCCACGGAGCCCTCAAAATCTCCAAACCAGTGCGGCTGGCTGGGGACATCGTAGGGCTCCGCGGACACCCCCCGGCTAACCTCCCACTCCGCCATGTGCTGGACCATTAGGTCCTGCGCCTGGCAGCAGTTGTTGAGGTTGGCCTAGACCACCAACCAGGAGGACCTATGAGCCATAAATTAATTGCTCACAGGTCCTCCCGACGCGGCAGCCTGTGGCGGACCCGCCACAGGCTGCTCTACCTCCATCTCTGTGGAGGCAGAGGGAGTGGGGGGTTGGGCCTTCTTGCCACTCCCCCCACTACCCTCCGGCAATCCAGAGGACGGCCCCGCACCGGCAAGCTTTGCTGCCCGCCTTGTCAGCCGCCGGTCTGCCCACCGCTGCGCACACAGCGCAGTGCGGGGGAGACCGGCAGTCCACCACCCGATGGCCGGGATCGTCGCACCGGTAGCAATGGCCGGAGCGGTCGACCTCCGCAGTACACCGCTGCCTAACGTGCCCTAGGGCGAGGCAGCGGAAACACTGCAGAGGCCTCCCGGCCAACACGACAACTCGGGCGGCGGACCACCCCACCCGGATCGAGCCGGCCTTCTCGACGGCGATGGCCGCCGTCGCTGGGCACTGCACCCAAATGGTACCGAGTCCCCCGGGGGGAGACTTCAACTCCCCCACCCGAACGGACTCGGGGGTGCAACCCCCGACACACGCTACCGCCGCCGCCACCTCCTGCGGAGTGACGGAAACCTCGAGGCCGGTCAGGCGGAACTCCGCCTTCTTGACTGGTCTCGAGATCTTCACCTCCGTCCCCCGCAGGACGGCGGTCATACGAGCGACCAGCTCGTCCGCTTTTTTCCCCCCCTCGGCGCCGGGGACCTGTAGTATGAGGCCCCGGTCACAGCCCTCTTCAGGAGGAAGGACTCGATCCCCAGGGAATCCAAACCGATTTCCTGGCGGACCCTCCTCATTGCCCCCTCGATGGAGACCTTACTCCCCTCCGGCACGGTGATCGTCACCGCTGCCGTTCGGGGAGGGGCCGCCACACGAGGAGGTGCTTTCTTGGCCCCCCCCCGGCCTTGGTCTTAATAGCCGGGGGAGGGGGGGGGGGGGGGTTACCAACATCCGCCGCCGTCCGGCGAGCCTTTCTGCCCACCACCTGCGACCATGGTACCTCAATAGCGGAACCCACGACCGGAGGCTGGGGAGGGGCTAGCCGGGTCGCGGCCGAAGGGGGAGCCGAAAGGGGGGGCATGGCCGGAGCCGCAGCGGCGTCCCCGGAACCCCTCCTCTTCTTCTTTTTCTTCTTCTTCTTCCCCTTCCTCTCCACCTGAGCCGCCCCACCCACCAACAACAAGATTACAACGGGATTAGGGAGTCGGGAGTAGGAGGAGGAAGAGGAAGGACCAGCCGGTTTCCCCATGCCGGCCCCCCTGACCGGTGGCGGCACCGCGCCTCCTCACAGCCCCCGCATAACTCTGGGCCGACGGGGCCCGCTGGCGCAGCCGCAGCTCCTTCCTCATCGCTGCGAATTTCGCATCGATGAGGGCCCCGATCTGGGCCAGCAGGGTTCCGCTACCCTCCGGCAGTATCCCGTAGGCGCACAGCGCCTCCTGCGCCCCCGACCGGGGGTCCCACAAGTTGCCACAGGTTGGCGCGCAGTTTGCGATTCTCGGATAGCAAGCTTACTTTTTTTTTTTATGTGAGGACATGCGTTACGCATACTCCGACCCCCCTGGGGGGGGGGAGCCGGGGTTATGTGGGACTCCCCCCGGCCTGGCGGCGCGCGGCGCCCGCCAGCCCGGTGGTTTACCCACTGAAACCTCACACCCATCCCTAAGCTATGGAGGGGGTGCCCGGATCACGCGAGTATTCAACAGGCAACCCCCTCGCTTACAATAGAACGCGGGGGGAGAGGTTAACCTCCCCCACTGACCTACACTAGTCGGACACCGGGCGGTACGGGACCCGCCAGATGTCCCCATCCCCAAGGGCCGCCGGAACGGGCTTCCCGAGCCCCAGCTCGGTCCACCCTGGGCCCCCCGGCGGCCTCCTGCCCCGCTCGGAGCGGGTGACCCCTCCGGATAGGGGGCCCACACCGGCCAGGGCAGGAGGTCGCCGCACACGGTAAAGGAGGGTCGTCGGAAGCGTGTTCCGGCACGCCCCGACCCTCCCCACCCCCCCCCCCCCCCCGTGTTCGCCCCTGTCAAGAGGGGACCGACCGGCACCCCATATTCGGGACTCATCTCCGGGGTGCCGGCCCATCCCGAGATCCTATCATCCTCCGCCCCCCCCCTCCTGGGGGCACACGTCGACGCGGGGGATGCACCCGCGCCGTCCCGACCACCGCCCCCCTCGCGGGGGCACTCGACGACGCAGGGGGGGAACACCCCCGCGCCACCTCTCTCTCCGCCCCCCGCCTTGTGGGCACCGGCTGGCGCGGGGTGAAGAACCCCCGCGCCGACCCATCAGGCATCACCCCCACTGGGGGGGCTGAGGCCGGCGCGAGGCACGTCCCCGCGCCCAAACTCGTCTCGCCGAGCCCGGGTCCTTCTCCCGGGTTCTCTCGGCGGCCTCCTTCTGCGACATGACATCCTCGCAGAAGGAGGCCACCGCCTTCCACGACCCCTCGCTCGCGGTCATGTAGCCGACCACGGCCGCGAGCGAGAGGTCCCACCCCTCCACCGCGGCTCTAAGGACGTGGCGCGGCCCTGCCCATGCTGGACACTCTTCAAGAGTGTGCCGCGCACACGTTTACGTGGCCTGGGCGACTCCTCAACCCCCGGACGATACCTGGATACCTCGCGACCGTCTCCGACTTGCTCTCGCTTTAAGTGTCACAACGAAATAGAATGCAACGTTCCTCCTGCCGCAGCACGGGAGGAGAAAACGGCAGCTACTCGCTAGGACAGTCTCGAGACGTATGCGGAAGATAACGAATTGTCGGCAGGGCACGATTACGTGGCCTGGGCGACTCCTCAATCCCCGGACGACCTTGAGACCTCCGTGTGCGCACCTAAAGCTTGATTACGGTCGCGATCACTAACGAAATAGAATGCAACGATCCTCCTGCCGCAGCACGGGAGGAGAAACCGGCACCTACTCGCTAGGAAGCTTACAAGACGTATGCGGAAGATAACGGATTGTCGGCAGGGCACGTTTACGTGGCCTCGGCGACTCCTCGATCCCCGGACACTCTCATTAGCTTCATGGAATAGGATACACGCAAGATCTTATGCCTTGATTCACGGGAGTCACGAAACGCACCCGTCCGTGCGTATTGTCTACGATAGAAATTCTTGGAAATTCAACGCGCTTGCTTAGAATCACGTCTGACCACTCGACGGTCTCGCGGCCACACTGTTTGGCTGCTACACGGCGCAAGACGCAAGGTTTCCCACTTGTTACAATTTGAGCGAGGATTCGTGATAGCATATGACAGTAAATCTTACTTGACGGATGTATTTACATCCTTAATTCTATATCACGTAAATACACACAATCACAAATCCTTTCTAGCTTGCCCCGTGTTCCTGGCAGTAGACGCACGCGATCACGAACTATTACCGATTTTCTCACTATGCACGAGCTTCTAGATTTGAATATCCGCCTCTCTGGGCTATACAGAAACAATCTGTAAAAACAAAAATTTACTCACTAAATGCGAGCTTCTATTTTTGAATATCAGCCTCTCTGGGCTATACAGAGACTATCTGTGAAAACGCAATTTACTCACTAAATGCGAGCTTCTATATTTGAACGGCAGCCTCTCTGGCTATACAGAAACAATCTGTAAAAACAACGATTTACTCACTAAATGCGAGCTTCTATTTTTGAATATCAGCCTCTCTGGGCTATACGCTATTGGCGTTAATCGCGAATTCGACTCGCGGTGACTCTTGCGTGCTTACCGGAGCTAGTCCAGACGCAGAGTGCTCAATCTGATGCTCGCATCGACCTCCTTCGACCGCTATCGAGAGGGGATCGATGCGCGCGCATCCCACAAGTGGATTCACCCTGTGCTCCTTTTCTACGACAAGGATCGCGCGTAACACCGCAAATCGTCGTGGTGGGAATCGATATTGTTGTTCTCATCGCACGAAGTATCGATATGTGATCGACGCGGCCACAGGTACTTCCGGAGGAGCATTGCGGCACCCTCTGTTTTTGGCGTGCCGTGCGGGTTGAGGCGCCCGACAAAGTGAAACATCAATGTTTAAACAAATGTTCATACATCGCAAGAAGTTTATATTTTTATAATAGTAAGGTGTACAAATATAAGAGAGAATAGTGACACAAATGATAAATACTTTTCTTAATCTGTTTATTTGTATTAAGTATCATCCTGTGCATCTGAATCAATACATTGACTTTCTATCGCTACATCCGTCAAATAATGACAATACTTCCGATGGTATTCGTTTCTTGGATATGTTCGGTTCGATATTAGTTAAAGAAATATATGGGTCTGAGTGCACCATCATCCTGAGGAATACGTCTTCATTCGTTTTAATACGAGAGGATTTTCGACTGTAGTCTGTTCTATATTTTTTAAATATTTTGTGGGAGGTTTCCAGCACTTCTTCCGAATAAGCCCCAATTGGTAAAATGCAATTTTTTACTACCGAGGGTCCATGCATTAAAATTTTGTGGACTGATGGTGGAATGTAGAACCAAGGATATAATGCAATGAATAGTTTTGCCGTATCGAGACAATACTGTTTAAATGAATTATAATTTATATGAATTCCGGAAGAAATGGCTATTAATATTGTGTGGAAGCGATTAATTAATTCTACACTGACTCCTAAAAAAGAACATATATCTTATTATTTTTAGTTTATTGTAATATTTTATTATTATAGACAAAAATAAGTATTTTATAACTTATTTATGTCAAATAACAGATATGCCATATTTTTTATGAAACATGTTAGAAATAAACCAGTGATTTCACTTGATTTTGTCGCATTTTGAAAAAACCTTCGGGCCGTATTTCCATCATTGGAGGATCCGAACCCGGGTTTTGGAAAATCTACTCTTAGTCCCATTTACACTAAAAAAGCCTCTTGGATTTCCTTTTTTCTTTTTGTCATTATTTCTTTCGTGCCGTCTTTGGCCTGTACCTAAAATTATGAATTTAAATTATACAATGGTTATTAAAAACAATGATAATACATGTGTACCAATTGTAATATATACCCTCCATCTATTTATTGGTAGCCTATAAGCTATATGAAGCAAACAATCAAAACAATGAATATACGTGTGCAAAATGGGTAAGCAAAAATTAAGTGCAATCTGGTCTTCCTCTTTTTTAATTATTTTATCCAGATCGTTCATCTGCGATATTTTGGTTTTGCATATATTGCACGTCATTGACGAGGTATTGCATAAAGCATTAGATATCTACAAGAATTGTGTTGAGAATTTTTAAAAATACTAAAATATGTTTTGCGAATGCGTGAATCGTATAATACACAAAATAATTTGTACCTTGGCATCAATCATTGTTACCTTAATGTTAAAATTGATTATATAATTGTTTACAGTAATTGGAAGTAGATTTGACAGTTGATTATCAATTACTTCTTTTTCTTTTCTGGCAATGTTGTCCGTCTCCTTTATCCATTGGAATCTTATGGGTTTATTAAATCGCGTAGAAGAAGGTTTTCACACTACCGTTTTATTCATATCTTCTAATTTTAGTGGCACGAAACAAGTTAAAAATAAAAAGTGATCATTCAGACCTTCCTCAGACCACAGTTGCTTGTATGCCGCATGGCCCGAACTCCCATCAAAACCGATTTTTCTGTACAATGTAAAATTATTTGTAAAATTATTTTCTATCGGTAAATTTAAGGATTTTAATAATCTATTGCAGGTGTGTTCTAATAATGACTGAAGTGACACTTGACAGATCTCCTCAGTTATTTGAATATTGTTCGGGTAACACAACTTTTTTGCTGCATGAACTTGGTGGTATGATGGATATAATTTACAGTTTCGACTTTTAGCTTCCCTTGTTTGATTTCTGTATTGATTTATTGTTAAATCATGTGAAATTATTAATGATACAGCTTCTTCCGCAGTGAATCCTTTGCACGAATTGTTCTTTTTACTGTTCTGCCACGCTTTTAAAATCTCATCTGCACGTTCTGATGAATTGAGCGTTATTTCAGCGAGTAGTTTTGCTGCACTTTTTTTCCCAGTTTTGCGTAACGCCATACACGTAGCTACCAGCAATGCTTCTACTTCATTAGAGGATCTTAGTTCTTCCGTATTCCTTCTTTTACTACGGTTGCTATAGCTGTCAAATGATTTCGTTCGCTCAACTTCTGCACTTGCTATACAATTAAGTGACAAATTAAATAACAAATTAGTGATTCGTGCTTGCAAAATTAAAATTTCATATAGAAAATGTGCGAAATTGAAAATACTGTCCGTACTGCGATTCCCTGTTGTATTTTTTGGCAGATTAACAGTTCTATTCAACCAATTTACATTTTTGGATACAAATCTGTCTAATTTGTGGCCACTTGCTCTCAATTTAGTTATATATCGATTGTAGAAACATGTGTTAAATTGTTGTATGAATGTACTGTCATTAACTGGTAAATTATGTTCTACTTGCAGAAATGACAATATATGTTGTTTTCTTGTCTTAGCTGATGTTGTAGGAAGTTCTTGAAATTTTTGGTGAAGTTGCAGCCGAGATATAGCAAACATGTTTACTATACTAAACGCGTTCAGATTATAAGGATATTATTAAAATGAAAACGGATTATTAATAATCGAACTCTCACTTTATTTAACACTTAAAAATATAATAATACAGTAACTTCGACGGTATAACACATTATATGTATGCGGGTATATTTTGTCGCGGACAGACTAACGCGTAACCCTAGTAACCCGACAAACAAAATTTTTAGAAAGAAACAAAGCAAACCGTTGTCTAGCAACACAAACATCAAATGCCCATCGTATTTATACAATACCCGCTCTCCAGCATGAATCTACTAAATACGTACTTTTACGCAAACCGCGCGAGATTCAAAAAGGAAAAAACTAATTACTAATAACACCAATTCAATAAATATTACACCAACACAATTATGAAACTTGCTTAGAATATGTGACTTTTCCGAAAACTAGCACTGCACAAATCACTAGTCGATCACAAACTGCTGCTCTGAACTGCAAGAATCTCTGGCATGGCACATATGGCGTTGGCCCTGTATAACATGAAACTTCTTATTTAACTTGATTTTCCATAATAAACATTTGAGGCGTTTCGAACGGACTCAATCTTCAGTAACAAAGATTCATTTAAAACTCACGGTCAGCGACTGTAAAAATCTCCATATAAGATGCAATAAATAATGTAGAGATGTTATTAAAAACATTAAAAATTAATATAATTTTTAATATAATTAATTAATACAACTTCGATAGCATCACAGAATCCTCAATTTATAAATATTTATGTATCGACACCGATTTTTCAATTTTTATTAAAAAAGTAATTCACTAAATTATTATTATTATTATATCTTGTTAAATATATAAAAATTAGACTCCAGGAGTAGTATTGTGTATACAATATACTCACGAGTTAGATCCGACTGCATGCACACAATCGTATTGGTATTCTGCTGTCGTGCATAGAAAATTTAGAACATAAATATCTTTTTTTGACGGAATTTTGCGGAAATTTGGCTTTTGGGACATTGTTGTACACACATTCACGTATACTGTCCATGAAAAACTTGCATGACTTTCGGTGTTTTTTTGTTTTATTTGAGATCAAAGTCGGACAACATGATTTTTCTCTATGAAACCGTATATGATAAACTCTGTACCTGCTCATCCATGATTACGACAGTATTCCTACTATCACAATTTCATTATTTTGTCATCAAGGAACAATTTTCAATTACAAAATTATTCTCTAAAGTGTACAGATGTAACACAATATGAAGAAATAAGCATAAAAGTTCGCAGTATTTAAATGAAGAAAAACTGAACTAAAGATATAATTTAGCACTGTCAACATTAATTTTTGAAGCTAATTTTTATAGTTCCTTGTAGTTTGAACTATTACCTAACGATATCACCACTCACATCATCAAAATTCTTTACTTCGAAAAATGATCCTTTGGCCAGCTTTTCGGCGTTTTGGAACACTGTGCGCTGTGCCTAGCAAGTAGGAGCGGTGCGGCGCGGCGCACTATAGTCCAGGAGCCCGCTTTTCTTGGTCAAAACTATTGTAGCATTATTTCAAGTTTTAATGTTATATTATTACAGGTCGTTGGATTCGGCTTGATACCAGTTAGAATATTATGAAGTAAAAAATATGTGTTAATATTTAAAAAATTGAGATCACTTTCATTTTTTATTAAAAATAAATTTTTTCTTTCATTTTTTATATTGAAATTTGTACAAAAGTGAATACTGATCAACTTTCGTTCGAAACATTTCTTTGTTACATCATCGGAAATATTTGAAAAATCATGTTAACAATGCTCACAGTGCATACTATGGTCCAGAAATCGCGAAAAAGTAGCCAAGATTAAATTTGTCATCAGAAGTATATGAAATCTTGTAATGAGGGGTTTTTGAAGTCTCTAATTACGAATCTGACATTAAAAATTCAAAATGGATCCAATATGGCAACTAATACCTAATCATTTTTCCTAGATTTGCATAAGGTACAAAGCTATTTATTTTCGAATGTGGTTAATTTACAAACAAAAAAAAAAGGTTTGTAAGCAAAATCATATGAAAATACAATTATTTTAATTATTTTTTTTATTTCCTTGCTAAAGAAAGGATAATAGCTCGATGCTACGGATTGTGTTGAGGGAAATGACGCGAGGATATGCTCGGAACCAGGTGTAAAACAAAACTGTTCGAGTTCACTTGTTTTGCTTGAAAACCGGGGTTCTGCGGTTTTCACTGTCTCGTTTAATTTTGCAACGTACACAATGTTTAGATGCGTGCGTACCGAACGTTACTCGATACCGGAGGTTATCACGTTCGCACCGTAGTCGAGATTTTCGGTTATTAGTATAAGAGGTGGATATACAATTTGTACTCGAAACAATAAATTGTTGGAAATTACGGGTGACTTGATGATTCTCTCAGAGATCGTAATCGCCCGCACTTTTCTCTTGTTACGGTGAAATGCGTGTTGTCGGTGAGGATCGCCGTATTTTAACTTTCACGATTGATTCAACTTAGTTTCGACTTATCGAGAACAAAAGTTACTTTATTGAATCTGAGAAAACGTGCCGTAGCAGTGGTTTTCGTCAACTGACTATCGATACAGGATTTCGTGGGTCTTATATACTACTTGATTATCTGCTATGGGGTTCAAAGTTTTGGGTCAGCTGAATCATATGCTGGTACAAAGTTTTGGGACTATTTACGGTGACTGTTGATGGTACAAGATATTGGGACGCTGAATCAGTGGTGGAGTTGGGCCTGGTGACGTGTTGTGAGGGTTGGCATCTTAGTCTTATCGGCTCGTGACACTCTCGCAGGGGAGATGACCGCTCGAACAATAAATCGCTTTAAGATACGTTAGAAGTCGCGTGTGCTCTCAGAGGAGATAACAATGGAACCGATTCAAACATGGCAGGGGGGCCTATTTACGTAAGTCGGTGGGTGCCCCCACCTCAGTCACACCCGGGAGTCCAACTCCCAACTAACTATTAAATATTTAAATATTGGTTCTAAAAGTATTCTACAAAAATAGTATTGATTATTACATAGTTAGAAATTTAAAAAAAGAATTAATTTAAAAAAAAAGTACTTATGACGGGGCGCGAACCTAGTACAATACGCAGGTTGAGAGACGAGCGCCTACCTTTTTTTTTTTTTTTTTTGAAAATATGTTTATTGGTTTTAGATAAATACAATCTCTTATGTCATTGGTACCAAAATAAACGTAACAAAAATAACCATTGGTCTTAATATTAATACATAATTGAAAGTATGGCTACGATGCTCTTATGTACACTATCTTATGAGGTAATTATTTTCGATCAGTCTTAAGATCTATGTTTTTGGAACAATCTTTGATATATAAACTAATTGCATTTGGGGGAAGGACACATACATTAGGTAGTGTTAAAACCCCTAAAAAAAAGTCTAGAAAACTTATGACTACTATAAATAACTTACAAACTAGGGGGCCTTAATAGTAACTTAAAGAACTAGGGGCTATATACAATGGGCCTAGGCCGGGGATTCTTATTGGTTAAAATTGCTTAAGAGAGACGAGCGCCTACCGCGCTGACCCAACCGGGCTGTTGGAAACAAGATTAGTATTTTCAGATGTTATGGCGCTGACGCAGTAGAATACTAATCAAGTTAATTCCATTTTCTAATTATTTCTGTGAAATATTCAAGGTTTATTAGTGTCTAATAAACTTACGGAATAAATAAAATGTATCAATTTGCAGGTTAGCTTAGCTTTTCGCGGAAAAAACGTCGAGAAAATCGGTTTTTATTTTTTTTAACAACGGCGTACCAAACCAAAAAATCTGAAAAAATTCATGAAAAATACTTGTAACAATATATTGCTACTGTAAAAATATAAATCTTGCCAAATCATAACTTCCATGTCAAAAACTGATTTTTCGATTTTACCCCATAACTACCCTCCCGATCGAGATAGAGGGTTAAAATTTTACACAGTATGTTTTTTTATGCCCTATCGAATGGCCCATCCCTAATATTATTCGGCTCAATGGCATTTTTGACCATCTTATCCGGCTATACCGTTTATTCGAAGCTCGATGGAGTAAGATGATTTATTCGATTGATTTATTCGTGACGAGTATTTCGAAGTGATAAAAATCACATGTATCTTTATTCGTTATTTTTATTTGACTTCAAATAACTGACATCTTGATCCGACGCGACGTTGTCAGGTTATGGTTGAAATATGTACAAATGAACGGTTAATATCCAGCAGAGTACCGATGCACAGTGTGTCGTCCAATGGAAAAAAGTTCGAAAATCAAAGTTCTAGATCTGCAACTTTATGTATCCTAAAATGTTCCTAATAAGACGTAGTTTCAAAAACTGCCTTCAATTTTAACTGAATAAATCAATTTGTTAGTAAAATTGAGGCTGAAACTTTACTGTCAAATTCCGTGAATTTTTTTAAACATGCGTCCCTCGCAAGCTATTAGGTTTTTTAATTTAATTTTTATAGGGTGTGCTTAGTATTATAAGACCTTCAATCTTCCAAAAAATTTTTTTAAATAATTGCAATTTGTCCTAATTTTTTATGTTTAACATTTATCAATTTTGATTCGAGTTTTAAAAAAAGTAAACTGAGGTAACTCCATGAATTTTTTCACAGTAATTGGTGGCATATTAAACTTTAATTTCGCGTTGGTTTAAATCTGCTCACATTTGCTCACGTGGAGAAAATAATAAAAATCCATATTAAGACGCTCGCGCTCGGCGACTTTCTGCGTAGTCTTTCGAAGAAATTTGTTGCAATTATTTTTAAGCGCATACCATTTGATAAGTACTTATGTGTTCAATTTTATTGTTATAAATTATATATTTAGTTTTAAAATTGTTTAAATATTTACAATCTTTCAATTGAGTATTAAAGAAAGTACCAAAAGGTTTCTTTGAGATTTTGTATTATATTAATTTAGAGCACATTAGATTTGATATGACTGTCGACCTTAAGTGCATAAATATACACAAATGTTAAAAATAGTAGAAATTCATTTTGACATTGGTTGTGAGACGCGTGCGTTCGTCGTCCACGCCTTCAACACAGTCTATCGAGTTCCAACTTGAGTCCGCGCGAAACGATATGACACTATGTTTACTCATTATGTTATTCTAAATATACAGCCCCTTATTTTCAATTGTTTATACGACATCCGTCGTAGTCAAAAGTATCAGACGTGAAACTGAAGCCGAACATAGTCAATCGCAAACGCGTCCAAGTTACTAATAATCTGTAAATTCACTTCCTAAAGTATTTATGTTTATTCTACATATTATATTTACAATATTCTGTAGTACATAGTATTTTTGTTATTTTGTGTTAAAAAAATAAATTCAAAATTTAAACAAAAAATTTTTGTATACATCATTCAACTCGTCTTTTTTCCCGAACACACATATACTCGACACACTATGCGATGGTGAAACCAAGTGACATTTCCATTTATTGTAAAGACTTTTACTCACAGGAAAACGTGATGAAAATTGTTTAAATAATCCAAATTTATTTGTTTGAACATCCGTTTAAATAATTATAATGTATTTGTTTAAACAATTGTTTAAATAATAAAAATTTATTTGTTTAAAAAATCGTGTAAGTAATACAAATTTATTTGTTTAAACAATCGTTTAATTAATGCTGTTTGATTTATGGAGTTCTCCATTCAACTATTCTAGATTAAACTAATTGTTCTAATTGTTCATAAAAATTCAAGTCGTATGATCCAATATTACAAAAGTTATCGTTCTTCTAAGAGTTTCCGAATCGTACTACGTACGTATTACGACGTGGGAACTCCGGATCAAGATCCCAGTTATTTGAAGTCAAATAAAAATAACGAATAAAGATACATGTGATTTTTATCTTTTCGAAATACTCGTCACAAATAAAAACGTCCAATAAATGGTCAGGCTAAATAGAGCTTCAAATAACGGATAAAGATAGCAGATAAATCTCGCGCGACATCTGGAGTTAAATAACCCACAAGGTTACGAATCTATTTCTTCCAATAAAATCTGACGGATACTCTGCGACCAAGTAACGACAGATACAACCACAAGATACATCGTGGCGCTGTATTCAACCGTCAAATAAAAGTTGAAGATAACTAGAAAATTCTCGGAGAGACAGACGAATAAATTCTCCAAACCAAACAGTTGAAGATACAAGATACGGATAAATTCTCGCGCTTCATCTGACTTCGAATAAAAACAAAAAGATATAGTATATTTTATCTAGAATTTATTTGAATAACTTTTTATTTGGATAATGCCCATCTCTGCCCTATAACCAATCATACGCAATTTTCCAAGACCACGCCTACGGCCGCGATTTTCTAAAATTTTACGCGATTCCACCAAAACAAAACTGTTTTCACCATCGACTTTACCAATATCCGTAAGTATTGCCCAGTTGGTCTTTGAGATGCAAGCCGAGATTCGCGATTACCAATAAATGAAACTTGTTCTTCGGAGTTTGACTTTACACCCATTCTTTTTAAATCCTGTCGTGATCCAAGTCCCATATTTCATGACCGATGCGACACCACAATGCTCATATACAGTAGCTCCAGAATGTATTTGAACACTAAACTTCTGATTTTCGTAAAATTGTAATTATTTAAATTATTATAATTTCGTAAAAATGTATCCGACAAAAATAATTCTAGACTCATTTTGTGGTGTCGTGTCGATCCCGAAATTGGGAAGTCGGATCATGGCTGGATTAACGGCGAATTAGTGTATAGTCAAACTCCGGAGAATACGTTTCTTTATTATACAATGTGCAAGGCTTGGCTTGCTATCTCCAAGTCAGACTCGGCTGTGTTTGGAGTTGGTGGTAGCTTGGTAGTCGAAACAGTTCTGATCTTATTGTGATCGCATAGAAATTATGAAAGCTCGGAGGTAGGTGTGGTTTTGGAAAATTGTGTATGATTGGTTGAAGGGTATGTTTTGGAAGGTAGTGGAAGTAGTGGGAAATTAGGAAGGGTAGAGGTACATTTGGTTAGAGGCGGGCACGGCTATAAAACTATAAATCTCGGTACGCCAACGTTCAGCATGAACGGTTAACGGTTCAGCATGTGTTCGTCAGCTGAGTTTAGGACTGCGCATACCGGAGTCTCCGGCAAGCCGGAGATACCTGACACCGTTTTGCTAGTGCATACCGAGTTTTTGGAGCCGGAACGTCATTTAAGAGGGTTCGAGATGCTCGACGAAGAAAGGTACAGCGTGACGTCTGCTACCCAAAACCTAGGGGTTCCCAAAATCCGAGATGCCTTTGCTAGAGCCGGACAAGTGCTTAGCAAGTATGCCTCAAGACTATTTTTCTGTCCGGCAAATGGCGTTGTTTATTTAAATAGCTATAGACTAGAAATTTTTAGAGTTCTTCGTGGTATTTTAAGGTGGGGAATACGTTGTTAAGGAATTTATAAACATTATAAGAAAGAATAACGAAAAAAAAAAGAATATACATCTGACAATCTGTACGGTGAAACAATTCGTCAAACAACTCAACTAAACACGGCGGAGGTTCTGAACGTTCTGGTTCTTTGCCGTCCTGAAAAACGTTGACGGAGTACGCCCAGAAAATATCCCACCAATAAAATGTTCCTGCAAAACGGCAATTCTGGCGGCGAAAAAAATATTTATTACCACCTGCAGATCGACGCGACGGCTACGTAAAATCGATGGTCGGAAAAAGTCTCCGTATACCCTTCAAAGTAAACCTAAACGACGATGAGTTTCTTCAACAACTTAGAAGAATCATTTTACTAAATGGCGTGTTTACAATTTTTTTTTTAAATTCCTATCTGTCAAGAATTCTAGAGAAAATTATGAACATTGCTGTTTACAAATTCTTTATGTAAACCTATAAGGAAAATTTAAAATGTATGTTTAGTAAATTTGTGCCACCTACTATCTGGCAGAGTACAATATTCGAACATTTAAAAAAAAAGACGATGCACAGTGGGGTATTTATTAGCCCGAAAAGTTATGCTTATTTCTTCATATTGTGTTAATCTGTACACTTTTGCGAATTCTTTCGTGATTGAAAATTGTTCCTTCATGACTAAATAATGAAATTACAATAGACGTTTCCTATCTCCATGATGTTGTAGAAGAGAGATAACGATAGTTTACACGTAAGGAGCTGTGGAGCTACCTCCTGCAACCTTTTTTTTGTGCCATGCACAGCAGGGACTCTCGACCCTCTCTCGAAGAGCCAGGTCGAAATTCGAGCTGAAACTCCGGACCCTACCAAAACCAAGTATGGTAAAGGGAACTTGCCGGAAAGCTCGGTATGCGCGTAAGATACAAAAGCCCATTACTATATTAGAAGCCTGACAGGCAAAAACTCGGTATGCGCATTGCTTTTGTCGACTACTCTAAACTATGGTAGGTTCGCTATTTTATGGTCGTGCCTTTCGTCCGTTTTGACGTTCACGGTCGTTATGCCGCGAGTAGGTAGTCTATCTGACGTTCACGGTCGTGCGCTTGTCCCTTCGCAGAAGGTTTTACGACGAATCACATTTTAAAGTTCAATGCCTCTACTTTCGTTATCCATTGTTCATTTTCATTTAAGATTTTTTTGTATGGTACAGCAACTGGGAAACTGAAAACGCTATAAACTGAAACGTCTCTAAATACACTCGTTTCTTTTCGTAATGGAATGTACTATACATTCGCAAATTGAAGCCTTCTCTTTACAACGATCTTCTACAACTTGATGTACGATTCTTTTTAGTTGTTTTATGGAACAGAAATGAAGAACAAGTTCGGTCATGTAAAGTTCTTATAGCATACTGTTGCGTCTCCATCTCCAATTCAGTCTGGGTTTTCGCTACGGTCGCATTGGCTGAGGTCATTTTTGAGAAAGTCTGATTGCCTCTGTAACAAATGTATTGCTTTATGACTAGGTCACGACTGGTTAGTGTCAGCGGATTTTCATGGGAAAATCAGCTCGACCGTACCGCTCTCAATGACACGTGACGTAGCATAGGCCCACTTGTAGCGACAGGGGGCCCGTAATTTATGGGCCGGCTTCGAGGTACGAGGGACTTGGTGTCGTCTTCCTCGGATCGATTCCGTCAAGTGCTTGCCCTTAAAACAACGTACCAGCTCGTGGGCGTTGCATAATCCCAAAAACTCCCCTAAACGCGTTTATTGGTTCCCCACTATTCTAACCCTATTCGTGGAGGGAATCTTTCTAGTCAAGGTTTTTCCGATTCTTTTCTGTTTTAGTAAGATAATTTCGAACTCTCGCTCCTTCAACATCGCTCTTTCGCATTCATAATATTGTAAAGTAACTATTCTGTTTTTATTAAATACATATATATTGTTACCAGAAGGTGTTCTGATTATTGCGGTGACAAAATATCACTAGAACCTAGAAACTAACTCGCATACATTTAAAGGATTGTGCGAGCACGCGTCACATCGTGATTACTACCATTTTCGCGACGTTGGTGATGCCACAACACATACTGTTATTGTAGCGACTCGCGTTGAGGAAGATTTTTCGTGTCCACTACTTTTCTATTGTATCTCTGGGACCGGCACAGTTATTTTTCATATGGCTACTGTTCGGGCCTGTCACCGTACTTTCTTAGTAGTTTCCCGCCTTTTTCCCGAGTCCCAGGGATTGCATTGATTAGGTTTCCTTTCGCGCCCGTAATAAAACGCTTAAACGCGAGATCAATCCTTGGGACCCCCGCTTCGCTTCGGCTAGGTAGTCATGCCCCTGGTCGTTTATGGTTACCAGATGTGGGGGTCTGCCAGCCGGGGTCGACAGCGTTGGGACGCGTTGACCTGATCGTAAGCGTCCGTTTTCCCAGCCCCATCTCAACGGCTACACACAGCGGCCGCCTTGGCGATTTTGGGCCCGCCTCCCAACACTTAGTTGCAAACTCCCCCGTCCTCAACTTTCCGAAGGAAGGGAAATTTGGCGCGATTAGGGAAGGGGCACCGCACCTTGAACGAGGCAGACTTGAAGCCGTTGAATTCAGAATTAACAAACTAGTAGACCTGGACTCATGTCTCTCTCCTGTGCAGACTAGGCACCGGTAGAGAAGTTAATTCTTAAACGTTTAGAAATTGTATTGTAAAGTTGTAACGACTCTGCCTCGCAGTTTCACCTTGTTAAATATAGTTGGTTTATCACAAAAACGTGTTAGTCCTTCCATAAGGAAGGTAGTCCTTCGAGAAGTTATTAGCGGGCACCTCGCAATGCAAATTCACCAAAGCATGAACGATCTCCTAAGATCGACCACGGGCGTAAACAGTTATTATTACGTATTAGAACAAATCGAGTATAAAAAGCCATATATAAATTTTGGGTAAGTTTCAACCTCCAAATGTATATTACATTCAAACATGAAAATAATTGTTCAGTGTTTTTAAAAATGTTTCAAGTTGCAGCATTTTTGTAGAAAAGTTGCGAGGAGGATTGCTATGATAGAAGCTTCAAGCTTTAAAATGGGTCCAGGTTTATTGTGATGCGGATGCTTTTTTATGGAAGTTTAACAGTTTAAACATCGACTATTTTTTAAAAACTGGAAATTTAATGTCAATTTAATTTAATGTAATTTGTCACAAGAAATACTTTCAATTCTTGCATTCCCTACATATTGGACTAGGGTTCAATATTGCGACTATAAAATTTGTGACAATGTTGTCTTATTGATAGTAAAATGAGTTGTTTCATGTGCTAATATGGATTTCCATACCTATCTTTGAGAATTAAATAAATAACTTTATTTCATCCATATTAGAAATGCATTATAATATCTTATTGCTATAAATTTTCCAAAATACTATTAATAACACTCATTGCATTTTATTTTACACTTTCGCATTGTATTTCACATTCGTATATTGTATTATAAAGTATGACGTAAAGTATATCAAAAGTATATTGCACGAATTTCGCGTATATTTATCACTTTTATGTCACAAGTTCAATGAAAAACGATTGAACAAATTCCTAAATTAAGTATGAAGACTAGATCATTAATATATTTTGTTTTTGGTAACGTCTTTTCAATTTTTTACAAGTATCATCACAGGTACTACGCAGCAGTTACAGTACACAATTGTTAAGCAACAGATGGCAACATAAAGATGACTAAATGGGAGGCATGCGAAACGAGAAAGTTACAATATTAATGACTTTGATTAAAATTCGAAAACTATTCTTCGTAATATCCTTTCGCTACGTCCTTCATAATTTGCACTCTCAAATCTACAGTTCAAATGTAAAATTTTTGTCTGTCATATATACTGACACTTTTGCTGATTCAACAAGTATATTCTGGGGTATAGATTTTTAACTAATGCGTGTTTTCGTCATCGAGTGACATTTATGTCTTGAAGAACAAAAAAATAATATCTTTTGAACAGTAAATATTAAATTCCACAAGTCTTCGACATCCCATTTTACATACATACGAAGTATGTCAGTTAACGAAGTCAACAGGAAAGAAATACTTTTCAGAACTGCGTCAACAAGATCTCAAAAGAAATATATATGGCAACACGTAAATATAAATAAAAAATTTTAAATATATTCTTAAATTGTATAAATTTGATGCAGAGTATAGATAACATGTATAGGATAAAGTTATTCAGGATGAAGACCTTGACAACATATTTCAAGCTTGTTACGGTTGGAGAACAGATTCTGTTTGACTTTCTCATGGGAACCTCTTCAAGGTCGTCTCTGGCAGGAAACGTCCTAGGAGATAACCTTCTGTATCATAGTTCACCCATCTAACGAAGACCGATCTCTGGCCCGATTTAATTGGAAGTGACAAAAAACGAGAGTGTGGCCCTACGTAACCACAGATTATGAACAAACCACCCCATTTATTTCAGATGTATATAAACCCGTACATTTTTACTCTCGTTGGTTAGTACTTACTTGTCCAGACACGAGTTGTGTCACGTCGTGCTGCATTCGTTAGAGTCCACGTCTATTGAGATCGAGCTAAAGTTCCCCTTCGATCAAAGTTAACCTTACAGACTCCGCGAGTCCGGTATAAAGTCTATTTCGTATTTCAAGTACTATCAGGCCTCCCATTGCCAGTGCGTTGACACCGACCATCTTAGGTCATAATATATTCAATTGTACACTTAATTCTTACAAGTTCAGTCGCGACACCACCATCTGTACACAGTACATACACATCTTTTATCAGAATATATCTGTGTAACTCGTGCAATTCTTAAACCCTTGATTATTGACCAAAATCCTAATCTAGTAATTGAACGTTCCCATATTCTAGCTGTAATGCCTACCTGAGATGCTAAATGTATTAAAAGATTTAAGTACTGATCAAAAGTAGCTTTTAGAAATGCATCAAGCAATTTCTAGTGGTACATATTCTTCTGATTGAGCACAGAGGAAACCAGGTAAACTTGCTCATTCACGGTGGCTCACAACTGCTAATCGCATTCTTCGATTGTACATTGCCAGGGGAAATCCTATGGAAAAGTTATACATTTTAACTGAATATACAATAATGAAAGTTTACGCTCCAGTTTGGTTTAATATCAAACTCAAACCATCTTGTATTTATGGTTCTCAGCATCTGTGTCGATTGATTCAATTGTCGCTATAACTTCCAGAGCATCTACTGAGCAATATTAATCCAGTAATTCAAAGAAATCGCTATTTTGCTTCTCCTGAAAGTCTTCTCTCAGGACTTCTTACAGATAAACGAAAAAATATTCGAGAATTGGGACTTAGTAGAATTTTTAAAGCAAGATCCATTTGTACAGAGAGGATTAGAAAATTAACTAGAGGGGGGTTGTTGCTCGCTCGCTTCGCGAGCTTCGCGGGTGGGGATGTTGTAGCTCGCTCGCTTTGCGAGCTCGCGAGAGGGTTGGTGGTACGGATGTTATTTTGTGTGTGACTCTCCACGAGCCACAGAAAGAACTTCCCGATTCGTTAGTTGCAGTATATTATTATCATTATTTATTGAACGTTTTAAGAAGATTATACATTCTCAGGGAAGTTCAATAGTTTTCTACTTATCAAAATGTTTGCTATATGGCGTCGCATTAAACCAACATCGTATGCTCGTTGCTCGCTTGGTTCCTTGTTATAGCATAGTAATGTTGCAAAATAAATTGCAAATGCTCCACAATCAAACGCATTGTTTTGATATTGTACTCTGTGAAATATATACTTCTTATATTTATAAAGGGCATTCAAATAATCTATTACATCATGGTTCAAATGATTAGCATTAAAACTATCATAAATGTGTACATTTCCGTTACCATCAGATCTTGTGCAAATCCAATGTCCTACTACCTTTTTCCAATTTCACCAGTGTATATTATCTGAATATTCGTCTCATGTTCTGGGATCTCTTGTAAATTACTCAAAAAAGCTCGAACGTAACCAGTATCTTGAGCAAAGTTGTATATTCCACGCTCGTTTAGATTTCTGTTCATAATTTCGTGAAATAAATTAATATGTTTATCTTGTAAATAACAATCAGGTTTTGTGACTTCTTTACATTCGGCTGTTTCTAAAGCATAGTTATAACCATCATTGAGGAAACAGTCTGCAGGCACTGCATATTCATGATTATGTTGCTCGATATGCTGGTCCGAGATCATTAAACATTCATCAAAAATTGTAAAATTTTCAGGATTCATTTGTTGATTTGTGATTGTTACATCTGTTTTCTCTACATTCTCTTCTTTTTTATATTTGACAACCTTCTTATCGAGGATTGCATAAATTGGCTTATGATAGCTGAAATATGTTTCATAAACACCGCAATCTATATCATCAACATTTGAGAAAATGACATCTATTTGCGTATTCAAATTGGTCGTTATACTTTTGGATGGTAATTTAGTTTTTAAATTGTACTTGTTCAAAAGGTTAATCAAATAATTATTACCATTATCCTTGCAATTTAATATATTGTAATTGAAATCACCTATCAAAATCTTTTCACTTTCAATTGTAATTTTATTCATTATTCGCTGTACAACGCTACTAAACATAGAATTAGTTGCTTTTGGTGATTTATAACAGTAGCATCAGTTTAAAAAAAAGTTAAAAAAAAAAATTTTTTTTCAAATCTAAAAAAAAAATTAAGAAAAAAATTTTTTATGTAATTGCGTTTGTTTCTTTGGTGGAAAATTTCCGTCCTCTCGTATAATTTGCATTGTTGAATGAACTTCTTTCGAAAAAAACTAAAAAACTAAAAAACTACTTGACCAATATGGACCAAAATCTAATCAGCTCTAAGTTACAGCGGGGCACATCGATTGCATCATTCATCATTCCGATCGCGTAGTTACTTTTTCTGAAAACGTTAACGAAAAATTTGATACCATAGAAACGGACATACGCACGCACACACACACACACACACACACACACACACATACCGACATTTTGATAAAAATAGTCTAAAATGACTCCAATGACCATGAAACGTGAAGATCTGCTAAAAATTCGATTTTCGATTTTCGGGGTAATTACAGTAACTTCCCTATGAATCGGGAAGTTAAAAATTCCAAATATCTACTGTGACACAAATGATTACGTTGATTTAATTTTATGGCACAATTGTGAAATTTTTGAGCCTCCGATACTGAAAGATATTACAAAAAGTGAATTACTCGAAATAACATCAGAAGACCACATTGAACGTTTTACCATTTGAGTTTCTACGATTTCCTGGTCATACACAAGCGGTAGAGAGAATAGTGAAACTTACAACTGAACCTACATTTGCTGTCTGCGAAAGAACTGCAAGAGATGGATTCGTAATGGCTAGAATTGAATCGCGTAAATCTATGTCTTCTTTTGAAACCAAAAAGCAATTCATAGTAAATGCATAGATTTTCATACATGTCGTATACGTACAATTAGAATTCTAAGTGCTTGTAACATTTCAGTTCCAATTTATTTCGCCCTTATTATTTTTATTATATTTGTTGAATAGTTCTTTTTCTAACTTGAAGTATATTGTTTATAACTTCTGCATTCCTGCATTGTCAATTTATAATATTCTGACAGGAATATGTAAAATGATGTCCAACATCATAATATACTGAGCAAATACAATTCATGTAATATAATATTTTTGTTGATTTATTTGCCGATCATCTTCATCTAGAAATAGTCATTCTAACAAAATTACTTCTCTTACACAATCCTCATAGTAAGAATAGTGTATTTTCTTAAAACAAACGCTAAGCTACTGAAAAAGTCAAGTAATATTCGTAAAATCAATAAAAATAAATTTTGACTAGCTTGCGGTACATTAAAAAATTTATTAATCGCATTCATATTTTAACAGCTTACATATTGCTATAGTAGGCAACTTCTGCTCACTATTAGAACTCAGCAATAAAAAAAATTTGTCGTCGCTATGTTTCGTTCCACCCTAGTCTACAATTATATCCGGTCGATGGAAATCATACATATGTTTGCTTACATGAAAAAGGATTTAAGCATCTAATTCGAAAACACAAGATGAATTTCATGGATCCAGACATTGAGGCACATACCCAACATATTAAACGTTGTTGGCGTGAAACTAGAGCCAATATTCCACGGTATGGAACCCTGAAGAAACACTATGTCGGGGTTACCTAACAGAATTTTCATTTCGACGACAATACAACTTTAATACAAGAATATGCAATGTGTAAGTTGGATTTTTTTATACAATGGTTAAAATTTTTTCAATTTCTATTAATAATCATTCAGAATGATATTTAACAAAATGTGAAGTTATATTTGTTTGTACAGAACCTAACCCAGACCTAACTCAAGTTTCAAATGAAAGCAACAGACTCATAAAAATATTTTTGCGAATATCTAAAAAAACTAAGGCCAAGCACATATTTCAAGATCATCGAAATCGCTGAGAAATCGCTAATCTGAATAATTACCGTTACTTTTTATGAACAGTCGACTCAAATACAAAAATCTTAGACAAGATATATTGTACTACCTTGAATGATGTTCTCTGTCAAATTCAACTTGGATTGGCAAGAAACACACTTGCATAAATTATGTTCGCTTAAAGAAAAAACAAATACTGTCAAACGAACTGCTGCAATAAAAATCTTTTCAGTTACTGCGTATTGCCTCGTGTTTTCATTAGTAAGTGAAACTGTCTAAACAGTATTTTCTGGTGGAGTAAAGATATAGACAGTTCTAATTGTTCAGATTTTATACTGTGAGCCGTGTCTCGTGGAAAGTTACCGTAACATTTTGCTAACATGACTTTTGCAGATACCGGATCGTGAAAGCCTTAGATCTCCACTCAAATTAGATTCCTCTGTTTCTTGCTTGTATGCGTGTTTCATACATACATACATACATACATTTCGTCTATATATAGGTATATTGCGTCTTACTTGTATGAAACACGCATACAAGCAAGACGCAATATACCTACATATAGAAGAAAAGAGACGCGAGACAGAATCGTTGTCATGATCAGCACTTGTTCCGTCCCAAGAAACACCTGTCATTCTTCAGACACGTGGTATTTTACGTTCGGAAAAACCGACATTTTGTTCGATAAGCGAAACGGTAAGCGAGGAGCAATTCACGCATGCACTGCTTTCGATGTACCGTTAGGCTCGTTTCGCAAAGTAATACTGCATAAACCGCGGCCCCTGCCGAACATGTTCGGCAATCTCTGAGGCAAGCTTTAAAAATTATTCTTTTAAGTAGGTCGAGGTACTTCGCATCCGATTCCGTATAAGAGTATCGGTAAGTGATCGGCGCGAACGATTTGTATTGAAATAAGTTTACGTTTCATAAGGTATACTCCGGGACAAAAAGATAGCGCAAACACATTAACATTCACATGATTTTTATTTATTTTACCTATATAAGTAAAATCAAATTGCATTTATCAACCTGTATAGTTTTATTTGCCAAAATCTGCTAGGACAAAATGATAGCACGCGTGCATAGAAACCTAAAATGTTAACTTTGTGAATTATATTTTGTATTTAATATTGTGATGCGCCTTCTTTACATTTAATGACAGTAGTGGTTCTATCTTTTCCGAGTTATATTTTTCCACTTCTCCTGAATTCACGTTGTGTAAGATTCCTCTAACTATTTTTAATAATGCTGAGACCGGGAGATCTTGTTGGCCAATGTAAAGTTTCAATTTCTTTAGGAAAAGTATTCTTTCACTACCTTTGCAGTATGAAGTATGAACTACAGCGTTTTCGTGTTGGAAAATGAATTTGTCCCCGGTAACACTTTCGGCATATGCATTTATTTGATCATGAATAATTTCTAAATACTTTGTGCTATTAATTTTTCAGCAATAAATTTTATGAAACTTATTAGTTTTCTAATTCCTCAGAATGTATTGAGTAATTTTTATGAAAGAGAAAACATAAAACATTCACAAACATTTAAGAAATATAAAAAACGTTGTTTAAAAAAGATTGAAGTTTTGAGGGAAATTGAATGTAGAAAATTTAATAAGGGTGATTATAATCATATAAGCAACAACAATCTTGTAGATAATAACATCAACCCAGTTGATAATAACAACAATCCTTGGTTCATTAACTTAACTAACACCACGGTACCTGAAAACGTTGAGAAAGTGTTAAGATTAGGTCCAAATTTGCAATTGATGTTCCTAAGAAATTTATCACCTCTCCTCATTTCATTGCTGCAATTGAAGCAGGTGTATCAAAAGTGAGTGAATTTAATAACATCAAATCGTCAACTAGGATCAAAATTGTGAATAAAATTATGAATCGTGTTACACTAACTAACAATGTTGTGCAACAACATAATATTGTGTTCTCTGCATTTGAATTGAAGGAAGCTAAACAATTTCTTGAAGTCAACAATAAATTACTATTATTAAAATCGGATAAAGGCAATTCAACAGTGTTGGTAGACAAAGATATGTACATTAATGAGGTCTCCAAAATGTTGAATGACAAAAACACTTATAACATTAGCAAATTTGAATACACTAGTACTTTTGAGAAAGAGGCTAACTCTATTATCTCCAAAATGGTAAAAAAGGGCATTTGGATGAAAACTTGGGAAAAAAATTAAAATCTTATAATTCTATCACACCCAGAGCATATGCTCTACCAAAAACACATAAGAAAGAATTGGCTTGGAGAATCATTGTTTCTTCTATTGGAGGTCCCACATATAAATTGTCAAAGTTTTTGGCCTCAATCCTATCTATGATAGTTGGCAAATCACCTTATCACAAGACCTCGATCACCTTATCGAAGACAGTCTTGTCATTACCGTGTTTTTTTAAAAGTTTTTAACCATAAGATTCCGTTGTTCCTCAGTTTTTATTTGTTATATTTATTAAATTTGCAAGTGTTTGTTTTTATCCTATTTTGACTGTCATTAATTTATCCCAAATCGGGACGCGCACACTCAACGAGTCCGCTATAGCTGATGGGCATTGTGACGACGCAACAGTATGGGTTAGATTTAAATTAAATTGAAATTAATTTCGAGTTATATTTGTTTAAATTTACCAGTACATTTTATTATTAATGCTGTACCGGTACACGGTTCGCAGCATAGGGCAGTAAAGTTGACCGCCTACAGATGTTGGGGTCTAGGCCTAAAACCTTACCTGGCTGTTTGCAGGATGGCAAATTATTTTATTATACACGTGCGTAGCAGACGCAGTGACCCTATCATAAATGCTGGCAGCCGTGCACCGTTAAGGGCCTTTCCGACCGTGCGATCGAGCGCGGTCCCGAAAGGACTTTTGCCTGCGCACGTGATGAACACATGGAGAAAACGTTCATCAGCAGGAAAACGTGATTTTCCCCCGCCAAATTAAGGCGGCGACAAAGTCAAGAAAAACTCCACCCTCGCGTCTTCGGAAAGGTAACGCCTTCCCGAAGAGCACTTAAATAAAGGAGAATTGATGGAGCGGGACAGTCTCGTGACGTTGCTCTGTAAAGACAGTCCCTCCCGTATATAGTATAAATAAACTCAGTTATATACATATTCGTAGTTTCAATTAAGTCATAACGTTATACTCCACAATGCTATTATATATATATATATATATATATAACTTTATTTGTTCCCCTTGAGGTTACAATTTTATACACAACTCCTCTTTTCAACACGCCGCCTATACACCTTAAATCTTACTTCTAACTTAAATACTATCTTATACCTAGACTTAACCTAACCTAACCTATGACCGCGACCAACTATACAATACAATATCCACTCTAAGTTAGAGAGAAAGAGAGAGACCCTATATGTATATATATACGTACGTACATACATATACACACATACATACATACATACCTATATATATATACATATATATACTTATATACACATATATACACACACATACATACCCCCCCCCCCTCATATACATATATAAATATAAATGTATATGTACCCCTATACATACACACATGTATGTATCTGCACCCCGCTGTCCCCTCTTCCCCATTTCCCGGTGACCCCCTCTTCCGGTCGATCTTCTCTCCCTTCCATCTTGACCCTTCCTTGCCTCACAGCCCAACTCCGACATTCACTCTTTCCCCCTCCTCCCCTAATACCATCCTCACCATCTCCTGCCATCCGCTTTCTTCTTCCCCTTTCATGCACACCTCCCACACGTGTTCCCACGTTTCCCTCTCCCATCCACATACTCTGCACACTCTCTCTTCCTCCCCTACCCAATACTTGCCCCCTCTCATACCATTTCCCAGTCTAAATCCAGCTACCCTCTGCCACCTACTCTCTCCCCACCCTTTCCCTAGATATTTAGGCAGCCCTTCTCCTTTCACCATCTCGTACCATCTATTATACTCTGACTCCCTTATCCTGCCCCATCTCTCATTCCTCTGACTTTCCTTCTCCCGTTTCACAATCTCCCCGCTCACTTCCTCCCTCCTCTCCTCCAACATTTGTTCCACTTCCTCCGCTGTCCATCCCCTAGCCTCCCAAAAGTCCCTTCTTTCCTTCTCCCAACCATCCACCTTTCCCCCCCTTTCCCCCCTCGCCCTAACCTCCTCCCAGCATAATCTTGCCCACTCCCCCCCCTTGCCCTCTCTCAATTTCTTCTCAAACCCCCACGCCCTCAGTCCCGCTCTCCCCCTCAGAAGCTCCCTCTGTAACTCTTCCCTTACCATGTACCCCGGCGTACACCTCTCCACCCCCAGCACCCACCTCAGATACCTTTCCTGCATCCTTTCCATCTCTTCCGTCTCCTTCCAGCCCCAAATTTCCACCCCGTAACTCACTACCGTCCATACCAACCTATCAAATAGCCAGATCCTCTTTCCCCAATCATTCCCGAATTTCCTTTTCCCTATCCCCCACACCTGCCTCATTACCGCCGCCCCCTTCCTCATCCTGTCCTCCACCTGTCTTTTCTGTCCCCCGTCCCTCGTTACTACATATCCTAAGTATCTGTATTCTTTCACCTCCTCTAACACCTTTCCCTTCCACCTCCACTTCATCCTTTTCCACCACCCTCCACCCCTTCTGCACCTCATCACCTTCGACTTATCCACGTTCAGGCACAATTTCCTCTCCTCCAGATACCTTTCTAGCACCCCTATCATCCCCCTCATTCCTTCTTCCTCCTCCGCCATCAGGACCACATCATCCGCGTACGCTAACGCCACTATTTTCTTTCCCCCCACCCTGACCCCTCCCCACCCACTCTTCTCCAGAACTTCATCCAGATCCGCCATCATCAGAGTGAATAGCAGCGGACTTAGCGGACACCCCTGTCTCACCCCCCTTACCGTCCAAAAACTATTCCCCTCCTCGTCCCCTACTCTCACTTTACATCTCGTTTCTCCTAACAATTCTCTACATCTCTCCACTAACCCTTCCCTTACCCCCCTCTTCCTCATTGCCTTTAACAACACCTCTCTGTCCACCGAGTCAAACGCCGCCTTAAGGTCCACGAAAAACGCTATCATCCTCCTGTTCTTTTTCCTCACCTGTCTATTTATCAGATAGTTTAAGACGTATATATTGTCCATGCACCCCATCCCTTTCCTAAATCCCGTCTGACTTGCTGGCAGTAACCCTTTTTCCTCCACTTCCTCTCTTATCCTCTCCGCCAAAATCGCTGCGTATACTTTGTACGCCGTCTGCAACAACGTTACCCCTCTGTAATTTTCTACTCTCCTGCTGTCCCCTTTCGTTGCGATTGGTATCACTACCCCCTCCGTCCAATCCTCCACCCATCCCTCCCCTCTCCATACCCTGTTACACACTCTCCCCAACCATTCCTCCACCTCGTGCCCTCCATACTTCCACACCTCGTTCTTAATCTCGTCCCCCCCCCCCCCCGCTGCCTTCTTTTCCTTCAATCCCTTGACCACCTTTAATACCTCCCACATCTCAATTTCTTTCTCCCCATCCTCCCTCCTTCTGCTCTCCACACCCCTCCAAACCCTCCCCTCTACTCCCCCCAATAGCCCTCTGAAATATTCATCCCACTCTTCCATTCTTATTCTTTCATCTACTTTGACTCTCTTTCTCCTTTCCCTGTTCACCATCTTCCACACCTGCTTCTCCGTTTTCACCCCCTCAAGCTCCCTTGCCCATACTTCCCTCTCTTCCTTCTTCTTCCCTTCGCACAGTACTTTGTATGCCCTCTTCTTTTCCCTGTACACCTCTCCCTCCCCTCCCCACCTTCTCCATTTCCTCATTTCTTCTCTCACTTTCCTCTTTTCAACTTTGCACTCCTCGTCCCACCACCCTCTCCTCCTCCTTTCTACCATCTTCCCCCTCCCCCCTAACACCTCCCTTATCCTGTCCTTCAACCCTTTCCAGTCCTCCTCCACTCCCTCGTCCCCGTTTTTCCTCCTCCCAAACTTCTCTCTAAATTCCTTTACCCCATTCTCTGACCAATTACCTACCCCCATCCCCTTACTTCTGCCATCCTTTCTTCCTCTACCGCACCCTACCCCCTTTATCCATACCCATAGTGGCGCGTGGTCCGAGTCTACTCTTTCCCCAACCTCCATTTTTTCTACCTCCTCTCTTGTTTCCTCGTTTCCTAATATGTAATCTATTACCGAAGTCCCTCTTCCCCCCGCGTACGTCCACTCCCCCTCCTCATCCCCCTTCACGTTTCCATTCAAAATACTCCACCCCTTCTCTCCCAAGAACCTACAAAGCCTCCTCCCTTCCCCATTAACTTTCCCATCTTTTGAATTCCTGCTCCCCCTTCCCCCTCCCTCCTCTTCCTCCTCCACCACTACTCCCCCCTCCCTTCCCGTTCTTGCGTTGAAATCCCCCCCTATTATCACCTTTGTCCCTTCCTCCCTCCCCTCTATCCAGTCCCCTAGCTCCTCGAATTTCTTATCCCAGTCCCTATTTACATAAACCCCTACCACCCTTCGCCTAACTTCATCCTCGCCGTCATAATCCCCTCTTTCCCTCCTGCTCCTCTACTTTCAGTTACCGTCTCTATCTCTCTTCTCACTCCCATGACCATACCCCCTATCGCCCTGCCTTTCTTACCCTCCCTCCTTGCCCATTGTGTTTCCCATATGTACCCCCCCGGCAGTTTTTCTCTTATCCTGCTCCATCCCTTCTCTTCCACCCAAGTCTCCATCAAGACTATTACATCCCACTCTTCCAGCCCTTTCCAGAACTCCTCATCCTTATTCCCCAGACCTGCGACGTTCCAATACATTATGTTGTACCCTGTCTTCCTCCCCTTTCTCCCCCTCTCTCCAGCTCTTCTCCCTTTCTCCTCTCCTCGTTTCCCTGCACCCTGCACCAATCCTCCTCTATCTCGTCCCATCTTCTCATCTTTCCATTCACCCACATCTTCATGTACCCTACCTGTACTTTCTTCCCTTCCCTTCTCTCTTTTTCCGCCTCCCTTTCAATCTTCCATCTCGTCCTCCTTTCCTCCTCCGTTAGATCATCATCCAATCTTTCCCTCCTTCCAGTTAGGGTTCTTTTCCTTTCCATCACTTTCCTTTTCTCTTCCCTATTCCACATTTTCACCAGGACCATCCCCCTCCCGTCCGTACCTACCTTCCCTATCTTCTCTACCTCTTTTATCCCCTCCTCTTTCACCCCCAAAGCCTCCCATATCTTCCTTACCTCCTCTCTTAGCTCCTTTCCCTCTACCTGAATCCTTCGTATAATAATATTATTCCTTTTCCCCTCTCTTTCTCTCTTATCCTGCGTGACCTCTAATCTCCTTAACCTCCTCCTGTTTTCCTCGCTTAGCTCTCCTCCTGTCCCTCCATCCCTGCCTTCTTTCCCTCCCTCCCTCTTCTCCCTCATCACTTCTTCTAACTTCCCCTCTACCCCCCTTACCCTTCCTTCTAAATTCTCCAACCCATTCTCTAACTTTTCCCTTTTCCTCTCTTCCTCCCTCCTCTCTTCCCTCCACTTCTCCCTTTCCACCCTCCACTCCTCTATCCACCTCTTCCCTTCCTCCCTTTCCCTTCTCATCTCTTCCCTCAACTCCCGTATTTCCCCTATAAGTCCTTTGATCATTTCCTCCATTCTCATACTGCCTCCTCCCTCCTCCTTCCTATCCTCTTTTGGCGACCTTTTCGTCATATCGCTCCTTTTGAAGAGTACGCTTTCCCCCTTCTCCCCTTCCTCTACCTCCTCTATTCCTCTTTTCTTCCCCAGATTCTCCACACTCTCCGAACTGAACCACCTTTCAAGTTTGTCCTCTCTCCCCACCACCCCCACTCTGCCCTTCCCTGTCATTCCAACTCCCCTCCCCCTCCCCATGCCCTCCTCCACGTTCTCCATATCTCGCCTTATCTTCTTTCCTATTGCCCCTCTTACTTCTTTCGAATATTCCCGCCTGACCACCTAACACTAACCCCCACTAGGTTGCGCCACCTGCTACTCCTTCTCACTCTTCCCGCCTACTACACTCCGCTCCTCGCCAACCTAACCTGTTTCCACCGCTCACTTCACCCTTCTCTTACTCTCCACTCCCTCTCTCTCGCCCTATTCCCTTAGCTTCCGCCTACACCTACACCTCACGCACCCCTTTATCCACCACTCACGCTCCTCTCACACCTTTCACTCTCTACTATCTCACTCTGAAAATCTCCCAGCTCTCTATACACTTCTGCCTCACTACCAACCGGAAAAGGAAGTCCTCCACAATGCTATTATTAATACTATTTCTGACATAATATCGAAAAATGCACTTATTCCTTATCGGCGCGGCGCGGCGGTCTCAAATTTTTTAAACTAGCTCTAATAACCAACTTTGATGGTATTTTCTAAGTTATATGTACAATAGAGCCTCTCATATCCGAATAGCCAAGAACAGGCGTGGAGAAGAACGGAGGTAAAGTCGGGGCCGAGAGAATTGCCAGAAGCAGAGCCTCGGCGCGATAGCTCCGACCGGAGGAGGAAAGGGGCCCCAGGAAGGGGTCCCGGGAGAGGGGTTTTAGTCGGTATTCCCGGTCCATCAGACCGGGCGAGTCCGACACTCTCCCCGGCGACAAGGCCCGGGGGGGGGGGTTTAGTGCGTAAATGCATTTCCCCTCTCCCTTAACAAAAAAAAAGAAAGAGTCTCTCATATCCGAACTAATAGGACTACAAAGTGTTCGTATAACAAAATTTTCAGATAATAGAAGTCGTTTTTCTGATATTAAATTTTATTTAATTCGCTCAATCACATATGTTTTCAACGTAAATAACTGTTCAGAATTACATGTTTATTGTGCATGAAACCATCAAAGTCCTATTTGATGGTTTCAGGCACGAAAAGCCCTCTAACACGAGCCGTTAAATAAATATGAGCAAATCAGTGGGCCTGGCCCTCACAACTGATTGCCGCCGCGGCCCCAACGGCTTCGGGTGCACCTCAAGGAGGGCGTTGTGGTGATAGGGGTCATCCCTTCTTCATCGGTCCAGCCGGCTGGAGAGCCAGGCGATATCTAGGGGAGACCAGCCCCCTCGGCCACAGCGCCGACTTTACTAGCAGGGACGGGGGCCGTGGTGGAGACGCCTGGACGGCACCTCCGAAGGAAAATTAACCCAGATCATTTTTTTCAAGGTGTGAGAGAGGGGAAGGTTATTTGGGGTATTTCGGCGAAGGTCGGGTATACTAACTACACCCGTAACCGTACCTGGGCGGGTTACCCTTATCTCACCGAAAATCATTTCAACGACAATCGTTTCATCGACACCACTTCATCGACAATATTAACTCACCGACAGTCATTTCACCGACAATCATTTCACCGACAAACGTGTTTCGTAATTATGCAGATGATTGACGATTTCGGCGATTTTGATGACCTTGAAATATGTTGTGAAGGTCACTATTCTGAACAACTTTTCCCTATACATGTTACCGCCGCTCGGCCTTAGTTTTCGAGATATACGTAAAAATAAATTACACTATGTATTTAGTAATACACTGCGTTATTAATAATTATGTAATTGGAAATACATCTGCCATAATATCAAAAAATGCAGTTATTCTTTTTGGGTTTGGTCTGGGTTACGTCTAGGTTCCCTGGATTCCCCCAATATAATAGATGAGATTCTACTTAAGATGATGTAAGATGGTGATGTGAAACCAGACCTTTTTTTTTACTTTTTTTTTGTTAAGGGAGAGGAAGAATGCATTTTCGCACACCCCCAAGTAGGGGGTAGTGTGGGACTCGACCGGTCAGAAGGACCGGCCCCTACCCACTGAACCTCCTCTCCCTGGACCCGACTTAGGTCAAGCCCCTCTTCGTCGCCGCAATGACGGGGATTACAACGGCGCAGGGCCCCGCGTGCAGCATTTCACCTGCGCCGTCTGCATCTGCCCCGAGGCCACGCCTGTTCTTGGCTTATCATTGTCCTGCCATTGGTTCGTCTTCCATTAATATATATACATCTTATTTACAGCTTAAAACTTACTTTTAACTTAAAACTTATTCTGATAATTTTACATCAAGCTTATCTATTTACATCCGGGCACTCGTTCAGCATCTTTTAAGGGCCTTGTCACTAATCGTTTTCTTGTCATGTTTCAGGTACCATTCCACAACATCGTGGTCAGTTATCCAATGAATTTATTCAGCATATATGGCGTCATCCTTAGCTTAACCAACCCACGTCCCCGGACTCACCCCCGCGGGTAGGGGGGGGGAGGCCTTCTTTTCAGCTTTCTTTTCAGCTTTTCTTTCAGCTTTTATTTCCAGCTCTCTCAACTCATCAGGTAGGTACCCAAGGTAGGTCTCTAATTTACCATCGGTGCCCTTGGACTCACCCTCATTCGCGGGAGAGGGAAGGGCATCAATCTCTCACTTTACTAACCAGACACCCCCGGACTCACCCCCGGCGGGGGAGAGGGGGGGGCATTTCTAACAGCCTTTCTTTTTTAGCTTTCTTTCTAGCCTTTATTTCTAGCTCAAATCATACCTTGAACGCACCTTGGACTCTCCCCCGTAGGTGGGAGAGGGAAGGGCGCTATTTATCTTTAATCCTGCTATCTATTAATTCATTTTTCATCTTTTGCAGGTTTCCAGAACTCTCAGTAGCCCGGCCCGAATTTACCAAAGGTAAGTTTCCCTTAGTATTACACATTAGTAACCCCTTCTTTTTCTAATTCTCGTTCTATTTTCTCTTTTTTTAACATAATTTGATTTATGAGTCCATTAATTTCTGTCCAGTTTTCTTTTGATTCCAGCATTTTTTTCCATGAACGAGTTGACCGTCAAGCGTCCACCAATCTTCCTGTTCAACTCCTCTCGCTCTCTATCCCATTGTCTACATTCTGTTCTATATCCGCTGCATACCCTGCTCAGTCCAATGCGTTGCACTCTCTATAATAATTTTCGGTTCTTTTCATATTCCAGCGCTCTTTCGCCCCAAATAGGGCAACCATAACAAATTACCGAGTCGAGTATGTTGTAAAACAGTTTCCTTCCGTGAAACGTCGGGCCCCCGATATTCGCCATAAGCCTGGCCAATTCACCTGCTACTCTGCTCGCTTTTTCTGTAATACTGGCCACATGTTTGAAGTATCTATGCGAATTATCCAAGACAATACCAAGATATTTTAATTCATCACTAGCCGTGATATCCGCACCTAAAATTTTTAGCTTGAAATCGAGAGGAATTCTCTTCCTATTATAGAATATAAACTTCGACTTCTGCGGAGCCGTTTGTAGACCTCTATCCTTTAACCATGGGGCTACTATTGTATTAACCGCATATTCCAATTCTTTTTTAATAGTCATCAGATTCGAATGCGTCATATATATCAGCATTAATTTTAATAAGTCATCGTAAACGATGTTCTACAGGGTCGGCGCGATGACCGATCCCTGTGGAACACCCTTCTCGACCTTGACCAGCATTCTTTTGTTCGTTGCCTTGTACAGCACAAATCTATCTCTCAAGTAGTTTTGAATTAACATCTGGGTCTCATATGGAAATCCTTTTTTTTTAAGCTCTTCAAAGATTGTTGCCCATGATAGGCTATTAAAAGCATTTCTCACATCTAGGCTCTTTAACTTTTTCAAGCGCGTCTAGTGTAGATCTCAACCGACAGAAACCGAATTCGTTTTCATGGAACTTCCTTGGCCCCAAATGTTGGTGGAGCTTATGCTCCAATACTTTTTCTAGTATTTTATTCATGGCACTTCCGATACAAATCGGGCGGAAATCATTTGGACATAACGTGTCTTTCTCATTCTTCGCAACAACACCACCCGCGACCTCTTCCAGGCGTCAGGAATATAATTCAGCTTAATACATCCATTAATTACTTTGACAAGTGTATTACTGTCTTCGAGGGCAGAAAATTTTACTAGACCTACAGGAAGTTTGTCTGGACCAGCCGCCTTCTTCCGTTCGTGTCCGGTCGCAATCTCCCAGACCAGGCCACGGTCCACCTCAACGCCTAACAGGGGAGAGACGTAAGCATCTCTAATATCGGAAGAGCGTTTCTAATATCATTTTGGCTTCCTGGGATTCCAGAATGGGAGGAGATTTCCTGCTGCGTATCCTGTTCCGGATGACTTGGAAGGGCCGACCCCAAATATCAGCCTCCAGGAATTGAACAAATTGTTTCCAGGAATCTTTTTTAGCGTTCTGTATCCTATACTTTAATTTCTTTTTCAATAATTGATATGTTTCTTTTTCAGTGGAGCGGTCCAGGTCACGAGCTTTCATTTTCTGAAAGCGCCTCCTGGCCTTACCAACCATAGTCGTGAGTGTGGCAAGTTCCTCCGTCCACCATGGATTCTCACGATATCTGTACTTATTGTTTTTTCTGATCATGGTTTTATTGCATGCTTTATTAAAGTTTTTTATATATTTATCTATTGTTGTTTTATTTATTATCTCGTCATTTAGGTTTAAGCCTTTATTTCGTTTTTTAAGGATTTCTAAGAAACAATCGCCATTAAACGTCTATATAATTTTAAAGCGTTCTCATACACTATATTTCCTCTCCAGTCAATATGATGGATAATATTCCTATGGTATGATGCGTTCGGGGTGTAGTCAATTCTACTCAAGATCTTGTCTACCAGTACATTACTCATACATATTATATCTATCTTCGATGTCCGAGTACCTCTCTGGAATGTATAATTACCACCATGAATCACCCCAGGGACCAGGCCCATGTCATTTGTGTACTCTTCCAGCACTCTACCTCTCTCATTACTAACACGGTCGCCAAATAGTGATGAACGGCCATTAGGGCCCCCCACTAAAACAATGGGGCGGATCCAATTTCTTCTCACAGCTCTCAGCTCCTCCAATAAGGTGTAAAATTTCTCATCGGAGCAGTTGGGAGAAATATAGAGGCTAACACTAATTAAAAACGGCATCTCCACACTGACGAAGCATTGACTGACAACTACCTTTTTTGCGGATATTTTAAAATTTCTATTTACAATAAATATAGCGGCTTTCTTGCTAACAGAACTGAATGGCCGAGTGTGCTAGTGGCCGATGCCCCCATCGACCCACCACCCGGTGTCTAAACCGGGGGTGCTCCCTCGCCGCACACCGAAACTTGAAATTAGAGATTTTTTATAGAGGTTGTTATCCTCGCGGGCCAGCCGGTGAAGGCAAGCCCTGCGTTCCGACAAGCCGGTTTACGGTATGGGGCCTTGAGCAAGCAACAGGTTTCTCAAGGCTCCCCCTAGAGGCCGGCGGCCCCCGGTGAGGGGTCGTAGGCGTGATGGCGGTGGTGGGACTAGTTAGTTGTACAACTCCCACCACCGCCATTGGGGGACTGTGGAGTCCCCCCAGGGGTTGGCCGGCTGGCGGGTGGGCTTGGTGCCTGTTTGCACCCTGCCTGCCCGCTCGGCCGGCTTCACCCCACATTAGGGGTGTACTGGGGGGTGGGATTGGGTTGGGGTTCGTGGGGGGGGGGCGCTTGCTCCTCTCCCCTTCTTCTTTTTCTTTCTTCCTTCTTTTAGCGCGTGCGGAGACCTCCTCCCTCGGCCGGGTGGGGCCCCTTCGGGCTCGCCCCTCCGAGCGAGGAAGGGGGTCTCCGGGGATCGCGGGCGGCCAGAGCTGGGGCTCTGGTCGTCCAGCCGAGCGACCCTTGGGATGGGGGACGCTGTGTGGGTGGCCCGCACGGCGTCCTACTAGGGGTTTAGGTTTGTTGGGGGGAGCTTCTCTCCCCCCCGGGATGGGGCTTATTGCCAAGAGGTGGGGGTGGTTGGTGGCATTCGTTCATGAGATCCCGACCACCCCCAATTATCTCAGGGAGGCCACCGTGGGGTCGTTAGTGGGTATGCCCCGATCCGTCGTCCGCCGGGTCGGGGAGAGTCCCATATAACCCCGCTTCCCACCCCCCAGGGGGGGCGGCGTATGCGTAATGCATTTTCCCCACGTTAAAAAAAAAAAAAAGGTTTCTCAGGGCACTACAAGGCGGTGCATGGGAAGCTCCGCCCTTGGGCGTCCCCAGTCACGGAGAGGCTGGACCCGGAACTCTTGGGGCGCGTCGTGGATGCACCCCATCGCTGGGGGGGGGGGGGGGGAGGGGGTCCGAACCCGCCACGGGGCCGACCAGGGATTGGTCGGACGAGTTCCAGGTCACTAGGTGGGAGCTATCCCGGGCCGTCCGGGAACTCCGGGTTAGGGGCAAGAAAGCCCCCGGCCCTGATGGAGTTTCCGGTGGTATAACGGCCTTGGCTCTAGGGGTCCTCGCCCCGGCCTACAGGAGCGTCATGGACGCTAGCCTGGGCCGGGGAACCTTCCCCAAGGTTTGGAAACAGGGGTGTCTGGTCGTTCTCCAAAAGAAGGGGAAACCCGCAGAGTCTCCCTCTGCATACCGGCCGGTGTGTCTACTCGACGAGGCGGACAAGCTGTTCGAGAGAATAATCGCTGCCCACCTCCTCGAGCACCTGTCGCGGGGTGGTCCCGACATCAGCGACAGCCAATACGGATTCCGGAGAGGGCGCTCAACGATCGACGCGTTGGAGCGTCTGCGCCTTCTCCGGGAGAGGGCTGTCGACCGGGACCGGGTGTTGATCGCTGTGTCATTGGATATTTCCAATGCGTTCAACACCCTGCCCTGGAGGGAGATAGAGGGGAGAATGGAGCATTTCCAGGCCCCCCCCCTATCTCCGGAAGGTGGTTGGGGACTACCTCCGCGGCAGAGAGGTTGGTTATACCGGCCGGTACGGTGTGAAGTACACGAGGGAGATACACCGCGGGGTTCCACAGGGGTCGGTCCTTGGACCGCTCCTGTGGAACCTTGGTTATGACGCGGTGTTGTGGGTTGTCCTCCCCCCTGATACGGGTGTCATCTGCATAGCAGATGACACCCTGGTTTATGCAAAGGGGGGGGGGACTGGAGTGGGACCAGGCACCTGGTAGAGTCCGCCCTTGACTACGTCGTCGGGCGAATCCGGGCGATGGGGCTGACCGTGGCCGCCGAGAAGACCGAGGCGATCTGGATGTACGGATCGTCTCAGTTACGGCGGCCGCCCCGTGGTAAAGACCTCCAGATTCGTGTCGTCAACACCATCGTCGAGATCGGACCCCAAATGAAGTATTTGTGGCTGATTATCGGCGGTCGCTGGCGCTTCGAAGGTCACTTCGAACTCCTGGCTCCCCGGCTAGAGAGGACAGCTGCCGCCCTTGCGCGGCTGCTGCCCAATATCGGGGGGCCGCAGTTGAAAGTCCGCCGCCTCTACACGGAGGTGGTGCGGTCCATTGCCCTTTATGGGGCTCCTGTATGGCACCGCTCGCTCGAGGCCGGCCGGCGCAGCCACGAACTCATGGAGAGAGTGCGGCGCCGGCTGGCCCTACGGGCCATACGGAGGTACCGCACCATCTCGGCTGAGGTGGCGGGCCTCCTCGCCGTGTCTCCGCCTTTCGTTTTGGTGGCGGCGGAGCGAGCGACGCTATACCACGTCGCCTGCTCGTTCCGCCGCCGCCCGGGGGTGGAGCTTACGCGCGAGGAGGAAGAGGAGTTCGAGGAATCGAGGCGTCAGGCCCGGACGGACACTTTTGCCGAGTGAGGGCGACAACTCGCCCCCTCGGCACGTCCAATTGTCCGGGCCATCCTGCCCATATTCGACATATGGTGCAGGAGGCGGGGAAGGTTGACCTTCCGCCTCACGCAGGTGCTCTCCGGCCACGGGTGCTTTGGAGAGTACCTCCATAGGATGGGGCGGGAGCCGACGGCGCTTGAGGAGTGCCCTGCATGGGCAGAGCCGCGCCGTACCCTTAGAGCCGCGGTGGAGGGGTGGGACCTCTCGTTCGCGGCTATGGTCGACCGCATGGTCTCGAACGAGAGGTCGTGGAAGGCGGCGGTCTCCTTCTGCGAAGATGTGTCTGGGCGTGGGGACGTCCCCCGCGCCGACGTGTGCCCCACCCTCCACGGAGGAGGGTGGCGGAGTCGGACGGAGACGCGGCGCGTGGGTCGTACCCGCGCGGCGGATCGAGCCACCTCCCCCCCCCCCCGAACGGGGAGCATTACGGACTTGGCCCCGGGTAAGGCGGGGGGTTCGCCCCCCGCGTCCGCACATATACCCGTCGGTAGGGTGGCGGGTGGGGGGAGGGCGCGGGGAGTTGTACCCTCCCCGCGCCACCTGATGCCCCCTCCTAGTGGAAGGGCGGGGTTTCCCTTGGCGGTGCGGGGGGTTCGTCCCTCGCGCCGCCGTGTGCTCCCACCCTGGGGGGCGGAGGATGATGGGGGCCGGGGTTAGCTCACCCCCCGGCCCCCATCATCCTCCGCCCCCCAGGGTGGGAGCACACGGCGGCGCGAGGGACGAACCCCCCGCACCGCCAAGGGAAACCCCGCCCTTCCACTAGAGAGGGGCTTGGCTCCTCTCGGGACGGGCCGGCTGATTTAAAGCCGGCCCGCCCCGTCAAGACCAACAGGTCTTTTGGGGTGCGTGGGGGTGGGGTGGGGAGGGTCGGTGTGTGCCGGATCGCGCCTCCGACGACCCTTCCTTACCGGTGACGGCGTCTTCTTGCCCTAGCCTGTGGCGGGTACCTTCGGGTCACCCGGACCGGGCGGGGCACGAAGACGCCGGGGGCCGTGGGTGGACCGAGCGGAGGCTCGGGAATGCCATTCCGACGGCCCCAGGGATGGGGACACCGGGCGGGTCCCTCCGCCCGGGGTCTTATAGAGTAGGTAATGGGGGACGCTAACCCCTCTCCCCGGGGTTTTATGATAGCTGGGAAGTGTCCTGTTCAGTACTCGCGTGATCCAGGCACTTCCCATTTAGCTTAGGTGGGTGTGAGATTTTAGTGGGTAGCCACTGGGGACGGGCGCGCCTTCGGCGCCCCCTCCCCGGTGGTAGTCCCACATAACCTCGCCCCCCCCCGGAGGCCGAGGCATTTGTAATGCATTTCCCCACAATAAAAAAAAAAAAAAGAAAAGGTTACTTAAGGCAATAGGTACCCCTCACTCCGTTAGCCACCCACCGAAGTGGGTGCCCAGGAACCACCACGAGAAGGTGGAGTGAGAGGATTGCAGGTTCCGGGCCACCGCCACTGCGGTATATCCTCCAATAGATCAGAGCCAGAAACCAGACCTAACCCAGACCTATTTTTATTTTTATTTTTATTTAATGAGGCCCCCGGACTGCCGGACGGTTCCGAACAGCAAGGCAGCGATAGGGCTCGTCTGTGTGTCCCTTTACTACCTCGTAAAGAGGAGGCGCATTACCGGGGATGTAACTTCCCCCTCCCAAAGTCCGCGTTTTTTGAGCGCGCGGGCCATATGCGTCAGCGTCCATATGTTCTGATGCCCCTTTATGAAGTGCTAAGGCACGGTCCCTCCCTCGCGCGATAGGTTTCCGGTCGAAGATCGCGGGAGATACATTTAGAAAGTCAGTCTTTACCGTGGAAAATTGAAGTTAGTTCTATACGACCCAACGGTAGAGAATCAGTTATAATTCGCGTAACCCAGACCTAACCCAAATCCCCTCCCCGAAAGAAAATATAACCTCAATTACAATTACTCTTCCAATCACCATTTAGTGACAATTTTTCCAAGAATACACTGTACTGGTAACATAAGAATAACCAACGTTTTTTACGTATATCTCGAAAACTAAGGCCGAGCGGCGGTAACATGTGTAGCAGGGCTGCCGTTTAATGGCTCGCGACGGCCGATTTTCGAAGGCTACGCCCCTCGACCCGGCCGCGCGTCTCGCCCCCCCGTGATGGTCCTAGTACTCGGAGCCGCTCAGGCGCGTACCATAGCGTAGGCGCTATTCGTGGCGCTTCAGACCTACACGCGTGTCAATATATTTCCACATTACCATCGAGGTACTATTGCCAATGCGTTTTTTTTTTGTTAGTGGTGTCCCCTGTAGGCCTATTCCACTATATCGCACAATAATTTCGGACAACAGCTGTAGAAAATTAATTAAAAAAATTAATTAGTCACATCTAAACTTCCAGTAGATTTGACCAATTTGACAAGCAAGTCTAAACATGCGCGAAAATCATGCTATTCCAGATGGTATTAAAATTTGAACAATAAAATTAATAATTATTTTTTAAATTTATTTTACGAATTTATTTTTCTAATTAATTTTCTACAGCTGTTGTCCGAAATTATTGTGCGATATAGTGGAATAGGCCTACAGGGGACACCACTAACAAAAAAAAACGCATTGGCAATAGTACCTCGATGGTAATGTGGAAATATATTGACACGCGTGTAGGTCTGAAGCGCCACGAATAGCGCCTACGCTATGGTACGCGCCTGAGCGGCTCCGAGTACTAGGACCATCACGGGGGGGCGAGACGCGCGGCCGGGTCGAGGGGCGTAGCCTTCGAAAATCGGCCGTCGCGAGCCATTAAACGGCAGCCCTGGCTTGGGAGATACTAAGGAGTTTCCTTCTGAAGTTGAGTGGGAGTTCTCATGTTTCTTTTAGGATGCTTAAGGTGGGGCTCGTTTTAAAGACTCCGGATATGTTTCTTAAAGCGGTGTTGTGTATAGGGTCTAATTTTTTGAGAACAGATTTTTTTGATGAATCATAAATAATCGAACCATAGTCGATCTTGCTGCTAATAATGGTTTTGTATGTATTCGTTAATACCTGTTTATCGGTTCCCCCATGTGTTAGCTGCTATTATTTTTAATATGTTCTGACGTAAGTTGCACTCTTTTTGTTAGGATTGTGGCATGAACATGCCATGTGAGTTTCTTATCGAATGTGATCCCAAGAATTTTAATGGAGTGCAGTTCTGAATTATGGGGAGAAAGCTTAATTTTTGAGGGATTGGAGTTTCTGAAAAAGATTATATATTTGGTTTTACTTTTTGAGAATTTGAAGCCCGTCTTATTCACCCAGTTTTGTAGCTTGTTTATGGTTTCTTGTACATTGTTTTGCGTTACGTTTTCATTCTTTTCTTTACAGAGGATCGTCAGGTCGTCTGCAAATATGAAACTTTTTACTGGTGGAGCTACTACCGATGCGATATCGCTTATAGCGATTTGGAAAAGTGTGACGCTTAAAACGGACACTTGGGGTACACCGTTTGGTCTTATTATGGATTTGGATAAGGTATTGTTTGCATTAACTCTTATGTATCTTGTTTTCAGGAAATTGTCGATGAACATCATAATTTTTGCGTGGAAGCCTAGATTTCTCATATTGTTCAGAGTTCTTTCCTGCATATCATATCGTAGCCTTTTTCGATATCCATTGATTTCGATATCCATTGATACAAACGCCGTGTGTTGTTTATTTAGCAGGTTGTCTCAAATATTAGTTTCTATGTTGATCAGTTGGTCCATGGTAGAAAATAGGGGTCGGAGGCCGCTTTGGTATGGAGATTGTCGGGATGACGAGGTTGGGAGATTAAATACAACTTCATATTTAAGTGTTTATTTAAACTCCACAGCACAATGGAATAACTGTCGATCAATTGTGAATTCGTACTGTTCGCATATAACAAAATATTATACTTTATTAATTATTAACAGAAAGAAAAAGTGTGAGAGCTGTAACTAGCTCGGTAGGATAACTCGGACTGACGGTTTGCCTCATTCCTTCTTACGTCCTTTAGTGCGGGAAAATGGCGACGCTCGAAGTGCAATAAACCGCAGGTCAAAAAGGACTTTTCCTCCTTCGCATGTTCCGTGCATTTCGGTGTATACTCCAACAGAGATATTATATGGTTCGTTTCAAGTATCCAGCGGAGTCCAATATTAATCAATTTTTCCAATAGTTTACATAATGTGTTGGTAAATGATATGGGTCTGTAACTTACTGATGATGTAATATCTTTCCCAGGTTTGGCTATTGGAATGACTATAGCATTCTTCCACATTTCAGGGAATACACCATATTTCCATATAAAATTAAAGATTTTTAGTGAACCTTTAGGTGGGAGGTTCGATATAAGGTTATTCGGAATTCCATCCGGTCCACGGCTGGCGGCTGGTATTTTGCTTCTGTTAATTATATCGAATAGTTCTTCGGTCTTAAATTGTTCGTTAACTAGTAGGAGATCGTCCTTTTCAATTTTGCGAGATTGTTCGGGTATGATATTTGTCTGGTTTGTTCTGTAGGAAAGGAATTCGTTTTGGTAGTTTGAATCACTGGAGCTTTAGCTATGCTAAAATGTGTTGGTTTAAGGTCATTTAGGAGGACTAAATTGTGGTTCAGAATGATATTTTCCAAGATTGTTCCTCTTGGATCTGTGTTTTTGAAGCCTCAAAGTGTATTATGGCTATTGAAATATCCGGTTATCGTAAAGGGTTTCGGCAATTGGGCGGTAAGGTGATTTAGTTCTGTAATTTTTTAAATTCTGTAAGTTTAATTGGTAGCTGTTGGGGATGTATACACTGCATAAATGTAAAGAGGGTAAGCGGATTTTTGTTGGTATAATTTTCATGATAGAGAAGATTCGAATTTATTCGCATAATAAGGAATCTTTATGATCAGTATGCCAACTCCTCCACTTGCGGTTTGTGAATTTCTGTTTGTTACGAAGGAATTGTAATTTTTAATTTTGATTATTTGTTTGGGCTTAAGGTTAGTTTCTTGTAAACAAACAATGTTCGGTTGGTGTTTGTTGAGTAAGAGTTGTAGTTGAGGTAAGCGTTGATAAAATTGTAGTACTGTTATATTCATAGTGTAATTTGTATGAGGTAATCGATTACACTGTCCAACAAATGAGAACTTTTTCCGTGTGCTCTAATGACTGTTGGGTGATTCTTGTAGACATTGTCGTCCTACAACCGAATCCGAAAGCAGAATTGCTCTATCACATAACGTTTTCGAAAAACATTTATTTTTGTAAAATTGCATGATTTCGATAAAAAACGAGATGTTACGCAAAAACTAAACATACGAGGTCGTTCAGGTTTGAGTCAAAAGAAAGAGGGGACTCTCCTCTACATATCCATATAGCCATTTATATTTTTTTGAACTTTCTAATAGTTGTAAATGCTTGTGAAAGTTGGAAAAGAGCTGACACGGGGACTTTATACGCTCTATTTTTGTATTTATGAGAAAAATCCTTTATCTAGCAGGAATTTACTATACAGCATTGAACTCTACAGACATTTCTGGTAAAGAAACCATTCACAAAAAGTATTTGGTTCGGTTAGAATATCAGCAGGTCAAGAAAATGTTCGTTGACAGCTTGTGTGCGACGCGTTCGCGCCACGCGGCCATTGTAGCCTCTTCTCGACTCGCCAGGGCCGTCGCTATGCGTAGTCGACATTTGTACCACGCAATTATGTCTTTGCTTACTATGCTTCAATTACATAAATTGTTTTGTGTTTTTTGGTACCGATCATTGCAAAAAATTATAAAAATACTTAATTAATATGATTCATGAAGAAAACTAATTACAAAAGAAAATCTTACTCATTTACACAGACTACGCATAGCGACGGCCCTGGCGAGTCGAGAAGAGGCTACAATGGCCGCGTGGCGCGAACGCGTCGCACACAAGCTGTCAACGAACATTTTCTTGACCTGCTTATATACTAACCGAACCAAATACTTTTTGTGAATGATTTCTTTACCAGAAATGTCTGTAGAATTCAATGCTGTATAGTACATTCCTGTAAGATAAAGGATTTTTCTCATAAATACAAAAATAGAGCGTATAATGTCCCCGTGTCAGCTCTTTTCCAACTTTAACAAGCATTTACAACTATTAGAAAGTTCAAAAAAATATAAATGGCTATATGGATATGTAGAGGAGAGTCCCCTCTTTCTTTTTACTCAAACCTGAACATCCTCGCATGTTTAGTTTTTGCGTAACATCTCGTTTTTTATCGAAATCATGCATTTTTACAAAAATCAATGTTTTTCGAAAACGTTGCGTGATAGAGCAATTCTGCTTTCGGATTCGGTTTTAGGACGACAATGTCTACAAGAATTACCCAACAGTAATTAGAGCACAAATTTAGTGTTGGACAGTGTTATTGGTTATTTATTTATCGTTGGTGGTTCTTTGGGTTCCTCTTCTGAATCACAGTCGGTTGTTGCTTGTGTAGAAGTGTTGTCAAATGGAGACGTTTGTTTGTTACATAGACTGTTATTTAGTTTTTTTGGAGATTCTATGTAATCTATTTTTTATACTTCGTTCCTTTAGGAAAGGGTATATTTCGGATAACATTTTTATTAATGTTGGTATGTCTTGAGTATATTCTTGAGCTATTTCAATAGTGGTATCCGCACCAAATGCATTTTCCAAAAAGCTGGTTAATTGCCTAAAATTTAGGAGAAAGTTTGATTGAGGATCATTGATTTTGGTTTGTGCTGGTTCGATCATGTGATTGATTTTCCTAATTACGTCACGAGTTACTTTTCTGCGTTTGCTGACTTTTTTACTGGAATTTTTGTACTATCGCTTGAAGGTATCGTTGTAGGCGTGTTGGATATAATTTGAGATAGAGATATAGGGTTAGATTGGGAAGTCTTACTGTCCGTTTTATTGAAATCCAATGAGGTTTCCGTAGATGTATAGCGAGTTCTTTTTTCGCCTGTATTTATATTTACGGTTTGGAGAGAGATTTCTGGCAGTGATTGACTTTCTTTGGTGGGGAGGGGTGTGTTTATGCGTTGAGTGATTGCAGTGTGACGGTAGTCACCACAGTCCGTCCTGTTCTCACAAGCTCAGGCCGTTCCTGTGCACATTTTCGAGGGGCAAAATTTCGTGGCATCTGTATGAAACAAACATACGATTTATTTATCATTTGGTTCCTTTACTTGACCGCACATCCCTTAGGTTGTCGTTTCACCACCAGCTGTGCAGTTCGTTGACCTGACCATACGTCCCTTACCGTTCGGGACAATGCCGTATACCTGAAGCTAGCTGTGCAGTTCGTTACCGAGTGGCCCAGTGACACACATTTCGAAGCAGCAAGTGGATTTCCGACTGAATAAGTGAGTTTTTAATTCCATACGTTCAATTTCTACTCCTTCTCTTGTTCGATGCATCGTCGCGGGGCACCGCTAACGCTGTCCGAGTAGATACTCCTGGCGCGTCACACCAAGCCAGCCATCGCGGGTCTAGCTCGCGCTCTGGTTTATCCGCGTTTTTCATTGATATCTCCTAAACAAAGCCGTGGCCGCCATTTTTATTAAGGAAAATGTCGCTTCAAATGACCCAAGGAACCTCCCATTTCCCGCTTACGCAAAAGTTTTGGGACACCCTGTATAGCTATAAAAATATAGCTATAAAAATCGTCCGTTGTCCGAGGGTTAAAGGAAGTATGAATAAATAGATGTATCTACGATTTTTTAAAAGAAATCTAAACGAAAGCGTCAAACAGATATATGGTTCAAAAAGATTTCACAATTATTTGGATAATGTTCGGAAACATATTTCCACAACCATGAAGGAACGATTGCTTTATGATTGCCGAAAGGTAATTGGAAATCCAGCTCAGTCATTAGATGTGAATGTGATGAAAAACGTATAGCGCAAATTAGAAATCAGAATTCAACAACACTATTACCTACTGTCGAAGAGTTACTTGTAAAAGGCAAAAGTTTTTTATGATTATACGAAAAACTCGGTCAAATCAGCGAAGAATAGTGAAGAGTGTAGAAAGTAATGAAGAATTTAATGAAATATTGCATGTTCTATTTTTACATACGTCTCTACAGTGTTGTACGTTTATTATTTCTCCACGAAGTTTTTTGAGGTAATATTTTATGATCATTTAAATATTATTGAACATGTTTGGGATTTTTTGGACAGAGCACGAAGAAAAAGTCAACTAAAAAATGCAGATGAATTGTTTGAGGTATTACGACCAGAATAGCAAAAAATTCCAATCGAGGTCATTATTATACAATATGAAACCTGTACTTAGAAGAATCGACATTCCAACTAATTGTAAGGAAAAAGATGGCCATACAAAGTATTAGTTTTCACCAAATTTATAACATTATATAATTGTTAACAGTACAGTATACATATGTATAATGATATAGGTATAATAAAATATATGTACATACTACATTTCCAGCGTAATATAAGTGACGAAGACTTCTGCACAGTACGATGTATGTATGTATGTACACATGTGTTCATTGAATGTAGTTGAATTGTAACGTTTCCGTTGTAGCTATACATTTACGAAGTATAACAAAATAATCGACATAAAGGAGAAAGTAACAGCGAATAAACTCGTAGATCGTTGGCGTGATAGTTGAAGTTGAAGGGTTTGTAATTGAAATACAGTTGAAATGTAGGTTGCTATATCGTACCTAATGGAATTTCCACTTGATATCGGTGGTCATAGCATACTTGGTCGACAGAGTCGAACGATCGGAGTCATTCATTTTGCGAAAGAGAAGCCAGCGGGAGACGAGAAAAGGCGAGACCAGACGAGGCGAGACGAGGCGAAGCGAGGCGAGCATACGGACGTTCCTGAGGACGTACGTTTACCTGTGTCCCTACCACTTTCTTTGGCCGGTTGGTGGGTACCGCGTTCTCGTTACCGTGGTCCACGCTGCACTACCGTTCTACTATCTCCTCATTCACTTCGTGATTCGACAAGACCGAAGAACACGCGCGGATCTGGACTCACCTTCGAGCTCGGTCACTTGAGCTTTCGAGAATGAGCGGACTTCCGTTCGGGCGTAACCCGTTATCCATAGTGCGCGAATATTGACACAGGCAGCATTGAATTTCAGTTCTCTAAATATCTGTAGCACTGCAGTGATTTTGCTTTTGCTTTTCATTCTGAATTTGATTTTGATTCGGATTCAGTACGGTCGATAATCTGATGAATCTCGTTGTCTGTACGCGCGGCACACTACGAAGTCCTTGAGTAAATCTGTCGTTCGAGTTCTTTACACTCGAAAAATAGGGACAGAGGAGGGTATAGTTGTAAACATTGTCAAACTATCAACGATTCTAATGAAATTCGAGAATTTGTCAAGCCGGTCGAGTGTCAGCAACAATTACAATAGTTGAATCCGTTCAGCATTAATAGTTTGTACGATTAACCACGACTTACAAGGGTGGAAAATTTGTTTGTTTTCGTGCTGATTATATTGAAAAGACCGCGAATAGATGGTGTGATCTTTTATCGACGTGTACAGTGATTACCAGGCTATCAAGCGCCGGCTAACAGTACCGCAACGACCGTATCTCATTGAAACCGTGAAAAGGACGCAAAGTTGTTGAAGAGGAAATACATACATCAGGGATATCGTGGCCGAGGGAAATGGCGACCACATTCTAATTGCGTACGACCGACAAAATGTGCGTGTAGCACCTTGCCGATAGAGAAACTTGTCTCACGTGGTTTTCTTCCTTCCATTCGCTCACCTCCACCAAACTGTTGTGTGTTACATAAAGACGGATTTTACTGGTCAGTTAATGAACCCGGCTGTGCGCGCATATAGGCTACATCTGTCAGCAACCTTACGTAAGTAAATATGAATAATTTCTTATTTGAAAGCGACGAGGAATGTGGCCATTGTACTAGTTAGAGTTAGAGTTAGAGCAAAGAATACGATCATGCGTGTAACACAACTATCCATAAATGACACTCGCATCATTTTCTTCTTATTGCTTGGACGTACATATGTATTTTGCTGGCGGTGTCATTACTGCGGCAACATTATTAACCTGAACAGACGCAATCGTGAAACTAACCACGCTATCCATATACGACGTGTATAATATCATTGCTGCTACATTACCAACGATGAGGCTTCATTAATAATCTTGAAAATTTAAACAACAACAATAAATTACTTTCTCGAGTTATTCTACACGCGATAGAAGTAATATGTTTTTATACTTTGTGACTGATACTCTGCAGAAGTCCTCCTCTTATTCCGAGTTGGTTAATCTTCTTAAGATTAATAGAGAGACGTTGAGCAAATACTCATTTTTGTTTCCATCTCTAGCACGCATCGATTTGTAATCTATTCAGATTTCTGACTTCCAAAGACCAATACTTTCCTTTACATGAATTTATTTATTTTTTTTTTGTTCTCTAAACATTTCCTGTTTTGCGAAACAAGCGTTTTGTGAAACAAATAATTCCATATGACTTACTTCCCCTTCCTCAAAGGTCAATCAGATAAAACAAATAAATATTGAAATACAGAGGTCAATATTCAGATGTCAATTGTCGTATCAAAAAATAGACTGAAAAATAGAAAGGGTAGTGACTTGTAGAAATAATTTTCCTCGAATGATAGTTAAACTCGTAATAATTGATTTGAGATATTTTACTAAAAACGTGGAATAAACGCCAATAATTTTGTATGCCACTGTCACTATCGTATTAAATGATTCAATAGGTTTTTTCTAGTATAGGTAATATTTGCTTTTTGAACAGTTTTTAAGTTTAGTACAAGTATATACTTGTTACCTAGATTGCTCTAATTAATCTTATTTCGATACATATCCCAATTTTCCAATCAAAAATATATATTTTTCATGATTACATTTTATGTCTGCTCATACACGATTACACTGAAGCATATGAAACTGTAAAACCGACCATTCCATTTTAGTTTCACTGCTGTTTAACAATTTCATTAATTGAACGTTTGTTCTACGTATAATGTACTCGTACGATAAATACGTAAAGCACGCCCCACACGGTAGGCTTGGAACACAAGAAACCCTGTTAAAAGATTTTGAAAGTTAAGGTAGCGGCACCACTTAACGGTTTCCACAGTTAGTAAAGGGGAAACGTATCCTTCGTGTCAAACTTTCGGTGATCCTGTGAAAGTAGGTGATCGTCATGTGTCAGGTCAAACTGGAATTAATCGACTCTGATAATATGACCTTGGCAGCCTGTGTACAATTAAAATTTTTCATTTTTCACCACACAATCAGTTGTTTTATATATGTACATACAGGAAAAATTATATATAAAATAGGCTACAGTAGTTGACGATATTTAGAGAAAATATTTTATTATTTTTATCAAAGATATACTAATATGTACTGCGATATATTGCGTAATAATAAACTTTTTTTAAAAAATGAGGCATTACATTTCTATATTAAAATTTTATTTACACAATGAAATCTGCCGGTCTCGTTTCTTTTATAATTTATTAAAAATTATAACAATAAGCATACGTATGCGTTCCAGACTTGGGTATTTTGTATTCCACTCAAATCAAGTATTTTCAAATATTTTTTATTTCAAATACATAACTCAAATAAAATAACAAATAATTTTACATAAAATGTTGAATTGAGTTGTGTAATGGTAACTTTAACTGATAACCAGTTGCATGTATGAGATATCATGTACATACATATATCGAGACGTCTGTATTTTAGACGCAGTTGACAAGATAGAATTAAAGAGTATTTAAGATTTTATTTTAAAAAGTACTAGATCAAATAAACAATAAAATGAAAAATTATTTCATATTACTTATTTCAAACAGCATGCTGCCCAATAAAATGACATATTATCTTAACTTTTATTCTTCAAATAATTAATTTGGATAATGCCCAAGTCTAATACGTTCTAACACATATTTTATGGGATGATGGAGTAGACAAATTTTACTCCCGTTTTACTTGCATTTGGAAATAATGACACCATGAGACAAATACATTCAAATGGTCCAGGTCACAATTATAGACCTAGACCTATGTATCTCGTTGTCAGTTATTCGAGTAAGCGACATGCGTTTTGCAATGTCTGAGGTTTTCACGAACGATACATCTTCAACTGTAATAAATGAATATGGTTGGTATGTTAAAGTTTTTCACTGAATAATAATAGAAAATCAGCAAATGACAAATATCATGTATCTCATTCTACAGTATGAAACATGTTACCGCAAAACATAGAAATACGGCGTCATTATAGTTTCGAACAAATTATAACTGAATCATACTTAAGCAATTTGAAGTTTGTTTTAATAATTGTTATTAATTATTTTAATACAAATTAAATTTTTATCTTGTATTTTTATTTAATAGTAAACTAGCCAAATTAGAGAATTGTACGAGTGTTGTACATATAATTAGGTATTACAGTGTAAATTGATTGAAATGTTTAAAGAAACTCTTATGTAAATAAATCGAACATAATGTAAGCAAAAGCTCTCACTCAGGTTAAACTGTTATAATCAACATTAATATTTTTCAACGTTACAATAAAGAATAATATTTTTATATTTTATATGTTTTGTAACATTAGAAAATAAACATTTATTTCGTCATGTCATAGGAAGAATCTTCATGTATTTGAAACATAGCAGGTTTAAATTTTAAATAACAGAGAAAAGATAGTTGAAGCCTCAAAAGAAGAGGTAAATAATTATTTTCTTTACTTGTAAAGAAAACTGTTTTGCGAAAGTACACGTGCCCTCCTCGGAAACTACTGGAATTGATCTATTTTTATGAAATATTGTGCTACTGCACACATAAGAAAGACAATCTTTCACCTTACCGAATACCGTATAGTTCAAGTAAAATTTCCTTGCGCTTAACTGTTGCGTACATAGTTTTCTAGTATGCTGTGAATCTTCTGCACTATTGTATTATTTGCCCAGATTTAATGTCTTTAGATCTAAACACTTTAATTAGCGGATAAATGCGCTTTCTAGATTATTCAATCATTGTTGTAAGTCTCGAATTGTGAGAGTGATAGAACTATTAATTTTAAGTGTACTAATATTGTCTTGGGTGGCTATGTGTGCCTAAAATATAGCAAAATAGAGTAAACTTTGACGATTTCATTCTTGAACGACCGTTTTAGTAAAATATTATTGTCATACGTCGAAGTATCTTATTGAAAAATTAGTAGCACTAGAAGTACAGTTTCATAGAAATTTGAAGCCAACAAAATTCCCGGTATTAATTAAAGAATTATTTTTCTCGTACGAAACATAAGCAATATAAGCATTTCCATACAGATATGTTATTATTTATTAGGAAATTATTCTTTTCTGATTGGTATGATAGAAAATAAACTATGGCGTTAAAAGATTCTGCAAACACTACTTTCAGAAGCATAATACTCGGCTTATCGATTCTTGGATCATGTCTTGAATTACTAATTTTAGTTATTTTTTGCAATTGATTAGTGATTAGAGATTAGTCAATAAACGTGTAGAATACATGAAAGTTTTTTAATTAGGTACGCTGTTAAAATTTCAATTCATTATAGTGATATAATGTTTAGAAGAATATCTACCGTTTCACGTGTAACAGTACCCGGTGACGGTAGCGAAACATTATAGTGTTTTGCGTCGGTTTTATAAGAAATTATCGAAGCACGCTTTCCTTCTTATTGTTTCACCTGGGCAGATTTTGCGCCACTATTATTACACGGTACGTTGAGTCAGACTACTGTGGAACTATTCTCTGACATTTAGGGCAAGTTCAACTGTTTCCCAGTGTTGTTCAGTCACTGTCAATCACTTTAATATCGTAATAAATAAATGGGTCGATATTTTAGTTTCGAAATGGTAAAAATGTTTTCAATATCACAGTTTTTCTTATATTTAGACCCAGTAATAGCATCTACGATTTTTTCCTGCATAAGAAACGTGTGCTAAGTTGTATGTATATCAATTTATAACACAATTTTCTTCTTAAAGAGAGGAATTCTTCCCTTATACTATTAACAATCTCTAATAAATTTTTACATTTTGTTTTATGTTCTTGCAAGCAAGAAATGGTTATTGTAAATTTTGGTGCTCTAAATACATACAACAAAAGTATTTTATTTTCTCAATACGAAACGAAAATCGTTATAGCTTTTCTTCGCGATTTTCATATAAAACAAAATCTATTCTATCGCGTGGTAAAATCAGATTTAGCCAGACCATTCTCAAAATGGATTGAAAAATATCCAAGACAATTAATGCGCAAAAAGTTGTGTCAAGCAAATAGAATCGTTTTAAAAATTTTACAATACCTTATATTCATATCCTATAAAACGCTTAATACTTCCACATTGCTATTGCTGCGTTAAATTAGTCAAAACGAGATAGATTATAAAATAACGATGGCGATAGAGTGATATGAAGCGTTTCAACTTCAACTAACAATTTATTTAAGATGCACTTTCTCTTTATAATTTCACCTTAGTCCTTTACATGTCAGGCAATTTATATCAATTATAACTTTTTAATTTTTTCCTTTTCTTTCACGTACATTAAAAAGTTTATAGAATACAGAGATCTTGAGTTGGGCAATTCTCATATAGGAGACTACTACATATATGATTCAGTTTTAAATAATAACTGTTGTTTCATAACTGGCCACAAAAATCTTACTAAAAGTGACATTACATAAACGGAGATGGATGATTTTAAAGGTAAAGAAATATCCACTCTGACGAAAAAGAAACTAAACTTTCTCTTTATTTTTAAGTATTTCAGTAACGTCCAACATTTTTAGACCTTTCATACTTTCGGACAAAGTGGTTTCTGACATTTTGAAGTGCGTTTTTATGTAATCTTGAACACAGAAATGAATGAATAAGCGATTGAACTTGGTAGATGTTTAACATCCAACTATGTTCTTCTTTCAACTTTAGAATTATCGACCATTAAAAGTCATAGACATTACGAAAAATGCATTTATTGTAATTCTGTACTCATTTAACAATTTTCCATCGAAGCATGTTTATGACATCATTAATCATTGTACTATGACATTGTACTTTAGTGTCGAGTATGCAAATGATATGGACTTTGTATAATTTCGGACTCACAGAATTTTCAATGAACCAAATAATACATATACAAGTCAACTAACAAACGTGCAATTCTTCATAAAAAATTCAATTTACGACTACGTATCGGATACTTATACTGGAAATTATTATGTATAAGTAATAATAATGTACTGCACAATTTTTGTGTTTTCTTTTTTGAGATTTTCGTGGAAAACTCAAGTTCAATGCTTCATTTGTTTATGTAGCAGAAATGTATTCGATCGAAATCAAAATGATTCTTGAACGAATTGTTTGGGCGTATATAAAATATGAAAAGTAGTACTCCAAATATGGTACAACGGTTGGTGATATTTTAGACAAATATTAATTGTGTGATGAATTATATTGCCATTTTACCTAATATTGTATAAGAAAGTGTCTATACCTATGTAAAAATAATAAAGAAATTTAAATAGCATAGCAAAGCAATAGAACACTAAAATATTTCTAACGGTAAAGATGGCAGTAGACATTGCCACAGAACTAAATAGTTCCATCTAATTGTAAGAAATGAAACGTAAAGCCGTAAGAAAATGGTTTTTTCCATACCATTTAGGTTTTTTTGTCCTCCGGTTAGAATCGAGATACACTTCGTTCCAATTGCATGATGGACTCTGTATAGTAGCGAAAATAAATAAGAATATTGTGCATGCAACACATAAAAATGGTAAATACTCCGAAGTAACTGTAGTAGAAAATGCCGATCTTGACCAGCTTAGCGACGTACATGGATGTAATAGGAACGGCGCGGCGGTATTCAGAGATCTTATGAAACGCTTCTGCTTTCTAGAAAAAGAATATTTTGATTGCTATTGCAAAGACGCGCGAACGTAGGATCAGCCAAGTGAATTACTCACTGATGAAAGAGATCATTGATTATTCTTGAATTTCGCAACGTAAGACACAGAAATTGAGTGAAGTAACGGAAATTATGTGACGGTCGAGCAGGTTGACAGATTTCTCCATTGAAATAACTCTGATCTCTAACTATTTCTATTGTTATTTATAATAGAATCAAAATTTAATAAGTGTTTAAAAGATACATTTTTGAGGAGAGGTACGAAAGTTACATTAAATGTAGTAATGACAATATTAAATAGTTCAAAAAACCGTAGTAAAACCTTTTGCAACAATCCAATGTATTGCAATATAATTTCTAATAATAATTTCATTAATTGCAATAATAATTTCTCATGAATTTTAATGAAACCACCCGCAAGAAACAATCTTCCCTTTACTCATATAACAGTATCTGAAGGTATAGTAAATAAGTGATCATTTATAATGTAATGTATTGTCCGTTTATTCTAGTTATCCTGAAAAAATACAGTAACAAAATCCACTATAGTTTGTTGCTGTTATATAACTCGAAAGATTTCGTGGAATTTGAGCATCCAGCTTACTAATGATACACTTATTGATAGCTCGTATTGCAGCTTCGAGTAGCTGAATTTTTTGCAACTACGCAAGAGTGTTCCACACAGAAAAAAAGCAATGACCTTCATCTATAAATCTATCTTTCATTACTGATTACTTTAACTTGTCAGTCATAATTACATTGAAATATAATACGCGGTAATGAAAGACTTATGAAGAATATAAGATCTGACTCGTTCCTTATCTTGCTTTAATTCTGCAGGATTCGATCCATTTGCTACTGTAAGTTGCTATATGTATACTTACCGTTGCGTCGCTATATACTATATACATATACAGATATATTATTAGCGTTTGAAAACATTACGTACACAAGATTGAAATTTAGAGAATTTACCGATATTGCGGTTTGGCATCGAAACCGCAGGGTAAATACTTCCGCATTACTCCTATTCACAATGCATGAAATTCCTATCTATTTAACCTGAGTTACTTCTATGTAGCAGCATCGAAGTCGAGTAACATAATATTTCATATAATGTACAATTTTTTTCAAGCATGCACATTATAGGGTGGACTTCATTTTTGGACCTTCATATTTTCTTCGGGACACCCCCTAGGATTATGGCACCAGCTAAAAAAATAATCTGTGCAAAATTTTAGATCGATTAAACAACGGGGAAACGTGCCGCATCGAGTTTGAAAATTTTTTATTTTTGAAACTGTGTTATCCATTACATGTCTATATATCATCGAATTTGTCTTTCCATACTCTATAACTGTATGCAAGTAAAATACAATTGTATTCCAATTCAAATCTACAATACATCGTAAAAAAAAATTCGCAACTTTGAAATTTGAGAAATTAAATTAAAAAAAAAAAATTTCAGGAATTTATTGAAAGTGTTTTATTTCTTACAATATCTGAATAATAAAGGATACCGTCTGTTTTGATATGTAAATTGATTTTTAAATGAATGTTTTAAATTCAATCAATTTTTTTCAAAAGTATTTGTCATTTTTGTTTGAAATAAAATCAAAACTACAATAGTTACATTATAATAGGAAAGTTATAGTTATGAGGTACCCCAGCATATACATGTTACACTTTACATACACGCATATTCTCACCATTTATTCTGCCCGATCCTCTTCTTTTTGCTTAATTGTTAGTCATGAAATTAAATGTAATCAGGAAGAACGCACAGGTACAACTTTTTAATATCTTCCATTTCATTCTTATTAATTGCAATCTTATTTTTAGTGATCGTTCACATAAACATTATGTAATGAATTAGTTCAAATACTTTATTCTTTTTATTTGCTATATAACATTAAAAAAACTATTTTTATTTTATTATTTTTTATTTATAATACTTGACCCGAATGAAATAAAGAATGTTGAACGAAATTAATACATTAACTGAGCTGTATAATGATAACGTTGTATTCGCAGTTGACGATGACGACATGATAGGTTTGGAGTTTTTCAGATATTATTTGAAAATATAAATATAACAAATGTAGATACTTGACTTATATTTTTTCCACCTTTTACTAACGTTTTAATATTTAAAAAACACTTGAATTATTTTCATCGATTCATATACAAGATTTATTCCACCTATTGCGAGATGGTTTGTATCACTAAGTACTACAATACAATCAGTTATGGTATCAAGACATTGAAAGTACCGTATATTGAAATTTATGTAATTTTGCGAGAAGCGATCTATAACGTACTTTTAGAACGTATCATTTCTATCGTTTGCGATAGGATTCCGAGTCGCATCAAAGACTGTACCGTAATGTGTACATCAGACCAGATTATTACTGCAACCTAGCGTATAATTTACCGCATGGTAGCACGGATGGATGTTAATACGTGATGCAAATTAGATGTCCGATTGGGCCAATAGTCAAGTGAGGAATGCGTGACGATATACTAGCTAAGTACGAAATTTGAGAGGTTAGCTATTTGCAGTGCTAATTTCAAATTTCATCGAAGGATGAAAGTATTAAATCTTTCATTCTCGTACAACCTTCACTTTAATTAAAGATTTAGCCGTAATAGCCTGTTCACATATGTAGGCAGTTTGTGTAGCTAATGTATACGTCTGAACATGAAACTAATACTCGTACTAATATTCTATAGACTTGCTAAAACTATCAGAAAATATTAAACATGCATTTTTGGATAAATTGTCTTGAATACGTGAATTAAGTACTTACTTACTTAGAAAGGAGGAACATATGTATTGTTAGTAAAATAATATTAATTTATATTTTCTTCAAGTTTAGGAAAACGTTAAAAGATGTGACGAGCAAAATTTTATCGCAGAAGTATGAAGAACTACTATTTTACCAGGTTTTTATTAGCTCGGTTTCTTGTCTGTCTGTACGTCTGTCTGTCTGTTCGGTACAAATCTTGCAATTGATATTATTTTATACTTTTTAGTCCGTTTTTTGAACATATTTTTATTTAAAGTATTTTATACTTTTTAGTACGTTTTAAAAACGTGGTATTTTTTAAAAAATTTATTTTTATTGAGTACATTTGTTGTCATTACGTTTGTACCAAATTGTGTAGTTAACTATTATTTTGATGAACCGATTGTCAGACCTCGACAAGGAACTACACCAGATACATATTACGTTATTGCGGCATCGACCTTTCTTGTAAACACGAAGATGCGTAAACAACGAATCTCCAATGAAAACAAAAACGCAACATTTGCGTCAGCAACATTATAGAATCATTTATTTACCAGAGCGTCACGTACCCGTCAAAGTACAATTTTAAGTACAAAATACAATTTTATTAACACTATAATACTGCTGACCGTACAACGATGATAAAACTAATTTTACTGCAGGAATGTTAACACTCTAGTCTAGTGCACGGTGAATAAAACTCCTCAGAGGGAGTTGTTCTGGAAGTTCTGGAGTTTCAAAAATCCAAAATTTTCAAGCCCAATGCGGCAGGTTTTCGCGTTTTTCGATCGCGCTAAAATTTTACAAAGATTATTTTTTTAGGTAGTATCACAATCCTAGCGGATGTCCTGAAAAAAATTCGGAGGTCGTAATGTAAGATTCACTCTTACTGATCTTACCTGTACATGTTTGTGATGAGTTAGTATGAACATGAACTTTTATATGTAATCAGTTTTTTATTGCCACTTGTTGGTACTTTTTATCCGCTGAATGTTACAAAACAAGACTATTAGGCTTATAAATATTTATAGATTCAGTTGCTTTTCTGAGTTCGTTGATGCCGATTTTCTGCTTTTCAGCGTTTGATTTGGTTAAATAATTTTCGATTAAATGTCTAAAAATAGTGTATTTGAAATTTCGATACGAATTTCCAGTTTTTTATTATGCTATGTTGCACAGAATTGTTTGTTTATTAACAGATTGCAGAGTGTAGTTGAGAATTTCTTAAAACTTGGTGTTGAAAATTATGCCAAAAACTATACCCGGTTTTCTGTGAAGGATACTGTGAAACTTGGTGTTGTGAGGGAGATGCAAACAATTGGTACTACCTCATAAAAAAATAGTGTGCTGCACAAAAAATTGAAATGCCAGAAATGTTTGCAAAACCACAGGTCGAAAAAGCGGCATGTCGCGTCGTTCGCAGAAAAATTCATCAAAAAACGAAATATCTGGAAACAAGTACATAGTATAGAATATAGAACGACGAGAAAACGTTTAATATCGTTAGGCCTGATGGCCTTCACACTTTATTATTGGTATGATCTGAGAAAAGAAAAGAAAAGCAAATCACGTCGTTGAAGTCGCGGAGTGGTTAGTCCAGGGGTGGCCAACCGGTGGCGCGTGCGCCAAACGTAGCGCATTGCATCCTTGCGCCTACTTATTCTTTTGAAGTAGGTGCCATAACTGAATCCATTCTTGATATTTTCAACACCTGAGTGCTCCGAGTTCTATTCATATAGCCTTCTTGCTCATCAGCTCGTCGCAATTTTTTGACACAGTTTACAATTTTAGAGTGGCCTTTGAACTGGCGGAAATTAATTAATTTATTTGCGTGATTGAATTATCCCTTTTCCTCCCTATTTTCTAACCCCAACCATGAATGTAAGAAGGTAGAAAAAGTGTTCGAGTTGTAGAGCGCATCTGAACTCCGATGTGAAAAAAAACGACGCATGGTATGTAAAAAGTTGGCCGTCCCTGGGTAGTTGGTAGTATTATGAGTAAAATTCTTCTAATTGGAGGGTAAATTGAATGCTGTAAGACTGCAGGATATTAGGAGATGTTACATGGCGTATTATTACCTTTCATAACTGAATTAGAAGACGGAAAGTCAATCTTCCAACAAGAGAATGCTCCAATTCATTCAACTGCTACTATAACAAAGTGGTTCCATGACTTTGAAACAGAGTTATTAGCAGCATGACATGGCTGGCATTGGGTTCTAATCTGAATCCGCTTCGTGGAAAATTTTAATGTGAAAAGTTTACGATCAAGAGACGCCACCTAGAGAAAACATTGTTGAATTTCAACAAAAAATAAAAATCTGCTTGGTGGGACATTTTAAACGAAACATTAAATAAGTTAGTAGATAGTACTTCTAGTGTGTTAATGGAAGTAATCGTAAATAAAGGAAACTCTACTAAATGTTCAATGTCTAAAACGTAACGAATTACTTCATTACATTTTTCGAATGTATACAAATATGTTTTTTATTACAGATAGAAAAGTTTTCTGACACTCCCACCCTTTTCTATTACACATAATTTATCAAATTTTATAAATAAACTTAAAATTGCAATATAGCGAATACAAGTATAGGAAGTACAGGTAATAAAGTACATCGTAATAAAGAAGTAACGAACTCTGAAGGTAATTATGTATATTAGTTGGCCGGGAGCAATAGAGGCCAACACAACTCAGCATCGCATCGGTCGAGCATTCGTTATTGAAAGAGAAATGTACGTATTGCGTATGAATCTACATACATTTTACCAATAACTACAATACCTAATTTCAAAATCTCGTCAAAAGTAAAGGCATTTATTTATATATTTAAATGGAATAATTGTACTTAAACACTTAGGTTTAAACAAATTTAGATACTTTGATGTTATAGTAAAAAAAAACTGAAATAGGTGGAATAAAACGTTTTATTTATTTCAATACCGTAACTAACAAGTTTTAATTCCAAATATTTGAGCATACTCCATATTGCATCCCTAATAAATTACGAATTTCACGGAGAAAAAATAACTTTAACGGTAAACTGTTTTTGAACTGTTTACAAGAAACATTTAATGTTTAACATTCCAAAAGTCATATTTTCAAACTTACCATAGAACAATATTTAACTGTTTAATACACTTTTCAGAAGCTTTCAATCATGGAAAATAAAAACGTTTCTATTTCAATAACGGATTGCTGATTGCTGTTTGAATGTCGATACGATTATTTATTGCTTCTGAGAAACTAGTATACACGATTACCTTTAGCGTTCGATACCCGTCTATTTTTGCGGCACTCTACATTACATGGTGTTATATAAAGTTGCATTACTAGAGAAAATAATTTCACCGTGGGAACAAAAATTGATCACGCCATTCTATCTAAGAGGACAATTTATTAAAATATGCAAAGAACGTTTCAATAATAGCAGTATGTACATATAAGGAAAACAATATATTAAAAAAAAAATAATTTTAGTTCCTCTTAAATAATTTTAATAATGAAATATAATATTGCAAAATATGTATTATATATGGCAATATTATCTAGAAAGAATTAATACTTTTGTGACAGACGTTGTCGCATGGCAACGTTAGCAATAAAAGTTAGATTTTTAGTGGCCATAAGAATGCCAAGCGTGAAGTTTAGATAGGTGCCGCGCCGCGCCGCGCCGCGCCGTGCCGTGCGTCGAAATCGAATACAGAATCTTCAAATTTGATTTACAACTTTCCTTATCACCAGGATCAAGATTAAAAATCCCTATCTCCGAGATTTAAAAAATCACGAAATTTTGGTGGCATGCAGACCACATACGGATATAACTACAGTGGTGGACAAAAGTATAGAATAATTCATATGTTATGTATTTCGTATATTTGAGAGAAACGAATTGAATATTTTATACATTACATCTTTGGTATACTATGGCTAGAATGAACATACAGAAACATACATATAAGTATTTTGGACCTATAGTGATCAAGTTAGAGAATAAAATATAAATATGAACTGAGTGTGGTTGGAGAAAATTATAAGACACTAATAAAATAATGGCATTTTTTAAATAAATATATTTCTGTTTGATAAATTATAACTTCTGTTTGTTGTATAACATCTAACAAACGTTCTTCACGGATTGATTTGTACAACTTTTTTATTCAGTTTTGTTTCAGTGCGTTCCAATTTTTTATTACACTTTCTTTTAGTTCATTACTATTGGGTGAGAGCGAACGATTCTAAGACTATTATATTTTTTAAAATAAAAAATTGTTGTACAGCTTTTGTGGTACGAGTAGCAGCATTATTCTGCTGAAAAATGTAGGAACCGTTTGTAATGTGAACAGCATAGTTATTTAATTGTTCGTCTATTAACTTTTAAAAACTGATAACTTTGTAAAAATTGGATATATATAAAATTAAATAATAAATCTAAATATAGATTAAATAATAAGTCTATAAATAAAACAATTAAATATGTAAGTATTATATGTATATACTTACATGCGCATTTTGCACCGATCAAACTCAAGAAATAAAATTTCAAATCTATTATACTGTATATATAATACAACAAATGTATAGGTGCCCGCGTATATACGTGTATACAATTTTATAATTTTTTCATTTCTTTTCTCCTACTTCGAATTCGAATAAACGTTTCTCGGAAATTGACTTCTTTTTTCCGTCTACGCGAGGACCCCACTTTAAATCATGGAAATAAAAAACCAACCCATCCAAGTTTTTTTTCTCATGGCAAAAGATTATTTTCTTCCATTTCTTTATCCAATAAACATGATCATGGACAAACTTCAACCGTGTTGCCTTATGCTGCTCCGTTGAAAGGGATCGTTGTTTTAATATTTTTCGTTTGATATGTTTGTTTTTGTCTTCCACTATTCTTAGTTTTTCCATAATTATCAGGATATTTTTAAGTACATTGTACACAGCACAATGACTTTTCTTTAGTAATTTAGCAATTTTGCTAATACTCTAGCTCTTTTTATCGCAATAATATTATTTGATCAACTTCACTTTCATACGATATAAAATATAAAAGATAGATTTTTGTCTATTCGCCATCGAATAACTGACAAAAGTCGTAGACATAGAAAACAAGCCGACTGTCTTATAAATTTGTCCAACCGAAGTAAGCAAATGTTTATATTTTCTTCTCTAACTTTTTCACCGTAGATCCTACTTATGTACGCTTCTGAATTCACGTTCTAAAAATAATATACATAAGATTGGATGTACAAAATATGCAATGCTTTTCTTTCAAATATGCAAAATATATATGCTCCGTCGCAAGAGAACAGTAAACGTGGGGTTTTTCTTCAGACGTTATTTGTGGCACGTTCGTAACTAAAGAGCTTCTTCGAGGATTAAGCAAACTATTGCACCATTTGGCAACCAGTTGAGATATCGCCCAAATGGTAGTTTTTTTTCATCTCCCTAAAAATTGCAACGCGCCATAAATCTAGTCCTTGCGAAGGATCACCCCCGACCGAGAAGTACGGTTTCAAGTTCCCGAGAGTCGACCTTGGAAAGATCAAGTATCGTCCACTCCTCCTCCAGGGTAGGTCTCGCTCAGGGTAACTGGAATGGGACACTGAACAATCACGAATGTGCTGATTGGGAAATGCATCGTTCGGCAGGAACCAATCAGTGCATTTCTTCTGCAGGGCAATCGGTGTCAAAGCATTGATGCCCAAATCTGAGGAACAGTCTCTCGATACATAGAGGGGTCCTCAAGAAGAACACCTTCTCGATACATAGAAGGATCCTCACGAGGGACGCCCTCTCGATACACTGAGGGATCCTCACGAGACATCACGAAAGGACGAGAAGTCAAAGTCAAGCAGTTCAGTCTCACGCTTGAACCGTGCTGACGCGTCCCAGTCTTTCCTGCAGTCTTTCGAACAGCCTTTCGTGCAGTCGAGAGTTTTCGTTCGATAGTCTTCCTGGTCCCACAGTCGGGACCAGGCAACCCAGTCATTTGTGCCACATTCGAGATCGAGGTCCGGCCGTTCGACGTTTGATCCGCAGACCTCTCGTACAGTGACCTACTCGAGGCAATAGTGCAAGATCGTCGGATTCGCGCTCTTTAGCACCACTGATCTTCCTTGTCCATCAATCGGGACAAAGCAAGTCGACCACACGAGATCGCTTCGAGATTTGACGGGCAGAGCCTATTAGATTAGCCTTACTGACAAATCGTCTAGCAGGTCTGAGATGTAACGCGTTTCCTCCGTCACGATAGTGAATTGCATTGGACCACTGAACCGGCTATCCAATATTAATTTAGCTGGACTCCGGATTTACAACCTTAAGAGGAATCAAGTCGTCCGCGCGTCGCTCGCGAGATCTGCACCGAACAATACAAATGCATGAAGTGTCGTATACTTTTGTCCAGCACTGTATATAATGCAATTTTGTTTACTGACCCAATTCCCTGTAAGGCGATTCAAATTAATCTCTCAAAATTGGATTTTTTCGAGTTTATTTTGTAATTCGACAACTGTAAGAGATACATTGGATCGAAGAGATTCTATATATGTATGTACATTAGGGTGGACTTTATTTCTCGACCTTCGAATTTTTTCGGAACACCCACTAGGATTATGACACTGGCAAAAAAAATAATCTATGCAAAGTTTTAGATCGATCGAACAACGGGAAAACGTGCCGCATTGAGTTTGAAAATGTTGTATTTTTGAAATTTGATTTTCTCGGTTATAGTACATCGTAAATATACATTTCTATATGTCGTTGAATTTGCCTTCCCGTGCTCTATAACTATATGCAAATAAAGTACAAGGACATCGTAAAAAAATAGTTCGCAACGTTAAAATTTCGAAAATTGGATTTAAAAAAAAAAAATTTTTCTTTAGCATTATATTCAATTACTAATGCACATTGAGAAGCAAACGTAGTCTAAAAGTTGTCAGTCAAGATATTTTCGGTTGTCAGAGAAATTTCGTTTGCCTTCCTAAAAAAGTATACAGAGATCACCTCAATTATTTATGTTATTATTGGACCGGTCAATATTTTTTTTCTCATAGATAATACGATTTTGAAGAAATGTCTTCCTTTATACATTTTTGAGGTCACTTTCCATTTTTTTTATGTATCACGCTATAATTTTCGTGCCTATCAATTAGTAATCAACGGGACGAATTCAGTGAGTTTGAATACAAGCATTCTTTCTACTTAATGGAAGGTTACAGCGACAAAAACGTTCAGGCGAAAAGTAGTCCAAGTGAGATTGACATTTAAGATTGTGGATATGGCATGTCATTCGGCTTGTACAAAGTTACTTTCAAAAATTAACATTTTTGATTATAACTTATTCGTAATTGTCTCTACAATTTTTTACCATTCAGATATAATAGAAAACTAGCATAATTGCTTGAATTTGCTATTCATGTCGTACAAATTTTTTGAAAATGTAGGAATCAAGACGTCAGTGGAATAATACGGAACCGTAAACAGGAAAAAGATTAATATTTAATTTGAAAACACAACGAATACAATTATTCCGTCTGAATCTCCACCTGTCTTTTCCTTCTCACGCCTCGTACAAGAATAATTTAACATCGAATATTATAAAATGTAGAGAACGAAATCAATAACATTAATAACATCGTCGCGTCGATATCGTAACTAACGACGTGACATTCGGCGGAATTCCCGCCGTTCGAAGATGGCATCTCCCTACAATTCTGTACTAAAATTTTTATAATTCTATACTTAAATCTTCGGGTTGGAGATCTTCCTTTGTCAGTTCGAACTTCCGAGTCGTTTTAAACGTTTTAAATTGCGTTTAACCTTAGTAATTACCTAAATTACTTGTAACCTTAATTAGAGTTTTCTGACGTATGTAGCATACTTATATAGCAGTAGGATAATTAATTTCATTACCATACTTCGCAGAAAACTTCACACTTGACAGTCGGAAATACTTTTTCCTAAATCTCACCATGTTTTGGTATTAATGAGAGTAATAATGATGGTAATTGAGAAATGAGAACACGAGTAAGCATATTTACGAATGCTATTCAATTATGTATATATTGCGACATGTCATTAATGGTTCAATAATGGTTCTCCTGTAGCAGCTGCTGGTAACTTAACATACATATTCATGTAATAATTGTGACACTTTATATAAGTAATAGTGGCAACAGAGTTATTAATTACATCTACCAAATGTTCATGATTTGAAAGATCAGCTAGAATATTTCACTCACATAATTTGATCTTTGAAAACATTTCTTCAATGGGATTTATCATTGTAGAATGTGGTGTTGAAAAAGTAGAGTATACCTTGTCTGACCAACTAAATAGATCACATACTTCCTGTGTCTTGTGAGCACAGCCAATCAGTGCCTAACGTCACACAGCCTATTAGTGCCCAACGTCACTCAGCACTTCGGTGTACCCACCTGTCCACGGTGACCTCTTCTGAACTCAAGGGAGATGTTTTAAAGAGTTATTAATTTTAAATATTCTTAATAGATGAAATTAATTTCCAAAAGGTTGTATTTGATTTGGAAAAGGGTGAAATTTATTTACAAAAGGGTGAAATTTATTTGCATAAGGATGAATTTGACTTGCAAAAGGGTGAATTTGGAGTGCAAAACCTGTATTATTTTTTCATCTGCTTCCTCGTGTACTAATTCTTCTATGTTTTGCTTTAACCTCTTCAGCGCACCTGCACAGTATACTGTTTAGATATTCCATACGGTAACTTTATTTACATGTACCTTTCTTTCGACCAAGCCCCCTTTTTCATTTTCCTCCTTTTGTATCACCCATCCGTTTTTAACCTCTGTAATTACGCCCCCCTTTTGCTTTACCTTTCTTTGCTGTACTCCTAACTTTTGGCATTCTTTTTTCTAACTTTCCTCAGTTTTTGCTTTCTATTCCTATTTCTATCAGGCCTACAGAATTAAATTTTTTCACATATTCCCAAAACTCTGCATCTTTATTTAATAGTCCTGCTACATTCCAAAACATAATATTTGAACCTTTCTTCCTTTGTTTCTTCCTTTGTTTTTCTTCCTAAAATTTTTCTGGATTCTTTGGAATGTTTATAAAGAATGTTACTCTTATTTAAGTAATTAATAATGTTAACTGAATGCAACTGCAACCTTAGACGCATGTTAATGTTACAATTTTCCTCGATCATTTTGAAACAAAGAAGTCACATATAGTGTTCTTCCAACAAACTGGTTTTGTCATAATCAAAATGCATCGTAAGCAAATGAATATTACACAATGATATTGCTACTGTTGTTTTAGCGGCAGTAAATATTGATTCACAAATTTACTCGGTAATTAGCACGAAATAATGGAATTAACCATACTTCAGTTAGAAGAATAACTGATGTTCCGAACGGACTAAACACGTCGATTTCAAATCCACCGAACTGCTACCCGCCAACTTAATATTAGTTAGCTTATTCTAGGAATGTTCGAACATACGTAATCAATTGCGTTTCGTCCCAGACCTGTTATAGGACTCGTCAGTAAGACTGAACAGGCCCTGTCTTAAACGCGGGGAATGCGCGACGTTTTTCCAGGGATTCACGAACTACATATGTTGTCCGGTCGACTTTTCTGACGAGAATGCCCGAAAAACACGAAGCTCGAATAGCCTTGTTTTATTCGGTTGTCAAGTCAACGAAAACTTGATTTCGAAAAGAAAAGCGATTTCGACATCGATAGTCGTTGTTTTTGAAGGGGCTTTCTTCATCGTGAAGAAAGCTCTTTCATCGTCTATGGACAATGCAATGACGTTCATTGGGTAATGCAAGGCGATGCGTTGATTGGGTTCTGCCGAACGCTGCATTACCGGCTCAACGCACCCTTGATGACTCGTCTTCCTCCACGGTTGGTTCGAGCAATTTTCGCGTGGAGGGAGAGAGACAGAAAGAGAGAAAACAGACGACTCTGATATTCTCCAAATAAATTCTGCGAACCGAGGACCGTGTGTCCCGTTCTGAATTTGGTTCCTTGCGGCGGAACACTGAAATGGATCAGATGTTATTTTTATCGCATGTTTTCATCAAGATCTGTTCGGAAGTGATGTTCGAAATTACATTATTTTTTCTATATTATAGCTTTGTAATTACTCTAATTAGTGTTTCTGAGTTCTCAACTTTTTTGTTTCCCGAAAAAGAGAAATACAATTTTGATTCCTCGATAATTCTGGAGAGATCTCGAGAAAAATCTGTTTTGAAAAATTACGTGTATAATTAAAGAAAAACAGATGAAGCTGAATCAAATCTTTATTATTTAATAACTATCCTAATTTTATACACACTCAACGTATTCTATTGTATGTATATAAATTTTGTACATTTAGTAGTTAGAAAATAAAATATATTGATATTCAAACAATTTTTATTAAATAATTGAAATATATAACATTCATAGAACTTTGTAAAAAGAAAACGGTAATTATGCAGATTAGCGACGACCTCAACGATTTCGATGACCTTGAAATATGTTGTCAAGGTCACTATTCTGAACAACTTTTTCCTATACATGTTACCGCCGCTCGGCCTTAGTTTTCGAGATATACGTAAAAATAAATTACACTATTTATTTAGTAATACACTGCTTTATTAAAAATTATGTAATTGGAAATACATCTGCCATAATATCAAAACCTACTGCAATTCATCGTGCTACGAATTACTTTGTGCAAAATCAAGAAATATACTAACTTTTCGTTACTGTTACAAATATCCAAAAATTCGTAGAGCTTCATGTTCACCAATGTATGGTAATACGGTTCGCGTTGACATGACACTAAGCGCGTAAACGTACAAATAACATTTCAAACTGTTTACATAAATAAACACGAACACGCTGCACGGTTACGTACGGACATACACAATAATATACCGTACTGTTTACTTGTATTTGATAATATAACTCGCGAGTATCGGAGCTGTTAAAGTCGTTATAGTGCTAAAAAATTCACTTAGAACGAAATTCTATGAATTTTTAACTCTCTGTTAGGTCTGGGTTAGGTCTGGGTTAGGTCTCGATTCCGCCAATTTAATAGACGAGATTCTACTTGAGATAATGTAAGATGGTGATGTGAAACCATACCTAACCCAGATCTAATCCAAACCTAACCCAAACCCCCTGCCCACCAGAAAATATAACTTCAACTCCAATTACTCTTCCAATCACCATTTAGTGATCATTTTTCCGAGAATACACTGTACTGGTAACATAAGAATAACCAAAGTTTTTTACGTATATCTCGAAAACTAAGGCCGAGCGGTGGTAACATGTACAGGAAAAGTTGTTCAGAATAGTGACCTTGACAACGTATTTCAAGGTCATCGAAATCGGTGAGGTCATCGCTAATCTGCATAATTACCAAGAAAACATTTGTAAAGAACATTTTTAACTTGTAAGTTAAAAAATTTTAACGTTCTCATATAAGCCATGAACATTTAAAATAAAAAGATTTAAATATTTTATTTAAAAAAAAAATTATTTCTGTGATTTAGAATAGTTGTTTCGAAAACACAAAGCATCTAGGGTTGCGACTGCCAGTCAAGATCTCTCCTTCGTAACAAAATCAATGGCAATTGAAAAATTGCAAATAGTTCCAAATTTTTCATTTTCGTACCAGTTTTTTCAAATATACTTACTAAATTCCTTCGTTAATGGCTGAGTATTACTATCATTACATTTACTTTGGAATTCTTTCAGGCTTTCCGAGATTGACAGTTTCACTTGTTCTTCCAAAGATAATTTGGTGACTGTTGATAGAAACAGTCGAGATGAAGAAACTAATAATAAAGTTGTACGGTAAGTACTAAACAGTTCGAGTGTGCCCACAAAGCAAAACCAAAAGATACAAGGTAAAAGTCTTTCGGAGAATCCTGTATTTCACTCCAGGACTAAACACATCGATGTTCGTCATCATTTCGTCCGCCACGCAGTCAAAGAACAATACTTTAAATTGTCGACTATTTCATCAGAGCGAATGTTAGCTGATGTGTTTACGAAGTCTTTACCAAGGACAAAGCATCATTATTGTATAGAGTCTGTTGGTTTTTGGAAGGCAAGGGTGATTTTGAAATAAAAAGGCAGATATCTTTTATACAATATTTATAGGATGCTCTCTCTTCTAAAGGTAGGCTTCAACTGAACGAGCTCGGTAGTTCAACGAAAAACAAGTTGAAACCGAGTCGTTCATGTCGGCGTGCGGATCCAAAGGGCCGCAAGATACAATGAAACGGTCCCGCAGATACGGGACCGTGAACGTACATAAAGTTGTCGGAACAATATTAATTTTTGTAAATATATATATATATATCAATAGAGTCATTAGGTATGCGTCCGGGCTAATGTAGTTCGATTTTTTTTATACGCTTGGATTGAGAGGAGCGTGTTGTGATTAACACTATTAATACGTATTCAATCCGTCACTGGGTATGTAATTGAACGTTATGTTAACGCGCATGCATTGTGTTGGTTGTTGTTCGCTATGGCGTGTTAGTTTTGTTTGTTTTACGCTGTTCTGACTTTTATCTTGTATCTTTTGGTTTTGCCTTGTGGGCACGCACTTCTGTAAAATTAAACTCGAACTGTTTAGTACTTACCGTACAACTTTATTATTAGTTTCTTGCGCCTACAAATGTGTCTTCAACATCATCATTTTCGTCAGTATCATTGTTTCTAAAATGCGCTATAGGACAGCACCCTAACCGTGGCATCCGTACAATTCGAATGCAAATGTAATTCAGAACGCGCGCGTTATTTGAATTCTCGAGAAGAAACACTAACTCTAATAAATATTGTTTCTTCGAACTTCCAATGATCAATTCATAAAATATTTCTTTTCCTGACATTATTACGTTTACGTTTTCTTTGAACGTTTTTCGAACATTTGTTAACACTTTCACAGCCGGCCCAGCAGCAGTCTAAATAATTCTATGAGATTAAAGTAATTTATTTAGTCAAATAATAGTTGCAACGTCAAGGTTTATGATACTCAATATTCTCCGAATCTTCTTGCATTTCGCAGATCCTAAACAATTTTTTTACACTGAATGTATTTTTCACATTTTGTACATTTGGACAAACAATTCCATATCTCAGAAATAGGTAATACTTAAAGTGTTAAACATGTTCAACAATTAGTCAACAATTAGATTATACTTGAGATCATCGTTCCGCTGTCAGTTCCGAAGGTAGGGTTCGGGTTTATTCGTGCCGGTGCGCGGTTTTTATCGCTGACTCGCTGAACCATACTGTTCTGGATATTACCGCTGAAAGATATTATCACAACTTGTTACGGTCAAGAAAACCCCGAGTTGTTCTTAATTTATTTGTCACGAGCGTTTCACCCTAAACGGAAAATTTTTTCTTATCGCGGTCAAGGGCGAAATCGGCGAGTACCTCATCTCCTTCAGATTGAGACCAATTAGTATATACGACATGTTATTCGCAAACATTCGAAAACACCATGCTAAAAAATCGCAGACACTTCCAATTCTCTAAATTACATGTAAGTACGAACAAGCTCATGTACCTGCTGATAGACGTTTGAATCATACGAACGAAAAGACTCATGTTTCAATAGTGGTTTGGATCACTCATATGTAAAGAGTCATTTGTTTGTAACACTTATACGCATATAATCACTTACGTAATTGATGACACACGTACTTTAAATCAGAATAACTTTTTATGAATGGACAAGCGACTTAAATTTTTCTACCAAGCTAGAAGGATTAGTTTACTAGATTATATGTAACGCAAACTTTGGAAAAATTGTGTTTAGTTGGAATTACGACAAAAAATAGTAAAAGTTGCTTTTTACAACTTTTTTATTTGGACCTGTAACAAAAATTTAAAACGTACGTTTTGTAGATTCATATCTGTTATACAGGGTGGTCGATAATAGGTGGTACAACCGGGGAGAGGGTGATTCTACATACAAAAAAATAAGTCGAATATGTAGAATATAATTTTTTCATGCGAGGCTTCATTTTCGAGAAAATCGGAATTAAAATTCTATGAACACGCGTGCTATTAAATAGGAATTGTCTGACGCATCTGTTTATGACCTACCGGTTCTGCGTACTACGGATTTCCAAAGTCGATTTTCTCGACGAACAAAGAATTCACTTAATTTTCCGGTTGTACCATCAGTTAGTGACCACCCTGTATACATGCTGAAAATTTCATCGTAATCGGTAAATTGATTAATAAATTATAAATGATGAAAATTATAGTTTTTCACAATTTTCAGCCTATTATTGCCTTGTTATTCTACTATTCGGCGATGTTCACCAGTTTTAATCGTTTATAACTCACAAACCAATTTTTCTAACCAAAATTATCATTGCATGTGACGAGCGCCGACACGACTTTGTATCGGGTAGTTTTTAGGGATAGACGGGTACCCGAGTCTCGGGTCGGGACCCGAAAATTCGTAATACTCGAGTACCCGGAAATTTCGGATACCCGAAGTTGAAGACGGGTAGGGTAGTGTTCGTCGAAAATCTATGACATTCGGGTACCCAAACAATAGAAATTTTTAAGGTCCCGACCCGAACCCAGGGAAATACCCGACCCGAACGGTTTTAGGAAGAAACGTTCGAAAGAACGAACGCGTCGACAGTCTTTCGCTGACGATCGTAGTGTGTAGTTCGAAGCCCTTGTATACATATCTTCAACATCTTAATCTGTTATTAAGTTCATTTTATATTATTAAGAGACGAGTTAGACCGCGCTATCCAGTCCCAATCCTACAATATATCATCTAGCAAACTAATCCTTTTATCTGGGCATAAAACTGAAGTCGTTTGGTTCATTTATAAGAAAAGTTATCCTGATTTAAGTCTAAATCGTGCCATCAATTATGTGAGTCACTGTACATTCATTCAATAAATATTGGTTCGCGAATATCCGTACATTGGCACGTACCGTTTTTAAGTACAATATCGCGCAACCAGCGTTTTACGGGCTTTGCTTCAATTGCCTAACCTTAATTTAACGGGCAATAGTTGTTGGTCACGTACCATAATGGTCGCACTGTTATGATCACAGGTGGGTTTAAAAGAAAATAAAAATCCATTTTTATGGCTGCTTCTTTTTACCGAGGCTAGATTTGCCAATACTAGCTACGTAAATGGGAGTACCTTGTTCCCAATAAAATTTCGTGGTCACTTTAATAATTGATTTAACGTTAGGACTAACAATAAGATATAAAAGTGAGAATATTTACACTATATGTTTTTCTGATACCTCGCAATGTTTTCCTCGAGAAGAGTGTCTTTCAGCAAAACTCTTTAAATAAATTGTAAGTAGAATAAAACATGCTTGAAATAAATGTTTTCTATTTCGATAAGAGCTGTCAAAATAAAAAGGATTCTCATTGACCCAGATCTGTTATAGGTACAAATAGCACGCGACGTCTTAAAGACGTCTTTTTTACGGTTTTTTTAGGACTAAACGTCTTACGTCCTGAGAAGACGTCTCATTTCAGACGTTTCAAAGACGTCTAATAACAGACGTCTTGAAGACGTCTTTTTCGAGGCTAATAAATGACTTGAATTTTTTGGAGATGAGAAAGAGATTACGTTACTGTACAATGACTAAAATACTTTTTCTAAGTTTTGCTATTACTTGGAATGATAAAAAAATTAAAAAACCCACTTTTTTAATGAGCTTATTTATAAAATTACATCGAAATCAGCATCGACGTTGTTATGAGTTACAAACAATTAAAGATCGCGAAAATCGCTGCTATTTCACGATTTCTAACATTTTCAACCGATAACGAGTTGGTTTCCAAAAATTGCAATTGTTTGGAGTGACAAAAAAAAGATTCGTCTTAGATTAAAAAGTTAAGAAACTTGAGCGTTTTCTTTTTCTTATCACTCCAACTAATTGCAATTGTTTAAAACATTTTTTTGGCCATTGTTTATAGAATTTTTTCAGATTTTTATGTCCGCGGCGCCGTAGTAAAAAAAAATAAAAATCGATTTTTTCGACGTTTTCTACACGAAAAACTAAGCTAACCTCACAATTTTTACGTTTTATTTTTTCTATAAGTTTATTACGCTCCATACACCTTGAACATTTCCTTGAACATTACAGGGTGTCTCAAAACGACTGCGTAAGTGGGAAATGGGAGGTTCCTTGGGTCATTTGAAGTGACATTTTCCTTAACAAAAATGGCGCCCGTGGCTTTGTTTAGGAGTTATCAACGAAAAACACCGACCAATCAGAGTGCGACCTAGACGCTCGTTGGCACGTTAAGCCAACCGCCTGCCGGCTCGCCGCGCCGCGCTGAACGTGCCAACGAGCGTCTAGGTTGAGCGTATAGCCCGGTTGGGTCAGCGCGTTAGGTGCTCGACTGTCAACCTGTGTATAATAGGTTCGCGCCCGGCAAAAGTCTTTTTTTTTAATCTTTTAACAGACGTCTTAGAGACTTCTTGGAGACGTCTCCAAGACGTACCGTTTAGTCACAAAAGACGTTCAGGAGACGTGCGGAAGCCGCTCGGAAGCTATTCGGAGACGTCTTGAAGACGTCTCACCGTCCAATATGAGTCGTCTTTAAGACGTCTTTAAGACTTCTCTGTGCTATCTGGGAGAAGTATTCTATTTAATCAATTCTAATACACTGTTTAGAAATACTCACAATAGTAATATTTTATTTATTTTCGCTTTACATTTGAATCAAAGTAGTATCAAATTACAACATTTCGAAGTTGTTTATTTAATAGCATTAATCAGTTAGTAAATATTCTATTTATTTTCTAGAAGGTAAATCTTTAATTAATATGTAAACATCTCTCTTCAAGTGTGTAGATTAACAAAAAAAAAATCATTAGCCGGAACGTAATTTTTATTGTAAATTTGTTAATTTTAGACTTAAGATGTAACTGGATTAAGAAACTGTGAACATTAACGAAAGCGATAGGCTGTACATTCTAATTAACTGTTCCTATTGTAGAAAAACCTCGTTAAATGAAAAAGGATCGTTTACCTTGATGTTCCGCTGGTATTTTCGATTTGTATTCATTTAATGGTTGAATTTTCTATTTGATCACCTCAGATTACTCTACAAATTTAGTCTTTTAAGTTACGTCCACGAAATTAAAGCTCCATGCTAATTATAAGTAGTTTTATTAGTTAACTGAAATTATAGCACGAAACAGGTCGTCCGCTTGTGTAAGTACATAACCCTACGTGATTTCACTTCTTTTGGAAACGACGAAAGGTTGTGAAAGCACAATCTGGTTTAAGTTCTCGGTGCAGTAACAGCAAGAAATGTCCGTCATACTTGTTTCTATCCCTCCCTCCTGACGCAAATGGAAAGTCTAGAATCTAGAATCACAGTTCCTCCTTCGTAAATGCGCGGCCTGTGAACTCTATGTTGGGAGCAGTCCACTCGTCCTTGCGGTTATTATGTTTCCGTAAACTCGCGTACTACCGGGGTCAAAACAATGCGACTCTAGTATGGTAGCAGTGATGTCGGAATTAATGTATACATTTTTTACGGAATTTCATTCCCTGTCTCTGCGAATTACATGAACCATGAAAAATGATTTATTAAGTTTCCTGACAACTGAGAATACAAACGTGTATGTATTCTGTTTGTAAACTATCAAAATATGGTCATAGTCTAATACTCGTTATAATAAATTAATGTATTAATAAATAGATCTGTATATGAATAAATAAAAAAAAGAAACAAACTTTTATCGTGTATTAAATTAGCACATGTATATTTTTACTTCATTCTTTTGTTTACTTTAAATGTGTTTCATTGTTTTATTGTTCTTTTTATTCTCACTACTCACAATATAACTTTAAATATTGAAAGTAATATGTTATAGTCGTATAGTGCGTTAGAATCGGAAAATGTATACGAAAATGATTGCACAAAATGACGGTTCTTGCCAAATTTCAGAAATCGTTTACGCTCCAAATACCGAAAAAATGACAGGAGCCAAACGCATCCATGCATTACCACTTTCTCTCAAACCAGGGCTTCGATACGATCAAAGTGAAGTAGTGTCGGTATCATTTCATAGCGAGCCATTGCATTGTATAGGTCGTGACTTATGCCTGTTCGATTGTAAAAATGGACATACGATTCCTATATGTCCGTTAGTTCCATCGACTAACAATACCAGTAGTTTATGAAATTGTCCTCACGCAACAAAGATATTGGAACGATTACAATGATTAAAACACATGAACAAATTTTCAAAAATATTTCATCTAGTGGCATGCCACTATATTCTCGGACAGTTGTTACCTAGAGTTTATTTTTCTGTCAATACTATCTTCAACGCTAATAGTATTAGATTTAATAAGATTTTATACACCACCTTTGTATGTCACCGTATTGCGTAGCGAATTATTTGTTAACTCACTTCACTGTAAAAAATCTCAATATTAAAATCGTAACTTCACAATGAAACGTTTAACTACGCACGGAATACTTTGTCTGTGTTTAAATACATAATATGAAATAAACTTTTAAACAGTAGTGTGCCTACAGTATATTTAAGGTATATCAAAATGTTGCAAATCGGCTACCTAGACGAATGATAAGAATGATTTGTGAAATAAGGCCATAATACATTTTTCAATTATTCACTTTAACTACTAATGTTGAAAAGATGAGCCAGTTCTTGTTGATTGAAATGCGGAAACAATTTCTTTCTAATAGTAACAGTAACTGAGAACGTACATATGAGACGAATGTGATTAAAAAATCAGAAAAAAACAATAAATTATATTCCTTCAGAATATTTTTTTAAAAATTACTTTCACCATGCCCAAAGAATTAGAAGCCATTAAACTAAACGAATGTGCGACAAATTTTGATATTGCAACTTTTCAAAAAGGGTTTAGTAGGATAACCATGGTCTAGCGGAACCCACGACAATTTTTATTGGTATCGTGTGCAACAATGCTTTTAGGATGAAAGATGATAGTCCCCGAAAATTTCAAGTCGCTAACCCCTCATTTATGGATGATATGAGGATAAACACCCTTAACTTTATAATTTTTTTCTCGGTTGTTAATTAAGATATGAAGATGAAAGAAACACGAAAATATTCGAACTTACTACATGCATTTCATATATTTCTTTAAAAATTGTGAGCAAATTATTAAGGGTAGAAAAAAAACTTAATTTTTCAGGGGTGGGGGTTGGAAGCTACCCTTTGAGTGACACCTACCAAAAAAGTCAAGAACAATGTTCTGTTACCTATCTAATACATGTATCCGAAAGTTTCAAGATGATCGGATTGGTGGAACATAGTTAAATAATTGAAAAACAAATGAAATCACGCCATATACGTACATCGTATGACATTCTGTTCTTATCTTTCCGAATTTATAAACGAACATGCGAAACGCATAAACATATCTCAGCTCGATCTTAAATCCTCTCTGCAAATACGTATATACATATAGTATTCTCCCGGAAAAAAAGATGGGAAAGCTCAACGCAAACAGCGCCGCGCCGCTACAACATCGCTACTAATACACTAGTAGGCTGAAGACAGAATGGCGTGAAATTCAAACGAAAAAAATAAAAAGGTGCATGAAAACTTCTAAAAGAAACTAATTTACAATCATCATTGTCAATTTCTGCTGTGAATGGAATCAAAGTAGTTTCCAAAAGTGTCGTATACTAATCAGAATTCATTTTAGACAAAATACGACAAATGGGTGTTTTTTGTTGAATCTAAATGCAGCCGACACCATTAACGTACCGCCATCATAATTACGGCTCGTTGCAATATTTTTTTCTTTCGACAAATCGTGCCAGTAGAATTTGTAACCATCTGTCCCATCTAAATTAAATTTCTTCTCATACGAAAAGATAATTATTCTGTTATTCTGATGATTTAAGCAATTTAGTAGAAGATCGAACCTGTAGCGCCGACAACACGAATTATTCATTCACGAAAAGATAATGTTTTTTCATTCATTGGTCTATGATATGTGTACTTTTGCGAACTCGAGACGGCCCTCTTTCTGGTGTGATTTTAGATTTGGTATTATGGTAGCATTTTCCACCATTGGAACCGCTTAGCATTTGTTAATACTTGTTGGACACGTCTCGTAGGTACTGGTAAGTCAAGATCATTGCGAAGTTGTGATATTGCACATGAGCATAAGTAACGAAGTTCAGCTTCTGGTTTCCTTCTTTAAGGCGGTTTTTGCCATAGTCCTCACCAACATTCATGTAATTCTTTATAATTGTACAATTGAAACACCCATTGTACCTATTGTACCTATTGTACAATTGAAACACCCATTGCCTTGTAAGCATCGATCGATGCCTTCTCCTCACTTGTTAATAATTTGCCATGAGGCATTCTGATAAAAATAAACTGAAACGTTAACAGTATACGATTTCTATAAGTTGAGAGAATAATTTTCTTACATTTTAATTTATTCGATCATGACTTATGACAGCTATCCGTACAAACTTGCCACTTAAATTCTGATGCATGCAGAAAGAAATTAAAACAGATCAAAATGTAAACATAAAAGAGCAAGTAAAATATTCCACGTAGACTTAATATCAACAAAACGTTTCCACAAACAAGAAAAAGCAATAAAATTAGTAGCTTTTATAAAATATTAACAAAAAAAATGTATTGTTTACCGCGGCGCGGCGGTAACATGTACATATGTGTAGGAATAAGTTGTTCAGAATCAGACCTCCGACAATATGTATATCTGAAGGCCATTGAAATCGGTGAGTGCCCCCTATTCCGAATAATTGCCGAATATTATAGTACTTTCTCGAAGTAGTTAGTCACTTTAACCACAACGGTGGAAAGAAAACTTCAAACCGCTACTATTATTCTTTCGCAGTGATGACTATACTTATTTATGTTTTTAATGAAATACGCCACAAATCAACTAAATAACACATCAAAGTTAATACACTAACTACACTACTAAACCACAATATTTAAAGGTGTGCTACCTTTTTCTCACAACGCATATAAGTCAATATCATCGTTCATTAAAGGTATGCCATTAATGAATAGTTTGACGTAAATATGGTATTATTGATCATTCTATGGAAAATAAAATGTCAAGTGCGCATCATTACTCTTTTTAGACTGTATAAACGCATATATTTTTTCCTTGTTAATGACAGTACATACATGCTTTTCAATGTGAGCTACGTATATACATATACATGTTTCTCTAAGTAACTTACGAAAAAAGTCATAAAATTTGCTAGCGAAAGACGAAAGTTTACGTGAAAAATATAGTTGCCAATAAATTTTTCTTTTATAACTACAATTTTTATACAAACCATTACATTCTCCTAACAAAAAAATAAATAATGAATCTCAATATGGTTACGAGTGTGGTACTTCTGTTCGTGTTAAGAAAAAAGAAAACCACAACAATCAAATGTCATTGAACGTACGTCATCTTACGAGATCTTACTTTAGCATTGTCATTCAAAAAATAGTAGATGGCATTAAAAAATAACTGTGACATCATTATTAGTATGTATAATGAAATAGTGCAAAATGTCGGAATTCTTCCGTAGAAAAGTGAACTTGCTGTTCACTAGAACGTAAATGTCACTGAATCTAATAGGAAGATAACATCAGAGTTCAGAGAAAAACTTTGTTATTTTCTAGTTAGTCGGAATCGAATGTTTTTATGGAGCACAAATTAACGTTTTTAACTCCGATAGATCGATAGAATCAATGCTATCCACGTGTCATGCCTGGGAATTGCAAAAAAACGTATTGCTGTAAAAATTCTTCATTATTTACGTGTTTATTCATGAACTTTTTAATTTTGGAAAACATTTGAGCGATAATATACAAAATGATCGATTTCATAACAGTATAAATTCAATATTTATATATAAATGAAATATTCATGATTTTGACTTTATTCCACTACCGAATGCTAATTACAAATAATTAATGTTTCATACCAATAAGTAAATGTCAGCAGGCGAGATTAATTAACTTTTCAAAATAAAGTTTTGAATATATGCATAGGTCTATTTGTTCCATAATGTCGATTTTCGAACAATAGTAAATATTTTTCGAACGTTTACTTTCCATTTTTTCATAATTCTCGTTCGTAAAATTGTCACGAAATATATGGCAATACAATACACATACATATACAATATAAATAATATCAACAATTAAAGTAATAACGTGTATTACAATGTCAAATGGAGCGACAGATGTTCCTAGTAAAGGTTTCCTGTTATGTTTAACTGTGACTGGAAATCATTATTAATATTACGTACAAACTTCTTTCGTGACTTATGACTATTTAAATGACATGTTACTATTTGACACTAATTTCGTGTATTCGTTACGTAAATGTCAGTTCTATTATTTATCTAGTATCAATTAAAATTGTTCCTGTTTTATATACAGGTAATCGTTGTTTAGTTCATAATATGCTTATGCAAATTCAAAGAATTGCACTTTATACGGTGCAATCAATATTGGAACGTGTTGTTTATTTTGTGCCAGTCCAGTGTGATATTTACGTTTCTTCTAACCATAACCATCTTCTGTATGACATATTTACATAAATGTCAGTCTATTAGTAAACGATGTAGAACGAATATGTCAATAGACATATTATTATTGAATTACAGTTGTAGAATTATTTTAATGTTATAACGCAAATGAATTTCTACGTAATTAAACTGGATTATGAGAAACTGTGTTGCATATATGTACATATGCATATTATCATTCTGATTTTTGAACAAAAAGCACAATTACACTTTTTCAAAATTATTTGGCAGGAGTGCAGATTTTAGTAACTAACAAAAAATTGTTTCGAGTGTTAATCGTTGTTAATTCATCATGTTCTAACGGGGTGGGTTTCATCATATCGGCCTCTTGAAAGTGATAAATCTGTTAGGTCCGCTATCATCTACCAATCATTTACAAATTAACCGAGTTAATTACAAACTAACAATATTAAATTTTAAAAAAGTGGAAAATAATCAACATTTGCATACTAATTAACTTAAATGTGACGAGTTCAGACACAGAAGCATGCGTTTTCGACACAATGCTTCAGAAGACTTTTCGGACTAATGTTTCGGATTTTGTTCAAATCTGGATATATTGTAATCTGTAGTGATATATGAACGTATCGCAAAGGATTTTTCGAAATCTTAAAAATTGTTGGTTTTACAGACGTGTAAATTAAAGTGTAAACATTTTTTCCAGAAAATTATAATAGCTGAACTAACAAACCGATGAAAATTACTTTTTACGAAAAATACCTTTACAAAACAATTTCAATTCCGGTTATTGTTAAGAATAGAAACATTTTTGTTTTTTGAATCATCATCGGTAAATTCTTTTTAAATTATTTATCAATTAGCATGCTAATGTAATTTTGTAGTACAAAACTATTACAAATATGGAAACATTTTTGTCGAAAAATTTTGACAAATTTTGGAAAAATATGACCGCACTCAATGACTGTTTCTCTTTCTAATTCTATTTTTTAATTCAGCAAAGGACATGGCGCCCAGTAGTGTCATTCCAAAATTTGTGGAAAAATTTCTACAGCTACAACGCTTATGCGGCAAAAAGAATTTTTCTAAAAAATTTGTTAAACATTAAGTAACATGGGCTAATATGAAATCTCAGTTTTCCGCTCATTTTTTATTTATGTGAGCATATAAAATATTTGTTAAGAAATTTTGATCTGCCACTGATCCTTTTGGCAAAGGGTGCCATTGAACAATTTCAGAATTTCTAAGAATTAACCGCGCCGATCAACGGCTATTTCACGTTTTGGGTGAGATGAAGAGATTCTTTTAAGAATTCTGATGAAGAAACGATGAACACAACTAAAATATATACCGGGTGGTTCACGAGAAACAGGCCACCTAAATAGCTCCGTTAGGATTAGAGATGGAAGAAAATGTTAGAGAGAAAAGTTGTACTGTTGAAGGGGGCAAATATGGTGATATAAAAAAATGTTCCGATTGTAGTCGTTTTTAAGGTCTTTTGAAGGTCATCGATGATTTTTAAATAGCACCATATATTTTTATCTTCATAGTAGTGTTGTAGCTGATATCAAGGCGAGTTCAATGATGTTGTACGCTATGACCTACAAATGACCTTGAACTAGAAAATTTATAATAAGGCAATGATAACTTCAAAATGTGCAATCATTTTATTTGAATTAAAGTAAATGTTCGAAATTATGACTTTGAGCAGTAACACAAACATTTAAACGTTTTGCAAGGCACTCAATTGCACTTTCAATTATTTCTGTTGTAATTCATCTACAATCTACAAGATCTAATTATTCTTTCTTGCGTGTTATCTGGTGTAGACGGTTGATCACGATATACATCATCTTTGAATATTCCGCACAAAAAAAATGAAGAGGAGTTAGATCGGGTGAACGTGCTGGTCATAGTATGTGTCCATTACGTCCTATCCAGCAATTTGAAAATTTATTGTTCAGAAATTCTCTGATGGTACGTGAAGAATGAACGAGACAGCCATCGTGTTGTACCACATTACTCGATGAATGTCTAAAGGAATATCTTGTAAAAATATGAGTAATGTTCCTTCTACAAACGTTGATGAACTTATTTGTGTACGCTTAGACATCACCGTCCGTTAACGGTATACGTGTTACGAGACCTAATGACTTAAGAAATTAAATTTTCGTTGATCAAACAGAGTAGTCAAACTATACCTATTTATGAATCCAAGGTCATTTGAAGATGTCTTGACATCAACTACAACACTGTGAAGTTAAAAATATATGGTGCCATTTGAAAATCATCGATGACCTTCAAAAGACCTTGAAAACGACTACAATCGGAACATTTTTTTATATCATCATATTTGCCCCCTTTAACAGTGCAACTTTTCTCTCTAACATTTTCTTCCATCTCTAATCCTAACGGAGCTATTTAGGTGGCCTGTTTTTCGTGAACCACCCGGTATATACATGGTGGGGCAATAACTATGTCCACCTTGAATATCTCCATTAATTGTAATAATATGAAAAAATGTTATATACGAAATTTGCACAGACAGAGGGGGACATATTGTGATACAAACATTTTTTGTGTGGGTTGAAGCATAGAGGAGATTTGAAGGTCATCTTCATTTTTTTAAATGGAATGCTATGTTTTTTTATTGCGATGTGATAGCGGGTGTTGAGACGACTTCATCAAGCTATCCTTGAAGGTCATACGAAGTCAAATTTGGTAGTAAAATAGACTTTCTTAGATTACAGAAGAAATGGTGACCGTTTGCGTGAGTGTTATCGTCTCCGAACTTACTCTAGTACATGCTGTATTTCGTAGATCCTTACTTTTATGTAAACGAATGGTCTTGTAACAGTGTTTATGTTGTGGATTTATAAATTTTCATTGGGGATTTTATTAGAAAATGCACCACTGAAGATTTGTTAATTGATGTGGTTACAGCACAACGGATACCCTGCACATTATGCTCAGAACGTAAGAGATGTACTTAACGAACTTTACCCAAATCGATGGATAGATCGTGGGGATTAGTTTCTTGACCAGCTCGCTCTCCAGACTTAACTCCATTAGATTTTTTTCTCTGGGGAGCATTGAAAGATGTTGTTTACCAAGTAGTACCCACTACACTAGAAAATATGAAACAACGGATAATTGCAGCATATGCTAGAACATGTTCAGAGACGACAAGACAGGCACGTGATGCAACGATATGAAAACTGCAACTTTGCATTGAAGCAAACGGTCACCATTTCGAACATCTTCTGTAATCTAAGAAAGTCTATTTTACTACCTTATTTGACCTTGCATGACCTTCAAGAATAGCTCGATGAAGTCGTCTCAACACCTGCTATTACATCGCAATAAAAAAACATAGCATTCCATTAAAAAAAATGAAGATGACCTTGAAATCTCCTCTATGCTTCAACCCACATAAAAAATGTTTGTATCACAATATGTCCCCCTCTATACCGTGCAAGTTTCGTATATAACAATTTTTCATATTATTACAAATAACGGAGATATTCAAGGTGGACATAGTTATTGCCCCACCCTGTATATGTATAAATCGAAATGAAGAGAATTATTGCAACATAGTAATAGAAAAACCATTTACTGAATGATGGAAAAACATTTAGAGAATTTTTTGGATTGAATAAAGAGAAAGTGGATTTTAATTAGCATTGGAGTCAGGCTTCTGGAAGTTATGAACATGTGAAATAACGATTATTAGCGTGTGATAAAAGTTTAGATACGACGCAGGACACAGGTAGGTTTTCTAGCTGAGCAACCACCCACGGATTCAATGAATCTTGAGGCCACTTTCTTAGGTTAGTTTTGATCCCCCAGCCATCTGTACTAAACATCTCGAAAATAGCAGATTTTTTTACCGGCTAATATATTTTAGAACTTAATTAATACCACGCATAGTACAAGGGATATTGGTTTTTCCACGTCTGCCGGTGATGGTTTAGTTAAATTATTGCCAACATGGCACAAAACAAAATCTACTTGTTCTTTACTCAATCGAAAAAATTCTCTAAATGTTTTTCCATCATTCAGTAAGTGGTTTCCTATCAATATGTTGTAATAACCCTCTTCATTTCGTATTTTATATATACTTTTTATTTGTCTTTGTTACGAGCCAGGGCCGCGAGCAGCGCGCGTGGCTGGCGAAGGGTTATTACCCTTGGAATAAGGTTGCAATTTGTTAGTTTGAGGAATAGAATTAAGCGCAGACGAACCTGAACATTAGTTACTACGTGAACAGGGTGGTGTAGGACGGTGTAGGATGGTGTAGGACAGACACGCAGACGAACCTGATGCATAATTGCGTAATCGGGGAGCTGCTAGGAGGTTGTAGAAGGGTGCGGATGAACCCAATACAAGATTAGGTAGCCGCTGGGAGGTTGGACGAAATGCAGACGTACCTGATGCCAAATCGCGTAAACAGAGAGCTGCTAGGTTGCGGACGAACCTGATGCATAACGTAATACCGGTATACAAATTTTACCGGTATTAAGTCCCTGTGCATAACTAGGGAGCCGCTAGGATGGTATAGTTTTCGTGGAAAAACCCAGTGCGAAAGTGGGGAGCCACTAGGTTGGATAAATCTTTGTTTGGACTATTGATTTGGCGCGAACGAACCTGATGCGAAATCAGGGAGTCGCTAGGATTGATAGTAGGCCTCGTAACTGGTATAATTGAATTGATACAATCCGAGCGGGAAGATTGTATCGTGTGGGAACGTTCAATTAGTAGATTAGGATTTTGGTAAATAATTAAGGGTTTAAGAAAATTGCACGATTTACCAAATAACAAATATATTCTAATAAAGAATGTGTATGAACAGATGATGGTGTCGCGACTGAATTGAAATAGAAGTGTATGTATTATTACCTAAGATGCTTGGTGTTGACGCACTGGCAATGCGGGGCCTGATAGTACTAGTAATGCCAAATAGACTTTAAACCGAATTCGCGGAGTCTGTAAGGTTAACTTTGATCGAAGGGGAACTTTAGCCCGATCTCACTAGACGTGGATTCTAACGACTGCAACACGACGTGACACTATTCGTGTCTAGACGAGTACTAACCAACGAGAGTAAAAATGCAAGGGCTTATATACCGCAAAAACGGGAGGGGTAGTCTGATTTTAATCTGCAGTTACATGGAATTGCACTCTCGTTTTTTGTGGTTTTCCATTAAATCGGGCCAGAGCTCGATCTTCGTCAAGAGGGTAGATTTTAGAAGGGCCTGTTATCTAGGACGTTTCCTGTCAGAGACACTCTTGAAGAGATTCCCGTGAGAAAGTCAAAGGAATCTCTTCTCATACCGTAACATCTTCGTCGCTTTTTCATCAGAATTCTTTAGAGAATCTCTTCATTTTCTAGTTCTTCTTTAAGTAGTAACAAAAGTATTTTTAGAATCATTTTTTTTCACTCCGAATTGATTCTGCTTTCTCTACGTGCAAACTCTTCGTTCGGTAATCAACAACGTACTAAAGAACAGAAGAGGAAAGAAAAGGGACCTACGATCACCATAAAAATGCGTTTGTATAGTTGGTAGGCATGCATCAAGGCGTAGACGCAGTAGCTGGCGTCCAGAAGCATGCGATCCCTTCTGATGAAGTATGACGAATGGAGTCTAAGTGGCCCCAAGATCGCACAACCCTGTGTCCAGACGCGCTTAGGAAATCCAACCTTTATGAGATTCCATCTTTATATGGAACACATCGTGTACGGCCGAACTCCAGTTCGGCCAATAAAATTAATGATGGCAATCCAGAACCTCGATCGTCACCGAAAGATTTCTCCCAGCCTACGCGTTTCTTTGAAATGACATTCCCCTCGGGTCATTCACACGGCCAGGTACACGGCGTACTTTATCAGCTCATTTTAAAGGGAAAACTTAAGGGAATATAACCATATTTTTTCCAAAATTTAAATCACTCTGGCCCCTCAAAAAACCTAATAAAAGAATTTGTTTAAATTTTTCGACATTATAAAGTTGATTTCCGAGGTTGATAAAATTATTTCGTAATAGCCCAATCCTTTCCGAATAAAACAAAAAAAAATGTAGCTCAATCGGACAAACAGTTTCTGAGATAAAAATTCGTAAGCGAGGCCTATTTTCGTCAAAATGGGCAAAAATCGCAAACTTTGAAGGCCTGTCATTTCTAAAAAAATTCGAAATCGGCAAAATGATGACTTAAACCCCCCCCCCCCCCTAATTTCACATGGACTACAACATATTTCTATTAGAACAAAATCGAAGATGGTGACCGCAAAAAGTGATCGATTCGGCATGGAATGTCGCCCCCCCCCCCCCCACGTCTTTGAAACGCATGGAGTTTTCCTGGCTCTCTTGTTTTTGGGACGACTTTGGCGCGTCCACGAACACGGGACAGATTATCTTCGAGCGTCGACGCGTTTACATCGATATTTCTCACCATGCCCCTTACGAATCTCATGCTTCTAGTGCTCCGTAAACCTAGTGTTAATCATCCATAACCCGAAAACTAAAGTATACATATTGGACAGATCTCCATATGACATTTTTTACTTGTCTTGGCGTGTAGATTTACCCCCTGAAGTATTGATGTGTATTTATGAATCACTCTATATAGCTACTGCAGGGCATTAGGCCCAGCATTAAAGAAACTCCCTCTACGTATTCTGGCGAACAATATTATTACCTCTGTTTGGATCAAACTACTTGTGAACTGGTTAAAACTCAAATATCTGCTTATTGACTGCTTATTTACTGGGCTGTGACACAACTTCGGGGTTCGGCGGGAGTCTGGATTACAAGTCAAAAATCACTTTTTCATTAACTTTGATATTTTCCTATTGGTCAGTTTAAGTCTACATACATGAAGATTTCTCAATTGAAATAATTGAAAGTTGCACATCATGTATAATGTATAATGTAACTTTCTATTGATGCTAAATTCGACTTCAATTCACTTCTTGGAAGAAAACCGAACGAACTTTTTCCGATACCTAATATTACGTCCAAGAATTAATACAAGATTTGTTGCATATCTTCTCGAACAATCAATCGTACTTTCATTTCTAACATGCAACTAAAGCAAGTCAATTTAATACATGCAAGTGTTAATGATACATAATCAAGAAAACATAAATAAATGCAATGCAAGGGATACAACATTTATTTGGAAAAAAGATATTATCCAACTCAAGATACAGTAAAATAAATAATATTCAAAATACAAATTCAATTATACTTTCACTTTTTATTGGAATTTTTCAGCAGAGGAAAAGCCAAACAAAATTAATAATGCCACTATTTTTCGAATGATGCGAGAACAAGATTTGAGACACCATAATTCTGTCTTATGTCAGTAAAAAAAGAAACCTCCCTCCCCCATGTAGCAACTGGTATAAATTATTGCTGCGCAGTCTAGACACACACATCGCTGCGTTCCACAAAATAAAGATGATGTGGCAACATTTGTTGTACCGTATTTCGCGTAAATTTTAGGATTCGTCGAGTGTGAACAATTATAAAGCCAAATGCACTTAATTATATAATCATGTAATTAAATTATACATATACATACAGAGACTCTCAATAATATTTGGACACTCTTAAAAATCGCACATCACTTTTTTAATATTCGATTATACCAGAACAATTGAAAAAAATTGCAGACAAAAAATACTGAAAGTTGTATTTTTCAATATTTTTATGTGGGCTTAAATTGAAAAATTAGAAAGTTAGTTTTGTAGATCTGTATCAATTATACATATTCTGAAAATTTCATCAAAATCGGTCAACGTTGCAATGACCTACATACGTTTAAAGATTTTCGGCCATGTCAGGGAATTTCGCCTTTATGTGATCATCCTTCTTTTTACAGGTTTTTCTAAAAAATCCTACATTTCAGTGTTTTATTGAAAAGAATTTATACAGCAGAAACAGTTAACACAAAAAGTAGTAGGAAAAACGTACATGTACTTTGTACTTTATACTAATATTCATATTCATTATCAGTCTGTGAATTTTATGCATTTATGACAAAAATATTTAGATGAAGTTTTAAATAATGGAAAGATTAAGAAAAATTTTAATATCGATATATCTCTCTCAGTTTATTGAGATTATTAACAAAAAAGAAATTATTAACAAAAAATGTTAATTTTGCATAAAGATCCGCAGTCTATTCATTATGTTCATGACCATGCTTGTATCCTGTAGTAAGTATTTCATTCCTGTCAGTAAATTAGCATGTCTCATTGTTTATGTAATAGTAAGTATGAACTACTGAGCAATGGTCGTTTACCATCCTATTAGTATGTGCATAAGTGAATGCGGTTTTATGGTGCACTAATTATTACCGAGAAGAATAAATTACGAACTCTCCGTTTCTACTTAGAATTTCTCCTGGCAATAATTTAAAATAGTGAATGTTATGAAGTAATTGAAAGTTGCTAAATGATTAAGAAGAGCCAAGAAAGTATCATTAATATTTTATCTTTAAGAAAATCTCGAGTGAAAAACTATTATGTGAAACTTTTAAACTGTAAATCAATTTTTCTGTGGAAACATAACTGATAGAAGTGTAGAAACAGATTTTCGGCACTGGTTTAATTTGAGAAATATGATCATAGGTCACAGGAATTTCTTATGTACCTGTTAGCGACGCGTCGACATATTTCCGAGAAACATCGGAGTTCCACGTTATTTTCGGTTAATTTATGAAAGGAGCAGGGGTAGAGTATAGTCTTTTAAGACGTATGTTTTCGAACGGAAAAACCGTAGATGGCCAGCCACTCGAGGTTATGCAGTAATGAGGTAGTCGGAAATCTTCAAGTATGGCAGATAATAAGAATAAGAATATTGTTCCTAACAGCCACAGAATGAAAATGCGAGGGCACCTTTTGGTGAGAGAACTGTGCTTGAGCGCTCAGTATTTATTATGTAACCACAAAACCTGTGATGGGCAAAAAGCATTTGAAAAAATATTCGAATAAAAAATACATTATCAACGTGTAATTAATGGTAAACCTTACGTTTAGGCGAGGCAGCTCCGATGACCTTGATCTTCACATATGTTGTCAAAGACAACATTCTGAACAACTTTTGTCATTTCAACTACCCGGTGCTCGGTCTTAGTTTTCGAGATATTTGCGAAAAACTATTGCTAATACTATATTGAATTTTACGTATTCTTCCAAGCTCCGTGGCAACGTGAGCCTGTTCCCCGGGCGGCATCTGTTTATTTTCTGTTTGTAAACACATTGTGGGGATCAGAACAGGGTGTCACTCTATATAGGGTGAGCTTTCAATTTTGAAAGACTACTTCTGGATTTCCGCATGCGTGGTCGGGCCGGCCTAGCGGCCGGCCCTCTGCGCCCCCCCCCCCCCACCAACTAACCCTAACTAATTCTGATCGCATAATTTTTGATAATCAGAATTAGTTAGGGTTAGTTGGCGGGGGGCGGAGAGGGCCAGCCGTCAGGCCGGCTCGACCACGCATGTGAAATTGTGAATATTTCAAAATGAGAATTTTATTCAGCATTTAAATAATAGTTTTTCGCAAATATCTCGAAAACTAAGACCGAGCACCGGGTAGTTATAATGACAAAAGTTGTTCAGAATGTGAAGATCAAGGTCATCGGAGCTGCCTCCTCTAAACGTAAGGTTTGCCCAGAATCTCAATTTTAGAGATTGAATGAATTAAATTTTTCTATATTAATTTCTTTATAGTTTATTTTACTTTTTATTATACTGAAAATGACACAGAGGTTATACATAGATATCTTCTTCCACATATTGCGAAATCATAGTGTTATGAAGGTGTTATGAACATTGATTACTTAGAAAATACTTGGAGAAATTTTTACGTAGTCTTGCATATTATTTTTAAATAATACTTTCAGTTACCCTTTACATAAGGTATCAATACGGGAAAGTTTTTTTAACATTATATGTTTTTTTATAAAAATTACAAGACTGAATTTATATAGATTTTTCGCAATTTTGATTTCAATATGTGCTTGAATGAAGAGAATTGTCTAATAATTTCTAATGGATGCATCTTTGTAATTTCAATAATCCCAAAATAAAAAAAAGGGGAAACCGGGAATTTGACCAGTAGTGGTAAAGTTAGTGTTAATGATGTATAATTATTGCTACATTATTGTAACAAAAAATCGTTTTGAACGAACAAGAATGACAGCTTATTACGTGGTTGCAGTTCAAGAATTATGAATATACTGCAGTTTAATTGAAATGCATAAATGCGTTTAACGGCACTACCGAAAATAAGTGTAAATGCACTTAAATTGGAAGTTGTGGCATACTTGTAATAGTAATAGAATTTTTAATTTCAAAAGATCTCCGACTCAGTTAATTGTGAAAAGTGACGAAGACAAAAACTGACGTGCTGTCAATGTTTTATGATCAATTATTGTCTACATTATCTAGTAATGGTTCAATCTAATCAATATCGACGACTGTGATGCATAAAACCTGTGAATAGTATTTTTAAATTAGAAATTTTTGACAAAAATCATTCATATTATAATTATTTATGTTTATATAATATACATATTGAATTAAATACTCTCCTACATATACAATGGACTGCTATTCGAAAACAAAAACAGTGCTACTAAAAGCAACTAACCAATGTACGGTTAGTTGTATTTATGTATATTTATAAGAAAACTCAATACATAATGTCTGCATAAATGAGTGAGAGGAGCCTGAACTTGTTCTATGACACTGCAAGGCCGTATGCAAAATAGATAATAACAGTATTACGTGATGAATTAGAATGCGAAACTATTTCATACGGTCATTTATATTTAATTCGTTAAAACTTGATTGATCAGTCCCCCTACCAAATTGTCCAAAGAACAATCGATATTTAAATTAAGTAGCTTTATTACATATGTATATATAGAGTTTTTAACAATGCCTAATATTGCACGCATATAACATAACATCAACGGTAGATGATCGAAGTATAATCAGTAGTAATTAAAGATTATTAATTATATCAAATTTTGAAATTTGATAATAAGTTAAATTGAATACTAATGAAGTATGTTTTGGGAAGCAAGACATGGAAAATATTCAATAATATGTGAAACATGAAGTTGCTATAAGTTTGTATATATTTATGCAAAGTTTGTTTACATTCGAATAATTTTTAAATAATACAATATTTAATATTTTAATTTTGGAGAGAATATATATATTTTGATTTGGCTTTACAGTTACAATTACCAATAAGCTCTATTCGAATTTAGTTAATTGTGTATTTCTTGACACTTCACACAACAATTAATACGAAACAGTAGAATGAATATAGCATGCACATTATACAGTTACACCCACTAATATTTGGACACTCTTAAAAAGACGATAACTTTTTTAATATTCGACCATACAACTACGATCTTTTTGAGAAATTAATACAATCGGATTTATTACGTAACGTGAAAAGAATTTTTGAAAAAATTGCAATTGACCGGAATTGCAGAGAAAATACTAAAAGTTATATTTTACAACTTTTTTATGTGGGCTCATATTGAAAATGTAGAAAACACCTTTCGTAGATCTGTATCAATTAAACATATTCTGAAAATTTCATTAAAATCGGTCAACGTTGCAATGAGCTACAAACATTTAAAGATGATAAAAATTGCCATTTTTCACGATTTTCGGCCTCTAACTGCAATAAATCAATTCAATGCCTGTCGTTTTTTCCCACATCAACCGATTTCGATAAAACTTTTACAATGCATATAATTGACACAGATCTAGAAAACATATTTCTTAAATTTTCAATTTAGACCCACATAAAAAAGTTGTAAAATGCAACTTTTAGTATTTTCTCTACAATTCCAACTAATTGCAATGTTTTAAAAAAATTCTTTTCACATCATGTTGTAAACTAATTTCTCTACCTTCTCACAAAAGTTCAAATCGTGTGGTCCAATATCAAAAAAGTTATCCTATTTTTAAGAGCGCCCGAATATAAATGGGAGTCACTGTATACATATTCCTTATCCACATAACGAAACTTTAGCATAAATATTTGTATTAGTAATGAATAGACTGTGGATCTTTATGCAAAAAGCAAATTTTGCGCATCAATTTTACGAAACAGTGGACAAATAAAAAGTTCTTTTTTCCATTAGTAATTCTAATAAATAGAAAATAGTTCCTTCATGTTCTTAAATTCTTTTAACCTGAATATTATTTTAAATTGAATGTGTACAATATGCGTGTTTTTCAATGGAATCCTATATTTTTTAATGTTCTAATGATTGGAGCAATAAAAAATATACGGCATCGTTTAAAAAAAGACGCATGCATCACTACCATGTAACCTCTACGCTTCCGTTCATAAAGAAACTACACCAGTTTGTGGACCCCCAAAACCATTCACTTCTTATCTGTACTATTTTTTTATATAACATGTAGTATTTTCAAGTAATTGTCATTTAAAGATTAAAACCGGTCACCATCTATATTAATATCCTGGTATATTGTGATATTATAATATAATGAAGAAAGTAATTTCTGTGACTTTCTCAGATGCGGAACTAAGTATGTATGTAGAACGTAAGTAAACACCAAGCACTTGTGCTAATAAGTAGTGAAAGTGTAAGCGCTACTAGTATTCGTAGTTCGATGTTTTTTGCTTCAAATTCTTCGTGGTATTTCATTTCGTTTCACTGACCTTCATTCCCGAAACGTCTTTCGGTTCCAACTAACACAAAGTCGTTTTCATTCACATTTATTACGAAAAAGCTATTTCACTTTTTATGGCTTCATAATTTAATAGATGATAAGTTCATTCTTCGTATTGCGATGTCACCCGTTGTAGTTACTTTCAATTAGCATTTTTCTGTTTAAACTGTAATACTCACAGTAGAACGTATTTGTCCAATCAATTTAATCGTTTATGGTAGCCTTTACTATTAGTGAAAGTAATAGAATTGAATAACTATCTCTTTTTCACGCGTACGCCAATAATGATACATATACCTACTCGTTACCAGTTGCGAATTTGCCAATAGGCTAATAATAAATATGTTAAAGCGTACGGGGCGGCAAAGGCCACTAATCGGGATTATTGAGAGTTGCGTATGTATATTTGGATTTAACGAATGTTCCAAAATTCTATGATTCTGAATTGAATTTGTAATTATCTACATTGTTTCTCTGAATATAAAAGTGTTCAATACTGCATAATATACCTACAGAAAAGCAAAGAAACATCGAAAAAGAAATTGATTTTCCTTTTTTGATTAACTACGTTGCGCTTTATAAAAATATCTGAAAAAATTAACAATATTGCATTCAACAATACACTACTGAATTTATACATGTATAACACTGATATCTCGAAAACTTCTATGAAAAATATACCTTTTTCGGAATTTTGAAGATTTTCAATGATTGTTAACTAGTAAACACATCTATTCGGAATTGACTTTATGCCAGATTTATTTCATACAAACATCAGATAGTATACAATAACCTTAACGATCTATATGAGATTCAATGTGCATAATATGCTTCCTTTATTTTTTATTATTTGTTTCATATCTTTAAAAACCAATTATTGTAAAAATAACATTTGAAGATGATATATTGAACTTAAACTGTGGTACAAAATAATAAAGAAATTAAATAATGAGTTTTGATTAGAATTAGAATTCTAACTATAATTAAAAATTTTATTACAGTTTTACAATTTGTGAAGTACAAAAATTTTTACTATCACATTACAAATTGTGGAATAAAAGTTAGTTTGTAATTAGTCGGTTCCCCTTAATAATGTACATACATATTAACACTTTATAATACATTTAGCATCTAAATTTGAGATAGAAATTTGTTAACATTAATACGTTAATACATCTCGCAACAGAAATTCTTAGTATTTCTTTTCATGTTTCAGGAAAGGACAGCCTGTTTCTAAAAATCAGCGCACAGGACTTGATCGTATATCATGAGGCATCTTTATAACCGGTGACGTAAGAAAATAAGTTATCAGATTTGAAAGAAAACGAGGTGATGATTGAAAATGAAAATATAAAGTGAAATAAAAGTTTCAATTGCATCAAAGACGACGAAGGAAAATTTACTAGAAGAGTTACTAGTGAGTATTGATTGAATTTGACCAAAAGAATAACGTATGCCCGCTGGCAACGTTTTAAGGATCAGCCGCGTGCATTTCCGAAAACGATGTTCGGAGAAGTGACGTGAGATAACACCTTCCTTATGTAAAACACACATCGTAGATTATCTATGACGAGATTTCTACGGTGCGGTGACGACAAACAGAGCACAAAATATTCAATCAATTTACGTCGTATCCTGTTTTACCAGGGAAACACAATTTTAAAAAACAATTGTAATATCATTCCTATGATCTTGAATATTACGAATTATCTTAAATCATTGCAGTGTGAATGGTACCATAGAACTTTCACAAGAATACGCTTACGAGCGAATTAGTCGGTGTACACGTTTGAAGAGAATTGAATAACTTGTTTGACGACCGATTTCTCAAAAGTTCAACATGAAGTTCATAGGGTCGTTGTTTGGGATCAGATCTCCCAAAACGATGGGCAAACAGTACATGAAAGTGGGAAGGAACGCTCTTTTCGGTGTAAGGACAGATCAACACGATAGCCTCTGCACGGACAAAGTGCCCAAGCCTCTATCATTTCTACTTACCAAGAATGGGAAACTCAAACACGGTAAGATTTCTCTTATTAAGTAAATTAAGTGCAGCGAAATTTCTGTTAAGCTGATGTACATGTATGTACATTGTGCTGTGCATACAGCAGCTTACGCTAAAAATCGTCCATTGCTTTTGTTTATACATTTGTTTTGATAAAATACAGTAGATCCAAGCAAATTGTAGTTACTATTTATTGATTCCATATAAATGATTAAAGGTGAGATAATAACGAGTCGGGTAATTATCTTAAAATAGTGAAACGAGTACAAAATACAGGATTTTTTCGACACTTTCTTTTACTTATATTTTTAAATATGTCTGAACTATACTCATTAACCCAGTTCACCTCCAGCACTGTTCCGTGTTCCGTCGCACAGGAATCGTACACGTGGAGTTTTCTTTCGGGCAGTATTTATGGTACGTTCGGGACTAAAGAACTCTTTCGAAGATTAAACAAACTATTGCCTCATTCGGCGACCACTCAAGACATCGCCCAAATATTAGTTTCTTGCCGCCTTAAATTTACAACGTGCCATAAATCTAGTCCCTGCAAAGGATCAATTCCGACTGATAAGTACGGTTACAAGTTCCCGAGAGTCGCCGTTGAGAGAATCGGGTATCGCCCCACTCCTCCTCCGAAATAGGCCACACGCAGAGCAACGGGAAAGGGTCCTCAACAATCATGAGAGTGCTGATTGGGAAATGCAACATTCGGCAGGAACCAATCATTGCATTTCATTCGCATGGCAATCGATGATACAGCACCAATGCTCCAATTGAGGAACACTCCTTCTCGCATACATACATAGAAGGATCCTTCACGAGGAACACCCCCTCTCGTATATACAGGGTGTCTCAAAATTCCTTCAGCTCCCGAAAATGGGCGGTTCCTGAGGTCATTTGAAGCGACATTTTCCTTTTGCAAAATGTTGTCCGCGGCTTTGTTTAGGAGTTATTAACGAAAAACACGGACCAACCAGAGCGCGCCTAGTCGCTCGGTGGCACGGTCAGCGCGGCGAGCCGGGGGGAGGAGAGTGTTGTCGGTACGCCGCGATGTAACAAACAGTTTCTCGATTATGTCCCGATTTCGATGAGCTTTGGATATGTTGTAAAGACCACGATTCTGAACAACATTTCCCTTTAGACTTTTTGCCTCGCGTCTTTAGTTTACGAGATATTTGTAAAAACTTGTAATTGAAAATGCTTCGAAATGTGTGTCACTGTCACTGGGTCATTCGGTGACGAACTGCACAGATGTCTTCAGGTGTACGACAGTACCGAAAGCTAAGGGTTGTACGGTCAGGTCAACGAACTGTACAGCTGATGGTAGATAGCAGGTATACGACAATCACATGTTTCGGTTTTCCTGCAGATTTGTACGCAGAGTCGATGGGTTACTGTTCGAAAACGTCGTCCGTCTTTCTTTTAGAAAGTTTCTTAAGGGAGGCATAGGACAATAGGGACCCTAAAACGCCACGCCGACCTGACATTTCTACCTCTTGCTGGGTGAAAGAACGGACGACCTTTTCGAACAGTAACCCATCGACTCTGCGTACAAATCTGCAGGAAAAGCGAAACATGTGGTTGTCGTATACCTGCTATCTACCATCAGCTGTACAGTTCGTTGACCTGACCGTACAACCCTTAGCTTTCGGTACTGTTTTTACAAATATCGCGTAAACTAAAGACGCGAGGCAAAAAGTCTAAAGGGAAATGTTGTTCAGAATCGTGGTCTTTACAACATATCCAAAGCTTATCGAAATCGGGACATAATCGAGAAACTGTTGGTTGTTACGACATCGCAGCGTACCGACAACACTCTCCTCCCCCCGGCTCGCCGCGCTGACCGTGCCGCCGAGCGACTAGGAGCGCTCTGGTTGGTCCGTGTTTTTCGTTAATAACTCCTAAACAAAGCCGCGGACGCCATTTTTGTTAAGGAAAATGTCGCTTCAAATGACCCCAGGAACCTCCCATTTCCCGATGTTGAAGTACTTTTGGGACACCCTGTATATAATTGGCTCGGTGGTGACGGGTGGTGGTGCGGCAGTGTTTAGGGGTAGCTACGTGTATCCGGTTCCCGCCAAAATGTGAGGAATTTCGCATCCGGTCTGCTTTTGCAGGTCTGTTACAAACTAAATTGACATTTTACGGTTATAAAACTTTAATTGCAAATATCTCGAAAATCTTGAAAATGTCGCTTCAAATGATGCAAGGAACCGCCCATTTCCGGGAGCTGAAGGAATTTTGAGACACCCTGTATAGAGGGGTCCTCGCGAAGAACGCCCTCTCGATGACATAGAGCAGGCCTCGGAATTATGAGCTCGCGACGGCCGGTTTTCGAAGACTACACCCCCTTGAGCCGGCTGAGCATCTCGCTCCCCGTGGCAACCACAGTGCTCGGAACTCCTCAGGCGCGTACCATAGGAGCTATTCGTGGTGCATTAGGGCGACCACCCGTATCAATAGGTTTCCACGTTACCGTCGAGGTACTATTGTTAATAAGCTTTTTTTTTGTCAGTGGTATCCACTGTAGGCCTATTCCACTATGTCGCACGATAATTTCGGACAACAGCTGCAGAAAATAAAATTGGAAAATAAATTCGGAAGATAAATTTTAAAAATAGTTTTTAATTGTATTGTCCAAATTGTATTAACATGTGGGATACTTGATTTTCGCGCACGTTTAGAGTTTAGACGTGCTTGGCAAATTGGTAAGATCTACGGGAAGTTTGGACGTAGCTATTCGCATCGCCAACACTTACAATTGTAACACTTTATCTACGGTACGCGCCTGAGCTGCCTCGAGAACTACGGCCGCCACGGGGAGTGACATTACATAGAATCGAACAGGCGCACAATACTTCTTCCTTGTCCTTCAATCGGGACAAGACAAGTTATCAAACGGATCACATCAGACGAGATCGTACGACGAATCCTCTAGCAGAGTCTAGCAGGTCTGGGACGAAACGCGCTTCCTCCGTCACATCATTTATTCGCATTCAACCTTTGAAACAGCTACCCAATATTAATTTGGCGGGTAGCAAATCGGCGTTATCGGGAATCGACGCGCCCGCGATTTCATCGGGCTCAAGAATTACATACTTGAGAGAAACAAACCGTCCGCGCGTCGCCCGCGAATTCCGCACCGAACAAGCACAAATGCCACATTTATCTGAAAGAAATTAATTTCAACTTGACATCGTAGAAAATTTAATTTTTAATCGTTTTGAATTAATATACCATTTCCAGCACACTAAACATGGTAATTACTGTCTCATACAATTTTTGAAACATTTTCTAAACGAGCTCCTTTGTTTAAAATTGTATCGATATTGTATTTTATTCTTTGAATGTTCAAGCGTCTTCTGGGACTATAGTGCTACAATTCTTGTAATATTTTTATATTAAAAGTATCAAAAAATATACTACATACCTAGTAGTTTAATTCCAATTTTATTTCATATAATAATTTAAATACCATAATCTGGGATTTCTCAAGGATCTCGCACTGACATTCACGTTTATATCAATTGGTAATGAGCATTCAAGGGTTGGAATTTGCAAGTATTTATTAGTCTATTTTGACTATGTTTCTTCAAATCGCTTATTTCGCTGAAAATAGCATAAAGGTTTAGTTAAAACAATCATATTAGACAAATAAGAATCATTTCATGCAAATAAAACAAATAAGAAGTATATATATTGTGACGTGGCAAGTTTTGCCAACGTCCGTCGATCCCTAAAAAGAGAAAATGACCCACATAAGGATCGAAACGTTGAAAGTTTAAATTAACTAGCAAAATTGCTTCAATATGTTTAAATTGATCGAACCGTTGCGCCGAGAGCATAAAGATTTTTCTCTGATTTTCCTAAAAAGAGAGGCCGGGCCGCCCTCTGGCAGTGCCGATGCGAACGGCCGTTTGCGAGCGCTCTCCCTGGGCATGCCGATTTGCCAAGGGCGAGTATTAACGCGTTTTGAGCGTCGCGCCACTTGGGCGACGCGAATTCCACAGGACCGAAACCGGGCTCCAGGGGAGCCCGGCCCCTATTTCTCGCCGTACGAGGCTTTATCGGAACTGGCTCCGGAAGGATTTCGTGCCGAAACATCGGAGGAAGTACCGAGCCCGGGTCGACGAACCCTGAGGCACCGACGCGGGACAGTGGACACGAGACGAACACCTCCTCGACCCCGTCGCTGCCTCGCCCGGAAAAGAAGGTGTCCACGACCGGAGCGGCTAGGACTCCACCCTTCACGAACCGTCGCCGCGACAATCAGAAAAGCGGCGAACGCGATAATTAGAGTCCGCGAGCCAGGGATCCCGTGCGACAGGATGCGATCCTGCTAGGAGATACCGCGCGATAGGCCCGCGAGTCTCAAACGGGAGAAATAGGGTAGGGAGTAGGGGGACGCCTCGCTTCCGCGTTACCGAGCCTGCCGAAAGTGGGCCAATGGGTCGTTGGCCGTGTTAGCAATCAGTTATCTAAGATAAACTATCGAGCGAAAATTAGTAAAGTGTGCGTGCCAACAGGAGGGACGAAGCGAAGGACGAAAAGCCGACCATCTGCCGTCGTCCTCGTTCCCGTTGGTAAGCGCCAGTCAGGCTTCCTCTTTATCGTAATTTAACGATCATTTCGTGTTGGCTCGGTAACGTTTCGCGAGGTCCTTATTCGCGTCGCGAAATTACGACGCCGTTTCCGTGCCGCGTGGTCGGACATAGGTTGTGAACGGAAGAACGGTCGTCGATCGGTTAACGTGCGAGCCGGTTGGTAACGCGAGGGCGCGAACTCGCAGGGGCCGTATCGTTGCCGATTTTCCGAATAAATTGTACGCTATCTTCGAGACGTTCCCCGGTGTGACGTCGCAACGGTCCGTATCGTGTCCGACGGCAAAGCTCGAACGATCCAGCAATTGTACCGCGCATTCCATCGGAATTCGGCAGTTATTCCGCGCCAAAAGCGCCTTGTAAAGTAGAGTCTCCATCCTGTACAACTGCCGGGTTCGACGCGATCGAAGGAGAATAGCGCGTGCGACCGAATATCTGTCGCGTAATTATCGTGAACGCGCCGGCTTGTAAATCTCAGCTGCCGGCTCTCACCGGCAGCCCTGTCGTGTCCATCGGACAAATAAATTGTTACAGCCGATTCTATCGTTCCTTATTTCCGTCGAGAAACCTTTCCGCCGCGGGGAATGCTCCGTGCTTCGTCCACGTAGAATCCTGTGCCCATCCGAGAGCCATCCAGAATATCGTGTGGTTCTCGCAGTTTCGGATAGGTCGTTCGCGCCTCGTGCCGTTATCTCGCAATTTGCGTGACACTGCCGAGTGTCTGGCGCCCGAAAGTAGATTCCATTAACGGCTTCTTTCGTGACAAATCCGAATCTGCGAGGTACCTTTTGTCCCGGGTGGACCCCGCATCGTGCGGCCGAGCGTGGCCCGGCGTTTCGCCTGTAAAATCCCGGAGTCGCAGGCTTCCGTCCTTCCGACGGATGCGTAGAATTAAGGCGACGTGACAATATGTATTTTATTACTGATTCCCCTTAGGGTTACAGCTCCATTACAATATTTCTCCTTCTTCTCCTTCGCTCCCGTTCAAGCCGCTTCTTAACCTAACATAATTACATATATATTTACAGAAAAACTTAACCTATCTTACACTATTATCTTATAAACTACCTTAATCTATCTTACTTCTAACTTACATATTATATAGAGTATATAGAGAGCGTATTTACAGAAGCTTAACCTACTTAGTAAATTAACTTATATACTACTCCCCTCACCCCCGTGCCCCCCCCATCCATACCCACTCGAGTGGATGAGAGGTCCACTTATCCACTTCAGAGATATACCATCTTATCTTAACGGGGGACCCCCTTCCCTACCCACGAGCCCCCTCTTCCGGTCGCTTATCATCCATTCCCCCTCTCTCACTGATACGTTCTCTCCACACTTCCACCCTCCTCATCCACTCCTCTCCTTCACCCTCATCTCCCAAAATTTCCCACATTCTCTCTGACCATCCACTTCCTTCCTTCGTCCTCATACATACCTCCCACACGTGCACTTTCTCCAACCCTCAATTTCCCAGCCTGAACCTTGCCACCCTCTGCCATCTGCTCTCACTCCATTCTTTCTTTAGATATTCCGGCAGTCCCTCCCCCTTTACCATCCCATACCGCTTACTGTACTGTTGAGTGCTAACAAGAAGGTCCCGGGGGGGGGGGGGGGCACAGAGGCAAGAGGGGTCTCCAGCTAGCTCCGCCCATCCCCACCTCTGGCGCTCCGGTAGTCGCCGCGTGATCACGCCGTTTCGACTGCTTACGTCACACGACGCATAATAGTAGGATTTCCGTATTTACTCGAGTAGTGTGTGTGACTGCCTCGGCCAATAGAACGCTCTAGCCGAAATTGCGTGTGAGCCTAGCCGCGCCCCTTCCAAGCCAACCAATCGGGTGTGCATTCTTGCCTACATCACCGCATTCCTGCCAGGGATCTTCTTGTCAGCACTCAACAGTACGTTGACTTGTTGATTTTATCCCACCTTTCTACCATCTGTATTCTCTTTTCCCTTTTCACCAGCTCTTCACTCACTTTTTCTCCCTTTTCCTCCATCATTTTTTCTGCTTCCTCCTTTTTCCATCACCTCTCCTAAAAAAAGTCAGCTCTCTCTTTCTCCCATTCACCCCTTACTCCCCCCTCCTACTCCTTCTCCTTGTCTCCTCCAAGCATAGTCTCGCTAATTCCCCCCCTTTCCCCTCTCTCAACTTTTTCTCATACCCCCATGCTCTTAGACCCGCCCTCCCCCTCAATAATTCCCTTTGCAACTCCTCCCTGATTTAATACCCTGGCGTACTTCTGACCACCCCCACCACCCATTTAAAATATCTTTCTTGTATTTTTTCCAACCCTTCTCTTTCTTTCCATCCCGAAATTTCTACCCCATAATTCACCGTTGCCCATACCTGCTTATCAAAAAGCCAAACCCTCCTTTCCCAGTCCTTTCCGAATCTCCTTTTCCCAATTCCCCATACGTGTCCCATTATCGCTGCTCCTTGCCTTAATCTATCCTCCACCTGAGCCTTTTGACTACCGTCCCTCCTAATCGTATACCCCAAATATCTGTATTCCCCAACCTCCTCAATCTCCTTCCCTTTCCACCTCCATGCCACTTTCCTCCACTCCCCCCACCCTTCCTGCACCTCATTATCTTTGATTTGTCTGCATTTAACTGCAGTTTGTTCCCATCCAGATATCGTTCCAGACCCGCTATCATTCCCTTCATCTCCTCCTCTTCTTCTGCTAACACCGCAATGTCATCTGTGTATGCTAACGTGTATATTTTCCTTTCTCCGATTTTAACCCCTCCCCATCTACTCTTCTCCATCGCCTCGTCTATATCCGCTAGTAACAATGTGAACATTAGCGGGCTTAACGGACACCCTTGCCTCACTCCCCTGTCTGTCCAGAGTTTTTCCCCCTCCTCCTCTCCTACTCTTACTCTACACCTCGTTTCCCTAAGTATTTCCTCGCATCTCACTATCAACCATTCCCTCAACCCCCTTTTGAGGAAAACCACATCGTCGCTACCAACCAACACTTCTCTCTCCACGGATTCAAACGCCGCCGTCAGGTCCACGAACATTACTACCAATCTCCGTTTCCTCCTCATCACCTGTCTGTTTATTACATAATTTAGTACATATATATTGTCTATGCAGCCCAACCCCTTCCTAAAACCCGTCTGGCTTGCCGGCAGTAACCCCTTCTCCTCCGTTTCCTTTCTTAATCTCTCCGCTAATATCGCTGCGTACACCTTGTACGCCGTTTGTGTCAACGTCACTCCTCTACAGTTCTTCACTTCCCTACTTTCCCCTTTCTTAGCTATCGGTACAATTATCCCCTCACTCCAATCATCTGTACAAATAAGAAGTATTAAAAAATAATGTATAACGAATACCATATTATTTTACAAGCGGAATTCTCAATATTAAAGAAAATTTTTTAGTATGACCCATTTCCAGTAGATATCGCTAGATACATATATTAATTCCATTTATTGTTTTAGATTTAACAATGTATGTAATAACGTTGATGCAATATTTTTGTATTAATCACAAACATCGGGAACTTATATAATATTGGACATTTAAATGTGGTATAGAAGTGTTAAATCTGCGCTAAAGTTTGGAACATTTATTAACACAGTATGAACAAAGGTAGTTAAATGAAAAATGTCAACTTTTGAATGGAAAAAAAATGGAAAACGGCAATAATTCTCCAGTCGTAACAAAAATTTTTTTGACTTTTGACAAAAGAAATACACTTTTTTAGTTAATGTTTATTGATAAATGATACTAAAGATACACTTCAATTTTCAAATTTCAGAAAAATTTTTTTATTTTGGTCTGACATTTTTCTCAATTTTTTCGGAAACCGTTTGTTTTATGAAAAAAGTAATACGACATAACATATTTTTTGACGCAATAGATAATTTAAAAGATATTCGAGAAAAACGATTTTATGAGCATTTAATTAATTATTTTAATATTTAACGGCCTTTAATGTTGGGGCACGTTTTCCCGTTATCCGATCGAGCCCATACTTTGCACAAATTTTTTAATGTTTGAAACAATTCTGGGGGTGCCGTAAAATAAATTCAAAAGTTAAAAATAAGAGCCACCCTAGTGTACAGTGTACAGTCCACTGTGCAGTTGAAGATAAATATTTCAACCATCGAGCTTGGAATTTTTAGTGAAATATTGCTACAAGAGCAAGTATACGGTATTCGGTATTCGGTATTCGATGAGCACTTGAATACAAATCACAGAAGTATTGCATATTCCATAACATGATCAAATACAATATGCCAAGGTATTCATCAACTGATTTATGTATTCAATAGAAGGATTTTCTAATGATATAACCATCGAATACAATATCTATAGTCATTTCGCATTGAAAAACAGTATATTACAATAGAGTCTTGAGTCTAGACTCTAGGTTTAAAGATAACTCACGGAGGTTACATACTTAACGGCACCCTCGACTTCGATACTCCGTAACCAGACCCTCCAAGCACAACATCCATACGTGTTAGGCAATATAACGTCGAGCTACTTATCATTCCCAACTTTCACTTACTAGTCTCTCGTAAATATTCACGCGACAACTGATAGTTGGATGACCCGACGTGGTCACCAGCAACTGAGGGTGGGACTGAAACTTGTGCAGGGAAGTGTATGTACCGTCCGTGTCTCATAACGTGGTACTCGGGACGGCACAGGGGTGCAAAGTTCACCGTCACGCGATGCGATATACCTGAAGTAGTAGTGGTAATCTTCTCAGCGAATAGCGAGAATGCGTGTGAGTCAACTGCGTGCACCTGACCAATCAGACGGTTTCTTTGTGAATTCCTTTCGAATTTATTCCAAGTACCACCTTGAGACGCGGCGGTAAATGCATTAAAGAACGCGATCTTACATTTAGTAGAAAAAGGATTTCGTAAATACATAAAGAGTTGATTTGGTTTTCTTATCAAAGTAAGACAAAATTAATCTTGTAGCTATCAAGTTGATTTTATTTCAAACAGTTAGATATTACAGATTATAATAAAGTGAAGACAAAAGGGAAAGCTTAGTTTTATGAAATATTACAGAATAAACACTATCTAAATGAAATTTAATTTGATTAGTTGCTAATGCGTTGGTAGTACATGTCGCGGCATGTACACGGGGCTTTCCACTCAGGCCACGTGGGCCATGGATTGGTTTAATAAATGTATTACATATGATAATTGTGTATCATTGTGCATACTATTATGAAACATATCATGATTATTTTTCTTTTCATACAAAATTATTAAAACCGATTGATTACTTGAAAACATTTTAAACAGCTTAAACTTTTTTGGAACATCATTTTATTTAACTGAATGCAATCGATTTGTTCATTTTTCCCGCCAAAAAATATGTGTATGTGCCGCGGGTGTTGCGTGGTGTTCTTTTCGATCATGTTGTCGCGTCATTATTGTCATTGTGAACAGAGCGAGTATGTCTTCCCGTGCTTACGAGTAGTTGGACTATCAACTATCGATAGTGATGGTGTGCAATATATTTTGTATAATACAAGCCTGGTATTATCCAAACACTAACTTATTCTGTTATTTTGATATTATTAGGAATGTAATAGATTTGTAATTATACAAAAAAATATTTATTTCAAAATTATACATTATGCGTCAGAATCTAATAATCATGACTTTTTGTTTAGAATTATCAACATATTTACATTCTTTGTTTTTAACCTGGATTTGCGATCAGTTATACACAAATATTTGACGTACTAACCGATTTAAAACATTTAATTCAGTTTCTCTGTTATTTAGTCTTTTATTTTCTGATGGTGTACTTGCATCTTTTAATACATTATTTATTTCTAACTCCAAAGTAGCTAATGCTTGATTATCTTGATTTCTGAAACCCTCCTTTTTAAATTTAGGATCAAGAAGTGTTACAAATCCTAGTTAATGATCTGACCTCATTATTTGTACCAGACTATTTGTATCGTATTATAACAACTATTCCATCTAGTATTAACTTCTTGTATTAATTAATAAAATTGATTATTCGTATTTTCTTGCTCTTATCTTAGAATTTCTTTAGCAACAGTTTAGTTCTTAAAAAATTTAACAATTTTCTTGCATTTTCTTAATATGGGTTTAATGATGTCTAGCTGAAGGCTGTCATAAACGGTTAAATTTAATGAATCAGCATAACAGCGTAAATGTTTTTTCCTTAAAATTTCAGATTCTTTTATCATAATTGCTGCATGGTCCATAATCTCTCGTAATGCTCTTGCAGTGTGATTTCCATTCAAAAGTGTTGTGTCCAAAACAACATTCAAATTAATTAAATGACGATATGTATAAATGATGATATGAGTAATTATTTCTTGTAGTTCACAAATCAGTTGTTAAGGCTACGTATTTAAATTTATCTAAAATTTCCTTGAATTTATTAACTGTATTGAAATATAAACTTTCCATGTTTTCCTTAAATGCGTATTTATTGGAGATTACATATTTTGAATCTAGTTTTTTAATAAGAGCATTCTGAAACTGAAGGTTCAAAGTCTGTTGCGACCATTAAAACCAACGTTAAATCTAAATCTCCTTCTCTTTCGAATTTGTGTTATATTCAATTGATCTTTTGAAAAATAAATTTATGGGTTGCATGTTTGTTTTGGCTAAACTTCACCATAGAAACCCAGAAATTTTTTACTTTTTTTGTACAATTCAACAAAAGGCAGAATAACATACTATATTATTTAAAAAGCTATTAACTAGAACTTTTCAGAGAGAGTTCGTCGTGGTAATAGGTGGGGAATACGTTGTTAAGGAATTTATAAACGTTATAAGAAAAAATAACAATTTATTACTACTATGATAACGAAAAAAAAAAGAATATATATACATCTGACAATCTGTACGGTGAAACAATTCGTCAAACAACTCATAAACACGGTGGAGGTTCTGAACGTTCTGGTTCTTTGTCCTCCTGAAAAACGTTGACGGTGTACGCGCAGAAAATATTCTGCCAACAAAATGTTCGTTGAAACGGCGAGAAACTAACCGATGCAACGCGCATTGCGTCCGTCGCAGGCAAAGCGGCAAATCTGGCGGCCAAAAAATGATTTATTGCCGCCCGCGTGCCGACAGCAACGTACGATCAATCGGAAAGTCTCCGTACGCCGTACACCCTTCAAAATAAACCAGTTTTTTAGAAGTGTACCAAACAACTTGAGTTTCTTCAACAACTTAGAAGGATTACTTTACCAAATGGCGTGTATACAATTTTTGTTTAAACTGTCAAGAATTCTAGAGAAAATTATGGACATTGCTTTTTACAAATTTTAATTTAAAATCAACGTATAGTAAATCATTACATTCGATGAAGGTTTGTGATCATAGTGCAAAAAGAATTAGTCCCAGATTTGTAAAGATTGAAGATTTCTAACTAATTTAAGTAGAAGTGAGCATCAGCAGTCGCAGCTTGTGTTTCCTGATAACAATTAATTGTAAGAATTTAAAGTTTCTTAAAATATATATTTACTTATGACAAAGTTTCATCAATTTTAAGGAGCAAATAATTCAAACCTCACAGCCGTTTGTAGTTATTGACATGGGTTGTATTGTACAGGGTTAATCATGTTGCAAAGTATTGTAGTCGCCGAAATGACATTATTGGTTTCCCTAAACTGAACATTTTATTATTTTTCTGTGTATCTGAAATAATTTTTGATATCATATATATTCTTATACAGGTTTTAAGTATCCAATATTTGCCATTTTTGAGGCTCCGCGAATTAAAATTACCGAAATTTCAAAGAGGAAAAATCGTAGAATACGATCATATTTTTTCAAATTTTTTTCACACGCTAACTGGTGGTAAAATTTGCAGAACAAAGATGTTACTAATATATTTTCCTTAAGAAATTACATTTGCGTATAAAATGATAAATTATTTAAGGAGACTTTTATATGTATAATTTACGTATAATATAAGGATGTGTGATGCTTGATGCTGTTTCACCAAGTGGCAGGAACGGTTCCTATCTCCATGATGTTGTAGACATCCTTCTTCACCACGCCACGCCGCCACAGTGTTGCATCGGCGGCAAAAAATCAATTTTATGAATTTTCGATTTAAAAAAAAAAAATTACTTTCGTATTGCCAAAGAGTCAATGAATAATGTGGCAAAGTCCGATTTTTTTTTAAAAATTTTCTTACGGAGATATAGGCATCGGAAATAACCTTTTCTTCTATCCTGCGAATTCATCAGTTTTCAGTGCCATAGTTATGTAATTATTTCGCCTACAATTGAATACTTAGGGCTCTACAAATTATATGGGTTATTACGCATAGTTTAAACTATAAACTGGCACAAAAAATTTTTCGATAAAGTTGTTTAACATTAAGGAATATGGATTAACCGGAAGCCTCTTTGCGTTGCGCTCATTTTTTATTTATGGAAGCATAACTAAAATCTGTTACGTACAGTCGGTCTGGCACTAATCGTTTTGGCAAGGTGTAATGTTGAACTAACTTTGTGTAAAAAATCTCGGCCTACTTCGAACCACTTTGGCCGCAATTTAAGTTTAAAAATCAACTTTTAGAATTTCTAAGAATGAATTGCGCGGAAGTTACTTTTATTTGATGTTTAGAGTGAAAATTTTTAAGGATATTATCATAAATAATAAAGCGAAATGTGAAATAGTTAGTTAGAATCAATTGTTTAAATAAAAAAAAATTTAATAATAATTTTTTTTATGTTAAATAAACCAAGTTTTCGTGCGTTAGGTCACTGTTTTTGGCCAAAAGGTGGCAAACAATCCGTAAAAATGGAACTATCCAACAAATTTGTTACCGTTTTATCGTACATTAAATGGAAAGTGTACCGCCGGCATTAGAATAACCCAAGGTACACCACGAGGAGGTTGCACATTTACATTCTAGGTGAAATTTTGAAGGGATATATCTTAAATAATAAAGAAAAATATGAAATTCATATTTATAAAAAATATTTAATAAAAATTTTTTTATGTTAAATAAACAAAAATTTTCATTCCCTGAACCACTGTCGCAAAAATTCAACTGGCATTTTTCTAACAGTGACTGCTATAAAAATAATTTATGTAACATTAAAAAAATTGTTATTAAATATTTTTTTATACATAAAGGATTGATAAATCATATGCATTTCACATTTTTCTTTATTATTTAGAAATATTCCTAAAACAATTCACCTAAAACATCAAATACGCCGTAACCATCGCAAGAATTCATTCTTGGAAATTCTAAAAGTTGATATTTAAACTTAAATTGCGGCCAAAGTGGTTCGAAGTAGGCCGAGATTTTTTACACAAAGTTAGGTTAACATTATACCTTGCTAAAATGATTAGTGCCAGACCGACTCTGCTTAACAGATTTTAGATATGCTTCCATAAATAAAAAATGAGCGGAAAACAGAGATTTCCGATTAGCCCATATTATTTAATGTTTAACAACTTTTTTAGAAAATTTTTTTTGCCAAGTAAGTGTTGTACTTGTGACAATCTTTGCACAAAATTTCAATCAAATCCGTTGGATAGATTCGTTTTTACGGATTTTTTGCTGCTTTTTGGCCATTTTGCAACACTGTGGCGCCGCGCCGCCGCACAGTGTGTCCAAACGGCGAAATCGTGGTCAAAACCTCGTAACTCACTTAAATCTGGACGAAATTGGATAAAAATTGGTACATGAGGGTTTTTTGGGTCGCTGATTACGAATCTGAACTTAAAAGTATAGAAAACAAAGTAGCGAATCCAATATGGCGGACATGTATAGCAAAAAATTTTATTTTCCTCTAAAAAATGTTTACAGTAAAATGTTTACACTAAAAAGAAATAAATATGACAAAATAAAAATTAAAAAACTATGTCGAATCAGATGAACTATAATAGTTATCATCATCTTTAATATCTTCATTTTCTCGAGTGTTTCTTGCTAGAAAGACAAGTTTCAATGCGTCTGGTGTCAATTTTTTAATTTTTTATTGAAATTAATAATAAACTGATGCAAAACCATACAATATTTATTTGAAGAGTTTTTAAATACCGTCTACACTTCCCGAGAAAACACGCATGTCGATGTTTCATTCTGCATTTACAAAATGGTCTTACAAAACATTGGTAGGCAGTTATTGGCAGTTAATTTTTGCAAATACTGAAAGATGACAGTGTCAACTACAAGTTCCAACAAAAATTATAGCTTCATGTTGTTTTCCACACAACTTTTACTCTACATGTTTAAAATTTGTCCTTAAAACTTTTCTGTTCCCGTCTTCTAATAACATTTATAATTATACAATGTAACCATCAACTATTTCAAATATACTAGTAGTCAGAGACATTCTACTTACTTCCAGGAACAGCATCCATTTTTCAGAATTCAAATTACATGAACCGTTTTTGAAATATGCAGTTTTTACTTTTCGCTGTCACACAGTTCCTCACAACACGATTACTGAACGACTAATGAACGAAAACTTCGAGCTCTCACCATTTCTCAGGTATAAGTAATAAAACCTTCGCACCTCGGTTTTTCCATAGGCACAATACTAAAGTATCTAAAATAGTACTTACCGTATCCCTACCGGAAAGTTCATTTTCGAGGTTTTGGCCACGATTTCGCCGTTTGGACACACTGTGCGCCGCGCCGCACAGTGGGCAATTCGGACGAAATCGGCGACAAAATCAAAGAACTTTCGGTAGAAATGAGATAGAGCGATGAAATTTCTTTTAAATTGAAGCTGAAACTTTGTAGAATATGGGAAAAGTAGGGAGATTATGGTACAAACGTTTTTTAACCTTGATAAAATTGGTTAAACTTGTACAATTTCAAGAAAATTGTGGTTTCTCAATCACTACGGGCGGAAAACATTTTTTTGATACATGCTAAACATCATTTCCCGTATATTTTTTCACGCTGATTTCAAATCTGGTTTCAAAATTTGTCTACGACATCAGGATTTTGCAAAAAATCTATTTTGTGACAAAAAACTAAAGAAATTATTTTTTGTAGAAATGATTTGATAACACATTAGTTTGCAGGTATATCGTATTTTCATATATGGAACACAATAAAAATAATATTAATTAAGTATTTTAATGTTTTGAGTTACTTACGAAACAGGAAGAAGTTCACATCTCGTCATAACTTGTCGACTTGACGTCGTGGTTGCAGCCGGTAGGCTGGACCCCCTAGATGTCGTCTAGCTTTCCGGCCGGCTAACGGCTGGAACGGCGCGGCACGGCCGCGGCGCGGCGCGCCTGCGAGCCTGCCTGAATCTTCTCCTTTCTCCTTGTTCAAGAAATCTAACCCAGACGCAATCAAAATTTATTTAAAAGTTGTACAAACCTAACCCCTCGGAGGTTACAATCTAGCAACCAGGTACCTTAACGATTTTGATGAGCGTTAAATCTGTTACCTCAACGAGTCCGCTATATTTGTCGGGCATTGAGACGACGCAACAGTCATGGCATTCATATACATATAGGAAAAATGTATCAGTTTCGTCGCAGAACATCGTGTGTAATATAGTTCATATCGTTTCCTGTGCAATGTGTATACTATTTTTTTCCCTATTTGCAATCTTATTAGAAAGAGTGTAAGCAAGTGTATAATATATTTCAATTGCGATATATTCAATGTGTCAAAAAGATTGGACTATTTCGATTCGAAGCAATGTAATTATTTAAAAATACAGAATTGTAAAACTAAATGAAAACTTGAATTTTTCGCAAAATCAGACATAAATTGCGATTCATGCTACAATTTTAAACGTTGCAACAGCATGAACTATGCGGACGACTTACCTTATACGAGTACGCTTGTATTTCGAAGAATACGTTGAATTGGAAAGCCTACTACTGGGGGTTATAGGAAATGGAGGGGAACATCGGAATGCGCCGGTGAAACTTAGTTAGCTAAGTGAAGGCGTTAAGGCAATTTCAAGATCCATCAATTTTTTCAAACGGCACGTGAAGTACATTTTCGACAGAAAGGGAGGACGGGATGAAATGAGTTCAATGTCTTCATCCAAAGGTGGAAACGCAACGTTACACCATACACCGCTTAATGTTCTTCGAACTACTTTCAATGTTCAGTAGATAAAATGTTACACTTCAAAAACAAAATTATTTGACATGGCAAGCTTACAGACTGTACTATTAGGTTGAGTAATAAGTCCGTTCGCGTTTGACATACCAAGTTTTCTTAAACGCAATGTAACGGACTTACCTACATACATCTATGTATGTATGTGAAATGTGAGTGTAGACGCAAAGCTTTCTATGAAACTTTGTATCTGTTTCCTCTCTAATCAGAATAATCATACTTCCTTCCTTCTTCCTGCATGGGATCAGGAAGAAATTCTTAACTCTTCTAGAGAAACTTGAATTATCATAAGAACTTCTCGTTTTCTCCATCCTAAGGAATGCACTTGTTACCTGGTTTCAGCTCAAACGTCGCGTCACTCCAACTAATAGCCTTGATTGCCGATATAGAGCATTCTTTCAGTGAACTTGAAATAATCTTTTTCTTTTATGCAATGTTTTACCATAGTTCTTGAAACAATTAATTTTTTAACGAATACGAAACATATGAACTATATGTACTAGTATTTTAATTTAAACTATTATTTGGGGTATCTAGCGTACATAGAAAATATGTAAGTGAAATTTGAATTTGAAGTGCAGTATTTTCTCATGACAGAGTTACGTTGAACTAAAAAAGTTGTATATAAAAGAGAATGCCACTATTGTACAATATATGACGTGTGTGCAAGGACACACAATCGGTCACGAAAATATTGGGACACAATATAATTTTGGATTCTAAGCTGTGTATTTCGAATAGATATGCAATTATGTACAAAACTGAATTGAATTATATTAAAGTACGGCTATTGGTTCAGGTTATAATAATACCTTCAGTATAACTACTTAGTACTTTGTTGGATATCCTTAATTTTTTATAACATGCCTTTGGCGATTTGACATGTTACTAATTGTTTTTTGAAAATAATCTTTGTTAATTTTATCCCATTCTTCTTTTATGCTGTTTTTTAATCCATCTCTATTGCGTATTGGCGTTATATCAACTTTGCGGTCCAATTCATCCCACAAATTTTCAATAGGATTTCAGTCAAGGGATTGGAGAGAGGGCTGCAATACTTTTGCACAATTGTAAAGTAAAAATTCCTGCACAATTCTGGCTTTGGGTCATTATCTTAATCAAATTTAATCCCCCGTTTAGTCCCCATATTGATGGCACTTTTTTAAAAATGGTGTTTCATAATATTTAGGTATATATTTATATTTGTACTATTCCATTACTAATCCACCGCCGTGCTAAGTAAACATCTACGTAGATAATTGTTAAAAGTAAATCTAACAACACATGATCAGCGACTATAATACACAGGTCCTTTTGGTAAACCTTACGTTTAGGGGAGGAAACTCCGATGACCTTGACTTTCACATATGTTATCGAGGACAACATTTTGAACAACTTTTGTCAATACAACTACCCGGTGCTCGGTCTTAGTTTTCGAGATATTTGCGAAAAACTATTGCAAATACTCTATTGAATTTTACGTATTCTTGCATGCTCCGTGGCAAGGTAAGCCTGTTCCGGGGCGGCATCTGTTTATTTTCTGTTTGTAAACACGTTGTGGGGATCGGAACAGAGTGTCACTCTATATATAGGGTGAGCTTTCAATTTTGAAAGACTACTTCTGGATTTTCGCATGCGTGGTCGGGCCGGCCCGACGGCCGGCCCTCTCCGCCCCACAATCCAACCCTAACTAATTCTGATCGCATAATTTTTGCATTCTATATAGCCTTCATACAGAATTTGAACTAGGAAAAATCATGCAATCAGAATTAGTTAGAGTCAGGTGGATTAGTTAGGACCACGCAGACGAAATTGTGAATATTTCGAAAACTATCTATCTCAATAGTCTTTCGCAAATATCTCGAAAACTAAGACCGAGCACCGGGTAGTTGTAATGACACAAGTTGTCCAGAATGTTGTCCTCGACAACATATGTCAAGGTCAAGGTCATCGGAGCTGCCTCCCCTAAACGTAAGTTTTACCATATTTTTATTTAAATTATTTTATACTTTTTAGTGCGTTTTAAAAATTTAATAAACGCATATCATCTTCGTGTGACCTGTACGCATCCGTTTATAAAGAAATTATTTACACCAGATTATGCCCCCTAAAAACCATTCGTTTTTTGTTCAAACTATTTTTTTATATAACATACATATTCTGTAGATGTATTTTCATTAGTGTACAACTGATAGGCTCGAGAAAACCCCTCATTAAGGTTTAACTCTAAGGTTAGTGATGCATCCGTGACAAGTTGCCGTAAACTAATTCAGCCTCATTGACAAGTGCCAGTTCGAACGGTTCCTTCAATGTCGCTCGTACCTTTCTACTTCTTCAATCTCACCATACCAGACTGATTAGTCGTAACTATCGCCAAGAGTTTCTCTCGACTCGAAAAGTTTCGAGAGAACGGATCCAATCTCTGTTACCACCTGCGACACCGTACCCGTCACTGCACTGGTGGAAATAGCGATTGTAACCGTGAAGCCTGTTTGCGATAGTAAGGGACCAGCAGGAAAGATGCACAACGTATAATAGTGGCTTGACCTGCCTTCTACCACCTGTTCTACTAACCCACTGCACTTCAACCCACGTTATCATATATTACTGCTCGATCAAGTATTGTTGGATTGACACGTATTTCGCAATTTCGCTATTTCACCTACTACGGAAACTTAAGAAGAAGTCGCATAATCAATTTCTATAAATCACACAGTATGTATAGGCGCTAGCTATCTCTCTTTTGGTTATTTGAATTAACGATTTCAAATTGATGCTATAACCTTCACTGAGAGCGAATCTGTATTCTTTGAACAATTACTTAAAGGAGCATGCTATCCTGGAAACTTAAACAAATGGAGTTGATTGAATTTTTTTTCACCTATAAGTATTATATTTGATAAAAAACCAAGATATCTCAGAAGAAAATATTAATCAACATTTTATTTAACTCCCGGTACACCCGACGCGACGACCATTGATGATCGCTACTGCACTTCATACCTATGCACTGTAAATTAGTGTTCATCAAATTATCTTATTAAACAGTTGTCGTAATTCTTTATAAAGAATGTTATTACAAGATATATACAGGGTTTTCACGCTAATACTAGCTAGCGTTTTCCTTGTAAATAGTAAATATTAGAAAAAAAATGAAACAAGAAAAAGTAGTACTGTTTTTATACGCAACACAATGGTGTATGTAATTTTTTTGGATTTATACTATTTTGTTAGATATGAAGGTGACCTTCAATTTTTTAAATGAAATGCTGTATAGTTTTTTATATCACATGAAAGCGTGTTTAGAAGAATTCATCCGTATACTGCACAGTGATTTTCAAGGTGATGCAAGGTCAGAAATGGAACAAACATTTTGAATATTTCGTACCACAACATCATCTGATTCGTATGAATAAGGAATACTTGTAAACACATTGATATGAAAGCATACAAAATGTTTCTTTCATTTCTGACCTTACATGACCTTGAAGGTCACTGAACAGTATACGGATGAATACGTCTAGACACACGCTTTCATGTGATATAAAAAACTATACAGCATTTCATTTAAAGAATTGAAGTTCACCTTCGTATCTAATAAAATAGTATAAACATAAAAATATTACATACGCCATTGTGTTGCGTATAAAAAACAGTACTACTTTTTCCACTTTCATTTTTTTCTAATATTTCCTATTTACAAGAAAAACGCTAGCTAGTAATAGCCTGAACACCCTCTATACATGTGTGTATGATATCAAAATCAAATAGTCAAATTCTAGTAATATATTCAACAGGATTTCTTCCAACTTATATCACAATACAAAAAGGAACACATCTGCAAGAACAAAATAAGAAAGCTATGCTTAATAAATTGTGATATAGAAAATTGTATCTGTATTTCATCCATAATCGTTAAATACAACATTCATTTTGTTAATTTTCACGGATTCTTATTAGGTGAGATTTCCTAGGTGCGTTTTGACGCCGCGTTTCGCGATCCATACTCCATTCGTCGTAACTCCCTTGGACGCACAAGTTTGCGTTGCTACGATGCGATTTGGTATATCTTTCCTTGTTTTTCACTTTAGAAGACAGAGGCAAGAGCATCGACCAAACTCAAACACGTGCATCGATCGATTTTCTGTAGCTGTTCGACGCACACGTTTGGGTTTGTTTCTTCGCTTCGAGATCTGTGAATGTTGCACCAGATGCAGACGCACGCGATTTTTGACCCACTGCTTCCAAAGCAGTCGAGACGCAGAGGCAGGCGTTTTTCGAACCACTGCGTACTTTTCGGACAACTGTTTCGGATTTTGTTTAAATTAAAATATGTTGTAATGTGTAATGACATATATAATTTTTCGAAATCTTAAAAATTGTTGGTTTTACAAACGTGTAAAATAAATTGTCAACATTTTTTACATTAAATTATAATGGCTGAACTAAAAAACCGATGAAAATGAATTTTACTAAAACTACCTTTACAAAACAATTTCAATTATGGTTATTGTTAAGCATAGAAACATTTTTGCTTTTTGAATCATCATCGTGAAAGAGTACTTTGTAAAAATAATTTATGAATTAGCATGGAAATGTAATTTTGTAGTGCAAAAGTATACCAAATGTGGAATCGTGGGTAAAAAATCACATGCGTCTGCATCTGGTGCAACATTTAGAGATCTCGAAGCGAAGAAACAAACCCAAACGTGTGCGTCGAACAGCTACAGAAAATCGATCGATGCACGTGTTTGAGTTTGGTCGATGCTCTTGCCTCTTTCTTCTAAAGTGAAGAAAATGACTAGACGCAGCCGCTCGCGTTTTGTTGAAGTATGACGAATGGAGTATAAGACGCGCTTGTATCGTAAAACGCACCTAGGAAATCCCACCTTTACTTATGAGATACCCGGGTACCCAGGTTACCCGTGAAATACGCGGTTAAACAACAATTATCTGGTACACGGGTATTTGGGTAAACTAAAATTACCCAAGTACCCGGGTATCTTATGAATAGACGGCGGATCTTTGTGCAAAATAAACATTGTTTGCATCAATTGCTAGAAGTAGAAGACATTCGAATACTCAAATAAAGCATACGGCGCGGTGGCTCAAGTAATAATAGCTCTTATAACCAGTTGTGAAACCTCATGAGATACTCGGGTACCCGAGGACACAGGAGATACTCAGGTACCGAGTACTCGTATGGTTGGCTATCTCATGAGATACCCGGGTAGCCGGGTATCTCATATACTCGGGTAAAGGTACTAGTTCTAATGCTTATAACGACCTCTAACGTTGTTTTTCTTGTCAATACACAATTTTCCGAGAAAATGGCGCTTATTTAATGTCTACAAAGATTAAGTCGTATTATTTCTAGGCATTGCTGTTTCGGAACTAATTTAACTTCTAGATAACTTTCCTTTTCCAGGTTTAAGATGCATATGTAGATTAGATTTAATTGGATCTGTCGTTAAAAATGTATTCATTCAACGAGAGAGCCTTAAATATTCTTTTTACTTTTTAACATCCTGGATGTACCTGATGTACCTTGATTCCTAGAATTCTGTTCATGCGATTCAAATAATACGGATGAAAGCAACGGTATTAATAATTAATTTGACGAAGAGCAAGCGTCGAACGAGAACACACCGTAAAGGTAGGAAGTGAAAAGCCGCACGTCTCTCATCTTTCATCGCTCGATCCCGTTATCATTGCGGGTCGAGTCTGGTTGTAATTCCAAATTTCTTTATGAATGGTGCATGTACGATTATTCCGATGCATTCGAAAGATTCCATAAAGCGAATAATTAAAACCGTAATGAATGAACTTCGCTAATAACCAGTAAAATATTCTGTTAGGATAGTAATACACACGAGTGCCCGAAACATTAAGTGGATATGCTAATTATATTGTTTCCGACTTATTTGTATTTCTTTTCTTTTTTCGTATTTTCTCGCAGAAAATAATTAATAATTAACTATAAATTGGTGTATGTCGTTTACTCAGCAATCATGATTGAAATTCAGTATTTTTCTACTAAATTCTCACCATCCACGGTGAAAGTTAGTTTTAACGATATAAAAAAAACCTTTAAATACTACAAAAAAAGTTAGACCACTAGGTGGATTGAGCTCAGAAAGTTAATATTACAACGTTAGATTTGAAACTGTAAACTACACGTGTAGATCAGAACTTTCTCTAATATGCGTGTAGCCTCAGATAAACTTTTGCTTGTCTGCTAGTATTTAGAAAATACGTTCTCTTTCAAGCATGACTTATTACCATCCAATCAATTAAATCAAGAAGGAGTACTCGAAGCAATTACAATTCTATGAAAAAAAAAAGAAAGTATTATGAGGTGTAAACTTTTAGAACACATTAAATGTTCATTGCACTGTTGTTTCTGTTCTTTCTGACGAAACACTATTTCTTCGATTTTTAAGCGTAAGGCTTTAATGACTTCCAAGAATGCGGGTTTTGATCTTACACCTGGTGGAACGCTTACTTGTTTTTATAGCGTAATCTTATTTCTTGAAGGACAGAAACATGCTTTGAGCAAGATAGTTATCGAATGTCATTACTTACGATGCTTTTCGCTGACAGTTCCTGAACAAAAAACTTTCTAATGTTAACATTTTCTTTGGTTTTAGAATTGCACATAATTAACCTTTAACAATAACTTTAAACTTTATACTGTACAACATATTTTGCAAACTTAACTACGTTGAACTAAAAAAGTGCAATAAAAGGGCGTTACATAGCAAACGTCACGATCATAAATTATATTTTCCTTCTTAAATCTTATATTGAAATTGTATATTTGAAACATTTTCTAGACTATTATAGTTAAACGCATTAACTCTTCTATTAAGTCTTCAATTTATCAATATATAGTTTGTGAAATTGTATAATAAATGCCTGAACAAACCTTGACTTTCAGAACAATTTGAAATGTTTAATCGGGATGTTGCATTTTCTTTGAAATCAACAGTATAAATTGACTAATTTAAACTTTTACAGCAAGTATAGTTAGCTTTGACTTACATATCATTTCCTGTATATATGATATTTGTGAGTAACGTAGAATAGATTTTAAAATCATGAAGACAAAGGGGCATGGATATAATAATGGCCTTTGTTTTTAAATATCTTAATCGTACCCATTTTTAATTGCTTTTTCGCAATTTGTACACGAATATTTTTATGTACAACTCCTGGAGTACAGTTTAAAATACCTTTTCTTTGTTTGCGTCGCAAAATAGTCATTTTTTCACAATGTCCACGTTTTGAAATATACAATATATACCTTACTATGTGTTATTTTTAACAATACACTACCCCAATTTCTGATATAATTGTGACACTGCAACCTCGTCCACTCAATTAAAAACAACATTATCGGATTAAAATCATTATTATGGAATTATAGAAAAACTTGTATATCTATTATATTATAAATACAATGGTAATTATTTACTTTAGTGACTTCCTCACCGATTTTGATGATATTGAAATATGTTGTCAAGGTCATAATTCTAAACAACTTTTTCCTATACATGTTACCGCCGCTCGGTTTTAGTTTCCGAGATATTGTAACTGAGGTAACCTTGAAATTGTTACCTTTTATTTATTCTATAAGTCTATTAGGCACTGATGAACCTTGAACATTTCACAGGAAAAATTATAAAATGAAATCAACTTGATCAATATTTCTACTGCGTCAACGCATTACATCTGAAAGTATTAACCATGTTTCCAACAGCCCGATTGGGTCAGCGCGTTAGGTGTTTGACTCTGGACGTGCTCATACTTACTAGGTTCGCGGCCGGCATCCGCGGAACACGTATACCCCAGGGGCGTTTGGGACGGGCATGAAGGACTTAGTGGGTATAACTTCGTTATAATTCTTCTCCCCCTCTCTCCGTGGGGAGGCTGGGTATCCGTAATAGAGATTACCTCCAAGTAAAAAAGAAAAAGGTTCGCGCCCGGCATACCTCTACTTTTTTTTTAATCTGTTAAAAGACGTTTAGAAGACGCCTGAAAGACGTATAGAAGACGCCTAAAAGACGTCTTAAAGAGACGTCTTGGAGACATCTTAAACATGCACCGTTTCCTAACAAACGATGATCAGGAAACGTTCGGGAGCTATACGGAAACCGATCAGAGACGTCTGTAAGACGTCTGAATGTCCAACAACAGACATCTTTATGACGTGTCTGTGCTGTCTAGACAAAAGGAGTGACCACATTGTCCGAACTCCTAGTAGCATATACATTTCTAATTTTTCATAAAGTGTCGTAGTTTTCAAAAAGATGACGGAAACTATTAAAAATAGACACCGACCCTGTCTTGTCGCCTCTATTTCCTCATTACATGTCTAGAAGATGCGTGTAGTCGCTGTAGAACCCTGCGACGTGTCCTCTATTATGAAAGAATTATATAAATATAATTGGTTTAATTAAAATTGCTTGTTATGTGTACGACTTTCATCACTCAGAGACCTTGTCAAATAGTAATACTAGTGTCATTAGTGTGTATGTGTGTACAAGGTTTCATTCAACATTATTTTATTCGTTACGCTACTCTCAAGCGCCAGGAAGGAATTCATGTCAGTTTATTATATATTGAAAAGTATTTTTCTTTTAAATATATATATACACTACTGAAACATGCAGTTTGCATACATTACCGAGAGCTCAAGTAATTATATCAATAATAAATTTAAAGACTTTTACCAAAACTTAGTATTTATTTAATAAATTCAGTTTCATTTAACAGTAGCATTCAAAGATTGCAGATATTTGAATGCTACTGTTCAGCTTATCTCTCTATACATATTGTACTATACTTTCACTCCATTAATCATGAGTCTACTCGTATCAACGTACTCGGTTTAGGTTTTCTTTTTCCCTATGCACTGCAACGTATTCAAATAAAGGAATACTAAAACTATGAGAATTTCTCATTTATTCATTTTATCTGAACTTTTTATTTTCATTTATATTGTTAATTATTTGGGAGTTTATACTTGTTATTGTAATGTATTTTTGAAACATTTAGAATATGCTTTTGTTATTGAACAACATGTTACTACAGAATTTTTGAATTTTCGTAATAAAAATGTATAGAAACTTAATTGTTTGTTAACTATAACAACTGTGGTACGTTCTATCGTCCGTTTTTGTTGTTGTTGACAAAACAAGAAATCGAATATGAAAGAGACATAATAAAATGCATGTGATCTAATTAAAATGTAAGTGCGATGGACCTAATGCTTTATTTGCGTACAGTAAGAATGTTGAAAAACTACTTTGCGCGATTTAATTATAAGAAACATTTGTTTTAATGTAAAGTTCGTTATGCATTCGAACATTCGGAAAAAAGTAACATAGGGAAAGAGAAACTGCTTGAACACATGGAGAATGTTTTTACATTAATCAAGATACGAATACACGTACTATAATTAGAGTATAATCTACAGATATCTACAAGTGAGTGTAACGGCGTTAATGATCACCTTCTTTATTGCAAAGCAAAAATTTCACCTCGTTAATCACAACACTCTCACGAAGCTCTCGTACCTGACCGTCATCGGACCCTTCCGTCGGAATGCAGTCAGGGTTACAAAACCACACCTGACCAAACATTTTTATCGGTGGTGGGTTGCAAAACGTAGAGGCAGTTATTTATGAAGTATAAAGTTGCGCGCACACCGAAACCAAAAGGGTACTCGTGTATACGCACTCAGACAATTTCGAGATCACTTTCACTCGCAACCGTTCAGAAAAACGCTGGAAGAAGCACGGTCCAATGTAACGCAGGATTTTTGGTTTGATTCACTGGCTTCGTCACGTTTTCGATATTACGTATTTCAATGGCTATTAGGTAATCATACCGATGAGATAACATCAGGACATGAAACATCGACCACTGACGTGCCTCCCCGCCACAGTGTTATTACATTACCGTACCCACCTCGTGATTTCGTTAACTCAGTGTGAGTCAAGAGAAAAATATTACACTCCGGGACGAATAGGTTGCACACATTAAGATTTACATAATTTTAATTTATTTTCATATTGCAAACTGAAATTTATTTCTTAAACATCTCTACAAATTTCTCAATCTTTTGTTTGTGACTTTCGGAATGTCGTGGAAGTGAATATTGTGGACAGTATCGAGTACGTTATAATACATTCATAATTTACCTGGTTTTGCCACAAAACTTTACAAAATGCAAGATATGCTATCTTTTTGACCCTATGTTTTTGAGTGTATAGTCTAAATTCTTTTCCCCTTCTTCTTCATCTTACAAGTATTTATTCACTTACTCTTTCACTACAGTTTTTAATTTACAGAAATTAGGATGAAACAAAAATTTCCTATCGAATCTTCTAAGCTTTTTGATTATACTCTGGATTTTGCCTTGACGCTGTTTCGTATTTGGATAAATAAGAAGGTAAACGTTCATATGCCACCGGTAGTGAACGCAGCGGGAATAACAGGTTACATAAGAGTTCATTCCGCAAGAAACGTGTTAAGGATTCTATTAACTTCCAAATTCAGATGTGTGTAAACTACTAGTATCAAATTATGAAGAAATAGAAATACAATAACTTCATATCTTCCAACCAAAAGAAATGCGTCTATTAATATTATGTTAATGCATGCATCAGTATCCAGATCCGTTTTAGTCATTTTAAATCATACGAATGCACTAGATATAATAAGGCCACGGCAGGATTAAGGCAAAATGCGTGTCAAATAATCCTTCATGTCCCAAATTGTATGCAACATTTTTATTTTTTGCAATTATTGCTATTTCAAATATTTCCGCCAAGACTGTTCAAATAAAATGAATTAAGAATCTGAACTTAATTCTTAGTAGCATTTTAATGAAAGCGCTATGTTGGGTATTTATGGGATGTAAAAGATTAAATTATAACAAAGACATATTGTACAATACGGCGGCTCTAATTTACTCTTGTTGAAAAATACTTTCAAAATCTTTTTGACGGTTTGTTCCCAGGATTGTTCCAAATAATTTAAAAACATCTGTGCAAATGCTCATAAAATCGTTTTTCTCGAATATCTTCTAAATTATTTACCGCGTCGAAAAATATGTTCGACAAAACCTGTAGATCTGAATAGGTTTCTGAAAAAATTGAGAAAAAAATCGAACCAAAATGAATTTTTTTTCTGGAATTGGAAAATTTATGTGCATTTTTTTTTGAACTTGCAGAACTTACTTTTTTTTAATTGCATATTGTTTTGCAGGAAATTGCGTATATCTCTTTTATTAAAAGTCAACAAATTTTTTTGGTACAACATTATCAAGGGTAAAAAAGTTTTATAAAGAAAACTACGTTTCGAAAAGTCCTCTAACATGAACCGTTAAATAAATATGAGCGAGTCCGTGGGACGTTCAAATTTCAGAAAAAATTTTTTGATTTTGGTCCGACATTTTTCTCAATTTTTTTGGAAACCGTTTGTTTTACGAAAAAAAGTAATACAACATAAAAGACGCAGCCTATCCAGATCTACAGGTTTTGTCTAACATATTTTTCGACGTGGTAAATAATTTAGAAGATACTCAAGAAAAACGATTTTATGAGCATTTAATTAATTATTTTAATGTTTTATGGCCTTGTTCACGTTTGCCCGTAATCCGATCGAGCCCAAACTATGCACAAATTTTTTTTTAATTATTCGAAACAATCCTGAGGTTGCTGTAAAAGTAATTCAAGAGACGAAAATGAGAGCCACCCTATTGAACAATGTTAACAATATAGTTGAAAAATACTTGAATAAATAATGCAAGTGATTAGGCACTTACGAAAGAAAGAAATGTTTTCTAAACAAAGATAAAAAAGATGCAAAATGCTTTTATCACATTTTTCTATTATATGTAGTTTCTCATCCATAACCCAATAACATACTGAACTAATTATGCGTTCTGATACTTTCTTCAGTCTGACGATACTATTATAGAAATGGAGAGATTGCAGATGCAAGAAATGTGAAAAATCAGTGATACAAATTTGATCGTCTTTAAAAGACAACTTTTAAGTGTCTACCACATGAAAATTATACTAATTTCTTTTATTCCATAAAATTTGAAAGTTAGCGAAATACATCTCATTCGTTTTTAAGCTTTTGAATTCGATAGGACTTTTCAATCGCTGATTTCGTAACCTCATCAAAGGAAGATTGTGTATTGCTGTGAGCAAAAAGTTCAATAGCATGGAAAATTTGCCTGCGATGAACATTTTCAAATGAATTGATATGATCTTTTTTATTATATCAGTAAATAATACGATTTCCATCGAGATCTGGTATGATGACAATCAAAATTTTGAGAATAGAAATATACTGTCCTCTCTCTTATCTAAAACCTTGTGATAATCATTACATTAGTGGTCTTCAAAAGCAATTTAAATATCTTTGATAAACTTGAATAAACCGTAATAAACTTGATTGCAGTCAATATTCCTTCTCTTATATGCATTGGACCATTCCGCTATGGGCTGGGAATCCACTTTTTGTGGCCAAAACCATTGTAGCGTTATTTCAAGGTTTAATGTTATATTATTATGGGTCGTTGAATTCGTCTCGATACCAGTTAGAATTTTATGAAGTAAAAAGTTTCCTATAAAAAATTAATTTTTAAAATTTTTTATATTGATATTTGTAGAATACGATCCACTTTTGTGGGAACATTTGTTTGACGTCTTTGAAAAATCGTGTTAACAATGCTACGTGATCTGGAAAATTACTTTTTATGGCCAAAATTAAAAATACGTATATATCAGTTTTTTTAGTTAACGCTATTAATATGTTGTACCATAAGCATTTGTATGTATATTAATACAATACATATATGTATATATATATAAACTAAAAAATATGTTAATTATAAAATTTCTGTTTTCAATTCTGTGTTATTTAAATATTCCAGCATTAACAGTAGATAAGACTCACGTGATGAAAATATCTCTTTCTATTTGTTAAAATTCATATACGTCCAATGTACACGCGAAGGATGCAGGCAGCTGCACTTCAAATTCATATCCTCTTTTTAGGAATTGTTTCAGCTTTCATATAAAAAAAGTCCGATACTTATTTCTCTTAATCATTTTTTTAAATACCCTTCTCAAGGTTTGAATTGTTATAAATTTTATGTTGTTTGTATATGGATTATAAAATGCTTAAAACTGGATTACATACTTAAAGTACACCTGCTAGCACATACATATAACACCATGATTAAATCCTGGAGTCCGATATTCTATAATTAGTGTATAAGACGTTCAATTTTACTTTGAATTTTATGATTCTGTCTTTGGAACGCCGTATCTCATCACAGAATCGTCTAAACTGGATAACTTTATAGCACTTTATAGCAAAAAGGGTTTTTTCAATATATTAAACTTGAAAAATTGACTTTTGGCCTCGAAAAACGGGTTTCCAGCCCATAGGGCAGTCTCACGAAACCGTTATTGGAAGTGTTATTACCTGTAACGGTTGTTATCGTATTCGACAACACCCTGTGAAATGGAACATAATGATGATTACCGGTTACGATTTCACTTCACCATACAGAGTATCGTGAATACACTAGTAATTTATATTTGTAAGGAAACCTCGTGTCCATACGAAACGTGGATTTTGTAAATGAAACTTATCGTAACTTCTGGCAATTAGTATACAGTGTATTCAGTTTAGTTAATAAAGTGTGATGTCATGGGGCACATATCACACTCTTATTTGTTTAACCTTGCAATGACCTTGATACGTCCCGTGAGGAAAAATTAAAACGTTTTATTGAAAGCCTGCATTTTTCTAATATCGAGCCGTTTTTAAAGTATTAAATATTTGTGTCTTGTATATGCTTATTGCTCAAATATAGTTTTACAAAATTTTAAAAATTTGAAAGATTTTATCTCGGCAGCAGATTGTGCAGAATCTATAACAATATGTCACAAAATATATACGTATATATATTATATGTTTTCATTTAAAAATTTGATTGTAATGTTCGCAAGACATTTCAAGGATATTGCAGCTTTCATTTGAAACATTCTTTCGTATCATTCATATTTTTCGAGATTATTATATTTGAGCGTTCCACGTTAAATGGACAAATTCCTATTAAGCGAACCTGCTTTTAATCTCAGTACGTTATAACGAATTTGTTTATCCTTTGCTTATTGCCTTTGTCACCTTCGCTATTTTCTTTCAGTCTGTCATTATATTCATAAAGAAACTTGCGTTAAGTTTTATAATATCTGATTCGATATTGTAATGATAAAATGAAACGAGTTCTGGACGAAATTTTTCTCATGTGCTAAGGATTTGAAAAGGTTAAAAAGAGGCCATACTATTATAGATACTAAAACTTCTATGAAATGTTTATCATGTTACATTTTCTATACATGTAAATACTGTAAATATGCAAGCTGGCTTTCACGTTACAAGTCTCGGCACAGAAGCCGTCGACCGGCATTGTTTGGACATCACATACACACACGCGTATCTTGATTTCACAACAACGTCGATCGTACGGATTGCAGTTACTTTTAAAGCGTTTAAAGAGAACCTCTATTGACGTCTTTAAATTTAGACCGATTTAATAATTCGTTGCCACTAACTCGTTAAAATTATTTTAATAACATATTCGTATTAGCTACGCCCATTAATTTTCGTTCAAACGGAAACTACAGACAGGAAAATATTAAAAAATTAACCGCAGAAAGTTTCGTGGGCTGTAGTGTTTAAAGAATTCTTGTAAAAGTAGATTGCATGTGTATCATTTGTTGCGCATGCTGCATAGTGGTGCCAATCGATGAATTGGCTGTTCGTTTGCTAAAAAATCCACTTTCTCATATTTAGACTTTTATCAAATGTATATTACTTTATAAATGTTCAGCACTTTTAAAAACGATGAAATCAATTGAATTTTTTCAAAATTGTAGTCAGACAAAGCGTTTCATAAGCACCATTTTGCACTGTGAAAATGACTGGACTTTTTATTGATACCCTGGAAAACCTATTTAATAATATTGGTCTATTTTTTTTTATCAATAGTACATTTCTCGTACTTAAGGATGCTGTTATCTATAATAAATATTCCTTATAATTTATTTAAAAAATGAATATTTAATTGACTAAGGAGAATTGTGAACGTTTTATATAATTTACAATGAATATCTATTAAGTCCCAAGAAGTCTCCCCTTCTTTCAAACTGGAATGTTTTCAACTACCATTTGCCTGTATAATCAGACCAATACATATCACGTCCATCGTTGTCCATCAAAAAAAGTTGTCATTGTTTAAAGCGCCTATGTGGCCGGAACCGCACGAACAATTAAGAGGTATGCACTTAACAAAGGATATTATTTTACTTATGATTTGTTATTTAAAAACACATGTGTATTAAATAAATAAATTTTATGTTTTTTAGAACTACGATGTTCGCTTTAATACATGATAAAACGATTACCCCCGTTAAAATTATTGTAAGCTAATATAATAGCGATAATATCTTATTGACAAAAAAATGGTTCCAACAAAAATTAATCAGTAATCACTCTTGTATAAAGTTCAATATAAGAAATCTAAAAAATCATCGAAACCGGTGCGGTGGTAGAGATAATATTGATAATTGCCCGATCTCGGCGAACAATTTTGTGTTTTGTCAGAAAAAACGGAGGACTCATTGTGCTATTTTAGAGTCGCACTGCCGATTATTTAGTGGCTTGCATACATTGTATAATAGTATATTCTATGTTCTTTGATCGAACAGAACGACAGAACTGAATTAGGTATAACCGAAACTGGAACCGACATCCCGAACCGAAGAATAACAGTTAGAGAACCCATATAATTTCGGTTCTCAAGACCCGTAACCGTAATCGATATATTCGATATATGTATGTATGTATGCCAGAACCGATATTCTCATAACAGTTGTAACATCATTTCAGTACTTCATAACTGGTTTGAGAACCGAAACCGATATTATAACTTTGGAATCAAACGTGTACATTGTACATATTGTTTCTGAAATGTCGAGTGCATTACATAACTATCTATGGAAATATTATATACGAGTAGTATTTTACTTGTGATATGGACATGCTATACTTAGTAGTATTCCACAATTTGCATATTTTTCTGCTGTTCAATATTTCTAATACAAATTTTTCTTGTTATTTCGGTTATAATTTGATAATTCTACGTGGTCGTGGTATTTTTTTATTTATGATAAATCGAAGAATGTCTTCGATAACATGTGTAAAATCCAAGATCACATTCATGTAGATATTGGCAAATTGCAATATGGTAGTATCGGTATATTTTTGTTCATAACTTTTTAATAGAAAACGAGCGACGGCTATACACTCAAGATGGTGGTAAGTCGGGATTAGGTCTGGGTTAGGTTTGGATAGCTGTTACCAGATCTAACATCATCATGAGGTCGTCCAATTTCAGAGAATGTCTTCGATAACATATGTCAATTCCAAAATCACATTCATGTAGATACTGACAAATTGCAATATGGTAGCATCGGTATATTTTTGTTCATAACTTTTTAATAAAAAACGAGCGACAGCTAAAACCTCTTGGGCGTTACTTAGAAAGGTGATCTTGAAAACATATATCATTACAGTGTATCGTTTATTCTTCAATACTCAAAATAACTGCTATATTATGAAAACTTCTTTTGTTTATAACTTTTTAATAAACAACGAGCGCCGGTTAAAACCTATTGGGGGTTACTCAGAAAGGTGACCTTGACAACATATGTCAAGGTCAAGGTTATCCGAGGTGCCTCCCTTAAACGTAATATTTACCCATAAAACTTTGTTAATGTAATTGCATTGTCTTGTAAAGCAAAAAAATCATTCCATTTTTATTCTAACCATTGTTTTATACGTACTGTTGTTTGAAAGATATACATGAAAATATAGTAATACCTTCAAGAGGTGTTTTAACCCAGAAGAACTGCAATTTGGTCGAAAAAAGAATTGCCCAATACTTCTCTTAAGATCCCTTACACGCCCACAAAGTTGAAAAAAAATCGGCATTTTGGGGTCACCGATGGTCGCTCGTAAGTGAACTAAATCAAATCTGTATGTATTGTTGAATCTTTCGTATTGTCAAATAATAAATAAATTATAACGAAAAACATAGAAAGTTTCGTGATTTTCGTTACTGGAATAGTAGTTTTCAGACCGTGAAGAAAAACTAACGCAATAGTGCAGCATGCGCAAGAACTAACTGTCTAGTACCGTTATGTGCATTTACCCAATTTCTCTTTCCGTTTTATTCAGTTAACCTTTATTAGCTTCGATAAAAGTAGTTTGGGAACCACATTTTATGCACCAACAAATTACTGCACATTCTATTAAGAGAGTTATCACACTTGCATTTCCAAACAAACTTAACGACGAATGTTGTACGTTGTACATACTGTACTACGTAAATTTTTATATGCCTAATTATTGTAATAATCACGCTTGTTAAAATGAACAATTAAATAATCATTACATAATAGAAAACAATTGCATTGTTCACATGAGGAATTTAATGTGAATATGTGGATCTATGTTACATACTGGTCGAAATTAAATTGACAGTATAACATGATTCCACAGTCTTTATAGGTCACTTTAGAGTGCACTAATTGTAAATATTGCGTCAGTAGCCGAACTTAAATCGAAAAAAAGAAGCACTTTGGGTGTTTGAAACTTTGGGAAGACGGGATCCCATTGTTGTCACTCGCTGCGTCAGTACGTGTATATGTACACATACTTAGTGTATTATAATTAAAATACATATATTTTTCATGTAGGACTTTTTTTTTTTTTTAATGTGAGAAAATGCGTTACGCATACCCCGACCCCCCTGGGGGGGGGGGGAGTCGGGGTTATGTGGGACTGCCCCCGGCCTGGCGCACAGTGTGTCGAGTGTATGGGCGTTCGGGAAAAAAGTCATAACTCTTAAACTATGCAATTTTTGAGTAAAGTACCTTAATACTTTTTGAAATAAAATGCAAAAACGAGTCGAATGATCTATAAAAAAAATAGCAAAAATACTATTACAGAATATTGTAAATATAATATATAATTAGGATAAACATAAATACTGTAGCAAATGAATTTACAGATTATTAGTAACTTGGACGTGTTTGCGATTGACTATGTTCGGCTTCAGTTTCACGTCTGATACTTCTAACCACGACGGATATCATGTACACAATTGAAAATAAGGGACTCTATATTTAGAATAACGTAATAAGTAAACATAGTGTCATATTGTTTCGCGCGGACTCAGGTGGGAACTCGATAGACTGCGTTGAAGGCGTGGACGACGAACGCACGCGTTTCACAATCAATGTCAAAAGAAATTTCACTTAAGGTCGATAGTCATATCAAATCTAATGTGCTCTAAATTAATATAATACAAAATTTCAAAGAAACCTTTTGGTACTTTCTTTAATACTCAATTGAAAGATTGTAAATATTTAAACAATTTAAAAACTAAATATGTAATTTATAAGAATAAAATTGAACACATAAGTACTTATCAAATGGCATGCGCTTAAAAATAATTGCAACCTTCGAAAGACTACGCGGAAAGCCGCCGAGCGCGAGCGTCTTAATATGGATTTTTATTTTTTTTTCCACGTGAGCAAACGTGAGCAGATTTAAACCAACGCGAAATTGAAGTGTAATATGCCACCAATTACTGTGAAAAAATTCATGGAGTTACCTCGATATACTTTTTTTAAAACTCGAATCAAAGTGGATAAACATTAAACATAAAAAATTAGGAAAAATTGCGATTATTTAAAAAAAATTTTTTGGGAGATTGTAGGTCTTATAATACTAAACACACCCTATAAAAATCAAATTAAAAAACCTAATAGCTTGCGAGGGACGCATGTTTAAAAAAATGCACGGTATTTGACAGTAAAGTTTCAGCCTCAATTTTAATAACAAATTGATTTATTCAGTTAAAATTGAAGGCTGTTTTAGAAACTGCGTCTTGTTAGGAACACTTTAGGATATATAAAGTTGCAGATCTTGCACTTTGATTTTCGGACTTTTTTCCATTGGACGACACATCGTGTGTCGACACTAAAACCTCACACCCATCCCTAAGCTATGGAGGCGGAGCCCGGATCACGCGAGTACTCGACAGGCCACCCCCTCGCTTACAAAATATCCCGGGGAAGGGGTTAACCTCCCCCACTAACCTACACTAATTGGACACCGCGTAGCATGGAACCGCCAGGTGTCCCCTTCCCCATGGACCGTCAGAACGGGCTTCCCGAGCCCCAGCTTGGTCCACCCTGGGCCCCCCGGCGGTCTCCTGCCCCACTCGGAGCGGGTGACCCCTCCAAAGAGGGGGCCCACTCCGGCCAGGGCAGGAGGACGCCGCTCACGGTAAGGGAGGGTCGTCGGAGGAGTGTTCCGGTACGCCCCCCCCCCCCCCCGCGGTCGCCCCAAACAAGAGGGGACCGACTGGCACCCCACATCCGGCACTGTCTCCGGGGGTGCCGGCCCGTTCCGAGGAGAGCTAAACTCCCCTTCGGGGCCGGGGTCAGCTGACGACCCGGCCTTCATCATTCTTCGCCCCCCTTCGTGGGGGCACTGCCCAGATAGCACAGTACGTCTTAGAGACGTCATTTTTTCGTCTCCGTTACGTCTTTACGTCTTACGTACTGAATAGATGTGTTTAAGACAAATTGAAGACGTCTTCCTGGAGACATCGTGTGAGCATCTGAAGTAATACGTCTTTAAGACGTATTTGCGAGCGTCTCAGTTCAGGCGTCTTAGAGACGTCTCAAACACGTATTTTAGAGACGTCGTTTGATCGTGTGAAGTAAGACGACTTAAAGATGTATATTGCGAGGAGTCTCAATTACGTCTTACACTAGATGGCTTAAAGACGTATGTTTCGAGCCGTTTTAAACACGTCTCAGTTCAGGCGCCTCACAAACATCGTAAAGACGTATTTTTAGAAACTAAATAACATAAATTTTTTGGAGATGTTATGATAGGGATTAGTTACCTGTACAATGGCTAAAATATACTGGTTCTTAATTTTGCTATTTCTTGGAATAATAAAAAACTTAATTTTCAAAAAATTATATATTTATTTGATAATATTTATTAATTAATATTAGAAATGGAATATTTATTTCCTAATATGTACAGATAATATTTATTTCATATTATGAAAAAAATATTTTTTTCTCATTATAAAATGAATCTTTATTTAATATTAGAAATAGAATATTTTTTTCCTAATATACAGATAATATTTATTTATTTATTTATTTATTAGTAATAACTTTATTGGTTCCACGAGGGGTTACAATTTTTTTTTACAACGCCCTTACCTTAACCTATCCTTAAATCTAACTTACATCTACTCCTTATTCTTCTATTTATCCTCTTCCCTAACCCCCACACTTGTCCCATTACTGCAGCTCCCTTCCTTATCCTGTCCTCCACCTGTTTCCTTTGTCCCCCGTCTCTCGCGAGCACATACCCCAGGTACTTGTAGTCGCTTACCTCTTCTACCACCTTACCCCCCAATCTCCAACTCACTTTCTTCCACCTCCCCCCACCCCTCCTGCACCTCATCACCTTCGATTTTTCGACGTTGAGTTGCAGCTTCTTCCCTTCTAGATATCTCTCCATGGTTCCCATCATACCCTTCATCTCCTCTACATCCTCCGCTAGCAATGCCACGTCGTCCGCATATGCCAGCGTATAGATTTTCCTTCCCCTCAACTTTACGCTCCCCACCCTCCGTTTTCCAGTTCTTCGTCCATGTCAGCTATTAGTAGCGTGAATAGCAGCGGACTCAGTGGACACCCCTGCCTTACCCCCCTAGCCGTCCAAAAACTTTCCCGTTCTTCCTCTCCCACTCTCACTTTACTCTTCGTCTCTCTCAAAAATTTCCTCACACTCCCCCAGCAGCCCTTCCCTCACTCCCCTCTTTCTCATTTCCCTTACCAATATCCCTCTGTCCACTGAGTCGAACGCTGCTTTCAGGTCCACAAAAAGTACCACCATTTTCCTGTTTTTCCTTTCCACCTGCCTGTTTATCAGATAGTTTAGGACGTAAATGTTGTCTATATAACCTAACCCTCTCCTAAACCCTGTCTGACTGGCTGGCAACAGACCCTTCCCCTCCACTTCCATCCTCAGTCTCTCCGCCAGCACCGCTGCATACACTTTATACCCTGTTTGCAGTAGCGTTACCCCCCTATAATTTCCCACCTTCCTGCTGTCCCCTTTCTTGGCTATCGGGATGATTATTCCTTCCGTCCATTCCTCCAGCCATCCCTCCCCCCTCCATACCTTGTTGCAAACCCTCCACACCCATTCCTCCACCTCGCTTCCTCCATACAACCATACTTCGTTCTTAATTCCATCTCCCCCCGCCGCTTTCCTCTCCTTCAGGCCCTTTATTATTTTTACCACCTCCCTTTTTTCAATATCTCCCTCCCCATCATCCTCCACTCTTCCTGCTCCCCCCTTTCGCATCCTCCACTCCACTCCCCCAACAGCTGTTAAAAGTGTTCGTCCCACTCTTTCATCCCTATTCTTTCGTCTACTCTCGATCCCTTTTTCCTTTCCCTGTTCACGGCCTTCCACACCTGCCTTTCTGTTTTTATTCCCTCCAGTTCCCTTTCCCATCTTTCCCTCTCCTTTTTCTTCTTTTTCTCACACATCATATTATATGCTCTCTTCTTTTCCTTATACTCCCCCCTTCTCCTCCCCTCTTCCTCCACGCCCTCAATTCTTCCCTCACCTTCCTTTTTTCCACTCTACATTCCTCATCCCACCATCCTGTATTCTTCCCTTTCTCCTTCTTTCCTATCTCTCCAATCACCTCCTTTATCTTTTCCTTCAAGTTGTTTCAATCCTTCTCCACTCCCCCCTCCTCGCCCATCTTTCTTGTCCCGAATCTTTCCCTAAATTCCTTCTTCCCTTCCTCCGACCAACATACCATAACCTTCCCTTTCCCTCTGTCCCCGTCCCTTCTCCTCCCTCCCCTTTCTCCCTTAATCCATACCGTCAAAGGCATGTGATCCGACTCGATACTTTCTCCAACCTCCAACCTTTCCACACCTTATCTTGTTTCCTCATTCCCTATTACGTAATCTATTACCGAGTTTCCTCTCCCTCCTATGTAAGTCAGCTCCCCTTCCTCATCACCCTTTGTATTCCCGTTCAAAATCCCCCACCCCCTCTCACCCAAATACCCACATAGCCTCCTCCCTTCTGCGTTCATCTTCGTATCCTTGGACTTCCTGCTCCCCCACCCCCCTCCTTCCTCCTCCTCCAACACCTCCCCCCCTCCCTTCCTGTTCTCGCATTAAAGTCCCCACCTATAATCGTCTTGACTCCTTTCTCTCTCCCCTCTATCCATTCTCTCAGCTCCTCCAACTTCCCTTCCAGATCCCTATTTACATATACCCCAATCACCCTCCACCACTCCTCATCAGCCTTCATTCTTATCATCATTATTCCCTCCTTCCCTTCTATCCCTCCTCTTTCTGTCTCTATCTCCTTTCTCACTTCCAATACCATACCTCCTCTTGCTCTCCCCATCCTTTCCTCTCTCCTTGCCGATTGTACTTCCCATACATACCCCCTTGGTAGTCTGTCCCTTATTTTGCTCCATCTCTTCTCTTCAACCCACGTCTCCATTAATACCAATACATCCCATTCCTCCAACCCTTTCCAAAAATCCGGTTCCTTATTCCTCAACCCCGCTACGTTCCAGAATCCTACCTTGAACCCTGTGTTCCTCCTTATTTTCCCCTTCCATCCCCCCAATTCCCCCTTTACTCGTTTCCCTGCTCTTCCAACCATTTCTCCGCTATCTCGTCCCATCTTTTCAACTTCCATTAACCCACATCTTCATGTATCCTACCTGTACATTCCTTCCTTTCATCCTCTCCTCCCCCGCCTCACTTTCAATCTTCCACCTTGCTCTCCTCTCTTCCTCCGTTAAATCATCCTCAATCCTTTCTTTTCTTCCTCTTAACTTGCTCTTTTCTCCCATCACTTTCCTTTTTTGTTCCCTATCTTCCATCTTTACTATCACCAACCCGTACCCTCCCTTCGCCAACCTCCCAATCTGTTTTACTTCTTTTATCCCCTCCATCTTTAATCGCAACTTTTCCCATACTTTCTTCACCTCCTCCTTCACCTCTTTTCCCTCTATCTGTATTCCCCTTATTAATATATTGTTCCTCCTTTCCTCCTTTCCCTTCTTATCCTGCGCTACCTCCAGCATCCTTATCCTTCTCCTATGTTCCGCTATTTCTTCCCCTCCCAATATACCCTCCTCCCCCTCTTCTCTCCTCCCTCTTTCCCTTCCTTTTCCATTTTTCCCTCCAAACTCTTAATTCTCTTCTCCATCTCTTCCCTCCTTACCTTTTCCTCCCTTCTCTCCTTCTCCCACATATATCTCTCCATCCTCCACTCTTCCCAAAAGCGGACAAAATATGAAATCGTTGTTTGATTTTCACGAAACTTGGTATACTAAGGTTTTTTGTGCTGCTGATTAAGAATCTAATACCAAATTAATGATTAACTTAACGGTTTATTAATTTTCATTAATAAAATAATGACGTTTTGGATTCTGTATTAAAATTTTAATATATTATCACATAATACAAGACAATTGAAGAACAAGTGATAGGATATTAATACATTCAAACAGTAATATTCATAGTTTATTTGTTTGAAGCAGAACTATGTAGAATTAATATCATTTGATATAATAGATATCGAAGAAACACCTTTATGTGTATAAATATCTTTTACAAAAATACAGTATAACAATATAACAATATAAAACAATATAACACAACACAGTATTCTTTCGAAGTGAACACAGCAAAATTCTGAATAAAGTAACGCACGATACACGGATCTACGATCGTCTAGCGACTGCGACCCGCGACTCACGACTGTGATCTGCTCTGGACCGAAAAAGGCAATTAGGACCCGTGTCACACGATATCTATCGATCTTATCTTATCGTTAGAAAAACATAGGTTTCTATTGCTTATACAAACGTTATTTATAAATCGAAGTTTAAAACTTTGGATTCTCGAACGGCAACACAAATCAGTAACAGGATGCATCTAATAATATTACGTTTACATTACAAACATGAATAATTTATTAATAGCATTTCATTGGTAATCAGCTTAAGAATACTCTCTTGTTAGTAGAAATTTGTAAATAATATTTTAAGTATACTTATTGACTGGATTTATTGCATCTATGCCATATACAAACGTTAGTGTAATAAATCCAGGACAAGTCTCTCACACTTAAAACACGAGTATCTTTTGTTTGGGTAAACTTCGGCAAAATTTTCTTTTTGCATATTATTATAGACATATTCAGTCATAATTTCCATGCAAAACCGCCGTGTTATCTCGTGTTTCTCACTTATTAAATTAAACTAAGAGTTGGTCAATGTGACTTTTCTACGCAAAATCGTAGTGTTTAAGGTCTGTACGCTCTTATACTGAATCAGGATTGTCATACTAACGATATAATCTCATTACTTAATCACAGAAGTACCCATTTTCAATAAACAGAACTCACTTCAGCGTACCATACGTACGCCGAGAGTTGGCAGAGAGAAACTCGTAGGTACCACGTGATATTCCCACTACGCGCCACACGTCTTCCGCGATTGGCTGAATCGCTTGACAAAGACAGAAAATGTGCGTATTAGTGTGACTGGAATAGAGCGATGAGGCGACGCTGAGCTCCTATGTCGACCGTTCCCGCCATGCTGTAAGCGTAAGAGTGGGATCCGCCGCCTGGCGTCGAGAGTGGGGACTTGCAGATCCACCTGCACCCCACTGTCGAAATCTCTGCCAACTCTCGGCGTACGTATAGTACACATTCGAGACAGGTACAATATGTTCTCATTATCGTTCAAATCATTTGAACGAATAAAAATCGACATAAAACTATGATTCCATATTGTTGTAATCGGTTTTTTTCATTAACTTTTATGGTTTCTTATACTTTGAACTATTAACTGACGATATTACAACTCATAGAAACAATATCTGTTACTTTGAAAAATAGCATTCGCTTGCATTTTGTCTACTTTTCGGGAGAAATTGCACACTGTGCGACGCTGCCTTTTCGGGGGCATCCTTCCCCCGAATTTTCAGCATCAGCGCGCCGGTCTGGGTCGCCGCCACGCCCAAGTCCTCGATGCCCAGATCAGTGAGGCTGATCTGGGCCCTCGCGCGCTGGATCGCGTCAACATAACTTGCCGACGCACCAACCTCCCTCGTAACCACCAAGGCAGCCGTGCCCGGCTGCCGCGGCAGCCTCGGGCCCATCCTCGTGTGTTAGGGGGGGGGGGGGGACCGGTCCTCTTCCCCTTGCCCGAGGGGCCGGGGGACCCGGCCGGGGCCGGGGGACCCGGCCGGGGTCGGGGCCTCGGACCCCATCACCGGACTCTTCCCCTTGGTGGGAGCCGGCTGGGTCTCGGTCTTCTTCGCCGCCGACGGCCTCCTCTCGGAGGAGTCCGTTCTCCTCCCCCTTCCCTGAGGGGCGACTGCAGCCGCCGCCTCCGCAGGCGCCTTCGAGGCCGCCGCCTCCGCCTCCGCCTCCGCCAAGGGCAGGATGGCCCGCATGATGCGGTCCTCCTGTGCCTTCATCCTGTCGTCGATGAGGCGACCAACCTGGGCGAGGATGTCCTCATCGACGGCAGGACCCGCCCCGGAACCCGACCGCGCCCCAGACGATGGAGGCGGGGCCAGATCCATCTTGGCCAGCTTGCTGGTCGGTGGACCTTCAAGCTGGTCCCGAAGCTCGGCGCATTCGGCCTCGAGTCTCCTGGCCCGGCAACGAGCGACCAACAGGTCGTTCCTGAGCTGCAGGTGCTCACCATCCTCGAGGGTAGCGCCTACCCCCCCCCCCCCTCCCCCCCACACGGTCCGCCAGCTCGTACGCTGCAGTGCGGATCGTGCTGGCCGCCACCCTCAGCTCCGCCTTAAGGTCGCCCTTAAGGCCCTTAGAGACAGTTGTGACGCTGTCAACACCATCACACATGTCCTTAACCCAGCCGAGAAGCTGAACCGCCGATGAGTGCCTACAGGCAGTCGTCAGATTCTCGGCCGAGGGCATCCCCGCGCGCGATTCCCGGCTAAACTGGGTCGCAATTGACCCCTCAAGCCCGCCCGGCGGTTGTGGTGTCCTACGAGCGCTGGCTCGTGTCACCACTGCCGGACCCGGACGCTTGGAGGCCGCCCTCCCCCGCGAGCTTCCGCTGGAGACAGACACTACGGATCCTGCGTCCGAATCGCGCCTGCCCCCAAACGAAAGCCCCGGGACTGGGGACTGTGCGTCCGACCGACCAGCCCCATAACCCCCGCACTCCATACCCGGCGGGCTACCCGCCGGGGAGAAGACAACCGGAGAGGGCGGAGATGCCGCTTCACTCCGCGGAGGCGTCACCGGCGGCGCCTCCACGTCCATCCCCGCATCCTTGGGGTCCCAAGTCGACAACCGGCATCAAGGCTTCGCCAGGGGTGGGGGATCTCCCCCCCCCCGTTGCTCCACCTTCACCCCCTCCGCTCGGCCCCGCCGAGCCCCCTTCCCGCCGCGCCTACCCGCACCTTTACCCCCGCGTTCCTCAAACATTTTACTGTAATCCATAAAATTCCCACGAGCGTGGTAGGAACGTGGTCCGTCCCGGCAGAGCCTGCTTACCGAGATAAGCCCTGCATACTCCGTGGGGCGGGCAGATACCCCGGAGGTGGTACGCTAAAGACCGACGCATCCATCAACCTACCCCCGGCGTTTAAACCGGGGGTGCTTCCTCGCCGCGCACCGAAACTTGGAGTTGAACACTTTTTTATAGAGGTTTATCCTCCTCGCAGACGGGCCGATTAAGGCAGCCCCCCCGTTTCGACAAGCCGGTTTACGGTATGGGGCCCTGGATGAACAACTCGTCGCCCAGGACACACTCTGGGTAGGACACTGCCTTACTGCGCAGAAGGCGCAGTAAAAAGCGACAGGCAGTGTCCGCCCGCACCCCTGGCTCCGTTAGCACACACCGAAGTGTGTCCTAGGATCCACCACGAGGAGGTGGAGCTAGAGGCTTTAGATGTGTGACATCTCTCAAATAGAGAGAACGGCTCGACAGTGGATCCGAATCACCACTGTAGAGGCCACACACCCTCGGATCCCGCCCCTGAGTTGTCTGCTTCTCCCACCAACCTAGTTGGCTATGGAGGGACGTATGAGGGGGAAAACGAAGGCACGAGGCACCGAGTGGTTGGTGGGGGAAGCTCCGCGGATCCTTCTTTACTGCGACAGTCAAAAATCCCCATCACTGATGTAGGAGATGTGTTTATCGTTGTCCTTAATTATTTTGTTTCATTGTAACAAATATTGAAATAAAATATGTCACTGTGGTCTCCAACTGTTCTATTGTTTGTTTCAATGGAATAAGGTATATAGTCTATGTATATTCTATGTTATCGGGGACTGACATTTTCTAAAATGACAACAACAAAACTCATTTAATATCACTTTTATCTAATTTGTTATTGAAAAAGATAAAAAGAATAGGACAACTTTTTGAGATTATGAAATCTGCAAAAAGCATTTGAAATTTTTTTACAATACTAACAATTCCTATTGGACATCTTTTTGCTTTTTACTGTGGCAATCGTATTTGTCTTCATCTTTCGACACTTCAACATTTAGTATGACAATAAAGTTTTGATTTAATAAAAATCCTCGAGTCCGTGCTGTTTCTTAGATAGTGTAGTTCTATTATTATTTTGTGACCTCGCTGACCGAGCCCAACGTAGAAAAGGACACCGCGTGTAAACATAGACCGCGCGGCCGAAAACTTACTGCATACCGTCAATTAATTAAATACTAAATACAGTTGAAATTATATAGTGTTTAGTGTCATTTTAATCAGAAAAATGCCGCAAATAAGTTGGCGAAAGTTCCATAAAAAAATAATAAAAAAGTTTTTTAATTAGATTAGTAGTGGTTGGCCCCGATATACCTGATCCTGTATCGGAGTACGCGGCATGTTTACACTTTACACTGCTCGGAGACCGATGCAGCTCAAGCTTCTTGGCCACTTGCGGGATGTTCCCCACAGTGGAAGAGATAAGCAATTTTGTTAGATCCTGAAGCCCCATTTTCTTAGATCAAGACTTTACTGTATTATGAAAATAAGCTATTTTTGGGACCATTTATAAAACTGAAAGTAATATGACTGTAACAGAAATCGTACAAAATCATTATTTTAGGTAACATTTTGACATTGACAGGAAATAAATAAAAGAAATTGTTTTCTTTATATGCAACAATCGCTCACACTTTCTTCTTCATTGGACGATATGTACTCACTATGTGCCCATCATTTATGTACATACCGATATGAAGTTTTGAATCCACATTATTGAAATATAAATTATTTCATTTATTCTCATCATATTTGTCCCCTTCCGACATGAGAGGCGGGGGTGTATGTGGCAAAATATCAACATGCATAGTTAAAAAAACCTTCAACTTCATCTTTGAAAATATCGGTGATCAAGTAATTTCACTTATGAATATCGATTCTACGTACCTTTTATCGAGTATATTCCAGCACACAATAGTTTAACTCATTTAATTCGCAAGAAATATTTCTTTTATAAGACGACGAAAAACTTTTGTTATTCAGGTTGTTACTTACGCTTCTTATTAGGAGAAACAGTACATGATCTAGAGTCAATTTCTTTCGCTACATATACATGTATGTAACTCCAGTAGACGCGACCAATTATACCAGTGTTTCCCAACCTTTTTTGTGTCATGCCCCACCTAAGCCTTTCTAAAATTCTTATGCATCCTATATAATATGTATATACATAATTTTTAATATTCCAAAATCTTGATTAAACTAAAAGCTTAAAGGTTGGTTAAACTCTGAGGGAGTCCATTTTCGAATTTCCCCCTTTAACAATCAAATTGCCTTCCTGTGAGGCGTGGGCCCCACGTTAGGAAACACTGAATGTTCTCCGCTACGTGTCTTTGTTGTCTCCGCTAAGTGTCACTCTTTCCTCTACTACAGTATTATGAATTTTATAATTTTCCAACAGTATTTTTTATATATCTTGCCACAACTACACGATTAAGTATATAAAATAGGTTATTTAAATGGATATTAAAATGTTAGTGAGGAATACAACGATAAAATTATTTTTTTGACAAATGAAGTCATTCAACAATTTTTTATAATATTATATTAAGTGAATTTTTGGTTCATCACTCGATGCAGTTCATCATTCTCTATAAAAATGTATTAAGCAATATTATGTCCAGAAATGAATACATTACATTACAAAGGAATGAATATAAATCATTTCGATATTTTTATCCTAATTAATATAAAATAAATCATTAATTTCAAATATTTAATTAGACATGAACAATTTAATTACTTTAAAGCGATTTAAAATGAAAAACCTACAATATTGTACGTATTATGTCCTGATATTTAAGTTAGAAAAAATCGGTTTTATGAAAATAAAAATCAAGTACACAGTGCTATGATCATATTGTGCATTTGTACATACCTTCTACTGACAATTGAAAGATAACTGTACGTCTGCCTAGACAAACAGGAAATGGCACATGACTACGTTGAGGATATTTCTCATTACACTTGTTGTGTAGGGAACTTCCGACGAAATGGTCGTCACAGAATTATCGAAGTTTCATAACAGTGTATGTACATGTTTGTATATGCTTATTATTTCTTTCATTCATTTTTATCATTGACATTCTTCCGCATTAAAAATGATTGCTTGTGCAATTATTGTATAAACATTATATTACCTCAAAGAGCAATATTAAAATTAAATAATAAATATGAATAGCTTATTTTATTTTAATGGGTATGTATAAAATTCTTTAAAGTAATATATAAAATGATACTTTGAAAGAATACTAAAACCAATGGAAAATCTTAACTCTCCAATGAGGAAGTAGGGTAAATGATACTTTCTTGCTTTAATTTGTTAAATCAGTATAGTCATTTCTAAACTGTAAATAAATTTATATTGATATTGATATTATAGTCTTTAAAGTAACAATACTATTTATATGTTTATTTTTAATATTATTGCCGAAAAATATTATATCTTAACAGTACTGTTATGTCGCGGCTACACAGACGATGGGGGGCTCATGTAGTTTCGAACAAAAGTTGAGTCTCTAGTCCATACACGTGTATTTACTTTTACAATTTTAATCTCACTGGACGGCGGGACCCGAAAGAAGCAATTAGTAGTGGTCACGTGGTGATTTTATAATTCTTAAATTATATTATTGATACATGACACAGCAGTTGGAAGACTGATGAGTTGACACTAGCCGGGTGTGGCTTTTCAGGGCTGCGCGTACCAGTATATTTGAAAAATAAATTTTATATTTTACAGAATTAATAGTAAATTGTTATACCTACAACTAGGTATACATATATAAAATACGTGCTTTGACTTACTGTGATAAGTACTTAAATATTAATATAGATCATAGAATTAAATTTATTAGATCTAAAAATATTTGGTTTATTTTAAAGGAGCGTATAGCACTCTTTTTGAAAATGTAAGATGTAGTTTACTGACATTTTATATTACAAATTTTTCATCGAAATAAATTGTAAACTGGTACAGTATATTAAGAAAAACGGAGAGGAAGCGATTGCGCGCGCACGCGTGCGCGCGAGAAAGAGAGAGGGTGAGAGAGAAGAGAGAGAGAAACTGATTTTTTACAAAGACTACATTCATTCAACGACTGGGAGGAAAGTATGTACAAAGAAACATATTAGAGTAACGTAATAGCATTGGTGAAAGTTCACATTAATGACTATATCTCACAATCAGCTTCCCTCTACCAGAAGTGATTTGATATGCGTACGCGATAATATGCACTCACCCTTCTGAACCTTGAGTTTGAAAATTTATGGAAATATTAACTTTTCATTATCCGATTAATTATAAACATACATTATCTTTCTTATATATAGAACAAGAGCAAATGAAGAACGGGTCAGGTTTAATTATATTGAGAAACAGAGATACGTACTACTTTACGCAATTCATTTTACAATCACGAGCAATAAGAAGCAGCGAAAGTTTTCTCCGAAAGTATTAGATGATTGCAAATGTTCGTTCTCAATCTGAAAATAACACATAAAGGGGTACATTGTAAAGTTGTTAAGCAATTATATAGTAAGCACCATTTTTGTACAATTGTCTTCCAACATTTTACAAGTTGGCGGTCTCCCTTTTTGTAAAAAATACGTTGTTTTCCTTCAAAGAATGGCTTGGGGTCTGAAAATCGAGCACGGAATATCGACTTATTTTCTTAAATTATATACTGATTATTTATAAAGTAAGCATAAGAGTTTTCTAAGATGACTGCTAACGAGAGATAGTATAAATATTGCGAAGACTTTAAATATATAGTAAAAAATTTAATATCCATGTTGCCTTCACTCTATCCGCAGATTCCAAGTATGTATTCAATAGTGCATTACCAGCGAAACCATTAAGGAAGACGATATGTCTCATGGAAGTAACACATGAAACGATGCAATCTCAAATAACGTACTTAATGAAAGGCATAAAAATTACTATGTCCAGTTATTATTACAATTTAGATCAGGCATTTTTATTAAAATTTTTATGTGTAATATTTTGAACTAAAGGAGACCTCTTAAGAAATAGTAATTCGGGCTTGGTAGATGTGTAGAGAAAAGTTGTTGACAGAAGCTGTCTTTGACAACATATGTCAAGGTCAAGGTCATCCGAGGTGCCTCCCCTAAACGTAATATTTACCAAAAAAATAATATATGCAAAATTTTAGATCTATCTAACAACAGGAAAACGTGCCGTATTGAGCTTGAAAATGTTTTATTTTTGAAACTTGGTTTTCTCTATTATAGTATACACATTGCAAATATACGTATCCATATATCGTTGAATTTGTCTTTCCACACTCTATAACTATATGCAAATAAAATACACAGCATCGTAAAAAAAATTTGCAACTTTGAAATTTCGAAAATTGGATTAAAAAAAAAAATTTTCTTTAGAATTATATTCACTTCGTCGAACAATACAACTTTTGTATGTCACATTTTTTCATATATTTATTAATAACAAAGATGTTTACAGAATTTACAAATATATTTACAGATTTTTACAATTATTTACTTACACAATATACAATATATTTATGTTAAAAAAATTCTGTTTTAGAATAGAAAAGAAATATTTAGAGAAGAAAAAAATGAAAGCATCATTATGATTTTAAAATATCCTTTCAAAAGGTTCGTTAAAATATTTTATGTATCTTCTGATAATGTTTATATTTTTGACATCAGTAAACTGTTTTCTAGTTTTGGCGACAATTTGTAATATGTATTGCTTTTCTTCCTCATATTTTGTTAATATTTGATTATATTCTCGTATAAGTTTGACACTTGACACCACGTTCAGCTATGTCGTTTGCAACTTTTGAATCTCCGACGATGCTTATATAAGCCCATATTGAAAATCGTTCTTATCTTCCTATAAATCGGGATCTTTTTTTAAAAATTCAAAAGAATTTTGTTGTATGTTGGGAAATGAAATAATCAATATTTCTATTACTGTAAATTTGTACATCGTACGGAGTAATTTTAAATCTTTTGCAAGGTTCATCTATCTCAATATTTAGCGCCTCCACCATTCGCAGTTTTGTGCTCTTTCCCACAATTTTATGAAACGATGCTAGTGCTGCTGTCTCAGAAGATAAATACCACAGATGGTTACGGTTTTATCTGATTTTAGATTGACGAAGCAAAATTCGGCAAGAAGAAATATAAATGTATGTTTCGGCATTGCAGAGTTGTGGCGCGATGTGCGGTGCCACGCGATAAAGTACCCGCAACATTAGCGTAGCGTCGCCACTGAGTCACTGTCACTACCCGGAACAGCTCCCTACTTACTAATATGGCGGCGCCCTTACCTGTCAAAAACAATGAAAATTACTGAACTTTAGACGCTCATAACTTTTTAACGAGTGCACTCCGCAGGTTGGGACTTCGATATTTGGAGTTTTCTTGACGAAATTAACAGGATTAGACATATAATAATCGAAAATCTCTGGGTTTCTAAGAGCAATTTTACCCTGTTTGGACTATTGGTATGTCGCGAACGAACCTGATTCAAAATCAGAGAGTCGCTAGGATTGTTAGTAGGCCTCGTAACTAGTATAATTTAATTGATACAATCCGAACGGTAAGATTGTATCGTGTGGGAACGTTCAATTACTAGATAGGATATTGGTCGATAATAATTAAGGGTTTAAGAATTGCACGAGTTAACAGATGACACAAATATATTCTGATTAAGATGCGTTGTACAAATGTTGGTTTCGCGATTGAATTTAAATGTAAATTGGAAGTGTAAAGTTGAAATTACTATTACCTAAGATGCTCGGTGTTGACACACTGGCAATGTGAGGTCTGATAGTATTTGTAACTGCCAAATAGACTTTATACCGGACTGGCCGAGTCTGTAAGGTTAACTTTGATCGAAGGGGGACTTTATGACGACGTGACACCACTCGTGTCTGGAGAAGTACTAACCATAGAGGGTAAAAATGCAGGGGTTCATATACCCCAGAGATGAACGTGTGGAATCTTTCATGAACGGATGAGGTTTTCATGAGCGTATGGAATCTATCATGAACGGGTGGAGTCTGTCATGAACCCTAGGTCACATTCGTTTTGCCGTTATCCAGTTAGAAGGGGTGCATGTTTGGTTCTTAACTAAACAGCTAGATTTGTGGGTTCATCTAGGACGGTTCCTGCCAGAGTCGATCTCGAACCTCTGTTCGCCATACGTAACATTAACATAAGACTTCCGTGGCGCAGCATGTACTTACTAGTTCATTGATCGTGGTCTTAATTGTACTGTAAAATAAATGTTAACTTTAATTCTGACTTTTAATTGCAAAAAAAGGAAGAGGGAAACAAAATAAGCGAACCTTATATGTAGCGTATACATTGGGTCATTACGTTATATGTACTAGTACATACGACGTATGTCCATGTGGCCAGACAAATATGTAAATGTGTGTGCTTTTGTTGCATCATTTTGCTCACTCGAGACTATTCTGCTTTGTTTCCAACTGCAAGGCAGTAACGAGTTGTTAGCCAATGCGAATAGCGAAATTTTTGCTGCTCCAAAGCGTCTCACTATGTTTTCAGTGTTACGCAATTTTAACGACAAAACACTGTATGCTAAAAACTGAAAACAGAAGGAACACCACATTTTTCTTTTTCGACATTCTGGAGTAAGGCAACCGTGCGGTCTAATACCGTCTTTTCACCTGACGCTACCTGACCAAGAACATCATCCAAATTATAGTTGTCAATTGTATTATAATAGAACTTGGCAATCATACATGTAGAGATTCGAAAAATATTCACCACGCATTTTTATATCTATTCGATTTCAAAATTAATAGAATATAGCTCCCCCAAAGTCGAAAACAGGAAACACATTTGATGGTATTAAATATTTTTCTGATCTTGAAAAATAATAAAGATGAAAAAAAATTTTAAATACAAAGATTGCTCAGAATTATTAAATCTTAATGGATAGTTCTAATATGCTCCATAAATTAATCTTTCGCCACCTCGTGACCAGATTAGGGACAATAACCACATTTTCAAGACAACACGTCGTCGTGTCGGGCTATTTGTCATTCCCAGCTTTTTCACATCATTCTCTCATAAACATGTCTGTGTCAACGGATAATCTAATGACCCAACACGCTGAACAGGCTAAAACTCTACCCTTATTGGCCTTCGACACCATTAAAAGTATATTTACATTAACCCTAACGTATTAAATTGACTCATATATTATTAAATAAATTATTAAAAGTTTAATCACATTGCAAATTATTTAATACGTTGAAATCAGTATAACTAGACAACGGAATCTTATGCAACATAAAAATACTATAACAACATTCTAAAATTCTTTCAATGTATTTATCGTTTTGGTTTTTATTCATCTATTTTTGCAATAAGTGCATAAAATTCGCAGTCTAATTATATAGTATTGTACACTAATTGTAAATATTATATGTGTACCCACTTCTGTTTCTGTTATATTTACATCAACTTATGAAGTGATTTAAATTCATTAATAGAAAATTATTTTCATTTAAATTGTAATACATACGAAAAAGGAAACATAATACAATTATTTGAAAAGCCGTAGTTTATTTTAGAAACATTATTCCCGTATGTCTAAATATCTTTTCTGCAAAATATAAAATATTCTGCTAAAGACAATTACTAATTGAAGCAACTTCTATAGATACTCCTAGTATATTCAAGATTGACATAATAAAGTCCGAGTGAACTATACGTTCCATTCCTTGGAGATCATTCCCCTTGCATTATAGGAAAGATGATTACAATCGTAGCTTCCGCTCAGCGAACCTTGACGAGTGAGCAGTTTTTACGAAGCAACGTGATTATCCTCAACTCGAGTGCTACAAGTACTCAACTTCTATTCTGAATGCTACCTTTTCATGGACAAAACATTTATACTGTTCGTTTGTATAATTTTCAAAACAAAACCATCGTAGATGCAATATGTATATGTACATTTGAAAAGAAAACAAGACTCATTAAAGACGCTTTAAAGAGATGTATTGTACACTGTACATATCGTCGTAGGTTTGGTTTTGCTTTCAAGTTATTGAAATTCAGCTATACATAGCGGTTAACCACTTTTCGAGTTTTTCTACATTTTACTGCTAAAACATTTAGTTGATTCTCAACTTTTTCCATTTAGAATAAATTCCTTTAATAATTACCCATAAAAATGAATGTATATTATTTTATCAATTTTCTTTACTTTTTATTTCCTGGAGTGAACCGAATTGACTTTGTGGTTAGGCATGGTTCATTTAATTCTGTCGTTTGCACTTTGCACGGTACGTCACCGACTTATGTGCACTGATGAGCAAAACCATAAAAAAAAGTATTCGAATGGCAACTACATTATCAACTTGTAATTTATTTTTTTCGAATGCGAGATGTATTTAGATATTGTATTCGATTGTTATGTCATTATAAAATACTTCTATTGAATACATAAATTAGTTTACGAATACCTGGGAATTTTGGGTATTTAATCCTATTATGGAATGTGAAATACCGAATACCGATTTATTTGCTCTTGCAGTAACATTTCACCCAAAATCTAAGTTCGATACCAGCTGCAAAGGTGCTAAATTTCAGAAAGCAATTTATTTTTTATTCGACTGTGATACTGTGAATACGAGTATTCGACGGGTTCTTAAATCCGAATTACAGAAGTATTTTTCATTCCATAGCATGATTAATTACAAAATGCCAAGGTATTCGTCAACTGATTTATGTATTCGATAGAAGCATTATTGGTATTTTATATGCATTTCAATTGTAAAAGTATTCGAAACCACCCATCACTGGTCTCGGCTTACAAGTCGACTCCTTTTAATCGAAGGGATGGTTTCAATCCAAACCTTTGCGCTATCTTCAAAATTTTGTAAGTGGAAGCAACTTCACAGCTGCCATAATTTTATATTGTCATAACAATATATTACACTATATTTTATTATACGGCGCTCCACCACCTAGTTGGTTTCATCGAAGGAGCGCTAGCAAACAAAGAATCGGTCCTCAGTGTTTTTATCGACATCGAGGGTGCCTTCGATAACACGTCCTTCGACGTCTTAGAGAAGGCCCTGGACCATTTCAACATTAGGGAACCCCTGAGCGGATGGATCAGCAGCATGCTTAGGAACCGTTCCATGAAGACCGAGGCGAACGGCTCGACAGTGTGTGCCCGGGCCGGCAGGGGATGCCCTCAGGGAGGAGTCCTCTCCCCCCTACTGTGGACCCTGGTGGTCGACGGGCTCCTGAAAGAGCTGGTCGATGAGGGCTTCGTGGTCCAAGGCTATGCTGACGATGTATCCTTCTCAGTCAGGGGGAAACATCCTCTATTGTTAGCTAGAAGAATGCAAACAGCTCTCACGCTAACCCAAAACTGGTGCCTCAACCACAGCCTCAGGGTTAACCCGAGCAAAACGGAAATGGTACTCTTCACGAGGAAGCGATGCTTTAACTTCAAAGCCCCCTCCATTTTCGGCACCGAACTACGAATCTCGGATGAGGTGCGTTACTTAGGTGTCACCCTAGACAAAAGGCTCACGTGGAAAAGGCACGTCGCCAGGTTATCCCAGAAGGCTATCAATACCTACTGGGCCTGTAAGTCGATGTTTGCTAGGACCTGGGGCCTGAAACCTCATGTGGTAAAATGGATCTATACTGCGATCATGGTACCACAGATGACTGAAAACACGATTCTGTACGAACGTATAGGTGAAGGTATATCATAATTGTCCTCTTGTCAACACCGAATCTGTTATTATGTTGTCTATTGCGATACATTTGAATGTATAGCAGCTGAAGGGAATATTTTTGAACATTTGGCGTAACAGAAATACATCAAATGAATCTTACACGTTGAATTTTATTTATACCATTTTTCTGGGTTGAAGGTCATTTGAAGGTCATATTGTGTTACATGCATGAATTCATTATTTTGTCAGCTACAACATTACGTTAACGAAAATATATCATTCCATTTAAAAAAACATCGATAACCTTGAAATCTCATAAAAATGACCTTGAAATTTTTTTTTCTCTTACACCGTTATATGTGGCCCTTCAAACAGTGTAACTTTGTCCTACGAAGTTTTTTTGTACAACGAAAAGTAACGGAGATATTTAGGTGTCCTGCTTTATCGAATTCACCCTGTATACAGGGTGCGGCACCTAAAACAGGTCACCTGAATAACTCGCTTGCTTTTGAAGATAGAGAAAAAAGGATCAGACCAAACTTACTTGATATGGAGGGGCTCGTAATCTGATGTCATTAATTTTTTTATAGGTGGAGACGTCAAGGAGATATGAAGGTCAACTCTGTTTTTTTTAATGGAACGGTATGGTTTTTTATTTACATTCTGATAGTGTATTTCAAGACGAATAAAATGACCTATTATGAAGGTCATTCAAGGTCACGCAAGGTCAACTGCAATAGAAAATAAAATGTCTCAAAGCACTTTTCAAATACTTTTGTGTCTTCTCTGGTTGTTGGCATACTGCTCTTCTAAGTATTGGTAAGGGTCGCAGAACATAAATAAACATACCATCACATTGTATGCTTACCTGTATCCAGAAATGTTATTAGTAGTTTGACTACCGACTAGAGTACGGCTTCGAAATATTCAATCTGAGTGTTCAATTTTCAAGAATGCGTTACACAATAGCAGAGAAAGTGGAAATGGTTATCATTTATGGTGAATGTCATAGAATTATGAGGAAAGCGGTACGCGTGTATGGTGAAAGAAGTACCGCGAAAAACCAACAACCACAGTTGATATGCAAGAACGTATAAAAAGAGCTTGCTCTGTAATAGATACAACTGAAATTTGTGAGGCAGTATCATCAGTATTGCAACGTTTTAGATTATGTCTCAGTGTTCAAGGTCGACATTTTGAACACTTGAAGTAGCACTGAATACGTACATAACATGTTACATGTAAATCGTCGTAGTGTTTGAAGAGTGCTTTGAGACATTTTATTTTCTATTGCAGTTGACCTTGCGTGACCTTGAATGACCTTCATAATAGGTCATTGTATTCGTCTTGAAATACACTATCAGAATGTAAATAAAAAACCATACCGTTCCATTTAAAAAAACAGAGTTGACCTTCATATCTCCTTGACGTCTCCACCTATAAAAAAATTAATGACATCAGATTACGAGCCCCTCGATATCAAGTAAGTTTGGTCTGATCCTTTTTTTCCTGTTTTAGGTGCCGCACCCTGTATATTAGTATGTCTCACTTGTAAGAAGTGAGCATTCGAAGAACGCACAAAACTTAAGTCCTAGGAACGTCCGAAATTTAGGTCCCAGGTACGTCCGTGGGACGTTTGGATGTAAACTGGACGTACAGTGCTATCTGGGATATAAAGTAACTAAAATAAGCAGGACCGATACAAATAATCACATAAAGTAAGAGGTCAATAGTAAACAATGAATCTAGTAGTTATTATTCAATAAACATGAGTTGCATAAAGATTGTATAATTATTCTTTTTTCTTTCGTTTATTACGTAAAACTTGGAATGCTACTTCTCATAAATATTACATAATACGCAATAATTCTCAGATTTCATCTTTGTGGTTAATTAATTGCGAAATGATATTATACATTTTAAAATAATAAACATTAACGATTATAAGAATCAAGAAACTGTTTTATAAATATGCATTACCAAAGATTTCAATAAATGGTTGAGTTAGTGATACAGCAAACAAATTTTTGAAAGTGAACGAAAGTGAATTTGAATGTGAGCCACCGACAGATTTTCGAAGTGCCCACCTATCCGAGGTCACACGAAGAAAGCGAATTTTAACGGAGGTGGTCAGCGCTGATCTCCGTGAAAGGAGAGATCGTAAAATTATGTAATGGGCGTCAGTCATGTATAATGCTGAGATGATTAACGAATATTATTGAACCGCTACTTACCTCGCAGCAAGTGATACTCTGTATTCTTTTGTTATGGCTGTAGGGATTATTTTCTTCTGAATGCAACTGAAAATTAAAACTTTCTTCATTGTAACATTGTAACATAATTTCATTTGTATACGCACCAATGAGTCAGGCTTGAGCAAACTTACATCATATTCTCAAAATTCCGAGTCTGAGGTAAGAATGCTGAGAATTCCTGTTTTGTAAAATGTCATATTGACGTTTCTGTCTAGCATTGACACTAGCTGGTATGATGTTTCTTAAAAATATTCATCCGTATTCATTATATCTATGACGAAACACAGAGTTCAAACTTGTATTTTAAAGATCTCCACGTAGGTAGGTAGGCTAACGGCTAAACGCTGAATTTTATTTGAAGTTGGTCTGTTCTCGGTTTTTGCACAAAACAATTACCAATATTCTTAAATTTTAGAAAATCATAAATCGACAGGGTGTAAGAATAACGGTAGTAATAAAAACAAGAATTGCAACAAATACGAAACATTTATTGATCGGAGAAATTACGAGTGCAAACATTTTTCTGGCAGACGAAAGGAATGTTTTTTGGAAGGAAGATTATAGTTATGGGCATAGACATTTATAACGGATAAAGAGGACATTGGTTCATTAATTTTGGATGAAATGAAATTTGTATAAACCGAGAAACTCTATGACTACCATAATAAACAACTTTTAGTATGTTGCGCTACTAATGTTTATGGACTAATATATAAACATATACACCATGTTTAAGTTTATATATATATATTTATTGAGTGTTTTCAAAAAAATGTCAAACATTACTCTGGCAATAAATTGGTTAAAAAAATCAATTTCTGTTTATTTTTTGCTGCCTTAAAGATACGAAATTTTCGAAAACTTTCATATATCAATAATGTTGTAATGACAAGTTATGTAAGAATAATATGTAATATGTTATAGATTGCTTAGTGTAATATTTTTCTTGAAATTATGTTTTTCAATCATTTTCACATAATTTCTCACGAATTATGTACTCAATTAACTTTCTAGTGACGTGTAGATTAACTAGACGTATATGTATAAGTTTAGTTAATCTACGTATATGTATCAGTTAACTTCTCCCTGTAGTCTCCATCAGAAGTGTCAAAACCCGAGCAATATACAATTCTGAACTTGTTTAATATTGGACGAAATGGCTCGAGTTCTTTTTGAAATATTAGAAGAATTGGTTTACTAAATAATAAGGTGAAGATGTTAAACTTTTTTGTCAAAAAGCCTATAATGGAAATTTAAAACAAGCTTTTTATAAATCTAACATAAGTAAGTTTTATACATGTACACTGTCTTATTGAAATCACTCGACACACAAAAAAGTTGCAAGCATTTAAAGATGTAAAAATCTTCAAATTTAGGGTTTGCGATTTATTTAAATCGTAGTTTCTCACGAGTTACCCTTATCTCACCGACAATTATTTCAACGACAGTCGTTTCACCGACACGACTTCATCGACATCTAACTTCGTTGACAATATTAACTCACCGACAGTCATTTCCCCGACAATCATTTTCTTTGCAGACATTTCATCGAAAATCATTTCACCGACAAACGTTTTCATTGATACCGAGAATCGATATTGTCGATGAAATGACTGTAGGGAAAATGATTTCGGAGAAATCACTGTCGATGATCTCAAAATGTCGGTGAGTTAATATTGTCAACTTATTTAGACCTAGAAATAGTACGGTTTAAATTTTCATTATAGTTGCTTAGACAAAAAAGTTAAAGATCGTAACATTTACTTTTTAATTATATTGGAAAAATAATGAAAATTAAAGATCAAATGTGTTTTACAGTATTAATAAGACCAAATGCGCAAACGAATAACAGTTTTATTATAATGAGCCAAGCTATGACACATCATCGAGTGGAGTGTCTGTCTAATAAAATATCTTTGACATAATTTGTCAACTGAGTTATTGAAAATATTTCGATTAGATCGATCGACGCGATCTGCTGAAATCCAAGGTCATAAAAGGCTGGTATACATATGCATGTATTCAGAAGGAAGCCAGACAAACTTAGAGAATCACCTAAGACATGTATCGGATGACTAAACGATATATGTATCTCTGTTCTTAGAATTCTGTCATTCAACCTTGAAGTAAGAGTGAAACTTTCGAAAGATATTTTTAAAAGGGAAACGTTCATAACCGGATTTTTCGTCATGGAGTCACACACATTTAAAAAAAATCAACTTTGCATCACTACATTTGAAAAAGGTTACGTATATGATACGTGACTTTATTTACAACACATTATTAAAGATACAGACATCCTTTATATAATAAAATTGCATACATGTGTTACATCTACAAGTTAATTCAATTCTTATGTTCTTTTGTGAATTTTTCTTTTCATTGTGCCTAACATTTTTCATTTTGTATTTTTTAATTTCATTAATGCAAATGTTGGATAAAATCAAACAATTTCGCAGACTACTGTATGTTTAAGTTTAAATATTAAGACATTAAAAAATTAATAATTATATTACTTTTTAAATAAGTTTAACTTTCCATGAAATTATATCACATGACATTGGCATCACGTATATCAATTTATGAACCCTATTTCTTACACATTCAGTAATTAATATTTGGCAAGTTAAAGTTTAAATAATATTTTGAATTCTAAGAATCACTATATTTTGTAATTTTTAATTAAATTCGTTAGCTTTCATTATTAATTCTGGAAGCTATTATTTACTTACAACATAATTTTATTTTTTTTATCGAATTCTCAAAGTGCAAATTCACTAATAAGTCCATAGTAGTTTAATACATGAATAAAAATACGTCAGTTATCATGTTTAATGTATCATAATTCATATGCAAGTCAGCGTACCTTTACATTTTATAACAAAATACAGAATTGCGCAACAAAATTGGTTTCGTGTTGTTAGTGTGGACGAATTGGTGAAAAAAGATCGAGCCTTTATTAACTTGAATGTTTTAAAGGAAATACGATTTTAACATTTATACACGGCTACATATATTTTTTTGTTAGAAGCTAATTACTTTTCCCTCCATGCATACCTCCACTGACGCAGATCTATGTTAATTATATACATACTGAAAATTTCATCGAAATCGAGTAACGTACACACGAGCTATAAGCGGTTGAAAGTGGTGAAAATCGAAGTTTTCCACGACGCGCGATGCGACATTTGATCAGTTTCTACCAGGGATCAAAAACCCGACCCAAATCGGAGTTGGTTCTCAATAACTCGCTGTAACCCGTGTAGCTTCGGTAACCAGTTACTAGATGCCAAACTGTAACCCGGTTAACCCGGTAAGAGCGGGTTATGATCCGAAAGCTTTAAAACAAGGATCGTAACCGTAACATGAATCGGTTTCGGTTCTGTGTATCCATGAAACTCTGTAACCCACACTAAGAGTGGGTTTTGACTACGAAGTTTGAACTTCTTTTTTTAGTTATAATTATGCTTTGGTGCCAGTCAGATCAATTTATCTACGACTCAATTTAAAATAATATAATGGTGTTGGTTTTTAAGGTTTACAATATTAAAAGCAAAACTAACCGGGTCGGGTTTATCGGTGTAAACCACTACTAATTCAATTACAGCTTCTGTATTTTTCATTATTTTCTATGAGACTTTCACCAACTTATTTGTGGTATTTTTCTTATTTAAATGACACTAAACACGATACAATTTGAATTGTATTTAGTGGTTTAATTCTGGCCTGGACAACTAATGTTCCGAGAATCGGTGACATAGTAAGACAGGTCTCACAAGGTGACCGGCCGGGTGGAGGTATAGCCAATTCTACCCGAGAGTCACCGACTCTCCCGGCTACCCCTACCCGGCCGTGCGAAAATGAAAAGAGATTGATGAATTGTTTTATGATTTTCTATTGTTACGGGCCACCCACGTGAATGTTTCCCATTCTTTTTATTTCGCACGTTGTGTTGAAGAGATTGTTACTAGCATAGATTCTGTTCAGTTAGATTCCTCGAATTTTTATTTAATAGTAACCCGCTCCAAGCGGGTTAACCCGTTCTTTCTAGGGTTTCAGAACCGTTCCTTCGAGATTAGTACAGGTTACAGCGAGTTACAGCAACCTTCCTTGGCTAACCCGGTTTACATTAGGGTTAGGCGTCCGATCGGAATTCCTGGCTTCTACTTTTTCTACAGATTCTTACATCTTTCGATGCGTGTCATTTTTTTCTACGTCAACCGATTTCGATGAAATTTTTAGCATGTGTATAACTAATAGATCTACAAAAGACATGTTTTAAATTTTCATTACGGGTTCAAATAAAAATGTTTTAAAAAGTGCCTGTTTTATTTTTTTGGTAATTATATAGAAAAGGTCTGCCTACTCTGATTTTGATGAAATTTTAATATGTTATGCAGCAACACATTCTGAACAACTTTTTCCTTCCCCAATATTGGGGGATCGCTTTTAGTTTTCGAGATATTTGCAAAAAACAATCGCGAATACTGTATTGAATTTTTCGTTTGTAACTCATAATAACGTCAATGCTGATTTCGATGAAATTTTATAAACAAGTTCACATGAGAAAGTTAAAAAAAGTGAGTTTTCAATTTTTTTTGTCATTCCAAATAATAGCAAAATTACTAACATCTCATAACATCTCCAAAAAATTCAAATCATTTTGTCTTATTTCAGACGATAAGACGACGTCTGAAATAAGACGTTCTTAAAGCGTCTCGAAAAAGACGTGTTTTTAGGACGTAAGATTTTCAGACCTAAAATGGACGTAAAGAAGACGTCTTTAAAACATTGCGTGCTATCGGGGAAGAACCTTTCCTTGGAACGGCGAAAACTGACCAAAAAGTTTGCCTGGTACGCGTATGCGTACACCAGGAGAAAGTAGCAAATCAGGTTGCAAATATTTTATTGCCACCCGCATACCGACAAGTGCCGGTTTAGGTTTTTTATCAGCAAGATACCCTTCGAACAATAAAGCAACATTCCCGTCCCCTCCGCTATATCTTTATTAGTAGAAAATAAAATAACCAGGTAATTGAACTAACCAAAAATTTTATTATTTTAACATTTCATTCACATGTAGAAGTGAATATTTAAAAAAATTCAGTTGCCTACTTATGTTTATCTATTATTTTTGTCTAAATTTTGCATTGAAAAAAGCTTAGATATTTTAACATTAAATTACCATAAACAATTGTCAATTACTATTTATTTCCCCGAAAATAGTTTTATGGAAAAATAAGGCATGTAAAGTTGTGTTGGCTATTCGAATTCGTGGGCGTTAACATATTTACTCTTCAAAAACGAATTCTTTTCCTTATTTGAGATGGAATTTACTAAACATCATTTTCATCGTCGCGTCGCTAGGATTCAAATTACTTAATATAATTTTTGAAATATTGTAAACACTACTGATACTTGGATTGTCACCTACATACATATACATCTGTTATGTTATAAGTGTTACCTGTCCTGTTTTCCCACTTTAAATTTTAAATGAGCACACAAGGTCAACGTAATTGCATCGATGGATTCTCATTACGTACTTTCTTCGTATCATCCTACTTTGTATGCTACATCAATTCTGAATGAACTCTTTCGAGCGTACCCTGCCGTTCTCAATGCTCTGAAATATCAAATAATTTATACATTTTCTAATTTCAATACCTTTCGTTTGCTTACTTATTTATAAAAGAACTTTATGTCATTGGACATTGGGTATTTGAAAACCCTTCGTGTATTAGGTATACGAATGAGTAATTAATTATTTTTATTCCACTCAATATTTTCCGAGGAAATAAAAAATATGTGCTTCTTAATTCGTTACCTTTCTTCAATATTTTCTATTACTTTCATTAAGTACGAATGAGTACGAGATCATTAAGAAAGCCTAAATTGTTCGCACGAATATCAAACAGAAAATATGTTTCCATTTGTTCTTAGCTTTTTAATGAATTTTTATTATGAATCTGCGTAGACTACATGTAGACTACATGAACTTGCGTAGACTTAAAATATAAAATGTTCTATCCAGTGGACGACAATCCATGATATAATGCAGGATCTTAATTTTTTACTACTAGCGATAAAATATAATTTTGTTATTCACTACTTCTACCTGTGGAATTTTTATATGTATAAACTATACTGTTACATTAGCACAGGTAAAAATATACGAGCTGAGTATACAGGAATCGTTTCCCTCTACTATGTTATACATAATGCAGAAGAATATTTTGGAATCAATGTACGGAGCAAGATTTATGAATTTTGTTTCGGAAAAAGTATTGAATCATAGGAAGTCTTAGGAAAATATCTTTCAGTCCTCCTTGCACTACTAATTTATATTTACTCTTACAATCAGTTGAAACCGACTTCTGCATCAACGTATTGTGCACCTTACCACTTTACAGTTTTGTGTTTGAAAATGTCGAAATCATAATGCGCTTAGGCATGTATTTAATAATATTTTTTATTACACGAATACCGTTATAAAAATAACTGGAAAAACTGTAGCATTCAGATTTTTCTTATCGTAAAATACATCTTTCTTTAGCATTAAACGTCACAAGATACAACTTTCACGGGTGTTCTTGACTTTCTCAAGCACATTGCGATGGCAGTTGTAAAAAACCTCTATCATACAATGTGCGTAATACCAAACTGACTATAAATTACATTCTCTAATGCGGAAAGTACAATACTGACAGATCATTCACCATGAAATCCGCCATATGAGACGGTACATGTGATAGTCAGATACACAGTTCATTTGCAAAGATTCTTTAAATACCAATTAAGCTGTCTGGGTAATAACACACGACGCGACGCGACAAACAGTGCCATTTTATACATTTCATACGTTTTATACATTTTATGTATTGTCAAATATTTGGGGCATAATGTGCCAAAGTCCAATTTTTAGGACTATGTGTATTATTATATTTTGATGTGTATTGCACTATTCTACAAGATATTTACACTTCATTCGAATTGATTTTCTCTGTTACAGGAAGAATTTCGGCAATCCTTATAGGTATCCTGACGCTAGTAATTGGCATTATCTTAAGCAGTATACCTTGGGTGGACTACATTATTATGAAGGTAAATAAAATCTTTTATATTCGTTTTACTTATAATTCGTTTGTAGATGAGGGAAAAGCAGACTATTAAAATAAATTTCATGTACGTGTATTTACAGTTTACATTAGCATTAGATAGTAACATGAACCGGAATTAAATTAAATTTTTGCATATTACGGCAACGAATCAATAAAAATCAGTTAAATAATCTATTAAATATCAGACATGTTAAATGGTTTTGTATTAAAAATAATAAATTGATTACATTAGCTGTTGCGTCGTCAGCTCCAATTTCAATTTGGCTTTACGCTATGGTCGATTTAGGTGATCATTTTTGAGAAAGTCTCCTTTTTTTACGTGGAGGTAATCACTTATTACGGATACCCTGCTCCTCTCGGGGAAGAGATGCAGAGGTATGTGGAGCTCTCCCGGCGGAACGCCAGGTATACCCAATTCTGCAATCAATGGATTTTACGCGTGTGATAAAAACTTTTTCGTTATAATTCTTCGAGTTTATTTTGTATTATGCACAGAGTGTTCCAAAAATGTTGTGCTTCCTTGGAAGGCATGATTCTTAACGTCGTTTGAAGTAACTTTCTCCTTTGGGAAAATGTTCTCCGCGGCTTTATTATGGAGTTATTAACGAAAAACACGGACCAATCACATTCACACTTTGTACATTATTCCAAGTGACACATAACAAAATTCCATGAAAAAAGTACTGAATGAGTGAATGATTCATATGTTGATTGTAATTATAGTTCACGACAGTATTCCTCGATGGATTAAAATAAATTAAGTAGTACTGATATGATTGTTTTACTTTTTTCAGCAATTACGGCTATGGAATGGCTCGCTTTCTTTTCAGTATTGGCAAAAACCCGGTGTGGTACGGTTAACCAAAGTGTACATATTCAATGTAACGAATACTGAAAACTTTTTGCAATTTCACGAAAAACCAAAATTGCAAGAAGTCGGACCATTCGTTTATAGGTATGTTTCGAAAAAAAAGGAAATATACATATATGATGCTGCGTATCCAAATAAGTAGTATTATATCTAAGATTAATTTAATTAGGTATAATTCATTGCAATACATATTAATGTCCTGACAAAATCTTTGTCTCAAATTCATTCTGATTTGTTATTACTAGACTGCGGATCTTTATGCAAAATAAAAAATGTCTGCTTCTTCTTTTAATTATTTTATTGAACTGAAACTCATACGTTGATGTTCTTAAATTTTTTAAATATGTTCACTGCTTTAAATTGTACGTACCAATTTTTGTTCTAAATGCATAAAATCCGCAGTCTAGTTATTACAATACCCTTATTGTTCATCAATTATTACAAGTACAAAATAACGTGCGATACTCGAGAAATCAGTATTTCCTATTGCAGACATAGCTTGTCTTTATAATACGGTTCTTTCGAGCTGTTTAAAGAAATCCCTAACCACGAGATCTGTCAATGTTTTCTTAATGAAACTACATTTTAAGCAGTTTTCCCTCAGTAATATTCTATGTATAAGTCTCATCTTAAAATACGTAAAGTAGCATGCAATCTCTCAAAGTAATTTGTTACAATTAGATATACATATTTTGATTATATGAAACTCTTCATATACACTTATGTATAAACCCACTTGCTGTTACTTATATGTTTATTTAACTTCTAAAACGTGTATTATTTTTATATTCTACAGAGAAGATATGGAAAAAGTGAATATTGTATTTCATAATAATGGTACTGTAAGTTATCAACACAAAAAGATATTAAACTTTGTACCAGAATTGTCACAGGATAAGGACATGCAATTAATGGTACCAAATATTCCATTATTAGTAAGTAACCATACACTACTTAACTCATGCATCCGCATTTATTTCTTTAATTTAACGTATCGATTGCTTTGTACGTTCCAGACTCTTTCAACGCAGAGTAGAAGTCTACCTCGATTTATTACTCTAGGTTTATCTATGTTTTTAAGTGGAATGCACATGAATTCGTTTGTTCCTGTAACTGCTCAACAACTTGTTTTTGGATATGATGATCCGTTAGTTAGCATCGCGCATCAATTTTTTCCAAAAACAAGACGGCCTATGAGTCAAATGGGACTTCTTCTTGGAGTAAGTTATAAATAACTACACAGTATAAGCACGACTCACTGACAGAAAAAAACGTTGCACAAGAATAAGTGTCAAAAGATCCAAGATGAAAGAATAGTACTTTAAAAGGAAGGAATCGCTTATTTTATGCAGTTTTCTAAAACTGAAACTATTATAAAAATTTAGAAACTATTTAAGTTATCAACAAAAATATTGACAATTTCAAAACCATTAAATTTCACAAAATTGAGTTTCTCAAAACATACCATAAACCATGTAAATTTTTAAAGAGCCGATAACTATAATAATTCACACGTGAATTACTCAGATCTGAATTTATATCAAATGTGAAATTATTTATTGCAATTAATCTTAATTATTCTAAATGTAATCTACATATGAAAGTAAAATAATTTTTAAAACTTTTATACATAAATGGAAAAGTATAAATCAATTTATTGTATTATATGTATATACATATATGAAGTTTTAGGAGTCGACAAATTATATTAATCATTCTTAAATTATTCATTTATTTTAAAATAGTATAAATCTAAATTGATTGCCGGTTCTAAGAGTGTAAATGAAGAAAGTTTGAAAATTACAGAGCAACTGCAGGCTCACGATTCGTAAACTTTGTACGCTTTCCTCAGTTGTATTTAGAAAATGGTACACATAGAGTGACTCCCACTAATATGCGGACACTCTTAAAAAGACGATAACTTTTTTAATATTCGTATAGAACTTGGATTTTTTTGAGAAGTTAGAACAATCGGTTTTGTTACGTAACGTGAAAAGAATGTTTGAAAAAATTTCAATTGGTCGGAATTGCAGAGAAAATACTAAAAGTTTATGTTTTACAACTTTTTTATTTGGGCTCATATTGAAAATGTAGAAAACACGTTTCGTAGATCTGTATCAATTAAACATATTCTGAAAATTTCATTAAAATCGGTCAACGTTGCAATGAGCTATAAATGTTTAAAGATGGTAGAAATTGCTATTTTTCACAATTTTCGGCCTCTAACTGCAATAAATCTAAGGATTCATATATCTTTCAATGCCTGTCGTTTTTTCTCACATCAACCGATTTCGATGAAACTATTACAATGCATATAATTGACACAGATTTACAGAACATATTTTTTAAATTTTCAATATAGACCCACATAAAAGGTTGTAAAATGCAACTTTTAGTGTTTTCTCTACAATTCCGACCAATTGCAATTTCTGAAAAAATTTCTTTTCACATCATGTAGTAAATAAATTGCTCTAACTTCTCAAAAAAATTCAAATCGTATGGTGCAATATCAAAAAAGTTATCTTTTTTTAAGAGCGTCCGAATATTAATGGGAGTCACTGTATATGTATATCATCTCCGAGAATTTCATTCATCATACATGCATCAAATCTCTTTTAACTCTAATAATGAACTATAGTAGAACTATCTACAATTACAGAGAAACGGTACGATAAACGAAGTATCTACCATTTTCACAGGCCATACTGATATGAGGGAATTTGGATTAATAAATCGATTAAATGGACTAGATCGTTTACCTTATTGGCCAAATGCTCCATGCAACTCTATTCGAGCTTCAGAAGGTAAATATAAGTAGCTTGTAATAAGACATTATAAACATTTATCATTTTTACAAATAATTAATTTCTACTTTAAACGTTTCTTCTGTGCTCTAAACATGAATAACTGCACAGTTTCCCACATAGGAAAGTTTATTAAATATATGTTAGGTTTGACTGATTTTCCTTTTGAATCACATATCTCATTAAATTCTTACAATTTTCCTTTTTCTCATCCTTGCTTCTTGTACACCTGGCCCCTTATATTCTCTGTCATGCCTTCTATCCGTTTGCTTGGTTATACATATGTTCTTCCCATTTACTGTTGTCTATCAAAACTTCGCCTATTTTCTCTTAATGCCTACTTTGCCCGCCTCTACCCCTCTCTCACTTACAGTCTTCTTCTGTTCTGCTTTCTCTTTCTTTCTAGTTCCTTCTTCCCACGGTCCTACTGTACCAGTACATTACATAACCTCTTTTCCTACTTTCGTTTCTTCTCTTCCATTCCTCATTTTTACTACTGCAGCGCCGTGTCTTTCCATCGTGATTTTTCGTACTCATTTCTCTTATTGATCTATTTATTTCTCAACTTCCAGTTCACTGCACCAACCTACAATCATTTAACTAGTGTTTTCACTTTCCTTCCTTCTCATTTCATTCCATTCATTATTAAATTATCTTATTTCCATTCCTTTTCTTCCAGTTCCCTCCTCGTCACGCTATCACCTTATCTGTTTTCTTTCGTTCATGCCTCCCCATTTCCTTCGCCTCTATCACTTTCTAACTCCTTCATCTTCACTTTCGTCCTCTTCAACGCCATCCCTCCGTCCTTCAGTTCTTCTAATTTTTCTAGTTTTTACTTCATACTGTATCCTCTGATATCTACCTTCGTCCTAGCTTACCTTCTGTAGCCTTCTATGTTCTTTATCATTCAAGTCTTCCCTTCTTTTTTTTTTAAATTCTCCGAAGTTCACTTAACTTCTGTTGTTTCTTATTATTTTTTAACATTCGCTCTCTTTAATCATTCAACTGTTAACTACATATTAAGATTTACATGATTTTAATTTATTTTCACAATACAACTGAAATGTGTTTTTATACACTATTTCAGGATACTTTTGATAACATATACAAGTAAAATTAAATTGGATTTTACCAACGTATTTAGTTTTACTTTACAAGAATTATGTTTTTGAATGTATAGAAATTAATGATATTAAAAAATTTGTGAGCGATATTTTGGTCTGCCATCTTGACATTTAATGACAGAGGTGGTTCTGTTGGATAAAGATTTATATCATTTTTAAATACTTTTTATAGTCAATTTTTCATACTTCTCTTGAGTACGTTGTTTAAAATCATTCAACAAGTTCAAGTTGTCTGCTGTTTTTATATAATACCCTGATAAGGTCATATTGATGGCCAATCTAAAATTTTAATATTTTTCTTAGTTACAGTATTTTACCACGTTTTTATTAGCTCGTTTTCTTGTCTGTCTGTTTATTCAGTACAAATTTTGCAATTGATTTTAAACTAACTTCCCGATGAGCTAAAGACTTGAAATTTTAAACATAGCTCAGAACTGGATGACAATGCAATATTTAAAAATTTTAAAAAAGCCTATGCGTTCAGGATATATAAATTATTTTATTATTAATATAAAAAAAATCTAACCGTTGTAACCCATCGTACTACCTCTACGACCCCACTCTACTACGTGTTCCCACTCTGACTCATCCCCACTCCACTGACCCGTTTCGCACCGAAGGAGCTCAGTGTGCGTTCGAGCTCCGTGCGGTGTTTACAAAGTTATTACGTATTATTTGTTTACCAAGCGAAAGAACAGTTACACCGAGATTCTCCGTCGAACATTTATTCAATAATATTGGTATACACCAATATGGCGGCGCCCATATCTGTCACTTTCTGAAGTGAAACAATGAAAATTACTATAAAATTACTCAACTTTACATGCTCATACCTTTTAAACGAGTGGTTTCCGTGGTCTGGGACTTCGATATAGTAGTTTTCTCGCCGAAATGAACAAGATAAGACATATAATAATCGAAAATGTCTGGGTTCCGAAGAGAAAGTTTACCCTTTTAATCGATAGAAAAATTTCACACACACAAGACTAAAAAGCTGAAAATAATTATTTAAATAAAAATAAATTTTTTTAAAAATACCACGTTTTTAAAGCGCACTAAAAAGTATAAAATAATTTAAAAATAATATGTTTAAAAAACGGACTAAAAAGTATAAAATAATTTTTCCTAGCCCCGTACAGGTTCCTAACCCCATACAGATAGTCCTGAAAATTTGTGATTGTGAATTTGTAATAGCTATGAAAATACTTGTAAGATTTAAAACGAAAAACGTGGGGCGCATGCAATACATGGATAATTGATGCATGTATTGTTCACCTAAGTCACTAACAATTTTATTACATTACAAATGACATGAACTGTTGTGTGTGTTTTCTCAACGGCAGCTACTGTCTACACTCCTTACTATTATCTTTCGCCCCACGTTTTTCGTTTTAGCTATTAAAAATTCACAATCATAAATTTTCAGGACTATCTGTATGGGGTTAAGAACCTGTACGGGGCTAGGAAAAATTATTTTATACTTTTTAGTCCGTTTTTTTAAACATATTATTCTTAAATTATTTTTACTACCTTTGCTAGTATGAACCACGGCGTTTTCGTGATGGAAAATTAATTTATCTTCAGCAACACTTGCGGCATATGCGTTTATTTGTTCATAAATCACATCCCGAATCTAGACAAACCGATTTTGATGACATCTATGTGAGAGGTAGTTCTCGAAAAAAATATTTGTCAGGAATTTCCTTTTATCGGCAACCATCCGTATTGAAGGAGAGAAAACAGCCCTGAAAGTTGGGGGTCGAAAATATACATTTTCTCAAATATCTCGAGAAGTAGAGGGTGTAGAAAAATCTTTTTCACAAATTGCGTGGTTTTCAATTAGAAATCCAACCATGTAAGAAAGTTTATATGAAGTCATTTATTTAAAAAACATTGAAAAATCAAATTTTTTGCAGTTTTTGTTATTAAATATTAAACTGTTTCCATAAAAATAGCGGATACACAGTTTTGGAATTTTTTGTTTCTTACCATATAACAAAAATGATCACATATAATGGTTTGCCCTACTTCGAGCAAGAAGAAGTATTCTAGTACGTACTCCAGAAAGTATCATAAAGTTTTATAATATTTTCGACAATTATTCTGTGCTATAATTTCATTACTTGTTTCTTTAATAGACAAAAAAGATACGGTGGGTACAAGTGGTACGCGGTTTGCGCGTTAACAATCACCGCGCTGCGTTGTAAGAAATGGAGGATTTTGTGGCTTATTTGCATTAGGACACAATTGAGATAGAGCTGTATGGTATTCTTAAACTGTTTGTTAACTCCTAATACTGTAGGCAGTTATGCTATAGAGCCACTGCTTTAGTTGGCTTCAAACTAATTTATTTAATAAAAATAGACGGACTCTAACTAGCACGGAGTATATACAAGATTAACTATTCGATGACGAGTGTTTGTAGAATTATGAATTTTTCCGCTTACAATTGTATGCTTATTGCCTCGGCTACTTCAACCATACATGACATGTTGATAATAAGGCAGAGTGAGAGTAGTCGCTAACTTGGATTTTTGGGCAGCTCTGTATCATCCCTACCAGTGCGATCCGAAGCGTGGTGTGTCCTTGGTGGTGGCTGATAAGATTGGTCGAGGGAAAAGGTCCACTGGGCCGCGCCGGACAGGCTCGCGGGTTGCTTCCAGCAAATTAATTTATTATTAATTTATATTTATTTTATTTAATTTTAAAGGGGGAAGGGGGGAAGGGGAACGGTGGGGTAACCTGACGAAGAACTTACCGATAGGGTTTACGTGAAATTGTCAAGCAGCAACAAAAGAGAGGAGAAAGAGAAGGGGAAGCGGTGGAATCATTACGCGGGTAAAGGAGGGATGGGAAGTGATGAATGAAAGTATGGAAGCAAGAGGGTTAGTAGGAAGTAAGATAAAAATAGGAAACCTAATATGTAATATCTGGACAGTTTATAGAGTTAAACTGTACCTTACGTAACCAGAAATTATTACCAGAAAATGTCAAAAATCCAAGTTTCAATCCTAGGAGATTAGTGGTTGAAAAGTTATGAGTGTTTAAAGTTGAGCGATTTACAGTGTTTTTGACAGGTAAGAGGGCCGCCATATTGGTATGTACTGAGCGTCACGCGTCGTCGCAGCCGCTAGGTGGCACTTGAGAGACAATATAGGCAAGGGGAGAGTAGCGAAAAGGAAGAAAGTAGGATGAAAGCTCTGGTGGGATAAGGAATGCAGTAGAAAAAAGGGAAAGGTAACGAGATATTATAGGAAGTGGAAAGAAGGGAAAATTGAAAGAGAGGAATACCTACAGAGATATCCAAAATTCACAAAATTTGTAAGTATAAAGGAAAGGCAAAAAACTAGAAAAGAAAACGGAAATTAAAAAGGAAAAAACGGAAAGACAAATTTGGACATATATTAACAAAGAGAGAAAGAGGAAGACAGGGAATGATATCAAACTAACATTGGAGACTTGGGGAGAGCATTTGGGAGGAACCCGACATATCGGAAGAGGGGATACAAATGCAGCTAGTGAGACTGAAAAAGGAGAAAGTAGCAGGAGTGGATAAAATACAAAACGAGGCGTGGAGGTACAGTGATGGAAACACAAAGAATGAACTGAGAAAAGTGTCAAAGATAGTATAGGAGGGGAAGGGTCTACCTAAAAAATAGAGGAGCAATGCGTACGTCCTGCAGCATGTAGTGGAATAGGAGATGGATAGACAAGGACTTCGCGCAATGTTTGTAGACTGGAAGGCAGCTTTCGACAGTGTCAAACGTGAAAAGCTGTCGAAGGACCGTTTGAAGCAAGGCTGTTTACTCAGCCTGATGCTGTTTACTATCATTATAGTAGACTTCGAGGATGAGATGAAGAAGAGCTGGGTGGGGGAATCATAGTAGGAAAGGAGAGATTTTGGACATTAATCTATGTGAACGACATTGTAATTCTGGCAACCCGAAAACAAGAAGAGAAAGAAATGATAAAATGGTTAGGGAAATACCTGGACAGGAAAGGTTTGGTACTAAACACCGAGAAATCAAATATAATGATATTCAAAATAGGAGTAGGGAAAACGAAAAACTGAATGGAAATGGAAAGTAAAAATTTAGAGGTTGTGAGTCAGTTCACTTACTTAGGAATAATATTCCAGAGGTGGAATGTGATAGGAAATAGAAATAGGAAATAGATAGTGCAAGAAATGTATAAAATACTATCAGGATAAGTAAAAACCAAAGACAGGAGTGAAACGTAGAATTAAGATAGGATTAGGACACAAGCGATAGAATGAGTAGATGGGGTGAATGAACAGAGTGAATGGGTTAAATTAGAACTGTGAACCAAGTCCTTTTCTGGGCTGTGAGGTCGAAAATAAAGAATTTATTATTATTGTTGTTGTTGTTATTATTATTATTAGAAAATGCAAGATTATAAATGACTCGTGTTGTTTAATTAAGTAATATAAATACTGCGTCCAATATATGTAGTGACTATTATATAAAAATTAATAATAAGAATTATTATATCTTTAATACATTGTTTTCAATGAAATTCTAGGATCTTTCTTTCCACCACGTGAACAAACTAGCGCCGATATCGTCCATCTTTGGGATAAGGATATCTGTCGCACTTTGCCTTTACAATATCGCGGACCTACAGAGAAGTCAGGAATTAAGGCGGATTATTATACTCCTCCTGATATGGTGTTTGGACGACCAAACGAGACAGCTCCAGGAAATGAATGTTTTTGTTCCGATGATATGTCAACATGTCCTTCGGATGGGCTGCAAAATATCAGTCCTTGTCAATATAGTAAGTATGATCTCTATCAACTCTGCTAAACAAAAATTACTGTATTACTTCTAATAGAAAGGCTAATTATTTACAAAGTGGTTCTGTTTTCCGATTTTGATTAAATTTGAACATGTTATAGATCTCAATAACCGCAAAAATATTTTTTAAGTTCGAGTTAGGTTTGAGTTAAACCGGGTAGCACATTGAAGCAGATTGCTGAATAGGACCTCTTGAGGTATAGTTCTATCAACAACCGACGAGTCATATAAGCTATAAATCCCATCGGCGAAAGATCACCTGTAACAGGGGATCTTAGCAGCACACATAAGAATCCCTGGAAATGGAGTAAAAAGTTACACGCATCACAAACAGGTACAGGGCGGCGAGGAATGGCACGCTCGGCTTTTAGGGAGACTGTGGCGGCGTATCAAACCGGCGATTCGACCCTCTCCACTTGATGAAATGTCGGTTGCAGTCAAGTCATGTACTAATCGTCCGCCGAGAGTTGGCACAGAGAAACTCGTAGGTACCACGTGATATTCCCACCACGCGCTACTCGTCTTCCGCGATTGGCCGAATCGCTTGACGAAGACAGCAAATGCGCGTATTAGTATGACTGGAACAGAGCGATGTGATGACGCTAAGCATAGGAATGTCGACGTTCCCGCCATGCTGTAAGCGTAAAGGCCGTCGCACACTAGGACGCACCAGCACCGCACCAGCGGCAGCGTTTTGCCTTTCTCCTGTGTATTTCAATGGGAGTGCGCACACTTAGTAGACGCAGCACGGCACCAGCACGCCTCCGTATCGACTCGGCAAAATGTGCGCACACTAGGACGCACCATCGCCTGACAAGCACCGTACCAACCGACGGTTTGCCTTTCTCCTGTGTATTTCAATGGGAGTGCGCACACTGTGTAGCCACAGCACAGCACCAGCACGCCTCCGAATCGACTCGACAGAAGGGACATGCTCGGCGAGAATGTTTTGCCGGTGCTAGATGTGCTGTTCGTACAGTTTTCGATAGATGATCGTAACAAGTCGTATCCTCGCATAGAAATTGAATTGGTTCGTCAATTTCGTATATTCGTCAAAAAATGACAATATTAATTATACTAATTTTTAAGTTTTAAATATTTATAAAAAAAATTATATGTACATAACTTGAACAGACTGCCAATTTTTCGATAGGTGTTATAAAAAGATCATAAATAAGTTTTTATAAAAATTTAATAAAAATAATCATTTATCAAAAGTTCATATTTCATGCTAGAGAAGGCAGTAATCGTTCAATTTCACAGAAGTTATTCAGAAAATCTAGTTTTTCTAAAATATTAATTTGTATGTTTTCTGATTACTGAGAGAACAAGGTGGGACTGGAAGTCGGCAAACTAATAATACGCAATAACAGAAATTAATGATACGCAATATGTCAAATGCGCGTATTATCGCGACGAACGTTCAGACAGAAGTGTAAAACAAAATATAATAATTATTAACTCCGATGAAGAAAACGGAAGTGTCATGCGCGAATGTTAAAGACAATCATTCCCCGGAACAAAGGGCGCTGATTGACAATTCGATGAATTGCATCAGTTGCAGATAATCACTATCGATGATAGACATTATTTTTGCTGGCAAATAACTATTGTAAATGACGACAATTCTTCATAAGGTCCTAAGGTTCATAAGGTCATAAGGAACCGTTATCGACGATGGAAATAATTTTTAGCTGTTAGCGACCATTGTCGAGGACAGAAATTTTTTTTGTCTACTAATGACCATTATCAATTTATGCGCGAATCAGAATAGATCGAAATCGAAATTATGTTTGTGGATATATCCGCAGTAGCACGTTAATATGGAAAACAAAAGAAACGGCACGGATGCCTCGAAAATTTTCTTTTCGTCCGACTTGTAAGATCTTTTTTCTTTTTGTCCCTTTCTTAAAATAATAAACGATTGTAAGAAGCGTTAAAGCTCGCCGCTCGAAACTAACTGTGCCCAAACCCCGGTAATCTGCAATAATCAAATTACGACAGCGTGCCAATTATCGACATAGGACTCTGAAGAAGTCAACGAAGTCACCCCGTCATAAAGCAATAAAAACTCGACCGGACGTATCAACCAGCAGTCCGGAATAATTTTACATCCCCTTATTACCCAAAATTATTCGTCCCAAATGTCTCGCACATAAATGTCCCTGAACTATCCCCACTCCTGCGGGGTATACCCCGTGAGGGGCCATAAAACTCGAGAGGCCGATGCCGCCGAGAATTGTAACATGATACGGGTCGGGTATATCGGTGTGAGACTAGGAGACCACTACTAATCCGATGACAAAACTTCTTTATTTTTCATTATTTTTTTATGGAACTTTCGCCAAAATATTCTTGATATTTTTCTAATGAAATTGATACCAAAAATGATATAATTCCGATGATATTTACGTGTGTAATGGACGATAGGAGGCTCGTGCACAAGGAAACACAGCGTATGGGAAAGAAAGAGCCGCGGAGAGTCGCAGTCGCCGGCACAGTTGAAAGGCCCGCGGCGTCCTCACAATGTAATCCCAATAAAAAACTTTTTTATTATTACTTATTTTTGTATGAGACTTTCACCAATATATTTGTGGCATTTTTCTGATTAAAATGATACTAAACACGATATAATTCGGATCATATAAAGGTATGTATATGGACATTTACAAGTCGAGTACATCGATGAGGCAACTTGTCCCGTCAACTCCCATCGTCCATTCCACACGTAAATATCATCGAAATTATATCATATTTGGTATCAATTTCATTAGAAAAATATCAAGAATATTTTGGCGAAAGTTCCATAAAAAAATAATGAAAAATAAAGAAGTTTTGCCATCGGATTAGTAGTGGTCTCACACCGATATACCCGACCCGTATCATGTTTACATTTCTCGGCGACCGAGGCCCCTCGATGTTCTCATTCCATTTCTACGTTCGGCACACGTCAAAGAATAGTTTCCCTCGCACATAATTGTCCCTGGCCGGACCCGTGGTTTGGACAATTATCGATGAAATACTGTACCTACAAAATATCCTAGTAGAACTAATTTTATATTTCAGCTTATACAGAAGGATGGTCCACCAGATGTTACCACCTCGATTTTCGTCATTATTATTAATTGTAGCGAAGATATGCATCTCTCAAAACCATGCAACCTTATATAAACATTCGTCGAAACGAATAATAACAATGACGAAAATCGAGGTGGTAACATCTGGTGGACCATCCTTCTGTATAAGCTGAAATATAAAATTAGTTCTACTAGGATATTTTGTAGGTATATGCTACCATGGAAACAAAAAGGACGAATAATTTTGGGTAATAAGGAGATGTAAAATCATTCCGGACTGCTGGTTGATACGTTCGGTCGAGTTTTTATTGCTTTATGACGGGGTGACTTCGTTGACTTCTTCAGAGTCCTATGTCGATAATTGACACGCTGTCGTAATTTGATTATTGCGGATTACCGGGGTTTGGGCACAGTTAGTTTCGAGCGGCGAGCTTTAACGCTTCTTACAATCGTTTATTATTTTAAGAAAGGGACGAAAAGAAAAAAGATCTTACAAGTGGGACGAAAAGAAAATTTTCGAGGCATCCGTGCCGTTTCTTTTGTTTTCCATATTAACGTGCTACTGCGGATATATCCACAAACATAATTTCGATTTCGATCTATTCTGACTCGCGCATAAATTGATAATGGTTATTAGTAGACAAAAAAAATTTCTGTCCTCGACAATGGTCGCTAACAGCTAAAAATTATTTCCATCGTCGATAACGGTTCCTTATGACCAAGAAGAATTGTCGTCATTTACAATGGTTATTTGCCAGCAAAAATAATGTCTATCATTGATAATGATTATCTGCAACTGATGCAATTCGTCGAATCAGCGCCCTTTGTTCCGGGGAATGATTGTAATATATTTTTTAAACAAGTTATTTATTTTTTTAATCAGTTTAGACGAAGAGATTCGCCATTCAAAGACGCACAAATTGGATTTTGAAATTTTCGTCTAGGCCTAATACTTTCGGAGATATTGAATAAAATGGATTTTTCCACCCAACTTTGAGGCCTACTTCCATCCCCTTAATATGAATGTCGACAACTATAAAAAAAATACGCGTGAAATATTTTTTTGAGTTCTATATCGTACCAAAATTTCATTAAAATTGGCGAGTTACGATTATTATTACTAACCTCCCTTGTTAGACCGTTCCCCTATCCCCATCCCCGGGTGACTTACCCCGCGGGGTGCCAAGAAGCTCGAGCCTCGAGCTGCCGCGGTTGCCGGGTAGTGCAATAAACACGGCCGGATTGGGTATATCGATGTGAACCACTACTAATCGAATTACAAAACTTATTTATTTTTCATTATTTTTTATTGAGACTTTCGCCAATTTATTGGTGGCATTTTTCCGATTAAAATGACACTAAACACGGTACAATTGCAACTGTATTTAGTGGTTTAATTGACGGTATATTGTGCGGCGCGCAGTGCTGAGGCGGTGCTGGTGCGTCCTAGTGTGCGGCTAACAGCACCAAAACGTGGCCGGCGCGCGATGCCGTGCCGGTGCTGAGGCGGTGCTGGTGCGTCCTAGTGTGCGACGGCCTTAAGGCTACGCGTCCAGTGCATCCGTTTTCGTCCGACGTCCGACAACGGCCCACACAGACGAGCGTTTCGAGCGCCTCGAGAGGCCTGTGTTGGTGCCGGTACGGCCGATTTTGTCGGAAAGCGTGCGTACAGTGGGCCCGACGTCGGACGAATCGGTCACGGTCCACAGGTGGCCGAACCTTTTCGGGCGCTTCGAGAAGGATTTCAATGGACAAACCCCATGGGGCCTCGACGTCTGACGATGTAGGAGGAAAATCAAATGATTTTGTTTTTCGTCCTACGTGCCGGACGAAATTTCTATAGTAGAAATTATGATATTTTGTGATTTGTAACGTAAAATTGAATATATACATGGAAATACTAATTAATGGCGAAGGGATAAACAAGATAACATTATTTTTAATTGTCGTTTATTTTAATTATTATTTCATTGATCATCTGATTCTTGAAAAAACTGAAAGACATCATTCAGATAGTGTTTTCATTTTCTTAGTTTTAAATATCTTAAGCTTAATAAATATGGATTCGAAAAAATCGTTTATCTCGCTCTTTTCAGTCACAAAAAGTCGCAAACTTTTGGATTATAACCAAATAAAAATCGGTGGGACTCAGAGTCTCAATAATATACAAAAAAATTAATAATTAGCTTTGTATTTTTTATAATTTGAAGTAATGTACTCACCGCACTGAATAATATCTACACTATTAAACTTTCGAAAATCAACGAGTACATATACACAAAAGCAACAAAGAAATGAGAAAAAATTTTTTCCTTCAAATGTATGTCGCAGTTGTTTCCAATGTCAGTGTTTGTGCTTAGGTTCTATTACAATCTATGATCGATGCATTAGTACTGTAATATATTTCGATACACATAGATTTTTTAAAATGACATAATAAACGAATTATTGCCATGTCTTGGGGATTTTGCACCACTGTGCGACGTACGATAGCGTAGCGGCTATCGGCACGTGCAATAAAACATTGGGCATGCAAATGGTCGGGTCATTATTGGGCGATCGACAGCGAAGCTATTTTTCAGAAAGCTGTTTTTAGCGCGTCCAATTCATAATGCTGATGATTTGACGAGGTCAACGCGCGTTGTCCGAGAAAGTGCCGACTTCCAGCTCAATAGTAATGACCTGTCATAAACCTCTTCACAAAGGACAGCCCCGGGAACGGCACATAAACAAATCGAGCCTATCATCGCTAGGTCTGCCTATCCCCACCACAGCCGCGCCCGTAGTCCCAATGTTTCGACTTCGACGTTGCTCGCTACATGGTATGTGTGGCCGCCGTAGCCAATATTTCGTCGATAGCCGAAAATGCGTGTGAAACGAGGTCTGCCTCCTCCGCTTTGATCCAATCGGCCACTCATTCGTACCTAAAGACACGTCACCCTAGTCCTGCCTGGGAACCTTCTTCTCACGCTCGCATCAATGCAATGTCACCAGTTTAGTGACATTTTACCAAGAAATGAACTTTCTCATATCGATGTCTAATCAATTGGTATTGTTTTTCGAATATCCGCTGACCTCAAAAATGGAAGAATTAATCAAATTAAATGAAAATTGTAGTTGTACCGAACTTTTAAAGTTGAACATTTTAGAATCTACGTTTGACACCCGAAAAATGTCCTATCTTTTTAGCGATATTTTGACGATTCTGTTCAAGATTTCAGTCCCGTTTTTTTTCTACAGTAAACAGCATTATTTTCTGTTAAGAAACTATAATTGCAGTTACAATTATTATATGCAATGTATTAATGTTCAATGTAGGACAGAAAAATGTCAAAAATTGTACAATTGACAAGCAATATCTTTTTATACCCGTTAGAACCCGCGTTCGGACAAATCACAATGTGTTCAGAACACTTTCCTTTACATACTGTGTAAAAATCTCGTCCACCTTCGTCTACCTTTCTGAGTTATTATCGTTTAAAGTTACTAATGTCACGTCATTTCGCATGGGTTCGATAGCCACCATCGGTACTTTGCGGGATATTAAGACATTTTTTTAAGAAACTTTTTATATTACAGATACTCATATACCTACAAATTGTTAAGGTTAATTTAAAAATGATGCGTTTAAATAAAACATTAACTTCATTTCGGCAATTGACTTCTATAACTTTTGTACCATACGAGATATCAGGATGAAATTTGCACTAAAATAAATTCATTAAAAAATGATACCTACCCACTGATAATTATCGTAAGAAATATATATTTTTTGTAATAATTGTTTGATTATTTGTTTAAATTTTATTGTCCTAAAATAATATTTAAAATTGTTTATGTGTTACTTATTTAGTACTTCCCCAGATAATTTAAATCATCAATGTCGTTGGTTAAAAATTTCTTTGTATTTCTTGAAATATTCATAATATGAAGAATAAATGTAAACAAATACGAAGAAATTTATAACCAAAGACATCGGTGATTTAAATTATCTTAAAATGTACTGTGTATGTAACAAATGAACAATTTTAATTATTATTTTAAGCCATTAAAATTTAAACAATTATTAAAAAAATTATTACAAAAAATATACATTTCTTTCGATAATTATCAGTGGGTAGGTATCATTTTTTAATGAATTTTAGTGCTCATTTTATCCCGATATCTCTTATGGTGTGTGGCGCCTTGCCACCCCCTACAATCGCATAGTAGTGGGCGGTAACGGTTTAATATCTTAACCCATTGCTGTTCCGCTATCGCTAGTACGGGGAAATGTATTGGACTACTTGTTGGACATAAACAAATTGAAAATGTTTTTTCACTACGTGAAAGGTGTCCCATCCCAACTTGGCCACGATGGAGGTGGAAGATAGATAAAAGAGTCACTGTACACGTGTGCGGGTTGACGGGAAACCCCAAAAATGAATAGCTGCAGCCTACAACTGACCGTGGAGGTCTGCAAGGTTTATAACACATAATTGCCATTGAGGCAAAGGAAGATTTCAGAGTCTATCTTCGTGGCTCCGACAATAAAGTAATAAAGAACTAAATGCATTTAAGAGAGGCTTTCTCTAAAAAATTGCAAGGAAGTCACGTCCGTAAAAAAGACATATTTTTCAAATGTAAACAAATATTGTAATGTTATTATAAAAGATATTGAATTGTTCTTTGCAGCAAAAGATTCTGTACACTTTCCCAAATACAGTGATATCCAATATTAATACATTATGATTGTTTAAACATGTTTAAACAATGGTTTTGGGAAGAGCGAGACAAATGATTTTTTCGAATCAACATTTATTAAGCTTAACATTTTTAAAACTAATTGTAAGAAAATGATAACACTATCCGAATACCCAAAGTCACAAGTTTTTCATTAAATTATAACGGCTAAATTAACAAAACGATGAAACTTAGTTTTGGGTACTCATAGTGAATCCATCAGAGTATTTAATAAAAATGATTTCAGTTCAGAAAATATTTGTTTTCATAGTTTATTTTGCAATTGTTTTAAACAGGTGCATTGCTATCAAAGCACCAGAAAATAAAAAAAAATAAAAATAATGATAATATAGCCCCAAGTGTTCTCTTTACGGACCTGTTTTTAAAAATGCGGATACTTCAAAATTGGCGACATGAAAATTATTTGAAGTGAACGCTGCACCGAAATATATCGCGCGAGGGCCGTCCTGTCGGTTGATGTAGGACGAAACTCGAAGGGTCACACAGACGGGCCTACCTACACATTGGAAATGTCGGACCGAAGCCTCTGACGTCACCAAGTCTGTCGGTCGTCGGATGCACTGGACGCGTAGCCTAAGAGTGGGATCCGCAGCCTGGCGTCGAGAGTGGGGACTCGCAAATCCCCCTGCACCCCACTATCGAAATCTCTGCCAACTCTCGGCGAACGATTAGTAGGTACCGTAACCGGTGCACAAAGCTGTGCACATCTATACCACAGCAACGTTGAAACGAAGCTCCATTCGTCTGCCAAAGTCGGAAACCTGGTAAGAGAGGCGGACCGCTCGGGCGCCGACCCCAACGGGTCGAAAATAGAGGCGAGGAAAACTTACCGGCGGCCTCTGAAATCGACACGACCAGGAAGGTGGTGTCTTCCTGGGAAACGAATCTTGGTCAGGGGTAGGTAAGGAGACTCGGGAGTATTTGCACCGCGAAGGCTGGCCAATGCCCTTAGTGAGCAACAGCCTAATACGACGGAAACCAGATGGATGCTGATGTTGTTGATCCGAGCTCAGGCTGGCCGGCAACTTCGGCAGAGTGGGTGGATCCAGAGTTCGTCTTCATTTTCGGGAGGGGGGGGGGGGGGGAGTGATGACCCGTGCCCGGCTGGGAATAGTCAAGAGTGGACAGCCACTGACACCACTGAGAACTGAACGCGCGTACTTCCATCTCGACAAGACAGATCTTTCACTCCCTTACTCTTGTAGACTTACTCAATGGTAGACGACCGCGACATCACGATCGCGATGTCACGACGCGGATGCCCGCGCGATAGAGTTTCTTTTGTTAACAAAAATGGATAACAGAAATTGGGTGGAGGGGGAAATCGTCGGGTAGCCGAGTTCAGGTCCGCGAGGTTTACAATAGTCTTGCTAGCCGTTAGCCGAGTCTCCGAACTGTATGATCTCCAACCGGGGGGGGGGGGGGGGGGGGGGGCAATGAGCGCAGGTTTATCACTGCGACCGTCAGGAGGGAGTCGGTTTGCCCGACATCACATACCACATAGCTAACAACGTTATGTAGTATGGCCCGATCCTACAATGATTGACATCCCTTCGAACTTCGACACAGAGGCATGTAAGGAGGTCAGTGATACCCCGATAATACGCCGCCTCTTTACGAGGTTGAAAAGTGACACACACTAGCCCTATCACAGTCTTGCAGTCGGAACCGTCCTGCTGTCCGGGGGCCTTAACTAAATAAAAATAAAAATAAAAAATAGGTCTGGTTTAGGTCTGGGTTAAGTTTAGTATAAAAAAAACTGCACTTTTTATCACATATTCAAAAATCCGAAAAATAACATATTTAAATTTAATCGAAATCGAAAAACCACTTTGTTAATAATTATCATGAAAAGTATTCGATAAAATAGTAGCAAATACAATATTAGTATACAAGTAAGTATATTTATTCCTTTATAAAATACACAATTAAAACATTGTATACTGTTTGAGGAAGTGTTTAATTATCGTCGTACATTAAAAAATAATTTCAGTAATTTCTAATGTGACCTTCTTTGAACAGGACATTGTTTTATATTTTAATATTTTATATTTCAAACAACTTTATTTTATCTTTTTTTGTGTTTCTTTACAATATATATGTTTTACTTATTTTTGGTAATTATTTACAAAAGGATACACCTCTCCGATTTTGATGAGGCTGGAATATCTTATCAGACACATGTTTCTGAATAACTCTTTTATTCATACTTGAAAAGGACACAGACTGTACAGTATACAAAATATTTTGAGATTATCGTATGTATTGTGTATGGGGAATATGTGTGGATAACGTGTATAAATTTCATTGAAATCATATAACACATATCCGAGTTAGAAAGACTTTATTAGATTTAATAACATATTGTAGGTCACAAAAGTATTCGAATTGTACATTTAACATTAATTATTAGCAACATTAATTGGACTAATCAAACTTTAATATGAAGTTGACCCTCCTTTTGTCGTTATTACAGCCCTAAGACGGTTTTCCATAGAAAATACTAACTTTGACGTAATATTTATGTCTTTCTAACTCGGATATGTGTTATATGATTTCAATGAAATTGATACACGTTATCCACACATATTCCCCATACACAATACATACGATAATTTCAAAATATTTTGTATACTGTACAGTCTGTGTCCCTTTCAAGTATGAATATATAATCGTTCGAATACTTTCGTGAGCCTGTGTATGTAACCGTCACTCGGTCTTAGCTTTCGAAATAATTCCAAAAAACTACGGATACCCACTACAGCGAAGATTTTAAATTATCAAACTCTTGCTTTATAGCAGGGGTATCATGTATAGAGAAAAGTTCTTCGCAATAACACCTCAGATAACATATTTGAAGCTCTTCGAAATCGGTGAGGAGTACCCTTTTGTAAATAAATTACCTGATGTTTTATGTAAAATCATCCCCTTTTCGGTTGTACCACCAGTTACCGATCACCCTTTTTATATGTATACGTCATGAAATTGCATGTTTTTTATGGCTCCATATTTATGAGACACCTTGTGTTTAAGACAGAGTTTGCTACGCATCCGTACTGACAAATCCTTTAGCAAACAGAGACTGAAACTTCCTTTCATAACTGCCATCAAATGATATTTAACGTATAGAGTACTTCGAATATAAAATAATTCTTTCACGCTACTAAGTTTAGTTTTTCAAATACTTTTTCCATTCCTTTTCAGTACGCTATTCACAATTTATAACGAAAACTGTTCTGCACTACTGACCTAATTTACCAATTTCATGTATAGAACAACAAATTGTAAACACAATTTTAAACAAATTTTTCGTATTTCACAGCTGCGCCAGTCTATCTCTCCTTTCCACACTTTTATAAAGCGGATTCTAAACTGCTAGACGCAGTTGAAGGTTTGAAGCCAAACCAAAACCAACATGAAACGTACTTCAAGATTCAATCGGTATGTATACTTTTAGCTAAAAGAACAATTTACTTAGGGGAAAAAATTGTTCAAAATTTTTTCAAAATGCGCATATAATAAATATTTTATCGATTCAGTATTCGAGTAGCAAAATAGTTTCAATAAGTTTGATATCACTCCGCAGAAGAAATGTTTACTATAATTCAAAATAACTTACATATATTTATCGTTTTGTCTTCTTCCATAGAAACTTGGAGTGCCACTAGAAGGAAAAGTTCGTCTACAAATAAATTTAAAAGTTGAGCACCAGCCAAATATCGGCGTTGTTTCGAAATTTCCCGATATTGTTTTTCCAATTATGTGGCTGGAAGAAGGCATCGAAGAACTAACACCTCCAATCCGCAGGTGGATCTACTTAGCTACGACATTCAGCGATATTGCTGTGCCTTGTACCTCTTATGGATTAATTCTAGTCGGTATAATAATCATAATTACCATTTGTGCGAAAGTCTACAACAGAACTGTATTCACACACGAAGCGATAGAACTAGGCAAACGAACAATCAGAAGAGGTTCGATGTTGTTGGTGAATGGACAACACAGATTAATAGTGACGCGAGATACGTACGTGTTACTGAATAATAGTAGCAACGAAGAGAGGATAAGGGTATAGGTCTCTTAGTAATTATTTTTATGAATAATACCCGAGATACATACATTGAAGCGTGTAAATTAAAGTGTGTTGCGCAACGACGAATCATCTCACATAGTTTTTACTCGTTTTATACTGTACACCAAAGTTTTTTCCAATTACCTGAAGAGGGATGATTACGCGTAACAGTTTGTAATGTCATGTATATGGCGAAATTACGATTATTTCTTGCATGAATCACGTTGGATGTGGCTGAATTTCTACTCCTAACTATGATTTCACTTGTAAGGACTTATATCATCAATTTAATCTCAGTGCGAAATAGATCGTACTTGGACGAACAGAAACGGGTAATTAATGATCAAAGACAATAAAAAACTTATCCCAACATAATAAAAATATCTTCTTTGCAACATGTGGTATATACAGCATGCCCCAAAAAACGGTCAAACTGCGAGAGCTTAATTTGTATCTAAAAAGAATAACGAGTAACTACGCAGTTTCCATTAGAGCACACAGAAGGTTGACTGTGTTTATTCGATCTCCATAGATTACATGTTTTTTATCATGAAATAACACGTCATTTCTATGTCATTAGTAAATAATTATAAAATAATATGATGTAACAAAATAAAGGGAAATAAATAGTTCCCCGACACTGCTATAATGGAAGATAGTAGTTACTATACTTTATGTTTACTTTCACATATACAACATTTGTTCATAAGACTACACCAAAGCGATTCCTGACAAACTTATTTTTTCTTTTTTTTTAGGCGTACATTAACCCCTCGCAGTTTTGTCGTATACGTTTAGGACACCCTGTGCATGATATACGGACATTATAACTCAATGTTGCTGTATGGACAGTTCATACACGATCTAAATCTAGCACAATGTTAATCCTATATATTAGGTATTAATACGAATGATATCCATGCAAAATGGTAGCTGGAAGTTAATGTTTGTAATTTGTGTGTAAAGTCTAAAGGTTGCATTTATACTCGTTGAACGAAACTTTGTAAACTTTTCGAGTGAAGCCTGTCTTATATCATATCGAGTACTCCAAGTTTGGTGACCACTAAACTCTACTCAGGATATTTAATATTAAATATAAAAGCAAGTTAATTCATCTATTTTTTAGTATATTTTTTAGGAATTAAACGCTGATAAAAATTTTTATATTGATAAAGTGCGTTGATTGAGGTATTTGATTAAGATTAGATTGATATACCATTTAATGTTTATACATACGAAGTCTATAATAAAAACAATCATTCTACTCAAAAAAGTATTTCAACAGAATTACTGTGTAACGCGAAAATTAATAAATTGAGCAGTGTTATTGTGTCTAGTAGATTATGACAGTACGCTCATTTTGCGTTTCCATAGATTTTAATATTCATTGTAATATAAAGAGATAATGATATCTGACAATAAAATTTAATATTGAAACGTTAAATGCTATGTTGAATGACTAGCTGTTTGTATTTTCAGTAACTTGGTTCCTGTATAATGTTCACTAACTACAAAGCGAGCCGCCGCACAGTGGTCCCAATCGATGAATTGGCTTTTCATTTGCTAAAAAATCAACTTTCTCATATAGACTTTTATCAAATGTATATAACTTTATAAATGTTCAGCACTTTTGAAAACGATGAAAACAATTGAATTTTTTAAAAATTGTGGTCAGAAAGAGCGTTTATTTATTGATTCCTTGGAGAAACTATTTAATAATATTGATATGTTTTTTTAATCAAAAGTACATTTCTCGTACTTAAGGATGCTGTTGTCTATAAGAAATAATCCTTATAATTTATTTAAAAAATGAATATTCAATTGAGTAAAGAAAATCGTGAACGTTTTATATAATCGACAATGAATACCTTTTAAGTCCCAAAGAGCCCCACCTTCTTTTAAAGTGGAATGTTTTCAACATACTTTTTCCTGTATAATCAGACCAATATCACGTCCATCATTGTCCATCAAACAAAGTTATCACTGTTTAAAGCGCCTCTGTGGCCGGAACCGCGGGGAGCGTTCACAGGTATGCACCTAACAAAGGATATTATTTTACTTATAAATTGTTATTTTTAAAAAAAAAGTGTATTAAATAAATAAAGTTTATGTTTGTAGAACTACGATGTTCACTTTAATACATAATGAAACGATTACCCCGTTAACATTATTGTAAGCTAATATAACAGCGATAATATCTTATTGACAACAAATATTTCGAACAAAAATTAATCAGTAATCACTCTTCTATAAAGTTCAACATAAAAAATTAAAAAAAATTTTTTTTTTATTACAAATTTTTTGTGACATTGAATTTTTAATTGCCACTATATATTTTTTACTTAATAATGTTATAGCTGACGTCAAAACGAATCCAATTACCTACTTTACTATGGCTTTAAATCGCTTTAAATCTTAAAACAATGCTAAAAATCCTTGTGAACATCTACTTCGACGATTGCCCTGCGGGCCACAATCAACAGCAACCACAGTTGAACCACGAGCCTTATTGTTTCTTATTTTTGACCTGAGTTTCTTACCACGTCTCTCACAATATTATAGGCGAACGGGTTAATCACATGTCATGTATGTCCTTTCTCTCTTTAGTATCTATATTTTATTTTTAAAAATTCCAAAACAGAAAATCTGTAATTTGGACTACTAAACTAAACGTGGAGTAAATCATTATCAACATGTTCCTGCAAATTCTCATTCACAAAGCTTGTAAGTTGTGACCAGAATGATTGAGACACATGTAAGTGAATAAAGTTGTTTTATGAAAATCTAAGTTTTAATGTCAAGAATCCGCTGATTCGAAAGTTATGCGCGTTTAAAGTTCAGCAATTTTCAGCGTTTCTGACAGGTAAGGGCGCTGTCATGTTGGTACATATGTATCACAGACTTAAGATCAGTACAGACGTTACATCTTATGAACTTTCCGGCCTAGGCTTTTTGGGGCTCTCAGAGCCCCAATACCATTTCGGTGGCGCGCCCAATGTTACCGATATTTTATATATGTAGGTGCATTAGCAAGCACCGAATATTCTGTATACTTAATTTCTACTACGGGTGCTTAATATGATTTGAAAATTACAAATGTATATGGCGCGTGTATTTGAACGGTAGAAATTATGTAGTAAGATTGTTATAAAGTACTACAGTATTACAGTAATGTAGATTAATAGATTCATGAGCAGAAATATCTTTACGAAATATCTGTTCAAACAGTGAATATATGTATAAATATATATTTAATATAATATTAACGATTAAGTGATGTTCACTCTTTGACATATTAACGACGACTGGCAAATCTTTTTAAACAAAATACATTCGTCTTTTATACATTGCACACTCACTCATGCACACTCATTTCGTAATTCACTTTATACATTTTGTCTCTCACTCATTATGTTTCGTGTTTCTTTCTCATTCTCACACAATATCTTTACCTAAAGCAGACATAATTAGATTGTAAAGATAGACCGGTAGCATATTTCTCAAAAAAATTAAACGAAGTCCAAAAGCGGAAAAAAGCCATCTACTTAGAATGCTTGGCAATAAAAGAGGCGGTAAAATACTGGCAGTACTGGCTTATAGGCAAGCAATTGACACTATACTCAGACCATAAGCCCCTGGCAAATATGAATATAAAAACACGAACGGACTAAGAACTAGGTGACCTAACATACTACTTATCACAGTACGATTTTAAAATAAAATATGTACCAGGAAAAGAGAACCTAGGAGCTAATTGTTTGAGCAGGAACCAGGTTTTGGAACCGGAAGAAAACGAGGAAGATTTGTTACAAACAGTAAACTTAATAAAATTAGACGAGATAATAGCGGATCAAGAAAAGAATAAGGAAATAAAGGAAAACGACAAGGCCTGAAACACAAAAATGAAATATACTACAAAAGAACAAAAAGACAGAAAAAATCATACTATCAGAAGAATTTAGTAAAAAGAATATAGATCAAGTGCACAAAAATTGGTGTCACATTGGTATCAGACAGATGATAAAAAAAATTGGCCCAGTGTTCACAGCAAAGAATTTAACAAGAAATATAATAGAAGAATGTAAGAAATGTAAAGTGTGTATAGAAAATAAATCAAGAGGTCAAAGAAAACTCGGATTGATGTCACTGTGGGAAAAATAAATATCAAATGTTCACTTATTAACAAACAACCTTTATCTCGGCTGAACTTTTCCTTCCGAACCCACAGATTTTCGATTGTTACATATCTAATCCTGTACATTTCGTCGAGAACTCGTTTTTAAGTTATGAGCATGTAAAGTTGACTAATTTAACACTAATTTTCATTGTTTCACCTCAGAAAGTGACAGGTATGGGCGCCGCCATATTGGTAAGTAGGGAGCTCCTTGCGTGTAGTGACTCAGTGGTGAGGCTAGATGGCAGCACTAGCGCGCAACTATGGAGATTGTCGTGTATGCCCTCGAACAGGCTACCAGGGCGCTCCACTCGCCAATTCAGAGGACTCGGTGACGGCAGGATAAAGGAACAACAATACGATTTGGACTGTACGTCCGACTGTACACTCGGCTGTCGTAGCAACATGGCGACGCCGATCCTCACTCTCAGTACGAGGAGCGGGAGAAACAGTGTCCCCACAGACTCCCCCCCGAGTGGAACGACTATTTATTGAAAAAAAAACAACAAACACTAAACAATAAACAATAATTATGTACAATATTTACAACGATAGACACATAGTGCACTGAGCGCACGATGTTGCATAAACATGAATATGCGTAAACGCTCGTGGTCTCGGCAATTAAGACCGCGTGCTCGGCGCGAACGCTACAGTCCTACGCGAATAAGTCCGCAACGCCGGACCATACGGACTCGGAGAGTCAGGCATACTGGATGTACCGGGCAACTCCACCTCCGGAAAATCCGGGAGGAAAAACGCCGAGTTCAACAGATCCGTTGAGACCGACCGCTCGACGCCGTTTACCTCGATGGTGTAGACGTGCTCCGAAATCCGCTTTACAACCTTATGCGGACCGGAGTAGGGCTGTTCCAAAGCCCTCTTCGTCATACGGCGCATAAACACATGCGTACAGGATTGTAATTCCTTGAAACTGAACGCTCGAGTACGGTCATTATGTAAAACTGGTACTGGTCGTACCTCACGCATATATTTCTTGAATTCGTCGAGGAATACATTCGGTTCCGGTGCAAAATTCTCGTGGAGGAAGAATTCCCCCGGCAAGCGCAGAGTCGTCCCAAACATAAACTCGACCGGAGACGCACCGACGTCAACACGAACATGCGCACGAAGTCCCAACAGTACTGTCGGCAACACGCGCGATCATTCGCTGCCCGAATGGCACATAATCGCTGCCTTTATCGGTGCCATCGTTCAATCATACCATTCGGCGCAGGATGATATGGGGTAGTTCGTATGCGATCGCATCCTAAGAGCGACAACAACGCAAAAAACAGTCTCGACTCAAACTGCGCCCCCTGATCAGTAGTTAAAACTACCGGAGCGCCGTAACGCGAGACCCAATTGTCGTAGAAGGCTCTCGCTCCCGATAAATGTCCCGTAGGGGAACCGCTTCTACCCAACGAGAAAACCTGTCCATCAATGTTAGACAGTAAGAAAACCCTTCGGAGGGCGGTAATGGCCTGATGATATCCAAATGGACATGTTTAAACCTCCCGTCCGGGGCAACGAAATGCTCAGGAAGGTGCCGGGAAACTTTGAACTGTTGGCACTTTATGCAAGATTTGCACCACTGTGCGACGTCCTTCGTCATGTTTGGCCAGACGTAATGCTGCCGAATCAGACGATCGCAAACCCTCGTCCCAGGATGGGCGGGGTTGTGAAATAAATCAAAAACTCTTCTGCGAAGGAAACCGGGGATATACGGGCGAATTGCCTCCCCAGAGATCTCGCAAAATATTGCGACGTGCTCCGGGCCCCAAAGAAGTTTCTTTAACTGCAAGGGAAATTCAGGAGAACCGCAGATGAGCTTCAATTGCTCGTCCGCAACCTGCTGGTTAGCAATCTCCTCAAGATTTACTTCCAGAGGAAGTCTAAGGGCATTGACTCTAGAAAGGGTGTCGGCCACAACATTGTCCGAACTCGGAATATACGAAATTGAGGTCGTGAACTGCGCTATGTAAGACATTTGACGACCTTGCCGGGAGATGCTTTTTCCGGACGCTGAGAAAATGCGTACACGAGGGCCTTATGATCGGTCAGCACTGAAATGTCGCGACCTTCGACAAAATATCTGAAGTGTTTTATGGCCTCGTAGATGGCCGTGAGCTCCCTATAATAAGCACTATACTTATCCTGAGCAGGCGAAAACTTCTGGGAGAAAAACGCAAGGGGCTCCAGTTCAAGTCGAGATTGCTCTGTTCCAAAACCGCGCCCTTCGCGAAATCCGACGCATAGGTCACCACTCTAAGCTCGGCACCTAAACGCGGGTGAACCAGCAAATACACCATGTGCCGTCCTTTTTCAGACCCATGTGTATGGGACTAGCCCAAGGACTAGAGGAAGGACGGCAAATTCCCGCTTCAACTAATGTTTTAAACTCCTCCTTCGCTGCCCTTAATTTCTCCGGATTGGGGCGACGAGGCCTCTCCGACACCGGAGGACCGGTGGTCAATATATGATGGTAGACATCAGCCGACTTCGAAGGTCGAAGCTTGGACGCACCCGACACGTCAGGGAACTCTGCGAGAATCCTCGCGAAACGCGAAGAAGGCAAAACCGTGCCAATAGGACGATACGGCACAGGACGCGAGGCGGCAACCGCGAAAACGTTCGTGCAGGAGTCAATTAAGCGATTTGAACCAAGATCCACTACAAGACCGTAGTGTTTGAGCAAATCTGCGTACATTTTTCGCGGCTATACTTTCGATCCAACGATCGAAACGACGCACCGTACGTGTCGATCGCTGAATCATTCGCCGCGATCAACTTGAAACCCGTCAGCCTAGCACGGATCTTGGGGTCGGCCGGCACCAACGAAAGGTCCGCCCCCGTGACAATCAAAAACAACATCCCCGATATCCGATCACGCACATGTAGACGAGAAGTGCCTTCCGAAATCTCCGCGCCCATCTTACCCACGGAGGGCACCCTTAGTTTCCCGCAGAGAAACTCTTATACATATCGCACGATTCCCTACAGGACTTCGGGCTCTGAGAGTATTTCTTGTGTGCATGACACAGCTTGGGACCCTTCGGTGGATCCCGAAACCCGGAACGCATGCGAGCGGTGGGCGTCATAGAACGAGGACGCCGCCACCGCCGCATTTTGTCAACGTCGATCCGAAGCCTGGCGAGCTCCGCCGACAAGCGTTTTAATTCCCTCGTGTATGCCCTCGAACAAGGCTACCAGGGTGCTCCACTCGCCAATTCAGAGGACTCGGTGACGGCAGGATAAAGGAACAACAATACGATTTGGACTGTACGTCCGACTGTACACTCAGCTGTCGTAGCAACAAGAACGCGCGGGAATCAGCGACGCAACATGGCGGCGCCGATCCCCACTATCAGTACGAGGAGCGGGGGAAACAGTGTCCCCACACAACCTGATAGTAGCCTGGGCATGTGAAGGGGCAATTCTAATTTCTAGTTTTACAGTGTACCAACATGGCTACCGCAGAGTTTAATTTTTGTTCTGGGTTAGTACTGGGTTAGTATTGGGTTAGTTCTGGGTTAGTTCCGGTTAGGTTGCGGGGGCGTCCCTCGCGCCGATGTGTGCCCCCCCCTCCACGGAGGAGGGGGGCGGAGCCGGATGGTGAAGCGGCGCGGGGGCCGTCCCCGCGCGGTGGATCGAATAAAAAGTAGTTGTGATTAATTTTATAGAATTGTGAAAGAGAGTAGTTGTAGTTGTAGTTATAGTTGTAGTTGTTTGAGATTGTGTTTGGGTTAGGTCAGCAGGTAAGCATGAAAAATTTAGATATCTTGATTGTGTGTAAATGTATGTTATCGGCATTGCAGAGTTGTGGCGCGAAGTGCGGTGCTACGTGCTACGTGCTACGCGATAATGTATCCGTAACGTGTGCGATATGGGGGCGCCACTGAGTCACTACACGGGAGAGCTCCCTACTAACCAATCTGGCGGCGCCCATACCTGTCACTTTCTGAGGTGAAACAATGAAAATTAGTGTTAAATTAGTCAACTTTACATGCTCATAACTTAAAAACGAGTGGTTCCCGCGGTCTGGGACATCGAATTTGGTGTTTTCTCGATGAAATGTACAGGATTAGATATGTAATAATCGAAAATCTGTGGGTTCGGAAGGAAATGTTTAGGCAAAGTTTCCGTCTACCTCCATTCTCAGAATTCGATGAAATTTTTAAAATAGGTTCTCTTTTTACTAAAATGACGATTGCCAGAAGGATTTTTGGCTACTCGAAAAAAAATTTGTCACTCTCTACCTTACCAACAAAGTCGTAAACGGCCCACACACCTCTATTACTAATTCAATTAATTCGTTTCGCGCACAAATTCCTCGCCAAAACTAACCCAGACCATAACCTTACCCTAAACTAGTAGTAGTAGTAGTAGTAATGCAATCGCCGGGGAAGGACGGCCGTGCCACCCCTCGCTTCCGTAAGGCACACCGTTCTTTCATCATCGGTTTGTGACGGTCACAACCTTCGGCCGCGAAGCTATCCCCATAAACGGAAAAACGCGGCACGCGAGTACCACGCGCGACCGCCAGGCGGCCACCGCGACGAACTGGTTTCCCGCGGCTAACCGTGTTCGCGCACGGGTATAATTACCCGGGATAATCACCGGTAAGGAGAGGCAGGCCGAACCCGTAAAGGAAAATAACCCTCGTGGTGAAATACCGAGCCGGAAAGCAAGCCTCACTTTGTGGAACGTTTTTGATAACGCTGTGGAGGGGCTTCTCGAGACCCCCTCCTCCGACCGTACCTCCGATCCTCCGTCCGCACCCGAACTTCCTGACCGAGCCCAACTGGTGAAATATCGACGGGAAATCGTCGACTTACTAAACGGGATGGTCATCATCGATGAGACGGCTATACAACCTAAATTTTTGAGTTTTTGAGCTTTTTAAGGCTCGGTGCGAACGTCGGACCATCCCACCATCAGACCTGCAGGGTGTCTCGCCTGCCCTTTAAGACTCCCCCCACTTTACCATATTTCCATGTTGAATGCGTCAAGTTTTTTATTTTCCCTTCCCTACTCTATTTCCAGATACTCCAGAAATTTTGCCCTCTCCCTTCCCCTGACACCTCTGGGTTAGATGCCTAACCTATTCTGTGATTCTATAGGGGGGTTGCAAGAACAAGGGACCGCGGAGTAATATATTGTCCATTGGGAAGAAGCTAGCCTGCAACTTCAGATCCGATCCGACTTCATCAAAATCTCGACTGAGCCGGAGATATAAATTCCATACGGTCTTCACCTGCCGAGACCTACAACGCGTTGGGTTTAAGAAGGCCCGTACGCCGATTTCACCGAAATTTCGTCTCCTAAGAGATATAATATCAATTATATCGGGTTCTCCCTGTTATGGTAGGCTCGACGCATTCTAGTAAAATATGGCTGGTTATTTGGATGTGGCCACCATCCTCGGTTATCAGTCGGCGTTCAACGAATAGTTCCGTCCGCCAGACCTTCCCCTTAAAGGTTTCTTTCCGTTTTTTTTTTTTGAGCCTGGCTCCGCCTGCTTGGCATCTTTATGAGGCTTGGACCTACTATTTATTAATTATTTTGAGTACATATTTTTTCAATTTGGAGAGTCGGGCTCGGAGTCGGAGTCGAAATCGACGTCGGAGTTGGATTCGGATTCGGAGTAGGGCTGTAACCAGGAAGGTTACTCTACCTTCCTGGCTGTAACTTTTCCGAAGCTTCGAAGACTTCGAAACCGAAATAAATACCGGTTTTTTGTCAGTATTTCCCATGCAAAACTCCAGAACCCTCAAGAAGCACAGTCTTCTAAATTAGTTTAGTGTGCATATAAAATACGTTCCATCGCGTTGTACAACCGGTAAAAACCCTCCGTGCGAAGGAACAATCGCCAATCCGAATTCAGGTAGGTAAACTTTCCACCGGCAACCGTTTTTTCCAATCTTCTAATAATTTACTACGGAGGCTCGAAATTCGAAACTTTCATTCTCATCGCCTTCGAATTTTCATAAATCGAAGGTTCGAAGTTTCGAAGTAAAGTTAGAGCCCTGATTCGGAGTCGGAGGTAAAAAAAAAAAGAGGAATTGGAGTCGGAGTCAGAGTTAAGAATTTTGTTTATCGACTCCGCAGCTCTGGCAAGAACTAATCCTCTGTTTGATCTTGAATTCATTCGATGATTGTGAGAATCAAAAAATGTTACTATATTGGTATTTTCTTGAAATACGAATAAGACTGTGCGGCCACAAGTAATTAGAAGCATGAACAAGTTATTGGGCATTGGAAGATTGAACAAACTTGCTGTTTGGTGACCATCCGAGATGTGGCCCAAACGTTTAACTTCTATGTGTCTTGTAAACTTGCAACGCGCTCTAAACTTGGTCCCCGTCATGAAGGAAGAGTAGGCGCTCTTCCTTCATGGTCCCCGTTAACGACTATCCTCGACCATTAAAATAGGGTCTTAAAGAACACCCGCGCTTGTTAACGTGCGGTCCCAAAGAACTCCCGCGATCGTTGAGTGCGGTTTCAAGGTACATACCCGCGACCGTTACAATTACGGTTTCATGGTACCGAGACGCTTTATTGCTCGAGCAGGTATCGCTCTCACTCCTCCTTCGGACGAACTCTCCCTTAGAATCGTCGGAAGAAGACTTGAACAATTGAAGCTGCTCTGATTCGATAATCCTAAGTCCAGAAAACCAATCAGAGTATCTTCTTCCTTATGACAATCGGTAATACACACCCTCTCGAGTCGAAGAGGTCGTCCTCTCCACCCCCGAGAAAAGTCTCACGAGGAAGTCCAGTTCACGTTCAGTTAGTTCCTAACTTTCGAACAAGTAACAGTCATTAGTTCTTAACCGAGTGTCACACTTCCTTGTATCTACAAATCAGACGGTTCTGTGCTCGGTACACGTGCAGTGAGTTTGGTGAATTGTCGTGGCTTTATTTATGCAGTAAAATGACCTGTTGCATCAAGGGCTGCGAATCAAAGAGAGACCGGACTAAATCGGCTAAGAAAAGCACTTTTGCTGTTCGCACAGTAAGTATTTCGGTTTCAAAGAATAATATTTTCATTTTTCTTCCAAAGTTAAATATATCCTATGGGTAGCGGAGTCGGTAGACAAAATTCTTAACTCTGACTCCCACTCCAACTCCTCTCTTTTTTTACCTCCGACTCCGAATCCGAATCCAACTTCAACGCCGATTTCGACTGCGATTCCGATTCCGATTCGTAGTTTAACAGCTGAAATTTTTGATTTTATGGTAGAATGTCTTTATTTCAGTCTTGGTATGATATTTTAAGTACACAAAATATTAAAATAACCAAGAGCAGCAGACTTTGTGAACTGCACTTCAAGCCTGAGGACGTCATTAAAGAAAATGCATTCGTACTAGATGAAGGAATAGTCTTCCACATGAAAAGAGAAACAGTATTATTAAAAACGGGAGCAGTCCCATCGATTTTTCCATCGGTTGCTGCACCATTCTCCAAAAATATCACGAAGGAAGAGTCTTCTACCTTCATGAGACAGATAGAATATTGTAATGACAATGATTCAGTGCTACACCAAACTCCATCTACGTCGACAACACAAATAGAAAGAACCTTTTCAATGGAAGATATGAGTGTTGCAAGAAACATTAAGGTTCCTACAAAACAGTGGTATGGAAGCTTTACTGATAGTTCTATAATATGGATATGTTGGGCTAATGACTTGTCACACACTTTAAGACATGTTATTGTTACACCAGATATGAAAGTGAAGGTACATATAATTGAATAAAATAACAATACACACGCACGCGCGCAAACATATATATTTACATCTGCTATGTTCATTACAATGTTATTAATATATAAAATAGGTACTTATTGGAAATAACGAGATTTATTTTGATACGAAGATGGTTGAAAATATAGAGGAAATGGAACAAATTTTGTTGACAGTGCAAAGTTTTTTTCCTTGTGCAAAAATTCACGATACAGACAGGTTAGTGTATCAAAGTATATTTTAATTTATTATAAAAATTTCTATATTTACTTTTTAGAAAGTTTCCTGTAGGGTTTGATTGTGCGAATAAATCGGAGTCACCGTTGTATTCAAAAACTCCTTTTATTTCGTACGTCTGTACTCGCGCCATTCCTCATGCACGTTCATCAATATCACACACATTCGCTCTTGAAATAAATGCGCGCAAAATAACTGCGCGCCGCGGCAAGCAATGGAATATCACTTTCACTTAATTAGTTATATATGTAGCAGTTGCACATCTAATAACATGTACTCTAAATAAAATGTGCGTATTCCTTTACAGAAGTACAAATTGTCGCGGTTTTGTAATTACACAGAGTGGTGTACCAAAAAAGAAAATTAGGTGTTCAGCTTGTATAATAAGTTGGAAGATGATGTTAAGAAAAAAGCGTAATGTAAACTCAGTTAAAACATTAAAAGACAACTACAGAAAATCACAATTGTCGCGTTGGAACTCTGAACGTCGAGGAGAGAGACTTCTAAGAAAGGCACGTATTACATGCAATATATTTTTTAACAGAGTTAAATGACCGTTTTAATTGCAATTCTAATTTCAACTAATATTTGTAGATGTCAAAATTGTACAATTCTATTGCACGTTTACAAGATAAATGCAGTAGATGCGACGAGAGGGTGCTGAGAGAAATGATCAAGGAATTGCCGCAAAACCACTGTTTTGGATCTTCACTGGTTTCCGTTACGCGGAAACTTGAATTTACGATCCACCGAAATAGCCAACGAATAAAGGCTTTTAAGAAATAAGCGTGTGTTTGGGAGAGCGTTTTAATTTGTTGGTTTGACCACCGTCACTCGCGATACAATTTCGCAATACGACTAGACTTTTAATCTTTCGGTAAGAACAAAAGGATCGAGCACGTGCTGGTTTTATGATTCCGATTATCGTCGCGACGATTCTTAGAACAGAGAGAGCGAGGACCCGACCGATCGTTGTGTATATTGTCGCGGTTCGTTCCCCTCGCCGCGCACCCCGAACTACTCGGTCCGCCCGAAGTGTGCGGGGAGAGAGAGAGACAAGCAACGACAACGATCGAGTCCTCATTATCGGTACTTTTCGGCAGTTGTCAATACACACTCGCTCAGCACGGTACACCGTGCGAATGTATTCGTGTCTTCGCACAGCGATACCGAACAGCTGATCTGTTTTTACTCGAACATACCGCCCGCCTCGTTGTCGGGTCGGCAACGAAATAATGCAACGATTTTCGCGACTTTGCGACGTGTGTGTTCAATGTGAGTGATCAAAATCGTTCGGTGATTTTACATGGTTGCAGTGAACAATATCAACAAAATGCAATTCTATCCGTTACGTGCTAAAAGTGAACAATGAAAACAAAACAAAGTGCGCTATATACAACTATATACAATATATACATCGGTCTAGTGCGCGTCAACACGAGTCTCGACGACGTTCAGCGCATCGGTGCACCGCCCGCCGTGAAGAGAGTCAGATTTCTTCGCCTGAGGATTCTTCTGCCGAAATGAGCGGTACGAGGCGTTGGACGGCCCGCGTGGTGGTACGAGTGGCAGTCTTCACGGCCGCTACACGTACTCGTCCGTCGGATCCTCGCTGCACTTCGACGACTCGTCCGAGCGGCCATTTCGTAGGCGGTGCGAGGTCGTCCTTCAGTAGTACGATGGCTCCGACAGCAAGATTCTCCCGTGCCTTTTGCCATTTCGGAAGTGTCTGCAACTGGCTCAGGTACTCGGTGCGCCAACGCTTCCAAAAGCCTTCCAGGAGTCTGGATATAAGGTTCCATCTCCTTTTTCCAGCATCGTACGTGATTTCTTCACCCGGTTCTGGAACTGCACACAACGAATTAGCGTTGACTAGGTGATTCGGTGTGAGGAAGGAAGGATCATTTGGATCATCGGACAAGGCGGCAAGGGGTCGAGAATTCAAGCAAGCTTCCACTTGACACAGCAAGGTGGAAAGCTCCTCGAAGGTGAGCTTCTGCTCCCCTATCGTGCGTCGCAGATGCCTCTTTGTGGATTTTACTGCCGCTTCCCACAGACCACCGAAATGTGGAGAATACGGCGGTATGAAGCTCCATTCCGTCCCGTCGGCGGCAAGCAACTCCGCTGTTTCCTGGTAGAACGCCGATGCGGCGTTGAACATGCGCTTCAGAAGCTGATCGGCACCTCTGAACGTCGTGGCGTTGTCGCTCAACATTTTTGTGCAGTTTCCTCGCCGAGCTACGAAGCGCTTGAAGGCGGCGATGAAGGAAGCTGAGGACAGATCAGAAACTACATCTAAATGAATTGCCTTGGTGCATAAACACACAAAGACAACAATGTATCCTTTAGTGGTACGTTGACCCCTCGCTCTCGTCATGAGCATCGGAATTGGACCAGCGTAATCGACTCCGCTGACCGAAAATGCCCTTGCTGGTTGCACTCGTAGGGCAGGCAGCATTCCCATCTGCTGTTTACCAGTGCGTCCTTGGAGACGAGTGCATGTGACGCAACCTCTGATGGTCCGCTTCACCAAAGGCTTGTCCCGCGGGATCCAGTGGGTGAGCCTGAGCGTCGCCCGCGTCAAGGTCACTCCGCCATGGAGCGTCCGAAGGTGAGCCGACCTTATCAGCAAGGTTGCCAATGGAGACTGTCGGTCAACGATCACAGGGTGCCTTTGATCGAATGCCACCGCTGCGTGGTCCAGTCGTCCTCCCACTCGTAGGACACCTTGACGATCTACAATCGGCCGAAGAGGAACAAGAGGCGAAGTCGATTTGATGCTCTTACCCGTCTCCAGCTCCGCAAGTTCGTCGCCAAAGTCATCCGCTTGGCTCATTCGGTGGACGCTCACCCATGCCTCATCAATCTCGGTAGCGGTCAAGAACCCATGTCGTGGTGTATCGATGGAGCGAGCGTTGTTGACGAAACGTCGCACATACGCTGTCACCCTGACCAACCTCAATATTGACGAGAATCGAAGCGGATCCCAGGGCGACTCGAAAGCTGCTTTCAGGCTAGGACGCTCGCAGGGCTTCGTTTTCCTGACTGTTGTCGTCGTCACCGTCACTCTGCGCTCCGGGGCCTCACTGTCGTCGACCTCATGTGAGCCAGGCCAGTCCTCCTGAGGCCTTGACAACCACGGGGGACCCGTCCACCAGAGATCGTCGTCGACCAATACCTGCGCCGTGATCCCACGCGTGGCAAGATCTGCAGGATTTTCGTGCGTCCTCGTGTGTCGCCATTCAACCTCCGGCAGCAGGCGCTGGATCTCGGCCACCCTATGCGCCACGAACGGTTTCCACCTGGAAGCATGCGATCTTACCCAGGCTAGAACGACAGATGCATCTGTCCACGCGTGCATCGTCACAGTGCGAGGCTGCATCGCGTCTCTCACGGCTCTCAGCAATCGGGCCAGCAGAAGAGCGCCACACAGCTCCAGTCTGGGAATGCTCTGAGGTTTCGTTGGAGCGACCTTGGTTTTCGCCATCAATAAGTGCGTCTCGGCCTTTGCACCGGTAACTGGCACCCTTATAAAGATGGCTGCAGAGTAGGCTCTTTGGGATGCGTCGCTGAATCCGTGCAGTTCTACATGGTCGCTGCTCGCCGCACGGTAGCCAATCCATCGCGGAACGGAGATTTGATCGGTCCTCTCCATCTCGCATCTAAGCTGATTCCATCGATCGGCGAGCTGCGCAGACAGTGGCTCATCCCACGACGCTCCAGACAACCAGAGGTCCTGCAGCATGATTTTGGCAGCCACGGTGATCGGAGATAACCAGCCTAGCGGGTCGAAAAGCCTAGCAGTCTCGGACAAAACCAGCCGTTTAGTCCATCGTTGACCTGTTGCCGCGGTCATGAGTTTCGGAGCCGCCAGCGACAGCGTATCGCTTGCTGTACTCCATTTGAGGCCCAGTGCTCCTGTCTCCTGATGATGCTGCAACAATTCAACGAAACCGGAGCTCGATGGCAAATAATTTGCCGCCCACTTATCTAACGGGAATCCGCCCGCCGTCAAGATGTCCGTGAGCTGACGTCGAGCCTCTTCTGCATCGTCTGTATCGTCTCCTCCTGCGAGGATATCGTCGACATAGGAGTTCGTTCGGAGCATCGCTGCACCTCGCGGATATCGAGCCTCTTCGTCGTCGGCAAGCTGGAGCAGCACTCTCGTGGCGAGGTACGGAGCAGACGTCGTGCCGTAGGTCACGGTCGTCAAACGGAAATCTCGGACTTCCTCGCTCGGATCCGTCCTCCAGACGATCCTCTGCCAGTCTCGGTCCTCTGGGTGCACCTTAATCTGGCGAAACATTTTTACGATGTCCGTGGAGAAGGCGTGTCGATGGAACCGCCACTTCGTTATGACGGCCCAGAGGTCAGATTGGAGCTTCGGTCCTGCAGCCAGGTAATTATTGAAATTGCTATCTTTGCCTTTGCCTGAAACATAAGAGCCATTAAAAACTACTCTAATTTTCTTCGAAGCTCCATTTTCCCGCCACACGGCGTGATGCGGAAGGTAATTCTCCCCCCCGCCAGTCGAGTGCCGCGAGACTAACTCCATATGCCCGAGCCGTTCGTATTCCTCCAGAAATTCGATATATTTCCGGCGTAGCATCTCGTCCTTCGCTCGTCGTCCTTCAGATGATACGAGCATGCGAACGGCGACAGGTCGCGGAACACCGACATCGGCGCTCGGGGTGGTAACGAACGGCAAGCGCACAACATAGCGCCCTTCATGGTCTCGGCTGTGCGTATCCTGGAAGTATCGTTCGCACGCATCATCCTGAGGCGAGCTTATCGGTTTCGACGATACTTCCTCTAGTTCCCAGAACCTCTGCCAATCATCGCGAGGGTCTCGTGCAGGCTGGACTAGTAAGGATCGCACCCGACGGTTTCCACTGCCATCAGACGTCGTGGAAATAGTTGCACCCATCGGCGCCCAGCCGAAGGGTGTTCGGACAATCGGAGGAGTGCCCATTGGTCCGATTCGATTCTCGAGGAGAAGGTGTCCACACGCATCTGCCCCTAGGAGCAACTCCACCCTATTTGGAGAGCGGAAGTCCTCGTCGGCCAACGGGAGTCCTTGCAGGTGAGTCCATTTCTCGTCGTTGATTTCTACCGCCGGAGTCGGAGCGGTAATTTTTTGCGTCACCAACGCTTTCAACGAGAGTTGGAAGCTGGAATCGCGACCGGAGGCGAGTAAAACGGATACTTCGTGACGTACCGTACCCACGTTTATTTCCTGATATCCCGTTAAGTGTACCTCTACGTTCCGGCGCGGAAGACGTAACACTTGCACGATGTCATCAGTAACGAAGGACGTCTCGGACCCGGGGTCGAGTAACGCGCGCGCATAAACACTGCGCCCGTTCGGGGATTTTAACAGGACGCGCGCGGTGGCCAGCAAAACAACGCGATTCGATCGGAACGTATTCACCGAGCTCGTGCTCGGTCCCGCGATGTTTGCATTTTTTGAGAACGCCTCGTGAAGCGCGGTATGATGATGGCCGTCGCACACCATACACCGATACGAAGACGGGCACTCCGCGAGCAAATGTTTTCCGGAGAGACACGAGACGCACAGTTTCGACTGGTACACGAAGTTCTTTCTTTTCTGAGCGCTAAGGTTTTTAAACTGGCTGCAGCGTCCCAGTTGATGGTCTCCTGAGCACGACGGGCACTTGAGAATAGTTTTGCCTTTCGCGAATGATTCCTTCGTCATTTGGACCGTCATGGCTGTCCTCTTCTCTGACCTTCGCTGCTCCTCTCGTTTGGGAGTCGTCGATGGAGGCTCCGGCTCTGGGTTCGAGGCCAGAGCATGTATTCGTGACTCGAGGAAGTCTCGAATTTCTTCGAATGAAGGCATGATCGTCGGATCCGGGAACATTTTTTCCCATTCCAAGCTAGTGGTCGAATCCAGCTTTCTCACGAGAAGAGTGACGAACCAATCGTCCCACGTCTCGACCGATTTCCTCAACGCGGCCAAGGCATCTCGAGCTTGACAGAATTCGTCGAGTACCCGGGTTAACTCTTCCTTCGTCGCTCGTTTTATGGCTGGGCAATCCAAAATTCTTCCGATGTGCGCTTTGGTCAGAACGCGGATTCCTCCGTAGCGACGTTCGAGCGCCGCCCACGCCGTTGCATAATTGGCACCGGTCAGAGACGTGCGCGCGATGACCTTCGCGGCCTCACCGGTGAGGTTCGCCTTCAAGTATTGCAGGCGTTGAACGTCTCGCAACCGTTTCGCGTTGTGAATCGTGGCACGGAACGAATCACGAAACTCCTCCCACTGAAGTAGATCGCCCGAAAACTTTTCTATGTGAAGGGTCGGTAACCTTGTTCCTCCGTTGCATCCGTGAAAGTCGTCTTCAGCCGAATCGTCTACGGTGACTGGCTTCAAATTCTCCAGTCTTTCCGCTAAGTCAGTCGAACTCTCCAGATAAGTTTCTTCGACTTCATCGAATAGTCCCTTTTTTTTGTAGTCACTGACGTCGAATTCTGCCTTCGATGACATCGCGCGATGATTTTCGGCAAAATCACGCCAGTAGTTGTCCAGCAACGTGGCCCTTTTTTGTAGCGCGATCACTGTGAGCTTCGCGGCCCCCATTTTATCGGTGTTCGCGATAAACCTTTTAATGCGACTAGCTAGATCTTCCTGAGCTCGCGCCCATTCGACGAACGTTTGCGACATCTCGTCGACGGTTAAATTTTAAAACGAGCGGAACAACAACTTGTGTTCGAACGCGAAAAAAAAGAGGGACCTTGCGCGTGTCACGGCAAACGACTTTGCTCGATCGATTCGAACAAGCGGTAACGCTTCGACCGAAGGTCACGGGTTTTTCGAATTCGTAACGGTTCGGTACTCGGCCGAATTCGAGGTTTTTGCGAACGGACTCACGAATTCTATTCGGAGAATTCACTTTTGCTCTCTTCCAGGTGCTTCCTGATTGTCCTCGACGTGGCCTCAGAAGATGCTCGATGCACTCACGGATCACTCGAGGAAACAAGAGGAACGAAGCAACGACGGAACTCACGGTGATGCACAGAATTCTTTGGAATTCTGCGGTGGATCAAACTCAACGGTGGAGTAGAGCAATCGGCGCACTCTAAGTCCCGGGTTTCGGCACCAATGTTTTGGATCTTCACTGGTTTCCGTTACGCGGAAACTTGAATTTACGATCCACCGAAATAGCCAACGAATAAAGGCTTTTAAGAAATAAGCGTGTGTTTGGGAGAGCGTTTTAATTTGTTGGTTTGACCACCGTCACTCGCGATACAATTTCGCAATACGACTAGACTTTTAATCTTTCGGTAAGAACAAAAGGATCGAGCACGTGCTGGTTTTATGATTCCGATTATCGTCGCGACGATTCTTAGAACAGAGAGAGCGAGGACCCGACCGATCGTTGTGTATATTGTCGCGGTTCGTTCCCCTCGCCGCGCACCCCGAACTACTCGGTCCGCCCGAAGTGTGCGGGGAGAGAGAGAGACAAGCAACGACAACGATCGAGTCCTCATTATCGGTACTTTTCGGCAGTTGTCAATACACACTCGCTCAGCACGGTACACCGTGCGAATGTATTCGTGTCTTCGCACAGCGATACCGAACAGCTGATCTGTTTTTACTCGAACAACCACCAATTAGCTGTTGAAGCTTGTTTTGCAGCAGCGAAATCCAAGAAGAAAATACATGGAAAAAATGGCATGAGATATTCAAACGAATGGATATACGAGTGTATTTTGCTGCGAATCAAAAGCACAAAAACATACAATCATCTAAGATCGCGCAATATCTTAACATTGCCGTCCCTTCAAACGTTACAACGCTATACAAAGAATGTAAAAGGTTGTTATGGTTTCCAGACGAGTATATTCGAATTGTTGAAAAAGAAAACTTTTTAATTTATAAAAATGGGTTTTTGCTATACGACAAAGCTTTTCAGAGAACCGAATTAACTATAAGAGGGATGGGATTTTTATATACAGTCGACTATCCAGCTGCGGTCAGAGGTTCAGTCCCACAGCGGCCGGTTATGCGGGAGCCTACTGTAATGCCGCGTCAATGTATGTTGTATATTTTAGTAACCAAACTAATGTTTTGTAGGTACCTTGTTGGTAGATGAAATGAAATTGACGCAAACTTTGTATTTCAATCGCATCAACCTAAAAGTTGAAGGCTTCGTCGATTTAGGGCAGCATACTGGAGAGGACCAAAAAACGAAAAAGGGTGACCATGCATTGGTTTTAATGTTTCAGCCCTTCAAAGGGAAATGGGTTCAGTCCTTGGCTTGCTTTTTGAGCATTGGCAGCGCAAGTGCATCAATTTTGCACAAAATAATTATAGAGTGCATTATTCTATCCGAGCAAAGTGGATTGAAAATAGATGCTGTAGTATCAGATGGCGCATCGTGGAATCGATCCATGTGGAGCATATTTGGAGTTACAGAAGACTGTGTTAGCGTACAGCACATAGTAGATCCAGAAAGACGCTTATGGTTTATTTCAGACTTTCCTCATTTGATCAAATGCCTGCGAAATTATTTTTCTCAATTTGATCGATATGCAGGAATTTGGGTGAGTCAAATTTTGAATCGGAAGTAACAAACAGTCCGAAAATTTATAGTACATACAATTCATGCAATACTATACATGCAAGAAGCATAGAATTTCTGCCAACTATTATCTAGTACAGTAATTAAAACATGTGTTTTCTGTTACATGTAGACTCCGGATGGTATAGTTTCTTTAAAACATTGGTATGCTATACTTGCCATCGAAAATCCAGGCGGATTTAACTTGAAATGCAGTTATAATTTGGATGAGCGACACATTAAACCCAAGTATTACCAAAAAATGAATGTCGCAATGGCATTTCGAGTATGTATTCGAGTACATGTAGTGTCTATTTAACTTTTTTACGTAATTCTATTGCATCGATAAAGATATTATTATTCTCACATTGAAATGTACATATGCGATTTTTATTAGTTTTTCGGTGTGGCACCTACCATGCAAATACTCAAAGAAGCAAATATTCATCACGATTTGAATGATGCTGATGGTTCGATTAAATTTTGCCAAAAAGTGGAAGCATTAATCACTGCCATGAATAGTCGCACTCCAAAGGAATCGTTACGACCAAATAACCAAATGTATAAGGTAATCATATGAGTGTAAACATTGCAACTAACTTTATAATACAGTGACACTGACTTGCATTTATTAGAAAATTTTATTTTAAATTAATTTTATTAATTACTAGAGGTGTGCGGGACGGGACGGGAATTCCCGAAAATGTTCGGGATCTCTGAGACGAAAGCCAAACGTAGAGGACAGCATGTAAATAGTATTTAAATAGTATTTAGTAATAGTAAATACTATTACATAGTATTTAATAGTATTTAAATAGTAAATAGTATTTACATGCTGTCCTTCTCTACGTTTGGCTTTCGTCTGAGAGGTCCCGAACACATTCACGGGATTCCCGAACATTTTCAGGAATTCCCGCCCCGTCCCGCACACCTCTATTAATTACATTCTTTTTGTTATCATATATATTATCTGTTCTAATTTTACAGGATATTGAAAACTTTTTGGATTTTTTGAGCCGATGGGAAAAAACAGCAAAAGAAAAGCACTACAGTTTTATAACTGAGCAAACTTGTTATGGATTGAAAATTTCCTTAAAAGCCACTCTGCAGATTTGTTCTTTTCTGATTGATAAGTGTGGATTTAAATACTTAATGACATCTCGACTAAATCAAGACAATTTGGAGGTGAGTTATCTCTTTTAGACTGTTTTTTTTCATCAAAATATTAATAAAACCTGCAGTGTGTAATTCATGATTATTGTTGCAGAGATTTTTTGGGATGATGCGCAGCTGTTGTGGTGCCAATGACCACCCGGACTCTCAACTGTTCATACAAATGTATAGGTTGATATCAATGTATTCTTTGATAAAACCTCCAAAAGGTTGTAACGTATCTACTGGAGAATTGATGGAGGTTCTTATAAATATTAAAGACATAAAAAATGTAAAAGAAAGAGAAGAACAGTGGATAGGTCAGATAGATACTATCCTGGATAGAAGTAGAAACACTGAAGTGTTGGCATATGCTTCGTCATTGCTGGAGGATCACGATTCGCATATGTGTACTACTACAGATTATATACTGACGTACGTTGCTGGATATGTGGCAAGAAAAGGAAAAAGATTTTTTAAGAATATTAACGATGGAAAGAAGAATATTCTTTGTGAGGATTGTCTGAGGATGTTGGCTTTACAGCCAACTGATGTTATACCAGAAAGTCATAAATTAATTGAAATAAAAACCAAGGGATTTTTAATAAATCCTTCAGTGGCCTTATTTAATTTGCTGTCAACTTTAGAGATGGGAATAATAGGGGCAACAAAATCTGGAGAACTCGGTGTTAACACATTGTTCGACATAATGGGATTGATCGACGATGAAGAAAATCCTATTACACTCATCGGTTGTGTAAAACACGATTATAAATTTACGAAGAATATTATCCGGTTTTATTTGGTTACACGTATGTTCTTTTTGGTTAAACAGGTGAACAAAAATGACAACCAGGAGAAAGAAAAGGTACGGGAAACAAGGAAAAAGGCAAAATTAGTTTCGGTAAATGTGCAGAAGGAAAAAAAAACGACAAAAATACAGGAAACGAATGCAGCAGAGACACACATCCAAATGGAAAAGGAAAGGAAAAGCTGCCAAAGAAAATTAAAAGAATATGCTTTGCGAGGATTGCCTGAGGATGTATCCACGCATGTACCCAGATAGCACGGCTGGCCGCATAGCCCAGCGTGCCGAGCCCCTGACCTGCAGATTACGGGCCGAACCCCGCTTCGAGCGGCTATAGGCCCGTCGGCTCGATTTCGGCTCGGCCACTGCAAGAGCCGAGTCCAGGCCTGTGACCTGCAGAAACTCGAGCCCAGGGCCGGCCGGCCGGGCCGAGATTTGAGAGGGCAGCACAGTTACACGAATGTGGCCAATGCCGGTATACAGAATACGGGGCGGGTCGCATCAATGTGGCAGATGTTAAAGTAAATTTCTATTCTGCAAATGCGTAGCAGTCCCCCGTTTTATATAACGTTACATTTTGTTTATTGTTAACCCCTCGCCGTGCAATTTTCTTTACAGTTACACTATGATTAAAACGTCTTTATGAAAGAAAAGAAAAAAAGTGTCGTAGACGTGAAAAGAAAATTTATATTTTTTGTACGACTATATTTATTTTAATGCTTGAACATGGATTACAAACGAATTAAATTTTATTATTTCATCTAAAAAGAAACGCGTAACATATTCATAGAAAATGCAACAATTTTGAATTTCATCTACTCAATTTTAGTTAGCAAAATTAATATTTTGTTATGCCGCAGGGGGTTGGTGAAGGGATAATATACTATATATTTTTACACAGAATTTAAAATTTTCTAATATTGTATATGACGGCAATCGCCAAATTAATGCAACCGTGCTGCCCTCTTACGGGGTAGACTTCTTTTTCCAGGATTGTAAGTGTGCGGGATTCGAGGTCTTATTCCTCGATAATACAAAAATGGGATTTTTCAGTAGTCAATAACGCTAAGTAAAAGATCAATCTAAGCCGCAGTCGCCCTCGAAAGTCCTATTTTTACGTTTACGAGTCGTAATTTGCATCATTCGGAAGCATACAACTGCGCATGTAGCTATTTTCATAACATATATGCTGCCGAATAATGCAAATTACGCCTCATATACGAAAAAATAAGACTTTTGAGGGCGATTGCGGCTTAGATTGATCTTTTATCTAGCGTTATTGGCTATTGAAAAAACCCGTGTTCGTATTATCAAGAAATGAGAACGCGAATCCCGCACCCTTGCAATCCTGCAAATGGGCAGCATACCGGCCCGGCCGGCCGGCCCTGGGCTCGAACTTCTGCAGGTCACAGGCCTGGACTCGGCTCTTGCAGTGGCCGAGCCGAAAGCGAGCCGGCGATAATATATATATTAGCCAATATATATATATTAAATATATATATATATTTAATTATATTAACTTTAATTACTGTCAACGTAGTTGTTTATAGAATGGGATTTATTCCTTTTAAATGTAATTTTCCAATTTATACGTGTGCTCTCATGTACTCACTTTGATTTTAAAGTTGTCGAATACAGATTATATCTGTATGTATATCCATATCGATATGCAAATTACTGTCTGGTCCAGTGTTCTTGTCTCTGCAATATATTTAATTATATTAACTTTAATTAATGTTAACGTAGTTGTTTACATTTAGAATGGGATTTATTCCTTTCAAATGTAATTTTGTAATTTATATATATTCTTCTTCTTTTACTTACATATTTGTTCTGTTCCACACACTGTAGGTTTCGAAAATCTCTTTTCAAATATTTATAACATTATTTTTCTTCCAATTTTGCACATTTGCGCCTCCTGTCATACCCTAACCATGTATGTATTCCTAACCTTTTCGTTTCATCGTTTGACACTGACATTTGCAATTTCAAGATGGCGACTATCGTGTTAAAACTCTTCAATTTAGCGAGCGCCTCCCCAACTGGGACGAATTCTGTGCCACTTTTTGCTTCTCGACGGTATCGAGTTTGGTCTCCTTACTCTTCCTTCATGCTCGGGCCGTTCGAAACGCTCGGGCCGTCCGACGTGTCAGAAGTATCGCGCACCCGAATCGAGCCCGCCCGACTGTCTGCGGCCCGACTAGACTGGACGATTCGGGCGCCCGATACTCGAGCCGGCCCGCACATCCCTTTCAAAACGTTTATTTACGATGACAATGGTACAAAAAAAACTGTATCCTGCAGCGTAGTTTTAGGTCAGTTCTCTCGACCTGGACGGGGGAAGGGCTAATTTATGGCACCCTCAATTGCTTTCACGTTTCGGGTTCACAGACAGAAAAATCAAGCTGCCGCAAAAGTGGTAACAGACGGGACGAGCTAATATGTAGATGCAAACACGTGCACGTGAGGAGGGTAGGGTTCACTCACAAATCCCTACGAATTAGAAAATAACAGAAGAAAGAGTATACGCTTCACATAGGATTGCTCATTGTCTATGAATGTAAATATACGCGGGGACGTGCACAAATTTCCGAACAGCATTTAAAAAGAAATTAGGGTCATTCCATGCCGAATCGATCACTTTTTGCAGGCACCATCGCCGATTTTGTTCTAATTGAAATATGTTGTATTCCATGTGAAATTAGGGTGGGTTTAAGTCATCATTTTGCCGGGTTCGAAATTTTTTAGAAATGGCAGGGCTTCAAAGTTTTCAATTTTTGCCCATTTCGGCGAAAACGGGCCTCACTTGCGAATTTTTATCTCAAGAACTATTTGTCCGATTGAGCTAAATTTTTTTTTGTTTTATTCGGAAAGGGTTGGGCTATTACAAAATAATTTTTGCAACCTCGACAATCAACTTTATAATGTCGAAAAATTTTAACAAATTCTTCTTTTGCGTTTTTTTTCGATGATGGGGCTCAGTGATTTAAATTTTCAAAAAAATATGGTTATATTCCTTGAAGTTTCCCCTTTAAAATGAGCCCTTGAAAAAGATGGTATCTTTAAAATTGGCGTCACAATGAGCTGGTAAATGAATGATGAGCGCGCCGCTATAATGGTCCGTTGTCTATACCGCTGGTCTCGGGAAATTACCAGCACACTGTATACGACTGAATAACCCTATTTATACCTCGAGAACAATATTAGTAAAGATTGCGACCATGGATTCTTTTACGATATAGCGGGTTTTTCCTCCGGGCCCGCGAGGTAGATATCGTGGCCTTGTGTTGGACCATCGGACCTCGGTCGGCGCAACCCTTCGGAAGCTCGGGGTTTATGATTCAGCACTTGCTATTGAAGCCGGGAATCAAGGATTCTAAGGAACGAGACATGCATTGTCTAAAACATCTAAATTGCACGCGCTAAAAACGGCTTTCTGAAAAATGTCTTCATTGTCGCTTGCCTCGTAAACCGACCCGACCATTTGCACACCAAATGTTTTATTGTACGTGCCGATGGCCGCTACACTTTTAAGTTTATTTTGTCGCCTATCCTTTTTCTGCCGACCTGACGGAATCTGAACAGTAAATAGAAGGTATGAGGGGGTGGGGTTTCCTATATATTCGGGTATCCTTTTCCCAATGTTCAGTTTACGTGAAATTTTCGTGGCGTACACTTCGTACTATATAAGAGTGAGTGAAATATCGGAAATGGTGTGTCAAAAGTGCTGTAATCCATTTAAGCGAACGGGTCATGATCATTTCGTGAAAGGACTTCGTAATGTCACATTGAGGATGCGTCAAGTAATTCCAGCTCTTCCCACTAAGGGATTGATTTTTACTTCTTGTCGTATTAAAATAAGTCTTGAAGAAAAAAAACAGCAAGCGGAAGTTTTATTAGCTGAACCAGGGCCATTCGGATTATCGCATGGACAAGTACCTAATAGTAGCGACAGTTCCAGCAACGTGTCAACATCAGTAGATCCCGCCATTATTGTAAGCTCTACAAATGTTTTAACGTCATCCTTGGGTAACGGCCTAAATGCGAATTATTTCGCCTGATTAGCGATCTCCTAGATGGAGCATCAAGTACCGAAAATTTAGAAATTTCTGCTTTGAATACGGAACAGCGACCGAAAGAGTGTGTTTTAGCTGGTGCCAGTGCAACACACTCTGTTTGCATTTGTGTTATCCATCAGAATGTGAAATTAATGTTGCAAGCGATTAAAACAGCAGTAGCTGCACGTGGCATAGATTCAAACATTGTTACTATAACAGATTATAAATTCATTTTAAAATCTTTAATGTGTGAACCACCGACTTCATCTTGCCATTTACGGAAATGTACTTCTTGTCCCGGTTTTAATAGTATCCGTTCTGAATTTGAAAATTTTTTTGATGATAATTACATCACAGATATCACTTTTAAATGTTGGACAAATACCGATAGATTTTCCTTAGAGACACTTACATGTTCTGCTGACGACTTCGAAGACCGTCTCGCAGATAAAATTCCGATTTTGCAGATACACGATTATATCGCTGGAGCGCAGAGTTCGTACTTAGCACAAACAAAAGACTTACTAGATCACGGAGAATTTGTTGTCATAGGCGATTTTTCGGAGAACTATAGTTTTGTTATACAGGATGAAGTGCAAAATTACCATTGGAGTAATAAGCAAGTCACTCTTCATCCTTTCGTTATATATACCAAAGAACATAGTCATAATTTTGTAATAATTTCTGAAAGTTTAGAACATAATACAGTTGCCGTTCATATTTTTCAAAAAAAGTTGATGGAATATCTAAAACATATATATGCGGAAAAAATAAAAAAGATTATATACTTTTCTGACGGGGCAGCTGCACAATATAAAAACAAGAAAAATTTTATTAATTTAACACATCATTTTAACGATTTTGGTGTTCCTGCTGAATGGCATTTTTTTGCAACGGCTCATGGTAAGGGACCATGTGATGGTCTTGGAGGAACCATCAAAAGACTTGCAATGTCCACTAGCTTACAAAGACCATTAGATAATCAAATTCTCACCCCGAAAAATTTATTTGAATGGGCAGAAACATCTTTTCCAAATATAATATTTAATTACGTCACCCCAGATGAACATAATAAACATGCTGAGTGTTTACAAGCTCGCTTTGCAACAGCATTACCAATTACAGGCACTAGAAGCTTTCATAGCTTTACCCCATTATCGAATAAAGAACTGCTATGCAAAACATGTTCGTGCGATAATGATGGCTCTGTTTTCAGTGTAATGAAATAATTTTTCTTATATTTTTTTCCACAATCCTTAAGTGCACCCCACACAATGATCCTATCCATACTTCTTACCATGAACCCTCCTTATTCCTTCCCGTTGGAAGAAAACCACCACCTTCTCGTGGTTTCCATTGAGCAACGACACCTTTTTTGTAGAACATATATACAATTCGTGTAAAAACTAATATCTATAAATGAAGTCATGATTAAAAAGGTGTCGTTGGCCAAGAGTGGTTACTAATATTGTTCTCGAGGTATAAATAGGGTTATTTAGTCGTATACAGTGTGCTGGTATTTTCTCGAGACCAGCGGTATAGACAACGAACCATTATAGCGGCGCGCTCGACTCGCCTCTACCTGGAACGGAGGTACACGGCGTCCTTTACCAGCTCATTGTGACGCCAATTTTAAAGATACCATCTTTTTCAAAGGCTCATTTTAAAGGGGAAACTTCAAGGAATATAACCATATTTTTTTGAAAATTTAAATCACTGAGCCCCATCATCGAAAAAAACGCAAAAGAAGAATTTGTTAAAATTTTTCGACATTATAAAGTTGATTGTCGAGGTTGCAAAAATTATTTTGTAATAGCCCAACCCTTTCCAAATAAAACAAAAAAAAATTTAGAAATGGGCAAAAATTGAAAACTTTGAAGCCCTGCCATTTCTAAAAAATTTCGAACCCGGCAAAATGAGACTTAAACCCACCCTAATTTCACATGGAATACAACATATTTCAATTAGAACAAAATCGGCGATGGTGCCTGCAAAAAGTGTTCGATTCGGCATGGAATGACCCATTAGGCTAAATGTCAAAAATACATTTTGCAAAAATTACAATTGTACAAAAACCGATAAACGAATTATTGCCCGGCCGAGAATCTATTCCCGAGCAATAACCTCGTATTTACTTTTCTCACATGAGCCTTTCGGGAGTTTTTGCCTCACCGGCGAGCTCAGCTGTTTGCGTTCGACAACAACCGACGGGGTGAACGATCAAGATTGTAAACCTCGCTGCATCGAAGGTGCGTTCACCTCGCAATTATTTCCGCGTGGGCCATCGTATTCTATTTTCGATAGTAAAATAATGAGAAAGCAAAATAATTTCAATGAAATGGTAATTTTGCATAGAAATAGAGAAAATACCATTCCCCGATAAGATAAAATAAGATAATTTTTTAATGTGTCGTCAGGGTGAAGATTCTGAACAACTGTTTGCTATACATGTAACTGCCGCTCGGTCTGAGTTTTTGAGATATTCGCGAAAAACTGCAACTGCTACTATGTATATATATTGAATTTTGCCTATACATGCACGTCCGTGGCGAGCGGATGCGTCAGCATGTGGGACCGCTCGTCAACTATTTTTACAGTACATATATCACGACGATCGTCGAACGATCTATAAAATGTTTTCTCAACAAATGTCCAAAACACTGATCCAGAGTTGGGCATTATTTAGATAAAAACTATTTAAATAACGATTCGAATAAAAGATACTTTATCTTTATTCGTTATTCGAAGGTTCGAATAAAAAAAGTATCTTTATTCGTTATTCGAAGGTTCGAATAAAAAAAGTATCTTTATTCGACGAGGTTCGAATAAATAATTTTATCCGACGAATAAAGATAAATTTTTTTATTCCAAATATCATTGGAATTGTATCATATTTGGTATCATTTTCATTAGAAAAATTCCACGAATATATAATTTTATATTATAATAAATTTTACTCTCGGATTTGGTTTTAGAATGAAAAACTCTATAAGAATCACCCAACAGTAATTCCTGAACACGAAAAAGTTTAATTTTGTTGGACTGTGTTGCTAACAAGAAATCGCTATTTTCGTGCAAATTCATAATATAAGACGTAACTTACCTTTGTCGCCACTTGTTTTTATTTGATGAGCGCCTCGCAGGTCGTGTACGGCGGCTTATTTTTTTCCTTTTCAAATGTTGTTCGATGCTGCATTCTTGTTCATCGCCTTCCATTTTTCCTTCCATGAATAAACACTCTCACTACTGCACTCCACGAAATAACTAATATAAGAATTAATAATAATGAAAGAAGTAAATAAAAAACTCTTTATAGTAAAGCCCGATATTTCACTTCTTTCCTGTAAACTCCGAAACGATCAACTGACCACACAATCGGTACATATCGGTGAAGACGCGAGAGAACGAAAGACAATGTAACAGAAGAGATTCTCTCTCTCTCTCTATCATTCATACAGAAGACCATAAACGTGAGAAAATAGCATTTGGTACAAAACTAGGCACAGGAAATAATTATTTATATTTATTATTATATACTTATAATTATTGCATACTTATACAGCATAAATTACATATTTATTGTACTTTAGCAACTTTTGTTTTGAGCCTTACCAATGCTGGCCAATAGGACCGGTAATGCAGTGGTGGGCAATCATCGATAGTCGACACCATCGATTGTTTTTGATAGTGAGAACCATCGACAGTACCTCCATAGATCCCGCGTCCGAAAAGTAAACAAAACTGCAATGCACGGTGAGTGAGTGCGAGGCCTAGTACGTGTTTTGTTTTCACGCGCCAAAAATGCCATTGCGGCCGATGTGTGCGTGTGTGCGATCTAGGCGTCCCAGACGCCAGTACGTACGAAATCAGCAAGTTGTCAGGGCAGGGACAGACAGGGCTGCCGAGAAAACAATAACGTAAGTACCACTACCATTACTACGCCTATCTCTTGTAGGATATCTAATTGGTTTTTGTGTAGTTTCCCTCTATTATATACAGTATTCTCGCGATAAGTGTCCCAAAAGTCTCTAGGATAAGTGTCCCTGAACTATCCCCACTCCTGTGGGGTATACCCCGTGAGGGGCCACGAAGCTCGAGCGGTCTCGGCCGCCGAGAAATGTAAACATGATACGGGTCGAGTATATCGGTGTGAGACCAGGAGACCACTACTAACCCGATGACAAAACTTCTTTATTTTTCATTATTTTTTTATGGAACTTTCGCCAATGTATTCCTGATATTTTTCTAATGAAATTGATACCAAAAATGATATAATTCCGATGATATTTACGTGTGTAATGGACGATAGATGTGTTTTGCGCAAGGAAATACAGCGTATGGGAAAGAAAGAGATGCGGAGAGTCGCAGTCGCCGGCACAGTTCAAAGGCCCGCGGCGTCCTCACAATGTAATCCCAATATAAAACTTCTTTATTATTACTTATTTTTGTATGAGAATTTCACCAATATATTTGTGGCATTTTTCTAATTAAAATGATACTAAACACGATATAATTCGGATCATATAAAGGTATGTTATATGAACATTTACAAGTTGCCTCACCGATGTGCTCGATGTGCACATGTTCGAGTGCACTCGATTTCCACAACACGTTTAACACGCTGTAACTTGCACCGTTTATTCAATAAACTATTAACAAAAAAATCACGTGCCTAGTTTCTTCTCTCAGGGGAAATCGTACTAGCCCGCACAGGTTCTCGCAGGGGAGATAACCGCTCGCAAAAAGAAGAATCGCTTTGTCTTGCTTTGAATGTTCGCGTGTGTCCTCGTAGGAGATTAACTCGGAATCGAATCTAGCCCGGCAGGGGGGCCTATTTACATACGTGGTGAGATGCCCAACCACGTTCATACACGGGAGCTCGCTTCGTGGCGTCTTCTCGGGTCGAGACGACGAGGGGGGTGTTCATGTTGCTCGGCATTCGAAAAGACCGTTTTGAACGCGTCTAACAAACCGCCCGCCTTGCGCGATCGCGCAACCGAAACGAATTAGACGTTACATTATTTCAGCGAGCTCCCCACACACATACACACCATACGTCGCATTCCGTTCACACATAAACTTATTACTAGGGAACACCAGTGGCCGACGGTCGGCCGCGACTGTCGTGTCAATTGTTCACGGGTAGTCGGCAGATGCGGGTGATGGGTCGTCGATAAGTCGAGGATGGAGTTTTTACCTCCACCACTCTTACATGCCCATCTTTCCCTGGAAAGGTTTTTATTACTCTCCCGAGTTCCCATTTGTTGGGGGGGAGTAGGGGGTTGTCCAAGATGACGACGTCTCCTACTTGCGTGTCAGTTTGGACCGTCTGCCATTTATAGCGAGACTGCAGTTCCTGCAGGTACTCGCGGGACCATACTCGCCACAACAATTCGTGGAATTTCTGGACCTTTTGCCACCTGGTCAAATGAGCGATCGGCTCGTCATCTACCGGAGGAATCGGACGGGAGATCAGAGGACCACCGGTCAGGAAATGGCCTGGCGTCAGTATCTCCAAGCACTCCGGGTCGTCTCGCACGCGAGTGATCGGGCGTGAATTCAACATCGCCTCGACCTTACACAAGAGCGTGGTCATCTCTTCCGTAGTGGGTGCAAACGATCCCATTATTCGACGAAGATGATGCTTCGTCGACCTAACCGCAGTTTCCTGCATCCCTCCATGGTGAGGGGCACCAGGGGGGTAGAAGTTCCACCGAATTCGAAGATTCGAGCATCGACCTTGAATTTCCGGCGAATTGGTGATCTCGACAAATTGTCGAGCAAGCTCGCGTGACGCACCGACGAAGTTCGTCCCGTTGTCGCTGGTTACCGATTGGGGAACGCCACGTCTGGAAATAAACCTGTCGAACGCTGCGAGGAACGCGGCCGTGGAACAGTCATCCACCAGTTCGAGATGGCTCGCGTGAGTAACCATACAAATAAACACCGCGATGTACTTTTTATGTGTACGCTTTCCGCGACCGGCGGCTTCCCGCACTTGGTATGGGCCGGCGTAGTCCACCCCAATGTTGAAGAAGGGAGGGGACGGACGGCAACGCGACGTCACGAGGTCCTGCATTAATTGCGTGGCTGTCTCTGCCCGCCAACGCGCGCATTTGACGCATTGGTGGATTACGCATCGAACCGAATTGCGCAGCCCCAGGATCCAATACTTCTGTCGCGTCGCATACGTGGTGATTTGGGTACCGCCGTGCAAAGAGAGGAGATGCGATTCCCGGATTATTAAATCGGAAACGTAGTGTTTCGGTAAGATCGCGGGGTGCTTTGTTTCCCAGGGCAGGAAGGAGTGTCTGAGCCTCCCTCCTACGCGCACGACTCCATATTGGTTCACGAAGGGGTGGAGCGGCAAAAGCGGCGATCGCTTCGGCAACGGTTCCGCGTTCGCGAGCGCGAGGATTTCGGTCGAAAAACAGGCTCGCTGGATTAAACGCAGCAGAGTTCGTTCCGCGTCACGCAGCTCAGGAGCGGTGAGGAAGGGGGAGCGCGAGACACGTGAATGTGTTCGCGCCGTGTTTACGAATCGACGCACGAGACCGAATACGCGGATCAAGCGTTGCCAGCTGGAGAAGCGAGACAGAACGTCCCAATCCTCGACGTTTATTGTATTGTGGACGGTAATCTTGCTTCTCTCTTCTTCCGTCTCGTATGTCCGCTGCGCAGGCCATTCCTCTTCCGTCCCCTTCAGCCACGATGGGCCCTCAATCCAGAAGGTCGATGACAGAAGGCATTCAGCCGTTACACCGCGCGAATTCAGATCCGCCGGATTGCATTGCGTGGGTACGTGTCTCCAGACGGCATTCGGCAGCGTGGTGTGTATCTTGGACGTCCGATTCGCCACCGCGGTCTTCCAAGCAGCGGGGTGTTTCCGCAACCATGCGAGGACGATCGTGGAATCGGTCCAGCAAACGATACGACTGACGGGGATCTCGATCGACTGAATTACGTGAGCGGTCAGCTCCGTCAACATCACGGCGCCGTTCAGCTCTAAGACCGGGATGGACATTGTTTTTATGGGGGCTACTCGCGACTTGGCGGTGAGCAGCGTGGTGTGCGTTTCCCCGGATAGCGACGTCACACGTGCGTAGACCGCACACGAGTAGGCGGCATGAGACGCATCGCTGAATCCGTGCAATTGGATTTCAAGCGAGTCAGGGGCGTACTGAATCCACCGCGGTACCCTCAGTGCATTTAAGGCGCGCCAGTCTGTGCAGAAGATGTTCCACGTGTCCCGTGTGGTGTCCGATACGCTGTCGTCCCAGGTTAGTTTTTCCAGCCATTGTTGCTGCATCAATATTTTTGCGCGAACTATAATGGGGGACAACCAACCCAGGGGATCGAACAGGGTTGCGATTTCAGCCAATAATTCGCGTTTGCTCAACGTACCCTGCCTAACCGCGAATTTTTTTAGGTCAAAGTAGAACGCGTCGTCCGAGGGGATCCACCTTATACCGAGGACTTTCAGCTCCGAATCGTTGAAGATTCGCAGATCCACGGCGTGAGAATGTATGGTCTCTGGAATAGTTCGCAGCGTTTGTGCATCATTGCCTGTCCACTTTCGAAGATGGAATCCACCTCGAGCAAGCAGCTGACAAACCTGCACTCTGGTCTGCTCGAGCAGCTGTTTGTCCGGCGCTCTCATAAACACGTCATCGACATAAACGCTGTTTCTGAGGATCGGGGAGGCGAGGGGGTAATTCGAGCCTTCAAGCGTGTTTACCTCTTGGAGCACGCGCATCGAGAGGTACGGGGCGCAGGCGGTTCCTTATGTTACCGTGTTGAGCTCGAACGCTTCCAAATTACCGGTTGTTTCGTTCTTCCACAGGATGCCCTGGTATTTGCGATCTTGGGGATGGACAAGAATCTGCCGAAACATCTTCTCGATGTCTGCGACGAGGACGTACTTGTGGAGACGCCACGCGAGCAGGATTCTGGAGATATCCAACTGCAGCTTAGGACCGGTGTGGAGGATATCGTTCAGGGAATACCCACTCGAAGTTTGATTCGACGCGTTGAAGACAACGCGAAGTTTCGTGGTCAAGCTTTCTTCACGGAGAACTGCGCGATGCGGAATGTATGTCCTCGAGCTGTCGATGGAGCTGAGGCGCATCATGTGTCCCAGCGATTCATATTCGCGAATAAATTTTGTATACTCGCGGTTGACCGCTTCGTTTTCGCGCAGTTTGAGGGCCAAACGTTTCAGGGACGCGGTGGCTCCTCGGAGGGAATCTCCGAGAAAGTCGTCAGGGACCGATTTGAGGAACGGTAGCCTCACCACGAATCGGCCTGTAGCGTTCCGCGAATAGGTGGACGCGAAGTGCCGTTCGCATTCGTCCTCTAGGGGTGTAAGCGCACGCGTTTCCGGGACGGCTTCAGTCTCCCAAAACCGAGTCAACACGCGCTCCAGCGGGTCCTTATTGGAACTGTGATGCGTAGCGATCGTGAGACGAGGGGGTTCCGCGTTGTGGGTGCGCCCGGATAAAATCCACCCGAAGATCGTATTCTGAGCTATGGGTCCAGGGTCTTCGGAACATCGGATACCGGGCTTGAGAATTTGGGCGTAGATGTCCGCGCCTAAAAGCAACTCGATTCGCTGCTTTGACGACGGGCTGGGGTCAGCGAGCGCGAGGGCTGAGAAGGCGCGGTAGTTGTCCACCTTGATGGGCGGCGGTACATACTGCGAAATATTGCGTACGATGAACGCGCGGGTCGACATCGCGGGCGAAGTCTGCGTGGAACTGCCTATGCTCAAGTGCACGCTAAAATCAATGTTACTCGTGTGCTCGCCGCCGAGCCCTGTCACGGAAATCGGCGACCGGACCTTCGGCAAGCGTAGGTGTTGCACGAGGTTAGCGGATACGAAAGAGGATTGGGACCCTTGATCAAGGAGCGCACGGGCTACACGTGACTGACCATTCGGAGCGAATACGGTCACCATCGCGGTCGCGAGTAAGACCGTTTTTCCGCCATTCGGACTGGCTTCGGCGAAATGGGTCGCGACGCTATTGTCCCCCTCTCCCGCATTCGAGGGCCGCGCGGTACCTTGTGACGACGAAGGTGTCGACGGTCCCTGCTCAGGGGCAGGCGTTCCCAAGCTCGGCAACTTGGAAACCGCGGCCCGTTTTTTTTGTAGCCGCTTGAGTTCGGCGTGCTAATGGCCCGATCTTCCCCTCGGTGCAGCAACGTGTGATGTTGCCCCCCGCAATGCCGACAAACATTCGTGCTGGTGCAGTTCGACACGGTATGACCTGCACCGAGACAATTGATGCACACGTGTTGTTCTTTTAACGTTTCGAAACGCGCAAGCGGAGACAGCTTTCGGAACGTGCTGCAGTCGCGGGGTGCATGTGCTTCCTTGCATAGGAAGCAGATGAGAGAGGTGGTAACCTCTTCGACCACGTGGGTGGTCGATTTTTGCCGTGATACTTTCGACTGGCATGCTGGGGAGGAAAACTGTTGCGTCGTTTGATGGGACATCTTGACCGCCGCGGTTTGTTCCAAGATGAACTTTTCTAGAGTAGCGTATCCCGGATAGGTTCGCGTATCACCGAGGGATTTGTTCCACTCTGATTCCATCTCGCGATCGAACTTAGATGTAACGAAGTGAACGAGGTGATCCTCTTTCGTGCCCCGACCTAATCCGTACAACGCCTCGAGGGTGTTACGATAATGAATCGAGAATTGATTCAGCGATTCAAGCTGCGTGAGTTTGATCGTGTTTAAGGAGTACAATTGATCCATTAACGAATGTACGATAACTCTCTCATTATCGTAGACCTCCTTGAGGCGGTTCCAGCCGATCTGGAAATTCTCGTCGGTTACGTCGAGATGCTGTACCACCGCTAGTGCTTCGCCCGAGAGAGTGCTTAGCAGGTACTGCAATTTGTCCGCGTCCGCCAACGCGTCATTTTTTGTTACCGCGGAATTAAAGCGCGATACAAACGACTTCCACCGAGTATAATTGCCGTCGAATTTCGGAAGTTCGATTCGAGGTAAGTTTACATGCGCAGGACGGTTTACCGGAGTCGCTGGGTACGCCATGGACGAATTTGCCGCAGGGGGTGAGATCTGGGGGCGTAGGTGCGAGATCTGCTCCCGAAGATAGGACCAGCCCTCGAGGTACGCGTCCTCCATCCTGTACATGGTGTCGGCCTTGAAGTACGGAAGATCATCCTTCGTCCTGTCCGTCTTCCGGTACGCCTGAAGGTAGCCGTTGAGGAGGGAGATTTGGGACCAAGTCTCCTTGTACATGGTCAGCCTTGAGTCCAGGTACTCCACCGTGTAGTTGGCTGCCCCCTTCTTCTTTGTATTTGTCAATATTTTTGACAGTTGCGTGAACGCCTGTGTTTGGCGCTCAAGGACCGCCTCGAAGGTCTCCGTAACGCTTGTATTCATTTTCGAATACTGTTGTTCACTTGAAAGTCACGGAACTCGACACACTCCCGTTTGAAATCGACGGTTTGTTAGCGGCCGCACAACCGATTCCGAATGTCCAATGTCTTTCCCTATCCGGCTCGAAGGACCAAAAACTGTTACACCGACCCTTTACCTTTTGGAGGAGTCGGGAACTTTAAACGCCGGGATTGTTTTGAGGGAAATGACGGTTGGATATGCGCGGAACAAGGTAGAAATAACTGTTCGAGTGCACTCGATTTCCACAACACGTTTAACATTCTGTAACTTGCACCGTTTATTCAATAAACTATTAACAAAAAAATCACGTGCCTAGTTTCTTCTCTCAGGGGAGATCGTACTAGCCCGCACAGGTTCTCGCAGGGGAGATAACCGCTCACAAAAAGAAGAATCGCTTTGTCTTGGTTTGAATGTTCGCGTGTGTCCTCGTAGGAGATTAACTCGGAATCGAATCTAGCCCGGCAGGGGGGCCTATTTACATACGTGGTGAGATGCCCCCCCACAACGTTCATACACGGGAGCTCGCTTCGTGGCGTCTTCTCGGGTCGAGAAGGGGGGTGTTCATGTTGCTCAGCATTCGAAAAGACCGTTTTGAACGCGTCTAACAAACTTCTTTATTATTCCTTATTTTTGTATGAGAATTTCACCAATATATTTGTGGCATTTTTCTAATTAAAATGCTACTACACACAATATAATTCGGATCATATAAAGGTATGTTATATGAACATTTACAAGTCGAGCACATCGGTGAGGCAACTTGTCCCTTCAACTTCACCCGTCCAAGACACTCTTGACTGAGCGAGACATTTAGCGACTCTGAAACACAGAAAGCGGGTAGAAGCTCAGAGTAGGTAGAGTATGTCGATTCTGGATCAAGTTCATTGACCTTTCGAGGCAGACCTAACCCGGGGGGGGCAGTTCCCCCCCCTCCCGTGGGGAGGGAGCGTGCCCCCCTCCCCCTCCCCTCCCCCTCCCCTCCCTTCCCCCCTTCCCCCCTTTCCCTCTGGGGAGGGGTTTTTCGGGGGTCACCCCCCCCGCCCCTCTGGGGAGGGGTGTTTTCGGGGGTCACCCCCAGACCTAACCGGGCGGTCTTTTTCGGGAGTCACCCCCAGACTTAACCGGGGCGGTCTTTTTCGGGGGTCACCCCCAGACGCGGTCTTTTTCGGGGGGCCACCCCCAGACGCAGTCTTTTTCGGGGGGGTCACCCGCGGTCTTTTTCGGTGGGGGGTCCGCGGATTTTTGGGGGATTGCTAATTTTTTGGGGGGTCAAGGCCTGATTTTTTCGCGAATGTTTTTCGGGAGAGTGACGTCACAAAGGATAGGAGTGGAGGTCGGTGGATTTTTGTGACGTGACAGCGGTATCCTCTCGCACACGAACCGCATACTTTAACGATCTAACCGAGAATGATGGAACAGACGCCTCTCAGACCCCGCCCGTTCTTTCCTGCAGTGGTGGGGGAACAGGTCGTTTTGCTGAGTAATCAGTTTGTTGTAACGTTATGCCCCTTTGACATCAGGGAATCTCGCATTTTGCAACTGAACACTTTGTTGAGTGATCAGTTTGTTGTAATGTTATACCCCCCTTTGGAACCTCGACAAACACATCGGGTTAAATATTATAACTTCTTTTAAGACGAAGAAATAAGTTTGCTGAGTAATCAGTTTTTTTGTAATGATAGGAGTCAGGGAATCCCGACACATCCGGCGAAATATTATAACTTCTTTTAAGACGTTATAAATATATTTACATATGTTTAAAGATGTCAGTCTCTAGCGAGAATGCATTCACGAGAAACCAATCGCAGTTCATGGATCGTGATTTTGTTTAATACAATTTTAAATCTCTTTTGTTCAAATCCTGAACATGAGCAAAGAGAAGACGCAATTAGTGGAGGAACTGCATGCCCCCGCCAGACGGATTTTTCCACGACGTCGAGTTTTAGTGCATGGATATGACGATCTGTGGCAAGCCGATCTCGTAGATATGCAGCCTCATGCGCGTATAAATGGCGGTAACAAGTACATATTAACGGTTATCGATGTGCTATCCAAATATGCTTGGGGCATGCCACTCAAGACTAAAAGTGGAGGTGAGGTAGCTAAAGCGTTCACAAAGATATTTCGCAATCGATGTCCAAAAAATTTGCAAACCGATCAAGGAAAGGAATTTTATAACAGTGAGGTGCAAAAACTCTTGACGAAACACGACATTATGAAGGCTTCCATTGTAGAACGGTTCAATCGTACATTGAAGAATGCCATGTGGAAAGAGTTTACTCTTAATGGAACCTATAAATGGGTCGATGCGCTACCGCAACTAGTTGCAAAGTACAATGCGCAAAAGCACAGAACTATTGGAATGCGACCGCGTGATGTCACCCCTGCCATTTCCGACAGGCTCTTAGACACCGTATATAACAACATAAAGATTGCCGCGCCGGCGAAATTCAGTGTGGGTCAGTCTGTACGCGTCAGCAAATTTAAAACCGTTTTTGATAAAGGTTACACACCAAATTGGACCACTGAGGTGTTCAAGATAGTCAAGGTACAAGCAACTAATCCGGCGACTTATCTGCTGCAAGATTCCCGTGGAAACCCCGTTGCTGGAGGATTCTACGAATATGAGCTGCATCGCGTTGCCGATCCAGATGTATACTTAGTGGAGAAAGTGTTGCGCAGAAAAGGAAATAAGGTGTATGTAAAATGGCTAGGATTGAGTAATGTGAACAATTCGTGGATAAACAAAGACAATTTATTATAAACAACTTAGCCTGTTCAAATAAAAAACACAATCTTCTATTTACATTGAATATTAACAATTTTTATAGTTACAAAGGAATTCGATAATGACCCCATGGTAGCGTTTCCGTCGAGTTGGGTATGATATACCGTTTGTCATCGTATGGACTCAGAGCAATTTTTCGTTCTGATACAGTATACACTTCATGTAATTTCGATCTTATGCATGCCTGAGTACGACTCATCACAATTTCATTTTGTAGACACTGCAAGTAATCATCGAACGTTATTGTTGTCCTTACAACGTTAGTTTTTACACCTTTCGCTTTTTTGTGTCTTGTTTCCCATCTACACGCAATGTATACATTTTTGCTCTCAGCCCGACAAAGTCTGTCATTATCATCCCATTGTTCTCGTCTTTCATCAAGCCGGGGACCTTTTTATTTACAAGTGGAATATTATACTTATTCTCTATCGGATAATCGCTCGTGTCGAAACGGCTAATGTCGCGCCTCATGGTTTCATAAATATCCTCACACATAATATGATAAATTAAACTATCTGTGTCTGTGTACAATATTTTGCAATTTTGACCATATTGAGGAAACATGTACTCATGATGAAATTCATAAAATTGTTAATTTGTCTGTATCGAGGAAAGATGCCAATTTGTCGAGACTGGTATTCAAAAATTTGTACGAATCGATGAATCGTAATTTAATACAATTACGCGACTCTGATTGCCGGTCTTCAACATTTTTTGTAAATGAAATATACTTTTCCTTCGTTATGGGTAATACGTCGACACAACCTTCAAACGCATTCGCTATTTCTTCGATAATAAAATGCGAATCGTACCCGGATAAATTGTGGAAAACTATAGGAATACAAAACGAAATTTTGTAATTTAGATTGCAGTCTTGATGTGCTGGACCTCTATAACGCCCCGTTAGATGGCAATGATCACGCACCCGTATATCGTTTTCCTCAAATGGTTTTTCGCAAATGTGACAATGTGTTGCGCCGATAAATGCATCAGACTGTTCATTCGTTAACTGTGTCATATGTATATTACTGGATAGAGTGGATTTAACACGATGCGCCAAATTTTCTAATTCTTCAACGAACCATGAGACGCAATTCACATCGCGGCGACATCGATACACCGATAGAGATGCATCGTGTGCACAATGCACATAGTATGCAATGCTAAATACTTTATGATGTTGGTATGCGTGTGATTTCTCCTCTTCGCAATCTTCCATCTTCTCCAGAGTGCATTCGAGATCAGCGTACACGACAAATGGAAGCTGTTCTATCCTGATATAGTTGTCGAAAGAGAGCCATTTATCGTCCTCGCTAGGTAGCACGATAGCGCAGTCATTCATTTTTTCACAGTCTCTTTCATGGATGTGCAATCTTTCGTTGGAATGAAAATAATGCATGCACCTGCAAAAACATAATTTTTTACACGTTTTTTATGATATACAATGATACTTTGTAAAAATGTTGTACCTACCGATCGCAGATGAATTTCTTGCTGTGGTTTTTGCTCAATTGTGCACCAACGAGTCGGGACAGGTTCTTAATACACACATAATGTCCCATACTACCAGCCGGGTCTTGTATGTACAGCAAGTTGACGTGTCGGTCCCTCTTCTGATTAGTGAGGCGAAGTGGAAAAAATACGATGGATTTTGCCCTATTTTTCTGCTCCCGGATGCCTTCAAAACCGTACACATTGATCGAAATATTGTTCAACTTTTCGAACCGTGTAATTTGATTCAGCAGCATGGGAAACTCGATGTCTTGGAATTTTAATACAGTTGTGTAATGCGTGTACGAATTTTGCCGGTTTACGTTAGTTGTCGCTGGATACAGAGCAGCAATCACTGACCACGCAAAGCACGCATTGCCTGTGGATTGCACATTAATTGTGGCATGCTTCAACGCTATTTCTCTCGGTATGTTGATCTGGCACCCCGCGTGCAATGGGTTATACTTGTTGATGCACACTGTAAGATTGAGTATTCGTGACAATGCCCATCCGCTATCCCGTTCCTGAAATTCTTCCAACGACGCTAGGATCGGCTCCACGAAGCACCGCTCGTACAACTCTTCGAGATCGGATGTGTAAAAGATTTCACAGTTCTTTGTGCTCATGCTTTTGCACGAGCGTTGATCACCCGTCACAAATTCGCCATTAAACACCATGTTCACTTTTAAAGATCTATGTTTTTTCAATGCGTTCCGTACTTTTTCGAGCACAAGTTCCCTCGCATCCTGGAGGAAGCTGCGTGGTTCAATATAATTGGAATTTATGACAGCACCAGTTAATATGCGACACTTGAAAGCCGAGTCTATTTCACGCCACAAGAGTTCTGTACTTGCATGTCCTGCACCTTCACGTACGAAACGTCTTCGCAAAGAATATTTCAAATTCTCAAGACCGGTGATACGCGTGATCAATGATTGTTGAATACCGATCGATAATCGAGGACGTTTCACTCGACTGTATTCTTCAAGCAACTCGAGGCATTCGTTGCACCTTTCCTCCCAGGCAAGGTATTCTTCCTGCAATCTTAAGCGATCAGACTGATACCACAACTGACGTTCAGTTTTCTGAATTTCCTCCATGGCTGTGTTGTTTTGTTATTTGCACGAACAATGATTGAGCGAGACTAATTAAGGGCTGAGCATTTATAGCCTCCCGAAACAGTTGACTCAGCAAAATTCATAACGCGGTCTAGAACGCAGCATTTTCAAACACTGCTAAGTATCACATGACTCCAGTCCAAAGCGATATTTGAAACAGGGCATGAAACCGCCGGAGCAGTAAAATTCTATCCGCAATCGGATACCGTGCCGCCTCCTATTAAAAAACTTAATTGTTCTTCCCATCCATGGCACATACAATAAAAACATCTCATATGTACACAGTTTGTAAGAGGGTTTTGGAATAAAAAAATGGTATATTTTTCAAATTATTTATTAAAAATCTTAATTGTCATTTCCATGCACAATATAATCATGTAAAAATATTGATATAATTGTTCGGGTCTTGCGCGCGTCACTGCCGAGTAAAATTTAATTCGACGTAACCTTGCAATTTATGGACTTCGGCCATTATTTCTCGCCGCAGCTTCGAACACATGACGTCACATTTTTTTTCTGCTTCATTAGACATTTTTAAAATTGTTTTACGTGTTTCCTTGAAGATGTGCTCCTCCAATTGATTTAATGTTTTCAGAATATGCGCCATTTCCTTGTCCAAGCATGCCTTATTCACTGCATCGGCATCGCTCGTCGGGTATGCCAAACCTCCAAGCTTTCGGTCTCTCGCGTCGAAAGCGTCGCCATTGAGACAAAGCGCACTCCGTCTCACGTAATTCTTGCATGTTGCATCATCCTTATTTGACTCGTTTCGAAACGTAACACCGAACTTGTTGATTGACATCGTGAAACTGTTGAACACGTTCAAAACCATCTTTAATTTATAATCAGACCCGCTTCTCGGAGCTCCTCTATGATTGACATGATTTCGTTATCATGGCCTGTATGTCCAGCAACTCGCGATGACACAAGCAATCTTATTCTATCCACTAACTCGTTGGGATCATCCCAATGTACATAATCAATCGCATTATCGGTAACCATCATGTTCTCCGGTAATGTATTCATCAAAGTTGACTTGGGGGCAAACCCTCTTCCAGTGCGAGGTCGTATTTCAAGCAGTGATGCAATTATATGTTTATACTTGTATCCTTTGTTACTCAATGGGGGATTTGCAGCACTATGGTTGCGCCTGTGCGCATTTGTCGTCAGCAGAATACTCTTATATTTCTGTTTGTCAGTATCGGTGTATATCGTATCGTCGGGCATTCTCTTGAAAATTAGTTCGAAAAGGCCAGGCGTTCCTCTGTATTTTACATTATCGATGATTATATTATCTTCCATGTCTACGCCGAAATTCTTATCCCCAAGCATCAGTGTATTTTTATCATAGTACACACCATACACGTGGTCAACCTGTTTTTTCTTATCCGTGATAAATAAGTTCAAATATTCCTGCGACAGCGGTCCTAGATTCTGAGTCAAATATGTAGTGGCTTCATCATGCTGTTCGGGATTCTCAACAATCTCACGCATTGTCGTTTCGAGAATATTTTGTTCAAGTGTTTCTGCTTCGTCTGTCCATACTTCTTCTGCAGGAGGTTCAGAATCTGGGCAAAGTTGTTTCGATAATCGATGAGGTGTTGGTTTTAAAGATGTTTCCGCACGTACTCTTTTCAATCCGCGATACCGAGGCGTAGCGTTTAGCGGCTTTAATCCGCAATATTGGAGTGCAGCGTTAAGCACGGGCGGCTGATGCAATGGGGACTCTGAAGAGGTCTCTCCATGATATTCAGGTGTAGCGTTAAACACGGGCAATTGCTGTTTGGATGTCGACTCTGAAGATGTCTCTTCAGGAATTTGGCTGGTAAATGGTTTTGTGTTTTCAATCAATTCTTTCAAGGGTCTTATCACAGGTTGCAAGCTATGTTCCAACACCGCATCGGTATCCATTTTTCCGACCTTTAGCGCTAAGTATTTTTTTCGTATAGCTTCGCTCGTCTTGGCAATCTCTTTTGTTAACATTTCTTTTTCCCTCTTTTGTTCAACAGAATTTCGACCCATGCTCGATTAGAAACGTTTTAACACGGTTTCTACAACCGTTCGATCTCGTTCGACAACCGTTCGACAACCGTTCGATGTCGTTCAATGCCCGTTCGACAACCGTTCTACGTTGAACGTGCACGTTCAACACCCCGTTCGACAACCGTTCGATGTCGTTCAATGCCTGTTCAATGCCCGTTCATTGCCGTTCGACAACCGTTCTACACCCCGTTCAACAACCGTTCGATGCCTATCAACACCCGTTTGATGCCCGTTCAATGCCCGTTCAATGCCGTTCAACACCCGTTCGACACCCGTTCAATCACGTCACAGGTTGGCAGCCAAATGATGTAGTTATAATACGACATAGTCATTAAATCCTCGTCGATAGCGACCTCTATGCATAGGACTATCCTTGTCTATAACCACAAATCCATAGTTTTGTTGCCAACATTTTGCACACAGTTTGTTAAATTGTCCAAACGTCATATCGGTATTTACGTGATCGTCATACACATGGCGTAAATTCATGTTGTCCTGTTTGAATAGTAGTAAGAGATTGGTATTATCGCGAATCAGGTGCTTTGGAATTCTTGCATACGATTGGCATAGATACAGACTGTCCACTTTTGAATGTCTACCCATGGAAAAGTACTCTCTAATCACATCCTGATTGTCGCATGCCACATCATCAAATACAAATATAGAATTTGGTAGAGCTTCATTAGGTGGAATGACGTCGCTATTGTTTGAAAAAGGAAAGTAGCCCACATTCTCTACGGATGAGAGCAGCTTTTCCAAATAGTGGTATTTTGGCTGTTGCAGCGACTTTGAATATACATACACGTTCTCGAATCGCATACCATTAGGGCTTTCCAACAAGCTAATGACAACATTAGTTTTCCCACAATTGGAAGGGCCACACACTATACCGCGTACAGTGTTAGGTAATAATGGTCCATGTCTCAGAACATGATGCATAATATTATCAGACTTTCTGTCTGAAAACACTTGAATTTTCACAGGCTGCCTTACGAACCGCATCGTAGCTGTTGCAACAATAACATATAAGCGGGGTATGGGGAATATTTATACAAACGCGATCCAGAGATATCAATCAGTCCAGAAATGACTTTCGTACTGGCAACACATTGACGGGCCACCTATGAAAAAGAATCGTTACTTGCGCATACGGCGGCAGGGAGCAGGACTTCTAAATACCCTAATAAATAAATTGCCGTTTGAGTTACATATACCAGGACATCAATTTTGTGGACCTGGCACACGTTTGCAGGAACGCTTGGCTCGCGGCGATCGTGGCATAAATCCATTAGACTCGGCCTGTAAAGAACACGACATTGCATACTCTCAAAACGAAGATTTGACGAATCGTCACAAGGCAGATCAAATTTTAGCTGATCGAGCACATCAGCGCATAACTGCGAAGGACGCTACGTTAGGCGAGAAGACTGTTGCGACAGCTGTTTGGGCCGCGATGAAAGCTAAGTCGAAGCTTGGGATGGGGCTCAAGAAAAAAAAGAACAGTGGTAAGAAGAAGAAGACGCGAGTTCTACCGATGGCAAAGCGAGGTGGTTTCCTACCGTTCCTCTTACCTGCATTTCAGCTATAGGGGCGTTGACGGGCGGTGCTGCTGGTGTAGCGGAGGCTGTGAACGATGCCAAGGCTGCGCGAAAACAGTTGGAGGAATTGCAACGTCATAACCATGCTATGGAAGGTCGCGGAATTTATCTCGCACCCTACAAGAAGAGTGCCGGTTTAAGGAAAAAAAAAAGTTCAATCCATGAAAAACTAGGGACACTGCCGATGACAAATGTTCAGCTTGAGGATATAGGAAGAAAGAATATACCACATTTTCGCGGAGTATACATGCGCGATAGTCTTCCGGCGAGAGCAAATGTAAATGAGAGCGGTGTAGTAAACTTGGACGATAGTATCGGTCCAGGCACACATTGGATCGCATACGTGAAACGCAATCGTATCGTAAAATATTTTGATAGCTTTGGTAATCTACGTCCACCTGTGGAACTTATTGCATACTTTGGATCATCCGCAAAAATTACTTACAATCATGCACGTTTTCAAAATTTCGATCAAACCATATGCGGGCAACTGTGTGTAAAATTTCTCGAGGAAAACTCATTATAAATGCACATTACCGACAAGTACAATTTCATTACATTCTTTACCCCTTTCGCATAAACATGACGCCCTCGTCGTTGACACTGACGTTAACGGGTAAGAGCAGCATGCTCGCAGTCCAATACTTTCCCGCGATAGATTTGAGTGGTCATGAATACGAACTAGGTCTCGTGGATTTTGAAACGTTTAACACGATAGCGAACGTCGATGCTCGCAACAATAAATTTTATTTTGGTCAAAATGACGAAGAAATTGTCATTCCCGAAGGATCTTACGAACTGGATGCAATCGATAAGTACTTGAAACGGGAAATACTGCGAAGATATCCCAACAGACATGATTCGGGGAACGATGAATACCCTCTCGTCATACGTGCTAACAATAATACGATGAAGAGTGAAATATACTGCTCCTATAAGATTAATTTTGAGAAACCTAATAACATAGGATCGCTACTTGGATTTTCTGCAAACCGTATTCTCCCACGTAAAATGTGGCATGAGTCTAACGCTCCTGTGAACATCATAAGCATCAACGTGATCAGAGTGGAATGCAGCATAACAGCTGGTTCGTACAGTAATGACAAACCTGTACACATTATTCACGAATTTTCACCTAGGGTTCCTCCAGGATATAAGATCTCAGAAACGCCGCCGCGAGTCATTTACCTTCCTATCGTCGTGCGGATAATAGACGATTTAGAAATACGTCTGCTTGACCAAAATAATCGTCTGATCGATTTTCGTGGAGAAGAAATCACTGTTAGACTACATGTAAGACGGCGAGATCCCCGCTCCTACGAATAAGTGTTGTATTATGCTTGTGTATAACAAAGCGAACGAACCTCTAATTCCGACTGCTGCAACAAATACATTCATCGACACAGTAAGTCGGGCAAATAATCGTGTCACACCATCGTCGAGGAAGAACCTGCTGAGCTTGCAGAACGTGCGTTTTCTACAATCGTTGGGATTTGTTGTAAAGCAATAATGTCTGACATTCTGGCCATTGGCAATACACCGACCTCCGATAATCGTATAACCAAGATAGAAGTGCACACGTATAATCCCTATGCAAATACTACTCTCGGAAATAGCGATGAAATAAGAATACCGATACAGCAGCAAGATCTGTATACGCTACCGTGCGAGAGTTTCTTGTACATTGAAGGAAAAGTTATTTTAGCAGAGGCTCCACCTGAAGGAACAAGCAACAATGTTACTCTCGATACCAATTGTGCTGCTTTCATGTTTGATGAAATTCGATATGAACTAAATGGCGTTGAAATAGATCGCTGTAAAAATCCTGGAATAACGACTGCGTTAAAAACACACGTGTCCATCTCCCCCGGAAGAAGTAAAGCATTGGCCACCGCTGGCTGGTATCGTAAACTGGATGGCGCAGATTTCAATTTCTGTATACCATTCAATATGCTCATTGGCTTCGGTGAAGATTATAACAAGATAACCGTTAATGTGCGTCAAGAGTTGGTCTTAATTCGATCACGAAACGATCTAAACGCGTTGAATGGTTCTAGTATTTTAAGACCTAAAATCGAATTATTCAAAGTTCAGTGGCGAATGCCGCACATAAGTCTTGAAGAAGTAACCAAATTGTCGTTACTACGCATTCTCGAGAGAGGACAAATGATACCTATGAGTTTTCGCTCATGGGATCTATACGAATATCCACATTTACAAACAACTACGATGCATACGTGGGCCATCAAGACTGTAACACAACTGGAGAAACCTCGCTTCATCATATTCGCATTGCAGAATGATAGGAAGAATCAATTGCATAAGACTGCTAATCAATTCGACGATTGTAAACTGTCAAACATACGTTTGTACCTAAATTCGGAATCATACCCATACGATGACCTAAACTTGGACTTTGAAAAAAATAAGTATGCGGTACTTTACGATATGTACGCAAAATTTCAAAACTCGTATTATGGTGATCGATGCAGTGAGCCGCTATTGGACGAATTAGAGTTCTTATCACGTGGTCCATTTGTGGTCATAGACTGCTCTCGTCAAAACGAGTCTGTTAAAAGTGCTACAATTGATGTCCGCATAGATTTCGAATGCAGAGATAATGTGCCAGTCAACACAGCTGCATACTGCTTGATTATACATGATCGTATAGTCGAGTACAGCCCATTGACCAACGTAGTGCACAGAATACTTTAACAAGCGGTGATGGTTCATCTAACGTTTGTCGATCTACAAGGCTATAGTCGAGTACAGCCCGTTGACCAACGTAGTGCACAGAAGCGGCGATGGTTCATCTAACGTTTGTCGATCTACAAGGCTTCAAGATCGGGTCAAACGAATTCATTGTAAAAGAAGCGGCCATTTTACGGGATGGAAATAAACTATTGCACTGGATATTCGAGCCACCATTTGGGTTCCACCGATTGACTGCTGCCGAAGCACGTCAGGTTCGATGGCTAACGAGAAAACATTATGGAATCGGCTGGATGGACGGATATGTTCCATACAAAGAAGCTGGAAGCTGTTTGAAACTAGCTCTGGAAAATACGCAGCAGATCGTTGTTAAGGGATTGGAAAAGAAAAAATGGCTGTGGAAATTAACTGGAATCGAGGCTCTTGATGTGGATCTAGAGGATGTTCCAAGATTGTCGATGTTGCAAAAGGGGCTGCATAGATGTGCATTCCATACTGGCGTATGTGCCGTCGAAAATGTATTTAAACTGTGTAAAATATATAATGATCAACAAGAATCATATTTTGAATAAAGTATCTTATTTAAAATGGTATAATATTTCACCCGATGTTGCCGACAAAATGCGTAGTTTGTGGTATAACATTACAAAAAAATGATTACTCAGCAAACTTATTTCTAAGAATTTTTTCGTATCATATTTCATGGGATTTGTTTGCCGAGATTCCTGTTCGTTCCTGACTCCAAAGGGGTATAACATTACAAAAAAATGATTACTCAGCAAACTTATTTCTAAGAATTTTTTGGTATCATATTTCACCGGATGTGTTTGCCGAGATTCCTTGCTGTGTTTGCATTTTTTCAAAAGGGGAAGGGTCGGGGGGGGGGGGGTAGAGAGAGGCTATAAAACGCCATTGTTGGTTGGATCGACAAAGTATCAACTATGTGGTCCGCAACCGTCAACTCTCGCGCTACGCTGCAGAATAATGAGTTCAATCCTCCGCAATTACACACACAGTAAGTATTCTGGCTACCGCTAAAAATGCTATTCAGTATTGTTTCTTTGCAACTGAAAAAATTGTCTTTCCTAATTGTTTCATTTCTTATCAGCGCTGATAATTCGGAACAGAGAATCGTGCGCGCGGTGCGTTATTAGGCAGGAGATATCCCTTGACGAATACATTCTACAAATACCTTGACATTGGAGTACGAATTGGTGGTTGCTGTCACGTCGAGTTATCTATAGGAGACAATCACGGCAATGAAATTCAACAGTCTATGGCTACCTGGAAAGATCTTCTTCGAAAGAAGGAAGACATTCTGCGGAACATTACCAGCTCAGGGAATGCTGTGCATGTTGGTGATATAAATTCGTCTAAGTGCATACAGATTGCTCAGAAAACGATGAGAAGATTGTTTGATTTAGAATTTTGTATCGATCACATGTACTCTTGGCTATCCGAGAACCTATTCTGTGTACAAACTAAATATTGTAAGTTTATGCAAATAATATATAATGTTACCGATGATTTTGCAAAAGCCATTGCAGAACATGACGATTTTGACCGCAATTCATTAATAGACACTGAATTGTTAGCTTTAGGCTTAGATGTAATGCTAATAAAATAAAATCAAAAGGATATTTCTCTGATATTTAATGCATGATTTACATTTCCTGTCCCCGAGATTCCTGTTCGTTCCCAAGGGGTATCATATTACATAAAAAAAAATGTCAGGGTCAATCAAATAGCGTCTTAAAAGAAGTTATAATATTTCGCCGGATGTGTCGGGATTCCCTGACTCCTATCATTACAAAAAAACTGATTACTCAGCAAACTTATTTCTTCGTCTTAAAAGAAGTTATAATATTTAACCCGATGTGTTTGTCGAGGTTCCAAAGGGGGGTATAACATTACAACAAACTGATCACTCAACAAAGTGTTCAGTTGCAAAATGCGAGATTCCCTGATGTCAAAGGGGCATAACGTTACAACAAACTGATTACTCAGCAAAACGACCTGTTCCCCCACCACTGCAGGAAAGAACGGGCGGGGTCTGAGAGGCGTCTGTTCCATCATTCTCGGTTAGATCGTTAAAGTATGCGGTTCGTGTGCGAGAGGATACCGCTGTCACGTCACAAAAATCCACCGACCTCCACTCCTATCCTTTGTGACGTCACTCTCCCGAAAAACATTCGCGAAAAAATCAGGCCTTGACCCCCCAAAAAATTCGCAATCCCCCAAAAATCCGCGGACCCCCCACCGAAAAAGACCGCGGGTGACCCCCCCGAAAAAGACTGCGTCTGGGGGTGGCCCCCCGAAAAAGACCGCGTCTGGGGGTGACCCCCGAAAAAGACCGCGTCTGGGGGTGACACCCGAAAAAGACCGCCCGGTTAGGTCTGGGGGTGACCCCCGAAAAAACCCCTCCCCAGAGGGGCGGGGGGGGGTGACCCCCGAAAAACCCCTCCCCAGAGGGGAAGGGGGAAGGCGGAAGGGAGGGAGGGGGAGGGGGGCAAGCCCCCTCCTCACGGGAGGGGGGAGCTCTCCCCCCCCCTGGGTTAGGTCTGCCTCGAAAGGTCAATGAACTTGATTCAGAATCGACATAACCTACCTACTGCTCAGCTATAATAGTAACCAAATTTATTTCACCATAACTAGAATTTATTACCGTTTTTTAGGAGTTTTTGCGTGATTTATTAGGAGGCATAATTCGGGTCCTAGAATTTAGGCACATAGATGCAATTTGCGACGGACTGTTGTACGGTGAATTTATCAGACCTGACTTCTTTTCCATATACCTTTAAACCTTTATAAATATTTTCTATATTTTTCATACATAATTTTGTATTTCTGAATATTTTTTATTTCGTATATTTTTTTATTTTGTATATTTTGTATTTTTGAATATTTCTGTATTTTGTATATTTTGTATTTCTGAATATTTTTTATTTCGTATATTTTTTATAGTTTTTTATATTTTGTACGGTAATAAATTCTAGTTATGGTGAAATAAACTTGGTTACTATTATAGCTGAGCTTCTACCCGCTTTCTGAGTTTCAGAATCGCTAAATGTCTCGCTCAGTCAAGAGTGTCTTGGACGGGTGAAGTTGAAGGGACAAGTTGCCTCACCGATGTGCTCGACTTGTAAATGTTCATATTACATACCTTTATATGATCCGAATTATATCGTGTTTAGTATCATTTTAATTAGAAAAATGCCACAAATATATTGGTGAAATTCTCATACAAAAATAAGTAATAATAAAGAAGTTTTATATTGGGATTACATTGTGAGGACGCCGCGGGCCTTTGAACTGTGCCGGCGACTGCGACTCTCCGTGTCTCTTTCTTTCCCATACGCTGTGTTTCCTTGCGCACGAGCCTCCTACCGTCCATTACACACGTAAATATCATCGGAATTATATCATATTTGGTATCATTTTCATTAGAAAAATGCCAGGAATATGTTGGTGAAAGTCCCATAAAAAAATAATGAAAAATAAAGAAGTTTTGTCATCGGATTAGTAGTGGTCTCCTGGTCTCACACCGATATACCGAACCCGTATCTTGTTTACATTTCTCGGCGGCATCGGCCTCTCGAGTTTGAGGGCCCCTCACGGGGTATACCCCGCAGGAGTGGGGATAGTTCAGGGACAATTATGTGCGAGAAGTTTGGGACATTTATCGATGAAATACTGTATATCCAAACATTCTATTTGATATTACATTTTAAAACTGAATTTATATCTTTAAAATTTTGCTTCTACGCTAATAAGATAATATAAGGATAGGTTGAAAGAAGAAAATGTAGTGCGAAAATTTAGTTCGAAAGTTTAGTATGTTTCGTACAAGAAGGGAGAACAAGTTACTTAAAATTATTAACTTTATTTCCCGACTAGGGTTCGTCAAAAATAACGAACTTGAGACATAAACAACACAAAGAACTGTACACTAAACCAAAGCGTGGTTAAGTTATTATAATAAGTGATTATAACCGAACTGTAATAGTTTTACAATAAACCTGACTGCGATTCCGCTTATATCGATGAGTGATCGACTTTCGTTCGATACCGGTCAAGAGAGACGCGCGACGTATTCGATTGAAAGAGCGAGAACGAGTGAGTCGAAGAATAGCTGGCAGTTGATCGCGGCCGTTGATCGCCGGATTCGCGGATAGTCGGAGCGATTAGCCAATCGTGGCCTTTCAAGATCGATCGATAATCGATCAGTTTCGACTTCCGACGGTGCTGGCCTCTGATCTACGAGCTGCTCTTCAACGCTCGATCTCTGTGACGTCATGCGCAGCCAATCGGCGCTAGCACGGTGCAGGCGCACTCAGCCAATCCCAAACATTCCGCCCGCCTCACAGCCAATGACGAAACTAATATGCTGCCAGGCCAATCAGGTGGGCGAAGACGTAGTGGAATGAACGAGAAGCTGAATGGGCCCACATCGTGTTGCGTAGTATCTAAAACAAAACGTAGTAAGCACAAGTGAACAAGTGACAGTGAAATGAAGTGGTTCGAGATAAAAACGAGGATGAATTCGTGATACAGAAGTAAGTGACCATTGCTGATGGAATAAATGTGAGGTGATGAACATAAATGCTCTGTGCTATTGACAAGAAAATCAATTAACCTACAGTACGATTAATAATAAGAAATGCGTGTGCTTTTATGCAGTTATGGATCGGACGAACCGCTTGTGTGTCCAGCCTCGACGAGTTCTCCAGCATCATTTGCCTCGTTCTCGTGTGACGGTGCCACCAAGGGGATCAGCTTGTGAACAGGGCGAATAAATTCAGATGTGGCTGTGCGGACAGTTGCAACTCGAACGGTTCCGTCTGGTCCCGGGTGAACGTGCACAACGCGAGCATGAGGCCACTGCGTAGGAGGTAAAATTTCGCTCTTAATTAAGCATAGAAACCCTTCTCGAATTAAATTTCCACTCTTCCGCCATTTGCCGCGGGTTTGCAATGAGTTCAGGTACTCCCGAGACCATCGTTTCCAGAAATGCTGTTGCAACTGCTGGATTAACTGCCACCTAGACAACCGAGATACTGGCAGATCCTCGAGGCTGGGCTCCGGAATGGCGGTGAGTGGTTCTCCGATCAGGAAGTGTCCTGGTGTTAGAGCAGCTGGATCTTCAGGGTCGTCAGACAACGGCTGTAAGGGTCTAGAATTTAAACATGCTTCGATACCCGTCAGGAGCGTGGTCAGTTCCTCGAAAGACATTAGCTGCTCTCCGATAATCCGGTGGAGGTGATGTTTGACCGATTTGACGGCAGCTTCCCAAATTCCTCCAAAGTGTGGAGCCGAAGGGGGATTAAATTTCCAAGTGATCCCTTCCCTGGAGGCTGCAGCGAATGGACCACCTCCCTGTTGCGTGGATTCTCGAAGCAAGGCGCGTAGCTCGTGATTGGCACCTATGAAATTCCGCCCGCAGTCGCTATATAGTTCCGCGCAACGACCTCGTCGGGATGTGAATCTCCTTAGTGCTGCTAAGAAGGTTTCAGTGGATCCATCCGACACAGCCTCCAGGTGAACTGCCTTGGTTGCAAGGCAGATGAAGACTGCGATGTATCCTTTCGAGGTGCGCTGACCACGACCCCGACCAGCTCGAAGTTGTATGGGTCCCGCGTAATCAATGCCTGATCTGAAAAAGGGACGAGTGGGAGTTATTCGGACTGCAGGGAGATTTCCCATTTTTGGTTGTGCAGTTTGCCCTTTCCATCGGATACAAACAGTGCATCTGTGGATACAGTGTTTTACCAGCTGACGACCCTTGAGGATCCAGCACTCCTGGCGTAGCGTTGCCAGGGTGAGTTGTGTCCCCCCGTGCAGGCATCGTTTGTGGGCAGCGTCGACCCACAACTTGGCCAGAGGGGATTCATCCGGAAGTATAGCTGGATGCGTCTGGTCGTAGGAGAGATTGGCAGCCTGTAGGCGGCCTCCGACGCGAAGCACTCCCTCCTGGTCCAGAATAGGGCAAAGCTTAGCGAGTCGGCTTTTGGCAGCTACGGGCCGATCCTTCCGCATATCGTGGAGCTCCTCAGCGAAGTACGTTGATTGCTCCAGTCTAAGGAGGATAATTTTTACCCGTTGCATTTCCGGGGCGGTGATGACAGGTTCTCGTTTTTTTCCTCCAGGCACCCATCTCAGGCACCAGGCGAGGACTCGGACCAGGCGCGTCAAATTGGAGAACCTCTCGAAGACGTCACATGACGAGCTCTCCCGTCTGCGTATCACGTGGTGGACTTCGGGTTCTTCAGCTTCGTGCTCCGCTTCCTTGGTGATGGATTCCGGGAGAGGACCTGGTGAGGAGAGCCACTCGGGTCCTCGCCACCACAGCACGAACCTAGGCAGCTCAGCGGGAAACAAACCTCGGGAAGCACAATCTGCCGGATTCTCTGCGCTTCGTACGTGTCTCCAAGTGGCCGTAGGCAGCATCCTCTGGCTCTCGGCTACTCTGTTGGCCACGTAGGTTGGCCAGCGCGAAGGATGCCCCTTGATCCAGCTGAGGGCTACCGAGGAGTCAGACCACAGATGGGCATCTACCCCTTGCAAATCGAGCACAGTGGTGACGTGCTCGACTAGTCTGGTCAATAGGAAAGCTGCGCAAAGTTCTAATCGGGGCAGCGAAACCCGTTTCAGAGGAGCAACCTTCGACTTGGCCACGATCAGCGCGACCGTTGGAACTCCCTCCGAGCTGATGGTGCGGGAATACACCACCGCAGCATAGGCTCGCTCGGAAGCATCCGCAAATCCGTGGATTTCAAGGTGCTGATTCCCCGGACGGGTTCCCAGCCATCGCGGGACCCGAAGATCCTGTAGAGTCGGAAGTTGTAGTTGGAACTGCTTCCACATTGAGTCCTCCTTCTCCGGCAAGGGCGTGTCCCAATCGACCTTCAGGATCCACAGAGACTGGATCAGCACCTTGGCTACGATAGTGACGGGAGCCAACCAACCAAGCGGATCGAAAAGTTGCGCCGTTCCGCTGAGTACGGCGCGCTTAGTGAACCCAGAGTTCGGTTGAGACGGTGCCGCGGTGACTTGAAAGCAATCGGAGGAAGGGAGCCACTTTATACCTAGCACGCTGTGGAATGTCGGAGAGTCCCATTCGACCAGTCCCTTCCTCTCGTTGTTGGAGAGTCCCTCAAGAAGAGTCTTCGAATTGGCGGCCCACTTTCGAAGAGGGAAGCCGCCCGCCATGAGCAGCTGCCGAAGTTCCTGTTGCTTCCGTCTCGCCTCAGAAAGAGTGTCGCCTCCGGCTAGGACGTCGTCCATGTAGATGTCCCTTAAGACTATGCGTGAGCCCAGGGGATAATGAGGCTCTTCCAACTTGGCAAGCTGATGTAGGCATCGAATCGCGAGGTAAGGTGAACACGCTAGCCCGTAAGTAACGGTGCTCAGCTCGTAATCCACTATTTCACCTTCTTGTTCAGGTTTCCATAAGATTCTCTGCCACTTTCGGTCTTCAGGGTGGACTACTATCTGCCGGTACATCTTTTCTATGTCTGCGGAAAAGACGAACCTGTACCGTCTCCATCTCAGCAAGACATCCGCCAGATTGGGTAAAAGATTTGGACCCCTGAGGAGAAAATCGTTCAACGACTTTCCATTGGAGGATGGCATAGACCCGTTGAACACGACTCTCAGCTTGGTCGTGGAGCAGGCTTCTCTCAGTACTCCATGGTGAGGGAGGTAGTACCCTTCACTCGATCTCGGATGTTGCATCGGTGCCATGTGTCCAAGGGCTTCATAATTCTCCAGGAACTCGTTGTAGGCTCGCTTGAATTCGGAGGAGCGCCGAAACTTTGCGTTCGTTGTCTCTAGCGTTCGCATCGCGATGCGGCGAGAGTCTCCCAGCCCTGGTGTGCTGTCGAACGGCAAGCGCACCATGAATCGACCATCCGGTAGACGACGGTGAGTTTCGGAGAAGTGCTCCTCCGCTCTACGATCGTCCGCAGTGTCCGGGATCGTACTGTCGATTTCTTCTTGCTCCCAGAACCTGGTCAGAAACTCAATAAGTTCGCGGTCTATGTTACAGTGGTGTACAGGATATTCCGCTCTACTCGCCGCCCCGTCGCCGCTCTCAGATTCGACTCCGCCCGTGAGTATCCAGCCTAGGGAGGTCTCCTGCGCCACAGGAGTGTGTGGAGGCCCTCGCTTGACTCCTTCTCGCAGAATGCGGTTATAGGAATCCGCTCCCAGCAAAATGTCCACAGGATCCGCAAGGTGGTAGACTGGATCGGCGAGTGTCAGTCCTTGTACGTGAGGCCACTCGGCGAGAGCGGGTAGATTGCGAGGCCGATATCTAGAAAGTTCAGGAATAACATAGACCGGAACATGAAATTGAGTCTCCTCGCCATAATGGGAAGTGATAACCAGGATAGCCTTCCCCCGAGTAAATTTAACCTCGGCTCCTCCAACTCCGAGAAGAGGTATGCGAGCCTGGCTCCTCTTGACTCCCAGCCGTTGAGCCAGTGCTTCCGAGATGAGAGAGACCTCACTGCCTGGATCTATCAGGGCTCGGGCTAGACAGTCCTTTCCTCGTGGGCCTGAAACCGTGACTCGAGCGGTACTGAGTAGAACGGAAGAAACTCGACTCACGTGTGTGGATACTTGCTGCACGCAGGCTGCCGAAGAGGTGCTCTCCTGGCTCGAACAAGCACCGTGAAGTTTTGACATCTCTTGTTCGAGTTGCAGTCACTCGCAGCATGTTTCCCCAAGCAATTGTAGCACAGATTCAAGGATCGGGCTGTTTCCTTCCGTTCTGAGGGGGTGTTCTCCTGATACCGACCGCAAAACATCACGAAATGTTTTCCTTGGCAAAGAGCGCAGGCCTGGCCCGAGGGGCGAGCCTTGGAAACTTGATGAACCTTGAAGGATTTAGGAGCCGCTTTCTTGACTTCGGCGGATTCATCAGGTTTCGCCTCTAAAGCTTGGCAAGTATTTATTCTTCCTTCCATGAAGGTTTTTAGTTGCTCTATTGTAGGAAGTGCCTTGGAGTGCTTCAATGAGTCTTCCCACTCTCGGCGAGACTGCCGGTCGCATCTCTCTACCGTTAGTTCGACGATCCAGTCGACGGCGTTAGTCACTAGTCGCCCAAGGTTGGCAAGCGCATCGATGGCATCAAACGTCTCGTTGTAAAGCCTTTTCATTTCGACAGAGGATTCTCTCCTTACGGGAGCCAAGGTAGCAAGGGTTCGAACTTGAGCTTGTATTAAGAGCCGTGGATTATCATATCTCTGTTCCAGCTTCTCCCATGCAACGGCAAAGTTTTCGCCAGTAGTCTGGATGTTCTTGAGAAGGGAAACGGCGTCGCCCCTCATGCAACTTTTCAAATAATGGAGGCGTTCGACCGGCGACAACGTTGGATCCTTTATTATGAGGGAAGTAAACAAGTCGCGAAAGGTCGGCCAGTCCTTGTAGCTGTCTTCGAACGTTGGCAGAGACATTTTTGGCAACACGGCTCTTGACCTTGTCGAACTCGACTCAACGACCGTTACGTTTGAATCGGAGGACGGCTTAACGTTAGCAGCGGCTTCGTATTCTGCGAGCAGATCGCTGAGAATGCCGGCTTCTTCTAAGTAGCTCATTTCTGTCGAACCTTGCTCGTCCTCCTTGAAATAAGGGCTCTCCCTTAACTTCAAATCGGTTTTGGCTGCTGCACGGATTTCGGAGTCCCCAGAGCAATATGCAGCCCATAATTGCTCTACGTAGGAGTGAGCGGTACGAATTATTCCCGCAGAAAGATTTGCCTTTCTCTTTTTCCTCAAGTTTGTAGAGACGCGGGAGATTCGTTGAGCGAGAATCCGTTGGTTGTCCAGAAGGTCATCCATTGTTCACCTACACGTGTTTGAAGCACTAAACGTTTAACTGAACTTCTCCGATATATGTTTTAGCTAGACTGCAGCGCGGGATAGGCTCGAAGGACCAAATGTTTCGTACAAGAAGGGAGAACAAGTTACTTAAAATTATTAACTTTATTTCCCGACTAGGGTTCGTCAAAAATAACGAACTTGAGACATAAACAACACAAAGAACTGTACACTAAACCAAAGCGTGGTTAAGTTATTATAATAAGTGATTATAACCGAACTGTAATAGTTTTACAATAAACCTGACTGCGATTCCGCTTATATCGATGAGTGATCGACTTTCGTTCGATACCGGTCAAGAGAGACGCGCGACGTATTCGATTGAAAGAGCGAGAACGAGTGAGTCGAAGAATAGCTGGCAGTTGATCGCGGCCGTTGATCGCCGGATTCGCGGATAGTCGGAGCGATTAGCCAATCGTGGTCTTTCAAGATCGATCGATAATCGATCAGTTTCGACTTCCGACGGTGCTGGCCTCTGATCTACGAGCTGCTCTTCGACGCTCGATCGCTGTGACGTCATGCGCAGCCAATCGGCGCTAGCACGGTGCAGGCGCACTCAGCCAATCCCAAACAAGTATAATAACATTTAGCAGTAACTTCTCCAAATATAATAGGTTATGTTATCATAGTTCCAAGCCAATTTCCTTTCCTTTTTTGTATAATGTGATACTGTATGAAATCACAATGGTTACTTAGTATTTTGATTGCAATTTTAAATGATGCGGTTGTAGCGTATATTGACAACTGCTCTACGCTTGCATGCGTCCGAAATATCAAGTTAGAGGATTCGCATGTGTAGAAAAGTTATATATACACATACACAGACGCATGCAGCTACACAGACGCATACACACTACGCTTGCATCTTCCTCCGATTCCAGGTCGACAGTACTTCTGCTTAGGCGCCACCTGACCAGCACTAGTCGAACTAAACTTGTCACATTTTTGCTCTGTATTATCACACATCATGAATTCTGACGCCATAAAATCATGCTAAGACGCGGTACCACTTTTCTGCCTTATTACTGGGAGAATCAAGACGAATTAAAGCTCATTTTGTAGCTGGAGATGTAATCTACGGGCCCCAGCCCACGATAACATCCAGAAAACTCACGAAATGGCATAAAAATGGCTCGCTCTACATTGCTGAACATCGAATTAATTTTGGCCTACTTCCAAACACTTATATTAGAAAATATAGGCATAATTAATAACCGAGGGGCAGAGGCACCTTCATTGAACCTTCCTCTTTCGAATGAGCCTTTGTCCAGCACAGTGATGCCAGAATCGAGGAACCGAGGAACTTTCCGCTCCTGCGGCTCGGCCGGCTGGGCCCCCCACTCCGACGTACCATCGTCGCCTTACGTTGCTTCTACTGCGCACGCGCTACACGCACGTGCCTCTACTCTGCCCGTGTGAGTGCCTCGCCGATTGCACGCGCGCTACACACACAAAAGTACCTCTACTCTGTTCGTGTGAGCTGCCTATTCGACTCGACGCGTTCTTCCGAAATTCACGTTTTACCGAAGTTTCGGACGCATGAGTCGCGCAATCTGGAGAGAGCACATTCGCGGTACGGCGCGGCGCGGCACACATTTTGCTATAATTTTTGATTTAAAAAAGATATCGAAGTGAAATTTGGACTAAAATTTTGTGTAAAATTCGGAATAGATGATGTATGCTGAAATATGTTTTGTATTTTCTAAATAACTTGTTTTTGTCGATTTTCAATGTATAACCGCATAGAATGGCCAAATGTGTTCCCAAACTATATTTATTTCTAGTCATACCATGATCTACGAAAATTATGAAAAAATTCATGAATATTCTACCTGATAGGGCCGAGTGATTCCGTTGACGAATTTACCGAGTCCCTTGATAACTATTGATTGATTTATCGCACGCGAAGAACAAACTGGCCGATCTTACTACCCGTGCGATCGGCTGTTTCCAGATGATAAGCACAGATAGAGACGCTCACCAAACCCCGGCCCCTCCGCTGGAGTAACCTCTGGCATCGGTAGAGTGACCGTGATCCTGTTTAGCCAGTTTGTAAAATCGAATCGATAGGCGAAATAGCAAAGCGCACTGGTCCGGGCGGATTACTCTGGATGGACGCAGTTTACGCCTATTGCCTTTGCCTCACAATTGCGAGTGGTACAATAACGAGATGCCAGCGGGGCACACTTAGGTGATCCGAGTGAGATCTCAATTGTCTAAACGGAGTTGTGAGGGTATTACTGATAACATTCACGGATCTCGTTATGTGATTCACGGAAATAGTAACAACAACCGGTCCGGCCGGAACCCCGGATGGACGTGGTTATTGTCTATTCGTGAATCTCTCACAATTTCGAGAGGCACAATGATGAGATGCCAGCGGGGCACACAGAGGTGATCCGAGTGAGATCTCAATTGTCCTACCAGAGTTGTGAGAGTATTTCCTCGACCGATGTTTGCGTATTTCGTCAAGCCACTCACAGAAAATAGTAACGATAACCGATCCGGCCAAATCTCGGATGGACGTGGTTATTAACTAGTTGTAATCAGCTCACAAGAGCGAGAGGTACAATAATGTAACACCAGCGGGGCACATAGAGGTGATCCGAGTGGAATCTCAATTGTCTTAACGCAGTTGTGAGAGTATTTATACTACCAATATTCGCGGATTTGGTCTGCGATCACATAAATAGTAACATTAACCGGTCCGGCCGAAACTCGGATGGACGTAGTTATTGTCTATTTGTGATTCGCTCACAAAGGCGAGAGGCACAATAATGAGACACCAGCGGGGCACTCATAGGTGATCCCAGTGGAATCTCAATTATCCACACGAATTTGTGAGTGTATAATACGCGTTGAATGTTCGAATATTTCTAAAACGACTGAAACCTTTATTTACGGTAAATCCGTTCCGTTTGACGAATTTACGATCATTTTCAGAGAACGGCGCGCACGTGTTTATTAGGCATGTGCGGGCCGCCCGATATTCGGGCTCGGGTCGGGTCGCAGACAGTCGGGCGGGCTCGATTCGGGCGCCCGATACCTCATGACACATCGGGCAGCCCGAGAGTTTCGGGTTACCCGAGATTTTCGGGCCGCCCGAGAGTTTCGAGCCGCCCGAGACAGTGACTCAACTTCGTCGGGCGGGTTCGGAAAGAATCGGACAAGTTCGGGCGAGCGAGTTATCGCGATACCCGAGACTCATAGAGAACGTTATATACTTGGTTTCTTTTTATAATTACAGTAGGTGTATTTGGGGAACATGTGCATAATCTATATTTGTATTAAATTTTGAAATAACGCACGTACATGTGAAAAATTTAAAAGACAATATTTCTGGCATTCTGACGAATTTGTTCATACAAATAAAGATTATGCACATGTTCCCCAAATACACCTACTGTAATTATAAAAAGAAACCAAGTATATAACGTTCTCTATGAGTCTCGGGTATCGCGATAACTCGCTCGCCCGAACTTGTCCGATTCTTTCCGAACCCGCCCGATGAAGTCGAGTCACTGTCTCGGGCGGCCCGAAACTCTCGGGTAGCCCGAAACGCTCGGGCTGCCCGATGTGTCATGAAGTATCGGGCGCCCGAATCGAGCCCGCCCGACAGTCTGCGACCCGACCCGACGATTCGGGCGCCCGAAAATCGGGCGGCCCGCACATGCCTAGTGTTTATGTCTCGCACCGACGGTTCGTCACCGACGCGTCGCTCTTTCTTTCGCTCGTTCTTTTAACTGCGTAACCCGCGGATTGCTCATGGCAAGTTACATTCCTTCGGATTCTTTGGCAATTTATATGTTACGCAGTTGACTACTACGCGGTTACGTCCGTATCATATTTATTTAAACAAGCGCGTTTCGACTTTGCCACGACGCGGTTTGCCCGAATGAACAGCCGTCACGCGTGCGAGCGGCCACTTCGACGGTGGGTATCGTTCGTCTACGACCAGTACCAGTTGGTTAACCTTAATACACTCCTCGAGGTGGCGCCATTTATTTGAGATTTGGAACTGCTGGAGGTACTCCGTAGTCCACCTTTCCCAAAACCTTTGGATGAATTGACAGAGAAGTTGCCATCGAGAAAGCCGAGGTCAGCGGGGTCGTCGGTCATTGGACAGATCGGTCGAGAATTTAAAACAGCTTCGATCTGCACCAGGAGCGTAGAAAATTCTTCATACGTGCGAAGAGTACCACCGATGATGCGTCTGAGATGAAATTTCACGGACTTGACAGCTGCTTCCCATTTACCACCGAAATGTGGCGCAGCTAGAGGGTTGAACGACCATTTCGTAACGTCGTTCGCGAGGAGGTTCGCAAGATCGTTGAGTTCGCGTGAGGACGAGTCGAAGAGACGGCGGAGTTCGCTGTCCACGCCTACGAGGTTGGTTCCGCAATCGCTTGTCAACGTAGCGCAAATTCCGCGCCGGCCTGTAAACCTTTTGTAAGCGGCTAAAAAACCTGCGGTAGAATAATCCGTCGCGAGTTCGAGATGGACTGCTGAAGAAGAAAAACACACGAACACGACGAGGTAGCCTTTGTACGTTTTGGCTGACCTGCCTCGCCATGTTTTGATAGTGAACGGTCCGGCGTAATCCACTCCGGAGTGAAGAAACGGACGCGACGGTAGAGTGCGAGATATGGGTAATTGACCCATTAGCTGGGTCGCGGTAACAGCTCGCTGTCGAGTACAAGTAACGCACCGAAGAATGAAACTACGAACGGGGGCGCGGCCTCCTATGATCCAGTAGGAGCGCCTCAACATGGCGAGCATGACTTGAGCTCCTCCATGCAGGGTTGTTCTATGCACGTGATCGAGCACGAGATGCGTGAGTTCCGAATCTTGCGGCAGGATAAGGGGGTGCTTTACATCTTGATCTAAAAGCGCGTTGCGGAGCCGCCCGCCGACGCAGAGCATTCCGTCAGAGTCAAGGAACGGTACGAGACGGATCAGAGGATCCCATCGTGGCACAGAAATGGACGTTACATCTCGAAGTTGCCGATCGTAGTCCATCCAGCGAGCGGCGAGATGATGCGGTAGTGGTTCGTCCCATCCGAGATGAGCAGACCAGAGTTCTTGCATGAATATTTTTGCGCGTACCACAACGGGAGCGAGCCAGCCTAACGGATCGAACAGCTGAGCAGTACGCGACAGTACCGTTCGCTTTGTTGTGACAGCGGGCTCGCTTGTATGCGTGAGCGTAAACACGAACGCGTCGGTTTGTTGTCGCCACGTTAGACCGAGAGTTCGAAACAAAGGTCCGTTGTCGAGAGAGAGAGAGAGAGAGAGAGAGAGTGAGCAGTTTCGCGATCAGCTGTCGAAATGCTTTCAAGCTGGTCGTCGTGGTTGGCGGTCCATTTCTTCAGCGGGAAGCCGTCCGCCTTGAAGAGATTTGCTACTTGCTCGATTTTTTCACGGCCTTGTTCGAGACTGTGCGCACCGAAGAAGACGTCGTCCACGTAGGTTCCTTCCTCGCTCACTCCTTCGGCGAGAGGGAAGCGATGACCTTCATCCTGGTCGAGTTGCCGTAGAGTTCGGTTTGCGAGATAGGGCGCGGACGTTAGGCCATACCTTACGGTGCACAAGGCGAATTCTACGAGATCATCGTGGGAGTTACGCCACAGAATTCTTTGAAAATCTTGATCCTCTGGGTGAACAAGAATTTGGCGAAACATTTTCGACACGTCTGCTGAGAACACGAATTTGAAAGAGCGCCAGCGAGTGATGACGTCAGAGAGATCCGTCAACAACTTCGGCCCTTCGTGCAGGCAGTCGTTGAGCGAGATACCGTGGTCTGTCTGTTGAGATCCGTTGAACACGACTCGATACTTCGTAGAGGAGCTTGATTCGCGAATTACACACAAATGCGGTAGATAATAAACGCGATTCTCCATGAATGAGGCGTAGGCGTTTTGCAGGGTCGAATCCTTGGAGAAGCGTTTTTCCTGGCGGGTTAACACCCTGAGAGCTGGCGATCGAGAATTCCTCAGATTGTCCGGTATCCTTTTGAAAGGTAGACGAACAATATACCTTCCCTCCGAATTTCGCGCGTGAGTAGCGGCGAAATGAGCTTCGCACTGAGTTTCTTCAGGCGACAATTGATCCGGGACTGCTGAAAACGCTTCTTCCTGCATCCAGAACCTCTGTAGAACCTCTGTAGTGCGCATTGAAAACTCTGAGCTATTGTCTGAGGTGTTGTCGCGTCCGCTGTGGGGACGACGCCCGATAGGATCCAGCCGAGAGTCGTTTTTTGAACCATCGGTGCTGAGACTGGTCCTTTGCGAATGCCTTCTTCGAGGAACAAACCGTAGACATCCGCTCCGAGTACGAGATCGATGCGTGCTGGTTGTGCGAAGTTCGGATCAGCCAATTCGAGATCTTGGAGATGCTGCCAGCTATTGTCAGATACTTTCGTAGAGGGCAAGTATCCTGTGAGTTTGGACAAGATAGAGGCGTTTACTTTACCGTGAACGCTGGTCGTACGCGAGATTGCAGTTTCTGAGCGACGGAGCCACGCGACGGGCGCGACGATTCCGCTCCGATACTGACGATGGAGATCGACGAACGCGAGCGCGGGAGTCGAAGGCGTTGAGCTAAGGACTCGGTAATGAGAGAGATCTCCGATTCCTGGTCCAGAAACGCGCAGGCTTCGAGAGGTTCACCGCAACTCGATAGAATTTTGACGACGGCGGTGGCTAGGAGAACTGGCGGTCGTTCGAAACTGTCAACTTGAGCAACGTTGGTCGTTGCTGAGCCACTAGGTATCTTCTCATCGCGGCGCGGGAGAATTGACGCGGATGCTGCAGGATCACTTGTCTTCTCGAGATGCTGATGGGCTGGAACCGCTGTGAGAGGGGTGTCTACCCTATGTATTGAAGTGTGATGTTGGGCTCCGCAAATTCGACATCTTTTTCGCGTACGGCACATCTTGCGTTGATGCGGGCCTAGACAATTAAAACAGAGTCTTTTCTACCCAAGAAATTCACGACGCTGTTCCGTAGGCTTCCCAAGGTACGTTGGACAAAACGCGATGTAGTGAGCGGCGTCGCAGAAAGAGCACGTCGTTGCACCTGTCGATGTTGTCGTATGGTGCGATTTTGCATTAGCTTGGCGAGAATTAGACGATGTTTGAGACTCAGGGCGAGGCTTTCCCTTAGCTCTCTCGTACGCTTGCAACGATCGGATTCGCGAAATCATGAAGTCTACAATTTGTTTCCAGGTAGGAGGTTCTGTACTGGCACCGAGTTCCCTTTCCCATTCCTTAACTGAAGTTGCGTCGAGTTTCCCAACCACAGTAAAGACGAGGATATCGTCCCAGTGTTTGACAGGTTTGTCGAGAGCTTCAAGCGAGCCGAGAGCTTGTGTGATTTCGGAAAATAATAGCTCGAGATCGGACGCCGATTCACGATTTAGAGGTTTCACAGAAAAGAGCGATTCTAACGCGGCGCCTACAAGCATGCATTTATTTTCGAAATACGCCACAAGATCGTCCCAAGCTTTGTTGAAATTACTCGATCTGAGAGCGACATTCTTCAACCGTAGAGCTGCGTTCCCTGAGAGACATATCTTGAGGTATTTCAAGTCGTTAAATTTAGGCAGCTCGAGTTTCGGAAGTCGCGCTTTTGTGCTCTTCGTGCTCTTTCCTGTTTCCTCGTTATCCTGGTTTTTCAACTTCTGACTAATCTCATTGTCAGTGAGTCCGTCTAACAGGATTTGAGTGACCTCTTGACATTAAAGAAAGTTCTCTTCGCAGGTGGCATAGAGATCTTCTGAGAAGTACGGAAGCGCATTGACTTTTTCCCGAGATTCCGTGTTGAATGTGGTCCGTGTAGCACAAATTTGGTCGTTGTTCGCTTCGAATTTCTCCCAATTTTTGCGGAGAGCCTCCAGGCGACCTTGCGCGCGCTGACGAGTGATTTTTCCGGCTCCGACTTTTTGAAGATTGTCAACGGAGCGTGAAATGAGTCCAAAGAGCGTGTGCTGTTGTTCAAGATGATATTCGAAATTCGCAGCACTCATTGTCGATACCTGTCACAGTGAAACACAACAATAAGAGTCACTGAGATCACGAGATTGAACGTTTTCAAACGGTCAGCGGCAACGGTTACCACTCACACACGCACATACGAGTAAGAGTTAGAGTCAATTACTTTCGAGATGATTTAAATACGCGTTTGAGAATGCGTTTAAATCACGAGAGATGTTCACTTACGCGCGATACTTATCGAGAGCGCCGAGAATCGAGAAACTAAGAAAGGCGCAAGATATTCGACTGCGTTTAGAGAACGTTAACGTCCTGTTTCTTTTCACTACCGTTATAGTTTGCAAAATCCGGCTCGAAGGACCATTAATGTTGAGAGCGTTTCGCGTTGTTTTTAATCTCACAAGCCTGGTAGGAAAAAGGGGACTTTGAAATAACTGGAGGTCTCGTGCGTTAGGCGAACAGATACGTTTATTATGGCGGTGTGAACTAGACTGGTTCGACAGACAATGCGTAGAGAGCGAGAAAACTATACACTAGATAGAAACATATACACATTTAAGTAGAGCGAACTCAGGCGACAAGTACACTAAACGAATATGAGAATAGAGCGAAATACAAATTACAACCGGTAACTTATCGCGCTAACAGAGTTTATAGGTATTAGTCGTTCTTTTATCTCGTAGCGAGGTTGATTGGGATAGTTGGGATTTAAAGAATTTGCACTTGTTTGGTCACAAAAGAATCCCCTTTTTTATTGTCACGACACCAGACGTTCACTCTGGCGACGATAATCCCGCGATAGGCACGGTATAGCGATCAGCGTCGAAGCCGGAAGGTTTAACGTTAGATGCAATAATGCGATAGGCGCGGAGACAATGTGCGTGTTGATCGTTCGCTTTCTCGAGCTCGAAGACGAAGGACAACGGCAGGATCGTTTGAAATCATAACGTGGCGCTATCGATCGAGGCGCGTGATCGATACGTAAATTAGCGCCTGATTAGCGGAAATTTTAAACGTCTAGTCCTGAACAGTCGTGATTAGGCTTCTGACGCTTCTTCGCGAATCGGACGTTACCTCATGTAACGTGAACAAGCGATAGCGGACCGGTCATACCATTCGCACAGTCGGCCGATTCCTCGGATGACCTGTACGATTGGAGACCAACACCAGACTTGTGTTCTTCCGCCACACCCAGGAAGTACTCTTCGGCACTAATCGTGGACTTGGAGTAACTTCCGGTGTCCATAGAGAAGTCCCGGTCGTGTAAAATCCAGTACCTTCTCGCAACCAGACCCACGAAGATAGTAACAATCAACCGGTCCGGCCGTACCACTCCAAATGGACGTGGTTGCTGCCTATTCGTTTGGGTGCGTACAAGGCACGTGCCGCAAGACCGAGTTGTTTGACGAATATCTGTCGCTCAACGTGAGCGAAGGACAAACTGGCCAGTCTTACTACCCGTGCGATCGGCACAGCAAACCCCGGCTCCTCCGCCACACCCAAGAGGTACCCCTTGGCACGTACGTGGAATTGGAGTAAGTTCCGGTATCGATAGAGTGACCGTGGTCGTGTATAGTCAGTTCTCGCCCAATCGAGCGCCGATTTGCGAAAGAGCAGCGGGCACTGGTCCGGTCGGATTACTGTGGATGGACGCAATTGACGCCTATTTGCATTTGCCTCGCAATTGCGAGAGGTACAATTATGAGATACCAGCGGGGCCCGCAAGGGTGATCCGAGTGAGATCTCAATTGTCCAAACGGAGTTGTGAAGGTATTTGCCCGACAACATTCACATGTCCCGTCTCGCGATTCACGAAAATAATAACAATAACCGGTCCGGCCGGAATCCCGGATGGACGTGGTTATTGTCTATTTGTGATTATCTCACAATGGCGAGAGGTACAATTATGAGATACCAGCAGGGCACACAGAGGTGATCCGAGTGAGATCTCAATTGTCTAAACGACGTTGTGAGAGTATTTGCACGACTAATATTCGCGTATTTCGTCAAGCTAAATTTGCGCGATAGTATCCACGTATTCCGTTAGACGACAGAAACCCCTTGACTTTCACGATAAACCCGATCCGTTCGACGAAGTTCTTATTGTTTAGCGCGAACAGCGCTTACATGTTTGTATTTCACGCTCCAACGATTCGTCACAGACACGTCGCTCTACATTTCATTTCGTGCTTCTAAACTGCGTAAACCGCGGTTTGCGCGAGGCAAGCTACACTTCTTCGATATTTAGTCTTGTAACGAGTATGTCTTCCTCGAGGCGCGAGCTACCCTGGGTCGTGAATCCTCCGCCAGGCGACCATGATTCCCGCAAGTGAGAGTGTGTACGGCACACCTTCGAGAATCGACCGCTAGGTAGCCAGCGCCACGAACCGTCGATTCTCGTAGGTGAAAGTGCGCACGGTCCACTTGCGGCAATCGGCCGCTAGGTGGCCAACGCTGCGACTACCGATTCCCGCTGGCGAAAATGTCCGGCCGCGGGGATATAGTGACCGACCGACCCAACAAACGGCAGTCCGATTTCCGAGCCTACATAGAGAATATAGACGATCACCGCCGATCACCACCGATCACCGCCGTCTTATCGACGCTACTCCCACCTTGTACATAGGAATAAACCACCATTGGTAAACCCCACTGCGACTACCATTCATTCGTGCTACCGGAATCCTGGACGAACGACTGAGCCGGTAACTCCTCAAGTTACCGTCACAGTCTTTACAATTAATCTGTTTCGCAGTCAACTACTACGCAGTTACGTCCGTATCGCATTTACAGTGAAAATGTGTATCGACTTTGCCACGAAAAAAGAAAAAGTGATCGCGGTCTTAACCAACAGACCGGTTTGGCCTCCCGAATACGCACCGGTTTTCGTCGAATGGACACTTTGCGAACACGTGTTTACTAGATCGCTTCCAGACGTAGAGTAATCTCTCGACGGCCCGCATCGACCTCCTTCGATCGCTATCGACTGGGGATCAATGTGCACGCAATCCCAATTAGTAGGGCGATCCTATGGTCCTTTATTAAGACAAGAATTGTGTACGACGTCACGGATCGCCGTGATGAGATCGATATTTACACCCAATATTCGTGACGTGTCTATATGTAACTGACACGGTTACAAACCTGAAAGCGCGAATGAAGTGGGCAGGATAGCAAATGGACAATTTTTAATATATAAAGTGTGCTCTAAGCTGCATTTTATATGTTTACTATCGATCGCTCAATAACAGTTTCAATTTCCATAGATAATAGTGTGCATAGAGTGTGGCGGTAGTTCCACGCAGAGCTTTCCTTTCTTCAGGTCGTTCACGACAACGGTCCTCGGAATATCCCATCTGTAATGCATGCGAAATACCATTAAAATATAATTCGGTCAATTTCACAGAGAATACCCGATTAAAGTTGATGAAAAATTACTTGTTGAAAAGCAGAACGACGGTCTCGTTTAAGGGCGTAACGAACGCCGAGGATTTCACTTGAATGTCATCGGTGATGGAAATCCTGGTGGAACCTCTCCCCACGAATCTGCTGACGTGCTTAAGAGCGTAGTACATTGGCTGTTTGTAGAACTCGTTGGTCGTCGCGTTTACTATAATGGGCGAGTCGACGTAATTCCGAATCCAGTTCGGTCCACCGGTCTCGTCCAGCGCTATGTTCCAATCGATCCAGCCAACCGACCAGTTGTTCAAATACTGAAGATGTTCATGGTTTACGAATATTAATTCTTTGTACTAGACGTTATTTCAAATCATGCATATCAAATTGAGCCAACTACTCGTACAACGCATAAATTTTGAGCAATCGGCGGAAGGCGAACTTTAGAAAGTGAAAATTGCTTTGAATAGCAGCACAACAATTTTTCGTGACACCTGCGAGTTGACATTCGAGTGCAACCTATATTTTTCTGAGTAATTGCCAAAAGAAATATACATATAGTATGAATAACATAAATAATACAAATAGTGCAAATAGTTTAAATAATTTGAATAACATGATTAGTACAAACAGTATAAATAGTACATATTCGGAGTGTTAATAATAAAGTACTACAATATAAGTAGTATAAGTAGGTAAATAGTACAAGTAGTATACGTAGTATAAGTAGTCTAAATAGTCTAAATAGTCTAAATATTCTAAATAGTCTAAATAGTCTAAATAGTCTAAATAGTCTAAATAGTCTAAATAGTCTAAATAGTCTAAATAGTCTAAATAGTCTAAATAGTCTAAATAGTCTAAATAGTCTAAATAGTCTAAATAGTTTAAATAGTCTAAATAGTCTAAATAGTCTAAATAGTATAAATAGTATAAATAGTATAAATAGTACAAATAGTATAAATAGTAATGTATATAGTGGAAACAGTTAAATAGTATAAATCGTAGAAAACGTTATGTCTAGCATAACTAATAAGAAGTTCACAACGTTTTATCTAATCGGATAGGATATAGCAACATTATTTTCAATTACTCTTTAACATGCTAAATTACGTTGTGAAAGCAAAATAACGAGGAAACTTTAGAATGCAATTTCGTAAAAATGACAAAAGCTTTTTGTGTAGTATAATATAATTTTGTATGTACTATAGTGCTACTTACCTCCAATATGCTCGACATATACGCTTCTCCTCGATTCCACGATCCCATGTTAACGTGTTTAGTAAATTGTCCTGGTCCTATTTTAATAAATTGACGCGTTACTGTATATCATTAAATGTTATTATACCATTAACACGATCGCTGTCGCGTGGATAATATACGAGCAGTAATTTGTATATATGTACAGTAAAGTCGCGATCTAGCTCCCTCAGAGCTTGTCGATCTTACAGTTAGTCCCTTGGCCTACCCTTTTCACTGAGAGGCACACCCCGCGAGGGGTCAAGAAGCTTGAGCTGCCTCTGTCGCCGAGCAGTGTAAACATGCCGCGAAATCCGATACCGGTTCGGGTATATCGGTGTGAACCACTATTAATCTAATTACAAAATTTCTTTATTTTTCATTATTTTTTTATGGGACTTTCACCAACTTATTTCTGGCATTTTTCTGATTAAAATGACACTCAGCACGATATAATTTCAACTGTATTTAGTGGTTTACTTCACGGTATGCAGTAAGTTTACAGTCGCGCGGACCGTGTTTACATGCGATCCTTTTCTACGTTCAGCACTCTCTTTGTATTTTGGGCGCGGTCGAGACAGTCATCAAAAAATAGTTTCCCTTCACGATCTCTGTTCCTGCTCCGAACTGGCGATGGCACCTAGATCGCGACTTTACTGTATTTACAAATTCATTTCTCTACTAATGTATCGCGAGTGCGCCAAATATAATTAGGTCCAGTGAAATGCGAAGAAATGAAACTGACAACTGTGATAAATCTCGACCCTTTCGTTTTTGATCCATTAACTACATTGCTTCGATCTTGTATGAAAAAAGAAATATGTAAAATTCGATAGAGACCATGTGAACAAAATACAAAATACACACACACAAATTTAATGTTTAAATGCTTTTTGAAACTACGTTGATTTCATTGAACAGAGTAGAATGTATGTTTAGTTTGATTCAAAATCAAAAATCAAAAGTTCATAAACGATAGAAGAAAACGATACTCGTACCGATTTCGTTCTGTGATGCATGATGTCACTACCTACGTTAGAATTACGACTGCACTGTAATTTCAAGATGTCACTCAGGCTCTGAGTATACCATTTTTCCCATTATTTATCTACAAAAACCCCCGAATTGATAATGCTGTTTGAGGTTCGTACCTTCGCATGCCTCGGTCATCAGAATGAACTTATCCGGAAAAGCGTTGTGCGTTTGGCTCAAGACATTGGCTGAGGAAATAAAATCGGTGTAAAAATGGACAGCTATACCATCGGTGTACTCGTACGCCTTTTTATTCGCGAGAACATCTTTGATGAACCAGGGCAGGAATATCCTTTGGTCGTCGAGAAGCAGGATCTTTGTATTGTTCTGCGAAGATGCTGCCAATTTTGGTCCCAAATTGTTGCCAACCCACTTGGAAACTGTCTCCGATGTCCATCCCATGGTGTTCAGCCTGTCGAACGGTATGAAGGAGTTGATTGGTTCGTTTCCAGTCGACACCGCCCATACATCGATGCCATTCTTATAGTACGCCTCAAGAAATTTCAATATGTACTCAGCATAGAGCTCATAATACTCTTCCTTCAAGAAACCTAACGAATCATTGAGAAACCATTGTTATTTGCACGTCTTTTCAATATCGCAGGCACATAGTTCGTTGAGATTGGCAGAGTTTGGCCTAGTTTAACCTTTGGCCTTTCTTTTCAGTGTCAAAGTAAATAAACACTTTAAAGTAACAAAGAACATAATATAATTTTAACTATTATAGCTTAATATGGATGAGTGGCAGGAAAAATACTTGCAGTGCTAATAATGGTATCCATTGGTTATGATCTACGCTTTGAGTGTGGTTTGCTATACATATAATTTCGAGAAGAAAATACTTACGGAAGCCAGTGTCGCCAGATTAAAGGTCAATTTATATTATCCGTTTCGGCACAAATCATTTCCGGATCAGTTCCGTTCAGGCAAAATAGTGGAGTATTTATACCATTCAGTCAACGTCCGGCAACGATTGACAAATTATTGACTATATCGAAAAATATGTTAGACAAAACCTAAAGCTCTGGACGGACTGCAACTTGTATGTTGTATTGTTTTTTGGAAAACAAACGATTTTCGAAAAAATTGAGAAAAATGTCAGAACAAAATCACAAATTTTTTTCTGAAATTTGAATACCTGAAGTATGTTTTGATTATGTTTTATCAATAAACATTAACGAAAAATATGTTTTTTTTTTTTTAACTTGCGAAACTTACTTTTTTTAACTGCATATTATTTTGAGGGACATTGCGAATATTTCCTATATTAAAAGACAACAAAATTTTCAGGTTCCACTTTATCAAGGGTAAACGTCTTTTAAAAAGAACTACGTTTCGAAAAGACTTCTGAAATTAACCATCAAATATATAAGCGAATCTCCTGCAGTCTCCGTTCAGCAGTGTTCAATTGTCTTCAGTCACCTTCCGCTTCAGGCAAAAAATTCTTTTCGAGAATGCCGGACGGGATATGCCTGAAGCTGAACGTGCATAAACGGATCCGGTACGTTATATGTATATAAACAGTAACATCTTATTACCCACAACAATCTTTGCTAGAACGGAACTGATCCGGAACGGATAACATAAATCGACCTTAATACTTGTTTCCCACTCTACTTCCGCCACGGCTCGGTCACGTGACGAGTTTCGTCTCAGCCTGCATATCTCATAATGTCACGTGACTAATACCGTACTGACAGAGAGGGGTAACTGTATACCCATCAATTCGAGTCAATTCCCCTGAATTGACGACACTGGTAGTAGCCTCCACTTTCGCAATCCATTGTTCAATTTTTTCTACAATAGAATTGTACAATAGTTTATTATTATTGTTATATATATATATATATATATATATATATATATATAGTTTTTAGTTATTATTCTTGATGATGCTGTGCACGTATTTCTTCTCGTTTCGGCAGCCAAGAAACGAGCACCTAATATTCGGTCGGCTTACCAATAGTGTCAATAAACCATTAAATTTAACTAGTGAAATTTCGTTAATCTACGTCATGTGGAAACATTGGTCACACCTAGTTTCATACATGTGGGCAACACAACATTCACGCTCACAATTTTCTATAACAATAATTTTTCATGATATAAAAACTGAGGACGAGTTTTCCCTCGAAAATGTTACAAGTTGAAAAGTTTGTAAAAACATTAAAAACTTCTTTTCGAGAACAAATCCGTCATAGGTTTGAAAATCGAAGGTTCCCCTTTACAATGAGTCTTTAAAACATGTATGAATTTTTGGCTGTATTATAGACAAAAATGTAAACTTGCCAGTACACCTTTCGTTGAAAACTCAATGAATTGATCAGGAAAAATTGTACATGAAACTTTACGGGGGCTATTGTAAAGGGAAATCTTCGGTCATGAAATCTATGGTGGAGCCAGTCATGAAAAAATTTTTTCAATGTTTTTACAAAATTCGTTTCGATATGTAGCGATATGTCTGCCACTACGTCGCAAACATCGTAAATTTAGTGTTCAAATCCACTTTTTAGATCCACTATGATTATTATGAGTATTACAGTTTTCTTTCGCTGTAAGTCGATGCCTCGGTATGGCTTTCAACCGATTACGAATGAGGATACCTATGCTGCTTCACTTTGTTCTCGAGTGAGACGGGCGTGAATAGGGAGAATATACGAGAGGCTCGAATACAGCGTCAAACAATAAACTGGTCGGCCGAGCAGCGAGTGTACAAATATGACACGCGACGCCGCGTCGTCTCATTCTGCTACATATGTACATAGTGTAAAGTGTATACGGCTTGACTTTGTTTGTGAGTCGGCCGACAAGGAACTCGGAGATTGAGCGAGAGACGAGAGGTAGCGGCAGACCATAAAGTGATCGGCCGACTAGCGATATCTTTCCTTGGAAATCTAAATTCTCGTTCCGAAAAAAACATTCTAATGATATTTATTAAAGAGAACTGTATAGTGATATTCTCACCGTGTCCGTTGATCTTATCGTTGGTCTTCATCCATGGTGGGGCGGACCACGCGGCGCTAACCATTAACAACTCGGGATTCAACTTTTGTGCTTTCTGAATGAACGGTATTTTGTAATTGTAATCTTCGGGTGCAAGAGAAAAGTTTTTCAAAGTAAAGTCGTAGTCGTGGTCGTCGTACGTGTAAGGTCTCTCCGAAAAATCGGTACCGCCGATCGGCAAGCGTCCCAACGAGTATCTGCTTCCATCTTCGCAGAAGTATGCACTGCAAACGGTTAATCAATTCAGTATACTATTTCATTTTAAAATCGTGCGGCTATGTACTTAATAATCTTTAAGGGTACGTTCTTTTCTAGAACCTTGAAAAATCGATTTAGCTTTATTGCATTTTCATAAAACACACGACTTTAAAAATATTATTGGAAGAATAATGAAGTTATGGACGTTTCAAGTAGACATACCCATTTCACGTGTATCTATAATACAGTTGTACACATGTAGTTCAGATATCCGTATTGAAATCTGTCTATTGTGTAATAGACGTGTACCCGTGTATCGATTTGCATGTGTTACGTATGCAGACGTTTCTGTTTGTAACTATTGACCCTTCCGGAGATATGCAAAGGGCATACTCAAAATTGAAGAGAGCTAAGACTCTTTTGACAATGCAGTAAGCTGCATACGCTCCAAGGATTCAAATCTGATCAGAAAAAGCACGTGGCCCCTATCATCGTTTAGGCCGATTTTGGTGGTACACAATGCGTATCAGAAGTTTAGATGTACCCTATTATTTTAACAAAAACGTACCCTCTAATGAATCTTTGGTTAATTTTTTTATCGTATGTTTAGGATACTTTGAAAAATTATGATTACTACTAAAACTATTCATATATGCCATGTTAGGAGTCAAGGCCGCGAGCTGCACGGGTGGCTAGTGAAGGGTGGGTACCCTTGGAATATGGTTACAATTTGTTAGGTGCTCGGACGAACCCAATGCGACATTGGGGAACCGCCAGGATTATAGACGTCGTGGACGAACCTAACGCGAAGTGAGGGAGCCTCTAGGAATGGAGTCAAGCGCAGACGAACCTGATGCGTAGTCACATAATCAGGGAGCTGCTAGGAATGTGTAACTTCGTGAAAGAACGCAATGCGAAATTGGGGAGTCACGGGAAGACGCAAACGAACCCGATGTCTCCAAAGAGTTATTAAAGAGGCTTCAAACTCTAACTAAGTATCAATAAGTTTCAAAGTATCAGAAATAATATAAGATGTTCTCACCAACGGTACCAACCCAAGTAGCATCGTACGACCACGGGACGTCCGTTTTATGTACCGTTTACGTCTATACGTCCTATGTCCGTTTTGTATGTGCCACGTACGTCCCTGGCACCTAAATTTCGGACGTCCCTGGGACGTCCGTTTTTTACGTCCTAAGGACATCCGTGGGACCAAAATTTCGGATTTCCCAGGGACGTAAATTTTTTTCGTCCCAGGGACTTCCGTGGGACTTGAATTTCGGACGCCCTATGGACATAAGTTTTTTACGTCCTAAGGACATCCGTGGGACCAAAATTTCGGATTTCCCAGGGACGTCCATTTTTTTCGTCCCAGGGACTTCTGTTGGACTTGAATTTCAGATGTCCAAGGTACGTTTATTTTCTAAGTCTTATATCTGTGCTCAGGACTTTCGTTCGTACAAGGATGTTCACTTCTCATGCATGAGACATATTTATACACAACAATATATATGTATTTATAGCAATGTATTTTTTTTTATTTATATACATACACTTATATATATTGTTATAAATGTATATATCTATTTATAACAATATATTTACCCATATACATATATTTATTTATTTACATATATGTATATGGTTCTTGCTTCGCTATGTTCAGCTGTGTCGTACAGCTGTACGGTACCATCGAAGCAAGCGATGATCGGTAAGAAAAGCGACGATCGATGAAACAAGCGACGATCGAATACGGAAGAAGAACGCGCCGTTGCGTTGCTGCGTGACAAAACAGTCTTGTGCGAGTGCTTCGAGAACGTGCTTGAGAAATATCCTGTGATAAATTCATCGTTACCATATTATCGGATTTACTTCATATTTAGACAAGTAAGTATTTTCATTGTTATTATTTGTTACCGTTAGTGTTTTCGCTTATGCCATTCCGTTAAATTATTTGGGTAAACTTTCTCTTGGAAACCCCGAAATTTTCAGTTATTACATGTCTTATCTTGTTGATTTCTGCGAGAAAACCCCTACATGAAAGTCCTAGACCGCGGAAACCACTCGTTTTTAAGTTGTGAGCTTGTAAAGTTGAGTAATTTAACATTAATTTTCACTGTTTTACCTCAGAAAGTGACAGGTATGGGCGCCGCCATATTGGTACGTAGGGAGCTACAAAACCGATACACAATCTAACCAGAACTAACCCACACCCACGGTGTATTATAGAGGTGTTACGACTAAGCACCTCTGTAAGGCTGAAGTTTTGTGATAGATAGAGGCTACTTCCCTGGCCGCCACCAGATGGAATACTAGTCACCTTCACGGTTTTCATGTACGTGTGAGAATAAGATTGTGTGTAGCAGCGTGTCCATACATACTAAGGTAGGTACGAATCAGTCTGTATTAGTTGGGCACGCTGCTACACACAATCTCATTCTCACACGTATATACATGCAAACCGTGAAGATGACTAGTATTCCATCTGGTGGCGGCCAGGAAAATAGCCTCTATCTATCACACCTTTCCGAGAGAAGTCCGAACACCTCTATAATACACCGTGCCCACACCTAACCCCGGCTACTATCAGCGCGCTGGTACTCCCATCTAGCGTCGCCACTGAGTCACTACACACAAGGAGCTCCCTGCTTACCAATATGGCGGCGCCCATACCTGTCACTTTCTGAGGTAAAACAGTGAAAATTAATGTTAAATTACTCAACTTTACAAGCTCACAACATAAAAACAAGTGATTTCCGCGGTCTAGGACTTCCATGTAGAGAGTTTCTCGCAGAAATCAACAAGATAAGACATATAATAACCGAAAATTTCGGGGTTTCCAAGAGAAAGTTCAGCCAATTATTTTATACAGTTACGCACATCATTGATTATACACACTTTAATAGAATAACTATTTTATGAATGGACCAAACGACTTCAATTTCTCTGTAAGGCATTCTGTATATGCATTCTGAAAATTTCATTGAAATTGGTTAATTGGTTTACAAATTATAAACGGACAAAAGTAGTAAAAATGACACTTATAGGCCGAAAATCATGAAAAATTGCAATCTTTACTACTTTTGATCGTTTATAATTCGTGAACCAATTAACCAATTTCTATGAAATTTTCAGAATTTATATAATTTATACGAGTTTACAAAACACATTTTTTAAATTTTCGTTATTGGCCCAGCTGAAAAAGTTGTAAAATTCAATTTTTACTATGGTTTGTCACAATTCCGACCAAATGCATTTTTTCAACTTATTTATTACACGTCATTTACTAAACTAATTCTAACCTTACAGAGAAATTTAAGTCGTTTGGTCCATTCACAAAAAAGTTATTCCGATTTAAAATATGTGTGATGAACCCCGCGGCATTCCATAAGAACGAAGACCCTTACAATACAGTGTACAAATATTTCTTGTATATTAATTAAATATAAATTTTGCAGATACTGCGACGACGTGAAATCGTGGACAATCGTGTAGTTCTTAAAAGACGGCATGGTGGAGGCAGTGCCTTCTTCGTGGCTGATAGGGAATTATTGCCCTCGTTACCGCAGGGTCGATGATGAAGGCCATGAAAGCGTGCGAGGAACTGAACAAATGCTGGCCAAAACACGCAATTAAATATTTAAAAAATGGCACTTTTGGTGAGTTAAAGATTTTATACTATGATGAAACTATAATAATTACATATCTATAATTTAAAAATGCTTTCAGATGATTATGTAAGGGCAAGGACCAAGGTGAAAGTGGCTGAGGACAGTCAACTAGGGAAACGCAAAATTTTACAACTTGTGAGCGACACCGATGAAGAATCGGAATCGGTACGTAAATAAAAGATTTTATGCTATTTTATGATAATTGCTTAATTTCTTTCCATAAATAATTATTATATAGGTGTATAAATCATGATTATTGATTTCAGGTACATGCTGTAGGACAATCGACCAGATGATGAATAATGCTATTATTTCATTTTTGTTTCGAAGAAACTTGCCAGTGTTCTTTTTAAATTGATTGTACACGCTGGTCTGTTTATTTTGACATTTATATTGCTATAAATAAGTTATAAATTTTAAGTTTATATTCAAATAATTTATTGTTATAAATATATATATTTAGTTATAAATATTATAAATATTATATTAAATTTGCTTTCAGTTATATATTTTTTTATTTTATTCGCCGATGTATATTTTAGTATGTATTTAGTTATAAATATTACATTATATTTAGTTACAAATGTATATATTTATAGTTATAAAACTTTTATATGAATAAATAAATATATATTTGTATTATACGTATATGCGATTGTATTTTATTTACTATGTACCTAATCCATGTCCTTATAATAATTAATATTAATAATAACTGTGAAATTTTGTTTCACTTTTTAACCTTATAAAAGGAATATTGTTTAGTAGTTTTTAATAAGCAGAAACCATATTCTATAAACGTCCTGTAAATGTCCTGTTAACGTTCAGAATATGTCCAGCCGTACGTCCTAATAACGTCCTTATATCCCAGAATTGGTCCCAAGTACGTACCAGGAACGTCCAAATAACGTCCGTATGTCCCCAGATACGTCCCACGTACGTCCCAGATAGGTCCCCACGGGACGTCCTATGTACGTTCCACTTCCTAACTGGAACCTCTGCCGGACTTACCTGGTACGTATTTCGGTCATATGTCGGACATACGGACATTATTCGGACATCCCTGGAATGTACATAGGTCCGATACGAACGTACATTGGACGTACATTGGACCTCCGGGTGCTATCTGGGAATAATCTTGTCGATACTTATTGTAGAGTTTGAAGCTTCTCGCTTTTAAGGTGGTAAACTAAATGCAGTACGAATCGTATCACGACGCGAGTCAGTTCAGGCAAAATCGGGTAACCAAAGTCCTTATCAAATAGTTTTACCACACGGTGCCTATACGGTTACCCAATCAGCACAGGACGTCTTACAGACGCCGTTTTCTCGTCTTTTTTAGGTCTTTACGTCTTACGTCTCTAAAAGACGCCTTTTACACGTCCTTAAAGGCATCTTTTCTCAGACGTCGTTTTGACGGTTCAAGAAAGGTGTCTTTTATGCGTCTCATTTCTGCCGTCAAAACGACGTCTGAGAAAAGATGCCTTTAAGGACGTGTAAAAGTCGCCTCTTTGGAGACATCGTTTTTACGTCAGAAATAAGATGCATAAAAGGCACCTTTCTTGAACCGTCAAAACGACGTCTCAGAAAAGATGCTTTTATGGACGTGTAAAAGCCGCCTCTTTGGAGACGTCATTTTTACGTCAGAAATAAGATGCATAAAAGGCACCTTTCTTGAACCGTCAAAACGACGTCTGAGAAAAGCTGCCTTTAAGGACGTGTAAAAGTTGCCTCTTTGGAGACATCGTTTTTACGTCAGAAATAAGATGCATAAAAGGCACCTTTCTTGAACCGTCAAAACTACGTCTGAGAAAAGCTGCCTTTAAGGACGTGTAAAAGTTGCCTCTTTGGAGACATCGTTTTTACGTCAGAAATAAGATGCATAAAAGGCACCTTTCTTGAACCGTCAAAACTACGTCTGAGAAAAGATGCCTTTAAGGACGTGTAAAAGTCGCCTCTTTGGAGACATAATTTTTACGTCAGAAATGAGTCGAAAGGCTCGAATATTCGAGCCCTCATAAAACTTCGATTTACTCGAAACTGAACTTTCAGCTCGAACAGATCATTAGCAAAAACCTAAAAAAAATCGAAAAAATGCAGATTTTACATGGAAGTTTTAAATTGACCACCTCTATATTTTTACAGTACCGATATATTATTATAAGTGTCGTTCATGAATTTTTTCAGATTTTTAAGAGAGGTGCGCCGTTGTTAAAAAAAAATAAAAACCGATTTTTTTACGTTTTTCCTGTGAAAAGCTAAGTTGATCTTCAAATTGTTATATTTTATTTATTCTGTAAGCCTATTAGACACTGATAAACCATGAACAGTTCACAGAAATAATTAGAAAATGAAGTTAACTTGATTAGTCGCAGTGGCCCAAGTGGATGAGGCTCGCGACTACGATCTCGTAATCCCGGGTTCTTGAATCCCCCCGTCACCTCTGAGATTTTTCTTAAGTGATATAAAACTGTAGTCGCTCGGGTGGTTCTCGGAAACCCACCTTAATAAAAACTGTAGGTCCAAGCCGAAATAAACCAACAGGTTTCAAAAAGGCCTCTAAATTAAAAAAAAAAATTTGATTAGTATTCTACTGTGTCAACGCATAACATCAGAAAATATTAAGTATTTTTTTTTTATTCCTAACTATGTAATAATCAATGCTCTAAAAGATGCCTGAAAGACCTCTAAAAAGACGTGTAAAAGATGCATAAAAGAATCCTAAAAGGCCCCTAAAAAGACGCCTAAAAAATGTCCCGAAAGACGCTTAAAAGATGCATGAAAGACCTCTAAAAAGACGTGTAAAAGATGCATAAAAGAAGCCTAAAAAGACGCCTAAAAGATGTCCAAAAAGACGTCTTAAAGATACGTCTTTCAGGCAATTTTTTAAACGTCTATACAAGGCATCTTTAAGACGTCAAAAAGACCTGTGAGAGACGTCTTTAAGACGCACAGTTTTGTAACGAAGCCCTGTTAAAGATGTACAAAGACGTGCTAAAGACGTGAAAACGACGTTCCAAAGACGTAGCAGACGTCTGGCAGACGTACTTACGTCTTGCGGCAGGCAACTTTCAGACGTCTTTTAGATGTCTTTGTGCTGATTGGGTAGTGATTGCCCCCGCATTTCTCGGTGCGTTAAACTGAGAGCGTTAGACAGACAATCCGCTACAAGTTATACAAACCAGTTGTATTGTCTGGAATTTAAGTTAGAATATATTATTGTTATTTTTCACATAATTTAGAATTTCCAGTAGATGGTATTTTACGACGTTTTGCCGCTCGAGGTGTATTAAGTCAATTCTATAAGTTACGAGTCCATATGAAAAACCAAACAATCCTCGGTCACGCATAACCTGCCTAACTGTCGGCACGTAACACATGCGTACCCGTGTATCGAAATACAACAGTTCAAAAATAGACTGAGTACACGTATATTTATTCTATTTTCGATTTTTCAGTCTTCTATTGCTGCTCGTGTTTGTATTTATAAATGTGGGCAATGTTATTGTATCTGGTTCTTTTGTCCAAAACATTTTTTCCAGAATGCTTCGTTTCTGAGATAATCGACCGTTCCGGGATTTTTGGGGGACCCCTATCATATAAATAATAAATCCTTTATGTAGACTGCAGATCTTTATACAAAATAAAAGTTTTCCTACTTTATGCCAGTGTCACGACAGTATTGACAGATGGAAAAAAAAGAACTATGGTCCGTGGCGCTGTGCCCAAATCCATCATTCTTTTATTTTGTGCCAAAAGTCACGCAGGTATTTACTTTCTTTTGCGGAATTTTCGGTTTTTTCTTTGTGTGTCTTCGGAATAATTATAGAGAAGGACGATATGGAAGATGTAGAAAATAGAATATAAGGAAACAAAGAAGGAAAAAAAGCGTTTGAGAAGACGTCGTAAGTATAACCTCTATTTCTTTTCGGTTTCAGAACGCGATCGACACGTGATAATCGATACGGCCGATACCATCAAACATATAATAGGGTGTTGATACATGAATACAAGATACTGAACAAAGCTAAAAGTGAAACAAGCCTTTCCTTTATAACATTCAGTTTGTATTATGGAAAATTTATTTAATTCAAGGTAATTGAGATAAATTCATGGACAAGTTCCAGGAACAGAAGTAATTTTCTTTAATCGGAAATCTGTATAATTGAGGTTAAATGCATACGGTGTCAAGAACACATAGCACGAAAGGCATTTGCATTTTATAAATTTGGTCCTAACCAAATACAAGATATTTGGGTAAAACTTGATGGACAAGTTTCCTAATAGAAAAATAAATTTTTTTAAAATACCACGTTTTTAAAACGGACTAAAAAGTATAAAATAATTTTTCCTAGCCCAATACAGGTTCCTAACCCCATAAAGATAGTCCTGAAAATTTGTGATTGTGAATTTTTAATAGCTATGAAAATACTTGTAAGATTTAAAACGAAAAACGTAGGGCGAAAGATAATAGTAAGGAGTGTAGGGAGTAGCTGCCGTTGAGAAAACACACACAACAGTTCATGTCATTTGTAATGCAATAAAATTGTTAGTGACTTAGGTGAATAATTTAATGCGACTCAAACATGCATATATTCGTTACACGTAAATTTTCAATACACGTTGAAACTTGTGATCCTAGTTTAAAGAATGCAATTCTCACTGTATCACAATACATATAGTAGAACTCGTAGTCAAAACGTTAAACGCAGTTTTCTCGAAACCTTATCTTCTAACATGGCTGATTGCGAAAGAATATTATCTTAAGATCTAGTTGCGCGGCAAACTTCAAATTTTAAGAGCATCAGAATTCTCGAAATGCATAGAAAAAGCCTAAAAAATCCAAATTAGACATTCAAAATGTAGCAGTTTTGTTAAATAATGAGATATTTGATTTCTTTGCGTTCATGCCATAATTAAATTCATACGAAAAATGCTACTTCATTTCTTTGTTTTTGACAAATAGAAAGGCTGGAATCGTGTCACCCCAGGTTATACGCCCCTGTCCAAAGGGACTATCCTCCTACAATTTATGTATTTTGAATTCAGAAATTTGTATTGTATAAGAAAATAAATAATAGAAAATATGTCTGCAAATCCGGAATACAAAACAGTCGTCTGATTTTTTTACAAAAATTTCCAAACAAGGCCTACAAAATGACGCAACAAACGAATTTTTTCATTTGTTTTCTTTTTTGAAGTGAAACTTCTTTGCTGAGGGTAACGTATTTGTTATGTTACGGAAGTAACGTTACGGAAGTCGAGAGTGGCGCGAAAATTTAAACGGTTCGATTTAAATCTTACAAGTATTTTAGTTTCAAATTATTTTATACTTTTTAGTTCATTTTAAAAACGTGGGTTTCTAAATAATTATTTTTTTTTTTAATTATTATTTATGACAATTTCGCATTCATCATAAGAAAATTTGAAAATGCTGCAGCGATAGGATTTTACCGCCGTTCGGTAGTAGGATCAAACGAAAAGGTTAGAAATACTTCGTTATGTAATGACAGCACGTACAACTACATTTACATTAATTAAAGTCAATATAATCTATAATATATAAAAAGACAGTCCTGACTCACTCACTGATCAACGCCCAGGCTAAACCCTTGGACCTAGAAAGCTGAAATTTTGCACAGAGGTTTCCTTTATGATCTATACAAGGCATAAGAAAGGATATTTCGAAATTCAACCCCCAAGGGGGTGAAAAGGGGTTGCAACGTTTGTATGAGGAATATATTTTGTTCGTCATCGGGTATGCTTGAAACTTGTTATTATACTAATGTGTGTTTACCAAAATCTCATAAGAATCCCATGTTTTCGTTTTAAATCTTACAAGTATTGTTGTTTTATTATTTTATTCAGCTGGAGATAGTTATTAAACGTCATGCCAAAAAATTCCCTTAAGCGGATACGAGAGTACAGGGCGCGAAAAAGGGCATTATTGAATGCAGCCAATGCGAGTGCTTCAACAGATAGTTGTGACATATCGACTTTATTAAACGTCATGCCAAAAAAAATATACGCGTGGAAAACCACGCGCGGTAGAAGTGAAACTTCTTGCAGTCTAGTAATGTTTAGAAGTAAATTAAGATTGGAAATGGTAAAAAATAATGAAGCGACAACAAGATCAGGAACAACTAATACAAAAAAAAATAATAATGAAGCGAAAACAAGATCAGGAACAACTAATACAAACAACCAGATCAGGAACAACTGATACAAAAAAAAAATCATTAAAAAATCATAGAAAAAGTTTCATTTAAAAAATAATGAACGATCAAAATTTGCGACTCAAAGAAGGAGAGCGTATGGGAAATGCTATGAACTATGTCTCTTTCTTTCCCATACGCTCTCCTTCTTTGAGTCGCAAATTTTGATCGTTCATTATTTTTGAAATGAAACTTTTTCTATGATTTTTTAATGATTTTTTTTTTGTATCAGTTGTTCCTGATCTGGTTGTTTGTATTAGTTGTTCCTGATCTTGTTTTCGCTTCATTATTATTTTTTTTTGTATTAGTTGTTCCTGATCTTGTTGTCGCTTCATTATTTTTTTTTTTTTAATTTATATTTGTATCGTTTAAACATTCCTTAAGATTACTGGTAGTATTAAACATTTGATGAATTCGTAAACAAAACAGATAATGTTTGCGATTAAAAATATTTTTGTACTAAATAGTACAATATTTGAAACAGAAAGATTAGAGATTGAAAATTTAATTTATGTTTCGATAAGTGAATGATAACATATTATTCAAAACGGGGAACTACAGCTTATTGCTTATCAAACTGATTGTTGCATTATATTTACAAATAATGCGCCCATTATTATTCCGACAGGGTTTAAAATTAAGAATACATTTCTTGTTTTACCTCAGTATTGTTATACTTCGAATAGCGTAGTTGAGTCTCTATTTTCTTCTTTGCGAGTGTAATCGTCAAATAAAAGATTGTTGTCTTTTCGTAAGGTCATAGTAAGGTCATAGTGAAAAATAAAAATAGCGCATATATTAGGAAGTCACGAATATAAATTAGTTCGGTTGCAATCAATATGTTTTACATGAAAAGCAGGTTCTTTACTCGCCAAGAATTGATTAATTGTTTTACGAGTTACAAACGATTATAAACGGCGAATGTCAAGAGTTTTTCACGACTTTGAGACTATTTGTGCCGTTTTATCTCACTACTCGGCGATTTTCACCATTTTTAATCGTTTACAACTCGTAAAACAAGTGACCAATTTCGATGAAATTTTAAAGTGTATATGTTACGGGCAATGTGTCTAAGATGGACATTCTATACAATGCCCGGGCAATGTGTATTTTATATCAAATGATATTTTTTATAATGTCCACGGTTCGTTGGGCAGTGTGTTAAATCCATCCTTGACATAGTTTAATCTTTATCCTTTATCGCTTGTATTCTGCCTATAACTGACATTATTTTACTCAGATCTAACCCAGACTTAACCCAGACCACGCATACTAAAATCCACGTTTTCACCCGTTTCTACAATATTTTATGTTTGTTTCTCACTCCAAAAAATTAAGAGTGAGTTATTATTAGGTCGTAGGGGCGGAGATGAAGTAAAATTTGTTGGTTACGGATTTTCATATGCGTGGTCGGGGCGGCCTAACGGCCGCTGGCCGGCCCTCTCCATCCTCCCGCCACGACCTAATCACAACTCAGTCTCAATTTTTTGGAGTGAGAAAAAAATATAAAATATTGCAGAAACGGGTGAAAAGGTGGATTTTCGTATGCGCGGTCATTGTTAGGTCTGGGTTAAGTTTGGGTAAAAAAATGTTAGTTATAGACAGAGTACAAGCGATAAAAGATAAATATAAAAGAATGTGACGTATATATTTAAAAGACTGCTCAAAGAACCGTGGACATTTATATAAAATGTTCGGGCAATTTGTGAAATACCTGCCCATTATACACATTGCCCAAAAAATTGGTCATTCTATAGAATGCCCACCTTAGACACATTGCCCGTAACATATATACCTTATATCATAGATACGAAGCACATTTTTACCACGTTTTTATTATTTTAATATTCGTTACAAGCCTAAATAAAAAAAGTTACGAGAAGCAACTTATTGCTTCACTGTCCAACTTACCACAACAGTTTGTCCTGAACAGGCCCCGTCAGCTTCTTGAGGTTGATGCCAACAGAGTCAGTGAATGCGCCGCCAAACCCTAAAATCTTCTGGTATTGTACCGAGTTGTCCACGTTCAAGGTAAGCGGGCTCAATAGTGAATTTGGGCATTGGCCAAATTGTTTTTCCGAGAAGCTTAATCTTGAGCCATCCTTAGCCGAAACGTACCAGTAGAAGCTGCCATCCATCGGCACTTTTGGATCTTGTGCCGGGGTCTCGTCACAATAGGTTGCATTGCAAACGCACACAATCTTATCGGGACCATAACTTTTAGGCACACAGCCGTCCGACTGACCTATGATTCATAGAATATTCATAAACATTCGTATTTGTTGCCTCCCTAATGTGTACACTAGGGTGAATCTTATTTTCGACATTTGAATTTCTTTTGAGGCACTCCCGAGGATTGTTCCAATAAATAAAAAACAATCTGTGCAAAGTTTAAGCTCGATCGGGTAATCGGAAAACGTGCTCCCGGCCCCTTAAACATTAAAATAATTAATTAAATGCTCATAAAATCATTTTTTTTTTATAAAAACTTATAGGTCTGGACAGGCTGCGTCTTTTATGTTCTATCACTTTTTTCGGAAAAATTGAGAAACATTTCCGAACAAAATGAAAAACTTTTTTCTGAAATTTGAAAATTGAAGTGCGTTTTCAATATCTTTTATCGGTAAACTTGTCGACAAATTACCTCCTCTCGGATTTTCATAAAATTGAAATATGTTGTCAAGGTCATAATTCTAAAACAACTTTTTCGTGTGGAAGTATATGGCGGTGTCTTTTAGTTTCCGAGATATTCGCAAACAACTTTCAGAGCCAGTACTGCGAATTCTGCCTATTTTTAATGACCGAATTGTGTTCTTTAGGGCATACCCCTTTCCTGTGCACCCCCTCATCAAAACACCTAACAAAACTCACTCTGAAAAGTTTAAGGACATCAAAGAACAAGAAAGTAACTCGAGCTTATTAGCGAACGTGGATGGTTAGGTTGATAGTTTTGATCATTTCTCGATTTAAATTTAAGTGAATTTCAGAGTGAGTTTGTGTTAGCTTTCCCATGGAGGGGGTGCAGGAGGGGGGGGGGGTTCAGAGCCCCCTGCCATAAAAATATGCGGAATTTGCAATAGGAAAAATCATCAAAAAACAGTCACTATGCGTTTTTTATATTTTACATATTTTAAGACCTAACCCAGACCAAACAAAGTCAAATTTTATTACATGCCCTCGCGGGATACTCATGTCGCGTATAGAAACTTTAAGAAACTATTTTTGCGAATATCTTGTAAACTAAACCCGACCGCTATACATATATACTTCCAAATGAAAAAGTTGTTCACTTCGACAAGTTTACCCTTTTGGGTCATTCCATGCCGAATCGATCACTTTTTGCGGTCACCATCTCCGATTTTGTTCTAATTGAAATATATTGTAGTCCATATGAAATTAGGGGGGGGGGGGGGGTTTAAGTCATCATTTTTCCGATTTCGAATTTGTTTAGAAATGGCAGACCTTCAAAGTTTGCGATTTTTGCCCATTTTGGCGAAAATAGGCCTCACTTACGAATATTTATCTCAGGAACTGTTTGTCCGATTGAGCTATACTTTTTTTTTGTTTTATTCGGGAAGGATTGGATTATTATTGTATAAAATAATTTTTTCATCCTTGATAATTAACTTTATAATGTCAACAAATTTAAACAAATTATTTTTTTCCAAATTTTGCCATTTATGAACATTTTGAAAAAATATGGTTATATTCCTTGAAGTTTCCTCTTCGAAATAAGACTTTTTAAAATATGGCATCTTTCCTGTAATCGTCACAATATGCTGGGAAAGGACGCGGTGTACCCGCGTTTCAGGTATAGGCGAGTCGAGCGCACTGCTATTATGGTCAGTTTTCTATTCCGCTGATCTGAAAGCAATACCAGCAGACATTTTACGACTAAAAGACCCTATTTATACCTCGACAACAATATTAGTAACCACTTTTGGCAAAGACACCTTTCTAATCATAACTTCATTTATAAATATGTAGTTTCTATACGAATTGTATATGTTTTACAAGAAAGGTGTCGTTTCTCAATGGAAACCACGAGAAGTTGGCGGTTTTCTTCCATCAGGAAGGGATAAGGAAGAGTCAGAAGTATGTATTGGTAGGATCATTGAATTCTATTTCATTACACTCAAAACAGAGCCATCATTATCGCACGAGCAAGTTTTACAAAGCAGTTCTTTATTTGATAATGGGGTAAAGCTATGAAAGCTTCTAGTGCTTGTAATAGTAATGCTGTTGCAAAGCGAGCTTGTAAACAATCAACATGTTTATTATGTTCGTCTTGGGTGACGTAATTAAATATTATATTTGCAAAAGATGTTTCTGCCCATTGAAATAAATCTTTAGGGGTGAGAATTTGATTATGTAATGGTCTTTGTAAGCTAGTGCGCATTGCAAGTCTTTTGATTCTTCCTCCAAGACCATGGTCCCTTACCATGAGCCGTTGCCAAAAAATGCCATTCTGCAGGAACACCGAAAACGTTAAAATGATGTGTTAAATTAATGAAATTCTTTTTATTTTTATATTGTGCACCTGCTCCGTCAGATAATCTTTTTTATTTTTTCCGCATGTATATGTTTAAGATAATCTATTAACTTTTTTTGAAAAATATGAACGGCAGCTGTATTATGTTCTAAACTTTCAGAAATTATGACAAAATTATGGCTGTTCTTTTGTGTACAGGGTGGTTCACCCAACGTGTGCACCGTTATAACTACCAAAATATGCGAATTGCACGAAAGAATTTGATATACAAATTGCATGGATTAAAAGGGTACACTATGTAGTGGAGGTACGTAGGGAGCTCCTTGTGTGTAGTGACTCAGTGGCGACGCTAGATGGGAGTACTAGCGCGCTGATAGTAGCCGCGGTTAGGTATGGGTTAGTTCTGGTTAGATTGTGTATCGGTTTTGTAGCTCCCTACGTACCAATATGGCGGCGCCCATACCTGTCACTTTCTGAGGTAAAACAGTGAAAATTAATGTTAAATTACTCAACTTTACAAGCTCACAACTTAAAAACGAGTGGTTTCCGCGGTCTAAGACTTCCATGTAGGGGTTTTCTCGCAGAAATCAACAAGATAAGACATGTAGTAACTGAAAATTTCGGAGTTTCCAAGAGAAAGTTTACCCCATTTTACTTACAATACGATACTCCATCATATTTTGGTATAAAAAATATAGTATTCTATTTAAAAAAACTGAGTTGAACTTCATATCTCCTTGACGCCTCCACCTATAAAGAAAATTAACACACTACATAGTGTACCCTTTTAAATCATGTAATTTGTATATCAAATTCTTTCGTGCAATTCGCATATTTTGGTGGTTATAACGGTGCACACGTTGGGTGGACCACCCTGTATATAACGAAAGGATGAAGAGTGACTTGTTTATTACTCCAATGGTAAGTTTGCACTTTGTGAAAAATAATCACCATCATCTAGGGTAGTACCCCTGATTTGGTTACGCGCGAGTCTAACGGAATGTGTGCGATGAGTGTGTCTCTTGTTCCCTGCGTAGTGTGTTCGTATGAGTGCGCTTAGAACGTGTAGTTGCTACAAGTAAATCAACGTGAATGTACCACCGATAAAGTTATCGAACAATGTTCGAATAACACTCAAAAGTATTATTATTATCTACTGTTCTCAATAAAGTCATTAAATATCTAACACACTTCATCCTGTATAACGAAACTATAATTTTCCGAAAAGTCGCCGATAACAATAAATTCTCCATGATCTATCAACTCTTTTGTCTCTGCTAAGTATAAACTCTGCGCTCTAGCGATATAGTCATGTGTCTGCAAAATCGGAATTATATCTGCGAGACGGTCTATGAAGTCATCAGTAGAACATGTATATGTCTCCAAGGAACATCTATCGGTACTGGTCCAACTTTTAAAAGTGACTTGTGTAATATAATTATTATCAAAAAAACTTTCAAATTCTAAACGGATAAAATTAAAACCGGGACAAGAATTACATTTTCGTAAATGGTGTGATGAAGTCGGTTGCTCACACATTAAAGATTTTAAAATGAGTTTCATGTCTATTATACTTGGTGGTTACAATATTGGTTACTAATATTGTTGTCGAGGTATAAATAGGGTCATTTAGTCGGAAAAGGTCTGCTGGTATTTCTTTCAGATCAGCGGAATAGAAAACTCACCATAATAGCAGTACGCTCGACTCACCTATACCTGAAATGCGGGTACACCGCGTCCTTTCCCAGCATATTGTGACGATTACAGGAAAGATGCCATATTTTAAAAAGTATTATTTTGAAGAGGAAACTTCAAGGAATATAACCATATTTTTTTCAAAATGTTCATTACTGGTCAAATTTGGAAAAAACATAAAAAAAGAATTTGTCTAATTTTTTATTTTATAATAACCCAATTTCTTCCCGAATAAAACAAAAAAAAAAGTATAGCTCAATCGGACAAACAGTTCCTCAGATAAAAATTCGTAAGTGAGGTCTATTTTCGCCAAAATGGGCAAAAATCGCAAACTTTGAAGGTCTGCCATTTCTAAAAAAATTCTAAATCGGCAAAATGATGACTTAAGCCCCCCCCCCCCTAATATCATATGGACTACAACATATTTCAATTAGAACAAAATCGAAGATGGTGACCGCAAAAAGTGATCGATTCGTCATGGAATGACCCTTTTACAAAATAAACATTAACGAAAAATATGGATTTTTTTCAAACTTGCGGAACTTACTTTTTTTTATTTGCATATTATTTTGAAGGAAATAGCGTATACTTTCATGATTAAAAGACGACAAAATTTTCAGGTTCTACTATATTAAGGGAAAGGTGTGATAAAGAGCCCTCTAAAATGTACCATCAAATAAATATAAGCGAATCTGTACGACGCGACGTTGTTGAGCGAGGCAAGCAATGCGAAGCACCTCAGCAGGGCGCGGGCTAGGCAAGCAATGCGATAACGCTTTGGTTGCTTAACAACGTCGTACGGATTCGCTTATATTTGTTTAACCGTTCATTTTAGTGGGCTTTCCGAAACGTAGTTTAGTCCAACATATTTTTCGATACGGTCAATAATTTAGAAGATATTCGAGAAAAACGTTTCAATGCGCATGTAATTAATTATTTTAACGTTTTCCCGTTATTCGATCTAGCTCAAACTTTCCACAGATAGATTTTAATTAATTGAAATAATCCTGGGGGTCACAAAAAATTGTTTTCAATAGCAAATAAGAGCCACCCTAATGTATACATTACATATTTGGTGTATTACAAATACGTTTTTGATGTACAGGTTTAGCACTCCAAATTAACTCTTACAAATCTTTACCATTTTGCAAATCAAATTCACCGGTAATTATTTACAAAGAGGTACTCCTTTCCAATTTTGATGAAATTTAAATATGTTATGAAGCCACACATTTCGAACAACTTTTTCCTTTTCATATACTAAGGGCTCTCTTTTAATTTACGAGATACATATTCGCAAATAACTCTTGCTACTACTGTATTGAATTTTTCGTATTCGTGCACGCTCCGTGGCAACGTTTGCGTCAGTGCAGCCAGATGAGGAGAGTCACGGTGAAATGACATACCCCCTCTCTGATGACCAGAGCGCGACGGGGATTGAGTAGGGCGAATGGGAGTGACACGTTGCGCGTGCGGTAGGACGATGGAATAGGATAGTGGAAGGGGAAAAAGAGGAGAGTACTTCCGAGAAATTGACCGCCGTTCGGCGGTCATCTGGCTACACTGGTTTGCGTAACCCTGCGTAAGCATGATCCGACTGTCTATTTACTGTTTTTGCAAACACGTTACGGGGATCGGAGAAGAAACTATATAACGACCGACCCTTTTAGAACCAATAATGAAATAGAGGTTACCTACTCTGGTACACATACTCGGTTATCGTTAATTTGGTTGCTTAAAACATCCACCCCAACGTAATCCAGATACAAAATGCTTTTAACGTTATAAACATAGATTAATTCTGGATTAGGTATGGGTTAGGATTAGCGAAGACTATGCGAATGGAGTGAGTTGTGATTAGGTAGTAGAGGGGGCAGAGCACCAACCACGCATACGAAAATTCAGCAGTAACCTATCGAAATTAAAAGCTCAACGTATACAGGGTGGTCCGTTTAAATAAGAACACCTAAATATCTCTTCAGGTTATTGTGATGCAAACATTATTTGTTACGTAATGTGCATGGTGTCAATGGACCAAATATTTGGCACGAATATTTTTTTGGTACATAACTACATTTTTTTTTATTGTATCGTGTAACTGATGGAAAAATACATTCAGATATGTATAATAACATGACCTTGAAATGACCGTGATCCTCAAAAATTAAAGTTTTACCTAGAACTGATGTCTATTGAGATCGTAGGCTTTGACCAAGACTCTACATCAAGAGCGTGAATGTAAATAAACATGTTTACTGTCACAATACTGATGATACCTAACGATTTGAAATTACGATCAGTTTCAATTTATCTATCCGTGTGTCGACGTGCTGTTTGAAATGAATTACTCAATGGCAGAGAAAGTTGATATGGTCTTCATTTACGGTAAAGCTGATCATTGTTTAAGGCAAGCAGTTAGAATGTATAAAGATAAATTTCCAGACCGTAATTGTCCATCACATTCTACTTATAAAAAGTTCATCAGTCATTTTCGTGAAACTGGTACTGTTATTAAAAAGCGTGTAAGAATCAGAACTGTTACGAACGAAAGAAACAAAATAATTATTGTCGATAAAGTTAACGAAACTCCACAAGTGAGTTTAAGACAACTCGAGCGTGAAATTGGCATTTCTAAAACAAGCATAAAACGGATATTGAAAGAAGAAAAATTTCATCCCTATCATCTATCATTACATCAGGACCTTCACGGAACAGATTTTGAAAATCGTATGAATTTTTCTCGGTGCCGTTTGCAGCAATACGAAAATGACGAATCATTTTTTAAAAGAGTACTATTTACTTATGAAGCGTCTTTCACCAACCATGGACAGCTAAATCTAAGAAACATGCATTATTGGTTAACTGACAATCCACACTGGCTAAGATTAGTGGATAAACAAAGACCGTGGAGTGTAAATGTCTGGTGTGGCATATTAAATAATCAAATAATTGGTCCTTATTTCATAAACGGTACTTTAAATGGAGAAAAGTATGCAACATTCTTGCAAAATGAGCTACAAATGCTTGTTCATGATGTACCACTAAATATTCGTTTAAGAATGTGGTATCAGCATGACGGTTGTCCTCTACATTCTACACGCCTTGTCAAACAAATTTTGGATTTAAAATTTCCAAATCGATGGATTGGTCGTACCGAAGTTCTAGGATGGCCACCGCGTTCACCAGACCTCACACCAATGGACTTTTTTTTGTGGGGAAAATTGAAACAAACAGTTTATAATGAACGACCAACTACACCAGAGAATATGAAGAACCCAATAATTAGAGCTTGTGCTGATATTAATTCCGAAACAATTGAAAGATCTGTACAGTCGGTCATTGCACGTTTCAGAAAATGTATCAACGTAGAAGGACACCATTTTGAACATCTCTGATGATAACTTAAGAGAACGTGAGTGTTGTTTTAACAGTTAACACATACATACATCTGTTGATCGATATTCTTAGTGTGATAAAAAATATTTTCTTCGCATTCGTAGGTTCAGGAGTCGTGGCCGAAGATATTCGACATCAGTTCTAGGTATAACTTTAATTTTCGAGGATCAAGATCATTTCAAGGTCATGTTATTATACATACCTGAATGTATTTTTCCATCAGTTACACGATGCAATAAAAAAAAATGTAGTTATGTACCAAAAAACATCGATGACCTTGGCAACTCCGAAAAAAATGACCCTCGGAAAAAAATATTCGTGCCAAATATTTGGTCCATTGACACCATGCACATTACGTAACAAATAATTTTTGCATCACAATAACCTGAAGAGATATTTAGGTGTTCTTATTTAAACGGACCACCCTGTATATGACGAAAGTCTGACCCTGTTTTCTTTCCGCTTCCCGCAACGTGTTTAGAAAAACAGTAAAGAGATACCCGGACCAGGTTGACGGAAACAATGACCTGGAGCGTGCACGCATACGGAAAATTCAATCTAGTAGGTAGTAGCAACAGTTTTTTGCGAATATCTCGAAAACCAAATGAGACCTCCTAGTATTTGAAAAGGAAAAAGTTGTTCAAAATGTGTGGCTTCATAACATATTTAAATTTCATAAAAATCGGAGAGGAGTACCTCGTTGTAAATAATTACCAGCTTCTTTAATTGGGTTCATCATTGGACAATACGATGGTATAAAGAATAAACTGCGCCTTGTCGGACTAACAGTTGGGGAAGTTCCCTTAAAAAAAAGATTATGTTTCGACACGCTCCAGTCGCGTGTGCACAGCTAAGGAGGTCGATTCATTGTTGCGTTTGGTGGTAATGCGGTGCATCGTATAAATTATAAAGGATTATAATTATCAATTTTCTTGGTCAAAAGATGCGTGAATTGTGTTATTATATCTTGTGGTAAGTACTTATGTAAATTACTTTTGTGTTTTGTGTATACAGTGCACTGGTTTTCACAAAAAATTGCTGTTTAATGCGTTCACTTTTTGTATTACTGTTTATTATTTTGATTTCACTGGGTAAAAGATACTTATATCTACACAACATGAATCATAACTTAGGAAATAAGTTTAAGTAGACCAAAACATTGAAACCAAGAGAGATAAATCTAAACCAAGAGACTCTCTGCGTAGTGTGTTTGGAAAGCAACAAAGAAGACTGGATTCAATGTTTAAACTGCCAAAAATGTACGCACGAGGCTTGTGGCGATATTCCCGAATGGTCGGATCATTATATTTCCGATCACTGTAAATTGTACTGAAACGGTACTGAGTTAAGTTAGTAAGTTTTACTGTGTCCGATACTACATGTTGATCTATCAAAATCATATACCAAAGTTTAACGTTTACTTAGTTAACTATTATTACAATGTTGATTATTTTGTTCCTTTATTTAGATTTCTAATATTGGTAACTTATAAATAATGTAGAATAAAAAGAGTAAAACATTATTTTTATTAATTATTTGAGAAAGATCTTAAACGTTCGCGTCACTAGGGGAGCTCCCCCTATTACTTCACTTTTGAGTTATCTATAAGATGAATTTGATTTACAAAAAGGTGAATTTGATCTCCGAATAGGTGAATTTGATTTGCAAGAAGATGAATAAGAACTATAAAAGGACTAATTTGGAGTGCAAACCCTGTATTACAGTACGTATATTTTCGTATACTCTGGTATAAGGTAAAGGCACCAGTAGTTGAACTTCTATCAGTAGTTGACCATTTTTCAAGAAAATGCGAAAAATAATGTATCTATAAATAAAATTCCGATAATAGCTAACCCCCAAATATCTTATTTGATTGGAGTTGTTTACTATAACGACAGACGATTAATTTAGTTAATGTTAGTTCCGTGGCTTCGCAGTGTGATTTTCTTAACGATATTCTTAAGGAAACGTGTACAGTTTACGGTAAGTGATTTCCATACTTTTAATATTTTCTGATTGGATCTTCATTATTTGCAATGTAATGGTACTTTATACTTAATAAGTGTAACTTTTTGATTATCTAAACATTAAAAACCATAATTCATGGGGGGTCAAATATTGACTTTTATTATCCTGATTCTTCCTAGAAGTTGACAGGCGTGGTCAATTACTGACATAGATTTTTCAAATTTATTTAGTAATTATAGTACAACTATTTGACATATAACCTCGTTAGAGATTAAGTGCGCAGTGCTCGTCTTTGTTTTATGATACACTTCAGAAGATGACCGTATGGTCAACTATTGACTTAATCTGGGGTCAATTATTGACTCCATTCGGTGTCCATCTTTTTAAACAACTACATAGTACTATTGAAGTCAATAACATATTAAAATGCATTTACTCAGGCATTTATTTTGTAGACACGTCAATTACTAAGTGAAGATGACAAAGAGTCTTCCGAAATAAATAAATCGAAGAGCAACAACGAATGGTTACCAGTAAAAAGAATCGTCAATGAATATGTAATATTTTTATATGAATGTGAATACTTCCCTGGGAAAATTCTTCAAGCTGCTAAAACTAAAGCGACTATATCATCCATGGAAAAGCATGGGAGATTGTGGAAGTGGCCAGACACACCAGACATATCAGACTACGAGTGGGAAAATGTTATTGGTCATATCAATGAACCTCTGAGAACGAGTAAAACTCGGAACATAGTGCTTTTTTCAGTCTTATTTGATTTTCTGTGAATAATTTGTTTTAATTCTTGTAAATAAACAATATAAAAATGATCGCATTTACTGTTTTTATTTTGCCGTAAATGGTCAACTATTAACCTAAAACGTGGTCAATTACTAGCGTTTTCATTTCCGAAGATGGTCAACTTCTGACGCCGTTTTTAGATTTGCAGAAATGTTTATATAATTTGTATAACATAACTTTTTGTAGAAAGTTAGTATTGTTACATAATCTAAGACGTTTAGACAGTATTTTCACGCACAATGTTTTGGTGTGTAATAAAAGAGTAACAAATTACTATTATTTGCCCAGAAAATTTCTCTTAAATGGTCAACTACTGCTGCCTTTACCTTACTCTAGTTTAGTATATTCTGATATTATTATAGTATATTCTGACATATTCTATTATATTCTAGTATATTGTTGTATTTTCTGGTATATATTCGTTTATTCTAGTGTTTCCCAGTATATTGTAGTATATTCTGGTATATTCTAAATCTTGTATATTGTAGTACACTCTCATATATTCTCATATGCTCTACTAAACTCTGGAATAATCTAGTATATTCGCAGTATATTCAAATATATTGTAGTATAGTCAAGTATATTCTAATATATTCGTCAAGTACATCCTTCCGGTTCCCGTCATTGCACAATAGAAAGTGACATGAAACTATTCCTCTAATCTACGATCCTTTGGACATCGCACAGTATGCTGCCTGTTTATTCAAAAATCTAGCTAAAATTAATCATTTCCCACGATCTTCATGAAAAGCGGTACTCTCAATATCTTTCGAAGTTGCTGAATTCGAATATCTTCACGACAATTCAAATTCAAAATGGAAATCTGATATCATTGGTCTAAATGTTGTTTTGAAGTTAATTTCTATAAGGTTGACTATTTTCCTAATACATATATTTCACTAATATGGTACAATTAGAATATCAAATTTAATATAAAGACCTCAATTGTCTTCGATTGTAGTGAAAAAACTCGTCATTTTTGCATTCATTAGGTCAAATATATCGTCGAAAATCATAAAAGGAAGCTATGGATTGTAAGTGGACTGTGGATTTTACGCGTTTATGACAAAAATGAGTAAGTACAGTTAAAAGCAGTAGACAGTTTAAAAGAATTTAAAAATATCGATGTATTCGCTTCAGCTGGTAAAAATCATTAAAGAATGACATTTCTATTTGGCTTCTGTATCGTACAATTTATACAGACAATTTTTATTTCGCGCGAAGATTCCCAATCTAATTATAAGTAGGGGAGACCGGGACAAGTTGATATATTTTTCAGGTTTTCATTTCTGCGATTTTTGTTAGAATCAATTACATACAAAAAAGTATGATAAAATATTCTTTGTCTTCAGTGTCCAGATAATTGCTTCGTATCAACCTGTATCAACCTTTCCCGGTCTACTCTACTGTTTGAAATTAATAAAAATTCGCTGTACATACCTTCGGTCAGGAGAAAGAAGCCAAGGAACAGCACAGCCTTCCACATAACTTGATGTATCACTCTTAAGCGGCACCTGTAACCACGAGTGTATGAGTTTTGGTGGCAGTCAGGTGTTCACGCACTCAATTTATATCCGATTATATCGCCAGGGTGGCTAGCAAGCTCCGCCCCGAAACTAATCCGTCATCGTCGTCGATAACATAGGTACTACCAACGAGACAGCTGACATTCTTATCGGTGAGGTTAGCTGTTTTAATCTATGTTTACTTCATTATTTGTAGTCGACGGTGTATAAATAGTTAATTGCCTTGGTTTTAATAGTATCCACCTCCCTCTACACGATTTTCGGGGAACCGTTAGCGATTTAGGGTCGAGAAAGTTGTTTCAATCTTATTGCTGTAGATAACTGACAGATTTCTTCGAGTCTCACAAGAAATCAAAGACTTTGCTGCGAAAACCGGGTAAGTGGAGATTTAAAACCCGCAAAACTTCAACGAATACAATTTTAAAGTAGAGGATAAAAGTACGTAAAGCTTAGACAGATACAATTTTATTGAAAAGTAGTCTTGCTCGATTTTGTACCGAGCATTTCGATTTCAATTGTATTCAGACATCCTTTCTCAATTATATTCTACTGAATGAGTGAACAGCGTTCAGTTCAGTTTCCTCGTCCAATAATTTTAATAAGTTGGAAATATTGTATCGATCTTTTGAAATCCTTCCAACCGTTTCACTGTTTTATATTTTATTTACCCATTTTGGTTATAAATACATAGAATCCGCAGTGTAGTAACGAAATATACATACTTTAACTACCTTTTTCAGTAAATACCTCACCTTTGAAGCTAAGTTCATTACGTTACTGATACTGAACGGAATGGATTATCCAACTTCCACAATCAATCTATTATGTACGACAATTTATACAATGACTTATACTAATACGTATATATATGTAGGATGGGTTATCAGGAAGAAACAGGAAAGATCGGAGACACGACACCGTACTAAAAATGATGTTTTTTCGGCAAGAGTAGGTAATTATGATTAAAAAGTGTTTAAGAAGATTACGTGACACATTCGTCAACAACTCGTTTCGGACTGCCGCATGCCGCGCCACGCAGTTCCGGTCGCGGCTCTCGTTCGCTCGGACCTTTCGGCGATCGTCCATTTTTCGCGCCTTCGCGTACGCACACATGCATGCACATTCATACACATAGACACACATACGTATACACACACGTGTTCCGCGCAGCGATCAAACGTTGATAGGTCGCTGTGCGCTGTTACCATTTCTACATATATTTACAACGCGAATCGACCTCGTCAGCTATCGCGCACTATACTATGGAACGCAAGGACGACTAACAAGTCGTCTAGAAGCTGGAAACCTAGGTAGTGAGACCGTTATTTCCCGAGAGCTACATAAGGTGTCTCAAAATTCCTTCAGTTCCCGGAGATGGGCGGTTCCTGAGGTCATTTAAAGCGACATTTTCCTTTTGCAAAATGTCCGCCGGGGCTTCGTTTGGGAGTTATTAAGAAAAACCACGGACCAGTCAGAGCGTGACCAAGACTGCTACAAGCGTTAACGGTGCGCCGCGACAAATAAATGAACAAGAGAAGGGGCAGAAATTGAATGGATTGAATTAAAATCTCACTTATTCAGCATTCAATGCAGTTGTTGCTTCGAAATGTATGTCATTGGGTCACACGGAGACGAACTGCACAGCTGGCTTAAGGTATGCGACAGTGCCGAAAGCTAAGGGATGTGCGGTCAAGTCAACAATCCGGACTTTCACTTTCACTTTTCAATCGATAAATAAATCGTATGTTTGTTTCACAGAGAGGCCGTGAAATTTTTCCACACTCATGATTACTGTTCACATTTGTCAACACATAGCTATGCACTAATAACAATTGCAATATCACTTGCATTGTAGCACAAATCACAATAATGAGGTAATGCGATCAGTGGACTGCGGATTTCATGCATCTGTAGCAAAAATGAGTAGGTGCATTTCAAAACAGTAGAGAGATTAAAATAATTTAAAAACACCAATGTAATATTTTCAACTTGTCCAAATGATTATAGTAAAAATCAAATATCCGTCTGGCTCCTGTCCCTTGCAATAGCAGCAGCCAACTGCCATTTTGCATAAAAATCCGCAGTCTAGTGATTATTAAAAACGCGAGCTTTGAATTGACGAGTCTTCGGAGATATTCTCTGAACCGTGGCTCGAACGACATTGATTTTACCCAAGATTTTTCTGGAAAGTTTAGGGAGGAAATTATGCGTGTCGAAAATGCACGCTACAGCACGCTTACGAAAACGACGGGGTGGACAGACGAAAAAAAAGGATACGAGAGGGACCGCTGTAAGACTAGAATTTATGGCAATCACATGTTTCGGTTTTCCTCCATATTGGTATGCAGAGTCGATGAGTAACTATTCGAAAACGTCGTCCGCCCTTCTTTTAATAAGTTCCTTAAGGGGCTGTGCGTACCCAACTACCACCACCACCCTTCCCACTCACACATCGATAGATCCGCATATACGTATACGAAATGCAAGGGTTTACGGCAGGGCTTCGGAGTCGGTAGACAAAATTCGTAACTCCGACTCCGACTCCAATCCCTCTTTTTTTTTATCTCCGACTCCGAATCCGACTCCGACTCCGGCGCAGATTCCGACTCCGACTCCGACTCCGACTCCGATTCCGACTCCGACTCTCTAACTTGAAAAAGTATGTACTCAAAATAATTAAGAGTTGTAATAAAACTGCATAAATAGTTGAAATATTGTATTAAAGTATTAAAGTTTAAGAATATGGAAGAGATAACTCTGATACAACACAACACGACTGTTACTTTTTCATTTTCAGGAAATAGTTAGAAAATACGTATCAGTTTGAGAAATACTAAAGATAAAGTTTCCATTTTCGGAAATTAATATAATCTCTAATATTTCATAGAGACACTTGTTGCTTTTAGGACTGTCTTTTCTCTTTTTGGCAGTGAATGAATCATTTCTTCTATAAGAACTATAGGGAGGTCATTCAAAGCTTCTTCGATAGATGTAAATAAATTACCACGCTTAATTAAACTTCTGCTCATTGAACCTGTGTTTATTCTCGTCATATAAATGGTTCATGAAGTTTGAATGTGAAGTTTTTAATACGACCGCTAATGTAGTCAAACTTAAATTCGATTGAAATATTTGTGACGTGCGATCAAGCGTAGAGAAATTTTTAAGTAAACATTAAAAAATAAGAGAAGTAAAACGCATTGAAAAAGTGATAACTTTTTTGTCCGCAACTGTATAGACGTGATATGTGTATGATAAGCAGGTCTGCTATGAACCTCTTTGATAAGCTTATTGTAAGAGATGTCATCATAATTGTAATAGAATAATTCAAATAACAGAACTATTTATTTAATATAAATGCTATTACATTTAACGGGGCCTTGCCGTAAATAGATACGTGCCTAACATTATGCGTCGTTTGTTTCGAGAATGCTATGCAACGAACGTCATATTTTTTTGTTTAACGAGAAGAGACGCGTGGCAATCGTAGATAGTCGGTCGTAACGTCGTGATTTTTTTATAATATAAAGAAGATATCGAAGAAGCGCAGCTAGAACTTATATTTTCTTGGTGCTCCTTTTTATCCTTTTTCTGTGAGTATGACTTATAGCTACCTACTTATTATTTTTTCTTAAAGCAGTAAGTTGTAAGCTTAAAAAAAACTAAATATTTTTAGATATTTACATCTCTTGCATTTTGCAATGTCGAAAAAGTCAGCAGTTTTTGAACATTTTACAATAACAACTGATGAGAAATATTATCAGTGTCAATGTATTGTAGAAGACGATGACGGTAGAAGATTATGCGAAACAAAAATTAGTAATTTTTCAACTTGCGGGGGAAAAAATGCACCAACAAGGGCATCAAATTTAAAAAGACATTTACAGCGTTTCCATCCTAAAGTATTAGAAGAAGTAAATAGAGAAGATACATATATACGTACTCAGTCATCTATAGAAAAAAATAAAATATTTAGTACCAGGCAAGCACAAATATCTCAATTCTTTATTTCTGATAAAGTAACAGTAACAATGACCCCGGAAAAGTTTAAAGATCTCATAATTGAAATGGTGGTGCAAAATAGTGTGCCTATAACCTTCTTTTCACAACCTGCCTTTGTAGGTTTAAACGGCGAAATGGCTAGAAAACTAGGAGTTTGCCTAGAAAAAGAAAGCATCAGAAAATTGATAATAGAAGCGGCTAGATACAAGAAGGAGGAACTTCGGAAAAGTCTAAAAGATCGTTTGATATTTATTAAAATGGATGCATGCACGCGCCACAGAGTCAATTATTTTGCGATTAATGTTCGGTTTGTTGATGAAAATAATAAGATTCTAACTCGAACAATTGGAATAAAAGATACTGAGGCACATCACACGAGCGAATATCTTCAGAAATTGGTACAAAAAGTATTAGATGATTTTAATATTAAGAAGGAACAGATTTTATGTATAGTGACAGATAATGCTTCAAACATGTTAAGTATAACAGAAAAAATGAATAAAGTTAATGAAGAAAATATACAAATACTAGAAGACAGTGATGCAATTGTAACAGATAACTTACAAGCAAACCAAACGATAGAAAGCAATAGTCATTTAGATGATATTGTTGAAGAAGCGTCCGAGATATTCCGAATTGAACATATGCGATGTGCCGTTCATACATTACAATTAGCGATACGAGATGGATTAAAAAATCAACACGCAGCTACTCTCATCGGAAAACTAAGACAAGTGGCTGTTGCAAGCAGAACCCCTAAAATTGATGCAATTCTCAAAGGACGTGCTAGCAAAGGAATTATTCTAGACCAAGCTACACGTTGGGGGAGTACTTATTTAATGATTAAGCGTTTAATTGAATTAAAAGCCTTCATTGAAGATCTCGATAGTCAATGTGTTTCGTTAACTGAAGAACAATGGGAACAAACAGCAAAACTAGAAAAGGTTCTGTCATATCCCTATATTGTCACCTTAAAGCTGCAAGCTGAAGATTTGATGCCCGGAAAATTTTTACTGGAGTGGAAAAACTTGATGCATCAGTTAAACCAAACTGAAGGGTCCATTGCTGATGCGATTAAAACTTCAATGAAAAAAAGAGAGAATCAGCTAATGCAGAATAAAGTTTTATTAGCTGCTGTTTACGTTGACCCAATGAATCGAATTTTATTAAATGACGATCAAATTAACATAGCAAAAGAGACACTGTATAACATTGCAATGCGCTTGAAAGTGTTACAGTTACAGGCGTCTAAAACTGATGAATCACAAGATGAAGTTATATCATACGAAAGTTCGGAATCGTCTTCTTCAAATGAAGCATTAAACTTCGAAGCGTATTTAGATCAATTAGAACGTTCCAAAAGAAAACGAAGACGTTTAAATTCAATAGATGAACCAGTAAATATTGAAAAAATCAAATTGCGGCAAGAATTTTATGATGGCTTAAAAAAAATGGAAAAATATGATCGCTTATCAAAACTGAGTGTGGAAGAAGCTATCGCTATTTTCCCTGAAATTATTCGCGACGCAGCTAGAATTGTGACGGCAATGCCTCCGACACAAGTCAGTGTTGAAAGACTATTTTCAGCATTAAAAATAATTAAAACGGATTTAAGAGCATCTATGAAAGAGGATTTGATTGAAGCCATTATTTTCCTTAGAGCTATATTATAAAGAAATTGATTAAAAATGTAATTTTGTTCTTATTGAATTCCTATAGAATTATTTAAAAGAAACTTTGTATTAATGTTTTATCATTTGTCTTGTTTTGTTATGATTCATTTATTTTAAATAAAAAATGTTAGAATGACAAAATGACAACATAATTTATTTTATTTATTTGCCTTCACTACTACCATAACTTTAACTGTTTCTTCTCTACATAGCACCGAGGTACATATATACATATACAATACGTCTGTACTGTAGATCGAATATTAACAATTGTATACATAAATCTATTAATGAATTATACACAAAAGAGTCAGAGTTGGAGTCGGAGTCGACATATTTTTTCCGACTCTGACTCCGACTCCGGGAGTCGATATATATCTTTTTCTTACTCCGGCTCCGACTCCAGTCATCAGCAATTACTCCCAAACTCCGACTCCGACTCCACGACTCCGACTCCGACTCCGAAGCCCTGGTTTACGGCAAAAGAAACTGACGCCTCAATATTGCAATTACAAGTTCAGACCCGGTCGATTATGTTTCCTAAGAGTTCTGGCCAGGGTCGTTCAGAGCCCAAATTTCATATTTTTACGTTGTTGAAGAGTAATTTGCAATAATCGGCAGAATACTTTTTGTCACAAGTCAGCGCTGCCGATTATTGCAAATTACTCTTCAACAACGTAAAAATATGAAATTTGGGCTCTGAACGACCCTGGCCAGAACTCTTAGGAAACATAATCGACCGGGTCTGAACTTGTAATTGCAATATTGAGGCGTCAGTTTCTTTTGCCGTAAACCCTTGCATTTCGTATACGTATATGCGGATCTATCGATGTGTGAGTGGGAAGGGTGGTGGTGGTAGTTGGGTGCGCACAGCCCCTTAAGGGAGGTATAGGACAATAGGCACTCTAAAACGCCACGCGGACCTGACATTTCTATTTTTTGCTGGATAAAAGGACCGACGACGTTTGCTGGTTTTGAAGTTTGTCATCGGATTAGTAGTGGTCTCACACTGATATACCCGACTCGTATTATGTTTACACTTCTCGGCGACCGAGGTCTCTCGAGCTTCCCAGTTCATTTCTACGTTCGACACAAGTCAAAGAAAGTGTTTGGGACAATTATCGAGAAAACACTGTACTATGATAACGAAAAAAAAGAATATACATCTGACAATCTCAAAAAAACTTTTTCCTTGTTTTACATCGTCTATTAGTAATCCTCTTGATAACCATAAATTTAATTGTATCCTGCTTCTTCATGTGATAAAATATTCTTTTTAATTAATTATTCAACGTCGCATCAATCACGTGTGCAGGTATTGTCAGCGATCTGATGCGGAGATTTATTATTTGTTATACAAATTGGTATAGACAATTGTTCTTCAGATTATCGGTCAAAGTACATCGTATTTTGTGGTAAAAAATTTTCGTTGTTAACTGAAAGTATAGCCGGATAAGATGGTGCAAAGGGCCTCCAAGCCAAATTGATTTTTAGTCAAACAATTACGAAAAAATTCGTGAATATTTTACCTACTAGCACACATGCCTGAGAATTTTTTCAGATTTTTCGGATTATATAAACATGTTTTAAAAAATTGGAAATCTCCAAATATTTGAAAAGAATGCACATTTCGTATTGAAATTGTAGAGATACCAGTTTTATAAAAATTCAGTAGTTGGATATTATTGACACAATTGTTCTTAATTTTTTTTAGAACATTTTATACAGTGCATTGTTGTTAAAAAAATTAAAAATCAATTTCTTTGATATTTCTTTACTTTTTTGTAGGTGTATTATGTAATATTGAATATTTTTATATTCAGAAAAATAATATACAAGCTTAACAATGCAATATACAATATTTTATTTGGCTTTGGTTGGCGCAGGCGGTAAGGTACATACGAAAATTTTAGTCTAAATTTCGCTTCAATATCTTTTTTAGATCAAAAGTTATAGCAAACTGTGTGCCGCGCCGCGCCGCGCCACACAGTGGGCCAGACTGACGCGTAGCTGTTCACGAGCTAAAAAATCGAAATCCTCATATCGATTTTTAACGAATGTACATTGTTTCTTAAATGTCCATTACGTTCAAAAACGATAATATTAATTAAAAATATTAAAAACTCTCGTCACAATAAGCGTTGAAAGATCAAACTTTTTCAGATGCCGTTTTTCGTCGAAAAAATTCCTTTTTTTCGCAATGCTGCCCTGGAAAACCTAGTGAACATTATGAGCCCATTTTTTTATGGATAGTATATGCGTCTATATTTACGACGCACTTGGAATTAAAACTTTTTGTTAATTACTTTTTTTTTTTAAATACTCTGTGAACTGAAGAAATCCGTCAAAGTTTTTAATTTTTGACAAGGAATAAGTTAAAAAGTTTTAAAAAGTTCAAGATCTAACAAAGTGGAACATTTTCAGCAACATCTCTTCTAAAAGGTCCTGCAAAATTCACGTCCCAACTCAAACCAACTTTTTAGTTATGATAGTTTACAGTGTCGCGTGACACGCAATTCTGCAGCGAGTCGCGGCGCACGAGCCGCATTGACGACCATACAGCGGCTCTTAACAGTGGAAAGACCTAACCCAGACCTATCTTATGAATTTTTTTATACTATACAACCATTGATAAACAATCGAACTTCTTGCTAGCTCAGTTGAATCATTTGTATTTGAGAGAGCATAGCATCAACATCGCAGCATAGCATCACAGCAGTTTTCCCATATTGGAAACCTATATTTTATCTTTGTTAAATATAATTATTGTATAAATTTTTGTTTATTAATAGGTAAATATAATTATAAGCCGCAAATCCGTATGATTAACTGGTTATAGTCGGTAACTGTCTAAAATATAATACTTATTTCCGTTTAAATATTTGTAATTTTTTAAATAAGACAGTAATAACAGGTTTTTGTTATTTCATTAATTGTAATCAAATTCCTCGATTCAAAAATTGTGGATTACTCTTGTTTGAAAGCCTGAACAGCCAGTTTTTTCAGACATTTCCAGTGGTGTGACAAAAAAATGTTTCGTACAAAAAGTAATCAGTAATCAGTCTTCTACAAATTTCAATATAAAAAATTAAAAACAAATTTTTTTTTAAATAAAAAATTGAGGTCACCTTGATTATTTATTTATCAGTATATATTTTTTATTTAATAAAATTATAGCTGACGCCAAGACAAATCTAACGACCTACTTACTGTGGTCTTTAAGTTTTGAAATAACGCTAAAATAGGCGTGAACTGCTAAATCGTCATTCTGGCCCACTGTGCGCCGCGCCGCGTTTTAATACTTAGGGCTCTACAAATTATATGGGTTATTACGCATAGTTTAAACTATAAACTGGCACAAAAAATTTTCTAAAAAAGTTGTTAAACATTAAATAATATGGGCTAATCGGAAATCTCTGTTTTCCGCTCATTTTTTATTTATGGAAGCATATCTAAAATCTGTTAAGCAGAGTCGATCTGGCAGTAATCGTTTTGGCAAGGTGTAATGTAGAACTAACTTTGTGTAAAAAATCTTGGCCTCCTTCGAACCACTTTAGCCGCAATTTAAGTTTAAATATCAACTTTTAGAATTTCCAAGAATGAACTGCGCGGAAGTTACTTTTATTTGATGTTTAGAGTGAAATTTTTTAAGGATATATCATAAATAATAAAGAGAAATGTGAAATAGTTAGTTAGAATCAATTGTTTAAATAAAAAAATAATTTAATAATAATTTTTTTTATGTTGAATAAACCACGTTTTCGTGCATTAGATCACTGTTTTTGGCCAAAAGGTGGCAAACAATCCGTAAAAGTGAAACTATCCAACAAATTTGTTACCGTTTTATCGTACATTAAATGGAAAGTGTATCGCCGGCATTAGAATAACCCAAAGTACACCACGAGGAGGTTGCATATTTACATTCTAGGTGAAATTTTGAAGGGATATATCTTAAATAATAAAGAAAAATATGAAATTCGTATTTATAAAAAAATATTTAATACAAAATTTTATATGTTAAATAATCAAAAGTTTTCGTTCACTGGACCACTGTCGCAAAAATTCAACTGGCATTTTTCTAACAGTGACTGCTATAAAAATAATTTATGTAACATAAAATTTTTAGAAAATTATTTTTGCCAAATAAGCGTTGTACTTGTGACAATCTTTCCACAAAATTTCAATCAAATCCATTGGATAGATTCGTTTTTACGGATTTTTTGCCGCTTTTTGGCCATTTTGCAACACTGTGCGGCGCGGCGTCCGGCGATTCAACTAATTGTAAGCGCACCGAATGATCGACCGCTATTCACCGACAATCTTGGAAAGACCAATGTTCATTATACTATACAGGGTGTCCCAAAACGACTGCGTTAAATTGAAATGGGAGGTTCTTTGGATCATTGGAAGCGACATTTTCCTTAACAAAAATGACGCCCGCGGCTTTGTTTACGATTTATTAACGAAAAACACGGACCAATCAGAGCGCGAGCTCGACGCTCGTTGGCATGTTCAGCCAACCGCCTGCCGGCTCGCCGCGCTGAACGTGCCAGCGAGCGTCGAACTCGCGCTCTCATTGGTCCGTGTTTTTCGTTAATAACTCCCAAACGAAGCCTCGGACAACATTTTGCAAAAGGAAAATGACGCTTGAAATGACCTCAGGAACCTCCCATTTCCCGATGTTGAAGTACTTTTGGGACACCCTGTATATAGCAGCTCGTCGAAACAGATTCAGAGCTTATTCTTGCACACTTCAGTGCAGAAGGTCACATCGTTGTATCTTAAACTCGCCACCGTGTATATTCTTAAATAAAACTCTTCTCGATTTTATTATAAATTGTTGTACTCGATTTCCAAACCCGGAATCCAACAATATACCGATAGTTTACTTAAGGAGCTGTGAAGGCCCTAAAAACCTTTTTTTTGTGCTATGCACACCAGGGAACTGTCAACACGCTCTCGAAAGGTTCAAGATAAACGGCCCGAAATACACGAGAAAAAATATGCTAACGAACCACAAGACGCAAGACATATATGAATACCCGATCCAGAAGCAGGGTAACCTAATTTTTTGTCTTGCAGACAAAACCCGAGTATGAATATACCTTTTTTCTGTAACTTTAATTTAAGACAGCGTCTGGACCGCCCAATTTTCTCCCACTATGCTTTACCACCCCCACCACAAATTTCACATCCCTTAACAGATATCTTTCTGCTCTAGTCTTCAGTCTTCGGCCAGCTCTCGTATAAGTCACAACTTTGTACAGTTGTCCTATTTCAAATACAAGTTATGGTTACCAACACTTTATGAAGTTATTTCACCGTTCATCAAAACACCTCACTCTTTACTAAATATCTAGCACGGTTTTAAGTAACCAAGCCATGAGTGACAGATGTGAGAAAAGTCAGTTTACCGATCTTTTCCATCTGTGCACATACACATTTAGCGTGCAGTTATTTCTATTTCAAAACTTCACAATGGATGTGCCACGTCTTCCCGACGTCCGATTGATCTAAAATCTTAGATATCATTTTTTTCATGAAATGAAACAATTTTAAGGGAGACGTGCTCAAAACTTCAAAGTTGAAAAATAAGGTCGACCCTAGTGTAGGTACTAGTTAGATTGCACAAAAAATTTATTTCCAAGTTTGATAAAAAAATTGTGTCACCCGTGTATAAACAACGTGATAATTACGGTGTTAACAGAATTTTTAATGACGGTCGTATATCAACAAGAAGCTTCCAGATCTTTTAGATAATAATCCAAGAATACACTGCTAGATTGTGTTACTCGGTCATGTTTGTTGACTCAAGATTGATATTACCATTGCTATTTATAAGTTCGTTAACAAAACCTTTAAAAATCACTGGATGCGTAACGTATCAAGAGATCACTAAACAATGATCTGATAAATAATGGAGGCTTATTGTTAATAACGTTCTTTTAATCTCGAAAGAAGTTATTAGATTGTGCCACAGTGTAGAAATTACACTATAAAATTGTTACAGCTGCGGAAACATGGATTAAGAAATTCTTATATTTATTTCTAGTCCGTAAATCGCCGCGTCAATCATTTATATTATTCAACTGTATTAAATAGACATGTTTATCCAGATTTAAAAATGGATTTTTGCGCAAATCCATTCGGTGTACTTTAACTTTATTTTGATTAATAGATTTAGTACCACCATTTATTTCAACAACAGCCACAGCAATAGTTACAATATTCTATTAAATGCAGAATATGGAAAGAGACACTATTACTGAAATGTCATAAATGTTCCGAATATCATGGTACGCGTTTTAATTTGAAACGACAATGTGTAAAAGAATAATTATGTTTGCTGATGGCGAACATGTTAATTATTTGTTTATTTGACATTATACTGATTTTATAGAAGTATCAAGGTTATTGAATTCGAAGTTGATGGATTATCAATAAGTTACACGCATAGTGGACGTATTGTTCGTTGTCAAAAATGAATCAATGATCTTAGAATCGTATTCTGAATAGATATTACAAAGTATTGAATTGGAAACTTTGTTTCAAGAGCCGGTCTGTGGGGCTTAATCTAAACACTTTGGAGACAGGAGGGGACCCTAGTTTCCTTTCGGGGTTCCAAAGGTTTTCCTCTCGGGGTTCCAAAGGTTTTCCTTTCGGGATCAGACGCTGCTCCCCCTTTTTGCCTTGAATCTAGACGCCGATCGTGACGTCGAATTGATCTCGTACTGGAAAACTAGATATCGTGTCAAATGTGGCCGCGTTGCCAACCCTCCTAACGAAATACAGGGTGTCACAAGAGTACTTCAACTCCCGCAAATGGGAGATTCCTGAGGTCATTTCAAGCGCCCTTTCCCTTTTGCAAAATGTTGTCCGAGGCTTCGTTTGGGAGTTATTAAAGAAAAACATGGACCAATCAGAGCGCGAGCTAGACCCGCGATGGCTGGCTTGGTGTGACGCGCCAGGAGTACCTACTCGTCCTGAGCGTTAGCGGTACCCCGTGACGAGGCATCGAACAAGAGAAGGAGTAGAAATTGAACATATGGAATTAAAAACTCACTTATTCAGCCGTAAATCCACTTACTGCTTCGAAGTGTGTGTCACTGGGTCACTCGGTGACGAACTGCATAGCTGGCTTCAGGTATACGGCATTGTCCCTAACGGTAAGGGATGTACGGTCAGGTCAACGAACTGCACAGCTGGTGGTAAAATGACAACCTAAGGTCCTAAGGGATGTGCGGTCAAGTAAACGACCCGGGCTTTCACCTTCACTTTCCAAACGATAAATAAATCGTATGTTTGTTTCATACAGATGCCATGAAATTTTTCCACACTCACGATCACTGTTCACATTTATCAACACATAGCTATGCACTAATAACAATTGCAATATTACTTGTATTGCAGCACAAATCACAGTAATGAGGTAATGCGATCAGTAGACTGCGGATTTCTTGCATTTGTAGCAAAAATGAGTAAGTGCATTTTAAAACAGTAGAAAGATTAAAATAATTTAAAAACATCAATGTATTATTTTCTACTTTTACATCTTCGATCGCAATCGATGCGGGCGCATCCCACATAGTGGCTAGATCCTGTGATCCTCTTCTAAAACAAGGATCACGCGTGACGCAGCGAGTCGTCGTGGTGGGAATCGATATCGGTGCTCACGTCCCACGATATATTGATGTGTGACCGATACGGTCACAGGCTTTGTTATATTCGCAGCCACTGATATCGAGAAAGAAAATACGAGCGCCAATCGTACATGTATACGAGCCTTTCGAAGGTTCAAAGGTTCGAAGGAGCGGGAGTTTTCTTTCAGGAACAGTTTTAACCATTTTCGTCCATCTTATCCCCAAAAATTTTCCCCGCCGCGCCGATCCTTCGTGCGAAAAATATTATCGCTGAATCTCTATGTGAAATTATATTTTTCACTGTTGAATTATGTATATTGTTAGGACGAAAGCACTTTAAAACATATTATGTATTAGGTAAGTACAATAAAGTCGCGATCTAAATCCCATCCTCAGTTCGGAACTGGGACATAGATCGTGAGGGGAAACTATTTTTTTATGACTTCGTCGACCGCGCCGAACGTAGAATAGGAGAGGGCGAATTCGGGCGTGTTTCGTCGCTGAGGTCAGTCGTGTTTACACTATCGTGCTCGCGTGTATGGGAAGTCTGTGGCTCGAGTTATATACGTCGCAAAAGTTCAGTGAAATTTTCAAGCGATTTATTAGTGACTTTATCACCTAAGGGGGTTCTCTACCACTGTGTTTTTTACTTGTGTCTCTGTCGTCAGGGGCACTGGTATCTTTAAAGTGTTCAACGATTAAAGTTCAAGAAATCCAGCGATGGCTAACACTACGGCGAAATCACACAAGTTCAAGCTCAGTTTCCTACCAAAGAACAGGCAGTTGTTTTTGATGCTGTTGAAGGTATTTCCATTCAAGAATACATAATGGCATTGAGTAAATTAACAGACTCTAAGAACATTAGATTCGTTTCGAGAATGTCACACGGCCGTGTCTGTTTTTATCTAAATTCAAAAGATACTGCACACAAACTTACTGACTCACAAGCTAAAATTCATATTGGTCACAATGCTTTAGAGGTGCATCCTCTGATATCAAAGGCTAAAAGGATTATACTATCTAATGTATGTCCAATAATTCCGCACAGTGTTATAAATGATGAACTTTTAAAGAAGAATATTTGACCTTGCTCTCAAATCACGTTCATAAGGGCAGGTATGAGCGATCCTGGATATGCTCATATTCTCAGCTTCCGCCGACAAATGTATATACATCCGGATGATGTCAACAAGTTGCCGCTCATCTTGGAAATCAATTTGTACAACAAAAATTATTGGATCTATTTATCTGGTGAAAGACTCTCATGTTTTATCTGCAAGGAGGAAGGACACCTTGCTAGATTTTGTAAAGGTGTCGACAATCCGGTGCAAAGCTCAGAGCCTCCCATTGAACATCCTGCTCCAGTTGCAGCTTCATCCACAACCTCAAGTGCATCTCTCATACCGTACGTATCACAGACAGTGGCTGAGCCTGCTCCATTGACAGTTGCCTTTAAAAGAACTTGTCAAGCTCTACCTCCACCAGCAATCTTGCTGTTGCTGACACAAAGGTTACTAAACAGGACTTGAATTATTCAACCAGCAAGAAAAAACCGGTTAAGAAAATTAAAGTTTCGCCTACACCCGTAGTCAACTTGGAGGTTATTTCGACGCAGCTCACACCGGCGAAAGAATTGTTTGCAACAAATTCTCACAAGTTCCCTCTTAATCTGGACAGTTTCACCGAATTCCTGCTACTCTCCTTTGACAGTCCGAAGGTCTTAACAACGGCTCTAAATTTCACCAAGGACATTCCGGCTTTCATTAACATGCTCACTGAAGTTAAGGGTCAACTTATAGAGCGTAACCTAAAGAGTCGTATCGGAAGGATTATTAAAAGGCTTGCTGTTTCCGATGTAGAGGACAGTGCTAGTTCGGATTCTTGTTCTTTCGAGGTTCACGACATTTAACCATAATCACCTAAGTACTATATCTCTTCTTTTCTTTTTTCTTTATGGCACAAACTTCTTCCTCTCTCGACGGTTCGATTAATATTCTATATTGAAATTCAAGAATCATTCGCAGAAGACTGCAGGAAATTCAAGCCACCCTCCCTGAGTTCGACATTCTTATTTGTGTAGAATCGTGGCTCACCCATGCCGATAAAATTAATTTCCCCAGTTTCTTTGTGTACAGAAAGGACAGGACTCACGGTATCGGCGGGGGCATATTAATTGCAATTAGGAAACATTTAATTTTTTCAGAGCTGGATTATGTTGCGACTCCAGATCAATCTGTGGAAATTTGTGGTATCCATATCATGAATCTAACCTCTCCGATAGACATAGTGGTTTGTTACAGATCTCCGGGTCTCACTCTCCCGCTGGGCCAGTGGAACGCGATAGTTCGTAATGTCAGTTCTAGCAATGGAATCTTGATTGGTGATTTCAATGCGCACAATAAAAATTGGAACGGTCGGCACACTGATCCCAATGGTTCTAGACTGGCAAGTGCTTTAGAATCTAACAATCTTTTTTTGCATAATGAAAATTCTTATACGCATTTTGACGCTCATACTGGTCTCAAATCGAATTTGGATCTAGTTCTTTCTATCTACGATATCGCTAACAGATTGGTGGCCACTGTGGGTGATGAGACCTGGGGATCTGACCACTATCCTATATTTATTAATGTGTCTGTCTCAAAAAATTTGTATGATAAACGGTCTTTCAAACTTAAATCAGTTCGAACAGACTGGAGTAAATTTGGCGCCTACTTGGAGGACTCTTATCAGAGTTTTACCACAGATGAATACTTAAATTCTCTTCCTAGCTCTAAGTATGATTCATTTGTTTACATGTTCACACAAGCATTGTGTTATAGTACTCCGGCTAAAACTCAGGTTCCGTTCCGGAAAAGAAGGAATCCTGTCCCCTGGTGGGACAAAGATTGCGACAGAATTAAAAGACTAAGACGGGCAGCTTTTAAAAAATGGGAGCATACTTTGAATTTGGAAGACTTGATTCAGTACAAAAAACGGTGCGCGGAGGCCATAAAAATGTTCAAGTTTAAGAAAAGAGATTGTTTCAGACGGTTTGCTGAAAGCATAAATTTTCAGACGGATTCCAGCTTTGTATGGAACCAATGCAAGATATTTAAGAACTCCTGGGTCAAAATACGTCCCCAACATACGACTACGAATCTGCGCGATTCTAATATGTATAGTTAAACTTGCACTAGACAAATTAAGTCCCCCTTGGGTCCAAACCGACCCCCTATAGTTTCCTTCCTCACAGCCTAATGTTTTCTTCGACTCATTTTTATCCATTTCTGAATTGACCATTGCGCTCGATTCAAAAAGGGTAACATCCACAACTGGCATGGATGGGATAGACTTTGATATTCTCAAGAAACTTCCAGACAAGCTGATTTTTGAGTTATTAACTATATTCAAATCAATGTACTCTATGAATGACTATCCTGTTAGTTGGAAAAACTCCTTTGTAATTTTTATTTCTAAAGCTGATGGGGTGGGGCTTCGTCCCATTTCCCTCACGCCATGCTTGTGTAACTGTCCGAAACTTTAGTTAAAAATCGTCTGCAATGGTGGGTGGAAAGTAATGATTTGCTTCCCAAAAGCCAACATGGTTTTCACAAAGGCAAATCGTGTATTGATAATGCAATGAACTTAGCCTTGAAGGTGGACGAGGCATTCTCTGAAAAAAGAGATGTCATCGCTGCCTTTCTGGATGTCAAAGGCGCCTTTGATAATGTAAATACTGACGTTCTGCTGACTCAACTAGCTTCTTTTGGGTGCTCTACTAGCGTTCTGAACTTTGTTAAATTTCTGACACATGAAAGGTTTATTTTTTCCTCAGTTACTGGCGCTACTCCCAGGCTTCCATTTAAAGGTGTTCCTCAGGGTGGTGTTTTAAGCCCTTTGTTATATATTTTGTATGTCTCTCACATTGCAGTTGATGTCCAGAGGAACGTTTTTGTATCAAGTGCCAGAGGAGCGCGAGCTATTGAAAGAGCCATCCAAATTTTAAATCGGAACCATTGTGACCTCGGGTTGGAATTAGCCCCCAATAAAACGATTCTTCTCCATTTTAATAACAAAAAAATTGCTCCAGGTCATACTAAAATAAGATTTCATGATACTGTTATTAATTCTAGTGCTTGTGTTCGGTTTCTTGGAATCATTTTCGATTGCAAAATGACCTTTATACCTCATATTGATCACATCACAAAAAAGTGTACTAAGGCTCTCAATATTGTCAAATTCTTAAGAGGTACGTGGTGGGGCTCTGATCCTGCCACGCTTATGGTTTTATTTAAGAGTTTTGTTCGTTCTATCATTGAATACGGTTGTTTTGTTTTTTCCACTAAGCGACACAAAGATATGGAGCGACTTGAGAGGATTCAGTTCGTGGCAATTAGATTGGCTTTCGGGTACCGCAGAAGTACCCCTACTAATATTCTGTTATCCGAATCGAAGCTTCCATTTCTTAAGGAACGTTTCAATAATTTATGCTATCGTTTTCTTGCCAAAACCTTTTCCAATAGCAGCTCTTTTAGTTTCCAGGTAATCAAAAGTTACTATAATGTCATTAAAAACAAAACCAACAGATCGAATTTTTTGCTCAGGCGTTATATAGTGGCGTTGATGGGTGAGTTAATCAAAATTGAAACATTCAATAAGTTCAACATTTATGGCCATGAATATAACACGTTAACCACCTCAATACCTGTTAATTCCACTTTTGCGAACACTCTTAAGGAGTTGTATAATCCTGTGGACATCAATTGTATGATCAATGAATTAATCTTGGAAAACTCTGCAGTTGCAATCTTTACTTATGGTAGCAAAAGTCGGGGAAGCAATTGTGTTGGTTCTGCCGCTCTTTGCCCGGATCTGGACTGGATCTCACGAGAAGCCTGGACAAACAGGTTTCTGTGTTCACAGCCGAATGTGCCACCATTGACGACGCTCTTGATCTGGCATTAGCTAATACTAGTCGAAGATTTATTATATTCTCAGACCCTTTAAGTGTTCTCTTAAGCCTCAAATCCACAAAGTTGGATATCAAAACTAACTCCTTTATCCTTAATATCAAAATGAAATTCAATAAATTCATCCACGATGATGTCAACAGCTGTATTCAATTTTTCTGGATTCCGTCTCATATTGGGATTGAAGGTAATGAAAGGGTTGACCTTTTAGCGAAAGAGGCTTCCTTCTTCAGTAATCCATATACAGGGTGAATTCAATAAAGCAGGACACCTAAATATCTCCGTTACTTTTCGTTGTACAAAAAAACTTCGTAGGACAAAGTTACACTGTTTGAAGGGCCACATATAACGGTGTAAGGGAAAAAAAAATTTCAAGGTCATTTTTATGAGATTTCAAGGTTATCGATGTTTTTTTAAATGGAATGATATATTTTCGTTAACGTAATGTTGTAGCTGACAAAATAACGAATTCATGCATGTAACATAATATGACCTTCAAATGACCTTCAACCCAGAAAAATGGTATAAATAAAATTCAACGTGTAAGATTCATTTGATGTATTTCTGTTACGCCAAATGTTCAAAAATATTCCCTTGAGCTGCTATACATTCAAATGTATCGCAATACACAACATAATAACAGATTCGGTGTTGACAGGAGGACAATTATGATATACCTTCACCTATACGTTCGTACAGAATCGTGTTTATCCACTACTAATTACTCAGAAGACCTTCTTGCTATCAGATTTCCGCAGTTTCTAAGATTTCTCGATCAGTTTATCGATGAACGTTTCACAATGCGTTACTCGAAGGAAGATAAGATTCATATGATTTTCATTTATGGAGAAAGTCGACAGTGTATAAGAGAAGCCGTGCAGTTGTACAAGGACCGATTTCCTAATCGTAATTGTCCATCAGTTTCCGTTTACTCCAATTTGTTAAATAAATTCCGTGAAACTGGTAGTGTCGAAAATAAAAAACGTACAAAGGTGAGGACTGTAAGGAATGAAGCAAACACAATTAATAACGGATTCCTTTATTTCGATCGACAATGTTGAATAATTCAAATTGATGTTATTGGCGCAACGGGTACGATCATTAATTACAAATTAAGCAATTTTGCAAATTGTTAAATCAACTAGTTTTCGACGTTTCGGTCTGAAATTTAGACCATCTTCAAGAAAATTTAATGTAATTGCGTCTGTGAACAATTAATGTTATCATTTAAACATCATCAGGTTTATAAGCCCGATGTAGGAACAGAAAACTAAAGAGAAAAAGAATGACCAAGAATTTAGTGTATAAAACTCACTTGCTTAAATACAAATTTTCAAAATATAATTTTAAGTGTTGTTAAAACCATGTTGGTTCCATGCCGGTGACAGGTGAACTAAGTAAGGAACGAAGTTACACATCTTACTAGTGAATAAGAGAGAGAGAGAGCACAGATCAATCTATTGGTCAATCGATTGGCCAATCCATAATAGGCGGCAATTATGAACTTTATGAACCGTTTAACACAGCATAGTTGTTAAGATACCAAAACAAAATGTGTTGGTAATAAGATAATTGACATTCGATTTGCTTTTGTTATAATTCATAGGATCTATTTGTTGGAAGAAATTGATTCATCATAAAACATTACCGATTCAGTAATGTCGCGTAGTATTCATGTAAATTAGGTGTTTCATACCTAAGGTTTACGCTTCGATGTTTAATCATGTGAATCGTTTCCAATAAAATCCTACGGTGTAAATTTGTTTCTTTATCAACAATTTTAATATTTTCATAATCAAAAGCATGATCAAATTCCAACGAATGTCGCGTCAAAGCAGTATGTTGTGCTGGTGGTAAAAAGATGTTATGTTTGTGTTCTCTGATTCTATTATCCAAATGTCATCGTACCCGTTGCGCCAATAACATCAATTTGAATTAAACACAATTAATGTTCTGGCAGCAGTGAATACAAACCCTCATGCTAGTACGAGGCAAATCGCACGAGGAAGTGGCATTAGTCAAAAATGTGTAGTGCAAATACTCCAGGAACACAAATTTCACCCCTTTCACCTATCAATTCATCAAGAACTTCATGGTAGAGACTTTGTAAATCGTGTAAACTTTTGCCAGTGCGGATTGAAACAATTGATAAACGATGGAGCATTTTTTAATAATGTATTATTTACCGATGAAGCTTCGTTTACAAATCACGGGCAAATAAATTTTAAAAACCTGCATTATTGGTCATCTGAAAATCCGCGGTGGTTACGGACAGTCGACAAACAAAGACCATGGTCCGTCAATGTTTGGTGCGGAATTTTAGATAACCAAATAATTGGGCCTCACTTTGTTACCGGAACATTAAATGCAGAAAAATACATTGTATTTTTACTATTGCATATTTACATTGCATATTTACAATTCTTCTGGAAAATACACCCTTGAACATTCGTGAAAATATGTGGTATCAACATGACGGATGTCCGGCCCATTCTTCCCGTGTCGTAACACAATTCTTAAATAATAAGTTTCCAAATCGTTGGATTGGACATAACGGACCCGTATTATGGCCAGCTCGCTCACCAGACCTTACACCCCTTGAATTTTATCTATGGGGAAAACTGAAAGACGATGTTTATAGTGAACCACCAACGACTATAGACAACATGAAAGAAAGAATCGTCCAGGCTTGTGCGTCGATTTCCTCAGAAATGAATTACGCAGCAGTACGTTCTGTAACTTCACGGCTGAATGAATGTATAGCAGTTCAAGGGAATATTTTTGAACATTTGGCGTAACAGAAATACATCAAATGAATCTTACACGTTGAATTTTATTTATACCATTTTTCTGGGTTGAAGGTCATTTGAAGGTCATATTGTGTTACATGCATGAATTCGTTATTTTGTCAGCTACAACATTACGTTAACGAAAATATATCATTCCATTTAAAAAAACATCGATAACCTTGAAATCTCATAAAAATGACCTTGAAATTTTTTTTTCCCTTACACCGTTATATGTGGCCCTTCAAACAGTGTAACTTTGTCCTACGAAGGTTTTTTGTACAACGAAAAGTAACGGAGATATTTAGGTGTCCTGCTTTATCGAATTCACCCTGTATTTCTAGAATTCCCTTTACTGATTTCTATGAGTCATTTAGTAAAAATATGTTCAATAACACTATTTGCACTGTAAAAACTGAAGGGCTATATAAGGGTAAAACCTATTTTCAGCAATACTTGAGAGAAAACCGTCTTCCATGGTTCTCTCAGCTAAATCTTTCCCGTTCGGCTATTGTCACTATCAATAGATGTAGATCAGACCATTATCACCTGGCTGCTTCTTTAGCTCGCGTAGGTTTCATCAATGATCCCAAATGCTGTTGCAAGGAGGAGGATGAGACGTTGAACCATGTTTTATGGCAGTGTAATTTGTACAATGAACAAAGATTAATATTAATTGAAAAGCTCCGTAAAATGAACCTTCACCTGCCCATGGATGTTTCGATAATGATAGCCAAACCTAACATCAATGCCTGCCGCTATATGCTGTCATTCTTTAAAAGCTGCTGTCTTAGCATTTAGCCATAGTTTCCGCCGATTGCAATACACCAGCCGTAAGTGCGTGATTGGAATGAATTTTTTGCATTTACTATACATGTTTCAACATCAAGGATCATACATTTGTTTGTAATCTGTATCTGTATATAAGGTTGAAATAAATCTCTTACGAGATTTTCTATAATAAAAAAAAAAAAATAGGACAGCGCATGTAAACACGGCCCGCGCGGCTGAAGGCACGACACAAAATAGCGTATCGATGAGACAATGCTAGTACAACAATGAAACTTCTTTACTTTTTACTTAATTTTAACGAAACGTTACCAATATATTTCCGTAACAATGAAAATTAATGTTAAATTAGTCAACTTTACGTGCTCATAATTAAAAAACGAGTGGTGTCCGCGGTCTGGGACATCGTATTTAGTATTTTCTCGACGAAATGTACAGGATAAGATATGTAACAATCGAAAATCTGTGGGTTCGGGAGGAAAAGTTTACTGGCATTTTTTATAAACAAAACTATAACATTAATAAATTTGAAACTTGATATTGTGACGTTCGTCACCACAGTCCGTCCTGCTCTTGCAAGCCCAGGCCGTTCCTGTGGTATATTTTCAAGGGGCCCGCCCCTCATTCATACGCCACTATTTCAAATCTCATAAGAATAAAGTTTTAAGGGACCGTTTCCCTATTGATACGGTCCGTTCCAGTCTAGTGAACCTACTACGTCGCAACCCCACCAGAAGTCGAAATCATCGAGACAGCGGATCAAATCGATCATTAGTAGTCGACAGTTCGAACCGACAACACCACTCCTGCACCTGAATTATCTCACGAAATACGATAAAGGACATAGTCTCAGAACAGAATTATTTCACGAAATACGATAAAGGACTTAGACGCAGGAACATCGATCCACCTCAAGTGATCCGCTACCCCTTCTACTGGAACAACCTGACATGTGATTGGGACTACCCCCTTCTACCAACGTTGGACTATAAGGGAAGCAGCTGGACACCGACGAAGTCAGTTGAATTCAGGAATCAGTCGAAAGCAGTCGAAGTCAGGAGTTAGTTGAATTCAGGAATCAGTCGAAATATCAGAATCAGTCACCTTTTAACCATTTACCTACTTCCATCATTCTCGATGATGAAACCGAGAGCACTTTGAACTATTTGTAGTTCTGGCCTTCAAACTGAGAGGATACACCACCTCCTTCCTAATCCCCTTATACGTCGATATTGCTGCGTGCGGACCAGCAAAGAATAAATTCATTTGCGTGTGCGAATGTGCGTGTATCAAGAACCTTAGTCGTGAGAGGAGTCGCCAACCACTTTTTCACCCCTGTCCTATACCTACACGTTCGAGCATGGCGGACTGGGTCCAGCCTCTCGAGCTCCCCCACTACCACATTCTTGGCGGACTAGGTCCAGCCGTTTGTGCGTCCTTCAATTTTCCCTCGAACTAGGCGGACTGGGTCTAGCCGTCCGAGTTCCCTCATCTACCACAATCTTTGCGGACTGGTTCTAGCTGATTGTGAAGTCTCCAATTTTCCTCGAACTAGGCGGACTGGGTCTAGCCGTTCGATGTACCGTACTCACCACAATCTTTGCGGACTTGGTCCAGCTGATTGCGTGTATGTACTCCAATTCACGGCAGGCGGACTAGGTCCAGCCAACCGGGGATCCCATCCCAACATTCTCTCTCTGACGACGGAACGACGTAACTCGCCCTACGTCGCAACGAACCGTGGACATCAAAAGTAATTCGCACGCGTAAAAACGTAACGTCTTCGCGGACCCCGCGTGAGACGTAACACACTACATTTTTTAATTAGCATTGCAGTCGGCTTCCGAAAGTGGTGAACGTGTGCGCTTGTAAGGTCTGGCTTTCAACTCAATAACGAGTGTCATAAATGTCAGATACAACAGAGGACACAGGTAGGTTTGCTAGGTGCGCGATCACCCGGACTCAGTGCATCTTGAAGCCACTTTCTTGGGGTTAGTTTCGATCCCCAGCCATATGTACTAAACTCCTCGAAAATAACGGATATTTGACGTGAAACGTCTTTAAAATCGGGTATCGGTACAGAAAATGCAACGTTGAGACCGTTACGCAAATATGCAACGAAAATGTAACACATGAAGTTAGCGGACCGTACGCATGAAAATGGTGAATACACTTATTATTAGAGATCACGGTTTTGGATGTGTATTGAGGATACACGTATTCACGTCTTCACGTGTATACTAATATATCCGTATTTTAATCCGTGTACTTGTTTACACACAAATACACGGGTACTGAAGTAAACGTGTACACGTGTATCGAAATTCACAGATAATACACGGATATCCTTTATTTTCAATACACGTGTATAATCCGTGTATTGAATTTCAAGGGTACACGTGAGTTACACCAAAAAGGAACCGTCTTTTGCCGGAAAATGTAAACACTTTGGTTTTTCTTCATCAAAATAAACAGTTAATTGATTAAGGTTTATTAACAGAAATTATGCTGTTTGTTCATTTTCACAACCTACCATGTTAACTCTTTTATATCTCAATGTACGATCCGTTTATCCGTGCACTTGAATACATGGGCACACGTGTATCAAAATACTCGGATAATACACGTGTACCCGTATATTCAAGTTCAAAGTTATACGCGTATTATCCGCATATTTTAATACACGTGACACGTGTATTTCAGTACACGTATATCCGTGTATTAAATGGTATCCGGATTTCTGCACGGATGTAATTAATTACACGTGAAAATGGGTAATATGGGTATCTCTACTTATTATTACTTAAATCACCGCTAGGTTATTCATTTGTTTGTGTATCGAGTTTGTAGATATCGATCGATTTAAGTAATAATAAGTGTATTAAAGGACAAAAACGTTTCACGTCAAACCAACGGCCGTGTGCCCCGATAAAGCTACACCCGATTTTTTGACCGGATTTTACAACTTAATTAATACCGTGCATAGTACAGGGGACATTAGTTTTTCCCCGTTATGCCCTGTCAGCAGGGTTGCCATATTTTGCGGGAACAGGGAACCAGTCCCCAAGCGCTGCGTCCCTCGCCCAGCTACAGAGTGGGGCAAGCCAGGCGGGCTCAGCGGCGCAGCTGGGCGAGTGGCGCAGCGCCAAGGGGACTGGTTCCCTGTTCCCGCAAAATATGGCAACCCTGCCTGTCAGACCAACGAAGTCAAATCGCTCTACAAAACCCTAAAACTCTCTATTCTTCTTTCCAATTCCTGCTATAGTCCAGAACAATAACTTACCCCTCCTACCTCCTCTCTCTTTTTTATTGCTATCTGTTTTATTTTCCTCTACCTTCCTCTTTTGTTTCTTCTCACACTTATTCTTGTACTGTTGTTTTTCTTTCGCCCTCCTCCTCCTCTCCTAGCTTTCCTTTCTTTTTCTGTGAGGCTATTTTTGAAACACCGTCCTTCCTTCTTGCTCTCACTTAGTATACTCTGCACTTTCCTATCCTCTTCAGTCGGATCATGATCTATGTATATTTTCTTGTTTCGTAACCAACTCTTGTTGTTCATTATCTCCTGTTTTACCTCCCAACTTTTAAATTCCACTATCAGTAATTTTGTCTCCTCTTTCCCTCTGGATTCCGCTGCGTTCACCCCTCCTTCGATCTGAAATTCCTCTTTTAAATATGTTTGAACCCCACCCTTTGTATCCTCCTTCAATAATTTTAACCCTAATAACTACATTATTTTTCCTTGCTTTTTCCTGTCGTGCTCTGACATTTTCCTCTTAAATTTCTTTATTTATTCCCATGTTGAGGCGTTCTCGTTCTTTGTTTTAATTCATTCTCCCTGCTTTGCCACTTTCTCTATCCTCTTTTCCACTCTCCGCAAGACTTCCCCCATGAATTACGTTTTTTCTTTCTCCCTTCTCTGCTTTTCTTCCCGCTCTTGTTCCTCTCATTTTCTCAGCATTTTCTCCATTTTCATGTTTATTTCCTCTTCCTTATTTTTCCAACGGCCTTCCATTGCTTCTATTCTGTCAGAACTCTTTACCTCCTTCTTGATTTCTTTTTCCAGTCCTTCTCTTCCTTCTATTATTTCATTTTTAGGCTCTCCATTCTTGTCACTAGTATATTCATCATTCCTTGTGTTTGTTCCCCCTACCCTTTTCCTACTTCCTTCTCAGGTGTTTTCTTCGAGACTACTTTTTTTGTTGCCTGGTTCTCCCCGATAACTTCCTTTTCTATCTCTTCTTGTTTTTCTCTCCCCCATAGATCAGTTATCTTTCTATTACTGTGACTTTCTTCCATTCTGTCATCTTCCATAACCTCATTCTCTTTTCTCTATTTTTTGCGTCTCGTCTATCTTGTCCCCTAACATATTTTCTTACCTCACCTCCCCCAACTTCAATGTCTTTCTTCTCTCTCACTTTTCTTATCCAGCTTTACTTCTTCAAACTTTCCAAAAATGAGAAAAAGAAAAATGTTTTCTATTTGACCCCTACTTACAGATGCCTTCCTTATCGACCTGTCTTTTCCACTGACGTTGTCTCGTGACCTAACTCACTCCTCTCCGCCTACTTACTATCGCTCCGATTTCGATTCTCCTACTGTTTATTCTGGAACCTTCCTTCACACGCTAACTACTCTACCTCTAAATCATACCCAACCTACCTATTTAGAAAAGTTCTCTCTGTATTACACATACAAATTCTCACGCTATATCGCACTTCCTTTATAGGATTTTACTACTATGTGGTCATGCGGACCAATAAAGAAGCTTCCCGCTTTCAGTACTTAATTCAAATACACTTAGTCTTGTTTGGGTAAATAAAATAACACTGAATTTTTAACTATAATAAACAATAACAAATATATGAATTTTATTAAAGACAACCTCGTGTGAGGCAATGGAAACTTTCTGGATCAAACAGTCTCGACAGCGAGCTATTGATCTTACAACGGTCAACGAACGATAGATAGATCATGATCGTTGGAGGCGTTGGAGCGTCCCTTCTCCCAGCCGTGGGAGCAAGGAGACGAACTTCTTAAATGCGCTTTCCCTAGACGCGGCCTAGGGGAAATGACGCACTAGCGACAAACTCCCTACACACTCCCCTCCGAGTGTGTACGGACATAGCTACGCACGATACATCTTTTTCTTAATTTTAAGATACGCTGTACACAATAGGTACGCAACTAGTTCTACCATACATAATGTTCTTAAGCCTACACAACTATTTCTAACGGAAATATGAATAATGATCGCGTACTTATGGCTACGTTGACGGATGAAAATTTACAGTTTTTTTTTCTCGCGTACGTTCGCGGCGCACTAACAAGGAGACCCTGCGTACCTAGACTCTGGGATCGCAACGAAATTTTGTGTGAACAAAGCTTAGACATCTTCATGAACTATCCAATTGGTTTTAGCCGCCAACAAGTTCTCGTTTTCGAGATAAATGATAATCGATATTGAAATGCGACATGTGTAGTATATTCCATGAGTGAAAGCTTCTTGTCACAGCGGTCGGTGGCCGAGCGGGTTGAGCGAACGTCTACCACTAGATTGGTCGGGGTTCGCGTCCCGTGTCGGCATTTTTTAAAAATATTTTTTTTCACTTTCTTTTTTATTTTTCTACGTGCTACACATTATTTCTAATATAATAAATAACAAGTAATCTAGTTTTACGATGCACAAGATATATGTTTCCCTGCGGGGAAATTTTTTTTTGTTTATTTTTCGAAGTTTTTGCAATCATGTACAATAAGTTCACAAGAAATAATTAAAAAATTAAATATATTAACTCCACGATTCCCGCATTCCTCGCAAACCGTCTCGACCATTTGCACGCCAAATGTATTATTGTGCGTGCCGATGGCCGCTACAGGGCGATTACTTAAAAAATACTGTTTTATGATAATTTATTAGAGTCTTCGTATTTTGGCTAAAGGCCTCATTGTCAATAGCCATTCTATATCATTTATAATAATTTGCGTTATTAATAATTACCTATACGAAACTTACTTACCTATACAACGAATATGTTAGATTTTTATCAAACATATATCTTGTCCATCGTAAAACTATATTACTTGTTATTTATTATATTAGAAATAATGTGTAGCACGTAGAAAAATAAAAAAGAAAGTGAAAAAAAATATTTAAAAAAATGCCGACACGGGACGCGAACCCCGATCAATCTAGTGGTAGACATTCGCTCAACCCGCTCGGCTACCGACTGCTGTGACAAGAGGCTTTCACTCATGGAATATACTACACATGTCGCATTTCAATATCGATTATCTCGAAAACGAGAACGCGTTGGCGGCTAAAACCAATTGGATAGTGCATGAGGATGTCTAAGCTTTGTTCACACAAAATTTCGTTGCGATCCCAGAGTCTAGGTACGCGGGGTCTCCGTAAGCTGAAACGCGCCGGGCAGTTCGGAGGACACAGTTTCGCTGTCGTCTCGAACAAAATACGCGGGCTTCACATTCTCAATCGACACTGAACGTGGTTTGCCGTTAATCTCGATTTCAATGACGCGATCGCTCAGGCGACTTAAAACTTTGTACGGGCCCGAATAAGAACGTTCGAGCGGTTTCTTTATCATGCCGGCGCGAAGGAATACGTGTGAACACGTATTTACGTCTTTAAATAAAAACGCGCGCTTCTTATAATGTTGAGCGACGGGCACGGGTTTCACGCTACGCATATGCTCAATGAAGGAATTCCTCAATGAACATTTGAGGATCTGCAGGACCGTCCTCAGGAAGTACGAACTCCCCTGGCAGTCTAAGCGTTGTGCCGTATAAGTATTCGGCAGGTGACGAACCCGTGTCCATCACATTATTGCGCAAACCTAACATCACCGTGGACAAGACGCGTGACCATGCCGGATTCGCATGGCACATTATTGCAGTTTTAAGGCAGCGGTGCCATCGTTCTATCATTCCGTTAGAAGCCGGATGAAATGCGGTTGTTCGAATTTGGTGGCATCCCGACAGCTGGAGAAGAGCTGTAAACAATTTGGACTCAAATTGACTACCTTGATCAGTCGTAAGAGTTTCTGGAGTGCCAAAACGCGAAATCCATTGTGGCGGTCTCGCCGCTGCCCTACGCTGCTGTCGCAAGAAAACCCCTTATTTCCTTGTCATATTCTTTTCCTTTGTTCTCTGTCCTGCGCGGGTCCGGTCAGTGCTGGTTCACATCTGGCGACCAGACCCACGCAGGCCTGATCCTTTCTTTTGTCTTTTCCAGGTCCCGCCTGGGGCCTAGTTCAAGGTCTACGGCCAGGCCCTGGCGAACCTTTCCTTCTTTTTACAGCACCCTTTCCTGATTGCCTTTTTCCGCTTTCTCCGTTTTATAGCATCCTTCCGCGATCGCTCCTTTCCGCGGGTCCTTACCTGACCTTTCGCTCCTCCGGGGTTTGCCCGTACTTTTCCTTCCCTTACTTTTCTCTTCTTACCTGCTTCTCCTTACCTCCCACTCCTTACTTTCCTCTCCTTGATTTTTATCCTCTCCAAGGGAGTTTTCAAAATGGTCGACAGGACACTTCGTCACAAACCGTGCAGTAGAAAACATTGGTCTCCAGACGTACACTGATCGACTATTTAATAAAAGTTGTGTTGAGGAACTCTCACCGTCAAAGCTGATTTCTTATTCAATATACCTCCACACTATCGATCCACGAATGCGCGGCAAACCGTAGTGGCTTCGATATTCGCTAGAGGTACCGCCTCTGGCCATCTCGAGAACCGGTCTATCATCGTAAGACAGTAGCGGTAGCCCTCCGAGATCGGTAACGGACCGATTATATCCATATGAACATGTTTAAAACGTTCGTCGGGAGCCACGAATTCCGCCGGTTTCGGATGGTTATGTCGCGTGATCTTAGATTGTTGGCAATCCAAACACTCACGCGACCACCTTATAATATCACGATGCATTTCGGGCCAGACATACCGCTTCCGGATAACGCGATCGGTGATCTTTGCACCCGGGTGCGCGGGTTTGTGAAACGTATCAAAGATAAATTTCCGCGACGGACCCGGTACGTACGGACGTAACACCTCACCGTGCAAATCGCATACAATTGCTATATGGGACGGACCCCACCGAATTTACCGCAACGAAAGTGAATGATCAGAAGAGTTCATTCGTCTTGAAATACACTATCAGAATGTAAATAAAAAACCATACCATTCCATTTAAAAAAACAGAGTTGACCTTCATATCTCCTTGACGTCTCCACCTATAAAAAAATTAATGACATCAGATTACGAGCCCCTCGATATCAAGTAAGTTTGGTCTGATCCTTTTTTTTCTATCTTCAAAAGCAAGCGAGTTATTCAGGTGAACTGTTTTAGGTGCCGCACCCTGTATAATCGTTCGAATACTTTCGTGAGCCTGTGTAGACGCATACGATCACTTCTGATGAAGTTTGACGAATGAAGGATCGCAGAGGCCCGAGGATCACAAAACGCAGCGTTGCGTCGGGACGCGCCTAGGAAATCCTACCTTTACGCATCTACGCTGCACATTGGGCCATTTCGATGAATTTTGTGTCAAAATCAAAGGACTTGCGATAGAAATGAGATAGAGAGATGATTTTGTTTTAAATTAAAGCTGATACATTGCAGAATATTCTTCAGAATGTTCGAACGTTTTTTAACTTTGAAAATATTTGTTAAACTTGCAAAATTTCATGAAAATTGTGGTTTATCGAATACCACGCCCGGACAGATTTTTTTTTACATGCCATATATTATTTCCCGTAGATTTTGCCACGCTGATTCCAAATCTGGCCGAAAAATTTGTCTATGATCTCAGGATTTTGAAAAAAGACGATTTTTGTGAAAAAAACTGATGAAATCGTAATTTTTTTGAAGGTATAATTTGTTTGAAGGTATATTGTATTCCTATATATGGAACACAATAAAAATAAACATAATGAAGTGTTTGAACGATTAGAATTAATTACGAAGCATGAAGCACTTCACATCTCGTCATCACTTGACGTATCGCTGTCACTCCTTCTAGACTGTATGTAGCTGTAATGTAATTGAAATTAGATATCTATTTAACATAATTATATTTTCATTTACACAGCAAGTAAGGTAAGTATTTAGTCTTTTTAACTTACTTCTTATCAACGAATTTTTCAATTTCAGGTGATACGTTATTTTGTTTGAACAAATTTAATCGATTTCTTATAAATAGATGTGATATTTTGGGGTCAGTTAAGTATACTGCTCGATTAAAAACGTCCAGCATTCTATTCTTCCGGCTATTTTGTCGTGAATGAAATATCATATTTTTCCTATACAGTTTATGCCATGATTCATTTGCATCTTCTGAATAGTAAGCTATGGGTAATGGAAACAGTCTTGCTACTTCACAACCATGTTTTAATAATTTATGTAAGGTCGGATTCATTCAAGCCCACGGAAATAATTTATAATGTAGACAATATGTCTTCCAACAAAATTCCACGAGTTTTATTAGGTTTAATGGTTTCTTGCATTTGAAGGCCAACAATATCGTTGCTATGTTTTTGAGTTGCACATTGATCTCCAAAGCTTCTGCAAATATTTCCTGATTTTGAAAACACCTTCTAGCAACGTTTCCTGTATTTGTCGTGCCATGCCATTGCAAAACTTGGATCAGTCGAACTCCAATTTTAACGTATAAGTTTCTTTTCACGACAATTTTTCTCTCTTCAAATTGCTCTAAGAAATCAAAGAAATATGTCATTTTATGTTAATTTTGAAAGTAAGTCAGCGATAAAATTGCACATTGTATTTGAACGGAAGTTAATTGTAGTAACGTTAGATAAAAGATGTTTGAAATTAATAAAAATATCATCTACTGCCTTTTTGTTGCTGCATCAATAGTTTTTTTACATTGTACTCTATAAAAATGCAAACTTACCTCTTAGATGGTTTCGCATATCTCACACTTTAGGCGTTTTCCTATAGGAAATGTGTAGCAGATTCTCAAAAGCTTTGATTTCATCGTGCAATAATCCCAATCCAAAATTAAGAGATGACTTCTTAGGTGAGAAATCATCACTTAAATTGCCGAAATGATGTGCATTTCGCAAGCATATAGGGCAGCTACTGCTTGCTTTGTTTCCATGAATAATATTTATACATTTTCCGTCAAATAATGTTTGGGAAACGTTGTATTTTATTTTTGCTAATTTTCCATTTGCCATTTTAAATTTGTATGGTACCAGATCGTTGATCTCTTTCTTCACACGATTGTATTCATGAATGATAGCCAAATCATCTTCTTTTTACCACGTTTTGTCTGTGATGTCTGTCTGTCTGTCTGTTCGGTACAAATCTTGCAATTGATTTTAAACTAACTTCCTGATGAGCTAGAGACTTGAAATTTTAAACATAGCTCAGAACTGGATGACAATGCAATATTTAAAAAAAAATTTTTAAAAAAGCCTATGCGTTTAGGATATATAAATTATTATTAATAAATCTAACCGTTATGCCCCATCGCACTACCTGTACGTCCCCACTCTACTACGTGTTCCCCCACTCTGACTCATCCCCACTCCACTGACCCGTTTCGCACCGAAGGAGCTCAGTCGGCTCAGTGTGCGTCAGTGTGCGTCAGTGTGCGTTCGAGCTCCGTGCGGTGTTTACAAAGTCACTACTGTTCGTACGCCACAAGAATTCTCCTGGCAGGAATTCGACAACAAACCGTCAGATTGGGTCATTCCACACGAACTTCCGGCTGTAGCCGAATTATTGGATAAAGTGTGCGACGTCAAAGATAACCATTGGCTGCGAGCAAGGACCCCCTTTGCCCCTCAGCCGTCCCGAGGTACTTCTTGTGGACAGTGCGGACAGTACTGTCCGTCCACCACAAGAAGTCTCTTGGTAGGAGTTTCACATCAAAGGGACAACAAACCGTCCGATTGGTCTGAGCGGCAGGGGCTCGAGTCGCGTCACACGCATTATCGGTTCTAGCGAGCTATTGGCTACAGCGCTCACACACACTAATCGGATCGTGTGACGAAGAGAGTGAATAGACTCTTCCAAACCGAGTGAGATAATGCGAAGCGAGCGATCCAGTAGCGTAAGGACAGAATCAAATGTATCCTACGACGTTAAACATCCCCGCGCTGAGCCACTCTCAGCATCCAAGAGGAACGTGACTTCACGCATATTCTGTATTAGAAACTTCTAACTCGTTGTCAGTTAAAATTTTAATTTAACGCTACAGATCAGAACAAATGAGAAATATTTTCGAACTACAGCTTTCAATTTTGTCCAATATGTATATGTTCCCTAATACTAAAATTATTAATTTCTTGAAAATGAATAAGTAACGATCATTCGTTTAACACATTTCTATCATACGGAAGAGTAAAAAATAGATTGTAGCTGTTCTGCAGATTCATCCTATTTTTAATGGTAATTAAAGTTTAATTTTCGCGGTAGATACAGATACAAAAATCGCTGCAATACTGATCAAACAGACTGCTTTAGCAATTTCGACCAATTTATAACATTTGTAGAAGTTATATGAATTTTATCTAATTTTTGTTGTAACTTATTGAAAGACGTGTCAATCGTGAATTATGTGTTACATTAAATATAAATATAACATTAAATGTAATTTAAATGAATTATTGCATTTTTAAAGTACATTTTGAAGTCCACTTAAACGTTAAATATCGACGATAGGTCAGGAACTTGTATCTCGAAAATAAACAAGTCCTACTACTGTGTAGCGTGTGACGTCAGGATCTTGGAGGTCGTGAATACGGGAGTGGAAATAGTGGGGAGGGGTGGAGCAAGCGAGAGATCCCCCCGGACCCCTCAGCCGTCTCGAGGGACTTCTTGTGGTGGACGGACAGTACGTATTATTTGTTTACCAAGCGAAAGAACAGTTACACCGAGATTCTTCGTCGAACCTTTATTGAATAATATTGGTATACACCAATATGGCGGCGCCCATATCTGTCACTTTCTGAAGTGAAACAATGAAAATTACTATAAAATTACTCAACTTTACATGCTCATAACTTTTTAACGAGTGGTTTCCGTGGTCTGGGACTTCGATATAGGAGTTTTCTCGCCGAAATGAACAAGATAAGACGTTTTTCGTTTTAAATCTTACAAGTATTATCATAGCTATTAAAAATTCACAATCGCAAATTTTCAGGACTATCTGTTAGGAACCTGTATGTGGCTAGGAAAAATTATTTTATAATTTTTAGTCCGTTTTTTAAACATATTTATATTTAAATTATTTTATACTTTTTAGTCCGTTTTAAAAACGTGGTATTTTTAAAAAAATTTATTTTTATTTAAATAATTTCTGTTGCTATACGTAGAGGTCGGTAGACGCGGATACTTTGGGGTGTGGGATTAATCCAAGAACATTCGTCGGATACACAATTCTTTAATTTTATAATGATCATACTGGTGACAAAGAGGGATTGTTGGGGGTTCGGATCTTCGTTCTCAGAATTCCCATAGTGCTGATGGGGATTTGTATGACCGGATGAACTGTTAAAGCGTAATGTAGCAATTAATTCTATATTGCGTAAATTTTCATCATCTCACTCCAATGCCACATCACACAAACGTCCAGCCGTCTTATTTAAAAATTCGGTAAACCTTACGTTTAGGGGAGGCAGCTCCGATGACCTTGACCTTGACATATGTTATCGAGGACAACATTCTGAACAACTTTTGTCATTACAACTACCGGGCGCTCGCTCTTAGTTTTCGAGATATTTGCGAAAAACTATTGCAAATACTGTATTGAATTTTACGTATTCTTGCATGCTCCGTGGCAACGTAAGCCTGTTCCGGGGCGGCATCTGTTTATTTTCTGTTTATAAACACATTATGGGGATCAGAACAGAGTGTCTGAGTTAGGTATGGGTTAGGTCTGGGTGACTACTTCTGGATTTTCGCATGCGTGGTCGGGCCGGCCTAACGGCCCCCACCAACTAACCCTAACTAATTCTGATCGCATAATTTTTGCATTCTATATAGCCTTCATACAGAATTTGAACTAGTAGTGGAAAAATCATGCATTCAGAATTAGTTAGGGTTAGATGGCGGGGGGCGGAGAGGGCCGGCCTAACGGCCGGCCCGACCACACGGACGAAATTGTGAATATTTTGAAAACTGTTCGAATACAGTATTAGCAATAGTTTTTCGCAAATATCTCGAAAACTAAGACCGAGCACCGGGTAGTTGTAATGATAAAAGTTGTTCAGAATGTTGTCCTCGACAACATATCTCAAAGTCAAGGTCATCGTAGCTGCCTCCCCTAAACGTAAGTTTTACCATGGTTTTTTGCAAATATCTCAAAAACTAAGAGCGAGCGCCGGGTAGTTGTAATGACAAAAGTTGTTCAGAACCTTGTCCTCAACAACATATGTCAAGGTCAAGGTCATCGGAGCTGCCTCCCCTAAACGTAAGTTTTACCGACTATACAATTTGGTAAGCCGGATAAATTGAGACGTTTCTCGATCGCGAATCCATGACTAATCCTTTATAACTACTCTTGGTGTAGTCATATTCCAAATAGAAGGCTAATGCCGACTCCTTGTCGTGACTCAAAGGATTATTTTCTTCAAAAAACCTTGTTTCCCGACTTACAGAAGCAGACGCATCTTTGCCCATTTTTGCAGTGAATTCGATAGTGGACATGTTGTACGCATCATAACTGAGTAATTCATGAGCACGCCTGTATATCGTGCTTCTTGAGGCTCCTTCTATCGATACACGCATTCTACCAGTATTTACGCTAATTAAGCATATCTTAAATTGGCGACCGCGACCACGTTCATTGTCTTTTCTCTTTGAATTTTGACTATCCATATTTAATATACAGGGTGTTAGAAAAGTCTGGCAACGGTCGAATATCTCAAAAAAAAGCATTTTAGAGAAAAATGGTTCAGACATGTATTTATGGTTTCGCAAGAGCTATTAGTGGTTTGACCTTGAAGAGTCATTTGAAGGTCACGTGAAGGTCACCTCAATTTTTTTAAATGGCACCCCCTATTTTTTATTACATATTCTTGTAGCTGATCTCAAGAACTTTTCAAAACACTATAATAAAATGTTTTTTCATTAATTATTTTTCGAGTTATAAGGCTTCAGAGGTACAATACCGCCAGCATTAGCATATATATATATATATGCTTATATATATATATATATATATATATATATATATATACTATATTACACTATTATAAAAAATATTATACACCGAATTAAACAATTTTATATAGATTATATGTACACTCAGCTGCTATATATACTATAATACTGTCTATATAAAATCAATTTCAAGCTGGTCTGCTGTCTCTGAATTCTCATTTCTAACTGAGAACTGCATACTGCTTCGTTCTTTTTCAAATTCTTTTAGCTAGTTCGATTAGTCCTTCTATACATTCGTATATTTCTTCAAGATAAAGAGAGCGAAATATTTTTTGGAAGTGTTGCGATATAGCAATACCTTTCCAATCAGTGATAGCTTACTATTCAGAAGATGCAATTCACGACAAAATAGCCGGAAGAATAGAATGCTGCATGATTTTAATCAAGCAGTATACTTAACCGACCCAAAAATATCACTTCTATTTATAAGAAATCGATTAAATTTATACAAAAAAAATAAACAGTAAGTTAAAAAGTTAGGAATAAAAAAAAAAGTACGCTGAGAAACTACCGCGCTGACCCAACCGAACTGTTGGAAACAACGTTAATATTTTCTGATGTTATGCGCTGACAGAGTAGAATACTAATCAAGTTTTTTTTTTTATTAGAGGCCTTTTTGAAACCTGTTGGTTTATTTCGGCTTGGACCTACAGTTTTTATTAAGGTGGGTTTCCGAGAACCACCCGAGCGACTACAGTTTTATATCACTTGAGAAAAATTTCAGAGATGACGGTGACGGGGGGATTCGAGAACCCGAGACCACGACATCGTAGCCGCGGGCCTGATCCACTTGAGCCACTGCGACTAATCAAGTTAACTTCATTTTCTAATTATTTCTGTGAAATGTTCAAGGTTTATCAGTGTCTAATAGGCTTACAGAATAAATAAAATATAACAATTTGAAGATCAACTTAGCTTTTCACGGGAAAAACGTCAAAAAAATCGGTTTTTATTGTTTTTTTAAACGGCGCACCTCTCTTAAAAATCTGAAAAAATTCATGAACGACACTTATAATAATATATCGGTACTGTAAAAATATAGAGGTGGTCAATTTAAAACTTCTATGTAAAATCTGCATTTTTTCGATTTTTTTGAGGTTTTTGCTAAAGATCTGTTCGAGCTGAAAGTTCAGTTTCGAGTAGATCGAAGTTTTATGAGGGCTCTAATATTCGAGCCGTTCGACTCATTTCTGACGTAAAAATGACGTCTCCAAAGAGGCGGCTTTTACACGTCCATAAAAGCATCTTTTCTCAGACGTCGTTTTGACGGTTCAAGAAAGGTGCCTTTTATGCATCTTATTTCTGACGTAAAAACGATGTCTCCAAAGAGGCGACTTTTACACGTCCTTAAAGGCATCTTTTCTCAGACGTCGTTTTGACGGCAGAAATGAGACGCATAAAAGGCACCTTTCTTCAACCGTCAAAACGACGTCTGAAAAAAGATGCCTTCAAGGACGTGTAAAAGTCGCCTCTTTCGAGACATCGTTTTTACGTCAGAAATAAGATGCATAAAAGGCACCTTTCTTGAACCGTCAAAACGACGTCTGCGAAAAGATGCCTTTAAGGACGTGTAAAAGGTGTCTTTTAGAGACGTAAGACGTAAAGACGTAAAAAAGACGAGAAAACGGCGTCTGTAAGACGTCCTGTGCTGATTGGGTAATAGACATATAGAATAAACAAAACGTAACAATTTTAAGGTTAGCTTAGTTTTTCACGCAGAAAACGTCGAAAAAATTAGTTTTTATTTTTTTTAACTACGACGCTGCGGACTTAAAAATTTGAAAAAAATTCTACAGATAACGGCTAAAAAATTTTTTTTTTAAATTAAGATTAGTTGGAGTGACAAGAAAAAGAAAAAACTCACGTTTCTTAACTTTTTAGTCTGAGCCTAGTCTTTTTCTTGTCACTCCAAACAATTGCAATTTTTGAAAGCAAAATGCAGTTATCGGTCGAAAGTGTTAGAAATCTTGAAAAAGCTGCGATTTTCGCGGTCTTTAATTGTTTGTAACTCAAAACAACGTCATTGTTGATTTCGATGAAATTTTATAAATAAGCTCGGATGTGAAAGTTAAAAAAAGTGAATTTTTTATTTTTTTTTGTCATTCCAAGTAGTAGCAAAAGTACAAAAGTATTTTAACGATTGTACAATAAATTAACATGTCTTAACATCTCCAAAAAATTCAAGTCATTTAGTCTGATTTCAGACGTTAAAACGACGTCTTTTAAGCACGTAAGTCTTTCAGAGCTAAAAGGGACGTAAAATGAACGTCTTTAAGACGTCGTGTGCTATCTGGGAGATTCATCAATTTAGACCACTGTGTGGCACAACACAGAAAAATGGTCCCGGCCCGTGGCGTGACGGAGAGGGGGGGGGGGGGGGGACGAGAAGAGGAAAACCAAGAACTGAAACGGAATCATAGACGTGTCAGCAGTTAGAATGTGAGCACGGTTCGGCTCAGCCAGCTCGATCGTTTATTCCTGATACAATACTGTCCGGAACGTCCGATTGATTCATCGCTATTCCACCAAGCTATACATAAATTGTCGTTCAATGAAGCGCTCTGGGCGCTGGCCTCTCTTCAAAGTTTAAACAACCAAGATAAGAATGTTTGATTTAGCTGTTTGCCGTGAGAGCAGAAACTCGCTTCACGTTGCTCCCCGTGAATTCGATCACTGTTTTTTACGGAGGGCGTTTACCTCGTTAGTAAACACGTTCATAGTTTGCTCGATGTACATTACGTATGCATATATGTATAATACCTCTCTCCGGAATTATACGTTTCAGATAGAAGCGTACTGTTGACGGTGTAATTAATGGACCAACCGTATTATCTAAGGTAAACGCATCGCAAGCGCTTCGAGACGGATATAGCGAATGGTTGTATTTTTTGAGTGTAAAAATTCTGTATAATCGCCAATCACTCTGACAAATTGAAAGACCTGACAGCGAACGAAGCAGCACACTTATTAAATGTGCAAATAAATTCGGTGCCTTTTTCTGGCGATATTTAGCTTTTATTCATAAAGGAAGTATACAAGATTATGTTTCGACGTATTCACCATCATTTTATAGTACTTTTTCCTATCTAGTTGGTAGATTATACATTATTATACATGCCTTCCCGGAAAAAGGATGGCGGTTTAGCTATGAAGTCGTCGATGCATTTTTCGACCACTTCAATGGAATTGTTGCATTCTGTGGACAAATTGTGTTAGAGGGACCTGAACAGATAGTCTGTTGGGGCCATGTCCGCAGAGTATGCCGCATGCGACATAACTTCCCATCGTATCCTAACGCATAGAGGCATCGAGAGTGTCCGTAGCCCTTCGTGCAAAATGCGACCAAGCATTGTCGTGTTACAGGATTATGCGCGTACTCCCTTGGCCGGTGAAAAATTGTTTCCTCTCCAATTCGTCGTATACATACATTCGTTAATCGTTGTTGATAGTAATCTGCAGTAATTGTTTAGCCAGGTTGAAGCAGCTCATACTGTACGATGTCAATAAAATTCCAGCACAATGACAGCAAAACCTTTTTGTCGTGAATATTGGGCTTTGTCGTAGACATGAAAGGTTCTCCGGGGTTGGGCCATGATTTTCTTCGTCCAGGGTTATATATAGGACCCATTTTCATTGCGCGTTATGATTTTGTACAGGAAACTCTTCCTTTTAAACCGAGAAAGCGAACATGCCGCTGTATCAATTCTTCTTCTTTTGATTTCTCCACTCAGTTCATGGGGAACCCAACGATTAAGCTTTTGAATTTTATCTAACTTTTTAAGGCGAAAAGATATTGATTGCACGCAACAAGGCATTTTTAAAGCTGAAGATCGCCACCAAGAACGGGAAGAAAGTATAATTTAAATTAAAGTTATGACCGATCGAATGAAAAGGCACCCAACTTATTTGCATACCTAACATTAACATTAGTATTTTATTCCGACTGATTCCGATATCGATATAACTGATACTGCTTTCGGCTTTTAGTTGCAGACAATTTTGTTAGGGTAATGCTATAGGGATAAGCAGGGCTCCCAAACATTTGTCTAAATGAAAGGTGATATTATTTTTATAATAAATATACAAAATCATGTCATCAACATGACATCTTGACATCAAAATCTCAAAATGACAATTGACATCAATATCTTTGTGTAAACGATTTAAAAAGGATTTTCTATACCTCGTTATAATTTGTTCATTGATATTAACACACGCAGCTCTGATACTTTCAGATGCATACATATTCACAGGGCCGTTCCTAGGTTTACAGCCGCCTGCGTGCTGAGAAAATTTTCGCCGTCCCCACCCTCACCACGCTATCCTTCCATGCGCCCGAAACGTTCATCGTCATTTAAACTTCGAAGCGTGCCGGCGACTGCGACGATTCTCGACCGCAGTCGGCCGCCCCCTAAAATCGGCCGCCTGCGTGCGGGCACGCACTGCACGCCTGGTAGGAACGGCCCTGCATATTCAGATGATACTGTTTTTATGTATACAGGGTGTCCCAAAAGTACTTCAACATCGGGAAATGGGAGGTTCCTGAGGTCATTTCAAGCGTCATTTTCCTTTTGCAAAATGTTGTCCGCGGCTTTGTTTAGGAGTTATTAACGAAAAACACGGACCAATCAGAGCGCGAGCTCGACGCTCGTTGGCATGTTCAGCCAACCGCCTGCCGGCTCGCCGCGCTGAACGTGCCAGCGAGCGTCGAACTCGCGCTCTCATTGGTCCGTGTTTTTCGTTAATAACTCCCAAACGAAGCCTCGGACAACATTTTGCAAAAGGAAAATGACGCTTGAAGTGACCTCAGGAACCTCCCATTTCCCGATGTTGAAGTACTTTTGGGACACCCTGTATATACGTAAAGCAACAGACCTACACACCTACGAACGAATAGGAATATTCACTAACTATTACTCATCCTCAAACACGGTCGACTACGACAAAACCGACAGTGATAAGAGATGATATAACCTTTATTTAAGTTTAATACTCCAACTGATATATTGATAAGAAGCTGTGTCATTATTTATTGTTAAACCGCGAGAATTGCTATACAGCTGCATTTATTTATTCGTAACGTTTGCATTTGAAAAGTATGTACAAAGATACATCTCTATCGATCGCAATGAATAGTATATTTTATTTTATTTCAATTAGATTCCTTCAGTATGAGAAATAAATTCTTCGCTGTCTCTGATTTTTACAAAATGATTTATGAAAGCGATAGTTTGCATGTAGATTGAGTTCACATAAACGATGTATTAAATTTAAAAATTTTTAATATTCGATAAAACTACAAGGACAAGAAAGAGTCATAAATTCTATATGCTTATTATAATTTTAAATTGCAGCGTGTACAGAATTAATTTCACTTGCTTTATCTGAAAGAAAGAGAGTTATGGTCGCTACGCACATGAAACGTCTGTGGAACACATTTTTCAGATGTATTATTAACAAAAATCAATTTGTTTAGACGATTAAGAAGTAATTTAATTGACGAAACAGAAACTAGAAAATTTTAATTTATCACTACATTGTGCGGATTTTATACACTCACGACAAAAGTGAGTCGGTGAATTTGAAAACTGCGAAATGATTAAACGAATTGAAAAAGAAAGATATGAAGAATAAGAAAATTTCTATTTTGCTTCTGTTCCTTACTGCACTGTATTTATCACAGTGGATGCTAGTTTAACGCTCCTGCGTTCTAAAAATCCTAATAAAATTCGGTGTATTCGAATGTAGTGAGATAAAAATGGAATTCAAATACATTGCAGAATATTTGTCTAATCGGTTACGTTCTGTCTTTGCGGATAGTATACAGGGTGTCCCAAAATGTCTTAAGAATCTCGAAATGGGAGGTTCCTGAGGTCATTTCAAGCGCCATTTTCCTTTTGAAAAATGTTGTCCGAGGCTTCGTTTGGGAGTTATTAACGAAAAACACGGACCAATGAGAGCGCTCCCTGTCGCTCGACGGCACGGTCAGCGCGGCGAGCCGGGGGGGAAGATAGTGTTGTCGGTACGGCGCGATGTAGTAAGAAGTAGCAGTTTCTCGATTATGTCCCGATTTCGATGAGCTTTGGATATGTTGTTAAGACAATGATTCTGAACAACATTTCCCTTTAGACTTTTTGCCTCGAGGCTTTAGTTTACGAGATATTTGTAAAAACTTGTAATTGAAAATCGATCGTAGTTCATACTACTATCTCCTCTCCGATTTCGATGAGCTTTATCATATCCAAAGACCGCGCATGCGCGAAAAAAAGCTGGCTCAATCGGAACACTGACGGGACTCGTCAACCCGCACAAAATTTATGGGAAATAGTCGCGGAAAGTCTGTCCACTGACTCCCCGTGTGAATCGGCCTTTATACAGAAGAAAAGACGGTGAGACCCCGGATCCGGGCGAAATTTCGTTACCCTGGTTTTGTATCTAGCACTTATATCAGTCCGGGCCGTCCCCGTATAAGTGCTAGATACAAAATCAGGGTAACCAAACTTTCCCCAGATCCGGGGTCCCACCGTGTTTTCTTCTGTATAAAGGACTGCGCATACCGGAGTCTCCGGCAAGCCGGAGATACCTGACACCGTTTTGCTAGTGCATACCGAGTTTTTGGAGCCGGAACGTCAATTAAGAGGGTTCGAGATGCTCGACGAAGAAAGGCACAGCGTGACGTCTGCTACCCAAACCCTAGGGGTTCCCAAAATCCGAGATGCCTTTGCTAGAGCCGGACAAGTGCCTGGCAAGTAAGCCTCAACACTAGTTTTCTGTCAGGCAAATGGCTTTGTTTATTTAAAATAGCTATTGTTACGATGCGACTGAATTATCTAAACAAGCGGGTTCGATTGATAAAACCCTTCCGATGTTGTAAGGCCCGGATTGAACCGTTCGCGTTTCCCTTTTTTGGAAGTTCGGCTGGACACTTCCATTTCCATGCAGAAGAAATGCGCTGATTGGTCTTGCTGAACGCTGCATATTTTTACCTCATTGCAACGTTCACCGATTTTGATGAAATTTTCAGAATATGTTTAATTGATACTGATCTACGAAAAGTGTCTTCTACATTTTCAGTATAAGCCCACATAAAAAAAAATTGTAAAATGGAACTTTTAGTATTTTCTCTACAATTCCGACAAACTGAAATTTTTTTAAATTTTTGAGGCTCCGTGAATTAAAAAACGGAATTTTAAACAGGAAGAAATCGTAGAATACGACCACATTTTTTTTTTATTTTTTCACACTTCAACCGGTGGTAAAATTTGCTGAACAAAGATATTTCTAATATGTTTTCATTAAGAAATTACATTTGCGTATGAAATGATAAATTATTTAAGAAGAATTTTATATGTATAATTTATGTATAAAATATAAGGATGTGTGATGCTGTTTCACCAAGTGGCAGGAACGTTTCCTATCTCCATGATGTTGTAGAAGAGAGATAACGATAGTTTACGTAAGGAGCTGTGGAGCTCCCTCCTGCAACCTTTTTTTTTGTGCCATGCACAGCAGGGACTCTCGACCCTCTCTCGAAAAGCCAGGTCGAAATTCGAGCTGAAACTCCGGATCCTACCAAAACCAAGTATGCTAAAGGGAACTTGCCGGAAAGCTCGGTATGCGCGTAAGATACAAAAGCCCAATACTATATTAGAAGTCTGACAGGCAAAAACTCGGTATGCGCACTGCTTAACCCGACCTTTACGCGCTGACCCAATCGGCCTATTGGAAACATGGTTAATATTTTCCAATGTTATGCGCTGACGCAGTATAATACTAATCAAGTTAATTTCAATTTTTAATTACTTTTGTGAAATGTTCATGGTTTATCAGTGTTTAATAGGCTTACAGAATAAATGAAATGTAACAATTTGAAGGTTAGCTTGGCTTTTCACGAAAAAAACGTCGAAAGAATCGGCTGTATTTTTTTTGACAACGGCGCACCGCACTTAAGTATCTGAAAAAATTCATAAACGATACTTATAATAATATATCGGTACCGTAAAAATATAGAGATTGTCACTCTAGTCTAGAACTCTCATGTGAAATCTGCATTTTTTCTATTTTTTTTATTTTTTACAAGCAGGATTTTCAATTTAAAAATCAAAACGAATTGCAAAGTATGTATTCGGGTGCTTGACGTGTCTCAGATTTTTCTCAGAGTTTCTAAACATCGTTAACTAGGTAAAAAACTGATTTTTCAATTTTACTCCATAACTACCCTCCCGATCGAGATATAGGGTTAAAATTTTACACAGTATGTTTTTTTATGCCCTATCGAATGGCCCATCCGCGATATCATTCGGTTCAAGGGCATTTTTTACCATCTTATCCGGCTATACCCCTTAAGGAAGCGATAACCCCTACAGAAAAATTGACAGTCTGTTCCAGGTATGTAAATATAATTTTATTCATATATATTCAAAACTTATAAATTAGTGTAAGTCATATTTTTTCACTACTAAACGAATCGGCGTTGTCCATTAATTCCTTAAATTCTATATCCGACACAATCGAAAAAATCTCCTTTTTAGCCAATACAATATTGTAAGGAGAAAATTTTTTTATTGTACTGCTCATACTTAAACAAAACAAATCAATATCATCCAATTCATTATTTTCTCTACTTTTTAATGTAAAATTCGTCATCGCGAATGTAGCAGTTTGTTTTTCTTCCGCTTTCTTTTTTTTTGGTAGCACAGGAGAATTTCTTGAAACATTAGATTGGCGTATCACATTATCTCCAGGTAGACATTGACTCATGTTTTCTGATGTACTCGGTGTTGATCTGCCCTCCATTTCACGTGCTTCTCCAATAATATTCTCTTCGTTGCAGCTGTCGTCTTCAGTATTAAAATCTACGGTTGTCAGAGTTTGTCTTTCGTTATAATGCGGGCTCAAAAACGACATCTCTTCTTCGTACTTCCATTTTCTAATTTTTTCAGAAGCCTGGCCGCTTATCGAATTCTTCTTCCGCTTCACCGATCTTCTGTAGGCTTCTCTCAAGTTGATCCATGTTTTCTTGCAAACGGCTTCTAACAATGAATAACAGTGATTGATTTAATAAATTAATTTTTGTGCAGGTATTTAGGGATAGAAGACAGTTTCAGGACAATTGCTTTTAGTTATCGAGTGGGTGAATCTACAATTCGAAGCATTGTAAACGATGTATGTAAAAGTATCGTAAATGAAATGATGACCCAATATGCCGATACCAATTAAGGAACAACGGGAAAAAATTTCCGACGAATTTCGGCACAATTGGAATTTACCAAATTGCTTAAGTGCCATAGATGGATAGCACGTCGTTATTAAAGCTCCTGCAACTAATGGATCACTATACTTTAATTATAAAAAAACATTATCAACTGTTTTACTAGCGATAGTGGATATACTCAACTATTTAAAATCAAAATTTAAAAGATACACATGCAGGAAAAGGTTTAAACGCTATTCGGAGACAGGGAGCAAGTGCACCAAATTCAGCATTTATCGTGCGAGATACTTTTGCGAAATATGTTATGTCATCTCATGAAGCAGTTGACTAGAAAAAGAATATATAATTTATATACAGGGTGTTAGAAAAGTCTGGCAACGGTCGAATATCTAAAAAAAAAGCATTTTAGAGAAAAATGGTTCAGACATGTATTTATGGTTTCGCAAGAGCTATTAGGTGGTGCCATTGGTTTGACCTTGAAGGGTCATTTGAAGGTCACGTGAAGGTCACCTCAATTTTTTTAAATGGCACCCCCTATTTTTTATTACATACTCTTGTAGCTGATCTCAAGAGCTTTCTAAAACACTATAATAAAATCTTTTTTCATTAATTATTTTTCGAGTTATAAGGGTTCAAAGGTACAATACCGCCGGCATACACACACATACGCGCACACAAGAGATGTAAATCCGACCGTGCAACCTCCACGTGGTACATCTCGGTTAACGCTAATGCCGGCGGTATTGTACTTTTGAAGCCTTATAACTCGAAAAATAATTAATGAAAAAACATTTTATTATAGTGTTTTGGAAAGCTCTTGAGATCAGCTACAAGAATATATAATAAAAAATAGGGGGTGCCATTTAAAAAAATTGAGGTGACCTTCACGTGACCTTCAAATGACTCTTCAAGGTCAAACCAATGGCACCACCTAATAGCTCTTGCGAAACCATAAATACGTGTCTGAACCATTTTTCTCTAAAATGCTTTTTTTTAAGATATTCGACTGTTGCCAGACTTTTCTAACACCCTGTATAATATTGTCTTCTTTAGACCTCGTTCGGACACAGCGGAAACCGCGCGTTTTCGATCGGGCGATTTGCGTTTTGGATTGTTGGTCCGCGTGGTCAGGTGTGACCGAATATGAAGACGCTAATGTAAATAAGCTTCGCGCGGTCTATCGGCGCGGTTCCCGCCGTGTCTGATTAGGGGGTCTCAATTGAAATATATTATAATTGTTTTAGTTACCTGGTTCTTTCATTCTTTCTGCTATTTCACACCAAACTTTGTTTTTAGCTTTAGAATCACTATACTTCGGATGGCTTAAGTCGTATAATATACGAGATTGACGAACCAATTCTATTAATTTTTCGGTCTCCATTTTAGTCGTTTTTATGGCTACGACTCGTTACGATCGCCTCTCGTACATCGTACGAGCAGCACAACCAGCGACCGGCACAACTTTCTCGCTGAGAATGTTCCTGCTGTCGAGGCGATGCGGAGGCGTGCCGATGCTGTGCGGGAAGGTGAGCGCGTTCACATTGAAACTACTTACATACAATAAAGTCAAAGCGTCGAAGGTGGTGCGGTGCTGGGCAGGCGCGGTGCTGCTAAGTGTGCGACGGTTTTGTCGCTGCTGTCGAGGCAATACGGAGGCGTGCCGATGCTGTGCTGTTGCGGGTAGGTGAGCGCATTCACTACAGCGCATTGAAACAAACTATTTACATACAATGAAGTAGTGATGGGTACTATCGACTAAATTCAACTATCGACTATTTACTATTTAGTCCCGTTATACTATCGACATCAACTTAGTCGATAGTTTTCAGTCGACTGAATTGCTTTACTGGTTATGTTCTCGATGGTCGACGACGTTGATGAAACTTAGCTTTTGTATACATATCTATTATTACCTGGTTGTTAACTTTTATTTAGTTATTATTTAGTATTGATAGGTTCCCAAAATTTAAGATATTTCATATTATTTTATATTTTACATTTGCCGTAGTAGAGATTAGTAATAAAATTAAATTAAGGTAAAAATTCCAAAATTAATTAGTCTAACCTTAAATTATTATGGTCTCCACTATGAAGTTCATCCAGATTTACTAAATGTTAACATTTAAAAAGATTAATTAGTTTAAGTTTATCACTGAAAATCGGTTCCTTCTTTCAGACATAATCTGTCCAGACTTTGAAAATATTCTTTTTGATGGGAGAGAAGTTGCTGGAATACAGAGGTATTTTTGTGCTATTTTGTGAATCTGTGGCATTGTGTAATTATGAATTCCAAAATGTGACTGGACAGCTCTTAATATTTTCATATGGTAAATCTATATATTGATGAATGATGGTTGGTGCATTTTTTATAGGTATGACTGCTTTGTTAATTGCGATACTTTTATTACAAAAAAATTTTAGAATTCATTGTTTTGTTGAGATGGTCCTTGATTTTCTGTTGTAGCTTTATTAACATTGGTTGTTGACTATTAACTGTTCTGTACAAGGAACTTATTTCTTGTTTTAAAATATCCTGTGCTGTCTGTGCAATCCTATCAACTCCAAATACAACTGTTTAAAATCATGGGTCTAATATTGTGGCTATTAGAGTAATTTTATTTTTTTTCAATATAATCAAATCTTACCAAAATGTTATTTTGTAAATTGAATCCAGCTGTGGTTTTTGGTACAATGGTTTGTATTGCATTTTGAATTCCTCTTATTAAAGGAATAATTTTGGATGCTGTGGGATACTCTAGTGGTTTCAATAATGTTACTATGTCTTTTATGATTTCCCAGTGTTCAGCCATAAGTGATATGGGACTTCTGGCTAATGAAACTGTGACAACAGACAAGGGAACTTTTATCGCGAACAGTTTCTCCAGCATCATGAGGCAAGAATTCCAGTGTGTTGCTACATCTTGTTTTACCTTAGGTTCTAGCAAGTCCCTTTGATTTAGTCCCTTAATTTATCTGCTGCTATAACACTTGATTTAAGGTGTCCAACTAATGAACGGCAGATTTTTAATAAATGTACAATTTCCGTCACACCACTGATGGAATCATTTACCACTAAATTCAATATGTGTGCTGTACATGACACATGCAAGTAGCCTAAGCTATGTACAGCTCCTTTAACGTTTGCACCATTGTCTATCACAAAAGCACGAATTTTGTTTGAGATTTGTCATTCAGATAAAATATCTTGAGATACAGTATGCGATATAGTGACTTGTATGGCTTCCTGTTAAGAGATTAGTAGATAATATGAGTATAATTTATTTTCAATAAAATAATGTGCAGTAATTGTTAAAAAGGATTGCATATTTAAATTCATATATCTGTTGTAATAAACACATGATTCGTTTTTTTCCGGTTTCCTAAAATTATATTTTTAGTATCAACGTATAATTGTGGTAAAATGGTTTGTCCCAATGTTCTTCGACTAGGAAGTTTGTATCGTGGTTCAAGTTCCTTGATAAATTCATTGAAGCCTTTGTCCTCTACAATACTTAACGTTTGCAAATCTTTTCAAATCATGGCTGCCACCAGATTGTTTAATTTAGTAATTTTTGTTTGTTGCAGTTTATTTAAAATTGTCCTCAACGTTAACTGCCTCAGACGTACCTGAGACCTCTGTACAGTACCTAAGACCTCTGTACGGTACCTGGTAAAATGTTATTGCTTGTGCTTGCTTTGATGTTCCAGGTATAACATCTGCAAGTTGACCACCCACGTCCATAGACTCTGCTTTTTCATGCACACAATGATTGGCTTCAAGCACTGTAAAATGTTTGCGCTTCAAATGGTCACTTAAATTGGATGTGTTTTTTGCAATTTTATATTCTCTTTTACATAAGAGACACACGGCACTTGTTGGTGTCTTTTGTTCAAAATAATGTCACAATATTGAGCGCTTTTTAAGTAAGGCCACCTAAATATCTCTTCAGGTTATTGTGATGCAAAAACTATTTCTTACGTAATGTGCATGGTGCCAATGAGCCAATATCTGGCAAGAACATTTTGTCCCCGAAGGTAATTTTTTTCTGAGTTATCAAGGTCATCAGTGTTTTTTGATACATAACTGCATTTTTTTTATTGCATTGTGTAGCTGAGCGAAAAATACATTCAGATATGTATAATAACATGACTTTCAAATGACCATAATCTTTGAAAATTAAAGTGAACACTCCTGAAAAAATAACATTTACAAAGAAAACATTTATTAAGTTAAGATTTTAGGTGGCTACATTTAGGAGGCCACATTTAGGTGGATCACCTTGTATACTACTAAACACTATTTTAATATTATTGAAAAATAATAGCTTAAAATTTAAAGAGTAAGAATATAATAGTTGACTAAAATTATTCAGGCAGCACTTTTAAAATTAAAAATGGTTTAAAATCATTTGATTTTATAGAAAACCAAGTTGTGTTCACTGTTGCAGACGCGGTCAAATCTATTTTCTCATTGAACTCGAGCAGTTGAGATTCTAGCCAGTTGTTTATATTACCTGTCACAGTGCAATTGCCGACTCAATGGGGTCCTTTGATTGAAAAGGATACTTTAAATAGCTTTGGTTTTACGTCTAACATAAAAAAATTCACATGAGAATATTTTTTCGTTCCATAATCATATTTTGCACCATATAAGTTTGCCTATTGATTATAATTTTGAGAAACTATCTAAAAATAGTACTTTAAAATTTTATATTCTTTATAGTTTATAATTATAAATTAGACTCTGGTCTAAAACTCTGGTGTATAAACATTAGATTTTATTAAACGATCCAATTTATTGTATGGTGAAATCAGTCAATACATTTATTGAAATGATTGATTTTTTCAATGGATCTATTGATTACTTTAAGAAATCCTTATATAGGGCACTAAGAAATGTTTAATTTTAAGTTAATGTTTAACTATAATTTTCTCTATTGTGATTAATTCGTTAATACATGCTATGTTGCTGTAACTGTTTTTTATTAACGTGAAACGTTTTTGAAATCGGGTTCCAGAACAGAAAACGTAACGAAATGTTTAAGATCGATGAAGTCGGCTGCAATTCAACCTTTTGGTACACGAAAGCGCGGGGATTCGTGTGTTTGTGTACAGACTGCGGTGCTTAGACCATGGTCTAAGCCGCGGTGCATACACTTACAGTGTGGGGGCACACTCACACATCGCTAGATCCGCATATACGTATACGCAAATTCAAGGGTCAAAACTTCGAGAAACACGCTTCAATATCCCAATGACGAGTTTAGAAGTGGTCAATTGTGTTTCCTAAAAGTCCAATCTGTATCCGTTCGGTATCAAAAATGCCGATTTTTACGTTATCGAGGAGTCATTTGTAATATGTATTAGGCAGCATACTGCCTGTCATCCGAAGTAAGCGGCTACCATCTTCTGACGTCATGCTTGTTTCGGAAACTCGTGACAGGCAGAACTCGTGACAGGCAGTATGCTGCCGAATATTTCAAATAACTCCTCGATAACGTAAAAATCGGCATTTTCGATACCGAACGGATACAGATTGGACTTTTAGGAAACACAATTGACCACTTCTAAACTCGAAGCGTCAGTTTCTCGAAGTTTGACCCTTGAATTTGCGTATACGTATATGCGGATCTAGCGATGTGTGAGTGTGCCACCCCACTCTCGCTCGACCGCGCGGCCTCCCTTAAATCGATCGATATCTACAAACTCTATACACAAACCAGTGCACAAACACACGAATCACCGCTAGGGCTGGGTTAGGTGATTCATGTGTTGTGTATAGAGCGCGGTGATTCGTGTGTTTGTGGGCACGATTACGATTTCCGTGGCCCCTCGTTTTGAAGTTATATTTGTGTTCTTGGGGTTATTTCGAGAAAAAAATGTATATATAACATGGTGTCGAATCGGCATGGTTTAGCCGGTAAAGTAGATTTCCTGTCTTTTATAAACCTGCAAATATCTCGCAAACTATGCGAAATATGGCAAAATATCAACAGATCTTGTTTGTAGGAAATTGAATTTCCTATAAAAAACGTTAAAATGATGCTAAAATTCCATTTTTCACGAAAAATATACTAAAAATAAAATAATTTTTTTGAAATTACTACTAGACTACCCTTGGATTTTCGTATGCGTAGTCGGCCCCTCTCACGATCTATAAGTATAACTCACTCTGTTCACATAATCTTCCCATTGTAGATATCTTCCAGAATTTGATCTTTTCAGAACGGAGCCTTTAAAATATAAATATATTCGGAAACTGCGCAGCTAGTAGAAAAATGTCATACGACATAAATTATTGAAAATTTAATTTTCTACAAGAAAGGTCTCTTGATATTTTGCCATATTTTGCATAGTTAACGAGATATTTGCAGATTTATAGAAAAGAAGAAATCTACTTTACCGACTAAACCAGGCTGATTCGACACCATGTTATTATACATTTTTTTCTTAAAATAACCCCAAGAACACAAATATAACCTCAAAACGAGGGGCCACGGAAATCGTAATCTCCCCTGTTTGTGTACAGAGTTTGTAGATAGATTAAACCAACGGCCGCGTGCTCCTACACAGCCACACCCCCATTTTTTATTTAATTCTATGTATACATATTGGGTTTATACCTGTTGTCACGTCGCTTTGTTTCCGCCTGCCGTCGGAAGGACGGAACGCGTGCGATAGAGGGTATTTATGGGCTGAAAGGCCGGGCCACAGTCGGCTGCACGTAAATACTTGCGTGGTCCACCCGGGACAAACGGCGCGTCGGAGATTCGGAATTCCGCGAAAGAGTTCGATGGTGAAGTTACTCTCGGGCGCCAGACACTCGACAGTGTCACGCGAACGATACGAGAACAGTCGCAACACGCGCAAAGCATCCCGAATCTCCGAGAACCGCGCGATATTCTGGGTTGCTCACGAACAGGCGCAGGGTCCGACGTGGGCTAAGCACAGGGCATTCCCTGCGGCGGAAAGGTTTCTCACAATAAAATGGGATAGCAAGAGATCGGCTTGAACAAGATTTAGTTGGTTAGATCGTAACAACTGGGCCCCCTCTCGGTGTAAACCGACAGCGTTTGAATACAAGCCGGCACGTTCACGACATAGACTTATAGAGATAGACTGCGCGGCCTGTACGTAGTGTTGGGATATTGCGCGGGTTACACGCGCATGCGCGACGATTTTAGCGCCAGTAACGTAAAACTTTTGGCTAAAATGGGGTACCTTCGTCACCCCGCATAATTTCGCAAATTTTGTTATGATTTATTTTTGAAAAATAAATGTATAACATGTGTATGTGTGTGTATATATATACATACAGGGTGTCCCAAAACGACTGCGTAAGCGGGAAATGGGAGGTTCCTTGGGACATTTGAAGCGACATTTTCCTTAGCAAAAATGGCGTCCGCGGCTTTGTTTAGGAATTATTAACGAAAAACACGAACCAACCAGAGCGCGCCTAGTCGCTCGGTGGCACGGTCAGCGCGGCGAGCCGGGGGGAGGAGAGTGTTGTCGGTACGCCGCGATGTAACAGACAACAGTTTCTCGATTATGTCCCGATTTCGATGAGCTTTGGATATGTTGTAAAGACCACGATTCTGAACAACATTTCCCTTTAGACTTTTTGCCTCGCGTCTTTAGTTTACGAGATATTTGTAAAACCAGTACCGAAAGCTAAGGGTTGTACGGTCAGGTCAACGAACTGTACAGCTGATGGTAGATAGCAGGAATACGACAATCACATGTTTCGGTTTTCCTGCAGATTTGTACGCAGAGTCGATGGGTTACTGTTCGAAAAGGTCGTCCGTTCTTTCACCCAGCAAGAGGTAGAAATGTCAGGTCGGCGTGGCGTTTTAGGGTCCCTATTGTCCTATGCCTCCTTTAAGAAACTTTCTAAAAGAAAGACGGACGACGTTTTCGAACAGTAACCCATCGACTCTGCGTACAAATCTGCAGGAAAACCGAAACATGTGATTGTCGTATACCTGCTATCTACCATCAGCTGTACTGTTCGTTGACCTGACCGTACAACCCTTAGCTTTCGGTATTGTCGTACACCTGAAGACGTCTGTGCAATTCGTCACCGAATGACCCAGTGACAGTGACACACATTTCGAAGCATTTTCAATTACAAGTTTTTACAAATATCTCGTAAACTAAAGACGCGAGGCAAAAAGTCTAAAGGGAAATGTTGTTCAGAATCGTGGTCTTTACAACATATCCAAAGCTCATCGAAATCGGGACAAATCGAGAAACTGTTGTCTGTTACATCGCGGTGTACCGACAACACTCTCCTCCCCCCGGCTCGCCGCGCTGACCGTGCCACCGAGCGACTAGGCGCGCTCTGGTTGGTCCGTGTTTTTCGTTAATAACTCCTAAACAAAGCCGCGGACGCCATTTTTGCTAAGGAATATGTCGCTTCAAATGACCCAAGGAACCTCCCATTTCCCGCTTACGCAGTCGTTTTGGGACACCCTGTATATATTAAAATTTAATATATACATATGTACACATAATATATATGTATGTATGTATATATATGTAATAGGTTATGTTTTCAGGTTGGGCAAATAATTTACTGAATTGTTTCTCTGTAAACGAAAGTATAACATTTATTATTTTATAACTTATAACCTAAGGTTCGCTTTATCACAGATCCTACCTGTAAACGAAAGAAACAACATTCAATGTCTATTATTCACTCTGTTGTATTTTACAATTACACTCTTCTCTCCCATGTGTTTCTCGTCGTCACCTTGTACTTGTTGGTAATTAGTTTACCGACCGTCGTGATTACGCGGGACGGTTTGACTGGTATTGGGGAAGTCCACGTACTTACTTATATATATATTTGTTCAAGATGCGCGCGCTCCGGCGACAGAGCAGTTGCCGTCGCGCGCATACTCGCGAGAGCACGGCTCTGGCGTCACGATCGACGGCCAATCGGTGGGTCCGCTGAATAGGCATCCGGCCGATCCAACCCCCCGATTGGTCGATCGATGATCTAGATCCTTCGCGAAGGATCTGGTCGCGGAAACAGGACGTCTCCCGTTTCGCGAAAGTTCCAGGAAGACCGCTATAAATAAGAGAGAAACCACGCTCTCGCTCTCTTATTCAGCACGTGTCACACCGAGTCTCTCTCTTACCGCCCGTTCTCTATCGCGCTTAATCAAATAGGATCTTCGCGCGTGATTCAGTTGCTTTAAAAATAAAAGTAAATACCAGTTTTCAAATAAATAAAAGGAGTTTCTAGTCAAATACGTGTGTTCAATTCAATAGAAATACATTTATATGACTCGCATGTCAGATTAGAGTAGTGATTTCCATTCAAAGTAAAGTTACATAAAACTCATCGTCCGTTTCATTCGACTATAATCTCAAGTGTTATATCCGAAGCATTAACGGAATCTTCTTTCTAAACATTTTCTGGTCCTTCGAGCCGGATTCCGCGTAAACGAGCCCGCGATTTACGTCGACCACGTGGAGTCCAACTTCAATCCGCTGCTTCAGCAACCTCTTCATCAAAACCATGGAGCTCTCAGGTGATGAATTGATCCAAAAGCAAATCGAACTGCGAGGTAAAATCCGGAGAACGGTGGAAAACCTAAATAAAAAGGGACAAGCCAATCGAACTCAGGCAGCCATATACACTAGACTGCAAGTTCTAGACAAAATCTGGAGGGAATTCGAGGCAAACAACGACCTCCTTACCTTCAAACACAAGGAAACGTTGAAATCCAGCGATTATAAAAAGAATCAAATCGCGGAAATCGTGGAAGAAGAGTACATTACTCAAAGAGAGACTCTTCAAGAGTACAGCGACAAATTAAAGGAGACTGCTCCTAAGTCGCCGATGGCCTCATTGGCACCAGCTGATGAATCGTCGCTCAGCCACACGACGATGCCTCGTATTCGAATTCCTCCATTCTCAGGGAAATACGAAGATTGGCCTTCCTTCAAGGACCTATTCGAATCCATAATTGGAAAGGATAAGAGACTGGCCAACGTCGAAAGACTGCACTTCCTAAAGGTGAGCTTGACCGGATCCGCTGCAGCTCTCATCAAGGACTTGGCGACCACAAATGATAATTATGCGCGAGCCTGGAAAATTCTAACTGACCATTACGAGAACAAGCGAGTGATAGTTCGTTCGTGTCTCGCCAATTTCGCGGCCGTGAAGAAGCCTCAGCCAGACTCAGCTGCGGAACTCGAAATGTTAATTAACTGCGTGACGAGCACCGTCAGCTCCCTCGAAAATCTCGGTCGTCCGATCCAAAGTTCCGAAGACTGGTTCGTTTACAGTGTTATAGAGCGACTCGACGATCGAACTCGTGGCAAATGGGAAGAGGCGATCACAAACAGCAACGAACCTCCATCGTACGAGAGGTTGACTCAGTTCCTTTCCCGAAGGCTGCAGACACTACAAGCTCTAGAACCAGCCGACTCCAGCAAACCACGGACACCTCCCAAAGAAAAGGGTCAGCCTCCAACTCGCTCCGTTCGGTCGAATCACACTGAGAAGCGAGTCTTCAAAGTCAAATGCGCGTTGTGCCATAAAGAGCATTTTCTCATGCATTGTGAACAATACAAAGCTAAAACCGCGTTAGAACGAAAGCTCACGGTCGACTCAACAGGCTCGTGTGTAAACTGTCTTGGCCATCATAAACTCAGTGTGTGCACGTCAAAACGCGGGTGCTTCGTGTGCGGGGACCGTCATCATTCGTCTCTTCACGAAGCCTTCCAATCAAACGATTCACCAGCCGTTAGCAGTATCAATGCCCACTTGACGCACGACTGCCGAGGTAGTGCCTCGAAGGTTCTTCTGGCCACTGCTCGCATCCTAGTGGAGGACGTTTACGGTAGTAAACACGCTGTAAGAGCCCTAGTAGATCAAGGATCCGAGGTGTCCATGGTGACCGAAAGCCTCGTCCAACGCCTGCGGTTGCCACGAGCTCATACTTCGTTAGCCGTCTTTGGAGTAGGAGGACAGCAGGTCGCCACGGCCCGTGGAAACGCCACCTTGATCGCTTGGTCCTGTGTGAGCAAAGACAAGGTATTAATATCAGCTCTCATATTACCTCGACTCACCTCCTATGTCAGCAGCTCGATAGCAAAGGTCAACTGGCCTCACCTACATAACCTCAAGTTGGCGGATCCTGACTTCGCTTCGGCAGAGCCGATCGAAGTCATTCTTGGTGCCGACGTCTACTCAGCTATCATTCGGAACGGTGTCCGGAAGGGAAACCAGCGTCAACCAGCCGCCCAGAACACAGTATTCGGGTGGATACTCTCTGGACTCACCGGTTCCGATCATCAGATAGAATCAACCCACTCTCATCAAATCACAGTGGGAGATTCACTAACAACCTTGGTGCGGCAATTCTGGGAGCAGGAAGAAGTCCCCTCTCTCCCCAACTCACTCACTCAGGCGGAGAAGGAGTGTGAGACGTTCTTCCAGGCCACTCACGCACGTAATCACGAAGGAAGATTTATCGTCAGGCTTCCTTTTGCCAAACCCGTGCCTGACTTCAGTGCCTCCCGCATCGCCGCAGCAGCTTCTCTAAACAGAATGGAGAAAAGGTTCACTTCCAATCATGACCTTAGGAACCTGTACGTCGACTTCATGGACGCGTACGAGGACCTTGGCCATATGACTCGCACTTCAAAAGCTGGAAAGGGTAAGAATACCTTTTACTTACCTCATCACGGAGTTTTCAGAGCCTCCAGCGCAACCACTCGCCTGAGGGTTGTCTTCAACGGCTCTTGGAAATCCTCTACCACGCCATCGCTCAATCAGCATCTGCACATTGGGCAAAACCTACTGCCGAACCTCAGCGATGTTCTCCTTCGTTGGCGGATGCATGCGGTCGTCTTGGTAGCTGACATCGAAAAGATGTACCGCCAAATCATCCTTCACCCGGACGACCGCGACTACCAAAGGGTCCTGTGGCGTAGAACAAGCCAAGAGGAAGCCCACGAGTACAGGTTGAACACCGTAACGTACGGTCTAGCCTGCGCACCATTCTTGGCAATCCGGACTCTGCACCAATTGGCTACTGATGAAAGGACAAAGTTCCCAAAAGGTGCAGCTATTTTGTTTCAGGACACGTACATGGACGATATCCTCACGGGAGCCGCCGATGTCCAAGAGCTAAGACAAATGAAAGAAGAGCTCAGTCGTGTGTGCAGGGCGGGCGGATTCCACCTTCAGAAGTGGGCGTCAAACAGCCCAAACTTACTCAACGGGGAGAATCGGACGAGTTCCATCGTCGTCAAGGCCAAAGCTGGAACAACTCCTGACCTCACGCACTCGACGCTGGGATTGCAATGGCATCCGAGCGAAGACTATTTCACCTTCACTATCCACGATCAGTCAGAAGACGATGTGGTGACCAAAAGGACGGTACTTTCGCAATGCGCTCAACTCTTCGACCCACTCGGCTGGTTGGCTCCAACGATCGTTATGGCTAAAATCCTCTTTCAATCAACTTGGGTCCTAGGACTAAGCTGGGACGACCCCCTACCTGAAGACATGTCGAAAGCCTGGAGAGGATTCACGAGCGAGCTCACCCTCTTGCGTGCAGCCCGCATCCCCAGGCACATGGTAGAAGGATCGGATCGAGCGAGCTGGGAACTGCATGGGTTCTCAGACGCGTCAGAGAAGGCCTTCGCAGCTGTCATCTATATCCGCTACAAAGGAAAGGGTGACCACTACAAAGTTTCTCTAGTTTCAGCTAAATCCAAGGTAGCTCCGATCAAGCCGATCTCCCTACCACGGCTAGAACTCTGTGGAGCGCACCTTCTAGCTCGGACAGCGAACCATGTCGTCTCGGTGCTCAAACTGGACGGAGTCCCTCTGCACCTTTGGACAGACTCAACCGTCACGCTCGGCTGGGTCCGAGGAAACCCGTCAAGGTGGAAGACGTATGTGGCCAACAGGGTCTCGGATATTCAACGACTCACTCCCGAGGCTCATTGGCACCACGTCGAGGGGATAAATAATCCAGCCGACGCTGCATCCCGTGGGCTATCACCAAAGGCTGACCTGCACAATCTGGTGGGAAGGGCCACAATATCTGCAATGTGCCAGCCTGCGCCCAGCCAATCATGACGAGGGACCTGAACCCGATGAGCTACCGGAAACAAAAAAAACGGTTATGACTCTTAGTAAAAGGGAAGAAGAGAATCCACTTCTAAAAAGGTTCTCGGATTACCGTCGGCTAATCAGGGTGACAGCTTGGTGCCTCCGCTGGCTTCAAGGGCGACAAGGTATCGACAACGCTACGCCTATCACCAGGGAAAATCTAACGTTGAGAGAGTTCCTAACCAAAGTGGAGCTGCAACAAGCCGAAACGCAATGGGTAAAGCGAATTCAGGAGAGAGCCTTCTCGGAGGAATTAAAGGCCATCAAGAAGAACCTACCGTTACCAAGACGAAGCAAGCTGCTCATCTTGACCCCCTTTCTTGATGAAAAGGGGTGCTTGCGAGTAGGGGGGCGAATAAAACACTCCCTATTGTCGTTCGACGAAAAGCATCCTATAATCCTCCCCACTGACTCCCGATTCACTACCTTGCTCATCGAGCATGTTCACAGGGAGTCTCTTCATGGAGGAGTCCAAGCCACTCTCGGAGCAGTGCGCCGTCGGTTTTGGATCCCATCCGGACGCAACCTAGTAAAACGAGGCATCAGACAATGCGTGAAGTGCATTCGCTGGCGATCAACACCGTCTATCCAACTCATGGCAGACTTACCTCAGCAGCGAGTGACAGCAGCAAGGCCATTCCTTCACACCGGAGTAGACTACGCTGGCCCGATCTGGCTTCGAACAGCCCCCGGTCGGGGCCAGAAGTCTTACAAAGGGTTCTTCGTGGTCTTCATCTGTATGGTCACGAAGGCCGTCCACCTTGACGCTGTTACAGATTACAGTACCGAGGCGTTCCTGGCTGCTTTCCGGAGATTCATCTCGAGGCGAGGGCGATGCTCGGACATCTACAGCGATTGCGGTACTAATTTCCAGGGTGCCGACAACGAGCTGCGCCGCCTATTCTCGACCCGGGCGCCCAGCGGTCGCTGCATTCAAAAGGAGCTAGCCGAGCTCCGGGTCCAATGGCACTTCAACCCCCCCGCATCACCGCACTTCGGGGGATTGTGGGAGGCAGCCGTCAAATCAACCAAACATCACCTCCGGCGAGTCGTAGGGGAGAGCAAGTTGACATACGAGGAAATGGCCACCTTCCTCAGCCAGGTGGAAGCCTGCCTCAACTCAAGGCCACTGTCAGCCCTCTCCGATGACCCTCAAGACTTGACCGCTCTAACTCCCGGGCACTTCTTGATCGGGGCCGCCATTAATGCTCTGCCGGAACCCACACTGCTGGACCTCAAGTCATCTCGACTGTTGCGATGGCAGTTACTCGTCCAGATGCGAGATCAATTCTGGCAGCGATGGGCCAAGGAGTACCTCCACGGCCTGCTCACACGACCGAAATGGCAACAATCTGATGACAGCTATCAGATAGGACGACTCTGCCTCATCACCTCGGAGAACACTTCACCTTGCCGCTGGCCACTCGCGAGGATCGAGGTCATCCATCCAGGCGCTGACGGCAAAGTGCGAGTCTGCACTGTCAAAACCGCTTCCACGACGTTGGTGAGACCCATCCATAAGCTCGTCCTCCTTCCGGTCAGCTGCACACCATCCGCGATCTCCGGCGATTCCCGCGAACCGAGCGGGAGCGAATAATCTACTCAATTCACTCGGAAGGCGCAGTACTTATTAAACAATAGAACTGTAAAATTCAAAGATAAAATTCACGTGTCAATTTCAATCGCAATATTGCAGCGGGAAATCGTATTCTCAAATGACGCACGCGAATATACATACTTACTTGTCAAAGGCCGATGTTGGAATGTAAACACGCGGCCTACGACTGTACAAAACAACGCGCCGGTATGCTCCGTCGCGTGACGTCACCCAAACAGACCGCGCTACAACGCAGTATCCTACCGTGAGACTTGTAAACCGTCGCACTCCGACACTGCGACTGACCCTCAACGGTCAGTCGCACTCAGTTTTATTGATAACACCAAATATTGTAGTTCACTAGCAAAACCACTGTCGCCGCCATGAGGGCTTCTTCATTGACTAACTTGTTAGTCAAGGCGGGCGGCAATGTTCAAGATGCGCGCGCTCCGGCGACAGAGCAGTTGCCGTCGCGCGCATACTCGCGAGAGCACGGCTCTGGCGTCACGATCGACGGCCAATCGGTGGGTCCGCTGAATAGGCATCCGGCCGATCCAACCCCCCGATTGGTCGATCGATGATCTAGATCCTTCGCGAAGGATCTGGTCGCGGAAACAGGACGTCTCCCGTTTCGCGAAAGTTCCAGGAAGACCGCTATAAATAAGAGAGAAACCACGCTCTCGCTCTCTTATTCAGCACGTGTCACACCGAGTCTCTCTCTTACCGCCCGTTCTCTATCGCGCTTAATCAAATAGGATCTTCGCGCGTGATTCAGTTGCTTTAAAAATAAAAGTAAATACCAGTTTTCAAATAAATAAAAGGAGTTTCTAGTCAAATACGTGTGTTCAATTCAATAGAAATACATTTATATGACTCGCATGTCAGATTAGAGTAGTGATTTCCATTCAAAGTAAAGTTACATAAAACTCAACGTCCGTTTCATTCGACTATAATCTCAAGTGTTATATCCGAAGCATTAACGGAATCTTCTTTCTAAACAATATTTGTTCCCTTCACGGGTTACAAAGGAGTCCCGTTCCCTTTACAATTATTTTCTTAACTTAATTTTAACTTAATATTATATTAATTTAATTTTAAATTTTCTTCCTACACTCTCATCCTTCCACTCTTCCATCCTTCTCCCCACCCTCATTCACACTTGTGACCGTGTTGGCCACACATCGATGTCTCGTGCGACGCGAGTATCACCCACCACGATAGCTCGCTGCGTCACGCGTGATCCTTGTCTTAGAAAAGGATCACAAGATCTGTCGACCTGTGGGATGCGCGCGCATCGATCCCCTCTCGATCGCAATCGAAGGAGGTCGATGCGAGCCAGTGATGCCGAAATCGTGGTACTGTGGTACTAAGCCGTGGAACTAGACCTCCCCACTACGACCTACTGTTGCCCCTACAGTCCTTTTCCAACGCGCTCGCGCGCTACACGAACTAGTATATAGTCTACTATATAGTAGAGGTACTGCATTGTCATTTTTTGATAGTGATGTAACACATGAAACAAAAGTACAAATGGTAGAAGCAATGAATGCCAGTACAGAGAGCGAAGGCAAAGAAAGTTTAAAGAAATTTACAATCTGTCCAGATGATGTACAAAAATATATAGACAAAAAAATTAACCATTTCATTTCTCCACATTTCAAACGATTGTTTGAAAAATTTTTAATACCAACATCATTTTTGAGAAAAGATCCTTGTACATGTAATAATAACCCTGATTACAAAATTGGGATGAACATAGTTCAAGGACTGAAGGTGGTCAATGATACCGCTGAACGGGGCGTTAAACTGATGGAAGATTATAATCAAATTTTATCACGAAACGAAGAGGAAAAACAATATATACTACAAACTATGATGGAATATCGAAAGCAGTATTCTGACGCCGCAAAACATAGTTTGTCAAAGGATTTTTAAAAATTTTTTAATATAGAGAGAAACACGTGATCAATCTCTTCATGATTAATTACATTTTTAAAACGCATTGAAGACTGTTTGTTAACTGAGAGTTTTTTTGGAATTACTTCGAAAGGGTTAACACAGTCGCGTCTAGGGCAGGATCTGCTTGGTCTTACCAAATGTCCACAAGCAGATCTGGGACGAAACGCTTAGTGATACATAATTTAAAAACTTACATGATTGTATCAAGAATTGAGGCAGAATTTGCTGAGCCCTACTGACGAGTCCGCCAGCAAATCCGGGACGAAATACTTTGATGTCAAATCTTTTCGTACTTTACGAATTCGTAATAACTTCTTTTTCCGCTATTAGAACTGTTTTTCTCTTGTAGATTGGAGCGTATTAATGAATTTATTTAATATCTCTGTCAATTATGTATATATGAAAAAACTCTTCAAACAAAAGTTGTAGTATATAAGGAAATGAATGTAGGATCAGAGAAAAAAAATTTTTTCAAGATCATATTTTTAAGTTTTCAAGGTCACAAATGTTTTTTCTATTAACAACAGATTATGCTATATATGGATTCTTGCAGAGAAAAAAGATAAATTCAACGATATATTACAACGTATGTTTATGTCAAGATTTAAAAAAAGAATTTTCAAATTCGTTGCGCGCCGGTTTACCATGATCCAATCGGCCCCAAATTTTTTCCAGATCATTTTCTCAACAGTTGTCGCAATTCTGGGGGGCGCCCGGGAAAAAATTTTACAAAATAATTTTCATCAAGTATAGCTAAGGTCCACCCTAGATTGTGTACATAAAACTATTAATGATTTATAAACAAAAGAGCCAGAGTTGGAATCGGAGTCGATATATTTTTTCCAACTCTGACTCCGACTCCGGAAGTCGATATATAGCTTTTTCTTACTCCGGCTCCGACTCGAGTGATCATCAATTACTCCCAAACTCTGACTCCGAAGCCCTGCTGTATTCATGTAGTATGATTATTGTACTAATTTATCTATTAATATTAATGTAAAACTGTTTTGTTCTAATGTTTAGTATTTCTACAAGAGAAGAGGTAAAGTTGAAATGGTTTGCGGTCATAGGTCGAGAAGTACACAAGAAGTAGAGTATGTAGCAATCATTTTGCTGGAGGAAATTTTTCTTATAAAGTTGTTGGACATAATGTAAGAAAATGTATATCGCCTAAAGCTGTTCCAATAATACATGATCATTCTGACAAGTACTTCTATACTATAAATAGTGCTTATAATATTATATTTTGATATTAAACCTATTCAATACTTTTGTGGCGAAAGTGTTCAAAGGCAGACCATGATGCCTAATAACTCTGATAGTAATAATGTATCCATACCTCAAGTAGATCAGTCATTGATATCAGAAAGTAATCCAAGCATCGATTCTCATAATAATGGAAATGTAAGTATGGAAGGTGATAAATCGCATGAATCTAAATTCAATATACTTTCTGATAAAGAAATTAATGAGGTCAAGCAACAAAATGTCTTGGTCGCCAAAAAATCAAATAAGAATTCTGATGATGATCTCACATTGGAAAACCAACAAGATTTAACAATATTGGAGAAATCATCATTAAAAAGGTAGTAAAATCTATGATACTTAAATATCGTTTGTACAATACTATGCATATCTTAATAAGTGATGACTGTTGTGGTAGCTGGTAGACTAAGATACTTTGGTGGTCGCACATTGAAACACACATCCCGTAATTGATAAGAACAATATTTATTAATATAAAAGGCGTTGAACATAAATATCTTTGGTACACATAGCTTTAACATAAGAGTCTCAGTATCGCGATCTTTTCAATGGCTACTACATTGGAACAGTTACGCTTTACGCGGGAAGACGCGATTCCCCTTCTTCGGTCTGCGCGCGCATCTCTCTCTGTTCTTACCTATGGGCGCTCAGAACCCTATATTGCACATAGTGCCAACCCCAATAAACATCTACGCGATACTCCATCATATCCCTCCTTTCGCGTAGAAATTCTTAACAGCTGATTAATCCTAAACTCCTCGAGTGTTTGAGTATTACGTCAGCACTCAAGTCCTATGTCATCGCATCTGACTCTAGCTCCGATGATTTGATGTGGTGCAGCTCCATTTCACCCATATCCTTTAGTTTTCATCTCTTATGAAATGGTACTTCCGGTGAATGTGCTTGTTCCGGTTGTTTACTCTCGGATTCGATATCCAATCTATCACCGCTTGGCTATCTGTGTTGATTCGGACCGGTTTCGCTATTAAATCGGATTGATTTAACTCCTCCAACAGCCCGATCATCCATTTCCCTTCACTCATCGCGTCGCATATTCCGACGAGCTCCGATTCCATCGTAGATAGCGTGACGATTTTTTGTTTCCTGCTTTTCCATCCGACTGTCGAATCTCCAATCTTTACGGCGTACCCTGAAAAAGATTTTGAGTCGCTCGTTGTGCACCAACTTGCATCAGAGCTAATCTTTAGTTTGCCGCCTTCTGAACCTATTTTTAATTTCAGCATACGCGTCCCCTGAAGATACCTCAACACTCGTTTGAGTGCTTGGAAGTGTATCTCGCGTGGATCCTTCGCATACTGCGACAGCTTGCTATAGGTGAATGCAAGGTCTGGCCTCGTCCCAGCAACCAGGTATCCAATGCTTCCTAGAATCTCTTGATACAATATACCATCGACTTTTCCAGACTCCTCGTATTCTTCTAGTTTGGACCCTGCTACTCCCGGCGTCCTGACTGCGTGACAATCCTCCATGCCATATTTAGTCAGGATTTCATCTATGTATTTCCCTTGGCCCAATTGGAATCCTTCTTTATTCCTGTTGATGCTGATTCCTAAAAATTCTACGTTATCCGTTAACACTCTAATTTTAAGCTGCCTCTGAAGTTTCAGGATTAACGATTCCACTGCCTTATCATCTTGACCGACAATAATGCAGTCATCCACGTAGTACCCTACAATCAGAAAATCATTACTCTTTTCTGTAACGAACACGCATGGATCGGCTTTCGTAGATTTCAATCCTGCTGCCGTGAGAATCTCTACTAGTTTCTTGTACCAGCATCTTCCTGCTTCTGGCAGACCATACAAACTCTTTTCTATTAATAATACTTTCCCTCCTTCAGTCTTCACACCTTGAGGGGTTCTCATATACACCTTCCTCTTCAATCTACCGTTTAGGTAAGCAGTCTCAACATCTATGAACTTCGTTTGAAAGCCCCTTACCGCTGCTATCGCCAACAGAGTACGCAGAGATTCTTTTCGCATAACTGGGTTATACGAATTCTCATAGTCTCTGCCCATCTGTTGCCTGGACCCATCCGCAACTAAGCGAGCTTTATATCTCACCTCTTTGTTATTTCCTTTCTTCGTAAAAACCCATCTGCTTCTAATAATTTTTTCATTTTTCGGTTCTTCGACCGCTCTCCATACCTCGTAATTTTTTAAAGTCTTCAGCTCGTTCTCTATGGCTTCCAACCATTTTTCTCTTTCTCTTGATCGCATGACATCGTCATAGTTCCTCGGTATATCTTCTCGGCTCATATTTGCGAAGTATCTCTCGTTTGGTCTTCTTTCTCTTGATGACCTTCTTGCTCCTTGGATCCGTAATTCACGTTCGTTTTCCTCTCTTATTCGTGAATTTCTTTCCAATAAAACTTCGCTTGTATCTCCTCTTCGTCTGCCTCTCGGTGCTGATTCTTCAGCACGTATTTCCATATTCGGATCCGCTTCTTCTTCCGTGTTGACATTCTCGTGTGTATCCGTCTCATCATCTTGATCTTGATCCATTAGGACGATTGAATTTCCATCCTCGACAACTTCTTCACTATTACGATATGTAATGAACTGATCTAGCGTATCAGGCTCTGTGTTCGCGTTCATCGTATATCCTCTTTCCATTTCTGTACATTTTACATCTCTACTCTCTATTACCTTGTTTTCCTTGATGTCGTATAGTCTGTATGCTCTCCTATTTCTTGAATATCCTATAAAAATAGCTGCTCTAGGTCTTTCATCGAATTTCTTCCTTGTTACGTCAGTATTTCTGTAAAATGCTTTGCATCCGAAGACTCTCAGATGTCTTATGGATGGTTTCCTATTTATCCATATCTCCAATGGTACTGAGGTTCTTTTCTTGGTAGGAGTAACGTTGTGAATGTACGATGCAGTCCATACCGCTTCTGCCCAGAATTCTTGTGGCAAGCCTGCGTCTAGTAGCAACGTTCTAGCAATATCTATCAGGGATCTATTAGCTCTCTCTGCTAATCCATTGCTTTGCGGCGTATGTATCGTCGTCCTCTCGCTTTTGATCCCTTTTCCTCTGTAGTATCTTAATAACGGTTCGTTAATAAATTCGGTTCCATTATCCGATCTTACGTACTTGACCTTTCTTTCTTTCTCGTTTTCTCGTTTTTCTATAAACTCCTGCAGCCTGCTCGCCGTTTCACCTTTTGAGCTCAAGAATTCCACGAAGTATCTTCTGCTGTACTCGTCCACTATTACCAGCATGTACTTGCTTCCTCCTAGTGACGTCTTTGGCATGGGTCCACACAAGTCCACGTGTAGTCTCTCTAGTACTCGCTGACTTTTTTCCACTTCAACGTCTGGAAATGGTAATCGACACATTTTGCCCTTAATACATGACTCACATGTTTTACGCCCACTTTGGAATCTGGGTAGTCCATCTACCAGCTGTTCGTCCGTCATCTTCTGCAGGTATCTATAGTTGAGGTGTCCTAACCTGCTATGCCACAGCTCATGACACGTTTCCGCTGCATTCAAACATACCTCTGAATCGGGTTTCTTCTGCTTTTGTTCGACGTCTATCCGCATCATAAATGCGTCATTCTCGAAATTGCCTTCAGCGATTAGCTCACCTGATTTCTTGTCGTAGACTTTAGCTCCGTCTTTGTGAAGAATAGTTTTCTTACCTCTCTTTACCAAACTTGGTACAGACATTAGGTTACAATTGAGATCCGGAACAAACAGAGTGTTCTCCAGTCTCACTCTTGTTGCTCCCAGCTCCTTCCTATCGCTTGTTCCATATACTGTACCACGACTCTCTGCCATGATTCTCCGCCCGTGCTCTGCAGTATTTATTTCCACCTTTTCCGGCGTTTGATCCGAGACGATGTGTCCTTGAAAACTCATATGTGAAGTGCATGCAGAGTCTAACATCCACGTGATCTCTTCATCTTTCGATGCATCATTATTTTCATCGAGGTTTTCTCTTACCCTCATCGCGTGTTCGTCGCGATGTTCATATGTTTTGTCTTTATAATTATTTTTATAATTATTTTTACCTCGATTTCCGTTCCTATTCCATTTATTACCAGCATGATATCCTCTGCTACTGCCTTCGTTGCTTACATTACTGTTTCTCTCCGGCTGATTTCTCGGCTTGCTCCTACAGTCTCTTGCGAGGTGTCCAAATTTACCACAGTTGTAGCAGCTTCCTCTCTTCTGTTCCATGACTCTGAAAGCCTTTACCTCTGTTCCAGCTTTCGTCTTATCGTATTTTCTCTCGAACCTAAGTAACGTTTCTCTTGCTACTTCATACGATATGTCCGGGTTTGAAGAGATCGCTGTGGTTGCTTCGCTATACTTGGTTGGTAGGCCTTCTATAATGAAACATATTAGTTCCCCCTCATCTATTACCGTACCTAGTTCAGAAATCTCCGTTGCTAAGGACTGGACTCTTGTCAGATACTCGTCAATGGATTCTTTTTCCAGTTTTTCTATGCGAGCTAGCTTCATCCTTAATTGCGTTCTTCTTTGACGCTCGCTTCCTTCATGCCGTCTCTTGATTGTATTCCATAATGTCTTCGCGTTTGATATGTTTCTGCATGCCATTGCTTGTTCCGCTGATAATGTTAATATGATCATCGCACATATCTCGTCGTTCTTCCTCGACCAATCGTTCCATTTAGCAATGGATGCTGCGTCGTTTTCATTCTTAACGGGCTCATCCTGCACTATGACCTCTTGATAAGAATGCTTTGCCTTGATTAGTGCTGCTAATCTCATACTCCATAGTGCATAGTTGCTGCTCGTTAATTGCTCTATCCTTGAGATAGCGAATGAAGTAGATTCGGCCATGTCTACCTATTGTACTTTATTGTACCACGTGCTTCAAAATTCGTTTGAACCGAGCTACGTTTTATCTCGACTACGTTGTGCTCGACCTCTTGCAGATCAACCACCTGTCGCTTAGCTTCTCTTAGCTCGACCACGTTTTCGAAATTCAGTTTGAGGTTAACCACGCTCTGCTACCAAATTGTTGTGGTAGACTAAGATACTTTGGTGGTCGCACATTGAAACACACATCCCGTAATTGATAAGAACAATATTTATTAATATAAAAGGCGTTGAACATAAATATCTTTGGTACACATAGCTTTAACATAAGAGTCTCAGTATCGCGATCTTTTCAATGGCTACTACATTGGAACAGTTACGCTTTACGCGGGAAGACGCGATTCCCCTTCTTCGGTCTGCGCGCGCATCTCTCTCTGTTCTTACCTATGGGCGCTCAGAACCCTATATTGCACATAGTGCCAACCCCAATAAACATCTACGCGATACTCCATCAATGACTGTTTTAAAAATTAATTTTTTTTCAGGCAAAGTAGCGATACTCAATCTCTAACATCAGTAAAGCGTGTTTGTAGTCCGCGTTACTTAGGAGATTTAACAAGAAAGGACTTCACTTCTGGTAATGCTGATACAACAGTCAATGATTACCTTAATAACAATAAAAAAAAACAAAAAGTATTAAACCAAAAGGTAAGGCGACTAATTAAGAAAGTGAATAGATTACAGTAATTGTTGGATCATCTCAAGGAAAATGGATTAATAACAGCAGAAGGATCTATGGCATTAGAAGTGAGTGAATTGTAGAAAGTAATCATACTACTGTGACGTTCGTCACCACAGTCTGTCCTGCTCTTGCAAGCCCAGGCCGTTCCTGTGGTATATTTTCGAGGGGCCCGCCCCTCATTCACACGTCACTATATCAAATCTCATAAGAATAAAGTTTCAAGGGACCGTTTCCCTATCGATACGGTCCGTTCTAGTCTAGTGAACCTACTACGTCACCAGCCCCCACCAGAAGTCGAAATCATCGAGACAGCGGATCAAATCGATCATTAGTAGTCGACAGTTCGAACCGACAACACCAACTCCTGCAGCTGAATTATCTTACGAAATACGATAAGGACATAGTCTCAGAACAGAATTATTTCACAAAATACGATAAAGGACTTAGACGCAGGAACATCGATCCACCTCCAGTGATCCGCTACCCCTTCTACTGGAACAACTTGACATGTGATTGGGACTACCCCCTTCTACCAACGTTGGACTATAAGGGAAGCAGCTGGACACCTACGAAGTCAGTTGAAGTCAGGAGTCAGTCGAAGGCAGTCGAAGTCAGAACCACAGTCGAGGACAGAACCATAGTCGAAGTCAGTCCAAGTCAGGAGTCGGTTGAAGTCTGAAGTCAGAATTCTTCGGTGCACCATCCAGTGCAACGACTGTTCGCGTTCACCTTCCTCAATCCAAACCTTTTAACCATTTACCTACTTCCATCGTTCTCGATGATGAAACCGAGAGCACTTTGAACTATTTGTAGTTCTGGCCTTCAAACTGAGAGGATACACCACCTCCTTCCTAATCCCCTTATACGTCGATATTGCTGCGTGCGGACCAGCAAAGAATAAATTCATTTGCGTATGTGGATGTGCGTGTCTCAAGAACCTTAGTCGTGAGAGGAGTCGCCAACCACTTTTCACCCCTGTCCTATACCTACATGTTCGAGCAAGGCGGACTGGGTCTAGCCTCTCGAGCTCCCCCACTACCACAATCTTTGCGGACTAGGTCCAGCTGATTGTGCGTCCTTCAATTTTTCCTCGAACTAGGCGGACTGGGTCTAGCCGTTCGAGTTCCCTCACCTACCACAATCTCTGCGGACTGGGTCTAGCTGATTGTGAAGTCTCCAATTTTCCTCGAACTAGGCGGACTGGGTCTAGCCGTTCGGTCTACCGTACTCACCGCAATCTTTGCGGACTTGGTCCAGCTGATTGCGTGTGTGTACTCCAATTCACGGCCAGGCGGACTAGGTCCAGCCGACCGGGGATCCCATCCCGACATTCTCTCTCTGACGACGGAACGACGTAACTCGCCCTACGTTGCAACGAACCGTGGACATCAAAAGAAATTCGTACGCGAAAAAACGTAACGTCTTCGCAGACCCCGCGTGAGACGTAACAATACAAATATTTTAGAGCAAGATCTGTACACAAAATCGTATATTACGTAACTAGTGTGTGAGGAAGGCATTTCGAGCGTCTAACAATTTAGTAGTGCATGAAGTAACTACTTTACACTAATATTAGTAATTAAGTGAAGTCTCTCTCTCTCTCTCTCTCTCTCTCTCTCTCTCTCTCTCTCTCTCTCTCTCTCACACACACACACTCTCTCACAATATTTCTCATTTTTATTAAACATATATTTTTTATAGAATTGATTTCGAATTTTATGTTACATAAAGAAAAAATAAAACGCAGCATTGTATCACGAAAGACAATTACAAGGAGATGGAAGGAAGAATTTCGACATACATTGAGTACATAAAATGCTTGAAGATTATTGATGGATCCAAGAGTATGCCTATTATTCAAAGCAAACGACGCGTTGGATTTTGGGGCATGATTGTGGCAATGAAAAGCGTCTTGAAATTTACTCGGCACCTCTTTGATAAATTATCTCAGGACCATCTTGAGACCTTCTTCTCTTGTATGAGAAGGATGGGTGGTTTTAATAATAACCCAACTTGTAGACAATTCAAATCTAATTACAAAAAATTAGTTACGCATGTCAATTCCATTGTTCCTGACAGCGCGAATTGCTCATTGGAGGACGGGGGTAAACTTTCTCTGTCCCAGACCGCGGAAACCACTCGTTTTTAAGTTATGAGCATGTAAAGTTGACTAATTTAACACTTATTTTCATTGTTTCACCTCAGAAAGTGACGGATATGGGCGCCGCCATATTGGTTAGTAGGGAGCTCTCCCGTGTAGTGACTCAGTGGCACCCCATATCGCACACGTTACGGGTACATTGTCGCGTAACACATAGCACCGCACTTCGCGTCACAACTCTGCAATGCCGATAACATACATTTACACACAATCAAGATATCTAAATTTTTCACGCTTACAATTACAAAACCGATACACAATCTAACCAGAACTAAGCCAGACCTAACCCAGACACAATCTCGAACAACTACAACTACTCTCTTTCCCAATTCTATAAAATTAATTACAACTACTTTTTATTCACAAAAATTTCAAAGCTCTATCATTCTGAACTCACACAACCAAGATATCAACATTTTTTAGAATTACAATTACAAAATCAAAATACAACCTAACCGGAACTAACCCAGAACAAAAATTAAACTCTGCGGTAGCCATTTTGGTACACTGTAAAACTAGAAATTAGAATTCCCCCTTTCACATGCCCAGGCTACTATCAGGTTTATGGAGATAGTGACTGTCTGTATGTTGTTTGGGTCACTAGCAGTAATAAGTAACGCGTAATAAGTAACACTACGAACACTTTAATACTCGGTATGACCGAGCTAACTTTATTTCAGAACAAAACGTGATATCGAGAATTCGCGTGCGGACGCCACGAGAGAGGCGGTTAGTCTGTTTGAATGCGCCTCGAGCGCCAGGGACGCGATACGGATCTTTCCGGTAGATCCCTCGTGGCTAGCACTAGGGTGCACAGCGACGTGCACCGGGTTTCCCACCTGGCTATCGCATAGCCCACGGTATAGGGGAAAATCCCCACAGGTTTGTGGGGAGTTTGTCGCTAGTGCGTCATTTGAAAGCGCATTTAGGAAGTTCGTCTCCTTGCTCCCACGGGGGAGAAGGGACGCTCGAACCTTCATGATCTATCGTTCGTTGACCGTTGTAAGAACAATAGCTCGCTGTCGAGACTGTTTGATCCATAAAGTTTCCATCGCCTCACACGAGGTTGACTTTAATAAAATTCATACATTTGTTATTGTTTATTATAGTTAAAAAAATTCAGTGTTATTTTATTTACCCAAACAAGACTAAGTGTATTTGAATTAAGTACTAAAAGCGGGAAGCTTCATTATTGGTCCGCATGACCACATAGTAGTAAAATCCTACAGGTTTGTAGGTTCTAGGTTCCCGTGTTACTTCACGGTACTTCTAATTATAGGCAGCCTACTCTGCAACGGACCACGCTGAAGACGGAACAGTCAGGGTTTTACACGTTCGTTAACTTTAACCATTTTTATTCACTTGATGTAAAATGTAGATAATGAAATGGCACAGGCACGTGGTACAAAAATGTATACGCGTCGATCGACGCGTGTGTTGCGATCGACGTCCCAGCAGCAAGTCTGCCTGGTCGGCGGTTCTCTCGCCTACTTTGCCCGAGGTCGGCGTTGCCAACCTCGTCGGGGCAAGTTATCTAGGCGCGTGCCTAGGGGAAAGGCGCAGCAGCGCCAATATCCCTACACACTCCCCCCCGAGTGTATACGGATATTTCTCTTAAGACTACGGTACGCTTAAGCTAGAGTACAGGAATTTTTCTTAAAACTACGGTACGCTATTACATCTACGGCATACATTTCATTCGTTACGCGGTTGTTACGCTCTCGGGAGCGAATCTGACGCTATTCTTGTTCGCGTAAGTGCAAAGCTCGCTACTTCGAGTAACGCCTGAGGGGTCGCGGGCAGCTTCCGAGCTCGACTCGCGAACGGAGTACGCGGGCTTGACATTTTCGACAGATACCGAGCGCGGTTTACCATTGACCTCGATTTCGATAATTCTGTCATTGGTGCGCTTTAGGACTTTGTGGGGTCCTGTGTACGGACGTTCCAGCGATTTTTTAATGACGCCCGCGCGTAGGAAGACGTGCGAACATGTATTCAGATCCTTAAACATGAACGCGCGCTTTTTATGCCGCTGTCCGACGGGGACAGGTTTTACTTTCCGCATGTGCTCGCGGAATTCTTCGACGAAAATCTGCGGGTCGGCAAGAACATCGTCGGGGAGAACAAACTCTCCCGGAACACGCAGCGTCGCGCCGTACAAGTATTCGGCGGGTGACGCGCCGGTGTCCAGACGTTGCTACGCAGTCCTAACATTACGGTGGATAGGACTCGCGACCACCGGGTGTTCGCGTGGCACATTATGGCTGACTTGAGACAACGATGCCATCGCTCGATCATGCCGTTGGCGGCAGGATGGAACGCGGTAGTACGCACTCGGTGGCATCCGGTCAGTTGCAGCAATGCTGTAAACAGTTTGGATTCGAACTGGCTGCCTTGGTCAGTCGTGAGGGTCTCTGGCGCGCCGTTTCGCGAGATCCAGTGATCCACGAAAGCCCTGCACACGGTGGAATGGCCTCTGGTCATCGCGAGAAACCATCGATGATTGTTAGGCAATAGCGATTGCCATCGGAATCCGGCAGCGGACCGACGATGTCCATGTGGACGTGCTTGAAACGGCTGTCAGGGGCTACAAACTCCGCAGGGGCTACGTGGTTGTGACGCGTTACTTTGGACTGTTGGCAGTCCAAACAGTCTTTGGACCACCTCGCGATGTCGCGGTGCATGTCCGGCCAGACGTAGCGTTTCCGGATCACGCGATCCGTTATCTTCGCGCAGGGGTGCGCGGGAACGTGAAACGTGTCGAAGATTTTTTTTCTAACCGGCCCTGGAATGTACGGACGTAAGGCTTCGGCCGTGAGGTCGCAGACGATCGCCGTGTGGGTCGGCCCCCATCGTATTTGACGCAGGGACAACGAGTGATCAGAGGAACGCAATAATTCCTTCAACTCGTCGTCATTCTCTTGAAGCTTTGACAGCTCGTCTAGAGAAATGTCTGCGGCCAGGCGCAGTGAATCTACTCGCGACAGCGAGTCGGCTACCACATTTTCCGAGCCAGGGAAGTGCTCGATTCGAGTGGTAAACTGCGAGATATACGATAATTGTCTGAGTTGCCGGGGGGACGCCTTGTCGGCTTTTTGTCGAAAAGCGTACACAAGAGGCTTGTGATCCGTCACAACGTGGAATTCACGGCCTTCCAAGAAGTGTCGGAAATACTTGAGTGCCTCATACGCGGCGGTCAACTCGCGATCGTACGCGCTGTAATTTCGCTGGGCGGGGCTGAATTTCCTGGAGAAAAAAGCCAAGGGCTTCCAGGAGTTCTCCAGCTGCTGCTCGAGGGACGCGCCCATGCCAAAATCGGAGGCGTCGGTCACGATGCGCGTTACTGCGTTTGCCGCCGGATGAGAGAGCAAGGTCGCGTTGGCGAGGTCACGTTTTACCCGTTCGAAAGCTTCCTCGGACCTCGGAGTCCATACGATCTCGCGTTTGTCATTTTTTTTTTGACTTTCCGAGATATTCGTGCAGAGGAGCTTGCACGTCGGCTGCGTTTCGCACGCTACGCCGATAAAAGTTGGCCATGCCAAGGAATCTACGTAGATCGGCAACAGTCCGAGGTCTCGGATTCGTCTCGGATCGCGCCCTTCCGAATTCACACTTGTCGGTGTTCAACCGAAGTGAAAACTCCTGCAACCGTTGCAGGACTACGCGCAAGTGACTCTCGTGTTCCTCACGACTCGAGGAGGCTACGAGGATATCGTCGATGTACGCGAATACGAAATCAAGGTCCCCGAGGGCGCGGTAGATATAACGCTGGAAGGTTTGTCCTGCGTTACGGAGGCCAAAGGGCATCACCGTGTATTCGAAAAGTCCGAACGGTGTGATAACGGCAGTTTTCGGTATGTCGGAAGGGGCGATCGGAATCTGCTGATGCGCCCGGTGAAGGTCGAGTTTGGTGAAGATCGACTTCCCGTGGAGGTTCACGGAATAGTCGTGAAGGTGAGAAACTGGGTATTTGTCCGGAATTGTGACCGCGTTGAGGCGGCGGTAGTCTCCGTAGACGCGCCAGCCCCCATCCTTTTTGGGGACGAGATGAATAGGACTCGCCCAAGGACTACTAGAACGCCTGCAAATTCCCGAGCCGACGAGCTGTTTGAATTCCGCTTTTGCGGCGTGCAGTTTTTCCTGCGCCAATCTCCGTGCGCGTTCCGCGACTGGGGGACCGTCGGTCACGATATGATGAAAGACGTCCTTCGGCGAACTGTCACCACTTTGTGCCGGTCCCAATAGGCTTGGGAAATCTGAAAGGATTTCGGCAAACGCGGAGGTTGGATCGATCGACTTGACGCCACACACCGAAGAAGGTTTCACAGTGCCGGCAGCGGCGACTTTCGTCAAGGGATCGACCAATTTGCGGAGGCGCAAGTCCACTAGAAGCCCGTAGTGCCTCAGAAAATCGACCCCAATTATTGGATACGGTACCGATGCAATACAAAAATTCCACGGGAATGGACGGCGGAGATTAAGGTTCAGCGTCAGACGCTTCTCGCCGTACGTGTCAATTGTCGTATCATTTGCTGCGAAGAGTTTATATCCGGAGGGTTGACTCGTACTCTTGGCGACCGGCAACAGAGAGAGATCGGCTCCGGTGTCGACCAAAAACGTGAGGCCGAGATCGCGGTCTCGAATGTGGAGACGATGAGAATCGGTACTGAGCCCGCTCGCCTCCAAACGGCTAGTACGGCTCAGTTTCCCGCCTCCCATGTACACGGTTTAATACAATGTCGCGCGTCTTTGCCGAACTTCTTGTGAATCCGGCAGACGGTACTCCCCTGGCTTCCAGAACGCGCGCGGTTCCTATTCCGGGAAGGGACCCGACGGCGGTCACGACCCTCGCGGACTCGCGGGGTTAACGCGGCAAGTTGTTTCGCGAGGCTGTCGACCTTCTCTTCCTGAGCGCGGAGGGACGCGTCGCGGGGTGAGGCGACGGACATTACGGCGGCGCTTGTTCCGGAGGCCTCAACGACCTTATCGGCTAATTCGGCGAGCTTCTGCGGCTCGGCGACGTTGGCCATAGCCAGGACAGTGCGGACCTGTGTCGGCAGCTACTCTAGGAACAGCGAGCGGATTACCTCGTCGCTACATGACCCGTCATTGAGGTTGCAGAGGCGTATTAGAATTTGGGAAGGTTTTCCCTCGCTCAGGACTTCCCCCTTCAGAAGCTGTCGCAATTTGATTTCGGCCGACACGGCATAACTCGCGATAATCCGATCTTTGATGCGATCGTACAAATCGACATCATACGACATCATACTTCAAAGCGGCCACCACCACGTCGGCCATTGTTTTTTGATTGCTTATCCTTGCCACCGCTAAGGACGATTCGACCTGGGCGAACCATAGTGCCGGATCCTCCTTGAAGAATTCGGGCACCTTGGGCTGCCTGTACGAGTCGACACGGCCCTGCAACAACGTCTGAAGGAGTTCCTCCTGAGAACCCGACGCGGGCCCGGGAGCAGTCATTTTGCACGGTTTGCCAAACACACGTGTGCTCAGGGCAAATCACAGTTGTAAGCGACGCGCGGACGTGCGCGATTTACGTAAGGTCACAGCGTGTTGTTATTATTACGAGCTACCCGACAGCGCGACTATACACACGTGTCGACGGGGGGGGGGGGGGGTCGACACGGCAACAAGCTAGAGGTTATATCGCTCTTCGTCGCACCACAGTACGCGCTGCAAACGTAAACAGACGATGTTCTTGACGCGGTGTGACTTTGCCCGCGCGAGGCTCTAGCGCATACGCGACTTCGCAGTTGAATTTCAGATCGTTTTCTCGAATGATACGTTTTTCGCAGAGATTGCACGTACACTACCTGTGCAGGAAACGCATGGAGGACACGATGGGCAGGCCGCTGCGAAGCGATGCACGTCAAGGCACCGGTGGTCGGTGGTTCACGCACGTGGTGTCCACGCTGAAAGATCCCTCGAAAAAGGCGCCGGTGGTCGGTGGTTTCACGCAAGTGATGGCCACGCCGAAAGATCCCTGAACAAGGCGCCGGTGGTCGATGGCTTCACGCAAACCGTTTATGGCATCGTGCGGTGTGCTCGCAGCCAGAAAACGGCAAATTCTTCAGTCCTCGTCTCCGTGAAAGCGTGCACCGGGTGCCGGGCGCGTGCAGCGTGGATCGTGATTCCGATCACGTCGGGGTCACCAATTGTAGGTTCTAGGTTCCCGTGTTACTTCACGGTACTTCTAATTATAGGCAGCCTACTCTGCAACGGACCACGCTGAAGACGGAACAGTCAGGGTTTTACACGTTCGTTAACTTTAACCATTTTTATTCACTTGATGTAAAATGTAGATAATGAAACGGCACAGGCACGTGGTACAAAAATGTATACGCGTCGATCGACGCGTGTGTTGCGATCGACGTCCCAGCAGCAAGTCTGCCTGGTCGGCGGTTCTCTCGCCTACTTTGCCCGAGGTCGGCTTGCCAACCTCGTCGGGGCAAGTTATCTAGGCGCGTGCCTAGGGGAAAGGCGCAGCAGCGCCAATATCCTTACAGGTTGCACGCTAGTGCTGCCATCTATCGTCGCCACCGAGTCACTACACGCAAGGAGCTCCCTACTTACCAATATGGCAGCGCCCATACCTGTCACTTTCTGAGGTAAAACAATGAAAATTAGTGTTAAATTACTCATCTTTACATGCTCAAAACTTCCATATATGAGTTTTCTCGCAGAAATTAACAAGATAAGACATATAATAATCGAAAATTTCTGGGTTCCCAAGAGAAAGTTCAGCCGAACACAATTACGTCGGATCAAATGGATGGTCGTGGAGCGAATACAGTCATGAGATTGTTCTTTACATTGCTGACGCAATTGTACGCTCCATAGAAAAGCTAATAAAATGTGAGATGTGCCTCGAGCAACTAGAAAATGATGACTTACTATCGTCTAGACTAATTAAATTAAAAAACCGTGTACCAGCAACAGGAGAAAGAAAAGAGACGTAATTGTAGTAATCAAAAAAGGAGGGCTTAACATCGCCAAGTAACGACGTCGTTACAATATGTAAAACGGCAGAAAAAGTAATAAGATCGACTCCAAATTTATACTCGGAAGATATTGTCCAAAAATTAATGATCACTGCAAAATTATTCCTTAGAAAAGTAGATATTTTTCCACATGTGGATATATTTATTGAGCATACCGTTGAAAAAAATCACAAATTGGATTTGATGAATCTAATTTTTAAAAAATACCTCAATATTCCTCTTCATCATGAAGCAACTTGTTTGCAGGATTCGGTACAACGAATTAGAAGCTACTACGATAGGATTGTTGTTTTCAGAAATCAATAAAAAGAAAATAAAAATGATACTTGACTTATTTTTTTAAACCTCCTTGAATTATTTATGTCTATTATTAATTCTAACGAGTTATTCAGTGATTATTTATGTTAATGGCAAAGCACTTTATCGATAAAGCTATCTTTGCTTAAAAATTTGGGGATTATTTGGATATTTTTATTTTTACTTTGGTTTAGGCTGCAATGTTTATTATTTACATTTTATTTTATGTCTGCTTTACAATCCTCTTTGTCATCTCTAGTTTGTTTAATTTTCTAGAAATCTTTGTTTTTTTTGTTTTGAAGTGAAACTTCTTATGCCAGTGTGTAAGCCTATTCGCGTCACGGAATTCGCGATACGAAAATGTCTACCGGAAGTAGTGGGGATGGTGAGTAAGACCAGCGCGTTACCAACAACATCTACGTGGTGTTGTCGTTACTCGCTTTCGTGTCGCTGGCAGCTGTCCTGTATACCCCCACTACTCACTGCTGAGGTTGGGGAGCAAGACCAGTGCGTGCTATGGCGAAAACACCGGCGGAACGAGCAAAAAAGTATTATCTAAACAGTCAGCAAAGTCTAACCGCCAACGTTGTCGCGAATACAGAGCACGACAAATAACATTACGGGCTAATATTCGCGACATTTTAGATAATAATATCAGTGAAATTCGACAAGCCGTATCTAGTCAACAGCGATCTCAAGACTACAGAGAAAGGAACGCGGATTTGCGAATTGACGCTCAACCATCGATTACTTTTCATTCGATCGATACGCCATACATGAATTCCATTGCACATCGTAACATTCATAAACAATTTTTAAAAGAATTCACAGACAATCCGTTTGGTTATGTGTGTTATGTTTGTGATCGTTTGTGGTTTCAAAGTGACTTGAAATGTGTAAATCAAAATTACGAAGAATTACTGCGAAGCGTCGATCCGGACGTGGATCTTACTAGTGTTATGATATGCAAGTGTTGTAACCAATCTCTCGGTCGTAATCACATCCCTAATCTCGCAAAATTCAATGGATTCAAATATCCGGAAATGCCACCAAATCTACCACCAGAAAGACTAATTTCTCCACGAATTCCTTTTATGCAGTGTGACATTCGTCACCACAGCCCGTCCTGTTCTTTCAAGCCCAGGCCGTTCCTGTGGTGCATTTTCGAGGGGACCGCCCCCTCATTCACACGCCACTATATCAAATCTCATAAGAATAAAGTTTCAAGGGACCGATTCCCTATCGATACGGTCCGTTCTAGTCTAGTGAACCCACTACGTCACAGTAGGCCCCCCACAAGAAGTCGAAATCATCGAGACAGCGGATCAAATCGATCATTAGTAATCTACTAGTCGCAGGAACACCGATCCACCTCCAGTGATCCGGTACCCCTTCTACTGGAACAACTCGACACGTGATTGGGACTACCCCCTTCCACCAACGTTGGACTATAAGGGAAGCAGCTGGACACCTACGGAGTCAGTCCAAGTCAGTCCATACCAGACGTCTGAAGCTACAGCTGACAGGAAATTTAGAAACGAATTACTTCACGAGTTCAACAACGAACTCAGCCGCAGAAGTCAACTGGATTTCGAGGTCCATCAACGAATCAAGTCTTCACCGGGATTCTTCAGTGCACCATCAAGTGCAACGAATGTTCGTGTTAACCTTCCGCAAACCAAACCTCTTACCCATTTACATAATTCCATCGTTCTCGATGATGAAGCCGAGGGCATTTTGAACTTTTGTAGTTCTGGCCTTCAAGCTGAGAGGATACACCACCTCCTTCCTAATCCCCTCGTACGTCGATATTGTTGCGCGCGGACCAGTAAGGGAATCGGTTCACCTGCGTATGTGGATGTACGTGTCTCGGGAACCAGAGTCGTGAGAGGAGTCGCAAACCACATCTCGCCCCTGTCCGATACCCATACGTTCGAGCAAGGCAGACTAGGTCCAGCCGCTCGAGCTCCCCTACTACCACAATCTTTGCGGACTAGGTCCAGCTGATTGTGCGTCCTTCAATTCACCTCGAACAAGGCGGACTGGGTCTAGCCGTTCGAGTTTCCTCACCCTCCACAATCTTTGCGGACTGGGTCCAGCTGATTGTGTTGTCCCTAATTCACCTCGAACAAGGCGGACTGGGTCTAGCCGTTCGGTCTACCGTACTCACCACAATCTTTGCGGACTAGGTTCAGCTGATTGCGTGTGTGTACTTCAATTCACGGCCAGGCAGACTAGGTCTAGCCGACCGGGGATCCCATTCCGACATTCTCTCTGGCAACGGAAGGACGTGACTCACCCTACGTCGCGACGAACCGTGGACCCCGAAAAAACCAACGCGTGGCAAAACGTACACCCCTTCGTAAACCCCACGGGAGACGTAACAGCAGATAAGAAGATTGAGGCGTGCACATGGCCAGTACGGCATTCTAGGACAGATTATAAATGTTCCCATTTGTGTAAATACGATGGTTCAACAATTACCTAGAGACATTAACGATGATCATTGCGTTAATGTTCATATTAAGAAAAAAACATACGTGTGGAAAACCACGCGCGGCAGAAGTGAAACTTCTTACAGTCTAGTAATGTTTAGAAGTGAATTAAGATTGGAAATGGTAAGTAATCCTAATGAAGCGACAACAAGATCAGGAACAACTAATACAAAAAAAAAATCATAGAAAAAATCATAGAAAAAGTTTCATTTCAAAAATAATGAACGATCAAAATTTGCGACGCAAAGAAGGAGAGCGTATGGGAAAGAAAAGAGACATAGTTCATAGCATTTCCCATACGCTCTCCTTCTTTGCATCGCAAATTTTGATCGTTCATTATTTTTGAAATGAAACTTTTTCTATGATTTTTTCTATGATTTTTTTTTTTAATAGTTGTTCCTGATCTTGTTGTCGCTTCATTAGGATTATTTACCATTTCCAATCTTAATTTACTTTTAAACATTACTAGACTGCAAGAAGTTTCACTTCTGCCGCGCGTGGTTTTTTTATTATTTTTGCTTATTTTATTAGTTATATGTTGGTTGATATTGCTTTTATTTTCAATATCAGGCGGTACTTTTAAGTAAGGTGAAACATCTGAAGACTCGGTAGTCTCCGCGCCAAGTATACGTATCGCCCGGTGACTCGTACATACAAAGTTACAGAGTATATGTATTTTCCTCGAGATATATACAGGGTGAATTCGATAAAGCAGGACACCTAAATATCTCCGTTACTTTTCGTTGTACAAAAAAACTTCGTAGGACAAAGTTACACTGTTTGAAGGGCCACATATAACGGTGTAAGGGAAAAAAAAATTTCAAGGTCATTTTTATGAGATTTCAAGGTTATCGATGTTTTTTTAAATGGAATGATATATTTTCGTTAACGTAATGTTGTAGCTGACAAAATAACGAATTCATGCATGTAACACAATATGACCTTCAAATGACCTTCAACCCAGAAAAATGGTATAAATAAAATTCAACGTGTAAGATTCATTTGATGTATTTCTGTTACGCCAAATGTTCAAAAATATTCCCTTGAGCTGCTATACATTCAAATGTATCGCAATACACAACATAATAACAGATTCGGTGTTGACAGGAGGACAATTATGATATACCTTCACCTATACGTTCGTACAGAATCGTGTTTATCCACTACTAATTACTCAGAAGACCTTCTTGCTATCAGATTTCCGCAGTTTCTAAGATTTCTCGATCAGTTTATCGATGAACGTTTCACAATGCGTTACTCGAAGGAAGATAAGATTCATATGATTTTCATTTATGGAGAAAGTCGACAGTGTATAAGAGAAGCCGTGCAGTTGTACAAGGACCGATTTCCTAATCGTAATTGTCCATCAGTTTCCGTTTACTCCAATTTGTTAAATAAATTCCGTGAAACTGGTAGTGTCGAAAATAAAAAACGTACAAAGGTGAGGACTGTAAGGAATGAAGCAAACACAATTAATAACGGATTCCTTTATTTCGATCGACAATGTTGAATAATTCAAATTGATGTTATTGGCGCAACGGGTACGATCATTAATTACAAATTAAGCAATTTTGCAAATTGTTACATCAACTAGTTTTCGACGTTTCGGTCTGAAATTTAGACCATCTTCAAGAAAATTTAATGTAATTGCGTCTGTGAACAATTAATGTTATCATTTAAACATCATCAGGTTTATAAGCCCGATGTAGGAACAGAAAACTAAAGAGAAAAAGAATGACCAAGAATTTAGTGTATAAAACTCACTTGCTTAAATACAAATTTTCAAAATATAATTTTAAGTGTTGTTAAAACCATGTTGGTTCCATGCCGGTGACAGGTGAACTAAGTAAGGAACGAAGTTACACATCTTACTAGTGAATAAGAGAGAGAGAGAGCACAGATCAATCTATTGGTCAATCGATTGGCCAATCCATAATAGGCGGCAATTATGAACTTTATGAACCGTTTAACACAGCATAGTTGTTAAGATACCAAAACAAAATGTGTTGGTAATAAGATAATTGACATTCGATTTGCTTTTGTTATAATTCATAGGATCTATTTGTTGGAAGAAATTGATTCATCATAAAACATTACCGATTCAGTAATGTCGCGTAGTATTCATGTAAATTAGGTGTTTCATACCTAAGGTTTACGCTTCGATGTTTAATCATGTGAATCGTTTCCAATAAAATCCTACGGTGTAAATTTGTTTCTTTATCAACAATTTTAATATTTTCATAATCAAAAGCATGATCAAATTCCAACGAATGTCGCGTCAAAGCAGTATGTTGTGCTGGTGGTAAAAAGATGTTATGTTTGTGTTCTCTGATTCTATTATCCAAATGTCATCGTACCCGTTGCGCCAATAACATCAATTTGAATTAAACACAATTAATGTTCTGGCAGCAGTGAATACAAACCCTCATGCTAGTACGAGGCAAATCGCACGAGGAAGTGGCATTAGTCAAAAATGTGTAGTGCAAATACTCCAGGAACACAAATTTCACCCCTTTCACCTATCAATTCATCAAGAACTTCATGGTAGAGACTTTGTAAATCGTGTAAACTTTTGCCAGTGCGGATTGAAACAATTGATAAACGATGGAGCATTTTTTAATAATGTATTATTTACCGATGAAGCTTCGTTTACAAATCACGGGCAAATAAATTTTAAAAACCTGCATTATTGGTCATCTGAAAATCCGCGGTGGTTACGGACAGTCGACAAACAAAGACCATGGTCCGTCAATGTTTGGTGCGGAATTTTAGATAACCAAATAATTGGGCCTCACTTTATTACCGGAACATTAAATGCAGAAAAATACATTGCATTTTTACGAGAATCGTTACCAATTCTGCTGGAAAATACACCCTTGAACATTCGTGAAAATATGTGGTATCAACATGACGGATGTCCGGCCCATTCTTCCCGTATCGTAACACAATTCTTAAATAACAAGTTTCCAAATCGTTGGATTGGACGTAACGGACCCGTATTATGGCCAGCTCGCTCTTAAGGTCGACTTAAAGGACTGTGCGTAAAGTAGATTTCTGGGTGAGAGGGGTGGCTCTGTGAGCGGGGGGGGGGGGGGGAATGTATTACTGCCACCATCTTGTGCAGCGCACATAGTGCTGCCATCTATATAACGTAGTGGGAACATTTAAGGGAGTACGTCATACTCACACACACAACGCTCGGTCGGCGTGTACGTGTGCCTACGAGGATCGCAAGGATTCGGTATACACATTTGAGTAATTCAATGCCAAATCGATCACTTTTTGCGGTCACCATTGTCGATTTTGTTCTAAATGAAATATGTTGTAGTCTATGTGAAATTAGTGGGGGTCATCATTTTTCCGGTTTCGAATTTTTTTTAGAAATGACAGGCTTTCGAAAATATGATACGCTTCGGGTTCCCGAAAGTATCCGGTTGCCTATGTTTCTTCGGGACCCCGAAACGATCTAACTACCTACAATTTATATATAATATATTGTCACGTCGTTTCCTTTCTCGCGGACGAGGAAGGAACCGCGCACGGGAAATTACGGCTTGAAGACCGGGCCACGCTCGGTCGCGCGACACGTGGTCCTCCCGGGACAAACAATCGTTCACGGAATCGAATCGGAGTAACTATCACGATGGCTAATACGAAATTCGGGCGCCAGACACGACAGGGTGTCATCTCGATTCCGTGAGGACTGCGCGATAACCTGGGATAGCCGCGAACAAGGTCAGGGTTCCACGTGAAGAGAAGGAACGGGGCATTCCCCGCGACAGGAACGTTTCTCGTAGGGAGAATAATTGACGCGGTATTCGGCAATAATGGTCGTTTATTAACGAGATGACAGTAGCGGCCGCCGGTGAACGCCGGCGGCAACGGGAATTTGCCGGCGCGAAGACAATTTCTTTCGGCAGGTGTTCGACCGATCGCGCGTACTCTATTCTTTCGCGTTGAGCTCGGCAGTCACAGGACGTCGCGTGAAAATACAAGCCTTTACGGCACGGATTCTGTCGAGCTCCGATGACAGACGCGTAGTTTCGACGTGGACTGGGCGCGGATCATGGCAAAGTCGCGAGAAGGTCGAAGTCGGCACGTCGCGTCGTCCCACCTTGGAACGTTTCGAGATAGGCTCGTAATTTATTCGTCGAAAATCGTACGCCCCGAATATTCCGTTTCCCGGACAATCGGCGGCAATACGACCCACGGCCTCGCGTTCCTCTCGGGAGAGCTACTCCTGGTCTTCGGAAACGCCGGCGGCAACGTGGTGCGCGACACGATTCAGGAATTTCGCGAAAACGTCCCGAGCCAACACGAATTGTTCACACTTTAGACAATAAATGGATCGGCACTTACCAAACGGCAAAGGGTATTCGCTCGCTCGTCCTTCGGTATCAAAACTAGCTAATATTTGCAAACGGCAAAGGGTATTCGCTCGCTCGTCCTTCGGTATCAAAACTGGCTAATATTTGCTTGTCGCGGGTTTAGTGGCGGCACAACTTGATTTGGCGTGATCTCGTGACCCAGTGACACAATTCGAGCCGGCTCGGTAACGCGGAAGCGAGGCGTCCCCCTCTCCTTCGACTATTTCCTCCTAGGCGGCGCTCGGGCCTATCGCGTGGTTCCTCGCAGCAGGGACAACTATCGTGCCCTTCGGCCCCGTGCCTCCGGCAATTTGTCGATTTCCCGGGGCACGCGGTACGGGGCTGCTGGACTGTGCGAGTGGGCGCGAGCCATTCCAGGGTGTTCTCCGTGCATCTCCTGGACGAGAGTCGACGAGGCTGGTCTGCTGGTCGTCCCTTATTTTCGAAATCCTCGTCGGCCTCTCCGGGTTGGTGAATCCGGACTCGCTTCCGACTCGATCGTCTCGTTCTCGATTGACGCGCTGCGATAGGTCCTCCGAGCGCTTCTCCTTGAGCCTTTGCGCCAATCACGGCAGGAAATAGGTACCGGGTTCCTAATGACTCCGGCTATCCCTGAAACTTCGTGTCGCGCCCAGCGGCGCGACATTTAAACGCGATAATTTCCGTTCCGCTGGAACTCGAACGTCCAGGGAGACCGATCGCACAGCCGATTTCGCTTTTAATACCGGCCCGGTCCTTCGCTGAGGGTTCGGCAGGACGGTGGCAAAATCTGCCACGTCACAATATATATAGGCGAACACACAATACAATAAAATGCAAGTAGCGTAATGAAATTAATATTTATTAGATGTAAAGAATAGAGATAATATTTTACAAAGTTTAACAAGAAAAATGTAATCTATACATAATCAAATTAGGCATTACTAATTAACTATAATTCAGCTGATCACGATCCACTGTCGCCTCGGTATCTGCGTGGAGTAGGGGCAGGCAGTCGGCCAGTATTGTCCACCATCGTCTCGACAACGAAATAGTCCAGATGATTCGTGGCTAGAACAGAACGAAAAAGAAAATAAATAAAACAAGAAAAAAATGCTGAATATACTTCAAAGTATAAAAAGTAAAATTTATCTCCTCTACTTACATTGCCAGCTGATGCTCATTCTCCGAGTCGTCCGTCACCATCTCGACGATTGCCACGTCTGTGAGTACCACACTTGTCGCAAATTCGTGGCAAACAGTCCAGATGATTCGTGGCTAGAACAGAACGAAAAAGAAAATAAATCAAATGCGAAAATATAATATTTAGGACGACACACGTATCAATAGATTTCCACATCACCCATGAGGTACTATTGTTGATGCGTTTTTTTTTGTCAGTGGTATCCCCTATAGGCCTATTCCACTGTGTCGTACACTGCGACATTTCCACACACTTAGTTGCAAGTGTGCAGCTCGACGTCGGACAGCTTTTGGATCACACTCCTTGAGCTGTAATTGTAATATGTTTATCATTTCTAAAATGAGTTGAACATACATACGGATATTTTGGTACAACTGCATTTTGGAGTCCCAAACTATTTAACCACAATTGGCGCATTATAGGACATTTAGGAAATCTGAAAATGAATTATAAAAAACTGTTTTTCCATAAATCAAAATTTGTACGTGAAATTTCCATTTTATATGAGACATGCAATAAAAGTCTTTCAAGTTTCACTGTATTTTACTGTTACTTACGTATGTAAAGAAATTTTCATTTTTTTCTCTAATTCTTCTTGTTTACTACTCTTCGCCGATGATCTGTTTGTGCATCCTTTCACTACACATACTGGTATTTTTATAAATTAATAAAAAACCAAAATGACGCCACAATACTGCACGTGTACCGGTGTACAGTGTACCACGACCGCGTGTATCCAGTGTATCCTACATCCTACAGACGCTACACTAGTATTTAAAGTCGCCTATAGAGCGCACCACAGTGTGCGCCATACAAGATGGCCGACAAGTTGATACCCCTTCCGTCTTTTGAACCACCCCCTCAGAATCGTGCACAGTCCTTTAAGTCCGTGCGCTCACCAGACCTTTGTAACCAAACTATTGTTTCCTTTCTATTAATTCTTTGATCTACACCTGATCGGTTACTATATCGATGTATATTAGAAATATTCGAGGTTCGTGCCTCCAGGCACTGGAAAGCGGAAAGGTTTAGGCAAATATAAATGAGCTTGAAGAATATTTGACTGGTATAAGTAGGGTATATTCTACGTGTTGACTTGTAGTGATTTACACGAGTTCAGTAGCAATGCTTCGTTATTGACACGACGTGTTTACGATGCGACGACCCGCGCGTAGAACAATGCCTTGGCACCAACGTTCCAACGCTCGCTTGCTCGCGTATCGCCTCTATTCGCAACGCGGATCGTAACGTCGACGTCGGCCTCGTGCATGTATAATATCTGAAAATCGTATGGTATAGGTATTTCCGCGGTTTAAACGCGCTAACAGTGTGGAAACGCCAATCTGAACCGCCGTATAAAATACGGGAGAGCCGATCGAGGTCCACACGTTAGGAACCTCACTGAAATAATGCACGGCAGATAACGAATTGTCGGCAGGTACGTGGCCTGGGCGACTCCTCAATCTCCGGACGTTTCAGTGAGCTTTGCACAATTGTACGAGACCCAATTGTGTTCTTTCGAGAGCGCTAACGTAAACAGGATGCACGAACAGCCCTGCCGATCGGGAGGGGTGAGCGGCACCTATCCGTTAGATGTTCCACAAAAGCGTATATGGCAGATAACGAATTGTCGGCAGGTACGTGGCCTGGGCGACTCCTCAATCTCCGACACTTCTGTGGGCCCTATGTGAATGTTCGAAACACACTCACGCCTACAGAACTCACAAACATGAATGGCAGATAACGAATTGTCGGCAGGTACGTGGCCTGGGCGACTCCTCAATCTCCAAACGATTTTGTGAGTTTTGACGACCATACGATATGCAATTTACTATACAGTGGCTGACGAAGATAGGATACACGAACAGCCCTGCCGATCGGGAGGGGTGAACGGTACCTATTCCTCAGCAATTCCACAAAACGTTGTTGGCAGATAACGAATTGTCGGCAGGTACGTGGCCTGGGCGACTCCTCAATCTCCTGACGTTTCTGTGAGGGCAATATTGAATTTAACTCTAATTATTATCGTGCACGAAACCGACGCCGACGTTCCGCCCGGTTTCGTGGCTGACTAGGTTGCCTAACACACGGCGCAAGATACAAGGTTTTTCACTTGGCACAATAGCGAAAGCCTTGTGATTCACTTCACTATTTATTCAAATTTGTGAACGTGGAGGTAACTGTTCACGTTACTTAATGCTGAATCACTAGGCCTCTTTATCTTGCATCGTGTTAATCGCGACGCCTTTTTACTTTTCGCACGCGATTGGCGATACAAGGTTCGAGCACCGATTCCGTCTAATAATCCGCGATTTACTCGCGACGCGTGAACGAATCTTTTAATTTCAGCCACTCCTGGGCTAATACAGAATTAGTCTGTAGACTAGAAAAAGCTTGCATCCGGCAAGTTACAATTTTTAACTTCAGCCACTCCTGGGCTAATACAGAATTAGTCTGTAAACTAGAAAAAGCTTGCATCCGGCAAGTTACAATTTTTAATTTCAGCCACTCCTGGGCTAGTACAGAATTAGTCTGTAAACTAGAAAAAGACTTGTAATTTACAAGTTTGAATATTGAATTTTAGCCACTCATGGGCCCTACGCTAAAACTGAATTTTAACGCGGTGACTGCTGCGTCTTGACAGGCTCGTGTCCAGACACAGAGTGCTCAATTTGCTGCTCGCATCGACCTCCTTCGATCGTAGTCGAGAGGGGATCGATGCGCGCGCATCTTACAAGTGTATCGATCCTATGATCCTTTTCTAAGATAAGGATCACGCGTGACGCAGCACTTGTCGTGGTGGGGATCGATATCTGTGCTCACGTCGCACGAAATATCGATATGTGGCCAGCGCGGTCACATATACCCCCCTCACCGCGCTCGAGGTTCCTGGTGCGGATACGCAGTAAAACGCACTGCAGGAATCTCGGTAAACAAAACTAACCTAACCAAATAACTTCCTTTCGAGAATAAAACAAAAAAAACAGAGTACTTGCAACAATGGCCTACACGAGAAAAAAAGTAAAAGCACTGTTTCGCTCAAAGAGAAAAAAAAAAGTCTGTCTTGGTACAACTAACAAAAAAAACAGTCCTTTTGGTTTTCACTGTGCACATCCGTTATATCACAGCACTTATGCGGTGCGATCCCACAGCTTTGACCCCAGCATGTGGTCCAGCATGGCCTCCGTGAACTTCATGAGGTTGAGGGGATCGTGAGGGTTGAGATTTGGAATCGCCACTGGGTGGTATCCCTCCTCCAGATCGCACTCATTCCACGACAGGTCCAGTTTCTCCTCTCCAGCGGGTTCTTCCCTCCTCGAACCAGAGGGTTTGCCGTCCCGTAGCCTTGGGTGTTCCGGGACCATGTCCCAGGAGTCGTCGGGTTCTGCATGCTGACTCGATCCTGCCACTGCTGTCTGCGCCTGGTGTCCCGTACGGGGCTCCTCCGCCTTGTAGGGACGCCTCTCGTTCCCCGGGCCGTTTTGTGGCGTTTGCGTAATCGCATGTGCCGTTCGTGCCCTTGCTTGGGTAGCCCTGCCTTGCCGGAATCCGGAGCCTGGTCGATGGTGCGGTTCCCATGGACGCGCCGTGCGCGTTGTTAGGTTGTGTGTTTCAACTTCATGAAACCGGAGGTCCATGCCCGTCTGCGTGGGCCGGCTAATCATGTCCCATGCCGCGTATGTTTGTAATGTATGGTGATGGACTATCGTCAACTGTGCTTTTCGTCCCACGCATCGCTGCTTAAATACCCGCGAGGATTCTGTTTTCCTAGAAATCCCCGTCGGGGCTATTCTGCGCATTTGCAATGTTTTGTTTATCCGTTCGACTCTTCTTGTTGTCGATACGGTTTGACACATGTTGTATGAAATGTACCTCGGATGTCTTTGGAGTGGGGGTTTCTTAGTACGAATGTTGCCGGCCCTTTTTTTTCGCTTAGTTCGTACGGACCCTCGTATAAATGAAAGAATTTTGCAATCTCTCTGTCAGCGGCATTTGATACTGGATTTGCCTTCACCAGTACCCAATCACCTATTTTATATTGGAAATGCATTTTCCCTGCATTTGCACGTTCGCATCTTTTCTGTGCTTTTGTTTTTATACGTTGGAAAGCGAGTTGTAGCTTTTCCTCGTGCTGTGTTTTGCACATTTGTTTCGGATCCTTTATGTATGCGAACCATTTGGACCATGGCCGTACCGGTTTCTTTTTTAATAAAAGCTCCGTTGGTGTGAACCCCGTAGTGTCGTGTACCACTTCATTACAACAGGTCTCGATCAGGTCAATCCATCTGGCCCAAGACGCGTGTGCATGCGCGGCCACGGTACGGAAAATCCGTCCAATCTCCCTGTTGACCCTTTCCACCGGGTTGCTTTGTGGGTGTCGAATTGAAGAGAGTACATGATGGATGTCCTCTTCTTCTAGACTTCGTGTCCATTTCTTCGACGTGAACTGCGTTCCATGGTCTGTCAGTATTTTTGCGGGTTTCCCGTAACACGGAATGTATCGTTTAAACACGCGCGCCAATGTTACAGTGGTCGTTGCATTTCGCATTGGATATAATTTTACGAATTTTGTAAACAAGTCTTCAACCACAAGAATATACCTTACACCCCCCCTTGATGTTGGTAATGGACCGTAAAAATCGATAGACACCACCTCCAGAGGAGAACTCGGTACAATGCTTTGCATGTCGGTATGCGTCGCATGCGTTGGAATTTTAACGCGCTGACACGTGTCGCAAGAAGCTACAATTTTACGCGCCCGTCGATGTAATTTGGACACGTAAAAATCTTCAGCTAGTAGTTTCACAGTTTTATCTGCCCCTATGTGTGCGTAAATCTCATGCACCTCCTGTATTAGGAGGTCACACAACTGTGGAGGAATTACCGGTCGTTCCCTGTTGTTTTTATCGACGTGGTACAACGTTTTGTCGCGAAGGAGAAACCGATTCTTTAGTTTATTATTCGTTTCGCAATGCTCGATTTCGCGTCGCAATTTTTTGTCTTTCCGCTGCCATTCGGGGAGTCGTTTGAGAGCGTTCGCTAATGCTGTTGACATTACTCGCGCCAGTGCTGTTAAAATAGGCACACGGGTCTCACGTTCTGTCGTATCCCCGATAGATATATCGTCCATACGACTCATTGTATCTGCCGGAATGTTTTCTTTCCCCGGGCGATATTGTACTTTAATTTGATAGTCTTGTATAGACAATATCCATCGCGTTAACCTTTGGCTTAGTAATTTGCTGTTCATCAGGAACGTGATTGCTTTATGGTCGGTTAGTAGCAAGATCTTTACTCCATATATATATGATCTGAATTTTCCCAATGCCCATACTATTGCTAGCAGCTCTTTCTCGGTCGTGAAATATGCCAATTCCGGACCCCTTAGTGTACGGCTCGCGAATGTAATCGGCCTCAGTTCGCCGTTGACGTCACGCTGTTCGAGGACCGCTCCGAGCGCAGTTGAACTTGCATCCGTCCAGAGGAAAAACGGTTCTCGCATGTCCGCGTATTGTAAGGCGACTTTCGTGCAGAATGCATCTTTTGCCAGGTCGAATGATTTTTGCATTGTATCGTCCCATTTCCATCTACTTCCTTTCTTTAACAGGGCAAGTAATGGTGTTGTTGTTTCAGCGTGCTTGTTGGTAAATTTACTGTAATAATTTACCAAACCAAGAAAACCTCTCAGCTGTTTTACGCTTCGCGGTGGTGGGAACGCGCGAATGAGTGCGAGTTTTTCCGGATCTTGTTTTAATCCATCTGTTGATAGTATGTGCCCGAGGAACTTTATTTCTCGTCTCATAAATTTGCACTTTGCTAAATTGAGCGTGACGTTATTTTCTCGCAGTCTTTGAAACAGCAGATTGAGGTGTTCGAGATGTTGTTCAAATGTTGCCGAAAAGCATAGGATATCATCAATAAAATTTACTATGAATCCTTCCATTCCCTCCAGTACATATCGCAGGGCTCTCACCAAGCTTGCACTGCTCGTTTTTAGTCCGAAAGGTGTTACTACGTACTCGTAGCAGCGTCCGCGATATAGGAAGGCGGTGTACTTCCGGGACGTTTTTGTCAAAGGCACTTGCCAAAAGCTATTCGTTAGGTCAAGGCTTGTTAGGTAATCCACCTTTTTAAATCTTTGAAAGATACTGTCTGGCGTTTCTGACATTTCATGATCATCCATTAGGAATTCGTTTAATTTCTTCGCGTCTAAGCACAGACGTAGTGATCCATTCTTTTTTAGTACCGGCACCACCGGGTTTAGATACGGGCTATTGCTTGGACGGATGATGTCATTTTCCAACATTCTCTGGATTTCAATATCTGCAGCTTCCATGTATTTTAATGGTATGGGATACGTACGGCTGCAGTACGGTTTGGTAGGTTGCACGTGTAGGTGGTGTTCGTAACACGTTACGCGTCCTATCTCTTCCCTCCATACCTCTGGAAATGATGTTATTATGTTTTGTAATTCGCCTTTTTGTACCTTGGTGACCGGAACTCCTTCGAGGAGGGTTTGCAAGATTTCTGCCTGTGATTTTCTTGCTCCCTCGTCTCTTTCAGCCATCACCCTTACCATGGTTTTATCGGGTTTTAACTCGTGTGTCATATTGATGGTCATTATCCCCTTTATGGTTGTTAGAGAGAGGAGTTCTTTTTCAAAATCGACATTAGCCTTTGCTCTCCTTAATATGTCGATTCCAAGAATAACATCACATATTAAACCAGGTACGACAATTGCTGTGGTTTCGATTGATTGTTCACCCTGACTGAGCGTCATCCATATCTGTTTCTTTAAACGCGCGGATTTGCTTCCTGTTGCTCCGATTACGACTGCTCCCGTTACTGGAAGAGTTGGGCATTTGCTCATTTTTTCTCGGTGTTGATCGTACCATGCCTCTGACACAGCTGTGACGGTGCTTCCTGTGTCAACGAGGACCCGAGCGGGAATCCCCTCGATTTTAATCTGGATCTCCGGGCATCGATTTATGTCTTTGTCTGGAAACGGTGAGCTTCCCTCGTCCAGGAGTTCTTTGCGGACATCCGGGAAAATTGAGTTGATGTTTAGGTGAATCTCTTCCCCGCGTTGTTCGGAGGAGATCCCTCTCGCCTGAGCGGGGAAGTTGCTCAGACGTGTCTCTGAGGTTCCCCTTAATCGTTTCCCGTGACCACCGGTTCGGTGACCTCCGGTTCGTCCTCTGGCGTCTCCTCTTCCAGGTGAGCCATACGTATTCGATCGGGGGGACCCTCTCGTGAACGCTCTGGCGTTCGGCGGTTATCATACCATGGTCGTTGATTGTCGAATTTTTGCCTTTGTTGATCGGCATTCGGTCGTTGGTATTCGGTGTTTTGTCTCTGGCCTTCCCTCGTGAACCTTGGTTGTACCGAACTCGTGTTCGTTAGACGTGGAGCGTTTGTTGTTGTTTGGTTTGTCCGTTCGTTTGTGCTTCGGCTACTCCAATCACGGGTATTATGATTGGGGCGCTCATCCTGTCTTTGACGATTAACCGTTCCCCCATTGTCGAATCGTTCGAGCAATGCAAGAAACGCGTCGATCGTGCAAATGTTTTGGCCTAACACGCAATCATCTACCGCTTGCGTGTAGTGTCGAGCCAAGATCTGCACGATCTCCTCGTCTGATGGACGCGGTATGAGGTCGCGCGCCGTTCCTATCATTTTCATGGCATATGCCACTCTCGAAATCCCAGTGTCCGGCCGGTGTGCCCCGATATTGAGGTTATCCCTGATCTTTCGTTGGATGGCGGGACTCCAAAATCGATTAGTTATAGCCCTCGTAAATTGGGCCCAGGTGTTAACTTGGTCGGACACGATGTCCCACCATTCGCCCGCACTCCCTCGGAGTGACTGCGTTATTATAAATTTCATTTCCTCGTCAGGTAATCGAGCCGCTTCGACGAAACGCTTTAGCTCGCGAAGGTATTTAGCCGGTCTTTCCGTAGATTTTCCCTCAAATGTCGGCAATTGGGGTTTGACAACGAATGGTCGCGCAAACGATGCCATCGTTGCATCGAAACGCGGAGATTCCTCCTGCCCCCATGTCGAATCGACAGAGAGACGTCGCACACGACGCGTTGTGTTTGCGTTTGCAAAATCGGTCTGTTCCGTTCGGCGTTCTTCAAATCGGATACTAGGATCTGCTGGTTCCTCAACCTCTGTTGGTTTTGAGGATATTATATGTGTTCCGTCGGTATCGGGACGGTGAATTGCCGGTGAGGACGATGGGACGATTACGAGAGAACGTAGACGATTTTCACGACACAGACTATTTACAATATATTTAAACACGAAGATATATACAATATGTACAATGCGCGTGGGCGCGGAATGCACGTTCACGCTGGACGTGTGAACTCGGCGTGAAGGAGATCGCGTCGGGGGATCGCGATTCTCGAACTCGTATTTAATAATTGTCTAAACTGTAGAAGATCGTTTCGGTGCGCTTCGTTGTCTCTTTCAAACTCACCTCGCACCGGCGTGCGAGGTGTGTATATCACCGCCTTCCTGACGTGGGGAAGGGGTGTCGCGGGGAACGCGTTGTCGAACGGTTTTTCTGCCATCGGAGGATTTGAACCGAGCGAGTGACCGTTTTGCCGGGCGCGCGTGTTTATTGTTTGCGGGCCGCGGCGGTCCTATCGGTCGCTCGGTCGATGCTCCCGTTCGTTGTCGGGCGCAGCCAACGGTTGAGCCCGAACAATATGTCGACTGAGCTGTTCGAGACAAGTTTGAACCTCTCTGCGTACCGTGCGAACGTGCTCTGCTTGTTTTTTCGATTCAGTTAAGGGGCTGTGCGCACCCAAATACCATCACACCCATACCACTCACACATCGATAGATCCGTATATACGTATACGCAAATGCAAGGGTTTACGGGAAAAGAAACTGACGCCTCAATATTGCAATTACAAGTTCAGAACTGGTTGATTATGTTTCCCAAGAGTCCTGGCCAGGGTCGTTCAGAGCCCAAATTTCATATTTTTACGTTGTTGAAGAGTAATTTGTAATAATCGGCAGAATACTGCTTGCCACGAGTCGCGAATACGCAAATGCAAGGGTTTACGGCAAAAGAAACTGACGCCAAAATATTGCAATTAGAAGTTCAGACCCGGTCGATTATGTTTCCCAAGAGTCCTGGCCAGCGTCGTTCAGAGCCCAAATTTCATATTTTTACGTTGTTCATTGAGTAATTTGTAATAATCGGCAGCATACTTGCTTCCGAAACAAGTAAAATGTCACAAGATGGCCGCCACTGACACCGCTTCACAGTTCCGAAATTTTCCACTAGTAGCGTTAGTGTCTCTGTCCCTTGCATTTGTATAGGGTAACTGCGAAAGCGACCATACCCTTGCATTTGTATAGGGTAACTACGAAAGCGACCATACCCTTGCATTTGTATACGGTAACTGCGAAAGCGACCATACCCTTGCATTTGCGTACAGTTTCTTTTGCCGTGAACCCTTGCATTTGCGTATACGCGACTCGTCAAGCCGTGCCGCGCTTTATTCGGACGGCTCGTGGCGGCACTTTGCTGCCGATTATTGCAAATTATTCAATCAACAACGTAAAAATATGAAATTTGGGCTCTGAAGCAACCTGGCCAGGACTCTTAGGAAACATAATCAACCAGTTCTGAACTTCTAATTGCAATATTGAGGCGTCAGTTTCTTTTGCCGTAAACCCTTGCATTTGCGTATAGGCGACTCGTCAAGCCGTGCCGCGCTTTCTTCGGACGGCTCGTGGCAGGCACTTTGCTGTCGATTATTGCAAATCACTCAATCAACAACGTTGTCGAGGCTAGCAATTAGGGTTGGTTTATGACACGGACTGGGATTACCTTTTTGGGTCTGTCGAACCGTTCGACGTTTGGTACGCAGATGTTTAGATTATTCTGCAGCACGTTTTTAGGGTTTTTTGTTTCCTGGTTTTCGGCGTGTCATAAACCGTGGCCTCGACGAGTGATTTCCAGGAAGAAAAGGTAACGGTTTACGGGTACCGACGGACTTTCGACCTGGAGTCACTCGGCACGGTTGTCAAATTTGCCATTCACCACGTGCGGAAAGGAGGACCATCCCTCACTCCCACCCTTCACGCAGATAAGGGTGCAAGGGAAGGGGAATCGGTCCCAAGGCGCTTGAGGGTTGGTTCTCGTCAGAACGTCTCTGACCAGTTTGAAGTCAACTTGACCTTTCAAGTTCAAGATCACCGGGATCTTACCCTTGTCACGGGAATTTGTACCATCATATTGATTTACATTACAATTAAGTGTGTTTGTTAATAAATTCAAGGTTTAAATTAACCTGTTTGTTGCACTCACAAGTTTTTCCCACATTCGGTGTGGGTGGTCCTTCGAAATCTATTCGGCGCACATTACGTGCTATACGCAGCGGAGTCATCGCGAATCGGTCGAGACATACTCCGCAACATTTGGTCCTTCGAGCCGGATATATCGACTTAAGGAGATCACCACTGAAGGAAAGTAACAACCTGGACGCTGATCAACATCACGTTCATTGGACAACTTCTACGGGAAGTCAAAGGAACACAGGCATACAGCAGCAGCACTATTTCTTGGACAAGTGGACAGCCGTGTGACAAGGACAAGCTGTTCTCAATCCACGAAGCGGACGGCATTCAATCTACCATACTCACGGACGGCAGAAGAATTACTCTAGGACTTTCGACCGAGTACCACCGATTCCTACAGCATCCTCTACCTTTCCGTAAGCAATTAAAACATATTTGACTTGTTGTGACTATTTCGGGTTAGAATGAGTGCGGATTTGAAACAATTAGTTAAGGATCGCGGTTTGGTCAAGGCGAGTTTGACGCGTTTTAAGCGATTTTTCTCGGAGTCGCGGGACTCTTGTTCAATCGGGGCTCTCCAGAAGCGGCTGGAAGCCAATCTCAATCTGTTGGATGGATTTTGTAAATGTCAGGAACAAATTGAGGCGATAGTATTACATACAGATGCGGCGGCCGAGCATGAATTAGAGCGTGATCAGTTCGAAAACACATATTTTGAATTAATTGCCGAAGTGGAAAAATTTGTGAAATCGCGGACGCACTCGTCCAGTTTACCAGGCATAGCATCGGTTTTTACAGAGGAACTAAATACATCTACGTCACAGGTTGATTTTAAATTACCGTTTATTCAGTTGCCATCGTTTGACGGAAACTATAGTGATTGGATAAGATATCGAGATACATTTGTGGCATTAATTCATACAAGCGATTCCATTTCGGACATACAAAAGTTCCATTACTTGAACTCTACCCTGAAGGGTTCGGCAGCGCGAGTTGTGAAGTCATTCGGCACTTCAAACGCTAATTATAAATTAGCATGGGAAACTTTGACTGCTCGGTACGAAGATCCGATGGCCCTACGTCGGCATCACATGGATGCACTGCTAAATTTAACACCGATTCATAGACATGGCCAGGGAGCGTTGCAAGAATTTATTGATGATGCAAACAATCATATGTCTGCTCTAAAGGCATTAGGGGAACCGGTCCAATCATGGGATTTCATTGTAGTTTCCATATTATCAAAGAAATTAGATGGTATTACATTAAGAGAATGGGAGAAACAGATGTCACGTTCTTCCGACAAAGAATCATACAAAGGGTTCACGAAGTTTCTTGAAGAACGGGCAAGGTATTTAGGGAGTATTGCGCGTTCTCAACCAGCAACGGATAGGGTTGACCGGCGGCCACAGCCTACGAACGGTCAAAGATTCGGGAGACCGACGTCTCAGATAGCAACCGAACATACGCGGTGTCCTGTATGTCAGGGGGGACATGCACTGTATAGATGCAATGCATTTAAGAAATTAAAAATTCATGAGAAAAGGGAAATAGTCCAACGGGGCAACCGGTGCTATAATTGTTTAGAAACGGGTCATGGGGTTGCAAATTGTTCACGGGGCGGATGTCAAGTCTGCGATAGAAAGCACCATTCGTTACTTCACAGGGATTATGTACAAGCAGATAAACATGCAATTGACCAACAACCTGACGGATCAAACTCGATTGTAATTTCGGATTCGGGACCAACGTCCTGCGTAGCTAACGTCGCGAATGATTCTCAGTGTTTCACAGTTTTATCGACCGCCATTATACATGTAAGGGATAAAGCTGGAAAAATATGGGACTGTAGGGCATTATTAGATTCTGGGTCGCAAGTTAATTTCATAACCAAGCAATTTTGTAATAAAATCGGCATGTCAGGTACTAGTGTAAATACACAGGTTTTGGGAGTGGGTCAATCTTCCAACACAATTCGCGAAAGAACCAATGTCGAAATAGGTTCTCAACACAACAGCTTCCGGACTACTGTTGATTGTTTGGTAATGGATGGTATTACTTCGGATATTCCGAATGTTCCTCTAGAGAGGATAATGATTCCGATCCCTGCAAACATTAAGTTGGCAGATCCTTATTTTAATAAATGTGATCGCATAGACATGCTTATTGGGGCCGGATTGTTCTGGAGGTTATTGTGCATCGGACAACACACGGCGGGCTCTGGCTTAATTTGGCAAAAAACAAGGTTCGGTTGGGTTCTCGGGGGTCAGATGACCTGGCCAACTGAAAAGGGGTGCGAAGCTACTAGGTGCCACATAGCGACGAACGCAGTTTTATATGATCAATTAGAGAAGTTTTGGCATATTGAGGAAATAGGAAATAGTAAGGGCATTACGGATGACGAATGTGAAAAATACTTTCAAACTACTACACAGCGTGACGACACGGGTCGTTACGTCGTGAGAATCCCATTTAAAGATAACGTAAACGATTTAGGAACATCACGGGATCAAGCTGAACGTCGGTTACGTTCGCTTGAAAAAAGATTAGTAAAGAACCCCGAATTAAAAGTAGAATACCTCAAATTTATGGAAGAGTACAAGGGGTTGGGTCATATGACTAGAATTTCGAAATGTAGCTCAGACATAGACTGTGCGTTTTATCTACCTCACCATGCCGTCACGAAGGAGACCAGTACCACAACTAAGGTTCGGGTAGTATTCGATGGTTCTGCAAAATCATCTACGGGATTGTCATTGAATGATACACAATTGATAGGGCCAACTGTACAAAATGATTTATTTTCTATTCTGGTCAAGTTTCGTTGTCACAAGTACGTGTTATCTGCGGACATCGAGAAAATGTACAGGCAAATTCTCGTACACCCTGAGGATAGGAGATTCCAGCAAATTGTATGGCGATTGAATCCAGAATTACCTATAGAAGTTTTTCAATTAGATACTGTAACGTACGGCACAGCGTCAGCCCCGTTTTTGGCAACTAGAGTATTGAAACAGGTCGGACTTGATTGTGCTCAAAGCAATCCAAAAGTCAGCGATATAATCATAAACGATTTTTATGTCGATGATCTTTTAACCGGTACGGATACAATTGCAGAAGCGGTCACGTTGAAAAAAGAGATCAGTGATATTCTATCAAAAGTAGGTTTTCATTTACGGAAATGGGCGTCAAACTGTCGGGCAATTCTCGAAGAATCCTCAAGGGATTCTCATGAAGAAAAAATAATCGCAGAGAAAGATCAAAAAACTCTGGGGTTGTTGTGGATGGCAACGGAAGATCGTCTGTATTACTCGTCAAAATCATTTAAGAACTCTCGTATCACGAAGCGCATCATACTCTCGGAAATTGCGCAAATTTTTGACCCTTTGGGTTTAATCGGGCCGGTAATAGTACGTGCAAAAATTTTAATGCAGGAGCTATGGCAATTAAAATTGGGGTGGGACGAATCGGTGTCTCATGATTTGCATACGCGGTGGTCTCAATTTCGGTCTGAAATCGAAAATATAAAATCGGTACAGATACCTCGTCAGGTAGTGGTAGATCGGCATACCTGCGAACTTCATGGTTTCGCGGATGCCTCGGAGCGGGCTTACGGGGCATGCGTTTATTTGCGTTCGGTAACCGATTCAGGTAGTTGGGTATCTCAGCTATTGTGCGCGAAATCTCGGGTAGCGCCATTAAAATCCCTTTCATTACCTCGATTAGAATTATGTGGGGCTTTACTTTTAGCGCGTCTAGTAGAAAAGGTGAGGACGGCCTTGAATGTTCGGGTGAACAATGAATTTTATTGGTCGGACTCCATGATCACGCTTGCTTGGATACAAGGTTCACCAAACAGATGGAAAACATTTGTTGCCAATAGAGTGGCAGAAATTCAAGAGATTACCGTTTCGGAAAATTGGTATCATGTCGTTTCTGAAGACAATCCGGCGGATTTATTATCTCGCGGAATGAATCCCTCGTCTTTGGCCGGTAATTCGCTGTGGTGGTCAGGTCCAGAATGGTTATGTCAAAATTCTACACAATGGAATAAGACAAAGGGTAGAACCGTTGATGTACCAGAGGTAAGAAGAGTACGCGTGGCAGTATTAATAGCATCTCGGGACTACAGTTTTATCGATAAGTTTTCGGATTGGTCTCGTTTACATCGAGTAATGGGTTATTGTTTAAGATTTGTCAATCTAACACGTAAAATCAAGCTTCCCGAAGAGGTAGCAAGGGATATATTCTTAACAATTAAGGAATTACGGGATTCCGAACAGAAGATAATAGAAATTATACAAGAAGAAGCTTTTTCGGAAGAATTAGTTGCATTGAAAAGGCAAACATCAGTAAAGAAGTCAAGTCCTCTGTTGTGTCTCAATCCATTTCTGGATAAGAACGGTCTTATCAGGGTGGGCGGCAGGTTGCAAAATTCACAATTAGAGTACGACAATAAGCATCCGATCATTTTACCAAGCAGTCATCGTATCACAGACTTAATTATTAGAGCGGAGCATTTGCGACTTTTACATGGCGGTTGCCAATTGGTTATGGCATCACTACGGAAACGGTATTGGGTAATATCCTGTAGACGTAATGTACAGCGCATTTTAAGGAAATGCGTGAGATGTTTTAGGGTGCGACCACATACGTTAGATTATATAATGGGCGATTTACCTGCGGCACGTGTAATTCCGGCGCGACCATTTAGTACCTGTGGTATTGATTACGCAGGTCCATTTGCCACTAAGGAACGAACTCGGAGTAAGGTCACAGTAAAATCTTACTTGTGTATTTTTGTCTGTTTTGCAACTCGAGCAATCCATATAGAGGTTGCAATAGACTTAAGTAGCGAGGCATTTTTGAATTGTCTACGGCGGTTCACCTCTCGGAGGGGACGACCTCAGTGCATTGTCTCGGACAATGGCACTAATTTCATAGGCGCACGAAATGAATTGCGTGAATTACAAGCATTAACAAATAGTAAGGATCACAAACAAAAGGTTGCAAACTATTTAAGTACCGAACATATTGAGTGGCGTTTAAACCCACCCCATGCACCACACTTTGGGGGACTGTGGGAGAGCGCGGTAAAGGCGGTAAAGTATCATTTTCGACGTGTCATAGGAGAACAGCGTCTCACGTTTGAGGAACTATGTACAATAGTCACGCAAGTTGAAGCATGTCTCAACTCCCGTCCTTTAACTCCCATCTCAACAGATCCTTCTGATCTCCAACCATTAACTCCCGGTCACTTCCTAGTCGGTGGTTCTCTAAGTTCACTGCCTGAGCATGACCTACGGGATATCAACACCCATCGATTAGGAAGGTTTCAACTTATCCAGCAAATGTTCCAGCATTTTTGGGATCGTTGGCACAAGGAATATTTGCACCAATTGCAGCAAAGATCCAAATGGCGGACAAAGACACCATCCGTCTGGACCCTTGATACCATGGTGGTAATCAAGGATGACAACCTTCCGCCACTCCGATGGCGATTGGGCAGAATCGTGGATCTGCATCACGGAGCAGATGGAGTGGTACGGGTTGTTTCAGTTAGAACAGCAGAGGGAATTGTGAAGCGGCCAGTGGTCAAGCTCTGTATCCTGCCGATCAAGGACGACTTGGACCAGATATCACAGAGATAAAGTTGCAAGGCGCAAACGTTAAAGATTGAACAATTCGGGTTGCTTTTAGTTTAGGTATCGTAAGGTGTAGATTCGGACTGTAAATTTTAATATTCATTGTACACGTTTTAGACATAAGTATACTTTTAGGATGAAATGCGTTTTTTTTTTGTTTTTTTTTGCGACGGGCTTATATTGAACTCGCAACGCGTGTTCAAGGTGGGCGGCATGTCGAGGCTAGCAATTAGGGTTGGTTTATGACACGGACTGGGATTACCTTTTTGGGTCTGTCGAACCGTTCGACGTTTGGTACGCAGATGTTTAGATTATTCTGCAGCACGTTTTTAGGGTTTTTTGTTTCCTGGTTTTCGGCGTGTCATAAACCGTGGCCTCGACGAGTGATTTCCAGGAAGAAAAGGTAACGGTTTACGGGTACCGACGGACTTTCGACCTGGAGTCACTCGGCACGGTTGTCAAATTTGCCATTCACCACGTGCGGAAAGGAGGACCATCCCTCACTCCCACCCTTCACGCAGATAAGGGTGCAAGGGAAGGGGAATCGGTCCCAAGGCGCTTGAGGGTTGGTTCTCGTCAGAACGTCTCTGACCAGTTTGAAGTCAACTTGACCTTTCAAGTTCAAGATCACCGGGATCTTACCCTTGTCACGGGAATTTGTACCATCATATTGATTTACATTACAATTAAGTGTGTTTGTTAATAAATTCAAGGTTTAAATTAACCTGTTTGTTGCACTCACAAGTTTTTCCCACATTCGGTGTGGGTGGTCCTTCGAAATCTATTCGGCGCACATTACGTGCTATACGCAGCGGAGTCATCGCGAATCGGTCGAGACATACTCCGCAACAAACGTAAAAATATGAAATTTGGGCTCTGAAGCAACCTGGCCAGGACTCTTAGGAAACATAATCAACCAGTTCTGAACTTCTAATTGCAACATTGAGGCGTCAGTTTCTTTTGCCGTAAACCCTTGCATTTTCGTATACGCGACTCGTCAAGCCGTGCCGCGCTTTCTTCGGACGGCTCGTGGCAGGCACTTTGCTGCCGATTATTGCAAATCACTCAATCAACAACGTAAAAATATGAAATTTGGGCTCTGAAGCAACCTGGCCAGGACTCTTAGGAAACATAATCAACCAGTTCTGAACTTCTAATTGCAATATTGAGGCGTCAGTTTCTTTTGCCGTAAACCCTTGCATTTTCGTATACGCGACTCGTCAAGCCGTGCCGCGCTTTCTTCGGACGGCTCGTGGCAGGCACTTTGCTGCCGATTATTGCAAATCACTCAATCAACAACGTAAAAATATGAAATTTGGGCTCTGAAGCAACCTGGCCAGGACTCTTAGGAAACATAATCAACCAGTTCTGAACTTCTAATTGCAATATTGAGGCGTCAGTTTCTTTTGCCGTAAACCCTTGCATTTGCGTATACGCGACTCGTCAAGCCGTGCCGCGCTTTCTTCGGACGGCTCGTGGCAGGCACTTTGCTGTCGATTATTGCAAATCACTCAATCAACAACGTAAAAATATGAAATTTGGGCTCTGAAGCAACCTGGCCAGGACTCTTAGGAAACATAATCAACCAGTTCTGAACTTCTAATTGCAACATTGAGGCGTCAGTTTCTTTTGCCGTAAACCCTTGCATTTTCGTATACGCGACTCGTCAAGCCGTGCCGCGCTTTCTTCGGACGGCTCGTGGCAGGCACTTTGCTGCCGATTATTGCAAATCACTCAATCAACAACGTAAAAATATGAAATTTGGGCTCTGAAGCAACCTGGCCAGGACTCTTAGGAAACATAATCAACCAGTTCTGAACTTCTAATTGCAATATTGAGGCGTCAGTTTCTTTTGCCGTAAACCCTTGCATTTTCGTATACGCGACTCGTCAAGCCGTGCCGCGCTTTCTTCGGACGGCTCGTGGCAGGCACTTTGCTGCCGATTATTGCAAATCACTCAATCAACAACGTAAAAATATGAAATTTGGGCTCTGAAGCAACCTGGCCAGGACTCTTAGGAAACATAATCAACCAGTTCTGAACTTCTAATTGCAATATTGAGGCGTCAGTTTCTTTTGCCGTAAACCCTTGCATTTGCGTATACGCGACTCGTCAAGCCGTGCCGCGCTTTCTTCGGACGGCTCGTGGCAGGCACTTTGCTGCCGATTATTGCAAATCACTCAATCAACAACGTAAAAATATGAAATTTGGGCTCTGAAGCAACCTGGCCAGGACTCTTAGGAAACATAATCAACCAGTTCTGAACTTCTAATTGCAATATTGAGGCGTCAGTTTCTTTTGCCGTAAACCCTTGCATTTGCGTATACGCGACTCGTCAAGCCGTGCCGCGCTTTCTTCGGACGGCTCGTGGCAGGCACTTTGCTGTCGATTATTGCAAATCACTCAATCAACAACGTAAAAATATGAAATTTGGGCTCTGAAGCAACCTGGCCAGGACTCTTAGGAAACATAATCAACCAGTTCTGAACTTCTAATTGCAATATTGAGGCGTCAGTTTCTTTTGCCGTAAACCCTTGCATTTTCGTATACGCGACTCGTCAAGCCGTGCCGCGCTTTCTTCGGACGGCTCGTGGCAGGCACTTTGCTGTCGATTATTGCAAATCACTCAATCAACAACGTAAAAATATGAAATTTGGGCTCTGAAGCAACCTGGCCAGGACTCTTAGGAAACATAATCAACCAGTTCTGAACTTCTAATTGCAATATTGAGGCGTCAGTTTCTTTTGCCGTAAACCCTTGCATTTTCGTATACGCGACTCGTCAAGCCGTGCCGCGCTTTCTTCGGACGGCTCGTGGCAGGCACTTTGCTGCCGATTATTGCAAATCACTCAATCAACAACGTAAAAATATGAAATTTGGGCTCTGAAGCAACCTGGCCAGGACTCTTAGGAAACATAATCAACCAGTTCTGAACTTCTAATTGCAATATTGAGGCGTCAGTTTCTTTTGCCGTAAACCCTTGCATTTGCGTATACGCGACTCGTCAAGCCGTGCCGCGCTTTCTTCGGACGGCTCGTGGCAGGCACTTTGCTGTCGATTATTGCAAATCACTCAATCAACAACGTAAAAATATGAAATTTGGGCTCTGAAGCAACCTGGCCAGGACTCTTAGGAAACATAATCAACCAGTTCTGAACTTCTAATTGCAATATTGAGGCGTCAGTTTCTTTTGCCGTAAACCCTTGCATTTTCGTATACGCGACTCGTCAAGCCGTGCCGCGCTTTCTTCGGACGGCTCGTGGCAGGCACTTTGCTGCCGATTATTGCAAATCACTCAATCAACAACGTAAAAATATGAAATTTGGGCTCTGAAGCAACCTGGCCAGGACTCTTAGGAAACATAATCAACCAGTTCTGAACTTCTAATTGCAATATTGAGGCGTCAGTTTCTTTTGCCGTAAACCCTTGCATTTTCGTATACGCGACTCGTCAAGCCGTGCCGCGCTTTCTTCGGACGGCTCGTGGCAGGCACTTTGCTGCCGATTATTGCAAATCACTCAATCAACAACGTAAAAATATGAAATTTGGGCTCTGAAGCAACCTGGCCAGGACTCTTAGGAAACATAATCAACCAGTTCTGAACTTCTAATTGCAATATTGAGGCGTCAGTTTCTTTTGCCGTAAACCCTTGCATTTGCGTATACGTGACTCGGGACGTCACGTATTTAAAATTGTTTACTTGGTACTTATTTAGTACTTTTGCACATAATTTAAATCACTGATGTATTTGGCTATATAGTCTGTATTTCTGGAAATATTCATGATATGAAGGATAAATGTCAAGAAATATAAGAAAATTTATAACCAAAGACATCGGTCATTTAAATTTTCTACATAAATACTAAACAAGTAACAACTAAGCAACTTTAAATAAATTTTAAGACAATAAAATTTAAACAATCGATTAAAAAATTATTGCAAAAATATATATTTATTACAATAATTATCAGTAGATAGAAATAATTTATTAATTAATTTTTTTGCGAATTTCATCCCCGTATGTCTTACGGTTCATGAGTTGAAGTAAAAGATCACCTTTCTCGATCCAGCCCACCGTGTGCGCAGAGTTGGGCAAAATGTTTATCTAAATAAAAATTTCGACTAACGAATGAAGGATAAAATAATTTTTATTTGTTATACAGAGGTTCGAATACAAAATGTAGTTTTAGTCGACGAGTATCGAAGAAATAGTTTTATTCCACGAGATCCGTCGGATAAAGATAATTTTTTTATTCGAAGGCTTCGAATAACTCTAATGATAAAACCACTAGATACAGTCCAAATTATATCGTGTTTAGTGTCATTGTAATCGGAAAAACGCCAGGAATCAGCAGGTGCAATTTCTATAACAAGATTATGAAAAATAAAGAAGTTTTGCAACTGAATTAGCAATGGTTTCACACCGATATACCTGACCCGGTGTCGGGTCGGGATACCCTGCTGTGTTTATTGCACCACTCGGCGACCGAAACAACTCGTGCTACTGGGCCTAAACAGTCGGTGCTCGTCGCAGTTTTTTCGATCTAGTAGAAAATTGTTCGAAGCCTACGTATAGCCCCAAGTATAAAAGCACTAGATACAGTCCAAATTATATCGTGTTTAGTGTCATTGTAATCGGAAAAACGCCACAAATATATTGGTGTGAACGTCTCATACAAAAATAAGTAATAATAAAAAAGTTTTTTATTGGGATTACATTGTGAGGACGCGGCGGGCTTTGAACTGTGCCGGCGACTGCGACTCTCCGCGTCTCTTTCTTTCCCATACGCTGTATTTCTTTGCGCACGAGACTCCTATCGTCCATCACACAAGTACATATCATCGGAATTATATCATATTTGGTATCATTTTCATTAGAAAAATGCCACGAATATTTTGGTCAAAGTCCCATAAAAAAATAATGAAAAATAAAGAAGTTCTGTTATTGGATTAGTAGTGGTCTCCTGGTCTCACACCGATATACCCGACCCGTACCATGTTACACTTCTCGGTGGCCGAGGCCTCTCGAGTTTTATGGCCCCTCACGGGGTATACCCCGCAGGAGTGGGGATAGTTCAGGGACAATTATGTGCCAGACATTTGGGACATTTATCGATAAAATACTGTATCAATCAACCTTATCTTATATGCGTATGCATAAAGACGTTAGCTACTGTCCGGGGAAGGCCTTTGAACCAATCCCCGCGGATACGGAGGTCTTACTCTATCTTCTATCATATAGATTTTAGTTGTTTCACATCCCCTCCAGGCGGTGAACAATTTGTGTAAGTATTATTAGGTAAGTAACGAAATACACAAAATTTGTATACAAGAATAATAAACAATTATTCTCATCGCTGATGATATTTTGATTTCTGACACTCGTGCCGCGGCCAACGGTCGCGGGAAATTCCAAAGACGAACATCGGTCAAATTCTAAAATCGTTGGATTCTCCGTGCATGGCGCTGCTGGGTCCGATACGGACCGCCTGAGTGCCGAGAGCTCATTTCGACCTCCAACGTGTAAGTACAACATACTACGTTAGTATTGCTGCGTGGCAAGTCAAATTCATAGATTCAAATAAATTTCTTTGATTCATTCGAATTATTGCACACCTGCAGTCACTCACAATCTTTACTCGAGAGTCCTAACCCGATATTTTGGAGGTGTCGCAGAACCTCCATGGAGTAAAATTTTTTCTTTTTTTCCAGAACGATGGAAGAGACGCTACGGCAATTGGAAAAGCTCCAGGTCGACAAAGAGGAGGAAGCCGCGGCAGCGCCGGTGTCGGAGGCGCTACCCGAGGGGCCAGGAAAATCGAACCAGCCCGGGAGATGGGTGTTCATCCCAAATGTAAGTAAATGATGAATACTTTCGGTGAATATTTGCAAAAAAGTGTTTAGATGATCGTAATAAATATTTTTATGTTACAGGAAGAAAACACCACACCGGCCGCGGCCCCTCCCCAAAGAGGGGCAAACGAGGCGGGCCCCTCCTCGAACCCAGTTCGTGAGGAACTTGGGATATCCAATGTAAGTAAATGGATAAGAATTTATAAAAATCCGTTTGTCGCCCGGCCGCGATTATAATCCGGGCAATAACCCGATACAGTATTCTCGCGATAAATGTCCCAAAAGTCTGGACGATAATCGAATACCCCGTGAGGGGCCGTAAAACTCGAGAGGCCTCGGCAGCCGAGAAGTGTAACATGATACGGGTCGGGTATATCATTTTCATTAGAAAAATGCCAGGAATATGTTGGTGAAAGATCCATAAAAAATAATGAAAAATAAAGAAATTTTGTCATCGGATTAGTAGTGGTCTCGTACCGATATACCCGACCCGTATTATGTTTACATTTCTCGGCGACCGAGGCCTCTCGAGCTTCCCATTCCATTTCTATGTTCGGCACAAGTCAAAGAATAGTATCCTTGGAGGACAATTATCGCGAGAATACTGTATTTATGTTTCTTTTACGCTTAATCGGTTTTGGGGGTTTTTGCCCACCAGCGAGCTCAGCCGTTTGTAAACAGAGCTTCAACTGAAAGGTTGAAGTCGTTGCGTGGGCCACCGTATCATATCTTTCATAAGTAAAATCGGTTGCCTATGTCTCCCTCGCAGCACCGTTCCTTATCTAAATTATGTAATAACGCCAAATTTTGACAAAACCAGCTTCGTCTATCCCATCTATCGGTCGAAAATCGTACTACTCAGCTTCGTCTAATCTCCGTTCGTACAAATTTAGCGTGACGATCAACTCCGTCAAGGTCAAATCTGCGCGCAGCCCCTTAATAGCCGTGTTTCGATCTCCCGGCGCCAATCGCGCATCTCGACTTTGTGTTCGGTAACGCGCTCATAGAGCTCCTCATTTCCGATCTGAGCCTCCAACCTTGATTGTAGCAGGGTGACCTGACTTCTAAGCTGCGCGATCTCTTCCCGCAATCCCCGAATGACAGCGGTTATTTGCTCATTATCATGCGCGGAAGAAGACCCCGGGGTCTGAACGTCATTTCCTGGCGCTCCGCGATTTTCTTTCGCGGTATCTACGATTGTCCCTAAATGTGGTGTCCGCATAACGCGCGAGCTCGATAGCATCGGTTCAACCGGTTCTTCCACTGCTGGAGTGGGACCCATTGCTTTACGCGCTCTAGTTTTATTATTCATAATGTCAATTCTCCAACACCTTATTCGCCTAAATCAAACCGCCCCACGTTGGGCGCCAATATGTAACCAAACTATTGTTCCCTTTCTATTAATTCTTTGATCTACACCTGATCGGTTACTATATCGATGTATATTAGAAATATTCGAGGTTTGTGCCTCCAGGCACTGGAAAGCGGAAAGGTTTAGGCAAATATAAATGAGCTTGAAGAATATTTGACGTGTTGACTTGTAGTGATTTACACGAGTTCAGTAGCAATGCTTCGTTATTGACACGACGTGTTTACGATGCGACGACCCGCGCGTAGAACAATGCCTTGGCACGCACGGAATGCGTGCAAGAAACGAAACTTCCAACGCTCGCTTGCTCGCGTATCGCCTCTATTCGCAACGCGGATCGTAACGTCGACGTCGGCCTCGTGCATGTATAATATCTGAAAATCGTATGGTATAGGTATTTCCGCGGTTTAAACGCGCTAACAGTGTGGAAACGCCAATCTGAACCGCCGTATAAAATACGGGAGAGCCGATCGAGGTCCACACGTTAGGAACCTCACTGAAATAATGCACGGCAGATAACGAATTGTCGGCAGGTACGTGGCCTGGGCGACTCCTCAATCTCCGGACGTTTCAGTGAGCTTTGCACAATTGTACGAGACCCAATTGTGTTCTTTCGAGAGCGCTAACGTAAACAGGATGCACGAACAGCCCTGCCGATCGGGAGGGGTGAGCGGCACCTATCCGTTAGATGTTCCACAAAAGCGTATATGGCAGATAACGAATTGTCGGCAGGTACGTGGCCTGGGCGACTCCTCAATCTCCGACACTTCTGTGGGCCCTATGTGAATGTTCGAAACACACTCACGCCTACAGAACTCACAAACATGAATGGCAGATAACGAATTGTCGGCAGGTACGTGGCCTGGGCGACTCCTCAATCTCCAAACGATTTTGTGAGTTTTGACGACCATACGATATGCAATTTACTATACAGTGGCTGACGAAGATAGGATACACGAACAGCCCTGCCGATCGGGAGGGGTGAACGGTACCTATTCCTCAGCAATTCCACAAAACGTTGTTGGCAGATAACGAATTGTCGGCAGGTACGTGGCCTGGGCGACTCCTCAATCTCCTAACGTTTTGTGGGCCCTATGCGATTATTACTCAATCGCGCCTACGGCTCTACCAACCAGGTTGGTCGCTCACAAAGACGTGGTTGGCAGATAACGAATTGTCGGCAGGTACGTGGCCTGGGCGACTCCTCAATCTCCTGACGTTTCTGTGAGGGCAATATTGAATTTAACTCTAATTATTATCGTGCACGAAACCGACGCCGACGTTCCGCCCGGTTTCGTGGCTGACTAGGTTGCCTAACACACGGCGCAAGATACAAAGTTTTTCACTTGGCACAATAGCGAAAGCCTTGTGATTCACTTCACTATTTATTCAAATTTGTGAACGTGGAGGTAACTGTTCACGTTACTTAATGCTGAATCACTAGGCCTCTTTATCTTGCATCGTGTTAATCGCGACGCCTTTTTACTTTTCGCACGCGATTGGCGATACAAGGTTCGAGCACCGATTCCGTCTAATAATCCGCGATTTACTCGCGACGCGTGAACGAATCTTTTAATTTCAGCCACTCCTGGGCTAATACAGAATTAGTCTGTAGACTAGAAAAAGCTTGCATCCGGCAAGTTACAATTTTTAACTTCAGCCACTCCTGGGCTAATACAGAATCTAGTCATAAAAAAATAGTTTCCCTTCACAATCTTTTTCCCTGCTACGAACTGGTGATGTGAGCTAGATTACGACTTTACTGTAGTACCTTATATATTTTCCTTTTTGTTTGAAGCAGAACTAGAATGTTGTTCAATCTTTTTTTGTTTAAATAAAAATAATTATTCCGTAATGTATCTACTTCTTTAATCCTTTCTTTTATTTGACCTTATTAAATAAATATTTTTTACAATCATTTTAATACAGGATTTCCTTTATTTCGTGGAAGTCTGAACTTGTCAAAAAAGTATGTACATAAAAATTGTTTGATACGAAGGAGTATTCAATACGGTGCAAGTTAATTTTTTAATTTAATTAATGCTTTGATATGAAATCTGTATTTCTTCGAATTATTCCGGGTTTTTTATTTTTTACAATTAGAGTTTGCAACTGAAAGGTCGGAAAAAATGAAAATACTTCTACTATTATATTAATTAAAGTTTGGTATATTAGATTTATATATTAATTGCATATTTTATGTAAAACCAGATAAAACAATTAAACTGTACGTTCTGATCCAGGCCAAAGTCGAAACCGGTTCTGTTACAAGCTAAGTCGAAACCGGTTCTGTTACAGGCTAAGTCGAAACCGGGTCTGTTCCTGGCTAAGAACTAGACTAGGGGGCAGCACTATAATGGGCACGGCCAAAACCCGAGCGTGAGCAGTCTCATCTCTCATCTACTCTCTGGTATAATATCAGAACTCTCTGGCGAATATTACTAGAAATATCTAGATATATAGTTACCTTCTTGACAGTGCTTCTACCATATTTTAATTTCAGTTGATAATAGTATTTACCAGTATTTACTCTTGGAGACTGTAAATTGTTGCTTTCTCTATGTAGAGTTTTATAACACTTTTACATTAATACCATTGCCTCTATATATTAAATATATGAAATTTGAAGATGGTGTTTTATGTATAGTATTCAACTATTAAAAATGGTTATAGATCACGTTTAATTTATATCATATTAAATAATATAAAAACATTTCGTGGTCTGATTATGGGTGTAAACCTGTTGATAATATTTATCGTGTGGTTAACAAAAATAAATTTTTGTTACAATTGAAACTATTTTTTTTAATTCGTTGCGCATCCATCTGTTCATAAATACGGGACAACAGCAGTGAGCAGCTGGCAACCGCAATAATGTCTGTTGTAGACAAAATTAAGCATTATCAACGAAATATTGAAAAATGCGATGACAATGGTGATAGAGTATGTATTGTGGCACTAGTTTTCATGATTTTCAAATTTCTAGCGATGCTTACAATAATACAATTAAAATTTTTATCGTTTGAGGATAACCTCACGATGCTCAAATGTAATCGCAATTGCATCTAAATCAGATACAGTATTGTTAGAAATTTAATGCGTATACAGTTTTAAAACATTCATAAATATATTCGTTTTTAATTTTATTTGACTGTATTTGTCTAGATAAGATTTAGACAAATAATTGTTCATGTTTCAATTGAATTTTTTATGTATCTTTTTTTTAAATTTTTGTCTTAATGCTTAATATTTATGTTAGTTGAATGAATATCGTGGTATAAATATATTGCTTTTTTTATTATATTACAGATGCTACATTGTATTTCAAAACTATCCAATTTGCCAGTTACTGTGCAACATCTTCAGGAAACTGGCGTTGGCCGAACAGTAAACGCATTGAGGAAATATGAGAATGGAGTAGGAGATGCTGCTAAAGCACTTGTTGCAAAGTGGAAGACAATGGTAGCTAGCGAAGAAACTAGTGAAGGAGAAGATGAGGATGAAGCATGTGTTCCAGATGCCCCTGAAAGTTATAGTGACAGTCATGAATCTCCACAGTCTGAAGAAAATTGCATAAAGTACAAAGAAATAATTATTTCTAATTGTATTATCCATATTTTATTTATATTACAAATCATTTTTATTTTGAAATATGTTATAAATAATACAATTATAAGTGTTTTGCTACTAAAAAAATAATATCCATGTTAAAATAAGAATTACTTCTGGAATAATTAAACTTTTAATGCATATAATGATTTTTCAGACACAGAAGTGAAGAAAGCGGAAAGCATTTGCACAGCCATAAAATAGAAAAGAATGAAACATTAAATTCATCTCATAACAAATATATATCTAAACAAGAATCAAAACCAAAATCAGACAAGATTCACTCGAAATGTAATAGCGATGCTAGTAAAAGTTCCAGTAGTGAATCAGAGAAGCAGAAAAAGTGCGACAAAGATAAACACAGTCATAAACATCAGTCTCGAATTGCAAAAGAACCTCTAAAAGATTATAAAAGTGCCTCTAAGAAAAACACGGAAAAATATTCTAGTAAATCTTCTGACAGTAATAGTTTGGATAAAGGTAATGAAGACAATTATGGGAAACGGAAAAGTGAAAGTTCCAGTAATTTAAAAAAAGAAAGCAAACGAAGAAAAAATTCAGAAAGTGAAAACGATGAAGGTAAACTTTATGTATCATCTACTTCAGAAAAGCATAATAGTACTAGCACATCTAGTTCAATTAAAATAAAAGAAGAGCCTAAGGATAAAGATGGTATAAATAAAAATGAGAATAAGTATGAGAAGAAAGATTCGCAAGAAAAATTAAAGGGAAGCTCCAGTAAACATAGAAGCGATTCAACAAATACCAAGTTAAAAGATAATGGAGAAAAAAGTAAATACAAAAGTGAAAATCAAACAAGTCATAATAAAGATGAGTCTAAAAAAGTTGATGGTCATCATTCCAATAAAGACATTTCAGAGTCAAAGCATCGTAATAGTTCCTCTAGTGATAAGCATTGTGATAAAAGTAAAGATAGAAGTAAAAGAAAGGATCACAAAGAAGAAAAAAGTAAACATGACAGCAAAAATAAGGATATAAAGCATGCCAAGCATGGGTCAAAAGAACCTAAAGAAGTTAAAATTAAGCAAGAAATTAATGGGGATGAAGGGATAGATTGTAATTCGGGTTAGTTTATAAATACAAATATACCTTATTTTGATGATAATGATAAATATATATAATTATTTGTTTTTTATGTTTAAACAAATGTTAAATAAATTTAATTTATTGTATGGTTATATGGTTACAATAACTTTCTCAAATAAAATATTAGTCTATTTTTGTACAAAAGTGATGACAATACAATAATCCCTTATATGCAGTTAGAAAATTTAGGTGTGCTTACACATTTTCATATCTTACAAATTTTTAAGTACATCTTAATAATATAATAATTAACACTTTCTGTTTTTACATCTAGGTGCTAGTTTTGCTGAGGCACTTGGTATGTGCACAATGACTCAGCCATCTAGGAAGCGTATTAACAATTCTGCAAGCACAAGTTCTATGAAAACAATAAAAGTAGAACCATCAACTACGCCTTCTAAGAAGCCAGTACCAGTACCAGTACCAGTACCAGTATCAGTACCAGTACCAGTACCAGTACCAGTACCAGTACCAGTATCAGTACCAGTACCAATAAATGAATCACCGAACAGTGATCCTCTACAAGTAATATAACTACATATAGATCTATTTATTATTATGTTGTAACAAAATTACACACAATTAATAATATCATAAATTTGAATACATTAAAAATATCTTCTATTACAGCCACCCTCTCTTTTATTATCAAATGTGAAACTAGAACCATTAAGTGTAGATTTGGCATCTACACTGCCTGAAATTAGTCCGAATTATAAACCACTGCCATATGTTAATCCTGTTAATCGTAGAGAGGAAGATAAATCACTTACAGATGTGATATATGTTAAAAATCAAAGGTAATGTTTCAATAATCTGAAAAATGTACATACCACATAACATGTTAATTTAAAATTGTAGGACAAAAGTATATTCAGGAAATAAGTCCGGATATGCGTCTGTACCAACTCTATTTGAAATATGCACACAAATACTAATAGAAAATATCGATGGTAAGTAACATACAAATGTAAAGATATAGAAACAGTTTTTTAAATTTGTTTGTGTTTCAGCTTGTATATCAAATATAAATATTTAGGATGTTGTGTTGCATTTGGAAAATACACTAAGGCGCATTCAGCACACGAGAAACAAAAATGTTTATACAAGCATATCCTCTATGTGACCTTGTTTTCGAATTACAGCTTGTGTTATGTTGTAATGGTTCCTTACTAGCTTTAAAAAAATCCGCCTTTAGCTTCAATTCAGGCGTAAATACGATTCACTATAGATTGTCGATCTCGTTTTTTTGTGATCTCATGATTTTTAAGTCGTGCAGAAAAACAGTTAACAATATATGATTTTGTTGTGTCTATTTACACACAAAGAAGATTGTTACAACACAAAATAAATTGTAAGTCAAAGACAAGCTCATGCAGGGTATATTTATATGAACTTTTTTACTAATTTTAATGTGCTGCTGTGGTTGTCTAAAGAATTTGTGTTATTCCAATGTATAGAATTGTGACATAAATGTTACAATTTATATTTTATTATGCGATTAATTACAATTTCAATTAACGTTTATAATTTTGTTTCACGTTTTTTTCTTCACTTAGTAACTTGAATACATGATTTTTTGAGGATACAATTTTTTAACTGAGAAAGTTTAACTTCTTTTTCAACATACTGAACATGATGTTATTGAAATACACTTTATACGTGTTCACAAGATCTTATTTGTATTTCGTTAAAAATATGAAAATGTATTGTGTATACATATACAGGGTGGGGCGCTATAAACAGGTCACCTGAATAACTCGCTTGTTTTTGAAGATAGAAGAAAACTTACTTGGTATCGAAGCGCTCGTAATTTGATGTTACTAATATTTTTATAGGTGGAGACGTCAAGGAGATATGAAGGTCAACCTTGTTTTTTAAATGGAACGGTATGGTTTTTTATTTACATTCTGATAGTGTGTTTCAAGACGAATGCAATTTATTATGAAAGTCATTATAGGTCACGCAAGGTCAACTGCAATAGAAAATAATTTGTCTGAAAGCACTCTTCGAACACTTCGACGATTTACATGTAACATGTTATTTACGCACTCACTGCTAGTATATGTGTTCAAAATGACAATCTTGAACATGGATACATAGTCTAAAACGTAGCAATACTGATGGCACTGTTTGATCAATTTCATTTCCATCTATTACAAAGCAAGCTCTTTTCCAAGCATGTTTTTGCATGTCAACTCTTTGGTTATTGATTTTCCGCAATACAAATAGAAATTTACAGGTGTCAGAATATTACAAAACCGTATTCTAATCGGTAGTCAAACTACTAATAACATTTCTAGATACAGATAAGCGAACAATGTGATTGAATGTTTGTTTATGTTCTGTGATCATTATCAATAATTACAAGAGCGGTATGCCAACAACTAGAGAAGACACAAAAGTATTTGAAGAGTGCTTTCAGACAATTTATTTTCTATTGCAGTTGACCTTGCATGACCTTGAACGACCTTCATAATAGGTCATTGCATTCGTCTCGAAACACACTATCAGAATGTAAATAAAAAACCATACCGTTCCATTTAAAAAACAAGGTTGACCTTCATATCTCCTTGACGTCTCCACCTATAAAAAGATTAGTAACATCAAATTACGAGCGCTTCGATACCAAGTAAGTTTTCTTCTATCTTCAAAAACAAGCGAGTTATTCAAGTGATCTATTTATAGCGCCCCACCCTGTATATACAGGGTGTTCATCCTGACGGACGCACCAATTATTGAGGTATTTAGGTCAATCTGACAAAAAATGTTTCCAATAAAAGTTATTGGAATAAAGTGCTATAATAAAAATCCCGCACAAATTTTTTATTCAATAAAACCTGGGGTCTCCTTGACTTTTTAAAATAGCACTATGTATTTTTAACTTCATATTGTTATAGCTGATGAAAAAACAAATTCAGCGACCTACTATACAATAGCCTTTGGATCACCTTGAGCTCAGAAAAACGATTCATTATTAAGTACATATGTTGATAATCTCCTACACCTAGTAAAAAACTACTGAGATTGCAGCGATTTTAGTAATACTATGTCAGCAAAAGATCAAATCAAAATTAAAAATGTTTACATTGTAAATGTTTACATTCAGTTCGAAGTTCGAAAGTATCATTAACTACGAGTTAAATTTACGTTTCATTACCGCGTAGGAAACTTATTTACTTAATTACTGTGAATTTCTGAGGTCAAGGTCATTCAAAGACCATTGTACAGTAGGTCGCCGAATTCGTTTTTTCATTAGCAATAACAATATGAAGTTAAAAATACATAGTTCGTTTAAAAAAGTCAAAGTGACCTCAATTTTTTATTGAATACCAAATTTTCTTGGAATTTTTATTATTGAACTTTATTCCAATAACTTTTATTCGAAACATTTTTTCATCTGATTGGCCCAAATGCCTCAATAATCGATGCGACCGTTAGGATGAACAACCTGTATAATAACTCGTATAAATAGATAATTCGCATCAAACATTTCTGTAAAACTGTATGCTTGCTGGGTAAAACAAATTTTACTTCTTAGATAAAATAATAATCAAACACGGCATAGTACACGACACAAATTTTTTGGAAAACTGAATGCAGAAACTGTTAAATATATCTTGAATTTCAAATAGTACGTAGTATCCTGTAAATTGTGTCATATAATAAGATGTTTAATACTTATTTTTGTTGTTATGTGTAGCACTTGAATTTACTGGCGGAGTGCCTTTTGACATCATAAAACCTGTCTTAGAACGTGCCACAGCAGACCAGTTATTTATGTTAGAACATTATAATCCCTACTTAATTGAAGATACTGATCGTTTGTGGGAGTTTCATTGTAATCGTCAATTTAGAAACAAACAAAGGGAAGAAATGGAAACGTGGCGTGAGATGTACATGGTATAGAATTTTCAATGTTTCTTGTACTTGTTTGAATCGTAATATAAATGTTTATCTTATAAAACCTTTACATATTAATAGTATATAATGTGTATTATAAACATTTTATGTTAATTCTGAAATCTTTAATATTTTTTGGTATATTAGCGCTGTTTAGACGAAAGAGAAGCAAAGCTGAAGACGCTTACAGCTAATATAAAACAATCAATCGACAAATCTGTCCCTGTAAGATCTACAAAGCTTGCATACGTAGATAATATTGTTAAGCCGCCTAGGAATGTTCTGAAAAAACAAGCTAAATATGGAACTGCAAATTCTCTACCTAGCTCTACATCTAGTTTAAAAAACAAATTAATTAGCGGCGGTGGTCCTACAGCTGCAACAAATATTTCTGTTCCACCACCACCCATGGCTCGTGTTAAAACACGTAAGTATTTTTTTATGTGATAAATTCCAAGAATTCAAATATTCATTCAATATTTTCTATACACGTCCACCGCTGTTAAAAGTGGAGAGTGTAAGTTTATGAAAAATTTTGAAAGTATGTACATTTGTTTGTATATTGAAATTCTCGACCAAATAGTGATATTTCTAATTTTCGGTATTGGTCGGCAATGGTTTGTTTCAATTAGGAGTTTTTCAGATCAAACATTATATCTTCTAGTGCAAATTTACTAAAAATACTTCTATTGGCATTAAAACGGTCAAAGAAAGATTCAAATGACATAGTCGTATATTACATTCGCCTTTTTGAGCTGTGCGTTATTGTTCGCATTTCCTGCTTCACTTTCTATCTCTGTTTCGTTAAATTAAACTAAATAAATTCACATAGGGTTAGAGCTATTAATTAATAGCTCACAAATTTATGAGATACTCGGGTAAATACTCGTATACATGCCTGACATCCACATGGATAAAAATGACATAGTAATATGAGTATCTCATTACACACCCAAATATTTAAGATAGTTGAAAATCTTGATGCAAGAGCTCAATTGAAAGAAGAGTCCAACAGGTTAGAAAAGATTATTAACACTAATCGTACCGGGCACAAAATGTGATTGGTATACGTTGTTTTATAGAAATTACAAGATTGAATTTAATTAAATTTTTCGTAATTTTTATAATAATATGTGCTTGAATGAAGAAATTTATTTAATAATATCGAATGAAAGCATCTTTGTAATTTTAATAATTAAGAAATAAAAAATGTGAAACTGAACATTTGACTGGTCATAGTACAGTTAGTGTTAACAATAAACGTTGAACATAGCAATCACAATTTATTCAGATGAATTTTATTTGATTTTATTTAAATTTTATTGTGAATAATTACTATTATTTTAAAATAAGTATGAAAATTTCATGCAAAACTGATACTGCGATAATTAACATTTTTTTTGATGGTCTAAAAATTGAATAGCGAACATAACATAATACAATAATATAATTGAAAATAATATATATGCTAAATATTACCCTGATGAAGGCGATGGTGCTTCAAATTTTGAAGTGATCATTTATTGTATATTTCTATCGACAATAGCAAACTCTTAACTATTTCGTGTGTTCGGGTGTCTCATGAGATACAAAAAAAACTTTCAAACAAATGTTGCATGGTTTCCAGGAGCACATACCGTGCTTTAATCTGTTTTTTCTTACTTTGCTTTTTTATCGTGATATAAGGGTAACATTTCGTTCTTTAAATGGAATGCCCAATATTTTTCTTGAATTCGCATAAAGCATCAAGTTCTGCATAAAAAGGTATTATACCATATAGATTATAGGGCTTAAAATTAATAATTCCTAAAATATTTATGATATATATATATTATTTCAAGCGGCGTTCAAAGTGTTGTTCCTACAGTTATTGCGGCACATTCACTAATATTTCATGTCTAAAAAATGAAATAAGTTTGAGAATATCTCAGTAATGTATCAATTTTGAGTCTTATTTGGTATAAACCTTTTTTACACAGAATTTGGTGCTTTCTCCAAATTCGAGAAAAAATATTGGACATTCTATTTAAAAAACAGAATTCATATCTTGATAAAAATGCAAAGTAACAAAAAATATATTACAGCACTATATGCCCCCCTGGAAACCATGCAACATTGGTTTGGAAAATTTTGTTGTACAACAAATAACTTACAAGTTATTTGAAGTCGTCGTGTTACGAGACTCACCCTGTATAATTACGTTCTGAATTACACTTACATCACATTACTGCTATAGTATCACTAAACTCTTTTTAGTTACATTTATGATTTACTTTAATGATCCTCTAAATTATTGGTATTGTTGTTTTTAAGGCTGAGAAGAACATTTGTTGTCACAAAAATTGTGATTTTCTGGCTTAAAATCTAAATCCATACTAGAAAATACAATGTTCCATTTGAGAAACAGAGTTCCGATCCAGACAATTATTAATTCTGATTCTGATCCTCTATTTTAATGTGGGGTAGGCAGGTGGTCTGTTATAATATTTCAATACATGTGTCATTATTATGCTATATACTAGTTCCAAATTTTTAAACAATAAATGTGCCATAATTATTATTCAAGATAACAAAGTTATGAAGTTTGTAAATAGTGTAAGGAAAAGCCGTAACGGAAAACTTGTTTATTAATGAAATTGGGCACACGGATAACTATAGTTGACGATCGACGTGTTTGTCGCGGACGCTCGTTACAATCTGCCTTCTTTTTTGTAATCTGTTCGGCGATCGCAATTTTACAACTCTTCTGTGATTCCCGATTTTCCATTTTTATAAATCTAGCTATATACAAGGTTGGCTGTTAACACACACACACACACACATACATACATACAGCATTCGTACTTCAACTCTATAATAGGGAAGTATATTTCTACTAAATATTTTTATTCGTTTTATCAGCGTCCAGTACTATGAAGAAAACAAAAGCACCTCTGATGGCGAAAGCTCTACAATTAATAAAAGGACGTTACAAGCGGTAGTTCATACAATTTTTTAAAAAGTTAATTACTTAATTAAATTATGCATCACTTTATAATGCATTTTGCGTTTATATAAATGTATTATAATAACATCAGTCATATCAGTTTGTATTCTTGGTTATTTCATCAATTAACAAAAGAGTGTATCCAGAACAAAAATATGTTAAAGAATACACTTATTATATTAGGCATTTTAAGAGTTCACCAATCTGATCGTGTAATGACAGTATATGAGAATAACTGTGCAGTGCTTTTCAGTCTATTATAAAAATCAATTATAATCAGGTTCATTGATTGTACAGGAATGGAATCCAAAGTTTTGTGATGATTGAAAGGTTTGGAGGATGAACGTGTTTGTTAATGATATGATGCTTTAAATAAATTGAGTTTTAAGTTACTTTATAACATATACTTTTGATCGTTCCGAAATTTCTTAATTCTGTGATAGAACAAAGTGAAGTAAGAGGTATTATAAAACAATTCCTCATACCACCTTTAGTTATAATAGTAAATCAATTTTTACAAAATATGTTACATAATATCTTCATTCTCTAAATTTTTTAATTTATACAAAGATTTGAAGAATTGTTTAAAAGATGTAAACAATTACTTTATGATCTATTAAAAGAAGGCATCATCAATTTAATAATTTGAATGCACAGATAAAGAACATAATTATAATACGGCAGACTATAAAATCAACTTGTTCACTATGCTCCAGTTTATTTTGTTCATTAATATCTATCAACATAAAAAGTATCTATTAATACGTCATTTAAAGTTATGTGTATGCTAACTATGCCTCATGTATTGCCGTGTTCCGTTAATTTCATAACATTAGAATTGTAAATATTTTTTTATTGACAAATATAAGAAAGTGAGCATAAAAGAATAAATATACTACAGGCAGGAAATAATGAATGTAAACCATTCATGATATTGAGCATCACAGACCTACGTAAAGTTGGAGTGTATTAATGAAGCATGCAATTATGTATGTAATAAGTATAATGGATTTTTATTTCCTAATTGTAATAAACAATCGAGCAACTAGAACTAATAACATTTAGAAAATTACATTTAAATTATTTTAGTAACTAGAGATAAGCTGCATTCAAAGTTTTGAAATGATTACTCACAAATGTGGCAGATCAGAGAATTTGAGATCACAAAATTGTTTAAAAATACAGGTAGACATATATGAAAATAGAAATAAAATTAAATATTGCATATTAATATTTTTGTAAATTTTCTTTGATTAGCAGACCATAATTAAACGATTATGTAAAATGAATTTTATTTTTATTCGTGATAAACATAACTTAAGCGAACATTCTAATGGAATATATGTATGTAATTAATGTAGAACGTTGATCTTTTAGATATTCCGTATTGGAAATAAGTTACCTCTCACCTTTAATTATCATACATATATGAATGAACACGCTGACTGCCAAAAGAAACTTTTATGTAACATTTAGTATGATTACCAGCATTCATGAGAAGGTTCTTATTGCGTACCACATGTACTATTGGCGGTCGTATGTTTTTTTTTCGTCTTTCCTTTCAATCACTACTCATTCCCGATAATGATAAAAACAACGCTGTGTTGAGTGAAACACATTCAAAATGAATATTCTCATATATATTGGCAGTATCGAATAATATTACTAAGCAAAAGTAAATCATTTTAAGATGCATTTCAGTTATGATTCTTTAATTCGAAGGCGACATGAATTCTTATATTTTGAAATGTATATTACAGAAATAAACGATATTCTTGTATTATATAAGAAGATAACTTGATAGATTTCTAGCTCACGTGTCGTTTGGGACATTTAACACGTTGACTGCTGACTACGAGATAACTCCCGTCAATATGAATAGATAGCCTCAGGGAAGAGAAAATAAAATCAAGGTTGGCTTACATGAACAGAAAATATAATCATTGATTTAGTTAGAGAGAATATAATTAATGTAATCATTGAATTAGAGTTTTTAGTAATATAATATGATTGAAATTAAATTGACTTTTTACATGGCAGTCAACGTGTTAAGTGTAATTTTATATGTTATGAATTTCGACTTTATCGAAACGAATTCAACGATCTGTAATTACAATGTTTTAAGTCTGACCTACATTCAAGATATTGTCAACACTAGAAAGTTAGGATCATTATGGGTTATATCAGGATATTAGGAATGTTAATGTCACACAGTAGTCATTGTACCGTATAGATTATAGATCATTGAATTCGTCACTATTTTGACTTCTTCTTGTATGACTATGTGGCCCGAGATCATTGCAAGTTTTTCCTTCAACACTTTTTTCTATTTTGAATAATAATAACCCTCATATTCACCGAAATATTTAGAAATTCAGAAATGACCATCAATGGTGCATGTTTCAGTCAACATGTTATATGATTGTTCGAAATGTAGTTTGGTCAGGATAGTATATTTAAAAAATACAATAAGATTATTCTAATTTAATAAATGAATCAAATTGTGTATATTTGATGCTGACATATATATAGAAAAAATTGTATTTCTTAAATTACTGTAAACCCATAATAATGTACATACATACACAATATGTCATAGCGATATTAATTTTGTCTCGTATAATGCTGTCTTATTTATGGTATAATCGTAGATTTATAGATATCGAATTTTAAAAATTCCATTTTGCAAATGGAACACACATGGTTCCCCGAACTATTTAATACAAAATGAATTTGGATACATTCTTAGAACATAAAACAATTAAAAATGATAAACAAAGTATCACAAATAGTTTTATATTTGTTGTATGTAATAAACTGTGGATGTTTATGCAGCCACCCTATTTTGGTCATTAATTTATAATAATAAAATTAGGCAGCATTTTATTTTTTGTATGAAAAGTGTTATTGTGTTCATAATATATAGAATATTAGTTGTTGTTAAAATGATTATTGTACTGTGTTTTACCGGCTGATAGATGCAGTAAGTGCATGAACATCTGCAGTCTAGTAATAAGATAATAGCGAAAGAAACATAAGCATAATGTAATAAAAAAAAAAATTAAAAAAGCAAGTGAAAACTAGACAATTGAATATCACTCTATATTAGTTTCTGCGGAAAAACCTGTTTACGATTTTATGAATTTACTTTACAAACAGACAAATAAGTTACTAATGCATGTAAGGTTAAAGAAAAATTACATATTGAATAAATTTCACATACATATGTAGTTACGCAAAGTGATATATTTAATCGTATTTATATTATTTAAATTTACTGATTTTTGTAGTAATATTGTAAGGTTAACAAAAATGTATTTCCGTAAAAGTATCCCAGATAGCACGGCTGGCCGCCTAGCCCAGCGTGCCGAGCCCCTGACCTGCAGATTACGAGCCGAACCCCGCTTCGAGCGGCTATAGGCCCGTCGGCTCGATTTCGGCTCGGCCACTGCAAGAGCCGAGTCCAGGCCTGTGACCTGCAGAAACTCGAGCCCAGGGCCGGCCGGCCGGGCCGAGATTTGAGAGGGCAGCACAGTTACACGAATGTGGCCAATGCCGGTATACAGAATACGGGGCGGGTCGCATCAATGTGGCAGATGTTAAAGTAAATTTCTATTCTGCAAATGCGTAGCAGTCCCCCGTTTTATATAACGTTACATTTTGTTTATTGTTAACCCCTCGCCGTGCAATTTTCTTTACAGTTACACTATGATTAAAACGTCTTTATGAAAGAAAAGAAAAAAAGTGTCGTAGACGTGAAAAGAAAATTTATATTTTTTGTACGGCTATATTTATTTTAATGCTTGAACATGGATTACAAACGAATTAAATTTTATTATTTCATCTAAAAAGAAACGCGTAACATATTCATATTATTGTTAGACTTTGTTAAAATCAACATCGCGATTGAAAATGCAACAATTTTGAATTTCATCTACTCAATTTTAGTTAGCCAAATTAATATTTTGTTATGCCGCAGGGGGTTGGTGAAGGGATAATATACTATATATTTTTACACAGAATTTAAAATTTTCTAATATTGTATATGACGGCAATCGCCAAATTAATGCAACCGTGCTGCCCTCTTACGGGGTAGACTTCTTTTTCCAGGATTGCAAGTGTGCGGGATTCGGGGTCTTATTCCTCGATAATACAAAAATGGGATTTTTCAGTAGTCAATAACGCTAAGTAAAAGATCAATCTAAGCCGCAGTCGCCCTCGAAAGTCCTATTTTTACGTTTACGAGTCGTAATCTGCATCATTCGGAAGCATACAACTGCGCATGTAGCTATTTTCATAACATATATGCTGCCGAATAATGCAAATTACGCCTCGTATACGAAAAAATAAGACTTTTGAGGGCGATTGCGGCTTAGATTGATCTTTTATCTAGCGTTATTGGCTATTGAAAAAACCCGTGTTCGTATTATCAAGAAATGAGAACGCGAATCCCGCACCCTTGCAATCCTGCAAATGGGCAGCATACCGGCCCGGCCGGCCGGCCCTGGGCTCGAACTTCTGCAGGTCACAGGCCTGGACTCGGCTCTTGCAGTGGCCGAGCCGAAAGCGAGCCGGCGTGTTGACTGAGTAATATATGTACTATAAGTAGGGTGGCCGTTATTTACACTTGGCGAAAAAAAATTTATAATAAGCTACATATGCAAAATTTTAGATCGATCGAACAACGGGAGAACGTGCTGCATCGAGCATGAAAATTTTTTATTTTTGAAACCTGGTTTTCTCTATTATAGTATTCTCTATATCGTTCAATTTGTCTTTCCATGCTCTATAATCTATAACTCCCTGATATCCAAATGGACTCCACGTGGAGTGTCGAAAATGAACGCAGTAGCATAGAATGTGGAACCGTCTGGATGCAGGCCACGTGGAGTGCAGCTTCTGCAGTCCAGGTGGAATGCATCTGTGTCCTCGACTTCGCTTCCCCGCAAGGTGGCAGCACGGTCGCACTGATTAATACGGCGAATGTCGTTAAACAGGGCAGCGCCGTCGGTAAGGGCAGATGGCACTAATGTGGTAGACAAATATTTAGCAGCTTTCTACCGCAAGATGGCAGCACGGTCGCACTGATTACAAATTACAAAAAAAAAAGTAGGATATGACGGGGCGCGAACCTAGTACACGCAGGTTGAGAGACGAGCGCCTACCGCACTGACCCAACCAGGCTGTTGGAAACAACGACGTTAATATTTCAAGTCAACTTCATTTTCTAGGGGTGTGCGGGATTCCCGAAAATATTTCGGTTTCCCGTAAATTGTAGGGAATCCCGAAAATATCCGGGATATAGAATAATATCTGGGATTCCCGAAAGTGTTGTTATTCTTGAAAATTTCAGCAATCCGAATGTTGCAAAATAAAATATCTTGGCTTTGAACACAATGGCTTTCGGATTCTGGTAATTGTTGGAAGTATGGAGAAACTTGAAATGTCGGGAATCACAGACGTTTTCGGGAATCCCGAACAATTTCGAGAATCCCAAACATTTTCGGGATTTCGAAATTCTCGGGATTCCATCCCGATCTCGAGAAAAATTCCCGTCCCGACCGGGATCTCGCACACCCCTATCATTTTCTAATTATTTCTGTGAAATGTTCAAGGTTTATCAATGGCTAATAGGCTTACAGAATAAATAAAATATAGCAATTTGAAGATTAACTTAGCTTTTCACGGAAAAAACGTCGAAAAAATCAGTTTTTATTTTTTTTAACAACGGCGCACCTCTCTTAAAAATCGGAAAAAATTCATGAACGACATTTATAATAATATATCGGTACTGTAAAAATATAGAGGTGGTCAATTTAAAAGACTGCCTTATATTTGTAGGATATGTAGAAATTCATTTCACCGACATTACCGACATAACCTCGCCGACGGTGCTGCCCTGTATAACGGCATCCGCCGCTCCACGCCGACTCCACGAGCCGCCTCCCATCTGGCTGGAAGAAGCTCCTGGCCAGATGGTGTGACGGCAGATTTTGTTCTGCTGCGTTCGTTTTCGGAGGCGCCACTGGCGCGCACGCCACACTCATTCCAGATTCCCTCCATCCATGGCTCCGAGCAGCCTCAAGCGGCGGTCTGGAACGATACTGCACTCCACGTGCACTCCAGACTCCGCTCTCTTCCTGCTCGGAGCAGACTTGGCTATCAGGGTATGTAAATGAAATACAAGGTCATTGTGAAAAAAAATTCGCAACTTTGGAATTTCGAAAATTGGATAAAAAAAATTTTTCTTTAGCATTATATTTACTTCGTCGAACAATACAAATTTTAAGATATAATTTTGATATCGGCGCCAGGTTCGATCGAACTCAATCAAAGTTATATCTTATATTTCAAATTTTCGATCGATAAGAATTTTTCCTTTAATACAAATTTTGTTTGACACACTTTTTAGTGTTACAATCCTAGGAAGTGTCCTGAAAAAAATTAGAAGGCCGAAAAATAAGGTCCACCTTACTGTACAGTGAATCATAGTAATATTTTGGATGCTTTTGAAAGGACGGAAACATTTTAAATATTGAATCATACGAGTAGGATTTTTTGAGAAACTAGATCAACTACATGACGTGAAAGATTTTGAAATTGTTGCAGGTGGTCGGAATTATAAACAAAATTTTAAAAGTTGTTTTTTACAACTTTTTTATATGGGCCACATTGAAAATTTAAGAAATGCCTTTTGTAGATCTGTGTCAATTATAAATACAGTAAAATCGCAAGCTAAGCCGATTCTCGATTCTGTGCTGTGACATAAATAGTGAGGGGATACTATTTTTTTGTGGCCGCGACGACTACGGCGAACGTAGAAAAGGACAGCGCGTGTGAACACAGACCGCGCGGCCAAAAATTTTAGTGTCATTTGTCTGGAGATCGCGGGGTGGCGTGTTTAATCGCGACAAGTCGGTGTCGCGGCTCGGCCTCGTTCGGTTTTGTTCGGCGGTGTTCGGTCGGCGGCTTAGATCGTAACAGTCCTGCTGCGTGCAGGTCTGTTACACCCCCCTCCTCCATCGGGGCGGTGAGCGAGCGAGCGGCGAACCTGGTTTTATTCCCTTTTGACAGTATTTTCGGTACATAATTCTCTTTCTTAACGCTATTGGAGGGGTTGGACAACAAACAAACAGTAGGTTTTGGACGGCACAATAAACTGTATTTGGTGTACGTGTAAACTATGACCTAGCTTGCGATATAATGTTTTTTTTTCAGTTTCGCTTTCTCTCTGTTCTAGCGCGTGTTGTTGTACATGCCTGGTAGGCTTAACTATCCTATCCTTGATCTACAAGTGACACAGTAGCGGAACCTTATAGACTAGTGCGCACTTATGAACTAACGCAGTACTTACGCGGTAACAATGGCTTACAAGCTAACGCAGAACCTACAAATTAAAGAAGCACTTATAGACTAACGGACACGCATACCGGCGGCTTACATGCTAACGGCAACTTATAACTAACGCAGAGCTTACAGATTAACGGACTCGTATACCGGCGGCTTACATACTAACGGCAACTTATAACTAACGCAGAGCTTATAGACTAACGGACACGCATACCGGAGGTTTACATACTAACGGCAACTTATAACTAACGCAGAGCTTATAGACTAATGGACACGCATACCTGACCTTACCCACTAACCAATGGGCTAGGGGTTCCTGCGGTCGGGAGAGGCCGCGGCGCGCGTGCCTCTTTGGTTTACGCAGGTCCCGGTCTCACGCTTGGCTGGCGCCTCCGGCAGCGTACTAGCTTGCCGTTCTCGTCGAAGTAGAGGTGCCACCTTTCCTCCCCTATCGACACTCGGTACTGCCGCGCAGCAACGAATCGGGTCGGCACCTCCACACGTCGGCCATTGGAGAGCGCGAACCAGGCCGTGGGGCACGGGGCATGCTTGCCTGTGTATGGTACGGGTGGGAGTGCGTGGGGCGCAGTGCGCCATGTCGCTACCGGGTGCCCGCTATTCCCGGGTTTCTCCTCCTCTGTGAATTCGGCTTTCAGGGCTGGGGCAGGGGTAGGTCGCTGTGGGTCTCTCTGTTCTCTTCGGCGGCGCACCGGGAGTGGCCGATTTGGGGCTTGGGAGGTCCGCTGGCCGTCGTGCCTCTTGTGTCGGCCACAGCTCCGGGTTCGGGCGATACTGCTGGCGGGTGGTTTTCGTTGCGTCAAGTTGGTGGGGTCGTCCGGGGTGATAGGGACAGTCTTTCCAATTCGGGCCACACGGGCACCGGCAGGTCCACTGCGGGTCGTGGTGTGGTCCGTGGGTCCAGCGGGATGGAGGCGTCCACCAGTCGTCCGTCCTCTGGTCTTTTGTCCGGTAGCGCGCTGGTCGCCTTTTCCTCAGTCGGTTCCTCGGTCGTTCCACCTCTCCCGTGGTGACAATTTCCTGCCGCGGTGGCCCGGTGACGACCGCTGGTCTATCCAGTGTGGCGGAACCTTTTCAGGGCCTCCGGAAGCCACGCGACTGCCCGGATCTTTGCGATTCTGTTGGTGCTGGTGGTGATACCAGTGGCAAAGCCTACCGAGGCCTTTGGCCGGGACGTCGCCACTGGCTTTGGTCGAGTGGCCTTTCTAGTCGTGGGCTCGGTCGGTAGTGGAGAACGTACCCGTGACCCCGCTGGCGCTGCCTTGGTTGCTGGCGCCGTCCTGCGTCTCCCCAGGGCGAGCGGCGCGGCCTTCCCTGTAGCCTTCGTGCTTTCCTCCGGGGTGGTCGGTGCGGTCGATGCGTGTTTTTTGGGGACGCCTTTGTGCGTCCCTGCGGGATAGTTGGTGCCCCGGAGCTGTTGGCGCGGCCGCTCCTGTGGTGGCCTGTGGTAATATCGTTCCGGGCTCTTCGCGTATGTCTGGCGTACGGGGCGCGCCTCGGTGTCAGGTGTCTCCTCGAAGATATCCTAGTGGCTGGGCCGGGTCTTCGTCGGATCTCGTTGCGGGTTTAAGGTCCTGGATGTGGAAGTGGCGCTTCCATCGGTTGTTCGCGTCGCGGAGGTCGACGATGACCGGGGATACGAAACGTCCGACCGTATATGGGCCGCTGTACTTCGGCGCAAGCTTAGCGGCGACTCCGGCTCCCTTGTCGGATAGTGTGTGGCCTCTCCTCCAGACGGTATCTCCTACGGCGGGTTTCCATTTTCGGCGGCGCAGGTTATAGTATTTCTCCTGCTGGCCGAAAGCCTGTGCCAAGTGTATTCTAGCCAATTCCTGGGCCTCGCGGAGGATCTTCCAGCGTTGTTGTGGAGCTGTGGCCACCTCTCCCGTCGGCGGTTGTCTGGGCACTCGTATCTCTATGCCGTGGTTCAGGTAGGCTGGGCTGTATCCAGTTGACTGTGCCACGCGGTATTCACGGCGAACCTTGCCTCATCCAGTTTTTCATCCCAACGGTCATGATGGTCGACGGTATATTGGGCGAGCATGGTTTTCACCACTTTCTTGGCCCTCTCCACCGGGTTGCAATGTGGTGAATATGGTGGCGTTCTCCGATGTTCGGTCCCGGTTACCTGGAGGAGGGCGGTAAATGGTTCGCCTATAAACTGGCGCCCGTTATCGGTGATGACCGTTCGTGGGGCTCCGTTACGCAGGATAATGTCCTTCCGGACAGCGGCGGCGACGGCGGTACTGGTAGCCTTCCGGAGTGACGTGTGAGTTCCACCCACTTCGTGAACGGGTCTATGGCGACGAGTAGCCATATATGGCCTCGACGCGATCGTGGCAGAGGGCCGACCAAGTCGATGGACTTGTGTGCCATGGTTCGGTACCCGGGTTGGCGTGGAGTTGCCCCGGCGGTGGCTGCGGCGGTGTTTTATACTGCTGGCACCTGGCGCAGCTGCGGACGTACCGAGCGGTTTCCCGGAACATGCCGGGCCAATAGAACCGTTGCGCCAAGCGAGTTATTGTTTTGGCGACTCCCAAGTGCCCGGCGGTGGAATCGGCGTGGTATTGTCGGAGCAGGGCCTCCCGTTCGTTGGTCGGTACGCATATCTTCCAGTTGTTTCCGGCGTTGGGTTCGTTGTAATCCAGTTGGTGTAGTATATGTCGGTACAACTTCCCGTCCCGTAGTTGGTAATCCGGGATGGTCGCCGGGTTCTCCCGAGTGGCTTCGATTTTCTTCTCATACCACGTATCAGTGCGCTGTTTCTGTCGAAGCAGGTTTACGCCTGGTACGGGTTCGGTTCTGGACAGCGCATCTGCCACGTGGTTGAGTTTGTCGGGGCGGTATTTGACATCGAAATCGTATTGTTGCAATTCGAGGGCCCACCTCGCTAGCCGGCCGGTCGGGTTGTCGATTTGTTGTAACCACCGTAGGGCTTGGTGGTCGGTAACCACGGTGAAGTGGTAGCCCTCGATGTACGGGTTCATCTTGCATTACGGTTAATGTGAGAAAATGCGTTACGCATACTCCGACCCCCTGGGAGGGAGCCGGGGTCATGGGTGTGTACCCACTAAAACCTCTTACCCATCCCTAAGCTATGGAGGGGGTGCCCGGATCACGCGAGTATTCCAAAGGGAACCCTCTCACTTACAATAGAACCCGGGGGGAGGGGTTAACCTCCCCCACTAGCCTACACTAATTGGACACCGGGCAGTATGGGAACCGCCAGGTGTCCCCTTTCCCAAGGGCCGTCGGAACGGGCTTCCCGAGCTTCAGCTCGGCCCCCCGGCGGCCTCCTGCCCCGCTCGGAGCGGGCGACCCCTCCAAAGAGGGAGCCCACTCCGGGCAGGGTAGAAGGTCGCCGCACACGGTAAGGGAGGGTCGTCGGAGGCGTGTTCCGGCACGCCCGCCCCTTCCCACAACACCCCCCGCGGTCGCCCCAGTCAAGAGAGGACCTGCCAGCACCCCTCATCCGACACTGTCTCTGGGGGTGCCGGCCCGTCCCGAGGGGAGCTAAACTCCCCTCCGGGGCCGGGGTCAGCTGACGCCCCGGCCCCCGTCATGAGGGGAAGACCCCCGCGCCGGACCGTCCTCCGCCCCCCTCGCAGGGGCACTCGACAGCGCGGGGTGGAACATCCCGCGTCCCCTCCCTCTCCGCCCCTCGCCTTGGGACACAGGCTGGCGTGGGGTGAAGAACACCCGCGCCCCTCCATCTGGCATCAACCCCCACTGCGGGGGCGGAGGACAGTGCGAGGGTCGTCCACGCGCCCATACCCTCCTCGGGTGTGGGCGCGGGCTCTCACGGCGACCTCCTTCTGCGACATGACATCCTCGCAGAAGGAGTCCACCGCCTTCTACGACCCCTCGTTCGCGGTCATGTAGCCGACCACGGCCGCGAGCGAGAGGTCCTACCCCTCCACCGCGGCTCTAAGGACATGGCGCGGCCCTGCCCATGCTGGACACTCCTCAAGAGTGTGCCGCGCCGTGTCCACACCCTCGCCGCAGTGGTGACACTGCGCCGTCGGCTCCCACCCCACTCTGTGCAGGTACTCCCCGAAGCAACCATGGCCGGAGAGCACCTGCGTGAGACGGAAGGTCAACCTTCCCCGCCTCCCACACCATATATCGAATATGGGCAGGAGGGCCCGGACGATTGGACGTCCCGAGGAGGCGGCTCTCATCTGCCGCCTCCATCGGGCAAAAGTGTCCGTCCGGGCCTGGCGTTTCCGCACCTCGACCTCCAATGCCTCCCAGTCCGCGAGATCCACCCCCGGAGGGCGGCGAGCGGAGCAGGTGACTAGATAAATGATCGCCCGCTCTATCGCCACCAAATGAAGGGGCGGAATCACGGCGTGGAGGCCCGCCACCTCCGTGGAGATGGTACGATACCCCCATATGGCCCGCAAGGCCAGCCGGCGTCGCACTCTTTCGAGATGTGCGATACTGGTACGCAGAGGGAGACTCTGCGGGTTTACCCTCCTTTTGGAGGACGACCAGGCGCGCCTTCTTCCACGCTTTGGGGAAGGTCCCCCGGATCAGGTGTGCATCTAGCACGCTCCTGAATTCCGGGGCGAGGATCTGTAGAGCCACAGCCAATATCCACCCGGGAACCCCATCTGGGGCAGGGGCTTTCTTGCCCTTGCCCCGCTGATCCCGGACAGCCAGAGACAGCTCCTGCTCGGAGACCCGGAACTCGTCCGACCACTCGTGGGTCGGCCCGGGGGCGCGATCCGAACCCTCCCCCCCCCCCTCCTCGTCGAGGAGGAACAGGGAGGAGGTAACGCTCCCCAAGAGTTCCGGGTCGAGTTTCTTCGTTATCGGGGGCGTCCAAAGGCGGAGGTTCCCAAGCACCGCCTTATACGGGCGCCCCCACGGATCGTCCTTAAGTGTGATTAGGAGCTAGTCCCAACATCTGGCCTTGGCCGCGACAATTCCTCGCTTGAGGGCCCGCGCCGCCGATTTGTACACATCGTACAGACCAGCGACTATCGGCTCCGAATCACCGCCCCTAGACATGCGGCGACGAGCGCGGGTGTACCGATGACGGGCTCGGCCGGCCGTTCTTCTCATTTCAGCCAGTTCACCCGTCCATCAGTACACAGACTTCCTCGGCGACTGTTCCTCGATCCGGGGCATTGCAACGTCACACATCGTTTGCAACATGCCCCGGAACCACGCAGCCGCCTCGTCTGGCCCGCGCTCCCTGGCCTTCGTCCAGGTGGAGCCGATGGTCACGGCCCCCAACAAACGTAATATTTACCGTCTGCATTTCATCCAACCTCCCAGCGGCTCCTCGATCTCTTATTGGGTCCGTTCGCGCTGTTCTACAACCTCCTAGCAGCTCCCCGATTTCGCATTAGGTTCGTCTGCCCGTCTCTCCCAGTGACTCCCCAATTTCGTATTGGGTCCGTTCACGAAGTTACACCATCCAAGCAGCTCCCTGATTATATGACTACGTATCCGGTTCGTCTGCGCTTGACTACATTCCTAGAGGCTCCTTGACTTCGCGTCAGGGTAAATATTTACTTTAGGGGAGGCATCTCCGATGACCTTGACCTTGACATATGTTGTCAAGGACAACATTCTGAACAACTTTTGCATTACAACTACCCGGCGGTCAGTCTTAGTTTTCGAGATATTCGCGAAAATAGAGTGATTGGACTAGGTTTCAATGGGATGGATGGAATTTCACAATTTCGTCAGCATGGTCGGGCCGGCCTGACGGCTGGCCCTCTCCGCCCCCTCCACGACCTAGATAATGTAAATTGAATGTTTAGAAAACATATGAAAAAGATATTTATCCAATATTTTTGAAGCGGGTTTATTCAAATTTCGAATAAATTTTTTCATCTCTTATCTTTCATCCTTTATTCGAAGACTTCGAATAAACTTCGAATAACTTTTTTTCCTGCTCGAATAAACGGCGACGAGGCCCGACGAGCGCTGAACATGAAAGACCAGCGACAGCGACCGACCATCAGCATACGTACACATTGTAAGCACCTGGGGAATCAAGCATTATTGCCATTTTTTACTTTCATATTTTTATAATTTGAATAATATTTTTAATACGAATGAGTTGTAGAGATCATTCCGATGAAAATGAGGAAATATTCCAATTTGTCTTCGATTGGACCTTATTACAATTCAGAAATTTGTATGCAGTTGGCGGGATTCGAACTCGGGGTTTACCGTTTACTTGATGCTTCCTCGCTGAGCCATGCGAATCTACTGTTATGTTCATTACTTTATATTCTTATAAAGCAGTGATGGGCAGCTATGACTGCGGCAGTCAAGAAGCTTCCCTCACCAACTACTCTTTCGTACGAGTGGGGAAACGAAGAGCACGGGGCACCGCTCCGCGGCGAAGGTGCGCGCTGCACGAAAGAGTAGTTGGTGGGGGAAGCCACCCCTTTTTTTTTTCGAAATATTTCCCACTTTATTACAAGCCTTTTAGCGCTCACAGAATTCAATAACTCGCTTAAAACTATCCGCAGAATAACAAAAAAAAAAACAATAAACCTAAACACGCGAAAAAACCACAAATAAGTATATAACAAAACCTAGAACACGCACCCTATACCAAATTTACAGAAAACTAAAAATAATTACAAAAAATAGTCGTCATTAGCGACTTCATAGATTTCACCCTAGCCGCAAGGCAAAAATCTATGAAGTTGCAAACGCGTTTGCCTCTATAAAACCCGAACGGTTCAGCCGAGAACACCGGAGGTGGTGGTATCCCGTCCGGGAGGGATCCAGCTACAACTTATAGTAACACTAAAAACGGCTAGTGCTAATATTAGGAGGACTAGACTCGAAAAACGCTATAATTTTTAAAAAATTCCAATATGCCAAGGAAGTATGTACTTTACCTGTACGAAATTGCAAAACCTCGCTAGGTGGTACGAAATGATCCTATTTCAAATTGCAAAATTAGCGAATTCTGTGCCCATATGATCTATGCACCGAGAAAACCGGCACTGATATCCCACAAGCACCCTAAAACACCAATCCTGCACCAAATTTAACTCAATTTAGAAATCTAACCGTAAAACCAAAGCACTCTATAAACGCGTCTTCACTCTCTGAGAAACCAAACCGAACTGGGGAAGCCAGCACCTGAGGGGCCCCTACCGTGCCCATCGCTGTTATAAAGGCTCAAATCATATCAAATCATGGGTTAACCTTACGTTTAGGGGAGGCAGCTTCGATGACCTTGATCTTCACATATGTTGTCGGGTACAATATTCTGAACAACTTTTGTCATTATCTTAACTACCCGGTGCTCGGTCTTAGTTTTCGAGATATTTGCGAAAAACTATTATTTAAATACTGAATAAAATTCTCATTTTGAAATATTCACAATTTCGCCTAACCCTAACTAATTCTGATTATCAAATATTATGCGATCAGAATTAGTTAGGGTTAGTTGGTGGGGGGGCGCAGAGGGCCGGCCGCTAGGCCGGCCCGACCACGCATGCGAAAATCCAGAAGTAGTCTTTCAAAATTGAAAGCTCACCCTATATAGAGTGACACTCTGTTCTGATCCCCACAATGTGTTTACAAACAGAAAATAAACAGATGCCGCTCCGGGGAACAGGCTCACGTTGCCACGGAGCTTGGAAGAATACGTAAAATTCAATACAGTATTAGCAATAGTTTTTCGCAAATATCTCGAAAACTAAGACCGAGCACCGGGTAGTTGTAATGACAAAAGTTGTTCAGAATGTTGTCTTTGACAACATATGTGAAGATTAAGGTCATCGGAGCTGCCTCCCCTAAACGTAAGGTTTACCAAATCATGTAATTAGAAGACATAAACTTCTATTAAAAAATTAAATGACACTCACGAATTCAAAGTAAATTAAAAGTAAACATTTTACTTCCAGTATTGAATAAAGATTTATTTTATATTTGAAACCAATATTTCATTCGTAATATGAAAGTTATATGTCTTCCATATTCTGGAACAAATATTTTTCCATGATAAACATAAAGTATTTAATGCATATTAAAAAAAAATATTCTATTTATAATTGTGTAAGCAAACATGTATCGCGAAATAAGCGAGCACGCTGTATTTCGGTTTTGCTGTTCACAGCCGTTTATTTAAGCGCGTCCGTTGAGGCGACCTCCGCACAGTCGACCTTAGGTATGTACAGGGTGTTAAGAAATGTTTGGTCTTGACAGTCATAGGCGTATTCCACATCTTCGGATCGACGAAGATCTGTGAAAAAAAGTTGCCGCAAAATTGTCCTTGACCTTGAATCGCAAGGTCAAATTTTGTATTCTTGTGATGCGTAGAATCACTAATTTGACCGTGAAATTGAAGGTCAAGGACAATTTTGCGGCAACTCTTTTTTACAGATCTTTATCGATCCGAAGATGTGGAATACGCCTATGACTGTCAAGACCAAACATTTCTTAACACCCTGTACAAGCGAACAAATAAACTATGATATGCTTAAGAACTATATACACTTATTCCTATTCTTACTCACTAAATAAACTATTAACTAAGGCTAGGCCGCCGGTTTAGCTTAGCGCGAGATCGCGAGTTTATCTCTAGACCGAGCGCGGTTTCGTGAAAAGAGAGAGGAAATATCGTACCGAGATCGGTGACGAGTGTGTACGCACGATAGTTAACGCGTGACCGAGCGCGGTGGCGTTTTCAGGTGAACAGTGCGAGAGCGAGGCAACGGCCCGTCGCCGTAGAGGAACCGCCGATTATGATGACGTCATACACCGAAATAGATAATTTCGGTGGTAGATGGCCTACTATGTACCTCTACGGCGACAAGCGTTCACGCGTCTCGCCGTTGTCCAGCAGACGCCGCCGATTCGCTCACCCAATCCTGAACAATAATATTAATAAAGATTCATTTTATAACGAGAAAAAATTATTTTTTTCATAATACGAAATAAATATAGTCTGTATATTAATTAACAATCATTAAAAAATCATCGAAATCGGTGGGGGGGAGTCTTCTATGCACAATTACCGATTTTATTTTCAGTTCACTTCTATTTTGTTATTTTATTGTATATTATCTACTAAGAATTTATGTAAGTTTAATGATTGTTAATTAATAAGTTATGTAACAGTTAATAAAAACAGCAATCCCTAAAAAAATTATCATAATTTACCGTATTTTTATGCTTTCTAGGTGTATGTAACTGCGTAAGGATATTTTAATGATATTATCGATACATATGCAAGTTCATTCGGAACAAATTCGGTTTTTGAGTTTTTTCACGTGTATCGTGCTTCATTTTAAATTTTAATACAAATAAAGTTTATGCACATGTTTGCCGAATATACCTAATAAGTATAATTATAAAAAACAAAGTATATTAAAAATTACGTTATAAGTTATAAGCTATGAAAGAAATACCATTATTACTTATTACCATTACCTATTTCTATTTCATAAGAACTAAGAACTGTGACGTGGCAGATTTGCCAACGTCCTCCGAAACCGTTAGCGGAAGACCGGGTCACCCTCACGCAGTAATAATGCAAGATGGACAGTGGCGAGCGCTCGCCCTGGGCACAAGCGAGACCCATGGGCGAGTACTTATGTTTTTGAGCGTCGCGCCAATTTGCGCGACGCGAGTCTGCAGGACCGTAACCGGGGCCCCAGGGGGGGGGGGGGCCCGAGGCACCCTTCCTGCCGAAGGAACGGAAGAACTAGCGGCGTCGGCGAAATTCCCGCACCAAGGACGAGGGATCAACGCGGCCCAGGAAAAACAGCCTGGAGGCGCCGACGAGGACGAGCAGTACCGAATCAAGAACTTCCGCAACCTCGCCGTCGCGTCGCCTCTTCCGGAAGACAAACTGATCAGTTGCCGGAGTGGCTCGCGTCGATCGCCACCGCGGGAAAACCACCAATCATCGGGCACCGCTGTCGGAGCACCGAGGAATCGCCGATCGCCAGGGACCGTCGCGCGGGGCTAGAGCCCCGTCCGAAAATCGAGTAGCGATAGGCCAAATCGTTTGCGGGGGGAAGCGCGCGGTAAGGGGAGGACGCTCCGCTTCCGCGGTCCCGAGCCATCGCGTAGAGCAGCACTTCTTCGTTGGCCAAAGTGACGAATAGTCGAACTCATTGTAAAATCAAAGTATTGTAAAATCGTTGTGAATTACTGCCGGCTAGAGGGCTCGAAAGAAGCTGCCGGACAACCGCCGCTCATCGAGTATTCGTGGTAAGCTAACGTCCGACTTTATTACGAATTAGTGATTGTGCTCGCGTTGGCTCGGGAAGCGTGTCGGGTCTGAATTCGCGTCGCAGAAACCCCGACGTGGGTTAGCGCTGCCGGAGATCGCGAAATCGTAAGTTCGCGAACGGTCCGGTCCCGTCGGGCGACGTACGCGCGGAAAAGAATATTTAGCGGGGGCGAAGCCCTATATTATGTTTGCGAGAATCCGCGCGACGTCGTAGTTTTCCCTCGAACCTCGTGTCGTTCCACGGTGCGTCGCCGCCACGTGCTCTCGTCGCATTTTCGCAATCCATTCCGCCAACGAGAAGAAATTATAAGCGCGCAGAACATCCGAATTCGGGCGTAGAACGCGGGTATCGCGTACGCCGACGCTTACATCGCGTAGCTGCCGAGTCCGCCGCGCCTCAGGAAAGGCCCGTGAAGGGCAACTCGCGCGTTCACCGACCATCTGTCACGCGCCGGCTAACCTCAAAACGCTGCCGGTCGCTGCCGGCAGTGCGATTGTTATCTCGCGGAAAATAAAGTATTGTTATTCGAAACCTTGAGTATCGTTCTTTCGTGAGAAACCTTCCCGCCGCGGGGAACGCCTCGTGTTCGCCCCGCGTAGTCCCCTGTGCCCGTTCGCGAAAACATCTCGGTCAATTATCGGTTGTCGCCGGCTCGTTCGAACGTCTCTCAGGGTGCTCGCAGCTGTAGAAGCTTCGCGTGGCACCTCGGTGCCTGGCGCCCGAATATCTCAGCGAGGACTCTGAGGGACGACGAACCGGCGAACAACTTTTGTCCCGGGTGGACCGCGTTTCGTGCGGCCGAACGCGGCCCGGCCTTCAGGCCTGTAAAAACCCGGTGTCGCCAGCGTTCTCGTCCTTCTGACGAGGACGAATCGACGGACGACGTGACAGAACATAAGAACGCAGAGTTGAATCTCGGGTAGCGCGATAGCTCGCTCGCCCGAAATTGTCCGATTCTTTCTGAACCCGGCCGATGAACGCGAGTCACCAGCCGCCCGAATCTCTCGGGCCGCCCGACGTGTCAGAAGTATCGCACACCCGAATCGAGCCCGCCCGACTTTCAACGACTCGACTCGAACCTGACTATCGCGCGGCCCACACATTTATTAAATAAATAAAGATTCATTTTATATTTAGAAAAAAATATTTTTCTCGTAACATGAAATAGATATGTCCTGCATATTTAAAAGAATATATTTTTTACTTAATGTAAAATAAATATTGTATGTATTGTCACGTCGTCCAGGATTTGGCCGTCGCCAGGAGGGCGAAAATCCTAACGACACCGGGTTTTTATAAGCCAGGAGGCCGGGCCGCGTTCGGCCGCACGAGACGCGGTCCACACGGGACAAAAGTTGTTCGCAGGCACGTCACTTCACGAAATCTGCCTAGACTTTCGGGCGCCAGGCACGGACGGTGCCACGCTAAGCGATTACAGCCACTAACGTTTTCGAGAAGCGTTCGGACGCGCCTGCGACAACCAATATTAGATCGCGATTTTCCGCGAACGGTCGCAGGGTACTACGTGGGGCGAACACGAGGCGTTCCCCGCGGCGCACAGTGGGACGAATGGCCATTTTAGGTGGAAAAAAGTCATGTCAGAAAATAGATATAACATTCATATATACTTCTTTGGGAATGTTCACTGACCCTAATTATACCTATAATAATTCATTTAACAACGATATAAGCATTGAAATCAATACGTGAAAACTTCGAACCGTGATACGGCGAAATCGTACGTTTATATTCGTTACAAAGAAAATTGTGTCAGAGCAATAAATAAGAATCTTTAAGCTTCTATGCACGATTTTCTATGTTAATATAAATAAATGTTTACATTAATGTTCACAAAGTTCGTTAGTAAAGTCCTTTACAATAATTTTTAGACATTGTTTAAGTACTATTTTTTTATGTCATTTAGTTGACTTTAATAGAGCAGAACTAGCACATCTAGACAGGTCTAGCTATGAAACTTTTTTTGTAATAAGTTCAAACTATACAGAAGAGATTCTGACAAAAAACACTTGCGGAATGCTGCATATGCGCCTCCCACAATTTTTTAAAGTTGTTGTATCACCGTACGGTACATACGTTGCGCCGCGGTGCACGAATGACTATTCTCGGTGGAAAAAAATCCTACGCCTCAAATGAGCTAGTGATTGTCAACGTATGTGGTGTCGTTGTAAAGAGGAGATCTGAATCATTAAGTTTATGGTAATTTTAACCGCAAAAAAAATTTTTGAAAAAATTTTTTGAATTATATGTAATTTCTTATGGATAAAGTATCATCAATTTAGCACTCAATTGTTAATATAAAGGAAATTTAAAAAAAAATTGAACTGTGCAAAAAAATCAAAGATCACACTTCTTGGAACGGATTCAATTTTTGTGTTAGGTCAAGAAATTAGATTTAACATATGTACAGCCTTTAAAAATAGTATTTATGTAAAAAATATTATATAAATTACATAAACAAATTCAAAAAGAAAAAATAAATGCAATAATACATTTTTTATTTCTTATTTAATATTATTATTGCATTTATTTTTTCTTTTTGAATTTGTTTATGTAATGTATATAATATTTTTTACATAAATACTATTTTTAAAGGCTGTACATATGTTAAATCTAATTTCTTGACCTAACACAAAAATTGAATCGGTTCCAAGAATCGGTCCTGCTCTTGCAAGCCCAGGCCGTTCCTGTGGTATATTTTCAAGGGGCCTGCCCCTCATTCATACGCCACTATTTCAAATCTCACAAGAATAAAGTTTCAAGGGACCGTTTCCCTATTGATACGGTCCGTTCCAGTCTAGTGAACCTACTACGTCGCAACCCCCACCAGAAGTCGAAATCATCGAGACAGCAGATCAAATCGATCATTAGTAGTCGACAATTATAACCGACAACACCATTCCTGCACCTGAATTATCTCACGAAATACGATAAGGACATAGTCTGAGAACAGAATTATTTCACGAAATACGATAAGAACATAGTCTGAGAACTGAATTATTTCACGAAATACGATAAAGGACATAGTCTCAGAACAGAATTATTTCACGAAATACGATAATGTAGGAGATAACTCGGGTCAGAATGAAAGGAGCGTTAAGATACCGACGTAAGGTAGAAAACGATATATATATTTAACAGGAATAGGGAACAATTAAGAGCAATCTCGAGCGCAGAGATGTTGCCTCGACCTAAGGTTGCAGTGGACTGTCGAACCGGCCGCCCCCACTCTCGCATGTCTCGACCGCAGCGCACTCAGTCGTCTCGGTGCGCACTGCAACCGATCGGGACGCTGTTCTACAGTCGGCCATACCTGACTTTCTGACGCCCTCGGCAGAATACATTAGATCTTACGAATAACGAGATCGTATACATAAAACAAACTTAAATAATCATTACTGAACATATTTTTTTTTTTTTTTTTTAATGATCTTATGAATAACGAGATCGTACACATAAAATAACTTAAATAATTATTACTAAACGTACTTCAATATATACCTATATACAGATCTTATGAATAACGAGATCGTATACATAAATAAACATTTCCGTATCTCATACTTGGCGCCATGGCCTCATATTCGCAGCTTGCCAGACACCGCTGTAAGGTCGTTGCGTGTTTTGAAACCCATCTACATCGGTAATCGCATATCGGTCGTTATCGAGTTTCTTTGCAACTTTGTACGGTCCTTTAAACACCGGTATGAGCTTCTGTGATGCTCCGGCCGTACTATCGAAATTCTTAATAGTAATTAAGTCGCCTACGGAATATTCGTGTGCTTCTTTGCGCTTTTTATCTACGTATTCTTTATTATACGCTTGCGATCGTAAAATCCTATCGGACGCGCGCTCGCGAATCTCGTTCAATTCTAATCGTTTTAGCTCTTTCTCGTCTTCTAAGTATTCGCGTAATTTGTCTGCGGATTTTCCGCGTTGTCTCACACCGAACAACAAGCGGCTCGGTGTCTCACCCGTGGCTTTACTAAGCGAATTGTTAAGCGCGTACTCGACATCGGCAATAACCTTATACCAACACTTCCCTGCTGAATCATCTGATAGTTTGGCTAACATTGGGGTTAAGGTCCTATTTACCCTTTCTACCTGTCCATTAGCCTGAGGTGAGCCTGTAGCAATTTTAATATGTTTAATTCCATTGGCACTTATAAATTTTCCGAATTCAGTGCTAGTAAAACAGCTACCTCTATCCGTAATTATCGCCTTCGGTCGCGAGTAATGATCGAAGTATTGTTGTAGGTTGCTAATTGCCTCCTTACTAGAAGTCGTCTTCGTCGCGTAAAGTTTCACGAATTTCGTAAATGAATCTACTATGACTAATAGATGCTGCTTAATTAATTTTTTTTTATCGATCGGGCCCAGATGATCGACATGAATTGTGTCGAAAGGTACGTTGCCCTTGAGAATCGGATGAAGCAAACCTTCAGCTTTCCCACTAACTGGCGAAAATACGATACATTTGAGGCAATTTTTAATGTGACAGTCTACCTTCTCGCGGAGCTTCGGGAACCAATAGTTTTCGAGAATCGCTTGGGCCGACTTCTCGGTCCCGACATGACCTAACTCATCGTGATATCGGTACATGACGTTTCTTTCCATCTGTTCCGGCACGTAAAACAATAATTTATCGAGGTACTTGCGATAGACGAGTCCGTTCCTCATTTCATAGAACTTGTCTTCGGATTGTTCTAATTTAGCCCGAATCTCGATAATTTTTGGATCTTGTCCTTGACATACCGTTACATTCCATTCGAAAGGATTTTCCTCTATTATGCCGACTGTTCGACTAAGTGCATCCACGTGACGCATACGCGTACCGGGTCGGTATTTTAATTCATAATCATAATTGAGCAACGCGATTGCCCATCTCTCGACTCTGCGATTGACGTCCTTTTTCTTGAGGGTCATCGTGACAGCGCTACAGTCCGTCATTATCTTAAATTTTAACCCTTGTAGATAAATTCGGAAACGTTCTAGAGCATAAATTATCGCGAGAGTCTCGAGTTCGAAACTGTGTAATTTCGATTCGCTTTCTATCGCTCGCCGAGAATAGTAAAATACTGGGTGCATCTTACCATCCGATTTCTTTTGCATAAGAGTCGCTCCGTAGCCCGCAGAACTTGCGTCGCAGTGAAGTTCTGTTTGATCGTTCGGGTTATAAATCGCTAAGACCGGAGCTTCCGTGAGTTTAGTTTTGAGTATTTTAAATGCTTCATACTCCGTTTCCCCGAAATGAAACACCGTATTCGCTTTCGTCAGATCATAAAGGGGTTTAGCTATTGACGCGAAATGTTCGATAAATTTCCTAAAATAGGAACAAAGTCCGAGGAAGCTACGCACGTCGCGTGTGTTCCTGGGTATTGGAAATTTTTCCACTGCTTCGATACCACTTTTTGTCGGCTTTATACCCTGTTCGGAGACCCTATACCCCAGATATTCCACTTCGGTCTGAAGGAAATAACACTTTTCAATTCGTAACTCTAAAAGGTTTTCCGAAAGAGTCTTAAATACTCGTTGAAGTATTTCTAAATGATGTTCTATTGTTTGAGTAGCTACCAATATATCATCCATGTAAATCGCCATATCACCGGTTCTCGTAAATTCGGTCAAAATGGTATCTACATAGCGCTGAAACGTCGCTGGCGCTGTACGTAGCCCGAAAGGCATTCTTAACCACTCGTACTGACCTAATGGAGTCACGAACGATGTGTATTTGACCGATTCTTCCGCGACGTGAACATGGTGAAATCCATCTTTTAAATCTAACAATGTGTAATATTTTTTATTTCCCACTATCGATAATTGATCTTCAATAAGCGGCATCGGGTAGTTGTCCCTCGCCGTCGCTTTATTGAGAACGCGGAAATCAACACACATTCTTGCTTCTCCGTTTCTCTTTTTCGTTATCACGATCGGTGACGCGAATTCGGATTTGCTATTTCGTATGTAACCTTTTGCTAATAATCCGTCTAAAATCACCTGAAGCTTTTTTCTTTCGTCATAAGCGAGTTTGCGCGGGGTACAGTAAAACGGTTGCGGATTGTCTAATCGTAATGTCAATTCGGTTTTCGTTTTTGGCTCCCGCGGCCTCGGATAATCTATGTATTGTTTTTTGAAAATCTGTTTCAACTCGGTTTTCGTTTCGTAAGGGATTGCCGAATTTATTTGCAGATCGTCCACTAATTTATTCTCGTTTTCAATTATATCAATGTTCAACATTTCTCGCCACGTATAATCATCCGTCGGTAGCGTCAAACGAATACCGAATTTGCGCAATATATCGCGACCTAACAGAGCTGGTGTTACCGACGTGTTTTCAGGTACAACATAAACTCTGAGATTCTCCTTCGAAATGTCGCCGATAGAAATCGTAGCATAAACTTTTCCCAAGAAATCTAATTGTACATTTTTACACCCGCAGTAATCTCGATCCGTCGAGTCTAACGGTAGAAGCCCGTGCTTCTCAATGAATCGCTCTTTTACGAAACTAATCGGACTACCGGTATCGAGAAGTGTGTCTAAACATAATACTCGCTGTAAACTTGAGTCCCTTATTTTATACGTTACTGTTTTCCGGTGTTCAACGCTATCTTCGTCTGCTGGATCGTCGTACACGTTGGTTACTTGGGACTTCTCCTTCGTTTCCCCCGCTTCTTTATTTGGGCAGTTCCTTGCAGCATGTCCCATCTCGCCGCAGTTGTAGCAGGATCCACGTTCTCGTTGGGGTTTTGGGCAGTCTTTCGAAATATGTCCCACTTTGTTGCAGTTATAACACTTAATTTGCTTTCCGCCGGTTTCTTCTTTTCCCGACGTCTTCGGTCCTCTTGCATCCGGTTTCGGCTTTTCCATCGCCTTGTCAGCTGTTGATCTCTCGCCTTGCGGTGCGTCCTTCTTACCGCGGTTTATAAGAGAAATCTTCCGGAATCCATTAAGTAAGTCTTTCACGTTAGAGAGATTTTGCATTCTTGCCTGATTCCGTAAAGTTTGATCGGGTATCCCTTCCACCAAATAGTCTAACAGATCGGCTTCTTCGATTGGCACTAAATTACCCAGAATTAGTTTTTCGTGGTAGTAATTATTAAACGACTCGGTCGTTTGCCACGTCCTTAATTCGAATTTCTTCAGTCGATCCAGTTTGCTTGGTCGTTGATCGAACCCATCCTTCATTGCTCCGAGCAGCTCGTCCAAGGTCATTTCCGTATGTTCCGGTTTTGAGCGGAACCACCTTTCCGCTTTACCCTTAAGTTTGGAACTAATAATAATTTTCATAATGGCGTCGTCCACGGTGAAGAGTCTCTTCACCTGGCGCACTTGTTTCTCCCAGTCCTCATAATAGCGATTCGATCCGTCGAATTCGCCTAATAGTTCTCCGACGCCTTTAACGTCGGCCCGCAGTTCCTTTGACGCGTTTCCGCCTTGTGGCGGCGTCTGTCTTCGTAAACCGTCCGCTGGGTTTTCTACATTGACCAGCGCCAGTTCCCGTCGAGCAATTTCCGCTTCCCGTTGCGCTAAGTCTCGTTCCCGACGCATGAGCTCTAGTTGTTGTTGTAAAAGTTCATTTCTATTTCGTTCCATTAGAATCTGATCCTCGTATTGCTCATTTTCTTCGACATGATCGTCCTCCGCCATCCATGTCCCTGCAGGATCTGCTTCCATTAACCTAGCTATTAGGTCCGGCTTCAATCCTGCTAGTGGTAGATTTCGGCGTCTTAATTTCTCCCTCAGTTGTGCTGCCGTAAACCGCATCGCCGCATCCGCCATTTTGATGTTCGCTCACGATCGTTTACTAATAACCCCACGTTTGCGCTAAACAACAACGCACACACGGTTATCCTAATCGTCGAATATTGATCGCACTAATGTTCATAAATCGTGTTCGGTAATTTCGTAAAAAATACCGTTCACGGTCGTCCGTAAGATCGTACGCGAACACAACGCCCTCTTGACCGTCTTCAACACCGGCCACCCGTGACGTTCCTCCGCGCACGCGCAGTGTCGAACCTCGAACGTTCTCGATCTTTCCACCGAGAAAGAGACAAACGAACGATCGTCCCGTTTTCCCGCGCGTAATGGATGTTCTCTTGTTCACAGGATTGGCGAATCCTGATTAATCGTAATTAGTTTGTACCTAAATCTGATGCTACACACACTACATAAGATGCACACCAGTAAAACGTAACTTAACACGCGCTGCCGAAATTTTCGTAAATGCGTAAATTGTTCTTCCTGTCTAAATTTTCACGTTTTCTCGCGTATCCCACTTCTGAGATTGTAGGAGATAACTCGGGTCAGAATGAAAGGAGCGTTAAGATACCGACGTAAGGTAGAAAACGATATATATATTTAACAGGAATAGGGAACAATTAAGAGCAATCTCGAGCGCAGAGATGTTGCCTCGACCTAAGGTTGCAGTGGACTGTCGAACCGGCCGCCCCCACTCTCGCATGTCTCGACCGCAGCGCACTCAGTCGTCTCGGTGCGCACTGCAACCGATCGGGACGCTGTTCTACAATAAGGACATAGTCTCAGAACAGAATTATTTCACAAAATACGATAAAGGACTTAGACGCAGGAACGTCGATCCACCTCCAGTGATCCACTACCCCTTCCACTGGAACAACTTGACATGTGATTGGGACTACCCCCTTCCACCAACGTTGGACTATAAGGGAAGCAGCTGGACACCTACGAAGTCAGTTGAATTCAGGAATCAGTCGAAAGCAGTCGAAGTCAGGAGTCAGTTGAATTCAGGAATCAGTCGAAAGCAGTCGAAGTCAGGAGTCAGTTGAATTCAGGAATCAGTCGAAAGCAGTCGAAGTCAGGAGTCAGTTGAAGTCAGAAGTCAGTCGAAGTCAGTCCAAGTCAGGAGTCAGTCGAAGTCACGAGTCAGCTGAAGTCTGAAGTCAGAATTCTTCGGTGCACCATCCAGTGCAACGATTGTTCGCGTTCACCTTCCTCAATCCAACCTTTTAACCATTTACCTACTTCCATCATTCTCGATGATGAAACCGAGAGCACTTTGAACTATTTGTAGTTCTGGTCTTCAAACTGAGAGGATACACCACCTCCTTCCTAATCCCCTTATACGTCGATATTGCTGCGTGCGGACCAGCACAGAATAAATTCATTTGCGTGTGCGAACGTGCGTGTATCAAGAACCTTAGTCGTGAGAGGAGTCGCCAACCACTTTTTCACCCCTGTCCTATACCTACACGTTCGAGCACGGCGGACTGGATCTAGCCTCTCGAGCTCCCCCACTACCACATTCCTGGCGGACTGGGTCCAGCCGTTTGTGCGTCCTTCAATTTCCCTCGAACTAGGCGGACTGGGTCTAGCCGTTCGAGTTCCCTCACCTACCACAATCTTGGCGGACTAGGTCTAGCCGTTTGTGAAGTCTCCAATTTTCCTCGAACTAGGCGGACTGGGTCCAGCCGTTCGACCTACCGTACCCACCCACAATCTTGGCGGACTTGGTCCAGCCGTTTGCGTGTGCGTACTCCAATTCACGGCCCAGGCGGACTAGGTCCAGCCGACCGGGGATCCCATCCCGACATTCTCTCTCTGACGACGGAACGACGTAACTCGTCCTACGTCGCAACGAACCGTAACCATCAAAATAAATTCGCACGCGTAAAAACGTAACGTCTTCGCGGACCCCGCGTGAGACGTAACAATATTAAGAATTGAGTGCTAAATTGATCATACTTTATCCATAAGAAATTACATATAATTCAAAAAATTTTTTTTGCAGTTAAAATTACCATAAACTTAAAGATTCAGATCTCCTCTTTACAACGACACCACATACGTTGACATCACTAGCCTCATTTGAGGCGTAGGATTTTTTTCCATCCAGAATAGTCATTCGTCCCACTGTGCGGCGGGAAGGTTTCTCAGGCAATAAGACTCTCGGAATTTCGGCTAACAATTCTTTATTTTTGGCCCGTTAACAATGGCGATGCCGGCAGCGACCGGCAGCGTTTTTAGGTTAGCCGGCGCGTGACGGAAGATCGGTACACGCGCGATTTGCCCTCTTCGGACCCTATCGAGACGCGTCGAATCCGGCAGCAACGCGGTAATGGCGTCGGCGTACACGATACTCGCGTTCTACGCCCGAACTCAGATGGAAAACGCGTAACAATTAGTTTCTCGTCGGCGGAACAAGTCGCGAAAATACGGCGAGAGCACGTGGCGGCGTCGCACCGTGGAACGAGTCGAGGTAAATAATAAATAGGGCACAGCCCCCACTAAATAATATGTCCCCGGGCGTTCGTTGCCCTACGGTTGCGCGAATACCGGCAGCCTCGAAGCTGCTTCGGGGTTTCGGCGACGCGATCGCGAACACGCGTACCAGGGAGTGTAAGCTGCCGTGTTAAAAAAGAAGCTAGTATTTCAACGCCACCTCAGTACCAGGGCCGAACTAATGGCAGTATATATAGATATAAACGCTAACTCACCTATACACAGATACTCGCGTGACTCACACAACTCTATATACCGTAGCTATATGTACTTTAATGTACATGCGTACAATTAATATTTAAAGTGTGAAAAGGGTAGAAATTGATACAGTTTCAAATAAAATTAAATGTTTATTATCTCTTATTATCTATTTTCGTTTACACTGTTTTTTATAATATTGTGATGCTATATTCAGTAATGGTGTTTGTGATTCTTGAACATCTTTTAATTTTCCTCTTAGTATATGTAATTAAAAATTTGGTAAAAAATATGATATTTTAGTTTTGCGGCATGTTCATCATGTGTAGTGTTAAAAATTATATTTTCTTCCAGGTATCGCATGGCTTTTTCTGTTATATTACTATCGCATATATTATTAGTGATAATTGAATAACAAGTATCTATTAGCAAATCACTGTCAAATAGTTTCTCTAATTCAGGAACTGTACACAATGCTTTACAGTGATTGCATTCAGATTTTATAATATTTGCAACAGCAACTAAAATATTCTTCACATGTTTGTTATTTACGCTGTTTACAAATATTTCTAAATTAGTAAAAGAATGTTGTACCTCTAAATTTTGTATTCTTTTCATATTAATTATATGGTTGGCCTGTATAAAATATTCAGAACTATCATCTTCACAATTCCCTTTGTATGATATTCGTCTACCGAAATTGTTTATAAAAATGCTTTTGTAATAATGTACAAATAATGAACATGTAGGACTTGCATTTCTCCCTCCATGGCTACGAACCAAACTAAAAAAATTTTCAATCGCGTCTTGGTTAAAATTTCTCCCTGCAAAATTAATATTCAAAAGCTTTAATTTATAATTTAATGTGATGATATTTTTCAATGTAAATATCCAATTTTTCAGTACAATGGGATGCACTTTCTCCTTGGGTTTTTTTGGAATAAATTTCATTGATGCGATTATTTTAATTGCTTGATTCCAGGTATTCATATTATGGGTATATGTACTTCTATTGAAACTCTCATTATAAAAATTATTTGAACTGTCAAATAAATCATTAAAAAAGTGTAATAATTTTGCAGTGTGCGTTGGATCTGGTGATAATTTAATGTGATCTCCCTGAATGGGCTTGTAATTAGCGTAGAAATGAATGATTTTTGCAAATGTTTTACTAAAAACTTGCGTACAGTACGCCACTTTCATTTTTTTGATATATTCTCTCTTCACATGCCGATCTGTAATTTTCGTCAGAAGACGATTAGGGCCATTAGTACGATCAATGTTGTATGTTCCCTCTATATGTTCCCATTTTGCTGTTAATAAGTTAGTGCCATCGAGGGAGAAATGCAAGTCCTTTGTTAATAAATTATTTCTGATGCACTTTATTAAGTGAGGAATATCATACAAAGGAATGATTTTCTGATTAGAAATAGAAATTGTTTGGTCTTCCGAATTTTCTATTAATGTATTTATTGCCTTTACGTTGTTTGTGATTTGGTCACAAACAGAGGCAATAACGTGAAGGCCAATATTTTTCGCTGCTGTTACAATACGTTTGTACATATCTGCAATTTCTAAGTAGGTACTGCTGCTATTACAGAATGCAAATGCGACAGTCTGCTTCCACGGCCTTGTACCGTATACGCCTTTCAGCATCCAGACTGCCGCATGGTATGCAAATTGTACATTTCCCTGCTTATCTACATATATGCCCTCTACATTGTCTACTATTTTATTATATTGTATACCAGCAGTTAATTTCATTTCATCGAAAATTAATATACAATATTTTTCCTTTGCTGTGAAGGATTTAACATTTTCTTCCATTGCTTTAAAAACACTATTGCATATTCCTGGTTGAATGTCTAATTCTGTAATTAATTTTTTTAAAGTTGCTATAGAGGGCAATAACAGTAGATTCTGGAAAAACCTATAATTCCTGGGACTTTTTTTCCAAATAGATAATGCGATTATTTTTTCTTGTAATGTAAATGATCTTTTGCATTGTGTTCTACTCACGTTTCTTTGATAACATGAGAATAAATGTTTGATATGGTCGGGCACAGATTTCCAGAATTTATGAGTTATAAAATTATCTGCTACTTGTAGCCTCTTTTTGTATTTTGCGTTCTGGATATTATACCGCTTAATCTTCTTGTGCATTAACACTATTGCCTGATAATACTTCTTGTTGTCCTTGGATAGGCGGTTGATAGATGATGCGTTGAAAAGTTTCAAAATAGACCCTGAAAAATATAATTAAATTCCATTTATGCATTCATTAACTAAAGTACAAGTACATTTGACAGAAATTAATAAACGTAAGAAAAGCTAGAAATTCAAGCATTTAGTGTGAAATATGAAGCTTAAATTATACAAGCATATTTCATGCTGCATTCGTGCATAAAACACCTATGTACACAAGAATTCTTACTTTATTTCTTACTCGATTCTTTTCCTTCGTGTATTTCCTCGCTGAAGTTCAGCAGAAGGACTGTTCTTCAATAAGAAAACACTAGATTCGTATTCGTTTATAAAATACTAGTTTTTGAAATAAAATAATACCTTTTCTCCGTATCTTTGTTGGTACTGCTCTTCCTGTAGTTTCTTCCCTAGAACGCTGTAGGTTCCTATGCATCTCAACACCTAATAGAAAGTTTTTGTCACTAAAGCTTAATTCAAATTGATATAAATAATAAGAACAGACTGCTCCTACCAACCTTCAGTAATACAATTATTTCCGCTCGTCGAAGGTTCATCAAAGCCTCTGCTTCCATCGAAACCATCATTTTCATTAGCTTCAGTTTCTATACGTGAGAAATGATGCAGCGGGACTTCAATAGGATCTGCGAATATAAAGACAAGACATATTATCACACATATTTATAGCACTATTTCTTAACTATATTTCTTTATAAATAAATAATATATAAATACCTGGTAAATGTAAACTTGGTACTGCAGACCTAGAAAGGCCACGCCGAACAATATATTTAGCCTCAAAATGTCTGTTGCATACTGCCCGCTGTAAAAGTACTTTCTCTGGCAAAAGCAATAAGTCTTTGTTGCCAGTCGCAGACAGCCACTTAGAAATTCTTTTCTCGTGTCTTCTGTCCTTAGGAAATTTGTACAAATTGCTATAATTGCCGGGGCAATTACGAACGACGCACAATTTCGCAACCATAGCAATATACTTTTCAGTAATAACTGGTAATAACACGTGAATGCGCGTGGATACAAAACGATGCGAACTGAACTTGGCTGGCTTGGCTTGGCTTGGCTTGGCTTGGCTTGGGTTCACTGGGCTTCACTTGGCTTCACTCAGCTGACTCAGCTTTGCTCAGCTTCCATGTTGGCTTGGTGCAGCTTGGTGACGTCACGTCATTTATGATCAGTGCGCATGCGCTGGCATGCCATCAACGCCACCTCAGTACCAGGGCCGAACTACATATAGTGGTTGAACTATTCCCATTGCAGCTTACACTCCCTGACGCGTACCGAGCCAACGCGAGAAAAATCACTTTAACAAAAGGAAATCTGACGAAAGCTTACCCGGCAACGGCAACGTTTGGTGTACTCGTCCCTCTTTCTCCGGCAGCAGGTCGCACTAATTAATAACTACTTTATTATAAACGCGACTAGTTACTAGTAGAGCCAACGAAGAAGTAATTTCTCGGCGCGATGACTCGGGAACGCGGAAGCGTAGCGTCCCCCCCTTTCCGCGCTCTTTCCCCGCAGGCGATCCGACCTATCGCGAATAGATTTTCGGCCGGGGCCTAGCCTCGGCGCGACGGTCCCTGGCGATCGGCGATTCCTCGGTTCCCCGGCAGCGGCGTTCGATGATTGGCTGCTTCATCGTGCGGCGATCGACGCGAGCCTATCCGGAAACTGGCCAGGTTTTCCTCCGGACGAGGTGACAGCGAGACAGCGGAGATTCCGATTTCGGCACCGCATGTCCTCCTCTGCATCTCCAGGTTGTCCATCCTGGGCCGCGTTGATCCCTCGATTTCCGGTGCCGGAGGTTTCGCCGGAGCCGACCGCGTTCCTCTCCTTCGGGGAAAACTTTCTTTCAGGTCCTCGCCGGAACCTGACTACGGTCCTGCGAAATCGCGTCGCGCAAATTGGCGCGACGCTCAAAAGTATGAGTACTCGCCCATGGGTCTCGCTTGTGCCCAGGGCGAGCGCTCGCCACGGCCCATCTCGCATTAATACTGCCAGAGGGTGACTCGGTCTTCCGATATCCGGTGTCGGAGGACGTTGGCAAAACTGCCACGTCACAGTACATATGTTTAAAGATGTCAGTCTCTAGCGAGAATGCATTCACGAGAAACCAATCGCAGTTCATGGATCGTGATTTTGTTTAATACAATTTTAAATCTCTTCTGTTCAAATCCTGAACATGAGCAAAAAGAAGACGCAATTAGTGGAGGAACTGCATGCCCCCGCCAGACGGATTTTTCCACGACGTCGAGTTTTAGTGCATGGGTATGACGATCTATGGCAAGCCGATCTCGTAGATATGCAACCTCATGCGGGTATAAATGGTGGTAACAAGTACATATTAACGGTTATCGATGTGCTATCCAAATATGCTTGGGGCATACCACTCAAGACTAAAAGTGGAGGTGAGGTAGCTAAAGCGTTCACAAAGATATTTCGCAATCGATGTCCAAAAAAATTGCAAACCGATCAAGGAAAGCAATTTTACAACAGTGAGGTGCAAAAACTCTTGACGAAACACGGTATTAGGCATTATTCTACGTATTCGGTTATGAAGGCTTCCATCGTAGAACGGTTCAATCGTACATTGAAGAATACCATGTGGAAAGAGTTTACACTTTTAATGGAACCTATAAATGGGTCGATGCGCTACCGCGACTAGTTGCAAAGTACAATGCGCAAAAGCACAGAACTATTGGAATGCGACCGTGTGATGTCACCCCTACCATTTCCAACAGGCTGTTAGACACCATATATAACAACATAAAGATTGCCGCGCCTGCGAAATTCAGTGTGGGTCAGTCTGTACGCGTCAGCAAATTTAAAACCGTTTTCGATAAAGGTTTCACACCAAATTGGACCACTGAGGTGTTCAAGATAGTCAAGGTACAAGCAACTAATCCGGCGACTTATCTGCTGCAAGATTCCCGTGGAAACGGGAAAGTGTTGCACAGAAAAGGAAATAAGGTGTATGTAAAATGGTTAGGATTGAGTAATGTAAACAATTCATGGATAAATAAAGACAATGTATTATAAACATTTATTATGAACATTTATTATTATTATAAACATTTATTATAAACAATTTAACCTGTTTAATGAAAAAATATATAAACGGAACACCTGCAAAAATGTGCTCATCAAGATTTTGCGAAGCAGAATCGAGCCTAGCTTACAAACTATGTACATGTCACGTGTGAGAAACGGAACACCCGCAAAAATGTGCTCATCAAGATTTTGCGAAGCAGAATCCTAGCACCTGCAAAAACGTGCTCATCAAGATTTTGCGAAGCAGAATCCTAGCCTGGATGGCATCACGAAGATAGAAGAAGCCTGAGAAAAGAAAAAGATGCAAAAATGTGCTCATCAAGATTTTGCGAAGCAGAATCCTAGCCTGGATGGCATCACGAAGATAGAAGAAGCCTGAGAAAAGAAAAAGATGCTGACAAAGAACGAAAAAGCACGTACCACTCCAAATATAAGAGGAGACAACATTTCACGGGACAGTCAGTTGCCAACATGCCGATACCGACGCAAGTTCATCAAGCTGAATACCAACTGGAGGAGGGCTACGTCGGGCCCTTTGATGGGGTGAGGCCCAGCGACCACCCCGAGACCTATCACCAACTATTGTGGATGGCCTGTGTATTGGCGCCGTGGGGAGGCGCAATATATACACATCAAAATGCCCGGAGGATTTGTGATACATGCTATCGTGCCGCTAGCGATGAAGTGGCATGGTATTATGGCGAAGACGGTTGGCATGTGATGTGTCACACGCCAACAGCCGACGCGGTAATACTATGTCATTTGTGTGGATCACAAATCGCGGAGGCGAGGCCTGCGGCGGAATGTGCAGAGTGCGTCGAGCAGAGTTTCGACTTCACCCCCAGCCAGTGGTGGCAGTTAAATCATGGCATGATTTTTGAAGTGGTGGTTAGGCAGTGGTGAGCCACTGTGGAGCAATCGGCCCTTTTCAGGGCCACCAAACTTTAACGTTGAAAACACGACAATTACAATCTTCAATCACAACAAAGAAATTCGATAATGGCCCCACGGCAATGTTTCCGTCAAGTTGGGTATTGTTAGAGGTTTGGGATAATTGAATACTTTAATTTCACCGTATATATCAAACAATATATTTATTAATAAGATAATATATTGTCACGTCGCCCAAATTTCGCGTACCCGTCGGAAGGACGGAACGTCTGCGACTCCGGGATTTTACAGGCGAAACGCCGGGCCACGCTCGGCCGCACGATGCGTGGTCCACCCGGGACAAAAGGTACCTCGCAGATTCGGATTTGTCACGAAAGAAGCCGTTAGTGGAATCTACTTTCGGGCGCCAGACACTCGGCAGTGTCACGCAAATTGCGAGATAACGGCACGAGGCGCAAACGACCTATCCGAAACTGCGAGAACCACACGATATTCTGAATAGCTCTTGGATGGGCACAGGATTCTACGTGGACGAAGTACGGAGCATTTCCCGCGGCGGAAAGGTTTCTCGACGGAAATAAGTAACGAGAGAATCGGCTGTAATAATTTATTTGTCCGATGGACACGACAGAGCTGCCGGTGAGAGCCGGCAGCGGAACTTTACAAGCCGGCGCGTCCACGATAATTACGCGACAGGTTTTCGGTCGCACGCGCTCTTCTCCTTCAATCGCGTCGAACCCGGCAGTTTTACAGGATGGAAAAGTAATTTTACAAAGCGCTTTTGGCGCGGAAGAACTGCCGAATTCCGATGTAATACGCGGTATAATTGCTGGATCGCTCGCGCTACGCCGTCGGACACGATACGGACCGTTGCTACGTCACACCGGGGAACGTCTCGAAGATAGCGTACAATTAATTCGAAAAATCGGCAACGATACGGCCCCCCGCGAGTTCGCGCCCTCGCGTTACCAACCGGCTCGCACGTTAACCGATCGACGACCGTTTTCCCGTTCACCAAATATGGCCGACCACGCGGCACGGAAACGGCGTCGTAATTTCGCGACGCGAAAAAGGACCTCGCGAAAACGTTACCGAGCCAACACGAAATAATCGTTAAATTACGATAAAGAGGAAGCCTGACTGGCGCTTACCAATGGCAACGATGAGGTGGCGGCAGCTGAACGGCACGCTCGTCGCTTCGTCCCTCGTTTCGGCACGTACAACTTAATATACTTTTTTGGTTTTAGCAGTCGTTAAATGCGGGAAGCGCGACTTCGATTAATAACGGCCAACGACCCAGTGGCCTACTTTCGGCAGGCTCGGTAACGCGGAAGCGAGGCGTCCCCCTACTCCCTACCCTATTTCTCCCGTTTGAGACTCGCGGACCTATCGCGCGGTATTTCCTCGCAGGATCGCATCCTGTCGCGCGGGATCCCTGGCTCGCGGATTTTACTATTCGCTTTCGCCGCTTTTCCGATGGTCACGGCGACGGCTCGTGAAGAGTAGGGTCCTAGCCGCTCCGGTTGTGGACACCTTCTTTTCCGGGCGAGGCAACGACGGGGTCGAGGAGGTGTTCGTCCCGTGTCCACTGTCCCTCGTCGGTGCCTCCAGGTTCGTCGACCCGGGCTCGGTACTTCCTCCGATGTCTCGGCACGAATTCTTCCGGAGCCAGTTCCGATAAAGCCTCGTACGGCGAGAAATAGGGGCCGGGCTCCCCTGGAGCCCGGTTTCGGTCCTGTGAAATTCGCGTCGCCCAAGTGGCGCGACGCTCAAAACGCGTTAATACTCGCCCTTGGCAAATCGGCATGCCCAGGGAGAACGCTCGCAAACGGCCGTACGCATCGGTACTGCCAGAGGGCGGCCCGGCCTCTCTTTTTAGGGATCAAGGGACGTCGGCAAAACTTGCCACGTCACAATATATAAGGACCCGTTAGGGTATACACGAGTTTACTTTTCTATATGGCTGTCGCCACGAGAGTAAGTCTTTTGTCTCGCGCGCTTGGTGGCTGTATCCCCACCTTACCGCAGTCCGGCGGTCCGCAGTGCCGTAGGCACATAAACTAGAACGGGAGACATTGGAACCCTCAACATTCCCCCTCAATGTCGACAAACCCATTGCTGCCGTGAACTCCTCATGCTTCATTCGTGGCAGACCTTTTGTCAGAATATCAGCAATCATATTATTTGTCGGCAAATATCGTATAATGATTGATCCCTCCTATACCAAGCTCTTCAGGAAATGATATTTGACATCAATGTGCTTGGTTCTGCTGTAGCGTCCACCACCTTCTGCTATTAATTGAGCACTCTGATTATCATTATAAATCATCCTGCTCGATAAATCGCTGCAACCTAATTCTGATAGAAAATCGCTCAAGTGTAGCGACTCTTTGGCAGCCTCGGATATTGCGATATACTCCGCCTCCGCGGAGGATGTAGCGACGGATCTTTGTTTACGTGACTCCCATGATATGGCACCCCCTCCAAGGGAGAAAATATAACCAGTATAAGACTTACGATCCGTAATATCATTGGCATAATCTGCATCTGCATATCCCATCAGTAAATCCCTGTTGGCTCCAAATACCAGGCCAGTATCCTTCGTTCCCTTTAAATACCGTAGAACGTGTTTTGCGGCAGTCCAGTGCTCCTCATTGTGGTAGTCATTGAACTGACTCAGCACACTGGCCGCATGAGCAATGTCTGGCCTTGTCGTGGTGGCCAGGTACATCAAACCACCAATTAATTCTCTGTAGGGCTCATTGTCGCATTCTGTTGCCCTTTCCAATCGTAAACCGGTCACCATCGGCGTTTTACACGCATTTGCGTCGGTCATATTAAACTTTTCCAGCAAGTTTTGAATGTGATTCGACTGCTTCATGGTGATCGTATTACCCTGTCTTTTAAATTCAGCACCTAGACAGTTTGAGATTTCTCCCAGGTTTTTAACTTCAAAGTACCTTTGTAGATGCTCTCTCAATTTATTAATTCTGTCATCATCTTGGCAACAAATTAAAATATCGTCAACATAGACGCAAACAATCATTAGATTCTCAGACCTATTAGAGAAAAATACACACGGATCATGTCTGGATTGCTTCAGACCGTAATTTAATAATTTTTCGCTCAGCTTCTGGAACCATTGTCGACCAGCCTGTCTAAGGCCGTACAAAGCCTTTCTTAAATGACATACGCTATTTCCCTTTTCCAAATCAGCCAACATTTTCTTAGCTGCCATTTTAATTGTACTATTTTCTGCTTCATGTTCATACTGAAGCCCAATCTTAAAATGTTTTGGAGTTTCCATAAAAATATCTTCATTCAACGTTCCATTTAAATAGGCTGTAGTTATGTCAATTTGGTTTACCTTCATGTTGAACCTAGAAGCCAAAGACATCATTAATGTGAGTATCCAAGTCATCCAGCTTGTCGACTATATCAAAAAATTGTCGTAAATGTAACCTAACATCACCATTTTCGTCCATTTTTGTCGTTATTAATTGCTTTAGCAGCATAGCCTTTTTCGCAGGCCCTCTTGATTGGTAAATTTCTTTAATTTTATCCCACGTTTGACGCGACGTTTTACAATTCTTCACTAGGTTTACATGTGAAGAAGCAATGGCCAATTCTATTTCTGCCCTCGCGTCTTCATCTTTTTCTATCCATTCCTGAATAATCGCGTGATTTTCGGCACCTGGCTCTGGCTTAACTACGGATCCATCTACGTATTTCCATAGTTTCTTTTTTCTGAGAATAGCTCTCATATGTATGACCCATGATTCGTAATTGTCTCTTGCCAAACGTTCAATTCTATACTCACTGGAAGCCATCCCGCCGATTTGCAACGTGCACGTGGATATTATAACCTCAAATTTGAAATCACGTAGTATTCACTTAAAACTTTCGTAAACCTGGGCCCATAACCTGTTAGAGGTTTGGGATAATTGAATACTTTAATTTCACCGTATATATCAAACAATATATTTATTAATAAGATAATATATATATAAGGACCCGTTAGGGTATACACGAGTTTACTTTTCTATATGGCTGTCGCCACGAGAGTAAGTCTTTTGTCTCGCGCGCTTGGTGGCTGTATCCCCACCTTACCGCAGTCCGGCGGTCCGCAGTGCCGTAGGCACATAAACTAGAACGGGAGACATTGGAACCCTCAACAGGTATGATATACCGCTTGTCATCGTATGGATTCAGAGCAATTTTTCGCTCTGATACAGTATACACTTCATGTAATTTCGATCTTATGCATTCCTGAGTACGACGCATCACAATTTCGTTTTGTAGACACTGCAAGTAATCATCGAACGTTATTGTTGTCCTTACAACATTATTTTTTACGCCTTTCGCTTTTTTTGTGTCCTTTTCCCCGTCTACACGCAATGTATACATTTTTGCTGTCAGCCCGACAAAGTCCGTCATTATAACCTTTTTATTTACAAGTGGGATATTATACTTATTCTCTATCGGATAATCGCTTGTGTCGAAACGGCTAATATCGCGTCTCATGGTTTCATAAATGTCCTCACACGTAATATGATAAATTAAACTATCTGTGTCTGTGTTCACTATTTTACAATTTTTACCACATTGAGGAAATATGTACTCATGATGAAATTCATACAAGCAAGTTTTAGATATATCTAATATACACATACCCACATAGATGGGCTTGTTGAATTTCACCCTGAGTTTGCGCAATTCCACAGCGATCAAGTTTTCAGAAAATACGCAACGGCTGTGGAAATTTGGTTTCGCGATCATTGCCTCTGCGCCATATCTTCCATCCTAATGTGTTATGAGTTTTACGTCTACATGATTCCGAACATTTTCCATAGTTTTATCGAATACCGCGTTGTTCATCAATTTGTATAAATTCTTTTCAAAATCGTTTGTCGCACGTGTTCTAAAGAGCGTATTTAATTCTATGTATTCGCGGAGCCATGGTGACTGTGCGAATTGGAGGATGCGATGAATCTTTGTAATACGAAGACCGTGGCGCAGGCATTGTTGCAGGTTATAATAGTGGATAACATATCGCTGCTTATCATGTAACGTTGCAAGCAACTTGGCCTCTCTTTTGCCAGGTGGTTTGACACGCGTCGGACAGAACGGCAGGTCGGCGTGAATATCGTGCAGACGTTGCGGATATTCTAGATCCACCTCGAGAATGTAGCCTATGGGTGAATCAGCGGCAATCAAAGCTATGTCAAAATTTTCAATGTCGTTAACCCATTGAAATTCGGCATATGGCAAAGGTTGACACATTGCCCATCCGTACAAATTGTTTACATAAAAATACATCAAGTACGATGATGGTTTCGATGGATCGTACGACTGCATGTACTTGTTATTGGCTTCTGCATGTCTGCAGGAACATTGACTCAAACCGCCGCGTATACCACGTTCAATAAACATCACCATATCGATATCAGTTAATAATTCAAATCTAATTTTTGTATGCTTTAGCATAGCATCCCACGTGAATCCGGGTAATGTGTAATAATATGCTGGATCTAAACCGTAGCTCTTAATGCAGCTATCACGAAAATTTTCAAAAACATCAGCCAATAACAAAACATCAGTTTTCAAATACAGATCGCTGTATTCACCCAAGGTTTTTATGTTGAATCGCTTCCACACATTCTCGGCATGTGCATAATCGTGTTCGAATTCAATAATACTATATTCAACTGTATACCACTAAATATCAAAGTGCACGTGAATAATTACCAACTATTACTCTGGCTAATTGTGTAGCCTCAAATCTCATTTTCCCCTTTTTCCCGAGCCAACTGAACTGAGTTGCCAAATTGTCAGATACAATGGCACGTAATGTTCTCTTGACAAAATAGGTGCAATTGGCTCCGCCAATGGTTGATCATTCGCAGGCCTGCAAATTAGTAATTTATTTTCAATCGACTGTAAACTTATGTTATATAACTTAATTAAAACTTGTATTATATATATTATTTAATTACCACATGTTTTGTATTGTCTCCTGTTGAGAACTGTTAATTATTTTTCTTATATTGTCTTAAGTTTATTCTGTGTGTTGGTATGACTGCGTGTGTGGTGTGTCTGCGCACTTGTATGATTGCGTTTGTAGCGTGACTGTACGTTGGTACGACTGAGTGTGAGTTGTGTTTCTGTTCGGTATATTTGAAATCCGTTTTTGTCGTTGTTTGTCTGTCCGCATGGTCGGTTGCTTGTTCCTTTTGCGTCAGCGTGCAATAATTATAATCCAAAGACTGTTGATAAATCACGCACTAGTTTTAGCGTGTAGTGTATTATTTTCTTTTATATTTATATAGGCATTACAAAGCCAAATATATTTTCCCTTTTAAACCTTCATAATTAAACACGTGTCTGCTTAATCGAAATCCCGTAACAACATCTCCTTCTCGCAAGAATTCATCCAATTTATCGAACTCTTCAACAGAGTTAACTGGACACGCAACGTACGAGAATATGGATGTTCTTGTCTCTTGAATATTTCGTGGCGTTTGATTCCCTTCAGTGATCATTCTCTCGATATTTCCCACGCGGGTGGAAATATCTGTGAGTAGAGATCGAAGCACATGCTGTTGTTCGAGAATTGATTTCAAAAGGGTCGTTGTTTCGTCCCCAATAGGATGTGCTTGCCCGTCTCCTGAAAATTTAGATTATTAGGTACGTGTTTACGCTAATACGTATTTCCATATTTAAATTCGTTTACATATAGTAAAACGAATTAATATTCGGACGCTCTAAAAAAGACGGTAACTTTTTAAATATCGTAATATACGATTTGAACTTTTTTGGGAAGCTAGAGCAATTAGTATACTACAGGATGTGAAAAGAAATTTTTTCAACAATTGCAATTGATCAGAATTGTAGAAAAAATAAAAAAAAGTTGCATTTTACAACTTTTTTATGTGGGCCTATATTGAAACTTTAAAAAATACGTTTTGTATTGTTAAATCGGTTGATGCGGGTAAAAAATGTCAAGCATTGAAAGATGTAAGAATCCTTACCTTTTACCATCTTTAAATGTTTGTAGCTCAGTGCAACATCGACCGATTTTGACGAAATTTTCACAACATGTTTAATTAATACAGATCTACAAAACGAATCTTTTAAATTTTCAATATATTCGCTCACAAAAAAGTTGTACAATGCAACTTTTAGTATTTTTTCTACAATTCCGACCAATTGCAATTTTTTAAAGAATTTCTTTTCACATCCTGTAGTAAACTAACTGCTTTAGCTCCCGAAAAAGTTAAAATTGTATAGTATAATATTTAAAAAAGTTAACGTTTTCTTAGAGCGTCCGAATGTTAATCCGAGTCACTGTAATTCTATCGACTTACCAATAATTATAGAATTGAGAGATTATAGAATTAGAGTCCTGCTGCATTGTCCTGAAAACAATAATCATGGTTTATACACCGATATAATAATTATTTATGGAAAGAATTTAACGGAGTAGACTCCTTCTTCCAGGATTGCAAGGGTGCGGGATTCGCGTTCTCATTTCCCGATATTACAAATGTAGGGGGATTTTCAATAGTCAAAAAGGCTAGATAAAAGATGGATCTATGGCGCTATCATTCTCAAAAATCCTATTTTTTCGTTTACGAGACGTAATTTGCATTACTCGGAAGCATACAACTGCGCATGTAGCTATGAAAATAGCTGCCGATTAATGCAAATTACGCCTCGTAAACGATAAAATAGGACTTTTGAGAGCGATAGCGCCCTAGATCCATCTTTTATATAGCCTTTTTGACTTCCGGAAAACCCCATATTTGTATTATCGAAAAATGAGAACGCGAATCCCGCACCCTTGCAATCCTGGAAACGAGTCTGCCGTCTTAAGCAATTAGCATAAAATAGCATAAAATCTTTTATTTACGTACCTAGCTTGTACCGTCGTTTTATCGCCGGAGACGTATGCAACGGAGGCGTATGCAACGGAGACGTATGCAACACCTGTTCGTCAGCCCTGCTGCATTGTTCTGAAAACAATATTCATGGTTTATACACGGATATAACAATTATTTATGGAAAGAAATTAAGCAAATGGCATAAAGTAGCATAAAATCTTTTATTTACGTACCTAGCTCGTAGTGACGTTTAATCGCCGGAGGCGGAGGCAATAGCGAGTCCGACTCGTCGTCCGTGTCGCTTATAATTTTTCTTTTTCGTAGTTGACCAAGATCAACTTCCGACTGCAGGTCCGACGTTTCCTCGGCCACTTTGGCCTTGGCCCTTGCCTGTGCATAATTATCTGAAAGCATTTTTAAATTACATGTTTTTATTTTAGTTTCATCATATCATAAAATCTTTAACTCACCATAAGTGCCATTCTTAAAATGTTTCACAGGATGTTTTGGCCAACATTCGTTCACCTCATCGCAAGCCTTCATGGCCTTCATTAAACGGCCCTGCGGAAATGGTGGCGAATGGCCGTAATCGCCTACTATCCATGAGGATGGCACTGCCTCTACCGTGCCGTCTTGAACGAATTCTAAGATCGTCGACGATTTCATGTCTCTGCTCCGGTTCTGCAAAATTTATATTTACTTAATATATAAGAAATATTTTTACACTGTATGCCGCAGGGTCTCCGTTCATCATGTTATGCTGCGGGGTTCGTCACACACGCTTTAAATCAGAATAACTTTTTTGTGAATGGACCAAAGCTCATCGAAATCGGAGAGGAGATAGTAATATGAACATCGATAGATTTTCAATTACAAGTTTTTACAAATATCTCGTAAACTAAAGACGCGAGTCAAAAAGTCTAAAGGGAAATGTTGTTCAGAATCATGGTATTTACAACATATCCAAAGCTCATCGAAATCGGGGACATAATCGTGTAACTGCTGTTTGTTACGACATCGCGGCGTACCGACAACACTCTCCTCCCCCCGGCTCGCCGCGCTGACCGTGCCACCGAGCGACTAGGCGCGCTCTGGTTGGTCCGTGTTTTTCGTTAATAACTCCTAAACAAAGCCGCGGACGCCATTTTTGTTAAGGAAAATGTCGCTTCAAATGACCCAAGGAACCTCCCATTTCCCGGAGTTAAAGTACTTTTGGGACACCCTGTATATAGAATCTCCAACAAAAAAATCTGCAATTAAAAAAAAGTAAGTTCCACAAGTTAAATAGAACATTTGTTGCTAATGTTAATTGATAAAAGATAATAAAACCACACTTCAATTTTCAAAGGCTATATGTACCCGCGGGTTTGGTGGTGAAATTCGCCCCGACGAGTTTTTACTCGAGCTTTGGATATTCGATAGCCTACCCAAAAAGACCACTCTCTGCCAAGGTACAGCCCCGTATCTCATCTGTAAGGGTAGTTATTGAGGAAAGTCGAAAAACCAGTTTTTGGCCCATTTTCCCAATTTATTGATAGTTATGTAGCGGCCATCAGCACGTACAATAAACAGTTGGCGTGCAAATGGTCGGGTCGGTTTATGAGGCGAGCAACAGCGAAGCTATTTTTGAGAAAGCCATTTTCAGCGGGTGCAATTTAGGATGTTTTAGACAATGCATGTTTTGTACTTTAGAATATTTCGTTTCTGGCCTCAATAGCAAATGCTTGTATCGTAAACCCCCGAGTTTCCGAAGGGTCGCGCCGACCGAGGTTTGAAGGCCACAGCTGGCCGCGGTATTCACCTCGCGGGCCCGAAGGAAAAACCCGCTATATCGTAAAACCCCAAGGTCATACCTGGCATTTCCAGAAAAGTGCGCCTCGAGCGTAAGGAATGGTAGGGATAATCGGGCCCAAAATGAGGAATCTTATTGGACAGTAATTGTCGTTGATGCCGTCCAATAAGGTCATTTTTCCGTCAAGGACACGCCCTGCGGAGTTCTCCTTAAGGATAGTGGAGAACGCAGAAGGCAGAAGCTCCTACGACTCCTCCAGTCACACTTCGCTAAGAGTAGAATAAAGTCTCTGATATCCATAACTTGTGTTAAATTATTTCTTGAACACGTCCTACGACCATAGTTCATCATCTCCTTCAGTTAAAAATTCTGAAAAAATTCTGACACATTTTGGATACTAAGCCATATATAAGGTATCATTTTCAGATTTTTCGGTTGCAAACTCTGGTTGTAAAACGAGAAAAACACGAAAAAATGCAGATTTCATATAGAAATCGAAAGAGCACTACTACAGATTTAATTTAGAAATGAGATATTATCATAAGTATTATGATTAATTTTTTTTAAATCCCAGAGTGTTCAAGACTGGCGCGCGCGAGCGCCATATTGCCTCTTCGAGTGACGCAATCGTGGCCAGCACGATTCTCCAGTCTCGCGCGTTCCCGCGTGAACGCAAGCAAGCGGCGTCCGTCATCGAGACTCGCGCGGGCAACAAGGCAAGCGCGTGATTGGCCAAATCCGTTCTCGATCCTTCTGGAATGATCCCGAACGACCAACCGGAACCACCGGTGCGTGACGGACTTCCAGAAGGATCGAGACAACAAAAGTGAGAGACAACGGTCGTTTCTCTCTCTTCACGCCAAACGCTCAGCTGGAAAACACGTATCAATCTTGCATCCCTTTCTAAATCGTCTTCGTGCTCATATCAAACATCATTTATTCAGTTCATCATACAATTTCGCGACAATCTTTGTGTACAACAGTGCAAATATACAGTTTAATTTATTGTAGATCGATTTCTTCATTTTTTCCAGTTATACAGTCCATTTGCCTCACATTCAAATCCATCCGTTGCATTCACACCTCTGTACCTTTCATTCCGTTCACTCAGATAACTCATCAGCACATTCACACCATTTTCAATCTCATTCTCTCACGCATACACCGATCTCAGGTCGACCAAGACCGTCCTATCACACTGAGTGTGGTGCGTCATAGTAGAAAAAAATAAAAACCACTTTTTTCAGCGTTTTTCCTAAGTTATACCTCCCTTCTCTGAATTTAAAAAAATATATTATATAATATTAAACATTCCTACGTTCAGAGAAATATTTTCCAGACTCTAAAACTTGTGTAGTACCAAAAGAGAAAATAATACTATGTCGTTACATTCGAATATTTCAAAAGTACTTTCAAGGGCGCCGGTTGGTGTAGCGGCTATGGTCTCGGTCTGCGGAACCGTTGATGACTTTTTGGACCAGGTTCGAATCCCACTCGGGTCAATCTGTTTTTTTTTGTTTATCAGATGTTTTTTCGATTCGTTTCAGAAAAAATTGTTGAATTTGGGTCCTACGTTTGTTTCAATTTTTCGGAAACCGTGTGTTTTACGAAAAAACGTAAAACGATATAAAATACGCAGCCTGTCCAGGTCTACAGGTTTTGTTGAACATTTTTTTGGACGTAGTAAATATATAGTTTAGAAGATATTCGAGAAAAACAATTTTATGAGCTTTAAATTAATTATTTTAATGTTTAATCCAGTTGGGGCACGTTTTCCCGGTATCCGATCGAGCTCAAACTTTGCACAGATTTTGTTTTAATTATTCGGAATAACTCTGAGGGGTGCCGTGTAAAAGAAATTTTGACAAAAATTTTTGACAAGAGCAAATAAAAGCCACCCTAATGTGTATGTATACATATATATATAAATAAATAGTATGTATCAATATATTTTTTCTTTCCTTGACACTGTCTCTACTTTCTGAATCCTACATATTACTTTTATTTAATAAATATATTTAATACATAAAATGGTACTATTTATTTCATCCCCTGTTTCATATTAGGTAGTGATCTTTGAATTGCAGACAACTAATAAAAATATAATTTGTAATTTCACAAAATAATAGAGTGATTATTGTGTTTCAAAACTGATAAAAATAATGGTAAAAGATCAACTATATATGTATAAATCTGAACTCCTGCGTATGCTTTTGAAATATAATGACAAGTCAGATCAATACTAGACAGAATTTAATACATATTTATTACACATTTAATTATTGTTTATAATTAATGTAAATTCTTGCATAACTTATGAAAATATTTGAAATAAAGGACTAATAATTAATTGTATATTTAATATTAACGCAAATGATAACAGACACGCTGCAACTTGTAACGAAACCAACTTAACGATAACAACTTGTCCTTAAAATTTTTTGTTAACTTGTGACGGTTACACACGCCTTTGACACGAGATTTTCCCGCCGATCGCCGCCGCACCGCTCCCACTTGCTACACACATTTCGCGCAGCCACCGCTAGGCGGCCACCGCGTTGAGGCGCGCTCTCGCTGGAGAAAAGTAGTGGGAGTTTTCCAGACGTTTCATCTCCGAACCAAAGACTGCTCCACCTTCCGATACCGTTCCGACCGACTTTCCTATAAATCTCTGAGGCTACACGGCAAGAAGATTCCCTGATTCCGTCTTCAAGGCTACACGGCAGTAAGACTTCTCGATACATCTCCAAAGGCTACACGGCAGTGAGACTTCCCGACTCCGTCTTCAAGGCTACACGGCAGTAAGACTTCCCGTCTCCAAAGGCTACACGGCAGTGAGACTTCCCGATTCCGTCTACGAGGCTACACGGCAGTGAGATACTCCCTAGAAACCAACCCGCGGTATCCCGGCCGTCCGAACGGACCACCAGACCCGCCGCTTTATTAAGAGCTAACCTTATTATATGTGCACATATATATGTGCATATTATCGAAATATAGCATTCTGATTAACCTCGTTAAGAACCAGCATCTCTTTATTCCGCATCGAACACCTGGACAAACCGACTGAGTCGGCAAACTCATCCGCCTCCTAAGAAACCGTCACAAACTGATCTTCTCAATATTTTTCCGTCCTTTTGAAAATTATGTATTTTATAGCAGAAGGTTCAAAGAAACATAAATTTCAAGATAAAAATAGCGTTAAATAGGTAATTCTATTTTCAACACTATTTTTAACAACAATATTTATTTTGTTTGCTATCAATAAATAACAGTTTATTTATATAAATCAAAAAAGCATTTATTCAGCTTTAAAATGATTATAGAAACAGGAAGCATTATATTTAAACAGAGATTAATCTTGTTATTTATCATTAGAATTAATCATGTATGTGACTCGACTCGTTTCGTTTACTTTTCCAGAATTGTGACTATAACATGGAAAATAGCAGAAATACGCGTTGTGCATTACACGGCAGTAACAATAAATTAGCAACCATGCGACAAATATTTTCGAATGTGATTTGGCAACTGCGGCTTCGATATCTGAAATTCGACATAATTCCTAAACTCACCACTCTAAATCGTAGAGGGCATACCAAAACCTCTGGTTTTTTGAACAGTCGGTATTTCAGAACGTGAGACACGAAGTCCCATAAGATGATAGGTCTATTCTATATCTCGTCGGTGGTACGGCATCATACAGCTGTATATACATGTGTAACTCGACACTCGACAGCTCCAGCACTGTAGCGCCGCCCGCGGTTCGGCTACATGCTGTCAAATAATGCAAATCACGCCTCGAGAACGCAAAAGTGAGCCACTTTGCGATACATTTGAAGTAGATTGATCTTTTATCTATCAATTGTGACTACGTACACGCCCCAACTGTGCATTATCGAGAAATGGTATCACTTCTTGTGGACCCATGCAATCTTCGAGTACGTATATGTCGATCTAGCGTTGTGTGAGTGTGTCAGAGAGGTTATGTACGCATGCACGGTGCAACAATGTTCGAGCAAGGATTCGGTATGCACATTTGGGTAATTCCATGCCAAATCGATCACTTAATTAATATTTTTTAATTTTCCTCCGCGTGGTCCATCATCGTCTCGAAGATAAACAATCCAGATGATTGGCCGGCTGTAACAGAAAGAAAAGATAAATAAACAAAATGCGAAAAACATGCTCAATACTATATTTCAAAGTATAGTAAAATTTCTCTCCTCAGCTGATCCCGATCCACTACTGCCCTGATAGCCAAGCCTGGAAAAAGCAGGCCCTGCGCTCCAGCTGTAGCGCAAATTACTATTGTCTGCTATTGTGTTTGCCTGGCAGCAGTGCCTGGCGACACATCAGCCTTCCAGTGCCTGCAACGCAGGTTCAGCAGGCCAGATGGAACGCAGGTCCTGGAGTCAGTGATGTCAGAATCGTGGGATGTGGGACGTTCCCCTCCGCCGGCTTGGCCGGCTAGGCTCCCCCCACTCCGACGTATCATCGTCACCTTACGTTGCTTCTATTGAATTCGTCGGAGTGGGGAGGCCTAGCCGGCCAAGCCAGCGGAGGGGAACGTCCCACGTCACACGATTCTGGCATAGATTCACGACACTGCGCCAGACTGCAAAATCCATCTGGTGTCGTCCCTAGAGATGGCGTTCAAAATCACTCATTGTTTCACGATCACGACTGTGATCCTAACTTTTTTATCTCAAGTCATAGTAATTCTTCATCTTTGAGTTAAAATATTGTATTATTTATTTAATTAGTAGAAAGGTATAGACAATTTCTTATTTAAATACCGAATACGCTACTTAATATATACCACACAATATAAAACATTTCACAAGGTTTAAAGTTTGAAAAAATTTTAAACTCAACTTTCTTTTACAATTTATAGTCATTAGTTATTACTAATTATTAATTTATTCAATATTTTTCATTGTTTAATATACTTTTTGCCTTTATGCGATATAACTTATATTTTTGTTTTTATTTTTTGTTATGTAACATGTCCCGAGAACATACCCAGATAGCACAGCCTGACCGAGCCTACCACCTGACTCAGCGTGCCGAGCCCCTGACCTACAGGTTACGGGCCAACACAACGCTTGGATCGGCTCGAGGCCCAGGCCGGTTGATTCATGCCGGGCTTTTATGCGCAACGGCGCAAATAATGCCAGTAGTGGGCTCAAGCCCAGGGCCTGACGACCGTGCCGGTATTCAGCCTGTTTTTGAGAGGGCAGCACGGTCACACTAATGTGGCCAATCAGTGCTTCGATTGAGCCCAACTTTTCTCATAGAGCGGGTCGCATGGAAATGAGAGTGCTCACGCCTGGGGTTTGGCCGTGCCACTTTTGTTTCCACATCATGTTTAGCCTGGAACAGCTCCTACATCAACTTTAGCATGGAACAGAACCTACACCATCTTTAGCAGGAAACAGAACCCACTTTACTGTTAATACATCTGTGGCCTGGATCGGAACTAGCATCAACCAAAGCTTCGTGCGCCATTACCGTTCATTAGAAACTGCTTTGTGTGATGTTACCATGACGAAGAATCCGTTGAATTTTGTTTTTTAAAGTTTATTTTTTAATCTTGCCAAAGTAGTACATATCGGATCGGCACGTTCGAGTTCGACAACGTTATTGTTTTTCGATCGAATTCTTTTCTGCTGTTTATGTTAGAAGTGAGACAATAATAAAGTCGCGGTAAATTGTTCGACCCCTCGCCGTGCAATTTTCTTTACAGTTACACTGATTAAAATGTCTTTACGAAAAAAAAGAAAAAAAGTTTCGTAGAAGGAAAAAGAAAATTTATATTTCTTGTATGGCAACAATTATTTTAATGCTTGAACATGGATTACAAACGAATCAAACTTTATTTCATCTAAAAAGAAACACGTTACATAGTCATATTATTGTTAGACTTTGTTAAAATCAATATCGCGAGTGAAAATGCAACAATTTTGAATTTCATCGATACAATTTTACTTAGCACTAAATTAATTTTATTACGCCGCAGGGGGTTGGTGAAGGGATAACATATAAATTACACAAAATTGAGAATTTAAAATTTACTAATATTCTTTATTAAGGCATTAAGGTTACAATATTTTCATAAACCTAAATCTACTATGTTATGATTAAGACGTTGTTGCATCTGCTTCCCCAAACTTGTGGCCAGTAGAGCAAGTTTTGACATAAACTGGATACCTAAAAAATACAAGAAAATAATTAATATACAATATATTCACACTGGTACAATGGCATAATTAGATATGCTTACCACACTAGAAATTGGAGGTTCTCTTCTTCTCCAGTTGCCGTGGCTTCCTGCTCCTCCTCCTCCTTCGAGAAACTGATTACATTTCAATAGGTTTCCGCATTACCTTGGAGGTACTATTGACAATGCGTTTTTTTTTACAGTGGTATCCCCAGTTGGCCTATTCCACCATGTCGTTGCAGTGCCTTCCGCACTGAACGAAGTTCCCAACCTAAAAAAAAACATTTGTTTGCATATTAATAGATCAGATATACTTACTTTTACTACAATTTTACTATCAACGCGCGAACGAAGTTCTCCGCTCGCCCGCCCCCTCTAAGCTGCCTTATAGGCAAGAGGAACTTGATCTATCCATCATATCACAACTTTGATAGGCGAGAGGAACTTGGTCCATTCTTCATATCACTGAAGTGGATGGATCGGTCGGGGAACTTGGTCAACCTTTACACGAAGTGTTTTTGTTTGGATAGTATACTTACGGCACACTCCTTCGGAGTCTCCCTGTTATGATTGTTCAGCGGGATGCAATTCGAAATTGTTTGACCAGTTTTCCCGGGCGTCGGCGCGGGCGGCATTAACTTCACTGGCACTGGCACTGGCACTGGCGTCGCCGTTCTGTGACCGGAGCCGCTGTTTCGTTGCCTTCAGCGCAGATTTCGCCACGTTGGCGAATTCTGCTCGGTCCGTTCTGGGGAACGACTTGTTCCTCCATAAAGCCGCTGTAACATTCATTTGAATGTAGATAAATATTGCTAAACAATAAATTAATCAAGACAAACAATTAATAATGAAATTAAATTAAATCAAAGGCTTACCATACATGGCCTCCATTATCTTCGCACGCTGCAGTGGCTTGAAGCCACTGGCACCCGCCCACACGTACTCGGACAGTGCATTGCCCGCGAAAGCCTCTCGGAAGCAACGGTTCACCGCGTCTCTTACGTTGCGTCCGCCCAATTGGGCCAAGAATGTTACCTGAAAAAACAATAAACATCAATTTGCATATTCATTAATTTGATGTACTTACTTTTACTGTGTGTGTAATGCAATATACTTACAACAACGCTGAACTCGGTTGCGTTACAAGTGTCAAATGCCACTATCTCGTCCGCAGAGCTTAAGGGCAGGTACCTGGGTTGTTCTCCCCCGTACTCTACCGATACTATTGCCCGTACCTCACTGTTGGAGCAACGAAAAATTAATAAACAAAAACATCATTTAAACAAATACTAAGAATGATGTAATACTTACTCCACCGTGCTGTACGCCCGGTCCACGAGGTCCCGCGATTGCGCGAGCTCTCCCTTTACTTCTACGAGCTCCCCCTTGACTTCCACGAGCTCCGCCTTGACTTCCGCTAGCTGTTGCGTCATTTGCTGCATGCTAAAACAAATGCAAACATTACACCATGTACTATGAAATGTAATTGCAATTATTACTAAAGAAAATATATATGCAACTTACCATTGCCACATTTCTATTAGCAGCTGATCACCCACCTCTGCGGGGGGAAGGGAATCGGGTACAGGGACGGGGGAAGTAGAATGATAAACAAAGGCGGGGAAGGGGGCATCATTCTCAGGGACGGGGGAAGTGGAATTATAAACAAAGGTGGGGGAGGGGGCAACATTCTCAAGGACGGGGGAAGTGGAATGGTACACAAGGGCGGGGAAGGGGGCATCATTGTCAGGGACATGGGCAGACATATCTTCTACGCACTCTTCCAGCGTATAAGTTACGCCATGCATGTCTAGCGCTAAAGCAGCGACGTCATCGTACTCGGCCGCGGGCGGCATCCTCCTCTTCTTGCAAGGTGGCTCGCCCTTTGAGTTACTCGTCCTCTTCTTGCGCGGTGCCTCGTTCGCCGAGTTAGTCGTCCTAAACTTTTGGGGTTTCCTTACTTCCCTTTTCGGGCGTACTCCCATCTGAAATATATGGATATATTGAAAAACATTGAATCCTGTTTTTTATACAGGGTGAATCACGAATCGTGATCAGTAAAGATCACTGTAAAGGAAAGCGGTCTGGTTTGACCGAATTGGATCACTGGATGTTTGCATAATCGAATGAATGCGAGATTGGATCGCTGGATCGATGGGACAAACGGTGATCGGAATGAATGTCTGGATGTAACGGTGAATTTTGAATATGGAATGAATGATGGTTGAAAAATCCGGATTTACAATAAATTAACTGTATTTGCACCACTAAATATACAAAATTGTCAAGTAGAACGGTGAAACAATGTGAAAATGAAAATGTAATTGATATGAAATATATGAGAACTTTGAAAATTGCGATGACTTGCTAACAGCTGTTTTGAACGCGTGGTTGAACAAGAAGAGAGCACGCCGTTGCGTTCTCTCTCTTTTATTGTCTCTCTCCTTCTAGAACATTCGCGATCGTTCCAGAAGGATCGAGAGTGGGCCTTGACCAATTACGTGGTTGATCGCGTACCACGCAATTTCCGGACGTTGTTTATTGGCTCGTCGATCGCGATGCTAGCGTCGCTCGCTTGGCAGGTTCGCGGCGACGGTTGGCGGGGAGCGTGCAGTTCCGTCATGCTAACATGGCGCTCGCACGCGCCAATCTCAAACATGCCGCCCGCCTCGACTAGTCGAATTTTCGTGAGTGCTGTTAAACAAGTGATTATTGAAAAATGGAAGTATTGAAATGCTACAACAGAGTGATCGTGCAACTGCATAACCTATTAATGTGCAATGGGAACGGACTAGAAATGTGGTGTGGACGCGTGTGACGTCACGGAAGGTTTCATCACTGAATCGCGCCTGCGCTGATGAATGGATCGTGTACTACGCAGTTCATCATCAATTCATTGATCGTCCGTCTTGATCGGAAGGATGACGAGTTTGTGGACCGGCCTCGTGTATTCGGATGTTGGCGTGACCACCTTCACGACTCGAACTCTTCCGTCCGTTCCTGGATGGATTTCCTTGACCCGTGCGAGCGGTCAACGTGAAGGAGGCGTCTGTTCCCCGATGATGAGACAGAGGCGTCCGGGCGTGACGTCATCTTGGACCGTGCGCCATTTGAATCGAGCGGTGAGTCCCTGGAGATATTCTCGTTTCCATCTCGTCCAGAACTGATCCCTCATTCTTGTTACCAGCTGCCAGCGAGTGAGATGGTTGATGTTCTCATCGAGCAGCGACGGTTCTGGAATCGCCTGTAATGCAGAACCGATTAAAAAGTGACCTGGGGTGAGTGCAGCCAAGTCAGTTGGATCGTCGGACAGTGCAGCAAGTGGCCTTGAATTGAGGCAGGCCTCCACTTGCGTCAACAACGTCGTCATTTCCTCGAAAGTAAGTCGAGCTTCCCCTATGGTTCTTCGTAAGTGGTATTTGGTCGATTTTACTGCGGCTTCCCACAGGCCGCCAAAGTGAGGTGCAGCTGGCGGATTGAAATGCCATTCTGTCCTCAAATTGCTCATCTCCTTCCTGATGTTGTAATTCTCCAGGCTACCAGCACTGAAGAGACGTCGTAATTCACGGTCGGCTCCCTGGAAGTTTGTACCGCAATCGCTGTGCAGATGAGCACAAATGCCGCGCCGTGAAATGAATCGGCGGAAAGCAGCTAAGAAGGCCTCGGAGCTGTAATCTGATACGACTTCAAGATGCACCGCCTTTGTTACCATGCAAACAAATACGGCGAAGAAGCCCTTGTATGCTTTATGACCTCGACCCGCTGTTGTTCGCAGCCAAATTGGACCAGCATAGTCTACCCCTGTGGAGTGGAAGGGGCGAGCCGGGGTGACTCGGTGCTCTGGCAGTTCTCCCATCAGCTGGCATGCTGGCTCCGCCCGCCATCGCAGACAAGTCACACATCTGCTAATGGTTCCCTTGACTACCGATCGACCTTTTGGAACCCAGAAGCGCTGTCGGATGGCTCCCAGGGTTGACTGGACTCCCCCATGCATGGTGTTCCTGTGTGCTAGAATGACAAGCAATTAAGTGAAACGAGATTGAGGAGGTAAGATGATTGGGTGTGCCTCATCTGGGTTAATTGGTGCTTTGCCCAGTCGACCTCCTACTCTCAATAGGTTATGTCTGTCCAAGGTTGGTGTCAGCGGTGCGAGGCTACTTCGGAGTGGGATGCCCTTATGCTGCAACAGCATCTTTATTTCCTCGCTGTAGACCATCTTCTGGATCAGCTGAATCCAACCTCTCTCAGCATCGTTGATCTCTGCTGTCGTTAGGACCGGTGGTAGGTCACTTCGCACCGGGTCAGTGTCAATGGATGAGTGACTTGATTTGCCTCGGAGTTTCCTGAGCCATCGTCTACACCACGCTGTGACTCGAAGCAGTCTGGTGTACGATGAGAATCGCATCAGGAGTTCGTTGTCGTCTTCCTTCTTTCCTGCCCCTGTGACTACAGCAACGACTGGCCCTTTCTGTTCGGGCAGGTGCTCCTGATCGACCGGTCCTGAAGCGGCAAGGTCGACGTCGTGTTGGAGGAATCCTGGCCCCTGCCACCACATGGTCCACTGAATCAGCTGCGAAGGAGAAATTCCCCGCGAAGCACAGTCCGCAGGATTTTCGGTGCCTACTACATGGTGCCAGCGTGCTTCGGGTACCCTTCGCTGGATGTCAGCCACCCTATTGGCCACATAGGTCTTCCATTTGGAGGGATGACCCTGTATCCATCCTAAGGCCACCATGGAATCTGACCACAGGTGAACTACTGTGTCGGTCATATTGAGGGTGGTAGTGACGTGCTGCGTTAACCGTGCCAGGAGGTGTGCTGCACACAGTTCCAACCGCGGGAGTGACACTTGTTGTAGTGGTGCTACTTTGCTCTTGGCCGTGATGAGTGTTAGTGTCCAGTGGTGGCCCTTGGTTCTCGTCCTCAAGTATAGAACCGCCCCGTAAGCTCGTTCTGAGGCATCGGCGAACCCATGGAATTCCTTCTGTTCGCAGTGAGGATTCTGAAACAGAGGACGTGGTACCCTTACTTTCTCCAGCTGCTTCAAATCGGTGCAGAAGACACTCCATTCCTTGGCCAGGGTATCTGGGAGTGGATCGTCCCAACCGAGTCCCAGCAGCCATGTCGTCTGGATGCTGATCTTGGCCCGCACGACAACTGGAGTCAGCCATCCCAAGGGATCGAATAATTGGGCCGCTTTTGAAACCAATCCCCTCTTGGTTGTTGGTTGAATGTCAGCATCGTTAATTAAGAAGCCAAATGTGTCGTTGACAGGCGACCACTGAAGACCGAGTGCCGAGTGCGTAGTGTCCGTCCATGTTTTCGATGGTCCTTGGATGGAAGAGTGGTGTAAGGGCTGGGTTGCCGCGTCCTGGCACAACTGGGACGTGATGTCGTGCAGCTCAGCGACATTGGTTGCCCATTTTTCTAACGGGAAGCCGCCCGCCTTGCACAGCTGGAAGAGTTGTCTTGCTGTCTCCTTTAAGGCTGTGATAGAATCGGCTCCCGTCAGGATGTCATCCACATATGCGTCGTTTTGAAGTGCCCGTGCTCCGATTGGGAATCGACTGCCTTCGTCCTCTGCCAGCTGGTGTAACGTCCTGACCGCTAGGTATGGGGCACAAGAGAGACCGTAAGTGACGGTATTCAAGCAATACTCACTCACTTCTTGATTATCTTCGTCTCTCCACAGGATCCTTTGGAAGTTGCGGTCCTCAGGATGCACCAGAATCTGCCTGTACATCTTTGTTACATCAGCTGTCACCACATACTGATGAATGCGCCATCGCAGCAGGACGTCGGAGAGGAGAGGCAGTAGGTTAGGACCGACGTGAAGGCAGTCATTCAAGGACTGCTGTGATGATTCAGCCCAGGATCCGTTGAACACCACCCTCAGCTTTGTCGTGGTACTGCTGAGTTTCAACACTCCGTGGTGTGGAAGGTAGTGAACAGGTTGCTCGTCGGTCGGCTTGTTCGCCAACGACATGTGTCCCAGCTCCTCATATTCCTTGATGAAGTTGTGGTATTGAGTTCTGAAAGTTTCATCCCTCTTGCAGCGTTGTTCGAGTCGTCTGAGTGCGTGCCAGGAAGCTGTCCTTGACCCTGACGTGATGGGGCCTGGATTTTTAAATGGGAGCCTAAGCTGGTAGCGACCTTCAGGCGTCCGTTCATGAGACGAGGCGAAATGGCGTTCACACTCCATTTCCTCAAGGGTCATTGAAGAGTTGGCGTCTCGGAGCTCTTCTTGCTCCCAAAACTTCCGCACCTGCGAACTCAAGGAGTCTTCAATGACTACCTGGTGCACTTGGGCGTGCGACGACGAGGCCGTGGCTCCTGCACCTCCTGTCAAGATCCAGCCAAATATGGTGTGCTGTCCTAACGGCTCATTGGGAGCCCCTTTCCTTAGGCCCTCCTTGATAATGGCTGGATACACGTCCGCCCCGAGTAGAACCTCGATTGGTCTGGAGGCTTCAGGAGTGGGATCAGCCAGCTTCAATCCTTTGAGATGTCTCCAGGTTCGTGAAGGGATGGTGCAGCCATGCGTGTAGCTCGTGAGCTTCTGGAGCACGACCGCTGACATCCAGATCGAATCCGAGCCCGTGCTTGCCGAGATGTCGAGACTGATTTGCCCTCGAGCTTTGGCGAGCTGTTGTCCGAAGTCTTTCGAGGTAACTGCAGTCGTTGAGCCAACCCTTCCGTGATCATCGATATCTCAGAGCCCTGGTCAATAAGGGCTCGAACCTCTTGCCGTCTGCCGTATCTATCTGCAACTCGAATTAATGCTGTTGCAAGTAACACCTTACCCTTCAGGTCACGACAGTCCTGGGTGTGGTGAGCCGTCGCACTCTGCTTGGTACCGTCTCGACAGGTGTCGTGGATCGAAGAATAATGCCGTCCGCCACACGACATGCATCCCTTCGTGGATGGGCAGGCAGCAACTGGATGGGTTCCGAGGCAGTTGTAGCAGAGGTGAGCCTTTTCCACACGTGCACGGCGTTCTGCAGGCGGGAGTGCCTTATACTCCGGGCACTGCATTAAGTAGTGCTCCTTTTTGCACATAATGCACTCTGGTTTGTAGCCTTGTTGTGCATGATTTGCTCTAACCACCGTTGTCTTCTCCTTTTTTTCCATTGCCCTGGATTTGAACGGGCTTCGGAAGGTTTGACCGGGCTCTGGCTGCTCCGCGTACTGGACTTCAAGAATTCCTTTTCTGGATTGGCCTCTAGTTGCTGACGTCGCTTAATCAGGAAGTCTCTTAACGTTGCGAAGGCAGGTGGCTCGCTGCTACTTGTAAACTTCTCTTCCCATTTGTCTCTGGTCGTGGAATCGAATAGACTGACCACTGAGTAGACGAACCAGTCTTCCGTCTTGGTTATTGGCCTCCCCAAACCTTCCAGCGTGTTTACCACCGATGTGACGCTCTTGTGGATGTCCGTGAGTTCCTGAGCTGAGCCTTCTGTCATCCTGGGTAACGCGGCGAGTTTGTCGAGACACGAACGTACCAAGATTCTCTTGTTCTCATATTGCTCTATGAGCATTGTCCACGCACGCTCGTAATTTTCATTGGTGGTGGGAAGGTCTTTTATGATGTCTGCTGCTTGGCCATGGAGACTTATCTTCAGGTAGTGAAGCCGGTCTACCTTGCTGAGACGCTTGTTCCTTTCTACGATCGAGAGAAACAGATCTTTAAAAGCCGGCCATTCCACGTACTCGCCGTGAAACTCCGGCAGATGCATCCTGGGGAGTGGGGCTGATCCAGAGCTGGATTCCTCGTCGGATGATGCTGCTGAACCCTTCTTGGTCGAAGATGAATTGCCTTCCCCATATTGCTGCGCCAGATCGAGTAAGCGTGCTTTCTGCTCCATGTATTTCTCCTCTACCATGTCTGCGTACTCCATTTTCATGTAGTCGCTGGATTTTATCGCGTCCTTGTGACGGAGCGATAAGATGTCGTGATTTTTTTGGAACAGCGACCAATAATCTTCCAAAAGCTGTAGCCTGGACTGGACATCACCTGTGGTCATCTTTGCTTGCGCGACGGACTTCCTCATGTTCTCAACGATGCGGCTGATTTTTCGTCCCACATCGATTTGCTTGTTGAGCAATTCTTCGATAGAAAATTCCATTTTGCTGCGTGAATTGATCGCTGGATGGACTTCTCACCGATGGAACCCTGATTCACCACTGGTTTCACTGTTTCTTTTGTAAATCCGGCTCGAAGGACCAGAAATGTAAAGGAAAGCGGTCTGGTTTGACCGAATTGGATCACTGGATGTTTGCGTAATCGAATGAATGCGAGATTGGATCGCTGGATCGATGGGACAAACGGTGATCGGAATGAATGTCTGGATGTAACGGTGAATTTTGAATATGGAATGAATGATGGTTGAAAAATCCGGATTTACAATAAATTAACTGTATTTGCACCACTAAATATACAAAATTGTCAAGTAGAACGGTGAAACAATGTGAAAATGAAAATGTAATTGATATGAAATATATGAGAACTTTGAAAATTGCGATGACTTGCTAACAGCTGTTTTGAACGCGTGGTTGAACAAGAAGAGAGCACGCCGTTGCGTTCTCTCTCTTTTATTGTCTCTCTCCTTCTAGAACATTCGCGATCGTTCCAGAAGGATCGAGAGTGGGCCTTGACCAATTACGTGGTTGATCGCGTACCACGCAATTTCCGGACGTTGTTTATTGGCTCGTCGATCGCGATGCTAGCGTCGCTCGCTTGGCAGGTTCGCGGCGACGGTTGGCGGGGAGCGTGCAGTTCCGTCATGCTAACATGGCGCTCGCACGCGCCAATCTCAAACATCACTATCTGTTATTAGCAGTGTGATTGAAAATCTTTTTATCAACTTTTGCATGGTTTCAGGAGAGCATTAACGTGATTATAAAAAATTTTTCGTCAACTATTTTTTTAAATGTTTTTTCGAGGTAACTTTGAATTTTTTGCGAATAAACATATAATTTTTTCACGCCTATCTGTTAGAGGATTTCAAGGCGAATTCGGAAACGTATCATAACGATTTTTTTTTTATAAAAAATTTGCTATACACGTGCAAGTTTCTTTGAAAGCATGTATATATGTGATAAAAATATTTTCGATCGGACAGCTAATTACATAGTAATCTCTACTTAACCTTCCGTCGGGCGCAATATCTGGACCGCCGAGTTCGGGCGCAATGTGCTTGATGGGCCCACATTCAAAAAAACATGATAAACATCTCATTAAGTTCATTTAAACTCCTGCTGTTAGGGAAATAGTGCACTTGGTGCCGTCTATACCCGTAGGGCCGCCCTTTTGGGCCCTCCCCAAGGAGGGGGTGACTATTTTCGAGGTATCTAAATCTAAATGATCGCGCTGTGCCTCTCAGATCGGTTGCGCCCGACGGAAGGTTAATGATCACAATTCGTGATTCTCCCGGTATATCAAAACTAATGAAATCATTTTTTCGTTGAAATGATTTAATAACCCACTAGTTTGAAGGTACATTGTATTCTCATATATGAAACGCAATAAAAATAAGTAAACCAAGTATTTAAAGGTTTATACTTGACGAGTGAGAGATCACTTGACGAACGAGATCACGAAGGTATATTGTATTCTCATATATAAAATATAATAAAATTAAACATAATTAAGTATTTGAACGTTTATTTGACGTACATCACTTGACGAATGATCACCCGACGTATCGCTGCGATTGTCGCTGGCACTCCTTGTACAACCCCAGGCAGAATGTTTCCGATCGGAGGCATTGATACGGATTTTAGAGAAAACATTCACAATTCAGAAGTATAAAATATTACTTTATGGAAAAACATAAGCTTTATTTTTTAACTTCTGGCGATACAAATAAAAAAATAAGGTATCACCAGAAATTAAAAAATTCGATGATGAGAAGCAAGTTAAAAAGATTAAATACTTCATACATGAGAATACGGTATACCTTCAAACTAGTGATTTCATTAGTATTGTTAACAAACATCGATTTGAACTGACCCCCGCCCCACCCTTGATCAAAAACTTTAGCAACTAGAAATAGTAGAACTGTATAAACTTAAAACTTACAGAATTCATGATGTCAATCGTTGAGTACTACACTTCTGAACACTGCACTAGGTCACTGAAAAACCGACGCGCGTAAGGGTGCGTAACGAGAACGGACTGAGAAGGCAAGTGGATCGCGTATCAGAAGTGACAGACACTTCTGCCGCTAGACCACCCACTATGACCTACCGTTGCCCCTACAGTCCTTCTCCAACGCGCTCGCGCGTTACACGCACTAGCGTACCTCTACTATATGACACAAGTACGCTAGTGCGTGTAGCGCGCGAGCTCGTTGGAGAAGGACTGTAGGGGCAACGGTAGGTCATAGTGGGGGGGTCTAGTTCCACGGCTTAGTACCACATTACCACGATTTCGGCATCACTGCCCCTGAGTCGATGGTTTCCCTTTCCCTGACGTATCGTCGTATCCGTGTCGACCACGCTTGCCCGTGTTGGTGCCTTTTGGAATTTTTTTGCAAACAGATTTGCAAGTGCTACCCGTTCGCGTTCGTGCGTGCCGAAATGCTCGCCGTCGTTCCCTGAGCTGATGGATCAACCGCACGCTTGTAATAAAGTATATGTAAATGTATATAATAACAACTCCAAAAAATTCAAATCATTTAGTCTCGAATCTGCTGTCATTAATGCTTCGTACAGACCTAAGCAGTGTCGTCAATTTTTACGGATCTATTGTTGCGGGATATCGTTGTCGTCGAAACACATTACAGACCGGATTTTTTCGAAGTTTCTGCTGTGAGGATGAAAGTTACACTTGTCGGTTTTACCGCAGGTGTATGTTGGGCAATTTTTAACGTCACTAAAATCATGTTTAAAATCATGTTATCTAGTTTATCCCTTTTCCACTAATTCATTTTTTCATGTAATTGTTTCAGTTTACATAACTAAACGAAGAATACATTTTGTCGTTAGATTATCCGAACTCTTGGAAAGTAGTGATAACTGAATGCTTTGATTACGATGTACTGACTGACAATGAGTTGAGATAGGTATACAAACTCTTCACAGATTTCAATCTGTTATCGTCTAAATTAGTATTGTTATGAATATTCCAACATTACCAATTATTTCGACGCTATTATTTCAATACTTTCGACGCTCACTTCTACTTAAATTAGTTATAACTCTCCAATTCAGAACGATTCGAAACCAATTCTTTTTGGACTATGATCGTAAACCTTTATCGAATGTAATGGTACAAGAAAGAGTGCGGAGTACAGCGGAATGGTTTACCAAAATCGTCAATAAAGTTTTGAAATCGAAATAAAACTTACAGAATAATTATTAATGTTGGAATATTCATAACAATACTAATGTAGATGATAACAGAATGAAATCTGTGAAGAGTTTGTACACCTATCTCAACTCAGTCAGTACATCGTAATCAAAGCATTCAGTTATCACTACTTTCAAAGAGTTCGGATATTCTGACGACAAAATGTTTGAAATAAAAGTTGAATAGTATTTAGACATGTCCAAAATTGTGTATATAAAATTTCGAAAAAAATGTTTTCGACAAAAAATAAGTATTTCGATTTTTTTAATGTTAAAGTCCATTTTTTATTTCATAATCTTATAGCTGGCGTCAAGACAAATCCAACGACCTACTTATTTATGACCATGAGCCCATAAATAACGCTACAATATTTTATTCCAGTTTTTCAGCGAAATACCCCACTGTGCGACATCGACCGCGGGACGGCCGCCGCGCGATTGAATTTCGGTGCAGCGTCCACTGCAAATAATTTTCATGTCGCCAATTTTGAAGTTTCCGTATTTTTAAAAACGGGTCTGTAAAGAGGACACTTGGGGCTATATATAATGCTTTTATTGGTCCCCTAAGGATTACAATTCCAATCCTTCGCCTCCTTTCTTAACCTATCTTACCACTACCTTAGCTTACGGCCTTACTCCTACGTCCTTAATTACTATTTACAATCTTAACCTACAATCCGCCGCTTTCCCTTTCCCCCCTGCCCTACCTACGCACACACACACACGCACCCCCCATCCTATCCTTATGGACCCCCTCTTCCGGTCGATTCCCTTTCTCTCCAATCACTTCCACTCTCCCTCCTTCTGCACTTTTCCCACACCTCCCTTCTCTCCAGTCATCCACCATTCTCAGCCATTTCTCCCCTTCACCCCCCTCCCCTAGCACTTCCCTTACCATCCCCTGCCATCCCTTTTCCTCTTCCGCCCTCATACACACCTCCCATACATGCTCCCACGTTTCCTTTTCCCAACCACACACTCTGCATATTCTTGCTTCATCGTCCAACCAATACATCTCCTCTCTCATTTCACTCCCCAGTCTATACCTCGCCACCCTCTTCCATCTGCTTTCTCCCCATCCCTTCCTCAGATACCCCGGGACACCCTCTCCCTTCACCATCCCATACCATCTGTTATATCTTGAATCGTTGATCCTTTCCCATCTCTCCTCTCTCTGCCTGTTCTTTTCCCTGTTTACCAATTCCTCGCTCACCGTCTCTCCTCCCCCCTCCGTCATTTTAGCCACCTCCTCCACTGTCCATCCTCTCTCCTCCCAGAATTCCGCTCTCTCCTTCTCCCACCCGTCCACTGCCCCTCCCCTTCTGTACCTTTCCCTTATCTCCTCCATACACCTTCTTGCCAACTCCCCCCCCCCCTTTCCCTCTCCTAACTTTTTTTCGAACCCCCACGCCCTTAAACCTGCCCTTCCCCTCAACAGCTCCCTCTGTATCTCTTCCCTTATCATGTACCCTGGCGTCTGCCTCTCAACCCCTAATACCCATTTTAAAAACCTCTCCTGCAACCTTTCCAGCCCTTCTCTTTCCCTCCATCCCCAAATCTCCACTCCGTAACTTATCACAGACCACACTAGCTTGTCAAAAAGCCATACTCTCCTCCCCCAGTCATTTCCAAATCTCCTCTTACCGATCCCCCAAACCTGCCCCATTACCGCCGCCCCTTTCTTTACCCTGTCCTCCACATGCTTCTTCTGCCCCCCGTCTCTCGCTACCACGTACCCCAAATATTTATATTCCCCCACCTCCTCTATCTCTTTTCCTTTCCACCTCCAACTCACCTTCTTCCATCTCCCCCCACCCCTCCTACATCTCATCACCTTAGACTTGTCCGCATTGAGCTGTAGTCTTTTCCCCTCCAGATACCTCTCCAGAACCGCTATCATGCCCTTCATTCCCTCCTCCTCCTCCGCTAGCATCGCGATGTCATCCGCGTATGCTAGCGAGTATACTTTTTTCTCTCCCAATCTAACCCCTCCCCAACCTCCCCTCTCCAGTGCTTCGTCGATGTCCGCCAGCAGCACCGTAAACAACAACGGACTCAATGGGCACCCCTGTCTTACTCCCCTAGCCGTCCAAAAACCTTCTCCTTCCTCCTCCCCCACTCTCACCCTACTTTTTGTCTCCCTGAGCAGTTCCTCGCTTCTCCTGACCAACCCTTCCCTCACCCCCCTTTCTCTCATCGCTCGCACTAAAATTTCCCTATCCACCGAGTCAAACGCCGCTTTCAAATCTACAAATAAAATTACCAATTTCTTGTTTCTTCTCCTCACTTGTCTATTTACCAAATAATTTAACACATAAATGTTATCCATACACCCCATTCCTCTCCTGAAGCCCGTTTGACTCGGTGGTAGTATCCCCTTCAATTCCACATCTTCCCTTAGCCTTTCCGCTAGCATAGCCGCATACACTTTGTACGCCGTTTGCGTAAGCGTTACCCCCCTGTAGTTCCCTACCACCCTACTATCCCCCTTCTTCGCTATTGGTACGATGATCCCCTCCTTCCAATCGGCCACCCATCCCTCCCCCCTCCATACCCTGTTGCAAACCCTCCACAACCAGTCCTCCACCTCCCTCCCTCCGAATCTCCATACCTCATTCGGTATCCCATCTCCCCCTGCCGCTTTCCCCTCCTTCAATCCCTTTACCACCCTGCTGACCTCTCTCTTCTCTAAGTCCTTCTCCCTATCCTCCCCCCTCCTTCTTTCTCCGCCTTTCCTCACCCTCCATTCCACCCCTCCCAGTATAGCCTTGAAGTGCTCATCCCACTCCCTCATCGTTATCCTTTCATCTACCCTCGTTCTCCTTCCCCTTTCCCTTCTCACAATCTCCCATACCTGTTTTTCCGATTTTACCCCTCCCCACTCCTTTTCCCATCTTTCCCTCTCTTTTTTCTTCTTCTCCTCACATATTGCTTTGTACTCTCCCTTCCTTCTCTTGTAGTCATCCCCTTCTCAACCTCCTTTCCTCCACCTCCTTAGCTGTTCCCTCACTTTCTTTTTTTCCACTCTACACTCCTCGTCCCACCAACCTTTTCTCCTCCCTTTTTCCTTTTCCCCCATCTCCTCCATCACCTCTCTAATTTTTTCTTTTAGCCCTTTCCAGTCTCCTTCCACTCCCTCCTCTTCTTCCATCCCTCTCCCGAACCTTTCCCTGAATTCCTTCCTACCTTCCTCCGACCAGCACCTTATGACCTTCCCCTTCCCCCCCTTTATCGTCTTTCTTTTCCCCCCACTCTCCCCTCTTATCCAGACTGTCAGCGGTACGTGGTCCGAGTCTATCTTTTCCCCTACTTCCATTTTTTCCACCCCCTCTCTTGTCTCCTCATTTCCAATCACATAATCGATGACCGAATTCCCCCTTCCTCCTATGTAAGTCCATTCCCCTTCCTCGTCCCCTTTCACATTTCCATTTAGAATCCCCCACCCCCTCTCCCCTAGGTACTCACATAACCTCCTCCCTTCCACATTTACCTTCTCGACCTTTGAATTCCTGCTTCCTTTTCCCCCTCTCTCCACCTCCTCTTCCACTTCCCCTCCCGCCCTTCCTGTTCTTGCTTTAAAATCCCCCCCTATTAGCACCCTAACCCCTCCCTCCCTCCCTTCTATCCATTTCCCCAACTCTTCCAGCTTCCTTTCCAGATCTCTATTAACATACACCCCTACTATCCTCCACCATCCCCCTTGTTGAGAGGTTGTGTGGAAAAATAATTATATGAAGACGGTGGAAGAAAATATATTTAACTATAAGAAGATGTTGTCGGAAGGTGTCTACAAGACGAGCGCACGATTAGAACTGAACTACCCAAAAACGCGAGAGCGGCGGTACGTACCTTCATACCTGAAGGGAGGACGGCATACTATAAAAATGAAGGGGCGTCAGGTATTTCCCAATATTTCTAGGATGTGGGGTTTTCCACAAAGTACCGTAATGTTTTACTTTAACACTCCCCCTAAAACTCTACATCCGTATTTTATAAAGGATTCACTCAGTAATCTCTTTCTTACTTGTAAGGCCTAATTTCTTACTTAAATACATAGATCTCGGTTTCGCTAATGCTTTCGTAAATATATCGGCTATTTGTTCATCGCTTTTAATATACTTAACATTAATTTCACCTCTTTCATATAAATCACGCACAAAGTGATACTTAATATCTATGTGTTTGCTTCTTTGATGGAATTCGGGATTTTTGATCAATTTTAACGCACTCATATTATCTACATACAACGTACAGTCAACAATATCCGTTTTGCACTCGTTAAACAACTTTTTTAGCCATACAATCTCTTTTGCCGCTGACGCTGCGCTTATATATTCGGCTTCAGTCGTTGACAACGATACGCATTGTTGTCGCTTACTTTGCCATACAATTGATGCATTCCCAAATTTGCACACCAAACCAGATGTTGATTTTCGAGTCTCCTTATCCCCCCCAAAATCAGCATCACTATACGCTTCGAAATCCCCATCTTTACTATAAAGTAAGCCTATGTCTGCGGTACCTTTCAAAAATCTTATTATACGTTTCACGAGTAGCCAATGCGCAGTAGTTGGTTTATCTAAATCTCGAGATGCTACATTTACTGCAAAACTTATGTCCGGCCTAGTTATTGTTTGTAAAAATAATAAATTACCCACGGCTTCGCGATACGGTACATCACGACAATTGTCTTTAATAAAATCGCTCGCATCCCAACCAACCTCCATTGGAGTTGATATAATATTCGCGTCTGTTAAATTAAATTTTTGAACAATATGTTCAATATATTTGCTTTGACTAATGAAAATTGATCCGTTTCTCAGTCGGCAAATTTCTATCCCAAGGAAATTCGTTGCATTTTTCGTGCTTGTTATTTTAAAAACCTTACCTAATTCAAAAAAGAGTTTATCTATTAAATGCTCGTGCGACGCTGCCAGAAGCCCATCATCAACATAAATCGCTAGAAACATTTTTCCATCGGTTTCATCGTAAATATAAAAACATGAGTCGGCTGAACTTTTGCTAAATCCGAATTTTATAATAAAGTCGCTAAAATGTTCGGTCCAGCATCTCGGAGCTTGTTTTAGCCCATACAAACTTCTCAACAATTTGCAGACACTCGCTGTTCCATCATGAAACCCTTCAGGTTGTTTCATATATATGTCTTCGTCTAAATTTCCATATAAGAACGCGGTCTTTATGTCAAACTGACCCAAACTCAATTCATTACGCGCAGCGATACTTAAAAGAAATCTCACGGTATCATAACGAACTACCGGGCTAAACGTCTCTTTATAATCGAGTCCTTGTATTTGCGAACACCCTTTTATTACTAATCGCGCTTTAAATCGTTCTGTATTATCATGATTCATTTTCTTCGTGTAAATCCAGCGACTATTAATAACTTTGCGATTTTCCGGCTTTTCAACTAAAATCCAAGTTTGATTTTCACGCAAGGCATCCATCTCTTCATTCATAGCATTTATCCAAAAATCTTTCTCATTACAATTAATTGCTTCATTATAATCGAAAGGTAATTTTTCTGCACGAAAAGTAATCGGACAACCGTAAAATTCCGTTTGTTTGATCGTTCGTCTATCACGGAGCTGTCTTACGTTGCCATTCTCGATTGAAGATTGCAAAGGCTGTTGTACTTGATCGTTACTGATATTAGTTTCAACATCGACCGTTGTATTTTCAAAACTATCTGTAAATGTATCTACATCAATGTTAGTTGCCGTTAGTCTCTCTGGTTTAAATAGTACATCACGGCTTAAAACTACATCTCGTAAACTCGGCACGTAGACACGGTACCCTTTGCAATTTTCAATATATCCAACTAAATACCCTTTTACAGCCTTTTTGTCAAGCTTCCTTCTCTTTTGAGGAGGTATATGCACAAAACATTCTGTCCCGAAAATTTTCAAATTTTCTATACTCGTCCCTTTTCCGTACCATAAACCGTAAGGATTCTGACCTGGCTGTTTTGACGGTCCCGATCGGTTAATGACGTACGCAGCTGTACTCATCGCTTCAGCCCATAGGAACAAAGGTAGTTCCGACTTCGAATATAACATTGACCGCGCGGCCTCGACTATAATTCGGTTTTCCCGCTCTGCGACACCATTCTGCTGAGGTGTATACGGAACACTTAAGGTGTGTTTTATGCCTTTATTGGCCAAATAACGCTGGACGCTTCTATTCACGAATTCTTTTCCGCCGTCGCTGTGAATTTCTTTTATGTTTTCCCCGAACATAGTTTCAACTTCATTGCAGAATGTTTGCAATTTTTCAACGACTTCCGATTTTTGCCGCATAAAATAAATTTGTCTAAAGCCAGAATACTCATCCTTAAAAATTAGAAAATAACGTTTTTTGCCAATCGATTCGTGCTCCATCGGCCCACATACATCGGTATGTATAATCTCGCGACATTTCGTAGCACGGTCACTTCTGTTATGAAAACTAAGCTTATGATGTTTTCCATAAGCACAACCTTCGCAGAAAACGTTATCGTCTATTACATGAATCCCCTTATTTTTCAAAAAATATTTCACATGTTTAAAATTTTGATGACATAGTCTTTCGTGCCATAGCTGTAAGCTTTCGTTACGAGGTTTAACAGATACTGTTTCGCTATTAACATTTCCAGCTAGATTACATTTTTTCGGTGTCACAACGCGTAAATTAACTTTAAACAAATCTCCCCAAATCGAGCCTGTCGCTATAACTTTTCCGTCGCGTGAAAATACACATTTTTCTCCATACTCGGTAATCGCGTGATCAATCCCTTTCCTGGTAACGGTAATTATTGAAAACAGATTTTGGCTTAATTTCGGTACAAATAAAACGTTATACATAATACCCGAAATCCATTTTCCGTCTACATATGTCTCGATTTCAACGTTACCTTTTCCATACGCAGGAGTAAGATCTCCATTACCTAATCGAACGGTAATCGGCTCTTCAAACTCTTCGAAGTCGCCGAAAACATCTCGTCGGTGCGTCATATGATCGGTTGCTCCCGAGTCGACCAGCCAGATGTCATCGCTTCCGAATTTGCTGCTGCTTCCTACAAAAGCCTGCTTGTGAGCCGGAGTCGAAGTCTGCTGCACAGTGTTATATACACCACCGCTGTTTCGTGTGCGGAAATTTCCATTTCTTCTAAAACAGTTCCTGCTGAGGTGTCCTTTAGATCCACATATGTTGCAACCCACACAATCCTTTCGTATGTGATCTGGTTTCCCGCACGTATAACATCCAGAAAAAACATTCTGTCGACGCTCATCTTGCTTCGGTCTGTGGTGATAATTATTTCTCGAAAACGATGTATTTGGCGACCTTTGTTTCATCAATAACGCCACAGCCATATCCTCGGAGCTATTCTGTTCTTGAGTTCTAATTTCCTCAGTCATTAGTCGCGCCGTCAAATTTTCCAGGGTTTTCTTCTTGTCTTCCACGGAATCCCACGCACTATGAAAGTGATTAAATTGCTTTGGTAATATTGACAATATGCGTGTCAATATCATGGATTCCGGAACTGCACCTCCGAGGTTCTTCATTTTAGTCGTTAGCTGTTCAACTTTTGCTAAGTTATGACTGACACTTTCACTCGAGTCCCATTTAAAATCAAAAAATTGTTTTTGCACTATCGATAAATTTTCGTCAGACTTCATATCGTAAACTGCATTAAGTTTCTTCCACATTTCTCGAGCTGTTGTGCAACTTAAGAGTAAGTCAAGAGGTTTCTTCTCGACTGATGTCACGATCCACCTGCGAGCTGTTTTATCAGCCTTTAAAAACTTTTGTAGATTGACTTGATAATCTGCAGAATTTTCAGCTGGGCGCTCTAGCTCTCCTTCACACACACTAAGGGCATCATCCTTTTCCTCCAGTAATGTGCGTATAACGAAACGCCACTGAAGCCAATTATCACTGTCACGGAGCTTTTCTATTTTTAAATGCATCGACTCCATTTTTAAGTTTTGCACAACTCACTATACTTCCTAATCGAATTATTTAACTTTATTATAACCTGGGCCCATAACCTGTTGAGAGGTTGTGTGGAAAAATAATTATATGAAGACGGTGGAAGAAAATATATTTAACTATAAGAAGATGTTGTCGGAAGGTGTCTACAAGACGAGCGCACGATTAGAACTGAACTACCCAAAAACGCGAGAGCGGCGGTACGTACCTTTATACCTGAAGGGAGGACGGCATACTATAAAAATGAAGGGGCGTCAGGTATTTCCCAATATTTCTAGGATGTGGGGTTTTCCACAAAGTACCGTAATGTTTTACTTTAACACCCCTCCTAGTTTCACTCTCCTTGTCACAATACCCTCCTTCTCCCCCATTTCTCCCCCATCTATCTCTATCCCTCTTCTCACCCCCATTATCATACCCCCTTTTGCCCTTCCCATCTTCTCCTCCCTCCTTGCCCCTTGTGCCTCCCATACAAACCCCCTTGGCAGTCTCTCCCTTATCTTGTGCCATCCTTTCTCCTCCACCCACGTCTCCATTAGTACAATAATGTCCCATTCCTCCAGCCCTTTCCAGAATTCTTCGTCCTTATTCCTCACCCCCGCCACATTCCAAAAACCTATTTTGAATCCTGTGTTCCTTCTTTCTTTTCTTCCTCCCCCCCGCCATCCCCCCTGCTCCCCCCTTGGTCGTTTCCCTGCTCCCACATCCACCTTTCTTCTATTTCGTCCCATCTCCTTAATTTCCCGTTCACCCACATTATCATGTACCCTATCTGTACAAACTTTCCGCTCCTTCTTTCCTCCTCCGCCTCCCTCTCTATCTTCCACCTGGCTCTTCTCTCTTCCTCCGTCAGATCGTCTTCTAATCTTTCTTTCCTCCCTCTTAGTTTTATCTTTTCTCTCATTACTTTCCTTTTCTGCTCCCCGTCTACCAGCTTAACTAACGCCATTCCTAGCCCCCCCCTTCCCGTCTTCCCTACCTGCTTTATCTCCTTTATTCCCTCCGCCTTGACTCCCATTTTCTCCCAAACCTTCAACACCTCCTCCTTCACGTCTCTTCCCTCCACCTGCAGACCTCTTATCAATACATTGTTCCTTCTTTCTTCCCTCCCCTTCCTGTCCTGCGCTACCTCCAATTTTCTTATCCTCCTCCTATATTCTTCTATATCTACCCCCCCCTGCTCCGCCCTCCGCCGCCTTCTTTCCCTCTTCCTTTCCTCTTCTCTCCATTTCCCTTATCTTTCCGTCCATCTTTTCCGTTTTTCCTTCCAGGATTTCTACCCTCTTCTCTGTCCTTTCCCTCCTTACTTTTTCCTCCATCATCCTCCTCCTTTCCTCTCTTTCCTCCCTCATCTCTTCCCTCATTCTCTTCATCTCATCCATCATCTCCTTCATCCAGTCCCCCATACCGCTGAACCTTCCACCTTCCCTCGTCCTGTCCTCCCCCGGCGACCTTTTCGTCCGCCCATTTCTCTTTCCCTTTTCCTCCAGATGCTATCTAAACTTCCCCCGCAACTCGAGCCCACCCTAGCCAGTCTTTCTGCATTGTACGGCCTCCCCACTCTTCCCTTCTCTTCCTTCCCGCCTTCCTTTCCCATTCCCTTACCCTCTATCCCTTTGTCACTCATCCCTCTGCCGCACCCACTTCTTTCTATCTTTCGCCTGCCCACTCTGCTCTCCCTACTTCTTTTCAAAATTTCCCGCCTTCCTACCTACCTCTATCTCCCGCTAGATCGCGTTACGTGCACTCTCGCGCTCTCTCCCGCTCAACCGACGTTGTTTCCGCGCCGCCCTAACCTCTTTTCTTCACTCCTTTTGCACTTCCCTCCTGCTCCCTTCCCCTCCTTCTCGCCTTTCCCTTTAGCTGCTGCCGTCCCCTGCACCTCACTCACCCTTCTCCCTCACCTTTCTCACCTCCCACGCCTACACACTCCACTCTCTCTCACAAAATCTCGCTCTACAATCAACACAGCTCATCCACTCACTCGACCGGAAACGGAAGTCCCCACTTGGGGCTATATTATCATTATTTTTATTTTTTTAATTTTCTGGTGCTTTGATAGCAATGCACCTGTTTAAAACAATTCGCAAAATAAACTATGAAAATAAATATTTTCTGAACTAAAATAATTTTTAATAAATACTCTGATGGTTTCACTATGAGTACCCAAAACTAAGTTTCATCGTTTTGTTAGTTTAGCCGTTATAATTTAATGAAAAACTTGTGACTTCGGGTATTCGGAGTGTTTTCATTTTCTTACAATTCGTTTTAAAAATCTTAAGCTTAATAAATGTGGATTCGAAAAAATCGTTTGTCTCGCTCTTCCCAAAACCATTGTTCAAACATGTTTAAACAATCGTAATGTATTAATATTGGATATCACTGTATTTGGGAAAGTCTACAGAATATTTTGCTGCAAAGAACAATTCAATATCTTTTATAACATTGCAATATTTGTTTACAGTTGAAAAATATGTCTTTTTTACGGACGTGACTTCCTTGCAATTTTTTTAGAGAAAGCCTCTCTTAAATGCATTTAGTTCTTTATTACTTTATTGTCGGAGCCACGAAGAAAGACTCTGAAATCTTCCTATGCCTCAATGGCAATTATGTGTTATAAACCTTGCAGATCTCCACGGTCAGTTGTAGGTTGCAGCTATTCATTTTTGGGGTTTCCCCTCAAACCGCACACCGTGTACAGTGACTCTTTTATCTGTCTTCCACCTCCGTGGTGGCCAAGTTGAGATGGGACACCTTTCACGTAGTGAAAAAACATTCTCAATTTGTTTATGTCCAACAAGTAGTCCAATACATTTCCCCGTACTACAGTAATGTACAGTAAAGCCAGTAAAATCTCATAAAAAAATAATGAAAATTAAGTAGTTTGAAAATTCGATTCATGGTGTCATTGTAGTAGTGTTCACACCGATATACCCGAGCCGACATCGAACATCGCCCCCTGCGGCCCGGCCCAGCGTTGACAAGCGGTGGAATGGGTAAGCAGTACGGCAAATTTTGCATACAGACCTCCGACAACTTTCAAGACATTATGTATGGGCCAAATTATATCGTGTTTGGTCTTGTTTTAATCAGAATATTGCCAGAAAAATGCCAGAAATAAGCCAGTGAAAGTCCCATAAAAAAATAATGGAAAATAAAGCATTTTTAATTGGCATTACATTGTGAGAACACGCGGGCCTTTAAACTGTGCTGGCGACGGCGACACGCTTCGGCCACGCGATCAGTACAATCATTCTGTCCTTCTCTACGTTCGGCTTTCGATTGATGTCTCGGCGCGGTAGACTATACAGGCAGTCATAAATCAAAAGTCGAGCCAGTTGTCTCGAAAATTGTCGGCCCAGATAACAGTGTTTTGACAAATTTCGAGACATTACTGTAGCGATAGCGGAACAGCAGTGGGTTAAGATATTAAACCGTTACCGCCCACTACTATGCGATTGTAGGGGGTGGCAAGGCGCCATCTCGTATGGGTCCGAACTGGAGACATTGTATTGATGCGAACCTGAGAAAAAGGTTCCCAGGCAGGACTACGGTGACGAGTCTCTAGGTACGAAACGCGCCCAATTGGATCAGAGTGGAGGAGGCAGGCCTCGTTTCACATGCATTTTCGGCTGTTGTCGAAATATTGGCTACGGCGGCCACACATACCATGTAGCGTGCAACGTCGAAGTCGAAACATTGGGACTACGGGCGCGGCTGTGGTTGGGGATAGGCAGATCTAGCGATGATAGGCTCGATTTGTTTATGTGCCGTTCCCGGGGCTGTCCTTTGTGGAGAGGTTTATAACAGGTCATTACTATTGAGCTGGAAGTCGGCACTTTCTCGGACAACGCGTGTTGACCTCCTCAAATCACCAGCATTATGAATTGGACGCGCTAAAAACACCATTCTGAGAAATAGCTTCGCTGTCGATCGCCCAATAATGACCCGACCATTTGCATGCCCAATGTTTTATTGCACGTGCCGATAGCCGCAACGCTATCGTACGTCGCACAGTGGTGCAAAATCCCCAAGACGTGGCAATAATTCGTTTATTATGTAATTTTAAAAAATCTATGTGTATTGAAATACATTACATTATTAATGCATCGATCATAGATTGTAATAGAACCTAAGCACAAACACTGACATTGGAAACAACAGCGACATACATTTGAAGGAAACAATTTTTTCTCATTTCTTTGTTGTTTTTGTGTATATGTAAAAAAATTATAAAAAAAACAAAGCTAATTATTAATTTTTTTGTATATTGTTGAGACTGAGTCCCACCGATTTTTATTTGGTTATAATCCAAAAGTTTGCGACTTTTTGTGACTTTCCGACAAATAAGGTCACGATGGTTTTGAAAAGAACTAATTTAAACGTACATACATCTTATTCTAATATATAAAACACAATGGAAAATAATAATAATAAAGTATTTGAACATTTTGAGTTACAAAATACAGGAAGCACCTCACATCTCGTCATCACTTGACATATCGCTGGTATTGCTACTGGCACTTTCTGCAGGCTGTGTGTTGCTGTAATGTAATATAAATTAGATATATATTGTTCATAATTATACTTTTATTTATAGAAGAAGGTGAGTACTTAATCTTTTCAACTTACGTATTTTCATCGACGAAGTTTCTAACTTCTTGTCTAACTTTTTTTCTTCGATACAATTTTAATCGATCTTCTATTAAGATTAATGGGACTTCCGTTTCCGGTTGTATGAGAGGCTGCGGTAAGTTGTTAGCTGAGCGTGATTTCTGAGTGCAAGTGTGCAGGTGAAAGAAGTGTGAGCGGAGAAAGTGGTTGCGAGGGGTTAGTGGGGTGTAGGTATAGGAGTAAGTGAAAGGGCAAGGGTGAGGGAGTGAGAGAAAGAGTAGTAGAGAAGGGCAAAGAGAATAGAGGTTAGGTTCGTGTGGCGGTAGACAGGCGGGCGCGGGTAAAAGAAGAAGGAAGGTGGCGCAATCTTGTGGGAGAAAGATTGACTAGGAGAAGGAGAGGTACAAGCGGGAAGTTTTGAATAGGGTCTGACTACGTTTGGGTAAATAGGTAGAAGTATAGAAGAAAATGAGTGAGAGGGCAGAGGTAGACAAGGGGACGGGGAAGGGGGAGGGGAAGGAAGTAAAGGGAAGATTGGGGTTGATGTTAAAGGAGGGTAACATAGAACGATGGTTCAGCACGGAAAGTGTGGACAATGTGGGGAGGAAAAGGGGAATACGGGAAGTAGAGGGAGAGGGGGACGTGGAAAAGATAATATTCAAAAAAAGTGATACGACAAGAAGGTCACCGCAAAAAGATAAAAGTGAAGGGGGAGGGGGTTTTAAAGAAATGGAGGAAATGTTCAGAGGGTTAATGGGGGAGGTGAGAAAGATGAGGGAAGAGATGAGGGGGGAAAGGGAGGAAGGGAAAAAACTATTAGATGAATGGAGACTAGAAAGGGAAAAATGGAGGGAAGAGAGGAGGGAAGAAGAATTAAATAGGGAAAAAATGAAGAAATGGGTAGAAAGCCTAGAGGGAAGGGTAGTAAGACTAGAGGGGAGAGTAGAGAAAATGGGGAGGGAGGGGAGTACGAGTGGAAATACAGACAAGAGGATTGATAGAGTAGAGGGTAAACTGGGGAAAGTGGAGGACTGGATAGGAAAAAGGGAGGAGGGAAAAGAGGTAAAAAGTGAATTAGTTTTAGATGAAAATAGGAGAAGGCTTAGGATATTGGAAATTAGGCAAGACAAGAGGGAAAGGGAGGAAAAGAAGAACAACATAATAATAAGGAGGATAAAGGTGGAGGGTAATGATCTAAAAGAGGAGATTAGGAATCTATGGGTAAAGATGGAGCTGAAAGAAGAGGGAATTAAGGAGATTAAAAAGATAGGGAAGGTAGGGAAAGACGGAAGGGGAATGGCTCTGGTGAAACTGGAGGACAGGGAGAATAAAAGAAGGGTAATGGAGGGTAAGAAAAAGCTTAAAGGGCAAGTAGAAAGGATAGATGACGATTTGACGGAAGAGGAGAGAAGGGCAAGGTGGAAAATTGAAAGAGAGGCTGAGAAAGAAAGAATGAATGGAATGAATGTTCAGGTAGGATATATGAAAATGTGGATAAATGGAAAAATGAGAAAATGGGATGAAATAGAGGAAAAGTGGATGGTAGATCAGGGAAACGAATAAAGGAGGAATCAGGGGGGGAACTTAGGGAAAAGAGGAATAGATTAGGCTATAGGATAGGTTTCTGGAATGTGGCGGGGCTGACTAATAAGGGGGAGGATTTTTGGAGAGGGATAGAGAATTGGGACGTAATTATATTATTGGAGACGTGGCTTGAGGAAAAGGGTTGGAATAGAATAAGGTATAGGCTGCCAAAGGGGTACAAGTGGGAGGTGCAGTGGGCGAAGAGGGAGGAACGTAAGGGAAGGGCAAAAGGGGGTATGCTTATGGGAGTGAGGAAAGAGCTGGATAGGGATAAAGGGGAAACAAGAATGAAGGAGGGGTTAATGAGGGTGAAAGTGAAGTTGGAGGGGGTCTGGTGGTGGGTGGTTGGGGTATATATAAACGGAGATTTAGACGCTAAGTTAGAAGAGTTAGAAGAGTGGACAGAACGGAGAGAAGAAGGGGTAAGGGTGATTATAGGGGGGGATTTCAACGCGAGAATGGGAAGGGAAGGAGGAGTTTTAGAAGAGGGGGAGGAGGAGGAGATAAGGGGATACAGAAGATCTAGGGATTCGAAGGTAAACGGGGATGGCAAGAAACTATGTAACTACCTGGGAGAGAAGGGTTGGGGAATAATGAATGGGAACACAAGGGGGGATGAGGAAGGGGAATGGACGTATGTTGGGGCAAGAGGGAACTCAGTGATAGATTATATATTGGGGAACGAAGAAACGAGGGAAGGAGTAGAAAAATTAGTAATAGGGGACCAAATAGATTCGGACCATCTACCCGTAATAGTGTGGATAAAAGGGGTAGAGGGGATGAAAAGAGGGAGGGAGGGGAAAGGGAAAAAGAAGGACAGGGGTTGCTGGTCGGTAGAGGGAATAGAGGACTTTAGGGAAAAATTTGGAAAGAGAGCAAATATAGAGGGGGAAAGCCAGAATGACTGGAAGGAATTGAAGGAAAAAATAAAGGAGGTACTCGGGAAGGTGGGGAAAAAAGATAAAGTAAAAAGAAATGGCTGGTGGGATGAAGAATGTAAAATAGAGAAAAAGAAAGTAAGGGGGGAATTAAGAAATTGGAGAAGGAGGGGTGGGGAGGGAACAGAGTTTAAGAAGATGAAGAGGGCATACCAGAGGTTATGTGAGGAAAAAAAGATTAAAGAGAGGGAAAAATGGGAAAAGGAAGTAGAGGAAATAAAATCGGAAAGTCAAGTATGGAAGATAGTCAATAGAGAAAGAAGGAGGGGAACAGGGGTTAACGAAAACATAGAGATGAAAGAATGGGAGGAGCATTTTAGGAAGGTACTGGGAGGGGTGGGTTGGAGAGTAAGAAGGGGAGAAATGACGGGTAGAAGGATGGACACAGAAAGGGAAATAGAAATAGAGGAAATTAGAAGGGTAATAAAGGGACTGAAAGATGGGAAAGCGGCGGGAGGGGACGGGATTCCGAACGAAGTATGGAAATACGGAGGTTGCGAGGTAGAGGAATGGCTAATGAGGGTTTGTAATAAAGTATGGAGAGGGGAGGGTTGGCCGGAGGATTGGTCAGAGGGGGTAGTGATACCGGTAGCAAAAAAAGGGGACAGTAATATGGTGGAGAATTACAGGGGGATAACTTTGACACAAACGGCATACAAAATATATGCAGCTGTGTTAGCGGAAAGGTTAAGACAAGAGGTGGAAGGGAAGAGCCTGTTGCCGGCAAGCCAAACCGGGTTCAGGAAGGGGCTAGGCTGTATAGATAATATTTATGTACTAAATTATTTAATAAACAGACAGGTGAAGAGAAAGGGGAGGAGGATGATTATTTTGTTCGTAGACTTGAAAGCTGCATTCGATTCAGTAGACAGAGAGGTGTTGCTAAGGGCAATGAGGAAAAGAGGGGTGAGGGAAGGGTTGGTGAGTAGGTGTGAAGAGGTACTTAGAGAAACGAAAAGTAAGGTGAAGGTAGGGGAAGAGGAAGGTGAAAATTTCTGGACGGCAAGGGGAGTCAGACAGGGATGCCCGTTAAGCCCGCTATTATTTACTCTTTTGCTAGCGGATATGGATGAGGAGTTAGAGAGGGGGGGATGGGGGGGCGTTAAACTGGGGGGTAAAAAAGTGTTCACACTAGCTTACGCGGACGACGTGGCGATGATAGCGGAGGATGAGGATGAAATGAGGGGAATGATAGGGTCTTTAGAAAGATATTTGGAAGGGAAAAAATTAGAGCTCAACACTGGAAAATCTAATGTGATGAGATGCAGGAGGGGCGGGGGGAGATGGAAGAGGGTATCCTGGAGATGGAAAGGAAAAATATTAGAAGAGGTAAGGGAATACAAATATCTGGGATATACGATCACGAGAGATGGGGGTCAAAGAACACATATTGAGGAAAGAGTAAGAAAAGGGGCATCGTTATTGGGACAAGTATGGGGAATAGGGAAAAGAAGATTCGGTAAGGACTGGAGTAGGAGAATATGGCTATTCGATAAATTAATTTGGGCAGTGATTTGCTACGGAGCTGAAATCTGGGGTTGGAAGGAGAGGGAAGGATTAGAGAGATTACAGGAGAGATATTTGAGATGGCTGCTAGGCGTAGGAAAATACACGCCGGGGTATATGATTAGAGAGGAGCTGCAAAGGGAGCTAGTGAGGGGGAGGGCGGGCCTAAGGGCGTGGGGGTATGAATACAAGTTGGGGCAAGGAAAAGGGGGGGAGCTAGCGCGATTATGCTGGGAAGAAGTGAGGAGTAGAGATAGGAAGGGTGGGCAAAGGGACGGGTGGGAGAAGGAGAGATGGGATTTCTTAGCGGAGAGGGGTTGGACGGAGGACGTGTTGTCAAAAAAGCTAGAGGAGAGGTTAGATACAACAAAGGAAGAAATAGCAGGGTGGGAAAGGTTAAAGCAGCAAGAAGAAAGATGGGAGAGAATTAGAGGCACAAAATACAATGAGTGGTATGGGAGGGTAAAAGGTGAGGGTATCCCAGGTTATCTAAGGAAAGAGTGGGGGGAGAGTAGATGGCAGCGAGTGGCAAAATTTAGATTAGGTAATGGGATGAGGGGTGAGAGGTACTGGTTGGAAGAGGAGATGAATGAATGCAGAGTGTGTGAATGGGAAAAGGAAACATGGGAGCATGTATGGGAGGTGTGTATGAGAACAGATGGAGAAAAAGGATGGCAGGAAAGTATGTATGAAGTCTTAGAGGATGAAGGGGGAGGTGAGAACTGGATGAGAAAAGTGGAAGAATGGAGAGAAGGAATGGATGGAATGAATGGAGTGGATGGGAAATAACCGGAAAAGGAAGTCCTGCGCTTGTAAATATGTAAATATATAAATATGTAAATAGCGTAGCTTTTGTAAATAATTTTTCGCTCTCTCTCTCTAAATTTAGTCATAAGTTAGTATGTAAGTTAGTATAAGTTTAGGTTAAGTAACGAAAAAGTAAGGAAAAAGTGTGTAAAATGCGGAAGAAAGGTTAAGTGGATTGTAACCCCAAGGGGAATCAATAAAGTTATGTATGTATGTATTAAGATTAATGATATTATAGGATCTGTTAAGTAGACTGCTCGATTGAAAACGTCTAATAGTCTGTTCTTTCGACTATTCTGTCTCGAATGAAGAGTCATATTCTTCCTATACAGTTTGTGCAGCGCGATCGAACAGACCCTAAGCGGTACCCAGTTAATACCTTTATGACAGGGTTATTAAATTTTTCTACGCCCGGTAAAAGTAATTTCCCCAATAAAATAATTTTCCATCCTGCAAACACCAGGATACGTTTCACTACCCCAAACTAGGTATGGGGTTTTTACATGATGAAATAAAAGCCTTCGAACATCTGGTGCAAATTTCCTACAGAACAAATCTCAAGATGTGGGATATGCGAAGCTGCGTCAGAGGCAAGTTTGTATTTTTATAGAATACAAATATCGAAGAAAAAAAGTTAGACAAGAAGTTAGAAACTTCGTCGATGAAAATACGTAAGTTAAAAAGATTAAGTACTCACCTTCTTCTATAAATAAAAGTATAATTATGAACAATATATATCTAATTTATATTACATTACAACAACACACAGCCTGCAGAAAGTGCCAGTAGCAATACCAGCGATATGTCAAGTGATGACGAGATGTGAGGTGCTTCCTGTATTTTGTAACTCAAAATGTTCAAATACTTTATTATTATTATTTTTATTGTGTTTTATATATTAGAATAAGATGTATGTACGTTTAAATTAGTGTCATAAAAGCATTTCAACAAAAAAATGATATCATTAATTTCTTGTCACAAAAATCGATTTATTGAAAAAACCAGAGGTCGTACACAAATTTTGAGACCAGATTTGAAATCAGCGTGAAAAAATCTACGGGAAATGATATATAACATGTTAAAAAAAAATTTTTTCCGCGCGTAGTAACGGAGAAACCACATTTTCTTGAAATTCTACAATTTTAACGAATTTTCTCAACGTTAAAAAACGTTCGTACCACAATCTCCCTATTTTTCCCATATTCTGCAAAGTTTCAGCTTCAATTCAAAAAAAAATTCATCGTTCTACCTCCTTTCTATCGAAAGTTCTTTGATTTTGAATCGAGTTTGGTCAAGTGTACCCACTGTGCGTCGGGCCCACTGTAAGCACACTTTCCGACCAAATCGGCCGTACCGGCACCAACACATGCCTCTAGAGACGCTCGAAACGCTCGTCTGTGTGGGCCGTTGTCGGACGTCGGACGAAAACGGATGCACTGTACGCGCGGCCTAACCAGATGCGGTGTCCTCGAGTCCAATCGCTGATAGCCCCCCGGGTGGCTTGCAGATGTAGGGGTTGCAACAAGGCACTTGAGGCAAGGCCACTTTCCCGGAAAAAATCTAGTAAGATACCAACGATCATGCAGGGGTGGGGATCGATCAGGAGGATCTATCTTGCGAGGACACACACTCAGGCAGATAATTTTTTAACAATTTATTATAATTTCATGTATTCAAATGGTAGAGAAGCCAATGAGCTATTACCGTTTCTATGATGATCATCGTCGGTTCGGCAAGGGTGATCTCCACTTTACATTTTAATGGTCGGTGAGAAGTATGTCCTGAGTGGTTAAGAATGAACGGCTGGCGCATCGGCAATGTAGCATCATAATATCTGTGGTTGTCGGGAAAAACGACGCATGTCACAATTTCAAAAAAATTGAGTTTATGCATTGATAGAGCTTCGTAGTATGGGATTTCCGTATTCACGAGAAAAAAAGTCATGAAAATAATTTCGAAAGGCTGAAAACAATAGTGCAATTTAACCGATGCCCTACGTCAAAGCATTAGTGATCAGAACTTTAAACGGTAATATCTCGAAAGTGAAATTATATGACATGCGGCGTTCTTCCTGACAATCATTTCATTAGAAAAATGCCACGAACATTGTTGGTGAAAGTCCCATTTGGAGGTGGACACAACTAAAGCTAGGTGCTTGAAGCGGGCCCTAGGATTCGCCAAGGCCGAACATGTGGAAACCAGACACGGTGCAGTTTCAGGCACCCAGCCGCGCTGAGCCCAAAACACGACGATTTTTGGCATTTTATGGCAAGGGCGGTGTATCTGCAGGTACACACGGCAATGCCGAGAAATAAAGTGGCTGTTTCCCCCTTTGGAAACCAGGGTAAAATTTATATACCGATATTCTGCCAAGAGGCGGTACCACCGAAACCAAAAAGAAGACCGGTATTTTTTCCATTTCTCCAGTGCTTAGGATACCCCAAATAAAAAAGAAACTGCATACCACTTACCCCACAACCGTCGAGAAGCTCGGTCACGAATGTATTATTATTTGTCTTTTCATGTGTTTATGGTTATTAGACCTTTCCTTGATGGCGCGCAGTGGCTTAAGTGGATGAGGCCGCGGCTACGATCTCGTGGTCCCGGGTTCGAATCCCGCCGTCACCTCTGACGTTTTTCTCAAGTGACACAAAACTGCGACCGCCCGGGTGGTTCGGAACCCACC